>CM060929.1:605119727-614723777 GCA_030765085.1 Allium cepa | reverse complement strand
AATGGGTTAAGGATATGTAACGACCCGGAATTTTCGTTAATTTAATTTACTCATTTTAACAGAGTTTAAATAATTTAATTTAGAAAAATTTAAGATCTGTGATTTTTAATGAAGCAAATGACTGAATGAAATGAAACCATGGGAATTTAAGTATAAGAATTTCCAGTTGGAACAAAATGACGAGAGAATTTAAGTGCTGAAAAATTGTTATTTATAGGCTAAGAAATTAATATAAGGAAACAAAATGGGAAGATTTCATTTATTTCATGGTTTTAATTCGTTTTTCTTTAATAAGTTGTAATTGAATTTAGTAGAAAATAATATGTATTAAACCTACTTATAGAATTCGGAGCTAATTCAAATGAATTTAAGTAGTGAAAGGGCTTTACCTGTATATAGATTTAATATGAGAAATAAAATGGGAATATTAGATTGAGTTAATGCAGAAAAAGGAATGTAAACGGTAATTAGAATAAATTAAGGAATTCTCTAACGCAAGTAATAATCTATACCTTGAATGGACGTTTCAATTTGATAAATTATTTAAATGAGATGTCTTAGTAAATAAATAATTAGGTCAATTAGTATGTGATGAAATTTAATGTTGAAATAATTTTGAAGATAAGAGTTTAGGTGGAATGGGTTAATTTATGAAATAAAGGATAGAAATCATATAAAACGTTAAGCAAGTTGATTTAATGTGTAACGTAAGGTGTAAATGTAAATTCCAATGGAAACGTAACCTTATTCTAGGTAGAAATTTCAGGTATATTGATAAAGTGGAGTTTAGACACTTAGTAATAAATTTAGTACAGGAAAAACGAAATGGAAATATTGAATTTATTTAATTGGTATATATTACCCATTTATATGGTCTATTAAATCTAGTCGGGTATAAATGGCAATTAATTCCTTAAATTAGTGCAATCAATGTATGTTTAATTGATAACGATAAAAAGGTTGATTATATTCAGTGTGAACAACGTAAAATATTATCATAGCATGATCTTTGGTTTGAATAAAAAGGGTGGAAATCAGTTTGCTCGGATTTAGTGGAATTGGAAATTTAATAAGTGAAATTTTTGCAATCAGTGTAATAAAAGGTTACGTAAATAAATGGTAAATTTTTGATATTAATAAAATGATTTTTTTAGGAATTGAAATAAGTATTATAAATGGGCAAATTTAGTTACTTTAAAGTGAAACGGAAATTTTAACGTAATAGTTGAATGCAATATTAAATTCATCTAATTTATAATAAAGATTCGTTAGATTTATTTAATAGGAATTTTGGGACATTTAATAGATAATTGCTGATGTTGAATGGAAGTAAAGGAATTTCTAAAATTAAAATTTAGCAAACTTTTAAACCATTGCAAATTGATTAGGGATATAAAGAGTTGTTTATTTAATTGAGTTAAATTTTTGAAATTGCGTTATTGCAATTAAATGGGAATTTAATGTTGGACATTACGATTGTGGAGTTTAAGTTGCAAAATTTTGGATAACAATAATATTAGACCATGAACAAATTCTAAATTTTATACTTGGTGATAAATGAATTTCATGGGCGATTAAGTTTAACTGTTGGATAAATTTAAAATTTATACTTAATATTGTAACTTGGAAATTTTTCAATGATAAATTGGTTAATCTTTAACAAATTGACATTTGAAAATTTGTTAAATCATTTTAGATATTTGAGAATTATAAAGTGATAAAGATTTTCAATTCTTAAACTAAATTATAAAAATTGGATTTATTTACTAATTTTTATTTATTTAATTAATATAAAAATAGCCATTTTGGGCACGGACTCGGATTTCGACGAAACCAGTTTCATCGGATCCGTATCGGTGAATTATTATAGGGTTTCAAATTTCGTATCGATCGGACTTGTCGTTTGATCGTACGAACGCGAAACGCCTTGAAATCAATTTTATTAAAATCAATTTGAAATCAATTTGGAAATCTTGTTTTTAGCATAACTTCTTCATACGATCAAATTTGGACGTGAGACTTTTTCCATCGCGTTCAGAATATTTTTAAATACCTATCTGGATATATAGATTTAATAGATTCGGTTCCGGAGGCATAGCGGGCTTTTGGGCCATAGTTTGTTGCGTACGTTCACTCTTCTAGCCTATACGCTCTAACCTAACCCTAACTATAAATATACCATAATAAACCCTAGCCTCCTTCCTACTGTCAGTTGGATATACGTACATATTTCTTCATCTTCTCTCTTCCTCAATGGATGCATTTCAGATCCAAATTTCAAATCGCAAATCAAAAGCTGAAAATTTAAAGTCCTCCTAAAAATCCGAAAAAATTATATGTCGAACATCTCGACGATACGAATCAGCGGCTGCAATTTGTTTTTCCAGATTTTGCTTCGATCAACGGCAAAATCGCGGTCAAACCTAGAAATTCGAAACCTAAGCTTGAAATTGGGGCTTCTCGATTTAAGCCATAATCGATGAAATTGGTTCTGGGTATTGTAGTACTCGACGACAGGGTTCGTTCAAAGGTAGTTGGAGATGGTACGGTGGGACGAGGCGGCCGTAATCGATGAACTAGGGTTCGAAAACCCTAGTTTTCAGGTGGCGGCGCACGGCGAGTTAGGCGACCGGAACTTGGCCAGGGGTAGAGGACGTGGTCACGAGCACAACGGCAGTGGCTTTGTGGCATAAGGTGGCGTGTAGGGGCGGCAATTCACGGTCAAAGGTGCGTGTTCATGGGTTCGGCCTGCAGTTGTTCGTGCGCGAGTTTGAAAGCTGGGAGAGGGAACGCGTGATATCACTGGTGACGTGGCATGAGGGAGGGTGAGTTTTGTTTTAATTTATTTTGAATTTCAAATCGTTTTATGGCCATAGATTCTTCATACGTTATCCGTTTCACACGATTTTTTTTGCGTTAGGATCGTAATTTAATTCCGGACTTGATGACGCTGGTTTGGACAAATTCTGAGACGGGCGAATTTTTGGGTTTAAATCGGGTTTAAATTCAATTTAAATTCCAAAGGTGAGTGTTTTAACCCACTCACAATTACTAGAAGCTTTTATGTTTGTTAAATAAATTTTAGAAATGAATAGAAATTTATTTATGAGCTTTTGGGCATGTTATTTCATCCATATCTGTTGAATTGCATTTTTTTTGAATTTAGCTGTTAATTTAAATTGATTGATTGCATATTAATTGGCTGTTAGAAATTATTGTTTGCATAAGAACTGCTAGTTAACAGTTATGTAAATTATTATTGAGTAAACTGTTAGATAAATAGTTGATAAATTTAATTTGAAAAAAAACTGACAGTTATTACCTGTTGTATATGTTCATAGATATATACTGTTATTGATTGAAATTGGTTGATGGTTGCGATTGGATGATGGATGTTGTTGATGAATGAATGTTTATTGCATATCATTAAATTTGCAAATTTATCATGCATATTTCATTTTTCGGGATTGTGGTTTGAAATGATAAAACCGCAAAGTTTTATTTTTAAATTGCGGATTGAAATGATAAATATCCGTATCACTTGACCATAGGATAGAAAATTATATACAGGCACCGCGGTCTATATATAACTATTTTAATGTGATTTCTATGGTTTGGATGGAATACGGTTTATAATAATCTTAAATTTTATACTGTATAAATATTTTTCTTCCGTATTTATGTACATGAAAAGTTGGAAATTTTGAAATAAAAAGGTGTATAAATTCCCTTAGTAAAATGGAAGAAAATTTAGAAAATGGAGTTGGATAAATTTATATCATATGTTTAAATGTTAAGTTTGGAAATTTAAGATATGATATTTATAATTGGATTTTTCCCAAGAAAAAAATTGAAATGAATATTCTAATATGAATTTGAATTGGAAAAATATTCTAATATAAATTGGAATCGAAAAATACATATGTTTTATTACTAGAAATTGGAGTTGTTTAAGGATTTATGTGAATATTCAAACTAAATAATAAAACATTTAATTTGTTGAAAGAATATATTCCAATTTTAGTTTTGAATATTAATACTCCAATGGATTTATATATATGGAAATTGAAATGGTTTTGGAACTTAAGAGTGATATCTAAATTATGGTCTTAACTTTAGATAAAGAAATATTTCCATAAAGCCATATAACTTATTTCTTTACAAAGTGACAGTAAAGTTAAGCCCTTGAAATTCATATACCGTTGAATATCCAAACCATTTGAGTTTTTAAAAGTTATGGTTTGAAATTATGGATTTCCAAAAATATTATGCTTTGAAAATATTCGATTTTCAGATATTATGAAGTTAAAGCCTTTTTATTATTGGAAAGAAATTATATTTGGGATAAGTGGTAAAATATGGTTTTGGGTTTTGGAATGATATCGTAATATTATGGTTTTGAAATGGATTATATTCTGGTTTTAAAAGTATAAACTGTTTTAAATAACCGCGGTGTTATAATAACGATGGGTTGGCAAAGAGACCGGGATCGGATATGGACATACTCTCTGTCGATACCGAAAACCACTTTGACTAACCGTGTACGCGGTGGAGATTCCAGAATGAAGTAGGTTGGTGGCGACGATTCCTGTAAGGTAAATACGTGGACCCGACTCCCGTGAGTTGGCATAAGGTGGCTAAAACAGGAGCGATCGACGGGTTAATGAGGTCATTCCTCTGATCGGACACTCCTCTTCGATATTATACTATGACTTTGGATTGATTCAGTGGCCACTTCTATTTTTTGATTTGGGGAGTTGTTTCGAGGTGGGCGGTTGCTGCGGCTTCGCGTTACCATCGGCCCGGAAGCGTAATTGGTATATCTACCCTGGCATTGCCTAGTTGTGCCGTGTCACCTACCCTATCGCGCCTTGTACGAGTTTGGTTTTCTCCCGTAGCCCGTGTGGTATCCTCTAGTGGCTTCCCGATCAGGAGGGACTATGATATTGGATGGACTACTGGGACTATTACGTGTTAAGGGCTATATGGGTAACCCCTTAACGCTATTAAAAAGTAAGTTTATTTTATAAATAGACACTATTATAATAACGCAATATACTACATAGTAAATAGTTTAACGGATCCTTAGGAGATGTAAATCCCGAGCATCTCTTGAGTTACTGTACTCATATTTATTTCTGTTTATTTAACTCACATAAGATATTCTAGTCTGACTCGAGTGTTTTTGTCTTTTCAAATTCGCTCGGGTCAGTCCGAGCGTTTCAGGATTTGAAGATTTAGCTTTGGAGGACGAAGACGAAGATTTGTATTATTATTATTTATACTAGTGCACTACACCATTTAATTCCGCTGCATTGTTGTATTGGTATGTGTAACTCTGATATTTATTGCACAAGAAAAACGAATTATTTTGTAAAACAGTTTCATGAACTGTATATTTGATTATTATATTTTATCCTTCCGCTGTGAGATTCTGTTTTGTTTTATTTCTCCTCTGTTTTCTTATTTACCCCATAACAATCCGCCCTTGCGTATGCTTTGAATTGGCACGTGTGTCGGTTTAAAGTGTGCAAAAAGGCGGGATGTTACAGTTGGTATCAGAGCTTTGGTTTAGCGATAAACCTTGGCTTTGTGGGGTTTGACTCTTTGTTAATAGGGTAAAAATATCCTATGGGAGTCGCTGAGTGTATATATGAGAGAGCGTACTTGTTAGTATTAATAAAAATTTTTGATATTGTGTTAATCTGTTCCGCTTTGTATTTATAAATTCTGGTTGATGCATGGGACGCTATGCCATCAATAGGGATTTCTAAACACTTAATAGGACAGGCCGACATAATATTAGTTTTTAATATAGGTGAATGAAATAATTTTGCCTATCATATTTTCTATATATAAAAATATTTTATAAAGATATATATATTTGGTTGCTATAGATTGGATGTTAGGCAATAAAAATATTTATAATAACTGAAGCTAAGTTGAAATTATGATAAATCAAATGGGAGATTTTAGAACTTAAGTCCGGGATTTTTGAAATGTGCTTTCAAAGAATTTATGAAAAATAATGATTTGGTTTATAAGAAATTTCTTATATAAAAAGTATAATTTGGAAGTATAATAATATTGTCATATATATGTTTTCCGATATGAATATTCCGTTTTAAATTCGGGAAATTTGTTTTAAAAGAAGATTTTGGGGAAATAAATTATGTACTTTTCTCTCCGTCGCTGGAAAATAAATTCGGTGATGACGGCCGCATCATCGACTTTCATTTTCGAGTTTCGAAGGGGAAAGGCCGCTGTAGTAAATACTACTACAGAATTGTTTTGAATTTATTTGAAATTTTAATTGTTTAAAGATAATTGGAGATATAAGAGTTGTAAGAAATTATATTATCTATTATTTTAAAGTAATTTTGAAATTTGACCCGGTATTAAATTCTTAAATTTCCATTAATAAATTGTTTAAAATTATGTTAGTGAAAAAAAAAGGGGTTAAGTAATAAATAAATTAAAACCTCTAATTTAATTAAGAGAATTATTGCAAGGATATAAAGAGAAAGTGAATACGTAGGAGAGAGAATAGTAATAAGGATTAACATTGAATTGAATTAAAGAATGGAGATTTAACTTGTATAAGTTCAATTGCAATTTCTTTAACATAAATAACTTACCCAAATATAAAAGTTGAAATGTTAAATAAGAAACTAGAATTGAATATTTTACAAGTAGGAATTTAGGAAAAATTGAAGTATTCAATAAACGACTGTATAAATAAGAATTTAATGGTATAAACTTAAGTTATGATTGAAATTTTACTAAAAAAAAAAAAAAAAAAAAAATTAAGTTAAGAATTACTAATAGGTGATATGAACTTAAAGTAAATAAAATGAAATTCTAAATAAGAATTGATTGTAGGATTATTAACTTAAGTATGTTTTAATTTCCTCTATTCCAATATAATGGAAACCTCCACATTAAATAAATGAATGAGATTAAAGGTAAGTAACAAATATATATATATTAATTAAAGGAATTAAGAAGAAACATGTAAATTGTCACTTACATTCTTAAAATATATATAACTTACCATAAAATAAAAGTTGAAATGTTAGTAAGAATATGTAAAAGAAAATCTTGCAAGTAAAGCTTGAAGCAATAAAGGTATTCAATAAATTGCTGTTATTAATGAGAATTTATTTTATAAACTTAAGTAATAAAAGGAAACTTAAGTAATAAAAAGGAAATACAAATATAATGAATTTGGTGATAATTGGAAAATAAACTTGTAAGAAACAAAGAAATCCCTCATAAATGAAGGAAAGAAAAATCAAAACACTGAATTATGAAATAAATGTATAATGAGATATTTTGGTGTTGATTTGAATTGTTGGTTGATGTATGTTGTTGGGTAAGGAATTATGGAGTTGTTAGATTTACAAATAATCTATCTTTGTTCCATCTTAGGCTGTTGAGCAACGGATGTACTTGATAGTTATTCTTCATTCGTACAACTTCAGAATTTGAACCCGAACAACTAATTGTTGTTTGATTAAATGATTGTTTGTTGAATGTGGTGTGTGCTGTTGAGAAAAAAATTGTGGTTGTTGCATTTGATTGGATATGAATGATTGAATCCACCTAAACCTTTCACTGTAAAATAAATATTTAACCTTTTAGATTATATAAGTGAATACAGGGGTTGGAAGCAACTGCTACTGCTTTTGGTTCCAAAATAATAAGCGTTTTGCCCGACAAATAGGTACGTTTTCGGATTACGATTAAAGCGCTATTTATATATTTTCCAGTGTGGGATATTTTATTTTGGATATATGTAATATATTTGTATATTTGGATATTATATTTTCTCCAGAGTCCCTCCGTACAAAGGAGACTCTGCCAAAATTTTTCGTAAATTTTGGACTTAGAATTTTGTTAAAATATTTTTCCAACTTTAATAATTCAAGTATTAAAGGATATGATTGATTATAAAACAAGTATATTTCATTAAAGGAAATTAATCCAGTAAAATATAAGTTAATAGTTGAAATTAGATATACTGTTTTATTATTCCTTCTCCCTTCCTTTTCCTTTTCGAGGACGAAAAGTTTTGAGTGGGGGAGAGTGTAACGACCCGGAATTTTCGTTAATTTAATTTACTCATTTTAACAGAGTTTAAATAATTTAATTTAGAAAAATTTAAGATCTGTGATTTTTAATGAAGCAAATGACTGAATGAAATGAAACCATGGGAATTTAAGTATAAGAATTTCCAGTTGGAACAAAATGACGAGAGAATTTAAGTGCTGAAAAATTGTTATTTATAGGCTAAGAAATTAATATAAGGAAACAAAATGGGAAGATTTCATTTATTTCATGGTTTTAATTCGTTTTTCTTTAATAAGTTGTAATTGAATTTAGTAGAAAATAATATGTATTAAACCTACTTATAGAATTCGGAGCTAATTCAAATGAATTTAAGTAGTGAAAGGGCTTTACCTGTATATAGATTTAATATGAGAAATAAAATGGGAATATTAGATTGAGTTAATGCAGAAAAAGGAATGTAAACAGTAATTAGAATAAATTAAGGAATTCTCTAACGCAAGTAATAATCTATACCTTGAATGGACGTTTCAATTTGATAAATTATTTAAATGAGATGTCTTAGTAAATAAATAATTAGGTCAATTAGTATGTGATGAAATTTAATGTTGAAATAATTTTGAAGATAAGAGTTTAGGTGGAATGGGTTAATTTATGAAATAAAGGATAGAAATCATATAAAACGTTAAGCAAGTTGATTTAATGTGTAACGTAAGGTGTAAATGTAAATTCCAATGGAAACGTAACCTTATTCTAGGTAGAAATTTCAGGTATATTGATAAAGTGGAGTTTAGACACTTAGTAATAAATTTAGTACAGGAAAAACGAAATGGAAATATTGAATTTATTTAATTGGTATATATTACCCATTTATATGGTCTATTAAATCTAGTCGGGTATAAATGGCAATTAATTCCTTAAATTAGTGCAATCAATGTATGTTTAATTGATAACGATAAAAAGGTTGATTATATTCAGTGTGAACAACGTAAAATATTATCATAGCATGATCTTTGGTTTGAATAAAAAGGGTGGAAATCAGTTTGCTCGGATTTAGTGGAATTGGAAATTTAATAAGTGAAATTTTTGCAATCAGTGTAATAAAAGGTTACGTAAATAAATGGTAAATTTTTGATATTAATAAAATGATTTTTTTAGGAATTGAAATAAGTATTATAAATGGGCAAATTTAGTTACTTTAAAGTGAAACGGAAATTTTAACGTAATAGTTGAATGCAATATTAAATTCATCTAATTTATAATAAAGATTCGTTAGATTTATTTAATAGGAATTTTGGGACATTTAATAGATAATTGCTGATGTTGAATGGAAGTAAAGGAATTTCTAAAATTAAAATTTAGCAAACTTTTAAACCATTGCAAATTGATTAGGGATATAAAGAGTTGTTTATTTAATTGAGTTAAATTTTTGAAATTGCGTTATTGCAATTAAATGGGAATTTAATGTTGGACATTACGATTGTGGAGTTTAAGTTGCAAAATTTTGGATAACAATAATATTAGACCATGAACAAATTCTAAATTTTATACTTGGTGATAAATGAATTTCATGGGCGATTAAGTTTAACTGTTGGATAAATTTAAAATTTATACTTAATATTGTAACTTGGAAATTTTTCAATGATAAATTGGTTAATCTTTAACAAATTGACATTTGAAAATTTGTTAAATCATTTTAGATATTTGAGAATTATAAAGTGATAAAGATTTTCAATTCTTAAACTAAATTATAAAAATTGGATTTATTTACTAATTTTTATTTATTTAATTAATATAAAAATAGCCATTTTGGGCACGGACTCGGATTTCGACGAAACCAGTTTCATCGGATCCGTATCGGTGAATTATTATAGGGTTTCAAATTTCGTATCGATCGGACTTGTCGTTTGATCGTACGAACGCGAAACGCCTTGAAATCAATTTTATTAAAATCAATTTGAAATCAATTTGGAAATCTTGTTTTTAGCATAACTTCTTCATACGATCAAATTTGGACGTGAGACTTTTTCCATCGCGTTCAGAATATTTTTAAATACCTATCTGGATATATAGATTTAATAGATTCGGTTCCGGAGGCATAGCGGGCTTTTGGGCCATAGTTTGTTGCGTACGTTCACTCTTCTAGCCTATACGCTCTAACCTAACCCTAACTATAAATATACCATAATAAACCCTAGCCTCCTTCCTACTGTCAGTTGGATATACGTACATATTTCTTCATCTTCTCTCTTCCTCAATGGATGCATTTCAGATCCAAATTTCAAATCGCAAATCAAAAGCTGAAAATTTAAAGTCCTCCTAAAAATCCGAAAAAATTATATGTCGAACATCTCGACGATACGAATCAGCGGCTGCAATTTGTTTTTCCAGATTTTGCTTCGATCAACGGCAAAATCGCGGTCAAACCTAGAAATTCGAAACCTAAGCTTGAAATTGGGGCTTCTCGATTTAAGCCATAATCGATGAAATTGGTTCTGGGTATTGTAGTACTCGACGACAGGGTTCGTTCAAAGGTAGTTGGAGATGGTACGGTGGGACGAGGCGGCCGTAATCGATGAACTAGGGTTCGAAAACCCTAGTTTTCAGGTGGCGGCGCACGGCGAGTTAGGCGACCGGAACTTGGCCAGGGGTAGAGGACGTGGTCACGAGCACAACGGCAGTGGCTTTGTGGCATAAGGTGGCGTGTAGGGGCGGCAATTCACGGTCAAAGGTGCGTGTTCATGGGTTCGGCCTGCAGTTGTTCGTGCGCGAGTTTGAAAGCTGGGAGAGGGAACGCGTGATATCACTGGTGACGTGGCATGAGGGAGGGTGAGTTTTGTTTTAATTTATTTTGAATTTCAAATCGTTTTATGGCCATAGATTCTTCATACGTTATCCGTTTCACACGATTTTTTTTGCGTTAGGATCGTAATTTAATTCCGGACTTGATGACGCTGGTTTGGACAAATTCTGAGACGGGCGAATTTTTGGGTTTAAATCGGGTTTAAATTCAATTTAAATTCCAAAGGTGAGTGTTTTAACCCACTCACAATTACTAGAAGCTTTTATGTTTGTTAAATAAATTTTAGAAATGAATAGAAATTTATTTATGAGCTTTTGGGCATGTTATTTCATCCATATCTGTTGAATTGCATTTTTTTTGAATTTAGCTGTTAATTTAAATTGATTGATTGCATATTAATTGGCTGTTAGAAATTATTGTTTGCATAAGAACTGCTAGTTAACAGTTATGTAAATTATTATTGAGTAAACTGTTAGATAAATAGTTGATAAATTTAATTTGAAAAAAAACTGACAGTTATTACCTGTTGTATATGTTCATAGATATATACTGTTATTGATTGAAATTGGTTGATGGTTGCGATTGGATGATGGATGTTGTTGATGAATGAATGTTTATTGCATATCATTAAATTTGCAAATTTATCATGCATATTTCATTTTTCGGGATTGTGGTTTGAAATGATAAAACCGCAAAGTTTTATTTTTAAATTGCGGATTGAAATGATAAATATCCGTATCACTTGACCATAGGATAGAAAATTATATACAGGCACCGCGGTCTATATATAACTATTTTAATGTGATTTCTATGGTTTGGATGGAATACGGTTTATAATAATCTTAAATTTTATACTGTATAAATATTTTTCTTCCGTATTTATGTACATGAAAAGTTGGAAATTTTGAAATAAAAAGGTGTATAAATTCCCTTAGTAAAATGGAAGAAAATTTAGAAAATGGAGTTGGATAAATTTATATCATATGTTTAAATGTTAAGTTTGGAAATTTAAGATATGATATTTATAATTGGATTTTTCCCAAGAAAAAAATTGAAATGAATATTCTAATATGAATTTGAATTGGAAAAATATTCTAATATAAATTGGAATCGAAAAATACATATGTTTTATTACTAGAAATTGGAGTTGTTTAAGGATTTATGTGAATATTCAAACTAAATAATAAAACATTTAATTTGTTGAAAGAATATATTCCAATTTTAGTTTTGAATATTAATACTCCAATGGATTTATATATATGGAAATTGAAATGGTTTTGGAACTTAAGAGTGATATCTAAATTATGGTCTTAACTTTAGATAAAGAAATATTTCCATAAAGCCATATAACTTATTTCTTTACAAAGTGACAGTAAAGTTAAGCCCTTGAAATTCATATACCGTTGAATATCCAAACCATTTGAGTTTTTAAAAGTTATGGTTTGAAATTATGGATTTCCAAAAATATTATGCTTTGAAAATATTCGATTTTCAGATATTATGAAGTTAAAGCCTTTTTATTATTGGAAAGAAATTATATTTGGGATAAGTGGTAAAATATGGTTTTGGGTTTTGGAATGATATCGTAATATTATGGTTTTGAAATGGATTATATTCTGGTTTTAAAAGTATAAACTGTTTTAAATAACCGCGGTGTTATAATAACGATGGGTTGGCAAAGAGACCGGGATCGGATATGGACATACTCTCTGTCGATACCGAAAACCACTTTGACTAACCGTGTACGCGGTGGAGATTCCAGAATGAAGTAGGTTGGTGGCGACGATTCCTGTAAGGTAAATACGTGGACCCGACTCCCGTGAGTTGGCATAAGGTGGCTAAAACAGGAGCGATCGACGGGTTAATGAGGTCATTCCTCTGATCGGACACTCCTCTTCGATATTATACTATGACTTTGGATTGATTCAGTGGCCACTTCTATTTTTTGATTTGGGGAGTTGTTTCGAGGTGGGCGGTTGCTGCGGCTTCGCGTTACCATCGGCCCGGAAGCGTAATTGGTATATCTACCCTGGCATTGCCTAGTTGTGCCGTGTCACCTACCCTATCGCGCCTTGTACGAGTTTGGTTTTCTCCCGTAGCCCGTGTGGTATCCTCTAGTGGCTTCCCGATCAGGAGGGACTATGATATTGGATGGACTACTGGGACTATTACGTGTTAAGGGCTATATGGGTAACCCCTTAACGCTATTAAAAAGTAAGTTTATTTTATAAATAGACACTATTATAATAACGCAATATACTACATAGTAAATAGTTTAACGGATCCTTAGGAGATGTAAATCCCGAGCATCTCTTGAGTTACTGTACTCATATTTATTTCTGTTTATTTAACTCACATAAGATATTCTAGTCTGACTCGAGTGTTTTTGTCTTTTCAAATTCGCTCGGGTCAGTCCGAGCGTTTCAGGATTTGAAGATTTAGCTTTGGAGGACGAAGACGAAGATTTGTATTATTATTATTTATACTAGTGCACTACACCATTTAATTCCGCTGCATTGTTGTATTGGTATGTGTAACTCTGATATTTATTGCACAAGAAAAACGAATTATTTTGTAAAACAGTTTCATGAACTGTATATTTGATTATTATATTTTATCCTTCCGCTGTGAGATTCTGTTTTGTTTTATTTCTCCTCTGTTTTCTTATTTACCCCATAACAATCCGCCCTTGCGTATGCTTTGAATTGGCACGTGTGTCGGTTTAAAGTGTGCAAAAAGGCGGGATGTTACAGGATAATTCTTCCTAACTAGTAATTTCGGGACGAAATTCTTTTAAGGAGGGAAGGATGCGATGACCCAGAAATTTTTAACATTTGAAATGGAATGTTTAATTGATTTTAAATATTGGACGTTGTTTTTAAACATGAATTTCAATTTTAACTGTAAATTTGGTAATTTAGTTATTGAATTTAATTTAAGGAAATTGGGTAAAAATTTGAATCTTCAGTTTTAAGCTGTTTAAAAATATTTTAAAGGAGTAGTAAATTTATATTGATAATACTGGAGATAGTGGAATTTTTAAAATTGAATTTGAAAGTGAATTGTTCAGTTTTGAAATTATATAGTTTAAACGATATTTAAAAATAGCCTTCCGAGGCACGGTCTTGGAATTCGACGAAACCAGTTTCATTAGATCCGTAATATTTTATTTTTATTGGATTTCAGTTTTCATAGCATTCGGAGTTGTCGTGTGGCCATACGATAAGCAAATGCGCTGAAAATTATATCGAAATCTCAATTTAGTAACTGGATTCGAAAGGCTAACTTCTCCATACGATCGAATTTGGACTGGGAACCTTTTTCATTGCGTTTAAAATAGGGGGTTAACATTATGAATGCTTGATGGCACGTCTCAATTGGAGATCGAAATTGTAAGTTGCGGAAATCGGGACGATTTAAATTTAAATTTAAGCATAATTAATATTTTTGCAATTGAAAACACTATAGTTCTTTTTTATATACACGTGTAGGATTTTTAGCACGTGTCATTCGTAGTGGAACACACATTCGTTTGAAAAGAAAAAAAAAGAGAGAGAAAATAAATCAGATTCGTGCTTTCATCTTCATCTAAAACAAATAAAGAATTTTTATATTGTTCTAACGAAATTTAAAAATGGCGACCTCTGTTCAAATTTCTCTCCCAAATTGATACCTTTCGTTTCCCCCTTTTCCAAAATAAATCAAAATCGAGCTGGGTTCGTTCGCAAGAAAAAAAAATGGGTCGCGTTCGAACGCGAAGGCAAACTCGCACGCGAGGAGGAGGCGTCGATGTTCTCGATTCAAACTCAAGCCCGGGGTTTCAAGCGAAAGCTTCACGATGTTCTTGGCCATCAATTCGAACGTTAATGGGAGGAGCTCGATCGGCAAACACTTTTCGATGGTTCGAATTCGAATTGGAAAACGAAGCAAGGGTCGCGACCTGGCAGCATGCGAAGGGGATATCGTGGCTCGATAGGAGTATGGTTTCGATGGCGTAAGGAATGGCGTCGACAACAAGGGCTGCAGCGTGATGGTCAAGCGAGACACATGCGTACGTACAATGGCAAAGCTAGGGTTTCTCTGGTGGTTGCGTATGCTGGCGATTCTGGCCGAGGTCGAGACCTAATTCGAGAAAAAGGTATAATCGATTTATTCATTTCAATTTAAAATTGATAATATTCAGAAGAAAAAAATGTTACAGTAATGAAATTTTGTATTTTAATTATTATGTGTATGTATATGCAGCAAAATAGCTTACATATATAAGGATATTTTTTTTTAATAAATGTTGTTTTAAATTTAGTTTTAAATTTTATCTTAGTTAAATAAATTTATTTTAAAAGGAAATCAGTTTAAAATTTAAATTATTTGTTTAAAATAAATCATTGATAATTAAAGTTATAAATGGGAATTTAATGGTTCGATTTACCCAAATATTAATTAAAAAAATCATATAATTGTTTACAAGGTCTAGAACTGTGAAGAAAACAATCTGGAGTGGAAATGTATTGCATGCATAGGCAAAGATGAGATCTTCTCACTCAATCAGATATTTTTCTGATTTAAATTTTGAATAGTTAGATTTAAAATTGATTGACTGTGTGCTTGGATAGTTGATTTATTATTAGTTATATTAGTTTAGACCCTATGCACCGCATAATAGCGGATGATGTTATATTAAACCCATATACCGTGATATTCCACCTCGAAGTGGAATTGGTATTATATATGTATTTGGAGTAGTTGATTTTCCGCATTATATAGCGGATTAGACCCTATGTGCCGCATAATAGCGAATGATATTTTATAAATCCCATATACCGCAATATTCCACCTCGAAGTGGAATTGGTATTTAATTGTTGTGCTAACATCTGTGGATGCAAGGAAACAGGTTGGAGGGATCCAACTGGATTCCTCAAAACATTTTGATTTGTTTTCAAAATTTTGTGTTGATTATTTATAATATGTATGTAATTATCTGTGATTGAAACAGTTGAAGGCTATAATTTAGCCGAATATATTTTTGGTATCGTATGATACCGGAAATAAATAAAAAAAATGGGATTTTGAAATTTGGATAGAAAATTTATAATAAATTCATTTAAAGAATTGGGTGAATTTAAAAGAAGAAATTTGAATAGATAAAGTTTTATTTTGAAAACTTATTGAATAAATTCCAAAAATTATGGGAAAATATTTTTGTAAATGAAATTCGAGTAATATTGTTTAATGGTTGAAGAAATTATTTAAGATACGGATTTTAAATATTTGAAAGAGATAAAAGAATTTATTCCAAAAGGAAATAAATTTAAAAATTAAATTTGGGATTTAATTTGGGGTTGAAATTAATTTTAGAAATCGATTTGGGATTTAATTTGGAGTTAAAATAAATTTTAGAAATCGATTTGAAAATTTTGATTTGGAGTTTTTAAATAAACCTTTGGTAAATCGATATGAAAATTGATTTGTTAATTGAAATAAATTTAGAAATCAATTTGGAATTTGATTTGGTGATTGAAATAAATTTGGAAATCAATTTGAAATTGATTTAGTATAGAAGGTGAATATTTGGAAAACAATTTGAAAACCGTATATCGTTGGATATTTGAAGGTTTAAAATTCACAACGGAAATTTTATAAAGGAAAGGGAATTTTTAAAAAATAAATAAATATCGGTTTATTTTTAAAAACGTGGAAAGAAATTTACAAATTCGGATGTAAATTAAAATAAATCGAGAAGATTTATTAATTATTTGAATGGACCATTTTGTAATGGAAAAAGAATTCTTTCCTGGAAAGCCGAGCATATTTTTAAAATAGCTTTTGAAATAAAATTTAAAAGTTCTAGATTTGGTTTTAAAATAATATTGTTGGAGAAATTAGTTTAGGAAATCGTTTTAAAGTAAAAAATTATTTAATTAATTAAATAAGGAATTATTTTAAAGATTTAAATTGATATTTAATTTAGAAAATAGTTATTTAAATATTTATACTCTATCTACTAATTTTATTTTAAAATTAGTTTGGACTTGAAGTTTTATATGTGATAATTAGTATAATGTTCTCATAACCAATATTTAAGTAAGTATTTAAGATGGTTTTTTTTAAATGTTCCAAGAATATTTTGGATAAGTGATTTGAATTATTTTAACTCGGCAGATTTTCAGTGCAAATGAATAAATGTTTGGAAATATTTTCCGCATAGGGAAAATGAATTGAAATTTGTCTTCAAAGGATTAAAATGTGGAAATTGATTTAAAATTTGTTTTCAAAAGGTTAAAATATGAAAATATACCTTGCGAAGATATGTTGAAAATAAATAATTGGGGAAAATTATTTGAAAATTTGTGATTATTGTGAATTATTGATTGATAGTTAAATAACCGACTATCAATATTGGCCTTTTTATGGCATTTGAATTTCGATGCGACCGGGGGTCGGATCCCAAATGGATATTCGAAACCCACATCGAACCTTTGTGATTGTGATGGATCTTTTATTTAAAAGATCAAAGTGGAATTTGTTGTGATTTGTTTGAATAAAAATGTAACACTTATTTTTAAAATAAGCGCTCGTTATTCGGATTAGCCGGAAGAGGACCTTGTGTCATAAAACCCATTCCGAATAACGATACGATGAAATTGGATTGCATTTGAAGATGGTGTTGAAAGACCGGGTATTTTCGAAAGCAAAAGGATTACCTGTCGAATGTCTCTGCACCGGGTTGCTCCGGTATATAGATTTTATCACCCTTTGTGATGGGGATTCCGGACGTGATTGGTGAATATCGGATTTGCAAGGACTTCTTTGGAAGTTCCTTCAGTTCCGTTCGATCCCGGAACGGACTTGTATGAATGGGTGTCTGACGTTACACTTTGAGATGTAAAGCTGGTTTCTATCAAATACATTTCTGTTGGTGACGGAGAATTTATTCTCTTAGCTTAACACCCTTCTCTGAGACGTACGAGCTCAGAGGTTATGTAGTTGATGGTTACCAGTAATACTTTCCCAATTTGGTAATGTGGCATACGAAGTGCTGCTGATCATTTGTTGATCAAAGCATGGCTTTTGTGAAAAGCGTAGCTTTGTGGATGAGACTTCGTCGGACCTCACACCCTGGAATGGTCGAAACAGGAAGGATGCAGCAAGGTTGTAGGGGGTACGCCCCTTAGAGTATGTTCATTTCCTTCTGGATAGAGGTAGTATCATGGTATGGAGCCCAGATACTTAACCTATGTGGTTGCTACAAATTTATTACTTTGTGGTTGTTGGTATTGAGGATCCTCGGATAAAGGTTGTTTACAACTGGGGGATGACATAGTCGTGTCAGTAGATACCTATTTTTGCAGAGGTAACCCGACCTTGTGTTGGCAGGGATCCGGTTAGGTTCTCGGGGCGTCCCTCCAGAGACGTACCCATGTGGCCCAGGAAGTTCCTTAGCCTGACCATTGTTGGAAATCCAAGTACCAATACGTGCCTTGTACGGTTTTAGTTGTAGAATCTGCCATCTAATATGGTAGATATAGTAGGCATACTATAATGGTACGTATGCTGTCTAAGATTAATATTATACAATGCACTAATAATAATATCAAAAGAGTTTTCTCGCATCAAGCATGTTTGACTATCATAAGGAGAAATCTCCCCTAAGTGTGTGATTGCATTGTGTGTGTGCCGGGAGGCCTTATGGTAGTTTCATTTTCCAAAAAGCATTGCGGATTTCTTTTAAATTCTTCTGTTAAAGTATAACTGTTTTTAAGATCTCACACCAGTTCCACGACTGACCTGGAGTTTATTGTTCCCTTTCTAAACTCTGGGTGCCCATAATTTTTCACACGGGCAGCCTAGAGTCAGGTTGTCAATTATTCTGGAGCGAAGTCAAGAAGTTGCTGTGGAGATCAGGAGTTGAAGCTGGATGGCAAGGCATATCACTTATATATGTAATATTTTTTTTCCGCTGTTTGTTGTTGTAAACTCTGATAATGTGATGTATAAACTGATATAGTGGTTTTGTTTTAAAGATTATTCTTTATCTATTATATATTGTTCCACTGCAAAATGTGAGATTCTGTTATTGTTTTCTTTCCTTCTTCTACCTTTTTCTTCTTTAAACCCAAAGACTCGTACATTCGTTCCACTTTGGGCTTAAATGTTGTGGGATTTTGCCAGCTCAAAGGGGTACGGATTTGCAGGCCTTCACAATAATGTTTATTCTTAGAATAACTTTCATACCAATAATTAACTTTTCAAATTTGAAAGAGGCTTAACGATCAAAATGGTACTTAAACAAGCTACCATACCATTCAATTTAACTTTCCAAGTTAATAAATGATATTTACATAATCAATGAGTATGTAAACAAATTCAACACTTAACCATCATTGGTTATCATATCACTTATTCAAAGTGCTTATCAATTAATGACATATAATTAAATTTTCAAATCTGTATATTAGCAGAACGGGGATTTATTCTGCAAATTAAATAACCAATTAATTTAATTAGCAGAATGATGATTTTTCCGCTAACAGGTGTTCAAATTACCATATTCAATTCATTTTATAAATATATTGTTTATTTGGCCAGATATATAACACCCATTACTTATAATTAATTAACCTACGTTATTATCAAAATTAACGTAATTATTATCAGGCAATATTTATTTATTATTAAATCATACTGCACCAATCTAATCAACAGGTTAGGTCAAAAAGTTGTATTCGTAAGTACGAACACGATGTAACAATCAGTGTGTTAAACAGATTTGTTATGCATGAGATATAGATTTGCAAAGTTTAAAACATTATAAACTTAACCAATCAAAATATAAATCTCACCAAAATCAATTGGGCCAAAGCACAATGCCTTCTACCCATAACCCGTATTGAACAGCTTCCTCTTCCTAATTCAAACAAAACGAACTGCCTGGAAGCAAAAAGCATCAATAGCCACGTGCATGTGCACATGTACGCTCATCTCCTCCACCGGACCTTTCATCCAAGACCACCCACATATCCATCTTCTCGAGCTCATTACGAAGCACCGCCCCTATCACCATCGGTCATCCATGTAGATTCCAACCCGAGCACCTCTTTTTCGAAATTCCTTAAGCTCTAAGAGCGACAAATTCCATGTCGCGACCCTCAATCTAGCATCGACCCTTACCAAACTTGGACACATTTTAGATTTTTCCAAGCTAAAGAAAATTGAAAGGACAGATTGTTATACTAAGACTTATTTCCAATGACATCGTATATGCTTGTAACATTGTGTAAGTATATGGAACGATTTCCAAGTTTGAAAGTGAAAGAGTTTGTGAATATACTTATCCTAGTGAGATAAGTATACGAATATTTTGATAAATATTTTGGAAAGAGATTTAATTAATCCAAAATTAATTATAAAGAGGCTTAGTATTTTCCATGGAAAATGTAATCTTTGTCTGGAATTTTTTTATATTTGATAGTTAAATAACCGACTATCAAATCTAGGTCTAAATATGTAATCCTTCTTAATTTTAGTGGTACAGAAATATTTCCTACTTAGCACTGAAGGATTTTAGCTTTGAAAATATCTAGGAGGAACATGAGAATTATATGGTATAGTTACCATCGATGGTGCTATATTATGCGTATAAACTCATTTCTTTCTTCTAGGACAAATGATGAGGAGATCCGTCCACTTAAGTGGTTAGAGGGTGATCCCTGCTCTTATGTATTGTCTGATTATTTCCTAAAGAACTAGTGTTAAGCATTCTGGAAATCGATGATTTTTTTTTGGGGAGCGTGATAAGCCAGGGAGTGTACTTGTAAGAGATGGCTCATACCGTAACCACTCTAAAAACCATATATGGTTCTATAGAGGAGTTTCATGATATATTAAGAGGTTGGAATCCACATGAGATTCCAAGACCTGTTGGGGGATGGGAATCCACGTGTGATTTGGAGATTTTTTTTTGGATATTGGAATCCATATATGATTCTGAGACTTGTTGAGGTATGAGAATCCATGTGTGGTTCCAAGATCTGTTCAATGGACGGTGCGTAAGCTAGAATGCCGGACGTAGCCTCACCAGCAGTAATGAGTAAAACTTGAGATAGGAGGCATGACCAGTAGGGTTGGAAAATCCATAGGGTGCAGTCGTCTTCAACTAGATCTTACCTTCAGTTGTTATGCATGCATGGAGCGATGCACTCGGTCTTAGCGAGACTGACTATGTTTTTCCTATAGTAGCTCACTTGGGATGTAGACTGCTTCGAAAGGATATCTTTGACACACACACACACACATATATATATATACATATAATAGCCTGTAAGGATAGATTGTTATAACATATATATGTATATATATAACAACATGCCCTCACAATTGCTGATAAATATAAAACAGCTAACATAGCAGAAAATAGCATATACGTGAGTACGTCTTGGAGGCAACCAGCTCGTCTCCTGAAGATCAAGTATCCAAACTGAGTTTGTAAATATGCTCGGTCTTACCTGAGTATTATAATAAAATGACACCCGGATCAGTTTGGTAAACCGGCATGAGAAACACACCTCGATTGGATTTACTATTTTTATCAAACATTTTTCAAATCAAAGGTATTTTATTAAACCATGCCGCACATAAACACGGATGGGTTTTCTCGATAACCAAAACCTTTTTTAGAAAAATCCAGTGATACTATAATAATGTCTAAGGGTGAAAATAATAATAATCAAGTTACTGTGATGCTCATGGTTGTACATCACAACAATACTAGGTATATAATCAAAAACTGATAAGGTACATTCGCTAATTGTGTAGGATTCCACGGAGGTGCTTCAGTACTTCGAGAACGGTCATTTTGCATAAGGATCAGAGATATTCTTCTGAAGAAAAAATACATTCCAAGTGATATACTATATGAAAAACATAACTAGTCTCGCTTAGACCATGTGCTTCACTCCATGCATGCATAACAACTAAAGGTACATATCAAGGTGAAGATAACTGCACCGTATGGGTTTGCCAGCCCTACTGGCCATGCCTTCTATCTCTGGTTTTAGTCATTACTGTAGGTGAGCCTACGTCCGATAGCTCACGCATCGCCAACTGAACTGATAATGAAATCACACATGGATTCCCATACCTTAACAGGTCTCAGAACCATATATGGATTCCCACATCTCAAAATAGATCTCAGAATCACACATGGATTCCCATATCCCAATGGGTCACGAAATCACACATCAATTCCAAAATCTCAACAGATCACAAAACTCCTACCACACGTGGTTTTTGGAGTGGTTACTATAAAATTCAACTCTTACGAGTACACTTCCCCGCTTACCGAACGCATCAAAAACCAATCGTCGAATTTATGAAATGCTCAATACTAGTTTTTTAGAAAATAATCAGACAATACATAAGAGATGGAATCACCCCCTAACCGTTTATGTGGATGGATCTCCTCACCATTTGTCTTAGAAGAACAGAACGAGTTTATACGTGCAATATAGCACCATCGGCGTTAACTGTACCATATAATCCCCGTATTTATCCTAGATATTTCAAGAGTTAAAATCCTTTGGTGTTAAATAGGGAATATTTTCGTACCATCAAAATTAAGAAGGATTGCATATTTAGGCCAAGATTTGATAGTCGATTATTTAATTACCAAATAATAAAACATTCTCAAACAGAGATTACATTTCCCATGAAAACCACTAAGCCTCATAAGTTAATCTTTCATTAATAAAATTCACTTTGTAAATGCTTGAAAATCACTTTCATATACTTATCTCAACAGGATAAGTATATTCATAAAATGTTATATTTTCGATACTTAGAAAATATAATCATATACTTATCTCAATGGTATAAGTACATTCATAAAACATTTAAAAAGTATTTCAAAATCATATTAAAATGATCAAATCCAAATGTCGTTAAAAAAGGGATATTAATAACCCAAAGCACCGATCCTTTTTATAAATCTCTTTCCAAAATAAATATCTCCCAATATCTCCTTTATAAATCTCCAAATTTATTTATAAAGCTTCTTTATAAATTTCCAATCTATTTATAAAATACTCTTTTATAAATTTCCAAGTTTATTTATAAAATTACTCTTTTATAAATTTCCAAAAACCTACTTATAAACATCCCTTTCAAATTACTAAACCATTTATAAACCACTTTTCTAAAATCATTCAAAACCCAACTTCTTTCAATTTCGAAACCTCTTTCCAATTTATAAACTCCTTTAAATAATTCATTTTTATAAACAAATCCTTATATAAACAATTTATTATTTAATTATAAAAAATTAAAACTTTGACATCATAAAGATAAATTTAAAACATTTTTAAATAATATAATAATAGACTTAAAACATATTAAATAATGTAATAATCAACTTTAAAACATTTTAAAAAATCTAATAAAATAACTTTAAACAACCTTCAAAAGATAATTAATTAATTTCCAATCAACATTACTAACAAAATAATTAACTAGTTTTAAATAATCAATAATAAAATAATTTATTATCTTTTACCAACCTAAATAAAATAATTAATCTTAAAATATTATAAATATAATAATGGACTTTACTAAAGAAATAATTTTACAAAACAGTTTGTAAAATAAGAATTTGACAAACAGTTTGTCAAAATAATAATTTTACAAAACATTTTACTTCAAATTATAAATTTATGTTAATTTAAATCCATAACTTTTCCTTTTCAGAAATTGGCTTAGAGACCACAATGATACATAACAAACTACAATTAAATTCAATGTAACCTCTCAAGTTAAATTTCATGTATTTACATAAGCAAGCATATATGTAAATCAAATCTATAATTAACAATCAATTGTTAACACATCACTTATCCAATATAAATTAATTAGTACTTAAAGGAAGTCCAAATTTATATAATAACAGAATGAGGATTTGTTCTACGAAATGAATATCATTCAAAATGAACTCTTTTACTTTTTATTAGACGGTGTTTATTTGGCCAAATGGATAACACCAAAGAAGTATGCTTAAATTAACTACGTTATTATTTAAATAACATAATTATATTAAATCAGTAATATTTTATCACTTTATACATTATCCATTACAAAAATTATAATTTATACAAACCAAACAACTAGCAGATAAAAAATCCAAGCAGGCAATACATAATTTTTATCAATCATATATCATTATTGATAGACCAAAATGGTGATTTTAATTCATCGAAATTCCAGTTATCGCCTATGTGTTCTGATTCCTTCTAGCATTCAGTTTTAGCATAAAATTCCAATAGCTTCAATCTCAACCAATCCAATTCGACGATGTGGTTAACAATTCCATGATTGTAACGCGACTGACTGCTTTTGATTTGGACCTAGTATGATAGGATTATAAATTTTTTAGGTTATTGGATTTTAAATAAAATTAATTAAATACTTAATTACACATTATAACTAATTTCCCTTATTTACCGTTTAACTCATCTTCCACATTCCAAAATCCTTCCCTCCAAACATGAATACACAGTTCATCCCCATGTATGCTCAACCTCGACACCGAGCACTGCACCACGAACCTAAAATCCGACAACACCATCAGCTTCCTCTCCATGCACTCAACTTGCTTGTCATTACCTGATTCCGCCTGAAGCAATGCGCCTTATCGCGACCTGCCTGATCCACAAACGACAAACCGAAGGTTGTATTCTCCTCTATGAACCACACTTTACGAAACAAAGCTCTGAGCTGCAATGTGGCATGAAAAACCCAAATCTAACATCCATAAATCCTCACATTGCCTAATCCGACCAAAAACCTAAACGCTAGCTTAAGCTTTGCGTTGTCATTCACTGTACAAAAGTCGAGAGCCAGAAACACGGCTGCACCCTTCCATTCGCATGCCACATTGTAGATCTACACGATTGCAAACCAAAAATCTCATTTTTCCCATTTTCAGATTTTTTTTTTGGAATTGATGACGAATTTCAAAAGTTGATTTTGTTTTTCTATTACCTTTTCTTTGATCAGGAACAAAATAAAGGAAGGTATGAAGGAAGACAATGATCAGGGAAAAATGTGTGCTTGTTCGTACTAAATGTTGGGTGATATTTACATTATTTTAACATTTTCAGTATCTCGCCGTACAGATTTCTGTTCACGTACGAACCTCAAATCGATAAACCAAAAATACGGTCACGCTCAGAATAATGACGCGACTCCAAAACAATAATAATATGCACAGGCTAATGAATTCTAAAAAATCATAAAAACACTGTTGTTTGCCGACAAATCATCAAACGAACAATTTCAATATTTTTCAAATTAATTTTTAAAAATAAAATAAAATAAATTGAAAATACATCAATATAAATCGAGTCATGGAATAAAAATAAATTTTCTAATTACTTATTTGAACTATTCACTATTACAAATCAATTACAAATGGATTTCACCATTAATAGTTATTCATTTAAAACGAGTTAAAAAAACTGTTTAATCCATTAAATAAATATTTAGTTAGAAATCCCAACATTTGAGACACTATTCAAATATAAATTATCTAACTCAAAGATTTCAGATAATCTATTTATTTGAATTCAGGTTATTAACCCTTTTTAAACCTACATTGTAATATTTAAAATTAATTAAATATTAAAATCTAGTGATCAAAATTCTAAGTCGTTACATTCTTCTCCCCTGAAAAGAATTTCGTCCCTGAAATTACAAAGGTAAGAATAATGCCTCTAAACCCCTTAAACTTTTCAAAATCAATTAATTGAAACCTTTTATCAATTTTCTAAATCCCTAAAAAATTTGGAAAATTTCGACGGCGTCTCACGATCGGAAAAACTATAAATCACCATTATTGGCCTAAACTAAATAAAATAAAACAAACCCAAATGGATTCCTATATATAGGGCATAAAACCATTAACAAAACAACCATATAAACACATACCTATTTTTGGGCAACCAAACTCTACTTATGAAACCAAAAGCGTCAACTAGCTTTTGCTTCCATATACCTGCATCTTATCTACAATTGGTATCGGCCATATAACTCATAACCATATAATTATGATAAAGCCCATAAGATGTACATTTACTATTCATACACAATATCAAATTCAATCTTTCACTCTATCAAAAAATTTCACTTTCAAACTATGAACGCCTGCTCGACTCCCTGGTGTGGACTCCATCCGGTTCCATAATTAGAAACTGCAGTTCTCCTTGGTAGCCATATACTTTGATAGAGAATTTCATAATAAAATCAAAAATTCGTACCCAGTGTTCGCTATCAAGAATCAAGCGAAAAATCCTATCTCGGACTGGTGAGAGTTACCCCGAAATCGTGTGCTCGAATCTGGATCAAATAATTATGCGAATAAAATGGTCTAGGTATGCTTATGTATTCATTTAATTAGCTTTCTTAATTATACCACATTCTTTTTATTCACATTCATTCTTAACTCAATTAATCTCACCAGTAGTATTGCATTTAATACTAAAATCATTTATGAACCATTTCATGAAACCACCTCATTTAACTTAAGTTAAATTTCATCTCATATCTCAATTCATTTTTGGGTTACTTTATAAAACATTATATAAGGATTTAAATATTTCACAACCTAAGTTAATGTTTTATTTCATCACACAAACTCATATTAATATAATACTTTCCTATATCCAAAAGAGTATATATATATGTCAATTTTAAATTGCTCTTACTTAACATAAATATCCAACAAATTTAAAATTTGGCTTTAACTTACTATTTTCCCACATTCATAAGTTACCAAAAATTAGCATCTTATAATTTCAAAAAAAAGCTTAGCTTAAATTATAATATCCATTCGAGTTTAACTATTCAAAATCGTCGAAAACCCCATTTTATTTCCATAAACGAAAATTACCAAACAACCCTTAAAATGAGATGCAAAAACCAAACTACCCTAATGTATAGGATACATGCAGCTATTAAGCGACTTAATTGAGAACTTTAGAATTAAACACCTGGGTCTTATTTCAAATCATTTTTAAATGATAATATATACATATCTCCTTGAATCTCAAATCATATTTATTGGATATTTAAACCAAGATCTATTTTCCCAAAACAACTCTAAACACATTTACCAAATAATCACGAAGCAAAACTACTAAGGAAGCATTCCCTAACTTAGAAACTCGAAAATGAACATTGATGATGTGACATCCATCATTGAAACTAGTTTCAAGCGACCGAAGAGAGATTAGTGCTTTTTGTTTCCTTCAAAATCCTTTAAAAATATTTTTATTCAAAAATATCTTCAAATAATACTATTATTTTTTTTCTTCCAAACTAGGAAAAACATTTGCAGTAACACCAGGATTTAAATTCTCCAATTCTCAGCTTAAATTCTTTTTATTTAAAAATCACATTTATGAACCATATTTATAAAATTTTCACTTCTTTATATAAAACCATTTCACAATGGTATATCTTTATTTAGATTATAATAAACAACTTTTGTTAAAAATTAAATTTTAACCCAACATTATTACCGAACACCTTGTGGTAATTGTGAAACTGAATTCATTAGGAGTTCGTTTTGATGTTTCCACAATTACTATTTACCTAATCCATGCAGTGAAAAGGATAATAGTACTCATAATCAACCACAGCAGTCAAGGCCCATAAAACTGGTCTGGCATAACTACTCAATCAACAAATAATAGCCAATGCTCCTAACTGGATGAGCATGCCTAATTAACCAATAATGATAATAATTAAGTATTATCATTCCTTAACAGCAACATATCAATAATAACTATATAAATTGATGAAAATAAGTCTTTTATATATGCAAAATATATTTTAGGTAAAATTGTTTCATTTACCTAATTTTAAAACAATATTATGTCGATTTTCCTTGTTCAAGTGTTTAGAAATCCTTATCGATATCGTGGCATCCCACGTATCGACTAGAGTTCATAAGCCACTTAACAGATAAATCAACATACTATAAATTGTTTTACAGCATCGACAAATACACGCTATATATATGTATGTATATAACATACTCAAACTCATCTTAAGGCCTCGTTTAGCCTATCTCAAATGAGTAATCCCCACCAAAGCCTAGGTATTCACTTAATCTAAGCTTTGACACTTATCCTATATTTTGTGGTCGAGTTTGGGAAGTATCGCAGATTTAGAATGGATTCCCATTATGAAAGGTAAGGGTCTACCTACCGAATCCAACTAGTGAAGTATCATATTATATATGTATATATAAAGTATTTTATCTTATATGTAAATTTGCTTATATATATAATATCACTGGTTATAATTCTTGGTTTGCCCTCATAATATAGATAAAATATAATTTATCTAGAGGTGCACGGAATCAGTGGGTAGACCCTTACCCTTTCATAGTTAGAATCCGTTCTAAATCTGTTCACATAATTTGGAAGGATATTTCACTAGGGATGTAGGCAGCTCGTCTCCTGAAGTTCCAAGTGCCGGAAAGAAAGATTGTTGGGGAAAAAGAAAAAAAAAGATGGAACAGATTCTCTCAATGTGACAAGTAATCTATAATATAATTATGACTTTTGCAAAAGAAAAACTGAATATTATACATACATCAATCAAAGTACCCTAATAAATCATCAAATTGGACAGTTATAACAATCTGTCCTTAAAAATGTTGTTAAGTAAACAACCAATGTTGCGATAAATAAAGGAATATGTAGATTCATCTTCGACATCCAACTTGTCTCCTAAGCTCCAAGCATCCAAACTAAACATGTACATATGCTCGATCTGACCTGAGCATTATAATAAAATAACACTCAAATCAGTCCGGTAAACCTGCGTGAGAAAACACACATCAATTGAATTTTTAATGTTATAAAACATTTCAAGTAAAATATAACGAACCGGATTTTGTGTCGTTTTTATTTTGAACATTGAAATGGTTTTAAATGTTGAATTTGGAATATAAGTTGATCTTTGAATATGAAAATTTGGTTGAAATTTTAGAATGAATTTAAATTTCAAATATAGTGATTTATCGTAATACGAAAATGATAAATAATTGAAATTTATGATTTAATATGAATCAAAATGGTTTCTAATATGGATATAAATTCTACTTAAATTATAGTTGAGTTGGAAAGTTTTTAAAATTGGAATTTCAAGTAATTTCTTCGATTTTGAAAATCGCTCGATTTAATCGATGCGTTAAAATAGCGATCTGTGGCACAGTCTTGGAATTTTACGAAACTAGTTCCATTAGATCCGTAATAATTTATTATTATCGGATTTTAAATTTCATAGGGATTGGAGTTACCGTTTGGTCGTGCGAAGCTGAAACGCATAGAAATTTATTTAAGTAAATTTAACTAAAATAATTCGATTCAGAAAACTATCTACAAAATATGATGGAATTGGCTCTCGATATATATTGCATTGTGTTTGGGATAGGGGTAAAACATTATAAACACCAGGCAGCACGTTTTGTTTATAGTTCATATAGAAGAATACATGAATAGTAAAAATAATATATATATATATATATACATGTCTATATATACGCGTATTCACCTATAAACCCTATCGTGCCTCTATTTTATTTCTATGGCCGAAAATAACCACGCTTCCACCCTCGATTTCTCCCAATCCATCAACCTATAGGATTTGTATAACATCCCGCCTTTTTGTATGCTTTAAGTCGAGGATAAACATGTCAGACTTAAACCATACAGAAGGGCGGATTGTTATGGGTAAATAAGAAAAAACAGAGAAAGAAAAAAATAGAATCTTGCAGCGGAGCGATAAAATATAATAGTCAAATAAGTAGTTCATGAAGCTGTTTACAAAACATTTGATTATACTTATACAATACCTATCAGAGTTACACATACCAGAGAATAATAAAATAATGCAGCGGAAAAATGTAGTAATTGATAGTAATAATACAATCTTCATTTTCATCCTCCAGAAGTAAAGTCTTCAAATCCAGAAATGCTCCGGCTGACCCGAGTGAATTGAAAAGACAAAACACTCGAGTCGGAACTAAAAGATCTTATGTAAGTTAAACCAATGGTAAATAATATGAGTGGAATGGCGTCAGAGATGTTTACGGGATTTGACATCTCCTATCCGGTGTCAACGTGAGTGAAGTAACTTAAGAGATGCTCGAGATTCACATCTCCTAAGGATCCGTTAAACTATTTATTATGTATTAATATTTTGCTATTATAATAATATCTATCAGTAAAATAAACTTACTTTTAAATAGCATTAAGGAGTTACCAATATAGCCCTTACCGCGTAATAGTCCCAGTAGTCCATCTAGTATCATGGTTCCTCCTGATCGGGAAGCCATCAGAAGATACCACACGGGCTACGGGAGAAAACCAAACTTGTACAAGGAACGCTAGGGTAGACGACGCGGCACAACGAGGAAATGCCGGGGTAGATATACTAATTATGCATCCGGACTGATGGCGATGCATAGCGCGCAGCCACCGCCCACCTCGAGCCACCCCTCCAAAAAAAATATCAAAGGTCCCCAATCAATCACAAAGTAATAGAATGGTATTGAAGGAGTGTGTCCGATAAGAGGGGCTACCACACTGGCCCGTAAGCGCTCCTGTTTTAGCCACCTTATGCCAACTCACGGGAGTCGGGTCCACGTATATACCTTAAATGAAACACCGCCACCATCCTACTTCATTCTGAATCTCCACCGCGTACACGGTTGTTAAAGTGGTTTTCGGAGTTGGCAGATAGTATGACAACTTCCGATCCCGGTCTCTTCAAAAACCAAACGTTATTATAACACCGCGGTCATTTCAAAATAATTATACTTCAAAACCATAATATACTATCCATTTCAAAACCATATAAGTATGACATCATTTCCCTTTCAAAAACCAATCAACATGATATCATTTTATTAAAACCAAATCAATATAATATCATTTTTATTTCGAATATATCCTTTCCAAAATCACAGCACTATCAAAATTATAATATTTTGAAACCAAACGCTTGAAGTATAACCTTTCAAAACATAATACTTCGAATTTCATAGCTTTTAAACCATAACATCCAAAACTTAAATGGTTTTGATATTCAAACAGTATATAAAATTAAATAATTTGAATTTAAAATTAATTTATAAAGTAAAATAATTTCCTCGACTTCACAATTTCATTCACATTAAATTAAGTCTCAATTCATAACTTTCAACTCACTTTCATTTTTCAATAAACCATTTCAATTTCAATATATTTCAAACTTTAAGTATTAAACAATTTCAAAACTAAGGTTGGTAATTACATTCAACAATTCGGTTTTCTATTATTTAGTTTTGAAATATTTGCATAATAAATCCATTATCATTTAAATAAAAATTAAATTACAAATTACTAAATATTTCCTTCAATTTATTTATACTTGGAATATTCGTTTAATTCATCTTAAACCAAAATCCAATTACAAAAATCATACCTTTAAAATCTCAATTTTATTAAACTTCAAATCAATTTCATATTTATCTTCCCACCTTATTCTCATTTAAGTCATTATAAACTCTAGAAATATAATTTAAATAAATACTTAACCATATTATATCTTAGTAAAATCAAACTTTATTATTAAACTTATTTTATACTTTAAACCAATTTTATTCATAGCTTAATACCAAGAATTTAACTACATACAAAATAACATTTATAAAATATCCAAATCAATATCTCATAAAATCATATATTTCTTTACAAAACCAAAGAAATCATTTCAAAATATTTTTATATAGACCACGGTGTCTGTATAAAATTTTCTATCCTATGGTCAAGTGATATGGATATTTATTATTTCAATCCGTAATTTAAAATATAAATACGGTTATATATCATTTCAAACCGCAATCCCGAATGAAATAAAATCCATACAACTTGCAGTTTATAACAATATAACATACAACATCCATTCATCCAATATCAATCATCAAACATTTATCACAATCATCATCCAATTCAAATAATAACATCAATATAGAACAGATAATAAGTAACAGGTATCTACTGGCAGTTTATGTTCAAAATAAATTAAATAACAATTTAACTGGCAATTTATTTGCAAAATAAATTAAATAACAATTTAACTGGCAGTTTATATGCAATACTAAATTAAATAATAATTTAATCCAATAAATTCAATTTAACTGAGATGATGATTAAAAATATGCCAAACAGTCATAAATAAATTTCTAATCACATCAAAAATTAATTTAGAACACATAAGAAATTTTAGAAGTTGTGAGTGGGTTAAAACACTCACCTTTTGAATTTAAATTGAATTTAAATCCAATTTAAACCCAAAGTTTGAACAGTCTCAGAAGTCATCCAACCCAGCGTCAAAATGTCCAGAATTCCAATATGAACCTAGTGGAGAAAACCGCACGCAAATCTGACCACGTATGCGAAAGATATATAAGTTAGAACATTTTAAAGTTAAAAATTTAATTAAATCGAATAAAATATTATAGGGCCACGTCACCTTGCGTTACACGCTCTTAAACCCTAGCCGGCAGAGCAAACGCGATCGCACAAAACACAGCCACCACCTTCGAACCCTAACTCCAATATTGCCGCGTCTCTGGCGATCTACAGCCCAATCGAACACCACTGCCGACCTCGCCACGGCCGGCCGTCCCTACTCCCCTCACGTCGCGACCTTCAGTGGTCCTTAGTCCACCCGCAGTCGCACGAAAATATGGCCAATCACGGCAATTATAGCAACATCTACCCCAAATGAACTGTGCCGATCGAAAGCACTCAGCCTCCTCTACGCGCCTAGACTTCCTGATCGATGAATCGTGGAAGATCCACCGTTGATTGAGCATCCATACAATGTACGGCCGAAACTAAATGGCAATTTCCTGGACGAATGATGACTCCAATTGAAAAACAAATCACCTATCTGACTCACGCTCGTCAAGAGCTTCGAATTGATATAAAATTCGATATTGTTTGAGAAGTTTGAATTTTCAATTTGATCTTTGATTTGAATTTGCAGTTTGGGATTTAAGGTTCTGTCTGCCACTGAAAGAGAAGAAGCAAATAGAATTGTACATAAAGAAAAGAGGAATAAGAAATAGGCTTGGCTTTATAACAAGGTATATATATGTAGAGCTGAAAAATAGAGGAACGGATACGATTGGTTTGGACCGTTGAACGATAAATGGCCTGAAAAGCCCGTTCTGACTCCGGAACGAAAATGGTCAACCCATATATAAAAATAGAATATTTTAAAATCAATGGAATATGTTTCATGTACAAATTCCATCGTATGAAGAAGTTATGCTAAAATCAATTTGTTTCAAATTGATTTCAGTTGATTTAAATTAATTGATTTCTAGGCGTTTCGAGTCCATACTATCAAACAACAAGTCCGATCGCTATGAAACTTGAAATCCTACAATAATTCACCGTTACGGATCCGATGAAACTTGTTTCGTCGAAATCCGAGTCAGTGACCAAAATGGCTATTTTCCAAGTAATTAAATAAATTAATAATTAACTAATTAAATCACTTTTTCAATTTCAATTCCAAAATTAACAAATCTTATCATTTTTGATTGCTTAAACAATTCCAGTAATTTAAAAAAATTTAGATGTCAATTTAAAGTTGATTAATCCATCAATTGCAGTGTTAAATTTCAATTTCATTAAATCCAGAAATTATAAATTAAAATTTCCAAAATCCATTTATTATATTTTTAAACTTGTTATTCACATCTTTTATCACAATAAGGATGCAACAAACGTTGGTTCATGTTTATTACATCAATATTCTCAAACTTCATCTTAATCTCCATTAACGTAATATTTAAATATTTAATTTCAATTATTTGCAATTAATCCAATTTTTAAATTTATATTCCAATAAATTAATAAATCTTGATTTTCCATTCTTTTTATTCGGCCTATTACTATATTAAAATTAACATCATTTCATTCACAAATTTCAACTTTTTATTTATTTTAGATTTAATTACCAAAATCTTATTAAATCAAAAAAATTAATCATTAAAAATTTACGGGTCGTTACACTCTCCCCCACTCAAAACTTTTCGTCCCCGAAAAGGAAAAAAGAAGGGAAAAGAAGAATTAGCATCAACGTATCTTACTTAAAATATTAAATTTATAAACAAATAAATTTACAAAATAAATTAATTTAAATAAAATATACCAATTTGTAACCCTTATATCTTTTTATACTTAAATTAATAAAATTTGGAAAACATTTTTCAGAATTTTTCTATGTCCAAAATTTACAGAAAATTTCGACGGAGTCTCCTTTGTACGGAGAGGCTCGGGAGAAAATATAATGTCAAATATAACAATATACAACATATATTTTCCAAAATAATATATATCCCAACACGGGAAAAACAATATAATAACGCTATAAACCGTAATCCGAAAACGTACCTATTTGTCGGGCAATTTGCGCTTATTTTATGAAACCAAAAGCAGTAGCAATTGCTTCCATAACCTGTATTTCACTTATATAATCCAAAAAGAGTTAATAATTATATAGAATGAAATATTTAAAGTTGTTTCAACCACAAACAATCAATCGAATATAAATAACAATCACTTGCTACAAGGCATACAATCATCACATGAAGCCAATAAAGTCAACCATCCATATATCCATAGCAAACAAACAAAGAGTTGTTTGGGTTAAATTGTACAGAATGAAAAATAAACTACTAAGTGCACTATTTACTCAGCAGTCTTAGATGAAACTAAATAGACTATTCATACATCCAAACAATTTTAAAGTATCCTTGCCCCAAACAACCATAAACCAAACAAACAACAATTCCAAACAATAGATCTAGTTAATTCTTATTAATTTCGTTTCATACATTTGTTGTTTGATTTCCTTTTCATTCATATAATGATTTATCTTTTAATTCACATTTATTTCTTGCAAATTTCCATTTTTATTTATTCATATCAAATAATTTTCTTTTTATTGCATTACATTCATTCATTTCTCAATTTCATTTACTTAGCATCTCAATGCATTAACTTTAGTCTACAATCATATATTTGCTGCATTCATCTTTTCTACTTATTTTATTTATAAATAACCTCAACATTTACTTAAGTTTATTACCATTTCTTTACAACTTTTCTATTATATTTAATTAGTGGCCTTTCAGTCACACTTAAGTTTACAACATTTATAACGTTAAACTCTTATTTATAAAAGCAAATTCATTGAATACTTTCATTACTTCAAGTTTTACTTGTAAAATTTCCCATTACATTTTCTTTTAACATTTTAACTTTTTATAGTTGGTAAGTTATATATATATATATTAAAGAATGCAATCGAAAATTATACAAGTTTATCTCATTTCTTTTAATTAAATTTAATGTTCAATAATTATATCTTTTGTTTTATAAATTACGAATTTCAATTTTTTGGAAATTTCATTTATAACCTAGCATTTAATTCTTTTATTTTAATTAAAGGTTCCAATTATTAATTAGTTACAACCCATTTCACTACAATAATTGAAACTATTAATTAACAGAAACTTAAGAACTAAATGCCGGGTTTAATTTCAAATCATTTTGAAATAATAGATAAATGTATATACTTACAGTTTATATATCCAATTATATTTAAATCATTTAAAATTTATATTTGTTTATCAAAATAAATCTGCAGTAAAACTACTCCAGTGGCATTCCCACTTCGAAACTCGAAAATGAATGTCGATGATGCGTGCACTTGTCGATGATGCGTGCACTCATCACTGAAATTATTTTCCAGCGACATAGAGGGAGCACAAAACTTATTTCTTTTCCAAAGTTTCTTTAAAACAATTCTTTCAAATTATGTTGGAATATTTATATCAGAAAATACTTATAAACAATATTATATTCCAAATCCTTTGAAAGCAATTTTTAAAATCCCGGAACTGAAGTTCTAAAATTTCCAATTTTCATGGATTTTATTTTAAATCTTATTTTCAACCAATATTTATCAATTTCACAACCTAACAACCAATATATTACAACCAAATATATCCTTTATAAAATATATTATTTTATACATAGAAAATATAATAGGCAAAATTATTTCATTCACCTATATCTCAAAAAAATATTGTTTCGGTCTGTCTTAGTAAGTGTTTAGAAATCCCTACTGATTTCATAGCGTCCTATGCGCCAACCAGAATTTATAAATACAAAACAGAACAAATTAACACAATATACAAAACCTTTTATAACACTAACAATTACGCTCTCTCTCTCGTATATATATATAGAGACACACACACACACACACACACTCAGCAACTCATCATAGGGTATTACTGCCCTATTAATAAAGAGTCAGATCCCACAAAGCTAAGGTTTATCGCAAAACCAAAGCTCTGATACCGGATGTAACATCCCGCCTTTTTGTATGCTTTAAATCGATGATAAACCACACACGTCAGATTTAAACCATACAAAAGGGCAGATTGTTATGGGTAAATAAGAAAAAGAAGAGAAAGAAAAAATAGAATCTTGCAGCGGAACGATAAAATATAATAATCAAATAAGCAGTTCATGAAGCTGTTTACAAAATATTTGATTATACTTATACAATACATATCAGAGTTATACATACCAGAAAACAATAAAATAATGCATTGGAAAAATGTAGTAATTAATAGTAATAATACAGTCTTCGTCTTCGTCCTCCAGAAGTAAAGTCTTCAAATTCTGAAATGCTCAGTCTGACCCGAACGAATTAAAAAGACAAAACACTCGAGTCAGAACTAAAAGTTCTTATGTAAGTTAAAATAATGGTAAATAATATAAGCGGAACGACGTTGAAGATGTTTATGGGATTTGACATCTCCTATCCAGTGTCAACGTGAGTGCAGTAACTTAAGAGATGCTCGGGATTCACATCTCCTAAGTATCCGTTAAACTATTTACTATGTAGTAATATTTCTCTATTATAATAATGTCTATTAGTAAAAAAACTTACTTTTAAATAGCGTTAAGGGGTTACCCATATAGCTCTTACCGCGTAATAGTCCCAGTAGCCTCTCTAGTATCATGGTTCCTCCTGATCGAGAAGCCACCAGAGGATACTACACGGGCTACGGGAGAAAACCAAACACGTATAAGGCACGCTAGGGTAGGCGACACGGCACAACGAGGCAATGCCAGGGCAGATATACCAATTACGCATCCGGACTGATGGTGATGCATAGCGCATAGCTACCGTCCACCTCGAGCCACACCCCTAAAAAAAATTCAAAGGGCCCCAATCAATCACAAAGTAATAGAATGGTATCGAATGAGTGTGTCCGATAAGAGGTGCTACCTCACTGACCCGTAAACGCTCCTGTTTTAGCCACCTTATGCCAACTCACGGGAGGGTCTATGTATATACCTTAAAGGAAACGCCACCACCATCCTACTTCATTCTGTAATCTCTACCGCGTACACGGTTGTTAAAGTGGTTTTCTGAGTTGGCAGAGAGTATGACAACTTCCGATCTCGGTCTCTTCAACAACCAAACGTTATTATAACACCGCGGTCATATCAAAATAATTATACTTCAAAACCATAATATACTATCTATTTCAAAACCATATAAATACGATATCATTTCCCTTTCAAAAACCACTCAACATGATATCGTTTTATTAAATCCCAAATCAATATAATATCATTTTTATTTCGAATATATCCTTTCCAAAATCATAGCACTTTCAAAATTATAATATTTCGAAACCAAAAGCTTGAAATATAACCTTTCAAAACATAATACTTCGAATTTCATAGCTTCTAAACCATAACTTCCAAAACTTAAATGGTTTGGATATTCAAACAGTATATAAAATAAAATAGTTTGAATTTAAAATTACTTCATAAAGTAAAATAATTTCCGCGACTTCACAATTTTTTTCACTTTAAATTAAATCTCAATTCATAACTTTCAACTCACTTTTAGTTTTCAATAAATCATTTCAATTTCAATATATTTCAAACTTTAAGTATTAAACAATTTCAAAACTAAGGTTAGTAATTACGATTCAACAGTTCAATTCTCTATTATTTAGTTTTGAAATATTTGCATGATAAATCCATTATCATTTAGATAAAACTCAAATTATAAATAACTAAATATTTTCTTCAATTTATTTATACTTTGAATACTCATTTAATTCATCTTAAACCAAAATCCAATTATAAAAATCATACGTTTAAAATCTTAATTTTATTGAACTTCAATTCAATTTCATATTTATCTTCCCACCTTATTCTCTTTAAGTCATTATAAGCTCCAAAAATATAATTCAAATAAACTTAACCATATAATATCTTAATAAAATCAAACTTTATTATTAAACTTATTTTATACTTTAAATCAATTTTATACAAAGCTTAAAACCCAGAATTTAACTATATATAAAATAACATTTATAAAATATCCAAATCAATATCTCATAAAATCATATATTTTTGTACAAAACTATAGAAATCATTTCAAAATATTTTTATATAGACCACGGTGTCTGTATAAAATTTTCTATCCTATGGTCTAGTGATGCAGATATTTATCATTTCAATCCGTAATTTAAAATATAAATACGGTTATATATCATTTCAAATCGCAATCCCGAATGAAATAAAATCCATACAACTTGCAGTTTATAACAATATAACATACAACATCCATTCATCCAATATCGATCATCAAACATTTAACACAATCATCATCCAATTCAAACAATAACATCAATAAAGAACGGATAATAAGTAACAGGTATTTACTGGCAGTTTATATTCAAAATAAATTAAATAAAAATTTAACTGGTAGTTTATATGAAAAATAAATTAAATAACAATTTAACTGGCAGTTTATATGGAATACTAAGTGAAATAACAATTTAATCCAATAAATTCAATTTAACCGAGATGATGATTAAAAATAAGCCAAACAGTCATAAATAAATTTCTAGTCACATCAAAAATTAATTTAACACACATAAGAAATTTTAGAAGTTGTGAGTGGGTTAAAACACTCATCTTTTGAATCTAAATCCAATTTAAACCCAAAATTTGAACAGTCTCAGAAGTCGTCCAACCCAGCGTCAAAATATCCGGAATTCCAATACGAACCTAGCGGAGAAAACCGCGCGCAAATCCGATCTCGTATGCGAAAGATATATAAGTTAGAACATTTTAAAGTTAAAATTTTAATTAAATCGAATAAAATAATATAGGGCCACATCACCTTGCCTTACACGCTCCTAAACCCTAGCTGGCAGAGAAAAAGCGATCGCACAAAACACAACCGCCACCTTCGAACCCTAACTCCAAATTTTGCCGCGTCTCTAGCGATCTACAGCCCAATCGAACACCGCTGCCGACCTCGCCATGGTCGGCCGCCCCTACTCCCCTCGCGTCGCCACCTCCGATGGTCCCTAGTCCACCCGCCATCGCATGAGAATACGGCCACTCGCGACGATTCTAGCAACATGTACCCCAAACGAACAGTGCCGATCGAAAGCACTTGGCCTCCTCTACGCGCCTAGACTTTATGATCGATGAATCGTGGAAGATCCACCGTTGATTGAGCATCTATACAATGTACTACCGAAACTAAATTGCAATTTCTTGGACAAACGATGATTCCAATCGAAAAATAAATTATCTATCTAACTTACGCTTGTCAAGAGCTTCAAATTGATAGAAAATTCGATATGGTTTGAGAAGATTGAATTTTCAATTTTATTTTTGATTTGAATTTCCAGTTTGGGATTTAGGGTTCTGTCTGCCATTGAAAGAGAAGAAGCAAATAGAATGTACGTACAGAAATGAGGAATAAGAAATAGGTTAGGTTTTATAACAAGGTATATATAGGTTGAGCTGAAAAATAGAGGAACGGATACAATTGGTTTTGACCGTTGAACGATAAATGGCCCGAAAAGCCCGTTCTGACTCTGGAATGAAAATGGTCAACCCATATATCAAAATAGATGTTTTATAATATTTTAAAATCAATGGAATAGGTTTCATGTCCAAATTCCATCGTATGAAGAAGTTATGCTAAAATCAAGTTGTTTCAAATTGATTTCAATTGATTTCTAGGCGTTTCGAGTCCGTACGATCAAACGACAAGTCCAATCGCTACGAAACTTGAAATCCTACAATAATTCACCGTTATGGATCTAAGGAAACTGGTTTCGTCAAAATCCGAGTCAGTAGCTAAAATGGCTATTTTCCAAGTAATTAAATAAATTAAGAATTAATTAATTAAATCACTTTTTCAATTTCAATTCCATAATTAACAAATCTTTTCATTTTTTGATTCCTTAAACAATTACAGTAATTTAAACAAATTTAGATGTCAATTTAAAATTGATTAATCTATCAATTGCAGTGTTTAATTTCAATTTCATTAAATCCAGAAATTATAAATTAAATTTCCAAAATCCATTTATTAAAATTTTAAACTTGTTATTCACGTCTTTTATCACAATAAGGATGCAACAAACATTGGTTCATGATTTATTACATCAATTTCTCAAACTTCATCTTAATCTTCGTTAACGTAATATTTAAATATTTAATTTCAATTATTTGCAATTAATCCAATTATTAAATTTAAATTCTAATAAATTAATATATCTTGATTTTTTATTCTTTTTATTCGACCTATTATTATATTAAAATTAACATCATTACATCTCATTCCCGTTATTAAATTCATTAAAAAAATTCAACTTTTTATTTATTCCAGATTTAATTACCAAACTCTTATTAAATCAAAAAATTTAATTATTGAAAATTTACGGGTCGTTACACTTTGCCATCAACAGAAAAGTGGTAGAGCTCGGCACGATCTTTCAATTCAACGGTCATGATCGAGTTTAGCGAAGTAAATTGGAGGCTAGAGGGTTCCGTTCGTGCAGCCTTTGCCTGCATTTTCCTCGTCGATGGCAGTAGCTTGGGCAACCGGATTCGCGGCGTAGGAAGAGGGGAGCTAGGGCTTTCGATTGGAGGAGTTGATCGACCTCTGGCGATCAAAAGGAGAAGCGGCGATCGATTTCTAACGTGTCCATGATGGTTTCTCATGGCATGAAATAATCTAGGAGAAGAAACGTGAAGGGAAGGAGAAACATATGTACGGCCAGTTTCAATCAAGGTTAAACAAAAAAGAAAATTTAAATATATTGTTTATATTCAAATGTTTCAAAATTTCATAACTTGTTCATTGTTCATACGAGGTCCGATTTTGATGAAACAAGTGGCGATGGAATCATAGCGACAAATACTACATTCTGGAATCAATTTAGAGTTGGTTGGAGCTAGCTAAAATTTTAGGTTAAATCGAACGTCGTTTGATTTTATTTAAAATTGGAACGTTTGGCAAAGTTGAACACTCAAGGTGAGTTAAACTCACTCGTTTGGTTAATCGGTAATGTTTCATAGCAAATAAAGTTTATTTATGATGTTTGGATTGCTGAAATTGGTGGTTGTTGAAATTGATTAGGATGACGATATAGCATCTTGAAATGCTATTAGACTGGTTGAAGCGGATCTAGGATCATGATATAGCATATCGAATTTCTATTAAACTATTTGTATTTATTTAAAAAAACTTATTTCCAGTATGGAATCATGTATGGAATTGTTAATGGGTTGTTTTAAATTTCGTTGTTCAATGGTAATGTAAACTGAATTGAAATATATTGATCTGATATATTTGGCCAAATAAACACTGTTGAATAATAAATAGAGGAGTTTTATTATGAATGACCTTGGTTAGCAAATCAATTCTCATTCTACTATTAGATTAATTTGGACATTTATTTCGAGTGCCAGCGGATTTACACTGGAAAATTGACGTGTTAACAATTGATTGTTAATTATGGATTCGATTTACAAATATGCCTGTTATTATGTAAATGCATGTAATTTAACTTAGAAAGTTAAATTGAATTTAAAGGTTGCTTGTTAAGTACCATTGTTCTCGTTAAGCCTCTTTCTGAATTTGGAAGGTTATGGTTTCTGCTTAACTTCAAATTTTATAATTTGAAGTAAAAGATTTTATTCAATAATTATTATACAAATTGTTTTGTTTAAATTTTTAATATGTTTTACAATTAATTGTTTAATTGATTTTGTTTAAAGATGATAATTTATTTATTATTATTAATTATTTAGAACTAGGAAATTATTTCAGTAATTATACAATTCAAAAGTTGATTAATTTTACTTAAAGGTTGATTTAGTTTATTTTATTAAATTCTAAAATGTTAATAGTTAAATGATTATACTATTAATTAATGTTTCTAAAGTATTTTTATATTATCAAAAATGGTTAAGATATTTTTGTGACGTTTAAAATCTTATTTATTATAATTATGTAGTAAATTGTTTATGAAAGGAATCCTTTATGTGAAGAATTGGTTAAAGAAGTTTATACATGTGAAGATGATTTGAAATTTGTAAAGGGAGATTACGAATGTTTTAAAATTTGTAAATGAATATTTCTCTAAAATAAACTTTGAAATTTGTAAAGAAGTTTTATATATAGATTTAGAAATACTGATGAAATAAAGAAATTTTTAGGAAGTAATGATATATTTTCATAGCGTAATTCGAGGGCGGAGATTGCCTATAGTTGGGATGTTTTTGTTTTGATGGTGACGTAACCATTGTGCAAACTGCGATCTATGATTGATTACATGGCAAAAATCAGGAGGTAGAGATTGTGTAAGTTAAGTTTGGTTTTTTGTGATAGAGACGCAACCATCGAGCTGTGATCCATGGTCGATAGCGAATGGTACTTCCATATCTATTTTAATGAGTTTTCAAGTATTTTTGAAAGAAAGGATTTGTGAATATACTTATTCAGATGAAATAAGTATATGTCTTTTATAAATGAGAAATTTAATCGTTGTTTGAATGTTTGTTATTTGATAGTTAAACAACTGACTATCAAATCTTGGTCTAAATATGTAATCCTTCTTAATTTTGGTGTTAGGGAAACGATTTCCTACTTAACACCAAATGATTTTAACTTTGCAAATATCCAGGGGAAACACGGGAATTATATGGTACATTTACCATCGGTGGTGCTATATTATACGCATAAACTATTTGTTCTTCTAGGATAAATGATGAGGAGATCCATCCACTCAAACGGTTAGCAGGTGATCCCCGCTCTTATGTATTATCTGATTGTTTCCTAAATAACTGACATTGAGCATTAGGAAAATCGACGACTGGTTTATGAAGCGCCCGGGAAGCGGGAGACGCTATACCAAACATGTCATTTTGTAACACTTTTTTCGTTTATGTTTGTAACTGTTATAACCTTTACAAATTTCTAATTAATATTTCCGTTACAAGCATTTATAACAGTTTTTTTTCGTTATGATACTTGGTAATTTCGTAAATAGTTAAAAGCCATATGGATAAGATTGTCATTTTTTCTATTATTATTCCTCATCTCATTTCTCATGCTAAATAATGCATTTTCTACATTTACTGTAAATCAAAATTTCATTCTAGGGCTTTCACCCCCTCTGCCTCTAGCGACCCCTCCGCAGGGATGGCCTTTGCCCAAAGCAGCCAAATAAGTTGCTTTGGTCTACAAAATTCCTAAGGACAATAAGTCTCGTTTCTCTGGATACTGACTAAAGAAACGCGATTGCTCCTACAAAATATCGTTTGGATCAAACTTCGAAGGCTCGACGGGCAGCAGCATTGGCCGATGTCGAAGTCAAATCGACAAACATCAACGGGATGAATGTAGCAGGAAGCAAAGATTATTAAAGGCTATTTCAGGTTAGGGTTTTAATTTTTAAAATTTGAGAATTTCAATCAGCAGTAATTTTGATTTCAATTTTTCAATTTGGCAGATCTCAATTTAGAAGAAGGGATTCAATAGTAATTCTTAATTTATTTAGTATTTCAAAATTTACACAAAGAATGATTAACTATTTTCCATTTTTGGAAGAAGGCAATTGATTTAAGAGTAGATTTGATGTTAAGTGATTATCAAAGCATACTTATACAAATCAATAGTAGTTATTTACCAATTTTTGAATTCAAATTCAATTAATAGTTAAGAGTTTAATTATTTATTTTGAATTTTAGTTTTGTTAAAAATTGATTTCATGTTTTGAATTTCACAATATCAGTTTGAGTGCAAAATTTAATGATAAATAAGTTTTTCTTAATGGTTAATGTGTCTTACCCAAAACGATTGATCATAGATAATTTCTTAAACTATTATATGTATATAATTCTAATCAATTATTGTCTATAAATAAAAAATTTGAAACTAATTACATCAGTTTATTCCTTTCAAATATTAATTTTTGATCAGTGAACAGTTTTGAGAATTTCATTTTGTTTTATGTAGAAAATTTTCGTATCATGCTAATTTTGGTAGTTATATTTATGTAAATTATTATTTGTGGAAAAAATATGCATTAAATTAATAAATTGAAAATGAAAAGAATTTATTGTTTACTGGTTATGTTTTGAGTTATCATAACTCTTAATAAATTAAAATAAATGTAAAACATGTTAACAAATATTTGCATGAATATGGAAGCTGACAAAAAGAGAAAATGGAAAATTAACTTATTCCATATTAGTTCATCTTTTGTTTAGCTAATTAACTTACGCCAATTATGAAATGATATTCTATCAATATTAGTTGCGTTTATTAGAACAAAATTAACTTAAGCTATGTTTATTCAACCTTTGTTTTGCAAATCAAACTTATGCAAAATTCAAAATATTGTATGCTATCACTATTAATGGTATTTACTAGGAACAAATTTATCTTATGCTATATATTTAGTAGGATAAAATTAGCTTATGTTGTTCAACTTTTTTTAAGCAAATTTAACTTACGTCGAATATGAGCATGCTATCAATATTAATGGCATTTGTTAGGAATAAATTTATCTTATGCCATATATGCATTAAGCTTTTGTTTAGAAAATTTTTAATACCAATAATAACAATAGATCCTCTATAATATTTGTTCTGTTATAACAACATTTGTTCAGTTATAATTAAATAGATACTTGTTGGTTCTGGCAAAGGATAGAGGATAGAGGTGTTTAGTTATAATAATAACAATACACTTAGAACGAATATTTGTTTAGCTACAATAATAACAATATACATTATGTAAACTACTATGTATTTAGCAAAGGATAGAGGAAAGGTATAACCAGTTAACAATACATTCCTAATGTGCACATATGGGTACTGAAGTCAGTATATTATCTATTATAAATATATTACCTGTTATATGAATATTAACTATTTCATTTTTACTCTAACTGCTATAATAAACTAACTGCTAAATTCTTATCTTAGGCCTTTGAATATCTGATAACGCTATGTAAGCTTACACTTTACTGCATAGTGCAACAAATAGCAGAAGAGTTAGAGAAATACTATATTTCCATTATCAAAAGATACAAGAAATGTTGTTAATGGGCAGTTCAGGTAACATAATGATGGAACTTTTGTGTTTGAGGAGCTTAATTTCTTAGTATTGTTATAGCTATGTTACAAGTTAACATGTGTAGCTAAAGAGAATAAATATAACAAGCGAGGAAAAGTTTTTAGATAAGTTCTAACAAGGGCATAAACGTGTCGCATACTATATTTTAGTTAACTCATATTCGTAAGTTCTAAACATGGTTCACTCTTGAGTTAAAATAATAGATAATAAATTTGCAATTTTGTGATATTCGTAACGATCCATAAATTTTTAATAATTTTATTTGTTTTAATAATATATTTAATTGAATTTTGTGAAATTTTAATTAATAAAACTTTGAAATATAAATTTGATATTTGGATTACGCATAATTAAACATAGCAAATGGTAAATTTTCAATTAATAATATGGAAGTTTACTTTATTGTGTAATTTTATTTCAATTCAAATCAGTTAAAATTGATGATAATAAAATGTTTTCCAAACTTGAATATCTTTACACAATAAATCTATAAATCATATTCTGAGTGAGACGTCATATTTTGTTTCGTCGAATTTGGATTGTTATTGCTCCGTTTATCTTAATTCTAGCATTTTGGCATCGAGTTATAGAAATATTTTGATAAATTATCATATAAAGGATATTTTGATCATTATTCTTTCTAAATAATTTAAAATGTTTAAAATATTGTTCATTTATATACAATATGGTTTAATAGTAAATTATTAGTGTTGTAAATATTTTAGAAGTTATTAATTAATAAAACATATTTAAAGTAAATGATTATTGATTTATTAATAATTTTGAAAAGTATCTTGAGATAAAATTAATAAATTTATGAATTATGGATTTAATATTTTCAATAGCTTCTTTGTAAATATAAGTAATGATATAAATAATTGTATATAAATAGTTTACATATATTTATGAAGGTTTTATTTAAATATTTAAATGGTATTTTTAAAATGAAGTAAGAAATTTTACAAATGAGTTTTGAAATGTATTAAAGTACTAAGGATAATTGATTTGCAAATGAATATTTCAAGTAAAATTTATACTAGTTTCTTTAAATGTATAATTTAAAAGACATTATATAAATGGAAAAAAATTGATTTGCGAAGTTTATTTATAGTAATATACTTGACAAATAAATTTAAATCTCAATTTTTGGAAGTATAGTTTGGAATATTTATTTGATTTCCAAGTACTAATAGTAAATTTATTGGTTTATTTACTGTTTGAAATTTTGTATTAAACCATAAATATTTTCATGATTTGAATATTCATTTTTAAACAAATGTGTAAAATTAGTTATGAAGATATGAAATTTTATACTTTGATTGTAACGCTTTAAATCGACGATAAACCACACACGTCAGACTTTAACCTTACAGAAGGGTGGATTGTTATAGGGTAAATAAGAATAAGCAGAGAAAGAAAAAAATAAAATAGAATCTTGCAACGGAACGATAAAATATAATAATCAAATAAACAGTTCATAAAGCTGTTTTACAAAAACATTTGATTGTACTTATACAATGCATATCAGAGTTACATATACCAGAGAATAATCAATAACAATGCAGCAGAATAAAATGGTGTAGTGGAATATAATAAATAATAGTAATATAAATCTTCGTCTTGGTCCTCCATAGCTAAAGTCTTCGAATCCTGAAATGCCCAGGCTGACCCGAGCGAATTGAAAAGACAAAACACTCGAGTCAGAACTAAAAGATCTTATGTAAGTTAAATCAACAATAAATAATATGAGTGGAACGGCGTCAGAGATGTTTACGGGGTTTGACATCTCTTATCCAGTGTCTAACGTGAGTGCAGTAACTTAAGAGATGCTCGAGATTCACATCTCCTAAGGATCCGTTAAACTATTTACTATGTAGTAATATTTCGCTATTATAATAATGTCTATAGTAAAATAAACTTACTTTAAAATAGCATTAAGGAGTGACACAATATTCCCCTTAACACGTAATAGTGCCAATAGTCTATACAGTACCGTAATACCTCCTGATCGGGAGGCTACCAGAGGATACTCCATAGGTTCGACACAAATCAAACTTGTACAAGGCGCGCTAGGGTAAGTGAAACAGCGTAACTAGGCAATGCCAGGGTAGATATACCAAATACAATTCGGACTAGTAGTGACGCATAGCGCGCAGCTACAGCCCATCTCGAGCCACACCCCCAAAATCAAAAATAAAAAGTGGCCACCGAATCAATCCCAAAGTCAGAGTATAATATCAAAGGGATGTGTCCGATAAGAGGGGCTACCTCACTGGCCCGGAATCGCTCATGTTTTAGCCACCTTATGCCAACTCACAGGAGTCGGGTCCACGTATATACCTCAAAGGAAACGCTGCCACCATCCTCTTTATTCTGGAATCTCCACCACATACTCGTTTGTTAAAGTGGTTTTCGGAGTTGGCAGAGAGTACGACAACTTCCGTTCCCGGTCTCTCCAACAATCAAACGTTATTATAACACCGCAGTCATTTTAAAATAGTTATACTTCAAAAAAGAATATAATATTCCTTTCAATATAGATATGATATCATTTCCGTTTTAAAAACCCAAATAAATATGATATTATTTTCATAAAACCCAAATCAATAAAATATCATTTTTCAAATATATCCTTTTCTAAAACCGTAACACTTTCAAAGTTATAATATTTTGAACCCATACGCTTGAAATATAACCTTCCAAAACATAAAACTTTGAATATCATAACTTTGAAATACAACTACACCGCTTAAATGGCTTAAATAATTAATTTCTTTATATAATAAAATAGCTACTTCAATTTCACAAATCAATTCCAAAACAACCTGAATTTCTAAATTTTAAATTTAATATATTTCAAAGCTTAAATATTCAATATTTCAAAACAAAATTTTATAATTCATATATATACGAATTTCACTTTTATTGTTATTTAGTTTTCGAATATTTGCTTGCTAAAACCAATATCCTTTAAACAAAACTTCAAATTTCAAAACTGAATATTCCTTAATTTACTCACTTAATCACCTTAAACCCGAATTAAGTTATAAAACCATATTCTTTTAAAATCTCAATTTCAATAAGTTCCAAATGGATTCTTATTAAATATAATTCTTAATTAGATAAAATCTCAATCAATTTCAAACTATCTTCTCACCCTTGATTTATAAAAATCAATATAAACTCTATATTAAAATATAATTTAAGTAAATACTTATCCATATTATATTTAATAAAATCAAACTTTATTATTAAACTGATTTTATACTTTAAACAAATTTTATTCATAGCTTAAAACCAAGAATTTAACTATATTAAAAATAACATTTATAAAATATCCAAATCCATATCTTATAAAATCATATATTTCTTTACAAAACCATAGAAATCAATTTAAATATTTTTATATATAGACCGCGGTGTCTGGACATAATTTTCTATCCTATGGTCAAGTGATACAGATATTTATCATTTCAATCCGTAATTTATATCATTTCAAACCGCAATCCCGAATGAAATAAAGTGCATAACAATTTGCAGTTTAAAGCAATATAAAATACAACATCCATTCATCCAATATCAATCATCAACCAATCATCATCAAATTTAACAATAACATCAATATAGAGCATATAATAAATAACAAGTAATTACTGACAGTTTATATTCAATAATAAATTAAACAATCTATCTAACTGGCAGTTTATATGCAATAATAAATTAAATAGCAATTTAATTTTGTAAATTAAATTTAGCTGAGATGATGATTAAAAATATGCCAAACAATCATAAATAAATTTCAAATCGCATCATAATCAATCTAATACACATAAGAAATTTATAAGTTGTGAGTGGGTTAAAACACTCACCTTTTGAATTTAAATCCAATTTAAACCCAAAAATTGACCAGCCTCAGAATTCATCGAAATCTACGCCAAAATGTCCGGAATTTTAATACGAACCTAGCAGATAAAACCGCGCGTGAAATGGAGTTTGTATGCAAAAGATATGTTAGTTAGAGCGACACGAATTAAATTTTATAAAAAAAAAAGAGCAAAACTCACCTACACCAAAGCCACGTCACAATCATCTTTCCTCATGCACAGGAACACACCGTGGACAAAACGAACTACCCATCACGATGCCGAACGAACACGCAAACACCCCCTATCACGTTCGCCATCCAAGGCCATCACGGCCTCGTCCACCGCCATCCAAAGCCCTGCCGCCGCCGCTCAGGTCCTACGGCCACGAGATCCCCTCCACAGTTCGCCCAAATGCCTGAAACGAGGTAGCCGCCACCATATGTATTAAACCCTAGTTGAATTTTAGCGAGCAATCCGACCGTCGATTCGACGCGAAAACTATGCCGATGAACTCACCATCGTACACTCTACAATACCTAGAAATGATTTGACGATCCGACAACGTTCATCGACGCACGATGAACGGCCGTGAATGAAACCTCAATTTCTGGCCACCCAAAAACTCTGATCGAGAAACAGACTACAGATCTGACTTGCGCTCTTCGAGAGCTTCGATATATAATTTTTCTGAATTTTTTTGAGGAGTTTGAAATTTCACTCTGATTTTTGTAGTGCAAATGGATTTGGAATTGTCTGCCATTGAAATGAGGAGATGAAGAGGACTTGTGCACAGACACATGAGAAATAAAGGTAGGCTAGGGTTTGTAATATGGTATATATAGGCAAGGTCGAAATAGAATAGATGGACCCAATTTATAAACGCGCTGAACGATGAATGGCCCGAAAAGCCCGTTCTAACTCCGGGAAGAAATTGGGTCAACCCATATATCAAAATAGATGTTTTTAAATATTTTAAACGCGATGGAACAAGTTTCAAGTCCAAATTCCATCGTATGAAGAAGTTATGCAAAAATCAATATTTTTTAAATTGATTTCAATTAAATTTATTACAAGTCGTTTACGATCAAACGACAAATCCGATCGTTACGAAACTTAAAATCCTACAATAATTTACCGTTACGGATCCGATGAAACTGGTTTCGTTGAAATCCGAGTCAGCGGCCAAAATGGCTATTTTTACATTAATTAAATAAATTAATAATTGATTAATTAAATCAAATTTCCAATTTCAATTCTAAAATTGACACTTCTTATCATTTTTATATCTCCAAATCATTCATACTAATTTAACAAATTTAGATGTCAAATTAAAGTTAATTAATTTATCAAATTTCAGTGTTAACCTCAATTATTGAATTCAGAATTTATAAATAAAATTCCCAAAAATTCCATTTAGTTAAATCAATCAGTAATTATTCCATTCATTATTGTCAAATAGATGGATTTAATATTGGATTCAAAACTATGACATTAATTTTCTCATATTATATTTATTTCAAATTGCATAACCTTTAATTTCAATTTCTACAATAATTACACTTATTATAATTTGGATTCCAATGGATTTATTTGTTTCAATCCAATTTTTTTATTAAGTTCATTACTATTCGATAAACTTAGTTACCTTGTTTTCTTTCCATTCATTACCTTAATATACTAATAACAACTCCTAACTATTGTATTACATTTCACATTAATGTGACAATTATTAAAATTTATTTCCAATTAACGTACTACTTAATTTCCTTTAATTTCAATTTGATTTCCAAATTTTATTTAACATACTAACTAAATAAAAACATATATTAATTGTCACCTTTTACCTTTACTTACATTTATAAATTTATTACTTGCCAACACAGGTTAAAATTCCATATATAACACAAATTCTAATTAATTGTCATTAACACTGTATTATTTCATTAATTAATTCAATACTTACATTTGTTTTTCTTATATTTCATTTATTACTAAATATTCCTATTTACAATCAATTATAGACCAAATAATTGTTTCAATAAATTTGGTTTGCAATGAATTAATTATTTATTAGCTTACATTAACATTCTTACAATTGATTCCCGTTATAAATTTATTAACGGATTACAAATTTTTATTCCTTCAAATATTAAATAACAAAATTGATCACATAATACTGTTCTTATCCAATTATCATAAATTTTATACTAATTCATCAATTTGTTCAATATATATACTCTTGTTTCCTTATAAATAAATTTATGTTTCAATTAAAGTTTCATTCACACTACCGTTACTATATTAATAATCATTAAAGTAACGTTTATTATCAACAACAAACATTATAATTACTTATCTAACATTTGATTTTATAAATTTTCAATTTATTACTATTACTTCATCAGTAAATATAACTTTAAATTCGTTTCCCAATTTACTAATCTCAATCAATTATAACTTTACAATCTGTTTCAATTAATTGAAATTTCATTTTTTTTAACATTTTCTATATATGTAAAATAAAATTTTATTTCTTTCTACATTTAATTACAATTTTTTATATTAAATAACCAAATTTGATTATTGAGAATTTATGGGTCGTTACATTGATTTTGAAATTTAATGTAAGATTTGAAGTATACTATTTATTTTAGTTTAATAACTTTGAATTTATACTTATCTTAAAAATACCGAGTCTAATAAATTATCGAGTTTAAGAAATTTTAATTTAAAACTTATTATAATTTTTTGGTATAAATTTCTAACATTGTTTCAGACTTTTGAAAAACCTTTGCATAATGCTATGAGAATGTTTTAAATATATCATATATTTTACTAAGTGAATGGAAATCAATTTAAAAATTAAATGAAGTTTTTATGATCTGAATTTACAGTTCGAACTAACAAATTTAAATTGAATGACTATTTATTGATTTAATAAAATTGGTTTAACAAAATTATTGAATATTAATTAATTTAAACTGAAATTCATATAGTTCTAAATTAATTATTATCTTGTCTTTCAATTTATTTTTCTTTCTGCTTGTTTCTTTTCTCTTACCTTCTTCCTTTTCGGGGACGAAAAGTTTTGAGTGGGCGAGAGTGTAACGACCCATAAATTTTTAATAATTTTATTTGTTTTAATAATATATTTAATTGAATTTTTTGAAATTTTAATTAATATATTTTGAAATATAAATTTGATATTTGGATTACGCCTAATTAAACATGGCAAATGGTAAATTTTCAAATAATAATATGGAAGTTTATTTTATTATGTAATTTTATTCCAATTCAAATCACTAAAAATTGATGATAACAAAATGTTTTCCAAACCTGAATATTTTTACGCAATAAATTTGTAAATCATATTCTGAGTGAGACGTCATATTTTGTTTCGTCAAATTTGGATTTCTATTGTTCTGTTTATCTTAATTCTGGCGTTTTGGCAGCATTTTCGGTACCGAATGTCGACTTTTGATAGGATAGTCGTACCACTGATATCTATATACTGTTTTGGTCATCTCATCGTGCTGATCTCTGTGGTATATACACTTCTGTGTTTTGGTGTCCAGAATGCAGCGGAACTCGCGTAACGGATAACCGTATCTATACCGGTTATTTCGAACCTTTGGACTTTCTTTTTCCCTTTCATATATTCAACCTGAAATGGCCATCTGTTTATATTCTTAGAAATTTTAATTTACTTTTTTCCTATTCATTTCTTTTGGTCTTTTCAATTACTTGTATCGGTTCGTTTTACGCTATTGTAAATAAAAAGAAGAATATATATATATATATATATATATTATCTTTTGTCTATTTTGCATTGAACTGTTCTTCCTCCCCGCTTGATCAATCTCTCGGCCTTCACATCATTTATTCCCGCCTGCTCCACCGAGTCTCTCAAGCTAGGACACCCGTATCTTTGCTTGACCAAGACCACAGTCCACTTCGCCGACTTCTGCCCTCCTCTCCAACATGTCTTTCCCGAGCATCACACAAGAATGCACCATCTCCCTACCTCTGGCCGAAGCCTCAATCGACCGATGCATGCGGCCAACACCAAGCCTTCAGCCGCCAAACCTTATGCAGCCTCCACCTTGTTCCACCATGATCTACCATAGTTCGGCCACTCAGCCTCCACCTTGTTCCACCGTGATCTGCCATAGTTTGGCCACTCAGCCTCCACTTCTTGCTTATCTCGTTTCTACCTCTCTCCTGATGATAAAGGTTTTCTTTTTAATTTTTTTAATGTTTTAATATATACGTCTGCATTCTTTTGTTATATATATATATGTGTCCTTCATATACTGTTACAAAGTTATCAGTTTATAAAAAGTTTTATCTATTGTTATGTATAAATATTATATATATGTTTTGTTATATATAAAGGTTTTGGTTCGTAAAGTTCCTTATAGTTAGATATGCAAGGTCTGTTATATAGATAATGTACGTTATATATTAGTTTCTATACTTTAGATTACATTATATTAGATTTGAATATATTAATTTATAATACTAGCTGCTGTAGTGTTCAATATATAAGCATACTTTACAGAAAGTCTATTATATATGTTATTTGTATAAGACTGTATATACAATGTTATATATATATTTGTTAACTATTTACAAAATATGCCGTAATAAATGATTTTAGGGAGGTATATATGTGAATATATTAAAGTACATGTTATAATGATTCACAGTATATCATTTTATAAGAAGTATTATGTACATGATATTATAAAGATACTAATGACTCTTATCAATATTAACTATATATTATATCTTAAGGGAAGTGTATACATATTCTATTCAAAATTGTTATTTTTCTATACAAGGAATATTGGAGTTTTCTTAAATGGTTATATATATGTACTATATATTTTTGTTGATATAGCAGTTATATAGATAGGTTTACAGTGGCTTGCCATATATATAGTTACATATGCATTGTTAATCTATTTATTTAAGTTTGCAGTATCTTGAGACAGTCTTAAAAGAACGTATACATTGCTTTATATGTAAGTATGTTAAGTATTTGTTATATGTAAATAAACTTATATATGTTGTTTTCTATGTGATAATAGCCTATTGTATATATTTATAAATTTTCATAAAGTATATATTTGCAGTTTATGAGGAATGTTTCGTCTTGGTTTGTTTATACTTTACAATTTATATACGTAATAAGCATATATTTTGGAAAAGGGATATGTGTTTTATTTTATGTATACAGGTATTTTGATGTGAAAGCACATGTTAGTATACATATGTTGTGTAGTTGTATATATTTTTCACAATCTGGAAGCTACTTTGTACTTTGTTCCTTTTGTCAGTGTTATACCATAAGTGATAGTCTATGGCAAATAAATAATAAAGAGTATATTAAGTTAAAAAGGTTTTACTTTATATTTGTGTTTTAAATATAAACATAATCTTTAATTAAATATATATATATATATATAATTTTTATATTCGTCTTAAATTTGATATTGACTTCATAGAAAAATAATAATATATATTCTGTCTCTATCTAGATGATTCTGATTCGTTCTCATCAATTCAAACTATCGGCTTTGTTGTCGAATTGTGTCCATCTAGCTTCGATTTGGAAGCTGTGCTTGCATTTCCTAACACAATTTCATTGTCTATCCTCTCTAGCCTCGAAAGGTGAGCATCAATCATGATTAACGTTCTTATATTTTTAAATTTGATATCAATTGAAACGACAATTGAAATATGCTGTTGTTTGTTATTTACATTGCTATATATATGCTATCTGTTCACCTGTGACATCTGACACCATTATATGTTATTTATACTAATGATATATGTCTATTATATTATTATCATATCTGTTACAACTCTACAAGTTCCCTATTAGTATAGGATTCACTATGGGTTAAAATGATACATACCTGAACAATCAATAGAATAAGGAAAAATCGTTATCGGTTGAAATGATAGACCCAAGCGATTTTCATTGAATTGAATTAGAGATTGTGGGATGAAATGATATATACCCGTATAAATTTAAATTACGGATTGAAATGATAAATATCCGTATCACTTCACCATAGGATAGAAAATTATATACAGACACCGTTGGTCCATATATAACTATTCTGAAAATGATTTCTATGGTTTTTGGAAAGAAATATATGGTTTTATATAAATATTGATTTTAGATTTTATATAAATGTTATTTTATATATAGTTAAATTCTTGATTTTTAAGCTATGTATAAATTTGTTTAATATAAAATAAGTTTAATAATAAAGTTTAATTTAATTAAAATATAATATGGTTATGTATTTACTTAAATTATATTTTAATGTAGAGTTTATAATGGTTTTAATAAATCAAAGTTGAGAAGATAGATTTGAAATTGATTTGAAATGGTATTTAATTAAGAATTTTATTTAATTAAATCGATTTGAAACTTACGGAATTTGAGGTTTTAAAGGATATAATTTTATAACTTAATTTTGGTTTAAGATGATTTAAATGAATATTTCGAATTTAAATAAATTTAAGGAAAATATTTAGTTATTTGAAATTTGTGGTTTTATTTAAATGATAGTGGATTTATTAAGTAAATATTTCAAAACTAAATAATTGTAAGGTGAACTAAGATATATATAATTTTCAAATTAAGTTTTAAAGTGCCGAATATTTAATTTTTGAAATATTATGAAATTTAATGGTTTATCTTGTGATTCAGTCTGTATTTGAAATCGACTTAAAGTGAAATGGTTTATTGAGGAACTGGATTAAATTGATAAATTGAGGTTTGAATAAAATTTGAATTTTGGAATTCGAAATCGATTTGTGAAATTTGGGGAAAATATTTTATTATATGAAGTATTTAATTTACATAAGTAATTTACCTTATACGCTGTTTTAATATATACTATTTTATTTTATAAACTATTTTATTCTATATATACTATTATTAATATCTAAACTGTTCAAGTAGAAAGTTATGATTTTTGTTTGCGCAAAAAATGGGTAAACACCTCCAAGTCGTGTGATTTAGTTGATTTTATGTGATTCTTAATGATTTAGATGAGTTATGTAAATATGAAAAAAGCAGGGGCTGAAATGTAAAAGACACACAGATTTATAGTGGTTCGGCCAGAACGTGCCTACGTCCACTTTATATGTTATTATCTTCTTTCTTTCAGATTACAAGTACAATGCTTTGTGTACAAGTATATGAAAGTAGTTTGGAAGTTTCTTCCGTGCTTGAGCTCTCAAACTTGTCTGCCATTGTTGTACCCCTGCCCCTCTATTTATAGAGTGAGGTAGGGGGCAAGGGCCTTGGATGTATATAGCTGCTGGTGGGCCCGGGCCGAAGCAATCTGGCCTGGTAGCGTTCTGGTTCGGCGAAACTTGGTGCGGCAGTGGTGAGTGGACCGGTTGCAGGCATAGCTTGGTTCGGTTGTGGTGGTTTGGTGGTAGGAGTGTGGATATGGATCGGTAGTGAGCTTGGAGGTTGGTTCGGTTGTATGTGGTCTGGTCATGGTGGTCCGGTGATGGTGGGAAATGGGTTGGACCGGTGGTGTATGGAAACTGTGTTGGACCGATGGAGTTGGGGGTTGATTCGGCAGAGCTTGGACCGGATGTGTGTTATGCCGAATGGACCGTTGCCTGTATTGCCGAATGAACCTTTGCTTGGAATGCCGAATGGACTTAGGAACCGGATGGAATGGAGGTTGCGAACCCGGGTGAAACTGACGCTTCTCGGTCCCGAGATCTTCTGGGTGAAAATTCGCCCAACATTTGCCCCCCAACGTGGGGCACGTGCTTGCATGTGTCGCGCTTTGTTTCCCTGTGGCAGGGAGGCTTGTTCTGTAACGCCATGGGCTGGATGTTCATATCCTGTTGGTTTCCTACGAAGGAATTTACAATTTTAATGTGATTTCAAATGACGACTGTTCGAGGTCGGGTGCCGTTCGAGGCGAGTAGGTGTGCCCCGAGGGGACTTAGCATTATTGATGCCAGGTTTACGTTTGAGTGGGTCCCTGGATCGTTTGCGAAGTTGGTTTATCGCCAGCTCAGAGCATGCCTAAGGATCGTTTGCAACCCCGTACATGTGTAAGTAGCTTAGCCATTTCAGAATTATCAGAACCAAATATCCATTCAACCGATGAGTTTTAAAAGGATGTCAAAGTGTAAATTCTCACGACGGTAGGGTCAATAGCCATTCAGAGCATGTCTGTGGACCGTTCGTGGTCGCGTACATGCGTAAATGATTAACCCATGTTAGTGAGAGATTTACTACTTATTCATCGTTATCATAATCTCTATTTTATCAGTAGATCCTAGAGTCCGGTACTTATCTGAGTGAGACGCTTTGCATGCCCCCTGCTACTGGTCTTCACTGATTCGGATAGCTTCATTCGGTTTTCGTTTGGTCCGGTATGCCGAACCAGTTGGTCCGGTGCTTTCTCGCTCGTCTATATATAGGGGCCATCCCCCCTTAGTTATTCCTTACCGAACCAACGAGCGCCGAACCAATCTCCAGCCGAATCAACCTTTTGCCGAATCAAGCTTTTACCGAATCAGGTATATGTCCTTTTGCCGAATGATCTTTTTTACCGAATGAAAATGTGTGTTTGCATAGCCGAATGAACTCGTATACCGGATGAACCTCCAATGCCGAATGGAACTTCAATACCGGATGAACTTCCAATGCCGAATGAAACTACCGAATGGAGTATATGCCGAATGAGAATTCATACTTGAATCTCGAGTGGAATACCAGACCTATATACACTTGCTTGCTTTATATACTTGCTTGTTTACGTTTCTATACTTCTTGTTCTAACACCGTGTTTTTCTTGTGCTGCAGATAAATGTCTCGCAAAGCGGAAACCCGATTGGATAAAAAGAAATCTAAAAGTAGAGGAGAGTCATCCTCCTCTGTGCCCCCAGCCCAACCAAGACCGGTGCCACATGGGCCTGCCCCGAGGTCGTTAGTGGATGGGTACGGTCCCCAGGAACTTCTGGTCTCCCCTCCCGATTGCTTTCCTAGATCCCTAAAGGAGGAGCAACTTGATGTTATATCCCGTTCCTTCGGGATAGACAGGGCTCACATGCTGTTGCCGGGAGATGGAGTGATGCCGTATAATCCCCCCGAAGGCTACTTTGCTTACAGCAGATATCATTGCATGTGTGGTGCTATCCCTCCTATAAATGCCTGGATAGTTAGCTTTATTACATATTTGAAGGTGGCTCCATTCCAGCTCCAGCCGAACTCTTATGCCATTCTGGTGAGCCTTTTCGTTATCTTTCAGAGGAGGTACGGGCGCCCTCCTTCTAACCGGGAAATTCGATATTTGTATAACCTGAGAGGCTACAAGAAGGGGTCTCCGTATATTAGTCTAGAAGCGGCCGTGCCCTTCAAACCGGTCTTGGACTTATATTCAAAGTTTACCATGTTCAAGAAAGAATGGTTTTTTATCAAGGACGATTCTGTTTCTTTCCGCCTTTTCACTTCCGGCTGTAAGATGAATTTCATTTATATTTTCCATGTTCTGACTGTAGTGCTTCTTCTGACATGCTTCTATTTCTTGCTAGCGACAGGTGGCATTGCAGTCGTGGAAGATGATTCTTTGGCGCGGATGGCTGCTGAAATAAAGGCCATTCCCGCACGGGACAGGTCGGCTTCGTTCCTGATCAGGAACGCTACCCTCCTGGAGTACAACTTGATCCAGCCGCACCAGTCCGTGGTTAAGCAGAGGGACATGGCTGAGGAGAAGGCCGCTAAAGCTAAGGAGGGGGCCACGGTGAAGAGTGGCAAGAGGAAGCCCTTTGCACAACATCCCGTCGCGGGAGGCAAGAAGCTTAAGGAGTCTGAGGGCCCCTCTCCTAGTACTTGCCCGATCATCCCGGAGGAGGAAGGTGTGGAAGAGGGCGAAGGAGGCGATATGGAAGGAGAGTTGGAGGGCGGAGGAGATGGAGATGGTCAGGGTGGTAGTGGTGCTGGTGCCTTAACTTCTGGGCAAGACTCTGAACTGGATGAGGCCCTCCGCCAGGCCTTCGGGGAATCGGAGGGAGAATCGGAAGCGGAGAAGGCGAAGGAGACTGGCAAGGTCGGGGCTGGTGCCGATCTATCCCCTAAGGGCTCCTCAGCCAGGGTGACTCCGGCGGTGCAAGGTGAACTTTTGTCCTCTGTCGATTCCATTTACGATAGGGACTTAGAAATATTTTATGGTTCACTTCCGTCCTGGAATGAGATTCAGGACTTATTGCAGTATCCCACTCCTCCACAGGGTTTGTATAATAGATGTGCATTCTCACTTTTTCTTTCTTTTTAACTTAACATGTTTCTTGAATTATGGATCGTCGTATGTTCATAACATTTGTTTTTTACTCTAGGGGCAGGCCAGGCGGCTAAAACGTCAGACGTTCGACACCGCCTTGAACAATTCAAGTTGATGAGAGCTTCTGATAAGCCGAAGCCTCTTACTGGTCGTCCTGGGGACGTGGTCAGATACCGTCCTCTTCTTGGGGTCATTGAAGAGAGCATTCAGAAAAAGAAGAGGAGTCGTTCCTTATTTGAGCCTTCCCCTGGTCCGCAGCTTCCTGTTCAGCCTCCTCGTGATACCACGGAGGAGAGCACGGAGTTTATCCCCCCTCCACCTCCTTCTAAGAATCCCACTGTTATCCGTATAAGGCGTCCTGACGTGCCTCGCGACCCCTTTGCCAGTCATCCTGATTTAGATCCAAGCTCTCGGGATATTTCATTTGATGAGGCCACGGGTGAGCACCTTCTTCCCCGCAACCCCATGGTACGAGTGCTAGACGAGGCCAAGTCCCTAGATCTTGATCTGCTTACCACTCGGGTAGTTACCATGGGAGACGAAGGCAAAGCTAATATCGATCGGGTGGCTGAAGAGACCAAGAAGTTAATGAAGCATCATGCTCAATTGGTCAAGGCCGGGGAGGAGATTGGGAGTGCTAATATTCGGTTGCGGTTAAAGGTTGCCGATCAGGCCGAACAGCTTGCCGGCCAAGCCGTTCAGATTTCTCAGCACGAGGAAGCCTCCAGGCGGCTGAAAGAGACCATGGAAAAGGCTAGTAGGGCAGAACTACGGAAGATGGAGGCCGCCTGTAAGGAGCGGATCGACATGGCCATTGCGACAGTGGATGAGGTTCGGAATGCGGATCTCGAGAAGGTAGAGGAGTTGTCTGGAAGGCTTGAGGCCGCGGAGATGGCTCAAGTCAAGTTAAAGGAGGAGATGGAGGAGATGAGGAGGTCTCTCCAAGCTGACTGCTTGAGATACCGATCAGAAAGGGATGTCGCTGTCGCCAAGTTGCAGGTTTCCGAGGCCCGGGTGAGGGAGTTTGAGGAGAATGAGGGGATGATGGACGAGATGCTGCAGGACATGTACTTCCGCACTTGGAAGGAGGGCAGCTTGTCTTGGATGGATGACTATCCCCGGGTCATGGCCAAGATATATCTTCGGGCTTTAGAGGAGGCCAGGGTCAATGCGGGTAAGGAAGGTGGAGTGGCTTTTAGTCTAGATGAGGTCACTGCTCAGTTCTCGAAAGAGGAGCAAGCGGCGGTGAAGGAGGGGATGCGGTTGCTTGCGGCGGAGGAAGCGGGTGTGCAACTGGAGGATGAGGATCAAGCGGCGGACGCTGGTGAGTTATTCTTCTCTTTTCCTTTTCTTTCTGGGTTTCCATAACTTGATCGTTTATCGTTTGTTTAATGAGTTCCTCTTCTGGATTGGACAGGTGGAACTTCCGATCAACACGCTGGGAGCTCCGACCCTGCGGCCAAGTAGGCTTAGGGGAGTTGGTAGGATGAGAGCGAAGTGTGGACGCAGCTGGTTACTTGTCCGGATTTGGCCACCTTTTTATTTCCCTTTATCGCTGTTTATGTTAGTCCAAAACATTGACGTGACTGTAATAATATTATTTGTAAAGAATAACTTTATGTGATTTTATGACATAAGCTGATTTTGTTATGTTTAAATGTTGTTGTCATTTTGATGTGGTGCGTGAGAAGTATGCATATGCCTATGATTTTAGTTGTGTTTGATGTTAAGCTGTTGCTTGAAATATAATTTCATGTTTTGCAATGTTAGTGTGACGTATGAATAAACTATAGTTACATATTTATGTACAAGAGAAGAGAGTACCGCCCTTCATGTTTTAGTTGCAGGTGGTAGCTTTGAGCGTCTTGTGTAACTGATCATGGACATAGCTGAGTACCTTGCCACCCAGTACGCAGGCTTAGATTCTCATGAGTGAATGCTCCCTATTTGGTTTCCTGTACTTTAGAGTTTGTTATACAGGATAGGAGAAAAGTATTTAAATGAAATGGAAATATGGGAAAAGTAAAACTTCCAGTCACGGAAGGCCGTCGATGTGCTTAAGTTCGTGGCAAACGGGTTTTGTAGTCACTTTCCCTAGCTGTGGGTCTTGGAGACATTTGTCACCCATCTTACGCCTTCGCGGGGAGTTTTCTTTTTTACCACAGCCGCACTTAAGACACATCGGAGCCGAGATCGCGCACGGTAACTACCTGAACCATTATGGTCCGTAATCATGGGTATTATTCGATTTACCGTGGCCGGCTAGCGTGGGTGCCGTTGGCCGTGAACTACCCCTGGCTGGCCACACCTTATGTTGGGGCTTAAAGTAGGTTCACAGTTGCCGGCGAGCCGAACGCCGTAATGAGCTGCCATCGGCTATAGTCGGCCTTTATGATGACTTATAATCAGCTCATTACAGTTGGCTTTGAGGGCAGTCGCGAGCAATGAGTTAACCCGCAGCAGAGGGATGCTGGAGCAAAAGAGTCTCATTGGCGAGTGCATAGAATCGTAGCGTACCTGTTAGGCCTTGTCCAGATGAGGCCGTGGTGTGTCTTGAGTGGAGATGCCGTAGGATTTTGTTCAACAGAAAAGGATAAAGCTTAACAAGCAGCCAAGATATAAAGGAACAAGTTAAAAAGAGACAAGATTTTTTAAAGTGGTTCGGCATGAAAATGCCTACGTCCACTGATTCTCTTTGTTAATTCACTTCATATGGGCAGTACAAGTTAAGAAAAGTATCGACGGAGGTGTCGGATGTTCCATGCCCTCTGGAACACCTCTCCGTCCACTGTTGACAAAATATAAGCTCCGTTGTGAAGATCTTTATGAATTACATATGGTCCGTCCCAGATGGGGTCCAGTGCCCCGGGGGGCGGAAAGATTCGTCTTAGGACAAGATCTCCTTCTTGTAAGATGCGATGCTTGAATTTGGAGTTGTATAGTGCTGCCACTTTTTGTTTGTGAGCTGCTGCTTTGAGTGCTGCATCGTTTCTCCTTTCCTCAATCAGATCCAAAGACATGAGGAGGAGTTCTTCGTTTTCTTCTGGATTGTAGTGGATCCTACGGTGGGAAGGAACAATAGTCTCAACAGGGAGTATTGCCTCCGATCCGTATGCCAAAGAGAAAGGAGTATGTCCCGTTGATGTTCTGAAAGATGTGCGGTAGGCCCAAAGTGCCGTAGGAAATTCGTCCACCCAAGCGCCTTTTGACTTTTCAAGTTTCTTCTTGATTAGGGTTTTGAGAATTTTGTTGACAGCTTCGACTTGTCCGTTTGCCTGAGGATAAGCTACTGATGAGAAGCTTTTATGAATTCCATGCTCTTGGCACCAGTCGGCGAATTCTTCGCTGTCAAATTGGAGTCCGTTGTCCGATATGATCTTGAGTGGTACTCCGTACCTGCACAGAATATTTTTGATCAAGAAGTTGATAACTTTTGCTGAAGATATTTTATTTAGGGGTTCCGCTTCCACCCATTTGGTGAAATAATCGACTGCCACTATAGCATATTTGGCTCCGCCTCTGCCCGTTGGCAGTTCGCCGATTAAATCAATTCCCCATACAGCAAAGGGCCAAGGGCTGGTCATTTGAGTAATCTCATTTGTGGGTAGTCGAGGAATCTTGGCAAATTTCTGACATCTGTCGCATCTCTTGACGAAGTCTAAGGCGTCTTTGTTTAGTGTGGGCCAGTAATATCCATATCGGAGTATCTTTTTTGCCAGAGTCTGCCCTCCAGTGTGATCTCCGCAACTTCCTTGATGGACGTTGAATAAGATTTCCTTGGCTTCCCTTCCAGCGACGCATCTGAATAAGGGGCTAGAGAAGCCACGCCGATAGAGGATGCCTTCTTGTATTGTGTAGTGGGGAGCTTTCCTCAAAATTCTCCTGACTTCATCACGTTTGTCTGGTAGTGTGCCGTCCTGCAAATATTTCCGGATAGGAGTCATCCAAGTTCCTTCTTCGATTGCAGTTATCAGATTCACTTGTTCGAAACTTGGGGCTAGCTGCCTTAAGATGGCTAGTGCTCCGGAAATGGTGCTATTCTTCATACTAGCTTGCTTTGCTAGTTCATCGGCCTCTTGGTTATCTTCTCGAGGAATGTGTTTGATTAGATAATGGTCCAATTGATCGAGCAGCAGTTTGGTTTTCTTTAGATATGCTGTGAGTCGTTCTCCTCGTGTCTGGAACTCTCCTAGTACTTGGTTTACGATAAGTTGAGAATCACTATGAAGACATAAAGAATTGACTCCAATTTCTAAGGCAAGCTCCAATCCCGCTATTACTGCCTCATACTCCGCATCGTTGTTAGTGGCCGCGAATTCCAACCTTAATGCATAGTACAGCTTTCTTCCCCTGGGGGTGATTATCACAATACCTGCCCCCGAGCCTTGTTCGTTTGATGCTCCATCTACAAAGAGGTTCCACTTGATGTTTTTTGCTATTTCAAATTGATCCTTGCCTTCGTTGGTAGTGAATTCGGCAATGAAATCGGCCATGGCTTGCCCCTTGATAGCGGTGCGAGGGTGGTAGGTGACGTCATACTGACTTAGTTCAATGCACCATTTGAGGAGTCGTCCAGAGGTGTCGGGACGATGGAGCACTTGTCTTAGTGGTTGATCGGTTAGAACTCTGATGGAGTGAGATTGGAAGTAGTGTCGCAGTTTTCGTGACGCGATCAATAAACAATATGCCAATTTCTCAAATTTAGGATATCTGGCTTCTGCCCCTGTAAATCTCTTACTTATAAAGTATACCGGGCGTTGCGTGCGGTCCTCTTCTCTTACCAAGGCAGCGCTTAGAGCATGAGATGACACAGCGAGGTATAGGTATAGCTCTTCGCCTTCGTTTGGAGTTGGGAGTACTGGTGGTCTCTGAAGGTGTTCGATCATGTTAAGGAAGGCTTTTAAGCATTCATCGGTCCACTCGAACTTTCCTTTGTCTTTCTTGAGAGCTTCGAAGAAAGGGACGCACTTGTCAGTTGCCTTGGAAATGAATCTGCTTAGGGCGGCCACCTTTCCGTTTAGGCTATGCATTTCTTTTCGAGTGGAAGGTATCCTTTTTTCTTTTAGAGCCCGGATTTGTTCAGGGTTTGCTTCAATTCCTCTGGCATGGACGATGAATCCTAAGAATTTTCCCGATGACACTCCGAAGGAGCACTTTAGAGGATTCAGCTTCATTCCATATCGGCGAAGTACCTGAAACATCTCGCCCAGGTGGCTTACATGATCGTCGGCTCTCCTGGACTTTACCAACATGTCATCCACATATACTTCCATAGTTCGTCCTATTAATTCCGCGAACATCTTGTTGACGAGGCGCTGATAGGTAGCTCCGACATTTTTTAGTCCAAAAGGCACGACTTTGTAACAATATAATCCCCGGTCAGTGATGAAGCTAGTGTGGTCTTGATCGGGAGCGTGCATGGGAATCTGGTTGTATCCGGAGTATGCATCCATAAAAGATAAAAGTTCATGCCCGGCAGTGCTGTCCACAAGTTGATCGATTCGGGGGAGCGGGAAGCAGCCTTTCGGGCAAGCGTCATTTAAGTTGGAGAAATTAATGCATGTTCGCCACTTCCCATTAGCTTTCTTTACTAGTACCGGGTTAGCGATCCATTCTGGGTAGATGGCTTCTCGTATGAAGTCATTAGCAAGTAGGTTCTTTACTTCCTCATCGAGGGCTGCTGATCGTTCTGCTCCCATGCTTCTCTTTTTCTGCTTTATCGGTACCTTGGTGGGATCGATGTTCAGCATGTGGCATGCTATGTCCGGGGAGATTCCTGTCATATCGGCATGTGTCCACGCAAATACATCTAAGTTGTGGCGGAGAAAGTCAATGAGTTGATCCTTCAATTCTGTTTTTAGCTGAGATCCTATTTTTAATAGTCTACTTGAATCATGTTTGTCTACAGATACGAATTCCATGGCCTCTGCAGGCTCAGCGGTAGCCTCCTCCTCCTTATCCCTGGGGTCTAGTTCATTGAAAGGATCGCTGGTGTATCGAAGAGGAGGGGCTTTCTTTAGTTGCTATGCTTCCAAGCTTTTCATGCAGAGAGTAGTCTCTGCATCTTTCCCTTTATTCTTTCTACGGTTATTGCGAAGTTCAGTTACATAGCAATCTCGATCGGCGTCTTGATCTCCTTCAACTTCTCCTATTCTGTTATCTGTTGGGAATTTCATCTTTAGGTACCACGGGACTAGGACAATTTGGAAGTTAGATAAGGCTGGTCTTCCCAAGAAGGCGTTGTAGGCCGAGTGGTTTTCTATTAGTACGAACGTTTGTTTTCGCACAACGGAGCGGAGATGACTTCCTATTTCGACGAAGAGGTCAAGTTGCCCGAGGGGCATTTTCGCATCTCCAGTGAAACCGTGCAGGGGTTTGTTGCAGTGAGACACATCCTTCATTGACAGCTTCATTTTGTCGAAAGCATGCTTGAATAGGATATTTACGGAGCTTCCTATGTCTATTAGAATTCGGAAAACTTTAGCTGGACCGAACCAGGCAGAGATGACCATGGGATCCATATGTGGATACTGTCTTCCTTCTAAATCACGCCTATTGAATACGATGTCGTCACTCTCTTTCCGTTTCGAGTGGCGTTCTTCCATAATGGAGTTAACATAGCCTTCAGCATTTCTAAGTGACTTGCCGTATCTTTCCATCTCTGCCCAGCTTCTGTCGGCGATGTGTGGTCCTCCCGAGATGGTATGGACCACTATCTTCTCTTGACTAGAGCCACTGGTGTTGCGATTCCCTCCGCCTACTTCTGGGAGGGGTCGCTTTGAGTTCTCATTGGCAGGAGTTGGAGTCCTGTTCTGGCCTTTCACATAGCGTTCCAGCCTTCTTCTTCTGATGTGTTCTTCGATCAAGTCCCGGAGATGGTGGCATTCATTGGTGTCATGTCCGTGGGATTCGTGGAAGCGGCAGAACTTTCCAGACTTGAGTGCATTATCAGATTCATTCTTGTGTGGGGGGCGCTTGTATCCGAGCTCGCCCTGAGTGGCGAGAAAGATGTTTTCGATTGTTTCATTCAAAGGAGTGTAGGAGTCAAATCTTGGTCCTGGTTGATATTGGCATTTTTCAACCTTCCTGCCCCCAGCATTGTCTCTAGATTCATTTCTTCGAGTGTCCTTAGCTGCAGCGGGAACCTTGTCCGAAGTTGTCTTACCTTGTTGCCCTGACTGCCTCTCAGTGGCGGCATCTTCAAGTCTCATATACTTTCCAGCTTCATGGAAGAAATCAGGTAAAGTAGCTGGTTTTTCCTTAGTTAGTCTTCTAGCGAACTTGGTATCTGGGTGTACACCACTACAGAGGGCCATTAGGGTGAGCTTCTCATCGGCATCTTGGACTGCGGCCGCTGCGGCGTTGAACCGGGTTAGATATTGTTGCAGTGTCCCTCCGGATTTCTGTTTGACATTGGATAGAGAATAAGCATCCTTGGGCTGTTCTACATGGATGCGGAACTGGCTAATGAACCTTTCTTTCAACATCTCCCATGAGCTGATAGACCCTTGGGGTAGATGGCAGAACCAGGAGGTAGCTAGATCTGCTAGGAATAGCGGAAAGCATTTACACAACACCCCTTCTGTTGCTCCGCTCATGAGCATATGCTGGGTGTATCTCTGTAAGTGTACGATGGGGTCGGAAGTTCCCTTGTAAGGTTCCATGGTTGGCATTTTCCATTCCCGGGGGGTGATGGCAGTTTCGATATTGCGGGTGAAGGGGCTGGTGACCCTAGCGCCTATTCCTCGGTCCCTTTGCTCCCGTTGGATGCATTCTCTGAATAATCGTGCCATTCTTTCATCAGAATTTGGAGCGGATAGAAATGAACTTGGTTCTTCCCTGCGGGATCGATCTCGTCCAGATGACCTGTAGGGATGGTATAGTCTATCACTTCTGACGTTATCCAATGGTTGCCTCTGGCTGCTCGGATGCATGCTAGGACCAGCTACAGTTGCCCCCTGCCTTGATCTTCCCCTGTGGGGTTCTGTTTCGAGCATTTCCATGGGGTCAACTTCGGGCTGGGTTCTAGCTCGGCTCCGTTCAGCGGGGTTTCTATGATTAGGTGGCATGACTGGCTCAGCTACATCCGACCCTCGCCTGGCGCCTCCCCCACTGGGTTCGGTTCCAAGCGCTTCCTCGAGTCGGAGTTCGGGCTGAGTCCGGGCGTGGCCCTTATCATTGTTGTTCCTGTTGATGGCTTCCTCGAAGAGGGAAGACCTTTGTTGTCTTCGAGATCCTCCAGATTGAGATTCACCCCATGATTCAGTGTTGCGGTTGGATTCTTCGACATCCCTCAAGCGTGACATGAGTTAGTTCACCAAAGCTTCTTGTTGGGATGCGAAGCGGTTAGTCACTTCCACCACAACTCTGTCTAGGTCTGCTCTAGTGATTACTGCCGGTTGTTCCGCGGCAGGGGCTGTTGGAATTGCCTGATCTACATGCGGCACTGCTGCTGTAGTGGGATGGTTCTCTTGATCTGGATCCACTGGATTTGGAGCGCTGCTGGTTGCAACGTTCTTTCCCTCGTTGGCGTCTTTTCTTGGCCTGGAAGTCATGTTTCCTAGGCGATGAAGGGTGCTATTGGGAAAGAAGGTTGAATGAGGGAAGCTTTAGCTTCGAGTTCGAAGTTCTCAGTGAAAGCACCAAAAATGTTTGCGCAAAAAATGGGCAAACACCTCCAAGTCGTGTGATTTAGTTGATTTTATGTGATTCTTAATGATTTAGATGAGTTATGTAAATATAAAAAAAAGCAGGGGCTGAAATGTAAAAGACACACAGATTTATAGTGGTTCGGCCAGAACGTGCCTACGTCCACTTTATATGTTATTATCTTCTTTCTTTCAGATTACAAGTACAATGCTTTGTGTACAAGTATATGAAAGTAGTTTGGAAGTTCCTTCCGTGCTTGAGCTCTCAAACTTGTCTGCCATTGTTGTACCCCTGCCCCTCTATTTATAGAGTGAGGTAGGGGGCAGGGGCCTTGGATGTATATAGCTGCTGGTGGGCCCGGGCTGAAGCAATCTGGCCTGGTAGCGTTCTGGTTCGGCGAAACTTGGTGCGGCAGTGGTGAGTGGACCGGTTGCAGGCGTAGCTTGGTTCGGTTGTGGTAGTTCGGTGGTAGGAGTGTGGATATGGATCGGTAGTGAGCTTGGAGGTTGGTTCGGTTGTATGTGGTCCGGTGATGGTGGGAAATGGGTTGGACCGGTGGTGTATGGAAACTGTGTTGGACCGGTGGAGTTGGGGGTTGATTCGGCAGAGCTTGGACCGGATGTGTGTTATGCCGAATGGACCGTTGCCTGTATTGCCGAATGAACCTTTGCTTGGAATGCCGAATGGACTTAGGAACCGGATGGAATGGAGGTTGCGAACCCGGGTGAAACTGACGCTTCTCGGTCTCGAGATCTTCTGGGTGAAAATTCGCCCAACAATTTCAAAGTAATAAATTTCAAAGTTATGTTTTAAAGTGTTATGATTTCCAAAGTATTATAAGTTCTAAGTTTAATTATCGAAAGTGTTATAACTTTGAAAGTGTAATTGATTTGGAAATATATAAGTTTTAGGTGGAGAATGATATTTTTTGATATGGTTTTGAAATGGATATGATATTTGGTTTAAAGTATAAATTATTTTAAATGACCATGGTGTTTTAATGACATTTGGTTGTTGATAGCGTATATTACTACAAAATAGGTAGTTCCACAGTTCCTTAGAGGAAGGGTATCCCAAACGTCCTTTAAGTTACCTGTATTTAAGTTACTTATATTTCAGTTGATATTTCACTTGAGTCGGGTATTGGTATAAGAATGTTAATCCTGACTCGAGTGTTTTGTGTTTTACTTTACGCTCGGGTCAGACTGAGTGTCACATCATTTGAGACTCACCTTTGGAGTTGGAGCTTTGTTTTGGAGATCCAACTATCAACTTAGCTTTCAGATATTTAGTTGATTCCAGTGATGTACTCAGATTTGTTATTTGACTATTGCATCGAGACTTCTGTTGTATCTTATTTAACTCTGTTAGATATATATAGTAGCTTCATGAACTATTATTCTTTTGTTTCCACTGCATATTGTATATTTCTCTGTGCCTGTGACTCTATGATTATTTATTTACTGTATATGCTGAGTTTTTGCCAAATATATATTAACAATATGGTATTTTGAGCAATTCAAATCCGGCATGTGCGATGTGAATGCTTGAAAATACCGGGCCGTTACAGCTGGTATCAGAGCTCTGGTTTTAGGCAAAACTTAGTATATAGAGTAAATTTAATTACAGAATTACTTTCGTTTGACCTTGAATCTCTTACTCTTTGATTCAGATCTCCTTTGAATTCTGGGTCTCCCCTTTTGTTCTGGAATCCATCTTTGTCTTCCTATTCAAGTTCTTTTGACTTTTGAGTAACTCATACCTCCACTCTTGTTGGTCTCTATGATGAATCGGAGGTATCGCCAATCTTAGAATGATTTGTAAAGGGGTGAAACTCCTTTATAATAGGAATTGATTCACCGAAGATTTATGTATCCTTGGTTTAGATGCTACTTTCTCCTGCTATGCCTGAATTCTAGCTTTTTCAATCGAATGTTTATTTGCCTTAGAATTCTACATCGATCTTATTCTCGAAGTAACGGTTGATTCGGTTAAGGTTAACTACGATTAATATAAGGCTGTCCATCTTCCTCGTTTGTAATTTAATTTTCATATCTTCCTACCAAGTTTGGTTCGTGATTTGAGTTATCTTTGATTAGGACTCCTCTAATTTTGAATCTCATATGGAATTTCATTCAATGAAATTGATCTTGGAAAATTTTTGATTCTTGTATAAGACGGACTTTATATAAGTATATTTCAAAACTTTTGCTTTTGGAAGGTATTCGATTTGAAGAGATAAATCTTATATATAACGGAATTTATATAAGAATGATTTGATATATATTGGAGACTATTGAATTGGAAAGTACTTTATTTGAAAATGAAATCTTATACAATGGAATTTATGTAAGCGTGATAGTTGAAGCTATGATTTTTTTGAAAGGGTACTAGAAAGTACCCTCCGTGATGGTGTATAGTATGATATGCTTCGACCTAGATGGACTTGGGGAACCCAGGAATGGATTCAACCGATAAACTCTAATGGACTTGGGTGAATTCAGAAATGGATTCGAACTGATACGGTTGTCCGGACTTAAACTCATGAGTTCCTAGATTTTTCTTCTTTAGGGTAGATGGTTCTTTAGTTTACCCATTGGAGGCATTTTCGATCCTGGGATCTGTTGTTTATGGATCTTCTAGGAAGGAGGTGCATCCATTGAGTAAGTCATTGAATCAGCAGCTTACCATAGCAGTAAGGGACGATGGTCCCTTGTTTATGAACTAGCTAAGATATTTTTTTAGAATCCGAAAGGTGGAAGGATATTTTGGAAAGTTTTATGTCCAGTGCATAAATACTGGATCAGCAGCGGGCCACTGCTATCGTATTTTCATCATTTGACATTGGTTTTGAGCGGTACTTCTCATACCTATTTTTAAGTATTTTCACTGGATGTTGAAACAGGTCTACTAAGTAGTTGGAGATTTCTAGTCTTACCCCTGATCAACGTACGACCAGAATCTACAAGAACGAGGAGAAACCTGTTAAGACATCGAGTTATAAAAGTATTTTGATAAAGTATTATATAAAGGATATTTTGATCATTATTCTTTCGAAATAATTTAAAATGTTTAAAATATTGTTTATTATATACTATATGGTTTAATAGTAAATTATTAGTGTTGTAAACATTTTAGAAGTTATTAATTAATAAAACATATTTAAAGTAAATGATTATTGATTTATTAATAATGTTTGAAAAGTATCTTGATATAAAATTAATAAAATTATGAATTATGGATTTAATGTTTTCAATAGCTTCTTTGTAAATATAAGTAACGATGTAAATCATTGTTTTCAAATAGTTTACACAAATTTATAAAGATGTTATTTAAATATTTAAATGGTGTTTTTAAAATGAAGCAAGAAATTTTACAAATGAGTTTTGAAAAGTATTAAAGATAACTGATTTGCAAAAGAAGCTGTCAAATGAATATTTCAAGTAAAATTTATATAAGTTTCTTTAAATGTATAATTTAAAAGATATTATATAAATGAAAAAAAAATTGATTTGCGAAGTTTATTTATAGTAATATACTTGACAAATAAATTTAAATCTCTATTTTTGGAAGTATAGTTTGGAATATTTATGTGATTTCCAAGTACTAATAGTAAATTTATTGGTTTATTTACTGTTTGAAATTTTGTATTAAACCATAATAATTATTTTTCCATGATTTGAATATTCATTTTTAAACAAGTGTGCAAAATTAATTATGAAGATATGAAATTTTATACTTTGATTTAGAAATTCAACGTAAGATTTGAAGTACACTATTTATTTCAGTTTAATAACCTTGAGTTTATACTTATCTTAAAAATACCGAGTCTAATAAATTATTAGATTTAAGGAACTTTAATTTAAAACTTATTATAATTTTTTGGTACAAATTTCTAACATTGTTTTAGAATTTTGAAAAATCTTTGCATAATGCCATGAGAATGTTTTAAATATATCTTATATTTTACTAAGTGAATGGAAATCAATTTAAAAATTAAATGAAATTTTTATGATCTGAATTTATAGTCTGAACTCACAAATTTAAATGAATAACTATTTATTGATTTAATAAAATGGGTTTAACCAAATTATTGAATGTTAATTAATTTAAATTGAAATTTATATAGTTTTAAATTAATTATTTATCTTGTCTTTCAATCTATTTTTCTTTCTGGTTGTTACTTTTCTCCTACCTTCTTCCTTTTCGGGGACGAAAGTTTTGAGTGGGGTGAGTGTAACAACCCATAAATTTTTAATAATTTTATTTGTTTTAACAACATTTTTAATTGAACTTTGTCAAATTTTAATTAATAAAATTTTGAAATATAAATTTGATATTTGGATTACGCCTAATTAAACATAGCAAATGGTAAATTTTCAATTAATAATATGGAAGTTTATTTCATTATGTAATTATATTTCAATTCAAATCAGTTAAAATTGATGATAATAAAATGTTTTCCAAAACTGAATATTTTTACATAACAAATTTGTAAATCATATTCTGAGTGAGATGTCTTATTTTGTTTCGTCAAATTTGAATTGCTATTGCTTCGTTTATCTTAATTCCGACGTTTTGGCAGCATTTTCGGTACCGGATATCGAATTTTGATAGGATGGTCGTGCCACTGATATCTGTATACCGTTTTGGTCGTTTCATCGTGCTGATCTCTACGGTATATTCACTTCTATGTTTTGGTATCCGGAATGCAGCGGAACCAGCGTAACGGATAACCATATCTATACCGGTTATTTCGAACCTTTGGTCTTTCTTTTGCCCTTTCATATATTCAACCTGAAATGGCCATCTGTTTATATTCCCAGAAATTTTAATTTACTTTTTTCTTGTTCATTTCATTTGGTCTTTTAAATTCCTTTGTATTGGTTTATTTTACACTATTATAGATAAAAAAAGAAAAATATATATGTATTATCTTTCGTCCATTTTGCATTGAACTGCTCTTCCTCCCCACTTGATCAATCTCTCGGCCTTCACATCATTTATTCCCACTTGCTCTACCGAGTCTCTCAAGTTTGCACACCCATGTCTCTTCTTGACCAAGACCACAGCCCACTTCATCGACTTTCGCCCTCCCCTCCAACACGTCGTCCCCGAGCATCACACAAGAACGCACCATCTCTCCACCTCTGGCCGAAGCCTAACTTGACCAACGTATGCGGCCAACACCAAGCCTTCAGCCGCCAAACCTTGTGCAACCTCCACCATGTTCCGCCGTGATCTGCCATAGTTCGGCCACTCAACCTCCACTTCTTGCTTATCTCATTTCTACGTCTCTTCTGATGGTAAAGGTTTTCTGTTTGATTTTTTTTAATGTTTTAATATAAATGTTTGGATACTTTTGTTATATATATAATATATATTGGTGTCCTTTGTATATTGTTACAAAGTTATCAGTTTATAATAAGTTTTATCTATTGTTATGTATAAATATTATATAAATTATGTTCTGTTATATGTAAAAGGTTTTGGTTTGTAAAGTTCTTTATAGTTAGATGTGCAAGGTCTGCTATATTGATAATGTACATTATATATTAGTTTCTATTCTTTAGATTACAATATATTAGATTTGAATATATTAGTGTATATTACTAGCTGCTGCAGTGTTCTATATAAGCATACTATACAGAAAGTCGATTATATATGTTATTTATATAAGACTGTATATACAATGTTATATATATTTGTTAACTATTTACAAAGTATGTCAGTAATAAATGATTTTAGTGAGGTATATATGTAAATATATTAGAGTATATTTTATAATGGTTCACAATATATTATTTTATAAGAAGTATTATGTACATGATATTATAAAGTTACTAATGACTCTTATCAATATTAACTCTATATTATATATTAAGGGAAGTGTATACATATTCTATTCAAAATTGTTATTTTTCTATACATGGCGTATTGAAGTTTTCTTAAATGATTATACATATGTACTATATATTTTTGTTGATATAACAGTTATATAGATAAGTTTACAGTGGCTTGCCATATATATTAGTTATATATACATTGTTAATCTATTTATTTAAGTTTGCAGTATCATGAGACAGTCTTAAAAGAACGTATACATTACTTTTTATATATAAGTATGTTAAGTGTTTGTTGTATGTAGAATAAACTTATATATGTTGTTTTCTATGTGATAATAGCCAGTTGCATATATTTATAAATTTTCATAAGGTATATATTTGGGTTTATGAGGGATGTTTCGTCTTTTTTTGTTTATATTTTACAGTCTTATATAAGTAATAAGCATATATTTTGGAAAAGGGATATGTGTTTTATTTTATTTATATAGGTATTTTGATGTGGAAGCACATGTTAGTACACATATGCTGTGTAGTTGTATATATTTTTCACAATCTGGAAGCTACTTTGTACTCTGTTCCTTTTGTCAGTATTATACCACAAATGATAGTTTGTTGCAAATAAAAAATAAAGAGTATATTAAGTTAAAAAGGTTTTATTTTATATTTGTGATTTAAATGTAAACATAATATTTAATTAAATATATATATATTATTTTAATATTCGTCTTAAATTTGATATTGACTTCATAGATAAATAATAATATATATTCTGTCTCTATCTAGATGATTCTGATTCGTTCTCATCAATTCAAACTATCAGGTTTATTGTCGAATCATGTCCATCTTGCTTCAATTTGGAAGTCGTGCTTGCATTTCGTAACACAATTTCATTGTCTATTCTCTCTAGCCTCTAAAGGTGAGCATCACTCACGATTAACGTTCTTATATTTATTAAATTTGATTTCAATTGAAACGACAATTGATATATGCTGTTGTTAGTTATTTACATTGCTATATATATGCTATCCATTCACCTGTGACATCTGACACCATTATTTGTTATTTATGCTGATGATATATACCTGTTATATTATTATCATATCTGTTATCACTCTGCACGTTCCCTGTCAGTATAGAATTCACTATGGGTTGAAATGATGCATACCCGAACGATCTATAGAATAAGGGAAAATCGTTATGGGTTGAAATGATAGACCCAAGCGATTTTCATTGAATTGAATTTGGGATTGCGGGTTGAAATGGTATATACCCGCATAAATATAAATTATGGATTAAAATGATAAATATCCGTATCACTTGACCATAGGATAGAAAATTATATACGAACACCGTTGGTCTATATATAAATATTTTGAAAATGATTTCTATGGTTTTTGGAAAGAAATATATGGTTTTATATAAATATTGACTTTAGATATTATATAAAATTATTTTAGATATAGTAAAATTCTTTATTTTTAAGCTATGTATAAATTTGTTTAATATAAAATAAGTTTAATAATAAAGTTTGATTTAATTAAAATATAATATGGTTATGTATTTACTTAAATTATATTTTAATATAGAGTTTATAATGATTTTACTAAATCAAGGTTGAGAAGATAGATTTAAAATTGATTTGAAATGGTATTTAATTAAGAATTTTATTTAATTAAATCGATCTAGAACTTATGGAATTTGAGGTTTTAAAGGATACAATTTTATGACTAGATTTTGATTTAAGATGATTTAAATGAATAATTCGAGTTTAAATAAGTTAAGGAAAATATTCAGTTGTTTGAAATTTGAGGTTTTATTTAAATGATAGTGGATTTATTGAGTAGATATTTCAAAACTAAATAATAGTAAGGTGAATTGACATATACATAATTTTCAAATTTAGTTTTAAAATGTTGAATATTAAAGTTTTGAAATATATTGAAATTTAATGATTTATCTTGTGGTTCAATCTGTATTTGGAATCGACATAATGTGAAATAGTTTATTGAGGAACTGAATTGAATTGAATTGATAAATTGAGGTTGAATGAGATTTAAATTGTGGAATTCGAGTTGATTAAAAATCGATTTGTGAAAATTGGGGAAAATTGTTATATGAAGTATTTAATTTACATTAAGTAATTTACCTTATACATTGTTTTAATATAAACTATTTATTTTATAAACTATTTTATTCTATATATACTATTTTTAATATCTAAACTGTTAAAGCGGAAAGTTATGATTTCAAAGTTATAAATTTCAAAGTTATTTTCAAAGTGTTATGATTTCCAAAGTATTATAAATTCTAAGTTTAATTGTCAAAAGTGTTATAACTTTGAAAGTGTTATTGATTTGGAAATAGATAAATTTGAAGTGAAGAATGATATTGTTTTGATATTGTTTTGAAATGGATATGATATTTGGTTTGAAATATAAATTATTTTAAATGACCATGGTGTTTTAATGACGTTTGGTCTTTGATAGCGTATATTACTACAAAATAGAGAGTTCCACAGACCTTAGAGGATGGGTACCCCAAACATCCTTTATGTTACTTGTATTTAAGTTACTTATATCTCTATTGATATTTCAATTGAGTTGGGTTTACTGGTATAAGAATGTTAATCCTGACTCGAGTGTTTTGTGTTTTGCTTTACGCTTGGGTCAGACTGAGTGTCACAGCATTTGAAACTCACGTTTGGAGTTGGAGCTTTGTTTTGAGATCCAACTATTGATTCAACTTTCAAATATTTTGTTGATTCCAATGATGTACTCAAATTTGAAGCAAAACACAAAGCACTCAAATTTATATATATATATATATATATATATATATATATTCGAAGCTATTGATTTGGAAAATACTTTATCTAAAATCGAAATCTTATATAATGGAATTTATATAAGTGCGATATTTGAAGCTATGATTTTTTTTGAAAGGGTACTATATATGGTATATTATATTTTGAAGTAAGAGGTATGGGGATGTAGCCTCCATGAAGAAGTATAGTATGATATGCTTCAACCCAGATGGACTGGGGGAATTCAGGAATAGATTCAACCTATAAACCCTAAATGACTAGGGTGAATTCAGAAATGGATTCGAACTGATACGGTTGTCAAGACCCGATTTTTCAACGCCCGAAAAACCAAACCATGAGGGCCAAAGAAGAAGAGGTAGAAGAAGAAAATAGAAAACAACATCAGAATCTAAACATCACAGCGGAATAAAATATAATAGATAATAATTGATCTTTACACAAAAACAAATCTGTTTATACATTACATCATCAGAGTATACATAACACACAACTGGACAGTAATCATAACCTGTCCTCACAATCTGAATACACAGCGGAATATTTAACACAAATACGGAAGTACGTATCGCCATCCAGCTCGTCTCCTGAGCTCCACAGCATCCTTTCATGTATCCTATAATACTCGGTCTGACCCTAGCATTATAGTGAAATAACACCCGAGTTAGTCTGGAATACCAGCGTGAGAAAACCACATTCAAATTGATTATTAAAGTTTCAAAATTCTTTTGAAAACAAAAGCGTCTCGTAAGACCACGCCACAAATAAACTTGTTGTGTTTTTACCTTACGTTAGCCAAAACACTTTTTATCAAAATCCACTGATATTATAATAGTGTCTTTATACAAGTACTTATTCAACTAGCCGAAATTGTTACATTCCAGCATACTAGCCATAATCGTGGGTAATACGAACAAAACCATAAAAGCCACAAAGGGAGAATGGATTTCCAGCTAATGACTAGGAACTAGGGTACCACCTGTCACAGTACGTGGCCTAGATCACCATACCGAGGATTACTCCCATTCCCCTGCAACACAAGACCGGGACTACCCCTTACTGGATAATCCCGAGTAAGATCACCCCACGGTTGGAATCAGCAACCGCACCACTAAGCCGAATAAAAGGGACATCTAGACAGGGATAACCTCACCCTAATGGGTGCTGCCCACTTAGTCTTGCTGCATATCCCCTGATTTTCAGCCATTTCCGGTTGATGAGGCTCGAGGCCAAGCGTTACCTTTTAGAACGTTTCACTTAAAATGCCCATCGTCCACCTGACGATGTTCCGAAAGCATTCATCCATACAAGTCCGTCCTGGGTTCGAATGAAACCGAAGGCACTACTTCTACTACACCCATTTTGGAATCACCTTAGGATTAGTAGCAACTAGCCCTTGCACTTCATTGCTCCATCTTCGACTCCGAACTCGTTTTTCGCGAAAACGTACAAACCGGATCGAAGTGGTTTTCGAGAAATTAATCTCGATCCCAGTCTCTTCGAAATGATCAGCGCATTGGCCAATATTGATAATCGGTTATTTAACTATCAATTAATATTCACAAACACCCATCAACCATAGATAATTTTCCAAATTATTTATAAATCTCAAAATATCTTCGCAAGATATATTTCCACTTCAACACCTTTTGAAAACAGTTTTCAAACCATACTCTTCTCATCGGATAAATTCCCAACTATTTATTTCCACTGAAAATACCAAGTGCAAAACTTTATATTTTTAAAAATAATTTAAAACACTTATTTATAAAACATACTTTAACATTTAAATTGAAAACTACTTCAATATTTTATTAAATATATATACTTTAGGAATATTTAAAATGAGGTTACTTTATAAAATATAAAATTAGATTTTCTCCTTTAAAACAAAATACCCAGTCACCTTTAAATAATTGTCACAATAATGGATTTGAAAAATACTTACTTTAGAATTTAAACATTTAGAAATAATAAATTTTCTAAACATGCTTTTTAAAACAACATTAAAACTTTTAACTTATATTTAAAAATTTGCTTTGAAAACGTACTTACCTATCCAGGGAAATATACTTCTCTTCACATCCTTTAAAAATAAATCACTATTTATATCTAAACAAATTTACCCATTCCTTTAACAAATCCCACCGTGAATTTATTCTTCCAAATATCCACTGATATATCACTTCGCTTTTATAAACCAGTTTATAAATTTCTTAGCCCCATCCTTCTTACAATTTCAATTTCAAACACTTAAATCAATTTTCAAATTGAGTTCCAAATTACTCTATTTTGGAATAAATCCCTTTACTTAATCATTTATTTCAAAACCCATTGACTTCAGATTTTTATTCCTTAATTATGATTTAAAATCTTTTACCTAAAAAAACCAATTTCATATTTCCCAAATTTCTTCTTTATCCTTTCAAATAAATTCAAACCTTGAATTTCAAAATAAATTCTTTATTTCTTGAAATAATATCACTTGAGTTTAAAAATAAAATCACTTATTCCATTTATTCAAAATCTCATTTCCGCGCTTGGAATTTTATTTGTCAGGATTCAAAAATTACTTTTTATTCTTTTCCAGTTCATTTTTAATTTATTCAAATGCTATGATTATTTTACTCAAAATTCACTCTTTTATTTTCTTTTCTGCAATCCCATTTCTATAGATTTTGGTAACTCAGTTCACCGAAATATTTTAAATCAACCATAATATCCAACATTTCCAATTATCAATATAATTCATCACAGGATAGCAAATAATTATATCACAGAACATTTTAACAAATCTAAATAATTTTGAGAAATCCAGTTGGATCCCTCCAACTTATTTCCGTGCATCCACAAATGTTAGCACAATAAAATACCAATTCCACTTCGAGGTTGAATATCGCGGTATATGGGTTTTAAATATAATATCATCCGCTATTATGCGGCGCATAGGGTCTCATCTGCTATATAATACGGGAAATCAATCACTCCAATATATACTATATACTACTATATATAATATAGCACATCAAACAATTCAATCATTCAACCAATTATTTAAATTTAACTAATTAAATTTCAATAGCAATCCAGAAGAGTGAGATTAACTCACCTTTTATTTTTGTTTGCAAATCCAATCCATCTCGACTCGTTTCTCCATGATTTTAGACCTTGTATAAGTATTTCACGGTATGTTACTATTTAAATTAATCACATGATTAATCACCATTTACTGATTTAATTTTCAACTTAAAATTTGATTTAAACCAAATTTTTATATAACTCCACAGTATTTTTAAACCCTTTTTATTTTCAAACTCTTATAAAATAATTTATACATACATACATACATACATACATACATACATATATAAAACTGTTTCCTATGAAACCATTTACTAAAATAGCCTAATACATTTAAAAAAAATTAAATTCCTAATTCTACGACATTCAAAATTCTTATTATATATAAAATTTCCAAAATCTTCCTGTATACATATTATATTTTCTTTCTCCTGAACCAAACCCTTTTTTAAAGAAAACTACTGTTAAAACCTTACATATTTTCATCTTCATCTATAGACATCTTCTGTAATTAAATAAATAGATAGATGAAACTACCTTACAGCAAAACAGAGAACCAAGGTCACCACGCGACCCAAACCTTTCCGTCGACGCTGAGCTTCAGCCACTGCTGCGCCTCGAACCACCTCACCATCTGATATCATCACGACTCCACGAGCTGCCCTTCACCAATATCTCATCCATTCTATGTCGTGCACCTCGAACGCACATTCGTCTCCTCAAGCTTGACCATTGATTCGAACATAGCTTTGACCTCTTTTTGATTATTTCGAAAGAAATCATTCAATTTGGAAGAATGAAGACTCGCGACATCCCTTCGAACAACTCTAGATTTTAGATCTGAACAAGTGGAGATTCCGATTCTCTTAGGCATCGGTACATATCTAGATTGAAATCGAATTGGGAATTCGAAGTGAAGAGGAAGAAAGAAAGATCACTATGCGCGATTAGAGTTTTGAACGAGAGATCGTACGACCATATTTTATTTGAATTTTTGATTTCCAGATTGAAAAAGAAGCACAACCATTTTGTTTGAAGCTTTGATTTCGATTTATTTCCAGAGAATGAAAGCTTGGGGTTTTTTTTATTCGACAGGTATGGTTGGGGGACAAAAAACATGATTTGAACATGAGATGATGGTTGCGTGAAGAGTGAAGGCTACAGTGATTCAGAAAAGCAAAAGCTATTGGAGGAAAAGCTTTTTACGTGAAAGGATTTTAACTGGTCAATAGAATATATTATTCAAGTTTAAATTTAAATTTAAATCGTCTAGAATTCACAGCTCAAAATCTTGACATCCTATCGAGGCGTGCCACCAGACGTTTATAATGTTATACCCCTATTTCAAACGTAATGGAAAAGGTTTCGAGTCCTAATTCGATTGTATGGAGAAGATAGCGTTTTGAACTAGTTATTCTATTAAATTTTCGATACAAATTTCAGCACGTTTATATACCGTAGGCTCATAAAACACTCCGAAATTTGGAATTCGATAATATTACACTATTATGGATCCAATGGTTCATCGAATTCCGAGACTGTGCCTCGGAAGGCTATTTTTAAATATCGATTTAAACGATATAATTTAAAAACTGAACAAATCACTGTTAAATTCAATTTCAACATTTTTACTATCTTCGGTACTATCGATATAAATTTTACAAACCCTTAAATTATTTTTAACAGGCTTAAAACTCCAGATTCAACATTTGACCCCATTTCCAGTAATTAAATCCAAATTTTCAAACAATGGTGATATTTTAAATTTAAGTTACAAACTAACTTTTAAATATTAAAATCAATTAAATATCCCAATTTAAATTGTCTAAAATTCCGGGTCGTCACATTCCTCCTCCCTTAAAAGAATTTCGTCCCCGAAATTACTAAGGCAGAAGAATGTCCCAAACCCACTAACTTACTAAAACCCATTTAGTGAAAATCTCATATTCACTTTTCCAATCCTTTAGTTCCAACTAAACAATTAGTTACAATCTTCATTTTCAAAATCCCTTATTTCAACTCCAATACGAAATCGTTTTGTCGCTAACAAAAATTTACTACCTCCCATAATTTTCAAATTTTTTTAGCAGAGTCTCCTTTGTACGAAGGAGCTTTTGCAATTTGACAAAAGATATAAATATGTATACATCGACCCACACGGTCAGAAAAACAAAACAGTTCATATTTCCTATTTTTATTGCGTAGGCGTACCTTTATTTAGCATTTTTACGCAAGCGGCTTATTATTTTAGCAATTAGCACGTCCAAATCCAGCCAAACGGCTTCCCGGTACCTGTACTTACTCAATTCAAACATGTAAGTACTAAATATATGAAATTTATTAACATTTCACTTACTTTCAATAGTTAAATACATGCATTTCATAAGCAACATACACCAAACACCTTCCATGAGCAATTTATATGATTTCAAAACTAATTCAATTGCTTTCAACCAATTCATGTGCCATTCCATTCAATTATAATGGTTTACACTTCAACTTCTTGTATTCAATTTATTTTTAATCCAAACAAGCTCATATTCAACTCAACTGATTTCAAAATCAATTTTATTTCACTTCTATCAATTCATAGAATTTTATTTAATCTCGTTTACGTCAAATGACAATTCATTCTATGCAATTTGATGATATCCATGTGAATAAATAATTACTTAAGTTTTATAACCAGTTTAAATTGATTCCGACTCAATTTACCTCAGTTTATTCCAACTTCAAGCCTAAGTTCACTTCCATTTAATTCAGTTAGCCCATCGATTTTAAATTTTAATTTTAATTCACATTCTCAATTTATCAAAATAATATCTAAGCACATATTTAACTCATTTATACTCTAATTGGATTTTATTAGCAACTCAAATCATTTCTATTATAATCCAATTCCATTTCATTTGACAACTTCGATTCATAATTAATCCACTTACAATATGCGATGAATATTATTTATACTCAAGTACTATTTTTATCATTTAATTCGCAAACCAATTTTATTAACTCACAATTCAACTCTTATTTAACCAATTTAAACCCCATTAACATATCCAATTAACTCATTATTTCAAATTAGTCCCCTTCCCACTTGCAATTCAATATTTGATTTTTATCTTCAAAAATTACTTCATTTAATTTTCTTGGGTTCAATCTTATTTTATATCTCAAGTTTGGAATTTTTTTTTTCATTTTTTTCATTTCCAAAACATCAAACAATATTATTTTAGACTATTATTTTACTTTTCATTTTTATTTTAGCTTGAGATCTTTATTCAGCCTAAGCACATTTTTATTTACACATTTTCAATTCTTTAATGTGTTATCGAAGCTTATTTATCCAAATTCAGTTTTATTTTCATCTAACTTCGCTTACGCTAAATTCAACTTTATACCCTGCTCTCTTAAATTTATTTGGGTAAGAATTTAATTCATTTAATATCATTTACCACTCATTTGAATTTTATTCAATTTACTTCTATTCCAATTTCTATTCAACTAACTACCATTTATTTAAGTAAGAATTTTTTTTATTTCATTCTATATTATCAGTAACTCTTTGAATTCATTTCAGTTCAATTCCAATTTATATCCAAAAATTTTAATCCATTTACTTTGCTAAAAAAAATTCCATTCAAGCCATAATCAATTAAATTTTCCAACAATTTAATACCTTCACCATTAACCAAGTTAAATTTATTTTAACTCTCTTTTTTTCACTTTAAATTTTGATTAAAATTTTGATTACAACATTCACAGCTCATATTTTCCTTATTTCAAAATCATCTCAGCTTTACAAGTTTATAACTTCCTCATCAGGATTTTCAATTCAAATAAGGATTTAGGATTTCAAACACCCGATTTTTGGTTCAAATCATTTTACAACCACCCTTATCCCAAATCACATTTCTCAAATTTTTAAACCAATCCTAGTTTTTATCCCCAATCAATTTCCTTTGAAATTTCAAAAACAAACTAGTTCTTCTGAACAAATCAATTTGGCAGCAATCCGTCACTTAGACACTCTAAAATGAACATCGATGATGCTGTAGTCATCACCGAAGTTATTTTCTAGCGACTAAAGTGAGCTCAATGCTATATCCCTTCTCAAAATTTATTTGAAACAATTTCCTTTCATAAATACTTCTAAAACAATAATGTTATTATTTATCTTCAAAACACTTCGAAAAACACTTTCAAAATCTCCAGGATTTTAAAATTTCAAATTTTGACTTAAATCAAATTTTAGCTATAATTCATTTGTATAAGTTATGCTTATACAAATTCCCATTTGATTATCCAAGTCATTTCAGTTTTTTTTAATCTTACTTGTTTAAAATATTATCATCCAAACATCCAAGTTATATAACAATTTAAGGAAATATTTCTTTTATATCAAAATATATTTTGGGTAAAATTATTTCATTCACCCACCTTTAAAACAATACCGTATCAATTTATCGTGTCAGGTGTTTATAAACTCTTCTCGAATAGCAGCCAACTTACTCATCAGAATTCATATTCCACTCAACCAATAAGTCAACACAATATTAAAACAATTTATATTCACTAACAAATACGCGCTCATATCTATTAGTACACTCAAATTCATTCTAGAGTACAACTATCTCCATCTCTAACGAGTAATTCCCACCAGAGCCAAGGTTCTCGCTTAACCTCGCTCTGATACCACAATGTCAAGACCCGATTTTTCAACTCCCAAAAAACCGAACCATGAGGGCTAAAGAAGAAGAGGTAGAAGCAGAAAATAGAAAACAACATCAGAATCTAACCATCGCAGCGGAATAAAATATAATAGATAATAATTGATCTTTACACAAAAACAAATCTATTTATACATTACATCATCAGAGTATACATAACACACAACTGGACAGTAATCATAACCTGTCCTCACAATCTGAATACATAGCGGAATATTTAACACAAATACGGAAGTACGTATCGCCATCCAGCTCGTCTCCTGAGCTCCACAACATCATTTCCTGTATCCTATAATACTCGGTCTGAACCGAGCATTATAGTGAAATAATTATAGTGAAATAACACCCAAGTCAGTTTGAAATACCAGCGTGAGAAAACCACACTCAAATTGATTATTTAAGTTTCAAATTTCTTTTGAAAACAAAAGCATCTTGTAAGACCACGCCACAAATAAACATGTCGGGTTTTTACCTTACGATAGCCAAAACACTTTTTATCAAAATCCTCTGATATTATAATAGTGTCTATATACAAGTACTTATTCAAATAGCCGAAATTGTTACATTAATTAAATTCCAGCATACTAGCCACCATCGTGGGTAATACAAACAAAACCGTAAAAGGAACGTAGGGAGAATGGATTTCCAACTAATGACTGGGCACTGGGGTACCGCCTGTCACTGGCCTAGATCACCGTACAGAGGATTACTCCCAATCCCATGCAACACAAGACTGGGATTGCTCCTTACTGGATAATCTCGAGTAAGATCACCCTACGGTTGGGATCAACAACCGCACCACTAAGGCAAATAAAAGGGACATCTAGACAGGGATGACCTCACCCTAATGGGTGCTACCCACTTAGCCTTGCTGCATATCTCCTGATTTTCAGTCATTCCCCGTTGATGAGGCTCGAGGCTAAGTGTTACCTTTTAGAACGTTTCACTTAGAATTCCCATCGTCCACCTAACGATGTTCCGAAAGCATCATCCATACAAGTCCATCACGGGTTCGAACGGAACCGAATGCACTACTCCTACTACGTCCATTTTGGAATCACCTCAGGATTAGGAGCGACTAGCCCTTGCACTTCACTGCTCCATCTTCGACTCCAAACTCGTTTTTCCATGAAAATGTACAAACTGGATCGAAGTGGTTTTCGAGAAATTAATCCCGATCCTGGTCTCTTCGAAACGATCAGCGTATTGGCCAATATTGATAGTCGGTTATTTAACTATCAATTAACATTCGCAAACACCCATCAACCACGGATAATTTTCTAAATTATTTATAAATCTCAAAATATCTTCGCTGGATATATTTCCAATTCAACCCTTATTGAAAACAGTTTTCAAACCATACTCTTCTCATGGGATAAATTCCCAACTATTTATTTCCACTAAAAATACCAAGTTTAAAACTTTAGATTTTTAAAATAATTTAAAACACTTATTTATAAAATATACTTTAACATTTAAATTGAAAACTACTTCAATATTTTATTAAATATATATACTTTAGGAATATTTAAAATGAGGTTACTTTATAAAATATAAAACTAGATTTTCTCCTTTAAAACAAAATACCCAGTCACCTTCAAATAATTACCACAATAATAGATTTGAAAAATACTTACTTTAGAATTTAAACATTTAGAAATAATAAATTTCTAAAACATGCTTTTTAAAACAACATTAAAACTTTTAACTTATATTTAAAAATTTGCTTTGAAAACATACTTAGCAATCCAGGGAAATATACTTCTCTTCACATCCTTTAAAAATAAATCACTATTAATTTTTAAACAAATTTACCCATTCCTTTAACAGATTCCCACCGTGAATTTATTCTTCCAAATATCCACTGATATATCACTTTGCTTTTATAAACCCAGTTTATAAATTTCTTAGCCCCATCCTTCTTACAATTCCAATTTCAAACACTTAAATCAATTTTCAAATTGATTTCCAAATTACTCTATTTTGGAATAAATCCCTTTACTTATTCATTTATTTCAAAACCCATTGACTTCAGATTTTTATTCCTTAATTATGATTTAAAATCTTTTAACCGAAAATACCAATTTCATATTTCCCAAATTTCTTCTTTATCCTTTCAAATAAATTCAAACCTTGAATTTCAAAATAAATTCTTTATTTCCTGAAATAATATCACTTGAGTTTAAAAATAAAATCAATTGTGCCTACTTATTCAAATCTCATTTCCCGCACTTGGAATTTTATTTATCAGGATTCAAAAATAACTTTTTATTCTTTTCCAATTCATTTTTAATTTATTCAAATTTCTATAATTATTTTACTCAAAATTCACTCTTTTATTTTCTTTTCAGAAATCCCATTTTTATAGATTTTGATAACTCGGTTCATGGAATTATTTTAAATCAACCATAATATCCAACATTTCCAATTATCAATATAATTCATCACAGGATAGCAAATAATTATAGCACGGAATATTTTAACAAATCTAAATAATTTTGAGGAATCCAGTTGGATCCCTCCAACCTGTTTCCTTGCATCAACAGATGTTAGCACAATAAAATACTAATTCCACTTCGAGGTGGAATATCGCGGTATATGGGTTTTAAATATAATATCATCCGCTATTATGCGGCGCATAGGGTCTCATCTGCTATATAATGCGGGAAATCAATCACTCCAATATATACTATGTACTACTATATATAATATAGCACATCAAAACAATTCAATCATTCAACCAATTATTTAAATTTAACTATTTAAATTTCAATAGCAATCCAAAAGAGTGAGATTAACTCACCTTTTATTTTTGTTTGCAAATCCAATCCATCTTGACTCGTTTCTCCATGATTTTAGACCTTGTATAAATATTTCACGATGTTACTATTTGAATTAATCACATAATTAATCACCATTTACTTATTTAATTTTCAACTTAAAATTTTGATTTAAACCAAATTTTTATATAACTCCACAGTATTTTTAAACCCTTTTTATTTTCAAACTTTTATAAAATAGTTTATACACACACACACACACACACACATATATATATATATATTTAAAAAACTGTTTCCTATGAAACCATATACTAAAATAGTCTAATACATTTTTTTTAAAATTAAATTTATAATTCTACGACATTCAAAATTCTTATTATATATATAATTTCCTAAATCATCCTGTATACATATTATATTTTCTTTCTCCTGAATCAAACCCCTTTTTAAAAAACTACTGTTAAAACCTTACATATTTTCATCTTTATCTATAAACATCTTCTGTAATTAAATAAATAGATAGATGAAACTACCTTACAGCAAAACAAATAACCAAGGTCACCACGCGACCCAAATATTTCCGTCGACGCTGAGCTTCAGCCACTGCCGCACCTTGACCCACCTCACCATCCGAGATCATCACGACTCCACGAGCTGCCCTTCACCAATATCTCATCCATTCTATGTCATGCACCTCGAACGCGCATACGTCCCCTCAAGCTTGCTATTTATTCGAACACAGCTTTGACCTCTCTTTGATTATTTTGAACGAAATCATTCGATTCGACGGAATGAAGACTCACGACATCCCTTCGAACAACTCTAGATTTTAGATCCGAACAAGAGGTGATTCCAATTCTCTCAGGCATCGGGAAAAATCTAGGTTGAAATCGAATTGGGAATTTGAAGTGAAAAGGAATAAAGAAAGATCACTATATGCGATTAGAGTTTTGAACGAGAGATCGTTCGACCATATTTTATTTGAATTTTTGATTTCCAGATTGAAAAAGAAGCACAGCCATTTTGTATGAAGCTTTGATTTTTATTTATTTTCCAGAGAATGAAAGCTTGGGGTTTTTTTTATTCGAGAGATATGGTTGGGGGACAAAAGACATGATTTGAACTGGAGATGATGGTTGCGTGAAGAGTGAAGGCTACGGTGATTCAGAAAAGCAAAAGCTATTGGAGGAAAAGTTTTTGACATGAAAGGATTTTGACTGGTCAATAGAATATATTATTCAAGTTTAAATTTAAATTTAAATCATCTAGAATTCGCAACTCAAAATCTTGACTGACATCCTATTGAGGCATGCCGCCAGGCGTTTATAATGTTATACCCCTATTTCAAACGTAATGGAAAAGGCTTCGAGTCCTAAATCGATCGTATGGAGAAGATAGCTTTTCGAACCAGTTATTTTACTAAATTTTCGATATAAATTTCATCACGTTTATATATCGTATGTCACACCGCAACTCCAAAAACTCCAAAATTTGGAATCCAATAATATTATACTATTACAGATCCAATGGAACTGGTTTCGTCGAATTCAAAGACTGTGCCTCGGAAGGCTATTTTTAATATCGATTTAAACGATATAATTTCAAAACCGAACAAATCACTGTTAAATTCAATTTCAATACTTTTACTATCTTCAGTGCTATCAATATAAATTTTCAAACCCTTAAATTATTTTTAACAGGCTTAAAACTCCAGATTCAACATTTGACCCAATTTCCAGTGAATAAATCCAATGATTAGATTTCCAAACAATGGTGATATTTGAAATTTGAGTTACAAACTAACTTTTAAATATTAAAATCAATTAAATATTCCAATTTAAATTGTCCAAAATTCTGGGTCGTCACAACGGTTGTCCGGACTTAATATCATGAGTTCCTCGATTTTTTTTCAAGGTAGATGGTTCTTTAATTTACCCAATGGAGGAGTTTTCGATCCTGGGATCTGTTGTTTATGGATCTTCCGAGAAGGAAGTGCATCCATTGAGTAAATCATTGAATCAGCAGCGTACCACCATAGCAGAAGCCGATGGTCCCTTGTTGACGAACTGGCTACGATATTTTTTTGGAATCCGAAAGGTGGAAGGATCTTTTGGAAAATTTTGTGTCAAGTGCGTAAATACTGGATCAGCAGCGGGCCACTGCTACTGTATTTTCATCATTTGACATTGGATTATGAGCGGTACTTCTCATACCTATTTTAAAGTATTTTCAATGGGTGTTGAAACAGGTCTACTAAGTAGTTGGAGATTTCTAGTCTTACGCCTGATCAACGTACGACCAGAATCTGCAAGAACAAGGAGAAACCTGTTAAGACATCGAGTTGTAAAAGTATTTTGATAAAGTATTATATAACGAATATTTTGATCATTATTCTTTCTAAATAACTTAAAATGCTTAAAATATTATTTATTTATATACTATATGGTTTAATAATATTAGTGTTGTAAATATTTTAGAAGTTATTAATTAATAAAACATATTTAAAGTAAATGATTATTGATTTATTAATAACGTTTGAAAAGTATCTTGAGATAAAATTAATAAATTTATGAATTATGGATTTAATGTTTTCAATAGCTTCTTTGTAAATATAAGTAATGATGTAAATAATTGTTTTCAAATAGTTTACATATATTTATAAAGGTGTTATTTAAATATTTAAATGGTGTTTTTAAAATGAAGCAAGAAATTTTACAAATGAGTTTTGAAAAGTATTAAAGTATTAAAGATAATTGATTTGCAAATGAAGCTTTCAAATGAATATTTCAAGTAAAATTTATAAAAGTTTCTTTAAATGTATAATTTAAAAAATGTTATATAAATGGAAATTTTTTTGATTTGGAAAGTTTATTTATAGTAATATACTTGACAAATAAATTTAAATCTCTATTTTTGAAAATATAGTTTGGAATATTTATTTGATTTCCCAGTACTAATATTAAATTTATTGGTTTATTTACCGTTTGAAATTTTGTATTAAACCATAATAAATATTTTTCCATGATTTGAATATTCATTTTTAAACAAGTTGTAAAAATAGTTATGAAGATATGAAATTTTATACTTTGATTTAGAAATTTAATGTAAGATTTGAAGTACACTATTTATTTCAGTTTAGTAACCTTGAGTTTATACTTATCTTAAAAATACCGAGTCTAATAATTTATCGAATTTGAGGAACTTTAATTTAAAACTTATTATAATTTTTTATTATTAATTTCTAACATTGTTTTAGACTTTTGAAAAATCTTTGCATAAGGCTATGAGAATGCTTTAAATATATCTTACATTTTACTAAGTGGATGGAAATCAATTTAAAAATTAAATGAAATTTTTATGATCTGAATTTACTGTTTGAACTAACAAATTTAAATTGAATGACTATTTATTGATTTAATAAAATGGGTTTAACCAAATTATTGAATATTAATTAATTTAAATTGAAATTTATATAGTTTTAAGTTAATTGTTTATCTTGTCTTTCAATCTATTTTTCTTTCTGGTTGTTTCTTTTCTCCTACCTTCTTCCTTTTTGGAGACGAAAAGTTATGAGTGGGGGAGAGTGTAACGACCCGTAAATTTTTAATAATTTTATTTGCTTAAATAATATATTTAATGAATTTTTTTAATTTAATTAATAAAATTTTGAAATATAAATTTGATATTTGGATTACGCCTAATTAAACATAGCAAATGGTAAATTTTTAATTAATAATATGGAAGTTTATTTTATTGTGTAATTTTATTTCAATTCAAATCAATTAAAATCGATGATAATAAAAAATTTTACAAACCTGAATATTTCTACACAATAAATTTGTAAATCATATTCTGTATGAGATTCATATTTTGTTTCATCAAATTTGGATTGCTATCTCCATTTATCTTAATTCTAGCGTTTTGGCAGTATTTTCTATGCCGAATATCGACTTTTGATAGGATGGTTGTACCACTGATATCTGTATACCATTTTGGTCATTTCGTCGTGCAGATCTTTGCGGTATATTCACTTCTGTGTTTTGATGTCCGGAATAAGGCGGAACCCGCGTAACGGATAACCGTATCTATACCGGTTATTTCAAAACTTTGGTCTTTCTTTTTCCCTTTTATATATTCAACCTGAAATTGCCATATGTTTATATTCCCATAAATTATAATTTACTTTTTGCTTGTTCATTTCTTTTAGTCTTTTCAATTCCTTTGTATCGATATGTTTTACACTATTGTAAATAAAAAAAGAGGAGGTATTATCTTTCGTCTATTTTGCATTGAACTGTTCTTCCTCCCAACTTGATCAATCTCTCGGCCTTCACATCATTTATTCCCACCTGCTCCACCGAGTCTCTTAAGCTGACACACCCATATCTCCACTTGACCAAGACCACAGCCCACTTCACCGACTTCCTCCTCCCCTCCAACACGTCGTCCTCGAGCATCACACAAGAACGCACCATCTCCCTACCTCTGGCCGAAGCCTCACTTGACCGATGCATGCGGCCAAAACCAAGCCTTCAGCCACCAAACCTTGTGCAGCCTCCACCTTGTTTCGCTGTGATCTGCCATAGTTCGGCCACTCAGCCTCCACTTCTTGCTTATCTCGTTTCTACCTCTCCCCTGATGGTAAAGGTTTTCTTTTTGATTTTTTTAATGTTTTAATATAAATGTCTGCATACTTTTGTTAGATATATAATATATATAGGTGTCCTTTGTATACTGTTACAAAGTTATCAGTTTATAAAAAGTTTTATCTATTGTTATGTATAAATATTATATAAATTATGTTCTGTTATATATAAAAGGTTTTGGTTTATAAAGTTCTTTATAGTTAGATATGCAAGGTATGTTATATTGATAATGTACATTATGTATTAGTTTCTATGCTTTAGATTAAAATATATTAGATTTGAATATATTAGTTTATATTACTAGCTGCTGCAGCGTTCTATATATATGCATACTGCATAAAAAGTCTATTATATATGTTATTTATATAAGACTGTATATACAACGTTACATATATTTGTTAACTATTTACAAAGTATGTCAGTAATAAATGATTTTAGGGAGGTATATATGTGAATATATTAAAGTATGCGTTATAATGGTTCACGGTATATTATTTTATTAGAAGTATTATGTACATGATATTATAAAGTTACTAATGACTCTTATCAATATTAACTGTATATTATATATTAAGTGAAGTGTATACATATTCTATTCAGAAATTTATTTTTCTATACAGGGCATATTGAAGTTTTCTTAAACGGTTATATATATGTACTATATTTTTTTGTTGATATAACAGTTATATAGATAAGTTTACAGTGGCTTGCCATATATATTAGTTATATATACATTGTTAATCTATTTATTTAAGTTTACAGTATCTTGAGACAGTCTTAAAATGACGTATACATTGCTTTATATATAAGTATGTTAAGTGTTTGTTATATATAGAATAAACTTATACATGTTGTTTTCAATGTGATAATACCTGTTGTATATATTTGTAAATTTTCATAAGGTATATATTTGCGGTTTATGAGGGAAGTTTCATCTTCTTTTGTTTATACTTTACAGTCTTATATACGTAATAAGCATATATGTTAGAAAAGGGATATGTGTTATTTTATGTATACAGGTATTTTGATATGAAAGCACACGTTAGTACACATATGCTGTGTAGTTGTATATATTTTTCACAATCCAGAAGCTACTTTGTACTTTGTTCCTTTTGTCAGTTTTATACCATAAGTGATAGTCTGTTGCAAATAAATAATAAAGAGTATATTAAGTTAAAAAGGTTTTATTTTATATTTGTGTTTTAAATATAAACATAATCTTTAATTAAAAATGTATATACATACATATACATATATGTGTATATATATATATTATTTTAATATTCGTCTTAAATTTGATATTGATTTCATAGAAAAACAATAATATGTATTATGTCTCTATCTAAATGATTTTGATTCGTTCTCATCAATTCAAACTATCAGCTTTGTTGTCGAATCATATCCATCTAGTTTCGATTTGGAAGTCGTGCTTGCATTTCGTAACACAATTTCATTGTCTATCCTCTCTAGCCTCGAAAGGTGAGCATCACTCACGATTAACGTTCTTATATTTTTTTAAATTTGATTTCAATTGAAACGACAAATGAAATCTGCTACTGTTAGTTATTTACATTGCTATATATATGCTATCTGTTCACCTATGACATCTGGCAGCATTATCTGTTATTTATACTGATGATATATGCCTGTTATATTATTATCATATCTGTTATCACTCTGCAAGTTCCCTGTTAGTATAGAATTCACTATGGGTTGAAATGATACATACCCGAGCGATATATAGAATAAAGGAAAATTGTTATGGGTCGAAATGATAGACCTAAGCGATTTTCATTGAATTGAATTTGGGATTGCGAGTTGAAACGACATATGCCCATACAAATTTAAATTACGGATTGAAATGATAAATATCTATATCACTTGACCATAGGATAGAAAATTATATACAAACGCCGTTGGTCTATATATAAATATTTTGAAAATGATTTCTATAGTTTTTGGAAAGAAATATACGGTTTATATAAATATTCATTTTAGATATTACATAAATGTTATTTTATGTATAGTTAAATTCTTGATTTTTAAGCTATGTATAAATTTGTTTAATATAAAATAATTTTAATAATAAAGTTTGATTTAATTAAAATATAATATGGTTATGTATTTACTTAAATTATATTTTAATATAGAGTTTATAATGATTTTAATAAATCAAGGTTGAGAAGATAGATTTGAAATTGATTTGAAATGGTATTTAATTAAGAATTTTATTTAATTAAATCGATCTGAAACTTATGGAATTTGAGGTTTAGAGGATATAATTTTATAACTTGATTTTGATTTAAGATGATTTAAATGAATATTTTGAGTTTAAATAAATTTGAGGAAAATATTCAGTTATTTGAAATTTGAGGTTTTATTTAAATGATAGTGGATTTGTAACGACCCAGAATTTTTGATAATTAAAATATGAATATTTAATTAATTTTAAACATTAATATTTGAATTTATAAGTCAAATAAATTTTTATTTGAATTTTTGGATTTAATTGAATAATTAAATCGATAATTTAATACGTTAAATTATGGAAATAATTGAAAATATAGTTAAATATGATTGAAAATGATTTGTAAAATTTTATTTTATCATATGGGAGTTAGGAAGATATTTTAAAACTTTTAAAATCGAATTTAAAGTTAATTTGTGAAAATTAAATATTTTAATATTAAAATCGACTAGTGAAAATAGTCAATTTTTGAACAGTCTCGGAATTGAACAAAACCAGTTCCATTGGATCCGTAATAGTTAGTTATTACCGGATTTCAAATTTCGTGTCAATCAGAGTTATCGTTTGATCGTGGCAGCTCGAAACGCATCGATTTATTTTTAATTTAAATTTGGCGAGTGAAAATAGCCATTTTTCAAAAAGTCTCGGATTTCGACGAAACTAGTTTCATCGGATCCGTAATGTGATATTATTGTAAGGTTTCAAATTTCGTGTCAATTGGATTTACCGTTTGTCCGGCACAAATTAAAACGCCTAGAAATCGAGTTAAATCGGTTTAATTTAAATTGAGCGTTTATAGCCATAACTCGCACAGATGTCCGAATTAGCTTCCGAAACCTGTTCCATTGTGTCCGGAACGCGGGGTAAACCCTAGAAACGCTGGTTACGGCGCGTAAATCGGAGTTCGGAATTTCCGGAATGAATAGTGTTCGATTTTTTTCCTATAAATACCCCTTTAATTCACAAAAATAAAAAAAAATAAAAATGAAACCCTAGCCGCCGTTCACCCCATGAATGGCCAGAAATCTCTAAGCTTCTCCTCCAATTATCTTCCCATCCGTGAATTAATTCAACAAACGTTCAACACGAAGGTTGTAGAGGGTGGTGAGATCTCCACATCCAACGGTGGAGATGGGATATGGTGAAGCGTGGAGGCCCTAAAATTGCCGCGTTCGACTCACGTATGGACAAGACTTCCCATGCATATTGGGGACCGAGTTGGGGGCTACTCAGGGCGAGGGTGGAGCTAGGGGAGGCGTGTCGAATGCAAGTTCCAGATCGTGATATAGGTTGGCGTGGAGGAGGCAAAGTTAAACCCTAGTTTGTAAGAGTTAGGTTCGGCCTTCCTGTACATGTTGCGTGCAAAAGGAGTTGGGGAAGAAGCAACAATACACGGCCATGATCTGTGGGATGGAAAGCAATGGCTGTGATTAAAAGTTAGGTTTATTTATGTTGTAATAGTTTATATAAATCGTGTACAAACTTCAAAAATTCATAACTTTTTCATACGAGGTCGAAAACGCGCGAAACCAGTTGCGTTGGAATCGTATGGACGAGCACTACGCGATGAAGTTGGTTTGGAGTCGTTTGGAGTTAGTGAGAATTTTGGGTAAAATTAAACGTCCGTTTAATTTTATTCGAAATAAATCGCTAAAACGGAAATAAAATCAAGGTGAGAATTTCTCACTCAATCGAATCAGTTTCGATTTTATTTTAAATAGTTAGATTTAAAATATTTGAATGCATGTTTGAATGATGATTGATATCTATTGATTGTTAAAATAGACATTATACGCCGTTAGTAAGCGGATGTTATTTATTAAAAACATATACCGTGAATATTTCATAAACAGTGAAATTGGTATTATATATAGTAGCAATATATATATATTGGCATATGTATATATTGGAGTTATTGATTTCCCGCATTTATTCGTTTAGCGGATGAGACCTTATTGCGCCGTTATTAAGCGGATAATATTTAATAAGAACATATACTGCGATAATTTCGTACTGGAACGAAATTGGTATTGTGCTAATGTTTTTGGATGCAGGAAAACAGGTTGGAGGGATCCAACTGGATTCCTCAACAGTATTTATTTGATTTCAGATATTTTGATATTTGATGGATTATCATATTGAGATATGATATCGTTGTTGTCGTGATTGACTATTTGGTGTGTAGCATCATTGGACCAAATTTGGAATTTTAAAATGATTTTAAAGTGATTTTTGAAAAGTATACGTTTTATAAAATAATTTTTGAATTGATCCATTTTAAATAAATAAACGTTATAATTTTTAAAGTTATAAAAATTATGATTTTTGAGAAATATAGTTAAAAACTGATTTTTGAGAACATGATGCTATTGATTTTATAAAATAGTTTAATCGAGATATTTTAGAATTATTGTGAAAGGTTTAAATATAGGATTTATAAAATTTAATTATTTTATGAATCAAAATGGTGAAATAATAAAGGAGTTTAAAGACGTTTTTAAAATATTAATATGAATTGATTTATATAAGAGATTTATAAATGGATATTTATAAATTGGAATATTGACATTATAAAACGAGTTTTTATAAGTGTTTGAATGAAGTGAAGATGAATTTCATAAGTGAATGGAATTTATAAAATTTTAAATGGTGAAGTTATAAATGAAATTTATAAATAGTAAGATTTATAAATTTGTGAAGTATTAAAAGAATAGTTTGAATAAATCAATGAATCTTATAAGTTATAAGATTTATAATTATGAAGTTTAAAGGAACGATTTTGTAAAATAATCGTTTTATAAGAATTTAACTTATAATATGGACTTTTAGTTCATAATTGGGATATAAATCGAATAGGCTAATAAAGGAGATTTATAAAGGAAGTTGTTATAAAATAAATAGAAATGGAATTTATAAACGTTGTTTTATAAATTCGCAAACAACTTATTTTGGTAAGAAAATTGTTGAAACCTATTAATGGAGTTATATTCACGTTTTGAATAGTGAATAATCCTTTGAATTAAAATGAATAAAAGGATGAAATTGTTAATGAAGTATATTCACGTTTTTTTGAATAGTGAATAACACGTTAAAGAAAATGTTTAGAATGTGATATTTTAAATAGAATTAAAACGATCTAACGATGTTTTAAATATGTGAGATTCGAAACCATAGATTTCAACATTTATTGTTGAAATAGACGTTTTCGAGAAATAGAAGGAAATGGTGGACTATAACACTGTTGTTATAGTAAATGATTTCCGAAAGGAAATGTTTTGTATAGTATTGGGATTTATATATCTATTTTAATTTCGAATCCCTATACTAGTGATTTTGGGTTGTCGTAACGATGTTTTACGTAACATTCGTTTTGGCCCAAATAAATATGTTTAAGAGAATGATTTCCTTAAAGAATGAAATATATACTTAATCTCGATTTAAGTATATTGAATATTTTCCAAGTGTTGAAAATAAATAGAATTTGTGAATTACTTATGAATAAATAAGTATGGAAATGTTTTTCCAATGTGAAATGAAACGTTTAGAGAATTTATCTTTTTGAAGATAAATTGAAATGAATAATTGAAATCGAATATTCATTGATATTTTGGAATTATAAATTCACTAAGGAATTTATAAAGGAAGTGGGATTTGTCTAAAAATACATATTGATTTATTTTTGAAGTATTGAAATTATATATCTAGTGAAGATATTTTGAAAAATATATAATTTGGAAAATTATTTGGAAACTGGTGATGTGTGCATATCCAGTGATAGTTCAATAACCGACTATCAATATTTCCCTTTGAATGGGTAATTGATGTGATTTGTTTGAATGTGAATGCTACACTTATTTTTGAATAAGCGCTCACTATTCGGGTTAACCGGGAAAGGACCATGGGGTCGTATAACCATTCCGAATATGTGATACGTCGTTGTGAATTGCATTGAAGATCGGTGTTGAAGACCCGGTATTTGCGAGAGCGATAGGATGACCTGTCGATTTACTCTGCACCGAGTTGCTCCGGTATAGAGTTCTCCATATGTGATGGTGAATCCGATCAGGATTGTGAATATCCGGATTGCAAGGACTTCTTTGTAAGTGCCTTCGGTTTTGTTCGATCCCGGAACAAACTTGTATGGATTGTGTGTCTGACATTACAAGTTGAGATATAAAGCCGATTTCTTTCAAATATATTTCTGTTGGTGGCGAAGAATTTATTCTTTTAGCTTAACACCCTTCTCTGAGACGTACGAGCTCAGAGGTTATATAGTTGAAGTTATCAGCGGTATATTCCCAATTTGGTAATGTGACATGCTGAGTGTTGCTGTAAATGATCATTGTGTTGATTATTGTGATAGGATCATTTATTTGATCGTCTATCTTAGTGATCATTGTGTTGATCATTTGTTGACCCAAAGCATGGCTTTTGTATAAAGTATGTTTTTGTGGACGTGACTTCGTCGAGCCTCACACCCCGGAAATGGTCAAAACAGGAAAGATGCAGCAAGGTTATGAGGGGTAGCACCCTTTAGGGTATGTACATTTCCTTCTGGATAGAGGTGGTATCATGGTATGGAGCCCAGATATTTAACCTATGTGGTTACTACGAATTTATTACTTTGTGGTTGTTGGTTTTCGGGATCCCGTGAGAAAGGTCGTTTACGATCGGGGAATGGCGTGCTCGTGTCAGTAGTTACCCAGTTAGGGGTAACCCGGCCTTGTGTTGGTAGAGTTCCGGTTTGGTTCTCGGGGATGTCTTTCCAGAGGCATTCTCATGTGGCAATGGGAAGTTCCTTGGCCTGATCATTTGTTGGAAATCCAAAGAAACAATACGAAACTTGTACGGTATTAGTTGTAGAACCTATCATTTACTTATGGTGGTCACCACTGTTTAGATGGTAGCTATAGTAGGCATACGATAATGGTCGTATGTTGGCTAAGATTTATATTCTACTTTCAAAATAATTTTTCCTACACTATGCACTAGTAATAATATCAAATGTTATTTTAAATGCGTATCAAGCATCTTTGGCTATCATAAGGAGAAATCTCCTCCGATTCTGCGTTTGCATTGTGTGTGTGTGCGGGAGGCCTTATGGTAGTCTCATTTTTAAAAGCATTGCGAATTGAAATAAAAATATTCCTCTATTTTGATTTTAAAGATAAATAAACTGTTTTGAGTTCTCACACCAGTCACATGACTGACTTGGAGTTTATTGTTTTCCTTCCTAAACTCTGGGTGCCCACCAATTTCCACACGGGCAGTCAAGAGTAAGGTTTATCAGGATATTCTGGATATTCTGGAGTTGCTGGAGGCAAGCTGGATGGCATGGCGTATTACTAGTTTATAAAGTATTTCTTTTCCGCTGCATTGTTTGTTGTTGTTGATGTTGTACACTCTGATGATATGATGTAATGTAATGTATAAAATGTAATAACTGATAGTTCTTTGTTTAAAGATTATTCATTTATTACTATATGTTGTTCCGCTGCGAATTGTGAGATTCTGATGTTGTTCTGTTCTTTTCTGTTTCCCTTCTATTTTAAAATTTTCTATCTTCTTTTCCCTCTATCTTCTACCTTCTTCTTTTTCTCTCTTCTTCTTTTCCTAAATTCTTTCTTAAACCCCTAAGGGTTCGTATTTTCGTTCATCTTGAATTAAACAAAGGAGATTAGTGTCTATTCAAGGAGTACGGATTTACGGGTCTTTACATTTGGTATCAGAGCTTATGGTTAAGCGACAACCATGGTTCTGTTGGGTATTACTCATTAGAGATGGAGTCAGTAGTACTCTAGAATGAATTTGAGTGTAATAATAGCTATGAGAGCGTATTTGTTAGTGAATATAAAATTGTTTTATATTGTGATGATTGATTTATTGAGTGGCATATGAACTTTCGTCAGCGTGGTCCGCAAGACTATGCCGAAGGGGTTTCTAAACACTTGAATAGAATAATTCGGCACAGTATTGTTTTAAATTGGGTAAATGAAATAATTTTACCTTGAGTATATTTTGTATATGGAGAAATAATTTTTCAGAATTATTAAAGTGTATATAAGTTGATTGTTTAGTTGTTTGAATAATCTAAATAAAAGAATAATTGTGTAAGTAAAAAGAATTATAAGAATTAAATTATAATTAAAGTGATTTACAATTGTGAATAAACTTATATATGTAAGAAGTGAAACTATAAGAATATATTTATGAATATGAGTTGTAAGTAAAAGTGAATTTAAAGTTAAATGGAATATAACTTAAGTGATATTGAATGAAGTTGATATTAGTATCAAAGTAAAATAATAAAGTTAAGTGATAAATGTGAACTTGAGTTATATGAAATGAAATTCAACTTTAGAAATTGGATTGAATGTTAATCAGTTAAATGTAAATTTAAGTTGATATGAAATAATGAATGTAAGCAAAGGAATTTGGTTTTAATTAATATACATTGGTTGATATATGATTGTTAATTGATTGTATATAATTCATTAAGTATTAATGAAATTTAAAGCTATGTAATTGAATTCAAATTAGAAGTAAATAAATTTGAATAGAATTGAATTTGAATTGGAAGTGAATCAACTTGAATATGAATTAGTGAATATAAGCAAATTGAAAATGAATGTTAGTAAGAACATTCACTGTTAATGAATCAGATGTGATTTATATTGAAAACCAATTCATTTAATATATGAGTGAGAATATGAATGAATATTATTGGTTATGGATGATAGTTGGTTGATGGTTGAATATATATTGCTATTGAATGCATTGCTATGTTAGCATATATAGTTGTTATGGAGATATATGTTGTATATTGATATTATTTCCATATATGCATGATTCTCATGTTGTTTGTTGAGTGATTAGTAGGTGCGGATCGCGTTTGCTTCGCATTTGGAGCTCGCTTTTGCGCTATATTAGCCGTATATGCTCGCTAATAAAATATAAGGTACATATCTCGGATTACATACCGTACTTTTACACTTTTTTCCCTTCGGGATGCCTCATTACTTGATGAGATGTATATTTGTGATATATATACTGTCATTTTTTTTTCGGATCGAGCCGCGCAAAGGAGACTATGGCGAATTTTTCCGAAAATTTAAGGCGTTAGAAAAATTTTGAGAAAATTTGGAAAATTTTTGAAAACTTAAACTTTGATTTGGAATTGAAAGTTAAATGATATAGTTATTTTTGAAAAGATAACTAAGTATGATTTTGAAAACTTAGTAAAGATTTGTAAGAAGTTTAACTATGAATTTTGGAAAGTTAATAAATTATGTAACTTTTCTTACTTAATAATTTCGAGGACGAAATTCTTTTAAGTGGGGAAGATTGTAACGACCCAGAATTTTTGATAATTAAAATATGAATATTTAATTAATTTTAAACATTAATATTTGAATTTATAAGTCAAATAAATTTTTATTTGAATTTTTGGATTTAATTGAATAATTAAATCGATAATTTAATACGTTAAATTATGGAAATAATTGAAAATATAGTTAAATATGATTGAAAATGATTTGTAAAATTTTATTTTATCATATGGGAGTTAGAAAGATATTTTAGAACTTTTAAAATCGAATTTAAAGTTAATTTGTGAAAATTGAATATTTTAATATTAAAATAGACTAGTGAAAATAGTCAATTTTTGAACAGTCTCAGAATTGAACGAAACCAGTTCCATTGGATCCGTAATAGTTAGTTATTACCGGATTTCAAATTTCGTGTCAATCGGAGTTATCGTTTGATCGTGGCAGCTCGAAACGCATCGATTTATTTTTAATTTAAATTTGGCGAGTGAAAATAGCCATTTTTCAAAAAGTCTCGGATTTCGACGAAACCAGTTTCATCGGATCCGTAATGTGATATTATTGTAAGGTTTCAAATTTCGTGTCAATTGGATTTACCGTTTGTCCGGTACAAATTAAAACGCCTAGAAATCGAGTTAAATCGGTTTAATTTAAATTGAGCGTTTATAGCCATAACTCGCACAGATGTCCGAATTAGCTTCCGAAACCTGTTCCATTGTGTCTGGAACGCGGGGTAAACCCTAGAAACGCTGGTTACGGCGCGTAAATCGGAGTTCGGAATTTCCGGAATGAATAGTGTTCGATTTTTTTCCTATAAATACCCCTTTAATTCACAAAAATAAAAATAAAAAAAAATGAAACCCTAGCCGCCGTTCACCCCATGAATGGCCAGAAATCTCTAAGCTTCTCCTCCAATTATCTTCCCATCCGTGAATTAATTCAACAAACGTTCAACACGAAGGTTGTAGAGGGTGGTGAGATCTCCACATCCAACGGTGGAGATGGGATATGGTGAAGCGTGGAGGCCCTAAAATTGCCGCTCGACTCACGTATGGACACGACTTCCCATGCATATTGGGGACCGAGTTGGGGGCTACTCAGGGCGAGGGTGGAGCTAGGGGAGGCGTGTCGAATGCAAGTTCCAGATCGTGATATAGGTTGGCGTGGAGGAGGCAAAGTTAAACCCTAGTTTGTAAGAGTTGGGTTCGGCCTTCCTGTACATGTTGCGTGCAAAAGGAGTTGGGGAAGAAGCAACAATACACGGCCATGATCTGTGGGATGGAAAGCAATGGCTGTGATTAAAAGTTAGGTTTATTTATGTTGTAATAGTTTATATAAATCGTGTACAAACTTCAAAAATTCATAATTTTTCATACGAGGTCGAAAACGCGCGAAACCAGTTGCGTTGGAATCGTATGGACGAGCACTACGCGATGGAGTTGGTTTGGAGTCGTTTGGAGTTAGTGAGAATTTTGGGTAAAATTAAACGTCCGTTTAATTTTATTCGAAATAAATCGCTAAAACGGAAATAAAATCAAGGTGAGAATTTCTCACTCAATCGAATCAGTTTCGATTTTATTTTAAATAGTTAGATTTAAAATATTTGAATGCATGTTTGAATGATGATTGATATCTATTGATTGTTAAAATAGACATTATACGCCGTTAGTAAGCGGATGTTATTTATTAAAAACATATACCGCGAATATTTCATAAACAGTGAAATTGGTATTATATATAGTAGCAATATATATATATTGGCATATGTATATATTGGAGTTATTGATTTCCCGCATTTATTTGTTTAGCGGATGAGACCTTATTGCGCCGTTATTAAGCGGATAATATTTAATAAGAACATATACCGCGATAATTTCGTACTGGAACGAAATTGGTATTGTGCTAATGTTTTTGGATGCAGGAAAACAGGTTGGAGGGATCCAACTGGATTCCTCAACAGTATTTATTTTATTTCAGATATTTTGATATTTGATGGATTATCATATTGAGATATGATATCGTTGTTGTCGTGATTGACTATTTGATGTGTAGCATCATTGGACCAAATTTGGAATTTTAAAATGATTTTAAAGTGATTTTTGAAAAGTATACGTTTTATAAAATAATTTTTGAATTGATCCATTTTAAATAAATAAACGTTATAATTTTTAAAGTTATAAAAATTATGATTTTTGAGAAATATAGTTAAAAACTGATTTTTGAGAATATGATGCTATTGATTTTATAAAATAGTTTAATCGAGATATTTTAGAATTATTGTGAAAGGTTTAAATATAGGATTTATAAAATTTAATTATTTTATGAATCAAAATGGTGAAATAATAAAGGAGTTTAAAGACGTTTTTAAAATATTAATATGAATTGATTTATATAAGAGATTTATAAATGGATATTTATAAATTGGAATATTGACATTATAAAACGAGTTTTTATAAGTGTTTGAATGAAGTGAAGATGAATTTCATAAGTGAATGGAATTTATAAAATTTTAAATGGTGAAGTTATAAATGAAATTTATAAATAGTAAGATTTATAAATTTGTGAAGTATTAAAAGAATAGTTTTGAATAAATCAATGAATCTTATAAGTTATAAGATTTATAATTATGAAGTTTAAAGGAACGATTTTGTAAAATAATTGTTTTATAAGCATTTAACTTATAATATGGACTTTTAGTTCATAATTGGGATATAAATCGAATAGGCTAATAAAGGAGATTTATAAAGGAAGTTGTTATAAAATAAATAGAAATGGAATTTATAAACGTTGTTTTATAAATTCGCAAACAACTTATTTTGGTAAGAAAATTGTTGAAACCTATTAATGGAGTTATATTCACGTTTTGAATAGTGAATAATCCTTTGAATTAAAATGAATAAAAGGATGAAATTGTTAATGAAGTATATTCACGTTTTTTTGAATAGTGAATAACACGTTAAAGAAAATGTTTAGAATGTGATATTTTAAATAGAATTAAAACGATCTAACGATGTTTTAAATATGTGAGATTCGAAACCATAGATTTCAACATTTATTGTTGAAATAGACGTTTTCGAAAAATAGAAGGAAATGGTGGACTATAACACTGTTGTTATAGTAAATGATTTCCGAAAGGAAATGTTTTGTATAGTATTGGGATTTATATATCTATTTTAATTTCGAATCCCTATACTAGTGATTTTGGGTTGTCGTAACGATGTTTTACGTAACATTCGTTTTGGCCCAAATAAATATGTTTAAGAGAATGATTTCCTTAAAGAATGAAATATATACTTAATCTCGATTTAAGTATATTGAATATTTTCCAAGTGTTGAAAATAAATAGAATTTGTGAATTACTTATGAATAAATAAGTATGGAAATGTTTTTCCAATGTGAAATGAAACGTTTAGAGAATTTATCTTTTTGAAGATAAATTGAAATGAATAATTGAAATCGAATATTCATTGATATTTTGGAATTATAAATTCACTAAGGAATTTATAAAGGAAGTGGGATTTGTCTAAAAATAAATATTGATTTATTTTTGAAGTATTGAAATTATATATCTAGTGAAGATATTTTGGAAAATATATAATTTGGAAAATTATTTGGAAACTGGTGATGTGTGCATATCCAGTGATAGTTCAATAACCGACTATCAATATTTCCCTTTAAATGGGTAATTGATGTGATTTGTTTGAATGTGAATGCTACACTTATTTTTGAATAAGCGCTCACTATTCGGGTTAACCGGGAAAGGACCATGGGGTCGTATAACCATTCCGAATATGTGATACGTCGTTGTGAATTGCATTGAAGATCGGTGTTGAAGACCCGGTATTTGCGAGAGCGATAGGATGACCTGTCGATTTACTCTGCACCGAGTTGCTCCGGTATAGAGTTCTCCATATGTGATGGTGAATCCGATCAGGATTGTGAATATCCGGATTGCAAGGACTTCTTTGTAAGTGCCTTCGGTTTTGTTCGATCCCGGAACAAACTTGTATGGATTGTGTGTCTGACATTACAAGTTGAGATATAAAGCCGATTTCTTTCAAATATATTTCTGTTGGTGGCGAAGAATTTATTCTTTTAGCTTAACACCCTTCTCTGAGACGTACGAGCTCAGAGGTTATATAGTTGAAGTTATCAGCGATATATTCCCAATTTGGTAATGTGACATGCTGAATGTTGCTGTAAATGATCATTGTGTTGATTATTGTGATAGGATCATTTATTTGATCGTCTATCTTAGTGATCATTGTGTTGATCATTTGTTGACCCAAAGCATGGCTTTTGTATAAAGTATGTTTTTGTGGACGTGACTTCGTCGAGCCTCACACCCCGGAAATGGTCAAAACATGAAAGATGCAGCAAGGTTATGAGGGGTAGCACCCTTAAGGGTATGTACATTTCCTTCTGGATAGAGGTGGTATCATGGTATGGAGCCCAGATATTTAACCTATGTGGTTACTACGAATTTATTACTTTGTGGTTGTTGGTTTTCGGGATCCCGTGAGAAAGGTCGTTTACGATCGGGGAATGGCGTGCTCGTGTCAGTAGTTACCCAGTTAGGGGTAACCCGGCCTTGTGTTGGCAGGGTTCCGTTTTGGTTCTCGGGGATGTCTTTCCAGAGGCATTCTCATGTGGCAATGGGAAGTTCCTTGGCCTGATCATTTGTTGGAAATCCAAAGAAATAATACGAAACTTGTACGGTATTAGTTGTAGAACCTATCATTTACTTATGGTGGTCACCACTGTTTAGATGGTAGCTATAGTAGGCATACGATAATGGTCGTATGTTGGCTAAGATTTATATTCTACTTTCAAAATAATTTTTCCTACACTATGCACTAGTAATAATATCAAATGTTATTTTAAATGCGTATCAAGCATCTTTGGCTATCATAAGGAGAAATCTCCTCCGATTCTGCGTTTGCATTGTGTGTGTGTGTGCGGGAGGCCTTATGGTAGTCTCATTTTTAAAAGCATTGCGAATTGAAATAAAAATATTCCTCTATTTTGATTTTAAAGATAAATAAACTGTTTTGAGTTCTCACACCAGTCACATGACTGACTTGGAGTTTATTGTTTTCCTTCCTAAACTCTGCGTGCCCACCAATTTCCACACGGGCAGTCAAGAGTAAGGTTTATCAGGATATTCTGGATATTCTGGAGTTGCTGGAGGCAAGCTGGATGGCATGGCGTATTACTAGTTTATATAGTATTTCTTTTTCCGCTGCATTGTTTGTTGTTGTTGATGTTGTACACTCTGATGATATGATGTAATGTAATGTATAAAATGTAATTACTGATAGTTCTTTGTTTAAAGATTATTCATTTATTACTATATGTTGTTCCGCTGCGAATTGTGAGATTCTGATGTTGTTCTGTTCTTTTCTGTTTCCCTTCTATTTAAAATTTTCTATCTTCTTTTCCCTCTATCTTCTACCTTCTTCTTTTTCTCTCTTCTTCTTTTCCTAAATTCTTTCTTAAACCCATAACATTTCGGGTTTTCGGCCTTCGATTTCTCGGTAGTCGATAAAGTGAGCGTCGATGTTGAATTTTCGAAAGTCTAAAATTTTCGGGACGTTACAGGATTTATTAAGTAAATATTTCAAAACTAAATAATAGTAAGGTGGACTAAGATATATATAATTTTCAAATTTAGTTTTGAAATGTTGAATATAAAAGTTTTGAAATATATTGAAATTTAATGGTTTATCTTGTGGTTCAATATGTATTTGAAATCGACATAATGTGAAATGGTTTATTGAGGAACTGAATTGAATTGAATTGAATTGAATTGATAAATTGAAGTTCGAATAAAATTTGAATTTTGGAATTCGAGTTGATTAAAAACCTGTTTGTGAAATTTGAAGAAAATATTTTATTATATAAAGTATTTAATTTGCATAAGTAATTTACCTTATACACTATTTTAATATAAACTATTTTATTTTATAAACTATTTTATTCTATATATACTATTATTAATATCTAAACTGTTCAAGTGGAAAGTTATGATTTCAAAGTTATGTTTTGAAGTGTTATGATTTTCAAAGTATTATAAATTTTAAGTTAAATTTTCGAAAGTGTTATAACTTTGAAAGTGTTATTGATTTGGAAATAGATAAATTTGAAGTAAAGAATGATATTGTTTTGATATGGTTATAAAATGCATGTGATATTTGGTTTGAAGTACAAATTATTTTAAATGACCATGGTGTTTTAATGACGTTGGTTGTTGATAGTGTATATTACTACAAAATAGATAGTTCCACAGGTTATCCAAACATCCTTTAAGTTACCTGTATTTAAGTTACTTATATTTCAGTTGATATTTCACTTGAGTTGGGTTTATTGGTATAAGAATGTTAATCATGACTCGAGTGTTTTGTGTTTTGCTTTACGCTCGGGTCAGACTGAGTGTCACAACATTTGAGACTCACCTCTGGAATTGGAGCTTTGTTTTGGAAACTCGGCTTTCAGATATTTAGTTGATTCTAGTGATGTACTCGGATTTTTTATTTGACTATTGTATCGAGACTTTTGTGTATTCGAGACTTCTATTGTATCTTATTTAACTCTGTTAGATATATATAGTAGCTTCATGAACTACTATTCTTTTGTTTCCGCTGCATATTGTATATTACTTTGTGTCAGTGATTCTGTGATTATTTATTTATTGTATATGCTGTGTTTTTGCCAAATATAAATTAATAATTCAGTATTTTAAGCAATTCAAATCTGGCATGTGTGGATGCGAATGGTTGAAAATACTAGGCCGTTACAATTTTTGTTTATGATTGGGTATCTTGGATGTAAGAAACTGTATTACATTGTAGATATTCATCTAACAATAAATTTTTGGTCAAATGAAATCTATAAATATTGGAGTAAAAAATATAATAGAGAAGTTTATACATAGAAGAAAACATAATTTTTTTGTCAAATTCAATTATAATTGGCTAACTTATTACAATGGAAGGACTAAGTAGGTTAGTGAAAGCAAGGGACAGTAGAGAAAAGACTCAGCAAGTGATAGAAGTTCTTGTAACCTTAACAAAGAATTGGTACATAGTAATTATTGTACATATAGCCTTCTTAATGTTCAACCTATTCACCATATAATACTTAGCGAATTGGCACTTTCCTTGCACTATTAACAAATTAATTGCTTTATTCTATTTTTATTTTTTGGTTTTATTGAAAACATTTTTACTTTTCTAACTTTAATATTGCAGTACTTGCTTCCACTGACTACTATGTTGGCTAATGTAACGACCCGTACTTTTCGGTAATTAAAAATAGTTAATTTAATAAGATTTTGTAATTTAATTTTTGAAGAAATAAAATTTGTTATTTATTAATGAGAATAATAACCAGAATGAAATATAACATTGTTAATGTGAGTTAATTTCTTACTATTTTAATGTAATTCCAATTAATGGAATTTATAATTGGCTATTAATTATAAATAAGGAAATAGGTTAAATGTTACATAAATTGATGAAATAATATGTGAATAATTTGAAATGATAGATTATAATTAATAAATAGGTTAATACCATAAGCAAAGAATTATAAACTAAAGTGATGTTTCGTTGATAATAAGATTTAAATCAAAATAAATGGATTTAATTGAATTTAAATTATAATCAATGAATTTATTGAAATTGAAATTAAACACTGTAATTAGTGTAATATTTAACATTAAATTTGACATGTCAATTTGTTTCAAATTATTGTAAAAGTCTAAGTAATCAAAAATTATAAAAATTTGTTAATTATAACATTTGAATTGATAAAGTGATTTAATCAATTTAATAATAATTAATTTAATTAACATGGAAATAGCCACTTTTTCACTATCTCGGATTTTGACGAAAATAGTTTTATCGGACCCGTGACGGTGAATTATTGTAGGATTTCAAGTTTCTTATGGGCTTGAAACGCATAGAAATCAATTTAATTGAAATCAATTTGAATAAGCAGAGTTTAAAACCCAACTTCTTCATATGATGGAATTAGGACTTGAAATCTATTTTGTTGAGTTTAAAAATATTGAAAACATCTATTTTGATATATGGGATGACCAATTTTCATTTCGGGGACAAAACGGGCTTTCCGGGTCGCTACCGTCGTTCGTACCAATTCGATGTGTGTTTATTTTCTTATCGGGTTTTGTTGATATAAATAGATCTCTAAACCCTAGCGGCCTTTTATCCCTCATTACTGTACGTATAATTCTATCTGCTTCTCTCTTCTCAATAGCAGCAAACAGTTAAATTACAAACCCTCCAATTCAATCTCCAAACCAATTTCAAAATCAAACTCCTCCAAACCATATCAAGTTATATACCAATTCGAAGCTTTTGACGAGTGCAACCTAGATCTGCAATTCGTTTTTCAATCGAGTTCATCGTTTGGCCAAAAATTGAGATCGAACCTCAGCTATCCATTCTAGATTTTGGAAGATCCAATGGTGGATCGTCGTCCGATCTGGAGGGGGCATTGGGAAGCTAGTGTTGATCAGGTCATTATGGTGGTGTTCGTTTGTGCTAAAGGTCAAGGATTTTGCCAGAAATGGCCATGATAGGGCGACGGTGGCGCATGGAGCAGGGGATGCCTGTAGTGGCTGTACCACCACCACTGGGCGCGGTTGGACCTGAGAAAGGTGGAGGTGTGGTTTGATCGAGATGATAGTCGATGTGGGTGGCGGAAAAATTGAAGGAACTAGGCAGCTAGGGCTTGTAGCTTCTTTTGCCTCTTTCGCCGTCGAAGTGCCTATGGTACCAGTTCATATTCGTTCCAATTATTGAAAAAATTTGCATTGAATACTTCGCTACAGAAATAAGACTCCCCCTGAGTTCGAACGGGTTTCTGTAGCATGAGGGGAGTGTGCACGTGACGTGGCCTGGGTGACTGCGTTTGTTTTTATTTTATTTTATTTAAACTTTAAAAATCAATTGTTCTAATATGTATATCTTTTACATACATGCTCAGATTTGCGCACGGTTTGTTCCGCTTGGATCGCTTTGGAATTCCGGACATTCTGAAACTGATGTGGAAAAATTCTGAGACTGTTGAAATTTGGGCCTTATTTTGGATTTCAAATCGATTTGAAATCAAATGTGAGTGTTTTGACCCACTCACAACTACTAGATCATCTTATGTTAGTTAAATTTATTTTATGATATGATTAGAAATTGATTGGTTGATTTTTGGTATGTTTAAATAGTCATTCCGGTTAAATATGACCTTTATTGCATTTAATCATCGTTTAATTTAATATTGGAGGTAATTGTGAATTTAATATCTGTTAATGATAATCAGTTATCTGTTAATGATATTGGTTGATTTGGATGATGATTGTGATGGTTGTTTGATGTTGATGTTGGATGATTGGATGTTATATTTTATTATTATAACATTGCAAGTTCCCTATGGGTTGAAATAATACTACCCGAACGATCCGATAGATTAGGTGAAATCATTATGGGTTCAAATGATAGACCCACGCAATTTCATGGGTTTGTGTTTAAATTCGGGATTGAGGGTTGAAATGACATATACCCGTGAATATAAGATAATTGTGGATTGAAATGATAAATATCCGTATCGCTTGACCATATGGTGGACAATTGTATATGGGCACCGGATTGGTTAAATTAAATGATTTTAAATCCTTAAATTTTGAATCTAGTTAGATGATATTTTGAAGAGAACTTATTTGTATAAACTGAATTATTTTTGAAAATTCGAGTTCTAAATGTTGAAATTGGAATTGGTTTTAAATTGAAATTATAAAGTTAGATTTGAAGTATAAATAAAATTTATCAAAATTGAGTTATTGAAATATTTGAATATTCAAACTTCGAAATCTGCTAAATCTGAAATAGTTTAAATTTGTAGTTTGAACATGGATTTGGAATCGACATTGATCAAATGGTAAAGATGTTTTGAAATGAAAGAAATAGTATAATTTGATATTAATTCCAAATTTATTATTTCAATACAAACTGGTTTAATTATATTATTCTTAAATCCTGATTTCTATGATTTTCAAACTATTAAACTAATTTAATCTATTTTAAACTATTTTAATCTATTTTAATCAATTTAAAACTATTTCAACTTATTTTAATCTATGTTATCTATTTAAATCCAATTTAACCTATTTAAACTATTTTAAATCTATTTAAAACTATTTTAATCTATTATAAACTATTTTAGAGTACTTCAACTATTTAAAATTTATTTTAAACAATGCTAAACTATTTATAACTATCCAAACTATTTTCTAAATTTCAGACTATGTAAAGTGGAAGTGTTTATACTTAAATCATTGATTTAAAAGCAAATACGATTAATGATGTTATAACCTAAGTTGGGATTTAAATGACATATTTGAATGAATATGATGATTTGGAAATGATGATTTAATTAACCTATCTTATCGATAACTTCAAAAGTGAATATGATTTCGAAAGTGAAAATGATTTCAGAAGCAATATGGATTGAATTGAATATAATATTTTGATATCAATTATGAATTGACTTTTGAAATGTAAAAGAACCATCCGATGTGAAATAAGCGTTTAGTAGTTAAAGAGACCGGGATTGGATATTGTCATACTCTCTGCTAATACCGAAAACCACTTTGACAACTGTGAATGTGGTTGAGAATTCAGAATGAAGTAGGATGGTTTAGTGTACGATTTTGTGTGAGGTACTTACGTAACCCTGACTCCCATGAGTCAACTTAGATGTAACTTAAACATGAGCTATACCGGGCCAAGTGAGGTCGCACCTCTGATCAGGCACATTTCTTCGATACCATACTATTACTTTTTGATTGATTTGGTGGCCACCCCTCGATTTAATTATGGAAGTGTGTTCCAAGGTGGAAGGTAGTAGCTGTTATGAGCTATCACCAGTTCGGGAGTGCAAATGGTAGAATCCTACTCTGGCATTGCCTCGAGTGCCATGTTCACATGCCGTATCGCGCCTTCTACGAGTTTGGTTTGTACCATACATATGGAGTGCCCTCTGAGTAAACCTCACGGAGGAGCTTACAGTACTGTATAGACTATGGGAATATATAAATTGTGTTAAGGTGGGTATGGGTAATGCCTTAACGCTATTTTAATACTTTATTTTACTGTAGACACTATTATAATAGCGTATTGTACTAAGTATGTAGATAGTTTAACGGATCCTTAGGAGATGGAATCCCGAACATCTCTTAAGTTATTACACTCACATTAGACACTGGATGGGAGATGTCAAACCCTGTAAATATCTCTGACGCCATTACACTCATATTTATTTACTGTTGATTTAACTTACATAAGATATCGAGTGTTTTGTCTTTTCAATTCGCTCGAATTAGTCTGAGTCTTTCAGTTTATTGAAGGCTGCTTTCTGGAGGACGAAGACGAAGATTTAATAGTGTTATTATTTATTATATTTATTCCACTACATCGTGTTGTTCCGCTGCATTACTTATATATATTTTTGTTGTATGTAACTATGATCTGTATTGTAAATGTGTAGTCAAATGTTAATTGTAAAATAGCTTCATGAACTGTTTATTTGATTATTTTATTTTGTCATTCCGTTGCGAGATTCTATGTTTGTTTTTCTTCTTTTCTCTGCTTTTCCTATTTACCCCATAACAGTCCTCTTTTTTGAATGGTTTGAGTCTAATGTGTGTGGTTTATCGTCGATATAAACCGTCCAAAAAGGTGGGTCATTACATTTGGTATCAGAGCTTTGGTTTAGCGATAACCTTAGCTTTGTGGGGTCTGACTCATATAAGTTAGGGTAGAAATACCGTAGAATGAGTCGCTGAGTGTATATATATGAGAGAACGTATTTGTTAGTGTTATAAAAGGTTTTTGTATTGTGTTAATTTGTTCTATTTAATATTTATAAATTCTAGTCGGTACATGGGATGTTATGGCATTGATATGGATTTCTAAACACTTAATAGGGCAGACCGACACAATATTGTTTTGAGATATGGGTAAATGAAATAATTTTGCATAGTATTATATTTTGTATATAAAAGAATAATTTTAAAAGCAATATAATTGGACGTGTTATAATTGTTTGTTAGGAAGTGAAATTCCATGAATAGTTGGTTGTGAAATAAATTTTACAAATAAAATGAATATAGACTCAAATTTGGGAATTTAAGTTTCGGGATTTTTGAAATTTCTTTTGAAAGATTTTGGACTATAATATTACTATTATTTTGGAAGTATTTTCTGATATATATTTTAAGTATGATTTGAAAGAAATGCTTAAAGAAATTTTTGAAGGAAATAAGTTCTGTACTGTGACGACCCGACTTCCTCACCATAGAAAGTCGCATCATCTTGAAGAAAGAAAGGGATAGAAAAGAGAAAAGAAAGAGAAGAAAGAAGAAACAACATCAGAATCTCAACAGCGGAACGAATAAATTATATTAATAACATAAATATTACATAGTATCATATACAACAACTATCAGAGTTACACAGAATTACACATCACATACTAGACAGTTATAACACCTATCTAGTTATTACAACTCAATACAACTCAAACAAGAGATACCAACACAGAGAACACACAGCAGAAATTATATATCCAACGCCGAAGCCTCCTGCTCCATTGCTCCTCCATAATTCGTCAAAAGCTAACCTGAATCCCTTGGCTACTCGTAAAAATTTGAGTACCCAACAGTTTAAGAAAATAGAAGATAAACTCCAGGTCAGACATGGCTCTGGTGTGAGTAACAGGTTAAGGTTGCTTAACTTTTAAAAACCTTTGAAAAGAAAGGTATCACGTAAGACTTCCCGCACATAAACATGGAAAAGTTTTTACCTTACGCTAACCAAAACATATGATAGGAAATCCTGTGATATTATAATAGGTCTAGGGTTTTCAAGTAAATATGAAATAGCCGAAATTGTTACATCTATTGAATTCCAGCTACTAGCCACAAAAGTGGATAATACAATCAAAACCGTTGGCACTTGTTGGATTTTAGATTCCATCAATGGCAGGGCTACTGGGGTACCGCCCGTCACAGTATGTGACCTAGATCAACATACCGAGGATCACTCCCAATCCCCTGCAACACAAGCCTGAAACAACCATTCTCACCCGAGCCCACACATAAAATACTTCGAGTCCAACATTCAAATACTTCGAGTAAGAACACAAAATAACCCGAACAAAAACGAGCAACCAATTCTTCCCCAAACTAGCTGACACCAAGATCACCGTGCACCTGCACCAACCCCGCCGTCACCTTCGATCTCTCGCGATCACTCGCGCAAGTCAGCGACCATCCTCCAACACGTTTCTGATCATCAAGTAAACTGCAGAACCCTAAAATCAAAAATGAGCATTCGATCTCAAAACAGGAAGCAAATGTCGAAACTGGAAACGCCTCAAACTCAAAATTCCGGCCACCAGAGATCCTAACCTTCCACCATCACCTTCGACAAGCAACCCACCATCAATCCCCTAAATTTGGGTGAACTCGATCATTCATAGGATTTGCGTCGACCAATTTACTGATCCACAGATAAAACTTGGGTTAAATATTCCAATTCGAAATCTCCATCACCTCAATGCTTTAATCCTCATTCCAATATTTTTCCATGATTCTACCATCACCATTCCATCACCAGAAACAATGCTGGCCACCCCGATCACTCAGATCGACAGTTCTAACCCCAAACATGATTTCTGGTTAAACCAGAAATACTCAATCAATTTCAAACTATAAATTCTAATTTTAGTTTTAAAATTCAATTTATTGTTAATGTAATCAGTTTATACTCTTGAATCCATGAATCTGGATGATCAAATTTTTACCTACATAAGATTTGTTCTGTTTATTTTCTAAATTCAAAGAGACATTACAGAATGATTATTCAACAGAAAGCCAAATCATCTTGAAGAAAGAAAGGGATAGAAAAGAGAAAAGAAAGAGAAGAAAGAAGAAACAACATCAGAATATCAACAGCAGAACCAATAAATTATATTAATAACATAAATATTACATAGTATCATATACAACAACTATCAGAGTTACACAGAATTACACATCACATACTAGACAGTTATAACACATGTCTAGTTATTACAACTCAATACAACTCAAACAAGAGATACCAACATAGAGAACACACAGCGGAAATTATATATCCAACGCCGAAGCCTCCTGCTCCATTGCTCCTCCATAATTCGTCAAAAGCTAACCTGAATCCCTTGGCTACTCGTAAAAATTTGAGTACCCAAGAGTTTAAGAAAACAGAAGATAAACTCTGGGTCAGACATGGGTCTGGTGTGAGTAACAGGTTAAAGTTGCTTAACTTTGAAAAACCTTTGAAAAGAAAGGTATCACGTAAAACTTCCTATACATAAACATGGAAAAGTTTTTGCCTTACGCTAACCAAAACATTTGATAGGAAATCCAGCGATATTATGATAGGTCTAGGGTTTTCAAGTAAATATGAAATAGCCAAAATTGTTACATCTATTAAATTCCAGCTACTAGCCACAAAAGTGGGTAATACAATCAAAACCGTTGGCACTTATTAGATTTTGGATTCCATCAATGGCAGGGCTACTGGGGTACCGCCCGTCACAGTATGTGGCCTAGATCAACGTACCGAGGATCACTCCCAATCCCCTGCAACACAAGACCGGAATCATCCCTTACTGGATAGTCCCGAACAAGACAACCCCGCAGTTGGCTTTCGTTCCAACCGCCCACACAGCCGAAATAAAAAGGGACTTTTAGACAGGGGAAAATCTCGTCCTACTTGGGCATGGCCCACTTAGCCTTGCTGCACCTCCCCTGTTTTAGCCATTCCCGGTTGATGAGGCTTGAGGCTACGGTTACCTTTAGAGAACACATCTCTTAGAATGCTCATCGTCCACCTGACGATGTTCTGAAAGCATTCAATCCATACAAGTTCGTTCCGGGTTCGAACGAAACCGAAGGCATTATCTCGTTACACTCATTTTGGAATCACCCTCAGAGTTAGCGACGATAACCCTTGCACTCTGAATCTTCATCTCGAATCTGAAAGTACTACTCGTCAAACTCATCTCGGAATCACCCTCAGAGTTATACTGACGAATAGTCCTTACACCTCGAGTCTTCACTCTTCATATGAGATTCACGGCCTATCGTTAGTTTGGATCGATGTGCTTTTCGGATATCCAAAAATGGAAACCCGATCCCGCCATAGAAATCCAGAGCATATCTTTTAAGGCCAAGTTGTTTTAAAGGTTTAAAACAATTCAATTATCTATATTCACATAGATAGATAATCCACAGATTCACAATAGGTAATCAACACCACAGATAATCCATATTATCGTTATCAAAAGATAATCCAAATCAGCATCACAATGCAATCAATGCATCCATATCACTCAACATTACTTATCTCATATCTAAGATTCAAACCATTTAAGGCAAACAACATCATCCATCCATATAAGCAATGATTAATAATCACACCAAATATAATTAATTTAAAATGAATTGAATTAATTACATCATTTCTAATTAATTTAAAGTGAATTAAATTAACTACTTCATCATTACCAAACTTGCTTATATCACTATTAATTAATTATCAATCAATTAATTAATCATCAATCAATTATTCATTTTAATTAATCATCCCTGATTAATTAACCTTTAATTACATTCAAGTTATTATCCACTAATTAATTTCTCAAATTAATTATACTTAACCAAATACGGTAATTAATCTTTAATTACTTCCTTAATTAACTAACTATAATTAATTACATTAATCCTTAATTAATTACATTAATTAATTCCTTCATTTATTAATTATTTCCAAATAAATCTATTCTTAATTACATCATTAATTATAATAATTAATGATTTCTAATTATATAATTACATTAAGTAATTAATCTTAATTTAAACCATAATGTTAATCACCCTTGGTTAACTCCATTCAGCAATTAACTTCCCTTAATTACTTCACAAAATAAATTAATTACTCCTTAATTAATTATCTCAAATTAATCCCTTGATTAATTTAGAAAGTAATTATACTCAAATTACTTTCATCAACAAATCTTCTTCAATTAATTACATCCAGTAATTACCCATTAATTACTTTCCTAAGTAATTTCTCTTCATTTAATTCCATTAAGTAATTATACTTCACAAATCTTCAAATGATTATTCTAAATTAATTAAACTGAATTAATTAACTTAATCTAATCAAATTAAACTCAATTAATTACAATTAGTAATTAATTCCTTAATTACTTCCATAAGTAATTATACTTAACAATTTACACAAATGATTATCTTTAAATTAATTAATCTAATTAATTATTAAAAATTAATCACATTAATTAATTATTAAATAATCCTTAGTTAATAACCTTTATTAACTATTAACAATTCATTAATTATTTAAAGTAATTAACTTATTTTAATCATTATGGATTACAAATTAATTAACCATTAATAATCCATTTAATTAACCCCTAATTATTTAATTAATTAAGTGTTAACTGTAACCTAATTAATCCTTTATTATTGATTAAATAATTACTAATCATTAACTAAAATCTAATCTTATTTAATTAATGATTCATAAATTATAGGTTAATTTTTCTAAGAATAATTAATCTTAAACTTTAAAGATTAAACCCTTAATTACTTTAAGTAATTATTCATTTATTAAATAAATTGATTATCCATTTAATTACCCTAATGATTAAATGCATAACAAATCATTAAATTATAATTTAACTTCAACAAGTTTTAAAATCAATTAAAAACCTTTAAATTTACATGATAAATAATACTTTTCTTATAAAAGAAATTTTACAAGAGTTTAAAACAAATTCCTTTTTGAATTCAAAACATGTAAATTTTTCTTTAACACTTAAATTTATAAAAATTTTATTTTAAACCAATGATTCAAATTCAGATTTGAATCAGTTTAAGCTTTGTTTAAAACATTTCTTTACTTTTCAATTTCCAATTTAAATTCAAATTTCTTAAAAACATTTTAAACAATAAACCCCCTTTAAAGTACTTTAAACAAATTTGAACTTAAAAACTTATTTATTTCCAGTTTAAGATTTAAATTAAACTTGAATCCATAATTTAAAATTAAATTTAAAACATATTTTAAATCTTGCTTTATACTTTAAAATTTCTGTTTAAATTTAAAAATAGAACATGTTTTCTAACCATGAAAAAAACTAACTCGAGCTACAATTTATAAATATGAAACAACCATTCTCACCCAAGCCCACACATAAAATACTTCGAGTTCTACATTCAAATACTTCAAGCAAGAACAAAAAATAACCCGAACAAAAACGAGAACCCAATTCTTCCCCAAACCAGCTGACACCGAGATCACCGTGCACCTGCACCAACCCCACCGTCACCTCCGATCTCTCGCGACCACTCGCGCAAGTCAGCGACCATCCTCCAACACGTTTCCGATCATCAAGTAAACTGCAGAACCACAAAATCAAAAATGAGCATTCGATCTCAAAACAGGAAGCAAATGTCGAAACTGGAAACGCCTCAAACTCAGAATTCCGGCCACCAGAGATCCTAACCTTCCACCATCACCTTCGACAAGCAACCCACCATCAATCCCCTAAATTTGGGCGAACTCGATCATTCATAGGATTTCCGTCGACCAATTTACTGATCCACAGATAAAACTAGGGTTAAATATTCCAATTCGAAATCTCCATCACCTCAATGCTTTAATCCTCCTTCCAATATTTTTCCATGATTCTACCATCACCATTCTATCACCAGAAACAATGCTGGCCACCCGATCACTTAGATTGACAGTTCTAACCCCAAACATGATTCATGGTTAAACCAGATACTCAATCAATTTCAAACTATAAATTCTAATTTTAGTTTTAAAATTCAAGTTATTGTTAATGTAATCAGTTTATACTCTTGAATCCATGAATCTGAATGATCAAATTTTTACCTACATAAGATTTGTTCTGATTATTTTCTAATTTCACAGAGACAATACAGAATTTTCATATTAAATAAGATTTTAAACCTTAGCTAATGTTCATAGCCACATTTTGATTGAATGTTAAATCTTAACACATATTAAATCAAATGAGGTGGATATTTTAAGCAATTCTTAAATCTGGAACTCGAGCGCAGAAAAATAAATTCACAGCAACATGCACAACTACATACATACATAATATACCAGTAATGAACTTGAAATATAGCACACAAACACACTTATCTCCAGAATAAAAACAAGCAACTAATTTATACTTAAGTTTATTTAGTATAAAATGTTACTCACAAAATTTTATGAGTAGAGCCTTTGTTTTTGAAAAGCTTGAAACTGAAAGTTGCTTTGAGCTTGAAAACTTCAAATTGCTTCTAGATTTGCTTTTTAAAAACTTTAGTTTGCCTTTAAAAACATTCACCTTGTTTTTGCTGAAATGCTCTGCTCCCTGATGCATGCTTCTAGATTTCATTTGCGTGTTTGTTTCCAGGTGAAAAAATATGCAGGCTTTTGGATTGGAATTGCTGTTGCATGCAAGTCTTGAATGTTGCAAATTGATTTCAGGTTAAGGAAATTTAAGAGGCTACAAATTATACTTTGATTTGCAAAATGAATTTCAGGTTGAGGAAATATTGGTGCAGATTGTTTTTTTTTAGGGAAATTTGCATATTTTATTTAAACAGAAAACAAGTTTTTGTAGAAGATGTTCAAATAATTTAAATTCTTGGGATTTTTGATTTGAAGAAGTTGATTTTCAGATTTCATAGCTGAAGATTTCTCAAGTTTTTGAAGAAGAAGAATAGAAAAGAATATGAGAATGAGGGGCAAAGTTTTTATATAAGAAATTTTTTGACTTGATTAAAATAAAATAAAAATAAAAATAAAAATATAAAGGACACTTGTTTTCAAACTTAACATTTGTCACCTTAGTTTATGTTATGATTCAACACATGTCATTAAGGTGTTTTAAGAAACTTACACTTGTATTAAGAGTATTTTAATTTTAATTTAAATTGTTTATAAAAAATTTAACTTATTTTATTCCTTATGTATATATAAATTTCCTTTTTTATTTAAAGAGAAATGAAACAAAACAATTTATGAATAAAATCTTATTCAAATATTTTTAAGTATTTATTCTTCTAAATTCAAAACATTAAATTCAAATTTGAATTAAATTATAAACCAATTTAAAAATCAAGTTATATATATGCATATATAACTCTTATTAAATTTTAAAAATAACAAATCCTATTTTTTACAAATTTATTTATGTTCATAAGAACTAAGTATTATCATTATTATTTGAAAATAACAAATTAAACAATATTAAATAATTTATAAAAGAGATTATAATTTACTTCTATTACTCAATATATTAAGATCATTTGTAAATTGTATTTTAAATTCTTATATAAAAATTCAAGCAATATTTCAAAAAGAGAATAAAACAAAGTTTTTATGTTAATCTAATTTAAATTCATATTTAGGCTAATTAAATATATTTTAAACAAATACATTTATCTTTTAATACTTACAAACCATATAGATATTTATTGCATTGCTTTAAAAAGTTAAATGTTAAATTTAAATCAAATTTCAAATTTACCAAAAATAAATTAGAATTAGAAAATTGATTCATTTACTAAATTCTAAACCAAAGCTTATATATTTACAATATATACAATTATATATATATTATAAATAGAAAACAATTTATTAGCTTTAAAAAGATAAAATCTTCCAATTTAAATATTTATTAAAGAAGATTATTAAATCAACTCAAAATTTATTATCAAAAATTATCAAATCAATTTAATTTTTAACACAGATTATTAAATTTATATTGCCAATGGTTAGATTCTGATATTGTTTTCTATTTTCTTCTTCTACCTCTTCTTCTTTAACCCAAATGGTTCGTATTTCTGTGCAACTTGAGTTGATTGTTGTAGAATAGTGTTGACTTAAGGGGTACGGATTTGCGGGTCGTTATACTTGGTATCAGAGTATCACCATTTAAATAGTATAATAGTTAATTACTATTCCGGGTCGTTACACTTGATTTATAATCACTTTATTCCAAGTGGTTTTTGAATCTTCCAGGCTTTGAATTTAATTATTTAATCAAAGTTTTAAGTTAAATTTTTAAGTAAGTTTAAAAACAAAGTTTTCAAATTATATGGAAAACGAATAAGTTCAAATTAGATAATTAAAGTATTTTAAATTTGAAATTGATTTCTACATGTTTTATTTCAAATAAAGTTTAAGTAATAATTTTGAAATCCAAATAGAATAATTTGTATTTAAGTTATTAAAATTTGATTAATTTCAAATAATTTATTTATGAAGATAAATATGGTTAATTTATCTTTTTTATGAACTTATGGATACTTGATTTAATATGATTTGTTAATAAGTAAAGATTAATTAAGATTAATGTTTTTCTTAATTAAGGATTTTGAAATATAAGAAGTTAGTTAATTAATTATTTAATTAATTTTAAATAATTAGTTAATTGTTTATTTAATTTTAAATAATCACTTAATTATGAATTAATTAAGTGTAATTACTTAATGAAGTAATTAATGGTTAATTTTTGAATGTAATTAAGGAAAGAGGAAATTACTTATGGAATTAATTAGAGGAAATTACTCATGGGAGTAATTAAGTTGAAAGTGATTAATGGATAATCACTAGATGTTATTAATTAAGGAATTGATTAATATAATTGTTTTGAAGTTAATTAATTATGGAGTAATTAATTAATTAAAGAACTAAGGATTATTTAATGATGGAATTAATTATTTGTTAAGTAATTAATTAAAAGATTAATCATCTAATGAAGTAATTAGAAGATAGTTACTTATGTAAGTAATCAAGGGTTATTAATTAATGTGATTAATTAATAAATGAGATTAATTTAAGATTAATTACTAATGTAATTAATTAAAATTGTAATTAATTAATAAAGTAACTAATTAAGGATTATTAATTAATTTAAATTGAATAATAATTTCATAATGAAGTAATTAAAGATTTATTAATTAGAATGATTAATCAAAGGATTAATATAATTATTAAGAAGTTAATTAATTAAGATAAGTAATTACAAGTTGTTAATTACTGTTTATGATTAATAAGATGATTAATTATAAGTTAATTAGTTAATTAATTAAAAGATTATTAATTAATAAGCATCATTAGTTAATATAATTAATGATATTAATCAAGGTCGATTAATAAAACTGGTTAATTTAAGTGTGATTAATTAATTGTAATTAATTAAGGTTTAATGTAATTAATTATAATTGATTAATTAATGGAAGTAAATGAAGGATCATTAATTATTGAAATTAATGATAGTAACTAAAGGTTAATTAATGAATATGGATAATTACTTGAATGTAATTAAAGGATGATTAATCAAGGAGATTAATTAAGGAAGATCATTAAGAGATGATTAATTTATTTATTTGGAATAAATTACTGAAGAAGGATTTAGGTAATCCAATTGATTTAGAGTTAATCAATTCTGCTTTTGGATGATTGGTTAATATGGATTGATTGATACTGGGTGATTAATATTCGATGATTGATATTGGATGTTGATGGATGATTTGGTATGATATTTCTAATGTGCTATGCTGCTTTGTGAGATGAATGTTTGATATGAATTATCTATTGTGATAATGTGATTCATCTATCTGTTTATATCATCCTGGATATAAGTTAATTGTTTAAACCCTTAAAAAACTTGGGCATTAAAATGGCGTTTGGTTTCGGTGAGACCGGGATCGAGTTTTTATATTTGGATATCCGAAAACCACATCGATCCAAATTAAACGTTAGGTCGTGAATCCAAGGGGAGCTTAGTGAAGACTCGAGGTGCAAGAACTATACGTCAGTATAACTCTGGGGGTGATTCCGTGATGAGTTGGATGGAGATAGTACTTATAGGTTCGAGATGGTGATTCAGAGTGGAAGGGCTACGGTCGTTGACTCTAAGGGTGATTCCAAAATGAGTGCAACAAGATAATGCCTTCGGTTTCGTTCGAACCCGGAACGAACTTGTACGGATTGAATGCTTTCAGAACATCGTCAGGTGGACATGAGCATTCTAAGATAGATGTGTTCTATAAAGGTAATCACAGCCTCAAGCCTTATCAACCGGGAATGGCTAAAACAGGGGAGGTGCAGCAAGGCTAGGTAGGTAGCACCCATTTCAGGGTGAGGTCATTCCTGTCTAGATGTCCCTTTTATTTCGGCTTTGTGGGTGGTTGGTCGCGCCAACCACGGGGTGATCTTACTCGAGACTGTTCAGTAAGGAATGGTCCCGGCTTTGTGTTGCAGGGGATTGGGAGTGATCCTCGGTAATGTGATCTAGGCCACGTACTGTGACGGGCGGTACCCCGGTAGCCCTGCCATTGATGGAAACTCATTCTTCCTACGAGAACCTATGGTTTTGTTTGTATTACCCACTTTTGTGGCTAGTAGCTGGAATTTAATCATGTAACAATTTCGGCTATTTCTTATTTACTTGAAAACCCTGGACACTATTATAATACCACTGGATTTCTTATCAAATGTTTTGGTTAACGTAAGGTAAAAACTTTTTCATGTTTATGTGTGGGAAGTCTTACGTGATACCTTTTCTTTTCAAAGGTTTTTCTAAAGTTAAGAAATTTTAACCCGTTTACTCACACCCGACCCCTATCTGACCCGAGTGTTTATTTTCTGTTTTATTAAACTCTTGGGTACTCATATTATGTATGAGTAGTCAAGTGATTCAGGTTAGCTTGACGAATTCTGGAGGAGATATGGAGCAGGAGGCTTCCACGTGTAGATATATTATGGTTCCGCTGTGTTTGTGTTGTGTCTGTATCTTGTATCTTGAGTTGTATAGTTAAACAGATGTTTATAACTGTCTAATATGTGTTGAATAAGTTGTGTACTCTGATGTAATATGATACTATGTAATATTTTAAGTGATATATTATATCTCATTCGTTCCGCTGTGAGTTACCTGATGTTGTTGTGTTTCTTCTTTCTTATCTTTTCTTCTTCTATCCCTTTCTTTCTTAATTAGTGATGCGACTTTCTGGTGTTAGAAAGTTGGGTCGCTACGGGTGGTATCATACCAGCTGTAGCGACCCGACTTTCTAACACCAGAATGTCGCATCACTAATTAAGAAAGAAAGGGATAGAAGAAGAAAAGATAAGAAAGAAAGAAACACAACATCAGAAACTCACAGCGGAATGAATGAAATATAATATATCACATAAAATATTACATAGTATCATATTACATCAGAGTACACAACTTATACAACACATATTAGACGGTTATAAACATCTGTCTAACTATACAACTCAAGTACACAAGATACAGATATCACACAAACACAGCGGAACCGTAATAAATCTACACGTGGAAGCCTCCTGCTCCATATCTCCTCCAGAGTTCATCAAGCAAACCTAAATCCCTCGACTACTCATACATAATATGAGTACCCAAGAGTTTAATAAAAACAGAAAATAAACACTCGGGTCAGACAGGGGTCTGTTGTGAGTAAACGGGTTAAAATTGCTTAACTTTATAAAACCTTTTGAAAGAAAAAGGTTTCACGTAAGACTTCCCACACATAAACATGGAAAAAAATTTACCTTATGCTAACCAAAACATTTGATAGGAAATCCAGTGATATTATAATAGTGCCTCGGGTTTTCAAGTAAATAAGAAATAGCCGAAATTGTTACATCTATTAAATTCCAGCTACTAGCCACAAAAGTGGGTAATACAAACAAAACCGTAGGGTCTCGTAGGAAGAATGGGTTTCCATCAATGGCAGGGCTACCGGGGTACCGCCCGTCACAGTACGTGGCCTAGATCACAGTACCGAGGACTACGCCCGATCCCCTGCATCACAAAGCCGGGACCACTCCTTACTGAATAGTCCCGAGTAAGATCACCCCGTGGTTGGCGCGACCAACCACCCACTAAGCCGAAATAAAAGGGACATCTAGACAGGAATGACCTCACCTTGAAATGGGTGCTACCCACCTAACCTTGCTGCACCTCCCCTGTTTTAGCCATTCCCGGTTGATGAGACTTGAGGCTGCAGTTACCTTTATAGAACACATCTATCTTAGAATGCTCATTGTCCACCTGACGATGTTCTGAAAGCATTCAATCCATACAAGTTCGTTCTGGGTTCGAACGAAACCGAAGGCACTATCTCGTTGCACTCATTTTGGAATCACCCTCAGAGTCAACGACCATAGCCCTTGCACTCTAAATCACCATCTCGAACTTGTAAGTACTATCTTCGTCAAACTCATCACGGAATCACCCCCAGAGTTATACTGACGTATAGTTCTTATACTTCGAGTCTTCACTAAGCTCCACTTGGATTCACGACCTAACGTTTAATTTGGATCGATGTGGTTTTCGGATTATCCAAATATGGAAACCCGATCCCGGTCTCATCGAATTCAATTTAATGTCCAAGTTGTTTAAGGGTTTTAAACAATTAAACTTATATTTAGGATGATATAAACAGATAGATGAATCACATTATCACAATAGATAATTCATATCAAGCATTCATCTCACAAAGCAGCATATCACATATCATAGATATCCAAATCATCCAATATCACTCATCCAATATCAATCATTCAATATAAATCAATCATCCAATATCAATCGATCATTTATAAGCAGAATTGATTAACTGTAAATCAATTGGATTACCTAAATCCTTCTTCAATAATTTATTCCAAATAAATAAATTAATCATCTCTAAATGATCTTCCTTAATTAATCTTCCTTGATTAATTATTCTTTAATTACGTTCAAGTAATTATCCTTAACCATATACAGTAATTAACCTTTAATTACTATCATTAACTACAATAATTAATGATCCTTCATTTGCTTCCATTTATTACTATAATTAATTGCATTAATCCTCAATTAATTACAATTAATTAATCACACTTAAATTAATCACTTTTATTAATTAACCTTGATTAATTCATTAATTATATTAACTAATGATCCTTATTCATTAATTAACCCTTTAATTAATTAAATAATTAATTTATAATTAATCATCTCATTAATCATAAACAGTAATTAACAACTTGTAATTACTTATCTTAATTAATATCTTAATTAATTATATTAATCTTTGACTACTTAATTTAATTAATTAATCTTTAATTACTTCATTAAGCAATTATTAATCAATTAAATTAATTAATAAATCCTTAATTAATTACTTTATTAACCAGTTACAATTTTAATTAATCTCATTCATTAATTAATCACATTAATTAATTAACTAAAATTAACTAAGTAATTAACCCTTAATTACTTACATAAGTAATTATCTTCTAATTACTTCCATTAATGAATCTTGATTACTCTCTTAATTAATTACTTAACAAGTAATCAATCCCATCATTAAATAATCCTAATTCTTTAATTAATTAATTACCCCATAATTAATTCACTTCAAATCAATTATATTAATCAATCTTTAGATTAATAACATCTAGTGATTAACCATTAATCACTTCCATTTAATTACTCCCATGAGTAGTTTTCCATTAATTACCTCCATAAGTAGTTACCATTCTTAATTACATCCAATAATTAACCATTAACTACTTCATTAAGTAATTACACTTAATGAATTTAATAATTAAGTGATTATTTAAAATTAAATAAACAATTAACTAATTATTTAAAATTAATTAAATAATTAACTAATTAATTTCTTATATTTAAAAATCCTTAATTGGTTAAGAAAATCATTTATCTTAATGAGTCTTTTACTTATTAACAAATCATATTATTAAATATTCATAAGTTCATAACAATGATAAATTACCCATATTTATCTTCATAAATTAATTATTTAAATTAATCAAATTTTAATAACTTAAAAACAAATTATTCTATTTGGTTTTTCAAAATTATATCAATAACCTTATTTGAAAATAAGGCATTTAGAAATCAAATTAAAAATTTAAAACACTGTAACTATCTATTTCAAACTTATTCATTTTAAATAAAATTTGAAAACTTAGTTATTAAAACATTACTTTAAAATTTAATTTAATCTATTAATAATGTATATATATATGAATATATTGTAATTTAAAGCTTTGTTTTAATTTATAGTTTCAAAAGTTAATTTAAGTTTAATTCAATTGTTTTCAAAATATAAGATAATTGTTTATTTTTAAATATGATAGTTTAAAAGGGATTTAAACGAAGTTTAGTTTAGTTTTCTTTAAAATGCTTAATTAGAATGGTTATAAATGTATATATATATAAATGTTTTAGATTTTTAAATCCATGTACAAGAAATTTATTTGTATTATAATTAGTTTTATAATATTTTCTTTAGAAAGTAAATTTATATATACATATGTAAATACTTATTAATTAAGAGATTTATGTAAATAAACTTTCTATTTACATTTAAATTAAATAAAAATTCAATTAAAAATATTTAAAACATGTGTTAATACATTAGGACATGTAATGACATGTGTAAGGTAATTAAGTAATATAGTTGACAAATGTAAGAATGTAAACAAGTGTCTTCATTCATTTTTTTTAATAAACATTACATAATTCAATTTAAAATAAACTTTTTCATCTCTTCTTCCATTTGTTTCTCAGCTGAACAAAGATAATTTCAAGTTGAATCTAAAAAGAAAAATTAAATCTAAAGTTCAAAACAGAAATCTTTTTCAAAACTTGAAACTAAATCTGCAAGCAAAATCAAGTTTGAAAGTAAAAGCTGCAACCTTCCAATTTGCAATTCAAATAAAGTTCAACTGCAGTTTCAACTTTTAAAACATCAGATTGAGGCATGCATTAAGATTTTCAACATCAAAGTCTTTTCAGATTTAAAGATTCAAGGCCTGGAAAGTTTTTAAAACCTGCTCTGTTCTCTGCATATTAAAAGGTGAGTAAATCATTTTAAAAACAGTTTAATTAATCTGTAGTTGGATGATGATGCATGCAATGAATTTTGCTTGGATGATAAATATTTGTTTATATGAATGCATGTTTATTTTGATTGCTTGTAAATAAGAAGATAGGTTCTGTTGTTAATAGATTTTGATTTTTCCCTCTTTAAATTCAATATCATTTTTTTTTAATCATTGTTAGTCTTTGATTTGCAAAAAAGAAATGATTGGAATCATGTAACATAACCACCAAAAATCATTCCAGAAATTTTAAATAGTACTCTCCTCTATGTCGTTGGAAAATAATTTCAATGATGAGTGCACGCATCATCGACGTTCATTTTCGAGTTTCAAAGTGGGAAGACCATTGTAGTACTTTACTACACATTTGTTTTGATAAATAAATCTTAATTTTAATTTCTAAATATGATTTGATATGTATAAAAGATGTGATTATATATATATATATATGTATATGTATATATTATTTTAAAATAATCGAAAAGGAACCCAATATTTAGTTCTAAATTTTTCTGCAGATTGGAAATTTCAATTATTATAATGAAATGAAAACTTGATTATTTTATTAATTGGAAACTTTTATTATGCGTAATTATAAAATAGATGCTAAGTGATTAATGAAAATATAAGGAATTAAAATTTCGTAAACTGCAAATCAAAAGGATATGAAAAATGAGAAACGTTAACTATTGAACATTTTATGTACTAAATGAATAAGATGAACTTGTGTAACATTCCGTTGCACTCTAAAAGACATATATATAACTTACCAAAATGTTAAAGGTTGAAATGTTAAATAGAAATATGTGATAGAATATTATACAAGTAAATTTATGGTAATGAAAATGTTCAGTAGAATTATTTAAATAAATAAGAATGTTGATGTTATAAATTATTATAAACTTAAGTTAATATTAAAGCCATTTATGACTAAAGTGGGTACTATATTAATTGAATAATTATAACTTCAGAAAACATTGAAATGACTTAGAAATGGATTTAATATTAGATAATGCTATATATGGAAGAATGAATGTGGAAAGGAAATAATCTATTAATGGTGAATTAAATTGTAAAGAAACTTATATAATAATGGATAATCTAATAATTGAAATGAAAATAACTTATGTAAGCAACAAACACAAAGTAATGAAAAGAGAAAATGGCATTATATAATCAAATGGGAAATGAATTTTGTAAGTGATGAATGTAAATTAATTAAATAAACGTTGTATGAATAATGAAACTGAAGAATGGTAAATAATATGAAATGAGATTTATAACAATAAACTTAAATGATATTTGAACTTTTTGTTTGTGTTAGCTTATGGGATGATTAGGAAAGGATACTTCTAACTGTATAAAAATGTGAAAATAATCTGTTGTGTTTTATCGAAGACTGTTGAGTGTATGATATATTTAGTAGTTTATTTATCATTTTTTATGATTGAAGTTCTGGACCCGAACAAACCATTTGTTTTGGTTGCTATGTATGGATAATTGTTTTTTTGTTGAAAATGATGCTTATACCGTTTGTATACAAATGATTATTATTATGTTGTGATTGTTTTGTTGTTATTGGTTGAAACAACTTAAATATTTCTCTTTTACTTAATTATTAACCTCTTTGGATTTTACAAGTAAAATACAGGTTTACGGAAGCAGGAGCTATTACTTTTGTTTCATAAATAAGCGTGCTTTGCTCGAAAAATAGGTACGTTCTCGGATTAAGGTTTCTAGTGGTATTATATTGCTTTACCTATGGTTTGGGATAATTTATTTTGAAATGTATGATATATATTATTATTATTGATATTATTATTTCTCCCAGACCTCTCTGTACAAAGAAGACTGCTGAAATTTTGGGCTTATAAAATTTTGTGAAATGTTTTTCAAACTTTTATTAACTTGAATATAAATGGCTTAATTGTTTATAAATTGATATTTTATTTAAATAATTAAGTTATGTAAATGAATTGTTATAAAATTAATATTTTGAATAAGATATGTTAATTTCTTAATTCCTTCTTTTCCCTTCATTTTCCTTTTCGAGGACGAAAATTTGAGTGGTGGAGAGTGTAACGACCCATAATTTTAGGTAATTAAAAATAGTTAATTTAATAAGATTTTGTAATTAAATGTTTGAAGAAATAAAATTTGTTATTTATTAATGAGAATAATATCCAGAATGAAATATAACATTTTTAATATGAATTAATTTCTAACTATTTTAATGTAATTCCAATTAATGGAAATGATTGAAATGTTATAATTAGTTATTAATTGTAATAAAGGAATAGGTTAAATGTTACAAAAATTGATGAAATAATATGTAAATAATTTAAAATGATAGAATTATAATTCATAACTGGGTGAATACCGTAAGCAAACAATTATAAGCTAAAGTGATGTTTGGTTGGATAATAAGATTTAAATCAAAATAATTGTATTTAATTGAATTATAATTAATGAATTTATTAAAATTAAAATTAAATACTATAATTAGTGTAATATTTAACACTAAATTTGATATTTTAATTTGTTTTAAATTATTATAATTGTCTAAGCAATCAAAAATCATAAAAATTTGTTAATTATAAAATTTGAATTGAAAAGGTGATTTAATCAATTTAATAATAATTAATTTAATTAACGTGAAAATTCTTATTTTGTCCACTGTCTCTGATTTCGACGAAACTAGTTTCATTAGATCTGTGACGGTGAATTATTGTAGGATTTCAAGTTTCTTAGCGATCGGACTTGTCGTTTGATCGTACGGGCTTGAATGGCATATAGATCAATTTAATTGAAACCAATTTGCATAAGCTGATTTTAAAACCCAACTTATTCATACAATGGAATTAGGACTTAAAACCTGTTCCGTTGAGTTTAAAAATATCGAAACATCTATTTTCATATATTGGATGACCCATTTTCATTTCGGGGTCAAAAAAGGCTTTCGGACTCGCTATCGTTGTTCGTACCAATTCGATGTGTGTTTATTTTCTTATCGGGCTTTTTGATATAGATAGATCTCTCCAAACCCTAGCAGACTTTTATCCCTCGTTACTGTACGTACAATTCTATCTATTTCTCTCTTCTCAATGGCAGCAAACAGTTGAATTACATACCCTACAATTCAATCTCCAAACCAATTTCAGAATCAAACTCCTCCAAACCATATCAAATTATATACTAATTTGAAGCTCTCAATGAGCGCAACCTAGAACCGCAATTCGTTTACCAATCGGGTTTCATCGTTTGTCAAGAAAATGAGGTCAAACCTCAACCGTCCATTCTAGGTTTTGGACGATCCAACGGTGGATCATTGTCTGATCGACGATTGGGAGGGGCGTTGAGAAGCTGGTGCCGGACAGGTCATTATGGTGGTGTTCATTTGTGCTGGAGTCAAGGATTTTGCCAGAAATGGCCACGATAGGCTGCGGCGGTGCATGGAATAGGGGATGCCTGTGGTGGTCGCACCACCACCATTGGGCGCGTTTGGACCTAAGCAAGGTGGATGTGGGGCCTGATCGAGGTGACAGGCAATGTGGGTGGCGAAAACATTAAAGAAGCATAGGCGACTAGGGCTTGTAGCAGAGTTCGAACGGATTTCTGGAGCGTGAGGGGAGCGTGCGTGTGACATGGCCTGGATGAATGCATTTCCTTTTTTATTATTATTTAATTTAAACTTTAAAACTCAATTCTAATATGTATACATTTTACATACATGCTCGGTTTTGTGCGCGGTTTGTTCCGCTAGGATCGTATTGGAATTTCGAATATTTTGAAACTAGTTTGGACAAATTCTAATACCGTTGAAAATTGGGTCTTATTTTGGATTTTAAATCGATTTGAAATCAAAGGTGAGTGTTTTGACCCACTCACAACTACTAAATTACCTTATGTTAGTTAAATATAATTTATGTGTGATAGAAATTGATTGATTGATGTTTGGTATGCTTAAATTGTCATTCCAGTTAAATATGACCTTTATTGCATTAATCATCGTTTCATTTAATATTGGAGGTAATTGTCAATTTAATACCTCTTAATGATAATCAGTTATCTGTTAATGATATTGGTTGATTTGGATCATGACTGTGATGGTTGTTTGATTGTTGATGTTGGATGACTAGATGTTATATTTTATTGTTATAACACTGCAAGTTTCCTATGGGTTAAAATGATACATACCCAAACGATCCGATAGATAGGGAAATCGTTATGGGTTGAAATGATAGACCTGACCGATTTCATGGATTTGTATTTAAGTTCGGGATTGCGAGTTGAAATGATATCCGTGAATATAAGATAATTGCAAATTAAAATGAAAAATATCCGTATCACTTGACCATAGAGTAGAGAATTATATACGGGCACCGAATTAGTTAAATTAAATGATTTTAAATTCTTAAAATTTAAATTTAGTTAGATGATATTTTGAAGAAAATTTGATTTTTATAAACTGAATTATTTTTGAAAATTCGAGTTTTAAAGGTTGAAATTGGAATTGGTTTTAAATTGAAATTTTAAAGTTAGATTTGAAGCGTAAATAAAATTTATCGAAACTGAGTTATTGGAATATTTGAATATTTATATTTCAAAATCTGCTAAATTTGAAATAGTTTAAATTTATAGTTCGGACGTGGATTTAGAATCGACATTGATTAAATGGTAAAGATGTGTTGAAATGAAAGAAAATAATATAATTTGATATTAATTCCAAATTTATTATTTTAATATTAACCGGTTTAAATATATTATTCTTAAATCCTGATTTCTAAGACTTTCGAACTGTCAAACTAATTTAATCCATTTTAAACTATTTTAATCTATTTTAATCAATTTAAAACTTTTTCAACTTATTTTAATTTATTTTATCTGTTTAAATCCAGTATATTCTATTTAACCTATTTAAACTATTTTAAATTTATTTAAAACTATTTTAATCTATTTAAAACTATTTTAGAGTACTTTAATTATTTTAAATTTTTTTTAAACTATGCTAAACTATTTATAACTATCTAAACTATTTTCTAAATTCCAGACTGTGTAAAGTGGAAGTGTTTATACTTAAATCATTGATTTAAAAGCAAATACGGTTAAATGATGTTATAAACTAAGTTGGTATTTAAATGACATATTTGAATGAATATGATGATTTTAAAATGAGAATTTAATTAACCTATCTTATCGATAATTTCGAAAGTGAAAATGATTTCAGAAGTAATATGGGTTGACATGAATATAATATTATGATATTAATTATGAATTGACTTTTGAAATGTAAAAGAACCATCAGATGTGAAATAAGCGTTTGGTTGTTAAAGAGAAAGGGATTGGATATTGTCATACTCTCTTCCAATACCGAAAACCACTTTGACAACTGTGTACGTGGTGGAAGTTTCAAAATTAAGTATGATGCTTTGGTATACGATTTTGTATTAGGTGTTTACATAACCCTGACTTCCGCGAGTCAACTTAGATGTGACTAAAACCGAAGCTATATCGGGGAAAGTGTGGTCGCACCTTCGATCGGGCACATTTCTTCGATTCTATACTATTACTTCGTTATTGATTTGGTGGTCATCCCTCGATTTGACTATGGGAGTGCGTTCCAAGGTGAGCGGTAGTAGTTGATATACGTTACTACCAGTCCAAGGTAGACGGTAGTAGCTGCTATGCGTTACCACCTTCCCTGTTCTGTGTCCTTTCATTATCCAACATGCAATACGAAGAGCCATCAACAATTAATATTTTCAGCCTCTGTCTTTTAATATTCTCTATATTCAATATTATATTTTATGACTTGTCCTTTCATATACATTGCTTGGCTTTTCAGTTTTGGTTCTGCACGTTCACTTGAGAAAACGTATAATATAATATAAGTTTATATTTATATATTACTTACAGCTCTTTTCCTCCTTGTTTTGAAACCCTTCTCATTCTCTTCTTCCCTATCTCTTCTTCTTTTGTCCATGCTTTGTTTGGAAAAAAAATGTGTGTAAATATATAACAAAGGAAATAGTGACATGCCTACAATCAGACTTCCACTTCCATTCTCTTTCAAACCATGCAAACATTTCCGACCGAATGCTTATCTTTCGTAAACCCATGTCGATCACCACTCGAACACTCCACGTTCCGCCTCAGCTTGCTCCTCCGCCTACAACCATGGATTCGCACATCACCAAACCTAAGCAACCCGACCTATTGACCACCGCACTCACCACTTTCCATCATTCAGCCAACCATCTAACTGCCCTAGATCCAAAACTCAGCAAAGCCTCCTCCGCCTGGTACATTTCCATGGTGCCTCCCTCCACAAACACCGTCATTCCCCTTCACCCATGCACAACCGAGATAAGCCAGTCCACCCACCATCCCCTCAGCTCATCACTCGTCGAACACTGCACCAAGCAGCCACCGCCACATGCTCCGTCGCATCTCCACCTCTAACCTAAGGTTCAACCTCTGCCGCACCGTGCCTTCATCCACCTCCTCCTCCTTGCAGTGCCACATGAACATCATGCATCTTCACCTGTTTGTTATATAGGTAGTATATATAATATATGTTATATATATAAGTTGTTTATATTTTTGGGTCCTCTTGTTTTATATCTTCCTCTTACTTACATTTATTATATATATGTAGTAATCTGGTTTATGGTTGTTGTGAAAAGAAAATATATAAGGTTTCATATATAATCTCCATCAGTTTTGAATATATGTAAATAAGTTTTTTTTTTATATATTAAAGTTCATGTTGGATATATACTGAAAGCATGAGGTTCTTATGTATGTTAGGTTTTTGGAAATATAAGATTTGTATGGATATTTATTTTGAAATGTATATATGTTTTACGTATAAAATCAGTTTGTTTCTATATATTTATACATAAGTCTATTTTATGTATATATAAGTCTATAGGTTATATATCTAAGCCGATCTTTTGGGTTTATATATATATGTGTGTGTGTGTGTGTGTGTGTGTTTATATAAGAAATATAATCTTTTGGTTATATATAAATTTATATACATTATATGTATATATAAAAAACTGGTTGTTGTATATATAGTAAGTATATATAATGGGTGTCATATAAATATATATTTCAAAGTTTACTGTGTACTACTCAATAGAAAAAAACATATATATGAATAATATGTTAAGCTATTTTGGTTCCTTTAGTTTATATTTATTTACAGCCTTATATATACATAAGTATTCGATTTTTGTTATACATATTGATTATGAGTATTGATTTTTTTATAATATACATATATCTTTGATTTTGAATATTTGTGTTTTAAGAATAATGATTTTTGAATTATATATATATATATATATATATATATTATTTTAATATTTGTCTTAAACTAAAATATTATTTTTTATAATAATATCTATATTTTCCGTTATATCGAGCTAATTCGAATTGTTTTCATCGATTCCTATTTACCAGCTTTTTCCGTCAAATCCGTGTTCAGCTTACTTCGCTTTGAGATTTGTTATTTGGATTAGTCGATCGTGTAGGTCGTGATTCAAATCGTAGCTCATCGTGTTGTCTATTTTCTCTAGCCTCGAAAGGTGAGCAATCACTCACGATTAACAGTCTTATATTTAGTAAATTTAATTCACATGAAATGACGATTGAAATATGCTGTTAAATTAGAATTGTTAAGTATTTCAGTTGATATTTCACATGAGTTGAATTATTAATATAAGAATGTTAATCCCGACTCGAGTGTTTTGTGTTTTGCTTTATGCTCAGGTCAGACTGAGTGTCACAGCATTTGAGACTCATCTTTGGAGATTGGAGCTTTATTTGAAGATCTATATATTCAGCTTTCAGTTATTTCAGTTTATTCCAGTCATTTATGATCAGACTCGTCAGTTGCTTATGTATTAGATAGTCATTTGTATTTGGCATTCTATTGTATTTTATTTCAGACTTTGATGTTTATAGTAGCTTCATGAACTACTATTTATTTATTCCGCTACTTATTGTTATATTACTCCGTGTCTGTGATTCTACGATTGATTTATTTACTGTACATGCTAAGTTTTGCCAAATATAAATTAGCAATCTGATATTTTGAGCAATTCAAGTCTGACATGTGCGGATGCGAATGGCTCGAAATAGCGGGTTGTTACACTGGATAGGAGATGTCAAACCCCGTAAACATCTCTGACGTCGTTACACTCATATTTATTTGCTGTCGATTTAACTTACACAAGATTTTTAGTTCCGACTCGAGTGTTTTGTCCTTTCAATTCGCACGAGTCAGTCTGAGCCTTTCAGTTTATCGAAGACTGCTTTTTGGAGGACGAAGACGAAGATTTAATACTGTTACTATTTATTATATTTATTCCACTACATCATGTTGTTTCGCTGTATTATATATATATATATATATATATATATATATATATATATATATATATATATATATTTCTGTTGTTTGCAACTCTGATCTCTATTGTAAAGGTGTAATCAAATGTTATTTTAAAACAGCTTTATGAACTATTTATTTGATTATTTTATTTTTTTCATTCCGCTGTGAGATTCTGTGTTTGTTTTTCTTCTTTTCTCTGCTTTTCTTATTTACCCCATAACAATCCTCTCTTTTGAATGGTTTGAATATGATGTGTGTGATTTATCGTCGATTTAAACAGTTCAAAAATTGGGTCGTTATAGCTGGCATGAAGAGTTAAAAAAAATTTGGCAGTGCGTTTGCTTAATAAAATATCCATGTTATCAAAAAGGTAAATTTCGAAAATTTAAAATAGAAGATTGTATTGAATTTCATGAACTTTCTTTCGTTATAAGGAATGCTCATAATGGATTGTTATGGGTACAAAAGAATTATCATATAGATTATAAGTTGAATTTGCATGGTACCTCGCACCGTTTTCATGTTCATAATTTTAATGAATTTAAGTAGGAAGATTGTCTTACCTGTATGTTAGATTCTAAAGTTTATGTCTTTAATGTTAGTAGGTAGCAATATTGGATGCTAAAAAAGACCGTCCAAGCATAGCATACAATTTGTATTAGAGCCTAATATAGTGATGATAATTAAATGAAATTTCATATCCGTGCTAACTTTAGTCGGATTATGAAACAACAAAAAGGGAAAGAACAGTGTATCAACAAATATTTCTTGAACTTAACATGGACTAATATATTTATTTGTTTCCTAAAAGCTAAGTTGCATAACAATAAGATAATACTATTATTACTACTAAAAGAACTATATTCAAAAATTAATACCTTCTTGCTGAATGGATCATAATCAATTTATTTTTCCCTTATTTTGTATTAGGAAAAACTGAGTTTTAGGACATAAAACATTTAATTTGTTTCAGTGGAGCCTATGAAACAAACATAATGACCAACATACATAAATGCTTGATGTGTTTTTTTTTACAAACATAATTCGAAAATTAGATACATTTATTAATGCATTCTTTCATATTTCTTAATTAGTTGCTAAATAAATTCAAGTTTGTATACAAATTGAAAGCAAAAGATTTAAAAAATAAGATCTCTAATTTTTGTTTACTGTTCAATTCTAGATTATGTATTTTCAGTATACAGTATCCTTTAAGAATCCTCTTGGTTTATTTGACATGGATAGTGTTATAAATTATTCTAATGAATTGAATGCAGTTGGAATCCACTTAATTTTTATGTACTCATATTTATACATTGCTTTTATGAAATAATCTACTACTCATGGTCATTCTTTCTATATTCATTCCACCCCAATTAGACAGAAATCATATTTATGACTCATTCATATTTCATATAATTACTTTCATCTCAACATAGTTTATATTTTAAGCATTAAATTATAGGTAAGCCCATTTTTAATTCATTTTGTTTGTTGTCTTTTTTAGACCACGATATTTCCCCCCAAGAGTTACAGATTTTTTTACTACATGCATGTGCCTATGACGGCTAGATCAACCTATGTTTTATACATGATCCATCGCATATCTTATCAAAATTCAATATGCATATAATCTTTATTTCAACCTTCAACTAATAATCTTATTTTTGTTTGCCGATATGGTCTTCTTTAATTGGTTAAATATGCTTCTTACAGCAGCTGGGTTGAGAGATCTTTTAATTCCTGAACATACGGATATATTTCACCTTACTTGAGAGAATAGGAGTTCCAAACATACCGCCCTTGAAGCTATTTTCAATTGTGGGGAAGTGGGCATAAAACTGGAGAAAGAAGGCCATCTTTTAGGAGTTGAGGTAATTACACTGCTCACAAACTTTATTCTATCTGGTATTGTATTATGAAAATGAAAAACTATTAGTTTTCCCACTTCCCCACCTTTGAGTTTTGGGGATATCTAAAAAACGCTTCCTACTATGCATTTGTACAATTAATTACTGTAAATTTATGTGTAAACATTCCAGCCATGCAATTGACACTTGCTAGTTGTGTCCTAAAGTGTATTTGATGCTTTGAAGTTTGATTAGTATAGTAATAGGTCTAGTTTGGAAACATACGTCTCTACCTACGACGTTATTTTACATTGATGTAGTTTTGTATTGAAATGATATACTGTTTATAATTAAGAAAAGGGAATATTTAAGTGAATATTGATGACAGCGCCAACGGTCGACTTTTTAGTATCCGTTAATCACTCGCTGTATTTTTTGTTTCAGTTTTCCTTCAGTTGTTAATTTTGATGTTTAACTGTTATTAGCGATTACAATTGTGGATTCAGTGTGTTGTTTATTACCTTTGCGTTCTTCAGCTCATTAAAATCTTGATCTGGGTTGTGGATCTAAGTGTGAGAGATGCTATGAATCGGATGAAACAATTTGCTATTCTAACGGACGAATCTAACTCGAGATATTAAAATTACTGTGCTATAGTATTCTTCATTTTTTAAATTTAGCCAAACGGCTCTTGACAGTCGGGAACTTTGTTTGCCAAAGATAAATTTCAATTTTATGCGATTTTGTTATATGGTGAAATATAGACGCTGGCAAACAAAGATTGAAAATATCTTCTTCTTCATTTCGGGACACCAACCACTGTAGATGAATCCAGCATACGGTACATTAACAATCAATGGTGCATAATGTAAGGTTTAAATTAACAGTGGAAACCGATTCATCATGTAATAGTTAGAAACTCACTCTTTTGAAGTGACTTTTTTTCTTTTTTCTTTTTTCTTTTCTATACACTAGTCTGAAGTTCAGTATGGGCCAAGTCATATGGCTCCGCCACTACGTATTACAGTAGGATCCTTTTACCGGAGGTTATTCTTAAAGAAGCAAATTACAAAGCTAAGCCCAAGAACAAAACTTATTATAAAAATAAACGTTGTTCCTAATGTTATAGGACGGCAATGCGCATTTTCAAAATAGGCATGTGTACGTGTTTGTGTTTGTGTTTGTGTTTGTGTTTGTGTATTTTGAAAATATGTGTATAGAAACGGAAAACAAATCTGTTTTATTAAACCTATTACTGAAATAAGTTTCTTTGGGGATCCATATTTAAAATGGGTTCTTTTGAAACTTCACATGGTCGCATTCCCTTTTCTTAACATATCATTGTCTCTCATGAATGATAATTTGGTTAACTTATAAACTATTGGCATACATTAAAGTGAATATTTAAGCACTTGAAATCATTAGATATAGCTGCTGCCAAGAAGTGTGCAATTGAAATTCTTTTCTGACTTGGTTTTGACAAGCAGACGCAAGCTAAGAAAACAAGTGATTTTTCTGGCTGTTGGTGGACGAGGATTTCAGTTGTACGAGCATTATTTATGAACCCGACCATTCTTCTACTTAATGAACCATCTTGGTAAAATTATCAAGCACCGACTATTATTTATTATATTAGATTTATCTTAGTTTTATTTAATGAAGATATATTATAATGGTCCATTTTTCTTATATAATCACAAATGTCAGAGCTAAATGCCAAAGCTGCATTTATGAGCATAAGTTCTTACCTTATTCAACTAAAGATTTCATCCATCATCCCATCATGCTCTGACTATATTTTGTACGTTTATCTTGCGTATTAAAAATAATAATTGATAAGATAACGTACATGCATGAACTTTTCTTGTACGTTTTGTACGTTTATCTTGTGTCACCGCTTATGTTAAACTACATGAACTTTTCTATGTATCTATGGTTTTGACAGAATTATCGAAGATACAGAAACATAAACAGATGAAAAGTCTTATGATAGAGGCCCAGCTGTTGCAGAAGCCAAAAAGAAGTATAGTCTGTATTATAACAAGTTTCATCATGCAATGCTAACAAAGCTAGATTATTATTTTAGGTCAACAATTCTGCTGGTTTATATCCAAGCTTATCAACTACATTAAAATATGTTTCGGATTGGATTTCCTTACTATTTCAGGTTCTAAAGGCATTGTATACAACTTGTGCTTATCCATTCCAATATACGTATTTGCTGTAATATAGAGAAAATTAATCAGTAAGATATCATTATATTCCTTTAGAATAGAAATAAATCCTAATTGCACGAAATATATGCAGGTTCATGAAACTAAACCGTTAGGAAATATGTTACAAAATTTGACACTTATCTATTACCAACATTTATAACCGTTGGAAATTTGATTTGCAACAGTTCTAACCGTTACAAAATGTTAATTCTGGTGGTCTGATATTCAGACTTTAATAAAAGCAGCAGAAGATAGACAAAAATCAAAAGCTAGTGTTAATGGTCATTATAAATTGTCCGAGTTGGTTGATCATGGTGTTGTAGTTTGACCGGAGTGTCGTACTTGTTGCTCGTAAAACTTCTAGATAGTTTATAGTAGTGAAATTTGAAGTTGTCACAATGAACTTTGTAAATTTGATATGTACTATTTCATACATTTGATGTTATTTTATAATTTGATGATACGTTAGTTTTGAGATTTAGTTTCGTGTTTTCTATTGTTATAAATTCGTATAGATATACTTGAATGAAATACTATTAGATCCTGAATAAGATATGATTCAACTATATCAAATTTGCAACACTTATAAGTGTTGGTAATTTTGTTATTTGCCTATATGTGCGAGGAATTCCCAATGGTTATAACCGTTTGGATATGAAAATAGTCGTAGGTTATAACCATAATTTCCAACGGTTATAACCACATTGGAATAGAAAAATCTGTTGGAACAAACAAAATTCTCAACGGTTATAACCGTTGGGAATACGAAAATTCCCAACGGTTATAACCATTGGGAATATCAAAAATTTCTTAGCAGTTATAACCGTTACAAAATATGTAAAAAAAAACTATAACATACATGCTACCAATGATTATAAGCATTGAGAATTTGATTACCAACGGTTATAACCGTTACAAAATGACATTCTGGTGTTGTGAGAGTGTACTCGTAAGAGATGACTTGGAACCGTTACTACTCCAAAACCATATACAGTTCTATGGAGGAGTTTTCATGTTATATTGAGATGTTGAAATCCATATGTGGTTCCAAGACTGTTGGATATGAGAATCTGTGTGTGATTCCAAGATTTATTTGAGATGTGGGAATCTGTATGCGATTCCAAGGCCATTGTGGTGTGGGACTCCATACGGGATTCCGTGATCTATTTTGGAGTGGTGCGTCAGATGGAACGCCGGATGTAGCCTCATCAGCGGAAACGACTAAAACCAGAGATAGGAGGCATGTCCAGTAGGATCGGCAAACCCATAGGGTGTAATCGGCTCCTTATTCTAGCAATATCGATACCTTCAGTTGTTTTTGGCATGTCAGAGCGATGCACTCAGTCTTAGCAAGACCAGTTATGTTTTTCCTATATAACCCTGTTAGACGCATATGATGCTTCGAAAGGATAACTCTGATCCTTGTGCAGGAGGACCGTTCAAGAAGTACTAAGGGCACATCCATGGAAATCTTACACAATTAGCGAACGAACCTTATCGAGTTTTGATTATATATATATATATATATATATATATATATATATATAAAATATTGTATTATGATGTACATAGCACGAGCATCACACCTACTTGATTATTATTATTGTGACCCTCATACATTATTATAATATCACTGGATTTTCTATCGAAATGGTTTGGTAATCGTAAGGCAAAAACCCGACCTGTTTATGTGCGGCGTGGTCATAGGATATCTTTATTTTGAAAAGGTTTTATAACTTAATAAATCAAATTAAGTGTGTTTTCTCACGCTGGTTTACCATATTGATCCGTGTGTTATTATTTTATAATAATACTCGGGTCAGATCGAACATATTACAGATTTAGATTGGATTGCTTTGGAGCGCAAGAGACAAGCTGGGGATTGAGACGTATTTTCGTACTTGTTTCTTCCGTTGTAATGTTTTGTTTGAAATTATCAGAAATTATCAGAAATTATGAGGACATGCTGTTATAACTGTACGGGTTGATAATTACTGATTTATATACTCTGATTTGAGAATGTATATTACAGTTTCATTTTTGTAAAGAGCTATAGATATTATATATTATTCAGTCCGCTGTGAGATTCTATATTTGTTTATTTTCTTCTATTTTCTACCTTCTTTCTTTCCCCATAACTATCCGTCTTTTCGGCACTCGATTATTCGACATGCTATACATTGAACGTATTGATGTCGATTTTCGAAGGTCAAAAATTTGGGTCGTCACACATAGTATCAGAGCTTAGGTTGGCGATACACCTAGACTTTGGTAGGAATTACTCATTAGAGATAGGGTCGGTGGTACCCTAGATTGAGTTTGAGTATATTATAGATATGAATGCGTATTTTTTGGTGAATATAAAATGTTTTATATTGTATTGACTTATCGTTTGAGTGTTTATGAATTTTAGTCGGTATGAAAATACAACTGTATCGACAGAGGTTTCTAAACTCTTAAATAAGGTAAACCGACACAGTATCGTTTTGTAGAGGGTAAATGAAATAATTTTACCTAAACTATATTTTGATATAAAAGAATTAATTTCATGAAATTATTATAGTATAATTAGAATGTTTGCTTGTCAATATTATAATCAAAAGAAGATTATAAAAATTTGAATGATTTATGTAACCAAATAGAAATTGTATAAGTATGATTATACATAGAGTTGTAACTAAAAGTGGATTCAAACCAGAATTTGGAAATTTGAATCCTAAAAATTTTGGAAAATGTTTTAAATGAATTTGAACTAAGTATTTGGGATTTTTTAGTCATAGAAATTGTGGAGATGTTTTCCAAAGTGGTTTGTGAATAATAATGGAGTGTTATTTTGGAGATATTTCTGAATGCAAACTGTTTTAAAATGGGTTTTGAAAGTAAGAAAGCACTGAACTCACTTCATTCGCTGAAAAATAATTCGGGTGATGACGACCGTATCATCATTGTTCATTTTCGAGTTTCTAAATGACGAATTGCTACCGTAGAGATTGGCTATGATTATTTGTTTTGGACTTGTTTGGTAAACAAGTTTTGTTTTAGAAATTCCAAAAGGGAATTGTTTGGGAAAAATCAAGTTTAAAAATTTTGAAAGTATGAATTGATATACAAAAGTGGATATACGTATATTTTTGATTTCAAAATGATTTGAAATAAAAACTGGATGATTAAATTCTGGGATTTCCATTTAGATGATTTGTGAACTCCGAAGAAAATCAGTTATTGAACTTATAATTTGGAGTTGATATAGATAAGAAAGGTAAGTGTGAATTTTAATTTTGGAATTAAAGTTTAACTTGAGTAAGTTAAAATGAATAATATGGGTTGAAACTTAACCTAAGATAAGTGGAATAAAATTGAATTGGATTTGAATTGAATATAAAGTTTGAAATGTAAAATGATTATATAACTATAAGTTATAATTATTGAATGAAATGGGTACACTTAAGCTGTAAAGTGATATACATAATCCAGAGTTATGATTATAAGATGTGAATGGACTCAGGTAAGCAATATGAGGTTTTATGTAAATAAGTTCTTGAACTTATGAATTGAGGAATGCAATGGTAAAACCAAAATGAAAATGGTTTGATATTATGGTAAAGAAATGGAAATTCAAAATTTTGAATTTTAAATGGAGGGTGAACTAGAATTGAGTAAGTTAAATATAAATCACTAGAAAGGTGAACCGAACTCCTAAAATGAGTCAAATGAAATTGATAGTGATTGAAAATCATTAATGGAATGATTTTCAAGTGATATAGTATAAATTGGATATGCTAAGTAACTGGATCCGAATAAATTGAATGAGAATAACTTTAAAATGAAATGGAATTTGATTGCAATGGAAACTTAACTTAAATGATTGTCTATTTAATGATTCATAAATAAATTAACATAGATTGGAATGTTCTTCAATATAAAAATGAAGAGAACAAAGCTTGGTGAATAACTTGAATGGAAATCAATGGATAATAGATAAATTGATTTAAAATCAATCTGATATGGATAAATTGAATTTGATGAAATGGTTTGTTGATTAATTAGCATGGTATGAAATGTGTTGATATTAAATGAAGTAAATAAAGCTTTGTGAAGTGCATACGTGCGAATATGGATCGAATTCAAATAAATTTCATAAAAATCAATGGAAAGTTGAATAAATGGCATACAAATTGAATTGGAAATTAATAAGTGAATGCTTGAACTCTGTAATTGCATATGCATTCTAAAATTCATGATATGACATGTTTGCTTTTAGAAACTTGTATTTAGATTGGTTAAATAAGTGTAATGTTATAAAAATTTCATGGTTATGAAACTTATGTGCTTCATTTGAGTAAGTACAGGTATAGGGAGTTGTTTGGATAGACTTTGGTTGCGTAATTGCATATAAATTAAGCAAACTCTCTTAATAATGCTAATATAAGGTACACTTACGCATCAAAAGCGAAATTGAGATAAATATTGATATATATTGTGTTTCCGAGCATGTGGGTCGATGTATATTATATTTATCATATTTGTAATATTGTAAAAGACTCTCCGTACAGGGAAGACCCTGTCAAAAATTTCGATAATTTAGGATGTTAGAAATTTTTTGAATTTTTTCGGAAACTTTATATTAACTAAATTGATTTGAAATTATAGCTTATAATAATGGGATTTGACGAATAAATAAGAATTAGTGGATTTGGATGAAGCTAAAAGGTTTAGGAAAGTGAAATGTAAGGTTTTAACTAAGTGGGTTTTGGAAAAGTTAATGGGTTTGGATCATTCGTCCCACCTTAGCAATTTCGAGGATGAAATTCTATTTAGGGGGGAGGAATGTAACTACCAGGATTTTACATCAGTTGATTTTGAATATTTAAATGGTTTTAAGTGTTAAATTTGGAATATAATTTGATTTTTGAATATGAAAATTTGGTTGAAATTTTAGAATGAATTTAAATTTCAAATATAATGATTTATCGTAATACGGAAATGGTAAATAATTGAAATTTGTGATTTAACATGAATCGAAATGGTTTATAATATGGATATAAATTCTATTTGAATTATAGTTAAGTTGGTAAGTTTTTAAAATTGGAATTTCTAGTAATTTCGTTGATTTTGAAAATCGCTCTCCTTAATCGACGCATTAAAATAGAGATCTGGAACACAGTATCAGAATTCGACGAAACTAGTTCCATTGGATCTGTAATAGTGTATTATTATCGTATCTCAAATTTTGTAGATTGGAGTTATCATTTGGTCGTGTGAAGCTGAAACGCATCGAAATTTATTTAAATAAATTTAATTAAAATATTTTGATTCGGAAACCTATCTTCCAAATACGATGGAATTGGATCCCGATATATATTTCATTGTGTTCAGGATAGGGGTAAAACATTATAAATGTTAGGCGGTACGCTTCTTTTGGAGTTTGTTCGGAAAAGTACGTAAACAGTAAAAATAATAATATAATATATATACACGCACACACACACACACATATATATACGCATATTCACCCAAAAAAATCTACGGCGCCTCCATTTTATTTCTATGGCCTAAAATAGACAAGCTTCCACCCTCGATTTCTCCCAATCCATCGACCTATAGGCTTCGACATAACCTGGAAAGTTGTAGAGCTCGGCACGATTTTTCAATTCAACTTCATGATCGAGTTTAGACAAGTAAATTGGTGGTTAAAGGGTTCCGTTTGCGCTGCCCTTGCACACATTTTCCTTATTGATAGCAGCAGCGTGGGTAACCGGACTCGCTGCATAGGAAGAGGGGAGCTAGAGCTTTTGGGTGGAGGTAGTTGATCGACCTCTGGCGTTCGAAGGGAGAAGCGGCGATCGATTTTTAACGCATGCGTGATTGGTTCTCATGGCGTGCAAAAATATGGGAGAAGAAAACACAAAAGGGAAGGAGAAACATATGTACGACCAAATTCAATTAAGGTTTTAAAAAAGGAAATTTAAATATATTGTTTATATTCAAATGTTTAAAAATTTCATAACTTGTTCATACGAGGTCCGATTGAGACGAAACTAGCGGCGATGGAATCATAGTGACAAATATTACAATCTGGAATCAATTTGGAGTTTGGTTGGAGCTAGCTAAAATTTTAAGTTAAATCGAACATCGTTCGATTGAATTTGAAATTGGAACGTTTGGAAAATTTGAACACTCAAGGTGAGTTAAACTCACTTATTTGGTTAATAAGTAATGTTTTATAGAAAATAAAGTTTATTTAAGCTGTTTGGATTGTTAAAATTGGTGATAGTTGAAATTTGTTAGGATGACAATATAGCATCTTGAAATGCTATTAGATTCGTTGAACCGGATCTAGGATCACGATATAGCATCTTGAATTGCTATTTAGCTGTTTACATTTATTTATAAAAACTTATTTCCATTATTGAATCATGTATGGAATTGTTAATCAATTGTTTTAAATTCCATTATTCAATGATAATGTAAGCACAATTGAAATATATTTATGTGATATTTGGCCAAATAAACACCGTTGAATAATAAGTTGGAGGAATTTATTGTGAATGACCTTGGTTAGTAGAATAAATTCTCATTCTGCTATTAGATTAATTTGGACGTTTATTTTTGATTGCCAACGAATTTACACTGGATAATTGATGTGTTAACAATTGATTGTTAATTATTGATTCGATTTACATATATGCCAGTTATTAAGTAAATGCATGTAATTTAACTTAGAAAGTTAAATTGAATTTAATGGTAGCTTGTTAAGTATAATTGTGCTCGTTAAGCCTCTTTCTGAATTTGTATGGTTATGGTTTCTGCTTAACTTCAAATTTTATAATTTGAAGTAAGAGATTTTATTTAATAATTATTATATAAATTGTTCTGTTTAAATTTTTATTTACAAATGTTTTGTAAAATCATTTATTTAGTAAAGTTAATTATGTTTTAAAATTAATTTTTTAACTGATTTTGTTCAAAGATAATAAATTATTTATTATTATTAGTTATTTAGAACCAGAAATTTATTTCAGTAATAATACAATTCAAAAGTTGATTAATTTTACTTAAAGGATGTTTAGTTTATTTCATTAAATTTTAAAATGTTAAAGGTTAAATGAATATATTATTAATAATTGTTTTAAAAGAATTTTTATATTATCAAATATGGTTGAGATATATTTGTGATGTTTAAAATCTTATTTATTATAATTATGTAGTAAATTATTTATAGAGGAATCATTTGTGTGAAGAATTGGTTAACAAAGTTTATAAATGTGAAGGTGGTTTGAAATTTGTAAACGGAGATTGGAAATGGTTTAAAATTTGTAAAAGAATATTTCTCTAAATTAAACTTTGAAATTTATAAAGAAGTTTTATAAATAGGTTTGGAAATATTTATGAGATAAAGAAATTGTTGGGAAGTAATGGTATATTTTCATAGCGTAATTCGAGGGCAGAGATTGCCTATGGTTTGAGATGTTTTCATTAGCATAGCAACGTAACCATTGTGCAAATTCGGTCTATGATTGATTGCATGGCGAAAATCAGGAGGCAGAGATTGCCTAAATTAAGTTTGGTTTTTTTAGGATAGAGACGCAACCATCAAGCTGCGATCCATGGTCGATACCGAATGGTATTTCCATATCCATTTTAATGAGTTTTCAAGTATTTTTGAAAGAAAGGATTTGTGAATATACTTATTTAGATGAAATAAGTATATGCCTGTTTTAAATGGGGAATTCAAATTTATCAAAATTGAATTAAAGGGACTTAGTGATTTCAGTGGGAAATGTAATCGTTGTTTGAATGTTTGTTACTTGATAGTTAAATAACCGGCTATCAAATTTTGGCCCGAATATGTATTCCTTCTTTATTTCGATGGTCGGTAAATGATTTTCTACTTAACACCGAAGGATTTTAACTCAAAGAAATCCCTAGGGGAAACATGGGAATTAGATGGTATAATTACCATTGGTGGTGCTATACTGTATGTATAATCTCGTTGATCTTTTAGGATAAATGATAAGGAGATTCGTCCACTTAAACGGTTAGGGGGTGATCTCCGCTCCTATGTATTATCTGATTGTATCCTAAAGAACCGGTATTGAGCATTTCGGAAATCGACGATTGGTTTATCGAGTGCTCGGGAAGTGGTAGAGTGTACTCGTAAGAGATGATTCAGAACCGTTACCACTCCAAAACCATATACGGTTCTATGGAGGAGTTTTCATGTTATATTGAGATGTTGAAATCCATGTGTGATTCCGAGACCATTGGGTATGGGAATCAGTGTGTGATGCCAAGATCTATTTGAGATGCGGGAATCTGTATGCAATTCCAAGGCCATTGTGGTATAGGAATCCATAAGGGATTCCGTGATCTATTTTGGAATGGTGCGTAAGCTGGAACGTCGAACATAGCTTCATCAGTGGAAATGACTAAAAGTAGACATAGGAGGCATAGACAGTAGGGTTGGCAAACCTATAGGGTGCAATCGGCTCCTTTTTCTAGCAATATCGATACCTTTAGTTATTTTTGGCATGCCGGAGCGATGAACTCGGTCCTTGCAAGACCGGTTATCTTTTTCCTATAATACCCCGGCTAGACGGGTATGGTGCTTCGGATGGATAACTTCGATCCTTGTGTAGGTGGACCGTTCTCGAAGTAGTGTGGGCACCTCAGTGGACATCCTACATAATTAGCGAACAAGCCTTATCGAGTTTGATTTTATATATATAGTATTATGTTGTGATGTACACAACACGAGCATCACAACTACTTGATTATTATTATTTTGACCCTTAGACATTATTATAATATCACTGGATTTTCTATCAAATGGTTTGGCGATCGTAAGGCAAAAACCTGACCATATTTATGTGCGGCGTGGTCTTACGATATCTGTATTTTGAAAAGGTTTTATAACTTAATAGATCAAACTAAGTGTATTTTCTTACGTTGGTTTACCAGACTGATCCGTGTATTGTTATTTTATATAATGCTCCGGTCAGACTAAGCATATTACAAATTGAGATTGGATTCCTTTGGAGCTCAAGAGATGAAGTAGGCATTGAGACGTATTCTCGTACTTGTTTATTCCGCTGCAGTGTTTTGTTTGAAATTATTAGCAATTGTGAGGACAGGCTATTATGATTGTCCAGACTGGTAATTATTGATTTGTATATTCTGATATGAGATATGTATATTAGAGTTTCATTTTTGTAAAGAGCTATTGATATTATATATTACTCAGCCCGCTGTGAGATTCTATATTTGTTTAGTTTCTTCTATTTTCTACCTTCTTTCTTTCTCCATAATTGTCTTTCTTTCCGGCACTCGATTGTTCGACAGGCTGTACATTGAACATATTGATATCAATTTTCAAGGGTCGGAAATTGATATCGTCACACGAAGGTATCTTGTAAGACCATGTTGCACATAAACATGGACTGGTTTTTACCTTAAGATAACCAAAACATATTTTATGGAAAATCTAGTAATATTTTAATAATGTCTAGGATACAAATACATGTTAATCATAGCCAAAATTGTTACATTAATTAAATTACAGCATAATAGGTATACAATTAAATCCAAAAGCTCGAATTGGAGAATGAATTCCAACTATGAAAGGGTAAGGGTCTACCCACCGAATCCTTACACCTTTAGATAAAATGTACGAGAGGCTTCAACACGTTACACCTTTACTACTGAGAACCGATCCTACCCCTTACTGGATAGCGCCGAATGATCACCCCTTGCTTGGTAAACAACTATAATGGGCCCTAAAGCATTTTTAAATATCAATAATAGTTATTGGATGATCATATCCTAATGGAAGCGACCCACATAATCCTACCGCATGTCCCTGCTTTAATCATTTTCCTGGTTGATGAGGCTTGTGGCTACGGTTACCTTTTTATACAGCGAACCATCTTGGAATGCTAATACTGCCCTCTAGTTAGAAATGCAATGCAACATTCATCATTCATCCATACAAGTTTGTTTGGGTCTGAACGAAATCGAAGGCATTATCTCCATAACAACCATTTTGAGATCACCCTTAGGACTAATACCAAGTAGCATTTGCACTTCAAAAGCTCCATCTTCAATCATCTTCAAGATATTCTAATTCGAGCGCTTATTTCGGTTCAAAATGGTTTTCGGATAATGTAACGACCCAGAATTTTATTTAATTAAAATTTGAATATTTAATTAATTTTAAATATTAATAAGTGAATTTATAAGTCGAATAAATTTTTATTTGAATTATTGGATTTAATTGGATAATTAAATCGATAATTTAATATGTTAAATTATGGAAATAATTGAAAATTGAGTTAAATATGATTGAAAATGATTTGTAAAATTTATTTTATCATGTTGAAGTTAGAATGATATTTTAGAACTTTTAAAATCGAATTAAGAGTTAAATTGTGAAAATTGAATATTTTAATATTTAAATCGACTAGTGAAAATAGTCAATTTTTGAACAGTCTCAGAATTGAACGAAACCAGTTCCATTGGATCCGTAATAGTTAGTTATTACCGAATTTCAATTTTCGTGTCAATCGGAGTTATCGTTTGACTGTGGCAGCTCGAAACGCATCGAATTATTTTTAATATTAATTTGGCGAGTTAAAATAGCCATTTTTCAAAAAGTCTCGGATTTTGACGAAAATAGTTTCATCGGATCTGTAATGTGATATTATTGTAGGGTTTTAAATTTCGTGTCAATCGGATTTACCGTTTGTCCGGTACAAATTAAAACGCCTAGAAATCGATTTAAATCGGTTTAATTTAAATCGATCGTTTGTAGCCATAACTCGCATAGATGACCGAATTAGCTTCCGAAACCTATTCCATTGTGTCCGGAACGCGGGGTAAACCCTAGAAACGCTGGTTACGGCGCGTAAATCGAAGTTTGGAAAATTGGAATGAATAAAGTTCGATTTTTTCCTATAAATACACCATAAATTCACAATTTTAGAAAAATAAAAATAAAAACCCTAAATCTAAAACCCTAGCCGCCGGTCAATAAATCAATGGCCAAAAATGTTCCATATTCATCCCTTATAATCTTCCAATCTGCAAATAATTAGCAACAACTTCCAACTAGAGATTGGTAGAGCTAGCCGAGCTCTTCGAATCCATATGGGGATGATGAGTATTCGAGCAACGTGGTGGTCGTTGAGGAGCCATGAAGGCAGGCCGTTCGGTCTCGAATTGCGTGCTGGGGGCTTGACCGAGCTCTATGATGTTTGGGCCGAAGGTGTAGTGTGGGGAGGCGAGGAGAATGCAAGTTGCTGATCGAATTATCGTCGAGCGATGAAGTAGCAAAATCAAAACCTAATATGGTGTTTGAGTGGGTTGTTGCGTGCTCCATCCTGGAGATGTTTGCGCATGGAGATGGAAGAAGGAGTGGTCGGCCCTAATGCATTCAGTTTGATCCAACGGCTAATGTTTGTGTATGTTAAAATTTTTAAATAAAAGTTGTAAATTATGAATATAAATTTGTGTAATGTTCAAATATTCATAACTTTTTCATACGAGGTCGAAAACGCGCGAAACCAGTTGCATTGGAATCGTATGGACGAGCACTACGCGATGAAAATGGATTGGAGTCATTTGGAGTTAGTGAGAATTTCGGGTAAAATAAATCGCTAAAACGAAATTGAAATCAAGGTGAGAACTTCTCACTCAATCGAATCAGTTTCGATTTTATTTTAAATAGTTAGATTTAAAATATTTGAATACATGTTTGAATGATAATTGATATCTATTGATTGTTAAAATAGACATTATGCGCCGTTAGTAAGCGGATGTTATTTATTAAAAACATATACCGCGAATATTTCATAAACAGTGAAATTGGTATTATATATAATAGCAATATATATATATTGGCATATGTATATATTGGAGTTATTGATTTCCCACATTTTTTTAGCGGATGAGACCCTATTGCGCCGTCTATTAAGCGGATAGTATTTAAATCCCATATACTGCGATAATTCCGTACTGGAGCGGAATTGGTATTGTGTTAATGTTTGTGGATGCAGGAAAACAGGTTGGAGGGATCCAACTGGATTCCTCAACAGTTTTTATTTGATTTCAGATATTTTGATATTTGATGGATTATCATATCGATATATGATATCGTTGTAGTCGTGATTGACTATTTGGTGTATAGCATCATTAGACCAAATTTTGGAATTTTAAATTGTTTTTAAAGAGATTTTTGAAAGTATAAGTTATAAAATATTTTTGGAATTGATCCATTATAAATAAATAAACGTTATAATTTTTAAAGTTATAAAAATTATGATTTTGAGAAATACGGTTAAAGTTGATTTTTGAAAATATGGAGTTTAATGATTTTATAAAATAGTTTAATCGGGATTAATTGAATTTATTATGAAAAATTGAAATATAGGATTTATAAAATTTGATTATTTTATAAATCAAAAATGGTGAAATTATAAAGAAGTTTAAAGACGTTTTAGAATAATAATACAAGTTGATTTGTATAAAAGATTTATAAAATGGATATTTATAAATTTGAATATTTTGGATTATAAAACGAGTTTTTATAAGTGTTTGAATGAATTATGAATGGATTTCATAAATGAATGAAATTTATAGAATTATAAACGGTGAAGTTATAAATGGAATTTTATAAGCAGTATGTTTATAAGATTTATAAAGTTATTAAAGAATATATTTGGATAAATAATTGAATCTTATAAGTTATAAGATTGATAATTATGAAGTTTAAAGGAACGATTTTGTAAAATAATCGTTTTATAAGCATTTAACTTATAATGTGAACTTTTGTTTTATAATTGAGTTATAAACTGGAATAGGTTAATAAAGGAATTTATAAAAAGAAGTTTTTATAAGATAAATAGAAAAGGAATTTATAAACGTTGTTTTATAAATTTGCAAATGACTTATTTTGATAAGAAAATTGTTATAACTTATTTATGGAGTTATATTCACGTTTTTGACTGTGAATGATCCTTTGAAATAAAATGAATAGAAATGATGAAATTGTTAATAAAAGTATATTCACGTTTTTGAATAGTGAATAATATGTTAAAGAAATTGTTTTTGAATGTGATGTTTTAAATAGAATTAAAACAAGTTAACGATGTTTTAATTGGGTTGAGATTCGAAACCATAGATTTCAACATTGATTATTGAAATAGACGTTTTCGAGAAATAGAAGGAAATGGTGGACTATAACACTGTTGTTATAGTAAATGATTACCGAAAGGAAATGTTTTGTATAGTATTGGGATTTATATATCTATTTTAATTTCGAATCCCTATACTAGTGATTTTGGGTTGTCGTAACGATGTTTTACCCAACATTCATTTTGGCCCAAATAAATATGTTTAAGAGAATGATTTCCTTAAAGAATGAGATATATACTTAATTTCGATTGAAGTATATTGAATATTTTCCAAGTGTTGAAAATAAATGGATTGAGAATTACTTAATAAGTAAGTATGGAAATGTTTTCCAATATAAAGTGAATATTTTGAGAATTTATCTTTTTGAAGATAAATTGAAATTGAATAAATGAAATCGTATATTTATAGATATTGTGGAATATAAATTCACTAAGGAATTTATAAAAAGGGGAATTTGTTTAAAAATAAATATTGATTTATTTTTGAAGTGTGAAAATTATATATCTAGTAAAGATATCTTTGGGAAATAAATAATTTGAAAAATTATTTTGGAATCTGGTGATGTTGTGCATATCTATTGATAGTTCAATAACCGACTGTCAATAATTACCTTTGAATGGGTAATTGATGTGATTTGTTTGAATTTGAATGCCACACTTATTTTTGAATAAGCGCTCACTATTCGGGTTAACCGGGAAAGGACCATGGGGTCGTATAACCCATTCCGAATATGTGATACGTCGTTATGATAGCATTGAAGATCGGTGTTGAAGACCCGGTATTTGCGAGAGCGATAGGATGACCTGTCGATTGACTCTGCACCGAGTAGCTACGGTATTGAGTTCTCCATATGTGATGGGAAATCCGATCAGGATTGTGGATATCCGGATTGCAAGGACTTCTTTGTAAGTGCTTTCGGTTTTGTTCGAGCCCGGAACAGACTTGTATGGATTGTATGTCTGACATTACAAATTGAGATATAAAGCAGATTTCTTTCAAATATATTTCTGTTGGTGGCGAAGAATTTATTCTTTTAGCTTAACACCCTTCTCTGAGACGTACGAGCTCAGAGGTTATGTAGTTGAAGGTTATCAGCGATATATTCCCAATTTGGTAATGTGACATGCTGAGTGTTGCTGTGAAATGATCATTGTGTTGATTATTTGTGATAGGATCGTTTATTTGATCGTCTATCCTGGTGATCATTTCTATGATCATTTGTTGACCCAAAGCATGGCTTTTGTATAAAGTATGTTTTTGTGGACGTGACTTCGTCGAGCCTCACACCCCGTTAATGGTCAAAACAGGAAAGATGCGGCAAGGTTATGAGGGGTAGCGCCCTTTAGGATATGTGCGTTTCTTTCTGGAAAAGGGTGGTATCATGGTATGGAGCCCAGATACTTACTCATGTTGAAAACACTTTATGATTGTGTGAATTGATTGCGAGCGCTCGGTTGAAAGGTCTCAAAGGACCGGGGGATGGCATATTCGGTCAGTTGTTACTCAGTTAGGGGTAACCCGGCCTTGTGTTGGTAGAGATCCGGTTTGGTTCTCGGGGATGTCCATCCAGAGGCATTCTCATGTGGCAATGGGAAGTTCCTTGGCCTGATCATTCGTTGGAAATCCAAAGAAACATTACGAGACTTGTACGGTTTTAGTTGTAGAACCTGCCATCTAGTATGGTAGCTATAGTAAGCATAATATAATGGTACCTATGCTGGCTAAGATTTATATTCTACTTTCGAAATTGTTTCCTACACTATGCACTAATAATAATAAGAAATGTTCTTTTTAAATGCGTATCAAGCATCTTTGACTATCATAAGGAGAAATCTCCTCCAAGTCTGCGTTTGCATTGTGTGTGTGGCGGGAGGTCTTATGGTAGTCTCATTTTTAAAAGCATTGCGAATTGACTTTAAAAATATTCCTCTATTTTGTTTTTAAAGATAAATAAACTGTTTTGAGTTCTCACACCAGTCACATGACTGACTCGGAGTTTATTGTTTTCCTTCCTAAACTCTGGGTGCCCACCAATTTCCACACGGGCAGTCAAGAGTTAGGTTTATCAGGATATTCTGGATATTCAGGAGTTGCTGGAGGCAAGCTGGATGGCATGGCGTATTACTTATATAGTATTTCTTTTTCCGCTGCACTATTTGTTTTTGTTGTACACTCTGATGATATGATGTAATGTATGTGATGTAATAACTGATATAGTTCTTTGTTTAAAGATTATTCATTTATTATTGTATGTTGTTCCGCTGTGAATTGTGAGATTCTGTTATTGTTCTGTTGTGTTCCGTTCTATTTTCTATTTTCTTTTCTCTCTATTTTCTATCTTCTTATCTCTTCTTCTGTCTTTTTCTTTTTCTTAAACCATAATATTTCGGGTTTCCGGCCTTCGATTTCTCGGCAGTCGATAAAGTGAGTATCGATGTTGAATTTTCGAAAGTCAAAAATTTCCGGGACGTTACAGGTGGTATCAGAGCTGTTGGTTAAGCGACAACCATGGTTCTGTTGGGTATTACTCATAGAGATAGAGTCAGTAGTACTCTAGAATGAGTTTGAGTGTAATAATAGCTGTGAGAGCGTATTTGTTAGTGAATATAAAATTGTTTTATATTGTGATGATTGGTTTATTGAGTGGCATATGAACCTTCGTCGGCACGGTCTGTCAAACTATGCCGAAGGGGTTTATAAACATTTGAATAGAACAATTCGACATAATATTGTTTTAAATTGGGTAAATGAAACAATTTTACCTTGATTATATTTTATATATAAAGGAATAATTTTTCAGAATTATTAAAGTGTATGTAAATTGATTGTTAGGTTGTTTGAATAATCTAAATAAAAGAATAATTGTATAAGCAAAAGAATTATAAGAATTGAATTATAATTAAATGTGATTTACAATTGTGAAATAAACTTATATATCTAAGAAGTGAAACTATATGAATATATATTTATGAATATGGGTTGTAAATAAAAGTGAATTTAAAGTTAAATGGAAATTTACTTTAGAATTGAAATCTGAATTTATTTACAAGTGGGAATTTAAGTTATGTAAAACTAAGTGATGTTTAAATGGAATTCAACTTAAGATGGTTAAATGAATTACCAATTGAATTGAATGAATCGATTGAATGTTAATCAATTGAATGTAAATAATTGATATGAAATAATGAATATAAGTGTTAATTCATTAAAATTCTAATGTTATTGGAAGTTGAAAGATTGAATGAAAATCAATTTAATTAAACCAATTGAAAGTGATGGTGTTAAACCAAATTGAATGAATATAAGCAAAGGAATTTTGTTTTAATTAATAAATATTGGTTGTTATATGGATGTTGATTGATTGTATATGAATTCATTAAGTGTTAATGAAATTGAAAGCTAAATTAATTAAAATCCAATTGGAAGTTAAATGAATCTTGAATAGAATTGAATTTGATTTGGAAGTGAACCAACTTGAATATGAATTAGTGAATATAAACTAATTGAAAATGAATGTTAGTAAAAACATCCACTGTTAATGAATCGAATGTGATTAAATTGAAAGAAAACATATTTCATTGAATATCAATAAGAATATGAATGAATATTTATTGATTATGGATGATAGTTGGTTGATGGTTGAATATATTGCTTTTGTTTCAATTGCTATGTTGACATATATAGTTATTATGTTGCTATATGTTGTATATTGATACTATTATCTATATGCATGATTCTCATGTTGTTTGTTGAGTGTTTAGTAAGTGCGGATCGCGTTTGCTTCGCATTTGGAGCTTGCTTTCGCGCTATATTAGCCGTATATGCTTGCTAATAAAATATAAGGTACATATCTCGGATTAAATATCGTACTTTTACACTTTTTTCCCTTCGGGATGCCTCATTACTTGATGAGATGTATATTTGTGATATATATACTGTCATTTTTTTTCGGATCGAGCCGCGCAAAGGAGACTATGGCGATTTTTTCCGAAAATTTAAGGCGTTAGAAAAATTTGGAAAACAATTGGGAAAATTTTGAAAACCTTAACTTTGATTTGGAATTGAAAGTTAAACAATAGTAATTGTTTTTGAAAAGATAACTAAGTATGATTTGAAAACTTAGTAAAGATTTGTAAGAAATTAATTATGAATTTGGGAAAATTAATAGATTCTGTAACTTTTCTTACTTGGAAATTTCGAGGACGAAATTCTTTTAAGGGGGGAAGATTGTAACGACCCAGAATTTTATTTAATTAAAATTTGAATATTTAATTAATTTTAAATATTAATAAGTGAATTTATAAGTCGAATAAATTTTTATTTGAATTATTGGATTTAATTGGATAATTAAATCGATAATTTAATATGTTAAATTATGGAAATAATTGAAAATTGAGTTAAATATGATTGAAAATGATTTGTAAAATTTTATTTTATCATGTTGAAGTTAGAATGATATTTTAGAACTTTTAAAATCGAATTAAGAGTTAAATTGTGAAAATTGAATATTTTAATATTTAAATCGACTAGTGAAAATAGTCAATTTTTGAACAGTCTCAGAATTGAACGAAACCAGTTCCATTGGATCCGTAATAGTTAATTATTACCGGATTTCAATTTTCGTGTCAATCGGAGTTATCGTTTGACTATGGCAGCTCGAAACGCATCGAATTGTTTTTAATATTAATTTGGCGAGTTAAAATAGCCATTTTTCAAAAAGTCTCGGATTTCGACGAAACCAGTTTCATCGGATCCGTAATGTGATATTATTGTAAGTTTTTAAATTTCGTGTCAATCGGATTTACCGTTTGTCCGGTACAAATTAAAACGCCTAGAAATCGATTTAAATCGGTTTAATTTAAATTGATCGTTTGTAGCCATAACTCGCACAGATGACCGAATTAGCTTCCGAAACCTATTCCATTGTGTCCGGAACGCGGGGTAATCCCTAGAAACGCTTATTACGGCGCGTAAATCGGAGTTTGGAAAATTGGAATGAATAGTGTTCGATTTTTTCTTATAAATACACCATAAATTCACAATTTTAGAAAAAAAAAATAAAAACCCTAAATCTAAAACCCTAGCCGCCAGTCAATAAATCAATGGCCAAAAATGTTCCATATTCATCCCTTATAATCTTCCAATCTGCAAATAATTAGCAACAACTTCCAACTAGAGATTGGTAGAGCTAGCCGAGCTCTTCGAATCTATATGGGGATGATGAGTATTCGAGCAACATGGTGGTCGTTGAGGAGCCATGAAGGCAGGCCGTTCGGCCTCGAATTGCGTGCGGGGGGCTTGACAGAGCTCTATGATGATTGGGCCGAAGGTGTAGTGTGGGGAGGCGAGGAGAATGCAAGTTGCTGATCGAATTATCGTCGAGCGATGAAGTAGCAAAATCAAAACCTAATATGGTGTTTGAATGGGTTGTTGCATGCTCCTTCCTGGAGATGTTTGCGCGTGGGGATGGAAGAAGGAGTGGTCGGCCCTGATGCATTCAGTTTGATCCAACGGCTAATGTTTGTGTATGTTAAAAATTTTAAATACAAGTTGTAAATTATGAATATAAATTTGTGTAATGTTCAAATATTCATAACTTTTTCATACGAGGTCGAAAACGCGCGAAACCAGTTGCGTTGGAATCGTATGGGCGAGCACTACGCGATGAAATTGGATTGGAGTCGTTTGGAGTTAGTGAGAATTTCGGGTAAAATTAAATGTCCGTTTAATTTTATTCGAAATAAATCGCTAAAACGAAATTGAAATCAAGGTGGGAACTTCTCACTCAATCGAATCAGTTTCGATTTTATTTTAAATAGTTAGATTTAAAATATTTGAATGCATGTTTGAATGATGATTGATATCTATTGATTGTTAAAATAGACATTATGCGCCGTTAGTAAGCGGATGTTATTTATTAAAAACATATACCGCGAATATTTCATAAACAGTGAAATTGGTATTATATATAATAGCAATATATATATTGGCATATGTATATATTGGAGTTATTGATTTCCCGCATTTTTTTAGCGGATGAGACCCTATTGCGCCGTCTATTAAGAGGATAGTATTTAAATCCCATATACTGCGATAATTCCGTACTGGAGCGGAATTGGTATTGTGCTAATGTTTGTGGATGCAGGAAAACAGGTTGGAGGGATCCAACTGGATTCCTCAACAGTTTTTATTTGATTTCAGATATTTTGATATTTGATGGATTATCATATCGATATATGATATCGTTGTAGTCGTGATTGACTATTTGGTGTGTAGCATCATTAGACCAAATTTTGGAATTTTAAATTGTTTTTAAAGAGATTTTTGAAAGTATAAGTTATAAAATATTTTTGGAATTGATCCATTATAAATAAATAAACGTTATAATTTTTAAAGTTATAAAAATTATGATTTTGAAAAATACGGTTAAAGTTGATTTTTGAAAATATGGAGTTTAATGATTTTATAAAATAGTTTAATCGGGATTAATTGAATTTATTATGAAAAATTGAAATATAGGATTTATAAAATTTGATTATTTTATAAATCAAAAATGGTGAAATTATAAAGAAGTTTAAAGACGTTTTAGAATAATAATACAAGTTGATTTGTATAAAAGATTTATAAAATGGATATTTATAAATTTGAATATTTTGGATTATAAAACGAGTTTTTATAAGTGTTTGAATGAATTATGAATGGATTTCATAAATGAATGAAATTTATAGAATTATAAACGGTGAAGTTATAAATGGAATTTTATAAGCAGTAGGTTTATAAGATTTATAAAGTTATTAAATAATATATTTGGATAAACAATTGAATCTTATAAGTTATAAGATTGATAATTATGAAGTTTAAAGGAACGATTTTGTAAAATAATCGTTTTATAAGCATTTAACTTATAATGTGAACTTTTGTTTTATAATTGAGTTATAAACTGGAATAGGTTAATAAAGGAATTTATAAAAAGAAGTTTTTATAAGATAAATAGAAAAGGAATTTATAAACGTTGTTTTATAAATTTGCAAATGACTTATTTTGATAAGAAAATTGTTATAACTTATTTATGGAGTTATATTCACGTTTTTGACTGTGAATGATCCTTTGAAATAAAATGAATAGAAATGATGAAATTGTTAATAGAAGTATATTCACGTTTTTGAATAGTGAATAATATGTTAAAGAAATTGTTTTTGAATGTGATGTTTTAAATAGAATTAAAACAAGTTAACGATGTTTTAATTGGGTTGAGATTCGAAACCATAGATTTCAACATTGATTGTTGAAATAGACTTTTTCGAGAAATAGAAGGAAATGGTGGACTATAACACTGTTGTTATAGTAAATGATTTCCGAAAGGAAATGTTTTGTATAGTATTGGGATTTATATATCTATTTTAATTTCGAATCCCTATACTAGTGATTTTGGGTTGTCGTAACGATGTTTTACGCAACATTCGTTTTGGCCCAAATAAATATGTTTAAGAGAATGATTTCCTTAAAGAATGAGATATATACTTAATTTCGATTGAAGTATATTGAATATTTTCCAAGTGTTGAAAATAAATGGATTGAGAATTACTTAATAAGTAAGTATGGAAAATTTTTCCAATATAAAGTGAATATTTTGAGAATTTATCTTTTTGAAGATAAATTGAAATTGAATAAATGAAATCGTATATTTATAGATATTGTGGAATATAAATTCACTAAGGAATTTATAAAAAGGGGAATTTGTTTAAAAATAAATATTGATTTATTTTTGAAGTGTGAAAATTATATATCTAGTAAAGATATCTTTGGGAAATAAATAATTTGAAAAATTATTTTGGAATCTGGTGATGTTGTGCATATCCATTGATAATTCAATAACCGACTGTCAATAATTACCTTTGAATGGGTAATTGATGTGATTTGTTTGAATTTGAATGCCACGCTTATTTTTGAATAAGCGCTCACTATTCGGGTTAACCGGGAAAGGACCATGGGGTCGTATAACCCATTCCGAATATGTGATACTTCGTTATGATAGCATTGAAGATCGGTGTTGAAGACCCGGTATTTGCGAGAGCGATAGGATGACCTGTCGATTGAGTCTGCACCGAGTAGCTACGGTATTGAGTTCTCCATATGTGATGGGAAATCCGATCAGGATTGTGGATATCCGGATTGCAAGGACTTCTTTGTAAGTGCCTTCGGTTTTGTTCGAGCCCGGAACAGACTTGTATGGATTGTATGTCTGACATTACAAATTGAGATATAAAGCAGATTTCTTTCAAATATATTTCTGTTGGTGGCGAAGAATTTATTCTTTTAGCTTAACACCCTTCTCTGAGACGTACGAGCTCAGAGGTTATGTAGTTGAAGGTTATCAGCGATATATTCCCAATTTGGTAATGTGACATGCTGAGTGTTGCTGTGAAATGATCATTGTGTTGATTATTTGTGATAGGATCGTTTATTTGATCGTCTATCCTGGTGATCATTTCTATGATCATTTGTTGACCCAAAGCATGGCTTTTGTATAAAGTATGTTTTTGTGGACGTGACTTCGTCGAGCCTCACACCCCGTGAATGGTCAAAACAGGAAAGATGCGGCAAGATTATGAGGGGTAGCGCCCTTTAGGATATGTGCATTTCCTTCTGGAAAAGGGTGGTATCATGGTATGGAGCCCAGATACTTACTCATGTTGAAAACACTTTATGATTGTGTGAATTGATTGCGAGCGCTCGGTTGAAAGGTCCCAAAGGACCAGGGGATGGCATATTCAGTCAGTTGTTACTCAGTTAGGGGTAACCCGGCCTTGTGTTGGTAGAGATCCGGTTTGGTTCTCGGGGATGTCCATCTAGAGGCATTCTCATGTGGCAATGGGAAGTTCCTTGGCCTGATCATTCGTTGGAAATCCAAAGAAACAATACAAGACTTGTACGGTTTTAGTTGTAGAACCTGCCATCTAGTATGGTAGCTATAGTAAGCATAATATAATGGTACCTATGCTGGCTAAGATTTATATTCTACTTTCGAAATTGTTTCCTACACTATGCACTAATAATAATAAGAAATGTTCTTTTTAAATGCGTATCAAGCATCTTTGACTATCATAAGGAGAAATCTCCTCCAAGTCTGCGTTTGCATTGTGTGTGTGGCGGGAGGTCTTATGGTAGTCTCATTTTTAAAAGCATTGCGAATTGACTTTAAAAATATTCCTCTATTTTGTTTTTAAAGATAAATAAACTGTTTTGAGTTCTCACACCAGTCACATGACTGACTCGGAGTTTATTGTTTTCCTTCCTAAACTTTGGGTGCCCACCAATTTCCACACGGGCAGTCAAGAGTTAGGTTTATCAGGATATTCTGGATATTCAGGAGTTGCTGGAGGCAAGCTGGATGACATGGCGTATTACTTATATAGTATTTCTTTTTCCGCTGTACTATTTGTTTTGGTTGTACACTCTGATGATATGATGTAATGTATGTGATGTAATAACTGATATAGTTCTTTGTTTAAAGATTATTCATTTATTATTGTATGTTGTTCCGCTGCGAATTGTGAGATTCTGTTATTGTTCTGTTGTGTTCCGTTCTATTTTCTATTTTCTTTTCTCTCTATTTTCTATCTTCTTATCTCTTCTTCTGTCTTTTTCTTTTTCTTAAACCATAATATTTCGGGTTTCCGGCCTTCGATTTCTCGGCAGTCGATAAAGTGAATATCGATGTTGAATTTTCGAAAGTCGAAAATTTCCGGGACGTTACAGATAATATATCTGATCCCGGTCTCTCCGAACGGACAACGATAATTTAAAAACAGGCCAAGTTTGATAGTTGGTTATCTAACTGTAAAATATACAACAATCACATCATGGATTTATTTCCATAAGGAAACCAACATTGGCTCAGCGCATAAGCAACCATTACCCCTTTTTAAAACATTTACTTAACCTCTTCATAAATACTTGATTTAAATATCTTTACAAAAAGATATATTCACAAAACAACTTTTGGTACTTGGAAAATATCCATTTACTTATTTCATCGGTATAAGTAGATTTCCTATTTGGTGTTAAGTATAGAAAGATGTTCCACACCACCATAATTATTAAAAGATCACTTATAGAAATCAAATCTCATATTGTAACGTCAAGTATCAAGAGGCCAAATGCTAAGCGCTATAGATGCTGCAGTCATCCATAATATTAACTTTTGGTGACAAAATACAGTAATGTTAATGGTATTCATAATATCATAAGCACTTGAATACGACAAAAATCACAGATTTTCAAAAAATAACATTTTACCCGTTACATTTCAAAACAAATTCATATCAAATTTACATGATCCCATAATCGTTTCCTAGGTAAAGATCAATTATAATTAGAACAATACACCAAGAGGGACATATAATGATGCCCCTTGGTTGATCAGAGTCAATATAGTCATATCTAACTCAATATACATAGCGGAATCAAAACAAGATAAAACTATAACTCCTAATTAGCTATCCATCGGTCATCTGCTCGTCTTCAGAAGCTTTATTCGCCAAAATGACTAAAACCTGAAAATATTAACCCTCAGCCTACTCAAATCAATTTTGAGCACCCGAGAGTTTAAGAGAAAACAAAAACTTCGAGTAAGACATAAAGCATAATATAAATAACACTGTTACAATTCAGTTTACTGATATTAAGTAAGATCATGTCGCATAGCGGTATGGGTTCCCTCACTAATATCTTCTTTAAAACATATATTTTGCAAATCCATTCCTGCAACTAAACTGGTTAATCAAACCGATATAATAATGATAATAATAGCTAAGTCCATTAAGCTATAATCAGGTAACTAATGGACTATTTGTCCACAAGTAATAAGTGGACCATCTGTCCGAAAACTGGGTTGACTGCATACAAACTGGACTAACTGTCCGCAAAGTGGACTAACTGTCCGAATCAAAATGTGCTATCTGTTCGAATCATTTTCTTAGGGTTAACTACCCTTCATCTTTCTCCTTGAAAACCTTTTCAAAATGATTTAACCTTATAAATCATGCTTATATAAGGAAAATATATCCTTAGTATTATTCTAAGCTATTTTTCCATGTTATATATACTTTACTCAAAATAATGTTGATGGGATTTAATAAGGATTACCTATCCTTTCAAAATAAGTTAAAGTCCTTTTTAACTTGAAAACACTAGGCTATTCTGCCTATTTAATATATTCGAAACCTTTCTTTAAAACCTTTAAAAAAACCCATTCGAAACCCTTAAAAGTAATCATTTCGAAACCATTGAAAGTATCCCTTTTGAAATCATTGAAAGTCACTCTTTCAAAACTAATAAAAGTATTTCCTTCGAAATCTTTAAAATACTAGACATCTTCCTTTAAAGTCTTTTAAACATTGCCTTTCGAAAACATAAGAAAAACCGTCCCTTTCGACCTTGTCGAAACCCTAGGGAACCATCCCTTCGAAACCATTCATCAAAACCCTTTCGAAAGTATTAAAGTACTAAATCTTTCAAAAGCCTTTGGGTTCAATTTAAAACATATGGAAACCTTTTGAAACCATTCAAATATTTACCCCTTTGAAACTTACGGAAACTGTTTCGGTCGAACCCTTTGGATTATGCCATCAAGTGGAGCAAAAGAATCAAAAACCCATTAAAGTCAAAAGCATCTATTTCGAAACCATTTAAAACTGTCTCTTTCAAAATCATTTGGGTTTTACTTCAATCATAAAAAAGGGTCTTTAAAACATTTAAGTCGAATGCATCTATTTCGAAACCATTTCCTGAGTAAAGAAGTGATGGTTTCGAATGCAAACTGCACTAACTGTCCGAATCAAAATGAACTATCTGTCTGAATCATTTTCTTAAGGTTAACTACCCTTCATCTTTTTCCTTGAAAACCTTTTCAAAACGATTTAACCTTTTAAATCATGCTTATTCAAGGAAAATATATTCTTAGCTTTATTCTAAGCTATTCTGCCATGTTATACATACTTTACTCAAAATAATGTTGATGTGATTTGATAAGGATTACCTATCCTTTCAAAATAAGTTAAAACCATTTTTAAATTGGAAAAAATTAACCTATTCTGCCTATTTAGTATATTCGGAACCTTTTCTTAAAAACTTTAAACAACCCATTCGAAAACCTTGAAAGTAACCCTTTCGAAACAATTGAAAGTACCCTTTTCAAAACCATTAAAAGTCACTCTTTCGAAACCAATAAAAGTCTTTCCTTCGAAAGCTTTAAACATTGGGCATCCTCCTTTAAAGTCTTTTAAGCATCGCCTTTCAAAAACATAGGAAAAACCTTCCCTTTCGACCCTGTTGAAACCCTGGGGAGCCACCCCTTCGAAACCATTCATCAAAACCATTTCAAAAGCATTAAAATATCAAAACATTTGAAAGACTTTGGGTTCAATTTAAAATATGTGGAAATCTTTTGAAACCATTCGAAATTTTACCCCTTTGAAACCTTTAAAAACTGTTTCGGTCGAAATCCTTTGGATTATGCCTTCAAGTAGAGCAAAAGGATCAGAAACCCATCAGAGTCAAATGTATCTCTTTCAAAACATTTTAAAACCGTTTCTTTCAAAACCATTCGGGTTTTACTTCAATTATAGAAAAAGGGTCTTAAAACATTTAAGTCGAAAGCATCTGTTTTGAAACCATTTCCTAAGTAAAGAAGTGATGGTGTCGAAACCATCCCTTCGAATGCATTGGAGAAGTGGCCATATTTTAGAAAATGAAGCACCCCTTCGAAACATCTGGGTCGAAAGGTAAAAAACGGCAGCAAAAGTTTTCGACTTATTCGAAAGCAGTTATTTAAAAACAAAGGCGCGACCCACTCAAATCCATTTCCTTTAAATCGATTTGACCTAATCAAAAGCTAACTAAGTCCAAAGCTACTTAGTAGAAAGTCATTTAGTCAAATTCAAGTAGGCTTATTTGTATTTAGAAAAGCAAGGTAAAGCCTCAACCCCCGGTTTCAACTCCACACCTTCCGCCTACATTCAATCCACTACGTGTTGGTTCCTTGATACCATGTGCATTGGTTTCGACTGTTTGAAGTTGAGGAGGTGGAACCTGGTGCTGAAAGCATTAAAACAGTGAAAAACATGTAGAAATAGTTCTTCTCACCTAACCTGTTTTACATGTCAAATTTTTATTGGTTGCCTCTTTTCTTTACCATAAAAAAGTGCTGCAATTTTTAGAACTAACTATTTGGATTATTTGAAAAGAAAACCCTTCTCCTTTTATAAACATATAAAACATTTAAATCTCATACCTTAAATAATTTTATATACCAATTAAAATACTTAGAAAAATTCTATAAAAATTTTAGAAAATATCTTTTAATATGTTTTTCAACGTATAAAAATTTCAGACCCAAACTTTCTATTATTTAACCGTAAATAATTTATAACCCAAAATAACATTTTCTTTACCATAAAATTCATATAAACTCCAAAAAATTCTGAAAATTGTAACCCATCTCTAAAATAATATTTCTTATTTATATAAAAATTCGTAAGGCATTTGAATGTCATTTAATAGCGTTTTCGTATTAAAACATGTCATAAAATCTATAAGAACAACCATAAATCATCAACAAGTATATATAATCATTCGATCATTCAAAAAAGTTTCAAATCAAAGAAAAATAATTTGGATTTCATCTTAAAACCGAAAACACAATAAATATGAGATGTAAACATTATTCATCTTGGTTTTAAAGATTAAAGAGATTGAGATGTAAATGGATTTAATTTGCTTAAGCTTCTTTCTTAGCTATTCTTTATCTTTTTCCCCTTGCTCTTGTTAATGGTGGCCGACCTTAGTTAAAATTTTTTAAGGAATGAAATGAACTTACAGATATAAATAGCCTAAGGGAATAGATATAGCAATGGTCTCTTTCCCATTTTACCCCTCCTCTTTTTCATGTTTAACTCTTCTTTTAATTCATTGTTTAAATGGCACGGGTACCCCTTAATTAAACCAAATCTCAATCTCTAAATCAACGCATTATTTTATTTAATTTCATTGATTAAATATACTATTTACAAATCTCTTTTTATAAATTTCCTTTTATACAACTCAAAAATCATTTTTATAAACTCCTACTAAAAATATCTAAAACCATTTATAAAACTCTTTTATAAATATCTAAAATGGTTTATAAATCTCTTTTTATAAACTTCTGAAACCATTGATAAAACCTTTTTATAAATTTCTAAAACCTGTTATAAAGCTCTTTAATAAATCTCTTTTATTAATTGAGCTTTTTTTTATAAATTAGTCTATTATTTATAAGTACAATTAATAAGATAAATTAATTTACTTTAATCGTCCTTAACAAATAATAAATTAACTTTCCAACATCATTAATAAAATAATTTATTAATTCCAAACATTTGTAATAAAATAATTAATAACTTCAAAACATTATAAATCTTTAATAATTATGAACTTTAGAGTATTATCTTTAAGAATAGTTGTAATACCATTGGTGTCACATTTTTTTGGTGTAAGCATGAAATACCAAAAATGTCCCTCTACATATATTATCAAATTAACTTAAAAATAGAATTTAACAAATAGACTTTCTTTACCAATTCAAAATGCTCCCTCATAAATATTACCAAATCTTATTATCACCTAAAAATAGGATCTAACGAGTAATTTTCTTTAGAATTTAAAACTCTCATCTACAAGTATTACTAAATCTTAATATCACTTAAAAAACAGAATCTAACAGATAGTTTTTTATGCAACTTTGTTTTTATTAATTAATAATAGAAATAAAAATTCAAGCTAACAAAAAATTAAATGTTGCAGCATTGAGTAAAAATTCAAACTAGCTACACCTGATTTAATCGCAAAAATATGACTAAATATTTGGGTATATCATGCGCAAAGCGCATGTCGTAATGGTCATTATATAGTAATAATTATTAACAGCAAAACTGTAACGACCCTGAACCTCACCGCTTTGATTTGCAAATATTTAGTTAATTTTAAATATTCAAAACCCTAAGTTTTATAATGAAAATAATACACTTTTGTAATAATAAATAATGATGGTCAAATAGCTTTCAAATTTGGTTTAAAAAAATATTAAGTTCGTAGAAAAATCGAAAATGTGATCGGAAAACCTTTTTCCAAATTTTCAACTTTTCATCGGCTAAAAGTTATCGGAAACGTTATGAACTCTTTAGGATAAGTATTCACACTTTTAGATAAGTTAGTATATGTATATATATGTGCATTAGTATATGTGTATATATGCATTTATACCTTAGTATATTAAGTTAAAATAAAAATATAGAAAAAGAATGTCATATCATTAGGAGACATAAGTACATTAGAGTATTTATTGAAAGGGAGTGCGGATTAAGGATCGTAAGGCTACTTTAACACTAGAGGGGGTAAATTGTTTTTAATGGATTCTAAGTCTTAGATGGACTAATTTAAAACTTATGATGCAAATAAATGCAGAACTTAATCATAGAACAATCACAGAATCAAACACAGATACAGAAAGTAAATAAAAAGCAGTAAAAGGAAAGAACACACCGGATTTTATATTGGTTTAGAGTTACCCTACATCCAGTCCTGTGCCAAAGCAAACACCTCATACAGATTTCTATTATACCATTTTTGAAATTACAATCCTCAATTTCTAAAGGCTTTGAGGTACCCTCCTGTCTCTCGAGACTGGGAAAACTCTCTTGATTTATGGGACACAAGATCACCCAATTGATTTCCAGGCACAACCACGCCTTATAGAGAAACTCGATAAAATTTTGATTACAAATTGATCATATAACTTTGAATAGCACTTTGATCTTCGAGAGAGGAAAGAGAATCAAACAAGAATTAGATTCTAATTTGATTCACTTGAGAATTTAGCAGAATTTCGGCACGATCTTAAAAATATAATAAATTTAGAATATGGATTTATGGAAGAAGGAATGAAGAAAATAAGAAAATAGTTAGTTAAAAAATTCGTTTGTGAAGGCTATTTATAGACCACCAACAGTTATAACTATTCGTGAAGAGATTTAAACGAATAGACACTTCTCTTGAAAATTGAAAATTTTGAATTTGACGGCCACCATGCCGACATGAGGTATCCCAAGATGTCGACATCCTTAGTTAAAAAAAACAATGTAAAATTTGTTTTGAAAATGGTATTGTAAGGAAAACAAGATAAAATTATTTTGGAGTAAAATAAACTAATTTTCCTATGTTTTGAAATAAAGAAGAGTACAAAAACATATTTTTAGAATATATATATATATAAATTTGATTTTAAATCTCAAGCATACATATATTATAAAAAATATTTAAAAATTAGAAGATAGTTTAAAAAAAACCAAAGTTTAAAACAAGAATTTATTTAAAAAAAAAGAATATTTTAAGGCGAAAACATCTTTTTGAAAATCATTTGAAAAGATAATTTTTAAGGCTAAAATATTTTGAAAAGGAGTTTTGAAAATCATTTTGAAAAACCATTCTGAAGTAATTTTGCAAGCTTCTTCCTGCAGAATATCAAGTCATGTCAGGACTCGAGAACTTGTACAAAACTAGTCGTAGGTTTGTAAGCCACTAGTCGTAGGTTTGTAAGCCACTAGTCGTAGGTTTGTAAGCCACTAGTCGTAGGTTTGTAAGCTACTACGAAGGTAGAAATGGGTTTTATCCCAAATAAAATTTGGAATGAAGATTTCCATGCTATTATGAATTTTTAACAAAAACTAGACACTTATCTTGAAATCTTGATCTTGATACTCATGAGTCTTCAAAATTGATTTCTTCATTCTTGATCTTTATACTGTACAGTCTTCAATAATCAGTATCTGTCTTATATATATCCTTCATATATATCTAGACAATAGTGTTAGTATATAAGTTATAATAAAATAAGTTACAAAGGTTGTTGTCATCAGAACCACTATTTCCAGTTCCTAACAATCTCCTCCTTTTTGATGATGACAACCTTATAAAATATACTTACCACTTTTATCATACCTTACTATAACTCCCCTTTACACCAACAACTCCGCCTTTCTCCAAGCCTGCTATTTTATATAACTTCTCCCCCTTTGTCATCAACAAAAAATAACATATAACCTTGAACTTAATAGAAAATGAGATAAACAAACATATGACATAAGAATAATAACTATGTATGAGTGAAATATAGCATCCTAAGTTAAATGGAATTCAATATTTTATACACCAAAGATTGTTTTTAGAAGGACATTAATTAATATAGCACTTATATACAAATCAACAAACCAATATACAATCAAGAAAACGAGAACGAAAAAAAGCTTAATGAGGACCCTTAACTATTGGTGATTTATGGACTGAACAATTTGGATAGTGGAGATAAATGTTTCCACATTGTTCGACCAAGTTCCCATTAGCATCAAAAAGGACCTCTCCAATGCAAATCACGCCATCGTCTTCGTCCATATGAACATCCGAATTTGACAAAGGATGTTCTTCTTGATCCTCTTGTGGTTCTTCTAGAGGCTCTTCTTCTTCAGAATCCATGCCTTGTGATGATTTTTTGATGAAAATGGGATTGCAATAGTTATACATAAGGAAGTTCTGTAAATTCCTAAGAATTCTGCCTTGCCTATCTTGTTCTCTAGCCATCCGCAGTTGACTCACTTGAATTTCTGTCATCATTTGAAGTAAATCTTCATCGTCTCTTGTAATTTGATGAATCGTACGTGTATGGAACGTTGAAAAGGACCAGAATGAGGAGAAGTTGGTGAAGAAGGTTTATTATTAGAAAAGGAAGCCATTAATCTACTATTTTAGAAGTTTATTACAGAGAATAAAACAAAGAAAAGGAGTAAAAGTCGAAATATATAAATATATAACTTAACAACTAATTTTAGAGGGAAATTGAAATTTGAAAATCTCTGCCTGTATGTCGACTAGGGGGATGGGTCATGTCGACATGCCTAGCTCAATTTTTTGAATTTTTTTTATTTATATTAATTATTAACAATACTTGTATAATTTATAATTTATATTTCAGTTAATGAACATATACCTAATTCTCTTCTAAATTTAGCAAAGTTTTGTTCATTTAATGGTTTGATTAATATATCATCGATTTGTTTTTCAGTATTAATATATTCAAGAGTTATGGCTTCATTACTTATATTATCTCTAAGAAAATAATGTCTAATATCAATATGTTTTGTTCTAGCATGATGTGTTGGATTCTTAGATAGGTTTATTGCACTAGTATTATCATAATAAATTGGTGATTTAGTTATAGTTAATCCAAAATCTTTTAAAGTCTGTTGCATGTACATGACTTGAGAACAAGGAAAAGCAGCAGATATATATTTTGCTTCTTGTTGACAAGGATACAGTGTTTTGCTTCTTACTAAACCAGAAAACCAGAGAATGTCCTAGAAAGTGACAAGTTCCACTTGTACTTTTTCGGTCTGATTTACAACCAGCGTAATCGGCATCACAATATGAAAATAAATCAAATACATCGTTTTTAGGGTAAAATAAACCATAATCTAAAGTATGTTTTACATATCTTAAAATTCTTTTAACAGCTTTTAAGTGATTTTATTTAGGTTGAGATTAGCATCTTGCACAGAGACAGACACTATGCATGATGTCAGTATGACTTGCTGCTATATAAAGCAGCGAACCAATCATTCCTCTATATAATTTTTGATCAGCATCTTTTGATTTATCTTCTTTATTTAAAGCTACATTATTTGTCATGGAGTTGGTTTCCACCAGAAGTAGTCAATCTAAATTTATTAATTAAATCCTTAAAATATTTTTCCTAACTAATGAAAATTCCTTTATCTAATCATTTGATTTGAAGTCCTAAGAAGAAACTTAGTTCTCCCATATGACTCATTTTAAATTCTTTAGTCATTATATCGGAAAATTCTTTATTCATTGTGTTATTAGTTGACCCAAATATTATATCATCCAGATATATTTGTACTAATTGAATATCATTTTTGTTTCTTTTAATAAAATGAATTTCATCTATTTTACCAATTTCAAAATCAAATTGTAGTAAATAAGATCTTAGTCTTTCATATCGAACTCTAGGAGATTGCTTTAGACTATATAAAGCTTTCTTTAATTTATAACATTACTTGAAAATTTATTATCTTCAAAAAGTGGGGGTTGTTCAACATAAACATCTTCTTTTACAAAAGCATTTAGAAAAGCACTTTTAACATCCATTTGTTATAACTTGAATTAATGAACGTTGCGAAAGCAAGTAGAATCCTGGTAGCCTCTAGTCTTGCTACGGGTGCAAAGGTTTCATCATAATCAATTCCTTCTTCTTGACAATAATATTGCGTGACTAAACGAGCTTTATTTCTCACGACCTCACCAAGTTCATTCATTTTATTTTTGTAAACCAATTTGTTCCAATTATACTCTTATCCTCAGGTCTAGGAACAAGTTTCCAAACATTATTTCTGGTGAACTGATTCAATTCTTCTTGCATAGCAAGAATCCATGAATCATCAGATGATGCTTCCTTTGGATTTTTAGGTTCAACAGTTGATATAAAAACTATATTACTCATACTATTTAGTTGATTTCTTATTTTAACTATAGATTCAATATTTCCTAGTATATTTTCTATAGGATGATCTTTTAATAGCCTAATACATTTATTAGGTTGAATGATTTCACAACTAGTTTCATTAGGTTCATTATTTAAAGTTACAAAATATTCATCATCTTCTATTTGTACAGTATCTTTAAAATTTTCATCAAAAGATACATGCATTGTATTTCTTCATTAGTGTTAGTTCTTCAATTATAAACTTTAAACACTTTACTTCTATTAGAATATATGATAAAGATATCTTTGTAGGATTTAGGTTCAAATTTTTATAAATTATCTTTTGTATTAAGAATAAAACACTGACTACCAAAAACTTTAAAATAAGCTACTATGGGTTTCTTATTGTAAAGTAATTCATATAGTGTTTTATTAGTTAGTGGTCTAATTAAAATCCTATTTAATATATAACACGCTGTAGCGACTGTTTCAGCCCAAAAGTTTTTAGGTAAGTTACTATTGGAAAGCATTGTTCTAGCACATTCCTAAATCGTTCTATTCTTACGTTCCACCGCTCCGTTTTGTTGTGGAGTTCTTGGAAAAAGAGAAACTGTGAGTAATTCCTTTTCGATTGCAGAAATTCTCAAAATTTTCATTTTCAAATTCTCCACTGTGATCACTATGAATAGTTTTTATTTTTAAAGAAAGTTGATTTTGAATTCTTTTAGTAAAATTTTTAAATAATTCAAAAGCATCACTTTTAAGTTTAAGAAAAATTGTCCAAGTATATCTAGAATAATCATCTACAATTACAAAAACATATTTATTGTGATTAATTGATTGAACTTGAGATGGACCAAATAAATCTAAATGAAGTAGATTCTAGAGGTTTAGAAGTAGAAACCATATCTTTTAATTTAAATGAAAATTTCTTAAGTTTTCCTAATTGGCAAGCATCACATATACTATCTACTTTAAAATTTAACTTGGGAAAACCTCTAACTAAGTCAAGTTTTGATAACCTAGATAATAGTTTGAAATATAAGTGACCAAATATTTTATGCCAAATCCAAGGGTCACTTGTATCAGCCAGAAAAACATAAGTTATCATTTGAAACTATCATACTAATTATGTAAATGTTTTCCTTCCTATTTTCTTCAAAGATAATATTTGACTTATTATCTTCAATGCGACACTTATCTTTTCCAAATTTAATTTTAAATCCTTTATCACATAGTTGACTTATAATAAGCAATTTATATTTTAAATTCCTAACTAGCAAAATATCATAAATAAGAGGAGTTTTAGAACTACCGACATAGCCAATGCCAATCACATATCCTTTTAAGTTGTCTCCAAAATTGACCAATCCACCATCTTAATATATAATGTCATTGAGTATCTCGGGATTTCCAGTCATATGCCTTGAAAAGCCACTATTAAGTATCCATATCCTTTTCAATTTACATAGTTTTTCCATTGATGTTGATTCTTCAAAGGCCATGTAACATGTCTGTTCCTGTATAACAAACCAATTCGGTAGATAACTTGATTATTGATAAAAACTATATGCAGACTTATGATACTTTGATTAAATGCATAAATTCAAACTAATCTTAACAAAATTTCCTAAAAATGCCAATTTTAACTTTTCAAGTTTCAGATTATGAAAACTATGAAAACCTATGCTCTGATACCAATTGAAAGGGAGTGCGGATTAAGGATCTTAGGACTAATTTAACACTAGAGGGGGGTGAATAGTGTTTAATGGATTCTAAGACTGATATGGACTAATTTAAAAATTATGATATAAATAAATGCACAACTTAATCATAGAATAATCACATAATCAAACGCAGATGCAGAAAGTAAATAAAAAGCAATAAAAGGAAAGAACACATCGGATTTTATACTGGTTCGGAATTATCCTACATCCAGTTATATACCAAGGCAAACACCTTATACAGATTTTTATTATACCAATGTCGATATTACAATCACCAATTTCTAAAGGCCTTGAGGTACCCTTCTGTCTCTCGAGTCTGGGGGAAACTCTCTTGATTTACGGGACACAAGATCACCCAATTGATTTCCAAACACAGCCACGCCTTATAGAGAGACTTGATAAACCTTTGATTACAAATTGATCCTATAGCTTTGGATAACACTTTAATCTTTGAGAGAGGACAGAGAATCAAACAAGAATGAGATTCTAATTTGAATTACTTGAGAATTTGGAAGAATTTCGGCATGAACTTAAAAATATAACAATTTTAGAATATGGATTTGTGGAGAAGAAGGAGTGAAGAAACTAAAACAATAGTTAGTTAAAATATTTGTTTGTGAAGGCTATTTATAGACCACCAACAGTCATAACCATTCGTGAAGAGATTTAAACGAATAGACACTTCTTTTGAAAATTGAAACTTTTGAATTTAATGGACACCATGTCGACATGGGGTATCCCATGATGTCGACATCCTTATAAACGATGTAAAATTTGTTTTGAAAATGGTATTGAAAGGAAAACAAGATAAAATGATTCTGGAGTAAAATAAACTAATTTTCCAATGTTTTAAAATAAAAAAGAGTAGAAAAACATATTTTTAGAATGTATATATAAATTTAATTTCAAATCTCAAGTATATATATATATATTATAAAGAATATTTAAAAATCAAAAGATAGTTTTATAAACAATCGAAGTTTAAAACAAGAGTTTGTTTAAAAACAAAAACAAAGAATATTTTAAGGCTAAAACATCTTTTTGAAAATCATTTGAAAAGATAATTTTTAAGGCCAAAATATTTTGAAAAGCCGTTTTGAAAATCATTTTGAAAAACCATTTTGAAGTAGTTTTGCAAGCTACTTCCGCAGAATATCTCATCACATCAGAACTTGAGAACTTGTACAAAACCAAGATGTTCATGGGTTTGTAAGCCACTTGTCGTAGGTTCGTAAGCTACTTATCGTGGATTTGTAAGCCACAAAGAAGGTAGAAATGGGTCCCATCTCAAATGAAATTTGGAATGTAAATTTCCGTGCTATTATGAAGTTTTAACAAAAACTAGACAGTTATCTTGAAATCTTGATCTTGATACTCATGAGTCTTCAAACTTGATTTATTCATTCTTGAGCTTTATACTATACAGTCTTCAATAATCAATACCTAACTTAAATATATCCTCCATAGTAACATTCATATACATCTAGACAATAGCGTTAGTATATAAGTTATAATAAAATAAGTTACAAAGGTTGTTGTCATAAAAACCATTATCTCCAGTTCCTAACACTTATGCATCTTGGCACTGATTTGATGGGAAGGTGGCTAGGCGTGGGCTGAAATGGGTGAGGTTGAGGAGAGAGTGTGTCGTGGCATGCATGTGCGGAGGATAGAGGATATTAGGGTAAATTGGCAATTTAATGCATGTCTTAGTATAAATACTCATTTTCATAGTTTTTATTAATTTTTCTCATTCTCTTTTCACTGGGAAAAAATTGTTAAAGCTTGAGATTTCTTTAACGACTTCCATTCATAATTTTAGGTTTTTAACAAAAAAAATCCAAGTTTAAACTTTTGAAATGATTTCAAACTTGTTTAATCTCCTTTTTTTCATTTTAAAAACTTTTCCATTTTCCTCCCACTTCATTAGGCCATAAATTCCTATAATGCTCCAAATTAAAATTTTATTTTTTTCAAGCTATATATAATTCCAGTGGCTACAACTTTGATTTACATTACTTGTTCAAATTACGAATACTTTTCGGTCAAAATTTCATTTCTTTCTAACTCATTTTCGTAGGATCAAGGCCGAAAATACCACTCCTTTTGAACTTATCTCTGTAAAAAAATTCTAAATTGAGTGATACTTTTTTGAAATTATAGAGAAAAGAATTTCCTAAATTTTTTTTCCCATTTGTCTAAATTCAGAAAGTAAGATGGCTAAAAATCATGGAAAAAATGATCCATTTTTGAGTTATTTTTGTATGGTTTTCCAAGCTTTACAAGTTCTAAAAAATTTCTAAAATATTTGGTAGATAAACTTTAGTTTTTTCAAAAGTCGAGTTTTAGCTTCTATGTGTTATATGTTGGATCAAAGGTTTTGAATGCTGACAAAATACAACAATTCACGAATCTACGACTACGATAACATCCAGACTCATCGGCTTAATACATTGTTTATATAGTATATTTTAACAAGAGTCATCAAATGTGTATTTAAAGTCTAGTTTAGTGCTTTGTTAAAATCTTTCCTCGAGAATCATCATTCACATTCAAATAAACTTGCATGCATATTTTAATCAAAATCAAATTGTTAAAAATGTATAAAGCGGGGCTCGAACCCAGGTCACTAGTTTGGAAGGCAAGTACTCTAACCAAATGAGCTACTGTAATTTTTACTTAACAACAGAATTCAGTCGACTGGATATAGTCAGTCGGTTGACTGAATCTGTGCATTTTAACATATTTGTGCATATATTTTTTTACATGTCCTCACTATTCAGTCAGCTGACCATTTTCGACCAGTCGATTGACCATTTTCGACCGGTCGACTGAGCTGAACCCAACTGCATATTTTGAAAAGACATCTTCATTCTGCGAAAGGTTGTGTTCTTTCTATGAAAGGAAATGGATGCTCCTTTTGGTCAGAACCCTTCACCAATGGCAGTAAATCTTTGTCTACTATAAATACACGTTCCCAAATCACTTCACATTCACCAATTTTCATTCTAACTCTCTAATACTCTTCTTGTGCTTTAATATTTGCATTCAAACATCGAACATATGTTTTTACTACTTTGAATCTACAAATAACTTTCATAATCTTCGATTCTTAGCATTACTTTCTCTTCATATCTCCACATGCACTTCATATACTTGAGGATTTGATTATAGGAGGCTTGTACTATCAGCGACAAATCATTGTTACTAAGAACACACAGTGTCATATATTATTTTGTATTAGTGACATCCTCTTCTGCTGCTGAGGCGAAAATCCTGTTCAGATGCTCAGGTGTCTGTTCTGCTGCTCAGACTGTAAATACATGTTCCTTCGGGTTAAGTGAGGGTTGATGCAGTTGAAATTACAGAAGGAGTCTGGGACTAGACGTAGAACGGGAAGTTCGAACCAGTATAAAAATTTCTGGTGTGCTTATTCTATTTTACTTATTTCCATTTACTTTGCTATTATCATCTGTTTCCACATTTAGTTTTAAGTATATTCCATATTACACGACCCTACACACTTTCATTTGGTATCAGAGCATAGTAACTTTCATTGGTATCAGTGATCTTTCATATAGCATAGTCACTTTCATTATATGAATTGTGTATGATTTGTGACTTGAATTGGTTAGATGTTGTGGTTGAATATGCTTATAGGTTGTTGTTATGAGTTGAAAAGTTAGACTTGAGATTGAGGTTAGATATAGTGTTGTTTGGAAAGTTGTAAACTTTGGTTATATGTTGTGATCTTACTTATGTTTTGGTTCGTTTCATATGTAAATTGTTATGACATGATTATGTGTTAGTTGCTAAGAAAAGTTAGCACTTTGATTGGTTTATCGACAAAGAATCCAAGTATGAAAGTACGAGCTTTGGTTTTAAAGATCAAACCATTTTATTAAAGTTAGAAACTTTGTTTAGTTTCAAAAACACTTACTTTTTCAAAAAATTTAAAATGCTTTCAAGTGATGGGTTACCAAAGACAGAAGAAAGGAAACAATTTCAAGAAATGGCATCCATCGCGATAGTCACTATAGATGCAGTTTCGGTAAAAATCCAATTTTTGAAAGTTTGATTTTTTTTTTCTCCTTTGAAAGTTTTGTAAAAGTTTTATAAACCTAACAATGATGTTTTAAAAGGTTAATTTAGAATTTAACAATTAATTTTTAATTTATTTATTTATTAGATAATTATTGATTAATTAAGTATTAAGCAAGGTTTAATAATTATAATTAAGTGGAGATTAGTTCTTAATTAAGCATATTTTAAAGTAAGATTAATTTTAAGTTAATTATTTATTAAGCTAGATAATTTTTATTTAGTTATGAGTTAGTTATATAATTAATTGTTATTTAAATATAGGGTTAATTATTAGTTGATTATTAATCATACGTTTAATTATAAATTAATCAAGGTTTTAAATTTTGAATAATTATTTATTAAAGATTTAATTTATTATTTAAGTTTTAATTAAAAGATTATTTAATTAATTAATAGATATTAATTAATAGTTAATTATTAATAAAGTTTTACATCATTTTTTAATAATTAATAAAGGATTAATCAAGTGTTTAATTTATAAATAAAGTATTTATTAAAGGTTTAATTATTTATTAAATTATAATTAAATTTAGTCCAAATTTAATAAAGATTAATTATGATTTAATAAAATTTTAACTTATAATTAATCATTTTAAAATCGACTTTTGAATTTCTAATCTTTATTTTCCAAGAATCAAATTGTTTTTAAGTTACTATTTTTTAAAGATGGCTTGAACATAAGAAATTCAAATGTCGATACCGTTAAGTAGAAAAGCAACTATGAATGAACTATAAAGTGAGTAGTTGCGTTTGTAGGGACATCGACTAGCAGAATAATTCCTCACTCTGCTATAATGTAGTTGGTTTAACTGTTGTGGATATATATTAGCGGAAGAAATCCCCTTTTGCTATAAATTGATTGTTTGATTGTATGGACATATATGTTAGTAGAATAAATCTCCATTCTGCTACAAGTTGATTGTTTAGACATTTATTTAAGGACAAACCGCCATCTTACTATTATCTTTGTGACGACCCGGAATTTTCAAGCATTTAAAACCGGGATATTTAATTGATTTTAAGTATTCAAGAGAGCAATTTTAACTTGAATTACAAATATCTTAATTTATTTGATAATTTAGGTATTGAATTGAATAATTTAAAGTTGGGTAAAATGTTAAACCTGGAGTTTTAAGCATGTTAAAAATAATTTGAAGGCTTATAAAAGTTATATTGATAATACTGAAGATAGTAAAAATCTTAAATTTGAATCTAACAGTGATTTGTTCAGTTTTGAAATTTATATAGTTTAAATTAAGTTTAAAAATAGCCTTCCGAGACACAGTCTCGGAATCCGACGAAACCAGTTCCATTGGGTCCGTAATATTGAATTATTATCGGATTTCAAATTTCGTATTGTTTGGAGTTGTTATGTGAGCGTACGATATATGTACGCATTGAAATTTATATCGAAATTCAATATAATATCAGATCCAAAAAGCTATCTTCCCCTTACGATCGAATTAGGATTCGAAACCCTTTCCATTGTGATCAGGATAGGTATATAACCCTAGGAACGCTTAGCGGCACACCTCGATAGGATTTTGAAATTTTAAGTTGCATTTATCGGAACGGTTTGAATATGAGTTTAAATTAAAAATTTATACTAATCAAACCTTCAGCCGTATTCTTTCACATTTAAACTTTTCGCTGTCGCTGCAGCCTTCTTTTGCAAGCCACTTTCTTATCGACATCACATCTTGTTCCCTTTCGTTTACTTTATCACGCTTCCTGCTCACAACTCAAAGCCATGTCGAATGAAAAAAAGAAAGAGATCTCGTTCCTGTTCTTTTAGATATCTCGTCCCCTTTCCTTCTCAAACGAGTTCCCCTTCTCTAAAAAAATATATAAAACAAAATCGATCTGTTCGTTTCGATATGAGAATGGCCGCACCCTCTCCTTCGTTTCAAAGCCCCAATCCTGTTCGAAAAAAAAAACATATAAATCCTAATTGGACGAAGGTCATCGCGACTGTGAACTGGGAAGGGTCGAGCATCGTTAGGCGTGTGGCTGCAAATTTTGATTCTTACGCTTCATCGAACGTCGGCTGGGGTCAGGGGTGAATCGCGATCGATTGCGATGTGGGCTTCGTTTTAGAGACCTACGGGGCTTGGCGCGGCAGCGATTTGGAAGCGCGGCAGTTGGGTCGAATGAGGAGTCGAAGATTGAGGTGCAAACGGGCTATTACTTGGGATGATGGTTGCTTTGCTGCGATTTGGGTCGAGGGGATGGCCTGGGTTCGTACCTGTAGGTATTGGTTTAAATTTTAAAATAAAAATAATTATATTGCAGTAGGATGTTGAAACAGTAAGAGATATTTGGAAGTATTTTATCAAAAGGAATTTGTCTTTACAAATTTAGTTGGAAATTTAATTGTTCTAAATAAAATTTTGGGTTGTTCGATTTAAATCTTTTATAGAAATTTTTTTCGATTTATAGGAAGATAATATAAAAAAGGGATTATCAAATTTTATAGTTTACTGTAATAAGATAATCTTGTTTTAATATATAGGTTAAAAAGGAGATAGTATTTTATAAGACTTTATAAAAATATATATATGTATATATAAGGTTCAAAACATGGAATATGCGTATACATAAGCTTTGGCATATATAATTTATTTTTTATATCAGTTTGGATGAGAAATTATTGGTTTAAACTAAATTATTAATTGATAAAAATATTTTTATTTTATTTTATTTAAAAAGGAAATTAAGTTATAATTTAACTAATAGTTTAAAGGAACATTTGTTTGTTTAAAATTTAAATGAATAAATAATAATAAATTGTTCGATCAATTCAAGTATTAATAAAATCCTATAATGTTTATTTAAGGTCAAAAATCTGGAAATCCAAGAACAATATTGAAGTGGCTTGCAAAATAAAATCGAAGGTGAGTTAATCTCACTCAGGTGAGTTAATCTCACTCAGTTAAATTTAAATTTAAATAATTAAATTTAAGTAATTGTTTGAAATGGTTGAATTGATTTATGTGCTGTAATATGGTATATATTTGGTATTTGCAATTTATATTGTGCTGACATCTGTGGATGCAGGGAAAAATAGGTTGGAGGGATCCAACTGGACCCCTCAACTTTATTTAATTATTTAATATTCTCTGTTTTGAATATTTGATATCCTATAATGAATTGTGTGGAAATTTTGAATGCTATGGCTTGATTGTTATAATCAGGCAATAATTAATTACTAAATATATAATTTGAGTTTGGGAATGAAATAAAAGAAGCGAAATTGTATGTAAAATAATTATAGCAAAGTTGAATAAATTTATGAATGAACTGGGAAGGAAAATTAAAATAAACAGAGAGTTAATGAAACTTAAACTTCAATGTTATTGTATAAAAGAACTAAACATTTATTTTAAATTTAGGATTTAAATTGTTTAAGAAGAATAAAGAAGAAATCGAGAATAACCTGAAATTTGTATATTTCAGCTAAAGGATTTAAAAATCATATTGAAAAAACAAAAAAAAATAAAGTCCATAAATAATGAATTTCGAAATGAACTAATAAGTAAAGAAATTTATTTCAAATGGAATAAATTGGAAATCAATTTGAAAATTGATTAAGTGATTGAGTTTGGAAATTTCTCTCTGAATAACCAAGTACGTTTTCAACGTAAATTTTTAAATATAAATTAAAGGTTTAAGTTGTTTCTAAGAAGTATGTTTTGAAAAATTTACTATTTCTAAATATTTAAATTCTAAAGTAAGTATTTCTTTTTAATCTATTATAGTAATAATTATTTTAATCTATTATAGCAATAATTATTTAAAGAGTGACTTAGTATTTTATTTTTAAAAGTGAAATCTAGTTTATATTTTATTTAGTAACATTATTTTCACATATTCACATAGTATGTATTTTTAACAAATCATGGAAGTAGTTTAAAATAAATGTTTTAAAATATATTTCAAAGTAAAATGTTTTAAATTATTTTAAAAATCTAGTTTTGTGCTTGGTGATTTCAGAGGAGATAGAAAATGTTTGAGAAAGTTTATTCTGGAAAGAAAGATGGTTTTGAAACTGTTTTCATGGGTTGAAAATAGAAATATATCTTGTGAAGATATTTTTGAGGTTAATAAATAATTTGGGCAATTATTTATTGTGTGATGGATGTTGTGAATATTAATTGATAGTTAAATAACCGACTATCAATATTGGACAATGCGTTGATCGTTTCGAAGAGACCGGGATCGAGATTTATTTCTCGAAAACCACTTCGATCTGATTTGTACGTTTCGTGGAAACGATTTTGGATTCGAAGATGGAGCGGTGAAGTGCAAGGGCTAGTCGCTACTAATCCTGAGGATATTTCCGAAATGGATGTAGTAGGAATAGTGTCTTCGGTTCCGTTCGAACCCGGGACGGACTTGTATGGATGAATGCTTGCGAAAACATCGTCAGGTGGACGATGGGCATTCTAAGGGATATATTCTAAATAGGTAATGCTTAGCCTCAAGCCTCATCAAATGGGAATGGATGAAAATCAGGGGATATGCAGCAAGGCTTCGTGGGTAGCCCCCACTAGAGGGTGAGGTCATCCCTGTCTAAATGTCCCTTTATTTCGGATTAGTGGGTGGTTGCTGATCCCAACCGCAGGGTGATCTTGCTCGGGACTGTCCAGTAAGGGATGGTTCCGGTCTTGTGTTGCAGGGGAGTTAGGGTGGCTCCTCGGTACGCTGATCTAGACCAGGTACTGTGACAGGTGGTACCCCAGTGCCTAGCCATTAGTTGGAATCCATTTTCCCTACGCGACCGTACGGTTTTGATTGTGCCCAACTATTGCTGTAACGTGAGATGCAAGCATTTCAGCTAGATTCTATTTATTTTCTATAGACACTATTATAATATCAGAGGACTTTAATAAAAATGTTTTAGCTATCGTAAGGTAAAAACCCGACATGTTTATTTGTGGCGTGGTCTTACGAGATGCTTTTGTTTTCAAAGGATTTTTGAAACTTTAATAATCAATTGGGTGTGATTTTCTCACGCTGGTATTCCAGACTGACTCGGGTATTATTTAGCTGTAATGCTCGGGTCAGACCGAGTATTATAGGATACAGGATATGATGCTATGGAGCTCAGGAGACGAGCAGACTGGCGATACGTACTCCCGTACTTGTATATATATGCATATTTCGTTGTGTTGAGTTGTTGTGTACCCATTTGTATGATGTTGATGTTGATTGGGGATTGATGTACTCTGATTGATGTAATATATAAACAGAGATATATTTGATTGAGTAAAGATTATTTAATATCTATTATATTTTATTCCGCTGCGATGGTTAGATTCTGATATTAATTTTGTTTCTCTTCTTCTACCTCTTCTTCTTAAACCCAATGGTTCATATTTCTGTATAACTTGAGTTGATTGTTGTAGAATAGAGTTGACTCAAGGGGTACGGAATTGCGGGACGTTACACTTGGTATCAGAGCGTAGGTTGGTGATAACCTTGGCTCTGGTGGGAATTACTCATTTAAATTAGAGTCCGTAGTACTCTAAAATGAGTTTGAGCGTATTAATAGATATGAGCGCGTATTTGTTAGTGAATATAAATTGTTTTAATATTGTGTTGATTAATTTATTGAGTGGCATAGGAACCTTCGTCGACATAGTCTGCGCAACTGTATCGAAGGGGTTTTTAAACACTTGAATAGAACAATCGACATGATATTGTTTTAAATGTGGGTAAATGAAATAATTTTACCCAAAAACATATTTTGATATAAAGAATAGCTTTTGAAAACTATTTAGCTAATATATGGTTGCTTGGATGTTAGGAATGATAATATTAAAGTATTATCATTGTTAAGTGAAAATTTAACTAGAAATTAAAATATAACTAAAGGTTAAGGAGATAAATTCATGATAAAATAAAATTTATAAATATGAATTATAAATGTAAATTATAAATTGAAATATAATCAAATGAGAATTTGTACGAGCCTAAGCTGTGCAAATGAATTATAGTTAAAATTTGATTTAAGCAGGATTGGGAAATTTAAATCCCGGAGATTTTTGAAAGTGTTTCTCGAAGTGCTTTGGAGATAACTAATAGCATTATTGTTTTGAAGGTATTTCTGAAAGAAAATGGTTTTAAATGGATTTTGAAAGTGATATAGCATTGAAATCACTTGGATTATTGGGAAATAATTCTGATGATGACGGCCGCATCATCAGTATTCATTTTCGAGTTTCTAAGTGATGAAGTGCTACCAAATTGATTTGTTCAGGGAAACCTATTTGTTTTTGAAAATCTCAAAGTAAATTTGTTGAGGATAAAACCAGGATTGGTTTAAAATATTTGAGAAATGTGATTTGAGATGTTGGGGATTTCAAAATAATTTGAAACCAAAGGTCGGGTGTTTAAAAATCCTGATAGGATGGGTTGTAAGCTTATAAATTGAGATGATCTTTAAATCATGAAAGAAATATAAGCTTTGAATGTTGGAATTTAAATTTAAAAAGGAATGTTAAAAAATGAAATTAACTTAGATTGGGGAAATAAAGATTTTACTGGACTGAAATTAATTGGATAGGCTGAAATAATATCCAGTTGTATTCGAATTAAGTTGAAATTGAATTGAGTTAAATAAATTTGAGTTAAAATAGAATCAAATTGGAATAAAATTCAGTTGAGTTATGGGTGATATTGAATGGAATTAAATCCTTACCTGAACAAATAGGAAATAAATTGGATAAGGATTGGATTGAAATAAATAAATCAGAATAACTTATAAGAGAATTAAAAATCCATAGGAATGAAATATGCTTGGGTTATAAATAAGCATAAGCCTTGAGTTAAAAATAAAAGATGAATATATCCAAACCTAGAATGGATGAGATTGTGTAAATAATAAGTTGTGACTTATAAAATTTGAAGAAAAAGTGGTATACAAACCCAAAATAAATATTATTGATGAACTGGAGAATAAGATAAAAACCCAAACTTGAATTATAAACTAAAATTGGACTAAGAAAAAATTTAAATGGAGTGATATTTGGGATTAAAATTCAAGAGATGGATTATAAATAAGGAAGAACTAATTAGATAATAAATTAGTTAATGAAATTGAATTGTGAGTTTATGATGAAGTTTGTAAATAAACTCAAGTTATAAATTAAAATTGATTCAAATTGTTGATGAAGTGAAAGTAATTGAGAATGAGGTTGAATTGTGAGTTAGTAAATTGGATGGTAAATTAAAAGTGAATAATAGAATCAGAACTTGAGTTATTAATTAAAATTAGACTTGAAGTGTAAACAAAGTAAATATAATTAGGAAAGTATAGAATAAAAATGAAATGGATTAAAATAGTAATGGTATGAATTGCAAATAAAAATCCGAATAAGTGGAAATAAATTGAAAATAGCCATGTAATAAATTGGATGAACTGAATCTGAAAGGTAAATTTGATAATAACAAATCAAATGAAATTGTAAATTTTAAAATGAAATTTGACTGAAATAGAACTAAATTGAATAGGAGAGAAAGATTTACTTGAAACGAAATGAGCTTAAGTATAAAATTGGAGTGAATAAACTTAAGCTAAAAGATGGAAAAGAGTTGAATTGAATTCAACTAAAAATTAAGTTTAATAATAGTGGATTGGATTTAAATCAAGTAAAAATGGATTTTAATCGAAATAAAATTTGGTGAGTTGCCGATAATATTTAATGGAATGAAAATGTTTAAATAAATAATTGTAAACCATTTAAATTATTAAGGGATTGAAATAACTTGAGACAATAAGGAAAATAGAATGTCTCGAGTTTATTAGAATGGCTTAAGTGAATGTGGATAAATTAATATATTGAATAAATAAACGATGGAATAAACAAGTATCAAATGAAATGTGGTTTAAATAAGTTGCGAAATGGTTATTGAATGAAATAGATTGGATTGTCTTCGAGCTAAATAAATTAGTTTGGAATAAACAAATATGGAATGAAATGTAAATAAATGGATTGTAAATGAAATTTAAATGGAATGTGTCGAACTAAATAAATGATTGTGAATGGATTAAAATAAAAAGGAAATTTAATTGGTAATGGAGATGGAACCTAAGTTGTTAATGGTTTTGAATGAACTAGTTTGGTTAATAAAATTGAAATGCAATGAATCTGAGAATATATAAATTGTCAATAAATTTGGAAGTGAAATAGAATTAAGTATAAATCAAGTTGAAATCCATTTAAATTGGTTATAAAACATAAATATTTGTTTGTTCACATAGATCTTGTCAAATTGGCATAGAATAAATATCATTGGATGTAAATGGAGGTAATTAAAATTCTATGAATCATTGCAAGTAAATAAAATTGTTTTTTTTTAAATCAATTGGAATAATATGGTTTGTTGAAAATTAAGGATAAATTAAATGTAAGCGATTGAGTTTTAAACCATTCAAATTGATGAAGTGGTATACGAATGGATTGAAAACCATTCAGATTGAATGAAAATGGTTTATAATTTTTCGGGAATTTAGGGAGTTAGAAAAATTTTGAGAAAATTTTGATAATTCCAAATTTGGTTTTAAATTGAAACTTGAATGGTTATCAAATAGTATAGTTTGAAAACTATGGATAAGCTCGGAAAAGTTAATAAGAATAATAATGGGTCTTTTATAAATAGATAGTTGGTAAGATGTTGTATTGTTAGAAACTGTTTGGTTTTGAGAAAAGTAAACGGTAATGGACCATTCTTCCTAACTTGTAATTTCGGGGACGAAATTCTTTTAAGGGGGGAGAAATGTGACGGCCTGGAATTTTCAAGCATTTAAAACCGGGATATTTAATTGATTTTAAGTATTCAAGAGAGCAATTTTAACTTGAATTACAAATATCTTAATTTATTTGATAATTTAGGTATTGAATTGAATAATTTAAAGTTGGGTAAAATGTTAAACCTGGAGTTTTAAGCATGTTAAAAATAATTTGAAGGCTTATAAAATTTATATTGATAATACTGAAGATAGTAAAAATCTTAAATTTGAATCTAACAGTGATTTTTTCAGTTTTGAAATTTATATAGTTTAAATTAAGTTTAAAAATAGCCTTCCGAGACACAGTCTCGGAATCCGACGAAACCAGTTCCATTGGGTACGTAATATTGAATTATTATCGGATTTCAAATTTCGTATTGTTTGGAGTTGTTATGTGAGCGTACGATATATGTACGCGTTGAAATTTATATCGAAATTCAATATAATATCAGATCCAAAAAGCTATCTTCCCCTTACGATTGAATTAGGATTCGAAACCCTTTCTATTGCGATCGGGATAGGTATATAACCCTAGGAACGCTTAGCGGCACACCTCGATAGGATTTTGAAATTTTAAGTTGCATTTATCGAAACGGTTTGAATATGAGTTTAAATTAAAAATTTATACTAATCAAACCTTCAGCCGTATTCTTTCACATCTAAACTTTTCACTGTCGCTGCAGCCTTCTTTTGCAAGCCACTTTCTGATCGACATCACATCTTGTTCCCTTTCGTTTACTTTTATCACGCTTCCTGCTCACAACTCAAAGCCATGTCGAATGAAAAAAGAAAGAGATCTCGTTCCTGTTCTTTTAGATATCTTGTCCCCTTTCCTTCTCAAACGAGATCCCCTTCTCTAAAAAAAAATATATAAACAAAATCGATATGTTCGTTTCGATATAAGAATGGCCGCACCCTCTCCTTCGTTTCAAAGCCCCAATCCTGTTCGAAGAAAAAAAAAACATATAAATCCTAATTGGACGAAGGTCATCGCGACTGTGAACTGGGAAGGGTCGAGCATCGTTAGGCGTGTGGCTGCAAATTTTGATTCTTACGCTTCATCGAACGTCGGCTGGGGTCAGGGGTGAATCGCGATCGATTGCGACGTGGGCTTCGTTTTCGAGACCTACGGGGCTTGGCGCGGCAGCGATTTGGAAGCGCGGCAGTTAGGTCGAATGAGGAGTCGAAGATTGAGGCGCAAGCGGGCTGTTACTTGGGATGATGGTTGCGTTGCTGCGATTTGGGTCGAGGGGGATGGCCTGGGTTCGTACCTGTAGGTATTGGTTTAAATTTTAAAATAAAAATAATTATATTGCAGTAGGATGTTGAAACAGTAAGAGATATTTGGAAGTATTTTATCAAAAGGAATTTGTCTTTACAAATTTAGTTGGAAATTTAATTGTTCTAAATAAAATTTTGGGTTGTTTGATTTAAATCTTTTATAGAAATTTTTTTCGATTTATAGGAAGATAATATAAAAAAGGGATTATCAAATTTTATAATTTACTGTAATAAGATAATATTGTTTTAATATATAGGTTAAAAAGGAGATAGTATTTTATAAGACTTTATAAAAATATATATATGTATATATAAGGTTCAAAACATGGAATATGCGTATACATAAGCTTTGGCATATATAATTTATTTTTTATATCAGTTTGGATGAGAAATTATTGGTTTAAACTAAATTATTAATTGATAAAAATATTTTTTTTATTTTTTTTAAAAAGAAAATTAAGTTAAAATTTAACTATTAGTTTAAAGGAACATTTTTTGGTTTAAAATTTAAATGAATAAATAATAATAAAATTTTCGATCAATTCAAGTATTAATAAAATCCTATAATGTTTATTTAAGGTCAAAAATCTAGAAATCCAAGAACAATATTGAAGTGGCTTGCAAAATAAAATCGAAGGTGAGTTAATCTCACTCAGTTAAATTTAAATTTAAATAATTAAATCTAAGTAATTGTTTGAAATGGTTGAACTGATTTATGTGCTGTAATGTGGTATATATTTGGAATTTGCAATTTATATTGTGCTGACATTTGTGGATGCAGGGAAAAACAGGTTGGAGGGATCCAACTGGACCCCTCAACTTTATTTAGTTATTTAATATTCTCTGTTTTGAATATTTGATATCCTATAATGAATTGTGTGGAAATTTTGAATGCTATGGCTTGATTGTTATAATCGGGCAATAATTAATTACTAAATATATAATTTGAGTTTGGGAATGAAAATAAAAGAAGTGAAATTGTAAGTAAAATAATTATAGCAAAGTTGAATAAATTTATGAGTGAACTGGGAAGGAAAATTAAAATAAACAGAGAGTTAATGAAACTTAAACTTCAATGTTATTGTATAAAAGAACTAAACATTTATTTTAAATTTAGGATTTAAATTATTTAAGAAGAATAAAGAAGAAATTGGAATAACTTGAAATTTGTATATTTCAGCTAAAGGATTTAAAAATCATATTGAAAAAAAATATAATAATAAAGTCCATAAATAATGAATTTCGAAATGAACTAATAAGTAAAGAAATTTATTTCAAATGGAATAAATTGGAAATCAATTTGAAAAATTGATTAAGTGATTGAGATTGGAAATTTCTCTCTGAATAACCAAGTACGTTTTCAACGTAAATTTTTAAATATAAATTAAAGGTTTAAGTTGTTTGTAAGAAGTATGTTTTGAAAAATTTACTATTTCTAAATATTTAAATTCTAAAGTAAGTATTTCTTTTTAATCTATTATAGTAATAATTATTTTAATCTATTATAGCAATAATTATTTAAAGAGTGACTTAGTATTTTATTTTTAAAAGTGAAATCTAGTTTATATTTTATTTAGTAACATTATTTTCACATATTCACATAGTATGTATTTTTAACAAATCATGGAAGTAGTTTAAAATAAATGTTTTAAAATATATTTCAAAGTAAAATGTTTTAAATTATTTTAAAAATCTAGTTTTGTGCTTGGTGATTTCAGAGGAGATGGAAAATATTTGAGAAAGTTTATTCTGGAAAGAAAGATGGTTTTGAAACTGTTTTCAAGGGTTGAAAATAGAAATATATCTTGTGAAGATATTTTTGAGGTTAATAAATAATTTGGGCAATTATTTATTGTGTGATGGATGTTGTGAATATTAATTGATAGTTAAGTAACCGACTATCAATATTGGACAATGCGTTGATCGTTTCGAAGAGACCGGGATCGAGATTTATTTCTCGAAAACCACTTCGATCCGGTTTGTACCTTTCGTGGAAACGATTTTGGATTCGAAGATGGAGCGGTGAAGTGCAAGGGCTAGTCGTTACTAATCCTGAGGATATTTCCGAAATGGATATAGTAGGAATAGTGCCTTCGGTTCCGTTCGAACCCGGGACGGACTTGTATGGATGAATGCTTGCGAAAACATCGTCAGGTGGACGATGGGCATTCTATGGGATATATTCTAAATAGGTAACGCTTAGCCTCAAGCCTCATCAAATGGGAATGGCTGAAAATCAGGGGATATGCAGCAAGGCTTCGTGGGTAGCCCCCACTGGAGGGTGAGGTCATCCCTGTCTAGATGTCCCTTTATTTCGGCTTAGTGGGCGGTTGCTGATCCCAACCGCGGGGTGATCTTGCTCGGGACTGTCCAGTAAGGGATGGTTACGGTCTTGTATTGCAGGGGAGTTAGGGTGGCTCCTCGGTACGTTGATCTAGACCAGGTACTGTGACAGGTGGTACCCCAGTGCCTATCCATTAGTTGGAATCCATTTTCCCTACGCGTCCTACGGTTTTGATTGTGCCCAACTATTGCTGAAACGTGAGATGCAAGCATTTTAGCTAGATTCTATTTATTTTCTATAGACACTATTATAATATCAGAGGACTTTAATAAAAATGTTTTAGCTACCGTAAGGTAAAAACCCGACATGTTTATTTGTGGCGTGGTCTTACGAGATGCTTTTGTTTTCAAAGGATTTTTGAAACTTTAATAATCAGTTGGGTGTGATTTTCTCACGCTGGTATTCTAGACTGACTCGGGTATTATTTAACTTTAATGCTCGGGTCAGACCGAGTATTATAGGATACAGGATATGATGCTGTGGAGCTCAGGAGACGAGCAGACTGGCGATACGTACTCCCATACTTGTATATATATGCATATTTCGCTATGTTGAGTTGTTGTGTACCCATTTGTATGACGTTGATGTTGAGTGGGGATTGATGTACTCTGATTGATGTAGTATATAAACAGAGATATATTTGATTGAGTAAAGATTATTTAATATCTATTATATTTTATTCCGCTGCGATGGTTAGATTCTGATATTAATTTTGTTTCTCTTCTTCTACCTCTTCTTCTTAAACCCAATGGTTCATATTTCTGTATAACTTGAGTTGATTGTTGTAGAATAGAGTTGACTCAAGGGGTACGGAATTGCGGGACGTTACAATGTTATTTGGACATGTATATGCCAATTAGTTTATATTGACATATTATTCCTGATTTGGATATGAAGTGTATTTACATATATGTTGACTTATGTAAATAAATTTTTGAACGACTTTGAAGTGAAATTGAAATTAAATTAGTACCACTAGGTTTACTAAGCCTCCTTTTTAATTTATAAAGTATGATTTTGAATTAACTTCAATTCTTTTTATAAAAGATTTTCGAGTTATATAATTATTTTTAAAAATATTTATAAATAATGACTTGTTTATAAAAATGGGTTTCACTAAGTAAAAAGGTTTATTTAAAGTGATTTAAAAGGTTGAGTTGCAAAATTTATTTTACAAAGGATTTTTGTTAAAGAAGATTTATCAAAGGAGTTTTAAATGGGGAAATGTTTTATAAATGATATTAGAGGTTTATAAAAAGTTTGGTAAATTGACTTGTAGACTTATAATAATTTTTTATAAATTGATTTTAAAAGTTTATAAAGGTATTTAAATGTGAAGGAATCTTTTAAAAGGGAACTTTTATAAAGGATAAGTTGATCATCTTAAAGCAAGTAATGTTTTCAAAAAGAAATTTGAAAGGAGAAATTTTCCAAATGTTTTGATAATAAACTTATGCCGTTGAGATAAGTGTATAAATGTTTCCCAAGTATAAAGGGGAAATAAGGGGTTTGGAAATAGTGTTTTGTAAAGATCTTTTGATCAAGTGTTTATAAAGTGATTTTAATTAATTAAAGATTAATTAATAAAGGCTTAGTGGATCCCACTTGGAATTAAATCAATGTTGAATGATTTTTTATTTGATAGTTAAATAATCGACTACCAAATATGGACCAAAATTATAATTTTGGAAATATCTAAGAGAAACACGTGATTTATATAGCATAGTCATTCCTAATGATGTTGTACTGTGCGTATAAATCTCGTTTCGTTCTTATAGGATAAATGATAAGGAAATCCGTCCAGTAATGTTTAGAAGGTTATCTTTGCTCTTATGTCTGCTTATTTCCTAAAGATTCGGGGTTGAGTTTACCTGAAATTATCGAAAGTTGTTTCGGAGAGACCAGCATCAGATATGTTGTTCGAAAACCACTTTGATCCAACTCTAGCGTTTGAACTGAAGACAACTTCGAAGATGGAGTTTTAAAGTGCAAGGGCTAATTGCAACTAATCATGAGTGTAACAACCCCACCGTTATACCTAAATTATTTAAGAACATCCAAGTAGTGTCGTCTAATAACATGGAGAATACGGCTAGTTAAAGACGATCGAATGTGAATATATCTTTATACTTATACTGACACGTCTTTATTACCTTTAGAATATCTGAATTGAAAAGTTTAAAGTGTACAGTATTAATATGAAGTAATAAACACACCGGTTAAATACAATCAGAACAGTATATAATATAAATAAATCAGAATCAGAGTCACAGATCACAACAGAATAATAAAAACCATATACATAATGAAATGTGAGTCTACAAAATATCAATATTAGACCCACATAAATATACACATCTCATATAAAATAAAATATCAGGTACGCAATGACTTACTAAACAATATACAAGTATGAAGTAAACAAAACGGTCAAAATAGTTTACTTCAATGCTATCCTAAAATCCAAAGGTCAACGAGTCCCTGTACTTGTAGAGTCTCAGCCTGACCCGAGTATTATAAAATAAAGAGGTCAGAATATGTCTAAAAAATGGTGAGATATTGATATCGTGAATATAGGACTTAATCATAACTAAGTCATCTCAAATATGCCCAACCTCAATAATAAATACAAGGCATATCAAATAATAGGTACTAATATATGAAATATATGACTTAACAGGAAAATAAGCCAATATAAAATATGCCAAACAAATAATCAAATTAAGGCATGTTAAATAGAATCACAAATTCCAAACTCTAATTATGATTCAACTATAAAATTAAATCATCTCTAAATATGCCCAAAACCATTCAACCAAAATAAGGCAAACCCAAATCATCGTTTAAAATCCATATCAATATACGACTTAACAATAAAATAGGCCATAATAAATATGCTGAAACCAAAATCATATAATACTAAGGAATATTAATCTCAATTACCATTTCATAAACCATATCAAGTCTTTGATAAACTATCATCTCAAAATATGATGGAAATCATCTCAAAATTATCGAAGCCATAAACCAATATCATAAGATGCTTCGATGAACAATGGGAATAATTCCCGAAACAAAACCATAATGTTAGTCTCCCATATCGATCAAATTGCAGCAGGATGAGACCTCAATCGGAGGCTCATTACGTAGATTTCATGAGTGCACCGTAAAACTAGATAGCACTCACTAGTCCAAAAATCAGTCACCAAAAATCTAGAAGGAACAACAAGGTCGATGGGTATGTTTCCACCGAAAATCAAAATGGGATACAACTCTTATAAGATAGAGGCCACTGGAAAACTAGACGGCTGTGTCCCATAATCATGAACAAGTCACCGGAAAACTAAACGGACTTGCTAACCAAAAAGTAAAGTCCGATATCATATCGGCAAGAGTTTGGACCATGGTCACCTAGGGATATATTGGCTCTAAATGCCAAATCCCCCAAGCAGAACACAATCCATAAATGTCAAACACTTCTAATAGTAACTAATCGAATATCGATCGAACACACCATAAATATCCGATGTTATACGAATATTTACTAAAAGTTAGTAAAGTCCACTCAAACTTTATTTAACGAATTATAATAATAATCAAAAGAATTGTACGAAAAGTCCCATGCCAATCCGATAGTTCAATTGTTTATTAAAATTCTTTGTTTTATAGAAAATAATGAAATCTAATTGAAATCTAAATCGAAATCAAAGATTATTTCATAGAAAAGCATGAAACCTCAATAAAATATCAAATCCATAGTAAATAAAATAAAAGACTATAAAATAAATTTTTATATGCATAAGGATATAATTTTTCACGAACCAACTTTTAAATCCTTAAATACATTAAAACCTCTGAATGCTTTCAAAATCATTAAAACCTCTTTTATAACTAAAAATCACTTGAAACCGAAATTATTACTTTCATAACATCATTTATAGAATAGCACTATATTTTATCCTTTGCCTCTAAAACATTTTTAAAATTTATATACTAGATTTAGTAAATTTTAAAACATTTTATCATTTAATATAACTTATTTTTAAAAGATTTAAATAAAGTTTTGGAAAATATAATATAATTTAACTATTTTTATAAATAAAATCACAAGAAGGATCAAAATGTTAGTCCTTGAGAAGGATGGTTTTGATGATAACAGCCTTAAGACTTATTATAAAATATAATTACTAACATTATAGAAAAAGTTATATATATATATATAGGTATATATATGTATATGAAGGATACAAACATGTAGGTACCAAGAATAAAGACTGCACAATATATGGTGAATTTATAGATCGAAGATATCAAGATTGAAGACTCATGAGTATCAAGATATCAAGAGTTCAAGATTTCAAAGTACAAGATAAGTATTGAGTCTATAATTGTATTAAAACTTCTTGAAAGCACTTACATCTTTATTCGAAATTTATTCATGGAATGGAATCCACTTCGAGCCTGTTAAAGGGATGGAACCCAAGTAGGATGGAACCCACGACAATATCTAGTGGAACATATATTGGTCCTATTTGGATATCCACTAATTTTATGAAAATGCTTTACAAAAATATATCTCTTATTTTAAAAAATGTTTTCAAAACCTTCTTTTCAAAAAGATACCTCTCCTTTTGGAAATACTTTAGCCATAAAATTATCTTTATCATTTTTAATATTTTGATTTCAAAATTATCCTTGATTTTAAACTATCTCTTGTTTTAATATTTAGCTTTTAAATATTTATATACTCAGATTTTAAGTCAATTTATAGATTAAAATTATATATTAAAAATTACTTACTAAACTCTTTTATATGATTAAACTATATTCGAGTATATTTATAAAAGTTTAGAAATTGTTTTGAAAAATTATAGAAACCAATTTTAATAAGAAAATCAAAATCACCATTTTTTCCTAAAGCATGTCGACGTACTCCTACCCCCCCATGTCTACATGGTGCCCGTTAATTTTCAAATTTCAATTTTCAAAAGAAGTGTCTATTCGTCATGTCCTTCCACGAATAGATATGGTTGTTGATCACTATAAATACCATTAAGTTTTGAACGAATTTTTACTAGATTTCCATTCACTTTCTCTCCTCTTCATCTTCCACATTTATTCCAAAGAATTTCAAACTATACTCTGCCGAAATACCAAGTGAATCGAACTTGATTATCTCTAGTTTGATTCTCTGCCACTCTCTCCATAAGATCTCAGTGCTATTCAGAGTTATAGGATTATTTGTAAATCAAACTATTGAGTAAAATGTGCGGTTGAGCCTTGAAATCCATTGGGTGTGATCGTTTCCCCGGAAATCGATTAGATGACCTTGTGGCTTGGTAAATCAAGAGAGCTTGCCCTAGACTCGAATACAGGAGGGTGTACCTTATGGCCTTGAAATCAAAGGTGTAATCTGGAAGATTATTTTGAAAAGAAATCCGTACAATTGTGCGGGACTGGATGTTGGGTAACTTCGAACCAGTATAAAATCTTGGTGTGCTCTTTCCTTTACTGCTTTTATTTATTATTTGCATCCGTGTCTGACCTTGTGATTATATCTGTGTCTATGTATTAAATTTGTTAGTGATTAAATTACATAAGTTTCAAAAAGATTTAGTAAATCCATAAAATACTATTCGCCCCCCTCTAGTGTTATTCTAGCCTTAAGATCCGTAATCCGCATTTCTAACATTTGGTATCAAAGCAAGGTTTTGAAGGTTTTCATAATCTGAATTTTGAAAAGTTTCTAAAATGTCTATTTTTGAGAATTTTGTTAACCCTAATTTAAACCTGTTTAAATCATCATTGTCTCATAAGTTTGCATATAGTTACCATATAAAATCAAATTTTCTACCAAGTTTATATTCTGTGCACGAAGAAAAATGTTATATGGCCCTTGAAGAATCAACTCTCAATGTACAAATTGTACAAATCAAGAAGAATATATGGATACTTGATAGTGGATGTTCAAGACACATGACTGGTAATCTAGATATGCTGAATGATATTATCTACAAAGATGGAGGATTGGTTAATTTTAGAGACAACTCAAACGGATATGTGATTGGCATCGACAATGTCGGTAACTCCAAAAATCATACTATTTCTAATGTTTTATTAGTTAAATATATGAAACACAATCTACTTAGTATTAATCAATTTTGCGATAAAGGATACAAAATTAAATTTGAAAAAGATAATTGTCACATCGAAGATAATAATTCAAATATTATATTTGGAGGAATTAGGAAAAATATATTTATATTCTTAGCATGAAAATGTCAAATGATAATCTATGTCTTTTGGCTAATACAATTGATCCTTGGATTTGCCATAAAAGATTTGGACATTTGAAAACTCTTATCTAAAATTTCTAAACTTGAACTAGTAAGATGTCTCCCTAGAATGAATTTTAAAATAGATAGTATATGTGATGCTTGTCAATTAGGAAAATTTAGGAAGAGTACTTTCAAATTAGAAGATATGATCTCAACTTCAAAACCTCTTAAGTCATTTCATTTAGATTTATTTGGTCCATCTCAAATTCAATCAATAAATCACAATAAATATGTCTTTGTAATTTTAGATGATTATTCTAGGTTTACGTGGACAATTTTTATGAAACATAAAAGTGATACTTTTGATTCATTTAAAATTATTACAAAAAGTCTTCAAAACCAACTCTCTTTAAAAATTATAACTATTCGTAGTGATCACGATGGGGAATTTGAAAATGAAAATTTTGAGAGATTCTGCAATAAAAAAGGGAATAACTCATAATTTCTCTTTTCCAAGAACTCTACAAAAAAACAGATTGGTAGAACGAAAAAATAGGACGATTCAAGAGTGTGCCGGAACAATGCTTTCAGATAGTAATTTACTAAAACATTTTTGGGCTGAAGCAGTTGCTACAACTTGCTATTTAAATAGAATATTAATTAGACCATTAACTAATAAAACACTCTATGAACTTCTTTACACGAAGATATCAAGATTAAAGACTCATGAGTATCAAGATATCAAGAGTTCAAGATTTCAAAGTACAAGATAAGTATTGAGTATAAAATTAAGTTAAACTTCTTGAAAGCACTTACATCTTTATTCGAAATTTATTCGTGGAATAGAATCCACTTCGAGCCTGTTAAAGGGTTGGAATTCTAGTGGGATGGAACCCACGACAATATCTAGTGGAACATATAGTGGTTCTATTTTGATATCCACTAATTTTATGAAAACGCTTTTCAAAAATATATCTCTTATTTTTTTAAAAATGTTATTCAAAACACATTTTTATGGTTTTTAACATATATGTTATGTCATAATTAATCATTGATTCAATTTCAATGTTTCAAACACATAATAAATCAATTAATCCATCAAATAAATTAAATCCATGGTATAACTTATTTCAATAATTTTTCTATCCAATCGCTACTAAAACTCTAAGCCATTCATAGGAGATTCATAAGCTATGCCAAGCATGCAAAGAGGGATATAATTAATTTAGATATAAATGTATGAGTTAAATAAAAAAACTCACCTTCACATTCCAAAGTTTCTCCAAATTTATTACATCAATACCACCCAAAACATGGAAAAATATGCATTTCATCCTCGGTGCAAGTGGAGTTTGGCATTGTAAATCTCAACATTTTACTACGAAAATTTTACGGCGGTGCATACATAAGTTGAGAATGACATTTCCAAATTTCTGATTTTATTGATTTCTAGAATTAATTATGATTTTTACACCGACCTTCGTTTTCGACCCAGATCTACTCGAAATTAACTTGCAAGTTGACCTTCTTTAACCCATCAAAATCCAACCAAATCACATAAAATTTAGAGAGCTACTGGAGCATAGCATCAACATCATATCAAAATTTTAAATTTTTTGAGAATTTATTTGAATTTTTTTTTATTTTTAGAATCACAAATTTCTCTATTTCTAGGTTTTTAGTCTGAAGCTGTTAGGTTGGGAAAATTTGTTTCATTTATTTTAAGAAGAAGATACGTACTATTTCTTTGCTCAGCACTTAAAGAAATTATTCTAAGTGTTTAAATGAGCTGAAATTTTCACCTAAGCCTAAAGGCCCCTTATGAATTAAGACATTAATCAAAAACTAGTTATCCACTAACTTTAATAAAAAATCTCCTTGTTTACCACTGATAAAAATTGAAATGAATACACTAAAATTAAATACGTTGCCTAATCTTTTCAATTATCCAATAAAACATAGATTTAATGACCATTTAAGTCTTTGTTATTATTATTGAAAAAGATACTTTTCAGCTTTTGCAGAAACATGCTATAAAAATTAAGTTTAACATCAAAAATCCTATTTTCTTCCAAATAGAAATTATAAACTATTTAGAAAGCATTAGCAAAAATTTTATACATATCTTATACCAATAAACTCATAATAAGACCCATCTTAACAATATTTTCACTAAATTTCAATATCAAGGAGAAAACGCCATTTTATAATTTAACATTTTCTTTAACTTATTAAATCCTTATTAATAAGTTATAACACTTAAGAAATCATCATTAATCTTTTAAAAAGATTATACACTCCAATTTAATTAATAAAAAAATACTCAAATTACTTGATTGAATTATTCTTTTAATTTAATTATAAGTAATCTTATTCAAGGTTGTTACAGACCCGCCCCTTATCAAAATTACGTCCCTACAACTCTCTATAAGAAAAAGTCTATAACAATTCACAAACAATATATCTTTCGAAAGATAGGTAAGCAATTGATGAAGGATCCTTAAACGAAGGAAATACCACTAATGAGCACTAGAGGATAAAACATAATATGTTTGCTTGGTAAATACCTTGGTTTCACAAGAAATATCCTTAGGATTAGAGGACCTTGAACTTTAACAAGCAGAACATCTTTATTTCGAAGGCGTTAAATCTTTGAAACAACAATACAAACAGAACTATTCTTCATAGTCAAAATTGGAGATATTTCAAGATCTTTACAGACTCTAGGCTCAAGGGCAGAACCAGAATTTCCTAGATATTTTCGAATGAGATACAAAAAGGCCATCAAGAATACCAAAAAAATTGGACTGGGGAAGAGATTCAATAAAAAATTAGGGTAATGTGCTTAATAATAATTATGCATAGCACTCAATAGAAAGAAAAACGAATAGAAATTATTAGTTTCCAACCCAAAAATTCTAAGCGAAAAAATTTCATAAAATTTTGCAGCGTCTCTTTTGCACGGCTAATATTTTGGAATTTCACAATAAGATATAATAACTATACATCTTTGAAGAAGCATCCCAAATACAGGGAAAGCATAAAATAAAATATGGCATCTAATTTTATAGCATACCTCTTCTTTTTACTTATTTAGCATGCTTCTTACCTTTTGCGAGCTAAGCACAACGACGCCAAAATTTTCATGTTCGTTTTCATGACTTATACTCAAATATGCCATTAACATATAATATCCAGTTCACAAGATATGCTACTACATATCCATAGCAAAAAATCCATCACAACAACAAGTAACACAAAAATTTGTTTGTATCCAAATGATTAGATTTTCAATAAAAAAACTTAATTCAAAAAGTTAGCAACCATAGTTTTGACCCATTAAACCTCAAAATTTCATAAAACTTAAAACATGAAAGTTGTTTCTTAGAGTCTCAGCTTTCCAGCAAATTAAATTTTACTAAATTTGGATGTGTAGGTAGAAAGTTATGGCAATTTTCCTATCAGGCACTAACTCAGAATTTTATACTCAAGCCTGAATAATACATTCATTTTCAAATCCATTTTTGACCCTTTTAACAATAGGATAAAAGAGGAACTGTAGCTTTTTGAAATAACTTTCTACCACAAAAAGATTGGGTCAATTTAGATTATTCTTCACCAAAATATCATTGTTTTACTACGATAGTTTTTTTTAACCAAATTCCTTACACAAAATTTTTAGCTTGCTATAAACATTTTCCGAAAAACTAAGAATTCTAAGTTACAAATGAAACTTGCTTTTGAATTTAGTACTTACTCCATTTGAAAATATAAAACTTTCACACTCCAAAATTATCTCTAACATTTATTCTCCAAAATCAAATATTGTTTCATATGAAAACAAGTTTAAATTAAAACTTCACACATTATGTATTATGAATTATATGAGCTTTCATAACTAAGATACTTCTTGCAATAAGCAAATTTTAAAATACACTACCATTAATGAATTAAATCAAAATAAATTTGGAAATAAACATTGATTCTTAAATCATTCTCACAATTAACCAACTTAATCTTGTTATTCTTTTCCATTTATGATTACTTGATCTCTCAATATAATGAATGGATCATTTACTTATTCCTTTTTTCTCTTAACAAAATCAAACCTTTAATTTATTATGAGCTTTAAATGAATAAAGTTGGTAACCACAATTAACTTCTTGCTGTAATTGGATTTCACAATTTCATAACTAACACCTTTTAACCCTTTAAAGATCTTTAAACATGAGCTTTACACAAAAAGGTTTCACTTTAAAACCTAATCTTATAAAGCAATTACATAAGAGTGAAATTCTTCACAATAACTTCAAATATCATTTCATTGACTTAATATTAAGAAATTTAAGTCATAGATTCCATTTTTTACAAAATATACTTCGCTACTTCTTTACTCAAAAGTTATTATAACATAATAGTTAAAAAAAATTAATACTAACTCGTAACTTATTACAAAACCCAATTTAGGGTCAAAATTTATCAATTTAGATCCAAAATAGTAAATTCCTGTTTCATTAGTCATTTATTACTCTAAGAATATATTTAACTACAAAATTAATAAAACTGGTATATTCTAATCTCATTTTAATTCATGCTAATATAGAAGTCTAGACTTAGCATTTCGAAATTTACTAAAGGTTTAAATTAACATTTAACATTCGTTATAAAATGAATGACTAAAACACCTAAATTAATTTTTCATAACTACTTAAATCTTTCTTAAGCCCCAAAATCTCAACTTTTTTTTTCTTTTTTTTCCTTTTATATATTGGAACATAGCTAGAAGGTTTTTATTGCTTTATAAAACACACCAAATAATTTCAACTCTTTTAAATCCCAAAACATTCTCTTAATCTTCCTTTTATGCTCTAAAAAGAGTACTTAAATACTTTTTAATTTTCATAAAGGCAAGATTTAACATGCATGTAAGAAAAACAACAATATCCATATTAATCTAAATATCATTTATTGCCGTTTTCAAAAACAATGTATCCAACTAATGTGAAATTTCTTCTTAAATTCAAATCTTCTTTGCAACTTCTTATTATTTCATAATCTTCTTAAAAAGACAGAATTCATAATTAAAATTTCAACATTCAAGCAAACCATGTTAGAATACACACATTACAATTTAAAAGCATCATATTCAATTTCACATTATGCCCCAACATGATGACGATGTCTTACTACCTATATACAGCAAATTGCTTTGTCAAATGGCTGCGATGTTGATCCTGCAATCAACATTGCCTTGCCATTAACCTCTACTATTGTAAGGCTCGGTGGTTGAGCATGTCACCGAAAATCAATATGTATCATGTATTCAAATAGTCATTATTTAAAATTTTCTAAATTACTAAAATTTCAGTAATAATTCCTTTACATGTAATCATTTAATTCAAAAAAAATTCTATTAAAATTCCATTATTTCTGTAAATGCTTGTTTTTAACATTAACACATTTGTATATACGTGCATACTTACTATTTCACAAAATCATTTTACAAAATATCTTTTTACTTCCAAAATTCCTTATATATATCTAAATATGTTTTCCAAAACATTTATCTCCTTTTAAATAAGATTTAGCTTACTTAAAAATTTATCTTCTCATTAAATGTCATTCTCAATACATTTATATTTATTTATAATACTTTACCGTATTATATCTCAAATATTGTGTTCTACTGTCTCGTCTAGTCATTTCGAAGATCTTTACCGATAACGTTGATCAGGCGCATCGACCGGAATTGTTAGAGTACTAAATGAGCAATTTAACACCAATTTTTTAATTTTTAGAATCTTTGTAAATCTTTAAATTTTATATAAATGATAATCTGTTGAAAGCCATACTATAATACAATCATGCATCCATGTTAGTACTTAATTTAGTACACTAATAAATTATAAAATCAAGCCTTTAATTATGCCATGTGGTAGCTACTCCTTCGATGATATCACAAGGTCTACTTAATATTGAGTAAGTCTTTAAGATATTAAAGGAAAAGTTCCTACTTAATAACAGCCTTTAATGGTCACTAATTTTTACTTAAAACAAGAAAACATTCACAACCAACTAAAAATATAGAGGCATCAAATTTTGAGGTGCTTGGTGGAAACAGTTCATCCGCCCCTAATGCGCAACTATGATTACTAAGGACAAAGGCACACAATTCATTTTGAAGCTTTATAAGGTTGGAGCCAAACATTAGTTCAAAGGAAGGATCGGTTCAACATACGAATTAGTGTGTACAGAAGAATAGGCACGATACATCCCAAGATTTTCTAAGATATAACTTATCTTTAGGACGAAGAAGTCCTAGTAACTACCCAAAGAACTCTAACGGACAGTCTCTAAGATACACCTAGGATAAGGTTCTCGAATTTAATATAGTATGTTGTTCCAAACCTCGCTATGATACCTAGTTGTAACAACCCCATCGTCATACCCATATTACTAAAGAACATTACAAGTATTGTCGTCTATTGGAGAATACAACTAGTTAAGGGCGATTGAATGTAAATATATTTTATACTAATACTCACATGTCTTTATTACCTTTAAAAAACCTAAATTGAAAAGTTTGACGTGTATAGTATTAATATAAAGTAATAGAGACAAGCATCATTGTTCCAATGGTTAAGTGATTCAACTTTGGTGCGAGAGGTCACAAGTTCGAAACTTGTGTAGCATGATTCGAGCATATATTGACATTTTATTTGTGTTATGCTGTCCCAGTGACATGTTGTATCTAAGTACAATTTCAAAAAAATACAAAGTAATAAACACACTGATTAAAAATATTCATATTTTATTGATTTTTCTAGAATTAATTATGATTTTTACATTGACCTTTGTTTTTCAGCTAGATCTACTCGAAATTAACTTGCAAGTTGACCCTCTTTAACCCATCAAAACCCAACCAAATTACATAAAATTTGGAGGAGAGGCGTTGGAACATAGTAGCAACATCATATCAAAATTTAGAATTTTTGAGAATTTATTTGAATTGTTCTGATTTTTAAAATCTCACTTTGCTCTCTTTCTATGTTTTTAGTCTGAAGCATTTACGTTAAGAAAATTTGTTTCATTCGTCTTGAGAAGAAGATACATACTATTTCTTTGTTCCAGCACTTAAATAAATTATTCTAAGTGTTTAAATGGGATGAAATTTTCACCTAAGCCCAAAAGCCCCCTTTTAATTAAAATAAGCATGAATTAAAACATTACTCAAAAACTAGTTTACAGCTAACTTCTAAAATAATTTTCTTCTTATTTACAACTTATAAAATTTGAAACGAATATGCAAAAATTAAGTATGTTGCCTAATATTTGCAATTAGCCAATAAAACATAGATTTAAAGATCATTTAAGTCTTTTTTTATTGAAAAATACACTTTTTAGCTTTTTCAAAAACAAGAAAACATGCTATAAAAATTCATTTTAACATCAAAAATCATATTTTCTTCCAAATAGAAATTATAAACTATTTAAAAAGCATTAGCTAAATTTTTATACATGTCTTATAAAAATAAATTCATATTAAGACACATCTTAACAATATTTTCACTAAATGTCAATTTAGGAGAAGACACCATTTTTTAATTTAACACTTTCTCTAACTTATTAAATCCTTATTAATAAGTTAGAAATCATCATTAATCTTTTAAAAGATTGTACACTCCAATTTAAGTAATAACAAAAATCCTCAAATTGCTTGATTAAATTATTCTTTTAATTTAATCGCAAGTAATCTAACTCAGGGTTGTTACACTAAGGGTGATTCCAAATTGGTGTAGTAGAGGTTGTGTCTTCGGTTTTGTACAGTCCCAGAATGAACTTGTATCGATGAATGCTAGCATTACATTGATAACTGGAGGGTCGTGTAGCAATCCAAATGGGAAGCGCTAAAGGTAAAATGTAGCCTCAAGCCTCATCAACTGAGAAATGAAAAAAATCGAGCATGTAGTCAGGCTAGGTGCGTCACTCCCATCAGGGTATGGTTATTACAAATATGGATCGATTGCTATCTACTCATGTATGCATCGGGGCTCAAAGTGGGGTGATCATATTTGATACTACTAGTCAAGCGGTAGGCCGGTCTTGTGTGGCAGGGGTATAAGATGTTCTTGTCAGACGCCGGTGCATTTTATCTAGTGATGTACCTCATAAGGTAGTTCCTTACCTTGTCATGGTATGGAATCCAATTCCAATACGTGCCTTTACGATTTTGATTATAGAACCTGGTATGCTGGAATTTAATTAACGTAATAATTTCAGCTATGATTAATAAGTATTTGTACTCTAGACATTATTATAATATCATTGGATTTTCTATAAAAATGGTTTAGTTATCGTAAGGTAAAAACCTGTCTGTGTTTATGTGCGGCCTGGTCTTACGAGATACCTTTGATTTTAAAAGGGTTTTAAACATAATAATTTAGTTGTTTGAGTTCACTCACACCAGACCAATGTCTGACCCGAAGTTTTATTTTCTTTTCCTATAACCCTTAGGTGCTTAAATTTTAAGGCCAGCCAAGTATTTTAGGTTTTCCACAGATGCATTTTGGAGGAGCTTGGAGTAGGAGGCTTCATCAATATCTAGTTATTATCTTGTTTCCACTGTATTATATGCATCTTGTATCAATTAGGTAGGGACGGACTGTTATCACTGTCCAAGGGTAGAATTGTATTAGTATGACTTTGATGTATCATTTTTGAAATGACTTTGTAAGCTATTTTGTTGATTAATATATGTTATTCCGTTGCATTGTGAGATTCTGTTTCTTTTATCTTCTACCTCTTTTCTTTCCACTAATAATCTGTCTTGCGGCACTTAGTTGTTCGGCACGTGAATACCATGGAGGTATTAGTGTCTATTTTTGGTGTTTGGAAAGGTGGGTCATTACAAAAACATTACTAATAAATAATAATTATTAACTTCAAAACATTATAAATATAATAGTTAATAATTGCAAACCTTATTAATGAAACAATAGTAATTAATCTTCAAACATTATTATATATATAATAATTATCTTCCAAAACATTATTATAAATAATAATTACAAACTCTGAAACGTTGTCTACAAATAAATATTATAACTTCCAAAACATTGTTAATAAATAATTATTAACTTCAAACAATGATAATCATTTAATAAATAACATTTCATAATATATAATATTGATAAATAACTATAAAACAATATTAAATATAAATAAACAACTTTTAAAACACTATTAGACAATAGTTAAACCACTTAAAGTCATTATTAATAATAGTTAAACAACTTTGAAACATTTCTAAATGATTTAGAAAAGACAAATAAAAAGGATTGGGGAAAAATAGAGAAGTTCAAAATTTGCTTAAATAAAAGTATTCCAACAAACCCAAAGGTTAGATTTAAAATCACTCTGCGAATCAATTTCCCATTTCAAACCAAAACTGAAAATTAATAGTATTTCAAAATACTAAATTGAAGCCAACAGCCACCGCATCGCTTAACCAATGTTAATATTGATTTTTATCACTTCAGAGATTAAGTTTTCAACATGTAACAATATCATATCTCATAGGTCCAAACAATCAGGTTTGATATTTCATAATTCATATAATAATATTTTATTGAATCAACAAGGACAAGGAATCCCGTTGGATCCCTCTACAAATTTCCTATACATCAGTTAAGTACCTATTATTAATTTTATATATTAACCGATTTAAAAGTGACAATTCATCAAAACCAAAAACCAAATAAAGCATCCAAGCAAATAATCAACAATTTTTATCTACCATAAACATTAGTGATTAACCAAAAAGGTGAATTTAACACACAGAAATTCCAATTGGCGCTGAAGCGTTCTGGTTTGAACTAAAATCAAAGGACATCCGATTTTGATCCAAATTTCCACTTTCTCCAAATTCAACCAAACAAGTTACATTGTGAAGCTATCATCATAACGAGTGCAATGCAAAAAGTTTCGTCTCGATTGGACCTCGTATGAGAAAGTTATCACGTTTATAAGTTACCGATTTTATAAATTATATTTTAACTCACTAATTACACTTAAATAAACTGATTACCAAACCAATTTTAAACCTTTCTTCCACAATTTCAAGCTGCCGCCTATTTCCAAAGCATGCCCTCCACCTTGACCGCCCTTTTGACGCAAAATCCTCCTTCCCCGGTCCACTATCCTCCACGTCACCACCACTATTGATCCCCTCTTCCGGAGCTCCACCTCCCTTGATCAAAGACCTCCAACTCGGCCCCTACTAAGAATCATGATGTCCCATACTAACAACCAACCGTTCTAGAGCATGTGACCCTCAAACCGCCATTTTGAGTCGCCAAAGTTCGGCCGCAAGTGCCACTCCACTCCCCAAACCCAAACAACAACTTCGATTCAACAATCACTAAATAGATTAGCCAAAATGCTAAACCCTAATCTAATTTGCTCTCGTTCTAAAACTGCCGAGCCTAAAATGGCTGCCACACTTCTCCAATTCATCCCCAAAGATAGATCTCACACTATTAAATATAAAGATCACATTTTTACATTTATTTGATTTTCGTTTTAGTTAACTTGAATTTTTGAAAAATATAAATGTTTGCTTTCCTTCATTTTCGAACGTACGGGAGAAGTTTTTAGATGGGAACAAATGAAAGAAAGTGCATGAGTGCACGAAATGTTTTGAGTTAAGGTAATATTTTAATTTTTTCGGCATTTCACCGTATAGTTTTTTGTTCGCGTATGAACCCTGAACGATTGAACAAAAATATGGTTGCGTTCAAAATAGCGGCGCAACCCCAAAATGAAAATAATATACACTAGTTATTAAGTTCTATAAAATCACAGAAACGCTGTTATTTGTTGATAAACCGTTAATCGAATAGTTTCAATATTTTTCAAATTAAAAATTAAGGAAAAAAATCAAATTAATTAAATAAAAATACATCAATAGAAATCGTGTCGTAAAAATAATAATTTATTCAAACCATTTATTACTGTTAATAAATTTACAATAAATCCACCGTTATTATTTAAAATTTTAAAAGGAGTTAAATAAGACAATTTTATTAGTTAAATTAACATTCAATTATAAATTCATTTATTTAAATCACTAATCAAACATTATGTTCATAATTTAAATATTTAAATAATCATTATATATGAATTCTAGATATTAACTTTTAAAATAGACCTTATATTTGAATTTAAGTTATTAAACCTTTTTAAACCCATATTTTAATAAAATTAATTAACTATTCAAATCAAATGACTAAAATTTCGGGTCATTATGTCCTCCCTCCAAAAGATTTTGTCCCCGAAATTGCCAAGGTAAGAAAAATCCTCTAAGCCCATTAACTTTTCAAAATCAATTAGTCGGAATAGTTATTAAATTTTCCAACTCTAACACTACAAAAAATTTCGGCACCGTCTCTTTTGCGCGGCTCGATCGTAAAAACTACAGATCAACACAGCGGGACCAATCCAACAAAAGAAAACAAAGGCCAAGCGGCCTCACATATTTGGGGCATAAAATCATTGAACTAAGCCAAATATATAAACGTGTACCTATTAGTCTGGCAATCAAACTCTACTCAAGAAATCAAAGGCATCAACTAGCCTTTACTTCCATATAGCTGCATCTCATTTACAAATATATCCAACCATAAAGTCCACGGTCATATAATTTGCATCTCTAAAGTCAATACAAATAATTTATTAAAGCCCGTATAATATACATATACCAGCTATATACAATGCCAAATTTGATCGCTCGTCCGATCATACAATTCCACTTTCGGTCTAGTATCGCTCACTCGACTTGTAACGACCCGTAAATATATCACTTTAAATAAATGATTATTTAGCTTTATCCATATAATAATAATTTTGTAAATAATTATTTATATTAATTTATATGATTTTATAAATAAAGTATGATCATTTTAATTAGTTAAGAATGATAAGAAAATTCATTTCCAAAATTTATTTACAAATATATGCATATTAATTTAAAAGAGAAAATACGACCGAAAATCGAAATCGGTATTTGTAACAATACAACATGCATAAGTTGTGCAACGTTGTAGGAATATGTAACATACACATACACATGCGCATACATGAGAACATGCACACAACTATATATACACACACAAATATAATTAAGTATAACAATACAATATAAAATATATAAGATATTTAAGCTTTCTTACTCCTTAAGCATACATAAGTCAACATATGCATACAGGAGATGATGGAAGTGATGGGCACATGGAGGGGAAGTGTTTGCCGTGCCTAGGGAGAGGAAGTGATGATGGTGAAACCATGTGATAGTGATGCAAAAGATGATGTGTGCATGTTAGTTAATACCAGAAAGTGTGGAGCAGGCAGTTATAACTTTTTCTAGCAGGGTTAGTTCGTACCGAAACTCTAATGTACCATAGTGAGAGTGGTTGTATGTGCTATCTATCTATTTTAACGTAATGTGAGAATTTTTGTTTCTATATTTTACTTTACTTTACCCTTGAAAATCTACCTCACTGGCACTTGGATTTACGGCATTTGAATACTGTGGATGTATTAGTGTCGATTTTCGAGAGTCGAGGAGATAAGTCTTCACATTTGGTATCAGAGTAGAAGGTTAAGCAAGAACCTTGACTTTGGTGGGGTATAACTCATTAGAGATAGGGTTAAATACCCTAGAATGAGCTAATCTTTGGGAGTGCGCATTTAGAATCCATATTTGAATAAAAATTATGCTATATACACATTCCCTAAGACAATTTCATCTTTGTATTCTAAAGTTATCTTACTAAATTCAGGTAGTAAGACATGATTACTCTCAGAGGACAAAGACGGGGAAATAACAGCACTACAACAACCAACGGTCGAGCTCCAGCTATAGAAGAAATAGCTCTTATACAACCCTAGGTTAATTTTGCCACCCTGTGCAAAAAATTTACCATCTTAGGGAGAAAACCATTCAAGGGTACAGAAGCTACCATTGAAGTATACGCATTGATTAAATCATGCGAAAGAATCTTTAAGGCGTTGAATAGCAACAATGAGCAAAAGAGGTTCTTGGCCTCGTGGCAGCTATAGGAAGGGGCTCTTGCTTAGTGGGAGTCCATTACCCTCAGTGAATCAGAAGACAGATTCTTTTTTGTAAGGTTTAAGGAGGTCTTGGAGGAGCAGTACATGCCAGCATCTGGGAAATCCTATCTGTATAGTAGCTTTAGGGATCTGAAGTAGGACAAAATGACTATTGAGGAGTATGCGAATAAGTTCAATGAATTATCTTGTTTTAGGCCAAGTCTAATTAACATGCCTTTAAAGAAGAACAAGAAGTTTATTTCTGAGATAAATAAGAAGTACCAGAGTAGGATAATCGCCTATGTTAAAGGATCATTTATAGAATTGCTGGATATGGGAGTCTACTACAAAACATTGAATAAGAAAAATTTGGTAGTGGCTCATACCAACAACAACCCTAACAACTGGAAAAGGAGGAAATTCAATAATAGTGGGAAAAGGTTGTGGCCAAGAAAACCCAAGAAAGGATCTCAAGGAAACCGCTTTAAGGAATACACTTGTAACAATTGTAAGAGGAAGGGCCATGTTGCGAAGGATGGTAGAAGTCCAAAGGTCTAGGAGTTTTTCCCTCATATGGTTCAGAATAGCCTCTGCTATAATTGTCATCAACTGGGGCACATGATCAAGGATTGTCCGATCATGAGGAAGGGACAGAAAGCCAAAGTCTACGCAATAAAGGATGAACCTTTAACCTCTCAGGACGTGAAGTGCAAGGGAGTTTTGGAAGGCAATATTTTGTCGAAGATGTTTAGTTAGAGTATTATGTAATACAGGAGCTTCTCATGGTTCAGTTGCTAAGAAAACCATAGAAGAACTCAAACTTGATCTTATGTTAGTTGATACCCCTATTTGCATGCCGAATCCTATAGTTGGTACTACTAACCTTTGTATGAATCGTAGAAAAGTCCAAAATTTCCACTCTTTCCATAAATTTCCTTTTGACATATTTGTCTTAGATTTTATTAGATTTGAAATTTTGCTTGGTATGGATTAGTTAGCTAAGTATAAAGCTGTTCTCGATTGCGTTAGTCGGACAATCACCTTATGGACCAGTTTCAGGAAGTTTATAGAAATATCTTATGAAGATCTTAGTCCAAGGAGGGGAATCTTCCTACATGCATTAGACTCATCCCAGGAAGGATTAGGAACCGTACTTGTCGTTAAAGAATTCCCAACCATCTTTGAAGAGGTAAAGAGTTTACCCCCACAATGGAAAATCGAATTTCGTATTGACTTGATTTCTAGTGCAAGGCCAATTAAACAACGGGACCGAAAGATGGCTCCAAAGGAGAGGGAGGAGTTAAATAACCCAACCCAGGAGTAATTAAAGGAAGGGATGATAGGACCGAGTCATTCAAGTTGGGGATCGACGGTAGTTTTTGTTGCCAAGTCGGATGGATCCCTAAAGTTGTGTGTAGATTACCGAGATATGAATGAACAAACAATTAAGAACAAGTATTCTCTACTTTGAATAGATGGCTTATTTGATCATTTACACCGTGATCGAGTATTCTCAAAAATGGATCTAGCTATAGGATTCAATCAACTGAGAATCGTAGAAGAATGCATCCATCTAACTGCATTTAAAGGTTCGAACACTTTCTTTGAGTGGTTGGTTATGCCTATTGGGCTAACCAATGCACCCATTTATTTTGTAGACCTTATGAACATTTAGAGATGTACTTAATAAATTCGTGTTAGTCTTTATCAATGATATCCTTATCAATTCTAAGACAAAAGAACACGAAAGACATCTAGAAATTGTGTCAGAGATATTGAGAAATAATGTGCTTAAAGCCAAATTCTCAAAATGCCATTTCTAGGAAAGGGAGTTAAGATTCCTTGGACATATAGTGTCAAGGGACGGGATTTTAGTAGATCATGTAAAGGTTGCAGCTGTTCTAAATTGGAAGCAACCACAAACTCCCAACGAAGTTTGTAGCTTCTTAGGTCAGGCATGGTATTATAGAAGATTCATTCAAGACTTCTCAAAGATTGCCTATCTCCTAACAAAGTTGACCATGAAGGATGCTAAATTTATTTAGACTCCTAAATATGAAGCAACATTTCAGGAACTCAAAAGGAGTTAACAATCACTCTAGTTCTAGCAATTATAAATGAATACAAATGCTTGTGGAGAAGGAGAAAGTGCAGTTCTGATGCAGGAAGGGAAGGTGATTGCTCATGCAAGTAAACAACTAAAGGTTCATGAGAAAAATTATGCAACCCACGAATTAGAATTATTAGCTGTGTCTTTCGCATTAAAAATATGGAGGCACTATTTGCTGGGTAAGAATTTTTCATAGTTTGTTTCAGTTAAAACTTTGAATTGACCGTAGTAAATAAAATGCACTCTTTTAATTAGGTGAAAAGTTACGGATCATAAATCTCTAAAGTATCTTTTCACTCAGAAAATTTTAAACATGAGGCAGCAATGTTGGTTGAAATTTCTCACATCTTATGATCTAGATATTTTGTACACGCCTAGGAAAGCCAACGTAGTAACTGATGCGTTGAGTAGGAAGTATGTTGTAGTTTCTTGTTTGGCAGTAACTCCAATTCCTACAGAAAGAATTACCAGCAATCAAAGGGAAGATCAATTCCTCAAGAAGATTTTTAGAGATAAATGCAAAGGGCAAAATTCAAGCTTTGAAATAGATAGCCGTGGAGTATTACGATTGAATGGGCGAATTTGTGTTTCGGATGTGGAAAGTTTTAGGCAGAAGGTGTTAGCTGAATGTCACAAATCCAAGCTCAATATTCATCCGAGAATTAATGAATTGTAAATAAAAATGAAGCGCACACTTTGGTAGAAAAGTATGAAAAGGAACGTACCATTTATGTTAGCCGGTGTGTAAATTGTCAACAAGTCAAAAGCGACCAATAAAAAATTGCAGGGTTACTTAAACCATTGGAGATTCCATTGAAGTGGGATCAAATATCGATGGATTTCATTGATGGCTTACCGCAAACAAGGAAAGGAACGGAGGAATTTGGGTTATCATAGACTAATTAACTAAAAGAGCACACTTCATTTCAGTTAAACCAACAAGGACCGCTGTAAACCTTGCAGATATATATACGAAGGAGATTGTACGATTGCATGGAGTTCCGTGCAGTATAGTATGCGATTGGGATCCAATCTTTACTAGTCAGTTTTGGAAAGCATTATAGTCCGATTTGTGAACAAGGCTGAATATAAGCACTGCCTATCACCCCGAAGCTGATGGATAAACGGAAAGAGTCAATCGTGTTTTGGAAGATCTTCTCAGGGCGTGTATTTTGGATTTTGGAGGATTTCGGAAAAATCATTTACATTTTAATAGAGTTCTCATATAACAACAATTATCAAGTTAGTACTAGCATGGCATCGTATGAAGCTCTATATGGTCGTCCATGCAGGTCACCAGCATGTTGTATCAAAACCATAGATCGGTTAATACTTGGTCCTGATATGATACGAGAAGCTTCAGAGAAAGCTGATATGATTAGGAAGAAGCTAAAGGAAGCCCAGAGCAGACAAAAAATTTACGCAAACAGAAGGCGTAGAAATCTGGAATTCTCTATTGGAGATTCGGTCTTTTTGAAAGTCTCTCCGATGAGAGGAGTGGTGAGTATTGGAAGAACGGGGAAGTTTGCACCTCATATATTGAACAATTTCACATTCTTGAATGAATTGGCCCACTAGCTTATCGAGTGCAAATTGCCAGAAACGTTGGTAGGACTGCACAATGTCTTTCGTGTATCTCATTTGACGAAACATGTGCATGGCCCATAGCAAATCATAGAAACAACTGCTCAGGAAGACTTGGAGGTGGAACTAAACTTGGCAGTTATTAGACGACCTATTCGAACCATTGATCATGATGAGAAACAATTAAGGAGGGAGATAGTAAGGTTAGTCAAAGTTCAATGGAGTGGAGATGTTGAGGATCACACTTGGAAAATGGAGGATAGAATGAAAAAGGCATATCCCGAATTTAGGATGGAAGAATGAATTGTGTAAATCATATCGTTGTAGTGTACTCACCACCTATAGTGTATTCACCTATCCATATTTTTGCATATATTCATTATATCAAATATATTTCCCTTTGAGCTATTTCCTTCTTGTCTTAATTTTGAGGAAGAAATTCTTTTACGGAGGGGAGCCTGCAACGACCCATAATATATCACTTCAAATAAATAATCGTCTAGCTTTATCGATATAGCAATAATTTTGTAAATAATTATTTATACTAATTTATATGATTTTATAAATTAAGTATGCTTATTTTTAATTAGCTAAGAATGATAAGAAAATTTATTTTCAAAATTTGTTTACAAATATATGCATATTAATTTAAAATAGAAAATATGAACAAAAATCGAAATCGAGATTTGTGACGATACGACATGTGAAATTTGTACAACGTTGTAGGAATATGTAACATACACATACATATGTATATGTGCATACATAAGAACATGTACATAAACATACATATATAAATATAATTAAGTATAAAAATATAATGTAAAACATATAAGATATTTTAAGCTCTCTTACCCCTTAAGCATACATAAGTCAACATATGCATGCATGAGATGATGGAAGTGATGGGAACAATGAGAGGGGTATTTGCTGTGCCTATGGAAGGGAAGTGATGATGGTGAAGCCATGTGATGGTGATGCAAAAGATATTGTGTGCATAGATAATTTTACTCCCTTCTTTTCCCATAAATACCTTACCCTCTTCTCTTCATTTTCATTCATATTATTCTTCATATTTTCAAGCTTTATCTTCCTCTTTAATGGCATCTATCCTAAGAGAAATAATGGCAAAATTTATTTCAAAAAGAATTTAAATTATAATATATAGTTATATATACTTGAATACCTCAAAACAATATCGAAACTCCATCTTTTCTCCTTACTCTTCACGATCTCCACCCCACTTAATCATAGGTCGAGCACTCCTAGCTCCACCCTAGGTCATGCACCACCCAAGCCACCCCAAGTAGCGGTTAAGGCATCTAGGAGCTAAAGCCCGAAGAATAGTGAGCTTTGAGAACCGAATAGCGGAGTTATAGCGAATTTTTAATTAATCGTTGAAAACTCAAGGTGAAAACTCCTAAAACTATAGTATGATATGCTATTGGATGTTACATATGTTTGGTTATGATTTTTGATGATGGCTGTTTAATATGAAGTTGAATTTATATGCAAGTAACGGAAATACACGTCGTTAAGCACAAAGAAAATCACTTTCCTCTATATTACTGAATTGGTGTATAGGAGTGTTAAACCCCTTTAAAATGGATTAATAATGAGTTTGAAATGTTTTATAATCATTTAAAAGTGTTTTGGTGAAGTTTGAATGAGAATTGAAAATTTAGTCAAAAATAGGAGTGTCGCGTAACGTAAGTTCGTGATTTCACGCCATAAAAGTTAAACGAGTGCATAGAATGGAATATAGCTCGATATTCTTCGAGATAAGAATTTTTCAAACTATTATATCCATATTTTATCAACGAAGAAAAAAATCAAGATTTCGATAAGTAGATTTCGAAATATGAGTAAAACAAGTTTTTGAAAAAATCGTGGTTTTGTAGTTCGTAATCCAAAACTGGATTTCTTTGAAAATGATGTTCTAAAATTATTTTAAAAAAGTGGAATAAATCTTATGAATTTTTTAAAATGTTTTAAAAGTGATTTGAGTAATAAAAAGGGATTTTCAAGTAATAAAAAGTCGTTTTGACCAATATAGCTTAAAAACACTTTCCCCAGCACTTTTCTATAACTTTTGAAATATAGTTTTAAACTTCACGATTCATTTTCAAATCTTTTATAAATGTTATTAAATGAATAATAAAGTGTTTTAAAGTTTATTTGAAGCATTTATGGAAGGGTTAAAGATTAAGAGTCGATCAAAAAACTTGACCGCCTTATGAGTGTCAAAGAGATAGTGTCTTGGCTTGAGTTGGGAAAACCAGTTTCTTGCTCTCCCTGGCTATCCGAACAGTCCCGATGGAGGGGATAGTGAAATTTGGTTTACTCGGATCAATATCTTCCTAAATGAAAAATGAAATTATTTCGAATTTATTCATAGTTTAAAAAGAGTCTAAAAGTTATCAAATTATTTTATAATAGAGGTTTAATAATTCCGTATATACCGGAAAGAATGTTTTAGAAATGTATATCTCCAGAAGAGATTTTGATAAAAAGAACTTAATAAATTAAAGAATGATTTCCTATCACTCAACCTCTTTTATTGATGAGTGGTTTGGAGAAACCAGGGTCGATTTGAATGATTCCTGTCCGAAGACCGCTTCGAACCAATTTACCTATTCGAAATGAAGACCTGAAGATAATTGTGGAAGATGGAATGTAAGGCTACTTATCACCGACCCTCAGGGGAAATTTCCTATATCATATTAATGGTAGTAGTTCTCCATTTAAAGATCTTTGATGCAATGACTTCTCGCTATTGATCCTAGGGTTAATTCCCAATAGGATGTGGTGGGAGAGTGCCTTTAGTTTCGTTCAGCCACAGAACGAACTTGTATGGACGAATATCTGACGTTGCATTTCTAGTTACATAAGTGATCTCTATGAACGTATTATCTGCTTAATGGTGGAGAAGGAAACTTCTCGTAGCTTAATATCCTTTCCTGAGACGTACAAGCTCAAGAGTTATACGTTTGTAAAAATCAGTTGTGTGACCATGGAATGGAAATGTGGCGTTCAAAGTGAATAGTGTAAATAAGAAAGGTAATGGTTACCTCAAGCCTCACACCCGAGAAATGGCCGAAACAGTGTAGAAGCAGCAAGGCTATGTGGTTTGCAACCATTAGGGTATGATCATCTTCTTCTAGATATTCTACCCGCTATGACGTTCGAGTTTAAATTATTGTGGTGTGTGCTAAGAGCCGTCTCGGAAAGGTTGGTGACGACCAGGGTGATGATATATTCGGTACTATCTAGTGAGAAAGGTAGGTCGGTCTTGTGTTGGTAGAGGGGAAGATCATCTGTTGACCTTGGTACATTCCTCTAGAGATGTAATGTCGAAAGGTAGTCCCTTCACTTGGCCATTTGTATGAAAAATCCATTCTCCAATAAGCATCTTCCATTTTTTTGTGGAACCCACTTTTGTGGATATAATGCTGGAATTTAATCAACGTAACAATTTCGGCTAGGATTAATAACTTTACATACAAATGTTTTCCAAGAATGTCATTGAAAATAATATCACTTATTTTTACATAAAAATGGTTTTGGTTATCATCGGGTAAAAAATCGTCCGTGTTTATGTGCGTTGTGGTCTCATAAGATACCTTTTTGTTTTTAAACATCATATTTTGAGTTCTCACACCAGTCCCATGACTAACTCGAAGTTTATTTTTTTCCCTTTAAACTCTGAGTGCCCTATTTTTCCAAGCAGCCAAGTAATCAGGATCCTATTGGAGTATTTTAGGGAAATCAAGCTGGAAGAGATTTTTGGACCATGGAGCTAGAGCACCCGATGTGGATATCTATCTATCTATTTATTTTTCCAGTTTCTAAGTTAGTTAATACCAGCAAATTGGGAGCATATAGTTATAACTGTTCTTGGCTGGGTTAGTTCATACCAACTGATGTACCCTAATGAGAGTGGTTGTATGTACTATCTATCTATTTTGACATAATACGAGAATCTGTGTTTCTATCTTTTACTATACTTTACCCCTGAAAATCTGCCTCCCCAGCACTTGGATTTATGGCACTTGAATACCGTGGATGTATTAGTGTCGATTTTCGAGAGTCAAGGAGACGGGTCTTCGCACGACTTTCCTACTGCAGACTTCGATCCGGTTTCTTGATTAGAAACTATCGCGCTCCTTGCATAGCTATATACTACAATAGAAAACTTTGAATTCAAATCAAAAATTTGTATCAGGTGTTCACCGTCAAGAATCGGGTGAAAAATCCTCATTCAAACTGATGTAAATTGCCTCGAAATCGTGTATTCGAAACTAGATCAAAATAGTTAAGCAAATAAAGCGATCCACACACAACTTACATATTTATTCCATTTGTTTCTAAATCATAAATAATTCTTTTTATTCATATTGAATTTTATATCACACATAATTTTCCAATAGTATTTCCTTTTATACTAAAATTTATTCACAAACCATTTCATAAATCATTTTATTTGACTTTACTTTACTTAAGTTAAATTTCATCTCATTGCTAAATTTTCGGATTTACTTTTCTAAACTATACCAATTATTTTAATTCACATTAATTATTCCTTTGTATATTCCCTTTAATACTAAAATTATATATGAACTATTTCATATAACCTTACTTAAGTTTATAAACATTTTACTTTAAGCCTACAAATACTTTATAAAGACTTATCTTCAATGATAAAACATTTTCGAAGATTATAAATATCTTTTTAAGGAATCATTATTTTACTAAAAAAACATTTCTGAAGTCTATTAACATCCAACTACCAAAGCTCATATTTACAAAATACTATTCTATTTCCTAAGAGTATATATATGTATACAAATTTCAATTTTTTTTACTTAAGTCTACAATATCACTTAGCTGAAAATTTCAGAATTGAAAACCCCATTTTTATTTTAAATCATTTCGAAATAATAATATATATATATATATCCCCTTGAATCAAAAATTACACCTTTGGGGTTTTTAAATCAAGATCTGCTTTACCAAAACAACTCTAAACACATCTACTATGGCAGCAAATCCCCACTTAGAAACTCGAAAATGAACACCAATGATACTGCAATCATCTGCAAAATTATTTTTCAACAATCGAAGTGGGTTCAATGCTTTTTATCTCTTCCAAATCCTTTTACAATATTTCTATTAATCAATATTTTCAAAATAATACCATTATTACTTTTTCCGAGAATTCGAAAACAATTTCCAAACACCGGCTTTAAGTTCTAAATTTCTCAACATAAATCCATTTTTATTTATAAACCAAATTTAAGAAATTTTCTATTCCAAAGCACTCTCCAATAATACTATTACTATTCTTCAAAACCTTTCAAAAATACTTTCCAAAACGCCTGGATTTACATTCTCAAATTCTCAGCTTAAATTCCTTATCGTAAACTATATGTATAAATCCTACTTATATAATTTCACTTCTTATATAATATCATTTTCACCATTGTTTATCTTTGTTAAGATTATAATGAACAACTCAATTAAACTTTAGTTTCAACTTCTAACATAACTAATTCATCGAACGCCTTATAGTCAAACTGTGAAATTGAATTCATAAGGTGTTCTTATTAATTTAACCCAAAAATGCTCATAAACTATCTGAGCACAATTAACCAATAATAAGTGATAATAATCAAATATTATCATTACGTAACAAGCAAACATACCATATATACCTAAATAATTTATGAAAAATTATCCCTTTATACGTGAAATATAATTTAGGTAAAATTATTTCATTTACCCATATTCAAAGCAATACCGTGTCCATTTGTCTTGTTCAAGTATTTAGAAATCCCTATCGATATAGTTATTCCTTCTGTATCAGCCAAAATTCATAATCACTCAACCAATAAATCATCACATTATGAAAAAAATCTATAGCACCAACAAAGTTCCCATATATATAATACACTCAAACTCGTCTTAGGGGTCTCACTTACTATATCTCAAATTAGTTTCCCACCAAAGTCTAGGTGTTCGTTCTACCTAAGCTTCAATACCAACTATAACGACCCACCTTTTCGATACTTAAAAGTCAACAATAATATATCCACTATAATCACACATCGAGCGTCCAAATACTGGAAAGACAGATTGTTGGGGAAAAAGAAAGAAAAGATAGAACAGAATCTCTCAACGTGATGAGCAATCTATAATATAACAATGATCTTTACAAAAGAAAAAACTAAATTTCATTATACATATATCAATCAGCGTACCTTTGAAAAATTCTTCAACTTGGACTGTTATAACAACCTTTCCTTACAAATGATGTTAAATAAACAACCAATGCAGTGGAAAATAAATAAATACATAGATATGTCTAGGGCATCTAGCTCATCTCCTAAGCTCCAAGCATCCAAACTAAACCTGTAAACATTCTCGGTCTGAGCCGAGCATTATAGTAAAATAACATATGGATTAGTCTGGTAAATCAGCATGAGAAAACACACCTCAATTGAACTTTTAATGTTATAAAACCTTTTAAATAAAGGCATCTCATAAGACCATGCCACACATAAACACGGATGGGTTTTTACCTTATGGTAACCAAAACATTTTCCATAGAAAATCCAGTGATATTATAATAATTTCTAGGATATAAATACATATTAATCATAGCCAAAATTGTTATATTAATTAAATTCCATCATAATAGGTATATAATCAAATCCAAAGTCTAGTATTAAAGAATGGATTCCAACTATGAAAGGGTAAGGGTCTACCCAACAAATCCGTGCACCTCTAGATAAAATGTACGGGAGGCTACAACTTTGCACCTCTACTACTCATGACCGTGCCCTACCCCTTGCTAGATAGCACCTAATATGATCACCCCTTGGTTGATAAACAACCATAATGGGCCCCCAAGCATACTTAGATATCGACATTAGATATAGGATGATCATACCTTAATAGGAGCGACTTACATAGCCCTACCGCATGTCCCTACTTTAGTCATTTTCTCGATCGATGAGGCTTGAGGCTACAGTTACCTTTTTAATAGAAAACCATCTTGGAATGCTAACACTGCCCTCCAAGTAGAAATGTAATGCATCATTCATCCATACAAGTTCATTCTGGGTCTGAACGACACCGAAGGCACTACCTCCACTACGTCTATTTTGGAATTATGCTCAAGATTAGTAGCAAGTAGTCCTTGCACTTCAAAAGCTACATCTTCAATCATCTTCAAGATGTTCTAATTCGAATGCTTATGTTGGTTCGAAGTGGTTTTCGGATAATATACCTGATCCCGGTCTCCCTGAACCGACAATGATAACTTAAAACAGACCAAGTTTGATAGTTGGTTATATAACTATCAAATATACAACAAAAACATCAGGGATTTATCTCCATAAGGAAACCAACATTGGTTCAACGCATAAGCAACCGTTAAGCCCTTTTTAAATAAATCATTTATTTAACCTCTTCATACATACTTGATTTAAATATCTTTACAAAATGGTATATACACAAAAAACTTTAAATACTTGGAAAATATCCATATATTTATTTCCTCGATATAAGTATATTCACAGAACACTAAGAAAGCTTTCCTATTTGGTGTTAAGTATTGAAATATGTTCCACACAATTATAATTATTAAAAGATAAGTTATAGAAATCAAATATCATCTTCTTTTATAAATTTACTTTTATACAACTCAAAAATCATTTTTGTAAACTTCTTTTATAAATCTCCAAAACCATATATAAAACTCTTTTATAAATCTCTAAAAAGTTTATAAAACTCTTTTTATTAACTTCTAAAACCATTGATAAAACTCTTTTTATAAATATCTAAAACCATTTATAAAGCTCTTTAATAAATCTCTTTTATTAAATGAGATTCTTTTTTTACAAATTAATTTATTGAATATAAATACGACTAATCGGATAAATTAATTTACTTTAATCATCCTTAATAAACAATAAATTAACTTTCCAACATCATTAGTAAAATAATTTATAACTCCAAAATATTTTTAATAAAATAATTAATAACTTCAAAACATTATAAATAAATAATTATTATTAACTTCAAATACTATTATATAATAATAATTACTAACAGCAAAACATTAATAATAAACAGTAATTGTTAACTTCAGAACATTATAAATATAATGGTTAATAATTCAAACTTTTTAATGAAACAATAATAATTAATCTTCAAACATTATTATATAAATAATAATTATCTTCCTAAACACTATTATACATAATAATTATAAACTTTGAAACGTAATTAATAAATAACAATTATAATCCATGTAACGTAATTAATAAATAATTACTAACTTCAAACAATATTAATTATTTAATTAATAACTTTCCGCACCATAAAATATTTATAAATAACTTTAAAACAATATTAAATACAAATAAACAACTTTTAAAATACTATTAAACAATAGTTAAACCACCTAAAATCATTATTACATAATAGTTTAACAACTTTAAAACATTTCTAAATGATTTAGAAAAGACAAATAAAAAGGGTTGGGGTAAAATAGAGAAGTTCAATATTTGCTTAAATAAAAATATTCCAAAAAACCCAAAGGTTAAATTAAAAATCATTCTTCGAATCAGAAACCCGTTTCAAACCAAAATTGGAAGTTAATAGTATTTCAAAATACTAAATTGAAGCCAATAACTACCGCATCACTTAACCAAATGTAGATATTGATTTTTATCACTACACTGATTAATTTTTCAATATATAAAAATATAATATTTCATATGGCCAAATGATTAGGTTTGATATTTCATAATTTATATAACAAGAGTATTATTTAAAATAAATCAACAAGGGTGAGGAATCCCGTTGGATCACTCTACAAATTTCCTATACGTTAGTTAAGTCCCTGCAATTGATTTCGTATATTAACCGCTTTAAAAGCGATAATTCATAAAAACCAAACAATCAACCAAATGAAGCAACCAAGAAAACAATCAACAATTTTTATCTACTATAAACATTAATGAATAAAAGGCAAGTTTAACTCATAAGAATTCCAATTGGCTCCATGGCGTTATGGTTTGAACTTTGATTTTAGCGCAAATTTCCGTTTGCCCCCAAATACAACCAAACTAGTTCCATCGCAAGGCTTTCATCATAATGAGCGCAATTCAAAAAGTTTCTTCTTGATTGGACCTCGTATGAGAAAGTTATTACATTTATAAGTTAATGATTTTGTAAATTATATTTCAACTTACTAATTGCACTTAAATAAACTAATTACCAAATAAATTTAGAACCCTTCTTCCACAATTTCAAACTATTTTTGAAGCATGCCTTCCACCATGATTGCTCCTCTGATCGCCAAATCCTCCTTCTCTGGTCCACTATCATCGAAGTCGCCACCACCATTGATCTCCTCTTCCCAAGCTCTACCTCCCTTCACCAAAGACCTCCAACTTGGCCCCAACTAAAAATCACAACATCCCACACTAACAGCCAACTGTTCTGGAGCATGCGACCCTCAAACCCCCACCACAAGTCACCAAAATTCGGCCGCAGGTGACACTCCACTCCTCAGACCCAAACATCAACTCCGATTCGACAATCATTGACTAGATTAGCCAAAATCCCAAAGCCTAATCTAATTTTCTCTCGTTCTAAAACTGCAGAGCCCAAAATTGGCTGCCACACTAGTCTAATTCATGCCAAAAATAGATCTCACATTACTAAATAAAAAGGTAACATTTTTATATTCATTCGATTTATGTATTAATTAATTTGAATTTATGAAAAAATACAAATATTTACTTTCCTTCATTTTCGAACGTAAGGGAGAAGTTTTTGGATAGGAATATAGAAATGAAAGAAAGTGGCTGAGCATACGACATGTTTTGATTTTGGGTTACATTTCAATATTTTTGGTGTTTTGCGATACAGCTTTTCGTTCGCATATGAAGCTCGAACAATAAAAAATGGTTGCGGTCAAAATAACGACGTGGCCGCAAAATTGAAATAATATACACTGCTCATTGAGTTCTGTAAAATCACAAAAATGCTGTTGTTTGTCGATAAATCATCACATAAATTGTTTCAATATTTTTCAAGTTAAAAATTTAGGAAAAAATCAAATAAATTAAACAAAAATATATCAATAGAAATCGAAACATAAAAATAATAATTTATTCAAGCCATTTATTATTGTAAATAAATTTATAAAAGGAATCTACCGTTATTATTTAAAATTTTAAAAGGATAAGACCATTTTATTAATTAAATTGACATTCAATAATAAATTCCGTTATTCGGACCACTATTCAAATATTATGTTAATAGTTTAATTATTTAAATAATGTCTATATTTGAATTCCATATGTTAACTTTTAAAATAGCCCCTTTATTTGAATTTAAACTATTAAACATTGTTAAACCAATATTTTAATAATTAAAATTAATTAAATATTTAAAATCAAATCACTAAAATTCTGAGTCGTTACAAGTTGCATTCGAGATGGGTTTATTATGTGAATTGTTTAAATGTTTTTAAATGATTTTTAAAATGCGGTTTTATTTGTTTTGATCCTTATTAGAATTTAGTTTAAAGAATGTGGTTAAATTATTTATATACTTAACTTATTTTTTATTTCAAAATTTCTATTCAAAGGTTTCAAAGACGAGTAATATTTATTCACAAAACCTTTTTTTAATTTACTATTATAAATATATTATAATTTTGGAAATGTTTTAGAGGTTAAGGATAAAATATGGTATTATTTTATAAAATTGTTATGAAAGTGATAATTTCAATTTCTAGTGATTTTAGTTATAAAAGCTATTTAAATGATTTTGAAGAGTTAAAAGCCTTCAAAAATAAAACTTTTTCGAGAAATAATTAGAAGACTTGAAAATGATTAGTGGGAAATTTATTAATATCTCTAAGAATACCGTTTAAAATTATGTTTAAATATACTTGCTTTCAAGCCTTGTGCAAGAAGTATATCGAAATGAATATTGATTTAGCCTTTGGAGATTTCATACTTATATTTTAAAAATAAATTATATGTTTTATAAATAAATATTCATATTTTCTAACGACTTTTGAAATATCGCTTTGCGATAAATTCTTCTTTCTATGGAACAAGAAATAGAATTAAATGATTTAGTAGTACCGAGTGATATCGGACATTCGGTATCACTTCATCAGTTGATTGTAATACTTGTTGTGTAGAATATTTAAGTGATTGGAATTTACTAACTTTTAGTGAATACTTAAATATCACTAGATGGTATGAGACATTTAGTCAAAGTCTAGTAATTACTAAAGTGGCAATGATTAACACATTAGAGTTGTATTATGTTGTGGTATTTGGCTATATAGGCTAACAGATCCTTAAGAGAAATATAACTCCTAATTTTTGATGATCATGATGGTTGTTTGATTTTGATGACCGATTGATCATTCGTGATCCTGGTGACTTACTAGACGATTCCGAGATGTTATTTTCTCCTCGAGATCAATTGGTGGTCACAATAGGCTTTTATGGGTGACCGATTATCGCCATATGCATTTATTAGCTTACCAGTGGTTACATTAGGATTTCGTGCTTATGCATTTAGTAGCTTACTAGTGGCTACATCGTGATTTTGTGTTTCCTAAGAAGAGATATGCAATTATTAGTAGCTTTCTAGTAGCTAAATCATGTTTCTTGATTTGTCCAGGAGGGGACCATACCTTTATGTTTTGTCCAAGAGGGGACCATACCTTTAATCTAGTGAAATCCTTATCTGGGTTTATTTTAGTTCCATTATTTTGAACTGGACATATGTGAATTGCCATATTTGCATATGATAGACTTTAGTGTTCGATGAAATGTGATTATTTTATGATATATCCTTTTGGATTAATTTGGATTGGCATATTTTATATGACTCTATAATTATGTGTAGTCGTATATTATTGTGATTATTCTCACACCTTTAAATTAGATATAGTTCGACCTGTTTATTTTCGTAATATTCAGGTCTGACCAAGACTCTTCAAGTACTAGGACTCGCTGACCATGGACATATGTGCTAGCATGTGGATAAAGTATTTTCAACAGTTTGAGTTTACCTCATGTGTGTGCCTATATATATTGTATGGGATGTTATGTGTATACTTTAGATAGTAACCTTGTACTGGTTTTGAACGTGATATTGTATATATTGTATACGTGGGTCTAATATTATCATTTTACTTTACTATTTTTATATGGTGTATATTATTCCACTATGATCTGTGATTTTTTGACCGATATTGTATATTGCTTTAATTTATTTTAACTTTATTGCTTTGTGCCATGACTGTACATGTCAATTATTCAATTCATATCCCTATTTTTTTTTGTAAGAATGACGTTTCAATGTTAGCTTAAGGGACACATCATGTAGCTCTTAAGAAATCATATTCTCCGTATTACTAGGCGATATTACTTAGTATTACTTTAGTGGTATAGGTATAGAGGCGAGGCATTACAATTACAAAGGGTAGAAGTTAATAAGGTATGTAGAATCATGCCTCATCATGCTTCTTCTCTTGCCATGAAAGAGTTAACACAACCAGTAATATTGGTGCCTATTATCTTTCACAAGGTAAAAGTATCATGTGGCTAGAATATGGTGTCCATGGTATAGCATGTCAAACTAAAACTAATAATGGAATTAACGTATGTCAAACCCAACTACCATGTACATGCAGTTAATAGGAGTAAAAGCGCTTTACGAGCAAATAGACTAGGCCAGTTACACATTGATATACCTCCAAAGGGAGAAATCTAATGGTCCACCAAACATAGGCATGACATACTCTCATTAGATAGGTTCCTATTATAAGTGAATATAGATTCAATATTTTTAAGGAAAGTGTTGAAGTGATTATTCATGAGAACAAAAGTGAATTGAAGTTGGAGTTGGTGCATTGGGAAATTGGATAAAGAAGGCCCCTTAAAAATTCCTTTTATTTCTTGTGCACTGGATTTTTTATTGTATTATAATATTAATTTAATGTTATATCATATATAAAATTTCATTTAACATAATGAGATTTATTTTTGTTGAAATTAGTTTTTTTCATAACTTATTCTAATTAATTAGCATATAATGTTATAATGAATATCGCATGTCCATTAATGATACTATATTGATGTCTAAATAGGAAGCATATATGCATGTGTATGTATTACATTAGCGTGTATAAATATAATTGTATATAAATGTATATACATATGATTTTTTAGATTTATAACAACAACACATACACACTCATACATACATACATACATATATTTATTTATATGAGGAAGGTTAATGACATCCCTCTTTTGGAACACCCCTTTGGCATCCTCATCATATTTTGAGTTACACGATTTTAAATGCCATGAAATTTTGTAGAAGTTTAATCTACATTATAGATATCATCTCTACAAAATATGACAATGTTTTGAAATTTCTAACCTTGTCAATATTAGCCGTTAAAACATTTGATTTATTCACTAATTTGAAACATCAAGTTTACCATGTTATGTATATTTAAATGTGCTTAAATTTTGCAGAAATGGTCTTGAGTATGATATGAATTTGAAATCATGTAAATCAAAATATAATTAGGTTTATCAAGGTGTGCTCAAAAGGAGGGTGTCGTTGAACCTTCCTATATATATATATATATATATATATATATATATATATATATATATTACAAAGCATGCACTATATATAATATATGTGGTTTTCATACAAATAAATACTTAAAATATAAGTAAATATATATACACATATATATATTAATGGACATATTTGATTTTTCATTTTTATATATTTTGATATAGTTATGTACATGTATAAATACATATACATATATATGTGTGTGCGTGCGTGTGTGTGTGTGTTTCTGTGTGTGTATATGTATATATATATATATATTGTTATCCATATAATTTCCAAAGGATATAAACCTGGAAAGCCAATATCTAGGCAGAAGGATTACATCGAAGTTCAAAGCCCCAGATGCTTGGATAGCATTAAGGAATCTATAACGAACAAGATTTTTGGCCCTCGATCAAAAATCAACACTTATACATCCTTGATATTCATGTGCCGCAAATCTAAGTGCCGGAAACCCGATCATTAAGGGTAAGAAAGAAAGTAAAGATAGAACATAATCTCACACGAGTGAAATAACACATATTATTTTAATATATAATCTTTACAGCGGAAAATTTAAATACATTTATTAGAGTTAAATATGGCAGTTATAAATATCTGTCCATACAAATGCGAAATACAATAGTACACAAGTGTGATGGAAATAGATAACAATCTTCAAAAGAATCTTCTAACTCCATGCTCCAAGTTTCTTCTAACTAAACCTAAGTACTAGACTGCCAAGGAAAATTAAGGCACTCAGAGTTTAAAGGAAAAGGAAAATAAACTCCGGTCAGTCATTGGAGTGGTGTGAGAAACTCAAAATACACATTTTGAAAACAAAGGTAAGTCATAAGACCACATCACACATAAACACGGAATGGGTTTTTACCTTATGATAACATAACCATTTTCTATGTAAAATATAAGGACATTATTTTTAATGACATTCTTTTGAGAACATTTGCAAGTAAACTTATGAATCTTAGCTGTGACGACCTGGAAATTTTTAACATTTGAAATGGAATATTTAATTAATTTTAAATATTTGGAAGTTAGTTTAACTTGAATTTCAAATTTTACTATGAATTTGGCAATTTAATTGTTGAATTTAATTTATTAAAGTTGAATAGAAATATTGGATCTTGATTTTTAAGCTGGCTAAAAATATTTTCAAGGCTTCGAAAATTTATATTAATAATAATGAAGATAATGTAAGCTTCAGAATTGAATTTGGGAATGATTTGTTTAGTTTTGAAACTTTATCGTATAAATCGATATTTAGAAATAGCCTTCCGAGGCACAGTCCGAAATTCGACGAAACCAGTTTCATTGAATTCGTAATAGTTAGTTATTATTGGATTCCAATTTTAATAGCAATTGGAGTTACCGTTTAACCCTGGCAACTCAAAAACGCATAGAAACTGTTTTAATCAATTTAATTTAAATTTGATCGTTTACTTCCAGAACTTGTGCATACGAGCGAATTAGCTTTCGAAACACGTTCCATTGTGTTCGAAATGCGGATAAAACCTTATAAACGCCATGCGGTATGCCTAGATAGGGGTTCAGAATTTTGAGATATGCATAGCAAGATATTCTGAATATAAAATCATAACAAATCAAATGTCCACTCAAGCCACCTAACCATCTATACGCGCCACTCTACTGTCACCCCTATGTGTACGAAACTGGCTCCTTTTCAGTTGAAAACCCATCTTCTCCCTTTCCATTCGTTTTAGGACAGCAAGTAAAATAGAAAAAAAAAAGAAAAAAAAAACAAACAAAATCATGGTCGATCTCCCCTATTTTCAAATCCCATTTTTTTTCTCGAAATTAAGTCCTTGCCTTTTTCCCTCTCGTCTTCAATTCAAGCTCGAAAGATACTTTAGGAAATCGCGAGTTGAGGAGGATCTCGACCGAGTTGTGTCGCGTTCGCATGGGAGACACGAACGAACTCAGTTTCGAGTTCACGAAACTCGCAGGAGGGTGTGGGTGAATTCAAATCGCAGTGCCGTCATGATTTGGCGTAGGGGATTCGCGAGCCCTAGATTGTATTTGTTAGTGCCTAGTTGATCGTGGAAAATCAAGGACAACGAAGTTCGTGACTTCGTCGCAAAGTCCGATTCCTGGGCACATGGAGATCATGGCCATCAAAGTATGGGTGGCACGCGAAGCTAGGGATTCACGCATGGCTGATGGTGGTGTCGCGATTCAAGGGTTGGACCGGCGTGGCTGCAGTCCGAAGTTGACTACGAAGTTGTACTTGAATTCAAAAATCAGTGGAAGCATCGCGATTTTGGGATAGCTCTATTGCAATCAGGTATAAAAGCAACTTATTCTTCGTTTTTTAATTTTTAATTTAGTACTCTATGTATAAGTATATACAGTAAAGAAAAATGTATATAAACATTTTACAGTAAGCTATAGATAAAGTTGAGAAAAGAAAATAAAAATAAATAGATTTTAAAATCTATATATAGATATTTTCAATGAAAATGTTTTGTTAAAAAGAAATATGTTTAAAAGAATAGATTTTAAAATCTATATATAGATATTTTCAAAGAAAATGATTTGTTAAAAAGATTTTTTTTAAAAGAAATCAAATTTCAATTTGGAATTTAAATCATTGGTTAATTTAGTTTATCCAATAGGGATTTATTATTTGATTTATCGATTGATTCGAATATTAATAAGTTGTATAAATTGATTGTATAAGGTCAAAATTGTGGAGATTAATTTGTTAACAAACTTAAATAATGATTTTGTGGCTAAAAAAAGATTTATTTAAAGGAAAATAAGTTAAAATAAATTTATTAAATGGAAATTGAATTGCTCAATTTTTCTAATATTAATAAAACCTTATAATATTGTTACAAGGTCTTAAATCGTGAAGGAATGACTGGAATGGAAATGGATTGCAAACAGCAAAATAAAAGGTGAGATCTTCTCACTCAAATAGAGGGTTTTGTTAATTTTAAATAGTTAAATTTAAAATTGTTGATTGTGTGTTTGGATGATGGTTGTTATTATTTGTTTTGAAATAGACCCTATGCGCCGCATAATAGTGGGGGTTATTATATTAAACCCATATACCGCGATATTCCACCTTGAAGTGGAATTGGTATTATATATGTATTTGGAGTTGATTTCCCACATAATATAGCAGATGAGACCCTATTGCGCCGCATAATAGCGGATAATATTTTATAGATCCCATATACCGCGATATTCCACCTCGAAGTGGAATTGTATTAAAATTGTTGTGCTAACGTCTGTGGATGCAGGGAAACATGTTGGAGGGATCCAACTGGATTCCTCAAATATTGATTTGTTTCATATGCTGTGGGTTGACTTTTTTTATAATCCCTGTGTGATTTTATTTGTGGTTAAAATCGTTAAAGGCTATAATTTAGCCGAATATATTTATAGTATCGTTGGATACCGGAATAAAAAAAATTGGATTTTTGAAAATTCTAGTTGAAAGTTTATAGTAAACTTTATTTTTGAGAATTTGATAAATTTAAAAGAAGGAATTTTAAAAGGATAAAGTTTTATTTTTAATCCTATTGAATAAAATTCCAAAATATGAGGAAAAGGCTTAATAAATGGATTTCGGGTAATATTATTCAAAGGTTGAAGAAATTATTTAAAATACGGATTTTAAATATTTAAAAGAGATAAAGGAATTTATTTCAAAAAGGAAATAAATTTAGAAATTAAATTAGGGATTTAATTTGGAGTTGGAATAAATTTTAAAATCAATTTGGAAAATTGACTTGGTATTTGAAAATAAATCCTTGGGAAACCAACTTGTAATTAATTTGGTGTTTGAAGCAATTTTGGAAATCAAATTGGAATTGATTTGATAATTGAAATAAATTTTGGAAATCAATATGAAGATTGATTTGGTGTTCGAAGGGAAATTGATTTCGTGTTTTGAAAATAAATTTAGAAATCAATTTGGAATTTGATTTGGTGTTTGAAAGTGAATATTGGGAAATCGATTTAAATCGTATATCAGTTGATATTTAGAAATGTAAATTCACAATGGAAATTTATAAGGGAAAGGGAAATTGGTTTTAAAATAAACATTGGTTTATTTTTAAAGTGTGGAAAAGATTCGGAACTTGTTTCAAAGGATGGGAAATCGATTTGAAATTTGATTTTCAAAGTAATGAAGTGTAAAAAAAATATCCTACGAAGATATTTTGAAAATAAATAATTTGGAAAAATTATTTAAATCTGGTAATTGTTGTGAATGTTGATTGATAGTTAAATAATCGACTATCAATATTTGCCTTTAAATGGTGTTTGAATTTCGATGCGACCGGGGGTCGAATTCCAAGTGGATATCCGAAATCCACATCGAACCTTTGTGATTGTGATAGATCTTTTATTTAAAAGATAAAAGTGAAAATTATTGTGATTTGTTTGAAATCTGAATGAACACTTTTTTTTTTAAATAAGCGCTCATTATTCGGATTAGCCGGGAGAGGACCTTTGTGTCATATAACTCATTCCGAATAATGATACGATGTTATGAATAGCACTTGAAGACCGGTGGTGAAGACCGGGTATTTGCGAGAATGATAGGATGCCCTATCGATTGTCTCTGCACCGAGAAGCTACGGTATAGAGATTCCCTAAGTGATGGGAAGTCCGATCGAGATTGTGGATACTCGGATTGCAAGGGCTTCTTCGGAAGTGCCTTCGGTTCTGTTCGAACCCGGAACGGACTTGTATGGAAGTGTGTCTGACGTTATGAATTGAGATGTAAAGCTGGTTTCTATCAAATACATTTCTGTTGGTGGCGGAGAATTTATTCTCTTAGTTTAACACCCTTCTCTGAGACGTACGAGCTCAGAGGTTATGTAGTTGATGGTTACTAGTGATACATTCCCAATTTGGTAATGTGGCATACGAAGTGCTGCGGATCATTTGTTGATCGAAGCATGACTGTGTGAAAAAGCGTAGCTTTGTGGACGAGACTTCGTCGAGCCTCAACAACCCGGAAATGGTCAAAACAGGAATGTTGCGGCAAGGTTTTTAGGCGTCGTGCCCCTGCGGTATGTCCATTTTTTTCTGGATAAGAGGTGATATCATGGTATGGAGCCCAGATATTTTACCTATGTTGATGCTGCAAATTATTATACTTTGTGATTGTTGCTTTGTGGTTGAGGATCCTCGGATAAAGGTCGGTAACGACCAGGGATGGCATACTTTTTTGTGTGGAGTTATCAAGTTACAACTTCATTGCACCCAGAAGCGTGTGGTAACTCGGCCTTGTGTCAGCAGAGATCCGGTTAGGTTCTCGGAGGCGTCCCTCCAGAGGCGTACCATTTCGGTGTAGGAAGTCCCTTAGCCTAACTATTTGTTGGAAATCCAAAGAAATAATACGCGCTTTGTACGGTTTTAGTTGTATAACCTGCCATTTACTTATGGTGGCGCCCCACTGTTTAGATGGTAGCTATAGTAGGCATACAATAATGGTTGTATGCTGGCTAAGATTAATATTATACTTTCGAAATGTTTTCGGCACTGTGCATTAATAATAATAATATCAAAGGATTTTGCGTAGTAAGCCTGTTTGACTATCACAAGGAGAAATCTCCCCCAAGTCTGCGATCGTATTGTGTGTGTGGCGGTAGGCCTTATGGTAGTTTCATTTTCCAAAAGCATAGCGGATTTCCTTTTATCTTCTTTGTGAAAGTAACTGTTTTGAGATCTCACACCAGTCACACGACTGACCTGGAGTTTATTGTTACCTTTCTAAACTCTGGGTGCCCACCAATTTCCACACGGGCAGCCTAAAGTCAGGTTATCGGGTCATTCTAGAATTCAGGAGTTGTTGTGGAGATCAGGAGTAAGCTGGATGGCGAAGCGTATCATTAGTATAGGTTATACTCTTTTTTTCTGCGGTTTATTGTTGTACATTCTGATAACGTAATGTGATGTAATGTAATAACTGATATAGTGATTCCGTTTTAAAGATATTTATTTGTCTATTATATTTGTTCCGCTGCGATATGTGAGATTCTGTTATTGGTTTTGTTTATTCTTCTACCCTCTTCTTCTTTAGCCCTAATGGTTCGGTTTTTCGGCGTTCGATTGTTCGGCATTTGATACAGTGGACGTAATAATGTCAATTTTCGGAAGTTGAAAAGCCTAGACCGTTACATTAGCCGAAATTGTTACCATTATTAAATTCTGGATATGTTGGGCTCTATAAACAAAACTCTTACAAGGCTCATTCGTAGAATGGATTCCATACAATGACAAGGTAAGAGACTGCCTTCCGTACAGTACAACGCGAGACGGATGTACCTAGGATCCAGATATTGAACGCGTATATCAACACAGAACCGACATACCCTTTCGTTGGATAGTACCGAACATGACATCACCCCGATCGTTACCGACCTATCTGAGACGTCTTATAGTATACACCAACATGCCCGATATATAAAGGGTTATCTAGAAAGGTAATGACCATATCCTAATGGGAGCGACCCACTTAGCCCTACTGCATCTACCTGGTTTTTTCCATTTCCGGTTGATAAGGCCTGAGGTACATTCCACTTTGAATGCCACATTGACATTCCATGATCACATAATTTGATTTCTAAAAATGTATAACTCTTGTGCTCTTACGTCTTAAGAAAGGGTGTTAAGATAAGAGAAGTTGCCTTATGCGCCACCAAACAGACGATACATTCATAGAGATCAATCAATGTAATTAAAAATGCAACGTCAAACATTTATCCATACAGGTCATCTAGGAACAGGACAAACTGAAGTAATTTCCTACCACATCCTACTGGGAATTACTCCTAGGATTAGTAGCGAGAAGTCCTTGCATTGAAGATCTCAAATGGAGAACTACTGTCACATAATATGATATGGAAAATTTCCCCCAAGGGTCAATGACAAGCAGCCCAACACTACATCTTTCCACTCATTTCCATGTCTTCACTTCGAATACGTAAATTGGTTCGAAGTATTCTTTGGATAGGAATTACCCAAATCCGACCCCGTTCCTTCGAACCAATCATCGATAAAAGAGGTCAAGTATATTTGTAAATATTTGATCAATTCATTCCTTTTATCAAAAATACTTATTAAATATATATAACTTTAAAACATTCAATCATTAAACCTCTCTTATCAAATCCTTTGATTACTAAAACCTTTTTAAATTCCAAATCATTTCATTCTTCACTTAGAAAATGTTTCCAAATCATTTAATTTATATCTTGACAAAGATTTTTTTAATTCAGATATCAAAATTTCAATAGATTTAAAACCATGTTATCTAGGATGTTAATCCAAAACCAATAAATAACAAGTGAGCTGAATCTATAAAAATCATCTAATTCTACTCAATATCAATTCTTATATTCAACAAGTACTATGGGCGAAATAATGGCGAAATCATCTTTTAAATATCATGAATAGTACAAATTCCCTCTTCGGGCTTTAACACCAAGTATAAGAAGATTATCTCCATAAAATCCAAATTGTTTAATTTGGAAAATTTAATCTTTTACACTTAATTCATTATCGACGTTTTGACTTTCTCTATCCCTTACCCAGGAGAGGCCACATGAGCCAGGGCACTGGTTTCTCCAGAACATCTCCTTAGTCTAAGCACCTCACCTAGATCTCACGAATAGAAAAATCTAGTCTACTCGTCGGCTTTTAGAGCCAAGATTAAATCACTTGATTTTTGACCGCTTTTCTTTAAATCATTTATTTAAACAATTTTAAATAAATTATAAAACTTCCAAATCATCATTAAAACACTTAATTATAATTATTTTTATAAAATATTTGGAAAAGAATCATTATGTTTAAAACCATATCTCAAAAGTTATAGAAAAGTGTTGCGAATGATGCTTTTTAAGCTATATTGAATAAAACGACTTTTCTATCATTTGGAAATTCATTTTTATAACTCAAATCACTTTTAAAACACTCTAAAAAATTTTTAGGATTTATTTCATATTTTAAAAAAAAATATCATTTTTAAAGAAACCCCCTTTTAGATTCTAAACTGCAAAACTGCGATTTTTCCAAAATATTTTTTTACTCATATTTCAAAATCTACTTATCGATAATTTTAAAAGTATGGATATAATAGTTTGGAAAATTCTTATCTCGAAGAATTCCGAGCTAAATTCCATTCTATATATTCATTTGACTTTTACGGCACGAAATCGCGAACAACCATTATGCAATGCGTCCATTTTTAACTCAATTTTCCATGTTCATTTAAACTTTGCCAAAATACTTTTAAATGTTTATAAAAAAATTCTAAATCATATTAAACCAATTTTTAGAGGTTTAAATATTCCATATACACCACTTCATTCAATAAAGGAAAGTGATTTTCTTTGTGCTTATCGACTTATATTAACATGACTTGCATATATATATATATATATATATATATATATATATATCCAACAACCATATTAAACAACCTTCATAAACAATCATATCAAAACATATATATCATCCAATAGTATATATAACTATAGTTTAGGAGCATCTAACATTGATTGTCTATTGAAAAATGGGCTATAGCTTCATTAATTCACAATCCGAGTTCGCGAACCCTTACTCCTTGCCTCCTAATGTGCTCGGCCATTCCATGCCAAAAGTGGTGCTTAGCCAAGCATGGAGAATAAGTTGTACGACTTTGAATTATTACTAAATTTACCAAAAACTAGACCTAAAAATAGGTCATCTTCTCTCGGATTTTGGACATTCTACTCTCTGAATTTGGAAAAGTTGTCCACATGAAAGTTCTGGAAAATTATTTTCTCTTCGGTTTACTTAAAAGAATCATCAAATTTGGATTAGATTTTGATGAGATATGGTCAAATGAAGAAGAGGCATTCTTGGATTTACAAAAATAACACCCGAAAATGTGTCAAATTTTAACTGAATTTTGGACGTGTTCAAAGAATTTTGAAAAGTGGTCAAAAGAAAATTTATTGAAAATTCTTTTCTCTACAATTTGAAACAAATAAATGCTTAATTTCGATTTATTATAAGGAAGTTATGATCAAAAGAAAAAGGGGTATTCTCGGACCTACAAAACTGCGCTCGAGAATGCTCTTAAAAGAATGGAATTTTTAGCATAGCTATCATTAAAATGGGAAGAAATGATAAACTAGGAAATTGTATCCACTAGAATTTTACATGATTTGAAAAAAAAAATCTTATTTCAGTCGGATTTGTGGGAGTTATGGTGGAATGAAGAAGTGGCAAAATAGATGGGTATTTATAGGCAAGTGGAGAGGTAGAAAATATCTCAACCTTACATCATCCACCATCACCAACCATCATTGCATCCATCTCTACCTACATCACCTTAGGACAGCTAGAAGTCCCCTCCATCATGGACAAAGCCATATGCTTGTACTTATGCATGTGCATTGGCTTTGTGAATGCTTAAAGAAGAAGAAATCTAAAATATCTTAGATTGTATATGTATATATGTGTTTACATGTATCTTTGCATTTATATGTTCATGTGTGCACATGACATGTTTTTGCATGTATATGTATGGTTAAATATGTGTACACGACATGTAAATAAGGTTGCAACAACCTTTGAATGGTTTCCATTCGTTAAACTGTTGAAAATCGGAAAACCGATTTTCGGTCACATTTTCACTTATATTTTAGATTAATTATAAATGTAAAAAAATTTAAAAATAAATTTCTAGTCATTTTAAATAATTTAAATTATCGTATTATATTTATAAGACAATATAAATTAACAATGAAAAATATTTACAAAAATAACTATTATATCGATAAAGTGATACGAATTTTTCTTATATTTTCAAATCAATTATATATCTTCATAAAATTATTACAAATGATTTATTATCACTTTATAACTATTTAAAATGAATTATCATCATTTAAAAAATTATTGGAATAATTATAATAATTATTAAATCATTAAATCTCAATTTAAATTCATAAATCAAAATTTAAATATAAGAGCATCACTGATGATGTTATAAAGACATTTAATTTTCGAAAATAAAATAATTTATTTTATTTCATATTCATGTTCAATTATGAAAATAAGTATACGTATTTGGCTCCATGCGTGACATTCTACGATTATAGAGTTGTTTATCGATAAAACAGTTTTCAGCCATTTTATGGGTATTATTTCCAAAGGAACTATATTTTGGAACATTCTTCGAAAATAAGTTCACTATTACAATTTAGCACTTAAAACTTAATTATTTATGAAAAATAATCTATATTTGAATAATTAAAATATTTTAATTAAAGTGATCAAAATTTGGGTCGTTACAGAATCAATGTCGACTTCAAGGTCTTCGTTAATGTCGAAGACATTAACACTGCAACGAAAATGATAATGTAAAAGGAAGTAACATCGAAGAAATGATGCTGAGCCAATGCCGAATACCAAAAGATCATACCGCTATTCAACTACGTCGACATTTTTCCAAGTCGTAGGCATCTATGTCGAACTTGGTCAATGATGCGTCAATTCCATGCAAAACATCCCTTCATCCTCACCGCACATCACCACATCGCGGTTCATTGGCGTCGAATTCCACCAACAAGAGAAAAGGAGAAAGTCACATTTGATTGAAGCCAACAACGTCGTGTTTCACCAATGAAGTGTTATAAAGGTATAATCTATACCCCATCTCATGCAATGTCTCTATTCAACCGTGTCGCATCTCATAAGAGCATCACCGCTTACCATCAATAGCACACCTCTTCACAAAAGTAAGAGCATCGAATGTGATCATTGTGGCAAGCCAAAAATGGATGTCAATATAGCAAACATCGTGTCTCATTGATGTCGACATCACCAAAACAGTGCCACATGTCGACGACAATCGACATCGCTGCTAATTTATGCAGCGGTTCATTAATGCCATGCCGAATTTCATCTACCAGAGCCGCTATTCATCAGCATCTCTTCTATTCATCTATTTAAGCTCGTCGCCAATAAAGCTTTAATGATACTACTTGTGATTAATGATATCATTGTCAACAACGCCATTGTCTCATGCCAATATTCTTGTATAATGTCGTATTCCATCAATTACTGGTCAATACCATATGTTGGTGCCGAAAGTCATCAATGACATTGACAGTATACCAATGAAGAAGCTTTGAGCAAATACTACACTATATCGACATCGCTTGTCATCGATGTTCAACACTGCTTCCAACCGATGCCGCAATAATTAATCAAGAGCATTTCAATATATAAGAATACCATATGCCATAAGCCATTAATTGTTGCCAAATTTCATGGATATGACATGATTATTGAAGCCGCACAATGTCCATGTTGTTGGACGTTGAAGCCTGTGCAAAGGAAGAAGGATTGGAGTCATTTACAAGAGCAAATTCTAGAGGGTGGTGCATTTTTCCTTCACAAAGGTTCAAAAGCCTTCACTTTCCTTCACATGCTCCATAACATCAAATTCCCGCATCACCAATTTGAGCAAGCCTACATCTTTCCAACCACTATAAATAAAGATGCATCCATTCATGAGAAGAGCCCCTTAACTTCGTTCTCTCTCTCAACTGCCTTTCCTAGTAGGACCTTCTCCAAGCTATCTTCATTATGATGAAGAGAGCGCGAGAATAGACTCATGAAAACCGTTAATAAAGGAATGGTAGACATATTTGTCAATTAGGGCTTGAACAATTAAGAAGTTGCATATTTTCACGTTTGTAAAATATTCATGGTTTGAATAAAGGACTTGAACTAAGCCTAATTGCATATTTGACTTATGGACTTGCATATATGACTTATGGACTTTCATATATGGCTTATGAACTTACATATATCTTATGAACTTGCATATATGACTTATGGACTTTCATATATGGCTTATGAACTTACATATATCTTATGAACTTGCATATTCTATCTTTTGAACTTATGAACTATGATTGGAACTAGCTTGTAAATTATTACAAAACTAAGAGATATATTTAGAATTTCTTCAAATGTGCCGCTTTATACAACCTTTTAGGTGTTGATGAACTTATTTATTAACATTTTAGCGTTGGAAGGTGGGACTGAACCTCCAAATGTTTGGAAAATGACCAAAATTCCTATGAGAATTTTTGAAATGCATATTTTAGAGGATTTCAAATTTAAATTTAAAATTTGGAAGCTAACTTTATTATTTAAATGTTTGTAGGTACATGACAGCAGAGAATGGTTTACGTCGTTACACACGAATACAAGAGACGTGGACCTCAAATGCTCTTCGACATTATTAAGCATTCCCAGTAGCATGTCGATTTTCATGGACGGTTGCTCGGAATAAGGCGGTGGAAACCCGCTCGGCCAGTAGCGAGTAAGGAGCGGTTCCCTATTTTTTATTAAAACTTTTGCCACTAAACGGTTTTCTGAAAACTGTTTAGTGTCTAAACTATTTTCAGAAACCCGTTTAGGGAAAAAGTAATATATATATATATATATATATATAACCCGAGAGGGTTTTTACAGTGACCTTCATTGTAAAATCTTCTCGAGTTTGATTTTAATGGCCTCTTCCTCCGATCTTCACTGAAAAAGGCGCGTGAAAGACGTTCGAAGGAGAAGGAAATGAAGAGTATCTAGCAAAATACTATTTTTAATACCAAGAATTGTACAAAGATTATTTTCTTGCATAATAAAATGCAATAAATCATTCTAGCATCAATTTTATAGCTTAAACTTATTTTAAAACAAAATTCCATCTTTTTACAACATACACATATTAAAACAAATACTTCTTTTAAAAATTTATAAAAAAACATTTGGCAATAATTACAAGAATTATTGCATTTTCACTAAATAAAAATTATTTTGCATTCATTATTAACCCAAACAGATAAAGTAAAGCTTTTAAACTTTATTTTCACATTTTATTTCCCAAAATTCATTGTTTATACCAAATAAGCAATTTAAAGTGTCCAACTTTATTTTAGTTCGCTATATTAAATCATAACTACCGTTATAATTTAATATTTACAGGTAATCTCCAAAACCAGGATTGTTACATACTCCCCCCTTAGAAAAATTACAACCATGCAATTTCTAGAGAAGATTTTGTATTCAACGTTTTAGTTTCATCAATCAAAAGAAAAAAATAGGCTTGAGACAAAAAGATTCTCACCATCGTTATGCGAAGAAAGAAAACCAAGGTAAGATCACTCGATAAACTCTTTGTTTTTCCAAGTGCAATCATTGGGGTTAGCGGACCATTGAACTTTGACGAGCGGCACATCCTTGTTTCGAAGGCATCTTACCTCCGAAGCAAGTATGCGAATAGGCTGCTACATAATAGATAAGTCTGGTAAGATCTCAAGCTCTTGCAAATTAGGAGAATCGATAATAGAAACCAACTCTCGAAGTCACTTTCGAAGCTGAGAGACGTGAAATACATCATGAATGCTAGATAGATGTGCTGGAAGTGAAACTCTATAAGCCACAGGGCTAATACGTTCAATAATAGGAAATGGTCCTATAAAGCGAGGAGCTAATTTCCCAGTCATATTGAAACACATAAGCCCTTTCAGAGGAGAAATACGAATGAAAACAAAATCACCAACCGAGAACTCGAGAGGCTTCCTATGATTGTCCGCGTAGGATTTCTGGCGGCTCTATGTCTCTTTCATTCTCTACCGAATAAGACAATCTTCTCAGAAGAATCACGACCAGAATCTGACCAAGAATAAGCTTCTCTCCAGATTCCAACCAACAAGAAGGTGATCGACATAACCATCCGTATAAGGGTTCGAAAGGAGCCATACCGATACTGGACTGAAAACTATTGTTGTAGGATAATTCCACAAGAGGTAGGTGATCCTCACAACTACCAAAAAAAATCTATAATGCAAGCATGGAGAAGATCCTCAAGAATACGATTTACCATTCAGTCTGTCCATCAGACTGCTGATGATATGCTGTGATGAAGTTAAGCTTTGTTCCCAAAGCTTACTGAGGACTGCCAGAAATGACTCGTGAAAAATAGATCACGGTCACACACAATCGAACTAGGAACTCCATGAAGTTTCACGATTTCCTAGATATATAACTTGGCCAAATGAGAAGCACTCCTATTAGACTTAATAGGAATGAAAGGAGATGATTTGGTGAGGCAATCAACAATAACCCAAATGCTAGAATGGCCGATCTCGAACGAGTAGGCCGTCAATGAAATCCATCAAAATTTGATCCCATTTCCACAATGGAATCTCTAGAGGCTGAAGGAGACCAAAAGGGAGCTGATGTTCAGCTTTGATACGTTGAAAAGTCATGCAATTACTCACATAAATCGCCACATCGCGCTACATGCCTTCCCAATAATAAAGGTGATGCATATCAGCATACATCTTACTACTGCCAGGATGAATGGTGTACTTAGAACGATGAAAGTCATCGAGAATGTCATGCCTAAGTGCAAAATCAGAGGGCATGACAGGACAGTTCTTCTTGCGAAGACACCTATGAGAATCAATGTTGAACGCCCGCAACTCCTTATCATGGGACTCAGACTCACAAATCTAAATAAGGTGCACAAGATCGGGACCACACCACTAAGCATCGGCAATACAATCCAATTAGCTGGGTCGAGCTTCCAAACTGAATAATAAAATAGGAGAATCAAAAGATGGAGCTCGATCACGAATATCACAAAGGGATAAGGTCTCTAGAACATCCCACTTGGCTAGCATCATAGAAACAACCGCCGAATGTTTGTGACTAAGCGCATTCGCAACACGATTACCCTTACCAGGGGTATACTGAATATCGAAGTAATAGGAGGCAGGGAACTCGAGCCAACGTTGTTTCCTCATATTAAGCTCCTTCTGAGTGAATAGATATTTCAAGGACTTGTGATTGGTGGCGGCTGACTCGCAGTCATGAGTGGCATAGCGTACTTCATTCGGTCGCAGTTGCCTAGAAGAAAAAGCAACTACCTGATCCTTCTGCATAAGCACGGCACCGAGGCCACATCTACTAGCATCAGTGTAGACGACAAGATCTTGATTCTCTTTGAAAACCACTAAAATATGAGCATTAGTGAGAAGCTCCTTCAACTGCTGAAAAGAAGCTTCGCACTTGTCAGACCAAATAAATTGAATGCCTTTTCGAGTAAGGTTGGTGAGTGGAAGCACAATGCGGGAAAAATCCTTAATAAATCGACGGTAGTAACCCACCAATTCAAGGAAGCTGCGAATCTCATGAACAATCTCATGCCTCTTCCAATTTTGGACGGATTCGATCTTCGAAGGATCAACTGAAATACACTAGGAGGAAATAACATGGCCTAAGGACTTAACCTTATTCTTCTAGAAGTGCCACTTGGAGAATTTGGCTTTAAGCCGATGATGACGAAGAGTACTCAAGACAATTTTTAAGTGATTAGCGTGCTCGGCTTCAGACTTCGAATAGACAAGGATGTCGTCGATGAACACAAGGATGAACTTATTGAGCTATTCTCGGAATACTCGATTCATAAGATCAACAAAGAAAGCAGGAGCGTTCGTCAAACCAAATGGAATAATAAGCCACTCATAAGATCCATATCTAGTGTGGAAAGTTGTAAGGGGTATACTATCTTCTGCCACTCAGAGCTGATGAAAGCCAGAGGCATGGTCGAGCTGAGAGAAAACCTTAGCACCACTCAACTGATCGAACATATCGTCGATCCTAGGCAACGGGTACTTATTCTTGATAGTCGACTCGTTAAGCTTGCGATGGTTGATGCAAAGCCTAAGAGTACCATCAGACTTCTTCACAAAGACAACCGCGGCACCCACAGTGAAAAACTAGACTGGATCAACTTCTTGGACTCAAGCTCTAAAAGCTGCTTCTTGAGTACCTCATTTTCTTTTGTAGGCATCCTCATGGATGGACGACTAACTGGCTGCGCGCCTGGAATGAGATCAATGTGGAACTTAATCGTCCGCTTGGGTGGCAAACTCGAAACTGGCTCAAATACATTAAAGAAATCACAAACAATAGGAATACGAGATATATGATCACCATCTTGTGAGTCGAGCGAAAATAAATGTGCTTCGGAATTTTGCACATTCCGAAGAACAAGTGATAGTTGAGTTGACAAATCTGGATGTCGAAGATATAAAATTCTCTCAGATAAATAATCCTGGCATCGTATCGCACTAGCTAGTCCATACCCAAAATAATATCAAACCCAAGATAGTGAATAACATGCAGATTCGCACGGAAATAAAAACCATAAAGAAAAATCTAAACCTGCAAATATTTCTTATCTAAGTGGAGAGTTTCTAGAGTATGGCTTGGCCAAAAAACATAGCATTTTGAGAGCTCAACTTAGGTATCAAGAGGAAAATGGTAGTTCTGGGATGTAGATGAATTCTACGGTGTTGTTTCAAAAGTGTTGTTTTCTTATTATAATTTCAATGGTTGGCTTTTATTTCTAATGATTGTGTTTGTAATGTGGTTTTGAGATCATGACTCAAACCGAATTTGACTCTTAATGTGTGCTTTTTTAGACTATCGAAAGAATATTTCTCACCGTTATTATTATTTTATCGACTTCGCGGAATATACTTTAAAAAATTACAAAACAAACATATATATACATATAAAAAAATTAAAAATATTCAAAACTAAAATTAACAAACTAAAATACACACATATATAAACAAAATAATAAAAACAAATTAAATAAGTATGAACAATAAAATTTAAAAACAGTCAAAACTAAAATAAACCAGAAGAAAAAATAAAACACTTACAAAACTTTAAAAAAAAAAACGAAAACAAACATATAAAGTTAAAAAAAAAATTAGAACTTAAATGGACTTCTGAAATCTCTTTCCCGTAACCGGCTTTCAGAAAACTGGTTAGGGATCACCGTTGTAGAAAAAATGGAGACAATCCCCAATTTTCGTTCCCTTCGCTTGAATTTGCACTGCTGGATGGAACACAGTGGATAGCGTGCCATTTCTTCTTATATTTTCCGTGCTTGGAATTCTCTTACTATTTGACATTAATTTATTTCTCTTTGACGCTAGTAATATTTTCTATTTGCATCCCATTCCTCTTTGAAATTTTCTGGTTACTCTCCAATTCACATTTCAAATCCAAGCTATGTTTTAGATCGGATCTAAATCTCAGATCCAATCAAAGCATTAGAGCCCGACTCCAATTCGTTCGATGTCGACCTTAGTCCGATCCATTGATTTTAGGTTTAAATAAAAATTAAATGCATAGATCTGGATGAATTTGAAAAAGATCTGGGTGAATTTAAAATGAACAAGTTTTTGGAAACATGCTAAGTTTTGGAAATAGCAGTACGGGTTCTTGTCTCTGTATTTTTTGCATGACTTTATGCATATGTTGCTTTGAAAATACGGAGTTTTGAACCAAAATATATATTTTTGAGCATGTGAATAATTCCTTATACATATATTGATTTTTCAAAACTTCAATGTTGAAAACTTCATGTCAGAAAGCCACATTTCAAAGGTTTAGAGCGTATAAATCCCTATACGCCAAGTTCATATAGTTTCGAATAGTGGTGGACGCGGATCGGTTTAGTACGGTTTAGAATTCAAACTGCTTCCGCACCGCATCAAACGGTTAATCAAAAATACAAACCATTATATAAATCTTTTAAACGGTTTGGTTTCGATCCGATTTGAATGTAATACGGTTCGGTTTCGGTCCGGTCTGGTTTGAATCCATATTAAATATGAAATAAGAGAATTACTTCCATCAACCATCAATTTATTGTGACGACCCGGAAATTTTAACGAATTTAATTGAAATAATTAATCGATTTTAAATATTTATAAGTTAGTTTGAACTTAAATTCCTGATATTAAGATTTACTTGCGAATTAAATCATTTGAATTATATGGTTAAATATTGAATTTAATAATTGAAATTGGGTAAAATATTGAATATGGAATTTTTAAGCCTGTTTAAATAATTTGAAGGTTTATAAAATTTATAACGACGATACTGAGGATAATAGGACGATTGGAATTTAATTTAATATAATTTGTTTGGTTTTGAATTTATATCGTTTAAATTGACATTTAAAAATAGCCTTCCGAGACACAGTCTCGGAATTCGACGAAACCAGTGTCATTGGATCCGTAATAGTTAATTATTATCGGATTTCAATTTTCGTAGCAATCTGAGTTGTCGTTTGACCCAGGCAGCTCGAAACGCGTAGATTTATTTTAATCGATTTAATTGAATATCGATCGTTTACGTCTGTAACTCGCGCATACAATCAAACTAGCCTTCGAAACACGTTCCATCATGTTCGGAACGCGGGTAAAACCTTATAAATGCCTGTCGGCATGTCTGATTCGGGTTCGGGATTTTGCGTATGCTTAACGAGACGTTTTGGAAATTTTATAATATAATATAATTTAAAGTATATGTCAGAGATTTTTTTTAGGCGTACTCGAAAAGCTTTCTCAAATTGATATTTCTTCCATCCTCTCTTCTTTCATTAGATACGAAACCCAACTTCTCTTTTCTTTCATTTTCCTTTCCAAATCGATTCGTAAATTTAAAAAAAAAAAACAAAGCAACAAACATCGATCAATGGCCGAACATCAACAGTGAGCGCGTGGGTTTTGGTGTTCGCGGTGATGGAAGGAATCGAGTCTTTTCCCCAACTCGACGCGAAATCATGGAAGTCGAGCATCGCGGTGGAGTGTTCAGAGGCGCGTGCAAGCTCGAGGTCGCGATTTCTCGATGGTGAGTACTGATATTAATTCCTAAGTGAATTTAGTGATGGTGATTATTGATGATCCACTGTTATTGCTATTCATACGCGCCCTATTGCTCGCTGTAAATTAATCATAGCCTTGATTTTGTAAGCGTCTATGTCCACTGCCTTGATTTTGCGTGTTTACCAAATCCTGCTGCTTGGCTTCGTTCATCCCATACTGTTGTTGCTTCGATTCTATATGTTACCTTGTTGCTTTGAAATTTTGCACATGCCCCTGCCTTGTCTTGATAATTGGTCTTGCGCAATGCCATGATGCAATTGAACATATTATTTTGGACCTAATGGAATTTTTTATTTTGTTAATAGTAGTTTCTGTTCGATGTTCTAACTTTGATATGTCCCTGCTAGCTTGAAAATTGGTCACGTATTTGCTTGGTCTTGAAAATGTGACACGCATGCACTGCCTTCTTTTATATTTTATGTCCATGCTCTCTTATCTTGAAAATTTGGCATGCATGAATGCGTTGGTTGCTGTTGATTTGAACGCACCCTTGCCTTGATAATTGGACAGTGGAATGCTGTGGATTGCTTGAATATTCGATACCCTAAGTTATCGAAATATATATATATATATATATATATATATATATACTGGATTTTAGAAGAAACGTAAGGGTGATTAAAAATGGATAATTAATTAATTCAATTAATTAATTTTTTTTGGGTTAATTAATTTAGTATTTAAGGGTTTTGAATTAATCAATAACTTTAGTTATAAGTTAATTTATTAAGTGAGAGCAATTCTGAATAATCGTCTGATGGCTTGAAAATAATTGTTAATGAACGTTAATAAAATACAATTACTGTGTAATTAAACAAGAGGTTAATTAAGATAAATAATTATGGAGAAATTGATTTATTTCATGAAGAAAATAAATGGATAGTTAATTGCAGGGTAAGATAAATCAAGAATGATTAATATGATACTTTAATTAATGTAATTTAATTCAGATTAAGATAAATTGAAATATAATTGGAAATCGGTAATTTATATAATTGATGAAGTAATTAAAGACTTGAATAATTGAGATTTATTAATTCATAATAAGTGACTTATTAGAAATTAAGTAAGAAAAGTAATTAAGAATTAATGTAATTAATATAGTTAATAAATTGATGAAGAGATTAAGATTTCTTATTGTTTTTGGGTTAAGAGTAATTAAGATCGTGAAACTAATCAAGGATAATTTCTTGAATGAAATTGAAGAATAATTAATCCAGGTGATTAATTAAGATGAATGGATATGGAATGGTCGATTGATTAATTGATTTTGGAATTAATTTATAAAGGAATCTGAGTGATTGAGATTTGAAATTAAATTAGAATCAATTGAATTGATTTGTATGTGAATAAGCTTTGTATGAATAATTGAATAGTATTGGATGTTTTGAATGAGCTGATACATCCGTTATGAAATGTTATGTATTTCATTTGAATAATTTGGGACGGAATAACATGAGTTTCGAAGATGTCGGGTCGGGTATTAGAAAATACCCGAAACCACTTCGAATTTTATAAATTGATTTGTGAAATCAATAGGCTGGGATGAAATGATTTAAGTAAATTGGATTGTTTTATCTAAGTTTGGTACTTAGAAATGGACGTGTGAAATAAGCGTTGTTTATAACAAACTGTGAATTCGTTGAATTGTTATAAGTTACCCGGGTTTATATCAGTTAATTATTTTGGTATTTCGTGTTAAACGGGTTTACTCACGCTGGTTTCCAGCCTGACCCGGGTGTTACTTTGGTGTAATGCTCGGGTCAGACCGAGTATTACAGATTTTCAGGTAGGTACGTTCTGGAGCTCAGGAGGCGAGCTGGATGGCAATATCGTATAGAGTTTTATTTCCGCTGTATTTATATTATTGATAATCTGAGATATGATAATTGTAAATATTCAGTGAATGTATATTATGTGAATCTCTGATGTATATCAAATGTAATCAACTGATATAGTATTCTGTTGTAAACTGTTATTATTTATTATTATATTTTATCCGCTGCGTATGTGAGTTGTTGATGTTCTTCTTCTTCTGTTCTTCTTCTTCTATCTCTTTCTTCTTTTTCATAACAATCTGGAATTTTCGGCTTCGAAAATTTCGGGTCGTTACATTTGGTATCAGAGCAGAAAGGTTAAGCGAGAACCTTGGCTCTGGTGGGGATTACTCATTGAGTAGAGTTCGTAGAACTCTAGAATGAGTTGAGTGTATATATTATATGAGAGCGTACTTGTTATTTGCTTATAAAGATTTTAAATGGTTTTATACAAAAGTATATTTTGATATATAAAGTAATATTTGCTTCAAATAAATATTAAGGTGATTGGTTGTTAAATTATTAGAATGAAATTAAGAAGTAATATAATACAACCAAACTAAAATTAAATAAAGATAAGTTTGAAATGGATTCAAACTGAAATTGAAGTTTAGAATTGGAATTAAGTTAAGTAGGAATATAATACAACCAAATTAAAATTAAATTAATTAAAAATGAAATTCTAGAATTAGAACTCAGAAATTAGAATTGTTTGAAACTTTAGATGAACAAAGTTAAATTTGGTTTAAAAAGGTTACATCAATCTTTAAGAATTTGGCTCGAATTATATAATTCGAGATGGTTTAAATGTGAAGTTGGAATTGAACTCATTCAAATTGAATCCGATTTGAATTAATTGGATTTGAATTGAATATGTACAAGATTCAAAATTTTAAATGGAAGATTGAATTGGATTGAATTGAAATGATTGAAATTGAAGTGGGTTCAATTGAATGGATACTAATCTAAAGTAATTAGAATAATTTTGGAATTGTAATTTAAGTGGAATTGGTTTAAAAATCAAAAAAGAATTTGAAATATAAATTGTAAATGTAATTTATTAATTGAAATACTTTATAAATAAATGAGATTACAAGTTGAAATAGAATTCCAAAGAATATTTGAAATAATGTAAGATGAAAATTCCAGGGAAATGTTTAAATATGAATTGGATGGATTGGGAATTTGGAATTTTTGGGAAAAATTAAAATTCCTTTGGGTTTGAAAGTGGTTTCCAAGGGTTTTGAAGAAAGAATAGTATTATTTCAAAATTATCTTTGTGTTTGAAATCTGGGAGATTTGAAATCAAAAATATTTGGAAATGTTTTAATGAGATAAAAGCATTGAACTCTTTCGGTCACTGGAAAATAACGTCGGTGATGACTGCAGCATTATCGATGTTTATTTTTGAGTTTCTAGAAGAGAAATTGCTACCAAATTGTTTTAAATTGGAATTGTTTGTGAATTGAGTTTGGTTTTGAAATTCAAAGGGATAATAGAATCTGTCAAAGAATTTGGATATAGATAAATTCTAAGGTGATGTTTAAGTTTTGGAAAATTGTTTAAACTCTGGAATCTGGATTCAAAATGTTTATGGAATAATAAAATATATTGGATAAATAAAATGTATAACTCCAAGTTAAAAGCAAAATGTGAATGTAATTGATTTATAAATAGAAGTTGAAAAATGTAAATTATATTTAAAGTTGTACAAGTTTAAAATTTAAATGGGAAATTGGATTGGATTAAATTGAAGTGATTTGGATTCTGAGATTAAATTGATAATAATTCAAATTGATTGGAATAAATGAACTTATAATTAAAATTGAACAGGATTAACATCTACTAGAATTTGATTTAAATTGATAAGGAATCAGGATTGATTCAACTTGAATTGGGAATTAATCAAGTCCAATGGAATTTGGAGTTATTTGAATTGGAATTGGGTCAATTTAAATGGAGATTTAAATTGAATGGTTGGAAAAGTGAACAGTTTGACTTTTGACTATTTTCAATATAAATTGTTTTTATATAAAAACTTATTTTTCTAAGCTATTAAATATATACAACCTTTCTTTCTTAAAGCCAAATTATTTTATACTTGTTTATAATTATTTTGGAGGATTCTAACCATTTTTCAGCTGTTTCCTAAACTAATCACTATTTTTCAACTATTTCACAAACTAATTTCTATTTTACAACTATTTGGCAATTATCTACAAATTTTGAAAATATTCAACTATTTCTCAACTATTTTACAGTTAGTTACCTATTTTATAGCAATTTTACAAACTAATAATTATTTTTCCACTACTTATCTATTTTTAAAATTTTCAAGCTATTTTCTAAGTATAAATTGGTCGGAGTTCAAACTGTTATTGGTTAAATACCCAACCGAGATAAGAATTGAAGTGATAATCCAAATGGGGATTAAGGCAATTGTAAATAAGTGAATGGAAATTTAAGGAAGTGTGAATAGAAGGAAATTGATATTGGAAAGAATAATCAAATGTGAATATTTGATTTTGGATAAACAAAGTTATATCTTTGTTATATATTCTTCCCTTGTTGAATTTATTGCTGGAAGAAATGGTTTTTGAAAATGTTGAAGTATAAAAGGAATTTTATACAAGTTTGAAAAGAACCAAAGTTTTAAAAATTATATATAAAGGATCTTATGAGGATTTTGGAAAAGGTTTTGGGAACCTTTGGATTTGAGAAAGGCTTTTGATTTTTGAAAAAAATCAATATTGAGTTTTGGACAGCCTATTTTGAAAATTATCGATTTTGGGATAATCGATTTTGTGTAAAGGAGCTTTGTATGATATCATACTAGGTGTATGATTTGAAGATACTATATGTATAGTATAAAATGTTTTGATGATAGCTCTGGGGAAAAAGGCGCTTCCTTGAAATGGACTTCTCAGGAGTGCCACTGGGTGGTGCTGCCTTGAGCCCCAAAGGGGGGTTCTAAAGTTGATCCTGTGAGGAGTCCGGACAAAACTAGTTCCTGAGGATTATGAGTTGAGTTACCATAGCGTAAGTCGTGTGTGCCGTGGAGAGCCAACAGTTACATGGACTTTTGTTGTGACTGCAACGTAACCCAGGATGTAACTGCGACCTATGGTAACATTGCGAAAGTCGTGTGTGCCGCTGAGAGCCAACAGTCTGCGTTTGAGTTTATCTCGGTAGACTGCGACCTATGTAGGAGTGGAGAAGTTTCATTTCGACAGCGAAATCAGAGGCCGCGGAGAGCCTGCAGTTACAAGGACTTTTGCTGCGACGGCAACGTAACCCTGGATGTAACTGTGATCTGTTGTGTGGGATCCATGGCGTAATCGAGAGGCCGCGGAGAGCCTGCAGTTACATGGACTTTTGTTGTGACTGCAACGTAACCCTGGTATGTAACTGTGACCATGGATGGGGGTGATGATTTTCAGAGCATTGTCACCAAAGATATTTCCTCTATTTCAAAATGCTTTCAATATTTTCAATAAAATTATTTTCCAAGTATTCTCACTGGGTGTTGAAAACGGGTTTACCAAGTACTTATAGATTTTCAGTCCTACGCCTGATCAACGTATGACTGAATTTCTGTGAGAACAAGGATGGACTGGTTGAGACATCGAGTTATAAGAAATATTTTTATAAAAAGCTATTTTAAATAGTATTATCTAAATTTAAAGGCATTTTTTTCAATTTTTTTTATAAAGGTGTTGGAATTGTGAAAGATGAAATAAATTCAAACTAGAAATATAGAAGACAAAATTTGAACTCAAGAAAAATATATATTAATTAATGAAATGATTTTTGTAATTAATTTAGAAATTGGAAATAAGCTAATTGGTTAAATAATTGTTTGATTGAGTATGTTAATAAAATTTAACTTGGGTAAACAAATGGTTGTAGATTAATAATGGAATTTGGTAGTGAATTAGAATTGTAAATAGAATTCAACTTGGATTTGATAATGAATTGAATAAGTGAAGATGCTATAAAATGCTAATAAAATAGAGCTAGATTGAAAATGTGATGGTTTGAATTACAAATAAATCCAAAGGTGATTTGAATAATATTTAATGAAATTTGCAAGTAAATTAGATATAAGAGAAGTGATTTTAATAGAAATTGTTTGAATTGCAAAATAAAACCCAAGTAAATGGATGGCGTTGTATTAATAAAATAAATTCGATAATGAATTAAATGGTAAATTAAAGAGTTAAAATGAGTTAATTGAATTAGATAATAATGGATGAGTCTGATTTAATAAAGACTAAATCAAAGATGTGATTGGAATTGGATTATTAGACTGAATTTAAGTTCGGTGACATATTAATTTGAGGTATAAATGAGTTAGGTATGTGTTGCATATTATTTTGATAAGTTGAGTAGGTGAATTAAAATTAAAATTTAACTAGTTAACTTGAGTTTAAAATGCATGGAAGCTTGGCTTCGAATAAGAATGAAAGCCCATTAATAAAAGCTTGGATTGAAGTAATTTGGAAATGGTTAGTATATAAGAATGGAATGTGGCGAACTAAATGGATGGGTGTGAATAAGTTAAAATGGAATTGAAGAAAATAAAATTGAGTTGGAATCCATTTTAATAGGTTATAAAACTTAAGTAATTATTTTTTTCACATGGAGGTTATCAAATTGTGTAGAAATAATTGTTGTTTAACGTAAACTGGATTTAATTAAATTTTGTGGATTAGTGAAAGCAAATATAATTGATTTTTGAGTCAATTGAAGTGAATATGAGTTTGTTTTGCTTAAAAATGAATTAAATGTGAACAATTGCTTTGTAAACCATTAGAATTGAATGTAATGGCATATAAATTTGGTTGAAAGCAATTGGATTAGCTTTAAATTATATAAATCGCTTGTGGTAAGCGTTTGGTGTTTGTTGTTTTTGAAATGCTTGTGAAATGCTAATAAAACTTCATATATATGGCACTTACATATTTAAATTGAGTAAGTACAGGTACCTGAAGACTGTTTGGTTGATTTGGATTGCGCTAATTGCTTAAATTAATAAGCTGCTTGCTTAAAATGCTAAATAAGGTACGCCTACGCAATAAAATTAGGAAATATGAACTGTTTTTACTTTTTCCGACCGGGTGGGTCGATGTATATATATTTATATCTCTTGTCAAATTGCAAAAGCTCCTCCGTACAAAGGAGACTCTGCCAAAAAATTTCGAAAATTTTGGGAGTTAGAAAATTTTTGGAAAATTTTGGTTAACGGCAAAACAATTTCAAATGGGAAACTTAAAATAAACTAGTAAATGAAACTAATATGAATCAGTTTAAATGAAAGATATAACTCCATATTAGAAATCGAAAATAAATTGAATTCATATGAAACGGTGGAAACTAAGTTGAATAGAAGTAATGTGAAGGCTTCAGTAAGAAAATGTATACAATGATTTGAAAGATTACGATTGGATATTGTTGTTAAATAGAATATGCAGGTGTTATAAAGGAAAAAGGAATTTGGATTTGGTTCTAAAAGATAAATGTGAATTGCCCGACAAGAAGGTATGTACTTTAGTTTCTGTATGAAATTGGATTGGGTTTTTGAGGTAGCCACTTGGCTTTTGTTTTATTTTGGTATTTGAGAGCCCGTAGAGGCCTTTTGTAGTAGTACCGAGCTAGCCGCGCAAAGGAGACGCTGGCAAAATTTTTCGGGAATTTAGGGAGTTAGAAAAATTTCGAGAAAATTTTGATAAATTCAAATTTTGAATCTGAATTGAAATTTAAAAGGATTGAGCAAAAAGGGTGTTACGTGAAAACTATAGAAGGTTTTGGCAAGTAGTTAAGGATTGTGGGTCTTTTAGAAAAGATAGTTGGTTGGATGTTGACTTTGAGTTTTGGAAAAAGTAAACGGGTATTGGTCCATTCTTCCTGACTAGTAATTTCGGGGACGAAATTCTTTTAAGGGGGGAGGAATGTGACGACCCGGAAATTTTAACGAATTTAATTGAAATAATTAATCGATTTTAAATATTTAAAAGTTAGTTTGAACTTAAATTCCTGATATTAAGATTTACTTGCGAATTAAATCATTTGAATTATATGGTTAAATATTGAATTTAATAATTGAAATTGGGTAAAATATTGAATATGGAATTTTTAAGCCTGTTTAAATAATTTGAAGGTTTATAAAATTTATAACGACGATACTGAGGATAATAGGACGATTGGAATTTAATTTAATATAATTTGTTTGGTTTTGAATTTATATCGTTTAAATTGACATTTAAAAATAGCCTTCCGAGACACAGTCTCGGAATTCGACGAAACCAGTGTCATTGGATCCGTAATAGTTAATTATTATCGGATTTCAATTTTCGTAGCAATCTGAGTTGTCGTTTGACCCAGGCAGCTCGAAACGCGTAGATTTATTTTAATCGATTTAATTGAATATCGATCGTTTACGTCTGTAACTCGCGCATACAATCAAACTAGCCTTCGAAACACGTTCCATCATGTTCGGAACGCGGGTAAAACCTTATAAATGCCTGTCGGCATGTCTGATTCGGGTTCGGGATTTTGCGTATGCTTAACGAGACGTTTTGGAAATTTTATAATATAATATAATTTAAAGTACATATGTCAGAGATTTTTTTTAGGCGTACTCGAAAAGCTTTCTCAAATTGATATTTCTTCCATCCTCTCTTCTTTCATTAGATACGAAACCCAACCTCTCTTTTCTTTCATTTTCCTTTCCAAATCGATTCGTAAATTTAAAAAAAAAAAAACAAAGCAACAAACATCGATCAATGGCCGAACATCAACAGTGAGCGCGTGGGTTTTGGTGTTCGCGGTGATGGAAGGAATCGAGTCTTTTCCCCAACTCGACGCGAAATCATGGAAGTCGAGCATCGCGGTGGAGTGTTCAGAGGCGCGTGCAAGCTCGAGGTCGCGATTTCTCGATGGTGAGTACTGATATTAATTCCTAAGTGAATTTAGTGATGGTGATTATTGATGATCCACTGTTATTGCTATTCATACGCGCCCTATTGCTCGCTGTAAATTAATCATAGCCTTGATTTTGTAAGCGTCTATGTCCACTGCCTTGATTTTGCGTGTTTACCAAATCCTGCTGCTTGGCTTCGTTCATCCCATACTGTTGTTGCTTCGATTCTATATGTTACCTTGTTGCTTTGAAATTTTGCACATGCCCCTGCCTTGTCTTGATAATTGGTCTTGCGCAATGCCATGATGCAATTGAACATATTATTTTGGACCTAATGGAATTTTTTATTTTGTTAGTAGTAGTTTCTGTTCGATGTTCTAACTTTGATATGTCCCTGCTAGCTTGAAAATTGGTCACGTATTTGCTTGGTCTTGAAAATGTGACACGCATGCACTGCCTTCTTTTATATTTTATGTCCATGCTCTCTTATCTTGAAAATTTGACATGCATGAATGCGTTGGTTGCTGTTGATTTGAACGCACCCTTGCCTTGATAATTGGACAGTGGAATGCTGTGGATTGCTTGAATATTCGATACCCTAAGTTATCGAAATATATATATATATATATATATATATATATATATATATATACTGGATTTTGGAAGAAACGTAAGGGTGATTAAAAATGGATAATTAATTAATTCAATTAATTAATTTTTTTTGGGTTAATTAATTTAGTATTTAAGGGTTTTGAATTAATCAATAACTTTAGTTATAAGTTAATTTATTAAGTGAGAGCAATTCTGAATAATCGTCTGATGGCTTGAAAATAATTGTTAATGAACGTTAATAAAATACAATTACTGTGTAATTAAACAAGAGGTTAATTAAGATAAATAATTATGGAGAAATTGATTTATTTCATGAAGAAAATAAATGGATAGTTAATTGCAGGGTAAGATAAATCAAGAATGATTAATATGATACTTTAATTAATGTAATTTAATTCAGATTAAGATAAATTGAAATATAATTGGAAATCGGTAATTTATATAATTGATGAAGTAATTAAAGACTTGAATAATTGAGATTTATTAATTCATAATAAGTGACTTATTAGAAATTAAGTAAGAAAAGTAATTAAGAATTAATGTAATTAATATAGTTAATAAATTGATGAAGAGATTAAGATTTCTTATTGTTTTTGGGTTAAGAGTAATTAAGATCGTGAAACTAATCAAGGATAATTTCTTGAATGAAATTGAAGAATAATTAATCCAGGTGATTAATTAAGATGAATGGATATGGAATGGTCGATTGATTAATTGATTTTGGAATTAATTTATAAAGGAATCTGAGTGATTGAGATTTGAAATTAAATTAGAATCAATTGAATTGATTTGTATGTGAATAAGCTTTGTATGAATAATTGAATAGTATTGGATGTTTTGAATGAGCTGATACATCCGTTATGAAATGTTATGTATTTCATTTGAATAATTTGGGACGGAATAACATGAGTTTCGAAGATGCCGGGTCGGGTATTAGAAAATACCCGAAACCACTTCGAATTTTATAAATTGATTTGTGAAATCAATAGGCTGGGATGAAATGATTTAAGTAAATTGGATTGTTTTATCTAAGTTTGGTACTTAGAAATGGACGTGTGAAATAAGCGTTGTTTATAACAAACTGTGAATTCGTTGAATTGTTATAAGTTACCCGGGTTTATATCAGTTAATTATTTTGGTATTTCGTGTTAAACGGGTTTACTCACGCTGGTTTCCAGCCTGACCCGGGTGTTACTTTGGTGTAATGCTCGGGTCAGACCGAGTATTACAGATTTTCAGGTAGGTACGTTCTGGAGCTCAGGAGGCGAGCTGGATGGCAATATCGTATAGAGTTTTATTTCCGCTGTATTTATATTATTGATAATCTGAGATATGATAATTGTAAATATTCAGTGAATGTATATTATGTGAATCTCTGATGTATATCAAATGTAATCAACTGATATAGTATTCTGTTGTAAACTGTTATTATTTATTATTATATTTTATCCGCTGCGTATGTGAGTTGTTGATGTTCTTCTTCTTCTGTTCTTCTTCTTCTATCTCTTTCTTCTTTTTCATAACAATCTGGAATTTTCGGCTTCGAAAATTTCGGGTCGTTACATTTATGAAGACAACTGTATGAAACTTTTACACTTAAAGGTTAAAACACACAATGTTAACTGAAATGAAAGATTAGTTCTTAATTGTATGAATATTTCAATTTGACATTTACCTACAAGTGAGATTATTTTGGTAGATTAACCAAACATGAATAATAATTAACGCATAATCATTAAGGAAAATGACTAGAATAAGGTTATAATTAGCATTTATTCACACAAAAAATAAGATGAAAAATATTACACCAAAACTATAAATTCTTCCTTCATGTCAACGATTATTATTAATATAACAACAAGATACGCTAAAATAGAATGTAAATCGTTAGAATTTAAAATAAGATTGGAGTTGCTTATATTTTTATCATGAGATTACTAGTATAAATTGTCGATTCGGTCTGGTTTAATATGGTCGGTTAAATCCTTCAAACCACAATCGAACCGTAATGATGCGGGTCGGTCCGGTTTGGTGTATCTGCTTTGGTTTGAAGATTCAGTAGGGTTTCTGCACCGTTTTTACGGTCCGGTGTATGTGGTTTTCATATAGCGGTATGGTTTATGCCCACCTCTAGTTTCAGATATAATTCAGTAGGGTTTCTGCACCGTTTTTACAGTCCGGTGTATGTGGTTTCCGTATAGCGGTACGGTTTATGCCCACCTCTAGTTTCGAATATATAAATTTTATAGGAATTTGATTTTCTAAATGCAACAGCTTAGTGTATATATGAATCTCTGAGTATATCAGGTTTTCAAAAGAAGAACGGGTTTCCCTAATCCAACGTACCTGTGTTTTTCGTATATGTACATTTTCAAACATATATTGGTTCTCACACGCGCGCGCGCACATATATGTGTGTGATTTCAAATATATATGATGTTGAATAAGTAAGTTTTGCATATATATACATATATGTATACAGGTTTCAAATATACGCCAATTTCAAATATGCAGTACTGTAAATTTCAAGTATATATACTTCTGAATATAAATGTGATCAAAGTTCAAGTTCATGTAATTGAATGTATTTGGCTTTCAAATATGTATGTCAATTTCCCAAGGCATTGAGTTTTGAATGAACAAAATTAGTAATATGAGAAGGATTATGTATATGTATATAATATTTTCAGATTTTAGAATTATGTTGACTTTGAATATATACAAGAGCCTCGTGGAAGTATTTGTCTTTGGGTATATCAGCTTTACATGTATTAATTTCATTTTTTATTATATGTTAGCTTCAGATATATACACACACATACAAATACGCACACATATACACACATTACATATATATACATATAGACACACACATATATATGCACTATTCCAAATGAAATATGCGTGAGTTTTAAATGCACATCAGTCTTATACATACACACAAATTAAATATGTGGAAAGTTTTGTATATATCTCTACTACTAATAACGAGAAACTAATGAATAGGATTTTCATGGTGTCTTTTCAAAATTCCCAAAATGCCCTATATCGATCAACGGAATCTCATCACAATTTTCAACATTCCATTACCAATCTTCCATCAATGGAATTTCACCTTTAATTTACTTGAAATAAAAGTGCGGTGACTATCAAAGCTTTTGTGCTTATAACACACATCAACACACATCTGTCTATACATATTTTTATTAAATAAAAAATACTTCTACCTGTTTATTCACGTACATGCAATCTAAACTAGTATAAATTATTAAAGATATATTAGCTTTTGGTATAAAAGCAATGAATATGTATGGTTCTAGATAAAGTTTGAAAGAGAATGTTGTACATATTTTTGTATTGATCAGAAGAATTAGCTGTATATTTTACAGTAGACATACAAGCCTTTATATAAGCAATTTACATAAGTGGGCTACGGGTTGGCCCATATAAACAACCCGCATTTGATAAGTATCCAATACAAGCTGCAGTTATAATATATCGCTTATTCACCCCCCTCAAACCCAAATTAGGTTTAGGGTTTGCAAGCGATTTCAGATCCGCTTCTTCCTTGAAAAAAAAACTTTGAGAGAAAATAAGTGGACGATACAATAGATCCACTGCTTATTTGAAAGATTTGCGGGCGATTCTTCAGATGTGCAGCAAACTTGAAAGCTCTGAGAGGATTAAGCGAAAGTGAAGATTCTGATGACTTCAAGATTAGAGCACGAAGATTTTTTTTTTTGATGCAAGCTTCACCAAGATTTGTTTTGAGGTCAGATAAGTTCCCAGTCATTGTACTCTTCAGATGCTGATTCAGGAGCTTTAGGGATGTAAGTCTGAGTTTTTGACCTCAGATTACTATCCATTTCATCAACGTTGAGCTCATGCCTGAGACGAGTAAAGCTCTGTCTCGATAGGGGCTTAGTTAGTATGTCGGCTTTTTGGTAAGTGGAAGGTACGTAGTTAACCCTTAAATCTCCTTTAATAACTTGCTCTCGTACGAAATATAGATCCAGCTCTATATGTTTCATACGAGAGTGTAGAATTGGATTGGCTGTGAGAGATATTGCACTTTGGTTATCGCACCATATAGTAGCTCTTCTGTTGAAATTAACATGTAGTTCACTTAAAAGAGATTTTATCCACATAATTTCGGCAGTAGTGCTTGCTATGCTTCGGTATTCAGCTTCTGTGCTAGATCTTGAAACTGTTTGCTGTTTTTTTGCACACCATGATATTAAATTGTTGCCTAAGTACACACAGTAGCCAGTGGTTGATTTTCTATCGTCATAATCTGTTGCCCAGTCTGAATCTGAATAACCAGTGATGTGTAGTGAGGAACATGATTGTAGAATTAGCCCTTGATTAATAGATCCTTTGAGATATCTCAAAATCCTTTTTACAGCTTTCCAATGTTCATCTAGTGGTCTTTGCATGAATTGACTGACTTTATTAACACTATAGGCAATATCTGGTCTGGTTATAGTAGCATACTGCAATGCACCCACTATACTTCTGTATTGCTTGTCATTCAATATTGGATCACCTTTGTTTTTTGAAAGATGTAAATTACTTGTCATTGGAGTGGGAAGAGGATTAGCCTTGTCCATCTTAGCTTTGACCAAAATATCATTGATGTATTTTTTCTGGTTAAGATGAATTTCAGAATCAGATACTCTTTTTACTTCAATGCCTAAGAAATAATTTAATTCTCCCAGATCTTTAATGGAGAACTCTTCTTTTAAGCATTGTGTGATGTTGTCAATCTCAGATTTGCTATTTCCTGTAATGATAAAGTCATCCACATAATTTAGTATATATGTTATGGTATGATTAAAGAATTTAATGAACAAAGAGTTATCAGATTTAGTTTGATGGTAGCTGTGTCTGCATAATGTAGTCTTTAATTTCTCAAACCAGACTCTAGGAGCTTGTTTGAGACCATAAAGTGCTTTGTTGAGTTTGCACACAAGTTGTTCACTGCCACTCTTTATGAATCCAAATGGTTGCTCCATGTAAACTTCTTCCTGCAATTCACCATTAAGAAAAGCATTATTCACATCTAATTGTTGAATTGCCCAATTCTTATGCAAAGCAATAGTTAAAATTATTCTGATTGACGTTGGTTTCACAACATGGGAGAATGTTTCATTAAAATCAAACCCATTTTGTTGTGAAAATCCCTTAGCCACTAATCTTGCTTTGTGCCTAAGAATTGTGCCATCTGGATTTTTCTTTTAACTTGTGTGTCCACTTGCATCCTATAATATTTTTATTTATAGGTCTTGGCACAAGATCCCAAGTGTTATTTTTTATTAATGCATTATACTCCTCACTCATAGCAACTCTCCAGTTGTTATCTGCAACTGCCTGTTGATATGTGCTAGGCTCACATGTATCTGATTCAATACTGAAGACTTTTGGTTTGAATATACCACTTTTTGCTCTAATTATCATGTGGTGACCAGTGTTTGCTGGAACAGTGGACTGAGTTTCATCTGTATCAGTGGTCCTTTGTTGATCATCAGTGAACTGCTGATCATCTGATACTTGACATGGATCACCCAAGTTGTTGCTGTCAGATGCAGTGACTCTTGTTGATTCTTCATTCTGCCCATGACCTGGTTCACTTGTGAGCATTGTGTGTTGTGGGATGATGTCTCTCCTTGCATGATTATCTTCACTACAAACTGGTATGATTATCTCTGGTGATGGAATTATAGGAGGTATAGAGTATTTTGCATTATGAATTTTTTGAGATGTTTTGATATTTACATTGCTAAAGGGGAATTCATGCTCATTAAATATCACATGTCTTGATATATAAACCTTACCATTACTGTCAAGGCACTTGTAGCCTTTTTGATTTGTAGGATAACCCAAGAATGTGCAAGGTGTAGACCTATAGTCTAACTTGTGTGTGTTATATGGTCTTATATAGGGAAAACATTGACAACCAAACATTTTTAGAGTTTGATAGTTTGGTTTGACTTTGGTTAGTACTTCCATTGGACTCTTGTATTTCAATACTTTTGTGGGCAGTCTGTTAATTAAATAGACTGCAGTAGAAAAGGCATCAGGCCAGAATTTAAGTGGCATAGATGCTTGTGCTAACAAAGTCAGACCAGTCTCGACAATGTGTCGGTGTTTTCTCTCAATGAGACCATTTTGCTCAGATGTGTAAGGACAAATGATTCTGTGTGTGATTCCTTTGTCTTGAAAATATCTTTTTAATGGCAAGAATTCCTTACCTCCATCTGTCTGCATAATTTTCACCTGATTATTTGTCTGTCTTTCAACATTTGTGATGAATTGTATCACTGCATTGTTAGTCTCAGATTTTGACTTTAAAAAGTATATCCATACATGTCTAGAATAAGCATCAATAAAAGAAATATAATATTTGTAACCGTAATCAGTATTAATTGGGGCAGGCCCCCAGAGATCTGCAGCAACTAGTTCAAGTGCATTCTTATACACAGTTTCTGAATCTGAAAATGCAAGTTTGTGACTCTTACCTAGTTGACAATATGTGCATATATAAGAGTTGGGAATTTGTTTAACAAGAATATTATCACATTCATTCAAGACATGTCTAACAACATTTATACTGGGATGTCCCAGTCTGCAGTGCCATACATCAAAATTATCACTGGATTTTTCAACACTATTAGATTCAATTACATGACATAATTTGCTTTTGCATTCAGGTTTTCTTGTGCTTATGACATCAAATTTGTATAAACCATTGTGTTCTCTACCCTGCAAAAGAACTTCATTAGTTAGATTATCTTTCACAACACAATATTTAGTGTGAAATTCAAAATATACATTATTGTCTTTTGCAAATTGTGAAACACTCATCAAGTTTTTTCTAATTAATGGTACTCTTAGTAAGTTCTTGAGATATAATTGCCTAGTACCATTAATACTTGCATTTCCAGTGTGTGATATGTGTATTGACTTACCATCACCCAAATATAATAGATTTTTACCTTTGTACTCTCTATTTCCAAGGTTTAGTTGACTCAAGTTGTTTGTCACATGGTTGGTTGCACCAGAATCAGGAAACCAGCTATCATCTTGAATGTCTTCAACCTTTGCTATGCTGTTGTTTGAACTTTCTGCCTTGGTTTCTTGCTGAATATTTACCAAGTTAACACTGTGATTTTGAGATCTGGTATTATTGTTATTCTGTTGCACAGGAGTAAAATTAGCATCAAATCTAAAATAGTATTTGTTTGCAGTGTGACCATACTTCTCGCATATTTGACATCTTGGTTTGTTGTTGTTATAATTTGATCTGCCACTTCTACCCCTGCCTCTGTTAGATTGATTGCCTCTGTAAATCCCTGACTGATTTCTGTTGCTTTGGTTTCTGTCTGGATTCCTGTTTCTATTGATTGATGCGTAATTGACATTACATTCCACATTAGTAGGTTTCTTTAACTCTAATCTCCCTTCATGAGCAATTAGCATTGACTGAACAGATTGAAGTGAGGGTAGTTTTTCATTGGATGATATTATGGCTACAACAGCTTCATACTCTTCATCCAACCCACTTAAAATACACAGTATCTGCTCTGTATCTGCTACTTTATGTCCAGCACATGCAAGTTGATCACAAATAGTTTTTTCCTTAGACAGATAGCCTCTCATGCTGTCATTGTCTTTCCTTAAGTTCTGCAATTGTCTTTTAAATTGCATTATTCTTGCTGCGGATTGTGAGTTGAAAATTTGTTCAATTGTGTGCCAAATCTCATGTGCTGTCTTGCAACCAACTAACTGTGGCATGAGATTTGCACCAACTGAAGATAGTAGCCAAGAACTAATTAGACTATCTTGTCTTTCATGAGTAATATAATCTTTGTTACTGATAAGTTTTCCCTCATTGTCTGTAGTGAATCTTGGTGGGGTGATGGAAGTGCCATATACAAATTCTTGCAAGCCATATCCTCTAATGGCTGTTTCGATCTGGAATTTCCATAACAGGAAGTTGGATTCATTCAACTGAATGGTGATGATCTGACTTTGGGGCTTGATGATAGATTTGATCAATTCTTGGGTATCATTTGAATGATCTTGAGTAGTTCTTGGAACTGAACTCTCAGACATTGCAATGTTGCTGTTTTCATCAGCCATCGAGAGCAACTGCAGTAGGAAAAGAACTTGAAAACAAGATCGTGATGGCCAGAAAAAGTCAAGAACTGCAGTAGATAGCAAGAAGATGCAACCAGTATTGGTGAATGATGATGAAGCTCTGACACCTATACTTTGGTAAGGCACAGAGGTAAGAAAGAATGAAGTTCTTGAATGTTCTGATGATACAGGTGCAGCCGATGATGGATCTGTGATGAGATTTTCTCTGAGATCCCTCTTCTTGGCACGGCACTTGGATCAAATGATGAATAATGCTCTCAAATGATGAAATCTCTTCTGATGAGAGAATCTGCTGTTAAGCAGTTTTGATTATGGCTCTGATACCAAGATAAAGTTTGAAAGAGAATGTTGTATATATTTTTGTATTGATCAGAAGAACTAGCTGTATATTTTACAGTAGGCATACAAGCCTTTATATAAGCAATTTACATAAGTGGGCTGGGGTTTGGCCCATATAAAACAACCCGCATTTGATAAGTATCCAATACAAGCTGCAGTTATAATATATCGCTTATTGTTCCATACTATACCGAGAAGTTTCAGGCTAATCAAGCATGATTTTGTCAAATGTGCTTATGGACCACAAGGAACGGTAGTATGAAATAAAATATATAGAGTGTATCACTGAACCCTTCAGCATACTTGCAGGTCATATATGAAAATTGTTATTGATAGTACACCATTAGTTCATCACGTGGATGCATATGCCCTTTATCAGACTTTATGTATGGATGGTGGATTGATGTAGCATATCAGTTTTATGTATTCGGTTCAGATATATGTTTCAAATATGTCTGTTTTATATATTTGGCTTTGAATGTGACAAATTTGAGAAATTATAAAGTAACAAAAATTTAAAGTTGTAATCTTTGAAAGAAAAATACGTGGCTTCAAATACATGAATAAACCTATTATATATAAGCTTTTAGAGATGTATATCATTCTCAAATGCGTATACAATTCTTTGCGTGCAGCTTCTTATCTTTAAAAATTTATGGTTCATGAGTCCAAGTACAAATATGATTTTGTGAATCAGTTTGAAAAATAGCATTGTAAAGGCCAATAACTTCCAAAGGATTATTAGTTTCAAATATGCAATACATGATGTTAAATATGTATCTTCGGAGTTCAAATTTCAAATGGATATATGGGCCTTCGCACGGTATATATTTGGTTCCAAGTGAAATGTATAATGGTCTATATAATCAAATTTTCAAATGAATACCATTTTTTGAGAATTTCAAGTATATGTGGTTTCATAACAAATTGCTTTCTATGCATATTAGTCCTCTAAAGCATATAATTTTTATACAAATTTCAAATGAATATTTGAGCCATCAGAGACTATGTATGGATTCAAATGTGTATTTGTATGTGTATAAGGTTCAAGCAAAGTACAAGTTACATATATAACTAAATGGATACCAATTTTTGAAAGAAAGATATATACAAGATTTCAAGCTTCAATATTGATAAGTAATGATTAATTAGATCAAATGATGACATAAGTAACGAGAATTTTAGGTCGCATTAAGTAACATTAGATGACATCCATGATGATCGGAGATTACCCATGAATTTATGTCGTGGCTTCAACCAGATGGCATCAAGGGATCTAGACTACGTCAGCAGATCCATATACCTTAAATGGCTTCATGCACATTGTTCAAAACATATAATTTTTAATATAAAAATTTGTATTATATAATTTCATATATAAATTTTTATAAATCAAGGTTTCTATACCAATGAATTTCAGATTATATATAAAATTTTGAACGTCTGTCTCAAAATTTTGATTCACGATGATGTAACTCTTTGTTGTAAACTGTTATTAGAATGGATTCTTATTGAAAATACGTTCTTATTTACAAAATCCGTTAGTTCATAAATCATGACTTTTTAGACTTACATGCAAGATATTTCTTTTGGCAAAGTAAAGTTTGAAGCGCTGAATTTTTACAAAGTTAAACTCATCTTGGAAGGAATTTTACTCAAAGAATTTTCCCATACATCTCTTTGAAGAAAATATTTTTGCAAATCAAAAGAGCTATTATTAATAATTTCATATGTCTATCTTTTTCGAAAAAGAATATGCAAAGTCCCTAAAAGTACATACTATTAAGAACTACGATAAGTTTCCAGAACTATTATGATTTGTTCTTATTAAAACTCTAATTATTAGTGTATATTCCTAATTAAAAGACTATTGATTCATGCATCACGATCATTCAGTCTCTTATTTTAGATTTACGTTTCCATTATGAGATTACAAGTTCTACAAAGTTACCTTCAAACTTCTAACATTGAGAATGAATCCTCTTATCCAAACCATTAGAATACACTGAGTAACTTTTGAAAAGCTATGAGCAATGATCGTGAGCGGCCAAAAGAGAGAAATTAATCAAGCAGGTAGTTGATCCAAAAAATAAGGAAAACATTAAAAGGAGTTACCCTTGTTTCAAATAAAGGAAGATTTACGAAAGGATTTTAATGGATCCTCTTAGCCATAAAGAGGAAAACAAGAAGATAAGAAATCATTGACAAGATGATTGTTATATTGAGGAAAAAAAGGAACAAACCTAATAACTCAGAAGTAAAATCACCATCCAATGTTATAATTCTCAAGCTACAAAGTTCAGAATAGATCTACAAAGATCATTCAAAAAATGATAATAATATTGCAAAGCGGAAAAAGATATCTCGGATTATAGCTTGCTTCAGATTTAAAACTCTCGTAATCTAGATTCCTACTTGGATAACATTATTCTGCATGGATTCACTAATGAGTTACATATATAAAGGAGAACTCTGCATCTCTCACTACAAAGAAATGTAATCTATATCTTGCGAATAACATAAACCCTAAGATCTAGAATTACATGATTATCACATATGTAAAGAATTATTAAAACATACATCCAGACATCTTGTATACGGATCAGCAATGGATGTTGTCGAAAGCTGTTTTAATGGAGAAAAGAAATGGTTTCTCTCTCTTTTCCTATATCTTTCTTTATGTCTTTTCTATATATCCTTTGTGATGAGCAAAGGTTAATATTTATAGGTAGAGAGAGGACCAAATTTTCAGATTTGTAGATTTAATCTTGATCGTCCATCAAGATCAAGATGAGAGAAATTAACGTTCTAGATTATAACCGTTTTATTTATTTAGCATATTAATAGGAAAAACCTTTTAGATTCTATTGACCACATAATAAGGAAGGAAACGTTTGAGGAAAGAAACGGTCCATTAATGTACCACATAATGAGGAGGAAACGGTCCATTAATGTACCACATTAATTTCCTTACAAAACGGTCAAATTTCCTTACAGTCTCCCACTTGGTCAATAGTAAAATCTATTAATGTTTTCGTATTAAGGTCATAAGGCGCGCATGATATGCTAAACTTTTCTTTAGTCGGTTATCATAAGTGTCTTGGCAAATCTAGCGGTCAATGGAAGTCATGACGTGTACACGTCATTTTGCAACATGCTTACTTCCATGTACTATGACATTGACAACTTTCATAACTAGACCGTAGATGAGCATAACTTAATGGTCACATAATGTCTTGAAGCAAAAGACTATTTCTGTTATCATTTATCTAAATATAAATGTGTACACATTATAAAATAGAAATAAAAGATGTCCAAATTATTAAGAGCTCAATAATTGTTATGTCTAGATAAGTACAAGATAAATGGCATAATAAGAAGATAATTAGGAACTATCTGCAAGACCCATGCTATCAGTATGTCTCTGAAAGGTCTTTGGAGGTAGTCCTTTCGTGAATATGTCTGCCACTTGTAAGTCTGTACTTATTGATTCAACAATAATTTTCTTTAGTTTTACATCTTGCTTCAGTAGTAGGTATTTAAGGTGGAACCTTTGGTTATCCTATCATGCTTGGAGAAAAAGGTTGCAGCTTCATTGTCGCAGTAGACAGTTAGTGGCTTAGAGATAAAACTTAAAGTGCCAAATTGTGAGACAAAATTACGCAGCCATGTTCCCTGAATTGAAGCCTCATAACATGCTACGTATTCAGCCATCATGGTGGATCCGAAAAGCATCTCAGTTTTCTGGCTTCTCCATGATATTGCACCTCCACGTAAGAGGTACACATAGCCAAGAGTGCAGATCCTAGTGTCAGGAAATCCAGCAATGTCTGAATCAGAATAACCAGTTACCTGTAGGTAACTTGATTTTCTATAGGTGAGCATGTAATTCCTTGTTCCCTTTAGGTATCTTAGTACCTTCTTTGCAGCTTTCCAATGAGCGATTCCTGGGTTACTTTGAAATCTACCCAGCATACCAACTGCATGACTGATATCAGGTCTTGTGCAGACCTGTGAATACATCAAACTCCCTACAAGAGATGCATAAGGATATTTGGTCATTTCTTCTCGTTCCATAGGAGTCTTTGGGCACTGCTCAAGAACAAGTTTGTCTCCTTTCTGCAGTGGGACAGGACTAGAGGAACAATTCTTCATGCCAAATCTCTCAAGAATTTTGTCAATATATGCTTTTTGAGACAATCCTAGAATTCCTTGTGATCTATCACAGAATATTTCTATTACTATCACATAGGATGCCTCACTCATATCTTTCATTTCAAAGTTCGTTGAGAGATAATCCTTAGTTTCACGTAATAAACCAAGGCCGCTGCTAGCTAATAATATGTCATCAACATACAAAATCAAAAATATGAACTTGCCCACTGAACTTGAGGTATATAGAAGGGTCAACTATGTTTTCTGTGAAATCAAAAGCGGTAATGATTTTATGAAACTTTAGATACCATTGTCTAGAAGCTTATTTCAATCCATATATTGATTTCTTAAGTTTGCAGACCATGTCTTCATGTCCTTCAATTATGAAGCCTTCAGGTTAACGCATGTAGACTTCTTCTTCCAAGTCTCCATTTAGAAAGGCTGTTTTCACATCCATTTGATGTAACTCGAGATCATAATGAGCTACTAATGCCATGATAATTCTAAGAGAATCTTTCCTGGAAACAGGAGCAAAAGTTTCATTATAGTCAATGCCTTCTTTCTGATTAAAACCTTTGAAAACAAGTCTAGCTTTATATTGTTCAATTTTACCATTGCAGTCACGTTTGGTCTTGAAAACCCACTTATAACCGACTGCTTTATGTCCTTGCAGTAATTGAACGATTTCCCAAACTTGATTATTATCCATAGATTTCAGTTCATATTTCATGGTATCAATCCATTTAATAGAATTAACATCCTTAATGGCTCGTGAATAAGAAATTGGGTCCGTAGTTCCTTCAGATTCTATTAGATAAAGCATGTAATCATCAGAAATAGCTGATCTTCTTTGTCTTTGAGATCTTCTTAATGCTAGTTCCTGTGGTACTTCATCAACATTATGATTGGTGATAATTTCATTATGGAGTTGTTGATCATTTATTGGGTTTTCCTCATTGTGAACATGTTCAACAATAGGATGATTCCGAATATCTTTCGAAATAGAGGGTAAGATAATGGGTACCCTTATTTCATGAATGACCACTTCTTGTTGTTTTGTACTCCCACTGATTTCACCATTCTCATAGAATTTGGCATTTCTGGTTTCAACAATTCTTGTACTATGGTTAGGACAATAAAATCTATATCCTTTAGATTTTTCTAGATAACCTATAAAGTAACCACTGACTGTCTTAAAATCCAATTTCTTTTCATTTGGATTGTACAGCCTAGCTTCAGCTGGGCAACCCCAAATTTGGAGATGTCTTAAACTAGGTTTCCATCCTTTACAAAGTTCAAAAGGAGTCTTTGGAACGGCCTTACTTGGAACTCTATTTAAGATGTAGACAGCTGTTCGTAATGCATCCATCCATAATGATATAGGTAAATTTGCATGACTCATCATGGATCTAACCATTTCCATGTATGTACGATTTCGCCTTTCAGCTACACCATTCTGCCATGGAGATCCAAGCGTTGTGTATTATGCAACAATTCCAAGCTTTTGAAGAAGTCTAGCAAAAGGTCCAGGATGTTGTCCCGTTTCATCATACCTTCCATAGAATTCACCACCCCCATCTAACCTAATGATTTTCACTTTTCTTTCTAATTGCCTTTCGACTTCAGTAATGAACACTTGTACAGCGTCCACTGACAGAGATTTTTCATGCAACGGATAAAGAAAGCAATAACGTGAAAAATCATCGATAAAAGTGATGAAATATTTCTCTCCTCCAAAAGTTGGAACATCAAAAGGTCCACAAATATCTGTATGTATTATTTCAAGAAGTTGTGTACTTCTTGTGGCTCCTTTCTTTGTGTTTTTTATTGTTTTTCCTTTAATACAATTAACGCATGCTGTAATGTTAGCGAAGTCTAGGTCCGTTAGGATACCATCTTTCACTAACCTTTTGATTCTTTCACTAGATATATGACCCATTTTTTTATGCCACAAGAAGTAAGAATCATTCTTGGATGACTTTATTTTAGTTTCTTTTTCATGCAGGGTGAGTTAGACTTCAGCATTTTGCTTAAGATGAAGTTTATAAAGTCCATCAATTAATATTCTAGAACCAATAAGACTAGAATTTTTAAATAAACTAAAATTTCCATTTCCAACTTCAAAAGAATATCCAAATTTATCAAGTACACTTACAGAAATCAAATTACGCGAAATAGACGGAACATAAAGAGTTTGACATAAATCTAACTGATAACCGCTATCTAAAATAAGACAAAAAGTTCTAATAGCTTCAAATGGAGCTTTATCTTTATTCCCCATTAAAATGAAATTCTCACTTGGGTTTGTGGTTTGGATCGTAATGAATCCCTGCATAGAATTCGAAACATGAACGTTAGCAGGAGTATCAATCCACCAAGTAGAAGAAGTTACATTAGTAAGAATTGATTCGAAATGACTTACGAAACCCATTGGGTTACCTTTCTTTTCAAACCATGCTTTGCTCTTAATGCAATCTGCCTGGAAGTGTCCAGGTTTCTTGCAGAATTTACAGACACCATCCTTCTTTTTCTTCTTGGATGGTTAAGTGGCATCATCAGATTTGGGTGGTGCTCTTTTATGCTGTGAGTTGTTCTTTTTGCCAGCTTGTTTTCTAACCCCTTGAGTGAAATAAGCAACTTTAATGCCTTGCGAGCCTTGCCTAGACTCCTCTTGAACCAGTTTGTTAGTCAATTCATTCAGACTCCACTTTTCCGTAATAGTGTTGTAATGAATTTTGAATGGTTCATACTGAGGAGGTAAGCTAGTAAGAATGAATTGGACGAGAAAAGCATCATCCATAACCAATCCCAAGTTCTTAATTTTGGCAGCAAGGTTAATCATTTCAATGACATGAGCGCTCATTGAGCGAGAACCATCAAACTTCATGTTTACAAGATCTGCCATAAGTTTTCCAGCAAGAGATTTGTCTGCAGTCTTGAACCGATTTTCAATGGATTGCAAATATTCTTTTGCGCTTTCAGTTTTGGGTAGGGAGGTTTTGATGTTGGTATCAATCACCATTCGCATAAACATCATGCTGAGCCTATTAGATCGTTCCCAATAATTATGGAGTTTGTTTTCCTCAGGCGTACTTGTGTCAGTAAGGGGGGCTGGCTTTTCCTTAAGGAGAGCCATGTCCAGTTCAAGTACGCCTAAAGAAAACTCAACTTGCTCTTTCCATTCTGAGTAGTTGATTCTATTGAGTTTGACGATACACATAGCGTACGAATTAAGATTTGAGGGCATTGCAACTGCAAATATAAAAGAAATGTAGTCTTCTTTATTAGAATAAAACACATGTCATAATAAGAGGTTAGGCTTAGCGCCTCCTGTGGGTAGGCAGTAGAATCATACTTATGAAAGAATGATAAACATTAATGTTTCATGCGTTATTGTGCAAGCAGCGGCCGCCTATGGATGGGACTGCATGCATCAGACCAGAGGAAACAAGGAATTTAAGCATGGAAGCGTAAAATAAAACAAGAGAGAAAAGAGATAAACATTAATGTGTTTTTTTTTCATAAACATTTGTCATTCTTTCAAGTAATCCACAGCAAGGATAATAAATGTCTAGTAACTCCAAGTAAATTTCATACATGAATTTAACATATAAATAATTATTTTGCAAATAATATACGTACAATTATCTTGCAAGTTCCAGGTCATGAATTTAATGTCAAACTAGAAAACAATTGTTTTCAATAGTATACTTTCTAAAATTATTCGTATACAATAAGTTGTTCCATATTATACAGTAGGTCAAATATTAAAGTAGAAAAAAAATCAACTTTTGCGGAAATATAAACATTCCAGATCCAGATTTAAGAATACAGTAAATAGAACAATATTGATAATCATGATTACTGTAGCAACTTAAATAATATGAATATTAAATTTGAATCATATTAACATTAATAATCATTATCATTATCATAGTAAAATTACAAACATCATATCAAAGATCTATGGTAGTTTCGTTTTATACATTGATGGATAATCATGAATTCTAAAACCATGCTCTGATACCACATATAATCTATATCTTGCGAATAACATAAACCCTAAGATCTGGAATTACATGATTATCACATATGTAAAGAATTATTAAAACATACCTCCAGACATCTTGTATACGGATCACCAATGGATGTTGTCGAAAGCTGTTTCAATGGAGAAAGGAAATGGTTTCTCTCTCTTTTCCTATATCTTTCTTTATGTGTTTTCTATATATCCTTTGTGATGGGAAAAGGTTAATATTTATAGGTAGAGAGAGGACCAAATTTCCAGATTTGTAGACTTAATCTTGATCGTCCATCAAGATCAAGATGAAAGAAATTAACGCTCTAGATTATAACCGTTTTATTTATTTAGCATATTAATAGGAAAAACCTTTTAGATTCTATTGACCACATAATGAGGAAGGAAATGTTTGAGGAAAGAAACGGTCCATTAATGTACCACATAATGAGGAAGGAAACGGTCCATTAATGTACCACATTAATTTCCTTACAAAACGGTCAAATTTCCTTACAAGAAAATTTAATGAGATAACTACTGCTCATACTTCGGACATATCAAGCTACTAAAGGATAGATTTCCTACGCATAATAGTAATGATTCTACCCAAAATTGAGATTTAATCCCATCAAATGGTTAAGAGATAAAGGAATGCCGGTTTGATCAATGGACTAAAATGGGAAAGTAAATGCCCAAACATCAAAGAAGGAAGTTCTAAATAATAGAAAGACCATTTCAAGAAGGAGATTTAACGTTTCGAAGAGTTATGGCAAATACCAAGAATCCAGTGAATGGATCACTCGGGTTAAATTGGGAAGGACCCCAATCAAGCACAAAATAATGTCACCTAGGACCTATAAACTCTATCAAGCAGATGAAAATGTCATAATGAGAAAATGGAATGCCGAACATTTACGGCCATATTTCCTAAACAATGGATAAATAAAAAGAATTTATCGGATCAATCGCGCAAAAGAAGTAGGAATCTCCTAAGGTGAAAAGACCTAGCCATCAAAGGCTCGACCGCAAGAGGTCCCGACCATCAGAGGCCTCAGCCATTAAAGGCTTGACCACAAGAGGACCTGGCCATCAAAGGCCCTAGCTATAAAAGGCTTGACTGCAAAAGGTCCCGGCCATCATAGGCCTTAAGCCTTTAGTGTCTGCTATCAATGGCCTCACTGAAGCGCCTACTAGAGGGAGGTCAGGTAAGCCTTTAAGGCCTACCATCATATGGCCTCACTAAAGCACCGGGAAAGCCTTCAGCACCGTCATCAAAGGCCTCGCTGTAGTGCCTCCTAGAGGAAGATCGAGTAAGCTTTTAGTGACGTCATCAAAGGCCTCACTAAAGCACCATGAAAGCCTTTATTCCCTGCTTACATGGCCTGATTTAAGCGCCTCCTAATGGGTGGATGGAGTAAGCATTTAGTACCTGCCATCAAAGGCCTTATTAAAGCACAAAAATCTTTAAAAGGAAGATCGGTCAAAATCAAGAGCTAAGTAGTGCTCCCAAGTCAATCAAAATCAGAGCTAAGTAGTGCTCCCAATTCAATCAAAATCAGAGCCAAGTAGTGCTCCTAAGTCAATCATAACCAGATCCAGGTAGAGCTACCAAGTCGATCAAAATCCGAGCCAACTAGCGCTTCAAATCAAATCAAGTTTTCTAAAAGTAGGTTCATCAAATGTGGGTTATTTATGTCTCCCAACAAATGCAATTCTTAGCCAGACAAGAGATTCTGGTCTTCTTCTACTATTTTCAAAGATGAATTTTTGGATTTCTATTATTATTTTCAAATATGGATTTGTGGACTTCTATTATTATTGCCAAATATGGATTTTCTGTCTTCTATTACTATTGCCAGGTTTGGATTTTCGATTTTCTTCTATTATTCCCAGATAAGGATTTCTAGACTTCTATTATTAATGCCGTATATGGATTTCTAGTCTTCCATTATTAATGCTAAACAAGGATTTCTGGTTTTCTATTGCTATTACCGGATTTGGATTTCTGGTCTTCTCTTATCATTATCGGATAATGAATTCTAGTCTTCTATTATTATCGGATAAAGATTTGGTCTTCTATTATTAGCAAACATTGATTTCTTGATTTCTTTTATGATGGTCCGATATGGATTTCTAATCTCCCCTTTTTGCCAGAAGGACCATTTTATTATCAAATAAATTTTTGATCTCTTATTATTACCAAAGAATATTTCTAAAGCCTTTACCCATAAAATAGCCGGATAATCTTTCGGGTTTTTGCTTGAAAACTTATCACCATTTGTTGATCTCTTATAACAAAATTATAAACTTAAACTCACACAGACAATATAGGAAATAGACGCCGGTTTGTAATTCAGTCGAACTCAGAAGGAGAATTACTATAATAATATCATTCACTTCATGTTTTAAAGGAAAACAAGGCCAACAAGGACATCTTATAAAAGATTGGGCAATACAAAGAATTCTTGGTTTACCCTAAAGTGTAAAAAGCTTCTTTCATACAAGGGTGGCTAGATGTTATCCATACACTTTTCAAAGGATATAAACCAAGAAAGTAAATGTCGAGGCTGAAGGATTATATCAAAGTTCAAAGCCCCAAATGCTAGGATAGCGTTAAGGAATCAATATCGACTTCAAGGTCTCCGTCGATGTCGAATACATTAATACCGCACCAATACATGATAATGCAAAAGGAAGCAACATCGAAGAAACGATGTTTTGCCAATGTCAAAGACCATAAGATCATACCGCTATTCAACTACATCGACATTCTTCCTAGGCATATGTGTTGGACTTGGCCAATGATGCATCAAATCCATGAAAAACTTCCCTTCATACACACTGCACATCACTACAACGTGGTTCATCGAAGCTGAATTACGTCAACAAGGGAAAATAAGAATGTCGTATTTGACTGAAGCTAACAACGTCGCGTTTCACAATGAAGTGTTATAAAGGAATAATCTCAGCCACATCTCATGCAATGTCTCTACTTAACCATGTTGCATCTCATAAGAGTGTCGTCGCTTACCATCAACAGCACACCTCTTCATGGAAGTAAGAGTATCGAATGTGATCATTATGATAAGCCACCAATTGATGTCAATATAGTAGACACCATGTCCCGTTGAGTTGACATTCACCAAAATATTGCCACGTGTCATTAAAACCAAAGTCAACATCACTTCATAGTAGCGTCGAAAACAATCGATGTCGCCACTAATCTACGCCGTGCTTCATTAATTTCATGTCGACTTTCTTCTACCAAAGCCGATATTCATCAATATCGTTGTTATCGATCTATTTAAACTCGTCGCCAATGAAGCTTTAATGATACTACTTGGGATCAATGACATTGTTGTTAGCATCGCCATTGTCTTATGTCATTGTTCTTGTATGATGTCGTGTTCCATCAATTCCTGATCAATACCATATGTTGGTGCCGATGATCATCAATGACGTCGACAGTGTACTGAGTGAAGCAACTTTGTGCCAATACTACACTATATCGACGCCGCTCGTCATCGATGTTCAACACTACTTCCAACCAATGCCGCAACAATCAATCAAGAGCACATCAATACATAAGAATGACATATGCCATAAGCCATTAATCGTTGCCAAATTTCTTGGATATGGCAGCACAATGTCCATGTTGTAAGATGTTGAAGGCCGTGCAAAGGAAGAAGGATTAGAGTCATTTACATGAGAAAATTCTACAGGGTTTGATGCATTTTCCTTCACAAAGCTTCAAAAGACTTCACTTTCCTTCAGCTTGCTTCATGATATCAAAAGCCACACAGGGCAAACCTGCCTCCTTCCAATCATTATAAATAAAGATTAATCCTTTCATGAAATAGGGTCCTTAACTTCTCTCTCTCAACAGCCTTTCCTAGTAGGATCTTCTCCAAGCTATCTTCATTGCGATGAAGAGAGCTCAAGAACATATTAGTGAAAACTAATTAACGAAGGAAAAGGAGACATATCTGTCAATTAGGGCTTGAACAAATAATAAATTGCATATTTGCACATTTGTAACATATTCATGGTTTGAATAAAAGACTTGACTTGAGCCTATTTGCATATTTGACTTATGAACTTGTATATTTGTCTATTGACTATTGGACTTGCCCATTCTATCTTTTGAACTTACGGACTACAATTTGAACTTGCTTGTAAATTACTACAAAACCAAGGTAAATATTTGGAATTTCTTCTAATATTCCACTTGGTACAACGTCTTGGGTGTTGACGAATTCATTCGTTAACATATGTGTGTGTGTATCGATATAATCATATATATGTGTGTGTATGTGTGCGCGTATATGTGTGTGTATATATGCACACATTTACTTGCGTTTTGAATGTTAATTAAGACTACATATAAATATGTAGTTTTGTGCTAATGAACAAAGTAGAAGCCTTTATTTATGAGAAAGGAGTAGGGTAGTGAACCTTCACATGGTTTAACATAAAAAGGCTTAGTAACGATTCATTGTCTTTTAATAATATGTTTTATAAAATAATGTCAAACCTATATATATATATATATATATATATATCTGTAATTTTTTTAAAGTAATTTGAGTTCTAAATTAAAATTAAATCTTTTACAAATTTAAAGTGTTATAGTCAATATATATATATATATATATATATATTTACTTAAATAAGAAAATAGGAACCATGTATTGCTTGTGTGTAACTCAGATTTTACTCTATTTTTAAATACTAAAATTGTGCACATTGTTATTAACTAAGAAGAGATAAGAAGCCATTAAAAAATAGGAGAGAGGAGAAAATGTTATTCACACTAATATCAGTTACATAGAGATTGATTGATTCAATTACATTACATAGGCTCCTTTATATATAGGCCTTGGAGAATGAGATGGAACATATCTCATGATGTGGGACCAAATAGAAAAACACAAAAACATATTCATTTTTATGTTTACATATATTATAACACTTCCCCTTGAATATGCGTCTTCGAAATCTTAAATGCCCCGATAACTTGAAATTGTCCCTTTTGAAATGTGTATGTGATTTCTCCCCCTCATTATTATCTTTCTTGCATTTATCCTTTAAGTCGATATAGATATTGTCCGTTGCCTCATTAAAACCCTCTATTAGAAAAAACTAGTGGAAAAAAACCTTGAACGAGGAAAACAGTGAAACTTGTAAAATCATATTAAAAATGATATTCTTTCTAAAAGGTTTGATACATGGGAATCAAAACAATGTCTCATTAAAACCTTACTAAGAAAAACCCAATGGAAAAAATCTTAGTGAAGGAAAAAGAGTACAATGACATATTTTATTATATCATTTCATCAAATGAAGTTTGATACTTCGAGATCAAACTAATGCCTCGTTAAAACCTTAGTAAGAAAATCCAGTGGGGAAAAATCTTAAATAAGGATAAAGAGTACATTATAACTTATTATAAATGTTAATGGGGAGTTTGATACTTATGGATCAAGATAATGCCTCACTAAAACCTTACTAATAAAAAGACCCAGTAGGAAGAAACTTAGTTAAGGAAAAAAATTGCATTATAAAATACTTATGGATGCTCCCCTGATTTAGAAGTTTCCTCTAAATTAGTATTCGTCTTTCGATAACTCAAATTGATTATAGATACTTATGGACCATAAATATATGTCTCGTTAATAATACAATTTATTAATAGTTTCCTTCGATACAATCAAATTTTTCAAGATTGTTTCTTCCAAATATGATTTGCATTTTATGCATTTTGTTTGCTATCTTTATGAAAAACACATCATGTGCTTTCATATTTGTGCTTCAAATCAATTTTGTATATTGCAACTACATCTTTGATGAATGTTAAAGGTTTCATTACAACAATACTAAAAAGCAGGAAGTAATCTACTCATATTGAACTGCTTAAGATTTTCATTACAACAATACTTAGAAGAATGTTGTAATATACATTCCATGTCCTCTGCATTCTTTATGACCGCGAAAGTTATTTATATTCTTTGGGAATTCATATACTTTATCATTTAATATGATTTAAACCATATGTATACCTTCGGGGTATATTAAGCGTTTCAAGCATTTTCACTACTTTGCGGACTACATGTCCATATTTCTCTATTAATAAAGGATTCATGATGGCCAGTCATGTTTTCCACTAATTCAAGATCTTTAGTCTATTTATAAACATAAGTACTTTATCATTTACAAATGTATCATCGATGATTATTTCTTGTCATTTCTAGACATGATTTATTGAGATCTCTTCAATCATCATGTTTTAGATACCTAAACCACTTCTAGGATAATTTGATAATCATGTCATTAATCTCTTCAAGAGCACCCTTAAGTGTTTCTTCAAGAACACTCACCTCCTTTATTTTGCATCTTTATTACTTCAAAAGTATTTCAAATTGACTTTTGTACCATATTCAGATGTGGTTTGCACATTTTGATCCTTCAGGGATTCAAATCTATATTGAAGAAAGTCTACTGGGGTTATTATTAATAATTTATTCAAGTTACTTAATATTTTGCATCGTTATACATGTTAACAGATATTTGACACTGATGATCAAAATGAACTTGTTTCCTTTTATCCTCCCCCTCAATGTTGACAAACATTGTCACATTAAATAATAAAAAATTTCGATTCTCATTTGATCCATTACATGTTGCTACTAGCAAATACACCATACATATTAATAACAGGAGGATAATTCTTTTATCGATTGATCAGATGTATTCAAGTGATATTTGTGAGCTTCTGGCTCATGTTTAAATATGAGATTCAATTATGCCAAATTTCGGGAAATATAATCCAGTTGAAATTGTACTAATATTTTTCTAAAATAAGCTTCTGGCTTTCAATTTTAGAAATAACGCAAAGATATTCTTTAATATTTTCATTGTAATTCCAATAGGTAGTCATTCATTTATATATCCTCAAAACTCAACAAATTTCTTTTAAATTTGCTCGAGTATAATGTATTTTGAATTAAGATATATGTACCATTTGATAATACTATATGGGCTCTTCCAGACCCTTCAATTATATTAGAAGATTTTCTATGGTTGAAATTTCTAGCTATATTTTTAGGTAGTTCATAGAAAAACATCGGGTTTTTCAAAATTATATGAGTAGTTGCACTATCTAGTAGGTATATATTGTCACTCAAATATTAATCGTCCTTACCTTAAGAATTAAAGACACTATAGTTAGTCAGCTATTAAAATTTGTAAGCATTAAATAAATGCTAATACTTTCTAGAAAATTTAAAATGGACTACTAATTAAAACACAACATTCATCGATACGTTATTTCAATTAGTTCTGAAAAGAAAAACATACAAGCATCAACTTCCAACTGGTTGAAACTTCAAGTTCAACCACTCTTGTCTAGTGTTTGGAACCATCTTCTAATGGTCATAACGCTCATTCAAGGAGTTCCATAAGTAAAGATGATCTTTTTCAGTTAAATGTCTTATTTTAAGATTGCCGTTGATATGACACCTTAAAATATAAGAGTCTTTGTTTTATCCTATTGGGACATATTATTATCATTTTTAGTGGCATTTTCTAAGCATTGAAATTGTAATTGAATGTCAACATCCAATATCTATGACAAAAAGTTATCTCCTAATAAGTCCGAAGTTTTAAATTCAAGTTTGGCTACGTTTGTCATATTACAAAATTCATATCTGAATACTTACATATATGGATGTATACGTGCGTCCACGTATTACACATATATTATAAATTTTCATGTTGTTTCTCATTTGAATTAGTGATTTTTTAGAACATACTATTACAAGGATCTAAGCTATTAATTTCTATTTATAAATCAATGTCAACATGAATCCGTCAAAACTGCATGAAAATGTTCAAACCATTTGGTTTGGAACCATATCGAACTTCTGGTTCAAACAGAATATACACACAACTTCAAATTGTTAAGTTTTATTCCATAATTATATCTCAAATATCAGTTTTGAACATTAATTATGATTACTTATCAAAGAATATTTTATAATTGCATATAGATATTTCTACACATCTCTTCTGAGAGTTCCGTAAAAAAAATTACAGCAAAAATAATAATAAGAGTATCTTCTGGATACTTGGAATGTTATGAATACAGATCTTCTCAAGACTGTATGTATAGCTTGCATGAAAATTATGATATGAAATATAGATTATCTCTTCATGAGAATATTTAAAGATATATCTTCAAGAATTGATTATACGTGTAATATTTCTTATGAAATAATAATAGGAACATGACTTTTTAGACATATGAACATAGGACAATATATTCCAGAGATAATTTAATTTCTTACCTATTTGGGAGGTGTGATACAATTATAATGAAATATATGATACACGTTGCATAGCTCTTAAACTTTTAGGATCTAATCTAAACTAAATTAGGATCCTTCATAATCAAATTTCCATGCATTTATTTGGTTTAATAAAATTACCAAATATATAAACAAATCTCTTCTAGAGATATGTTATCATTTTCTAATTTATTAGTCTCTTTTAGGGTTATTTTATTATCACTACTTTTGGAGTGAATTTATCTCTTCCAGAGATATATATGCACTATTGGAATGTCATATCAATGTACAATATTTCTTTTGTAGAAATTACATACTTACTACATTTACAATAACATAAAACATCCCTATTGAAGATTTTTGTTGTAACTATCCTTGAAATGAGATATCAAACTTTAAAGACAGTAACATAATTAGATGCACCAAATGAAAGTAAGATGCGAAGATAAAACCACTACTTCAGAAGTGTAATATCGGTATAGAATTCCCTTTTTTTAAGGGGTAAATTATTGTTATTACTTCGAAACTTTTATATAATATTCCTTCAGGGAATATAGTGTTTTCTTTTAAGGAATTGCAATGTAAAAAAATAAAATTCCTATAAGATGTTGGATTTTGTAATATAAATATAAATCGTTCTCTAAAACATCTCTTTAAGAGATTAATATACAGACACATGTCCATGTATATAAATAGTATGGCATATAACGTATCTATTATAGAGAATATTAAAATGTATTTCTATAACTAATAGCTAGCCATATGTACATAGAAGTAATTTATCAAAACATCGGGATTTTTTTTTGATTAGAAAATAAAACCAGATCTACTAATTATTTTATAGTACTTATCAAACTTCAAGTTTGAGTTGTCATAGATTTATCAATGAGAAAGCAAAAAAGAGAATAATTAAATTACAGTTACTCATTGAAATGAAATTAGACTTTGCATTGCGCAAAACCTGTTACTTGATCATGCATACTTTTCCATAATTGAAAGTAAATAATTGGGAAAAATAATTTAAACTGACTACAACATATAAATTGATATGTTATTCGAATTCATACTGAATAATAAACATCACTTTCCAAGACTAAATTAATAGTTACTTTTTCAATCAGGTGATGTTTTAAATATCATATAACATAATATCTTCATGATATTTGGTTAATATAATGTAAATGTGAAGACATAAGGGAAGGTATAACTCATTTGGAGATTTTTGTTATCTCTTGAATGCAGCATCATTATCTCATATGATGATTTATTAATTTCCTTTAACTTCTTCAAGAAGTACAACCTTTTTATTTTACACAATTTCAATAGAGCTTTGGGCTTCTAATTCATGAACTTCGAGTTCATTAATTTGTTATGAACTTCAGATTCTCAAATTTTGTGCAAACTTCTCCCTTTTTTGGGAAGCTTGTATATTTTGACAAATAAAAAAATACTGATAAAAATTCAAACTTGTAAACTTTATTAGCAAGCCTTTTAATAATTTAAGACTTCAAGTCTTGAACTTTGAGTTATACAACTTCTACTAAAATAATTTCTTTGCACAACTTTAGGTTGTTGTCAAAACCTATTTATGTTTGACGATTAAATTTTCTGATCCTCTTTTTTTTAGCTAGAATTTCTAGTTCTTTATTTTGAGAAAACTTGTAATTCACCGATTTATGGAAACTCAATTTTTTATCATTATAAAAACTGAAGGTTCTCAATTCTTATTTCCTTTTATTTGAAGGAAATATTGAGAGATATTAAGCTTATCATGTAAGCATTTACTATTCTTTCCATTCACTTTAGATGTGCTAAATCAAACTCAATGTTAGATCTAAACTTAATACTATCTTCTAAATACATATTATTTTTATATTTGTTCCTCCAAGAAACAATAAAACATTTCTTCTGTAAATATAAATCATATATCAAAATAATTTTCAAAGCCTTCATTCAAATCTAAATCAAATCAAAAGGTTTTCAAAATGAAAACTCCATTTACCAACCATGTTTGATTTCTCAAATCCATGTTCAAACTAAATACAATTGAACTCAACAAATTTGCTTGAATCAACAATATCAAATTTTGTCAAGTTCAAACTTGCTTTCCAAAAGAAACTCAATGACATAAAAATAAGCATGATATTGAGATCTACGATATAATAAGATCCGAAAAATAGTAGCAAAAAAATAGATCCGTAATATAATAACTAACAAAATAAGAATGAGATCTCAAAGTTTTGATCTATATAAGATCTAAAATTATAAGACTAATATAATAAAATCTAAAAGATTAGACAATCACTACAAGGAGAAACAGAATTTCTGACGGCCAGAAACCGTCGGCGGCCGTCGGAAGCCGTCGGCCGCCGTCGGAAAAAGCCGTCGGAAAAGACTGCGTCGGGGAGCAGTACTTCCGATGGCTTCCGACGGACGGCGCCGTATATTATTCCGACTAACTTCGACGGTTTTCGACGGATTCCGACGTGCGCCGAAATCCGTCAGAATCCGTCGGAAATACTGAGTTATAGACCGACTCAATGCGTTGGAAGCCGTCGGAAATTTTGACCGATAAGCCGTCGGGAGCCGTCGGAAATCTGCAAATTTTTTTTTATATTCGCTGCAAACATAGCCTTCCAACCACATTTCTCTTCCAAATACTCTGATATCAATATTTCACAACCCAATATACAATAATCCAATCAAAGATCCAAACCTAAACTACAACATACTTAACAAACGCACAAATAAATAAAAATACAATCAAAATAAGATAAAAAACATACATATCCATTCCAACATTAACAATAACTGTTCCACCATATTGTTAATACATAAATTTATCAATATTCTCATGCATATGTCCTAATAAAACTAGAAAATCAAGTGTATCATACATAATTATACAAATCAATAATTACCCGCACTGTCTATCAAATCATTCTACACAAAAAAAACATACCTGAACGACGAACAAGCAAGCAATGAGTCAATCTCCTCCAGATCCAGAGCCAGCTGAGGAAGGGAAGCGGCCACCAAACTGCTGTATGTACTCTAACAATTGTGCGGTCTCCAAGGCATTTTGACGGTTCTGCTCCTCCAATTGGGACACTCTAGTCCGCAATTCTTCTATACTTGCTAAATTGCTCTGTGGTCTGCTCCGCCGTCCCCTACTATGACTACTGGACTGCAATAATTGAAAAATAAATAAAATCCAAATTTATTGTTTTGAAAAGGTAAAAATATCATATTTTAAGTATTTTAATAAAAAGTAAATTATTTACCGCTAAATTGCCAAATCCGTATCGTCGACCATGCTCAGCTGGAGTCATAACGGACTCAAAAATAACGTCCTCCTCATCGGTCGTCAGTTGTTCTCGACCTGTATCAGCAAGGAGTTTCTGCCGCTGCTCCATAAACATCTCCTGCATTAACAAATTAATAGTATCATATCTTATTTCATCATAATTTAACAATTAAAACAATTACTAATAGTGAATAAAATGAAATATGCTTACATGGCTTTTGCTGGATTTATCGTCCTACCATGTGTACGAAACAGTCCCGTCTGGATTAACATGCTCGACAGCATGCGTACGGGTGAACACGTCAATATAGCTGACAGGACCCTGTGCCTCGGCTTCCTGAATTTGATTGTTACATACGATTATTATACATTTAGAATCATATAGCATAAACTATTTACATTTATTATTCAGTAAATTTACCAACTCCTGCCGATACTGCTGAAACGACTTCGATCCTCCGCGATGAGTGACGAGATTCTTATTTCTATTTGCAGAGTTTCTATCCGACTCTGCCTGTACATTCAAAATTTGATACATTATTTTTCAATCACGTCAAATTAATAATTCAAAAAAAAATAGTATACTTGCCTTCGCCTCGTCCATCTCCCAGTAGCTCAACCAAGCTTGATACACGCTCTCTCCCATCCACTTTGGTTTCTTACCAGATTTCTTAATCTCAGATATCATGTCCCTGTAGTTCTTGCGCATCTTCCTCATCCAGTATGCTCGTGCCAGCATCATATCGTCTGTCTGGATGTCTATCTCAGCCTGTGTGAAAAAAAGATTACACTTTAAACGATAAACAATAGAAAAACGACAAAAACGAATTAAAAATGGAAAACAGAAAAATTATACATACTAGAACATCCTGCCATATGCACTCTATGATGTGAGGAGGGATGGAATCCCACTTCGGCCAGCACGCACTCATCCTACTGCGATATGCAGCTCTAGAGACGTCCAGCACAACCTTAGAGGGAAGTAGGTCGAACCCCCTGTTTTTAAGTACGATATAGATAAGTACATACGTATATCATAGAAAAAATAAGATGCTGAATAAAATATAATTCTAATTACCCTTCTGCTCCGGGGACCAAATATACAACAGCACGCTGTGGCTCTTGCGATGGGCCACTGCCATCGCCTCCTGAAGATCGGAAAGAGCTCCTACCTCTATACGACATACTGATAAACCTGTGACATATACACATCATTATATAAGAGTATAAAAACATGATAATGAAATATATTTCATATGAAAATGACATCAACGGTACAAATTGCAGCTTAATTAATGACTGAAATGGAAATAGAAATGGAAGTGTGTTATACCTGATTCATAATACATCAAGAATTCAACATGCAATAGTAAACGGATTTGGTTTCATAGTTACATCAATTTAATAATACATCAAGAATTCAACATGCAAACAATAGTAAATGGATTTGGTTTCATAGTTACATCAATTTCATAATACAACAAGAATTTAACACGGTTACATCAATTGCAAAAAAACAGATTCAGATTTGTATCAGTCATCATCGCCTTCTGATTCAAATTCAGTCTCGTTTTCGATGATATTTTCCTCTGCACTGTCAAACGCTTCTACCAAAACATTTGATTCATCGATCAAGGGACCAAAATCTGTATGATCGTCTGTAATTATTATTTCGTTATTTTGCTCAAGATCTGCCTGATAAGCTTGTTCGTCGGGAATATTCTTCCCATCTGTGAATCTGGCCTTTGTTTTAAAAACTGCAGACCAATCTGCTTTATCTCTTTTTAGAGACGGATAAGGAGCGTAATAAACTTGCAATGCTTGTTTGGCTAGTACAAAAGGATCATACTTGTGATAGTGCGATGTATGCTTTATTTCGATAAGATTATAATCCTTGTGCACATTAATTCCAGAACCTGGAACATTGCTAAACCAATTGCATCTAAATAGAAACACTTCCTCCGCGGGTCGTGAGAAATATGTCAGTTGCAAAATTTGTGTCAGAACGCCATAAAAATCATTTAAATGATTTTCTGGATCGTCACTACCTTTAACAAATACACCGGTATTATTTGTTAATTTTTCTGCACCGTATTCTTTGGTGTTAAATTTATATCCATTGACGAAATATATTGGATATGTCTTGACCACTCTTTTTGGTCCCATCGCAAGATGTTTCAACCCTTCGTCAACAACACAATTTCTCGGCTCATAAACGTAATTTGAAAACCAACCGGAAAATTCTTTACTGAGATCTCTGTTCGGATGTTCACGTTCATAAACACTGTTTATATAAACAAATTGTTACATTAGGTTATACACGCGCATGCATATAAGAAAAGAATAAAACACAAATTATTATTTCAGATTACCTAACAAATGGTGCAACCTCGGTACAATTTAGAAGAATATAAGTGTGTGCTACATGAAGATCTCTATCGTCTAGCCATATTTCTACACATTTTCCAAAAGGCCGACCATGTTGTCTAAAAATAGATAACATTGCTTGAGTGGACTCTTGTTCGTCGCCTTCGTCATTACGAGAAACACTTTCAAATGAAATATTCACATGGTCACTGAAATAGTGAGAGAAAAAGAACGAAGCTTCTTCTTCGATGTAAGATTTACATATCGAACCTTCAACCCGTGCTTTTTGCCTCACTTTTTTCTTCAGGTGATTCAAATATCTACGCAACATTAATTAATATTAACTTCATCTTTCAAATGCAATTAAATTACGTTATAACATATATATTACATACCTCTCAAATGGATACATCCATCCGTATTGGACAGGAGCTCGAAGCCGTGCTTCAGATGAGAGATGAACAGGTAAATGTTCCATCACATTAAAAAAACCAGACGGAAATATTTTCTCTAATTTGCAAAGCAATATAGGAATGTCCACTTCAAGTTTACGTAAACGTTGCACTTTTAAAGTAGTCGATCAAAGCTTTTTGTAAAACATACTAAGCTCCGTTACTACTTTCCAAACTTTTAACGGCAGTAGTTCTTTGAACATTATGGGGAATAAATTTTCCATCATTATGTGACAGTCGTGACTTTTCATTCCGCTTAATCTACCATTTTTAAAGTCAACACGTCTACGAAGATTTGATGATATCCCATCAGGAAATCTTAACCCTTCCACCCATTTTAACACAGCTTTAACTTGATTATTATCTAATTCGTAACAAGCTTTGGGTTTTTTATTGTCATTTGGTTTCATATGAAGCTCAGGACGTTTGCATAATTCTTCTATATCACGTCTTGATTTCAAATCATCCTTCGTCTTCCCTTTCACATTCAAAATTGTGTTAAAAACATTATCAAATACACTTTTCTCATTGTGCATCACATCTATGTTATGGCGAAGCAGAAGATGTTTCCAATACGGCAACTCCCAAAAAATAGTTTGTTTGCACCAGTTATGAACAACTGATTTGCCTTCAATTTCTATTTGCTCGCCAATTTCATATATCTTGGATAGTCCTTAACAAGTTCATATAAGTCTTCACTTGACCATATCGTCGGTGGTTGTCTGGTTTCTACTCTATTAGCTAAAAGGTTTTTCTTGTCTCCTCTGAAGGGATGATTTACATGGAGAAAATATCGATGACAGTCAAACCATGAAATTTTCTTACCATGAGGTAAAGAAAATGCTCGTGTTTCATCCATGCAATATGTACATGCAAGATGACCGGCAGTACTCCATCCCGAAAGCATTGCATAGGCAGGAAAATCACTTATAGTCCACAACAAAGAAGCAAACATACGAAAAATTTTCTTCTTGGACACATCGTATGTTTCCACTCCTTCGTTCCACAGTATTTTTAACTACTCAATCAACGGTTGTAAATATACATCGATTCCTTGTATCGGATCGTCGGGGCCAGTAACGACAACAGTAAGAAACATATATTGCGTTTTCATGCACATCCATAGAGGTAAATTATACGGTGTGATGATAATGGGCCATGATGAATATTTAGAACCAAATTGAGAAAATGGAGAAAAACCGTCCGTACATAATCCTAATCTAACATTTCGACTCTCCGCTGCAAAATTTGGATACGTTTTATCGAAATGCTTTCATGCTTCTCCATCGGCCGGATGTGTCAACGTACCCTCTTCTTCTGTTCTCACGCTATGCCATCTCATATTAGACGCAGTTACAGAAGATGCATATAATATTTGAAGTCTTGGAGTTATGGGTAAGTAGTGCATACGCTTGTACGGAACTTCCTTCCCCTTCTTTTTTCTTGGTTTGTATCTCTCTTGGTTACAAACTTTACAATTTCTAAGGTTTGCGTCTTCTTTCCAAAACAACATGCATCATTTTAAACATGTATCTATTTTCTGATACGGTAAACCAAAAGCCGACATAAGTTTTTTAACTTCGTAGTGATTTTCACACATTAGATTATCGGGCGGCATATGTCTTTTTGCAGCTTGTACAACAGCCGTAAACCCAGCTTCAGTGATGTTGTATTTTGACTTCATCGCAATGTATTCTGCGATTACTGACAGCTGAGTGCCGCTTTTACAACCATCCCAAATAGGTTTCTTAGCTGCATCTAGTAAATCGTAAAAAAAAATTTGCTTCAATATTTGGTTCTTCAACATTTCCATCATCGTCGTCAACTTGAACCATAGGAAACATTGATCGTGCTGCATCTTCGACCATATTTTCTATACGGGTCGTTGAAACTATTTCGTTAACGACACTTTCAGACTATACAGAAGTATTTGCTATAACTTCTCCATGCCGATCCCAAACATAATATTCGGGTACGAAACCGTGTTGGCACAAATGAACTTTCACAATATCTGGTAACAAATACTTCAAATGTCTACACCTACTACACGGACAACGAATTTCTAGATCGTTTCCGTTATTACTTAAAGCGAATTCAACAAACACGTTTATACCATTATAAAAATCTTCTTTCATTGAGCCTCTCAGTCCTTTTCTTTGGTACATCCATCACCTCCGATCAATAAAATAATCAATCATTTTTCCTATTTGACAAAATGAGAAGTTCAAAAATTAATATTTATTTTGAAGAATACAAATTAAAAAAAGATTATTTTCATGGTCGTATAATATTTTGAATTTAAAGAACAACTTCACAAATTTAAAAATATTTTCAAATAGGGCACATTTCATTTTTTAACGTACGTAACGATTAAAAATATATATATTCATTGATCAGACATCCTACTTCCCATTACAAACACAGTAAGCATTTACATTTCGTATATTACTTCGTCTCAAATGATTCAATAAAATTTCGGCAGCATTTCCCTTTTGTTCCCTGCATTGTACACAAATGCGTGTACGCAGGAAACAAAAAAGAAAACTTAGGGCGAAATTTTATGAACCGTTTGAGACGAAGTAGCATACAAAATGTAAATTCTTACTGTGTTCATAACTTGTCCAATACAGGGACAAATCCGACAAATATTGTACCAGATGAATATAAATGGTCGTTTTTCGAAAAAAAACGACTATTTATACAACGATCATGTACAACACTCGTCAGACGGGGACAAAAACAATCTGAGGGACATTTGTCGGTTAACATGCGCGCATTTTACTCAAAAATAAAGTTTTACTCACTGTTCACATTTACAAAAATATATATAAATTTAACACAGTTATTCGACGTATTACGCATCAAAAAGGCTGGTTTAACATTTTTGTCTTTTTTTTTAATACACACAATTATAATTTAGAGTAATGCATTTTTTTGTTTCATAAGTAAATACGTGCACAATATAATACTCCTAGTTCATTCAATCATTTTATCGTATGCCAAATAACGTATACAATCGTCGAATCAGGGCATACACAGCAATTTACATATACATGAACAACCACATAGTATACGTGTTTTTCACAATTTCACGATAAAAGATGAAATATGTATGCCATGTGATGTTATAAACCATTATTACGCTAATGCAAACAATTGCAATCGCTAATTCGCCCTAATTTATCAATTTATGTAAATCTAAAATTAGGGTAAAAACTGAAATTTTCAGAAAAATAAGATATTATACCTGAGATTGAGAGCAAGAGGTGTTGAATCAGCAGCGTGGAAGGAGAAAAAATCACGAAATTGGCGAATGGAGGTGGAAAATGTGGATTTGGGGGTTTTTGATGAGATTGGGGAAAGCTGGAAAATGAGGAAGAAAGGCTCGGCCGACTGCAGGTATTCGCGAATTTCCGACGGCTTCCGACGGCCGCCGACGGCCCGTCGGAAGCCGTCGGAAACTAACCGTCGGAAGTCGTCGTCCCCACCCGTTGCTATTTCGTTTTTTTCTAGTAGTGAATAGATTCAGATCTGAAGAAGTAGATCTTAAATGGAATGAGATCTAAAACAATAAAACAAAAAAGAAAAAATGATTTGGAAGATTAGATCAATCAGATCAGAAAAACAACTTACCATTTTGAGATGTATAATTGGATCTGGAAAAGAATAGATCTGATTTCATAGATTATCACAATTGTAGATCTATAGTTTTTTTTAGAGATCGTGCTGATAACGTGTTATAAACTAAAAAGAAATATGAAGCCATTAGAAAATAGGAGAGAGGAGAAAATGTTATTCACACTAATATTAGTTACATGGAGATTGATTGATTCAATTACATTACATTGACTCATTTATATATAGGCATTGGAGCATGAGATGAAACATATCTCATAATGTGACACTACATAGAAAAACACAAAAGCATATTCAGTTTTATATTTAAATATAATATAACACGCATCCATTTTCAGTTAGTTTTTTTCCTTGCTTTTTTCCCCACGTGCCTAAAGATTCGAAAACTACCCCGCTTCATATTTCTTCTCTGATATGTATACTGTAGTTCAACTTTCTCTGATTGCAGAATCATTTCACTGTTCCTCGATGTAATCTTCGCCAATCGTCTCAACAAACCAGAATTAAATTACAGACATAGATTGCTCGCACACGGTATTAGGGCTATCGATGGCTGCTTGATTTCGTCTATTTTCTGCTCGATTTGGCAATAGAGTAATTTTTTAACTGAACTTCCGATTGCGTGAAAATAGTCGGTGGTAATTTTTTTACTCTTTCTCTAATTGTGACTTGGCTGCTACTTGTACATCAGTCGAAACCAATTTTGATTGTAGCATGGCTACTGTATGCAGTTTGGTATGCTTTTTCTGTTTTTTACTCATTTGGGCACAATTGTTCATGAATACTGTTTGTTTCTGATTTGTAAATGGGTCTGTAGAAGATTTTTTGAATTAATACGAACTCTACAAGATAATGACCCATGTCTTCATCAAACAAAGATATATATAGTATTATATTATTAGTGAGTTGCACTCCGAGCTCGCAGAAGCATCTTGACAATTTTGTGAACTGAACAGTCCCCTTTTTTAATTCCTTCTGTTCGTTTCCTTCTCTCTGCTTCTTCCTTATACTCCAGACTTTCCCCTCCTCCGTGTTAACCCTAAATGAAAAGCGATTTGGTTTGCCTCTCTCCGCTTCTTCCTTATACTCTAGCCCTTCCTTTCCTCCGTCTTAACCATAAATCAAAGGCGATTTGGTTTGCCACCCACTTGCAGTTCCTTCACTGTTTTCCTGTTTCTCTTCCTCACCCTGTCGTCTTCCCTTCCATTACCCATCTGCGCCTTAATTGTAAATTGACCATGATTTTCTACAGCTTGCCATCGCCTTTTGTTTTATTGCTATTATTCCTCAGCCAGTTCTTTACAGCAACCATTCTTCGCTGATCGTCCATCCAGTTGTCCTCAAAGCATTGAACGGTAATCAAATATAGGTACTCTCTGTCTTTTTTCCTCTGCTACTTTTGCTTCTTTTTCTGCCACATATTTCTGAATCATGGATTTGTGAATGGGTCATGTTTGTTTGAAAGGTCCATGGCTGTCTTACTATTTAGAATGAAATCTGATGTTATAGTTAACCTTCGGTTTCTTCCAGGTTTTAGATAATACAATTATCATGTCAACTCAAGGTAATGGAGTTTTATCTTAGTCCATTTGGGCACTGATAATATTATCTAGCTCTGATTCACCAAAACTGAAATCTGATGTTATAGTTAACCTTCGGTTTCTTCCAGGTTTTAGATAATACAATTATCATGTCAACTCAAGGTAATGGAGTTTTATCTTAGTCCATTTGGGCACTGGAATATTATCTAGCTTTGATTCACCAAAACTGATAATATTATAATTTTGATAATATGTCCATTTTGGTAAAATTGTTTTGCTCTACTACAGAATGAAATAATGGTCTCTTTAAGGCGTAATGGACATATTAGCAAAATTAAATATACTTAAGATCGATTAATTTTGAAGAAACATAATTTTGATATTAATTTTATAATATATAAATGACCATTATAATTTCATTAAATGCATATATGACCAAAATAAAAGATCCCTTGAAGGCTGGTTTGGATATTTTAATGAGAGCGTTAATGGTTATTATATGTTTATTCCATTGAGATAACACTTGAGCAAATCTACAATGTGAGGTTAGTTTTATTTTCTATGCAATATCTTATCGTTATATTATTGTTATTCAATCAACTAAAATTTGTTCCTTTTTACTACAATATACAGTACCAATTAAGTTTGTATCCCTCTTTTTTGTTGATGAAACGATCCTTAAATTGAGGAGAGCACTTGAATTATTTATTTGAAAATCAAATAAAAGACTACCAACAAGGCTGGTGGCTGATGTATAAGCTTATTATTAATGTCATCTAATCATAAAATGAATTATGCCACAGGATCGTCAGTCGATAATCAAGCAAGGCCTACCGAGTCAAATAACTTTACAAAAGTTAATCTATTTATACAACAAACAATCAAATAAATAAAATATTTACTGAACAACGTGTATTTTGTAGGTAGTATTGCCCTGTGCTGTTGACTGGCAGGGCAAAACATGCTACAGAAGCAGCTGGCTGAGTCAAATAAGAACGCAACATATCAGGTAGGATGCAACAAAATACGCTGGTAGTTTGTAAAAAAAAACTAAAGTAGTTCAGAATTTGGAAAACAGGCACATTCCTTACAATTTTTTAAATGACAAATTTTCATACCTAAAACAATTTACAATGCATGTGTAACTAAACTAAGTTATTATTTGGTATGGATATAACCGAGTTGCACTTTGTCTTTAGATGTACACCTTTGAAACCATTAACAACAACCTGCTTTTGGTGATGGTTAGGTAAAAGTGAATTACAATTTTTTTTAAATACTTGGCACTACACGTAGGCTGCATTCTGGTTGTGCTTATGAATTATTTTATCCAAAGGGAAACTGTAACATACCTATGAACTGGCACAATGTATTGTATAATAGTAATAAGTTTACTTTTCAATAAGATCCAAAAGGCAACTATAATTGCTATCGTACTAAAGGCATGCTTTTCAGGAGGCTTCTCAAATTTCAAGACACTTCACGATGCCGAGGTGTTGAAAAACAAGCATAAGCTGCTGGCCAAGCACTTTTAGGGAAGGTTGTGGAAGTAGAAGTTTGTAAATTCCACACTAGGGTCTTACTTGCAATGCTTCATACTGAACCTAATGAACCTGAATGTGGTTAGTGTTTTATTCTGCCCTGCACTCATACGTGATCTTAATTGGATTTATTTGTTTTCACCTTTGAAACTATCAGGGTCGTAATACCTTTTGTATTCTACTGTTCAAAATTATTTTTACCAAGTTTGACTGATGGACTTGCAACGTTGTCTGAAGCAACAACACTTGAAGTAGCAACTCAAAAAATAATAGGTTGCTTTTATTTTCATTACACATTATTTTTACTAATAGAAATTTAATAATTACCAATGGAATTATGAATGCTGGCCTTTAAGGTTTAAACCGAATTTGTTTTCCTACTTCCTTCTTTTGCTGTTTGAGTTATGCGTAAGTTTGTTATTTGAAAACAAAAATAACGACCATAGCACTTTGTTGAAAGGATGTTGCTTGGACATCATTTAAGCCCATGTATATATCCACTGTTTCCACTTTATCATTCCATTTCAAAGCATATACAACATTTAGTACTAGAAATAGTGAAAAATCAATTAAATGATTATTTTAGTGCGTAACTTTAACTCTTGCTTTTTTTTCCAATAGTTTACGCAGTATATGGTTCTTTCTGATGATTAAGTTTGAACTTATATTTCCTTTTTCCCATACTGTCTGGTAAACTTATCATTTTACTATAAGTTAAGGATATAATTTTTGGCCTTTTGGACATGTTTTCCACTAAGCAAAAAGGCAAGTGACAATTTCTTAATGTTTTATACCTTCAGGGTCCCTACTTTTGTTGATGAACGTAAGTGACAATTTCTTAATGTTTTATACCTTCAGGGTCCCTACTTTTGTTGATGAACGTAAGTGACAATTTCTTAATGTTTTATACCTTCAGGGTCCCTACTTTTGTTGATGAACGTATGCATGAATTTATTATTACTGTACTCATTATAGGTCATAATTTCATGTGTTGATTCATTTTTGACCAAAATTAATACTAATTTTGATACTGGTATTAAGGATAAGATTTCCTTTGGGAATTATTTTCCACCACACAAAAAGCCAAGTGACATTTTCATCGTTTTTGATGCTTTCAGCTTCATTTTTTTAAACAACATATGCATAATTATACTATAACAGTGGTCATCATACATCATAGTTTCATGTGGTGATTCAGTTGTAACCAAAATCAGTCCTAATTAAAATACTAGCTTAGTATGTTTTTTTTCTTCCCATATTGTTCTGGTAAACTTATCAAATTATTATAAGGTATGGATTTAGTATTTGGCTTTTGGGAAATTTTCCACTAAATAAAAAGGCATAAGAAAATTTCTTACCGTTTTATACCTTCATTTCCCAAATTTTTTAAATCAACTTATGCATGTTTTTGTTGTTACTGCAGTCATCATAGATCCACATATCATATGATGTTCAGCTCTCTCAAAATTAATACTAATTTCAATGCTGGCATAAAGAGTGCAATTTCCTTTGGGAATTATTTACCACCACCTAAAAGTCAAGTGACGTTTTCTTAATTTTTGATAATTTCAGCTTCATTGATTGTTTAAATCAATATATGCATGAATTTATTATTAATGTCGTCGTCATACATCATGGTATCATGCAGTGGTTTAGCTTTTGTTATGTTTACCAATGTGTTCACTCTTTGGTAAAGTACGCAGCGTTTTTCTGCTTTGTATTAAATCGTAGTACTCACATGTTACTTATGTCCTATTTTATTTAGTTTGTCACTGTTGTAATACCTACTATTTATACAATTAAGTCATAACAATTTGCATTTACACAACAAACTATCCGTTTCTAAATGTACAACTGTTATTTAAATTTCAGATATATATTTGGTTTGTTATTAGTTTTAAAATTTGTAATGGGTTTGGAAATTTAGTAGACTATGAGGCAATGGATTATTGATAAATAATTAACTGAGCATTAACTTCTGCAACGTAGTTTATTGAAAGCAAAAGCAAAAGTGCAACATCTTTTCAAATATTAATTATTGGCCTATCAATAATCACTATACTTACTAAACTACTGCAATTCAGGTTGAGCGTGTTGTCGTTTTCTAAAATATTTGTTATTTTTCAAAATTAAACATATTTTTCATGCTTTAGTTTCAGTAAAATATATGCTCATACTTGCATTTTTATTAAATATAACTTATTTTAGATCAAAATTGAATAATTATTTGACATTTTAAAATTTTCGAAAATATAGGGCAAATTTGATGACAGGGCTTGAGATAACCTATAACTAAATAACAAAGCAGGTACATAGCTAACAATTACTTTTTCCTCAACATATATATAACTAAATATGGAAGCAGGTACAGAGCCTGCCCTTTGCATTTCTATTTTGACTGTATTTATACATTTGTTTCAAGATTTGTGCACTTTTAAACATATACATCTCTTTTCATTGACTTGACAACTTTCTTTCACATGTACATCAACATCTATTTTGTGATTCTCTTCCATGTGATTGATGGCATAAATAAAATAGTTCATGCCTATATGTTCAGTTAGATATAAGGATGTTGTTACACATGACTTAAACTATCCATCATTAGGTTGAACGTAGCATCAAACATTTCATCTTTGTTTATCACTAATTAATTTAAAACATCCCAGTTGTTCTAGCGTCTATCAATCCACAATTACCAAAAAATTACATGGATATATACTTCTAACGAAGGGTACCTAAGAGATTCAAAATACAATATTGACAGCACATTAAAAAGTTAAATAAATCATCAATTAAGCGATTCTTATATCATCATGGTCTAAAGCCCGAGTTTATTAGCTTTATAAAATTTGTTTGTACTATATACTTTTGAGATGGAAAATTTTGTCCCTCTACGCGCGCAATAAAACCTTAGATGGAACCCATATGAATGATAAAATGTTTACCTTTTTTACTACTATATAAGAGAAACTTTATTTTTTAACTTTCCATGCTAAGCACGTAGTTATTTTTTATCCAGTATTTTGACCCACTGATTGGGTAAAATTAGAGTATGTTCTTGTTACAATTGCATCATATTGGTACTTATCATACTTTCCAGTATATGGTATAATATGTGACCTTTTATATTGGAACATAGGTATTATAGGTCCTATTGCCCTTTTGGATTGTATTTATTTTCTTGTAGGTAGAAATAAGTAAATTACAAACCATAATATGACATCAGTGCCAAAAAATGAAACAATTTGACTGTGTGAACAACATGTACTAAGAACCGACACTTCTAGTTGTTTCCATTTGTAGCATTCATCCTATACACCATTTTAGCTTGAGTAATATTCACCTCAGTAACGAAAAATACTTCAATGAAGAGAAAACACACAGACGTCCTTGAAGTGGATGTAAAAGCTGTATAAATTAGATTTAATTTCTAAATTATAAATAGTATTTTGTTTAAATCAAACACACCATTATTCTAGATATGTCGTATATTGAGTGTAAAAGCTATATTAATTACATTTTTATTTGTTTGAATTTAATGCTCTATTGCAATAATGGTAGTAAGTATTTCATCCATGGACTATTTCTGTGTTTGATTCAATTGCACCCTCAATTTATTCTTACTAGCACACGCTGCCTGGTTGGTATAACAGCAACCAAAAAGTATAATTTCCTTAGGATGCAATCCTTATGTTAACTTCATGTTGTAACTGTCCCGGTTAGGAAAATGGGCACAGGCCATGTATTTTCATTTGATTCTTCAACAAGGCTTTGTTCTCTGCTTTCAGCATCTTTAACTCTGTGCATTAGCCCGAACATGATGTTCCTGAAAGTTTTTATCTTTTTTTCACGTTCATGCATTCAACACAGCCGTTCATGGGAAAAAGGTATACGCTAAATTCTTTCAACACTTATTTGACAACGGTATTGAGGATAAATCTATTCATATATGATTATGTTCATCCCAACTATATTAACTAAACTATATAAGCATGACATTAATATTATTCACGGTCAGTTTTGTTGTTTTTTAAGGTTGTTGTTGCTATTTTGGGAAAACATTACCTAAATGAATGGAATATAGCTGCTCAGTAGGCTACAATTTCTTTTTACGCAGCTGCGTTACGATGACATATATTATCATTTAACTACTGTTTTTATTTCATTGACCAACAAAACCTCTGTAACAATAATTTGTCGTGATGCTGTGCTTGAGGATTTTTTTTTCAATCCTTACTGTTTAATCACCTTTTATATGAAGTTTCTGATGTTCAAACTTTGCTGCACATTAGATTATCTCCAGCTGCTAAATAGTATATCTTCTAAATGGTTATCCTTATATAGTCGCACCAGTTTTTATGTTAGTTCCTAAATAGTTATACTAGAAACTAATGGTACTGATATATTCTAAACTATTTCGTCAGCTGTAAATGATTTACTTTTGTTTTGTAACTTGGACAGATAAGCTTCTAACTTTTGATTTTCTGTATCGCACTTTTTTTGGTAGTTATAAAGGCTGTCTAACTGAATTGTCGGTTATTTTTCACTTCGCTCTGATCATCCACTGTATATTGATTGGTTTTCAATGCTACATACATTTTAACTCTGCCGTATTTCATATTTCACTACACTTCTGCTTTTTTTTATACCACTATTGGATGTTGTTTACTTTGTTTCATACAAAATTATAATAGATAATAATCTACTTTCCAATGGTTAAAAAAACCTGTACTCACACATGCGGTTATTATGCAAGTACAAATCCAATTTCACAGTAGGCTGTTATATTATAGTGCTCAATTATTAATCAAATAAAAATTCTTTGTTTGTTGCTTTAGTTAATTTCTTTCAATTTAGAACCATGACATCTTCTTTAAGTGATTATGTGATTCTCTTATATATAAAATGTATCACCAGTCTTGAAGGCTTTCTATAAAAGTTTATACTTATATGTACATGTTATTTGCCTTTCTGTTACAACTATTACAAAAACCGTATGCGAAGCACGGGTTCGCACTAGTTATAGTTAAAATCAAACTGGACAGCATGAATAGTCTGCATATTTCCTACCTAATTAGAAATGCGTACAAATTGGTAATAGTTTAGTATATATGACAAATTAGCATTAGTCATCATATACGGATACAATAATTTAAATCAAACTGGTCACTGAAATTATTATACATCCTACATACATACCTACATACAATTCTGTAAAATTGACAACATTTTTTTGTATGTATGTGCAGTAGAAGATTAATGGCAGCCCCAAGGTAAAGTTCCTTGAATAGATAAAATGCGTAGCTATGACAAGGTAAAGTTCCAAGTAAAGCTTTTACTGCTATAATGGTATGCAATGAAACTTATTTGTCCATGCTGATTTTCTCTATCGTTGTCTACTAATATTCGAACATCCTTAATTGCCTTTGCAATGTTCACTAACACCCAAATTTTAGTCAACTTTTTAAATTTCTTTGATTTTATTATTTGTCTCTAATCATCCATAAACGTTTTTTCCAATTCAAAATACGAGTCGTGGTTGAAGCATACTTAATTTTTTTATATAAAAATGTTCCATGTTCATGCTGACTTATATTGATGCAATATTACAATGAGCGGCCCAACATGCTGGTACCTACTAACCTTATTTATTTAGTCGTTTGAAGTTGAACATAGTACTTATCTATTGTCCAAAGTGGCGATAATCATCATTTGTCTGTATTGACATTCTTCTATCACATAACACGTCAAGCTCAAAGCTAAAATTGCAACCATTCTTCAGGTTAAATGGTTTCTTCAGCTATTTAGCCATCAAATGCTTAAAAAAATAGTCAAAATACTTTACACTGTTCCTTTCGCATACCGCTTGTCCGTGGAAGCTTAAATTTATAAACTGCTATATGACTGGTTGTTATCTTTCCCAGATCTCGATATGTATATTTAACAAGTGCATGGTGCTGTAAATGGTTGCCCCGTCAAATTTGCATGTTAGGTATGGTTTTATAAAATATTATGCAATGTAGGTAAATGCTTTTTTCATAGCAGACAGTTACTGTTTGTAGTGTAGTTAATTTTAACCATCTTTATGACCTTTTTTACAATTTTTTTGCTGGTTGTCATTGTAACTGTCGTGATACTTTGGATTAATTTAGTTTTCTCTATATTGAAACTTAGTTTGAAACAATTTTATTTATGACCAAAAGACTAGGACAGTCAGATCATGTGCATGACTATCAACTATCAGTAATACCATTATTCATTGCTTACTAAGATTTTATATCAATTTTGGTAACGTCATATGAATTACCGGCTTCATTTGCCTTTGAGTAGGATATGACTTACACTTTAAATTTAAAGGTATACTGATGTACATGCTGCATGATTAAGGTTGAAACTCTCGCCCTCAAACGATGTTGTGTAATGTTTCGTTAACTGGTACTAATAACATAAACATAAGCTTACAACATTGCGTGATTGTGGAGATATTACGACCTTGATATCCGTCGTTTTGAAAGCTTTACTTACCGTGCTGCACAGGTTATACTTGGTTTAATTGGTGCATGCAGAAGTTTTGCTCCATTGTTTAAACTGTCATATGTAAAAATTTATTGAACATTTAAATGGTTAAGCGTACTGTATGTTTGCAAAATTTTGAACTGTCGACAGTATATGGTTTACATACAACATTGTGATAAACATCTTCATTTGACAACGTAAACTTTTCCTTCTTTGAATACCACAACTTATCCAGTTAAATGTTGTTTTATTCATTTTTTTTACCACTAACTAATGTTCACGTTAAAACATGCAGTTATGGAAGCATTCACGAGCGAAACATCGGTTATTAGTACATGGCAGAAAAATGAAGAAATATGTCGAGCTTTGTGGTCCAACTGTAATCAATATACCTGTAACGGTCAGAGTTCATTGAATCAAAATATTTGCAAGGTTCTATGCCCAAGGCACATGGAGCATGCCGGTAACATGCTCCAAGTAATACAAAGATAGTGAAGAGGAGGTAAAAAATTTTTAACGGTTGTTAATTCCTATGAAATTTTTCATTCACCTTATATGTTTGAGTTAATTGTTAGCTCTTTCTGTACATAGTTTGTTGGTTAAACTGACAGCACCGATATCAATATTTGCAGCGTCAAAAACTTCATACAACGATCGTAGATGTGCCCGCCTATTTCACATCCAACGCTGGCATAGTAAGGTGAAAAGTTCTAATATTTACTCCCTACTTATAGTGGTTCATTACATGTTGAACATGCAGGAGTTAATCAAAAGTCCTTCATTTCCATCTTTTCATTATTCTGAAATTTGTACGAAATATTTGATTTTTAGTACTTCCAGAATGTGGGATGCACAAGTTCCTAATCGTGAGTTTTTCATTGATAAGTACGACAATAGATGACGTTTTTTTCATGTCCAAACAGTGAGTAACTAAAAGGTTTCCTAGGTGCAATGTTCACTCCATGGAATTTTGACTGTCATAGCCAACCATCCGTTAAAAATATACCCATAAAGTAAAATTTGGCTCATCATTACTGCATGTTAAATATCCAACTGTTATATATGTTAGGAATTCTTTCTTTGGCAATAATGGATTATGTCAAATATAATAATGTAGATTGCAGTATCATATATTATGTTTTATTGCTAAAGATAACAATATTATATAGGTAGGGGATATGGAAAATCATTCCATGTAAAAGCAGGCAGTTCTAATGTCCACTACATAAGTAGATGAGAAGATACTTAGGGTTGATGAGATTATAAGATGTACTCCACGACCGAGGGAAGAAAGGATAGGACATTAATTATTATTGTCATTACTTCGGGTAATTTTTGCGTCATGCCATGATTATGCTCTTGACTCTTGAGCATTTTTGAACGTTTTAGATGCTAATTCAGAGATGTAGTTGATATTCTGCCATGCGGTTTTCATATTACAACTATTTCTAATGCAAACTATTTAACTGCAGTTATGCATGCTGCTATACAACTCAAGAACTGTTGATGTTTAACAAGAGAAAGATAGGAAAGTGTTTATGCTGAATTGCATTATTTATTCATTCAGAACAAGGCTTTTATAAGCCAATACATAAACTGGAAATTAGCACACGTTTAAACTAACATTAAAGACGAAAAACGTGGCTTAAGAACACAACTCCGACTAATAAACTCAATAAAATAGCTAACTATATCTGACCAATTCAGCTTCCTAGAATGCAGCTAACAAAACTTGAATAATTCTCACAATAATTAAATAACACAAACTAAAATCTGACTTCTAGCAACTAGTGCATGATTTGTGCAGGCTTGATCACTTCACTCAACACCTCCCCTTTATCCAAGCTTGCACATTCCTATCTTCTCCATGAAATACTTGTGCTTAGCCTCTTTCAATGCCTTATTAAATAAATCTGCATTCTGAAAGTTGGTTCCACAGAACTGCAGACAAACTTGACCTTCTAACACAAGTTTCCTGATGAAGTGATACTGCACATCAATGTGCTTAGTTCTAGCATGAAACGCAAGATTCTTTGTCATTACTATGGTTGACTTGTTATCACGCCAAATCTCCAGTGCTTGATTCTGCTCACAACACAAATCCTTTAGTAACTTCTTTAACCACAAAGCTTGCTTGGCTGCAGCTCCTGCTGCAACATATTCAGCTTCTGAAGAAGACAGAGCCACAGTATCTTGCTTCTTTGCACTCCATGTCACAGCTCCAGAACCAAGATCAAATATAGAACCTGACATGCTCTTTCTATCATCAACACAGCCAGCCCAATCACTATCTGTGTATCCTTTCAACTTGAACTCCTTCACACTTTCATACCAAATGCCACAATCCAGAGAGCCTGCAACGTACTTCAAAATTCTTTTTGCAGCTCCCAGGTGTTGCTTGGTTGGATTGTGCATATATCTCGACACAACACTGACTGAATAGGCAATGTCAGGTCTAGTGTGTGTGAGATAGTTCAGACCTCCCACCATACTTCTGAAAATCCTTTCATCTGCATTCTTAGTACCATCTACTTTCTGCAACTTCTCATTAGCATTCATAGGAGTTTTTGCAACTTCAGATTTCTCCATGTGAAATCTTTTAAGCAGAACTGCTGCATACTTTCTCTGACACAGAAAAGTACCATCTTTTCCTTGTCTTACTTCCAAACCAAGAAAGTATTTCAATGCTCCAAGATCAGTCATTTCAAATTCAGACAACATTGAGGCTTTGAACTTACTTAGCATGCTTTCTGAAGAACTGAAATATATTATATCATCGACATAGAGACAGACTATGATGAACGCATCTATACCTTGCCTTTTCACGTAGATTGTTGGCTCATTTTCACTTCTGTTAAAACCAGTTGAGATGAAAAATGAGTCAATCCTGCTATACCATGCTCTTGGCGCCTGCTTTAGGCCATAAAGAGCTTTCTTCAGCTTGTACACCTTCTCTTCTTCACCCTCCTTCACAAATCCCTATGGTTGATCCACAAAAACTTCTTCCTGCAATTCTCCATTGAGGAATGCAGACTTCACATCAAGTTGAAAAACCTGCAATTTCCATTGTGCAGCCAATGCTAAAACAATTCTCACTGTTTCAAAGCGTGCAATAGGTGAGAATGTTTCCTCATAGTCGATACCCTCCTGTTGTGCATAGCCTTTTGCCACAAGCCGTGCTTTGTGCTTTGAGATGCTTCCATCTGCATTATATTTGGTCCTGTACACCCATTTTAGGCCAGTTGCCTTCTTGTTTTGTGGCAAGCTCACTAACTCCCATGTTCCATTTTTCTGAATTGACTTAATCTTCTCTGTCATTGCATCTTGCCACTCATTCTGACATACTGCTTCATCAAACCCTGCAGGTTCTGTAGCTACAAGTGCAAAATCACATTTTTCATAGATATCAACAAGTGATCTTACGCGGCGTGGAGGAGATTCACTTGATGATGAAGACTGAGTTGATGGAGAACTCTGATTGCTTGAGCATGTTGATGACACATGAGGTGTTGTTGGAGGAGTTTGCTGAGTTGGCGCCACATCAGGTTCATCAAGTTCTCCAAGTGTAACAGATTTGTGCATCTCTTCTCTTTTCTGATTTGATTCACACCAGCTCCAACTTGCATCTTCATCAAAGATCACATTTCTGCTTATGATGATCTTCTTTGTAACTGGATTGTAGAGTCTGTATGCTTTGGATTGTGTTGAATAGCCCACAAAGATGCACTTCTCTGCCTTATCATCCATCTTAGTTCTCAAATTAATCAATGTATAGGCAATACATCCAAAAATTCTAAGATGACTTACAAATGGCTTTTTACTTCTCCAAACCTCAAAAGGTGTAGAGTTCATGACAGCTTTAGTTGGTGAGATGTTGAGCAAATACACTGCAATTGCAACAGCTTCACTCCAGAATGTGTTAGGCATCCCCTTAGCCTTTAGCATGCTCCTAGCCATCTCTACCACAGTCCTGTTCTTTCTCTCTGCCACCCCATTCTGTTCTGGCGTGTAAGGTGCAGTGAGCTCTCGCCTAATGCCATGATCATCACAAAACTGCACAAATTCGTTGGAGACAAACTCTCCTCCCCTGTCTGTTCTCAATGCCTTGACTTGCTTTCCACTTTGCTTCTCCTCTAGAGCTTTGAATTTTTTGAAGTTCTCAAAGGATTCAGACTTGGCCTTCTGAAAATAGACCCAAGACATCCTGCTGTGATCATCTGTAATCAATAGGAAGTATTTACTTCCTCCTAAAGATTCAGTTTGCATAGGCCCACACAATTCAGCATGCAACAGTTTCAGGCATTCACTAGCTCTCCAAGAATTTCCACTTGGAAAGGATCCACGAGCCTGTTTACCATACACACAGCCTTCGCAAAATTCTAGATTCCCAATTTTGGGCAATCCAAGCACAAATTCTTTAGTACTTAAAAACTTTAAATCATGAACGTTTAAATGTCCATACCTGAGATGCCACAGCTTGGCACTGTCATCTCCTTTCACCACAAGTGCATGTTCTGAATTGTTTGTCAGATTCAAAGGAAAGACTTTGTTCTTTCCCATTGCAATCTTCATTAGTGCCTCATTGCTTTGCTTTTCCTTGATCACACAGATGCCATCTTCAAACACAACTCTGTAGCCACCACACACCAGTTGACCAACACTCAAGAGATTGTGTGCCAGTTTTGGCACATACTGAACATTGTGCAAAAGCCTTGATTTGCCTTGCTCAGTTTGAAAAGCAACTGTACCAAGCCCTTCTACTGTCAATTGCTTCCCATCTCCAAGTCTTACAATACTCTTCTTGCTGTCATCAAGATTCTGAAACAGGTTTCTTGAACTGGTCATGTGGTTAGAACAGCCACTGTCCACATACCAAACTGAATTGCTTTCATTGTCACAACCATGTTGAGCTCAAAACAGATTCTCTTGCTCAACATAATTTGACTTTTGTTCCGGTTTTCTTTTCTCCTTGTCTTCATCCTTTTTCCAGCAAGAAGCTTCCTTGTGGCCAGGTTTGTTACAGTAATAACATTTGATTGGCCCCTTGTAATTGCCTTTAGAAGAGTCTTCTCTTCCTTTACCAGATTGGCCTCTTCCACGGCCTCTGCCTCTGTAGCCACTTCTTCCTCTTCCTCTTCCCGAGTTTTGGTTTGATTTCTCCTTATTTGAAGACTCTCCTTTGACATGGAAAGCTTTCTCCTCTTTCTTCTCATCACCTTTGGAATGCCTTTCTTCATGAGCTTGGAGTGAGCCCATGAGTTCATCAAAGGTGTATGTTTCCATGTCTTTAGATTCTTCGATTGCTGTTACAACATGATCAAATTTGGTTGTGAGACTTCTTAGCACCTTACTCACAACTTGTTGAGATTTAATCTCTTCTCCATATGACCTCATTTGCTGAACAGTGCTTGACACACGTGAGAGATACTCTTGGACCGTCTCTTTTTCTTTCATTTGAGACGTCTCAAACTCTCTCCTAAGAGATTGCAATCTTACTGCAATCAACTTCTTATCTCCTAAGTATTCTTGCTTGAGAGTGCTCCACGCTTCTTTTGCTGTAGAGGCTGAAGCAATCCTAGGAAACACTTCATCATCCAAAGACTGTTGAATGATGTAGAGTGCCTTTGCATCCTTCTTTCTCTTGTCTCTCAAATCTTGGCTTGGTTCAGCCGGTGCATCATCCGTGAACCCATCTTCTACAATGCTCCATAACTCTTGTGATCTAAAGAGTGTTTTCATCTTTAGACTCCAGAAGTGATAATTCACTCCCTTAAACAAAGGCAACTGGGTAATTGAATTCCCATTGCCACTAACACTGTTGTTGTTGTTTTGCATTGTCTCACACTGTGTTTCCCTGTGTTTTAATCCTCACACAAAACACTCAATTAAGCCCCTAGAATACCCTCTGGCTCCGATACCAATTGTTGATGTTTAACAAGAGAAAGATAGGAAAGTGTTTATGTTGAATTGCATTATTTATTCATTTAGAACAAGGCTTTTATAAGCCAATACATAAACTGGAATTAGCACACGTTTAAACTAAAATTAAAGCCTAAAAACGTGGCTTAAGAACACAACAACTCTGACTAATAAACTCAATAAAATAGCTAACTATATCTGACCAATTCAGCTTCCTAGAATGCAGCTAACAAAACTTGAATAATTCTGACAATAATTAAGTAACACAAACTGAAACCTGACTTCTAACAACTAGTGCATGATTTGTGCAGGCTTGATCACTTCACTCAACAAAAACAACTAAAATTTTGTACTAACGCAATCTTTTTACTCACTCATTTCACCTCTTGCTGAGTTTCAAGGCTGCTGTCATCGTTCCTTTAATAAGTGCATTAAATTTTACAACATATACAAAAATGAAAATCTGCTGGAAACACTATTCTGCAGCTAATTATAATTACCGTTACAACATATGATACTATGTACATTACACTTTAAATCTCATACGCCTGCCAAATGACCGTCTCCACCTACTTCCACAGACAAAGTACCCATAGCTACGACTGCATCTGCGTTCACCAACTTACATTGCCATTCGGCAATGCCACACTGCCCGTTTGCGAAGCGCGGACCCCATTCTAGTAGTTTGTATAAAATGAAGTTAAGGATTAATCCCTTTCCAGAGATGAAAGTTATATTTGTATTATTAATATTTTAAATGATATTTGTGTGTGCATGTGTTTGTGTGTATGTGTATGCTTGTGTGTACATACATTTAATATTTAAGAACATATGTATAATATAATTGAAATTATTATTATCATGTAATTATTTAGGTAAAAAATTATTTGTTCAAAATGTATTTTTAATAATAATTAACAATATATATATATATATATATATATATATATATATATCAATGAATATGTGTTAAATATAGATATAATTAGGTATTATAGATGTGTGTGTGTGTGTGTGTATAGATGTCTGTGTGTTTGTGTATACATGTGTGTATCAAAACAAAAATTATGGTTCATACAAGAGCGGCTTCATTTAGCGATGACGAAAAAGCATCGCTGGCCGTCGCTAAAAGTCGTCACTTTTTACCCCTTCACCAACACAGAAAGCAACGACTCCATCGTCATATTAGGGACGGCTAAGTGGACACATGGTAACATCCTAGAAGTTGAAGGGCTGCCCACCAGCCATCGCTAACCTGAAACCAGACTGCCATCGCTGGTCCAAGACCAGACGACCGTCGCTAATCTGGAACCAATTTCCTGCACCAAACTCCTCCTTAGCCATCCAAACGCACATATCTCCATCCACCTCATTTACAACACATATGTACTCAATTTCACAACTACTACCAGTGAAAGAATCGTATAATCTCATACATATCACACATTAAATATATAACGCAAGTATCAAAATTTACACAACCATTTCATCAACTAACACCAATATCTCATCAAACTACAAAACCATACCTATAAACAAGTATATCGAACAAAACATCCCAACTAACTCATGTACATCAAACGAAACATCCACTAATCCATCAAACAACCCAACCAACAAACAAGTATCAAATCCGTAAATGTAACACATGTCACATATGTACAAAACAAAATGATCAAAATCCATCAGAAACACAGCCATATCTACTCATCATCCTCATCGTCGTCATCCTCCCTCGGCATTGTCCCATGCTCAGCTAAGTATGCCGCACTATGCTCATCTAACTGCTGCGCCAACGCGTCACTCTTTCGCCAATCATTAATCTTCGCTAGTTGTTGTTTCAATTGAGCCATCACCTCTTTAGCCTGGAATCTCCTATAGGACGACTGGATCATCATCGCCTGTAAATTATTGATAGCTGGTTATAATTTATGGTCAATATCAAATATTGCTTGTATATTAGTTAATAAAGCATTTTACCTCCTGATTTTCGATATCTAATGACTATTTCACGAAGGAGGGTCAATCAAAGCATCTCATATACCGTTTGACTTCTCTAAGGTCAACTAACGGCTAGTGGTTGCGCCACTCGAGCATGCTCTTTGTCATATCTTTCCTGCGATCACGAAATTTTTTTTGCCACAATAAATATTTTATTTAGAAGTTTTGAAGTTTGAAGTAAAAAAATTAAGAATGTTTACCATTATGAAACATTGCCTTCCTCATCTTTCTGCTCGACGACGTGCGTCACTATGAAGACCTCAGCCATTGTAGGCTCACGATTTGACTTCCTACGGTGTTACAAATATGATTAAATAATGTTACAAATATGATTAATGAACGATGTTACAAATATGATTAAATAATGTTACATCTATTTATGAACGCAATTGCTAAACTTAGCTACTCTACGCGATGTTGCTGAAAGGGTTTAGATCCACCACGGTGCAAAGCGGGATTTTTATTCATGTTTGCATAGTTTCGTGCTGATAGTTACTGTAAATTTAAAGACATGTTTAATTAATTTAATGCAACTAATATACGGAATTTAAAAAAATTATAATAATAATATGAAATTATATAACCTACTTTCATTATAGGGGTTTCCCATAGCTGGAGAAATTCGGCCCAAACATCGGCGCTGATCCACGATGGTTTCTTTCTCACGTTCTTTGCTTTGGAGAGGGCGTCCGTATAATTTTTCCGCATCCTCTGGATCTAGTGATTTGCAAAAACATCCATATCTTGTGGGTCGACAAGGACGACGACATGTATATTGAAATTAATTAGAATTATGTGCATTATATTATTTTCTAAATGAATTATAAATTTATACTTACCATCAAGTCGGCCCATATAGTCTTCTTAACATGGTTTGGTATGTTATCCCAATGAGGTCAGCATCCGGACATCCGACTCATATAGACCTTCCTTGATACCTGTAGGATGTAATCTGAAGGCTCAACTTCAAAACCCTTGTACAAATTTTAATGTAGGGATTTAATGAGTATAATTTTAAATATTAAAACAAGTAATAAATTTGATACTTACCCCACACTCTTAGGAACAGTCTCTGCCACTGGACGTGCATTTGGCGCTGTGCCGCTGGCACCCGCGCCAGGAGATGGCTCAAAGGTTGAGATCTACTGGAATATCTCCTGAAAGGCATATCTGCTACAAACAAATTATTTCATATAGTGATAAATATATCATTTCATAGAATTCAAAAAACAGAACAATACATAGCTCACAATATAGTCATCATTATTAATATATAACATCGACAACTCAGAATATACAATATACAACAACCGATACATAGCTCACAACATAGTCATCATTAACTCAGAATATACAATATACAACAACCGATACATAGCTCACAACATAGTCATCATTATTAACATATAACATCCGAAACTCAGAATACACAATATACAACAATCGATACATAGCTCACAACATGGTCATCATTTTGAATTATCAGTCTTCATCATTTTCTGATTCAGACTCGATCTCGCACTCTATGTCATTTTCTTCTGTGCTCTTAAAGGCTTCTATTAATTCATTCGATTCATCATTCAACAACCCTACATCAATATCATCGGTTATTACTATTTCATCATTTGGCTCAAGATCTGCTTGATACACTACTTCGTTTGGAATAGTAATTCCATCAAATGTAAATCTCACCTTTGTTTTAAAAACAACCGACCAATCTGCTTTATCTCTTTTTAAGGATGAATATGAAGCAAAATAAACTTGTAATGCTTGTTTGGCTAATACGAAAGGATCATACTTATAATAGTATGAGGTATGCTTTATTTCAATAAGCTTATAATCTTTATGCACGTTGATTCTAGAACTAGAAACATTGCTGAACCAATTGCAATTGAATAAAAAACTTTTTCTACGGGTTGCATTTTATATGCCAATTCTAAAACCCGTGTTAAGACGCCATAAAAATCTTTTATATGCTCATCTGGATCATTACTACCTTTGAGAAATACACCACTGTTATATGTTAATTTGTCAGCACCAATATATGGTGTTGAATTTAAATCCATTAATGAAGAATATTGGATAAGTCTTTACATTTCTTTTTGGTCTGAGTGCAAGATGTTGTAATCCTTCATCAATGACACTGTTTCTTAGATCATAAACGTAGTTCGAATTAGCAAAGTCTCTACTGAGATCGCCAGATGGATGTCATGATTCGTATATACTGCGAACATGTATGTAATATGTTCCATTATAAGTAACATGTAAGTATAATTGAAATAGTAGGAATTTATTATTACCTAACAAATGGTGCAACTTCAGCACGATTAAGAAGAACATATGTGTGCGCTATATGGTAATCTCTATCATCTAATCATATTTCCACACATCATCCAGCAGGTCTGCCATGTTGTCTAAAAATAGATAATATTATTTGAGAGGAATCTTGTTCAACGGCTTCATCATTACGAGGAATACTTACAAATGATAAATTTACATGGTCACTGAAGTAATGAGAGAAAAAGAATGAAGCTTCTTCTTCAAGATATGATTTGCAAATCGAACCTTCAACTCGTGCTTTTTGTCTAACTTTTTTCTTCAGATGATTTAAATACCTATTAGAAAATTAATTCAATTCAAATTTTCTTATGTAAATCCGAATTACCTCTCAAATGAAGACCTATTAGAAAATTAATTCAATTCAATTTAGAATGACATAAATATTACGGATAGTCAGTATTACATGGATACACCCATCCATATTGCACAGGACGTCGAAGAAGTGCTTCAGATGGAAGATGAATAAGAAAATGCTCCATTAGGTTAAAGAAACTTGGCGGAAATATTTTCTCCAATTTGCAGAGCAGTACAGGAATTTCTACTTAAGTTGTCGTATGCCGTCGACTTTTAAAGTTGTCGAACAAAGCTGTTTATAAAACATACTTAGTTCTGTTATAACACTCCATACTTTTATGGGCAACGCTTCTTTAAAAATTACCGGTAATAAATATTCCATCATGATATGGAAATCGTGACTTTCATCCCACTAAGTTTATTGTTTTTAAAGTTAATACATCTACGGAGATTAGAAGAAATTCCATCAGGACATCTTAGTCCTTCCACCCACTTTAGCATGAGTTTTACTTGCTTGCTGTCTAGTTCATAGCATGCTTTGGATTTTTTATTGTCATCGGGCTTCATATGAAGTTTGGAACGTTTACAAAAGTATGATATATCAAGTCTTGAATTCAAATCATCCTTAGTTTTGCCCTTTATATTCATAACAGTATTAAACTTGTTATCAAACACGTTTTTTTCATTGTGCATCTCATCAATATTATGCTGGAGTAAGAGAACTTTTCAATATGCTTACTCCCAAAATATAATTTGTTTGCACCAACTATAAATGTCCGATTTACCTGAAATTTTAGTCTACACTCCAGTTTCATGTATTTTCCGATAGTCCTTCACAATCTCATATATTTCTTCGCTTGAACAAATCTTTGGTGGTTGCATATTCTCTTCTCTGTTAGCTTTAAAGTTTTTTATATCTTTCAAAAGTATGATTGGGATGGAGAAAACACTAATGACAATCAAATCATGAAATTTTCTTTCCATGCCATAAAGAAAATGATCGTATTTCTTCTATGCAATAAGGACAATTAACGATTGGCTGTACTACAACCTGAAAGCATCCCATATGCAGGAAAATCACTAATAGTTCATAACAAAGAAGCGAACATATGAAAATTATTTTTTCTCAAAATGTCGTATGTTTCAACTCCTTCATGCTATAATGTTTTCAACTCCCATATCATTGGTTGTAAATAAACATCGATTCCTTGTGTTGGATCATCAAGGCCAGTGATGACAACAATCAGAAACATATATGGAGTCTTCATACACATCCATGGAGGTAAATTATACGGAATAAAGATAACATGCCAAGATGGATATTTACTACCAAACTGAGAGAATGGTGAAAATCCATCCGTACATAAACTAGATCTGATGTTACGACTCTCTGTAGCAAACGCAAGGTATGGTTTATCGAAATGTTTCCTTGCTTCTCCATCAGATGGATGTGTCAAAGTTCCCTCTTCTTGTGTTCTCACACCGTGTCATCGCATATGACATGCCGTGGTTGAAGACGCATATAACCTTTGAAGTCTAGGAGTGATGGGTAAATAATGCATTATCTTATATGGAATTTACTTTCCTTTCTTTTCTCTTGGTCGGTATCTTTTCTCATTGCATATTTTGCAGTTTCTAAGGTTAATGTCATCTTTCTAATACAACATACAACCTTTTATACATGTATCTATCTTTTGGTACGACAGACCGAAAGCCGACATAAGTGTTTTCACATTATAATGACTATCGTACATTAGATTATTATGTGGCATATGTCATTTTGTAACTTGTATAATTGCTGTAAATCCAACTTCTGTAAAGTTGAATTTTGATTTCATAGTGATATATTCGGCGGTTACTGTTAATTTGGCTCCACTTTTACAACCATCCCACAATGGCCTCTTAGCAGCATCCAGTAACCCATAAAATTTTTTCGCTTCCACATTCGGTTCTTCTTCAATGTTTACGTCTTGATCGTCAACTTGGACAGTAGGGAACATTAATCGTGCTGCATCTGCCATCATATCTTCTATTGGGTTCATTATAACATGATCGTCCTTTGATGCTACAGAATTAGGTGTAGGTGCAACATGTTCTCCATGACAATCCCACATTGGCACAAAACCAGATTTATACAAATGTACTTGCATCGAAATTCTTCCTTATTTCGATTATTAGATGTAGAAAATCTAATAAATTCGTGTACATCATTGTAGAAATGTTTCTTCACCGAACCTTTCGTACCAGTTCTGACTTCACACATCCAAGTACGATTGAGAAAATAATCGAACATTGTTCCTAATTTAAAAATATATGTTGGTAATTTCGACAGCACTTCAGTTCACTTCTCTTCTCGGGGACATCCGATAAAATTGGATGTTTTAAGAGAAGAGTTATAAGAGAATTTGAAGATTGTTTTTGAACTATTTAAGTGGTTTAATAAAAATAGTAAAGAGTTTGAAAATTTTCAAATGTTGAAAATTGAGACTCATAACTTGTACTCAAATGGTATATTGTTGTTGAATTTTCTAAAATAAAGCAAATCCATTTAGGACTAAAGGCTTCACACACCGCACTTCTGCCTAATTTCAACAACACCGCACTTCTCTTCTACGCATAACTTTGCATCCAAGGGGTGTATTTTTGTTGTTGTATTTTCTAAACTAAATTAAAACCTTTTGGGACTAAAACCTTTTATTTTCTAGCGTCAATTACTTGTTGAAATAATATTTAATGCTTATTTTCATATCAACATTATATTCATTTTGAAAAAATTTAGAAAACCGATTTAGGTATCATATTCATTCTTGTTATATTTATTTCTCAATTTTTTGGAAAATCGGTTTTAGTATAATATTTGTTCTTATATTCATTTCTTAATTTTTTTATAAAATCGATTTTAGCAGACTATTTGTTGTTGTTTTATTCTTTTCTAAATTTCTTTACAAAATCGATTTTAGTACAATATTTGTTGTTGTTATATTCATTTTCTAATTTTTTTTCAAAAAATCAATTTTAGTATAATAATTAATGTGCTTATATCCATTTCTAAATTTTTTTACAAAATCAATTTTAGTAGAATATTTGTTTCCTAATTTTTATACAAAATCGATTTTAGTACAATATTAGTTGTTGTTATATTCATTTCCTAATTTTTATTAGAAAATCGATTTTAGCAAAGTATTTGATATTATTATATTTATTTCTTCATTTTTTACAAAATTGATTTTAGTAGAATATTTATTGTTGTTATATTCATTTCTTAATTTTTTATAAAAATTGATTTCAGTATAATATTTGTTGTTGTTATGCTCATTTCAAAATTATACAATTCATTCAACCATTTAAATATTTTATTTAATACATTTGAAATTTTAAAACGTATTTTAAAATTCAGTTAACAATTTAATTTTTTTATTGATTTTGTAAACGAAAATCAGATTTTAGCACTTGTAATAAATTAAATTAATTTTATTTTATACTAACAACTAATACTTATAATGCACACTAATTAAATAAAAAATATTACTTATGTTTAACCGTACCAATCTAGCTACACATTAATCAATAATTTTACACAAATTTTTGCGTAAACTATAACAAACATTGTTCTAATTAATTATAACAAATATCTACCTAAACTTATACATCCATTAGCATATCAATTAGTAATTATACACTAATTTTCGGACTATAAATAAACGCTTTTTAATTACAAATCAAACAATCAAACCACTAATTAATATCACCAACTCAACATTATTATCATTAACTAATACATAATGACAAACCCATAATTAACTAATTTTCCAAATTAGGATTCTCAACATATCCCCAATCAATCAATACACTACTATCAACAATTAATACCACATAATCATCAATTTGTATCACATAATCAGCCAATTTTCGAAATTAGGATTTTGATTAAACCTAAATTGAGTAGAAATTGGAAAGCAATAACATACCTTCAAGTTTTGCAGAGTTGTAGCCTTCGCGATGGAGAGATTGGCGACTCGCGTCGGGAGGTGGCGGCTAGAATGTCGGTGGAGTAGGAGAGAAAGTGTCTGATTTTGTTTTGCAGGGAAGAAGATAGCGTGATTTCTGTTCGCGGTTTGCTGTTGTATATACTCGTTAAGTGACGGCTAGCGACTGTTAGCGTTGGCCACTTTTTTAGCCGTCGCAAGCTACTGTTGCTAAACGAAGCATGTTTTGCAGTGAAAGTTGTTTTACTTTTTAATGAAACCAGAGATATATAGAATAATGCTAAGAAATCTAACTGGTTGATTACACGTCGCACTATGTGTCTCCTAATTGATGTATCTTCTTCCTCTTCCTAAATTGAATGCCTACAAGAATTTCAACAACGGAAATTATAGAGCTTTTTATATGTTTTCATGCCTCTAAAATGAGTGAACGGAGCCTCTTTTATAGGAAAAACATTGTGAGATAAGCCATTACATGAGTTAAGCTAAAAAAGATACAAAGCAACAACTCCTTTCCCTTCATTATTTGAACATCTCACCTCATTATCTTTCCCATATGGACAATCCCTGGATGGGTTTCAAACACACACACATATGTATGTGTGTCTTCATTTTATTTAAACCATTATTTATTATTTAAATTATTACTCATGTCCATTAAATTAATAATTAAATATGTAATATTTATATATTTAATTAAATAAATTATGTCCTTCTAATAATAATTAAATTAATATAGCATCTATATTTCACAATAATCTACAACAATTGTAAATTAATTTACTTATCGGATTCGAGTGAATGCACGATGACAACTGTGTGACTCCTAATATGAACTCGACCTCTAGTAGTATTTAAAAAAATTAAATATTAAAGCCTGATGGACTCTGCTAAATCAAAATATTGGGCATGGTTTCAACTGCTTATAGATTAATGTAAGTGAAATGTAATTTCTAATCATCTGAGCTATACCCTAAAAAAAAAATATCATATAGGTTTTATCTTTGCTACCACTATATCACCCAAATATCTTATGCTCTATCGATTGTCAAAACTCTAGTGGCATCGATAGTTAATTGCAAAGTGCAACATTAAACCTTTAATTCAATTTGATCACATTTATCGATTAACTGATTTTCTTTTTCTTGATACTTTTATTTTGAGTTGACTACCAATTAAGTTGATATCAACCTTCTACATTTAAGGAGATTGATCCTCTCATCGGCAACATTTCACTTTAAGTAGTTAACCTAACTAGGATGTAACATGATCGTTAGTGTCTTGTGATTGATCATAATCAATGTACATTTTAAATACTTAACACTGATGTCGCTCTCAAGTTAAAAGACTATTGGACACCATCGCTTGAGATATTATTTTTGATTTAGATGTAATTAACACATGGAAGGTAAAAAAAAAATAACTACTATTAAATCGACCCAATGATTTATTTTATGTTATTATTAACAGTTGTTTAAAATTATATTATGTTATATTTAATATAAATTCAATTTTGACTTGATTTGAAAAGTGTTTTGTTATAAAATTTATTTTTTAAACGTGAGTATTAATGAACTCAACATTTGTAAAATTTTAATACGTAACAGTATGATAAAAGAGACATACACATTTGTGTGTATACAGAAATGTATTTATATGATATAATACACACACACATAGTTAGTGGAATATATAATTATATATATGTTAATAACTAGCACTATATGCTCATATATATATATATATATATATATATATATATATATATATATATTTGTAAGTGTGTTATTCAATATAAGTGCATATTACAAGGGATATATATAATGTACAAAATATTTTTGGCCTAATTAATGGTCATTTTAATCATATAAATAATTAATAGGTATTTATCCATGTATATATATCCCAATTAGATTAATAGATATGAGACGATATCAAATAACTTAATGAAATACATATAATTATATTTATAGCTATAATTACCAAATCTTGTTAGCTTCGTCACGCAAGCTTGATCGAAATAAACATTGTCAATTGATTAGATCTAAAAGGATCCAATAAATTCTCAAAAGCATGACACAAATCATACCAAACAATAACAACACAACCATATACAATCGTTTTCTTATGAAAGAATGGTCCTCGAAACGAGTAGAGAATTCATTATTTAATTAGATTAGAAAAAAGAAGCAAAAGCCATCAATATCGATGGTTGAAGATACAATGCTTTGCATATACTAGTAAAAAATATGGTATCATCACACAGATAATCAACATATATGAAAAGAATGGAAGAAAAAATTTAAGAATATAATTATACATAGTCAATAAAAAATGAAGGAGATCTATTCTATCATGTATATATGATAACAAGAAGGAATTACTGCTCCAACATACTAATATTTGTACATCTAGTTGTAAGAGCATGCTAAAATGCTACTGTATAGTGGAATGTTGCGTAGATTGTGAATTTCTTAAACAAATAACTACACAAACTTGAAGGCAGTGAATCACGGAATGCATGTAGCAGCAAGGTGAAGTATTACTTGGATTGTAAGGTGCCAAAACAGATAAATGCATGTATACTTTTTGGCATGTTATTATTGAAGACAGTACATACTTTAGCAGTGAATCAAGCAAACGCTACTTGGAATGTGAAGTGTTGAATCAAATAAGTGATACTTGGATTGTGAAGTGCATTAGAGATAAATGACAGTGATATATCTGGGTAATAAACAAATCCCAATCAGTAGATCTGAAATGATCTATGATCAAATACACAAAAACAATTTAAACCAGTAAATTTAATATCACAATATTAATCTCAATCAACTTAATAAAATACATAGGATCATATTTACGGAAACAAATCCAAATATTCTATAAACTAAAATTATTTTAACAAATATATATTTATAAATAAAATATATAGACCTATATAAAAATTTAGTTTATTTATTATAGCTAGAAATAATAGATGATAGGGATTGGGTAGGAATTACCTCGATGAAATTGCCTAATTTGTACACGTAGGGATTTGTAGATCAACCTTCGAAAACTCCTTTTCGACTCAAGCTATATTTGTAAGGCTTAACTTGAAGTACTCTAATGAAGGAGATGAAGAAGATAACCTTTCTCTGATGGAGGTGATGAAGAATATAAGTTTTCTCTAATTGATGAGATAAAGAAGAGAATTCTTCCCTTTTAGATCTAATTAGAATTCATGAGGAGGAGAGACTATGGGTTTATTTTACTGTAGGAAATAAATGTCACAAATCTCTATCATATTTGACCTTACTTTCTCCCGCTATATGGCCTTCCACTATAGACTGATAAACATAAAAAATTATGCATTTAATTCGACTATTAATAATAACACATATATTAGATCATGATTTATTTCTCCACTTGGACTAAACATATTTGGCCTTTCCTTTCCTCTTTATATGGCTAATCATATTTATATCAATTAATAAATTATATGTTTATTAGTATATGGCATAAAATGTAGCCATTATATATTTTGTATTAACCCTTTTGATTAATTGCGTTACCCATTTAAATTAAATTAAATATATAAAACAATTACACATATTTAACTCGGTTCATTTTGGCAATTCAAAAAAGTATAATACACACACACAATACAATTATATATATAAATCATCTGTAATAATTTATAAAAAATATAAATTATTATATTATAGCATTTAAGTCCAATGCTACAATTCTCTATTATGTGACTCACAGGTGTGACTTTAGTCCTAGGTAATATTTAACCTATTTAAATATAAAACCCTATGTGCACTTTGCTAAAGCATAGTAGAGGTCACAAAGTAATATGCTTATCGATCATCTAGGTGAAGTCCTACTTCATAATTGTTTTAAAGCTACCCCATTATATAACGATTGTGCGCATTTTATGCCTTCTTCAAAACTATATCACTTAGACATCTAAAGTTAGGTCATTGGTTAAAACACTAATAATGTCCTTATTCAATTACAAAGTTGAGCCCTGAAGTTACTTAGTTCAATCAATGACAATTATCGATTATGAATTTAATATGGTCAAAGATCTATAACTTTGAGTCAAAATCTAATTATGGTGAAAGTAATCTTCTGTAACGAAGGAGATTAATTCTTTATTGAGTAGTGTTTACTTTGAATATCTTATCCTATTACCAAAAATGGTTTTGACATAAAGTCATATCATCCAAGTGACCATCATGACCATTGGGCCTTGATATACCAGATCCATAGTACTCTTTAGTCAAAAAACCACTACACACATTGTATAAGATCCTCTATTTTACATGGATATAACTAACCTATAGAAGGCTCTTAGTGATTCATTTTGTAGTTGACCCACAACAACTACTAATGGACAATCTCGTGGTGTCCCTAACTGTAATGAGTAAATCACCGTACATCATATAGAGACAATGACGACACTAATCTCCTAGTGGATCTATATCCCTTTCTCGAATCATCTTAAAGGAAAATTTAAGGACAAGTAATTGTATACACATGATTCGGTACTCATTATTATGAACACATTCACAACTATAATCGATTAAATACTTTTTTATAGGAATTTTATATTGTGTGTATTGATATAACTATCGACATTCAATTTATATACACAGATATATGAATGTACAATAGAAAAGAAAACTAGAAAAATAAACTTTCATTTTGAACAAGTATACAAGGATTAAGTGTACAATTATATAATTAAAATTGCGTAATTTCCTTTGGGAATATCCTCAACTCTATTAGTTGCGCACTTGCATTATGGCTCAAGATGGTGTCTCAAACCATACATTTCAATTAGTCTTCCTAGTGTAGATTAAGAAAGTGCCTTAGTGAGTGGATATGCAATATCCTGCTTACTATCTATTTGTTCGACAACTAATTCTTTATAACTAATAAATAATTCATAATCCCATGCTTGCGGTGAATGGATCTTGATTTCAGTGAGCTTGTTCGTTCCTTTTGTAATCTAAGTGCATTACCGAAACCACAATAGTAAAGTGTTGATAGTTGGAATTACTCGGTTCACTAGTTAATTTACGTAATATATATCGTTTCTTTTGTGACATCATTCAAGGCTACATACCTAGTCTTTACATTTGCATTTGCTACAATTTCTTGTTTAGAACCTTTCCAAACCATGGTTCCTCTATTGCTGTTGAATATGAAATTCGAGATCGACTAACTTTTATTGATGTCACCATGATAACATAAGTCCGATTATCCCTTCATATGGGAATTCATTATTTCCATAGAACTCCAATATTTTGTAAATACTTGAGATTGCTTCTACTGGCTATCTCGTGATTTTCGTTTGTATTTGATCATGCACCAAATGCATAAGTGGCATGGGTTCTAATATAATGTAACATACATGATGGGTCCTATGCGATGCATAAGTTATCCTTCTTATACGCTCCTAATTTCCTAATTTGAAACGTGGAGTCCTTTCTATAAAGGATAATTTTGAGTCATTTAGGAATATCTCTTTTCCTATAATTTCAAAACAAACATTTTTGTATCTTATTTTGTAGTTTGATTGGACAATCTCAACATCCTACTCGATCCATCTTTATGGGTCTTTTTACCTATTATATAGAATAAAAGTACCTAAATCTCACATCGATAAATATTGCGTCTACATTTATCATGATCGATTGTAACATAACAACGTTATTACATATTGCTATAAATTATTTCGCACACCATTTTTGTTAGAATTATCATAATACCTTATTTCTTCCTTTCTTATAGGCACACACTTCTTATATGTTTCAATTATAATCAAACTACTTGATTAGATTTTCAAATACAATGATTACAACTCCTGGATGGCTGTATAATACAACAAAAAGTTCTTACAATCTATAAAATTTACTATAGCTCCCACTAAACTCAAGAAACTTTGGCCGCGACATCCAAACAATCTCTTTCAAATCATAATTTAAATAAATTATTTTAACATCCATATGCCATGTCTTATTTTTATTCTGTATGATAATTGCAAGTAGAAAACGAATGACTTAAACATGGCGATTAACAAAAAGGTCTTATCACAATCAACAATTTGAATTTGACGAAATTATCTTTCCTACCAACCTTGCTCTAAGAGGCTACACTTTTGCATTTACATCAATTTTCTTAAATGAAGATTCCACTATGGTTGATGGGTATCTTCTCTTCGAGTATATTGCAAAGTTTAAACATTGCTAGTGTATGGAATCCATTTCTGATTTCATACATCATGCAATAAGGTTGAGTTTATACTCTCTATAGTGCATTGGTAACTAAGAAGATTGTCATCATAAATGATACAATTCGCTTTCTTGCTATTAACAAAAAAATCATATTTTCTCATCGGTGCGTAGTATTTTCTATTATACCTTTCTAATAGGGTTTGTCTTTGGAGTATAGTTGAATTAATATCATATACATGATTATTTTTCATCTTATATTCTTAGATCTCATCCAAGTTTATCATACTACCACTAGTTTATTCAGAAGGTGACATGTCTTAGATCAATGATTTTTATTTCATAGGACAATTAATAAGTGTTAGCCAAAATAAATTGATTAACAGCCCAAGATAAAAGGTTTCATGGAGATAACAATCCTAAGAAGTTGAATTGCATCTATGAATAGAAAATCAAAAGGTAACATGTAGAATGAAAGAAGAAAAGTAAGAAGTGCAAAGGCAATAATTTTATAATGGTTTGGCAATGCCTACGTCCACTTGAATAGTACTTTATTGCTTAATTCACTCTAGATCTACCAAAATTACAACACAACTCACAAATCTAGTCCAAAGTTGGCAATGGCAGCATCTTCCTAGATCTGAACAAGAAATGAGCAATGATACATTGTCTATTGAAGGTAGCCTCCTATTTTAGTTGAAGTAGGTTGTAATTGAGCTTTTGAATCGACTAATCACAATTGAAACCGTTAAACTATTAGATCTAGAATATTGAGAAGAAAATAGACAGTCCCCAAAAGTTTAGTGGATTGATACCAATTCATATATGGAAAACCAATTTTATTTCTTGTGTTTTCTTGAATAATCTTCAAACCTTGAAGCTTTATTCCTTAATTTAATCTTCCATTAATGCTTCTAAGCTTATTTCTTCAAGTACTCCCTAAGAAAGTTGACTTTATGGACGGAATCTTTAGATCGACATTGATTTGTAGACTTGGCCAAATTCCTCTGTTTTCTTCCATGCCAAAATATCTTCATCGTCACTAGAAGTTAGGGCAAATGGTTAATTTGGTGGATCCGTATTTGATCCATCCATGGATCGATGCCGATCCATGGGCTTAACCATTTTCTCCCTCTTTACATAGTTGCATTTCATACTAGATTATCTTTGAGACTAGCATCTATTCTCTCATAACTTAGTTATCCAGTTAACCAAAATATCACTTGTTAAAAGTATCAGATAAGACTTTCCCCTCAAAGTATGCTTTTATGAACAAGCGTGCTTTGAACAAAGATAAGTGACCCAATCTAGGTTGGTGTAGATTCTTCGATTACTTAAACCGCTTCCATAGAATGTTGTACTTTACTGGTAATCTAAACGCATCGCTTCCACATAGTCATCGAATCATGCCTATTTGATAGATATAAAGATTGTAAATTTGCATTCTAGAAAGTTCATTCATTTTGTTTATTGTTGAGAATCATCTAAGAGTTTCTCTGTTGCATTGTCAGTTAGATGCATTTCATTTTCACCATTCTTTAATAATCCTTATGGATTGGTACCGATCCACATATGGATCGATGCCAATAGATGCTTCTTTCTATATGGAAATAACGTTTATAAATTTTCATCCTTTGCTTTTCCTTTACCATCGACTTCTTCTCTTTGCTTCAACGTTCTGCCAATGATACCTTAAAGTTTCCAACTTCAAACTCTAGCTCTTGCCCATCATTTCACTTGACAATCAATGGGTTAACACCTTCACTATCTCAGTTCTGCACTCCATCTTGAATTTCCTCCATCATCGCAACCAACCCCTCACTCAAACCGCCACCGTTGATTTTTTTTCCTTGTCGCCGCCTTCTTTTATCATTCAACATTGATCATTTCTAGTCGATTCAAGACAAGGTCAAAGTGATGGACGGAAGGCAAAGCCAGTTTTGGGTGAGAAAGGGGAAGGATCAGTAGAAGATTGAATTTTTCTGTGTACCGTATTGATTTCAAGCAAATTCCATGTAGTTGTGGATGTATTTTGATGAATTTGAGTGCAAAATTGTCCTAGAAATACAAATCCCATCAACACTCATATTCCTTGGTTGATAAAGCTTTATTCTTTAAAGATTGCACCACCTTTTTAGGATATTCGATGGAGTGTTAGAGTTCCAATCTGCATGTGATCCGTCCAGGAAAGTAACGTAGTTCTCATTTACGATTTCCATCTGACACGCAGTTCCATTTGCATGTCGGAGCTCATTTGCCAAGAGCAAACTTTCACTCGACATATTGCACTTTTGTACTCTTTGTACAAGACATAGAACATGCATGCAATGCAAGACACATACGCTACCCCCAGTAAATGTATAATATTTGATGGGTCGACACACATCAACGTCCATTAAATGCTATACATCAACCATGTCATGACCAAATATGAATACACACAAGTATCAAAAATATATAGAACTTACTGACCATGCTCGTCATTTGAGATTTCCAGTTAACTAACGAAGAAAGACTCTCCATTTGCCTCTCTGTAGTGACATTACCTGTTTCTATTTCTCCTTCACCTATAATGGTTTCATGCAAGTAACAGATTTCATTTCTTTCGTTGCTTCTGGACCATCTCATGCTCATTGAGTACCAGCCTATATCACTCCTTTAGTGATTATTGAGGAACCACACAATGAGATTTTCACAAGGTTCAAAATTTCGTTTTCCGTTTCCGTTTCGGCCATTAGTTATTTTAAGATTCTCGGTTCCATTTCGAAAATTTTGGAATTTCCGCTTTTATTCCGGTTTTCTAATTCCGGTACCTTTTTAGCTTTATTTTGCTATATTCGCTAATAAATATTCAATACTGTCATAAATTTATAGTACATTTTTTACATTACATATAAAATATATACTTTAATTAAAAAAGCATTGTTTAAGATTTTGTATTATTCATTTTAGATTTTAAAATTTGATCAATTTTGAATTTTTTATTATGATTCGATGTAAATTAATAAGAAGTATAACAGTTTTTTTATATAAAATTACGTGATTTCTTGTCCATTTATTTATTGTTCCATTTAATTTGTTTTCTTTTTTAATTACTATATATTTATTGTATTTTTATAAAAAATTTCAATATTTAAAAAGCAAATCCGAAATTTGGACTGGAACCGGAATTTTAACCGAATTCCGTTTCGGTTATGAACGCAACCGGAACGGAATCACCATAATAACCGGAATTCCGCCGAAACTTTGAACCATGGATTTTCAGACATTTCTTTTAATGGGGTCATGATATTAGATAATCCACCCGACTCTCCCCTTTCCTACTTAACAGCCCTAGAGCTCCAACATATGTGCAGAGGCATAATAATCCACTGGAGGAAGTTGGGCTCTTGCTGCTGCATGAAAGAACTCATTCACCCTTTGTCGGTAACACTGCTTGTAACTAGTACATATGCCTTTTTAGGGTCGTCCCACCGTTCAATTTGTTCTTGTGTCACATTCTCCAATCCATGAGAATAACTCTATCCTAATTGCAATCCTACTCTTATATGGTGCTCTTGAGTTTGTGCATGGTTTTTGCTCGTGATTTAGGAAGAGAGCGGTGACTTACTGACATACGCTACCTATACAATTTCAAGCATCCGTCTCCAAATCCGTTGCTAACTTTCTTAGAAGCCATCTGATACAATCATATGGTAATCGTTCTTCATAATAAAAGAAGTTAGTTCAAAGAAGAATACTTCTTTATTCACTACTACCCAAGGGTCGGTCAGTGGTGGATTTTTGGATGTACGGTTTACACCACCGACTCCATTTTTTCATCTCACTTGGACTTACTCCACACTATTTTGTTAATAAATCCTTTCTTTTGCAGTTGTTCCACCAAGGGTCAACAACAATTATCTAAGGCATATGGTCATCACTCTTAAGGCCGTTCTTGAACTAGTATGCAACAACTCCTTCCTACTAATCGATCTGCATCTTCACTAATATCATCTACTCCATAATAGCTAAATAGACTTCCTCAACTGTACTACGCGCCTTACCCAACAAGATGGAGACCAACTCTCAAGGCAATACCAAGTTGGTCCTAGTTAAGCACTAGGTAAATGTCGGGTGGTCGTTAGCGATGCCAATGAAGATGATGATGTGGAGACAGAAGAATAAGAGTATGTGGAAGAAGGAGATGAGGAAGAAGATGAAGAATAGGAAGATTTTGATGTCAAATCAATTGGAGAGAACATCAATAGGGATGGCATTCCTATTCCACTTCCTATTTTAAACATCTAAGACCGGAATAACTAAAGACGCTCCCAGTCCAACTTCTAGTTGGATCAAAGATAGAACTCCTACTGTCCATGGAAACAACACAGTCGGTCCTTACAATATCCTAACTCTTAGTGATCTTGGCAACTTTGATTTCGAACCCCTTAAGATGGACGAACTCCTACATAGAATGGGTCCCGTTGATCTTGCTTCTTTCGAGAGCATATTCACTCCCTCTATATTTCCTACTAATCATGGCCCATGGGTTGGATAGGTCTATATTACACTCATGACACATAGGATCATACTCATTCACATTGTACTTGTTATCATACCCTTAATCCTATAGTAACTCTCATCTTTTTGTCATTTTAGGTATAGAGGATCACTCCAACTACTATAGCGGTCTTAATAAGAAGGCATCCACATATGAGTCCATATCCATGCTTAGGACTTATTAATGCCATGACAAATACTACACAATGGATGGTTGTAGTGATTGCTGAAGAGAAAGATGATCATAAATGTTGACATCGCTATGAGCACCATAAATACAATCGTGAGCACCGTGAGCATCTACACTCACCACACGGTTTGGGCTCCTATTACTCAAAGCACCAGTCTCCATCCCATCACTCTTAAGACTATCATCCTAAGAGAAGTTGCTCTCCTATTAGGCATTCTCCTCCACACTTAAAAGATCTTACCAGCATCTCTATAGCGAGTTCTACCTCTCCCACTTCTTTCTCGATGGTCTTCGCTCAAAAGGCATGCATCTTCCTAGCCCTTCACTGCAAACTTCTCAATTCTCCATTGACCACTTATTCTACTTGTTAGCATCATTCAGGCAAAGGACCCGCCTCTTCTATAACACGTGCTGGCTCCTTGTCCTCCACTTCTTCTCCTATATCCATGTAACTAATGTATCCCAACTTAGACCACACTAGGCTTAATATATCTTACAAATGGACAAAATGAAGGACGCTCGCAATACCTTCGACACCGTGATTGATCGACATGAAGCTGGGAGAAGGGTCGCTAAAAATCTTAGCTAGATTAATTCCATGAACCATGCCTTATCAACAAGAAAGAAAGAGCCATAGAGGATGATAAGAAGCAGATAAATTCATTGAAGAAAGAAACAGATGCTCTTGAAATAAAAGAAAATGGAAAGAATTAGCCTTGGGAAAAAGAAAATTTTGCAGGCGATATTAGAGTGCACAAGATCAAGCTTGTTCTTATAGGACAACAAGTCAAGCAAGCCTATATATGCATTAGTGCTCTTACATAAGAAATGGAGCAACTCAAATATAGCATCACTAAGTCCAAAGCTCATCTAGTTGCGATTAACAAAGAAATAGGTTGGCTAAGGGTCGACCTCACAGATCCAAAGCTGAAGCCAGTGGTGTACAGGAGCTACAATTATGAAAAGAGAAATTAAAAGCCACCGATGGCGTTTTAGAAAACCAGCTGACCCAAGCTCGAAAAGAAAAGGAATCCACGACCGAGGAGGTCAACTCTACCATTGTCAAGTTTTGCATAAATGTATTCTTGTAACAACATGACGTTAAGAAGCAATTATTTCGAATTTTATAATGAAGTTCATAATAATTAAAAGGGATTTACGTTATAAAATATTAGAGATTTATAGTAATTTGGAAATATAGAGAATTGTTCAGAATTTAAATGAAGTATTTTTGTGAACTTGGAAATTTCAATAATAAAATATCTTTCTTGTGATTTGAAAGGATGAACTAATTAGTTGAATTAAAATTATATTGGAAAAAAAATTATTTGACGAAACTGGTTACTAAATGAATTATTTTGGGTATTAAATATTTTTGAAGTAATGAGTTATTAATAACGATAATGTTGGGCCTTTATAAAGTGATGTTTGTATTTATAAAGTGGAAATGATTTTTTAAAGAGGATTGAAAATGGATTAACAATTCTATAAAGATAAATAATGGTAAATAAAAGAGTTTTGGAATGTATCATGGTAATGAAAGAATTTTTATTTCATTTATATGTGATATTAGAAATTTATTTGTAAGTGGGCATAGAAATATAAATAAGTCATAATTACTTGAAAATGAGGAAAAAAATAAGGAATATGAATTTTTATAAATATAAATTGTTAGCTGAACAAAAGTATAAAGATAATATAGTTAAAGATCCATTTTGGTTAAGTGGGGAGTTGATTACTAAAGGAAATAGAATATTAAAAGGTGAAATAATATTTTTGGGAATCCCATTTAGCCTACATCCTAAGAAAATAAAACATTATATATTTCCTCTCTTCAATTTTCTTGAGCACTCTGGAAACTTCATTCAACACTTACAAACATACGTCCCATTGCTCATTTTATTCACCTTTTTCATATTTTGAAGAAGATTAAAATCCTAATCCTCTTCATCAAAAATTCAAAATAAACAAAATAAAATTCTATAAATTATGAAATTTTGGATATATGATTCTCAACATGATGCTACACCTCAAGGAGCAATCAAAGTTTGATTTTCATTGGTTTGGCAAGTCATCTTTGATAAAGTAGTGAATGGAAAGTGGGATTTTGGATGCGTAGTGAAGTGCAAGTAGAAATTTGGTTTGCTAGTGCTAAGGTGAGTATTATTCACTCACAACCTATGTGCATTTTGCTCTATTCTATAAAAACCCATTGTCTGTTCTGCGAAGGTAAACCTATATGGTATGTTTGCGCGTGAATTGGATGATGTTTGATTGGAGTTTGAGCATAGAAAACAGTGTGTAATGGGTTGTGTTGAAATTAAAGTGCATTGGAAAAGGAATGGTGGGAACTGGAACTTCAATGCTCCAGCTTTCAACCCGAATGGTCAGCCCTGTATCACCATCGGTCGACTACTGATGACCTAGGTGGTCGATCGATCTAGGCGTCTGTAGCGTGGAGCCTAGGCTTCTTGCTTGCGTGCATTTCTAAAACAATTCATTTAAAACTATAACAAAACTTGTGTTTTGAAGTATAAAATAGACGTATTTTTTATATTAAATTATTTTGTCTGAAAAGATTTTTTCATTAATTATTAACTTTTAAAAAAATTGGTGATTTATAATAAGCAAAAATTGATTTTGAGGTTTATAAATTCACTTAAGTAAATATATAACAAAAATAATTTATGGGATGATTTTTATAAATAATAATAGATATTAAAAGAGATTTCTAGGATTTTAAATATGGAAAAGAGATTTAGAAATTAATAATAAGGTTTAGGAATTCCTAACTTTAGTTTGAAAAAATAGAAATTGACATTGGGCTTTAAAATCCAACTAGAGGTCCTATTCAATTTTAGAAAATTACGGGTGGTTTATAATAAATCTTGACTTTAAAAGAGTTTTGTATGACCGTTGAATATGAGAAGAGAATTTAGAATATATTCTGTGTTTTAAAATCCTTATTCTTGGATTCAAACAAATGGGAAACAACTATATTTTGACTGCTAATTAGAATAAAAGTGTAACGACCCACAATTCTGTGCTTTTTAAGTTGACAATAAACTGCACATGTTCAACTCAATTTGAACGAAAAGGTGAGTAGTTATGGAGAAATAAAATAAAGATAGGAACAGAATAGAAAAACCGAATCTTAAATGAGTGGAATAACATATATTATTTTAACATATAATCTTTACAATGGAAATTTTAAAATTAATTTATCAAAGTTTAACTTAATATTGACATGGACAATTATAAATATCTATCCTTACAAATGCAGAATCCAATAGTAAATGAGTGTGGTGGAAATTGATAACAATCTTCAGAAGAGTCTTCTAACTCCATGCTCCGAGCTCTTCCAAAATGCTCTAAACAAAACCTGACCACTAGGTTGTCTGAAAAAATAGGGCACCGAAATTTAAGGGAAAGAAAATAAACTCCGGATCAATCATGTGACCGGTGTGAGAAACTCAAAATCCGAGTATTTGAAAAACAAAGGGTATGTCATAAGAACATGCCACATATAAACACATAACGAGTTTTTATTTATGATAAGCAAATCATTTGCTATGCAAAATTTGATAATATTACTTTTAATGACATTCTTTTGAAAACCTTTCAAATAGACATATTCAAATAGTCGAAATTATTACATTGGTTAAATTTGATGGTATAATAGGTTTACAACTAAGTCCGAAGGCACTTATTGGAGATTCGGATTTCCAAGTGAATAGAGGGGTAAGGGACTACCTCCCTTATAGTACATTTTTAAAGGAATGTACCGAGGATCGACATCTTTAAAACCTCTATGAATTAAGACCTTCCTACCCACATACTCATCTGGTGTTCGATAGCATCGAATATGATATCACCAGGCCATTCCCGACCCATCCGATATCTTACATACCATACACCACATATATTTTTACCCAACGTCATGGAGGGTGCAAAATAAATCTAGAAAGGTGATATCATACCCTAATTGTAGTGAACCACTTAGCCCTAAGTAACCTCTATTTCATAATTCTTCTGATGTGAGGCTCGAGGTAACGTTTACCTTTCTTAGAACATTTTCACTTAAAATGCCACATTGTCATTTCCAACAATACACTATTAATTTCCACAAATGTACAACCTCTAAGCCATATGTCTCAGAGAAGAGTGTTAAGTATAAGAGGGGTTACCTCCTACACCAAAAAACAGATGTACGTTTGTAGAGTTCAATGTATTGTGATCTTAGAAACGCAATGTCAGACATTTATCCATACAAGTTGTATAGAAACTAGACAAACCGAAAGAACTCTCCTACCACATTCCTTGGGATTGATAACGAGTAGTCCTCGAATACAAAGATCCTAAAACGAAGGGACCACTACTATTTATTTATCTTGGGAGCTACTCCGAAATTGTCAACAAGAAGTCCTTCCGCTATGAATATCCCTACCTTCAACTTCATTGCCTTTAACATGTCTTCACTTTTGAACTCGTAAATTAGTCCGAAGTGGTTTTTAGATAAGAATTACTCAAATCCGACCTCGGTTCGTTCGAACCAATCATCGATAAAAAGATATTTAAGTGAATAGGTGCTTATAATTTGATTGATTACTTTCCTCTTTATTAAAAATATCTTCTAGAGATATATATCTTTAAAACATTTCTTTTTGATATATACGGAATCATTAAACCTCCTTTATCAAATTCTAGTTTAATTAAAACTTTTTTTAATCTTGGAGTAATTCTAAGTCATTTCATTTTTTATTTAGTAAAATATTTCCAAATCATTTATTTCAATCTTAACAAAAAATTCAAATCATAACTTTTAAAACGGATCAAAAAGAAAGTTATTTAAGACATCGTTTACTCTAAACCCAAAACAATTAATTTTAAGTACAAGAATTGAATTAATCCCAAGTCATTTATTTAAATCTAGGCTGAAAGGCCAAATCTTACCTTTCCAAACCATTAAATATAGCCTTTCGAAAACATTGGAAAACACTTTTCCTTTCTTTTCTCCGAAAGCTTTGAAATATCAAACAACCCCTTTTAAAACCGTTTAAATATTGCCTTTCGAAAACATAAGGAAAAATGTAATGACCCAAAATTTTGAATTATTTGAAATTGGAATATTTAATTGATTTTAAATATTCAAAAGTTAGTTTTAAAAGTTAAATAACTTTAATTTCAAATATAATGGTTTATTGATAATTTAATTGTTAAATTTAATACTTGAACTTGGTTAAATAAAGAATCTTGATTTTTAAGCTTGATAAAAATAATTTAAAGGCTTTATTAATTTCTATTAATAAGAAGGAAGATACTAAAATTTCCGAAATTGAATTTAAAGATGATTTACTCGATTTTAAAAATAATTCTATTTAATTAACAAGTAAAAAATAGCCTTCTAGGGGCACAGTCTCGGCTTTCGACGAAAATAGTTCCATTGGATCGGTAATAGTGTATTATTATCAGATTTCAATTTTCGTAGCATTTGGCGTTATTGTTTGGTCGTATGGGATAAAAATGCATTGAAATTAATATTAAAAATTTAGTATTATAATTGTGTTCAAAAAGCCATCTTCTCCATACGATCAAATTGGGACTCGAAATTTGTTCCATTGCGTTCGAAATAGGGGTATAACATTAGAAACGCTTGGCGGCATGTCTCGATAGGGGTTCGGGATTTCAAGTTACTATAAGCAGGATATTTGGAATTTTAAATAATATATAAATTGATTTGACTTCACAAATATCTTATTTCACATCAACCACCCTACTTAGCCACCTATTCTCCACGACAAGCCACCTACCTAATATGTAGCTTCATCCATCCTCTTCTTTTAAACCATCTCCAAGAAGGAAAAAAATGAACATTCAAAGATAAAAAAAATTGAATGAAATTCAAATAATGGCATTGCTGCCTTTAATATCTCCCAAGCCCTAATTTTTCCTCTTTAGGAATTCATATACGAACAAACAACTAGATCGCACTTGCAATTGCAAAACAAATAAATGTTAATATCGAAAATTCTAATTCGCATCACTTGCACCGTATCCATCAATGGCGACAAATCGTTCAAGACACTTGACTCCACCGGAAGAAGGTTCATTGGTTGTCAACTGCACAGCTCGAACTGGGCATGGAATGGCAGGGATATGGGCGATCGCGCATTATTGTAATGGCGATGTGGTCGCAGCTATTGTTGAGAGGAAGCTCGAAAGTAGGGTTAGAAAATTCGTGACATCGGTGGAGTGTTGATATGAGTAGTAGATGTTTTCGAGCTCGGGGAGTTGTATGGTACGTTCGGCCGGAATTGGGTGAGGTCCGATCATCTGGGAAGAGGCGCGACAGTGCTACTCTAGCAGAATGAGCGAGCAGGTCGCGATTGATAGAGGGGCGTAGCTAGGTGCGGTTCTTCGAGAGGAAGTGGTTGGCGATGACGAAAATTAATTTCGTCGATTATGGTGCCGTATCAGTTGATAGGCGTGCGCGACAGTTTTAGGTCTCTTTGGTATGTGCTCAGGAAGAACACGATTTGTGGTAGAAGGGTAGAAATTGTAATTTATTTAAAGTTATAATTGTTATTAATTTTATTTTAAAAATACCGACAACTTACAAAAAAAAATCACAACTCTCTCATACAAGTTCCGATTGGGATGAGAATTTTTGCGTTGTGATCGTGATGACGACAGCTTCGAAATGAAACTGGTCTGGAGCAATTTGGAGCCATCGAAGTTTTTAGTTAAATCAGAATGCGAAAGAGACAACAAAAATAAAAGGTGAGTGTTTTATACGCTCATGATTGACTAGAATATTTTTATATTAGTTAAATTTAAAGTTATGATATGATTTAAATTTATTGGTTGTTGTTTGATAAATTTAATTGATATTTAATTCTCATCGGAATTAATTGATAGAATTTGAATTGGCAGCTAAATTGAATTAGAAATAACTGCTAGTAAATACTCCCCATTTTTGATAATTGGTTGATTGTTGTGATTATTGACTATTGGATGATGGATTGAGACGGATGCTACTAATTGATATTTTGGATGTTTGGATGTTTATTTATGTTTAATATATCCTGTAATCATCCTGTATATTATTTACAGTATATAAAACTATAAATTGAATTATTTCGAATAAATTAAGAAATAATCTGAAATGATATATACCTATAACACTGTGGTTTGGATTGAAATGATATATATCCATCCCTGAAATTAAATTGAAATAACTGATCGTTTGGCCATAGGATAGAAAAATTTATACGAACACCGGATTGGTTAAATTAAATGATTTAAAAAATTTTGATTTGAATTTATTTAAATGATTTGATTTTAAGAAAATGAAAAAAGAATTTATGGAAATCAAACTATTTTCGAACTTCAGCTCGAAGTGTTGAAATTTAAGTTTGATAATAGGAAGGTTTTTAAATAATTGAAGTAGAGATTTTGAAGTTATAATCGAAATATGATGTGAATTTCAGAAATTGATTTGTTTTAAAAGATTGGATTATTATTCAAACTTTGAATATTGCTAAGTAAAAATGATATAAAACGGTATTTCGAAATTAAGCTCGGAATTGAATTATCTTTGAGAATTTGGATTTTAAATTGGATATTGAAGGTAAATTTGATTTAAGTGTTTTGAATCGATATTTCAAAAGTCAAACTAGGAAATGATATAAATCAAAATAGTATAAATTTGGAATTGAAATTATTTTGGAACTGGAATTGAAATAAATTTGGAATTGTAATTGAAATTGATTTGTAATTGGAACTGAAATTAATTTAGAATTGAAATTGAAATTAATTTGGAATCGAAGTAAAATTTGACCTGAAATCGGAATTGAATCGATTAAATCGAAATGGAAATTGGAATTGATTTGAATTGGAAAATTTGAAATTGAATCGATTTGACTTTAAAACTATTTTCAAGTGAATTATTTTATTACAAACGGTTTAAATTCTATCTTCTTTAAATATTCATATTATTTTGATTTTCCAAACCATTTCACCATATAAACCATTTTTAATGCTCAAACTATTTCCTATGAAACTATTTTAACTATTTAACTATTTTCAAATTATTTAAACTATGTTCTAAAAATTAAAACTGGTCAAAAGGGTTAAATGTTTATATTTAGATCTTGGATTTAAATACCAGTTGGGTTAAAGTGAATTTATAACCTAAATTGTAATTTGAATTAAAATTTTTAAGTGAAATTGATATATCAAACTAAATCAACATTTTGAAATAAAATATGATTTATGAAGTGAACATGGTGATTTAGAAATGAATTTGATTTTTGAAGCAAATATGATTTTTGGAGCAAATATGATTTTTGAAGCAAATATGATTTTTTGATATCAAGTAGGAACTGTTTTCAAAATGTAAAAGAACCAACCGATGTGTAAAACGACGTTTGATTGTTAAAAAGACCGGGGTCTCTTATTGGGATACTCTCGGTCAATATTGGAACCATTGTAACAACTGTGTATTTGGAGTGATGGTCCCGAATGAAGTGGTTGGATTTGAAGTACATTTGCTAGATTTGAAAAAGAGAACGGTGATGTATTGGCCTGACGCTTGTGTCAATTTGAAATGACTAAAACAGGAGTCGTACCGGCCAATGGGGCTAGCTACCTCTAGCGGACATACTTCTTCGTATTACCATCATTTACATTATGATTGATTGGTGCGCACCCGTGGATTTTATGGAGTGTTGTGTTGTAGTGGGTCTTTAGGGATTACCACTAGTCGGGAAGGGTAAAATGGTAGTATCCTATCTTGGCATTGCATCACATGCCTTGTCATACTTTTATCCCTATACAAGACCCCTATGATTTGGTTTAGTGTTGTCGTATCACAGCGCATCCTTATCCACGGCGATTTACTAGTGTTTTATATGTAAACTTACGACAGTGCTTAAAAACATGTTAAGGGGGATCAATATAAAGCCTTAACGCTATTTTGATATTTATTTTACTGATTAGACGTTATATATATAATGTATTCTACTACGTATAAATATTTTGATGGATCCTTACGAGATGGAAAATTTCATAATATCTCTTGAGTTATTGCATGCACGTTATACACTGGATAGGAGTTATGAAACCCCGTAAACATCTCTGACGCCATGGCACTCATGTTATATGCGATATCGATTTGACTCTCATAAGAATATTTTATTCTTGACTCGAGTGTTTTGTCTTTTTATTACGTTCGGGTCAGCCCTGAGTTTTCAACGCATTGAAAATTATTTTAGAGGATGAAGACGGAGATTTTGTATCTTATTATTATTTCTACATCATGTTATCTGCTTCATTACTTTATTTATCTCTGATATATATATAATCTGATAATTTTTTTATAATTTATAATCAAATATATAATATAAACATCTTCATAAACTGTTCATTTGATTATTATATTTTATCGTTCCACTGCGAGATTCTGTGTTTGTTTTCTTCTTCTTTTCTTATTTTTCTTATTTTTCTTGATTAACCTCATTGATTATTTATGTTCTGGATTGTTTAAGTCAGATATGTGTAGATTATTGTCGATTTAAACCTTTCAAAATATGGGTCGTCACAATTGGTATCATAGCTAAAGGTTAAGCGAGAACCTTGGCTTTGAATGGGAAACTCAATAGTAATAGTGTCAGTAGCACCCTAAAATGAGTTTGAGTGTATATAGATATGAGCACGTATTTGTTAGTGAATATAAAATGTTTTATATTGTATTGGTTGATTTGTTGAGTGGCTTATGAATTCTGGTCAATACGAGTAATTAACGTTATTGATAGGGTCTCTAAAAACTTGAACAAAGCAATTTGACATGGTATTGTTTTGAAATTGGGTAAGTGAAATAATTTTACCTTGACTATAGTTTTATATATAAAGAAATAATTTTTCATAAATTATTATGGTATATATGGTGTGCTTGGTTGTTAACATATGATAATGTTAAACAATTATCATTCGTTGTTGTGGCGATTGAATAAAAGTTGATATTATAATCAAAAGTTAAGAAAAGATTTCATTGAACCAAATGGAATTATAGTTTATACATGTGATTTATAAAATGAAAGGAAATGAGGTTCTAGAGTATATTATAAACATGATTTATAAAAAGGAATTAAAAGTTGGAAATTTATATCCTGTTTGTTTTGAAAACTGTTTTCAAAAGGGTTTTGCAAAAAATAATAGGGATATCAATTGGAAACTGTTTTTGAAAATATTTTAAAACGGTTTTAAAGTGAATAAAAGCACTAACTCACTTTGGTCGTTGGAAAATAATTTCGGTGATGACTGCAGCATCATCGATGCTCATTTTCGAGTTTCCTAGAGAGGAATTGCTACCATTGAAGTTTGTTTGGTAAAACTGGTCCGCGTTTTGAAATTCAAAGAAATAATTTGATATACCTAGGGATTTCAAGTATATATATAATTTCAAAAAATGATTTGAAATATTTAGAACCAAAAATGTTTAAAACTCTGGGATTTTCTTTTAAATGTTTTATTGAAGATATAAGAAAATAAGTTTGATAACTGATAAAATTTGAAGATATTCAAGTTATGGCAACGCTTTAAAATTATTGGATAAGAATATACGGAAAATAAAATTGGAATTGAAATGTGGAATTAAACTTAACTTAACTTAAGTATAAAATGAATTCTGAAATTTAGCATAAGTTAGGATGGATGAAGTAATTGTTGAAAATAGAAATTATTGAGATTGGAAATAAATTAGTGAATGAACTAATTAATTTAATTAGTAAGTTGAATATGATTTTTGGATATGGCTGAAATTGGAGTTGATTTAGAAATTGGTTAAGGGCTTAAGTTGTGAAGTGGTAATAAACATAAGAACTTTTGTTTATAATAAACTTAAGGTAATTTGATGGTGAAATTCTTAAGTGAAATTGTTATGAAAGGGATATGCTAAGTAAATAGATGAACGTGAATTAAGCAATGTGAAGGGCAAATTGTGGATAATGGAGTATAAATGAAATAAATGTGAATAAAGAGATTTTGGGATAGCCAAGAATCAATTGAAATAAATAAGTAAGTAGTTCGTAACTTATTTTATTCGCTTGATGCTTTGATACAGATTCGAGCACAGAATTTCGGGATGATTTATATAGATCCGAGTTAGAATTTTTCACTCGATTCTTGAAGGTGCTGGATGTGGATTTTTGGTTGGTAATGGAATTCTCTATCATAATATATGGCTATGCATGGAGAATGACAATTTCTAATCAACAAACCAGATCTGAGTCTGCACTAGAGTTGGCATGTGAACGACACTAGATCGAAAGTGTAACTCTGTGATCGAGTGAGCGATCAGATTCGATATTTCATACTAGTGGTATATGTACATCATACAGGCTTAAGTGAAGCAAATATTGAAAATTGAAAATGCGGATTAATATGATTGTAAAAAATGCATTTGAATATCATTGGTAAATAGGATGCAGGTATTTGAAAGCATTATTTGGAATCTATCGATAAATTTAGAGATTAGTAAAAGTGATAATGTGGTTTCAACAAATTGATTAAGGGGAGTTATTTCAACTGGTTGGTTTGGGAAAGCTAATGGGATTTAGGTCATTCTTTCTATCTTGGCAATTTTGGGGACGAAATTCTTTTAAGGGGGAGGAATGAAACGACCCAGAATTTTGGATTATTTGAAATTAGAATATTTAATTGATTTTAAAGGTTTAAAAGTTAATTTTATAAATTAAATAACTTTAATTTCAAATATAATGGTTTAAATTTAATTGTTAAACTTAATACTTGAAATTGGTTAAATAATGAATCTTGAGTTTTATGCTTGATAAAAATAATTTAAAGGCTTATTTAATTTCTATCAATAAGAGGGAAGATAATAAAATTTCCAAAATTGAATTTAAAGATGATTTACTCTATTTTAAAAATAATTCATTTTAATTAACAAGTAAAAAATAGCATTCAGAGGACACTGTCTCGTATTTCGACGAAACCAGTCTCATCGGATCCGCAATAGTGTATTATTATCAGATTCTAACTATTGTAGAATTTGAAGTTATCGTTTGGTCATACGGAATAAGAACTCGTTGAAATTAATATTGAAAATTTAATATTATAATGGGATTCCAAAAGCTATCTTCTCCATACGATCGAATTGGGACTCAAAATTTATTCCATTGTGTTCGGATTAGGGGTATAACATTAGGAACGCCTAGTGGCATGCCTCGATAGGGGTTTGGGATTTCAAGTTACTATAAGCGGATATTTTGGAATTTTAAATAATATATATAAATTGATTTGACTTCACAAATGTCTTGTTTCACATCAACCACCCTATTTCTGTAGCAAGTCACCTACCTAATACATAGCTTCATCCATCCACTTCTTTTAAATCGTCTCCAGGAAGGAAAAAAATGAACATTCAAAGATAAAAAATTGAATGAAATTCAAACAATGGCATTGCCGCCTTTGATATCTCCCAAGCCCTAATTTTTCCTCTTTATGAATTCGTATACAAACAAACAACTGGATCACACTTGCAATTGCAAAACAATTAAACATTAATATCGAAAACTCTAATTCGCATCACTTACATCGTATTCATCAAAGGCGGCAAATTGTTCAAGGCACTTGACTCCACTTAAAGCAGGTTCATTGGTTGTCAACTGTGCAGCTCAAATTAGGCATGGAATGGTGAGGATATGGGGGATTGCACATTATTGCAATGGCGATGTGGTCATAGCCAATATTGAGAGGAAGCTTAAAAGTAGGCTTAGAGAATTCATGACATCGGCGGAGTGTTGATTCGAGTAGTAGATGTTTTAGAACTCGGGGAGTCGTATGGTACGTTCGACCGGAATCGGGTGAGGTCCGATCACCTGGGGAGGGATGCGACAGTGCCGTTGTAGCAAAATGGAGTAAGTCATGACTTATAGGGGCGCGTTCGAACTTTGATTTTCAGGCGTAGGCAGGTGCGGTTCGTCGAGAGAAAGTGGTAGGCGATGACGAAAGTTAATTTCGTCGACTATGGTGCCGTATCAGTTGATAGGCATGCGCGGCAGTTTTGGGTCTCTGGTGTGTGCTCGAGAAGAACACATGTAACGACCCGTTAAATTTATGATATTTAATAAAATGAATTAATATAATTTCTAATTTGGTTAAAAAAAAAATAAATGTAGAAATTTGGTATAGTGGTTGCAATTTAGTGTAACTATAAAATTTTATGATAATAGATGTGGATAATGTAAATTTTCACAACTTGATTTAAAGTAATTTTGAAGAAACAAATAAATGTTGAATTTGTGAATGTTAGTATAAATATTAACTTAAATGGTGTTCATTAATACAAAGATGTAATTAGTGTAGATAGTAATAATTTATGCCTGTAGTGAAAGGAAAAGAAAACTAATAGAAACATAAAATTTATTTTATGTAAACAAAAGTATAGTTTTGAACAAACTTATGAAAATTGATAGAAACAGTGTTTGTAATCAATTTGGTTATTTTATATTTGAAAGATAGAGATGTGTAAATACGTTAATGAATTTATAATGGGAAGGAAGGGTAGAATGAAAAGAATATATATAATAATAAGCATTTGATTCAATTAAGGGAATTAAATTTTAATAAATGGTCATTTAATAAATTCAACGTTTGTGAGAAATCATAATAATTGTGTAAAATGTGTACAAACTTGGATTTGGAAGTTTATTGGATTTATAACGGTTTTGTTATTAAGTGTATGCGTTTAAAAGTTATTCCCTTTTGTAAAGTTATAGAAGAATGCATAAAGATATAAACAGGGCTTAATAGAATTGACACTTAATGAATTGAATAAATTACCCATTTATGTAGATATGTATAGTGAAATAAATGGCCTAAGCAAATTAAAATGGGATAATCATTGAGATTTGTACTATGAAAATAAATAGTAACATTTATTTGCAAGGAATAAAAGACTATTTAGGTGACTAGAATTTGGAGTAATGACTATTGTATGTTACCTACCCTTGTTTCTTGTTAATTTAGATTTTGGGAACTAAATTCAATTTATCCGCCAATTTACCGCAGTTAAAGTGAAATGAATTGGTGATTGAGAAATGTTAAATACAAATAAGATGTAAACCAAAGAAAATCCCATTTGTAATAAATTATGTAGAATAAAGTAAAGAAACTAGGAAATGAAAATGTGAAAATGTGGATGCAGTGAGATCTTAAGTGATAATAACCTTGTTAGGCAAGTGATAACGGAATTTTGTGTATATGTAATATTTACTGGTGTGTCAAGTAATAAACACATAGATGCAAGAAAAGGAAAGTTGGTAGCAATCTATATATGTTATTTATCTTACTTAGTATATTAAATAAGGTTTGGAATTCAAATTTTAATTAAAGGAGTTGGTAGCACGTTAGTAGGAAATAATTGTAAGGGTGGGATAACAACTACTATAAACTACCTAATTTAAATGAGTCAATGAACTTATTTGAAATAACGTTCATCTAAATATGAGTAATTAAAATGGCGGGGTCAACAATAAACGTTACTTTAGAATTAATTTATATTTTAACGGAAGTGTGAAAGTAAAGCAATAAAAGCGTAAACTTATCAAGGTAGAATTTAGTAGTGTAATGAAAAAAATGTTAAGAATGTTATAGGATAATGATTGATTGGAAATCAAAATTTACTTGTTTGAATGTAACTTTAGGGAAATTGGATTTAATTAAAATAAAAAGGAAGAAAAAAAAAATTGGATGAAATTTAATGTTGGAATATTATGTAAATATAAACTTAGATAAAATTTAAGGATATCTACGTAATAGAGTGTAAAACCAATGTTAATTTCATCTATTTAATACTAATAGGTTAATAATAGAATGAAGAGTAAATTTAATGTTAAGTTAATATGAATTAAGGTAATATTGGGGAATAATGTGAATTTTCTTCATAATATGATAAGTTGTAGAATACAACGTAAACTTAAGTATAACCTTTGGATTGAAAACATTGTTAAGGGTTACCTGTTAAATTTGGATGGAATTGGCAATAAATGTTACACTTATGGGTAAGGAAATAAAAATGTCCAGAATTTGAGTATATTAAGAAATGGGGATTGAAATTGAAATCTTGCAACGAATCTAATAATAGTTACATAAGTGTTAAATTAAGGTAACATTTGGAAAATATGATAATGATTTTCAAATTGAACAAGTTGTGGAATTAATAAGGATGGAAAAAAAAAATCAAGATTTATTTTATTTATTGGAATGAAAAATTTATAATTTGATTTATTGCGAATAATTGAAATTTAATTTGGTAATTGGCGAAATGATTAATGATTGAATTAACATAGAACTTGTTGTTAGTTATTAAAATTGTTTAAGAAATCAAAGGAGAGAAATTTTATAAAATTTTAAATTTTGTAATTGGATTGGCTAAAGTGGGAAAGTGGAATTAATCAACGTTGTTACTTTTATCTCCTTCCCTATTAGATCCTTATGTGATTGCATCCACATTTATTGTTGATTATTCCTATATATTGTCACCAATTAATCGTACTTGATGTATGTTTAGCAATTTTGTCACACAGTTAAAGTATGAATATATATATATGATGTATTCAAATTTTTCTGTATCTAGCACTTAATTAATTTAGAATCAAACTAACGAAACGTGTCATTTATTTTTGTCCCTCCATATCCATTTTCTTTCTAATTAATAAATACCGCTTTTTAATACCTGCTACTTTAAAAAAAAAAAAAGGGACTGTTCATATTTGCTATATTTCAATACCAAGTGTTCATATTCACTTTATTTCTAATTAATAGCAGCCTCTCCTTTCAAATCTATTTGTCCCTAAACCTAACTCTAACCTTATAAATAGCCTACTTCTTATTCTTCTATTACATTTTGTTTCTCCTAACTCTAACCCTAGCCTCCATGCTATTCTTCTTCTTCTTCTTCTTCTTCTTCTTCTTCTTTTTTCTTGTTTTTCTCAAAGCTCCTTATTATCTCTCATTTTAATTTTTTTTCTTTCTCTTCAAATATTCTTCTTCTTCTTCTTCAAATTTACTTCTATTTCAAACTTTCTTCTTTTCAAATCTAGATCTTCTCTTCCGTTTTCAGTTCTTATTTTAATCATTTTTTTTCAATTCTTCTTTTTCAAATCTTCTTTTTCTTTCAAACCTTTTAAAATACATACATTCATATAATAAGGAGGAAAATTAAAGTAAATCGAAATAAAAGAAAAATTACGGAACAAAGTTAGCAATCAAGAAGAAGCATATGCGTTTTTCACGAGGGAAGGTGGATGTGGCACGGTATTTTATTTTGTTTTGTTTATTTTTAATTTTTTTTTATTTCAATTGCAAATCGTTTAATTGTGATAACTTTCACATACGAACTCCGTTTCACACGAAATTTCTTTTGTTAGGATCGTAATTAAATTCCGGATCTGATGACGCTGGTTTGGATAAATTTAGAGACCGTCAAATTTTGGGTTTAAATCGGATTTACATTCGATTTAAATTCAAAAGGTGAGTGTTTTGACCCACTCACAATTACTAGAAGCTTTTATGTTTGTTAAATAAATTTTAGAAATGAATAGAAATTTATTTATGAGTATTTGGCATGTTTATTTCATTCATATCTGTTGAATTGCATTTTATTAAATTTAACTGTTAATTTAATTGATTTATTGTGTATTAATTGACTGTTGAAAATTTTTGTTGCATATGAATTGCTAGTTAACAGTTGTATAAATTATTACTGAATAAACTGTTAGATTAATAGTTGATAAATTTAATTTGAATAAACTGCCAGTTATCACCTGTTATATATGATCATATATATAATTGTTATTGATTGATATTGATCGATGTTGTGATTGGATGATGGATGTGTTGTTGAATGAATGTTTTATTTGGATATCATCAAACTGCAAGTTAGTATGCATTTACATTTCATTCGGGATTGCGGTTTGAAATGATATACAACCGCAGTTTTTTTTTTTTTAAATTGCGGATTGAAATGATAAATATCCGTATCACTTGACCATAGGATAGAAAACTATATACAGGCACCGTGGTCTATATATAACTATTTTTAATGTGATTTCTATGGTTTGGATGGAATACGGTTTATAAAAATCTTAAATTTTATACTGAATAAATGTTTTCTTCCATATTTATATACATATGAAGTTGAAAATTTTGAAATAAAAGGTGTATAAATCTCTTTATTAAAATGGAAGAAAATTTAGTAAATGGAGTTGATAATTTATATCCTATGTTTAAATGTTAAGTTGGAAATTTTAAGATATGATATTTATAATTGGATTTTCCCAAAATAAATTAAATGAATATTCTAGTATAACTTGAATTGGAAAATATATATAATTTATTACTAGAAATTGAAGTCTTATAAATTATGGATTCTATGTGAATATTCAAGGCTAATTAATAGAACATTTGATTTGAAAGAATAAAATCCAACTTTAGTTGAAATATTTATACTCAAAATGGATATACGTATATATATGAATTTATTGAAATGGTTTTGGAACTTGAAGCGATATTAAATTTTGATTTTAACTTTAAATAAAGAAATGTATTGTAAAGCCACGAGAAATATTTCTTTTCAAAGTAACATTTAAGTTAAACCACTTATTTTATATACTGTTGAATATCCAAACCATTTAGTTTTGAAAGTAATGGTTTTAAAAACTATGGATTTCGAAGTATTATGTTGAAAGTTAATATTCAAATATTTGGTTACAAGGAATTATAAATTTTAAAAGTGGCATAATTTTTGGAAAAGATTTATATTTGGGAAATGATATCATTGATTTGGGTTTTATAAAATAATATCAAAATGAATCTTTTTGGGTTTTAAAGAAGAAATGATATCGTAATATTATGGTTTTGAAATGGATTATATTCTGGTTTTAAAGTATAAACTATTTTTTAAATGACCGCGGTGTTATAATAACGATGGGTTGGCAAAGAGACCGGGATCGGATATGGACATACTCTCTGTCGATACCGAAAACCACTTTGACTAACCGTGTACGCGGTGGAGATTCCAGAATGAAGTAGGTGGTGGCGACGTTTCCTGTAAGGTAAATACGTGGACCCAACTCCCGTGAGTTGGCACAAGGTGGCTAAAACAGGAGCGATTCTCAGGCCAATGAGGTCATTCCTCTGATCGGACGCTCCTCTTCGATATTATACTTTGACTTGGATTGATTCAGTGGCCACTTCTATATTTTGATTTTGGGGAGTTAGTCCGAGGTGGGCGGTAACTGCGGCTACGCGTTTCCACCAGCCTGGATAGCAATTGGTATATCTACCCTGGCATTGCCTAGTTGTGCCGTGTCACCTACCATATCGAGCCTTTACTACGAGTTTCTATTTGTGTCGTACCTATGGAGTATCCTCTGGTAGCCTCCCGATCAGGAGGTATTACGGTACTGTATAGACTATTGGCATTTTACGTGTTAAGGTGGAAAATGTAAAGCCTTAACGCTATTTAAAAGTAAGTTTATTTTATAAATAGACACTATTATAATAGCGCAATATACTACATAGTAAATAGTTTAACGGATCCTTAGGAGATGTAAATCCCGAGCATCTCTTGAGTTACTGTACTCATATTTATTTCTGTTTATTTAACTCACATAAGATTTTCTAGTCTGACTCGAGTGTTTTTGTCTTTTCAAATTCGCTTGGGTCAGTCCGAGCGTTTCAGGATAGCAGATTTTAGCATTGGAGGACGAAGACGAAGAATCAGTATTATTTTACATATAGTATTGCACCACACTCTTTCTATTCCGCTGCATTGCTTGTATTGGTATGTGTAACTCTGATATTTATTGTAAAAGAAGAATCAAGCCTTTGTAAACTGTTTATGAAACTGTATATTTGTTATTATATTTTATCCTTCCGCTGTGAGATTCTATTTTCGTTTTATTTCTTCTCTATTTTTCTTATTTACCCCATAACAATCCGCCCTTGCGTATGCTTTGAATTGGGACAAGTGTCGGTTTAAAGTGTGCGAAAAAAGGCAGGATGTTACATCTGGTATCAAAGCTTTGGTTTAGCGATAAACCTTGGCTTTGTGGGGTTTGACTCTTTGTTAATAGGGTAGTAATATCCTATGGGAGTCGCTGAGTGTATATATATGAGAGAGCGTATTTGTTAGTATTAATAAAAAGATTTTTATATTGTGTTAATCTGTTCCGCTTTGTATTTATAAATTCTGGTTGATGCATGGGACGCTATGTCATCAATAGGGATTTCTAAACACTTAATAGGACAGACCGACATAATATTTGTTTTAATATAGGTAAATGAAAGAATTTTGCCTATTATATTTTCTATATATAAAAATATTTTTATAAAGATATATATATATTTGGTTGCTATAGATTGGGTGTTAGGAAATAAAATATTTATAATAACTGAAGCTAAGTTGAAATTATGATAAATCAAATTGGAGATTTTAGAACTTAAGTCCGGGATTTTTCCCAAATCTGCTTTCAAAGAATTTGTGAAATTTATTGATTTGGTTTATAAGAAATTTCTTATATAAATATTTCGTATAATTTGGAAGAATTGTTTTAAAGAAGATTTTGGAAAAAAAAAAAATTAATTAAATTCTGTACTTTCCTCTCTGTCACTGGAAAATAAATTCGGTGATGACGGCCGCATCATCGACTTTCATTTCGAGTTTCGAAAGGGAAAGGCCACTGTAGTAAATTCTACTGCAGATTTATTATGAAATTTTCTAAAAAAAAATTTCTTTTATTGTTCTAACTATAATTAGAGATTTTGAGTTGTAAGAACTTATTTATCTATTATTTTGAAATAAATTGAAATCTGACCCGGAATCCAATTCTAAAATTCTCCATTAATTAATCAATTGTTAAATTGTAGTGAAATAAAAGTTAAGTAATAAATGAATTGAAACCTCTAATTGAAATAAGAGAATAATTGCAAAGCTATAAAGAGGAATTTGCATACATATGAGACAAAGAGTAATATGGATAAACATTAAATTTAATTAAAAGAATGGAGATTAAACTTGTATAAGTTCAATTGCAATTTCCTTAACATAAATAACTTACCCAAATATAAAAGTTGAAGTGTTAAATGAGAAACTGGAATTGAATATTTTACAAGTAGGAATTTAGGAAAAATGAAGTATTCAATAAATTACTGTTATAATAAGAATTTAATGGTATAAACTTAGGTTATAATTGAAATTTTACTGAAAAAGGGTTAAGAATTATTAATAGATGATATGAACCTAAGTATATAAAATGAAATTCAAAATAAGAATTGATTGTATGATTATTGACTTAAGTATGTTTTAATCTTCCCTATTCTAATATAATGGAAAGTAGGAAAAATTAAATGACTGCAATTCATAGTTAATGAATAAATAAAAACTTCCACTTATAAGAATGAATGTTAGCAGATTAAGAATTTAAGGGAAACCTTACAAGTAAAGAGTAAAGAAAGGAAGATATTCAAAATATTTGTTGTTATTAATGAGAATTATTTTATAAACTTAAGTAATAAAAAGGAAATACAAATATAATGAATTTTGGGATAATTGGAAAATAAAACTTGTAAGAACAAAGAAATCCCTCATAAATGAAGGGAAGAAAATCAAACCACTGAAGTATGAAATAAATGTATAATAAGCTATTTTGGTGTTAATTTGAATTGTTTGGTTGATGTATGGTTGTTGGGTAAGGAATTTTGAAGTTGTTGGATGGAGAAATAATCTATCTTTGTTCCATCTAAGACTGTTGAGTAAAGGATGCACTTGATAGTTATTTTACATTTCGTACAATTTCGGAATTTGAACCTAACAACTAATTGTTTGTTTGATTGAATGATTTTGTTTGCGGTGTGTGCTGTTTGTTAAAATGTATGGTTGTTGCATTTGATAGGATATGAATGATTGAATCCACTAGAATAGTTCATTTTAAAATAAATATTTAACCTTTTAGGCTTATAAGAAAATACAGGTTATGGAAGCAACTGCTACTGCTTTTGGTTCCATAATAATAAGCGTATTGCCCGACAAATCGGTACGTTTCCGGATTACGTATAAAGCGCTATTTTATATATTTTCCCGTGTTGGGATATTTTATTTGGATAATATGTGTAATATATTTGTATATTTGGATATTATATTTTCTCCAGAGTCCCTCCGTACAAAGTAGACTTTGCCAAAAAATTTCGTAAATTTTGGACTTAGAATTTTGTGAAAGTATTTTTCCAACTTTAATAATTCAAGTATTAAAGGATATAATGATTATAAAACAAGTATATTTCATTAAAGGAAATTAATCCAGTAAAATATTGTTTATAAGTTAATATTTGAAATAAGATGCACTGTAAATCTTCCTCCTCCCTTCTTTTTTCCTTTTCGGGGACGAAAAGTTTTGAGTGGGGGAGATTGTAACGACCCGTTAAATTTATGATATTTAATAAAATGAATTAATATAATTTCTAATTTGGTTAAAAAAAAATAAATGTAGAAATTTGGTATAGTGGTTGCAATTTAGTGTAACTATAAAATTTTATGATAATAGATGTGGATAATGTAAATTTTCACAACTTGATTTAAAGTAATTTTGAAGAAACAAATAAATGTTGAATTTGTGAATGTTAGTATAAATATTAACTTAAATGTTGTTCATTAATACAAAGATGTAATTAGTGTAGATAGTAATAATTTATGCCTGTAGTGAAAGGAAAAGAAAACTAATAGAAACATAAAATTTATTTTATGTAAACAAAAGTATAGTTTTGAACAAACTTATGAAAATTGATAGAAACAGTGTTTGTAATCAATTTGGTTATTTTATATTTGAAAGATAGAGATGTGTAAATACGTTAATGAATTTATAATGGGAAGGAAGGGTAGAATGAAAAGAATATATATAATAATAAGCATTTGATTCAATTAAGGGAATTAAATGTTAATAAATGGTCATTTAATAAATTCAACGTTTGTGAGAAATCATAATAATTGTGTAAAATGTGTACAAACTTGGATTTGGAAGTTTATTGGATTTATAACGGTTTTGTTATTAAGTGTATGAGTTTAAAAGTTATTCCCTTTTGTAAAGTTATAGAAGAATGCATAAAGATATAAACAGGGCTTAATAGAATTGACACTTAATGAATTGAATAAATTACCCATTTATGTAGATATGTATAGTGAAATAAATGGCCTAAGCAAATTAAAATGGGATAATCATTGAGATTTGTACTATGAAAATAAATAGTAACATTTATTTGCAAGGAATAAAAGACTATTTAGGTGACTAGAATTTGGAGTAATGACTATTGTATGTTACCTACCCTTGTTTCTTGTTAATTTAGATTTTGGGAACTAAATTCAATTTATCCGCCAATTTACCGCAGTTAAAGTGAAATGAATTGGTGATTGAGAAATGTTAAATACAAATAAGATGTAAACCAAAGAAAATCCCATTTGTAATAAATTATGTAGAATAAAGTAAAGAAACTAGGAAATGAAAATGTGAAAATGTGGATGCAGTGAGATCTTAAGTGATAATAACCTTGTTAGGCAAGTGATAACGGAATTTTGTGTATATGTAATATTTACTGGTGTGTCAAGTAATAAACACATAGATGCAAGAAAAGGAAAGTTGGTAGCAATCTATATATGTTATTTATCTTACTTAGTATATTAAATAAGGTTTGGAATTCAAATTTTAATTAAAGGAGTTGGTAGCACGTTAGTAGGAAATAATTGTAAGGGTGGGATAACAACTACTATAAACTACCTAATTTAAATGAGTCAATGAACTTATTTGAAATAACGTTCATCTAAATATGAGTAATTAAAATGGCGGGGTCAACAATAAACGTTACTTTAGAATTAATTTATATTTTAACGGAAGTGTGAAAGTAAAGCAATAAAAGCGTAAACTTATCAAGGTAGAATTTAGTAGTGTAATGAAAAAAATGTTAAGAATGTTATAGGATAATGATTGATTGGAAATCAAAATTTACTTGTTTGAATGTAACTTTAGGGAAATTGGATTTAATTAAAATAAAAAGGAAGAAAAAAAAAATTGGATGAAATTTAATGTTGGAATATTATGTAAATATAAACTTAGATAAAATTTAAGGATATCTACGTAATAGAGTGTAAAACCAATGTTAATTTCATCTATTTAATACTAATAGGTTAATAATAGAATGAAGAGTAAATTTAATGTTAAGTTAATATGAATTAAGGTAATATTGGGGAATAATGTGAATTTTCTTCATAATATGATAAGTTGTAGAATACAACGTAAACTTAAGTATAACCTTTGGATTGAAAACATTGTTAAGGGTTACCTGTTAAATTTGGATGGAATTGGCAATAAATGTTACACTTATGGGTAAGGAAATAAAAATGTCCAGAATTTGAGTATATTAAGAAATGGGGATTGAAATTGAAATCTTGCAACGAATCTAATAATAGTTACATAAGTGTTAAATTAAGGTAACATTTGGAAAATATGATAATGATTTTCAAATTGAACAAGTTGTGGAATTAATAAGGATGGAAAAAAAAAATCAAGATTTATTTTATTTATTGGAATGAAAAATTTATAATTTGATTTATTGCGAATAATTGAAATTTAATTTGGTAATTGGCGAAATGATTAATGATTGAATTAACATAGAACTTGTTGTTAGTTATTAAAATTGTTTAAGAAATCAAAGGAGAGAAATTTTATAAAATTTTAAATTTTGTAATTGGATTGGCTAAAGTGGGAAAGTGGAATTAATCAACGTTGTTACTTTTATCTCCTTCCCTATTAGATCCTTATGTGATTGCATCCACATTTATTGTTGATTATTCCTATATATTGTCACCAATTAATCGTACTTGATGTATGTTTAGCAATTTTGTCACACAGTTAAAGTATGAATATATATATATGATGTATTCAAATTTTTCTGTATCTAGCACTTAATTAATTTAGAATCAAACTAACGAAACGTGTCATTTATTTTTGTCCCTCCATATCCATTTTCTTTCTAATTAATAAATACCGCTTTTTAATACCTGCTACTTTAAAAAAAAAAAAAGGGACTGTTCATATTTGCTATATTTCAATACCAAGTGTTCATATTCACTTTATTTCTAATTAATAGCAGCCTCTCCTTTCAAATCTATTTGTCCCTAAACCTAACTCTAACCTTATAAATAGCCTACTTCTTATTCTTCTATTACATTTTGTTTCTCCTAACTCTAACCCTAGCCTCCATGCTATTCTTCTTCTTCTTCTTCTTCTTTTTTCTTGTTTTTCTCAAAGCTCCTTATTATCTCTCATTTTAATTTTTTTTCTTTCTCTTCAAATATTCTTCTTCTTCTTCTTCAAATTTACTTCTATTTCAAACTTTCTTCTTTTCAAATCTAGATCTTCTCTTCCGTTTTCAGTTCTTATTTTAATCATTTTTTTTCAATTCTTCTTTTTCAAATCTTCTTTTTCTTTCAAACCTTTTAAAATACATACATTCATATAATAAGGAGGAAAATTAAAGTAAATCGAAATAAAAGAAAAATTACGGAACAAAGTTAGCAATCAAGAAGAAGCATATGCGTTTTTCACGAGGGAAGGTGGATGTGGCACGGTATTTTATTTTGTTTTGTTTATTTTTAATTTTTTTTATTTCAATTGCAAATCGTTTAATTGTGATAACTTTCACATACGAACTCCGTTTCACACGAAATTTCTTTTGTTAGGATCGTAATTAAATTCCGGATCTGATGACGCTGGTTTGGATAAATTTAGAGACCGTCAAATTTTGGGTTTAAATCGGATTTACATTCGATTTAAATTCAAAAGGTGAGTGTTTTGACCCACTCACAATTACTAGAAGCTTTTATGTTTGTTAAATAAATTTTAGAAATGAATAGAAATTTATTTATGAGTATTTGGCATGTTTATTTCATTCATATCTGTTGAATTGCATTTTATTAAATTTAACTGTTAATTTTATTGATTTATTGTGTATTAATTGACTGTTGAAATTTTTTGTTGCATATGAATTGCTAGTTAACAGTTGTATAAATTATTACTGAATAAACTGTTAGATTAATAGTTGATAAATTTAATTTGAATAAACTGCCAGTTATCACCTGTTATATATGATCATATATATAATTGTTATTGATTGATATTGATCGATGTTGTGATTGGATGATGGATGTGTTGTTGAATGAATGTTTTATTTGGATATCATCAAACTGCAAGTTAGTATGCATTTACATTTCATTCGGGATTGCGGTTTGAAATGATATACAACCGCAGTTTTATTTTTTTTTTAAATTGCGGATTGAAATGATAAATATCCGTATCACTTGACCATAGGATAGAAAACTATATACAGGCACCGTGGTCTATATATAACTATTTTTAATGTGATTTCTATGGTTTGGATGGAATACGGTTTATAAAAATCTTAAATTTTATACTGAATAAATGTTTTCTTCCATATTTATATACATATGAAGTTGAAAATTTTGAAATAAAAGGTGTATAAATCTCTTTATTAAAATGGAAGAAAATTTAGTAAATGGAGTTGATAATTTATATCCTATGTTTAAATGTTAAGTTGGAAATTTTAAGATATGATATTTATAATTGGATTTTCCCAAAATAAATTAAATGAATATTCTAGTATAACTTGAATTGGAAAATATATATAATTTATTACTAGAAATTGAAGTCTTATAAATTATGGATTCTATGTGAATATTCAAGGCTAATTAATAGAACATTTGATTTGAAAGAATAAAATCCAACTTTAGTTGAAATATTTATACTCAAAATGGATATACGTATATATATGAATTTATTGAAATGGTTTTGGAACTTGAAGCGATATTAAATTTTGATTTTAACTTTAAATAAAGAAATGTATTGTAAAGCCACGAGAAATATTTCTTTTCAAAGTAACATTTAAGTTAAACCACTTATTTTATATACTGTTGAATATCCAAACCATTTAGTTTTGAAAGTAATGGTTTTAAAAACTATGGATTTCGAAGTATTATGTTGAAAGTTAATATTCAAATATTTGGTTATAAGGAATTATAAATTTTAAAAGTGGCATAATTTTTGGAAAAGATTTATATTTGGGAAATGATATCATTGATTTGGGTTTTATAAAATAATATCAAAATGAATCTTTTTGGGTTTTAAAGAAGAAATGATATCGTAATATTATGGTTTTGAAATGGATTATATTCTGGTTTTAAAGTATAAACTATTTTTAAATGACCGCGGTGTTATAATAACGATGGGTTGGCAAAGAGACCGGGATCGGATATGGACATACTCCCTGTCGATACCGAAAACCACTTTGACTAACCGTGTACGCGGTGGAGATTCCAGAATGAAGTAGGTGGTGGCGACGTTTCCTGTAAGGTAAATACGTGGACCCAACTCCCGTGAGTTGGCACAAGGTGGCTAAAACAGGAGCGATTCTCAGGCCAATGAGGTCATTCCTCTGATCGGACGCTCCTCTTCGATATTATACTTTGACTTGGATTGATTCAGTGGCCACTTCTATATTTTGATTTTGGGGAGTTAGTCCGAGGTGGGCGGTAACTGCGGCTACGCGTTTCCACCAGCCTGGATAGCAATTGGTATATCTACCCTGGCATTGCCTAGTTGTGCCGTGTCACCTACCATATCGAGCCTTTACTACGAGTTTCTATTTGTGTCGTACCTATGGAGTATCCTCTGGTAGCCTCCCGATCAGGAGGTATTACGGTACTGTATAGACTATTGGCATTTTACGTGTTAAGGTGGAAAATGTAAAGCCTTAACGCTATTTAAAAGTAAGTTTATTTTATAAATAGACACTATTATAATAGCGCAATATACTACATAGTAAATAGTTTAACGGATCCTTAGGAGATGTAAATCCCGAGCATCTCTTGAGTTACTGTACTCATATTTATTTCTGTTTATTTAACTCACATAAGATTTTCTAGTCTGACTCGAGTGTTTTTGTCTTTTCAAATTCGCTTGGGTCAGTCCGAGCGTTTCAGGATAGCAGATTTTAGCATTGGAGGACGAAGACGAAGAATCAGTATTATTTTACATATAGTATTGCACCACACTCTTTCTATTCCGCTGCATTGCTTGTATTGGTATGTGTAACTCTGATATTTATTGTAAAAGAAGAATCACGCCTTTGTAAACTGTTTATGAAACTGTATATTTGTTATTATATTTTATCCTTCCGCTGTGAGATTCTATTTTCGTTTTATTTCTTCTCTATTTTTCTTATTTACCCCATAACAATCCGCCCTTGCGTATGCTTTGAATTGGGACAAGTGTCGGTTTAAAGTGTGCGAAAAAAGGCAGGATGTTACAACACAATTTGGAGGAGAAGGACAGGAATTGTATTTTCTTTAAAGTTATAATTGTTATTTATTTTATTTTAAAAATATCGACAACTTAAAAATAATGATTCATAACTCTCATACGAGGTCCGTTTAGGATGAGACCTTTTGCGTTGCGATCATAATGACGAGAGCTTCGAAATGAAACTGGTTTGGAGCTTTCAGAATTTTTAGTTAAATTAGGATACAAAAACGACAACAAAAATAAAAGGTGAGTGTTTTATACGCTCACGATTGACTAGAATATTTTTATGTTATTTAAATTTGAAGTTATATTGTGATTTAAATTTATTGATTGTTTGATAAATTTGATTGATAGTTAAATCGACATCGGAATTAATTGATAGAATTTGAATTGACAGCTAAATTGAATTAGAAATAACTGCTTGTAAATACTCCTGATTATTGATAATTGGTTGATTGTTGTGATTATTGGCTGTTTGGATGACGGATTGAGATTGATGCTACTGATTGATATTTTTGATGTTTGGATGTTTATTTATGTTTAATATATCTTGTTATCATTCTTTATATTATTTACAGTATATAAAACTGTAAATTGAATTATTTCGAATAAATTAAGAAATATGTTGAAATGATAGATACCTATGACACTGTGGTTTGTGTTGAAATAATATATATCCATCCCTGAAAATAAATTGAAACAACTAATCACTTGGCCATATGATAGAAAATTATTTATGGACACCGGATTGGTTAAATTAAATGATTTTAAAATTTTGATTTGAAATTTATTTAAATGATTTGATTTTAAGAAAATGAAAATCGAATTTATGGAAATCGAACTATTTTCGAACTTCAACACGAAGTGTTGAAATTTAAGTTTGATAACATAAAGGTTTTAAATAATTGAAGTTGAGATTTTGAAGTTATAATCGAAATATGATGAGAATTTCAGAAATTGATTTATTTTAAAAGATTGGATTTTTATTCGAACTTTGAATATTGCTAAGTAAAAGTGATATAAAATGATATTTTGAAATTAAGCTCGGAAATTGAATTATATTTGTGGATTTAGATTTTAAATTGGATATTGAAGGTAAATTTGATTTAAGTGTCTTCAATTAATATTTTGAATATCAAACTCGAAATTGATGTAAATCGAAATAGTTTAAATTTGGAATTGAAATTATTTTGGAATTGGAATTGAAATTAATTTGGAATTGTAACTGAAATTAATTTGTAATTGGAATTGAAATTAATTCAGAATCGAAATTGAACTTAATTCGGAATCGAAGTAAAATTTGACTTGAAATCGAAATTGAATCGATTAAATCGAAATGGAAATTGGAATTGATCTGAATTAGGACATTTGGAATTGAATCGGTTTGACTTTGAAACTATTTTCAAATGAATTATTTTAGTATAAATGGTTTAAAATCTATCTTCTTTAAATATTCATATTATTCTAATTTTTCAAACTATTTCACTATATAAACCATTGTTAATACTCAAACTATTTTCTATGAAACTATTTGAAGTACTTAACTATTTTAAAATTAACTGGTCAAAAGGGTGAAATATTTATATAAATCTTGGATTTAAATGCGAATTGGGTTAAAGTGAAGTTATAACCTAAATTGTAATTCAAATCAAAATTTTGAAGTGAAATCAATATATCGAACTAAATTGATATTTTGAAGTAATTTATGATTTATAAAGCGAATATGATAATTTCGAAATGGATTTAATTTTTGATGCGAATAAGATATTTTGATATCGAGTACGAACTGTTTTCGAAATGTAAAAGAACCAACCGGTGTTTAAAAGGACGTTTGTTTGTTAAAGAGACCGAGACCTCTTATTGGCATACTCTGAGTCAATATTGGAATCACTTGAACAACTGTATACGTGGAGTGATGGTCTAGAATGAAGTGGTTGGATTTGACGTATGTTTGCTATATTTGAAGAAAGAGAACGATGATGGATTGGCCAGACACTTATGCCAATTTGAAATGACTAAAACATGAGCCTTGCTGGTCAATGAGGCTAGCTACCTTAAGCGGACTCACTTTTTCGTATTCCCATCATTTACATTGTGATTGATTGGTGTGCACCCGTGGACTTTGTTGAGTGTTGTGTTGCAATGGGCCATTAGGGCTAACCACCAGCCAGGAAGGGTAAACTGGTAGTAACCTACCTTGGGCATTGCCTTATGTGCCTTGTCGCACTTTTATCCCTATACGAGAATTTGGTTTAGTGTTGTTGTATCATGGTGCATTCATGTCCATCAACGGGTTACTGGTGTTTTACATGCAAACTGTACGATGATGCTTGAAAATGCGTCAAGGGGGATCAACGTAAAGCCTTAACGCTATTTTGACATTTATTTTACTGATTAGAAATTGTACATATAGCGTATTCTACTACATATAACTATTTTGACGATTCTTAAGATATGGAAAATACTGTAACATCTTTTGAGTTATTTCTTTCACGTTATATACTGGATAGGAGATGTGAAACCCCATAAACATATCTAACGCCATGGCACTCATGTTATATGCGATATCGATAGGACTTTCGTAAGAATATTTTAATTCTGACTCGAGTGTTTTGTCATTTCATTACACTCGAGTTAGCCCTGAGTTTTCAGCGAATTGAAGATTATTCTGGAGGACGAAGACAGAGATTTGGTATATTATTACCATCATTATTCATGCATCATGTTGTCAGGTGCATTATTTTATTTATCTCTGATGTATATATAACTTTGATAAATGTTGTATAAATTACAATCGAATGTATAATATAAACAGCTTCATGAACTGTTTATTTGATTATTATATTTTATCATTCCGCTGCGAGATTCTACGTTTGTTTTCTTCTTCTTTTCTTATTTTTCTTAATTAACCCTATTGATTATCTATGTTCCATATTGTTTAAGTCAGATATGTGTGGATATTGTCGATTTAAACCTTTTGAAACGTGCGTCGTCATAAAAAACCTTTTCCTACAACCCTTTCGAAACCATTCATTAAAATCTTTCGAAACAGTCAAAACACGATCCTTTTGAAAGCAATTTTGGTTTAATTTAAAACATGTGATAACCTTTCGAAACCGTTGAAAAGCATCGGTCGACACCATTTGGATTCTGCCTTCAAGGAGAGAAAAAGGATCAGAAACCCATTAAAGTCGAAAGCATCTATTTCGAAACCATTTAAAACCATCTCTTTCGAAACCATTTGGGTTTTACTTTACTTATAGAAAATGGGTCTTAAAACTTTTAAGTCGAAAGCCACTGCTTCCAAACTATTTCTTAAGTAATGAAGTGATGGTGTCGAATCCATCCTTTTGAAAGCATTGGAGAAGTGGCCAAGTTTTTGAAAACAAAACAACCCTTTTGAAACCATCTGGATCGAAAGGTAAAATGGTGGTAGCAAAATGGTTTCGAATTAGTCGAAATCAATTACTTGAAAACATATGTGCAACCCAATCGAAACCTTTTCCTTTAAATCATTTGACTTGGTCAAAAGCTACTTTGTCGAAAGCCATTTAATCAAAAGCAAGCAGGCGCATTATTCAATTTAAAAACAAAGTATTGCCCAAACCCCTTCGAAACCCTAGTTTGGACCCTATACCTTTCGCTCACGTCTAATTTATTACATACCATTTGCCTGATACTATATACTTTGGTTTCGATTGTGTCGGAGGCGATAGTATGGAGGCAGAACCTGGTGTCGAAAGGGACAAAACAGTAGGAAACATGGAGCAAATAGTTCTTTTCACCTAACCTGCTTCACGTGTCTAATTGTAATTAGTTGCCTCTTTCTTTAACAATAAAATTGTCGAACTTTGTCAAAAGAGCCGACTTTCCCATATTTTATAATTTAAACCTTTTTACAAAAAGTCAATTCTCCTCTTTTAATTATATAAACATTTAAGTAGCATACCTTAAAATAATTTTATATAACTCTTAAAACATTTAGAAAAATTGAGAAAATCACATTATATATGTTTTCTAACATATAAAAATTTCAGACCCAAATAATTAATTATTTACCCATAATTGATTTATATTCCACAATACCATTTTCTTTACTAGAAAATTCATATTAATTCCATGAATATTCAAAAAATTCTGAAAATCGAAACCCATCTCCAAAATAATATTTATGATCTTCAAAAAAATTCGCAAGGCATTTGAATGTCATTTTATAGGGTTTTCACCTTAACACATATCATAAAATCAATATGAATATACATAAACCATCGATATGTATATCTATCATTCCATCATTCAAATCATGGCAAATCATTGCAAAATATTCGACAATCTTCTAAAAACCGAAAATACAATAAAAAATGAGATGAAAACATTATTCACCTTAGCCTTTGTGATTAAAGAGTTTGAGATATGAATAGATTTGATTTGCTTAAGCTTCTTCCTAGCTTTTCTTCTTCTCTTCCTTGTTAATGGTGGCCGGCCTCTTTTAAAATTTTAGAAAATGAAATGAACGTGTAAAATTTTACACAGCCAAGTTTTGAAGGATACAGAAATGGCCTCTTTCCTATTTTACCCCTCCTCTATTTTAATTTAAACACTTTCTTTAGTTCATTTTTAAATGGCACAGCTACCCTTAATTAAAATCAATTCTCAATGCTTAATCAACACATTATTTTATTTAATTTAGCTAATTAAATATCCTAAATAATGTTACGAAAAATCTATGGTGCTACAGACTCCCCTCCTTAAAGATTTCGTTCTCAAAATTACGATAAGGTACACACCAAATCAAACAGGAAGGTAAATAATCTGACCGTCTTGGTTCTAAGCCTCTTCTCATCTCTCGCAATAATGCGACTTGGCTTCCTTACTATAGTCAAATCCGGCTCTTCCACTAAATCAACTAGCACATTCGGTGCTACAGTAGTCTCCGTGTCTCTAACACACTTCTTGAGACGAGAAACAAGAAAAACATCGTGGAATCCTGCCAAACTTCTTTGTAACTCAACTTTATGTGCGGGTTTCTCGATCCTCTCAACAATAGGAAAAGGTCCAACAATTCACGGTGCTAACTTCCCTAATTTTCTAAATCTAGTCACACCCTTCATCAGTGATACTTTGACGAAAACCTGATCTCCGACTAAGAACTTTAGATCTTTTCGTCTCTTATCTGCATAACTTTTCTGCCTAGACCGAGCCTCCTTTATTCTAGTCTGAATGACCTCAATCATTTCTGCATCTTCTCTATCTAATTTTGGACCAATAACCAACCTATACCCAGTCTCTAGCCAACAAACGGGAGATTTGCATGGCCTTTCATACAAAGTCTCAAATGGTGCCATCCCAATATTAGTCTGATAACTATTGTTATACGATAACTTGACTAAATGAAGATGGTCCTCCCATGATCCCCGAAATCTTACACACCAGCTCTTAACTAATCTTCCAAGATCTTGTTAATTCTTTTCGTTTGCCCATCTGTCTACGGATGGAAAGCAGTACTCATCTTGAGCTTGGTACCCAAAACTTTCTACAGACTCTTCCATAATTCGTTGATGTACAATGGGTCTCTATTACTAACTATTCTACTAGGAATTCCATGTAGTCTAACCACATACTTCATAAACGTCCTGCCAAAACAAGTGCCGTTCTGGTTGACCAAACTGGAATGAAATGAGAACTCTTGATCAATCCGTCCACTATGACCCATATACTATCAATTCCTCTGTTCGACCTTGGCAACCCATCAATAAAATCAATGGAGATAGAATCCCACATTCATACTAGAATATCTAACGACTGAAACAAACCACTTGGTTTCTGGTTTCAATCTTTGCTTGCTGGCAAATCATGCACCGCTTCACACACAACCTGATATCCCACTTCATACTTTCTCAGAAGAAACTTCTCTTCATATCTTGATACATCTTTGTACCTCCTGGATAAATATAGAACTTTGAATGATGGCATTCCTCTAAGACTTCTTTCCTTATGTTTCCTACACTCGGAACACATAATCTTCCTTTCTTTCTCAACCACCCATTCTGTTCAAGACTGAAATCTTTCATGTCATCGCTCTCAGTTCCACCTCTTAGCTTCCTGATCCATTCAACTAATACCAGAACCTCTTCCTGTTTAGAAGCAATCCTTTCAATCATCATTCGTCGAATTTCCAAAAAAGATAATACAACCGTATGTCCACTAGACCCAGCCTCGGTTCTCCACTACACTCTGCAATCTTCTAATGCTTCCAAATCTTTCGGCTCAGCAATCGGCGCCAATATTGCATTCTGATGTTTTCTGCTAAGTGCATCTACAACCTTGTTGCCTTTCCCTGGTGTGTATTCAATTCCAAAATCATAAGCGGCGATAAACTCTAACCACCTCTACTATCTCATGGTCGACTCCTTATGAGAAAACAAATACTTCAGCGACTTATGTGATCTGTATTTAACTCAAACCACTCTCCCAAAAGGTAATGTCTCCATACCTTAAAAGCAAAATAACTGCAGTCAATTCTAAATCATGCATCGGATATGTAAGCTCATGTGGTTTAAGCTATCTAGAAGCGTAGGCAATCACTTTACGCCTCTGCATTCGCACAGCTCCTAGTCTTGTTCCACACGCATCGGTGTAAACCACCAAATCCTGATTCCCTTCCGAAACAACCAACACTGGTGCATAAGTCAATATGTGTTTCAAACTCTGGAATGCTTCCTCACACTTATCGGTCCACACAAACTTAACATCCTTTCTCGTCAGCTTGGTCATCGGCCCCGGTGTCCGCGAAAAATCCTTAATGAACCTCCGATAATAACCAGCCCACCCAAGGAAACTCTTTATCTCTGTCATTATCTCGGGTCTTTTCCAACTATTCACTGCTTCAATCTTAGTCGGATTTACAGCCAACCCTTCCTTTAAGACTACATGACCTAGAAACTTCACTTCTTTCTTCCAAAAATGACACTTCGAGAACTTCACTTTCAGCTGATGCTGCCTCAGCGTCTCAAGCACCACTCTAAGATGAACTTCATGCTCTCTTTCATCCTCAGAGTAAATCAAGATATCATCTATAGAACCTATCCAAGTGCTCTCGAAAAACCTACTTCATCAAATCCATAAAGAAAGATGAAGCATAGTCAGTCTGAACGGCATAACTAACCATTCGTACGACCCATACCTGGTACTAAATGACATTAAAGGAATACTATCCTCCGCTACCCTGAGCTGATGAAAACCTGCTGCTAAATCCAACTGCGAAAATACCTTGGCTCCACTCAACTAGTCAAACAGATTATCAATCCATGGCAATGGATATCGATTCTTCATCATTCTCTCATTCAACTTACGATAATCGATACATAGCCATAACGATCCATCCGGATTCTTAGCAAATACTGCAGCTGTTCCCCAAGGCGAACTACTCGCCCTGATAAAACTCTCGCCTTCCAAATCCAACAACTGCATCTTTAAATACCTCACCTCTATAGGGGTCATCCTACTTGGCGGTCTAATCACTAGTTCTGCTTCCGGAACCAAATCTATCTGAAACTCAATGGCTTGTTCGGTGGTAATCCAAACACAGGCTTGAAAACATCTATGAATTCTCTAACCACGGAAACTCGACTCAACTCATTGACCAATTCCATAGCACCCAACAAAGCATACGTCTCACCACAAGAACCTTTTACGGCATAAACTATCCAATCACTACAATTAGGGTGTCTAAGAGATATTTTCCTATCCTAGCAAAATATCCTAGCATCGTATTAACTTAACCAATCCATTCCAAGAATAATCCCGAGCCCCACAAAATCAAACACATGCAAACTGCAAATAAAAGTATGACCTAACAGGTCAAACTTTTACTGATCACATCTCATTCTTAGAGTTGCATACCCTCCGATTGGATTCACAATCCGTAAGAAAGTAACTAAATATGTGGGTTCTATGTTAAATTTATCTATCAAACATCTAGATATAAATGAATGCGATGCACCGGTATCAAATAGAACGCTAACAGTCATACCATGAATCTGAAGCGTACCTCCCAAGATTGCCTTTCATTTCTCCTAGGTTGTTGGTTTAGAAGCAGCAAGCTCCAATGCATATACTTTGCCCTTTCCATCCTTTGCAGGCTCCTTGCAATGGCTCTTATAATGGCCAATCTAGTCACAGTTGTAGCACCCGGCACCTTTCTTTCCAGCTACCTCCTTTACCTTCCCAACGCGACACTCATTAGCATAGTGCCCCTTCTTATCGTACTTGAAATAGACAATCTCAGAGTTCCCCTCTTAGCTGCTCCACCCTTCTGAGCACCTTTCTTAGGAAAGAATGTCCTCTTATGATTCTGCTCTGCCTGGACTTCTTTAGCCTTACTCTTCTCTAGAGAATCAAGCAACTCCTCATGTCTTAAGGCCATATCCACTACAAAGTCAGAAGGATCTCTAATATAAGGTAATGTGGCCCTAGCTAACTCTGGCTTTAACCCCCTGATAAACTTCTCATTCCTTTTCATAACTGTATCTACTGAAGCATACCCATACCAGGCCAACTCCTCGAACTTCCTAGCATACTCCAAAACTGACATCTCCCCTGCTCTAATTCAGCAAACTTTCTGATCAGAGATGACCATGCCATTGCTGACATAAACCTCTCCTGGAACCTTCCCTTGAAATCTTCCTAGGTCATGGTTTCCTCATCCACCGTCGCAACCACACAATTCCACCAGAGCAGAGTTTCTCCCTGAAGCTGTCTAGATGCCAATCTCCTCTTCTGCTCATCATTGAGCCCTAGAACCGCAAAAAATCTTTTCGTAGTGCAATAGCCAATTCTCTACTTCAATGCCATCCTCCATTCCAACAAACGACTTTCCTCCAAGCTTGCTGTAATCTCCACGTATCTTAGCATAATGGTTAGCTACTGGAGCTTTCGAAACTCCTCCTCCCACTACTCTAGCAACAACACCTGCCTGCACCATATTTATGAAGAATTGATACATAACTTCCATTCCAACTTGTGGGATTCCAGCACCCAGATTTTCTGCTTGTGCCTGATCTTGACCACTTCTCACATTAGGCCTTGCATTCCCTTCGGTTCCTTCTCCTCCTGGGTTAACTCTTCCTCTTCTTCCCTCCATATCTATATTCAAACCTTATGAGATAAAGAAAAATAACCTAACAAGGACGGGAGACTAGGGTAAAGCATATAATTATATATAACAAATACAAGTACTTTACTATAACGTTATCTCATACTCCAATCTTACTCTAATTCCTTAGGATTATGTTTTACAAACCATTTTTAGTTTAAATTTTTCCATAAACCATCCTCTGATACCTAGTTGTAACATCCCATATCTGAAGGCCAAAAGCTAAGCGCTATAGATGCTGCAGTCATCTATAGTATTAACTTCTGGTGACAAAATACGGTAATGATAATGGTATCCATAATATCAAAAGCATATGAATATGAACAAATCACAGATTCTGAAAAACAACAGTTTGCTAATTACATTCAAAATAATATGTCATATCCATATCACATAATCCCTAAATGTTTCCCAGGAAATGATTAAATATATCATTTACAGAATATACCAAAAGCGACATATGACGATGCTCCCTTGGTTGATCAAAGCAATATAGTCATAACTGACTTAATACACATAGTAGAATGAAAAAAATGAAACTCCTAAATAGCTATCCGTCATCCACCTGCTCGTCTTTGGAAGCTTTATTCACCAAAAGACTAAAACCTGAAAACCTCAACCCTTAGCCTACTCAAATAAATTTTGAGTACACGAGAGTTTAAGGTGGAACAAAAAACTTCGAGTTAGACATAAAGCCTGGTGTAAATAATTCTATTACATCTCGGTTTACAGACATTAAGTGAGACCACGCTGCTTAGCGGAATGGGTTTCCCCTTACTAATATCCTCTCAAAAAAAAAATATTTTGTAATCCTTTCCTGCAACCAAACTGTTTAATCAACCGATTATATCAAAATAACAACATCCTTCATGCTAATAAATGGACTATCTGTCCGTAAAACAAGTAATTTGTGAACTATCTGCCCACATATAATAGCAAGGTCCATTATGCCACAAATGAACCATTTGCCCATAAAACTGGGCCGACTGCCCATAAATTGGACAAACTATCCAAAATCTAGGCTAACTGCGTGGAAAGTAGACAAACTGTCCGAATTAAAATGGACTAACAATTTGAAATCTTTTCTTAGGGTTAACTACCCGTTAAATTTTCCTTGAAAACCTTCTCAAAATGATTTAGTCCTTCAAATCATATATATGCAAGGAAAATATATCTTTAGCTTTACTCTAAGCCATTTTTCCATATTATATATACTTTACTCAAAATAATGTTGATGGGTTTTAATAAGGATTAACTATACTTTCAAATAAGTTAAAGTCCTTTTTAACTTGAAAACACTTAGGTTAATCTGCCTGTTTAATATATTCGAAGCCTTTGTTTAAACCTTTAAACAACCCATTCGAAACCCCTGAAGGTAACCCCTTCGAAACCAAGTAAAACCTTTTACTTAATCTAGGCTGAAAGGCCAAATCTTACCTTTCGATATCATTAAATACGACCTTTCAAAAACAATGGAAGAAAACCTTTCCTTTCTTTTCCCCAAAAGCTTCGAAATATCAGACATCCCCTTTTAATATCTTTTAAATATTGCCTTTCGAAAACATAAGGAAAAACCTTTTCTTACAACCCTTTCAAAACCCTAGGGAGCCACCCCTTTTGAAACCAATCATTAAAACCTTTCGAAACAATCAAAACACAATCCTTTCGAAAGCACTTTGGGTTCAATTTAAAACATGTGGAAACCTTTCGAAACCATTGAAAAACATCTCAGTCGAAACCATTTGGATTCTGCCTTCTGGTAGAGCAAAAGGATCAGAAACCCATGAAAGTCGAAAGCATCTATTTCATAACCATTTAAAACTATCTCTTTCGAAACCATTTGGGTTTTACTGTACTTATAGAAAAAGGGTCTTAAAACATTTAAGTCAAAAGCTACTACTTCGAAACCATTTCTTAAGTAATGAAGTGATGGTCTCGAAACCATCCCTTCGAAAGCATTGGAGAGGTGGCCAAGTTTTTAGAAAACAAAACAACCCTTTCGAAAACATCTAGGTCGAAAGGTAAAAAGGCGACAACAAAATGGTTTGACTTAGTCGAAGCAATTACTTAAAAATAGAAGCGCAATCCAATCGAAACCATTTCCTTTAAATCAATTGACTTGGTCAAAATCTACTTTGTCGAAAGCCATTTAGTCGAAAAGTAAGCATGTACATTTTTCAATTTAAAAACAAAGTGCCGCCTCAACCCCTTCGAAACCCCTGGTTTTGACCCTATATCTTTCGTCCATGTCCAATTCATTATGTACCAGTTGTCTGATACCATATGCATTGGTTTTGACTATTGGAGGCGATAGTATGGATGTACACCATGGTGTCGAAGGAGATGAAATGGTGGGAAACATGTAGCAAATAGTTCTTTTCACCTATCCTACTTCATGTGTCTAATTGTGATTAGTTGTCTCTTCCTTTACCAATAAAAAGTACCGCACTTTGTCAAAAGGGCTGCCGACTTTTCCAGATTTTATAATTTAAATCTTCTTACAAAAAGCCCCTTGAACTCTTTTAATTATATAAACATTTAAGTCTCATACCTTAAATAATTTTATATAACGCTTAAAACAATTAGGAAGAATCTAGAAAATTCCAAAAGATCTCGTTATATACGTTTTCTAACATATAAAAATTTCAAACCCAAATAATTAATTATTTACGTATAATTAATTTATAACCCAAAATACCATTTCTTTACTAGAAAATTCATATTAATTCCACGAAAATACAGAAAAATTTGAAAATTGAAACCCATCTCCAAAATAATATTTATGATCTTCATGAAAATTCGCAAGGCATTTAGATGTTATTTTAAAGGGTTTTTACTTTAAAACATATCATAAAATCAATATTAACATACTAAATTATCAACATGTATGTATAACCATTCCATCATTCAAAATCATGGCAAATCCTTGCAAATATTCGGCAATTGTCCAAAAACCAAAAATACCATCGAAATTAGATGTAAACATTATTCACCTTAGCCTTTGTGATTAAAGAGGTTGAGATATGAATAGATTTTATTTGCTTAAGCTTCTTCCTAGTTTTTCTTCTTCTCTTCCTTGTTAATAGTGATCGACCTCTTTTAAAATTTTTGAAAATTAAATGAATCTGTAAAATTTTGCACGACCAAGGTTTGGAGGATATAGGAATGGTCTCTTTCTTATTTTACCCTTCTTCTATTTCAATTTAAACCCTTTCTTTAGTTCATTTTTAAATGGCACGGCTACCCCTAATTAAAATCAATTCTCAATCCCCTAATCAACACATTATTTTATTTTATTTAGCTAATTAAATATCCTAAATAATGTTACCAAAAATCTGGGGTGTTACATGAAATCTCGATTGTTTTATTTTAATTGAAAACTATGATTATAAGAGTTCAGAAAATTCTTATTACATAGAATTTTGACTTTGAATCCATTGTTTAAACGAATTTAACTTTCTTCGGTGTAAAATCATGAACTACCATTATGCGACATGTCTTTTTTTGACTCAATTTTCATAACTTATCAAAACTTCACCAAACTGGATTTTAATGTTTATAAAACATTTATAATCATTTTAAACTATTTTAAAAAGGTTTAACAATCCAATACACACCATTTCATTTATTAAAAGAAAGTGATTTCCTTTAGGATATTCGATGCGTATTAAAAGTGACTTGTTTTAATGTCAAAATAAACATATAATCAACATCCAAACTTGATGATCAAACATAGTAAACATCCATAGCAATCATATCACATTATCATACATACATACATACATACATACATACATACATGTATATAGTTCCTCACCTTTGATTTGAATCGAACTAATTTCAAAATGACACTAGCTTCGCTACGATCGAATCAAAGCTTATGGAATCGAGCCTGGAACCTTTGGAAAACCATGGCCTAAGTGTAACAACCACATTTCCATACCCTTCGAGTCGACAATAAACCATACATGTCCAACCCAAATTATGGAAAATGTATTGTTAAAGGTAAGAAATAAATATAAACAAAGCAGAATCTCACTTGAATGGAATAACATATATTATTGAACAATGATCTTTGTAAGGGAAAATTTTAAAAATACATATATTAGAGTCTAACTTAAATTCAGCTTGGACAGTTATAATACATGTCTTAAAATTGCTGAAAAACATCAAATAAATGCAGCAGAACTAGAATACGTTCATACACGATGAAGATCACGAGCTCTCCTTTGGAAAATCTAAATGTCTTCAGCTAATCTTGAAACTACTCGAATCTGACCCGAGTATAAAACTACCCAAATCAGTCTGGTAAACTAGTGTGAGAAACTCAATTCATAAATGACAATGTCATAGATTAGAGATTTGTGATAAGAACCTTTTGAAAAGAAAGAGTATCTCATAAGACCACGCACACATAAACACGGACAAATTTCTACTTTATGATAACAGAAAAGTTTTTATCAAAACATTTGATATTATTTTTAATGACATTATTTGAAAACATTTGCAAGTAACTTATTAATCTTAGCCAAATTGTTACATCGATTAAATTCCAGCATACTACCCAAAAAATGGGTTCTACAAACAAAATGCCAGGCACTTATTGGAGAATGGATTTCCATACAAATTACCAAGTAAAGAGACTACCTTCCGGCAGTACATCTCTAGAGGAGTGTACCAAGGCCCAACTGATGGTCCACTACCAACAAAAGACTGACCTACCTCTTTCAAGATTCTACTGAATATGTCATCACCCCGGTCGTTACCGATCTATCTGAGCGCGGTCTAGCATACACCACATTAATTTAAGCTCGAACGTCATAGCGGGTAGAAATATATCTAGAAGAGGATGACATAGCCTAATGGTTGTGAACCACATAACCTTGCCGCATCTATCCTATTTTAGTCTTTTTCGGGTATGAGACTGAGGTCGCGATTACCTTTCACATAGCATATTATATTTCTACTTTTGAATGCCGCATTGCTATTCCATAATCACACAACTGATTTCTACAAATGTATAACTCCTGAGCTCGTACATCTTAGGAAGGGGTGTTAAGCTAAGAGAAGTTGCCTTCTCTGCCACTAAGCAGTTGACACTTTCATAGAGATCAATTGATGTGATTTTAAAAATTGACATTTGTCCATATAAGTTCGTTCTAGGACTGAAAGAAAGCGAAGACACTCCTCCTACCGCATCCTGTTTTGGGAGTCACTCCTAGGATCAGTAGTGATTAGTCATTGCCAATCGAAGCTTTTCATAACGAAGGACTACTTCCACCATAAATATATGATAGGGTAAATTTCACCTCGAGAAACTAGTGGCGAGTAACTCTACTTCATGAATATCTTCGTCTTCAATAAATCTTATCTTTAACATGCTTTACTTCGAAATGTAAATTGCTCAAAGTGGTTTTCGGATAGGAATTTCACAAATCCAACCCTACTTTCTTCGAAATCCAATTATCGATAAAAATGTAAATATGCGTGTACAGGATTTTTTAAGTCTCTTTTCATCTTTACTTTTTACTGGTAAATCAAAGTCCTTTATCTTTGGAAATCTTCTTGTCCTTTACTTTCAAATAAAATTTCTTCTTTCGAAAACAGGTCTTAACTGGGTCAAAACCAATGTTATTTAAGACATGGTTTATTGTAAACCCAAAACCAGTTATATCGATTAAAATATTAGATTAATTTTATCCCAAATTAATTTCTATGTTCAACTCGTACTATATATAGAATAATGGTGGAAAATCACTTCTTTTAAATTTACGCGGATAGTTCAAATTTCTCTTCTCATAACTAAAATATAGAGTTTGGCTAGGACATCTTTATATTACTGAAAAACCTTGCTCAATCGTTTTTATTTGAAAAAAACTTTAACATAATCTTTTCATTTAGAGCATCCGGACTTTCTCCTCGATCCGTTCCACCCCTCGCCTAGAAAGAGAAAACATTGGCTAGGTAAGTTCAAGACACTTTTTGCTCCATTCCTAACCTTAGTTATACACCTAGTTTTATCCTCCCAGATCTCACAGGTGGGACAAATATATTAGTCGTTTCTGTATACGCAGTTTATTATTACATTCATGGAAATGATTTTATATTGTTTAAGCGTTATAAATAATTTCTCTTAGCCATTTATTTCCAAAGGAAATGATTTTATATTGTTTAAGTGTTATAAACAATTTCTCTTAGACATTTATTTAAACTATTATAAAAACTTTCAAATCATCATTTATCACTTATTTAGTTTTTTTAAAAGCATGTATAAATGATTCAAGAAAGATTCGCTAAATTAAACTTCGTTTATAAGGTTATTGAAATGAAAGTAGAAAAGTGCTGCGGAAAGTGCTTAAAAGCTGATTCGATTTGAAAACGACTATTATAATATTTGATCATCTATATTTTTTAATTCAAATCTCTTTTAAAAAAAATTAAATATATTTACCAAATTTATTACATATTTTTAAATATTTAAAAATATTCATTTCAAAGAATTTATACTTTGGTCACTTTACTACAAAAGCGGGATTTCTCTGAAAACTTTATTTGGACATAATTGAAAATTTTACATGATGAAATCTTGATTTTCTTTCTTCATTTACAAATTATGGATAAAATAATCTAGAAAATTCTTATCTCAAAGAATTTCGAGCTATAACCCATTCTCTACACTCATTTGAAATTTGCGGCGCGAAACCACGAACTACCATTTCGCAACGCGTCTAATTTTGACTTATTTTTCGAGATTTGTGGTAACACTTCCAAATCATCTTTACTTGCATATAAACCCTTTACAAACTATTTAAAATCAATAATTTATTATTTTGATTATTTAATAATTTTTTTTCGCTTATTTCAAAATATCTCATATTATATTATTATAATATTAAAATTTTCTATTTTTTAAACCTTTTAAACCATATATTATTTATTTTGAAACTTTAATCTTTTAAAATTTATTCTTTAAAATCTCAAATATAAACTTCCATTTCCAAAATAATTTTAACCTTTTATTTTTTTCTTTGATTTTCCAAATCAATTTCTATCTTTTCCAAATTAAATTTTCATTTCCAAAATTGATTTTGAAAAGAGGCTCACTTTTTCAAATATACCATATATATGGTCTTTACTTAACATAAGGAATAGTAAATCACTTCACATACGTAAATATAACAAAATTAGCTAAGATGTCAAATAATTATCAATAGTCATACATTCAAACTTATTCATCTAAATAAAAAATTCATCCAAACATTTATATTAACACTAAATGGTGTTAATCATCATAATCATCATAAAGGTGTAAACGTGATCATCATAGCATAACAACAATTTGGATTTTAAAAGAAATAAGAGTTTACTCACTTTCATTTTCCTTTGCAATTTTTTCTACAGCTAGCGTGCTTCTTTTCATTTGCCAAACTCAACACGACTTATCTTTGACTACTTTTTAAAATGATGAAAGACGAACTAATATTTGACAGAAGGTGGGTAGGCCTGTATACGGGGATGTATGGGGGTGTGTGTGGGATTTGTGGGATCGATCGTGGGTAGGTGAGGATGTACGTGGCTTTTGGAGGTGGGTAGAGGCGGGTAGTGTGTTTGGAGGGTGAGTGTGGGGTGTAGGTTCTCAAGTAGGTGATGGGCCGTAGGTTTTGAGGAGGGTATGCGTGTTTTAGAGAGGGTAGACTTAAGTACGTTGGGGGTATGGGTGTGAATGTGGTGTATAGGCTCAGGTTTGGCCTGGGTGGGGGGTTAGTGTTGGTGCGTGGGTGTGTATGAGGGTAGGTATAGCTCGGGTGGAGGTGTGTGGGGGCTTAGCCTGGGGTAGGGTGGCAGGTTCGTGTGCTTTGAAGGTGGGTGTGGGATGTAAGTGAGGGTATGGGTTCTTGGGTGAGTGATTTAGGAAGTAGGGGTATTGGATGCAATGGAAGAGATGAAGAAAGTGATGAAATGGTGAAGATTTTAGTGTGAGAAAATGGAGGGTGGTGGTCCTATTTATACATGAAGCTTCACATGTAAAATAACCCTTCTACCCCTGCTAACTTTTGATTTTCCAACCCCCCTTTTACCATTTTTTAAACCCATAGTTTAACCTCTAAGTACAATATTAAACGAAGAGGAGATGGTTGGATTTGAGATTTGTACAAGTGAAATGATTATGCCACTTTTATTTAATGCAACAAAATATATAAAATAGTGATGCTCATTTTCCATGCAAGGATTTGATATGTGCATTTATGTGGATGGATGCTTGAGTACTTTTGGGTAATGATTATGTTTAGTAAAAATTTTATTTATATTTTTATTTCAAATCAAAATCTTTTGTAATTTATGTTATAAACTTTCCAAAAATAAACTTTTGTATTATATGCTAAATATTTACATATTTATATGTGTGTAAATATGTTAATGTGAAGTTATATAGGTTTTAAAAAAATCATGTTGCAAAACGTTTAAACAACTTGTATCGAACAAAACAATGATTTTCAATAATTGTTTTATGGTCACATTTTGACATTTTTGTTAAACTATTTATTTATATAATAAAATTTGAAAATAAGTTCCTTATCATCTTTAATTAATTAAAACAAGTTTATTTGAGTTATAAAACCATATTAACAATATTGAAATTCAATTGTAAAAATACGACGTTGATTTGTCAACGCACGACAAAATTTGTCAATTTTTATAAAACAAGTTTATATGTTTATAAAACCATTATAAATCAAATTTATATTGTTTTTCATATCATTATATTACCATTAAAAAGAGTTATTTACCTTTTACAACAAGTATTCGTATATATATTAAATTTTATCGAAAATCAACTTTTGTCAATTTTACGACAAAAAATCCAAATTTCTTGATTTGAGTTCAAATTATAAAAATAAGTTTATTATCCTTATTTGTTTCATAAAATATTATTATTAAGTTTAGAAATTTTTTATATTTGAATATTTAAAATAAATTAAATATTCCATTTTCAAAGCGGTAAAATTACGGGTCGTTACATTCTCCCCTCCTTGAAAGAATTTAGTCCCCGATAATAAAAATTTAGACTTATAAGAAAACCTATCCTATAATTGAGTCTGAACAATTTTTTTTACTTTGATCTACTTAATAATAGGGTAGAAGAAAGATCTGCAAAATACTGATACTATATAACAATGTCATCATAAATATACATGAAACCACATAGGTTCATACCCACTAGCCTTAGCACGCACTACTTACTTAAGGTAATATACATAGTCAAAATATACATCAACATCACTCCCTAAAATGAATCATCCATATTATAGAACTCCCCAAAAATATATCATCCGTACTAACCAACCCTATTCGTCGAACTCCTCATCCGATGGTCCTCCCAAATCCATCACATCTGGTATAGCCTCCTCGTCTTCTTCTTCTTCCGGCTCCTCGTCCTCTTGCATCACATCCCATCCGAGTGGTTTCCCGGGCTGTCCTGCTGGAACCAAGGGAATATGACCCATCCTTGTTGGAGCATGCTCGTCTATCTCCTCGAAACCAAGATCCTCAATCGCTTTGAGATTGGTGATCCCATCTCTAGAATAGGGGTGCCCATCTCCCATAATACCCTCATCACTATCTAAACATAACCAAGCATCATACATCCCTGAATCCTCTCCTGAAGGTTCCTCCTCACTAGGCTCATCTTCTATTGGCTCCTCACTGACAGATTCATGCTCTATCGGCTCCTCTTCCCGATGCTCCTCGCTCAAAGGATTTGCAATCCAATGATCTAAGTCATCATCCTCTACCTCTATATCTATCTCTGCCTCAGCTTCCTCTGCTACCGAAATAATTATATCCTCATCGGATGAGATAATTATTGGATAACCAGCCAATCTTATCACAACTCCAAATGGTTCCCCTTCCCGAACATCCTCCTCCACGTCACTAGTAATGGGATTATCGAATACCTCACAATCCCCATACTTTGCTAATGCCCTCCTAAGTCTTTCCCTCAACTTAAAATGCTTTGCTTTAGTTAATCTCTACAATGATAGAAAACTTAGGATCAATTACTAGGTTTTTTATATACTTGACAAATTTATGAAGTCTTATCTTACTTAACACCCTCTTTTCTTTTTCTTATATACCTAAATCTAAATTAATTATGTAATTTATGCTTATTCATATATTGATAAGAAAATTCTTACTATATGTGCATCTTTACCTAAAAATTTCAAATCCATGTCACCTACCTAGATTTAGGAGCTTTATTTATCTAACCGAATTGTTTGAACTTAGCTTTTCCCTACCCTTTATGTTTGATCCATGTTAAATTTTGAAATGCAATATATTTTTCCTTGAAAAAATGTTAGAATTTAAAAATAATTTAACTGAAATTATTTTTCTCGTAGATTTACTTGAAATTAATACTTCCAAAATTCAACTCATAAAATATATTCCATATTTATCTTTTACAAAATCGTTTTATAGAATGCGCTCCTAAATTTTTTTACCTTAAATAAGTCTCTTAACCTTAAACCAATTTTATCTCCAAACATCTTATAGTCAAATTGTGAAACTTAATTCACAAGGTATTTTTATTTAAATCTTTATATCAAATAACCAATCAATTAGTGATAATAATCGAGTATTATCGTCCCTTAACAACCAAATATTCAATACATAACTATATCATTTTAAAAATATCCTTTACATCCAAAATATAATCCTAGGTAAAATTATTTCATTCACCAATTTTTTCAAAACAAAAATCATTTTATATAACAGTAAAAAATACGCGCTCATATATATAATACTCTCTACTCATTCTAATGTGTCACTTATCCTATCTCTAATGAGTTACTCATCCTAGGGTACTACTAACCCTATTTCTGATGAGTCTTTTAAGCCTATCAGGCTTAGGTGTTTGTTTAACCTAAGCTCTAATACCAAATGTGACAATCTAGGTTTTTCAACGATAGACGGTGGATATAACCCACCGTAGTTTACACTGGCACCTCGCGATTTGGATTTACGGCTAGCCTCTCGATTTAAAGCCCAACTGGCAAACCAACCCTTTATCACTAGGGATAAGTAGGAGTAAGAGTCATCCGTTCGCTACCTAGCAAGAAGCGAGAACCCCCTATCATGCTGAAAAAATCAAGGAAATACGATCCCGATTTCTTAGAAATCCAATTATCGATAAAAATGTGAATATGTGTATATAGGATTTGTTAAGCCTTTTTCATCTTTTACTTTTACCGATAAATCAAAATCCTTTATCTTCGGAAATCTTCTTGTCCTTTACTTTCAAATAAAAAAATTTCTTTCGAAAACATTTCTTAACTGGGTCAAAAACAATGTTATTTAAGACATCGTTTACTGTAAAACCAAAACCAGTTCTAGCGATAGATTAGACTAATTTTATCCTAGATTAATTTCAATATTCAACTCATACTATTTACAGAATAACGGTGGAAAATCACTTCTTTTAAATTTATGTGGATAATTCAAATTTCTCTTCTCATAACTTAAATGTGATGAATGGGAATTTTCGACCCTCGAAAATAGATATTAATACATCATTGGTATTCACATGCCACAAATTCAAGTGTAGGAAACCCAATCGTTAGGGGTAAAAAGAAATAAAAATAAAAGATAGAACAAACAGAATCTCACATCACATCAAAAACACTTATAATTTTACGTATGGAATATTACATACAATCACTTCAAGTGATTTACAAGAGTTACAGCATGTACTAACCCAGCCAGGATAGTTATTTTGGTATATCCACACAAGTGCTAGTAGATACATAATAAAGATACAATGGAATATAGATAACTTCTTTAGAAGACCAAAAATGCTCCATAAACCATGCTCCATTCCAAAATGCTCCAAGCTTTCCTAACTACTTGGTTACATGGGGATAACTAGGGCACCCAGAGTTCAAAGGTAAAAGAAAATAAACTCTGGATCAGTCATGGGACTAGTGTAAGAACTCAAAATATGCATTTTGAAAAAAAAAGGTATCTCATAAGACCACGTCGCACATTAACACGAAACGAGTTTTTACCTTACGATAACCAAAATATTTTACGTCAAAATACTTGATATTATCTTTAATGATATATCTTTGAAAACATTTGCAAAGAAACTTATTAATCTTAGCCAAAATTGTTATAATTATTAAATTCAAACATACTAGGCTCTACAAACAAAACTTTTCAAGGCTCGTTCGGAGAGTGGATTCCATATAATGGCAAGGTGAGGGACTACCTTCCATAGAGTATACTTCTAGAGGGATATACGTAGGGTCCAGATATTGAACGCCTATACCAACACAGAACTGACCTACCCATTCGCTGGATAGTACCGAATATGACATCACCCTGGTCGTCACCGACCTTTAATGGGATCCCAAGCATACACCACATACTTGACATATATAGAGTAATCTAGAGGGTGATGACCATCTTCTAATGGGTACGACTCACATAGCTCCACCGCATCTACTCTGCTTTACCTATTCCCAATTGATGAGGATCGAGGTAGTGATTACCTTTTTCACATATCACATTCCACTTTGAATGCCACACTGCCATTCCATTATCACACAACCGGTTTCTACAAACGTATAACTCCTGAGATATTACGTCTTAGAAAAGGGTGTTAAGCTAAGAGAAGTTACCTTCTCCACCACCAAACAGATGATACATTCATAGAAATCAATCAATGTAATTAGAAATGCAACTTCAAACATTCGTCCATACAAGTTGTCTAGGGACAGGACGAATCGAAGGCGCTCTCCTACCATATCCTGTCGGGAGTTACTCCTAGGATTAGTAGTGAGAAGTCCATGCATCGAAGGTCTTAAATGTAGAACTACTGCCACAATAATATGATATGGGAAATTTACCCTAAGGTTTAGTGAAAAGTATCCCTACATTCCATCTTCCACAGATATTTTCATGTCTTCACTTCGAATACGTAAATCGGTTCGAAGTGGTCTTCGGACAAGAATTATCCAAATCCGACTTCGGTTTCTCTGAACCAATCATCGAAAAAAGAGGTCATATGAATCGAGAATCGATCTTTAATTGATTAAGTTCTTTATCAAAATCTCTTTTGGAGATATACATTTATAAGACATTCTTTACGTTATATACGGAAATAATAAACCGCTCTTATAAAATCCCTTGATAACTTTTGAACTTCTTTGTACTGAGAAAAAATTCAAAATCATTTCATTTCATTTATGAAGATATTGAGCCGAGAAAACCAAATTCACCATTCCCTCCATCGGGCCAGTCCGGATAGCCTGGAAGAGCAGGAAACTGGTTTTCCAATCTCAAGCCTAGACAATGTCTCTCAAACACCTATAAGCGGTCAAGTTATTTGATCGACTCTAAATCTTTAATTATTCAAAAAATAATTCAAATCATCTAAAAACACTTTATAAATCATTTAAAAACATTTATAAAAGATTTGTAAAAGAATTGTTAAGTTTAAAACTATATTTTCAAATGCCACGGAAAAGTGCCACGGAAAGTGCTCTTTTAAGCTATATTGATCAAAACTACCATTTTTATTATTTGAAAATTAACTTTTATTACTAAAATCACTTTGAAACCATTTTATAACATTTATAAGATTTATTTCATATTTTTAAATAATTTTAAAACATCATTTTCTAAGAAATCCAGTTTTGGATTCCGAACTACAAATTCGAGATTTTCCAAAAAAATGTTTTACTCATATGTCAAAATCTATTCATCAGAATCTTGATTTTCTTTCTTCCTTGGAAAACTACATATATAATAGTTTAGAAAATTCTTATCTTGAAGAATTTCGAGCTACATTCCAACTTTTACAATAGTTTGATTTTTATAGCGCGAAATCGCAAACTACCGATATGCGACACGTTTACTTTTGACCTTATTTTCTATTTCTTTTCAAACTACACCAAAACATAATTAAATGTTTATAAAAAAAAATTCAATACATTTTAAACCATTTTTAAGAGGTTTAACAATTCCATATATACCATTTCATTAATCCAAGGAAAGTGATTTCTTTTGTGCTTATCGAAGTGTATATTCGTGACTTTCATATATTTTCAACATTCTTATGGAAACAACCAAACTTGATGATCAAAGAATAATAAACATCCATTTGCAAATATCATACTATCATCCTACATATAGTATAATAAATTCTGAGTTCTCACTTTGTTTGGTTATTCGAACGAAAAATCGGCTATAGCTCCGCTGCTCGATGTTTTTCGCACATAAATCTTTGAACGATTAGACTTGAAGTGGCTTAACTTGGAAGGGGGGAGGGGATGTTGCTCATGTCCTTGAGTGGAGGGGGAGGAGAGATTGGCCGTGGTGGTGATGGCTGAAGCCCTGGGTAGAGGAAGAGAAATGGAGGAGTTTTGAGGTGGTTCGAGCTGAGTTTTTGTTGATATTTTTGTTTGTTTTATTTTTAGGAATATTTTGGCATGATTTAATTATGGGAAGAAGAAATGAAAGGAAGTAAGAAATAGCTTAGAAAATGAAGAAGAAGATATGAAAAAAGTGAGAAAGTATGTGTATATTTATAGAAAACTTTTGGAACTAAAATAATATTTTGTAAAATACGAAAATATCATTTGCTTAAATTTTAAGCAAATAACTTATTCAATACATAAAATCATGTTTCAAATCACCACTTTATGTCATTTTCACTTAAGAGATAAGTAAAGAATATAATGATTTGTTTACTTTTTTTGAAATGACATGTTTTGTCTTTTTAGTTTACTTTTGCTAATTACTTTCTAGAATTTTCTAAGTGTGTTTTCAAAAAGTAATCATGTTCAGTGAATTGCAAATCACTCTTTATATGTTAAAATGTTTATAAGAATGTGTACATAAAGGTGCAATGATTTTGCGATAACTTTTAATCGACAAAACACTGATTTCCGACAAAATGTTTTATGGTCATATTTTGACGTTTTAGTTAAACCATTTATTTATGTAAATCAAATTTTAAAAAATTTGTATAATTATATCTAAAAATATAAACACTCATAAATAAATCAAAATTATTTATTTAACAATTGAAACTTTCTTTTCTAAAATCAGGATTTTTTCACTTTTGTTAATATAAGCAAATGTTACTATCTCTACGTATATTTCTATTTCCAAATCCTATCTAATATTGTTTAGATCCTAAAACCTTATATATTTTATATTTTAAATCACTTTTAATGTTAAATTTCGAGGTGGTCAAATTATGGGTTGTTACGTTTGTAACGATCTTGAATTTTATTTAGTTTAAATTGATAATTAATTTAATTTTTGAATAAAATTGTGAAGTAATCATAATTAATATTAAATATTAGTTTAAAAATATGAATAAATTAAAATTTAATTTGGACATTTGAAAATAAATACGTATAAAGAAATACAAGACAATTTGTATGTAAGGCAAATTAAAAACTTAAGTTAGAAATATAATTATACACATAAGATAAATTACAAGTAGTGAGTAAACATATTAACAAATATCTAACAACATATTTATTTTGGAAAATTTATTTGTATTTCAAGGTAATAAGGCCAAAGCAAAGAGAGTGCATTCAAGTATATTCAAAATAAGTATGTTATGTACACTTGTAAAAGAAAACAAAATATATGTAAATTATCTTATAAAAGAAGACACTAAACAAAGTGCTGAAGCTGAGAAAAGAAAATAAACAAAGCAATAGAACATAATAAAAGTATAAAGTCAAAGCCTGTAAAAGTGTTTATGTACAGAGCAAAGAAGTTTAAATATGTATACAAGAGCCTGGGGATTTATTCATGCTAGACCAAGACAAAACAAATATCTACAACTAAGTACATATAAGAAAGAGGCTGTAAAAAGAAAATTTACAAACAAAACTGTATATGCATGATTTAAATAGCATAGTTGTAAACAAGAAAGGACTTGAGAAATTAATGCAAGATCCTCTTTAGTACACAATATATATTCATCGGCCACCAAGCAAGATTATCAGCCGAGTTAAATAAGCATACGCATTTAATGAAAATCACTTCAGCCACCATTGAAAAAAAAAGAAATCTCTGAGAATATTAAAAAAAAAGGGATCTTGTACCAGGATTGTACAAGTAAAATAATCCCTGTAAACTTCTTTTATATGTCAACTTCTTCATTTTTGTTCATTCATCAACCTGGAAAAAAAAATGAAGATAAAATAGCAACCTGAAAACAAAAACAAACGAGAGGTTAAAGAATCAAGTGAAGGCTTCAGCAAGTAAATTTCAAGCCCGATTCAAAATAAAGCAGCTCTATTCTCTCCTATTCTCAACAACTGTGAGTAACTTTACTTTTAAAAACTTAAAGTATAAATTTTGATTGCATGCAAGTTTCCGGAATGGATATATATTGTTTGTATAGCTATGTGATTATATGTATGAGTGGTCTAAGACAATTATATATATACTGTCGTTATTTGTTTGTAGTTACAGGGTTAAGTAGATAATCAAAATACAAAACATCTCCTTCCAATCATCGTTAGGCTTTGGTTTCAAAAGAAAGTTTGCGTATTGAAGTATAGACTAAAATGTAAAAATAGATTTAAGAAGAATAAGAATATACGGTGTGGGGAAAAAATGATTTTTACAGAGAAACTCAAATATATGAAAAATTCGAGTATGATGAATCAGTGATTCAAGTATATATTGTGAATTGTTATTCGAAAACTAGATTTTAAACCAAAATTTTTGATTTTTCATCAAGTATGTTGAGAGCAGTCCCTAGTTGAACTAAAAATGCTTTTTAACAAATTCCCAATGATCGAACAATTTTAAAATGTTGAAATTTTGTCTGAAGCTTGCTTAATCTTCGTAGAATTCAGGAAAAATGTAAAATAATTTTTCTATTGTATGAAATTAGGATACGAGATTAATTTAGGGCTTGAGTTCCAGTTCTGGTCTTGTCTGTAATCAAGGGGTGTTCGTCGCTCTCACGTGATCGAGTGTCTCGAAATGTTTTGGAAATGGAAGTTTGATGCGTTGGCATGGTGTGGCCAAAGGAGGAGGGTCTCAGGTGGTCTCGGTGGTGGTGGCGAAGTCGTTTTGTCGACTGTGGTGAACTGAAGTTTTTCGAGCAGAAGACAATTTTTCGATTTAATATTTTTAGGGTCGAATTGGGTTTGGTTCTCGGATCTATGGAGGAATCGTGACTTGCCGATGGCGTTGGAGTTCACCTGAGCTCAATGGAACCATCGTGCATGTGCACGGGGGCACGTGAATGTGTCAGCAGTTTTGAACGTGGGTCGCGAGTCGTGCTCGAGTTCGAATAATTCTTCGGGTTTTCTGTCGAGTCCGGATGCAAGTTTCCTGATGCTAATTATACTTAATTTAAGTTTTTAAACTTACTAGAATAGATAAATCTAAACTACAGAGAAAAGAGAAAAAGGAGGAAGAAGAAGAACGAATGTGACAGGGAGTGTTGATGGGTTTGGGTGGTTACAGGATTTTTGTTTACTCGAGTAATCCCTGTGTTTGACTCGAAGTATTCGAGTATTGGACCCAAAGCAAAATGGTTTTGTCTCGGGTCATTTTTGTTTGCATAACTCGCTTTCTAGGTTTACAAGTTTTAAAACTAACTTTGGCAAAGAAAAGTATGTGAGAAAGGAAGTAGAGAATTCGGGGAAGAAGGGAAGGGAACTCGAGTGTATACTCGACTGTAAATTGTGATTTCCTCGTGTAGAATATTGGTACAGGTTTACCTGTCCTGTTTTTTTGTTTTATATTAAAACTGCATTTAATTCAAACAAAGTTTAAACAAAGTTTTAAATTAAAAGTTTAGACATGAATCCAGGTTTAATTTGAGGTTTAGTTTGGAACAAAGTTTTTAAAAATTTAAATTGTTTTAGTAATTTAAAAAGGGTTTAGGCAATTAAGTGAAATAGAAGATTTGTATTAAAATAAATTTGAAAGTTGATTTAAAACAAGTTAAATTAAAAACTTGAAAATTAAACCTGAATCAAAACTGAATCCCAAATTTTGAAATAAAAAGATGTTTATACATTTAAATGTTCAAAATTGATTTGTTTCAAAAAGGAATATGTGATAGGTTAATTTCATTAACTTCTAAATGTTTACGAATGGGATTTTGATGATACTAATTAAAGAACGATTAATTTAAGGATAATTAATCAAGGGATTTATGTATAATTACTCGATGTAATTAAATTGTGATTTATTAAAATAAGTGATTTGGGAAAAGCACTTATTGTAGCCAGTTAAGGATAATTAATTGAACGATAGTTAATTAAAGATTAATTGATTAATGAGTTATAATTAATTGAAGATTAATTAGTTATTGTAAGTAGTTAATTATTAAGGTTAATTAATCAAGTGATTAAGATAAAATTACATTTAATGTAATTAAAATGTTGATTTATTATAAAGATAACTAATTACTTAAAGATAATTATTTAATGAAATTAATTAAGGTTAAATGATTTTGTAATTAACTTAAGGTTAATCTAATTAATTTATTAATTAAGAACAATTAATTAAAGTGTTTGATAAATTGATTGATATCAAATGATTTGTAATTAATAAATCAAGATTGGATAATTAATTCATAAGCAATTAATTTACTTGGAAATAAATTAAATAAATTAGGATTAAACAATTAATTAAACCTGCTTATAAATAATTATTGAATGCTTGACCTTACTTATGAATGATTGTATTGTATGAGATGTCTTGAATTGACTGTCCTACCTGATCTGTGATATTATGTTCTGTAATTTGAGCTGTGCATAATTTATTCATTTATTTGTGATACATTTGTATATTATCTGTGAATCTGTGAATGGACGATAAGCGTTATAGCTTATATCGCTTATCAACTATATTTTTGTGTTTTGATCTATGATGATTGAATGATGTTGCACTATTGTGTTAAACCCCTGGATCACACTTATACACACACAAAAATGGATTTCACGGGGAAATCGATTAAGTCACAGATTTTAAAATAGTTTTAAATTTGAATTTTTAAATTCAAATGGATTGGAAATGGATTGAGTTTAAAATGAAAAGCTTTTGAAAAGCTGTTTTAAAATGTACGTTATTTTGAATAACTTAATAAAGATTTGAAATTTAAATAATTTGATTTAAACTGGAATTCAATATCTGAAATTGAATCCTATATTGGTATTTATGATTTAAAAAGAATTATACAAGTCTATACGGGTTTTAAACTTTTTTTGGAAATTTGAACTAACCTAAAGATTTTAACTTGTATAAAAGAGATCGGATATTTCCGAAACGAAAACTACTTATTTTCAAATAATAATAGCTTTTATTTAAAGAAAGGATTTCCAAATTGTGTTAAAAGATTTCAAGTTTGAAATAGAATTGAATTGTTTTGAAAACTATAAAATGAGTCTTTGATTCAAAGACTGAATAAGTTAATCCAACTTAAAATGGTATAGTTTTTGAAAGGCTATGAATGAATCTTTGGAAAACGAATTTTGAAAGCTATAAGTTAAATCTTGACTTAAAGATTTAACGAGTTAATCTAATTGAAATTGAAATTGTTTTGAACTCCACGAATGGAACTTTGTGAAGGGGGTGAACTTTGTGAATTAAATCTTTTCGTTTAAAAGATTACAAGTGTGGAAATTTGTTTAAACCATTGAAGGTTGTTGAAATGAATCTTTTTGTTTAAAAGATTGGAAATGGTAATTTGTTAACCATTCGAATAAAAGGTTTTGGGCTTTAAGCTGTGATTTAATTGAGACCCCCACTATCCATATGATTTTTAATATTGCGCTCGTTATTCGGTTTAGCCGGGGAAGGACCTTTGTGTCATATAACCCATTCCGGATAATGATACGTCGTTACGGATAACATTTGAAGACCGGTGGTGAAGACCGGGTATTTGCAAGAGCGATACGATGACCAATAGATTATCTCTGCACTGAGTCGCGCCGGTATAGAGATTCCCTAAGTGAGGGAAGTTCGATCGGGATTGTGGATACCTGGATAGCAAGGACTTCTTTTGAAGTGCCTTCGGTTCTGTTCGAACCCGGAACAGACTTGTATAGTTACATGTCTGACACTACACTTTGAGATATATAGTAGATTTCTTTCAAATACATATCTGTTGGTGACAGGGAATTTATTCTCTTAGCTTAACACCCTTCTCTGAGACGTACGAGCTCAGAGGTTATGTAGTTGAAGGTTATCAGTGATATATTCCCAAATTGGTAATATGGCATGCTGAGTGCTGCTGTGTGCTGATCAATTGTTGATCGAAGCATGGCTTTGTGCCTAGCTTTGTGGACGAGACTTCGTTAGACCTCACACCCCAGAAATGGTCAAAATAGGAAAGATGTGGCAAGGTTATAAGGGTCGCTCCCTTTAGGGTATGTCATTTCCTTCTGGAAAAGGGTGGTGTCAGGTATGGAGCCTTGATGCTTAACCTATGTGGTTGCTCCAATCTCATTTTCTGTGTGGTTGTTGCTTTTTGATCGAGAGCCTCGGATAAAGGTCCCGAAGGACCGGGGGGTGGCATGCTCGAGTAGTAGTTACCTAGTTACAAAGGTAACCCGGCCTTGTGTTGGCAGAGATCCGATTAGGTTCTCGGGACGTCCCGTCAGAGGCGATCCCATGTGGCAGTAGGAAGTTCCTTAGCCTAACCATTTGTTGGAAATCCAATCAAAACAATACGAGCCCTTTACAATTGAAATTGTATTACCTGTCACCTCAGGCGGCATCTATAACACGCATAATATAATGGTACCTATGCTGGCTAAGATTTATATCATATTTTCGAAATGTTTTCTGTACTTTACACTTATAATAATGATATTGAAAAGAAATTCTCTCGTATCAAGCATGTTTGACTATCATAAGGAGAAATATCCTTCAAGTTTGCGCTTGCATTGTGTGTGTGGCGGGAGGTCTTATGGTAGTTTCATTTTCTAAAAGCATTGCGAATATGTTTTAAACTATTTTGTTGTTTATTTAAAAGATAAACTGTTTTCGTTACTCACACCAGTCCCATGACTGACCTGGAGTTTATTGTTTCTTTTCTAAACTCTGGGTGCTCACTATTTTCCACACGAGCAGTCTAGAGTTGGGTTTTTCAGGTAGTCAGGCTTAGTAGATTATCTGGAGCTAGTTCCGTCTTTGGTTGTGGACGAGACTTGCTTGTCTTAGTGTATCGTGATGTTGGTTCGAGCTGCTGCTGGAGTTCTCTTTTGAAGATTATCTTAGAATTATATTGTTCCGCTGCTGGTGTTATCTATTTTATTCTTTTCCGCTGCTATTTTCTTGTATCATATCTCTGATGTATATTGATATCTATTGTATCATCCGTTGTATCAGATATTGTATCAATGCTGTATATCGATGATATTATTCTTTTTCTTCCGTTGTGTTGTACTTAATGGTGTTATAAGCTCCGGCGACTCGGATTTGAACGATCGAATCTATGGCATTCGAGTACGATAAAAGTATGAATGTCGATTTTCGAACACGAAAAATTCGTATCGTCACAATGTTCTTCCCTACTTAAAAGAAATTTCATCCTCGAAATTAGATTAGATAGAATAGCTCAAAAGGAAATATATTCGATATGATGGAACATACACAAAAGTATGACTAAGTGACTACACCCCAGGCGGTGGATACACTATATGATATAGTTCATTTTCAATTCTAAATTCGGGATATGCCTTTTTCATTCCATCCTTTATTTCCTAAGTGTAATCCTTCGCATCACCACTCCATTGAACTTTGACTAACCTTACCACCTTCCTCCTTAATCTTTTTTCATTACGATCAATGATTCGAATAGGACGTCTGATAACTGCTAAATTTGGTTCCACCTCCAAGTTTTCCTGAGTAGTTGTTTCTATGATTTACTTTGGGTCATGCACATGTTTTCGTAAATGAGATACATGAAAAACATTGTGCACTCCTGCCAACTCTGGAAATTTCTCTCGATAGGCTAGTGGGCCGATTCGTTCAAGAATGGAAAATGGTCCAATATATCGAGGTGCTAACTTCCTCGATCTTCCAAACCTCACTACTCCTCTCATCGGAAAGACTTTCAAAAGGACTGAATCTCCAACTAATAATTCCAGGTTTCTACGCCTTCGATCCGCATAGTTTTTCTGTCTACTCCGGGCTTCCTTTATCTTTTTTTCTAATTACATCAACTTTCTCTGAAGCTTCTCGTATCATATACGGACCAAGCACTAACCGATCTCCGGTTTCGATCCAACATGTTGGTGACTTGCACGAACGACCATATAGTGCTTCATACGGTGCCACGCTTATATCAGCTTGATAACAATAATTATAAGAGAACTCTACTAAATGCAGATGATTTTCCCAGGAGCCTCCAAAGTCTAGAATACATTCCCTGAGACGTTCTTCTAAAACGTGGTTAACTCTCTTTGTCTGTCCATTAGTTTGGAGATGATAGGAAGTGCTTATATTCAGCCATGTTCCTAAAGTGGTCTATAATGCTTTTCAAAACTGACTAGTAAAGATTAGATCATGATTGCTTACTATACTGCTTGGAACTCCATGCAATCGTACAATTTCCTTCATTAATATGCAAGGCTTACAATGTTCCTTATTGGCTTAACTGGAATGAAGTGTGCAATTGTAGTTAGTCAGTTATGATAACCCAAATGCCTTTGTTCCTTTTCCTCGTTCGAGGTAAAACATAGTTGAAATCCATTGATATTTGATCCCACTTCCAAGTTGTAATCTCCAGAGGTTGAAGTAACCTTGCAATTTTCTATTGGTCGCTCTTGACTTGTTGACAATTGGCGCATCTGCTAAAATAAATGAATATGTCCCTTTTCATGTTTTTCTACCAAAATGTGAACTTCATATCTTTGTACATTTTGTTAATTTCCAGATGAATGTTAAATTTTGATTTGTGGCACTCAGCTAATACCTCTTACCTATATTTTTCCACATCCAAAACATATATTCGCCCATTCAGTCGTATAACTCTATGGAAATCAAATTCAAAGCTTGAATTTCTTTCTTCTTCATTTGTCTTAATGAACTTTTCAAATTGTCTATCTTCTCTTTGTTTACTAGCTATTCTTTCCAGATGAGTTGAGGTAATTACAAGATAAGCTATAACGACATGCTTTCTACTTAATGCATCCGTTACCACATTGGCCTTCCCGGGTGTATATAAGATATCAAGGTCATATGATGCGAGAAATTCTAGCCACCGTTGTTGTTTCATGTTCAAGTCCTTCTAGATGAAAAGATACTTCAAAGATTTATTATTTGTGAAGAGCTCAAACTTCTCACCTATTTAAAGAAGGGATATTATTTACTAGGGTCAATCAAAGTTTACTTAAAATAAACTATAATGAATTCTTACCCAATAGACAATGTCTTCATACTTCAAATTCAAACAGAATGGCTAATAGCTCTAAGTCATGTGTTGCATAGTTCTTCTCATGAGTCTTCAGTTGTCGGTTTACTTAAGCAATCACTTTCCCAAGCTGCATTAAAACTACGCCTACACCTTCTCTACAAGCATCAGTATATATAATTAAACCAACACTTTTATCAGCAATAGCTAGGACTGGAGCACTTGTCAATCTTTTCTTTAAATTAGTAAATGCTTCTTCACATTTCGATGTCCATTCAAATTTATCATCCTTCTTTGTTAACTTTGTAAGATGGGAGGAAAATTTTGAGAAATCCCGGATGAACCTTCGGTAATATTCTGCCAATCCTAAGAAGCTGTGGACGTCTTTTGCAGTTTGGGGTGGCTTCCAATCTGGACTGCTACAACTTTCCCTAGATAACATAAACCTCCTTCTCCTGATACTACATGCTCTAGGAATCTAATTTCTTTCTCCCAGAAATGGCACTTTGAGAATTTGGCTTTAAGCACATTCCTTCTTAATATCTCAAATAAAATCTCTAGATGCCTCTAGTGTTCTTCTTCTATCTTCGAATATACAAGAATATCATCAATAAAAACTAATAAAAATTTATTTAGCACAACTTTATATACTCTATTCATGAGGTCAATAAAATAAGCGGGTGCATTAGTTAGCCCAAAAATTATCACTAACCACTCATAGAAGAAATCTGGACCTCTGAATATAGTCAAATGTATGCAGTCTTCTGCTATTCTAAGTTAATAGAATCCTGAGGCTATATCCATTTTAGAGAATACCCAAGCACCATGAAGTTGATTGACCAAGTCATCTATTCGAGGTAGAGTATACTTGTTCTTAATTGTTTGCTTGTTCAGGTCTCGATAGTCTACATAGAGCCTTAAGGAACCATCGGACTTGGCAATAAAGACTACTAACACTCCCCAATTTGAGCGACTTAGTCTTATCAATCCATTTTTCAAGAACTCATATGTTTGTTCCCTTAATTCATCCATCTCTCTTGGAGCCATTCACTTTTAGTAAGAACAGGTCTTGCATCAGGAATCAAATCGATACAAAACTCAATTTCCTGATGTAGGGGCAAACTTTTTACCTCTTCAAAAACATTCGAAAACTTCTTAACAATCGGCATGATCTCCAAGTTTTCTTGGGGTGAATCAAGGGCATATTGGAAACTATCCTTACCGGGATGGGCTTGTTGCAGGATATTTTTATAAATTTTCCAAAACCGTTCCACAAAAATACCTTTCTCTTAACGCAATCACGGACATCTTAAATTTTGGATAACTAATCCATACCGAGCAATACTTCAAATCCAATAAAATTGAGGACAAACTTGTCACATGAAAAACAATGAGAAAGCTAGGTAACTTGGACCTTTTCACAAGTCATATAAAGGTTGGTGCTACCACCTATGGGATTTAACATATGGATAGGGGTATCTACTCTTTTTGTGGTAAGCTTCAATTCTTCCACCAATTCTTTGGAAATAAAACTGCAGGAAGCCCCAGTATCAAATAATACTTCAACCATAATGCCTTTAACACAAATAACACCCTCCAAAACTCCTCTTTCCCTTATCTCTTCTGAAGTTAATGGTTCTTCTTCCATGGCATAGGTCTTAACTGATTGGACACTCCCTAAATAAACAACCCATCATCATATGCCCTTGTTGATGGCAATTAGAACAGAGTACCTTTTCTCGTTGCCTCTTCTCACTCCTACAATCTTTCATAATATGTCCTTTCTATTGAAAATTTCCACATTTAAATTCTTTTTCTTCTTTCCTCCTTGTCGCCTTTTCACCTTTGGATTGAATTCCTTCTCACTGGGGTTATTGCTACTATTGCTAATATTTAGTTCTGATGCTGGCTTTTCCTTATCAACAAATTCATATCGCAAACCCATATCTATTAGGTTTATGAATGACCCTTTAGGTGAGCAGTCATTCTATCATGAAACTCTTTTCTCAATTCCAGCCACAAATATTTCATTCTTCTTAAGTGGAGTATCAATCAGTCCAGGCCTAAAAGGAGATAATTCATCAAACTTTCTTAAGTATTCTTCTACCGACATTTTTTCTTGCTTTAGATCCATGAAGATTTTATAGAGACGGGACTTCCTAGCATTGGGTAGGTATCGTTCTCTAAATACTTCTTTAAATCTTTCCCATGAAATATCATCTTCTGGTTCATTGATGGTAATTGACTCCCACCAAGCCAAACCCCCACCTTGCAATTGCCAAGATGCCAGGAAGTGCTTTTGCTCATCCTTGGTGTCCAATCCTTTAAAGATTCTCTCACATGAGAGAAACCAAGCCTGAGCTTCACTAATAGATTTTGTAACCCTGAATGGTTTCCCGTCCAAATTGATAAAAGTTAGGCAAAAATTTGCAAGATTAACTTGAGGTTGTACATGAGCTATCGTTTCCTCCACCTTTTTGTTTCCCTTTCCTCGTCCTTTTTTAGTACCCATTTCCTACCACCTGAATACAGTAAGGAAATATCTTTAGGATTATAGACGAGATTACCTTAGGGAACGAAATAAACTCGAATATACTTATTTGGATAAGATTTCCCAATGTACGCTCTCTCGGACTTAACTCTTTTAGGGCATTGCTAACCCTATCTCTAATGAATTGACCCCAACCAGGCTTAGGTATTTGCTCAACCATAAGCTCTGATACCAAATGTGATAAACGGGAATTTTCGACCATAAAAAATCGACACTAATACATCCTCGGTATTCATGTTCCACAAATTCAAGTGCCGGAGACCCAATCGTTAGGGGTAAAAAGAAATAAACATAAAAGATAGAACAAACAGAATCTCACACCGCATTAAAAACACTTATAATTTTACATATGGACTATTACATACAATGACTTCAAGTGATTTATCAGAGTTACATCATGTACTAACCTGGCTAGGATAGTTATATTGGTCCATCCTCACAAGCGCTAGTAGATACATAATAAAGATATAGCAGAACATAGATAACTTCTTTTGAAGACCCAAAATGCTCCATGCACCATGCTCCATTCCAAAATGCTCCAAGCTTTCCTAACTACTTGGCTGCCTAGGGAAAACTAGGGCACCCAAAGTTTAAGGGAAAAAAAACTCCGATTCAGTCATAGGACTGGTGTGAGAACTCAAAATACGCGTTTTGAAAATAAAAGGTATCCCGTAAGACCACATTGCACATAAACACGAAACGAGTTTTTACTTTGTGATAACCAAAATATTTTATGTCAAAATACTTGATATTATCATTAATGACATATCTTTGAAAACATTTGCAAATAAACTTATTAATCCTAGCCAAAATTATTACCATTATTAAATTCCACCATACTAGGCCGACAAAAAAAACTCTTTCATGGCTTGTTCGAAGAATGGATTCCATACAATAGCAAGATAAGGGACTACCTTCCGTACAGTATACCTCTAGAGGGATATTCCTAGGGTCCAAATACTGAATGCCTATGCCAACACAGAACCGGCTTACCCATTCGTTGGATGGTACCAATATGACATCACCCCGGTCGTTGCCGACCTTTAACTAGATCCCAAAGCATACGCCACATACTAGACATATAAAGAGTAATCTAGAAGGGTGATGACCATCTCCTAATGGGTGCGACCCACATAGCTCTGCTGCATCTACCTTGCTTTAGCCATACCCGGTTGATGAGGCATGAGGTATTGATTACCTTTTTCACATAGCAAATTCTACTTTGAATGCCACACTGACATTCCATGATCAAACAGCTGATTTCTACAAACGTATAATTCCTAAGCTCATATGTCTCAGGAAAGGGTGTTAATCTAAGAGAAGTTGCCTTCTCCCCCCAAAAAAATGATATGTTCATAGAGATCAATCAATGTAATTAGAAATACAACATCAGACGTTCTTCCATACAAGTTATCCAAGGACAAGACAAATCGAAGATACTCTCCTACCACATCCTGTCGGGAGTTACTCCTAGGATTAGTAGCAAGAAGTCATTGCATTGAAGATCTCAAATGAAGAGCTATTGCGATAATAATATGATATGGGAAATTTCCCCCATGGGTTAGTGACAAGTAGCCATACATTCCATCTTCCATAGATATATTCATGTCTTCACTTCGAATACATAAATTGGTTTGAAGTAGTCTTCGGACAGGAATTATCTAAATCTGACCGTGGTTTCTCGAAACCAACCATCGATAAAAGAGGCCAAGTGTATCGAGAATCATTATTTAATTGATTAAGTTCTTTTATTGAAATCTCTTTTGGAGATACACATTTATAAAATATTCTTTCCGGTATATACGAAAATATTAAACCTCTCTTATATAATCCCTCGATAACTTTCAAAATTCTTTTTACTGGGAATAAATTCAAAATCGTTTCATTTTAATTTAGGAATACTGATCCGAGTAAACAAAACTCACCATTCTTTCAGTCGAGCCAGTTCGGATAACCAGGGAGAGCAGGAAACTGGTTTCCCAAACTCAAGCCTAGATGTTATCTCTCTGACACCCTTAAGACGGTCAAGTTATTTGATCGACTCTAAATCTTTAATCATTCGAGAAATACTTCAAATCATCTAAAAAACACTTTATAAATCACTTAAAAGGATTTACAAAAGATTTGTAAAAGAATTGTTAAGTTTAAAACAATATTTTCAAATGTTATAGAAAAGGGCTATGGAAAAGTGCCGTGGAAAGTGCTTTTTAAGCTATATTGATCAAAACGACTTTTCTCATTATTTGAAAATTCACTTTTATTGCTCAAATAACTTTGAAACCATTTTAGAACATTTATAAGATTTATTCCACATTTTTAAACAATTTTAAAATAGAATTTTCTAAGAAATCAAGTTATGGATTTCGAACTGCAAATTTAGAATTTTTCAAAAACTTGTTTTACTCATATTTCAAAATCTACTCATCGGAATCTCGATTTTCTTTCTTCATTGGAAAACTATGGATATAATAGTTTAAATAATTCTTATATCGAAGAATTTCAAGCTATATTCCAATTTTTACACTAGTTTGATTTTTATAGCGCGAAATTGCGAACTACCGATATGCGATGCACTTACTTTTGACTAAATTTTCTATTTCTTTTTAAACTTCACCAAAACACTTTTAAATGTTCATAAAATAGTTCAAATACATTTTAATCCATTTTTAAGAGGTTTAACAATTCCATATACACCATTTCATTAATTTAAGGAAACTGATTTCCTTTGTGCTCATCGACGTGTATATTCGTGACTTGCATATATTTTCAGCATTCATATGAAAACAACCAAACTTGATGATCAAAGCATAATAAACATCCATTTTCAAATATCATATCATCATCCAACATATAGTATAATGAATTAGGAGTTCTCACTTTGTTTGGTTATTCGAACGGAAAATCGGCTATAACTCCGCTACTCGATGTTTTTTGCACACAAATCTTTGAACGCTCGGACTTGAAGTGGCTTGACTTGAAAGGGGAAGGGGATGTTGCTCACAACCTTGAGTGGAGGGGGGGAGGTCTTGGCCGTTGATGGTGGTGGTTGAAGCCATGGGTAGAGGAAGAGAAATGAAGGAGTTTTAAGGTGGTTCGGGCTGAATTTTTGTTGATATTTTTCTTTGTTTTTTTGGAATATTTTAGCATTATTTAATTATGAAAAAAAACCATTAAATAAATTAATAAATAGCTTATAAAATGAAGAAGATGTTAAAACAAGTGAGAAAGTGTGTGTTTTTATAGAAAATTTTTGGAATTAAAATAATATTTTGTGAAAAGACTAAAATACCCTTTGTTTAAATATTAAGAAAATATAAAATCATGTTTCAAATCACCACTTTATGTCACTTTCACTTAAGAGATAAGTAAAGAATATAATGATTGGTTTACTTCTTTTGAAATGACATGTTTTGTCTTTTTAGTTTACTTTTGCTAATTACGTTCTAGAATTTTCTAAGTGTGTTTTCAAAAAGCAATCATGTTTAGTTAATTGAATATCAGTCTTTATATGTTAAAATGTTTATAAGAATGTGTAAATAAAGATGCGATGACGTCGCGACAAGTTTTAATCAACAAAACGTTGATTTTCGACAAATGTTTTACGATCATATTCTTACGTTTTAGTTAAATTATTATTTATGTAAACCAAATTTAAAAATAAATTTATATAATGCTATTTAAAAATATAAACACTCATAAATAAATTAAAATTATTTATTTAACCATTGAAACTTACCTTTTTAAATCATTATTTTATCACTTTTTTTAAGATAAGCAAATGTTACCATCTCTATGTACATTTCTGTATCCAAATCCTATCTTATATTGTTTAAATCCTAAAACATTATATATTTTATATTTAAATCACTTTAAATGTTATATTTTGATGTGTTCAAATACTGGATGGTTACATTAAATATAGAGTTTGGCTAGAACATCTTTTATATTGCTGAAAAACCTTGCTCAATTGTTTTCATTTTGAAAAAGCATTCGGGTTTTTCCTTCGATTTGTTCCACCCCTCGCCTAGAAAGAGAAAACAGAGGCCAGGTAGGTTCAGGGAAATGGTTGCTCCATTCCTAACCTTAGTTACACACCTTGCTTTATCTTTCCAGATCTCTCAGGCAAGACAAATGTGCTAGTCATTTCTATATACTTAGTTTGTTATTACATTCAAGGAAATGATTTTATATTATTTAAGTGTTATAAACTATTTCTTTTATTCATTTTTTTAAACTTGTTTTAAACTTCCAAATCATCATTTATCACTTATTTAATTTTTTATAATCATTTATAATTGATTCAGGAAAGAATCGCTAAATTAAACTTTATTTCTAAAGTTATTGAAATGGCAGCAAAAAAGTGCTGCGGAAAATGCTTAAAAGCTGATCCGATTTAAAACAACTTTATAATATCTGAAAACTATAATTTTCAATTAAAATCTCATTTAAAGCATTTTAACATATTTATCAAATTTGTTATATTTTTAAACATTTAAAAATATTCATTTCAAGGAATTTATACTTTGGTTACTTTACTACAAAAGCATGATTTCATTGAAAACTTTATTTGGTCATAACTTAAAATTTTACAAAATAAAATCTTGATTTTCTTTCTTCATTTACAAATTATGCTTAAAACAATCTAGAAAATTCTTATCTCAAAGAATTCTGAGCTACAATGCATACTCTGCACTCATTTGAAATTTTTAGCGCGAAATCGCGAACTATCGTTACGCGACGCTTCTAATTTTGACTTGTTTTTCGACATTTGTCGTAACGCTTCCAAATCATCTTTACTTGCTTATAAACCCTTTACCGACTATTTAAAATCGATAATTTGTTATTTTGGTTATTTAATATCTATTTTTCACCTATTTCAAAATATCTCATATTATATTATTATAATACTAATATTTTCTATCTTTTAAACTTTTTAAAACATATAATATTTATTTTTAAACTTTAAACTTTTATCTTTAAAATCTCAAATATAGAGTTCCATTCCCCAAATAATTTCAACCTTTTATTTTTTCTTTGTTTTTCCAAATCAATTTCTATCTTTTCCAAATTAAATTTCTTTTGGTTTTTCCAAATTAATTTCTATCTTTTCCAAATTATATTTTCTTTTCCAAAATTAATTTTGAAAAGAGGCTTACTTTTTCAAATATACCATATAAATGGTCTTTACTTAATCAAGGGAATAGTAAATCATTTCACATAAGTAAATATAATGAAATTAGCTAAGATGTCAAATTATTATCAACAATCATCCATTCAACCAAACTCATCCAAATAACAAACTCGTCCAAACATTCATATTAACATTAAATGCTATTAATTATCATAATCATCGTAAAGGTGTAAACATGATATCATAACATAGCAATAATTATGATTTTAAAAGAGATAAGAGTTTACTCACTTTCATTTTCCTTAGCAATTCTTTTTTAATAATTAGTGTGCTTCTTTTCCTTTGCCAAACTCAAAACGAATTATCTCAGACTACTTTTCAAAACGATGAAACAGACGGACTAATATTTCTAGGCGTTTTAATTTGTAACGGACAAACGGTAAATCCAATTGACTTGAAATTTGAAACCTTACAATAATATCACATTACGGATCCGATGAAACTGGTTTCGTCGAAATCCGAGACTTTTTGAAAAATGGCTATTTTCACTCGTCAAATTTAAATTAAAAATAAATCGATGCGTTTCGAGCTGCCACGATCAAACGATAGCTCCGATTGACACGAAATTTGAAATCCGGTAATAACTAACTATTACGGATCCAATGGAACTGGTTTCGTTCAATTCTGAGACTGTTCAAAAATTGACTATTTTCACTAGTCGATTTAATTATTAAAATATTCAATTTTCACAATTTAACTTTTAATTCGATTTTAAAAGTTCTAAAATATCATTCTAACTTCCATATGATAAAATAAAATTTTACAAAACATTTTCAATCATATTTAACTATATTTTCAATTATTTCCATAATTTAACGTATTAAATTATCGATTTAATTATTCAATTAAATCCAATAATTCAAATAAAAATTTATTTGACTTATAAATTCACTTATTAATATTTAAAATTAATTAAATATTCAAATTTTAATTTCTAAAAATTCTGGGTCGTTGCAATCTTCCCCACTTAAAAGAATTTCGTCCCGAAATTATTAAGTAAGAAAGGTTATAGAATTTATTAACTTTCCAAAATTCATAGTTAAACTTCTTATAATAACTTTACTAAGTTTTCCAATCATAATTAGTTATCTTTTCAAAAACAACTACTATTGTTTAACTTTCAACTCTAAAATCAAAGTTTAAAGTTTTCAAAATTTTCTAATTTTCTCAAAAAATTTCTAACGCCTTAAATTTTCGGAAAAATTCGCCATAGTCTCCTTTGCGCGGCTCGATCCGAAAAAAAAATGACAGTATATATATCACAAATATACATCTCATCAAGTAATGAGGCATCCCGAAGGGAAAAAAGTGTAAAAGTACGATATTTAATCCGAGATATGTACCTTATATTTTATTAGCAAGCATATACGGCTAATATAGCGCAAAAGCGAGCTCCAAATGCGAAGCAAACGCAATCCGCACCTACTAATTACTCAACAAACAACATGAGAATCATGCATATATGATAATAATCTCAATATACAACATATAGCAACATAATAACTATATATGCCAACATAGCAACTGCAACATATTCAAACATCAACCAACTAGCATCCATAACCAATATATATTCATTTATATTCTCATTAATATTCAATGAATTGGTTTTCACTTTAATCACATTTGATTCATTAATAGTGGATGTTCTTACTAACATTCATTTTCAATTAGTTCATATTCACTAATTCATATTCAAGTTGGTTCACTTCCAAATCAAATTCGATTCTATTCAAATTTACTTACTTCTAATTTGAATTCAATTACATAGCTTTCAATTTCATTAATTTAATGAATTATATACAATCATCTAACAATCATATTCAATATCAACCAATGTTTATTAATTGCAACCAAATTACTTTGCTTATCAATTGGTTTAATTAATTGATTTTCATTCAGTTATTCAACTTTCTAATAACATTAGATTTTAATGAATTTCACTTACATTCATTATTCCATATCAACTTAATTCACATTCAATTGATTTACATTCAATTCATTAATTCAATTCAATTTACCAAAATTTGAATTTCATTTACATAACTCAAGTTCACATCCACCACTTAACTTTATTAATTTACTTTGATACTAATATCAACTTCATTCCATATCACTTAAGTTATATTTCCATTTAACTTTAAAAATTCATTTTTATTCACAAACTCATATTCATATAGTTTCACTTCTTATATATATATATATAAGTTTATTACTTTGCTTATACAATTATTCTTTTATTTAGATTATTCAAACAACTAAACAATCAACTTATTTTCACTTTAATAATTTTGAAAAATTATTTCTTTATATATATAAAATATAATCAAGGTAAAATTATTTCATTTACCCAATTTAAAAATCAATACTGTGTCGAATTGTTTTATTCAAGTGTTTAGAGATTCCTATCAACAACGTTAATTACTCGTATTAACCAGAATCTATATACCACTCAACAAACCAATCATCACAATATAAAATTTTTTTATATATTCACTAACAAATACGCTCTCATAGCTATTATTACACTCAAACTCATTCTAGAGTACTACTGACTCTATCTCTAATGAGTCATACCCAACAGAACCATGGTTGTCGCTTAACCATATGCTCCGATACCAAATGTAACGCACGCGGATTTTCGTTGCCGAAAAACCGAATAGTTAGGGTTTTTAAGAAAAAGAATTTAGGAAAAGAGAAGAGAAAAAGATAGAAGATGGAGGGAAAAGAAAAGATAGAGAATAGAGGAAAAAGAAAAAAAGAACAGAAGAGAATAGGACGGAACATAAACACAACAGAACAACATCAGAATCTCACAATTCGCAGCGGAACAACATATAATAATAAATGAATAATCTTTAAACAAAGAACTATATCAGTTATTACATTTTATCACATTACATTACATCATATCATCATAGTGTACAACAACATACATCAAACAGTGCAGCGGAAAAAGGAATACTATATAACTAGTAAAACGCCATGCCAGCCATCTTGCCTTCAGCAACTCCAGAATATCCAGAATATCCTGATAAACCTTACTCTTGACTGCCCGTGTGGAAATTGGTGGGCACCCAGAGTTTAGGAAGGAAAACAATAAACTCCAAGTCAGTCATGTGACTGGTGTGAGAACTCAAAACAGTTTATTTATCTTTAAAAATCAAAATAGAGGAATATTTTTATTTCAATTCGCAATGCTTTTAAAAATGAGACTACCATAAGGCCTCCCGCACACACACACAATGCAAACGCAGAATCGGAGGAGATTTCTCCTTATGATAGTCAAAGATGCTTGATACGCATTTAAAATAACATTTGATATTATTATTAGTGCATAGTGTAGAAGAAATTCATTTCGAAAGTAGAATATAAATCTTAGCCAACATAGACATTTCGAACTATGCCTACTATAGCTAACTATGTTCAATAGCAGGTTACCGCCACATTCCATAGCAGGTTATACAACTAAAACCGTACAAGTCACGTATTGTTTCTTTGGATTTCCAACAAATGGTCAGGCCAAGGAACTTCCCATTGCCACATGAGAATGCCTCTGGAAAGACATCCCCGAGAACCAAACCGGAACTCTGCCAACACAAGGCCGGGTTACCCCTAACTGGGTAACTACTGACACGAGCACGCCATTCCCCGATCGTAAACGACCTTTCTCACGGGATCCCGAAAGCCAACAACCACAAAGTAATAAATTCGTAGTAACCACATAGGTTAAATATCTGGGCTCCATACCATGATACCACCTCTATCCAGAAGGAAATGTACATACCCTAAAGGGTGCTACCCCTCATAACCTTGCCGCATCTTTCCTGTTTTGACCATTTCCGGGGTGTGAGGTTCGACGAAGTCACGTCCACAAAAACATACTTTATACAAAAGCCATGCTTTGGGTCAACAAATGATCAACACAATGATCACTAAGATAGACGATCAAATAAACGATCCTATCACAATAATCAACACAATGATCATTTCAGCATCACTCAGCATATCACATTACCAAATTGGGAATATATCGCTGATAACTTCAACTACATAACCTCTGAGCTCGTACGTCTCAGAGAAGGGTGTTAAGCTAAAAGAATAAATTCTCCGCCACCACAGAAATATATTTGAAAGAAATCGGCTTTATATCTCAACTTGTAATGTCAGACACACAATCCATACAAGTCTGTTCCGGGCTCGAATAAAACCGAAGGCACTTACAAAGAAGTCCTTGAAATCCGGATATTCACAATCCTGATCGGATTCCCCATCACATATGGAGAACTCTATACCGGAGCAACTCGGTGCAGAGTAAATCGACAGGTCATCCTATCGCTCTCGCAAATACCGGGTCTTCAACACCGATCTTCAATGCAATTCACAACGACGTATCACATATTCGGAATGGGTTATACGACCCCATGGTCCTTTCCCGGTTAACCCGAATAGTTAGCGCTTATTCAAAAATAAGTGTAGCATTCACATTCAAACAAATCACATCAATTACCCATTCAAAGGGAAATATTGATAGTCGGTTATTGAACTATCACTGGATATGCACACATCACCAGTTTCCAAATAATTTTCCAAATTATTTATCTCACAAAATATCTTTACAAGATATATAATTTCAATACTTCAAAAATAAATCAATATTTATTTTTAAACAAATTCCACTTCCTTTATAAATTCCTTAGTGAATTTATAATCCAAAATACCCATGAATATTCGATTTCAATTATTCATTTCAATATTTCTTTTCAATTTATCTTCAAAAAGATAAATTCTCAAAGTATTCGCTTTATATTGGAAAACATTTCCATACTTATTTATTCATAAGTAATTCACAAATTTTATTTATTTTCAACACTTAGAAAATATTCAATATACTTAAATCGAGATTAAGTATATATTTCATTCTTTAAGGAAATCATGCTCTTAAACATATTTATTTGGGCCAAAACGAATGTTACGTAAAACATCGTTACGACAACCCAAAATCACTAGTATAGGGATTCGAAATTAAAATAGATATATAAATCCCAATATATACAAAACATTTCCTTTCGGAAATCATTTACTATAACAACAGTGTTATAGTCCACCATTTCCTTTCATTTCTCGAAAACGTCTATTTCAACAATAAATGTTGAAATCTATGGTTTCGAATCTCAACACATTTTAAAACATTGTCCGATCGTTTTAATTCTATTTAAAATATCACATTCAAAACAATTTCTTTAACATATTATTCACCATTCAAAAACGTGAATATACTTCATTAACAATTTCATCCTTTTATTCATTTTAATTCAAAGGATTATTCACTATTCAAAAATGTGAATATACTTCATTAACAATTTCAGCCTTTTATTCATTTTAATTCAAAGGATTATTCACTATTCAAAAATGTGAATATACTTCATTAACAATTTCATCCTTTTATTCATTTTAATTCAAAGGATTATTCACTATTCAAAAATGTGAATATAACTCCATTAACAATTTCATCCTTTTATTCATTTTAATTCAAAGGATTATTCACTATTTAAAAATGTGAATATAACTCCATTTATAGGTTTCAACAATTAACTTATCAAAATAAGTTGTTTGCGGATTTATAAACAACGTTTATAAATTCCATTTCTATTTATTTATAAAAACTTCTTTTTATAAATTCCTTTATTAACCTATTCCAGTTTATAACTCAATTATAAACTAAAAGTTCATATTATAAGTCAAATGCTTATAAAACGATTATTTTACAAAATCGTTCTTTTAAAGACTTTCCAAATCATAAATCTTATAACTTATAAGATTGTTTATTCATCCAAAATTCATTCTTTCAATATCTTTATAAATTTTATAAACCTACTGTTTATAAAATTTCATTTATAACTTCACTGTTTAAAATCCTATAAATTCCTTACAATTATGAAATTCATTTTCACTTCATTCAAACACTTATAAAAACTCGTTTTATAATGTCTATATTTCAATTTATAAATATCCATTTATAAATCTCTTAATATAAATCAATTTATATTATTCTTTAAAACATCTTTAAATTCCTTTAAAAACTTCTTCCTTTTGATTCATAAAATAATTAAATTTTATAAATCCTATATTTCAACTTTTCATAATAAATTCAAAAATTCTGATTTAACTATTTTATAAAATCATTAGCATCATATTCTCCAAAATCAGTTTTTTTTTACTATATTTCTCAAAAATCATAATTTTTTTTATAACATTAAAAATTATAACGTTTATTTATTTAAAATGGATCAATTCCAAAATTATTTTATAAAACGTATACTTTCTAAAATCACTTTAAAATCATTTTAAAATTCCAAATTTGGTCCAATGATGCTACACACCAAATAGTCAATCACGACTACAACGATATCATATATCGATATGAAAATCCATCAAATATCAAAATATCTGAAATCAAATAAAAACTGTTGAGGAATCCAGTTGGATCCCTCTAACCTGTTTTCCTGCATCCACAAACATTAGCACAATACCAATTTCGCTCCAGTACGAAATTATCGCGGTATATGTTCTTATTAAATATTATCCGCTTAATAACGGCGTAATAGGGTCTCATCCGCTAAACAAAAAATGCGGGAAATCAATAATTCCAATATATACATATGCCAATATATATATATTGCTATTATATATAATACCAATTTCACTGTTTATGAAATATTCGCGGTATATGTTTTTATTAAATAACATCCGCTTACTAACGGCGTATAATGTCTATTTTAACAATCAATAAATATTAATCATCATTCAAACATGCATTCAAATATTTTAAATCTAACTATTTAAAATAAAATCGAAACTGATTCGATTGAGTGAGAATTTCTCACCTTGATTTTATTTCCGTTTTAGCGATTTATTTCGAATAAAATTAAACGGACGTTTAATTTTACCCAAAATTCTCACTAACTCCAAACGACTCCAACCAACTCCATCGCGTAGTGTTCGTCCATACGATTCCAACGCAACTGAGTTTGCATTTTTTCGACCTCGTATGAAAAAGTTATGAATTTTTAAAGTTTGTACACGATTTATATATATAAATTTACAACATAACTAACTATTTTTCTACCTAGCTTCATCACAGCCACTGGATCCAAGCTCCTGCAAATCTGGCCGTCCCTTTCTTTCTCTCCTCCCTCACGTTCTATCTCCAGGATATCAAAACGCAACAAACCCATAGAGCTCATGAACTAGGGTTGAATTATTCTCCTCCAATTCTCAACGATACTTCATCAAACTACCTTCATCTCGAAGCTTATGACCTAAGCTATGCTCGGCCTCAATCCCCCTAAGCTCGGCCTCCCCTAGAACCTAGAAACACGTGCGTGAGTTGGCACGGTCGGCCCCCCATTTCTCCCCCTCCGATGCTCCAAACACGATCAACTCCGTATGGATCTAAAGCCCTCTCCATCCTCTACAACCTTGCAGTTGAACACTTCGCCTAATTGTCGATGGATTGTGAGTGATTGAGGGAGGAAGTGGAGATAATTTCTGGCCATCCATCTGTAGGTGGCGGCTAGGTTAAAATTAGGGTTTAGTTATTATTTTTTTTATCAAATTTATGAAGGGGTGGTCTATTTATAGAATTTCGTTCGACACTATTCATCCGGAAATTCCGAACTCCGATTTAGGCGCCGAAACTGACGTACCTAGGGTTTATCCCGCGTTCCGGACACAATGGAACAGGTTTCGAAAGCTAATTCGGACGTATGTGCGAGTTATGGCTATAAACGCTCAATTTGAATTAAACCGATTTAAGTCGATTTCTAGGCGTTTTAATTTGTAACGGACAAACGGTAAATCCAATTGACTTGAAATTTGAAACCTTACAATAATATCACATTACGGATCCGATGAAACTGGTTTCGTCGAAATCCGAGACTTTTTGAAAAATGGCTATTTTCACTCGTCAAATTTAAATTAAAAATAAATCGATGCGTTTCGAGCTGCCACGATCAAACGATAGCTCCGATTGACACGAAATTTGAAATCCGGTAATAACTAACTATTACGGATCCAATGGAACTGGTTTCGTTCAATTCTGAGACTGTTCAAAAATTGACTGTTTTCACTAGTCGATTTAATTATTAAAATATTCAATTTTCACAATTTAACTTTTAATTCGATTTTAAAAGTTCTAAAATATCATTCTAACTTCCATATGATAAAATAAAATTTTACAAAACATTTTCAATCATATTTAACTATATTTTCAATTATTTCCATAATTTAACGTATTAAATTATCGATTTAATTATTCAATTAAATCCAATAATTCAAATAAAAATTTATTTGACTTATAAATTCACTTATTAATGTTTAAAATTAATTAAATATTCAAATTTTAATTTCTAAAAATTCTGGGTCGTTACAATCTTCCCCACTTAAAAGAATTTCGTCCCGAAATTATTAAGTAAGAAAGGTTATAGAATTTATTAACTTTCCAAAATTCATAGTTAAACTTCTTATAATAACTTTACTAAGTTTTCCAATCATAATTAGTTATCTTTTCAAAAACAACTACTATTGTTTAACTTTCAACTCTAAAATCAAAGTTTAAAGTTTTCAAAATTTTCCAATTTTCTCAAAAAAATTCTAACGCCTTAAATTTTCGGAAAAATTCGCCATAGTCTCCTTTGCGCGGCTCGATCCGAAAAAAAAAATGACAGTATATATATCACAAATATACATCTCATCAAGTAATGAGGCATCCCGAAGGGAAAAAAGTGTAAAAGTACGATATTTAATCCGAGATATGTACCTTATATTTTATTAGCAAGCATATACGGCTAATATAGCGCAAAAGCGAGCTCCAAATGCGAAGCAAACGCAATCCGCACCTACTAATTACTCAACAAACAACATGAGAATCATGCATATATGATAATAATCTCAATATACAACATATAGCAACATAATAACTATATATGCCAACATAGCAACTGCAACATATTCAAACATCAACCAACTAGCATCCATAACCAATATATATTCATTTATATTCTCATTAATATTCAATGAATTGGTTTTCACTTTAATCACATTTGATTCATTAATAGTGGATGTTCTTACTAACATTCATTTTCAATTAGTTCATATTCACTAATTCATATTCAAGTTGGTTCACTTCCAAATCAAATTCGATTCTATTCAAATTTACTTACTTCTAATTTGAATTCAATTACATAGCTTTCAATTTCATTAATTTAATGAATTATATACAATCATCTAACAATCATATTCAATATCAACCAATGTTTATTAATTGCAACCAAATTACTTTGCTTATCAATTGGTTTAATTAATTGATTTTCATTCAGTTATTCAACTTTCTAATAACATTAGATTTTAATGAATTTCACTTACATTCATTATTCCATATCAACTTAATTCACATTCAATTGATTTACATTCAATTCATTAATTCAATTCAATTTACCAAAAGTTGAATTTCATTTACATAACTCAAGTTCACATCCACCACTTAACTTCATTAATTTACTTTGATACTAATATCAACTTCATTCCATATCACTTAAGTTATATTTCCATTTAACTTTAAAAATTCATTTTTATTCACAAACTCATATTCATATAGTTTCACTTCTTATATATATATATAAGTTTATTACTTTGCTTATACAATTATTCTTTTATTTAGATTATTCAAACAACTAAACAATCAACTTATTTTCACTTTAATAATTTTGAAAAATTATTTCTTTATATATATAAAATATAATCAAGGTAAAATTATTTCATTTACCCAATTTAAAAATCAATACTGTGTCGAATTGTTTTATTCAAGTGTTTAGAGATTCCTATCAACAACGTTAATTACTCGTATTAACCAGAATCTATATACCACTCAACAAACCAATCATCACAATATAAAACAATTTTATATATTCACTAACAAATACGCTCTCATAGCTATTATTACACTCAAACTCATTCTAGAGTACTACTGACTCTATCTCTAATGAGTCATACCCAACAGAACCATGGTTGTCGCTTAACCATATGCTCCGATACCAAATGTAACGCACGCGGATTTTCGTTGCCGAAAAACCGAATAGTTAGGGTTTTTAAGAAAAAGAATTTAGGAAAAGAGAAGAGAAAAGGATAGAAGATGGAGGGAAAAGAAAAGATAGAGAATAGAGGAAAAAGAAAAAAAGAACAGAAGAGAATAGGACGGAACATAAACACAACAGAACAACATCAGAATCTCACAATTCGCAGCGGAACAACATATAATAATAAATGAATAATCTTTAAACAAAGAACTATATCAGTTATTACATTTTATCACATTACATTACATCATATCATCATAGTGTACAACAACATACATCAAACAGTGCAGCGGAAAAAGGAATACTATATAACTAGTAATACGCCATGCCAGCCATCTTGCCTCCAGCAACTCCAGAATATCCAGAATATCCTGATAAACCTTACTCTTGACTGCCCGTGTGGAAATTGGTGGGCACCCAGAGTTTAGGAAGGAAAACAATAAACTCCAAGTCAGTCATGTGACTGGTGTGAGAACTCAAAACAGTTTATTTATCTTTAAAAATCAAAATAGAGGAATATTTTTATTTCAATTCGCAATGCTTTTAAAAATGAGACTACCATAAGGCCTCCCGCACACACACACAATGCAAACGCAGAATCGGAGGAGATTTCTCCTTATGATAGTCAAAGATGCTTGATACGCATTTAAAATAACATTTGATATTATTATTAGTGCATAGTGTAGAAGAAATTCATTTCGAAAGTAGAATATAAATCTTAGCCAACATAGACATTTCGAACTATGCCTACTATAGCTAACTATGTTCAATAGCAGGTTACCGCCACATTCCATAGCAGGTTATACAACTAAAACCGTACAAGTCACGTATTGTTTCTTTGGATTTCCAACAAATGGTCAGGCCAAGGAACTTCCCATTGCCACATGAGAATGCCTCTGGAAAGACATCCCCGAGAACCAAACCGGAACTCTGCCAACACAAGGCCGGGTTACCCCTAACTGGGTAACTACTGACACGAGCACGCCATTCCCCGATCGTAAACGACCTTTCTCACGGGATCCCGAAAGCCAACAACCACAAAGTAATAAATTCGTAGTAACCACATAGGTTAAATATCTGGGCTCCATACCATGATACCACCTCTATCCAGAAGGAAATGTACATACCCTAAAGGGTGCTACCCCTCATAACCTTGCCGCATCTTTCCTGTTTTGACCATTTCCGGGGTGTGAGGTTCGACGAAGTCACGTCCACAAAAACATACTTTATACAAAAGCCATGCTTTGGGTCAACAAATGATCAACACAATGATCACTAAGATAGACGATCAAATAAACGATCCTATCACAATAATCAACACAATGATCATTTCAGCATCACTCAGCATATCACATTACCAAATTGGGAATATATCGCTGATAACTTCAACTACATAACCTCTGAGCTCGTACGTCTCAGAGAAGGGTGTTAAGCTAAAAGAATAAATTCTCCGCCACCACAGAAATATATTTGAAAGAAATCGGCTTTATATCTCAACTTGTAATGTCAGACACACAATCCATACAAGTCTGTTCCGGGCTCGAACAAAACCGAAGGCACTTACAAAGAAGTCCTTGAAATCCGGATATTCACAATCCTGATCGGATTCACCATCACATATGGAGAACTCTATACCGGAGCAACTCGGTGCAGAGTAAATCGACAGGTCATCCTATCGCTCTCGCAAATACCGGGTCTTCAACACCGATCTTCAATGCAATTCACAACGACGTATCACATATTCGGAATGGGTTATACGACCCCATGGTCCTTTCCCGGTTAACCCGAATAGTTAGCGCTTATTCAAAAATAAGTGTAGCATTCACATTCAAACAAATCACATCAATTACCCATTCAAAGGGAAATATTGATAGTCGGTTATTGAACTATCACTGGATATGCACACATCACCAGTTTCCAAATAATTTTCCAAATTATTTATCTCACAAAATATCTTTACAAGATATATAATTTCAATACTTCAAAAATAAATCAATATTTATTTTTAAACAAATTCCACTTCCTTTATAAATTCCTTAGTGAATTTATAATCCAAAATACCCATGAATATTCGATTTCAATTATTCATTTCTATATTTCTTTTCAATTTATCTTCAAAAAGATAAATTCTCAAAGTATTCGCTTTATATTGGAAAACATTTCCATACTTATTTATTCATAAGTAATTCACAAATTTTATTTATTTTCAACACTTAGAAAATATTCAATATACTTAAATCGAGATTAAGTATATATTTCATTCTTTAAGGAAATCATGCTCTTAAACATATTTATTTGGGCCAAAACGAATGTTACGTAAAACATCGTTACGACAACCCAAAATCACTAGTATAGGGATTCGAAATTAAAATAGATATATAAATCCCAATACTATACAAAACATTTCCTTTCGGAAATCATTTACTATAACAACAGTGTTATAGTCCACCATTTCCTTTCATTTCTCGAAAACGTCTATTTCAACAATAAATGTTGAAATCTATGGTTTCGAATCTCAACACATTTTAAAACATTGTCCGATCGTTTTAATTCTATTTAAAATATCACATTCAAAACAATTTCTTTAACATATTATTCACCATTCAAAAACGTGAATATACTTCATTAACAATTTCATCCTTTTATTCATTTTAATTCAAAGGATTATTCACTATTCAAAAATGTGAATATACTTCATTAACAATTTCAGCCTTTTATTCATTTTAATTCAAAGGATTATTCACTATTCAAAAATGTGAATATACTTCATTAACAATTTCATCCTTTTATTCATTTTAATTCAAAGGATTATTCACTATTCAAAAATGTGAATATAACTCCATTAACAATTTCATCCTTTTATTCATTTTAATTCAAAGGATTATTCACTATTCAAAAATGTGAATATAACTCCATTTATAGGTTTCAACAATTAACTTATCAAAATAAGTTGTTTGCGGATTTATAAACAACGTTTATAAATTCCATTTCTATTTACTTATAAAAACTTCTTTTTATAAATTCCTTTATTAACCTATTCCAGTTTATAACTCAATTATAAACTAAAAGTTCATATTATAAGTCAAATGCTTATAAAACGATTATTTTACAAAATCATTCTTTTAAAGACTTTCCAAATCATAAATCTTATAACTTACAAGATTGTTTATTTATCCAAAATTCATTCTTTCAATATCTTTATAAATTTTATAAACCTACTGTTTATAAAATTTCATTTATAACTTCACTGTTTAAAATCCTATAAATTCCTTACAATTATGAAATTCATTTTCACTTCATTCAAACACTTATAAAAACTCGTTTTATAATGTCTATATTTCAATTTATAAATATCCATTTATAAATCTCTTAATATAAATCAATTTATATTATTCTTTAAAACATCTTTAAATTCCTTTAAAAACTTCTTCCTTTTGATTCATAAAATAATTAAATTTTATAAATCCTATATTTCAACTTTTCATAATAAATTCAAAAATTCCGATTTAACTATTTTATAAAATCATTAGCATCATATTCTCCAAAATCAGTTTTTTTTTTACTATATTTCTCAAAAATCATAATTTTTTTTATAACATTAAAAATTATAACGTTTATTTATTTAAAATGGATCAATTCCAAAATTATTTTATAAAACGTATACTTTCTAAAATCACTTTAAAATCATTTTAAAATTCCAAATTTGGTCCAATGATGCTACACACCAAATAGTCAATCACGACTACAACGATATCATATATCGATATGAAAATCCATCAAATATCAAAATATCTGAAATCAAATAAAAACTGTTGAGGAATCCAGTTGGATCCCTCCAACCTGTTTTCCTGCATCCACAAACATTAGCACAATACCAATTTCGCTCCAGTACGAAATTATCGCGGTATATGTTCTTATTAAATATTATCCGCTTAATAACGGCGTAATAGGGTCTCATCCGCTAAACAAAAAATGCGGGAAATCAATAATTCCAATATATACATATGCCAATATATATATATTGCTATTATATATAATACCAATTTCACTGTTTATGAAATATTCGCGGTATATGTTTTTATTAAATAACATCTGCTTACTAACGGCGTATAATGTCTATTTTAACAATCAATAGATATTAATCATCATTCAAACATGCATTCAAATATTTTAAATCTAACTATTTAAAATAAAATCGAAACTGATTCGATTGAGTGAGAAGTTCTCACCTTGATTTTATTTCCGTTTTAGCGATTTATTTCGAATAAAATTAAACGGACGTTTAATTTTACCCAAAATTCTCACTAACTCCAAACGACTCCAAACCAACTCCATCGCGTAGTTCTCGTCCATACGATTCCAACGCAACTGAGTTTGCATTTTTTCGACCTCGTATGAAAAAGTTATGAATTTTTAAAGTTTGTACACGATTTATATATATAAATTTACAACATAACTAACTATTTTTCTACCTAGCTTCATCACAGCCACTGGATCCAAGCTCCTGCAAATCTGGCCGTCCCTTTCTTTCTCTCCTCCCTCACGTTCTATCTCCAGGATATCAAAACGCAACAAACCCATAGAGCTCATGAACTAGGGTTGAATTATTCTCCTCCAATTCTCAACGATACTTCATCAAACTACCTTCATCTCGAAGCTTATGACCTAAGCTATGCTCGGCCTCAATCCCCCTAAGCTCGGCCTCCCCTAGAACCTAGAAACACGTGCGTGAGTTGGCACGGTCGGCCCCCCATTTCTCCCCCTCCGATGCTCCAAACACGATCAACTCCGTATGGATCTAAAGCCCTCTCCATCCTCTACAACCTTGCAGTTGAACACTTCGCCTAATTGTCGATGGATTGTGAGTGATTGAGGGAGGAAGTGGAGATAATTTCTGGCCATCCATCTGTAGGTGGCGGCTAGGTTAAAATTAGGGTTTAGTTATTATTTTTTTTATCAAATTTATGAAGGGGTGGTCTATTTATAGAATTTCGTTCGACACTATTCATCCGGAAATTCCGAACTCCGATTTAGGCGCCGAAACTGACGTACCTAGGGTTTATCCCGCGTTCCGGACACAATGGAACAGGTTTCGAAAGCTAATTCGGACGTATGTGCGAGTTATGGCTATAAACGCTCAATTTGAATTAAACCGATTTAAGTCGATTTCTAGGCGTTTTAATTTGTAACGGACAAACGGTAAATCCAATTGACTTGAAATTTGAAACCTTACAATAATATCACATTACGGATCCGATGAAACTGGTTTCGTCGAAATCCGAGACTTTTTGAAAAATGGCTATTTTCACTCGTCAAATTTAAATTAAAAATAAATCGATGCGTTTCGAGCTGCCACGATCAAACGATAGCTCCGATTGACACGAAATTTGAAATCCGGTAATAACTAACTATTACGGATCCAATGGAACTAGTTTCGTTCAATTCTGAGACTGTTCAAAAATTGACTATTTTCACTAGTCGATTTAATTATTAAAATATTCAATTTTCACAATTTAACTTTTAATTCGATTTTAAAAGTTCTAAAATATCATTCTAACTTCCATATGATAAAATAAAATTTTACAAAACATTTTCAATCATATTTAACTATATTTTCAATTATTTCCATAATTTAACGTATTAAATTATCGATTTAATTATTCAATTAAATCCAATAATTCAAATAAAAATTTATTTGACTTATAAATTCACTTATTAATATTTAAAATTAATTAAATATTCAAATTTTAATTTCTAAAAATTCTGGGTCGTTACATTTTCCATAGCTTTGTTCCATTTTTTTCTTAGGCGTGGAAGCCATTAAAGAGGAGCTCTTGGGATTTAAGAAGGAAGAGGAAGAAGAGAATTATGTGTAAAATTATGAAGAGAATGGTGGGTACTTATAAGAAAATTCTGCACCAAAAATATCATGATATTTCCACCTTACACATGGTTGCTTCCATCACCCATTCCACCTCATTTCTTGCCATGAATTCCAACCCCCATGTGTGTACCCATGTGCTTGTACTTAGTGTGTAAGAGTTTGACTTTAAATTTCTTAAGGATGAAGTATATGGTAAACATCTTGGGTATTTTGTAATATGTATACATATATTTGTATGTGTATGTTTGTTCATGTATATGTTAGAGTGCGCATGTAAATGTTATATATGTGAACAAGACATATAAATAAGGTTGCAACAACTTTGAACAACTTCCGCTCGTTAAATCACTGAAAATCGAGAAGCCGATTCTCGGTCACATTTTTACTTCTTAGGTAACAGACATATATTGGTAAATAAAATTTTAAAACTAATTTCTTATCATTTTTAACTAATTAAAATAGTGAAAGTTGATTTATAAAACAATATAAATTAATATTAAACAATTGTTTACATAAAGTGCTATTATATCGATAAAGCGATACGAATTTTCTTATATTTTCAAATCAAATATATATATATATATATATATATATATATTTATAAAACTATTATAAATGAATTATTATCATTTAAAAACAATTATTTGAATAATTATAATAATTATTAAATCATTAAATCTCAATTTAAATTCATGAATTAATTATTAAATATGATGCCATTATTGATGATGTCATAAATACAATTTCTTTCCCAAAAATAAAATAAATTTATTTATTTCACATTCTTGTTTGTATGGATAAATAAGTGTATGTATCCAGCCTGATGCACGATTTTTGATAATTGTAGAGCGGTATATCGATAAAATGATGTTTATCGATAAAACGGTTTTCGATCATCTTATCGATATTTTTCGAAAGTATATATTTCTGTAAATACTTATTCAAAATAAAATTACCATTATTATTTATTATTCAAGACATCATAATCTATGTTAAAACCCTTATATTTGAATATTTTAAAAATAAATATAATTTATCAAAGGGATAAATTTGTGGGTCACTAGAGATTCCTCTTCTTAAAAGAATTTCATCCCTGAAATTACCACGCAAAACACAAAGGTGTTTGCCAAAAATATTTATTTTTAAACTTACTCCTGTGCGATGTATATAGAACATCAGTACGAATTATTTGATTCAATCTTATGATTCGAATCCACAATTTTGCTTCCGAACTAGTATTGATCCTTCGATTCTTTGGTGCGGACTTTGATCAGGCTAAAAAACTTCTATTTTCTTCGCATAGCTCTCAACTATGAAAGAAAATGTAAGGTCTGACTACAAATCCACATCAATCTTCCTCGTCAAGGATCGAGTGATAAATCTCTTTTCGAGTCGATGTAAATACCTCAAAGTTCTATACTCAAGTCTTCGATCAAACAGTTACGCGAATAAAATGATCTATGTATAACTTACGTATCTATTCTAATTAGTTTTCTTAACTATACCAAATCACAATCAACTTTATATCACTATCAATTTTTGAACCATTTCATAAAACTATTAAGTTTATTACATCTTCTACACACAATTTATGTTTAATTAACACTTTTAAGTTTCATAACCATTCACTTCATACTAAACCATTACTGAATTACCTCTTACATCATTACTGAAGTTTATAAATAGTTCATGACTTAAGTCTATATTTGTGTAATACTCCATTACATCCTCAGAGTATATATACAAATCCCAAATTTCAGATTGGTTTTACATACATTAGGGTGTTTGGCAAATTTTAAATTTGTTGTAATTTACTATCATTCTAAATTCATAAGTTATAAAAGTTTTCTCTTATATCTTTATTCAAGAATACTTTCAAATAATACTATTATTGTTTTCTCAATTTTTGAAGAATAATTTAAAAATCACCAGAATTTAAATTCTCAAATTCTCAACTTTTAATTCCATTTTATTTATAAATCACATTTATAAATTATACTTATATAATTTACCTCAAAACATTTCAAAAACATTTCATAATTGTTTATCTTTTATATTTTCAAAATTTCTTAGTTTTGAGTTAGGTTTGATTCAGAAATTCCGACTGTCCATAGTCATCGAAAAATCCATTTTCTTTTATTAATTAGTGATCCAAATTATTTTTGGTTTAACACTTTTATAAAGATGTTTATAATTACTAATCAATTTATCAATTAATGATTAGCATTATCTTTTAACTTAAAAAATTTATAGATCGAGTAACTCCAAATAGATACCAAGAAACTGGGTATTACCAATTGTGTCATGTATCCTCTTAACCAGAAGGGTAATAATTAAGAGAAGTGTTTACCATCTGAACATATCTCCTGCCCATTTTTAGTTACTTCTGAGCCATTCAAACTAGTCATCGTAAAACTTTTCAATCCTTTATTTATAAAATTTGATTTATACATCCATTACTTAGGATCGTCTTATTTTTACATATTTAGGCTCATAAATTTATTTACCTTAAATAAATTTCTTGACTTTAAACCAATATTATTACCAATCACTATATAGTCAAATCGTGAAACTTAATTGAGTAGGTGTTCGTGTTTTTTAAATCAAACAAATCAATCAATCAATGATAATAACTGAATATTATTGTTTCCTTAATTGATAACTATCATATTATAAATAACTATACATTTTCGAAAGTTACTTCTTTGTATATAAAATATCATCTTAGAAAAAATTATTTCATTTACCCAAAAGTTTTAAACAAAATCCTTTTTAGCATTAACAAATACGCGCTCGTATATAATACTCTCAACTCATTCTTGGGTGTCACTTACCCTATCTCTAATGAGTTACTCATCCTAGGGTATTACTAACCATATCTCTGATGAGACGCACTCCAATTCACTCAAGTGTTCGCTCATCCTAAGCTCTAATACCAACTTTATAGACTCGTTTCAAGCAATGGGTACACCCACCTACCTAGGCTTTTCAACCATCAGCAGTGGACACAACCACCGTGGCATACACTAGTACCTCAAATTTTCTTTTATGGCTAGCCTCGTAACTAACAACCAACCCTTTCATAGAGACATGTAGGAGTAAGAGTCTCATGCTCGCCACCAAACGAAAAGTGAGAACCCCCTATCATGCTGCACATAGCAAGCAAAGCCGATGCCGACACTACCATGGTTGTGTATATAGGACCTATTCCAAGAATCTGATACTACGGTTCCGACCCTGTCGGAGGAAAGGTGATTTTGATGATAGAACTTAAATCAGGAATCTGGGTTAGGGTTCCGACCTTGTTGGAAGCAGTGAGCCTAACCTTCTTGGGTTTGAACTAGTAATCTCAAGCTACAATGTTTTGATAAAGGGTTTCGACCTTGTCGAAAGCCGAATCCTCAAACTCCTTATTCTAGTTGTACGTTTAAGTAAGTTATGACTTGGTTTCAGCCCTGTCGAAAGCTAAAATTCAGAGGAAGGTTACTTGAAATATGGACTTGAATTGGTGTAAACCTTGCTAGGTTTCGATTGTGATGACAATGGCCTTTTGATGAAGACGAAACCTGAAACACAAGAGCGAAATTGACGGGAAATTTGATAAAATGATTAGTAATCCAAAATACTTGAAACTTCCCATTCATAAGTAAAAGATGACTTTATTGCTTCAAATCCCTAAATTAATCTTGTAATTAGGATCATAACACTTTTGATTAAAGAAATACAAGTTTGGAATTGGAGGAATCAGATCCCCAGTACATGACCCCTTGGGTCTTATTTATACGTTCCAACTTGGTCGAAAGGTGGCCGACGAATGTCTCAAATGTGCTTCGTCATTTTCGAAAGGATAAGCTACGCCTCTCTTCTTTGTGCTGCATTGTAAGTGCTTCCGACTCTGTTGATAGGCATTGTTCAATGGTTTCGATTATGTTCGCTATGCCTAATGACTTGTTTCTGATCTGATGCGGAACCCACCTGGATCCCATTGGCTTCGAATGGCTCGAAAGGCTTACTATAGCTTTCGAAGGGGTTGGTCTAGACAATGCTTCTTTCGCATAGTTTGAATGATGGAGAACTTTTGGTGTCGAAAGATTTGGCGCATATACAAATAGCTGTTTCCATTGTCTTCGAAAGGTGCTGCTTTGACTCAATTGAAAGGTCAACATGCATATGAAATGACTCAGTCGAAAGGAGACCACTGAAGGCAGAAGGGTGCTTTCGACTCCCTTGTCTCCTTCAAAAGGTATGAACCTACTAGATCTTTGTTGCAGAGACCTTCCGACACCTTCAAAAGGTCCTGAAGCTTCCAGGTTTTGATGGTAGCATCCCTTTGACTCCTTCGAAAGGAACAGCTGGAATTCTCCTTTCTTGCTCTCTTTTGTTCCCTACTTTAAGTGGTTTCGACTAAGCCAAAAGGTGGATTTTCGGTGTAACATCCCCCTCCCCCATGAAGGGATGCACTTGACTTTCCAAGTCAACACTGTCAAAGCCTAGAATCTTCTTGCCTCTTGGCCTTCCAACGTGAATCCACGACGTCCATTTAAATCTGATCTTATGGTTGATGGCTCTTTGCGACGTTTCTTGTAAGTACATTTTTCTTCTTCTTCCTTCACTTTTCTACAATCAAAAATTCGAGCACGAGTAAAAGAATTCTAAAAATTCTCAAATTTTCTATTCACTTCCAGAAATCAAAGAAAACACCTAATCTAAATCGTAAGTTTAGATCCATCCTTATTTCGCTATTTTTAATTGAGATTTGCTTTTCCAGATTTCAAAAATTGATGCTCGACTTTGAAACATTCGAATCTCAATTTTTTGAGAGTGGATATGATTTGCGAAGAAACTTTTTCTGATCCAGCTTCATGAATTAATAGAGTTTGTTTCTCATTTTGGATTTTTATTTCAACATTTATAGTTTCTGTTCTTCTTTAGAGAATCTAGATTTTCAGTTTGGTAATAATATTTATACTTTTGAAATCGAAAAAGGACGATTCCCGTTGAAGTCCATTTTTCGAAATCCTCTTTCTTATCGGGTTTGGTTTACTTGTTTTAATAAATTTTAAAATTATGGATTTGCAATCGGGTTTGGGGAAAGCGGTGGAACCTATTTTCTTCGCCTGGAAGTTTCAAATGTACAGATGAAAAATTGGTGCCGCAAAACGACCTTACTACCCCTTCGAAAGAGATTGAGGTGGCAATGTTGGGTTTTCTTCCTTACCCCCTTCGATGGAGTCGAAAGGTGTCGTGGTGCTAATTTGATCAACCTTGTCGGAAGGATATGTATTTAAGTAGAATGTAGTCAAACCTTCGAAAGCACACCATTTCAATTTAGTCAAAACCTTTGTGCCGACTGCAATCCATTCTCTTTAGTTAACCTTCGGAACCATCATACCCCTTCCACCCTTTTGAGCCCATTTAAATCTGAAGGGTCGAAATTGTCTACATTTATCTTTCTCCAGCTTTGTCGAAACGTTCCAAGTGTACATAAGCTTAACTTAGGACCTTTCGACCCAATGAATATGTAAGGTTTTTACAACATTTTTATTTTTCTTAGGGAACCTAAGTTATTGGTTTCGACAGTGTTGAAGGGTCTTATTACTTGGTTTGTGGAGTGTTTGCGACTTACATTTTTGTTCAAGTTTTAAGTTAACTTGGACTACCTTCTTTTAACAACTTAGCTACCGTGGAGCTTTTGACAAATTGCCATTTTACATTCTCATATTTTCTTTCAACCATGTCAGAAGCCCTTAAATGCTCATATTTGTGCTTTCAACATTCTCGAAAGGTTATGGTCAAATATTCGCTTCCCTTTTCTTTTGGACTCTGTCGAACGCTCCATGAACTCTCCTATTTAATCTTTTGATATTGTCGATGGTATTTTCTAAATGTTATTGTCTCTTTCCAATCGACTTTGTCGAAAGCCCAATATCTTTTATTTTTAAATTAAACCTTGTTTCAAAATTTTAAAGTTTTATGTTTGGATTTTGTTTAAGTTATTCAAGTAGATCCTTGACTAATTCTGAAATAAATACTATGTTCATATGAACTTGGTTATTTTAACTGAAAAAATTTCACCTAGCAGAATTATGAGCTCTCCAAAGAAACTTGATGCCATCTCGAAGCATTCTTTGGTATCTTCCCAAGACGAGGTTGATGCCATCCTTAAGGACTTTGGAATTACTGGCATGGAAGCTATTCCACCCAAGGAGTTGGACACTATCAACAACACTCCTGAAGGGTTCTTCGCTTACACTGATGTCCATATATGGCACGGAGGATTTCTGCCCTTTCCAGAATTCTTGTCCAGATTCATTTCTCACCTAGGGGTTGGTCCAATTCAGCTATCCCCTATTGTTTACACCTACCTTCTATTTCTAGAGCTGATGGCACTAGAGTCTAGACTTCCATCTTGAAGTACTGAAGTGTTGAACTACTTGACCCGACTGGTCAAGCTTAGCAACCTTAACCGTCAGATATACAGAGCCAACCCCCAAAAGAAGTTGATATCGGATAGGGTCGAGAAGTTTAAAGACTGGGAGAACTAGTTTTTCTTTGTTCGATATTTCCCTAAATTTAGTGGAATCTTCTCCACTCCTTATAATTTTAGATGTTTTGTTGTCTTCGTTTTATTCTATTACCTCTCTTATCTAATCTTCATCTTTTATCAGGTTCACCTGTCAAAGAACTCAATGAAGCTGACAACAGAATAGTGGAGTCTCTAACCACAGCTTCTGTCAAAGTAGGAAGTTGATTGAAGCTGTCGATCCCCTCCAATTTGACGAAGCATTCTCTTTTTCCTCCTGGTCAAAGGGTAATGGGCCTACCCCCTTTGATCCAGCATGCTTCAAAAGGAAAATATTTCATCTCCTTGCGAGATGCTGAACACTTTTCTCGCATGTCACCCATTTGCTCAGACCACTACGGCAAGTTATAGGCATAGTATTTGCTTTCTATCCTTGCCATTACCTGAATTATTTTTCTAACTTTTAATTTGCTTGAACTCTTTTTAGTGGCTTCTCAAGTTGAAAAGTTTGTTTGCGATGCCGCTCCTCCTCCTACATCCTCTGGAGCGCCATCTATCATTGAATCTCTTGCTAAATCCACGAAGGCTTTCAAAAGGAAGTTAGTGGAATCATTCGAAATTAAGACACCTAAGAACGTTGCTAAAGTTGTTGATGTGGAGGAGGAGGTGGACTCATCTCTTAATAAAGCTTCGAAAAGCCCAATCGTTGAAGCTTTTAAAGGAAAACCAAAGCAAACTCCAACTGCGACCGACCCACTTTCTCGCATCTCTTTCTGATTCTTCGACTACACTTAAGCAGGTGCAACTGGCTTTGCTGACGACTCCCTCCTCAGAGAAAAATCCTTCGAAGTCGTCATCTTCTTCTCCACCTTCATTAATTTCGAAGAGATAGCCGAGTCCATCTTACACTCTGAGTCCTTCATTCCCATTCACCCGCCTTCTTCCGTTCCAAATTTGGCAGGGTACTATCGCTCTCTAATAGAGCAACAATTTCTGGTATGTTCCACTTCAATTGATCTTATCATCAAGTTTTCTCTAAATCAGTAACTTGTGTTACATTTCTTCCTTCAAATTTCTAAGAGTTGGTTGACCCTTCATGAGCGTGCATCTAGATCTTCTCTTGAATCATCTATGTCCCAAGAAGAAATCTTAGCTCTTAAGAATCAAGTGTCTTCACTTTCTGCAGCCAAAGACGAAGCAATTTCAGAATTAGAATGACGAAAAGCTTCTCCTGCTCGAGCAGAAACCAATCTCTTGGCAGAAAGAAAGGCTCGTCAACTCCTTGCTGATGAAAAATTCGCTATGGAGCTTACTTTAAAAGATTTTGATGATGAGAAAACTCACTTAACTGCTAAGAATGTTTCTTTGAAGAAAAAGTTCAAGAAAACCAGGGCTTCATTGAAACTTTCTATTAATACAATTTCTAACGCTAAGCAGTGAGTATCTCAATTTATTGGTACTACTCTTGGAAAATGTTGCTGAACTCTTATGAAGAAGCCCTCATACTCGCCTAGCTGACAACTTTAAGAAGCGTCCTGACTTTTGTCTCTTCTCGCTTGACTCTACCCTAGTTGATAGACTAATGGGCAAGATCAACCAAATGAAGCAAGGGATTGGACCTATAGAAGAGGAGGAAATCGATGCCTCTAAGATTCTTTTCTTCGACGTCCCCTCCTTTGAAATTGAATCCAATTCTAAGGATGAGTGTGACAATGATGAAGCTGCTGATAAAGAAGGCGATGATAAAAATGATGATGATGACCACAACGACGATAATGATCATAATGATGATAACATTGATGGTGGTCAAGGCACAGGTGGTGATGGTGGAGATCACAACAAAACTTTTGATAAGGATAGGGATGACAACACCAAAGCTTTAGAGAAAGAGCCAACCCCGCCTACAATTACACCGCCTGCATCTGTTAGGCCTTCTGCTCCCTAAGAGGATGAGCCTGCTCCTATTAATGTTGAAGAGCCTAAAAGGGAAAGAGCAGGCTTCCTAGACCTCAGTCCCAATATTACAGGTATAGGATTCCCTGTTTAAATATCTTTCACTTCGAAGATAATAATAATAGTGCAAATCATTCATTTTAGATAAGAAATAGGTCTATCCTCCCCTATAAAACAAAGCTTGAGAGAAAACAAGCTGAAATAAATAATTTATATAAGGAATTAGATAAGCAGATAAGGGAGCATAATGTATTCTCTGAAAAGTATCGTAGGCTTGACAGGAGTGCCTTGGTGTTGGCATCTTTTAAATATCAGAAGGCTACTCCCTTACTAAAGAGAGCGCGCTTCCGATATGACACTCTCTTAAAGGAGAATCGAGAGTTAATTACTTTATTTTGAATGTTAATTGAAGAGAGAGACATTTTAGCCAACTTTTTATATAAAGCTTAGACACTCAATAATTGACTTCTTATATTTAAGTGAATTTAGCGGAGGTTTTCTTAGACACTTTAATAAGAGATACTTAGATGTATTCGGATCTAACACGCACCTAAAGCTTGTTGGAACTTACCACAAGTCAGACCGATTCCAGGATCTCCCCCCAGAAAAGCTTAGGTATTACAAGGACAAATTCGCATCTGAATTATTTTCTAAATCTATGTTGTATGAACCAGATGAGTAGTTGTAAACGTGTAACATTGTATTGTTCTATAAATATTTGTTTTAGTCTTACTTTTAGGCTTAGCTTTATTTTAATATATAATCACAGAGTGACTGTTCGTTAGGTCATCTTGTTTCTAGAAACCATTTAAGTAAGTATGTTAAACTGAGTAGATTTTATCTTGAAAAGACATTGTTATCCCGCCTTTTGGTAAGGCCGTGACACCAAGGGATTGACTATAAACCAAAGACTGTTCGTCCTGAAAATCGGTTATACACAGGTTCCCTATGGACATCGATGAATTTAATCCAAGTTCGGATCAAGCAACAATTGATAAGACGAGATAAGCAAAGCCATGAAAGCCAATGTTCCGAATTTCAAGACAATCCGAGTTTATATGCTCAAGATATGATCGATGCAAACCAAGGAAGTCAATTCGTCCATACCCATCTGTTCGCATCCATTCGTTCGTATCTATCAGTCCGCATCCATCATTTTGCATCCATCTGTTCGTAACCATTATGTATCCTTCTGTTCGTATCAATCACATATACTCAACTTCGTATCCACTTAGCTTGGTTCGATCTTGAATCCAGCAATTGGATTCAATTCATATTGATCGATCAACGATCGATACAAATGAAACATCAAACAAACGATATGAAAATGACCTTCAACTATCGATACGAAACAGCCCCAAGCCATTCGATCCAAAGTGAGATGCCACTGATCGATACAAACAGAGTGAAGGCGATCGATACGAACAGAATAGTTGCGGCCGATGCGAACATAGCCCAACTGGATCGATACAAATGAGATACGTTCTTATGAAATACTTAATCACTCGGCACGAAAAGTGGATCGATCTGAGGGGTTAGCGCCATGTCAGCATGCTGGCATATGCTCGGAATGTTATCCCACCTTTTAGCAAGCCGAGATATCAAGAAATTAACCGAAAATCAATGATTACTGATCATAAATATCGAATATGCATTGCAGGTTCACTATGGATATCGACGAACTTTGCTCGAGTCCAGATCAAGCTACAATTGACAAGACATGACAAGAAAAGCTGCAGAAGCCAACGTTTCAAGTCTCAAGTCGATCAGAGATATGATCGATATAGGTTGAGGAAGGCACGCCATTCGTATCTATCAGGGAACGTTTGGGTTCGAATCGATCATGTTCGAATAGATCCATGGGCGTGCTGTTTGAATCAATCAAGTTCAAGAAGATCAGAGTGACTTCGCTTCGTACCCATCGTGCTAGTATCGATTCAACGAAGCCTAATTCGTATCCATCGAATCATCGGCAGTTCGTATTGATCAATCCCTAATGATCGCGTCGATCGCCCGAAAACGCATTTAATGTTGATTGGACTTCAATCATTTCGTATCGATCGAAAGAACGATAAGAAACACACACAAAACAACATAATTGATCGACACGAACGAGGCAGCATGATTGATCGATGCGAGGGACACAAGACGCGATCGATGCGAAGTGACCACTAGCATCGATACAAAAAAGACAAAACAATCGATGCGAGCAAGGCTCCGATAGTGGGTGCGAACGAGACTCGGTCAACTCAGTGCGAAGGGTGGATCGATCCAGGAATTTCATGCCACGTCATCTTGCACGTACATGCTCTATATCGAGTCGAAGAGAACGATACGAACGTATCGAGTCGAACGAAACAGCCTAAAGAAAACTCCAACTCGTATCGATTATATCTCCTAATCCACTAGTCCAAATGCTATAAAATTTTCACAGGAGCTTACGTACAAGCTAAGGAATGTTCACACCATGTCTCGACTCCATTGGACAAAATCTTGATCGATAAGAAATTGGTTCGTATCGATCACGGATCGAGTCGAAATTGTGTGAGATCAATTACATGGGCCCGCTCACATGCCAGAAGGAGTCCCCCAAAGTTTGAGCGAGATATTTGCATGGAGCACCTATAAATAGCACCCTAAAGCCTACATAAAATGGACTTTTGATCCTACTATGTCCAAACTCTTCCGAAATCACGATTGCACTCAAACGCACTTGTTGTACTCGAAATTTACGACTATAATCGACTGTAACTAGCAAATACATCAATAAAAAGATTATCCTTCAAAGTGGACGCAGACCGGAGATAGCCGAACCACTATATATCTTGTGTTTTCTGTTTGTTAATTCTCAGCTATTGTCATTAACTTTGCCTGGATATGAGATTTGTGTTAGAACACTACTGATCTATATTCACACACTGGTGCTTTCACGATAATTCAAGGTTTGTGACCAATTTTGGCACAAATTTTTTGGTGCTTTCACTGAGAACAGCAAACTCAAGGATTTTACCGCTTAGATATTGGATTTGAAAGCTTGAAGAATTTAACAATGGCACGATAATCAACAAGAAGACAGATAGGAGAAAAGAGCAAACAAGGGGGAAGTCAAGAGGCCTCCTCTGGAGCTGGAGAAGGACAAGCTTTGATCTATATCACCAGGGACGATATGGAGGCTATGGTGGATTCAATGCATGAAAGATTGTTGAAGAGTCAACAAGATATGATGCAAAGATTCTTTGAGCAGATGAGAGCAGCCGGAGCACAGAACCTTGGACTGGTTATAGTTGTTGCAAACACAGGACAAGAGCTAGAGTCACAGAGACCAACGGAGGTCAGATTCAAGATCAGGACGAAGAACGTGAAGGCAATCAACAAGAAGTCATGGGTAGACCCTCGGGAGCTGGTATTGGAAGACCCATAGCTAGAGCTCAGCAAGCTAGAGCCAATGCCAACATGAATGAGCCACATGAAGAATATTACCCAGAGTACCCTTCGAGACCTGGGGGCAAGATAGAAATATGACAAGGGGACAACCCCCGGATGTAGATGGAAGAATGGCTGGACTAGTGCAATGGATTATGAGAGGAGGGTTGCCATGTAGAGGCTTAGAGGAAGTTAGTCGGAGTTCGTTCACTCCGAACATCAGAAATGTGAGGAACCCTCCAAAGTTCAAGTTACTCATGCTGGACCCTTATGATGGAAAGTTAGACCCGACCATACAAATAACCAGATATATCAGGCATATGAAAGTGCTGGAGGCATTCGAGGAAGTGATGGTACGATGGTTTCCTCTATATTTATCAAATTTGGCTACGCTTTGGTTCAGGCAGCTAGAGAGTGGATCAATTAGAACATGGAGCGAGCTAGTGGAATGCTTCATGAGACAGTTTAGGGTCCACGTGACACAACCCAAAAGTGTGATGACCTTAGCATAGATAAAGCAAAGGACCAAAGAGTCCATAAAAGATTTTTTTATTGCGATTCAATGCAACTGTGGCTTCAGTAGATCGCCCATGTCCATCGATGATTTTGATTGCGGTAGTGGTAGGAGTTGCGAAAGGCACAGAGTTCAAGGATTTGCTGGTAAGAGCCCCGCCACAAGACCTTAGAGAATTTTACCATAAAGCTGAGAGATTTATTCGGTTGGAAGATTTACGTGCCGAGAGACAAGAAACAAACGCTGTGCAAGGCGAAGGAACTGCCAAAGAACAATCTGGAGCAGTCAAAGGGAAGCAAAAGCAGGATGACAGATACGATGGTCCTGATAAACGAAAGAAATTCCAAGAACCCAGATTTAGACAATACATGGACTTGACAGCCAACCTGGAACAGATTTACACGAAGACTCGGGGGCAGTTTCCCTATCGAAAACCACCTAGGAGAGATCTCATAGAACGGGAATGTAGGAGCGGAAAGTACTGCCTATTCCATGAGCTAGAAGGGCATACTACCGATGAATGTCTCCATCTAAAGGATTAGGTGGAAGAGCATGTCAGAAGTGTTTGATTGCTACAATACACCAGAGATCGAATGGAAGCCGTAGGACCTGAGCAACTACCTCCTCCACCTAACAGAACTAATCCTGATTGGGATCACGACTCGTCATCAATTAATTATGATTGTAAGGGCCAAGTTCAGGACATTAGTCAATTAAACTCCTTAGATTTGATTTCAAAATAAAATGGCTATTCCACTTAAACATGTACGGGAGCCGGAGAGATCCCCAGGCATGCTCTAGGATTGTAATAGGTCGCTCTGTCCAGAGAGGCGGTATCTAGTTTTTTCCTGTTGTTAGATATTGCACATCTAGAATTTGAATTGAATAAATAAACTTGAATTTTATAAGGCAAAACCTTTGACCAGAGAGTTAAAGGATGAATATTGAAAGTCCACCTGAAAATGATCGTTTTATGGCCTTACCCAGAAAGGCGGGATCCGGAGTGAAAGAAGTGAGTTGCTTCGCTAGAGAGCGACAGGATCAACTCACTAAACGCCGTTCCCCATTCACCGAAGAGTGATTGGATCGGGGTTCGATAAGTTCCTGGAGTGGCTATGATCGGTCTTGGATTTAGACCTTGACATCGCTTAATGTTCATGGACACTGAACCGGAGTGTGGGGGAGTTGTCGTTTCGCCAAAGAGCGACATGATCGGCTTACTCGACGTTGTTTCCCCTTCACCGAAGAGTGACATGATGAGATTCAACAAGAGCCCAGAGAGGCTGCAATCGGTCTAGGATGACCAAGACATTGCAATATGCCCTCGCTCAGACTAGAGTGCAAGGGATAGAAAGTAACGCCGGAGCACAACAGGATCTTTCTATTCGATCATTAAGTCTTGAATGGACTCGGCAAGGGTTCGAAATGACCATTGATAGTCCACAGAGGCTGTAGAATTTAACTCTTGACTTCCATAGGTGGAAATCGACACTGATTTGGCTCCGAACAACCATAAACTTGGTTGACGATACTGTAACTGTTGATAAAAATGGACTCATGACATTTGATTTGAAGTTATTCAAAACACACCAAAAGGCATGTTTTGGGGGGCAAATTGTTATCCCATCTTTTAGCAAAGCCGAGATATCAAGAAATTAACTGAAAATCAATGATTACTCATCAAAAATATCGATTATGCATCATAGATTCACTATGGATATCAATGAATTTTGTCCAAGTCCGGATCGAGCTACAATTGACAAGACATGACAAGAAAAGCTATATAAGCCAACATTTCAAATCTCAAGTCGATCGAAGTTCATATGATCGATACTAGTTGAGGAAGGCACGTTTGTATCCATCAAGAAACGTCTGGTTTCAAATCGGTCATGTTCGAATCGATCCATGGGCATGATGTTCGAATCCATCAAGTTCGAGTCGATTAGAGTGACTTCGCTTCATACCCATCATGTTTTTATCGATTCAGCGAAGCCTTATTCGTATCTATTGAATCATCGGCAGTTCGTATAGATCAATCCCTAACGATCGCGTCGATCGCCCGAAAACGCACTTCGTGTCGATCACACCTCAATCATTTTGTAATGATCGAAAGAACGATACGAAACACACACAAAACAACATAGCCAATTGACACAAACGAGGCAGCACAATTGATCGATGCGAGCGACACAAGATGCGATCGATGCGAAGTGACCACTAGCATTGATACAAAAAAGACAAAATGATCGATGCGAGCAAGGCTTCGATAGTGGGTGCGAACGAGACTCGGTCAACTCGTTGCGAAGGGTGGATCGATCCAGGAATTTCATGCCACGTCATCTTGCGCGCATGTGCTCTAGATCGAGTCGAAGAGAACCATACGAACGTATCGAGTCGAACGAAACAGCCTAAAGAAAACTCCAACTTGTATCGATCATATCTCCTAATCCATAAGTCCAAATGCTATGAAATATACAAAGGAGCTTACGTACAAGCTAAGGAATGTTCACGCCAAGTTTCGACTCCATCGAACAAAATCTTGATCGATACGAAATTGGTTCGTATCGATCACAGACCGAGTCGAAATTGTGTGGGATCGATCACGTGGGCCCACTCACATGCCAGAAGGAGTCTTCTGAAGTTTGAGCAAGATATTTGCATGGAGCGTCTATAAATAACACCCTAAAGCTTACAGAAAAAGAACTTTTGGATCCTACAACGTCCAGACTATGCCGAAATCATGACTGCACTCAAACTCACTTGCTTTACTCGAAATTTACTACTGTAATCGACTGTAACCAGCAAGTACATCAATAAAAAGATTATCCTTCGAAGTGGACATAGACCGGAGATAGTCGAACCACTATAATTCTTGTGTTTTCTGTTTGTTAATTCTCTGCTATTGTCATTAACTTTGCCTGTATTTGAGATTTGTGTTAGAACACCGCTGATCTATATTTATACACTGGTGCTTTCACAATAATTCAGGGTTTGTGCCCAATTTTGGCGCAAACGTGGATCGGTACGAATAGAGGGATACGAATGAAATTGATATGAAGGAAACAGCCTTTAATAAATTTGAATTTGCATCGATCATAACTCAAAATCTAAAAGCCCAAATGCCACCAAATTTTCACAGAAGCTTGCGTACATCCTTCAAAATGTTCATGATCGATTTCGACTCGATTGGACGAAGTCTTGATAGATATGAAATTCGTTCGTATCGATCATGGACAAGTGCAAACAATATGGGATCGATCGCGTGGGCCCATCCACGTGCCAGGGGAGGTCTCCTGAGATCTAAGCGAGATATTTGCACCCTATGCCTATAAGTAGCATCCCAGCGCCTACTGAGAAAGGGACTTTTAGCTCTCCTACGTCTAGACTCTGCCTAAACAATTTTTGCACTCAAAGATCACTGCTATACTCAAAATCTAGTGTTGTAATCCGCTCTAATCAGTTGTAATTAGCAAGCAAACATCGATAAAATCATCAATTTCATAGTGTACGTAGGCAATATGCCGAACCACTCTAAATCTTTGTGTTTCTGCGTGTTTTTTGTTATCTTTTTTGAAGTGTTTTTTAGATAATCCTCTTTTTACATTTGCTTTCTTCGATTTTATCTCTTCAAATACTTCCGAAGAGTGTTGTGCCCAATTTTGGTACAAACACTTTGGTGCTTTCACTAAGAAAACACAGTTATTCTTTTGCTCATTAGATCTACTATCGATATCGAATTGCATAAATCTAATAAGAAGATCCAGATCTCAAGTTTAGAGTTCTTCCATCCTATTTAGATTTGCGTCAGATCAAGAAAAGAGCTTTGTTATTCATTATGGTAAAAACAAGGACCACCTCTACTGCTGTAGATCTAGAAGGACGGGATCGATAGAATTCCATGCAACTACCTCTAACTGATCAAAATGCTACCGAACCATCAGATCCACAAGGCCCTGTCACCAGGGAAGAGTTTCATATGCTAATATAAGAGCTTACACACAGATCCTTCAGCAACTTACTCAACAGATGCATGCCAATGCAGAATTGGCCAATCAGCTGAATTGCTAAAGGCGTTGGAGATCTTGGAGGGATCAGACTTCCTATTCATCTACTGAAAGTTCAGCTGCTTTAGACTATTATCACAGATCGACGCGTCCACGACTAGATGAGAGTTATACCCAAGCTACTGGGCATCAGCATGCATGGAGCCTTGAGCAACCAAGAGTTGGCCCGTCCACCAGCCATCTGACTGGACCCTCCTCCCAAGGAGGTACTATTCCATATCATGTTACAAACAACCGAGCTACCGCTACTGCTGCTGAACCGGGAGTTGATGCTCGAAACCGGACAGATCCTACCAACATTAGCATACTCCTAAACCTTACATCCCTGAAGATTTAGAACCAAGGAGGCGAAACCTGGATCGTCGACCACGTCCGGCCCAGCCTCGCTTGGTGGAACCTTACCACACCTTGGCCCAGCATGCTCAAAATGTCTGAATGCCAGATATACCAACAATGTTATGTCAAATGATCCATGAAAGTCAAGGTCTCACTAACAACGACTGGGGAATCTTCCAGAGTCATACCCCTTTCACTGATGACATACTCTATGTTGAACCACCTCGGCGATTCAGGATCCTAATTAGCATATTCTAAAGTACGAATAGTTGATGAATGCTGCACGAGCTAATGATGCAGTTAAATGCCGAAGTTTTCCAATCTCCCTTGGAGGCATAGCTACCATGTGGTTTACCTGTCTGCCACCTCAATCTATCTCATGTTTTGATCAATTGGTGACAAAGTTTATTGAGTAGTTCTGGATACATGTAACAAGGCCGGAGGAACCCGCTAGTACTAGCGGGAGGTTAGTAATAAATACTATTAGTGGTGGTCCTCATCCAGCAGACCGAAGCTAGAAGGAAATGGAGTCGTATGCCAGTTCTATTAGGCATGCGGACTTTGAGTGTTGTATTAGTCTTGAAGATGGGACTCCAGCCAAAGAACAGAAGACGATGACTGACGACAACGTGTTCGAGATAGAGTGTTGACATGGTCGAAGCCTCCACTATTGATCCACTTGTCATATCAGCTCCAAAAGGTCCTGCTTGAATGAAGAGGATCCTAGTTGACAGTGGAAGTTCTGTTAATATACTGTTTAAGTGAGCCTATGACCAGATGAAGATGGAGGTTAAAGATTTGAAGCCTTGCCAGTCCCGTATTCATAGCTTCAATCGGAGTGAAACCATATCCACTGGAGCGGTGGAATTGCTAGTGGAGTTAGAAACCGGAGAATGCCGAAGAGGCCGGATATTACAATTTGTTGTGTTGGACATCGACTCGCCATACAATGCTTTTTGGGCCGACTGGCCCTAGCAGAGTTCAGGGTTGCCATTGCCCCGTGGTGTTTGACTCTCAAGTTCCCCACCGATCGTGGAGTTGGATTCATTCAAGGAGATCAGGCTGTTGGAAGAGCCTGTTATGTTGCTAAGCTACGAGATGTGCAGCGAAAAGAAAAAGGAAAGGGCGTAGAGGAATCCCTCTGCGTCCGTTTTGTTGAAAATTGACAATTGATGCTTGGGCCCAAGCCCGGGAACCCTAACCAATTTCAAAGAGACCTTGACCCGAGAGATAATGAAAGTGAAGATGAAAGTAAAGACAATCAAGCTTCCCTGACCGAACTGACGATTGATGTCCCAATTAACGATAGCGACGATTCTAGGACGATAAAGATTGGATCTCAGTTAAGCCAACAAATGCAAGAGGAATTGCTTGAATTTCTCCGAGCAAACCTTAACATGTTTACTTGGACACATTCTGAGATGTATAGAATCTCCCTGGATATTGCAAGCCATACATTGAACATTGACTTGTGGTACATCCCAGTCAAACAAAAAAGGCATGGTATAGATCCAGAGAGATCTGTCGCCCTTAAGGAAGAGGTAGACAAGCTTAAATCGAATGGATTTATTCAAGATGCATTGTACCCGGAACGGGTATCTAACCCCGTACTCGTTCGAAAATCAAATGGAGATCGAAGAACGTGTGTCGACTATTTAGACTTGAATAAAGCTTTCCCCAAAGACAGTTTTCCACTTCCTCGAATCGATCATCTTGCATATTTAACGGCTGGACATGAACTCCTATCCTTCATGGACGCGTATTCAAGCTACAACCAAATACCCATGCACTTGCTCGACTAGGAGCATACTAGCTTCATGACCGATCTGGGACTCTAATGTTACAAAGTTATGCCTTTTGGTCTCAAGAACGCCGGTGCAACTTACCAACAATTGGTTAATCAGATGTTCGCCAACTAAATTGGGAAAACTATGAAGGTATACATCGACGACATGCTAGTGAAATCACGATTCTCTACTGATCATATTAAAGACCTAGAGTTAATGTTTAATATCCTTCGAGAATACATAATGAAGCTCAATCCATTGAAATGTCACTTTAGAGTCGCATCAGAAAAAATCCTTGGGTTTATTGTCAACGCTCGAGGAACTGAGGCCAATACCGAATAGATCTGGGCGATCAGAAACCTTGAGACTCCAAGAACCATAAAGCAAGTCCAGACCCTCAACGGAAAAGTAGCAGCACGGAGCAGGTTCATCTCAAAGTCCATTGACAAATGCATTCCCTTCTTCGATTTGATCCGAAAAGGGAAACAGAACTTTGAATGGACCACGGAATGTCAGGGCGCATTCCGAGCACTAATTCAACACCTCTCCACACCGCTTATTTTTTCAAAGCCCATCGATCATGAAAAATTATACATTTACTTGGCGGTATCAGAAAACGCAATCAGTGCTGCCCTAATTCAGGAGGAAGACCAAATGCAAAAACAAGTCTACTATATTAGAAAACGACTATCTAGAGCTGAGAGAAATTATCCAAAGCTAGAGAAATTGGCTTATTGTCTCGTTATCGCCTTAAGGAAGCTTCATCCGTATTTCTATGCTCATCCTATCACAGTTTACACTGATCAGCTATTATGACAGGTCCTTACGCGGCCTGAGACGTCTGGTAGGTTACTCAACTGGAATATCCACCTAAGTCGGTTTACTCAAGTGGAATTTACCATCCCAGAGGACTTGCCTGAAACTAGTGAATCTCTTAAATATATCTGGAAGCTGCATACTGATGGTGCATCAAATCACCGTTGCTCGGGTGTCGGGGTTGTACTTGAAACTTCTGAAGGTCGATCGATATGCTATGCTTTAAAGTTTGATTTTGTACGACCAACAATAAAGATGAGTATGAAGCCTTAATTGCTGGATTGAGACTGGCCCGAGATTTAAAAGTCATTGCTGCGGAGATTTATTGTGATTCGCAACTGGTTGTATTCAAGTTCGGGGAGAGTACCAGGCCAAAGATCAAAGATTGGCTGCGTACCTAGCTCGGGTCCAGGAGATACTGAATCAGTTCTATTATTATGCTATCTACTGCATCCCCTGAGAGCACAATCAAAAATATGATTCATTGGCAAAGCTAGCCAGCACAGGTGAAGCATAACAAATGAGACTCGTTCCTATGGAAACATTGTCTTCTCCAAGCATTGATCGAATGGAGACAGATGAGGCATTTGAAGTTGTCCCGATAAGGAGACATGGATGACTCCATATATCGAGCATGGTACACTGCCAGAGCACGGGAGTGAAAAAAGACAAGTTCTTCGAAAAGCCTCGCAGTTCAATAATTAGAATGGAGTCATGTATAAAACAGGATACTTTGTTCCTCTACTCCGGTGTATCGCTCACGATGAAATTAAACGACTGTTATATGACGTACACGAAGGAGAATGTGGCGTTCACACTGGGGGAAATCTCTTACTAAGAAAGTACTCCGATATGGATATTACTGGAGAACCATGAATCGTGATGCATCGGATTATGCCAGAAAATATGACAAATGTCAAGAATACGCTCGGATTCCTAGAGCCCCTCCTACTGAAATAACCCAAATGGTCAGTCCATGACCGTTTGCAGTCTGGGGCATTAATATTATTGGTTCTCTACCTCTGACCAAAGGCGGTGCGAAGTACGCCATCGTCACAGTTGATTACTTTACCAAGTAGGCTGAAGCTAAACCCCTTGCTATAATCACGACAAAGAAGGTGATCAACTTGTAGTTCGCAACATTATCTGCCAATTTGGTCTCTCACATACCATCGTCACTGATAATGGAACCCAATTCGACAGAGTTGAATTTAAGAACTTCTGCCAGCGATTCCACATTCAAAAAATTCTCTGTAGTTGCACACCCTCAAGCGAATGGATAGGTTGAAGCTGTGAACAAAGTTATAAAGTCTATTCCAAAGAAACGACTGGAAAAGGCCAGGGGAAAGTGGGTCGATGAAATTCCTATGGTTCTATGGGCTTACAGAACAACCCACAAGTCCGCAATCGGACACACTCCATTCTCTCTTTCCTACGGTTTAGAAGCCGTTATTCCAGTCTAGACGGAAGTACCTTCTCATCATGTGACTTATTATGATCTGGATACAAGTGCCATATTACTTCATGAATCCTTGGATTTATTAGATGAGAAGTGCGAAGAGGCCGATTTGATGGCAGTCGCATACCGAAGTCGACTCGCTCGATTATACAATGTCAAGGTCCGACTCCAAAACTTCAAACTCAGCAATCTCGCCCTTAAAAGAATCTACCCGGTTCCTACGCATATGAAACCAACGTGGGAAGGGCCATATGTGATTGAAAAAAAGCTCAGAGATGGCACATTTAAGTTATTGATCGTTGACGGTCTTACTCTGCCAAGAGCCTAGAACAGTGGGAGTTTCGTCGCTACTACACATGATAGGCTTTAGTTATTCAGTCTACTTTTCATTAGTAATTCGTTTTTTCATTTCGAAATTTGAATTTGTAATAAGGCAACTGACTTTGCCGTATTTTCTTATTTCAGCAATAAAATGTAATCTGCTCGAGCCAAAGCCGTGATTTATTGAATGTGTCATACAACCATCACGATGCACAAAGAGCTAAGTTCCATCATATGGTGGGATTTATTCAAACAGGGAGTGACTGTGATATAACCGACAACTCACTAAGTGAAACCTGAGCTCAGGGGTAAGTCACCAAATGAAGCCAAAAAAGGATTGATACACGACATTCCTTTAACTAACTCCAGTCTCCTATAGTGCGAGCTAGAGTATAAACTTATAAATGCAGTTTCAAGGAGGGTGGATCCGTTCACCTAACAACCTCACCCATATCTGAACCAAGTTTGAGGAGGATGGATCCGTCCATTTAACGACCTCACTTGTTAACTCAGCGTGGATGTGAATCGACCATCCACGATCTTGATAAATCCATCATTTTTGGAGTGCGAACATGATACAAACGCCTAAGCAGACGTGAATGACCGTCTGTTGGCCAACTCCAGGCTCCTGGAGTATGAACTGGAGTATAAACGTTGACTAACTCTAGATTCCAAGAGTGCGAACTGGAGTATCGACAGCAATTAACTCTAAGTCCCTAGAGCGTGGATTGGAGAACAAACATCGACTAACTCTAAATCTCCAGAGAATGGATTAGAGCTTATGCACAAACCGAATATGAATCAATCATCCGTAACCCAACTCTGAGTCCCCAGAGTGCAGACGAAATGCTAAGTATCAAGCAACTGTGATTGACCACCCATATAATAACTTAAGACACTGGAGCATGGACATATACTTAAAACTTAAATAGGCATGACCAACCGCTGACGCACAAATGCGAATCTTCGGAGTGTGGAGGTGATCATCGATAAATGAGCGAGTGTGATTCGACCACTTGACCTTCACTTTTCTCAGCATCAATTCAACGATGTTAAGCTCAATGTATTGGAGGCAAAATGCAATCGCTTGCTGATCTTCACAACTCATCCCTAAAATTGGGGGCTGAACTTGAGTGTCGATCACTGACTGAAGCAGTGCAGCATCAGAATTCAGCTTAGTTTCCAGACACGACTCGTGGCCGTAATTCCAGGACTTAACAAATAAACTCAAAACTCGATCCAAAGGTCAAAACTTCACAAGTTTACTGAACAAAAGAATTCAAATGCCGGAACACCTAAGCAAATAAACAATAATTGAGTTGAAGACAAAATAGAATTTCATTTCAACTACTTGTGGAAGGAATTTATGTACAACTTATTTCATGTTAACTCGCCTTTCGGCAAGGCCGTAAGCAAGTGGATTTAACTAAGTTGATTTCTCAGTTATCGAGGATGGAATGCAATAGGTTTGAATCGACCGGATGGATAGGTAATGCATTACGTTTGGAAGGTGGTTCGGCTATGTTAGTGTGGCTCGGCCAAATGTGGCTCGGCGTGAAGTAGGGAACAGTGTAGGCTAGTGGTTCGCCATGCTTTGGTTCGGTTTGGATAGTGTGGGTCGGTGTGATGGACATGATTCAGCCAAGGTGGATCGGTATAGTTTGGATCAGCAGGAAGGCTAGTGATCAGTTGGAATGGAATCAGCATTGAGGAGGTTCAGCCTAGTTAGATCATGGGTCGGTCTTGGTTGTCGCTCGACATTGTGGTTCGTCAAGGTGGGTCGGTCGAGTCGGCTTCGTGTCTTCAAGCTACATGCTTCAGGTCGGCTTTGTGGAAGGTAGCTCGGTATAGTTAAAGTATGGGTTGGCACGAATGTGGGTCATGACTTCGGGTTGAGGCGCTCGTAACTTCGGGTCGGCATTATAAAACGTGGCTTGGTATGATGCAAGGTTGGTAGGCATGAGTTTACTTCGAGTTCTATGGCTCAAAACTTTGGGTCGGCCTCAGGGATTTTGGGTTAGCATCTTACCTAGCTCGGTTACATTCTACTTTGAGTCCAGGGATGCTCTACTTCGAGTCAAAGGTGACTATGCTTCGAGTTGCCTTGGCGGCTTTCGTGGATCGGCATAGGTCGGTCGGCCTGGTGGTGTGAGTCAGTCATGATGAAGGATGTTGGCTCGGCTATGGTCTTGATGGACCTAGACTATTCAGAAAGCCCGTTACCTGGGTTTGCCTATAAATACACCATGTGGGTCTCCAGATGGGGAGATCTTCTTCCCGGTTCCCTGGCCTTCTATTTTCTAAGACTAAGACTACTCTACCATTTAGTAACTTTAATCGACTATTACAGCAATAAAAAGAAAATTTATGGAGTGGACGTAGGCCGAAGTTAGCCGAACCACTATAAAATATCTTTTTCTTTACTGCTTTCATTCTAATTTTTGTTGTTCTTTATATTAATATCCTCAACGTATATTCCATCTGTGAGCTGTGACTGGTATTTGGTGCTTTCGCTTGGATTTGGGTGTTAGTGATCAATTTTGACACTAACATTTTGGTGCTTTCATTGAGAGGGCAAGTACTCAAGGGCTTTGGAGCTAGGAAGACGGATTCAAGGAAGCAATGGTTAGGCCACCAACAAGGAAGAAAGTGACAAAAAGAGGCAATCAAGAGGGAAGTCGAGGGGCCTCCTCTGGAGCTGGAGTAGGTCAAGCCTCCATCTACATCACTAGAGACGAGATGCAGGTCATGATGAATTCCATGCAGGAATAGTTGAGAAGGCAAGAGGAAATATTGCATGCACTTTTTAGACAATTTGGACAAGCAGGAATAGCAGGAGCTACAAGAGCTTAAATCCATGGAGCTGGATCATAAGGACTCAACAGGCAAGCAGATGGAGTGGCTCGGCAGGGGGCTGCCCCAATCAGCAAACAGCTATCAATCTGGATGGACCTAGACTCAAGGGCATACCACCAGGAAATGCTGGACCAATTCATGGAGGGATACTAGATGAGGCTGCGCAGCCCAACGCTAACAAGAATACAGGGGTACGTGACGAGGAGTATGTACCAGGATTCCCTCGAAGACTTGGAGGGAAGTTAGGAAATGTAAATGGGGGAAAACCCTTGGTAGGTAACACTGGATTGGCTGACATCATTAGGCGAACCATTTGTGGAGGTCTGACAAACAAGGATTTAGAGGGAGTCAACAAAAGTTCATTTACTGGGAACATCAGGATAGCTAGGAATCCATCCAATTTCAAGCTACCCACTCTGAAAGTATACAACGGTAAGACAGATCTCACTGACCACTTGATGAGGTAGACAATGCATATGGAAGTGCTGGGGGCATCAGAGGAGTTTGTGGCTCGATGTTTTCCCTTGTACTTGATGGATATAGCTGCTATGTGGTTCAAGAAGCTAGAGGATGGATCTATTGGAACATGGACAGAACTGATGGATAAGTTCTTGAGACAGTTTCGAGTTCACATAAAAAGACCAAAGATTGTGATGACACTAACGTCAGTTAAGCAGAGGGAAGATGAATCACTCAGGACTTTCTTAACTCGGTTTAATGTAGCAGTTGCTTCAGTGGATCGGCCGGATCCATCAATGGTTCTAATGGTGGCAGTGTCAGGAGTCAGGGATGATTTGAATTTCAACATATCCTTGATACGGGATCCACCACTGGATCTTGGGGAATTCTTTTATGAAGCTGAGATATTTCTCCGACAAGAGGATGCATGTTTGGATATGAAGTCAAAAGAAGTAAACATGGTTAAGGATGGAGGACTGACTGGTGAAAGCTCGGGTAAAGACAAGGAAAAAGGGAAGAGGAAGCACTAGGGAGAACCAAAATTCTTCACTTACACAGGACTGAATACAACATTGGAGTGGATATTCTTGGATACTCGGGATGGCCTCTCTTATCAAATGCCGGCGAGGAGGGAACCCTCAGAACACGAAAGGGCATCAAGAAGGCACTGTCTCTTTCATGACCTGGACGAGCATGATACTAACAACTGTCGGCATCTAAAGGATATAGTCAAGGAGCATGTAAGGAATGGTCAATTGCAACAATATGTCAAAACACAAAATGCAGTGGTGGAACATGAGCAACCACCGCCTACCTTGAACGACGATGGCACGAGGCTGAGGAATGGTGGCCGGTTCATCAACTAATCGTGATGGTTTGGAATAAGTAACAAACCCCAGGCAAACGGCTAAATAACTTACTCATGTACGGGGTTGGAGATAACCCTTAGGCATGCTTTGAGATAATCGTTTACCGGGGCGCTCTGATTTTTGAAATTTGTTTTTTTCCTTTTGGCTTGGACATTTGCCTTTTCTGTTTTGGTTTTGGAGTTCGGTTTGAACTCCCGGTTTTGTTAGTTTCTTGGTTTGGATTTTGGTTTGGATGCTTGATTTTTTCTTTGGATTTTGATTTGGACTTTTAGTATGGTTTTCTGGTTTGAATCTAGGTCAATTTTGATCGACTTTTATCTGGTTTTTGGCTAAAAGGTTGTCGAGTATGGACTACGCTCGGCAAGTGTCCGGAGAGACCAGGATTCGGCCTAGGACTTAGGCCTCGTATTATCTATCGGTTATTATCTAAGGTCATCGAGCATGGACTATGCTCGGTAAGGGTCCGAAGAGACAAGGATTCGGCCTAGGACTTAGGCCCTGTATCACATATCGGTTACAATCACAGATCGTCAAGTATGGACTATACTTGGCAAGCGTCGGGAGCAACCAGGATTCGACTTATGACTTAAGCCATGGCATTACTCAACGTTCATGGACACTGAACCAGCATCTAAACACGGTTAACAAAAGCTAAAGAAGTTCCTATCTACCCAAAAATACACAAAGGGAGCGTGCCTATTCTTTCTTTTTCTTCGGCTTCCTCTTTGTTGTTGAGCCACTGGATCCACCACTTGGTTTCCTCTTCGAGCCCTCACCTTTCGACGACTGACTCCTCGCCAGGGGAATTATGTCTACCTCCTTCTCCATCGAACTCACATGGATAGGTTTGCTTCCACCAGGCGGAATTGGAGTGGTCAGGTCCACTACAGGAGGCGGAATAGGCACGCTGGTGTCGACAACAGTACCAACAGGAGATATCATTTGTAACGGGGCCGGACCAGGGCCCGCCATTCCACCTTCGAAGCTGCTGGCCCGAGAAGATGCTTCCATTTCTGCATTAATCTCAGCTATAATTTCTTCCACATGAAGTGTTTGTGATTCGTCAGAAACGCTTGCTGTTGAGACTGAGGAGCTGGTCGCTGGCGCTACTCCACTCATGAAAAACGGCAAGTCAGAGAAACGGTCACTGTGGTGACTGAGAAGTACCTCCATCATATGTTCATCGAATGAAAGTGTGCTCCAATGTACATCATCTATAGGTGGAGCGACCGATTTCGTGGTCGCTTCAGTGATGATCGCCTCCTGCTCATGACGCGACTCTTGAGTTACAGGAGGCGCAACTGATGTTGCTTTACTCACTGGAAAGAGATAAAGAAAAATTGTTATTAAGTATTTCAAGTGAAGCTCCCGATCGTAAAAAAGCATACAAAATATCCAGAGTACCTTCCTCAGTTTGACTTGTTGGCGGCTGAACGACCTCAGAAATTCGCTCGCTAGCTTGAGATATCTACGGCTGATCCAAGTTGTAAGCAGGAACGGATTGAGAATCAACTGTAGAAGTCGGTTCAGGGGGAGTCGGCACAAGAGTTTCGGGACTTGTGTCACGGTGCTCGACACGAGAACCTTGTTCGGCCTTCGAGTGCTGAGTGCCAAGCTTCTCCTTCTCATATGAAATCATAGCATCACGGAGAAATTTCCTTTCGTCTTCATTCAACACTCGATTCTCAAGCTCAAATTCTTCGACCAATTCGCCCGGATGAGCAGCCTTCTCATCTTCTATTAATCGGCCCCAGGCATTGTATAAATGCGTCGAATAGTTATGGAGCCAGGCTAGGTTCCTATGCCTCAATATGTTAGCATTATAGGTAATGAGGAGATCTTCAGTGTCAGCCTCTAGTCTGGATCTGCCATTTGGACCTTCTCCTCGACCTCAGTCTCCACCTCTCGGACCTTCGCCGTAGTTGCATCCCGCTCACCCAGAAGCACTACGGCCTATTCACATGCCTCCTGGGCTGTGCTCTTTGCATCATCTCTCCCTTTAATGATTTTGAAAATTTTGGCTTTGAGCTTGTTAAGTTCTTTGAGAGCAGCATCCTGTTCGGCTGTGAAAAGTGGTGTTTCGGTGGCCCATCTCCTCCACCAAGACAAAATGTGTCTGTCACATCCTCTTTATTGCAAAGTTTGCCGCATTGGCCTTCTAGGTGGCATGAGGATTAGGCTCATCATTAACCACTTGAATTATCCAGTCCTTTTGTGCGAGCTTGATTTCTAATTTCTCTATGGTATTTTCCCACTCAAAGGTCATCTTCGATGCTTATTTTACAGCTTACATCCACTCCTTGTATTGTCTATAGATGTCATGAATGTAATCATGCATTATGATTTCTGCTTTTGATGGAATCCTCTTTAAGTGAGGGGGGAAGATGTAGCCACCAAAATAAATATTCGGAAAATCCTTCTTCAATTAAGCGATCTTATTTGCTCCTTCCCCTATAGGCTCGGTGTTGGCCTGCTCAGTAATAATGGAGGTTGTAGTTTCAGTTCTACGGTGGTGAGGATTAGGCCTCAAAGCGTGAGAAGACAGTTTGTGACACGGATTTTTCGAGGGATGTGTGACGTAAACAGGAGGCTATGTAGGGATTCTAGGAGGCGGAGAACGGGGTCGGGATCGATGTCTATAGTCCCTATCCATATCTCTTTCATATCGTTCCTGGCTAGAGTACCCACGATCGTGGTCCCTTTCTGCCTCTCTCCTATGTGATTCATAATATGAAGAAGATTGGCGAGCTGAACGAAGGCTCCCAAACACCGACCCACTTCCGGACATTGTATCTACAAAGTAAAAGAAACAGAGTTAATAATCTCTACAAGTGGACAGTTTAAGACTGGAAACCGTGTAATGCCATGAAGTGTATATGTATGTGCAACCCTCCGACCAACCAGCAATGTCGGCCATGCTTGTGAGAAGAGACTCGCTTAAGTCTAGAGCACTCTGAAGCTCCTTCAATTCGGCATCGTTTTGAAGTGACACATAATCCGGGATTAGGATATCAGCAAGCCCTTCGGAAAGGTTCTCCACTTGTGAGGGAAGAGCCTCCAAAATTTTAATACTAGGAACAGGCAAAGACACGATTACAGATTTCCATCTCAAGGGTTTATGACGCTTATGGGTTGCAGCCATGCCTTTTCTCCTTCCCTTAAGACTTTGAAACCCGACTGAAGGCCCAGAAACGGGTTCATCATCAGTGGGCGTACTTTCCTCATCACCCTCCACGGCAATAACAAGCTTGGGCACTCTACGTTTAGCCCGTTTTGTCGAGACCGTTCTGATCTATCCTTCGGGTATAATGCTTTGATCTTGATCGATCAACCCAACAATCCTCAAGTCCTTATCTATGAGTACCGAATCTATTTCTCTCATTTCACTCGGCACCTCTTGAAGAATTTGTTAGTCCGTGAGATGATGGTTTTGATGAAAACAACCTTAGAATAGATTATAATATATAAACACTAACATTATAAGTTTAGATACATATGTATATGCAGGATTTAACCATGCAGGTACTAAGAATGAAGACTGTACATTATAGAGATTCAAGATATCAAGATAAAATATCAAGATAGAAGAGTCATGAGTATCGAGACTATCAAGAGTTCAATATATCAAGGATAAGTATTTTTTAGGAATTTTTGTTAAAACTCGTAGAAAAGCACTAGCATCTTAAAATCCAATTTATTCGTGGAATGTAATCCACTTCGAGCCCGTTAAAGGGATGGAACCCTAAGTATGATGGAACCTATGAAAAATCTAGTGGAATATTTTTTGTATCCGCTAACTTTTATTCAAAATGATTTTTCAAAATTATATCCTGTTTTCAAAATGTTTTCAAAACTTTCCTTTAAAAGATTCAAAACCCTCGATCCTGATTTTAAATGATTTTAGCCTCAAAAACATCTTTAATTTCAAAGTCAAATTACTCCTGATTTTAAACTATCTTTTCAAATAATATTTAACTTTTAAATATTTATACTTAGATTTAAATATAAAATTATACTTAAATTCTATATATATATTTCTTTATATTTACTTATGAATTTCAACTATAGTCAAGTATATTTATAAAGTTTAAAATAGTTTTAATATAAGATAAAGGTTATTTTCAAAGAAATTCAAAACATCATAATATGCTTTGGGATGTCGACATGCCTATGGGTACCATGTCGACATGGTGACAGTTTGGTTCAAAAATTCAAATTTCAAAAGAAGTGTCTATTCGCCATAACTCTTCACGAATGGTCATGGTTGTTGTTCTTCTATAAATAGGGGTCAGTTTCAACGAATTTTTAATTGCTTTTTTTTGGTTTTCACTCCTCTTCTTCTTCCTCATTTCTTAATACATATTCTTATCATTACTCTGTCGAAATCAACATTGAATCATACTCGATTACTTCTAGTTTGATTCTCTATCATTATCTCTACAAGATTCTCAGTGCTATTCAGCTTTATAGACTTCTTTGTAATCTATTAAGCGAGAAAAGGTGTGACTGTAGCCTTGGAAATCAATCAAAAGGGAAAAGGTGTGATTGTAGCCTTGGTAAATCAATTGGGTAATCTTGTGGTCCAGAAATCAAGTATCTCTACCCAGAGGATCGGAGGGTGTACCTCGTAGCCTTGAAACCGAGGATGTAATTGTACAATTGCTTTTGAAAGGAAATCTGTACTTGTGTTGCGGGACTGGATGTAGGGTAACTCCAAACCAGTATAAAATCTGGTGTGTTCTTTCCTTTACTGCTTTTATTTTATTTCTACATCTGTGATTGTTTCTGTGATCATATTTGTGTCTGTATATTACATACTTTTATGTCTAAATTAACATAAATTGAAAAGATTTAGTAATTCTTTATTAACACTATTCACCCCCCTCTAGTGTTAATCTTAGCCTTAAGATCCGTAATCCGCATTTCTCACAATTGGTATCAGAGCAAGGTTTTCAAAGTTTCATAGTCTGATTTTTGAATTTTTTTTTAAATGGCTATATTCGTTAATACTAATTTAGAAGTATTCAAATCATCATTGTTTGATAAGTATACATATAATCAATATTCAAATTCAAGTTATCTACCAAATTTGTTTGATGTGCAGGAATCATGCTTTATGGGTGTTGAGGAATCAATCCACAACGGACAAATTGTGCAGATCAGAAAGAACAAATGGATAATTGATAGTGGATGTTCTAGACACATGACTGGCAATCCAGATATACAGAATGATATAATTTACAAAGACGGAGGATTGGTTAACTTTGGAGACAATTCAAAAGGATATGTGATTGGCATCGGCAAAGTCAGTAATTCTGAAACTCCTACTATTACTAATGTTTTTCTAGTTAAGAATCTGGAACATAATCTGCTAAGTATAAGTCAACTATGTGATAAAGGTTATAAAATTAAATTTGAAAAAGATAAATTTCACATTGAAGATAATAATTCAACCATTATATTTGAGGGAGTCAGGAAAAAGAATATATATATTCTTAGTATGAAAGTTTCAAATGATAACCTGTGTCTGTTGGCAAATACAAGTGACCCTTGGATTTGGCACAAGAGATTTGGGCATTTGAATTTCAAACTCCTATCTAGACTGTCAAAACATGATCTAGTAAGAGGTCTCCCTAAAATGAATTTTAAAGTAGATAGTTTATGTGATGCTTGTCAATTAGGAAAACTTAGAAAAAATTCTTTGAATTAAAAGATATGATTTCAACCTCAAAACCTCTTGAATTACTTCATCTTGATTTATTTGGTCCATCCCAAATTCTATCAATAAATCATAGTAGATATGTCTTTGTAATTGTAAATGATTATTCTAGATTTACATGGACAATATTTTTGAAACATAAGTGATACTTTTGAATGTTTAAGACATTCTCAAAAAGAATTCAAAATCAATTTTCTCTAAAAAATTATAACTATTCGAAGTGATCACGGTGGTGAATTTGAAAATGAAAGGTTTGAGGAATTCTGCAATAAAGGAATAACTCACAATTTTTCATTTCCGAGAACTCCACAACAAAACGGAGTAGTAGAACGTAAAAATAGGACGATTCAAGAGTGTGCGAGAACTATGCTTGCAAATAGTAATTTACCAAAGAATTTTTGGGCAGAAGCAGTTGCTACCGCCTGTTATTTTTTGAATAGAACTTGAATTAGACCTCTAACTGATAAGACATCTTATGAACTTCTTTATTCAAAGAAACCTAAGGTATCTTATTTCATAATTTTTGGAAGTAAATGCTTTATTTTAAATACAAATGATAATTTAGATAAATTTGATCCTAAATTCGACAAAGGTATCTTTATCGGATATTTTAATAGAAGTAATGCGTACAGAGTGTTTAATTTAAAAACTAATACCATTGAAGAAACAATGCATGTTTCATTTGATGAAAATTTCAAAAATTTTGAAGATACAAATGATGAAGAGGATTTAATCACTCAAAATCAAGAACCTGTTGAAACTAATAATGAAATTGATCATCCTAATAAAAGGACAAAACTTTTAAAAGATCACCCTATAGAAAATATAATGGGAGATATGCAATCTATTGTTAAAACTAGAAATCAACTAAGTCAAATGAGTAATGTAGCTTTTATATCAACTATTGAACCCAAAAATCCAATAGAAGCATCAACTGATGATTCATGGATTTTGGCTATGCAAGAAGAATTAAATCAATTTACTAGAAATGACGTTTGGGAACTTGTTCCTAGACCAGAAAATAAAACTATAATTGAAACTAAATGGGTTTATAAAAATAAAATGAATGAACAAGGAGAGGTAGTTAGAAATAAAGCTCGTTTAGTCGCTCAAGGTTATTGTCAAGAAGAAGGAATAGATTTTGATGAAACCTTTGCTCCCGTAGCAAGATTAGAAGCCATTAGGATTCTACTTGCTTTCGCAAATCATAATAATTTCAAATTGTTTCAAATGGATGTTAAAAGTGCCTTTTTAAATGGATTTGTAAAACAAGAAGTATATGTCGAACAACCACCACTTTTTGAAAATGATAAATTACCAAATCATGTTTACAAACTTAAAAAATCACTATATGGTCTAAAACAATCTCCTAGAGCCTGGTATGATAGACTAAGATCTTATTTATTGCAATCTAATTTTGAAATTGGTAAAGTAGATAATACTCTTTTATTAAAATAAATAAAAATGATATTCAACTAGTACAAGTTTACGTAGATGATATCATTTTTGGTTCAACTGATTTTGAAATGAATAAAGAATTTTCTGAAATGATGAAAAAAGAATTTGAGATGAGTCATATGGGTGAATTAAATATCTTTTTAGGATTACAAATAAAACAATTAGATAATGGTATCTTTATTAGTCAAGAAAAATATGCTAAAGACCTAATTAGTAAATTTGGTTTGACTACTGTGAGTGGAAAACCCACTCCCATGGCAACCAATGAGTACCTTAGTAAAGAAGATCTCTCAAAAGATGTAGATCAAAAATTATATAGAGGAATAATTGGCTCATTACTCTATATTACTGCTAGTAGACCTAATATCATGCATAGTGTCTGTCTCTGTGCCAGATATCAATCCCAACCTAAAGAGACTCACTTAAAAACCGTGAAACGAATCATAAGATATGTTAAACACATGTCTGATTATGGTTTATTCTACCCTAAAAATTATTCTTTTGACTTAATATCTTACTGTGATGCTAACTATGCTGGTTGTAAATCAGACCGAAAAAGTACAAGTGGGACTTGTCATTTTTTGGGGCATTCTCTGATTTCTTGGCTTAGTAAAAAGCAAAACACAGTTTCTTTATCAACAACTGAAGCAGAGTATATTTCTGCTGCTTTAGCTTGTTCTCAAGTAACATATATGCAACAAACCTTCAAAGATTTTGGTTTAAAATTTTCAAAATCACCAATTTATTGTGACAATACGAGTGCGATAAATTTATCCAAAAATACTACTCAACATGCTCGAACTAAACATATTGATATCAGACATCATTTTCTCAGAGATAATATAAGTAAGAAACTAGTTACTCTCGAGTATATCAATTCTGAAAATCAAATTGCTGATATCTTAACAAAACCCTTAAATGAATCAATATTTACTAAATTAAGAAGAGAATTAGGTATTTGTTCTATAACTGAAATATAAAATATAAATAACAAGTATAATTAATAATTAATACTAAAATAATTCAAAGAGTTAAATTTTAAAAAGACCACGTCGACATCCCCTAGGTATACATGTCGACATATAACGTTTTTGATTTTTTTAAAAATTTCCCACCAAAATTCAAAAATTTAGTTATATATTCTTCTCAATTTCGACTTTTCATTCATTCTCTCTATTTTCTCTTCATTCTCTCTTCTGAAATAAATAAAATCATGGCTTCATCCTCAAAATCAAACATAAAATTAACTTTCTCATTTCCCTCTCCTACTTCTGGTCCATTCCAATGCACTACTCTTGCTCGTGTAAAAAAAATAGAGGAGTCTATGATTGATGTACTTCAGATGTTAACTGAAATTCAAGTGACTCAACTTCGTATGGCAAAGGAACACGAAAGGCAAGGCAAGATTCTTAGGAATTTGTAAAAATTCCTAATGGATAACCAGGCCAACCCTATCTTGATTGATAAAGACTCTTCACTCAATCAAGAACAAGAGGCCAGCGAGGAAGAAGAAGAAGAAGAACCCATGGAAGAAGCGCACGAGGAGGATGATCACCAAGTAGTGTGTGTTGGAGAAGTGTGTTTCGACAAAAATGGGAATCTTGTCGAACAACGTGGAAATTTCTGTTTCCACTATCCAAACTGTTCGATTCATAGATCTCCTATCTTCAGAAACACACATTAGTTTCTTCTCTTTCCTTCCGTTGTTGTTTGTGTTTTTATGTTTTCAAACGCAAATGTAAATACAACCATATACATAATAAACAACTCGTGTTCTTATATGTGTTTTTATAAGTATTATTGTGAATTCTTAGTTAGGATAGTTAATAGTTTAGGACTATGTTTTAGTATTAGACTTAAGTGTTAATTATTTATGATAACACTATCATTATAATCATATGTCATAGAGTAATAGTTTTAGGGGGAGTTATATAGTTTGAAGTTATCTACTTTAGATAAAGTTTTTGTTGATGACAAAGGGGGAGAAATATAAAATAGGAAGTTAGGTATAGATTAAGGGGGAGTTGTTAGTTTTAGGGGGAGATATTAGGATAGAAATAATATTTTATAAACAAAGGTTGTCATCATCAAAAAGGGGGAGATTGTTAGTCCGTGGATGATGGTTTTGATGACAACAACCTTAGAAAAGATTATAAAATATAAATACTAACATTATAAGTTTAGATATATATGTATACATGATTTAACCATGCAGGCACTAATAATGAAGACTGTACAGTATAGATTTCAAGATATCAAAATAAAATATCAAGATAGAAGACTCATGAGTATCGAGACTATCAAGAGTTCAAGATTTCAAGGATAAGTATTTTTTAGGAATTTTTGTTAAAACTCGTAGAAAAGCACTGCATCTTAAAATCCAATTTATTCGTGAAATGGAATCCACTTCGAGCCCGTTAAAGGGATGGAACCCTAAGTAGGATGGAACCTACGAAAAATCTAGTGAAACATTGTTTTGTATCCGCTAACTTTTATTCAAAATGATTTTTCAAAATTATATCCTGTTTTCAAAATGTTTTCAAAACTTTCCTTTTAAAAGATTCAAAATGCTCGATCCTGATTTTAAATAATTTTAGCCTCAAAAACATCTTTAATTTCAAAGTCAAATTACTCCTAATTTTAAACTATCTTTTCAAATAATATATTTAACTTTTAAATATTTATACTTAGGTTGAAATATAAAATTATACTTAAATTATATATATATATATATATATATATATATATATATATATATATTTCTTTATATTTACTTATGAATTTCAACTATAGTCAAGTATATTTATAAATTTTAAAATAGTTTATTTATAAGATAAAGGTTATTTTCAAAGAAATTCAAAACATCATAAAATGCTTTGGAATGTCGACATTCCTATGGGTACCATGTCGACATGGTGACAGTTTGGTTCAAAAATTCAAATTTCAAAAGAAGTGTCTATTCGCCATAACTCTTCATGAATGGTCATGGCTATTGTTCTTATATAAATATGGGTCAGTTTCAACGAATTTTTAATCACTTTTTTCTGGTTTTCACTCCTCTTCTTCTTCCTCATTTCTTAATACATATTCTTATCATTACTCTGCTGAAATCAACATTAAATCATACTCGATTACTTCTAGTTTGATTCTCTATCACTATCTCTACAAGATTCTCAGTGCTATTCAGAGTTATAGACTTCTTTGTAATATATTAAGCGAGAAAAGGTGTGATTGTACCCTTGGAAATCAATCAAAAGGGAAAAGGTGTGATTGTAGCCTTGGTAAATCAATTGGGTAAACTTGTGGCCCGGAAATCAAATATCTCTATCCAGAGGATCAAAATTCTGGAGGGTGTACCTCATAGCCTTGAAATCAAGGGTGTAATTGTACAATTTCTTTTGAAAGGAAATCTGTACTTGTGTTGCGGGACTGGATGTAGGGTAACTCCGAACCAATATAAAATCCGTTGTATTCTTTCCTTTACTGCTTTTATTTTATTTCTACATCTGTGATTGTTTCTGTGATCATATCTGTGTCTGTATATTGCATACTTTTGTGTCTAAATTAACATAAATTGAAAAGATTTAGTAATTCTTTATTAACACTATTCACTCCCCCTCTAGTGTTAATCTTAGCCTTAAGATCTGTAATCCGCATTTCTCATAGAATTAAGATCATTTCTTTAAAGGGGTGCCTTTTGGCCATGGAATCGAGGCTGCAAAGGACATAAAATGTCAGAGTGGATGCCAAATAACGTCACTCAATCAAATAATGTAAGGTTGAAGCATTTATGTCTAACCATCCATCGCCTGGCAAAGACCGTTGGACATCGGACATAGAACCATTCAGTTTTGAAATAGCTTAATCTGGTGTAGGAGCCAGTTACAATTTGGCAGTTCCTAACCGGCTCTATGAATGTGAAAGAAGGGCTATCTCTCTGACTTTTGACATTGAATATATATTTGATTTATTCTGGAGTTGGGGGCACAAGAGGTGCTCCATGAAGACGATGAAGGTGCTATTTAGCAACGCATGCCCGTTCAGATGCAATTGCAATGGAGCGATCCCTAAGAAAGACAACACTTCTTGTATATACTGGTTAAAGGGGAGAAGTGTCCTGGCTTGCAAGAATGTCGGTTGAAGGCCGTATACCCCTCCGGGGGAGCATGTGGTCTGTCGTTTGGCCCCAGAAGCAGAACATCGTCAAATGAAAACCCATGGCGTAGACAAATTATTCCTAACATATATTCAAAAACATTCGACGGTACTGAGTCTTGCGGGTTTAGAATCACAGTAGCTCCAAGAAGCTCATCCGGAGCTGGGCTTACACCTTCAGCTGCGATAGCTGGTATCTCTGTCACCAAAGGAGGTGAACTTGGTGTCGCCTGCTGCTGTGAACTTGTGGATTCCATAGCTAATCAACTTATCAAAAACCATCATTAGATGATAACAAGCCTGTGTGTTCCCCTGTGTGAAGTGCGTGAATGTGTTATGGAGTGCAATGCTACATATTACTTAAGAAATTCTACAAAAGTTTAAGAAATGTTCAAACGATAAGATTTTGATATTCGACTGGAGCGATTGTCATTGCGGACCAACACAACCGTGCCATTTAGACTTTGGAGATTGATCCTAGTTAATGTTAGTCAGATTTTGTTAAGTTACAGGTCCATCGATAAGCTCCGGTAGGCAGTAAAATATGCAGTGAAATGGTAAAGTCCAATTATGCAAGGCGGAAGCTCGTCGGTATCATATGTTCAAGTATACAAACCACTTCGAATTCTTAAAGGTTCAACTCAGATCGATCAACTAGATTCCAATTCGTATCGGTCAAGGGGGCGATTCGTATCCATAAAAATATGCAAGTTCAAATCGATCATTGACCAAGGATTTCATATCGATCATCGATATGGGATTTTATATCGATCTCCGATATGGTATTTCGTATCGATTTCCAATATGGGGTTTCATATCGGTCGCATACAGTGTTTGTATCGATCATCGGCTCCTCGGCTTTATAGCGATCGCTATGGATTGATATGAAATTCTACCACACCGGATCAATACGTGACTCCTCCTTTCACCCATTGGTTCTGGATCGATGCAAACTTCCCATCCCGATCGATACGATATCTGATTTCTTTTCCTCTTTCATCGGTGCGAGATCAAGGCTAAGGGTCCTTCCAATGATTCCTTCGTATCCATTACCACACCTTCTTCCTCAAACAGCCCGAATGCCATTACTACTCCATCAACCTTGCTCCGACCCAACTCCGGCAACAATGTTACCGGAATCGGCCAAATTTTTTGATGACATGGTTCTAAACTCAAATCTTACCATTTTTGTACCTAAATTAAAGAATTAATTTGAAGGATTAGCAAGTTGTATTCGGTTTGGAGGCAAGAGGCAGTTTTGATTTTCTTTGACTTGGAACGATATGAAGGCAAGGCTGAAAGAAGAACGAGCAAGTAAAAAATATCCTAAGTAAAAAAAAGCCTTATATATGGTTCGACCCAAAGGAAGTGTCGATTCGCCTCCTAGTTAAGATGACCGATCGAAAGTGGTCCGCGATTAGTCGATGTGATTGCTCTTTTCGTATCCTTATACACCATCGATACGAAGAGAAACTCAACAAGCAGCAAAGATAAAGCTTTTGCAAACTGTTCGAATCTATAAAGATGCATCGATGTGAAAGGAACATAAAGGCTGCACTAGAACCACATGGCTCCATCGATACGAAATATTTATTTCGTATCCATCAATGCAAATTTCATTGATATGAAAAATACAAAAGAGTTTCATCTGCACTACTCAACCCCCTTGATATGAAGTGTCAATTTCGTATCCATTTGTTCAAAGGACATAAAAGCTTCATTTCCATTGGTACGTAGCATCCTAAAGAAACCCTCATGTTTGTACCAACAGCTGTCGATGCGAAGCGTGCATTCAAACATTTAAACTTGATCTATGAGAGGATCGATATGAAGAGAAACTCTAAAACAACCGTCAAGCGTGATTGAAAATCGAATTTCACATTGATTCAGGAGAGGATCGATACAGAGTTCAAAAAAAACTGAACCCGAGAAACCGACAACTACTCGTGAACTTACGAACGTTAACGAGAGTCAAGCTAACGTACATTCATGTATAACGGACTAACATCCAATTTTCAGAATTCATAGAAATTGAATACTCATTTGATGACAATTACAAAAAAATGACAAATCACTATCATACAACACTCAATTACAGCAGTACATGGTACAACAGTTGACAGTCAACAGTTCATATTACTGCAGAATCAATCAAAGGTTATATCTATCGACGAGAAGACAACAACCATTCAACAAGTCAGATGAAGCTTTTCAGAATGAAGATTGCAACTTTTCAAAGCACGTCATGTTCTCACAAGACGTACATTGGGGGATAAATGTTATTCCGCCTTTTGGCAAGGCCATGACACTAAGGGATTGACTATAAACCAATGACAGTTCGTCTCGAAAATCGGTTATACACAGGTCCCCTATGGATATCGATGAATTTTATCCGAGTCCGGATCAAGCTACAATTGATAAGACGAGACGAGCAAAGCCATGAAAGCCAGTGTTCCAAATTTCAAGTCAATCCGAGTTAATATTCTCAAGATACGATCGATGCAAACCAAGGAAGTCAATTCGTTCGTACCCATCTGTTCGCATCCGTTCGTTCGTATCCATTTGTCCCCATCCATCATTTCGCATCCGTTTGTTCGTAAATATCAAGTATCTGTCTGTTCGTATCCATCACGTATACTCAACTTCGTATCCACTTGGCCTGGTTCGATTTCGAATCCATCAATTGGAGTCAATTCGTATCGATTAATCAACGGTCAATACGAATGAAACATCGAACAAACGATACGAAAATGACCTTCAACTATCGATACGAAACAACCTCCAGCCATCGATCCGAAGTGAGATGCCATCGATCGATATGAATAGGGCAAAGGCGATCGATACGAAAGAATAGTTGCGATCGATGCAAACATAGCCCGACTGGATCGATACGAACAAGATACATTGTTATGAGAGACTTAATCACTCGGAATGAAAAGTGGATTGATCCAAGGGGTTAGCGCCACAACAGCATGCTGGCACGTGCTCGGATTGATATGAACAGAGGGATACAAATGAAATCGATATGAAGGAAACGGCCTTTAATAAATTCGAATTTGCATCGATCATAACTCAAAATCTACAAGCCCGAATGCCACCACATTTTCACGGAAGCTTGCGTACATCCTTCAAAATGTTCACGATCGATTTAGACTCGATCGGATGAAGTCTTGATCGATACGAAATTCATTCATATCAATCACGGACCGAGGGAAAACCACATGGGATGATCGCGTGGGCCCACCCACGTGCCAAAAGAGGTCTTCCAAGATCTGAGCGAGATATTTGCACCCTACGCCTATAAATAGCATCCCAGAGCCTACAGAGAAAGGGACTTTTAGCTCTCCCACGTCCAGACTCTGTCGTAACCATTTTTGCACTCAAATATCACTGTTGTACTCGAAATCTACTGCTGTAATCAAATGTAATCAGTTGTAATCAGCAAGCAAATATCAATAAAATCATCAATTTCATTAGTGACATAGGCAATATGCCGAACCACTCTAAATCTCTATGTTTCTGCATGTTTTTTCTTATCTATTTTTGAAGTGTTTGTTAGATAATCCTCTTTTTACATTTACTTTCTTCATTTTATCTCTTCAAATACTTCGGAAGTGTATTGTGCCCAATTTTGGTACAACGGATATCACTTTTAAAGTTCTCGAAATTAGCAAGACATTGTTTTCTTAGAGATTTACAAAAACTCAACTTGGAATATCCTCACCTTTGCTTTGACTTCCTTGGTGATGAAAATGATGCATTCCTTAAAGAGATCAAAACATTCCATACAAAATTAATTTGTAGTCGCAATAGTCCTCCAATTAGGAAATGGGACTATACCAAATGTCCCCCAGTGTTAACTCCAGAGTGGTTAAATATTCCTTTTGATTCTACTATTGATCTTTCTGCCAATTCATTAGACAAAGTTAAAAATGTAGTTTCTAAGCCTTGAGTGTCAACCAATTTTTTTATTATATCTTTTGACTTTACTGTTGTTTTGATTGTAATCTTCTGTCAAAATAATAAAGAAATTCTCCATTCTGATTTTAACTTTGTTTTGTTTCTTCATGTTTAAATAGGAGCTTCAATTATCTATGGTTTCTCTACCTCATAATTTATCATCACACGTTCCTAGCCTTGGAGAGAAATTTTTGTATGCATGTGGAAGGAGTGAACTTAGCGATGATATCTTACTAGGATATTTCAGCAGCAATACCGAAGCTTTGAAGTGGCATAAAAGATACTTTCTTCAGAAAACCATTGCTGGTAATCTGAAAGAAACATCGCATATCTCGAAGTCGAAGTTAAAAGTAAGGATGAAACAATTTACACACCTAAACGACAGACGAATCCCTCAATTTACTTTGATCACAAGACGTCAGAGCTTATTCAACAAATTAGTGACTTGGGGTTGAAATTAGAAGATAGCCAGGCGTAGTGCGAATCACTAGAATTCATTATGGGGGAGAAGATTTCAAGCAATGATTTACCGGTTCCCCGCACTGCTTCTTCGACCACTAAACTTATAAGGTCTTCACACCTCACGACTTAGAAATTCCCTACTATAATCAACTCCCCCTTGGCTTAGACGAAAATGTCATGGGAAATTGGTGCAGCAAAGTCAATTTTGAAATAGCCAAGTATTTTGATGAGCAACAAAGGGAGAAATATTCTTAGAATACAAATGAGTATGCTGCCAAATTTCAAAAACTCGAGCATGATAAATATTTCCTTCAAAAGCATGTTGTGGAGTTAGAAAGGGATAACAAGAAGCTTAAGGGTGCAAAAAGAGCATTCAACTGCGCTCTGAAGAAAAATATTGACGCGATTGACGATGCAAAAAGCATAAGAAAGAAGGAAAAGAAACTGAAAGAAGTTCTCTGCGTCGAGATTCATCGTGTAATTGACCCTTCAGTCGTTGAGAGTCTTAGCAAAGCCACCCTAGGCTTATAATATATCTATATTTTTGAAATGTACAAACTTATTTTGATATATGTGGATTACCTTATAATTTTGTAAATTATTTCATGACTTATGTAAATCGTATAAATTTTGTAAATATCACATGTTGCAATCCCTTTCTATAATGCCACTTCTGAAATGATTTTTAATAGCTCATTCATTACTTCTATATTTTCCGAATCTTTCAATTTTCTTTGCTATGCTGATTTCCCTGTAAAGTATGAAGCAAACAATATCTCTAATTGTTAGCTTGAAATTGTCATATCAGTTTATGTATGTCATTTTTTTAGATTAACATACCATCTTGTTAGTTGCATGAAAAGTAATTTGTAGTAAACATCTAAATCCCATCTTTTAACCGTGATGAGAGATAATCCAGAATTTAACTTCGACCATTTGGATGGAATATCTGTAATTTGTTGATAGGAAATCCTGCCTTATCACAAGGGTATAATTATTAGATAGTAATTCTCCAAGTGATTGTTAAAAAGGGATTGAATCTAGAAATCATTGCCTAAATACTTGTAATAGAATCCCGGAGACCCATTCTCGAGCCTTAGTGAATTTTGAAAAATTAGAAATTCGAGACCCGGATTCGGGTATCAACGGAAACTTATAACAATGATTCACTTGAGAGTATTTTTTGACCTAGATTTAGGTATTTGTGATAGATAAATAGAAATCCATTATTGAAATTCCACATCGAGATTAGGGCTCAAATAAATAAATGCCTTGATACCTAGATTTAGGTTATTAAGATAATTAATGATCGATAAAGACCCGAAACCTAGATTCGAGTATTAACAAATGAAGTTCTAAAATGAATATACCAAAACCCAGATTCGAGTATTAATTGATGACATTTAGATATGAAAAACCTAAGACCCAAATTCGGGCATTAATAGATGAAATTCCAGTATGAGAGACCCGAGGCCCAAATTCAGGTATTAATAGATGATGTTTAGAAATGAAAGTTTCGAAACCCAGATTCAGGTATTTATAAGTGGAGCTATATTCTACTCCTTTGATGTGTGAACCCTTCAGGTTTTGTATAGAAGTAGTTTGACTAGTTGCCTCTTAAGTTTGGACGTCTTAGTTCACAATTGGAAATGCCTTTTCTCGGACTTAAACATCTTAGTTCATGATTTGATGAGCATCATCTCAGGCTTAGACGTCTTAATCCATTACTGAATTGTCCTCCTCTGGGGCTTAGACATCTCAGTCCATTATAGAACGAGCCTCTTCTTGGGCTTGGAGTCTTAGTTCATTGTTTGAGGGGCCTCTTATTAGGCCTGGACATCTTAGCCCATTGTTGTCGGTGCTCTTGGTTAGCTCATCTTAGAGACTGGAACCAAGGAATTACTCGACCTCCCTCTACGAGGCGCCCTGCCTTGGCCCTTTTGTGGCATGGACAAGGGCTTATTCAGTGCTTTACCTTGGCCATCTTATGACATGGATAAAGGCTTACTACATCGTCCCTCCAGGAGGTGCCTTGCCTTGGCTATAGCCTGGCATGGAAAAGGGCTTGTTCGGTGCTTTAACCTGGCCATCTTATGGCGCGATTAAAGGCTTACTTCGTCCGCCCTTCAGGAGGTTCCTTGACTTGACTAGAGGTGCGGCCAAGGGCTTGTCCTGTGTTTTAACCTGGTCATCTTATGGCGCGGCTAAAGGTTTACCCACCCTCCCTCCCAGAGGTGCTCAGCCCTAGCCAACTCGGTGCAGACAGAGGCTTTTCTGCCATCCTAGGTAGGCTATCATCTTAGGTAGTATCCAAATATAAGGATCATTTCACTCTCAACCATATAGATTTTCATTTTATGAAATGTAGCTCTTTATTGATTTTGTCTCAAATTCTTTTACAAATTCTTGAATTTTCCCTTGTCGAAAGAAATTTATGATCATCCCCTCCAGGGCTCTACAATGGTTGGTTTCATGGCCATTCATCATATGGTAGTGGAAATAGGATCCTCCCATATTACTTTCATATTTTATCCTTTCCTTTTGTGATGGCCAAAAGTTAAGCTCATCCTTAATGAGCAAGTAGACGTTCTCTATGGAAGTTGCCAAGTTGCACTCTTTTAGAAGTCTAGACATGAAACTTGATTCTTGAGGATGACCTTTTATTTTTTGTCTTGGCCTTATGTTTTCATGTTCTTCAATTACTTTTCTTTTTACCCCTCTTTAAATTTATTGAGTTGGTTGGTTGCCATTTATGTGCAAAGACATTGTAATCATCTATTATCTTCTTCTCAAAGATCGCGCTCTATGAATAGTGTTGAATTGTCTTCTCATTTGATTAAATATATTGTCATTTCCATTTGTTTTCTTTCCTAGTGAAAACATGAGGGTAGGGCCAACATGAAAAGGATTTAAACTCCATTTCTCAGGATCATAAGATTCCATTTTTTCTTGTTTATAATTCTAAGAGCTTCTAGCTCTAATCTTTGCTCTTCATCTTGATTAGAGTCCTTGTTGACTATCAGAGAGAATCTTTCAAGTGTGGCTCAGAAGACCCTTTTTTAGATCTTTGAATTCTTCTGGCCATGATTAAACCAAAGTAAATGAAATTGAGATAGGGTTAAATGGTGTTAGAGAATAGCTGTGTGGCTGTTAATCACAAGGTCGGAGGTTCGAGCCCTCCTTTTAGTGCCAAAAATGTTAACAAGATTTCTTGTCAACACCCCAAGGGAATGCTTAGGAAAGAAGATTATTCTTTAGGAAAGTAGAGTTGAAAGGAAGGAATGTATCCTTCTTGAATTTCCTTAGGCTTTTTTAGGCAGAAATTGCTTAGACATAACTTTCGACTGTGTCGAAAGCGGTAGATTCTGTGCTTTATGACCTTTCTACTTTGTTGGGATGGATTGGTCTTTCCTTCGAAAGCCTTTCTTTCAATTCAATGGAGGTATCTTAGAAAGTTTTTCCTTTGATAGTTACGACATTGTCGAAAACCTTGATGGTTGTGTAGTTAGGACCTATTCCAAGAATCTGATACTAAGGTTCCGACCCTGTCGGAGGCAAGGTGATTTTGGTGATAAAACTTGAACCGGGAATCTAGGTTAGGGTTCTGACCTTGTCGGAAGCAGTGAGCTTAACCTTCTTGGGTTTGAACTAGTAATCTCAAGCTATAGTGTTTTGGTGAAGGGTTTCGACCTTGTTGAAAGCCGGATCCTCGAACTGCTTGTTTTAGTTTTAGGTTTAAGTAAGTTGCGACTTGGTTTCAACCTTGTCGAAAGCTAAAACTCATAGGAAGGTTACCTGAAGTATGAACTTGAAGTGGTGTAAACCTTGCTAGGTTTCAAATGTGACGATAGTGGCATTTCGATGAAGGCAAAACCTGAAACACAAGAGCGAAATTGATAGGAACTTTGATAAAATGATAAGTAATATAAAATACTTGAAACTTACCTTTCATAAGTAAAAGATGACGTTATTTCTTCAAATCCCCAAATTAATCTTGTAATTTGGGTCACAACACTTTTGATTAAAGAAATACAAGTTTGGGAAGGGAGGAATCGGATCCCCAAAACATGACCCATTGGGTCTTATTTATAGATGCTTGGTCAGCACCTTTCGGCCTTAATACTTCCGACTTGGTCGAAAGGTGGTCGACGAATGTCTCAAATGTGCTTTGTCTTTGTCGAAAGGATAGACAATGCCTCTCTTCTTTGTGCTGCCTTGTAAGTGCTTCCGACTCTGTCGACGGGCATTGTTTAATGGTTTCGATGATGTTGGCTATGCCTGAGTGCTTGTTTCTGATCTGATGCAGAACCCTCCTGGATCTCAATGGCTTCGACCGGTTCGAAAGGCTTACTATAGCTTTCGAAGGGGTTGGTCTGGATAGTGCTTACTTTCGCATGGTTTGAATGATGGTGAAACCTTTGGTGTTGAAAGGTTTGGCGCATATACAAATAGTTGCTTCCATTGTCTTTGAAAGATGTTGCTTTGACTCAATCAAAAGGTCATCATGCATATGAAATGACTCAGTCGAAATTTGACTACTGCAGGCCGAAGGGGGCTTTTGACTCCCTTGTCTCCTTCGAAATTATGAACCTACTAGATATTTGTTGCAGAGACCTTCTGACACCTTCGAAAAGTCCTGAAGCTTCAAGGCTTTGACGGTCGCATCCTTTTGACTCCTTCGAAAGGACTAACTGGAATTCTCCTTTCTTGCTCTCTTTTGTTCTCTGCTTTGAGTGGCTTCGACTAAGTCGAAAGGTAGATTTTGGGTGTAACAATAACCTCGAAACCTTATTTACATCTAGCCTTACGATTAGCAAGCAACCCTTTCAAACTAGGGACATGTAGGGGTGAGAGTCTAAGCTTTATCATAGTACACAAAGCGAGAACCCCCTATCATGTAGCATAAAGAAATCAGATCCGACCTCGGTTCCTTCGAACCAATCATCGATAAAAAGATGTTTAAGTAAGTAAGTGTTTATCATTTAATTGATTACTTTCCTCTTTGTCAAAAAAATCTCCTATATATATATATATATATATATTAAAACATTTCTTTCTGGTATATACAGAATCATCAAACCTCCTTTATCGAATGTTGTTTAATTAAAACCTTTTTAAATCTTGGAGTAATTCAAAATCATTTCATTTTTTACTTACGAAAATATTTGCAAATCCTTTATTTCAATCTTAACAAAAAATTTCAAATCATAACTTTTAAAATGGGTCAAAAACAATGTTATTTAAGACATCGGTTATTATAAATCCAAAACAATTAATTTTAAGTATAGGAATTAAATTACTTCCAAATCATTTATTTAAATCTTGACAAAAGATTTCTTATTTCAAATACATATCTTTTTAATGGGTAGAAACCATATTATCTAAGCTGGTAGATCGAAATTAGTTTATATTCAAGTAAAGCGGATCCATATAAATTATACTAATTTTACTCAACAACAATTTCTATATTCAACCATTACTATCAGCCGAATAGCGATGAAATCACCTTTTAAACTCACAAGCATAATACGGATTCCTTTCTTGGAATTTATTACCAAGTATAAGAAGATTATCTCTATACAATCCAAGTTGTATTAAATTTATAAAATATTAAATCTTTTATACTTGCCTCGTTTCCGACATTTCGACCTTATTTTTCCTCGCCCGGGAAAATGGCCAGGTGAGCCAGAGCATTGGTTGCTCCTGAACATCTCTTTACTTTAAGTACATCACATTCGAATCTCACAAATTGAAAAATTCAGTATACTCGTCCGCTTTTAGAACCAAGATTAAATCACTTAATTATAACAGCTTTTCTTTAGATCGTTTATTTAAACCTTTTTTGGATAAATTATAAAATCTCCAAATCATCTTTAGAATACTTAAGTATTTATATGAAAAAATTAATAAAAAGTTTGGAAAAGAATACTTAAGTTTAAAGCCACATTTCAAAAGTTATTAAAAATTGCTCCAGGAAGTGTGCGAATAGTGCTACGAATAGTGCTTTTAAGGCTTATTTGATCAAAAAAACTTTTCTATCATTTAAAAATCCATTTTTATAACTCAAATCTCTTTTAAAACATTTTAAAATATTTATAGAATCTGTCCCATATTTTAAAGAATTAAAAATATCATTTTTAAAGAATTTGTTGCTTTGGTTTTCGAACTACTAAACCGTGACTATTTTGAAAACTTGTGCTGCTTATATTTCAAAATCTACTAAAAAATTCTTGATCAATTTCTTTTGTTTAAAAATAATGATTATAAGAGTTCAGAAAATTCTTATTACAAGGAATTTCTGCTTCGAATCCATCTTTTAAATGGATTTAAATTTCTTCGTTGCGAAATTGTGAACTAACGTTATGCGAAACACCTATTTTTGACTCAAATTTCATAACTTGTTAAAATTTCACCAAATTGGATTTTAGTGTTTATAAAACATTTATAAATCATTTTAAACCATTTTAAAGAGGTTTAACAATCTCATATACACCATTTCATTTATTAAAGGAAAGTGATTTCCTTTGTGATATTCGACGTGTATTAAACATGACTTGTTTTAATATCAAAATAAACATATAATCAACATCCAAACATGATGATCAAACATAGTAAACATCCATAGCAATTATATCACATTATCATCATTATATATATAGAGTTTCTCACCTTTGATTTGAATCGAACTAATTTCAAAATGACGATAGCTTCGCTGTGATCCAATCAATGCTTATGGAATCGAACCCGGGACCGTTGGAAAGCCATGGCCAAAGCAAGCAAGTGAAGATGGGATCGACCTTGGTGGTAGGACGTGGTGGTCATGTGTTTGGAAGGTGAAGATGAGGTATTTGACTTGGTTTTAGAGGTGGATTGCTAATGTGTATACATGTGTATATATTTTACTTTATTTTGGAATACATTACCATATGCTACATTTTTTCTTAGACATGGAAGCCATTAAAGAGGAGCTCTTAGAGCTTGAAGTAGAAGAGAACCGTATGTAAAATTATGAAGAGAATGGTGGGTATTTATAGGAAAATTTTGGACCAAATACATCATGATATATTCACTTTACATGAGGTTGCTTACATCACCCCCTCAACTCATTTCTAGCTGTGAATTCCAACCCTACCCCCCCCCCCCCCCCAAAAAAAATATATGTGTGTATCCATGTGCTTATACTTAGTGTGTAAGAGTTTGACTTTAGATTGCTTAAGGATGATGTACATGGTAAATATTTTGGATATTTTGTAATACACACACACATATTTGTATATTTGTATGTATAAATTTGTTCATGTATATGTTAGGATGTGAATGTGTATGTTATATATGTGCACAAGACATATAAATAAGGTTGCAACAACTTTGAACAACTTCAATTCGTTAAACCGTTGAAAAACGCGAAGCCGATTCCGGATCACTTTTTTACTTCTTAGTTAACATACATATATTTGTAAACAAAATTTGAAAAATAATTTCTTATCATTTTTAACTAATAAAAATGATCACATTTGATTTATTAAACTATATAAATTAATATTAAACAAATGTTTACAAAAGTGCTATTATATCGACAAAGTGGTACGAATTTTCTTATATTTTCAAATTAAGTATATATCTTTATAAAACTATTATAAATGATTTATTATCACTATATAACTAATTAAAATGAATTATTATCATTTAAAAACAATTATTTAAATAATTATAATAATTATTAAATTATTAGATCTCAATTTAAATTCATAAATTAATTACTAAATATGATGCCATTATTGATGATGTCATAAATACAATTTATTTTTCAAAAATAAAATAAATTATTTTATTTCATATTCTTGTTTGTATGTATAAATAAGTATATGTATCCAGCTTGGTCCGTGATTTTTGATAATTATAGAGTTGTTCATCGTTAAAATGGTTTTCGATCATTTAATTTATATTTTTCCAAAGTATATATGTTTGTAATTACTTGTTCAAAATAGGAATACCATTATTATTTATTATTCAAGACATTATAATCTAGGTTAAAACCCTTATATTTGAATATTTTAAAATAAATTTAATTTATCAAAGTTATAAATTTGTGGGTCGTTACAAAAAGCATTTAAATAAATAGATATAATTTTCTGTAAATAGATATTCTTTTTTAAAAGAATTGCGTGTCATGTTTGATTATATTTCCGTGTTATGTGCGAATATTAAATAGATGGAGTTATAATACCTCTGGTATGGGATGTTCGATAATATTTCTCTTACTTTTTTGGACTTGTTACATAGGATATTATAGTATGGAGTGAGCGTAGTTTACAAGCACTGAGTAAACGATCGAGTAACACTAAGTGATACGAGACACACAAACGAATATTTGTTTGGTTACTTTTTGTTAGTGAATTCCATTTTCTTTTTGAAATGTAGGGTTAAGAATTTTTTATATCTTCTAGGAGTGACTCTTTTAGAGCTTAGTAGTTGAAAGGTCTATTCCTCTTCAAGGGATGCTAGTTGGGGTTTTTTAGGAATGTATGAGTTTATTCTCTAGCAGCTAACAAGTCAAGGATTATTTTCTCTTAGAGCTAGTGGTCGAGAATTTTTTCCACCATCCTCCTCTAGTACTTATAGATCAAGGGTTATTTCTCTTGCTATGACTACGGCTGTCAATGGGTATCCGAAAAATCCGATATCCGTCCGAATCCGTATCCGAAAATATGAAAAATATCCGTTATCCGAAAAGTGGATACGGATATCCGATATCCGAAAAGCTTTTCGGATACGGATATGGTTATAGTGGTATCCGTATCCGAAAAATATCTGTCCGATTAACTGATGCATATTTATATAATTTAAAATAGGAAAATAGGGCTATGAGTGTTTAACTTTTGAATATTTTTGGATATACATACATATATTAGTATAAAACAATGTTTTATCACCATATTTTTTATTTCTTTGTTTTTTTATAAACAATAGTACAAAAAATGTTTTATGTTGATCTACCTTTAAATTTATCAATTGTTGGCGGAGCGGATAAATAACCGATATTCGTCCGTATCCGAAAATTAAGCGGATACGGATATCCGATATCCGAAAATTAAACGGATACGGATATCCGATATCCGAAAATGATTTCGGATACGGATACGGATATGGCACTATCCGTATCCGAAAGCATCCGTTGACAGCCCTGGCTATAACTTACATTACAAAAAAAACTATTTTACAACTGTTAAAAAAAGTTGTAGTAGGTATTTTACAACGTTTTGTTAAACGTAGTCTTATCCATAGTTGTAACAGGGGTACATCTATTGCAACTTTTAGAAATAGTTGTAATAAAACGTTGTAATAAATGTTTTACAACTTTTAATAACCATTGTTATCTGGTTACATACATCCAAATGCCATTTTTACAACTTTTAGTCTACATCGTAAAAGAATTTATTACAAATGTGTTCTTTGCGAAATATATATTCTACAATTGTTTGTGAATAGTTGTAAATATTGTATGGCCACTGTTTAGAACAGTTGTGGTACATCTTTTACAACTTTTATGAAAAGTTGTGAAGTATGTTCGACAACTTTTTAATAATATTACGTAGGTATTTTTGCCTAGTTCAATATGCTAGTATACACAAAATATAAACACAACAATAATACCGTTTCAGTAATTCAAATAAAATTCAACGACAAACAAAACATTTTCAAGTTACTTCGATTCAAAATAAGTTAACAATTGCTCAAACACAAAATACAATACATGTTCTAACACAACCAGTTTTTCACAAAAGATAACACAAGTTCCCATATAATACAAATGGTAAGACATACCAACAATAAAACGATCTAGTCAACAACAATGAAATTCTTATGCCAAGCAACCGTTGTTCCTACGGCTTGCTAAATAGTACAAGCTTAAGGAATCTCCCTCCATAAAGGAGTTTGTGGTTCCAATGGAACATCGACAAAAACTTTCCAAGCATCTACCCCAAGTGGAAAGTGATACACCAAAGCAACAGGATCAACAGATGTAAGTGTCCCTTCAGCAACAACTTTTCTTTGCTTGTAGAGTAATTTGCACTTTTTTGGAAGTTGTAGATCATGTGTATTGCTATCATGTTACTTTTTTGGAAGTTGTAGATCATGTGTATTGCTATCATGTTGTGATCGAGACTGCAAAGAAATGTAATTTATCAATACAATATTGAATCTAAGAGTTAAAATGGTTAAAAAAAGATATTGTCCAAAAGCCCATGAAATCTCCAGCATGTCCGCTTTCCGATTCCTCTGTCACTGTGGGATTCTATAACATATAATATTCACTCAACAGCTCACTCCCTCATAGATCTATAACAATAATGCATGTCTATGGAATCCTATAACTAAAATTGAACACCTATATGCACAAAACAGTCTTTCTTTCTTTTTTATCAGGTACCAGCCATTGCTTAGATTGCCGACTCAAACAGTGCACCTTCCCATGCAAGTAGAAGCTCCAGACATTCTTTGCAATGTGACTGAACTAAAATTGTGACTGAGACTGGGTATACTTATTTCATTTTAACTATTTTTATGCGAAAGAGTAAATGGTCAAAACTTTATTTCATTGTAGTGGCTAACATATCTGACTTAGGATTAAGTAAATAAAAGGCTTTAGAACAAAAAAAAATGTGGGACATCACAATAGAGAAATCTGATCGCCAACTCTTTTAATGTTACAAGTTGTGCCTCTTGCTTGGAACTCTTTACCAATAGCATCGATATTGAATTTAAAAATAGGCTAAAAGCAACGTACATTAACTAAAAGTGTAACTGCAAATGTTTTGGAATTCAGCTAAAAGTAATAAAGTATTTCATATTCAATTTTTCATGTATGTATTTTTTTTAAATTTCATTAACAACGCATTAAATAATTAACATACCAAAAAAAAATTCAAATAGCAAACACATCAAATAAAAGGCCTACTTGCACTTATTAGCTCTTTTAACATATAAGAGCTGCATTTATGTTACATATAGAATATGTGGCACATCATTTGCATTAAAAATAATGCAATTAGTAGTTAAATAAAAACCGATCCATATGTACGCACCATTAATAGTCAACAAATTGTACATCGAAATTTAAATGGTCTATGGATAAATAGAATGTCTAACAATTTGAATTAAAATCTCAACACTTCCTTTTTTTAAAGCAATGTGATTGAGACTGCAAAATATGGACAAAGTGTCACTGAACTAAAATTGTATTACCTGAGGCGTATTAACAAGAGTTGATAGGCTATCCACGTCATTTCTCTTTCTTGCCACTGACTATAAAAAGAAAAAATTTCAAAATATACAAGTATTAGTTAGTTACTAAGATGGCTAATTAATTTGTAACTTATAGTCATGATCAAATTGGTCAACTCTTGAATTTTTTTTTTGTAATTCAGTAACTTGGTTTTCAAGTGCATGTACTTTCTTTGAGTAATGTATGTGAGCACCGAATTGAGGAGGTGTAACCCAAAACCAAGACCTCTTATTCTTCCACATCGTTCTTTGCCGAATGTCTTTGCCACACCATCTTCACTTAATGAAAACATTCCCTGAGAACTTTGACTTTTGTTGTGCTCTTTTATCTTAGTCTACAAATAATATAAGTTCCAATAAGAAGTATATATTATATTTGTATTATATAGTAGATGATAATTGTATACTTACTATGCATTCAGTAACAATCGAGTTTGGTGGTTCCCTTTTTTTGTATGTCCTTTGCACCACAACTCATCTCTAGTAATATCAGACGCACGCTCCTATTTCTGCAAAAATAAGTATGGAAATAAAGCTCAGCTATTTTGCACAACAACGAAATTTGATTATTTTTTAACACAAAACTAAGTACTTTTATCATTTTAACTAAATGATAAATGACTATCTTTTTGAAAATAAATATACGCTACCAGTAGTAAATAATATTACTAGGCACTTCGACTATTACTAGGTATATAAAATTTATGAAATCGAAATGCAAATTAATCTAAAAAATGAAACAATAATCTTACCAATTCCTCCTCCAACCTTGCATACCCTTTCTACTCATTGTACGTGGAATCTTATTCTTTTCTCTAATCTCTTTGTATTTCTTGCTCTTCAACTACATAATAGAAATTTACAAATTAATAGTATATGATAAGGGTTGTTTACAAGAATCTTATTCGAAAAGGATTGAACGACACCTCAAATTCTTCGGACAGTTTTTCCCTAGTAAAATCTCTCCATTCTTAATCAGTCTTTATATTCTCGTGTTTCAGCAGCGCCAATCTACTGGCAGAGTCGGGGCTTTTGGAGGCATGTCTTATGGCTGAAATAAATTTTGATTTTGCTTCTTTCCACCTAACACCTAACATCATCATCAACAAAATCTTGTAGTCTGCATCCACAACGAACCATGTCTGGAGAAAAAAAAAACATTAATTCAATATAAGCATAAGCAAAACAACATAATGGCAAGGTACTTCCCAAACAAGAGTCCAATGTTGGACCATTGATGGAAGTATAAGCAACTGGCAATTTACATTTAAGCATGATAGAAAACATAGTCATAAATGAATCCCATCATTGATGAACCACCCACTTTCCTCACTGACCAACCAACACAACATACTACTCCTATCACAAGAAAACTGAACCACCCTCCTACCTGCAGACATATCAGACCTGCACCATCATCAAAACAGCACCTTCACTACCACTTACCATTTACATCACCATGCACTGCACATCAAAAACCACAACACCATCACATACTCCTTCCTGAAACAGCTGTTAGGGGGAGGGGTGATCAATCCCTCTCAGCAGAAAAATAGGATCTTGCAATTTGGCGTGATAGAACAAACAGATAGTTATAGATCACAGAAAAAATATATAGAGACAAGAGAGAACACACAGATTTATAGTGGTTCCACCATCGCGAGATAGTGTACGTCCACTTTAAGGGGGAAGAGATTTATTACTATTTGAAGAGATTACAGAGTAAAGAAACGAAGAAAAATAAACAAGAGATTGTTCTCTCATATCTGATGTCTTAACATTCTCTATACCTCTCTTTATATATAGAGAAAAGTTACTTAGGGATGAAGCAATTGATTTATGTAAATAAATCAATTCATGGAATAATAATATTCCCATTAATTCCCTTGCCATGTAATTGATTGATAATATTCCATTTTCTCCATCAATCAATTATTTCCCTATTTGATTCCTTTTATAAAATATGGCAATCAAATATATATGACAAATATCTCCACATCCATATATCTTTAATTTCTCTTTCCATTTCCTTCATGCACAGAACGGGTAACTAAATACCGAAAATATCTCCAAAATCTATTAATTTTGGAAATATTGTATCACCAAAAAAAAAATCCTAATAATCTCCACCTTGATACAATATCTCTTCCAAACCAAGATACTCCAAAATGAATGCTTCCCAATGAGTTCCTGCAAAAGCCACTTCCCATTGCACTTTGTTAATGAACTCCGGCAAGGCCACCGCCCACCGCCCACCAACAAAGTGTTGGAAACACTAAAAAAATTAAGGCAGACGTTGTGCAACCAAAAATAAACTCATATCTCTTCATACAAGAAGAATGCCACATCTTCTCTTAACTTCAACCAAGTTACTCTCTTCCCCATAGTGCCACCATGTGGCACCTAGCACTTCATCAAGTGAATCAAGTTCGAGCAATGCTCGAACTTAGTAGCAGGTAAGGCCTTCGTAAACATATCTGCTGCATTGTTATTTGTATGAACCTTCTGAAGGCGAACTAACTTCTCTTCATTCATGGAGATAAGGAAAGACTCTCTTACCTCTATATGCTTTGTTCTAGAGCTGAAAGCCAAATTTTCAGCTAAATGAATTCCACTCTGACTATCACAATTCACCAAACAATTATCTTGTACAAAGCCCAAATCACACAACAACTTCTTCAAATAAAGTGCCTTCTTAGCTGCCTCAACTGCAGCTATCAACTCTGTCTCTGTAGTAGACAAAGCAACTATAGTCTGCAACCTCGCTCTCCAACTAATAGCCGTTCCTCCAAGAGTGAACACATAGCCTGAGGTTGACTTCCTTCTATCTCTATCTCCGGCATAGTCTGAATCACAAAATCCAATCAAGTTGAAATCTTTATTTCTGCCGCCAAAGACAAGACCATAATCTGATGTTCCTCTAAGATATCTAAAAATATACTTCACTGTCTCCCAATGCGATTTTCCTGGATTTGCTGTATATCTACTAACTAATCCAACAGCCTGAGCAATGTCAGGTCTAGTGCACACCATAGCATACATCAAGCTACCTACCGCACTCGCATAAGGCACCTTTTTCATGTAGGCCTTATCCTTTTCTGAGATCGGAGAGCCTTTATTAGAGAGCTGTATATGCAAAGGCATGGGTGTACTGATAGTCTTTGCTCCATCCATGCTAAACCGAGCAAGCACCTTTTGAATATATTCCTTTTGAGTAAGTCTCAAAAGTCCAAGCTTTCTATCTCTTTGGATTTCCATCCCCAAAATTTTCTTTGCTTCTCCAAAGTCTTTCATTTCGAATTCCGCTTTTAATTTCAACTTCAACTCATCAACTCCAGCTTTATCCTTAGAAGCAATCAACATATCATACACGTACAAAAGCAAATACACCCAATTACTATTCTTTAAATGCTTGAAATAAACACATGCATCTTTAGTACTATGATTAAAACCATGTGAAAGCATAAAAGAATCAAACCTTTTGTACCATTGTCTAGGCGACTGTTTTAGACCATAAAGAGATTTCTTCAACCTGCATACCCAATCTGATTTTCCATCTACAATAAATCCTTCTGGCTGCTTCATGTAAATGGTTTCTTCCAAATCACCATGCAAGAAAGCAGTCTTCACATCAAGTTGTTCTAACTCCAAATCGTGAGCAGCAACTATCGCAAGTAGGATTCGAATTGAAGTTTGTCTAACAACTGGAGCAAATATTTCATCATACTCCAACCCCTTTTTTTGTGAAAACCCTTTGGCTACCAATCTTGCCTTGTATCTATGGCTCGCATTGTAAATTGAGTGGGTGCGTAGATTGAATGGTTAAAGTCCCACATCGCGGAATATTCAGAATAATCGTGGTATATATATGAGATTGGTGGCACGTAACATTAGGGATTCCTTTTGTTACAATGTGTTGCCAAGACCAGATTATATGCTCGATGGAGGCGATGGAGGGATGTTCAATCGGGACGCCGGCATGGGAGACTTCGACCGTTGACCCCCATAGACACGGTGAAGCGAACGCGTACGGTACGCGGGAATGCCGAAACTCAACATGGTATCAGAGCTCCATGGTTCGATGGGACCGGTATGATGCAGCGTGACCGAAGCATGGCTCCTAAGGGGCTTGAGCATGGGATGCTCGTCAAGGTGGAGATATGGTTAAAGCAGTCGCTCCGTCCTGCTTATGAGAACTCAGGGTAGCAGCTTGACTCCACTGCGAAGAGGACTCGGTATAACTCCAAGGTGACTTGAGCAATGCTCGCCAAGGTGGAGATTGTTAGGTGTGGCTCGCATTGTAAATTGAGTGGGTGCGTGGATTGAATGGTTAAAGTCCCACATCGCGGAATATTCAGAATAATCGTGGTATATATATGAGATTGGTGGCACGTAACATTAGAGATTCCTTTTGTTACAATGTGTTGCCAAGACCAGATTATATGCTCGATGGAGGCGATGGAGGGATGTTCAATCGGGACGCCGGCATGGGAGACTTCGACCGTTGACCCCATAGACACGGTGAAGCGAACGCGTACGGTACGCGGGAATGCCGAAACTCAACAACAGCCAACAACCCGCAAACTCTACTGCCTCCATACCACCACCTCACTGTCCAACAAAATCAAAACCCCACTGTCCAACAAACACAATGCAAGCTAACTTCACCTCACCTCACCTCACCTCAACAGTCTTCCCCAAACACCACACTTCAATTTCGATCACCACCTACTGACAACTCATATTTACATCACCAATCTCATCCACTGCTAAAACACCTCTTTCCCCTTTAGTCCACCGCCATCAACACAACAACCTCTACCTCACCATCCTCCTTCCTTTCCAAATCCGCATCACACCCACACATCCTTCAACCTTAAACTCTTACCATATCACTCTGTCATTTCCTGCCCAGACCAAAACCATGACATACGACCATCATAGTGACTTCACTACCACCATAATGATACCATCAAACTTCATCCTCCTACAAGCACATACCTCATTCACCACCATACAAAAATTTAACAACTCCTCCATTCACACAATTCACTCACGTAGGAAAAAAACACAATGAAATTTTATCCACCTTTTAAAAAAATTAACTGTTGGTTAGATGATGTTGAATTTAACTCTATTTTATTACAGGCTTGGTCAATTGCTATATATGGTAACCCCATGTACATGTATCAAGATTAACAGAAAATTATGAACATGCATTAAATGCATGGGCAAGAAAAACTTTTTGAAAAGACATTGAAAACTCAAATGATTTAAGACAAAATCTCATTATGATTCAGCAACAACTTTCCCAGAACCCTACAAACAGATCCTATCAAATGATGAAAATATAATCACTTAACAGCTATATACTGCTCTTTAGGTAAAAGATGACATGACAAGGCCAAAGTGTGGATAAAAGTTGGAGATTCAAGTTGATAGAAACAATAATTGGATAATTTTTCAAAAAGTGATAAACATTTCGTATATCAATATATGCAGTTTCCAAATGGCTACCTGTAAACTCGCATGATGACTTTGGTTAAAAAAAACCATTTTTGTTCGAACTAGATTAACATTACCATAAAATTAATCCTAGCTACTGGGTTATCAGTCAAGAACGAAAGTAATTAGTAGCTGTTTTGTGTCATTCAACATGTCATTCAAATAAATTCAAATATTTTTGTGATAAATATGTTTCTTTTTATATATGTCATACTTGAATACATGCCCACGTGTCATCCTTCAATTTGTCATCGACATTCTTACAACGGTCGATGTTCATAGGAACCATTTCTCTTGCTAAAACGCAAGATATGAAGATAAGTGTGTTGAATTTTTACCTATAAGTTGTCCTCGTTCATTAAATTCGATTGTGACCCTTTCAATCGGTGTTAGGGAGAATGTTTTCATCAATAGTTTCCCCATTTTTCTCTTTGGTGCTAATTGCGCTTAATCTTGAGCAGAAAAGTTAGGAGGAGAGGATGAGTTTGTACGGGAGGTTGAATTATAAGGAATGACAGTGGGGAAAGGTGCAGTATTTAGCTCCTGAAGCGCTTGAGCAACATCAGCCACTTCAATTACTTCTTCGTTCGAAATTCTACCAATAACTGTTATTGTTAAGAGTTCCAGACAATTTTGCTAGACGCGACCGCTTTGATTTTCTTTCCCAAACCACCAATAAATTACAAAACAGCATAAATAAGACAATAATAATTTATCTTCAACACTATTATAAATACTAATAATTAATTTCCATAACTTGATTGATAATAATTATATTTAATTTTTAAACCATGTTAATAATTTTCAACAATAAACTTTTCAAAATATTTAAAGTATTGATAAACCCCTTTTAAACGGTATTAATATAAATAAACAATTTTTAAAACATAATAATATTCCCTTTGATAAAAATCCATACTTAACTTTCCACATAATTGTTTTCATTTTTATAAAACTATATTTATAAATCTCTTTTGTCTTGTGAAACTTCTTTTCATAAAATCCCTTTTATTTATGAACCACGTTCATAACTCCATTCCTTTATAAAACTCACTTATTCATAAAATCCGTTCATAATTTTAAACCATTTTTAACCTTGCTTCTGTAGGTATAACTTTCTTATATAAATTTCTTTCAATTTATAAAATATCGTTTAACAGTCTCAATCTAGCTTTACCTTCAATTTCCAAAATAGAATCAACTATTTTCTAAAATATCATTTCACGTCTTATAATAAATCCACCATTCGATTTATTGTTATTTTTCTCCATCTACCTAACGATGGTAGTTTCCTTTTATTTATAAACAACGTCTATAAATCCATATCTTTAATTACGACAATACGCTTTTACAAATCTTCGCTTTTTTTGTAAATTATCGCTTTTATAATTTATCACATGCTTGCATATCCATCATTTGAGTCTCCAACAATTATTCCAATAATTACATATTTGTAAATTTCACCATTATAAATAAATTATAATATATGTATCTATGTATATATATATCATTTTATATAAAATGGTTATTAAATATTCATATCAAAATATTTCTACTTTCCTTTTAAAACAGTATCCACTTATTATAAAAGACTAACTTGTCTTCCAAGATCTTAAAAATCTTTATTTAGTGTCCAAAATCTCTACTTAAAATATTGTATAAAACTATTAAATAATAATATCCAAAAATCATACCTTCGGTTTTAAAATAAATTACTTCTTCAAATAATTTAAGAATACTTATTTAAAACATATATAATTTTCAAAATAACTTAGAAATCCCTTTTCAAAATCGGTCACTGTTTTATGGTATTTTAAAATACCAAAATATTAGACCGGTGCTACTAAAGCATTAATAAAGCAAATCGTGTCCATGTTATCAATTATAACATCCAACATATCATATATCAATTTATATGAAAGTAAATCAACCGTGTGAGGAATCCTGTTGGATTCCTCCAACCTGTCTCCCTACATCACATACAGTATATATTCATGGAAATATAAATCAACTGCTTTGAGGCAGGGTTCGTATACAATGGGTCATCCGCTCTTACATGTGAATGTAATAAGGTCTCATCTGCTCCAATAGACGGGAATATCATCTGCTCCAATAGGCGGAAATATGTCCAAACCAACAATATAAACTAGTAATTCATCCAAACAATCAATAACAATCAACTATAAAATATTCTCGCATTTAATATATAAATTTCATTGACTATATAATTTTCTAGGTAATCAAAAAGGCAAGATTAACTCACCAAAAATTTTTGATCGTCAAAACATTTCGTTTTGAATTAAAATTGAATGAACTTCCAATTTTAATCCAAATTTCCCACTAGCTCCAAATCCACCTAATCCAACTCCATGGCGTAGCCTTCGTCGGTATGACCGCAACACGACTTGTCGTGCTCGATTTGGACCTCGTATGAGCAAAATATGAATTATTTAATTTAAACGATTTTAATTAACAATTTATAGCTACTTATAATTTAATTAATATAATTACATTCAAATAACCTTTCTTCCTCAAACCGAACCCGCCTTCCAAAACTTTGAACCAATAATACTCGATCACTTCCACGGCTAAATTCTTCATCTACCATCAACGAAACCGCCTTTCAACACCACCGACGAACTCCATTCGCCTTCCTCTTCACGGCCATCACCTCGGATCATACCCCGACCCTCCCTAAGAATTCATGACCACAACCTCCGACTGCCGTCGACTACTGTGCACGAACATACACCCATGGACGATCGGACCCCTTCCCAAGCTCAGTATTAGTGCCTCCCACCACAAGAAATCCAAATACGATGATGAAATTGCCAAACTCCCCTATGATAATGACAAACCCAAAACCCTAGATTATACTTTCCAAAGAAATGCTCACGGTAATTTGTTGATCCCCTCCAACCTACTGCCAACCCCACCAAACCACCTAGATGCGAAGCTCCTTCAATTTTGAGATCAAAGAACTTGGTTTGAAATTTTTTTGATGAGGATTTTGTTTGATTTGAATTTTAAACTTTTGATCATATTTTTTCTATCTCTCTGGTTTGAAAACTTCATAAAGAGAGGGAGGAGGAAGTATTTAAAGAAAATGAGGGATGTGAGAGTATGGTGCCTGTACGTTTTGGTATGGATAAGCATGGTAAACAAGGAAGTACGTACATACATACATACATACATACATATATATATAACTTCAAAAATATTGAGCTATAAAATGGCCACAAATGTCAAACTCCAAATGGGACGTGCCGCCAGGCGTTCTATATGTTATACTTATTCCGAACATAATGGAACTAGTCACGAGACATAATTCGATCATATGCAGAAGATAGCTTTTCAAACCCAATTTATTTTATTAAATTTCTAAAATTGATTTCTATGCCTTTCTAACTAATACGACCAAACCAAACGTCCAATCGTCATGAAATTCGACGGCATACTATAATTCACTATTACGGATCCAATGAAACTAGTTTCGTCGAAATCATAGACAATGCCCAGAATGCTATTTTTTCATGCTAATTAAAACAAGTGATTCCCAAAATCAGTTTAAACACTTTTAAATGAAATTTAAAAGTTTATTATCTTCCTTCTTATTCGAATAGATTTAAAATCAACTTTCGAAATCACTTTCATTTTATTAAATACAAGATTTAATTATTTAAACAATTCCAAATATTATATTTAATAATTAAATTACCAAATAATCGCTATATTTGAAATTCAAGTTATTTAACCCATAAAATTAACTATTTAATATTTAAAATCAATTGAATGTTCCAAATTAAAATGACTAAAATTCTGGGTCATTACATCCCCCTAGAAGAATTTGATCTCCGAAATTGCCAAGGTAAGAAAAATGCCACAAACCCATTAACTTTTCCAAAACCATTAGTTGAAATGGATTACCAAATTCAATTAAACCTTTTAACTTTTCGAAATCTATCGGTTGAAACTTTGTTATCAATTTCTCTAAATCTTTCGATTCATAATTAAAATTTATAAATCCAACTAATACCATTCCAAGTGATAAAATCAAAATTCATTTTTAGTTACCAAATTTTTTTCGAATTTCTCAAAAAAAATATGACGCCTTAAATATACGAAAAATTTCTCCAGCATCTCATTTGCACGGCTCGGTCATAAAATTTTACAGTATATATATATATATATATATATATATATATATAATCACAAGTATGCATCTCATCTTCGAGGACGATGCATCCCGTAGGTAAAATATAAAAATACGGTATGTAATCCGAGATGTGTACCTTTTATTATATTAGCAAGCATATACAATCAATATAATGTGAAAGCGAGCTCCAAATGCGAAGCATACACCATCCGCACCTACTAATCACTCAACAACCAATGAGTATATATACATAGAAAATGATATCACTATATAACATAGACTATACCATAACTATATACAATTTTAGTGAATGTAACAAGAGAGCTTATTAAACAATTAGCATCCATCCAATTTCTTGGTCATTATTTATATTTTCATTTTCAAATATCAACATTATACTTATACACTTTCATCTATTATTAACATTCAATTTATTCCCATTCAATTTATTGACATTCAGTTCATTTAATTCACTTTGAATTCAATTTATGTTTAACCAAATTTTGTTTATGAATCATTTCACAAAATCATTACATTTTTAACCTTTCCTAAATTAATTATTATTTCACTATCACTTAGTATAATCTTCAATATTACTACTATTACGAACCATTCCATCAACAACTACTTAAGTTTATTTCAAATATTTAATACAACACTTCTTATTTTTATTCATACTTCAAAACTTAAGTTCAAATCCTATTTTATCAAACACCCTAACATATCCAATTCATTCATGCACAATTAATTTTTCATCCAATTGATTCACATTTAATTATATTCAATTAATTCACATCTATTAGTTGACAATGAATTATTTACATTATGTTTAACAACGTTTTATTCCATAATTAATTCATTTTACATTTTCGTTAAATTTCATTTATAAATCAAGTATATATTCAATTCATTAATTCATTTTACAACTCAAATTCATATCCATTCCACAACCTAAGTTTCATTCTATTCTACAACTCATTTTCATATTTCATTTCATTAATTTGCTTCCGTGGTCCATTTCATTAATTCATTACAAATAAAGTTCAATTTCATTTAACCTTTGTTAAGTTAAACATCATCTCATACAATTCATTTTATTTACATTTACTTAAGTTAAAATTTAAATTTCATATCTCAATTCCGAACTTTCTCCTCTTATCTACACCATTTCCAATTTATAAGTTCAAAATTTTATTATCTTATGTTTTCTCAACATTTAGATAGAAATTCCCAGGATTTTTAAACACCCTGTTTTATTAAAAATCAATTTGTAATCATATATATCTTATATATATATATAAGATATTATAATTTAAATAGCACTTCTTTAATCTAAAATAAATTTGTTTTACCAAAACAAAACTTCAATGGTAGCAATCCCTCATTTAGAAACTCAAAAATGAACGTCGAAGATGCTACAGTCTTCACTAGAATTATTTTCCAACGACCGAAATGAGTTTAGTGCTTTCTATTTCTTTTATATCCTATTTCAAAATATTTCTAGCCAAATATTATCAAAATAATTCTATTATTATTTTACCAAACCCATGAGAGAGAGAAATTTCAAACCACTGGGATTTAAACTCTCAAATTTCTTGTTTTATATCCATTTCCATATACAAATCATATTTATAAATAAACTTATACGATTCCATTTCCTTTTCATTTATAAATCATATTTATAAAATTTCACTTCTTATGAAATATCATTTCACAAATGTTGATTATTTAAATTATGATCAATACTCTATAATTCATACTTATAAATTCACCTTTTAATATAAATTTATTTCTTAAGTATTCATCTTTGTTTAGATTATAACGATAACAATTTTTATTAGAACAACAAATAAGAAATGATAATAATCAAATATTATCAATCACTAACATCCAAATACATCATATATAGCTATAATAATTTCTGAAAAAATATTCTTTAATATAAAATATAACTAAGGTAAAATTATTTCATTTACCAATTCTCAAAACAATATTATGTTGGTTTACCTTGTTAAGTGTTTAGAAACCCCTATAGATATCGTGGCGTCCCACATATCAACCGGAATTTATAAGCCACTCTATGAATAAATTAATACAATATTTTTTTTAATAATGACTAACAAATACGCGCTCTTATATATAATACACTCAAACTCATTCTAGAGTATTACTAATCCTACTTATAATGAGTACCCAACCAAAGCCAAGGTTCTCGCTTAACCTTCAGCTCTGATACCAAGTTGTAATGACCCTCCAATCCGCATAATTCAAGTCGACAATACACCACACATGCCCAATCCAATTTGAACAGAAAGATGGGTAATTTAGGGAAGAAAGAGGAAATAAGAAGAAAAGAAAAGAAAAGGAGAAAAGAAACTAAAAACAACGCAGAATCTCACAATCACAGCGGAACAATATATAATAGAATAATAATTATCTTTAACAGAGAAACTGTTATATACATACATCCATCAGAGTACAACAACAAATCACAACCATCAGCATGGACAGTTATAACAACCTGCCCTCACAATTTCTGATGATTTCAACAATAAGCAGTGGAAAACAAACATGTATATGAATACGACTTGAAGATCCCCAATTCGTCTTCTGAGCTCCAAATCCAAAGCAATCTGCAAATATGCTGGGTCTGACACGAGCATTATAATAAAATAACACCCGAGTCAGTTTGGAAAACTAACGTGAGAAAACACACCCAAGTGGATTTTAAAGTTATAAAAACCTTTAAAATCAATAGTATCTCAAAAGACCATGGCGCACGTAAATACGGACAGGTTTTTACCTTACTATAACCAAAACCATTCCATATGAAATTCTCTGATGTTATAATAGTGTCTAGAAACAAATAATTATTAATCATAGCCGAAATTGTTGCATTAATTAAATTCCAACAAAATAGGTATACAACTATAACCGTAAAGGCTCATATTGGAAAATGGATTCCAAACATGACTGGGCTACTAGGGTACCACCCGTCACGGTGCATCTCTAGATAAAATAACACCGAGTACCTCGCTTGGATCCCCTACCAATACAAGACCGGCCTACCACTTGACTAGTAGTGCCAAATATGATCACCCAACCTTTAGGCCTCGAAGCATACAATTTGAGAGATCTATTGACTCTAAATAGGGATGATCATACCCTACTTGGGAGCGAACCACCTACTGCATCTCCCCTGCTTTAGTCATTCTTGGTTGATGAGGCCTGAGGCTACATTTTACCTTTTATATAACACTTTCCACTTAGAATGCTAACACTGCCTTCTAGGCAATAATGCAATATCAACATTCATCTATACAAGTTCGTTCTAGGACTGAACGAAACACTTGAGAGCTTCGTCTTTCAAATTCCATCAACTTCAAGATGTCTTCACTTCGAAATGCATAAGTTGAATCAAAGTGGTTTTTGGATATAATATTTAATCCCGGACTCTTCGAAAACAACCATTAATAATTTTCAATAAACTCAACCCTGGTTCTTTAGAAAATAAATAGATAAAGATAGAGCAGAGATCACCGCCTAACCGTTAGTGGACAGAATTCCTTATCATTGTCCTAGGAGAACGAAAAGAGATTTGTACGCACAATATAGCATCATCGGAGATGACCGTGTCATGTAACTCACGTGTTTCTCCTATATATTTCCAAAGTTACATTTTGGGTCCAAATTCAATAGTCGGTTATTTAACTGTTGAATAACAGCATTCAATCAGAGATTTTATTCCATAGGGAAAACCGGCATTTGGTTAAGCACCAAGCAACACTAGGCCTCTTTTTAGAAATCCTTCCATTAACTCAAATTAATCTATAATATTTTTACCAAAATACTTTTATGAAGATTCATTCACAAACACTTATACTTTCAATACTTGAAAAACGTCCATATACTTATCTCAACGGTATAAGTATACTCACCAACATTGAGGACGATTCTCTTTTTATACAATTCTAAATCATTTATAATCCGTTATAAATGAAAAAAAAAACCCATTTATGATTTATCATATTTGTAAATTTCACCTTCATAAATAATTATAATATATGTACCTCTTTATATATATCATTTTATATAAAAATGTTAATAAATATTCATATCAAAATATTTTTATTTTCCTTTTAAAACAATATCCACTTATTATAAAAGACTGACTTGTCTTCCAAGATCTTGAAAATCTTTATTTACTATTCAAAACCTCTATTTAAAATATTTTATAAAACTATTAAATTATAATAACCAAAAATCATACCTTTGATTTTAAAATAAATTACTTCTTCAAATAATTCAAGAATAATTATTTAAACATATATAATTTTTGAAATAACTTTGAAAATCCCTTTTCAAAATCAATCACCGTTTTATGGTATTTGAAAATACCAAAATATAAGGCCCGGTGCTACTAAAACACTAAATAAACAAAACCGTGTTCATGTCATCAATTATAGCATCCAATATATCATAAATCAATTTATACGAAAATAGATCATCGATGTGAGAAATCCTGTTGAATCCCTGTTAGTCCTTGAGATGATGGTTTTGATGACAACAACCGTAGAATAAGATTATAAAAATAAATACTAACATTATAGTTTAGATATATATGTATATGCAGGATTTAACCATGTAAGTACCAAGAATGAAGGCTGTACAGTATAGGGATTCAAGATATCAAGATTGAAGACTCATGAGTATCAAGATTATCAAGAGTTCAAGATTTCAATAATAAGTAATTTAATTAGGAATTTTGTTAAAACTCCTAGAAAAGCATTGGCATCTTAAAATCCAATTTATTCGTGAAATGGAATTCACTTCGAGCCTGTTAAAGGGATGGAACCCTAAGTAGGATGGAACCTACGAGAAATCTAGTGGAACATTGTTTTGTATCCACTAACTTTTATTCAAAATGTTTTACAAAATTATGTCTTGTTTTCAAAATGTTTTCAAAATCTTTCTGTTAAAAGAATCAAAAACATCTATCCTGGTTTTAATACTTTTAGCCTCAAAATAATCTTTATTTTCAAAATCAAAATTATCCTTGGTTTTAACTATTTTTTTAAAATAAATATATTTAATATTTATACTTAGATTTAAATATAAAATTAAAGTAAAATTTTATATATATATATATATATATATACCAAAATATTATTCTCTATATTTACTTATGTATTTTAACTATAGTTAAGTATATTTATAAAGTTTAAAATAGTTATAATATAAGATAGAAGTTATTTTTAAAGAAAAACAAATCAACAAAATTTCCTTTGGTATGTCGACATCCTCAAGTACCCCATGTCGACGTGGTAGCAGTTTATTTCAAAATTTTGAATTTCAAAGAAAGTGTCTATTCATCATATCCTTTCACGAATGGACATGGTTGTTGTTCTACTATAAATAAGGGTGGTTTTGAACGAATTTGTATTCATATTTTTCTAGTTTTCACTCCTCTTCTTCTTCCACATTTCTTTATACATATTCTTACCATTACTCTACCGAATCAACATTGAATCTAACTAGATCATTTCGGGTTTGATTCTTTATCACTATCTCAACAAGATCTCAGTGCTATTCAGAGTTACAGACTTTTTTGTAATCAATTAAGCGAGAAAAGGTGTGATTCTAGCCTTGGAAATCAATCAAGCAAGAAAAGGTGTGATTGTAGCCTTGGAAATCAATCAAGTGAGAAAAGGTGTAATTGTAGCCTTGGAAAACAATTGGATGAACTTGTTGCCGGTGAAATCAAGTATCTCTACCTAGAGGATTGTGAATCTGGAGAGGTGTACCTCATGGCCTTGAAAACGAGGATGTAATAGTATAATTGCTTTTGAAAGGAAATTCGTACTTGTATGCAGGATTGGATGTAGGGTAACTCCAAACTAGTATAAAATCTGGTGTGTTCTTTCCTTTATTGCTTTTACTTTATTTCTGCATATGTGTTTGATTTTGTGATCATATCTGTGTCTGAATATTGCATACATTTGTGTTTAAATTAACAAAAACTCAAAAATATTTAGTAATTCCTTTAAACACTATTCACCCCTCCCCCTCTCTAATGTTAATCCTAGCCTTAAGATATGTATTCCGCATTTCTCTCATTTGGTATCGGAGCCAGGTTTTCAAAGTTTCATAATATAATTTTTGAAAAAGTTTTTAAAATGGCTATGTTTAAGAAATTTGTTAATACTAGTTTAGAAATATTCAGATCATCATAGTCTCTTGAGTCTGCATATAATCAATATTCAAAATCAAGTTGTCTACCAAAATTATTTGATGTGCAGGAAACATGCTTTATGCGGGTTGAGGAATCAATCCACAATGGACAGATTGTGCAAATCAAAAAGAATAAATGGATACTCGATATTGGATGCTCTAGACACATGACTGGTAATCCAGATATGTTGAATGGTATAATATACAAAGACGGAGGATTGGTTAATTTCGAAGACAACTCAAAAGGATATGTGATTAGCATCGACAAAGTCGGTAACTTTGAAAGTCTTATTATTACTAATGCTTTGCTAGTTAAAAATCTGAAACATAATATTCTAAGTATTAGTCAACTTTGCGATAAAGGATATAAAATAAAATTTGAAAAAGATAAATGTCACATTGAAGATAATAATTCGACCATAATATTTAAGGGAATTAGGAAAATGAATATTTATATTCTTAGTATGAAAGTTTCAAATGATAACCTATGTCTTTTGGCAAATACAAGTGACCCTTGGATTTGGCATAAGAGATTTGGGCATTTGAATTTCAAACTCTTATCTAAATTGTCAAAACATGATCTAGTAAGAGGTCTCCTTAAAATGAATTTTAAAGTAGATAGTCTATGTGACGCATGTCAATTAGGAAAACTTAGAAAAAATTCCTTTAAATTAAAAGATATGATTTCAACTTCAAAACCTCTTGAATTACTTCACCTTGATTTATTTGGCCCATCTCAAATTCAGTCAATAAATCATAGTAAATATGTTTTTGTAATTGTTGATGATTATTCTAGATTTACATGGACAATATTTTTGAAACATAAAAGTGATACTTTTGAATGTTTTAGGAACTTTACAAAAAGGATTCAAAATCAACTTTCTCTAAAAAGTATAACTATCCGTAGTGATCACGATGGTGAATTTGAAAATGAAAAGTTTGAGGAATTCTGCAATAGAAATGGAATAACTCACAATTTTTCATTTCCAAGAACTCCACAACAAAATGGGGTAGTGGAACGTAAAAATAGAACGATTCAAGAGTGTGCGAGAACTATGCTTTCAGATAGTAAATTACCAAAGTAATTTTGAGCAGAAGCAGTTGCTACCGCCTGTTATATTTTAAATAGAATTTTAATTAGACCTTTAACTGATAAGACATCTTATGAACTTCTTCACAGAAAGTGACCTAAGGTATCTTATTTTAGAATTTTGGGAAGTAAATGTTTTATTTTAAATACAAAAGATAACTTAGATAAATTTGATCCTAAATCCAACAAAGGTATCTTTATCGGATATTCTAATAGAAGTAAAGCGTACAGAGTGTTTAATTTAAGAACTAACACCATGGAGAAACAATGCATGTTTCATTCGATGAAAATCACAAAATTTTTGAAGATACAAATGATGAAGAGGATTTAATCACTCAAAATCAAGAGTCAACTGAAACTAATAATGAAATTAATCATCCTAATAAAAAGATTAAACTTTTAAAAGACCATCCTATAGAAAATGTACTTGAAGATATGCAATCTGTTGTTAAAACTATAAATCAATTACGTAAAATGAGCAATGTAGCCTTTATATGAACTATTGAACCTAAAAATCCAAAAGAAACATCAATTGATGATTCATGGATTTTGGCTATGCAAGAAGAACTAAATCAATTCACTTGAAATGATGTTTCGAAACTTGTTCCTAGACCTGAAAATAAAACTATAATTGGAACTAAATGGGTTTATAAAAATAAAATGAATGAACAAGGAGAGGTTGTTAGAAATAAAGCCCGGTTAGTCGCTCAAGGTTATTATCAAGAAGAAGGAATAGATTTTGATGAAACCTTTGCTCCCATAGCAAGATTAGAAGCCATTAGGATTCTACTTGCTTTCGCAAATCATAATAATTTCAAATTATTACAAATGGATGTTAAAAGTGCCTTTTTAAATGGATTTGTTAAAGAGGAAGTATATGTTGAACAACCACCACTTTTTGAAGATGAAAAATTACCAAATCATGTTTACAAACTTAAAAAAGCTCTATATGGTCTAAAACAAGCTCCTAGAGCCTGGTATGATAGATTAAGATCTTATCTATTACAATCAAATTTTGAAATTGATAAAGTAGATGATACTCTTTTTATTTAAAGAAATAAAAATGACATTCAACTAGTACAAGTCTACGTAGATGATATCATTTTCGGATCAACTAATTTTGAAATGAATAAAGAATTTTCTGAAATAATGACAAAAGAGTTTGAGATGGGTTATATGGGTGAATTAAACTTCTTTCTAGGATTACAAATAAAACAATTACATAATGGTATCTTTATTAGTCAAGAAAAATATGCTAAAGACCTAATTAGTAAATTTGACTACTGCGAGTGGAAAATCCACTCCCATGGCAACCAATGAGTATCTTAGTAAAGAAGATATCTCGAAAGATGTACATCAAAAATTATATAGAGGAATGATTGGATCACTACTCTATATCACTGCTAGTAGACCTGATATCATGCACAGTGTTTGTTTCTGATCAATCTCAACCTAAAGAGACCCACTTAAAAGCCGTAAAACATATCATAAGATATGTTAAACACACCTTTGATTATGGCCTACTTTATCCTAAAAATAATTCTTTTGACTTAATATCTTATTGTGATGCTAATTATGCTGGTTGTAAATCAGACCGAAAAAGTACAAGTGGAACTTGTCACTTTTGGGGCATTCTGTGATTTCATGGTTTAGTAAAAAGAAAAACACGGTTTCTTTATCAACTACTGAAGCAGAGTATATTTCTGCTGCATTGGTTTGTTCTCAAGTAATATATATGCAACAAACTTTAAAAGATTTTGGATTAAATATCTCAAAATCACCAATTTATTGTGACAATACTAGTGCAATAAATTTATCTAAAAATACTACTCATCATGCTTGAACTAAACATATTGATATCAGACATCATTTTCTCAGAGATAATATAAGTAAGGAAGTAATTACTCTCGGTTATATCAATTCTGAGAATCAAATTGCTGATATTTTAACAAAACCTTTAAATGAATCTATATTTACTAAATTAAGAAGAGAATTAGGTATTTGTTCAATAACTGAAATACAAAATATAAATAACAAAGTATAATTAAAAATTAAATCAAAATAAATCAAATAGTAAAAATATCAAGCACCATGTCGACATCCCCCCGCTACCCATGTTGACATATAATGATTTTTTATTTTTGAAATTTTCCCACCAAAATTCAAATAATTGGTTATATATTCTTCTTATTTTCGAAATTTTATTCATTCTTTCTATTCTTTCTCTGTTCTATCTTCTGAAATCAATTAAACAATGGCCTCCTCTTCCAAATCAAACAAAAATTCAACCTTTTCGTTCCCTTCTCCTTCTTCCGGACCATTTCAACGAACTACGCTCGCACGAGTGATGAAAATGGAGGATTCTTTGAAGGATGCACTGCAACTAATGACTGAAATTCAAGTGGTGCAACTTAGAATGGCCAAAGAACAAGAATGGCAAGGCAAAATCCTTAGAACTTTGCAAAAAATTCTAATGGACATTCACGCTAATCCGATCTTGATTGATGAAGAGTCTTTAGGAGATCAAGTGCAAGAAGATAGCGAGGAAGAAGAAGAAGAAGCCCCCATGGAAGAAGAGCATGCAGAAGATGACGACAAAGTCGTTTGCGTTGGCAAAGTGTGCTTTGACAAAGATGGAAATCTTGTCGAACAACGTGGAAATTTCTGTTTCCACTATCCAAATCGTTCGGTTCATAGATCTCCCATTTTCAAGGAAATGCAATAGTTTCTTTTCGTTCTTTCTTATTGTTGTATGTTTTTATCTACGTTCTCTATGCAAATGTACAAATAACAATATAATTAATAAATGATTGTGTTCTTATATTAAATATTATCTTATATAGATTCTTAGTTAGGAAAGTTAGTAGTTTAGGACTAAATTTTAGTTTTAGAATTAAGTGTTGATTATTTTTGATAACACTATCATTATAATCACATAGTATTAGATTAAGCGGAGTTATATAGTTTCAATTTAGTTTTTGTTGATGACAAAGGGGGAGAAGTATAAAATAGGATAGTTAGGCATAGATTAAGGTGGAGTTATTAGTTTTAGGGGGAGTTGTTAGGATAGAAGTAATATTTTATAAAAAAGGTTGTCATCGTCAAAAAGGGGGAGATTGTTAGTCCTTGAGATGATGGTTTTGATGACAACAACCTTAGAATAAGATTATAAAATATAAATACTAACATTATAGTTTAGATATATATGTATATGTAGGATTTAACCATGCAGGTACCAAGAATGAAGACTGTACAGTATAAATATTCAAAATATCGAGATTGAAGACTCATGACTATCAAGATTATCAAGAGTTCAAGATTTCAATAACAAGTAATTTGATTAGGAATTTCGTTAAAACTCCTTGAAAAGCACTGGCATCTTAAAATCCAATTTATTCGTGGAATGGAATTCACTTCGAGCCTGTTAAAGGGATGGAACCCTAAGTAGGATGGAACCTACAAAAAATCCAGTAGAACATTGTTTTGTATCCACTAACTTTTATTCAAAATATTTTACAAAATTATATCTTGTTTTCGAAATGTTTTCAAAATCTTCGTTTAAAAGAATCATAAACATCTATCCTGGTTTTAATACTTTTAGCTTCAAAATAATCTTTATTTTCAAAATCAAAATTATCCTTGGTTTTAAACTATTTTTTAAAAATAAATATATTTAATATTTGTACTTAGATTTAAATATAAAATTATAGTAAAATTTTATATATATACCAAAATATTATTCTCTACATTTACTTATGTATTTTAACTATAGTTAAGTACATTTATAAAGTTTAAAATAGTTTTAATATAAGATAGAAGTTATTTTCAAAGAAAAAAAAATCACCAAAATTTCCTTTGGCATGTCGACATTCTCAAGTACCCCATGTCGACATGGTAGTAGTTTGTTTCAAAATTTTGAATTTCAAAGGAAGTGTCTATTCGTCATATCCTTTCACGAATGGACCTGGCTGTTGTTCTATTATAAATAGGGGTGGTTTTGAATGAATTTGTATTCATATTTTTCTTGTTTTCACTCCTCTTCTTCTTCCACATTTCTTTATACACATTCTTACCATTACTCTGCCGAAATCAACATTGAATCTAACTGATCATTTCTGGTTTGATTCTCTATAACTATCTCAACAAGATCTCAGTGCTATTCAGAGTTATAGACTTCTTTGTAATCAATTAAGCGAGAAAATGTACGATTGTAGCCTTGGAAATCAATCGAGCGAGAAAATGTGTGATTGTAGCCTTGGAAATCAATTGGGTGAACTTGTTGCCCGTGAAATCAAGTATCTCTACCCAGAGGATTATGAATCTTGAGAGGTGTACCTCGTGGCCTTGAAATCGAGGGTGTAATTGTACAATTACTTTTGAAAGGAAATCTGTACTTGTGTGTGGGATTGGATATAAGGTACCCAGTATAAAATCCGGTGTGTTCTTTCCTTTATTGCTTTTACTTTATTTCTGCATCTGTGTTTGATTCTGTGATCATATCTGTGTTTGAATATTGCATACATTTGTGTTCAAATTAACAAAAACTCATAAAGATTTAGTAATTCCTTTAAACACTATTCACCCCCCCCCCCTCTATTGTTAATCCTAGCCTTAAGATCCGTATTCCGCATTTCTCTCAATCCCTCCAACCTGTCCCCCTGCATCACATACAATATTTATCATAAAAATATAAATCAACCGCTTCGAGACAGGATTCGAATACAAAGGGTCATCCGCTCTTACAGGGAACGTAATAGGGTCTCATCCGCTCCAATAGGCGGGAATATATCCAAACCAATAATATAAACTAGTAATTCGACCAAACAATTAATAACAATCAACTATAAAATATTCTCACATTCAATAAATAAATTTCAGTGACTATAAATTTTCTAGTTAACCAAAAAGGTGAGATTAACTCACCGAAGTTTTCCAATCATCAAAACATTTCATTATGAATTTAAACTAAACGAACGTCCAATTTTAATCAAAATTTTCCACTAGCTCCAAATCTGTCCAATCTAGCTCCATAGCGTAGCGTTCGTCGATATGATCGCAATGCGACTTGTCGTGCTCGATTCGGACCTTGTATGAGCAAGATATAACTTATTTAATTTAAACAATTTTAAATTAACAATTTATAGCTAACTATATATTTTAATTAATATAATTACATTCAAATAACCTTACTTCTCCAAAATCGAGTCCGCCTCCTGGAACTTTGAACCTATCATACTCGATCACTTCCACGGCCAAATTCTTCACCTACCGTCGACGAAACCACCTTTCGACACCACCGACGAACTCCATTCACCTCCCTCTTCATGGCCATCACCTTGGATCGAACCTCAACCCTACCTAAAAATTCACGACCGCAGCCTCTAACAGCTGTTGACTACTATGCATGAACGTACACCCATGGATAATCGGACCCCCTCCCAAGCCCAGCGTCGATGCCTCCCACCACCACAAATCCAAATACAATGATGAAATTGCTAAATTCCCCTTTGATAATCCACAAACCCAAATCCTAGATTATACTTTCCAAAGAAATGCTCACGATAATTCGTCGATCCCGTCCAACCTGCTGTTGAGCCCACCAAACCAACTGGATGTGAAACTCCTTCAATATCGAGATCAAAGAACTTGGTTTCAAATTTCTTTGATGAGGATTTTTTCTGATTTGAATTTTAAAGTTTTAATTGTTTTTTTCTGTCTCCCTTGTTTAAAAACTTTTGAAAGAGTGGGAGGAGGGAGTATTGGAAAAAAAAGGGATGGTGAGAGTATGGTGCCTATATGTTTGGGTATGGGATAAGCATAGTGAAAAAGGAAGTACACAAGAACATACAGATACATACATATAAACACACACACATATATACATATATATATATATATATATATTATTTAAATTCAAAAATATCGAGCTATAAAACGGTCGATAATTTTGAACTCCAAACGGAACATACCACCTGGCGTTCTATACGTTATAACCCTATTCCGAACACAATGGAACTAGTCTCGGGGCATAATTTGATCAAATGCAGAAGATAGCTTTTCAAACACAATTTATTTTATTAAATTTCTGAAATTGATTTCAACGCGTTTCTAACTCGTACGACTAAATGGTACATCTAATCGTCATGAAATTCGATGGCATGCTATAATTCAGTATTATGGATCCAATGAAACTTGTTTTGCCGAAATCCGAGACAGTGCCCAGAAGGCTGTTTTTACACATTAATTAATACGAGTAATCCCAAAATCAGTTTAAACATGTTTAAATCAAATTTAAAAGTCCATTATCATCATTCTTATTCAATTAGATTTAAAATCAACTTTCGAAATAACTTTCATTCATATTGAATCCAAGATTCGATTATTTAAACAATTCCGAATATTAAATTTAACAATTTAATTATCAAATAATCACTATATTTGAAATTCAAGTTATTTAACCTACAAAATTAAAATTTTAATATTTAAAATCAATTAAATATTCCATATTCAAATGACTAAAATTTTGGATCATTACAAAGACGGTTTCGATAAATTGAAATTTGTTCTGGTTGATATGCTTTGTGAAATGATTTGTATTATGTTTGCCATTATTATTTTTATTCATCTTTTTTAACCTTTTAGTTCAACAAATGTATGGTTCAGATAAATTTTTTCAAAGTGGAATGACCTGCTACTATGATTTTTAAACATCAAAGAACAGTTTGAATTTCGGGTAAAAGGAAATCAGTTCGGGAAGTTTGTTTTAGGAAGAAAATGACGCTTCATTTGGCATGCACAAAATAAAATAAAATAAAAAAGTGAATGTGAGTGGTCGAGTTAAGTGTTTGGACATGTGAGAGGATGTGGATGAAGGGGTGTATGCGAGCGTTACAAAGCTCCTTAAAATAAGAGCATCTCCAGCTTTGTTAAAATTGGGTATTGTCATTAATACTTCGACTTTGGATATAAGAGGATTATTTTTTTATTTAAAAATTCTTTACCTATGAGAGGTATTAATCAAACTAAGCCTCTCATAAAATTACAACCAAATTCATAATTGTACTTTATTTTATTTACAATAAATTTTATTTTATCATCATTAACCTTTAATTGAAAATCATTTTTCAAATACTAGAGAATTCATACCCACCGCTAAATGGAATTGCAAATGAGAAAGATGTAAGGTTGAATCTTACTCAAAAAAGCATTCAACATACAAATTTTGTTGAAAAAAAAGGATTGAACAATTTATTTGCAGTTAAAAGATGCATGATAAACCGGGTTAAGTAATTACATTGCCACCATATTCTCCATAAAGTTTGAATCAGCTTGTGAAAATCGAGATGATTTTTTTTACTCACCATTGTTTTATTTTTCAAAAAGAAAGGAGAAGGAGAGAGTAATGGAAGTGTTTAGGGTTTGATGTTTTAACCAAAGGAAAACGAGATTAAAAAACTATATTTTATTAATAGGATGTGTATCACTCATAGTAATTTAATTTTGTATGGAGTACTCATATAACTTGGTCCTCTCATATCCAAGACTAGCGTGTAAGTAACAATACCCTAAAAAAATTAATGTGAAGTCATTTGCACCTCATCGATCTTGTATTACATTTAAAAAGGGTGTTACTATCTACACACACATCCCCCTAATTAACACTCTACACCTATTTATCCTTCCACCAAACCAAACGCTCCACAAACCCACCTACACCCACCCAATTTATTTTTGTTTATTTCCTCACGCATGCATCAATTTGTTTTCTCTTCCAAAATAATCGTAAACAGATGTGAAATCCACTTTTAGAATAACCCGCCTTTTTGGTCATTCAATTTTGAATATTTAATTGATTTTAATTATTAAAAAATATTAGTTTAAAAGGGTTTAATAATCAAAATTCAAATATATGTGTTATTTTATAAGTTAATATCTGAAATTCAAAAATAAGGATTATTTAAAATCTTATAACTGTAGACTTATTATTTGAACAATGATTTAAATATCTGGATTTTTAATTGAATATTTATTTAATGGGTTTAATGGACTTATTTAACTTCTTTTAATTATTAAATTCCATCATTGAATACCTTTGTTAATTTATTTATAGTAATAAATGGTTCTATAAATTATCAGAAATTTATTTTTATTCATTTGACTCAAATTCTATCAATGTATTTTTAATTTATTTTATTGGATTACTCCGTAATTTTAAATTTGGGAAATATTTAAATTGTCATTTGACGATTTTTGGCCAAACGGTAGTGTTTTTGTCATTTTACAGAATTCAATAACCAGTGTATATTATTATTGTTTTGGGATCGCATCATTGTTCTAAGTGCGACCGTATTTTTGTTTTGACATTCGGGATCTGTAAGCGAACGAAAATCTGTGCGGCGAGATATCGAAAACTTCAATTTAAACTAAAGTCAACTCTTAACCTTAGCACACATTTTTCTTCTAATCTTTGTACCTTTCCGTCCATTTCATTGATTAGAGAAAGGATATACAATAGAATCCTCTTCGGTTGAAAAATCAAAACAAAACATGTAAAAATCTGAAAATTTAAAAGTAAGTATACTTAAACTTCTTGGGGTTATTTCTACGCTTGGATTTGAGTTTTAAAGGGTTTGGCCGAGATTTGGAGTGTGCAAGTGTTTGAACAGTGCTTGTTAATATTAGGGCTTTGATCTGATAGAATTTAAAGTCGAGTTAGGCGATTTTGAGGATATAGGGTCGTTACTCATGTCGAGTAGCATCTAGAGCTTGGATTTAAAGGGAGCGGTTCGTCGTAGGGGATTGCGTCTTCGGGCCAGGTCATGTACAGAGGTAGTGGTCGCGATTTTAGGGGATAATGCAGACCTTGGTTGGTGGTGTTGGGGTGAAGTAGTTTTCGGAGAGGAAAAGTGCGGTGAAATCGGTTTGGGTTTTCCAGCAAAGACGAGGAAGAGAAGTACGAGGGAAGATGGCGTCAATGGTGAGTTGAGTAGTAGGATTAAGTGGGAGTGATTTTGTGGAAGATGATGTTTAAACATAATGAAGGTTTCTGACGCGGTCAGTCGCAATGGAATCGTACCGACAATATCTTCACTTTGTAAATGAATTCGATAGACTTGGAGCAAGTGGAAAATTTGGGCTAAAGTCGGACGTCGTTCGATTTTAGTTCAATGCGGAACACTTCAGTGAGTTAAAACTCACTCTTTTTGGTTAATTAGTGTGTTTGTATCAAATAAAATTTATTTATGCCTGTACGGAATTGTTGAATTTGCTCTAGGATCATGATATAGCATCTTGAAATGCTATTATATTAGTTGAATTTGCTCTAGGATCACGATATAGCATCTGGAAATGCTATTAGATTGGTTGCATTTAATCTAGGATCATGATATAGCATCTTGAAATGCTATTATATTGTTTGAGTTTTAAATTTGTATTCAAACTTGTTTTAAGTAAAGGAGCATATATGAGGTGATACATTGATATTGATTTTGATTAATATAAGTATGTTGTTTAAAATTTTAACATAGTTAATATAAGCATACTTCTTGGTGTTATCTATTTGCTAAATAAACGCCGTTTAATAAATGTAAGAGTTTATCTTTGATTGATATTGGTTACCAGAATAAGTCCCCGTTCTGCTATTATATTAATTTAGACATTTATTTAAGTGTCACTTGATCGTTAATTATGGATTGTTTTACATATATACATGATTATGTAAATATCGACAAATATGACTTGAGAAGTTAAATGGAAGGTAATGGTAGCTTGTTATGTACCATTGGGATTGCCGAGCCTTTTCTAGATTCGAAAATTTTGGATTTGATTAACTTCCAATTTTATAAATTAGAAGAAAAATGTTTTAATTATTACTATAAATACAAGGAGTTTTGTTAATAATTAATTACAAATGTTTGTAAAAATAGTTTTTGTAAGATCATTACTATGTCATCTATAGTGTTTTAAAATAAATTATTTTATTAATGTTTTTGAAGATAATAATTATTTTGTTATTTGTTATTTAAAACAAGGTGATTATTTCATTAAAAATATTGTTGAAGATAATTAATTTTATTTAAAAGGTTGTTTAAAGTTACTTTTTTTATTTATCTATTAGAGATGTTTAAAAGTTTAAGAGTTTATTTATTATATTATTAAAAACATTTTTAGTTATATTTTTTTATATTAATTAAAAATGATTAAAGCTAAGTTCATGATGTTTTATTTTATTTAGTATAAACAAATAGAAAATAATAAAAAAATTGTTATAAGAATAATTTCCTTTGTAAAAAGAATTTATGTGAAGGAGTTTATAATCATGGGAAGAGGATTGGAATTGGGAAAGAAGTTGGATTCTTAATGATTGTGGAAAAGAGGATTTTAAATGGTTGGTGATTAAAAAAGGGAAATTTTATAAGTGGATTAGAAGATTATAAAAGAGTGATTTATAAATAAAACTTGGAGATTTATAAGGAATTCTATAAATAGATTTTGGAAATTTATAAAGAAGATATTTTAAAATAAAAAGAAAAGATAGTTAAAGAAAGAGAGGGTATTTTGGAATATTTATATCTTTGTTTAAAGGAAACTTGTGTTTAATCATTTTAATATGATCTTGAAATAAGTAAATCTTTCTAAATGATTGGTTGAGATAATTATACAATTTGTAAGTATATGGGAAAGGTTCATCCAATTTCGAAAAAAATGATTTGAAAATATACTTGTACCGTTAAGATAAGTACATAGTTATATTTTATTACTATCGAAAATATTGTGTTTTTTGAATATTTTTTTTGAGATAAGTATATGGAAGTGTTTTCCAAGTATTTGAAAAGTGATTTTAAATTTATGAATGTGAGGCTAAGTGGGTTCCATGGGAAATGAAATCTATGATTTGAGTGTTTGTTTATTCGATGGTTTAGTAACCGGCTATCGAATTTGGACCCAAAAGTCACTTTGGAAATATCTAGGAGAAATACATGAGTTATATGGCACAGCCATTTTCGATGATGTTGTACTGTGCATATAAATCTAGTTTCGTTCTTCTAGGACGAATGATAAGGAAATCCGTCCATAAATGGTTAGGAGGTGAACTCTGCTCTTATCTTTTTCTGTTTATTTCCTAAAAAATCAGTGTTGAGTTTACTCAGAACTATCAAATGTTGTTTCGAAGAGACCGGGATCAGATATGTTATTCGAAACCCACTTCGATCAAACTTAAGCGTTGCAAAGTGAAGACGTCTTAAGGATGATGGGAATTTAGAGACGGAGCTCTCGAGTGTTTAGTACAGTCCCAGAATGAACTTGTATGGATAGATGTTGGCATTGCATTGTTGCATAGAGGTTAGTTTTAGCATTCCAAGTGGGAAGTGCTATATAAAGGTAATCGTAGCTTCAAGCCTCATCAACCGAAAAAATGACTAAAGCAGGGACATGCGGCAGGGATATGTGGGTCGCTCCCATTAGGGTATGATCATCCCAAGATCTAGTATCGATATCTCTATGTATGCTTTGGGGCCCAGGATGGTTGTTTATCAACCATGGGGTGATCATATTCGACGCTCTCTGGTAAGGGGTAGGGTCGGTCCTGAGTAGCTGAGGTGCAACGTGTTGTAGCCTCCGGTACATTTTATCTAGAGGTGTATAGATTCGATGGGTAGACCCTTACCCTTTCATAGTTAGAATCCAATCTCCAATAAGCACCTTCGATTTTGATTGTAGAACCTAGCATGATGGAATTTAATAATGTAACAATTTCAGCTAGGATTAATAAGTATTTGTATTCTAGACATTATCATAATATCAGAGGATTTCATATGAATTTTTTGGTTACCATAAGGTAAAAACCCGTCTATGTTTATGTGTGGCTTGGTGTTACGGGATACCTTTGTTTTCAAAGGTTTTTATAACTTTAAAATACAGTTGCGTGTGTTTCTCACGCTGGTTTTCCAGACTGACTCAGGTATTATTTTATTATAATGCTTGAACCAGACTGAGCATATTTACAGATTGCTTTGGATGCATTACAGCTCAAGAGACGAGTTGGAGGTCTTCAAGTCATATTCTCATATATGTTTATTTTCCGCTGCTTTTTTATTCAAATTATCAGAAATTGTGAGGACGGGTTGTTATAACTATCCAGGCTAATACCACATGTAATGACCCTCTTACACAACGGTTACATCGCTATCACAACGGTTTAATAAAAATAGATATGGAAAGTACCGTTCAATATCAACTAAGGATCGCAGCTTACACAACGGTTACGTCGCTATCCTAGTGAATCCATAGTAAACTGTAGGCAACCCTTTCCCTCGAATTATGCCATGAATATCAACCATCTCTTTTTAAATTTCTTTATCTTATAAATATTTTAAAATCTATTTATAAAGTTTCTTTATCATCTCAAACCCTATTTATAAAAAATCTTTTATAAATCTCCAATCCCTTTATAAAACATTTAAAAAATAGTATAGCTTCCTTATATAAATCAGTACTTAAGTTTTAAAAACTGGTATAACACCCTATTATATCCTAAGGGTACACACCATTATCAGATTTAATCTTTGTTTTGAATAAAAGACCCCAACTGTAACGACTCACTTTTTCATATTGTTTAAGCGGTCAATAAATCACATACGAGCCACTCAAATTGAACGGGAAGGCAGATAGTTAGGGAAAAGAAAGAATACAAGAAGAAACTAAACGACACATAATCTCATAGCGGAATGAATAAACTATAACATATGACAAATCTTTACACAAAAACAAAATTGTAATATATGTATATACAGATGTCAATCAGAGTATACTAACCCATTTAGCCCGGACAATTATAACAACACGTTCTCACAATTGCTGAATAATATGCAATAATGAATGCAACCGGAAAAAAACCATGTACGTGTTTACGTCTCTAGGCCTCCAGCTCCTCTCCTGAAGCTCTAAAAACATCCAACTAAGCCTAGAAATATGCTCGGTCTGACCCAAGCATTATAGGAAGATAACGCTCGGGCCAATCTGGTAAAACCAGCGTAAGAAACTCAAATCATAAGGAATTTTATTTATTTTAACTTGTAAAATCCTTTAAAATCAAAATTATCTCGTAAGACCACATCGCGCATAAACACGTCTAAAGGCTAAAATAATAATAGAGCAGATGTGATGCTCGTGAGTGTACATTACAATAATACTAGATACACAATCGAAAATCGGTAAGGCACGTTCGCTAATTGTGTAGGATTTTCATGGAGGTGCCCTCAGTACTTCGAGAACGATCCTCTTACACAAGGATTAGAGATATCCTTATGAAGTAGTATACATCCCTAGTGATGTACCATAGGAAAAACATGGCTGGTCTTGCTAAGACCGAGTGCATCCCCTCATGCATGCATAATAACTGTAAGTGACATTTAGGAGGAGCCTAATACAACCTATAGGTTTGCCCACCCTATTGGCCATGCCTCATATCTCTGGTTTTAGTCATTTCTGCTGATGAGGCTACGTCCGGCATTCCAGCTTACGCACCGCCATCAAAATAGATCATGGAATCCCATATAGATTCCAATACCCAACAGGTCTCAGAATCACATATTGATTCCCATATCTCAAATAGACCTTGGAATCTCACATTTATTCTCATACCCCAACGAGTTTCGAAAATGCACATGGATTCCGATATCTCAATATATTACGAATCTCCTCCATAGAAGAAATAATGCGGTTTATTAACACTTAATTAGTTAAATATTAGTTACTAATTAATTACATTTTTAAGGATAAGATTAATTTTAATTAATCAATTATTAAGTACGATTAATATTTAATTATTTATAAGTTAAGTATATGATTTACTTTTAATTAATTACCAACTGAATATAAGGTTAATTATTAATTAACTATTAACCACGTGTTAAATAAATTAGGGTTGTAATTTATGAATTATTTAATAAAGGCTTAATTTATTATTTAAGACTTAATTTATCATTTAAGACTTAATTAATGATTATTTAATTGAGACTAATTAATATCAAATTATTAATTAAGATTTTAATGATTATTTAATAATTAATAAGGGATTAATTAGTGTTTAGTTATTTATTTAATAACTAATTATTGTTTAATCATTTATTTGAAGGTTTAATTATTTCTTAATTTATTTATTTATTTAAATTAAGATTTAATAAAGATTAATTATGATTTAATAAGTGTTTAACTTATAATTAATTATTTTAAAGGGGGGTTTAAGTTTTAAACCTTCTGATTTTCTAAGAATCAATTTATTTAAAAAGGGAATTCTTTTACAAAGGATAGTTTTGAGCACAAAGGATTCAAATGTCGATAAATTAAGTAGACGGGTAAATATGAATGAGTTACAATGTTGATTGATTGAATTGTTTGAACATCTAATAGCAGAATAAATCCTTGTTCAGCTATAGTGTAATTGTTTAGTTGTTGTGGATACAGGATAAATAAATAAATTCCCGTTCTATTATAAATTGATTATTGATTATGTGGACATTTGTTAGCAGAATAAATCACCGTTCTGCTAATTAACTTATATTTGACATCTGTTTAGTAGGATATATCATAGTTCTGCCATAGTTTTCCAAATAGATTATGTGGACATCTATTTAAGCAGAATAAAAACCCATTCTGCTATTATAATAACTTGGACATGGGTTTAGCAGAACAAATCCTTGTCTGCTGTGATAATAACTTGGACATGTGCTTAGCGGAACAAATCCCCGTAACTTGGACATCTTACCTATATGTTGATTTGTTTGTTGTCGACCGATTACATTATACATATCTTCTTGTTATGTAAATACCGATGCTATAACTTAAAACGTAAACTTAATTAAAAGAGAACCATTGCAGACACTAAGCTTCTTTTTGATTTTTAAAGTCAATCATACTTTTAATAATGGTTTCAAGTTAAGTAATGATTTAAATAAAGGATGTTTTAAATAATCATTTTGTTTATAGACGAAGACAGGCTAGATCCCCTGTGCAAGCCCATGACCTAGATAACTCGGCCCATGAGTGATGTCCCAGGACGATCGACCCAGGTACACTGAGCCACTTTAGTTGAACCATGGGTCCTCTGAGGATGACTCGAAGCACCTTCTCAAATGACTCGAAGCATGTGGCGGTGTGACTCAAAGCATAGAAGCATCGACCGTACCCCCTGTGGTGACTTGTTGTCTTCTCCGATGCATACCGAACCAAATATGCCAAGCCATGAAGACTGGGTCCAAGGTGCCGACCCAGATGTACCAAACGAAAAATGTCGAACCATACATGATCGATCCACCTTATCCTTCTTACCATGACCGAGTGACTAATGCCGAAACATGCATGACCTATCCACCTTAGCCTTCTCACCATAACCAAGCGACTAATGCCAAACCATGCATGACTGAACCACTGTTTTCTTCTCACCATGACTGAGCGACGTATACTGAGCAACCCGGACCAAGCCATGCGCTCCGAGCCATGAATGACCAAACCACCTTTACCGATCCATACATGCCAAACCATGTATATGGGCCGAACCATTCATGAATACCAAACCACATATATTCTCCCATAATAGCTACCCTCTGATCCATATATACAAGCCGACCCAAACAAGTTACATCAATCCTTCATATTTCAAATCCTTTCTTAATTCGAGCCTCGTTTGAGTCCAACCATATCTTCTGCAACTATCGTCTTGTAGCTTGGAAACATTTGCCCCCCAAAGTACGTTTTATGAACCAACATGACGCACTTTGAATCAGCGAGTAATCCCTGCTTCCAAAAGCTAACCCATTTCGAGTGTTACCCGTAAAAATCCTGAAGTATTAATCGTGTTACAACTTTTCAAAAGCTGAATGTATACAATCTTTCAAAGGCTGAACTATAGACCTTCCAAATCCATGCTCCTTCTAGTAATATTTGTCTCTTTTCCAGATCACCCTCAATCATTTATGTGTATGTGCATTCTTATACATACATCTTATTTTACTATCAATATTTTCTTTATTTTGTTAACAATAAATTTCTACCTATTACGGTTATTATATTTATTTATAATCATATATTTTTTATCTTATTATAATTTTTTTAAAACAATGGATGGGTCGACGTACAAACGCCGAACCACGCGTTCGGTCTACCCGGAGACGTTCGACATGTTCACTCAACGAACAACTGAAGTATTTTGACTGGTTCCACAAGGCAAGGCTCGTTCATCTCCCCTTCTCCACATATAAAAGCCCACTCCTTTTTATTCCCTTCACTTTTACTTTATCTCTATAAAGCCTTCTAACTTATCTCTCCTCGAACCTCAACTCCTACTCCAACCTTCCATTCTCATCCTGAATCTAGGACATCTGCTTTGTAATTCCCTCTGCTAACAAACCTAAACGAATTTTGATCCAAAATCTAACGACTCCTATAAGCTTTGATCCATTCCTATAGGTACGAATCTTTCACTCGATCCATCTCCTAATCAAGGAGTTTTGTATGAAGCTCGAGTTCACGAGTTTTCTTTAGATTATGACCAGTAGGAGTCATTGAAGATGAGGGAGGATGAATTGGAGACAGGAACACACCTTAGGCTAGGAGCTTGGTGTAGCCTTAACAGATTTCATGGCCGGTGAGATGGAGAAGGAAAAAAGTAAATAGGTTGGCGGTCTCTAAAATATAAGTTCCTATTGGGCACATCGAGCGAGGGAGAGTGGTTGTTAGGTTATTGGAGCAAGGCTGAATTGGCAATCTGGTATGAAGTCATTCGGTTTTGGGAGAGAGCATATGGGTTGGTCTCTTAGGAGATAGTGCGGGTTGGTGTGTCCTAATAGCTACCGCTCAGTAGAGGGGAATATACGACTGGGTCGATATGCCGAGTGAGGGAGTCGTTCGGAGAGAGCGTGGGTTGGTAATAATTTAGGAGAGTGGATCGGTATAGACCTAAAGGGTCATTCGATGATTAGAGAACGAGAGAGAAGAGTGTGTGAGTAGCTCGGTAGCTTCGGTTCATAGGATTGGTCGGTAGTTTGTAGGCGAGTGGGTCGGTATGTTTAGAGAGACGATCGGCATCGGGCCTTGGGATTGGCATTGACATTCAGAATCACCTCAACTTGAACATAGCATATATCAAGAACATGTATCCCATGCCTGATCATAGAACAATGAACAATGACAAGAACCTAAGCATATGAGCATATGGAACTGGTTCGGACTAATAACTCCATAGTTCTAACAATTATAAATGCGAATTTAACCCATCAAAAGCAAGTAATAACCTCCACAACATACGATGCCAATGTCTAATCCTAGGACTTATGCTATCGATCATAGGGCAAGTTTTGGTGACGGTCAGTATGATAGCCTTCAGTGATGACAACTTAAAGCTCCGCTATGTTATATTTTATTCTTTAGAACTTTAATTTATTTGTACTCTTTGCTTGAATCGTCGCACTAGTTCACACAAAACAGGGGAAATACTTTGTTGTTATATCTGATATCTATTATCTTTAAGTATAGCTTAAATAGGTATCTATTCACACCTATCGCTCTATGGAGACGTCCAAAAAATAAAGCTCCACTATTGTTTCTTAAGCTGAGCCAAGTTCTCGGCAAGAGGTAGTGGGGACTCTAAATCCATCGTCAGCCCCTATACGTGGCACTTCGAATCCATATATCGCGGCTATAGGTCCGGTTCCCAATGCTGTAGATGGGGTCGTCGTTCTGGATGACCCCATCGACTCTCAAGCCTCAAAAGTTGACGAATCTTCTCTCCGTCGATTATGATCTATCCACGGAATCCCCTTCGAAGACGTTATGGTTCATATGGCACAAGATCGGCCTCACTTGCCCCTAGCCGGATATACTGCATGCAAAAAATTTATGTGCTGGGCCGGAAGTGTGCCACCTTTCAATTCATTCGTCCGTGAAGTTTTGCAGTATATAGGGATTGCTCCAAGATAACTATACCCTATTAGCCATGCATTTATTCATGGTACATGCATTCTTTTCATGAGTGTCTTACTCAGACCTCTAACTCACGAGGATATCTATAATATTTACCACTTCAAGAGACAACCCGATAGTCAATCTTACATATTCCCCGAGCCACACCCCAAATGTCAAGTCTTGATGGGTGCGTGGAACAAATTTTTGCTGTTTAAACAAGAGTGGTTCTATGTCCGCTATCCTCCTGGTTTCGCGAGAAGATGGCTACAAGGAAGTAAGTCTCATTTTTATCCTAATCTTCATCTTAATGCTCGAAGTGCATCTTTTCTGAACTTCTTTTATCTCCTACAGGTATCCGCTCATGACCTGAAGGCGCCATATATTTTGAAGCAGTTGAAGCCATTCGAGCTACCCCAATTGGAGATTGGGACATTAAATATGTAATTACTAACGAACTGCTTTTCGAAGATCGGGTTACTAGAAGAGGGCCGTCGGACTAGCCTTACAAGCGGTGCCACAATAGCAAGAACGACTGCAGAAACAAGCAAGGAACAAGCTGGACCTATGGTGTCCCCTATTGAAGGGACTCTCGATACTACCGAGGAAGGCGAGATTGAAAAGACTGATGAGAACATAAGTCCTAGGCCAGCACGATAGCCAGTGCAACTGGTGTTGATCAACCATCGTCTCCCTCAAAAAAGAAAACGAATCTAGCTTAGAAAATGAAAAGGAAGAAAGTTGGCAGAACTTCAAAGGTAATGATAACTCTGATCGAGAAAAAGTCGTGTATCCAAAACATAGAAGGCTCATTAAAGAGCCTATCTAACTTGACCATCCCTGACGATATACTGAGTTATGGTTTCAATAAACCCGAGGCTATGGGATTTAATTTACCCACGAGAAGTGATGAAGGCGCTCAGACTTGTCATCGGGGAGGGAAAACTCCAGTGAATAGAGCGAAAAATACTGGTCCGTCGAGAGGATGTAGTAGGACACACACAAACACTTACACTATGCACTTGAATTCTATTCATCGTGTGATTTCTACTAACTTGTCTTCATTTGACTTTATGTCCATGTGAAAGGGGTTGTACACATGGCATTGACCGCCTTCGTAAATCCTCCATCTTCTACCATTCTAGTCGAGTCTCGGGATCAGGCAAACGGCGAGACAGGGACGAAAGCAGTGATAGAGATTATCATTCTAGGGAGTCAACATCGTCTACCAGAAGGAGAAACCACAGCCATTCTTTACACCCAAACGACCCTCCCCACCATCCAGCGCATAGTGGGGAGAAGTCTGCTCAGAAGGTCTCCCAGCCCGAAGTCCTTCACGACTGACATTTAGGCTCTTCGAGTGCCAAGCAACCCCGTGAACCTTATAAGAAATCTATGACTCCGGTTAGGAAGACTCCTACAGCCTCCGCTCACGATCCGTCGACGGTTGAAAAATTAGCTGAGCTCAAGGCTACATTCTTGAAGATATGTTTCAATGGACTGAAATTTCTTCCTGCGATCCATCCTATCCTTGGACATGTCAAACAGAGCGCCATTACCTGCAACAATGACGTTTATTTTCAGCATGATGCGTTCGTATACTTGGGGAAGAAAGTTTTAGAGGTCTCTATTAAAAGCCAACACAAGATTGATCGCCCCAAACTTGAAGTTATTCATGACAAAGATATCATTAAGGGCCAGGATGAAGAGCTATCCTCATACAAATCTCAGTTCGAGACTGCTCAGGAAAATGCTAAGGAGATAGCCGAGGCAGTTAGTCGCTTGTAGGCTACTTATAAGAAAGAACCCAATGAGGCAATCCAACGCAGCGGCACTCTAGCTTTGGAGAAAGACTCTATCCAAAAAGAGAAAGACATTCTCGCTCGACAGGTCAAATAGCTAGAGGAGTTGCTTATTAAAGAGAGAGAAGATAAAATTGTAGCGTAGGAAGAGTCACAAAGATACTGCAATGAAATCATCCAAACATGGCTTCTAAAATTGAAACTCGACGAAGAGCTATCCAGGGTTGAAGAACTAAAAGAAGCAGCTCGTGAGGAAGGCAAGAAGATATCACTCACAGAGGCCAACTCTCGACTCGAGGCAGCTAACGAGGCCAGCAAAGAAGAAATCAAATGTTTATTCGACCTGCTCATTTCCCAGTTCAATGCAAGAAAACTCATGCACTGTGACTTGTCTTTGGGGGAGAATTATCTCGAGTCACTTGCCGAAGCATGGGATACTTTGATTAGGATTAAAAAAGTAAAGATGGGTGTCGAAGAGATTGATGAAGAGGCTCTGGTGATGGAAGTGCTTCGAGGCAATGAACCCTCAGATTTATCTACGACGAAAGCCCTCTTCGGGGGAGGCTCCCCTACATTAGAGGCCAAAGAGGATGTTGCTGGCTCGTCGGGCTTCGAGCCCTAAATGCCTTCCCCCGTTGACTCGACCAAAACATCACCGCTTAATCCCTCCAAGAAACATATGGGTTACGATCCGGAGAAGCCTAGATTTGGCATCCACATTCTATCCCCAATTCCGAAGGGTGATACTCCCAAGACGACCGAGAACCAAGTGGAAGCTGATATGTGACCCCTCCTCCTAAAATTCATATAGTCATTGCTTTTGGCGAATAAATGTCGTATCTTAACACTCACTTTTCATGAATTCATTCAAGTCATTTTGGCACTGAACCAATTCCAAGAAGCAATGTCACCATGGAGTGGGAAGAAAAAAGACCGAAGTACTCCACACCGGAGGCACCCCTGGTCCTTACGCTCAAGTAGTAGGGGGACTTGAGGAAGATAAGCTCGAAGATCCTTCACCCGTAGAGGGACATGACGACGTTGAAATCACAGGCGCTTTCGAGTATACTTCCCAACTTAGCATGAAGGAGCAAATCGATGAGGAGGAGAAAACCAAAGCTAAGATAGAATCTCAGGTGGTGAAAATTGACGATCCCCTAAATAGGCCCTTGAAGGTCATTCTCCCCGATGGGACCACACCTTTGGAAGTTCCCCCTCCTTCCTCGGATACCACAACGCTTGGAAGCAAGGGGTCCAGGAGAAAACGCTCAGCTAAGGAGACTTTGGAGAAGCTGAAGAGGGAAAGAAAGCCGAAATAGTATCTGTCATCTGGTCATGCCTCACTTAGCTTAAATAAGCCAAATCATGTAGTTATTTCCTTTTCCGTCTTTTTTTATAGTCATCGTAGATAGACTTTGGCTCCAGACTTCAGGGAAGTTGTAATGAAACTTCTTTTTCGATTGGTAAATAAATTTTTGCTTGTTTGTATCCCCAGAGTCTCATCACTTAGCTTATAATCTAATATGTAATTGAAATTCAAAGTCTTATGGGTCACGTAAACTTTAGTCTGCTTTCACAGGACTTGGAGATTTTTGAATTATTTATACTCTAATTCGCACTCTGGGGACTCAAAATACTCAAGTCCATGCTCTAAGGACTTAGAGATTTTTTTTAATCATTTATACTCTAGTCCGCACTCCGGGGACTCAGAGTACTCTAATCCACACTCTAGGGACTTAGAGATATTTTGAATCATTTATACTCTAGTTCGCACTCCGGGGACTCAGAGTACTCTAGTCCGCGCTCTGAAGACTTAGAAATTTTTTGAATCATTTATACTCTAGTCCGCGCTCTATGGACTCAGAGTACTCTAGTCCAAGCTTTGAGGCCTTAGAGATTTTTTGAATCATTTATACTCTAGTCCGCACTCTGGGAACTCAAAGTACTCTAGTCCGTGCTTTGGGCACATAGAGATTTTTTGAATCGTTTATACTCTAGTCTGCACTCTGAGGATTCAGAGTACCCTAGTCTGCGCTCTGGGGACTTAGAGATTTTTTGAATCATTTATGCTCTAGTCCACGCTCTGGAGACTCAGAGCACTCCAGTCCACGCTCTGGGGACTTGGAGATTGTTTGAATCATTTATACTCTAGTCCGCGCTCTGGGGACTCAGAGTACTCTAGTCCATGCTCTAAGGACTTATAATTTTCTAAATTGTTTATACTCTAGTTCGTGCTTCGGGGACATAGAGTACTCTAGTCCATGCACCGGGGACTTGGAGAGTTTTTGAATCTTTTATACTCTAGTCCATGCTCCGGAGACTCAGAGTACTCTAGTCCACTCTCTAGGGACATGGAAATTTTTTGAATCATTATACTCAAGTCCACACACCGGCCAGTCAGAGTACTCTAGTCCACGCTCTGGGGACTTGGAGATTTTTTGGAATCGTTTATACTCTAGTCTGCGCTTCGTGGACTCAGAGTACTCTAGTCCACGCTTTGGGGACTTAGAATTTTTTTGAATTGTTTATACTTAAGTCCACGCTTTGGGGACTTAGAGTATTCTAGTCCATGCTCTGAGGACTTAGATATTTTTGAATCGTTTATTAATTGACTTTTAATCTTATGTGTGTGTTCATATGCTAGGCAGATTAATGAGATTTAACTGTTCCATGGAATTATAACACATGGAACATCAGTAGTTCATAGAAAAACAGCTTTAATCCTTTATTGTTTATAGAAAATAAAGACAAACCGAATTGTCTTATTACATGTCAGAAATAGAGAACAACAAAAGAAATATATATAGGAAACAATTGCTACTAAAATGCAAAAGAAATAAACTAAGTATAACAATGATGAAAATGCTCGTTATTCCATGCTCTGGGGAGTGTCACGCCGTCAACAGTCGCAAGCTTGAACGTTCCCTCTCCAAGCCTCCATTCGATGACGTAAGGACCTTCCTATATGGGATTCATATGTGACGGGACCGAAAAAACTCGCTTCAAAACAAGATTGCCCACACCGAAAATCCTTGGTCAAACTCTTTCATTGTAATATCGGGCGACTCGATGCCGATATGCGACCGCCCTTAGATCAGCTTCTTTATGCTTCTCATCGACTAAGTCCAATGACTCCAGTAAAAGATACATGTTCATTCTAGGGTCATAATGAGTTACCCGATGAGAAGGAACTTCAAGTTCCACGAGTATAACAACTTCGGTGTCTATATGCCAAGGCAAAAGGAGTGTGGCCAGCTGCGGACTTGTGGGTGGTTCTGTATGCCCAAAGTGCTATCGGGAGCTCATCCATCCACTTGCCTCTAGCTTTCTCAAAACGTTTTTTCAAGATGGCTTTGATTATCTTATTTACGGCTTCAACTTGCCCATTCGCTTAAGAGTGAGGGGCTTCTGCAAACCTTTTCTCAATGCAATATTTTTGGCAAAACTCTTTGAACTTTCTAATCTCAAATTGAGTTCCATTGTTAATAGTGATAGTCTGTGGGAGACCAAAGCGACATATAATGTTTCACAAAACAAAATTAATGACCTTTTTGGTGGCAATCGTAGCTAATGGCTCTGCTTTTGCTCACTTGATGAAGTAATCGACCGAGATGATTGCGTATTTTGCACCACCTTTGGAGATTAGCAAGAAGCCGATAATATCGATCCCCCATATTGCAAACGACCATGGACTAACCATTTGCATGAGCTCTATTGGCAGTGTCCTTGAGATCTCTGTGTACCTTTGACATTTGTCGCATCTCTTTACATAGTCCGCGGTGTCCCGATTCACATTCGGCCAATAGTATCCATAGCGGAGTATCCTTTTGGCTAGCGTCTTCCCCCGGTATGGTCACTACATTCTCTTTCATGGACTTCTCTTAAGACCTGCTTTATCTCATCGTGGGTGATGCACCTAAGAAAGGGAACAAAGAATCCCTTCTGATACATCATTCCATCCTACATTATATACCGTGAGGCCTTGCGAACGACTTGTTGTCTCTGATTCTTTTTCTCGAGCAAGGTTCCATATAGCAAGTATTATTTGAAATGGGTCATCCACGACTCCCTTTCAGTTTCCGTCCTTGACACAAGATCTACCTACATATCATTTATACTCAGGGCGTGTAATGTTTCAACGGGAACCAAGCCCATATGTTGTGCATCACCAGTACTTGCAAATTTTTCCAAGGAGTCGACTTCCCTATTTTGTTAACGCGAAATTTTCAAAATATCGTAGTATTTGAGGTCTGCCAATAATTCTTGAACCCGAGCAAGGTACGGGGCAAGCCTTTGCCCCTTTGCCTGATAGTTTCCCTATAATTGGTACACCACCAACTGTGAGTCACAAAATATTTCAACCAATTTCACTCCAAGTTCTTTGGCAAGCTTTAGTCCAGCGATCAATGCTTCATACTCGGCTTCATTGTTTGTAGCTAGGAAATCAAGTTTCAAAGCATAACAAATTGATCGGTTCTCGAGAGTTAAAAGAATAATTCCAGCGTAGAACAATGGTCGTTGGATGCCCCATCGGTTATAGCATCCATCGAATAGCGGGAACCACATCACTTCCACTTGGCTCGTCTGATATGGTGAAATCTGCAATGAAATCTGCTAGCGCTTGCCCTTAGATAGCCCTCCATGGCAGGTAAGTGATGTCGAACTAACTCGGCTCAATATTGCATTTGGGTAGCCTTCTAGAAGTTTTCGATCATCGGAGCATCTGCCGCAAAGGTTGATTGATATAAACACTGACTGGATGTGCCTGGAAATACGGGAAGAGCTTGTGTGATGCGATCACTAAGCAGTAGGCCAGCTTCTCAATCTAAGGATAATTTCTCTCTGCCTCCGTTAAACGCGTACTAACATAGTACGTTGGCTTTTGGATTTTGTCCTCCATATGAACTAGAGCTGCACCGATGGCATGTTGGAATATGGTCAAGTAAACATATAAGTCCTCATGGTCTACGGGCTTTGACAGAACAGGGGGCCTCTCTAAGTGTCTAACCAGAGCTCAGAATGTGTCCTCACAATCCGACGTCCAAAATTTCTTTTCCTTTTCCTTATCACATCAAAGAAAGGAATACACTTGTCAGTTGCTCTGGATATAAATCGACTCAACGATGCGACTTTTCCGTTCAGGCTTTGTGCTTGCTTTATAGTTCTGGGTGCTTGTATGTCTTGAATAGCTTGAATCTTTTCTGGGTTGGCTTCAATTCCCCACGCATTGACAAAAAACCCAAAAACTTCCCCGACTCAACGCCAAAGGAACAATTCAGCGGATTGATTTTCGTCCCGTAAAATCTGAGTATATGAAACATCTATGCTAAGTGTCGAATTGGTCGTTTGACTATCATGACTTCACAAGCATATCATCCATGTAGACTTCCATCATTCTACTAATCTGGTCTTTAAACATCAGATTCACTAAACGCTGATAAGTTTCCCCCGCGTTCTTTAATTCGAAAGGCATCACTACATAACAGTACAGTCCAACGTCCATGGAAAAACTGGCAAGCTCCTGATCCAGAATGTGAATCGGGATCTGATTGTATCCCAAAAACACATCCATAAATGACAACAATTCATGTCCTATTGTCGAATCGACCAGCTGATCAATATTGTGCAAAGGAAAACTATCCTTAGGGCATGCCATGTTCAGGTCCGAGTAATCATCACAGGTCCTCCACTTCTCGTTTTCCTTCCTCATCGATACCAGATTAGATATCCATTCAAGATAAAGGGCATCGCGGTGGCTTTGAATTTATCGACCTCCTCTCTGAGAGCAGCGGACCTCTTCAGGTCCATGCCTCTCCTCTTTTGTTTCACTGACACATACTTTGAGTCAACGTTTGACATATGACTTTCGGTGGTGGGAGAAATCCCACACATATCAAAATGGGCCCAAGAGAAAACATCTAGATTCGCTCGGAGGAAATCAGTAAGATCCTCAATCATCGAGGGGTTGAGCTGTGATCCAATCATAAGCACCCGTGATAGGTCATCATGGCTAACAGGAATTTCAATCGTCAATTCAACTGGTGCCGCCTTGGCCTCCTTGGGTTCTTCATCGTCATCTCTTGGATCTATGTCTCTATAGATCCGACTATGCTAACCAAGCCAAGACTCAGGCGCTACTTGTCAATTTTCAGTAATATGGATGCGGATAGGGTTGCCCACACCCTTTCCCTTCTCTCTCCATTGGGCCTCTCTTAGCTCTGCCACATAACAAGCACGACCAGTTGCTTGATCGCCATGCACTACACCAACTCCTCTATCCATTAGAAATTTCAAGGTCAAAAACCAAGGGGTCAAAGCTGCCCTAAACTCTGCCAGGGTCGGTCAGCCCAGAAAAATATTATATGGGGAATCAACATCCAAAGCAATGAACGATAGGTTACGTACCCTCCTGCATTCAGCTTCTCCTAGTTCAACTGGAAATTCAACAAAACCTACTGCATCAATAGCTACACCATTAATACCGTGAATGCGGGCTTTAGACAGTTTCAGATCCTTCACCTTCATCTTCGTTAGGTTATACGCCTTTTTGAAGATAATATTAAGAAAACTCCCACAATCAATTAGTATCCTTCTCACAAGCGACGGTCCAATCGTAGCTGAGAAAACCATCGGGTCAATGGTTGGTGCCTCCACATGATCGGCATCTCTTCTCCTGAACACCATATCATCACTCATCATTCGCTGCTGCTGGAGTCCCATCTTCTGTGTTCGAGCAGCATTCGAAACCTGCATGCTTCAGGGAACTAGCATAGCGTTCCATTTCTTGCCAACTCTTATCTGTCAAATGAGGTCCATCGATTATCGTGTTTATGACCAGCCTTCTTTCGGTCCGAGCGGGCTCCTCGGGCTGACGTAAAGCTTGCCCGTGATTGGTTCGGATGTTCCCTGTTCGCCTTCCTGTGGATTTTAACAAACTGTTGTAAATTCTTTTGGCGAATCAGCTTTTCTATAGCATCATGGAGGTGTCTGCACTCTTCCATGTTGTGCCCGTAGGTCTTGTGAAACCGACAATACTTTCCAGTCTGCTTTTGTTCCTCAGTGGATTTCTTTGGGCGTGGCTTTCGGTATTGGAATGTATTGCAAGTAGATAGATAAATATTCTCCAAAGACGTATTCGGAGACGTATATTCGCTATAGGTTGGGATTCTTGGTTTCCACTTTACTACTTCCCTATTTCGTTCGGAATTTCCTCCTCCGGATCCTTTAGACTGCTCTGGCTTATTTTGAACATTAACTTGGACCTTGCCAGAGTTTTCACCAGATTTCTTTACTGCAATGTTGCTTGGCATCGCTTCCTTGCTGGGCCCTAGCGCACTACTCCATCTTGACCACCTTTCCTCTTCTCTTCTCATAAATTGGTTCGCCTTTGAATAAAAGCGTTCCAGGGTAGCCGATGGTTCGCCTGCCAACCAATCACCAAAATATGAGTCCGGATCTAGTCCTCGCATCATGACCATAAGGATAGCATGGTCATTCGGATTGCTAACTTCAGTAGCAGCAACGTGAAATCTTTTCAAATATTCCTTCATCGACTCTCTCGGAGCCTGGATCACACCGGACAATGACTCCACGTCCTTTGGGCAAGTGGCATGGATACTAAACTGCTCCAAGAACTTTGTCGCTAACTCATCAAACCTAGAGGTCAATCATGGGGGAAGTCTGGTGAACCACATGGTAGCATTTCCAAATAAGGTTATTAGGAAGCATTTGCATTAGTCGCATCATTTGTCCTAGCCGAGTCCATCATCCACTCGTATCTCATTATGTGCCGTCGAGGATCGGTCTTCCCTTCAAAAGCTAGAATAGTAGGCATGCTGAGTTTCTGGGGGTACTCAGCTTGTAGGATGGTATCTGTAAATGAAGTACAGCTCCTAGATATGCCTTAATCATCGTTAGTTAAGCCTGGATTCTACCTCATCAATTTTCTGACCATAGCTGATAAATTTGAAATCTAGATGGGAGGTGGCAAGTCGGTATTCATCCTGCATGATTATTTCGGCTGATGCCTTCTCGGTAGGCGATCACCCAAGTGCGCATCCCGCGGACTAGCTTCACTACGACCCTGGAAAGGTGGCGGACTAGCTCCCAAGCGTGCTCCTGATCCTAAGTTTCCCACTCCAGGTTGGGAGTGACTCCACAGGTGCAGATGAAAGGCCACGGTTCCAGGTAGGGAATCTAGACCATTTCTGTTGTTTTTCTCTTTGCAAGTCGTCACCAATTGCTCTATTGCACCAATTTGTGCCATTTCGATCCTCCGGCGTCTACGTCTGGGGTGTTCATCTTATTAGTCCTTGAGATGATGGTTTTGATGACAACAACCTTAGAATAAGATTATAAAATATAAATACTAACATTATAGTTTAGATATAATTTTATATGCAGGATTTAACCATGTAGGTTCCAAGTATGAAGACTGTACAGTATAGAGATTCAAGACTGAAGATCAAGATTGAAGACTTATGAGTATCAAGATTATCAAAAGTTCAAGATTTCAGGTAATTTAATTAGGAAATTTTGTTAAAACTCCTAGAAAAGCATTGGCATCTTAAAATCCAATTTATTCATGGAATGGATTCCACTTCAAGACTGTTAAAGGGATGGAACCCTAAGTAGGATGGCACCTACGAAAAATCTAGTGGAACATTGTTTTGTATCCACTAACTTTTATTCAAAATGATTTACAAAAACGATCTTATTTTCAAAATGATTTCGAAATCTTCCTTTTAAAAAGATCTAAAACATCTATCCTGGTTTTAGATATTTTTAGCCTAAAAAATAATCATTATTCACAAAATCAAAAGGTCACCAAAATTCGATGTACCATATCGACATCCCCCCTTGACCATATCGACATGTACTGGTTAGAAATGACATTTCATTTTAAATTTGAAATTTGAATAACTACCTTATGCCTATTCATTTCAAACGAATTTCTACACCTATAAATACCTATTTCTTCCAGAATTCATCACTCAATATTATTTCTTATCTACTTTGTCTCTCATTCTTCTCACAAACTCAAATATGGCCAATCCAATTCATAATTTGACCGAGAATTTTAAAGAAACCCTTAATTCTTTTAACAATATTCTTTCATTCATTCTTCATAACCAGCGACACTTAGAGTTGAGTCAAATGCAGATGATCAAGGAGCAAGACAAGCATTCCGATGCGATACGATGGATGATTTCCTCCCTACACAAGGATGATAACGAAGCACATCCTCCAGTTTCTCTCACTAATGACAATGAAAATTGGGATGCCATTAAAGCATACCCTATATTTTGAGAAGAATGATAGGTGGAAGTTTCTCGTAATGATTGATTTTATTGCTTTATTTGATTTGAATTGTTTGCTTGGATTGATTTGATTTGATTTGGTTTGGACTGGATTGATATTTGGTGTGCAAAACATGTATAAAAATGTATTGATATTTATATGGTCTTTGATTAATTATCATATCTATCAGTATAATTATCTCTTAATCTATCTATTATATACTCCACTGTGTAGTTTATTAATGCAGGTACTTTAGTACAAGAACGAGGGGGAGTTATATAGTTTAGAGTTATATAGTTTCGAGTTAGTTTTTGTTGATGACAAAGGGGGAGAAATATAAAATAGGGTAGTTAGGCATAGATTAAGGGGGAGTTATTAGTTTTAGGGGGAGTTATTAGTTTTAGGAGTAATATTTTATAAACAAAGGTTGTCATCATCAAAAAGGGGGAGATTGTTAGTCCTTGAGATGATGGTTTTGATGACAACAACCTTAGAATAAGATTATAAAATATAAATACTAACATTATAGTTTAGATATAAATGTATATGCAGGATTTAGCCATGCAAGTACCAAGAATGAAGACTGTACAGTATAGAGATTCAAGACTGAAGATCAAGATTGAAGACTCATGAGTATCAAGATTATCAAGAGTTCAAGATTTCAAGTAACTTAATTAGGAAATTTTGTTAAAACTCCTTGAAAAGCACTGGCATCTTAAAATCCAATTTATTCATGGTATGGAATCCACTTTGAGCCTGTTAAAGGGAGGGAACCCTAAGTACGATGGAACCTAGGAAAAATCTAGTAGAACATTATTTTGTATCCACTAACTTTTATTCAAAATGATTTACAAAAACTATCTTGTTTTCAAAATGATTTCAAAATCTTCCTTTTAAAAAGATCAAAAACATCTATCCTGGTTTTAAATATTTTTAGCCTAAAAAATAATCATTATTTTCAAAATCAAATTATCTTTGGTTTTTACACTATCTTTTAATTATAATATATTCATTTAATTTTATTATTTATACTTAGATTTAAATATAAAATTATAGTAAAATTTTATATATATCAAAATACTATTCTCTATATTTACTTATTTATTTTAACTATAGTTAAGTATATTTATAAAGTTTAAAATAGTTTTAATATAAGATAGAAGTTATTTTCAAAGAAAAACAAATCACCAAAAATTCCTTTGGCATGTCGATATCCTCAAGTACCCCATGTCGACATGGTAGCAGTTTATTTCAAAATTTTGAATTTCAAAGGAAGTGTCTATTCGTCATATCCCTTCACGAATGGACATGGTTGTTGTTCTACTATAAATAGGGGTGGTTTTGAACGAATTTTCGATCATATTTTTTGGTTTTTACTCGTCTTCTTCTTCCACATTTCTTTATACACATTCTTACCGTTACTCTGCTGAAATCAACATTGAATCTAACTAGATCATTTCTGGTTTGATTCTCTATCACTATCTCAACAAGATCTCAGTGCTATTCAGAATTATAGACTTCTTTGTAATCAATTTAGCAAGAAAAGGTGTGATTGTAGCCTGGGAAATCAATCAAGTAAAGGTGTGATTGTAGCCTTGGAAATCAATCAAGTAAATGTGTGATTGTAGTCTTGGAAATCAATTGGGTGAATTTGTTGCCCTTGAAATCAAGTATCTCTACCCAAAGGATTGTGAATCTGGAGTGGTGTACCTCGTGGCCTTGAAATCGAGGGTGTCATTGTACAATTGCTTTTGAAAGGAAATCCATACTTGTGTGCGAGACTAGATATAGGGTAACTCTAAACAAAATCCGGTGTGTTCTTTCCTTTACTGCTTTTACTTTATTTCTGCATCTGTGTTTGATTCTATGATCATATCTGTGTCTGAATATTGCATACATTTATGTTCAAATTGATATAAACTCAAAAAGATTTAGTAATTCCTTTAAACACTATTCACCCCCCTCTAGTGTTAATACTAGCCTTAAGATCCGTATTACGCATTTTTCACACATCTGACGAAGCAGAGCTATCGGATGATGAGTAGGAAGTAGGGCTTCCTTCAACGTTCTGACACTGCTGCTGAGTGGTCTGGGTCATCAGGTTGGCATTTGTTTAAACCTTCTCGTTAAACTATCTCATACTTTCCATGAGCTCCCTCATCGGCTCATTGAATTCTGCCTCAGTGACAGTTTTTGGTTGGTTTGGGATGGTGGCGGGCTCTGCAACTGCATTAGCTGGCTGATTTCTTGGTCCCACTTTCTAGACGCTGGCGGTCTCATTAGCATCCGCGTTGTGGGAAGCGGATCTGGTACGTGGTCTGCTATCTTAGAGTTATCCATAGGAACTCTGAGTAGAATCTATGAACTCTTGAAAATGAACTCGGATCTCCTTCGGGGGATTCCTCAATCCAGTAGCTACAAAGTAGATCTTAACAGCCTGAGAATGCACCTTCTCAATGAAAGCACCAAAATGTTAGCACCAATTTGGTCAATAATACCCTTTAATAGAATTGTGTAGAGAGATTAACGAAGAAAGTAAATTAAATTAGAGAAGTAACACAATTGGGTGTAAAAAGAACAACAAAAACGAGAACACCAGATTTATAGTGGTTCAGCGTGATTTCCTACGTCCACTTTAAATATGATCTTCATTACTTTTCCAATCACTTGAGTACAAATACAACCTGTAAAAAACAACTTGAATGAAAGTTTGAATAAGAAATAAACGAGTACAGAAAATGGCAGAATCTCCCTAGAGTTCTCAAAACAAGGTCCCTTCAACTGTACCCTTGCCCCTCTATTTATAGACGAAGACGGGCTAGATCCCCTGCGTAAGCCTAAGACCTAGACAACTCGACCTACGAGTGATGTCCCAGGACAACCGACCCAGGTTCACCGAGCCACTCTGGCCGAACCGTGGGTCCCTTGAGGATGACTTGAAGAACCTTCCCAAATGACTCGAAGCAAGTGGTGGTGTGACTCGAAGCATAGAAGCATCGACCGTACCCTCTGTGGTGACCTGTTGTCTTCTCCGATGCATACCGAACCAAATATGCCGATCCATGAAGACTGGTTCCAAGGTGCCGACCCAGATGTACCGAACGACAAATGCCGAACCATGCATGATTGATCCACCCTAGCCTTCTTATCATGACCGAGCGACCAATGCCGAACCATGCATGGCCGATCGACCTTAGCCTTCTCACCGTGACCGAGAGACCAATGCCGAACCATGCATGACTGACCCACCTTGTTCTTCTCACCATGACCGAGCGACGTATACCAAGCAACCCGGGCCGAGCCATGCGCTCTGAACCATGAATGATCGAAACACCTTTACCGACCCAAACATGCCAAACCATGTATATGGGCCGAACAATTCATGAATAACGAATCACACATATTCTCCCATAATAGCTACCCACCGATCCATATATACAAGCTGAGCCAAATACGTTACATCAATCCTTTATATTTCCAATCCTTTCTTGATTCAAGCCTTGTCTGAGTCAAACCATATCTTCTGCAACTATCGCCTCACAGCCTGGTCAATTAGCCTAGTAACAAGTTTTATAAATATGTTTGGAATTTAAGTAAAGAAGTTTCATAAATAGAAGAGATTTATTAAGAGGATTTACAGAAGGAAAATTATAAAAGGATTTGAGATTGGATTTCCTTTAACCTACCTTCTTAATTCTGGTGGTATGGACATTCGTTCCACACTTAACACTAAAGGAATATTGTTTGAGGTTATCTTTATCTCTAATTTAAATAACATTTTGTTTCATCCTTTGATATGATTTGGAAATGAGAAATATTTTACAAATGTTTTGTGAATATATTTATGTCAATGAGATAAGTATATGAATGTTTTGATAAACACTTTTGAAAAGAGTTTTAATAAATGAAAGAATTAGTTTGAGGCTTAGTAATTGCTATGGGTAATTAAATCTCTGAATTTGTTGTTGTTTGTTATTTGATAGTTAAATAACCGACTATCAAATATGGACCAAGATATAACTCTGGAAATATTTAGGAGAAACAGGTGAGTTGTATGGCATAGTCATCTTCGATGATGTTGTATTGTGTGTATAAATCTTGTTTTGTTCTCCTAGGACAAATGATTGCGAGATCCATACACTTAAACGGTTAGGGATGATCCCTGATCCTATGTATTGTCTGATTATTTTCAAAAGAATCGGGGTTGAGTTTACCAGAACTATCGAATGTTTTTTCGAAAAGACCGAGATCGGATTTGCTTTATATGAAAACCACTTTGATCCAACTCAAACGTTTCAAATTGAAGATGGAGCCTTTGAAGTGCAAGGGCTACTTGCTACTAATCCTGAGGGTGATTCCAAAATGGATGTGTTCGTACCAAAATTGAGCACAATACTCTTCGGAAGTATTTAAAGAGATAAAACAAAGAAAATAAATGGAAAAAGAGGATTATCTAACAAACACTTCTAAAACAGATAAGAGAAATGCGCAGAAACACAGGGATTTAGAGTGGTTCGGCGTATGGCCTACGTCCACTATGAAATTGATGACTTTTATTAACTTTACTTACTGGTTACAGCAGATTACAACAGTGAATTTCAAGTACAACAGCGATCATTGAGTACAAAAATAGCTTTGGAAAAGTCTGGACGTAAGAGAGCCAAAAAGTCCCTTTTCTGTAGACTCCGGGATGCTATTTATAAGCGTAGGGTACAAATATCTCGCTCAGATCTAGGGAGACCTCTTCTGGCAGGTGAGTGGGCCTATGCAATCGATCCCATGTGGTTTGCACTCTATTTATGATCAATACGAATGAGCTTCGTATCGGTCAATATCTGGTTCAATTGAGTCGGGATCGAGCATGAATGTTGTTGAGGTGTATGCAAGCTCATGTGAAAATTTGGTAGCATTTGGACTTGTAAATTTTTAGTTACGATCGGTGCAAATTCGAGTTTTATGTAGGCTTTTGAATTCGTATTGATCATCTTGGCATCGATCTTTTCTTATCGCTTTTGGGCATGTGCCTGCAAGTTGATGTGGCACTAACTCTTCGGATTGATCCACTTTTCACGCCGAATGATTGAGTCTTTCATAGGGATGTATCTTGTTCGTATCGATCCAATTGAGCCTTGTTTGTACCGATCTCAATTGTTATGTTCGTATCGATTGCAACTGTTCTGTTCGTATTGATTGTCATTGCTCTATTCATATCGATCAATTGCATCTCTCTACATATCAACATTGTGCACTCTACTTTGTATTGATATTTCGTATTCCACTTCGTATCGATGGCATTTGTGTATTTCCATCATTCACCGTGGGCTACGTCGTATCGATGGAAAGCCGTGAGTTCGTATCGTTCCCTTTAGCTGACCGATACGAAATGGGTAGAAAGGGATCGATATGAAGATGGCAACAGTTGACAAAGTTGATTAGGAATGATGTTACTGGTTGATGGATACAAAGAGAGCGGTTGTCCGATGGGTACAAAGTAATGCACTTAATGGATACGAAACAATATTTGTTGAGGGATACGAACAGCTGAGGCTTGATTGATATGAACAACGAATAATTAACGGATACAAAGAACACTACTCTCTTGATCTATACGAAACAATGCGCACCTGATCGATTCGAACCAAATCGATATGAAGTTAGTTTTTCTATGGTTGCTTGATGAATACGAACAAGGTGACTGCTTGAATTGCATCAATCATATCTTGAGTACACGACCTCCGATTGACTTGAAATTTGAAATGTTAGCTTTCATAGCTTTACTTGTCTCATCATATCAATTGTAGCTTGATCCGGACTCGGATAAAATTTATCAACATCCATAGTAAACCTGTGTATAAACGATCTTCAGGATAGACCATCTTCGGTTCTTAGTCAACTCCTTGGTGCCACGGCCTTGCCAAAAGGCTGGATAACATTTTCCTCCCAAAGTATGTCTTATGAGAACATGACGTGCTTTGAATAGTTGTATCTTTTATTCTGAACAGTTCAATCTTACTTGTCGAACGATTGTTATTTGTTTACCAAAATATGTAACCTCTGACTAATCTTTAGTAACATGAATTTTTGACTACAAATTGTCGTACCGTGTACTGCTGTAACTGAGTGTTGTATGATAGTAATCTGTCGTTCATTGTTGTGTTTCTCGCTAGGTGAGCATTCAATTCCTGTGAGTTTCAAAAATTGGATGTTAGTCTGTTATACATGAATGTATGTCAGCCTGAATCCCATTAACGTTCGCACATTCATGAATCGTTGTTAGTTTTTCAGTTTTTTTTGTATCGAATTCCGTTTGACCCTCTTTTGAATCAATGTGAAATTCGATTTGCAACAATACTTGATGGTTGTTTTGGAATGTCCCTTCGTATCGATCCTCTCCTAGATCGATGTAAAAGGTCGAAAAATTGTTTTCGTATCGATGTCGATCGACAAGAATTTAGTTGTTGTTTTAATGTAGTTCGTATCGATGGATACGAATTCAAACGGTCTTCAAAATGATGGACGTGAAGTTGTCATTTCATATTGATGATATGAAGCTTAGGCCTCAAAGCTTATGGATACGAAATAGCGCTTCGCATCGATGAAATCCGGTGATTCAAGCAAGACTTCGTTGGGAGTTACATATCGATAAGACTTGAATTAAGGGATACGAAGCCGGGTGTAACTTGCTGATGGATATGAAATTGTCATTTTGCATCGATGGACTGCCGATGGGTTGGAATGGTCCAAACCAGTCTTCATTGTCTCGTTCGTATCGATGATATGATGGATACGAACATATATATTCTTGGCTGATGTGAGTGGATGGATATGAACAATGCTTTGTATCGATTACACAGGAGGATGCTTCCAACCGGTTGACATAACTGGGAGATGAATCATTTCTTTCTTTGGCTTTGCACCCATATAAAAGCATTCCGAACTTAGCTAAATTAACACCTGTCGTTGTTTTCTTCTGGCATTCGCATCGTCCTAGACTATACAGAATCATGAAATCGTTCTTGCCTTCGCCTCGAACTGAATCATAATCCTTCCAACCAATTATCAATGCTAGGTAAATAAACCATGAACTTATATCGAAAAATAATGAGACTTGGAATTCCGTGCCATCCTGCTTGCTTCCGTTACTGGTTCTGACGAAGCGGTGGCCGGAAGCGATCGACATGAGGTCGAGGAAGGAGAGGATGGCATTCGAGTGGTTTTGGAGAAGGTGAAGTGTAGAAGGTAGCACAGCTTCAGTTTCATATCGATGAAAGGGAGGAGAATACTTGACTTTGTATCGATTTGGGACATAAGGTTCGTACCGATGAAGAATTGATTGACGAAATGGTGAATTTCTTATCGATCCGGGGTGGTGACAATTCATATCGACTCAAGGATATCAATACGAAATCGAAGAGCCAAGGGATACGAAACCTAGGGCAGATGATCGATATGAATCTCACAATCTTCGATCGATACGAAACACTATATAAACCGATCAATACGAAGCCAACAATCCTTGATCGATTCGAAACACCATATGATCCGATCGATATGAAGCCGGCAATTCTTGATCGATTTGAAATGCCATATAACCCGATCGATACGAAGCCATTGAGTTTCGATCGATACAAAGTTAATAAGCTTTTGATCTATACAAAACTAAAGTCTTTTGACTGATCCGAAATTAAGGCCTCTGTAACGAACGATCCGATCTTTGACTTTAATGGATACGAACTTCATGCAAATTCGAACACTTAACTCCTGCGAGCTTCAATCTTGCATAATTAGACTTGACCGTTTCACTGCATATTTGATTGCCCTTCGAAGCTCGTCGATGGAACTATAACTTAATAAAATTTTAACGAACTTTAACTTGGATCGGTCTCTGAAGTCTGGATGGCACGGATGTGACGGTCAGTGATGATGGTCACTTCATTTGAATCTCGAAGTCTTATCATTCGAACACTTCTTTTTTATTTCCATGAATTTTCTTGAGTATTATGTATCACTGCACCGCACAACACATTCATGCACTTTACACTGGGGAACACACGAGCTTATTATCATATAATGATGGTTTTTGATAAGTTGATTATCCATGAGTTCTCAACAGCAGGAAACTCAAAGTCCATCTATCCCAATAATTGAGGTGTCGGCCATTACAGGCGAAGTAATAGTTCCAGCTCCGGATGAGCTACCAGGAGCCACTTTTATTATGAATCCACAAGACTCTATGCCATCCAATGTCTCTAAAGATATGTTAGGATGAATATGCTTAAGGCACGGCCTATCATTAACCGATCTTTTATTACCCGGACCAAGTGATAGACCACATGCTCCCCCGGAGGGGTTTACTGCTTTCAATCGACATTCGTGCACTACTGCAACACTTCCCCCATTCAACCAGTACATTCGGGAAGTGTTGGATTTTTTTGGAATTTCCCCTTCAATACTACATCTGAATGGCTACGCACCGCTGAATAGTTTGTTCATTGTATTCATGGAGCATCTTTTCCGACCCCGACTTCGATCGAAATCAGATACCATTTTAATGCCAAGATCAAGAGATAGCCCTTCTTTCACGTTCTTAGAGGTGGTTAGGATCTGCCTGGTTGTGATTGGTGCCTGGACCAGATTGAGCTACTTCAAAACTGAGTGGTTCTACGTCCGATGCCATCCAGGGTTTGCCAGTCGATGGCAAGTCAAACATAAGTGCTCTAACTTTTCTTGTAGTTAACAAGATGGTTACTACCTGCATTGACATTAATACCTTCTTTCTTTTACAGCCACAATCCCACGACCTGAAGGCGCACATTTTAAAGAAATAGGAAGGGTCCTTCAAGAAGTGCCAAGTGAAATGAGAGATATAGACTCGGCGCTAATAGACAAAAACTTGAGGACCGTTGGGATAATTGAGCAAAATCAAAGCATTAGACTCGAAGGAACGTTGAGAGTAGCCCCGACGAGGTAGGTGAAACGCAAAATTCCTGAGGTCGTAATAGCCGAGGAGGGCGACGAAGAAGGCATGCCCATGAACCTGTAGTTGGGCCTTCTGGCAGTTTTTAGGGTTCAAAGGGAAGAAGAAAATGCAAGGCAACCACTTTTGAGCATCATAAGCCTCTAAGGTGAAAATCCGTAACCGTGTCTCTGCCAATCTCTGGTATTAGAATCATGGAAACTCCTCCCCCTCAAGTAGAGAATCCCTTCGAAGGGCTTACCGATATCCCAATCCCGGACTATGTGTCACTTTAACATGACACCGGATTGGAGGAGCTTGAAAGTGCTCTAGACTAAAGCAAGTCTCTTCCTACAAGCATGGCCGACATTTCCAGTTGGTCGAGGGTTGCACATACATATACACTTCACAGCACTATACATTTCCGATCACAAGTTGCTTACTTCAGGAGATTACTAACTCTGTTCTTCTTTCTTCTTTACAGATACTATGACTTGAAGAGAATCTATGTTAGGAAGTCTTCGCTCTGCGCAAAAATCATCGAGCTCCTACTGTAAGTCTCGTAGGAGGGAGGCTGAAAGAGACTGCGATCGCGGTTATTCTATTCAGGAACGTTACGAGAGGGAGAGGGATAGAGATTATAGACATCGATCCCGATCGCGTTCTCCTCCTCGAGCCCCCATACAAGCTTCAAGCCATGGAAAACAACCAGTAGAGCCTCCTCTCCAACAATCAACTTCTCAAACCTCTATGCCTAAATCACAACATCGCAGACATGTGGCCGAAACTCCCATTGTTGCTGAACAAGCTATCATTGAGTCTAATGGGGAAGGGGAAATTAGAATTACCCAGTTGAAGAAAGATTTTCCAAATATATGCTTTGACGGCCACATTTTCTCCCCTCATTTGAAGAAAATTCCCTCGGAAGCAGAAACAATGCATAATTACATTCATGACATCTATAACCAGTACAAGGAGTGGGTGAAAGCTGCAGAAAAAGCGTTGAAGGTGGCCTTTGAGCGCGTGAATACCATTGAGAAATTAGAAGCCGAGCTCGCTCAAAAGGACCGGATTATTCAAGTACTTAACAGCGAAATCGAGTCTTCTCAAAAATCCAAAATTGAGGCAACCCAAAAGGCCGACTAGGTGAACCTACTAATGGAGAGGATGTGGCAAACACATTTTGCCTTAGTGGAGGAGATGGGCCACCGAAACACCACTGTCACAGCCGAACGGGACGCTGCTCTAAAAGAACTTAACGAGCTCAAAGCCAAAATTTCCAAAATCATCAAGGAGAGGGATGATGAAAATAATGTAGCCCAGGCATGTGAACAGACCGTAGTGCTTTTGGGCGAACGGGATGCGACAACGGCTAAGGTCCAGAAGGTGGAGACTAAGGTCGAGGAGGAAGTCCAAATGGCAGAGTCCAAGCTAGAGGCTGACATTGAAGATCTTCTCATTACTTATAATGCTAACGTCTTGAAGCATAGAAACCTAGCCTGGCTCAATAATTATCCGACACATCTATACAACGCTTGGGGCCAATTAGTAGAAGATGAAAATGCTGCCCATCAACGTGAATCGGTTGAAGAATTTGAGCTTGAGAACCAAGTGTTGAATGAAGATGGACTGAAATTTCTCCACGATGCCATGATTTCATATGAAAAGGAGAATCTTGGCGCTCAGCACTTGGAGGTCGGAGAAGGTTCTGGTGTTGAGCACCGTGACACAAGTCCCGAAACTCTTGTGCCAACTCAGCTTGAACCGACTTCTACAGTTGATTCTCAATCCGTTCCTGCTTACAATCCGGGTCAGCCGCAGTTATCTCAAGTTAGAGAGAAATTTTTTGAGGTTGTTCAACTGCCAACGAGTCAAACTGAGGAAGGTACTCTAAACATTTCATATGCTTATTCACGATCAGGAGCTTCACTTAAAATATTTAGTAACAGTTTTCCTTTGTGTCTTTCCAGTGATCGGAGCCACATCAGTCGCACCTCCAACAACTCAAGAATCACATCATGTGTAGGAGGCCATCATAACTGAAGCGATCGTTACAACAACTACTGCGCCTATTGACAGAGCGTAGGGGTACACACTTTCCTTTGATGAACAGATGATGGAGGAATTTCTCGATCATCATAGTGACCCCTTTTCGGATCTGCCATTTGTTATGATTGGAAGCACACCGACGACTAGTTCCTCAGGCCAACGGTGGGCATTCTTGGCGATGGGAAAATACTTCACAAGGAGGAAATTATAGCCGAGATCAACCCTGAAATAGAAGCAGCTGCCCGGGCCAGCAGCTTCGGAGGTGGAATGGCGGGCCCCGGTCCAACCCCATTACGAAAGATACCTTCTAGTGGCACTATTGTCGACACCAGCGTGCCTATTCCGCTTCCAGCAGTGGACCCGACCCCTCCGACTCCGCTTTCTAGAAGTATTCCCATACACTTCAATTCGAAGGAGGAAATCGATATAATTCCCCCAAAGGAGATCAGCAGCCGAAGGGAAAAGGCTCAAAGAGGAAACCCAGCAGCAGCTTTAGCGGGTCTATGCCGAAGAAGAAACCAAGAAAAAATAAAGAGTAGATATGCTTCTTCGGCTCATTTTTGGTAGACAAATAGGAATATGCTTTTGTTTTTTTATAGGTCGTGTATAGATGCGGGTTCGGCCCCTGCTAGTAGGACTTTTGGCATACTTTTGTTCTTAGCCTTTTGATTCAAGAGAATGATTGGAATAAATTCCATTTTGCTTTCTGTTCAACTTGCGTTAATGTACTTAAGTGTTTCAGCATTTGAATTTATGCCCAACACACTTGTGAAGATTAGATCTTCGGATTGGGTTTGTGTTTATTTGTCAAGTCCTGAAATCATGGATACGAGTCATGACCGAACATCGCGTTGAACTCCGGTGCTGCACTGCTTCAGTCAACGGTCGACACTTAAGTTCTGCCCCCAATTTCAGGGACAAGTTGTAATGTTCAGTTTGCGATTGCATTTCGCCTTCAATACATCGAGCTTAGCGTCGTTGAATCGATGCTGAAACAAGGACAGTTCGAGTGATCGAATCACACTCACTCTTCCATTGAAGGTTGCATCCACACTCAGGGGATTTTATTTGTACGTTGGTGGTCGATCACGCCTGCTTAAGTTTCAAGGATATGTCCACGCTCGGGGACTTAAGTTATTTTCATGGATAGTCGATCATGCCTATTTAATGTTTATAACCACGTCCACACTTTGGGGACTTTAAATTAATTCGTGGGTGGTTGGTCACACCCGATTTGTGTTTATACTCTAATAGCACTTCGAGGACTCGGAGTTGTCTTATGGATAATCGGTTCGTAACCGGTTTATGCCTAAACTCTAATCCACTTTCTGGGGACCTAAAGTTAGTCGATGCTTATACCCCAGTCCACAATCTAGGGACTTAGGGTTAGTAGATGTTTTATACTCCAGTCCATGCTCTGGGAACTTAGAGTTAGTACATGTTTTGTACTCCGGTCCACGCTCTGGGGACTTAGAGTTAGTGTTTATACTCCAATTCGCATTTTGGGAATTTGGAGTCAATGTTTATACTCTAATTTGCACTTTGAGAATTTGGAATTGATGTTTATACTCCAATTCGCACTCTGGGAACTTGGAGTTGATTAAAAAAGGGTCAATCACCTCTGTTTAGGCATTTGAATTTCATTCGCACTCCGAGAACGATGGATTTATCAGGATGGTTTATGGTCGATTCACATCCATCCTGAGTTAACAAGTGAGGTCGTTAGACGGACGAATACATCCTCCTCAAACTTGGTTCGGATACGGGTGAGGTCGTTAGGTGGATGGATCCACCCTCCTCAAAACCACATCTGTAAATTTATACTCCATTTCGCACTCTGGGAACTTGGAGTTAGTTAGAGGATTGTCGTGTACCAATCCTACTTAGTCTTTAGTGTTATGGCTCACCCCCGAGCTTTGGTTTCACTTAGTGAGTGACCGGTCATATCACAGTCACTCACTATTTGAATAAATCCCACCGTATGATGGAACTTAGCTCTTCGTGCATCATAATGTTGCATGACACATTCAATAAATCACAGCTCTGGCTCGAAGAGATTGCACTTTATTGCTGAAATAAGAAAATATAGCAAAGTCAGTTGTCTTATTACAAATTCAAATTTCAAAATGCGGAAATAAATTGCAAATGAAAAATAGACTAAATAAATAAAACTTGTTATGTGTAGTAGCGAGGAAGACTCTTACTATTCTAGGCTCTTGGTAAAGTAAGACCGTCAACAGTCGATAACTTAAACATCCATCTTCGAGCTTTCATTCAATCACATACGGCCCTTCCCATGTTGGTTTCATATGCGAAGGAACCAGATAGATTCTTTTGAGGATGAGATCGCTGAGTTCGAAGGTTTGAGGTTGGACCTTGGCATTATACAATTGAGAGACTCGACTTCGGTATGCGGTTGCCCTCAAGTTAGCCTCTTCTCGCTTCTCATCTAATAAATCCAGGGATTCAATAAGTAATATAGCATTTGTCTTCAGATCATAGTACATCACGCGAGGAGATGGTACTTCCATCTCGACATGAATAACGGCTTCTGAACCATAAAAAAAGAGAATGGAGTGTGGCCGGTCACGGACTTGTGGGTTGTTCCGTAAGCCCATAAAGCCATAGGAAGCCCGTCGACCCATTTGCCCCCCGCCTTTTCCAGTCGTTTCTTCAAAATAGACTTGATAACTTTATTAATAGCTTCAAGTTGTCCATTCGCTTGAGCGTGTGCAATTATAGAGAATTTATTTTGAATGTGGAATCGTTGACAGAAATCCTTGAACTCAACGCTGTCGAATTGGATTCCGTTATCGGTGATGATGGTATGCGGGAGACCTAATCAGCAGATAATGTTGTGTACCACGAAGTTGATCACTTTCTTCATCGTGACTGTAGTAAGGGGTTCGACTTTCGCCCACTTAGTAAAGTAATCAAATGCGAAGATGGTGTACCTCGCACCACCTTTGGCCAGAGGTAAAGAACCAATAATATCAATGCCCCAAACTGCAAACGTCCATGGAATGACCATCTGGATTATTTCGGTATGAGGGGCTCTAGGAATCCGAGCGTGTTTTTGACATCTATCACATTTTTTGGCGTAGTCCGACGCATCACAATTCACGGTCGACCAATAGTATCTATATCGGAGTACTTTCTTAGCTAAAGCTTGCCCTTGTGTGATCGCCACATTCTCCTTCGTGTACGTCACGTAACACTCGTTTAATTTCATCGTGAGCGATACACCGGAGTACAGGAATAGAGCACCCTCTTCTATACATGACTCCATTCTGAATAGTGAATGGCGAAGCATTTTGAAGAATTTGTCTTTTTTCACTTCTAAGCTTTGGCAGTGTTCCATGCTAGAGATAATTCCTAAACGGATTCATCCATGACTCCTTATCGGGAACGACCTTAAATACCCAATCCGTCTCCATTCGATTGATGCTTAGGGAAGACAATGTTTCTATAGAAACGAGTCTCATTTGTTGTGCTTCACCTGTGGTGGCTAGTTTTGCTAATGAATCAGATTTTTGATTGTGCTCTCCGGGTATGTAGTAAATGGCATAATAATCGAAATGATTTAATATTTCTTGAACCTAAGCTAGGTAAGCAGCCAGTCTTCAGTCCTTGGCCTGGTATTCCCCTAGAACTTGACAACGACCAGTTGTGAACTGCAATAAATCTCCACAGCAATGATTTTTAAATCTCAGGAAAGTCTCAACCCGGTGAGTAGGGATTCATATTCAGCTTCGTTATTGGTCATACGAAAATCAAACTTTAAAGCATAGCATATAGAACGACCTTCAGGAGTTTCAAGTACCACCCCGGCACCCGAGCAACGGTCATTTGATGCACCGTCAGTATGCAGCTTCCAAATATAATTGGGAGATTCACTGGTTTCAGGCAAGTTCTCTGGGATGGTAAATTCAGCTATGAAATCTGCTAAGATTTATCCTTAAATGGCTCGTCTTGGAGTGTAGGTAATATCAAACTGACTTCGCTCGATATTCCACTTAAGGCCGCATAAGGACATGTCGTAACGGTTGTCGGTGTAAACATTGATGGGATAAGCTTGGAAATATGGATGGAGCTTCCTTGAGGCAATAACAAGACAATAAGCCAACTTCTCTAGTTTCGGATAATTTCTCTCGGCTCTAATTAGTCGTTTACTAATATAGTAGACCGTTTTTTGCAATCGGTCTTCCTCCCGAGCCAAAGTAGCACTTATTATGTTTTTTGATACGGTCAAGTGAAGGTACAATTTCTTGTGATCGATAGGCTTTGAACAAATAGGCAGTGTGGAGAGGTGCTGAATTAGTGCTTGGAATGCGCCCTCACATTCCGTTGTCCATTCAAAGTTCTGTTTTCCTTTTCGGATCAAATCGAAGAAGGGTATGCATTTGTCAGTGGATTTTGAAATGAACTTGCTCAGTGCTGCTACTTTCCCGTTGAGGCTTTGGACTTGCTTTATAGTTCTTGGACTCTCAAGATTTCTAATTGCCCAGATCATTTTGGGATTGGCTTCAGTTCCTTGGGCATTGACGATAAACCCAAGGAATTTTCCAAATACGACCCCAAAGTGAAATTCCAAAGGATTGAGCTTCATTCTATATTCTCGGAAGATATTAAAGCTTGACTCCACGTCTTTAATATGATCAGCGGAGAATCGTGATTTCACTAGCATGTCATCCACGTATACCTCCATAATTTTCCCAATCTGGTTGGCGAACATCCAATTAACCAATCGTTGGTAAGTTGCACCGGCGTTCTTGAGTCCAAAAGGCATAATTTTGAAGCAATAGAGTCCCAGATCGGTCACGAAGCCTGTATGCTCCTGGTTGGGCAAGTGCATGGGTATCTGATTGTAGCCTAAATACGCGTTCATGAAGGATAGGAGTTCACGTCCAACTGTTGAATCTACAAGCTGATCGATTCAAGCAAGTGGAAAACTGTCTGTAGGGCAAGCTTTATTCAAGTCTGAATAGCCGACACACATTCTCCATTTTTCATTTGGCTTTCGGACAAGTACAGGGTTAGATACCCATTTTGGGTATAATGTATCTCGAATAATCCATTCGATTTAAGCTTATCTACCTCTTCCTTAAGGGCGGTAGGTCTCTTTGAATCCATACCATGCCTTTTTTGTCTGATGGGACGTACCATGGGTCAATGTTCAGTGTGTGGCTCGTAATGTTCGGGGAGATTCTACACATGTAAGAATATGTCCAAGCAAACATGTCGAGGTTTTCTTGAAGAAATTCAACCAATTCCTCTTGCATTTGTTGGTTTAACTGAGATCCAATCTTTATCATTCTAGAATCGTCGCTATCATCAATTGGGAAATCGATCGTCAGTTCGACCGGAGAAGCTTGACTATCTTTACTTTCATCTTCACATTCATTATCTCTTGGGTCAAGGTCTCTTTGGAATTGGTTGGGGTGCCTGGGCCTGGGCCCAGACGTCAATTGTCAATTTTCAACAAAGCAGACATAGAGAGATTCCTCTACACCCTTTCCTTTCTCCTTTCATTGTGCCTCACGCAGCTCAGCAACATAACAGACTCGTCCAGCAGCCAGATCTCCTTGAACGACCCCAACCCCACGATCGGTGGGGAATTTTAGAGTCAAACACCATGGCACAATGGCAGCCCTGAACTCAGCTAGGGCCCGTCGGCCCAAGAAAGCATTGTACGATGAGTCGATATCCAGTACAAATAATTGTAATATTCAGACTCTCCAGCGTTCTCCAGTTCCTAACTCCACTGGCAATTCCACCACTCCAGTGAGTATGGTTGCACTCCGGTTGAAGCCATGAATAAGGGACTGACAAGGCTTAAAATCTTTAGCCTCCATCTTCATCTGGTCATAGGCTCGCTTAAACAATATATTCATAGAACTTCCACTATCTACCAAGATCCACTTTATCCAAGCAGGACCTACTTGAGTTGATATGACAAGTGGATCGATGGTTGGGGCTTCGACCTTGTCGGCGTCTCTGTCACGAAATACGATGTCATCAGTCATCATCTTCTATTGCATGGCCGGAGCTCCATCTTCCAAACTACTACAACACTCGAAGCTCGCATGCCTAATAGAACTGGCATACGACTCCATTTCCTTCCAGCTTCGATCTGTTGGATGAGCACCACCACTAACAGTATTTATCACCAACCTCTCGCCAGTACGAGCGGGTTCCTCCTGTCTCGCCTGATTAGGTACACGATTCTGATTTGATGGGCCCGCAGCTCAAGACTGCGGCGCCCGCACATATTGTTCTACTTCCTTTCTCTTATCAACTTTTCAATGAGATCCTACAAGTAACGGCACTCATTCGTGTTATGGCCGTAGCTATCGTGGAATCTACAAAAATTTCCCGTTTGGATTTTCTCTGATGATGGTTTTGAGGCAGGTTTCTTATATTGAATGGTATTACAAGTCTGTAAGTATACATTTTCTAGCGACGTATTCAAAGGAGTGTAATTATCAAACATGGGAGCCCTACGTCGCAGACCATGATTCTGATCCCATTTCTTATTTCGATCTCCATTATCTCTCTACTGATTCTGTTTATTTTGAATATTCAATTGCACTTTTCCGGAGCTCTTCTTAGATTGTTTAACAGCTACATTACTCTGGATTCCTTCCACACTGGGCCCTACATCATCCTTTTTCCTAGATTGTTTTGCATCCTCCCTTCTCAAGAATTAGGCTGCCTTGGGATAGAAACGGTCCAATGACGTAGGGGGTTTTCTGGCCAGCCAATTCCCAAATTCGAAATCGGGATCAATCCCTTTAGTTAGTGCCATCCGAATAGAGTTATCGTTGGGATTGCTAATATCAGCACACACAACATGAAATCTTTCCAAATAACATCTGAGTGTCTCTCCAGGAGCTTGAGTGACGCTCGACAAAGTGTTAACATCCTTAAATCTTGTTACATCATCCAGAATTGCTCAACAAACTTTGTCGCCAACTAGTCAAAACACGAGATAGATCGAGGTGGCAGACGGGTAAACCACATGGCAGTTATGCCCCCAAGAGACATTGAAAAACTTTGACATTTAACTGCATCATCAGCTCGTGCACCATTCATCAACCATTCGTACTTTAGAATATGCCGATTATGAATTGAGCTCCCTTCATAGACGGGTAGAGTTGGCATACTGAATCGCTGAGGTGGTTTAGCATAGGGTATGTCATCAATGAAAGGGGTATGACTCCAGGAGATTTCCCAGTCATCATTAGCGAGACCCTGACTTTCACGGATCATTTGACGTATCATCGTCGGTATATCTAGCATCTGGTCATTTTTAGCACGCTGGGCCAAGGTATGGTCGGATTCCACAATGCGAGGCTAAGCCGAACGTGGTTGAAGGTCCAGGTCTCGCCTCCTTGGTTCTCCGTCTTCAGGGATGTAAGGTTAGGAGTATGTTGACATTGGATCGGATCTGTCCGGTTTCGGGCATCGGCTTCTAGTTTAGTAGCAGTAGTGGTAGTGTGGTTGTTTGTAACATGATATGGAATAGTACCTCCTCGGGAGGAGGGTCCAGTCTGATGGCCGGTTGATCGTCCAACTCTTGGTTTCCCAATAGTCAATGTATGATGATATCCAGTAGCTTGAGTATAACTCCCATCTAGCCATGGGCGCGTGGATCTATGATGATAGTCTGAGGAAGCTGAACTCTCAGTAGAAGAATAGGAAGCCCGATCCCTTCTCGATCTCCTATGCCTTTGGCAATTCGGCTGATTGGTCAATTCTGCATTGGCATGCAGCTGTTGAGTAAGTTGCTGATGGTCTGTGTTAGCTCTTGCAGTAGCATCTGAAACTCTTCTTTGATGACAGGACCTTGCGGATCTGATGGTCTGGTAGCATTCTGATCAGTCAGAGGTAGTTGCACGGGATTCTGTCAATCCCGTCCTTCTGGATCTGCGGCAGTAGAAGTGGTCCTTGTGTTTACCATGATGAATAGCGAAGCTCTTTCCTAGACTTGATGCAAATCTGAATAGGATGGAAGAACTTTGAACTTGAGATCTGGATCTTCTCCTTAGATTTATGCAATTCGATATTGATAGCAGACCGAACGAGCTAGAGAAAAACTATGTTTTCTTAGTGAACGCACCAAAGTGTTTGTACCAAAATTTGGCACAACACTCTTCAGAAGTATTTGAAGAGATAAAATGAAGAAAATAAATGGAAAACGAGGATTATCTAACAAATACTTCTAAAACAGATAAGAGAAATGCGTAGAAACACAGGAATTTAGAGTGGTTCGACGTATGGCCTATGTCCATTATGAAATTGATGGCTTTTATTAACTTTACTTGCTGGTTACAGTGGATTACAACAGTGAATTTTGAGTACTACAGTGATCTTTGAGTACAAAAATGGCTTTGGCAGAGTCTGGACGTAAGAGAGCCAAAAGGTCTCTTTTCTGTAGACTCTGGGATGCTATTTATAGGCGTAAGGTGCAAATATCTCACTCGGATCTTGAGAAACCTCTTCTGCCATGTGAGTGGGCCCATGCGATCGATCCTATGTGGTTTGCACTCGATCTGTGATAGATACGAACGAGCTTCGTATCGATCAATATCTCATCTACTTGAGTCAGGATCGATCGTTAACGTTGTTGAGGATGTACCCAAGCTCCTATGAAATTTTTTGGACTTGTAGATTTTTAGTTGTGATCGATGAAAATTCGGGTTTTATGTAGGCTATTGAATTCGAATCGATCCCTTTGGCATCGATCTGTTCGTATCGCTTTTGGGCATGTGCTTGTAAGTTGACATGGCGCCAACTCTTCGGATCGATCCACTTTTCGTGCCGAATGATTTAGTCTTTCATAGGGATATATCTCGTTCGTATCAATCCATTTGAGCCTTGTTCGTATCGATCGCAACTGTTATGTTCGTATCGATCGCAACTGTTATGTTCGTATCGATTGCAGCTGTTTTGTTCGTATCGATTGTCATTGCTCTATTCGTATCGACCGATTGCATCTCTCTTCATATCAACTTTGTGCACTTCACTTCATATCGATCTTCTGATTCCACATCGTATCGATGGCATTTGTGTATTTCCATCGTTCACTGTGGGCCATGCCGTATCGATGGAAAGCCTTGAATATGTATCGTTCCCCTTAGCTGACTGACATGAAAGGGGTAGAAAGGGATCGATATGAAGATGGAAACAGTTGACCAAGTGGATTTGGAATGATGTCACTGGTTGATGGATACGAAGAGAGCGGTTGTCCGATGGATATAAAGTGATACACCCGATGGATATGAAATAATATTTTTTGATGGATATGAACAGCTGAGGCTTGATGGATACGAACAACGAATAATTGACGGATACGAAGAACACTACTCTCCTGATCGATATGAATCCATGCGCAACTGATCGATTCGAACCAAATCGATACGAAGTTGGATTTTCTCTGGTTGTTTGATGGATACGAACAAGGTGACTGCTTGAATTGCATCGATCGTATCTTGAGCATACGACCTCTGATTGACTTGAAATTTGGATTGTTGGCTTTTATAGCTTTGCTTGTCTCGTCATATCAATTATTGCTTGATCCGGACTTGAATAAAATTTATCGACATCCATAGTGAACCTGTGTATAATCGATCTTTGGGACAGACCATCTTTGATTCTTAGTCAACTTCTTGGTGTCAAGCCTTGCCAAAAGGCAGGATAACATGATGTAGTATAGGTAGTGTTTTTGGTTTCGTTCAGACCTAGAACGGATTTGTATGGATGAATGCTAGCATTGCATTTCTACTTGGAGGGCAGTGTTATCATTCCAAGATGATTGCTATATAAAAAGGTAATCGTAGCTTCAAGCCTCATTAACTAGGAAAACGATTAAAGCAGGGACATGCGGTAGGGCTATGTGGGTCGCTCCCATTAAAGTATGATCATCCCAAGATCTAGTATCGATATCTCCATGTATGCTTCAAGGCCCATTGTGGTTGTTTGATCGCAACTAAGGGGTGATCATATTCGGTGCTATCCCTTAAGGGGTAGGGCTGGTCCTGAGTAGCAGAGGTGCAACGTGTTGCAGCCTCCTGTACATTTTTTCTAGAAGTGTACGGATTCGGTGGGTAAACTCTCACCCTTTCATAGCTACAATCCATTCTCCAATCAGTGCCTTCAGCCTTGATTGTATACCTATTATGCTGGAATTTAATAATGTAACAATTTCGGCTATGATTAATATGTATTTGTATTCTAAACATTATCATAATATAACTGGATTTTCTATAAAAATGTTTTGGTTATCGTAAGGTAAAAATTCGTCCGTGTTTATTTGTAGCATGGTCTTACGAGATACCTTTGGTATTAAAAGATTTTACAAGTTATAATAAATTAATTCCTTATGATTTGAGTTTCTCACGCTAGTTTTACCAGATTAATCGGGCGTTATTTTTCTTATAATGCCCGGGTCAGCTCGAGCATTTTTTCTAGATTTAGCTGGATCCTGGATCCTTTGGAACTTTCGGGTGACGAGCTGGATTTTCCAAGATGTATTCACGTACCTTATATTCTTCCGTTATTTCCTTTTGTTTTCGTCTATATCTATTAGCAATTGTAAGGACATGCTGTTATAACTATTCAGGCTGATAATAGGTTAATGTACTCTGGTGAGGTGTATGATAAAGATAATTTCTTTTTTTAAAGACTTGTTCATATTATATATTACTCGTCACATATTGTGAGATTCTGTTTTTTCTTTTTCTTTCTTGCACCCCTATTGACCTGTATTTCGGACACTTAAATGATCGACACACAAATACCGCAGATGTATTAAGTGTCGTCTTCAGATGTATTAAGTGTCATCTTTAGGTGTAAGAATGGCAGATTCATGCTTATAATACGAATATCCCAAATTATAAACATGAATATCTTAAATTTATGCTCTTATCTATACCATATTCAAATTATAAATTCAAAAATTTTGTTATCTTAGGTTTTCTTAAAACATTTAGGTAGAATTCCAGGTTGTTAAACACCTGGTTTTATTTTAAATCATTTTGAAATCATATATTTAAATAACTTCTTTGTATATCAAATCATGCTTTTGAATTTTTTAAATCAAAACTTGTTTTATCATGAAAAATCCCAATGGTAAATTACTCAGGTAGCAATCCCTCACTTAGAAACTCGAAAATGAATGTTGGTGATGTTGCAGTCATCATTGAAATTATTTTCTAGCGACTAAAGTGAGTTTATTGTTTTTTTATCTCTTTGAAATTCTATTTCAAAATATTTCTAATCAAAATATTTTTCAAAATAATACTACTGTTATTTTTCTAAAGACTTTCTAAAAACAGTTTTCAAAATCAATGAGTTTTAAATGCTCATCTTCTTGTTTTAAACCCGTTTTTATTTACAACTCATATTATGAATATACTTAGGCAATTTCCTTTACTTTCCATTTATAAATCACCTTTATAAATCATATCTATAAAATATCACTTCTTATGCAATTCATTTCACAATTGTTGATTATTTTAATAATGATCGATATTCTTTATAGTTCATACTTAAAAATTCACTTTCTTATATAACTCAATTTACCATGTTCATCTTTGTTTAGATCGTAACAACAACAACATTTTATTAGAACAACATACAATGAATGATAATAATCAAATATTATCATTCACTAACATCCGAACATGCCCTATACAATTATAATAATTTCATAAAAATTATTCCTTTATATATGAAATATAATTCAGGTAAAATTATTTCATTTACCCACTTTTTAAAAAATACAGCGTTAGTTTATCTTTTTTAAGTGTTTAGAAACTCTTATCGATAATGTGGTGTCACATGTACCGACCGAATTCATAAGTCACTTAACAGATAAATTAACACAATATAAAACAACTTTTTTAATCACTAACAAATACGCGCTCATATATACACACTCAAACTCATCCTAGGGTCTTGCTTACCTTATCTCAAATGAGTAAATTCTCACCAAAGCCTAGATGTTCATTCAACCTAAGCTCTGATACCGCATGTAACGATCCGCTTTTCCATATAATTCAAGCTGACAATAATCCACACATGTCCAACTCAAATCAAACGGAAATATGGATGGTTAAGGGAAAGAAAGAAGAAGAAGAGGATAAAAGACGAAGAAGAGAAAAGAAATTAAAAACAATATAGAATCTCACAATCGCAGCGGAACAACAGATAATATAATGTCAATGATTTTTTTAAAGGAAAACTTTTATATACATACGTCCATCAGAGTACAACAATTAACAGCCTGGATAGTTATAACAACTTGTCCTCACAATTGTTGATAATTACAACAACAAAGTAAAAGAAATAAACGTATACGAGAATATGAATTGAAGACCTTCAAATCATCTCCTGAGCTCCAATGAATCCAAAATAATCTGTAAATATGCTCGGTCTGACCCAAGCATTATAATAAAATAACACCAGAGTCAGTCTGGAAAACCAGCGTGGGAAAAACACCCAATTGGATTTTCAATTTATAAAAACCTTTCTCGTAAGACCACGCCGCACATAAACATAGATGGATTTTACCTTACAATAACCAAAATATTTCATATGAAATCCTCTGATATTATGATAATGTTTAGAAAATAAATACTTATTAATCATAGCCGAAATTGTTACATTATTAAATTCCAGCATACTAGGTTCTACAATCAAAACCCAAGGCGCTTATTGGAGAGTGGAATCCAACTATGAAAGGGTAAGGGTCTACCCACCAAATCCGTACACCTCTAGAGGAGGCTACAACACGTTGCACCTCTACTACTCAGGACCGGCCCTACCCTTTATTGGATATCGTCGAATATGATCACCTTTGATTGCAATCAAATAACCATAATGGGCCACGAAGCATACATAGAGATATTGACACTAGATCTTGGGATGATCATACCCTAATGGGAACAACCTACATAGCCCTTCCGCATGTCTTTGCTTTAGTCATTTTCTCGGTTGATGAGGCTTGAGGCTACGATTACCTTTATATATCGCTTCCCACTTGGAATACTAACACTGCCCTTCAGGCAACAATGCAATACTAGTATTCATCCATACCAGTTCGTTTTGGGTCCGAATGAAACATTTAAGAGTTCCGTCTTTGAATTCCCATCATCTTCATGACATCTTCACTTCGCAACGCTTAAGTTGGATCGAAGTGGTTCTCCGACAACAAATCCGATCCTGGTCTCTTCGAAACAACATTCGATATGTTTCGATAAACTCAACCGTCGTTCTTAGGAAATAAACAATCAAAGATAAGAGCAGAGATCACCTCCTAACCGTTAGTGGACGAATTTCCTTATCATTGTCCTAAGAGAACGAAATGAGATTTATATGCATAGTATAGCATCATCGGAGATGACTGTGCTATACAACTCACATGTTTCTCCTAGATATTTCAAAAGTTACATTTGGATCCAGATCCGATAGTGGTTATTTAACTATCGAATACATAAACATTCAAATTAAGGATTTAAATCCATAGGAAAACTAACATTCTTTAAGCACCAAGTAACACTAAGCCTCTTTTAATAATCCTTGATTTATTTAAAGTCATTTTGTAAATACTCGTATCAAAATACTTTTATAAAGATATATTCACAAATTCTTATACTTTCAATATTTAGAAAAAATCTATATATTTATCTCAATGGTATAATAATATTTACCAAACAATGAGGAAGATTTCCTTTTTATCCAATTCAAAAATCATTTATAAACCTCATTATAAATTTCTAAAACCCTTTATAAGTCATTTATAAATTATTTCCCAAGTCATTTATAAACCTTTTTATAAATCCATGCAACTATTTATAAGGTTCTTCTCATGCACTTATAAACCCACTTAAAATCTTCCTTTATAATCATCTAAACCATTTGCAAAGCTCTCTTCATGCATTATAAACGATTCTCCTTAAGTCTCCAAAACATTCTATTAACTTCTCTTATAAGCCCAAATCTATTTACAAAACCTTATTTATAAATCTCGAAAACATTTATTTATAAATAATAATCATTCACTTAAAATGCTATTATATAATAATAGCCATTATAAATAAATGAGAATTAACTTTAAACACCTTACAAATAGTAATAAATTTCAAAACATTTTATTGAACAATGATAACTTTATCTTTAACATTCTTATATATAAAAATAATTAATTTCCAAAACTATATTGATAAATAATCATACTTAATTTCAAAGCATATTAATAATCTAAGTAGTTAGCTTCCAATTATTTAAAAGACCGATGGCCCACTTTAAAACCAACTTAGTATAAATGGCCAACTTTTAAAACATAAATGTTTTCTTTGATCAAAATCCATATTTAATTTTCCACATAGTTGTTCCCATATTTATAAAGCTACGTTTATAAATATCTTTATTAATGAACTCCATTTATAACTCTATTTCCTTTGTGAATCTTTCTTATTAATAAATTCCATTAAAAACATCAATCACCATCCGTTCTTAATGTTCTCCTCTGATGGATAAATTCCTTTTATAAATTCCTTTCAATTTATAAAATATCATTTAACGATCCCAATTCAACCTCACTTTCAATTTCTAAAATAGAGTCGACTATTTTCTAAAACAAACTTCCATATCTTATAATAAATCCACCATTTAATTTATTTCACCCATTTGTTAAATAATAACAATTTTCTTTAATTTCTAACAATATACATCCATCCTTTTATTAACAGAACACAAACAAATCTTTCCTTCATTAGTAAAATATCCTTTTATACGAAATGATTAATAATATTCATATAAAATATTTCCTAATTTCTTTTTAAAATATATCCTTTTATTATAAAAGGTGGACTTAATTTAAGATTAAATCATTTTATCCACAATTCAAAATTTCTATTTAAAATATTTTATAAAACTACAAACTTATAATTTCTTAAAATTGTACCTTTTATTTTAGAAAAATTATTTAAACATATAAAATTTCCAAAATCACTTCGAAATCCGTTTTAAATCAAATCATTATTTTATAGTACTTAAAATACCAAAAATAAGGTCTGGTGCTACTAAAGTACTAATTAAGCAGAAAGCATATCCATGTCATAAATATGGCATTCAACAAATCATATATCACCATATATATGAAAATAAAATCAATAGTGTGAGGAATCCCGTTGCATCCCTCCAACCCGTCCCCCAGCATCACATATAGTATATAATCATAAAAATATAAATCAACGGCTTCGAGGCGGGATTCGTATACCAAGGGTCATCCGCTCTTATATAGAAATGTAATAGGGTCTCATTCGCTCCAAGGGCAGGAATATATCCAAACCAACAATATAATTTAGTATATTATCCAAACAATCAATAACGATCAAAAATAAATATCCAAACATCCAATAAATAATATTTATTGACTATATAAATTTTTGGATTAACCAAAAAAGTGAGATTATATCGTCAAAATTTTCTAACGTCATCAAGGCATCCTGTTTCGGAACTAAAATCGAACGCCGTTCGATTTTAGCCCAAATTTAAACAGTCTTCAAATTCGTCCAAACCAGTTCCATCGCGAAGCCTTCGTCGTTGAGAGCGCAACGAAAAAATCCACATCTTGGTTGGACCTCGTATGAAAGAGACATAAATTTTGTAAGTTTTATAATTTTAAATTATAATTACTTTACTAATTACACAATACTTTTTGAATTAATTACCAAACCCATTTTTAATCTTCCCTCTGCAGTCATCTTCCCACCTCTCACCACACAGGAAACCCAACCATAGCCGCCTCTTTGACCGGCCACCTCTCTTCCATCCTCTATGAGAAGTCCCAAAACCACCACCAAACTCCATCTCTCCCCAAACTCCACCTTCTCGTCTCTAATACTTCAAACCCAGACTCACCTCCTTGATTGTGTCTTCTCCCACGTCGATAATGCCCTGCTATGTTGTGCGATAAAAAGTCGCACCGAGCCTTACCAAAATTTGCCACGATGTGCCGGTCCACTTCCCACACCCAAATCCGAGCTTCAGATGACCTAATTTCACTTCAGTTTGATGAAAATCAAAATCCTAAATCATCCCTTTGTTGCTCAAACGAGTCACGTATTCCAAGTCCAAACGCACACAACCAAATGCATACGATCTTGAAGATACCGCCATATACAACTCAAAGATCGCATTTTTTCCATTTTTGAAATTTTATGTGAATTGATTTTGAATTTATAAAGAGGGATTTTCTTATTTTCTTTATTCAGTATGTAACGAGTTTGAAAGTGTACGGGGAAGACAAGGGAAAGGATCAGAGAAAATGGTGTGCGTGTGTACCTTATTATCTCTAGGTTGACTTGTATTAGTTTTGAAGTTCAGATATTTCGCCTCACATATTCCTGATCATGTATGGACCCCGAATCGAAAAAATGAAAATATGGTCGTGCTCAGAACGGTGTTGCGACCCCAAAACAAAAATAATTACACTGGTTATTGGATTTTGTAAAATCGTCAAAACACTGCCCTTTGTCGAAAATCGTAAAAACAATAATTTCAAAAAATTTCAAATTAAAATTTATGGAAAAATCCAATAAATTAAATTAACAATACGACACTCAAAATTGAGTCGTAAAAATAAAATTAAATTTCCTGATTATTTATTTTAACCATTTATTGCTGTAAATAAATTTACAAATTTAATTCAGTGCTATTATTTATAATTTAAAAGGAGTTAAGTAAGTCCATTAAATTCATTAAATAAATATTCAATTAAAAATCTAGATATCTAAATCATTATTCAAATAATAAGCCACAACTCAAAGATTTTAAACAATACTATATTTTAATTCAAGTTTTAAAACTTTTTAACCAATATTTTAATAAATAAAATTAATTAACTATTCCAAATTAAATGACCAAAATCCTGGATTGTTACTCTCTTCCCCTCTTAAAAGAATTTTGCCCCCAAAATTTCCAAGGCTAGGAAATGTCCCCAATCCATTAATTTTTCAAAAACAATTAGTTAAAATGGATTTCCAAATATCTTCAAGTCTTTAAATTCATTCATTAACACTGACCAATACCATGCCATTTCACACCTCAAAATCAACTTTAGTTATCTAATTTTTTGTTGAAATTCTCAAAAAATTCTAACTCTTAAATTTACGAAAAAATTTCACCAGCGTCTCCTTTGCGTGGCTTAATCGTAGAATTTTTACAATATATGTATATAATAAAAAATATACATCTCATCTTCGAGGATGAAGCATTCTGTAGGGAAAAATATAAAAAAATGGTATGTATGTGTACCTTATTATTAGCATTAGCAAGCATATACAAGCAATATAATGTGAAAGCAAGTTCCAAATGAGAAGCATACATCATCCGCACCTACTAATCACTTAACAGCCAATGAGAATACGTATATAGAAAGTATATCAATATATAACATATAGATTATACAATAACTATATGCAAACGCAACAAATGTAACCAAAGAATCCATCAACCAAATAATATTTATCCAATTAATTTATAGCCACTTCAATTCGTAATTTCAAATGTCTACATTAAATTTATGCACTTCCATTTCTTCTTATCATGCAATTTTTTCACACCCAATTTATTTATATTCATTTTACCAACATTTAATTAATTATCATTCAGTCCTTTTGCCTTCAGTTGATTTACATTCAATTTAAACCAAATTCAATTATTCGCATTAAATTTACCTACGCTCGTTTATTCACATTCATTTGATTCTCATTCAATTCATTTATTTTCAATTGATTTGCATCCAATTAACTAACATCCATTTTATTCTCATTTACTTTAATTACGTTCCCATTATATTCAATTTTAAGGTTAACAATAATTTATTTGCATACTAACTCATTTATGGACCATTTCCATAAAACAGTTACTTAAGCTCACACTCAATTCTTTAACATTCACTTTATTGATCTTCGCTTTAAATTCAATTTATGTTTAACAACATTTAGTTCCATACTTGATTCATTTATGAATCATTTTCAAAATTTTATTGAAAACATTTTATATAACACTTCTCATGTTTATTTCACCTAAAAATAATAAATTCTATCATATACGGTTATATGGAGGAGAATCATGATATATTGAGATGTTAGGATCCATGTATGATTCCAAGACACGTTGGGGTATGGGAATCCGTATGAGATTCCAAGGTCTATTTGAGATGTAGGAATCAATGTGTGATTCCGAGACTCGTTGGAGGTATTGGAATCCAAGTGGGATTCCGTAATATGGTGGCAGTGCGTAAGCTGGAATGACGGCCGTAGCCTCATCAGCGGGAATGACTAAAACCAGAGATAGGAGGAATGGCCAGTAGGGTTGGCAAACCCATAGGGTGTAGTCGGCTCCTCCTAGATGTTATTTACAGTTGTTATGCATGCATAGGGTGATGCACTTGGTCTTAGCGAGACCATCTATATTTTTCCTTTGGTACATCACTACGGGTGTATGCTTCTTCGGAAGGATATCTATGATCCTTGTGCTAGAGGATCGTTCCTTGAAGTATTAAGGGCATCTCCATGGAAATCCTACACAATTAGCGAATGTGCCTTATTGATTTTCAATTATATATCTAGTATTGTTGTGATGTACACTCACGAGCATCATAGCTACTTGATTATTATTATTTTTATCCTTGGAAATTATTATAATTCACTGGATTTTCTATAAAAAAGGTTTTGGTTATCGTAAGGTAAAAATTCATCCGTGTTTATGTGCGACATGGTCTTATGAGACACATTTTTTTGAAAGTTTATTTAAACTTTAAGGATCCATTTGATTGTGTTTCTCATAATGGTTTTACCAAACTGACATGGGTGTTGTTTTCCTATAATGCTTGGGTCAGACCGAGCATATTTTCAAGTTTACTTGGATGTTTGGAGCTTCAGGAGACGAGCTGGAGGCTCGAAGACGTATTCATGTATATGTTTATTTTTCCATTGCATTCATGATTGTATTTATCAGTAATTGTGAGGACAAGTTGTTATAACTGTCCAGAGTGAAGGTTAGCACACTCTGATTGATGTTTGTATATACATATATTACAGTTTTGTTTTTGTGTAAAGATTGTCATATATTATAGATTATTCATATCGCTGTGAGATTCTACGTTGTTTAGTTTCTTCTTATCTTCTTTCTTCTTTCTTTTGCCTAACTATCCATCTTTCCATTCAATTTGAGTGGTTCATGTGTGGTTTATTGGCCGCTTATACTATACGGAAAAGCGGATCGTTACAACGCGTTTTAACGACCCACTTTACCATACAATTTAAGCTGATAACAAACCACATATGTCCAACCCAAATTGAATGCAAAGACGTATAGTTAGGGAAAAGAAAGAAGAAAGAAGACAAGAAGAAGCTAAACAACACAGAATCTCACAGCGGAACGAATAATCTATAATATAAACCAACCTTTACACAAAAACAAAACTGTAATACATGTATATACAGACATCAATCGGAGTATACTAACCTATTTTAGCTCGGACAGTTATGACAACTTGTCCTCATAATTGTTAATAAATACAATCATGAATGCAACAAAATAATAACCATGTACATGAATACGTCTTTGGGCCTCCAACTCGTCTAAATCTCTACGGATCAAGAGAAACAAATTTTTAAGGTTTTGGCCATCGTAAGGTAAAACCGGATCATGTTTATGTGCGGCATGGTCTTATAAAATATCTTTATTTCGAAGGTTTATTTAAACTTTAAGAATCTATTTGATTGTGTTCTCACGCTGGTTTCACCAGACTGACCCAGGCTTTGTTTTCCTATAGTGCTCGGGTCAGAACGGGCATATTTCCAAGTTTAGTTGGATATTTTTGTAGCTTCAGGAGATAAGCTGGAGGCCTGGAGACGTACTCATGTACGTGGTTATTTTTCCACCGCATTCATTATTGTGTATTATTCAGCAATTGTAAGGACAGATTGTTATAACTGTCTGCGCTGAAATAGGTTAGTGTTCTATGATTGATGTCTGTATATACATATATTACAGTATTTTTGTGTGTAAAGTTTTGTTATATATTATAGATTATTCGTTCCCTATGAGATTTTTGTGTTGTTTTGTTTCTCCTTCTCTTCTTAATTCTTTGTTTTCCCTAACTATCCACCTTTCCATTCAATTTGGGTTAGACATGTGTGGTTTATTGTCAACTTGAACAGTATGGAAAAGTGGGTCGTTACAAAGTGGACATGTAATATAATATCAATGATTTTTACAAAAGAAAAACTATTATACATACACACAATCATAGCAAAACAACAATCACAATTATCAGTCTGGATAGTTATAATAACCTGTCCTCACAATTGTTGATAATTTGAATAAAAAAAGCAGCGGAAAATAAACATATACAAAAATACGATTTGAAGACCTTCAAATTGTCTCCTGAACTCCAATACATACAAAGCAATCTGTAAATATGTTTGGTCTGACCCGAGCATTATAATGAAATAACAGCCAATTCAGTCTGCAAAATCGGCATGAGAAACACACCCAATTAGATTTTAAAGTTATATAAATTTTTGAAAACAAAGGTATCTCGTAAGACCACGCCACACATAAACACAGATCGATTTTTACCTTACGATAACCAAAACATTTCAAATGAAATCCTATGATATTACGATAATGTCTAGAATACAAATACGTATTAATTATAGCTGAAATTGTTACATTATTAAATTCCAACATACTAGGTTCTACAATAAAAACTGAAGGCGCTTAGTGGAGAGTGGATTCCAACTATGAAAGGGTAAGGGTCTACCCACCGAATCCATACACCTCTAGATAAAACGTACGGGAGACTACAACATGTTGCACCTCAGCCACTCAAGACCGACCCTACCGTTTACTGGATAGCGCCAATTATGTTCACCCCATGATTGATAAACAACCATCTTAGGCTCCAAAGCATACATAGAGATATCAACAGATCTTGGGATGATCATACTCTAATGCGAGCGACCCACATAACCTTGCTGCATGTCCATGCTTTAATCATTTTCTCGGGCTTGAGGCTACGATTACCTTTATATAGCACTTCCCACTTGGAATGCTAAAACTGCCCTCTAGGCAACAATGCAATGCCAACATTCATCCATACAAGTTCGTTCTAGGACTGAACGAAACACTTGAGAGCTCTATCTCTGAATCATCATCCTCAAGACGTCTTCACTTCGCAACGCATAAGTTGGATCGAACTGGTTTTTAGATAACATATCCAATCTTTGTCTCTTCGAAACAACATTCGATAGTTTTCGGCCTCAACCCCGGTTCTTTAGAAAATAAATAGACAAAGATAAGAGCGTAATTCACCTCCTAACCATTTGTGGATGGATTTCCATATCATTCGTCCTAGAAGAACGAAACAAGATTTATGCGCAATATACAGCATCATTGGAGATAATTGTGCCATATAACTCCAGTGTTTCTACTATATATTTTCGAAGTTACTTTTGGGTACAAATTCAATAGTTGGTTATGAAACCATCGAATAAAAAAACATTCAAATCATAAATTTCATTTCCCATGGATCCCACTAAACCTCGCATTCATAAATTTGAAATCACTTTTCAAATAGTTGGAAATCACTTCCATATATTCTTCTCAACAAAATAAATATATTCACAAAACACAATATTTTCGATACTTAGAAAATATAACCATGTACTTATCTTAACAGTATAAGTATATTTTCAAATCATTCTTTTTGAAACTAGAAGACCCTTTCCCATGTACTTACAAAATGGTATAAGTATCATGACTGATCACTTAGAAAGATTTACTTATTTCAAGATCATATTAAAATGATTAAACTCAAGTTTCCTTTAAACAAAGATATAAATATTCCAGAATACCCTCTCTTTCTTTAACTATTTTTCATTTTATTTTAAAAAATCTTCTTTATAAATTTCCAAAATCTATTTATAGAATTCCTTATAAATCTCCAAGTTTTATTTATGAAAGCACTCTTTTATAATCTCCTAATCCATTTATAAAATTTCCCTTTTTTTAATCACTAACCATTTAAAATCCTCTTTTCCACAATCATTCAGAATCCAACTTCTTTCCCAATTCTAATCCTCTTCCCAAAGATTATAAACTCCTTCACATAAATCCTTTTTGTAAACGAAATCCTTTTAATAACAATTTGTTTATTATTATTATTTATAACAAATAAACTAAAACATCATAAACTTAGCTTTAATCATTTTTAGTTAATATAAAAGAAATATAACTGAAAACATTTTTAATAATATAATAAATAAACTCTTAAAATTTTAAACATCTCCAATAGATAAATAAAATAAAATAACTTTAAACAACCTTTTAAATAAAATTAATTGTCTTTAACAATATTTTTAATGAAATAATCATCTAGTTTTAAATAACTAATAACAACATAATTATTATCTTCAAAAAAAATTATTTTAAAACACTATAGATGATATATTAATTAACTTACGAAAATAATTTTTACAAACATTTGTAATTAATTATTAACAAAACTCCTTGTATATATAGTAATAATTAAAACATTATCCAATTTATAAAATTGAAAGCTAATCAAAACCAAAATTTCCGAATCTAGAAAAGGCTCGGCAATCCCAATGGTACTTAACAAGCTACCATTACCTTCCATTTAACTTCTCAAGTCAAATTTGTCGATATTTACATAATCATGCATATATGTAAACCAATCCATAATTAACGATCAAGTGACACTTAAATAAATATCCAAATTAATATAATAGCGAACGGGGGTTTATCCTGCTAATCAGTGTCAATCAAGGAAAAACTCTTACATTTATTAAACGGTGTTTATTTGGCCAAATAGATAACACCAAGAAGTATTCTTACATTAACTACGTTAAAATTTTAAACAACATAATTATATTAATCAAAATCAATATCCGTTTATCACCTCATATATGCTTCCATTACGTAAACCAAATTTGAATACAAATTTAAAACTCAAAAAATCTAATAGCATTTCAAGATGCTATATCATGATCCTAGATCAAGTTTAACCAATCTAATAGCATTTTGAATCTAATAGCATTTCAAGATGCTATATAGTGATCCTAGAGCAAATTCAACCAATTGAATAGCATTTCAAGATGTTATATTGTGATGCTAGAGCAAATTCAACAACCAGTAAATTCAAAAATTCCGAATAGGCATGAATAAATTTTATTTACTACAAACATACTAATTAACCAAAAAGAGTGAGTTTTAGCTCACCAAAATGTTCCATGTTAAACTGTAATCGAACGACGTCGATTTTAGCCTAAATTTTCAACTTGCCTCAAATCTGTCGAATTCATTTCCAAAGCGAAGATATTCTTGATACGAGTCGAACGCGACAGATCGTGTCTAAAACCTTCATTATATTTAAACATCATCTTCCACAAAATCACTCCCACCTAATCCTGCTACTTAACTCACTATGGATGCCACCTTCCCTCTACTTCTCTTCCTCGTCTTTGCTTGAAAACCCAAACCGACTTCACCGCACTCTTCCTCTCGACAAACTACATGACCCCAACACCACCAATTAGGGTCCGCATCATCCCCTAAAATTGCAACCACTACCTCTGTATGTGACTTAGCTCGACGACGCAATCCCCTACGATGAACCGCTCCCTTTCAAATCCAAGCTCTAGATGCTACTCGACATAAGAAACGACCCTATATCCTCCAAATCGCCTAGCTCAACTTTAAATTCCTTTACATCAAAGCCTTAATATCAACAAGCACTGCTCATACACTTGCCCACTCCAAATCTCTGTCGAACCCTTTAAAACTCAAACCCAAGCGTAAATCCAACCCTAAAAAGTTCAAAGATACATACTTTTAAATTTTTAGATTTTTATATGTTTTGATTTTTCAATCGAAGAGGATTTTATTGTATTTCCTTTCTCTAATTAATGAAGTGATGGAAAGGTACAAAGATTAGAAAAAAATGCGTGCTGAGGTTATGGGTTGACTTTAGTTTAAACTGAAGTTTCCAGTATCTCACAACACAGGCTTTTGTTTGCTTGGATCTCGAATGTCAAAACAAAAATACGGTCACAATCAGAACAACGATGTGATCTCAATATAATAATAATGATATACGCTGGTTATTGAGTTTTGTAAAATCACAAAAACACTACCGTTTGCCGAAAAATCGTTAAACGACAATTTAAATATTTCCTAAATTTAAAATTATGAAAAAATCCAATAAAATAAATTAAAAATATGTCGACAGAATTCGAGTCATAAAAAGAAAAATAAATTCTCTAATAATTTATTTGAACCATTTATTACTGTAAATAAATTAACAAAGGAATTCACTGATAATATTTAATAATTAAAAGGAGTTAAATAAGTCAATTAAACCCATTAAATAAATATTCAATTAAAAATCTAGATATTTAAATCATTATTCAAATAATAAGTCTATACATCCAAGATTTTTAACAATCCTTATTTTTGAATTTCAGATATTAACTTATAAAAATACACCTATATTTGAATTTTCATTATTAAACCCTTTTAAACAAATATTTTTTAATAATTAAAATTAATTAAATATTCAAAATTAAATGACCAAAATTGCGGGTTGTTACACTCTCCCCCTTAAAAGAATTTCGTTCTCGAAATTACCAAGGTAAGAAAAATGCCTCCAAACCCATTAACTTTACAAAATCAATTAGTTGGAATAGGTTACTAAATTTCCTAAGTCCTAAAAGTTGTGGAAAATTTCGGCAGCGTCTCCTTTGTGCGACTCAATCCAAAAAACTACAAATTCCCACTACGGGCCCAAACCAATCAAAAGAAAATAAAAGCCAAGTGGCGTTCCATATCTAGGGCATAAAATCATCAATCCAAATGATAATATAGACATGTGCCTATTTATCGGGCAAATAACTCAAGTCATAAAACCAAAGGCGTCAAACTGGCCTTTTCTTCCATAAACCTACGTCTCAATTTCAAATATATCCAAGCCAATAATTTGCATTTCCAAATGTTAAACTTATAATTATTATAAAGTCCATAAGATGCACATATACCATACATACGCAATATCAAATCTGATCGTTTACTCGATCACACAATTTCACTTCCGAACTAGTACCGTCCGATCGACTTCCCTAGCGCGGAATACGATCCGGTTCCTTTAATAAAACCATTGTTCTCCTTGCATAACCATATAGTATGGTAGAAAACTTTGGAATCGATTCAAAATCCATATCCAGTGTTCGTCGTCGGGAATCGAGTGAAAAATCCTTGTTGGATCGGTGTAAATAACCTTGAAATCGTGTGCTCGAATTTGGGTCAAAATCAATTATGCGAATCAAATGGTCTTCGTACAACATTTGTCTTTATTTCGGTTGGTTCCTTAATTATACCAATTTTTTTAATTCGCTTTCACTTTAAATCATAATTAATTATACCGATAGTATACCCCTTTTATACTAAAATTCATTTATAAACCACTTAATAAATCATTTATTAACTTTACCAATGTTAAATTTTACCTCATAGCTCAATTTCAAATTTACTTTTCTTGACTATACCAATTATTTTAATTCACATTTGTTATTTCTTGGTATATTCCCTTTAAACTAAATTATTTATGAACTATTTCATAAATCCATTTTCATTAAAAATCATTCCAGAACACATTACTTAAAACTCAAATATTTCACAACTTATGTTTATAAGCATCTTATAAAAGACAACTTAATTTTATCAACAATTTAAATCTCAAGTTTATACACATTTCAAAAGCCACAACTCCATCTTAGAGCTCCTCCACACTTAAGTTTATTATAACATTTTATAAAGCACACTTAAGTTTATTATCCATTCAACTTAAGTTTATATTCTTAATTAATACTAGAATTCATTTTCTAAGTCATTTTATAACATATTACTTTAAGCTTACAAACACTCAGTAAAAATTTATCTCATTAACAATATTTCCCAAGAATTTTTATTACTTCCAAGGAATCAATATTTTACTTCAGAAATATTACTCAAGCCTATCAACATTCTATACTCAAGTTTATAATTGCAAAATACCCATGTATTTTCTAAGAGCACATATACTATATTCAAAATTGTTTTACTTAACTAGAATATTCAATAATTTTAAAACCTGTTTTAAAATTCTATCTCTTCAAATTTATAAGTTACAAAAACTTATTTTTTTTATGTTTTCACAAAACACTTAATTAAGATTTCTATAATAAATCGGAAGTCCCGACTATCCAAAATCATCGAAAAATTCCATTTCATTTTTTATAAATGAAAATTTCCCAAACAACATCTCGAAATAAGATACACCAACGAACTATTCAAATAGTTAAGATGTATGAGTCTGTAATACCACTTAGCTAAAATTTTTAAGAATTTAAAATTCAGTTTTTATTTCAAAACATTTTGAAATAGTATTTATATACATTACTCCTTTTTGTACGTATATCAAATCACCCTTAGGGAATTTTAAACAATTTTGTTTTACCCAAAGAATACAATAATCAGTTTCTAACACGATAGCAATTCCTCACTTTAGAAACTCGAAAATGAAAACTGATGATGCTGTAGTCATCACCAGATTCATTTTCCAATGACCAAGTGAGTTTACTGCTTTTTATCTCCTTTAAAATCTATTTTAACTTCCTTTATTCATTTATACTTCCAAAATAATACAACAACTATTTTTCTCAAAATTTTGAAAACAATTTTCAAACACCGGTTTTGAGTTCTAATTTTCTCGGTTTAAATCCATTTTTATTTATAACCATATTCTAAGAAAATTTCTATTCCAAAACACTCTTAAATAATACTATTATTATTCTTTCAAACTTTTCAAAAATAATTTCCAAAACATCAGAATTTAAATTCTTCCTCATTTATAAACTGTATTTATAGATCCTACTTATATAATTTCACTTCTTATATAAGGTCATTTCATAATTGTTTTTGTTTGTATAGGTTATAATACACACCTTTATTACATAAATTCTTTAACTACCACCGAACTTCTTATAGTCAAACTGTGAAATTGAATTCACAAGGAATTTACTGATAGTGTTTAATAATTAAAAAGAGTTAAATAAGTCCATTAAACCCATTAAATAAATATTCAATTAAAAATCTAGATATTTAAATCATTATTCAAATAATAAGTCTATAATTCCAAGATTATAAAAAATCCTTATTTTTGAATTTCAGATATTAACTTATAAATAACACCTATATTTGTATTTTCATTATCTAACCCTTTTAAACCAATATTTTTTAATAATTAAAATTAATTAAGTATTCAAAATTAAATGACCAAAATCGAGGGTTATACAACTTTCTTCTATAATCACATATATTTTAGTACTTTAAAAATGTTCTATGTTCATCTCCGAAATCATTACTACAAACTATTAAATCAGAGCATCCAACATCATTTACAATCTGCAAGAAGTAGAATAATAGTACATGATTCCCAAAAAAATAATCAAAAGTAGGTAGATTCATTAACCTATAAATTCAAAAAAGATTTTTTTTTTTGAACAATTATGTAAACAACTACGACCATCAAAATTTACTGGCTTTCAAACTCGGCTGAACCTGAAATCAAGTTATTTAAACAAAAATCAATTTTAAGACTTATCTGTTGTATGAAAAAAAATATTAAGTTGAAATTAACTACTATCTCGAATCAAAAAAGCAACAACTAATACAATAAATCCAACCTTCAAATCATGAGATTTCAATACATATGAATTCCATTTACAGTATAATAGGAACAAAAAACCATACTTTTTATTAAGGAATTTCTCAAAAACATCAAAATAGGTCTTTCTTGTGTTATTAATTTGGATATGCTCTGCCATTAACTGAAGATATGAGAGGCTATCATTAATTTTGATGATCAGGGTTTATTGACTTTTATAAGCATTTCGCCAAACTGTTTGGTTGTTTGTTTACTCAGTTATGAAGTGGGTTTTTATAGTGTTTTTAATGACTTAATTTTAATACCTCTTTAAGTGGCGTTAGGAATAGTTTAGGTGTGTAAATAGTAACACCCTTTAAAAATTAATCTCCAACGAGGATGTTAATTCAATTGTAATATGCTGATTTGACATAAAATTTACTACACGTTGTCAAGTTAACATCTAGTTTTAGACACTATACTTCATGAAATGAAATAAATAAATTCATATGTTATTATTTATTTTAACATAATACTTTTATTTAATTACATCGAGACACATAAACTAATTATTTGCTATGAATACATTGGTATTGGAGTTATTTTTTCAAGATTATTGAAATGTAGAGTGCGTTTGCAAGATTTTGAGCGGAGTAAAATTTCATTCGTTTTCGACGCGTCAGACGTCCCCACGGAGGTTGGTCCACATAAAGGCACGCCGGGCTAAATGCAGCTTTAAGCTGTGTTTAGTTTTAATAATTATATTTAATATAAATCTAAATTTTTATAAATTTCCAAAATTAATAATTTGTGCAAATAAGGTCCGCTTGAGACGCCTTTTTATGTTGCGATCGCATGAAAGTGCTCTACAATATGAGTCGGCTTGAACTGAATCCGAGCAATTTATAAAATTTCAATTTACCGTTCATATATCCGTTTTTATTCGTAGCAAACACATCTCCGTTTGTTTAAAATGCTGAATTCTGAATTTTGATTGCTGGACTCTAAAATTTAAATGTTGATCGCTGAATGCTGAATACTGAATAATCACTTACTTTTTTGTTTTCATTAGCATTCAGACCAAAAAACAACATTCAGGATTCAAAACAAAAAATAAACACTAAAAAATTTCGAATTATTTTGTCGGAATAGATACATTTAGTCAGAATATTGATAAAAAACAAACAATATACAAGTTTTGATTTTTAAATCAAAACTTGAATCAGAACTTTTGTTAAAAGACAAAACGTTAAGTGCATAGAATGAACTATTTATTGGTACGAAATATTAAAAGAAAATTACATGGTTTTGCATTGAAGATGCACTTATTGGCCTGATTGCCGGTCCAAAACGATAGGGAGACACTGGAATTGCATCCATATTCCCCCTTGTTTTACATCAATCAACCCTGTTGTTGTTTTGTGAACAAAATTCTACTCTACTTCCACGAGTCGATTGTTCATTAATTAATGGCCATTTACTTGTTGGAAGTTGGAACCCTTGCATCTATGTGACAATCTTCTAAGAAGAATAAGCAGAGGGATTTTTCATCAAGCAGAGAATAACTTGTCCGTTTCTCAGACAATATACGCGCCACAAAATATCTTTAATTTCATCTTTGATTTGCTCGTCTTATTCTTTTCTTATTTTTCCAATCGGGATTTGATAAAATATAAGAATATTGTGATGGAATCGAGGAAATTGTCTATTGAGATGGATGTTGCAGTTCGAGTTGTGCAGATGGCATGCTCTCTTTGCCAAAAAGTTCAAGATGGGATCGTGGAGATGAAGAAAGACCAGATTCAGGCTAAAGATGACGATTCGCCTGTTACTGTTGCAGGTATTTTAATTTTGTCATTTAATTTTTATATAGTTATTATGCTCATTGTGATTTGAAAAGGGTATGTTAAAACGTTTTCTCCCCCTTTTATTCTCTTCTTTATTCTACTATCAGAAGAAACAAAAATTATCTTCAAAATTTGTATGTTTGCTGTGTCATTTAATAATTTTAACTACTTCCAATCTTCTATATTGCTATTTAGCAAATTAGGAGCATATTGATAGGCGATCAAAAGAACAAACAACGTTAATATTAAAGAACATATATAGTTCTTGGACAATGTTCATGTAAAGCAATTGCCTTTGCATTGTGCAAAAAATAGTTTGGAGAGTGCAATATGGTCTTTTGGAATTATGATCAGCCATTTTAACCAGTTTAGTTTGTCCACAGCGATCATGACAAGGCATTCAATGTATTTTGTATGGTTTCCATATAATTGCTAAATGAGGAAAAAAAAAGTGGTTTAATGACAAGCCGTGCTGCTATAAAGGGATTTTAAAAGAATGGTGACTATAAAATGGTAGTTTTTTTTAAAAAAATTATTAAATTATTTATTTATGGGAAACACATGAAATATTATAGGAAGGTGTTGAATTTGGATGATTCAAATATTTGTTAAGGAGGAAAAAAATTGATTAATTGATTCTTTCAAATCAATTAATTTGGCTGGTATATGGAAGGATATTATGAAGGAAACTAACTAATTAGTCAAATCAATTAATTAGTCAATATATTTGCTATATAAAGAGATAAATGATTAGACATGGAGAATAAAGGAAAGATACAGAAACGAAGATTACGCCATCTATTTATATTAAAATCAAATCATGCAATTTGGAAAGATATCTGGATAATCAGGAAACTGATTTTCTTAATCTCCAAGCAACCTTTCATTATCAAGTCTATTTAAATGAAGGAATTTCATCTTCATATGTACAAGCAAGTGTAGTATCCACCATTATTCTTTCATCTCTTTTGTACTCTTTTCTTTAGTGAAATAAAAAGTTGTTGGGTCTCCGTGGACATAGGATATTCATATCCGAAACACGTTAAATCTTCTGTGTCTCTTATTTCTGTTATTTTTCTGTGAGACTGCATAATTTTTTTTAAGCGTCGTTGGTATCTAAATAGGCAATACTAGATCCTGAACAAATAAATCGCTTCCGCTCAATTAAAACAAAATTCACTACATTTTGATATCGAAGCTAGTGTTATTGTTTCTGTTTGGATATTAATGGCTACTTCTAGTAAGTTTGTTGGTAGATCTGGTGTTAATTATGGAGTAACACGTTATGACGGAAAAGGAGATTTTGGTAGTTGGAAGTTGAAGATGGAGGCTGTATTGAAGAAGGAGAAGACTTATAAGGTTGTTTCTGCGCCTGAGAAATTGAAAGGTATTGATGCAGCTGATTTGGAAGAGATGAAAGATGAAGCTCTCACAATAATTTAGTTGAGCCTTTCAGATGAAGTTCTTAGAGAATTCTCTCAGAAGACGACGACGAAAGAACTATGAGATGCATTATTGGATGCATATCAAGACAAGTCTCTCACTAATCAGATTATTCTTCAGCAACAACTCTATTCTTTCAAGATTATGCCTGGAGCTGATCTCATGGAGCATGTAGATGTTTTGACGACTTTGATTATGAACCTGAAGGCAGCGGAAGTTGATATTACCGATGATGCTCAAGCTGTGATCCTCTTATGTTCCTTGTCTAAGGAGTATACTGCTTTTGTTAATTTCATGATTTATGTCTGCAGTAAAATTAGCCTGTCTGATGTAAAAGCTGGTCTTCATAATGAAGTATTAAAAGGTAGATTGGCGAGCACTAGCTTGGACAGTGATACCGAAGGCTTATCTGTTCAGAGAGGTAGAGGCCAAAGCAGGTCGAAGAAAGGTGGAGGACGGAATTATTCACGGTCTCAGTCTAGGAGGCCGAAAAATTTGACTTGTCATTATTGTAAGAAACCATGACACTTGATAGCACAATGTCCTAAGCTTGAAGGTAGAAGAAAAGATCCAAAGCAAGTCTCAGCTTCTACAGCAGAGAAATCAGATACAGAAAGTGACACTGATGTATTTACAGCTTCTACCTCTTTTGGAAAGAGCAACTTATGGCTGATTGATTCTGGTGCATCCTATCATATGACACCTGATAGGAACTGCTTTTTCACTTACCGTGAAATTGATGGAGGAGAAGTTCTGACGGGTAATGATGCTTTTTGCCGTATGGTGGTGTTGGTAGCGTGATGATTAAGATGTTTGATGGTGTTATTCGTGATAACTGATGTTAGACATGCAGCCGATTTGAGGAGCTTGATCTCTGTTGGGGTATTGAGTAGACTTGACTTGAAGATTGTAGTGGAATGAGAGAAAATGAAGATATCGATGAGTTCCATGATTGTTATGAGAGGTGTGAGGGCAGTAAATCTTTATCTATTAAATGGCACTACTGTAATTGGTGAATCAGTTTCTGTTATATCTGTTGATTCGGATTCTTTCAAATTATGACACTTACGGATGAGTCACATTGGTGAGCGCAACATGGTTGAGTTGAGAAAACGAGGATTGATTGATGGAGTTCAACATTCAAAACTTGGTTTTTGTGAAGAGTGTCTTTTTAGAAAGCAGACGAATATTTCTTTTGGTATAGGAGAGCATAAATCAAAAGTTGTCTTGGAGTATGTTCATACAGATGTCTGAGGTTGCTCTCCTTGTCAATCTTTAGGTGGAGCCAGATATTTTATTTCATTTATAGATGATTTCTCTCGTAAAGTATGAGTATACTTTCTTCAGTCAAAGAGTGAAACATTTGCCAAGTTTTCGAAAGTGGAAATCTATGGTTGAGAAGCAGTCAGGGAAGAAATTGAAAGTTCTCCGTTCAGATAATGACGGTGAGTTTGTATCACAGGAATTCATCGATTATTGTGAGTCTGAAGGCATTAAGAGGCATTACACCACACCAGGCGACTCCCAGTCTAATGGAGTTGCAGAAAGGATGAATCAGACATTATTGGAGAGAACAAGATGCCTTAGACTGACTGCTAAATTGAAGAAGGGATTTTGGGCTGAAGCTTTATCTATGGCGACTTTCCTCATCAACCGCACACCTTCTACTGCCATAGATATGAAGATCACTGAAGAAGTATGGAAATGAGAACCTGTTAGCTATTCATTTCTCAGAGTGTTTAATTGCCCAACTTATGTGCATGAGAGCAAAGGGAAGCTGGAAGCTAGAGCTTACAAGTGTATTTTTCTAGGTTATAGAAGAGGAGTGAAGGGATATATGTTGTGGTGTCCTATTAGTAAGAAGATCGTTATGAGCAGGCATGTGACTTTTGATGAGAATGCTATGTTGAAGATGGAGCCTTCCTCATCGGATGACAATGAGAGGACATGTGATGAATGCCAGACTCAAAACAAGTCATCTGTTGATTCTTTCCATAGACGTTCGAATGATGTTTCCGATGACACCATGGTTGATGAGGATGATATCGATGTTGGTACAGAGGATCAAACTCAAGGTGGAGCTCATTCAGAACCTAGGCCTGTCAGACAAAGAAGAAAGCCTACGTGGCTTGATGAGTTTGTTGGATTGAGCATCGAAGATATTAACTTCGATGATATGACAACATATGCTTTGAATGTTGTCCATGATGATCCCTGTGATTATAGAGAAGCTATTGCATCATTTTAACAGTTCCAGTTGGTTAGTTGCTATGGAGAAGGAGGTTGAATCATTGCAGAGAAATCATACTTGGGATTTGGTGTCTCTTTCCACCGACAAGAGAGCTATTGGATGCAACTGGATCTATAGAGTGAAAGACGGTGAAAATGGTAATCTCAGATACAAGGCAATGTTAGTCGCAAATGGGTATGTTCAAAAAAGGGGTAGAGTATCATGATATCTTTGCTCCAGTGGTTAGGCATACTTCTATTCATATTCTTTTGACATTAGTTGCTCATTATGATATGGAATTAAAGCAACTAGATGTCAAAACTGCATTCTTGCATGGTGATCTGGATGAGGATATTTATTTAAAGCAGCCGAAAGGGTTCATTGATAGTAGCAGACCAGACTATATTTGCAAACTCAACAAATCTTTATATGGACTGAAGCAGTCTTCTAGACTATGGTATAAGAGGTTTGATAAGTTTATACTTTCACAGGGATACTCCAGAAGTTTCAAAGACCAGTGTGTTTATTTCAGGAGATGTGATGGTGATATGATTTATTTGTTGTTATATGTTGATGATATGTTGATTGCATCTCGAAGTATGGTCAGAATTAAGGAGTTAAAAGCGGAGCTCAGTAGAGAGTTTGACATGAAGGATTTGAAAAAGACACAAAGAATATTAGGTATGAAGATAAGCAGGGATAGAAAGCGGAGATAGTTAAAGCTCACTCAAGCGCAGTACATCGAGAAGGTTCTCGCTCGATTTGAAATGAAGAAAGCTAAACCGGTTGGCACTCTATTAGGCTCTCATCTTAAGTTATCAAAAGACTTATCTCACTCATCGGAAGAAGACAAGAGATATATGACTGATATATCTTATTCTAGTGCTGTTGGTAGTCTTATGTACGCGATGGTGTGCACAAGATCAGATTTGGCCCATGCAGTGGGTGTTGTGAGTCGATATATGTCTAACCCAGGCAAAGAGCATTGACAAATGCTCAAACTTGATCAGTTTGATACATGTTACTTGAACGCCATGGTACGCTAGACCCAACATCTTATATGTCGATTGCTTGATGATAAGGTGATGAAGAGAGATTGTTATATTTGAATAAATGTGGAGTGTTGAATTTGGATGATTTAAATATTTGTTAAACATGAAAGAAATTGATTAATTGATTCATTCAAATCAATTAATTTGGCTGATATATGGAAGGATATTTTGAAGGAAACTAATTAATTAGTCAAATCAATCAATTAGTCAATATATTTGTCATATGAAGAAATAAATGATTGGGCATGGAGAATAAAGGAAAGATATGGAAACGAAGATTGCGCCATCTATTTGTACTAAAATCAAATCATGCAATTTGAAAAGATATCTGAGTAATCAGAAAATTAATTTTCTTAGTCTTCAAGAACCCTTCATTATCAAGTCTATTTAAATGAAGGAATTTCATATTCATATGTTAAAGCAAGTGTAATATCCACCATTATTCTTTCCTCTCTTTTGTACTCTTTTATTTAGTGAAATAAAAAATTGTTGGGTCTCCGTGGACGTAGGATATTCATATCCGAACCACGTTAAATCTTCCGTGTATCTTATTTCCGTTATTTTTCTATGAGACTGTATAATTCTTTTTAAGTGTCATTGGTATCTAAATAAACAATACTAGATCCTGAACAAATAAACCGCTTCCGCTCAAATTAAAACAAAATTTACTATAGAAGGTGTCAAATTTTGCCTGTTTTTGGCTTCGATGTGATACATTTAATCTGCAAGGGTTCGTTGAATTTTACATACTCTCCCTCTATTTAAATAGAGAAGTGCTATAGTGACTAAACGAAGAACTAGGGGGATGTATAGAAAATAAAGGAATGGAGGAATAGGGCGGGAGTATAAAAATTAAGGCTGTGATCAAAGCCTTAATTTTTGACAAATGTATTTCGGTCAGAGTGGTTTTGTTGATTTAAATATGGTGTTCATTCAGCATTCCTCTGTTTAAACATATTCTATTGTAGGCTGTTTTTTCAGGAGACATCAAATGAAATCCTTTTCATTCATGAATTTGTTACACTTCAATCCTTCTTCTTTACACCATCATGTATATGGTTATCTCGTCATACCTTGTTCCACTTATGTGTACATTAATGCTATTTAACAGTGTGTTGCTTACAATTTCACTAGATTGGGGTGTCCAAGCAACTGTCAGTTATATTCTTTCACAAAATTTTGGTAGTGAAAATGTATCCATAGTTGCTGAAGAAGATGTTGAAACTCTGTCAAAGAAAGATTCCTCGATCTTGCTTGAGTCCGTTGTGGCTACTGTTAATGAATGCCTTTCAGAAGCTGACAAGTATGGATTAAAACCTCCTGAAAAGTTACTTGGGACTAATGAAATTTTAGAGGCAATAAGAAAATGTAATTCCACAGGGGGTTCCAAGGGTAGATATTGGGTTCTTGATCCTGTAGATGGTACATTAGGGTTTGTGCGTGGAGATCAGTATGCAGTTGCTTTAGCTTTAATAGAAGATGGAAAAGTAGCTCTTGGTGTTCTTGGATGCCCTAATTATCCTATGAATAAGCAATGGTTAAATTATCATCAAAGATATTTTAGGTTCATGTCAAAATTGTCACCTTCTTCGGGCAGTTGGGAAAAAGGATGTGTTATATATGCTCAAAAAGGCAGCGGTGAAGCATGGATGCAACCACTTGTTAGTGATTGTAGAGAGACTGATATGCATAACTCTGCAGTTCTGATAAATGTGTCAAATGTTGACGATCCTGCATTGGCAACGTTCTGTGAACCAGTTGAGAAGGCAAATTCAAGTCATTCATTCACAGCAGGGTTGGCTGAAAGTCTCGGCCTCAGGTGAGTTTGTTAATGTTACATAATACTGTTATATAGCTTTTTATGTTATTTTCTTAGTTCCCCAACATACTTGGAGAACTTGAAGGATACCATTAAATTGGAACCAGGAGTGAATTAATTGTAGGTTAGAGTTTTAGCGTATTCATTTATTTATTTTTATTTAATTTTGAAAGATTCGTATATGGGAGTAAATGTTTGTAGATTGACGTTGGACATAGAAACAAATGAATATTCATGGAGCTCATATTCATAATCGATTAATCATTATATAATGAAGAATTGCACCGTGTCCTTCTCCTACAATCGTTTCCTTGTAAAATAAGTTAATGTTTCGGGGGTGACGTTATGGAGGCTTAATAAGATAGAGATTGTGACTAGCTTTGAAACTGATTTAATATTCAGTTGTTGAATATTTATTTATTTGGTTTGTTCTTCCATGACTGAAGTACAATTTCATTTACTCTCCTAACTTGGGACTAACATAACTTTTCATATTCGGATAGTGCATATCATACCTAGCTCTGCGTTATATTTGGTGTCAAGCCTAGGTTGGGTCCATAAACATTAATTATTTATTTCTTCCTGAGTTAGAATGAAAAATATCGTGCGTCGGTAATGTTACTTCACAGGTACTATTTGGGATCCAGCCATTATAGTTCAAATATATTGATCATTTCCGAGTATAAAACCAAAACAGAATAGGCTGAATAAATAACCGATTGCTTGTAAACGCTGAAATAGCTTCCAAACAAACTTGATTCCATCTAAATCAAAAGAGTAAAATAAATGTTGTTATTCGACCGAGTAGGGTCAAGTTATTCAAAAGCTTATCAATTATATGGAGTTCAAACATGCTAATAAGTAACTCATCATGAATAAACATGCAATAACATAGAAAGATAAGATTCTTCACCTCCATAAACCTGTACATAGTTTACAAAAATCGGACTATGGCTCCTAACTTTTGCTCACCTCCATAAACTTGTGCAGAGTTTACAGTACCTCACACAAACTGGACTATGATTCCTAACTTTTCCTCGCAAGAGTTCTTACACTTAATGCTTTTGCAGGATAACACTTGTCCTTCCTTTTTTCATCTCAACTTTTTCTCTTCATCCTTACCAACTTTTGTGTGCGCAAAAATGGAAATGTATGGGATATTCATAGTGGAAAAGGGTAATTTTATAGTGTTGCATTTCTAGTGGGGATGTTTGGCTCACGCAAGTATTTCACCATGTGGGACATCTTAAAGCTACCTCAGGAAGCTTGTCACCTTATGTTGACATCTCAATGATTCTTGAGAAAGCTTCTCATCCTGTGGTGACACTTTATGGCTTCTCATCTCAAAGATATTTTAAGGAAGCTTGTTTTCCATTCTAGATCAGATTTCGATTTAATCCATGGAACAAGATATTTCCTTGTCCAGCACACATATTTTTCTTTGATTGCTGTGCAACTACCATCACAATTATATCAATGTTACATACATGATCACACACAAAATTTCATATTTAGCCGACCTTTGTATTTTTAGTCTATCTCTTGCATTGCATATTTTAAAAGCAATGCAATGCGCACTGTAGCACTCTTGGCGATAAATAGTATTACATCATGAAAATAAAAATATAAGATACACACACGGCTAGCAGTATTTTATGTGTTATTTTGGTTTAATCCATTAGATGGAGGTGGTGAGTTGGATACAACACGCACATCAAAGTACACAGAGACTTTTGGGAAACCAACGCCCACACGTTGGTTTAACCTGTGAGACGGAGGTGGTTAGTTGGATACAATATTTATGTTATTTGAAGTTGCATATCATTACAGATGGCAACAAAGCATGTTGCCAGTCAGAATTGTAGATTGTAAATTTGTAACACATTTTTCATCTGTGTGTTTGGAAGGGGTGAAGTAAATACTACTTGATGAGCTACCATACCGGTGTGGATTGCAAATACAATGCCTGGGTGAATTGAGTTTATGAGCCAATGAAGGTGTTGTGCTGTTTAAGTGCGGTAGCCATGACATCCTTCAAAATATGTAGTCTCAAACCATGAAAAATAGGAATGGACATATACCAAGTCTTCATTTCAAACAACATCAATGCTTATTGAGCAACAAAAACCCACATTTTGGTTTGGCTTATTGGACGAAGGTGAATCAACATGGGGGGCTATGTTAGCATTTTAAGATGGTGAACAAATATTTTTCCACATAAATGATGATTGAAGAATTATAATTGCAATACAGTTTTCTCAAGCTGGTTTTTGTGTGTAATACTTCTCAAACTTGATATCATGTTGAAATGATTGAACATTCATTTTTATGTTTTTTTTATACTTTTTGGATAAATTTCCTACCTGAAACATGTGCACTGGCAACAATCATTTCTTAAACTCCAATTGAAAATTCACTTAAATCTACCATAACCAGTTCAACAATAAAAATTCTGAATGATATATAAGATTTCAGCCATCATCTTACAAAAATAAAAAATAAACAAACAAACTACAAGCTATAGATCACCAAAAACATGTTCTTTGTATTTTCTTTTTCTTTCAGATTAACCAAACCTTTGGTTTATACTTACAGGTTTGATTTCTATTAGCGACGTTTTTTTTTTCAACACCTTTCAAAAATGTCAAATTCATTTCCGCCTCCGTTAAAAACATGTTCCACGAAAAATCCATGTCAATGTTTACAGAGAAAATATGCATTTTAAATTGTTTATATTTGCAGTTAGAACTGCAAATATTTGCATTCTGCCTATAAATATTTGCAGTTCTAATTGCACATTTTTGTAAACTGAAAATTTGCAGTCTACGTAGTAGGAATGTGCATTTTACCCTTAAATATTTGCAGTCTACACTGTTAATATTTATTTTACAAATATGTGCATCTTAAGCTACACATATTTGCATTTTAAACTGTAAATATGTGCAGTTTAAAATGTGCATATTATCATTAAAAACATTGATATGGGTGTTTTGTGAACCTTATTTTTGAGAAGGGTTTTCCATGTATTAAGTTTAAAAACACTCAAGTATTTTATTTTGTGGTATCAGTAAGCAGTAGTTTTGATGCGCCATTAATGCTTAGGCCTTGATAAGTTCAGCCTTGAAATCTTAGAGCAAAACATTTAATCTTCTTGCAACTGCAGCAAACAACCACTACGAGTATACAGCATGGTAAAGTATGCTGCCATAGCACGAGGAGATGCAGAAATATTCATGAAATTTGCAAGAGCGGGATACAAAGAGAAAATATGGGACCATGCTGCTGGAGTAGTCATAATACAAGAAGCAGGTGGAGTAGTTACTGATGCAAGAGGCAGGCCTTTAGACTTCTCTAAAGGAGTATTCCTAGAAGGAGTTGATCGTGGAATAATTGCTTGCTCTGGGTCAGTTTTGCATGAAAAAATTATAGGGGCCGTCAATGCTAGTTGGGATTCTTCTACACTCTGAGTTTTGATATGGTGTTCAGTATCGGATTCAATTGCAGATGACAGATATATATTCATGGTAATTTTTATTCTGCTTGCTTTTAGAGTGTATTCATTTGTTGTTAGCCAATTTAATTATCTCTAATTTAATTATCTCTAATTTAACCCATGGAATACCTACTTGATCAATTCCCTATATTTTTATCCGCGGTTCAAAATTGGATAATGTTAACCATTAAGGCTACCGGAACTTCAACGATTCAGACGTAGAAGATGATTTATACCGGAAGTATGTGACAAATGCTAGTGGGTTCACTTCCTTGTGATTCATCAGCTTATTTTAGCTGTTTTGTGGGATGGTTAGATTATACTGAGCTAAATTAGCTCTGGAGCCTAGAGAATATATATTTTACTCGATAATGGGAATCAAATAGGTGTAGATATTGGTTTTTAACAAATTAATAGTGTTTCGACATAGAAACTTCTTTAAACTGGTATGTGATTGTTGCTAATAGCTGATAAATGCATAGTCCAGTAATTGTTTCTTTGCTACAACAACAGGAGCAATATTATCATGTCTAAAAACATCCTGAATAATTTAAGAGATCAACAGTGAATGTTGATTCTTTGCATAATCTTCCTCCAACAGTGGTAAAAATGGTTGGTTATTCAAATATATAACTTTGCTTGGTGCGTTTTGGGGACTCTAGCCATCTATTTAATAAATGCCCATTATGTTTTTGTAGTAGACGCCCAAAATATAAACGAAAATACAAAAAAAAGACGGGTTCTTGTTAAATGGATGCTGTATTCAAAAATTTTGTAAGCACCTATTGAACAGACATTTAGCTCATGTTGCAAGATTGATTATGGGGTTTCTTATTTGCATCAAATCTGTTGGATGCTCTAACACAAAGAATTGTGTCTATTAAGAAATGAATCAAATTTCCATGGATCCCAAGTGAAATTTAGAGATATCCGAGGAGAATAACTCTGACAATAAATTAAGTTATCGACAGCTTTTGGAGTACTTTGCATTTAGGTGATAATGCGTTTTTCAATCGTTTATGTTTTGCAGGATCTTGGAACAAACTGTTTGATCACCAAAGAAACGTACGCAAAATCACCTACCCTATCTAAGGGTTTCTCATATGAAGAAGATAGTCCTCCCATGCTTGCTGTTGCTTCAGGTTATATTGTTGAAGCATATAATACACATCTCCTGTATGAGAATAATATTGATCTTCTTGGTGTTTTAAAGTTTGTTGAATCCTTTTTTTAGGTGTCTCTTGGTTTAAAGCCTGCTAAGTTGTCTTTTGTAAGCGATTGATGTATACGAACTGTTTGATACTTTAATTAACAAGTTTTTTTTCTCCTTCTTCTATATCACAGGTATTTTCATTGTGCACTCATACTTTTGCCCGGTTTTATTTGTGGAAATTTGATTCTGCTCCTTATTTTCAAATTTGATACTTGAAAAACTCTCTGTCAAAAGATATTTTAGATTAATCCCTATTTTTTATTTCGACCGAAAGAAAAAAAATTCTATTTTTGAAAATTAAATTTAAATATTAATCACATGTTTGTATAATCAAAACATATTATTTTGAATTTTTGAAAATTGCAAACATTTGTAGAGTTCTCTATAAATATTCGATGTCTACAAATTTAAATTTTTTAAGAGTTCTTTGTAAATATGCTGAGTTCTCTGATCTCTGTAAATACTTACAGAGTTCTCTGCAAATATAATGAAACTAGATATAGTTTTTTTATAACATGTTTTATATGAGGGACGGTTGTGTATTTTGAAACTTAATTCATATGTTTTTACGAAAGTTTCATTTATCCATTTTAAGAAGTGATGGCTAAATGAGTAAAATTTGCAGGTCGTAAAAGTTTTTTTTTTTTAAAAAAATCAAGTGCACCTCATATTGTATAATACCGAATTGTGTTAGCGCCTGAGATATTGGTTTTGGTTTTGATGACAATAACTTTAGGAAATCATATAAAATATAAATACTAATGTTTTATCCAGATATACAGTGTATAGTGCATGATATTAGACATGTAATGATTTAAGAAGACGGGTATCAAGTAAAGTTTGAAGAGATTCAAGATGTTGATATAGAGACTTAAGAGTTAAAGAATAAAAACTCACGAGTATTGAAAAGTTCAAGATTTCAAGATATTTCATATAAGTTATAGAGTCATAAATTTATGTTAAATTTCTGATAGCATTTGATCTCTCTCATCTCTCTCTATATTTAAATAAATTTTTTTAAATATACTTTTCAAAAGAACTTTTAAATAGTTTTCAATTTCATATAGTTATAAATATTATTTTAAGTTTTTGATATTTTACTAAGTTATTGTTTTTATTAAATTTTGATTTATATTGGTTTATTTTTCAAAAAAACTTATCATATAATTTTATAAAATAATTTATTTAAGAAAACAAGCTTTTAAAATGATTTTTCGAAATCATTTTTGGAACAATCTTTGAAAATTCCCTTATTATAGAGAATATACAGTTTTTATAACTTGAAAATAATTGAAAAATATTATATAATAATTATTTCAAAAGCCAAGTTATTTTTAAAATTATTTCAAAATCATTTAGAAAAACCCGTGCTCGAAATCAAGGAAAAACATTGAAAATTCTCAAAAACCGACATTCGAATTCATCTAAAAAACGATTCATTTTGAGTCATAAATTCTCCAAAATTTTGGCTAGTTTATTGATAGGCAGCATTAAACCATTCAAATTGTGTCTGAAAGTTGAACCTGGAGAAGATTTCAAAGTTTTATTATGATTTAAAATCGTATAAATTATATTTAAGCATGTTTACAAAGTATCAAATTGTTTTACAAAGCAATACATTTTCACAACAATATTTTTAAAGTGTTTTTCAAAATTACAAAGGGTATGTCGACATACTCTATCCCTATATGTCGACATACTAACTGTGATTTGCAAAAATCAAATTTCAAAGGAAGTGTCTATTCGTCGTATCTCTTCACGAACGGACATGACCATTATTCCTACATAAATACTCGTCTTCCCAATGATTTTTATCATCATTTTTCATTCTTCTCTCATCCTTATCCTCTTTCATTTTGTAAACAAAAATATAACCATTCATTGCCAAATTTCAACCAAAATCAAACTCAATCGCCATTAGTTTGATTCTCTATCATTTGCTCTATGATTTTCATCATCTCTCTCACTCCAATCAAGATTGAAATGCTATTCAAGAGTTACGAGATCATTTGTAATCAAGATTGAAAATTTGAGTCTGTAAAACTCTATCAAATCAATCCAATATACTTGTGGGTGTGCTTAGTAGCCCGAAAATCTAGTGGGTGTGTTTGTAACCCGAAAATCAAGTGACTCTACCTAGAGGTCGGTATTCTGAAGGGTTTGTCCCATGGCCTTGAAATTGAGATTGTATTTGCATTTACTAGTTGAAAAGAAATTCGTACGAGGAATTGTGCGGGACTAGATGTAGGGTAACTCCGAACTAATATAAAATTCTGGTGTGTTCTTTCCTTGTACTTTTACTGCATTTACTTTTATCTATGTTTTGATTCCGTGATTGTTTCTGTGATTAATAATTGCATAATTCTAAGTATAATCTCAAAAGATTTCAAAAGGATTCATATAAATTAGAAAACACTATTCATCCACCTCTAGTGTTAATTTAAAATCCCTATTCTGCAATCTTACATTTAGAAACATAGTGATGGTTTTCAAAGTATTCATAATATGATTTTTGAAAAGTTTTTACGTCATTCTTTAATAATATTTTTAACATTATTTTCGAAAGGATAATATGTCAATCATCATTACAATGTTTCATCGATTTGCGTTTATTCATTATGAAAAGTTACATGATCTATTGAAAAGGAATGAATTGCAGGAACAGACGTGTTACATGACTTTTATGAACAAACATCTGATAATCAGACACTACATATCAAAAAGGATAAATGGATATTGGATAGTGGTTGTTCAAGACACATGACTAAAAATCCGAAGATTTTGAAAGATATAGTTTACAAAGATGGAGGATCAGTCAATTTTGGTGATAATTTTAGAGGATATGTAATCGGCATTGGCAATGTCGGTAATTCTAAAACTCCTACTATTTCCAATGTTTGTTAGTTAGAAATTTAAAACATAATCTATTAAGTCTTAGTCAATTGTGTGATAAAGGTTTTAAAATTATATTTGAAGGTATTAGGAAACGAAACATTTATATATTAAGTATGAAAATCTCAAATGATAACTTATGTCTTTTGGCTGAACCAAGTGACCTTTGGATTTGGCATAAAAGATTCGGTCATTTGAATTCAAACTTATTTCTAAAATTGCTAAAAATGATTTAGTTAGAGGTCTTACCAAAATGAACTTCAAAGTTAATAATCTATGCGATGCGTGTCAATTAGATAAACTTAGAAAAAGTTCATTTAGATCAAAAGACATATACTTCCGATCCTCTTGAACTTCTTCACTTAGATCTTTTTGGTCCCTCTCACATAAAATCTATAAATCATAATAGATATGCATTTGTAATCGTAGATGACTATTCCAGGTTTATGTGGACGATTTTCTTAAAACTTAAAAGTGATGCTTTTAAAATGTTTAAGATCTTTGTTAAACGAACTCAAAATCAAATGTTCAGAAAGATTAAAACTATTCGAAGTGTTCATGGTGGAGAATTCGAAAGTAAAAATTTTGAGAATTTCTGTAACAAGAAAGGTATAATCCACAATTTTTCATTCAAAGAGCACCACAACAAAATGGAGTGGTAGAACGTAAAAATAGAATGATTGAATAGTGCATTAGAACTATGCTAAATGATAGTAATTTACCTAAGAATTTTTAGGCTGATGTAGTTGGTACTGCATGTTATATACTAAATAGGATTTTAATAAGAACATTAACTAAGAAAACTCCTTATGAACTAGTTTATAATGAGAAACCTAAAGTATCATTTTTTTTATAGAGTTTTGGTGGTAAATGTTTTATTTTATATACTAAAGATAATTTATATAAATTTGATGCTAAATCAGATTAAGGAATTTTTATTGGATATTTAAATAGAAGTAAAGCTTATAGAGTTTTTAATACTAGAATTAATACTATTGAAGAGACATTACATGTCTCATTTGATGAAAATTTAAAAGTTATAATCAAAATATTGATGAAGAAGAAAATATTGATAACCCAAATGAAATTAGAAGCAGCGAGAATACAGGAAATGAGAATAATAATAATAATTCTGAAAATTCGTATCCAAATAAAAGAACTAGATACATAAGAGATCATCCTATAGAAAATATACTTGAAAACGTTGAATCTGTTATTAAAACTAGAAATCAATTAAACAAAATGAGTAATATTGCATTTATTTCAACTATTCAACCTAAAAATCCAAAGGAAGCATCAACTAATGATTCATGAATTCTTTCTATGCAAGAGGAATTGAATTAATTCACTAGAAATGATGTGTGAGAATTGGTCCCAAGACCTAAGGATAAGTCAATAATAGGAACTAAATGAGTAAATAGAACTAAATGAGCAAACAATAAGAGGTTGTAAGAAATAATGCTCAGTTAGTTGCATAAGGTTATTGCCAAGAAGAGGGTATAGACTTTGATAAAACCTTTGCACCCGTAGCATGATTAGAGGCTATAAGAATCTTACTTGCTTTCGCTAACATAATAATTTCAAGTTATATCAAATGGATGTTAAAAATGCATTTCTGAATGGATTTGTTAAAGAAGACGTATATATAGAACAACCTTCACTTTTTGAAGATAAAAAATTACCTAATCATGTTTACAAATTAAAGAAGGTTTTATATGGTCGAAAATAGGCTCGCAGAGCTTGGTATGAGATACTTTCTTATACTTATACCTTTTAAATAAATTTTTAAATATTCATTTCAGAACAACCTTTAAATAGTTTTCTTATACTTATAAATATTATTTTAAGTTTTTGATATTTTACAAAGTTATTGTTTTTATGAAATTTTGATTTATATTGGCTACTTTTCAAAAAATCTTTTCATATAAATTTACTCAAGTTTTATTATGACTTAAAAGTGTATAAATTATATTTAAGCATGGTTACAATGTATCAAATTATTTTACAAAGCAACACATTTTCAAAATAATATTTTAAAATGTTTCTCAAAATTACAAAGAGTATATCGACATACTCTGCCCCTATATATCGACATGAAGGAACTAAGCCAGCTCGCAGCGGAAGAAATTGGTGAATTTCAATTTTTTTTTTTACCCTATTGGATTTTAGTTGGGCATATGAAGCCTAATTTATTTAGAACATTTCTAAATTTGTTTTAAATAAAATTATTTATTTTATTTAAATTAGTTAAAGCGAACATTTTAATTTCGAATGTATAGTGTATCATATACACCTAACATTTAGTTAATGTATAGGGAACAAAATCTTTCATTTTTTCCCTAAAACAAGAATTAATTGAGAGTATTAATTACATTAAATGGAGAGAGAAACCTTTCGTTTTCTCTCTTTAATTTGAATGGATTGATACATTATATCATTAATTAATAATTTATTCATAGAAAGATTTATTATTATGTCCATATGTATTCTAACCGCACAAATTGTAGTTTGAGATTTATTCAATTTTGTTTTATTTATTTCTATAAGTATAAATATATATACATGAACCATATATATTTGTGTGCGTGCGTGCGTGCGTGTGCGTGCGTGCGTGTGCATGTGTAACATCATAATCCGTAAAGGGAATAATATGTCCGTATATAGATGCTGGAATTTACATTGCAAAGGACGGATTAGCTCATTTTATGTGTATTGTAATTTGTTCAAATATGTGCTTGTATAATATATCAAAACATGATATAAATATATGTATATGAATATATATTATTGCATAAAACAGTTTCTGCCATAATAAATTAATGTAAAATAATTACATGATAAAAATACAAGTTTTATAATTTTAGAAAATCTGGAAACGATATTTTGGGATTCAGATTAATTTATGGAATTTCTTTAAAAAAGTACTTATTATTAAATAGTTGATAATAGCTAAAAAAAATTGAAGGTATATGAGACATATTTTGGGCTTAGAAATTTTTTCTAGAATTTTCTCAGTTAAAATTATATTTTTAATTAAATAATTAACTGTAGTTAGAAAATAAATTAATTATAAAAAGTAATAAACTAAGTTCTAAAAATCTGAAATGGTTTTGGAAGATACCTGTGAAATATCTAATGCTTATGAAAAATTTCCAGAATTTTCTCAGTTGAATTTATATTTTTAATTAAATAATTGATTGCAGACCGAAAGTAAATTAATTTTGAAATTTTGAAATTATTTTCGAAAAATATTAAAATTTTACAGTAAGCATCTTACAAGGTGCAACAAATATAAAAAAATATAAAATTGAAATTTTGAACCATAATTATACATAATAAACAATTCATAGACCACTAAATAATAAGAAAATAATTTTATATTTTATGATTTAAAATTGGTATAAAACGTCATAATAAAATTTTAAGATTGAATATATACAAGATATAAACATATATACAATTATGCATATAGACAATTTGCAAATCTATATACATTTAATCTAGACTATTTATATATATTGATATAAATCAAAATTTATTTTTTTAAGAAAAAATTCAACAATAAATTAATAAACAAAATACTACAACAAGCACATAACCAATCCAATTGTAATAAGCACAGTACCAACAAAAATCTCACATAATCTAAACAATAAACAGATCTGAATACAAACAAGTGATTTGGATGTAAATCAACATTCATATGATATACTTGAAATCAAAAAAAAAAAATCAAAAAAAAAGTGCACCTTCTAATGAAGCCTTTGAGTCCACATTGAACAATGAATTCTCTTCTAAGAATGATTCCCAATCCATCAGGTTGCTAATCCGGGATTGAAGACTTTCTATTACAAATTAGCATTTTTAATTCGAATTGGATTTTAGAATTTTTAGGATGATTTTAGAGGAGAGTTGCAGCCAATAAAATGGGGAAGAAGAAGAAGAAAGTGGCAGCTCAAAAAATCAATTAGCCATTGACTAGGGTTTTGAGATTAGCTTTTATATGGGTAGGATAAAAGAGCAAAAAATGATCTCAACCACACATCTCAAAACCATAATCTCATGCATAGTAGCTGCCCCTTCCTCTATCAAAACCAGTGACTTTCACCTCTAAAATTCATGGGTTGTGAGCCCATTTAAACCAATTTAAATATAAATAATTATATTCAACTAAATTTGTTGTCGATATCTCATATCGATCAACATGTTTATAACTTTTTATAAATACATGCAACAAATTTATTTCTCAAATCATTTCCAAATTTATAACTAATATTTCATAAGTATTAATTGATTTAATAAATTTATAATATTATAAACTAATTAAGTCGACAAGCACCATTGTCCCGGTGGTTAAGTGATTCGGCTTTGGTGCGAGAGGTCACAAGTTCGAAACTTGCGTAGCGTGTTTCGAACATATATTGATATGTGATTTGTGATATGTTATCCCAGTGACATGTTGCAGCTAAGTACCAATTTAAAAAAAACTAATTAAGTCATTCGGTCTTAAGAGAATTCGTCGATTCGGTTGTGTGACTCTTGGGCGTAAATTCGGTTAGTGATTAACGTCGAACTATTCGAACGTTAACGTTCACACTTCACTCTGCAGGTGGTGTGACATTATAACCAAATTTATCGTTTACTCATTTTCGAAAAAATCTATTTTAACTTAGCAAGCGTTACCAAGTTGTGACAATTATTTACACCAATTTCCTTTGTCAAAATTATATCACTTTGGACTTGTTGAATTTGGTAATGGTCAAAAATTCCAACATCGTCCACCTTCAAAGTTATAGTCCAAACACAAAGTCTTTGGTTCAATAATAACAATTATTATTAACTGAACTACCATGACCAGAGATGTTGATTTTGGGTTGACTTGAATTGACCGTGATATTAACCCCATGTACCGAGAATAGGGGTGTGTATCGGACGGACTGGATGGAATATTCTGATGTTCGAACTTGAACTCGATCATGAGTCAGACGAGCTCATGTCTGGCTGGATAAAATTCGAACAAATATTTTCTTGTTCAAACTCGATCTGATAAGTAACTGAACATTCTGTGTTCGGTCCAATAAGCTCACTCGTAGAGTTGGACAAGAAACGATCCGGGTCGGACAAAATGTAGACATGCATGGAATCATACTTTATACGAATTAATCTAAATCATAATATATGAGAACAGTATTCTCATGCAAAAATGTGAACGTAATAATGAAAAGGTAAGATAACAAGGCATGGACATAAAACAAGGTAAAATGGGCTCAGAATATATAGTTTGAATTCATGGTACAGACTGATCAATTTTTTAATAAAACACAAAACATCAACACAAAAACATACAAATGATTAAGTCAAAACCTCATCATTACCATACTTAATAAATATTAGAATTCCAAGATTTTCATAACACAAGACATGGTAACAAAACTACCAACTTGCCTAACCTGAAGTACTTTAGCAACTTTGACGTTATACATAATTATAAAGAGTCTTTTGCAAATAACAGCCATTATTCCTAGAAGCATGCAACAACAAATGGCTTTCATGCATATCCCATTATCTCCAAAATAATCATCTCACCTGGACAAATAGGCAGCTCATGTTAAATTCATCAACAAGGATCTAGTTGTTGGACTACTTTATATAAGTGTTATAATGTATGAATAAACAACCTCGTACAATAATTTTCACTTTAAAAAATATAATATCCTTCTTTAATGAGCTGCAATCAATCGGTAAATATATTCATATGCACAACTCAGGTTATGGCAATGGTAAACTCATGTACAAACATCAAACTCAAGTAAAGAAGCAAATCACAAGAATATAATTATTTTATGGTTAACATAAAAAGAATAATAGTACATATGTACATGTAATGGAGATAAGGTCCTTAAAATGACATTTTTTATGACTAACTTTAGAAGGTAATATTAATATTATAAACTAATGCATAGATTTCTAACAACAATCATAATACATGGACTATTTTATATGATGGACTTATCAGTTGTTACGAGAAAATTTTGATCATTCATGTGTATTCTCGTTCTAAAACTTAATAATGTATAAATATAATAGACATCAGAATTAAGGTTCTAAAAAAACTTAACCCTAACTTATCAATAATTTTATCCAAGCTATTCAAAACTAATTGATTCCATATCATTCCTATAAGGTTCAACTTGAAAATAATTGAAGGACAAACCGATCACAAACATTAGTATAATAAGAGATTTAAAAAATACTACACATAATGGATATCAAATTTAAAGTTAAATTTTAAATACTACACAAAATGGATATCAAATTTAAAGTTAAATATGCATCCTTAACTTTGAAGAAAATGTTCTGAAGGTTGAAATTACATGCACATAACTCATAACTAGGATTTAGGAGTTTTCATTCAAGTACATAAGTCTTCATACATAAAGTATATAATAGAAACTTATGTTAAGGACAAGGAATATGAAGCAATATGTACAACATTCAAAATGTGCTATGTGCATACAAGCAGGTTGCTGTAAAAATTATTTAATTTAATTTAATATTATTCTGTAAAATATTATGCATGGAAATGTATAAAATTATAACCTCCAAACTCTTCAAAGTATACTTAGAACGCAGCCAATCTCCATTGCAAATTAAAGCTTCTACTGTTTCAAGTTTGTGAGAACTTCTATACTGATCCAAAACTCTACCACTGACACTAAATGCAAATTCAGAAGCAACACTGCTAATAGGAATGGATAGTATATCTCTAACCATTATTAGCAAGATTTTATACTTAGAAGCATTTATTTTCCACCATTCTAGTACATTAAAAGAATCTTCCAAGTCATCAAATTTATAACGATTTTCTTTCCAATATAACTCTAGTTCAGATTGTGTAGTCTCAACTACATCTGATTCCTCGTCCCATGTTTCAAACTCAGTCCTACCTTTTGTCTTTTTTCTTTTTGAAATATGTGGAGTACTTCCTTTTATTAGCTTAGAAGTGTTATCAGTTGCAGCAGATGCATATTCAAAATATAATTCATCCAAAGAAATCATAACAAGTTTTATATTTTGTTCAGATTCAGATTTATAGTAAATCTTAGGAAAACAAAACTCTATAAGCTTCATTTTTATCTTGGATCTAAAACTGCAGCAATAGATAATAGCAAATTGCAATCTTCCCAGTACTTGTCAAATTTGTTCTTCATTTTATCTGCCATTCCTTTCATGAAAAACGACCCTTCATATTCTAATAACTTGTCAGTTAAAGTTGGCTTAATTTTCCAAAGTTATGGAAGAAACAGGTTAGAAATTGGATAAGTTGCACCTGAAAATATATTTGATGCTTCACTAAAGACCTCTAAAATCTTACATATAGAGTACGCTCTCTCCCAGTCTAACGTAGATGGAAACCAAATGTAAGATGGATCTCTTTCTTGATACGTAGAAAAGACCTTTTTAAATTGTAAAGCACACTCTAACATTGCATAAGTCGAGTTCCAACGGGTAGGAATGTCAACTATTAAACGTTTAGATAGGGGAAGCTGCAATTGTGTAACAATATCTACAAACTTATGCAGGCGTTATGGTGACATTTTGAAGTATTTCACACTTTCACGAATATTTTGAATCACTTCTTTGATCTCATTTAATCCTCTAGCATAATTAAATTCAACACATGCGCACAACATCGAACATGAAAAAATTTACTCTTGAAATAAAGTTTTCCTTTCAAAGCGAAGTTTTCTCTCAAATTTCTCATAGCAATATCATTTGAAGATGTGTTTTCAAGTGTAATTATAGATATCTTATTCTCAATACCCCAATCTAAAAGGCAAGAAAATATTGCACCGACAATCGCAAGTCCAGTGTGAGGTGGTGGCAAAGTTGCAAAATTTAAAATATGCTTCCGTAATATCCATTCAGAGTCAATAAAATGACAAGTTAAGCACATATAGCCTATTGTTTGGTTTGATGTCCACAGATCAAAAGTTAAACTTACTCTACTAACACCTTTTAAAACCTCCTTTAACTTCTTTTTTTCAGATTCATGCAATTTCATGCAATCATTTTTAATTGTTACTCGCGACACCTTCTCAAACTCTGAATTTAATACTTGAAAAAATAATACAAAAACTCATGTTCAACCATCTTAAAATGGTATTCATGCACAGTAATCATTATAGCAAGAATTTCTCTTACTTTATCTTTGCCATATTTATGGAGAGGTAGTTGGCCAATCAGCCCGGTATCAGAAGCTTTTTCTTTAAAGAAGTCTCTACCTAACAATCTTTATTGATTTTCTTTAGCATTACGAACACTACATTTATTTAGATGTCTCTTAAATGTAGTGTGCATCCATCTGTAGTTCTTGTTAACTTGTTATCACAATGAGTGCACTTAGAAAATAATTTAACCTTACCATCTTTACCTTCTTCTTTAATCTTCTCAAAATCCAACCAAACATGAGACCTCTTTTTTCTAGACTGCTTTTCCATCTCCACCAACAACATCAACAATAGCTCTAACAGTAGTTCCATCGGTAGTTTCATTAACATTGACATCATCAACATCATTGGCTGATCTCTTCTCTTTCGTATTTTCATCTTCTCCATTAAGGATAAGCTCAACTTGATTATGATCACAAACTACTGGTTCTTGATATTTTCATCATTTATCAAATCTTCCAAAGCTAGAGGAATAATAAAAGGCAAGGGAGTCGGGATAAATAAAATTAAGAAATACATTGTTGAATCATTTTATGTTGAAAGTACACGTAAGCAAGTTTTTATCCATAATCATAATAAGGTGAATAATTAAATGAAAATTAAATTTGGTAATAATTGACATATATGACCACACTGGATTAAATAATAGGAACATTAGAATTATAAATAAATTAAAAAACGACAATCAGCTTTGGTATAATATTTGTCAAAAATTTATCAACCAAAAATGTAAACAAAACACAAAAACTAAGTAAATCCATTTTTGGAATGATACTCTGCAGTAATAAGCAGGATTCAATTCTTACAGCAGTAATTTGGATTAATAAGCAAGATTTGATTCTATTGGATATTCACACAGCAAGATTGGATAAATACAAGAAAGCTAACAACTAATTATGTAAATCCATTCAAATTTGAATGATAATAATGTGAACATGTCTATTTTTATATTTAGAATGTTTGTCGGGAAGAGGAAATAATGCCACTCACCGGTTGCTACTTGCTAGAACAATAAACAAAGCATACTAAAATATTGAAAATCACCAATTGGATAAAGCTAATATCAGATTGCTTAAATGAACAATAAAAATCAAATAATTCTCGAAATAAACCCTAAATGAATCACATAGTCATATGGTTTCATTAAAAAATACTTGATTAAACAAAACTGAAAAACTCACTTTGTGATTTTGAAGAAGCTATGGCAAAAGTCCGAAGGAGCAAGAGAGAAGTTTAACCATATATCTATTGCCGATGATAGAAATTGTACCTTTGATTTGATGATATATATTATTCTCTAATATGTTGAACTGAGATCTAAACATCTTAATTCAAAAGATTCTATAGAAAATCGAATTTGAGAAACCCAAAGGGTTAAAGGATTTGTATGGAGAAATTAAATGTTGTTTGATTTGTCTAAGAGAAATAATAAGGGAAAGATACAGGTTGTAATTTAAAGGAAAGTCGATAAAACTAATTTATTATCATTAGTCTTGTGGTATAATTGTTATTTACTGCAGCATAGGGAAACCATAGGACATAAATGTTTCACCAACCCCCACGAATGCCATAACATTAGTGACCACGGACAATATTCGATCGGGTGACCACGTGTCCGAGCTCGGCTCCGTAATTTTAATCGAACTAGAATTGATGTTCAAACCCGACCCGTTTCTTAAAAAGACCGTACATCAATCGAGCAATTTTTCGAGTAGGACCAATTCGGAAAGCGGACTGTCCGATCCAATTTACAGCCCTAGAGACGAATCCTCTCTTGAATAGTACTTCACTTGCGATGCTTACACTCGACCCAAGTATAGTTACTCGATGGACACTGTTCCATGATTTGACTATAATTAAAGCGAAGCTTTCATATTGAAGATTCATTTTATTCTCAAGTCGAAAGAATCGTGTAAATTATTCACATCGATATTTTCTATTTGACTTTAGCTATAATAACTAACAGAAAACTACCGAATGAGTTGTTCCATAGTTATCAAATAACAATTAGTATGTAACCCCTAGGTGCCTCCAACAGTCATGAGTAATACACTGCCCAACATTTGGAGAACGTTACGTACTCTAATCTCAACGGATAGATCGATATCTAGTCTCGATGCATCTTGACTAGGAACATTTAAAATGATATATTTATTCTTATTGTGATAAATTACTCACGATTACAAAACTTTGTAACTACTATTACAAAACATATCATTTATGGGTTTTCTAATGTATATACTTTTAATTAATTAATTAATTAACATAACTACATCATATCAAGTATATAATAGAAAGGAAACACCTTTATTTCGAACAAGATTAGTCAACGAGTTAAATATATGTAACAAATTACATAATTTCCCCTAAGATATACCCCAAACTCAATCAATTTTCCACTTGCACTTGTGGTCAATTATGGAATCTTATTCCTACTTCTCCAATCGGTTTTCTAAAAACCAATTGGATTAGTCCCTTAGTGAACGGGTATGATATTATGTTTCAGTTTTCTACTCCGTCAATCAACTCTCTCTGATGGTGTTAAATTGTTTTATCATGTGGAACGATTCAGAGTATGTCTCTCGACTTCCACCGAGCTCTAAGTTCTCTTTATGAACTGTATCGCGACATTATATCATGTAACAATGTTATGGATTCTCAATATTTGGAATCGGCTTAGTTATAAATTTGTGCATATATATATATATATATATATATATATATATATATATATATAAACATGCTTTTATTGCGGTGCCATTCATGGCGATGTACTTAGCCTTTTTCATTGAATCAGCCACGGTCTTTCATTTGGAACATTTCCAACTTAAAGGTTCTTAACTTGAATTTATTATTCACATATTATATTCAGTATCACCTATGATGTTTGAGTCTGTACACTCCTTTATAAGGAGTTTTTGTTTTTGTAAACAAATCTCTAGTATTTTATAAATACACGAACACACTTCAAACAGCCATTTAGTGATATCTATTTGGATTTAATATTTGCTTCATGTATCAAATACATAAAAAAATCATGATATTATAGACAACATAAAATGTATGATAATTCCTATTACCAATGCATAATAAACTCATCTCACATGTTCAGTATTAAACAATTTAATAAGGCGTCTTTACATATTGATTTGGGACATTCCCAATATCTTCTATACTCACAATAAGAGACATCATTTACAAGCTAAAGTTGAGTATTAAAACAACTAAGATTGATTTAACAGAAGTGCCTCGTTAAAATCAACAACGTGTTGTTTACTTGTAACGATCCAAAAACTTTAACGGTTTTTAAACAGCGTAATTAACTGAATTTTTGTAAAATTTTAAATAATTGGATTTGAAATAAGAATTTAATATTTGGTATGCATCTATTTAAATGAAGCAAATGTCAAATTTTTTATCAGATAATATGGAAGTTTATTGTTGTATAATTTTATTTCAATTTAAATTAGTTAAAATTGATGAAAATAAAATATTTTTGAAACCTAAATATTTTTTATAATAAAAATGTAAATCTTTTTTCTGAATGAGACGTCATATTTCGTTTCGTCAAATTTATACAGCGTTAGCCCCGTTTATCTTATTTCGATAAATTTACAGCAGTTTAGCAGCAAACTATCGACTTTTGGTAGAATGATCGTATCACTGATATCTGTATATCGTTCTGTTCGTCTCGTCGTACCGATCTCCATAGTCTATTCATTTGTGTGTTTTGGAGTCCGATTTGCGATGAAATCTACTAAATGGTAACCGTATCGGTACCCGCTCCATGCCTTTTGGTTTCTTGTGTCTATTCAAATTCCCAGCGTGTATTAACTTAGCGGTCATTAACTTTTATTATTCTTGAATTCTGGTCCTATCTTTTGTTATTCGCAGGATTTTGCTATTTCCATTTATTTTTGTTCCGTCAATTTCCTTCCGGTTCGTTTATTATTTTCTTTTGAAAATTTAATACATTATGCTATACTTTTATTTATATGTTTGACAACCTGTTAAAATTCATCTTCTTTCTACATCTAATCCGCTCATCTTATTTTCCTCCTTTTCGTGCTTGGTTCCAGAAAAAAAAATTTATAAGAAAGCTAACATTCGCATACGTGTTGCTTGGAGCCTCCCTTTTCCTTTGCCTGTGAATTGCATGAGTTCCCTTCCATTTTAAAGTCTCCAATCCCATGCGCCTTTTTCCTCCCATCCATTTTCACGTGAGCCACCGACCACCCTCAATTTCCACGTCCATGCGTGTACGCCTCATCGCCACCGCCAGGGGGAAAACCCAATAGCCCTTCAAACTACTCGCATCGCCACCCACTCCCACTTGCCGGCCTCATCTTCCCCTCTCCTTGCTCCTTGATACGCCACCATTCCCAGGGCAGCAACCACGGCCGGCCTCGTCTCCGCCAATGCCAAGCATCACAACCGACCGATCTTCCTCCTCTCGTGCCTCTTCGGCCTGCGTCCAGCCTTGCACCACCTCAAACCTGACCTACCTTCAACCGATCATGCATCCTTCTTTTGTTAGGCGCTTCATATATGTAAGTGTGTGTATATATATTCTGTTTTTTTTGTATACATGTGTATACGTAAGTTTGGCCTTCAATATAAAAAAAGCGTTTTATCTTAAACTTTAATTTATATTTTAGATGTAATGATTGAATATATACGTCTATATTGATATGTTTACAAATTTTTATACAGTTATCAAATTTTGTCTACCGCTAGTTGTATATATATGTGTAGTATAAATTTTGCTTACAGTATTTATTATAAAAAGAAGTATATACTATATATTAGTTAAATATATGTGTCTATGGTATCTATAGTTTGTACATTAGTTAAGTATATAAAGGTAATATATTTGTTGATATATATTGATTTTAAAATTTTATAAAGTGGTTTACATACATTAGTATTTACATTTGATATGTTGTGACAAAGTTACAAAAATGTGTTATAAGTTATATGTTTACATAAGTTATCTGTTTATACAATATATTAGTTATATATATGATCTGTTAGTTTATATATAACTATATACTGAGTTTTGGTTTTTAATATAAGGTAATGGTTTTATTTCAACTAGGGGTTTAAGTAGCAATGGCCTGGAATATGTATATATATAGAGACTTATTCTATTTGTGTTTAAATAAAATAATGATTTATATATATATATATATATATATATATATATCATATGTGTGTGTTTTAAATTTAATATTGATTTTATAATAAATATGGATCTTAAAATATAATATGTTAGTTTATATAAGTTTTAAAATATTGGTTTTAAGAAAATAATAATAATAATAATAATATATTTTTCATTTATGTTAAGCTGATTTGATTTGTTCTCATCGATTCCTATCTATCAGCTTTATCCATCAAATTCGTGTTCAGTTTACTTCGCTTTGAGATTGTTGTTTGGATTGGTCGATTGTCTAGATCGTGATCTAATTCGTAGCTTGTTGTGTATCAAATTCCTCTAACCTCGAATGGTAAGCAAGCACTTACGATTAACATTCCTATTATATAAATTTGATTTCACTTGAAACGACAATTGAAATATGCTGTTAAAATAAAATTGCTAGTTGTTTAAATTTTTAATATAAGATGCTATTATCTGAAATTGTCCACCTGTGATATATAACACCATATCCTGTTGTGTATATTTTATTTAATTTATCACTAATGATATATGTCTGTTATTAATATGTTACATTTTATCATATTTGTTCTCACTCTGCAAGTTCCCTATTAATTTAGAATTCCTTATGGGTTGAAATGATACATACCTAAACGATATTATAGAATATGGGAAAATCGTTATGGGTTGAAGTGATACATACCCAAACGATATTATAGAATATGGGAAAATCGTTATGGGTTGAAATGATAAACCCAAGCGATCTTTTATCAATTTTAAATTTTTGGGATTGTGGGTTGAAATGATATATACCCGTAGATATCTAAATTGCGGATTGAAATGAAAATATCTGTATCACCTGACTATATGATAGACATTTATATATGGACACCGTTTGTCTTCATTTTGAAAAAAGATTTTCAAAGTTTTGAAAGGAAATATATGGTTTTAATAAATAATGATTTTTAAAATATAATATATAAATGTTATTTTTATATATGTCTAAATTTTAGATTTTAAAAATATATATTTTGGAAAATTTTAAATTTATAAGTTAGTTTTGAAAATTATAAACTTTAAGATTTTACTTATAATCCTATTATTTTAAAAATGTATAATAATACTTAATATAAAATAAATTTAATAATAAGGTTTAATTTAATAAAATTAAATTTAATTAATATATGATAAGTTTAAGTATTTATTTAAATTTATATTAATATTTAAAAAAATTCATAACTTTACAAATAAAGGTTGGAAAGATAAATTAATGTTAAATTGGAATTTAAATTTTTTTAATAGTTGAATTTAAATAAGCATTGATTTAAACGTATTAGTTTTGAGGTTTTGAAAGATATGATGTGTAACTGGATATGATAAAAGGTGATTTAATAAATATCCTCAATTTTAAATAAAAGTGAGATTGAATATTTAATATTGATTTAAAATTATAAATTGGGATTTTAATAAATTGTTATTAAAATGGTTAAGTGAATATTTTCCAATTTGAATAAAATTTAAAGTTAAATATTGAAATATAAATGAAATTTATATATTGTAAATGTTTGAATATTTAAACTTGAATCTTTGAACTTTAAATTGAAATGGTTAAACTGGAATTGATTCAAATTTGAATTTTGGAACTTAAGATGATTTGAATCAATTTGCGAAACTAGAGGGAACTATTTTATTATATAACGTATTTTAATATATAAAATATTTTGATATACTAATTATTTTAATATATAAACTATTATAATTTATAACTATTTATTATATATACTAATTTTATTAGCTAAATTGTTTAAGTCAAAAGTGTTATGATTTCCAAAGTGTTATGATATCAAAGTGTTATGGTATCAAAGTGTTATGATTTCGAAAGTGTTATGATTTCAAAAGTGCTTTAAATTTGAAAGTGTTGTGATTCTGAAAATGAATATTATTTAAAGTGAACAATGATATTAAATTGATATGGTTTCGAAATGAATATGATATTTTGATATGAGGTATGAACTACTTGAAATGACCACGGTGTGAAATAAGCGTTTGATTGTTTAAGAGACCGAGATCGGATATTGTCATACTCTCTGCCAATACCACAAACCACTTTAAAAACTGTGCATGTGGTGGAGATTCCAGAATGAAATAGGATGGTTTGGTGGCGATTCTATATGGTATTTACGTAGCCTTGACTCTCGTGAGTCAGCTTAATGTGGCTAAAACAAGAGCCACACTGGGCCAAGTGAGGTCATTCCTCCGATCGGGCATATTCATTCGATACCATTCTATTGCTTTTAAGATTTGATTAGGTGCACCTTTGATTTGGGAGTGTGTCATGAGGTGGGCGGTAGTAGCAGTTTTGCGTTACCACCAGTCCGGATACGCAAACGGTATATCTACCCTGGCATTGCCTCGAATACCTTGTCGCATGCCCTATCGCGCCTTCTATGAGTTTGGTTTGTACCATACCTATGGAGTGCCCTCTGATAGCCTTCCATTTTATGGAGGAATTACGGTACTGTATAGACTATGAGAATATATAAAAATGTATTAAGGGGGATATGGGTAACGCCTTAACGCTATTTTAATAGTTTACTTTACTATAGACATATTATAATAGCATATATTACTACATAGTAGATAGTTCTACGGATCCTTAAAGGATGGAAATCCCAAACATCCTTTAAGTTGCTTGTATTTCAGTTGACATTTCACTTGAGTTGAATTTAGTATATAAGAATGTTAATCCTGACTCGAGTGTTTTGTATTTTGCTTTATACTCGGGTCAGACTGAGTGTCACAACATTTGAGACTCACCTTTGGAGATTGGAGCTTTGTTTGAAGATCTATCTATCTAGCTTTCAGTTATTTTGGTTTATTCCAGTCACTTATGTTCGGACTCGTCAGTTGCTTTTGTCTTTGAAACTACTCTATATTTGAGATTTCTGTTGTATTTTGTTTTAACTTTGATGTTTATATTGTAGCTTCATGAACTACTATTTATCTATTCCGCTGCTTACTGTTATAATACTCTGTGTCTGTGATTCTATGATTGACTTATTTTCCGTATACTTATAGTTTAGAAATATCAATATAACTTTTAACATTCTTTCTTAATGAACACACGCTTCCTCTACACTTTAATTGAAAATCAAGATATTTCTATCAAAATACTTATTCTATTTTGATGCTTATGAAATGATACTTTTGTATCATTTCTTGGATCATATTCGAAAACTTACAACCTCTATATCGCTCCCACTGACTTCGAGACGCTTTGGTTGTTATATGCAAATAGACTATTCTAAATCATTATTTAGAATTTTCTATTTCAGCACATATATACCAAAACACTAGGTCTTATCAAGTTATAATTTTGTGAGTAAATCTAAAATAACTTGAGTATGTTGAATGACAAATATATTACGCTAATTTCAACAATTGAAATTTACGAGGATATTCTTATCAACGTTGCTCATTAAATTCCAACTACATTAGTCATGCTCATAAAGACACAATCGTGACCGGTGGATCACATCCCTTCGGTTATGACTACCAAAATCATTAATAGCGTACTTGGAATTCTTTCGGATTTGCGCATCATACCATATCATAGAGTCAACACTCTTAATGGTTTAATTAAATAACTAAGGATTATATATTTTTGACAATGATAAGAAACTCATAGTTCCTTTTCAATGTGCAAGAATACTTATTAGACACTCTAATGCAATGTGTTTGCTTAGGTTAGTTAATTTCATTTCATATCATCTAATCAGTTCTATCTATGGATCATATCCAATTCCATTTTACTACCAATAATTCCTCAAAAAAATTCCTTCACAATGAAGTTGGTGTTTATTGAAACAACAATTGTTTCTTAGTGCAACAGAATAAGTATTTATAAACGTTTTATGAATTTCTTTATTTATAAAACTGATTTGGTTTTAGTTTACAAAACTTATGTTCAAAATATAACTATGTCATCCAATGATAGTCTTTCCCTAAATCCTTTTGGGGAGATTCATACAAGATCCCTAATGAACAATTATTACGTGCAATCTTTCGACTCACACAACCTGCCAATTCTTTGGCTTAGGATTTGTTTGAGTTTCTTATAAACCCTTATCTTGTGTGATTTAGTAAACTGTTATTTAGATAAAATAATATTAACCTTATGCACTATTCTTAATTACATGAGTTTATGGAAAGAAACTAACACAACTTCACTTATAATTAATCATACATTGTCCAACAAAGTTCGATTAATCCTTATCGATGCATCATTATGTATCACATGGAGGAGTGACGTTGAGATTGAATCTTTATTCATTTTTAGATACGTCTGAAACCTTTTTCAATATACTTACTCATTCGATCAAATCGAATCATTTCTATTGCATGTTATTTTATGTACTTTTGTTTTATACTCTGTGAGTTTACCATACACATATTACACGTATATCAAATACACATGTCCCATTCTGTGATAACTCATCGGTGAATATGAAGAAGTACGTGGAATCGTTTTTGTATTAGTGGACTTATGATTGCATACATCAATATGTATCAATCCGAAGAGTTCATCAACTCTTATGATGCTCCCACTGAATGGGTGCATAGCCCTTATGCAACGACCTGTATTTTTGGGTCTTCGAATTGGAATATTCAATTTGTTTAAATATTCGGGTTTGAATTAAATTATAATAAAATCTATGTTTCAAATTAAGACCTGATTTCCAATGATGTATTTTTAATTTAATTTTTAGAATTTTTCCATAATTTTTAGTTTGAAAAAATAAATAAATTTTCTTTTGACTGATTTTGCGGCAAACGTCAGTACTTTTGACACTTCATGGAATAAGATAACTTATCTAATTTATTGATGTTTTGTGATCATGTCACATTGTTTTGTGAGATCGTGTTTTTATTTTTGTCCGTATAAGAACATAATATTGTGTAGCACCGTACCTCAAAAACTTTTGTTTTTTTTTAAAATAAAATAAAATAAGATTTTAAACACGTCTATACATTCATTCATGCAAATGGACACCATCTTTTTGCACACATGCTTTGGTTGTCCTTCTTTGGGACATTGGTGTCTTGCATTTAATGTTTATGCATTGGATCGCAAACAACACAACACAGAACATTTCATATCATTACCCCTCTACAGGTTCATGTCACAGCAATATGAACATTCGCATTTAGTTACTTTACACCTTGTTTCACTTCACAAGTTAATTTTTCTTTATATTTATATAAACACATAGTTAGACATGCATGGACATGTCACAGCAAAGCAAGCATTCATTTTTTCCCTCTACCTCATATACACAGATACATTTCATTTTTTTTCTTTTTCTTTCTTCTGCAAAATCAAAACAACACGGCTACTCTCTTTTTTTTTCCTTTGCCATACATCAAATGTATAACTTGCTGCATCCTTGTTCGGTTGTGTGGTTGAGTGTGTAGGCATGCGAACATGTAGGTGTACGCGTGCTTGTGTGCTTACATTGGGAATACTTGGCTGTGTGCATGAACTGCATGGTGGAATAGGAGCAGCTGAGGGAAGAGCCAGCTTTGGCTTCTGACATGTAATTTTTTGCATAAACAAAAACAGAGAGCCTTAATAGGCAATAACATGTGTTGGTGTGTGTAGCCTTTTATATATGTTGCTGTGTTACCTTGTGTGTATGTTTGTGGGTGTGTTGCATGTAGGTGAAGGGTTGTTGGCCATGCATGAGTTGACATGGAGAAAAGGGTGTTATGCGTTTGGATGGTTTGTGTAAATGCGTGAGCAGGGATGGCACAAGAGAATGATGGAAGAAGATAGGTTATGGGCAGTTCTGGGCATCTTGGATTGCGACTAGGAGGAAATGGTTGCCGTGAAAAAGGGAAGTTGGTTGTAGGTGATGGGGAGCAGAGGTTTAGAAATAGGCACGCATGGAAATGCATTCAGCTGGAAACGTGAAGGGTGGAAGCTATGCGTGAGTGGGGAGAAGTACTGGGCTTGCTAGCTTTTAAATGGAATGTGGTGAGATAACTTTTGTTTTATATTTTAATTATTATATAAATGAATATGTTAGTAAAATTGTTACCTTGCTCGTATTTAACCCTTTTGACACATGGATTTTTGCGTTGTAGTTTTGGACATGCAAAAATTTATAACATCCGAAAATTGACAGTATTTAAATTATGTTATTTTAATTAATAACATCGTTTAAATATATATACCATAAATTATGAAAGTTATTTGGTCAAATAAATTACTGTTGAGTTAAGCTGGATCGAATCTGATAATTGGACATCTATTAGCGCAATAAAACACCGTTCTGCTAATTAAATTAATTTGACGTTTAATTAGCAGAATAAATACCCGTTTTTGCTATTTTATGGATTTGGACATTTAATTATATATCGTGAATTAATATGCCACTTCGAATAGATAATATTTTAACCAACGATGGTTAAGTGTTAAATTATTTATATAGTCGTTAATAATGTAAATATCAGCTATTAACTTGAAAAATTAACTTTGAATGAGATGGTAGCTTGTTAAGTACCATGGTGATCGTTAGGCCTCCTTTAAATTTAAAAAGTTTAATTTTGATTTGAAAGTTATTTTAAAGAAAATTATTATTATTTAGTAATAAGATTATAAAGGTGATAACTATTTATTAATAAGGTTTTTAAGATATTTAAAAATAGTTAAAATAATGATTCAAAATTAATTACTCTATTAATTGATTATTAAAAATTATTTCTTAAAATTATTTAAGAATCTTTGTTTATTATTTTAATAGTTTTTAAATTATAGTTTTAAATGTTTTAATTCAATTATTTATTTAAAATAATTTAACCATTCTTTAATTTTTAATTAAAGTCATTTTATGATATTAATTTAGGACATTTAATTATTTTATAGGCTCATTAATTATCATCTTAATATTAGTTTAAAGTTAATTAATCATCGTTTTAATAATGTTTTAAAGTTAGTTAATATTATCTTGATATTATTTTGGAATTTACTTATCAATACAATAATAGTGTTCAAAATTTATTTAATATATTATTAATAAGATTTTAAGTTATTATTTTAAATGAGATTTAATTTTAAAAGTAAAGGATGTTTAAATAATAATTTATTATTTTAAGTTATTTAAAGTCATTTTAATAATGTATGGTTTATCAAAGGAATCTTATTGACTTAAAGGGTTTATTTAACAAGTTGTTAGATACGGAAAGAGTTTTATAAATAATTCTGTATATTTATAAAAGAATTTGATCAATGAGTTTTAAAGTTCTGAAATGGAAAAGTGTTATAAATGACATTTGAGATTTAGAAAGAATATTTATAAAGAATTTCATAAATATATTGGATATTTTTATAAATGGCTTGGAGATTTATAAAGAGACCTTATAAATAGATTTGGAGATATTTATAGATAAAGAAATTTGGAAAGAAATGGTTGATTTCACGCCATAATTCGAGGGGCAATGATTGCCTACCTTTTTCTATGGATTCGTTCGGATAACGACGTAACCATTGTGTAAACTGTGATCCGTGATTGATACTGAACGATACTCTCAAAAAACTATTTTTAAGAGTTTCAAGTTTCTAATTTTTGAAAGTGAAATGGTTTGTGAATATACTTATACTATTGAGATAAGTATATGGTTATGTTATCTAAGTATCAAAATATAGTGTTTTGTAAATATACTTATCCTGTTAAGATAAGTATATGGAAGTCATTTCCAAAGTATTTGAAAAGTGATTTTAAAATAATGGAAACTATTAAATGAGGCTTAGCGACTTTCCTTGTGAAATATAATCTTTGATCGGAATGTTTGTTTGTTTGATAGTTAAATAAGCGACTATCGAATTTGGACCCAAAAATAACTTTCAAAATATTTAGGAGAAACACGAGAATTATGTGGTACAGTCACCATCGAAGGAGTTATATTGTACGCATAAGCTCGTTTCATTCTTCTAGGACGAATGATAAGGAAATCCGTCCACAAACGGTTAGGAGGTAAACTCTGCTCATATATTTGTCTGTTTATTTCTTAAAGAACCAGGGTTGAGTTTACCGAGACTATTGGTATTTGTTCGAAGAGACCAGGATCAGATATATTATTCAAAACCACTTCGATCCAACTTAAGCATTTCAAACTAAAGATATATCGAAAAGTATGGAATCAAAGATGGAGTTTTGAAGTGCAAGGGCTACTTGGTACTAATTCTGAGGGTGATTCCAAAATGGATGTAGTAGATGTAGTGTCTTCGGTTTCGTTGAGACCTAGAACGAACTTGTATGGATGAATGTTGACATTGCATTGTTGCTTGGAGGGCCGTGTTAGCATTCCAAGCAGGAAGTGGTATATAAAGGTAAACGTAGCCTCAAGCTTCATCAAACAAGAAAATGACTAAAGAAAGGACATGCGGCAGGGTTATATGAGTTGCTCCCATTAGGGTACGATCATTCCAAGATCTAGTGCCGATATCTCTATGTATGCTTCGGGGCCCATGATGGTTGTTTATCAACTATGGGGTGATTAAATTCGGTGCTATCCAGTATGGGGTAGTGCAGGTCCTGAGCAGCTGAGGTGCAGTGCGATTGCGACCTCCCGTACATTTTATCTAGAGGTGTACAGATTCAGTGGGTAGACCCTTACCCTTTTATAGTTGGAATCCATTCTCCAACGTGCGCCTATGAGCTTGATTGTATACCTATTATGCTGGAATTTAATAATGTAACAATTTTGACCATGATTAACAAGCATTTGTATTCTAGACATTATTATAATATTACTAGATTTTTAATATCAATGTTTTAGTTATCGTAAGGTAAAAACCCGTTTGTATTTATGTGCGGTGTGGTCTTTCGAGAACCTTTGATTTTAAAGGATTTTACAAGTTATAATAAATAAAATTTCTTGTGATCCGAGTTTCTCACGCTGGTTTTACCGAACTAACCAGGGCGTTGTTTTTCTATAATGCTCGATCATACCGAGCATATTTCCAGGTTCAATTGGATGCTTTGGAGCTTCAGGAGACGAGCTGGAGGCCCAGAGACGTATTCACGTACATGGTTATTTTTCCATTGCATTCATAGTTGTATTTATTCAGCAATTATGAGGACAGGTTGTTATAAATGTCCAGGCTGAAATATGTTAGTAAACTCTGATTGATGTCTATATACATATATTACAGTTTTTTTTGTGTAAAGGTTGGTCGTATATTATAGATTATTCGTCCGCTATGAGATTTTGTGTTGTTTAGTTTCTTTTTTTTTCCTCTAACCATCTGCCTTTCCGTTCAATTTGTGTTGAACATGTGTGGTTTATTATCAGTTTAAACTGTACGAAAAAGTGGGTTGTTAAACCTTAATTATTTGAGATATAATTAACCAGTATCACATGATTAAAAATCTTATAATAAAATTATTTTCTCAAACTATGGCTGTCTATAATTCCAAAATAACTGTAAATAATATTAGATACTTCTGTATTTTCAAATGCATCACTTTTGTTATAAAAACAAATACTACATTATAGTTTTATTTCATAACAAATATTCTTATTGAAATATAACTATGTCTATTTCTCAATCGATACTGAAAAATAGTCATTATTTCATAAAAAATGTTTGGTACGTTTTACTAATACAATTTTCGTAATATGATGCGATCAATAAGTGTTATATTGTATAGTCTCACTATTTCCGCCATTACTATAATAACGTACAATATTCAAAGGTCTATCATTCACTTAATATAGATTTATTTATTTCACATACTACGACTAGTTTACCGTGGAGAGTTCTTCGATCAAATATATTAAACTCAAGAGAAATAAATATCATAGAAAACAATTTTCTATATGAAAATATATTTTGGAATAAAAATCATATTTCTTATTGCAATGTTAAATATCAATCATTATTGCTACAGTTCTCGTATCCGATGTTTCTGTATGAAGCAGAAGTGACTGTCCACTCTCTTAGTCCCAACAATACCTTAAATCAGATCTACTCTTGTATATTCATTTTTATTTCTAAATGGTCAAACCATTCAGAAGAAAATCCTTACTACAACGTCCTAATGAACCCTTTACAAAAGCGCATCCGATTATCCTTAATTTTAAGAATATTAAATATGTCGCGATTTGCGTAAAATGATCAAACTAACATGTCAGTGATCGAGTTCTTAGATTTATATTTTAGTTTTGGTCTAGTGTTATAGTTAACACAATACGATCCTTTTGTAATCAATCAAATTGAATACTTGAGCTTGCACTAAGTTTTATTTGATTTTTTGGATGGACTAATTTCATCAAAATGTTTTACATTACAAACTCTAACCGTTCACCATATAACATTCATATGTGATTGAATACAGATCAAATATCCATATTCTTGTATTGCTTTTAGAGTTCGAAACTCATAGAATGTAATATATAGTCTCGACCAAATAAATACGTAAGTGACCAAAATACGAACGTATTTAGTAGTTGTAATATCAAGAACTTGTATGGGTATTGAAACATTAATATGCAATCATCTTTTATTGGTAGGTATATGTTATATTTCCATTTGTCAACCTTCATTTCATTTGTATATCTTAATTGATAATTTTTTTATCAATCCTATTAAATGCACAAATTTATCAATATAGATTATTATAACATTATATAACATATGTTCTTACAATATTAGAAAAGTTAAATGTTATCATTTTATTTTTCTAATAAGACAACCACTAGTCTTTTATGTTTCACCAAACCTTAAGCGAAACATAGAAGTCTTCCGACTTCACTAGTAGGTGTTAGGACTCATTTATCTTGGAATTCTGACCTCGAGTTTGCTCAGTAGGCCAGCTCCATGGTCGATGGATAACTCCTTGCTGGTTGTATCATATACAAATCCTAACCCATGTTACCTTGTCCTAACCTCATTTCGACCTTGAGTTTGCTCAACAAATTGAAAGAGATTATTCACTCATACCTACCATATCGCGACGACCTAACTATAATATATGTACCTTGACTTTGCTCAACAAATAGATATAATTATCTTACCTTGTCTATTCGATATATTAGTAATGCTACACATAACATCTCTAGCTTGAGTTTGCTCAACAACTAAGGAGTATGCAAGTAATCTATTAGTGTGTGTGTGTGTGTGTGTGTGTGTGTGTGTGTATTTATATGGTATAGGACAATTTTATATAAAATATTCATTATCTTAAAAATATTATATCGAGTGATAACGACTTATCGAATAATGTATTTCTTAGGAAATACTCTCATGATTCAAGTGTCAGACACACCATAATCATGGTATTCGTACATATATGTATGTATTTATTCCTTAAGTTCATTTAGGGTTTCTTTAATGTTTCACCTTTAATTATATATTCATATTATATAATTTTTATTATTATATAACTTTTATATTTTATATTACTTATATGACAGTATTATGTATAACATTATATTAACTACATCTTACTTAATTAATTTTAAGTAATTAACTCTTTAATTAATTTTATATTAGTATTCCAATATAACTTTTATATTGAACATATTTACCATAACCTTTATAGTGTATGCCATAACCTTTAAGTATAACACATATATCTTATATATGTGTGTTTTAATTAATTAAACTTTAATTAATTTATCTAATTAAACTATTTTAATTAAATTATATTAATTTCAAAATTCAGTTCACATACATACATGTATACTTATGTTATCTTAAATAATTTAAAAACAACATAACATATATCTCAATATATAATATATGCACATGTTCATTAAGTAATTAACATATTTAATTAATTTACTGTTATTAATCTTATTAATAAATTTGAAATTAATCTAAATTGTTTTTCAAACATTTTGAAAATTATGTTATATTTTAACTTTTATAATAAACATATTTTATTATAAATTTAACAGTCAAATTTAAAATATTTAACTTTAATTTTTAAAACATTTTGAAAATTAGCCCAAGGCCTAATTCAAGTTGGGCCTTTTCTATTTGGAGCAACTTTTAGGCTCACATCACCTTTCAAGCATGGCTGATAAGCAAGTAGGACATGATAGTTGATCACCCAATTCCAATCCTAGACACTACCTTCCTAAACACCATACTAAGCGGGCAAGCTTAATTAGCTAGCCCTAATATGACTAATTTAGATCGCATATGTTATTGGGCTCCGATACCATTGAAGGAACTGGGCCAGCCTGCAGCGGAAGAAATGAATGAATTTCAATTTTTTTTTACCCTATCGGATCTTAGTTGGGCCTATGAAGCCTAATTTATTTAGAATATTTCTAAATTTATTTTAAATAAAATCATTTTTTTATTTAAATTAGTTAAAGGGAAGTTTTTAATCTCAAATGTATAGTGTATCAAATACACCTAATATTTAGTTAATGAATAGAAAATGAAACCTTTCATTTCTTTCCCTAAAAAAAGAATTAATTGAGCGTATTAATTGCATTAAATGTATAGAGAAACCTTTTATTTTCTCTCTTTAATTTGAATTATTTGATACATTAAATGTCATTACTTGATAATTTATTCATGGTAATATTTATTATCATGTCCATATGTATTCTAACTGTGCAAATTGTAGTTTGAGATTTATTTAATTTTGTTTTATTTATTTATATAAGTATAAATACACACACACACATATATATATACATACATACATATATATATATGGACCATATATATACACACACATACATACACATATATGTGTGTGCATGTGCAACATCATAATCCGTCAAGGGAATATTATGTCTGTATATAGATGCTGGGATTTACATTGCAACGGACACATTAGCTCATTTTGTCTATAATGTAGTTTATGCAAATATGTGCTTGTATAATATGTCAAAACAGAATATTAATATATGAATATGAACACACACACACACACACATACATATACATATACATAAACATACATACATTCATACATACATATATTATTGAATAAAATAATTTCTGCCATAATAAATTAATGTAAAGTAATCACATGATAAAAATAAAAGTTTTATAATTTTAAAAAATCCGGAAAGAAATTTTGGGCTTAAGTTAAATTTATGGAATATTTTTTAATAAAAATAATATTTATATTAAATAGTTGATAATAGCCATTAATCAAATTAATTCATAAAAATATAAAATCAAGTTTAAAAATTGCAAAATTTTTTACAAAGGTGTATCAGACGAATCTTAAAAGAAAATTCTTGTGGAAAGAGCAAAAAAATAAATTCTGGGGGATTAGAACAATTTTCTAGAATTTTATCAAACAAAATTATATTTTTAATTAAATAATTAACCGCATTTCAAAAATTTGTTAATTATATAAAATATTAAATTAAGTTTTAAAAATATAGAATTTATTTTGATAGTACCTATATGACATCTAAAGCTTATGAAAAATTTCTAGAATTTTCTCAACTGAATTTACATTTTTAATTAAATAATTGATTGCAAGCCAAAAGTAAATTAATTTTAAAAAACATTAAATTAAGTTCAAAAAATCATAAATTTTTCAGTAAGTATCTTACATGATGAATCAAATATAAAAAAATATAATATTTGAATTTTGAACAATTAATTATTTTATACATAATAAACAATTCATAAAATTATTAAATAATAATAAAATATGTACATACATATTTAATAAAATAATTTATATTTTATGATAGACAATAGGTATGAAACATCATAAGAAAATTTTAAGATTAAATACACACAAGATATAAACATATATTCAATTATACATAGATAATTTGCAAATATGTATACATTTAATATATATATATATATATTAATATAAACAATTATTATTATTATTTTGTTTTTTTAGAAAAAAGTCAACAATAAATCAATAAACAAAATACTACAACAAACATATGTCCCTACATAAATCTCACCTAATCTAAACAATAAACATATCTGAATACAACAAGTGATTTAGACGTAAATCAACATTCACATGATAAACTTAAATTCAAAACAATAATAATAAATAAAATTTCACTTCCTAATGAAGCTTTTGAGTCCACGTTGAATAATGAGTTCTCTTCTAAAAACAATTCCCTAATCCATCAGGTTGCTAATCCGAGATTGGAGACCTTCTACTACAAATTAATATTTTTAATTTGAATTGAATTTAAGAATTTTTAGGATGATTTTAGAGAAAAGCTGTTGCCATTAAATTGAGAAGAAAGAAGAAGAAAGTAGCCGCTCAAAAAATCAATTATCCTTTGATTATGGTTTTGAGATTAATTTTTATTTGGGTATGACAAGAGAGAAAAATGATCTCAACCACACATCTCAAAACCCTAATCTCATGCATAGTATCTGCCCCTTGATCTATCAAAACCAATGACTATCACCTCTAAAATTCATGAGTTGTAATCCCATTTAACCCAATTTAAATATACATAATTATATTCAACTAAATTTGTTGTCGATATCTTATATCGATTAACATGTTTATAACTTTTTATAACTACATGCAACAAATTTATTTCTCAATTCATATCCAAATTTATAATTAATATTTCATAAGTATTAATTAATTTAATTGACTTATAACAATTATAAACTAATTAAATCATTCGGTCTTAAGAGAATTCGTTGATTCGGTTGTGTGACTCTTGGGTGTAAATTCGGTCAGCGATTAACGTCGAACTATTCAAATGTTAACCTTTACACTTTACTTAGCAGATGGTGTGACATTATGGTTAAATTTATCGCTTTCTCATTTTTGAAAAAAATCTTATTTTAATTTAATAAGCGTTACCAACTGTAATAATTATTTACACCAATTCTCTTCGCCAAAACTATATCACTTTGGACTTATTGAATTTGGTAATGGTCAAAATTCCAGCATTGTCCACGTTCAACTCTATAGTTGTAACATCCCGCCTTTTCGCACACTTTAAACCGACACACGTGCCAATTCAAAGCATACGCAAGGGCGGATTGTTATGGGGTAAATAAGAAAAACAGAGAAGAAATAAAACAAAATAGAATCTTACAGCGGAAGGATAAAATATAATAATAAATATACAGTTCAAAACAGTTTACAAACACTTGATTTGCTTTATACAATAAATATCAGAGTTACACATACCAATACAATCAATGCAGCGGAACAGTATGAGTGTGGTGCAATACTATATATAATAATAATACGACTCCTTCGTCTTCGTCCTTCAAAGCTAAAGTCTTCGATCCTGAAACGCTCGGACTGACCCGAGCGGATTTGAAAAGACAAAACACTCGAGTCAGAACTAAAAGATCTTATGTGAGTTAAATTAACAGAAATAAATATGAGTGCAGTAACTCAAGAGATGCTCGGGATTTACATCTCCTAAGGATCCGTTAAACTATTTACTATGTAGTATATTGCGCTATTATAATAGTGTCTATTTGTAAAGTAAACTTACTTTTTAATAGCGTTAAGGGGTTACCCATATAGCCCTTAACACAAATAATGCCAATAGTCTATACAGTACCGTAATACCTCCTGATCGGGAAGCTACCAGAGGATACTCCATAGGTACGACACAAATAGAAACTCGTAGTAAAGGCTCGGTATGGTAGGTGACACGGCACAACTAGGCAATGCCAGGGTAGATATACCAATTGCTATCCAGGCTGGTGGAAACGCGTAGCCGCAGTTACCGCCCACCTCGGACTAACTCCCCAAAATCAAAATATAGAAGTGGCCACTGAATCAATCCAAAATCAAAGTATAATATCGAAGAGGAGGGTCCGATCAGAGGAATGACCTCATTGGCCTGAGAATCGCTCCTGTTTTAGCCACCTTATGCCAACTCACGGGAGTCGGGTCCACGTATTTACCTTACAGGAAACGTCGTCACCACCTACTTCATTCTGGAATCTCCACCGCGTACACGGTTAGTCAAAGTGGTTTTCGGTATCGACAGAGAGTATGTCAGATATCCGATCCCGGTCTCTTTGCCAACCCATCGTTATTATAACACCGCGGTCATTTAAAAATAGGTTATACTTTAAAAATCAGAATAAACATTTCCATTTTAAAATTATGAATACGATATCATTTTAAAACCCAAAACAATATGATATCCTTTATCCCAAATATAAACCTTTTCAAAAATCCAAATGCTTTAAAATTTATAACGTCTGAAAGCCAAATATCCTTTCAAAGCATAATATTTCGAAATTCATAATTTAAAACCATAACGTTTAAAACTTGAATGGTTTGGATATTCAACGGTATATGAATTAAAAGGTTTAACTTAAATGTTGCTTTGTAAAGAAAATAGTTCTCATGGCTTTACAAATACATTTCTTTATTAAAGTCTAAACCAAAATTTATATTATCTCTCTCAAGTTCCAAAACCACTTCAATTCATTTATATATACGTATATCCATTTTGAGTATCAATATTTCAAACTAAAGTTGGATTTTATTCTTTCAACAAATCAATTGTTCTATTAATTAGTCTTGAATATTCATATAAAATCCATAAATAATAAGACTTCAATTTCTAGTAATAATATATATATATATATATATATATATATTTTCCCAATTCAAATTATACTAGAATATTCATTTCAATTTATTTTGGGAAAAATCCAATTATAAATATCATATCTTAAAATTTCCATCTTAACATTTAAACATATGATATAAATTATTAAACTCCATTTTCTTAATTTTCTTCCATTTTTAATAAAGATTTTTATACACCTTTTAATTTCAAAATTTTCAACTTCATATGTATATATATATGGAAGAAAAATATTTATACAATATAAAATTTAAGATTATTATAAACCGTATTCCATCCAAACCATAGAAATCACATTTAAATAGTTATATATATACCGCGGTGCATGTATATAATTTTCTATCCTATGGTCAAGTGATACGGATATTTATCATTTCAATCCGCAATTTAAAAGATATAAAATTTTGCGGTTATATATCATTTCAAACCACAATCCCGAATGAAATGAAATATGCATGATAATTTGCAATTTAATGATATAGAATAAACATCCATTCACCAACATCATCCATCATCCAAATCGCAATCATCAATCAATATCAATCAATAACAATATTATATTTGATAATATATAACAGGTAATAACTGGCAATTTTATTCAATTTAAATTTAACGACCATAAATCTAACAGTTTATATTCAGTAATAAATTATATAACTGTTAACTAGCATTTTCATGCAAACACAAATTCTAACTGTCAATTAATACGCAATAAATAAATTAAATTAACAGTTAAATTCAATAAATGCAATTCAGCAGATATGAATGAAATAAGCACGCCAAATACTCATAAATAAATTCTATTCGTTTCTAAAATTTATTTAACAAACATAAAAGCTTCTAGTAGTTGTGAGTGGGTTAAAACACTCACCTTTGGAATTTAAATCGAATTTAAATTCAATTTAAACTCAAAATTTTGACGGTCTCCAAATCCATCCAAACCAACGTCAAAACGTCAGAAATTCCGATACGATCCCAGTAAAACAAACCGCGCGTGAATCCGAGCTCGTATGCAAAAGTTATGGAAATTTGAAAAATGGAAAAATTCTGGTCCTAGGTCGACTTCGGTGCGCCGCCTCAATTCCCCGGTGCTTACTTGGAGTTTTCACCAAAACGACCCGGAGCGACCCGAGTCATTTTCTTCCTGACCCGAAGTTGCTCTAGGGTTTTCTCCCCTAAAACCCGAAGCGCGACCAGAAGCTGCTGCAGATCCAAATTTTTTTTTTTTTTTTTTGAACTGACTGGATCTAGGGTTAGCCCCCATTGAAGAAGAAGAGGAGCTTGAAGAAAGTATACGCGCAGATGAAAAGAAATTAGGTGGAGGCTAGGGCTTGTAGCTAGGTTTATATAGAGGGTTAGAGGTAGCGTAGATAGACCGTAGAATGAACGTGCGGAATAAACTATGGCCCAAAAAGCCCGCTATGCCTCCGGAACGAAATTTCGTAAATCTATATATCCAAATAGGTAATTTAAAATATTCTGAACGCGATGGAAGAAGTTTCACGTCCAAATACGATCGTATGAAGAAGTTATGTTGAAAACAAAATTTCCAAATTGATTTCAAATTGATTTTAATAAAATTGATTTTCAAGGCGTTTCGCGTCCGTACGATCAAACGACAGGTCCGATCGATATGAAACTTGAAACCCTATAATAATTCACCGATACGGATCCGATGAAACTAGTTTCGTCGAAATCCGAGTCCGTGGCCAAAATGGCTATTTTTGATATTCATTAAATAAATTAAATAAATTATAAAAATCCAATTTTATATTAAAGCTCTATAATTGCCCAAATTTTATTGCTTATATAATTTATAGTCAATTTAAATGATTTAATAAGCCTGGCTGTGAATTAAGATTGACAAGTCTACCAAATTTCAGTATACATTTCTACGCTTCCTTATATTAAGGAATTATAAACTTAATTCTCAAAATCCAATTATTTAATCTTTTACCTTTATACTCACAACTTAAATCCAAAACAAAGATGCCCTTTAACATGTCTATGTTTTCACTTTAAAATCTACAATTTCCTTTTTAATTCAATAACGTAATAATTTACGTTTAATTTCATTTTATTTGAATAAATACCCTTTGTTGAATTTAATACTCCAATTATAAATATAAATCTTGCTTTCTAAAGCCTATATCAACAAATGGTCCAATTAAAATAAAATTAGTATTAACCTCACTTTATAGAATTAACTACTGCAATTACAAAACCAAAACTACGCTAACTGCAATAATTTTGTGAATAAATTTGAGATTGATTTCAAAATAACTTGACAACAAATAAGATAGGTAACGAACAATAATTATTGTTATTAAATCTATTTCAAAAGGTCTACACTCAAATATTACCTTAAAGTAAGTCTTATGTTTCTATAAATTTATTCATACTTCCGTTACTATATTAATAATTAAAGTAACGTTCATTCTTAATAACAACATTATAACTATTCACATATAAAAGAACTCTATTCCCAAATACATTCATTTATATTTTATTTCCTTAAAGTTCTCCTTTATTAACTGGACACATTAACAACCAAAATAATTAATTCAGATCTATTTCAAACTATTTCCATTCTTAACAAAATAAAATAAATGGTTAACCTACACTTGTCATTCTTTTATATTCAAATTCACTAACAACATTATTAACAACAATGTTGCTATAGACTTAAATTAGATAAATTATATGAATGGTAAAATTTGGTAATTATGACAAACGCCCAAATATATGCATAAATTTACTACTTGTTATTATGAATTCCATCTATTACTTTCTAAATGCCTTTGTCTTCTCATATCCCATTTACTACCAAACTGCAAATTTAGTTATAGCTTATCGATACATAATCACCTAAACAAGACAAATTTTTATTACCCTTTTAAGTGCGTTTATTATTGACCATTTATGAAAATTACTTACCTTCACATATTGCATTGGTTTATTCAACGGTCACTTTTTATTTAGTCACTATTTATTTTATATTAATTGAATTCCATTCTAGTAAATATTTTTATTAATATTCACTGATTCAACATTTGTATGTTTCTTAAAATTAACTTTCAACAAAATGTGACAATTTACATTATACAAATCTATTGTCATAAATTTTACTGTTACTTTAAATTCCAATTACTATAACAAATTTCTATTCAATATATATTCATTTTATTCCGTTCATTCGGGTACTGCATTGAAATATATTTATTCTCTAATACTAACGTTATTATCATTAAATTATGATTGGATTCCAAGTTTTTATTCAATACCTTGAACAATAACTTACATATTAACCAAGTCCTTCTTCTACTTAATTCAAATTGGATTATGTTCCAATTCCTATAACCTAGGTCTTGAGTCACCATTTACATAATTAAATTTATCGTTTATTTCAATCTTCGTTTATAATTTAAAGTTCTACTAAACTAAATTACAAAACTTATGAACTTTAACAAATTTAATCCACCAATTAAATTTTTCTGATGTTTATATATTGCAATTAAATTCACTTATTATTTCATTAATACCATTTTAATCAACTAATTATGACTTATAACCACAAACACAAATTTTCGTTATTTCAATCTATGTCATATAAACATTTTAAATTATTTACTTTTAATTACAGTTACTAGCTAACCCCTACATTTACTCCATTAAAAATCCTAAGACTTCCATTTCAATTTAAATTAGATTAGAAAACATATCAAATTGATTCATTTAATATCATTGAATTTAACGGGTCGTTACACTCTCCACCACTCAAAACTTTTCGTCCCCGAAAAGGAAAAAGAAGGGAGAAGGAAGAATAAATAGTACATCTTATTTCAAATATTAACTTATAAACAATAATTTACTGGATTAATTTCCTTTAATGAAATATACCCGTTTATAATCGTTACAACCTTTTATACTTAAATCATTAAAGTTTGGAAAATATTCAACAAAATTCTAAGTCCAAAATTTACGGAAAATTTTGGCAGAGTCTCCTTTGTACGGAGAGACTCTGGAGAAAATATAATATCAAAATATAACAAATATATACGAATATTATCAAAATATTATCCCAACACGGGCAAAATTATAAAATAGCGCTTTAAACGTAATCCGAAAACATACCTATTTGTCAGGCAATACGCTTATTATTAGGGAACCAGAGCAGTAGCAGTGGCTTCCATAGCCTGCATTTCACTTATAAAATCTAAAAGGTTAAATATTTATTTTAAAGTGAACTATTCAAGTGGATTCAATCATTAATCAACCAAACAATTCAACAACCATCAACCTTACAAACAATATACATACACACACAAAGCAATCATTTAATCCATCAAACAAATAGTTGTTTGGGTTCAAACTTGAAATTTGTATGAAATGAAATTAACTATCAAGTGCATCCTTTACTCAACAGTCTTAGATGGAACAAAGATAGATTATTTATTCATCCAACAACTTCAAGTTCCTTACCCCACAATCATAAATCAAACAATACAATTCAAACCAACAACCAAATTAACTTATTATACATTTATTTCATGCTTCAGTGGTTTGATTTTCTTTCTTTCATTTATGGAGGGATTTCTTTATTTCTTACAATTTTCGTTTTCCATTTATTACAAAATTTATTATATTTGCATTCCAATTTATTGACTAAAGTTTATATCATCTATTTATACTACTTACCTTTACTTATATAGTAAAATTTCCAATTTAACTTAAGTTTATACAATTAATTCTCATTAATAACAGCAAATTTATTGAATACCTTTATTACCTCAAGCTTCACTTGTAAGATTTCCCCTTACATTTTCTTACTAACATTGCAACTTTTATTATATGGTAAGTTATGTATGTTTTAAGAATGTAAGTGAAAATTTACAAGTTTCTTCTCAATTCCTTAAATTAATATATATTTGTTTTATAAATTACAATTTCAACTTACCTTTAATTTCATTCATTTATTTAATGTTGAAGTTTCTATTATATTTAATAGTAGTAACAATTTAATTACCCACTTTCTATTATATTTAATTACAGTAACCCTTTTTAATTACACTTAAATTATTAACCCTTTAACCTTCATTCTTAAAAATAAGGAATTTTATTAATTAATTACTTAGGGTTTACAGTCATTTATATATTACTTACTTTCTATTATATTAGAATAGGGGGAAATTAAGGCGTACTTAAGTTAATAACCCTACAATCAAACTTTATAAATTAAGGAATTTCATTTTTACTTTCTTAAGGTTAAAATCACCTATTAATAATACAACCTTTAATTTTAGTAAAATTCCAATCATCACTTAAGTTAATACCATTAAATTCTTATTTATAACAGTAATTTATTGAATACTTCATTATTTTCAAAAATTCTACTCTTAATTTACATTTCAACTTTTTATACTTGGTAAGTTATTTATGTTAAAGAAAAAGCAAAAGAACTTATACAAGTTTAATCTCAATTCTCTTAATTCATTTATTGTTCAATAGATCTTTACCATTATTTATAAGTTAAATTTTAACTTCCTTTATACTTAGCATTCATTCTTTTACCTACCTTTAGAGGTTTCAATTTATTACTTACTTACCTTTTATTCCACTAAAATAGTTTAAAAAATTTAATTAATGGAAATTTAGGAATTAAATACCGGGCCAAATTTCAATTTTATTTTAAAAATAATAGATAAATGAGTTCTTACAACTTATATCTCAAGTTATATTTAAAACAATTAAAAATTCAATCAATTTCAAAAATAAATCTGCAGTAGAGTGTACCACAGTGGCCTTTCCCCTTCGAAACTCGAAAATGAAAGTCGATGATGCGGTCGCCATCACCGAAATTATTTTCTAGCGACAGAGAGGAAAGTACAAAATTTATTTTCTCCAAAATCCTCTTTTAAAACAATTCTTCCGAATTATACTAAACATTTATATAAGAAATTACCTATAAACCAAATCATTATATTTCACAAATCCTTTGAAAGAAGATTTTCAAAAATCCCGGACTTAAGTTCTAAAATCTCCAATTTGATTTATTATAATTTCAACTTAGCTTCAATTGTTATAAATATTTTTATTTCCTAACACCCAATCTATAGCAACCAAATATATATATATATATATATTTTATAAAAATATTTTTATATATAGAAAATATAATAGGCAAAATTATTTCATTCACCTATATTAAAAACAAATATTATGTCGGTCTGTCCTATTAAGTGTTTAGAAATCCCTATTGATGTCATAGCGTCCCATGCATCAACCAGAATTTATAAATACAAAGCGGAACAGATTAACACAATATCAAAATCTTTATTAACACTAACAAATACACTCTCTCATATATATACACTCAGCGACTCCCATAGGGTATTACTACCCTATTAACAAAGAGTCAAACCCCACAAAACCAAGGTTTATCGCTAAACCAAAGCTTTGATACCAACTGTAACATCCTGCCTTTTCGCACACTTTAAACCGACACACGTGCTAATTCAAAGCATACGCAAGGGCGGATTGTTATGGGGTAAATAAGAAAAACAGAGAAGAAATAAAACAAAATAGAATCTTACAGCGGAAGGATAAAATATAATAATAAATATACAGTTCAAAACAGTTTACAAACACTTGATTTGCGTTATACAATAAATATCAGAGTTACACATACCAATACAATCAATGCAGCGGAACAGTATGAGTGTGGTGCAATACTATATATAATAATAATACGACTCCTTCGTCTTCGTCCTTCAAAGCTAAAGTCTTCGATCCTGAACGCTCGGACTGACCCGAGCGGATTTGAAAAGACAAAACACTCGAGTCAGAACTAAAAGATCTTATGTGAGTTAAATTAACAGAAATAAATATGAGTGCAGTAACTCAAGAGATGCTCGGGATTTACATCTCCTAAGGATCCGTTAAACTATTTACTATGTAGTATATTGCGCTATTATAATAGTGTCTATTTGTAAAGTAAACTTACTTTTTAATAGCGTTAAGGGGTTACCCATATAGCCCTTAACACAAATAATGCCAATAGTCTATACAGTACCGTAATACCTCCTGATCGGGAAGCTACCAGAGGATACTCCATAGGTACGACACAAATAGAAACTCGTAGTAAAGGCTCGGTATGGTAGGTGACACGGCACAACTAGGCAATGCCAGGGTAGATATACCAATTGCTATCCAGGCTGGTGGAAACGCGTAGCCGCAGTTACCGCCCACCTCGGACTAACTCCCCAAAATCAAAATATAGAAGTGGCCACTGAATCAATCCAAAATCAAAGTATAATATCGAAGAGGAGGGTCCGATCAGAGGAATGACCTCATTGGCCTGAGAATCGCTCCTGTTTTAGCCACCTTATGCCAACTCACGGGAGTCGGGTCCACGTATTTACCTTACAGGAAACGTCGCCACCACCTACTTCATTCTGGAATCTCCACCGCGTACACGGTTAGTCAAAGTGGTTTTCGGTATCGACAGAGAGTATGTCAGATATCCGATCCCGGTCTCTTTGCCAACCCATCGTTATTATAACACCGCGGTCATTTAAAAATAGGTTATACTTTAAAAATCAGAATAAACATTTCCATTTTAAAATTATGAATACGATATCATTTTAAAACCCAAAACAATATGATATCCTTTATCCCAAATATAAACCTTTTCAAAAATCCAAATGCTTTAAAATTTATAACGTCTGAAAGCCAAATATCCTTTCAAAGCATAATATTTCGAAATTCATAATTTAAAACCATAACTTTTAAAACTTGAATGGTTTGGATATTCAACGGTATATGAATTAAAAGGTTTAACTTAAATGTTACTTTGTAAAGAAAATAGTTCTCATGGCTTTACAAATACATTTCTTTATTAAAGTCTAAACCAAAATTTATATTATCTCTCTCAAGTTCCAAAACCACTTCAATTCATTTATATATACGTATATCCATTTTGAGTATCAATATTTCAAACTAAAGTTGGATTTTATTCTTTCAACAAATCAATTGTTCTATTAATTAGTCTTGAATATTCATATAAAATCCATAAATAATAAGACTTCAATTTCTAGTAATAAAATATATATATATATATATATATATATATATATTCCCAATTCAAATTATACTAGAATATTCATTTCAATTTATTTTGGGAAAAATCCAATTATAAATATCATATCTTAAAATTTCCATCTTAACATTTAAACATATGATATAAATTATTAAACTCCATTTTCTTAATTTTCTTCCATTTTTAATAAAGATTTTTATACACCTTTTAATTTCAAAATTTTCAACTTCATATGTACATATATATGGAAGAAAAATATTTATACAATATAAAATTTAAGATTATTATAAACCGTATTCCATCCAAACCATAGAAATCACATTTAAATAGTTATATATATACCGCGGTGCATGTATATAATTTTCTATCCTATGGTCAAGTGATACGGATATTTATCATTTCAATCCGCAATTTAAAAGATATAAAATTTTGCGGTTATATATCATTTCAAACCACAATCCCGAATGAAATGAAATATGCATGATAATTTGCAATTTAATGATATAGAATAAACATCCATTCACCAACATCATCCATCATCCAAATCGCAATCATCAATCAATATCAATCAATAACAATATTATATTTGATAATATATAACAGGTAATAACTGGCAATTTTATTCAATTTAAATTTAACGACCATAAATCTAACAGTTTATATTCAGTAATAAATTATATAACTGTTAACTAGCATTTTCATGCAAACACAAATTCTAACTGTCAATTAATACGCAATAAATAAATTAAATTAACAGTTAAATTCAATAAATGCAATTCAACAGATATGAATGAAATAAGCACGCCAAATACTCATAAATAAATTCTATTCATTTCTAAAATTTATTTAACAAACATAAAAGCTTCTAGTAGTTGTGAGTGGGTTAAAACACTCACCTTTGGAATTTAAATCGAATTTAAATTCAATTTAAACTCAAAATTTTGACGGTATCCAAATCCATCCAAACCAACGTCAAAACGTCAGAAATTCCGATACGATCCCAGCAAAACAAACCGCGCGTGAATCCGAGCTCGTATGCAAAAGTTATGGAAATTTGAAAAATGGAAAAATTCTGGTCTTAGGTCGACTTCGGTGCGCCGCCTCAATTCCCCGGTGCTTACTTGGAGTTTTCACCAAAACGACCTGGAGCGACCCGAGTCATTTTCTTCCTGACCCGAAGTTGCTCTAGGGTTTTCTCTCCTGAAACACGAAGCGCGACCAGAAGCTGCTGCAGATCCAATTTTTTTTTTTTTTTTTTTTGAACTGACTGGATCTAGGGTTAGCCCCCATTGAAGAAGAAGAGGAGCTTGAAGAAAGTATACGCGCAGATGAAAAGAAATTAGGTGGAGGCTAGGGCTTGTAGCTAGGTTTATATAGAGGGTTAGAGGTAGCGTAGATAGACCGTAGAATGAACGTGTGGAATAAACTATGGCCCAAAAAGCCCGCTATGCCTCCGGAACGAAATTTCGTAAATCTATATATCCAAATAGGTAATTTAAAATATTCTGAACGCGATGGAAGAAGTTTCACGTCCAAATACGATCGTATGAAGAAGTTATGCTGAAAACAAAATTTCCAAATTGATTTCAAATTGATTTTAATAAAATTGATTTTCAAGGCGTTTCGCGTCCGTACGATCAAACGACAGGTCCGATCGATACGAAACTTGAAACCCTATAATAATTCACCGATACGGATCCGATGAAACTAGTTTCGTCGAAATCCGAGTCCGTGGCCAAAATGGCTATTTTTGATATTCATTAAATAAATTAAATAAATTATAAAAATCCAATTTTATATTAAAGCTCTATAATTGCCCAAATTTTATTGCTTATATAATTTATAGTCAATTTAAATGATTTAATAAGCCTGGCTGTGAATTAAGATTGACAAGTCTACCAAATTTCAGTATACATTTCTACGCTTCCTTATATTAAGGAATTATAAACTTAATTCTCAAAATCCAATTATTTAATCTTTTACCTTTATACTCACAACTTAAATCCAAAACAAAGATGCCCTTTAACATGTCTATGTTTTCACTTTAAAATCTACAATTTCCTTTTTAATTCAATAACGTAATAATTTACGTTTAATTTCATTTTATTTGAATAAATACCCTTTGTTGAATTTAATACTCCAATTATAAATATAAATCTTGCTTTCTAAAGCCTATATCAACAAATGGTCCAATTAAAATAAAATTAGTATTAACCTCACTTTATAGAATTAACTACTGCAATTACAAAACCAAAACTACGCTAACTGCAATAATTTTGTGAATAAATTTGAGATTGATTTCAAAATAACTTGACAACAAATAAGATAGGTAACGAACAATAATTATTGTTATTAAATCTATTTCAAAAGGTCTACACTCAAATATTACCTTAAAGTAAGTCTTATGTTTCTATAAATTTATTCATACTTCCGTTACTATATTAATAATTAAAGTAACGTTCATTCTTAATAACAACATTATAACTATTCACATATAAAAGAACTCTATTCCCAAATACATTCATTTATATTTTATTTCCTTAAAGTTCTCCTTTATTAACTGGACACATTAACAACCAAAATAATTAATTCAGATCTATTTCAAACTATTTCCATTCTTAACAAAATAAAATAAATGGTTAACCTACACTTGTCATTCTTTTATATTCAAATTCACTAACAACATTATTAACAACAATGTTGCTATAGACTTAAATTAGATAAATTATATGAATGGTAAAATTTGGTAATTATGACAAACGCCCAAATATATGCATAAATTTACTACTTGTTATTATGAATTCCATCTATTACTTTCTAAATGCCTTTGTCTTCTCATATCCCATTTACTACCAAACTGCAAATTTAGTTATAGCTTATCGATACATAATCACCTAAACAAGACAAATTTTTATTACCCTTTTAAGTGCGTTTATTATTGACCATTTATGAAAATTACTTACCTTCACATATTGCATTGGTTTATTCAACGGTCACTTTTTATTTAGTCACTATTTATTTTATATTAATTGAATTCCATTCTAGTAAATATTTTTATTAATATTCACTGATTCAACATTTGTATGTTTCTTAAAATTAACTTTCAACAAAATGTGACAATTTACATTATACAAATCTATTGTCATAAATTTTACTGTTACTTTAAATTCCAATTACTATAACAAATTTCTATTCAATATATATTCATTTTATTCCGTTCATTCGGGTACTGCATTGAAATATATTTATTCTCTAATACTAACGTTATTATCATTAAATTATGATTGGATTCCAAGTTTTTATTCAATACCTTGAACAATAACTTACATATTAACCAAGTCCTTCTTCTACTTAATTCAAATTGGATTATGTTCCAATTCCTATAACCTAGGTCTTGAGTCACCATTTACATAATTAAATTTATCGTTTATTTCAATCTTCGTTTATAATTTAAAGTTCTACTAAACTAAATTACAAAACTTATGAACTTTAACAAATTTAATCCACCAATTAAATTTTTCTGATGTTTATATATTGCAATTAAATTCACTTATTATTTCATTAATACCATTTTAATCAACTAATTATGACTTATAACCACAAACACAAATTTTCGTTATTTCAATCTATGTCATATAAACATTTTAAATTATTTACTTTTAATTACAGTTACTAGCTAACCCCTACATTTACTCCATTAAAAATCCTAAGACTTCCATTTCAATTTAAATTAGATTAGAAAACATATCAAATTGATTCATTTAATATCATTGAATTTAACGGGTCGTTACAATAGTCCAAACACAAAGTCCTTGGTTCAATAATTTATTAACCGAACTACTCTGGCGAGAGATTTTGACTTTGATTGACTTGAATTAACCATTATACTAACCCCGTATAACTGAGGAGACGAATCCTCTTTTGAACAGTGCTTTACATCCAATACTTCCACTCGACCCAACTATAGTCTCTTAATAGACGCCATGCCATTATTTGACTACAATCAAAGCAGAGGTTTTATATTGAAGATTCACGGTATTCTCAAATCAAAAAACTGTGTAAATTATTCGCATCGTTATTTTCTGTTTGACCTTAGTTATATTAACCAATAGAAAACTATTGAATGAGTCGTTCCATAGTTATCCAATAACTATTAATACGTAATCCCTAGGTGCCCCCATCAGTCATGAGTAATACACTGCCTAACATTCGGAGAGCGTTACGTACTCTAGTCTCAACGGATAAATCGATATCCAGTCTCGATGCATCTTGACTTGGAACATTTAAAATGTTATATTTATTTTTATTGTGATAAATTACTCATGGTCACAACACTTTATAACTACTATCACAAAATATACCATTTATGGATTTTCTATTAAATATACTTTTGATTAATTAATTAATATAACTACATTATTTCAACTATATAATAGAAAGAAAATACCTTTATTTCGAACAAGATTAGACAACGAGTTATATATATGTAAGAAATTATATAATTGACCCTAGGGCATACTCTAAACTCTATCACGACATACTAGCCGCGGTTTTCAAAAATCAAATTTCAAAAGAAGTGTATATTCGTCATATCTCTTCACGAACAGACACTACCGTTATTCCTCTATAAATACCAGTCTTCCCAACGAATTTTATCATCATTTTTTTCATTCTTTCTCTCTCCTCCTTATCCTCTTTCATTTTCTAAACAAAAATATAATCATACTCTACCGAATTTCAATGAGAATCAAACTCGATCACCATTAATTTGATTCTCTATCATTTGCTCTTTGATTTTTATTATCTCTCTCACTCCAATCAAGATCAAAGTGCTATTCAAGAGTTATAGGATCAACTGTAATCAAGATCGAAGATCCGAGTTTGTAAAATATATCAAATCATACTTTTATACTCTGTGTTGTGCTTGGTATCCCTGAAATCTAAGTAGGTGTGATTGTAGCCCGATTAAACCAATTGGGTGAGCTTAGTAGCCCATAAATATAGTGGGCGTGCTTATAGCCCGAAAATCAAGTGAATCTACCTAGAGATCGGGATTTTGGAGGGTGTGTCTCGTGACCTTGAAATCGAGATTGTATTTTCATTTACTAGTTGAAAAGAATTCCATACAAGGAATTATGGTGGACTGGATGTAGGTTAACTCCGAACCAGTATAAAATTCTGGTGTGTTCTTTCCTTTTACTTTTACTGTATTTACTTTTATTTGTGTTTTGATTCTGTGATTATTTCTGTTATTAATAATTGCATAATTTTAAGTATAATTTCAAAATATATAAGAAAGAGTCATTTAAATTAGAAAACACCATTCATCTCCCTCTAGTTTTTTAAAAATTAACCAATATAAATCAAAATTTAATAAAAAAATATAACTTAGTAAAATATCAAAAACTTAAAGTAATATTTGTAAGTATAAGAAAGTGGAAATTATTTAAAAGTTATTTTGAAAAGTATATTTCAAAAAACTTATTTAAAAATAGAAGCAGAATGAAGATTCATGAGTACTGAAGAGTTCAAGATTACCTAAACAAACTCTTTCTTTTATATTTTTTAAATAAAATAAAAATAAAACCAACTGCAGATCCACTATAAATTACCCAATAAGTCATCGTAAGTTTTTTCTTTTTGGAAGTTCATCAGATGTTAATCAAGTTTTAAACTCTAAAATACAATTGTTTTGATTAATTCATCAATCAAAAGAAAACTAGAAATTACAACTTTTTTATAAAACAGGGATGAAAAAGAATGATGATAAAAGAAGTTATCTTATGTAAAATAGTTAAAAATATGTTTTCTCATTGTTTAAATTAGCATGACCGATATTTAGATTTAAAGCTAAATGTTTTTCATCAAGTTTGAGTTTAGTTTAAAATCATTACAAATTTGAACCATAGGGGTTTGTGTTTTGATCTGGCCATCTTGGCTTATATGACTGAATTCTAGTAAAAATTACATATTAGTGTGCAACACGTGTATTGCGCAAAGGAATACTGTAAAAACATAGTATTCTTTCTTTAAAGATTGCTAAAAATAAAATAGAATTTTATTATGCAATGTATGATATATCACTAGTAAATTTTATTATTTATATTTATTTGTGTACATAATTTTGTTAAGTTATTTATACTTTTATATTTGAATACAAATATGTTTTACTATTTTGTTAATATGAAAATGGTATACAAATTAAAATTGCCACTCTTTTAGGAACTATTAGATAAATTAATGAACATTAGCTATTTATTTAAATAGTTTGAATTTATAGTGATTGTTTAATCTAAATATATAGATTTAAATGTTAAATAGTAAAAAAGAATCAACGAGAAATTTGTAAATAACTATAGAAATGATAAAATTTAGGTATATGAATGTAAAATCGTGGAAAGAATTAACGCAACATTTTTGTAACAACCAGAAATTTTGCTATACTATGGTTCGGTATATGAAAATAATTTTGGAAGTAATTTGGAATTTGAATATGAAAATAAAAGATTATTTGTAAATTAAAAAGATAAATTTGATTTCTTGAACATTAAAAAGGTAAAATGTACAGATGTGATTTAATTCGAGAAAATGAACTGAAAAATAATTTATATAGACCAAATAGAGCAATATTGAGTTAAAATAAAGTTGAATTAATTATGGAGAATTTAATTGCATTTTATATTTTTAATAGAAAACAGCATCGGAAAAGTAATTTAAATAATGTGAATATTTTCAAATAAAAAATATGAATATTTCAAATTCAAGTTGGAATTCGTTTTATGTTTAAAAATAGGTAAAGTAACTTAGAAATTAATTAAAATAAAAAATTACTTACAGAATTCATTAGCTTAAGAAGTAATTTATATACCCTCCTCGATATTCCTACCAACCTATATGCTTATTTAAGCAAACTATACCCTTCATCTTTTCCCACTATTGTACTTGTATATACAGTTGCTTCTCATCACCTAACCCAATTTTCTCTTTATCAAAACTCAAAGCCAGTGACCCAAAATCAATACAGAACTAAAGATAGTAAGGGCATCTCTAGCTGCGGAGGCGTTTTTAGCGTGAGGAGTACTCTACATCTCCAGTCCAGTGGGAGGAAATTCTTTTTTTTTTTAATTATAAATGATTTTTTGAAAACTGTTTATAGCACAAAAGAGTTTTAAAACTCTATAAATAATTTTAAACAGTAATCTGACCGTTCATACCATAAATAGTTTTCAGAATGCCGTTTACAAATCCACGCTAAAAAATAGGGAAACCCCTTTTGTTTTCTTTTCCCACACTCAAATTGACATTGCTGTAATGTGGGAAAGAGAAAAAATAGGGATTTTCCCATTTTTCTTTAGATTTGTCCCGTTGGAGATGCTTTAAGTAGCAACAACAAGGATTTCAAAGCAGCTATGAAATTCAAGCCGATACATTTGATAAGCAAGTTAGGGAAATCTATAAAGGCGAATAAACTTCCTTTTACTCAAATTGTATTTACTATTTAAATAATTAGGGTTTTATTATAGTAGATATCTGCTGTGAATTGACAATTTGGTAGTGAAGAAAAAAACTTGCAAACAAGATGGAAATTTTTAGTTGATAAGGTACCGTTAAATTCATATCGAAGCAAGCTATGCACATATTGATCGACAAACAGTGATCTAAACTCCTTTTCTACCTTATGTATTTTATTGTTGATGATCCCCTTCTTTGTTATCATAAGATGCAACTTGAAAATCAAATAGCAGTGAATATAGCTTTATAATATCAACTCTGAAATTTTCTAAACAATTGAATTAAATTCCATTTACAATCAGATATGCTTGTGTTAATTATTGGAATAACAAATAATATTAATTATCAAAAATTTAACATAGAATGGTATGCATATAATTATTACCATGTATGTATATATACCAATATGCAAATCAATATGAAGTGTTGCAAGTTGGGTACTGTGTGAGTAAAACATGCATTTGTTTGATTAATATACTATAAGCGATCAAATGCAAATATATGATGTGTACACATGAAATCTTAAGCAATGCACTATTTTGTATCAATATACGTCTTTACACACACACACCAGACAAGGATCTGTTACACCTCAATTAGGGACACCTCTAATCCCCCTTATTTCCACCACACATCCCAAATTAAATAATATAGTTAGTGGGATGAAGAAAATATTATTGTTTAATTCGGAATGTGTGGCGGAAATTAAGGGAGATTAGAGGTGTAGCCAAATTGAAGTATAGTTGATCTTTGCATACACACACACATATGTGTGTGTGTGTATGTATATATATAGGCTAGGATGAATGGCAAATATATAAATAGAAACTTGTGGCTGATATTAGGGGCCTATAAAATGGTGCTAAATAAAGGGGACTATGTATGTATGTATGTAGGTAGGTGGTGGTGGTGGTGGTGGTGGTGTGGTAGGTATGTAGGTAGGTATGTATCAAAACTTTAATTCCTTATAGCTCAAAAATTTAGGATGAATTTGGGCATGCAACCAAAAAAGAAATGGCTTGAAGAAATTTTTTCCCCTTCTACATTCAAAAAAAAGATACATTTACCAACAGTCTATTGTCGATAATGTACAAAATTACTTTGATTCCCCTTTCTGTTGTAATTACATTTTCTCTTCCTTTGTCTGCCTACACTGTCAATATGCAACAATTATAGACGGTCAGTCTGCACAGCAATTACAAAACAATTACAAAAAGTCCATAACGGGTCACTGTCATGTCAGCTTGTACTTTTTGTAATTGTTTTGTAATTGCTGTAATTGTTTGGCTGTACCACTATGTCTGACGACACGATAACATCTGCCTATAGGAAAATATTCAGGGTGTACAGTTTAACTGCCCATTTTGTGGTACAATATAATTATTTAACATTGGTTGTTTTAAGTTTAAACATATTAATCTTTTATTTTTAACTAATTCATCCACTTTCCTGTTTACTACTGATGAGCTTAATGCTGTCAACCGATTTTGTCTACATATACAGTCCATACGCTTTTTTTAACCTTCATATATCTTCATTCTTATTACATGTCGGCTGATGCTAATTTTCAACTCTTACTCTTTTATACATCATTCATCACTTACTTTTTCTTACCAATATGTTACTATCTTACTACTTGACTTTATGTGTTAAATAAATTTATATTCCTTTCCCCTCCCTTTTCAGCTGATACTTTTTTATTACTTTGAAACGTCAAACTAATATTAAATTCAAAATTTATTAACCATTCAAATATGTACAACCAGATACAAACAAACAAATAAAGACACACAGAGTTATTTATGACCGTCATATATCTTCATTCACAGCACATATTGGCACACGCTAATTGTTAACTCTTAATCCTTTATACATCATTCAGTACTTCAACTTTCTTTGTACTACGCTGATATCTTGCTACTACACACACTTATGCTACAGAACGTACAATGTTTGGATCCCTGATAGATGTTTTGCAGCTAATATCATAATCAGTTAATTACATGTTTTGGGAATTATACGAATTAAAGGAACAGCCTTACGAAATTACCGTATAAACGTATGAGTAATTCTTGTAAAACCTTTTCTGTTCCGTAAAAAAATTAGTACCACTACTTTACAGTAACATGAAAAATTCATTTTTGGTAAACATAGATTAAATTCCCGTGTTTTACATGTTTTACGCTGCTCTGTTCATGAAATATTACTGTATTTTTTTACTCAGTCTGAACTTATGCTTTTCAAACATAATAGTCGATGCTATTTCTACTGCACCGACTGCTGTATCTCCTCCCCAACAACAACTTCTGCATCAATCTGCCCTTCCAACCCGTTATAATTGCGGTCGAAATTTTGCTGCTTCCCAACCGTTCCTCCGCCATATCCTACCTCAACCAACTCAGTGCCAATACTGTACTGCAAAATTATTTCCCCGTGAAACAAGTGGGAATTGTTGCTCAAGTGGTAAACTTACCACTTCCTACCCTCCGCCACCTCCTGAACTTTTAACTTTATTCACTGAAGACAATGAAAGAGGTTTACATTTCCGAACTAACATTAGATCTTACAACAATGTTTTCACATTCACTTCTATGGGCGCTAACATCGATCAGAACTTAGCCTCCGCTAGGAGCGGAATATACTCTTACCGTGCACAAGGCTCCATCTACCATAGCATCGGAAGTGTTCTGCCTCTGCCGGGTAGTAGACCTAGATATCTCCAAATGTACATCTATGATACTGATCATGAGATTGACAATCGACAACAGGATAGAGCAATATTAAGAGCAGACATCCTACAAACGTTGCAACAAATCTTAGATTTTTACAACCCATATGTACATGTGTTGCGCCAGTTGGGGCAACGTACTGATTTAGAAGATTGCAGACTGATAATAAAAGAACTTATAGTTAACCATCATTTTCACCAACTACCTACTACGTCACAAGTAGCGGGTATCATTGTAGGCAACGATTGCTCAAATAATTCAAAAGACAGAGAAATTATAGTTGAAACAAGATCAGGAACCCTGCAATGAGTTGCGGATACAGAAGGATTTTATAACCCACTACAATATCCACTTCTCTTCCCATGCAGTGAACAAGGATGGGATGTGAACATGCACGATACCGGACATAACCATATCAGCTGTAGAGCTTACTACTCTCATCTGTTACAGGTTTGTACTCCCCTATGCTAAACGGAATATACAACTTTTGTACGCATACCTCACATACATTAACTCTCCCATATATCCCCCACGCTTACCACTTTGTACGCACTGTAGGTACAACCTACGGAGCTGCCTCTTCTACTACTTGGTGGTCGCCTACTCCAACAATTTGTGGTTGATACTTATGTCAAAATTGAAACTATGCGACTATGCTATCTTCGAGACCACCAAGCTACTATTCAAGCCGACTTATATCAGGGTTTACAAGACGCTCTAGCCAGTGGGGAGACAACTGCCGGTTCGTACTTTCCATCCTATCCATTTCATCCTGTTGACAATATACATTACATACTTCAAATTTTGACACACCTCTGCTGTTTGTAGGAAATGTTAGGGTTCGGAAAGTACTTCCATCCTCCATATTGGTGGTCCACGAGACATGCATCAACGGTACCAGGACGCAATGGCAATTGTACGATGGTATGGAAAACCAGACTTATTTATTATTGTAACCTGTAATCCTAATTGGACTGAGATTACGTAGGAGCTATTTCCCTTTCAACAACCATATGATCATCCTGATTTGACAACTCGAGTTTTCCGTGCAAAATTCGAACAATTTAAAGTTGATTTATTTGATAAACATGTCCTAGGTAAAGTCATTGCACATGTTCATGTCATAGAGTTTCCGAAAAGGGGATTACTACACGCTCATATCTTACTTATTCTTCCAGATACTGATAAACTAAATACTGCCGACGATTACGATACTATGGTTAGGGCAGAAATTCCAAACATCGAATTAGAACCAGATTTGTACACGTTAGTTATTAAACACATGATTCATCATCCATGTTGCAATTTCTACCCCACTGCCGTATGCATGCGAGATGGTATGTGTAAGAAATGATTTCCTAAACCCTTCGTCACATCAACCTTACAAGGAGCTGATTCGTATCCCATCTACAGACGGCGTGACATTGGAGTACAAGGTCAAACGAATAATAGTGCAGTTGACAATTGTTGGGTCGTTCCTTATAACTCTTATTTGCTTCTAAAATATGACTGTCATATAAACGTTGAAATTTGTTCCAGTATTAAATCTGTTAAATATCTATACAAGTACGTTTATAAAGGATCAGATAGCATATCCGTAAGCGTGTCTTCTTCATCATCCACCATTGATGAAATTTCTCAATTCGTTAATGCCAGATGGATCTGCGCACCGGAGTCCAGGATATTTGATTTCCAACTTAGTAGCATGTCTCCGTCAGTAATAGGACTACAAATACATCTGCCTAATAAGCAACATATTCAATTTAACACAGATGAAAGCTTACAATCTATTGTAACTGACGAACACAGAACAAAAACTATGCTTACGGAATTTTTTACCCAAAATTTAACAGACGACGACGCACGCCGGTAACTTTACCACGAATTCCCTGAAAACTGTTGGTGGAACAATGAAGAAAAACAATGGGTACGTTGAAAAATACATCGTAAAGTAATTGGTCAGCTATACACCGTACCTCCTACCGAAGGGGACCGCTACTACTTACGATTATTACTTAATCATATTCCAGTCCCATTTTCTTTCACACACTTACGCACTGTCAATGAAACTGTTTACAGTACATTCAAAGAAGCAGCCGAACAGCGAGGATTGCTAGAAAATGATAACAGCATTAAGGATTGTTTAACTGATGCTTCGAATACTCATATGCCTCTTGCTTTAAGGCGATTATTTGTTACCATTTTAGTGTATTGCGAACCTTGTGGTGTATGTGACCTATGGGATGAATTTTGGCCTTTTCTAACTGAAGATTACCTATCCACTTCTTCTGCCTCACTATCTGCTACATATTTAGTTGGTCGATGTCTTTTTGATCTTAACAACCTTCTAAAACAGTATATAGAACCATATTTGATTACGATTTCCCACATAACTCCGTACATTCAACTGACGAATACAACAATTCAACGCTTCTTTTGGAAGAACAGTCAATACAAATACCATTATCCGATTTACAAGCAATAAATAAGTTAACCACTGAACAAAAGGAAGCTTTTGACGCGATCATGGTTAAGGTAGATACGAAAAGCAGCTCTATTTATTTCATCGGCGGCCCTGGAGGGATAGGAAAAACTTTTCTATATAAATAAATTTTAGCTCATCTACGAAACCGAGGTCTTATCGCAATTGCAACCGCTACTTCTAGAATAGCTTCTATTGCATTGCCCGGTGGTAGAACAACACACTCATGATTTAAAATTCCTATTAACTTAAACTCTTCATCCACATGTCATATTACCAAACAATCTGATACCGCGAAACTTCTATCCGCGGCAACCATTCTACTATGGGACGAAGCAACCATGGCTCACCGTCACGTGTACGAAGCTTTAGACAGAACATTAGGAGACTTGACCAATGCCAATGTTTTTGGAGGAAAAATTGTTATATTAGATGGTGATTTTCGTCAAGTTTTACCAGTTGTTTCAGGCGGTACTAGAGCTCAAACATCTGACACATGTATAGTTCGGTCATATTTGTGGTCAACTGTTAAAGTATTTCAGCTAACAAAATATATGAGGGCACGAGCTGACCAACCTTACGCTGACTTTGTTTTGCGCATTGGAAATGGTACTGAACCCACCGTACACGACGACATGATCAAACTACCAGCGCATATTGTCATACGATGGGACGGTCAACGTTCGTTACACTGTTTGGCTAACGAAATCTTCCCCGCATTAAATGATAATTTTATAAATACAAACTACATGCTAAGTAGAGTGATATTATCACCAACAAATGAAACTGCGGATGAAATTAATAACATGATAATAAAACAAATTCCCCGCGACCAACACATTTTACTACTCTTTTGATAAAATAGAAGATGACCCGTCAAACTTATATCAAACTGAGTTCTTGAACTCGCTTAACCCAAGTGGTATGCCACCTCATAAGTTGACTCTTAAAGAAGGATGGCCAATAATGTTACTACGAAACCTTGATCCACGAATCAGACTATGTAATGGGATGAGACTAATCTGTCGTGCCTTTCATCGAAACCTTATAGACGCTGAAATTTCTTTCGGTCAGTTCCAGGGTACAAGGGTATTCATTCCACGTATACCATTAAAGCCTTCTGAAAACATAAAGCTGCCATTCAACCTTATCCGTAAATAATTCCACGTGTGGCTTGCCTTTGCATTAACAATAAACAAATCACAGGGACAAACCATCCCATATGTTGGAATTTACCTTCCCAACCATGTTTTCAGTCATGGCCAACTTTACGTCGCTTTATCCCGTGGGATTTCAAGCAGGACAACAAAAAATTTGGTTGCAAACGGAGAACTTCGTCGCAGTACTACAACACATACTCGAAACGTTGTTTACCATGATGTTTTGCATGCGTGCTCTCAAATTATGAATTTTCCATAAAGACATCTTATCGACCTCACTTTTCACCCAACCGTCCACACGCGACCCACTTCACCCTCCCCACCTCTTCCTATCCCCCTGCTGCACTTACTATGTTCTAAGTTACATTCCAGTTCTTTTTTCTTTCAACACATAACCTCCTGTCTTTACCATGCATTTACATTCCAAATTAATAAAATAAAAAAACAGTATAATACAACTGCATATCCTTCTTCTCATCACACCCCAGTCCATTTGTTTTATGTACAAATACTGTTCTTTGACTCTACTTTTAACATATGCCTTTCCAACTGTTATACTTCTCTGCTTCTCTGCCTACTACCAAATTTTCTTCGCTCTTTCCTACATAACAAACTGCTGTTGATTTACTTGCGAACTACAATTTGGGTTCACGCTGTCAACTCGAGCGAGGTACCTAACTACTCAACTCAATATATCAACGGGACTAAGTGGGTACAGTTCACACAACTATCATACTCCACCAACGCTGTTTTCCACACCACAACTTCAACCACTGTTCTCAAGTTAACCGAATTACACAAAATGTAAGTGCTCAAACTGTAACATTGCAAATTTTACACATTATACACACTGTTCTTCTAACACAATATTCTGTGTTTTATTCCTTCTACATGCATGATTTACTTAGTATTCTACAAGGACACAGCATAAAGATATAAAAATTGCCTTTCAATCCCCTAAAAAAAACATGGTATGCATTCATTTAACAACCGTATCTTCATCCATTATATTGATAGTTTAGTTATATTATTTCACTAACACTTTCTACAAGAAGTTAAGACGGTAAAAGCAAGCCTTATTTCATTTTTGAGGTTAGCACTTTATTTATTTCACTGGAACAATAAATTTTGGTCAATCGCCATTTCATATACTGTACTTTCTTTCGAAAATTTTCCTTCCAAACAATCACATACGTGTTAGTGAATGAACAGCTCAAATTTATTGCTTTTTCCCTAACTTCTTCTGCCTTCCATTTTAATTCGACTTATCTCCTCCCATACTTCATGCATATGGTTTTCGAACTAACACTGTATACTGCACACTCAGCCTACCACAAATAAAAATCTAGCTCAGTTAACAGCAGCCACGTTGAACTGTTATTGACTTAATGCATTTATCACTCTTTTATCGTTGACTTCAACTCCACTATATGATTCATAATATACAGGTAAATAAGACGAACACTATTTGTATTGAGAAGGAAATAGAAAAACTGAGCATGACCGTGCATGGAATTTGTTGTCATACTGCAAGTTATGGAACTTACTGGCGTTTTCACCTTAAACTGTTTTCTACTCCCTGCGAAAATCTTCTCCACAACATAGTGCTTCTTCCGGTTATTAATACTCTTCCACATCTTCATGTCAAAGGCCCGTATGCTGCCCAACAAAATGGATAACGTATGGATAGGTGGTAATGTTGGATAAATTGATCTTTCTATTAAAATTGTACATTTTGCCTTTATATTCCATAGTTCAGCCTGATGAAAGCAAAATTGTGTTTCAACAGTAAAGTAGAATGATAAATTATGTCATTTGTACCAAGCTCATCCTCATCGCAGTAATTTAAATTCAAACCTTTTTCATATTTTTACATAGGCATATCATATGTGACATGATTTTATTTCTTTTGTCCATTACTTCATACTGTTAATATTCCACTAAGAGGTACTGTGTTTAACGAACTAACATCAACCCACCAATCATGGGGACCCAAATAAAATTGTCGGAAAGAATAACTTTACATCGAAACACCTACTGCACTTTACTAATAGTCCATCCAAACCTTCTGAATACTAAACCATTCTCATTAAATATCTCTACGACTGCACAACCAACTTTGGTCATACACATACAAAATACTATCACAAAATATTGTCACAGAAACTTAATTTACTCAAATATTAACTCCTACTTGCCTTTAATACACTTCCACATAACTTTCTCTTATGCATAATAGTCGTCAACATACATGGTCGCCATTTCAATTTGACCACCGCACGTCTGTCTGAATTCTCATACATTTCTTTTAACAATCATCATATTTCTATTAACTAAAAAATCAAGAATCCCACATTTCTTACTATATTACTGATATCGTAAACATTTCCTGACTCTCACAACTCCTCTAATTTCAACAACACAAAAATATTACCTCTACGTACAATATTTGTGCACAATTTAATGCATTTGTTCTGTTGCTGATGTGCAGTAAAATTGGTCCTACATGCTAATAGTACACAATTGTATTACATAATACCAATTTGCTCCCATATTTTCGTACGCACAACCTGATCATTCACAGCAGCTATATTTATCTCTCCACTCCATACTGTCCCACGTTATAACTGCTATGCCAATGTTGTGAATACAGGTGCCCTCTGCAAACCTGTATATTGGAGTACTTACTACACACACGTTATCAAGTAAAGATCATTCGTTAAGTTAAAAAAAAACCCTTTACCTTAAAACTGAAGCCCTAAGGTTCAATTGCACATACATATTATCCTTTTTATGTCAATGTAATTCTTTATACTAAAAAAGGCAAGTATATTAAAATTATATGATCAATGTTTAAACGAACATATAGGAGGACCGTGTAATTTGAACACATACAACGCAGCTACATCACATATTACGTTCAGCACATATAACTTTTTCCACTTTCTCCATACTTACGTGTCCTGCTGCCAACATTCAATTTTACGCATTCCTATCCCCTCCGAAACAGTACAACCTTCTACCCCGTATTTCTCCTTAATTTATTCCACCACCTTCCCTACCCTCTTACGTGTCAACTTTTCCCCTACATTCAACTAACATCCTAACCCACATATAAACTCTTCCCCATCCAAATATTTGTACACCCTCATTCATCCACGTAACAACCGCAATGAAAAAGGTAATTTTCCAAACTAATATTTCCTCAACATCTTTTACTTTCTGTCTTTGTTTACAATTTCACAACATATTGCTTATTCATTTTAACAAATTTACAAACCAATATGCATACTTTAATATCTGTATTATACCATTACACTTCCTACTACACAGTACATCCATACGTTCACTACCTCTTCCTTCTACCACTTACACCACAGTTGCAGTGAAACCCCTTTGACTGCATAACTTATCATACTAAATTATCACCTCCAACTGCTTCCAACCACTATCCGTCCATCCCGCACGTCCCCAACTCTAACTCAACTTACTCCTCTCCACCATTACTTCTACCGCATTTTAATACGGAACATGTGTACTTCTGCCCATAGAAAGTTTGCATCTTTTTTCATTCACTTCAACTAACTCCTTCACCCCCTCCCCAGATCAAATGTTCAACAACCATTCAACAGCCTCGGGCTGCAATTTCCACGGACAAAACAAAGCAAAAATGCACCCGTGCGTCAAAGCTTCTACGATCACCTTCTCTTGAAATAGTTGCAGCTTTTGACCTTACATCGCCTCCTCCAGCTTCAAAGGAAAGGTCAGACAAAAGTACCAATGCAAACTGCCTGCTACGGCTTCCCTCCCCCATAACATCACCAAATATTGCGCGGCAACATTTCGAAACTTGCGTGACAACACCTACTACTGTGCATCAAAACAAAAAGTTAGAACAACCGTCTACATTCATTGAACAACCGCAAATCCGTAACGACCATGAACATTTTACACACTATCAACCATACGACAATTGGGATGCTTTCTTCACACCAGAAGTGGTATGCTGCACATAACTCCCTATACTTAATACGTACTCTTATTACTCAACAAATATATGTTTATTCTAATTTCCAACCCCTTTTACCTTCTCCCACAGATTGAAGGGTGCGATAAAGCTATTTAGTGTTTTCTTGCAGAGCATTCGCGTAACTAATCGTGCTGCATGCTGCTGCAACATTTGCTCCTCCTCCTACTCAACCTCATTTTTCTCAATCTGCAACTATCAATAAGCTAGCTGTCATAACTCCTCTGCTTTATAACATTTACTACTCTGTATAATGTATTGTCCGTCTACCGAACTATTTACTGTACCGCTTGCTTATTTTCTTCCACAACCCTAACAAGCAATAATCTGCTCTACCAACTTACGTTTAATATCAACTCCATGCTTCATCTCTGATTATTTTGTTCTATTTAATCTTACATTCCAATGTTTATTTCACTACATTTCACAAAACTGCGAACTAACTCAGCACATCAACAAAATATTAAACCAATCAACAACAATTTATGATCCTTCATTAACCATCATATTTTATACTGCACAAACGAATGCAAGTGAACAAGGAAAAATTTCAAACATAGACTTGTTTTTGAAAACAATAACGCAAATAACCCTGTTTTGAAAATAATTACAAACATAGACCTGTTTTTGCCAGGTAGACGAAGGCGAATTTTCAAAACTCGCCTTCAGGCGCATTTTCAAAATGCGCCAACGAGCGACTTTTGAAAATTCGCACGAAGGCGAGTTCTGAAAATTCGCCTTTGTTAAAACCCTGCACAAAACAAGACAGCAAGCAAAGAGTTTATCAGATTTTGTACATATCAACTTGAGTACATCACAATCGTATAGATATATAATTTCAAATCTAACAACTTTTGTACATATCAGCTTGCAAATCTTACAATTGCAAAGTTCATTTAAGTTTGATACATGACTAGGTAGTTTGATACATAGAAATTACATGTCTTTAAAGTTGAATACACCGAAAGCATAATTAGGTCGCCGCAGTACATTTGATAAAGGAATGTTAGGTCGCCGCAGTACATCGCTTTCTGTTATGGCCCTGCGATCCACATTTGCTGCACCTGTTTGTTTTAGGCGTTTGAAGCTCGTCCATAACATTTTTTATCCTTGTAGATTTAGGTCGTCCAGGTTGTCTTCTTGTAGGTGGAGGCAATATATGTGGACCGGTGTATGGTCTCCAGTATCTCTTATCACGCACGGAATGAAATTCTGGCTGATATGAAGCTTTGTAACTCCGAACAGAATACCAATCTGATGCGAACTCATGATGTGCTCTGTTAGCACCGTAATCCTGTGCCAAACAAGCCGCCATTACATGCGCACATGGTAATTTTTGCAGTAAGGGGATGTTGCATGTACATGAGCAGTTAGGACCATCAATTAACACTTTAAATTCATCGCCGTAGCAATGAATCACTTGCCATTCGGTTCGACTGAAGCGAACTAGTTTACAACGACGTGCTTCAATAGCTCGATCTGCTATTTTAGCTTTCCATTTTGGAGTCAAACGTGTTGTAATAGCGTCCGCTGTCTCTCGTCTCTTACAGAAATATTCAACCGATCGAAAGAAGGTTCGTGCAACCAACGCCTTTATAGGTAAGGATCGAGCACCTTTTAGTACACCATTAAAACTTTCGGATGCATTGGTGGTCATAACATGAAAGCGTCCTCCATCGTCTTTGCACAAGGCCCAATTTTCTTCAAAATTCCCTAAACTTCTTTCAATCCATTCATGAGCTCGTGAATTTGTAGCTTTAATTTCTTCTCTGATTTTGTTGTACTCAACCACTTCTGAAGCACATGCAGCGGAATAAAATAAAGATGTAAGTCGTTTATCCCTAAAACCCGCCGTTTGAAGATTAGCTTTAAGATGTCGTGCACAGAACCTATGTTTGTGTGGTTCTCGCCACCTCTCCTGTAAAGCCTTCGGAATTCCTTTCATCCGATCCGATATGAAAGTAATACGACGATTGCAAATACTGTGAATGAATTCACGCATGCAAGAAAAAAACCAACCCCAGCTATCATATGACTCGGATTCGACAACTGCATAAGCGAATGGAAACAGACAGTCATCCGCATCTACAGCAGTAGCAACAAGCAACGTCCTTTTGTATTTACCATACAAGTGTGTCCCGTCAATACATAGCAATGGCCGGCAGTGTAGAAAACCTGTAATGCAAGGGCCAAATGCCCAAAATGCACGATCAAATACGCCAACTTCATCGTGGATCACATGGCCTACAGTCCCCGGATTACTTCTCTTTATTTCCTCGAAATGCTGAGGCAAAGTCGCGTACGATTCGGCCCAGTCACCATAAATTCTTTCTATTGTTTTGTTTAATGCCCGCCAAGCTTTTATGTAACTAATTTTGATGAACAGTTGATCGTCTACAAGCACTTGGACTGTACCTGCTGAGATATCCAAATCGGTCTTGACAAATGACATGATTTTTGACACAAGAAAATCAGAAGTGGCTTGCTTGTGGTTGGAATTAACTGTAGGATTGACACAGGTATGTTCGCTAGGCAACTTTCTGATTTCCCACCAGCCAGACTGCGATTTCTTTGAGACTATTGCATGTATTCTCCATGGACAGTTGGTGTCAACATTACAGATAGCGATGTATATAGTTTTATTCGACTTGATCGGCTTGTATGAAACTCCATGTAGAATTGACCATTCGGTTAATTGGTGTAGCATTTTTTGCTTACTTTCAAATACCATTCCAACAGCAAATCCATTTTGTATGCACGCGGTTGAAAATTTTTCCCCAGAAAATTGTAGATTAGCAATGACCGATCTTGCCATCATTTGGGCAGTACATAGATCATCATCCAACGGCACTTCCATTTGAGCTTCTTCACCATCACCTTCAACATCATCTACATTCGGAAAGTCGTAGTTTAACGATTCATTGTTCACCTGCATTCGTTCTACCCAACATGCATCATTGTTAGTCCTCGTCGCAACAGCCATACTATCAATTGCAAGAACATGACCGGTGTCTCCATCTATATTAACATGCATATCAGTGTCAATATTGGAATCATGCGAGTGTTGTGACGGTCCAGCACCACATTCTACAGCAGTATCTTCAATAGTTGTGCATCTGTTTACAACAGTATTTTAGTACGAAGCTAGAGTAGATAGGAAACATTACTCAAATAAATTGCTAAACAAACCTTTGACTTATATCATACATTTCTGATGGAGTAGGATATAATGGTTGCGGCAAATGAATATTTTGTTGTCCAGCACAGACATTTTGTAGATGCATTTGTTGTTGGAAGCTGAATGTGTTAGAAGAAAGTATTAGCAATTGTAATTTAAAAATAAATTCCAATGTTAAGTTTAATACCTTGGATGCGTCGTAGGTGGTGTGTAGTATGGAAAGTACTGTTCTGGAGTTGGTTGCGACATCATGTAATGCATGAACCCATAGTTTATGAGAGGATGACCATGACCCTCAGCATGTACATATGGATTACTGTAAGTAGGAGAACCTAAGCTTGCTGAAGGATTATCAGTTTCCAACATTTCTGTAAAATGCCCTAATCCTGTACTAACGATAGGAGATTGTGCATATTCTTGCAGATTTTCTTTTGCAACTTTCCCAACGTACAACTCTATGGATTTTTTAACCGCAGAAAACATAACTTCAACGTCCTCATCGTCCGAAAGTGTTATTGCTTTTGAACCTGAATCCGTAGGCCAGTTAACCACCAACTCAATATCAAATTCGATTGCGCTTATTTTTGTCGCTTTGTACATGGATTCTTTCAACTCAAATAGTGTGCAACCTTTGCGTACTCTCCCTGGTTTACAAAAACCGCCGACATACTTTCCAATTTTTTGTTCATCGACGATCAATTCACTGTCGTAGTAGCAAAGTGTTGGAATGAGATTTCTAGCCATTCTACATACAAATAATTTCTGGTTGACCAAACAATTTCTGTACATTCGTATGAAAATATTTTAATGGACGTAACAAAGCTAGGGTTTGTAATTTTCTTACCAATTCGTATACAGAGATATAGCGTAGACGTTTGCGTAGACTAGCAAGGACTCTATTTCAACAACCAACTGATTATCGAAAGAAAATAGAGTTTTGGTGTTTGGAATTGTAAGCTGAAAGAAAATGGGTTCTTCAGATCTGAAAACTTGGTGTTTGGAAATGAGGAGGCCAGTGCAAAAGCTGACTAGATATAAAACTTTTTCTTGAAGGCGACTTTTCAGAAGTCGCCTTTAGGCGAATTTTGAGAAATCGCCTGAAGGCGAATTTACAAAAGTCGCCAATAGGAAAACACCCGAAATCACTAATACTCAATAGATTATTACGCTGTTGAACTACAAGATACCTCTCAATAGAAAATACAGGACGGACAGATGATAAAAGGCAAGCATACACAAACAACAACCACATTATACTACTTTACAACCATTACATCAAAACATACGGTCAATCTCGTTGTAACCGGTAGCACCCCGCAAGCATTTCATTGCGAATTGCAATATTCATCCTCTCCAAGCGACTAACCGTAGCTTGCATCTCAAGCGCGTATTGGACCCCCCTTTTGGTCATTGGAGGATCGAACCATTCAAAAAATTTACAACTATTCACCCCCTGACGCGTCTGTGCATCGATATACGCTTTACAGCCGTAAAAGCGACGTCCTGCATTCCTCTGACTTTTGGAAACAACAATGTTACATTCAATTCCGCAATAGAAAAGTACCGAACGTCCACTGATGCTAGAACTTGATGTATTAGGGTTTTGATGAGCAAGTACAGTCATTAGCCTGGTATGCATTGATTGTTGAACCGGTTGGGGATTCTCGAGTACGACATTTTCCCGCGTAGCACAAACAAGTTCACTCTCTACTTCTTCATTTGTCTTTTCATTTGTCTCTGTAGCACCCACTGTTGGTAGATCTTCCACTTGGGTCTCCGGAACAAATTCTACCTCATCGTTTGCAACCTTATTCCCTTCGTAGTCATCATATATTTCCATCATTGTTTGATCATCGATCTCCCAATCATCCATTTTCGTCTAAATAAAAGTTAAAGAAAATACCAAAATTAGTCAAATTTGCAACCATGGTTTGGGTCGAATTCCTTTCCGATTTGAACAAAATTGAAGACTGGCGTACTACACACCCATCTGTGAGAAGAGAGGAAAAAAAAATGACAAAATACCAACCTTAGTGACTTCTGCGATTGCTTTTGCACAAATTTAGGTTTTTGGTTCGGCTTTGAAGCAAAAAGAAATGACAAAGGAAGAAGGGTCAACTGGTTTTTACAGTGCAGGTTTGAATTGGCGAAATTTCAAAAATCGCCTTCAGGCGAATTTTTAAATTTCGCCTACAGGCGCATTTTAAGAATTCTCCTACTGGCGAATTCTCAAAATTCGCTCAAAGAAACCTGCTGCTGCAAACAGAGCAGCAGATACAACATCTCAAATTTTACAAATTCAACACGGCAACAGAGCAGTCGCTCAATGGACAAATTTAACATGCAGCTCATGAAATACAACATCTCAAATTTAAGCGAAATGCATCTAACTACATTACTTCGTATGGTACAACACAAATTTTACAAATCCAAACAACATTTTGCAAAGCCAAACAATATTGCTTCGTATGGATATTACAAATCCAAACACAAATTTTACAAATCCAAACAACCTCTAACTACTCGCATCCAGCAACAATATGGATTTACTCATGAAGATCATGAAATTCGTGCGGGCTTCTTCTCTGCCAACGCGTTACCAGTGGTCTAGAACCGCTACTGCTGCTGCTGCTACTCCGATCTCTGTGCGCAGTGGAAGACGAAGGTAATGTGAGCGCTGGTTGAGATGGGCCAGGAACAAATTCTTCGTGTACCGGTGCACCTTGGGACGAGGTGCCCTGTGACGATGAACCCGCACCTCCTCTAGGCCGACGTCGGGTGTACACAAGCGCTGGAGGTGGAGATGGAGGTCTTGGCCTATCAAGTTTATTCCTGCACAATACAAAATCTAGAATCCTTTGGATGTTAGTGCACATCCTCCTCCCCTCCTCGTCGGTTTGTCGTCTGCGAAGCTTTTCAGCTTCTTCCTAAGCCCTGCTTATACCAGCTGCCTGTAAAGTTGAATGAAAATTAACCAGAGACACAACTATCATAACTAATTGATATACTACTTACAACATCAGCTTACCACGTTCCTCTCAAGTGGTGCTCTGGGAACGTACGGACTTCTACACACTGCCTCCACTGGCGCCGTAAGAACATATCGTCGTGTTATGTTCCAGTACCACCTTTTGTACTGCTCTAGCGTGATGGTGGGCTCCCTCTCAATCTGGGTAGCTGTATGTCGCTCATTCCACAACTGAATGTAGGCAACATACTCCTCTGCATTGTACGTAGACGTGCAGGGTGGCGCATCATCTGGTATATGCTGCATCATGCCGAACTGTCTCATAACCCTGTCGGGTAAGTGAAATGCAGCCTGGGTGTAAGATAGGAGTGGTACTCTCGCAGTCCACAAGTATCTAGCAGCTGTACACATGGCTGGAAGCTGTGCTAGTACATCTTGTGTGTACGGTGTCCATGTAACCTTGTCATCCTCTAGCACATCTAACTCGTTGCGATAGAACTTCACACTCCGTCTTGGAGTTTGGCGCCTTTTTTTTGGTCCTACCCACCTGTTAGAATATGTTAGAATATATTACACATGGAAATTGCACTGTATAATTTATTTGAAAGGATAAAAAAATACCGAGACCCAAGCGGCATCGACTGATCGACAACAACGTTTGTTACTAACAATCTTCCCACGACCAAAGCTGCATTTATAAGAAAAAGTTAAGACAAAAAATGAGACAAATCATGTAAAGCAGTAAATTATTGGAGTTTGTTTCAAACCTGTAGTAGTGTCAGACAACCACCAATAGATTTATTCTCCAAAAGAGAGAGTCTGGACATCTCCATATACGTATAAGATAACACAGCACTGCCCCAGGAAAACTTACCGCACTCCCCTAAATCAGCAATATACGGTAGCCATTTCAGATCTACCCGAGTCTTTGTATGGTCGCACATCAATCGAGAAACAATGATGTGCAAAATAATAGCACGTGCTCGCTGCTGAATCTGAGCCTCTGTAGCATCGGCAGGAATATCGTGCGACAATTGACGTCCATACCACATGATTTCCACAAACTCATTGCCCCTTGTTTGTTCAGGGGGTGGGTCAAGACCAAGTAAATCATGACACAATTGCATATAGTCATATGTCACTCCTCCATAAGCCACTGCATTGCCTTCAATAGGCAAACCTAACAACACGACAACATCTGCTAATGTAATCGTCATCTCACCAACAGGGAAATGAAAAGTGGAGGTCTCTGGTCGCCATCTGTCTACCAAAGCAGTGATAAGATAGTGGTCAAGCTGGATGTATCCTAACTTCATTATGTGTAAAAAAACCAGCCCTCTCAATCTAAGCCAATACTCCTGGATGACTTGAACTCACATTCTTCACCGATGTGGAGTGATCAATAGTTGTATCTGGATCGTCGCGCTGAACAAATGATAAATATATAATTAGAAAGCCGGAATTATACCAACTAACACAAAATTATATTTTTTTAAAAGCCACTTGCATCCATATATCGTTAGAAGTACGATGCTGTGCTTGAAGAAATAATACCCTTCCATCAACGGGTCCGGGCTCCATCTCCACATACTCTACAAGATACAAATATTAAAAATCAATTCATTTCGATAAAAATTATACACTAACCAAAAATTGAAAACCTCATAACCCACAAAGTAGTATGAATGCACGTAAACTCCTTGTCATTCATATAGATTTTTAATATGGCTTTTATAAACTACAACTACCTTAGTTGTAACCTATTGTATTTTGTACACTCTATCGCAACATGGTTTGAAGAAAAACACACAGCGCGCGCACACACACATATCATGATGAAGTAAGTTGTGTGATTAAATAGATACTATTTGCATGAAAGAACAAAACATGCAATATTCAAAATATTAAATGCTCAAACTATATGCTTGAAAACAAACAATGAAGTAAGTTGTGGAAGCCAAACAATTATGCAAAAACAATTCATGCTCGACCTATTGCTTAACATACTTTTTGTACATATTAAAATGTTTTACAAAGTAATCTATTGCATTTTGTACACATACAACTACCTTAGTTCAAACAAGTTCAAAGTGTACAAATTATCAACGGTGATATTCAAATGCTTTACTTTACAAGCACAATTTTTGTTCATGAAGTAAATTTGCAACAAATTCATGCCCTAAATTAGAAATACCAAATTATGGGTATAGATTCGTACATATTTCTTGTTCTATACCAGACGTGCTTGCCATTGACTAATTTGTGAAAGAATTTGTCTAAAAATTGAAGAAATGGAAGTGGATGAAGGTTTTGAGGAATTTGGGGCTTTTGAGTTCGGTTTTGTTTTGTTTTGAGGAAATGAGGAAGTGGGGAGAAGGGTTGCTGGCTGTCTTGTTTTGTGCAGGGTTTTAACGAAGGCGATTTTTCAAAATTCGCATTCGTGCACATTTTCAAATGTCGCCCGTTGGCGCATTTTGAAAATTCGCCCGAAGGCGAATTTTGAAAAATCGCCTACGTCTACCTGGCAAAAACAGGTATATGTTTGTAATTATTTTCAAAACAGGGTTATTTGCGTTATTGTTTTCAAAAACAAGTTTATGTTTGAAAATTTTCCAGTGAAAAATTAACAGCAATTACATATAAATTTCTCGGTGGTAAATTAACAAAAACAAGCAAATATGAAATTAGGTTGAAGTTCGACCAATTACTCCACCTGCCTACACAGATTGTACTATTGTTATGTACAATGATACGTCACTTGATTCGGACATATAATTTAGTTCGATTAAACTTTAATACTTTATTTCACTTCGGTTACCATATCACTTCCTCCTTTTCCCCGCTATCACACATTTTACCATACTTTCTAATAACACGACAACTGTAACAAAGAGAAAATTTGCTCTCTCCCTGTTACTCACGCGTCCAACGGACGTGCCACCATACTCGTATATATAAAAGCAGTAACATAGCATAATGTATGCCGATAAGAGTCGATCGTAGGGTTAACATTTTTTGTTGCAATCCCAAAAAAAATAAAAAAAATCCAGACTTAATTTTTTACAACTTTTTTAATTACAAAGTGAAAACAGTTTCCTCGGGGTGTTTAACCAAAATATGTAACATTATGCGTCCCAAAATGCGATTCCAACCGAATCCCATCCTACCTGATCCATAAGTTAAATTGGATCGCAACCCGCGTAAGTCGCATGATCTTATTTCAGAACGAAGATACCGAATCGCTATATTTAATTGCGATTTCTATTTAATCATCGAATTGAAATAAAACCATAAGCGATTCAGTTCAGCATCGCGAGTTCAGCAACATACCTGAAATGAAGCCTCTTTTCTCTTCTATTTTCTAATTCTTATTCCCTCTTCTAATGATTTCTTAGTTTTATTCCCAACTCACGATATGACGAAGGGCTTAACAGGTGCGACAACTGGTTGTCTATAGTAAATCGGCTGAAATTTCGACGACATCGAACTGGAATGTATTTGAATTTCGTTGACGGAGATTCAGCAGCAGGCATTTGCATTGAACAATTGCTGTCGAGTCAGGGTTAGGGAAAACGTAGAGGGAATGGAGCGAAGGAATACCGGAATTGGGAACTAGAGTTAGTAATTAAAAATGGAGTCGGTGTGGGAGATAACTAGATGAAGTCAGTTTTTGGGCTGCTAAAACAAAGTTAAGGAGAGGCACGCACGGGAGATTAGCATTCTGAAATGCTTCAGCAATTGCGTGTACAGGCAAGATTACTTTCCTCTTTTTAAGTTTAAGCAAGAGATAATAGATTAATTGTACCTAAAGCGGCTCAATTCTACTGTAGCCAAGTCCCCAGTTTTCATGTATTTAACTGTTGATCTTTATTTTTTTTTAAACTATCATTATTGGATTTGATTTTGTAGACCTCACGTATTTATGAGATTAATCTTATCAATGATTGAAATTTATTTTGAAACAGAAAATTTCATCTGCAAGACGACTCAATCCCTATGGATGACACACTTCACTGTAATGTTTTCGTAAAACTGAAATTTCTTGTAAGGGGACAAGTGTCAAGTTTTCCTAGGCTTGCTGAATCATCTTCAATAGTAGTTGGCTTGAAAGATCTTTTGGTCCGACCGCGAAATTCCCAAAATATCCTTATATATAACTTTTTAAACATTAAATTGTTATTTTATATGATCTTCCCAATCAATAGGAGATAAAATCTCCCTCCACTTATTCTAGACGTATTCGACCGTAGATGTTGATTCCGATTATTCAGAATATAATTGCTCAAATGTACTTGTAATTAGACTTCAGAGAGCTAGTCAAATATACATATATAGCTGCATTAGAATATGTAACGCAAGATCTTTTTAGATAGATCAAACAATCTATAAATCTTCATTAATCTTTATTAATAGCTGAAAACTAAAATCGCGATTTTTGGTCCGACCGTGAAATTTCAAAAATGTACTTTTATGCAAACAAGAGATTATGAATTCGAATCTTACCGTGAATAAATATTAATATCTATTTTCAAATGAAAATTTTAAAACATAAACAAAATTACAATTTTAAACCCTATGTCAACAAAAAAAATTACATTTTTTTAATATTTTTCAGTTTACTTTTATTAAACTACAAAAAACTTTCAAATTTAATAATAATTTAATAAAGAGCTTATATGCACGTACGTTGCACGTGCCAAAATATATTATGATAATCTTTATTAATAATTGACTTGAAAGCACAAACTTTTGGTCCGACCGCAGACTTTCGAAAATACCCTTCACATATATATGATTCAACACTCGTCTATATATGTTACCAAATCCCTTAAAAATTGAATCTAACAAATAAACTCAATTTACAAATTCAACACGTGCTTTTACAAATATTAATAAACATTAATATCATTTGAAAATAGGATCTGATAAATAGCTTTTATTCAAAACGCTTAAATATAATCAAATCTTAATGTCACTTTAAATTGGGATATAACAAATGAAATTCCTTTACAAATTCTTTCTTTATTAACTAATAACAGAAATATAAATTCAAAATACCAAAAAAATTAGATATTGAAACTTAAAAATAAAATCTTTATTAATAGTTACCTTGAAAGTGCAATCTTTCGGTCCGACCGCGAAGCTCCAAAATTGCTTTTTATATGTATTTCTTTAGTAATAGTTGTAATATATTTGCTGATGCCACACTCTTTTGGTGTCTGTATGAAATAACACAAATGCATCTGTACATATATTGTTAAAATTTAACATCGTTTAAAAATAGAATCTGACAATTAACCTTTATTTACAAATTCAAAATTTCCTCTACAAATATTTACTAAGTCTTAATATCACTTAAACATACGATCTAACAAATAAACTATTACAAATTCGGTTTTTATTAATTAATTAATTACTAATATAAAGAAAAAATTAAACTAATAAAAAATTAGATATTGCAACTTAGAAACAAAAATTCAAATTAACTACGTTTGATTCAACACAAAAATATGGTTAAATATTTATGAAAATCATTTTTTTTTGAACGTATTAAACAAATACAATTTGTACAAAAACAATTCAGATGGCAATAATCACGCGCGAAGCGCGTGCGGTAAAGCTCGTGTTAATAAACAAAAATGAATGTTATTAGTCGTAAATGTCTGAACATGGAATTTTTTTACTTTTGGCTTCAACTGCATGTTATTAGGCTGTAAGAAGTTCAAAATTCCATTTTCATTATTAATTTTAAAGATTCCATATTTATTTAGAAAATTGTGAATGTTCCGCTTTGATTTCGGTTGCCTAAACACATCTTTTTTGGTTTAAATTGTTATATCTGCTAATAAATATTCAATATGATCATAAATTTATATTACATTCTTTATACTACAATGAAATACACGATTTAGTTATAAAATTATTATTAACATTCTTTTCGTTCATTTGAGGTTTTCGAAATATCGATCAGTTTTGAATTTTTATTATGATTTGATATAAATTAACAGAAGTATAATATAATTTTTTTAAAACTATTTGATTTTTTGTCCATTTATGTATTGTCCGTTGAATTTGTTTTCTTTTTTTCATTTCTTACAAAAAAAAAAAAAAAATTCATATATGAAAAGTGAAGCTATAATTTTAATTTGAGCTGAAATTTTGATCAAATTGCGTTCCGGCTATGAGCGAAACTGAAATGGAATCATTGAATTAACATGAATTCCTTTCTTAATTTTGGACCATGATTTGTGCTATCAAGGAGGAACTGTGTAAACTTGTGCTTCTGTTAGTGTTTTCGTCTACCTATAACTGAAACTGAATTGAAAGTATGTTAACAGTATGATCATTAATGTGTAATTATTAAAGTTGAAGAAGTTGTTATGCTTTTTCATACAACAATAAACATGTAATTGAAGTTATGCGGTCAGTGTCCGTGAACTTTTCATATTACTAAAAGAACCATGCTACGCTGTGAGAACGAGGAACAACTTGCTCCATTCCATATGCTAACATACATACCAAAGTTATTGCTACAGCCCAAGGATCACACCCTCACCGCTCCCATACTAGTTCTACAAACAAACGTGCATAGTTCTTATTTCAGGCAACTAACTATGCCAAATGAACAACTTTAGAGTGTGAGAGCACAACAATGAGCGCACAACTCCTTATCTCCCTCCTCAACCACCACATCCGAAGTACTCCACGCCCCCTCCCCATCAACCGCAGTATCAAACACATGCACCACAGACAAACACCGTTCCTCATCCCCAGGCATCACATACCCTGCCAAAAAGTATAACCTTGTACCAATCGGGGCCATTGTAAGATACAGCCTCTTCGTCCCACCGTACCCACCCTCCAGAAGCGAACTCAGGTCAGAACGATGAGACCACTCAACGATATTCCATATGTTAAGCTTCCCATCGTAGGCCTCAACGTAGCCTTTCCAGGTGTTTAAACAGTCCCCAGAGCTGAAGAGTCGCCTGCGCAGCACAGACACTATCTGATTGGGGGGCACGTCCAACTGCCACATGTTAGTAATAAGCGCCCACTCCCCGCTCTCAGCATCAAAAACCTCCGCCGAGCTTCGCTCCACTGCGGATGGGACCATGCGTCCGCCGGAGTCCTCACGGACTGCGAACCCACCCACGGCGTAGAAGCTACCTTGCCAGTTGACACCCACGCATTTATACCTCATAGCACTCATGTTCGGGAGAGGATCCCAGCGATCGGATGCAGGATCGTAGACCTCGGTGGCTGCAGTGCCTGGACCACGGGACAGGGTGGAGCGCCCACCGGCCACATAGATCCTACCGTTGCACACTGCACAGGCAAAGTCGAAGCGTGGGGTGATCATAGATGCACATGTGGTCCATGATCTTGTTGTGGTGCTGTACCGGAGCACCTCTGATCTGACCGACAGGTCGATCTCGGTGGTGGATGTAGACTGTTTGAGGCAGAGTCTGCCGCCAATTACATAGATGGAAGAGTCGAGGGAGATTAAGGTGAAGCCTTTGAGGTTATTTGTTTCGGGAATGGTGGGGATGGTGCTGATGCGCTCCCTTGTGTTGGTTGCTGGGCTGTACGATTCCAGCCAGTTTGGGGTGGTTCGAGTGCAGAACGAGGCATAGATGAGCGAGTTTTGGGGGTCGAGTGTGGATGGAACAGGGGCAGGAGAAGATAGGGATCCCATTGGTATTATTGTTCTGATTTTTCTACGTGGTGTTGCTGTGCAGATAAAGAAGGTGGAAGAAGTGAATGCACGGGGAGGGTGAGAGCATGTAGCGGATTTTCCAACGGAAGAAGCAATGCGTATCTTTGTTGCGTTCGTACATTGCGAGAATAGAATACATGTACTGAGTGAGGACTAGACAAAATGAAGATGAAACTTATGGTTATGAACGTTGATGTTTTTGTCTCCATTTCAATATACTGTAGCTTCCTTTATTCCTCTTTGGAATGTACGTCATAGTATTAAACTATTAATCTTGTCTAGGAACTAAAAGGGAACTATTAATCTTCTCTAGGAACTAAAAGGGATACATTATTGTAGTATATATGACTTAAATCTCAGCTGAAACCATGATTGGAACTAATAAATAGCTACCCTCCCAAATACTTAGTTTTGTTCAAATAAAAATGTTAACCAAAACTACGACTTTCACAGCTTTTAAATAAATTCAGAGCAAGCACATGGAGAAGTCCATGAAAGAAAGGTGACAGTGAAATGGAAACGAAAACACAAATCAAGGGTGATAAGGAAAATAATAGGATACGATTGATTAGCCTATACTTTTTGACCAAATGATACTGTCCGGGAACAGGGATACACTTGTGTACTATATCGCCACATTTCAAAATTAAATAGTAGATATTTGACAAATGAAAGTATATTTTTCTGTCATTGAAAACGGCTAAAAAAAAAAAAAGAATCAATATCTTTTGTCTTTGAGGCTAAAAAAGAATAAAAATGATAGATGGATATTTTCATTAATGTTTTCTTAAAATTTATTATTTTGAACTGTTGTTCAAAAAACTATACCTACTCTCACTTGGAATGTCATCTACCATGAAAACAAGTGCATAAATATACGTGGAATCGTAAAGGTAAAAGGTTAAAAGTTCTAAAGGTTAGATCGATCGAACCGTTAAAACCATGCTGATTTTATATTAGAATTTAATCTAGAAAATGTTAAGAATAGGGTAAATATTTGGCTGTCGTCATTGTTATTTATGCAGCCATGCTAGTTTAATATTCCTACATTACTGTTGGAGGAGAGATGTTTCATTATTCAGCTATAAAGCGGGTTGACGTTGCTTGTTTACGCACAGGGAAGCCCTCAAATGTGTACCATGTTAGAATTGAATAAGTGGCTAGAGTCCCACATCGAGGAATAAACATATCAACTCCACAGTAATTGATATCAAAAGAAAATGAGGAGAAAGAATGGATCATGCATGAAGGCTTGAAGGCATAAAGGTTTTCATATATACATATATATGGTTTGATGATTAAATGAGCCTTCGTTTGCTACCTGGGCTGCCCTAAAAGGGCTAATTTTTGATCCCTTTTTTGCTGCCAAAAACGGTTGCATCCGTTGGTTAAAGGATCGCAACCTTTCCAGCGGTCGCAGCCATTCGAACAGCCGTGCCTCTTCCCAAACAGGCACCTCCCCAACACTATTTAAAGGCATGCAGAACCGAAACCTAAAATGCACTTTTTCCTCTCTCGTTCTCTCTGCGTATACCGTCATCGAATAAAACATCTCTCTTGAGTTCGTCGTCGCCTGCATCGTCAGCGCAACCTTGCAGGCTCGCGTTCCGTTTCACCTTGGGAAACAGTTGCTCGCCAACCCGCTGCGCCGTAAGGGGAGCAAATCTGTTTTAAGGGAACAACGACTGTGTTGGACTCGGATACAAACATTCATCTTGCGAACGGAATACTAAACGGTACGAATTACATTTCGACTGTTCTTTTCGCCGTTAACCCAATTACGAAATTAGGGTTAGGGTTTTTTTTTTGCCTAAATTGATTTTGCCCTATTTTATAGATTAGGGTTTCTGTGTGGCTAACAATCTTAAAACAGATTTCTCTTTGTTTTATTCTGTTATGTGTACTAATTGCAGTCATATCATTTCAGACGATGGCTCAAGACAGTAACATTTCGTCAACAAAGCAGCCATTGCCCTCCGCTCCGACATGACCACTTGTCACACAGCCTGTACAATTCTCGCATGGAGAAAGGCCGGAAAAATTCAATGGCCAGGATTTTAAGCGCTGGCAACAGAAGATGCTCTTCTACTTGACTACGTTAGGTCTGGCTAAATACCTAACAGAGGACCCTCCACAAGTGGATGAACTCGAGCCCGACGCCACCAAAGTCGAGGCCCTCACTGCCTGGAAGGGTTCTGACTTCATTTGCAAGAATTATATTCTCAACGGTTTGGAGAATAGTCTGTACAATGTGTACTGCACTGTCCAAACTGCAAAGACTCTTTGGTTGTCCCTCGATAAAAAGTACAAAACGGAAGACGTCGGGATGAAGAAATTCATAGTCGGCAAATTCCAAGACTTCAAGATGGTCGACACCAAAACAGTAGTCAGCCAGATTCAGAAGCTTCAGGTTATCATCCATGAGATTCATGATGAGAAGATGGAGTTAAGCGAATCATTTCAAGTTGCTGCTGCTATCGAGAAGTTGCCTCCATCATGGAAGGACTTCAAGAACTATCTGAAGCACAAACGGAAAGAAATGACTATGGAAGATCTTGTTGTTCGACTCAGAATTGAAGAGGACAATAGAAAATCTGAAAAGAAGTCAACCAACACCATGGTGGCAAAAGCAAATGTTGTTGAGACTGGCAAGAACAACAAAAGAAAGAGAGAAAATAATCCAAATGCAAAAAAGGCTAAGAAGTTCAAAGGAAACTGCCATAATTGCGGGAAGAAAAGCCATAAGGCAAGTGAGTGCCGAGGACCAAAGAAGCAGAAAGACCAAGCCAATGTTACGGAGCATGATAGGCTTTCGGATGAAATTTCAGAAATGAACTTATCGGCCGTGATCTCAGAATGCAACTTGGTTGGCAACACGAAGGAATGGTTTGTGGACACTGGTGCCACAAAACACATTTGCGCCAACAAGTGGATGTTTTCCAACTACAAGCCTGCGACACAAGAAGAACAACTCTTCATGGAAAACTCCTCCACGTCGAAGGTTGAAGGAAAAGGAAAAGTGGTTCTCAAAATGACTTCTGGAAAAGAACTCACTTTGAATGATGTTCTTCATGTACCAGACATTCGTAAGAACTTAGTTTCGGGATCATTGCTGAGCAAGAATGGTTTCAAGTTGGTCTTTGTTTCTGATAATTTTGTATTGTCTAAAAATGGAGTGTATGTGGGTAAAGGGTATGTAAGTGATGGTCTATTCAAGATGAATGTAATGACTGTTGTACCAAAAGATATGAATAAAATGGATTCTTCTGTTTATATCGCTGAGTCATTTAATATATGGCAGGCAAGACTAGGCCATGTGAATTTTGATACTCTGCGGAAAATGGTTAACTTAGATTTTATACCTAAGTTTACTATAGATCACAACTATAAATGTGAAACATGTGCTGAAGCAAAGTTAACTAGAACTTCCTTTCATCATGTTGAAAGGAATACCGAGCCGTTAGATTTAATACATACTGATGTATGCGATCTAAAGATGTGTCAAACCAGAGGAGGTAAAAGGTATTTTATTACCTTTATCGATGATTGCACTAGGTACTGTTATGTGTACCTACTAAGAAGCAAGGATGAGGCCTTTGAAACATTTAAACAATATAAGGCAGAAGTTGAAAATCAACTAAACAAAAAGATAAAAGCCTTGCGAGGTGATAGAGGTGGAGAATACGAATTTCCATTTGAGGAATTTTGCGCTCAAAATGGTATAATACATCAAACAACAGCACCGTATTCTCCTCAATCCAATGGAATAGCAGAACGTAAGAATCGTACCCTAAAGGAAATGATGAATGCTCTGCTTATTAGTTCTGGATTACCAGACAATTTCTGGGGTGAAGCGATACTTTCAGCTAATCATATACTGAACAAAGTACCTCGCAAAAAGACCATTAAGTCACCACATGAACTGTGGAAAAACAGACCTCCATCTTACAAATACTTGAAAGTGTGGGGGTGCTTAGCAAAGGTAGAAATACCTAAGCCTAAAATGGTCAAAATTGGACCCAAAACTATAGATTGCATATTTATTGGATATGCTCATAATAGTAGTGCATATCGATTTTTGGTGTACAAATCTGAAATTGATGACATTCATGAAAACACCATTATCGAGTCTCGAAATGCCAGATTTTTTGAACATGTTTTTCCTCTTAAAAACTCGATTGAAACTATTGTTCAAAAGAGACCAAGAGATACTGATACTCCTGAGGATAATATTGATCAAACCACATTTGTAAGGAATGTTGAATCAGAGATAGAGGAACCAAGAAGGAGCAAACGACAAAGGACCTCTAAAACCTTTGGACCGGATTTCTATGCATATGAACCTCTAACTTATCAGCAATCAATGTCATCTTCCGATGCTCCTTACTGGAAGGAGGCCGTCAACAGTGAAATAGAATCTATTTTACAAAACCATACATGGGAACTAGTGGATCTACCCAAAGGATCAAAACCACTAGGTTATAAATGGATATTCAGGAAAAAACTAAAGGCTGACGGCTCAATCGACAAGTATAAAGCAAGACTTGTAATAAAAGGATTTAAACAAAAGGAAGATCTAGATTACTTTGATACATACTCACCAGTAACTAAAATCACATCAATTAGGATGCTTATAGCAATAGCATCCATACTGAATTTGGAAATACACCAAATGGATGTGAAAACTGCATTTTTAAATGGTGAACTGGAAGAAGAAATATATATGCAGCAACCTGAAGGGTTTCTAAGCCCAGGAAATGAAAATAAGGTGTGTAAGTTAGTAAAATCACTTTATGGCCTTAAAAAAGCACCAAAACAATGGCATGAGAAATTTGATGAAACTATGTTATCAAATGGATTCGAAATAAATGAATCAGATAAGTATGTTTATATAAAACATACAGATATTGGATATGTCATTGTTTGTCTTTATGTTGATGATTTGTTAATCCTAGGAAATAATAAGGCCATAATAAAATCTACAAAGGATATGTTATCCTCTAGATTTGACATGAAAGGCCTAGGAGTGGCTGATGTAATCTTGGGTGTAAAAATTATTAAAACATCACAAGGATATGCGTTATCTCAGTCACATTACATTGCCAAAATACTTGAAAGATTCAAGCAGCATAATATAACTATTGCAAAATCACCAGTAGATATGAACCAAAATTGGGTAAAGAACACTGGTGATGGTATATATCAGCTTGAATATTCCTGTATACTGGGAAGTATTATGTATGTCATGAACTGCACTAGGCCCGATATTGCATACGTTATAAGAAAACTTAGCAGATATACCAGCAATCCTGGTAAACATCACTGGAAAGCAATAATCAGAGTTCTAGGATATCTAAAATATACACAAAACTATATGCTGCATTATGAAAAATATCCTTCTGTAATAGAAAGATATAGTGATGCAAATTGGATAACTGGGTCAAAAGACATAAAATCCATAAGTGGATATGTGTTTACATTAGGAAATGGAGCAATTTCATGGAAATCGTCCAAACAAACTTGCATAGCAAGGTCAATAATGGAATCCGAGTTTATTGCTCTGGATAAAGCCGTAGAAGAAGCAGATTGGCTTCGAAGTTTTTTGGAAGATATTCCAAATTGGGAAAAACCAGTACCTCCAATATGTATACATTGTGATAGTCAATCTGCTATTGGAAGAGCTAATAGTAAACTATATAATGGTAAATCTAGGCATATTCGTCGTAGACATAAAACCATAAGACAACTTCTCTCTAATGGAGTTATCACTATAGGCTATGTAAGGTCAAAAGATAACATCGCGGATCCACTAACTAAAGGCTTGCCTAGAGAGAAAGTTCAAACCTTATCGATGGGAATGGGTTTAAGACCTATAAACTAAAAAGTTTTTCTTGAATAGAAACCCTACCTAGTTGACTGGAGATCCCAAGATCTAGGTTCAAAGGGACAACTAAATTGATGATATAACTTAGTAGCACTGCAAGAAACATTAACCATTCCTAAGATAAGTCAGTGCACAACCCGTCGGAGAGTAGGATAAGCTTAGCTTTTAATGATGTCTATACTGTGGTGTTATAAAGAACCAAGTGGAGTATTACGGGATACTCTTTATAGAATCACCTACGTGAGTGCGAAGGCGCCGCTTCAGGAAGAATTGTAAGGTCAAATTCTTCAAGCACTCATGAGACCAAGCTGGTGTTCAAGACAAAAACGACAGAGAACCAAGGAGTTAAAAACACTTATCATGTGTTATAATTATAAAGCTTACACAAAAGGCTTACAGTTTAAAGACAATCTAGTCCACTGATTCGCCAGTAAGTTATAATGATAAAACACTAGGAAAAGTTCAAAGCTTCTATGCTACTTTTACCGATATGATAAATGTTTCGAAATATTTCAGAACAGATTAAATAACCACTCATTCATGTGGGGGATTGTTAGAAATGAATAAGTGGCTAGAGTCCCACATCGGGGAATAAACATATCAACTCCACCTTATATACCAAGGCTCAGTAATTGATATCAAAAGAAAATGAGGAGAAAGAATGGATCATGCATGAAGGCTTGAAGGCATGAAGGCTTTCATATATACATATATATATAAATATGATATGGTGAAAGATTGGGCCTTGGGGCTCTTGGGGTCTGATGATTAAATGGGCCTTCGTTTGCTACCTGGGCTGCGCTAAAAGGGCTAATTTTTTATCCTTTTTTGCTGCCAAAAACGGTTGCATCCGTTGGTTAAAGGATCGCAACCTTTCCAGCGGTCGCAGCCATTCGAACAGCCGCGCCTCTTCCCGAACAGGCACCTCCCCAACTCTATTTAAAGGCATGCAGAACCGAAACCTAAAATGCACCTTTTCCTCTCTCGTTCTCTCTGCGTATACTGTCCTCGAATAAAACACCTCTCTTGAGTTCGTCATCGCCTGCATCGTCAGCGCAACCTTGCAGGCTCGCGTTCCGTTTCACCTTGTGAAACAGTTGCTCGCCAACCCGCTGCGCCGTAGGGGGAGCAAATCTGTTTTAAGGGAACATCGACTGTGCTGGACTCGGATACAAACATTCTTCTTGCGAACGGAATACTAAACGGTACGAATTACATTTCGACTGTTCTTTTCGCCGTTAACCCAATTACGAAATTAGGGTTAGGGTTTTTTTTTTGCCCAAATTGATTTTGCCCTATTTTATAGATTAGGGTTTCTGTGTGGCTAACAATCTTAAAACAGATTTGCTCTTTGTTTTATTCTGTTCTGTGTACTAATTGCAGTCATATCGTTTCAGACAATGGCTCAAGACAGTAACATTTCGTCAACAAAGCAGCCATTGCCCTCCGCTCTGACAGGACCACTTGTCACACAGCCTGTACAATTCTCGCATGGAGAAAGGCCGGAAAAATTCAATGGCCAGGATTTTAAGCGCTGGCAACAGAAGATGCTCTTCTACTTGACTACGTTAGGTCTGGCCAAATACCTAACAGAGGACCCTCCACAAGTGGATGAACTCGAGCCCGACGCCACCAAAGTCGAGGCCCTCACTGCCTGGAAGGGTTCTGACTTCATTTGCAAGAATTATATTCTCAACGGTTTGGAGAATAGTCTGTACAATGTGTACTGCACTGTCCAAACTGCAAAGACTCTTTGGTTGTCCCTCGATAAAAAGTACAAAACGGAAGACGCCGGGATGAAGAAATTCATAGTCGGCAAATTCCAAGACTTCAAGATGGTCGACACCAAAACAGTAGTCAGCCAGATTCAGGAGCTTCAGGTTATCATCCATGAGATTCATGATGAGAAGATGGAGTTAAGCGAATCATTTCAAGTTGCTGCTGCTATCGAGAAGTTGCCTCCATCATGGAAGGACTTCAAGAACTATCTGAAGCACAAACGGAAAGAAATGACTATGGAAGATCTTGTTGTTCGACTCAGAATTGAAGAGGACAATAGAAAATCTGAAAAGAACTCAACCAACACCATGGTGGCAAAAGCAAATGTTGTTGAGACTGGCAAGAACAACAAAAGAAAGAGAGAAAATAATCCAAATGCAAAAAAGGCTAAGAAGTTCAAAGGAAACTGCCATAATTGCGGGAAGAAAGGCCATAAGGCAAGTGAGTGCCGAGGACCAAAGAAGCAGAAAGACCAAGCCAATGTTATGGAGCATGATAGGCTTTCGGATGGAATTTCAGAAATGAACTTATCGGCCGTGATCTCAGAATGCAACTTGGTTGGCAACACGAAGGAATGGTTTGTGGACACTGGTGCCACAAAACACATTTGCGCCAACAAGTAGATGTTTTCCAACTACAAGCCTGCGACACAAGAAGAGCAACTCTTCATGGAAAACTCCTCCACGTCGAAGGTTGAAGGAAAAGGAAAAGTGGTTCTCAAAATGACTTCTGGAAAAGAACTCACTTTGAATGATGTTCTTCATGTACCAGACATTCGTAAGAACTTAGTTTCGGGATCATTGCTGAGCAAGAATGGTTTCAAGTTGGTCTTTGTTTCTGATAATTTTGTATTGTCTAAAAATGGAGTGTATGTGGGTAAATGGTATGTAAGTGATGGTCTATTCAAGATGAATGTAATGACTGTTGTACCAAAAGATATGAATAAAATGGATTCTTCTGTTTATATCGCTGAGTCATTTAATATATGGCAGGCTAGACTAGGCCATGTGAATTTTGATACTCTGCGGAAAATGGTTAACTTAGATTTTATACCTAAGTTTACTATAGATCACAACTATAACTGTGAAACATGTGCTGAAGCAAAGTTAACTAGAACTTCCTTTCATCATGTTGAAAGGAATACCGAGCCGTTAGATTTAATACATACTGATGTATGCGATCTAAAGATGTGTCAAACCAGAGGAGGTAAAAGGTATTTTATTACCTTTATCGATGATTGCACTAGGTACTGTTATGTGTACCTACTAAGAAGCAAGGATGAGGCCTTTGAAACATTTAAACAATATAAGGCAGAAGTTGAAAATTAACTAAGATAAAAGCCTTGCGAAGTGATAGAGGTGGAGAATATGAATTTCCATTTGAGGAATTTTGCGCTCAAAATGGTATAATACATCAAACAACAGCACCGTATTCTCCTCAATCCAATGGAATAGCAGAACGTAAGAATCGTACCCTAAAGGAAATGATGAATGCTCTGCTTATTAGTTCTGGATTACCAGACAATTGCCGGGGTGAAGCGATACTTTCAGCTAATCATATACCGAACAAAGTACCTCGCAAAAAGACCTTTAAGTCACCACATGAACTATGGAAAAACAGACCTCCATCTTACAAATACTTGAAAGTGTGGGGGTGCTTAGCAAAGGTAGAAATACCTAAGCCTAAAAAGGTCAAAATTGGACCCAAAACTATAGATTGCATATTTATTGGATATGCTCATAATAGTAGTGCATATCGATTTTTGGTGTACAAATCTGAAATTGATGACATTCATGAAAACGCCATTATCGAGTCTCGAAATGCCAGATTTTTTGAACATGTTTTTCCTCTTAAAAACTCGATTGAAACTATTGTTCAAAAGAGACCAAGAGATACTGATACTCCTGAGGATAATATTGATCAAACCACGTTTGAAAGGAATGTTGAATCAGAGATAGAGGAACCAAGAAGGAGCAAACGAAAAAGGACCTCTAAAACCTTTGGACCGGATTTCTATGCATATATGATAGAAAATGAACCTCTAACTTATCAGCAAGCAATGTCATCTCCCGATGCTCCTTACTGGAAGGAGGCCGTCAACAGTGAAATAGAATCTATTTTACAAAACCATACATGGGAACTAGTGGATCTACCCAAAGGATCAAAACCACTAGGTTATAAATGGATATTCAGGAAAAAACTGTTGAATATGCGCTTTGCGCTTATATGATTTTTGTTTGATGATAATAAACATATATACATTCGCTTAAATGTATTTGTTAACGTACTATTTTAATTTTTCACAGAATAAATAAATATTTGCTGAATAAAAATAAATAACACAGTTTTTGAATTCAAACAGATATTTTATTCAAACTAATATTTATTACAATTTTAAATAGTACAATTTCATGCTCTCACTATACATATACATTTTTGATTACAATCACATCACATTTCACATTTACAGTTAACCTCACTACATATCACTCACACTCGTATTTTTTGTCTTCAACTGCATTCCGGTTTGAATCCAGCATCTGAGTAATCTGCAAAAATATTTTCAAACGCAGTAAAATTGAAAGAGAAATATTTTTGAAATTTGAAAGAAACGATGATTTTGAAAACATTGTTTGCCTCAGTTATTTGGGTTGTTCGTCATCATTTTTGACTGTGCAATATCTGTACATATCAGTATTTTTATCAGGGACAGGTAATTATAAGTGGCTGCAGTACACACGTGTACATTCGTATACGTGTGCACTGCCTCGCCAACTCGTGTTCACAAATCAAACAAAAGCACTACTAACAATTCAACACAAGGTCAAATCCAAATAACACATGAATTCAACTCAGCATGCAAACATGATCTCAACATCCAAGCATAAAGATCAATATGCAGTGACACATGCAGTGGATACACAAAACCAAATACACAACCGAGTTCCCAACATTGTCCAGACTGAATTCAAGTGCAGACCAAGTGCGGGATCGAAGTCAACAACTCAAGTGCTACCAGTGAAACACAAATGAACAAATATCACAATGAACCAACAATACATGCAGGTGAACAGAAGTTTTGAATCAAAACATAATCAAGGCCAGTTGATAACAGGGAACACAAGTGTGGCAAATGCAAACTGTGGTGAAGCAACAAAGATGAACCAGAGCTAGTAATACATGTACAGGCTGCAACAAAATGCACCACCAAGAAAAGCCATGGTCAATGCAAGGCAAAAAGCGAAGTTACAGAGAAACTTGAACTCAATTGCAACAACTCAATGGACCAAACTGCAAGTACAAGGCACAATGCACACCAAACCAGGTTCAAATTACACAAGCTCGAGATGAAAGTGTCGAAGTTACCCGAAGCCAACAGCAATACATGTATTATGAATATACACAATGCAGTACAACTACAGGTATAAGGCTAAATGACCAATGAATGCAACTACAGGACTGCAACAGGTCAAGACTGTGTACCCAGCAAATACAACGACCAAAACCATCAATGAACAAGACTACAGATGAAGCCAGAAACAATGCAAGTAGACCAAACGAAGAGTGCAGGTGAACAAATGTACAAATGAACTCGACCAGTAACCAAGTACTACAAAGACCATGTCGAACACAGTGACAACATTAAGTATGCAATATGGTGAGCAAGACGAATTCAAGTACGCATCTTTCAGAAAGTCAAGCCGAGTACAACAAGAAATAATCAAACAGCCAAGCAAATCGAACCAAGTCAAGATCAACACCGTATTGACCAAGCAAATTGAACAAGTCACAGGGGAGTTCAATATCGTAGTCAAAAACCAGTGCTACCAAAAGTCAAGAACATAGCCGAGAAATTCATCACGAAATCAACAGAACAGAGAATTTTCCAAGCAAGTCAATCATCTCAAAGCACATGGTAAACAAATGTCTCGAATTCAAAGCATATTGCAATCGGGTCAACAGAGAGATTCACGGCCATAGTCAATCAACACAAATTCAAAGGCCGAAGCCAATCGTGAACCAGTCAAAAATCAAAACCGTGTGTGCCAAGCATCAAGTATACGAATTTGACAAAGTCAGATTAATCATCAATCGTTCAATCATAATCAAGCGGCAGAGAAACGAAAATGACAAATTCAAACATGATTATACGAACGAAAATAAAGGAGATCGAACTCCTATAAATACCCAAAATCATCATCGGCATAAAGCATCGAGTTCGAGAAAGCCAAAATCAGTAGAGCAAAAGGAATAAAACACATACCAGAAAATCACATACGAACTCAATCCAAATCGAAGAGCCGTGAGCTAATAGAAGAGAAACGAAGCCTACAACTATCTGTATCAAGCGGCGACTTCAATTTGCACAAACCCTAATTTGGAAATCAGGGACGAAGCCCTAAATTCAGAACTGAGAGGAACGAAAGAGAAGAACGGCCGCCATTTTTCACAAGGAGATAAAGGAACGGGCTAACAGATAGTGAAGGGGGTCGGCCTTGTTTATGTTAAAAGGGGGTTTTGTTTTTAGGCTTTAATTAATTAGGGTTGTTTATCTTTTAATTATTGTTTAAATTGTTTTTACTTTTAAAATCAAGAACTGGTAAATCACCACCTAGGGTTAGGTAGTGTCAGATTGTCTAGTTAGAATTAGTTCAGTGAGCAGGGTGTGCGAGTTTGCAAAGCTGTATAGGCGGGAGCAGAGTTTGCGAGTAAGCGAAGCTCTATAGGCGGAAGGCAAAGTTTGCGAGTAAGCGAAACTTTATAGGCGGAGCAGGGTGTGCGAGTCTAGTAGAGTGTTTGTGAGCGTGGAGCAAATGTTTGCGAGCAGGGTGTGCGAGTCTAGTAGAGTGTTTGTGAGCGTGGAGCAAATGTCTGCGAGTCTAGTAGAGTGTTTGTAAGCGTGATACTGTTTAATTCTAATAGAAATCTGTGAATGCAGCAGTAGGCAGGGTTTGCCGAAGCTGGGTAAATTTTGTGTGTGATTTACTTTTCTGCATATTTATTTTTCTGTGTATAAAATCGATAAATTTGCTATAACCCTATTCACCCCCCCTCTAGGGTTAAATCTAGATCCTATAAGTGGTATCAGAGCCCGGTATATTTTTTATTTAACTCTAGAGTCATGAGTCTACAAAATAATGATTTTTCTGAGGGGCAATCTATTGCTAGGCCACCCATGTTTAACGGGAACGATTATGCTTATTGGAAAGTTAGGATGGGTATCTATCTTAGTTCTATTGATTATGATGTTTGGGATATTATTGAAACTGGCTATAAACCTCCCACTATAATCATTGGTAGTACTGAGATTCCTAAACCTAAGGATAGGTGGGATGCCAACGATAAGAAACTGAAAACGACAAATGCTAAAGCCATGAATGCTTTGATATGTGCTCTTGATAAAAATGAATTTAATAGAATTTCTCATTGTACAACAACACAGGAAATTTGGCATACTTTGGAGGTGACACACGAAGGAACTTCTCAAGTCAAGGAGTCTCGTCTAGCCCTATTCAGCAACGAATACGAAAACTTTGTGATGGACAAAGGCGAGAGCATAAAAGACATGTTTGGACGCTTTTCAACCTTGGTATACAATGCTAGAGCGCTTGGAAAGGTATTCACTGAGGTAGAGCTTGTAAGGAAGGTGCTACGAGTTTTACCAATGAACTTTGAGGCAAAAGTCACGGCAATTCAAGAATCGAAAGATTTGAGCAAACTAAGCATGGAGGAGTTGATTGGCAACTTGATGACATATGAGCTTGAGCTTAAAGCAAAGGAAGAACGCAACAACTCCGAACCAAAGAAGAAGACGATTGCCTTAAAGAGCAAAGAAGAAAGCGATAAAGATGAAGAAGATCCAATTGAAGAGCTTGCAATGGCTGTCAATAATCTTAGAAGATGGTCTAGATTCAAGCCACGCAAGAAGAAAACAAAGGACAATAGGTCAAAAGATTCCGAAAACTCCGATAATGAACTGACGTGTTATAACTGCAACAAGCCTGGCCACATCAAACCAAAATGCCCACTTCTCAAAGACAACAAAGGAAAGAAAAAGAAAAAGAAGGCTTTTGCAGCAACTTGGGATGATGAAGAAGGAGAGGAAGTTTCGGATAGCAGCTCGGAGGAGGCTAACATGTGTCTTATGGCGAAATCAAATTCAGAAGCAAGCTCCGACGAATCTAGTGAGGCAGGTGAGTTTTCTTATAAAGAACTTGTTTTTATGTGTTCTGATCTTACTAAGGTAGTGGATACTCTTGAATCTAAAATTGAAAAACTGAAATCTGATAGGAGAGAATTTGCTCGTGAAAATTTTAGGTTAAAAACTGAACTTGAAAATATTCAAAACCTAGAATGTAAAAAATGTAAGATTTTAGATTCAGAATTATCAAAACTGAGGAATAACTTTGAAAGTCTTGAAAATGAAAACTTGAATCTTAAGGAAACCATCGACACTAGGAGAAAGGATTTTATTAATCGATGCACCTCACTTGTCACTGAAAACTCAACATTAAAAACCAAAGTCCAAAATCTTGAGAAATCCCTGAATAACTTTTCAAAAGGAGAAAAATCTTTCAAAATGTTATTGGGAAATCAAATTTTTTCTAACAATAGAAAAGGATTAGGTTTTGGAAAATCACAAGGTGATGATAAAGGTAAAAGTGTTGCTCGATCTGAAATAATTGGACATCATAGTCATAGGAACACAAAATTTAATCAAGTCAACTTAATGTGCTCTATTTGAAGAAAATTTGGACATAATCAAAATAATTGTTGGTATAGACCCAAACATGTAAAAACTATACCGATTTGGGTTCCAAAAGGCACAAATATAAAATCTTTGAAAGTCAAACAAATTTGGGTGCCAAAAGGAACATATATAAATAGTTTTGGGTCTCCAAAAACATATTTTTCATATTCTGCCACTAACAACAATGGACCTATAAAAACAAATAGGTCACATAAATCTTTTATCGTGTAGGTGTGGTGGCAGGCTAAGGAACAACAACAGTGTTCTCTGGATTTCGGCTGTTCCAGAAACACAACGGGCGACAAAGCAAAGTTCCTTAGCCTAGTATAAAGGTGACAGAATCACAATGGACAACAACGAAAAATTATCGTAAAGGTAAAACAGGTAAAATTGTTTTTAACGATATATTAAATGTGATTATCTGCACCATACTCTAAATTAAAATCAGCCAATATTGAGATAAACAAAAGATGATGATTTTGATGCTATGATTTTCTTTCAAAATATTGAACAATCACCTTTAAATAGAATCACTTGGAGTAATTATGATGGTTGACTGATTCGGACTTAATTGATATGATTTTTTGATTTATTCTTATTTATGACATTGATTTGTGCTTAATTGATGACCAATCAGTTTTTCAACTTTGAACTAATCCATATAAATTTGTTCGGTCAAATGATGGTATTTGATTACTCATGCTACATGTAGATACATTTTGGTCACTGCTTGTAAATTTGCACGATTTCAAATTCATGTGAAAAAGGATTTTAAGAAATTGTTGAAACTTCAAGAAATTGTTTTTGAAATTTTTGGTGCACATTTCATGGTTTGATTCAACAAGTGAATATTGAGTGAAATTTAAATTCAGATGCAGATTACACTGGTAATATAGTTGATAGAAAAATTACTAGTGGAACGTGATTAATATTTGAAACATTCATTTGCTGCATCATTTTTTTTAAAGAAAATATCTGCATATTTTTCACTTGAAATATTTTTCAAATAGCAGAAAATTTTCTTATAAAACCCCCTCGTGAAAATCATGTTTGACCATAGTTACAGATTAATCATTTTTGAAAAATTGATTTTATAATTTTTGAATTTGATTTTAAATGACTATTTTAACTAATCTAACTCCCTTTGATTATCGAAAAGATGAATAGTGATTGAAAAAGAGACGAGTGTTGATATTTATCATATATTATAACTCGAGAAAGTATAATTAGAAAATTTCTTTAGAATTTCATAACAAGAGTTATAAAAACTTTTTGTTGGGTAAAAATTCCATGACCATTTCTATTTCTATCATCTTTCTATCGACCATCACTCATCAAAATTACACATAGTATGTAAATTTGTGGTAGTTTACAAAGGAAATCATTTGTTCTTCAATATCTTTAAATCTGTGAAGGAAATTATTTGTGCTTCAACTTATTATATTTAGCAATAAAAATAAATATCCAAAGTATTCACTCTCATTTAAAAGTCCTCACGGTTATGCATGGGTGAATTACTTGGATTTTTGATTATGTGCTTCCATGCTCATTTAAAAGTCCTCACGGTTATGCATGTATGGAACGCATATTAAAATTAATTGATTCAAATAGACAAGTTGATTCTAATCCCATTTAAAAGTCCTCATGGTCATGCGTGGTTAGAAGATACTTGATTTCATTTTTTTAAATAAAAATTGTGAATACTACTAATCTCATTTAAAAGTCCTAACGGTTATGCATGGTTAGTAGATATTCAAATTTCCTGAAATAAATATACCACAAATAGACAGAATTGTATGATTTTTTTTGATGATTTTATCCCCATCACTTCTGAAAGTGGAATATGCGCTTGACAAGGGTAATTATGATTTTTGTTTGAGTTTTATTGAAATTTAATATTTATAATCAATTGAGTTAAATGTTAGATTCATGTCTATCACTTCATCCCTTTTTTTTACAACACTGTTATTCTTTTGCTGATAACAAAAGGGGGAGAGAAAAGTTAAGATTTTGTCAAATAGAATCAAGCAAATGTCAAATAATTTTGCATTTGCATATAGGCTCATTTACATATTTTTATTTGTATGCATATATGTAGGGGGAGTATTGTGTAGAGAGGGAGCATTCAAATAGGGGGAGCAAATTGAACGATCAAATACATTTAATACATTCAAAATCTTAAATATATGTTTGTTATCATCAAAAGGGGGAGATTGTTGAATATGCGCTTTGCGCTTATATGATTTTTGTTTGATGATAATAGACATATATACATTCGCTTAAATGTATTTATTAACGTACTATTTTAATTTTTCACAGAATAAATAAATATTTGCTGAATAAAAATAAATAACACAGTTTTTGAATTCAAACAGATATTTTATTCAAACTAATATTTATTACAATTTTAAATAGTACAATTTCATGCTCTCACTATACATATACATTTTTGATTACAATCACATCACATTTCACATTTACAGTTAACCTCACTACATATCACTCACACTCGTATTTTTTGTCTTCAACTGCATTCCGGTTTGAATCCAGCATCTGAGTAATCTGCAAAAATATTTTCAAACGCAGTAAAATTGAAAGAGAAATATTTTTGAAATTTGAAAGAAACGATGATTTTGAAAACATTGTTTGCCTCAGTTATTTGGGTTGTTCGTCATCATTTTTGACTGTGCAATATCTGTGCATATCAGTATTTTTATCAAGGACGGGTAATTATAAGTGGCTGCAGTACACACGTGTACATTCGTATACGTGTGCACTGCCTCGCCAACTCGTGTTCACAAATCAAACAAAAGCACTACTAACAATTCAACACAAGGTCAAATCCAAATAACACATGAATTCAACTCAGCATGCAAACATGATCTCAACATCCAAGCATAAAGATCAATATGCAGTGACACATGCAGTGGATACACAAAACCAAATACACAACCGAGTTCCCAACATTGTCCAGATTGAATTCAAGTGCAGACCAAGTGCGGGATCGAAGTCAACAACTCAAGTGCTACCAGTGAAACACAAATGAACAAATATCACAATGAACCAACAATACATGCAGGTGAACAGAAGTTTTGAATCAAAACATAATCAAGGCCAGTTGATAACAGGGAACACAAGTGTGGCAAATGCAAACTGTGGTGAAGCAACAAAGATGAACCAGAGCTAGTAATACATGTACAGGCTGCAACAAAATGCACCACCAAGAAAAGCCATGGTCAATGCAAGGCAAAAAGCGAAGTTACAGAGAAACTTGAACTCAATTGCAACAACTCAATGGACCAAACTGCAAGTACAAGGCACAATGCACACCAAACCAGGTTCAAATTACACAAGCTCGAGATGAAAGTGTCGAAGTTACCCGAAGCCAACAGCAATACATGTATTATGAATATACACAATGCAGTACAACTACAGGTATAAGGCTAAATGACCAATGAATGCAACTACAGGACTGCAACAGGTCAAGACTGTGTACCCAGCAAATACAACGACCAAAACCATCAATGAACAAGACTACAGATGAAGCCAGAAACAATGCAAGTAGACCAAACGAAGAGTGCAGGTGAACAAATGTACAAATGAACTCGACCAGTAACCAAGTACTACAAAGACCATGTCGAACACAGTGACAACATTAAGTATGCAACATGGTGAGCAAGACGAATTCAAGTACGCATCTTTCAGAAAGTCAAGCCGAGTACAACAAGAAATAATCAAACAACCAAGCAAATCGAACCAAGTCAAGATCAACACCGTATTGACCAAGCAAATTGAACAAGTCACAGGGGAGTTCAATATCGTAGTCAAAAACCAGTGCTACCAAAAGTCAAGAACATAGCCGAGAAATTCATCACGAAATCAACAGAACAGATAATTTTCAAAGAAAGTCAATCATCTCAAAGCACATGGTAAACAAATGTCTCGAATTCAAAGCATATTGCAATCGGGTCAACAGAGAGATTCACGGCCATAGTCAATCAACACAAATTCAAAGGCCGAAGCCAATCGTGAACCAGTCAAAAATCAAAACCGTGTGTGCCAAGCATCAAGTATACGAATTTGACAAAGTCAGATTAATCATCAATCGTTCAATCATAATCAAGCGGCAGAGAAACGAAAATGACAAATTCAAACATGATTATACGAACGAAAATAAAGGAGATCGAACTCCTATAAATACCCAAAATCATCATCGGCATAAAGCATCGAGTTCGAGAAAGCCAAAATCAGTAGAGCAAAAGGAATAAAACACATACCAGAAAATCACATACGAACTCAATCCAAATCGAAGAGCCGTGAGCTAATAGAAGAGAAACGAAGCCTACAACTATCTGTATCAAGCGGCGACTTCAATTTGCACAAACCCTAATTTGGAAATCAGGGACGAAGCCCTAAATTCAGAACTGAGAGGAACAAAAGAGAAGAACGGCCGCCATTTTTCACAAGGAGATAAAGGAACGGGCTAACAGATAGTGAAGGGGGCCGACCTTGTTTATGTTAAAAGGGGGTTTTGTTTTTAGGCTTTAATTAATTAGGGTTGTTTATCTTTTAATTATTGTTTAAATTGTTTTTACTTTTAAAATCAAGAACTGGTAAATCACCACCTAGGGTTAGGTAGTGTCAGATTGTCTAGTTAGAATTAGTTCAGTGAGCAGGGTGTGCGAGTTTGCAAAGCTGTATAGGCGGGAGCAGAGTTTGCGAGCAAGCGAAGCTCTGTAGGCGGGAGGCAAAGTTTGCGAGTAAGCGAAACTCTATAGGCGGAGCAGGGTGTGCGAGTCTAGTAGAGTGTTTGTGAGCGTGGAGCAAATATTTGCGAGCAGGGTGTGCGAGTCTAGTAGAGTGTTTGTGAGCGTGGAGCAAATGTCTGCGAGTCTAGTAGAGTGTTTGTAAGCGTGATACTATTTAATTCTAATAGAAATCTGTGAATGCAGCAGTAGGCAGGGTTTGCCGAAGCTGAGTAAATTTTGTGTGTGATTTACTTTTCTGCATATTTATTTTTCTGTGTATAAAATCGATAAATTTTCTATAACCCTATTCACCCCCCCTCTAGGGTTAAATCTAGATCCTACAAAAACTAAAGGCTGACGGCTCAATCGACAAGTATAAAGCTAGACTTGTAATAAAAGGATTTAGACAAAAGGAAGATCTAGATTACTTTGATACATACTCACCAGTAACTAGAATCACATCAATTTGGATGCTTATAGCAATAGCATCCATACTGAATTTGGAAATACACCAAATGGATGTGAAAACTACATTTTTAAATGGTGAACTGGAAGAAGAAATATATATGCAGCAACCTGAAGGGTTTCTAAGCCCAGGAAATGAAAATAAGGTGTGTAAGTTAGTAAAATCACTTTATGGCCTTAAACAAGCACCAAAACAATGGCATGAGAAATTTGATGAAACTATGTTATCAAATGGATTCAAAATAAATGAATCAGATAAGTGTGTTTATATAAAACACACAGATATTGGATATGTCATTGTTTGTCTTTATGTTGATGATTTGTTAATCCTAGGAAATAATAAGGCCATAATAAAATCTACAAAGGATATGTTATCCTCTAGATTTGACATGAAAGACCTAGGAGTGGCTGATGTAATCTTGGGTGTAAAAATTATTAAAAGAAAATGAGGAGAAAGAATGGATCATGCATGAAGGCTTGAAGGCATGAAGGCTTTCATATATACATATATATAAAAATATGATATGGTCAAAGATTGGGCCTTGGGGCTCTTGGGGTCTGATGATTAAATGGGCCTTCGTTTGCTACCTGGGCTGCGCTAAAAGGGCTAACTTTTGATCCGTTTTTTGCTGCCAAAAACGGTTGCATCCGTTGGTTAAAGGATCGCAACCTTTCCAGCGGTCGCAGCCATTCGAACAGCCGCGTCTCTTCCCGAACAGGCACTTCCCCAACTCTATTTAAAGCTATGCAAAACCGAAACCTAAAATGCACCTTTTCCTCTCTCGTTCTCTCTGCGTATACTGTCCTCGAATAAAACACCTCTCTTGAGTTCGTCTTCGCCTGCATCGTCAGCGCAACCTTGCAGGCTCGCGTTCCGTTTCACCTTGGGAAACAGTTGCTCGTCAACCCGCTGCGCCGTAGGGGGAGCAAATCTGTTTTAAGGGAACATCGACTGTGCTGGACTCGGATACAAACATTCATCTTGCGAACGGAATACTAAACGGTACGAATTACATTTCGACTGTTCTTTTCGCCGTTAACCCAATTACGAAATTTGGGTTAGGGTTTTTTTTTTGCCCAAATTGATTTTGCCCTATTTTATAGATTAGGGTTTCTGTGTGGCTAACATACCATAGATGTAGAATGGGCTCATAGTTGACTGTATGGATAAAACTATTGCAGCCATACTACGATGAGAAAATCGACCGTCCGGTTATACGATTAAAAAATAATAATAGTTACTGTAATTTTTCATTTGATTTTAATTAAACACAAATTATAACATGGGAAAGAATTTAGAATTTAGAAATAGATTTGAAACTAAAACTAAGGAACTCATGTTTGTTCATACTTTGTAAAAATGCACAAAAATCCACTCTAAAGAAAGACAATTAAAACTGAACCATCCATCACAATAAAGTCAAAACTCAAGAAATATAAATGTATCGAATCAATCTATTACTACGAGAAAACTTCAAGAAAAATCTTTTCAACCAATTCATACTTTCTGATATCTACTACTCCCTCCGATCCATTATAACTGACGTTTTGCAATTTCTCACGGGGATTAAGGCAGCTAAAATATGACTTCTATACCCCCTTAATTAATCTTCTCTCATTGATTGCGCTGTTAAATTTTTATCAAAAGAAGCTAAACGTGCTGTAAGATTTACTCCATTCCCTTCCAACTAAATTTCATGCCCTGCCACAAATTTCAAATGGAGCCAAAATTCATTCCCTGCCACTAATTTCAAATGGAGCCAAAACTTTCAAACAGAGCAAATTATTTCAACTGAACTAAAATTTCAAAATGGAGCCAAATTTGAAATTATTTGTTTCACGTTACCTGCTATAAAAAGCATGAAAAATTTAGTTTTAATCTACTTTGCCATGGCTTTTAAAAGTAGTCATAATTTTGATCTAAATCTTCCTCCTTCAAACGATGATGAAACTTTTAACATTGATTTAAATTTTCCTGCTCAGTCCAACATAGAAGAAGATGAGCCAATCCCATTGATAGTTAGACAATCTTCTAGTAGAACACTCATACTAGATTTGAACGTCGACTTAAATCAAGAGTCTGAATCTCCATTACTTGAACTAAATGTTGACCGGTTGCATGAAGAAGATGAAGAAAACAATGATCCAAATCAAGAGTTGGACTCTTCATTGCATGAAGAAGATGGTGAAAACATTGCAGCAAATATAGGTACTCGAAACTTTACTGTACATGCAACTGCATTATTTTTCATGGTCTAATATATGGTTACTATGTACTTGAAACTTTACCTGTACTCTTATATGGCATGTGTTAAAATAAACTTTACCTGTACATTTGCATTATAGTTACAGGAGGATAATTTTTACCGTGCATGTGTACGGCATTTTTACAATGCATGTGTATAGCATTCGGTATAGCATTTTAACAGTGCATGTTTCTTTAGTGCATGTTTCTATCATAGTGCATGTGTATAGCATTCGGTATAGCATTTTGACAGTGCATGTGTATAGCATTTTGACAGTGCATGTGTATAGGATTTTACAGTGGAGTTACATTATTCTTTAGTCATGGATTGTTTTTTATCGTGTGCAGATCGTGGCAACGTAACTCAAGGAAAAAAAAGAATAATCCTAACAAATGAGCAAAGATGGACTATTTATCGAGCTTTGTTAGAGAAAAGCATTAATGGAAAGTTAAAAAAAATTACAACAAGAGAAGTTTCCGAACAGTTTTCGATACCCATAAGAACAATACAACGAATTTGGCGACGGACAAAAGAAACTCCAAATGGAGCAGCAGTTGATGTTTCACAAAAGAAAACGAAGAATTGTGGCCGAAAAAGAATCCATGTTGATTTAAACCGAATGCATGAAATTCCTCTACACCGACGCACAACCTTGAAAGCACTTGCCGAAGCTTTGAACGTAAGCTACACGACATTATTTCGACGTTTGAAACAAGGTCTTCTTCGACGCCATACGAATGCTATTAAACCGTATTTGAATAAAGAACATAAAATAGCACGTCTCAAATTTTGCATATCAATGTTAGATCCAAGCAGCTTACCTCATGAGCCAAAGTTTGTCGGTATGTATAACATGGTACATATTGATGAGAAGTGGTTTTATATGACCAAAAAGACACAGACATATTATTTACTTCCAAATGAAGAAGTGCCTTTACGTACATGTCAGAGTAAGAATTTTATAGGAAAAGTTATGTTTTTAGTTGCTATGGCTCGTCCAAGGTATGATGATGATGGAAATGAAGTGTTCTCGGGAAAACTAGGAGTGTTTCCTTTTGTCACCATGGAAAAAGCAAAACGATCAAGTAGGAATAGAGAAGCAGGAACTTGGGAAATTAAACCAATGACTTCTGTAAAGAGAGAGAATGTGCGAGCATATATGATTGAGAAAGTTATTCCTGCTATTCAAAGCAAGTGGCCAAGAGAAGATGTTAATAAAACCATCTTCATTCAACAAGACAATGCACGAACACACATTGATTCTAATGACGAAGCATTTCGGTTAGCTGTTGCGCAAACTGATTTTGATATTCGACTAGCATGTCAACCATCTAACTCACCGGATTTAAATGTTCTAGATCTTGGTTTTTTTGCTTCTATTCAAGCACTGCAACACAAAGAGTGTCCAAGGACGGTACAAGAGCTTATTCATGCAGTTGAGAAAGCTTTCGATGAATACCCGTCGAGCAAAGTGAATGATATTTTTTTGAGTCTACAATTATGCATGCAAGAGATCTTGAAGATAGAAGGTTCGAACAAATATAATCCTCCACACATAAAAAAAGCCGCACTAGATAGAGAACATCGTCTTCCTACTCAAATTGCTTGTGATCCCACTTTAGTACAAAGTGTTTTGGATATAATAGCAGCGTCTTAACATATGTACTGAATTGCACTCTCATTTTGATGAATGGTTCATTTACATGTTCATTTGCTGAATGGTTCAAGCATACGCATGATAAAGTTGTTGAATAGTTCATTTGCTGAATGGTTCACATGTTCAAATGCATGCTGAATGGTTCATTTGCTGAATGGTATTTTAATGTTCCACAAAGCAAACGCAACTGCTCGTCGGCTAGCCGCGCATGGACCTCATCATGCGTTCATCGACCACAAAGCAATGTTGTTCATAGCCAAGCAAAACAAATCCATCAACTTATACAATTGCATTTAGCAAAATAGTAGGCAATACAATTGCATTTAGCTAGTACACACCATAACATAAACGAAAATATGAGCAAACAAAGTGCAACAACTTAACAATAAAACTACTATAAACTAGAAAGGAGTCTCCATAGCCAACATGAACTCAAAAGAATCCAGGGTAGATAATCTTCAACATTGACATTGCGAATTGATGCATTTCCGGATCATTGTCAAGTGCTTGTTCTTCCTTAGGGATGCTAAGTGCTTCTTCTTTCTTAGGGATCTCATTTAAATCGGGGAGCTAAATTACCTTCTTCTCACGTTCCTCAAGATTATTGCAAAGTTCTTTGCCAAGCTCCTCTTCATTTGTAGGGACCTCATTCAAATCAAATTCTTTAGCAACCTTCTTGTTAAATCCATCAGCCTCATTCTTTGTATCATCACTAATCCTTCTTTTCTGTTTTGGAGGAGATAAAGAATGTTCTTTGCTATCCATGACTGATTGTGATTATTGGAAAGCAATATGAGAATGACTACATTAGTTTTATAATGCAAAAGTGAGAGGGAAACCTAAAAGTAAATCTGTACTAAAAGCATGCATTGGAAACTAAGAAGGAGCTGCATGCGCCAATTAATGAAGGAAATGAAACGTTTTATGCAGAAGGGTAAAAAGTGGAAATAAAGTGCTTTTTTATGTATAACGTCATATATTGAGAAAAAAGTTCTCAGGTTTAAAACGTCATTTATAATGGATCGGAGGGAGTAAATACTTACTTGTCAACTTGAACATCATTTCCCAATATGTACAAATGATATACAGTGGTTGAACCTCTGACAAGTTTTGTATCAATTAATACAACTTTCATTCATTCTAAAAGCACACAAAGCCTTGCCAATAAATCCTTGCACAAAAGCAAATTATACATACCATAAGATCACAAACCATAAACGAAACAAAATTAGTTTATACTATCACATTGCATGGGTAAATAAATAGAAAAGTACATAGTATCATATTTCATGCCAATGTAGACAGCATATCCACAACATGGATGCCCAAGAAAATAAAATAGAAAAAGGTCATGTTACATAATAAGTGGAAAATGTTCATGATATCTTTGTTTGCATCCATCTTTGATGACCTCAGTTCTCAGTTCAATGGCAGCAATCTCCACTTTGATGACCTAGATTCTCAGTTCAATGGCGACAGTTCTCATTTCAATGGCAGCAGTCCCCATTTTGATTATCTCACCGCCTCAGTTTCATCTCTGTTAGCAATAAACAGATACAAAAATCAGTGGAAAACAATTATTATTTTTTGGCTTATGTGTGAGAAAAATGTCTTGATCTAACATATTTATATGTGAGAAAAAAGTCATGATCTCTTGACATGAAATACCCAGCTTTAGATCCAACAAAATAACTATTAAACCTCCAAATATTAATATCTTCCGTCTCCATCATATAATGACCATTGTTCATTTTGAACCATTTTTAATTTGCATTCAAATTCCTAGACTTATATTTATTAGCAATGTTTCATTTAAAATACCATTAGAATAATATCCACATAACCATATGGTTAAAGAATATCTTTAAAAGATTGACTTGGTCAATCTTATCCATATGTTAACACATTCATGGATACTTTTACATTAATGTAAACCAGAAGGCTATTGAAAAATTAAATCAAGAAACGAGTTACATGTCCCTATTTTTTATGCTGTTATAAGAAAAGTCTATGTATATATAAGTATGTAAATTTGGTATTTTTTGAAAAATAGAAAACGCAAGGTGCTTTGCAGTTTTCTGACAGAAAATGCAAGTTAACTTGCAACTTTTATCGGAAAAGCGCAAGCTAGTTTGCGCTTTTTTATTTTGATTTTTTTTTTAAAATTTTTGAAATTTTCAAAAAAATTTAAAATTTTGAAAAGCGCAAGTTAACTTGCACTTTTATAAGAAAAGCGCAAGTTAACTTGCACTTTTATAAGAAAAGCGCAAGATAGTTTGCGCTTTCTGATTTATAAAAAACAGGAACTTAATTTACATACTTATTATCACAAGGACTTTTCTTACAACAACATGGAAAATAGGGACCTTCGGTGCAAAACCCCAAATTAAATAGCTAGGTCATCAGAGAAAATTTAGCATTATGACAGTTGTGCAAATTTTCTTTAAGACAACATGAGACGAGGCCCTGGTTAACGTACCAAAAGCTAGCTAAGAGAAAAGCTCTAAGATGATAAGACTAGTAACAATTTAGTATTTGAGTTATAATTGTCTTTAGAAAAGATAGGTATCATGGCACATCCAAGCAGCACAACAAAATCGATAAGCTAACATTTTTAACCATAAAACACATGTGGGATTTGGATTAGGAAAGACTAGGTGCTAAGCAGCACAACATAATTAGTATGAATTAATATCATTTAAGTGTCAGTGGTGCTGCTAGCTTTTCAAAATTAAACACAAAACAGTGATGATCACTTGTTAATTGCCAATGAAACTGAAGCATGAATAGTAACAGTAGCAAGTGTTCAGTTGTACGTGCATTGTAACGTTGGCATCAACTTGCAATCTTTATTCTTTATTTGTCTAATCCAATAAGAATACGCAAAATAAAAAAGATAATATTCAAAAGTAAAGCATATGCTAGATTTGGATTTAACAAAGATTGGACGCTATGCAATACAACATAACATACAAAAACGTTAGTAAAAGATTTTGAATAGAACGGTATTGCAAGAGCAATTTGATGAAGAAAAAATGAGAAACAGAATTTTTATTGATGATATTGATACCTTGTTATAATCAGAATGCTTTGCATTTATACAAGATGTCTTTAAAGCAGTATACAATTGTAAATGGGCTGAAGCCCATGATCCTGAACCCGAATCAAAAATTATTTCTTCAGAGAAAAATTGATGGTCCAGATTGAAAGAAGCATAATCCAATGGTTGAGTATAAGTGAGAAGCAGCATATATTTGATGTTAAAATGAATGGTTTACTTTCTTATTTCATTACGCTCCAGCAAACCCTTCATCAGCTAGGGCTCGGAGAAAAAATTATTTCCAAATCACTTCAATTCCATAAATAAATCATGAATTGGCTAAAATTAATGTTGTATATCCTCAAAAAAACTCTAGTTATCTTTAGAAGAGCGATTTTAGACAGCTGATTTTGTCATAGCAACATTCCAGCTTGAGCTGATTTCTTATCTTTGCTATGTGTTGTTTGAGACTCGAGATCATTCAGTTATGGTACTTGTTAAGATCTATTGAGGCTAGAATTGCTTTGAAAAACTTGAGCTTGTGTCCTTTTAGTGGCATGGCGTCCAAGGCTTGAGATTTTGCAACTTTGTGGCTTATTAAGTCTTGTTGAAGCTGTGTTTGCTTTGAGACGATCTCTGATTAAGGATTCTAGTGAGTCTCCTCTGATATTCACTACTCAGGTGATCTCTGTGAGTTGTTCACTTTTAGCTTGTCTCTGAAATGCACAAAATTGGCTTTGAACAGTGCCTTGGTTAGGATGTCAGCAATTTGGTAAGATGAAGGTATGTGATTAATATTTAATTTTCCTTTAGCCTCTTTTTCTCGAACAAAGTATAGGTTAGGTTCCATATATTTTGTTCTAGAGTGTATAATAGGATTTGCAGTAAGATGAACCGTGCTTAATTTATCACACCATATTGTTGTTTTGTTGTCTGTCTTGAATTGTGGTTCATGAAGTAATGATTGTATCCATACTATTTCTGTTGTTGCATTAGCTACACTTCTATATTCTACCTCTGTACTTGATCTGGACATAGTAGGTTGTTTTTTTGAGCATCAAGATATAGGATTGTTGTCTAGAAATATACAATAGCCAGTTGTTGATCTTCTATCATCAGAATCACTGGCCCAATCAGCATCTACATATCATGTCATATTCATGTATTTGCTTGATTAGAGTCAGACCAAAGTCTGCAGTCCCTTTGAGGTATCTTAATATTCATGTCACCATTTTCCAGTGTTCAGTTTTCGGTTTTTGCATAAATTGACTGACTTTGTTAACACTATAGGAAATGTATGGTCTTGTAATGGTTGCATATTGATGAGCACCAAAATACTTCTATATTATTTTTCATTAGGTATTGCATCACCTTTGAACTTTGACATGTGTAGATTACTGACCATGGGTGTTAATATAGAGTTGGCTTGATTCATTTTAGCTCTATTCAGTATCTCATGAATGTATTTCTTTTGGCTTAATTGTATGGATGAGTCTGACATCCTCCTAACTTCAATGCAGAAAAAATAGTTTAAGTTGCCAAGATCTTTAACTCTTAATTTTTGATTAAGCTGATGTATGAGACTGTTGATTTCCTATGCATTGTTACCTGTAATGATATCATCAACATATAGTAGTACATAAACTATTATGGTTTTATTGAATTTTGTAAATAAAGAGTTGTCGGATTTTGTAGATTTGTAGCCTAGCTAGTCCATGAGAGTTGTCTTGAGCTCTTCAAACCACATTCTTGGAGCTTGTTTAAGACCATAAATAGCCTTATTTAGTTTGCAAACCAGATTCTCTTTTTCTTTTTGCAGAAACCCATGTGGTTGTTCCATGTAAACTTCTTCCTGTAAAACACCATTTAAGAAAGCATTATTGCCATCAATTTGTTTGATGGTCCAATTTCTTTACAATGTAATTGTAATAACTATTCTTATAGTAGTGGGTTTCACAACAGGTGAAAATGTCTCATTAAAGTCAAAACACTCTGTTGTGAGAAACCCTTAGCTACTAATCTTGCCTTATATTTAGAAATTGTACTATCAGCATTCTTCTTTAATCTAAAGGTCCACTTGCACCAACAACATTTTTATTCTTTGGTAAAGGACTAGACTCCATGTCTTGTTTCTTATGAGAGCATTGTATTTATCTGACATGGTTGATTACTAGTTTTGATTTTCCATGGCTTGATAATAAGTGTTTGGCTCTTCAGTACCTAAAGTTGTATTACAAATTTTGAGTTTGAAAATACCACTTTTGGACCATGTGACCATATGATGATTTGCTCTAGTGTTTTGTTGCTGAAGAACACTGTCATCTAGTTGATGTTGTCCATTATGAGGCAGTGTATTCTCTGATGTTTGTTGTGAAGCAGATTGTTCACTTACTATTTGTTGGGGTGTCTGAACAGGTGTATCTACATCAGTTACCTCATGACCTGGTCCACAACTGGACACTGTGCGTTGTGAGTTGACATTGTATTCAGCCAATTCTCTAGGAGCTTGTACCATTTCCTCAGGTAAAGCAGGTACATATGGTAATGATTCTCTTGAGTTATATACTTTTTTTTGGATGTTTTGTTTTATGATTCTTTAAAAGGAAACACCCTTTCGTTGAAAACAACATGTCTATAGACAAATATTCTGTCAGTACGGTCTAAGTAATTGTACCCCTTTTGATTTGTGGCATAACCAAGAAAAGTACAAGGGGCCGATCTAATGTTTAACTTGTGAGTGTTATATCATCTAAGATAGGGAAATATAAACAACCAAACACTCTCAAGTTTAGATAATCTAGCTTGACATTGTACAACATTTCTAAAGGACTTTAAAACTTTAGTACTTTTTTTGTAGTCTATTAATTAAATAAACAGTTGTAGTAAAAGCATTAGGTCAAAATTTTAAAGGCATAGCTGCCTAAGCTAATCATGTGAGACCTATCTCAACAATTTGTCTATGTCTTCTCTCAATTATTCCATTTTGGTCAGAAGTGTAGGGACAAGTTGTTCTATGAACTATTCCTCTCTTCTGAAAGTAATGCCTTAGTGGCATATACTCTGTTCCACCATCAGATTGAATCATTTTGACTTGGCAGTTGGTTTGTTTTTATGCCTGAACAGTAAACTATAACACAGCATTATGAGTTTCACTTTTGGATTTCAAAAAATATATCCAAACATATCTAGAAAAGGCATCAATAAATGATATATAATATTTTTACCCATAATCACTGTGAATAGGCGTAGTCCCACATAAGTCTGTAGCAATTAATTCAAGTGGTCTACTATAGGTAGTTTCAGAATTCAAAAAAGGTAATTTATGCGCTTTACCCATTTGATAGAATGTACATATATATGGTATGAAGGTATCTTTGAAAGAAATATTATCATTGCTCAATACATGTCTTACAATTGTAGCATTTGTATGTCCCAATTTATAATGCCACATATCAAATGCTTTACAATTTTCTTCCCATTTGTACTCAGAATTATTACACCAATTTCTTTTAATTTCTGAATTTCTTGAATTAGCCACATTGAACTTGTACAACCCTTTATGTTCATTACCCTGCAAGAGAATTTCTTTAGTTAGGATATCCTTAACTAAACAATATTGTGGGTAGAACTCAAAATACACACTATTATCCTTGACAAACCGTGATACACTTAAAAGATTTTTTTCTGATTAATGGTACTCTGAGAAAATTATTTAGATATAATTGCCTTTTTTTCCATAATATATGATCTGCCAGTATGGGTAATAGCAATAGATTTACCATTACCCACATGTATAGAGTTCATACCTTTATACTCCCTGTTTCCAAGATTCAAATTGCTCAAGTTGTTTGTGATGTGGTTGGTTGCTCCAGAATCTGGATACCAATCTTCATCATGTATATGCTCTGGTTTTGCTGCTTCTGTTTGCTGATAGTCTTTGCTGTTAGATTGATTTTTGAATTGTACTGAACTTGAGCAACATTTGCACCGAGACTTTGACTTCTTTGATTGTTTGAATTTCGTCCTGGATCATAATTCAGATTTAATCTGAAATAACACTTAGTAGCAGTGTGGTCTAACATTTCACAAATTTGGCATCTTAGTCTGGTGTTATTGTTCCATTTACCTCTGGCTCTGGCTCTGTTAGAATATCCACCACTTTGCATTATTTGATCAGTCCTTTTTCTATTTTGATTTTTGCGTTTGTAATTTGCTGCATAGTTGACTGTGAAATCAGAATCTTGAATTTTCTTGTTATCAATTCTTGTTTCATGAGCAAGTAACACAAAGTGAACATCATCTATAGATGGAAGAATTTTTTGAGATGATATTACAGCAACTACAGCTTCATAAAGACAACTCATCTAACACTATACTTCTGATCGATAACTAATATGATATCCCAGAAATTTGGGACAATATCAATTTAATATTCTACATTAAAGATTAAATTGATTTGATAATATTTGTAAATAATATATGAATTGATTTATTAATCTTCTTTTAAATAAATATTTAACTGATAATTTATCTTTTAGAAGTTAATCAAATAGTCTTCTATTTAGAATATATATATATATCTGTATATATTGTAAATGAATAATCTTTGTTTTAAATTTATCTTGATAAAAATAAACAGTTTATTAATAGATAAATACTTTTATAAATCATTTGACTTAATAATGAGCTCTATTAATTATGTAAATGATTACAAATGAATTTTTAATAAAATTTTCATGTCAACTTTATTTATGTATATGTGTGTTTGAATAAAATTTATGATTTGGAAATTAAAAATAAAGTATTAAAAATGTTCAAATTAAAGTAAACATTTATTAATATTAATATAAGTATAAAGTAAAATAATAATAAGCAATCAAATATTTGTTAGTCTATGTTAAAAATAAGAAAAAAATAAAAATAAAAGAAACACATGTTAGAAAATAGAACTAAATATTAAGACTTAATTCATAGCAAAGACTATAACAACAACTTCATATTTGGGACATAAGTAACACAAAAACAAAACATTACCCAGGCAAGTACTTCAGGGAAGCCTGTAGGGTTTTGAAATGTAAAAGCTTAAAATAAAATAAAAAAAATAGATGCAGGCAGAATAGTAAAAAAAAAAAAACAAGTATGCAAAGCTAAACAAAATATCTTCATTCAAGTCAAATGAAATTGGTCAAAGTCTGAGAATAACAGTTCACTAAGATGTATATTATAGTTTGAACTAGAAACAATAAACAGATATTTATAAACATGTAGCTTCATATACAAGCTAAAGTTTGGCCTGCAGATTGTACACTTACACATATCTTTTTGCAGCTGTACATAATTATGCTTATGTTAACTAAAAGAGGAACCAAATCTTAATCACTATCATCTCAGCACATAATTTTGTCAATTCAAGTGAATATAAATCTGTACCTCTCAGATACAAAAATCTGCATATAACTTGTCTCAGATGCCACCTTCCCCTATAAGCCTCTTTTTATACATGCTTTCTTATTCGTTCAACATAGTATTACATAGCACACTTTTATTTTTAGCTGAAGCTTTGTATATCAAAAATACATCAATGCAAAGTCAAAACAAAAATATTGTACAACAGTTTCAGTTTTAAAGAATTAGCACTTGCAAAACAAGAATGCTCTGTCTCTTCCTAATGCAATGGTGAGTAACACTTTTTGAAAATTACTTAAGTTTAATCTAATGCATGCTAATGTCTGAATGCTTAACATATTGTGAGAATATTCATTTATTTCATTATCTGGGCAATGGTGAGTTTGAATTACTGAATATTGAATTATTAGTAAGTAACATCACAATCAAAAACTTTTAAGTATAGTTGTTCTGTGCATATTTCTGCCTGAAGTTTAATTTAGCTGTAAATAACTTGTTTTTATACTTAAGTATTTGGTTGTTAGATCTAAGTATCAGGATAACAATGTTTTTATGTTTATTTATGGTTCAAATTCTGTGTGATTGTGAAATAAGATAATTATAGGTTCTATAATCCTGTAAATGCACCCTTGTATTTAGAATTCAAACTCAGGTGATTTAAAAACTTAACATTTCTTGATTTAATTGTTGTGATGACCTAGATCTAAACAAGATATGTTTGCCTGATTATAAAGTTAAAAATAACTTAAATTTGTTCTGGAAACTAAAGGAAACAGGAAGGCTTTAATTTATGTAAAATTCAAGTTTGCTAATTTAACAATTCAGTATCATGAATTGAATCTTTATACTTAATAACAAATCTAGAAAGCAAAATTTCATTTTTATGTTAAGGGTTAAGGGTGTGGTAGTGGGTTTTCTCCTAAAACCCAAAAGTTCTGCTGTGTATAAGAATTGATCGCCACGGCCCATGTTGGTGATCGAGTGCAGGGATACTTGGGGTGGTGGTAGTTGGGTTGTAGTCGAATAAGATGCCGAAGTTGTAGACCCTCATGTGGTCGGAGAGTGGAGAACACGAAGGTGACAGGTTTGGAAGTGGGATGTGTTGGTGTTTCGGGTTGCAGAGGGAAGGCTTGTTTTTGTTTTCGAGCAAGTGGTTAATTTCTGGGGGTTGTGTTTGGATCTAGGGGTGACTGGCGTCGTGTGGGAGTGCCAGAGGATGGTCGGAGTTGGCAGGGGCCACGGTGCACGTGCACCGTGCCATTGATGCCTGGCTGGGTTTTGGGTAAGTGAGCAGTGGGTTAAACTCAGGGAATTCTCGAGTCACTCGAGTAGACGACTCGAAGCAAGGTGGTGGAAGACTCGAAGCACTGAAGGGGGGGATAATTGTGATGGTTTCCAGGTTTGAAGGTTACAGTTTTTAGTGTGCAAGTTGTGGACTCGGGGAAGTCTCGAGTAAATTGCATTTTTACTCGAAGCACAGGGGCAGTTGACCCGAAGTATTTTACTTTGGTCTCAGGTGAAAGTTAAATTTCTACAGGCTGTATAAACAACCTGTATATTTAAATTTAAACAAAATTTAAAGCAAAATAAATGGTAAGTTAGTGAAATCTTGATGTAATTGAATTTAACTTTGTCAACTAAGATTTAACAAAGTCTAAATCTAATTAGAAGTATAAATTCAAATTTATATTTTGAATCTTAAAAATGCAGTTTTAAAATATTTAGGGATTTCAGATTTAAAACATGAAAATTTCCAGTTTTTAAAATTAGATCTGAAACAAAATGTTGCTGCAGTTAAATATGATTTTTGTTAAAGTTTTGATTCAAATGATATTTGAATTTTTAAAGTTTAAAATGAATTTGGATTTAAGAATCAAGTTTCTGACTCTAGTTGTCAAAAGAAAGTTATATCTAAATTTAAAATCAAGATAAATTGAGAAATTCAAGTTTACTTAGAATTCAAAATCTGAAATTTTAAATCAGTTTAAATATGAATATTTTAAGAATGAGCTCAAAATAAAATAGTTGACAAGTAATTTGATTTAATAAAAATTAACTTGTTTTTGAGAATTCTTGATTTAAGGTTTTTGAATGAAAAATGAATGAATTGTTTAACATGAGGTTTGCAAGATAAATATTAATGTAATGTGGAAATTTAAATTTGAATTAAAAATTCAAATAGTTTAATTTAAAAGATTTTAAATTGAATATAAATTATAATCATTTTGAATCTTCAATTCAAATGATATTTAAATTTAAAATGTAATGTTAATGAAGTCATTAATTAAAGAATGAATTATCTTAAGGATAATAGGGTAATTAAGGAATGACTTATGCATTAAAGTTAATAATTTAAATTGATTTATAACTAAAGATAAATTAAGAAGTAAATTAAGAAATATTATTAAATGTAGACAATTAGCTAAAGATCTTTAATTAATTAATATATATGATTAACTTTGGATAATTAATTAGATTAATTAGGTAATTCTTGATGAAAGTAATTGAGAGATTAATTGCTTATGGTAATTAATTTTGATAAGATGATTAATTTAAGTTAGTTAATTTATTTTAATTAATTTAAGAAAATCATTTGATAAATTGATTAATGGAGATAATTAATTATGAGATAATTAATTTATTTATATGAGTAATTAAGGATAATTAATTACTGGTTGTTATTAATCAAAGGTGATTAATAATTGTGTTTAGTTAAAGATTAATCACTTAATGTGATTAATAAAGTAATTTAATCTGAATTAGAGATCATTAATTAATATAATTAATGATGTAAATTAAGAATTGTTTAATTAAGAAATAATTAATAATGAGGAGATTAATTTATTAAGAATAAATGTAATTAATAATAAATGAAGTAATTAAAAGTTAATTACTAGGAATGATTTAGAATAATTAATTTGTAAAATTAATTCAAGACTAATTACTTATTGTAATTAGAAAATGATTAATCAAAGGAGTTAATCAAGATAAATATCTAGAGACTAATTAATTAATTTGTATAAATTTAATTATTGGTTGAACAAGCAGGATTTATGAATGAAGTAATTAATTTAATTTACTTTAAATTAATTAGAGATAGAAGTAGTTAATTTAATTCATTTTAAATTAATTACAAATGGTAAGATTATAAATCGTTGCTTATGGATGAATGATATTGATATTTCATTTGATGATTGTGAACCCAGATATGAGATGAATAATATTTATGTGACTTCGATGTTTGTTTAAGTATGATAGTATATTTTTATCTGATTGGGTTGATAATTTTGATTATCTGTTTATGATGATGTTATGATTATCTACTGTGATATTATGAATTATCTATCTGTGCGTATATTGATGATTTTGAATTAAACTGTTAAGACTAAATAGACAACTTGGCCCTAAAAGACACGTTTTGGATTTCGATGAGTCCGGGATCTGTTTTTCTTATTTGGAACATCCGAAAACCACATCGATTCCAAATTAACGATAGGTCGTGAATCTGAAGTGAAGATGAAGATTCAGAATGCAAGGGTTGTTGTCGTTAACTTTGAGGGTGATTCTAAAATGAGTGTAACGAGATGATGCCTTCGGTTTCGTTCGAACCCGGAACGAACTCGTATGGATTGAATGCTTTCAGCACATCGTCAGGCGGACGATGAGCATTCTAAGTGATATGTTCTTTAAAGGTAATCGCAGCCTCAAGCCTCATCAACCGGGAATGGCTAAAACAGGGGAGGTGCAGCAAGGTTAGGTGGATCATGCCCAAGCAGGACGAGATATACCCCTGTCTAGATGTCCCTTTTTATTCGGCTGTGTAGGCGGTTGGATGTACACCAACTGCGGGGTTATCTTGTTCGGGACTGTTCAGTAAGGAATGGTTCCGGCTTTGTGTTGCAGGGGAGTTAGGGTGGCTCCTCGGTACTGTGATCTAGACCACGTACTGTGACGGGCGGTACCCCAGTAGCCCTGCCATTGTATGGGATCCAATTTCCAATAAGCGCCGTACGTTTTGATTGTGCCCAACTATGTTGAAATGTGAGATGTAAGCATTTCAGCTATTTCTGTATTTTACTTGAAACCCTAGACACTATTATAATATCACATAATTTCCTATCAAATGTTTTGGTTAGCGTAAGGTGAAAACTTTTCCATGTTTATGTGTGGGGAGTCTTACGTGATACCTTTTGTTTTCAAAAGATTTTCAAAGTTAAACAACTTTAACCTGTTACTCATACCAGACCCATGTCTGACCCGGAGTTTATTTTTGTTTTTCATAAACTCTCGGGTACCCAAATTTTTATGGGTAGCCAAGGGATTCAGGTTAGCTTTGACGCATTCTGGAGGAGCAATGGAGCAGGTGGCTTCAGCGTTGTAGATATATATATAGTTCCGCTGTGTTGGTATCTCTGAGTCTTATTGTTTGACCTGTATTGTATTGAGTTGTATAACTAGACAGGTGATTATAACTGTCTAGTATGTGATGTATTATCTGTATAACTCTGATTGATGTTGTATATTATGTAAATACTTATATGATATATTATATTTTATTCATTCCGCTGTGAGATTCTGATGTTGTTGTTATTTCTTCTCTATCTTTTCTACTTTCTCACCTCTTTCTTTTCTTAATAACGATACTCCTTCCTGGGCATAGGAAGTAGGGTCGTTACAACTAATCTTGTTTTACCTAGTGTTCCTATTTTTTCGTTCTCACGTATACACGTATATAGTGTTTAAAATAATATACATATGACATATGTGTTATACCCACATTTTACTCAAGTCTTTCACTTTTATTGACTGTTGTTGGCTTGGCAACTTATGCTGAATGATAATCGATGCTTGATTATAGGATAGGTTATTCATTTGCCTCATCATGGTTATTTGGTTGCCTGACTATCGCTTTAAGATTCCTTCTACTAACATCAAAGTTTTGTATATATATGACCTATAGTCGTATATATTGTCCTACACTAGACAATACATGATTTTGCTTGCTGTTGTTGGTATTTTATTTTCCCTCCTTTGGTTCGTGGTTTGGTCTTGCTATTATTTAAGGAATCTACACTTAGGGCTTGTGTTTTTTTCTATTTTCTTCATTTTAAGCGCGTGAGGGGAGGGGGGGGGAGGAAGGGGATGCAGGGTTGCTACCTACCAGGTTTGTTGGCCGCTCAAATAAAATTATACGAGTGCTCTCCTCCTTTAGAGATCGTTAATTTTCCTTAAAAAATATTAACATAATTTAATTATCCAAATTCTACATATATATTTCACTATTTTGAAATAGGTTTTTTAATTTGAATTTTAAGATATATCTTTTTAACCAAATAATAATTTGCATATGAATTTTAAAATTTGAATATATATATATATATACATATATAAATAAATAAATACATACATACATACATACATACATATATATACATATATTTATGTTTACTTCGTTTAAGATTATTTTCGAAAATGTGTGTATGTGTGATACTATAAATATCGGTATACAAACAATATATGCATATTATAGTATATTTAAACATATATATAATTAGGCATTTATATTCCTGATGTTCATATGAAATTACCATATGTCATATGTAAGTATAACACACACACACACAAAAGATACAAATCCCAACATATATGTGGGTGTGTGTTTGTGTAACTATATATATAATTATATATATGTTATTACATCACCATGTCATTCTATCTCTATATGAATATATTAGTATGTTGATAATAAATGTTAAATCTATTTAATTGATAAGATTAACTAAATAAATATATTTTTAAATAAAATATGCTTTTATATAATAAATAAATTGGATCTAATGCTAACTAATAGACTTCATAGGCCCATAAAGGTCAACCAGGGAACCTTTTTTAAACTTACCCATTTCACCCCCGCTAAACGGGTCTGTTACAATAATGGCATCAATGCCCAAATGGTCCATGCATCTTATTACCAACATTTAAGGCCAACTAAAAAACTTTTTTGTTTGATGGGTGTCTAGAATAGTATTATTTAGGCTTAGGGTTACTTCACAAGTATTCTCCCTCTCTGGCTACTATCATGGCCCAACGAGTGGAGTATTTTAGGCCTTGGACTAATTTTCAAATCAAGATTTGAAATTTTAAAATATATTATAAATTTAAATGCAAACTTTATAATATAAAAAATTTATGAATGTTATAAAATAAAAAATAAAAAATTTCAAAATTGTTTAGAAAATAAATTTTACTTTTTAATATTTAATTAATATGATTAATTAAAAATAATTAATTAAAATACATATTTATATGTTGATATACATACATAACTATAAAAGTTATTGTATTTATCCTGAAATTGTTAAAGGTAAATTAAATTAAAAAATTCAAAATTTTGTTTAATTAAGATTTTTAGTTATTTAAATAATTAATTAAAAGTTAACACATACATATATATATATATATATTGATCTATATATATAGAAAACGTTATAAAGGTTATAGTTGGTTATTCATCTTAAATAGTTTAGGGTGAATAAATTAAAATTTATAAATTTTAATTAATAGTTAATTAAATAAGAATTAAAATTAATTAATTTTTTTTTAATTTTTTTTAGATAAATGTCTGATCCTCAAGAGTATATGAGAGCATATATGTAAACAAAGTGCTACCAACATGCTTGGCAGGTTACTAATCATAATAGAAAAACAATAAAGATGGACTCAGATACATTTAGAATGAGCTCCAAAAAGGCCACCGCCCATTGCACCTCAATATCAAGCACCGGCAAGGCCACGGTCCGGTAATGAGATGTTAGAAGTACCTAAAAAACCATGAAGCAACCAAGTATGGATAAGATCGATAGACAACTCCAGCTGAGAAAGAAAACCTCGCTATAAACTCTGAAAATCCAGAATGAACGCCTCACTACCGATGTGGATGATCCAGAATGAAGAAAGCCACATTGCATACGTAGAAGAACTGGAAAGAACGCCTCACTACAAATGCTTATGATCCAGAAGGAAGTATGCCCCTCTATAGATGCGGAAGAACCAAAAAGAACGCCTCACTGCAAATGCGGATGACCCAGAATGAAGAACGCCACACCGTAGATGTGGAAGAACTGGGAAGAACTCCTCACTACGAATGCGGAAGGTCCAGAATGAACGTCACACTATAATCCTGTCAACAACTCTATATTGAATCTTGTTTGCAATAAAGATTTTTGATTTCTATTATATATACTTCGTTATATTGTATTATAATTAATTAAGTAACTAATTTAAAGTATATTTGTTGGAATCTCAATTTTGATTGTGACAACCTATATAAAACATTATGTGTATACTAACCATCTTTGCAGGAGATTTATTGCAGATTCCTTTTCAGATGTTTAAAGCTGAGTATTATGTGTCTAGAGTCTGTGCTTTACTTAGAAATTTGTTAAAATCTCTCCTGAAACGACACACACACACACACATATATGCACGCACATGCACACACATGAACATACATGCACAAAAGTCCAAACTCAGACGTTTGTAACTATTCATTCAGATGTCTGAATGCTGAAACCTGAATATTGTTTCACAATATTCAGACATCTGAATGACAATTTTCAGACGTCTGAATATAGTCAAAATTTACCTGAAAGCTTGCTGTTTGTGTTTCAATAAAATTCAGAAGTCTGAAATTTTTAACTCACACGTCTGAATATTTCCAACTGCTATTTTCTTGAAAAGACACTTCTCTTCACCGAAGAGAAACATTTTTAAAATCAACAGTTGCACCTGTTCTTTTCAATGTAACTTTTCATTTATAGTTGCAACTCTTTATATACTATAAATAGATTACAAATTTCAACAAACAATTCATTGAATTTACGTTCAGCATTCTTGAATTCTCATCTGTTCTCAAGCCTTCAAATTGCACTCAAATTGCTTAAATACTTTGATCATTAATCACTTTATCCTTCATAATTCTCAAAGCACATCACACTATATATCATAAAGGAGAAGATTATAGGAAGATTGTACTCAATTGACTTATCAGTGTCATTTAAGAACACACTGCAGTCAGATACATTTGTTATTTGTAAAATAAGTCATGTTCGGTTGCTCAGGCAGTTGAAGTCCTATTCGGTTGCTTAGGCGGGTGAAGTCCTATTCGGTTGCTCAGGCAGTGTAAACCTGTTCCTCTGGGTTAAGTGACGGTTGTTGTAGTTGAAATTCCGGAAGGAGTCTATGACTGGACGTATAACGGGAAGTTCGAACCGGTATAAAAATTCCTAGTATGCTTGTTTTATTTTACTTATTTACATTACTATAGTAACTTAGTTTATTTCTACACTAGTTTAATATAATTCCATATAGCACGATCCGCACTGTCTTTTCATTTAGTATCATAGTAAGGCTTTCACCTAACCATAACATAGTTATTTAATTCTTTGCTAATATGGATAATAACACTATCACTAGTTCTATAAGAACTAACACCAGTTTTATAGAAGGTCAATCCACTGCACGACCTACATTTTTCAATGATTTGAACTATAATTATTGGGCTATTCATATAAGAATCTATATGCAATCAAATAGCTTTGAATCATGGAATATCACACAAAATGAATACACTCTTCCTGCAGGAGAATACTCCACATGGACAAACACATAAAAATTAGATGCTACTGCCAATGCTAAAGCTATGAATATGTTATTTTGTGCACTACATAGAAATGAATTTAATCGTATTAGCATGTGTCAAACTGCTTACGAAATATGAAAAACGCTTAAAATCACTCATGAAGGAACTAACAAAGTCAAACAAAGCAAAATCTCCATGCTCAAAAATTAGTTCCAAAATTTTGGAATGAAAGAAGATGAATCCATCGGATCTGTACTCCAGATTTCAAGATATCTATCATTCACTATTAGGATTAGGAGAAAAGTACGCTGATTTGGATATTGTATCAAAAATCCTAAACTCTTTAATGGACGAATGGAAAAGAAAAGTCTTAGCTATTGAAGAATCTAATGACCTCTCTACCATGAAACCTGAAGAGTTAATAGGAAATCTAATGTCCTATGAAGTGAATTTGCAGGCAAAACGAGTACAAGCACGAGATAAAAAGAACATAGCTTTCCATGCTGAAGAAGAAAAGGATGAAGATTCAGATGAAAAAGATCTAGCATTTATTGCCAAAAATTTCAAAAAGTTTTTGAAATTACGGAAAAACAACAGAAATAATGAAAAAAGGAACTTTCCAAGCAAACCATCATCTTCGGTTCTAGAATGTTTTATTTGTCATAAGAAAGGTCATATGCAGAAAGAATGTCCAGAACTAAAGAAAAAATACTTCAACAAGGGTAGAAAAGAAAGAAAAAGAAAGCATTTTCTGTTACATGGGATGATTCAAATACCTCTTCATCAGATAACAGCAGTGACAGTGAAAACGAGCAAGCTAATGTTTGTTTCATGGCTACCGAAAACAAGGTTAGTAATTTTACCTTTGATGATATAATAGAAATAAATTCAGAGCTAGTTGACACACTCAAAAAACTCAAAGGAAAATATAAGGAGACTCATGAACACCAGAACAAAGCAGAATTCGAAAGAGATATGCTTGAAGATGAGAAGAAAATACTAGAGGAAGAACTTGAAAAATTACAAGAATCATACTCTAATATTAATTCTCAACTCACTCTTTTGAGTCAAGAAATTGAAACTCAAAAAGAGAAGAATGACGCTCTTGTTTATGAAAATCATGAATTAAAGACAAAAGTAAAATTGATAGAATTAGATAATACTAGTCTCAAAACTAAGTTAGGTAGCATCACCAAAAATGTTTCAACTTTAATAAAGGAAGAGATACTTATCTAAAATTATTGATAGCTCTCAATCCGTTTAAAGTAAGAAAGGATTAGGATATGATAAGAAAACAAAAGCTCCAACTAAAAATAAAATTAGGAGAAATATTAATCCTACTGAAAAGCAGTCAAAAAGGAATACTTACCCGAAAAACATAAGAGTTTGGGTTTCTAAAACAAACAACAGTTTAATTAGGAAGAAATATATTAACACCTTTTTAGAAAATGTTCATAAAAATAAAGATTACATTTTCAAATGGGATACTGAACCCTCTTGGGTTTGGTTTCCTAAGACTTAACTCTTAGGACCCTTATTAAAAAATTGGGTACCAATGCTATCTCATATATTTTGTAGGTCCCACTCAAGAAAAGAGGAAAATGGATACTCGACAGTGGTTGCTCAAAACATATGACAGAAGACAAAGATATGCTATCAAATATTACTTACTCAGATGGAGGATCCGTCACATTTGGAGACAACTCCAAAGGCTATATCATTGACAAAAGGCGATGTGCGCAACAACGGTATTTCAAATCTACCTCTTATTTCAAATGTTTTACTTGTCAAAAATTTAAAACATAATTTACTTAGTATAAACCAATTATGTGACAAAGGATTCAAAATCACTTTTTCTAAAAAAAAATGTAGTATTTTTGATCAAAATAAAAAACTAATCTTTGAAGGAAATAGAGACAGAAATATCTACGTTCTGAATATGAAAATAAATCATAATTCAGATGTGTTTAAGAGTCAAAAAAAATGATCCTTGGTTATGGCACAAACGATTCTGTCACATTAACTTCAAAGCTATAAACAAGCTTTCTAAAAATGATTTAGTAAAAGGTCTACCAAAAATGAATTTTAAAATTGATTATATTTGTGATGCATGTCAGTTAGGAAAATTAACTAAGTCATCTTTTAAATCTAAAAAGGTTATTTCAACTTTACAACCACTTGAATTAATACATATGGATTTATTTGGACCAACACAAGTACAATCCATTAATCACAGTAGATATGTTTTTGTAATTGTTGATGATTTTTCTAGATATACTTGTACTATTTTTACGAAAAATAAATGTGATACTTCTAATAATTTTAAAACTTTTGTCAAAAGAATTCAAAATTTTAAAGGATTAAAATTCAAAAACATAAGAAATGATCATGGTGGTTAATTCAAAAACGAAGCCTTTGAACATTCTTGTAACAACCCCGAATTTATATTAATTAAAATTCGTATATTTAATTGAATTTAAATATTAATAAGTAAGATTTGTAAGTCAAATAATTTATTTGTCGAATATTTGGATTTAATTGGATAATTAAATCGATAATTTAATATTTGGAATTACAGAAAAATTTGGAAATTGGGTTAAATTTGATTGAAATTGATTTGTAAAATTTTATTTTATCATATTGAAGTTAGAATGATGTTATAGAACTTTTAGAATCGAATTAAAGTTTATTTGTGAAAATTAAAATTTTAATATTTAATCGACGAGTTAAAATAGCCATTTTTCAAACAGTCTCGGATTTTGACGAAACTAGTTTCATCAGATCCGTAATGTTATATTATTGTAAGGTTTCAGATTTCAAGTCAATTGGATTTACCGTTTGTCCGAGGCAAGCCAAAACGCATAGAAAATTAGTTTAATCGGTTTAATTTAAAATCGATCGTTTATTGCCGTAACTCGCACAGATGATTGAATTGGCTTCCGAAACCCGTTCCATTGTGTTCGGAACGCGGGTAAACCTTAGAAACGTCTGCCAGCACGCTTCGTTTGGAGTTTGAAAAATCCGGATGAATAGTGACTCAAGAAATTTTCTATAAAAGCACCCCTTTAATTTCACTTTTGCAAAAAAATAAGAAACTCTAGGGTTTTAAACAGAGCCGCCACTTTATGAAACAACGACCGAAAGTCAATCTCCTTCCTCCCTCATTTTCTTCAAATCCGTAAGCAATTAGAGGAAATCACCAACTACAAAATTGAAGAGCACTCCAAGATCTAGAGATTCAATGGTTTTGATGGATTTTCATTGAGTGGATTGACGGCAAAAAGGGTTTGAACGCGTGATGTTCGCTTGCGATTTCAGAGGGCAGGGGGCGACCGAGTTCACTCGCGTTCTGGGCGTTGGTGAGGCGGAGCTAGAGCGTTCAAATGGCGACCTTTGATCGATGAGTAGATGGGCGTGGTGGTTGCGAAATTGGGGGGATGCGAACGTTGTATGGGTTCGAGCACGATAAAAGAAACGGGGGAGGAAGAAAGAGTGCGTGCGGCAGGGATCTGATGGGTGGAAATCAAGGGCTGAGATTAACAGGTTGAAAGAAAATAAAATTTATTTGTAAATTAAATTGTATTATTAATTCGTGTAACTTTAAAACTGTATAACTTTGTGATACGAGGTCGAAAAATTACGAAACGACTTGCGTCGGATTCGTTTTGTCGAGCACTACGCAATGGAGCTGGTTTGGAGTCGTTTGGAGCTAGTGAGAATTTAGGGTAAAATTAAACGCGCGTTTAATTTTATTTGAAATAAAACGCGGAAACTGAATTGAAAGCGAGGTGAGAACTTCTCATTCAATCGAATCAGTTTCGATTCAAATTTTATATAGTTATATTTAAAAATTGCTTGATTGTATGATTGAATGATGATTGTTATTGATTGAAATAGACATTATGCGCCGTTAGTAAGCGGATGTTATTTATTAAAAACATATACCGCGATAATTTCACTGAAAAGTGGAATTGGTATTATATATGTACTTGGAGTTGATTTTCCCACATTATATAGCGGATGATACCCTATTGCGCCACATAATAGCGGATAATATTTTATAAATCCCATATACTGCGATATTTCGTCTTGAAGCGATATTGATATTGTGCTAACATCTTTGGATGTAGGGAAACAGGTTGGAGGGATCCAACTGGATTCCTCAAATGATTGAATTGGTTTCAATGTTGTATGTTGATCTATTTGCTGATCTATTTATAATTTGCGTGATTATCTTTGTGATTGAAATGGTTAAAGGCTAAAATTTAGCCGAATATAATTGGTATCGTTAGATGCCGAAAATAAATAAAAAAATTGATTTTTGAAAATTTAAGTTGAGAATTTATAATAAAATTTAATTTTGGAATTGATTCATTTTAAATAAATAAATGTTGAAATGTTTATGTTATAAAATTAGGATTTTTGTGAAATATAACCGAAATGAGATTTTTGAAATAAGTAGTTAATTTATTCATAAAATGGTTTAAATTGGGATTTTTGAATTATTATAATTATTTATATAAAATATTTATAAAATTGATATTTATAAATTAAAATATTGGAATTATAAAACAAGTTTTTATAAGTGTTAAAATGGAATATAAATGGATTTTATAAGTGAATGAAATCTATAGATTTATAAATAGCGAAGTTATGAAATGAATGGATTTTTGGTAAAATAAAAGATTTATAAGTAATTAACTTATAAACTGGATTTTGGCGTATAAATGGAATATGGATAGAATTTGTTAATAAAGTGATTTTCTAAGTTGAAGTTGTTATAGAATATAAATCGAACTTATAAACGTTGTTTATAAATTCGAAATCGACTTATTTTGATAAGTTAATTATTATAGCTTATTAAAGGAAATATATCCACGATTTTGGACAGTGGATAATCCTTTAAATAAAATATGTAGAAATGTTGAATTTGGATAAGGAAATATATTCACGATTTTGGACAGTGAATAATATATTAAAGAAATATTTTGGAAAAGTGATATTTTAAATAGAACTAAAACGATTCAAAAACGTTTTAAATTGTGTTGAGTATTGAAATCATAGATTTCAATATTTATTGTTGAAATAGACGTTTTCGAGGAATAGAAGGAAATGGTGGACTATAACACTGTTGTTATAGTAAATGATTTCCGAAAGGAAATGTTTTATATTGTACTGGGACTTATATATCTATTTTAAGTTTGAATCCCTATACTAGTGATTTTGGGTTGTCGTAACGATGTTTTACGTAACATTCGTTTTGACCCAAACAAATGTGTTTAAGAAGATATTTTCCTGAAAGAATAAAATATATACTTAATTTGAATTTAAATATATTGAATATTTTCAAAATGTTGAAAATAAATAGATTAGTGAATTACTTATTATTAAATAAGTATGGAAATTTTTTTCCAATTGAAGTGAATGTTTGAGATTTTATCTTTTAAAGATAAATTGAAAATGAATATTAGAAATCAATTTAAAAATCGTATATTCATAGATATTTTGGAATTGTAAATTCACTATGGAATTTATAAAAAAAGGGAAATTAGTTAAAAATAAACGTTGATTTATTTTGAAGTATGGAAATTAATTAACGGATTTGGAACGTAAATTTAATAAATCGGTACGGATTTATTTAATTGGTTAAAATGAACCATTTTGAAATGAAAGTTGTAAGGGTGTAAATTTATTTGAAATTGGTTTTCAAATAGTTGAAGTGTGGGATATATATCTTATAAAGATATTTTTGAAAATAAATAATTTGGGAAATTATTTGCAATCGGGTGATGTTGTGAATATTGATTGATAGTTAAATAACCGACTATCAAATATTGACTTTTGAATAGGTATTTGTTGTGAATTGGTTGAAATTGAAATGCTACACTTATTTTTAAATTATTGCGCTCGTTATTCGGATTACCCATTCCGAATAGTGATACGTCATAATGGATAGCATTTGAAGACCGGTGTTGAAGACCGGGTATTTGTGCAAACGGTAGGATGATCTATCGATTGTCTCTGCACCGTTAGCTACGGTATGGAGATTTCCTTTGTGATGGGAAGTTTTATCGGGATTGTGAATACCCGGATTGCAAGGGCTTCTTTTGAAGTGCCTTCGGTTCTGTTCGAAACCGGAATAGACTTGTATGGTTACGCGTCTGACATTACATTTTGAGATATAAAGCTGATTTCTTTCAAATACATTTCTGTTGGTGGCGGAGAAATTATTCTCTTAGCTTAACACCCTTCTCTGAGACGTATGCGCTTAGAGGTTATGTAGTTGAAGGTTATCAGCGATATATTCCCAATTTGGTAATGTGGCATGCTTAGTGTTGCTGTGTGATGATTATTTATTGATCATTTGTTGATTAAAGCATGGCTTTGTGCCTAGCTTTGTGGACGAGACTTCATCAGACCTCACTCCCCGGAAATGGTCAAAACAGAAATATGCGGCAAGGTTATGAGGGTCGCGCCCTTTAGGGTATGTCATTTCCTTCTGGAAAGGGTGGTATCATGGTATGGAGCCCAGATACTTACTCATGTTGACACACTATATTTATTACTGTGTGATGTTGGTTATCGAGCGCTCGGATAAAGGTCCAAAGGGACTGGGGGATGGCATATTCGTGTAGTAGTTACCTAGTGACAAAGGTAACCCGGCCTTGTGTTGGCAGAGAGCTGGTTAAGTTCTCGGGACGTCCCGCCAGAGACGATCCCATATGGCAGTAGGAAGTTCCTTAGCCTGACCATTTGTTGGAAATCCAAAGAAACAATACGATCCTTGTACGGTTTTAGTTGTATAACCTGTCATGGAATGTGGCGGTAACCTGCTATTGAACATGGTAGCTATAGTAGGCATAAGTGCGAAATGTCTATGCTGGCTAAGATTTATATCTTTACTTTCGAAATGTTTTCCTACACTATGCACTAGTAATAATATCAAATGTTTCTTTTTAATGCGTATCAAGCATCTTTGACTATCATAAGGAGAAATCTCCTCCGATTCCGCGTCTGCATTGTGTGTGTGTGTGTGCGGGAGGCCTTATGGTAGTCTCATTTTCTAAAAAGCATTGCGAATCTATATTAAAAAAAATTTATTCCGTTCTTTGTTTTAAAGATAATCTGTTTTAGTTCTCATACCAGTCCCATGACTGACCTGGAGTTTATTGTTCTCTTCCTAAACTCTGGGTGCCCATAATTTTCCACACGGGTAGTCTAGAGTCAGGTTATCAGGTCATTCTGGATTCAGAAGTGCTTTGGAGCCCAAGTGGCGAGCTGGATGGCGAGACGTATTACTTGTATATGATATTATCTTTCCGCTGTAAATTCACTTGTAAGGACATGTTGTATAATTGTCCATTGCCCAGTTGTGTTGTATATTGTTGTTGTATACTCTGATGTAATGAAATGTATTAACTGAGATAGTTCTTTGTTTTAAAGATTATTCATTTATCTATTATATGTTGTTCCGCTGCGATTGTGAGATTCTGATATTGTTTCTGTTCTGTTTCCTTATTTCTTCTATCCTTTTCTTCTACCTCTTCTTCTTTAACCCTAACAATTTGGTTTTCCGGCATTCAATTATGCGGCATTGATACAGTGGACGTAAGAATGCCGACCTTCTGATCCCGATAAAATCGTAATGTTACAATTCTTGTAAGAAGAAGGGAATATTCCGTAATTTTTTGTTTCCTAGAACTCCACAACAAAATGGAGTTGTATAATGTAAAAATAGAATCTTACAAGAATGTGCAAGGACCTTGTTAAATGGAAGTACGTTACCAAAACATTTCTGGGCTGAAGCAGTTGCAACAACTTGTTATGTTTTGAATCGTTTTTTATTCGACCACTAACTAAGAATACTCCTTATGAACTTTTTAGTGGTCGAAAACCAAATATTTCTTATTTTAAAGTTTTCGGTTCAAAATGTTTTATTTTAAACACAAAAGATCATCTTGATAAATTCGACTCAAAATCCGATGAAGGAATCTTTATATGATATTCAGATCGAAAGCTTATCGAGTTTATAATCAACAAACTAATATCATCGAAGAAGCACTTCATGTATCCTTCGATGAATTTTTTTATCAAATACCAAGTATAAGAGATGATGAAGAATTCCCTGATAATATCACAAATACAGAAATTTCAAATCTTGAAAATAATGAAAACATGATTTACAATAACAATGAATTAAGATCTCCACCTAGATTATTAAAAGATCATCCTTTTGTTAATGTCATTGGAGAACTCAATTCATCTGTTAGAACAAGAAGTCAATTAAATCAAATGTGTCATGTAGCTTTCCTTTCTCATATTGAACCTAAAAATATTAAAGAAGCATCCACCGATGAAAATTGGTTAATTGCTATGCAAGAAGAGCTAAACCAATTCGAAAGAAATGACGTTTGGAATTTAGTTCCAAGGCCTAGTGATCAATCAATTATTGGTATAAAGTAAGTCTTCAAAAATAAAGCAGATGAACAAGGAAATATTACTAGAAATAAAGCTAAATTAGTTGCACAAGGATATAATCAAGAAGAAGGGATTGATTATGAAGAAATGTTTTCTCCAGTCGCTAGACTAGAAGCAATACGAATCTTACTAGCCTACGCATATTTTCGTAACTTTAAATTATATCAAATGGATGTTAAAAGTGCATTTTTAAATGGTTTTATAAAAGAAAAAGTTTATGTTGAACAAGCTCCTTTATTCGTACATGAGCAATTTCCTGACCATGTCTATAAACTTAAAAAGGCCTTATACGATCTGAAATAAGCACCACGTGCTTGGTACGATCGTCTTAAAAGATATTTAATATATTCTGATTTTGAAATTGGAAAGGTTGATCAAACTCTTTTTATTAAAAGAAATAAACAAGATATTTTAATTGTTCAAATATATGTTGATGATATTATTTTTGGATCTACAAATGAAAAACTATGTCAAGAATTTTCTAAAATAATGACCAAATATTTTGAAATGTCACATATGGGTAAATTAAATTATTTTCTTGGCTTACAAATAAAACAATTAGAAAATGGTATTTTTATAAATCAAGAAAAATATTGTAACAATCTAATTAAACGCTTTGGTATCGAAAGTACTTTTATCAAACCAACTCCTATGAGTACAACTATACATTTTGATAAAGATGAAAGTGGCAAAAGTATTGACCAAAAATTATATCGAAGTATGATTGGATCGTTACCGTATTTAACAGCTAGTAGACCTGACATAATGATGAGTGTTTGTTTATGTGCACGATTTCAAGCAGATCCCAAAGAATCACATTTGCGAGCAGTGAAACGCATACTACGGTATCTTACTAAAACCAAGGACTTTGGACTATTCTATCCAAGAGAATGTTTTCTTGAATTAGTGTCCTATATTGACGCTGATTTTGGAGGAAGCCGGGAAGATAGAAAAAGTACAAGTGGGACTTGTGACTTCATTGGACGGTCTCTAGTATCCTTGTTTAGTAAGAAACAAAACTGTGTTTTATTATCAACATGTGAAGCAGAGTATATTTCTATAGCTTTGGCATGTGCTCAAATTATCTATATGCAACAAACACTACAAGATTTTGGTTTTAGTTTATCTAAATCAACTATTTACTGTGATAATTCTAGTGCTACAAATTTATCTAAAAATCCTGTTTAATCACTCACGAACAAAACATATTAACATTCGTCATCATTTTCTTCATGATAATATTGAAAAAGATTTAATAAATGTAGAATTTGTGTCCTCTGACAAACAGTTGACAGATATTTTTACAAAACCGTTAAATGAAAATACTTTCATCAATTTAAGACGAGAACTTGGAATCAACTCTTTTAGAGATTTATAAGTTCACATTTTTTAAATATATGGTTTTTATATTTTTTTATATTCATAATTTTTTTTTAAAAAAGGGAGAAAAATTTTAGGGGTGTTTTCCAGCTCTAGAACTCAGGATCTCATACTCGGTAGTCTTCTGCTCTACCACTTCACTCTTTATCTTTTTCTAAAACATAACTTTGTTGTTAAATTTTTATTTACCTCTCATTTCTCTCCTCCTTTTCCTATGGACATTATTCCCCTAACCATACAATGTTTCTCTATTTTTATCTAGCTTCTAACTATATAAATTCTGCAATTTTTCATTCTTTGCACCAGAATTCATTCAAATTTTTCAAATTTTTTCAGTTTCAACATGTCATCTCAATACAACTCCGAATCGTCTGAGCTTTCTTATACTTATCTTTCCTCGGGATCGGATACTCTACCAACTCCTACACCAATCTATGAACCGGTTCCGATTGTTCCACCCCCAACTCATACTGGATATACTCCACCAACCAAAAGAACAAGACGGTCTCTCTTTTTTGGATCACCATCCATAAAAGAGAAAATAGATGATATTCATCACTATCAGAGAGAAACATTAGAACTGCAATGTGAATTATACTATGAACAAAAAGTTAATGCCAGATGGCTTTGCTTTTTGGAACAAGTTGCATTATAGTTCTGTGGTTCTTCATCAAAAGACACAGTTCATCAACCGTCTACAGTTCGTTCTCCAAATCGTCGCAATCCTTGGGAACCATCACCACAACGTCTATCGACATCACCAAATTCTTGGGAACATGGCAACTGCTGGTCTCCACTCCAACCATTTGAAGAGAAGACTAAAATTGAAGAAGAGCCTTATCATACTCCAACTTCTTCTTCAAAGTCTTTTTAATTATGTTTTGTTGATTATATGTTATTGTTAATTTGTTATTTCATTATGTTTATTCTATAAATCTTGAATCATTTATAATTATTAATATATATATATATATATATTGTTTTCTATTCTCAAAAAGCTAATATGTGCCTCTGAGCAAAATTCAAACGGCTGTTTTATTCGAAACGGACGTTTGAATATTCATAGTAGAAAATTTTTGCCCCAGATTCAGACGTCTGAATAAGGTCAATTTTGAATTTTTTCCTTACGGGTTGTATCTCAACCCAATTCAGATGTCCGAATCAAATGATTCAGACGGCTGAATTTTTCTGAGCCTAGTTTTTAGCCTTTCTTCTTTATTTTATTTCCACTTTTACCCCTGCCTTTTCACCCACTATATATTTCCTTTTTCACTTCATTCCCAATTACTTCAAAACCTTACCCCCCCATTTTCATCTCTCTCAAAGATTTTACCTTTCCTCTAACTCTTTAATGGCACCAAGATCAAAAAGAACTAGAGAATCAACTTTCGGACCATCCGAAGACCAAATCTGGCAATGGCTATGGAACGATGTTGTTGTTTCTCGATTTAATTCTATGAAGAATTCCAACATCTTTGAAGGAGCATTTATGAAATTCTCGGATTTCGCAGCATATCGTGTTAGAGAGTTAGCGGAACAATTCCACTTCGATAGCTTGATTGGGTATACTCCTAACAATGTTAAGATTAATCATCTTATGATTAAACTTTTTCTCGCAAACTTAAATTTGGATCATCATAATCCCCAAAACCGAAAAGATTGTGTTTTGTCGATAGTTTGTGGTGTAAGAATTTTCTTACCTTTGCAAAGAATAGGTCATATTTTAAATTTTCCTTATCAAGGAATCGATATTAATGAAATTAAAGTTGATATGGATCATCGAGACGAAGTTTCACATCAATTTTTGACTGATCAACTTATAAATTTGGGCAATTTAAAATCTACCTTCTTAAGGCCAAAAGCTAGGCTCATTCTCCGTGCACTTATTCGTTCTCTCCAACCAAGGACGGGAAGTTATGAAAAAATGTATAAATAAAATTTCCAATCCCTTTATTCTATCTACTCCAATCAACAAGTGAATTAGGAAAAAATTATTTTGGATGAATTTCAAGACATTACAATCCACAGAAAATATAGAACCCTTCATTATGGTGCTTATATTATGCCCATCCTCCTAAATGTTGGTGTACCTATGCTCGACTCTGATTTTACAACTATTAGTGAGTTAGGCGCTAAAACTCTAGGATTGATGATTCTTCTACCGCGACCTCCTCCTCAACAAATTATTTCCTTCCATCAATGGTCGCAAAATGTTCAACAAGGTGTTCCTCAACCTTGAGACACTAGTATTGCTTCTTCTACTCATACTCAACATGAAGGTTAAGAGGAGGACGATGACACCTTCCAAGAAATTATCCCGGAAACTTCTTCAAGACAAGCCATCATCACTCTCTCCCGAAATCAATCAAAGATTCATTGGGAAATTAAGGCACTTGATAAGAAGACGGAAAGAAAGTTCAACTCTATCAAAGGTTTCTCCATAAAATATAGGATCGAATTTCTTGTTCCAGCTCTTCATCCACCCAAGTTTACAACCCTTTCCCATTTGAATGGTCTTCCTCAAGCTCGAGTTCTAATCACAATGATCCGTCTCTTTCAAGCCAATTTTAATTCTATTTTTATATTTTTTTCGTATGTTTTGTTTATGTTTAAACTTTTCTTTTCTAATTGTATGAGAAAATTTTGAACTATTATCTCTTCATTTATTAACTACTCTAATTGCTTTAGTGCGATGAACTATCTGTTGTTATCTATGCTCTTGCTTTTTGTCAATGACAAAGGGGGAGAAATACAAAATTGTGCATATTGACAGGGGAGTAACAATACTTTAAATATTTATTATTGATTATATAGTTGTCATCATCAAAAAGGGGGAGAATGTTGGAATCTCAATTTCGATTGTGACAACCTATATAAAATATTATGTGTATACTAACCATCTTTGCAGGAGATTTATTGCAGATTCCTTTCCAGATGTTTAAAGCTAAGTATTGTGTGTCTAGAGTCTTTATTTTACTTAGAAATTTGTTAAAATCTATCCTGAAACGATATATATATATATATATATATATATATATATATATAAATATATGCACACACATGCACATACATGCAAAATAGTCCAAACTCAGACGTTTGAAACCATTCATTCGGATGTCTAAAAGCTGAAACCTGAATATTGTTTTGTAATATTCAGACGTGTGAATGACAATTTTCAGATGTCTGAATATAGTCAAAATTTGCCTTAAAGCTTGCTGTTCGCATTTCAATCAAATTCAGAAGTCTGAAATTTTTAATTCAGCCGTCTGAATATTTCCAACTGCTATTTTCTTGAAAAAACACTTCCCTTCACCGAAGAGAAACATTTTTAAAATCAATAGTTGCACATGTTCTTTTCAATATAACTTTTCATCTATAGTTGCAACTCTTTATATACTATAAATAGATTACGGATTTCAACAAACAAATCACCGAATTTACTTTTAGCATTCTTGAATTCTCATCTATTCTCAAGCCTTCAAATTGCACTCAAATTGCTTACATACTTTGATCATTAATCACTTTATCTTCCACAATTCTCAAAGTACATCACACTATATATTATAAAGGAGAAGATTATAGGAAGATTGTACTCAATTGACTTATCAGTGTTATTTAAGAACACACTACGGTCAGATACATTTGTTATTTGTAAAAGAAGTCTTGTCCAGTTGCTCAGGCAGTTAAAGTCCTATTCGGTTGCTTAGGCGGGTGAATTCCTATTTGGTGGCTCAGGCAGTGTAAACCTGTTCCTCCGGGTTAAGTGAGGTTGTAGCTGAAATTCCAGAAGGAGTCTGGGACTGGACGTAGAACGAGAAATTCGAACCAGTATAAAAATTATTGGTGTGCTTGTTTTATTTTACTTATTTACATTGCTAGAGTAACTTAGTTTATTTCAACACTAGTTTAATATAATTCCATGTAGCATGATCCACACTTTCTTTTCAATATTAACATGACAATCCTTAAATAATGTGTTATGTGATATTTATATATTCATATATATAACATTACCATTGGTCATGGGTTATATTAATTTATACACACACACACACACATATCTTTGTGTGTGTTTTTTTTCAATCAAATTTATTTGTTCAATATAACAGACATACACATATATTAATTAGTATTTCGACCACATTTATTATTTATGTATTTAATTTATTTTTGGGTAATTTAAAAAAATTAAAAACATTTTTTTCTTATCGCATAGTTTAAAAAGATTGGCCGCAAACAAATGTAATTAAATAAAACTTTTGATATATAAAATATTTAATACACACATATTTTCGATTTTATACATTTTTATGAAATTTTATAAGATTAAATATACTTATACACACGTTAGATATATATATATGTGTGTGTGTGTGTGTGTGTGTGTGTTAACCAAACAAAATTATTCAAATTCTAAGTATTTATTTTACTACTTTGAATTTAATGTTTTGAAATAGATCTTATTTTGAAATTTAAATTTTAAGATATTTTTGACCAAGTCAAAATTGCATTTGAATTTTAAAATTTGAATATTTATAGTTAATTTAAATTTTCATAAATGTTTAAGTTCGTTGACCAAATTCAAACTAATACACACACACTTACATATTGTATAAAATTATTTTCTAAAATATAAATATATTATACATACATACATTTATGTTTAAATAAATGGCAATATATATGGTATATATAATATGTCTAAACTATATATATGGTACTGTAAATATTTGTATACAAATATTATACACGTAATATAATATATTTAAGCATGTATGTATATTTAGGCATTTATATTATATATATTCATATGAAATTATCGTATGCATATGTAATTAATACACACACATGCACACAAAATAAATAAATATAAATCCTAGTATTTATATGTATATGAATATATATAATTATATACATGTTATTACATTACTATGTCATCTCATCTCTAAACGAATATATTAACATATTGAAAATTAAATATATTTGATTAATAAGATTAATTGAATAAATATACAATGTTTAAAATAAAATATGGTTTTATATAATAAATAGATCAGATCTAATGTTAATTAATAGACTTCATAGGCCCACTAATATCCAATTAGAGTTTTTTTTAAATTCACCAATTTCACCCGTTGCCAAATTGGATAGTTCCGATAATGAAGATGGTTAGGAGCATGGTTAAAAGTATGTTAGGAGTTATGTATATAACTAGTAAAGTGTTACTTGCTGTTTATGAGAACGACGATTTGTCGAGCATCCTTAAGGTCGTTTTAACATGCTAAACGAATCCTTACACTCACCGAAGGAATTTGTGAAATTCACATACGTCTTATTGGGTTTTTGATACATACATAATTAAATGGAAGCCTTATTAAATAAATATAACAAACCATCGTAATGGGTTTTTGATACATACATAATTCAATGGAAGCCTTATTAGATAAATATAACAAACCATCGTAATAAGTTTAAGAACATATGCAATGATATCTAATTATTCTAATGAATTGGCATAGACCAAATGGCAACAATGAAGCTATTTCTCAAAACAACACACTAAATGGCACAAACTACATAGACTGGCTAAGGAATGTTAAGATAGCACTCACGTATGAAAAGCTTGGATACGTTGTTGCTAACGACCCTTGAATCAAACCGATAAAAATGCCACACAGGAATAAACAAAGGCTTATGAGGATTGACAAACAGATTCTGAGTTAGCTCATTGTTACGTGTTATCCACTATAAGTTGTGGGCTCCAACTGCAATATGAAAAGATGAATATTTGTCAAGTATTCACTCATGTATAAAAAATTTATGGTGAGCAATCTCTTACTGTAAGGTACAAGGTATCGTGTAAACTATTCCATGTGAAAACAAGTATAGGTTCATCAATCCAAGACGATGTGCTCAATATGATTGGGTACATCGAATGGTTAGCCAAGCTAAATACTACTATAGATACTGAGCTTTAGAACGACTTGATTCTTAGGTCATTAGCTCCATAATTTGACGTGTTCATATTGAACTTCAATATGAACTTGTAGAAGTGCACTGTCATTGAGTTCTGAATTTGTTTAGGACTATCGTGAGTACGTTCACGAAGGAACCAAGTGCGGTGCTCGCTTTCACGGATGGGTCTTTATTGAAAGGTTTGAAGAAGAGAAAAAGTATGTCAAAGTGTGGCAAGGGGAAGTCAAAAGCTCAAGAGAAATGCGATTTGTCACTTTTTCTCAAAGAAGGGACATTGAAAGAGGAACTATCTCAAGTACTTAAAGTCAATAAAGAGAAAAGATTCAGATTTTTCTTCTAAAGGTATTTTCCATATAGAAAATTGTTTATCAACACGTGCTTCTTGTTGGATATTAGATGTTGGATCAGGAACTCATATTTGTAATTCATTACAGGAACTTAAGATTAATAGCCCCATGGCTAAAGGGAGCATGGAAATCAAGATTTGGGGTTGTTCGACTTAGTTGAGAACATAAACCCTAGTAAGTTAGAGACAATATCAGTTTTATGTAAGTTTATAGGGTATCTAAGAAATTCTATTGGACATATATTCTATAATACCAAGGAATAAAAGTTTGACATACCACCTTTTCGAAAAATGAATCTCTCAAGAGAAGCTAGTGACAATATGATAGATTTGGATGAGATCTAAGAAACTTCCATGGAGACTGAATATATATACAGTAATTCAATATTCATACAAATACACAACCTATTAAAAGGTCTAGTAGGAAATCTCGATAGAGATCAATGAAAAAACTATATTGCTGTGTACATAATAGGTCTGAAACCTTTTATCATTATTATAAAGCGTATATTTCAAGGGTTTGGAAACTTGAAGAAGAGTATCATATATTCTCCAAAGATAATAGGTTCTATTTGATGAAGTTTGAGAAAATTGAAATTGTGACAGAATGCTAGCTAATTGGTCATACTTCTAAGACAAAAAACTGATTATGATGAATAAATGGACTTTCGGTATGGAACTCCCAAGAGAATTCCATAAAACGATCCCCATACGGATTAGATTAAAGGGACTAGCTATTGACTATTAAATGATTAGATTAAAGGGACTAGCTATTGACTATTAAATGGAGGAGGGAATTGGGTGAATAGCTTCAATCCTAGGAGTTCCTATTAAGATAGACTAAGTCACAAAAAGCATGGTATGAATTGCGTATGCTAGGGTCCTTGTTGAAATAAATTTAGACTTTACATTTCCAAAGAAAGTTCCTATTATATATGAGCATAACAACTTATTATGACAACATGCCCTATATGAATGGAAACCTCCAAAAATGTAATAAATGCAATTTTTTGACTTTTTGAAAAAGAATTGCAGTTCTCACGGAGAATGGATCCCCAAAACTATAGATTACTAATATGAATAATGACAGTGCAATAGGCATTGACGAACCAACTTATGCTAGCAACATTCATAATACAAGTGATACTCAAACATCATTTTAGTAGATCAATTCAAACCAAGCCCTGGAGAATAGTCAAACGTCAACTCAGCAGTTAATTAAAACTGTTACAGATAGTGCAATGTTCTTGGGCGAGTCTAGTTTAATACATCAAAATGAACATAAATGTACAAATTGAATGCACATTTCAGAATAATACCGTTCAGAATAATCTAACAAATGAAACACTTAATAGCTCAAAAAGTGAAGAGCACAATTCCACTAAGTAAGTGCACAAGCTACAAGCCCAATTCTGGATGAAGTGTGGAGCCCTTCCGTTCATGGCATGGAGACATCCCAGATAGGGCTGTCAATGAATACTAAAAAAACCTGTTATCCACCGCATTCGTATTTGAAAAGCGAATAAATATTTGATATCCGAAAAAGTAGATATGAATGTGAATACAAAGGCATACGTATCTTAAATTATTCATTCGATTTTTGTCAAGATTATAATTTGTTTTGTGTATTTTAGTACAATTAATAATTTGTATTTGCTGCATTTAATGCATATTAACTGCTCGAAACTATTTATTATCATCATATTTGTTGATTTTGAATACTTTAATAATCAATGGGATTGATAAATAACTATGTTAAACCAAAATTTTCTATTTATGTCTCTTTATTTATCGATTGTTAGTAGATAAGATAATTATTCGATGTCCGTCCGTATCCATGGATAGTGATATCCAATATACGAAAATGATTTCTAATACGGATGTAGATGTGGCACTATCTGTATTTGAAAATATCCGTTGACACGCCTAAATGCAAGCCACTTCCCCGGTTGAAGTTTCATCTCAAGCCACAGATTCAACTCCCTAGCAAGATAGCAGCTTCAGCAAATACCAGGCTAACATGAAAGGAACCAAAAGTGCATCCCGTCAGTTCAAATTCGGATAATAATGAGCAAAATGAAAGTATAACTAGGCTAACACGTAGGGTAATAATGAGGAGAAACCTTATGAAATCAAAGTCTCTATTAACAGTGAAGTTATTGATAATCCTGTTTGGAATAATCTAGTCTCGCAAATTAAGGTTAATGTAGGGAAAAGTGAGTTTACTCCTGAATATCTCAAAACAAGGGACAAACTTCCTCAGATAATTAAGTAATTTCATAGTGTGGAATGTCAGGGGATTAAACTTCTGTACAAGAAAATATGACTTGATTGAACACATAAAACAAATAAACCTTTAGTAGTTGGTATTATGGAGAACAAATTAAATGATACTGAAATTCATGTTTTCACTTAAGCTTACAAACCAAAATGGGCCTACTTTTTAATTCAACTGATGAAGGTAAAAGTAGGATCGCCTTTCTATGGAACCCAAATACTAAATATTTGGGATTCCAATCTCATCCATAGTTGTCCACAAGCTATCTCTTGCTCTTTTCAAAATAAAGGTGATTTTTGTTTTGTTTTCACTTTAGTTTATGGTCTATACGATCAGCAACAAAGAAGCAAATATGTGGAGGCACTTAAAAGCCATGGCAAGCAACTTGATCATTCCACGGGTGCTGTCAGGTGATTTTAGTTGTGTTTTATATGATTCTGATAGGATTGGACCTCATAACAATTCTAAAAACTATGATGGTGATTTATATGACACTATTACTTCGGTTAACATACATGAAATGCAATACATAGGTGGTAATTTTACTTGGAGAGGAGGAAGAGGCCTCTCTACTCACAACAAAATTGACAGAACCTTTAGTAATCATGAATTCTTAGAAAATTTTCCTTCCTTCCTACACTCAAATTTTAAATCACTCCTCAAATGACCATTGCCCTATGCTTATTAAACTTAGAGAAGAAAATAATCATACTAAAGGCTCACCTTTTAGATTCAACAATGCTGGGGTGCAAACTAGTAGTTATAAAAATGTTATTGAAAATGCTTGGAAGATTGACATAACTGGAAATTCATTATTTCAGTTTATTTGCAAACTCAAATGCACCAAGATCTTTAAAGGAGTGGAACAAAGGGAGAGATAGCTTGATAATATGAGGAAAAGGTGTACTTTATTTCAAATTGCTAGATAACCATATTGATGAATCTACTACTGAGCGGTACAGAAACATTTTATTTTGTCTTGAGAGAATATTGCAGTGTCATGCAATAGAAGAAAAAAAAAAAAAAAAAAAACTCCAAAGTAAAATGGCTTCATGATGGAGATTAGTGCTCTAAAAAAATCAAGCATGTATGTCTACTAACCGAAATAAAAAAAAACATTAGACGACTGTTGGATGTATCTAGTAACTCTGACAAAAGCATTTGATCCACAAAACACAACCATTTATGATTTCTCAAATTTATAAAATTGTGCCAATGTTATATTTAACTTTCCTACTGTTGTTTGCAAGAAAGTGCTTTTGTATAGGCAAAGAAAAAGTTAGAGGCTGAGGTTACTGTGGATGAGATTAAACAAGCTATACTTCAAATAGATAAAAATAGTAGCCCGGGACTAGATGGTTTTGATTCCAAATTCTTCAAACATCGTTGGGATTTCATTAAAAATGATCTCTCAACATCAGTTCAAGTGGTGTTCTCAACTTGTCAACTTATTAATGAAATTAACCACAATTCTATCACCTTAGTCCCCAAAAAGAAGTGGGCAAAGTCTGTATCAGATTTCAGGTCTATATCATTTTGCAATGTGATATACAAAATTATAGACAATATTATCTGCAGCGGAATCAAGAAATACACTGATGATCTTATCTCCCAAAATTAAATGTATACATTCCAGACAGACTCATCTCTTAAAACACGCTACTTGATTATGAGATGGTTTGAACCTTTAACAGGAAAGGTTCTACCTTTCTTTGTTTAAAAGCAGATCTTCAAAAGTCATATGACAATATAAGTAGGGAGTTCATTTATCACGGGTTATTATCTATGGAGTTTCAACTAAAAATTTCTACTCTACCCTACAAATACATTTCTATCACCAGTTTCCTTGTCATAATTGACGGTACTCTTTGTGGTTTTATTTCAAGCAACAAAGGTCTCAGACAAGGAGATCCACTATCTCTATATCGTTTTGCAATCGCAATGAAGTACCTATTAATTATATTTGATTTAGAACATATTAAAGGAAACCTTATTCCCATACATAAATGTGAACATATCATTAATTATCTTCTTTATGCAAATGATCTCTTGGTTGTTTCAAAAGCAAGTCCGGAGAGTGCAAAAGCAATCAAAGAAACCATGCAAAATTTGGAATAACAAACTAGATTGATAATGAATAAAGAGAAATTAAAGTTATACTTCAACAAAGCAGTCATAATGAACCAAATTATAGCAGATGAGTAGGGAACTCAAATTAGTAGTCTTCCAGTCACATTGATACACCACTGAGCAGCTCAACACCAAGGAAACTGGATTATAGCAATTATAGTAAACTTATTGACGAAATCAGAAAAAGGCTTAGAAGTTGGAGTGGCAGACTCCTAACACTGATTGGTAGGTTAAAATTAATAAAATCTGTCATTCAATCTACTATATTCTGCTGGATGAAAATATGCCAAATTCCAAGAAATGTTATTAATCAAATTGAAAGTTTGTGTTCAAATTTTTTATGGCAAGGGATTTCTCAACAAAGTAGCAGGGTAAAAGTCTGCATGTCAATGGATGAAGGTGGGTTAGGGTAAAGAAGCCTATAAGACCTTAATAAAGCGCTTACTTTGAAACTTACATGGAACTATCTTCAACAAAAAAAGTTTTTGGACAATGTGGATGAAAAATAAATATTGAAGAAATAAAAATTTCTGGATTAGAAGCACTGATGCAAACTTATCAAACACATGGGAAGTAATATTTAAAGCAAGGCAATCATCTCATGGTCTAATTGAAAAGAAACCCGTTATTGGCAAAGGGACAAGTATGTGGTTCGATCCATAAGTGCAAGGAAAATCATTAATAAACAAGCTTGGATGACATACATTACGCAGTATTGGGTGTGTAAATAAGGAAGTATCGGTACTCATCTCTTAAAGAAATGGTGCCCCAATACTTCCAATTTACAAGTTGACTAATGGTGGTAAAAACAAGAAGATCAATGCAGATAGAAAGGTTTAGACCTCTAAAGTAGGGCTGGTAGGGAAAGGTATATATCAAATTGAAGTGATGAATATGACAAAACATTTTTGCTAATCGCCATGCTTAAATCCATTCGGATTCTACCTACGGTCTCTGCATTTTATGACTATGAAATTTGGCAAGACATTACATGACTTTTCTAAATTTTGATTTAAAAGAGACGGTTTATATGTCACAGCTAAAGGATTTTAAGATCGGTATGAGCGGTGATTTAGCATGTAGACTCTTAAGATCGATTTACGGTCTTAAGTAAGCATATCAAAGTCGGAACAAATTTCGAATAAGATAATAAAGCAGTTTGGTTTCTGTCAAAACAAAGAAGAAGCATGCACATATAAGAAAGAGAAAATTTGTGCTATAACATTCTTATGCACTTGGCTATCAAATAACTTCTCGATGAAGGATTTAGATGAGGCATCCAACGTACTAGGTATAAAGATTTATAGAGATAGAACTAAAAAGGTATTAGGACTATCCCAATCTATGTACATAGATACCATACTAAGATGATTTTGAAAGTTTGCAAGGACCTATAACACTATGGCTAACTTATATATATGTGTCTATACAATATCAAGCTCCATAATTAAGGAGATAGTAATGTAAAGTACCACACTAAAGTTTCTATACTGGTTCAGACCACCCATTCTACATCCAGTGCTGAAGCTCCCCTTCGAAATTTCCACTAACCAAAATACCCACTTATCTCGGAGGAATAGGCGATAAATAGTTTTGACTTTGACAATCGTGTGTTCGATCAACACGAATTTTGACTTGTAGCACAAGTGTAACGCCCCGTAACTTAACAGAAAATTTCAACAGAAATTTAGATGGAAATTTATGAGAAAGATAAATTTAATTAAAACAAGGACTAAAACGAAAATTTTCACAATTGTCCGAATTTGGCTATGAAACTTATACCATTGCGTTCGTATCGATTTTCTAAACGATTTTCATATCTAGTACTTCAAAATCGGAGTTAGTACGAAGAAGTTACGGGCGTTGGATTAAAATAAAAACTTAAAATTTTAAAATTAAATATATGCAAAAGTTTGCATTGTAAGGTTGACCGTGGGTTGACGTGGGTCGACCATTGGATGATGAAGGTCGACCGTTCACGTGTAATGTTAATAGAATCGAACTAGTTTTTGAACGGTTGGAATCATTACTGATAGAGTTAGGGGTATGCCTTAGGAGCAATTATGTAATTTGTTACATATATCTAGCTCTTTGACCAATCTTGTTCGATATAAAGTGTTTTCTTTCTATTATATACTTGATATAATATATTTATATTAATTAATTAATTTAATTGAAAGTATATTTAATAGAAAATCCATAAATAATATGTTTTGTGATAGTAGTTACAAATTGTTATAACCGCGAGTAATTTATCATAATAAAATTAAATATACCATTTTAAATGTTCATGGTCAAAGAAGCATCGAAACTGGATATCGACGTATCCATTGAGACTAGAGTACGTAACGCTCTCCAAATGTTGGACAGTGTATTACTCGTAGCTGCTAGGGGCATCTAGAGTTTACGTACTGATAGTTATTGGATAACTATGGAACGACTCACTCGACAGTTTTCTATTGGTTATTATAACTAAGGTCAAACATAGAATATCAATATGACTAATTTACACAATTCTCTCTACTGGAGAAGACTGTTGATCATCAATGTGGAAGCTCTGCTTTGATTATAGTTAAATAGTGACACAGCTTCATCGAACAACTATACTTGAGTAGAGGGAAGGCATTGGAAGTGAAACACTATTCAAGAGAGGATTCTGCTCCTCAGTTATATGAGTTAGTATCACGGTCAACTAAAGTCAACTCAAAGCCAAAGTCCCTGGTTGGAGCATTTCAGTTAATAACAAGTGTTATTGTTGAACCAATGACTTTATGTTTGGACTATAAAGTTGAATGTGAATGATATTGTAATTTTGACCATTACCATATTCCATAAGTCCTAATGTAATCTAGTTTTTAACGACGAGAATTGATGTAAATAATTGCCACTATTGGATATCACTTATAATAAGTAATATTGGATTTTATCAAAAGATGTGTAAGCGATAAATTCAGCCAAATATCACACCATCTACGTGAACGCTAATATTCGAATAGTTTGATATTAATCGTTATGAATTTACACCTTTAAGCTGCACAAGCGTAATAATGAATTTTCTAAAATACCACATGATATAATTAATTTGTAAAATGTTGTAAATTAATTAAATGAACTGATATTTGAGAAATATTAATTATTATTTATTCAATGTTTGAAAGTTATTCGTAATTATTTTAATGCATTTATAAAAGTTATATTCGTGCACATTGATATACGATATCGATGTAATTTAAAGATAATTGCATGAAATAATTTTTGGAAATTTAATGACATTTGATGACATGATTTATGGAAATTTTATGTCATTTGATGACATATCATGTGAAAAGAAAGAATTGGAGAGGAAGAAATAATTAAGGGAATTAATTAGACAATTTTTAATTAAAGAATGAGATTCATTATTCCAAATAAAACATATTCTCTATTTCATTCTATATGTACAATTCATTCTCTTTCATTCATTCTTTTTCTTTCTCTTCACCTAATTTTTCATGGCAGAAAAGAAAAATCAAAATTCCAAAATCTTTCAACTCCAAGTAAAAAGATCAACTAAAATAAAACAAAAGTGGTTCATCCATCTCTTACAAGGATAGGATGGAGATCTTGAATATCTGAGGATATATCATCATTCAAGATGTGACTTCTATGCAAAAACCTAAGGGGAATTCATTTTCAATGCGTGCTTCAAGTCTTAGGGTATTAAGATTGATCCATGGAATCTAAGAGCTTTTGATTCATCATTCAAGGTGTGATTTGATGGCATATTCTCCAGATAATTTCTAATTAAGTCATTTACATATTCACTATATTCATTTCTTCGATTTGTGTGGTTTCTTTATGTTCACATTGACTATGTTGTAACACGAAAATTGATAACCCCTTTCTCAATTAAAAGTCTGTCTATTATGTTCATTTCATTCAGATCTACATTTGTTATCTTTTACATTACAATAATTATAAATTGATTTCTAATGAATTATATTTTATAATATTTAGATATACAATTTCAAATGAGTTTAATTTAATTCTTATTCAAAATTATTTTCTATTGATGCATGATTAACGATTAGATACGGTCACTTTGAATATTGTTTATGCAAGCATGAATGGTTTTGATCTAAAATTTCGAATGAACTTTTTATGTAATTTTAGATTATAAATATATATATATAATTTATAGCTTTGTAAAATTTCCAAACTTCTGTTTCATTTTCAAACCAAAAGTTCAATTTAACTTGTTAACTTAGAATGAAATATAAATTGTCAACTTGAAATTTTAATTATAAAGTTTTGGTTTTATATTACATACATATGCTTATGTAATTATATGTATGTATACATATAAACTTCAAATACTTGTATCTTTAATTTTCAAAGTTTGATTTAACCCTTTTTAATTTTAAACTAAGGTAATTACATATTTACATTAATTACTAGTTGATGTTTATATCATTATATTATAATACCTCTTGTGTATAAACTAATGTTATATTAATTGAATTTGTTAAAAGGGAAAGTGAATGAACCAATGATTCCCCCTTTTCATTTCCTACCTTATTAGATCCTTATGTGATTGCATTCAGTTTATTCTTATTTATTCATGTTTATGTCAACAATCAATCTTACTTACATCATGTCTAGCATTTTGGTCATACAAATTGAAGTAAGAATATATTTGATATATTCACATTTTTCATATCTTACACTTAATTGATTTAGATCTAAATTAATAAAGAAATTCTTTCTTTTAATTAATGTTATTTAATATATTAATTAATTCAATTAATGGGGGAGAGAAATGAAAGGTTTCTCCCTTTTCATATTTTGGCATATCCTCCCTTATTTATGGCATAGGGTTAGAGAAGGAAATAGAAGGTTTCCTTCCTTAAATCCATTTTACACGTTTCTATTACATATATTAGCATTATTTATATAGTCACATAAATGGATGTTTTGATACATCCATTATAATACTATAAATTAAGTTACATTCAAATCTTCAATTTAATAATTAAATAAAATATCAATTTTATTTAGAAAAAAATAGATAAAATCTAAATATATTTAGACTTCATAGGCCCATTAACGATCGAAAATTGTAACAACCCGCATATTTTACGATTTTATATTTAAGTATTTTATTTAAATATAGCATCGTTAGTTGGATTAAATTCCAGAATGTGACGCTTTGTAAACAGTCGAATTTGAAATTAAGACCACTTCCATTGATTTAAAACAACGTTTACAACTTATTTGAGTATAAACATCGATATGTTTGAAGTTGATTAGGATTTTGGTATTTTAATTTGGGCTTTGGGTTGCCACTAACCTAACAAGAGAACCCAAACTCCTCTCCCAAATACCCTAACTCCTCTCCCCTTCACTCATACTACTCATAATAATTTCTAACACTCAAGCTATAGGAAAAATAGGGGAAAGAGAGGAGATTAGAAATTCCTAAGCCCTAGTTCTCTTAGGAAATCCAAGTTCAAGTTCCAAAATCAAGGAGAGACTTAGGTAAGCATCCTCTTCATCTTCTCCATCTCAATCCCTCCTTAATTTTCAGAATTTCCTATAACCTAACTTAGGAAATTTTTTGCATTTGATAATAGATTGAAGACTCTAGTGGTGTAGTGAATCGGAGTTGGTCTTGCTTTGTTTTAGAGCTTCTCATTTCTTTGTTTTTGAGTTTAAAAGTGAGTTCTTGAACTCACATCAATGTCTATAGCTTTCATTGTGGTTAGGTATGAATTCCTAACATCTATTTCATGTTCATTGGCTTTTGATTTGAATTGATTTGGTGAATTTTCCAATTTTGATGTTTTGAAGTCCAAATCTTCAAAAATCCTATCTTGGACGTTTGGACATGTTATTCGGGGTGTATCGAAGAGCCTGTATGGCTGGGTTGTCGCTTGGCATAATTCCCTAGTCTTCGTCGCTCGTCCGATCGCTTCCGAACCAATTTGGCCATCAATGGCCTAGTCAATCTGTTGTCCAGTACAGGCAACCTAACGTCTGGTCGAGGAACCCAGACGTATGGTTATGGCACTAAAAGAAAAAAAAGATACGGCAGAAGAAAAAAATGGCAGAGCCTTGAACTAGACGTCTGGTCCAAACCAACCAAAAGTCTGGGAGGCTTCTCAAAATTAAAAAAAAATGGGGAAAAGAAAAATAAATTTCCCGAACCCTAGGTCAAACCTCTGGCAAATCCAACCAAACGTCTGGTCCTGTGCAATTTTGCTTATGCGCCTATTTTTGTGTGGATTTTCAATTTTTATCGATTTTTGATTCTCCGGTTAGTTGTTTTTAACTATTATCAACATTGATGACTTCATTTCTGAATTTTTGGGTATATCCATTTGATGGATTTTACATCGATTTTCATGGTTTTAATTCACGTCGTCGAACGTGGATCTTTGGTGATAGATTTTTTTACAATCATTTCTGTGATTTGTCACTTATAAATACAAATGTTTCTATACTAGTAGTAAATACTCAAACTCTTTCACAAAAACGATTTCAACGTTACTTTTAATACAAAGATCGTTTTTAAAACCGTTTTCTAATCTATTAATATATACAAACCTTTACCTCATTCGTATCAGAAATCTAATTAAATGGCTTAGCAAAACAAGTCGTATGAAACGCTTGCGTTTACTTTGTCGGTTAATTCTTGTACTTGTTCAATTGAAACCTTGTGACAATTTTCGAGTGCAAATCTATAATTTGTTCATAAATATTTAAGTTAAGCCAGTGGTTATGGGACATAAAGCTAAACTCATCTACTTACTAACTTAGCGTAATTTACACTTTTTATTGATCTATGATGATCATTTTGTGGAGTTTCGGCTCAATTAGTTTGTGCATGGGGCGTATCTTTTTAAGTGCGTCGATGTTCGGCTTAATTATTCTGTGCATGGGGCGTATCTTTTAGGTGCATCGATATTCAGCTGTGCATGAGGCGTATCTTTTTAGATGTGTCGATGCTTGGCTCATTTTATGGGTTAGCAACCTACGGGATAGCGTCTTGTTTATGATACATGTGTTAGTGAGTTTTCATGATCCCGTTTGTGATAGGCCTCCACTTTTATGTTTTTTTGGATTTCTAATTAGAATTTGTGTTTCGCCAATTTTAGCCCGATGCTTTATTGACCTTTTTCAAGGTGAATCTTCTATGACGAACTACATTGCATCTTTCGGATCCCACTTGGGTCGAGTATATTAATACCCCATTGAAGAAAAATCAAAGGTTTTTCTAGGTTGAATAAAAACCTCAAAATGGCTTTATTTTTGAAACTAGAAGTTCCTTTCGATCAGCTCATAGATATTGCTCTTTGACTTGAAGAGGCCGATAAAGAAAGTGATGGTGATGTTGGGGATGCCAAACAGAACTTCAACAATAACAAGAAGAGGCAACTCGACAGTAAGTTCAAAGGTCTTAATCCCAACAAGAAAGGGAAGCAAACAATTTTGGTAGCAAAGACTCCTACCCCTAATCGTGGAGAATGCTACAATTGTTGATCTAAGGACCATTACGCAAATAAATGTCCGAAACCCCTTTATTGCCCGCAATTGCAAAAGTTCGGGTCATCATATATCTACATGTCCCATACTTCAAAGTAAGAAAGAGGGAAAGCTGAATGTTGCGTAAGCTTCTAGCAGCCCTTCTCTTGATTAAGGTATTTCTCATTCAATCCTTGATGGCATCATTTTGTATCATTTTTATCCTATTCGAATTCTTTTTGATACGAGTGCATGTCTATATCAAAAGAACTTGTTGATACTTTTTCTTTAAATATTATGGGCATGATGTCTTCATTAAGAATTGCAAATCTAGTTGGTGGATCCGCAACACTTAGTTTACTTTGTAAAAATATCGAGATTATTTTATGTGATTATGCATTTCGATCTGATTTGCATATTATGCGCTACTTAGGTTTTGGAATTGATTTTTAGAAAGGATCGGCTTAATCGTTATGAAGACCATAGAAGAATTTTTATCGATTCTTAATGATTTCGATTCCAATTCGGTGGCATCATTATTTTCTTTAAACCCATATGGTGAGGAAGAAATTATTTCCCTCATTTGAGTAGTTCATGAATTTTTCGATATCTTTGAGCCCGTCTTAGGATTACCACCTAAGCGATCAATTGAGTGGTGTTAAGGTCTTTTCATCTCGACCTTGCCACTGGTTTTCATCAGCTTCATATTACAAAAGATGGCATTCCTTTGACATCGTTCCATACTCGTTATAGATCTTATGAGTGGCTTATTATGCCATTTGGTTTGACGAACCCTCCAGCTTATTTCATCCATCTTATGAATCGAGTATTCTGTGAATATCTCGATGAGTCCGTCATTGTATTCATTGATTATGGGTGAAAACAACAATTTAAAACTGCAAATCTTTTTAATAAGATATATTCATAAGTATAATTGGATTTTGTTCTTAAAACGAGCAAAGAATATTCATAAATTTTAAGAGACATGCTTATAATATAGAAGATGATTTTGTGTTGTATTGCCCATTGAGTGGTTTAAAAATTCTAGTCAACAAACCTAATCAACGTTATCGATAGGAGTCTCCTAAACGCTATGATGAGATAGTCAAACATAGTAAATGGACTTGTTCATTCTAAGTAAATTTTTCTAAAAAGATGATTACATAAAGTCAATTATAATTTTGAATGTCTTAGCTTTTTAGGAAAGAGGATCATGAAATAAATGATTTAGCATAAAAGCTTCTTTTCAAAAATTAAAAGAACTCCTTTGCAATGCTCCTATTCTTGTGATTCCCAAAGGGAACCAAGACTTCACTATTTGTACCGATGCCAGTCCTATTGGTTTGGGTGCCGTTCTCATGCAAATGGGAACGTGTTATCGCTTATGCTTCTATACAATTAAAGCCTTCCGAGACTAGATATGCTACTCATGATCTATACTCGCAGCCATTGTTTCTGCTCTTAGAATTTGGCGTCATTATTTATAGGAGATAAATTTGTTCTCTACACCGATCATAAATCTTTAAAGTATTTATTTTTTCAAAAGGAACTTAAATTGCGTCAACAATGTTGGCTCGAATTCCTTACATCTTATGATCTTGATATTCTCTATATTCTCGAAAAAGGAAATCGTGTTGTCGATGACCTTAGTCGTAAGAAACAAACGGTTGTTTCCATGATGATATCCGAGTGAATGATCTCGAGACTTTGTCTACTTTTGAGATTCAAGATCGTGAATCCAGTTCATGTTCATCACTTGTTTTAGTTTTATGCAGCCTTGATGCTCATCCTTCTCTTTTAGCACTGCTTATCAACCTCAGTCCGATGGAAAAACAAAACATTTGAATCAAACTCTTGAAGATCTTCTTCGTGCATGTATTCTTGATTTTACTGGAAGTTACGAAGATCATATTTCTCTTGTTGAGTTTTCTTATAATAACAGCTTCCGATCTAGTATTGGTATGGCACCTTTCGAGGCACTCTATGAAAGGCCATGCTAATCTCCTTCGTGTTGGCTTGAAGCCGGTGAGAAGCTGGTTTTAGGTCTAGATTTTATTCGTGATTCCATAGAAAAGATTAACCTTATTCGTTATAGGATGAGAGAAGCTCAAAGTAGACAAAAATCATATGCCGAAAAACGAAGAAATAATTTGGAATTTTCTATGGGCGATTTGATGTTCATTCATGATTCCCTTTAAAGGGTGTTATGCGTTTTAGTCGATCGGAAAAATTATGTAAACCCTATATTTTGTAATTATTTTAATTGACTTTTGAGTTTACTTTATCTTTATTTATTTAATTTAGATAATTTTTTTATTTCAAATATAAACTTTGATTTTGATGTGAATTCTAATTCCAAACATAACTAAAAAAAATATTTTTTCAAAAAGTGAATTTTGGTCAATATGGTCAACTTTGACTTTTAAATTTAAAAAAATTTAAAAGTTTGAAAATTTGAATTTTATCTTTTATTATGAAAGTAAATAAAATTTTAATAATACTGCTGTTCGTTTCGTTGAAATCTGATTTATAATGTGAAAGTTATGCCTTTTTAACTATTGAGTGTAATTTGTTGTATTTAACAAAATTGTTATTTTAAATTATATGAATAATATTTTATTTGGTCATGTAATGTTCTAATTTATATTTATATGGGTAAAATAACATGTTATGTATATATTTTGGTTTTCAAACATTTTTAAAAGTGTAATTGACATTTTCCAATGTCAGTTGTATTCTGTTTATAATTTTTAATTTCTAGTTTCATTTTATTAAAGAAATTATTTATTTATTTTTATATTTTTCTTAAGAACTTATTTTCTTCTCATTCCCACTTTATTTTGTTCCTCGTTTATTTTATTTATTTGACTTCTTATTTGTTTTAAAGTGATATAGAAATTTTATAAGGCTAGTGTTATTTTATTTGTAAATTTTAAGTCTTCCAATTTTTAAACAATTCCTTTAGTTCTTTTTCTATTTTATCTAAATTAAATTATTTATTTCACTTTGAAAATGTTTCAAAATCATTTTTATTTCAATTTGTTTTAGAATATTTTTAAAATAAAGTTGATAATTTTCCAAAGTCAATGGTGATTTATTTGTAATTTCTGGATACTGTTTCGGATTTTTAAGCAATTTCTTATAGTCTTTTTCCATTTTCTTAAATTTTAATTATTTATTTTATTTTCATATTGCTTTGTTTCAGTTTTTAAAAGTATATTACTGATTTTATTTTGTTTTAAATTGAATTAAAGAAAATGATATATGAAAGATTTAAAGTGCTTTTAGAAACTTAAGTCTTTTCGTTTCCAAAACTCTTCATTTTCCCACAACCTCCTCATTATTCTTTTGACCATACATTTTTCTTATGATAGCCGTGAGTTTCTCATTCCTCTTTCACGTGAAAACCTCATCTCAACTTCATTTTTCACGGCTTGGAAAAATATTGGTAATGGCTACATGTATTTCTTCCTTTTCTTCTTATTTTCATGTATTTTTGCTTTGCTTTCTTGCCTAGTTTGCTCGGCCTCCACTCCATAGTCACGGCCACCACCTCCTACATAGCTTCCTTGTCACCACCATCACATACTCCTCTGACCATGGCCAGGCTGCACCACTCCATGAAGAGAAACTCCACCAAAAATGCAACAAATCTCTTAAAACAATGCATAGCCACCACTAGTTGCAACATACCTTCCCCCGTCACTTTGGCCACCACCTCTATCCGCCACTACCACCTTTCTACCACCCATACACACCACCTCCTATACTGACCAGACCTAAACATGTTAGGGCCAAGCCCAAAACCCCATGGCCGAACCAATATGATGAATCCAAACTCCTCTATCAAGCCTAGACCCTTTGTATTCAGGTGTAGTAACTCCCCACCACTTCAATGCCTTGTAACCGTGCCTCTTTGAACCCAAACCTGAGCCAAAGTATGTCCAAACCTAAGACAAAGCATGTCCAAATCTGAGCCAAAACATCTCCTAGGCTGAGCAAGCAATAGTAGAAAGCAAGGCAAAAACATTCATTCCATTATTGCTTCTTATTTCAAAGTTGTTTCAAATTGAATGTTGTATTGATCTATAATTTTATTTGTCATGTTCATGGGTTGTGTACAAGATCAATAAGCTTGGTTCTCATCCACTTGAATCCATCATTGTGTCATCGTGCTTTCTGGTATCCATTTGTGTCGTTTGAATTCATATCTCCAGCACAAAAAGGTGAGTAAATCTCACCTGATATTTATACTTATGCAAATGTGAAGCGACAACAATTGAATGCGTAGAATGATATATTATGTTATAACTGCCTGTTATTATTTATATATGATGTTAAACCTGTTAATTTACATGTCATCTCATCTTTTACTGTTATATGTTGTTAACTGTTCATTTATATCTGTTTATCACATTGCAAGTTCCCTGTAGATTTGGATCACCATGGGTTGAAATGATACATATCCGAACGTACTTTAGAATAGAGAAAATCGTTATGGGCTGAAATGATAGGCCTGAACGGTTTTTATTTATTTTATTTTAACTTAGGACTGCGGGATTGAAATGATAGAACCTGAATTTTTATTTTTAAATTGCGGATTGAAATGATATATATCAGTATCACTTGACCTAGGTTAGAAAACTATATACAGGCCCGTGGTTATTTTATAAAGTATATTGGAATGTTTTAAAAAAGTTTAAAAGTGAATAATTATGAAAATTTGATTTAAATTGGATTTTTAATGTTTAATTTTTTTTTTTGGATTTTTCTAGAAGTTAAAAATGTAATTTAAACGAATGGTAAAAGTGAATTTTTGAAATATAACTTAAATTTGGAAATTTGGACTTTGGCTTTTAAAATGACATTTAAATTATATAAATAAAATTTTAAGTGGTTTAAAATGTAAATTTATGAGAATTTGATTTAGATAGATTTTAAAGTGCTTTAAATAAAGGATTTATGATTTTTGTATAAGTGCAAAATGTTTAATAAATAAATGGTTAAGTTGAATTTTGGAAATATAACTCGAGTTTAAAAATTTGGAGTTTGGTTAAAAATGATATTTAAGTTATATAAATAAAATGAAAATTTAATTCTATTTGGAAAATGGTAAATATGATAATTTGATTTAAATTTGAATTTAAGTGATTTATTAAGTATTATTGATTTTTCTATGAATTTAAACGGTTAAATAAATGAATGCTTAAATGTGTAATTTTAAAATACAACTTGACTTGGAAATGTGAAATTTGGTTTAATTAAAGGTTTTAGTTAAATGAAATCAATTGGAAATTTAGTCTAATTTTTGAAATGGAAATTTAAAAATGTAAGTGTTAATAAATTGCATATGTGAAGGACAGAAATTATACACTTGAATTTGTTAAGTAAATTTATTGAAAATTTGATTTATTTATAAGAAATTTATTTTATAAAAATCATGTGTTAAAGGTATGTTAATAAACATTTTTGAATGTTAAAATATGATTTTATAATGTTTAAATGGTTTAAATTGAAGTTTATTATTTTTGGAAATTGAATACTTAATTTGAAAGTATAATAACTCCACTTTTAAATGGTCTGAATGAGTTAATTTAATTGGAATACAAACTATTTAAAGGTAATTTGAAAGGATAATAAATGAATGTTACCTTGAATTTAGAAGGTATTTCACTTCCAGTCATCCCGTTGATTCCAGTGTTGTATTCAGCTTGTATTTGGTTATCATATTTAGACTTCTGCTGTACTTTATTTCTTCTGTTGTACCTTATATAACTCTGATATATTTATATAGCAGCTTCATGAACAACTATTTATTTTACTTCCGCTGCACTATTATTGCTCTGTGTCTGTGATCAGTGATTTTATTTATTGCATATTCTGAGATTTGCCAAATTTTTATTTACAACACGGTATTTTGAGCAATTCAAGTCCGACATGTGCGGATGCGAATGGTTGAAAATATTCGGTTGCTACATTTGGTATCAGAGCTTTGGCTTTGAGGCAAAATTTAGAATGGTATCGAAGGGATGCCCAAACAATCACAAGTTATAGAATGGTATTGAAGAAATGCGTCCGCTACGAGGTGCGACCTCACTGGCCCGAGACCGCTCCTGTTTTAGCCACCTTATGCCAACTCACGGGAGTTGTGTCCACGTAACATACCACAAGAACGTCGCCACCATCGTACTTCATTCTGGAATCTCCACCGCGTACACGGTTGTCAAAGTGGTTTTCGGTATCGACAGAGTGTATGTCCATATCTGATCCCGGTCTTCTTGCTAACCAATCGTTATTATAACCCTTGGTTATAGCATTAAAACAATATTTTATACTTCAAAATAAAATATCACTTCAATCCAAATCTTTATCAAAATAAAGATTAAATCATTTCCAAACCATTTCAATATATCAACATACCATATCTTTCAAATTCAAATATTTATCAAAATAAATATCAAGTCATTTCTAACCATTTCAATATATTAAATTGTCATATACTTTCAAAACTTCCTTTCAAAACATTTTAATACATTAAATATCATATCCTTTCAAAACTTCATTTCCAAATCATTTTAATATCAAAATATCATATCTTTCAGAACTTCATTTTCAAATCATTTTAATATCAAAATATCATATATTTCAAAACTTTATCATCAAATCATTTTAATATCAAAATATCATATCTTTCAGAACTTCATTTTCAAATCATTTTAATATCAAAATATCATATCTTTCAGAACTTCATTTTCAAATCATTTTAATATCAAAATATCATATCTTTTAAAACTTCAATTGTAAATCATTATATAATGTCAAATCCAAATATTCAACTTTGAATACCGTCTAAATTCAAGGTAACATTCATTTATTATCCTTTCAAATCACCTTTAAATAGTTTATATTCCAATTAAATTAACTCATTTAAACCATTTAAAAGTGGAGTTATTACACTTTCAAATTAAGTATTCAATTTCCAAAAAATAATAAACTTCAATTTAAACCATTTAAACATTATAAAATCATATTTTAACATTCAAAAATGTTTATTAACATGCCTTTAACAAATGATTTTTATAAAATAACTTTCTTATAAATAAATCAAATTTCAATCAATTTACTTAACAAATTCAAGTGTACAATTTCCTTTCCTTCACATATGCAATTTATTAACACTTGCATTTTCAAATTTCCATTTCACAAATTAAACTAAATTTCCAATTGATTTCATTTAACTAAAACCTTTAATTAAACCAAATTTCACATTTCCAAGTCAAGTTGTATTTTAAAATTTCTCATTTAAGCATTCATTTATTTAACCATTTAAATTCGTAGAAAAATCAATAATACTTTAATAAATCACTTAAATTCAAATTTAAATCAAATTATCAAATTTACCATTTTCCAAATTAAATTAAATTTCCACTTTATTTATATAACTTAAATATCATTTTTAACCAAAACTCCAAATTTCCAAACTTAAGTTATATTTCCAAAATTCAACTTAACCATTTATTTATTTAACATTTCCACTTATAGAAAAATCATAAACCCTTTATTTAAAACACTTTAAATCTATTTAAATCAAATTATCATAAATTTACATTTTAAATCACTTAAAATTTTATTTATATAACTTAAATGTCATTTCAAAAGCCAAAGTCCAAATTTCCAGATTTAAATTATATTTCAAAAATTCAGTTTAATCATTTAATTATTCAATATTTTTAACTTATAGAAAAAACAAAATTTATTATTTCAACCTTAAAAATCCAATTTAAATCAAATTTTCATAAATTTACACTTTTAAGAATACTTAAAGATATTCAAAATACTTAATAAAATACCCACGGGCCTGTATATAGTTTTCTAACCTAGGTCAAGTGATACAAATATATATCATTTCAATCCGCAGTTTAAAAAGAAAAATCCGGGTTCTATCATTTCAAACCTGCAATCCCAAGTTAAAAAAAATTAATAAAAACCGTTCAGGCCTATCATTTCAGCCCATAACGATTTTTCCCTATTCTAATGTCCGTTCGGGTATGTATCATTTCAATCCATAGTGAACCTAATCTACAGGGAACTTGCAGTGTGATAAACAGATATAAATGAACAGTTAACAACATATAATAGCAATAGATGAGTTGACATGTAAAAAAGCAGTTTAACATCGTATATTAATTATCACAGGAAGTTATAACATATCATAATATTCTAAACATTCAGTTGTTGTCAATTCACATAATTGCATAAGTATGAATGTCAGGTGAGACTTACTCACCTCTTATGCTGGAGATATCAATTCAAACGACACAACGGATACCAGAAAGCACGATGGCACAATAATGGATTCAAATGGATGAGAACCAAGCTTACTGATCTTGTACACAGCCCATGAACATGACAAATAAAATTAGAATTCAATACGACATTAAATAGAAATAATTTTGAAACAAAAAGCAATATGAATACACTATCTTTTGCCTTGTTTTCTACAATTTCTTGCACGGCCTAGGGGATGTTTTGGCTCAGGTTTGGCATGACTGTGGCTCAGGTTTGAACATAGGAACGCATGGCACAAAGGCTAGAAAATGTGGAGGAAGTTACACGGTAGGAATGTGAAAGGGTGTAGGCTAAAACATGGTTTTTGTTCAACAAAAGGGCTCGGCCTTGGGGTGTTTGGGCACGACCAGTGGAGTGTGGGTCAGGTTAGTGACTGGAGTGGTGAGGGGAGGTCTGGACAGAGGTGGTGGCGGCGGCCTAGGTGGTGGTTAGGGTGGTAGTTGAAGTAGATGAGGCAAGGAGGGTCAAACTAGCATGGTTTCAAGCTTTAGGTTGCTTTTTGAGGGGTTTGAACACCATGGAGGGCTCGGCCTTGGTCAAAACCAAAGGAGTATGTGATGGTGGTGACAAGGAAGCTATGTAGGAGGTGGTGGCCGTGGTTATGGAGTGGAGGCTGAGCAGACTAGGTAAGAAAGCAAGGCAAAAATACATGAAAATAAGAAGAAAAGGAAGAAAAACATGTAGCCATTACCAATATTTTTCCAAGCCATGAAAAATAAATTTGAGATTAGGTTTTCACGTGAAAGAGTAATGAGAAACTCTCGGCTATCATAAGAAAAATGTACGGCCAAAAAGAATAATGAGGAGGTTGTGGAAAATGAAGAATTTTGGAAACGGAAAGACTTAAGTTTCTAAAGGCACTTTAAGCCTTTCATATATCCTTTCAATTTAAAACAAAATTAAAATCAGTAATATACTTTTAAAAACTGAAATAAATCAATATGAAATGAAAACAAATAATTAAAATTTAAGAAAATGGAAAAAGAGTATAAGAAATTGCTTAAAAATCCAAAACAGTGTCCAGAAATTACAAATAAATCACCATTGACTTTGGAAAATTATCAACTTCATTTTAAAAATATTCTAAAAAAAATTGAAATAAAAATGATTTTTAATCATTTTCAAAGTGAAATAAATAATTTAATTTAGAGAAAATAGAAAAAGAACTAAAGAAATTGTTTAAAAATTGGAAACAGGATTTAAAATTTACAAATAAAATATCACTAGCCTTATAAAATTTCTATATCACTTTGAAACAAATAAGAAGTCAAATAAATAAAATAAATGAGGAAAAAAATAAAGTGGGAATGAGAAGAAAATAAGTTCTTAAGATAAATATAAAAATAAATAAAGAATTTCTTTAATAAATTGAAACTAGAAATTAAAAATTATAAACAGAATACAACTAACGTTGGAAAATGTCAATTACACTTTTAAAAATGTTTGAAAACCAAAATATATACATAAAATGTTATTTTACCCATATAAATATAAATTGTAACATTACATGACCAAATAAAATATTATTTATATAATTTAAAATAACAATTTTGTTAAATACAGCAAATTACACTCAATAGGTAAAAAGGCATAACTTTCACATTATAAATCATATTTCAACGAAACGAAAAGCAATATTATTAAAATTTTATTTACTTTCATAATAAAAGATAAAATTCAAATTTTCAAACTTTTAAAATTTTAAATTTAAAAGTCAAAGTTGACCATATTGACCAAAATTCACTTTTTGAAAAAATATTCTATTTAGTTATGTTTGGAATTCAAATTCACATATAAATCAAAATTTATTTTTTAAAGTAACAAAATTTAATCATTCCAAATAAATAAAATAAGATTTTAATCAAAAATTAAATTAAATTAATTAAAATATATAATCAAAATAATTACATAATATGAGGTTGTTACACTCTCCCCCACTCAAAACTTTTCGTCCTCGAAAAGGAATGAGGTATGGGAAAGCACAGAAAAAGATAAAATGAAACAAGATTAAGACAAGGTGATAAGAAGATTGAAATTATAACTGGTAACTGTTGTTATAGGTAAGACTAACAAGGTGGAGATGATCTTCCCAAGATCCTCCAGAATCAAGAACAAAAGCACGAAGAAGATTCTCTAGAATCTGATTCACCCTTTCCGCTTGACTAATGGTCTGTGGATGGTAAGAAGTGCTCAGATTCAAAAATGAGTACCAAAGATTATCAAAGACTATAGAAAGATTTCTAAACAGAAAGATTATAGAAAGATGCCTATACTAGTCTGTGGCAAGATGGCTACATGTTTTTCTTCCTTTTCTTCTTATTTTCATGTATTTTTGCCTTGCTTTCTTGCCTAGTTTACTCAACCTCCACTCCATAGCCATGGCCACCACCTCCTACATAGATTCCTTGTCACCACCATCACATACTACTATGACTATGGCCAGGCCGCACCACTCCATGAAGAGAAACTCCACCAAAAATGCAACAAATCTCTTAAAACAATGCATAGCCACCACTAGTTGCAACATACCTTCCTCCATCGCCTTGGCCACCACCTCTAGACGCCATTACCACCTTTCTACCACCCATACACACCACCTCCTATACTGACCAGACCTGAATATATCAGGGCCGAGCCCAAAACCCCATGGCCGAACCAATATGATGAACCCAAACTCGTCTATCAAGCCTAGACCCTTTGTATTCAGGTGTAGTAACTCCCCATCACAATGCCTTGTAGCCGTACCTCTTTGAACTCAAACCTGAGCCAAAGTATGTCCAAACCTGAGCCAAAGCATGTCCAAATCTGAGCCAAAACAACTCCTAGGCTGAGCAAGCAATTTTAGAAAGCAAGGCAAAAACATTCATTCCATTATTGCTTCTTATTTCAAAGTGGTTTCAAATTGAATGTTGTATTGATTTATAACTTTATTTTGGTTTGTTTATGGGTTGTGACATGATCATTAGATTGGTTCTCATCCACTTGAATCCATCATTGTGTCATCGTACTTTCGGGTATCCATTTGTGTCATTTGAATTGGTAACCCCAGCACAAAAAGGTGAGTAAATCTCACCTGACATTTATACTTATGCAAATGTGAAGCGACATCAACTGAATGCGTAGAATGATATATTATGTTATAACTGCCTATAATTATTTATATATGATGTTAAACTTGTTAATTTACATGTCATCTCATCTGTTACTGTTATATGTTATTAACTGTTCATTTATATTTGTTTATCACACTGCAAGTTCCATGTAGATTAGGTTCACTATGGGTTGAAATGATATATAACCGAACGGACTTTAGAATAAGGAAAAATCATTATGGGCCGAAATGGTAGGCCTGAATAGTTTTTATAAATTTTGTTTTAACTTGGGATTGCGGGTTTGAAATGATAGAACCCGGATTTTTCTTTTAAAACTGTGGATTGAAATGATATATATCCGTATCACTTGACCTAGGTTAGAAAACTATATACAGGCCCGTGGGTATTTTATAAAGTATTTTGAATACTGTAATTATTCTTAAAAGTGTAAATTAATGAAAATTTGATTTAAATTGGATTTTTAATGTTTAAATAAGAAATTTTGATTTTTGTATAAGTTAAAAATATTGAATAATTAAATGATTAAACTGAATTTTTGAAATATAACTTAAATCTGGAAATTTGGACTTTGACTTTTAAAATGACATTTAAGTCATATAAATAAAATTTGAAGTGATTTAAAATGTAAATTTATGATAATTTGATTTAAATAGATTTTAAAGTGTTTTAAATAAAGGATTTATGATTTTTCTATAAGTGGAAATGTCAAATAAATAAATGGTTAAGTTGAATTTTGGAAATATAACTTAAGTTTAGAAATTTGGAGTTTTGGTTAAAAATGATATTTAAGTTTATAAATAAAATGGAAATTTAATTTAATTTGGAAATGGTAAATATGATAATTTGATTTAAATTTGAATTTAAGTGATTTATTAAAGTGTTATTGATTTTTCCATGAATTTAAAAGGTTAAATAAATGAATGCTTAAATGTGTAATTTTAAAATACAATTTGACTTGGAAATGTGAATTTTGGTTCAATTAAAGATTTACATAAATGAAATCAATTGGAAATTTAGTTTAATTTGTGAAATGGAAATTTAAAAATGTTAGTGTTAATAAATTGCATGTGTGAAGGAAAGGAAATTGTACACTTGAATTTGTTAAGTAAATTTATTGAAAATTTGATTTATTTATAAGAAATTTATTTTATAAAAATCATATGTTAAAGGTATGTTAATAAACATTTTTGAAGGTTAAAATATGATTTTATAATGTTTAAATGGTTTAAATTGAAGTTAATTATTTTTGGAAATTGAATACTTAATTTGAAAGTATAATAACTCCATTTTTAAGTGGTTAAATGAATTATTTGATGGAATATAAATCATTTTAAAAGGTGATTTGAAATGATAATAAATGAATATTATCTTGAATTTAGAAGGTATTCAAAGTTGAATATTTGGATTTAAACTTATATAATAAAGTTTTGAAAGATATGATATTTTGATATTAAAAACGATTTGAAAATAAAGTTTTGAAAGATATGATATTTTGATATTAAAATGATTTGAAAATAAAGTTTTGAAAGATATGTTATTTTGATATTAAAATGATTTGAAAATAAAGTTTGGAATATTTTGATATTAAAATGATTTGAAAATAAAGTTTGAAAGATATGATATTTTGATATTAAAATGATTTGAAAATAAAGTTTTGAAAGATATGATATTTTGATATCAAAATGATTTGAAAATAAAGTTTTGAAAGATATGATATTTTGATATCAAAATGATTTGAAAATAAAGTTTTGAAAGATATGATATTTTTGATATCAAAATGATTTGAAAATAAAGCTTTGAAAGATATGATATTTTATATTTTAATGTATTAAAATGATTTGAAAGGAAGTTTGAAAGGATATGATAATTTAATATATTGAAATGGTTGGAACCGGATATTTTCAACCATTCGCATCCGCACATGTCAGACTTGAATTGCTCAAAATACCTCGTTGTAAATAAAATTTGGCAAATCTCAGAATATACGGTGAATAAAATCACAGATCACAAACACAGAGTAATAATAGTGCAGCGGAAGTAATAGAAATAGTAGTTCATGAAGCTACTATGTAAATATATCAGAGTTACATGAGATACAACAGTAGAAATAGAGTACAACAGAAGTCTCAATACATAGAAGTCTACTAATACAAGTGCTGAAAAGGAACAACAGACTGAAAAAGTTAAAACTAGACAAGTAGATAATCTCCAGCGATTCCAATCTCCAGAAAGTGGAAATACAAATCTATGAATACTCAGGCTGACCCGAGCGTAAATAAAAATACAAACACCCGAGTCAGGACATACATACTTATGCAATGTAAACCAACTCAAGTGAACTGTAGTAAACGTACAAGTAACTTAAAGGATGCTTGGGACCGCCCATCCTCTAAGGATCCGCTAAACTATTTACTATGTAGTAATATTGCGCTATTATAATAATGTCTATAGTAAAATAAACTTACTTTAAAATAGCATCACGGGGTTACCCATATAGCCCCAGACACGTAACAGTCCCAGTAGTCCATCCAATATCTGCATATCTCCTGATCGGGAGACTACGAAAAGATACGCATGGGCTACGGGAGGAAATCAAACTCGTAGTAAAGGCTCGATAGGATAGGTGACACGGCACACAAGGAAATGCCAGGGTAGATATACCAATTACGACACTCGGGTTGGTGGTAACGCAGCAGCCACATACACCCACCGCGGAACACATCTCCAAAAATCGGAGCGGCGCCCAAACAATCACAAGTAATAGTATGGTATCGAAGAAATGCGTCCGCTACGAGGTGCGACCTCAACTGGCCCGAGACCGCTCCTATTTTAGCCACCTTATGCCAACTCACGGGAGTTGGGTCCACGTAACATACCACAAGAACGTCGCCACCATCCTACTTAATTCTGGAATCTCCACCGCATACACGGTTGTCAAAGTGGTTTTCGGTATCGACAGAGAGTATGCCCATATCCGATCTCGGGCTCTTTTCCAACCAATCATTATTATAACCCGTGGTTATAACTTTAAAATAATATTTTATACTTCAAAATAAACTATCACTTCAATCCAAATATTTACCAAAATAAAGATTATATCATTACCAAACCATTTCAATATATCAACATGCCATATCTTTCAAATTCAATTATTTATCAAAATAAATATCAAGTCATTTCTAACCATTTCAATATATTAAACTATCATATCCTTTCAAAACTTCCTTTCAAAACATTTTAATACATTAAAATATCATATCCTTTCGAAACTTCATTTCCAAATCATTTTAATATCAAAATATCATATCTTTCAGAACTTCATTTTCAAATCATTTTAATATCAAAATATCATATCTTTCAGAACTTCATTTTCAAATCATTTTAATATCAAAATACCATATCTTCCAAAATTTCATTTTTCAAATCATTTTAATATCAAAATATCATATCTTCCAAAACTTCATTTTTCAAATCATTTTATATCAAAATATCATATCTTCCAAAACTTCATTTTTCAAATCATTTTATAAGTTCAAATCCAAATATTCAACTTTAAATACCTTCTAAATTCAAGATAAGATTTATTTACTATCCTTTCAAATCACCTTTAAATAGTTTATATTCCAATTGAATTAACTCATTCAAACCATTTAAAAGTGGAGTTATTAAACTTTCAAATTAAGTATTCAATTTCCAAAAATAATAAACTTCAATTTAAACAATTTAAACATTATAAAATCTTATTTTAACATTCAGAAATGTTTATTAACATACCTTTGGCATATGATTTTTATAAAATAAATTTCTTATAAATAAATCAAATCTTCAATAAATTTACTTAACAAATTCAAGTGTACAATTTCCTTTCCTTCACATATGCAATTTATTAATACTTACATTTTTAAATTTCCATTTCACAAATTAGACTAAATTTCCAATTGATTTCATTTAACTAAAACCTTTAATTAAGCCAAATTTCACATTTCCAAGTCAAGTTGTATTTTAAAATTTCACATTTGAGCATTCATTTATTTAACCGTTTAAATTCATAGAAAAATCAATAATACTTTAATAAATCACTTAAATTCAAATTTAAATCAAATTATCATATTTACCATTTCCAAATTAAATTAAATTTCCATTTTATTTATATAACTTAAATATCATCTTTAACCAAAACTCCAAATTTCTAAACTTAAGTTATATTTTCAAAATTCAACTTAACAATTTATTTATTTAACATTTTCCATTTATACAAAAAACATAAATCCTTTATTTAAGACACTTTAAAATCTATTTAAATCAAATTATCATAAATATACATTTTAAATCACATAAAATTTTATTTATATAACTTAAAGGTCGTTTTAAAAGCCAAAGTCCAAATTTCCAAATTTAAGTTACATTTCAAAAATTCAATTTAATTATTTAATTATTCAACATTTTTAACTTATAGAAAAATCAAAATTTCTTATTTAAACATTAAAAATCCAATTTAAATCAAATTTTCATAAATTTACACTTTTAAGAATACTTAAAAATATTCAAAATACTTTATAAAATACCCACGGGCCTGTGTATAGTTTTCTAACCTAGGTCAAGTAATACAGATATATATCATTTCATTCCGCAAATTAAAAAGAAAATCAGGGTTTTATCATTTCAAACCTGCAGTCCCAAGTTAAAATAAAATAAATAAAAACCGTAGGCCTATCATTTCAGCTCATAACGACTTTTCCCTATTGTACAGTCCATTCGGGTATGTATCATTTCAACCCATAGTGAACGTAATCTACAGGGAACTTGCAGTGTGATAAATAGATATAAATGAACAGTTAACAACATATAACAGTAACAGATGAGATGACATGTAAATTAATAGGTTTAACATCATATATAAATTATCATAGGCAGTTATAACATAATATATCATTCTACGCATTCAATTGTTGTCGCTTCACATTTGCATAAGTATAAATGTCAGGTGAGATTTACTCACCTATTTTGCTGGAGATATAAATACAAATGACACAACGGATTCTAGAACACAATGACAAGACTACGGACTTTGAGTGGAGAGCGAGATCCAATTGCTACGACTCTTGTGTTACAACCCAAACAAAATCAAAACAATTTATAAATACAATACAACATTCAATTTAAATAACTTTGAAATAAAAAGAGATTTGAGCACAAAGTCTTTTGCCTTGCCTTCTCTACTATTTGGCATGGCCTAGGGATGTTTTTTGGCTCTGGTTTGAACAAGTTTGGCTTAGGTTTGGTTATGTGTATGCACGACCTAGGTAGTGGAATATGGTGGAGAAGTTTATATATGAGAAGGTGAAGAGTTTTTAAGGCAAATAGTGTAATTTTTGGTCAAAACAAAGGCTCGACCATGGGGTTATGGCTCGGCCTGGGTGCACCATGACTGGTCAGTGGCAGAAAGGGGTGTGCATTGGTTAGGTCAGAGGTGGTGGTGGCATCTATGGTGGTGGTAAGGGTGGTGGTTGAAGTGGATGAGCAAGTAGTGGTCAAATAACATGTTTTTATGGCTTTAGGTTGGATTTTAAGGGGTTTTGTCACCATGGTTGGCTCAGCTATGGTCATGGCCTGGAGTATAGATGGTGATGATGGCAGAGAAGAGGCGTAGGAGTTTGTGGCTGTGGATATGGAGGAGAGGTCAATCCAAAAAGCATAGAAAACAAGGCAAAATGACATGGAAATGAGAAGAAAAGGAAGAAGAAAGTGTAGCCATTACCAAAATTCTTTGCTCTAGCCGTGAATAGAATGGAGATGAGAACTTTTTTGCATGAAAAATAATGAAAATACATGGCTACTCAAAAGAGTACACGGCCAAAAGCATAAAGGAGGGGTTATGGCAAGTGAAAAGACTTTAGGAGGTGAAAGGACTTAAGTTTCAAAGCCTTTAAAAAATCTTCAAATATCTTAATTTCTTTAATTCCAATAAAACAAAAGTTAACTCAGAAATAAGATTTTACAACTGAAACAAAGTTTTATAAAATAAAAATAAATAATTAATTCTAAAGAATTTAGAAAAAGAATATAAGAAATTGCTTAAAAATCCAAAACAGTATCCAAAAATTACAAATAAATTACCATTGGATTTAGAAAATTATTTACTTTATTTTAAAGTTATTCTAAAACAAAATTTGAAATAATATGATTTTTAAAACATTTTCAAAGTGAAATAAATAATTAAATTCATAGAGAATAGAAAAGAACTAAAGAAATTGTTTAAAAATTGGAAACATGACTTAAAATTCACAAATAAAATATCACTAGCCTTATAAATTTCTATATCACTTTAAAACAAATAAGAAGTAAAATAAATAAAATAAATGAGGAACAAAATAAAGTGGCAATGAGAAGAAAATAAGTTCTTAAGAAAAATATAAAAATAAATAAAGAATTTCTTTAATAAATTGAAACTAGAAATTAAAAATTACAAACAGAATACAACTGACATTGGAAAATGTCAATTACACTTTTGAAAATGTTTGAAAACCAAAATATATACATAACATGTTATTTTACCCATATAAATATAAATTAGAACATTACATGACCAAATAACATATTATTTATACAATTTAAAACAACAATTTTGTTAAATACAGCAAATTACACTCAATAGTTAAAAAAGGCATAACTTTCACATTATGAATCAGATTTCAACGAAATGAAAAGCAGTATTCTTAAAATTTTATTTACTTTCATAATAAAATATAAAATTCAAATTTTCAAATTTTTTTTTTTTAAATTTAAAAGTCAAAGTTGACCATATTGACCGAAATTCACTTTTTGGAAAAATATTTTATTTAGTTATGTTTGGAATTCGAATTCACATCAAAATCAAAGTTTATATTTGAAATAACAAAATTATCTAAATTAAACAAATAAGATAAAGTAAACTCAACAGTCAATTAAAATAATTACAAAATACAGGGTTGTTACAAATTAGCACCTCGATATATTGGCATATTTCCCATCACCGAATGCATTGGTTCTGTGGCTTATCACCTTTTATTACCGGCTCAATTTTCTGTTATTCATGATGTTTTTCACTTTTCTCAACTATGGAAATGCCTTAGAGATTCCGGTTCTATTTTTGATGCCGATGTTATTGAAGAAATTGGAGTTTCACCTAATTTGACTTATGAGCAACATCCTATTGGCATCATTGCTACGGAGGTTAAACATATTCGTAATAATGATGTCCCTCTTGTGAAAGTTCAATGGTCCTTAAATCCTAAGGATTGTTCTTGGAAATCCGGAGAATTCATCGAGCGAACACATTCGGATCTACTCTCTCATGCTCCTAAAGGTGAATTCTAACTTCAAAATTTTCTTTTGTGTTGTTATGCCTTAGTGTGGTTGTTAATCTTTATTTTCTTCTTAAGAATTGCGAGGATGCAATTTCTTTAAGGAGGGAAGTCTGTAACAACCCGCATATTTTACGATTTTATATTTAAATATAGCATCTTTAGTTGGATTAAATTCCAGTATGTGACTTTTTATAAACAGTCGAATTTGGACTTGAGACCACTTCCATTTATTTTAAAACAACATTTACAACTTGTTTGAGTATAAACATCAATATATTTGGAGTTGATTAGGATTTTGGTATTTTCATTTGGGCTTTGGGTTGGGTTCTAGACCACTAACCCAACAAGAGAACCCAAACTCTTATACCAAATACCCTAACTCCTCTCCCCTTCATTCATTCTACTTATAATAATTTCTAACACTCAAGCTATAGGAAAAATGGGGGAAAGAGAGGAGATTAAAAATTCCTAAGCCCTAGTTCTCTTAGGAAATCCAAATTCAAGTTCCAAAATTAAGGAAAGGCTTGGGTAAGCATCCTCTTCATCTTCTCCATTTCAATCCCTCTTTAATTTTCAGAATTTCCTACAACCTAACTTAGAAAAAACTTTGCATTTGATAATAGATTGAAGACCCTGGTGGTGTAGTGAAGAGGAGTTGGACTTGCTTTGTTTTAGGGCTTCTCATTTCTTTGTTTTTGAGTTTAAAGGTGAGTTCTTAAACTCACATCTTTGTCTATAGCTTTAATTGTGGTTAGGTATGAATTCCTAACATCTATTTCATGTTCATTAGCTTTTGATTTGAATTGATTTGGTGAATTTTTCAATTTTGGTGTTTTGAAGTCCAAATCTTTAAAGATCCTATCGTGGACGTTTTGACATGTTATTTAGGATGTATCGAAGAGCCTATATGGCTGGGTTGTTGCTTGGCATAATTGCTAGTCTCCGTCGCTCGTCTGATCACTTCCGAACCGATTTGGCCATCAATGGCCTAGGCAAGCTATTGCCTCGTACAGGCAACCTAACGCCTGGTGGAGAAACCGAGACATCTGGTTAGGACACCAGAAGAAAAAAAGATATAGCAGAAGAAAAAAGGGCAGAGCCTTGGACCATACATCTAGTCCAAACCAACCAGACATTTGGGAGGCTTCTAAAATTTAAAAGGAAATAGAGAAACGAAAAATAACTTTCCCGAACCCTAAGTCAAACGTCTGGCCAATCCAACCAGATGTATGGTCCTGTGCAATTTTTCCTATTCGCTTATTTTTGAGTGGATTTCCAATTTATCGACTTTTGGTTCTTCAGTTAGTTATTGTCAATTTTTATCGACATTGATGACTTCTTTTCTGGATTTTTGTGTATATCCATTTGATGGATTTAACATCGATTTTCATGATTTTAGTTCACGTCGTCGAATGTAGATTTTTGGTGATAGATTATTTTTACAATCATTTGTGTGATTTGTCGCTTTTAAATACAAAGGTTTCTATACTGGTAGTAAATACTCAAACTCTTTCACGAAAATGATTTCAACATTACTTTTAATACAAAGATAGTTTTTAAAACCATTTTCTAATCTTTTAGTATATACAACCCTTTACCTCATTCGTATGAGAAATCTAATTAAACGACTTAGCAAAACAAGTGGTATGAAACGCTTGCATTTACTTCGTCGGTTAATTCTTGGACTTGTTCGATTGAAACCCTATGATAATTTTCGAGTGGAAATCTACGATTTGTTTGTAAATATTTAAGTTAAGCCAGTGGTTATAGGATATGAAGCTAAACTCATCTATTTACCAGCTTAGCGTAATTTACACTTCCTTATTTGTCCATGATGACTATTCTGTGAAGTTTTGGCTCAATTAGTCTATGCATAGGGCGTATCTTTTTAGGTGCGTTGATGTTCGGCTTAATTATTCTATGCATGGGGCGTATCTTTTTAGGTGCATCGATGTTCGGCTTAATTATTCTATGCATGGGGCGTATCTTTTTAAGTGCATCGATGTACGACTCATTTTATGGGTTAGCGACCAATGGGATAGCGTCTCGTTTATGATACACATGTTGGTGAGTTTTTATGCTCTCGTTTGTGATAGGCCTCCCCCTTTGTGTTTTTCTAAATTTCTAATTATTGATTTTGGGAATTTGTGTTTCATCAGTTTTTGCGATTTGCATTGATATGTTTTGTCAATATTTGAGGTTTGGTGAATAAGCTAAAGAATATGATTGTTTTTTTTGGATATTTGAGGAGATTTGAGGTATTGTATGATTTCTGTTGTTATCAAATATATATTTGTCACAATATGGCATTATTGTTATCATATTTTTTTGTATCTCTTATCCTATCCCATCTTATATGATATTTATAGCTAGATCGATCCGTTTATTATTTTTCTTCTTAAATAATACTCGGGTCAAACCGAGATGTTTCAGGTGCTTCCACTTGACTTCTTAGCAGGGATTAGCTTTTGGTTTTTGGCTAACTACTTTAGCTCAGTAGTTTTTGCTTTTATACATTCAAAATAGAGACTCCTTGATGTATACTTATTCTTTTATCTAGCACTTGTACCTATTCTTTTGTGATGTAGTGAATCTTATATGACCACTACTTTGATGTTCACTTCTATGTGTTATATCCATATTTGTTTCCAACTTATTTATATGAATATCTATAACTGATTTTGTGTTATGCTTATTTTATATTTGTTTCCAAAGGCCACATAGCCACTGTGTAATAGCTTTGAGTTTTTATTTGATATGTAAAATTTCCTCTTGAAATGAAATGCATGACCTTCTATCTAGCATATGTACTCACACAAATCAATTACACAAATGGTTGCTCCTCAACAGCCTTATTATTCATGCTAGTCGATGGCATCACCCTGTAGTGTCCTTGGCTAGTGTGAGTATAGAGGTGGGTCATCACAAAAATATTAAAAAAATTGAAATTCACTCATTTCTTCCGCTGCGAGCTAGCACTGTTCCAACAATGGTATCAGAGCCCAATAGCCTATGCAATCTAAATTAGTCATGTTAAAGCAAACTAATTAAGCTGGCGCATTTAGTACGGCGTCTAAAAAGGTGATGTCTAAGATAGGAATTGAGTAATCAAGTACCATGTCCTACTTGATTACCTACTTGGCCTACAAGGTAAATTGAGCCTAAAAGTTGCCCCTGATAGAAAAGGCCCAATTTAAATTAGGCCTTGGACTAATTTTCAAAATTATTTTAAAAATTAAGACTACATTTCAAATTTAAAATTCAATTTAAAATAAAAACATGTTTAATATAATAGGTATAATATAACACAAATTTTTAAAATGTTTGAAAAGGTAATGAAAATTTTAAAATGTTTGAAATTGTTTAAGTATTAATTTCAAATTTTATAATCTAATAATAAGATTAATAAAATAAATTAATTAAATGAATTAGTTAATTAATACTTATATGCATGTATTATATATGTTCATATGTGTTATGTTATTTTAAATTGTTTAAGATAACATAAGTATACATGCATGTAAGATACATTTTAAGATTGACATAATTTAATTAAAATTGGTCAATTAAATAAATTAATTAAAGGTTAATTAATTAAAAAAAATACGCATATATAATATATATGTTATACTATAAAGGTTATAGTATACAATATAAAGATTATAGTAGATATGTCCAATATAAAGGTTGTATTGGAACACTAATTAAAACTAATTAAAGAGTTAATTAATCAAATAAGATTTAATTAATAAAATATTATACATAAGATATTTTATAACTAATATGAAATATAAAAGTTATATAATAGCAAAACTTATACGATAGAATTTATAAACTAAAGGTGGAACATTAAAAAAAAACCTAAATAGACTTAAGAAATAGATACATAGATAAATGTAAGTATACCATGATTTACCGTGTGTCCAGCACTTAAACTATGAGAGTATTTCATAAGAAATACATTATTATGTAAGTCGATGTCACTCGATTTAATATATTGAAGATTATGAATCTTTAATATAAAGTTGTCATCTATCATTTATGTATTAATAGATTGCTTGCATAATCCTTAGTTGTTAAGTTTTCCTCAAGCTAGGGATGTTATGCGTAGTACTATTAATATATTAAATGGACGAGGTATGATAATTGCACGTATTTATTGAGATTTTCTCAAGATACATGCATTATACTTTGGCAATCGTGAAATGATAGGTCCGAGTGAACAGTCCCACTTTACGTGTTGAGCTTTCCTCAAGGTAAAGGCGGGATTAGGACAAGGTACTAAAGGTTTGGAGTTGCATGTAATACAACCAATAAAGAGTTATCCATCATTTACGAGCCTGTGATTTGTAGAACTTTCCTCAAGGTTAGAATCCCAAGGCATATGAGTCCTAACACCCACTAGTGCAGTTGAAAGACTTCTATGTTTCGCTTAGGGTTTGGTGAAACATAAAAGACTAGTGAGTGCCTTATTAGAAAAATGAAATGATAACATTTAACCATCCTAATATTATAAGAAAATATGCTATAAAATGTTATAATAATCTAAATAATAAGTTTGTGCATTTAAAAATGATTGATAAAACATTTATCAATTAAGATATACAAATAAATTATATTGAAAATTGATAAATAGAAATATGACATATACTTACTAGTAAATGATTATTGCATGTGAATGTTTCTATATCCATGCAAGTTCCTAGTTTTATAATTACTTATTACTTTTGTAATTTGGTCGTATATGTATTTATTTGGTTAAAACCATATATTGCATTCTATGTATTTTGAACTAAAACCAATACAAGGCTATGGATATTTGATCCATATACAATCGCATATAAATGTTTTATAGTGAACGATCGAAATTTGTAATGTGCAATGTTTTGATGAAATTAATTCATTCAAAAAATAAAATAAACATTAGTATGAGATCAAGTATTCAATTTGATCGATAACAAAAGGATCGTATCATGTTAAATGTAAATCTAGACCAAAACTACAATATATATCTAAGAATTCGATGATTAAAATGTCAGTTTAATCAGTTTACGGAAAGCAGAACATATATACTGTCTTTAAAAGTTAAGGATAATCTAATGCACTTTTGTAAAGAGTTCATTATGATATTGTAGTAAGGGTTTTTCTTTTGAATGGTTTGACCATTTAAAATGATTAACAAAGGTACAAGAGTAGATGTGATTCAAGGTATAGTTGGGATGAAGAAAGTGAATGGTTACTTTTGCTTTATAAAGAAACATCAGAGACAAGAATTGTACTAATAATAAAAGATACTTAACATTAGAATAAGAAATGTGATTTCTATTCTGAAATGTATTTGTGTATAGAAAATTGTTTTCTATGAGATTTGTTTCTATGGGTTCAAGATAGTTCATCAATGAAATCTCCACTATAAAATAGTTACAGTATCTGAAATAAATGCTCTATATTAAGTGAATGATGGAGTAATGGAGGAAATAGTGAGAGCATGCCATATAGCACTTAATAATCGCATCAAAGTACGAAAATTATTTTTGTAAAACATACCACATTATTTGTGAAATAAAGACTATTTTTCAGTATCGACTGTAAAGTAGACATAGCTAAATTTCAATATGAATATTATGAATATTTATTATGGAATAAAACTATAATATGGTATCTGTTAACATAATAAAAGTAATGCATTAGTAAATACAGAAGTATCTAATATTATTTACAATTATTTAGATTTATAGACTAAGCTGTAGTCTTGAAAGATATTATTGTTATATGATCATGAATCATATAATACTAGTTTATTATATCTCAAATAATTAAGGGCTATGCACCTATTTAGTGGAAGTATCATTAGAATTAATGAAATTTTTGGATTGATACATACAGATATACGTAATCACAAGTCTATTAATATCAAAACGATTCCACGCACTTCATCGTATTCACCTATGAGTTATCAACGATATGGACATGTGTATTTGATACACGTGTAGTATGTCTATGGTAAACTCATACAATATAAATCAGAAGTAAATAAAATTACATGTAATAGAAATGATTCGATTTGATCGAATGAGTGAGTATATTGGAAAAAGTTCCAAACATACTTAAAAATGAATAAATATTCAATCTCCAAAATCATTCCTCCATATGATACATAATGATGCATCGATAAGAAGTAATCAAACTTTTTTGGACAATGTATGATTAATTATGAGTGAAGTTAAGTTAGTTTATTTCTACATGGTCATGTCTTAAGAGTAGTAAAAAAAGTTAATATTATTTCATCTAAATAACAGTTTACAAAATCACATAAGATAAGGGTTTATACGAAACTCCAACGTATCCTAGGCCAAAGAGTTGGCAGGTTGTGCAAGTCGAAACATTACATGTAATAATTGTTCATGAGGGAGCTTGTATAAATCTCCCCTAAAGGATCTTGGGAAAGATTTTCATTGGATGACATATTTCTGTTTTGAACATAAGTTTTGTAAACTAATGCCAATTCAATTTTATAAATAGAGAAACTCATAAAAACATTATGAATACCTATTTTGTTGCAATGAGAAACAATTGTTGTCTTAAGAAATACCAACTTCATTTTGAAGGAATTTCTTTGAGGAATTATTAGTAGTAGAATGGAATTGGATATGATCCATAGGGAGAATTGATTAGATGAGATAAAATGAAATTAACTACCCTAAAGAAACACATCGCATTTGAGTGTGTAATAAGTATTCTTTCACACTAAAGAGAAATTATGAATTCTTATCAATGTCGAGAATAGATTATCCTCACTTGTTAATTAAGCCATTAAGAATCTTGATTCTATGACATGGTATGATGCGCAAATCCGAAGAGATTCCAAGTACATTATTAAAATATGATTTTAGTAGTCGTATCCAAAGGGATGTGATCCATTGACCACGATTGTGTCTTTAAGAGACTAACGCGGTTAGAATTTAATGAGCAACGTTGATAAGAATAACCTCGTAAATTTCAATTATTGAAATTAGGGTAATAGATTTTTATTCAATGTACTCAAGTTATTTTGTATTTACTCACAAAATTGTCGCTTGATAAGACTTAGTGTTTTGGTACATATGTGCTAAAATAGAAATTTCTGAATAACGATTTAGAGTGGATTATTTGCATATAACAACCAAAGTTTTCTCAAAGTCAGTGGGAGCGATGTAGAGGTTTTGAGTTTTGGGTATAATCCAAGAAATGATACGAAAGTATCATAAGCATCAAGATTGAATAAGTATTTTGACAGAAATATCAAATAGTTTGATTTTCAATCAAAGTGCAGAGGAAGCCGGTGTTCATAAAAAAGAACGTTAATAGGTACACTGATATTTCTAAACTATAAATAAACAACACACTGTTGATTTTATTGATGTACTTGTGTTAAAATCAACCTTACTTGTTTTAATGCTCTACTTTGGATTGCAAATGATGTCTTTTATAGTAAGTATAAAAAATATTGGGAATGTCTCAAATCGATATGCAAAGACACCTTGTTAAATTGTTTAATACGGAACATGTGAGATGGGTTTCTTATGCATTGGTAATGGGAATTATCATGCATGTTATATTGTCTATGATATCGAGATTTGTTATGTTTTTGATACATGCAAATATCAAATCCAAATTGATATCGCTAAATGGTTGCTTGAAGTGTTTTTGTGTATTTATGAAACGCCAGAAAATTGTTTTCAAAAATAAAAACTCCATATGAAGGAGTGTTCATATTCAAACTTCACAAGCGATATTGATTATAATATGTCAATAACAAATAAAGTTAAGAATCTTTAAGTTGAAAATGTTTCAAATGAAAGACCATAGACGATTCAATGAAAAAGGCTAAGTACATCGCATTGAATAGCGCCGCAATAAAATAAATCTATATAAAAAATATAAGTGCACAAAATTATAACTGAGTCGATTCCAAATGTTGAGACTCTTATAACATTTTATATGATAACAATGTTGTGATATAGTTCATAACCAAATTTAGATCTCACTAGAAGTTGAGAGACATACTCTGAATTGTTCTATATAATAAAATAGTTTACCGCCGTCAGAGAGAGTTGATAGACAAAGTAGATAATTAGAACATAATAGCATACCCATTCATAGAGGGGCCGACCCATTTGGTTTTAAGGAAACCGATTGGAGAAGTTGGAATAAGATTTCATGATTGACCCCAAGTGCAAGTGGAAGATTGATAGAGTTAAGGGTATGCCCTAGAGGCAATTACGTAATTTGTTACATATATCTAACTCGTTGACCAATCTTGTTCGAAATAAAGGTGTTTTCTTTATATTATATACTTGATATAATGTGGTTATATTAATTAATTAATTTAATTAAAAGTATACTTAATAGAAAATCCATAAATTGGTATTTTTTATGATAGTAGTTACAAAGTGTCGCAACCGTGACTAATTTATCATAATACAATTAATATACCACCCTACTACGAAACAAGCCATTTGTGATGGTTGTTTAACCCTTATTGGGATGGTTCAACAACCACAGCAAATGCAGATGTCGCAACATGCTAAACCTATTGCTACATTTTTTAAATTATCGTAAAAAAACCTTTTGCTATGGCTGTTTATGACAACCGTCGCAACGGACCTATTATGTGCGACGGTTCTTCATAACAACCATCACAATAGGCTGTCATTTTGGCTTCAAAAGAGTGACATTTTGCTATGATTGGTTAAACAACCATCGCAGATCACCTATTTTTTGCGACGGTTCTTCATAACAACCGTCATAATAGACTGCCATTTTGACTTCGAAATGGTAACCTTTTGCTACGATTGCGTTAAACAACCGATGCGAATTGCTTATTTTTTGCTATGGCTTATTATAATAACCATCGCAATGGATTACGTTAATAGCATAACTTTCTATTTATATACATAAATTACTAAAACGTTAAACATAAATTACCTAAACGTTGTTGATAATTAAAAACGTAGCAACTAATTAACCTTGCTTTGATAAGTGTAATAATGTCATGCAGCACACCAACTACCTCACTCAAAACGTACATTGTTTTACTCTATTATTATATATTGGGTCTAAATGGTCCTCTGAACAAATAACACAAGTTTTAACATTACAAAATCAGCATTCAAATAAAACATAGGTTATAAATAATTCACCTATAACACTTAAGGCAGGTTAGTTACCTCTAACTCAAATTAATGAGCACCCTCACATCGTCTATATGCTGCACAAAATTATTACTTCCTCTAGCAATTGCTTAATCATTTTGAACAAATCATCCATAAATTCAGCTAATATTATAGTGAATTTCAAGCATTCGTTGTGTAGTCATTCAATTAGGCAATTCAATAAACACCTTAACTCACGCATCATGCACACCCAAAAAACACGAAATATCATATTCAAGCAATAGATTCACCAATCTATATCAAATCATAAAAATATTCATATAATGTACCTTTTATCAAAAAAAATTATTTTTCTTAGCAAGCACTTTCCATCTTGTAGAGTACAAGAAAAAAGTACTATACCAGTTAAGCTGGAGAAAGCGAATGGAACAACAAAGTCCTGAAGCAAAGAGCTCCAACATGATCCAACCATTAATAAAGTCCCAAAGCATCTGAACATAGATGCTTTGATAAGAGTCAACAAACGAAATTGCAGTAGTAGGGCTTGTGTACACAAGAAAAGGATCGTCTAGACGAGATTCGAACTGCTCTGACTTGTAGTAACTTGTCAGAACTTGTCAAGTAACCAGACTACCTGGAGTTTTGGTCTCTGATTTTACGAACAAGAAGTAGAGACCCTTGCCTTTATCCAAGTATGGAACATAACCTTTACATATTTTTTTTAAACAATGTGTATTTCAATAAAAGTGATGCCTTCTAGATTCAAAAAATATGCAACAGCCTAAAACAAAATATTAAATATCAAATTATATGTTAGGTAATAAAATGAATAAAATTGATGTTAGTGGTTATATACTGTTACAAAGAAGAAAAACAAATTATGCACATATAGATAATTAAACCAAAAAATAATACTTAAATAAAGAAATATCTTCAACGGTAGAAAAAACTTAACCATAGAATGCTTTCATTATTATTTTAAAACTAATTTCAAATGGCTAGTAGTTTTCATTATCAACTAACAAACTCAAATAACTAACCTAACAAGCTAAATCTGTCAATTTGCAAAAGTCATACATGTACCAAAGTTTATTATAACACATACCATTTTAAAAAAATTCTAAAATTGAAGCCAGTGTTGGAATAGTTGAAGGTTTATTCAATTTACACATCACTAATCACTTAATCTACATCTTAAAATATATTATAACATATAACATTTTCTACTACATCTACGCGAATATAAAGACAAATTTCTCATTCCTTTTGCAAATAATAACATTAGTACTATCGATTCTAATATCACTTCCCCCAAATCGTCAGGCACTAAAATTTTGAAATTAGATGGATTCTTATTTTTTTTTCCTATTGATTTCAATGGTATTATGTCTCATACGTATAAATTTATTTGGATTCTATATGATTTTAGTAGTTCGATAAAGATCAATTACGATGATAACTTTTGTTTGAATTTTATTTATATATTATTTAATTATTTTAATTAGAGACTTTAGGATTTTATTAGAGATGCTTGTGAGAAAAAAGCATATATAATTATTAGGTTGAGACCCGTGCTTCGCACACGGGAAAGTGGTGATGTTGATATTGCTGATATTATGTAGCATTGTTGAAAGTAGGAGATATATTTTAGGTTTAGGCACTCATTTTTCGAATGAAAAGCGGTGTTATATTTTAATAATTTTACGGGATTTGTGCATGTAGCATACCAATAACCTGTAATCACGAAAGGATGCAAGGTAACGAGCAAGAATATCATTTTATCAAAAATAATGTAAACCTACAAGCATTGTGAACAAAAATTAGCAATAAATTAAGTATAAAATGTAGCTCGGTCAAGTAGAACAAATATGAATATGACATATCAAGTGGTGTAGTCAATGAACAGGTAGGAAAAGCAGTGAGAATAGTTTAATTACCAATCGACGACAGTTTTCATCATGCATATCAGAAACCATTTTCCTCTATCATTAGTAACATTCAGGATTGTGAATAGAGAGAGAACATCTGTTATTCAAATTATAAAATATGAAGACATACAACCAACGTTAAGGTATTAATAGTGGAAAAAATGTATGGTTGTTCATAGCAAAACAGCAGTGTAAACAATTTATTATAAATTTGCACTGACTTCCGATGTTGGTAGATAATCAAATTTGTATAAATTAGAAAACGGTGTTCAAGAAAGACAGGAGTGATATCTAAATTCATCAACAGAGAATCATATAAGGTGTTATGTTCTCTGCATTGGAGTATAAGCAACAACTATTATCTAAATTCATTGAGACCCATGCTTTGCACACGTGCAGGTGGTGGTAGCAATAAATTGGGAATAAAATTACAGTTTTGAAAGGAAATGATGTATTTTATGATAGGGAACATATTTTGAAAGCAGGTGATAAAATATATTCAATCAATTGTCAAAGCAATGGTGGATGATAACTGAATAGCATAATGCCTAACTGTAAAGCTTTTTTTTACATTCGCAGTAGTGCCACTGGAGATGTAGCAGCTAGAGCCTTAGTAAGTCAGATAAACCAATGTAAGGCATCTTTTTTTGGCATTTGTCGACAATCTTCGCAATAGTGCCACTGGAGATGTAGCAGCTAGAGTCTCAGTAAGACAGCTAAACCAATCATAAAGGGAATACAAACGTGGTAACTGTAAAAAAATAAGATGGCTCTTAAATCAACAACGTGAGTGGTGTTGAACCCGAACTATTGCGACGTCATAGAAAATTTTGTACTTGTTTCCCCTTGTCCAAAAAGACTCCGTTTAGCTCAACCAAATCTTCAGAGGTACAAAATCAAATTTGAGAATACATAATCAAATGCAACAGTTAATCTATAAATTATGACAAGGGACATGTTAATAAACATTAATTTTTTAAATTAATGTTTGTAGTGCAAAAATCATGTGACCAGTAAAAAGAATTTCAAGATTTACAAACAATGTTTGAGAAATACAATGTGAATATGCCATTAAAAATGTATCCTCTGCAACTGATCAAAGTGCACATAGGTTGGTAGTAGCTAACAGAGTCAATTTTATCATATACTCACACATATTCTATTACTGATAGTTGGCACCCGCGCTTTCAGCAAGGGCTTCGACTTTTCGTCATGGCTGCCAATGACTAGGAAACGAAATAAAAAACCGTTTAAGAAATGATAATTGGATGACAGTTGAATATAACAAATGCATGTTTCAAGAGTTGTGCATTGGTTAACAGCTGTTGTGTATAACAACCAAAGCATGTCGTGTTGCATGATCTAAGGGTTGGGGTCGTTTGACATGATATTACTACAGTGCATTGTACTATTTTGATCGTTTTGTTACCCGAGTCAGTTTTAAAATGCGTCAAAAACCATTAATGTAATGATTAGGTGATGAAACTTCAACAGTAGCACATTTAAGAAGAAATAAACATGGTATTATATGCCAAACATTAAACGACGCTATGAGTGAAAAATAAGAACTACCCGTACCGGCAGTTTGTACCAGCAGCAAGAAGCAATCTTACCGTCGAATCGTTATCCGGGTAGATGATTAGCACATATATGAAGTATCTCTAACCAGTCAAAAGACATTATAATCATCCTGCAAGGTAAGCACTTGATATATAATGCAAGATTGGGTGACGTATAAATGACAATGTACTAGTGCGAACCCGTGCTTCGCACATGGATATGGTCAAAACATATCTGTTCCAGTTATAAAATTAAATTATTTTGAAAATTAGTCAGAATATACTATTTATAGGAAGGAATTAGAAACATTATTACATTATCAAATATAAATATCACAATCAGTAGACAATCCTTATTGATTCAATGTAGTAATAGGACTGAATGAGCTCAAACATATATGTGGGCTAAATAGTTAAAAGGACCTAGACCCGTCAGTAGTAATTAAAAAAGCAGCAAATGCACTATGGTGAAATACAAAAACAGTAAAAAGCATGGCTCGTATAAAATAGGACTAAAGACGTATCATAAAATAATGTTTCTACTACATAGTATATCGTTCATTAAATTGAATCCTATTTTAATGCAACATAGAAAACATGATATATATTTTGTTGTGTTATTTTTTAGCTGCTTTTATAACACAGACATGACAATCAGTATATGATACCGTCAATATACATGATAATTATTGACAAAGAACTGGGTTATAGCAAATATATAGTCTGAATCCATAAATGTCTTCCTTTATTATAGTAGCGTGATAGGAAATGAATAAAGTGATAAATATATATCTTCATAATAATTATCCCAAGTTTATAGATGATCCTTCAAATATATTTAGTGTATAGACCATGGATTCAGTCTGTATATTTATAGCTCTCCATATATCTAGTTTATATATATGATAATTTCAATATATCCTCATGCTATGAAGATATATTTACTAAACTTCATCTTAGATAATTATTCGCACATGTCGTTGTATTATAATATAGTTTTTAAACATTCATGATATATATATGTATTATAACATAACCTCACATAAAACAATAATCACTCACCCATACCTACAAATATGAAATACATAATGAAATGTTGGACAAGATGGAGAGCAGTAAATAGTAGAGATTAAAGGTTAATTCATTTAAAATAACAGACAACTTATAGTAGCATGTTTGGTTTTCATGAATGTAAATATAAACTAATCATGGAATGATAATAAACACTTCTCGGTGACAATGGTAGTTAAGGCCGTTAAGCTAAAAGGGCTACATGTTAAACATAAAACAAATGTACTCCACTTGTAGTCTTATCTTGATTTTTCTTATTTTTGTTTCCACCCTCAATAGGTTATTATTAGCTTCTTTTTCTAATGAATTGTAAAGTCTTTCAGCATCAAGCTTGACATGCTCTTAATCTTCTGCCTCTTCTTCACTTCCCATTTCATGTCAACATCTCTTAGTCCGTCAACAAAAATACTGTAACGACCCATTTTTCTATGCCCGAAAGTCGACATCAATACGTCCACTGTATCAAATGCCGCACAATCGAATGCCGAAAAACCGAATCGTTAGGGTTAAAGAAGAAGAAGATAGAAACAATAAACAGAATCTCACATTTCGCAGCGGAGCAATGTACAATAGATAAATGAATATCTTTAAAGCAAAAAAACACTATATCAGTTTATACATAAATTATCAGAGTGTACAATAACACAACAGCGGAAAGGAAATATTACATATACTAGTGATACGTCTCGCCATCCAGCTTGATCCTAATCTCCACAGCATCTCTTTTCTGACTTTGCTCCAGAATAATTGAAACCTGACTCTAGGCTGCACGTGTGAAAAATTATGGACACCCAGAAAAAGGGAACGATAAACTCCAGATCAGTCGTGGGACTGGTGTGAGATCTTAAAAACATTATTTTCACAAAGAAAATAAAAAGAAACCCGCTATGCTTTTGAAAAATGAAACTACCATAAGGTCTCCCGCCACACACACAATGTAAACGCAGAATTGGAGGAGAATTCTCCTTATGATAGTCAAACATGCTTGATATGCAAAATCTTTTCAATATTATTATTAGTGCATAGTGTGACGACCGCCCATGACTCCTACACTAAATAAGGAAATAGTGCGCTGTAAAGTGTGCCAAGCAGCCATGGATGATCATCAAGGTAAGGTAAAAATAGCGGAGTCTATCGTATTACTTAGAGCGCATGGGTAAAATACAATAGAAAATATACATACATACATACATACATACATACATACATACATACATACATACATACATACATACATACATATATATACATATATATACATATATATATATATATATATATATATATATATATATATATAGTGAAGCTCCACAAAATAGAATCTCGTCAAATAAGCCTCATAGTAATTTGATACAAAAATCTGAATAGTCAATACATCAAGCCTCACTACATCACTCAGAGAATATACAAGCAGCGGAACATCCAGTACATATAGTAAGAAAATAATATGCAAGCCTCCAGCTCGTCTTCGTCATCAGCATCGTTGGTCACTAAGAACAGCACCTGTCACCTGCTACCTGTCTGCCCATCCCAAAATGGATGAACAACCCAAGGTAATAAGAGTTGAACATAAAACCTTGAGTCAGACAACAGTCTTAGTGAGCGGTAAATTAACTAACAACATACCAAAAGAGCATAAAGGTAAAAGGAATAGGAACCTAACCCTCCCACTCCACCTCTTTCTACAGTGATAGCACCCAGACACACTAAGCAGAAGTAAACATAGCAAATCAGACATTTAAAGTAAAACAATTATCACTCGAGTCAAGGTCGATGTTTTCCAAGTACAAACCCCCAAGGCCTAAACCAAGATCAGATAAGCACCCGGAAAACATCGCTCTTGAGACCGAATGACGATACAACCAAAACATCCAAACATCCATGACTCTGGCTATCACTGTTATCATTGCTTCGATACCATCGTTAACTGAATGACCGGCACCTTTCTTTCAGCCGTCCGTCAAGGGCTAATGGTAACCCCAGTTCTAGACAAAACTCTACACATCGTCGCAGCCCGTGCCTAGGACTATCGAATCTGCCCAGAGTACTCGACCACCAACTGTAGTCTTTTGGGACTATCGAATCTGCCCAGCGTACTCTTACTTTGAGTCTGCTAGAACCTTCAATAACGATGAAATCTCAGCCTTCTAGTCATCCTCCTCGACGACTATTCTCATACTAGCTCAAGTGCCTCTCGAGCCAACCATTATCCACAAAGTCGAACCATCCCTCGAGTTATCAACATGCATGGAATGATCCCGTCTGGATTATACCAAAGCTACCTCACATCATGCCTCGCCTTATCTCATTCATAGCAAAGCTCCATCTCAGCATCATCATCAAATCCGTCCATAGGAGCTTTATCATCCACTACATATGCCACGTGCAGCTTTTCTATTCAAGAGCTTCCCCCTTAGCCTTTAAATCATCTCCGACCAACTTGTCCAAATCCAACCACTAATCAACTAATTTATAACAACCAATCAAGTCAATCATTAATCCAAGTAATTAAGCATTCAAACATGATCTAAAAGCAATTATAACAAAAATGGCAATCTTGTAAATAAAAAGTCTAAATCTAACAAGCATAATCATGAATAATATCTCTACAACTTGATGGATGAACTTGCATAGGTTAACATGTATTATAATGGATGTCAAATCTTCATGAACCATGGATCTATACTTAGGTTTACGAAAATGCATGAAATCACTATTTTTAACACAAAATCAAGCCACCAATCCAATATACTCCTTTGGGTCCGTGTGAGAGATAACCACCACTCACCGAATCACCTAAACACCTCAAAAGCAACACACTTCAGATCTGGACAGCGAAGGATCTAGCTTGATCCGCCAAAATTCTGCTTCAAACGATGAAATCTCTCTTCAATGGATGGAGATCTTCAATCTAAGCTCTTGGATCTTCGATTTGATCTTTAATTTGGATGGAAGGAAGCACTAGATTAAAGAAGAGATAAGAAGTGAAGAAGTGTAGTACTCGAGCTCTCAAAATGGCAGAACTTCGTCGCTTCAAAATCCGGATCCCAAAAAAAGAGAGGCAAGCACGTGTATTTATAGCTGAAACACCCCTTAGGTCGCTCGCTTTTAGGTCGCTCGCGACCTAACAATTGCCGACCTACGACCCAGCGACTCAAGCTATCACGCGACCTAACTCATGCGGTTCCTAACATATACGCGTCCTAACGCATACGCGACCTAACCCCTTAAGTCTTCACGCTACTCAACAACGTACACGGTCTAAAACGTGCACGACCTAACAGAGATACGACCTATCAACTCGAGCATTTGTGCGACCTAACACTCAAGCCTCTACGCGACTCAACGACCTAACCCAAACACGACCTAACATACAAGCCGCGTTTCTTCCTAAGTCGTCTGGACGACCTAATGACCTAACACTCAACGACTTAGCGACTTATCAAAGGTCGCGACCTAACTACTACAGAGACCTAACACCTTATCTCGTCCATGACCTAACTACACAGATTCTAACCTAGGTCGTTTACGACCTAACTAGAACGACCCAAGCCATCATCCCCTAGGTCGTTAACTACCTTAGATCGTTAGCTCGCTTAACCGGCCTACCTTCCTTAAGTCCTTAAGTCGCTCCACAGTCCTATTCTCCTTAGGCCGTTAACCCGCTTATGCCGTTAACTCCTAGGTCGTTACCGCTAGATCCTAGGTCGCTAACTCCTAAACTGCTAATTCTATTAAGTTGCTCACCTCCTTAAGCCGCTCACCTATTCTTAAGTCGTTAACCCTTAAGTCGCTCGCTTATGCTGCTAACTTCCTTAGGTCGAAAACTCCTTAGGCCGCTCCCATCTCTTGAGTTGCTCATCCGACCTAAACTACTGCACGACCTAAGCTAATGCGCGACTTAAGCTATTGTACGACTCAACTCTGGACGGCTTATCAACACTAACGACCAAATGACAACAGTTTTACGATCTTTCGATACGTAAAATACGGGTCGTTACACATAGTACAGAAAACTTTTCGAAAGTATAATATTAATCTTAGCCAGCATAGACATTTCGAACTATGCCTACTAAAGCTACCATCTGAACAGTGGTGACCACCATAAGTAAATGGCAGATTATACAACTAAAACCGTACAAAGCACGTATTGGAGATTGGATTTCCAATAAATGGTCAGACTAAGGAACTTCCTATTGCCACATGGGTACACCTCTGGAGGGACGTCCCAAGAACCTACCCAAATCTCTGCCAACACAAGGTCGGGTTACCTCTGTAACAAGGTAACTACTACTTGAGTATGCCATCCCCCGGCCGTTTGCGACCTTTATCCGAGGATCCTCAACCACAAAGCAACAACCACAAAGTATAATAAATTTGCAGCAACCACATAGGTTAAATATCTGGGCTTCATACCATGATACCACTCTTTTCCAAAAGAAAATGACATACCCTAAAGGGCGCGACCCTCATAACCTTGCCGCATTCTTCCTGTTTTGACTATTTCCAGGGTGTGAGGTCCGATGAAGTCTCGTCCACAAAGCTACACTTTCACAAAGTCATGCTTTGATCAACAAATGATCAGCAGCACTTCGTATGCTACATTACCAAATTGAGAATGTATCACTAATGACCATCAACTACATAGCCTCTGAACTCGTATGTGACGCCCCACCTCTATACCCACGCTAGCCAAGAACACTCCGGAGTAGTGCTGTCAACTAGCATGGAGAATAAGGCTGTTGAGGAGCGACCATCCATGTAATTGCTTATCACACGGTGGCTATAAATAATATTCGGAAACAAATATAGAAGTAAGCATAACATGCGAATCAATCACAGATATCCATATCACAAAGGCGGAAAGAGATATGAATTTATATCACATAAAAGTGTACATCAGAGTAGTGGTCAGTAAGATCCACGATAATACAAAAGAATAGCAACACGTGCTACACAAAAGAATACAACTATGAGTCTATATCTCAAGTGTATACAACACAAACTGCTAATCTAAACAGTTAGCCAAAAGTCAGAGTGATGAATCCCTGGGAAGAAGTCAAGCAGAAGCACCTGTAACATCTCGGTCTGACCCGAGTATTATTTGAGAAAATAATAAACGGATCAGTCTAGCTATAAATATCAGATGACATGATATAAAATAAAAGATATGGCATAAACATAAAATATCCATACTGACATACTACTATAAGTATGCAAATAATGATCAACAGGAGATCAACCGATAAGAGATAAATCAATATCACAAGAATCTTCTCAAAGATCCAAAGAGGGCATCATACCCTAAACCTGTACTCATAACAAGTCAATGACATAAATTCCAGAAATCAACACGAGAAATCCAGAAATCATAAAAAGGAAAAGAGGCCTATCACACGACGGTCCGAAGACCAAGGGGTGCTACCCCGCATGTGTGAATGGAATCACACAGATTGAGGTCAAGACTAACCAAAAAGCAGAAAGGTATGTGTGAATGGAATCACACAAGTGGTGTCTAGTCTGACCTTGCAATGAAAGAGACATCGCGCAATTGCTAGTCTAATTCATAAAGCGATCATCAAGATCAACGAGAAGTGTCAATTACACTAAGCTAGTAAATATAGAAGTTTAGCTTCATGTCCCATAACCACTTGCTTAACTTAAATATTTACGAACAAACTGTAAATCTTCACTAATAAAATTGTCACAAGAGGTTCAATCGAACACGTCCAAGAATTAACCGACGAAGTGAACGCAAGCGTTTCATACCACTTGTTTTACTAAGTCGTTTAATTAGATTTCTCATCCGAGTGAGGTAAAGGCTTGTATATACTAATAGATTGGAAAACGGTTTAAGAAAAGAGCTTTGTTATTAAAAATAGAGTTGAAATTGTTTGTTAAAAGAGTTTTGATATTTACTACTAGTATTGAAACCTTTATATTTTAAAGTGACAAAACACAGAAGCAATTGTAGAAACAATCAGTCACAAAAATCGCATACGGAGATGTGAATAAAATCCAAGGAAATCAGCTCAATGTTTTTCAGATAAGATCCCCTACGGAGGGGGGTCCGGGGGGGTGGCAACCCCCCAAGGTGGGGGTGCGGGGGCAACGCCACCGCTTACGGGGTTCGACCTGCCCGGTCAGGTCGCGAGGGTCCAGGGGGCAGCGCCCCCCGCGGGGTGCGGGGCAGCGCCCTGTCCAAAACGGTACGACTTAGTGAAGACAAAATGAGGTCTAACGACCTAAGAGGGATAGAGTCGAGCGACCTAATGGTTGCGACCTAGGGGTCTAAGGGGCACGACCTAGTGGTCCAGCGACCTAAAGGGTAAAGGTCATGCGACCTAAAATGGGTTCGCGACCTAACGGAGACGAGGTCATGCGACCTAAAGTGGTTCGTGACCTAAAGGTGTTCGCGACCTAACAAGGTTCACGACCTAACGGAGACGAGGTCATGCGACCTAAAGTGGTTCGCGACCTAAAGGTGTTCGCGACCTAATAGGGTTCGCGACCTAAAGGTGCACGACCTAAGGTCTTTCGACCTAGGGGTATATAGGTAACACGACCTAAAGATGTCGCGACCTAAGGGGCCAAGCGACCTAATGCGTCATACGACCTAAAGGAAATAGGGTCCAACGACCTAAGGAAAACAAGGTCCAACGACCTAAGAAAAACAAGGTCCAGAGAAGGGCGACTTAAAAGAGGCGCGACCTAAAAGAGGCGCGACCTAAAGGAGCGCGACTTAATGGGTTATATGACCCAACGACCTAAGCCACTAACTCGCGAGCGACCTAAGTCCTAGGTCGTGAGCGACCTAACTGCAAGTGAGCAAAAATGGCCAGAGTCAAAGCAGAGCGACCTAACGACCATACGACCTACGACCTAAAAGGCTTGCGACCTACGACCTAAAAGGCTTGCGACCTACGACCTAAAACCGAGTGAGTCAAATACGAAGGCCGTGACTTTTCCACCCCGAGCGACCTAATGAAGACAGAACGACCTAAGAGCAGTTTTTCACCAAAAACACTAAAAATTGGAGTTTTTCGCCAATCCAATCCAAACCAAATGCAAATGTGCATGCAAAAGTGATAGGGAATCATTCCCAACAGTCCAATATAGTTATAGACTAGGTTTGTGAGATAAAAATCTCACCTTTGCTCCAAAACCCAATGAAAATGAAGAACAAAGCTTGAAGGCAAATGGAGAAGCAACCACAAGCTTGAATCCGATGTCTTCTTCTTGAATTTGGAGTAGAAAGATGGATTGCAATTGAATTTGAGTTTTGGAATTTTAATTTCCCATTCCCTCCACCATTAATGCCAAAGCTTGATTAGTTAGGAAATTTATGAAGAGTGAGGAGAAGAGGGTTGGAACTTGGGCTTAATAGGCTAAACTAACCCAAAGTCCAAAGCGGGAAAAGTTAGTGAAATTTCACTAACTCCAAACCTATCGATGTTTATACTTAAAAAAGTTGTAAACGACATTTCGAACTCAATGGAAGTGGTCTCGAGTCCTAATTTGACCGTTTGCAAAAAGTAGCTTTTCGGACCAAAATCCGATTAACGAGTTAATATTTAAATAAAATATTTAAATACAAACTCGATAAATATGCGGGTTGTTACAGACTCCCCTCCTTAAAGAAATTGCGTCCTCACAATATATATAAGATGGAAATAAAAAGTAACAACCATAAAAGCATATTAACACAAGAGGAATTTTGAAATAAGAAGTTCACCTCAAGAAGCAGGAGTAAGCAAGTCCGGATGTGTACGCTCGATGAATTCTCTGGATTCCCAAGAACAATCCTTAGGATTTGAGGACCATTGAACCTTCACAAGAGGAACATCTTTATTTCGAAGTCGTTTAACCTCAGAAGCTATAATTCGAATAGGATGCTGCTCATAAGTTAAATTCGGCGAAACTTCAATTTCTTCCACAACAGCAGGCTCAAGAATAGAATCGGAATCCCGAAGGCATTTCCGTAATTGAGAAACGTGAAATACATCATGCATAGCAGAAAACTGAGCCGGCAATGCAAGGCGATAAGCCATGGAACCAATACGTTCAGTGATAGGAAATGGCCCAATATATCGAGGCGCTAACTTCCCCGATCGACTGAAACGTACAACACCCTTCATAGGTGAAACACGAATAAAAACAGGATCCCCAACAGAAAACTCTAATTTCCTTCTTCGATTATAGGCATAGGATTTTTGTCTGCTCTGGGCTTCTTTCATCCTATGTCGAATAAGTTCAATCTTTTCCGTGGAATCACGAATAAAGTCTGGACCTAAAACCAGCTTCTCACCGGCCTCAAGCCAACAATAAGGAGATCGGCATGGCCTTCCGTAGAGTGCCTCGAAAGGTGCCATACCAATACTAGATTGGAAGCTATTATTATAGGAAAATTCAACAAGTGAAATATGATCTTCCCAACTTCCACCAAAATCAAGCACACAAGCACGAAGAAGATCTTCAAGAGTTTGATTCACACGCTCGGTTTGTCCATCGGACTGGGGGTGATAAGCGGTGCTAAAATTAAGCTTCGTTCCTAAAGCTTTTTGAAGACTCTTCCAAAATCCACTAGTAAACAATGGATCACGATCGCTAACAATAGAAGTAGGAACTCCATGCAATTTTACAATTTCCTTGACAAATAGTTTGGCCAAAAGAGGAACGGTTCGGTTAGACCGAACCGGAATAAAATGGGCGGATTTAGTAAGTCTATCGACAATCACTCATAAGCTATCATGACTCGAACGAGAGCGGGGAAGGCCATCTATAAAGACCATGGAAATTTGATCCCACTTCCAAATTGGAATTTCTAAAGGTTGCAATAACCCACCAGGCCTTTGATGTTCGGCCTTGACAAGTTGGCAAGTCATGCAACACTTAACAAAGTTAGCAATATCAGATTTCATTCCCTCCCAATAATAAAGTCGCTTCATATCAGCGTACATTTTACTACTACCGGGATGAATGGTGAATTTAGAACGATGAGAATCTTCTAAAATATCTTTACGAAGATCTCCAATATTTGGTACGATAAGTCTACCAAACTTTCGAATCCCGCCGCGAGAATCAATATCAAAGTCTTTCAAACATTCAATATCAATTTTATCCTTAACATTTTTGCCAAGAAGAGCCAATTCAGAATCTAGCCTTGAGCTTCAAGAATGCGGTCTAAAAGAGAAGGATGAGGCTCAAGGCTACATAAAACAAGCGATGAGCATAAATCGGATACGCGCTCTCGAATCTCACAAGTGGATAAGATCTCGAGATCGTTCCATTCGGATATCATCATAGAAACAACTGCTTGTTGCTTACGGCTAAGAGCATCGGCGACACGATTACCCTTACCGGGGGTATAAAGAATATCAAGATCATAAGGTGCAAGGAACTCGAGCCAACGCTGTTGACGTAAATTAAGTTCTTTTTGAGAAAATAAATATTTCAAAGACTTATGATCCGTGTAAAGAATAAATTTCTCTCCCAATAGATAATGACGCCACATTCGAAGGGCGAAAACAATAGCCGCGAGCTCCAGATCATGTGTGGCATATCTAGTCTCGGCCGGCTTCAATTGCCTAGAAGCATAAGCAACAACACGTTCTTTTTGCGTAAGAACGGCACCCAAACCAACGTGACAAGCATCGGTATAAACAACAAAATCTTGATTCCCCTCGGGAATAACAAGAATAGGAGCATCGGAAAGGAGTTCTTTCAATTTCTGAAAAGAGGCTTCACATTTGTCCGACCAAATGTATTTAACTCCCTTCTTAGTCAAGCCAGTAAGAGGCACGACAATCTTAGAAAAGTCTTTAATAAAACGACGGTAATAGCCCGCCAATCCGAGAAAACTACGAATCTCTGTCACACTCTCCGGTCTCTTCCAATCTTGAATCGCTTCAATCTTTGAAGGATCCACGGATATCCCGGATTCGGAAATAATATGACCGAGAAACTTCACACGAGATTGCCAAAAGTGGCATTTAGAAAATTTAGCCTTTAATTGATTACTCCTAAGTGTTTCCAATACAATCCGAAGATGTTTCTCATGTTCCTCCTCGGTTTTTGAATACACAAGAATATCATCAATGAATATGAGAACAAACCGATCGAGAAAATCTTTGAAAACTCGATTCATGAGGTCAACGAAATAAGCTGGAGCATTCGTTAACCCAAATGGCATAACAAGCCATTCATAAGATCCATATCGAGTACGGAATGATGTCAAAGGAATGCTATCCTCAGCGATACGAAGCTGATGGAAACCGGTAGCCAAGTCCAATTGTGAAAAGACCTTAGCACCACTAAGCTGATCGAATAGATCATCAATCCGAGGTAAAGGATATTTATTTTTAATAGTAAGATCGTTAAGCTTGCGATAATCAACGCAGAGCCTCAGAGTACCATCGGATTTCTTTACGAAAATAGCCGAAGCTCCCCAAGGCGAGGAACTAGAGCGAATAAATTGCCTCGTCTCCAACTCAGATAATTGTTTACGCATCTCCTCATTTTCCTTATTGGACATGCGATAAGGAGGATGAGTAATAGGTTGAGCTCCAGAAACAAGATTAATTCTGAACTCAATTGCTCGTTTAGGTGGTAAACCTAAAACGGGCTCGAATATGTCGGAAAATTCACGAACAACATGAATACGAGAAATAATATCATCTTCATCATCATCATCGTTATCACGAGGATTTAAAGAATATAAAGATGCCACCAAACAGGATTCTGAATCTTTAAGATTAACAGAAATCTGATTAACAGATAGTGGATGTCGGAGATGAATAGTCCGCTCAGGACATAGGATATGGGCTTGATAACGGTTAAGCCAATCCATTCCCAAAATTATTCCAAAGCCTAAGTAACGCATAACATGCAAATCGGCTAGGAAAGAAAAATCGCAAAAAATAATCTCCACATCTTTACAAAGCAAACTAAGAGTTGCGGATCCACCAACAGGATTCGCAATTTTTAAAGAAGTCATCAATGCAGTAACACTTAAGGAAAAAGTGTATACCAGTTCCTTTGATATAAAAGAATGGGATGCACCCGTATCAAAGAGAACTCTAATAGGTTGATCATGAAATAAAATAATACCATCAAGAATGGAATGAGAAATACCTTGGCCACGAGATGTGTTGCCAGGGGCTTGAGCCACATTCAACTTTCCTTCCTTCTTGCCTTTACGCTTGAGGCATTGATGTATGTAATGATCCGGGCTCTTACAATAGCGACAAGATTTGGGCTTAGAGCACTTATTCGCATAATGATCCCCAGACCCACAATTGAAGCAACTCGCACCACTAGGAGAAGGAGACTTTGCCGCAAGGGTAGCCTGCTTACCCTTTTTGTTGGGATAAGGACCCTTGAATTTGTTTGGCCTCTTCTTGTTGTTGAAGTTTGGTTTGGCGCCTTCCACTTCAACATCACTCTCTCTATCAGCCTCTTCAAGACGAAGAGCGATATCGACGAGTTGATCAAATGCGACTTCTAGTTTCAGGAGCAGTGGCTTCTTAAGATTCTTATTTAAGCCATAAACGAACCTCTGGTTCTTCTTCAATGAGGTGTTGATGTATTCAACCCCATATTTGGAAAGCGACTCGAAGGCTGCGACGTAATCAGTCACAGAGGATTGACCTTGAACAAGGTCTATAAAACGTCGAGCCAAGGTTACTTTCCCAGCTTCTGGTACAAACTTTAACTCGAAGCGTCCCTGAAATTGCTCCCAGGTGAGATCCGCTTCATTAATTTCTGAAATAAGGAGTTCGTACAAGTCCAATGCTCTCTCCTGGAGCATGCTGGAAGCCACCTGAACGCGGTGGAGATCGATAAGGTTCATGCGAGAAAAGATTCGATCGCATGATTTTAACCAAGCCTGGACCTCGATGATATTTTCCGAACCTTTGAAGGGCTTCCCACCCAAGTTGGTGTAATCGCTGCACAAGCGTGCAAATCCCGACTTTGGGTGAGTAGGTTCCGGGTTAGCTCCAGCTGCTTGAGCATTAGTTACTAAATCAAGAAGCTGTTGAGCAGTCATAAAAACTCCATCCGGAGGAGCAGCACCAGATGATCCAGTTCTGGGACGGCCTGGTCTAGACATTCTCTTCCTTAAAGAAATAAAGAAGAGAAGGAAGAAGGTTATTTACCAATGAACATCAAGCAATCTTGATAGATAAAACAAGGAATCATAAAGGAAATAGGATGAATCGGTACGAAGACTCGAATTAATCCTATGGTATGACTCCTAAGATAGACCTAGGACGATGATCCTTGTTAAGTTATTCTACATTGTTCCGAAGTTTGGCTCTGATACCAAGTTGTGACGCCCCACCTCTATACCCACGCTAGCCAAGAACACTCCGGAGTAGTGCTGTCAACTAGCATGGAGAATAAGGCTGTTGAGGAGCGACCATCCATGTAATTGCTTATCACACGGTGGCTATAAATAATCTTCGGAAACAAATATAGAAGTAAGCATAACATGCGAATCAATCACAGATATCCATATCACAAAGGCGGAAAGAGATATGAATTTATATCACATAAAAGTGTACATCAGAGTAGTGGTCAGTAAGATCCACGATAATACAAAAGAATAACAACACGTGCTACACAAAAGAATACAACTATGAGTCTATATCTCAAGTGTATACAACAAAAACTGCTAATCTAAACAGTTAGCCAAAAGTCAGAGTGATGAATCCCTGGGAAGAAGTCAAGCAGAAGCACCTGTAACATCTCGGTCTGACCCGAGTATTATTTGAGAAAATAATAAACGGATCAGTCTAGCTATAAATATCAGATGACATGATATAAAATAAAAGATATGGCATAAACATAAAATATCCATACTGACATACTACTATAAGTATGCAAATAATGATCAACAGGAGATCAACCGATAAGAGATAAATCAATATCACAAGAATCTTCTCAAAGATCCAAAGAGGGCATCATACCCTAAACCTGTACTCATAACAAGTCAATGACATAAATTCCAGAAATCAACACGAGAAATCCAGAAATCATAAAAAGGGAAAGAGGCCTATCACACGACGGTCCGAAGACCAAGGGGTGCTACCCCGCATGTGTGAATGGAATCACACAGATTGAGGTCAAGACTAACCAAAAAGCAGAAAGGTATGTGTGAATGGAATCACACAAGTGGTGTCTAGTCTGACCTTGCAATGAAAGAGACATCGCGCAATTGCTAGTCTAATTCATAAAGCGATCATCAAGATCAACGAGAAGTGTCAATTACACTAAGCTAGTAAATATAGAAGTTTAGCTTCATGTCCCATAACCACTTGCTTAACTTAAATATTTACGAACAAACTGTAAATCTTCACTAATAAAATTGTCACAAGAGGTTCAATCGAACACGTCCAAGAATTAACCGACGAAGTGAACGCAAACGTTTCATACCACTTGTTTTACTAAGTCGTTTAATTAGATTTCTCATCCGAGTGAGGTAAAGGCTTGTATATACTAATAGATTGGAAAACGGTTTAAGAAAAGAGCTTTGTTATTAAAAATAGAGTTGAAATTGTTTGTTAAAAGAGTTTTGATATTTACTACTAGTATTGAAACCTTTATATTTTAAAGTGACAAAACACAGAAGCAATTGTAGAAACAATCAGTCACAAAAATCGCATACAGAGATGTGAATAAAATCCAAGGAAATCAGCTCAATGTTTTTCAGATAAGATCCCCTACGGAGGGGGGTCCGGGGGGGTGGCAACCCCCCAAGGTGGGGGTGCGGGGGCAACGCCACCTAATGGTACGACTTAGTGAAGACAAAATGAGGTCTAACGACCTAAGAGGGATAGAGTCGAGCGACCTAATGGTTGCGACCTAGGGGTCTAAGGGGCACGACCTAGTGGTCCAGCGACCTAAAGGGTAAAGGTCATGCGACCTAAAATGGGTTCGCGACCTAACGGAGACGAGGTCATGCGACCTAAAGTGGTTCGCGACCTAAAGGTGTTCGCGACCTAACAAGGTTCACGACCTAACGGAGACGAGGTCATGCGACCTAAAGTGGTTCGCGACCTAAAGGTGTTCGCGACCTAATATGGTTCGCGACCTAAAGGTGCACGACCTAAGGTCTTTCGACCTAGGGGTATATAGGTAACACGACCTAAAGATGTCGCTACCTAAGGGGCCAAGCGACCTAATGGGTCATACGACCTAAAGGAAATAGGGTCCAACGACCTAAGGAAAACAAGGTCCAACGACCTAAGGAAAACAAGGTCCAGAGAAGGGCGACTTAAAAGAGGCGCGACCTAAAAGAGGTGCGACCTGAAGGAGCGCGACTTAATGGGTTATATGACCCAACGACCTAAGCCACTAACTCGCGAGCGACCTAAGTCCTAGGTCGTGAGCGACCTAACTGCGAGTGAGCAAAAATGGCCAGAGTCAAAGCAGAGCGACCTAACGACCATACGACCTACGACCTAAAAGGCTTGCGACCTACGACCTAAAAGGCTTGCGACCTACGACCTAAAACCAAGTGAGTCAAATACGAAGGCCGTGACTTTTCCACCCCGAGCGACCTAATGAAGACAGAACGACCTAAGAGCAGTTTTTCACCAAAAACACTAAAAATTGGAGGTTTTCCGCCAATCCAATCCAAACCAAATGCAAATGTGCATGCAAAAGTGATAGGGAATCATTCCCAGCAGTCCAATATAGTTATAGACTAGGTTTGTGAGATAAAAATCTCACCTTTGCTCCAAAACCCAATGAAAATGAAGAACAAAGCTTGAAGGCAAATGGAGAAGCAACCACAAGCTTGAATCCGATGTCTTCTTCTTGAATTTGGAGTAGAAAGATGGATTGCAATTGAATTTGAGTTTTGGAATTTTAATTTCCCATTCCCTCCACCATTAATGCCAAAGCTTGATTAGTTAGGAAATTTATGAAGAGTGAGGAGAAGAGGGTTGGAACTTGGGCTTAATAGGCTAAACTAACCCAAAGTCCAAAGCGGGAAAAGTTAGTGAAATTTCACTAACTCCAAACCTATCGATGTTTATACTTAAAAAAGTTGTAAACGACATTTCGAACTCAATGGAAGTGGTCTCGAGTCCTAATTTGACCGTTTGCAAAAAGTAGCTTTTCGGACCAAAATCCGATTAACGAGTTAATATTTAAATAAAATATTTAAATACAAACTCGATAAATATGCGGGTTGTTACATCGTATGTCTCAGAGAAGGGTGTTAAGCTAAGAGATTAAATTCTCCTCCACCAACAGAAATGCATTTGATAGAAACCAGCTTTACATCTCAAAGTATAACGTCAGACACACATCCATACAAGTCCATTCCGGGATCGAACGGAACCGAAGACACTTCAAAAGAAACCCTGGCAAATCCGGACATTCACTAATCACGTCCGAATCCCCATCACAAAGGGTGATAAAATCTCTATACCGGAGCAACCCGGTGCAGAGACATTCGACGGGTAATCCTTTCGTTTTCGAAAATACCCGGTCTTCAACACCATCTTCAAATGCAATCCCGTTTCGTCGTATCATTATTCGGAATAGGTTTTATGACACAAGGTCCTCTCCCGGCTAATCCGAATAACGAGTGCTTATTTTAAAAATAAGTGTTACATTCAGATTTCAACAAATCACAACAATTTCCACTTTGGTCTTTTAAAACAAAAGATCCATCACAATCACAAGGGTTCGATGTGGTTTTCGAATATCCATTTGGAATCCGACCCCCGGTCGATTCGAAATTCAAATGCCATAAAAAGGCCAATATTGGTAGTCGGTTATTTAACCATCAAATCAACATTCACAATAATCACCAAGATTTAAATAATTTTCCCGCAATTATTTATTTTCAAAATATCTTTGCACGATATAATTTTAACACTTCAACCATTTGAAAACAAATTTCAAATTAATTTCCACATTTCCATTCTTTAAAACAAATTTCAAATTATTTTTCTTTACGCGGAATATATTCCTAAAATATTTATTCATTTCCACTGAAAATCTACCGAGTCCAAATACTTTAAAACAAATTAATTTACTTATCCAAACATATATATTTGGAAATATTTAAAATAAAACTATTTCTAAATACTTATTTAAATATTAGATATGAAAATATTATACCAATACCTCATATAATACTTCAAGTCTAAACTAAATCTAAAATAAAATTAGTAGATAAAGTATAAATATTTAAATAACTATTTCCTAAATCAAATATCAATTTAATCTTTAAAATAATCCCTTCTATAATTTATTAAATAAATATCTACTTTAAAGATTTAAAACAATTTCCAAAAATATTTTCTCCAATTTTTTTTCAAATCAATTTCTAGAAATTTTAATTTTATTTCAGAAGCTATTTTAAAAACATACTCGGCTTTCCAGGGAAAGTACGCCTTTCTAAAATGGTTTATTCAAATCAATTTATAAATCTTTCCGGATTAGTTTTAAATTTACGTTCCAAATCTGTAAATTCAATTTTCCTTTCTTTTATAAAATTCCCATTGTGAATTTAAATTTTCAAATATCATCTGACATACAATTTTCAAATCGTTTTCCAAATATTCACTTTCAAATACCAAATCAAATTCCAAATTGATTTTTCCAAACATTTACTTCAAAACACCAAATCGATTTTCAGAATTGATTTTCCAAAATTTATTTTTAAACACCAAATCAATTTTAGATTGATTTCCCAAATATTTATTTTTACCAAATCAATATCAAATTGATTTTCCAATTTATTTTCAAAACAGCAAATCAAATTTCAAATTGATTCTCAGATTTATTTCAGACACCAAATTTATTATCTTTTGAAACAATTCCTTCCTTTAAATTTATTTAATTTTCTAAAAATTATTTACTATAAATTTTTCTACTTAAATTTCAAAAATCCAATTTTATTTATTTCTGGTATCCTACGATACCAAAAATATATTCGGCTAAACCATAGCCTTCAACGATTTCAATCACAAATATTATCACACACAGATTATAAATAATCCACTCACAATATGAAACAAATTCAAATATTTGAGGAATCCATTTGGATCCCTTCAACCTGTTTCACTGCATCCAAAGACGTTAGCATAACAATTAAATACCAATTCCACTTCGAGGTGGAATATCATGATATATGGGATTTTATATAATATCACCCGCTATTATGCGGCGCATAGGGTCTCATCCGCTATATAATGCGGAAATCAGTCACTCCAAATACATATATAATACCAGTTCCACTTCAAGGAGGAATATTGCGGTATATGGGTTTAATATAATATCATCCGCTATTATACAGTGCATAGTGTCTAATTAAATACAATTGATAAAAAAATTTTATCCAAGAACACAATCAACAATTTAAATTTAACTATCACCATTCAACAATCAATCAATAACTGAAATTTTCAATTATTACAATTTGAGTGAGAAGATCTCACCTTTAACAATGCATGCAATCCATTTTCCATTCTAGTTTGTTTCCTTTGCAATTTTTGACCTTGTATAAATAATTTTATACGGTTGATTAATACTTTGAATTAGTCAAATAATTTATTTTAAACACATTTTCTTTTAATAAAATATTTGAACCAAACAAAAAAAATCAATCACTATAATACATTATTAAAAACAATTAATAGATTTAAAATGTATATTTATCTTACTATATATATATATACTTAAAAATAAATTACTGGTTTCCAAATATTTGGTTTTATATTATCTTTCAAGTAACTTAAAATCCATATTTATATATTATTTTTTCTGAAACTATATCTATACATATTTACAATTTATTAATATTCGAAAAAAATGAATAATCAATTTCCCTTTAATATTTTTTTTAGTAAAGTAAAATATGTGTATTTATTTTTCATCTTGAAACGGCATTTATAATTATAAAAATTTATAAACTTCAAAATCAAACTTTATATAAACTTTCAATGTCTTAAAATTCCCTTTTTCCCAAATTCTATTTAGAAAGAAAATAATTTCCGTTTTCTGCATAAAATGCAAGAATTCAAATTTAATGTTAAAGAGTGTGTGTGTGTGTGTATTTCCATTTTTATATTAAATTGAGATTATCTAATTATTAAATTAAAGTAAATTCAACAAACAACAAATACCTCATTGCTTGTTGAAATCGCCATGCCCAATTCCACGCACATCCAGGTCCACCTCGCCCAATCGCGCGACCCACTTCCATCGTTTAAGCTTATATCGCACAGCCTCGAACCCAGTATCGCGACATCACCTCGCCTACGCTCGCACAACCACCAGAGTTGTCGTTGACCTGACCATCGCACTCGCCTTCGCAGCCTCACCGCTTTGAACTGCCGGCTACCTTCTACTCACACCGTCACTCGAGCATCTCCAGCTCCCCTAGAAAGCAATTCGATCGTCACCCCAAATTGCCTCCAACGCACACGAGCCTCTGCCGTCGAATCGAACGTGAGCCTCTGTCGTCGAATCGAACGCGATTTCGATCTTGAGATGATTTTTTTTATTTGAATCGAATTCCTGATTTCATTCGTACGAATTTTTTTTATATAGCTCTGGGTTTTAATTTTTTTGAATCAGAAAAGAAAAAGGGATTCAATGTATAGAGAGCAACCATTTTTCTTTGTTTCGACAAGATGAGATACAAATCTAAAAAGAGAAGGGTTCGACTTTTTTTTACTTTCTTTATTTTCTTCAAAACGAACACGTGTTGAAGATGATTGCCAACGTTAAAAAAACAACTTCGTGTTAGAAGAGAAGAACGGGTAATTTATCTTGTAAAAATATTATTAATCTTTAAATTTTAAATTTAAATATTTAAATTATTAAATTTCGCAGCTCAAAATCTCGAACTCCTATCGAGGCATGTCGCAAGGCGTTTATAATGTTAAACCCCTATTTCGAACACAATGGAAAAGGTTTCGAATCCTAATTCGATCGTATGAAGAAGATAGCTTTTTGAACCCAGTAATTAAATTTAATTTCGATAAAATTTTCAGTGCGTTTACTCATCGTACGGTCACATGACAACTACGAATGCTATGGAAATTGAAATCCGATAAAAATACAATATTATGGACTCAACGTAACTGGTTTCGTTGAAATCCGAGATTGTGCCTCGGAAGGCTATTTTAAAATATCGAATTAAACGACATAAATTCAAAACTGAAAAAATAGTTTTAAATTCAACTGTGAAGCTTCTATTATCTTTAGTATCATCAATATAAATTTTTGAAGCCTTGAAAATATTTTTAATCAGCTTAAAATTGAAGATACAAATTTTTACCCAACTTTACATTATTAAATTGAATAATTTTAATTGCGAAATTTGTATCAATATTCGAAATTCAAGTTAAAGTTAACTTCCAAATATTTAAAATTAATCAAATATTTCAATTTTAAATGCTAAAAATTTCCACGTCGTCACATCCTTCCCCTCTTTAAAGATTTTCGTCTCGAAATTATTAGTTAAGAAGAATCATCCTTAACCTGTTTATCTTTTCTCCCAAAACAAATGTTTTAACAACTTGCCAAACAAATCTTTTTATCAACGACACCTTATCACTTCAACTAATTTTTCAAACTCAACCATAAGTTCCAAACAATATCGTTTTCTTAACAATTCAAATTTAAATTTCAATTCAAATTTCGAATTATCAAAATTTTCTCAAAATTTTTCTGACTCCCTAAATTTTTGAAAAATTACACCAGCGTCTCCTTTGCGTGGCTAGCTCGGTACGACTACAAAATGTCATAACCATATCCAGTTTCTACATTCAAAAATCATATTGAAATTATCAAATTTCATACTGAAATTTAAATACATACCTTTTTCGAGTAATCCAAATTTATTTTTGAAATCAAAATCCCAATTCCTTTTCTTTTATATCACCTGTATGCTATTTAACAACCATATCCAGTTTCTACATTCAAAAATCATTTTGCATATTCCATTACAAAAGTTTGAATACTTACTTCTTATACCATTTTTACTTCACTATTGAAGTTATACATTCATTTTCATTCAACCTTGCATTATCAATTTCATTTGAATTCAATTTATAATTTCAATTCTATTAGGATTCAATTTACCTTCTGAATATTGAATTTTATCTACTATCTTTCATTCACAACTCATTCATCTCACTATTTTAAATTAGTTTTTTTCACTAATTTATTACAAATTCCATTTCATTTTATCTCAAACCATTTTTTTCCACCTTTATTATTTGTAGTTCACTTCGAACTAATTCTACAACTTCATTTTATTTCACACAATTCAAATTGGTTTTCAATATTCAGTTTCAGTTTCAATTTTATTCTTTTGTTCATTCCCAAATTTATTTTCTCCTTCATCTTATTTAACACAATTCAAATTCAATTTTAAACTTCTATAAGTTTTTCTCACTTATTTTCATTTCATTTAATAAATTTACTTTCCCAACTCATTTTGTTTTCACATTTACTCTTATCTAACTTCTCTTTAAGTTAGATTTTATTTTTTCAAACTTTACCAGTTATCAAACTTAATTATATTCCATATATATTTTAAATAGGATTCCAAAGTCTTTTCAATATTTCAAAATCATTTTTGAAATCAATTCAAATTATCTTTTGAATTTTCAAAACCAACCCAGTTTTCCAAACAACTTTCTTTTAAAATAATTTGGTAGCAATTCCGCTCCTGAAAACTCGAAAATGAACACCGATGATGTCGCGATCATCATCAGAATTATTTTCCAGCGACCGAAAAGAGTTTAGAGCTTTTATCCCTTCAAAACATTTTTAAAATACTTGAAAATCATTTCCAAACTTGAAAGAATTTAAATTTCTTCAAATCTCCAATCTTATCCAAATTTCAAAACATTCTCAAGTATTTCTCTGAATTCTATTTCAAATTATAAACCACATTTATAATTTATATTTACCAATCCCATTTGTATATGGATTTTATTTCTCAGTTTTTAGTTATGATTTCAATTTCTTATTCAATAATCAAAGATAATAATTTAATATTATCACTTCCTAACAATCAAGCAACCATATACTATAGTAATTTACGGAAAATCATTCCTTTTATATACAAAAATAGTTTGAGTAAAATTATCTCATTTAACCTATTTATAACAATACCGTGTCGGTTTATCTTGTTTAAGAGTTTAGAAACCCATATCGACACAGTTGGCCAAATTGCACCGACCAGAATCTATAAACAATCAACTGATAAGTCAGCACCATATAAAACAATTTTATTGTGACGACCCGGACTTTTCATCGTTGAGTTTGGAATATTTAAATGGGTTTAAATATTTAATTTGGATTATAAACTGATTTTGAATATGAAAGTTTGGTTTTATTTAATAAAATAGATTTAGAATTTAATATAGCAGTTGTTATCCCGCTTTTTGGCAAAGCCGTGATATCAAAAGATTGGTCGAAAACGGGAAACAGTCCGTCTTAGAGATTGGTTATACATCACTTAGCTATGTGTATCGATGAATTTTGCCCGAGTCCGGATCAGGCCACGATTGATAGGACACGACAAGAAAGGTTGTAGGAGCCATCATTTCAAGTTTCAAGTCAATCCGAGTTCGTATGCTCAAGATATGATGGATTCAGTGTGAAGAGAAATAGTCATTGTCCGGTTCGAAACCATGAATTTCGAACCCATCCTTTTCGAAACCATGCTGTTCGAAACCATCCACGCCCTTGCCTTCGAACCCATGATGTTCGAACCCATCAGCTAGTACCCAGCCTCGACTCCATCGCCTTCGACTCCATTACCTTCGAACCCACCACAGTAGCATACCTTCGAATCCACGACTTCACTCGGCCTCACATCCTCACTTCGAACCCATCGAATAACCCAATTCGAACCGATCAACTTCGAACCCATAAGAATTCCTGGATTCGAATGTCACGTTCGAAACCAAGAGTGCTTCCTATTTCGAATCCACCGAGTCAATTGGTTTGGAGGACGTGTTCGCCGTAGTTCACGGAGTCGAAGCGGTCCATTCGGAGATAAGTTAGGATCGATTCGAATATTGCGCGCCACGTCACTGCAAGCTCACGTGCACTGATGGATTCGAAGCGAAGGGTTCGAAATAATGGGTTCGAACGCCTCAGCCAACCGAAGGTGTCGATTTCGAACCGAGCATATCTCCTTAACCATAGATCCAAATGCAACCAAATTTTCACAGTATCTTCCATGTGAGGTAAAGATTGTTCCTGCCAAGTTTCAGCTCGATTGGACCATTTATTGATGGGTTCGAAATCACTTCGAACCGATGTCAGATCGAGACGAAACTTGGTGGGGTCGGTCGCGTGGGCCCACTCACGTGCCAGAAGGAGTCTCACGAAGTTTCAGCAAGATCTGGGCCTCCAACGCCTATAAATAGCACCCTGAAGCCTTCAGAAAAGGGGATCTTTCCGCCATTGAACGCCAAGACTCTGCCGGATTCAAGTTTAACTATCAGAATCGCTGTTGCATTCAGATTTCAAAGCAATTGTCAGCTGTAATCCATTGTAATCGATTGAATCGAGCAAAGCAATAAAGAGAAACCCTTCAAAGTGGACGTAGGCACGAACGCCGAACCACTATAAATCCTGTGTTTGTGATTGTTGCTTGTGAATTACTGTGATTTGTTACTTAGAGCTGAATTCTATACTGATTGTTGCTGAGTTCTGTGCTGAATATTATCGAATTGAACACGTAAACGGGTGCTTTCACGACCTTGGGTGTTTGTGACCAATTTTGGCGCAAACATTTTGGTGCTTTCACTGAGAATTGAACTCAGGAAAAAGTTGATTTTGAAAATATAGGAGTTCAGATTTAGGAATTATGGCAAGACAATCGAGTAGGAGGCCAAGGACAGAGAGAAGCGAACCACAGGGAAGCCAAGAGGCTTCCTCAGGAGCAAATCAACCATCGATATACATCACGAGGGACGAGATGGAAACTATGATGAAGAGGCAAGAGGAAATGATCCAGAGTTTACTTCAACAGATAGGACAGCTTGGGGCACAGAATAGAGAAGCCAATGGAGCCCAGAACGGAGCGGGACCATCCGGCATAGCACCAGAGCTAGGGGGCACACATATGGAGAATGTTGACCCAATCTTGGAAAGAGAAAGAGGAGCATCTGCGCAACCCGGTAGTAGTAGAGATGCGAACGCTCAGTCAAGGGGGCAGATCCCGGGGTTACCTCGTGAGCTCGGGGGGCAGGTTGGAAGTAGTGAACAAGGATTACATCTCGGAGACAACGACCGATTGGCAGAGATAGTTAGGAGAGCTTTGAGAGGCGGTATGGTGAACAAAGATTTGGAAGATGTCAATAGAAGTCCTTTTACTTCAGCAATCAGGCAAGCTAGGAACCCACCTGATTTCAAACTACCATCGTTGGATATGTATGACGGGAGAGCGGACCCCACGGTCCACCTGACAAAATATATGAGGCATATGGAAGTACTGGGGGCATCGGAGGAGGTTATGGCCCGGTGTTTTCCATTGTATTTGACAGATATCGCCGCACTATGGTTTAGACAGTTGGAGAACGGATCCATCGGTACATGGAATGGTTTAGTGGAGAGATTTATGAGACAATTCAGGGTTCATATTACCAGACCCAAGAACGTGATGACTCTGGCAACCCTAAAGCAAAAGGCTGGAGAGACCTTGAGAAGTTATCTAGCACGATTTAATGCTGCAGCAGCTTCAGTGGATAGAGCAGATCCATCCATGGTAGTAATGGCAGCCGTGTCCGGAATAGCTGACGGCACAGAGTTCAAAAATTCATTGACTAAAGATCCACCCATTGATCTAGAGGAATTCTATCATGAAGCGGAAAAGTTTTTACGATTAGAAGATGCGAATGCCGAGAGAGAAGAAGGAGATGGGATAGAAATTTTTGCACTCAAAGACGCCCCTAGAAGGGACTCGGACAAAGATAAAGGTAAAAGAAAGATTGAGAATGACAGAGACAGATCAAAGCGGCAACGGAGGGAGCCGCGATTCACCACCTACACTGAGTTGAACGAGAGCCTGGAACGAATTTATCAGGATACCAAAGAACAGATTCCGTACCGTAGGCCGATGCGAAGGGATCCTACCTCAGACGAAAGGAAATCAGATAAGTTCTGTGTATTCCATGAATTAAATGGTCATACTACTAATGATTGTAGGCACCTGAAGGATGAGGTGGAAGGGCATATCAGGAACGGTATGCTCCCTCAGTATGTAAGGAGGCGAGCTCCTGTGGCGGAACCAGAGCGACCACCATCCACGTCAGCTAGAGGCGATCCTGAATCAAGGCACCGTTTGGTTATCAACTGAATGAAATAACGATGAACAAGTCGTAAGCTTCCACTACCACAATTAAATCATTTACACATGCGCGAGATCGCGAACGATCTCCAGGCATGCTCTGAGTGATCACCGACCGTTTCGTAGTGGGAACTTACACTTTGACATCCATGCTTTACTTTCGTTTCATTTTGATTTGAACGTTTGGACTTTGTTTATCTGGACATTGTTTTTGGAACTCATCTGTTTGATAATTATTTGATTTTGATAACTCTGGAATGGCTAGGCTGCTTGCACATGTACAGGGTCGCGAACGGTCCCTAGGTAAGCTCTGAGACGGCGATGAACCGCCCCTATAAACGATCCAGGAACTCACCCGAACGTGACCCTGGCATCGATAACACCAAGCCCTCCCGGGCACACACACAATTCGCCTCGAACGGCATCCGACCTCGAACGGTCACAATCCGCCACGAACGGCACCCGACTTCGAACAGTCATAACTCGCCTTACCTCAAATGGCTTGATCGCGAACGGTCGTCACTTGAGGTCCGAAACCCGACCGCGAACGGTCACAAATTCGCCTCGAACGGCACACGATCGCGAACGATCACCCTCCGCCTCGAACGGCACACGACCGCGAACGGTCACAGATTCGCCTCGAACGGCACACGATCGCGAACGATCGCTTCCTGCCTCGAACGCCATTGATCGCGAACGGTCATGGCTCACTGATTATGAAAACCGACCTCGAACGGTCACCATTCGCCTTGAACGGCACTTGGTCGCGAACGATCATCATTTGCCACGAACGGCAGTCGACCGCGAACGGTCCCATCTCATCATTCGCCGCGAACGGCATCGACCGCTAACGGTCCTATTCGATCTTATGCCACGAACGGCACGGACCGCGAACGGTCCCGATTCACCTCAAGCAGCATACGATCCCGAACGATCGAAGCATGGATTTATACGCTCGACCGCGCACGGTCGCACTTCACCTCGAATGACTCGATCGCGAACGATCGTCATTTGAAGTTGACGCTTGACCACGAACGGCCGCGCTTCATCCCAAATAGCTCGATCTCGAACGATCGTCATTTGAGTCCATATGAAACTATCGAGTTCTTTGCAGGTTGATAACCGGATACGAACATCCAACTCGAAGCATTACAAAACACACCTTCCTACCGCAAGGCATGTTTTGGGGGGCAAAATGTTATCCCGCTTTTTGGCAAAGCCGTGATATCAAAAGATTGGTCGAAAACGGGAAACAGTCCGTCTTAGAGATTGGTTATACATCACTTAGCTATGTGTATCGATGAATTTTGCCCGAGTCCGGATCAGGCCACGATTGATAGGACACGACAAGAAAGGTTGTAGGAGCCATCATTTCAAGTTTCAAGTCAATCCGAGTTCGTATGCTCAAGATATGATGGATTCAGTGTGAAGAGAAATAGTCATTGTCCGGTTCGAAACCATGAATTTCGAACCCATCCTTTTCGAAACCATGCTGTTCGAAACCATCCACGCCCTTGCCTTCGAACCCATGATGTTCGAACCCATCAGCTAGTACCCAGCCTCGACTCCATCGCCTTCGACTCCATTACCTTCGAACCCACCACAGTAGCATACCTTCGAATCCACGACTTCACTCGGCCTCACATCCTCACTTCGAACCCATCGAATAACCCAATTCGAACCGATCAACTTCGAACCCATAAGAATTCCTGGATTCGAATGTCACGTTCGAAACCAAGAGTGCTTCCTATTTCGAATCCACCGAGTCAATTGGTTTGGAGGACGTGTTCGCCGTAGTTCACGGAGTCGAAGCGGTCCATTCGGAGATAAGTTAGGATCGATTCGAATATTGCGCGCCACGTCACTGCAAGCTCACGTGCACTGATGGATTCGAAGCGAAGGGTTCGAAATAATGGGTTCGAACGCCTCAGCCAACCGAAGGTGTCGATTTCGAACCGAGCATATCTCCTTAACCATAGATCCAAATGCAACCAAATTTTCACAGTATCTTCCATGTGAGGTAAAGATTGTTCCTGCCAAGTTTCAGCTCGATTGGACCATTTATTGATGGGTTCGAAATCACTTCGAACCGATGTCAGATCGAGACGAAACTTGGTGGGGTCGGTCGCGTGGGCCCACTCACGTGCCAGAAGGAGTCTCACGAAGTTTCAGCAAGATCTGGGCCTCCAACGCCTATAAATAGCACCCTGAAGCCTTCAGAAAAGGGGATCTTTCCGCCATTGAACGCCAAGACTCTGCCGGATTCAAGTTTAACTATCAGAATCGCTGTTGCATTCAGATTTCAAAGCAATTGTCAGCTGTAATCCATTGTAATCGATTGAATCGAGCAAAGCAATAAAGAGAAACCCTTCAAAGTGGACGTAGGCACGAACGCCGAACCACTATAAATCCTGTGTTTGTGATTGTTGCTTGTGAATTACTGTGATTTGTTACTTAGAGCTGAATTCTATACTGATTGTTGCTGAGTTCTGTGCTGAATATTATCGAATTGAACACGTAAACGGGTGCTTTCACGACCTTGGGTGTTTGTGACCAATTTTGGCGCAAACAGCAGTATATTGGATGATATAACTATTTAATTTAATAATTGAAGATTGAGTAAAATATTTAATCTTGAGTTTTGAGCCTGTTCAAAATATTTTAAAGGCTTGTAAAATTTATATTGATAGTATTGAAGATAGTAAAAGTGTTAAAATTGAATTTGAAAGTGTTTTGTTATGTTTTGAAAATATATCGTTTAAATTGATATTTAAAAATAGCCTTCCGAGGCACAGTCTCGAAATTCGACGAAACCAATTCCATTGGATCCGTAATAGTGTATTATTATCGGATTTCAATTTTTGTAACGTTTGGAGTTGTTGTGTGAGCGTACGACATATAAACGCGCTGAAATCTATATCGAAAATTCAATTTAATAACTGGGTCCAAAAAGCTATCTTCTCCATACAATCGAATTAGGGCTCGAAACCTTTTCCATTGCGTTAGGGGTATAACACTATAAACACCTAGCAGCGTGCCTCGATTGGAGGTCGAGATTTTGAGCTACGATTCTCAAGGTGATTCAAATTTAAATATAAATATAAATATAAAATACTGACCAGTCAAAATTCTCTCACATCAAAACTTTTTCCATTCTTTTCATATGTCACTATAGCCAACCCCTGCAAACACGCTACCTCGGCTTTTCAGTCGTCGAATCGTGTTTTGCCTCCTTCAACAGGCAAAGGAAAAAGAAAAAAAACCACATTGCCTTTTGACGCTTCAATTCAATTTCTAACGAGAAAATGGCGGAGCAAATTCTACGAATTTTAACTGCCGCCTTCCCTCTAAACCCTCGATCAAAAGTCATGGCTCTCCCCCCCTTCCCATATCCCTTATCTTCCCATCGAATTCGAATCACAATCTCAAAATTAAAAAGGGGTAAACGTGATGGCATAACTGTGGGCCGATGCTAGCTCGTAGTGGAGAATAGCTTAAATTCAAGGTCGAGTGGAGGCGCGTGCAAAGGTACATCACGATGGTGAGGGAGCTTGGTCGACAAGGCGGTGTGGCGTCGCGGTCGACATTTCGTTGGGCTGCGACCTGATGGGAAACTCGCGCTCATGGAGGCAAGCGAGAGGAAAGGAGACTTGACGAGGGAGGTGTGAAGCAGGGACTCAGGCAAAGCCGAAGCTTCTCGCGATGTATTGGTCAACTGAGTCGGCTTCGTGATCGAAGAGGGGAGGAGTTTCGGGGCATTGAAGGTACTACAATCCTAAATTGAGTTATAGAATTTTCTTAGCGGAATATTTTCAAATTTAAAATATATATATATATATATATATATATATTTATATAATTAGGAACAGAGGAATGTTATATGTGCTCATATGCATAAGAATTATAAATCCATATTTTTACAAAAATGTAAACATGTTAAAAATCTTAACAGTAAAATAAATTATTGTTCGTTTACATACAGTAAAGGGATAAGTATGCATATACACATTTTCACTTACTTGTTTAATTTTTAAAATAATGTATTTTAGTAACTGACTTGTTTAATAAACCTATTTAATTATACTAGTTACCAAATTATTAGTTTAAATTGAATAAATAAATAGTAATTTATTGTTCGATCAATTCGAATATTAATAAATCATATAAATTATTTATTCAAGGTCAAAAACTGGAAAACCAAGGCAATATTGAAGTAGATTACAAATGAAAAGCAAAGGTGAGTTAATCTCACTCATCTAGTTTTAAGTTAAATTTAAATGGTCAAATTTGAATAATTGGTTGAATGATTTAATTGATTTGATGTGCTATATTATATATAGTGGTATATAGTGTATATTGGAGTGACTGATTTCCCGCATTTTATAGCGGATGAGACCCTATGCGCCGCATAATAGCGTGTGATATTATTTAAAACCCATATACCGTGATATTCCATCTCGAAGTGGAATTGGTATTTTATTGTGCTAACATCTGTTAATGCAGGGAAACAGGTTGGAGGGATCCAACTGGATTCCTTAAAATATTTAGATTTGCTAAAATATTCTGTGATATAATTATTGCTATCCTGTGATGAATTATATTAATAATTGAAAATGTTGGATACTATGGTTGATTTAAAATATTTCGGAGAACTGAGTTATCAAAATCTATAGAAATGGGATTTCTGAAAAGAAAATAAAGGAGTGAATTTTGAGTAAATAATCATAGAGATTTAAATAAATTAAAATGAATTGGAAAAGACTAAAAAGTGATTTTTGAATTCTAATAAATATAATTCCAAGTGCGGGAAATGAGAATTTGAATAAATAGGAATAAGTAATTTAATTTTTAAACTCAAGTGATATTATTTTAAGAAATGAAGAATTTATTTTGAAATTCGAGGTTTGAATTAATTTGCAAGGATAAAGAAGAAATTTGAAAAATATGAAATTGGTATTTTCAGTTAAAAGATTTTAAATCATAACGAAGAATAAGATATGAAGTTAATGGATTTTGGAATAAATGGATTAAGTAAGGAAATTTATTTAAAAATTAAGTAAATTGGAAATCAATTTGGGGATTGATTTAAGTGTGTAAAACCGGGATTTTTAAACAAGAAGCGAGACTTGAAAGTAACAAACTGGTTTTATAAAAATAAAGTAATATATCAGTGGATATTTGGAAGAATAAATTCACGGTAGGAATTTATTAAAGGAATGGGTAAATTTGTTTAAAAATAAATAGTGATTTATTTTTAAAAGATGTGAACGAGAAGTGTATTTCCTTGGATAGCCAAGTACGTTTTCGAAGAAAATTTTGTTAAAAGTTTTAAGTTGTTTAAAAAGTATGTTCAGAAAATTTATTATTTCTAAATGTTTAAATTCTAAAGCAAGTATTTTCTTTTAATGTATTTATAGCAGTAATTATTTAAAGATGGCTTGGTATTATGTTTTAATGGTTAGAAATTCAGTTTTATATTGTACAAAGTAGTTTTTATTTTAAATATTCTTAAAGTATATAATTTGAATAAGTATTAAAGTAATTTTAATTTAAATGTTTTAAAGGATATTTTACGATAAAGTGTTTTTAAATTATTTTAAAAATCTAAAGTTTTTGTGCTTGGTGTTTTCAGTGGAAATAAATATTTGGGAATTCATTCCATGAGAAGAGTGTGGCTTGAAAACTGTTTTCAAAGGGGTTGAAAATGGAAATATATCTTGCGAAGATATTTTGAGGTTAATAAATAATTCAGGAGAAATTATTTATATTTTATGGTTGTTTGTGAATGTTAATTGATAGCTAAATAACCGACTATCAATATTGGCCAATGCGCTGATCGTTTCGAAGAGACCGGGATTAATTTCTCGAAAACCACGTCGATCCAGTTTATACGTTTTCGTGGAAAAACGAGTTCGGAGTCGAAGATGGATCAGCGAAGTGCAAGGGCTAGTCGATATTAATCCTGAGGATGATTCCAAAATGGATGTAGTAGGAGTAGTGCCTTCGGTTCCTTTCGAACCCGGAACAGACTTGTATAGATGAATGCTTTCGGATCGTCAGGTGGACGATGGGCATTCTAAGTGAAACGTTCTAAAAGGTAACCCTTAGCCTCGAGCCTCAACAACCAGAAATTACTGAAAATCAGGGGTTATGCAGCAAGGCTAAGTGGGTAGCACCTATTAGGTTGAGGTCATCCCTGTCTAGATGTCCCTTTTATTCGGCTTAGTGGTGCGGTTGCTGATCCCAACCATGGGGTGATCTTACTAGAGATTATCCAGTAAGGGAAGTCCCGATCTTGTGTTGCAGGGGATTGGGAGTAATCCTCGGTACGGTAATCTAGGCCACGTACTGTGACAGGTGGTACCCTAGTGCCTAGTCATTAGTTGGAAATCCATTCTCCGTACGTGCCCTTTACAGTTTTGTTTGTCTACCTATTAGCTGGAATTTAATAAATGTAACAATTTCGGCTATTTGAATAATTTTTTGTAAATATACCCTATTATAATATCATAGGATTTTAATAAAAAGTGTTTTGGCTATCGTGAGGCAAAAACTCGACATGTTTAATTGTGGCGTGGTCTTACGTGATGCTTTTGATTTCAAAGGATTTTGAAACTTTAATAATCAATTTGAGTGTGGTTTCTCACGCTGGTATTCCAGACTGACTCGGGTGTCATTTAACTATAATGCTCGGGTCAGACCGAGTATTATAGAATACAGGAAAGGATGCTGTGGAGCTCAGGAGACGAGCTGGATGGAAATATGTACTTCCGTATTTGTGTTAAATACTCCGCGATGTATTCAGATTGTGAGGACAGGTTATGATTACTGCCCAGTTGTGTGTTATGTATACTCTAATGATGTAATGTATAAACAGATTTGTTTTGTGTAAAGATCATTTATTATCAGTTATATTTTATTCCACTGTGATGGTTAGATTCTGACGTTGTTTTCTATTTTCTTCTTCTACCTCTTCTTCTTTAATCCAAATGGTTCGTATTTCTGTACATCTTGAGTTGATTGAAGGAGAATAATGTCGACTCTAGGGGTACGGAACTGCGGGACGTTTCACTTGGTATCAGAGCTTAGGTTGGTGATAACCTTGGCTCTGGTGGGGATTACTCATTGAAAATAGAGCCGTAGTACTCTAGAATGAGTTTGAGCGTATTAATAGATATGAGCGCATATTTGTTAGTGAATATAAATTGTTTTAATATTGTGTTGACTTATTAGTTGGGTGGAATATGAATTCTGGTCGAATAAGTTGGCCGCTATTCGAGAAGAGTTTATAAACACCTGATACGATAAATTGACACGGTATTGTTTTAAAGGTGGGTGAATGAAATATTTTTTCCCAAAATTATATTTTGATATAAAAGAAATATTTCCTTAAATTGTTATATAACTTGGATGTTTGGATGATAATATTTTAAACAAATAAGATTATAAAAATTGAAATGACTTGTATAATCAAACGGAAAAAATGGAACGAGCATAAATTATACAAATGAATTTTAATTAAAATTTGACTTAAATCAAATCTGTAAATTTGAAATCTCGGAGATTTTGGAAGTGTTTTTCGAAGTGTTTTGAAGGCAAATAATAACATTATTGTTTTAGAAGTATTTTTGAAAGAAAATTGTTTCAAATAAATTTTGGGAAGGGATATAGCATTGAGCTCACTTCAGTCGTTGGAAAATAATTTCGATGATGACTGCAGCATCATCGATGTTCATTTTCGAATTTCTAAGTGATGGATTGCTACCAAATTGATTTGTTCAGAAGAACTAGTTTGTTTTTGAAATTTCAAAGGAAATTTGTTGGGAATAAAAACCAGGATTGGTTTAAAAATTTGAGAAATGTGATTTTGGGATAATGGTGGTTTTAAAATGATTTGAACCAAAAGTCGGGTGTTTGAAATCCTGAGTCCTTATTTGAATTGAAAATCCTGATGAGGTAAGTTCTAAACTTGTAATGTTGAGATAATTTTTACATAAGGAAGGAAAATACGAGCTTTGAATGTTGGAATTAAAATTTAAAGTGAAAAGGTTAAATAAATTTAATTTGGAAAAAATTAAATTATGGAAAATTTAATGGATGATTGGAAGAAATAATTAGTAAATCTTGAATGTGATTGGAATGGGAAAATAAACATTAAATTTGGATTGGGAGATAAAATTTAATTAGATTGAAATAAATTGAATTAAACTGAAAATAAAACCTAGTTGTATTTGGACTAAGTTGAAATTGAAATAAAATAAATTGAGAAGTAGATGATATTAAGTGAAAGTAAGTTCTTACTTAATTTAAATTTAAGTGGATTGAGTGGATTAAAGAGAATTGTATGATGCTAGATTTAACTGAAGTTAAGTTAAATAAAATTGAACTGAAATAAATTCAGTTGAGTTATAGATAATATTGAATAGACTAAAATTCTTACTTAAATAAATAAGCGTAAACTAAGTAAGTATTGAATTCGGATAAATAAGCTTTGGAAGCTTATAAAAGAACTGAAAAGCATTGAAATAAAAATACAATCCCTAGTTAAAAGTAAAGTGAAAATGTGATTGATTGTAAACGGATGGAGAAGTATGAATATTAATAAGTGAGTAACTTATAAAAATGTAAAAAGGGAATAAATAAGCCGAAATAAAAGTGTTGGAATTTTGAAAAATGAAAGAAAATCCAAACTGCAATTATAAAAGAAAAAAAATTGAACTCGGGAAAATTTAATGAAGTGATTTTTGTAATAAAATCAAATATTGATTTAAAAGTTGGAAGTAAGCTAATTAGCCAAATAAATTATTTGATAGAGTATGTTAATAAAATTTAACTCGGTTAAATAAAATGGATTGTAAGTTAATAATGAAGTTTGGAAATAAACTCGAATTATAAATAGAATTCGACTTGGATTGATAATGAATTAAAATAAGTGGAGATGTTGTAAAAATAAATGGAATTGGATTATAATAGAGATGATTTGAGTTACAAATAAAATCCAATTCGAGTATAAATGAGTTAAGTATGTGCTTGGATATTATTTTGATAAATTGAGAAGCTGAATTAAAATAAATGGATGGGCTAACTGAATTAAATGGAATTTGATTAGATGAGAATCAAATTAAATAGAAGTGAACTTAAGTTTGAAGTTGGAATAAATTAAAGTAAATTAACTTAAGTTTAAAATTTATAGAAGCTTAGCTTCGAGGAAGGGTGAAAGTTCAGTAAATAAAAGTTGGGTTGAATTAATTTGGAAAATGGTTATTGATATAAGCATGGAATGTGTCAAACTAAATAAAATGGTTGTGAATGAATTAAAATGCAAGGAATTAAATATAAATTGAGTTGGAATCAATTTAATGGTTATAAGCTTAAATAATTATTTATTCACATGAACATGGTCGAATTGCGTAGAAATAAATTATCGTTTGAAGAAAACGAGATTAAATAAAATTCTATGAGTTGATAGAAGTGAAATAAATTTGATTTTGAAATTAATTGAATTGAATATGAGCTTGTTTGGATTGAAAATAAAGTGAATGTAAACAATTGAGTTGTAAACCATTAAAATTGAATGCAATGGTACATGAATTGGTTGAAAGCAATTGAATTAGTTTTGAAATCATATAAATTGCTCTTGGAAAGTGTTTGGTGCATGTTGCTTATGAAATACATGTGTTTAGCTATTGAAGTAAGTCAAATGTTAATAAATTTCGTATATTTAGTACTTACATGTTTGAATTGAGTAAGTACAGGTACCGGGAAGCCGTTTGGCTGGATTTGGACGCGCTAATTGCTAAAATAACAAGCCGCTTGCTTAAAAATGCTAAATAAAGGTACGCCTACGAAATAAAAATAGGAAATATGAACTGTTTTTGTTTTTCCGACCATGTAGGTCGATGTTTATATATTTATATCTCTTATCAAATTACAAAAGCTACTCCGTATAAAGGAGACTCTGCCAAAAAGTATCGAAATTTTGGGAGTTAAAAAATTTTTGGAAAATTTTTGTTAGCGAAAAAACGATTTCAAATTGGAATTGAAATAAGTGATTTTGGGAATGGAAATTGAAACTAATAGTTTGTTTGGAACTAAAGGGTTAGGAAAGTGAATTTGGGATTTTTGATTTCAGAGGATAAATTGAAACATGCTCGGCAAATTTATGTATTCAATTTTCTGTATGAAATTTGATGATTTTCTAGTCTAGCCACTTGGCTTTTGTTTTCTTTTGAAATCCGGGGGCCCGCAGAGGCATGTTGTAGTTATACCGAGCTAGCCGCGCAAAGGAGATGCTGGTGAATTTTTTTGGGAAATTTAGAGAGTTGGAAATTTTTTGAGAAAGTTTTGATAATTCAAATTTGGATTTAAATTTAAATTTGAATAAGTGGAGTAAATAATGTTGTTGGAAACTATGGAAGGTTTTGGGAAGTTGGTTGAAGTAATAGTGGGTCTTTAATAAATGATATGTTATGGCAAGTTGATAAAACTGTTTGGTTTTGGAAAATAGTAATGGGTATTGGATCATTCTTCATAACTAGCAATTTCGGGGATGAAATTCTTTTAAGGGGGTGGAATGTGACGACTCGGATTTTTCATCGTTGAGTTTGGAATATTTAAATGGGTTTAAATATTTAATTTGGATTATAAATTGATTTTGAATATGAAAGTTTAGTTTTTATTCAATAAAATAGATTTAGAATTTAATATAGCGGTATGTTGGATGATATAACTATTTAATTTAATAATTGAAGATTGAGTAAAATATTTAATCTTGAGTTTCAAGCTTAATAAAAATATTTTAAAGGCTTGTAAAATTTATATTGATAGTACCGAAGATAGTAAAAGTGTTAAAATTGAATTTGGAAGTGTTTTGTTAAATTTTGAAAATATATCGTTTAAATTGATATTTAAAATAGCCTTCCGAGGCACAGTCTTGGAATTTGACGAAACCAGTTCCATTGGATCCGTAATAGTGTATTATTATCGGATTTCAATTTTTGTAATGTTTGGAGTTGTTGTGTGAGTGTACGACATATAAACACGCTGAAATCTATATTGAAAATTCAATTTAATAACTGGGTCCAAAAACCTATCTTCTCCATACGATCGAATTAGGACTCGAAACTTTTTCCATTGCGTTCGGAACAGGGGTATAACACTATAAACACCTAGCGGCGTGCCTCGATTGGAGGTCGAGATTTTAAGCTACGATTTTCAAGGTGATTCAAATTTAAATTTATATATAAAATACTGACCAGTCAAAATTCTCTCACATCAAAACTTTTTCCATTCTTTTCATATGTCACTGAAGTCAACCCCTACAAACACGCTACCTCAGCTTTTCAGTCGTCGAATCATGTTTTGCCTCCTTCAACTGGCAAAGGAAAAAGAAAAAAATCACGTTGCCTTCTGATGCTTCAATTCAATTTCTAACGAGAAAATGGCGGAGCAAATTCTTCGAATTTTAATCGGTGCCTTCTCTCTAAACCCTCGATCGAAAGTCATGGCTCCCCTCTCCCTTCCCAAATCCCTTATCTTCCCATCGAATTCGAATCACAATCTCAAAATAAAAAAAGGGGTAAACGTGATGGCATCATGGTGGGCCGATGCTAGCTCGCAGTGGCGAATAGCTCAAATTCGAGGTCGAGTGGAGGCGCGTGCGAAGGTACGTCACGATGGTGAGGGAGCTAGGTCGACAAGGCGGTGTCGCGTCACGGTCGACATTTCGTTGGGCCGCGACCTGATGGGAAACTCGCGCTCATGGAGGCAAGCGAGAGGAAAGGAGATTTGACGAGGGAGGTGTGAGGCAGGGACTCAGGCAAAGCCGAAGCTGCTCGGGATGTATTGTTCAACTGAGTCGGCTTCGTGATCGAAGAGGGGAGGAGTTTCGGGGCATTGAAGGTACTGCAATCCTAAATTGAGTTATAGAATTTTCTTAGCAGATTATTTTCAAATTTAAAACAAATTATATATAGGGGCATTTCACTAGAAGGACAAACTTTGCAGTCCAATTAGTTTCTAGGACACACATCCACAAAAATTAATTTCAAGGCCAAAGTCAGCATAATAATTACTTTTAAGGACAAAGTCAGCAGTCCAATTACTTTCAAGGACATAATTTCATAGGTTTTTGGGCCTTATAAACTAATTATTTTGCATTTTGTCCTTAAAAGTAATTATTTCAGTTGTGTCTCCTACAAACTAATTGCACTTGCTAAAGAGGCCCTTGTGGCTAATTTCCACTTATATATATATATATGTTTATATAATTAGGAACGGAGGAAAGTTATATGTTCTCATATGCATAAGAATTTTAAATCCAGATTTTTAATGTAAACATGTTAAAAATCTTAACAGTAAAAGAAATTACTGTTCGTTTACATACAGTAAAGGAATAAATATGCATATACACATTTTTACTTACTTGTTTAATTTTTAAAATAATGTATTTTAGTTACTAACTTGTTTAATAAACCTATTTAATTATATTAGTTACCAAATTATTAGTTTAAATTAAATAAATAAATAGTAATTAATTGTTTGATAAATTCAAATATTAATGAATCATATAAATTGTTTGTTCATGGTCAAAAACTGGGAAAATCAAGGCAATATTGAAGTAGATTACAAATGAAAAGAAAATGTGAGTTAATCTCGCTCATCTGGTTTTAAGTTAAATTTAAATGGGTAAATTTAAATAATTAGTTGAACGATTGAATTGATTTGATGTGCTATATTATATATAGTGGTATATAGTGTATATTGGAGTGACTGATTTCCCGCATTTTAGCGGATGAGACCCTATGCGCCGTATAATAGCGGGTGATATTATTAAAACCCATATACCATGATATTCCACCTCGAAATGGAATTGGTATTTTATTGTGCTAACATTTGTGGATGCAGGGAAACAAGTTGGAGGGATCCAACTGGATTCCTCAAAATATTTAGATTTGTTAAAATATTCTGTGATATAATTATTGTTATCCTGTGATGAATTATATTGATAATTGGAAATGTTGGATACTATGGTTGATTTAAAATATTTCGGAGAACTGAGTTATAAAAATCTATAGAAATGAGATTTCTGAAAAGAAAATAAAAGAGTGAATTTTGAGTAAAATAATCATAGAGATTTAAATAAATTAAAAATGAATTGGAAAAGAATAAAAAGTGATTTTTGAATTCAAATAAATATAATTCCAAGTGTGGGAAATGAGATTTTGAATAAATGGGAATAAGTAATTTTATTTTTAAACTCAAGTGATATTATTTCAAGAAATGAAGAATTTATTTTGAAATTCAAGGTTTGAATTTGTTTGCAAGGATAAAGAAGAAATTTGGAAAATATGAAATTGGTATTTTCATTTAAAAGATTTTAAATCATAACGAAGAAATAAAATCTGAAGTTAATGGATTTTGGAATAAATGGAGTAAGTAAGGAAATTTATTTAAAAGTGAAGTAAATTGGAAATCAATTTGGGGATTGATTTAAGTGTGTAAAACTGGGAATTTTAAACAAGAAGCGAGACTTGAAAGTTATAAACTGGCTTTATAAAAATGAAGTAATATATCAGTGGATATTCGAAAGAATAAATTCACGGTAGGAATTTATTAAAGGAATGGGTAAATTTGTTTAAAAATAAATAGTGATTTATTTTTAAAAGATGTGAAAGAGAAGTGTATTTTCCTGGATAGCCAAGTACGTTTTCGAAGCAAATTTTGTTAAAAGTTTTAAGTTGTTTAAAAAGTATGTTTAGAAAACTTATTATTTCTAAATGCTTAAATTCTAAAGCAAGTATTGTCTTTTAATGTATTTATAGTAGTAATTATTTAAAGATGGCTTGGTATTATGTTTTAAAAGTTAGAAATTCAGTTTTATATTGTACAAAGTAGTTTTATTTTCAATATTCTTAAAGTATATAATTTGAATAAGTATTAAAGTAATTTGGATTTAAATGTTTTAAAGGATATTTTATGATAAAGTGTTTTTAAATTATTTTAAAAATCTAAAGATTTTTTGCTTTGTGTTTTCAGTGGAAATAAATATTTGGGAATTCATTCCATGAGAAGAGTGTGGTTTGAAAGCTGTTTTCAAAAGGGTTGAAAATGGAAATATATCTTGCGAAGATATTTTGAGCTTAATAAATAATTCAGGAGAAATTATTTATGTTTGATGGTTGTTTGTGAATGTTAATTGATAGTTAAATAACTGACTATCAATATTGGCCAATGCGCTGATCGTTTCGAAGAGACCGGGATCGTGATTAATTTCTTGAAACTCACTTCGATCTAGTTTGTACGTTTTCGTGGAAAAACGAGTTCGGAGTCGAAGATGGAGCAGCGAAGTGCAAGGGCTAGTCGCTACTAATCCTGAGGATGATTCCAAAATGGATGTAGTAGGAGTAGTGCCTTCGATTCCGTTCGAACCTAGAACGGACCTGTATGGATGAATGCTTTCGGATCGTCAGGTGGACGATGGGCATTCTAAGTGAAATGTTCTAAAAGGTAACGCTTAGCCTCGAGCCTCAACAATCGGGAATGACTAAAAATTAGGGGTTATGCAGTAAGGCTAAGTGGGTAGCACCAATCAGGGTGTGGTCATCCTTGTCTAGATGTCCCTTTTATTCGACTTAGTGGTACGGTTGCTGATTCCAACCGTGGGGTGATCTTACTCGGGATTATCCAGTAAGGGGTAGTCCCGGTCTTGTGTTGTAGGGGATTGAGAGTAATCCTCGGTACGATGATCTAGGCCACGTACTGTGACAGGTGGTACCCCAGTGCCTAGCCATTAGTTGGAAATCCATTCTCCGTACGTGCCTTTTACGGTTTTGTTTGTATACCTATTAGCTGGAATTTAATAAATGTAACAATTTCGGCTATTTGAATACGTATTTGTAAATAGACCCTATTATAATATCAGAGGATTTTAACAAAATGTGTTTTGGCTATCGTAAGGTAAAAACCCGACATGTTTATTTGTGGCGTGGTCTTACAAGATGGTTTTGATTTCAAAGGATTTTGAAAATTTAATAATCAATTTGAGTGTGGCTTCTCACGTTGGCATTCCAGACTGGCTCGGGTGTTATTTAACTATAATGCTCGGGTTAGACCGAGTATTACAGAATACTGGAAAGGATGCTGTGGAGCTCAGGAGACGAGCTGGATGGAAATACGTACTTCCGTATTTGTGTTAAATACTCCGCTGTGTATTCAGATTGTGAGGACAGGTTATGATTACTGTCGAGTTATGTGTTATGTATACTCTGATAATGTAATGTATAAACAGATTTTATTTCGTAAAGATCATTTATTATCAATTATATTTTATTCCGCTACGATGGTTAGATTCTGATGTTGTTTTCTATTTTCTTCTTCTACCTCTTCTTCTTAACCCAAATTGTTCGTATTTCCGTAGAATAGTGTCGAGTAAAGGGGTACGGAACTGCGGGACGTTTCACTTATATTCACTAACAAATACGTGCTCATATCTATTATTACACTCAACTCATTCTAGAGTACTACTGACTCTATCTCTAATGAGTAATGACCAACAGAGCCAAGGTTGTCACTTAACCAAATGCTCTGATACCACTTTGTAAAGACCCATTTTTCTACGCCCGAAAGTCGACATCAATATGTCCACTGTATCAAATGCCGCACAATCGAATGCTGGAAAACCGAAGCTTTAGGGTTAAAGAAAAAGAAGATAGAAGAAGAAACATAAACAATAAACAGAATCTCACATTTCGCAGCGGAACAATATACAATAGATAAATGAATATCTTTAAAGCAAAAAAACACTATGTCAATTTATACATACATTATCAGAGTGTACAACAACACAGCAGCGGAATGGAAATATTACATATACCAGTGATACGTCTCGCCATCCAGCTTGCTCCTGATCTCCACAGCATCTCTTTTCTGACTTTGCTCCAAAATAACTGAAACCTGATTCTAGGCTGCCCATGTGGAAAATTATGGGCACCCAGAGTTTAGAAGGGGAACAATAAACTCCAGACCAGTCGTGGGACTGGTATGAGATCTTAAAAACAGTTATTTTCACAAAGAAAATAAAAAGAAACCTGCAATGCTTTTGGAAAATGAAACTACCATAAGGCCTCCCGCCACACACACAATGCAAACGCAGAATTGGAGGAGATTTCTCCTTATGACAGTCAAACATGCTTGATACGCAAAATCTTTTCAATATTATTATTAGTGCATAGTGCAGAAAACCTTTCGAAAGTATAATATTAATCTTAGCCAACATAGACATTTCGAACTATGCCTACTATAGCTACCATCTAAACAGTGGTGACCACCATAAGTAAATGGCGGGTTATACAACTAAAACCGTACAAGGCGCGTATTGGAGATTGGATTTCCAACGGATGGTCAGGCTAAGGAACTTCCTACTGCCACATGGGTACGCCTCTGGAGGGACTCCCAAGAACCTACCCGGATCTCTGCCAACATAAGGCCGGGTTACCTATGTAACAAGGTAACTACTACTTGAGTATGCCATCCCCCGGTCGTTTGCGACCTTTATCCGAGGATCCTCAACCACAAAGCAACAACCACAAAGTATAATAAATTTGCAGCAACCACATAGGTTAAATATCTGGGCTCAATACCATGATACCACCCTTTTCCAGAAAGAAATGACATACCCTAAAGGGCGCGACCTTCGTAACCTTGCCGCATCCTTCCTGTTTTGACCATTTTCGGGATGTGAGGTCCGATGAAGTCTCCTCCACAAAGATACACTTTTCACAAAGCCATGCTTTAATCAACAAATGATCAGCAGCACTTCGTATGCCACATTACCAAATTGGGAATGTATCACCAATGACCATCAACTACATAACCTCTGAGCTCGTATGTCTCAGAGAAGGGTGTTAAACTAAGAGAATGAATTCTCTGCCACCAACAGAAATGCATTTGATAGAAACTAGCTTTACATCTCAAAGTGTAACGTCATACACACATCCATGCAAGTTCGTTTCGGGATCAAATGTGTAACAACCCAGAATTTTGGTCGTTAGATTTTGAACATTTAATTCATTTTAAATGTTGAATGTGAAATATAATTTGATTTGGAATAAAAATATTTTGATTAGATTAATGAAATTAGTTAAATTTTCAATATGGAAATTCAATTGAAATTTGAATAATAATAATTTAATATTTGGGATTGAAATAATTTATGAATCTGGAGGCAAATGGAACGAAAATGGTTTCTAAAATTTATTTTAAGTCTATTTGGATTTAAATATTGATGTTGGATTTTTGGGTGGAATCAAAAGTCGATAAGTTTAAAATTTGAAATTTTATATAAATTTATTAATGGAATTTAGTAATATAATAATGAAAATAATCAGATTTTGGTTCGAAATGAATCAGAACGATTTCTGATGTGAATATAAATTCTGTATGATTTATAATAAAGTTACTTAAGTTTTAAAAGTGAAATTTTAGGTGATTTCGACGATTTTGGAAATCGCTCGAATTTATCGACGAGTTAAAATAGCCTTCCGGGGAACAATCTCGGAATTCGATGAAACCAGTTCCATTGGATCCATAATAGTTAGTTATTATCGGATTTCAATTTTCATAGTAATCGGAGTTATCGTTTGACCCTGGCAGCTCAAAACGCATAGAAGCTTTTTTAATCGATTTAATTTAAAATTGATTGTTTATTCCCGTAACTCGCGTATACGACCAAATTAGCTTCTGAAACACATTCCATTGTGTTCGAAATGCGGGTAAAACATTATAATCGCTAGTCGGCACGCGTTGTTTGGAGATCGTGTGAAAAATTGCTTTAAAATGAATTTAATATTAAAATATTATTTATATACATACATATATATATATATATACACGTTTTAAGCCAAGCCCTAACCCTATTTCTTCCAGCCGCATCTTTTTATTTCAATGGCCGGCATGCTTCCCTCATCTTTCTCATTTTTCTCTCCATCTGCTCACCTATACCAAAAACTTCCAACTGCAAAGTTGAAGAGCTCGCTACGAACTTCCAATCCAACGATAGAGATCGTGTTTCGAGCGACGAGGAGGGTGAAATCGAGGCTGGAACCGTGGCTGTTTGTGTGCGTTTTCCGATGAAATGGGGGCATCGAGTTTCGTGTGCTTTCCACCGTGGGTGGAGCTAACTGCTACGCACGAAGTGGAGGGTTTGGATCGACCTCTAGGTGATCTTAGGGGGCGACGGTGGTTCGATGTTGTCGCGTGCGTTTTGGGTTTTGCTGCCTATGTTGCACGATTTAGAAGAAGAGAGAGCGACCTATTTTGTTCGGTAATAAAAAAAGAGAAATTTTGTTTTAAAATTTTATTCAAACTTCATAATCCTATAACTTTTGCATACATTATCAGAATTCGACGAAACTGGCGACGCCGGAATCGCAGCGACGAGTACTGCGTAGTGGAACAATTCTGGGATCAATCTGAGCAAGTAAAAATTTAGGTTAAATCGAACGCCGTTCGATTTAATTTAAAATTTCAACGCCCGTCGAAAATTCAAGGTGAGTTAATCTCACTCACATCTGGAATTTCAGCTGTTTTAAATAGATAATATTTAAATGATTGGTTGATTAGTTTAATATGAAAATTATTATCAAATTTGATCGATATTTATTTGTCGCGTTAACATCTGTGGATGCAGGGAAAAACAGGTTGGAGGGATCCAACTGGATTCCTCACAAATAGAAATTTTATTGATATTCTGTGATATATTTCGTTAATATCCTGTGATAGATTGATTTGGAAATTAAATCGTGCTGTGTATGATTGGATAAGTATAATTTTGGATTTTAAAATATAAATAAAATAGGTTGGAATTAAAAGAAAATAGAAAGCGGAAATTTTGAGTAATAAATTCAAGAAATTGGTTGAAAATTTAAAGTGTTTGAAATTGTGATTTAAAAAGGAAATGCGAATTGTTTTAAAAATAATAGCGAGATTTATTTTTAAAGGATGGGAAGTGTATTTTTTCTGGAAACTAAGCATGTTTCAAAGAAAGATTTTCAAAGTATAAACTGGAAAGTTTTTGCAAAGGTGTTTTTAGAATATTTTAGAAAATTATTATTATTATTTTTAATTGTTTTAAGTGAAAGTAAGTATCTGTTTACATAATTATGGTATTTAGTTATTTAAAAGGTAATTTAGAATTGTTTCTAAAGGGAATTAAACATGAACATTTTATATAATAACCTCATATAAAAAGAAAATTCTTGATTTAAGTTAATTAAGAAACTTTTATAGATTTTCAAAAGTACAATTTGAATAAAGAATTCAGTAATCATATTTTAAATACTTTAAGTACATTTTGAAAGTGATTTTCAGGAGATAGAAATGTATTTAAAAATAAAAGGTGTTTATTTGTAAAGTGAGGAAAGGAATTTATGGAATATAAACGTAAATTTGAATTGAGATAAATCAAGTAGGATTTATAAAAAGAATTCTTTGGTTTATTCTGAAATGGAAGTGTATTTCCCTAAAAAGCCAAGTACGTTTCAAAGTAATTTTTTTAAGTGAATGTTAAAAGTTTTAAATTTGGTTTTAAAGGAATGTTTTTAAGAAATTATTTAAGTTGTTAAATTAAAGGTAAATAGCATTAAAATAGTTATAATAGTAATTATTTTAAAGGGTTCATGGGTATTATTTTTAACGATAATTTTTAATATTTATATTTTATGGAATAGTTTTATTTTAAGAATAGGTTTTGGTTAAAGTATTATTTGGAACTTGAATAGGATTTCATAACTCCTATTTTCAAAAAAAAAATTAGTTAGCTTAACCTTTGCTTTAAAGAAAATAGTTTATATTTTATAAAGCGGTTTTATTCGAAATATTTTTAAAGGTATACATATATTTTAAATTAAGTACGTAAGAAGTTTAATATAAATGTTTTAATGTATTTCAAGAATAAAGAATTTAAATTATTTTAAATCTTAAGTATTGGTACTTGGATATTTTATGAGGAAGTAAAGATTTGGGAATTTATTCCATGAGAAGAGTTGGGTTTGAAAACTGTTTTCAAAAGGGTTTGAAAATGGAAATATATCTTGTAAAGATATTTTTGAGGTTAATAAATAATTTGGGAAATTATTTATTGTTTGATGGATGTTTGTGAATGTTAACTGATGGTTAAATCACCGACTATCAATATTGGCCAATGTGTTGATCGTTTCGAAGAGACCAGGATCGAGATTTATTTCTCGAAAACCATTTCGATCCGGTTTGTATGTTTTCGTGGGTAAAACGAGTTCAGAGTCAAAGATGGAGCAGTGAAGTGCAAGGGCTAGTCACTACTAATCCTGAGGATGTTTCCAAAATGGATGTAGTAGGTGTAGTGCCTTCGGTTCCGTTCGAACCCAGGACGGACTTGTATGGACGAATGCTTTCGGAACATCGTCAGGTGGACGATGAGCATTCTAAGTGAAACGTTCTAAAAAGGTAACGCTTAGCCTCAAGCCTTATCAACCGGGAATGACTGAAAATCAGGGGTTATGCAGCAAGGCTATGTGGGTAGCACCCATTAGGGTGAGGACATCCCTGTCTAGATGTCCCTTTTATTCGGCTTAGTGGTGCGGTTGCTGATCCCAACCGTGGGGTGATATTACTCGGGATTATCCAGTAAGGGGTAGTCCCGGTCTTGTGTTGCAGGGGATTGGGAGTAATCCTCGGTACGGTGATTTAGACCACGTACTGTGACAGGCGGTACCCCAGTGCCTAGTCATTAGTTGGAAATCCATTCTCCCTACGCGCCTTTTACGAGTTTTGTTTGTATTAACCACTTTGTGACTAATAGCTAGAATTTAATAGATGTAACAATTTCGTCTATTTTAATAAGTATTTGTATATAGACCCTATTATAATATCAGAGGATTTTATAAGAATTTTTTAAGCTATCGTAAGGTAAAAACCCGACATGTTTATTTGTGGCGTGGTCATACAAGATGCTTTTGTTTTTAAAGAATTTTGAAACTTTAATAATCAATTTGGGTGTATTGTTATCAGCTGGTATTCTAGACTGACACGGGTGTTATTTCATTATAATGCTCGGGTCAGACCGAGTATTATAGATTATAGGAAAGGATGCTGTGGATCTCAGGAGAGGAGCTGGAGTCCGAGACGTATTACTCGTATTTGTTTATTTCCACTGCTGTGATTGTTTGAAATTGTCAGGCTGGTAATTATTGTTTGTTGTGATACTCTGGTGGTATGTTGTATAAAACAGATATAGTTTTCATTTTGTGTAAAGGTCTGTTATTTACTATTATATATTATTTCGCTGCGATTATGAGATTCTGTTATTGTTTAGTTCCTTCTTTCTTCTATCTTCTTTCCTTTTTCTCAACAATCTGTCTTTTCCGGCACTTGATCGTTGGCATATTATACTGTGGAGTATTTTTTGTCGATTTTCGAGGGTCGAGAAGGGCGGGTCGTGACAGAATGGAACCGAAGGCACTTTAAAAGAAGCCCTTGCAAATCCGGATATTCACTAATCACGTCCGAAATCCCCATCACAAAGGGTGATAAAATCTCTATACCGGAGCAACCCGATGCAAAGACATTCGACAGGTAATCCTTTCGTTTTCGAAAATACCCGGTCTTCAACACCATCTTCAAATGCAATCCCATTTCGTCGTACCATTATTCGAAATGGGTTTTATGGCACAAGGTCCTCTCCCGGCTAATCCGAATAACGAGCGCTTATTTTTAAAATAAGTGTTACATTCAGATTTCAACAAATCATAACAATTTCCATTTTGATTTCTTAAAGAAAAAATCCATCACAATCACAAGGGTTCGATGTGGTTTTCGAATATCCATTTGGAATCCAACCCCAGGTCGCATCGAAATTCAAATGCCATAGAAAAACCAATATTGATAGTCGATTTTTTAACTATCAAATCAACATTCACCACAATCACCAAGATTTAAATAATTTCCCCCCAATTATTTATTTTAAAAACATCTTCGCGTGATATAATTTTAACACTTCAACCGTTTGAAAAAAAATATCAAATTAATTTCCATATTTCAATTCTTTGAAACCAAATTTCAATTTATTTTTCCTTACACAGAATATATTCCCAAAATATTTATTCGTTTCCACTAAAAATCTGTCGAGTCCCAATACTTTAAAACAAATTAATTTGCTTATCCAAACATATATATTTGGAAATATTTAAAACAAAACTATTTCTAAATGCTTATTTAAATATTAGATATGAAAATATTATACCAATACCTCATATAATACTTCAAGTCCAAACTAAATCTAAAATAAAATTAGTGGATAGAGTATAAATATTTAAATAACTATTTCCTAAATCAAATATCAATTTAATCTTTAAAATAATCCCTTCTATAATTTATTAAATAAATCTTTACTTTAAAGATTTAAAAAAATTTCCAAAAATATTTTCTCCAACAATATTTTTTAAAATCAATTTCTAGAAATTTTAATTTTATTTCAAAAGCTATTTTAAAAACATACTCGGCTTTACAGGGAAAGTATACCTTCCATTCTAAAATGGTTATTCAAATCAATTTATAAATCTTTCTAGATTTATTTTAAATTTACGTTCCAAATCCGTAAATTCAATTTCCCTTTATTTCATAAAATTATCGTTGTGAATTTAAATTTCCAAATATCGGCTGACATACGATTTTCAAATCGTTTTCCAAATATTCACTTTCAAATACCAAATCAAATTCCAAACTGATTTTTCCAAACATTTACTTCAAAACACCAAATCAATTTTCATAATTGATTTCCCAAAATTTATTTTTAAACACCAAATCAATTTTAGATCGATTTCCCAAATATTTATTATTTTTACCAAATCAATATCAAATTGATTTTCCAATTTATTTTCAAAACCCCAAATCAAATTTCAAATTGATTCTCAAATTTATTTCAAACACCAAATTTATTATCTTTTGAAACAAATTCCTTCTTTTAAATTAACTTAATTTTCTAAAAATTATTTGCAATAAAATTTTCTACTTAAATTTCAAAAATCCAATTTTATTTATTTCTGGTATCCTACGATACCCAAAATATATTCGGCTACACCATAGCCTTCAATGATTTCAACCATAAATATTATCACACACAGATTATTAATAATCCACCCACAATATTGAAATAAATTCAAATATCTGAGGAATCCAGTTGGATCCCTCCAACCTGTTTCTCTGCATCCAAAGACGTTAGCATAACAATTAAATATCAATTCTACTTTGAGGTGGAATATCGCGGTATATGGGATTTTATATAATATCACCCGCTATTATGCGGCGGATAAGGTCTCATCCGCTATGTACACTACAAGAAAATCAGTCTGTGGTTGCATAAAATGGTGGCATTTTCCCCTAAATGCAACCAATAACATTTCAACCTGTATTATAAACGCGGCAAAAAGATTTCACTATCCCGTGCATACCAAAATGTTTCCGCGTAAATACAATAAACGTAAGCAGTATGTTTGCGCTCTCTCACTTAGAAAATTTTAACCTAATCCCAAATTGCTTCAACAAAAGCAAACAAACAAAGGTCGATTTCCATTCTTCTCTTCACGTCGTAATTGCAGCACGTCTCTACATCACAAAATCCCTTGTCTTCATTTTCTAATTCCCTCTTACTCTTTCAATAGAACCACCTCTACTACAACTGCCACCATAGCGTTAGCTTCCTCCTTCTCTTTAGTAATGGCCACAGAAACAAAGCTCCTCTTAAAACTTGCGTTTGTAACATTGAGAGTAGCCTCGCTGCTCAAATCGCCGTCATTCAAACCGCTGCCGTTTTTGCGCTGAGCTCAAACCTATTCTATTCCAAGGTACTAGTTTCGTTAATTTTTATTTGGGCTTTTTTGTGAATACTGAGCATATTTTTCATTACTATTAGATGGGTAGGATTTGGATTGAAAATAGTGAATAATTCGGATTATTGCTGTTATCATCTTTAGGCTTTTAATTATAAGTCATATTATATATGATCGATGAAAAAACAGTAACAGGTTGGATGTTATATTTAATATGTAGGCATTCAAAAGTCAGTTGACACTAAAATTGAAATGTATTACTCGTTTTTGTTGTAGTATAGAAGTGCAAATATTAATCATATATATGTGTATGTGTGTGTATGTGCGCTTATATATGAATGCTTACTAATATATTCAATTTTTGTTTGCAAAACGTTGTTGATGTGTCTATGTTTTTTGTTGTTTGGAGTATCTTAATATAGTAGGCCGTGTCAACCAATCTACTGGCAGAAGGAGGCTGGACTGTGTTTTGTTGTAATAATGTAATTTTTTGATGGCAAAATATCTATAAAATTATCATTTGAAGTCCCGCGATATATTTTGAATATAAAATTAGGAAACAACTATATTTATTTCAACCAGAAAAAATACCCATTATTATAATTATTGACATTTATATTGGAGTAGTTTTTCAAAGTTCTGTGTCATGTCTAAATTTTTCCACCACATTGTGTTCACATTGCTAACTATTTATTGGCACATAGATTTTGGCGCTGCATCATATTTGGGTGCAATGCTCTTAGGATTGATAAATGGTACCTTATCTTCTAGATTTTGTTATATATTTCAAGTTATAGTGTTGCTTCTTGTTCGTGAAATCTTATTTTACGAGGGCAATATAAATATTTGTTTAGCAGCAGTCTTGCTTGCAATAGCTAGATTGCAAGTTTTACACACACACAAATAAGAAATAGTCACCTTTGTGTATGCATCAATGAAACTTCAACCTTTGCAAAATAAAAATCAAGAAAAGACAGCCTCACAAAATATGCCAACAAAACACTGATTAGAGATTCTAGAGCATTTCAAATAGAATGCAATAGAAAGAGTCAGGTACCATCTAATCTAAAACCACCCAAAAAACATATAAGAATTTCATCCCATTTTAGGAAAACAGTAATCAATAGTTGCTCACATGTTGAAACACAAAAAGGAAAAAAGTGCCTAGAAGTTAGAGAAATGGAGTAGGAAATCAGTCAACGGGGAGACTGAAGCTCATTCCATTCTGGAACCAAATAGGAGTTGGTTTAACCAACTGAGGCGAGAATCCTGATGATGGTGCTTCCTTTATGACTAACAATTTCGATGATTCACACTTTGCTCGCCATTTATTGATAGAGAAAGGCCTGTCTCCACATTTTGCTTATCACTTGTAATCTGTATCGTATACACCATACGACATATTACATAAACACTTTCTTATTAGTATAGATGGATATACACATAACTCTCATGTCATATGAGCTTTCTTTACGTGCTCTCTTATTCGATAGCCTGCTGTTATGTAATATCTCCTGATAGTCATAGTTAGAGAGCATTTATTTACGATAGATGATTTGAACCATGAATTAGAATAGTTTGGGATATAAGTAAGGTTGCTAACTAATATCCCATCATTCTCATTTAAGCTCCTGATATCATGTGAGCTCCTGATATCCCTCCGTTCTCTTCACTCTTTCTGTTTCAAAATCCTGATATCAAACTTAGCATCATATTTCATAGACTTTCTTATTATCTAAAAATGTTATTGATTATCATAATGGACTGTGATTTGTTAGTTTTGATTATGATTGCGTAAATATTGTATATTATGTCATCTATTGTAGAGAATTTGATGAAGATTTTTTGCATGATGATTGTCGTCTTTGTTTAAGTGTTTTTATTATCATATCTTTTATTGTATTGTAAGGAATAAGACTATTTTGAGTCTGTTTCTAGACCTGTGTTTGAACATCGTGTTTCATGCTGAGTCGCTTGTTATGAACTGTATTTTCTTTTTTTTATAATTTATTTGGCTTGATTGGTATACCTGTTAAAATAGGATTTCTGAATTAATCGAGATTATTGAGTTGGAAAACCTTTTGACAAATGCATGTATAACTATGCATTCTGCCGAGGCAAGAATGGGGAGTGGAGGAGCATATGCTCGTAAAGACTTTACAGTTAGACTGATTTCACAAATATATGCTCATTCCTTATAGTTATATCTAATTTCTTAGTGATGTGATCTTTTCTTTGTAGAAAAGGAATGATGGAAACTGGATGAAACACACAGTAGGGTCAGTGTTTTTTTTTTTCAATTTTAGTGCTTCATTGCACTTGCATTAGATGATGTATACTGACAGAGATTATGATAGTAGATTGATCATAGAAGATTATAGGTGAAACCTCGGTCATTTTTTTTTGTTCAGAATTGGAATAAGAGAGGTTATTCAGTTGTGAGTGTGCAGTGTAAGGGCAGATTCAATTATTGTCTGATGTTGTATGTGGGATTACTGATTTGGGTTATGTTGTCATTCCTGGGACTATTGATGCTTGAAATGATCAAGCAAATTCGGTAATTTCTTTTATCTTTCATTTTTTTGTTCTATAATTTGAATATTTCTAATGTTTTCTTGTATTGTGCTCTTTTCTTTCTTTCTATCAGGACTTCTATATGAAGCATTTGGATGGAAACCCAATTAGTTCAGAGGCAGAGAGTGGTTTAGCTTTTACAAGTAGCTATTGAGAGAAGAGCAGCAGAAGTATGTTTTAAACTATTTCTTTTCAATTGTTTTGTCCTTAGATGCTCCTTAATGCTTTACTTAAACCGACATTTACAACTCTATCTGCAATAATATTATACTTGTTTCAGTTTATTTGACTAAAATAAGTATGATTTTATTATATAACTTCAGTTTCATTAAGTTTCGTTAAATTCAGTTTATAAATAATATATGGTTTCATTATATAACTTCCGTTTCATTTATTAAGTTTACTCGTAACTGTGTTTGCAAGTAGCTATTGAGAGAAGAGCAATAGAGGACAGTTTCATTCATTAAGTTCATGTTATAAATGCATACGATGTATGGTTTTATTATATAACATCGGTTTTAGTTTACACATAACATTCATTACTTAATTTAATTTGTTTTATTATCTCTTTCACACTTAACATCAATTTCAGCTTATTTGTTATAGTCTGTTCAAACATTTATAATAGTAATATAACTAAGTTAATTAGATTTTATAATAATAATAGTAATAATAATAGTAGTAGTAATAGTAATAGTTATAATATAACTAAGTTAGCTGAGTTTTATAAATAATATAGTCATAATAATAAATTAACTAAGTTAACCGATTCAGATCTTAATGATAAAGGAACTAATTCAGATCTTAATGATGAACTGCTAATTGACTTGTTGATCACATTCATTTATTCTGGATACGGGGCTGTGTCGACTACTTCAATGATGGCTATCAAGTATCTTCATGACAACCCAAATGCCCTAAAGGAATTATTGGTGAGTTAAAACAATGTGAAATATTTTACACTTTGTCAATATGAATATTTACTATTTGGGCACTATAACTAAACACATGATTCCTTAACTCGTACGTTAAATTACAATGACGATGATGATGAATTAATTAAGTTTATAAAAATGAACTAATTTCATAAAAATTAACTGAATTAATAATAATAATAATAATAATAATAATAATAATAATAATAATAATAATAATATAATTAAGTTAACCGAGTTTTAATAGTATTAGTAATAATGATAATAAATTAACTAAGTTAATCAAGTTAATATAAATTAATTAAGTTTTGTTAAAATTAAACAAGATTTATAAAATTAACTAAGTTTAAGTTAACTAAATTTTATAAATAATAATAATATAACTAATTTAACAAAGTTTTATAAATAATAGTGATGATGATGATGAATTAACTAAGTTTATAATAACAATATTAATAATATAACTAAGTTTATGTTAACTAAATTTTATAAATAGTAATACTATAACTAATTTAACAAAGTTTTATAAATAATAATGATGACAACTATGATGAATTAACTAAGTTTATAAAATTAACCAAGTTTATATTAATAATAATAATACTAATAATAATAATACAATTAAATTAACCTTGTTTTATAATAATAATAATAATAATAATAAATTAACTAAGTCAACCAAGTTAATAAAAATTAACTAAGTTTTGTTAAAATTGAACAAGTTTTATAAAATTAGTTAAGTTTAAGATAACTAAATTTTGTAAATAATAATATAACTAATTTAAAAGGTTTTATAAATAATAACAATGATTATGATGATGATGAATTAACTATGTTTATAAAAATTAACTAAGTTTATAAATAATAATAATTATAATAATAAATTAACTAAGTTAACCAAGTTAATAAAAATTAACTAAGTTTTATTAAAATTAATTAAATAAGTTTTATAAAATTAACTAAGTTTAAGTTAACTAAATTTTATAAATAATAATAATATAATTAATTTAACAAAGTTTAATATATAACTGTAAGATTGGACTTTATTTATTTCATTTCGTATATCTTTGATTATTTATATGACGTTATTTATAGTATGATATGCCTGTACAATGCTATAGATGTTTGATATCAGATTTAGTTCTACGAATTAACATAATTGTTTGACTATATGTAGTGCTTTCACTGGTGCAGGCATTGGATTTCTGAAGAGAGCAAGGTTGTACTTTTATGGTTCTAGCTTTCACTTGTGCATGCAATAAAGAATTATGGGTAATCGAGCGTTTTGTTAGCACCAGTTTGGTATAACATTTTATTAGTACTTGGCGAATGGTTATGGACATCCTATTTGATTATATGATTAATTTTTTCTTAATTGTTTGAATATGATGATTATGTGAGCGATTGTTGATTGATATAGTAGAAACAAAATAGACCATCGACAGGAAATAATAGCATGAAAAAATAGTGCAAAATGGTCATCAACTTTTAGTAGCGTTTCAAAAACGCTACAGAAATACATATAGTGGCGTTGAGTAAACGGAACCGTAAAGTAGGGGTAAAGTTGGAAATTCTATTGGTAGCGCCAAAAAACCTTTTGGTGGCGTCTTTAAAACGTTACAAAAAGATTTAGGGCCGCGTTTGAGAAACGCTGCAATAAAAGGATTTATAGTGGCGTTGAAATAAATGCAACTAAAAATCATGGATTTTTAGTTATAGCATTTATCACGGCGTCTTTCAAAACGCTACCATAAGTTTTGGTAGCGTTTTTTGTGCGCCACCAAAAATAAATTTTCTTGTAGTGATAATGCGGGAAATCAATCACTCCAAATACATATATAATACCAATTCCACTTCAAGGTGGAATATCGCGGTATATGGGTTTAATATAATATCATCCGCTATTATGCGGCGCATAGGGTCTAATTCAATACAACTAATAAAAATTTATCATCCAAGCACACAATTCAACAATTTAAATTTAACTATCACAATTCAACAATCAATCAATAACTAAAATTTTCAATTATTATAATTTGAGTGAGATCTCTCACCTTTAACAATGCATGCAATCCGTTTTCCATTCCAGCTTGTTTCCTTTGCATTTTTTGACCTTGTATAAACAATTTTATATGGTTGATTAATATTTTGAATTAGTCAAACAATTAATCGCTAGTTATTTATTTTAGATAATAAATTGGATTTACACCAATAATTTATTTTTAAACAAATTTTCTTTTAATAAAATATTTGAACCAAACAAAAAAATCAATCACGGTAATACATTATTAAAAACAATTAATAGATTTAAAATGTATATTTATCTTATTATATATATATATATACACACTTAAAAATAAATTACTGGTTTCTAAAAATCTAGTTTTATATAAGCTTTCAAGTAACATAAAATCCATATTTATACATATTTTTTTCGAAACTATATCTATATACTTACAATTTATTAATATTCGAAAAAAATGAATAATCAATTTCCCTTTAATAAATATTTATTTATTTATTTTTATTTGAATCGAATTCCTGATTTCGATTTCATTCATACGAATTTTTTTTATATAGCTCTGGGATTCGGTTTTTTTATGAATCAGAAAAGAAAAAGGGATTCAGTGTATATAGAGCGGCCATTTTCTTTATTTCGATAAGATGGGATACAAATCTGAAAAGAGAAGGGTTTGGCTTTTTTTTTACTTTCTTTATTTTCTTTAAAACGAACACGTGTTGAAGATGATTGCTAAATGTTAAAAAAACAACCGTGTGTTAGAAGAGAAGAACGGGCAATTTATCTTGTAAAAATATTGTTAATTTTAAATTTTAAATTTAAATATTTAAATCATAAAAGTTCGCAACTCAAAATCTCGAACTCCTATCGAGGCGTGCCGCTAGGCGTTTATAAGGTTAAACCCCTATTTCGAACATAATGGAAAAGCTTTCGAGTCCTAGTTCGATCGTATGGAGAAGATAGCTTTTTGAACCTAGTTATTAAATTTAATTTCAATAAAATTTTCAGCGCGTTTGCTCATCGTACGGTCACACGACAACTCCGAATGCTACGGAAATTGAAATTCGATAATAATACAATATTATGGACTCAACGGATTGGTTTCGTTGAAATCCGAGACTGTGCCTCGGAAGGCTATTTTAAAATATCGAATTAAAACGATATAAATTCAAAACTGAAAAAAAACTGTTTTAAATCCAACTCTGAAGGTTCTATTATCTTTAGTATCATCAATATAAATTTTCGAAGCCTTGAAAATATTTTTAATCAGCTTAAAATTGAAGATACAAATTTTTACCCAACTTCACATTATTAAATTGTATAATTTTAATTGCCAAATTCATAGCAATATTCGAAATTCAAGTTAAAATTAACTTCCAAATATTTAAAATTAATCAATATTTCAATTTTAAATGCAAAAAATTTTCGGTTCGTCACAAATACCATGTTATCAAACTTTGTTGGTGAATTAGTTTCCATATCTTTCTTTATATAAAAATGTAAGAAAAATGATGAGCCAACTGAACACAATTTGCAGTAAAAAACACCTAAAAATCTCCTAAGATTCAAATTTGTCTTAATCTTAAGCATCAGCTCTAAAGATTGGATTGCATTAGTCATTGGATTGTCACATTACAAGGACATCCTAAAACAAATTTTCCCTTAAGCATTAATAATATTTTGTAAAGAGAATGTATGCTTTTATTAGGTATCACTTTTTAGTAATATTTAAAACATTCTCATGACTAATAAATGAGTGCACTACGCTTCTTGTAAAAATGACTTATGATATTGCTACTGCTTAACTATGACCTGTAAAACAAATTGCCTACATAATAGTTTACTTTTGTACTTACTGCAAGATCATAGACAGTGCACAATAATATATAAGAATAGTTCAAATAAAATATTTATAAGAATAAATAAAAGAAATTGAAGAATGCGGTTAAAAATGAAGAAAAGTTAATGTGAAAATTTTAATTGCTTGCACTTTGGAAATGATGACCAAACCGATAACTCTACGCCATGTCTATTTCAACCACTAAAATTTTGTTGCTCTTTTCAATTATTTGGTATTAATAGAAACAATAACTAATATTTCTTGTCTTTTTCGTTAAAAGAAGAGAAGTCATAAAAACAAAAACCAAGCATGCAATACTTAGCATAAATTCATGTATGTAATTAGAAGATATAATGTATGAAGTGAAGCCAACACAATTATGTACTAAGTTACCTGAAGCAATAGTTGATTTCCTTCACGCACCTATAACTATTTATTTATCAATTCTATAGTAGTCCTTCTTGCTGGAATTTGATGAAGGGTCGATAAAAAGTAACTAATAGGTTGTTTTTGTATTGTGGACATGCTACCTTGAAAGTGAAATTTTCTATACCCATGGTTTACATCATGTAGATATAGATTAAAATTGGTTATAATTTTCCAAAACTTTCAACATCGTTTTTGCTTCCGTGCTTATTATTTGATCCTCCTGCCTTTAACCCAGATGAAAGTTGTACCGTGTGTAACTATAGTTTCGTACTCTAAACTAAACACATAAATGATTATCAAGGATTGAAAATAATATTGTTCATTTATAACACTATAGGTTCGAAAATTAAGTTAATTATTAACAGAATATTTGCTGTAAGCAGCACTGCTGTATCCTTCTCCTTGTGAATACTTATGTAATGACCCGTAAATTTCCTTGATTTAATTTGGGTGAATTAATGAGTTTTTGTAATTAAATTTAGTAGAAATGAAAACTTTATAAACTAATATTGAAATGAACGCTAAAATAAAATATATAAATGGTGACTTAAAACCTATTTACTAGCAATTTGAATAAATTTCAATAAATGAGATGGGGTAAGTATTATACCTGAATATAATTGAATATGGAGAAACATAAAAGTAAGTACTGAATTCAAACTATGTATAATTTGGGTAATAAAATAAGTTTATTTATGGAGTTAGATTGTTTATATTATGTTAGGCTATAAAGCAAATAGAAGAGAACAAGCGTAAATCTTAAGGGTATGATAACAATAATTATATATTACCTAATTTATTGATGAACCAATTTATTTGAAATAAAGTCCTCTTAAATGTTAAGTAATTTTAATACTGTTATTGAGGAAACGTTACTTAATGATTTTTAATTTAGTAATGGAAGAGTGAATGAGAATTGATAGAAAACATAAATTTATTGATAAGTAAACAAGAGTATATATTGAACAAATTTATGATAATTGGATAATGCAGTGTTAATGGAAATTTATTAGCGTTATATATGGGATTTATACCTGGGTGGGTAAGTAGTAAACTTATAAATGAAATAAAGTAAGTAGGTGACCATTTATTTAGGTTATTTATTCATTTAGTATGATAAATAAAAATTTGGGAATTAGATCTCAATTAAGGTAAGTTAAGATGTACGTTAATTTAAAATAAAATCTAATAAATATTACATTAATATGGAATGTGGTACAAATGGTTGGGGATTGTCAAATTTGGTAAAAAGGGATTGGACTTAGGAAATTTTTGTTAATTGAGTATAAAACCTTAATTAATACGCTTAATTGACAAGATTCACATTTTTAAATGTAACCGTTGATACAAATCTAAGATGTATATAGAAGTATCAGTGTAATGAAATGTAAACAAATGTTAAGTATGCTTATAGGATAACGATTGTTGGATAAAAAGAATAGGAATCAACATTTAGTTATTTATTTGAATTTAAATCACTATAATATGGTTTATTGCAATTAAATGGATTTAATATTTGAAAATTTCGTAAATGTTTATTTAGATGAATCTAATGTTAATTTTACTTATAAAATGACAATTGATATTGAATGGAAAGAATGCAAATTTAAGTTGTGTCAATATATTGGAAATTAGTTTATAATAATAGGTTTTATTGGAATTAAATGAAATCAAACATCTAATTATTACGTTAATAAAGAGTTAAATGGAATGAAAGAATATTATGGTAATAGTTGTAATCCAATATTTTATCCGTTTAATGATAGTGTATTGAATAATAAAATGAAAGTGAATATAATAGAATTACGGGAGATTAAATTTTTAAATTTGGAATTTAATGAAGCTGAGGTTAATATTGGAATTGATAAATTTATTTTCTCTAATTTGACATTTAAAATTTGTTTAAATCATTGTAAATGGTTGAGCAATATAAAGTGATATAAATTGTAAATTTTAGAATTGAAATCAAGAATGAGTTTTATTTAATTAATTATTAATTTATTTAAAAAATGTGAAAATAGCCTCTTTGGCCACGGACTCGGATTCGACGAAACAAGTTTCATCAGGTCCGTAACGGTGAATCATTGTAGGATTTCAAGTTTCGTATCGATCGGATTTGTCGTTTGATCGTATGAGCTTGAAACGCCATGAAATCAATTTAATTGAAATCAATTTGAAAATAATTTTTTAGCATAACTTCTTCATACGATGGAATTTGGACTTCAAATTTTTTCCATCGCGTTCAGAATATTTTAAAACACCTATTTTGATATATGGGTTTACCCAATTTCGTTTCGGGGTCAAAGCGGGCTTTTTGGGCCATAGATTGTTCAACACGTTTATTTATCTGGTCCATCTACTCTATTGCAACCCTACATATATAAACCCAGTTATAAACCCTAGCCTCCATCTATTCTCATATGTCTGTACGTACATCTTTTCTCAACTCCTCCTTTCCGGTAGACAAACAGCTAGATCCAAATACAATTTAAAAATCAAATGAAATCCAAACTCCTCGGAAAAATTTGAAAAAATTATATGTTGAAGCTTTAAATGAGCGTAACTCAGATCCATAATTCGTTTTTGGTTTCGAAGTGTCATTTGTCCAGAAATCGCAAATCAATGCTGGCCGTTCGTTTGGGAATTTAATTGATTCGACGGTGGATCGTCAGCAATAACTCGATCGGAAGGCACCGTTGCGAAGAGGGTGTGGTGCAGCTCGCATCCATGTGGTTAGTTTTATCGGTGGTACCATGAATTCGTGGAAATTTGGCGAGGAAAGCAAGCGTTCCACCTATGGCCGAGGGTGGACAGAGGCGCCGCCGTGGTCAGAGAAGACTTGGTTGAAGGCGCCTAGGTTAGGCAAGGCGGCGACGAAGCGGGATCTGGCCTCTGGTGGCCGAAGCATGCTGGTCAAAGTTGGGTTTGTGGCGGCTATTGCATTTGGGCTAAGATCGCGATTTGGGTCTGCAGATTGCACGTGAGGGATGGAAGGGGTTGACGTGGAATATGGATAAGGTTTAGTTTGTTTGTATTTTTCTTTTTCTAATTTTAATTTTGAATTTCTATGTGTACTAACAATCATAACCTCATCATATGACCTCGAATTTACGCACGGGTTCTTGCATTAGGATCGTATTTAAATTCCGGAGATGGTGACGCCAGTTTGGACAGATTCTGAGGCTGTTGAATTTTTGGGTTTAAGTTGAATTTAAATTCAATTTAAATTCAAAAGGTGAGTGTTTTAACCCACTCACAACTTCTAAAATTTCTTATGTTTGTTAAATTGATTTATGATATGAGTAGAAATTCATTTATGACTGTTTGGCATATTTTATTCATCATCTCAGTTAGATTGCATTTATTTAAATTAAATTGTTATTTAATTTTATTATTGCATATAAATTGACAGTTAAATTTATTTATTGTTGCGTATAAACTTCCAATTTTACAGTTATTAACTTATTATTGAATATAAACTGTTCGTTGATACATATTATATTTTTTATGCTATATATTGATGTTTTGTTCAAATTGGATGGTGATTGTAATAAATGGTTGATGATTGATGTTTGGTGAATGGATGATGTGTTCTATATTATATAATCTGCAAGTTATCATGCATTTCATTCGGGATTGCGGTTCGAAATGATTTACAACCGCAAATTTTTATTTATAAATTGCGGATTGAAATGATAAATATCTATATCACTTGACCATAGGATAGAAAATTCTATACAGACACCGTCGGTTTATATATAATTATTTTGAAAATAATTTCTATGGTTTAGATAGGATACGGTTTAATAAATATAAAATTTTGATATTATATAAATATTATTATATATATACATATATAATTAAATGTTTAAATTAAAGCTATGTATAAATCTGTTAAATAAAATGAATAAGTTGAAAAAATGAAGTTTAATAATTTATATTTTTGTTTAAGTACAGGTATAAGATATCGTATATATATAGAGTTTTAAAATAGTTCAAATCAATTAAGATTGGAAGATAAATTGGAAATTTATTTGGAATTGAGCTTGTTTTAAAATTTAAACTCCACAAGTTGGAGTAAACTTATTAAAGCTTGGAAATTTTAAAGGTATGATATTTATAACTAGATTTTTATTCAAGATAAATTAAACGAATATTTCTAGCATTAATAAATTAAAGGAAATATTTATGTTGTTAGTAATTGGAGTTTTATTTTAAATGATTTCGATTTATTATGTAAACATTTCAAAACTAAATAATAGGACAATGAATTGGTGAATATAAATTTCCAACCTTAAGTTTTGAAATTGTTAAATACCTGAAGTTAGAAATATATTAAGATTGAAGTGTTTTATTTAACTGAAAGTGAATTTAAAATTTATGGATTTGGACTAAATTTTAAATGAATAAAATTGTAAAGTCGCGGAAATTATTTTATTTTATAAAGTAATCTTAAATTCAAACTATTTTATTCTATATACTGTTTGAATATCCAAACCATTCAAGTTTTAGAAGTTACGGTTTTAAAGCTATGAATTTCGAAGTATTATGTTGAAAGTTATAATTCAAATGTTTGGTTTCCAGATATTATAAATTTTAAAGCAGTATGATTTTGGAAATATATTTGAAATAAAAATGATATTATTGATTGGGTTTTTATAAAATAATACCAAAATGAGTTGTTTTGGAAATGGAAATGATATCGTATTTATGGGTTTTGAAATGGATAATTATATTCTGGTTTTAAAGTATAAACTATTTTTAAAAGACCGTGGTGTTATAATAACGTTTGGTTGTTGAAGAGACCGGGATCGGAAGTTGTCATACTCTCTGCCAACTCCGAAAACCACTTTAACAACCATGTACGCGGTGGAGGTTCCAGAATGAAGTAGGTTGGTGGCAGTGTTTCCTGTAAGATAAATACATGGACCCAACTCCCGTGAGTTGGCATAAGGTGACTAAAACAGGAGCGATCGACGGGTTAATGAGGTAGCACCTCTGATCGGACACTTCCCTTCGATACTATACTCTAACTTTGGATTGATTCGGTGGCCACCTTCACTTTTGATTTCTTTGATTTAGGGGAGTTTGTTCGAGGTGGGCGGTAGCTGCGCGCTACGCGTTACCACCGACCCGGAAGCGTAATTGGTATATCTACCCTGGCATTGCCTAGTTGTGCCATGTCACCTGCCATACCGAGCCTTGTACGAGTTTGGATTTCTCCCGTAGCCCGTGTGGTATCCTCTGGTGGCTTCTCGATCAGGAGGGACTATGATATTGGATGGACTACTGGGACTATTACGTGTTAAGGTGGAAAATGTAAAGCCTCAAAGCTATTTAAAAGTAAGTTTATTTTACAATTAGACACTATTATAATAGCGAAATATACTACATAGTAAATAGTTTAACGGATCCTTAAGAGATGTAAATCCCGAGCATCTTTTGAGTTACTGCACTCATATTTATTCTGTTGATTTAACTTACATAAGATCTTTTAGTTCTGACTCGAGTGTTTGTCTTTTCAATTCGCTCGGGTCAGTCCGAGCATTTCAGGATCGAAGGCTTTATCTCCGGAGGACGAAGACGAATATTTCAGTATTATTATTAATATATATTATATGGTTCCACTACACTCATATTGTTCTGCTGCATTGTTATATGGTATGTGTAACTCTGATGTATGTTGTATAAGTATAATTGAATATTTAAACGGCTTTATAAACTGTATATTTGATTATTATATTTTATCCTTCCACTGTGAGATTCTGTTTTTTTATTTCTCTCTTGTTTTTCTTATTTACCGCATAACAATCCGCCCTTCCGTATGGTTTGAATTGGCACGTGTGTCGATTTAAAGCGTGCGAAAACGAGAGATGTTACAACGTGAACATGTCACATATGCATCCTGAGTTTTTCATATTGATTACATAAATATGAAGTGTATAAATTTATAATGAATGCATGTAATAATGCATATACAAATACGTAGAGAGTAAATACAACATTATGAAATTAAACCCTTTATGAACAGCTTCATTGAAGGTAAGTAACGATTGATTAAATATGATATTAAACCTTGCACACAAGCCAATTAAAGCCATTCAAAACATCCATTAAAAGATTGTAAATCCAAATAAACCTTCTTAAAATAGGTATTTATCCAAACTCCCATTTTGCAGCCCAGATATGTAATTAATGGCAATAATAAGGGAGCAACAAAATCACAATTTATAATTGAAGATTTATACCTTTATTGTCATTTGATGTTTGGAAGTGGCAAGGGAATTTGTTGTCAATTATAGCAAATAAACCTTTATATTAATTTTTGAATCTTTCGATGACCAATTTCTCCTTCAACCTCAATATTAACTACGCAAAGAAAATAGAGCATTAATGATAATGTTCTTTAATGAATTAGCATTAAGCTATTAAATATTTTTGGTGACCAAAACACTATTCACTATATTTAAGAGGAAGGTTACAATACTTTTGTTATATAACCGAATCAAAGTTACATGGTTTATTTTTACAACATTTATTTATCAATTTCAAAATCATCATATTGATAATAATGTACCTTTATAGTATCCCCACATAAGCAATATTACAAAGAATCAATGATCAAACACACCCATCATTGTAGATACCTTGCAACTGTAGAACCTGCGTACAACACATGTAACGATCTCGATTTTTAATTAGATTTAAATTGATAGTTTAAATAAATTTTTGAATAAAGTTGTAATATAATTTTAAATTTTCAGATTAAATAGGGTATTTATTTATTTGGATATTGATTTTAATATTTAATTAGAGTTTTGAATTTGTATATTTAAAATCTTATAAATAAAAAAGTAATATCCTAAAATTTTTCAATACAAATTAATAATATATTTTAAACTTTTGGAATTTAATTTGAAAATAAATTGAAAGAAAATCTCAAACAAATAAAATGAGCAATGAACTATACATAAATAAATTCCAATTTTATTTTGATTTTAAATTATTGAAATAAAGAATCTTTATAAAAGTCATTTTAATTTAAAATCTTATATATATATATATATATATGTATGTATTACATATATAAGTAAAATAGAATACACAATAAAATTTAATTTAATTTTTTTTAAGGTAAGTATGAATATACAAATGGGCATAAATGTTTATATTTCAAGTTTACAATTGAAATTGAAATTTAAAAATAAGTGTTTTAAAAATAAGTAGCATTTAAATTTTTTTAAGACATAATATATGTAATGTAAATATTAGTTAAACTCTTTTAACATTGTACATACGTACATATATATATATACACACACACACACAAACAAACAAGGAATACATTTTTTTTACAGAGTGTATATAATATAAAAATTAAAGTTTATAAAAATTCTTTTGTCTTTGAAAATTTTAAATGTAAGCATATGTATAAGGAAGTAAACATCACATGGGAGGTACAGTAAGGTGATTAACAAAATCTAGAGTTTATGATACCTCTTTACAAATGGCCTTCAATACAATTAAATTGGATAAAATAATCAAATAGAAAAATTATAAAAACCTTTCCATTTCCCCACATACAATCATAAAACAACTCAGCAAATCTGAACAACAACAAACAAAAGATTTGGCATTTCAAATCTAAACACCAAAGAAATTGAAAGAGAAAGAAAAAAAATCAGAAAAAGAAGAAAACTGCCATTCTCTCCTCAAATCTGAAAACAAAGTTTAAATCTGAAATGAGACAAATCTGTTCAAAAGGAAAGAAAGAAGAAGAGCCTGAATCAAACAGGAGTGTCAAAGATAAATTCAGTTTTAGATCAAAAAGAGAAAAAAATCAACCTGAAACAAAGTTCAACGTGATCAAGCAACTTCAGAAATCTGGAAACCCAAAAGCAAATGCCAGTGCAAAGTATTTATGGAAATAATTTTAAGGCAAGTGAATCTTTTCTTTTAAAATTTGAATTGGAGTTATAAATCGGTAAGCAAAATAAAGATTTAAACAACTTTATTAACAAGTTGCAGGAAGGATCAAGTTCAAGGCAAAATTATTTTCTGGTTTCAAATGCAGGAAGTTCCTCTGTTATATAACAAGAAATTCAAATTGTAAGTAAAATTAAGATTGTTTGTTATTGTTGAAGTAAATAAGCAAATATAATAGGAGATAAGCAAAGTTCTTCTTACAGACTTTGCAGATAAAAGCTTCAAAAGATTAAAGAAAAAATGTGTACAGTCAAAACATTGCCTCTGTCCTTTGTCTTTCTAAAATTTCCAGGTGAGAAAACCACATTTTTAAAATCTTAAATTTGGTTTAAATATTGATCTGCATGTGATGATCTTGGATGGAATATATCTGCAAGTATATATGTGTAAATTTATGGATGCATGCTTGTGTATATTTGTAGAATAGTCTCTGTTAGCAACAGGTTAACAGGAAAGGAAGAAAATAATTAAGAAAATCTTTATCTTAGAATCTAAAAAGATTTTAGCCGGGATCTTTGAACTAAATGTGATTGAATTTACCTGATTCAAGTTTTAATTTTTTTTTTGGAAGCGCCAAATATAAATGGCATTACTATAAATAAGGAATACTTGAAAAAAGAAGAAAAAAACTAAAACATCCAAAATTCAATTAGTACGACTTCTCAATTGGATCATATAATCTGAATTGCCTTCAAAGATGATGATTTTAGAAAGTTGTATCAGAAATTCTAAGGTATTAAATCGTGGGAAAAAGAGAGTTGAACAGAATTCATATTTTGGTCAACCGCCGTCGTCAATGCCAAATTGAGGCTCGAGTTCGATGTTGAAGGTAGCTTAGGAGCTCGAGATCACCAGAAAAATATCCGATGGATCTATATACTACGGAGGAGGTAGTGCGAGTTCAACTTAGGGTTTTAACCTAGTTTTGGGTCGATCACTTTCTCAGAGCAATGGCGTGATGATCATCGAACCGGACTGCATTGGGACTAGTGGAAAAGAAGCCTGGAACGTTGACGAAGTTTTAGGCATGATTTCGAGGCCTCTGGTGGCCTGAGGCTACGGGGGAAGGTGGTCTTGGGTGGTTCATTTCTGTTCCAGGTTGAATGGGACTGTTCGATTTTAATTTAGGTAGAAAATGAAGGCTTTGGATGGTTATTTGGGTGTGATGTTCGTTGATGACTTGGGGGCGGTCGGGGCTTTGATCGGAGATGATCAGAAGATTTGTACATGTGCATGCGTGATAGCTTGTACCTGGGTTTGTGAAGCGAGGAAGAAGAAGCAAATTTTGGGGTAGTTCGTGTGATTCTTGAGTTTGGCTCGGGGAAGTAACGGCGTAGCTCGAGTATCAACTCGAAGTCGGAGGGTTGTGTGACAGTAAGATTACTTAGAAATTTTTTAGGTAAAAGAAAAAAAATTTGGGCGCTCGGGTTAACTTTTGAGAAAATCCGAAGTAATGGAGCATTGAGCTCGGGTTCGACTCGAAGCAGCAAGGAATTTTCTCGCGTCGGCATGCAAAACCGTTTGAAGTTTTAAGGAAATTCAAGTTTTGAAAATAAAACTTGTTAAATTAAAATTCTCTTCAATATTTAAACGTTTCCCGAGTTTTTAAAATAGTTAATGAGGGTTTTAAATAATTGTTTTAATTAACCTAAATCTAAATGGTTTAAAATAAATTGATTTTAATTTGAAGGTTATCTTCTTAATAATGTATAAAGAAATAATTATTAAAAAGGATGTTTTAAAATGGTTAAATTAATTTTCAATGTTTGCGTTAACATATTGGTTAAGGGGAAATAATTATTATTTGAAGTGAACTACTTAATGTAAGTAATTAAAGTAAATTAACTAATAATTCGAGTTAATAAATCAAGTAATTAATGAATGATTAAATAAAAATAAAAATTACTTAGTCAAAGTAATTAAGGGAAGATAATTAAAGATTGGTTTATCAATATTAAGAGTTAATTACTTTAAAGAATAATTAATTAATGTGGTTAATTAATTAAGGTAATCAAATTAAGAATAAGTAATTAAAGGTTAATTAACTTAAAGTGATTAAGAAATTATTATTAATTAAGGAGTAATCAATTATAATTAATTAAGGAATGATGAATCTATAAATTAATCAATTAAGGATAATTAATTATAACTAAGATTTAATTAATAATTAAGGATTCATTAATTATTTAAAGGTCCATTAATAAAAATAATTAATATTTAATTAATTACAATTAAGGGTTAATTAATTTAGATAATTAATTAAGAAATGATTAATTAATGAAGGTGGTTAAGACTTAATCAACTGTAGTTAATGATAATTAATCGTCGATCAAAGATTACTAATGAAAGTAATTATGTGAGTAATAAATTTAAAAACCACACGTTTTATTCACCTTAATCGAAGATGTTTGATTATTATTGAATGCTATGTGATGGATTGATATATTTGATATGTGATGTGATGCTATGTAATGCTATGTGCTGAACTGTTATATTTGTGATGTATATACTGTTGTATGAATTTGAAAACCCCTTGACCCGTAGAACGACATTTGAATTTCGATGCGATAGGGAGTCGGATTCCAGTTGGTTATCCGAAACACACATCGAATGGTAATGATAAATCTTTGCGATTGATAAATTTATTTTATCTATGAACTGTGAATTAAAATAAGCGTTATGGGTTATACCGCTTATCGATATGATTGAATCTGTGATGATGATGTTGTGCACTATTGTGTAAAACCCCTGGTCCACACTTATACACACACAAATATGGATTGCACGTGGAAATGGGTTAAGTCACAGATTTTGAAAATAGTTTTAAAAACTGAATTTTTGAATCAAAATAGTTTTGGAGTTAGAATCAAAGCTTTTGGAAACGAATTTCAAAAATAAAAGTTATTTTGAATAACTTGATTGAGCTTTTGAAATTTAAATAATTTGATTTAAATTTGAATTCAATATTTGAAATTGAATTCTATGATATGTGAACTAGGGTTTAAAAAGGTTATTCAACTTATAAATGGGTTTATATGGTTTTTTTAACCATTTTAAAAGTGATGTTTTGGAATTTAAATTTAACCCAAGATTTCAGCTTGTATAAATTGGATTTTTCTGAAACGAAAACTGTTTGTTTTCAAATAATAAAAGCTTTCACATATGAAATGAACTTCTAATTTGTGTAAAAAGGATTTCAAGTCTAAAAATAAAAATGGTCTTCCAAGTTATTAACAAATCGTTGGAAACGTGTTTTGAAATCTATAAGTTAAATCTTTAATTTAAAGATTTAATGAGTTAATCCAATTGAAATGGAAATTGTTTTTTTAAAAATCTATGAATGGATCTTTATGAAATTAGGTGAACTTTGTGAAATAAATATTTTTGTTAAAAAATTTTGGTGGTAATTTGACCATTTAAAAGAAATTTTTTGGATTTTATAAGTTGTGACTTAACCGAAATCCCATATCCATATGTTTTTAAATATTGCGCTCACCACTCGGTTTAGCCGGAAGATAACCTTGTGTCATATAACCCATTCTGAATAGTGATACGACGTTATGGATTGCATTTGAAGACCGGTGTTGTAGACCGGGTGTCTTCGAGAACGTTAGGATAACCTATCGATTGTCTCTGCACCGAGTAGCTATGGTATAGAGATTCCCTAAGTGATGGGAAGTCCGATTGGGATTGTGGATACCCAGATTGCAAGGGCTTCTTCCTTTATTGGCGAAGTGCCTTCGGTTCTATTCGAACCCGGAATAGACTTGTACGGTCATGTGTCTGCCACCACACTTTGTAAAGCCAATTTCTTTCAAATACATATCTGTTGGTGGCGGAGAATTTATTCTCTTAGCTTAACACCCTTCTCTGAGACGTACGAGCTCAAAGGTTATGTAGTTGAAGGTTATCAGCGATATACTCCCAATTTGGTAGTGTGGCATGCTAAGTGTTGTTGTGTGATGATGATCATTTGTTGATCATTTGTGATCAAAGCATGACTTTCATGTAAAGCGTAGCTTTGTGACGAGACCTCATCGGACCTCACACCCCGAAAATGGTCGAAACAGGAAATATGCGGCAAGGTTATGAGGGTCGCGCCCTTTAGGGTGTGTCATTTCCTTCTGGTAAAGGGTGGTATTGTGGTATGGAGCCCAGATACTTACTCATGTGGATACTGTAGATCTATCAATTTGTGATTGCTTTGTAGTTTAGAGGCTCCTCGGATAAAGGTCCCAAAGGACCGGGGGATGGCATGCTCGAGTAGTAGTTACCTAGTTACAGAGGTAACCCGGCCTTGTGTTGGCAGAGATCCGATTAGGTTCTTGGGACGTCCCACCAGAGGCGATCCAATGGATAGTAGGAAGTTCCTTAGCCTGACCATTTGTTGGAAATCCATTCATCCAATACGTGCCTTGTAGGTTTTAGTTGTAGAACCTGCCATTTACATATGGTGGTCACCACTATTTAGATGGTAGCTATAGTAGGCATAGTTCGGAATGTCTATGCTGGCTAGGATTTATATTATACTTTTGAAATGGTTTTTCTACACTATGCACTAGTAATAATATCAAAGAATTTTCTCGTATCAAGCATATTTGACTATCATAAGGAGAAATCTCCTCCAAGTCTGCGTTTGCATTGTGTGTGTGGCGGGAGGCCTTATGGTAGTTTCATTTTCCAAAAAGCATTGCAGATTCCAAATTTAAATTTCTTGTTTGTTTTAAAGGCCAACCGTTCTTTTGCTCATACCAGTCCCATGACAGACCTGAAGTTTATTGTTCCTTTCCTAAACTCTAGGTGCCCACAATTTTCCCACACGGGCAGTCTAGAGTTGGGTTTTTCAGATAGTCAAGTCTAGTAGATTATCTGGAGCTAGTTCAATCTTTGGTTCATGACTGCACTTGCTTACCTTTGTGCATCTTGATGGTTCGAGCTATTCAGGATTGTTACTTTGGAGATGGAGATTGCCGATACTGGAATTCTTTCTTGAAGACCATATTGGAGATTTTGTTCCGCTGCTGGTGTTATCTTTTCTTTTCCGCTGCTATTGTCTTGTATCATATCTCTAATGTATATTCATTGTTTCATTCAGTTGTATCATATTGTATCAAATGTTATGTATTGGTATATATTCTTTTCTTCCGCTATGTTGTTTTACTTAATGTGTTATAAGCTCCGACGAACCAGATTCGACGTTTGGATCTGCGGCATTTGAATACGAGTGTCGTATTCGGTGCCGATTTTCGAAGGTCGAGTCAGGATCGTTACAACACAATTATATATTTTGGTATAAATCAAGTTATACGAGGAACTAAAATCATAGTCTACATATATGCACATAGAAAAATAATTTTGTCACTACCGAAAAAGTTGGCATGTAGAGTTATGGTCTTCCACATAGTAATCCTAATCAAAAAAATGTACACCATACATAAGTACTAGAACTGAAAAATATATAGTGAAATGAACTATCAAACAGTTAGATCAATTTGTTGTAACATACTAATAGAGAGAAATATTGTTAAATAAATATGTTCATTCATAGTATAGTGATATAAAATGAACTTGTCGTTTAGACATGAATACACATTGGCTCAAAATCATAATTAAGGTAACCTATGAGATACATAGATGATATGAGAACATCACATAACAAAGTTAAATTAGGCAAAATTCACTATTTAGACCACCTTAGCTCACACTAAGATATATAGATAATAAGATTTTATCTTTTTTGAATAATTATAGTTTCTATTATTTTTTTCTAAATTCTTTTATGTTAGTCCTTCTCACTAAATATCAGCCTTTGTTTTATTTTCCTTGGTTAATTCATTCTGATAGTTTTTCTCACCTAGAAGTAAAAATGTAAAATATAAAAATAATTAGATTGTACCCACCTCACCAACGGTTCTTAAAGATACCCATGAAAAAAATCAACGACTTATCCTTAAAGCCTCAAATCATAAACAAAATTTAAAATTTCAATCTGAAAGTTAGAAGAAACATATAAATTGATTGATCAGGAATAAAACAAATTTGGGTTTTGAAGTATAGAAGAAAAATTAGACCAACCTCTGTGCAAAGTTCTTTGTGTTGAATACTACTTCTGATCGACTATGTTGTCACCATTTTCGTCTATTTTGATGAATAAATCAGCGTATTCATCTTAAAGCCTAAACTCATAAACAAAATTTAATATTTCAATTTGAAAGTTAGAAGAAACATAGAAATTGGTTAACCAAGGATAAAATGAATTAGATTTCGAAGTAAAGAAGAATTAGACAAACCTTTATGCAAAGTTCTTCGTGTTGATTAATTCTTCCAAACCGACTATATTATCACCATCTTCGTCTATTTTGATGAATAGTTAGTAAAAAGAGTGGATGTAATAAATTAGGGAAAAACTTTTGATCGTGATGGTGTAGATTTTCCTATAGAGGAAAACCTAGCAAGGCAATACGAATGAGGGGTTAGAAGGCTGTGAAGATGCCCTCCAAAACGATAGATATTTTTTTGATCGTGGTATATTTTCTTCACTGTCAAAAGATCGTGTGTATTTTTATTTAGAAGATGGTTGATTGTACAAAGATAGAATAATATAAAGGATGTCAAAAGAGATGCTACAAAAGAAAAATGAACGGAGTCGTGACTGTTCATTTCACAAAATACTCAAAAGGTTTGTGCGCTCTTAAAATCTAAATCACCAATAATAATATAGTATAGATTACTTACATTTAGGGAGGAGCTGGTGAGTGGAACAGAACAAAATAAGTGTTATCAAACTTAAAATCTAGAAAATATAGTTTTTTCTTACTGAATTCAATTAGTCAAATAGTCAATGTATGTATCTACTAAAATATATATATGACATAGTTACAATTCATAATATGCTCAGTTTCTTCCTTTAAATGTATGCATGGAGAAGAAAATGTCCCAGAAAGAAAGTGCAAGCAATTTAACTTAGGATGTCTAGCAACTTAACCACTACTCACACAAAATTTGCAATTTCCATTTCACATAAGACAATACAAATTTACTAAACCAAGAATTGAGAAGTGGCATTAATTTTTACACTATCCTAAAATGACATGCTATATAGCCAAAAGTTTATTGTTTTATCTGGCTGTTAACACAAGTTGAGAGTCCTATTTTCTCTTACTTTATAAGAAAATTACGTATGCTAGGGCCCGGTGGCACAAATATGTACCTAGTTATGGGATTTACTTCGCTTATCAAGATAACAATAGAACATAATATTATATGCATCACGGATGGTTCTATTATGCTAGATTTTTTTCAAATCCAATATCGACATCTAGTTACGACCTTAATAAAATTAATTTAACCGGTTCTGAGTAGGTGGAACGGTATTGGAGAATTCAAACCCATTTACTTGATCACTACTCCATTCCCGCACACTCAAAAATTTACAAAGAGAATGCACATAAATGCAAACACATTTTCCCACAACTCAGACAAGATTTATTTTCTGATTACCAAGTCAATATAGCATAATAAATTGCAGTTGTTTAAATTTTATTTAATGGATTGGGTTTTTTATTGTTTCAAATGTATGATATTTAATGAATATATGGAATTATATTATAATAAAAGATAGGTAATAGCGACTGCCAATACACGCTTAATTAGTAAAAACAGGAAAGATTTTATTCAAAATTTAGTTCCGACTGATCATGATGATATGTTTGCATCTAATGACATGTATCTATGGATTTTCTTGGCAAACTACAACTCAGTGATGATATAGTAAAAAATCGACTTAGCAAAATTTTTCTTACTATAAGTAAATAGTTTGATACGCAGTCCAACCTTTTTTAAGTATTACATCAAAATTCTACCCCATATACTAATCTGACAAATGGTGCTCACAGTTTTCATCACTACTATTCATGAATCAATGTAAATAAGTTTCATATCATAAAATTTGGATATGATCTAAAAATTTCATTAAACCATAGGAAATAAGTCAAATGCTTCAATTTTCAGACAGAAGCAAATATATGTTTCTCTTCACTAAGATACAACAACAATTTTGTTGAAGTTAACGCTCAAATCTCATTAAATGGGATATTTTCTACCCAGTAATAATTTTCAACCACATAATAATTTTTCCACAAATTTGAATACGACACACTATTACGTCGCAGTAATATATAATGTGCATATTAACGGCCGCATATGAATTTTTTTAACATCAAATTGTGGAAGTGAAGGCAGTTCATTTATATAGGTATTATCATAATATGAAAATGCATCTATCAGTAGAAATGGGGAAAAAAAAAGGTTTTGTGATCATGCACTTTATGTGCTTTCAATAGATGTAGAACTCAATGTGATAATCATAAAAAGAAACATGATAGCCGATGTTATATCCAGGTCATGTTCATCAGTTCTAAGTCGTCCCAACATGAAAGTAAAAAATTAAATGAAAAAACAAAATAAAATCAATGGCAATACCTATCATTTCACCTTTAAGATTAACTATCACCCATCATTATCTACAAAAGAGCAAACAGAAAACAAAACATTTAAGATGACCCAATTCTAACACTACACATATACACTAAAAAAACATCACGGAAAATAGTAAAATGTACCAAGAGACAGGTAACATAATGCAAATAAAAGCAATGTGTGGTTTAATACTAGCATTCATAGTTATACGCTTCTTATTGAAGATATGAACATTGTTGTGTTCATGCTCCGCTAAAGAAGCAACATTTTTTAACAAACGGAGCTACAATTTTATAAAATGCAGCGATTTAGAAGCGTATTTCGACAAAATTTACCAAAAGATAGGTAGAATAATGCAAAATAAGGCAGTATGCTATTTAATACATGCACAAATAGCCATATGCTTCTCACTGAAGTAATGACCATTGTTTTGATCATACTACTGCTGAAAAAGCAACAACCCTATGAAAATAACCCAGTAAATCTGCAACTTTACGAAATGAAAAGGCTACTTTAAAGGTCAAATAATCCTATTGCAACAGTACAAACTGTTAATTATAAAAAACCAATTATTGTACTTTATACACACACACACACACACACACACACACACATATATATATATTGAAAGATTTTGAAGTGTATAAGAAAATTTACTTCGATTGACAAATTTTACCAGGAGATAGGTAGCATAACGAAAAATAAAATCATGATGTTGTTTAATACTGGCATTCACATTCCTATGTGTCTTACTGAAAAAATATCTCATTTTTTTCAGAGCTACAACAGTGAGCATGTTTCTCAGGAAGTGTTTTGATAGCTTCTACCATCGCCATCAGTGGTAAATAAGTGAACCATAAGGAAGAAGTAGTGTGTTGATTCTTTTTCAACAATTAAAGTTCATCAATAAAAAAAAACACTTGTGCTTTGCTAACTCATTTAAAACTACCAAATAGCACTCAAAACTCAAAATTACTTTTAGATGGTTGTGGAAAAATCATAAGCAGATAAACCAATTGCTCCATGGAATGCCAACTAAAAATGTTATTACAGAGTTAAAAATGGAATATAATCAGAAATAATTCAAGCATAAAAAGGTAGCAATGATTTACAAATTGAAGTTGTATGTCTCATGGCATAAAATGATTTATAACTTAACATAGGAGCTAAGTCGTAACAGAACCCTTTGAAGGAGATGTTGCATGTGAGTATTCGGTGAAATATAAACCCAAACTCGCAATTGGTATACTCTTAACCATGAAATCAAAAATGAGTTGGGTGCATGAAATTGATTTCGATTCATAAAAAAATATGAGTTTGGATACTAAAATCGAATTAAATACCTAAATGAGATTGGGGAAACAAAAAAAATTCAATACCATTAGGAGCAAGACAAGCCAGAAGTTTATAGATTTGAGAAGATGCAGATCCGGGTATTTTTTTAGGCCTTTGAATGGTTGAAGTGGATTTAGGAATTTAGGGATTTCAATCATTTGTTATTGTGAATCATTTGATATTGTGAAGCGACGGTGAGAAGCGAGGAAATAAAAATGAAAGCAGCATGTAAATTTTGCTGACCACTGTTTGCTACGGTTATACACATCATCATCGCAAATAACTCTAGTTGTGTATGTATTTGCTACGGTTGTAGTTGACAACAGTCGCAAATTGTTGTTTTTAAATTATCTAATGCTTTTTATAGACCAATTGCTACTGTTGTTAAAAAGAACCGACGCAAATGATATTATTTGCTACGTTTTTACCTAAACTGACGCAAATGAGGCGACGCAACAGGAAGATTGTGTACTAGTGTAATGTTCCTAGTCAAGATGCATCGAAATTGGATATCGATGTATCCACTGAGACTAGAGTATGTAACACACTTCAAATATTAAGCAGGGTATTACTCATGGCTACTGGGGGCACCTAGAGGTTATGCACTGATAGTTAATGGATAACTATGGTACGACTTACCCGATAGCGTTCGGTGGGTTAATATAACCGAGGTCAAGCAGAGAACACCAATGTGACTAATTTACACAGTACTTTCAACTTGAGAATAGTATTGATCTTCAATATGGAAGTTCCGTTTTGGTTATAGTTAAATCGTGGCACAGCGTCCATCGAACGACTGTAGTTGAGTCGAGTGGAAGCACTGAAAGTGAAACACTATTCAAGAGAGGATACGTCTCCTCGGTTATATGAGTTAGTATCGTGGTCAACTCAAAGTCGACGTTTTTGGTTAGAGCATTTCAATTAATAATAATTGTTATTGTTTAACAAAGGATTTTGCGTTTGGATTATAAAGTTAATTAATATTGGAATTTCAACCATTACCAAATTCCATAAGTGCTAATGTGATATAATTTTGGCCAAGAGAACTGGTGTAAATAATTATCACTACGGGTATCACTTATAATAAGTAATATTGGATTTTACCAAAAGATATGCAAGCGATAAATTCAGCCAAAATGTCACCCACCTGCTAAGTGACGTGTGAATGTTAATATTCGAATAGTTCGATATTAACCGCTGACTGAATTTACATCTTTAACTCGCATAATCGTAATGATGAATTCTCTAAAAAACTGATATAATTAATTTATAAAATGTTTAAATTAATTGATATTTGATAAATATTAATTATTATTTATTTGATGTTTGGAAGTTGTTTGGAAGTTGTTTGTAATTATTGTAATGCATTTATAAAAGTTATATTTATGTGCATTGATATACAATATCGATGTAATTTAATAATAATTACATGAAATGATTTATGGAAATTTAATGTCATTTGATGACATGATTTATGGAAATTTTATGTCATTTGATGACATGATTTGTAGAAATTTTATGTCATTTGATGACATATCACGTGAAAAGAAAGAATTGGAGAGGGAGAAACAATTATGGGAATTAATTAGGGAAGTTCAAATTAAAGAATAGGAAAAGATTCATTCTTTCAAATAACATATTCTCTATTTCATTATATACGTACAGTTCATTGTCTCTCATTCATTCTTTTTCTTTCTCCCCTCCTAACTTTTCATGGGAGAAAACAATAATCAAATTTCCAAAATCTCTCAACTCTAAATAAAAAAAATCAAATAAAAAAAACAAAAATGGTTCATCCACCTCTTGCAAAGATAAGATGGGGATCTTGAAGATCTGAGGATATATCATCATTCAAGGTGTGACTTCTTGGAAACATCCTAAGGGGATTTCATTTTCGTGGAAATTAGTCACAAGGGTCTCTTTAGCAAGTGCAATTACTTTATAGGGCATACAACTGAAATAATTACTTCTAAGGACAAAATGGAAAATAATTAGTTTCTAAGGCCTAAAAACCTATGAAATTATGTCCTTGAAAGTAATTGGACTGCTGACTTTGTCCTTAAAAGTAATTATTCTGCTGACTCTGGCCTTGAAGTTAATTTTTGTGGATTTGTGTCCTAGAAACTAATTCTACTGCAAAGTTTGTCCTTTTAGTGAAATGCCCCTTCATTTTCAAGGTGTGCTTCAAGGCTTTGGGTAATAAGATCAATTCACAGAATCTAAGAGCTTTTGATTCATCATTCAAGGTGTGATTTTATGGCAACCTCTCAAGGTAATTTCTAATTAATTCATTTACATATTCTTTGTATTCATTTGCTTAGATTTGTGTGATTTATTTGTCTTTTAATTGACTGTGTTTTAACATGAAAATTGATAATGCTTTCTCAATTAAAAGTATGTCTATTATGTTCGTTTCATTCAGATCTACATTTGTTATCTTTTAGATTACAATAATTATAAATTAATTTTTAATGAATTATATTTTATAATATTTAAATACACAATTTCAAATGAGTTGTAATTTAATTCTTATTTTAAAATTAATTTCTATTATTGCATGATGACCGAAGATTAGAGACAATCACTTCGAATATTGTTTATGCAAGCATGAAAGGTTTTGATCTAAAATTTTGAATTAACTATTTAAGTAATTTTAGATTATATATATATATATTCTAAATTTATAGTTTTGTAAATTTCCAAACTCTTATTTCATTTCTAAACTAAAATTTCAATTTATGTTGTTAGTTTAGAATGAAATGTAAATTGTCAAATTGAAATTTTAATTATAAAGTTTTGCTTTTATATTCATACATATGTGCTTGTGTCAACATAGTGTGTATACATATAAATTTCAAATGTTTGTGTCTTTAATTGCCAAAGTATGATTTAACCCTTTTTAATTTAAAAGCAAGGCAATTACATATTAACATTAATTACTAGTTGATGTTTATGTCCTTATATCATAATACTTCTTGCATGTAAAACAGTTTGGTATTAATCGAATTTATTACAAAGGAAAGTGAATAAACCAATGATTCCACCTTTTTATTTCCTACCTTATTAAATCCTTATGTAATTGCATTCAATTTATTCTTATTTATTCATGTTTATGTCAACAATCAATCTTACTTACTTATGTCTAGCATTTTGGTCATACAAATTAAAGTATGAGTATATTTGATATATTCACACTTTTCATATCTCACACTTAATTAGTTTCGACCTAAATTAATAAAGAAACTTTTTTACCTTAATTAATTTTATTTAATACTTTACTTAATTCAATTAAAGGAGAGAAATGAAAGGTTTCTCCCTCTTCATATATTGACATATCTTCCCTTATTTATTGCATAGGGTAAGAGAGGGGAATGAACGGTTTCCTTCTTCAAATTCATTTTACATGTTTTTATTACGTATGTTAGCACTATTTATGTATTCACACAAATGGATGAATTAATACTATAAATTAAGTTACGTTCAAATTTTCAATTTGACAATTAAATAAAATATTGATTTTATATAAAAGAAAATTTAGATAAGATCTAAATATATTTAGACTTCATAGACCCATTAATGATCCGAAATGGTATTCTTTTTTTGAAATTCACCCACTTCTACCATCGCGCGTTGGCCCAGTTTCAACAGTTATTTCGTGGCTAAGCTTTGGATGAACATATGTGATTACTAGGGAGATTCTCCAAACTAAATCCAATGGTCCAAACACTTCTCCAACCCCTATATAAGCAAACATAACATAACCCTAAACTCTCATATCAGTTTATAATAACAAAACTCTGTCGAAATTTTCTCTCAACCCTCAACTTCAAAAGTTTCTTAAAAATTCAAATAAAATCAAATAAATTCAACCTATAAGGAAAGAATGGATTGGATCAAGGTGGTGCTATTGATTTGGAGGGAACGATTCTCAAGCACAAGCAAAAGGAAGAGCTTATGTTTGAGACTAGGGGGCACAATTTTGATAAAATGATTATTGTAGTTACTTTAAACTATTTTAATTGATTAGGATGTAAGAAAACCATAAATTGAAAATGCTAAACCCAAATTGAATCTGTTAAAACCCAAGATTTGAATCTAAAACCCTATAATTTAATTACAATGAGTTGCCAATGTAATTACTTGCCTTGATACATATTCTATTATCAAATTTGCAAACCCAAAATTCATGAACTGTAACGACCCGTAAATTTTCGATAATCAAAATAGCTAATTTAATAAGATTTCGTGATTTAGTGTTAGAAAAAAATTGTAAGTCGTTTGGAATAATGATAAATGTTGAATCCATTGGGTATAATAGAGTAATTGATTTATAAGAAAAATCTATTTAAATCAAATATTGAATATTGAACAGGTAAATTGTTTAAATTAAATATTTAAAACTTATTGAATAATTGAATAACGGAAATTGGATAACTGATTAATGGAAATGGTTGTTCTATAATTTGAATTAGTTTTAAAGGTTAAATCTTATAAGTTCGTTTTGAATATTTCAAAAGATAGTGATTTAAGAATAATCAAATTCGTTTGAATTTAATATTACAAATGTTTGAATAATTAAATTCCAAATTTGATATGATTAATTTGATATTGAAATTTAATATATGAAAATAGAGTGAATAACTGAAATTTGATTTAATATGATTCAAATTGGTTTCCAAAGCGAATGTAAGTTATATTGGGATTTTAATAGAGTTAATAAGATATTAAAATTGGAATTTATTGGATAATTGAATAAAGAGTTTAATATGATTAAAAACTATATGTAAAATTTTATTTTATCATATTAAAGTTAGAATGATGTTGTAGAACTTTTAAAATCGAATTAAAAGTTCATTTGTGAAAATTGAATATTTTAATATTTAAATCGACTAGTGAAATTAGCCATTTTTCGAACAGTCTTAGAATTGGACGAAACTAGTTCCATTAGATCCGTAATAGTTTGTTATTATCGGATTTCAATTTTCGTAGCAATCGGAGTTTTCGTTTGATCATGGCAGCTCGAAACGCATCGAAATTGTTTTAATATTAATTTGACGAGTTAAAATAACCATTTTTCAAACAGTCTAGGATTTCGACGAAACCTGTTTCATCGGATCCGTAACGTGATATTATTGTAAGATTTCAAATTCCGTGTCAATCGGATTTACCGTTTGTCCGGGGCGAGCCAAAACGCATAGAAATCGATTTAATCGATTTACTTTAAAATCGATCGTTTACTTCCGTAACTCGCACATATGATCGAATTAGCTTCTGAAACCTATTCCATTGTGTCCGGAACGTGGGGTAAACCCTAGAAATGCCAGTCACCGCGCTTCGTTTGGAGTTCGAAAATTTTTTGATGAATGGTGTTTCGCAAATTTTCTATATAAGCACCATTAACAATTCACTTTTGCAAAAATCTCAAGCCCTAGGGTTTCAATGCCCAGCCGCCTGCAACAAATTGAATGGCCAGAAAACACCGTGCTTTCCCCTTCGATTCCTCTCAATCGCTTCGTTTTCGCACTTCGTCTTCTACACGAAAGTTGGAGAGCTCATCGAGCACTACGAGTTCAACGGTGGAGATCGAGTTTGGGCGAACGATTCAACGGCAATTTGAGTGCAAAGGTTCGGCTGTTAGCACGCATCTCGAGGTTGGAGGGGGGCCGAGCTCCACCTGCTCCTGGCCGAAGGTAGAGGAGAGTGAGGCCTTCGATTTGGCACCTTCCGATCGTCGTCAGGAGGCTTGGTTTGGCCGCGATATGCAACCCTAGTTTTTGATGATGGGTTGCCGTGCGTGTTCATATACCTGGGCGAACGAACGCGTGAAGATGGAGGATGGCTAGTGCGGTCCAGGATGGTTACGGTTAAAATTTAGAAAATAAATTTGTAAATTATTTTTTTTGAATTGTACGATATTTAAAGCGCCATAACTCTTTCATACGAGGTCGGAATTGCACAAAACAAGTTGCGTTGCGTTCGTATTATCGAATACTACGCTATGGAGATGGATTGGAATCGTTTGGAGCTAGAGAAAATTTTTAGTTAAATCGAACGTCGTTCGATTTGATTTAAAATCGTAAAATCAAGGTGAGTGTTTTACAACGCTCATAACGTACTGAATATCTTTATGCTAGTTAAATCTGACATTATGAAGTGTTATGATTTTTATTTGTCGTTGTTTGATAGAATTTAATTGTCATATAGATTGTCATTTGAATTAACCGTTGAAATTTAATTGACAGTTAAATTGAAAATAAATTGAATTGCGATTAAATTACCTGACATTGATAACTATGAAATTGCCATGAATTGTATTGTCTATTAGATGATTTATTTCGATGGATGCTATTGGTTGATATTTAAATGTTTGGATGTTTATTTGCTTATATATAACCTGTTATGCATACATATGACACTATGATAGATTTAAGTGATATATATTCATCCCTGACATTTAATTGAAATAAATAATTACTTGGCCATAGGATAGAAAATTATATACGAACACCGGATTGGCTAAATTTATAATTTTTAAAATCGTCGATTTGAAATTTATTTAAATTTTTTGATTTAAAAGTTATAAATAGAAATCGAATTTATCGAAAAATTGAGTTTGGAATGTTGAAATAAATTTTGGTTAAAAGAAATTGGTAAAATTTAAAGCGGAGACTTTGGAAATTTAAAATCGGGATATGATTGAATTTTGAAATTTGATTTGTTTTAAAGATTGAACCTTAATTCGAGCTTTGAATATTACTAAGTAAAAGTGATATAAAAATGATATTTTGAAATCGAGCTTGGAATTGAATCATATTTGGAATTTGGATTTAAACTTGAATATTGATGGAAATTTTTGTTAAGTGTTATAAATGGATATTTTGAAAATCAAGCACTAAATCGATATAAATTGAAATTGAATTAATTGAAGGTGAATATAAAATTGAATAAATTTGAAGTCAAAGTTGACGTTGATAGAATCGAAATCGAAATTGAATCGGTAGAACGAAAATTGAAATTGTTTTGAATTGGGAAGTTATAATTGAAATGGTTTGGTTTTGAAGCTGTTTTATTTTGTTTTCCAAATTACTCAGTTATATAAACCATTTTGAATACTTAAACTATTTTAATTTATTTTAAATCTACTTAACCCGATTTAAATTATTTTAAACTAATTTATCTATTTCAAATCCATTTTAAGATTTTAAGTATTTTTGACTATTTTAATTATTTAAAACTGCTTATAAACTCCTTAAAACTATTTTCTAAAATTCTAAGCTGGTTAATAAGGTGAAATATTTATATTTAAATCTTGAATTTAAATACGAATTGGGTAAAATGAAGTTGCAACCTAAATTGAAATTCGAAATGATTTTGAAATCGAAATGAGATATTGATGCGAAGAATGATTTTTGAAACGGAAGCTTACATTTGAATAGATACGATGATATTTGAAATGGATTTGATTTTGAAGCGAATATGATATTTTGATATCAATTATGAATCGATTTGAAATATAAAAGAGCCAACGGTGTAATAATACGTAGTCATTAAAGAGACCGGGATCGGATATGGACAAACTCTCTGTCGATACCGAAAACCACTTTAATAACTATTATACGCGGAGTGTTGATCCAGAATGAAGTGGATGGTTGGGTGAACACGTCGACTGAAGAAAGAGAACGATATTGGATGACCCTTGACATGACTAAAACAGGAGTCGCGCCGGGCCATTGAGGTTTGCCATCTCTAGCGGACACACTTCTTCGATACCATATCTATTACATTTTTGATTCGATTTGGGTGCACCCCTTGATTTGGGAGTGTTGTTTTGCGGTGTTGGGGTAGCTGCTGGCTATGCTCAACATCAGTCCGGATCACGCAACTACTAGTATCCTAGTTGGTATCGCCTCATGTACCTTGTCATATTGATTATCTTATTCGCGACCACTACGTTATGTTTTTTGTTATACCTATGGGGTACCCTTTGATAACCACCAGTTTACGGTCGGGCTTACAGTGCTGTATAGACTATGACATTATAAAAGTGTGTTAAGGGGGATTATGGTAACGCCTTAACACTATTTTGATACTTTATATTACTGATAGGCATTATCTACTTAGCGTACATTACTAAATAGTAGATAGTTTAACGGATCCTTAAGAGATGGAAAATCTCATAACATCTCTTGAGTTATTGCACGCACGTTGACACTGGATATGAGATGTCAAACCCCGTAAACATCTCTGACGCCGTTACACTCATATTTATTTACGATTGATTTAACTTTCATAAGGATATTTTAGTCCTGACTTGAGTGTTTTGTCTTTTCATTACGCTCGGGTCAGTCCTGAGTTTTTCAGATTTTTGAAGATATATTCTGGAGGATGAAGACGAAGATTTGGTATACTATTACTATTATTACCCTTGCATCATGCTATCTGCTGCATTATTTTAATTGTTCTGTTGTATATGTATAACTCTGATAAATGTTGTATAAATAATTGTCAAAGTATAGTAGACAGCTTCATGAACTGTTTATTTGACTATTATATTTTATCGTTCCACTGCGAGATTCTGTGTTGTTTCTTTTCCTTTATTTCTCTTTCTTTTCTTTTCTTATTTACCCAAATAACCATCTGCCCTTTTGAATGGTTTGGAATCGGCATGTGTATTTGATCGTCGGTTTAAACTATCCAAAAAGGCGAGTCGTTACAGTTGGTATCAGAGCTTTGGTTTAGCGATAACCTTATCTTTGTGGGGTCTGACTCTTTATAAATAGGGTAGTAATACCCTATGATGAGTCGTTGAGTGTATATATATGAGAGAGCGTATTTGTTAGTGATATAAAATGTTTTATATTGTGTCGGTTGTTTTGTTGAGTGGCTTATGGATTCTGGTCAATACGAGTAATTAACGTCATTGATAGGGATCTCTAAACACTTAAACAGAACAATTCGACATAGTATTATTTTGAAATTGGGTAAATGAAATAATTATGCTATAATTTTATTTTGAATGTAAAGAAAATTTCAGAAATTATTGTGACTTATCTAGCTTACCTGGTTGTTAGAAATGATATATTGGTTATTATCATTAATTGGATATTGTAATTTAATAAATAAGCTGAATTACAAAATGAACAATGATAAAACACTTGTGGAATGTTTTAAGAAAGAAAATCCTATAAGAATATTTTATAAAGGTGACTTATAAATTAAAATAGATTTAAATTGGAAAATATTGAATTAAGACCCGGAGATTTTGGAAAATGGTTCTCAAAGTTTTGAAGAAATATATAGTAATATTAGTTGGAAAATATTTATGAGAAATATTTTGAAAGGATTTTAAGAAGGAATGAATTCAGTACCCCTCTCTTATGTCGCTGGAAAATAATTTCAGCGATGACTGCGCAGTATCATCGACGTTCATTTTCGAGTCTCAAAGTGGGGGAGACTTCTAAGAAGCTTTGCTTTTCTTCAAAATTATTTTGGGTAAATGGGTTTTGGTTTAAACTCCAAAGGTATGATTTGATATAAAAAAAAGGATATAAGTATATATGTTTATTTCAAACGATTTAGAAAAGAACCGGGCATTTAAAATTCTAAGTTATGTTAATTAGAAATTTTCAAATTATTTGAATGAAATGTGAATAACCAAAATTTATAAAATAAGAGGATTAAGATATCTAAGCTTATGTTTTGGGAAAACTTTAGAGTTGTAGTGTACCTTTAAAGTTGAAAGGTAAAGAGGATTTTAACAAATTAAATTTGTGAACATTCTATTTAAGTAAAATGAAATTCTATAAATTTGTATAATACCAAATTTGCATTCTAATAACATATAATATGACTTACCAAATATTAAGAAGTTGAAATGATGTTTTGGATATGTAATGAGATGTTGTACAAATAAACAGAACCTGAAAATAATTGAAGTATACAAGTAAGGAAAACTCAAAAGGAATTAAAATGTATATAAATGAAAATTTTGGTGGTGAAAAAAATTTATATATACTTAAATATAGCATGAAATGATGAATGGATAAATGGAACAAGTAAGTGAACTTAAGAAAGAAGATAAATGAATCGTATTATATCTTTGTAAATTGGTTATAGAAAATAAATAGAAATTGCAAAAAAGGAAAAAAAATTGAATTTGTAACCTTTAAGATAACTGTAAACTAAGAAAAGTCATTTATGAGAGGTTAGACTTTTATAGGATGATCTATAAACTAAAGTGATGATTAATAAAAATGTTCCACAAATAAATTTGTGTTAACTGAAACTATGAATATGAAGTAAGTGTAAACAAAAGAATTTGGTATAGCTAAGAATCAATTGGAAAATGAAATTGAATTTAATTAAATTATATGGAATGTTTAAAATGAACTTGAGTAAGCAAATTCTTTGATATGATGTTTAAGAAAAGATAATGTTGGAGAATATGCTATGTAAAGAAATGAATATACTAACTGAATAATGGATTGTGAATAATTAATTGTAAATAAAATAGAAGTCAATAAAATAATTTAGTACAGATAAATTGGATAGAAATCCATTGGAAGGTAATACGTGAGATTGTACGTATATTATTTTATTTGCATAACGATTTGATCCAAATTCGAGCACAAAATTTCGAGATGATTTATATCGATCCAAGTTATGATTTTTCACTCGATTTTCGACGGCGAACCCTGGATATGGATTTTTAATTTGATTCTGGAATTCTCTATCATAGTATATGGCTATGCAAGGAGAGTAACGGTTTCCAATCAAGGAACCAAATCTGAGTCCGCACTAGAGAGTCGTGTGAATGATACTAGTTTGGAAGTGAAATTGTGTGATCGAATAAGCGATTAGATTGATATCTCACGGATGATGTATGTACGGCTTATGGACTTAACTAAAGTTAATATTGGAAATTTAAGATGCCGAATATAAAATGATTCTTTTAAAATTATATAACATGATATATATATAAAAGAGATAAACCAAATTGAATGTAAAATTAATAATTTGGTTATGTTGGGTATGATTTGGTTGTTAGATGATTGTTAGTTGATTGTATATAATTCATTAAGTGTTAATGAAATTGAAAGCTATAAATCATTGAAATCAAATTGGAAGTTAAATGAATTTAAATAGAATTTAATTTGATTCAAATTGGAAGTAAACTAACGTAAATATAAATTAGTGAATGTTAACTAATTGAATTGAGAATGAATATTAGTAAAATCCAACGTTAATGAATCAACTGTGATTAAAATTGAAAACCAAGTGAATAAATATTAATGAGAAGTGAATTTATATTGATTGGTTATGTATTCGTTGGATGATAGTTGGATGATAGTTGATTGATGGTTGCATTTGTTGCTTTTGTTGCATTGCTATGTTGGCACATGTAGTTGTTATGTTGCTATATGATGTATATTGATATTATTTTCATATATGCATGTTTCTCATGGTTTGTTAAGTGTTTAGTAGGTGCGGATTGCGCTTGCTTCGCATTTGGAGCTCGCTTTCGCGCTGTATTAACCGTATATGCTCGCTAACAATATATAAGGTACATATCTCGGATTACATACCGTACTTTTACACTTTTTTTCCCTGCGGGATGCCTCATCACTTGATGAGACGTATATTTGTGATATATATACTGTCATTTTTTTTCTGATCGAGCCGCGCAAAGGAGACTCTGTCGAAATTTTACGTAAAATCCGGGTGTTAGGATTTTTTTTCAAGTTTTAAATTTTTTTTATAACTTGTTTTGATAATTAACTTTTAAAGTTAGAAAGCCGTTCGGAGTAACTTAGTGGAAGCGTAGTATGACTTTATAGATGGAATTTCATTGTTTTATAAGTTGATAGCTTTGAATAAAATATAGCTAATGTTGAATTCTATACTTAGTTCCTTTTCCCTTCTTTTTCCTTTTCGGGGACGAAAAGTTTTGAGTGGGGGAGAGTGTAACGACCCGTAAATTTTCGATAATTAAAATAGCTAATTTAATAAGATTTTGTGATCTAGTGTTAGAAAAAAATTGTAAGTCGTATGGAATAATGATAACTGTTGAATCCACTGGGTATAATAGAGTAATTGATTTATAAGAAAAATCTATTTAAATCAAATATTGAATATTGAACAGGTAAATTGTTTAAATTAAATATTTAAAACTTATTGAATAATTGAATAACGGAAATTGGATAACTGATTAATGGAAATGGTTGTTCTATAATTTGAATTAGTTTTAAAGGTTAAATCTTATAAGTTTGTTTTGAATATTTCAAAAGATAGTGATTTAAGAATAATCAAATTCGTTTGAATTTAATATTACAAATGTTTGAATAATTAAATTCCAAATTTGATATGATTAATTTGATATTGAAATTTAATATATGAAAATAGAGTGAATAAGTGAAATTTGATTTAATATGATTCAAATTGGTTTCCAAAGTGAATTTTAGTTATATTGGGATTTTAATAGAGTTAATAAGATTTTAAAATTGAAATTTATTGGATAATTGAATAAAGGGTTTAATATGATTAAAAACTATTTGTAAAATTTTATTTTATCATATTAAAGTTAGAATGATGTTGTAGAACTTTTAAAATCGAATTAAAAGTTAATTTGTGAAAATTGAATATTTTAATATTTAAATCGACTAGTGAAATTAGCCATTTTTCGAACAGTCTCAGAATTGGACGAAACTAGTTCCATTAGATCCGTAATAGTTTGTTATTATCGGATTTCAGTTTTCATAGCAATCGGAGTTTTCGTTTGACCATGGCAGCTCGAAACGCATCGAAATTGTTTTAATATTAATTTGACGAGTTAAAATAGCCATTTTTCAAACAGTCTCGGATTTCGACGAAACCAGTTTCATCGGATCTGTTACGTGATATTATTGTAAGATTTCAAATTCTGTGTCAATCGGATTTACCCTTTGTCCGGGGCGAGCCAAATCGCATAGAAATCAGTTTAATCGATTTAATTTAAAATCGATCGTTTACTTCCGTAACTCGCACATATGATCGAATTAGCTTCCGAAACCTATTCCATTGTGTCCGGAACGCGAAGTAAACCCTAGAAACACCGGTCACCGGGCTTCGTTTGGAGTTCAGAAAAATTCTGATGAATGGTGTTTCGTAAATTTTCTATATAAGCACCATTAACAATTCACTTTTGCAAAAATCTCAAGCCCTAAGGTTTCAATGCCCAGCCAGCTGCAACAAATTGAATGGCCAGAAAACACCGTGCTTTCCCCTTCGATTCCTCTCAATCTCTTTGTTTTCACACTCCGGCTTCTACACGAAAGTTGGAGAGCTCATCAAGCACTACGAGTTCAACGGTGGAGATCGAGTTTGGGTGAATGATTCAACGACAATTTGAGAGCAAAGGTCCGGCTGTTCGCACGCATCTCGAGGTTGGAGGGGGGGCCGAGCTCCACCTGCTCCTGGCCGAAGGTAGAGGAGAGTGAGGCCTTCGATTTGGCACCTTCCGATCGTCGTCAGGAGGCTTGGTTTGGCCGCGATATGCAACCCTAGTTTTTGATGATGGGTTGCCGTGCGTGTTCATATACCTGGGCGAACGAACGCGTGAAGATGGAGGATGGATAGTGCGGTCCAGGATGGTTAAGGTTAAAATTTAGAAAATAAATTTGTAAATTATTTTATTTGAATTGTACGATATTTAAAACGCCATAACTCTTTCATACGAGGTCGGAATTGCACGAAACAAGTTGTGTTGCGTTCGTATTGTCGAATACTACGCTATGGAGATGGATTGGAATCGTTTGGAGCTAGAGAAAATTTTGGGTTAAATCGAATGTCGTTCGATTTGATTTAAAATCGTAAAATCAAGGTGAGTGTTTTATAACGCTCACAACGTACTGAATATCTTTATGCTAGTTAAATCTGACATTATGAAGTGTTATGATTTTTATTTGTCGTTGTTTGATAGAATTTAATTGTCATATAGATTGTCATTTGAATTAACCGTTGAAATTTAATTGACAGTTAAATTGAAATTAAAATTGAATTGCGATTAAATTAACCGACATTGATAACTATGAAATTGCCATGAATTGTATTGTCTATTGGATGATTTATTTCGATGGATGCTATTGGTTGATATTTAAATGTTTGGATGTTTATTTGCTTATATATAACCTGTTATGCATACATATGACACTATGATAGATTTAAGTGATATATATTCATCCCTGACATTTAATTGAAATAAATAATTACTTGGCCATAGGATAGAAAATTATATACGGACACCGGATTGGCTAAATTTATAATTTTTAAAATCGTCGATTTGAAATTTATTTAAATGTTTTGATTTAAAAGTTATAAATAGAAATCAATTTATAGAAATCGAATTTATCGAAAAATTAAGTTTGGAACGTTGAAATAAATTTTGGTTAAAAGAAATTGGTAAAATTTAAAGCGGAGACTTTGGAAATTTAAAATCGGGATATGATTGAATTTCGAAATTTGATTTGTTTTAAAGATTGAACCTTAATTCGAGCTTTGAATATTACTATGTAAAAGTGATATAAAAATGATATTTTGAAATCGAGCTTGGAATTGAATCATATTTGGAATTTGGATTTAAACTTGAATATTGATGGAAAATTTTGTTAAGTGTTATAAATGGATATTTTGAAAATCAAGCACTAAATCGATATAAATTGAAATTGAATTAATTGAAGGTGAATATAAAATTGAATAACTTCGAAGTCAAAGTTGACGTTGATTGAATCGAAATCGAAATTGAATCGGTAGAACGAAAATTGAAATTGTTTTGAATTGGGAAGTTATAATTGAAATGGTTTGGTTTTGAAGCTGTTTTATTTTGTTTTTCAAATTACTCAGTTATATAAATCATTTTGAATACTTAAACTATTTTAATCTATTTTAAATCTACTTAACCTGATTTAAATTATTTTAAACTAATTTATCTATTTCAAATCCATTTTAAGATTTTAAGTATTTTTAACTATTTTAATTATTTAAAACTACTTATAAACTCCTTAAAACCATTTTCTAAAATTCTAAGCTGGTCAATAAGGTGAAATGTTTATATTTAAATCTTGAATTACAAATTGGGTTAAATGAAGTTGCAACCTAAATTGAAATTCGAAATGATTTTGAAATCGAAATGAGATATTGATGCGAAGAATGATTTTTGAAACGGAAGCTTACATTTGAATAGATACGATGATATTTGAAATGGATTTGATTTTGAAGCGAATATGATATTTTGGTATCAATTATGAATCGATTTGAAATATAAAAGAGCCAACGGTGTAATAATACGTAGTCATTAAAGAGACCGGGATCGGATATGGACATACTCTCTGTCGATACCGAAAACCACTTTAATAACTATTATACGCGGAGTGTTGATCCAGAATGAAGTGGATGGTTTGGTGAACACGTCGACTGAAGAAAGAGAACGATATTGGATGACCCCTGACATGACTAAAACAGGAGCCGCGCCGGGCCATTGAGGTTCGCCATCTCTAGCGGACACACTTCTTCGATACCATATCTATTACATTTGTGATTCGATTTGGGTGCACCCCTTGATTTGGGAGTGTTGTTTCGCGATGTTGGGGTAGCTGCTGGCTATGCTCAACATCAGTCCGGACCACGCAACTACTAGTATCCTAGTTGGTATCGCCTCATGTACCTTGTCATACTGATTATCCTATTCGCGACCACTACGTTACGTTTTGTGTTATACCTATGGGGTACCCTTTGATAACCACCAGTTTACGGTGGGGCTTACGGTGCTGTATAGACTATGGCATTATAAAAGTGTGTTAAGGGGGATTATGGTAACGCCTTAACACTATTTTGATACTTTATATTACTGATAGGCATTATCTACTTAGCATACATTACTACATAGTAGATAGTTTAACGGATCCTTAAGAGATGGAAAATCCCGTAACATCTCTTGAGTTATTGCATGCACGTTGACACTGGATATGAGATGTCAAACCCCGTAAACATCTCTGACGCTGTTACACTCATATTTATTTACGATTGATTTAACTTTCATAAGGATATTTTAGTCCTGACTCGAGTGTTTTGTCTTTTCATTACACTCGGGTCAGTCCTGAGTTTTTCAGATTTTTGAAGATCTATTTTGGAGGATGAAGACGAAGATTTGGTATACTATTACTATTATTACCCTTGCATCATGCAATCTGCTGCATTATTTTAATTGTTCTGTTGTATATGTATAACTCTGATAAATGTTGTATAAATAATTGTCAAAGTATAGTAGACAGCTTCATGAACTGTTTATTTGACTATTATATTTTATCGTTCCGCTGCGAGATTCTGTGTTGTTTCTTTTCCTTTATTTCTATTTCTTTTCTTTTCTTATTTACCCCAATAACCATCTGCCCTTTTGAATGGTTTGGAATCAGCATGTGTATTTGATCGTCGGTTTAAACTGTCCAAAAAGGCGGGTCGTTACATGAACCCTAAACTAAATTGCTACTTGATAAGTACACTTAGTAATTAAGGTAAATTGAACACTACAAATGATTTGAATTAATTATACAAATGATCGAAAGTTGAAATGTGCAGAAACCCTGATTTTATTTCACGGCTATTCGACCTAGGAAACCTATGATCGATCGTTCATAATGAAAACTGCAAAATTGAACCTCAGCTTAAGATCCAAATACATAAATATAAATATAAATATATATGTATGTAATATGAATTGTTGTGGAATTATTTAAAGAATATTGGATGTATATTAGGACTTGTACGGAAGATAGTTCTTTAGGAACAGACGCTAGGTCGTGGCAGTGTTGGATAAAGATTGTTTACCAAATTAAGGATAATCGAACTGAGATAGTGTATTTTCACAAATGGCACTCACAGGAGGTTCCAACGGTGGGTGTGAAGACTGATGTAGAAACTTGATGGGGTGGGTCAAACCTGATGGGAGGTCTTAGTATGCATGATTCCTGATGCACATGATAAAGTTAGAAAGTAGGACCCCGAGCATTCAATAAGAGTCCAACACTACGTTCGACGGGTGGAAGTGGATGTAGATGAGTAAACATATCGATGATTCAAAATCTCAAGTTCTTCCTCTCCAGGTCTAGTGAAAGGGGAATAGTTTTAGCCTAGTGGCGGTGATAGTAGTGATAATTTAGTCATAACCTAGTGGCGATCTTTCATGGTTAGTATCTAATGGGGTATGGTTTCCACATCGAGTGGCATTGTGGTGATGTTTACATGTTTAGTAGCTCAGAGGTGTTGTTTACATTGAGTGGCTTTTGGAGCGGTGGCGGATCGTTAGATATGAAATTTGATCCTTAGTTCTATCCACTGTATTAGCCCAACACAAATTGTAGTGCAGGAATGTGTTAGACAAGAATCTTCAGGTAATGTACCTTAGGAATTCATGGACACTTATACCTCACCCTACGTCAAGAGTAGTATTGAAGTACTGCATATTATCATCACACATTAAACTTGTACTCATTCACTAGACTTTCTTCTGACCCACCTCCTTTTTATTTTACCCCCACTACAGGATGATACGCTAGCGATTGATTAGGCTAGGAATGTGGAAAAAGAAGATTCACATTGTAGTTCTCATATTATTTTTTATTCATCATGTAATTACCTATTGTATTAAAAGTCTATAAAATATATCTTGTACTTTGAAATAGTTTGTTAGCACAAAAATTGGTCACTAGAACCCAAACGTAAATGAAAGCACCCAATCACAGTCATTGATCACAGATAGAATGTATGTAAAGAGTATAAATACGAAGAACAGTAAAATTAAAAAAAAGCAATAAAAACAGAAGATTTATAGTGGTTCGGCTAACTCCGGCCTACATCCACTCTAAAAATTTCCATTCTATTGATATCCGAATCAATTACAGTTACGATCTAGATTTTTTAACGCAACAATGGCAGAGTAGCATTAATAGGGAGGAAGAAGAAAAGCAGAATGAAGATCCTTTTTTGAAGCCCAGCCTACTGTATTTATAGGCAAAACCTAAGTTACCGGGCTTCCTGAGTGGTATGGGTCCACTAAGACCACAACCGAGCCAACATTCTTCATCACGGCCGACCCCAAATCGCCAATAAGCCGACCCGATATCCCTCGGGCATGAATCGAAGCAGACCTATCCAAGACTCAGAGTATACTAGGCTAGAACCCGGAGCAAAGCTAATGCCAAACCCAAGCTCCATATGCCGAACCAATCCCATTTCTTTGACATGTCGATCCATTGTTTGCTGCCGATCCTTAGTTTGCTGCCTATCCATAGTTTGCTGCTGATCCATAGTTTGTCGAGCCACACTGCTACCGAGCCACCTCCGTCACTGATCTACACCACTGAGACTGGCCCACTTCAATATGCCGAACTACCTCCGTCTAACCACCTTGGCCAACCCACATATGGCCGATCCTAAGTAATGCAAACACACCGAACCCATCCTATAACATGCTATCCCAATCTCAGCCCAACTGCCTTGGCCGAACCAAAACGTGATAAACCACCAAGGCCGATCACATCGTAGCCAAACCACTAATGTCGAACCATATAACCCATCCACCAAAGCCAATCCTATCGAGGCCGAACCACCATTGTCGATCCCATATAACCAGTCCACCAAGGCAAATCCCACTCGAGGCCGACCCGCTAGTGCCGAATCACTCCAAAGCCGAACTAGGCCCGACCATCCTATCTTAGCCAACCCACCTAGGCTGAGCCATGCATGACCTTCCACCCTTGGCCGAGCGGCACCTATCGAACCACCTAGGTTGAACCATATACCCCGAACGGCCTAGGACTGACCATCTATCCATCCAACTAGTTCAAACCCATCGTATTCCAGTCTTGACAATTGCGTAGTTGATTTGATTAAATCCGCCTCTATAAGGCCTTGCCAAAAGGCAGGTTAACATTTGCCCCTCAAAACATGCCTTGCTATTGGAAGGTGTGTTTTGAGTAGCCTCAAATCCGATATCCGAAATCCATATCTTATCCATAGCCATACTTTCCAATTCATAATCCAATCCATTTATCCAAGTGCCATTGTCGTATTCTTATCCAAATCTACGACTGCCCCAAGTCGATATCTAATTTCGATCTAGTAACCAAATCCTTATCCAATTCCATATCCATTCGATCTCGAAAATCGAGTTCTAATACATCCATGTCCAATAACCAATAACCACATCCATGATCTCCTAGGTCGATATCCAAATCCGAGACCTCTTCGGGTCCATGCCCAAATCCTTAGTTGTTCATAGTCAATAACCAAATCTGTAACCTCTTTTGGTTCTTTCCAAGCGCAACCTACACCTGACGACCTATGTCAAATAATTATATGGTGTTCCAGGTTCAGTGTTCCTAAACGTTGAGTGATACCATGGCTTTAGTCCTAAGCCGAATCCTGGTCACTCCGGACCCTTGCCGAGTATAGTCCATACTCGATGACCTGTGATAGTAACCGATAGGTGATATGGGGCCTATGTCCTAGGCCGAATCCTGGTCTCTCCAGACTCTTGCCGAGCATAGTCCATACTCGACGACCTTTTAGCCAAAAACAGATAAAAGTCAATCAAAATTGAATCCGGGACCCATATTCAAACTAGAAAAACAAAAATCCATATCAAAAGTCCAAATCAAAAATCAAGCATCCAAACCAAAATCCAAACCAAGAAACCAACAAAACTGCAAGTTCAAACCGAACTATAAAACCAAAGAAGGAAAAGCAAATGTCCTAGCCAAAAGGAAAAAACAGATTTTACAAGACGAAGCATCTCGGTAAACCATCATCTCAGAGCATGCTTAAGGGTTATCTTCGACCCATACATGCGTAAGTGATTTAGAAATTAACCCGGAGCTTGTTAATTATTCCAAACCATCATGATTAGTTCATGACCAACCGGCCATCATTCCTGGGCCTCGTGCCATCATCGTTCAAGTTAGGCGATGGCTACTCCTGTTCCACCGCCGCATTCCGAGTTCCGAAATATTGCCGCAACTTATCATTCCTTACATGTTCCTCGATTATATCCTTTAGATGCCTGCAGCTGTTAGTATCATGCCCATCCAGGTCATGAAAGAGACAGTGCCTTCCCGATGCCCTTTCGCGTTATGTGGGTTCCCTCCTTGCCGGCCTTCAATAAGGAAGGCGATCCTGAGTATCCAAGTATATCTGTTCCATTGTCTCATTTAGTCCTACGTAAGTGGAGAACTTTGGTTCTCCCTAGCGCTTCCTCATCCCTTTATCCCTATCTTTACCTGAGCCCTCACCAGAAGGTTCTCCATCCTTAACCATGTTTACTTCCTTTGACCTCATATCTAAACATGCATCCTTTTGTCGAAGAAATCTCTCAGCTTCATGAAAGAATTCTCCGAGATCCATTGGTGGCTCCCGTATCAATTATAATTCTAAATCTAAATTATCACTGACTCCTAACACCGCCGCCATTAGAACCATTGATGGATCCGGCCGATCCACCAAGGGAACTGCTACATCAAATCGAGTTAAGAAAGTCCTGAGCGATTCATTTGCCCTCTGCTTAACCGACATCAGTGTAATCACATTCTTCGGCCTTTTTATGTGAACTCAAAACTATCTCAAGAACTTATCCATCAGTTTGTCCATGTTCCAATAGATCCATCCTCTAGCTGTCTGAACCACATAGCAGCTATATCGGTCAAGTACAGGGGAAACACCGAGTCATAACCTCCTCTGATGCCCCCAGCACTTCCATGTGCCTTGTGTACCTCATCAAGTGGTCAGTAGGATCCGTCTTACCGTTGTATACTTCTAAAGTGGGTAGCTTGAAATCGGATGGATTCCTAGCCATCCTAAGGTTACGGGTAAACGAACTTTTGTTTACTTCCTCCAAATCCTTGTTTGCCAGACCTCCATGAATAGTTTTCCTGATAATGTAATGTAATCTAGTGTTACCTACCAAGGGTTGCCCCTATATCCATTTTCTAACCATTCTCCGAGTCCACGAGAGAATTTTGGCATATACTCTTCGTCGCACACTCCTGCATTCCTGTTGGCGCTGGGCTGCATCGCGCCATCAGGTATCTCTCCATGGATTGGTCCAGCATTACCTGGTGGTGTGCCCCCGAGTCTAGGTCCATCTAGATTGATAGTTGTTTGCTGATTGGGGGCTGCCCCCTACTGAACCACTCCATCTGCTTACCTGTTAAGTCCTTCTGATCCAGCTCCATGGATTTGAGCTCCTGTAGTTCCTGCTTGTCCAAGTTTTCTGGAAATTGCCTGCATCATTTCCTCTTGCCTTTTCAACTGTTCTTGCATGGAATTCATCATGACCTGCATCTTGTCCCTAGTGATGTAGACGGAGGCTTGATTAGCTCCAAAGGAAGCCTCTTGACTTCTCTCTTGCTGACTTCTTTCCATCCTTTGTCTCCTAGTTGATTGCTTTACCATAGTCTCCAGAATCCAAGTTCCTAAGCCTTTAAATCCAAAATCCAAGCTTCAGAATCCTTGAGTGCTAGCTTTCTTAGTGAAAGCACCAAAATGTTAGTGCCAAAATTGGTCACTAACACCCAAATTTAAATGAAAGCACCCAATCACCATCACTGATCACAGATAGAATGTATGTAAAGAGTATAAATATGAAGAATAGTAAAAATATAAAAGAAAGCAGTAAGAACAGAGGATTTATAGTAGTTCGGCTAAATCCGTCCTACGTCCACTCCAGAAATTTCCTTTCTATTGATATCGGAATCAATTACAGTTACAATCTAGAGTTTTTAAAGAAATAATGGTAGGGTAGCCTTAATAGGGAAGAAGAAGGGAAGCAGAATGAAGAACCCTTTTCTGAAGCCCCATCTACTGTATTTATAGGAAAAACCCGAGTTACTGGGCTTCGAAAGTGGTACGGGCCCACTAAGACCATAGCCGAGCCAATATCCTTCATCACGGCCGACCCTAAATCATCAATAAGCCGACCCGATATCCCTCAGGCATGACCCGAAGCAGACCTATCCAAGACTTAGAGTAAACTAGGATAGAACCCGGAGCAAAGCTAATGCCGAACCCAAGCTCCATATGCCGATCCGATCCCCTTTCTTTGACATGCCGATCCATAGTTTGCTGCCAATCCATAGTTTGCCGAGCCATACTACTACCGAGAAACCTCCATCACCGATCTACAACACCGAGACCGACCCATTTCAATATGCCGAACCACCTCAGCCTAACCATGTTGGCCGACCCACAAATGGCCGATCCTAAATAATGCAAACACACTGAACCCATCCTACAACATGTCGTCCCAATCTCAGCCCAACTGCCTTGGTCGAACCAAAACATGACGAACCACCAAGGCCGATCCCATCGTAGCCAAACCACCAATGCCAAACCATATAACCAATCCACCAAGTCGATCCTATCAAGGACGAACCACCAATGCCGATCCTATATAACCAGTCCACCAAAGCTGATCCCACTCGAGGCCGACCCACCAGTACCGAACCACTCCAAAGTCGAACCAGGCCCGACCATCCTATCTTGGCCGACCCACCTAGGTCGAGCCTTGCATGACCTTCCACCCTTAGCCGAGCGGCACCTACCGATACACCTAGGCATAGCCATATACACCGAACCTCCTAGGACTAACCATCTATCCATCCAACTGGCTTAAACCCATCGTACTCCAATCTAGACAAACGAGTAGTCGATTTAGTTAAATCTGCCTATATATGGCCTTGCAAAAAGGCGGGTTAACATAGTGTAACTTGGAAATAAAGTATTTTTGAGAATGTTTTTTGAAATGTCTATTTCTCAGTAATTATATTTTAATTCTTTCCGTTGTGAGATCTGAAAGTTTAAAAAGTCTTAGAACTTACTCTTGTAATTTTTCTCTATAGCGCTATGAAAACCCAACAACTCGTATTTCTCGGCATGACCCAAATTTGAAAGTCGCACTCGGCTTTGGATCGGTGTGTCCGAATGCGAGGGTTATTACATTTGGTATCAGAACTTAGGTTTGAGATTCCCTAGGATTGAGGCATGTATTAAGAGATTGTACTTGTAAAGTTCTGGAAAAAATTGGTTTTTCAAAATGGACTTTTGAAAGGTATACATATATGTATGGATAAAAGAGTTTCAAAGGTTTTACATATATATGTGGATAAAAGGGTTTCAAAGGTTTTACATATATATAAAATATAACATGAAAGGATGATATCATGTAATCTTGTCAAGTACTATCTTTAGGAAAGTTGAAATTAATTCCCAATCACGAGATAGTGAGAACGAGATTTTTTTTTTAGAGAAATGGCTGTAGAAAGACGACTAAGATTTCGAGCACGAATATCCCTATATGGTTCCAACTGTATCTAAAGCAAGAAGATAAGAAGAGCCTAACCCGACAAAGGCTGTGAAATTATAATTTTCTGACATGTGTATTAATACAAAACAATCCATATATTTTGACTTATAAGGTGTTTGTTGGCTTATCCCTTGTAGAATTAGACATGTGGGTCAGAATGAGTGTTAAGGTCATGGCAGTTGAGAAGAAAAATAAACATTTCACATTTACTGGAGTTTACCCCATAAGGAAAGGCTAGTAGAGAGTTCATATACCAACTAGCAATATCAAGTAAATTATGAATTTAAGGGCGAGTAAAGAAGATTAGTACCATGAGACTCATATAAAATGAATATGATATTGGTAACATGAAGGAGAACATTGCAAATCAAAGGCAGATTTTCCAATTAAAATAGAAAGCTTATTCTCATATTGGTAATAGTTGCAAGGACTCCTTTTTATTTAAATGTATGGCTAGAGTATTTTTAATGATGAAGTTTGACACTGTATTGGAAGAGAAAACTAAGTTAACCATCTTCGAAAAGGAGGACGGAAACCCTATGCACTTAAGCATTGTTAGGTATAAGTGGGCTGAGGTAAATAGGTTGCTATTGTCCACTCCAATTTAAGCGATAAACCAAAGAATTTTTTTCTAAAAGTTAGAAATAGTAGATGTTTGGTATTTTAAATTGAAAAGAAACTGATTTATGATTTCGTATAAATAATCAAACAAACTTTACGAAATTTGTGTAAAAAAAGTAGAATTTGATAATTTGATAAAATGTGATTTAACAATAACTATTTTTTCTTTTAGGCACATTGCTACACTTACCTTTAATGTATAATTTGCTTTGATAATAGAACTTTTGAAAAAAATTAAGAAGTATGTAGGACTTAATTTTTGGATCCATTTTATAAATAAGAAATGGTTGGTACCTGAAAGTGTCTTTTATGGATGTTTGCGTTAAAACTTCATAATAAAAAAGTAATAAGTTAAAATACCATATTTTCTATGAAAATACGTTTTTGTGAAAATTTCTTATTTAGGAAAGAAAACGTTAAAATAGTGTGTTTTAAGCAAATTTTGTTAAATTAAGCTCAAGCCGTTTTAATAAATTAATTAAAGAAAATGTCATGATCTTGGTAAGAAGGAAATGGTCGTTAAAAATAAAAGGAAGGATTTTACCGTTTTAAAACTTACTAATTTTAAGGAAATAAAGTCAAGAATAGAAGGTTTTGATTTAAGTGAAAATAATACTACTATCACTTAAATTTAAAAAGAAAAAGAATAAATCGGAGTTAGATAAATAGGATTTGCAGCCCACTAGGATAGAACAGACTATGATATTTAGAAGCCATGAAGTGGTTGGGTCAGAGATAAAATAGAAACATGGGAATTTAATGATCTTTTCAACCAATGGTTAAAATTGGAAAGATATAGTGCTAAGTCGAACTTTCCAAAATAGTGAAGAGTAAACACCACCATGTATCTTTTTACTAAGGTATGATTTGAATCGTAGAATCTTTATGTGAGTTAGTTTGGAAAGTATGATTTGGATAATACATATTTCCGAATAAGGAAAGAGTAAGCTAAGATGTTTTATTCTTAAAGGATGCTATATATGCAAGGAATTTTATTTGGTTGAAGTGTAAAAAGGGCTAAGTGGGGTCTTCTTCAATTCTTATATAGCAAGTTAAGTGACAATAGGACAGTCTGAGTATTAGTCGGTAGCACACGGATAAAGATATGATACCCATAGGCAATAGGCGGTCCAGGTATTATGTTGTTTCACTGGAGGCTTTAGGCAGATCAAGTTGGCATGAGTAAAAAGTCGTATTAGTAGGAGAGAAATCCCCATAGTAGCATTATGCGGTGGTATTAGTGAAAATTGGTTTCCACGGCAGCATTATGTAGTGATATTAGTGGAAACTGGTTTCCACGGTAGAATTATGCAGTGGTATTAGTGGAAATTGGTTTTCATGGTATCATTATGTGGTGATATTAGTGGAAATTGGTTTCCACAGTAGCCTGGTGTTACCCTATTGGGTTCTATCATTGTAGATGTGTTCCAAGTATGCCTAAGTTAAACTTAGAATTGTATGGTTAATAATTTGCATATATTTGAATTTGGAAAATGTTGGGTAGTAGTAGTCCTTGAATTTATAGATCATGTGATAGTTCTAGATTTGTAGATTTGAAGAACGTGTGCAAAAAATATAAATTAAGTTATCATGGTAAATTGGAATTTAGGTGATCCCAGATTATGTTGGATAATAGATATGGGTAGAAACACAACTAGAAGTAGTGATAAATTGGGAATAGGATTTAAGTAGTATTTTAATTCATTGTAATGTAGAGGGTTGCAGGGTAAATTCCTATGCATTATCAAGTTCAGATTTATAAATAAATGTGTATTGTTTGAAATGACAAGGAATACCCCCACAAGAAAGAGATGTGTAAAACATGGACATTTACCGTATTTTGTACTGTCTATTTCAATAACTAAGAAAAAAATAATTCCTTGTAAATTCCAAATGTGACACTAATTCTCCTTTTGGATAAGACATAGAAACTTACATTTTAATCTTTCCTTTAGGAGGGATGTAGTTCCAATGCATTAAAAATATGGAAATTCCAAGTATAAACCAAAGTATTGGTCATCGTGTCTATTAGATTAAAAAGAAAATACATCATTCCATATTGAGTTATCTCAATCGTGAAATAATTAGAATAATGTGATAAGAGATTACGTTTGGTAAAAGGTCTTATCTATAGAAGGACATTAAGAAATATTAAAAGTTTTGGAAGTTCAAACCACAAAAAGTATCCTAGATAAGATTATAGACAAAATTTTGCAAAGAATAGTTAATTCAAGGATTTGAGTTTCTATCAAGAAAAGATATTGATATTTGCACATATTGGAAATATGAAGGCAATTTTCATAGAAACTAAATCATATTTTTTTGATAAGATTTGAAGGAAGGGATAAAAATGATTCTTCTTAATCATCACGGACTGGAAGAAGACTATCTACTTAAGGAAATTCATGGAAGACTGACTTAGAATACATAATTGTGCACAATAATTGCAGGTGAACAAAGTATGGCTCATGTAATTTTTACCGATGCTAGAGTGATTCTAAGCTATAACTTCCATTAATTTTAGGATTTTTATTGTTAAGGTTGAATGGAAAGATAGACCAATCTTTCACTGCAAAATTTTAGATGGATCCTTATAGACTTAAAACGTGGTAGCTAGATACCATGATTTTTAAAGGACTAAAGAAAGCATTCAAAAGTTAAATGAGATGGTTTAAGTTGAAGCGAATTGGAAAAGGAGTTTTTCTAGAAATCACCAAGTTTAATACCCTTCGATAAAGTGGAAAATTATCAAATAACCAAGTAGGAAGTACCATGAAAGGAGGCACCGTGTATATTCAAGTTATCTCACTTGGTATCTAGAAGTTGAAGTGGCTAGATATAGCACTATAAGAGTTAAGGCAGTATGTTGTGCATTGAGGATTTCAAAGGGCTACAATTTTGTGGGAGCATACTTATGCTCAAGTTATTTAGCTTGGTGCATGTCGACACCATTTGAGTTAGTAGTAAGGATTGCAAAGAATTACCTATGCATATACATTTGGATTAAGGGTTTATGCTAGTGGTAAAGAATGAGAAGTGCAGTTGAAAAATATAGATAGATTTATTTTATAAAAGGACAAAGATTGCACAAGATAGGCAGAAAAGCATGTACCAACAAGATATATAAGGGGTAGTCCATGGAGTTGAGTACGATAGGAAGTAGACAATTAGGAAAATCTCCAAGTCAAGATAGAATACGACTAAATTGTTTGGAAGCCGTCATTAGGTACTTGTAGAAATATCTATGCGGTACAGCTACCGTAGTCAAACCATGTCAGTTGGGAAAATTAAACTGGTTAGGAAAAGCATAGGTAACCTTTGTATTTAGGTCTAGTTTAGGTAAAGACTGTTGGATGATAGGAATGGTTGCAACATGTAGTATGACATGTTATGGATGGTGGATGCTAATGGATGTATTTGGGTGTATTGTTTGGATTATATTCGTTTGCATATCTAGGATAGTAAGTCCTCTAGGTAGTACAGACACATTCACATTAACTCTTACTTGTCGTCTAGCTTGTTAAATGTGATACATATGTTGACTGTTGTTCATCTTATTGAGTATTATGCATATGGATGAAATAGTTGCACATACATATAGAATTGTAAATATAATTATTTCGGATGTTGCACACATTTGGATTCACGACATGAACATTTGCATAATAGGAGGTCGACTAGATCAGTGGACTGCCTACTCTTTGGCATTAGTATAGGTTTGCGTGCACTTTATGTTGCATATATATATTGTACATATTGCATTAAAAAAATTCTAAGGACAATGATTGCTCATGGATTATTGATGAGTGGATGATTGTAGCTATTAGTTGTTGTATGTATAAGTTACATTTATCATTCTATGAGATTTTAGGGACGAAATCCATTTTAGGGGAGGGGGAATGTAACACCCTGAAATTTAACAGAAATATTCAATAGAAATTTAATAAGAAAGGTAATTAAAACAAGGATTAAAAATAAAATTTACACGGACGTTCAGATTTTTCTATGAAACTTTTACCACTGCACTCGTAGCGATTTTCTCGACAATTTTCATATGTAACACTTCAAAATCGGAGTAGTATGAAGAAGTTACAGGTGTTAGAATATAAAAAAACTTAAAATAAATATATGCAAAAAATTACACTGTAAGGTCGACCATAGGTTGATGAGGGTCAATCATGGGTTGGTGAGGGTCAACCGTGTGTTGCTGAAGGTTGATCGTTCGCATGTAATTTTGAAAAATCGAGCATTTTTTGGATGGCTGTGATCTTTACTTTGTAGCCAAGCATTGGAAGAATGTGTGTGATTAGCAGGGAGATTCTCCAACCTATTTGGCCCAAACACCTTCCAAACCCATATATAAGCAAGCCAATCCTAACCATAAACTCTCATATCAGTTTACAGTAACAAAACTCTACTGGAATTCTCTCTCAACACTCACTTCAAAAATTTCTTAAAATTTCAAAAAAAACCAAATAAATTCTATCTAGAAGGATAGAAGGGATTGGATCAAAGCGGATCAGGATAGAGCTATCGATTTAGGGGAAACTATTCTTAAGCACAAGCAAAAGGAAGAGCTTAGGTTTGAGGTGAATGGGTTCAATTTTGATCAGATGATTATTGTAGTTATTTTTAAACTGTTTTGATTGATTAGGATGTTAGAAAACCTTAAATTGAAAATGTTAAACCCAAATTGAATATGCTAAAATCCTAGATTTAAATATAAAACCCTAGAATTTAAATTACAGTAAGTTGCTAATGTAATTACTTGCCTAAACACTTATTCTATCGTCAAATTTGCAAAGTCTAAATCGAATTGCAACTTGATAAGTAGAAGGAACAAATGCTAGGTCGTGCCGGTGTTAGATAAATATCGTTACCCAATTTAGGATAGTAATCGATTTGAGGCCATGTATTTTCGCAAACGGCACTCACAGGAGGTTCCAATAGTCGGTGTCTTGACTTGCGCAGAAGCCTGATAGAGAGGCTCTGATACAATGGGAGGTCCTAATATGTATGATTCGTGATGAACATGATACATCTAGAAAGGAGGACTCGGATCATGCAATAAGAGACCAACACTAAGACTGAGAGGTGGAAGAAGATGTAGATGAGAAGATATAGCGGTGAGTTGGCACTTAGGCTCTTCCTCTCTATGCGTAGTGAAAGGGGAATCGTTTCCCAATAGCCTAATGGCAGTGATAGTAATGGAAATTTTGTCCCATGGTTTTCTAGTGGCAGCGTTTCATGGTAAATAGCCAAGAAGGCGGTGTTTCCACATTGAGTAGTGTTGTGGCAGTGTTTATATGTATAGTAGCCCGGTGGCATTATTTACATTGAGTAGCTCTGGGAAAGGTGGTCAATCATTAGACATAAGATTCTATCCTTAGTTCGATCCACTATATTAGCCTACATAAATTATAGTGTAGGAATGTATTAGACAAGAACCTTTAGGTAATGGACCTTAGGAACTCACGAATACTTATATCTCACCCTATATCATCTAGAGTAGTATTGAAGTAACTGCATATGATCATCACATATTAAAATTGTACTCGTTCACCAGACTTTTATTTGACCTACCCCCTTCTTTTCATTTTACCCCCACCACAAATGATATTTTAGCGGTTGATTAGACAAAGAACAAGGAGAAAGTAGCTTTATGTTAGAGTTCTCATATTATTTATTGTTCATCATGTAGTTACCTACTGTATTAAAACTATGTACAATATATATTGTACTTGAAAAAATAAAAATAACAAATAAAGTATTTAGGAGACTGTTTCCTAAAATGTCTACCTCTTAGTACCTATATATTAATTCCTCTCGCTATGAGATTTGAAAGTGTAGAATGTCTTAGAACTTAGCCTCATAATTATGCACTATAGTATTTTACCCAACAGCTCATATTTCTATGCATGCGAGTTTAAAAGTCACACTAGGCTTTGGATCGGTGTGTCCAAAAGTGTGGATTGTTACAATAAGGCTTCCTATAATCTCCTCTTGAGTTGAATGAGTATGAGCATGTGATTTCTAAGAAAGTAAATCACAAAATACTATATAATAGAAGTTGATGTATTGAAAGCAAGTTTGAGATTGAGAAAGGAATAGAGAGTGTAGAGTTCAAGAGAAAAGAGAGTTGAAAGCAAGAATTAATTAAACTCTAGGAACTGCTATATATATTTATAGTTGCCAAAGGTCTCATACAAGAATTGTAATTGTTCAGAGAAACCTATTGAGAAAGAGTTGCATCTGATCAAGAAGAAGAGACGTGTCTTTAAAAAATATAGCTATTAGAAAGATTCAAACATCTGGCAAATTTGATCACACGTCTAGTTTAGAAAGTTTATGCAATAGAGAATAAATAGTTCAAAATGTAAGTATTCAAGTGTTTGGTTTCTGGTATCAAATGTCTGATTGTTGAAGAATGTAAACCAAAAAGTTTTTTGTTTAAAAATATATTATTTCAGATGTCTGACTTCAAAACCAGATGTCTGACTTCTGATGAAATCCAACCAGAGAATATTTTGTTCGAATGCATGACCTCGGATGTTTGAATATTGCTCCCAGACATTTGATATTCTGAAACTTTTAAAACCGATTCGAAATGTTGAAAAATATTTTGATATAAATGTTTTTAACTCATATCGCTCAAGGGAGATTGTACAGATTTATCTAAGATAGTAAGACAAGTATAGGATCCTTGCAATGTTTTGTCTTTATGTCAAGCTCTTTGATGATATATCCTTTTTCCGATGCCTTTGTGACTTCCACTATGCTTAAGATTTGATGCTCATGTACCTATAAGTTAGTTTATAAATTATATGGTATAATTGTATAGTCGTTGTCGTTAAATCTAACAAGAGATGTTCTAACATTCTCCTTCTTTTGATGATAACAACTGTACATTCTTATATACGATGATAAAATATAAAAGTCTCCCCCAAAGTACAACATTTCCGCTATCGATATGCAAATGATTTCTCCCCCTTTATCATTATCAAAATGAAAAATGAAAAATGATGTGAACAAAACATCATATGCAAACAAACACAACAAATCACAATTTCAATAACCATGCACAACACAATTACATTTTAAAAAGAAAATAGTCCAACAACCGTACAGACCACAAACAAAACAAACCAACGTTACAACAAACAAAACAAATGTCATGCAATCACAAAGTTCAAATAAACTACATAAGCCTACTATTTTATGACAATAAATGAAAGTAAAGAAAGTATACCCATAGACTAACTCATTATAGGTATATATGATAAGCCTCCATAATTCTCGTAGTACTCGTAATAATCCAAAGGATTGTATTTCCATCTTCCTATCTATTGATGCTTCGTACTTTCCTCCTTTTCATCTTCTGCTATAGCTTGGATTTGAAATAGAACAAATTGTGCTTCATTCATTGGTCATCCACTTCTATATCGGACCAATGAAATGAGTCGGATTTTTCACCTTCTGCATCGTTATGCTCTTTTGCGATAGATTTTCTTTTGTCTTAACAAGAAGATATTGCACTATGTTTGAATGCATGAGAAGGTGGAGTACGGACATAAGAAGGAGGTGGACTGTGTAAAGGATAAGATGTCGAAGTCGAGCTCGATATTCCTCTTACCTTTCTCATTATCTTTGAAAAAATGAGACAATTTTCTCCATTAATCGTTCGATTATTCCCATCCTAGTTGAAAATGATCTCTCAGGCCTTGTAAATTTCTTTTCCAAAATCCTTTTGATTATCAATGATTTTAGAGAGTTAAATCCGTCAAAGGCTCGTTTGGATTTAGATGAAATTGAGAATCATAGACATCGGTCTGGAAGTGGTAGCAGGGTCTTGTTCCAAAGTATGAGTAGAAAATGAGGCTTGTGGAGGAGGTGGGGCTTGAACCAGGGGTTAATAAGAGCTTTTCCTGCATTGACTTTGTTGCACCGTCCATTCATCAAAGCTCACATGACAAGGCAAAGAAGTAGGTAGTACGTTAGACTAAAGAACCATCTTCCACTATACTCGAAACATAGTGGTTCCAAGTTTGATGGAATAATGTTAACCTAAAATAAGGAAAGAAGTCTCATAGTGTATTATGCATTTGATGGAATAATGTTCACCTGAAATAAGGAAAGAAGTCTCATAGTGTATGATGCATACAAGATAGTTGGCTGTCTTTGAAGCAAGAAATTCTTAGTCTTAGTATGCATAAACTTATCCCAATTAACTTTTATTCGACCAAATATAGCATAGAGCACTTATGATCATTTTCATAGATTTGTTTCTGACTCTTTAGTCGAGGAACAATGGTACTGATAACCATTCTATTAAGCAATCTAGCTCGGGCTCGAAAAAAGCCAGTCTTCCATCCGACATTGAGTCTTCCCAAATTTCATGGGTTATAGCATTTCTTAATTTGCGTCGATAATCAGCCAATTCTTCTAAATCAATTCCCTTTTGCTGATAACCAAAAGTAAGTGCAATATAGTTCTATTAACTTGCGTTTTGGAAAGGTGGTACACATGTGGATTTAACCCAGTAGACTTCATGATCATCAAGGCAGAAATCCCGGAGAAATGGTTACCAGGATTGGAGATCGATTATATTTGAAACTATGGACTATAGTTGATTGGATTCAAATGGATGGCACTCAAAAAATGGCTAAGTATTGAACCAGCACGCCCCCTAGCAGAGGGACCAGATCGGAATTTTCACTCTACAAAAAGGGATCAAAATATAGGGATCCGAATAAAGGGATCGGATAAAACAGGATGCACACAACACAGCTCAATAATGATTGCTTAATTACTCGACAACCACAGGATTGAAGTGAAACTTTGGAAACAAGAAGAGGGGACCTTATGGAATCTACCCTAGGGATCGTAACCCCAAAGGTGCAACTTGGAGGGATCGGCCCCTCTCCCTACTCGTGGATCTGTTTAGTTGAACTTGCAGTAATGATCGGTTAAAAACTCAAAATCTACTGATGCTATCAACATGAAACCTAGAGTACAAGCATATTACAATACAAGGAACATATCATAAGGATCACAACCCAAAGGAGCAACTTGGAGGGATCAACCCCTATCCCTATATATTGAATGGCCTGTATCCCTGTTCAGGTATCAATTTAGTTGAATTTGCAGTAATGGTCGATTAATATCTTAAGATCCGTAAGTGCGATCGATATGAAGTTTGGAGAGCAAGAGGACAATATCATATAAGACCCACAATAAGGATCGTACCCCATGATTCCTCGAAATAGAGATCGGCACCGATCCCTATTATGGGCCCCATTGGGCCCCAAAATTTCTGGGCTGGCTCATCTTCGCTTCAGGATCTGGGGTTTGAGTGAGATATTTGTCTTCTTGTACAAATACAACAAGCATAGCAACAGAAAAGAGAGTTTCTTTCTACTTCGCTTCATCTTCTACCTAGGCTATACTCTACCATTTTTATTTTTGGATTTCACGGATTTGCAACTGTAAGCAGCAGTATAAACTAATAAAAGGAAAATCTTTGGAGTGGACATAGGTTGGAGTTAGCTGAACCACTATAAATCTATGTCTCTCTTTATTTGCTTTCTGTTTTAACTTTATTATTCTTCGATCTATATTCTCTACATTATATCTTCTAATATCTGTGATTGAAAATTGGTGTTTTCACATAATTGGGTGTTGGTGGCCATTTTTATGCCAACATTATGGTGCTTTCATTGAGAATTGATCTCAGGTTTAGAGTTTGGAAAAGATCTAGAGCTTAGATTTGGAGCAATAGTGAAACAATCAACAATGAGAGCGCTACCAGAAAGGGGCCACCATGAAAGAAGTCAAAAGGATTCCTCGGGAGCTGGAGCTAATCAAGCATCTATCTACATTATTAGGGATGAAATGGAAACGATAATGGATGCTATGCAAGAAAGAATGTTAAAAAGACAATAGGAGATGATGGAGAATTTGTTCCGACAAATTGGACATGTAAGATGCATAATCAAGGGAATAGAGTTGCAGGAGCTAATGACATCTTAGATCAAGGAGTTGAAGCAGCAGGAATTGTTGGAAATCAAAACCAGGAACATGGGGACGGAGCCATTAGACAAAGGAACAAAACAGAACAACCAGGGGCAGTCCCCCGCCATCTTAGAGGGATCGGCCCCGATCCCTAAAGGCTTGGGGGCATTCCCACGGGTCTGGTCAATCGCGATGCTAGAGGACCTGTGGTTGATCCTATGGAGCTTGGTGCAAATCAGAATTTGAATGCTCGTCCGGAGGAATAAGTTCAAGAGTTCCCTCATGGACTAAGAGGGCAATTTAGAAATGATGATAGGAGACTACCCTTGGATGACAATGATAAGTTCGCAAAAATGATCAGGCGAGCTATGCGTGGAGGATTGGTAAACAAGGATCTGAAGGATGTAAATAAAAGTTTGTTCACTCCTAATATCAGGAATGCTAGGAATCCACTGGAGTTTAAACTACCAACGCTGGAAGTATGAGGGAGTTCAAACCCCACTATGCATATGATGAGGTATGTCCGACTTATGGAAGTGTTAGGGGCATCGGAGGAGGTCATGGCAAGGTTTTTTAAACATTATTTGATGGAGTTAGATGCGCTCTGGTTTAGGTAGCTGGAGAATGGTTCAGTCAGGACATGGAGCAAGTTGGTAGATAGGTTCATGAGGTAGTTTTGGGTCTACGTCACGAGACCCAAGAATGTAATGACATTGATAGAACTGAAATAGAGAATAGGAGAGTCTCTGAGGAATTTTCTTACATGGTTTAATGCAGCAGTTGCTTCGGCGGATTGGCCGGATCGATCGATGGTTTTGATGCGGCGGTATCTAGAATCGTCGATGACATGGATTTCAAGGATGTGTTAGAATGTGATCCACTAATGTATCTCAGGGAATTTAACCACGAGGCTAAGACGTTCTTGCGATAGGATGATGCACGAACTAGTAAACTAGAAGTGAATGTTGTGAGAGGTGGAGGACCGTCTGAAGAAGGTCCGGGTAAGGGGAAAGGTAAATGGAGAATGGACGATGGATATGACAGATCAAAAAGGCAAAGGAAAGAGCGGGAACCGATGTTCTCCTCTTATTCGGAATTAACGTAAGGTTTGGAGCAGATATATCTTGATACAAGGGGCAAATCCCCTATCAGAAACCAGCTATGAGGGATCCTATGGAGCAGGAACGTAGGTCTGGAAAGTACTGCCCGTTCCACGAATTGGACATGCATGTTATGGATGAGTGCAGGCGTCTTCGGGATATGACCGAGGAGCATGTCAGGGATGGCAGGATATCATAATATCCAAGAACTCGGGCTGCGATAGTGGAAGAGGAGCAGTTACCATCCGCATCAAATGGAAATGGCCTTGTATCGAGGTCATGGATCATCATCTCTTGATCAGGATGGCATGAATTGAATAAACAGTAAACTGAGTAATAAAACGGCTAAATCACTTATACAAATACGGGATCGAGACCAGTCCCTAGGCACGCTCAGAGATGATGGTGAACCATCTTGCCGGAGAGGCACCTTTTGGTTTTCCTTCTTTTTGGACATTTGGTTGTACGAACTCTTATTTGTTAATTTGTATTTGATATATCTTAAGATGATGAAAAAAAAGGGTCGTGGTTATTGTCCTGACCGAAGAGATGGGGCAATACAAAGTGCAAGTCCCTTCATTGGAGAGAGTCAGGATGGAATCACACGTAGATTAAGCCCTCGACTAGAGATCAGAGCAAGAGAAAGGAAGTTATTACGGAATTGATCACTTTATGGCCCTAACAGGAGAGTCAGGGACCGAAGTGAAAGAAGTAAGTAGTTTCACCGGAGAGCAACAAGATCGACTTACTTATGATTGTTCCTTCTTTCATCGGAGAGCGACTGAATGGGATCTAACAAGACACTAGAGAGATTATGATCGGCCTAGGAAGACCAGGACATCACTTAATGTTCAAGGATACAAAATCAGAGTATAGAAAGTAATGCCGCTTCGCCAGAGGGTGACAGGATTGACTTATTTGTCATTGTTCCCCCTTTACGGGAGAGTGATAGGATGGGGTCTAGCAAGAGACTGGAGAGGCTATGATCCATCTAGGTGGATAATGACATCGCTATGTGCCCCTAAAGTTCCAAAGTGTAAGGAGCAAATTGCTTCGCTGGAGAGCGATAGGATAGCTTACTCATCATTAAGTTTGGATTGAGCATAGAAAGGGTCCGGAGAGACCATCGATCAGTCCGGAGAGACCATGAGCTCGGGTAACGATCTAGAGAGATCATGGATTGGATTACTGACTTTCAGGATTTCAAACGGTTATGGATTTGGATAATGACCCAGAGATGTCATGGACTTGGATATTGGCCCGAAGAGGTCATGGGTTTGGCTAACGGTCTAGACAGTCAAAGACTTGGGTTGATGATCCAACAAGATCAAGGTTTTGAACTTGGCGAACGATCCGGCAAGGTCGTGGTTTCGGTTAACGGCTTTGGATAAATATGGATTCAGCCAAGTGTTTGGAATGTATTTGAAATTGGCTATTTACTCACAACAGTCGTAGATTTCATTAATGGTTTCTCGGGTGGACATGGGATAGCTCACGGTGATTTGGCTTGGCAATGGATTGGAATCTAAATTGGAAAATATGGCCATCGATGGCCAATGGAATTCCGATTTTGGTTTTATGGCAATTCAAAACACACATTCCAAATGTAAGACTTGTTTTAGGGGACAATGTGTAAACTTTCCTTTTGTCAAGGCAATACACAGGCGGATTTAACCCAGGATTGGAGATCGATTATATTTGAAATTATGGACTATATTCGAATGGATTGGATGGACGGTGCTCAAAAAATGGCTAAGTTTGGAACTAGCACTTCTCCTAAGAGAGGGATCAAATTGGAATATTCACTCTACAAAAAGGGATCGGAATAAAGGGATCGGATTAAACAGGACGCACACTACTCAATGATGATCGCTCCATAGATCAACAACCACAAGGTAGATTGGAGTGAAACTTTGGATATAAGAAGGGGGACCCTAAGGAGTCTACCTCAGGGGCCACAACCGCAAGGAGCAACTTAGAGGGATCATCTCCTATTACTATATAGGGATATTTGTTATCCCTACTCAGGGATCGGTTTAGTTGAATTTGCAGTAATTATCAATGACTCAAAATCTATAGATGCTATCAACATGAAACCTAGAGTATGAGCATATTACAACACAAGGAATATGTCATTGGGATCACAATGATAAAGGAGCAATTTGGAGGGATCGGCCCCTATCGCTATTCAAAGATCAGTTTAGTTGAATTTGTAGTAATAATTGATTGATATCTCAAGATCAGTAGGTGCGATCGACATGAAATTTGGAGAGCAAGAAGATAATATAATGAGGGACCCACCATAGGGATCGCATGCCATGATTACATCAAAATAGGGGTCGACACCGATCCCTATTATGGGCTTCGGTGGGCCCTAAAATTTCTGCGCATGCTCATCTTGGCTTCAAGGTTTCACGTTCGAGGTTTAAGCAAGATATTTTCACGTTTTTCCTATAAATACAACATACATGGAAACAGCAAAAGGGGCTTCTTTCTACTCACTTCTTCTTCTACCTAGGCTATCTCTACCATTTTTGTACTTGGATTTCATGGATTTGCAACTATAATCAACAGTATAAACTGATAAAAGGAAAATCTTTGGAGTTGACGTATGCCAGAGTTAGCCAAACCACTATAAATATATGTCTCCCTTTACTTGCTTTCTATTTTAACTTTATTATTCTTTGATTTATATTCTCTGCATTATATCATCTAAGATCCATGATTGAAAATTGGTGCTTTCTCATAATTGGGTGTTGGTCTTAACTAGTAGAATGGTCCTTAAGCAATAGAATGGTCCTTCATCAATCATTTTCTTCTTCAACTCTTTAAATCGTTGTTTAAAATTGTACTTTTTCTTCGCTAATCTCTAATATTTTCATTAGGTTCTTGTGAGATCAGTGATGAGGATGAGGATTGGCCTTTTCTTGACCTTTTATGGAATGGTTTGGGCCATCTGTTGATTTGGAAAACTAGAATTTTGTTCCTTGAGGTTTGAGAACATTTTTAAGAGTGAGAAATGAGGGTAGATTGCTGAAAAGATGTAACGACTCGCCTTTTTGACCATCGAATGTTGACATCAAATGCTACCACTGTGCTCTAATGTCACACATCCAATCAACAAAAGGGTAGATTGTTAGGGTAAATAAAAAGAAAAGAACATAGAACAGATAAAAGAAGAATCTCGCAGCGGAATTGACAACATATAATATAACATGGATAGTAGAAACTATCACCCCAAATGTACAAAGTATATCAGAGTTAAAAACAAACCTTATCAGTTGGACAGTTATAAAATCCTGACCTTACAAATGTCGATAGGTATACTATATAATATAGTGGGAAAATAAAATACAACAATAGGTGAATCTTTAGCACCCCTTCAAGAGCTCCATAACAACATGGACAATCTATGGAAAATACTCGGTCTGACCTGAGCATTATAAATGAATAACATCGGGATCAGTCCCGAATTACCAGCGTGAGATAACTTAAATAATGAGGAACATATAAAGTTTTATGAGACCATGCCCTAATGCGGAATGGGTTTTTACCTCATAAGGATAACATACATATAGGAAACAATATAAATAAATATCCGAAAACAAATCCAAATATGAACGAGCATAAATAATATTAAACCAGACTTGAAAGAATGGAAATAAAACGAGTAAAAGCCAAACTGGAAAGAATGGATAGAACAAGGAAAATAGCCCAACTTGATAGAATGGACTAAATAAGATAACAATCCAAACTTGACAAAATGGACTGAATCAATACCTAAATGTCGTGATAAGGAGTCCGCTCTACCTGTGGCTATTTAAAGCTAAAACGGATTAAGGGTTTTCGATCAAATAAGCAAAGAATATTTCCAACAAATGACTAGGAAGGTGCACCCCCTTGGAGTATACCTCTAGTAATATACTCCTAAGAAGCTCATATACTCTGTGACTCTTCTTGGAAAAAACCAAGCTGGACCTTTGCCAGACCTTAATGAGGATCTAAACATTCCCCCATCTAATTGCATAACCGAATCCAAACTAGATGAGATGTGAAATTAACTTTTGATGGGAGCGACCCCACATAACTTCGCTACCTCTCGTGCTTTTGTTTTAGTCATTTTCGACAAATGATAGAAATGCTCAACGGAGTAATAAATCATCTTAGAATGATGTTAATAAAGTAACTGAAGTTACCGATAGCTGAGATACTAATTATCAAGGATATAAAACGATCGTAAATGGAAATTAAGTCTTGTACACTTATCACCGCTCAGTGAATTCAAACTTGTACTTTTTATTGGTTAATAATAATAGCAGATAAGTCAAGGTACTGTTACCTCAAAGTCATATCCAATGATTATTCTTAACTTTTGAAATAGCATTTAGTTTCCTTCTTCGATGTTTAGTGCTAATTGTACAATAAATCGTTTCTATATATGTGATTTGCTTTTACGGAAATAATTCATTTCCATAAACAAATCAAACTTCTTTTTAAAAACAAATTGAAATTGTGCTTGATTCCATATTTCCATATTAGTAAAACACTTTTAGAATTAGTTCCTAATTGTTAATACGTTAAGAGAATAATTTTTCAAAGTGCGCGATCCCGTAGGCCTAAACCAACATCAGATTGAACACCTAGAAGATTATCCAACTTACCACACCAACAATCGAGTTCCAATTCCTTTTTATAACTTTAAAAACAATATTAATTGTCCCCGAAAGATAATTAATCACATTTAAAATCTCTTTTAAATAAAAAAATCCATTATTTTTAATAAAATTGATAATTATTTCCAAACACTCATATAACATTGGTAAATTAACTTTAAAAAATTAGTTTATTAACTTTAAATCTATTAATTAAAGCAATCTTATTATATTAATTAGTTTACTTTAATTACTTTTATTAAATCGATTAATTAACTTTTGACATCATTAATTACAAAGATTAATTAAATTCAAATAATCGTTAATTAAATGAATAAATCATCTCAAACATCATTTGTTAACATGATAAGTAAATTTAAATTCCATTAATTAAAATAATTAATTACGTTCAAATAATCATAAATTAATTGGATTAATTAAATTCATGCATCATTAGTTAAAACGATTAACTAAATATCATTTGTTAAAATGATTTATTTAAATATAAAATATCAACAACTAAAATGATTTAACTAAATTCTAAATATCAATAGTTAAACCAGTTGGTTAAAATTAAAACAATTAATCAAATTCAAACCAATCATTAATTAAGATGATTAATAAAATTCAAACATCATTATTTAAAATAATTAATTACTTTTAAATATCATGAATGAAAATGGTTATTAATTTCAATTATCATCAATTAAAATGATTATTTGTACTCAAATAATCAATAGTTAAAACGAGTAATAAGTATTAAACATCATTAGCAAAAATGATTAATTAAATCGAAAGATAAACCACTTTTAAGCATCGTAAATTAAATTGGTAAATCAATTTCAAAATCATTAGTTAAAATGATTAATTAATTTAAATTATCATTGACCAAGATGATTAATGAAATTTCAATGTTCTTTTTAGCGGAAACACAAATCCAACCATACCATACCAATTCCATTTCATAGATCTCGACGACACAAGTCCAACGCGAAAAATGACGTTCGAATCCGACCTCGTATGAGCGGGATACAAAATTTATAAGTTATCGATAAATTTAAAATTATAATATAATAACCTGCCAAATATTACAACTTTATCCCCTCCCCCCAACCTTTCTTCCCCAAAACGATGAACGAACATGACAGAGAAACCCACTGACATGGAGAATCACTCGATGATTTTTGAATTCGTCTTCGCTATTGGTTCTCTCTTCGAAATCTCTACACGCCCGAGCCATCCACCAAGCACTCGATCCCACCATTCAAAACGCGCCACTCCATCCACCTCACTACTCGCGTGTAGGTCATGACTAAAATCATTGCTAATCCTTGCCAAAATTCATCCAAAGCTGCTCTCCGACATGCCGAACCCTAGTATAAAATTCATTTCAATAATCGACGCCCCTAATATCCTCCATTCTCCAACCCTAGCTGTTGTCCCTAAAAGGCCGATCACCCAAATCAATGTCACGAGCTCCAACTTGGGTATGGGATGGACGCTTACGGTCGTACGAGCTTAAATTTTTTTTCTCAAGATTTTAAGATAAGCATAACACCTAAATTTGATTTTTGAATCATTATTCTTGAAAGAAAAGGCTCTGTTATGATCACAGGGAAGCATATGAAAGGGTGAGGGGGTATGGGCTTGCATACGGCGTATGGGCATGGGTATGGAGCAAGTATGATTGAGTATATAATATTTATATATTATTTTAAATTCTAAATTATACCACAAAACATAACCAATACCTCAAACTCCAAACGAGACATACCGCCTGTCGTTCTATATATTATACCCCTATTTCGAATGCAATGGAACTAGTCTCGAGGCTTAGTTCCATCATATGCAAGAGATAGCTTTTTAAATCCAGTTACTATAATAAATTTTCAATATTAATTTCAATGCGTTTCGATTTCGCACGACCAAATGATATGCCTGATTGCTATGTAATTCGATGGCGTAACATAATTCATTATTACGAATCCAATGAAAATGGTTTCGTCGAAATCCGAGACTGTGTCTCGAAAGGCTAATTTTACAAATTTAAATATTGTTTTATATTTAATTATCAATAATTATTTAATTCTATTTTTATTTGTAAATAAATTTAACAAACTGAATTCACCCATATTATTTATTAATTAAAAGAAGTTGAATAAAACTATTGAATCCATTTTATTAATATTTAATTCACAATTCAAATATTTAGTTATTCCTTATATTTGAATCATAAATTATTAAATTCCAAAATTCAATTATTTAAAAAATTTAAGATAAATTAAACATTCAAAATCAAATGACCAGAATTTTGGATTGTCCTATTCTCCTTCCTTTAAATGAATTTCGTCCTCGAACTTCCTAAGGAAGAAATTGTTTCCAACTCTTAGGTTTAAAACTATTAATTAAAACGAGTTGTTAAACTTATTTTCGAAACAATTAGCTGGAATAGATTTTAAATTTTCTAATTCTTTTAAATTCATTTACCTATACCAACTAATTCTCTTCTATTCATTTATTCCCAGATAACCTAGAAATTAAAATTTTAGTTATCAAAAGTTTCCCAAAATTCTTAAATTTCTAACTCTTAAATTTTCAAAAAGTTTCGTCAGCGTCTCCTTTGTGTAGCTCGATCAATATGACTACAAATTGCAACTATAGGCTCCAAACCAATCAAAGAAAACAAAAGCCAAGTAACCTTCCATATCTGGGGCATAAAATCATCAACCAATTTTAATTTTTCTAAATTTATTACATATCTTTCTACGTTTGATTTATATTCTTGGAAAGTAATTTATCTTCTATGCAAATGCAGGTACACAACAATCAAACGACTCTCTTGCATACCCATACTTACAAAATCTAAAACAAAATAAGGCTAACAAAAAAGCAATGTGATGTAACTCTACATGCAAAAACTGACATGATATAAATCTACATGTAACCAATAACCATATCTTAATCATATGCGACAAACAAGAGGATATTCTATAATAGATGCTATACATCAAAAAAATTCATATGACAAATTTAGATCTAAATACCCAAGAATTTCAATTCAAAAGTGTATTTTCAAATATCTTAGATGAGAAAATCAAAGATCAAAATGACAAGGAGGTAACTCCTCCTAATAAAGCATGATGAAACTCTAGAATCAAAACAACATGAAGCGTCCATTGGTATTCTGGTTCCTCTAATAAAAACATTAACTAGAGTGAATAAGTATCATTCCTTTCCCAAAATCTTTCAAAAAAAATTCTTTTTTTCGAAATCACCGGTATTTAGGTCCTAATAACAATGATTCAAAATCCTTTATTCATAAATTTCAATTTATAAACAATAGTATATAAAATCACACAACGAAAATGAGGAGTTATACTCTAAATTTCCATTAATGAATTTAACTTTTTCTTTTTAAAAACGAACTAAACTTGTGCTTGGTTTACATAGTTCCATACTGGCAAAACAATTTTAGAATTAGTTCCTAATTGTTAAAACGTCAAGAGAATAATTTTTCCAAGTGCGCGACCCTGAAGCCCTAATCCAACATCAGAACGAATATCTAGAAGAATATCCAACTTACGATCCCAATAATCGAGTTCTACTTCCTTTTCATTACTTTAAAAATAATATTAATTATCCCAAAAGATGATTAATCACATTTAAAATCTCTTTTAAATTAACAAATCCATTATCTTTAATAAAATAGACAATTATTCCTAAATACTTATATATCATTAGTAAATTAACTTTAAAATATTTGTTAATAAGTTTATTAACTTTAAATCAGTTGATTCAAGCACTCTTATTATATTAATTAATTTACTTTAATCACTTTTATTAAATCGATTAATTAACTTTAAATATCATTAATTACAAAGATTAATTAAACTCAAATAATCATTAACTAAATGATTAAGTCATCACAAACATCATTTGTTAAAATGATAAGTAATTTTAAATTACATTAATTAAAATTATTAATTAAAGGTTAATTGGATTAATTAAATTCAAGCCTCATTTGTTAAAACGATTAATTAAGATATCATTCATTAAAATTTAAAGCGATTAATTAAGTATAAAACATCATTAGCAAAAATGATTAATTAAGTTTAGAGATAAACCAAATTTAGACATCTTCGATTAAGTTGGTGAATCAATTTCAAAATCATCAGTTAAATGATTAATTAATTTAAATTGTCATTAACCAAAATGATTAATGAATTTCAATATTCTTTTTAGCATAAACACAAGCTCAAGTTCATATGATAGGATTTTGGGGATGAAATTTAATAAATGACGGTATAGCGAAATTGCTATAATGACAATTAACAACTTAAATGGAATGCATGATTTATTTTCAAATAACCATCAATAACATCATACGGACGCAAATAAATAATTTATTGGCAAGAAACCCCTCAGGGTCTTTATATAGATTTTCCCTACAAAAGAACGGTTATGGATAATATATAGATAATCATATGGATCTATGACGATCAAATTAATTTGTCATCCAATCTCCAAACGAAAATTCAACCAAACAATCAATCAAACAATTTAACTAACATTCAAGTAATCAAGAAACATTTATAACATCATTGGTATGATATAATAAAATTTAGTGTGAGTTAAACTCACCTTGATTTTCATTTTCGCTGAAACGTCCCGGTTTTATACTAAAATCGAACGGCCGTCCGATTTTAGCCTAAATTCCTCTTTCTCTAAATATAACCAACCTAATTCCATCTCATAGATCCTGACGACATGAGTTCGACATAAAAAACAGTGTTGGAATCCGACCTCGTATGAGCGAGATACAAAATTTATAAGTTAAAGATAAATTAAAAATTATAATATAATACTTTTGAAATATTAGAACTTTACCCCCTCCTCTCACAACCTCTCCTCCCCAAAACGATGAATGGACATGCATAGAGAAATCCAAGACATGGCCATGAACATTTATCCACTGACATGGGGAATTACTCGACGGTTTTTGAATTTGTCTTCGTTGTTGATTCTCTCTTTGAAATCTCCACACGCCTGAGCCATCAACCAAGCACTCGAGCCCACCATTCAAAACGCATCGCCCTAGTCCACCTCGTTGCTTGCATCCAGGTCACGACCATAATCGTCGTCGATCCTTGCCAAAATTCGTCCAAAGCTGCTCTTCGACATGCCGAACCCAAATATAAACTACAATTGGACAATTGGCACCCCTAACATCCTCCAATCTCCAACCCTAACTGCTGTCCCTAAAAAGCCGATCACTAAATCAATGCTGCGAGCTCCAACTTAGGTGTGGGATGGAAGATTATGACTATACGAGCTCAAACGTATTTTTTTGCATGATTTTAAGATAATAAAAACACTCAAATTTGATTTTGGAATTATTGTTTTAAAAAGAAGAGGGCTCTGTTATGATCGCAGGGAAGCATATAAAAGGGTGAGGGGGTATGGGCACGGGTATGGGCACGGATATGGAGCAAGTATGGTCGAGTATATAATATTTATACATTATTTTAAATTCTAATTTATTCCACAAAACATAATGAAAACCTCAAACTCCAAACAAGACATGACGTCCGGCGTTCTATATGTTATACCCCTATTTCGAATGTAACGGAACTAGTCTCGAGGCTTGATTCGATCATATGCAGAAGATAGCTTTTTAAACCCAGTTATTATATTAAATTTTCGATATTAATTTCAACGCGTCCCCATCTCGCACAACCAAACGATACCTATGATTGCTACGAAATTCGACGGCATAATATAATTCACTATTACAAATCCAATGAATCTGGTTTCATCAAAATCCAAGATTGTGCCCCTAAAGCTAATTTTACAAATTTAAATATTGTTTTATATTTAATTATCAATATTTATTTGATTCTGTTTATATTTGTAAATAAATTTTACAAATTGAATTCAACTATATTATTTATTAATTAAAAGGAGTTGAATAAAATTATTAAATCCATTTAATTAACATTTAATTCACAATTCAAATATTTAATTATTCTCTACATTTGAATTATAAGTTATTAAATTCCGAAATTCAATTTTTAATTTTTTTAAATAAATTAAACATTCAAAACCAAATGACCATAATTATGGGTTGTTACAGAAGATGTTTAAAAAGCAAAAATTAGTCGCTCAAACATCTGGATATGAGATTTAGACATCTGATTTTGTCAAAAATGGACCGAAGCCTAGTCGGTGTAAAAATAGGCATTTTCAAATGTTTGGATTTTAGGAATCAAACGTCTATATTGTGACATTTTTAACCAGAGAGTATGAAGTGTAAAGACCAATATGCTCAGATGTCTGGATATCGGATCAGACGTCTGAAAGTGTGATAATTTTGAACAGAGCTTGTTTAGTGTAAAATTCAATGTATTCAGATGTCTGGTTATCATGGTCAAACATCTGAAATTACAATAGTTTCAAAAAAAAAGTAACAGTAAAATAGACGTCTGTCCATAAATACTCATACATCTGAGTTGTAAATAAACTATTTTATAAACAAAGAACCATACGTAATTATATATACGAACAATATGACAAACACGAATACATTATTATTTAATTTTTCGAAGGCACAGATTCTTCTTTCGATGGTCCTTATTCCCAAGAGTTATCTTGCTTATGCTCATAAGTTTTGATAGGAATTGATGGTTCTTTTGGTAGCCTTTCTTTTGGACGAATGTTGCTTTTATTTGGTGACTTGTTGCAAAAACCCATTGACGTCCTTTCTATAAAATTTATATGCTCACCTTGTCATTTTTGTTCCTAGTATAATTCTTTTTGCAATCTCATGGTTCTCCTTGATAATGAGCTACATTATTGATGCGATATTCTTGAACAGTAGTAGTGTGACCTTTAAAATTGATTGATTGTCTGACTTTCTTACCTTTAGAGGAGATGCCAGTCTTTTTTTAAAGGTGGGGACTCGATTTTAATATATGAGAAGGAGTTGTCTTTCAAAGTCGACTTGTTTTAACATATGATTTTCTAAAGGAAGTGATTGATGTGATTCATTCTGAAGGGGATTTTTTATATAGGAAGAATTTACTAAAGATAGCTAGAGAATAAAATGATAGAAATTTGTTGATTAATTTTGACCAATAAAATAGGTTACTATTTTTAGATGAGATGAATTTTGCTAGAGATAAACCTCTTTTTATAATTATGAAACATTCATATGTATTTTAAAAACAAATAAAAGTCATATGTGTAAAGATTTATCAAATTAGTTTGTTTAAAGAGCAAATGCACATTCCCTAGGTAATTTCAAAAAGGTTGAGTTGATTATCCATATTAACAAATTCAAAGTAATATCTTCATTTTCTACATCATCTCTTAAAAAATGATGATGTTTATCAATATGTTTTGTTCTAGAATGATTTCTAGGATTTTTCGAGAGATTAATAACACTTGTATTATCATAATATATAGGAGATTTCTCAATATTTTTCCCACAATCACGAAGTGTTTGTTGCGTATATAAGTTGAGCATAAGCCAAGGCGGTTGAGATATACTGAGCCTCATAAGTCGATAAGGAAACACGGTTTTATTCTTACTAAACCACAAAACCAAACATTGACTGATAAAGTTACAAACCACTCGTACGATCCGTCTTGCAGCCTCCAAAATCAGCATCACCAGATGAAACTAATTCAAAAGAGCTACCTTTTAGATAAAAGAGCCTATGATCTTTGGTGTTGGTTAAGTATCTCAAAATTCATTTCACAACTCGATGATTTGATTCCTTAGGTTATGCTTGAAATGGAGCACACAAGAAAACACTCATCATTATATTGGGTCTACTAGCAGTAAGGTATAATAAGGAACCGCTCATACTTCTATACATTTTTTAATCAAAATCCTTACCATTTTCATCCTTATCTAAATGTATACTCGTACTCATTGGAGTTGGCTTTTGAGAATTACTATCCATTCCAAAATGTTTCAACAACTCTCTATAATATTTTTCTGGTTAGATAAAGATTCCTTTTTACGATTGTTTAAGTTACAGACCCAAAAAATAATAATTCTCCCATATGTGACATTTAAAATTCGAATTTCATGATATCGATGAGGTCATTACACATATCTCATTTATAGAGCAAAATATTATATCATCAACATAAATTTGAATAATTAAAATGTCATCATTCCCCTTTTTATAAATAACGTAGTGTCGATTTCACCAATTTGAAAACTAGAATTTAATAAATGGCTTTGGAGTCTATCATACAAAGCACAGAGTGCTTGTTTAGGGCCATAAAGCACTTTTTTATGTTTGAAAACATGGTTTGAAAAATTTTCGTGAATAAATAGGGGTGGTTGTTCAACTAAAAAATTTCTTTTATAAAACCGTTTAAGAAAGCACTCTTGACATCCATTTGATATAATTTAAAATTGTGATGACATGCAAAGCCAATAATATCGAATTGCTTCTAATCTTGCTATAGGTGCAAATATTTCTTCGTAGTCAATTCCTTCTTCTTGATTATACCTCTGAGCTACTAACCGTTCTTTATTTTGAATTACATTACCATTTTCGTCAAGTTTATTTTTAAATGCCCATCTTGTTTGAATAACAAATTGATCATACAATCTTGGTAAAAGTTCTCATACACTATTTTATTCAAATTGTTATGCTCTTCTTGCATAGCTAATATCCAAAAATTGCCTTTGGCGGCTTCCATATAGTTTTTAGGTTCTATATTTGAGATAAAAGCTACGTGACCCATTTGATTTAACTGGCTTCTAGTTGTGACTCTAGTGTTTACATCTCCGATTATATTACCTATAGGTTGGTCTATTAGAATCCTAGACGGGATCTTAAGGCATTATTATTATTGTTATTTATATTTTCAATTTTGTTTCCATTTGTGGGATTATTTTTCTGGAAAATTAGTTTAGTTTATTTTAAAATTTTCTTCGTCTTCATTTTTATTTTTATTTTTATTTTTATTTTTATTTTGAAAGTATTCATCATGAAACGTATGAGCTTTCTTCAATTGTATCAGTTCGCTTATTAAAAATTCTATAGGCTTTTCTTCATTTCGAATAACAAAAAAAATTACTTTATCGGCTTTCGTATCAAATTTGCCTAATTGATGTTTAGTATTTAATATAAAATATTTTGAACCAAAGATTCAAAAATATGAGACTTTCAATTTATTTTCAAAAACATTTCATAAGAGGTGGTTTAATCTAATGGTCTTAAAAATACATGATTAAGTACATAGAAAGCAGTAACAATGGCTTCGACCCAAAATTCTTTGGTAAGTTGTTATTACTAAGTAATGTTCCTGCATATTCTTGTAAAGTATGATTCTTTCACTTAACTACAACATTCTGTTGTGTTTTTCGTGGAAATGATTTTTTTTTTACTAATACCTTTTTTTTGTTACAAAAATCATCAAATAATTCATTTTCAAATTCTCCTCTATAATCACTTCTAATACTCTTAATTTTCAAATCTCCTAAATTTTGAATTCTTTTAGAAAATATTTAAACATTTCAAAAGTATCACTTTTGTGTTTCCAAAATATAGTCCAAATAAATCACAAAAACATATTTTTAATGATTTGGTGATCTTGCTTGATTAGGACCAAATAAATCTAAATGTAGTAGTTCGAATGAATGTTTAGATGATATTTCCTTTTTAGATTTGAATGAAAATTTCTTTAATTTTCCATATCGACGAGCATCACACAGATTATTAACTGTAAAATTTATCTTCAATAATCCTCTTACGAGTTCACTTTTAGCAAGGTTATTAAGGTATTTAAAATTAATACGACAAAAACATTTGTGCCAAAGCCACAAATCGTTATGTTTTTTACTAAGCACATATCTTTATCATGATTAAAATTCATATTTAAAACATAAATATTTTGTTTTCTTACTACTAAAATTAAAATTTTATTTTGGTCAAAAATATTGCATTACCTTTTTCAAAATCGATTTTAAAACTTTATCACATAGCTAACTTATACTTAAAAGATTATGTTTTAAATTTTCTACTATTAACACATTTGTAATCAAAGGACAGTTAGATGTACCAACATTGATGAAAGTCTTCAATTCCAATTTCAAGTTGTCTCCGAATGTCAAGGTTCCTCCATCGATGTATGTTATGTTAGATAACATTTTTGCACTGCCATAATATGTTTAGACGAACCACTATCGAATATCCATTTCTACTTTTTTTGGTACATAAAGAAGAACACAAAATTTTATTGGTACCCACTTCCTAGTTAGTGTCCTATGTGTTAGTTGAAGAAAGTAGCCATACCTAAGAGGGTTTGAAATCTTAAGAAAAATTGTTACTGCTATAGTAATATTTTCTAGAAAATTATTTATATATTTCTATCTAATTAAATGGTTATTTGTTTTTAGAACCCAGATCTTTAAAACTTTGGAATTTAAAATATAATCATTTGTACTATTTTTAGATTCCCTAAATTTTGTGTACAAAGTGATACATTTCTTTTCACTGTCTTATCAAGCTTTCTTAGACCAAGTCCATTTTTGTTGCCAGTAGGTTTTGAAATTTTAATCAAATTTTTTAAGTATTGTTTTCCTTTGTTAAAATTTGAAACATTTTTAGTAATTTGTTCCAAATTTTGTTTTGTTTCTAAAATTTCATTTTTAGTCATGTCCAAACTAGATTTTCGTTTACAAATTTCTTTGTTAAGTTTATCATTCTCAATTTCACTAGTTTTAATTTCGCCAATTAAAGCCATATTTTAAGAAGTTAAACTTTCACTTGATTTTCACCAAACTTCTAGTTTTTCTTTTAAAATACTTTTCTCATCTTTAAGCATGCCAATTTCTAATTTTTCTTATGTAACTTCCCTACGATTTTGTTAAATTTCTTAGTTTATCATCAAGTTCAATGCTAATTTCAAGAATATAATTATAAGAAAGTTCAGGATTAACCTCACTAGTGGCCATGAAACAAATTGCTTGTTCTATGTCATTATCGCTCTCAATGTCAGGAGAAGAAGAATCTGATTTATCCCATGCCACTTGACAAGCTTTTCTCTTCTTATTTTTCTTTTTATCCTTCTTTAATGTTTGGCGATCGTTCTTCATGTGCCCGAATTTGTCACATTCGAAGCATTTGATCGAAGTGGAGCGGATAATTTTTTCCTTCGTGAACTTCTTGAATTTATTGTAGTTCTTGGCAATGAACATGATCTCATCATCTAAGTACGAGTCATCATCGTTGGATTGAAAAGCTATACTCTGCTTCTCTTGATTTTGTTCTTTTCTTGCCTGTAAATTAGCTTCATAAGACATTAGATTTTAAATTAACAATTCATTTTAAGTTGGGAAAGATCGATTGCTCCTTCTAAAGCCAGGACCCTTCTTTCTATTCAACGGTCAAAGAATTTAAAATGCGTGTAATTAGGTCAAAATCAGTGAATGCGACTCCTAAAGCCATGAGTTCAGGTTGTATAGTTTGAAATCTAGCATACATATCTATGATAGTTTCATTAGTTTTCATTTTGAATGACGAAAATTGATTTAGTAAAATATAAATTTTAGTTTGTTTGACTTTTTTTGTACCTTCATATGTGATTTGAAGTGTATGCCAAATATCATACACAGTTTTACACAACATAACCCTAGAAAACTCATTATTGTCAAGTGAATAGAAAAGAACATTCATTGCTTTTGCATTATTGGTTGGGCATGGCTTTTTGAGCATTTGACCAAGTACTTATTTCGGTAGTAGGTACTTCGTACTTAGTTTGAGTAGCTTGCCAGATCTCAAGACCGTTAGCTTCTTTAAAAATTCTCATACTTGTAGACCATCATGCATTGTAAGACCCGGTGTATAGTGGAGGATCTGCAGTTGACTGACTATCTAGAAAAGTGCTTTCCATATTGTTATATTATTCAAAAAAATTGTTACGATTATTGAAATGACCTACTCTAATACCAAACGAAAGTTTATAAGGATTTATAATACTATGGCTAACTTATATATATGTTTATATGCAATATCAAGTTATATATTCAAGTAGATAGTAAATTAAAGTGAAGTAAGAACGATTACGCTAGAGTTTTTATATTGGTACAGACCTTCCATCCCACATCTAGTCCTGAAGCCTCCCTTTGGGATTTCCACTAAACAAAATCATCACTTATCCCGAAGGAATAGACGATACAATAGTTTGATGACTTTAACAATCTCATGTTCAATCAACACGAATGTTGACTTATAATGTAAGGCTTCCTATAATCTCCTCTTAAGTTGAATGAGTGTGAGCATGTGAGTTTTATGGAAGTAATTACCAAATAATACATAATAGATGATGGTGATATTCAAAGAAAGTTTGAGAATGTGAAAGCAATAGAGAGTGTAGAGTTCAAGAGATAAGAGAGTTGAAAGCAAGAATTATTTAATTGCACTCTAGGAAGAATTATTAATTTCACTCTAGGAAATGCTATATATTTGTAGTTGCTAAAGATCCCCGTCAAGAGTTGTAATTGTTAAGAAAAAACCTTTGAGAAAGAGTTGCATCTGATGAAGAAGAAGAAATGTGTCTTTCAAAATATAGTTGTTAGGAAGATTTAGACGTTTGAAATATTTGCCAAACGTATGGTTTTAAACGTTTTTGTAGCAGAGAATAAATAGTTCGAAAATGTCAGTATTTAGACGTCCGATTTCTGGCATCACATGTCTAATTGTTAAAGAATGTAAATTAGAAAATTATTGTTCAAAAGGATATGTTTTCAGACGTCAGACTTTGGACGTTTGACTTTTGATAAAATCAAGCCAGAGAATATTAAGTTTAAAAATGCATGACCTTAGACATCTGAATGTTGCTCCCAGACGTCCGAGTTCTTGAAATTTTTAAAATCGATTTAAAATGTTGAAAGCTATTCCGATGTAAATATTTTTAGCTCATATCACTCAAGGGAGATTATATAGATTTACCTAAGACGTTAACACAAGTATATGACCCTTACCATGTTTTGTCTTCGTGCCAAGCTCTGTGATGACATATCCATTTTTTGATGCCTTTGTGACTTCCATTATGCTTTAGATTTGATGCTCATGTACATTTAAGTTAGTCTATAAATTCTATGGTATAATTGTATAGTTATTGTCATTAAAATCTAATAAGAGAAGTTTTAACGAATTTAGTATGGAAAATTCCAAGTGCGGAAATATTCCAGCATGATGTGGAATTATCCTTTCTAAGAAGGACGTACCAATAGATGAGGAAAGGCAAGGAATGAGTTGGATTTCTTATGCTTCGATAATAGGATCGATCATGTATGCAATGATATATACTAGGCCAGATATCACTTTTGCACTAGGTGCGACAAGTTCATATCAATCTAGTTTTGGAGAAAACCACTAGATGGTAGTTAAGATTATCCTTAGTTATTTAAAAAATACTGAGGATTTTTTTTAATGTACGAAAGCAACAAACTCCTTATGATGGAGGTATTTAGAATCGAGCTTTAAAGTGATATTTATAATAGTAAGCGAAACTCAGGGTTTGTCTTTACTCTTGATGGAGGGGTTGTTAGCTGGAAGAGTTTCAAACAAGAAGTTGTGGTAGATTCCACCATGGAGGCCGAGTACATCATCTTGAACGATGCCACAATAAGAGGAGTGTGGATGCAAAAATTCATTAAGGAGCTAGAGTGAACCTAAACATTTAATGTAACACCCCTAATTTTTATAGCACATTATTCTAGTATTTAATTAAGAGAATTAAATAAATAATGTGGGTAAGATGGTATGTGCGAAAATTGCCAATTTATAAGTTCGGCAATAATTACATACTAAAGGTGATTTTTTATTAAGAGAAAAGGGTTTAACTAAAACTAATCTAAGGAGAGAAAATAAGGAATGAATAATATATATCATTCTTTACTAATTAAAACATAACAAAGAAGCGTGTAACCACCATTACCCTTGTCACCATAAATTCAACTTAGAAGAAGAAGAGGAAAGCTGAGAGAAAACGAAGTTTTAAGGCAAACTCATCATAATAACAAATCTAAGGTGAATAATATTATCATCGCATGTATTTTTTGTGTTCAAATTCGAATTCGATGTGAAACTCGAATGGATATATTTTGAAATTATGCATATGTCTTAGATAAGAATTTATGTGAATCATGGTTATTATTTGTTATTTTTGTGGAATTTTCCAGAAGGAATTTTTAGTAAAAATTGTGGATTTTGACCTCCAAATGCTTTAAATTTTTGACATGGTATTAGAAATATTATTTTGGAGATGAGTTTTAAATTTCACAATTTTTGGACGAAGTATGAGTTTACAATGAAATTTCTAAGTTGTGAAAATGGATAGTTTTGGACTTTAATTATAATATGAAAAATAGTTATTTTGCACCAAAATTTTTATATGCCTAAAAGAAGTAAATCCAATTTTTGGGAAATTTTTGACATGTATTTTGGAATTACTTTGGATTATTTAATAAAGAAATGATTAATTATTAAGGATAATAATTATTCAATTATAGTATATATTAAGGATTTGTAAAATAAAAGAAGAGAAGTTTTCCCCCTGATTTTGCTGTAAATTTTTTAAAAGAATTTGATTAACTAATAAGAATTTGACAAAGATATTGTTTGGTAAAAAGTTAGTACTTTTTAAGGAAATAATTTAGATTTGCAGATATTACAAAAATGATATTCTCAATTTGTGATAACATGTATTTTTCAACATGCAATAGCTTTAAGTTTTTCAACCTATAATAGCATGTATTTGTTAACATGTGATAGCTTTGAGTTTTACAATTTACAATAGCTTGTATTTTCAACATGCGATAACTTTAAGTTTTTTCAACATGTAAGCTTTTAAAAGTTATAGATGCGATAGCATATATTTATCAACATTCAATAGCTTTATTTTCTCAACCTTCAATGGCTATAATTTGTGAGTTGAGATAACATCATACTTATCAACCTATGATAGCTTCATATTTTAGCTATAGAAATATATTTTTCAACATGCAGTATCTTATTTTTGTTGGCATGTGATAGCTTTATTTTGGTTGAAATGTGATAGCTTGTTCGTTAATATGCAATAGCTTATTTTGGTTGATATTCGATGGGTTGTCAAATGTGATACCTACATTATCTTGACATGCAATAGACTTGGTTTGTGAAGTGCCATAGCAAAAGTTTTTGAAAAGTGAGATAGCCTATCTTTAACACTTTATAGTATTTATATTAGGTTATTTTCTCCTTAAACAAACATATAGTTTTTCTAAGTATTTTAACAAAGTTCTAAAAGGAAATAAATGATATTTTAGCTTATTTATAAAGAGTTTTGCGAAGGAAATTATTATTTAAGTACAATAAATTTTGTATATAAAATGGCTATAGGAACATATATTTATGTTGGATGATGATGATGTAATTTGTTCAATTTTGATCAATCGACAATGCATATATTAATTATTGACATGCTCATTTATATGTTATATGCTATCATCCAATATTTTATGACCTTGGAGATTGGGAATTGATGACTGTTTAGGGTTTTCCAGTAGTGGTTATGGCCAAACTAAAACTCCTGAGTAGAATTTCATTGAGGAGATCAGGGGATCAAATTATGTTGCAATACCGCGAACTAGTCAAAAACATATGACGCATTGACATTTAAAAACTAGACTTAAGGGCAGTGACCGATGTAGGGGCGTGCCCTACAATCCAATGGTTAAATCCTCAGCTGGTCAGGTCTACAATTCCTCTACGTAGGCCTTTACCGATATAGAGGCTAAAATTTAGAGTTATGCATCCTAAGGAATTCATAGCAAAAACCCATATTTATGTTTTTCTCCGACCTAGCTTTGGGGACCGTGGATATTTTCTCGTACAATATTTAGGTGACCATGGGCAGTCTTCTCCTACCAATCCTAGGAGACCGGTTTTATCTTCTTCTTAATGAATTAGAAGACCATTAGACTATCTGGTATATTCTTTCCCATGTCAGCTTCACACATTTTTAGGTTGCTCAGGAAAACAAATAGGTTCATATTCACACTGGGAAAATTATTTCGTTGAATGGATTATTTGATGGGATTTGGTAATTATGAGAATATTTGACCCCTTGACCCTAGTGAATGAAGGACTATTCATTTTGATCCATTTTGCATGATATTGATATTTTGATTATGATCTAATCATCTCGGTTATAGGATGCTTTATTGTTGAATACGCGATTAAATGATTTTTGTTTGATGATAATAAACATATATATATATTCATTTAAATGTATTTGTTAATGTACTATTTTATTTTAAATAAATATTTGCTGAATAAAATAAATAACACAGAATTTGAATTCAAACAGAAATTTTATTCAAACAAATGTTTATTACAATCTTTGAATAGTACAAATTTCAAGCTCTCACTATATATATACACAACTAGAATTACAATAAAATTTTGATTACATCACAATTTCACATTTACATTGCACCTCACTACATATCACTCATTCGCTCAACTTGTACTGATCTTCAACTTCATTCCAATGTGAATCCAGCTTTTGAGCAATCTGCAAAAATATACATTGACGCAGTAAAATTGAAAATAAAATATTTTTGCGGTATAAAATAAAATGTGGATTTTGAAAATAATATTTGCCTCAGTTATTTGGATTGTTCATCATCATCTAAGTTTGAATTCATTATACACGAACAACTTGTGACATACACAGTGTATCACTGTATATGCCACAAAGCCGTGCACACCGATATATACACTTGATAGATTTACAGGGACAGGTGAGCATAGGTCAAACCCAAAACGCCGGGTTCAACACAAGTGCAATAAAAATAATGTCACAATATTCAGCACAAGGTCAAATCCGAGCTACAAGCTGGATTCAACTCAGGTGTAATTCGATAAACAAATTCAAATGCAATAAAATGGTCGGGAGCAACCTCAATGCACAGCAAGTATAAAACAAAGGTCATGCAAGCTACATACAGTCTCAAGTGAAAGGTTAGACAGTCCATTCAGACCATCAAGAAATGCATATCATACGATGTCAACGAGACTCAGCATGTACATGAAGGCTGCAAAACTCAAACCAGCATCAACTACAACAATGAACCAGAGATTACAAAACCAAGTTCAAGTTATACAAGAAAAACTCAAACCAAAGGCAACTGGCATCAACTGCATATCTAACCAGAACCAAGGCAGGAGAAATCAGAATGCAACCCACTGTAAATATAAGTGCAGACAAGCTACAATGAAGTGGCTATAAACAAATACACGAAACTACACCAAAGAAATGGCAGCATGCATGCTACAGGTCTGGACAACACGGATGCACAATCACACATGTATGCAATTGACAGCAACTATTAGAGCAAGCTCGAATGAGCAAGTGCACCAGGGCAGTACACGTCAAGCACAATGCATATTGAAGCACATGTCAGTGGAAAATGTAATGCACAAGTACAGGCCGAGAAAAAATCCAAACGAAGAATTCAGTGGACACAAATGATGAAGCAATGCAATAAGAACCAGACACAATACTACAGAGCTACAAATCAACAAATGGTAGAGTACAAGTTCAAACAGCAAATGCTTCGACAAAACCTATATATGATTGACCAGAACAACCAGGTGAAGACTTCAAGAGGAACAAGATGATCTGCCTCGAAGCACATGACTCAATGCAAACACAGTGAAACCCAAAGCTAACATATATATGAAATGCAACAGTGAAACTGGATAGTGCAATTATCAGACTCGAGCACAATGCCACTGCAGATGCAAATAAGGTAAAAACCAACAATGCGACTCAAGAGAACAATCAGTGAATGATATTGCCAAGATCAGGTCGAGTATGCTACAACTATGAACACACACATATATGTAGTGCATTGAATCTAAACAGTAAAACTAAATCACAAGGAATTCAATCTAGTGCCGAAATCAACAGTTTCATCTCAAAGTTATCAAGAGCCGATGCCAACAGAGAAAATACCAAAGTCAAGGCCGTAAGTAAATCAAGGTATAAGCTGAAGTCAACAGAGTGAAGAACAGTATCAATATCAAGTGACTGAAGTCAACAAAATGCCAGCAAAATTGAAACCGTGGTGAGCAAGGAATCAACCACAATTAATTCAAAGCCGTGTCAATCAAGGAAACAAAATATACGGTTTTAGAACAAGTCATAAATCATCATCAGCATCAAAACAAAATTGAATGGCCGAGATGAATAAAATGACAAATTCAAATAAATGTATACGAATGAAAATCAAGGGTTGCGAATCCTATATAAAAACCTAATCATCATCGGCTTTAAAATCCATCAAGTTCAAGTAAGCCAAAACCAGTAAAGCAAAAGGAGTAAATTACATACCAGAATAAAATTCAAACTTGATCGAATTGAAGTAGCCGAAGACAATTCAAAGAGCCAAACAATCGACGAAAGCAACGAACTGGAAAACATCTATTTCGATTAAGCAACCGAAAGTCGACGACTTAAGAAACAAAGCCCTAATTTTCAAGCAAAGGAAAACGAGAACAAGCCGCCATTATACAAAGCAAAGGAAAAAGGAATGGCCAACATTGACAAAAGAAATAGAAAAGGCCGCGTTTGTTTTTTAAATTGGGACGGGCTTATTTTATTAATTGAGATTTAATTTAGGGTTTTAAATTAGGGTTTAGTTTCTTTTGTTTTTAAATTGTTTTTTAATTTGTATTTCTCTTTTAAACGTTTTAATTACTAGTCGTGTGACCAGGGGACAAACTACGTGGCGTAGTTTGAGAATTCGCAACTCAGTAGCTGAGTTGTTGCAGGGTTTTGAGCGTACATAGGTTAGTCAGTAGCGGGTGTCGCGAGTTTACGTGTGTAAGCGTGTGACTACTTAATTTCTAGTAGAAACCTTGGGGGCAGCACGTAGGCAGGGTTTTGCCGAAGCTGGGTAAATTCTGTGTCGTTCTATTTCTGCATTTATTATTCTGCTATTATATGTGCTGCTATAATTTTGATTTATCTGTGTTGAATTAATTTTATAAGCTTCCGCAATTAATTTTTATAATTAACAGTATCACCCTATTCACCCACTCCCCTCTAGGGTGAAATCGATCCTACATTTATGATTGACATATTTTTTGGTAAGATATTAGTGAGGGGAAACCTAGTTTATGATTCAATGGCATGGTCTCACTAGTTATCACTTAGTTTCAGATGGTATAATATTATTTGCATTATACATTTTGTATAACCCTAAGTTTTTGATTTCCTCCCAACCTCTTGGGTACTCAATTGGAAATTAGGCAGGCTGAGAATAGATTTTTCAGGTTTTAACAAATAAACTTTTGGAGATATGTAAGAGGCAAGCTAATATTTAGTTCCAACATGTTGTTTTAACTGCTTTTGTTATTGTTGATTATATGTAGTGAAGAGATTTATAACCGTCTAGGTAGTTAAGTCTTTGATTATCTAACTGGGCATCTTTCATATGTTGCTCTTGGAAATGTATATTTATTTCTTATATGTTAGCTAAATGATGTAATCATATGGTTATGTAATTGAATGTAACGAATTTGCAAATGAATGAATGAAAATGTTTTTTTAAATATTTTTAAATTCTTGCGCTCTTGATGTTAAAAATACAATAATAGATCTAATTTTGCCACTAGGAAATCATGCTAACTATGATTGCAGCACTACTAGTATCTAATTTTAAGCCTCAAAATAGGAGATGTTATAACTTGGTATTATAGCATAGGTTCATATAAAACTTAATAAGATTTTTGAAAAAGCGTAACCAAAATGAAATGAAAGAATAAAGATTAGAGAATGAAATAGTGTTATGTTAACGAGCTTGTTATTTGCAATATATATATATATATATATATATATATATATATATATATATATATATATATATATATATGTACGTATACGTATCTATACTCTCCCGTTTGTCTTAGACCATTTTTCTGTATCTCATGAAGACTCTTGTGCAAATTATGAGAAATGGATACCGAAAGTTAAAGACTACACTTAGGAGGTGGAAGCACCACAATAATGGAAATATTCAGCATAATCATAGTAATGCTAATCAAACCACCTATGCTAATGCAAATGCTAATGTTGGTTATGAAGTAGCATAAGTTAGTATAGGGATGATATGTTAGTTCTTTTTTTAATATGATGCAAGGTAGAGCAACAACTGAATTGATTGAAGGAAACATTGGTAATGTAGGAGATATTATCCTTGAAGTGGCTGCTTGCAATAATTATGCCGCATCAAGTTGGGATTATACTAGCTTGGGTGAAAAACCAATCTTGGGAATGGAGAATGACATTAAAGTGGAGGATTGGCTTCTTCAATTTGAAAAGATATTTGCCGATTTGAGGCTAAATGACGATCAGAAGATGAGATTGGCTTTAACGCAATTGCAAGGAGCTACTTCATAATAGTGGAACTGTGTTACCAAGGGAGTGCCAAAGCAAGAGCTTACTTGGACTGACTTAAGAGAAAGGTTCAAGAAGAAATTTCTATTTGGAGAAGCAAAGTATACTTTGTTAAGGAGATTCACGGTGTTAGAGCAAGGTGATATGTCTATTCTGGAGTATGCAACCAAGTTTGATGAGCTATCAAGGCATGGTTAGACCATCAATAATACTCTACTTAAGAAGAATGGGAAGTTCATTCCTGGACTAAAATTGGAGAATGCGAGGTCAACAATGTCATAGCATAGAGATTCGTTCATTAGCATTGTGGGCATCACTCCAAGGAACAAATATTTTCCTTCATCTATTAGGAAAAATAAGTCTTTGGAGAATACAGGTTTCCAAGGCAAGAAGAGGAAGTTCTTTAAGAAGGGATCTCGATAAGGAGGAGTTTCGAAAGGGGAAGTATGAATTGATTCTTCGTAAGTGCAATAAGAAAGGGAATTATGCTAATGAATGTCGCTTTGGTTATGACAAGAAAATCGCTGACAAGAATGGAGTATGATGCTATAATTGCAACAAGATGGGGCATTTTAAGAGGGAGTATGCTAAACCAGTGAAAGCTTAAAGAGGAAAGATTTTTGCTTTAGAACCTATAGCTTCTGGAAAACCCACCGATGAGAAGGGAAAGGTTATGTTAGAAGGTACACTTCTTATATATGGCATTCTCGTTAAAGCGTTGTTCGATAGGGGAGCATCATATTCTTTTATATCTAGATATTTAGTGGATAGTAAGATCTAGAATTGAAATATCTTATTACTTCTCCGAGGATTGCGAATCTGATAGGTGGTTATCCAATACTTGGAATGAGATGTGACCATGAAAAGTTTGATTTGTTAGGTCATATATTTTCCTACAGCTTGCATATGTTTAATTTTGTGGGTATTGGGATGATTGTGATTGGATTAGTTAAGTCTATATGATGCTAAGTATTTTGTCAAGATAGAGTTATATCTTTAAAACACCGCAATACCATGACTAAATCGTATACTCATTAGAAGAATCGAGTTTCGACGTATGTCCATTGTTGGGTGCTATGGAAGGTATGGAGAACGAAATAAATAGGGTTACCATAGTATGAAAATTTGCATATGTTTTTGAACTAGTCACTGGACTACTACCGAAGTGTTCCATAGAGTTTCGAATACATCTCATACCGAGAGATGAACCCGTAAGTAGATCACCTAGCCGAATGACACCAACCGAGATAAATGGAGTTAAGGTGCAGCTAGTGGATTGGGTAAGAAGAATTTTATTAGACCAAGCAGTTCGTCTTGTGAACCTACATAGAATTCATTAAGAAATTGGATGGGTCATTGAGGTTATGCATTGATTATAGAGATTTGAGTGAGAAGACCATAAAGATTAGGTATCCCTTGCACAAAATATATGATTTGTTCGAAGAATTGTGTAACGAACCGGGGTTTTCGACCCTTGAAAATCGATACTAATACGTCCACTGTATTACATGCTGAGAAATAGAATGCCTAAAAACCCAATTGTTAGGGGAAAAGAAGAAGGAAGGAAGAAAGAAAGAAGAAAACTAAACAACATAAAATCTCATAGGTTAATGAATAATCTATAATATAAAAATACCTTTACAAAAGGAACAACTATAATATATATACACACACACATCAATCAGAGCATGCTAACCTATTTCAGCTCGGACAATTATAATAACATGTCCTTATAATTACTCATAAATATAACCAACAGACAACACATCGTAACACAAAAATAATACGTAGATACATATTAAACATCTAGCTCGTCTCCTGAGCTCCAATGCATCCAAAGCAATCTGTAAGTATGCCTGGTCAGACCCAAGCATTATAATAAAATAACATTGAAGTCAGTCTGGTAAACCAGCATAAGAAAAACACACCTTAGTTGAACTTTAATGTTTTAATAAGCTTTTGAAAATAAAAGTATCTCGTAAGACCACGCCGCAGATAAAAACGGATGAGTTTTTACCTTACGAGATCCAAAGCATTTTGTATAGAAAATCCATTGATATTAAAATAGTGTCTAGGATCAAAGTAAAATATGAACATTGCTGAATTGCTTGCATCATTTCATAACTAAGTCTATATGGCACTTATTGGAGAATGAATTCCATACAATGACTGAGCTACCGAGGTACCATCTGTCATGGTGCATCTCTAGGTAAAACAACACCGAGGACCTTGCCAGGATCTCCTGTCCACACAAAGCCGTCCTTTCACTTGACTAGTATACCGAATATGATTACTCCTCCATTAATGGGCCCCGAAGCATACAAATGAGAGATAATATCGACTCTAGATAGGGATGATCATACCCTACTTTGGAGCGACCCACTAAGCCCTGCCGCATCTCCCATGCTTTAGTCATTCCCGGTTGATGAGGATTGAGGCTACATTTTACCTGTATATAGCACTTCCCAGCTGGAATGCTAACACTGCCCTCCAAGTAGCAATGCAATGCCAACATTCATCCATAAAAGTTGTTAAGGATATGAACAAACTGAAGGCACTACATCTACCACATCCATTTTGGAATCATTCTCGAGATTAGTAACAAGCAGCCCTTGCATTTCAAAGAGCTCCATCTTCAATTCCATCATCTTCAAGATGTATTCACTTAAAAATGCTTGAGTTAGATCGAAGTGGTTTTCGAATAACATATTCGATCCTGGTCTCTTCGAGACAACTTTCGATAATTTCTGGTAAACTCAACCCCGGTTCTTTAGGAAATAACAACCAAAGATAAGAGCAGAGATCGCCTCCTAACCGTTAGTGGATGGATTTCCTTATCATTTTTCTTAAGAGAACAAAACGAGATTTATATGCATAGTACAACATCATCGGAGATGATTGTGCCATATAACTTACGTGTTTCTCCTATATATTTTCAAAGTTACGTTTTGGGTCCATATTTGATAGTCGGTTATTTAACTACCAAACAAACATATATTCAAATCAGGGGTTTAATTCCATGGGAAAAACCAACATATATTTAAACACATAAGCAACCACTTACCTCTTTAATTAATCTTTTCATTAAATAAAATCACTTATGAATACTTGTATCAAAATACTTTACAAAAATATATTCACAATTCCTTACATTTTCAATACTTAGTAAATATTCATATACTTATTTTAATGGTATAAATATATTTACATAACTAAGAAAGAATTTCCCTTTTTATGCAATTCTAAAATCATTTATAACTCCTTTATAAATCTCTTAAACCATTTATAAACTATTTTATAAATCTCTGGAACCATTCATAAAACTCCTTTTACCCTTTTACAAATCTTCCTTTGAGTTTCCAAACCATGTTATAAACATCCTCATATAAAACCAAATCTGTTTATAAACTCTATTTATAAATCGCGAAAACATTTATAAAAAATTCTGCTCATTTACTTTAAAAACTATTATAAAATAATAAACAATATAAATAAATAATAATTAACTTCTAAATATCTTAAAATAATAATTAATAATTTCAAAGCATTTTTAATAAAACAATAATAATTTATCTTCAACATTATTATAAAAAAATAATTAATTTCTAAAACTTGTTGCCAAATAATTATAATTAATTTCAAACTATATTAATAATTTAAACAATCAACTTTTAAAATATTAAAATATTGATAAACACCTATAACAATATTAATATAAATAAACAACCTTTGAAAACATATATTTACTTCCTTGATAAAAATCCATACTTAAATTTCAAACAACGCATATTTATAAAGTATATTTAAAAATCTCCTTCTATTTTTGTAACATATCGTTTAACATCTCCGAATCTATCCCCGCTTTCAATTTCCAAAACAGAACCAACTATTTTGCTAAAACAACATTCCACATCTTATTATAAATCCACAAATATGATTTATTTCCCAGTTTAACCAATTATAAAAATTTCCCTATTATTTATAAAAATACTGTTTATAATCTATTCTTTTATCAACAAATTAGGACTTTACAAATCTTCACTTTATTTGTAAAATGCCACATTTATACATTCTCACATTTATAAACTTCCACATTTATAAATAACCTATCATTTATATAAAATAGTTAATAAATATTTATACTAAGATATTACTATCTTCTTTCTAAAATCGTATTCTTTATTATAAAAGAAAGAATTATTTTTAAGGTTTTAAAAATAATGAAAAATTCAAGTCCTTACACAAAAAATTTAGCAAATACTATTCATGTCCAACATTTCCAAACTCCAATCGAAGCATGTAGACTGGCTTTCTATATGAAATACCCATGTTTCGAATACAATGGAACTAGTATCCAGACCCAATTCCATCATATACAAAAGTTAGCTTTTAAAATCAAATTATATTATAAATTCCTTAAATTAATTTCTATGCATTTCGATCTCGCACGACAAATGATACTTTCGATCGCCACGAAATTCAATGGCGTATAATAAGTCATTACTACCGATTCAATGAAATTATTTTCATCAAAATCTGAGACAGTGTCCCGGAAGGCTATTATCACCCGTTAATTAAAAAGAATTATTATAAAGTACTTCAAATCACTTTTAATTCAAATTTATTAGTTTACTATCTTCATTCTTATTCAAATAGAATTTAAATCAACTTTCAAAATCATCTTCATTCCTATTAAATTCAACATTCAATTATTTAAACAATTCTAAATACTCAATTAAACAATTTAATTGTCAAATAAATAGCTAAATTTGAAATAAGAGTTGTTTAACTTATAAAATTACCTTTTTATATATTTTAAAATAAAATAAATATTCCAAATTCAAATGACTAAAACCTAAGGTCATTACAAATTGAGTGGAGCCAAGGTTTTTTTGCAATTGGACTTTGCAACAGGTTTCTCTCAATTGAGGTGGTAGAGAAAAGTATATCATTAATGGCATTTTGAATAAGATATGGTTCCTATGAATTATTAGGCATGCCTTTAGGACTGACCAATCCGCATGCTTTCTTTGTAAACCTAATGAATAAGATCTTCTAAGAATTTGGCCAGATTTGCGTTAATGTTTATCAGTGATATTTTAATCTATCGAAAATTAACAAGATTATGAATTTCATCTTAGAACCATGATAGAAATGCTGAGGCTGCATTAGCTAAAGGCGACGGTCTTAAAATGTCATTTCTAAGAAAGAGAAGTGAATTTTCGTGGACATGTAGTTCTAAAGAATGGATTATCTATGGGTAAATCAAAGATCAAAGCTATTAATAGTTGGAAAATACTCGAGACTGTAATCAGGATTAGAAGTTTCTTATGGTTAGCTAGCTACTACCAGAGGTTTATTAAGAATTTCTCTCATATAGAAGCACATCCTACTAAATTAACAAGGAAAGACCTAATTTTTTTTTGGATCGACTTATGAGAAGAAGCATTTTAGAAGCTAAAGCATTTATTGAGCAATGCTCCCATATTGGTTTGTCCATATGGGAATCAAGACTTAGTGGTGTATGCTGATACATGTGTAACCAGGTTGGGAGCTTATTAATGTACAAAGGTAGAGTTATTACCTTTACTTCTCGACAGTTTTGACTACCTGAAGTTCGGTATTCTACTAATGATTTGGAATCGGCAGTGGTGAAAGGTTGAAGGTTTGAGGTACTACCTTTAGGGGAACGATTCGAATTGTTTATGGATCGAAAGTCCTTAAGGTATTTATTCTCTTAGAAGGAATTGAATAGGAGGTAGCAAAGATGGCTAGAGTTTTTGGATGTGTATGACTTTGGGATTGAGTATACGCGGTAAAAAGGAAATAAAGTTGTTGATGCACTAAGTAGAATACATCATAATATGTTATTTGCGATGTTAGCCAAATGGAATAATTTAGAGATGTTGGCTTCTTATGGAGTAAGAATGGGGTTAATCCCAGTTCTAGTTAGAGTACCACCATAATCTCTTGTTTATAAGTTTGACCATTATTGACCAAACAAACTGCTACTAAGAAAAAAAGATGATCCTTTATTATACGAATGTTTAGAAGTAGGAAAAGGATTGATGGTTTAATAGACCATGCACTTGACCAAAGAAGATGGTTGAGGAAGAATGGACAGTTATGTAATATAAGGAAGAAAGTTCTTAGAGAATGTCATCATTCGAAGTTTACCAAGATAAGAATAGAAGTTTCTCCTAGGAAAGTATGAAAAGATTTTAAAATTGAAAAACTAAAGAAAATCTCTTTTAAATCAAAAAATAATATTTTCTACAAAAAAACCATTAGAATTATTACATTTAGATTTATTTGGACCAGCACAAATACGATCTGTAAATCACAACAAATATGTTTTCATAATAGTTGATGATTTTCCAAGATATACATGGACTTTGTTTTTAAACATAAAAGCGATACTTTTGGTACGTTTAAGATATTTGCTAAAAGAATTAAAACACAAATGGACTTACAAGTTAAAAAGATTCGAAGTGATCACGGAGGAGAATTCGAAAACGATCTATTTACTAATTTTTGTAATAAAAAAGAAATAAGTCATAATTTTTCTTTTCCTAACACACCTTAACAAAATGGTGTCGTAGAAAGAAAAAATCAAACGTTACAAGAATGCGCACGAGCATTATTAAATAGTAGTGGTTTACCAAAACACTTTTGGGCAGAAGCTATTGCTGCAGCTTGTTATGTATTGAATCGAGTAACTATACGTCCTATGACTAAACAAACTTGGTTTGAAATATTTTTTGGAAGAAACCTAAAGTATCATATTTTAAAATTTTTGGTTCAAAATGTTTTCTATTAAATACAAAAGATAACTTAGGAAAATTTGACCCGAAGGCCGATGAAGGTATCTTTGTTGGATATTCGGATCGTAGCAAAGCAAATAGAATTTTTAATAAACGAAATAATACCACTGAAGAAAGTTTACATGTTTCGTTTGACGAAAATCTTTTTAATCAGCAAACTAATGATGAAGAAGAAATTATTCCACTAAAAAATTCTATTAATAATGAAACAAATGTGCAAAATAACACTTTGATATCATCCCCAAGAATTCTTAAGAATCATCCAAGAGATAATATCATTGGAGATCTCAATTCTAGAGTAACTACAAATCAACTTAATCAAATAAGCCATAAGCATTCATGTCAAATTTTGAGCCAAAAAATTATAAAGAAGCTTCAAATGATAATTTTTAGATAATCGCTATGCAAGAAGAATTAAATCAATTTGAACGTAATAATATTTGGGAATTAGTACCAAGACCTGAAGAACAATCGGTTATAGAAACAAAATGGGTATTTAAAAACAAATCAGACGAGAATGGAAATAGTGTTAGAAATAAAGCACGTTTAGTTGCTCAAGGCTATAATCAAGAAGAAGGTATCGATTATGACAAAACTTTTGCTTCAGTAGCTAGATTAGAGGCCATTCGTGCATTACTTGCCTTTGCAACTCTTCGCAATTTCAAATTATTTCAAATGGATGTCAAAAGTGCTTTTTTAACGGTTTTATTAAAGAAAATGTATATGTAGAACAACCCCCATTATTTGTTCACGAAAAATATTCCAATCATGTTTTTAAATTACATAAAGCATTATATGGATTAAAACAAGCTCTACGAGCATGGTACGAATGTCTTAAAAATCATTTATTTACATCTAGTTTTCAAATAGGCAAAATAGATACAACTTTATTTATTAAAAAAGATAGTAATGATATTTTAGTTGTACAAATTTATGTTGACGATATCATTTTTTTTAACCAATGAAAATCTATGTAATCAATTTTCAAATATTATGAAAATGAATTTGAAATGTCACATATGGGAGAATTAAATTTCTTCTTAGGTTTACAAATAAAACAACTTGAAAATGGAATTTTTATTTATCAAGAAAAATATTGTAACGATCTATTACATCGTTTTGAAATGGATAAAACTTCGAGCAAACCAACACCAATGAGTACCACTGTTCACTTAGAAAGGATGATAACGGAAAAGATCTTGATGAAAAATTATATTGTAGCATAATTGGTTATTTACTTTATTTGATGGCTAGTCAACCCGATATTATGATGAATGTATGTATTTGTGCTCGATTTCAAGAAAAACCAAAAGAACCTCATCTAAGAGCTGTTAAGCGTATTTTACGTTATCTATCTAGTACTAGAGATTATGGTTTGTTTTACACTAAAGGATCATCGTTTGAACTAGTTTCATATAGCGATGCGGATTTCAGTGGATGTAGAACAGATCGTAAGAGTACTAGTGGAACTTGTCACTTTATCGGACGATCACTAGTTTCATGGTTTAACAAAAAGCAAAATTGTGTTTCTTTATCCACTTGCGAAGCCGAATATATCTCCGCAGCTCTAGCGTATGCACAAGTGATATACATGCAACAAACACTTACGGATTTTGGTAAAATTATCAAAAAATCTTCAATATATTGTGATAACACAAGTGCTATAAATCGATCAAAAAACCCTGTCAATCATTCACGAACTAAGCATATAGATATACGACATCATATTTTACGAGACAATGTTGAAAAAGGAACTATTTCATTAGAATACGTAAATACCGAAAATCAAGTAGCAGACATCTTTACAAAACCACTAAATGAACAAACTTTTATTAAACTCCGAAGGAATTTAGGAATTTGCTGACTTCATGATCTTCTTCCTTAAACAATAACTGCTTTATTTAGGCTATGATTAGTAATTTATTTTACAATCCACAAATTATAATTAATAACTTCTGAACCTTTAATTTTTTAGATAGTTAGTTTTTCTAGTAATAATTTTTTTTCAACTTATATATAGACAGTTATATAACAAGAAAAACTATAAACATACAATTCATATTTTCTTCAAGAAACAAAATATAGCCATGTCTTCTGACAACTCTTATATATCCATCTTGACACCTACGACGGACGGCTCGGCTGATACACCACAATGGCTTCCTATACCTACACCAAAACAGGAACCGACGTATAGGTGGTCCTCATATCACACGGGATTTACCTCCGATAGCAAGAAGACCAAAATATCTCTGTTTGTTTCTCCTAACACAAACTAGAAAATTGATGAAATTCATCACTATCAGAAACAATAGATAGATCTACAACGAGAACTATATTTTGAATAAAAAGTTACAACACGACGGGTAAGCTTTTTAGAGCAAGCAGCGATGAAGTTTTGTACTTCAAGGAAGAAAGATGTCCATGGCACTTCCAAAACCTTGTAGTTCTTTGGACCATCGTCTTCATTCGTACTCCTTCGAACCCTTCACCAAGACGATTTTCTACCTCCCCGAGAACTCACGAACATGGAAATATATGGTCTCCGCTTAAACCATGGAAGGATAACAAGTCAGGAGATCATAAAACTCCATCGCCTTCTAAATAATGTCTATTTGTAATTATATATATCTATGGTTATTTGTCATTTCACACAATTAATAATATTTTTTATTCATAAAATAGAGAATCGAAAAATATGCAAAACCATCAAATTTTAGGCTATTTTTAAAAAACTGCCTATTTCAGACGTCTGAATATGGACCTCGGACGTCTGACACTCTGATATACGTCTAATTTTTAAGCACTGTGCATATGTCAGACATCTGATATATTCCCTAGACGTTTGAAAATTTGCTCTGTTTGCTCGAAATAAAAATCCAAAAATTTCAGACGTCTGAAATTAGACCTAGATGTCTGAATTAGTTCTCTGACGCAAAAAAATTCAACATTGTTCTTTTTCACACATCTGTTTTTCAACCCAGATGTCTGGTAAAACTTTCTGGCTATCAAATTTTTTAAATTCGAAACAAACCAGACGTCTAACCCAAAAACCAGACGTCTGAATTTATCTACTGTACCCAATTTAGGGCAAACCAGACGTCTAATTTCCAATCCAAACGTTTGAAATTCAATCGACGCTTTAAATTAGCCCAGATAACGTCATTTTTTTCTTTTATCTCAAAATTTTTAAAACCTCCGATCCCCCAGAGACGATTTTTTCTCAAAAACTTCAACTCTTCGAACTAAGAATCCCAAAATTCCCAAAAGAAAACAAGACCCACCAACATCATCTTTAAATCATCAAGTTTGCTCGGACGATCAAATTGAAAGGTGGATGAATAGAGCACCACATTCAATCAAAAGGTATGAAGATATCCAAAAGAAAAGGCTTCATACAGGTCCATTTTATAATCTACTCAAATTTCCAATGTATGATTTGGATGAAATGTGGTGAAAATGCCGGGTTGGAAACATTAATTTCATTTAATCCTAATGACATCCAAATCGACCAATTAGCAATATTTATATTCTATGTGAATTTGGATAGTACTTCAGTGTGGAACATTGAAGATGAAGATAACAGGCTCTGGTCTAGCGTGTATGGAAACACGATTAGACAAACCCCTGGCATAATAGGTAGAACCCTAGGATGTTCTGACACAGGGGAAGATTTATACAACATTCCCGATATGCGCTTCAAGCCACGGAACAGTATTACTCATCAAATTTGGGAGGATGAAATGCCAAAGCTTGCCTCCAAATATCTACGTCCAAAAGATTGCCTCCTAACCCGAATGATAATCTATACCATTGTCCCACGAATGGGAAGCCACGAGCAAATAACTGAGTTAGAGCACAAAGCCTATATGCTCTATTTAGTGGAACAAGGGTGAATTGGACCAAATTCATCTTCGATGAGCTCAAGCATTTTTGGACTCGATCATGGCCATCAATTATTTACCCAACTTATATTATGAGACTTCTTCATGCACATAACATTCCATCCTCCCTATCGACCTTCGAAGAAATCTCACCTAAATATGCTTCCACCAAATTCTTCTCCCTTATGCACCTACCCGAAATTCATCCAGAATTCATATCCTTTGAAGATTGGATGCACAATCGTCAATCTAGACGAGTTGAGCCTCCTCCTCAACCACACATTGAACCATCTCAAGAGGAGGAACAACGTCCAGAAGCAACTCCACCTCCTCCTACACCATTTGAGTGTCCAGGACAGGAAGAGATTATGGAAACTCGAACGGACACAAATCCGAATGAAAGTGTTCGAGATCTCACCCTTCGAAACCAACATATACTATCTCAAAATGAAAAACTTTTGGATAAGCAATTGACAACTTCGAAACATCTTTTGCTACACGCCTAGCCACAGTTGAAGAATCTCTTTCGACTGTCTTGTCGGTTCTTAAAGAAGTACTACAACGGGTTCGCGGTCCAACACCACCTTCTGAAGATTGGCCAACCCCGGTACTTCTTCTTTCGCAAAATGTTTCAAACTCTCTGAGGATGAACCTCTCAAGCAAGCATTGACATCTCCTACAAAGGCTAGCACTTCTGAAAAAGAAGAAACAAAGGAAGATGATCAAGATAAAGCTTCTCCAAAAGAATCATAGATTTTAGGAATCGTATATTTTAGTTTTTTTTTTTGGTATCAACTTTTGTAAATTCGACAAAATCTATGTATGCCATCACTTTTGAATTATTAATGAAATTTTCCTTTTTGTTTTGACAATTGGTTATATTATCTATAATTCTTTTTGATAATGCCAAAAGGGGAGAAATATAAGTATAATTATAAAACATTAAGAATAAGCATATATTCAGGGGGAGATTTATAATTTATATATAAGTACATTGAATAGTTGTCATCATCAAAAGGGGGGAGATGGTTAGGAAATCAATTTTATGGTTTCGATGACGACAACTATACAATGGAAATCGAATATGCATATATATTTTTATTCACAGGTAATTGTTAGAGTAACATCATCAAAGAGACAAGAACAAGACTCAAAGAAAGTATCAAGAAGCTACAAGTCGATAGAATCAGGAGAGCAATGACACAGACAAAAGAAAAGCAACATGCACAAGTTCAAACGTCTGGGTGCACTAGCCAGATGTCTGATTGAATCCTCTAGTTCGTAAATCAGACAGAATCAGACATCTGCTTAATCTACTCAGACGTCTAAAAAGTAACCATATACAAAAAATATATAAGAGCCAGACGTCTGAAACATTTTTCAGATGTTTGATTTTGAACTCGGGTGTTGATATTCAAAGCACAACTGTCACAATTGAAAAGACACTTTCGCTCCTCTTCGCTGCAACTTTCATCACCATCAGAGGCAACCATAGAACACTTGTTAATGGATGCAACTACTCAAGGAATCTCTCTGCCGCTATAAATAGCATCAAGAATCCAAGAGAAGATTTCACCTTACTTACTTATGCTCTTTATTCGTTGACTCTAATATATTCTTGATCAGCAATCATACATTTGTATTTCACTCTACCATACATACATAATTCTTCAATTAATATCCTATAGATATATATTGGAAGCATTTGTACTTAATAGTCCATATTCGTGTTATAGAACACACACTTGACAAGAACAAGCTTTTGTAACCAAGCATATTCTTTCGGGCGAATTGAGGGTGTTTGATAGTCGAATTCCGAAGAGAAGCTTCGGGACTAGACGTAGGATGGGAGGTCCGAACCAGTATAAAATCCTGGTGTGATTATTTCCATTTACTTTGCTATTATCATCTGTTAAGTTTATATTAGATACATTACATAGTTAGTCACTTATACTTGCATATATATGCACTACACGATCCATCATAAAGATTTACAGTCCTCACTTAATTTCCATGCACATGATCTGGGACCCTCTCATGGATTCGACCGCCTCCATGGGTCCTCTACTTTCCATCATTCTAGCCGAGACTCGGGGTCCATAAACACCGGGATAAAGACGACAACAGCGATAGAGACTATCGTCCCCGAGACCCGTCGTCGTCTCGAAGGAAAACTTACAGCCATTTTTCATACCCCAACGATCCTCCTCCTCAACCAAAACAAAGGAGGAAGAAATCGAGTCAAAGGGGATCTCAATCTGAAGCTCCTCGCGACTAATACTCTAGTTCATCAAGTACTAGGCAAACTCATAAGCCTCACATAAAGTCCGTGGTTTCGGCTGAACAAACTTCTTCAACCCTGCACACGATCCATCGATAGTAGAAAAGCTAGCTGAGCTTAAAGCCACACTTCCAAAAATATGCTACGATGGATTGAAATTTCTTCCTACGATCCATCTTATTACAGGGCATGTCAAACAGAGTGTCATTGCTTGTAACAACTATGTCTACGTCCAACACGACGCGTTCGTTCACTTGGTCGAAAAAGTTTTTGAAGTTTCTACGGAGCGCAAGCATGAAATCGGTCGCCTGAAGCTTGAGGCCATCCATGATAAGGACATCATCAAAACATAGGATGAAGAGCTTGCCTCGTACAAATTTCAGGTTGAGGCCACTCTGAAGAATGCTAAAGATACTGCTGAGGCAGTCAATCATTTGGAGGCCACACATAAAAAAGAATTGATGAAGCGGTCCAACGCTATGGCGCCTTAGCTCTAGAGAAAGACTCCGTTCAAAAGGAGAAAGATGCTCTTGCTCAGCGAGTCAAAGAATAGGAAGCGCTACTTTTCAAAGAAAAAGAAGAAAAGACTGCCGCTCAAGAGGAGTCGCAATGATACTGTGACGAGATTGTTGCTACACCACTCCTAAAAGCAAAAGTCGACGAAGAGCTCACCAAGGCTGAAGCGCTGAAGGAGGAATCCCGTGAAGAGGGCAAAAGAATAGAACTCTCAGAAATCGATTCTTGCCTCGAAGCAGCTGCTGAGGCTGGCAGGGAGCAGATTAAGTGCATGTTTGATCCGCTCATAACCAAGTATAATGCTCGAGTTCTCATGCATCACGACCTAACATTTCTTGGTGAGGGTTACCTCGAATCTTTGGCCGAAGCATGGGACACTTTAATAAAAATAAAAAAGGTTGAGTTGGAACTGAAAAGGTTAACGAAGGAGCTTTAGTGAGAAATTTCTTCGAGGGAATGAGCCTTCGGACTTATCTGCAGCCAAGGCTCTTTATAGCAGAGACTTCTCCTCATCAAAAGGAAAAAATGACACCGTCGGTCCGTCCGGAACCAATCACTTGACCCCTTCGAGCAGCAGATTGGCTACAACCAGAAGATCCTGTACTTGATATTCACGTTCTATCTCCCATCCCATAAGGTGAAACTCCCTGAAAAGTTGAGATTCAGCCAGAAACTAGTACATAACTTTTCTTCTCAAAGTTCAAAGGGCCATCGTTTTTGGTGAGTAGTTGGTGTATTCTAACCTTATATCTTATGATTTCATATAGGCCATCCTGATCTTGAACCAAATCCAAGGAGCGATGCCGCCTCAGAGAAGGAGGAGAAGATGGGAGAGGCAATTCAAAATGGGGAGACTCCCGGACCTAACTCTCAAGTGATCGAGGCGCTCGATGAAGACAAATCTGAGAATTCATCTCCCATAGAAGAACATAATGAAGTTGAAATTTCGGGTGCCTCCGAACACACTTCAAGATTGAGCATGGAGGACCAACTTATAGAAGAAAAGAAGAAGAAAGCTGGAATCAAGGTCGAGCCCCATGTAGTGGAACTAGATGATCCCTCGAACGGGCCTTTGAAGGTCATTCTCCCCGTTGGGACCAGGCCACTGGAAGTTCCTCCTCTTTCCTTGGACACCACTTCCCTAGCAAGTAAGATTTCCAAAACAAAACGCTCGGGGGAGGAGTCGTCTGAGAAACCGAGGAAGGAAAAGAAGTCAAAAAAGTAGTTATCATGCCTCGTTCAACGAGAATAAGCCTGGATTATGTAATTATTTCTATTTATTTCCATAGTCGATGTAAATAGACTTCTGACTTCGAGTTTAGGAGGAATTGTAGTGGAACTTTTTTTGAGATTAGTGAATAAACTTCGTTTCTTTGTCTTTGATGACTTTGGCTTTTCATCTTATTGTCTAACTTGTTGCCATAGCTTGGAATTTTGTGAATTACACAAGCTCCAGTTCACCTCCATGTAACTCAAAAACTTTTTGGAATCGTAAGTCCTCTAGTCCACGTTCTAGGGACTTAGAATACTTTTAGTCCGCAATCCAGCGACTTAGATATTTCTCGAATCATTTATACTCCGGCCCATACTACAGGGACTCAGAGTACCCTAGTCCACACTCTGGGGACATAGAGATTTTTAGTCCTTCATACTATAGTCCGTGCTCCGGGGACTCAGAGTACTCTAGTCTGCACTCTAGGGACTTAGAGATTTTTGAGTTGTTTATACTATAGTCCGTGCTTCGAGGTCTCAGAGCACTCTAGTCCGCACTCTAGGGACTTAGAGATTTTTAAGTCGTTTTGTACTCTAGTTCGCGCTATGGGGACTCAGAGTACTCTAGTCTGCACTCTAGGGACTTAGAGATTTTAAGTCGTTTATACTCTAGTCTGCACTCTGGGGACTCAGAGGGACTCAAAGTACTCTAGTCTGCACTCTGGGGACTTAGAGATTTTAAGTCATTTATACTCTAGCCCACACTTTGGAGACTCAGACTTGGAGATTTTAAGTCGTTTATACTCTAGTCCACACTCTAGGCACTAGAGTATTCTAGTCCGCGCTCTGTGGACTTGGAGATTTTTGAGTTTTTGTGCGCATTCGTACGTCAGACAAAATAATGTACTTTAGTTTTTGTCACTGGATCATAACGTACGAAAACATCAATAGCTAATGGAAAAGATGGCTTCAAACCTTTATTAATGAAAACAAGCTGAATTGTCTTACTACATGCCGAAAACCAAGAACAACAAAATAAACATACACTAGAAATAATCGCAACTAAAATACGAAAGAAATAGACTAAGTGTAATAACGTCGCAGATGCTTGCTATTCCATTCTCGGGGAAGTGTTGCACCATCAACGGTCGCTAGCTTGAAAGTTCCCTCTCTAAACTTTCGTGCAATGATGTATAGACCTTCCCATGTGGGATTCATATGCGACGGGATTGCAAAAACTCGCTTCAAAACGAGATCGTCCACATCAAAAATTCTCAGTCGGACTTTTTCATTATAATATTGAGTGACTCGGTGTCTATATTCAACCGCCCTTAAATCAGATTCTTCACGTTTTTCGTCAAAAAGTCCAATGATCCAGCAAGGATCCCAATTCATCGTAGGGTCATAATAAGTTACTCGATGTGAAGGAACTTCAATTTCCATGGGTATAACGGCTTCTGTGCCATACGCCAATGTGAACAGAGTGTGGCCAGTCGTAGACTTGTGGGTGGTTCAGTAAGCCCAAAGTGTTGTTGGAAGCTCGTCCACCCACTTACCTCTATCCTTTTCCAAACATTTTTGCAAGATGGATTTGATTATTTTGCTCATGGCTTCTACTTTTCCATTGGCTTTTGGATGACTAACTGCTGCAAACCTTTACTCAATGCCATACTTTTGACAAAATTCTTTGAACTCCTTACTTTCGAACTGAGTTCCACTGTCCGTAATGAAAGTTCTGGGAGACCAAAACGGCATATGATGTTTTGCACAATGAAATTAATGACCTTTTTGGTGGTGATTGTAGCTAAGGGCTCTGCTTCCAGCCACTTGGTAAAGTAATCGACCGCAACTATTGCGTATTTTGCACCATCTTTCGAGATAGGAAAGGAACCGATTATATCGATTCCCCATATTGAAAACGAATAGGACTAACCATTTGTGTGAATTTCGTTGGCGGAGCTCTCTGGATTTTCGCATACTTCTGACATTTTCCACATCTTCTTACATAGTCCGCAACATCCCGATTTATAGTTGGCCAATAGTATCCATAGAGGTGGATCTTTTTTGCTAGTATCTGTTTGCGCCAAAATTGGTCACGAACACCCAATATCACGAAAGCACCCGTTTGCGTATTCAACTTGATAATAATCAACACAGAACTCAGCAACAATCAATATAGAATTCATCTCTAGGTAACAAATCACGGTAATTCACAAACAACAATCACAAACACAGGATTTATAGTGGTTCGGCGTTCGTGCCTACGTCCACTTTGAAGGATTTCTCTTTATTGCTTTGCTCGATTCAATCGATTACAACGGATTACAATTGATAATAGCTTTGAAATCTGAATACAACAGTGATTCTGGTGAATAGATTTGAATCCGGCAGAGTCTCAGCGTTCAATGGCAGAAGTTCTCGGAAGATCCCCCTTTCTGAAGGCTTCAGGGTGCTATTTATAGGCGTTGGAGGCCCAGATCTGGCTGAAACTTCGGGAGACCTCTTCTGGCACGTGAGTGGGCCCACGCGACCGACCCCACCAAGTTTCGTCTCGATCTGACATCGATTCGAAGTCATTTCGAACCCATCAAGAAACGGTCCAATCGAGCTGAAACTTGGCAGGAATAATCTTTACCTTGTATGGAAGCTACTGTGAAAATTTGGTTGCATTTGGATGTGTGGTTGAGGAGATATGATCGGTTCGAAATGGTGTTTCTCGGTTGGCTGTGGAGTTCGAACCCATCACTTCGAAACCATGACTTCGAATCCATGGACACACGTGATTCTGTAGTGACGTGGCGCGTGCTCCTCGAATCGATCCTGTTTTGTCTCCGAGTTGACCGCTTCGCACCCATGGATTTCGCCTCGTTCGTATCGTGGGGCGACACGTCATCCAAGTTAGCTGACTTGGTGGGTACGAACAAGTGAATGTACCTGGGTTCGAATGCGACCGTTTCGAAACAAGGTGTACTCGTGGGTTCGAACTCGATCGATTCGAACAAGATCGATTCGAAGCGACTTGGATTCGAGGCTGGCGGGCTTGAATGGATTCGAAGATGATGGCTTCGAATGTAATGGAGTCGAAGTTAATGGTTGTGGGGCAGGCACTGGTTGATGGATTCGAACAGGATGGGTTCGAAGGAAGGATACCGGATGGGTTCGAACTGGATGGTTTCGAGGTAGGGGTACTGGATGGGTTCGAAGGTGATGGTTTCGAACCAGACAATGACTACCTCTCTCAAATTGAATCCATCATATCTTGAGCGTACGGACTCGGATTGACCTGAAATTTGAAATGACGACTCCTACGATCTTTATTGTCATGTCCAATCAATTGTGGCCCGTTCCAAACTCGGACAAAATTCATCGTTATCCATAGTGAAATGGAATGCAACCGATCTCTGAGGCGAACTGTCTTTTGCTTTTGATCAATTTTTTGGTATCACGGCTTTGCCAAAAAGCAGGATAACATTTTGCCCCCCAAAACATGTCTTGCGGCAGGAAGGTGTGTTTTGTAATGCTTTGAGTTGGACGTTCGTATCCGATCATCAACCTGCAAAGAACTTGATAGTTTCATATGGCCTTAAATGACGATCGTTCGGGATCAAGCCATTTGGGATGAAGCGCGGCCGTTCGTGGTCAAGCGCTTAACTTCAAATGACGATCGTTCGTGATCGAGTCATTCGAGGTGAAGTGCGACCGTGCGCGGTCGAGCGTATAAATCCATGCGTCGATCGTTCGGGATCGTATGCTGTTTGAGGTGAATCGGGACCGTTCGCGATCCGTGCCGTTCGTGGCATAGGATGGAATAGGACCGTTCGCGGTCGATGATATTCATGGCAAAAGATTAAATGGGACCGTTCGTGGTCGATGCCGTTCGCGGCAATTGATGATCGTTCGCGACCAAGTGCCGTTCAAGGCGAATGGTGACCGTTCGAGGTCGGATTTTACAATTAGTGAACCATGACCGTTCGCGGTCGGTGCCATTCAAGGCAGAAAGTGATCGTTCGCGATCGTGTGCCGTTCGAGGCAAATTTGTGACCGTTCGCGGTCGGGTGTTGGACCTCAAGTGACGACCGTTCGCGATCAAGCCATTTGAGGTGAGGTGAGTTGTGACTGTTCGAAGTCGAGTGCCGTTCAAGGCGAACTGTGACCGTTCGAGGTCGGGTGCCATTCGAGGCGAATTGTGTGCCCGGGAGGGCTTGGTATTATCGATGCCAGGGTCACGTTCGGGTGAGTTCCTGGATCGTTTGTCAGGGCGGTTCATCGCCATCTCAGAGCATGTCTAAGGATCGTTCGCGACCCCATACATGTGTAAGTAGCTTAGCCATTCCAGAGTTATCAGAATCAAATATCTATTAAACGGATGAGTTTTTAAAACAGAAATGTCCAAACAAGCAAAGTTTAAATGTTCAAATCAAAATGAAACGAAAGCAAAGCATGGATGTCAAAGTGTACGTTCCCACTACGAAACGGTTAATGATCACTCAGAGCATGCCTGGAGATCGTTCGCGATCTCGCACATGTGTAAATGATTTAATTGCGTTAGTGGAAGCTTACAACTTGTTCATCGTTATCTCACTCAATTGATAACCAAACGGTGCCTTGATTCAGGATCGCCTCTAGCTGATGTGGACGGTGGTCGTTCTGGTTCTGCCACAGGAGCTCGCCTCCTTACATATTGAAGGAGCATACCGTTCCTGATATGCCCTTCCACCTCGTCCTTCAGGTGCCTACAATCGTTAGTGTTATGACCATTTAATTCATGGAATACACAAAACTTATCTGATTTCCTTTCGTCAGAGGTAGGATCCCTTCGCATCGGCCTACGATACGGAATCTGTTCTTTGGTATCCTGATAAATTCGTTCCAGGCTCTCGTTCAGCTCAGTGTAGGTGGTGAATCGCGGCTCCCTCCGTTGCCGCTTTGATCTGTCTCCGTTATTCTCAATCCTTCTTTTACCTTTATCCTTGTCCGAGTCCCTTCTAGGGGGTTTTTCGTCTTTGAGTGCATAAACTTCTATCACATCTCCTTCTTCTCTTTATGCATTCGCATCCTCCAATCGCAGGAACTTTTCCGCCTCGTGATAGAATTCTCCTAGATCCATAGGTGGATCTTTGGTCAATGAATTTTTGAAATCCGTGCCATCAACTATTCCAGAAACGGCTGCCATCATAACCATGGATGGATCCGGTCTATCCACCGAAGCTGCCGCCGCATTGAATCGTGTCAGGAAACTTCTCAATGTTTCTCCAGCCTTCTGTTTTAAAGTTGCTAACGTCATCACATTCTTGGGTCTTGTAATGTGAACCCTGAATTGCCTCATAAATCTCTCAGTTAAATCATTCCACGTTCCAATGGACCCACTATCTAGTTGCCTGAACCATAGCGCCGCAATATCCGCCAAGTACAGTGGAAAGCACCGGGCCATAACCTCCTCTGATGCCCCCCAACACTTCCATATGCCTTATATATTTTGTCAGATGGACCGTGGGGTCCGTTCTCCCGTCATACATATCCATCGATGGTAATTTGAAATCCGGTGGGTTTCTAGCTCGTCTGATTGCCGGAGTGAAAGGACTCCTATTAACATCCTCTAGGTCTTTGTTCACGAAACCGCCTTTCATTGCTCGCCTAACCATCTCTGCCAACTTGTCGGTGTCTCCAAGATGTAACCTTCGTTCGTTACTTTCATCCTGCCCCCCGAGTTCACGAGGGAACTCTGAGATCTGCCCCCTTGACTGAGCGTTCGTTCCTCTGCTGTCTCCAGGTTGCGCAGATATTCCTCTTTCTCCCTCCGAAATCGGACCAACATTCTCCATGGGTGTGCCCCCTAATCCGGGTGCGACGCCGGATGGTCCTGCTTCATTCTGGACTCCATTGGCTTCTCTATTCTGTGCTCCAAGCTGTCCTATCTGTTGAAATAAACTCTGAATCAACTCCTCTTGCTTCTTCATCATAGTCTCCATCTCGTCCCTAGTGATGTAGATCGATGGCTGATTCGCTCCTGAGGAAGCCTTCTGACTTCCTTGTTGTTCACTCCTTTCTGGCCTTGGCCTTCGGCTTGATTGTCTCGTCATAATTTCTCAAATCTAAACTTTCAAACTTTCTCTGAATCAATTATCAACTGGTAGAACTCCTGAGTTCAGTTTCTCAGTGAAAGCACCAAAATGTTTGCGCCAAAATTGGTCACAAACACCCAATATCACGAAAGCACCCGTTTGCGTATTCAACTTGATAATAATCAACACAGAACTCAGCAACAATCAATATAGAATTCAGCTCTAGGTAACAAATCACGGTAATTCACAAACAACAATCACAAACACAGGATTTATAGTGGTTTGGCGTTCGTGCCTACGTCCACTTTGAAGGATTTCTCTTTATTGCTTTGCTCGATTCAATCGATTACAACGGATTACAATTGATAATAGCTTTGAAATCTGAATACAACAGTGATTCTGGTGAATAGATTTGAATCCGGCAGAGTCTCAGCGTTCAATGGCAGAAGTTCTCGGAAGATCCCCCTTTCTGAAGGCTTCAGGGTGCTATTTATAGGCGTTGGAGGCCCAGATCTGGCTGAAACTTCGGGAGACCTCTTCTGGCACGTGAGTGGACCCACGCGACCGACCCCACCAAGTTTCGTCTCGATCTGACATCGATTCGAAGTCATTTCGAACCCATCAAGAAACGGTCCAATCGAGCTGAAACTTGGCAGGAACAATCTTTACCTTGTATGGAAGCTACTGTGAAAATTTGGTTGCATTTGGATGTGTGGTTGAGGAGATATGATCGGTTCGAAATGGTGTTTCTCGGTTGGCTGTGGAGTTCGAACCCATCACTTCGAAACCATGACTTCGAATCCATGGACACACGTGATTCTGCAGTGACGTGGCGCGTGCTCCTCGAATCGATCCTGTTTTGTCTCCGAGTTGACCGCTTCGCACCCATGGATTTCGCCTCGTTCGTATCGTGGGGCGACACGTCATCCAAGTTAGCTGACTTGGTGGGTACGAACAAGTGAATGACCCTGGGTTCGAATGCGACCGTTTCGAAACAAGGTGTACTCGTGGGTTCGAACTCGATCGATTCGAACAAGATCGATTCGAAGCGACTTGGATTCGAGGCTGGCGGGCTTGAATGGATTCGAAGATGATGGCTTCGAATGTAATGGAGTCGAAGTTAATGGTTGTGGGGCAGGCACTGGTTGATGGATTCGAATAGGATGGGTTCGAAGGAAGGATACCGGATGGGTTCGAACTGGATGGTTTCGAGGTAGGGGTACTGGATGGGTTCGAAGGTGATGGTTTCGAACCAGACAATGACTACCTCTCTCAAATTGAATCCATCATATCTTGAGCGTACGGACTCGGATTGACCTGAAATTTGAAATGACGACTCCTACGATCTTTATTGTCATGTCCTATCAATTGTGGCCCGTTCCGGACTCGGACAAAATTCATCGTTATCCATAGTGAAATGGAATGCAACCGATCTCTGAGGCGAACTGTCTTTTGCTTTTGATCAATTTTTTGGTATCACGGCTTTGCCAAAAAGCGGGATAACAGTATCCACCCCCCAATATGCTCACCACATTCTCCTTCATGAACTTCCTTCAGGATTCGTTTTATCTCACTGTTGGCTATGCACCGAAGAAAGGGGACCGAGAATACCTTCAGATATATTTTTCCATCCTGCATTACGTATCGTGATGCTTTGCAAATGACTTATCGTCTTTCGTTCTTTCTTTCAGACAGGTCCTCGTTCTACATCTATCTCATTTATACTCAAAGCATGGAAGATTTCGACGGGAACCAATCCCATTTGTCGTGCATCACCGGTGCTCGCAAGTTTTACCAATGAATCGGCTTCCCCATTTTGCTCACATGGGATGTGTGAAATATCGTAATATTCGAGGTCTACCAACAGCTCTTGAACACGAGCCAGGTATGGCGCAAGTCTCTGACCCTTTTCCTGATAGTTTCCCATGCACCTGGAACACCACCAATTGTGAGTCGCAAAAGATTTCAATCGATTTCACTCCAAGTTCCCTGATAAGTTCTAAGCCAGCAATCAATGCTTCATACTCGACTTCGTTATTTGTAGCTAGGAAATCAAGCTTCAAAACATTACAAATAGATCAGTTTTCGGGAGTCATAGAAATTACGCCAGCCCTAGAACACCGGTCATTGGATGCTCCATCATGTAAAGTTTCCTTCGAACGGAGGGAAGAACATCATCACTATTTGGTTCGTCTGATACGGTAAATTCACCGATGAAGTCTGCCAGTGCTTGCCCTTGTATGGCCCTTCGTGGCAGGTAGGCGATATCGAACTAACTCAACTCAATATTCCATTTTAGCATCCTTCTAAAGGTTTTTGGTCGTTGGAGTACCTGTCGCAAGGTTGATCGGTATAAACACTGATCGAATGTGTCTAAAAGTCGGATGAAGCTTGTATGATGCAATCACCAAGCAGTAGGATAGCTTCTCAATTTTAGGATAATTTCTTTCTGCCCCCGTTAAACGTTTACTGACATAGTATACTGGCTTTTGAACTTGGTCCTCCTCGCAAACCAAAGCTGTACTGATGGCATGTTTAGATACGGCCAAGTATACATACAACATTTCATGGTCTATAGGCTTCGACAACACCTGTGACTTTCCAAGTTCCTTGCCAGAGCTCGGAACGCTCCTCGTAGTTGGGCGTTCACCCAAAATTTCTCTTTCCTTTCTTTATTACATCGAATAAATGAATACACTTGTCTGTCTCTCTGGGTATGAATCGACTCAACGCAGCCACTTTTTCGTTCAGGCTTTGTACTTGCTTTATATTTCTAGGCACTTGTATGTCTCGAATAGCCTGAATCTTTTCTAGGTTAGCTTCAATTCCTCGTGCATTAACAAAGAAACCCAAAAAAATTCCTGATGCAATGCCAAAGGAACACTTCAGAATATTGATTTTCATTCCATAATACCTGAGTATATCAAACATTTCTGTCAAGTCTCGAATGTGGTCGTTTGACTGCCATGACTTCATAAGCATGTCATCCACATAGACTTCCATTGTCCTACCAATCTGCTCTTTAAACATCCTATTCACCAGACGTTGATAAGTAGCTCCTGCATTTTTCAATCCAAAAGGCATCACTACATAATAATACAGTCCAACGTCCGTGACAAAATTAGTGTGTTCTTGTCTGAAAAGTGCATTGGGATTTGATTATATCCTGAGTACGCATCCATAAATGATGATAACTCATGTCCTGCTGTTGAGTAGACTAGCTGATCAATTCTCGGTAAAGTGAAACTATCCTTAGGGCATGCTTTGTTTTGATCTGAGTAATCTACGCAGGTCCTCCATTTCCCATTTGCTTTTCTCACTAGCACGGTGTTAGACACCAAGTCAGGGTAGAGGGAGTCACAGATGAACCTATTGGCTTTGAGTTTGTCCACCTCCTCTCTGAGAGCAGCGGACCCCTCCGGATCCATGCCTCTCCTTTTTTGCTTTACTAATGCGTACCTCGGGTCTATGTTCAACATATGACTCGCAATGGCAGGAGAAATCCCACACATATCGGAATGTGTCCAAGCGAAAACATGCAGATTTGCTTGGAGGAAATCAGTGAGATCCTCGGTCATCGAGGAGTTAAGTTGTGATTCAATCTTAAGCACCCATGATGGGTCATCACAGCTGACTGGAATATCAATCGTCAGTTCAGCCGGTACTGCTTTTTCCTCCCTCGATTTCTCATCATCGTCTCTCGGGTCTATGTCTCTATAGATCCGAACATGTTGCCCGAGCTAAGGCTCGGGCATTACTTGTCAATCTTCAGCGACTCGGATGCGGATAAATCTGTCCAAAACCTTTCCTTTCTCTCTTCAATGGACGTCTCTCAGCTCAGCCACATAACATGCATGACCAGTCGCCTAATCGGCATGCACAACACCAACTCCTTTATCGGTCGAAAATTTCAAGGTTAAACACAACGGGGCCAAAGCTGCCCTAAACTCTGCTAGGGTCGGCCGACCTAGAAACACATTATACGGAGAATCGACATCCAAAACGACGAATGGTAGGATCTACACCCTCCTACGTTCATCTTCTCCATGTTCAACTGGTAATTCAATGAAACCCACTACATCAGTAGCTGCACCATTAAAACCATGAATACGGGCTTTAGATGGTTTTAGATCCTTTACTCCATATTCATCTAGTCATATGCTTTTTTAAAGATAATGTTAACAGAACTTCCGCAGTCAATCAGTATTCTCCTCACAAGCACTGGCCCAATAGGATCCGAGATGACCATCAGACCAATGGTAGGCGCCTCCACTTGATCAGCATCTCTGCTCCTGAACACTATATCATCGGTACTCATTTGCTACTGCTTAGCTGGGTCCCCATCCTTCGTGTTTGAACAACATTCAGAATCTGCATGCTTTAGGGAATTAGCATACCGCTCCATTTCCTGCCAATTTTTATTTGTAGGGTAAGGCCCACTGACTATCGTATTTATGACTAGTCTACCTACATTCCAAGTAGGTTCCTCTGGATGGCATGGAGCTTTCCCGCGTCCGAGGTCCGATGTCCCTTGTTTGTCTTCCTGCGGATTCTTGACAAACTCTTATAACTTTTTCTGTCGAATCAGCTTTTCTATAGCATCGTGAAGGTGACTACAACCCTCGGTATTGTACCTGTAAGTCTTATGGAAGCAGCAATACTTCCTAGTCTACTTTTGTTCCTCTGTGGACTCTTTTGGGCATGGTTTTCGATATTGAAAAGTATTACAAGTCGATAGGTAAATATTTTCCTGGCATGCATTCAGAGGAGTGCATCCGTTGTAAATTGGAATCCTTGGTTTCCACTTTCCTGTTTCCCTTTTCTTTCCGGGAGTTCCTCCTCCGGATCCTTTAGATTGCTCTGACTTGTTATGGACATTGACCTAGACCTTTCCCGAGTTATCACCAGATTGTTTTGCACCAATGTTGCTCTTCACAATCTTCTTGCCAGGCCCTTGTGCATTGCCTCGCCTCGTCCACCTGGCTTCCTCTCTTCTGATGAATTGATGCGCCTCTGAATAAAAATGTTCTAGTGTAGTCAAAGGCTTTCCCGCCAGCCGATCGCCAAACTCCGAATCCGGATCTACTCCTCGCACCACGACCATCAGAATGGTATGATCATTTGGGTTGCTAACTTCAGTAGCCGCAACGTGAAATCTTTGTAAGTACTCCTTTAACGAATCCCCTGGTGCATGTATCACACTGGACAAGGACATCACATCTTTAGGACGAGTGGCATGAATCCTGAACTATTCCACAAATTTCATAGCTAACTCATCAAAGTTAGAGATAGACCGTGGAGGAAGTCGGGTGAACCACATGGTAGCAATTCCAGGTAGAGTTATTGGGAAACATCTACACCTAGTTGCATCATTTGCTCTAGTTGAATCCATCATCCACTCATATCTCATTACATGCTGTCGGGGATCAATCTTCCCATCGTAGGCCGGAATAGTTGGCATAGTAAACTTCCTAGGATACTCAGCATGTAGGGTAGCATCTGTGAATGGAGTATGGCTCCTGGATATACCCCAATCATCATTAGACAAGCCTTGATTTTCTCTCATCAGCTGTTTGACCATAGCTAATAGGTCTGGGGTTTGTATAGAAGATGGCATGTTGGAATCTGTCCTACGAGACCGTTCTGGTTCGTGTCTCCTTTGTTGGCGATCTACCAAACATGTATCTTGGGGACTAACTTCATTAGGACCTTGGTGAGTCGGCCGTCCAACTTCCACTCGTGCTCCAGATCCTAAGTTTCCAGTTCCAGCTTGGGTGTGATTTCCCTTGTGTAAGTGAGGGGCCATGGTTCTAGGTAGGGAACCTGGACCATCCTTGGTTGATCTATCAGCAGTAGTTGTTTGCGTTGTTTCAATTCTATGACGTCTACACTTGGGGGGTTCGTCAAACGAGGTAGAGCTGTCGGATGAGGAATAGGAAGTGGGATTTCCTCCAGCATTCTGATGCTGTTGTTGAGTAAGCTGAGTCATGAGGTTGGCGTTAGCTTGAATCTGTTCATTAAGTTGTCTCCAACTTTCCATGAGTTCTCTTATCAGCTCGTTGAACTCTGTTCTAGTAACAACTTCCATTTGGTTTTAGGCATTGACAGTTCCTATGCCTGGATTAGCTTGTTGATTGTTGGGTCCTACTTATTCGACACTAGCTTGTTAATTCTTGATTTTGGTTTCAAACTAGTAAGTTAAACCTTATCCAAAAACCCTTTGTTTAGAACTAAAGTTTGATTTTTAAAAACATAACCTTTTTCTTAATAAACATAAAACCCATTTGAATAAATTCCAAACACCTCCATAACTTCTTCATAAACAGCTTTGAAAACAAGAATCGAGTTTGGAAAATCCTTTTAAACATTTTAAAACTTCCTTGGAAAAATGAAGTAGTAAACTAATTTTAAGAAAACTTTGGATTTCGATGTCGAATAAAAACCAAATCTGGTATGTTAACTGTACTAAGCAACATTCACAACATTTATATACACAAGCACATATATAAATACCACAAAGGCGAGGAACTCTTTTGAGTCCCTCTACACAAAGTCCCTTGTAAATCATTTCGTATGCACTTCGAAGTGTGTCGTAGCGACTTATTCTCTATGAACACTTCGAATTCATTTCAAATCCCCTGTATAAATCATATGTGTCATCCGCTTTCAATCGAAATCAAACCAAACAATAATCATTACATACACTTATACACATAAGCAACCACCTAAATTATTACAACAAAATAATAAATTTTCAATTAGCTTTTAAGTGGGCTTTACTTACTTAAACAAACACGAACTTTCACCCAAACTACATGACCTTGCAAACAACACACCAACCTAACTTTCGCTTGAAAATCTATCTTTTCAAGACCTAGGGGAGGTCAAGTGGTTCAGACTTGGGCAGGAGGTATTGGCAATCGTTTAAATGGAGGGGTTTTGAGTTTTTTTTGAAGACAATTGATGTAGAGAGGAATATAGATGGTTTTAGGAATTAGTTTAAGGATTCAAAGAGAAAAGGAAGCAAAATTTTAAAACTTTTTCCTTTTAGGAAGCCATGAAAGAAGAGAAGAGAGTTGATAGGAAGAAACTTTTAAAATGGAAATAACGAAGTAAAGTGGAAGTGGAGAGGTAATGTTGTTTTTATAGAAAATGAAAAATGGCCAATTACTAAACTACCCCTCCTCAATAAAAGTAACTACCTTCTACTCAAAATTTGACAACACACTCTTCCTCCTTCCTGTAACATGTGTCCCTGTCTTTCCATGCCATCATTACTTTCCTTCATGTGTACTTTCTCTTAGATTTTGTGCTTTTTTTTCTTTTTAAATTATAAAACAAAGGTCCACTTCCATTTTATTAACTTAAGTATGCTTTAAACATGTTTTTTATCTAATCTAATTAATTATCAAAGGCATTTGCTATTTCCATAGTTGTGTACATATGTACAATAGTGTGCACAACGCATTTTGACAATTATTGGACGATAAAAATCGAAAATCTGAAAAATGATTTTTGGTCATATTTTCGGTGTTTCTCGGAACTAATTATTTTTGTAAAGAAAATTTTAAAAAAACTTTACCATTATTAAGTATTACTTAAAAGATGTCTATTTGATTTATAAAATCCATTATTTACTTATTTAAAAATATATTAAATATTTATATTAAATTACTGGTCTTACAATAAACATTTTAATCAAAATAACTACTGTAAAATAATACAAATCTCTTTTATTAATCAAAATACTAGATTTTATCTAGTATAAATAAAATATTTTTTACATAAATTCAACATGTGCAATTTAATACAAGGAATATTTCTTGAAATTCACCCTTTTAACACCGCTTCCACTACAGCTGATTTAACACATCATATCAGAATTTCTAGCATAGATTTTATATGAGATTTGGTGAGACCATTACTTATGCAGCATAGATAGGTTTGGTTGGACTTGCTTATATTCACCATGGAATAGGGTCATTTCCACTTCCACTTCCACAATTAAAAGATCCATTCTTCAAAAAACATCTCTAGAAGTGCTACTTCCTCTTTAATAAATTTAAGTTCTACAGTAACCATTTCTTATTACAAAGTAGATAGCTTACTAAAACTGCAGTTACTAAGTTTAACGTTGTTCTTCTCCCTATGCCTAGCCTCCTTTCATTATTCAATGTTTTTCTTCATTGCATGATGTTGCATAAGCGTTTGTTGAAATCCTTTCTTGATTGAAGCCGACTGTCCTACAAAATTTGTTTGCTTTCTCTTGTTTTCAAGGCAATTTTTTCCTACTACTCCGTGAATCTCGCAAACTCTGCATTCCATTTCTCCATTTAAATCGACTTATATCTACCAAGTGGACAACCATCTACGCTTTCAAACAATGGTTATCTTTCTTCAGAGCTAGGCTCGCTACTTGGAATAGAATCAAAGTAGTTTATTCTCGTGCCTTAATATACTGCTCATGGATGAAAGTATTTGGGTTCTTTCACTTTGGAAGAGAGAAAAGCAGCTCAAAGCACTCTTGAAACTTGAACGAGTAATCGTACAAAGCATGTAAGCCTAACGAGCATCTTCTTTCTATTACAATTGTGTGAACAAACTACACAATCTCAAAACTTTACATGAAATTGGTAAGCGAACCTATAATGCCGAAAGGGGCAGCACTACTTCTTTGCTTATCTTTTAGTCTATATAATATTGCCAAATAATCTAGCATGTAGGGTTCATGACTCGATTGTTGGATCTGGACCAACACGGAGCGGGTTAAATGAGTGAATTTATAAATAATAAAAAAATCCATTTTGTACAGTATTTGGACCTATGAAGTCTAAACTGATTTGTATCTGATCTAGATTAATTTTAAATAAAATCATTATTTTATTCAATTTATTGCTAATACACACACATAATGTGCACATGTGTATATCATATACATATGTACGTATACATGCATATGCAATATATATAGTGTGCATGGTTTAACATACCCGTATCTACGTGTTGGTATTTACACCGTAACGGGCAGATCAGCCCCATCCATTTACATATTTGTCGTCTAACATATACACACACACATACACAAGTGGGCGGCCCGTGTAATGCATGGGTGCTTTAAGTTCTTTTTTGTTTTAGTTGTTTTGTTTTAGTTGGTATATTGAATCACATTTAAGTGAATACGCCTTCATGAACGTGTACTATTAGTCAAACTTTTTTCCATAATGTTATGTATAATACAGTTTAAAAATATAATGATACTATTTTGCACTTTGTGCATTCACTTTGTATCACACAATGAACCTAAAGAGAAAAAGCCAAAGATAACCTGACTGGAGGAGCAAAATACCGTTAAGTTACAAACTACATAAAATATTTCATAAATCAAAAGAAATAACTCTTTTTAAGTATCATCTATGTCTGCAAACCTCAAAACATTAGCATACTATGCCCGAACAATGATTTTAGTTAAAAAATAGTTGCTCTATCCAATTGTACTAATATTGAGATAAGGAAAAATATTTGTCTCAACAAGAAAATAAAATCAATCTACATGCATTCAAGTACTAAACAGTCAATAATAAAACATTCACTATAAATGCTGACACTAAATTACATCAACAGAATTTTCTAAACAAACAATTTACACACCTTCCGATGAATTATCAATTGAACATGAATTAGACAGAGTAAACACACATATACAACCCATGCTCTTGTGACATTCATTGACTCATGCCCTTTTGACAACACATGCGTTTCTTCAAATCCACCAACATGAGATTCATCCTCAATTCCATACGTAATAAGCATTAACATAATTTGAACCAATAGAAATTGCATCCTCCGCTATCATGGATGCTTGGATGGTGAGCATGTATTTGTAAGCTATACAAACACAATCCATATAACATGTACCATGTAATAAGAAATATAAACATTTGTAAGATATAAAACCTGAAATGAGCAATAAAAGCATTAAGAAAGTTATACTAATTAAACCGTTGAATTAAATAGAAAAACTCTCTTTATTGCCTCTATAACCCCCAATTTGATACAAAACCCATCACCACGAAAAACATATGAATTAAGGATGAAACAGTTATCAGTTTAAAAATATCAAATTAGTAAAAGTAAATGAAAGGATTACCAGTCTCATTTGAGTAATTACTGACCTCAAATGCATTAGCAGATTTTGGAATAAAGGAGGAAGTCATGGAATATACAAAAGTTGTTTTTGGATTCAAATGATATGCGGACTAATCACCCAATGTTTGATCAACCATATTGTCCGCTGCAGTTCTATTTTCTGCCTTCAAAGCTTCTTTGACCTTTTTGGTGGAGTTAGAAACATAATTTTAAGGAACATGAACAAAGATATTTTTCTTGTTTAAGGTACATGTTTTCTAAGAAAAAATACATAAAGATGCATTAACACATATGTAATCTATTTGGATGGAAAATAATTCATTATTAACGGGGTACACAAGAAGACTTTTGGCACTGAGCTATTGTCAATGCACACATAAAAAGAGATTTATGATGAATAATGCGAAAGGTCGTAGGCTAGTTATAATTGAACTAAATTTTATATAGCATGTACTTGGGACAATAATTTTTTATTTTGTATTAAATGGGTTTGAAGAAATTTATCATCACATTAGCTCTTACATGCTGCTAAATATCATTCGGCATTAGATGGACGATTACATATCTACTCCAAAATAAGACTTTTAAAAGCCGTTAAAACTGCAATATGCTTTGTGATTATATCAAACAGAGTTAATAAATTTAAGTATCAATTATCCTATGGAAAAACAAACAAATTTTGAACATTTGAAAATCTTGAACTTCTATCAACATGTTGGTATTTGTCGTTGGTCATATATACACATGGTCGTAGTGCCGAATTTTAAATTAACAATTCACAAAAAAGGTACAACGGAAGAATTTGTGCATTCATACCAAATTAGTCCTAGAGTTAAGTTAATTTGTTGTCAAATTGATTACGAATGTTCACAATTAATTACAATTTTGGTGCCAAATTATCTTAAATACTATTGTTTAGTTTTATAATAGTTTGGTTATTAAAATGAGTGATTCACATCCACTGCATTAGGATAAAAGAAGCCTACAAAAAGAGAGGCTCTAAATGTTTGAAATTTATTGAACTATGACAATATAGATAGTTCATTTGGTCATATGTACGCATGGTCATAGTAGGATTAAATTAACCATTCACAATAAAAATATATATAATTGCAGAATCTGTGCGTTCATACCATATTTAACCGAAATTTAACTGAATCTATTAACCTGTTACCAACATCTTCATAGTTCTTGCTAGACATATAACATGGTCATAGTAAATATTAATTCACAACTCACGGCTAAAGAAAGAAGGTATAACTGCAGAGTCATTGCATTCATACCGTATTAATCCCATATTTAAGTAAATTTATTTTTAAATTGGCTTTGTAAGTTTACATTTGATTGCAATCGCAGGGCCAGCGTCCTGAATACTATTATTCCAGTTCAGATTAATTTAGTTATCAACATGAGTAGTTTGCATCTGCTACATTAAGATAAATGAGGCCTAAAAAATAAACTCCCTGCTTTTATTTTCTCACAAAGGGAAACCTCGCCATTCTCCTTCATGTACCTTTTTTATACGATGAAGTTAATCCTTAAAAATCAATGCAGAAATATGGACTGTCAAGCATATCATAGAGGACTAAATACCAAGTGAACTTGTTTGTAATTAAATTAAGTAAGCATTTGGCGATTAGAATAAAAAAGCTCAAAAGTGTTTCAGTTAAAAAAATAAAAGATCTTTCAATGTTAACATATTCCTGATAAGATATCAAAAGTGAATTTTTTGTCATCGATGCATTAATACCATATCAGTCCTGCATTTAAGTTTATTTTGACACGGTACATGAATAGTAACACAAACTCTTATTTTTAAACTGCATGTTTTATGAAAAATGAGTGATAACGTCGTTGCGTTTTCAGCCTTAAAATGAACAATTATAAGATTTGTATCCAAAGTATTCAAAAATTAGAAGTAAAATAACCTTGAGAACATGTTGTTACAATTTCCATACTTTCTACATTAATTATTATTTTTCCATTGAATTCATTACATTCATAAGTTCAAGTGTAGAAAAATAAAAGTGTACAGGTTCATAGAAAAAAAGGTGATCATATAACTCAAAGTAGAAAATAATAACTGCAAGTTTAATCTTCTTGTTAAAATTAATTACCGTGTACTATTGCAAGTTAAGTCTTTTGGCTGGGTCTTTTATCATATAAGTCTTCTAAGCATGGCATGTATATGTACATGACCAATGACTGCACTTGGCAGTAATATATTGAAAGTAATTGATAATCTCTTTTTTTACAAAGGAAATAAATGTGCTGAAAAATAGCTGTAAAAGAGCCCATATCATTACATATGCAATTATGTATACTAATTGAAATATTAGTGCATATTACTAAGTCATCATTGTATAACAGAGATGCAACATCGTGTGAAAGGGTTTTTTTATATTCTTGTATACATGTAACCAAATAGATTACTATTTACATCTGAATCACGTAACTACATTTTCATCATAAAAATAAAATTTGAAATTAAAATGTAAAAGTTTATTATAGTCATGCATACGGGATAAAATTTCTTTGGTTTGAGCTTCTTAACATAAAAGTAGATAAATGACATTAAAATATGTACATATAATATGGGTTGAAGAATACTAAAATCATGCATCAGCCTTGACCAAATTCAGTTCAAAAATCAGGCCAAATCGTACATATACTTTTAAGAGGCAATATTATAGACGCCGGCAATTATCCAAAATAAAGTGGATTTATGATAAAGCAGATATAATCATAGAACCTAAAAAATTGATACTGAACCAAAAAGTAAAACATTACTTAGGGCTTTGAGTATCACATCCGGAAGAAACGATCCCCAAATCTGACCTGTGTGATTTGGCGATTCAATAGCACATGAAATAGGAGTGAGCGATGGGCAAGTTTTTGGTTCCTTTGATTCGACGATTCAATATCGCATGAAATGGAATTATGGAAACCAAAAAAAGAAATTACCTAGGTCTTTGAGCATCACATCCGTAAGACTCGATCCCAAAGCTGACGATGTGATTTGGCAATTCAATAGTGCACGAAATAGGAGTGATTGACATATTTTCAGTTCCTTTAGGATCAGTTTGATATTTGGAAGAGGAATGAAGAATTGAGGATAAGGTTAAACCTATTAATTTGATTGTTGGTAGTAGTTTCGAAAGCAACGGTGTAACCTGTATATGTTAACGTTGTTGGCTATAGTTAGATGTAAACCTTGCAACCATCCGATGTGTTCAGTGAAACAAATCTCACAGGTTCGTTATCTTCTTTTTAACGACCGATGGAGGAAGCTTTGAACAGTAGTTGGTCACTGAGTTGGTGGCGAGTACATCGTTGGTAGGAAGGGAGTGCTCCGCTGATGGACGAGCGGGACGGCGGGGATTACTGTCGGTGGCACCGGCTGTCCTGGAAGAAAGTGGAATAGAAGGTGTAGTAGACTGGAGGGAGGCCAAGCTAGGGCAGGCGGTTAGAGAAGCATAGGTGGGGAGTTGCCCTTTCAGGGTGAGGTGAAAGTGGAAGGGTAAGAAATAAGAGGACAAAAAGGAGAAGGAAAAGGTAGATAAACAGACGTGCGAACTGTAATGTTGGGAAACATTAGAGGCGGTTGAGGAAAGACTAAAATACCCTGCTAGAATGATTTCTTTGTTATGTGAACTACGGGCAATATGTAAAGTCCAAAAAAGCTTCACTTCAACTCTTTGACTAAAGGTTTTGCTTTATTATAGTACGAGTACTATGGCATGTGCGATGTACGTGCGCAAGAGGAATTGGTATTAAAAAACAATATGTGTGAGGTATGTTGAATTGTATAAAATGACTTTGACGTACATGTAATGTTGCATGTTTTGGATACTGACTTTTAGAATGCTTTCACAGTCGATGGACATCTAAATGGAACGTTTGTATAAAAAATGAAAAGAAGCTTTATATTAGACTTGGCATATGTGGACAAAAAGAAAAGTAATAAATGTACGGAATTATCCTTGCATACTCATGACAGCCGTATAACTCTGCGCGTGATTTGAATATGACAGGAAATATTGTTGTATCCGGGTTTAGTACGTGCCAATATAAAAATACTAACATCAATGCAAGTTAAAAAAACATAAAAAATAAGGAACGCGAGGGTGGAAGAAATACATGCATATCAGTTTCGGTAGACAGAGAAGTTTAAAATTTTAATTAGTTGCAGTTCAAATATAAGATGATCTGAATAGCCAAATCAATATAGAACATGATCATCAAATATGCACTCAGTTGCCAAAAATGATATCAAGGATTCAATTTCAAACAGCAAAGAGGTAATTGAGGCATGTAATGAAGGAGAATGTGATCGCTTTCAGTGAGAAATTTTATTGTTTTAGATCTTAAAGACACAAAGAAATGGATACACTATCAAATTGATACAAAATCAAAGCTAATTAGCTCTGATATATATTGTTCCCTTGTTAATACTCTCTAAATCATCTAATTATTCATTGTAATACATTAACTTTTTATAACTGTTAGTCATTTCATCAAACTATTGGACTGCAAAAGGAAAATATTACTATTTCATAACTTAAGGCATGTAAAAAGAAGCTGGTAAGTGGTCGCTATCGGACAAAAAATAAAAATTGCAAATTTCACAAAAGAACTCACAGTACTAAATGCTTTTCAAAGCACAAATGTCCATCCAAATAATGCTTAGCCATGTATTCTTTAGCAAAGAAGCTTTTGGATCTTGATCTCAAATGTAACTTTTGCTGTTATAACAGAATTACAAAGGGCAACCGCATGTATACAGAAAAGAAAAGGAGGTGAATTTTGGCTTGTATATTTCTGCAACTGGTACATGATATAACAGTTAGTAGTAAAAATTAATACTACAAACATAGATTGAAGAGAAATATAGCAAGGAAGATAGTAAAGTCCATTCTTAGATATGAATCACAAAACCTCACTCATACACATTGACCTTTCTTCTATGTATGCCATTATCTTCGGTCATACACATCCAACAATCATAGCATGTGACTCACTATTAATTCCCGAAGCAGCCCAGCTCCATAATTTCCTAAGTTCAAAAGACGCCTAACTGTGAAGCCATTTCTTTTTTCTATTTACTCAAATAAAAAGAAAATATATATCCAAATAACTCAGTGAATGCTTAATATGGGTGAAACATATAATGGTATCTAAACATAAATTATAGAAGTTGAATCTTCAAATCTGTACTGTGATCTTTCGTAGGGCTTTCGGTTATGCCACTTTTTCTCTTAACATGTATTACTGCTCTCGGTTCTGTAATTGGTACATGATATAACAGTCTTTATAACTGCAAATAGAAACTCAAAAATTAAAGATAAGAAAACATGGAAATGTTTTCACATGTATAATAAAAAACTTACCAAGGCACTTTTATATTCAATTGGAAAAAAGAGTCATGAAAATCAATTTAAACTTTAGTTTAGCAAGGATACCTTTATCTCCAGCTTCACCTGGTAAGTTATTCAACCACAGTAATACATATTCTTAAATTAAAAATATAATAACATCCATCTCCAAATTTAATTTCAAACACAATGAGTTATAAGTAGAATTTACCATCAACAGATATTCTTTGGGCATAAGAGCCTCAAAAAGGAAGCCGATCATGTACCAAATACCCATCAGTAGTTTCAAAGCAACCAATACCTAGCAGTAACATAAAAAATTTAGGACATTAACACTTCGGAATTTACAATCATGATATTGACAGATGGGTTATGAATGAAATTATGCTTTCCTAAGCAGTGGCATTCATCCTAAACATGACAACAACAACTTGTTCAAATTCGGCAGCAACAAATTGTTCAAATTCAACAGTAGCAAATTATTTATAAACAATGGCTGTCGAATCGTTTGTAAAAAATATCAGTGGGTTTTTTGTTGCCGTCGAATTGTTGCGTGAGTCGAATTACAAAGGATAAATAGTCCTTAATTCAGTGAGTCAACAAACAATGGCTGTCAAATTCGACAGCAATAATTACATCATAAAAAATTCACTGGTAATGAATTCCTTTGTAAAATAAACAATTTAGGAAAAATAGTATAGGATAAACATTCAAATTCGACAGCAAGAAACGGTGGTGTTTATCCTAAATCTGAACAAAAAAGGTATAAAAAATAAACAGTTGACGAACCTGAGAATTAAAATTTTAGGCTGATGTAATCATGGAAGAAATTAACATTTGTGATCCAGTTGACTCACTGAATTAAGTTTCTTCAGTCGTAAAAATGGAAGCGCTTCTACTTGGACGTCAAAGGCCAGGGCTTCAGTTGAGTCGACGTTGTAGTTACTGTTGCAAAATTTAAAAATTTCTCATCACTTAATTCAAAGGTAGGTAAGCTAAGAAGATATTGAAAAAGTTTATATATTTTAATTTCAGTAATGATGGATGGGTATTGGGAGAGGAGAGGGCTTTGAAGGGAAGTAATTGTAGTTATGTGGTACGTGTATGTATGAGGTGGGGAAATACAACCACGTGTTTGGTGGAAAATACAGTCGCCATTGTTGAAGCAAGTGAGAAGAGGGACAGTTGAGGAAAGTGAAGGAGATAGATGAGAACGGACTGATCGTGGCCACAGAGAGAACTGTTTTCACGTGCAAAAGATAAAGGAAAAAAGTGCCCTCAGCAGTTTTTCACTTAGCAGGGCTATTTCAGGAAATGCCAAAAAGGCTTCACTTTGACCGGTTGACCGAAGGTTTTACTTTATGGTATAGATAAAGATATATATATATATATATATATAAATATTAATGTTATATAAAATTATATTTGTATTGGGATATATACAAATATATAAAAATATAAAAGTAATGTTATTTACATGTGTGTGTGTGTGTGTATTCAAAAACTAATATTTATAAGGACAAATTTTCAAAAGAGGTTAGTTTTTTAAACTATTGGCATAAATAGGCTAGTTTACAAACTATTTGCAAGTTTAGACTAGTTTTTTAAAAATATTATGGAGCGCATCTGTAAAATGCGCCCATACAAAATTACACTGACGCATCTGCCAAATGCGCCAGTGTAATTTTTTGTCCAAACCTAAACATCCGACCAAAGCAACGACAACTCCAATCTTTGCAAGCCTTCTACTCCAATTGTTTTTCTTTTCTTTCTTCATGTTCATCCTTTCAATAACTTCAATAACTATTTTCTCAACTCTTTCTTTGAACTCGTCGATATCATTTGATTCCTCTTGCGATAAGACCTTCTCGTCCACTTCGACTTCTGTTCCATCTTCAACAGACTCCGACTTGTAATCGTAATCTCCATTGTCGCCTTCGATCTGAATTTCCTGATCAACTTCTTTATCTTGATAATGAGGGCACTCACAGAGGAACAAAGATTGGACGTACTCTTCCACCGAGTGCAGTATGTCTTCAAACTCTTCGAGTTCGGCATCTACTGTTTCAGTTTCGGTGTTTTTGGTTGAGTTTTTGTGGAAGCTTGATTTGGTTTCGACGTTGAGGAGTTTGCGGAGGAAGGCGGCTTTGGAGTGGAGTTCTTCGATGATGGATTCGTCGTGGGTGGTCGAGTTGGACTTCATGCGATCGACGTCGGATTCAAGTTCTTCTAGTTTGGCAAGGATGCTGCTGCTTGGTGTTTAGGTTTGGACAAAAAATTACACTGGCGCATTTGACAGATGCGCCAGTGTAATTTTGTATGGGCGCATTTCACAGATGCGCCCCATAATATCTTTTTTAAAAACTAGCCTAAACTTGCAAATAGTTTGCAAACTAGCCTATTTATGCCAATAGTTTAAAAAACCAGCCTCTTTTGAAAATTTGACCTATTTATAAATATAAATATACATAATTTAAAAATCAAATTCAAATTTTAAAACTTGATCAAGATACGAAATATCTTTTGATTTCAAAATCAAAATTTAATTTTGCAATTGAATTATATTTATTAATATATAAAAATATGTATGGAAATAAATATTTGTTTTAAACGTAAATATATATATATATATATTAAACTTCATTTTTAAAATTATTTATAATATAAAGTGATGTTATATAATTAAGTATATATGCATGGATGTATATTATTTTGGCCATACATATGTTTTAACAAAATCATTTTTTATTAATTAATTCTATACGGATTTACTTCCTTTTTTATTTAAACACCGCATAGAAAAAATGAATTTTTTCTAGTAAGATATTTTGTAATGTATGTATGAAAAATTGTGTTTGTTAAAAGACACATATATGTGCATATTAAAAGCAATTGAATGAATTGTTTTTAAAAAATAATGCATACATATATAACTCAAAGTTAATAAATATAATAAAAAAATTATTTTTTTTGAAATCATAATATTTGTATAATTTAACAATTAATTTTAGTATATTTAGTGTATGTTTATTTAATTTAAAATTTTAACTTTTTATTTAAAATACCTTTCTAAAATTATTTTTAGTTCAAACTTTTTATTTAATTTATGGCTCGAAGTAAATTCATGTCCATACATAATTTTTATTTACTATATATATTCTAGGCTGACAACATAAACATATAAGAATTCGTGAGTAAAGCTAATCTAAGCATATATAGTTACATAATAAATCACACATAAATACACATACACATGAATTAAGTTGTAACGACTGCCTTTTTGGATGTTTTAAGCAGACACACATGCCCAACTCAAACCATTCAAAAGGGTAGATTGTTATAGGGTAAATAAGAAATCAAGAAAGAAATAAAACAAATATAGAATCTCGCAACGGAATGACAAAATATATCAATCAAATAACAGTTCATGAAGCTGTTTTATAAATACATTTGATTATCCATTACAACACAAACATCAGAGTTACATAAACAGGAATAAATAAATAATTGCAGCGAAACAGTATGAGTGCAGTGGAATAAATATAATAAATAATAATACAAATCTTCGTCTTCGTCCTTGAGAAATAAGATCTTCAACCCTGAAATGCTCAGGCCGACCCGAGCGAATTGAAAAAACAAAGCACTCAAGTCAGAACTAAAATATCTTATGTAAGTTAAATCAATGGTAAATATGAGTGTAACGGCATCAGAAATGTTTATGGAGTTTGACATCTCTTATTCAGTGCCTAACGTGAGTGTAATAACTTAAGTGATGTTCGGGATTCACATCTCTTAAGGATCTGTTAAACTATCTACTATGTAGTATAATATGCAATTATAATAGTGTCTACAGTAAAGTAAAAATATTAAAATAGCGTTAAGACGTTACATGTATCCCCCTTAACATATTTTTATGTATTCCTATAGTCTATACAGTACCGTAATTCCTCCGTAAACTAGAGAGCTATCAAAGGGCAATCCATAGGTATGGTGCAAAACAAACTCGCAGAACGCACTCTAGGGCCTGTGAACACGGCACTCGAGGCAATTCCAGGATAGATTTACCAATTGCAGAACATAGGCTAGTGGTAACACATAGCAGCTACTACCGCCCATCTCGGAACACACTCCCAAATCAAAAATCAAGAGGTGGCCATCAAATCATCACAAATGTCATAATATGGTATCAAAGAAGCATCTCCGATCGGAGGAATGACCTCACTTGGCCCAGGTATAGCTCATGTTTTAGTCACATCTAAGCTGACTCACGGGAGTCGGGGTCACGTCATACCTTATATAGAAATCATTCGCCAAACCATCTTGCTTCATTTCTGGAATCTCCATTACGTACACAGTTGTTAAAGTGCTTTTCGGTATTGACAGAGAGTATGCCAATATCCTATCCCGGTCTCTTTAATAAACAAACGTTTATTTCACATCGGATGGTTCACTTACATTTCAAAAGCCAATTCACAATTTATATCAAAATATCATATTCTCAAAACCATAATACTTTCAAAATCATATTCACCTTGAAATCATACTCACCTTGAAATTATATAGTTTCTGAAATCATAATTTCTTTCAAAAATCATATTTCCAATTTGGTTAAATCCTCACTTCAAAATCATCATATTCAATTAATTATAACATTTAAATCTTAACTTAGATTATAACATCATTTAACCGTATTTGCCTTTAAACCAATGAATTTGAATATAAACACTTTACCTCTATTTAGTTTGAAAATTTAGAAAATAGTTTAAATGGTTATAAATAGTTAAAATAGTTATAAATAGTTAAATACTCTAAAATGGTTTAATTATAGATTAAAGATATTGTTAAATTGATTTAAGATAGTTAAATAGATTTAAAATAGATTAAACATAATTAAAATAGATAAAATAACTTTAAAATAGATTAATTAGATTTAAAATAAGTTAAAATAGGTTAATTAGTTTTAAAATAAATTAAATGGTTTAAAATATGTTAAATTGATTTAATATAGTTAATATAGGTTAAAATAGTTTAATAATTTGAAAATCTTAAAATTTTAGAACCTTTACAATAATATATTTTTAAAACAGTTTATATTAAAAATATGAATTTGAATTTAATATCAATTTAAACTATTCATTTCCTTTTAACACAATTGGACTATTTTCAATTTCCAAAAACCCAATTTCAAATCTTTCAATTCAAATTCTCAATAAAATATTTAATTCTACATCGCTTCCAAATCCATGTTTGAAATATCAATTTAAATTTACTCCAATTTCAATATATTTAAAATTTATATTTCGAACAATTTTAATAACCCAATCTGACAAACTTCACGTATACTTCAAATTCAACTTTAAAACTTCAATTTAACTTCTTTAAACAATTCCTTTTAAACCAATTCCAATTTTAAACATAAACTTGCATTTCGATAATAATTCAATTTTATGTAAATCAAATTTTATTCCAAAATATCATATAACTAAATTCAAGAAAATTAAGGATTTAAAATCATTTAATTTAACCAATCTGGTGTTCGTATATAATTCTGTACCCTAGGGTCAAATGATACGGATATTTATCATTTCAATCCACAATTTAAAATTTTACGGTTATATATCATTTCAAACCATAATCCCGAATTAATATTAAAATCCATAAAATTGCTCGAGTCTATCATTTCAACCCATAATGATTTTTCCCTAATCTATAAATCATTCGGGTATATATCATTTCAACCCATAATGATTTTCTAATAATAACCAAGGGAATTTGCAGAGTGATAACATTATATAAATCAAGCATAACATCCAATCAACCAATGTCAACAATCAAACATCCATCATAATTATCATCCAATTCAACCAAATAAAATTACAACAAATAACAGATTATTATTCATAGGTAATTAACTAGCAATTTTAAATTCAATAATAAATTAAATGGCAATTTAATTCAAATAAATTCAAATTAACTAAGATGACGATTTAATATATATCAAATAGCCATAAATAAATTTCTAATCACACTATAAATTTTATTTGACAAACATAAGAAATTTTAGAAGTTGTGAGTGGGTCAAATCACTCACCGTCGAATTTAAATCGAATTTAGGGCCCAAATTCAACGATCTCAGAATTTGTCCAAACCAACGTCGTAACGTCCAGAATTTCAATACGATCTTAACATAAGAAACCGCATGTGAATCAGACCTCATATGGAAAAGTTACGACGATTGGAAGATATAAATTTTTAAAATTAAAATAAATAGACAAAGCAATATAGGTTACCACCTCAGCAACACTCAGCCCTCTACACGTGAAATTCTCCTCGACTAACCAGCCCTACCGAAGAAGACGAACCGCCACCACCTTATCCTTGGCCGCAAATCGTGCCGCCCAAACACCAGCACGCGGCCATCGATCGCTCCCCCTACGACCTGCGACCCTACCCGATGGCCTCACGACCATCGATTGACGGTGAAAGGTCCAGCTACTGCCACCATGTGTAACCCTAATCGAATTAATTGCCTCGATCCAACCATCAACTTGTCATGCCAACCACATAGATGAACTCCCCTCGACTCTCTCCACAATATTGCATCATTGATTCGACGATCAGTAAGTTGATCGACGATCAACGAATGACCGAGAATAGTTTCACCAGTTCTGGCCATATAGAAACCCAAATTGAAAGACGGACAACAGATTTGACTTGCGCTCGTCGAGAGCTTCAAATCAATATGTAATTCGATATATTTTGAGGATTTTTAATTTTTCGATTGAAATTTGATTTAAAAATTGCAATTGGGAATTAGGATTTATCTGCCATTGGAAAGAGAGAAATAGATAGAATTGTACATGCAGAAAAACTGAGTTGAGAAATACTAGGGTTTATAATAGGATATTTAAAGGCAGAGCTAAAAACAGAAAGGACGGACAAGATTTGATTAAACAATGGACGACCTGAAAAACCCGTTTCGACTCCGGAACGGAAATGGGTAATCCCATGTATCGAAATAGATGTTTCCAATAGTTTCAAAATCAATGGAACATGTTTCAAATCCTAATTCCATCATATGAAGAACTTATGTTAAAATCGGCTTATTTCAAATTGATTTCAACTGATGTCTAGGCGTTTCGAATCCGCACGATCAAACGACAAGACTAATCTCTATGAAACTTGAAATCTTACAATAATTCACCATTACGGATCCAATGAAACTCTTTCCATCGAAATCCGAGCCAGTGGCCAAAATGGCTATTTTCACATTAATTGCATGAATTAATAATTAAATTAAATTTATTACTTCTTGTATTCAAATTAATTACTACCCATTTTTATCATTTCTGATTGCAAAGACATTTATAATAAATTAAAATTAAGTTTACATATCAATTCAGTGTTAATTTTTTTTACTAATTACAGTGTTCAATTTCAATTGTAATTAAATCCAACTAATTATAATTTAATTTCGATAAATTATTTAAATTTGATTTCAGACTTTATGTTCAATTAATTATTATTCAAATAACATAATTAATATTTGTTGATGTCTTATTTCACTAATAGGCTACATTTCCATCTTTTATTCTTATTAACTACTATAATTCAATTGTATTGAAATTTTGTCAATCTTACACATTAATTATAATTTAAATCCCAATTAATTATTTTATCTTGGTTTCATTCCTTTTTATTACATCAATATTGTCATGTAAATAAAATTTAAATTTCTATACCTTTTATTACATTCACAATTACAATAATTGTCTTGATCCACATAAATGTTACATTTATCACCTTTACTTTAAATGGATTAAGTATATTGGTAACATACAACAATTTTTTCACTATTACTATATTTAATAACATTTGTATGTTCATTTTTTGCCACCAATTGTTATAACAACTCATATTACACTAATTCTATTCAATTTCCATTTATTACACATTTTTATTAATCAATCAACATTTACATTTGTTTTCATATATTCAGGTATAACATTTATATTATTTCAATTAATTGTAATTTCATTCAAATTGTTAATTATTGACTTAAGTTGCCATTACTACCTTTCATTCTAGTTATTATTTCATTAATAGCTCACAAATTTTTATTCCTTCCAACATTAAATCACAAAACTTTATTAAATTAACAAATTTTAATTGTCGAAAATCACGGGTCGCTACATAACTATATCGTAATAATGACACCATGAATGCTAAATCTATAGAAATCTTAGGATTGAATCCTATCTCTTTCAAAAAGCGCTACTAGTCAGAGAGATCTACGCACCTTTTTTATTTGATTTGAATTTGTTTTTTATTTTGAAAATGATGGAGAAAAGACCTATACTAATTTCAACCAAAAATGTAAAGGAGAAGAGAGTAAAAATTCAATAAAAAGGTGAGGGGCAATGGGTTTAAATAAGAGAGAAAAGAGAGAGGAAATTTTAGATCTAGATCAACTCTTTTCTTTGCCGATTAAAGCTGAAATATGTCAACATAAGCCCCTCCACCCCTTATGCCTTGGCCGACCAAACCATAGGCCCACATGGCCTTCCATTCCACTTCAAATCAGATCAGATAAAATACATTTAAATCAAATTCAAATGTATGTCGATACGTGTGTGTATGTAACTTCTATATACGCACAATTTTCAATACCGATCAATACAAATAAAATAAAATTTTAAAATTAATATTTCATAATTATTATAATCTAATTAATTTATAACAATTTAATTAAATCGGGTGGTAGACGAAGTATTCAACATTGCAGATAAGTGGCTCTTAGGTGTAAATTCGATTAGTAATTAATATTGAACAAATCAAATATTAACGTTCACACATCACCTTAGCTAGTGGTATGAATGTTTGACCAAATTTATCACTTACACAATTTTAGTAAAATACAATTTTACTTAATTTATGCGGTCCCCGGCAGTGACAATTATTTATATCAATTCTCTTCATCAAAACTATATCACATTATAATTTATAGAGTTTGGTGGTTAAAATTCTAATATCGTCCATATTCAACTTATATAGTCAAAACACAAAGTCCTTGTTTTAATAATAACATTTATTACTAATCGAACCACTCTAGCCGGAGATATTGGCTTTGAGTTGACTTCAGTTTACCATAATACTAATCTCATATAACCGAGGAGAAGAATTCTCTACTGAATAATGTTTCACTTTCAATGCTTCTATTCAGAACTAACTATAGTCGTTCGATGGATGTCGTGCCATGATTTAACAGGAATCAAAGTGGAGTGTCCACATTAAAGTTCAACGGTATTCTTACATCAAGAGAACTATGTGATGTTGTCGCATCTATATTTTCTGTTTGACCACCAACAGAAAGCTATTGAGTGAGTCATTCCATAGTTATCTAATAACTATAAGTACATAAACCCACGGTGTCATCCAACGGCCATGAGTAATAAATAACCTAAGATTTAGAGAGAATTATGTACTCTAGCCTTAATGGATATACCGATATTCAATCTCGATGCATCTTGACTAGGAATATTTAAAATGATATTTTTATATTTATTTTGATAAATTGCTCATGATTACAACATATTGTAATTACTATCATAAAACATATTGTTTATGGATTTTATATTAATTTTACTTAAATTAAATAATAAATTAATACAACACATTATATGAAGTATGTGAGAGAAAGAAAAACACTTTTATTTCAAATGAGATTTTATTAATGAATTAATAATTTACAATAAATTGCATAATTTACCTTAGGACATACCCCTAGCTTTATCAATCCCACTCTTCCACTTTTGCCCATTTATAGAATCTCAATCTCATTCCTTCGATTAGTTTAATGAGAACCGGTTATGCCAACCTCTTCGTAAATGGATATGGTGTGTTGTTTTAATTAACTAATATGTCAATCAAGTCTCTATGATGGTGATAAACTATCTTTATCTCATGGAATTATTCTGAGTATGTTTCTTGACTTCTAGTAAGCTCTCATCATAACATCGTTATCATATAAAAATGGCATTGTATTCTTCATAATTGGAATCACCCTTAGCTCGGTTATGTGTATTTATATTTATTCATTACTTTTATTGTGCCATTATTCAAAGCGATGCACTCCCCCTTTTCATTGAATCGGCCACAACCTTTTGTTTGGAATATTTCAAACTTAAAACTCCTTAACTTAGGATTAAATATGAATTTAATATTGACTTACTATACTCGATATTACTTATGAAGTTTGAGTCTGAATACTCCTTCATAAGGAGTTCGTTATTTCTATAAACAGTTCTATAGTATTTCATAAATAATTGAAAACACTTTAAACTACCATTTAGTGATCCTAATTTGGATTAGATATTTGTTTCACGTATCAAATACATTGGCTAAATAAGATATTGTTAACAATACAACATGTATGATAACTCTGACTACCAATGCATAAGAAATCTATCGTACATGCTCCATATTAAACAGTTTTTATATGGTGCCTACGCATATCGTTTTATGACATTCTCACCATCCTTTTTACTTATTATAAAAGATATCATTTGCAAATCCTACAATCTATATGTATCAATCCGAAGAGCTCGTCAACTCTTATGTCGCTCCTACTTAATGGCTGCTTTTTCCTTTATTGTTTGAGATATAATTCACTAGCATTATATGATCCGTAATGATGTAATTAAAGAATTATTTCTCAAAATTGCAGCCCAGTCCATACTAGAGTAATTGCAAAAATTTCAGGCACTTCTATATTTCCCAATTCTTCGCTTTTGTTATGAAAACAAATACCACTATTATAGTTTTATTTTATAATGGATATCCAAAGTATTCATAATAAAGTAGAACTATGTATATTCTCAATCAATACTTAAAATATTTATTATTTCATAAATAATATCTAGTATGTTTATGAACAATTTTGTAACTTTATGATATCGCCAAAAATGTTATATGGTGTGCTCCTACTATTTCTGTCATTACTATAATAGCTACGAAATACGAAGCATCGTTCATCCGTTTCAAACGGACTATTTATTCCATTTACTGTAACTAGTTTATTATCGAGAGTTTCTGATTAAATATCCTAAATTCAAAAAAAATAAATCTTAAAGAAAACAATTTTTTATATGAAAATACATTTCAAATAGAAATCATATTTCTCATTCCATGTTAAGCATTTATGATTATTTTACATTTCCCATTTTCCTATGTGTCTTCATGAAACAGAAGTGATTATTCACTCTCCCTATCCCAACTATACCTTAAGTTACATCTACTCTCGAACATTTGCTTTCCTTTCCAAATAGTAGAACCATTCAAAAGAAATTTTTTGTTACAAGATCGTAGTGAGCTCTTTAAAATAGTACATTTTATCATCCTTAATGTTTTAAGGATATTAGATAAGTTGCACTATACATGAAGTGATCGAACTAACATTCTAATGATCGAATTCTTAGATCCATCTTGTAACTCTTGGTCTATTGTTACATTTAACGCATCAAGATTCTTATTGTAACCAACCATATAGAATTAATATTCTCGCATTATGGTTTATTTGCTCATTTCAACTGAACTGATTTTATCGAAGTTTCGTATATTACAAATAATGACCACCCACCATATAACATTTATACATGATCGAATATGGATCAAATATCCATATTCTTATATTGCTTTTAGAGATCATATAAGTGACCAATTTAAGAATGTATTTAGTAGTGTAAAGTTAGGCTCCTACATGGGCCTTGAAGTGACAACATGCCAAAAGGTTTAAGGTAAGTATATTTTATATGTCATTCTTAATATTTGATTCGGTTCCTTTATATATTTTAATTGATAAACATTTTATCAATTATATTAATTTCACAGACTCGTTGAAGTCAATTAGTTTAATATATAAATAGCAGATGTTCTTATCTCTACTATAATAAAGAAAATTCATTCAACTAATTTACTCGGTGTCTTTTTGAAATTACAAAATACCCTTGCTTTTCATTTACATATTTGCGTTCAAACAAAACATCAACGCATCAATAATACAAACAGTCCGTGTGCAAAGCACGGGCCCATACTAGTAATTTATAAAGGTTAAATTTTACCATTTTATTTTTCTAATATGTCCACTATACTTTTACGTTTCTCAAAAGCCTAAAATGAAACATTGAAGTCTTTCGACTTCTTAGTGGATGTTGGGACTTGTATGCCTTAGGATTCCGACCATGAGGAAAGCTCAACAAATTACAGGCTTGCATATGATGGATAACTCCTTATCGGTTGCATCACGTACAACTTATAGCCTTTGTGGTCCTTGTCCTAATCTCATCTTTACCATGAAGAAATATCAACAAATAAAGAGAGGTTATTCATCGATACCTATCATTTTGCGATAGCCTAAGTAAGTGCACATATCTTATGGAATGCTTAACAAATATGTGCATGAATCTTACCTCGTCTATTCAGTATGTTAATAGTACTACACATAACATTCCTAGCTTGAGCAAATCTCAACAACTAAGGGGTATGCAACTAATCATTAATACATAAATGGTAGAGAACAATGATTATATTAAGGTTCCATAGTCTATAATATATTTATTTGAATGATATCAACTTATGGAATATGTATTTCTTATGAAATTCCCTCGTGATTCAAGTGTCGAACACATCTGAAATCACGTTGTACGCACTATATGTATGTATTTATTCCTTAAATCTATTTTCGGTTTCTTGTTATTCCACCTTTTACCATACATTCATATTATATAAGTTTAATTCTTATATAACGTCTTATAATTAATCAACCTATATAATAATCTTATATTTATTTTATTAACTAAATATTATTTAATTTGATTAACAATTTAATTAATTTAATTTAATTCATTTAAACCTTTTAAATCGAATATATATACTGTAACATTTATAGTTACACACATACCTTAATATATATATATATATATATATATATATGTATGTATGTATGTATGTATGTATGTATTGTATTATCTATTAATTAGCATTTAATTAAATTTTGTAATTTGACAATTTTAGTTCATTATAATTTGTTTCAAAAATTATATACATTCATATTACCTTAAACATTTTAAGATAATGCAATTATATCAAAATATATACATAAATACACGCTAATTTAATTAATTAACTCTTTAACTAAATGTTTAATTTGTTAATCCAATTAATTATAAATAATTTTCGAAAAAAATTATCTTATTTTCAAAAAGATTATGAAAATTATTTCATACTATTTATAAAATCATTACTTATTTTAAATCTAACCTTTTAAATTTAAAATTCTGTTTTAATTTCCAATTTTATTTTGAAAATTAGTCCAAGATTCAAAATCCATTTGCACCTTTATACTGAAGACAACCTTTGGGCTTACCTTATCCTTTTGGGCTAGGCTAGTAGCTAGGTAAGGCGGTGTACTTGATTACCCAAACCCAACCTTAGACACTATTTTTCTAGACACCCTACTAAATGGACATGCTTAATAAGTTGGCTTTAGTATTGCGAACTTAGACGCATAGGGTATTGGGTTAAAATACCATTATTGGATCTTGTCTAGCATGTAGCGGATTGAATGAGTAAATTTCAAAAAAAAAATCCACGTTAACTCTTATTTGGACCTATGAAGTCTAAATTGATTTAGATCTGATCTAAATTAATTTTAAATAAAATCATTAGTTTATTAATATATTAATAAAAGGATTTTGTTTGATTTTATGTATATAATATATAATGTGCACATGTGTATCATATACGCATGTTCGTGTATGTACATATGCAACATATATAGTGTGCATGATTTAACGTGCCTATATCAAAGTACGAAGATTTCCACTACTACGGACATGTCAGCCCCTTCATATACATATACGTTGTCTAATATATCTATATATTTCTTATAGATGTGATATAAACTTGTACTTTTTTGGTAAGGCTAGTTGGCTTTAAGTGGTTCGTCCACTTTTATTAATACTCATTTAATATAGGTGCTCGGGACATGCGCTACAACAACTAACAAAAAAAGAACATAAGCTAGGAAGAGATACCTAAACTGTTAAAAACCACAAATGACCATGGCCCCTCTATAGAGGAGGAACTACTGTCTACATCGTCCAACATAGGACCAATGACATGAGTAAAGCCAGAAAACATAGCTGCCAAATTTGTAACATTATCCATCGAGTCAGAGGAGCATCTTAGGTTTCATCGGCCAAAATAGTTCTATTGTCATCATCATCCTCATCGATAGTAGAAAGAAAAAGGCCATCCCCAACTGCATGATAAAATAACCGCACGTGATCAATGTCACCACCTACAAACATATGATAACAATCGTACTACGGACAATATCTCATTTCAAACTTCACATGCTTCTACACACGCTCAAAAGAATTCCACTTAATCATAATATCAGAATAAGGAATCACCTCGGGTTCAATTACAATGCAAGGATCGGTAATAGTAACCAAGGGACCAGTACACATGCCAATAGGAGAAATAACATCAACTTACAACAAAAGGAGGGACGGAGACCAATGTCTCAGGAACCCACTTCCTTGTAGAAGGACGAGGAAGAGGGATCTTATCTAGAATAGGCATAAGGTAATCATCTAAAACATGCTTACAAGCTTTAGCGATGTGACTAAAGGAGCGACAAACCATGCAAATATCAGGTTTCCAACTGTAGTTAACATTAAAAAAACATCCCACCCTTCAGCGATACGTTCAGCTTAGAAGGCATAGGCTTGTCTAGAGTTATTTCAATCAATGCCTTAGCATAAACTAACTTATTTCAATTAATGCCTTAGCATAAACTAACTTTTTTCTAGCCACAGTGTTAGCAATAAAGCATTTTAACTTGCCAACAAGGCTAGCTAACCACTTTAGCCCTATTAATTATTTCAAAACTGAAGAGATATGAGTAAATGAGCCTAAATAGGAATAGAAAATACCCGATCTCTAGCATTATCGACCGAAGGACTCCACATTGTAATAATAAAAGGCATTCCAGCAATGAATGATGGTTCCGCTTTTAGATCACATTGCCTTTATTCTGCACTAGAAAAATTGAGCCAATACATATCATCAACGAAATGTACCCTAAGTCCTCCTAAGCTTCCAAACACGACAACAATGTTTTCTAACATCGAAGTATGCCAGAATGGAATCTAAGAAGAATTCAACTAAATAATTGGACCAATAATCAATACCCTCTTGCATAACCTCGGCTGGAGGCACCATTGCACCCTCAATTTCAGTAATATCAACGGTTTTGGGCGAGTACATACCCACGTTCTTGGGTAAGAATGCAAACAATGGACACCACATATTAATAATAATGGGAATACTCTTAGGAATAGAGGCTACAATTGGATCAGAGGCTACTGGAAGTAATTGGGCATCATCTGTTACAGCATTTTCGAGCTTTGCATTATCACAAACAGTATGAGGGCGAACGGAATTTTTCACAACACCAGGCATTTCAGATGCCTGCTCACTATCAAGATTCTTCTCACCAATATCACAAGCTTTATCAGAATTATTTTAAGAAGCCAAACCCAAATGCTCGAAAACATCATAGGCATTATCAATATGCCACTGCCCAACCCCACTAACAGAAGCTAACAAAGGATAAATAGACATACATAGGAGGCCAACTGCATTCGCAGGTAAACCAAAAAAGGGAGCGACTAAGGTATTAATGTGTTGCAAGTTTGAATCTAAAACTCTTAAAGGATTCGATAGAAGAATAGGCTAATGAATAGGAGAAGCATGTAGCAAGGGGAAGTCAATAGCCTGCTAGTTTGTGGAAGATGTATCTTAAAGCTAATTTAACGCTAGAGGGGGGTGAATACTATTTACTGATTTTTACGAATCGTTATAAATTCTTTTAAGATTATAACTAAAAAATGCAAAATTGACAATCGTAGATGCAAACATAGACATATACAAATGTAGTAAAGCAAAGGATGGGAGAGATTACACCAGGAATTTTTATACTGGTTCGGAGTTACCCTACATCTAGTCCTATACAATTTCTTGTACATATTTCTTTTCAAATATCAAAGTCAATACAATCTCGATTTCAAGGCTACGAGACACACCCTCTAGATTTTCCAAGCTCCGGGAACACTCACTGGATTCAAAAGGGACACCAGCACACCCACTTGGATTCAAACGGGACATCAAGCACACCTAATTGATTTAGACGGTATATAAAACACCCATTTGGATTTCAAGGATACCAAACACAATAATAGGTATAAGAGTATGACTTGATGGAGTTTACAGACTCAATTTATTGATCTTGAATACAAATGTACTTATAACCTTCTTGAATAGCACTTCAATCTTAATTTGAATGAGAGAGATCAGAGAGGAAATAGTAAAGAATCAAACCAATAGAGTTTGAATTTGATGCTGGTTGAATTTGGGAAGATTTTGAGTATAATTTCTTTTAGATATCAAGAGAGTAAAAGAGGAGAGAAAATATAAGAAAGTAGTTAACAAAAATTCATTTGAAAAACCTTGTTTATAAAAAACAATATTCATGCCTATTCATGAAGAGACACGACGAAAAGACACTTCCATTCAAATTTGAATTTTGAAATTCCCAGCTTATATGTCGACATACATGATGGGGATATGTTGACATATCCTTTGTAATTTTGAAAAACCACTAAATGAAAATTGTTTTGAAAATGTTAAGTTTTGAAAAATATTTTGATACTTTGCAAAATCATTTAACCATAGTTTATACACATTTTAATCATAATAAAACTAAGAAAACTTTATAAAATTATTTTGAAATATTTTAATATATAAAGTATTTAAAAATGAATTTCTTCTTGAAAATACTATATATAAAGTATAAGTGAATATATATTTAAAATCAAAGTAGTAATAAATGTCAAAATATACTTTTAAACACTATAAATGGCATAAAACTAAAACTATACCAAAGTATGATAGATTAAAAGTATATTCAAAATATAAAATAATTGAAAACTTAATTACTCAAAATATAATAATCATGTAAATAAATAATCAAAAAAGTTAGGAATTATTTGAAGGCCATTTTGAAAAATCATTTCGAAAAAAGAGATTCTGTAAAATCATTTTTAAAATTGAAAATCATTTAAAATCATAAAATAGATTTTTAAAACCTTTTTGAAAAATGAAGAAAGATCAAAGAAGTGCTATTAGGGTTTTGACAAAATAATCTAACTCTATAACTTATCTGAATATCTTGAATCTTCAAAACTCATGATTCTTCAATCTCTAGTTCTCGAATCTCTATATCAACCTCTTGAATCTGCTCTTGATATTGTATAGTTTCTAAATCGATATCTGTATAATATCCTACACTATATACTATATAAGTAACTTGATAAAAATGTTAATATCTATATTTTACATAATATCATATGGTTATTGTCATCAAAACAATTGCCTAAGGTGCTAACAATCTCCCTTTTTTAATGATGATAACCATGTTCATAAAATATGATATAACTCCCCTTGAGTTACAAAAATCTCCGTTATTCTATGCATGGATATTTTATATATTTCTTCCCTTTGTCATCAACAAAAATATAATGAAAACTCCCCATTACTAAGATACTATATGGTATATAAAAGTTATATAAGAGTGATATGTAAATAAGAAGTGATAACACAAACCAATTTTATTACTTCAACCCAATACATTAAAATCAATCCAAGTTAATACAATCATACATTCAAAACAATTTAAGTCAATACAAACATAAACCATCCTAAAACCAAATCACTTGTTATCCTGAATAAATCTATACGCACCAATCCATACGTCTTATTCTAGTGTAATCTTTTATTATACAAACTTAAGTCAAATCTTAAAATAAACAAATTAGTTATTTTAAACTTCCCTAGGAACTTTTACCCAACCATCGAAACCAAAAATTGGATCTGCTTTGATGGCATCCCAATCTTCATTGCCTTTGTTGATGGTACAATCTTGATTATTGGTTGGTTTGTCTTTGATAAGGAAGAAATCATCCATTGAATCGCATCAAAATGTTTTCTTGTTCTTTTATCATCTACATTTGACTCGATTCTAAGTGCCTTTGACTTTAAAGGATAAAAGTAAGAATATTATCAAACGATTGAAGGGTTTGTTTAAGATTTTCACTAATTTTTTGGTATGGAGAAGCAATTTTTGAAAAGTTAAGTTTATAAACGAAAGGGAGAAGAAAGAGAGTGGAAATGGTGTTTATCTGGAATGAATAAGTTTATATAGGGGTGAGAAGTCGTTTGAAATGAATATGGGGCTGGTAGTTTATTTTATTTTAAAAATTAAAATTTTTGGGTTCTGCCCATTATATGTCGACATATAGGTTATATATGTGTGTGTACAATTTTTTTGCAAAAACAACAATCCTGTTATATTTTGTAACTACCCTAAACTACTGTACTTTATAAATTTCTAGAGACTAATAATAATATACAATAGCAAGGAACAAGATTTCATTGAAGATCATAGATGAGTACATGGAATTTCATAGATAAACATAAAGATACGTAGATTAAAACTAAGATAATCCAAACTAAAAACTAGAAAATCAAAGGAAATACAACTAGCAATGAGCAAGTGAAGATGAAACGTTTCTACTAACTTGTGAAAGATCTTTCTAAAGTATATATCTACTTTGTTGGGAAGAGAAGTGAATTTATTAGAAAATGATATCTTAAGCTTCTTTTGGTTATTAATAATTTTCTCTTGAGTTTTGAGAATTTTTTTATTGGATGTTTGAGTTGGTATTTCGGTACTTTTCATAAAGGCATCTTTCTCCTCTTCTTGTACTTTCTCCTCCTCCATTTCATTTTCTTCTCCTTCCTCTTCCTCTTCTTCTCTTATTTCATGCTCCTCTTCCCAAGCCAATCTTTCTTCCTTTCCCGCAAGTGTTTCATAAGGCTCAAATATGGATGAAATTTGCATGAGAGAGATGTTGGAATTGTCAAAAAGTTTTGAAGAATGGTTTCCTCTCCACTTAGGTCAACACCAAAATATGTGAATATTCTAGTGAGATACACACCACAAAAGAGTGTGTTCTCCTGTCCAGAGATATTCTTAGGAAAAAATTCATCCAAAATAACTTATAACCAATTTATGTCATAATGACTATAAATTGCAAAAAGTGCTTTGAAAACTTTTTAAGTCTGGTTATTATAATTTTCCATCCTCGAAATTATGCTTTGTTGCAGAAGAAAACTCAAAATTCTTGCTTTAGGTTGCAAAATTTTGTTTTTGAACTCAAAATCATCATCATTTTCAAAAATATCATGAAGAACTTCACGATTTTGAATATCATTTTAAGTCAAAAGGTCCATTCCACTATATTTGTGCCCGAGAATGTTACCTAAAATTTCAAAATTTAAAATAATTTGAGCATCTTTGACACTACTCCAAACTTCACCTTCATTTCCTTCATAAAACTTTCCTTTTAAATTTACATAAAACTTTTTTAATAAATTTGGAAAATATACAAAATCATTTTGGGAAGCATTAATCAAGCCAAGGATTCCATTTTGAACACAAAGATCATGAGGAGAAAATCATCAAATTTGGTGAATCTTCCGAAATAGACTTTTTCAAAAGAAACATATTCCATATAGGCTTCCATTCCATCTTTAACATTGAAATGATAGCTCTTAGTTTTCTTGGAAAGCCTTACGAATTTAGGAGTATTGTTTTAAGGATGCCACTGAAGAATTGTTTGAAGAGATAAGAGAGATAATGAAGTTTTGAATTTTGAAAATGAGAAAGAAATGAATGGATGGAGATAGAATAATTAAATAGAGAATCAATAGATATGTTCTTTGATCAAAAGATACCTTTTCAGGTCATTGGAGTTGGTGAAAAGATGGAGGGAATTTCAAATTTTGAATTAGAAATGAAATTTCAAATTCTGAATTCATGTACATATTTCAACATATGGCTAGGGGATATGTCGACATATAGCGCACGGTTTTCAAAACTAAGAGTTGAATAAATTATTCCTATTTATTTGTATATGTGTGTATATATGTGTGTGTGTGTATAGTGATCCTTTAATTACTGCTAATCTATGTATTTAGCGAATAATTTTAAAATTAAAAATATACATACATTTTATATTATTTTTATTCTAGTACTACATTATAAAAATAAATTTTATAACATATTTAATATATATATACACACACACATACAGATTTATCCAATATTATTATTAAACTATAGGTTGTTCCTAACAATCGAAAGCAACCAAAAACTCCATTTCAAAAATTCAAAATTTAAATTTTAAACGTGTGCCTATTTTTTCTTCATTTCTTCAAACTTTTTTGAATTGATTATTACTGTGAAGCGCATATTAGCATTTTTCGTATTTGATTCATTATTAATTAAGGAAGTATCTAAATCATTTAGTGTTGCAATATAAGCCCTTCTCCGTTTTTTGGGCGAATTAGTTTTTGGTGAGTTTTTTGGTTTTTTTTGGCCGTGGACAACCTCTCTGCATATGGCCAAATGCATTGCATTTAAACATCTAACATTTCACCTTCCACTTCCTGGGTTTTTGTTGTCATTTCTCCTGTGATTATTCATCTTATTGTATTTCATAAATTTTTTGAAATTTCTGGTCATAAAGGAAATCTCTTCATCATCATCGTTGTCTAAAGCCAGATCATCTGTTGTGGCATTGAAAGTGATATATTTTTTCTCTATTTCCTTACTTTCTCCCCTGCCCTGCATTTGTGCATCAAATGACATTAAATTTCCAATTAACTCTTCAAGTTTTAAAGAGCTAATGTCATTAGTCTCTTCAATTGCAAGGGTCTTTTGGTCCCACTTAGGAGTAAGTGAATTGAGGATTTAACTTGATCATCTTCAGAAAAACTTTTACCTAATACAATTAGTGGATGTACTATATCTTGAAATCTACTATACATATCAGAAACAGACTCGTTTGGACTCATTTAAATAATTGGAACTGATTAAATAACATAGAGATTTCGGTCTGTTTGACTTTACTAGTGTCCTCATGTGTAACTTGCAGTGTTCTCCATATTTCATATGCAGGCTTACAGATACACATTCTATTGAATTCATTTTTATCTAATTAAAAAAATTATTCATGGCTTTAGAGTTACTTTGTGCAAGTGCCTTTTGGTCAGCGGTCCATTGTGAAAAGTTTGTCTGGGGTTCAGTGTACTCATTCCACGTGGCATTCCAAATATCTAGACCAGTTGACTGTAAATAGATTTTCATTCTACATGACTAATAGGTGTAATTACTGTCATTAAAAAATGGGGGTCTAGCATAGATTGTCCTTCGACAAAGGTGTTACTAACAAGTAAACTAACAGTGTTGTTAGCCTTTTAAACTTTTCAAAAATCATAATTATGAATACTTTGAAAACCAATGCTCTGATATCAAATGTTAGTTTGCGGAAGATGAATCTTAAGGTTAATTTAACACTAGAGGGGGATGAATAATGTTTACTGATTTTTGTAAATCTTTTTAAATTCTTTTATGATTATAATTAAACAATGCAGAATTAACAATCATAGATGCAAATACAAACAAATATAAATGTAGTAAAAGTAAAAAATAAAGAGTTGGAGGGATCACACTAGGAATTTTTATACTGGTTTGGAGTTAACCTACATGCAGCCCTGTAAAATTTCTTATACAAATTTCTTTTCAAATATCAAAGTCAATACAATCTCGATTTTAAGGCTATGAGACACACCCTCCATATTTTCCGAGCTCTGGGTACACTCGCTGGATTCGGACGGGATGCTAGCACACCCACTTGGATTCAAACGTGACACTGTAGACGGGACATTAGCTAACCCACTTGGATTTCAAGGACACCAAGCATACCCAAGAGTATAAAAGTATGATTTGATAGAGTTTACAGGCCAGGTTTCTTGATTTTGAATACTAATGTTCCTAAACCTTCTCGAATAGCACTTTGTTCTTAATTTGAGTGAGACGGATGAGAGAGACCAGAGAGGAAATAGTAGAGAATCAAACCAATAGAGTTTGATTTGATTTTGGTTGAATTTGAGAAGATTTGGAGTAAAATTTCTTTTAGAAATCAAGAGAGTGAAAGAGAAGAGAAAATATAAGAAAGTAGTTAACAAAAATTCATTTGGAAAACCCATATTTATAGAGAAACAACAGTCATGTCCATTGGTAAAGAGATAAGACAAAAAGACACTCATTCAAATTTGAATTTTGAAATTCCTGGCCTATTCGTCGACGTAAGTGATGGAGATATGTCGACATATCCTTTGTAATTTTGAAAACCAAGTAAATAAAAATTGTTTTGGAAATGTTAGGTTTTGTAATATATTTTGATACTTTGCAAAATCATTTAAGCATTGTTTATACACATTTTAATCATAATAAAACTTAAGAAAATTTTATAAAATTATTTTGAAATATTTTAATATATAAAATGTTTAAATATAAATTTATTTTTGAAAATAATATATGTAAAGTATTGTTGAATATATATTTAAAATTAAAATTAATAAATGTCAAAATATACTTTTAAATACTATAAACAACATAAAACTAAAACTATATCAAAATATAATAGATTAAAAGTATATTTAAAATATAAAATACTTAAAAATTTAATTACTGAAAATATAATAATCTTGTAAATAAATAAATAAAAAGTTAGGAATTATATGAAGGCTATTTTGAAAAATCATTTTGAAAATAGAGATTCTTTAAAATCGTTTTTGAAATTAAAATCAATTAAAATCAAAAATAGATTTTTAAACCTTTTGAAAAATGAAGAGAGATCAAAGAAGTGCTACCAGGGTTTTGACAAATTAATCTATGGCTCTATAACTTATCTTGATATCTTGAATCTTCAAAACTTAGGAGTCTTCAATCTCTAATTCTTGAATCTCTATATCAGCCTCTTGAATCTGCTTTTGATACCGTGTAGTCTTCTAAATCAACACTTGTCTATTATCTTGCACTATACATTATATATGACTGGATAAAAACATTAGTATCTATATTTTATATAATGTCATATGGTTGTGGCCATCAAAACCAATGCCTAAGCTACTAACATAGCCGACACAGTGAAAGGAGGAGCAGATGATTGGTGCAAAATCATGGAAGAATAAACTCGGCCAGATCTCGTCGAAAAAGACTGCTCAAAGCTAGGTCGTGGAAGAGAAGGACAAGACTTCGAGCTAGGCATGAGAGGTTGGAAGGAGGAAATCAGCAGATTTGAAGGAATTAGAAAGTAGAGATAGAGCGGATAGGGAGGGATCGACAAATTGGGGGAGAATAGGTCGCCATGAGCGGACAAGGAGAGATCCTGATTTTTGATATAAACTTGTATTTGTATTGGAATATATATAATATATAATGTAAAAGCAAAGTTATTTACATTTATACATAAATATATATAAGATAATATTTATAAATATAAATATACATAATATAAATTCAAATTTTCAAATTTCAAATTTTAATAATAGATTTAGATATGAAAATATGCTTTAGTTTCAAATTCAAAATTTAATTTTGCAAATGAATTATATTTTATCAATATATACAAATATGTATGGAAATAAATAAATGAATATATATATATATATATATATATATTAAAACTAATATTTAAAATCGTTTATGATATAAAGTGAGGTTATATAATTAAGTATATAAATATATATATATATATAATTCGAAATTAACTCACACACACACACTCATATGTGTGTGTGTGTGCATATATATATAATTTTGATATCATAATATGTATATAATTTAACAATAAAAGTTACATATATTTTGCGTGTCTTTATTTAATTTAAAAGTTCAAGTTATTATTTAAAACACCTTTTGAAATTATTTTTAATTTGAATTTTTTTAATTCATGGCTGAAAGTAAAATCATGTACATACATAGTTTTCATATATTGTTTGCGCAAAAAATGGGCAAACACCTCCAATCCGTATAATTTAGTTGATTTTATGTGTTTTTTAATGATTTGGGTTACTTGTGCAAATATGAAAAAAGTAGAGACTAAACTGTAAATGACACACAGATTTATATTGGTTCGGCCAGAACGTGCCTACGTCCACTTTATATGTTATTCCCCTTTTTCTTTCAGATTACAAGTACAAAGCTTTAAGTATAAGTATAAGAAAGTTGTTTGAAAGTTCCTTAAAAAATGGGCAAACACCTCCAATCCGTATAATTTAGTTGATTTTATGTGTTTTTTAATGATTTGGGTTACTTGTGCAAATATGAAAAAAGTAGGGACTAAACTGTAAACGACACACAGATTTATAGTGGTTCGGCCAGAACGTGCCTACGTCCACTTTATATGTTATTCCCCTTTTTCTTTCAGATTACAAGTACAAAGCTTTAAGTACAAGTATAAGAAAGTTGTTTGAAAGTTCCTTCCTTGCTTGAGCTCTCAAACTTCTCTGCCATTGTTGTACCCCTGCCCCTCTATTTATAGAGTCAGGCTGGGGGCAGGGGTCTTGGATGTATATAGCTGCTGGTGGGCCTGGGCTGAAGCGATCTGGCCTGGCAGCGTTCTGGTTCGGCAATGCCATGGTTCGGTGGAGAGTGGTATGTTGTTTGGACAGGTGGTAGGTTGGGAGTGAGTTTGGTTCGGCGGTGAAGTGGTCCGGTAGTGTATGGTCCAGCCAAGGTTGATTCGGTGGTTAGGAGCGTGACTTGGAGCTTGGTCCGGCATAGCGTGGTTCGGTGTTGCTTGGAGATGGAAGTTTGGACTGGCAACGTGTGGTTCGGTAGTTGGAGATGGTTGGACCGGTGGAGCTTCGGTCCGGTAGTGGTGGTCCATTCAGTGGTGGTTGGTCCGGCTAGGCGTGGGGAGAAGGTTGGATCGGCATGTAATAGAGCAAGGTTTGGCTCGGTAGGGGATGGGAGAGGAGCTGGTTCGGCATGTAGGGGGAGAGGCATTGGTTCGGTGGTGTCCCTGTGCTTGCTGGTTCGGTGATGGAAATGCACACAACACTTGCCCCCCAAAGTAGGGCATGTGTATGCACATGGCATGCTTTGTTTTCTTGTAGTTGTAATAGCTTCAATCGGTTTCGAGAGCCGAACCATCCGGTCCGGTTATCTTGGGCTCGCCTATAAGTAGGGGAGTCACGCCTTCGTTATTTCCTACCGAGTGTGATAGCCGAATCAATCGAGTGCCGAATCAACCATAACTGTACTAAACAGCCCAATCGAACGAGTACCGTAGCTCTCCTAACTGCCGAACCAGGTGAGCTGCCGAATGAACCCATACATCTGAATTGCCGAATGAACATGTGTATTGGTAATGCCGAATGAGATTGGGAATTGGAGTGCCGAATGAACCTAAATGCCGGATGGATTTTATGCCGAATGGGCTACGCCGACTGAGCTTTCACACTCGAATCTTGAGTGGAACCCTAGACCTATATACACCTTCTCGCTTTACGTACTTGCTTGCTTACATTTCCATACTTCTTGTTTTAATAACGTGCTTTTCTTGTGTTGCAGATAAATGTCTCGCAAAGCGGAAACTCGATCAGATAGTAAGAAGTCCAAGGATAGAGGAGAGTCTTCTTCCGTGCCCCCAGCCCGACCAGGACCGGCGTGACATGGACCTCCCCCGAGGTCGTTAGTGGATGGGTATGGTCCCCAAGAGCTTCTGAACTCTCCTCCCGATTGCTTTCTAAGCTCCTTGAAGGAGGAGCAACTTGATGTTATATCTCGTGCCTTCGGAATAGATAGAGCGCGCATGCTATTGCCGGGGGAAGGAGTGATGCCGTATGACCCCCCCGAAGGCTACTTTGCTTACAGCAGATATCATTGCATGTGTGGTGCTATCCCGCCTCTCAACGCCTGGATAGTTAGCTTTATCACATATCTGAAGGTGGCTCCATTCCAGCTTCAGCCTAACTCCTACGCCATTCTGGTGAGTCTTTTCGTCATCTTTCAGAGGAGATATGGGCGTCCACCTTCCAACCGGGAGATCCGATATCTGTACAACTTGAGAGGCTACAAGAAGGGGTCTTCATATATCAGTTTGGAAGCGGCCGTGCCCTTCAATCCTGTTCTGGATTTGTACTCGAAGTTTAGTATGTTCAAGAAGGAATGGTTTTTCATTAGGGATGACTCTGTTTCTTTCCGCCTTTTCACTTCCGGCTGTAAGTTGAACTTCATTTATATTTTTCTTGTCCCGATCACAATGCTTCTCCTTATATGCTTTTATTCCTTGCTAGCAACAGGTGGCTTTGCGGTTGTGGAGACTGATTCCTTGGCTCGGATGGCTGCCGAAATAAAGGTCATTTCGAGAAGGGATAGGTCGGCCTCTTACCTGATCAGGAACGCCACTCTCCTGGAGTATAACTTAATTCTTCCACATAAATCTGTGGTTAAACAGAGAGAAAAAGCCGAGGAGAGGGCTGCTAAAGCTAAGGATGGGGCTATTGCGAAGAGTAGCAAGAAGAGACCTTTCTCGGTGCCTCCAGCCGTTGGGGGAAAGAAGCTTAGGAAGTCTGATGGACCCTCTCCCAGTACATGTCCAGATATTCCGGAGGAGGAAGGTGGAGAGGAGGAAAGAGACGAAGAGGAGAGCGGAGGAGATGGAGAAGGTGAAGGACAGGGTGGTAGTGGTGCCGGGGCTTTGTCTTCTGAGCAGGCAGGGGAGATCCAGGAGTGGACGGATGATGCCTTCCGTCAAGCTTTTGAAGGGTTGGAGGAAGGATCGGCCTCGGTGAAGAAGGCAAAGGAGGTTGACAAGGCTGGGGCTGGCGCCGATCCATTCCCTAAGAGTTCTTCAGCTGAGGTGGCTCCAGCAATTCAAGGTGAACTCTTGACTTCTGCAGATTCCATTTATGATAGGGACTTAGGAATATTTTATGGTTCGCTTCCGTCCTGGACTGAGATTCAGGACTTATTGCAGTATTCTCCTTCTCCGTAGGGTTTGTATAATAAATGTGTCTTCTCATTCTTTTTAACTTAACATATTTCTCGGATTATGGACCATGTACGCTCGTAACACTTGTTCTTTATCACAGGGGCAGGCGAGGTGGCCAAAACTTCAGACGTTCGACACCGCCTCGAAAAATTCAAGTTGATGAGAGATGCTACTAAGCCGCCAACTGGCCGTTCCGGGGATGTAGTTAAATATCGCCCTCTTCTTGGAGTCATTGAGGAAGATATCCAGCAGAGGAAGAGGAGGCGTTCCTTGTTTGATTCACCACCTGGTCCTCAGCCTTCTGCTCAGCCTTCCCGAGATACCGCGGAGGAGACCACGGAGTTTGCCCCCTCTCCGCTCCTTCCGAGAATCCTACCCTTATTCGCATAAAACGTCCCGACGTGCCTCGCAATCCCTTTGACGGCCACCTGGATTTGGACCCAAGCTCTCAGGATATATTATTTGACGAGGCCACGGACGAGCATCTTCTCCCCCGCAATCCCATGGTTCAGATTCTTGATGAGGCTAAGTCCCTAGATCTGGATCTGCTCACTACTCGGATAGCTGCTATGGGGGACGAAGCCAAGGCCAACATTGACCGGGTCGCGGAGGAGGTGAAGAAGTTGATGGAGCATCATGCTCGACTGGTTAGGGCTGGGGAGGAAATCGGGAGTGCTAACATCCGGCTGCGGCTACAGGTTGCTGATCAGGCCAAGCAGCTTGTCGATCAGGCTATCCAGATTTCTCAGCATGAGACAGCCTCCAGGAAGTTGAAGGAGAATCTGGAAAAGGCCAGCAGGGCAGAATTGCGAAAAATGGAGGCTGCTTGCAAGGGGCGGATTGATATGGCCATTGCGACGGTGGACGAGGTTCGGAATGCGGATCTTGAGCGGATTGAAGAGTTGTCTGGGAGGCTCGAGGCCGCAGAGCTTGCTCAGGCCAAGCTAAAGGAAGAGATGGAGGAAATGAGGAAGTCTCTCCAGGCTGACCGCTTGAGATATCGATTGGAGAGGCACGCTGCCGTCGCTAAGTTGTTGTCCTCCGAGGCCCGGGTGAGGGAGTTTGAGGAGAATGAGGGGATGATGGATGAGATGTTGCAGGATATGTACTTCCGTACCTGGAAGCAGGGTAATCTATCCTGGATGGATGACTATCTCCGGATCATGGCTAGGATATATCTCCGGGCTTTGGAGGGGGCCAAGGCCGATGCGGATAAGGAAGGTGGAGCGGCATTCAGGATGGATGTGGTAACCGCCCAGTTCTCAAAGGAGGAGAAGGTAGCGGTGAAGGAGGGGATGCGGCTGCTTGCTGCGGAGGAAGCCGGTGTGCAGTTGGGGTATGAGGACCAAGAAGCGGGCGTCGGTGAGTTTTCCCTTTTTAGCTTTTCATAACTTGATCGTTCACTGTTTATCTGATGGATTCTTCTTCTGAATTGGACATGTGCGACCTCTGGTCAACATGCTGGGAGTTCCGATCCAGCAACCAAGTAGATTCGGAGAGCTGGTTCTGAAGTGTAGTGGTTAGCACTAATGCAGCTGGTTATTTTATTTGGTCTGCTTGACATTCCTGTATATGCTAGTTCAAAACATTGATGTAACTGCAATAATATTGTTTGTGATGAATGACTTTATGTAATTTCATAACATAAGCTGATTCCTTTATGTTGGAATTTTATCGCTATTTTGTTGTGCTGTGTAAGTGATGTAACTATGCATGTTACTAGTGACTTGACTGTGCCTGATGCCAAGTTTTTTTTTGCTTAAAGTATAATTTTCTCATTTTGCAACGTAAATGTGATGTGTGAATATGAACTGCAGCTATGCGTTAATGTATAAAAGTAGAAGGTACTGCCCTTCATGTTTCGGCTGTGGACGGCAACTTCGTGCGCCCTGTAAGACTAAGCACGGAATGCTGTTGAGTGTCTCGTTATCCGATTGTAAGTTTATGTTCCCATTAGCGAACGTTCCCTATTTCATGTCCTGTACTTTCAAGCACCGTTACAGAGAATAGGGGAAAAGTTTTAAATGACATTGAAATATAGGAAAAGTAAAACTTACAGTCACGGAAGGCCGTCGACGTGCTTAAGTTCGTGGCAAACGGGTTTTGTAGTCACTTTCCCTAGCTGTGGGTCTTGGAGACATTTGTCATCCATCTTACGCCTCTGCGGGGAGTTTTCTTTTTTACCACAGCCGCATTTAAGACACATCTGAGCCGATCGCGTACAGTAACTACCCAGGCCATTATGGCCCGTAATCGTGGGTATTATTTGATTTACTGTGGCCTGCTAGCGTGGGGGCCGATCGTCAACTGTGAACTGCCCCTGGCTGGCCACACCTTATGTTGGGGCTTATGATCGGTTCACAGTTGTCGACGAGCCGAATCGCTGTAATGAGCTGCCATCGGCTATAGTCGGCCTTTTTTTGATGACTTATACTCGGCTTATTACAGTCGGCTTTAAGGGCCGAGGCAAACAATGAGTTAACTCGCGGTAGAGGGATACCGGAGCAAAGTGTCTCATTGACGAGGGCATAGGAGCGTAGCGTACCTGTTAGATTTTGTCCAGGTGGAGTTGTGTTGTGAAGCTCTGGATTGAAATGTCATCTGCAAAGGATTTTGTTCAACAGCAAAGGATAAAGCTTAACAAGTAGCCAAGATATAAATGAACAAGTTAACAAGAGCCAAGTTTTTTAAAGTGGTTCGGCATGAAAATGCCTACGTCCACTGATTCTCTTTGTTAATTCACTTCATATGGGCAGTACAAGTTAAGAAAAGTATCGACTGAGGTGTCGGATGTTCCATGCCCTCTGGAACACCTCTCCATCCACTATTGACAAAATATAAGCTCCGTTGTGGAGATCTCTATGAATTACATATGGTCCGTCCCAGATGGGGTCCAGTGCCCCGGGGAGCGGAAAGATTCTCTTGAGGACAAGATCTCCTTCTTTTAAGCTGCGATGTTTGACTTTGGAGTTGTATAGTGCTGCCACTTTTTGTCTGTGAGCTGCTGCTTTGAGTGCTGCATCATTTCTTCTCTCCTCGATCAGATCCAAAGACATGAGGAGGAGTTCTTCGTTCTCTTCCGGGCTGTAGTGGATCCTACGGTGAGAGGGCACAATAGTTTCAACTGGGAGCATGGCCTCCGATCCGTATGCCAAAGAGAAAGGAGTATGCCCTGTTGAAGTTCTGTAAGATGTGCGATAGGCCCAAAGTGCCATAGGAAGTTCGTCCACCCAAGCGCCTTTCGACTTTTCAAGTTTCTTCTTGATTAAGGTTTTGAGGATCTTGTTGACAGCTTCGACTTGTCCGTTTGCTTGAGGATAAGCTACAGATGAGAAGCTTTTGTGAATTCCGTGCTCTTGGCACCAATCGGCGAATTCCTCGCTGTCAAATTGAAGCCCGTTGTCTGATATGATTCTGAGTGGAACTCCGTACCTGCACAGAACGTTTTTGATCAAGAAATTGATAACTTTAGCTGAAGATATTTTATTTAGAGGTTCCGCCTCCACCCATTTGGTGAAGTAGTCAACTGCCACTATAGCATATTTGGCTCCGCCTCGGCCCGTTGGCAGTTCGCCAATTAAGTCAATCCCCCATATTGCGAAGGGCCAAGGGTTGGTCATCTGAGTAATTTCATTGGTTGGTAGTCGAGGAATCTTAGCAAATTTTTGACACATGTCGCATCTTCTGACGAAGTCTAAGGCATCTTTATTTAAAGTGGGCCAAAAATACCCATATCGGAGTATCTTTTTTGCTAAGGTCTGCCCTCCGGTGTGGTCTCCACAACTTCCCTGATGGATATTGGATAGAATTTCCTTGGCTTCTCTTCCAGCAACGCACCTCAATAAGGGGTTAGAGAAGCCGCGCCGATAGAGCATGCCTTCTTGCATTGTGTAGCAGGAAGCTTTTCTTAGAATTTTCTTAATTTCACTTCGCCCGTCGGATAGGGTGCCGTTTTGTAAGTATTCTCGGATAGGGGTCATCCATGTTTCTTCTTCGGTTGCAGCTATCAGATTTACTTGCTCGAAACTCGGGGTTAGTAGTCTTGAGACAGTTGTCGTTCCAGAAATGGTACCATCTCCCATGCTAGCTTGCTTTGCCAGCTCGTCGGCCTCTTGATTTTCTTCTCGAGGAATGTGTTTGATCGAGTAGTGATCCAATTGATTGAGCAGCCGCTTGGTCTTTTTCAGATATGCCGTGGGCCGCTCTCCTCGAGTCTGGAACTCCCCTAGTATTTGATTTACGATGAGTTGTGAATCACTGTGAAGACATAAGGAACTGACTCCGATCTCCCGGGCGAGCTCTAATCCGGCTATTACTGCTTCATATTCGGCATCATTGTTGGTGGCAGCGAATTCCAGCCTTAGTGCATAACGCAGCTTCTTTTCCCTGGGGGTGATTATCACAACACCTGCCCCCGAGCCTTGTTCGTTTGACGCTCCATCTACGAAGAGATTCCACTTGATGTCTTCTGCTATTTCAGATTGGTCCTTACCTTCGCTAGTAGTGAATTCGACAATGAAATCAGCTATGGCTTGCCCCTTGATAGCGGTGCGAGGATGGTAAGTGATATCATATTGACTCAGTTCGATGCACCACTTAAGTAATCGCCCAGAAGTGTCGGGGCGATGGAGCACTTGCCTTAGCGGTTGATCGGTTAAAACTCTGACGGAATGAGACTGGAAATAGTGTCGCAGCTTCCTTGATGTGATTAGTAAACAGTACGCCAGTTTCTCGAGTTTGGGATACCGGGCTTTTGCTCCTGTGAACCTTTTGATTATGAAGTACACTGGCCGTTGTGTGCGGTTGTCTTCTCTCACCAACGCGGCGCTTAGGGCATGTGGTGGCACAGCAAGGTATAGGTATAGTTCTTCGCCTTCATTAGGAGTTGAGAGTACTGGTGGCCGCTGGAGGTGTTCGATTAGGTTAAGGAAAGCTGTTGAACACTCATCGGTCCATTCGAATTTTCCTTTGTCTTTCTTCAAGGTTTCGAAGAAAGGAATGCATTTGTCAGTTGCTTTGGAGATGAATCTGCTTAGGGCGGCTACTTTCCCATTTAGGCTTTGCATTTCCCTTCGAGTGGAAGGTATATTGATGTTTTTCAAAGCTTGGACTTGTTCGGGGTTTGCTTCAACTCCTCTGGCATGGACGATGAATCCTAGGAATTTTCCAGACGATACTCCGAAGGAGCACTTGAGAGGATTCAGCTTCATTCCGTATTTGCGAAGTACTTGAAACATCTCACCCAAGTGGCTTACATGATCGTTGGCTTTTCTTGATTTAACCAGCATGTCATCTACATAGACCTCCATAGTTCGCCCTATCAGTTCTGCAAACATCTTGTTGACGAGGCGCTGATAAGTAGCTCCGGCGTTTTTAAGTCCAAACGGCATTACCTTATAGCAGTACAATCCTCGGTCAGTGATGAAGCTAGTGTGGTCTTGATCGGGGGCATGCATAGGGATCTGGTTATATCCTGAGTATGCGTCCATAAAGGATAGGAGTTCGTATCCGGCTGTGCTGCCCACGAGTTGGTCGATTCGGGGGAGTGGGAAGCAGTCTTTCGAGCAAGCGTCATTTAAGTTGGAGAAATCGATGCATGTTCGCCACTTCCCATTAGCTTTCTTTACCAGTACCGGGTTGGCGATCCAATCCGGGTAGATGGCTTCTCGTATGAAGTCATTGGCAAGTAAGTTCTTTACTTCTTCCTCGAGGGCTGCTGATCGTTCTGCCCCCATACTTCTCTTCTTTTGCTTTACCGGTACCTTGGTAGGATCGATGTGTAGTGCGTGGCATGCTATGTCCGGGGAGATTCCAGTCATATCAGCGTGCGTCCATGCAAATACACCCATGTTGTGGCGAAGAAAATCAATGAGTTGATTCTTTAATTCTCTTTTTAGCTGAGATCCGACTCTCAGCAGTTTACTTGGGTCGTGTTTGTCTACAGATACGAATTCCATCGCCTCTGCAGGCTCGGCGGTGGCCTCCTCCTCTCCGTCCCTGGGATCTAGTTCGTTGAAGGGATCACTTGTATATAGAAGAGGAGGGGCTTTCTTTAGTTGCTATGCTTCCAAGCTTTTCATGCAAAGAATAGTCTCTGCATTTTTCCCTTTATCTCTCCTGCGATTATTGCGAAGTTCGGTTACATAGCAGTCCCGAGCGGCGTCTTGATCCCCTTCTACTTCTCCCACTCCATTATCCGTTGGGAACTTCATCTTCAGGCACCATGGGGCAAGGACAATTTGGAAGTCGGACAAGGCTGGTCTTCCTAAAAAGGCATTGTAGGCCGAGTGGTTGTCTATTAGCACAAATGTTTGTTTTCGAACGGTGGAGCGGGGATGACTTCCCAATTCAACAAAGAGATCCAATTGCCCGAGGGGCATCTTTGCTTCTCCAGTGAAACCGTGTAGTGGTTTGTTACAGGGGGATACATCCTTCATTGATAGCTTCATTTTGTCGAAAGCATGCTTGAATAGGATATTTACTGAAATTCCAGTGTCTATTAAAATTCGGAAAACTTTGGCTGGACCGAACCAGGCAGAGATGACCATAGGATCCATATGAGGGTATTGCCTTCCTTCTAGGTCGCGCCCACTGAATGTGATGTCATTATTTTTCTTTCGCTTAGGGTGGCGTTCTTCCATAACAGAATTGACGCAGTCACCCTCACTTCTGAGTGAGTTTCCATATCTTTCCATTTCTTCCCAGCTCTTGTCGGCGATGTGTGGCCCCTCTGATATTGTATGGACCACTATTTTCTCTCGGCTGGAGCCGCTGGTATTGCGATTTCCTCCGCCTGTCTCTGGGTGGAGCTGCCCTGGGTCTTCCTGGGCGGGAGCTGGGGTCCTGTCCTGTCCCTTCACATAGCGTTCTAATCTCTTTCTCCTGATGTGTTCTTCAATTAGGTCTCGGAGATGGCGGCACTCATTGGTATCGTGCCCATGAGACTCGTGGAAATGGCAGAATTTTCCGGACTGAATTGCGCGATCCGACTCTTTCTTGTACGGGGGGCGCTTGTATGTAAGTTCGTCCTGGGTGGACAGGAAGATGTTCTCGACTGTTTCATTTAGGGGAGTGTAAGCGTCGAATCTCGGTCCTGGTCGGTACAAGCGCTTTTCTCCCTTCTTGCCCCCTGCATTGTCTCTGGAGTCGTTTCTCCGAATGTCCTTCGCTGCGGCGGGGGCGTTTCCATGGGCCATCTTAGCCTGTGGTCCTGTCTGCCTTTCAGTGGCAGCCTCTTCGAGTCTCATGTACTTCCCAGCTTCATGGAAGAAATCGGGCAAGGTAGCTGGTTTTTCTTTAGTTAGTCTTCTAGCAAACTTGGTATCTGGGTGCACACCACTACAGAGGGCCATTAGGGTGAGTTTCTCATCGGCATCTTGGACCGCGGCCGCTGCAGCGTTGAACCGGGTTAGATATTGTTGTAGTGACTCTCCGGATTTCTGTTTGACATTGGATAGAGAATAAGCATCCTTGGGTTGTTCCACATGAATGCGGAACTGGCTAATGAACTTTTCCTTCAACATTTCCCATGAACTGATGGATCCTTGGGGTAGATGGCAGAACCAGGAGGTAGCTAGATCTGCTAAAAATAGTGGAAAGCATTTGCATAATACCCCTTCCGTTGCCCCGCTCATGAGCATATGTTGTGTGTATCTTTGCAGGTGTACAACGGGGTCGGAAGTTCCCTTGTATGGTTCCATCGTCGGCATTTTCCATTCTCGAGGTGTGATGGCGGTTTCGATGTTGCGGGAGAAAGGGCTGGTTACCCTAGCGCCTATCCCTCGATCTCTTTGCTCCCGTCGGACGCATTCCCTGAACAATCGTGCCATTCTTTCATCAGAATTTGAAGCGGACAAAAATGAGCTTGGTTCTTCCCTGCGGGATCGATCTCGTCCAGATGACCTGTAGGGATGGTATATCCTATCACTTCTGACGTTATCCAGTGGCTGTCTTTGGCTGCTCGGATGCATGCTAGGACCAGCTACAGTTTCCCCCTACCTTGATCTTCCCCTGTGAGGTTCTGCTTCGAGCATTTCCATGGGGTCAACTTCGGGCTGGGTTCTAGCTCGGCTCCGTTCAGCGGGGTTTCTATGATTAGGCGGCATGACCGGGTCAGCTACATCCGACCCTCGCCTGGTGCCTCCCCCATTGGGTTCGGTTCCAAGCACTTCCTCGAGTCGGAGTTCGGGCTGAGTCCGGGCGCGGCCTCTATCATTGTTGTTCCTGTTGATAGCTTCTTCGAAGAGGGAAGACCTTTGCTGTCTCTGAGATCCTCCAGATTGAGACTCACCCCATGATTCAGTGTTGCGGTTGGATTCTTCGGCATCCCTCAAGCGTGATATGAGTTGGTTCACCAAAGCTTCTTGTTGGGATGCGAAGCGGTTAGTTACTTCAGTCACAACTCTGTCTAGATCTGCCCTAGTGATTGCTGCCGGTTGTTCCGCGGCAGGGGCTGTCGAATTTGCCTGATCTGCTGTCGTAGTGGGATGGTTCTCTTGATCTGGATCCACTGGATCTGGAGCGCTGCTGGTTGCAACGTTCTTTCCCTTGTTGGCGTCTTTTCTCGGCCTGGAAGTCATGCTTCCTAGGCAATGAAGGGTGCTATTGGGAAAGAAGGTTGAATGAGGGAAGCTGAAGCTTCGAGTTGCAAGTTCTCAGTGGAAGCACCAAAAATGTTTGCGCAAAAAATGGGCAAACACCTCCAATCCGTATAATTTAGTTGATTTTATGTGTTTTTTAATGATTTGGGTTACTTGTGCAAATATGAAAAAAGTAGGGACTAAATTGTAAATGACACACAGATTTATAGTGGTTCGGCCAGAACGTGCCTACGTCCACTTTATATGTTATTCCCCTTTTTCTTTCAGATTACAAGTACAAAGCTTTAAGTACAAGTATAAGAAAGTTGTTTGAAAGTTCCTTCCTTACTTGAGCTCTCAAACTTGTCTGCCATTGTTGTACCCCTGCCCCTCTATTTATAGAGTCAGGCTGGGGGCAGGGGTCTTGGATGTATATAGCTGCTGGTGGGCCTGGGCTGAAGCGATCTGGCCTGGCAGCGTTCTGGTTCGGCAATGCAATGGTTCGGTGGAGAGTGGTATGTTGTTTGGACAGGTGGTAGGTTGGGAGTGAGTTTGGTTCGACGGTGAAGTGGTCCGGTAGTGTATGGTCCGGCCAAGGTTGATTCGGTGGTTAGGAGCGTGACTTGGAGCTTGGTCCGGCATAGCGTGGTTCGGTGTTGCTTGGAGATGGAAGTTTGGACTGGCAACGTGTGGTTCGGTAATTGGAGATGGTTGGACCGGTGGAGCTTCGGTCCGGTAGTGGTGGTCTATTCGGTGGTGGTTGGTCCGGCTAGGCGTGGGGAGAAGGTTGGATCGGCATGTAGTAGAGCAAGGTTTGGCTCGGTAGGGGATGGGAGAGGAGCTGGTTCGGCATGTAGGGGGAGAGGCATTGGTTCGGTGGTGTCCCTGTGCTTGCTGGTTCGGTGATGGAAATGCACACAACATATATTTATTTATAACATCAGTATATATATTCTTGGCTGAAAACATGCACATATAAGGATTCATGATATAAAGCAAATATAACCATATATATAATAATGTAATAAATCACACACACACACACACACACACACACACATATATATGAATTAAAGTCTTGCCTCAACTGTAGTCTAATAATGACACCTTCAATGCTGAATCTACAGAACTCCTAAGATTGAATCCACTCTCTTCTAGAAAGCGCTACCAGTTAGAGAAATATATGCTCCTTTCTTCTACTTAATTTGAGTTTGTATTTTTGGTTTGAAAATGATGAAAGAGGGAGCTATGACGAGTTCGTCCAGAAATGCAGAGGTGAAGAGCGAAAATTCAAATAAAAATGAAGTGTAATAGGTTTAAATAAGAGAGAAAAGTGAGGAAATTGTGAATCTATATCCACTCTTTTCTCTACCAATTTAAACCCAAATATATCAACATAAGCCCCTCCCCCCTCCCCCCCTTATGCCTTGGCTGGCCAAACCATGGGCCCTTATGGGCTTCCATTCCACTTCAAACCAAGTCAGATAATTTACCATTTAAATCAAATTCAAATATGCGCTGATATCGTATATCGATATATGTGTATATAACTTCTATATGTGCACTATTTCCAATATTGATCAACACAATTCAATTAAATTTTATAACCAATAGTTCATGAGTATTAATTAGTTTATAAAAAATATAATTTAATTAAATCAGGTGATAGTCAAAGTATTCAACATTACGGTTGTGTGAATCTTAGACGTAGCAGTCAGCGATTAATATCGAACAATTCGAATATTAACTCCACACGTCACTTTAGGTAGTGGTGTGATTGTTTGGCCAAATTTATCTTTTACACGGTTTCGGTAAAATCCAATTTTACTTATTAAGTGGCCCCCGATAGTGACAATTATTTACACCAAGTATCTACGTTAAAACTATATCATATTAGGATTTATGGAACTTGGTAACGGTTAACAATATCGTCCATATTCAACTTGTATATTCAAAACACAAAGTAATTAATTTAATAATAACAATTAGTATTAATCGAACTGCTCTGGTCAAAGATTTTTAACTTGAATTGACTTTGGTTAACCATTATACTAACCTTATATAACCGAGGAGAAGAGTTCTATATTGAATAGTGTTTCATTTCCAATGCTTCAACTCAGACCCAATCATAGTCGTTCGATGGACTTCGTAACATGATTTAATTATAATCAAAGTGGAATGTTAACATCAAAGTTCAATAACATTCTCAAGTTGAAAGAAATGTGTAGTATTGTCACATCGATATTTTTTGGTCTGACCTTAGTTATATTAGCCAACAGAAAACTATCAAGTGGGTGAACACTAAGTTGATGATGTTGCGAGTCACATTGCGTTATCAACGACGCATGGTCTGCATGCTGTGGGTGAACACTAAGTTGATAAGGGACAAGCTGGTGGCAATATGGTTGACGAGGGATAAAAAGATAATAAAGTTGTTAATGATGATGGATACTAAATTAAACGTTACAAAGATAAAGTTGAGAATAGTGGACGTTTTGATATGACATATAACCATATTCGTGTTGTGGTAGAAAGAATTGTTATTGATTGAAGGGCCGAACTTCTTGATAACCAAAAGACGGGTATGCAAGGTTCATTCTCGAGGTTAGAAGGCATATTGTTTCTTTTTTTTTTCTCCCTTTCATTGTTGTTTTCGACTAGTTTCTTCTTTTGTCATGATGAATGAAAAAGTTGTGATTGTATAATACATGGTGCATAGATAATAAACTAGTAGTTGGCTGATGTTGACGTGGGATAAAAATGACAAAGATTTTGTTGTTTATATTAAAACTATAAACTAATCCTTATGTACAGTTCACCAGCCACGTATTTCATGCAAACCGATCATAAGCAAGTAAACAAGTCGTTAGTTAAATTCAATTCAATTTTTAAAACGAATAACTCATTTATGGTTGTCCTCTAGGCTAAGTTTTCATATAGGTTACAATGACCAAATTTTCTACCTATCTCATAGATTGCTTATGCAAAATAAAAGCTAAAAATGACACAAAGTTCCAACAATCTCAAACATGGATGATGCAAAAGTTAAAATAAAAAACGAAATAAAATTCTACCAATCTCAAACATCAATAGCCTGACAAAATAGAAACTAAAAATGAGAAAGCAACCAACATGAATCTAGAAGAAACTATACACGTCATCTGACTAGATCAAGATTACTCAGGCACATGTCCCATTAATTTTTAATCTGATTTTCAATGTAAGCACCAAATGATTAGATGGCAGGGTCTTCAAGTGTTGCTTTAGACAAATCAGTTATATGAGGATAGGCAGCTTTCTCATCGAGCCGACTTTGCGCCCACACCAGCATCTTTAACAGGCTCGGAAGTTTCGGATCTGCATAAGATTACAATTATCTTATGCCTGAATTTAACTTTAGTTATAAATACTAGAATTGGTCCGTGCTTCGCACATAGGCTGTTTATATTATTGTAAAAGGAAAGCAAGAGCATTTTCGGAATTTCAAAAAGACGCGAGTAAATTAATTTAACGAATTTTCTTTATTAGTAGTAGAGATGTATACAAATAAGAACAACCATCCAGCATAGACTGCCAATTCACAAGTGCATATAGATAGATGTAGATGTTAACACATGTTTGTCATATACAAACGTAACAGTGGAAGCAGTGCATCTAAAAAATCTAACAGGATCGTTAAAAAAAAGGAGGAAAAAGTAGAACCTTTTTCATGACTTTGGCTTGTTAATATCGCTGCATTAACTTCGCTTGCAGTCTTTAATCGCTGAGACACATCAAGAAGTTCTGCATATGGGCAGTTTTTTATGTCATCAAATGCCAGCAAAGCAATTGTCCTCTCAAGATCCTCAAGGAAAGCATACTGCATAGCAGAGTATATGGTCAAAAGGCAATATATTTGTTCATGGTTTGCAAGTGTTTGTTCTCAAATACTTAAAGACAATGGTTAACCATTAAATACTTCATAATGACTACGCCTTTTAATGTTTCACCTTGACCTACTTTGTAAACCAAGGGTGCACTATACATGAAATCAATAATCTTTGGCCATCATCCAGTGACAGGAATATGACATGATTTCAAACTTAATTTAGTTGTCCCAAATACAAATATAACACACCCAGTTATAGATCATTGGGTAGTTTGAAAATACGATAAGTACGTGTATCTTCCTTATAATTATCCCCGAATCTTTAATGAATGTGTTTTTGCCAACTTTTTTTATAGGTGTTTCCAGAAACACCTCTATGTATCAACCAAATAAGTCTTGCATATACATATTTAAAATTTAACAGGCATTGTCACATAACAATAATTATACCAACCCGTGTTTGCTTCATTCGCGGATTTGAAGCCTAAACCTAGACAATATGGAATTAAGTTTTTATTACCAAAAGAAGAAATAAATTATAGTGGAAGCTATGACATACTCATTTGTATGAGACAGGCAACAGTAGACAAGTATAAAGCTAACATTAACATATTACATTTTCTTCGCCTCTTGGTGCTAGCTCCTCTTGAGCAAATTCAAGAGCTTCCTCTACTTTTCCTTGACGAATCAGTTCAATCAATTTCTGTTGTTGTAGGTGGAAATATAGCTTTGGGTTGGTATCCAGTATCTGAAATATCAAAACCCATAACATTAAAATGAGAATCTTAATTTACACCCATATTGTTGGCATACACATAACTAAGATAGGCATAAATGTAGTACAGGAAATCCCCTGGGAGCATGAAAACTTCACAAACATGGCCAAGTACCATTAAAGAAGGTGACATATTATGTGTTAAGTTTTATAACATGTTACATAAACTTGCACACACATCAATAGATGCAAATCTAAACAATCTTACATGTTTGCATTCAAATTACATTAAAGAATATTACGACTGACCAAAAGACAAACGTTCCGAGCAATTATAGGTCTTCACATGTGAGATACTTAGGTAAAATATGATATACCACCTAATCACTACCAAAAACATAGACAAATAAATGTTGATTACTTTCCAGACAACCTAATATACAAAGAAGATTCGCCATTGGTTCATTTTCATTGCCTTCATTTGCATTATCAAAGTGCAATCACATAGGTTACAAGTTTCTAATAAGTGGGCACTGAGGACCAAGAAGGCTATCATCTACCAATCTGTGCAAAATTTTGTTCATTGGAATATCAAAAGATCTGTGTATTACAATCCGCCTACAAAGGTTACAAACTTCTAATAAGTGGGCACTCTGAAAGAAATATTCAGACAAGGAAGAATATTATCCACCAATCTTAGCAAAATTTTGTTTGAAATTGGAGTATCAAGAAATATGTATATCACAATCCACCTAGAAGTCATAATAAAACAACCAAATGAATACCTCAGGATTCAAATCATTGACTTTCTCAATCGCATCCTCAACATTACCCGCCTGCACAGCTTTCTTCACCGCAATTCTATCCGTGATACTCCCAAGATCAATATTGGCTATGCATTCATTTAAGAAAATAGATTCACAACAAATATTGGCCGAATAAACTTAAGAAAAACCCTATAAATTGAATCAAGAATCAAAGGATACGTTCAGCGCCAGATTCAATCCGAAACTTCTCCGCAGCCTCAACGTAACCTTCAGTAACAAGATAATCCATAACTAGCCTATCCAAATCACTCCTCCTAATTTTCACTTCTTTCATTTTTCGTTCCCATTCTTCTCTTGTTATCACTTTCTTCGATGTCGTCTGCAAATTCAACATAATCAAAGTCAGCAGTTAGATAATCGAATGTAAAAGGAATAATTGAAGAAATAGAGAATTTGATTTGATACCATTTGAGATATGATTGGATCGATTTGGCCAAGAGAGATCCAGAAACGGGACATCAGATTCTGTTCATGATTGGGATTTTGGAGCTAGACTAATCGTTTTGTTGATTTTCAATGCTATGGAAACCAAGATTTTTGTCGTTGTCAAAATTCGGATTATAGTTACGGTGCATTTGTTTGAGTGGGACTGTTTTCACCAACGTAAACGTTGGACTAAATGCGATAGCCGAACAACGTAGAAGAACGTTTGAAACCTAATTCTCAAAAATAATTCTTTCTATCATCATATCAACCATGGTAGAAAAATATGAAATGAATAGGTAAGTAAGAACATTTTATTAATTTCAAATTAAAAATCGATCAATTAAAATACTTAATTATATTTAAAATATGCATGTAAATTAATATATTTATAATCCTATTCATTTTCTAAGAAATAACAATGATAATTAATTATATTTGACAACATTAAAAAAACATCGCAAATACATAAAGTTTGCTTTACTTGATTTAAAACTCAAAAATTAAAGGTTTGCATTATAGATTTATATGAACAAAAGGTGCAATAAAATCTATGTAATGAGTAAAAATACCAATTTTCATATATTAGATTTAAACATACAACGCAATAAAACAAAGGAAAAAATTACTAAAATACATTCTTATAGCCATAATTACATAAAAACAGTGCAGTGTTGTTTCTAACTGTTATAATTATCTGAACAACATGTAACGCCATAATTACATTTCTAATTGTCATAACAACATAAAATGATTATTATACTAAGGACTACCGTTAGGGTGCATTTCTTTTTATTAAAAATTGAAAATTTTTGTTGTTTATTTTAATGGTAAGACCACTTATTCATAAAAGCTATTCGGCCATTTTAATTGTTTAATTATTTAGTGCTGGTTTTGAATATTGAAAGACAAATTATTTGCTTTATTAATTCATAAATTTAGTGTAAATTCAAAATTTTCATACTAACGTTTGAAATTTTAGTTTACTTTTGTAATAGGAGTGATAATTTTTTAAAAAAAAATTGAACTTTCAAAATCTAGCTTATTTTAGAACCCACACTTTGCATATTCCAAATTCAAAAACTCATGATTTTAAAACTTGAATTTTTGAACTAAGTTTTTTTGAAATCTATTTATTAGCTTAGAAATTCTAAAAAAAATAAAATCATTATATTTGAAGATTATAATTTTGAACATTATAATATGCCGTAATCAATAATTTTGAATTTTAAACTTTTAGAACTAACACTTTTTGAACGTTTTCCAGTATTTGAAATTTCTCTTCATTCAAACTTTTTGTAATCCAAAACGTTTGAATTTTCAAATTTAATATTTTCAAATTTCAAATTCCACCATTTAATAGTCATGATTTAAAAGACCAATTAATATAGATGATCTTATTGTCAAAACAAGCATATTTTTTTTTAGCTCAAATCAGAGTTTTAAAAAAAGTATATTATTGTTCATAATTCGACATTCAACAATCAACATTCCAAATTTAACATTTCAAACAAATGCATTTTTAGGTTAGGAGGTTGTATTTTGAAGATGAGATCCCACAATCAATGAAATAGTGCTAAATAGTATCAAGGTCAACCAAAAAGGAAGGCCTAACAAACACTGGGGGAGGCATCCAGCTAAATCAGAATAATAGTTGTCAAAAAGAGCCAACGAGGTTGGGTCGGTTAGTTGATAGTTTGAACTACGAGATTAAAGGTCACGAGTTCGATCCCCGAGATCGGCACTTATTCGTATTAATGAACCATGTTCAAAAAAAATAGATGTCAACGAAAATATGATCGAATGACAAGTACTAAAAATGTTACATCAATCAACCTAGGGTTAAGTCTCTTGCTGCTTTTTTTCGTCAACCATGTATCTTATTGTCTAAGTTGGAGCATCAATATAAAACCTTTTATCTCATTGATCTAAGTTGCAACATCAATGTAAAGTGAGACGACAATACATGATGAATACATAGGTTTCTAATTCATTAAATTAAAATAGTACAACTCTAATTTATGTTATGTGAATAATCATTTCGTAGCAAAATTAAAATTTAAGGCAGATCTTCTATTCAGCATCTTCAACGTTTCATTTCCCTTAACAAAACATTTGGAAACCACTAGTTTTTGAACAAAAGTGCATAAAGTGTCTTACGTAACATCCCCCTACTTGGAGGCCTAAAACTAACGGTTGCGGATGCTGTAGTCATCCATAGATATTAATACTCGGGGACTGAATACGGTGGATACACAGATTACAGAAATACAAAAAAATATTAACAAATCAAAGACACTTTTTCACATTCCAGTCAAAACATTTGATATCCATTACATAATCCCAAAAACGTTAACCACGTTCAAAAAAAATATAATTATTACATATACGCCAAGAGCAATATATGAAGATGTCATCTTGGTTGATCAGAGTATATAGGAAGAGTAATAAATCTGCCTTTACAAACAAAGCACGCAACGGAAAACGATAACTCCAAATAACTAACTGCCTCTTACACGCTTTCGGAAGCATTATTCGTCTAAGAAGAGAACTTGAAAACCCTAAACCTCAAACTACTCAAAATCAATTGAGTACCCGAGAGTTTAAGGGGAAAACAAAAACTTTGAGTTAGACTTATAGCCTAGTATGAATAATAATCTAACATCTCAATCCTTTTACATATCTAGTGAGACCACGCCGCTTAGCAGAACGAGTTTTCCCCTTACTAGTATCCTAAAACCTCTGTAAAACCATATACTGTGCTCGTGCATCCACAATGGTTAAAACATACATTTCAAAATATTATGATGATATGCATATATAAATCACATCCCTCAGTTTAAATTGACACCATGTCATAATTATAGTTCCTAGGGTCAATATTAACCTACCAGTTTTCATGGGTTTAGTAATAACCTTTTCCATTACACATGGACACCCTGTCTTATTTCATAGTTTTTATAGGTCACTAAGAACCTATAGGCTCCTGCCAATTAACTTAATTAATTCATGGGTCTCCCTAAACCTATTAGTCATTCCAATAACTAATCCCTTATCATAGTTTTCATGGGTGAACTAGGAACCTATGGATTTATCCAATAACTCGACTCTCATCCTAGTTTTCATGAGTCGACGAGGAACCTACTGATACTTCCATTAACTTCTTTTTATCCTAGTTTTCATGGGTTAACTAGGAACCTATGAATTGATGTCAATCCTTAATCCGAATATAGTTTTTATGGGTTCACTACAAACCAATTAGCCCCTCCCAACCTACCTTAATACATAGTTTTCATGGGTTTACTATGAACCTGTTGGTTACCTCCAATAACTATATAATCATAGTTTTCATGGGTTTTCTTTGAACCTATCTTCCAGACAACTTCAAAGTTTGGGCATCCTATCCTTTGGCCTCTCTAACTCCATGGATGCAATTCTACTCATTCAGGAGTTTAATCAATTTATATTCACTATTGGGTTAACCTAGTTGGTTCTTCTACCTCTTTATACCCAAAATACAGCTATGGGTTCTTTATCATCTGAACATATTCATATTTGAAAAAGCAAACATAACCATTTATATACCTCTTCAAAATAGAAGTTAACCCCTTTAACTTCTATTTTTAATCAATGACATACCTCTTCAAATTCATACACATAAAGTTATTTTAAAACTCCTTTATTTAGCTATGGTTTTCCTTTAAAATTTGAGTTTCGATTTTAAAACCTTTCGACTCATTTGAAACCTTGCTATCGACCTCATAGGATAACCTCCTACGAAAGCATAAAAGTATATCTTTAAAACAATAGGCTCCTGCCTTTCGAACACTATAAAACATTTCATTCGAAACCTTTTGACCATGTAAAAGTATTATTATACAAGTATAGAAGCATAGTTTCGAAACCATTTGAAAGTAACCTTACGAAACCAATGAAGGTGACCCTTCGAAACCAATGAAGGTTACCCTTCGAAACCATTGAAAGTCCCTCTTTCGAAAGCATTGAGTTTATACTTAAAACGTCAAATTGGGTCAATGTAAGTATAAGCGAATGCATCTCCTTCGAAACCATTCTTTATTTCAAAAAGTATTGAGGAAATTTGATGGTGTCAAAACCATTATTTTAAAAGCATTAAAACATCTGGATAAAACAAGTAAATGTTGACTTTGAAACCCCTTTCGAAACCATTGCCTTCGCAACTCCTAACCCCTTTCGAAAGCATTAGGAAGTGGCTTATAATTTATAAATCATCGGTACCTTTTGATAGCATTGATGTCTTCAATACCATCAGAAGGCATTGCGCCATAGAAGGGTTCTGACTTGGTCGAAATTACTCCTTCGAAAGCTTTAAATAAAATCTAAGTAACTCATTTGTAAGCTACTTCTTTTAAAACAAAGACGACGACTCTCTTTCGAAAGCTTCTTATGACATGCCTTTCGCAACCATAGGTTTGACTATGTCGAGTCCCTTTTTAAACAAGCAAGTGCTTTTCTTCCAAAACCAAATAAATCTAAGGAACCAACCCATTCAAAAGCTACCTTTCGACACCTTACCTTCTGTTTTTCTCTAATCAACTACGTACCATCTAAATGATACCATGTGTATTGGTTTTACTAGTTTCATCCTAGAAGGTTTCGACTAGGTTGGGGATGGAAGGTCTGAGTCGAAGGGTCCTTCTAAAGAAGGCGGAACCCCTTTTTTCCGAGCAAAATGTTGTTTTACCAAATAAAGTAAACTTTTTGTAACAAACTTGCCTACTTGTAAACATTTGATTATATGTCATAAACTTTCAAATAATTTGGATAATATTTGTCGCATTTCCTTAGACCTAAAAAAGTTATAACTTTAATAATTAAGCCCTTCATACTAACAAAACAATTACATCATTTAGGTCCTCCTTTCAAAATAATTTAATTTCCATACTACATCACTTAGTAAAAATCCCAAAAAATTCCAAAAATTCACTTTAATCATGTTATCTAACATATCAAAATTTCAGACCAAAATTCTTAATATTATCCAAAATAAATTTATAAACACAAATACACATATTTCTTTTGAAAATTCATAACTAATTCTTCACTACTTGAAAAATTATAAAAATTGAAAGTCAACTCCGAAATCATGTTTTCCATAACATAAAATTTTTCCATGGCATTTAAAATCATTTGATCTCGATTTTACCCTAAAATCGTGCATATCTCCTTTCGACAATCTTGGTTAAACCATATAAATTAAAAACCAAGCATATCACCATTCAGTATATCGTAAAAATGAATTTATCCCTTAAATCAGAAACCATATTACTATAAAACCAAAATAAAGATGTTGTGGTTATTATTCACCTTAGATTGGATAAGGAAATTGATGTTTGATTGAGATTAATTTCTTCTAACTTGAATCCTAGGCTTTACTTGAATTTCTCTTCTCTTCTTTCTTCCAAATGGTCGTCTCCTTTTCTTCTTACGGTTATAATTTTTGTTTATGATAAAATGAACGTGTATGACTAAGAGGAAATGGTATAAGGGTGAGAAATATGAGCGACTATTTACCCTAATGCCCTTATGTTTAATTACTTAATCGTTTATAATTTTATTTTTTCAATAAGCATAGCCACTACATGTTTGTTAATTAACCTCAATCTCTTTATCTACATTATTCTATTTAATTCATTCTAATTAAATGTTCTGAATAATGTTATTAGAAATTAGGGGTGTTACGGGCTCCCCTCCTTAAAGAATTTCGTCCACGAAATTCAGTAAGGACTAACTAGCAAACATAGCAATCATCTGTAACATCTTCTAACATCCATACTAGCCTATCCGACTAGCTATTAATCTATATAAATCTAATATAGATATACCATCAAAGCAGACTAGGATAAGCCGCTCGAATCCGGTCCTTTATCTCCGAAGTATAGTCCTTCTCATTGTCGCTCTATTGAACTTTCACCAACTTAACTATCTTTGTCCTCAATTTCTTCTCATCTCTCGCTACAACCCGAACTGGTTGTCTTACAAAAGTCAAATCAGGCTCCACTACCAAGTCCTCCAACTCTGCCTAAGGAATAGTAGCCCCTGGATCATGCATATACTTGCAAAGATGTAGCACATAGAATACATTATGGACACATGTCAAACTGTTCGGCAACTCAACTCTGTACGCGAGTGTTAGCGCCAAAATTGGTTACTAACACCCTTGAATAGAGTTGTGTAGAGAGATTAATGAAGAAAATAAATTAAAACAAAGGAATAACGCAATTGAGTGCAAAAAGAACAATAGGAAAGGAAACACCAGATTTATAGTGGTTCGGCATAATTGCCTACGTCCGCTTTGAATATGATCTTTATTACTTTTCCAATCACTTGAGTGCAGATACAATCCTTAAACAAATAACTTGAATGTAAGTTTGAACTGAAAAGTGATGAGTACAAAAAATGGTAGAGTATCCCCGGAGTTCTCGAAAAAAGGTCCCTTCAACTGTGCCCCTCCCCTTTATTTATAGACGAAGACAGGCAGGTTCCCCTGCACAGGCCCATGACCAAGATAGCTCGACCCACAAGCCTCAATTCAACTGACCAGCCCAGGCAATGCCGAACCACTAAGGCCAAACCAGGAGTTGTCGACCCTCTCAGCCGAACTGGGGTCATCAAGTAGCTGACTTGAAGCAAGCTCTCAAGGGACTCGGAGCAACTTATGATGTATCTCGAAGAAAAATAATGCCGACCGCCTCACCTTGCCATAGACCACAAAAACATGCTAACTCCCTTATTATGCATCAAACCAGGTATGCCGATCCATACGTGCTAAGTCATTATGACTGAACCACGAGCGCCGAACCAGGACTGAACAAACCACCTTGGCTGACCCATGCACGACCTTTCTTCCTTGACCGAGCAGCATCTACTGAAACACCTGGACCGAACGACACATGCCAACCCTCTAGACCGAATGATACATGGTCTTCTTTCCTTCTAAGGCCGACCCACATGTGCCGAACTACGTTTAAAGGCCGATCCACTCAAATAGACCGAGCCACTCAAACATGCCAAACCACTCATGTAGGCCGAACCTCCCACATACCTGTTAGCACCAGAATTGGTCACTAACATCCTTGAGTTGAGTTATTTAGAGAGATTAATGAAGAAAGTAAAGTTAAATAGAGAACGGTACGCAGATTTAAATGCAGAAAATACAAACACCAGATTTATAGTGGTTCGGCGTAATTGCCTACGTCCACTTTGAGGTTAATCTTTATTGTTTTTCTCGATAATCGATTACAGATACAATCCGTATACCAATTATGTTGAATACAATTGCTAAGCAAAAAAGATAAGTCTTGAATGAGTCTTGAATGCGGTAGAGTCTCCCCGGTGTTCTCGAAAAAAGTCCCTTTCACTGTGCCCCTGCCTCTCTATTTATAGGCGAAGATGGGTTGGACTTCCCTGGTGGGCCAGGTAGCTAAGTAGCTTGGCCCAAAAAGAGTGATCTCTGTGTGCCGATCCATAGATGTCGAACGGAAAAATGCCGAACAAGGCATGAATGCCGAATGATATCCTCATGTCGAACGAAGTGATGCCGAACGATATCTTCATTCCGATCGAAGTGATGCCGAACAATATCTTCATGCCGATCGAAATGATTCCGAACACTCTGAATGCCGAACGAAGTATTTGTGCCGATAGACACTGGAGGCCGTCCCAGTGTGTTATGCCGAACAACTTTGGATGCCAATCGATCCCGAATGCCGAATGAGATTTATGCCCAACGACACTGGAAGCTGACCCAGTGTGTTGTGCCAAACGACTCTGGATGTCGATCGATCCCGAATGCCGAACGAGATTTATGCCGAACGAAGTGATGTGCCGAACAAGGTTTGGATGCCGAGCAGTATGGAATGTCGAATGATGCCATGCCGAACGTCCATAGATGCCGAACGATATACAATGCCGAACGTCTCTCAATGCTGAACGCTCTTGCATGCCGACCATCCCATAGATGCCGACGAACTTGAGTGCCGAACGAATCATTTGTGTCGGACGACTCTGGAAGCTGAGCGCTTTCTTATGCCGAATGCTCCTAAATGCCGAGCGTTCTCTAATGCCGAACGATCTAGATGTCGAACGACTCATAAATGTCGAATAGTATGCAAATGCCGAGTACTTAGTTGCCTGGTCAAACCTTCAGGTAACACTTGCCCCCCAAAGTGCATCACGTGGTCGAACGTGGTGCGCTTTGAATCATGAGCTCTCCGTGTTTTGCTTCGAGCCTCGCCTCAGTTTTCTCGATAGTATCTTCTCTCGAATACCAGGTGAGGCGATGCTTGCCGAACGATATGCAAATGCCGAAAAACATAGCCGATGCCAAACGAGGTCGTCTTGACCGGTTCTACCGGTCATTGTCCCTTCGAATTCCCCTCTTCTCCTATAAAGGTCGGCATTTTCCTTCTTCTTCTCTTTTCACTTTTTACCTCCGTTGTTTTCCAAGAACTCGCAACTTACCTTCCTTGAATTTCGTTCACCTTTCTGAACTCCCCTTCCTTCCTTGAATCCAACAAGCCCTTCCTATAGCTTCCTCCCAAATTAAGCTCGAACAACCCCCAATCTTAAGCTCACAGACCTTCAAGCTCCTGCCGTTCTCTTTGGTAAGGACCTTTCGATCGCTCTCTCAAATTAGGAAGTATAACATATTACTCGAACTCGTGAATCCTCCATAGAACGTAGAAAGTGGGGGGGTGTGTGGATGAGGGAGGTGAATTGAGGCTCGGGCACGTCCTAGGGCTAGAACTCAGTATGCTTTTAGGCGATTTCGAGGTGGATGGATTGGAGAAGAGGAAGGTGGAAGATGCATTGCAGTGGCTCGGCATGATCTTTTAATACCGAGTGATCCTATGGGAGCATGGGAATGGAGTTAAAGATAAGGCGTATTGGCGTGGATTGACATGGCCTTGGTTCGGCATGATCTCCCCATGTCGGACGAGGTTGGAGTGGAAAAATTGAAAGGAAGTGGAGAATGGACAGGACGCCGATCGATATTTTGGCCGAACAGCGCTTAGGCCGAATGGCACGAATGCCGATCGATACTTAGGCCGAACGATATTTTGGACAAACGATACTTAGACCGATCAATATTTTGGCCGAACGATACTTAGGCCAATCAATATTTTGGCCGAACGATACTTAGGCCGAACACCTATTCGCTTTGCCTAATCATATGACAAAAACAAGGACAAGGACCCGAGCAAACTAGCATACCGAACTAATCGGGACTGATAACTCCCTATTTTCAGTAATCATAAGTCTGAACTTAAATCGACAAAAATGGATAATAGCCTTCAACATACAGCGCCAATGTTTGAGCCCAAAATTGAAAACATCGTAGGGTAGGCTTTTGGAGACGGTCAGCGATGACGGTCTTCGAAGGCGACAATTCAAAGCTCAACTTTATGCCATCAACTCCATGACTTTCAATTTCTCAGCACTTATATTTGAATCATCACACTAGTTCACACACCATACGGGGGGAATACTTGTGTTGTTAAGTCTAACGTCGATTGTTTTTTCAAGTATAGTTAAAACAAGTGCTCTATTAGATTCAATTTCTATCAAAGATGTCTAGGAAATCTAGCTCTGCCACGATCTCAGATAGACCTGCGCCGTCTTTTAAACACAGAGTCGCAGATACTTCAAACCCGTCGACTTCACCTGCTCATAACTTAGCTCCCGACACCCTGGAGGCATCAATTTTCTTGGACAACCCGGTTGATTCACAGGCTTCGAAGATTAATGAAAGTGCACTCCGTCGGATATGCTCTGTCCACAGAATTCCCTTCGACGACGTATTAGTTCCATCGGGGCACGATTGTCCACACTTGCCCCCAGTTGGATACACAGCTTCTAATTAGTTTATGTGCTGGGTCGGCGCGTGCCATCGTTCAACTCATTTCTTCGGTACGTGCTGCAATACATCGACATTGCCCTGTCACAACTCCACCCGAACGGTCACGCCTTCCTCTACGGTACCTACATCCTCCTTATGAATGTCCTCTCTAGGCCTCCAACCTCGGGTGACATCAGATATATATATATCTGTGTGTGTGTGTGTGTGTATGATTAAGAAGCGGAGAGATAGCCCCTCTTTCATGTTTCTTGAGCTGCACCACAAATGCCAGATCTTGACTGGGGCATGTAGCAAGTTTGCCCTGTACAAACAGGAATGGTCTTATGTGAGTTGCCTTCCTGGTTTCGCGAGGAGATGGGTGGAAGGAAGTAAGTCTTTTCTCTGGATCCATATTCATACTTGGTTAAAGCTATGCCTTTTCTAACACTTTTTTCCATCTTTTCAGGTATCAATCTACGTCCTGACGGTCGCGGATATTCTGAAGCCGTCGAAGCTATTAGAGCCCTTCCTGCCGAAGAACGGGACATCCGAACTCTCATTTCGAATGAGTCACTTACAACGTTTGGACTGTTGGCAGAAGGCCGTCGGATAAGCCTTCCTCAGGGCGTTACCATACCCAGGTCCGCCTCTGGCAAAGGGAAAAACAAGCTGAGTCTTCAACACGTAACGCTCCTGGCGCACTAGAAGAAGGAGAAATCAAGGAAACCGAAACACCCGAAGCACAAGATGAGAACGTTGGTCCTACTCAGGACCCAATAGTGGAAGTTCACGACATTGAAACGTTATCTTCCCCTTCGAAGAGGAAAAAGAGACTGACGTACAAGATAAGGAGGGAAAAAGTTGGTGCAACCTCTAAAGTTACTCTTATTCCAATAGAGAAAGAGGCTTCCCCACAACGTTTAGAAACACATGCACTCCACCTTGCACTTAAATTTCCGTCGTCACACTTCTCTTTGCTAATTCTTTGTTATTTAAATTCTATGTAGGTGACATGGGGCGTACCCACGGAATTGATCGTCTCCGCGGGTCTTCTATCTTCATTCTGGACGGGACTCATGTTTCGAAAAACGTCGGGACAGAGACGGTGATGGCGATAGGGATTATCATTACCGGGACTCATCATCTCGGAAGAAAACATATTATCAGCCCAAATACCACTAACATCCGTCTTCTCACTCGGAGCAAAGCAAAGATAAGCACGACCATAAGGGGTCGCAATCCGATGTTCCCCATGATCGACACTCCGATTCCTCTTCCATTTGACAGTCCCGGGATCCTTACAGGAGAGCTGAACTTTCGAAGCCGTCTACTCCTGTTCCTGCAACAGATCCATCAGTATCGGAGAGACTGGCCGAGCTTAAAGTTAAATTTCCAAAAATCTGCTTTGGCGGTCTGAAGTTTCTCTCGGCGATCCATCATATTCCTGGAGATGTCAAGCAGAGCGCTATCGCCTGCACCAACGACGTCTATGTTCAGCATGATGCGTTCGTTCATCTTGCTGAGAAAGTGTCAGAAGTCTCCATAGAACGCCAACATGAGATTGATCGCCTGAAGCTTGAGGCTACTCATGACAAAGACATTATCAAAGCTCAGGACGAAGAGATTGCGTCTTACAAATCTCAGCTTAAGGCCGACCAGAAGAGCGCCAAAGATACTGCCGAAGCCGTAACTCGTTTGGAATCAACTCACAAAAAAGAAATCGACGAGGCGGTACAACGCTGTGGGGCTTTGGCTTTGGAGAAAGACTCGGTGCAAAAAGAGAGGGATGCATTCTGCCTCCGAGTCAAAGAACTTGAGGAGCAACTCCGCAAAGAGCAAGAAGAGAAGATTGCTGCCCAAGAAGAGTCGCAACGGTATTGCGACGAGATCGTTGCAACATGACTCCTAAAGGTGAAACTTGAGGGTGATCTTTCTAAAGTTGAGGCGCTGAAGGATGAAGCCCGTGAAGAGGGCAAAAAGATAGCATCTGCGGAGATCGACTCCCGTCTTGAGGCAGCCAAGGAAAAAGGTAGGGAAGAGGCCAAAAGCATGTTCGACCCGCTTATTGCCGAATTCAATGCCTGCGTTCTCATGCACTGAGACTTAACTTTTCTGGGCGAGGGCTATCTCGAATCTTTGGCCAAGGCGTGGGAGACCTTAATTGAAATCAAAAAGGTCGAACACGGTGTTGAGGAGGCTGATGAGGGGGCTTTGATAAAAGAATTCCTTAAGGGAAACGAGCCTTCGGACCTGTCAACGGCTAAAGCCCTTTATTGCAAAGGCTCCCCCTCAACGAAAGGGAAAGAAGTTATCGCCGGTCCATCCGGGATCGAGTCTCCAGCTCGTGTGCCTACCCTACCGGCCGATCGACCGATACTCGATCCTTTGGAACAGCACATCGGCTATGACCCGGAGGACCACGGCCTTGGCGTTCACGTTTTGTCCCCTATTCCAGAGGGTGAGACCCCTTGACGGCTGAGAGGCAGCCGAAACCTGGTGGCAACTCTTTTTCTTTAACATTCCTAGAGTTTTCGTTTTTTACCAGAAGCTATCGCATTCTAATACTTGATTTTCGTGATTTTTTGCAGGCCGTTCTGATCCTGAGCCCACTCCGAGGAGCGATGTCGCCAAGGAGGTATAGGAAAAAACGAGTGAAGCCACTCATGCAGGAGAGGCTCCCGGTCCAGATGCTCAGGTGATCAGAGCGCTTGATGAGGACAAATCTGAGACTTCCTCTCCTATCGATGAGAGTTATGAAGTTGGAATTACAGGCGTCTCTGAGCACACATCCAAACTGAGCATGAAGGTGCAGCTTGAGAAAGAGAAGGAAAAAACGGTCAAGATCAAGGTCAAACCTCAAGCTATGGACCTGGACGATCCTTTGAACAAGCCGTTGAAGGTCATCCACCCAGGCGGGTCCAAATCCATGGATGTTCCTCATACTTCTTCAGCTGTCACTCCCCCATCAAAGAAAGCTATCAAAGGTAAACGTACCGTGGAGGAGTCATCTGGCAAAAAGTCGAAGAAGTCGAAGAAGTAGTCTTTGCTCTCATTCAATGAGAGCTAGTTTAGATTATGTAATTATTTTTGTTTTCGTAGTTCATGTAAATAAAATTATTTGTGATGAATAAAAATTAGTTCTTTTCCCTCTCAGAGGACTGTTGTTGTTTGGTTTTTTATATAACTGTGGTCAAAACCTGAGCTACTGCGAGTTACGTGAACTTCTCGATTCATCTTCAAACAAGTTGACAACTTTCTTGGTGTTTGCACATTCTTTTATCCCATGCTCTAGGGACATAGAATATTTTCCAATCCGTACGCAAAGGGCTCGATGACTTCAAGTCATTTATATCCAATCCGCCCTCAGAGGACTTGGACATTTAAATCGTTTATACTCTGGTCCGCACTCCGAGGACTCGGAGTACTCCAGTCCGTACTCCAGGGACTAGGAGATTTTTAGTCGTTTGTACTCGAGTCCGCACTCTGGGGACTTAGAGTACTCCAGTCTGCACTCCAGGACTTCAAGATTTTTTGTCGTTTATACTCGAGTCCGCACTCTGGGGACTTAGAGTACTCCAGTCCACACTCCGAGGACTTCGAGATTTTTAGTGGTTTATACTCGAGTCCGCATTCTGGGGACTTAGAGTACTCCAGTCCGCACTCCGGGACTTAGAGTACTCCCATCCGAACTCTGAGGACTTGGAGATTTTGAGTCGTTTATACTCGAGTCCGCGCTCTGGGAACCTAGAGTACTCCAGTCCGCACTCTGGGGACTTGGTGATTTTAAGTCGTTTATACTTGAGTCCGCACTCTGGGGAATTAGAGTACTCCAGTCCACGCTCCAGAGACTTGGAGATTTTGAGTCGTTTATACTCGAGTCCGCGCTCTGGGGACCTAGAGTACTCCAGTCTGCACTTTGGGGACTTGGAGATTTTGAGTTGTTTATACTCGAGTCCGCACACTGGGGACTTAGAGTAATCCAGTCAGCACTATGGGGACTTGGAGATTTTGAGTCGTTTATACTCGAGTCCGCACTCTGGAGACTTAGAGTACTCCAGTCCGCACTCTGGGGACTTGGAGATTTTGAGTCATTTATACTCGAGTCCGTACTCTGGGGACTTAGAGTACTCCACTCCATACTCCAGGGACTTAGAGATTTTAAATCGTTTATACTCATTCGTACGCTAGATAGAGTAATGTATCTCTTAGTCATTTGTTACAGCATTATCATACACAGGAACATCGGCAATTCATAGGAAAATGAAATGACTTCAAGCCTTTATTAATGAAAATAAGCTAAATTGTCTTTTTACATGCCGTAAACTAGGAATAAAAACCTGTTCGAAATAAATGCAACTAAAATATGATAGAAATGAACTAAGTGTAATAATGCTGCAAATGTTCACCATTCCATGCTCGGGGAAGTGTCGCACCATCGACGGTCGCTAGCTTGAAAGTTCCTTCTCCAAGCTTCCGTTCAATGACGTATGGACCTTCCCATGCGGGGCTCATGTGTGATGGAACTGGGAAAACTCGTTTTAAAACGAGATCACCCACACCAAAGATTTTCGGTCGGACTTTTTCATTGTATTATCGAGCAACTCAGTGCCTATACGCGACCGCTATTAAATTAGCTTCTTCGCATTTTTCATCAATGAAGTCCAACGATTCCAGCAAGAGATCTTGATTTGACTCAGGGTCATAATAAGTTACCCAATGTGATGGGACTTCAAGTTCTACGGGTATGACAGCTTCCATGCCATATGCTAATGTGAATGGGGTGTGGCCAGTCGCGGACTTGTGGGTGGTTTTGTAAGCCCAAAGTGCTGTCGGAAGCTCATCCACCCACTTGCCTCTAGCCTTTTCCAAACGTTTTTTCAATACAGATTTGATTATCTTGTTTACGGCCTCCACTTGTCCATTAGCTTTCGGATGAGCAACTGCTGCAAACTTTTTCTCAATACCATGTTTTTGGCAAAATTCCCTGAACTTTTTGCTTTCAAACTGAGTTCCATTGTCTGTGAAGATGGTTCGTGGCAGGCCAAAGCGGCATATGATATTTCATACAATGAAATTAATGACTTTCTTGGTGGTGATAGTGGCCAAAGGCTCTGCATCTGCCTACTTGGTAAAGTAATCGACCACAACAATCGCGTATTTTGCACCACCTTTGGATAGGGGTAAGGAACCGACTATATTAATCCCCCACATTGCAAATGGCCAAGGACTAACCATTCGTGTGAGTTTCGTCGGCAGAGTTCTTGGGATTTTCGCATACTTCTGGCATTTGTCACATCTTCTTACGTAGTCTACGGCATCCCTATTTACAGTTGGCCAATAGTATCCATAGCGGAGGAATTTCTTTGCTAATGTCTGCCCCCCGATATGGTCGCCACATTCACCTTCATGGATTTCCGTCAGGACTCGTTTTATCCCATCATGGGCAATGCACCGGAGCAATGGGGTCGAGAATCCCCTCCGATACATTATTTCATCCTGCATTACATAACGAGAAGCCTTACGAATGACTTGTCGTCTTTCGCTCCTTCTTTCAGGCACGACCCCGTGTAACAAGTACTGCTTGAATGGGGTCATCCATGACTCCTTCTCGATTTCTGTTTCTAACATGAAATCTACCTTCATTATATATATGCTCGGAACATATAAGGTTTCAACGGGAAATAATCCCATCTACTGCGCATCGCCAGTGCTTGCAAATTTTACCAATGAATCAGCCGCTCTGTTTTGTTCACGCGAAACATGTGAAATATCATAATACTCGAGATTCGCTAGCAGCTCCTGAACTTGGGCCAAATACGAGGCAAGTCTCTGCCCCCTTGCTTGGTAGTCTCCACGCACTTGATACACCACCAGCTGCGAGTCGCAAAAGATTTCAACCGATCTTATTCCCAGTTCTTTGACGAGTCTTAAGTCGGTAATCAATGCTTCATACTCAGCTTTGTTATTCGTTGCTATGAAGTCGAGCTTCAAAGCGTAGCAAACTGATCGGTTTTCAGGAGTTACAAGAACTATGCCAACCTCCAAACAACGGTCGTTAGATGCCCCATCAGTGTACATCTTCCAGCGGACGGGAGGTATGACATTGCGGCCGTTTGATTCATCTGTCATGGTGAATTCAGCGATGAAATCCGCTAGCGCTTGTCCTTGTATGGCCATTCGCAAGCAGGTAAGTAATATCGAACTGACTTAGTTCGATATTCCACTTTAACATTCTTCTAGAAGTTTTCGGTCGTTGGAGTATCTGACGCAAGGGTTGATCAGTGTAAACACTGATTGTGTGTGTTTGAAAATATTGGCGAAGCTTGCGTGATGCAATCACCAAGCAATAGGCTAATTTCTCGATCTTGGGATAGTTTCTTTCTGCCCCCGTCAGACGTTTACTAACATAGTAAACTGGTTTTTGAACTCGGTCCTCTTCACAAACCAAAGCCGTACTGATAGCATGTTGGGATACTGCCAAGTACACATACAACATTTCATGGTCTATTAGTTTCGATAGCACTTGAGGGCTCTCCAAATGTCTTACCAGAGCTCGGAATGCTTCCTCACAGTCGGATGTCCACTCAAAATTCCTTTTTCCCTTCTTTATCACATCAAAGAAAGGAATGCACTTATCCGTGGCTCTAGATATGAATCGGCTCAGCGCTGCCACCTTTCCGTTCAAGCTTTGTACTTGCTTTATAGTTTTGGGCACTTGTATGTCCCTAATAGCCTGAATTTTTTCCGGGTTAGCTTCAATTCCATATGCATTCACAATGAAACCCAAGAACTTTCCTGATGCCACGCCAAAAGAGCACTTCAAGGGGTTGATCTTCATACCGTAATGTCTGAGTATAACAAACATTTCTGCTAAGTATCGGATGTGGTCATTTGACTGCCATGACTTCACGAGCATGTCATACACATAGACTTCCATTGTCTTACCGATCTAGTCCTTAAACATTCGATTCACCAAACGCTGATAAGTTGCTCCCGCGTTTTTCAATCCAAAGGGCATTACTACATAGCAATATAGCCCCATATTTGTGACAAAATTGGTGTGCACTTGATCTGGAATGTGCATTGGGATCTGATTATTTCCTGAGTACGCATCCATAAATGACAATAATTCATGTCCGATGGTAGAGTCGACGAGCTGGTCGATTCTAGGTAAAGGGAGACTATCCTTCAGGCATGCTTTATTCAGATCGGAGTAATCAACACAAGTTCTCCACTTTCCATTTGCTTTCTTCACTAGCACTGGGTTAGATACCCATTCAGGGTAGAGGGCGTCGCAGACGAACCCATTGGCTTTGAGTTTGTTTACCTCCTCTTTGAGAGCCGTGGACCTTTCCGGGTCCATACCTCTCCTTTTCTGTTTTACGTGAACGTGTTTCGGGTCTATGTTCAACATATGACTCGCGATTGTTGGAGAAATCCCGCACATATCAGAGTGTGTCCAAGCGAAAACGTCCAGATTCTCCCGGAGGAAATCAGTAAGATCCTCGACCACTGAAGGGTCGAGTTGCGATCCAATCTTAAGAACCCGTGATGGGTCATCCTGGCTAACTGGGACGTCGATCGTCAGCTCAGCCGGTGCTGCATTCGTTTCCTTAGGTTCCCCATCATCATCATCTCTCGGATCTATGTCTCTAAGGATCCGAGAATGCTGCCCGAGCCAGGGCTCGGGCACTACTTGTCAATCATCAGTCTTTAGGATGCGGACAGAGCTGACCGCAACCTTTCCCTTCTCTCTCCGCTGAGCTTCTCTCAGTTCCACCACATAACATGCGGGATCAGTCGCCTGATCGCCGTGTGCAACACAGACTCCTTTGTTTGTCGGAAATTTTAATGTCAAACACCATGGGGCCAAAGCAGCCCTAAATTCTGCCAAGGCTAGGCGACCCAAAAAGACATTGTATGGAGAGTCAACATCCATTACTATGAACGGTAGGACTCGCACTTTCCTACGCTCACCTTCCCCCAGTTCAACTGGTAGCTCTATATACCCCATCGCGTCGGTTGCAGCACCGTTGAAGCCGTGGATACGGGCTTTGCATGGTTTCAAATCTTTCGTTTCCATCTTTATTTGATCATAAGCCTTCTTGAAGATGATGTTGACAGAGCTTCCACAATCAATCAAGATTCTTTTCATGTAAGCTGGCCTAATTGTTGCAGATATAACCATCGGGTCGATAGTAGGAGCCTCCACCTTATCCGTGTCTCGACTCCTAAACACTATATCGTTAGCCATCATGCGTTGTTGTTTTGCGGGGGTTCCATCTTCCACATTCGAACAACATTCATAATCTGCATGCCTCAAGGAGGTAGCATATCGTTCCATCTCCTGCCAATTCTTGTCTGCAGGATGAGGTCCTCCGACAATAGTATTTATGATCAATCTACCCACAGTCCGAGCAGGTTGTTCTGTTTGGTGTGGAGCCGGCCCGCGTCCGGGTCTGACGTTCCTTGCCTTCCATCTTGCGGATTTTTGACAAATTCCTGCAGTTTTTTATGTCTGATCAACTTTTCTATGGCGTCATGGAGGTGTCTACACTCCTCCGTGTTGTGCCCATGGGTCTCATGGAAGCGACAGTACTTCCCTGTTCGTTTCTGTTCTTCAGTGGACTCCTTTGGGCCTGGCTTTCTGTATTCAAAGGTGTTACTAGTAGATAGATAAATGTTTTCAAGAGAAGTATTCAGTGGGGTGTATTCATTGTAGGTCGGAATCATTGGCTTCCATTTCCCTGCTTCTCTTTTCTTCCGGGATTTCCACCTCCGGATCCTTTGGACTGCCTAGGCTTATTCTGGACATTGTCTTGAACTTTTCCCGAACTATCGCCGGACTGCTTCACAGTGATGTTACTTTTCACAGTCTCCTGAACAGGCCCTGGTGCCTTATCTCGTCTCGTCCATCGAGCCTCCTCCCTCCGTATGAACTGATGAGCTTTGGAATAGAATCGTTCCAATGTAGTTGGGGGCTTTTCCGCCAACCAATCTCCAAACTCCGAGTCTGGATCTACCCCTCGCATTACCGCCATCAAAATTGCGTGGTCGTTAGGATTGCTAACTTCAGTGGCGACAACATGAAACCTCTGTAAGTATGCTTTCAAAGACTCTCCCAGAGCCTGGATTACGCTTGATAATGACATTACGTCCTTTGGACGGGTAGCATGTATCCTGAATTGTTCAACAAATTTCATCGCTAACTCGTCGAAGCTGGATATAGATCGCGGAGGAACCCGAGTAAACCACATAGTGGCGATTCCGGACAGAGTGATTGGGAAACACTTACACTTAGTCGCATCATTTTCCCTTGCCGAATCCATCATCCATACGTACCTCATCACGTGTTGCCTAGGGTCAGTCTTCCCTTCGTAGGCCGGGATAGTCGGCATATTGATTTTCTTGGGTTACTCAGCCTGTAGGATAACATCCGTAACAACCCGCATATTTATCGATTATATATTTAAATATTTTATTTAAATATTTCACCGTTCATCGGATTTTGGTCCGAAAAGCTACTTTGTGCAAACAGTCGAATTGGGACTCGAGACCACCCCCATTGAGTTCAAAATGACGTTTGCAACCTTTTTGAGTATAAGCTTCGATATGTTTGGAGAAAGTTGATTTTTGCCACTTTTTCACTTAGGGTTTGGTTTAGGCTGAACCCACTTACTAACTCAGTCCCAACTCCCTCTCCTCTTCACTTCATTCTTATTTTCCTAACACTCAAGCTTTAGCAAAAATGGTGGAAGAGAATGGGAAATAGAAATCCAAAACCCTAGTTCCTCTTGCTAGCTCAAGTTCTTGCTCCAAACTAATAGAAGAACCCATTGGTAAGCTTCTCTTCATCTTCCCCAACTCATTCTCTCTTTGATCTCAGAAATTTCCTAAACCTAACTTGGGGAATGTTCTTCTTTTAAGCTTAGATTCAAGCTTCTAGAGTTGGATTTGAAGAGTGGTTGATTCCCCTTTGCTTTCAAGCTTCATCTTCATAAATTTTAGTGCAAAGGTGAGATTTTTAATCTCACATCTATGCTTATAATTCTCTTCTATTGTTAGGTATGAATTCCTAACACTTATTCATGTGCATTTGATTTTGATTTGGATTGCTTTTGTGAATATTCCAATTTTTAGTGTTTTGAGTTCAATTCGTTAAAAATCCTAACTTTGATGTTTGAACATGTTTTTGGTGATGCATCGAGGAGCATATAGGGCCGGGTAGTCGATTGGCATAAACCCTTAGCACCGTTGCTCGTGTGATTGCAATTTGATCGAGAGTTGCACCTCTTTTGAAATAGGGTAGGAAGTGCAAGCATACAGGTTCGGCCGACCGAGCCCCTGGGCCGGTCGACCGACCTGTAGTCCAGGCACTTCCTGCCTCTGTTTGGAAGTGCCGGTTACAGGCTTCGGCCGACCGAGCCCCCTGGGCCGGTCGACCGACCTGGTGCCTCGAGCACTTCCAACCTCTAGTTCGGTCTACCGACTCAGGGAGTCCAGTCGACCGACCTGCTACTATTTGCCAGATTAGCCTATATTGCTAATTCGTTTGAATATCCAACTTTAATCGATTCGTGTTGTCTCCCTTTTGTTGTTGTCATTTATTATCGACTTTGGTGACCTTTTCTTTGGGAATTTTAGATATATCCACTTTGATGGATTTTATATCGATTTCTTTGGATTTTATTCACGTCTTCGAATGTGAATTTTTATGCCCGATTGTTTCTACAATCACTTCTATGATTTGTCACTTTAAAATATAAAGGTTTTCTATATTAGTAGTAAATATCAAAACTCTTTCTTCAAATGATTTCAACACTATTTTATTACAAAGCTCGTTTTCTCAAACCGATTTCCAATCTATTAGTATATACAAACCTTTACCTCACTCGTATGAGAAATCTAATTAAACGACTTAGTAAAACAAGTGGTATGAAACGCTTGCGTTTACTTCGTTGGTTAATTTTTGGACTTGTTCGATAGAACCACTTGTGACATTTTTCTAGTGGAGATTTACAGTTTGTTCGTAAATGTTTAAGTTAAGCAAGTGGTTATGGGACATGAAGCTAAACTTTTATATTTACTAGCTTAGTGTAATTGACACTTCTCGTTGATCATGACGATCATCTTTGTGGTTTAGACTAGAAATGTGCGATGTCTCTTTGTTTGCGAGGTTAGGCTAACCACCACTTGTGCGATTCCATTCGCACATACCTTTTCGGTTAGCCTAGACACCACTTGTGTGATTTCGTTCACACATACCTTTTTGCTTTTTGGTTAGGCTAGACACCACTTGTGCGATTCCATTCGCACATACCTTTTTGGTTAGCCTAGACACCACTTGTGTGATTCCGTTCACATATACCTTTTTGCTTTTTGGTTAGGCTAGACACCACTTGTGCGATTCCATTCGCACATACCTTTTCGGTTAGCCTAGACACCACTTGTGTGATTCCGTTCACACATACATTTTTGCTTTTTGGTTAGGCTAGACACCACTTGTGCGATTCCATTCACACATACCTTTTCGGTTAGCCTAGACACCACTTGTGTGATTCCGTTCACACATACCTTTTTGCTTTTTGGTTAGGCTAGACACCACTTGTGCGATTCGGTTAGCCTAGACACCACTTGTGTGATTCCGTTCACACATACCTTTTTGCTTTTTGGTTAGGCTAGACACCACTTGTGCGATTCCATTCGCACATACCTTTTCGGTTAGCCTAGACACCACTTGTGTGATTCCGTTCACACATACCTTTTTGCTTTTTGGTTAGGCTAGACACCACTTATGCGATTCCATTCGCACATACCTTTTCGGTTAGCCTAGACACCACTTGTGTGATTCCACTCACACATACCTTTTTGTGATTTCTGGATTTCGTGTGTTGATTTCTGGAATTTGTATCATTGACTTGTTATGAGTACAGGTTTAGGGTATGATGCCCTCTTTGGATCTTTGAGAAGATTCTTGTGATATTAATTAATCTTTTGTTGATTATCATTTACATGCTTATAGTAGTATGCCATTATGGATATTATGTTTATGCCATATCTTGTATGTTATATCATGTCATCTGATATTTATAGCTAGACTGATCCGTTTATTATTTTCTTATGAAATAATACTCGGGTCAGACCGAGATGTTACAGGTGCTTCCGCTTGACTTCCTTCCGGGATTTGCTTCTCTAACTTTTGGTTAACTACTTTAGTTTAGTAGTTTTTGTTGTATACATTTGAGATACAGACCCTATGATGTATATTTACTCTTTTGTATAGCACGTGTAGCTATTCTTTTGTATTATCGTGGATCTTTTTGACCACTACTCTGATATACACTTTCATGTGTTAGTGTTATATTCATATCTATTTCCGCCTTTGTGATATGAATTGTCTGTGACTGATTTGTGTTATGTTTATTTCTATGTTTGTTTCTGAAGACCTTTATAGCCACCGTGTAGTAGCTTTGAGTTTGTGTCGGTATGTCGGATTTCCTCTTGAGATGAAAAGTTATATTTTTATCTAGCATATCGGTACTCGCACAAAGCAATTATACAGATGGTCGCTCCTCAACAGCCTTATCCTCCGTGCTAGTTGACAGCATTACACCGTAGTGTTCTTGGCTAGTGTGGGTATAGAGGTGGGGCGTCACAACATCTGTAAAGAGACTATGACTCCTGGACACTCCCCAATCTTCGTTGGTCAGACCTTGGTTCTCTCTCATCAACTGCCTGACCATGGCTAATAAATCTGGAGTTTGTATGGAAGGTGGGAGGTTAGGTTCCGCTCCACGGGACCATGCGGGTTAATGTCCCGCCTGTTGACGGTTGGTCAAACATACGTCCTAAAGGCCAGCTTGATTTGGGTCTTGATGAGCCGGGTGTTCGGTCTCTTCACGTGCCTGATCCCTGGCGGATCGATCAGTGGCACCTGCCTGTGTAGCCTCTGTCTTGCGGCGTCTACGCTTAGAAGGTTCGTTAACTGAGGTTGAACTATCAGATGAAGAATAAGGAGTGAGACTACTTCCAGCATTCTGATGCTGCTGCTGGGCAAGCTGGGTCATGAGATTAGTATTGGCTTGGATCTGCTCAGCAAGTTGCCTTCTACTTTCCCTGAGTTCTCTTATCAAGTCGTTGAACTCTGTTCGGGAAACGACCTCCGCTTGGTTCTGGGTGGAGGTTCCTGTGCCTTGAATTGCTGGTTGGTTGAGGTTCTATCTATTGTACACTAGCAGTTTCATTGACATCTACGTTGTGAGAGGCCGATCTAGTTTAGGGTCTTCCCATGATAGAGTTGTCGGTTGTAACTCTGAGTAGAATCAACAGATGTCTTGCGAATGATTTGGATCTCCTTCGGGGGATTTTTCAATCCAGTAGCTACAAAGTATATCCTATCGTCCTGAGAATTCGACTCTCAGTGAAAGCACCAAAATGTTAGCACCATAATTGGTCACTAACACCCTTGAGTTGAGTTATGTAGAGAGATTAATAAAGAAAGTAAAGTTAAACAGAGAACGGTACACAGATTTAAATGCAGAAAATACGAACACCGGATTTATAGTGGTTCGGCGTAATTGCCTACGTCCACTTTGAGGTAAATCTTTATTGCTTTTCTCAATAATCAATTACATATACAATCTGTATACCAATTATGTTAAATACAATTGCTAAGCAAAAAAGATAAGTCTTGAATGAGTCTTGAATGCGGCAGAGACCCCCGGTGTTCTCGAAAAAGGTCCCTTCCACTGTGCCCCTGCCTCTCTATTTATAGAAGAAGATGGGTTGGACTTCCCTGGTGGGCCAGGTAGCTAAGTAGCTTGGCCCAAAAAGAGTGATCTTTGTGTGTCGATCCATAGATGCCGTACGACAAAATGCCGAACAAGGCATGAATGCCGAACGATATCCTCATGTCGAACAAAGTGATGCCGAACGATATATTCATGCCGATCGAAGTGATGCCGAACGATATCTTTATGCCGATCGAAGTGATGCTGAACACTCTGAATGCGGAATGAAGTATTTGTGCCAAACGACACTGGAAGCCGACCCAGTGTGTTGTGTCGAATGACTCTGGATGCCGATCGATCCCGAACACTGAACGAGATTTATGCCGAACGACAATAGAAGCCGACCTAGTGTGTTGTGCCGAACGACTTTGGATGCCGATGGATCCTGAATGCCGAACGAGATTTATGCCGAACGAAGTGATGTGCCAAACAAGGTTTGGATGCCGAGCAGTATGGAATGCCGAATGAATCTGCCATGCCGAACGTCCATAGATGCCGAACGATATACAATACCGAATGTCTCTCAATGCCGAACGCTCTTGCATGCCGACCGTCCCATAGATGCCGACGAACTTGAGTGCCAAACGAATCATTTGTGCCGGACGACTCTAGAAGCTAAACGCTTTCTAATGCCAAATGCTCCTAAATGCCGAGCATTCCTGAATGCCGAGCGTTCCCTAATGCCGAACGATCTGGATGCCGAACGACTCATAAATGCCGAACAGTATGCAAATGCCGAGTACTTAGTTGCCTGGTCAAACCTTCAGGCAACAATACCAAACTGATCGAGTTGCACCGCACCCTTACACCTCCATACCTCTTTTGGTTCAAATACCGTCTGGGCTCAATCATAACCTATGCAACCATCGATTTGTAGCCGGGCCTAGTAGCCGGGTAACATTTTGCCCCCAAAGTACGTCGTGTGAATCAACATGACATGCTTTGATTCAGCGAGTAATTCCGGCTTTCAGATGCTAGGCCATCCTGAATGGTGCATGACTATTGCTTTTTATTGGCCTTCGATGAAGCTTCACGTCGTCTGAACTAGCTCATTTCAGAAGGGGCTCTCAACATCCTGTTATTAACTTTTCAAAAGCTAGATGTATATAACTTTTCGAAGGCTGAATCACGATGGATTTTCCAAATCCACGCTTCTCCACTCATTCAGTATTATTTGTCTCCTTATCACATACCATCCTCATCTAACATTATGTGTGCATATACATACGTACATACATATATATTTACAATGGATGGGTCGGTGTACGAACACCGAACCATGCGTTCGGTCTACCCGGAGTCGTTCGACAGTTTCACTCACCGAACCACTGAAGTATTTTGACCAGTTCCACAGGGTAAGGCCTGCTCGCCTTCCCTCTACCATATATAAACTTCACGCCTTTTTCTTTTCCTTCCACCTCTTACTTTATTTCTAACCTTCTCTAATTTGCTCCAAACCCAAACTCCTTCCTTCCACCGAACTGCTTTCCCACCTCGTTCCACTATCTTCCAAACGTGTTGCTTTATCCTCCTCAACTTCAAGCCTCAATAATCACCCGCCTCAGCCTCGAATTAATGCATAGGTGAGATTCCATAAACTAACTTAAATCCTTAGGCCATGCCTTTGTGAACTCGTATTGGACTAGAACCGTGTGTGCATACAGTCCTATGTGATGAATGAGAGAGGAGAGAAACATGATGAGTGAGAAGACAGGCATTGGCAACGTAGTGTTTCCAATGGTGGATTGCACCAGGTTGAGAGGAGTTAGTGTAGATGTTGATTGGAGAGTAAGTCGATGAATTATATGAGAAGAGAGTTTGTTGTTTTGTGAGAATGGGGAGCTCGGCGATTTTCAGGGGTCGATGCATAGGCTGAATGCACCTGTTTGGCACACCAACCGAGGGAAAGTAATCGGTAGTTCATTGAAGTAGAGCTGGACCGGTAGGAGTTGTGCTATAGAGAGGCTCGGTACTTCGGAAGGGAATTTCGATTGGTTCTGAGAGAGAGAGTGTGTGTGGGTCGATTAGTACGTACTTAGGAGTGTGGGTTTCTCGGTATTGAGGGAGTTGTTATGGATAGGTAGGAGTCTAGGATAATGGATTGGTATAGATTGAGAAAGGTGGTTCAATGATCAAAGAGAGAGAGGAGATGAGTATAGTGAGTGTGGCTTGACATCTGGTGAGGTGATGTAGGTCGGTAGGAGTCTAAGTGAGGCCAATCAGTAGTTAGGGGGAGATACCGAGTGAGTGAGTCGATATTGGTAATCAAAATTTTTTTAACTCGAATATAACATACATTTGGATAACTTACCTCCACAACCAAGCATAGCATAATGGACAATGACAAGTAATAAAGCATACAAGCCCAAGGACCTAATTTGAATTAACTATCCCATAGTTTGAACAATCTTAAATGCAAATTTAACCCAACAAATGCGAATAACACCTTTCACACTCTATGATGCCAATGTTTGATTCCAAGACTTCTACTGCTGGTCATATGATAAACTGCCAAAGACGGTCAACGATGACGGTCTCCAGGGATAGCAACTTAAAGTTCTATTACGCCACACTTGTCTTTAAAACTTTAGTTTCTCTGCACTCATTTTTGAGTCATCGCACTAGTTCATACACCACACGGAGAAATACATGGTCATTATATCTGATATCGACTATCTTTCAAGTATAGTTTAAACAGGTATCATCCATACTAAACCCTCATTGAAGATGTCGAAAAAGTCAAGCTCCACTACTATTTCTGACAAGCTTGAGCTAGGTTCTCAGTAGGAGGCAGTGGGAACCTCGAATCCACCGCCAACCTCCACACCTACCATTCCGAATCCACCTACCGTAGTTACAGGCCCAGCTCCTGATGATGTAGACGGAGCTGTTATTTTGGATAACCCCACTGATTCACAAGCCTCAAAAATTGGCGAAGCCGCTCTTAATCAATTGTGCTCAATCCATGGAATTCCCTTTGATGACCTTTTGGTTCCGTCAGGACAAGATTGACCTCACCTGCCCCTGGCCGAATATACTGCGTGTAACAAATTTATGTGCTGGGTCGGAAGTGTGACACCTTTCAATTCATTCCTTTGTGAAGTGTTGCGTTTATTGGGATTGCTCCGACATAGCTACACCGTAATAGCCATGCGTTTATTCATGGTACCTGCATCCTCTTTATGAGCACCTTATTCAGACTCCCTACTCCCAAGGATATCCGTTATATTTACCGCTTTAGGAGATGTTCCGACAGTCCATCCTTCATATTTCTCGAGCCACACTCCAAATGCCAAATCCTGACGGGTGCGTGGAGTAAATTTTCCCAGTATAAACAAGAGTGGTTTTACGCACGCTGCCCCCTGGTTTTGTGGGAAGATGGCTGGAAGGGAGTAAGTTTCATTTTTAGACTAATATTTATCTAAAGCTCCAAGTGCATCCTTTTGAACTTTTTAAGACTCTTATTGGTATCCACACATGACCTGAAGGCGCCGGGTATTCTGAGGTCGTTGAGGCCATTCGAGCTATTCCCGTAAGAAACCGAGACATTAAATCTGTTTTTTCCAATGAACTGCTTTCGAAGTTTGGAATACTGGAGGAGGGCCATCGAACTAGCCTTCCAATTGGCGCCACTACAATCGGATCCACTGCGAAAAGGCAAAGAGCATGTCAGACCTTTGGTACCCCTACAGGAGGGGCCCACGATACAACCGAGGAAGGTGAAATTAAAGAAACCAGGGTGCCAGAGCGATCAATGAAAACTTAAGTTCCGGCCAAGTGCTAGTGTCTGATGCACCTGGTGCTGGTGAACTATTGCCTCCTTCGAAGAAGAAAAAGAGTATAGCTTACAAGCTGAAAAAGAAGACAGTTGGCAGAACCTCAAAGGTTACGATAACTCCGATTGAGAAGAAATCGTCTTCCTAGAACTTGGAATGCTCATTAAAGGGCTTATCTGACTTGAGCATCCCTGATGACATACTGGATTATGGTTTTACTAACCCCGAGGCAATGAGACTTAAATTCGCTCACAAGGAGTGATGAAGGTTCTCAGACTCATCATCAGGGAGAGAAAACTCTAATGAGTAAAGCGAAAAATTCCCGTCCGTTGAGGGGGAATACACTAGGACACACACAAACACTTATACTCCACCACGCATTCAAATTTCACTCATCGTGTGATTCTTACTAACTCGTTCTCGTTTGGCTTTCTGTGCAGGTGACATGGGACGTACACATGGCACTGACCGCCTTCGCGTATCTTCCATCTTTTATCATTCTATTTGGGATTCCGTACCAAGAAAACGGCGAGACAGGAATGACGGCGGCGATAGAGATTATCATCCTAGAGAGTTATCATCTTCTAGAAGGAGGATTTATGCCATTCTTCATATCCAAGCGATCCTCCCCCTCACCCATAGCATAGTAGGGAGAAGGCTACTCAGAAGGGATCTCATTTCGAAGTTCCTCGCGACCAACATTCTGGCTCTTCAAGTACTAAGAAATCCCATAAGCCCTATAAGAAATTCGTGACTCCAACTAGGCAGACTCCCCTAGCCTCCGCACACGATCCATCAACAACAGAAAAATTAGCTGAGCTCTAGGCTACATTCCCGAAAATATGTTTCGATGGATTGAAATTTCTTCCTGCAATTCATCCTGTCCCCGGACATGTCAAACAAAGTGCAATTGCCTGCAACAACGATGTTTATGTTTAGCATGATGCGTTCATACACTTGGTGGAGAAAGTTTTAGAGGTTTCCATGGAACGTCAACACGAAATTGATCGCCTGAAACTCGAAGCTATTCATGACAAAGATATCATTAAGGCCCAAGATAAAGAGCTATCCTCATACAAATCTCAACTTGAGGCTGCTTAGAAAAATGCCAAGGAGACGGTCAAGGCAGTTAGTCTCTTGGAGGCCACTCACAAGAAAGAGATCGATGAAGCAATCCAACATAGTAGTGCTCTAGCTTTAAAGAAAGAGTTTATCTAGAAAGAAAATGATATTCTTGCTCGAAGGGTTAAAGAGCTGAAGGAGCTGCTCTTTAAAGAGAAAGAAGAGAAAACTGCTACGCAGGAGAGTCACAACGATATTGCGATGAATTATCGCAACACGACTTCTAAAGACGAAGCTCGATGAGGAGCTTTCCAAGGTCGAAGCACTAAAGGAGGCAGCTCATGATGAGGGTAAGAAAATGGCGCTTATGGAATTCGACTCTCATCTTGAGGTATCTATTGAGACCAGCAGAGAAGAAATTAAGTGCTTATTTGATCCGCTCATTGCCGAGTACAATGCACGAGTTCTCATGCACCGTGACCTATCTTTTCTAGGCGATGGTTACCTCAAATCATTGGCCGAAGTATGGGATGCTTTGATAAAAATTAAAAGAGTTGAGCCGGGCGTCGAAGAGGTTGATGAAGAAGCTCTTGTGAGGGAAGTGGTTCGAGGAAACGAGCCTTCAGACTTATCCGTGGCAAAATCCCTCTTCAGTAAAGACTCCTCGTTATCAAAGGATAAGGACGATATTGCTGCCGTCCGGCACTGAGTCTCCAGTTCCTCCTTCCGTTCAGCCGGCCGCTAGCCCGTCACATGGGCCTCCCAAGCTGTATGTTGGTTATGACTCGGAGAAGCCTAGGCTTCGTGTTCACATTCTACTCCCTATTTTGGAGGGTGTTACTCGCAAGACGACTAAGAGTCAAATGGAAGCCGGTATGTAGCTTTTTCTTCTACAGTTCAAGAAACCATCACTTTTGGCGAGTAGTAGATGTATTCTAACATTTGTCTTTTATGACTTCATGTGGGCCATTTTGATCCTGAACTGATTCCAAGGAGCGATGTCGCCATGGAGCGGGAAGAGAAAGTGGTTGAAGCACTTCACACTAGGGTTACCCTTGGACCCGATGCTCAAGTGATCGGGGCATTAGATGAGGATAAACTTGAGAATCCCTCGCCTGTAGATGAACATGACAAGGTCGAAATCACAGGTGCTTCCGAACATACTTCGAAGCTTAGCACGATGGAGCAAATCGACGAAGAGGACAAAAAGAAAAGGGAAGTTAAGATAGAACCTCAGGTGGTGGAACTAGATGACCCTCTAAATAGGCCTCTAAAGGTCATTCTCCCCGGTGGGACTACACCTTTGGAGGTCCCTCATCCTTCCTTAGATACCATCTAGTTGGGAAGCAAGGGGTCTAGGAGAAAACGTTTGGCCGAGGAGCCTTCGCAGAAGGCGAAGAAGGAGAAAAAGTCAAAGAGGTAGCTATCATCTAGTCGTACATCGCTCAGCTTAAATAAATCTAAATCATGTAGTTGTTTCTTTTCTTTTTTATTGTCGTCATAGGTAGACTTTGGCTTCGGACTTCGAAGGAGTTGTAGTGGAACTTAATTTTTGATCAGTAAATAAATTTTTGTTTCTTTGTATTCCCGGACTCTCATCGTTTAGCTTATCACCTAACTTGTAATTGAAATTCAGAGTCTTGTAGGTAACGTAAGCTCCAGTCCGCTTTCACATGACTAGGAGATTTTTGAATTATTTATACTCTAGTCTACGCTCCGAGAACATTGGGATTAGTGAATCATTTATACCCTAGCCCGCACTCCGGGGGCTTAGAGATTTATTGAACCACTTATACTGTAGACCGCACTCTAGGAACTCTGAGAGATCTAGTCCGCGCTCTGGGGAATTAGAGATTTTTAAATCGGTTATACTCTAGTCTGCACTCTAGGGACTCAGAGTACTCTAGTCCATGCTCTAGGGACTTAGAGATTTTTGAATTATTTATACTATAGTCCATGCTTCGGGGACTTTGGGATTAGTTAATCATATATACCCTAGCCTGCACTCCAGGGCTTAGAGATTTATTGAATCGCTTATACCCTAGTCCGCACTCTGGGAACTCAGAGCTCTCTAGTCCGTGCTCTGAGGATTTAGAGATTTTTGAATCATTTATACTCTAGTCTTCACTCTAGGGACTCAGAGTACTCTAGTCCATGCTCTGGAGACTTAGAAATTTTCGAATTGCTTATACTCTAGTCCGCACTCTGGAGACTCAGTGTACACATGTCCACGCTCCGAGGACTTAGATATTTTTTAAATCTTTTATATTCTAGTCCGCACTCCGGGGACTCAGAGTACTCTAGTCCACACTCCGGGGACTTAGGGATTTTTTAAACCATTTATACTCTAGTCCGCACTCCGGGGACTCAGAGTACTCTAGTCCACGCTTTAGGGACTTAGAGATTTTTAAATCGTATATACTCTAGTCCGCACTCCAGGGACTCAGAGTACTCTAGTCCGCACTTTGGGGACTTAGAGATTTTCGAATCGTTTATACTCTAGTCCGCACTCTGGGGACTCGGAGCACTCTATTCCGTGCTCTGGGGACTTAGAGATTTTTGAATCGTTTATACTCTAGTCCGTACTCCGAGGACTTAGAGTACTCTAGTCTGTGCTCTGGGGATTTAGAGATTTTTAAATCGTTTATACTCTAGTCTGCACTTCGAGGACTCAGAGTACTCTAGTTCGTGCTCCGGGGACTTAGATATTTTTGAATCGTTTATACTCTAGTCCACACTTCGAGGACTTAGAGCACTCTAGTCCGTGCTATGGGGACTTAGAGATTTTTGAATCGTTTATACTCTAGTCCACGCTCTGGAGACTTAGAGATTTTTGAATCATTTATACTCTAGTCCGCACTCCAGGGACTCGGAGTGCTCTAGTCCATGCTCTGAGGACTTAGAGATTTTTGAATTGTTAGCTGATCGACTTTTAGTTTTGTGCGCGCGTTCATATTCCAGACAGATTAATGCAATTTTATTTTTTTCCATGATATCACAAAACACTAATAGTACATTGGAAAATAGCTTCAAGCCTTTATTGATTGTAGAAAATATGGACAAACTGAATTGTCTTATTACATGTCGGAAACAAAGAGCAACAAAAGAAAAGTATTCTGGAAACAACTGCTACTAAAAATGCAAAAGAAATAAACTATGTGTAACAACGATGTAAATGCTCGCTATTTCATGCTTTAGGGAGCATCACCCCATCAATAGTTGCTAGCTTGAAGGTTCCTTCTTCAAGCTTCTATTCGATGACGTATGGACCTTCCCATGTGGGATTTTTATACGACAGGACTAGAAAAACTCGCTTCAAAACAAGGTCACCCACATCGAAAGTTCTTGGTCGAACTTTTTCATTACAATATTGGGCGATTTGGGGCCGATATGCGACTGCCCTTAAATCAGCTTCTTTAAGCTTCTCGTCGATAAAGTCCATTGATTCCAGTAAAAGATCTCGATTCGTCCTAGGATCATAACGAGTCATCCGGTGAGAGGGAACTTCAAGTTCTATGGGTATAACAGCTTCAGTGCCATATCCGGTGAGAGAGTGCTGTTGGAAGCTCATCCACCCACTTGCTTCAAGCCTTCTCCAAACCATTTCTCAATATGGACTTGATTGTCTTATTTACGACTTCAACTTGTCCATTCACTTTAGGGTGAGCGACTACTGCAAACCTTCTCTCAATGCAATATTTTTGGCAGAACTCTTTGAATTCTCTACTCTCAAATTGAGTTCCTTTGTCAGTAATGATAGTTCGCTGAAGGCCAAAGCGGTATATAATGTTTCACACAAAAAAATTAGTGACCTTTTTGGTGGTGAACGTAGCTGAGGACTCCACTTCTATCCACTTGGTGAAATAATCGACCGTGACAATTGCGTATTTCGCACCACCTTTGGCGATTGGCAAGGAACCGATTATATCGATCCCCCATATTGCAATTGGCCATGGACTAACCATTTGCGTGAGTTCCGTCGGCGGTACTTTTGGGATCTTTGCGTAATTTTGACCTTTGTCGCATCTCCTTATGTAGTCTGTGGCGTCCCGATTCACGGTCGACCAACAGTATCCATAGCGGAGGATCTTTTTGGCTAGCGTCTGCCTCCTAGTATGGTGACTGCATTCTCCTTCGTGAACTTCTTTTAAGACCCGTTTACCTTGTCGTGGGTGATGCACCTAGTAACGGAAATGAAAATCCTCTCCGATACATTATTCCATCATGCACGATATACCGCGAGGCCTTGCGAACGACTTGTCGTCTCTCGTTCTTTCTCTCAGGCAAGGTTCCATGTAGCAGCTATTCTTGGAATGGGGTCATCCATGACTCCCTTTCAGTTTCCATCCCTAACAAAAAATATACTTCCATTTCATTTATACTTAGGGCATGTAAGGTTTCGACGGGAACCAAGCTCATCTTTTGTGCATCACCACTACTTGCAAATTTTTGCCAATGAGTCGGCTTTCCTATTTTGTTCATGTGGAATGTGCGAAATATCGTAACATGCAAGGTCTGCCAACAATTCTTGAACCCGAGCGAGGTATGGGGCAACCCTTTGCCCCTTCGCCTAATAGTCTCCCCATACTTGGTACACCACCAATTGTGAGTCACAAAAGATGTCAATCGATTTCACTCCAAGTTCTTTGGTGAGCTTTAATCCTGCAATCAATGCTTCATACTCAGCTTCGTTATTCGTAGCAGGGAAATCGAGTTTCAAAGCATAACAAATTGATCGGTTCTCAGGAGTGTAAAGAATAACACCAGCCCTATAACAACGGTCGTTGGATGCCCCATCAGTATATAGCTTCCATAGAACAATGGGGATTACATCACTACTGCTTGCTTCGTCTGACATGGTGAATTCTGCAACGAAGTCTGCTAGCGCTTGCCCTTAGATAACCATCTGTGGTAGGTAAGTGATATCGAACCGACTCAGCTTAATGTTCCATTTGAGTATCCTTTTAGAGGTTTCTGGTCATTAGAGCACCTGCCGCATAGGTTGATCGGTATAAACACTGACCAGGTGCGCCTAAAAATACGGACGGAGCTTGCGTGATGCGATCACCAGGCAGTAGGCTAGCTTCTCAATCTTAGGATAAATTTCTCTATGCCCCCGTTAAATGCTTACTAACATAGTACATTGGCTTTTGGATTTGGTCCTCTTTAAGAATCAAAGCTGCACTGATGGCATGTTGAGATACGACCAAGTAAACATACAAGTCCTCATGGTCCATAGGATTTGACAGAACATGGGGCCTCTCCAAGTGCCTCACTAGAGCTCGGAATGCATCCTCATAGTCCGTCGTCCATTCAATATTTCTCTTCCCTTTCCTTATCACATCAAAGAAAGGAATACACTTGTCAATCGCTCTTGATATGAATCGACTCAACGCGGTTCCATTCAGGTTGGCTTGTATGTCTCAAATATCCTGAATATTTTCTAGGTTGGCTTCGAATTCCCCGTGCATTGATAATGAAACCTAAAAACTTCCCTGATCAACATCAAAGGAACATCTCAATGGATTTATTTTCATTCCGTAATACCTAAGTATATCAAACATCTCCGCCAAGTCTCGAATGTGGTCATTTGACTGTCGTGACTTTACAAGCATGTCATCCACATAGACTTTCATTGTTCTACCAATCTTATCTTTAAACATCTGATTCACCAAAAATTGTTAAGTTGCCCCTGTGTTCCTCAATCCGAAAGGCATCACTACATAACAGTACAATCCAACGTCCGTGACAAAACCGTATGCTCTTGATCTGGAATGTGCATCGAGATCTGATTGCATCCCGAATACACATCCATAAATGAAAATAATATGTGTCTTGCTGTCGAGTTGACCAGCTGATCAATTCTGGGAAACGGAAAACTATCCTTGGGGCATGCTTTGTTCAAGTTTGAGTAATCAACATAGATCCTCCACTTTCCGTTCGCCTTCCTCACCATATGGGATTAGATACCCATTCAGGATAGAGGGCGTTGCGGACGAACCCATTGGCCTTGAGTTTATCCACCTCCTCTCTAAGAGTAGCAGACCTCTCCGGTCCATGCCTCTCATTTTTTGCTTCACTGGCACATATTTTGGGTCAATGTTCAACATATGACCTGCGATGGCAGGAGAAATCCTACACACATTGGAATGGGTCCATGCGAAAACATCTAGATTTGCTCGGAGGAAATATGTAAGATCCTCTATCATCGAGGGGTTGAGCTGTGATCCAATCTTAAGCACCCGTGATAGTTCATCATGGCTAACTGGAATGTCAATCGTCAGTTCAGCCGGTGTTGCCTTAGTCTCCTTGGGTTCTTCATCATCATCTCTCGGATCTATGTCCCTATAGATCCGACCCTATTTCCCAAGCCAAGGCTCGGGCATTACTTGTCAATTTTCTACGACACGGATGCGGATAGAATTGTCCACACCGTTGCCATTCTCTCTTCGCTAAGCCTCTCTTAGCCCAACCACATAACATGCACGACCAGCCGCTTGATCTCCATGCACTACACCAATTCCTCTGTCCGTTGGAAATTTCATGGTCAACCACCATGGGGCCAAAGCCGCCCTAAATTTCGCCAGGGCTGGTCGTCCTAGAAAAACATTATACGGCGAATCAACATCCAAAACAATGAATGTTAGGATCCGCACCCTCTTACGTTCACCTTCCACTAGTTCAGCTGGAAATTCAACAAAGAACTACTACATCAATAGTCGCACCATCAAAGCCATGAATTCGGGCTTTAGATGGTTTTAGATCCTTCGTCTCCATCTTTATCTAGTCATTCGCCTTTTTAATCAATCAATATCCTTCTCACAAGCGTCAGCCCAATCATGGCTGAGATAACCATCGGGTCAATGGTAGGTGCCTTCACCTAATCGACATCCCTACTCCTGAATACTATGTCATCCGTCATGATTCGCTGCTGCTTTGCTGGAGTCCTAACTTTTATGTTCGAGCAGCACTCGAAATCCGCACGCTTTAGGGAACTAGCATAGCTTTCCACTTCTTGCAACTTTTGTCTATCGAATGAGGTCCTCCAATTATCGTGTTTATGACCAGCCTTCCTCCGATCGGGCTCCTCAGGTCGATGTAAAGCCTGCCCGCGATTGGAGTCAGATGTCCCCTGTTTACCTTCCTGTGGACTCTTAACAAACTACTGTAATTTCTTTTGGAGAATCAACTTTTGTATAGCATCATGGAGGTGTCTACACTCTTCGGTATTGTGCCCATAGGTCTCATGGAACCGACAGTACTTTCCAGTCTGATTTTGTTCCTCAGTGGATTCATATGGGCTCAGCTTTCGGTATTGGAATGTATTACAAGTTAATAAATAAATATTCCAATGATGTGTTCAAAGGAGTGTATTTGCCATAGGTTGGGATTTTTGGTTTCCACTTTCCCGTTTCCCTCTTTCTTCTAGAATTTCTCCCTCCAGATCCTTTAGACTGCACCGGCTTATTTTGAACATTGACCTGGACCCTGCCAGAGTTGTCTCCAGATTGCTTTAACGCAATGTTGCTTTGCACCATTTCCTTGATGGGCCCTGGTGCACTGCTTTGCCTTGGCCACCTGGCCTCTTCCCTTCTCATGAATTGGTTCGCCTTTGAATAAAAGCATTCCAAGGTAGTTGGTGATTTTCCATCAGCCAATCACCAAACTCTAAGTCCAGATCCACTCCTCGCATCACGGCCATAAGAATAGCATGGTTATTCGGATTGCTAACTTCGGTAGCAGCAACGTGAAATCTTTGCAAATAATCCTTTAACGACTCCCCCGGAGCCTGGATCACACTGGATAGAGACATCACGTCATTTGGGCGAGTGGCATGGATTCTAAACTGCTCCACAAATTTGACCTCTAACTCGTCAAACCTGGAGATCGATCGTGGAGAAAGTCTGGTGAACCACATGGTAGCGTTCCCAGAGAAGGTCATTGGGAAGCATCTGCATTTGGTCGCGTCATTGGCCTGTGCCGAATCCATCATCCACTCATATCTTATTATATGCTGTAGGGGATCAATCTTCTCTTCATAAGCTGGAATAGTAGACATATTGAACCTCCGAAGGTACTCAGCCTGAAGGATAGCATCCGTGAATGAAGTATAGCTCCTAGATGCACCCCAATCATCGTTGGACAATCCCTGGTTCTCCCTCATCAGTTGTTTGACCAAAGCTGATAAATACGGAGTCTGGATGGGAAGTGGCAAGCCAGAATCCATCTTGCACGATCGTTCTGGTTGGTGCCTCCTTGGTAGGTGATCTCCCAAGTGCACGTCCCGAGGACCCTCTTTGCTACGTTCTTAGCGAGGTGGTGGACCAACTTCCACTTGTGCTCCGGATCCTAAGTTTCTACTCCAGTTTGGGTGCGATTTCCTAGGAGCAGGCGAGGTGCCACGGTTCCAGGTAGGGAACCTAGATCATTTCTGTTGGATTGCTCTGCTGCACCTGTTTGTGCCGTTTCGATCCTACGGCATCTATGCCTGTGATGCTCATCTGACGAAATGGAGCTATCAGATGATGAGTAGGAAGCGGGGCTTCCGCCAGCTTTTTGATGCCGCTGCTGAGCAATCTGGGTCATGAGGTTGGTGTTTGCTTGAATGTGCTCATTAAGCTATCTTCTACTTTTCACGAGCTCTCTCATCAGCTCATTAAACTCCGCCCTGGTGACAACTTCTGATTGGGTTAGGGCGGTGGCAGTTCTTGCGACTGGATTAGCTTGTTGATTACTGGGTCCCACTTGCTGGACGTTGGCGGTCTCATTGACATCCGCATTGTGGGAGGCTGATCTAGTACATGGCCTTCCCATCTTAGAGTTATTCGTTGGAACTTTGAATAGAATCTATAAACTCTTGAGAATGAACTCGGATCTCCTTCAGGGGATTTCTTCAATCCAGTAGCAACAAAGTAGATCCTAACAGCCTAAGAATGTACGTTCTCAGCGAAAGCACCAAAATGTTAGCACTAAAATAGTCACTAACACCCTTGAATAGAGTTGTGTAGAGAGATTAATGAAGAAAATAAATTAAATAGAGGAATAACGCAATTGAGTGCAAAAAGAACAACAGGAAAGGAAACACAAGATTTATAGTGGTTCGGCGTAATTGCCTACGTCCACTTTGAATATGATCTTTATTACTTTTTCAATCACTTGAGTACAGATACAATCTGTAAACAAACAACTTAAATGCATGTTTGAACCGAAAAGAAGTGAGAACAAAAATTGGCAGAGTATCCTTGGACTTCTCGAAAACAGGTCCCTTCAACAGTACTCTTGCCCTCTATTTATAGACGAAGATAGGCAGGTTCTCCTGTGCAGGCCCATGACCAAGATAGCTCGGCCCACAAGCCTCAATTCAACTAACCAGCCCAGGCAATTCCGAACGACTATGGTTAAACCATGTGTTGCCGACCCTCTATGGCCGAACTGGGGTCGTCAGTAGCTAACTTGAAGCAAGCTCTCGAGGGACTCGGAGCAACTTATGATGTATCTCGATGCAAAATAATGCCGACCGCCTCACCTTACCGTAGACCACAAAAACATGCTAACCCCCTTATTGTGCATCGAACCAGGTATGCCGATCCATATGTTCTAATTCATTATGACTGAATCACGAGCGCCAAACCAGGACCGAACAAACCACCCTGGCCGATCCATGCACGGCCTTTCTTCCTTGACCGAGCGACATCTGCTGAAACACCTAGACCGAATGACACATGCTGACCCACCTAGACCGAACGATACATGGTCTTTCTTCCTTCTAAGGCTGACCCATATGTCCCTAACTACGTTTAAAGGTCGATCCACTGAAATAGACTGAGCCACTCAAACATGCCAAACCACTCATGTAGGCCGAACCACCCACATACCAAACTGATCAAGTTACACTGCACCCTTACACCTCCATACCTCTTTTGGTTCGAATCCCGTCTAGGCTTAATCATAGCCTCTGCAACTATCGATTTGTAGCCAGGCCAAGTAGTCGGGTAACAACGAGCTTTCCAATCCTTTCTAAAATCTGCAATGGTCCAACATATCTCGAGGCCAACTTTCCTGACTTTCTGAATTGTACCACACCCTTCATCGATGATACTTTAATGAAAACTCTGTCTCCCATTGAGTACTCTATGTCTTTACGCCTCTTATCTGTGTAAATCTTTTGCCTGGATTGAGCTTCCTTCATCCGTCCATCGATTAACTCAATCTTTTTTGACGCCTCTCTAACTAGGACCTAAGACCAATCTGTCTCCAGTCTCCAACCAATATGCTAGCGATTTGCATGGTCCTCCATTCAAAGCTTCAAAATGCGTCATTCCTATACTAGTTTGATAACTATTATTATAAGAAAACTCAATCAAATGTAGGTGATCTTCCCAAGATTTATCAAAATCTAAAACACAAGCTCTCAATAAATCCTCGAGTGCCTTTTTGACTCTCTCTGTCTGTCCATCCGTTTGTAGGTGATATGTTGTACTCATCTAGAGCTTGGTACCTAATACTTCTTGTAGATTCCCCCAAAATTCGCTGGTGAATAATGCATTTCTATCGCTGACTATGCTACTAGGAATTCCATGAAGTCTAACTATGTTCTTCATGAACAACTTAGCCAAAACAGGTGTCGTTCTGTTTGACCTGACTGGAATGAAATGGGGACTCTTGGTCAACCTGTCCACTATAACCCATATGCTTTCATTTCCCATGTTCGACCTCGGCAACTTATCTACGAAATCCATCGATATCGAATCTAATTTCCAGACCAGAATATCTAGAGTTTGAAGTAACCCACTTGGCTTTTGATGTTCGGCTTTCACTTGTTGATAGTTTACATATTGCCTAACCCACAAGCCAGCATCCCTTTTCATGTCTTTCTAATAGAAGCTCTTCATATCTTGATACATCTTGGTCCCTCTAGGGTAAATCGTAAACTTCGATCGATGACATTCCTCTCGAACTTCTCTCATCAAGTTCTCAGCATCAAGAACACATAACCGTTCCTTCTTTTTCAACCATCCTCTTTGGTCAAGACTAAAATCCCTTAGGTCATTAATCTCTGAGCCTATCTCAAGCCTTTTAATCTTCTCGGCTAAAAATGGATCTTCTTTCTTCTTAGAAACTATCCTTTCGATCAACACCGGTCGAACTTCTAAACAAGATAACATGGCAGTACCCTAACTAGAACTAGCAGTAGATCTCAACTGCACAGCACAACTAGCCAGGGCTTCTAGATCCTTCTATTCTGTTTAACATCGCTAACACCACATTATGATGATTTCTGCTGAGAGCAACTGCTACCTTATTGCCTTTGTTAGGAGCATACTCCATACTGAAATCATAAGCTGCCAAAAATTCCAACCATGTCTGCTTCCTCATTATAGACTCCTTCTAATGGAATAGGTATCTTAAAGACTTATGATCATTATACAACTCAAATATCTCTCCTAAGAGATAATGCCTCCAAATCTTCAAGGTAAAAATCGCTGCTACCAACTCCAACTCATGAGTAGGATATCTTATTTCGTGCGGTCTAAGCTGTCTAGATGCATAAGCAATGACTTTACCCATCCAAATCAACAACGCTCCCAATCCAGTCCCACATGCATCAGTGTATTCTACCAACCCTCAGTTACCATCTGGCTCTACTAGCACTGGTACCAGTGGCCATATAGTCCAAGAAAACTCCTGATTTCGGTTACCGTCTCCAGTCTCTTCTATTTGTTCACAGCTTCAATCTTATCTGGATCGACTGATAATCCTTTCTTTGAAACCACATAACCAAGAAACTTAACCTCTTTCCTTCAAAAATGACAATTAGAAAACTTTGATTTTAGCTAATTCCGCCTTAACGTCTCTAGCACAACTCTAAGATGAATCTCATGCACTCTTTCATCTTTTGAATATACTAAAATATTATCTATGAATACCAACACGAACCACTCCAAGTGCTCTTGGAAAACCCGGTTAATCAAATCCACGAAGAAAGCAGGTGCGTTTATCAATCCAAATGGCATCACCAGCCACTCATACGAACCATACATAGCCGAAATGCTGTCAAAGGAATGTTGTCCTCCGCCACTCTTAACTAGTGGAACCCCGTCACCTAATCCAATTGGGAGAACACTCTAGCTCCAGTCAACTGATCAAACAGATCATTTATCCTCGGCAAAGGGTACCTATTCTTGATTGTCCTTTTGTTTAACTCAAGATAGTCGATGCACATCCATAACGGCCTATCTGGCTTCTTCACGAATATTACGGCCGCTCTCCAAGGCGAACTGCTTGGTCAAATAAAGTTCCTTCCCTCCAGATCTACTAGCTTCACCCTTAATTCCTTCATCTCTATTGGTTCCATCCTGCTAGGTGGTCTACTGACAGGTTCAGTTCCTGTTACAAGATCTATCCAAAACTCAACAGCTCGTTTTGGTGGTAGCTCTGTAACTGGCTCAAAAACATCTGCAAATTTTCTTGCTACCTGAACCCGACTTAACTACCTCCATGGCACTTAACAAAGAATAAACACTCTTACTAGAATTCTTTGCTGAGAAGATGATTCGGTTATGACTATCTGGATGTCTCGATGATATTTTCCCTATCTTGACAAAATACCATAGCCTTGTACTTACCCAACCAATCCACATCCAAAATGATCCCGAAATCTATGAAATCAAAAACATACAAACTACATGCAAACTTATGACCTAACAAATCAATTTCTAATTGGTCACATCTTATCCCTAGAGTTGCATACCCTCCTATTGGATTCGCAACCCTTAAGGAAGTAACAAGGTATGTGGGTTCTATTCATAATCTATCAACCAAATACTATGGTATGAATGAATTTGATGCACCGGTATTAAATAGTACCCTAACTGGTATACTCTAAATCAAAAGAGTACCTTCCATCATAATTTTTCCTTTCTCTGTGGTAGTAGGTCTAGAAGAAGATGGTGGTCCAATAGCAAACACCTTCCCTCTATCCGCCTTGACTAGCTCTGGACATTGGTTCTTATAATACCCAACTTGGTCGCGGTTGAAACATTTCACATTCTTCTTCTCTGCAGATTTCTTCCCCTTGCCTGTCCAGCACTCATGAGCATAGTGGCCCTTCTTATCACACTTATAACACACCAAATCAGTCTTTACCTTCTTGACAGCCTCCCTTTTCTAGGCTCCCATCTTCTTAAAGAATTTACTTTTCTTTCCTTGAGGATCCTAGGATTCAACAAGCTTCACTTTAGCTGAGATAGTAAGCATCTCATCATGGCGAATGGCCATCTCCACCACCATATTACAGGGCTCTCTGACATGGCCTTAATCCACGAATAAATCTCTCATTCCTTCTGATGTCAGTGTCAACCAAAACATATCCATATCGAGACAACTCATCAAACTTAGTAGTGTACTCGATCACTGACATCTCTCTCTTACAAGATCCATGAACTTCCTCATCAACGTCGACTTGGCAACCTCAGACAAGAACCTCTGCCGAAACCTTCTCCTATAATCAGCCCAGGTCAGCTCTTCCTCCGAAACTCTGGCTGTTACGTGTCCCACCAGTAAAGCGCTAACCCTTGCAACTGACTAGAGGCCTTCTCTTTTCTCTATCATCCAAGCCTAAATCAGTAAAGATCCTCTCATAGTTCGAAGCCAATTCTCAACTTCAACAGCATCCTCCGTTCCAACAAACAGCTTTCCACCCAAACTGGTGTAGTCTCTGCTCAGCCTTGAATAGTTATAACCAACTGGAACTACATGATTAATTCCACCAGCATTACCAACAGCTCTTGCTTACAAAAGATTAGCCAACAACTGATAAACCATCCCCGCATCTATTAGCGGATTTCCAACACCTAAAATGGCTTCAGCATTTTGATTAGCATTAGCCTGTCGACCTTGGTTCCTCTGGGTATTAGGTCGAGCATTTTCGTTGGTTATGATGCTTCCTCCACCTAGATTTACTCTTCTATTTCCTGCTTCCATATCCTCTTTCTCGTAAATCTGCATGCAAGCCTTGGTAAGCTACAGAAGAACGGTCTAAAAGAGAGGAGAACATCTGCACACACACATCAAATACAAGTACGTTACTATAGCGTTAACCCAAACCCCGATCATATTTTCAAATTCATTGTATTATGTTTCAAAAAGTTATTAGATTTTACTTTCCTTTTAAAGTTTCATAAACCTATGCTCTGATGCCAACTTTTAACATCCTTTACTTGGAGGCCCAAAACTAACAATTATGGATGCTGCAGTCATCCATAGATATTAATCCTCGACGACCAAATATAGCACCGCTAGATACATTGATACACAGATCTTAGAAATATGAAAAAAATTTAATAAATCAAAGATACATTTACACATTCCACTCAAAACATGAGATATCCATTACATAATACCAAAAACGTTAACTACATTCAAAAAATATAATTATTGCATATACGCCAAGAGCGACATATGAAGATTCCCCATTGGTTGATCAGGGTATATAGCAAGGCTAATAAATCTAAATTTACAAACGAAATACACATTGGAAAAAGATAACTCTAAATAACTAACTGCCTTTTGCACGCCTCTGGAAGCTTTATTCTTCTAAGAAGAGAACCTGAAAACTCTAAACCTCAAACTACTCAAAATCAATTGAGTACCCAAGAGTTTAAGGGGAAAACAAAAACTTCTACTCAGATTTAAAGCCTGCTATGAATAATAATCTAACATCTCTATCCTTTTAGATATCTAGTGAGACCACACTGCTTAGCAGAACAGATTTTCGCCTCACTACTATCCTAAAACCTTTGTAAAACCATATACCGTTCTCCTACATCCACAATGGTTAAAAAATACATTTTAAAATATTATGATGATATGCGTATATAAAAATGTTAGGATTTCCCATCCCTCAGTTTAAATTGACACCCTATCAAAATTATAGTTCCTAAGGTCAATATTAACCTACTAGTTTTGTGGGTTTACTAATAACCTTTTTCATTAGACATGGACACCCTGTTCTATTTCATAGTTTTCATGGGGTCACTAAGAACCTATAGGCACCTTCCAATTAACTTAATTAATTCATGGTCCCCCTAAGCCTATTAGTTATTCCAATAGCTAATCCCTTATCCTAGTTTTCATAGGTGGACTAGGAACCTATGGATTTATCCAGTAACTCAATTCTCATCCTAGTTTTCATGGGTTGACTAGGAATCTACTAATGCTTCCATTAACTTATTTTTATCCTAGTTTTCATGGGTTGACTAGGAAATGGATTGATGTCAATCCTTAATCCAAATATAGTTTTCATGGAATCACTGCAAACCAATTAGCCCCTGCCAACCTACCTTAATACATAGTTTTCATGGGTTTACTATGAACCTGTTGGTTACCTCCAATAACTACATAATCATAGTTTTCATGGGTTTTCTATGAACCTATCTCCCAAACGACTTCAAAGTTTGGGCATCTTATCCTTTGGTCTCCCTGACTCCCTGGATGCAATTCTACTCATTCAAGAGTTTAATCAATTTATATTAATTACTGGGTTAACCTAACTGATTCATCTACCCCGTTATCCACAAAATACAGTTATGGGTTCTTTATCATGTGAATATATTCATATTTGAATAAGCACACATAACCATTTAATAATACCACTCTTGTGGGTTTGATGTCCTTGAAATACATATCTTATAAAAGATAGTTAATTCCTTTAACTTATATTTTTAATCAAGGCCATACCTATTCAAATTTATATACAAAAAGTCATTTCCAAACTCCTTTATTTAGCCATGGATTTCCTTTAAAAATTGAGTTTGGGTTTTAAAACCTTTCAACTCCTTTGAAACCTTGTTTTCGACCTCATAGGATGACCTCCTACGAAAGCATAAAAATCTATCTTTAAAACATTAGGCTCATGCCTATCGAATACTATAAAACATTTCAATTGAAACCTTTCGACCATGTAAAAATATTATTATATAAGTATAAAATCATAGCTTCGAAAACCATTGAAAGTACCCTTTTGAAACCAATGAAGGTTACCCTTCGAAACCATTGAAAGTCCCCCTTTCGAATGCATTGGGCTTATACTTAAAACATCAAATTGGGTCAATGTGAGTATAGGTGAACGCATCTCCTTCGAAACAATTCTTTATTTCAAAAAGTATTGAGGAAATTTGATGGTGTCTAAACCATCCTTTCGAAAGCATTGAAACATCTGGATAAGAAAAGTGAAGGTTGACTTCGAAACCCCTTTCAAAACCATTGCCTTCGTAATCCCTAACCCTTTTCAAAAGCATTAGGAAGGGCTTATAATTTATAAAACATCGGTACCTTTCGACAACATTGATGTCTTCAATACCATCGGAATGGAATGCACCATAGAAGGGTTCCGGCCTGGTCGAAACTACCCCTTCCAAAAGCTTTAAATAAAATCTAAGTAACTCCTTTGGAAGCTACTTCTTTTAAAACAAAGACGGCAGCTCTCTTTCGAAAGCTTCTTATGAAATACCTTTCGCAACCATAGTTTTCAACTATGTCGAGACCCCTTTATAAACAGGCAAGTTCTTTTCTTTCAAAACCAAATAATCTAAGGAACCAACCCCTTCGAAAGCTACATTTCGACATTTTGCCTTCTACATTTCACCAATCCACTACGTACCATCTAAATGATATTATGCATATTGATTTTATTGGTTTCGTCCTAGAAGGTTTCGACTAGGTTGGGGATGGAATGTTTGAGTCGAAGGGTCCTTCTAAAGAAGGCGGAACCCCTTATTTCTAAGCAAAAGGCCGTTTCCACCAAATAAAGTAAACTTTTTGTAACAAACTTGCCTACTTGTAGACATTTGATTGGATGTCATAAATTTCAAATAATTTAGATAATATATTTGCCGCATTTTCTCAGATCTAAAAACATAATAACTTTAACAATTAGGCCCTTCTTATTAACAAAACAATTAAATCATTTAGGTCTCCTTTCAAAATAATTTAATTTTCATACCACATCACTTAGTAAAGATCCCCAAAAATTTCAAAAATTCACTTTAATCATGTTATCTAACAAACAAAAATTTCAGACCCAAATTCTTTATATATTTTCTGAAATAATTTTATAAACACAAATACCCATATTTTCCTTTGAAAATTCATAGCTAATTCTCTACGGCTTGGAAAATTATAAAAATTGAAACCTAACTCCAAAATCATGTTTTCCATAACATAAAATTTTCCCATAGCATTAAAAATCTTTTGATCTCAGTTTTACCCTAAAGTCGTACATATCTCCTTTAAACAATCTTGTTTAAACCATAAAATTATAAACCATGCATATCACCATTCAATACATCATAAAAATGAATTTATCCCTTAAATCCAAAACCATATGATTATAAAACTAAAATGGAGATGTAGTGATTATTATTCACCTTAGATTGGATAAGGAAATTGATGATTGATTGAGATTAATTTTTCTAGCTTTAGTCCTAAGCTTGAATTTCTCTTGTCTTCTTTCTTCCTAATGGTCGGCTCCTTTTCTTCTTGTGGTTATAATTTTTTCTTATGATAAAATGAACATGTAAGACTAAGGAGAAATGGTATAAGGGTGGGAAATATGGGCAACTATTTACCCTAATGCCATACGTTTAATTACTTAACCATACATAAGTTCATTTTATTAATACGCACGGCCACTACATGTTTGTTAATCGACCTCAATCTCCTTATCTACATTATTCAATTTAATTTATTCCAATTAAATCTCCTGAATAATGTTATTAAAAATTAGAGGTGTTGCACATAGACATAGAATATTGTGTGATTAGATTCTATCACTGATGAGAAATTCTCCTACGAAAATAATAAGTTGCAGCAGTTTTCTAAAAACCACCACAAATGAGGTGGTTTAGACTTCGCGCTATGACATAGTTGTATGTGTTGACCCACTACACCATGTGGCATTTTAACTAAAAATATGTCCATGTTGTATATTTTGCACTAACACTTACTTCTACACCAATTTTTCTTCTTCATCAACTTATACAGAAAGAAATGAAAGTTTCACTACCTCCATCCATTTTTTCAACTAACAATGTAACTCTATATATTTTAATCAATTCTTCATAGCAACAAAATTAACCTCAGAGATATTCAACAAAAAAAATCCCGATATGCTTAATCCGCTATTATATCAAAATCAAAGCTAGTCTTTTCACAAAATCATTTAAGTTTTCTGATATCACTAAAAGACAATGTAATAAAACCCCTTCAATCAAATTTTGTACAACCTATTAGTATGCTCTTTTTTTAATACTCTCAACAAAATCATCCTCCAGTTACTCTCACTTCTTACAGTGATAAGACATTTTTACCAAGAAGAAATAAACGAGGGAACAAAATATATTGCTATTAATTAATTCCTTCATAAATAAAATGATAAAGGAAAAGGGTGCATAATATGTTCTAAGCATAATAACCTAATATTTTCTTAAGAGTGAAAATCTGCAATCTATAATCCCCAAACGTTAGACAAGAACTATTATTTTTTATGATCGTATCAACATATTTACAGTGATCTAGATTGTCGAAATAAATGAGTAATGAATGAAATAAGATAACTGACTTGGCCAAATCGGCATATACGATGCGGTGTTATTTTCACTAAAGACTAAGTCATAAAGCATACGGATATCGGCATCTTGGGCCACTATTTCGGTCCGATAAGAGAATGTATTATATCACTATAAATATAATTTGTATATGAGAAGGTAATGTATTCAATTCATTTGTGCATTGTAAATCATATACAAAAATTCAATAAAATCAATTTTCTCAAAACCCTTTCATGGTATCAGAGCTGTGACTGCTTAACAGCAAAACATGCCGTGTTAATAACCTCTCAGAGTTGATTTGATCATTGAGATCAGGATGCGCTTTTGTGATCATCGAAGAATTAAGATTCTCTTCATATGATTATGCAAGTTCGGTCATACCTGAATCTGTACCAAAATTCACATCTTTCTTATCAATTTAAAACCAAGCATCTGTTAATTTCTCGCTAATAAGATGATTGTCAGAACTAAGTCATCACTCAATCATCCTCTAGCTGCACTTTTGAATCAAGATTTCTTGTCATTCATTTCCAGCACTTTGTTTTTCCACAAGCTATGATTTCATCATATTCTAAATATAGCTGAAGAAGATATTGACCATTTAGTTTCATGTGCAACAAGACCACCAGTTCAACACCTCAGACGACAACCACCTAAGATCTCATCAAAGTTATAATCAAACCCCCATAGTCAATTGATCAGGGTATAACTAGACGAAAGCAATTCACTCCCCTGGAAGCCTCAAATGTAAACAGCAATCAGGGGTTATGGTCTGGAAGACCTTTTTCTTGGAACATTAATAACACCATCAAGATATATAGTAGATAGTGAAGGAAAATTAGTAAGAAACCAAGAATATGTGAATCATCAAAGACAAGATAGCCTAATCAGTTCTTGGCTACTCACATCTATAAGCCCAAACATACTACCACAGTTGATAGGGTGCAAAAGTGCACATGAGATATGGTCAACAGTGGAGCAAGTGTTTAATACTCAATCTGCTACAAGAATCATGTTCTATTGGAAGTAACTGCAAAGCATAAAGAAAAAGAACTTATAAACAAGAGAATACTTGACCAAGATCAAAACATTGTGTGATCAGTTAGCATTAGCAGGTCATAAAATTTCAGATACATAACAAGTTTTATGCATACTAAGTGGATTAGATAAAGAATATGAGGTTGTTGTAGCAGTGATATCATCAAAAGAAACAACCCAAGCATTCAATATGCCCATTCTAATTTTTTTGCTCATAAGGATAGATTAGAGCAAAAGAAGCCACTGATTTCTAACTTCTTTGCCAATTTTGTTATTAACAATAAATACAAGAATCAAGAAAGAAGTAATAACAGAAATCAAGCAAATAATCAAAGAGGTGGTCAAATTTTTAGAGCGAGGGGAAGAGATGGAAGATGGTGTAACTACAATAATTATAATAGACTAAGATGCCAAATATGTGAGAAATTTGGTCATGCAGCCAACAAATGCTACTTCAGATTTGATGCAAACTACACGCCATCACAATAAAACAACAATGATTCAAGAAATTATAACCATAGTGCTAACATGATCGGTGAATATCTAGATTCTAAAGGACAATCAGAAAACACAAACACTGATGCAGCGAAGATTGATGATATTCAGGATGAAAGTTGGTATCCAGACTCAGGGGTTACCAATCATGTAACAAGCAATCTGATTGACTTAAATCTAGGAAGCAACGAATACGTTGGTACGCAATCAATTCATATGGGTAATGGTAAGTCCGTCAAAATCATACACACGGAAATGCATGTTTGGTAGGTAAGAAACAACTTTTTTTTAATAATTTGTTAAGAGTTCCCTCAATTAGGAAAAATCTTTTAAGTGTATTACAATTTGCAAAGGATAAGAATGTGTACTTTGAATTTTGTCCAAAATATTGTTTAGTTGAAGATATTGTAACTAAGGAAACTATTTTATAGGGTAAAGAATTTAGAGGATTGTAAAAATTCAATGTTACAAATGCAAGAAAATATTTAGAAGAATATTGTGTATTATTTCTGAAATTGAACAAGAAGAAAACTGTAAGGATTTTAATATTTGGCATTCTAAGCTAGACTATGCAAATGTAAGAATTGTAAAGAAAGTACCGAATAATAATAAAATTTATTTTGAAAAAATTTCAGTGCCTTATATTTGTACATATTGTCAAATGGGTAAGAGTTACAAACTTGCATTTCCAAACTTTGAAACTAAATACACTAAACCTCTAGAACTAGTTGCTAGTGATTTATGGAGGCCAGCACCAATACACATCGAATATGGTTATAAATATTATATATCATTTGTTGATGCTTATTTTAAATACGTATGGATTTATTTTTTGAGATCAAAATATGAAACTCATAATGTAATATTACAATTTATAGTACAAGTTGAAAAGCAAACAAACTGCCAATTAAAATCAGGCAAACTAATGTTGGAACCGAGTTCCAACCATTGAAAGAATTTTCAAAAAAGGGGAATTATTCATAGAACAACTTGTCCATACATTTTAGAATAGAATGGACTTGTAGGAAGAAAACATTGACATATTATAGAAACTGGACTCACTTTACTTGCTCAGGCATCACTACCCTTAAAATATTAGTCTGAAGCCTTTGCTACAACTATGTTTCTAATAAACAGATTACCCACAAAGGTGTTACAATTTAAAAGTCCAATGGAAGTGCTTTATAAAATTAAACCTAATTATCAAAGTCTAAGGGTGATTGTATGTCTACATTTTCCTTATTTAGGACCATACTCCTAAGTTAAATTTTAGATCATCCCCCTTGTACTTTTTTAGGCTATGCATCCAATAAGAAAGGATATAAATGTTTGGATAGCAATGGAAAAGTTTTTATATCTAGGCATATTGTATTCAATTAAAAAGTATTTTAATTCAACAAACAAGATATCAGAACATCTCAAAAGGTATATAATCCAAAATTCTCTATACCCCCTATACTTGAGCGACCTAACGTAATTCCACAAGCTCAAGAAGAAAGAGTTTAGAATGGTCCAGAATCATGAATGCAAGTCAGAAATGTTTTTAATTCGCAACTCACTGTGCCTAGTTCTAAGCTAAGTCATGAACAGTCTGAATCATCTGAAAGTTCAAGTTAAACATTTTATCGAGGCAACAACTCTCAGTTAGTTCTTATCACCATTAGATGATTCTCAAACACCTAATGATCAACAAGAGGCTACAACCGATGGGTTAAGTCAACTTCTCACTCCTACAAAAACTGGACGTCAACATGACAACAAGGGCAAAGAGTGGTATATTTAAACTAAAAATATACAGTATAGTGATAGAATTTGAAGGGCCAAATACATATCATCAAGCCATTCAAAGTGAAAAGTAGAGAGTTACTATGAAAGAGGAGTACAATGCACTATTAGAAAATAAAACATGGGATCTAAATCCACTACCAAGCAACAAGAATGTTATAGGTTGTAAGTGGACATGTAGAATAAAGAAAAATGCCGATGATTCAATTTCTAAAAACAAGGTAAGATTTATAGCAAAAGGATATTCACAATAGAGTGATTTGATTTTACTTAAATTTTTTCACCTGGTGCGAAACCTTCCACTATTAGAATAATTCTCACTATTGCCTTACATAAAAACTGGAACATCAAGCAATTAAATGTAAACAATGCCTTTTTAGATGGCATTCTATAGGAAGAAGTATGCATGGAGCAACCTCCAGGGTATAAAAAAGGGAAATACGAGTATGTATGCAAATTAAAGAAAGCAATTTATGGATTGAAACAAGCTTCAAGGGTTTGGTTTGACAAATTAAAATCAACTTTGATCGAACTTGGCTACAACTCAACAAAATCGGACAACTCCTTATTTACAAAATTTTGGTAAAATACAATCATTTATATACTAATTTATGTTGATGTTTTTATTATTACAGAAATAATGAGATAGAAATCAACAGCCTTACACAGCACTTGAACAAGGAGTTCACAATTAAAGACCTTGGTCGCTTAAACTACTTTTTAGGCATTGAAGTAAAAAGGATTTTAAACACAACAATTCACTAGAATCAAAGAAATTCTATCTTTGAAATTCTACCAAGAGCAAGAATGGATCAAGCAAATGAACTATCACTCCTATGGCCAGTAACTTACATTTGTCTAGACACAAAGGTGAATCAATCTCAAATGACAAACAATACAGAAGTGTAGTAAGGGCATTGCAGTACGCTACAATAACTAGACAAAAAATCTTTGTTAGTGTAAATAAAGTAAGCCAATTCATGCAAAATCCACTTGATGAGCATTAGAAAGCTGTTAAAAGGATACAGAGATATCTTAAAGGGACTATAAACCATGGACTGACAATACAATCATGCAAAACTATCAGTATCAAAGGTTATCCAGATGCAGACTGGACCACAGACAATGATGATAGAAGATCTATTACGGGGTACTGCATATTCTTAGGCAACAGTCCCATTTCATGGTGTTCGAAAAAGCAGCCTACTATGTTAAGGTCAAGCGTAGAAGCTGAATATATAAGTATTGCTAATGTTACTGCTAAAATAATATGGGTTGAATCATTACTAAGTTAACTTCAAGTCAAAACAGATAGTAAACCAACAATTTGGTGCGACAACTTAAGCACCGTGTTACCTTCAGCTAAACCAATTCTACATTCTAGAACAAAACATATGAAACTGGATCTCTATTTTGTACGAGAGCAAATAACGAAGGGAAAAATCAACATAAATCACTTACCAAGAACTTACCAAATCACGGTTATCATGACAAAGCCACTATCAAAAGGAAACTTCACCCGATTGAAGCAAGAGCTGAAGGTCAATGAACTCGACAGCAATTATCAAAGCGAAATCTTCCCCAACTCAAAAAAAATCAAAGAGCATCAAAGTCGGGAACAACAATAAGAGTGACATTCCATGTGGCGACCAGGTGAAATTCCACTTGATGTAAAGAAATAACTACAAGGTAGCAAAGTCATCACTCTCTATTGAAGAAAAATCTCATTAGATTCACGTAGGAATGAAAAAAAATTGATGATGGTTGCGATTTAGGAACATCGAAAACACTAACCCTAAGTTAAGTTTGAGGAGGGGGGTTAATGAATGAAATAAGATAACTGACTTGGCAAAACCAACATATATGAAGCGATATTATTCTCACTAAAGGCTAAGTCATAAAGCATACAGATATCATCATCTTGGGCCAGTATTTCAACCCAATAAGAGAATGTATTATATCATTATAAATACAATGTGTATATGAGAAGATAATGTATTCAATTCATTTCTGCGTTATAATGTTATACTAAAATTCAATAAAATAAATTTTCTCAAAATCTTTCAACAAGGCAGTGAATTGTCAAAAACACATCAGTATGAACTTAATAGAATGTGAATTGTGTGTAAGGATGGATAACTTAAGTTGGGTATGCTTAGACCATCTCCAGTGGTGACTAGAGAGTGAGAAATGAGAAGAATTCTAGGAAGAATTCCCATTTTGTTTTCTTCCTCACGCTCCAGCAGTGGGAATTTGAGCATGGGGAAGAAAAGAAAGTGACGATTCTTCTCTTTTTTATATAAGCGTGGATTCATAAACGGTTTTCAGAAACCATTTGGTTTTTAAGTGGTTTTCTGAAAACTATTTACGTATAATTTTTTAAAATTATAAAATGAATTAAACGTTTTTCTAAAAGTTGTTTAGGGCTAAAGTATTCCAAACGGTTTCCTGAACACCGCTTAGTGCAATTCATTTTTTTATAAAAAAACTCATGCAAACTACTGGTTGGGTGAGAAGTTTTTTCAATTTTTTTTCTTCCTCATCCACTTAAAAGCAGCTTCCCTGTGGGAGATGCTCTTATGATGAAAATTTTAACATTTATCAAATGAACCTAGATGGGGTAATTTATTGGATGATGGTTTTAATTAATGAAAAACCAAATTTCAATTCAGAATGTTGCTTTGAAATGACCAGTTGTAGATTTGACAAGAGGTGATATTATGATGTTGATAGTAATGAATCCGATTCAAATGAACAGTTCTTCCTAATATAGGTGGTAGTATAACATTTCCCAAAGACACGGTGAATTAAGAAAATTTATACTGTATGAAAATGTGAATCGAAGGCCTATTAGAGCAAAATGGTACAAGAAATGCGATTAAAAATAAGGAGACGATGAAAGTTGTCGTAGCCAATGAAGAGACTACTGCTGTTTCAGTTAAGTATAGTGAACGAAAAAAGTTTAAAATGAACTAGATTGTCAATTGGTTATTAAACGAGTAGAACGACAAATAATATATTGAAATATTTCATGAATTATTTGGTCCAACTTTGAAATATACCTTACATGGATAATCTCAAATTATGCAAGCCATAAATTAAGAGAAGGACAAAGTACCAAAAGAGATATTGGAATAGCTTTAATGATTATTACTAATTTTGGGATGCAGTTTTATTTGATTTTTCTAGGTATTTTCTATCTTCTTTATCGTACATTTAACCAAGTTGTATACAACTTCATGTGAGTAAAGTTTGAACTTAATTATTTTGGTATGATAATATTTTACATATATATGAAGCTCACCAAAAATAAGAACTAATGGTAACTATATACACAATTAATCAACCACTTTAAAATAATTTAGCCCAAAAACAATTGTTTTTAATTTTTTTGATTACAAAATTAAAAATCCAAAATGAAACAAAATACTGGACGTGCCTGAAAATATTCTATTCAATTGGATTCCATTACAGTGGTGCCTACAACTTTTCGACTAGACGATCTTGCGAGGTATAAAAATTCTTGAGAAGTTTTCTTTAATTCATTTGATAAACTCTGACATAGTTGTTTTTCCATAATTTTAATGTTCTCTTGTAATTTTATATATCTCAAGCACGATGGAAACACTTACCTTTCTTCCTTAACAATCCTATTATGCATGGTAATGCATGCCTTCATTTTAGCACTTAACATACAAGATTTTTGATATCAAATTGAATTTTTAACAATACTAAAATGAGCTTGTAAAAATCCAAAAACATGCTTAATGTCTTTTCTAGCTCTATCTTCGGATTTGCAAAATGGTTTTCTTTCTCAATTTACAAATTAGAAGTTGTTTAAATTAGTGTTCCCAATTTGGATAAAGTCCATTACTTAATTTGAAACCTATGTTATATATATCAATTTCCTGTAATAGGGAAGTTGCAATATAGAGCAAAATCAGTTGCTAAATCCAAAAAAAAAGATAAGGTTGTTGTAGCACATATATCACTCGTAGATCCTAGGCATCCAAAAAAGATATTTGTATTGACATTCTAGTTTTGGATATGAGAAAATCAAATTTTTTGAGCGCTCCCTACAAAATTAAATTGCTATGAGGGGGACACATCCTATTAATCAAACATATATTTTTAGCTCTTTTTCCCTTAGTTAAAACTTCAAAATCCAAAATACTTTCATCTATTCTCTCCTTCTCCTTCCTTTTTGAAAAAATAATAATGGCGAGAATAAAAAATTCATCTTGTTCACAATTAGATCCAAACTTTACTAAGAAGGTGATAGAAAATTAATTTATTAATCTAGTTTATTGTATTTTTTTTTAACTATGATAAAAAGTATGGTTTAATTTTACTGTATTGAATGCTTTCTTGAATAAGAATAAAATTTTGTCTCTTTCTCATTTGCAATTCCATCTGAAGGTGAGTTTCTCCATTTTTGATTAACGATTTTGAAAGGTTAATGATAATTAAAGAAAATTAGGATAAATAAAAGAAAGGACAGTTAGGCCAATTTGATTGTACTTTTATGAGGGGACTAGTTTGATTAGTACTCCACATAGCAAAAACTTTTTAAATAAAAAATGGCCCATTCATTCTCAAAAGTGGAGTGTCAATAACAATACCAAAAAAGGGGCAAAATTATAAATATTGATATGCATAAATTTCAAAAATCATTGTTATTTTAGGTAAATATTCTATGAAATATCTGTGTTGAGCAACATGATAATTTTATCAAATTCAATACAAGCAATTATGATTTCCTAACATTTATAGAAATCCATGTGAAGCTCCAAAATTTTCAGCATCTTCTTTATTTGGAGCTTACAAGTATTCCTTACCAAAACCTTAATTATAATTAAACAAAATTTTTCTAGACTTAAAATTACTATACTTTCTCCAATTCTAATGTACTCATCTGAATTTTGTACAGGAGCAACATAACATAAACACGTAAACAATTAATAATTTTTTAGTAAGGTGATAAATCCAATGTTTTTGTTGCGTTTTTGCTTAAGCATGATATATTCATCGGTCTTAAGTAAAGAGTTGAATATTTGCGTAAACATATTTCTACTTATTCAGAAGCAATGACAAAAATCAAAATCAGTATACATGCATATAGTATTAAAGTAGTCTTGCATCATTATTCATAAAATAATTGATGATTTTATTATTTTGTTGATGCCTCATCATACTTCCACGACGATCAATTTCTTGCTCTCTTTGTCTTGGAAACAAATCCCCTTTAGACACATAAGGGGATGTGTCCTAAAAACTAAGAAGGTGAATCCCTTTTCAACACATTAAAAGAGGACAAAATTTCGTAAATAATGAAATGAATCCCGTAGATGTATTGAAGGGGATATGTGTATGGACTCAGTAGATCGAATCTCTAGGCATATTAAAGGAAATGTATCTACCTCACAACCAAAACGGACGTCTCTAAGCAAACCTACAAAACTAACCTTTTGTGGATCATGAAGGTCAACTTTCATGAAGTCAATTCATATTAATAGCAAGGAGTATAGGACTGCGGAAAGCTGTTTATCTTAGTCAAATTTATTTGCAGTTGATCGCTAGACAAGTGCGTAAGGAGGTAAAATAATGGTACGCGGATTGAGCCAATGAGTAAATGTGTTTAGAAAAACACATAACCACTGCTAATCCTAACTAAGTATGAAAAATATTGTTATACAACAATATTATATATATAGAAACATACATGTGTGCTTGATAGTATATATACATGCAGTATGTACAATTTAAGGAAAATAAATACAAAGATAAACATGTAAAGCAATCACATGGAAGAGTCAAAAAGCATCCATCTTATGCCGATCAAAACAGATCCAACATAGCAACACGTACATCAAACTGACCAAATATCGATAAGTCACATACCAAGAGAGTTGAATCTAAAAAGTATGGTCTTATTCCCTTCCACAGATCAAAATCAATGATCGGGATATAAAAAATGAAATCCTTGCACCATTTTGGTTTCTTGCGATCCTTCTTCCCCTGAGACTTGCAGATGTAGTGTCTCTGGAATATTTGAAGGCCCTCTGTCGTTTAGACCCATATTGGGTGGTGCTTCTGTCGACCTTCTCATTCTTTGTATCCACTTTTGTGGAGAATTTTTCATATTTTTTCTTGATAAGCCTTGTCTCCTCGTCCACTTCAATATCTACTTATGTAAACGAAAGAGGGTGAAAGTCATTTAGCCAAGCTCTTCGGAGATCATCAACATCCTCCTTAGTGTCTGCACATCCTTATACTTGACAATCTCAATGTCGAGATTCTCTTGGATTGTGGTAACTCAATCCAAAGGCCCTGAAGCTAACTCGGAATCCTCAGGGACATAGGCAAGATAGCCAAGTCAGATGGAGCAGTAAATACTCATGGATATCTACTAGTGCGACATCACCCATAGGAAAATGAATAAGTGAATCAGAGTCATGTGTGCTTAGTAATGGACATATGGTAGTGGATATCATAGGAATAGAGTTTCCTTCCTAATGAGAAGTCAACATGTGAAGCTTCGTGGGAAGAACATCATGCATACGCATATATACTGCTAGATGTGAAGAAGTCTAACTAAGGGGTGCAACGGGGGAAATGGCATCATTGGTTGATAGATCTCTGGCCTTTTTCTGCCTCTCCTCTTTCATGAGATTGGAAAAGACAATATACCCCTCAGGCACTACATCCATCTCCTTAGTCGAAAAGCATACCTCAATATTCTTATATTTTTGCACTCTGCCTCTACTTAGCAGACCTCCTGTTATTCCCACCCAAACATCTATGGATGGAGGCTATAATTTCTTTGATGTTGCTCAGCAAATGGAGATTCCCCTCGGCAAACATCATATAGAAATCTTCATCTAAGAGTGTATACACTGAATTAAATATTCTCCCTAACTCGTCTGATTCCTTTAATCTTGAATTAGCAAGCTCTTGGCCTGCTCAAGCTAAGTAGTCAAGCTCATCTTTTCAAAGGAGAGTGCATAAAATTAGGTTGTAAGAGATACTTTCTCCTCTCTCTATTTTCAAAGGAGAGTACATCCATAATCAGAAGCAAGTTATCTTTCTTCTCTACTAGGTAGTTCAGGTTTATATTCAGACGCCTCATCCTCTCCTTAAACTCAAAGGTTTTCCCTATTGGATAGGTGCGTTGACAAGTAGATAAAAATGGTGAATTTAAAAAAGGGTTCTTTTGGCATAGGCCCTTGATAGGTTTCAAAATTCACAAAAACCCCAGTGGAAAAATATATGTAAATTAGGTCCTTATTTTTCGAAAATCATCAAAAAACATATAAAAAAACAAAAAATTTCAAATTTTAAAACTTATTTCAATTAATATTTATCTTTGTATTCATGTCAAAAAAATCAAAAAACAAGGATGAAAAATGAAAAAATGACACACATTGTGTTTCAGGAATACTTGCAGTCATGTATGCAATTTTAGAGAATAATTGCAGACATGTCAGCACTTATCCTGGATAGCATGCCTTTGCAACTAAAAATTGCAGATATGTCTGCAATTTTAAGGAATAAGTGCAGATATTTACGTAAATATCCTGATTGTTAAATCAAGGTGGTATTATTCAGTGAATAATCACATACATGTTTGCAAATATATGGAATAATTGCAGACATGTCTACAGTTATATAGATTTTTATTCAATGCAATTATTCAATAATAATTGCAGACATGTCTTCAATTATATGGAATAATTGCATACATATATGCAATTATTCAGATGTTTATCGAATGTAATTATTCAGTGAATAATTTCATATATATTTGCAATTACATAGAATAATTGCATATATGTCTGCAATAGATATGTCTATAATTTTTTTTTTTACAGAAACCTAGTTATAATATTTACAATTTTTTTTAATTTCTTTTTAAGTACTGGTAGAAAAAATACGAAAAATACATGCTGCTACACTAAAATAGTTATAGGGACCCGCTTTACAACTTTTTTAGGGAGGATGCCGTTTGAATTTATTAAGGTTTTAGGGATGCGTGACTAATATTCACTTAAAAAAATCCTTTTAATTTGCATAAAATCTTATTTTGTATATATGTGAAATATTTATTTCATCAAAATCAAATTATGAATTTACGAATAAAATGAGTTAAGAAATATTTTAATTTATTTAATTTATTTACATTATTTAAAATATTTGTTTGTTTTTTAATAATTTATTATTAAATTTAATGTTTTGTTTTAACTTAATATTTCAATGTTTTAAAATATTTATATTCAAAGTACGAACATATTAACAGTTGTTATACTCATTTTTGTCCTATAAGAATGTATGTAGTGCAGGTTTATGATCCAATTATAAGAGATAAAGAAACTACGCAAGACAAAGCACAGTAAAAAAAATGCCACTGCTTTGTCAAGGGAAACTGCACAAAATAGGACGCACAAAGTCCAACGAGCAATACCCAAGTACAACCAAATAGCCTAGAATGTGTGTACAAAAGCAAAGATAAATGTGCTACCAAAATTAATTTGAATGGAGAATAAACCGCATAACTGCCAAAGTACTAACCTGCATTAGCTAAGCATAAACAAAAAAATATACTCTCTAAAGCAAAGAACCATTACACCATACACATAAACAGCTAAATCCAAGGTCAGGGTAAACCAGATGCAACAACACCAAACTCCGCCAACACAACCAAATAAGTTAGCTAAACAAATTTAGGACTGAACATAACATGAACCAAATCCACCCAATAAAAGAAAAGCCATGCCAACTTCTCGAGAAGAAAGTGTGCCATTTTAGGGATGCGCTGCCATCCCAAAACCTACTACGCTGCCTCCTCCATGTGAACTGTGCCGCCACCAAGATGAGACTACATCAAAATACCCAAGAAGACTACGCTGGCTCTCCATCATGGATTATGCCCTCGCAACTGTAACGACCCCACCGCGATACCCATATTAGCAAAGAAGATTACAAATAATGTCGTCTGCAAATATGAAGAATACGGCTTTTTAAGGGTGATCGAATGTGAATATATCTTTATACTAACATTGACATGTCATTTATACCTTTTTACTTAATATCTAAACTGAAATTTGACGTGTACAGTGTTAATACAGTAATTGACACACCGATTTCTCGAAATCAGAACAATATATTATATGAGCATCAATCATAGATCACCGCGGAATAATAATCTCATATACTTATACAAATTGTGAGTCTATAAAATAAAACACTAAACTTACGTAATATGCAAGTTTTGCAATTCTCTAATCTCAACTATACATTTTATATATAAGGTCCAATTCCTAAATAGGATAAACTAAAAGTCTAAATGTTTATCTCCTTGCTAGCGTAACCCTTCAAAGGTCAACCTTCTAACCTGGAAAGTCTCGGTCTGACCCGAGCGAAATAACACTTGGGTCAGACTATCTCTAAATATCAAATAGGGTAAGAACAAGATATAACACAAGAACAAACAATATATAAGCAAACACATATGTCCATGAAATAATGGGTTAGGGGAATCAATTTAACTTTGAGTCATCACAAGGCATATGGACATACATTTAAGTCACAAACACATATTAGTCACTAAACACAGAATAACAGAATCAACTTAACATCCATCACAAGACACAAAAACATATATTTATTTCACTAACACAAGACATGAGAATATATGTTTATTTCATGAATACAGAATAGTCATATAATCCAAATATCCAGAATCCAATATATCTTAATCTGAACTGATCATAATGATCATCTAAAACAATCGCAATGATTGTACTCAAAACCCATGGCAAACAAACAAATAAATTAGTATCACTCGAACCGATCCGATAATAAGGATCGTACTCAGACCGGGAACATAGAATCATAGAATGATATCAAGGATAGTCCATACCGATCAAGATGATCGTAGAAACCATAACTCGATAAATCTACATTTATTTAATATTATTATATTATTATGTTCGAAAAGAAATCCAGGAGTAACTTCTTAAGGTTCTAGTAGCCACTTGCCGCACACCAAAAGAGAGTAAACTCTAAAGTGTCAAATACTATCACCTTCAATAATCAATAGAAATTAACCAATACGTCCCATACCATATGGTGAAATTCAAGTATTTACTAAAAGCTAGTAAATATCACTTATTATGGATACCAATGGAAAACCTAAACTATATTCTCTTATGGATTAGCAACCACTTGTCGCACACCAGAAGATAATACAACTCTAAAGTGTTAAGTACTTTCCTAAATATGATCACAAGAATTTAACCAAGGCATCATATACTACCCGATGGAGTTCAAGTATCTGCTAATGGGCTAGTAAGTTCCATTCAAACATTCTATTCGATGGGTTATACCATATTCAACGAAGTCTTATTCGAAAGCATTTAAACCAAACGATGACACTGTGATAACCCGGAATCCTAGACATCTGTAATTGATAAAATAATTGGGTTAGTTAATAGAATACTGAATTGTAGATTGAACAAATAAATCTAATCAAGGAAATATTTATATTTGTAATTGTGTTGTGTATATATTTATAGATTCTAAATAGAATTATTATGTACAAGTTGAAATTGTATTTGTTAAAATATATGTATATAAAACTGATCTAAAATTTGATTTGAATTTGGATATTTAAATTTAAATTCAAAGGATAGATATCTATATCTTAAATCATACCTTGGTTTTTAAAATGTATCTTTATTTTTTTTAAGAACATAAGTTATTTGTATTATTTTCTTCCTAAAGGAATTTATTTATATAAATTAGAATATGTATGTATAAATTAGAAAATTAACTACAAAAGCTTTATAAATAAATAAATTATACATAATTACAAATGTAAGTATAGGAATGTATTTAATTACAAGTGTAAATGAATTATAAATTGTATTTGACAAATATTAACTAAAATCTAAAAGCTTAAATTTATATAAAAAAAATACATAATATACATGTAAATATGACATAAATACATAGAAATGGCATAAATAAATTAATAAAAGGCAAGTATAATACTTGTAAGTATATTAAAGGGGGTTAAAGACATTTGTAAAGATAAATGCATATGTGTAAGCTAATTAACAACTTAAAGGACAAATGTCAACATTTCTTTTTGATGATTAAAATAAAATAAAAAATGAAAGAAGGAATTTGCTTCCACTTTTCAGCTGAATTCTTTTCTCAACTTCAACTAAAAAATCTAAATTTGAATCAAAAGAGAAGAGAAAGGAAATCTGAAAATCCACAAACCTGAAGCAAAACTAAATGGAAAATATGACAAATCCTTTCAGAACTGGAACATATGCCAGGATTCAACTTCAAGTTTTCAAATGAGTGATCTGCAGCTCAAATTTAAATTTAAGTTCGACTTTAATTTCAAAAAGGGGCATAACAAGATTTCAGGTTTCAAGCATTCTGTTTTCATATCAAGGAAATCTGTTCCTTTGAAAAAAAATTGTGAGTAAACAATTTCTATCCTGTTTTAAAAAAAAAATCTTGTTGCATGCATTAAATTTGCAGTGAAGTGTGTTAAATGATCATATGATTGTTTAATATGAATTAAATATATATATGGAAAGTATGAGTGTGTATGTCTGTTTTACAGAACATTTGTTCTGTTTTTATTATTCAGGATTTAAGATTTGAAAGAAATCATGTCTTCTATTTCTGATTCTGATCATCTTTGGGACAAGGTGTATTAACAAAACTTTATGTTTATACCGTGCTGTCAAATTTTAAAAATAATTTAAATTAAAACAGTAGTTAGATTTCACAGAAAGGAAGAAGATTAGTAAGGTTTTAAATCACATTGAAACTTTGACTTGAAAGATTCCTGGATTCAAGCTTATATTCTGAATTGTTATGGAAAATGATAATTTTTAAAACTAAAATCATGATTTAAAAACTTGGAAATCGTGAGCTTTTGCTAGTTGATCGGATTTGGGACAACTGTCCATTACTGGCGATCTAGGAGGAGATGATGGATGTAGTCGAGACTGAAGGAAGTTGATAGCTAGGGGGTCGTTGGAAAAATATCTGGTGAACTTCTCGAGCACCGTGGCAATGACAGTTTGGCGAACTAGGGTTTGGTGGTAGTTTGTGAACGAGGAGTTTTGCAAGTTTCGTGCGGCGTCTATCGGTCATCGGAGTTGATCGCATGGGGAAAATTAGAATCAGGGTGACGAGGCGACGCTTGGGTAAGGATGGCTGGGAGCATCAAGCTCTGGCACGTCGGCGATGATCAAATTCCTGATGAGGGTGGTTTCAGTTATTGGACCGGAGCATTCAAATTTTGAATGGATTGCATGATAACCGATCTGAATGCTCATTTATGGTCGTAAGGGTTTGTATAGTTGTCGAAGGTAGCTGCGATGATCTCCGGTGGTCAGAGTAGATGGTGCACGTGCACATGCTCGTGTTGGTGACAGGCGTATTGATCTATTTGGCAACGAAGGTTTTGACTCGGGGTTTCTTACGAGTGTTTCTCGTAATGTCTCGAAGCGGTGGAGTGGGTGATTGTCTCGGGGTAGGCTCGAGTTTAGTTAAGGTTTATCTCGGGTAGTGATATGTCAATCTGGGAAGTAAATCAAATTTTGTAAAGAAAGAATCGAGCCTAAGTAAAGGCAACTTTATAAAAGAAATCAAGTTTTAAATCATAAAACAAGCTTCTTTTCACTATAAATGAAATCAAGATTTTGAGAATGCTTAAAATTAATATGTTTCAAAATTTGTAATGTTTAAAGTAGTTGGTTTTTAAAGAAATTATAAAGGAGTGTTTTAATTCATTCTAAAATATATTTAAATAATTAAGTTTAACGGATATGAAATTAAGTAATTGATTTCTGGAAGTAATTGAGTAAAAGATAACTACCTTATAAAAGTAATTAAGAGGAAGTGATTAAGAGTTTATCATTTGAGTTATTAACTAAAGAATTAATTAATATAATCAATTAAAGGTTTAAATTATTTAATTAATGGTTAGTTAATAAAAGGATTAAGAGTATTTAATAATGTGATTAATTAAGAAGTTTTTAAATGGTAATTACTTGATTAATCAATGATAATTAAGGATTAATAAAATGTAATTATGAATTGATTATCTGTTAATTATGAATGGATCAACAGTTAATTAAGGATTAATTAAAGGTTAATTAATTGATTATGAAAGTAATTAAGGATTAATTACTTTGTATTAAAGGAGATTAAATAATAATTACGGATTATTAATTGATAAATAAAGGATAATTAATCTGGGATTAGGGATTGATAAATTGATTTATTGAGTTAATCAAAGATGTGATTAATTAAGGATAGTAATCAATTATTGATTGTATAAACAAGATTAAGGGATAAATTCTTAAGGAGTTAATTTAATTTAAGTAATTAAATTAATAATGATATGGATTGATAATACTTGCTTATGGATGATGGGTTGTTGAATGTCTGAATGGGATGAGTTCTATTCAATTGATATATGTTGATGAATAATCAAGATTAATTAATGAATGTAATTAAGTTAAAGTTTAATAATTATTTGATATTTAAGAATAGTTAACTAAATGAAGGTAATTAGAGGATCATTAATTAATTTAATTAATTGGAGTGATCAATTCTTGCTTATTAATGGTTGAATGATGATGGGTGTCTTGAATTGGGGAGATATCTTTGTTATGAATTGTTTGTATTATGATATGTTAAATGGACGATGATAGAGTGATTATCAATCTATTATGAATCGCTTTGTAAAGGTGTTATCCGACAATTAAAGTTGATTTGTATTAAATTGGATAATTTGGGTTTGGATGACATTGGATTCGAAGAGACCGGAGTCGGGTATTAGTTAATACCCGAAGCCACTTCGATTCTTTATAAGATTGATATGAGGAAATCAATATGCTGTTATTGGAATGATTTAAGTGTATTGGACCATTTAATCTAAGTTTTGACACTTAGAAAAGGATGTGTGAAATAAGTGATGTCTATAACAAATTGTGAAGTTGTAAATTGATAAAAGTTACCCTGGGTTTATATAAGTTATATATTTTGGGATATTCCTTGTTAGATGAGTTTACGCACGCTGGTTTCCAGCCTGACCCGGGTGTTACGTTGATGTAATGCTCGGGTCAGACCGAGTATTACAGATTTGCAGGTAAGGACGTTCTGGAGCTCAAGAGGAGAGCTGAGGACAGGAACGTATAGAGTGGTTATCCACTGTGATATACATATTATAGTTTATTTGGGACAAGTTAGTTTTAACTGTCCGGTATCTGTGTAATGATGTAACTCTGATGTATAAAAATATAAGTGTAATGATACAATTCTTCTTTGTATAACTATTATTGATATTATATTTTATCCGCTGCGAATGTGAGTTTGTGTGTTCTTTTCTGTTCTTCTTCTTTCTCTTTCTTCTTTTCTCTAACTATCTGGATTTTTCTGAGTCGAAAATTCTGGGTCGTTACAGACACTAAGTCGATTATTAGTACTCCACAAATTGCAGAATTAAGGTTCCCAAAACATTTTTCTCTTCTGAGTTTCTTATTTAAAACACTTATTATAATTCCATAAATCCTTTTATTATTTAACTTTATAAAATTATTCACAAATTTGCTAAAATATTCTATAACTCTGAGTTGTTCCAAGATTTTACTTTTATACACAAAGTTGTCTCAAATTCTCATATGGTTGTATTATTCACAAAACTATACTTCAAAACAATATTTAATTACTCTTCGAAATTCATATTAAAATATAACATTTTATTTAAAAATAAATTAATTTTAAAATTTTCAAAAACTACATTTCCAAATTGCATGGATCCTATATTATTTATTTAATAAAATCGTAATATTTATATTTTCAAATCCATAATCACTTTTATGTAAAAATAGATTAGACTTGTATTTCTAAAGTCATATTTCCAAATCCATAAATATTTTACTAAACATGTTTGATATATCAAATAACTTGCTAAAAACTTTTTTAATATTTATTAACTTAATTTAAAAATAATTATAAGATTTATATATATATATATATATATATATATATAATTCACTTTTGTAAAATTACTTATATACAAAGTATATCTATTTATTTCACTTAACTCAAATTTATGAGTTAAAGATCTATAATTTCGACCATATAAATCTCATAATTTTGTAAAACTTAAAAATAAAACTTTTAGATAAAAGTCTTAGCTTTCAAATATGAAAAAGATCATCCAATTTGGATTTACAGTTCAAAAGTTATGGCCAAAATAATCCTCAGATTTTAAATTAACCGTCGCTGTCGTTTATTCTCAGGGCGGTGACAAAGAAACATGATTTCGACTATTTAAATCTTAAAATCTTGCAGAACTCAAAACATGAAAGTTTTAGAACATAGATAAAGATTTCCATTATATCAAGAATTATCAAATTTCGATAAGTAACGAAAAAATTATGACCAATTTAATTTTAGGTGTTAACAAAGCCAATTAAACATGACAGCGCAACACCATCGGTTTCTAACTCAATTTTGACCACTTAGACAGTAGAATTTCGACAAGTGACTAAAAGAGGAATAGCTAGTCGAAAGTAGTTTCTACAGTAAAAAGATTGACTATTTCGGAGTATTCTGCCCCATGATATGGCTATTTTACTACAGCGAATTTCATACAAAATTCCCAGCAAACAACAACACAACAACTACTCAAGTTTACAATCAAATTGCAAGAAATTCTATTCAACAAGTTATCTAAAACATCATGTACAACAAGAAAATATTTAGAAATAAATTTTTGAGTGATAACTCACCTTTTGTGCTTCATATAACATGCTAATCTCATCCAAAGCCTTGCTACTACCTAGAATTCTGTTTGCTAATCTCAGTTTCTCCTAATAACTCAAAACCTAAAATCCAACCAGCAGCACTTCAATCAAAAATAGGATAAAAATCATTCTTTTATGTTTCTAATAGTAGAGATAGGGTTTAGGATACTTACTTATCCTTCTAGAACAAAAGCCTTTTGATTTGCATCTCTGATTTGGGGATTTAGCTTTAGGGTTCATGGGGTAAATTTTTTTCTGATTTTTGCTTGTCGTTGAAATGAAAATGAACAAAAGAAATATACGTATAAGTTTATTTCTCGCCTAGCTATAAGGGCCTAATGGGTTTGGATATGGATCCTAAAGCAAAATATTGCTAATTAATTTCTTAGGGCAAGTGTTTCTATTTCCTTCTTATTTCATTTCCAAAATCCCCCAATTAATATAAGTCCAAATTATAACACTAAACTCAAATTTTTCGTTATCAAAATTTCTCAAAAATAATTTTACCTAAAATTTGTGGAAAATTTCGCCAGAGTCTTCTTTGCGCTGCTTGCATTTCGAAAATTTTCAATATGGATACAATTACATTATATACTTCTCATCTAAAGGATGAGGCATCCCGTAGGGAAAAACATAAGAATACGATATCTAATCTGAGATACGAATGTTATATTCGATGTATTAGCGTTGAAATCCATATTATTTAAATCAATTATTCAAACTAGATTAAATTTCAAAAAACTTCTAAAATCCCAAATTTAAATTAATCAACACTAATTAATTGTGATTTGTCTGGTCATTAATAACTGGGTTGTTACAGATTTCAGGCCACACCCAAGAAGCCACATCTAATGTCTACCTCAGAAATTCACCTAAACATCTAAAATCCAAATCTCCTACCTAAAATCCAAATTTGAAACTCCCGCCTTCAGTCTTCCTACCTAAAAAAGCCTAAATCACCAGCCACACCAATAATTCATGCACAAATCGGTAGAAAACATGACGAGTTACAGATGGAAGGATCAAATGGTGGATAAGGAAAGCTTGAGTGGGGAAATCGGTAATCCATGTGATGTTATAATACTATAAATAAAGAGTACTATAGCAGAGTAAGAGACATCTTTCATATTTCTGTAGATCCAGTATTATATATACTTGTACATTCTACCATTGAAATTTTTTGTACCAGTAAGAAAAGATTTGACCCTTGGACGTAGGATTCTTCCAAATCCAAACGTTGTAAATTTCCATGTCTTTTACATTTTCTACACTATTTTTATTTGTCATCTCTAGTACTCGACTCTCTTTAATTTTGCTTAAGTTGGATATAAAATGAACTTGACATCTTAACAAATAGTTAAAGTGCAACTACCTTATTATGTAAGCTTACAGCAACACAATTACCACCCTTAAGGCGAATTTCATATTACTTAAATTTTTTTGACATGTAATTACTAAAGTATACTGCACCGTAATTGCTACATGATTAGTTTGGTGTTGCAAGATGAAGATGAAAAATCTCACTAACATTTTGGCGCTAGAAGGAGGGCCAACCCTTTAGCAAGTATTTACTAAATTACCCACATCTTCTATTCCATAACTTCCTTGAAATTTAAGTCATGCAACCTGCAAACTCTCATACTCCTCCTCCACAAAAACCTTAACTCCTAGCTAAGAAACTATGTAACAACCCTCTACTTCCTCATTAAAAACCCTCTAATCCATAAAGAAAATAGCCACTAACCTCAAACTTGATACTCTTAATGCCTTTATCGCCTAGAACAATAAGAGGATGGTTAGGATAAAAAAATTGGTGTCTCAAATCCCTTGAAGGACATCAAACTTCCATAACTCCATAGCACAGCGCTAACGTTCACCTACTGTGCAGCAAATGCAAGCAGGGCACAAGCATGGCAATCTCATTAACGAGAATGGTGACACTGGACTATTGAGCTTGGGGTCATTGGCAAATAACGAGGCCTAAATAAACCCAAACATTAAATCCAAACCAGCCAATATAAACCTACTATTGTTGGGAAAATGCAATAATCAAACTATCGAAGAAGCGGATGAGGCCATCTTAGTCTGTATAGGCGGCTCATCCTTAAATGTAATAGACAAAGAGATACGGGAGCTAAAAGCTCATGTAGAATAGTTGGAAAAACTACGTGATCAAAACAACAAGGAAGGGGAAAGGGAAAAGTGCTCTTTCCCATTTAGCGAAGTAATCATAGAATTTGATTTCCCATATAGCTTTAAGGCCCCCACCATCGAAAAGTACAATCAATCATCCAACCTAGATGACCACATATTCACCTTTGAATATTACATGGGTATATTAAGGTAAGAAGATTAGCTCACTGCAAGTTGCCTTACTGGGGTAGCGTCAAGCTGTTTTCAAAGGTATTCATAGGGAAAGATCCATTATTGGATGCACCTTTCAACAGATTTCTGCAAACTGTTCCATGTGGGGAGAGAAACTTCACTTGACATAAATACCCTATCATGCATTAGCAAAGAGATGGTGAGAGTTTATGCAACCACATCAAATACTTCAAGGAAGAAGTGAGGAGGATAGGGGTTACGAGTGAGGATGTATGCCATAGGCAGCTCGTTTGTAAAGTATGAAGGCTTTTACAAAAGGGAGAGAGGTTATATATGCACTGACGAAGAAAGAGCGGTTAGAGGAGTTGTAATCGTAAGAATCGCTCCAGCACACAATGAAAGGAACCGAGGAGCAGATCTTACGACCCCACACCTATGAAAAGGCCAAGAGAATTAAAATTGGCTACCAAAACTTCGCCCACTCATATGCTAGGGCAGATCTACAAACTAACTAGAATAGAAATGGCATTTAACTACCCAAATAAAGGAAAGAAGGCAAAGCCAACAAAGGAGGCGCATACTGCATATTTCGCAAAGTGAATGGACATCACACTTATAACTACCACCATATGAAAAATGAGACCGAGAGGCTGATGTAAAAAGGGTACTTAGGTACTTGCCAGAAGGATATCCAGTCATACTTTCACATGACCAGTCACCTGACCCTCATGAGTACCTAGTGGGAAACCCCAATACTTTTACAGTTTCAATTCATGGAGGATCCTATAACGACCCTAAATTTTAGTCATTTGATTTTGAAATATTAAATTTAAATATTGAAGTTTTATTTTTACAAGTCAAACAGCTTAGATTTCAAATATAGGGATTTATTTGAATATGTGAATTGGGAAATTAATAATTGAATCTTGGATTTAATTGGGATAAAAATGATTTCAAAGCTTATTTAAATTTTGTTTGAAGAAGAATGGTAATAATAAACCTTTAATTTAGATTTAAAGGTGATCAATTTGGTTCTTAAAATAGTCATTCTAATTAACATGTGAGAATAGCCTTTTGGGCACTGTCTCGAATTTTGACGAAACCAATTTCATTGGATCCATAATAGTGAATTATTGTATGTTAATAAATTTCATGGCAATTGGACGAATCATTTGGTCGTGCGAGCTTTAAAAGCATAGAAACTAATCATATAAATTAGTATAATATAACTGGGTTTGAAAGTTATCTTCTGTGTATGATCGAATAAGGTCTCGAGACTAGTTCCGTTATGTTCGAAATAGAGGTATTTAGTATTGAATGTTAGGCGGCATGTCTCGATAGGAGTTCGAGATTTTCAGACGTTTAAAGTTTGATTTTTTTTTTAAAAATTAAATATTAGTTCATGCCCTAGCCCATACCAGTCTATGCTTCCACTATTCATGAACATACCCACACCATTCCTCATTTTATTTTTTGAAACTCCCCCTTCTCCCTTTCATTCAAATTGCTTCAACCCAGAAAAAAGAAAAAAAATATATTGAAAACTTAGTAATTCAAATTTCGAAATCCATTCATTTAGAAATTGTGAAATAGAATTTTTTGGAATCCTAGGAGTTTGGCCTTTAAGTTGATAGGTGAATGGGAGGGAGTAGCATCATCTAGTGGCGATCGACGGTGAAGGCCAAAGTTTGTTGGCAAATAGGGTTTATGTTTTTATGAAATTTGATCGGTGGTTTGCGAAATCGAGATGACTGTTGGATTTTTGGGATGGAATGGTTGTTTGGGTTATACGAATGGGGCTATGGTGCGTTCGGTCGTGATTTGCATGGTGAGGTCGGGGCTGAAGTGGATGTGTCGAGGTGGTGGAGATTGCAAAGAGAAGCTCGTTGGATTTGTCAGTTTCGAAAATCATAGGGCGACAAGGGAGCTTGAGGTTGATTAAGTGATCGACATAGTGGGTCAGCATCAAGCATAGAAGTGGGAAGGTGAAAAAGGGGAAGAAGATTTAAAATGTAATTATATTTTAATTTAATAGTTAATGAATTAATTTTATAATTTTAAAATCATTTAATTAAAAATCGTATAGCTCTCTCATATGTGGTCCGACCGAGTTGCATATTTTAGCATTGCGCTCGTAACGACGAAAGCTTCACGATGGAACAAGTTTAATCGGATTTGGAGACTACTGAAATTTGGGCTAAAATTGTATGTCGTTCAATTTTAGTTCCAAAGCAGAACGCCTTGGCGACAACTGGAATTTCGATGAGTTAAACTCACATTTTTGATTAACTAGTATATATATAGTTGATAAAAATTATTGATTTAATGTTGGGATGATTTACCGTTTAATCGGTTAGTTTGGATTTATTCCCGCCCCTGGAGCGGATGACCTTTTATATATACCTGCCTAGTAGTAGATGACCCATATTATATAATTATATACTGTTTGTGATGCGGAAAGCAGGTTAGAGGGATCCAATAGGATTACTCACCACTGTTGATTTTAATTTCAATAATATTCCTATCATATGAATTATTGGACGTTAAACCTGATTGTTGGCCCTATTGATCATGACATCATTATAGCTCAAACTTAAATCCTATAGTGATAGAAAATCAATGGTTAAATGGTGGGTGGTTATTGGCCTCAAAATTAATTTTAAAATACTATAAATCGCCATTATGATTGGAGTTGGTTTTTGAGACGGGAAATGATTTTAAATCCGAAACTGAGTATTAGAAATATTTTATTTTTAAAGAATTTAATTTCTAGTTTACTCCAACCTTATTATCTATCTTTTCTTGTCATTTAGTTTAAAAGATTATTTATTTATATAAATATTGTTTTAAAGGTTATTTAATATTATTTTAAAGGTTATTTAATATTGTTTTAAAGGTTATTTATTCATATTGTTTTAAAAGTTACTTATTTACATTTAATATTGTTTTAAAAAATTATTTATTTATATTAATGTTGTTTCAAAGTAACTTATCAATGTTTTAATATTTTGAAAGGTTAATTGTTTAAATAATTAATACGTTTTGAAATTAAATATAAGGATTTATTAATAATGTTTTGGAGATAAATTATTATTATTTATAATAATGGTAAAGATGAATTATTATTGTTTATTTAACAGCGATTTGAAATTATTAAATATTATTTTTATGGACTTTGAGGTTAATAATAATAATAATTATTATTTTTTGTTTATTGTTAATAATTATTATTATAAAATGATTTGAAGACTTAAAGGAAGATTATTTACAAGGTAAAGGAGTTTTATACATGGTTAGATATTTATAAACAAATTTTGGAAATGGATTTATAGAATCATAAGAGGAGTTTTATAAAATGGTTTGAAGACTTAAAGGAAGATTATTTACAAAGTAAAGGAGTTTTATAAATGGTTAGATACTTATAAACAAATTTTAGAAATGGATTTATAGAATTATAAGAGCAGTTTTATAATGAGTTTTATAGATTTATAATGAGTTTATAAAAGACTTGAGAAATAATTTATAAAGAGTTTATAAATGATTTTAGAGACTTATAAAGGGTTTAAAAATGATTTTGTTTTAGAACTTTATAAAAAGAATTTATAAATGTTTTAAGATTTATAAAAGAGATTATAAATTATTTTTATGGATTTATAAAGGAGTTTATAAATAATTTTTGAATTGTATAAAATGGGGAAACCTTTCTCAGTCGTGTGATTATACTTATATTATTGAGGTACGTATATGGATATTTTCCAAGTATTGAAAATATATGGGTTTTGAATATATCATTATAAAAGTATTTTGATACAAGTATTTACAAGATGAATTTAATTAATGAAAAGATTAAAGAAACTGAGGCTAGTGGTTACTTATGTGCTTAACCAATGTTGGGTTTCCCTTTTGAATTTGAATGTGTATTTGTTGATAGATAAATAACTGACTATCAAATATAGACCGAAAACATAAATTTGGAAATATTTAGGAGAAACACATGAGTTATATGGCACAGTCGTCTCCGATGATGATGTACTATGCGTATAAAACTTGTTTCGTTCTCCTAGATAAATGATAAGAAAATCCATCCACTAACGGTTAAATGGTGATCTCCGCTCTTATCTTTGACTGTTTATTTCCTAAAGAACTGTGGTTGAGTTTACCGAAAACTATCAAATATTGTAGCAAAGAGACCAGGATCGGATATGTAATCCGAAAACCACTTCAATCCACCTCAAGCATTTCGAAGTGAAGATATCTTAAAGATGATGGTATTGAAGATTGAGTTTTGAAGTGAAGGGCTATTTTCTATTTTCTTTGGGAGGGATTCCTCGAAATAAACGTAATAGATGTAGTGCCTTTGGTTTCGTTCAGTCCTAGAACAAACTTATAGGAATGAATGCTAGCATTGCAATGATGCCGGGAGGGCAATGTAGCATTCCAAGTGGGAAGTGCTATATAAAGGTAAAATGTAGTCTCAAGCCTCAGCAACCGAGAAATCATAAAAATCGAGCATCCAACAGGGCCAAGTAGGTCGCACCCATCAGGGTATGATCATTCTTAATCTAGATCAATCACTATCTACTTACGTATGCTTTGGGCCCCATTAAAAAAGGTGATCATATTCGGTACTACTGTCAAGTGGTAGGTCTGTCCTATGTGGTAGGGGTACAAGATGTTTTTGTCAAACCCTGGCGCATTTTATCTAGAGATGTACCATCGAAATATAGTTCCTTACCTTGTCATAGTGTGAAATCCATTCTCCAATACAAGCTTTATGGTTTTAGTTGTATACCTATTATGCTGGAATTAAATTAATGTAATAATTTCAGCTATGATTAATAAGTATTTGTATCTTATAATATCATAGATGTTCATATAAAATTGTTTTGTTATCATAAGGTAAAAACCCATCTGTATCTATGTGCGGTTTGGTCTTACGAGATACTTTTGATTTCAAAGATTTTTTATACCTTAAAATCCAGTTGGGAGTGTTTTTCTCATGCTGGTTTTCTAGATTGGCCCTGGCAATATTTTATTATGATGCTCGGGTCAGGCCGAGTATATTTACAGATTTCTTTAAGGCATTAGAGATCAGGATACGAGCTAGAGGTCCAAGACGTATCTACATATTTCTCTATGTTCCATTGTGTTGTTTGTTGGTTGTATTTATCAGCAATTGTAAGGACACGATGCTATAACTATCCAGGCTGAAATAGGTCGGTGTACTCTGATTGAAGTATGTATATTGCAGTTTTTCCTTGTGTAAAGATTTGTTCTATATTATAGATTATTCGTTCCATTGTGAGATTCTATATTGGTTAGTTTTCTTCTTCCTTTCCTCTTCTTTCTTTTCCCTAACTATCCACCTTTCAGTTCAATTTGAGTGGGTCATGTGTGATTGATTGTCTGCTTAAACTGTACAGAAAAGTGGGTTGCTACAGGCCCCATCTAGTAGGCCAAAGTAAGAAGGCACCAGAAAGATATGTCTAAGTAGTCTGCCTTGAGAATAGGACCTTATTTCATATCAAGAAAAAACATGTGCTATATCATGTTCACCTTTGCAGATTCAGTCGGGGTTACATTCCCACATCAAGACCCTTTAATGATAGCTACGTATATCTCAAACCGCGCAATATAGAAAGTTTTTATGGATATAGAAAGTCCAGCGAATGTTATCTTTAAAGCAGCATATGGAAAAATGGAGCTCCCAACCAAGATACTAATATGAGTCCAGAACCAATATATGGTTTCAATAATAGAATATCTATCCCATTGGGAATGGATCGATTTCTTGCCACTATGTAAATCTTTCTATGCAAGCTTCCTTATTACAGATCTACTGTCTCCGTACAATGCTTTTCTATGGAGACCTACATTGATGGAGACGCAAATAGTTACCTCTTAGAAGGACATGCTTATGAAGTTTCACACCTTTGTAGGAGTTGGGAGTGTGAGGGGAGAATAATTATTAACAAGGAATCTATACAATGTAACTTTGAATCATAGCAACAAAATTGTTCGATATTATACTATTATGTCCTCTGATTTATGTAAAAATGAAAATGAAACTGACAAGTTAGTTCAAAGACCTGCATTGGAACTAAGTTCTAAGAAAGATACTAAAACAATCATCCTACGAGCACAATATCTGCAAGCAAGGAAAAAAGGGATTATTTGCATATGATCAGAACGGATGAGCATGACTTTGTATTTTCATAGTATCCATAGATGCTTCTCCATCCTAAGAAAGCATGGTCTCATCCAAAGCATAAGAAACAGAAAATGAGGTAGGCCTATGTTTTGGAATGAAAAGCAAAGACATAGCCACTAGATGACTTGGAAGACATCCAAATAGATCATTTAGATCCGACCAAGATTTTGAGATTGGAAAAACCTAAGTGAACGGCACGCCGAGTTGATTGATTTCTTAAAGAGATCCTAGGATGTCTTTGCTTGTACCCATCTAGATATGAAGGGAATTAACGATGCTATAATCTACCATGCCCTTAACATAGATCCCAATGCACACCAATTCAATAAAAAATGCGCACTCTAGATCAGGATAGATACAATGCCCTTCATGAAGAAATCCAAAAGCTAAAGGAAAACAAATTTGTTCGAGAAGTGTATTATCCAAAGTGGATAGCGAATTCGGTTTTGATGAAGAAATCCAATGGAAAATAAGGACCTTCATAGGCTTCACAAACCTAAAAAAAGCTAGCCCTAAGGATAATTTTCCGTTACCAAAAATAAATCAATTAGTTGATGTAACTAGTGGACATGAGGTACTACTGTTTATGGATGCATATTTAGGTTATAATCAAATAGTCTTGTTCGAAATGGATTAGGAATACACAAGCTTCATTACTGACAAAGGATTTATTGCTATAAGTTAATACCATTTGGGTTAAAGAATGCAGGGGCAACGTATTTGAGATGACTTAACATGATGTTGGAGGAATAAATTGGCAAGAATGTTAAAGTTTATGTCGATGATATGTTGGTCAAATTCAAAGCAGCTTCAAGTCAAGTGTGAGATTTAGAGGAAACCTTCGAAATCCTAAAGTGCTATAGGATGAAACTAAATCCATTAAAGTGTATTTTTGAAATCCATTCTAGATTTTTTTTTGCATATATAGTGAGCGCAAGAGGAATAAAAGTCAATCCAAAAAAGATTAAAGCTATTAGGAAGATGAAAGTTCCAGATAAGGACAAAGACATAATGAGTTTGAATGGGAAAGTAGCGGCTCTCAGCAAATTTACTTCTAAGGCTATAGACAAATGCATTCCTTCTTTGATCAAATCAAAAATGGGCAGAAACTTCAAATGTATGGAGGAAAAAAATAGCATTTAAAATATGACCACATAGCCAATCCGTCCATTCTTTCAAAGCCGGTCTCAACCAACAATCTATTTGTATACCGGGCTATAAATAATTGGGCTATGAGTGCAGATTAGTTCAAGAAGAAGCAGGTGTACAAAGACTAATATACTTCACTAGCAAGCACCTAAGTGGAGCCAAACTAAATTATTCAATGTTGGAGAATCTAGCTGTAACACCCCTATTTTTTTCAACATTATTCAGGACATTAAATTAGATAGATTAAATAGAATAATGTAAATTTCTTAGGGGATTGAGATCTGATAATTTAATAAGGTCAGGCCATAATTAACTAACTAAATGGTTACTATGATTGTTTTAAAAAACTTTAGAGTATACATGAGAAGGGTAGAATAGGAAGATCTATCCATTTTAGCTCATAAACCCCCTCCCTCTCTCATATCATTCTCATTTTCCACAAACTAAAATAATCAAAAGAGAAACCTAAAGGGAAGGCCGATCATAACTTAAGCATAAGGAAGTCAAAGTTTGGGGATTCAAGGGAGAAAAAGCGTTGGAAATCAAAGCAACACCAAATCTCAACTCCTACATCTGAAAATTTATAGTGAATAATATGTTTCCATCTCTATAGTTAATCTCGAACTCGGTTATGGGTAATACCCAAGTAATTTTGATAAGTATGCCATGATTGATTGAGTTAATATTTTTTGGATAAAACAATAAATTAGTGGAATTATATAATAATAATTTTACTGGGTTTTAAGGTTAAAAATGATGTTTCTTTCTCAAAATGACTTGAATTTTTGATATGTGATGTAAAACATAATTTTGAGGATGGGTTTTGAGTTTTATAATTTTCCAAACTTGCTTGAAGATTTTATGAATTTTCCTAGAGAGGAATTAGAATAAATTTGGGTTTTAAATATTTGAAATGAATAAATAGTGTTTTTGGCCTTAAATTTTTCATATAGTAAATAGAAGGATATTCTCTAATTTCCACAAAGTTTCAGGATTTTTCTCAAGTGATTTTGATTTATTATGAGTTTATTATGCTAGATAAGCATATAAAAGATTAATTAATTAAGGGTATTAATTAACTATTTAAAAATTTTGGAAACCTACAAACCTCAAGTGATATTTTTACTCTAAACGTAGAAGTTGTTTTTATCCAATAAGAAATTGGGCAAGATTTTGGATTTAATAAAAAGTTATTACTTTAACTGTAAGAAGTCAGTTTTCAGATAAATTACAGTAATGCCATGCCACCTTTGATCTCTCCACTTCTATAATGATGTCTCGCCTAAGACCTCACTGTCTTCGAAAGTGACGACATTGACGAGGTGGGAAGCATAGGGTAACTACTTATGTAGTTACAAAATGATTCCTACAACATCGAAGTCGACATCGTCGACAACCAATCATAAGCTGTATCGTATCTTCGTAAATCATCTAAGTCGAATTCATACCTCTTCACCCATGTTTTCAAACGATTCAACATATAATTATTTTTAAACACTTTCGAAGTCACTTGTATAAGTGGCAGAGACGTCGCATGCCTTGTTTTTGACTTTATTAACATCGAAAAGACTTGTTTTTATGTTAGCAAAACTATTTTATAAGGGCCGAAGAGGCCAACATTTTAAGAGGGTCGAAGGTCCTATATCTTCGGTAGTTAGCCATCTAACCAGTAAAAGTTAAAGCTTTTTTTTTACTAGGTAGATAGCATAGAATTTATGATAACCGACAATGTTATTTTCGACATGGATTTATACTTCAAAGAATTAAATTTGTTTTTACCTTAGGTAGAGGGTTGATAGGGCATAGAGCGACATGAATGTTGCCTATCTTCATTAAGGGCGGAGAGCCTCATGTTTTCTATTGTGACGAAGTCAATGGGAATACCAGTGCCATTTTAAAATATGAACTTCGATGTTGTTCTATACTAAAATTATGAATGGCGAAGAGCCGTGTATTATATGTTTTTGAATTAAACCTTGGGGATACTAAAGTACTTTTGTATTGGGTTCGACATAGATCACGTGGGGATACCAATGTATGTCATTTTGAAATGTTATAATTGTTAAGGGGAAATAACCTAATAGAGGACCCAATAGATACGGGTTAAGCCAGTGGGTAACATCGATTAAATAAAAACATGTTGGCATCATAAGTTAAATAGATACATGTGAGTAACATGAATTAAAACTCCAGGTGAAGGGTTTATAGTCATCCTAGAAAAACTATGGAATGCGAGATGGATAGTCTACGTCATGTTGGAGACAGACAGTCTCTATGAGAATAATGAAGGGTTCATAGTTATCTTAGGAAAAGTATATGATATGTAATGGATAGTCCACATCATTTTAAGTTAAATGGAATACGTGTGATGGATAGTCCATAAAATTTTAAATGGTTAAACCATATATGATGGATAATCAATATGGTAGGGTATGGGTAATCTAGGTAATAAATACATGTGAGATGGATAGTCCACATAATTTTGAACATGTTTAAATGTGAGATGGGTAGTCCATATAATTATAAGATGGTAGTCAGATTAAAATAAGATAGATAGTCGGTTCAAATTGTGACGAGTAGTCATTTGAAATTAAGATGGAAAATCTAATGAATTGGGATAGGTAATCCAATATGTGTTGCATGGTTGTAAATTTTATTTTCTATGTTCTAACCATTATGGTTGTAGGAGCACAATATATGGTTGTTACGTTTTGATAAGATACCAGTGAGGGGTTCCGCTAAGCGACATGGTCTTAATATATCTATTTGGTTCAAGATGGTGGGTTATTATTCACACCAGACTATTGTCTGAATCGAAGTTTTTGTTTTTCCCTTTAAACCCTCGGGTACTTATTTGAATAGGTTAGGAGTAAGGGCTTTCAAGTTCCAATTAGACGAATAAGCTTCCAGAGACATGCATGTAGCAATCTATCTATTAGGAACTTCATATATTTCCGTTTTGTAGTTATTTGTCAATTTGGATGCACTGGCAAAGTTGTATAATTACCAAATATCCGACTCTGATCACTCAAAGGGGCATCTTCATATGTCGTTCTTGGAGTATTTTGTAATGGTATAATTTCTTTGAACGCGGGTTTACGAATGGGGTTATGTAAAAAATATGAAATATGTCTGTGAAATTAGATGTGAAAATTTGTTATTAAACCGTGCTAGATTTTTTTCATATTCATATGCTTCTAATTATTAATATGTTTAATATAGCCGTTGTTGTCTAGAATTAATAACTATGGATGACTGCAGCATCCGTAGCATTTAGTTTTAGGCCTTAGAATGAGTAATGTTACAATGTTGTATTAGAGCATAGGTTTATAATTAAAAGAATTTTAAACCTAAAGATTTTTTGAAAAATAATCCTAATGAATTAGGGAATAAGATTGGGGTATGGGATGACGCTATAGTAACATATTTGTATTTTCTATATATAAGTATATACTCTCCCCTCTCTCTTAGACTGTTCTTTTGTATCTTAATATGGCTCATATGCAGATTTATGAGAAAGAAATATACGGAGGCAAGAAATGGATGAGTGAATCAAGGTAGAGGAAGCACCACAACTAATAGAAATGCTCATCCTAATACTAGGAGAAACCAAGGTCGACATGCAAAAGCTAATCAAAATGCAAATGCCAATGTATGTGCTGGAACCCTACCGATAAATATAGGGATTATGTATCAGTTCTTTACCAATTTGATGCAATCCCCAAGCTCCAATTGAAAATAACTATGCTAAGCTGAGTCAAGATTACACCAGTTAGGATAGGAAGCCTTTTCTAGGGACTGAGGATGCAATAGAAGTGGAAAACCGACTATTACATTGTGAAAGGATATTTTTGCTGATTTGGATCTAAATGATGATTAGAAAAGGAGATTGGCTTCGAGACAATTGCAAGGAGCTTCTTTGTTCTAGTGGAATGGGGTGACCGTAGGGGTACCGAAAGAGGAATTAACTTACATAGATTTTTGAAGGAGATTCGAGAGTAAGATTTTTGTCTGAAGTAGCCAAGTCTGTCTTGCTTAGGAAGTTTATAGAGTTGGAGTAGGGGAAAGTCAGTGTTGGAGTACTCTGCTAAATCTGATGATATATCCAGATATGGATATGCCACTATTGACACTATTATCAAGAGGAACGAGAACTTTATCCAAGGGTTGTAGCCGAAGATTACTAGGGCAGCTATCCACATCTTGGAGATCCATCGAATGTAGTGGTGGAGATGGCTATTAGGAACAAAGAAATGCTTTCTACCTTTGGAAAAGTGAAGATGGTGGAGAAACATGATTCTCAAAATAAGAAGAGGAATTTCTTTAAGAAGAAGGGAGCTCAGAAAGGAGGAGCTACCAAGAAGGGGAAACCGGATATAGTTTGTTACAACTGTGACAAAAGAGACACTATGATAATGAGTGGCGATCGGGTGATGGCAAGGTGGTTGAGCAGAACGTGAAGTGCTTTAATTGTGACTGGGTGGGGCATTATAAGAACAGATGTCCAGAAGCGGCCATGGCTAACAAAGGGAAGGGGTTTGCTTTGGAGCCATCTATAGCAAGACCAATAGCAGTTGAGATGGGAAAGTCTATGATAGAAGGTACACTTTTGATTTATAGCATACCAATTAGAGTACTATTTGATACCAGTGAGTCACATTCATTTATATCTTAGTGTTTGGTAGATAAGTAATGTTTAGAACCATCATACCTTGCTACTTCCTTAACTATAGCTAATCCAATAGGAGGGTACAAAACTCTATTTATGATATGTGACAATCTAGAGTTTGAGTTATTAAGTTACACTTTTTCCTGTAGTTTGTATGAATTTTTATCGTGGATTTTGGGATTATTTTGTACAGATTGGTTGAGCAGATATGATGCTAGGATATTCTGCCAGGATAGGAAAATACCATTGAGACATCCTGATAGTAGTGACCGAATACTATACTCAGTTGAGAATTCGAGCCCAAGAATCTATGCTTTATTGGGGGCAAAGAAGTGGAAGATGAATTAAATCGGGTTTAATTGTAAGAGAATTTACGGATGTCTTTGAGCTGGTTACAAGACTACCACCAAAATGATGTATCGAGTTCTGAATAGATCTTGCACCAGGGGCTAAATTCGTAAGTAGAACACCTAGCAGGATGACACCTACTGAGATCAAGGAGTTAAAGGGGCAAGCAGTGGGCTTAGAAAAAAGAGTTTTATTAGACTATGTAGTTCACCTCGGGAAGCGACTATGGTGTTCGTGAAGAAATTGGATGGGTTGTTAAGACTGTGCATAGATTATCATAAGATGAACGAAAAAATTATAAAAAAAATTGATATCCATTGCCGAGAATTGATGATTATTTGACCATTTGAATGGAGCCGATGTATATTCCCAATTGGTTCCATCAATTGAGAGTGGCGAAGGAAAGTATTCCGCTGACGGCGTTTCGAACGAGGCATGGTTCATACGAATGGTTAGTAATGCCATTCAGCTTTACTAATGCGCCTTCTTTCTTTGTGGACTTGATGAACCAGATATTTTGAGAGCAATTGGTTAAGTATGTGTTGGTGTTCATTGATGGCATGTTGATATATTCCAAGGATGAAAAAGATCATGAGATTCGTCTTAGAATAGTGTTTGAGACATTGAGGAAACATCAACTGAAAGTGAAGATTTTGAAGTGTCATTTCTGGAAGAAAGAAGTGAAGTTTCTTGGTCATGGAGTTTCAGAGAAAGGGTTGTCAGTCGATCCAGCCAAGAATGAGGCTAGTAACAGTTGGAGAAGACCCAAAATAGTGATCGAGATATGAAGTTTTCTTAGATCAGCTGGCTATTACTGGAGATTTATCAAGGATTTCTCGCGGATAGTAGTGCCTTTGTCTAAGCTAACCCGAAAGGAAGTGAAGTTTCAGATGGAAATCAGGATTTGGTGGTGTATACAGATGCGTGTGGAATTGGATTAGGAGCTAAGTTGATGTAGATGGGTAAAGTTATTGCCTACGCTCCTCAACAGCTTAGATCACATGAAGTTGGATATCCGATTCATGATTTAGAATTGGCAGCGGTGATTTTTGCATTGAAAGTTTGAAGACACTACCTCTTAGGAGAATGATTCGATATGTATATGGATCATAAGTCTTTGAGGTATTTATTCTCTCATAAAGAGTTGAATACGAGGCAGCAGAGGTGGTTCGAGTTTTTAGCAGCTTATGATTTTAGTATTGAGTATACACTAGGGAAATAAAATAAAGTTACAGATGCACTTAGCAAGAAACATCAGAATGTGGTGTTAGTTATGTTGGTAGAATGGAAGGATCTAAAGGCATTGACTACTTGTAGTATGCAGTTAAGATTGATTGCTAGTTCTAGTCAAAGTTCAACCATGTTTTCATGCTTAGAAGTTCGACCATTGTTGATCGAAAGGATTGCTTCTAAGTAGAGAGATGATCCATGGCTAGCCGAAAAGAGTAGAGGATTGGAAGGTGGAACTATGACCGATGATCTAAAGGGTTTTATTCTTGATCAAAAGAGATGTTTGAGGAGGAAGGGACGATTATGTGTTCCGTTTGCGGGAAACCTAAGGAGAGAAGTTCCTAGGGAATGTCATCGATTGAAGTTTACGATTCATCCTGGAGAAACAAGATATATCAGATATGAAGAGAGGTTTCTTCTGGGAAGGTATGAAGAGGGATGTAGGCTTATGGGTGAACCAATGTGCAAATTGCCAACAAGTGAAAGTGGAACATCATAAGCCAAGTGTATAGCTTCAGCCTTTCAATATACCAATTTGGACATGGGATTCAATATCCATGGATTATATTGTTGGGTTGCCAAGGCCGAATAGGGGAAATGAAAGTATATGAGTTGTAGTGGATATATTGACCAAGAATGCCCATTTCATTCCTGTTAAATCAACCAGGACGGCGCTTGCATTGGCTAAGTTGTTTATAAAGAACATAGTTAGAGTACATGAAATTCCTAGTAGTATAGTCAGTGATAGAGATGCCTTATTCACTAGTGAATTCTGAAAGAGTTGTCAGGAAGTGTTAGGTACTAAGCTTAAGACGAGTACTTATTATCGCCCTCAGACAGATGGGCAGGCAGAAGAGTCAATAAAGTACTCAAGGATTTGTTGAGAGCTCGTGTACTAGATTTTGGTGGGTCATGGGAATACCATTTGCATTTGGTTGAGTTTTTCTATAATAATAATTATCAGGCTAGCATAAGAATGATGCCTTTTGAAGCTTTGTATGGAAGGTTGTGGAAATCACTAGTATGTTGGTTGGAGACCGAAGACAGATTAGTCCTTGGTCCAGATATGGTGAGAGAAACCACAAAAAAGGTTGAGTTAGTCTGGGACAAGATGAGAGAAGTTCAGTCTAGGAAAAAAATTAAGCAGATAAAAGGCATAAGGATCTTGAGTTCTTAGTTGGAGACAATGTGTTTATTAAGGTATCACCGATGAAGAGCGTGGTACGTTTCGGGTAGACAGGAAAGTTAGCACTGAGATACGTTGGACCATTCCCGATTATAGAGAGGATCGGAAAGCTCGTGTATCAAGTAGAGTTATTAAGCAGTTTGGCAGGTGTCCATATTTTATTTTATATTTCTTATTTTCAGAAGTATGCGCATGATTCATAGACTACTATTGCTCCGACAACATTGAAAGGTTTAGTAGTAGTACAACCGAATCCGACTTTTGTAAAACGATCAATATGGGGTGTAGCGAGGGATGGGAAGAAGTTAAGGAACAAGGCAGTCAGATTAGTGAAAGTCCAATTGAGTGGCAACGAGAAAGACTGTACTTGGGAGATAGACGATAGGATTAAGGATACATATCCTGAGCTGTTATTATGATATGCTCTGTAATTTTTTTATATAGACTAGATAGCTGGTAGAATATACTAGCATTGTTTGCAAGTTTAATATGCTTGTTTGGTAGTCCTTTCTGAATTTCGAGGATGAAATTCTTTAAGGAATGGAGTCTATAATACCCTTAATTTTTGTTCAACGTTATTCAAGACGTTTAATTAGATAGATTAAATAGAATAATGTAAATGGGTTAGAAGAATGGTATTTGACAATGTAATAAGGTCAGGCCATAATTAACTAACTAAATGGTTACTACGATTTATTTTATAAATTTAAGAGAATACATGGGAAAGGATAGAATAGGAAGATCCATCCATTTTAGCTCATAAACCCGTTCACTCTTTCGTATCATTCTCAATTTCCATAAACTAAAATAATCAAAAGAGAAACCTAAAGGGAAGGTCGACCATAACTCAGGCATAAGGAAGTCAAAATCCAAGGATTGAAGGGAGAACAAGCTTGGGAAATCCAAGCAACACCAAGTCTCAACTCCTACATCTAAAAATCTAAAGTGAATAATATGCTTCCATCTCTATAGTTAATCTCAAACTCGGTTATGGGTAATAACCGAGTAAATTTTGATAAGTATGCCATGATTGGTTGAGTTAATATTGTTTGGATAAAACATTAAATTATTAGAATTATATAATAATTGTTTAATCGTGTTTTAGGGTTAAAATCAATGTATTCATTCTTGAAAGGACTTAAATTTTTTATATGTGATGTAAAACGATATTTTGGAGATGGGTTTTGAGTTTTATAATTTTCCGATTTTTCTTGAGTATTTTATGAATTTTCTTAGAGAGGAAATGGACTAAATTCATGTTTTAAATATTTAAAAAGATTAAATATAGTTTTGATTTCAAATTTTTTTATGTAGTAAAGAGAAGGATATTCTCTAATTTTCATGAATGTTTTGGACTTTTTCCAAGTGATTTTGATTTATTGTGAATTTATCAAGCTAAATAAACATATAAAAGATTAATTAATTAATTAAGGGTATTAATTAATTATTTTAAAAATGTTTTGGAAACTTTCAAACATCATATGGCAGTTTTTCTCTGAAAATAAAATGTAAAGTTTGTTTTTATTCAATGAGAAATGGGACAAGAATTTGGATTTGGTAAGAAATGAATTTTAAGATAAATTACAGTAATGTCATGCTGCCTTTGATCTCTCCGCATCTATAATGATGTCGTACCTAAGACCGTACCATCTTTGTAAGTAACGACATCGATGAGATGGGAAGCATAGGGTAGCTATTTAGGTAGTTATGGAATGATTCTAGCAACTTCGAAATTGACATTGATGGCAACCAATCATAGGCGATATCGTACCTTCGTAAATCATCTAGGTCGAAGTCATACCTCTTCGCATATGTTTTCAAAGGATCCCCCACACAACTGTTTCTAAACACTTTCGAAATCACTAGTATAAGCGGCAGAGATGTCGCATGCCTTGTTTTCGACTTTATTAACGTCGAAGAGACTTGTTTTTATGCTAGCAATTTTTTTGTATAGGGGCAAAGAGGCCAATGTTTTAAGAGTGTCAAAGACCTTATATCTTCAGCAGTTAGCAATCTAACTTATAAAAGTTAAAGCTTTGTTTTAATAGGTGGATAGCTTATAATTTATGATAGTCGACAGTGTTATTTTGGCTATGGTTTTATACTTAAAAGAATTTAAGTTTGTTTATACCTTGGGTAGAGGGTCGATGAGGCATTGTGCGGCATAAATGTCACCTATCTTCATTAAGGACGGAAAGCCTTATGTTTTCTATTGTGACGACGTCATTGGGGATACCAACACCATTTTTAAATATGAACTTTGATGTGATTCTATACTAAAATAATGAATGGCGAAGAGCCATGTACTATATGTTTTCGACTTAAACCTTGAGGATACCGAAGTAGTTTTGTGTTGGGTTTGACATAGATCATGTTGGGACACCAATGTATATCATTTTGAAATGTTATAATTGTTCAGAGGAAATAACCAAATTGGGGACACCAATAGATATGGGTTAAACTTGTGGGTAACATGGATTAAAGAGAAACCAGTGGTAACATGAGTTAAATTGATACATATGGGTAACATGAATTATAAGGCCAAGTGCAGGGTTCACAGTTATCCTAGGAAAACTATGGGATGTGAGACGGACAATCTACATCATGTTGGAGATGGATAGTCTCTATGAGAATAACGAATGGTTCATAGTTATCCTAGGAAAACTATGAGATGTGTGATGGATATTACACTTCATTTTAAGCTAAATGGAATATGTGTGATGGATAGTCCACAAAATTTTATATGTTAAACCATATGTGATGGGTAGTCAATATAGTAGGGGGTGGATAATCCAAGTAATAAATACATATGAGATGGATAGTCCACATAATTCTAAATATGTTTAAATGCTAGATGGGTAGCCCACATAATTATAAGACGGGCAGTCAGATTAAAATAAGATAAATAGTCAGTTTAAATTATGACGGGTAGTCGTTTGAAATTAATATGTATAGTCTAATAAATTGGGATGGGTAATCCAATGCATATTGCATGATTATAAATGCTATTTTCTGCGTTCTAACCAATGTGATTATAGGAGCATTGTATATGGTTGTTACATTTTGATAAGGTACTAGCGAGGGGAAACCTGTTCCGCTTAGCAGCGTGGTTTCACTAGATATCTATTTGCTTTGAGATAGTATGATATTATTCATACCATACTGTTGTCTGACCCAAATTTTTTGTTTTTCTCCTTAAACTCTCGGGTACTCATATAGGTTGGGAGTAAGGGCTTTTAGGTTCCAGTTAGACGAATAAGCTTCTGGAGATGTGCGTGAGGCAATCTAGCTATGAGGAGCTTTATCTGTTTCTGCTATGTAGTTTGGTTTTGTCTATTTGGATGTAATGGAAAAGTTGTATAACTGCAAAGTATTTGACTCTAAGAGACCAATGGGGAATCTTTATATGTCGCTCTTGGAGTATTTTGCAATAATTATAATTATTTGAATGTGAGATTACGATTGAGATTATCTAATGAATATGAAATATCATCAGTGAAATGAGATGTGAAAATTAGCCGTTAAGCTGTGTTGAATTTTTTTTATATTCATGTGCTACTGATTATTAATATAATTAACATAGCCACATTTTGTTGCTTAGAATTGATAAGTATAGATGACTGTATCATCCATAGCAGTTAGTTTTAGGCCTCAGAATGAGGGATGTTCCACTGGCTTACAACCTACTGCTTAGCGGCATGAAAGCTATGACCATATTTCCAGCAGATCCTATTTAGGTACTAACAGACAAACCACTAAAGCAAATACTTTTGAAGCCTATAATATCTAGCTGCCTTTTAAAGTGGGCCATTGAGCTAAGGCAATATGATATTTCCTATTTCCCTTTAGCTGTCATAAAAGGTCGGGGTTCGGCTGATTTCATCGTGGAATGCACTGACCCAACAATGCAACCCAATGAGGAAATGGAAGATCCTCCATAGGTTTAGAAACTCTATGTGGATGGTGCATCCAATAAACAACGAGTGAGAATTAGGTATGTACTTGTTACCTAGATAACCAGAAGTTATATTGGGTAGCTCAACTAGAGTTTAAAGGAAAAAATAACATCAAAAAATATAGGCACTCATTCCCGAGTTAAAATTGGCCTAGATAATAAAGGTAACTTGCATTAAAGTTTATAGTAATTCATAACCTATTGTAAGTCAAGCGTAGGGAAATTATCAAACTAAAGAACCAACTCTGGCCAAATACATGGGGTTGTCCAAAGAGTTATTAGCCCAATTCGAACAATTTGATGTAGAGTTTCTCGAAGAGGAAAACTCTTTAGCGGTTCCTTTGCCAAGCTGGCTAGCACTAAAGTTGCGCAGGAATTGAAGGCAGTTCCTATAAGACATTTAACTGTGCTAAGTATTTACAAAGTACAATAGATTCTATTGCTAACGTGAGCTCAATAAGCAAGAGATCAAGAGACCGTAGGTTGAGGGGAACATAGGAGATTGAGGATAATCATGCCCTACTAATATTAGATCAAGAAGAGGCAAAACCTCAGATGACTCCAATCAAAAGCCTCTTGTTGGAGGGAATTTTACCAACGTATAAAAATGTAGGAAGGAAAATTAGATATCAAGCCCCATTCTTCATGTTTTTTGATGGAATACTCTATAAGAGGGATTATTTAGACTCCTATTTTAGGTATGTGAGGAAAGAAGGAGGAGTTAGAATCGTGAGAGAAGTTCATGACTGATATTTTGAAGACCATTTAAGAGGGACGTGTTGGCTAAGATAATATCGAGTGTTAATCCGCTTTTTAGCCAAGAAACTCCTAACTGGACTTAGAAGATCAAAACAAGGACGGAATGATTCACAGACTTGGAAGCACAGTCGGAAGAAGAAGGAAAACAACTCAGAGAAGTTTTAACCAAAATGGAGCTAACTACATAGCTCGGTGTTGAGCTATCATAGGTCAGTACTGACCTATATATCCTCTCCATTTCACTTTCCAAACACCATACATCTCATATGCTATTCCAATAACTCATGGCCAAGTGATTTCTCAATGATTTAGACGAGTAATTCCAAGGATCGATGAGAAGACAGCCAAGAAAGATGGATAGTTCAAGTGCTATCAGGAAGATCGCAAGAATCAAGTCAAAACCGAAGGAAAATGACTTAGAACAACTCAAGTAGATGAAAGAAAGGCAAAGCAAGTGGAATGATGCAACTTGCACCAAGATACATAGCTCGATACCGAGCTATAGACAGGTCAGTACCGAGCAATGGTTTGGCTTGGTGGTCTCCAAATTTTCTTATGTGACTTCAGGTTATCTCTTGGGCTTCTGTGCAAGGGGGCTTCTAACCCAGTGCCTCTGTTTCTCTATAAATACAAGCCTAACTACAACCAAAACGATATCTGATCTCTCTACCATTGAAGACTTCTTCACATCTTACCCTTCCTCGATTAAAGTCACCTAGGAAGATATTGTTTGCTACTTTAGGACTTAGATCAACAAATCTCTAGTACTAGTGACTATCAAGCACTCTAGAAACTCCTCTGTAAATTTGAGATCCACTAGATTGTGGTCAGATCCAAGATAATTAGTTGTAATCCAGAGAGAAACAACTAATATAAAAGATTAAAGTGGATGTAGGTCGGAGATTACGTCAAACTACTATAAAAATTATTGTAGGTCCTTTACTTTTCTGCTACATTGACTTGCTTGATTAGGGACTGCTTTTATGTCTATTTTAAAAAGAACCAGTGCTTTCATCTGATATTTAGGTATTGATCCATTTTTTGGGTTAACATTGTGACAAGACTATTTCTTGCCATCTACTTAGGCGACGTGCAGGAGTTCGTTCATAGATGTAACAGGTGTTAGAGATTTTCTATCATACCAAGACTTCCCTCGCATGAGCTTAGCCCTATAACAAGCCCATGATTGTTCGATGTATAGGGAATTGACTTAATATGCCTTATTCCAATGTCCAAAGGGGGGCATGATAAGCGATACTTATGGTATATTATTTCACTAAATGGGCCGAAGTTGAAGTTCTTGCAACCACAACTTCAAAGCTGATAGTCACCTTTATGGTTAGAAATATCATCGTATGATTCGGGATCCTCCATAAAATAATCTCCAACAATGGAACATAGTTCGAAAGCAAGGAATTCTCTAACTTCTATGACAAAAATGGCATCATTAGAAGTTTCTTCTTGGTAGCTCATCCACTAGTAAATGCACCAGTCGAAGCAACAATCAAAATGATAAAGAAGTTGAGAAAAAAGGCTCATAAAGGAAAGGGACAGTAGGCGGAGGAACTGCCTATAGCATTATAGGCATATAGAACATCTATAGGGTCTCCTATGGGACACATCCTATTCTCTTTAATAAATGGTTATGAGGTAATGCTACTAATCGAAGTGGATGTACGATCACATTAAAACTTATCATACATGGGATAATAGAGTTCATATCTAAAGAAGCTGCATTAGACTTACAAAAAAGAAGAGATGAAGCAGAGGGAATTCAAAGCACCTCCAACCTTACTTCATTCAATATTTAATTTCATGTTATGACGTATGATGTACTAAATTATGATTGAAATAAGTTCATAAAATAATAAACTGGATGTAGCAATATTGGATAGCCTAAACTAATATAAAAATCCGCTTGTCAATTTTGTTTGTTATAAACTACTTAAGAGTTATAAAAAAATAAATCGAATTTTAAGCCAAAATTTCACTGGACGTAGGGATATTAAACTGTCCAAACCAACCCAAAACCATGTGCACGAAATAAGTGGTTGTAAATACACGATCTGACATCACAGTTAAAAAACTCTCTACAACCCGAGTAGGGTAGTCATGCTAAGTGCATGACAAAGAGCTATATCGCATTGAAAGCCAATAATATTACAAAAGAGAAGAAAAGGGAAAGTAAGTAGTTCAAGTCATGAAGAGAACTTAAAGAATAGTCTTCGTAAAGCTCAAAAAAAGTATATATGCCATCTTGTAATCGTTCTCCCAAAATTGTGTTACATGTTGTCAAAATATGTTGAATATGTGTAAAGGAAATTTATTATTAGTACATATTGTAATCTAAGAACCCATGTAGTCATCAAAGAACATCCTGGTTAGATATCGACTCCTCACTCATTAGAAGTTTTCATTTCATGCGAGAAGCTTGAGCGGTTTGAGACTGGAAGATATCAGTCATAACGATCGAAGAGTGACGAGGTGCACTATTAATAGGAAGCTTCGAGTTATAGTTCACACCGGTCCAAGAGTTGCATAAGTTTTTGTAACATCCCTCATTTAGAGGCCCAAAACTAATGGCTACAGATGCTGTAGTCGTCTATAGTTAGTAATCCTCGACGGCCAAATACGGTAATGTTAATTACATTGATATATTAGTACACATGGATATAGAAGAATTTAGAGTTTCAAAATAATATTCATATTCCATTCCAATAACCTTTTCAACATTCTTTACATAATCCCACAATGTAGCCATGTCAGATAAATATATTTATTACAACATACTCCAAGAGCGACAAAAGAAGATGCCCCTTTGGTGATCAGAGTATATAATAGGCAATTAACAACTTTGCCTTAACAAAACATAGCACAGCGGAATCAAACTGAACAAGAACTCAAAATAGTTGTAATGCCTCCTGCATGTTTCGGGAAGCTTATTCGTTTAACGAGGTACCTCAAAACCTCAACCCTCAGACTACACAAAATTAATTGAGTACCCGAGAGTTTAAGGGAAAAAACTTCGAGTCAGACATAAAGCCTGGTATTAGTAATAATCAACCATTTCAAATCATTTAGATATCTAGTGAAACCACGCCGCTTAGCGGAACGGGTTTTTTCCTCACTAGTATCCTAAAACATTTATAAAACCATATGTTGTTCTCCAGCATCCACAATGGTTAAAACATCCTAAAATAATATAATATGATGATATATAAAACAAATGAATAAATTCTGGATTTTCCATCCCCGTTCATTTTGACTACCTGTCACAATTATAGTTTTTTTAGGATTACTATTAATCTAGTAGTTTTCATGGGCTGACTAATAACCGGTTAAATATTTATGGACTCCCTATCCAATTACATAGTTCCCATAGGACCACTATGAACCTATTGGTAACTCCAATATCTTTTCTTTTAACCTAGTTTTCATGGGCTGACTAGGAACCTAGTGACTAACTGTCAATATCTTTCTTTTATCCTAGTTTTTATCGGCTGACTAGGAACCTGTCTTTCTGACATCTTCATTTCTACATAATTGTCATGGGCTTACTATGAACATAATGGCCCTTACCAATATTTTTTCATATACATAGTTTTCATGGGGTTACTACGAACATATTGGCCCCTGCTAACATCTTTAATTTATATTCACTACGGGTCAACCTAGCTGGTTATTCTGCCTTTTCCCAAAATGCTGTTATGGGTTAATAACTATATGAATAAACATATAAAGAAGCATACATTACAAAAATTAATACCAAGGTTTATTATCTTATATACATCTTGGTTAAACTATTTAACCTTTATACTCAATGAAAACTTCGTCATTTCAATACCCTTTGTTTATTTATACTATGGTTATTCTTTGAAACTGAAAATGCGTTTATGTTTTGAAATATTAAAAATATCTCTTTCGAAATCTTTGGATGACTTCTGTCGAAAGTAAAAAAAAATCTTTTCGGAACATAATAAACATTCCTTTCAAAGCCCTTGATAAATATTCTCTTTCAAAACCAAATATACCTTTCGATGGTATCAAAACACCATTTAACACAGCTTTGAAACAAGTAAAAATACCCCTTTCGAAAGTATTGGGTTTATGCTTTTAAAACATGATTTAGTTTAAAGGAGTTATATACGAAAGTATCTCTTTCGAAACCCTTATGAAATTGTTTGGGAAAAAGTTGATGGTGTGGAACCATCTAGTTGAAAGCACAATCCTTTAAATTAAAACTTCAAAGGATAGAGTCGAAACCCCCTTTCGACTCCATAGAATTTGAAACCCTCAACCCCTCTTGAAAGCATTTAGGAAGCGGCTTAATTCTTCTTTAAAACAATACTACCCTTTGAAAGCATTGATGACTTCAATACCCTTGAAAGGTATAGGAATTTGCGGCAGGGTTTCGACTGAGTCGGAACCCCTTTTGTTGAAAGTATCTGTTTACAATTAAAAGAACTCGTTCGAAAGCCCTTACTTTTAAAAAAATATGGCAACCCCTTCGAAAGCTATTATAAAACTTCTTTCAAAACCATATGTTTCGACTATGTCGAAAGCTTTAGTAAAACTAAGGGAAGCGGTTAATATTTTAAAACAAACTCAGGTATCGACTCCATCGGAAGCCAAGCTTTCGACACCATACCTTCCATCTTTCTCCAATCTATTATGTACTACCTAGATGATACTTTATGTATTGGTTTTAGCTAAGTGAGGTTTTGACTTATTCGAAGGCAAAATCTATGATTCGAAAGGTATCTCTAATAGAGGTGAAACCTGATTTTCCGCGTTTAATGTCAAATTTATATTAAGTAACTTACCTACGTGTAAGCATATAAATGGTTGCCTTAACTGTCTCCATGATTTACAAAACTAACCGCCCTTTTTATTTTGGATAAACATCAATATTAGGTTTTTGCAGATAAACCCTTTCTTTAAATTATACGTATATCATTTAGATCCTTCTCTTAAAATAATTTATTTCATATTGCAAATTACTTAAGAAAAATCCCCAAAAATTACAGAGACTTTGATCATGTTATCAAACATATCAAAATTTAAAATCCAATTTCTTGATATAATATTTGAAATAAATTCTTAAACCGAATTAATCATAGAAAATTCATAATAAACTAGACATAGCTTGGAAAATTATCAAATTTGAAACCCAACTCCAAAATCATGTTTTACATACCATAAAATTTTTCCATGGCATTTAAACAACAGTATCACTCCGTTTTATCCTAAAACCGTATAAATCTTTATTTGAACAATCTTGATTAAATTTAAACAAACCTTATTCAAGCATATCATCATCAAACAACATAGAATCCAAATTAAACTTAATTTTGAAACACATATTCAGAAGTTAGAGATGGAAATAATTATTCACCTTGAATTTTATATAAGTAGATTGGTTTGGATTTGAGATTATTCCTCTTCCTTAATTCTTTTTCTTTTCCTTAATTCTTTTATTTTTCCTCTCTAATAATGGCCAACCTTATCCTTTTTAACTTACGTTTATGTTTGAGAAAATGAGATATGAATGTGAATGGCCTAAGAGGCAAATATATATATATATATATATATATATATATATATATATATATATAGTAAAGGTTATTTATGCCAAAACCTAATATACCCATGTGTATTTTAATTATACTATAAACCATTCTTAAATATATTTGAATTAATAAGTATGGCCACTTAATATTTATTCAAATCCCAATCCTCTTATCACTCAACATTTACATTATTCTGATTAATTTATCTAATTAAATCTCCTGAATGATGTTATTCAAATTAGGGGTGTTACAGGCTTCCTCCTTAAATAATTTCATCCTCCAAATTCAATAGGGACCAAATACTAATCATAGTAATCATCTGTAACAACTGCAAACAACCATACTAGTCTATTTGACTAGTGAGCATCTATATAAGTCTAATGCAAACATACCTCAAAGCAGATCGGGATAAGTATCTCAAATCTTGTCCTCTGTCTCCAAAGTACAGTCTTTCTCGTTGTCACTCCACTGAATTTTCACCAACTTGACTGTCTTGGATCTTAATCTTTTCTCATCCTTCGCCACGACCCAAACTGGTTGTCTAAAAACTCTCAAATTAGACTCTACTACTAACTAATCCAACCCTGTCGGAGGAATAGTATTTTTTGGATCATGCACGTACTTGCAAAGATGAGATACTTGGAATACATTATGGACACCAACCATATTGCTCGGCAACTCTACTCCGTATTCGAGCTTTCCAATCCTCTCTATAATCTGGAATGGACCAACATATTTCGTTGCCAACTTCCCTGACTTTCTGAATCGTATCACTCCCTTCATCAATGACACCTTAATAAAAACCCTATCTCCAACTAAGAAATCTAGGTCTTTATGCCGTTTATCTACGTAACTTTTCTATCTGGATTTAGATTCCTTCATCCCTTCTCGGATCTACTCAATCTTCTCTGACGCCTCTCTAACCAAATTTGGACTTAAGACTAATCTGTCTCAAGTCTCCAACCAACATGCTGGTGATTTGCATGACCTTCCATACAAAGCTTCAAAAGGCGCCATTCCTATACTAGTTTGATAACTATTATTATAGGAAAATTCAATCAAATGTAGACGATCTTCCCAAGATCCATCCAAATCTAATACACAAGCTCTCAACAAATCCTCGAGTATTTTATTGACTCTCTTAGTCCGCCCATCTGTCTGTAGGTGACATGCTGTACTCATCTTGAGCTTGGTACCTAATACTCTCTGTAGACTTCTCCAAATTTCGCTAGTGAATAATTCATCTCTATCGCTGACTATGCTACTAGGAATCTCATAAAGTTTGACTATGTTCTTCACAAACAACTTCACTAAAACAGGTGCCAATCTGGTTGACTTGACTGGAATGAAATGGGTGCTCTTGATCAATCAATCCACCATGACCCATGAGCTTTAGTTTCCCCTATTCGAACTTGGCAACCCGTCAATGAAATCCAAGGATATAAAATCCCGCTTCCACACTGGAATCTGTAAAGGCTGAAGCAACTCGTTCGGCTTCTGGTGTTCAGCTTTCACTTGTTGACAGTTAGCACAATGCTTAACCCACAAGCCAACATCTCTCTTTATGCCTTTCCAATAGAAGCTCATTTTCATATCTTGATACATCTTGGTCCCCCCCCAGGATGAATAATAAACTTGGATCTATGACATTCCTCTACAACTTCCCTTTTCAAGTTCTCTACATTTGGAAAATATGAGCGTCCTTTCTTTCTCAACCATCCTCTTTGGTCGATGCCGAAATCTATTAAATCATCGATCTCGGATCTCATCTTTAGTCTTCTGATCCTCTTGGTTAAGTCTGGATCCTCTTTCTGTTTAAAAGCTATCCTTTCGATCAACACTAGTTGCACTTCTGAGTAGGCCAATATAGTTGTACTCTGACTAGAACTAGTAGTCGAACTTGAATTTATACTACACGTAGTCAAAGCTTCTAAATATTTCCATTCTTCCAACATAGCTTACACTATATTCTGATGTTTCCTGCTAAGAACGTCTACTACCTTATTTCCTTTCCCTAGAGTATATTATATACCAAAATCGTAAGCTACCCAAAACTCTAGCCACCTTTATTGTCGCATATTCAAGCCCTTATGAGAGAATAAACATCTTAAGGATTTATGATTAGTGTATAGCTCAAATCTCTCTCCTAAGAGATAATCAAATCATCAATGCAAAGATCACCGTAGCTAGTGTAGGATCTAGATTAACCCTAGAGGGGGGGGGGGTGAATAGGGTTATAGCAAATTTTCTCGAATTAAACACAGAAACAAACTGCAGAAATAAATATGCTGAAAAGTAAATCACACACAAAATTTACCCAGCTTCGGCAACCCCTGCCTACTGTTGCATTCCCAGATTTCTATTAGAATTAAACAGTATCCCGCTTGCAAACACTCTACTAGACTCGCAAACCTTTGCTCCCGCTCACAAACACTCTACTAGACTCGCACACCCTGCTCCGCCTATAGAGTTTCGTTTACTCGCAAACTCTGCTCCCGCCTATAGAGTTTTGCAAACTCGCACACCCTGCTCACTGAACTAATTCTAACTAGACAATCTGACACTACCTACAACCTAGGTGGTGATTTACAAATTCTTTGACTTGAAAAGTAAAAAACAACTTCAAAAATAAAACCAGGAGCAAAAATATAAACTATAAACTTTAATCCCTAATTTTTGCTCAAAATAAAAAAAACCCCTTTAAACAAAAAATCTCCTTGTTATTTTCCACCCGATCCACTGTGAAGAAAAATGCGGCTGATCCTTTTTCTTTTGCTTATGAAATATTTGCGGCCGATCTTCTTTTTCAAATTAGGGCTTCGGCTCTTCTGTGAGATTTGGGGTTTTGTTCTGATGATTGATTCTCTGACTTGTGTTGAACTTTCTCACGCTCGTTCTCTGATGACCGATGGCTTGCGTCGCTTGTTATCTGATAATTGATTCTTCGAGATTGCAAATTGTTTGCATCTGCTTCTTTTGATCGAGTTCACTGTTACGATATGTAATCTCTTTGCTTGTTTGTGCTTTTGTCATTTTCGAACTCCAACTAGATGCCGATGATGATCACTTGGGTTTGGTATTTATATTAATTCGAATACACTTGCTTTTTCTCGTATAAATTTGGTACTTTCCAAATTTTTCTATTGCTTGATGCGCACGGCCTTCCTGATATAACTTTGACTTGATACTCACGGCTTGATTATCAAATGTTCGATTTTCTCTTGATTGTCACTGCAGAAACTTTCCTATTCTACTTTGCTTTGACTTTTTCAAAGATATAAATTTGAGTTGAATTCTGACTTGACTTTAGCATCCTATTTTTGAAAATTCTAACTTCGTTTTATACTGTGAATTACGATTTCACTGTCATGAATTCGAATTGGACTTGGAATTACTATTTGATTTTCTGGCCCTCTTTTCTGGTTGGTTTAACATGATCTTCACTGTGAACTTTGGCTTCATGATACATGCATTGCTATTGGGATTGTTGTTTGCCTGTCGAACTTGCTTTGTATCATTGTGCATTGTTGTACTTGGTGTTTGCAACTTGCAACTAACTTGTGTTCCATTTGTGTACATTGTTTCTCGGCATTGATCACTGTCTTCGTTGTATATTCTGTAGCATGTCACTGGATGTTGCTGCAATCTTCACTTCTGGTCTCTGTTCATGTTGGCATTGTCATAATTTGGTCATGTTGCCTTCAGTAGCTTCACTGTTGCATTTTTCCATTTGTTGTTGACATGCCTTGTACTTGTAGTCTTCATTTGCAGCCTTGACTTTGGTTGATGAAGTTGTAACTGTTATATCACTTTGAATTGCATTCATTTGCTTGTACTTGTGTTCTGGTCATTCCTTCTGTTTGTTACTGCATTCCTATGCAGTTGCTGTTGGTCTGACTTTGTTTTCATTGCCGTTGACATGTGCATTTGGTTCATTTGAGTTGTCTGCAGTCCATGTTGCATGCATGTTTTCTTCATGTAGCTGTTGATCTGATTTCATGTTCTTGCATTGTTCATCTCAACTTGTTCTTGTATTCACTGTTATATTTGGGTTTCACTGAATCTTTTATTGCATACTTGGGCTGCTGGACTTGTTGTACATTGCATAGTGCATTGCCTTGTTTGTTGTGAAGTTGTGCTTGCACGCTTGCTATTGTTGGCTGCGCACACGAGTTGGCGAGGCAGTGCACACCTGTATGAATGTACACGTGTGTATTGCAGCCACTTATGATTACCTGTCCCTGTAATATCTATGTGCACGAGTTTGTGATGAATTCAAGTGTGAATGATGACGAACAACCCAAATAACTGAGGCAAATGATATTTTCAAAAAATCATATTTCATTTTATATTGCAAAAATATTTCTTTTCAATTTTACCGTGTTAGTGAATATTTTTGCAGATTGCTCAGATGCTGGATTCAAACTGGAATGCAGTTGAAGACAAAATACGAGTGTGAGTGACATGTAGTGAGGTTATTAATGTAAATATGAAATCGTGATGCATTCAAAATTGTATACGTATAGTGAGAGCATGAATTTGTACTATTCAAGATTGTAATAGATATTTGTTTGAATAAAATTTCTGTTTGAATTCAAATTCTGTGTAATTTATTTTATTTAACAAATATCTATTTAATCTATGAAAAATAGAATAGTACATTAACAAATACATTTAAATGAATATATATGTTTATTATCATCAAACCAAAACATATAAGCGCATATTCAACATTCTCCCCCTTTTGATGATAACAAACATATAATTAAGATTTTGACTGTTTTAAATGTATTTGATCAATGATATACTCTAATTGCTCCCCCTATTTAAATGCTTCCTCTCTACATGATGCTCCCCCTACATATATGCATGCAAATAGAAATATTCAAATAAGCCTAGATATGCAAATGGAAAATTATTTGACTTTTACTTGATTCTATTTGACAAAATCTTAACTTTTCTCTCCCCCTTTTGTTATCAGCAAAAGAATAATAGTGTAAGAGAAAAATAGAGATAAAGTGATCGATATTAATCCAACATTAAACTCAAATTGAATATAAATATTTAAACTTCAATAAAAATCAAACAAAAATAATAACTACCCTTGTTAGACGCATATTCCATTTTTAGAAAGAATGGTAATGATGTTTTAATATAAAATCATACAATTGTATCAACTTGTGGTACATTTATATCAGGAATTTGAATATCTACTAATCATGCATAACCGTTAGGACTTTTAAATGAGATTAGTAGTATTCCAATTTAATTTTAAAAAATGAAATCAAGTATCTTCTAACCACGCATGACCGTGAGGACTTTTAAATGGGATTAGAATCAACTTGTCTACTAAATCAATTAATTTTGATATGCGTTCCATACATGCATAACCGTAAGGACTTTTAAATGAGCATGGAAGCACATAATCAAAAATCCAAGTAATTCACCCATGCATAATCGTGAGGACTTTTAAATGAGAGTGAATACTTTGGATATTTATTTATTTTTAAAAAAATATGACATGAAAAACAAATGATTCCTGATTATAGTACCACATATCGACAAACTATATTGAATATTTGATAAACCATGGTCGATAGAAATAATGATAGATGTAGAAATGGTCATGGAATCTTTACCCAACAAAAAGTTTTATAACTCTTGTTTGAATTCCTAAAGAAATTTTCCAAATATACTTTCTTGAGTAATGTATGTTAAATATCAACTCTTATCATCTTTTCAATCACTATTTATCTTTTTGATAATTAGTAGGGAGATGGATTAGTCAAAATTTGTCATTTAAAATCAAATAAAAATGACTAATCTGAAAATATGGTCAATTAAAAAATGATTTTCTCGAGGGGGTTATATGAACAAAATTCTGCTATTTGAAAATTATTTCAAGTGAAAAGTTTGAAGATATTTTCTTTGAAAAACGATGCAGCAAATGAATGTTTCAAAAATTAATCACGTTACACTAGTAATTTTTCTATCAACTATATTACCAGTGTAATCTGCATCTGAGTTTCTCTTTCAATCCAAAATATCACTAACTAAATTTGGTAAACCAAACCATGAAGTGTGCACAAAAACTCAAACTCAAATTTTTACAGCATTCTCGAATTAGAATTGAAGTCGTGTGAATAATCAAAAAACCATGAATATAGAGTTAGCATGTTGAACAAGTCAAAAAAAAAACATCTTTGCAACATCTCAATATTGGCTGATTTTATTCAGAATACGGTGCAGATTATCACATTTAAAATATCGATATATATACCTTCACCTGTTTTACCTTTACGATAATTTTACGTGATTGCCCATTGTGATTCTGTCACCTTTGTACTAGGCTAAGGAACTTTGCTTTGTTGCCCGTTGCGTTTCTGGAACAGCCAAAAAACCAGAGAACACTGTTGTTGTTCCTTAGCCTGCCACCATACCTACACGAGAAAAGATTTATGTGACCTATTTGTTTTTATAGGTCCATGATTGTTAGTGGCAGAAACATTGTGAATAAGCAAACCTTTTGGAACCCAAACTTGTTTAGTCCTTTTATTCTTGTTCCAATAGACATGAAATTTGTTTGTAGAATTCTTAGGAACCCAAACTTGTATAAATTTTGTGTTCTTGTTCCTATGACTAACACGATGTCCAATGGTTTCCTTAAGACTCAAGTTTTCTTTCTCAAGTTTTTCAAAGCTATTCTTAAGTCTTGATAATTCTGAATCTGAAATTTTACATTTTTTACATTCTAGGTTTTGAATATTTTCAAGTTCAGTTTCTAACCTAAAATTTTCACGAGCAAGTTCTCTCTTATCAGATTTCAGTTTTTCAATTTTAGATTCAAGAGCATCAACTACTTTAGTGAGATCAAGGCACATAAAAACAAGGTCTCTATAGGAATAGTCACCTACCTCACTAGATTCCTCTGAGCTTACTTCTGAATCTGATTTTGCCATGAGACACAAATTAGCCTCCTCTGAGCTGCTATCCGAAACTTCCTCTCCTTCTTCATCATCCCAAGTTGCTGCAAAAGCCTTCTTCTTCTTTTTCTTTCCTTTGTTGTATTTGAGAAGTGGGCATTCTTGTTTAAAGTGGCCAGAGTTGTTGCAGTTATAGCACGTCAATTCATTATTGGAATTGTTAGACTCTCTTGACCTATTACCGATGTTTTCTTCTTGCGTGGCTTGAATCTTGACCATTTTCTAAGATTATTGACAGCCATTGCAAGCTCTTCAATCGGATCTTCTTCATCTTCATCGCTATCTTCTTTTCTCTTTAAGGCAATCGTCTTCTTCTTTGATTCGGAGTTGTTGCGTTCCTCCTTTGCTTTTAGCTCAAGCTCATATGTCATCAAGTTGCCAATCAACTCCTCCATGCTTAGTTTACTCAAATCTTTCGATTCTTGGATTGCCGTGACTATTGCCTCAAAGTTCATTCGTAAAACTCGTAACACCTTCCTCACAAGCTCTACCTCAGTGAATACCTTCCCGAGCGCTCTAGCGTTGTATACCAAAGTTGAAAAGCGTCCAAACATGTCCTTTATGCTCTCGCCTTTGTCCATCACAAAGTTCTCGTATTCATTGCTGAATAGGGCTAGACGAGACTCCTTGACTTGAGAAGTTCCTTCGTGTGTCACCTCCGAAGTGTGCCAAATTTCCTGTGCTGTTGTACAATGAGAAATTCTATTAAATTCATTTTTATCAAGAGCACAGATCAAAGCGTTCATTGCTTTGGCATTTGTAGTTTTTAATTTCTTATCGTAAGCATCCCACCTATCCCTAGGTTTAGGAATCTCATTATCACCAACAGTTATAGTGGGAGATTTATAGCCAGATTCAATAATATCCCAAACATCATAATCAACAGAACTAAGATAAATGCCCATCCTAACCTTCGAATAAGCCTAATCACTCCCATTAAACAAGGGTGGCCTAACAATAGATTTCCCCTCAGAAAAAGCATTATTTGATGAAATCATGACTCTAGAGTTAAAGAAAAATACCGTGCTCTGATACCACTTGTAGGATAACCCTAGAGGGGGGGGGGTGAATAGGGTTATAGCAAATTTTCTCGAATTAAACACAGAAACAAACTGCAGAAATAAATATGCTGAAAAGTAAATCACACACAAAATTTACCCAGCTTCGGCAACCCCTGCCTACTGCTGCATTCCCAGATTTCTATTAGAATTAAACAGTATCCCGCTTACAAACACTCTACTAGACTCGCAAACCTTTGCTCCCGCTCACAAACACTCTACTAGACTCGCACACCCTGCTCCGCCTATAGAGTTTTGTTTACTCGCAAACTCTGCTCCCGCCTATAGAATTTTGCAAACTCGCACACCCTGCTCACTGAACTAATTATAACTAGACAATCTGACACTACCTACAACCTAGGTGGTGATTTACAAATTCTTTGACTTGAAAAGTAAAAAAATACTTCAGAAATAAAACCAGGAGCAAAAATATAAACTATAAACTTTATTCCCTAATTTTTGCTCAAAATAAAAAAACCCCTTTAAAAACAAAATCTCCTTTGTAATAAACAAGGCCGGCCCCTTGTCATTTTCCACCCGATCCACAGTGAAGAAAAATGCGGCCGATCCTTTTTCTTTTGCTTGTGAAATATTTGCGGCCGATCTTCTTTTTCAAATTAGGGCTTCGGCTCTTCTGTGAGATTTGGGGCTTTGTTCTGATGATTGATTCTCTGACTTGTGTTGATCTTTCTCACGCTCGTTCTCTGATGACCGATGGCTTGCGTCGCTTGTTCTCTGATAATTGATTCTTCGAGATTGCAAATTGTTTGCAGCTGCTTCTTTTGATCGAGTTCACTGTTACGGTATGTAATCTCTTTGCTTGTTTGTGCTTTTGTGATTTTCGAACTCCAACTCGATGCCGATGATGATCACTTGGGTTTGGTATTTATATTAATTCAAATACACTTGCTTTTTCTCGTATAAATTGGGTACTTTCCAAATTTTTCTATTGCTTGATGCGCACGGCCTTCCTGATATAACTTTGACTTGATACTCACGGCTTTGATTATCAAACGTTCGATTTTCTCTTGATTGTCACTGCAGAAACTTTCCTATTCTACTTTGCTTTGACTTTTTCAAAGATATAAATTTGAGTTGAATTCCGACTTGACTTTAGCATCCTATTTTCGAAAATTCTGACTTCGGTTTTTACTGTGAATTACGACTTCACTGTCATGAATTCGAATTGGACTTGGAATTACTATTTGATTTTCTGGCCCTCTTTTTTGGTTGGTTTAACATGATCTTCACTATGAACTTTGGCTTCATGATACATGCATTGCTGTTGGGATTGTTGTTTGCCTGTAGAACTTGCTTTGTATCATTGTGCATTGTTGTACTTGGTGTTTGCAGCTTGCAACTAACTTGTGTTCCATTTGTGTACATTGTTTCTCAGCATTGATCACTGTCTTCTTTGTATATTCTATAGCATGTCACTGGATGTTGCTGCAATCTTCACTTCTGGTCTCTTTTCATGTTGGCACTGTCATATTTTGGTCATGTTGCCTTCAGTAGCTTCACTGTTGCATTTTTCCATTTGTTGTTGACATGCCTTGTACTTGTAGTCTTCATTTGCAGCCTTGACTTTGGTTGATGAAGTTGTAACTGTTATATCACTTTGAATTGCATTCATTTGCTTGTACTTGTGTTCTGGTCATTCCTTCTGTTTGTTATTGCATTCCTATGCAGTTGCTGTTGGTCTGACTTTGTTTTCATTGCCGTTGACATGTGCATTTGGTTCATTTGAGTTGTCTGCAGTCCATGTTGCATGCATGTTTTCTTCATGTAGCTGTTGATCTGATTTCATGTTCTTGCATTGTTCATCTCAACTTGTTCTTGTATTCACTGTTATATTTGGGCTTCACTGAATCTTTTATTGCATACTTGGGCTGCTGGACTTGTTGTACATTGCATAGTGCCTTGCCTTGTTTGTTGTGAAGTTGTGCTTGCACGCTTGCTATTGTTGGCTGCGCACACGAGTTGGCGAGGCAGTGCACACGTGTACGAATGTACACGTGTGTATTGCAGCCACTTATGATTACCTATCCATGTAATATCTATGTGCACGACTTTGTGATGAATTCAAGTGTGAATGATGACGAACAACGCAAATAACTGAGGCAAATGATATTTTCAAAAAATCATATTTCATTTTATATTGCAAAAATATTTCTTTTTCAATTTTACTGCGTTAGTGAATATTTTTGCAGATTGCTCAGATGCTGGATTCAAACTGGAATGCAGTTGAAGACAAAATACGAGTGTGAGTGATATGTAGTGAGGTTATTGATGTAAATATGAAATCGTGATGCATTCAAAATTGTATATGTATAGTGAGAGCATGAATTTGTACTATTCAAGATTGTAATAGATATTTGTTTGAATAAAATTTCTATTTGAATTCAAATTCCATTCAAATTCTGTGTAATTTATTTTATTCAACAAATATCTATTTAATCTATGAAAAATAGAATAGTACATTAACAAATACATTTAAATGAATATATATGTTTATTATCATCAAACAAAAACATATAAGCGCATATTCAACAGCTAGCTCCAAATCATGAATAGGGTATCTTACCTCATGCGGTCTAAGCTATCGAGAAGCATAGGCAATGTCTTTGCCATTCTGCATCAATATATCTCCCAATCCTGATCCATATGCATAATTGCGCACCGCCATTGGTTTCCATCTGGAACTACTGGCACTGCTGCATTGGTTAACAAATGCTTTAACTTAAGGAACCTTCCTCACATTTTTCAAACCAAATGAACTTCACATCCATCCTAGTCAACTTAGTCAAAGGTGCTGCTATCGACGAAAAATCCCTAATGAATCCCCGGTAATAGTCAACAAGTCTGAGAAAACTTCCGATCTTGATTACCATCTCTGATCTCTTTCAATTATTGACAGCTTCGATCTTAACTGGATTACTGCCAAACCCTCCTCTGAAACAACATGACCAAGAAACTTGACCTCTTTCTTGCAAAAAAGCATTTGGAAAACTTCGCCTTTAACTGATGCTGCCTCAACATCTCTAACACCACTCTAAGATGATTTTCTTGCTCTCTCTCATCTTTTGAGTACACCAAAATGTCATCTATGAACACCAATAGGAACCTATCTAAGTACTCTTGGAAAACTCGGTTCATTAAATACACGAAGAAAGTAGGTGCATTTGTCAATCCAAATGGCATCACTAACCACTCCTATGAACCATACCTAGTCTGAATTGCTATTAAAGGAATACTGTCCTCCGCCACTGATGGAATCCAATCGCCAAATCCAATTGGAAAAACACTCTGTCTCCACTCAACTGATCAAAAAGATCATCAATTCTTGGAAAAGGATACCTATTCTTGGTCGTCCTTTCGTTCAACTTGCGATAGTCGATGCATATCCTTAACGACCCATCTGGTTTCTTTACGAAGACCGCGGCCTCTCCCCAAGGTGAACTACTTGGTCTAGTAAAATTCCTACCTTCTAAATCTACTACCTATACCTTCAATTCTTTCATCTCAGTTGGTGTCATTTTGCTAGGTAGTCTACTGATTGGTTCAGCTTATGGCACAAGATCTATTCGAAACTCAATAGCTCGTTTCGGTGGTAGTCCTGCGATCGGCTCAAAGAAATCTGCAAACTCTCTGGCAACACGGACCTGACTTAGCTATTCTGCATTTTCTAGGGCACTTAACAAAGCACAAATGTTCATATCGTAATTCTCCACTGAGAAGATGATCCAGTTATGACTATCTGGGTGTCTTACTGATATTTCCCCATGCTGGCAAAATATCCTAACCTCATATCTACCCAACCAATCCATATCCAAAATGATCCCAAATTCTACGAAATCATAAACATACATACTGCATGCAAATATATGACCTAACAAATCAAGTTCTAACTAGTCATATCTTATCCCTAGAGTTGCATATCCTCCCATTGGATTCACAACCCTTAAGGAAGAAACAAGGTGGGTGGGTACTAAACATAATCTCTCAACCAGATTCTGAGATATAAATAAATGTGATGCACTGGTATCAAATAGTTTCCTAAATGGAATACTCTGAATCAAAAAGTACCTTCCATCATAGACTTTCCTTTGTCAACGGTAGTTGACTTAGCAGATGATGGCCCAATTGCAAAATGATTTCCCTTGTCCACTCTAACGGTTCTTGTAATGCCCAACTTGATCACAATTGTAGCATTTCAAATGCTTCTTATCCCCAGTCTTCTTCTGCCCCTTGCCAAGCCGACACTCATTTTCAAAATGACCCTTCTTGCCACATTTGTAGCAGACTCGATTAGCTTTTGACTTTTTAGCTGTATCTCCCTTCAGAGCTTCTTTCTTTTTGAAGAACTTCCTCTTCTTACCCTGAGGACCCTGGGATTCAATTGGCTTCTCTCTAGCACACAGCAAGCATTTCCTCATGGTGGATAACCATCTCCACTACTATATTACTAGGTTCATGGATATGTGACAGGGTTGCCCTAGCGAGCTCTGGCCTTAGTCCTCGAATGAACCTTTCATTCCTTTTAATGTCAGTGTCTACAATAGCGTATCCATATCGAGATAGCTCATCAAACTTATTAGCATATTCAATAGCTGACATATCTCCCTGAATTAAATCCATAAACCTACTCATCTATGCTGACTTAGAAACCTCAGAAATAAACCACTATTCGAATCTTCTTCGAAAATTAACCCAAGTCAACTCTTCCTCTAGAACTCCGGCAGTCACACTATCCCACCAGTGAAGTACTGACCCTTGCAACTACCTAGAGGCAAACCTTCTCTTCTGCTCATCTTCTAAACCTAGATCAACAAATATTCTTTCGAAATGCAACAGCTAATTCTCCACTTTGATAACATCCTTGGTTCCCATAAACGGCTTTCCACCCAAGCTGGTGTAGTCTCTGCTTAGTTTAGCATAATTATTCCCAATATTACCAGCAACTCCAGTAGCAGCTCTTGCTTGTACCAAATTAGCAAGGAACTGATGCATCATCCCTACATCCACTGGTGGATTTCCAGCAACCACATTGGCTTCAGTATTTTGATTAGCGTTAGCCTATCGACCTTGGTTCCTCCGAGTGTTAGGTCGAACATTTCCATCAGTTGTGGTACTTCCTCCACCTAGATTTCCTCTTTCGTTTTCAACTTCCATATCTTCTTTTTTGTAAATCTATATATGAGCCTTAGTAAGATACAGAAGAACGGTCAAAGAGAAAAGGGTAATACGTACTTATGTGTGTCTATGTGTGTGTGTGTATCAATTACAAGTACGTTATAACTGCGTTAACCCAAACCCCAATCATAATTCTGATTCATTGGACTATGCTTCAAAAATTCTTTTAAGTTTAAATTGCTTACATTTTCATAAACCTATGCTCTAATAATAACTTGTAACATCCCTCATTTAGAGGCCCAAAACTAACGGGTACAGATGTTGCAGTCATCCATAATTATTAATCCTCGGCGACCAAATACGGTAATGTTAATTACATTTATATATCAGCAACACATAGATATGGAAGAATTTAGAGTTTCAAAATAATATTCATATTCCATTCCTAAAACCTTTTCAACATTCTTTAAATAACCCCACAATATAGCCTCGTTCAGATAAATATATTTATTGCAACATACTCCAAGAGCGACGTATGAAGATGCCCCCTAAGTGATCAGAGTATATAATAGGCAATTAACCATTTTGCCTTCACAAAATGTAACACAACGGAATCAAACTAAACATGAACTCAAAATAGCTATAATGCCACCTACACGTCTCTAGAAGCTTATTTGTCTAATGAATTACTTGAAAACTTCAACCCTCGGACTACTCAAAATTAATTGAGTATCTGAGAGTTTAATGGAAAAGCAAAAACTTTGAGTCAGACATAAAGCTTGGTATGAATAATAATCTACCATTTCAAATCATTTAGATATCTAGTAAGACCACGACACTTAGTGGAAAGGGTTTTTCCCTCACTAGTATCCTAAAACATTTATAAAACCATATGCTGTTCTCCAGCATCTACAATGGTCAAAACGTCCCAAAATAATGTAATATAATGATATGTAAAAACAAATAAATTAATTCTTGATATCTCATCCCTATTAGTTTTGACTCTGTCTTAGTTATAACTTTTTTAGGATTACTATTAATTTGATAGTTTTCATGTGCTGACTAATAACCTGTGAAATATTTAAGGGATCCTTGTCCAATTACATAGTTTTCATAAGATCACTATGAACCTACTGGTAACTACAATATCTTTTCTTTTACCCTAGTTTTCATGGGCTGACTAGGAACCTATTGACTAACTATCAATATCTTTTCTTTTATCCTGGTTTTCATGGGTTGACTAGGAACCTGTCCTTCTAACATCTTCATTTTTTCATAGGGTTACTATGAACCTATTGGCTCCTACCAACTTCTTTTCATATACACAGTTTTCATGGGCTTACTGTGAACTTATTGGCCCTTGGCAGCATGTTTAATTCATATTCACTGTGGGTCAACCTAGATGGTTATTCTACCTTTTTCCAAAATGCTGTTATGGGTTAATAACTATATGAATAAATATATGAAGAAGCATACATGACAACAATTAATACCAAGGTTTATTATCTTATATATATCCTGGTTAAACCCTTTAACCTTTATAATCAATGAAAACTTCTTCATTTCCAAAACTCTATGTTTATTTGTACCATGGTTATTCTTTGAAATTGAAATTGGGTTTATGTTTTTAAATATTAAAAACATCTCTTTCGAAACCTTTGGATGACTTCTCTCGAAAGCAAAAACTTCTTTTTAAAACATAATAAACATTTCTTCAAAGCCCTTGATAAATATTCTCTTTCAAAACCAAATATACCTTTTGATAGTATCAAAACGTCATTTAACACATAACTTTGAAACAAGTAAAAGTATCCCTTTCAACAGTATTGGGTTTATGTTTATAAAACACAATTTAGGTTAAAGGAGTTACATACGAAAGTATGTCTTTCGAAACCCTTATAATTTTTTTTAAGGAAAAGTTGATGGTGTCGGAACCATCTAGTCGAAAGCACAATCCTATATATTAAAACTTTGAAGGATGGAGTCGAAACCCCCTTTCAATTCCATTGACTTTGAAAGCATCCTTTTGCAATTAAAAGAACTCATTCGAAAACCCTTTACTTTTAAAACAAAATATGGCAACCACTTCAAAGTTATTATAAAACTTCTTTCAAAACCATATGTTTCAACTATGTCGAAAGCTTTAGTAAGACTAAGGCAAGCGCTTAAAATTTAAAACAAACATTGGTATCGACTCCATCGGAAGCCAAGCTTTCGACACCATACCTTCCGCCTTTCTCCAATCCACTATGTACTACCTAGATGATATTCTGTGTATTGGTTTTAGCTAAGTGGGGTTTCGACCTAGTTAAAGGCAAAAGCTATGCTTTGAAAGGTATCTCTAATAGAGGCGAAAACTGATTTTCTGGATTAAATGTCAAATTTATATTAACTAACTTGACGACGTGTAAGCATATAATTGGTTGCCTCAACTTTGTCCATGCTTTACAAAACTAACCGCCCTTTTAATTTTTGATAAACATCAATATTAGCTTTTTGCAAATAAACCCTTCCCCTTAATTTATACATATATCAATTAGATCCTTCTCTTAAAATAATTTATTTCAAATTGTAAATTACTTAAGAAAAATCCTCAAAAAATACATAAATTCACTTTGAACATGTTATCTAACATATCAAAATTTCAAATCCAAATTCTTTATATAATTTTTAAAATAAATTCTTAAACCTAGTTAATCATATTTTCGTTCGATAATTCATAATAAACTAGCCATAGCTTGGAAAATTTTCAAATTTGAAACCCAACTTCAAGATCATGTTTTACATACCATAAATTTTTCCATGGCATTTAAACAGTAGCATCACTTGGTTTTTGACTAAAATTATATAAATTTTTATTTAAACAATCTTGTTTAAATTTAAACAAACCTTAATTCAAGCATACCATCATCAAACATCATAGCATCCAAATTAAACTTAATTCCGAAACATATATCCAAAAATTAGAGATGAAATAATTATTCACCTTGAGTTATGATAAGGAGATTAGTTTGGATTTGAGATTATTCCCCTTCCTTAATTCCTTTTCTTTTCTTGGAATTTCCTTTCTTTTTCCTCTCTAATAATGGCCAGCCTTATCCTCTTCAACTTACGTTTCTTTTTGTGAAAATGAGATAAGAATGCGAATGGACTAAGTGGGAAATATATATATATGTATGTATGTATGTATACGTGTATATATATAGTATAGGTTATGTATTGAAAATGCCAAATATACTCATGTGTATTTTAACTATACTATAAACCATTCTTAAATCCATTTGAATTAATAAGCCACTTAGTATTTATTCAAATCTCAATCCCCTTATCACTCAACATTTACATTATTCTGTTTAATTTATCTAATTAAATCTCCTGAATAATGTTATTGAAATTAGGGGTGTTATAGTTTTGCTCCTTAAAAGCATAGTCTGATCGATTATAGAGAAATCGTAAGTGTATTTCAACATGAAGTGAGTAAACAGATCAACTGCATGCTTTAAATCTATGTAGGCCATAATGCATCCAACCATCTCCTACTTACACTTTTCCACCAACTTCGACTGCGTAGTTGCGGTGCTCCAATTGCTGAAGAATGTGAACGCGAAGAAGTCATAATTAAGGACTATGCATGAGGATCTAATCTAGATATCATGGCTTCCAGCTTATTAATTCATTCAATAGCTACACATTATACTAATTACAAATTATCTATAGTTTCCTCTCTTGTCTTTTTAGTACTTTTTTTGTGAACGCTCCAACAATTTATAAGCAATGAAGCGGCCTTCAACCTTTACATCCTTCTTAGACCCTTCCAACTTATTCTCCTAAGCAACCTTCAAATCATCGATCTTCCTCTAATAGTAGGCTGCAACTTCCTTTTTCCACTGAAGAACTACTTCATTGTCAAAATTAGAAGGATGATTTGGACTGCACCCATAGAGGATGCACCATGGAAAGCAATCTTGGAAGGTGGCTTAACTTCTTTGGATAGTTGATGAGCCACTTGCTTAGGTGTCTCTTCAATAGATTTCTTAAGTCCCTTCATCTCATCTTCATAGAAAATTGTATACACACTCAACATCTTTTAATAATTTCTCCGAGTCTGTGATTTTCTTTTTTGAAGACTTTAACTTATTCTTAAGGTTTTCTGTCTTCTCATTTTCGACCTTTAGGTTTGAGCATTGGTTGGTAATATAATCGTGCTACTTAACGAAAGCCTTCTTGACTTCATGGAGCTCATTCCTTAAATGATGGAGATCTCTTTCCATGTGCTCCCTTTCCATGTCCAAATGGAGGGGATCATCATCAGTAGACTCCAAATCACCACCAATATTTCTACATGTTTTAGGAGCATTAGTTAAGGTCGGGACAGATGTTGATGGGATATTGGGTTGTGCATTACACAAAAGATAAAGTAATCAAATGAGGAAATGGATGTGCTTAAACAAATAAAGACAGTTTTATTAGAATAAATGACATTATACAACATACATCATACACATTATCATGACTAACTATGGCTAAGTCTTTCCTTAAACCATAATAAGTGGGGATGCCCTAAAGGAAGCAGTTCACTCCTTAATAACGAACCTCACTAGCGCATTACCAAATCATATAATGCATCTCTCTCATGAATAAATTTCATAATACTAAATAAAAGTTCCCGAGATTCTTTCCTCGGTTGGGTAGTAGATATTTCTAGCTCAATTTCTCTCCTATGAATAAAGGTTATCTTCCTTAATAATCGGTATACAGCTTGCTTTTCTAAATTTTCAACATACCCCTTCGAATATTGAACTAGTTTGTCCTCTTAAATGACTTTACTAAACAAATGTTTGTCAATGCTAACAAGTCCTACCTAAAAGGAGAAGGATATTAATTCAAGTGCACAACATGTCAAATAAACATAAATTTAATTATTATTAGAAATTATAGTAATGCACAAAAAGTAGAGCTTAAATTAAATACTAAAACAGCTGTATCCATTCATTACAAAAGAAATTCACAAAATATCACCACAATGACAACTAGAATTACTATTATACCAAAAATATCATTGCAAATTTCCAAATCCTAAGGAACAACTACAAAATGATAAAGTTGGGGTTTAAGTGTTCATTTTGACGAGAGGGACCTCTATGGATTGATCTGTATTATCATCTAACACAACCTTAGAGTTATATTTAGTGTCCAAATCATCCAGTAAATCTTGAGCAGAAGTCGAAAGGGAAGCTGCTGCCCCATGTTCCTTGACCTATAGCTTGCGACAATGATATTGGGAATATTTAACAACCACAAGGTTCGTCAAAAATCCAAAGCTCACTTTTGCCTCATGATCATTGAGGCATTCTATGAAGAATTCTCTCTTGACCTATGCATATATTTGATAAAGGAAATAATAGGTAGTGGGTTCGACCTTTCTTATCGCCCTAGTCAATTTCCTTTATAGCCATTTCTTCTTTTTCTTTGATTACGTCAAAGCATCCTCGGATTTTGTTGCACTATAATGTACTTTGCATTGCATTCATCAAGCCATTTCTTTAGGCTCTCCTCCCTTTGTTTCCTAGTCTCAACATCTCCCTCGAATTTCTAAACATCAACTAGTATGCTTATCAATGCAAGCACAAAGTCTCAATCTAATGGTACAGTTTCATGGCCAACGTGCACCTCTATTGGAAATGAATGATAAAAATATTGTTAAACAAATTCAATAGTAACCCAACAGACGAAAATCTACAATACTTTTATAGAAAAAAACTCTTACAAAAATAAACTTCTGTGTAGGCATTGGAAAACTTCCACGGTATTGAGATTTGAGGCTGGAAGGAGAAGTAGAAGAAAAGAAGTAGAGCCTAGGGTCAAAACATCGTCGACTATAAGATTTCTCATCCACTCACCCCAAGTGAAAATAGTGATATACTTTGGAATATATAAAAGGTGCTAAGAGGATGAGAGCATGTTGACAAGGGTCACAAATATGTTGGGTGTATGAGCAGTAGATATAAGAGGAGGAGGAGGAATAGAATCACCAATCAGTAACCTGCTCTCATCTCCAACCATAGGAGCACTACCCTTCCTTTTCTTGTTTGGCTTCCTAACCTTGAATGCATCTAGGAAGTTATACATTGTACCTATATAATTCAATCAACAACGTATTTAAAGGAACATGCGACAGTGAACAATAGGAATAGCTAAAACAAGACCAATCTTCACTCAAATGCACATGAAAATGAAAATATAATGCATGTACCGTGTGGCGCATAAGCAACAAAAACATAAATATAAACGAATACTAAACATTAGAAGAGGTGACATGGGCTTAAGAAATCGTACTAGCACAGTAGAGCTTCAGTGAAAACATTAGAACCTTAGCGAGTATCCTTATCAAGATTAAGCACATAGTCTCTACATACTGAAAGTGAATCTCGTTCTACGTTGGAGAACTCAAGACACATTTAACTAAAAAAAAGGGAAAAGGAAGAGAGAAAACACAAATAAATGCAATAAAAAAAATGAAAGATGAAATAATGAAAAAATCGGAAGTAGGCTAAGAGATCTAAAGGAGTAGATAAATCTGTCTCGATTAGAAACGTAAAAGAACCGATCTGCCCATTACTAAGTCTTATAGGGAGAAATGGAGAATATAGATTTCAAAACTTGAATGTAGTGGAATCCATCACAACCGCAACAGCATTTTCGCTAATCGAATACAAGAAAAACAACTCTCAACAAGTGGGCATAGTTGAATGCTCAATATACAAGATGAAAATGGACGTGAGAAGGCAATAAAAGACATGAGAAAACTAGATTGAGGACAAATTAGAAGTAGCTAACCTCTCTCAAATAATGGGATGTAGTGGGAGATATAACCTATTTTTAATGTGTTTGGATGTTATAAAGACAACTCCTTTTAGGAGTAAATTGATGGGACTAGAAGGAGCAAGGATTCTAAACTCATAGTCCCTCAATCCAAAATGATTTAGTATCATCTCTGCATGGCCTTCTTTATGGATTGGCAAAGTTAATTCAGTGAAAGGGGTTAAGCTCTGACCCATGGTACTCATAAAATCGTCAATGACAATGAATAACTAAAGGAGAAAATGAAACTAATAGGAGAACACTTTTGTGATCTTTAACCAAATGAAAAGGGGAAAATTTATTCAGCATCTAATTCAAAAAAGTGTGTACGTATAATAATGATAAAAAATAACCATCGACAATCTATCAAATCAATCCTATTCAAGAATGGATAAAAACAAATATTATCTTAAGATTGAATTAATCAAGAAGTCCATATAGAAATTTTACCAAACACCTTTAAAGGCATGGACGTGCATGCAAAAATAAGTAACAATGGAAGTGAATATAAAAAGAAAACAAAAACAGTGAAGAAAAATCCAACTTACGATCCAGGATGAGTTATGAACCAAAGCGAGAAAGCATTGCGAAGGAAGAAAAAACCCACATCAAAGTTGATATTAGAGTTTCTATGTATGTAGGTAGAGAAATGAGAAGAGAAAGAGAGAGCTTATATGGTTTTGGTAAGAGAATCTTGGCCTAAAATTCTAGCAGCACGAAAATTGATGGCTATTAGATATTAATAACAACGACCTTAAATACACAAAATACAAGGTTGATTTACACAAATTTGAAATGATTTGTATGCAAAAATATAATCATTCGCAATAAGACATGTGTAAGGGGCATTAAATGCGAATTGATTGACTAGATAATTGAGGAAAGAAAAACCGGGTATGAATATAACAAGTTCACCCTAAGACTTGTTAGTTTAGACTTAGAGGGAAACCGTCATACCCATTTTTCTTCTAAAAGAATGTATGCGGCGTAGGTCCATGATCCAACAAAAAGAAATTAATAAACCGTGCAAGAGAAATAAAAGTAAAAGAACACTTCACTATTCTGTCAAGGGGAAATGTGCAAAATACGACGTATGAAGTCCAACAGTTAATACCTATGAAGTCCAACAGTTAATACCTAATACAACCAAATATCCTAGAAATTGTGTGCAAACCCATGACAAAGTGCTGCAAAAATCAATTTGATTGGAGAATAAAATACATAGCTACCAATTTACCAACATGCATTAGCCAAGCATAAATAGAAAATACACTATCTAAAGCAAAGAACCATTACACTACACACAATTAAAAAGCTAAATCCAAGGTCAGGGGTTAATACGACGCGACAACATCAAATTCCACCAACACAACCAAATAGGGTGCGGTAAACAAATCTAGAATGGAACTTAACATGAACCAAAGCCCACCCAATAGTAGAAAGTCGCGCTGACACCTACAGAAGAAACTACGCCACGTTCCCCTTTAGGGATGCACTACCATTGCAGACCAACCTTGCTGCCTTCTCCATGTGGACTGCACCACCACCAGCAAGAGACTATGCCGAAATACACAAGAAGACTTCGATGACTCTCCAACATGGACTATGCTTCCATTCTAGGCCATATCTAATATATAAATGCAATGCTGCAAGTAATTCAAGTGCAGTTTCCATTCGAGCTCAGAAGTTCACTCCAAACGTCCGAAATTCAAATCTCCGACCTAAAAATCAAATTCAAAATTCCCGCCTTTAGTTAAATCTTTTCACCTGAAAAATTGTCCACACCACCAACCACATCAGTAATCCATGCACAAATCAGTGGACAACATGATGAATGACATATGGAGTGATTAGACGGCGGAGAAGGGAAGTTGGATGAGTGAAATCAGTAATCCATATGATGTCACAATACTGTATAGAAAAGAGTACTATAGTAGAGAAAGAGACTTTTGGGATATTTCTTTAAATTCTATACTAAATATAGTTGTACACTCCGCCATTAAAAAGTTGCACCAACAAGAAGAATATAAGAAAGGATTTGATCTATGGACGTAGGATTCTTCGAAATCCAAACCATGTAAATTTTCCTCTCTTTTACTTTTATGCACCTTTTTTGTTTGGCATTTCTAGTACTAGACTCTCTTTATTTTTACTTAAATTGAATATAAAGTGAACTTGGAATTTTAACAAAGAGTTAGAGTGCAGTAACTTATTGTGTAAGCGTAAAACAACAAAAATCTACCCCTAAGGCGAATTTAATATTATTTATAAATTTGATTCACACTTACGGAAGCGTAGCACCATAATTGCTTCATGATTAGTTCGATATTATGAGATGAAAAATATCATTGACAACAGTATAAAATATATAGACTAGCCCAAGGTATAATAGAAAGTTGACCGTTGTTTCATATGGTCAATAGAGTGCCATGTGTCCAAACAATGTCATTGAGAGGTTATATTTATTTTATATATATACTAGATAAAAAAATTATATACATATATATGTATATATATAATATATGTATATATATCTACGATCATAAAAAATTTCAATAATTTATAATACATTTTAATATTCAAAAATATAACTTAATATATATTTGTATGTGTTATAAAATATTATATACAAAAATATATTTTTTAATTGAATATATATATATTAAGATATGATTTTTATCTGAAATATATTCGACTTGCTCAAAATAGAATATGTAACAACATTAAATATCGTTAATTTAATTATTTTTCGGCAACAACCAAATTAATATATTTTTTAAATACAAAAATCTCGGTCGAAATAAATTGATTTGGAAAATTCAAAAATTTTGATATTTTAAACTTGTATGACTTATTAATTTTTTTGGAGATCCAAATAAAAAAATCATCAAAAATTTTCATGAGAAACTTTTTGATTATATATGTATAAGAATTTATTTTAAGTTTGTCGAAAACAATTTAACATATAATATATAGACACACACACACACATACAAACATATGTAAGATAGTAAATACAAAATTAATTATTAAATATGTACATATATGTGCGTATGCGCGCGTGTGTGTGCGTGTTCGTGTATGTGTGTGTATAAATACAGAAATAATAAACTTTTTTAAATAAAACTATGGATGAACGGAAATAAAAGGGGACGAGATAATTCTGCCTGAATATTCACATATACATATATAATACTAATTCAATAAAGCTACCTTTCACCGTTGATATCCTGCTGAAGACCTCACATGTCATTTGACAAAATTTCTTTCTTGAACTTTAATTTCTATTTCTCGGTATCGGTTTACGACTTTAAGACTTTGGCTTCACCAATGGTTTGATGGGCTATAGAAAGCTTTTAGAAAAAATGTGGAATAAAGAATTGGAAGTCATCCTATTTATAGCCAAGAGTTTATATAACAAATTACATAATTGATCCTAAGGCACAGCCTTAACTCTATCAATCTCTCACTTGCACTTGGAGCCAATTATTGAGCCTCATCCCCACACCTTCATCAATCTTCATGAAACAGACCGAGAAAGTGCCTTAATGAATAAATTTGCTATGTTATCTTTTGTATTCACTCTCTTGATCATGATCTCTCAATTACTGGGAAATTGCCTTATCATATCGTACTTTTATAGGGTGTGACCTGACTTCTTGCGAGCTCGTTGTTCCTTAGCAATCTACATTGCTACATTATTGTTGCAATATACTTGCATCAGACCTTTATGCATGGGATAACTCCTGGCTCCTTAATGAATCTATGCATCCAACTTCTTTTGTGGCATCGTTCATGGCAATGTATATAGCCTCCATGGTAGAATTAGCCATAACTTCTTGTTTGGAACTATTCCAACGAACGGCCTCTTCGTTGAGGGTAAACACAAACCCCGTGACCGACTTACTATCATAAATATCTCTTTGAGAACTTAAGTTTGAATACCCCTTCATAAAGAGTTTATTGTTTCCATAAATGAGAAACAAATCCATAGTATTTTTTAAATACTTAAGGATGACCTTAACTATTGTCCAATGGTTTACTCCTATATTTTATAGATATCGACTTACTACACGTAGTGCAAAAGCAACATCCAACCAGTACATAACATAACATACATTATCGATCCTATTATCGAAGAATAACAAATCCAACTCATGCATTTCCTTTCCACATCCATAAATGGGGAGTCCTTCTTAGAAAGGACAATTCCATATCGCACTAGAACATTTGCACGCTTGGAATTTTATATACTAAATTGTGTTAGTATAATATCTTTGTACATAGATTGGGATAATCCCAATATCCTTTTAGATTTATCTTTATATTTCTTTATTCCTAGTATATATGATGCCCCACCTAAATACTTCATTAAAAAATTATTAGACAACAACGCTTTCACTAATTATAATTAGTAGCAGATCATCGACGTATAATACCAAGAACGCTAGTACTATATTGCTCTTTCTGGTATATGCATGCTTCTTCTATGTTCTGATTATGATTGAAACCAAGCTATTTGATTCCCAGATGAGGACTACCTAGAGGAAATTATGTAATGTATTATGTAACTTAAATCTCATAAGAGAATCTAGTTTGAAACAATGTATGCATTTGGTTTAATTTTCTTTTATGCAAGTTTTATCTAGAGATACAAGTAATGACTTAACCACATTAAACGTATTTAAGTAGAAAATTCTTAAGAGAAGTGTTTCATTAATTATAATTAAAAATTTGTTCATAACCATGAGTGTTGAATAAACACACACATACACACACACATATGAATGTTAACTCTTTAAATGTTCCTAGTTAGGATGTATCGAGAAAAGTTTATTGATATGTTAATTGAGACTAGTGTACATAATGCTCTCATATGATATATGATGATTTACCCATGACTGTTGGGGGAAAGAAGGGGTTAAGTACTTGTGGTTATTTGAAATAATCATAAAATGACTCGAGGATAGTCATTTATAGATTAATATAACTAAGTCAAAATAGAAGATCTCATGGTAACGATGTATAGTAGTTTTCTGACTTGGAAATACTGTCGACCTAGAGTAGCTAGCTTATACTTTAATTATTGTTAAATACTTGACATAGACCTTATTATGACCATAGTTGAGTGCATGTTGAACTACCTGGAGTGAAACACTACCCAAAAGGATTCGTCTCCTTTCTTACATAAGGTTAGTATCGCTGTAATTGGCAATCAATTTAAAGTCAGGATTTCCAGCCAAAATAAATTAGTTATTCAACAAATGTTATTGGATTGAATCAAATATTTTAAAGTGATATACGCAATTAAATACAGGTAAAACTAGGGTTTTTGACCTTAAAGAAAACTGTAAATATGCAAGTGATATAGCAATGATGAACAAAATACATGTACAAAACATCGTTACTAGGTGAGCTTGTTATAGATTAAAAATTGAATTTCACCTAAATGATAAGCGTTGAACATGTGATATTGTACTTCAGCAATTCTGTACATGCTTTAGTATTTAAATTGCTTAAATATTGACCTTTTAGGACCAAGTTCACACCAGAGTGTTAACACAGCCTTGTTATTAAAATTCTATTAGTTGTAACATTAATTTATAAATGTTATAAAATACTAGTAAATTAATATAAATGTTGTATTGACATAGTATTACATATTAGTTATTTATTTGAAGCTTAAAATCAGCCGGAACCATGTATAAAAGTTGTACGTCGATTCGATTAGACAAAGATCTAGGATTGAATTGTTGAAATACTGATTCAAATAGAACTCAAAGGCATGTTTGACTACACCTAGTAAAATATATGGTCGGACATACATATGCAGAGACTTTGGAGATCTAGTCACCTTCGATTAGAGAGAAATGTGCATATATTTTGATATTTAGAGGTCAATAAGTAGATAACTTCCATTAACTTTCTCTCCACACTTACTCCCTTTGACGCTAAGCCACATTATCCATTGGCGTAGCCAAGTTGTTAGCTTTGCATACTGAAATCAAGGAGGATAATGACGGATTGACGGGGAAAAAACAACCAAACAATGTGTTTGACTGTCGACTTGATTAAAATGGTGAAAGGAATTATTTTCTAAATTTGTACTCTAATTACACACACTCTTCCAAACCACTTATTCCCCCATAAGTATTCTCGACCATGAAAATTTATAATAAAATGATTTCCAAAATAGTTTTTAATTTTAAATAATTTATTTTGTATTAATGTTTTAAACACACACATATATAATAAAATACATTTGGGCAACTAAAAAACTAGAATCGAAAACTACATACACATATCATATAAAACCTTTTTCCATAAATTATTTTTCTGTTTCATGAAAAAACAGTTCTTTTTCTGTTTTGGTTTAAATTATATATATATATACACCGAAGAATTTCAAACCAAACAATTTCAAAAAAAAAATTTCTTTTCCTTTCTAAATCTCAATAGAAAAAAATCATTTTTTATTTCTTATTCAAAAATCATATAATTTTAAAATTCCAATTATCTACATTTTTCAAATTGAATTTATCTCGACTAAAATTTTATATTATAAGAATAATAATTCTAATATTTGTTTTGATGACATTCGAAATATATATATTAGATACTTTATTTTGAGTAAGTCTAACATATCATAATTTTGAATTTCAAAATTATTATATATACATATATAGTTATTTATTTTATGCATACGTATATATGCATATATTATATATATCGATTTAAATAATTTTGCAAATCCTTTTGAACTTAATTTTGTATATACATACAAAATAAAATATTTGTGCATATAATATTTTAAATGATTTTATAAAATACACACACAAACGTTATTAACTAAAATTTAATGGTCAGAGAAAAAAATTAGTAATTAATTATTGTTTTATATTAGTTTTAGTGTAAACTCAATCATTTATTATACGCAAAATTTCCTTGACATTATTGACATTATATTCATCATTTACACATTCACTAACCGTAAGACATAAGGGCCAATTTTCCCAATATACCCTTAGGATAGTTTATTTTTCAATGATGTTATTATGGTCGTATTTTGGATATGACCATCTCAATAAATTAAATTTTAAAGTAAAATAAAATAATAAATTAATATTATTAGACATTAATAAACAAAAATATATTTAAAATCAACTAATTACAATATTTCTTAAACTCGTTTTATTAATAGCTACTAATTTTGATTTAGTATAAATAAATCTTATTTGAATAAAACAAAAAGATCTTGAGTAATTTAATAATATGGTTTTTATTTTAAATTCACCCTTTAACCCTGTTGCCAACGCACCTGATCCAACAATAGTATTATGGTCTACATTGTATTTATGTGAATAACTAACCAACAAGTAGGGCATTATTTTGAAAAAGCCAAACTATGTGGGTGTCTAAGTAAAAAGGTGCTTAAACTAAGGAGAAGATTAGTCTAATTAAGGAATGTTCACATAAAACTTCCCAATCTCATGGTGCTTACCTAGCTTATCGAAATAGTCTATTTCTAGGACATGCCCTTATGGAAGACTCAAATGCCTTTTGAGCCTTAGGTTAATTGTGTTAGGTCTGAGCCGTTATAGCAGTGGGTGAAATGGATAAGTTTCAAAAACATTCCTATTTGGACTTAATGAGCCTACCAAACCTAATAACCAGCATTAGGCCAAATCTATTAATTAAAATAAAATCATATTTTAATTTAAGAATTTTATATTTATTTAATTAAACTTATTAATTAAATTTATTTAATGATTATTTTGAATATACCTCATATATTCATTACGTGACATGATAACATATAGATGTGTCGGTGTGTGTGTGTAATTGAATGGAGTTTTGTTTTCTATCATTTAGGTATGTGTAAAGTCATATTCCTATTTATGAGGTATAAATTAAGAGGTCATAAATGTAACATATGTGTAATTAATTAGGCGCTTCTTTTATCTTGTTTGGTTATGTGAAAGGGCACATGGACATATAGGGTGTATATTGCAAAATGAACATATGTGCGACATGATAGTATGATGATAAATAAATTTATATAGTTTAGACATAAATATATGTATGCAATATACATTTCCATATAAGTACATAAATAAGTTACACGCACATCATAAACAATAATTTTAAAATAATAAAAATAAAATTTACATTCATCTCTTTGCTAAATAGATATCAAATATCTAAATTTAAATTTGAAATTAACCGGGTTAAATATTTAAATTAAATAACGTCTTACAATTCAAACATTATAATTTATAAAATCCAAATTTGAATAAGGAAATATTAATCATATTAAATGTATTAAACTTACAGAAGTAATGAATTAAATTTAATTAGATCTAAAACGATTTAATAACCAAGTATATTTTTAAATCTAATTTATACTATGAAAAAAATACGTATAAAAATTTTAGAAATATAAAATTTATACTATTTGAATCATTAAATAAATGACCATTATATATATATAATTTTTGTATGAATAAAACATAATTTATGTGAGTTAATTAACATGATTTACGCAACTTAACTTAACGTATTAATCAAAATTCTATTTAAATTCTATTACATATACATGTTTCGTTTTGAATTTTATCTATAAAATATCATATACAACAATTTAAATTCAAAGGCAATTAAAATATATCACATATGTCAACTTGTGTCATAGGTGAGCATATGAACATATAATATGAAATAAGAATTGCACCTAATTCGATCCACCCCTTCGTGACACTTCGATTTTAGAATTGCCTCCTAGATTGATTGAATCACCACTCAATATTAGTAGAATCGAACGAACCACCTTTTTTTGATATTTTATGGTGAAAATAAAATTTGTCCATCGGTGTTTTGCCTAAGAGGAGGGCGTCCATGATTTTAAGAAGGAGGAAGCAAAATGAAGAAAGATTTAAAAAAGAATTAATTTTAAAGCTTTTGCTTTTGTATTTAAAGAAATAAAGGAGATCGTTCACCTTCCTCTTTCTGAAACCACATTTTTATAATTCCATTTATGTTTAGATCAACTTATGAACTAGTTAATTTCCTTGCATGGCCAGCCGTAGATGGTCCTCTTTATAAACAAAAAGTTCCAAAGCCTGTTAAGCAACTAATTAAATTTAAAGCTTATATATATATATATACATATATGTATGTATATGTATATATATATATATATATATGTATGTATGTATGTATGTATGTATATGTATATAAGGTGTCCTCTGAAGTCGAAAATTATTAAGGCAGTTAATCACCCAAAAGCTATTCAAAGGCGCTGCTCAAACCAATAATAAAATAAAGGATCCTCATTGCAATTTTAAGGTAGAATTATTGACAAATAATAAGTCTCAAAAGACATGGCTCAAAAAAGCTAGAAATGTGTTTCTTTTCTTATAAAAACTAGAACCTAAAAAGAAACAAATAATACTGCACTATCCTTGCAGCTAGCTACTGCATCATATCAATTAACATGTTTAAAAAGTGGACTTCCCGCCAAAATTTAAAGTTTCCCACTGTAATCTCGAGTTTCCCGCCGCAATCTCGAGTTTCCCGCTTCAGTTTCAAGGTTCCCGCCTTAATTTCAAGTTTATCGCCTGAATTCGAAATCCATTGGTTCAATCCATGTCTTTCGCAAAAAACCTCACAACAATCCTTACAGTTCCAATGATAAACTAGACGAAGGTCACGTGAGAAACCGACGAAGGGGAATAAACAAAGCGCCACGTCAACAATCCAAGAGTATAATTTTGGCTATAAAGACAGAGGCATTATAGCAAAAAGAGGGGGGTTGTCTAGAAAATAAAAGCAAATGTACTATACAAAATAAAAGATTCTCTGCAACAATGCAGTAATGTAAAAATGTCAGATGATGAATGAAAGGACAGAAGATGGAGTTTCCCATGAACGTAGGATTTCTTGAAATCCGAACCATGTAATCTTAGTATTTTTTTATTTTTTATATTCTATTTTCTATTCTATTCACCGAGTTTGATTTTGATTAAAGAATAAATTGGAAGAGACATTTCATCAAACGGTTAAAATGCTACTATAAAATTATACAAGGATCAACAATATAATTTCTACATGGAAAGAAAGCAAGCTGAATATCATTCAAGCTTGCAAATCTACAGTTATGGGAACAATTAGCTCCATAATTGCTACATAACCAGTTGAATGTTATGGAATAAAATAATCTCATCAATATTTTTGGCGTTAGAAGGAGCCACCTCTACTAGCAACTCGTTTTCCTCAAACCCCACATCTTTATTACCAAGCTCCAACCAAGCTAAGATCCATCAATTCCACCCCACAAAAGCTTACTTACTCGATACTGGATGTTATGACTGAGAAATGTTTTCCAACCATTAGGGAAGCCTTAGGAGTCATTGACGATTCAAAGCCGACACCAAATTTATAGTCCAAAGCTTAATACTGGAGCGCACCCCAAAATCTATCAAAATAATCTCCCAATGCACATCCGCAGTTCACCATCAATAGTCATTCGCCAAGCAAAGCGTGTGATCAATAAACAAGAATGGCAATCTTAGCATTGAGAACGATGAAACTGGACACACACTTGGAACCTATATTGCTGCGCTGGACATAGGGAAATTGGATGACCAAAACTAGCCATTAAAACGAAGCTAGACAAAATGCAGCCCAACTTTCTTAGCCAAACAGGTCGTAGGAATATTAAATGGCCCGAACTAGTATAAAAAACTCTCTACATTAATTTTGTTAACATAGTCACACTTGACGTAGATGTTTTAGAGAGTCTAAACCAATCATAAAAACCATGCATATGAGTTAAGAAGGTTGTAAATACACGACCCAACTTCACAGTCAAATATCAATCTGCCCCCAAATAGCGGGGTAGGCCAAATAGCGGGGTATGGTTACCTTACAAGCAACTTGAAAGATCGGTAGGTATGGTACCTTACTGGCAACTTGAAAGATCTAATCCCAAGGATGTAGTAAGTAGATTGTTAAAATAGGAATTAGGAACCTGTTCCTGAATGATTTGTATAATTTCAGAATCTTCTAATTTTTTTTTTAACATATTGTAACTGTTCTTCTTAATAAAATTCATTATAGGTATAGTCTTCATACCAATTGTCTGTATCTATGTGATAATTTGTCCATATCAAGTCTAAAGATTCATTTAACCATTTTCTATTTTCTTTAAGTATTTTTTATATGACTAGTTCATAATGTTCTTTAACAAAACGATCTAGTACTCTGTTAGTAATTTTTATCTCGGGTTTATGAGAATTAAAGACAAAGTAGGTTTGCCTAACATTTTTTTATCACTTTCATTTTGTTTAGTTTAGGTTCATCATCAAGATTGATGAGCTTTTTTGTGTAGTTATGTTTGAATTTTTTGCAATATTATATTGTTGGTTTTTGTTTAGATCTGTGTTTTTTAGGATTATTAGTATCTTTGTCATAAATTTTTGTTCTAAATATTCTTGTAGAGATTCAATATTTTTTATTTGTTCAATTGTTATTGGATCCAATTGTTTATTTCAATAATTTTATAGTCTAGATTATTTTTCGAATTTATCCAGTTTTTCTATTGTATGTAGAAATCTCTCATGAACCTTTCTGTTATTACTATGTTTCCTGGTTCCCTGAGGTAATTAAATTTGTCAAATATTTGGATGAGGTTTGCTTCACAGTCGTTTATATTTATTAGTTCATGTTTATATTTTTGTTTGAAAATACTTATTATTTGGTGTCTTTGGTCTTCTGTACTTCATAATTTTTACTATGTTTAACATGAATTTATCTTCTAAATATTGTTGTAGAATTTCCATAAGTTTTTATGAGTGGATATGTAAAACTTGTTTTTTTAACTTTTTAAAAGGATATGATCAAAGACTTAAAGGTGTTATTAGAACTATAGAAACATTTTCTGTAAGAAATCATATTATCATAAGGGTCATAATTAATTAGAAATTTAAGGTTTCTTAATTTTACTAATAAATGTCTTATCTCAAAACATACCACTTATTAGGACAATTTAAGTTTATTTTCATAACTAATTTTCACTTATATTACCTCACCTTGTCATCCTAGAGTCTACCGTTTTCCCCTAACGGCCATTTTCCTAAGCGAGTACTTGTTCAACTTTTAAACGGATTTACGTCTTTTGGATTTTAAGTGACTTAAGTTATGGAATAAACTAATTGTGTTAACCACTTAAATGATTATTTTGAGCAAGAAATATATTAGTAGAAGAAGAAAGATAAATAACTTCTAATTATAAGCTAAGGAAATAAGAAATTCTTACATATTTGTCTTCTGCGTTCTTCCTCTTTGTCTTTTATCAGAGGTTGTTTAGTTTCAGAACATTTGTTTTTACATCACCATTATTGAAAAGAGAAATTAAAAAAGGAAGCTTTTATTACACAATAGAGTTTTTACAAATGAAGAGAGCTTGTTATGATTTTCGATATCCCTTCATACTGCCTAATAACTCTTTATATAGATGGAGTGAAACATAAAGGAAAATGGACAGATGTCCAAAAATAACTTACATCTGGAGAACATATATTCTCCACTAAAAAAAGAAGCACTAGAAAGTCTTTACGTCTGTCATAAAAATAGAAGGTGCTCGTCTTTACTTTCCATAGTGCGGAATCTAATGCCTTTAAGTCATTCTTGTTTTGTTTTTATCCATCAGTGGACATACTGGTGGATAACACGTCATCCTTGTCATCATCAATGTCGTTTTTTCTGTCTCTTTCCTTTTTGTAACTTTTGACAAGAGATGGTTTAGGATGAAAGATGTTGAAACCTCTATAGTTTAGTCTTTGGTCTTTGAGGAATTTTGTTACGTAAATCTTCATTACTGGGGTTTCAGCATAAACATAGAGTTTGTTGTTGTTCCATTCTTCATCTTAAGCAATTTTGTATGCCCTATACCTTTCATACGTTTGTTGGACCATAGGAATATCTTAAGCATGAGTTGAGGAATGATTATTATCCCAATCTTCGTCTGTTGTATCAATGAATTTGGCTTTGATAGTAATTATATGTTTTGTTGGTTCATATATGGATTTCCTAAAATGGGGAGGTGTTGATTTCAGATCCATATATATGTCTGTGGTTAAAACATTTGTAAAATGGTCAATAATACTTCCTATAGGTTCAGGAAGTTCATCAGTGTGCCATTCATCAAAGTAAATTCTTTTGATAATTCCAAGATTTATGACGAGGGAAGGATCAAAAGTAGTGTCATCATATACTAAGTATTTGTAATTTATGAGATTAATAGTAAGTTGTGGTATTGCACATATTGTAGTGCAGGAACAGTTTGTGGAGGAGGGGAGGCATGAAGAGAATTTCTTTGTATATGGAACATTAAGGTTTCTCAAATATCCCAAGAAATTTGTATTCCTTCAACATTTGAACCTGAAATTTTTGCCATAAGTTTGATGGCTTTGTTGAAAATTTGTGGAGAGAGATCATATGGGTGATTTATGAAAAATATTTCTCTAATGAGATTTTCAAAGAAATTTGGCAAAATGGTTTTGTTTTGTAAAGTAGGTTTTTCTAGAATCATAGTTTTTTGTATGGGTTTCCCCAAATTTGTAAAATTGCTTTTCTCAGTTTTGATGACTGTAGCAAAAGAGGTTTGTGGTCTGAGATTTGTAGAAGTTTCCGGGACTTCTGTTTTTGTCAATTTCCCAAGTGATATGTTTTGTAAGCTTTGTATATCTTCAGAGATAACATAATCATCTCCAAACTTTTTCTGTAATTCTGCTTTGGCTTCATCAAAACTAGCAAAGCTTTTGTAAAGTGGTGTTCCCAACCTGGGATTTTCTTGTATGTATTTGATCTTTGTGATCATTTGTTCCCATGTGGAGTAAATTCCAGTATCGAGTCCTGTAAATAGACCATAATAAAGGAATTTTCTTTGTTTACCAGTTGTAAATCTTTGTACTAGAGTATACAAGACACTCAATTTTTGTTTGTTGGCTTCATGAGGTACTTTCATATTCCATATGTTGTCTAAAATATGTTGATCTTCATCTGTAATTTTTGCCTTGGTGACAAATTTGTTTTGTTTTGAGTATGTCTTCAAATATATTAAAGGATTTTGTTGTTCTTCCATATTCGCCAAATATCTACAAGAATTATGTTAGCAATATCACAAAATGAAAATTCTTATCTTAATAATCTAGATAGTTTATCAAGTAGAAAGCTGTCTTTTCCTTTTATATGTTCCCGGCATATGTTTGTTCCACAATTTGTTATGGAAAGTTTAAATTTTAGCCATCTATTATTTAAAATTCCTTTGTCTTTTTTATTTTCTGTACATTTAACTATGGATTCACAGTCGGTTCTTAATGTAATTTCCTTTTGTGAAATTATGAAAAGTTTGAATGATTCTAACACATAGATTATGGCTAGGATCTCATAGTCTAAGGATGTCATATATCATTTTTCTTTGTATACACTAGAAGTGTATCTGCATATTTTTTTTGTATTTTTATTTTCATATTTATTATTTTTGCTTAATAAAATTTCGCCCCAACCAAGGGATGATCCATCTGTTTCAATTATTAAGTAATCTGTTTGTAGTGGTAAGCTTAGAGGTTTTAAATTATTTGCAATTTCTTTTATTTTTTGTATCTGTTTTGTATCTTTAATATTAAAATCTCTGTTTCCTTTTGGGCTAGCTTTATTATACAAAGGCCCAGTGTATTTTGAGAGATCTTTAATATACGGTCTTGCATAATTTACAAGTCCGAGAAAAGCTTGTAATTGTTTTAAGTTTTCAATTTTATCAGAAAACTCTATTATTTTCCTTGTTATATGTGGTTGTAATTTTATGGTTCCTTTGCCAATTTTGGCTCCAAGGAATTCAATAGTGTTTTTATTAGTTCTATTTTCTTTTTGGATATTATTAGATCATGGGCCACAATTAGTTTTAGTGCTGTGTATAAATGTGATATATATTCTTGTTTTATTTTAGAGAAAACAGGTATATCATCTTTGTGTACGCATGTATAATTATTACAATGTTGAAAAACATTGTCCATTTTTCTTTGGAATATTTGTGGAGCATTTTTCAGTCCAAATGACATAACTAGCCATTCATAATGTTCTTCACTACATGTGAAAGCAGTCCAAGGTATGGATTCTGGGTGCATTTTAACTTGCCAGAAACCAGGTTTAAGGTCAAATTCGAAAAACCAGTTTGAGCCTTGTATTTTATTTATTAATACATCTTTGTTTGATATACAATATCCATCTTCATAGGTATTATCATTTAGTCTTGTATAGTTCATGACCATTCTAGATTGGTCCCTTTTTCTTTCTAATTCTTTTTATACTATGAACGCTGCAGTTCTACGTGTGGAATCTGTTTTTCTTATTACATTATATCTAGAAAAGGAAGGGAAGAAAAGAAAGCAAAAATATATGTGTTTTTAACATAATAAAGTTGAACATACTATACGGGACCAAGGTGGAAGGGACGCTCTTACAGTTCATTTTCAAAGTAACATGGTTGCCCACAAAAGAATTTTGAATTGTCTGTATTATACTAAGATATCAACCTCATCATCATCATGTTCGAAATTCACCTAATGGCCAATCTCACAACAGCCAATCACAGAATGGTCCCATGAGGTACATGTGATCGATGAACGTTTCTCAGAAAGGATATACTAGATGTATAATTACATATTTTTATTGCAGTTGCTTTCTTAAATAATCAGACATTATGTTGTCAATCTGCATTTTGATTTGTATTCTTACATTATTCGTTCCATTTATCAAAATTTATACGGCGTGAAACAAATCTTACAACTTGATATGTATATTCAACGGTTTCCAGTCTGAAACCAATTGAATCAGCTCTAGCACCGCATGCTGCAGAAAAATGCATTTCATGGCATTAGGCAAAGCCAAGTAAAATATCCTACAAAACGAAATTTATCATGGTAAACATTTAATACTTAAACACGTGAAATTTGTTGGAAAACTAAACCAACTTTGCATGAACTATGAAAAGTCATCTTATGAACTGTCATTATATTTCAGCTGAAAGGGTGTCCTCTTGTTTTGTTTTCTAAGTGTCTTTGGAGTAAGAGTAAGTTATGAAAGCTATATATATTGTCGACTATTGTTTGTATAAAGGTAAGGGCATGAAATTGAATCAAATAAATTAGCCTTCAAAATCTTTTCTTCCCCACTTAATCCTAAATTCTTTCAAATACAACTCAGTTTTTTTCTATCAAACTGGTATCAGAGAATGTTCATACGGCAACTTCAAATAGTAATCCTATTTCACTTGTGCCCAAGTTTAATGGTGACAAGTATGATTATTGGAGTTGCTTAATAAAATTATGTCGAGTCTCAAGACTGATAGGATACTGTAGAGAATGGAGTAGAACTACCAGCAGATGAAACTCTATTGACAGAAGCCTAGAAAAATACTTTTGAAGAAAGAAAAACAAAAGGATGAGAATGCTCACTTTCAGATTTTTCAAGCCATAGAAATTTCTGTTTATGAAAGGATAAACAAGGCAAAAAACTCCAAGGAAGCATGGAAAATACTTGAGACCACATATTCAGGCCAAGATCAAGTGAAGAAGGTTCGTTTACAAGCTTTAAGAGCAGAATTTGAGAAATTAGAGATGAAAGATAATGAAAAGATTTCAGAATATTTTACAAGAGTAAATTCTCTTACAAACCAGATGGCTTCTAATGGTGATGTGCTACCAACCCAAAAAATCATAGAGAAGATTCTTCGAAGCTCACCAAGAAAATTCGACCATATTATTGTTGCAATCGAAGAATCAAAGGACATTTCATCCTTATCAGTGGAACGTCTACAGGGAAGCATGGAGGCTCATGAATTTCGAATTAATCAAAGAAATCCACAAGTTGCTGCTTCTGCCAATGAACAAGCATTAAAATTCCATGTTACAAATGCGGGAGGCAATAGTTGCAGCTTCCAATACGGAAGAGGCTGTGGACGGGGAAGATGAAGATGTGGTTCTCATGGACGAGGAAAAGAAACTATAGTGCCAAAGAAAGAAGATCAAAAGGGAAATTTCAGCGGAGCTCGACAACGAAGAACTCATGAATTCAATTCACAAAGAAGTAGAAGGGATTATGTCGAATGTTTTAACTGTCATAAATCTGGACATAAAATAAATGAGTGTTGGATTAAAAATCCAGAACTCAAGAAAAGAAAAGAGACTGGATATGTGCATAGAAAAAATTTGGAGAACTCATAAGAAACTCTACTAATTGCTTCTGAGGGAGATGTTGATAATATCTGGTATTTAAACGGCGGTGCAAGCATGCATATGACAGGGAACAAACAATTATTTTCAAAACTAGTTGTAACTGATCATGGGCAGGAGACAAATGGGGATGCTAAATCTTATAAAATTCAAGGCATGGGAGAAATCAGTTTCAAGACAAACAAAGGGCAAGTTGAGAGGATATCCGAAGTTTATTATGTGCCAGGGTTGGAAAGCAATTTGCTCAGCATTGGACATTTGATGAAGAAGGGTTATAATATCCATTTCAGCTATAAATTATGCATCATGAAGAAAAATAATCAGCTGATTGCTAAGATTACCATGACCTCAAGCAATCTTTACCCTCTTAAACTTAATATTTCATATGGCTCTTGTCTCCTTACGCATAGTGAGGAAACTTCTAAGCTATGGCATGATCGATTTGGCCACCTCAATTTTACAAGTTTGAAGCTGATGTCAAAAAATGAAATTGTTGAAGGTCTACCCAAGATCCAGTTTTCAAGTGAAGTTTGTGATGAATGTCAGTTTGGGAAGCAACATAAAAACTCATTTCCATCAAAATCAAAATGGATGTCTCACTCTCCTTTAGAGCTTGTTCATACAGACTTATGCGGGCCTATTCAAATCCTATCTCTTGGAGGTAATCGCTATTTCTCATTTTTATTGATGATTACACCAAGAAAACGTAGGTTTATTTTGTTACAGGAAAATCAAAGACTCTTCAAGCTTTTAAAGATTTCAAAGCAAGTGTTGAAATTTTTTCAATCTATAAAATAAAAAATTTGAGAAGTGATAGAGGAGGAGAATATTTGTCAAATTTATTTGAAGAATTTTGTCGTGAATATGGTACCAGACATGAGTTGACAGCCTTCTATACTCCACAACAAAATGGCATTGCTAAAAGAAAAAATAGAACTGTTATGAAGATGGCGAGATGCTTAATGAAGAAGAAAAATATGCCTGCTGAATTTTGGGATGAAGCTATTTCATGTGCCATCTACTTAATTAACAGGTTCCTGCAAAGGGTTTAAAAAATACTACACCACATGAATCTTGGTATGGAAGAAAAACAAATGTTCATCACCTAAGGACATTTGGTTGCGTTGCTTTTTCATATATTCCAGGTGCATTAAGGAGCAAGCTCGATGATAAATTTGATAAATGCATCTTTATTGAATATAGCGAAAGAAGTAAGGCTTACAAGCTATACAATCCGAAAACAAATAAGATTGTAATTAGCAGGGATGTTACTTTGACGAAAAGGTTGCTTGTAATTTTTCAGAATTTACAAATTCTTTGAGTTGGCAGATTCTAAAAATACCCAAAGATGATGATGTCGTAGATATTGATGTTTCAAAATATGTTTCTCAGCAAAATGAAGTTGTTGATCAAACTAAACAGTCAGCACATGACTTACCATCTCCACAAAAAAGGACAAGAAGTCTGCAAGAACTCTACAAGAAAACAGAAGAAATTACAGAAGAATGCCAAGTATTTTTAGCTTTCTTTGTGGGTGAAAGCCCGATACATGCTATGAAGGAAGAAATTGATGCAATTGAGAAAAATCACACATGGGAACTTACTGACTTGCCATCACACAAAGCCTCAATTGGCGTAAAATGGTTATTTAAAACCAAAATGAATCCTAATGGCTCCATCAACAAGCGCAAAGCAAGATTGGTGGCAAAAGGTTATAAGCAAAAGGAAAGAGAAGACTATAATGAGGTATTTGCTCTGGTCTCTAGACTTGATACAATTTGCCTTATTATTTCTCTTGCTGTCCAAAATGGTTGGAAGCTATTTCAAATGGACATCAAAATTTCTTTTTTAAATGGTTTGGATTTATGTCGATAAATCACCTGGTTTTGTTAAGAAGGGCGATGAATATAAAGTTTATAAGCTCAAAAGCACATTATATGGTTTGAAACAATCTCCTCATGCATGGTATGGACGAATTAATGATTACTTTGAAAACATGATTTTTGAAAGGTATGCTTATGAACACACCTTTTATATAAAATCATGCTCCAATGGACATTTTATTATCGTCAGCCTCTATGTTAATGATTTTATCTTTACTGGAAATAAATTGGAGATGTTGAAAGAATTTAAAATTTCAATGATGAAAAAATTTGATATGACTGATTTGAGGGAGTTGCATCATTTTCTGGGAATAGAAGTTCATCCAGGAAAATTTGGAATTTTTATTTCTCAAGAAAGTTATGCTAAGGAAATTCTCAAAAGATTCAAAATGGAGAAAACTAATCTTGTGCTTACCCTCATACTACAGGGTTAAAGTTGAGCAAAGAAGAGGAAGGAAAGGTTATCAATCCAACCATGTTTCGTAGCTTAGTTGGAGCCTTATTGTATTTAACAGTAACCAGACATGATATTGTGTTTGGTGCAAGTAAAATCAATAGACTCATGGATAAGCCATACTCAAAACATTGGATGACAACAAAGAGAATTTTAAGATATTTTAAAGAAATACTTGATTATGGAATTTTCTACCAAGTAATATCCCAATCAAACTAATCGGGTATACTGATAGCGATTTGGGTGGAAGTATTGATGATTCTCGAAGCACTTCAGGATATGTTATTAATCTTGGCAGTAGGTCAGTCCCGTGGAGTTTAAAGAAGCAAAAAGCTGTGACACTTTCAACCACTGAAGCGGAATATATCACGGCATCTTCAGCTGCGTGTCAACTCATACGGTTAAAAAATGTTTTAGAAATCATCATGTTCAAGCAAGAATGTAATGACCTATAAATTTCCGATAATTAATTTTGTTAATTTAATAAGATTTTATGAGTTAATATTAAAAGAAATAAAAATTTGTAATTTAATAATGGAATAATAACAAAATTAAAATGAAACAATGTTAATTCAAGTTAATTGTTTACAATCTTAATGAAACTCCAAATCATTGTAATTAAAAATGCTATGCTTGGTTATAGAATTTATATAAGAAAACAAACGTAAATATTTAATTATTGTATAAAATGGATAGTTAATGGTAAAAAATTAATATACATTGCCTATTTATTTAGCCTTGTTGTATTTAATTTGAAACCAATTGCAATAAATGTAATTAAGTTTTACGTTAATGTTAATTAAGATAATATTTGGTACTAATGTAAAATTTATTCATCATATGACAATTGGTATAAGAATAAGAATGGGAATCAAGATTTAATCAATTTTTGAAATATAAATTATAACAATTAGATTTATTGCAATTTAATGTCATTAAATGTTGTGTTAATGTAAATAAAGCTGATAGTGGAAATATTAATGTAATAGGATATCAACTAATGTTAATCCTATAAGATTAAATGTAAATTCTATCTCATAATATGATAATTGATTTAATGAAAGAATGAAACTTAGATGAGTGAATTAATTGGGACTTTAATTTTTGACTAATAAGGAACTTTTTGGACAAATCCAATATAATTAAAGAAAATAGTTTTTTTTTTGTAAATGGGTAAGCTTGTATAAGGCATTATAGCCCAAATATCCAAGGACCGGTTCGAGCCGAGTAGGTTTACATACGAGTCCGACAGAACATCTTTCAACTCAATATTACCATAAATAAATAAAAACAATTACTTCATCTCCATCTTCAGAATCATGGCGGCCGGTAGCTCGTACTTGGGGTTCCTTCCGATGCTCGATTCTGATCCGCTTCTGCAATTTGAGCTTCACCTAATTCCCGCAAGGTATTTTTCCAGTCCTTGATTCTCATTCGTATCAATTGAATGTCATTTCTCATGATTTTGCTGACTTCTATGTGGTTTCTCTGTGTTTTCTGATATAATCGACGATTTCTCTCCTTCCAAATGCTCCAAACAGTCGTTGTGATAGCGATGCTGGCCAATTTGGTTTCTATGTGTACGCCATTCCTCCGCTGAACCAGGTGAACAATCTCTTCCTCCAGAGTACTTGTAGCTTTCATTAGATTTGTCTGTACTTTACATCGTTTCCATACTTCATTCGAAAAATTGCATGCATAGAAAAGATTCTCATGCGACTCTTCTGCAAGGTTTCATAGTTCGCATTTGTTTTCTGTTAAAATCCCCCATTTAACAAGTCTGTCCTTTGTAGTCAACCGTTTAAGAATTGCTTTGTAAGCTGTGAAAGCCATTTTCGCGCTATTAGCTTGATTCCAGATAATTTTACTCCATTCGACCTTATTGTCCCTCTTTCTTATTTTTTCCCGAGCTGATTTGCAGTGAACTCTTCTCCTATAGGTTTCCATGCCCACATATCATTTTCTCTGCCGCTAAATATTGGCATAAAGTGTATTTGATCTTTAATGTTCTGGTTGACTGGCAGCTGAGAACAATCCCATTCGTTGTTATTGATAATTTCTGACACTTTTCTTTCGGGGCATCCATAATCTGAGAATGTGTGAATTCCCAGTATATTGATCAAAGATTCACCTGCTATCCCAGGATCTCTCCATAAGTCAATTACTCTTCCCATTGCTATTTCTTTTGTACTGCATGAGGAAAGTTTTTCCCTTACTCTCATGATGACTTTCCAGTTTGTCGAAGCATTGTTATCTATTTGCATGCACCAGAAATTCCCTTTAATGTATCTATTCCTCATCCAATTCCCCCATAGTACTTTTCCTGTGATACTAGCCTCATATCCTTAATTCTTCTCAGACCAACTCCTCCTTCCTCTTTAGGTCTACACAAGTTCTCATATTATATTTTATGCATGCCTCCCTTCCAAATAAAATCTACACAAACCCTTTCTATTTTCTGAATTGAGGCATCTGGTAGTTGGAAAATTTGTAGCCAGAAATTTATTTTGGAGTGAATTACAGTGTGTACCAGTTCAATTCTTCCTGCTAGCGATAAGAGTCTAGAGCTCCATCCTTGCAATTTATCCCTTATCGAAGATATTAAAACTGCACATTCCCTGTCAGTTATCTTATTTGAAGATAGAGGAACACCTAGGTATTTCACAGGGAGAACACCTTCTTCCACTTTTAATATGTCTAATATCTCATTTTTCTTATTGCATGTTTTGTTGAAGTAGCACTTGGTTTTTTGTTCATTCATTTTAAGGCCTGTGTATCTCTCTAGTTTGCAGAATATACCCTTAACAGCTCTAGCCGATGTGTTGCTGGATTTTACACATATGAGCAAGTCGTCTGCATATAGTAGGTGGGTCACTATAGGCTGAATGTTATATATAGGCTGGATTATTCTGTTATGTGTCGCTAGCTCCATTTGTAACGAGAAGTATTCCATGGCAATAGCAAACAAATAAGGAGATAGAGGATCACCCTATCTGATTCCTCTGTTGGAACCTAGAAAACCTTTCGGTACACCATTGATCAGGATTGAGAAGGTTGGAGTAGTTACGCACTCTCTTATTATGTTCACAAATCTTGGGGGAAAGCCCATAGTTTTTAGCACATGAATAATAAAAATTCTATTTATTTTATCATATGCTTTATGATGATCCACTTTAAGGCAGAATTTATCCACACCTGGTTTTTTGAAGTTTCTAACCAGTTCATGTGCCATCCATGAGTTTTCAGATATGCTTCTCCCTTTGATGAATGCACTTTGACATTCTGATATGAGGTCAGGTAACACGAGTTTCATTCTGTTGCATAGTATCTTGCTTAGAATTTTGTATATCACATTACAATAAGATATAGGTTGGTAGTCTTCAATTTTTGATGGATTAACTTTCTTTGGGATGAGGCATATGAATGTGTGATTAATTTCTTTAACAAATTTGCCACTTAGAAATATATCTTGCATTGCTGATAAAATTTCTTTTTTCAGGGATTCCCAGTGGAGAATGAAGAACTTGGAACCCAGTCCATCTGGCCCGGGAAAGGAGTCTATATGTATGGTTCTAATAGCTTCCGAAACCTCTTCCATAGTGATTTTCTTGGCCAGCAACCTTTTCCCCCTGGAATTTACCATCCTCCTGCTCTGTATAGTTGGTAATGAGTTATTAATTTCTCCATTGAACATCTCATTATAATATTTTATTGCTTGGTCTTCAAATTTTGAGCTGTTAACACATTCATTACCATCTTGATCAATCAAATGATAGTTATAATTGAAATTCTGCTTGACTGCCATTTTTGTGTAGAAAAATTTTGTGCATTCATCCCCTTCAGTTATCCATTTTTCTTTAGCTTTCTGTTTGAGTTCTATGGCTTTTAATCTAAGTGCTTCTTTTAGACTGTTTTGATATTGGTAGTATGTCTTCCATGTTTCTTCAGTAGACTCTCCATTATCGATTGATGTCAATATTTCTTCACATTTTGTTTGAAGTTTGTTGATATGATCTTCATTTTTAATTCTTGTTTTGTTCCATTCTTTTAGTTGCTTCTTGACATTCTTGAGGAGTTTCACAAGTTTGTAGCATTCTGTCCCCTCTTCCCTAGGGATGTCATTTATTCGGGTGGCCTCTGTATAACCTTCTAATTCATGCCATTGAATGGAATACCTGAAAGGTTTTCCTTTTGTGCGCAAGTTCTCCCCTTTTAAGTTTATAAGTATGGGACAATGATCACTAGTTGAAGGGGGTAAGATACTTACTCTAGTGTTAGACAGTTTATTTATGCATTCTACATTTACTAACGCTCTGTCTAGTTTACACGATATTTTCTTACATTCACCACTTCTCCATGTATATTTCAGGCCACAGTGGAATGGTTCCAGCAATCCTGCCCCGGTTATGCACTTGTTAAATTCTTCTAGCTGGGATACTCTGACGGTGAGCCCTCCTTTTTTTTTCCTTTGCTTTGAGAACAACATTAATGTCCCCCATGACAATCCAGGGCTCATTTATCTTGCTACTCATATCTCTGATGACTTTCCATAGATTGGTACGCTGAATTAATTAAAGAAAATAGTTAATACAAAGGAAAGATGGAAATTTAAATATATTAATGAAATGGAAGATAAACAACTATTAACTATTTTCATATAAATTTGTGTTATAACCAACATTGAATTGTCATATAAACTTGTATTAAGTTATGGAAAGTCCAAGTGATTAAAAATGATGAGTTGGTTAGTTTATAAATATTGAATAAAAAGGTGCTTAATTAATTCAATATTAATTTATTTAATTAACTGAAAATAGTCATTTTGGCCACTGACTCGGATTTCGACAAAACCAGTTTCATCGGATCTGTAACAGTGAATTATTGTAGGATTTCAAGTTTTGTTACGATCGGACTTATTATTTGATCGTACGGGCTTGAAACGCCTAGAAATCAGTTTAATTAAATCAATTGAAATCAATTTGAAGTAAGCTGATTTTAACGTAACTTCTTCATACGATGGAATTAAGATTTGAAACCTGTTCCATTGAGTTTAAAATATTTGAAAACATCTATTTTGATATATGGATTGACTCATTTTCGTCCGGAGTCGAAACGGGATTTTCGGATCGTTTATCGTTCAACTTTCCAAACCAATCGAGCCCATCCATTTCTATTGTGTTCTGCCAATATATATGTCGTTATAAACCCCAGGTCATTTCTCATTCCTCATTTCTATACATACAATTCCGTTTGCTCCTCCTCATTCAAGTGGTAGACAAAACCCTAATTCCCAATAGCAATTCAAAATCAAATCCAAATCAAAATTTCAAACTCCACAAACTATATCAAATTATATATCAATTTAAATCTCTCGACAAGCGTATCACAATTCTATGATTCGTTTCTCGATGTGAATACTATTCGTCCAGAAATCGGTGATTAAGTCTCGGTTGTCCTTTGTGTCATGATGATCTTCGATGGATCAACGATCGGAGAGTAGCGTATTGTAGAGGGGATCGAGCGTTGTTCATCAGTGGCATTCGCAGGTGTTATCGACGGTTGGATTTGGCGAAACAATTGGATGAAGTTCGTTGTTTTGCGGAGGTAGCTGTCCACTGGGCAGTGGCGGAGCGTGCCACATGGGCCAGGGGTGATGCGCGGTGATGGGCAACGTGGTGGAGGTCTTCGATCGGAATCTTGGCAACCATGGATGTCGGTGGCGACGAGTTTGGATGGCAGCTACGTTCGAACGGTCATTAGGTTGAGGGTTTCTGTGAAGAAAACGTTGATGTGTCCTACGTGTTGACATGTGTATTATTTTGAATTTCCATTTTTTTGTTTTATTTATATAAAATTTTAATTTCGGACGTTCTAACTCGCATAATTTTCACATACGAGGTTCGATTCAAGCGGGTTTGATCCGCTACGATCGTATCGAAATTCCGGATATTTAGACGCTAGTTTGGACGAATTCTGAGACCGTTCAAATTTTAGGCTTATTTTGAATCTAAATTCAATTTAAATTTAAAATTGAGTGTTTTAACCCACTCACAACTTTCGAAATTTCTTATGTCTGTTAATTTAACTTATGATGTGATTAGAAATTTATTTATGACTGTTTGGTATATTTTGAATCATTATCTCAGTTAATTTGAATTTGTTTGGATTAAATATTTATTTAATTTATTATCGAACATAAACAGACAGTTAAATACCTGTCATTTATTATCTTTTCTATATCGGCGTTTATTGATTGAATTTGATGATGATTGTGATAAATGTTGATTGTTATATTGGATGAATGGATATTGTATTTTCCTATCGTTATAAACTGCAAGTTCATTATGGGTTGAAATGATACATACCTGAATGATCTATGGAATAAGGAAAAATCATTATGGGTTGAAATGATAGACTCGAGCGATTTTATGGATTTTATTGTTAAATTTGGGATTGCATTTTTAAATGATATATAACCGTAAAATTTTTAAATTGTGGATTGAAATGATAAATATCCGTATTACTTGACCCTAGGGTAGAGAATTATATACAAACACCGGATTGGTTAAATTAAATGATTTTTATATCCTTAATTTTTGAATGAAATTAAATGATATTTTGAAGTAAAATTTGGTTTATATAAATTGAAGTATTTTTGGAAAATCAAGTTTATGTTGAAAAAGCAAAATTTGATTTGTTGATTTGGAAATTGAAATTGGTCTAAATGTGTTGAAATGAAATGAATATTTTTAAATTGATATAAATTCCAAATTAATGTTTTCAAATATAACTATTTTAAATTATATTATTTTCATATTTCAATTTTTCAGATTTATAAACTATTTTAACATATATTAACTATATTAAATCAATTTAACCTATTTTAAACCCATCTAATTTATTTTAAAAACTTATTATACCATTTTAACTTATATTAAATCTAATTAATCTATTTAAATCTAATTAATCTATTTTAATTATATTTAATCTATTTTAATTCTATTTAACAATTTAAAATTTATATTAACTATTCTAGAGTATTTTGACTACTGAAAATTTATTTAAACTATTTATAACTCTCTTAACTATTTATAACTATTTAAACTAATTTCTAAATTTCCATACTATGTGACATGAAATATTCAATTTAATTGGTGTAAAAAGAAAATAAGGTTAAATGATGTTATAACCTAAGTTGAGATTTAAATGTTATAATAAATTGAAATGATCATTTTGAAGTAAGAATTTAACCTGTGTTGGAAATATGATTTTGGAAGACTTATGATTTTAGGAAACGATGGTTTGAAAGGTAAATATGATTTCAAGCTGAATATGGTTTCGAAAGTATTATGGTTTTGAGAATATGATATTTTGATATAAATTGTGAATTTACTTTTGAAATGTAAAAGAACCATCCGGTGTGAAATAAGTTTTTGGTTGTTATAGAGGCCGGGATCAGATATTGTCATACTCACTGCCAATTCTGAAAACCACTTTAACAACTGTGTACGTGGTGGAGATTCCAGAAATGAAGTAGGATGGTTTGGAGAATGATTTCTATATAAGGTATGACGTGACCTGACTCCCGTGAGTCAGCTTAGATGTGATTAAAATCAGGAGCTACGCCGGGCCAAGTGAGGTCATTCCTCCGACCGGGCACACTTCTTCGATATTATATTCTGATTTGTGATTGTTTTGGTGGCCACCCTTCATTTTTGATTTTGGGGTGTGTTTTGAGGTGGACGGTAGTAGCTGCTATGCGTTACCACCAGTTCGAACATGCAAATGGTATATCTACCCTGGCATTTCCTCGTGTGCTGTGTTCACATGCGCTAGCATTCCTTTTACGAGTTTGTTTTGTACCATACCTATGGAGTGCCATCTGTTCTCCTTCCAGTTTGTGGGGGGAGTTACAGTACTGTATAGACTATGGGAATAAATAAAATGTGTTAAAGGGGATATGGGTAATACCTTAACGCTATTTTAATAGTTTACTTTATTATAGACATTATTAAAATAGCGTATATTACTACATAGTAGATAGTTTAACGGATCCTTAGGATATGTGAATCTCGAGCATCTCTTAAGTTATTGCACTCATGATTTTGGACAGTGAATAATATTTTAAATATTGTTTTGGAAAGTGATATTTAAATGGAATAAAATGATTAAAAGATGTTTTGAAGGTATTAAGGATCGAAACCATAGATTTCAACATTCATTGTTGAAATAAACGTTTTTGAGAAGTAAGGAAATGATGGACTATAACACTGTTGTTATAGTAGATGATTTCTAAAAGGAAATGTTTTTATATAGTATTAGGGTTTATATATCTATCAAATTTTCGAATCCTTATACTAGTGATTTTGGGTTGTTGTAGCGATGTTTTACGCAAAATTCATTTTGACCCAAATAAAAGATGTTTAAAAGAATGTTTTCCTTATATAATAAAATATATTCTCAATCGTGATTTAAGTATATACAATATTTTCTAAGAATAAATTGATTTGTGAATTACTTATTATTAAATAAGTATTTGGAAATGTTTTCCAATATAGAAGTTGAAATGGTTTTGAGAATATATCTTTTTAAAGATAATTTGAAGTGAATATTTGGCAAATAAATTAATTAATAAAAGATAAATTAAAAAGGGCCCAGTGATTGTTATGGTGCTGAATATTTGTTTGTTTGTTTTGATAAATAAATAACCAACTATCAAACTTGGCCAAATTTTATTTCCTCGGCTTGATGTGGGAACTATTTAGTCGTACCTTAGTACGTAGCCTTCTATGTAGGCTTGATTATCGTTTGTGTTGAGGATGTTGACTCGTATAGTGTGGAGTATTACTCCAATCTATCGAGCTTCCTTCTTGGCCTGAAGGATAGCAAGTTGAAAGTTGGAGACGTGATAAGTCTACGAGACTTAGTTTCTGTGTGAGGTTGAGAAACGCATTTGCGTTGTTGGTGCGAAGAGACCGGGATCGGTTTATCCGAAAACCACTTCGGACCAACGTAAATGCGACGATTGTGCAGGTTGCTTGTGATGATATTGATATTCCGGATTTTCATAGTGGAGGACTGCTTGTTGACCATTTGGGGTTAAAATCCCAATATACATCCAGTAGTGGTGATCTCTTCATTATGAAATATCCAATACGAGGACTATTCGCTACTAATCCTAGGGATTTTCCGACAGGATGTGGTAGGAAAGTACCTTTGATTTGTCCTGTTTCTGGATAACTTGTATGGATGTTTGTCTGACATTGTATTTCTACAAATTACGTACATTGGTTTTTACAAACGTACATCAGTGGTGGCGAAGAAGGCAACTTCTCTTAGCTTAACACCCTCTTTGAGACGTACGAGCTTAAGGGTTGTATTTTCGTGGAAGGCAATTTGTAGTCAACGAAAATGGCCGTGTGGCATTCTAAGTGATGTGATTGTGTTTTGTGAAAGGTAATCGTTACCTCTAGCCTCATCAACCGAAAATGACCAAAACAGGGTTAGATACAGCAGGGCTAAGTGGGTTATTCCCATTTGGATATGATCATCCTCTTCTAGATATATCTTTGCACGCTATGACGTCGTGTATCTGATTATTGTTGTTTGTAAGCTAGAGGGCCCTCGGTAATGGTCGGTAACGACCAGAGGATGACATATTCGGTACCATCTAGTTATAGAGGTGGGTCGGTCTTGTGTTGTAGAGAAACTTTATGATGGTTTCTCGGTGCATTCTTTTAGAGATGTACTGCCGGAAGGTAGTCCCTTCACCTGGACATTTGTATGGAAATCCAAACTACACTACGTACCTGCCATTTTATTTGTAGATCTTAGTATGCTGGAATTTAATAATGGTAACAGTTTCGGCTATTTTGAATATTATTTGTGCAATAGACCCTATTATAATATAAGAGGATTTGATATGAAATTATTTAGTTATCGTAAGGAAAAACATGTCCGTGTTTATGTGTGGACTTGTCTTACAAGATACTATAAAAGAAAGTTTTGGTAATTTAATAAATTCAGTTGAGTGTGTTTCTCAAGCTGGTTTATCAGACTGATCCGGGCGTTCTCCCCTTCAATGCTCGGGTCAGACCGAGTATATTTACAGGTTATGATTTGATGCTTTTTGAGCTTCAGCAGGAGAGCTGGAGATCTTCATTTCGTATATGCGTGTCTGTTTTGATTATTGATTATCCGCTGTGCTTAGTTGTTTATATTATCGACATTTATGAGGACAGGTTATTATAACTGTTCAGGGTGATAACTCTGATTGATTGTTGAACTCTGATTGATGTATGTACATATACAGTTTTTGTTTTGTAAAGAACATTGATATGATATTATATATTTTTTGCTGCGATGTGAGATTCTGTATTGTTCTGTTTGGTTCTATCTTCTCACTTTCTTCTCTTCTCTTCTTCTCTCTTCTTTTCTTTCTCTTGACTTTCCGTCAGTCTGTGCTTTTTGGGTCGGACATGTGTGGATTATTGTCGATTCAAAGGGTACGGATTTGCGGGTCGTCACACGTGGTATCAGAGCTTAGATTTTGTATATTCCTAAGCTTTGATGTGTACTCAGTATAGATAGGGACAGTAGCACCCTATATTGAGTTTGAGTATATTATATATGAGCGCGTATTTGTTAGTGATATAAAATGTTTTATATTGTGTTTGCTTATCCGTTGAGTTTTTTGTGAATTCTGGTCGGTATATGGGACACCATGTTATCGATAGGGATTTCCAAACACTTAAACGAGGCAAGTCGACATAGTATTATATTAAATAGGGTAAATGAAATAATTTTACCTTGATTATATTTTATATATAAATAAAATAATTTTTCGAAAATTATTAAAGTTTATATAAATTGATTATTTGGTTGTTTGAAAATGTAAAAATATATATAAGTTAAATAAAAGCTGTTTGAATAATCTAAATATAAAAGCAATAATTGTAAAAGAATAAATTGTATGAGAAAATGAATTATACAGTATGAAATTATAATTAATATGATTTTCAATTACGAAATAATCTTATCTATAAGAAATGAAACTATATGAATATATTTATGGATATGAGTTATAAATAAAAAATGGATTTAAACTAAGAATTTGATATTTGAATCCTTTTTATTTTGAAAGTTGTTTTTCAAAGTTAAAGAGGTTATATTATTATAAATAGAAAATAAGTAAAATTATATAAGTATAGATTTATAAATGTTATTTATAGATAAAAGAAATTTTTGAAAGAATATAAAGCACTGAATTCACTACTATTGCTGGGAAATAATAAGGGTGATGACTATAGCATCATCAGTATCATTTTCGAGTTTTTGTGTGATGGATTTGCTACCAATAGTAAATTGAAATTGAAGTTTTGTTTTGAAAAACAAATTTGATATAAAATCCAAGTTGAAATTGATAAATATAAGTGAAATGAGTTTTGGATTTATAAAATGAAATAAAATTTTAGCTTTGGTAAAGTTGAAAGAAATTTGAGTTAGTAAGTGAATTATATGATTTGAAAATTTAAATAAAGGAAAGTTAAATAAATTGGATTTGAATTGGATTAGATATGTTATTGAAATCGAAATTAAAATTAAGATGGTAAGTGATTACATAGTATGAATTTGGAAGTTTAAATAAACATAAGGTGTAAAGTGATTGCATAACCATGAATTGAATTATAAAGAATGAGTTTAGTGAAGGGAAGTGAACTTAGGTAGATGTTCACGGAATTATGAATAAATAAGTTTTGTAGCTTATAAAATGAAGAAAAGTAAGTAAAACCAATTGTTAAAATGGTTAAAAAATTGTTAAGTAAAACAAGATATGAATTTGAATAGCAGAATGAAATTTGACTTAAGTAAAAGTTAAATAAAATAGAATTTCAATTAAAATTAGAGCGAACTTAAGTTGTATAGCGAAAGTAAATGTAAATGAAGTTGAAATGAAAGATAACTTAAGTAAGGTTAAATGAAGTTGATTTTGGTATCGAAGTAAATTAATAAAGTTAAGTGATGAATGTGAACTTGAGTTATGTAAATGAAATTCAACTTTAGCGGTAAAATGAAGTAGTAATTGAATAATTGAATGAAGGTCAATCAGATATTAAACCAATTGAAATTAAAAGCGTTGAGCCAAATTGAATAGAAATGAAGTAAATATGATTGTTGAGAGTAAATTAAACTAATTTGGTTATGTTGGTTATGCATTGTTTGTTAGATGGATGTTAGTTGATTGTATAGAAATTCATATGAAACTGAAAGTAAAATAATTGAATTCTAAATAGAAGTGAATTTGATTTGATTTGGAAGTGAACAAATTGGAATATGAATTAGTGAATGTAAACTAATTAAAATTGAATGAATGAATGATAGTAAATCCAATGTTAATAAATCAAATGTGGATAAAATTGAAAATCAATTTAGTAAATATTAATGAGAAGTGAAAGTGTATTAATTTGGTTATGGATGTTTGTTGGATGATAGATGTTTGATGGTTGAATTTGTTGTGGTGATTGCATTTGCTATATTGGCATATATAGTTGTTGTAGTGGTATATGTTGTATATTGATATTACTTTCATATATACATGTCTCTCATTGTTGTTGAGTGTTTAGTAAGTGCGGATGGTGCTTGCTTCGCATTTGGAGCTTGCTTTCGCGCTTTATTAGCCGTATATGCTTGCTAATAAATATGAGGTACATATCTCGGATTACATATCGTACTTTTACACTTTTTTCCCTTCGGGATGCCTCATCCTCGATGATGAGATGTATATTTGTGATATATACATTGCTATTTTTTTCGGATCGAACCGCGCAAAGGAGGTTATGGCGAATTTTTCTGAAAATTTAAAGCGTTAGAAATTTTTTGAGAAAATTGAAAAATAATATATGAAAACTAAAGTTTGATTTTTGAGTTGAAAGTTAAATGACATTAGTTGGTTTTGAAAAGAATAGCTAAGTATGATTTGAAAACTTAGTAAAGTTTTATAAGAAGTTAAACTAATGGATTTTGGGAAAAGTTAAAATGTTTAAATTGGATTTGATATCTAGTTTTAACGAATTGTTTTGAAAAGTTAATTGATTTTGTGACTTTTTCTTACTTGGTGATTTCGAGGACGAAATTCTTTTAAGTAGGGGAGAATTTAACGATCCAGTATTTCAGTCATTTAAAATTCGTATATTTAATTAATTTTAAATATTCACAAGTAAATTATATAAGCTGAATAACTTATATTTCGAATATCTCGATTTAATTGGATAATTAAATTGTTAATTTAATGTTTGAAATTGCGTAAATAATTGAAAATTGGATCTAATATGAATAAAAATGATTTATAAAGTTGAATTAAATCATATTTGAATTAGAATGGTGTTAATGAACTTTTAAAATTGAATTAAAAGTTAAATTATAGAAATTGAATATTTTAATATTTAATTGACGAGTAAAATAGTCATTTTTCAAACAGTCACGGATTTCGACAAAACTAGTTTCATTGGATACGTAATGTTAAATTATTGAAAGATTTCAAATTTCGTGTCAATCGGATTTACGATTTGTCCGTGGAAAGCTAAAACGCATAGAAACTGTTTGAATTTTAAATTTAAATAATTCGATTTAAAAACCTATCTTTCAAATACGATCGAATTGGCTCCATATATATATTTCATTGTGTTCGAAATAGGGGTAAAACAGACGGCACGCTTCGTTTGGAGTTTGGAAAATTTTCGAATGAATAGTGCGCGTAAATTTTCTATAAAAGGACCTCACTTTTTCCTTTTTGCAACAAACCTAGGGCAAGCTAACCCTAGCCGCCACTTTACTGTTAATGGCTAGAATTTCATCTTCTTTCTCCTCAATTATCTTCCAATCTACAAATTGATTCAAGAAACTTCCAACTGCAAAGTCGTAGAGCACGACGAGATCTACAAGATCAATGGCTACGATCGAATTTGAAGCTACGGATCGACGTCAAAATGGACGCGTTCGTCATCAGGTCATGCGCATTTTCCTATGCAAGGGGTTGACCGAGCTTCACTAGATGGTGGCTGAAGGTGGCTCTCGTGATGGGCTTCGACACGGTGGCTTTTGATCGTCGTAAAGATCGACGTAGGAGGCGCGTTGATTAGGGTTTAGTGGCGGCTTCAATGGGTTTAGTTGCGTACAAAACCTGATGGGGAGGGAAGAAGGTCATGCACGGTCATATCTGGAGAAGCAAAATCGTGTGGCCCAGATTCATTTGAGGTTTAAATTAAAAAAAATTGTAAATTGATTTATATTAAATCGTATAAACTTTAAAACGTGATAACTTTTTCATACGAGGTCCGTTTGGCACGAAACGGATTGCGTTGGGTCCGTATTGACGAGAACTACATTATGGAGCTGGATTAGGATTTATTTAAGCTAGTGAAAATTTTGGTTGAAATTAAACGCTTGTTTAATTTTAATCGGAATAAATTGCTATCGCGACGACTACAAGCAATGTGAGTACAACTCACTCTTTCTGACTCACTGATATTTTTATATAAGTGAGAATAAATATTATTTATGATGATTGATGATTGTTTGGATGATATATGATATATTGGTTGATATTTGGATATATACATGCCTAGTGGAGCAGATGACCCTATACGTTTCCGTGTATGAGCGGATGACCCTTTGTATGCGCATCTGCCTCGAAGCGGACATTGTACACATATTCTAATATGTATATTTGTTGCAGGTGACAAGTTGGAGGGATCCAATTGGATTCCTCAATAGTACTCATTTTATTTACAGATATTGTTATATATTCTGTTATCATATGATATATGATGTTTTGGATGCCATGATTGTTGTATTTGGTGCTATTGCAGCATTGGGCCTATTTTTGGAATTTTAAAAATGTTTAAGTGATGATTTCCAAATTTAAATGGGTTAAGTGATTTTGGAAATAAACGTTTTATTGATTTTTGAATTGTAAAGGAAATTGATATATTTTGAATAAATAAATGTGAAAATTATGATGTTTTGGAAATATAATTGAAATGTGATTTTTGGAATGTGAAGTTAACTATTTTATGAAATAGTATAAATTAATATTTTTGATTTATTATAAATGGTTTATAGATAAGACTTATAAAATTGATATTTTATAAATCAAAGGGATGGAGTTATAAATAAGTTTTAAAAGTGTTAAAATGAAGCTGTAAATGGGTTTATAAGTAAATAAGATTTTTAGATTTATAAATAGAAGTTTTTATAAAATATAAATTTGATTTATAAACATTGTTTTATAAATCCGAAATCAATTGAAATTGATAAGTTAAACATAGAAGTTTACTTGAAGGAGATATATCCACGATTTTGGACAGTGGATAATCCTTTAATTAAAAGCGAAATAGTAATGAATTTGGTTAAAGAATTTTATCCACGATTTTGGACAGTGGATTATACTTTAAAATAAAACGTGTAGTAATGTTGGATTTATTAAATCGAGTATATTCATGATTTTGGACAGTGAATAATATTTTAAATATTGTTTTGGAAAGTGATATTTAAATGGAATAAAATGATTAAAAGATGTTTTAAAGGTATTAAGGATCGAAACCATAGATTTCAACATTCATTGTTGAAATAGACGTTTTCGAGAAGTAAGAAAATGATGGACTATAACACTGTTGTTATAGTAGATGATTTCCGAAAGGAAATGTTTTTATATAGTATCAGGGTTTATATATCTATCTAATTTTCGAATCCCTGTACTAGTGATTTTCGATTGTTGTAGCGATGTTTTACGCAACATTCGTTTTGACCCAAATAAAAGATGTTTTAAAGAATGTTTTCCTTATATAATAAAATATATACTCAATCATGATTTAGGTATATGCAATATTTTCTAAGTGTTGAAAATAAATTGATTTGTGAATTACTTATTATTAAATAAGTATTTGGAAATGTTTTCCAATATAGAAGTTGAAATGGTTTTGAGAATATATCTTTTTAAAGATAATTTGAAGTGAATATTTGGCAAATAAATTAATTAATAAAACATTTTAATTAAAAAGGGCCCAGTGATTGTTATGGTGTTGAATATTTGTTTATTTGTTTTGATAGTTAAATAACCGACTATCAAACTTGGCCAAATTTTAGTTCCGCGACTTGATGTGGGAACTATTTAGTCGAACACTTAGTACGTAGCCTTCTGTGTAGGCCTGATTATCGTTTATGTTGAGGATGTTGACTCGTATAGTGTGGAGTATTACTCCAATCTATCGAGCTTCCTTCTGTGGAATTTGGAAGAAGATTTTTTTATAGAATTTTTTTATCATCATTGATTTTTTTATTTTATAACTATGGAAGAAGATTTTTAAAATATGATTTTCTTCTGTCGTATTACACAGTCCTTGCTGCCATCATTCTCTTGTTGTTTTCTTAATGTAGCTTTACTTAGGTTGCTCGTGGATAAAAGAGAATTATCATGTAAAAGAGAATTATCACGTAAAGGAGGTGATGCATGACATATTTTTGCTGTGCCCCAAAATCAGATTGAGTTACGGACTACACGAAAAAGTATTGTATGACATTCGTGCGAAGGTTCTCCCTTATGACCGATGAGAATGTGATGCACAATGGATCCCTGTTTGCTAGACGTTTTCCATTAGTACCATCTCCTCCCACTGGTAGCTATTACTGGTCCTTGGAGAGCGTAGCTGGAGATAAACTTTGGACATCGATTATGTTTCTGATGATCCATACCCAGATACACCATTTTTGAAGGTGTATTCTGATTTACAGGCGCATGTAGATGAGTGGTGGCCGGCTAAGTACTTCATCATCACCAGTTTAGATTATGCATTGTTTTGATGTTGGTTTTACACTCCACTGCAGATGGCTAGATTTTTTCATGTTGGAGGTATTGATTTGGTAGGACCTTCAAGCATTCGGAGTGTGTTGGCCCCTCGATTTTACAGGACCTTACATAGAGCAATTAGGTATATCCGGTCCCATAGCTATACCAGACAATAGAATATGGTTGGACATCGTTATACCTACAATGTCAGGAGTTGATAGATATATTGATATTCTCGGCTTGAAGTTTCATAGTATCTTGATCCAACTACGTATTTATATATGGATTTGTTTCAGATCCAGACGAGACTACGTCAAGCCATGTACATCGAGCATTGATGGAGCATAGATGAGTTGACTGCTCGTATTAGCAAGCTTACTGCTGCTGATGAGCAATGATACCACCCTACACCTACGGTTGGTGATGATGATGAAGTTGGTCTTTGTGTTGATTGATATCAGTTTGATGAGCCATAGGTCATGTCTTTTTTGCAGTGTTTGTATTTACTATAAGTGTATTACCAGTGTTTGCAATTAATTACTTGCGTATTATCACAGTATTTGTATGTACCATCGGTGTATTATCAGTGTTTGAGATTTACTATCTGTGTATTATCAGTTTTTGTATTTCATAACTCATATTTATGTTTGTATTGATAACTCAAGTCAGTGTTTATATTTGTATTTCATATCTAGTATCTATAGTGGAATTTGGATTTCATATTTTGTTGAGTGTTTATACTTCATTTTGTGAAGTAAGAAACATTTTGTGTTTGTTCATACTTAAATTCATGGATGCTTGTTACATGGTCGTTCAGATGGCACTTGATTTATGAGATCCGGATCATGAACTGTCTATTTAAATGAATGTTTTGTATAGAAAATTCACACCGTCTTCAATAATTTAAAACATATTCTCTAATTTTCATTAGAAAATGAAAGTTGGACTCCACAAGTTTATTTGGTACTAATCAAGCATACATAGAAATTGACCTTTGACATACAGAAGAAGAGTTGGAGCAAAAAATTTGGATTACTCTAAATGAAGTTTTTAATAATCATCACGATTGTAGATTAATTTGAAGGATTCTGAAAACTTGGAGTACTTACATCACGTTTACTAGAGCTTTTCGAAGTTAAAGAAGCATTATAAATACAGTGAAGGAAGAAGACCTATTTCAGTTAACACGAGCTATGTTTGGTTCAAGATATTTTTATGGGAGTATCACCTTGATTTTGTTAGACATGCTGCATATGATCTTTGGGTTAGATATGTTAGACAATTTGAATGATGTTTGGGTTTATTAAGTAAGTTATTTAATTTAATTACCTTCAGGTTCAATGTACGTTTAGTAAGTTCTATGTACTTTTAAATCCAAGTTAAGTATGTGTTTTCAAATTCAAGTACACATTTAAGATAAGAACAACATTACAAGATTGGTTAATTAAACCATTACAAACAAAACTTAACTTACTGAGAAACAAGACAACGAATAATAATTCAAGACAATATTATAGGAAACAAACAAAACATCAAACAAGACAATTGATGATTAAAAATACTGCCTTCGACCACCTGATAAGTTAATTGAACTCAGTATCCTCTAAAGCATTTGAATTTGTTCTTCAAGTTCAGTAGCATATACAACTGCTCGGTGAGGTAGAGGATCATCAAGCCATTGCCAAAGTTCACAACCACCAGGAAAGTTAAAGCATCTATAGTAACATCAACCGACGTTAGTTCCCTTTCCTATGACATAATAGAACAGAATCCCCATGGTTATAATAGATTTCTCCAGAATTATCCTCTTGCTCTGTATGAGCATTGGATGGTTCATTCCTTCTTTGTCTTCTCCCGTTATGGCTATGCCGCTATGCTCATTGACGTCTACCATCCTCTACCCGCATGCGCTCTTACATTTCTATCTTGCACTCTCTTACATCAGCATTGTGTCTTTCCTCTATTTCAATACACCACTCAGTTAGTTGTTGAGGGGATGATGTATTCGAAGGGGTATTGTGTTGTAAAGGACCTTCGTATGAGTATGAGGAGGGCAAAGAAATATGATTGTAATCTACCATTTTCATATACCACTGCTGTAATATAAATGAAAAGAAGTATGGCAAGCAATAAGACATGTGTGTGTGTGTGTATAATTTTACATTAAAAAGGCTGGCTTTCGTGGAAAACAGTGCAATGTGGCTACATCGTTCGATATGATAGGAAACTGACATTTTGTCTCGACAACCAAGGTTGGTATTTGTGGAAAGCAGTGCAACATGGCTACAATGTCCGATATGACTGGACATTGCGACATTTTGTCCCAACTAACAAGGCTGGCATTAGTGGAAAGTAGTGCAACATGGTCATTGTGTCTGATATGATCAGACACTATGACATTATGTCTCCACTAACAAAGCCGGCATTCTTGGATTGAAGTGCAACATGGGTGCAGTGTCCGATATGACGGAACTGTGCCATGCTGTCTCCACTAATACAAGCACTTGATGGGGTATCCAAGAAAGGCCATGCTCTATTATTGTAGTAGTGGAAGGAAAAAGGACAAAAACGTTGACCATAGATGATGCCTCCATGTGATTAATCAATATGGCTTGTCGAACAACTACAATCAATGCCATGTGATTAATCATTGTTGTTCCATCTTCTGTCCATTTGCATTATACAGTATTATTCAATACATGCTATCTCCATTGAACAGAACGGGCCTATAAATAGAACCAATGGATTCTAATAACATACTCAATCAGCCTTCGAAGCTCATCATCACCATTCTTCTACCTATATTGAACGAGCTTCTTATCGTCGTCTTTATCGTCATCGTCATCTTCGGAGAATTTTATTGAACATTGTATTAATCAACAAATAATGTTTACTGAAGTGATGGATTTAATGGCCTATGCAAATGCTGAAAGCTCTACTTCAACTCATGGAGGTAGTGTTGTTGGAAGGAGAGTCTTGTTATGGGAAAAACTATGTTGGTGGTCATAATGAACTGAATATGGATTATTATACAGAAAACCCCATGTACGGGGATGTATACTTCCGATGAAGATTCCATATGTCAAAGACTGTATTTAATTGGATTCTTGACAAATTAACCGAAATAGACATCTTTTTCACCCATAGAAGAAACGAAATCAACAAACTAGGAATTTTCCCAATACAAAAGGTTATGGATGCACTTCACATGATACCATACAGAACATATGGTGATTTGCAAGATGAAAAAGTGCGGATTAGGGACTCAACGGCAATCTTACCAATGAAAGAATTTGCAAAACTGTTGTTTTGCAATTTGGTGAAGAATATCTTCGGTCCCCAACCTCTCGTGACATTGCCAGATTGTTAGAAATGGGAGCTCAACGTGGATTTCCATGTGTGTTAGGTAGCTTATATTGTATGCATTAGCGGTGGAAAAACTATCCGATTGTATTACAAGGCCAATACACAGGACACTGCAAAAAGGCAACTCTGGCATTAGAAGTTGTTGCTTCGTTCGATTTGTATATATGGTATGCTTTTTTGGAGCACCAGGTTCATTAAATGATATTAACATGCAACGACAGTCATATTTATTTAATGACTTATACAATGATGTAGAACCTCCATGCAATTACAAAATAGGAGAAAATTCATTCAATGGGTTATTACCTGGTAGTTGGAATTCATCAAAAATGGACAACACATATACAAGCCTATAAAAGACCAAATAACGCAAAAGAAGCCATATTCACCAAACAACAACAGAGTTTGAGAAAAGATGTCGAATGAGCATTTGGAGTGCTTCAAGGTAGGTTTCGTATATTAAAAAAAGAGTTATGCTACCATGATCTGGTGGTATTATATGATATCATATACTGTTGTAATATTTTATATAATATGTTTGTCAAGGAAGAATGTGGTGGATATGAGCTTCAACTGAGAAACTATCCACACATTGCTTTGGCCTTTCAAAAAACCTTACAAACACCCAAATACTTTTGTCGAATACATGCAAAGAATCGAAGACGTTCAAGATCCACAAGCTCATCTTGATCTAAGAGATTAATTAGTGGTACTAGGAACATACATGAAACCATTTGGATTTTTTGATGTTTGGATTAACCATATGATATTTTTTTTATAGTATGTTTCATTTATCTACCATACTAAGATGTTATTGACATGTTGCAGTAGTGTTCATATTTGAATTTTTAATATCTATTATACTAAGTTGTTGTTGACTTATTGTAATAGAGTTTGTATTTGAATTTTTAATATATATTGTACTAAGTTGTTGTTGAAGTGTTGTAATAGTGTATGTATTTGAATTTTTAATATCTACTATACTACGTTGTTGTTGATGTGTTAACAACAACAACAACAACAATGAGAATGACAATACAACAACAACAATAATGGCAATAACAATAGCATTACCAATAACCAAAACCAAAACAGAAACAATCTCAATAATAATAACACTAACAATGACAATAAAACCAACACTTATATAACAAATAAGGGATGCAATAATAAGATACAGAGTACGAACCTAGTTTTTTAAAGACCCCGATGACGTCTATGGTACTCCTTAATTTTCTTCTCCATATGCAACCTTTGCACTGGATAGAGTTCATTTAGGTTGCAACTTAAAAGTGCCATATCATCATCTCTTTGTCATCGAGCTAATTCTTATTCTCTTAACTCTAACTCATAAATTCTTAACTGTTGTTTTTCATCATGACATCGTTGTTTTCCTTAACCTTCTCAAGTCTCTTTGCTTCTTTTGCTTCCATGTATAATTTATTTGCATCTTCAGTGACTGCCATACACTCACCAATATGTTCAAAGTGTGCGTTGCAATCGATAGCGGTCTTCTTTCCCTTGTACTTTCCTGGAGGCCTACCATCGGTATTGGTGTTGAAGGGGTTGTCTTCATATGCATCAAAACTACCAATACTAGATTCATCGCTCATCTTTCTAGAAGAAAATGCAATACCGAGTTTCTTGTTTGAGAGAATGTCGTAGCAACGTTGCATGTTGAAAGGTTGATTATTATGTTCAGCCATATACAATGTATTTATCTGATTAAGTTATAGATGATGAAGTACTATTAAAAGAATAAAACATGAAACTAGATAATTCGAAATAAAAATTTAAAATCATTACCAAATCCATATCGTTTGCCTCACTTAGTTATCTTGCATGCAACCCGGCCATTACTTCTTTCCAACGTTGACAAGTGATATTCATTCTTTTCCACGACTGCTTCAAAGAATCAACGGTTCTTGGAAGATTGTTTGGTCATCGATAGTTGAACAAATTGCAAAGAGGAATCAAAAAAGAACTTTCACTTTGGCTTGTACCTTTCTTATTATCTTTAGAACATTCAACCCAATAGAATGCTAATTCAGCTTGCTCGTTTGGCATCCATTTACGTATTTTCGGGGATTTGGTGGCGTATTTTCACTTCATGCATTAGGAGATTCATTGATATAGATTTTCGATGATTGATTTTCTCTTCCTTGAGTTAGGATTCCTATAAGCATCTCCATCTTCGGTAGTTTCATCACCCTTGAATTGCGATTCTTGGTTACTCCAACTTTTGTCTACAAACTGATTATTCAAATTTCTTTATAAATTTTAAGAACGATAGGAAACATTAACCGTTGTTGGCTATTAAAAGACACGTGGCTTTGATCATAGTTATTTTTTGTTGAAATGAGGTATTCTGGGAATAATCTGAATTTTGAGAATTTTTGTAATAGTTTGAATTTTGTTGGGAATGGTAGAAGTTCTGATTTTGTTGAGGATGATATGAATTTGGAGCTTGGTGGGAAAAACCAAAATTTGAATTTTGATTTTTTTGTCGAGAATTTTGAGAATGATATTGATTTCGACTATGTTGAGAATTGAACATATTCTGATTGAATTGAGTCGGATTCTAATTGTCGGGTCTAAGCTGTTATAGAAAATTGGGATATGAAGATTCTTGAGATTTTTCTTTCTGTTCTGACAGTTATGAGATTGTTCGTAGATAATTGGTTGAAGAGAGCATGAAATGTAGAAAAAATTGTGTAAATAACATGTTGTAATTTGTAAGTTACATGTAGGAGGAAGGAGGTGAAGTGGCAAGGCCAAAAAAATGACCGTTGCCTTTGCCGGCTTTATTAAAGCTGGCTAAGTGGCAACGATCGTTTTTATGGCTGTTGCCATAACATATTATTTCAATGTATAATCTTTATAGCGGAAATTTAAATACAGTTATCAGAGTTAAAATTGGATAGTTATATATATATATATATATATATATATATATATATATCTGTCCTTACAAAGGTAGAATACAATACTACTCAAGTTTGGTGGAAACAATCATCAGAAAATCTTCGAACTCCATGCTCCGAGCTCTTTTAGATTTCTTCGAACTAACCTGATTACTAGGCTGCCCGGGGAAAATTAGGGCACCCAGAGTTTAAGGGAAAAGGAAAATAAACTCCGGGTCAGTCATGAGACTTGTATGAGAATCTCAAATACACATTTTGAAAATAAAAGGTATCCCATAAGACCATGCCCACACATAAATATAGATGGATTTTACCTTATAATAACTAAAACATTTAATACGCAAATTCATTTGATATTATTTCTAATGACATTAAGTAAACTTATTAGTCTTAGCCGAAATTGTTACCATTATTAAATTCCGATATGTAAGGCTCTACAAATAAAACTCTTACAAGGCTCGTTTGGGAAATGAATTTCCATACAATACCAGGTAAGGGACTACCTTTCTTACATTACATCTCTAAAGAAATGTACGGAGGATACACAAACAATCCTCCACATCTAGCAAGACCAGACTATCCTTATTTGGCACTCATACATGGCCAAGATAGAACCAAATATGGCATCACGCTGGTTGTAACCGACCTATTCGGGGCCCCATAACATACACTACATACTCAACATGCAGAGATAATGGTTACGAACCACATAGCCTTGTGGTGTATCATGTTTATGCTATTACCGGGTGGTGAGGTCCGAGGTAGCGATTACTTTTCACATAGCACATTCCACTTTGAATGCCACATTGTCATTCCATAGTCACATAACCAATTCCTACAAACGTATAGATCTTAAGCTTGTACGTCTCTGGAAAGGGTGTTAAACTAAGAGAAGTTACCTTCTCCGCCACGAAACATATGGTACGTTCATAGAGATCAATTTATGTAACTAGAAATGCAATGTCAGATATTCATCCATAAAAGTTGTCCAGGAACAGGACAAACCGAAGGCACTCTCCTACCACATCTAGTCGAAAATTACCCTTAGGATTAGTTGCAATAAGTCCTTGCATCAAATATCATAAATAAAGGACTACTTCCACATAGTATGATATGGGAAATTTCCCCGGTGGATCAGTGACAAGCAGTCCTACATTCCATGTTTCATATCAGATCCATGTCTTTACTTCGATTACATAAATTGGTTCGAAGTGTTCTTCGGATAGGAATCATCCAAATCCGACGCCGGATTCTTCGAACTAACCATCGTTAAAAAGATGTTCTATGAATATGGAATCATTCTTTAATCGATTAATTTCTTTTTATCAAAATGTCTTCTAGAGATATATATTTCTAAAACATTCCTTCCGGTATATACGGAATCATTAAACCTCTCTTATCAAATCCTTTGATTATTTAAAACCTTTTAAAACTTTGAATAATTCGAAATCATTTCATTTTTCACTTAGGAAAATATTTCCAAATCATTATTTTAAATCTTAACATAAATTTCTTAATTCAAAACTCAAAATTTTGATAGAGTTAAAAACATGTTATCTAGGATGTTAATCCAAAACGAATAAATATTAAGTGAGAAGAATGTATAGAAATCATCTAATTCTACTCAATATCAATTTTGTATTCAACAAGTACTATGGATGGCAAAAAGGCGAAATCACCTTCAAATTCCACAAATAGTACAAGTTCCCTCTTCAGGCTTTTACACCAAGTACAAGAAGATTATCCCCCATAAATCCAAGTTATTTATGTTTGGGAAAAAAAATCATATCTTTTCTAATTTGGAAATTTTTGATCCCAGTAAACCAAATTTACCATCCCATCAGTCGGGCCAGTCCGGATAGCCAGGGAGTGTAAGAAACTGGTTTTCCAAACCCAAGCGTAGACACTACCTCTTTGACACCCATAAGGAGGTTAAGTTATTTGATCGACTCTAAACCATTTAACATTTAACCATTCCAAAAATCCTTCAAATCACCTTTAAAATACTTTATCAATCATTTAATTTTTTTTACAAAAGATGTGGAAAAGAACGGTTGCGTTAAAAACTATATTTCAATAGTTATAGAAAAGTGATGCTTAAGTGCTGCCGAAAAGTGTTTTTTAAGCTATATTAATCAAAACGACTTTTTATCATCTGGAAATTCATTTTTATGACTCAAATCACTTTTAAAGCATTTTAAAATATTTTTAGGAATTTATTTCATATTTTTAAGCAATTATAAAATATCATTTTTATAGAAATCTTTTACGTATTCCGAACTGCAAAACTACGATTTTTTCAAAAAAAAATTTGTACTCATATTTCAAAATCAACTTATCAAAATCTCAATTTTTTTATCTTTGTTTGAAAACTATGGATATAATAGTTCAGAAAATTTTTATCTCGAAGAATTCCGAGCTAAATTCCATTCAATATACTCGTTTGACTTTTATGGCGTGAAATCGCGAACTGTTGTTACTCGATGTGCCTTTTTTTGACTTAATTTCCAATTATCATTCAAACTTCACCAAAATACTTTCATTTGTTTATAAAAAAGCTTCAAATTCATGTTTGAACCTTTTGAAGAGGTTTAACATTCCACATACACCAATTTATTGTATAAAGGAAAGTGATTTCCTTTGTGCTTATCGACGTGTATTTATGTGATTTGCATATATATATATATATATATATATATATATATATATTCAACTTATTAAACAATCATCATCAACAATCATAATCAAACATATATAACATCCAATGGCATATAATACTATGTTTAGGAGTTTCTCACCTTTATTTTTTCGACGGGCTAGTCTAAAATCGGCTATAGCTCCATTACGATCGAATCATAGTTAGAGAAATCGAGCTTGAAATGTTTAGGAGGGCTCGGCCTAGCCATGTTGATGGTGCAATCATAGCCTTGGTGAATGAAGGAGATAGTCGTGGGTTTAGAAAGAGGAATGGAGGAGATTTGTCTTCGTTTGAAGTGGATTTGAAACTTATATGTATTATACGATTTTAATTTCTTTTTCTAAATATTTCATCATTATTTTATTAAGCATAGAATCCATGAAAAGAAGCTTGAAGTGGAGAAGGAGATGATAAGCATGCGGTGAAAAAATATGAGAAAGTGGATGCATATTTATTGGAGAAAATTTGGAAAAAAAATATCTAATGGAAAAATTACCATTTTGCCCTTGACCCACACCCCTCCTACACACGCACGGCAGCCCCCTTGGCTAGTGATGGTGATGTTTAGGTGATGGTGTGATGATGGCGTTGAAAAGGTGAGTTGATGTTTGCTTTTTGGTTACTTAAGTGTTAAGTCTTAGAAATTATTTTAATATTTTGTAATATGTATATGCTTAAGTGTACATACGTGTATATATATATATATATATATATATATATATATATATATTATGGTGTGAATATGACATGCATGTATGTACACAAGAGGATAACAATATTCGAATAATTTTTGTTTATTAAATAGTTGAAAACCGTAAAATCGATTATCGGTTACATTTTCACTTATCAATTTATATACACATATTTGTAAAAAAAATTAAAATTAATTTTTATATTATAAGTAAATTAAAATGATCACATTTCATTTATAAAATCGTGTAAATAAATATTAATAATTATTTACAGCAATTGCTATTATACCGATAAAGCGATATCGATTTTTTTCTTATATTTTCAAATGATATATATATATATATATATATATATATCTTTATAGAATTATCATAAATGTTTTCATAACAAATTTATAACTACTTAAAATGAATTACTATCATTTAAAAATAATTATTTGAATAATTAATTTTTTTTATTAAATCATTAAATCTCAATTAAATTTAATAAATCAATTACTAAATATAAGGGCATTAAAAACAATGTCAAAATCACATTTTATTTTCAAAAACAATTCGATTGACTTTATTTCATATTCTTGTTTAATTATAAAATAAGCGTATGTATCCATCCTTATACGCGTCATTTTATGATTATAAAGCTGTTTATTGATAAAACGATTTTTAGCTATTTTATCGATTTAAATTTCGAGAAAAATATTTTTGTAAATATTCTTTCAAAATAAGATTATTATTATTCATTATCATTCAAAACAATATTATCTGTATTATCATCCTTTTATTTGAATAGTTTTAATAATAAATATAATTTATCATAGTAATAAATTTGCAGATCATTACGGTATTTCTCCTTATACCACTTAACAAAATGGAGTCGCTGAAAGAAAAAATAGGAAATTAATAGAAATGGTTAATGCTGTGCTAATTAGTTAAAATTCACCTAACACCTTAAGGGGCGATGCCATTTTATCTACATGTTATATTTAAATAGAGTTTCTATGGAAAAAGAAGGATATATCCCCTTATGAACTATGGTTTAAACAAAAACCTAACTTATCAAAACTTAAAGTTTGGGGATGTTTAGCTTATGTTAGAAAACTAAATACCAAAAGGCCAAAATTAGGAAATAGAACATTTAGATGTGCTTTCATAGGTTATTCCCTTAATAGTGTAACTTATCATTTTATTGTCCTTGATACTTTTGAAGGAATTGAGTCTTTAGATGTAGAATTTTTTGAAATCAAGTATATAGCTCAACATCAAAACTAGCCAGAATCCATTGGCATCATCTAGTTTAGAACATACTGAAACTAATGATAACAATGACGGAGATTATATCTCTTCTCAAGACAACGAGAATGTTTCAGTAGTTGAAGAGGATACTGAACGAAGGAAAAGTAAAGGAGCAAGAATAGAAAGGGACTATGGTCCTGACTTCATTACATATCTTATAGAAGGAAGTAAGAATGAAATTCTTAACACACTAGATACGTAATTAATATTAATGATGACTTGAAAATTTATTCTAAAGCAATGACTTCCAAAGATGCTATTTTCTAGAAAGAAGCTATCAATGATGAATGGATTTAGTTTTGGTAAATCAAACTTGGATTTTGATTGATTTACCACCTAGTACTATACTGATAGGATGTAAATAGATATTCAAGAAAAAATTGAATATCGATGGATCCATTGATAAATTTAAAGCCAATTAGTAGAAAAGGGTTATAAGCAAATATATGGAGTGGATTATTTTGAAACATACACTCTTGTTGCTTGCATATTTTTGAAACATACACTCTTGTTGCTTGCATATCTTCGATCCATAGTTTGATAGCACTTGCATCCATTCATAAACTTGTAATACACCAAATGGATGTGAAAACCGCTTTTCTAAATTATGATTTAGAAGAAGAGATATACATGGAACAACCAAAGGGTTTTATAAATCCAGGTCAAGAAAAGAAAGTTTGTAAACTGATAAAATCTCTTTATGGTTTGAAGCAGGCATCCATGCAATGACATGAGAAGTTTGATAAAGTAGCATGGTCTTAAAGCTTCATTATTAATAATGCTGATAAATGTATTTGTAGCAAATCGGATGAAATTTGTTGTATTATAATAAGTATATACATTGATGACATGTTAATTTTTAGGACTAATATATCTTGTGTGAAAGATACAAAGAAATTTCTGTCCTCTAAATTTGATATGAAAAATCTAGGAGTGACCGATGTAATTTTAGGGATTAAAATCCTAAGAAAAGATGAAGAGTTGGTATAAAGCCAATCTCACTATATTGATAAATTTCTCAATAAACATGGTCATTGTAATGAAAAACCAACATCGACTCCTTTAAATCCTAAAATTAAATTAGAAAAGAATACTGGATGTACTATTTCTCAACTATTATATTTCAATATTATTGGAAGCCTTATGTATGTTGTGTATTGCACAAGACCTAGCATAACATATGCTACTAGGATATTATGTCGTTTTACGAGTAATCCTAGTACAGAATATTGGAAAGCAATTTTAAGAGTTCTAGCTTATTTGAAAGGTACCATAGACTAGAGTCTTTCTTATAAAGGATATCCTGCTTATTAGAAGGATAAACGCTACTTGGAACAATGTAGAATCTAAATCCAAGTCTACGGCTGGATGGATATTTACATAGAAAGAGCCACTGTGTCTTAATGTTCCAAAAAGCAAACTTGTGTTTTTAACTCAACTATGTTGTCAGAATTGATTGCATTATCAAATGCAAGAAAGGAGGCAGAATGGCTTAGGAATTTTTTAATAGAAATTCCTTTATGGAAGAAGCCATCACTAGCAATCTTGATTAGCTATGACAATCAGGCTATGATATATATTATTTCCAATAAAATTATAATGGAAAGTCTAGATATGTAAATCTTAGACATCATATGATAAGGTAATTACTTAAAAGAGGAGTAATCAAAGTCGATTACATATAAACAAAGAAAATTTGACCGATCTATTTGCTAAGAGTCTTTCAAAGGCTATGGTTTCTATAAAATCATAAAATGAGGCCAAGGTCTGTGAATGAAGGTTGATCATCCTTAACAAAATTCCAGCCAGTGTCTTGAGAAGGATAGACAAAGTTCAATGGACACCAACAAGTTAACAGAATGATTATGGAACACTAAAACTAATTCCCCATAATTAGTGTTGGATTCTACATGAAAGAGGATGGATGAAGATCCTTAATAAGTCCAGTTAAAATCATAAGATGTATCGTAGAAACACATTAAGGGACGTACCTATATGAGTATAGAAATCAAGATGTTTCCTAAGAGAGTAAGACCGCTTTCTGAAGTAGACCCATGAACTCAGAATTTGAGCACAGGGCCATTAACGTGTTGAACATACAGAACTCTCTATATACGGAAATCGGTATATGTGACTATTTCGGTAGTATCATAAGGGGTACTTGGTTCAAGATACATTCATTATAGACCTCGATGGAACTTTGAACGATTTACACTAAATGAAGTTTCAAATCCAAAAGATGCCCATCATTTATGTATTGGTTCCCATGATGATGCAATACTTTGATCTTGGAACTACGTTTGCTTGATCCCACTTAGGTACATATGCTCTAGTGATGCAGCCATTTATTTTATTTATTTTACTTGCTTTTAAAATTTAAGGGAAATTGTTGTAAATTTTCAAAATTGATTTTGGGCATTATGGTTTGTTTTAAAGAAGTAGAAGAAGAGGAAGGAAAGTATTGTCCCACATCTTAGGATATAAGGAACTATATATATGCTTATATATAGGTTGCTTATGAAAAGGTTGGGACTTTTGGGCATCTAAATGTTTGCTTTATTGTGATAAGTCATGCATAACCACTATGCATGTGCCGCCGCCGCCTGTTCGAACGACCGATCAAACTAAGCTAGGTCAAAGTTGTACAAACTTTGAATCTAGTTACGCTATTTCAAAGCTTCATTGAATCATGAAGTCTATAGTTATACAATCCAATTGCACCTATTAGGTTGAACTACCGTCTAAAAGAATCTATATAGTAAATCCATGAAGTCAGATTTACAACAATTTCCTCATCAGAATACTTTAATCATCGATAATTTTCCAACAATAAAGGTGGGATGTCTAGAAAATAAAAAGAAATGTATTATGTAAAAGAAATTATTTTCTATAACAATGTAGTAATGTAAGAACATAAAATGATAAATGAAAGTACAGAAGATGGAGTTTCCCGTAGATGTAGGATTTCTTGAAATCTAAACCATATAAACATTGGTGTTTTTTTATTACTTCATATTATATTCTATTCTCTGGGGTTTATTTTTATTAAAGAATAAATTGAAAGAAACATTTTAAAAAACAGTTAAAAATGCTACTACAAAAGCATATGGGCATTTAGTAATATAATTTCTACTTCAAAAGAATACGGACCAAATATCATTCGAGCTTGCAAATTCTCAATTATGGGAGCATTCTATGCCATAATTGTTACTTAACCAGTTGAGTGTTATGAGACAAAAAATCTCATCAATAATAGTTCACGAAGCCACACTAATATACGTAGCATTTCGGAGTTACTAACTAAAGTACTATCATCAGCCTGGATAGTTATAACAGTTTATCCTTACAAATGTTGATATACACACACATAAAGTAATGACAAGGGAACATATACTACAGTGGGTAAAACATCCAGCTCCTCTTTAAGAGCTTAACGAACATCAAAGAAAACTTGCCTTTCTCAGACTACTCGAAAGAGCACCTATGGAAATAAGGGAAATATAAAAGCCTGAGTTGGACATAAGTCTGGTATGAGAAACTCAAGAAATATCTGGCCAACATATAATAGTACTTTTGTGATCACGAGGTTATAACAGTTATCCCCTCAAAAGAACCACCATCTAATAACTACATAAGGTGATATAATAGACAATGTTTAGAGTAAAGAATAAAAATTAGAAAATAATAATGTCGTTTACATCTAACGACAACAACAATATTGAAGTACAATCAAAATGGAAAATGCACACACGCATAAGGACTTTCTACGGAGACGCCTCTAGCAAACTAAAGTGGATCTCCATGATAAGGATTGCAAACTACCTTTCAAGAATCGTATGTCTATAGATAAATGTACCTTAAGGTAAACAAAATAGGCCCACACCCAAACACTTTCATGAATGATGTGGAACCAAGTATCATTAATTCCCATCGGCCAACTTTTCGAAAGGATCTCTAGATATAGAGTTATTGTACCTCCCCATAAGTTAGCTAAACCCCTGGATTGTTAAGCCTACTTTGACTTTAGTCATATATCGATGGTGATGGCACGTTCAACATCTCAACGCATGAGCTACAACTCGAACAGATCACGAATCCCCAAATGGATTCAGTGTCTTGAACAGATTACGAATCCCCAGATAGATTCTGTAACAACCCGTAAATTTAACCGGTTTTAATAACGTATTTATTTAAAATTTTGTGGGAATTTAAACGATAAATTTTGAAATATAAACTTGATATTTGTAATGCGTCTAGTTAAACATAACAATTGGAAAATTTTCGTCCAAAAATATGAAAGTTTATTTCGTGCGTAAATTTACTTCAATTTAATTAGTTAAAAAGCGATGAAAATAAACGGTTTCAAAACAAAAATATTTTTACATAGAAAAATTCTAAATCATCTTTTGAGCAAGTTGTCAGTTTGTCGTTTTTCCAAATTCGGTCATCTTTGGCTCCGTCGATCTTAATTTACTGCGATTTTTGCGCATTTTCCGCAGTAGAAAATTTCGAATTTTTGTAATTCAATCGTACTACGGATATTCGCATACCGTTTTGATCGTCTCATCGCGTTGAGCACAGCGGTATATTCATTTTTATTTTTTCAAACACTTATATGTTGTGAAATCAGTAAACGGTTATACGTAGTAGTTCGTTATTTGAGCCTATGGATTTGCATATGACTTCTCATATATCCTCCATGTAAAATCATTAACCTGTAGCCTTTATTATTTTCTGGATTCACGAGCTGGCTTTCACTATTCCTGCCGGTTGATATTTATGGGCCGTCCTTTGATTTTCAGTCGGTTCTCTGCTACTTTCAAAAAGGGAATAAATATATATTATTAATTGAATACATCTGTTCACTCATTTTCTCCCTTTCCCCGATACTTGCTTTCGTTTCTTTTTTTTTTTTTTTTTTTTTACTCTAAAACAAAATAAAAAGAAGAAGGAATTTGTTCATATTGGACTGTTTGCTTCTCACGTCCATTCCCTGTTTTATTCCCTGTTGTATGCTTTTATCCATCCATGCCTAGTCCTCCTTCATGCTATTTTTTCCATTGAAAAACACACCAAGGCAGCACATAGCCTTAATGAAAAACCATGGTCGCAAGCAACTTCCTTTCTCCATCACTATCGTGAAACCCGCTACGGCCTTCGCCTTCAACAACCGACCACTGCCACCGTCTTCCGATACATCTCCACCACCTCGCAATGGCCGCACCCTACCCATCTCGCTCACAACCGAGAACGCAACCGCCACTTTTAGCTTACCCTCCACCGCACCACACGCCAGCTGCATGCAAGCCACCACGCGCCACCACCTGCTCTGGCCAAACATCCACTTCTTTTCCTCTCTGTTGAAATTTGAAAACTCTCCTCCCCTTCACGCAATTTCATAGCAGCCTCCCCATAGTCTTCCACTTTTCCACGCAGCATCGCCCGCCGCCGTGCTCCGTTCCCGCTCAGCCGCGTGAGCCTCCCACCTTGCTCGATCAGCCACCAATGGCCGCGCGCTTAAACTCTTGGCGAACCCTCCATCGACCAAATTGATGCAGGTCTTCTCCTTAACCGCCGTTCATCTCCTCCGCCTGTTCGGCCGAGCACACTCAAACGCCTTGCCAACTTCGCTCGCCATCACTTTGCAACCCGACCTCCATCTTCCCTTAACTTTCCGTGCAAGCCTTGTGCAACTTTGAAGCCAACAGTTCCTATTTTATGTAAGTTATATATTATATTATTTATATATTTTAAAATCTGTACCAGTTTGCAGTTATGCGCATTATATAGGTAATGTTCTAAGTGGAAGCCTATATATAATATATACAATCTTTACAATATGTTATATGTTTGCACTTTATAAGTAGAGAGGGAGGAAAGAAAAAAAAATTTGTGTGTTCTGTTTTTTCATCTGAATCCTCCTTTTACTTCATATGCTTTGTATGTTTTGATACATAAGAGTTGCGGTTGTTTTATATTCAGTTTGGTTTATAAAACATTTTGAAGAAAGAAAAAAAAAACGTGTTTTGTTATGTATAAAACTGTAGAAGTGTCATACATATTTTTTTTTTTTATTTGTTGAAAAGTGTACATGTTGTCGTCTATTTACAACAGCAGTTATACTCCATGTTCACGATATCATATCTCACTCATGTTTTATCGGAATGGGTTGATTCTATTTTTAAAAAGGAGTTTAAGTTATCTAGTTTATACATGTCAAATTCCAGCAAAATCCGACATCGTTTGATTTGTGGTCGAGGATCTGGAAGTTAGACCCAGGCAGATATTCTTTTGTACTTAGAATTATTTTACACTGCTGCAAACACGACCTGAGTTCATGTTTGACGCATCGTATCTCCTCCGTCTTACGTCGGAATATAGTGATTCTTTTTTTGTTTAAAAGATTAAGTTTTCTACTTTATGTATATGAAATTTTAGCTTCATACGAGGTGTTTCAGTCCTCTGTTTCTTACCTGAAAGTCAGACCCAGAGGGGTTTTCAGACTTGAACATTTGACATTTTTGAAATTGTTGCTATGTTGAATGTTTGATTTGATTTCGGAAATTCTTATTTAACAGTTTTGCTCGTTGATTCGTGCCAATCTTACTTTGCTCTGAGATTCATACTTGGATTTGTAACTCAAATTCAGTGTCCGTATCAGTGTGCGTATCCGTGCCATCTCCTATTTTCTCTAGCCTCGAAAGGTGAGTAATCACTCACGATTAATATTCTTTTATTTATTAAATTTGATTTCAATTGAAACGACAATTGAAATATGCTGCTGTTATTTATTGCACTATTATTTATGTATCAGTTCACCTTTGACATCTGACACCGTTATCTGTTATGTATGCAATAATAATCCAATTTGGTTGATAATTGATTGTTTGTTTGTTGTTTATATTAGATGTTAAATTGTAATGTATAAAGTGATGAATATTATGCAATTGAATTTGACGTAGGATAGTTTAAAATTGTGAATTGACGTATGTATTGAATTTGATTAGTTAATTTGAATAATATGACCCCATTTAATTGTTAAGTTAATTGACACGTAGAATTTGATAAATTATATTTTGAACCTTTGAATGTATATTGGATAAACTGTTGTAGTATTACAATTGAAATTTGAATTGAATGACAAGTGAAACCGTAATGTAATAATCTTAAATCTACATGAAATGATAGTGTAGATTCTAGAGATAATTATATTAATTCGCACAAATAACAATGCGAATTAAGACGATTATTTCGGGATTATTTGAATTAATTATTGAATTGTTGTTGATTATTGTTATTGCTTGTTTGTTTACTTTGACACCATCCCAGTTATCACACTGCAAGTTCCCTTTATTATGCTTGATCTTGAATTGAATTGGAATCGGGTTGAAATGATATATACCCAAATGAATTTGACCTAGGATAGAGAATTAAATAAATCCGATTGGTCAATAAATCGTTTTAAAAATAAAATAATGATTTTATTCGAGCAAAGAATAAGTTTTGAAATGAAGTTCGAATTTGAATGTTTATGAAAAAGAAATGTAAAGGTTGAAACCCGAAACAAATGTTAACGTAGTAATTGATGAAAGAACGTTATTTGAAATTTAATTATTTAATAATTAAATCTGGTATGATTAATAAATGATTTTGAATTAGTAACAATTGAGTTTTGACATTATTAAGTTTGAAATCATTTAATAATTAAATTTGAAATAATAATTAAGTTTGGAATTATAATTAAGTTGAAATGATTTGTTGATTAAGTTTGAATTCATAATTAAGTGGAAATGATTTAATAATTAAGTTTGAATTGATAATCAAGTTTGTAATTATTAATTTTGAAATTTTTAATGATTAAGATTGAAATTATTTAATAATTGAATAAGGTTGAATTATTTGTTAATTGAATAAATATTCAATTCTTCGATAAGAGAAATTGAACTTTTGCATAAGAGGATTTGAACTTCGTTAATAAATGAAATTGAGTTTCTTTATTTATAAAGTTTGGAAATTTATTTAAGTAAGTTAATAAGTGAAATTGAACTTTTTGAATATGTGAAATTTAGTTCTTTATAAATTGAGTTTGAAATGTGTAAAGAAGTCAATAAATAAGTGTAATTTGAATTTCTTTAACAAGAAATAAAATGTGATTTATTGAAATGAATGGGATTTATTGAAATTAACGTAAAACTTGTAATTTAAAGAATTGATTAGACGAATGTAATTTATTTCAATTTGAAGTTTTGATTTAATGAAGTTGAACGTAAATAATTGATTTAAATGTATTGGAATTTGAGTAGAAGTTGGTTTGAAGGATAAAATTTACTTAACGAATATTGAATGAAATCGATAAATGCATTTAAATTGATTTGAATGAAAATTAAACAATTGGAATGATTTCGGAATGAAACTTATATACGAACTTGAATCAATATTTGAATTGTTTAAATAAAAGCTGAAATCGAATTATAAGATTTTGAAATGGTAATTTGGAAGTTTTTGAAACGAAATTTTTGAAATTGATTTAGAAAGAAAAATGAAATGTTGATTTACGAATTGAAGTTCAAATTCAAATTGATTTGTTTTGAAATTCATTAAACGACCAATCAGTGTAATAATTACGAAAGTTATTAAAGAGACCGGAATCGGTTATGGATATACTCTCTATCTAAACCGAAAACCACTTTAATAACTATACGCGGAGTGATGATCCAGAATGAAGTGGTTGGAATGATGAACGTGGTGACTGAAGAAAGAGAACGATAATGGATAGCCTTGACACTTGTGTCAAATTGGAAATGACTAAAATCAGGAGCCGTGCCGGGCCAAATGGGGTTAGCCACCTCGAGCGGACACACTTCTTCGTAACTACTACTCATTACTTGTGATTGATTGGTGCACCCTCGGAATTTCAGGAGTGTTGTTTCGCGGTGTTGCGATCGCTGCGGCGATGCGTTCTCACCAGTCCGGATCAGGCGAACGGTAGTTTCACTACCTTGGGTATTGCCTCATGTGCCTTGTCATACTTGTATTCCTATATACGCGACCACTACGAATTTGTTTTGTGTTATACCTATGGAGTACTCCCTGATATCCCACTAGTTTACGGTGGAGTTTACAGTGCTGTATAGACCATGACATTTATAAAATGTGTTAAGGGGGATAATGGTAACGCCTTAACACTATTTTGATATTTTATATTACTGATAGACATTATCTATTTAGCGTATACTACTACATAATAAATAGTTTAACGGATCCTTAAAGGATGGTTATTCCAACGTCCTTTGAGTTACCTGTATTTCAATTCGTTATTTCATTTGAGTTGGATTTATTGATATAAGAATGTTAATCCTGACTCGAGTGTTTTGTATTTTCTTTACGCTCGGGTCAGACTGAGAGTACCAGCTTTCGAGGCTCACCTTTGTTGTTGGAGCTTCGCTTGGAGATCCAGCTATCTTTCCAGCTTTCCGATATTCAGTTGATTCCAGTGATGTATTCTGATTATTGTATTCGACTATTGTATTCGAGACTTCTGTTGTAACTTGTTTAACTCTGATGTATCTTATATATTTATATAGTAGCTTCATGAACTACTATCTCTTTTACTTCCGCTGCATATTATTACTCTGTGTCTGTGATTCTGTGATTATTTATTTATTGTATATCTGAGTTTTGCCAAATTTAAAATTTACAATTCGGTATTTTGAATTATTCAAGTCCGACATGTGCGGATGCGAATAGTCCAAAATAGCGGGTCGTTACAGTTGGTATCAGAGCTTCTGGTAGCTCTAGGCAAAACTTAGCATATAGGGTAAATGTATTTGCAGAATCACTCCCACTCGAGTTTCAATCTCTTCCTTTTAACTCAATTCCTTTGAATTTTGGAACGTTCTCCGCGGTCTCAAAATTCATTCATATCTCACTATTTATCTTCTTTTGATGCCGGAGTACCCCAAAACTCCACTTCGAATGATCTTTATAGTGAGTCGCCGGTCTCGCCAATCCCAAATTTATTTGTAAATGAGTGAAACTCCTTTACAATAGACATTGATTTACCGGAGATTTCTGTATCCTCGGTTTACGGTGCTATCTATCTCCTACAGTACCTGAATTCTATTCCTTGAGATTTGATGTTGATTTACCTTGGAATTCAGCATCGATCTTATTCTTGAAGTTACGGTCAATCCGGTTAAGGTTGCCCATGAACTAAATAAGCTAATCTATTTTCTGATTCTGTTAATTGAATTATCTTATCTTCTGTTTCGAACTTATCATCGAATCAAATTTTTCTTTGATTTGATTTCCATCAAATTTAAATCTCTATGCTTATTTTGAAATCCATTCTTGTATCGTCGAGCGAGGAAGCGTATTTGTAAATTTTCATAAAAAAATGTTATATATATTGTGTTATTCGAGTTGTTGATGTTGAATTGGATTTTCGATCGATTCGTCTGATCAACGCTATCGATAGGATTTTCAAAACACTTTAACAGAGCAAACTGACACAATTGTCTCAACATGAAATAGATTTTGAAAAATAAGTATAAGTTTTCTGAAGTTAAATAGTTAATGAATTATTGTTGAAAAATAATAATATTCGATTTTCATTTTGTAAACCATTGACTATTTCAACATCCAGATTTGAAAGTTTAAATGGATTTGAATCAAGAAATTGAGAATTTAATTTCCGGTGATTTCAAAATTCAATTTGAAAGTTTTAGAGTGTAATGTATTTAAAATATTTTCGATAGAAATTATTTCAAAGAATTTTAGATGTTAAAATCAGTGCTCTCTTATTTCGTCGTTGGAAAATAATCTCGGTGATGACGGCCGCATCATCGACATTCATTTTCGAGTTTCGAAATGAATTCGAAATTTCTAAAGTATGACTTGATTTAAAATATATATATTAATATTTAATTTAGATTTGACTTGGATATATTGTATGTATATAATTATCTCCAAATTGTTGAAGTTAATCGGAAATTGAATTCTTAAAATTTGGGTGAAAGTTGATTTCAATTATAAATGAAACCAAATTTTGAATGAATAGTTAAACTCGAAATAAGTGAATTGAAAATTTTATTTGGATAATACTCAATTGCATTCAATATAACTTGCCTAAATTTTCAAAAGTTAACTATGTAATTGAATATTATATAATATAAATGATATCAAAGAAAATTTTAAATAAATTTGAGTAGTTATAATAAATTTAAATATACTTAATATATATGCGATAGGATATATTAAGTAGAATAAATTTAATAATAATTTGGAATAAAGAAGAATTAAATTTGTCGAATAGAGTATGATTATAATAAATGACTATTCAAATTTATGATCTTTGGAATTGTTAATTTAAGAAAATTGGGTAATAAATATAATATAAATTGTCTTCATAAATAAAACGTGAGTGCGTATAATAAATGTTATTCACTTAGACTTTATTGTTATGGAGATAAATAGAATAATAAGTTAAATAAATAATAGATGCGATTAATAGAAGATAATTTGTTTTGAAAATTTATAAATTGAATTAAATCAACTTAAGGGAGTATCTTGAATAAATTGAGTATAAATTGAATTTCGTTTGAAAGAAACCTTTGTACTTAGCGTTAATAAATGTGAAATCAAGACAATTTGATGGAAACCTTGATTTAAAAACAAATTGTTAAATATAAATTAATTTAAATCGGAATTTATATGGTTTAAATTAATTGTTTATTGTGTAATACAAGTTTATTTTTTTATTTTTTTTGGTTGTTTCTATTCTCCTACGTTCTTCCTTTTCAAGGACGAAAAGTTTTGAGTGGGGGAGAATGTAACAACCCGTAAATTTAACCAGTTTTAATAACGTATTTATTTAAAATTTTGTGGGAATTTAAACGATAAATTTTGAAATATAAACTTGATATTTGTAATGCGTCTAGTTAAACATAACAATTGGAAAATTTTCGTCCAAAAATATGAAAGTTTATTTCGTGCGTAAATTTACTTCAATTTAATTAGTTAAAAAGCGATGAAAATAAACGGTTTCAAAACAAAAATATTTTTACATAGAAAAATTCTAAATCATCTTTTGAGCAAGTTGTCAGTTTGTCGTTTTTCCAAATTCGGTCATCTTTGGCTCCGTCGATCTTAATTTACTGCGATTTTTGCGCATTTTCCGCAGTAGAAAATTTCGAATTTTTGTAATTCAATCGTACTACGGATATTCGCATACCGTTTTGATCGTCTCATCGCGTTGAGCACAGCGGTATATTCATTTTTATTTTTTCAAACACTTATATGTTGTGAAATCAGTAAACGGTTATACGTAGTAGTTCGTTATTTGAGCCTATGGATTTGCATATGACTTCTCATATATCCTCCATGTAAAATCATTAACCTGTAGCCTTTATTATTTTCTGGATTCACGAGCTGGCTTTCACTATTCCTGCCGGTTGATATTTATGGGCCGTCCTTTGATTTTCAGTCGGTTCTCTGCTACTTTCAAAAAGGGAATAAATATATATTATTAATTGAATACATCTGTTCACTCATTTTCTCCCTTTCCCCGATACTTGCTTTCGTTTATTTTTTTTTTTTTTTTTTTTTACTCTAAAACAAAATAAAAAGAAGAAGGAATTTGTTCATATTGGACTGTTTGCTTCTCACGTCCATTCCCTGTTTTATTCCCTGTTGTATGCTTTTATCCATCCATGCCTAGTCCTCCTTCATGCTATTTTTTCCATTGAAAAACACACCAAGGCAGCACATAGCCTTAATGAAAAACCATGGTCGCAAGCAACTTCCTTTCTCCATCACTATCGTGAAACCCGCTACGGCGTTCGCCTTCAACAACCGACCACTGCCACCGTCTTCCGATACATCTCCACCACCTCGCAATGGCCGCACCCTACCCATCTCGCCCACAACCGAGAACGCAACCGCCACTTTTAGCTTACCCTCCACCGCACCACACGCCAGCTGCATGCAAGCCACCACGCGCCACCACCTGCTCTGGCCAAACATCCACTTCTTTTCCTCTCTGTTGAAATTTGAAAACTCTCCTCCCCTTCACGCAATTTCATAGCAGCCTCCCCATAGTCTTCCACTTTTCCACGCAGCATCGCCCGCCGCCGTGCTCCGTTCCCGCTCAGCCGCGTGAGCCTCCCACCTTGCTCGATCAGCCACCAATGGCCGCGCGCTTAAACTCTTGGCGAACCCTCCATCGACCAAATTGATGCAGGTCTTCTCCTTAACCGCCGTTCATCTCCTCCGCCTGTTCGGCCGAGCACACTCAAACGCCTTGCCAACTTCGCTCGCCATCACTTTGCAACCCGACCTCCATCTTCCCTTAACTTTCCGTGCAAGCCTTGTGCAACTTTGAAGCCAACAGTTCCTATTTTATGTAAGTTATATATTATATTATTTATATATTTTAAAATCTGTACCAGTTTGCAGTTATGCGCATTATATAGGTAATGTTCTAAGTGGAAGCCTATATATAATATATACAATCTTTACAATATGTTATATGTTTGCACTTTATAAGTAGAGAGGGAGGAAAGAAAAAAAAATTTGTGTGTTCTGTTTTTTCATCTGAATCCTCCTTTTACTTCATATGCTTTGTATGTTTTGATACATAAGAGTTGCGGTTGTTTTATATTCAGTTTGGTTTATAAAACATTTTGAAGAAAGAAAAAAAAAACGTGTTTTGTTATGTATAAAACTGTAGAAGTGTCATACATATTATTTTTTTTTATTTGTTGAAAAGTGTACATGTTGTCGTCTATTTACAACAGCAGTTATACTCCATGTTCACGATATCATATCTCACTCATGTTTTATCGGAATGGGTTGATTCTATTTTTAAAAAGGAGTTTAAGTTATCTAGTTTATACATGTCAAATTCCAGCAAAATCCGACATCGTTTGATTTGTGGTCGAGGATCTGGAAGTTAGACCCAGGCAGATATTCTTTTGTACTTAGAATTATTTTACACTGCTGCAAACACGACCTGAGTTCATGTTTGACGCATCGTATCTCCTCCGTCTTACGTCGGAATATAGTGATTCTTTTTTTGTTTAAAAGATTAAGTTTTCTACTTTATGTATATGAAATTTTAGCTTCATACGAGGTGTTTCAGTCCTCTGTTTCTTACCTGAAAGTCAGACCCAGAGGGGTTTTCAGACTTGAACATTTGACATTTTTGAAATTGTTGCTATGTTGAATGTTTGATTTGATTTCGGCAATTCTTATTTAACAGTTTTGCTCGTTGATTCGTGCCAATCTTACTTTGCTCTGAGTTTCATACTTGGATTTGTAACTCAAATTCAGTGTCCGTATCAGTGTGCGTATCCGTGCCATCTCCTATTTTCTCTAGCCTCGAAAGGTGAGTAATCACTCACGATTAATATTCTTTTATTTATTAAATTTGATTTCAATTGAAACGACAATTGAAATATGCTGCTGTTATTTATTGCACTATTATTTATGTATCAGTTCACCTTTGACATCTGACACCGTTATCTGTTATGTATGCAATAATAATCCAATTTGGTTGATAATTGATTGTTTGTTTGTTGTTTATATTAGATGTTAAATTGTAATGTATAAAGTGATGAATATTATGCAATTGAATTTGACGTAGGATAGTTTAAAATTGTGAATTGACGTATGTATTGAATTTGATTAGTTAATTTGAATAATATGACCCCATTTAATTGTTAAGTTAATTGACACGTAGAATTTGATAAATTATATTTTGAACCTTTGAATGTATATTGGATAAACTGTTGTAGTATTACAATTGAAATTTGAATTGAATGACAAGTGAAACCGTAATGTAATAATCTTAAATCTACATGAAATGATAGTGTAGATTCTAGAGATAATTATATTAATTCGCACAAATAACAATGCGAATTAAGACGATTATTTCGGGATTATTTGAATTAATTATTGAATTGTTGTTGATTATTGTTATTGCTTGTTTGTTTACTTTGACACCATCCCAGTTATCACACTGCAAGTTCCCTTTATTATGCTTGATCTTGAATTGAATTGGAATCGGGTTGAAATGATATATACCCAAATGAATTTGACCTAGGATAGAGAATTAAATAAATCCGATTGGTCAATAAATCGTTTTAAAAATAAAATAATGATTTTATTCGAGCAAAGAATAAGTTTTGAAATGAAGTTCGAATTTGAATGTTTATGAAAAAGAAATGTAAAGATTGAAACCCGAAACAAATGTTAACGTAGTAATTGATGAAAGAACGTTATTTGAAATTTAATTATTTAATAATTAAATCTGGTATGATTAATAAATGATTTTGAATTAGTAACAATTGAGTTTTGACATTATTAAGTTTGAAATCATTTAATAATTAAATTTGAAATAATAATTAAGTTTGGAATTATAATTAAGTTGAAATGATTTGTTGATTAAGTTTGAATTCATAATTAAGTGGAAATGATTTAATAATTAAGTTTGAATTGATAATCAAGTTTGTAATTATTAATTTTGAAATTTTTAATGATTAAGATTGAAATTATTTAATAATTGAATAAGGTTGAATTATTTGTTAATTGAATAAATATTCAATTCTTCGATAAGAGAAATTGAACTTTTGCATAAGAGGATTTGAACTTCGTTAATAAATGAAATTGAGTTTCTTTATTTATAAAGTTTGGAAATTTATTTAAGTAAGTTAATAAGTGAAATTGAACTTTTTGAATATGTGAAATTTAGTTCTTTATAAATTGAGTTTGAAATGTGTAAAGAAGTCAATAAATAAGTGTAATTTGAATTTCTTTAACAAGAAATAAAATGTGATTTATTGAAATGAATGGGATTTATTGAAATTAACGTAAAACTTGTAATTTAAAGAATTGATTAGACGAATGTAATTTATTTCAATTTGAAGTTTTGATTTAATGAAGTTGAACGTAAATAATTGATTTAAATGTATTGGAATTTGAGTAGAAGTTGGTTTGAAGGATAAAATTTACTTAACGAATATTGAATGAAATCGATAAATGCATTTAAATTGATTTGAATGAAAATTAAACAATTGGAATGATTTCGGAATGAAACTTATATACGAACTTGAATCAATATTTGAATTGTTTAAATAAAAGCTGAAATCGAATTATAAGATTTTGAAATGGTAATTTGGAAGTTTTTGAAACGAAATTTTTGAAATTGATTTAGAAAGAAAAATGAAATGTTGATTTACGAATTGAAGTTCAAATTCAAATTGATTTGTTTTGAAATTCATTAAACGACCAATCAGTGTAATAATTACGAAAGTTATTAAAGAGACCGGAATCGGTTATGGATATACTCTCTATCTAAACCGAAAACCACTTTAATAACTATACGCGGAGTGATGATCCAGAATGAAGTGGTTGGAATGATGAACGTGGTGACTGAAGAAAGAGAACGATAATGGATAGCCTTGACACTTGTGTCAAATTGGAAATGACTAAAATCAGGAGCCGTGCCGGGCCAAATGGGGTTAGCCACCTCGAGCGGACACACTTCTTCGTAACTACTACTCATTACTTGTGATTGATTGGTGCACCCTCGGAATTTCAGGAGTGTTGTTTCGCGGTGTTGCGATCGCTGCGGCGATGCGTTCTCACCAGTCCGGATCAGGCGAACGGTAGTTTCACTACCTTGGGTATTGCCTCATGTGCCTTGTCATACTTGTATTCCTATATACGCGACCACTACGAATTTGTTTTGTGTTATACCTATGGAGTACTCCCTGATATCCCACTAGTTTACGGTGGAGTTTACAGTGCTGTATAGACCATGACATTTATAAAATGTGTTAAGGGGGATAATGGTAACGCCTTAACACTATTTTGATATTTTATATTACTGATAGACATTATCTATTTAGCGTATACTACTACATAATAAATAGTTTAACGGATCCTTAAAGGATGGTTATTCCAACGTCCTTTGAGTTACCTGTATTTCAATTCGTTATTTCATTTGAGTTGGATTTATTGATATAAGAATGTTAATCCTGACTCGAGTGTTTTGTATTTTCTTTACGCTCGGGTCAGACTGAGAGTACCAGCTTTCGAGGCTCACCTTTGTTGTTGGAGCTTCGCTTGGAGATCCAGCTATCTTTCCAGCTTTCCGATATTCAGTTGATTCCAGTGATGTATTCTGATTATTGTATTCGACTATTGTATTCGAGACTTCTGTTGTAACTTGTTTAACTCTGATGTATCTTATATATTTATATAGTAGCTTCATGAACTACTATCTCTTTTACTTCCGCTGCATATTATTACTCTGTGTCTGTGATTCTGTGATTATTTATTTATTGTATATCTGAGTTTTGCCAAATTTAAAATTTACAATTCGGTATTTTGAATTATTCAAGTCCGACATGTGCGGATGCGAATAGTCCAAAATAGCGGGTCGTTACAGATTCCTAGCATCTCGAACCCATCCACTTCCAAAGATAGAACACGTACCTTAGTCTTAAAGTGGTTTTCGGTAATCATTACCTAAGTATACTTATCCGATCCTGGTCTATTTAAGACTAAATCGACGAACAGTTAACTTAACTTCGGTTCTTGTAGAAATAAACAAACAATGATAAGGGTGCAGACCTTCTCCTATCTGGACAGATTTCCTTATCATTTGTCTTAGAAGTGCAAGACGAGTTTATATGTCGGTTATATTATCACCGAGTGAAAAAATGCACCATATAATTCTCGTGTTTCTTCTAGATGTTTCCCTAGTTAATTTGGACAAATTCAATAATAATCAAATGATCGCATATGGAAACCAAGTCTTGTATACTTATCATGCTTCCACCTTTTCAACTTGTACTATCCCTTGGTTAAAAGTGAAGCTTGGTAGTTGGAGCACTATTGCTTCTACACCCTACCCATATCATCATTATTAACACTCAAAGGTAGAATCAAGTCTACTTCATCGGCTTTTAGTGCTAAGCACACGTCTAAATATTTTCCATAGACAAGTAACACATAGAGCATGATCAGGTCACATAAACAACTTTTAATCCCTTTTTATTTAATTAATCCTTTACTGATTAAAACTTCTTTTATTAGTAAAATTTCTTTATCTAATAGAACTTCTTCATTCAATTAAAAATTCCTCATTTAATTAAAACTTCATTCTTAAATAAAAATTCTTCCTTTAAGTAAAACTTTACTTAATTAATTAAACTTCTCTTATTTAATTAAACCCCTTTATCAATTAAACTCCTTTATTAATTAAAACTTCACTTATTAATTAAACTTCTTATTGATTAAAACTTCTCTTATTTGATTAAACTCCTTTATTAATTAAAATTTTATTGGTTTAATTAAACTTCTCTTATTTAATCAAACTCCTTTATTAATTAAACTCCTTTATTAACTAAACTTCATTACTAATTAAAACTTAACTTATTAATTAAACTTCTTATTAATTAAAACTTCACTTATTTAGACTTGTATATAGATTTAATTTCCCTTTATAAAAGATATATACTTATGTTCTACTACTCATGTATTAAAACATCGATATTTTTTTAGAAGCAAAAATTTATTTACTCTTCACATATTTGACTATTCACATATTTTATTGTTCACGTATTTTACTATTTACATATCTTCCTTACTGTACTTTAAAAGTATTCATGTACTTATCTCATATGGTATAAGTATATTCACAAAATCATAAATAAGATTTACTTAATTTAAGTAATAATCAAAGAGGTTAAAACAAATGTTACTAAAACATTGTCTGCGATAAACCTCCTCTCTTTATAAATTAAACTTTTGCTATCCTAACTTTTTATAAAAGATTATATACTTTTTATTATCTTTAAATATCCTTTATTAAAGATCTAAGTATTTTTTTAAGGGTTAATGATAATTGTTACTCAAACATTTGTCACTACAAACTCAAACCCATTTCACACTGAACAATTTTCTTTAAAACTTGTTTTTAATGGTTTAATTACACCTATAAGGGTTAAAGACAATTTTTACTTAAACAATTATCACTACAAAACCAAAAGCATTCACTTATAATTATCCTAAAAGTATTCATTATTAAATATCTAATTATGTTCCTAAGAATAATTAATAAGGGTAAAAAAAATAAATGTTACTGAAATATCGTTTACCGCATCCCATAACTATTTTTATACTTATCCATAACATTAAGGCATTCACTTTAAAGATCAAAGCATATCCATGATTATTAATTAAGGTAATAAACTTTAATTTAACTTCCCAAAACAATTTGTTTAAGAGTTCAAATCCAAAACTTCTTTTACTACTTTTATAAATTACTTAACTTACTTTTTAAAACATTTATACACACACAAAAATACTTTTGAAATACTTATAATTATGTTAAAACTATTTTAAACTACTTAAAAAAATTATAATAATTGTTTATATAGAATATTATGTGAAAAATAATTTTTTTTTTAAATAAATGAAAAATCAAAAAATAAACATGTTTTATTTTAAATGCACTTTACTTTAAAAAACAAATTAATTATTAAATATATTTAAACATGAAACCAATTTTAAAGCACTCTAATATAAATTAGAAACAATCCAAAAATGATTAGAGAAAAATACTTAATTTAAATATGATTTGTACACAACTTAAAGTTTCTAACAATAAAGATAGCATTTTTGAAAATAGTACCAAAATAATTCGCAATAGGTAAACAAGTGTTTTAGAAGCATGCTTTGAGATGGTAATAGACCGCTCCGCTTGGAGGAGCAACACTTGGTTTTTTTCTGTTTTTCATTGAACAGTTGGGATTTGGATTTAATAAATAAATTTGGAATTTATGGAACAAATCCCTGACCGAAGAGTTATTGAATGGATACTGGAAGTTAGTTAGAAATTGATCGCTTTATGTCCTTGATCTGAAAGGCAGGGACCGAAGTGCAGGAAGTGAATCGCTTCGCTGGAATGCGATAGGATTGACTCACTTAACATTGTTCCCCATTCACCGGAGAGTGATTGTGTCGGGGTTCTGAAAGAGCCCAAGTGGCTGTAATTGGTCTAGGACTTAGGTCATGGCATCGCCAAATGTTCAAGGATACTAAACCGGAGTGTAGGGAGCGACACCGCTTCGCCGGAGAGCGACAGGATCGGCTTGCTTGACGTTGTTTCCCACTCACCGGAGAGTGATAGGATGGAATCCAACAAGAGCTGGAGAGGATATGATCGGTCTAGGAGGACTAGGACATCGCTATATGCTCCCACCTAGGCCGAAGTGCAAATGATAGGTTACTTTATCGGAGCGCGACAGGTTCTGCCTATTCTATCGTTAAGTTTGGATTGAGCTTAGCATGGGTACAGAGAGGCCGTCGATGATCTAGGGAGATCATAAGATTCAGTTACTTTCTTTCAAGATGTGAAATGGATATTGATTCCGCTTTGAATGAATAAAGATTAGATATGGACCTGGAGCGGTCTTGGATTCGGTTAAGGACCCAGAGCGGTCTTGGATTTGGATACTGACCCGGAGAGGTCGTAGATTTGGTTATTGGTCACTAGATATAGATGGATTAGAACTCGGTTGTTGGGTTCAGATGGAATTTCCTGGTAATGGATTGGATAATGGATTCGATGATATGGCCATCAATGGAGTATGGATTTTTGATATCGGATTTAAAGCTATTCAAAACATGCCTTCCTATTGCAAAGCATGTTTTGGGGGACAAATGTAATCCTTCTTTTTGGTCAAACTAGGATATCAACAAATTGGCTAAAAACTATGGATATCAGGATTTTAGATCGGTTGGAAACAAGGTTATGATCGATGCCGTCAAAATTGGACCAAGCTCCAATCAAGGTGAGATCGATCAGGAATGATAAACAAGGCCCGGTGAGGCTACACTTCGAATTTCAGGTCAATCGGAGTTCATATGCTCAAGTTATGGATGGATCAATATTCATGTAAATCTGGCTCGTACCAATCACTATGGATACGGATTTGGATTAACACATGTGCTTTACATTTGGTTTGGATCGATTGATATTAGCATCTATACATCTTATACTGACACAATTCGTATCGACCAGGCAGCTCGAGGAAGGTACAGGTTGATGGATGTGGATTGTTGTTTTCGTATCGATAAATCAATTTCAATCAGATGGATATGGCAAAGCTTGTTGAAGACCCGATGCGGATTTGACTATGACTCAAGGAAAATGGTTTTGATCGATACACTTCAAATCGATCAAAGCTGGGATCGATATGAGGAATAAAGCAACCGATAGATATGGAGGCAACTGCACTTGGAAGTATTTCATATTGATCATTCATATTGATCGATACAAAAGAAGGGATCAAGGAATGGAGCGCAATACATGGATCACAACACAAGACTCGGATCGATATGAGAGTTAAGGACCGCATTGTCTATGGATACGACATGATGGATACAAAATCATCAGCCTACACTTGCAAACTTGATCTTGGATTGAACATATCTTACAATCTACAACTCCAGATGCAATGAGATTTTCACAGCAAGTCGCACAATACATAGGGAACATCCATGATCAATCGCAGCTCAATTAGAGCAGTTTATGATCGACACGACCTCACTATGGATCGATCAAGGATCGATCCCAAATGACTCCAGATCGATCATGTGGGACCATCTGACTTGAGAAGGAGTATTCTGAGATTCAAGGAAGATATTTCTAGCTCCACACCTTTAAATAGCACCTTCATTGCAACTAGAAGGGGATCTTTTCTCTCAGATCCACTTTATCCTCTTCTCTTTTGGAGAAACTCTACCATTTCAGTTATTGATATTCAAAGGATTGTAACTGTAATCACAGTATAAAAGGAATAAAAGGATTAATTCATAGTGGACGTAGGCCGGAGATAGCCGAACCACTATAAATCTTGTGTCTTCTCTTACTTACTTTCATTTTAATTTTGTTATTTCTTCATTTATACTCTCTACATCATCTCAATCTAAGATCTGTGACTGAATACTAAGGACTTGTGTGTAAGCATTGGTGCTTTCACTAATTTTGGGGTTTGTAACCACTATTGGTTCAAACACTTTGGTGCTTTCATTAATAGGGACTATATAACGACCCTGACTAGACCTTCGAAAAATGGCACTAAATACGTCACCCATATTCAAATGCCGCAGATCCAAACGTCGAATCTGGCTCGTCGAAGCTTATAACACATTAAGTATAACAACACAACAGAAGAAAAAGAACAATATCATTGATATACAACAGATACAATATCTGATACAACTGAATATCAAATACAAGTGACTATCAATATATCAAAGATAGATATAAGGCAATAGCAGCGGAAAGACAATGTCTTCAATGACAAACTCCAAAATCAAAAGCTCGAAGACTTTCACATCCAAAACCAAAAGCTAAAAGAACTCCCATCCAACAAGATTGAACCAACAACAATGCTGAAATGAAGCAACTCGATCCAAAATGCGATTGCCAAAATCCCAAGAATGAATGCTATCGAATCTACACCTACTATTTGGTTATGTGAAAAACCCAACTCTAGACTGCCCGTGTGGAAAATTGTGGGCACCCAGAGTTTAGGAAGGGAACAACAAACTCCGGGTCAGTCATGAGACTGGTATGAGCAAACAAAAGCATTTTTATCTTTAAAAAACAACAAAAGATTTTAAAACATTGAAATCCGCAATGCTTTTTTTGAAAACGAAACTACGATAAGGCCTCTCGCCACACACACAATGCAAGCGCACCCTTGGAGGAGATTTCCCCTTATGACAGTCAAAAATGCTTGATACGCGAAAACCATTTGATATTACTATTAGTGCATAGCGCAGAAAACATTTTGAAAGTATAATATTAATCTTAGCCAACATATAACCATTATTGTATGCCTACTATAGCTACCATCTAAACAGTGGTGACCACCATAAGTAAATGGCAGGTTATACAACTAAAACCGTATAAGGCCCTTATGGGATGATTGGATTTCCAACAAATGGTCAGGCTAAGGAACTTCCTTACCGAATGGGTACGCCTCTGGAAGGACGCCCTCGAGAACCTAACCGGATCTCTGCTAAAACAAGGCCGACGCTACCTCATGCTGTAACCAAGCTATAACATAGGTAACTACGATACAAGTATGCCATCCCCGATCGCTACCGACCTTTATCCGAGAGCTCGACACCAACAACCACAAAGCAATAAGTTTGCAGCAACCACATAGGTTAAATATTTGGGCTCCATAACATGATATCACCTTTTATCCAGAAGGAATTGGACATACCCTAGAGGCGCGACCCCTAAAAACCTTGCTGCATCTTTCCTATTTCGACCATTTCTGGGGTGTGAGGTCCTGATGCAGTCTCGTCCACAAAGCTATACTTTTCCACAAAGCCATGCTTCGATTAATAAATGATCAACAACACTTCGCGTGCCACATTACCAAATTGGGAATGTATCACTAGTTACCATCAACTACATAACCTCTAAGCTCATACGTCTCAGAGAAGGGTGTTAAGCTAAGAGAATTAATCTCTGCCACCAAACAGAAATGTATTTGATAGAAACCAGCTTTACATCTCAAAGTGTAACGTCAAACACACATCCATACAAGTCTGTTCCGGATTCGAATAGAACCGAAGGCACTTCACTAAGAAGCCCTTGCAATTCGGATCACGTCCAGACTCCCCATCACAAAGGGTGATCAAATCTCTATACCGAGGCCAATCGGTGTAGAGACATTCGACGGGTTATCCTTTCGCTTTCGAAAATATCCGGTCTTCACCACCGATCTTCAAATGTTATCCATAATGTCGTATCATTATTCGGAATGGGTTATATGACACAAGGTGCTCTCCCGGCTAAACCGAATAATGAGCGCAATATTTAAAAACATATGGATATTGGGATCTCGGTTAAGTCACAACCCTAAACCTTTCTTCAAATGGTTTAAACAAATTACCATTTCCAATCTTTTAAACAAAAAAATTCATTTCACAAAGTTCACCAATCTTCCACAAAGATTCATTCAAAACACTTTCTTTTTCAAATTGGATTAACTCGTCCAATCCTTAAATCAAAGACTTAATTCGTAGCTTTCAAAACCATTTCCAAAGATTCATAGCTTTCAGAAACTATTTACATTTCAAAGCCTTTTATACAAAAGATACACTTTTAGATCCTCTTTGATTTCAAAACAAGATTCAATTATCTTTCACAAAGATTTATTCATAGCTTCCAAAACAATTCTATTTCAAACTTGAAATCTTTTCAACATAAATTGGAAGTCCCTTTTTTATATGAAAGCTATTATTACTTGAAAACAAATAGTTTTTGTTTCGGAAAAATCTGATTACATTTGCACAAGTTAAAGCCCTTGGATTAAATTCAAATTCCTAAAACAATACTTTTAAAATGGTTTAAAACCCACATACATTTATAACTTGTATAACCTTTTAAACCAAAACTTCCAAATATAAAATTCAATTTCAAATCTTGAATTTAATTTCAAATCAAACTATTTAAATTTTAAAAGGATAAAAGTTATTAAAAATAACTTTTATCCTTGAAACCCCTTTTCAAAAGCTTTTCATATTTAATCCCAATTCCATTTCCAAAACCATTTGGATTCAAAATTCAACTTTAAAATCATTTCAAAAATCTGTGACTTAACCAATTTCCTAATGCAATCCATATTTGTATGTGTGTGGTGTAGTCCAGGGGTTTTACACAATAGTGCAACATCATCATCACAGATTCAGGCATAACAATATCGATAAGCGGTATAGTCTATAACGCTTATCGTTCATTCACATATTCATAGATAAATAAGATAAATTCATTATAGAGAAATAAATTACATTCATCACAGCTTGAATCAAAACAATTCATATCGCAAAGCATTACACATCAAAGATATCGACAATTCAACATTCAATTGAATCCAAACACCTATAAATAAAATTTATTTAATCATCTGATAAATTTAAATCAGATAATTACTTATGCATAAACTACTAATCCTAGTTAATTAATATTAATTAATTACAAATCTTTTTGATTAATCATCATTTAATCACTTATTAATTAACCATTAATGACAAATTAATTAACCATTAATTAATAATTAATTCTTTGATTAATTATACTTAATTAATTACAATAATTAATTAAATCTTAATTGATTACCATTAGATTAATTATTCTTAATTAATTATAATAAGTGATTATCCTAATCACTTATAAATCACAAATTTGTTTCATTGAGTAATTATTCTTTAATTAATTAAATTGACAAATCATTGATCATTCAAATGAATTTAAAGATAAACCATTATATCTTTATTAACTAATTTAGTTACCATTTAAACCTTGTTTAATAAATCATTATTATCATACTAATTGACTTAAGACCTTAAAGTTTGCTTAGTGTTTAGAAACATTTCATTTTTCAAAATCTTGTTAATTTAGCTTCCACAGAAATCCGAGCAAATTCGTCAAATACTCGAGCTCAACTTCGAGTTAATCCCCACCCTCTTCTTCTTCGAGTCAAACCCACGCAATCCCAAACAAAAACCCAAGGCATCATTTCTTCCCAAACTCACAGCATCACCCCAATATCCACTGACATATGCACGTGTATGCCACATCGGAGCCACTCTGATCAACCACAATGGCACCACCAAGTCTTCGCCGACCACATCGACCTTAACGACTACACAAAACCAACGTCGAACACCGGAATCTAAAACGAGGTCGACAAGCAATTAACTGGAACCGGACCTGCTCAACCTAAAACCATTCGCCACCACGATTTCAACCACTGGAACACACGCCATTGCATCCCAAGCCTCGCCACTTACCCACAACACAGTTCCACCCAGTCTAGTCCCACTCGACGCAATGAAAATGACGCAGCGACTTTGTTTTCCCCATCGACCAAAATAATCCTTTAAACCTTAATCCACCTTATCCTAGCAGCTCCGATGATCTGACGACCCTGTGGCCATTTTTCCCTGATTACTTTACTTACAAGCTAGCTTCGACCCAAGGCTTGACCCATAAAACATCGCCAATCGACAGAATTTGACAAAAATATGGTTTCCATTCAACTACCATTTTCTCGCAACTTAATAAACTAAAGTATTTGAAATGGATTCGTAAAATCATTATTTCTAGTTACAAATCAAATTATGAAGTCGAAACACAATTTTATAATCATAAATTATTACCACAAATATAAATTTCCTTATGATTTCTAATTTTTGAATTAATTTCTTAATATAAATTTTCGAAACTATTTTTAAAATTGATATTTCATTCATATAACCCTTTTCTCTTTGATGATCATAACTTTAATTCGATTATACATGGAGATATAAATTTGTCTTTGGTTAATCTTAGCCTGGTAGCACAACAGAGTATATACAAATATATACAGTCATGCATACTTCAATCCACACACAAACAAATACATGTAGAGCTATTTACATTCATTTAACATTTATCACAACCACTACTTCACAAAGCATCAAGATGATTCACAGATCCAAAATTTAAAAAGGTCAGATTTTCTCACCTTGGAAAGAAGAACAGAGGACTGGAATGAAATCTGGAAACTTGAAACTGGATTCTTTTTTATCTGTTACATTTTGAATTAGTTGTTGAATATGGATCTGATCCTTGCATTTGTTTTAGTTGATGTTGAGTTTTGATCTTTAAGTTTTTTACAGTTTTGCAAATGGTTTCATCTTTGCCTTGATTTTGTTTTGCTTGATTCAGGTTATTGATTCCAGGTTGAAGATGATTGTTTTTCTCTGATCTAAACTTACAGGTTTGCTTAGTTGAAATCTTAAACTTGGCTTTAATTTGCTTTCAGATTTTAGTTTCTGGTTTAAATTTTGTATGAGGTAGTTTGTTTTCAAGTTTTTCAATTGAGAGAAAAATGAACAGCCTTATTTTCTTTCTTTTGATATTTACTTACATTATAAAATAAAATAAAAACATCTTTTCCACTTGTAATCATAAACAAACACTTGTAATTCATGTTATTACTTATTCTACAAGTGTTATAAGTGTACATTATTATGTCTAAACCATTTTATTAATTTTATTTACAAATTATTTACATACATTTTATTTATTTTACTTTTACAACTTTTAAAGAGAAATGGATAAAAAACAATTTGTACATTTAACAAATAATCATACATATATACATTTCTTAGTTTACAAAGCTTTTGTAAATCTTATTTAAATTGAAACTATTACACATTTAAATAAAATCATATCTATATACATTTATATATATCTTTATTTTAAAAGAAAAACTTATACATATATTCCTACAATTTCAATTTAATAATTAATTTCACAACTTAATTCAAGATTTCATATTAATTACCAAACTAATTCTTATTTTAATTTCAAAAATCTAAATTAATTTCCAATTAAATTTGATTTAAAAATGGGAATGTTGCAGATTCTCCCCTTAAGAAATTTTTGTCCTCGAAATTTGCCAGGGAAACAACAAAGAACAAATGAAAGATAGAGAAATATCTTTCCAGATCAAAATGAATATCTATTTTGTATTTGGCTTACCAAATCAGAATATCAACAATCGATATGAGAATGAACTCTCCCATATCTCATAAGATACTCGGGCCATCCAGTCTATGAAATATGCCGGGGCATTGGTTAGTTCGAAGGATAACTAACTACTTGTAGAAATATCTGGACCCCAAAGAATAGATAATGGATACTCAATCCCAAAGTTTACACAATCTTGTCCCTCTTCGGACTTTGATCTTCACAAGAAATCACTATAGCATTTCAAATTTGGTTTTAATCGAAATTGTTTTATTGATACAAATTTTCATATTTTACTCATCAATTCATTTTAAATTGAATTTTAAATTCATTAAAGTCTAAATGAAAAGCTGATAACAAGAATACGAGATAGGAATTAGAATCTTTTCTATAACGATTCGCAAGGCCATCACCATATCGAAGCTTCTCCCTCCTGCTGCCACGAAACAATCAAAGAATTGAAATCGAATCAAAGGAGATTGATAGAGAAAATTGTTTCCGTTGTTGTCACAAGTTATTGACCATTTGTGGTGGTGCTCCCATGTCCCCTATCTCGTCCTCTTCTTGCACCCATACTCACTATTAATGGATAGTAAGAGAATTTACAGTGGCATTCGAATGGATATCTTAGGGATACTCATTCTAGGGTATACTTCATGCTATCTCTAATAAGTTTCCTAATGTGTTATACTCCTGAGCTAAAGTTTCAACCTTCAGCTCTGATACCAATTATAACGAACCTGACTCGACCTTCGAAAATCGGCACCGAATACATCACCCGTATTCAAATACCGCAGATCCAAACGTCCAATCTGGGTCGTCGGAGCTTATAACATATTAAGTATAACAACACAGCGGAAGACAAAGAACAATATCATTGATATACAACAGATACAATATCTGATACAACTGAATACAAATGACTATCAATATATCAAAGATATATACAAGGCAATAGCAGCGGAAAGACAATGTCTTCAATGCCAAAACCAAAAGCTTGAAGACTTTCACATCCAAAACCAAAAGCTTAAAGAACTCCCATCCAACAAGCTTGAACCAACAACAATGCTGAAATAAAGAAACTCGATCCAAAATGTGATTGCCAAAATCCCAAGATTGAATGTTATCGAATCTACACCTACTATTTGGTTATCTGAAAAACCCAAATCTAGACTGCCCGTGTGGAAAATTGTGGGCACCCAGAGTTTAGAAAGGGAACAATAAAATCCTGGTCAGTCATGTGAATGGTATGAGCAAACAAAAACAGTTTTATCTTTAAAACAAACAACAAAAGATTTTAAACCATTGAAATCCGCAATGCTTTTTTTTGAAAATGAAACTACCATAAGGCCTCCGCCACACACACAATGCATGCGTGCCCTTGGAGGATATTTTCCCTTATGAAAGTCAAAAATGCTTGATACACGAAAACCATTTGATATTATTATTAGTGCATAGTGTAGAAAACATTTCGAAAGTATAATATTAATCTTAGCCAGCATACAACCATTATTGTATGCCTACTATAGCTACCATCTAAATAGTGGTGACCACCATAAGTAAATGACAGGTTATACAACTAAAACTGTATAAGGCGCATATTGGATAATTGGATTTCCAACAAATGGTCAGGCTAAGGAACTTCCTTACCGAATGGGTACGCCTCTGGAAGGACGCCCCCGAGAACCTAACCGGATCTCTGCTAACACAAGGCCGATGCTACCTCACGCTTTAACCAAGCTATAACATAGATAATTACCACACAAGTATGCCATCCCCGGTCATTATCGACCTTTATCCGAGCGCTCGACACCAACAACCATAAAGCAATAAGTTTGCAGCAACCACATAGGTTAAATATCTGGGCTCCATACCATGATGTCACCTTTTATACAGAAGTAAATGGACATACCCTAGGGGCGTGACCCCTAAAAACCTTGCTGCGTCTTTCCTGTTTCGACCATTTTCGAGGTGTGAGGTCCTGATGCAGTCTCGTCCACAAAGCTACGCTTTTCCACAAAGCCATGCTTCGATCAACAACTGATCAGTAGCACTTCGCATGCCACATTACCAAATTAGGAATGTATCACTAGTATCCATCAACTACATAACCTCTAAGCTCGTACATCTTAGAGAAGGGTGTTAAGCTAAGAGAATAAATCTCCACCATCAAATGGAAATATATTTGATAGAAACCAACTTTACATCTGAAAGTGTAATATCATACACACATCCATACAAGTCTGTTTCGGGTTCGAACAGAACCGAAGGCACTTCACAAAGAAGCCCTTGCAATCCGGATAATCCATAATCACGTCCAGAAATCCCATCACAACGGGTGATCAAATCTCCATACTGGGGCTAATCGGTACAAAGACATTCGATGGGTTATCCTTTCGCTTTCGAAAATATCCGGCCTTCACCACCATTCTTCAAAAGCTATCCATAACGTCGTATCATTATTCGGAATGGGTTATATGACACAAGGTCCTCTCCCGGCTAAACCGAATAATGAGTGCAATATTCAAAAACATATGGATATTGGGATCTCGGTTAAGTTACAACCCAAAACCTTTCTTCAAATGGTTTAAACAAATTACCATTTCCAATCTTTTAAACAAAAAGATTCATTTCACAAAGTTCACCAATCTTCCACAAAGACTCATTAAAAACACTGTCCTTTTCAAATTGGATTAACTCGTCCAATCCTTAAATCAAAGACTTAATTCGTAGCTTTCAAAACCATTTCCAAAGATTCATAGCTTTCAGAAACTATTTTCATTTCAAACCCTTTTATAAAAAAGATACACCTTTTAGATCCTCTTTGATTTCAAAACAAGATTCAATTATCTTACACAAAGATTTATTCATAGCTTCCAAAACAATTCTATTTCAAACTTGAAATCTTTTCAACATAAATTGGAAGTTCCTTCTTTATATGAAAGCTATTATTATTTGTAAACAAATAGTTTTCATTACGGAAAAATCTGATTACATTTGCACAAGTTAAAGCCCTTGGGTTAAATTCAAATTCCCAAAACAATACTTTTAAAATGGTTTAAAACCCACATATATTTATAACTTGTATAGCCTTTAAACCAAAACTTCTAAATATAAAATTCAATTTCAAATCTTGAATTTAATTTCAAATTAAACTATTTAAATTTCAAAACTTTATCTAGTTATTAAAAATAACTTTTATCCTTGAAACCCCTTTTCAAAAGCTTTTCATATTTAATCCCAATTCCATTTCCAAAACCATTTGGATTCAAAATTCAACTTTAAAATCATTTCAAAAATCTATGACTTAACCAATTTCCTCATGCAATCCATATTTCTTTGTGTATGGCGTAGTCCAGGGGTTTTACACAATAGTGCAACATCATCAATCATCACAGATTCAGGCATAACAATATCGATAAGCGGTATAGCCTATAACGCTTATCGTTCATTCACAGATTCATAGATAAATAAGATAAATTCATTACATAGAAATAAATTACATTCATCACGGCTTGAATCAAAACAATTCATATCGCAAAGCATCACACATCAGAGATATCAACACTTCAACATTCAATTGAATCCAAACACTTATAAATCAGATTAATCATCTGATAAATTTAAATCAGATAATTACTTATGAATAAACTACTAATCCTAGTTAGTTAATATTAATTAATTACAAATCTTTTTGATTAATCATCATTTAATCACTAATTAATTAACCATTAATAATAAATTAATTAACCATTAATTAATAACTAATTCTTTGATTAATTATCCTTAATTAATTACAATAATTAATTAACTCTTAATTGATTACCATTAGATTAATTATTCTTAATTAATTATAATAAGTGATTATCCTAATCACTTATAAATCATAAATTTATTTCATTGAGTAATTATTCTTTAATTATTTAAATTGACAAATCATTGATTACTCAAATATATTTAAAAATAAACCATTATATCTTTATTAACTACTTTTGTTACCATTTAAACCTTGTTTAATAAATCATTATTACCACACTAATTGACTTAAGACCTTAAAGTTTGCTTAGAGTTTAGAAACATTACATTTTCCAAAATCTGGTTAATTTAGCTTCCACAGAAACCCGAGCAAATTCGTCAAATACTCGAGCTCAACTTCGAGTTACTCGCCAACCTCTTCTTCTTTGAGTCAAACCCACGCAATCCCAAACATAAACCCGAGGTATCATTTCTTCCCAAACTCACATCATCACACCAATATCCACTGACATGTGCATGTGTATGCCATATCGGAGCCACTCCGATCAACCACGATGGCACCACCAAGTCTTTGCCGACCACCTCGACCTTAACGACTACACAAAACCCACGTCGAACACCAGAATCTAAAATGAGGTCGACAAGCAATTAACTGGAACCGGACCTGCTCAACCCAAAACCATTCGCTACGACGATTCCGACCACCGGAAGACACGCCATCGCGTCCCAAGCCTCGCCACTTATCCACAACTCAGTTCCACCCAGTCTAGTCCCACTCGATGCAATGAAAATGACGCAGCGAACTTTTTTCCCCATCGACCAAAATAATCCTTTAAACCCTAATCCACCTTATCCTGGCAGCTCCGATGATCTGACGACCCTATGGCCATTTTTCCATGATTACTCTACTCACAAGCTAGCTTCGACCCGAGGCTTGACCCATAAAACATCGCCAATCGACAGAATTTGACAAAAATATGGTTTCCATTCAACTATCATTTTCTCGCAACTTAATAAACTAAATTTTTTGAAATGGATTCCTAAAATCATTATTTCTAGTTACTAATCGAATTATGAAGTCGAAACATTATTTTATAATCATAAATTTTTACCATAAATAAATTTCCTTGTGATTTCCAATTTTTGAATTAATTTCTTAATATAAATTTTCGAAACTATTTTTAAAATTGAAATTTCGTTCATGTAATCCTTTTCTCTTTTATGATCATAACTTTAATTCGATTATACAGGGAGATATAATTTTGTCTTCGGTTTATCTTAGTTCTAGTAGCACAACAAATATATACAAATATATACAGTCATGCATACTTCAATCCACACACAAACGTATACATGCAGAGCTATTTACATTCATTTAACATTTATCACAACCACTACTTCGCAAAGCATCAAGATGATTCACAGATCCAAATTTAAAAATGGTCAGATTTTCTCACCTTGGAAAGAAGAATAGAGGACTCGAATGAAATCTGGAAACTTGAAACTGGATTCTTTTTGATCTATTACAGGTTGAAATAGTTGTTGAATTTGGATCCGATCCTTGCATTTATTTTAGTTGATGTTGAGTTTTGATCTTTAAGTTGTTTACAGTTTTGCAAATAGATCTGGTTACATCTTTGCCTTGATTTTGTTTTGCTTGATTCAGGTTATTGATTCCAGGTTGAAGATGATAGTTTTTTTCCGGTCTAAACTTACAGGTTTGCTTAGTTGAAATCTTGAACTAGGCTTTGATTTGCTTTCAGATATTAGTTTCTGGTTTAAATTTTGTATGAGTTAGTTTGTTTCAAGTTTTTCAATTGAGAGAAAAATGAACAGCCTTATTTTCTTTCTTTTGATATTTACTTACATTATAAAATAAAATAGAAGCGTCTTTGCCACTTGTAATCATAAACAAACACTTGTAATTCATGTTATTACTTATTCTACAAGTGATATAAGTGTACATTATTATGTCTAAACCTTTTATTAATTTTATTTACAAATTAGTTACATACATTTGTATTTATTTTACTTTTACAACTTTTAAAGAGAAATGGATAAAAAAACAATTTGTACATTTAACAAATAATCATACATATATACATTTCTTAGTTTATAAAGCTTTTGTAAATCTTATTTAAATTGAAACTATTATACATTTAAATAAAATCATATATATATACATTTATATAAATAAACAAACAAATATCTTTATTTTAAAAGAAAAACTTATATATATTCCTACAATTTCAGTTTAATAATTAATTTCACAATTTAATTCAAAATTTCATATTAATTACCAAACTAATTATTATTTTAATTTCAAAAATCTAAATTAATTTCCATTTAAATTTGATTTAAAAACGGGAATGTTACAGACTAGCACCCGCTATACTGGATTCGAAGTTCATATTTGGAAAGCTAAAGGATCAGATCTAGGAGGAACCATGGTTATGCAATCAGTTAGAAGGACACTTCTAGAAAGGACCTATCTAGAGGGAAGTCAAGAGGCTTCCTTTGGAGCTGGAGAAGATCAAGCATCGATCTTCATCACAGGGGATGAGATGCGAAAAATAATGGATTCCATGCAGGAGAGATTATTGAAGAGCCAATAGGAGATGATGTAGAATCTCTTCAGGCAAATGGGCATGACTGGAACCCGAAACCCAAGAAATGGAGCAACCGCAGCTGCCGACAATGTAGAACAAGGAGTTGGAGCTGTGGAAATCTCTAGAGTTCAGATCCAGAACTAGAATGGTGGATGTGAAGGGAATCAACAAAGGCCTGGGGGCAGATCCTCGGGATTAGATATTGGAAGGACTGTGAATGAAGCTCGGCGGCCTGGGGCCAATGAAAACATGAATGAGCAACATAAAGTGTACTACCCAGAATACCGTCAACGACATGGGGGCATGATGGAAACGCATAAAGGAGGCCACCCATGGATGGAGACGAGCGGATGGCTAGATTAATAAGAAGGATTATGAGAGGAGGGCTACCGAGCGGAGGCTTGGAGGAAGTTGGTCGGAGTCCATTCACTCCGAATATCAGAAACGCAAGGAACCCTCTAGAATTCAAACTACCAACGGTGGAGGCCTATGATGGGAAGTCAGACCTAACTATGCATGTAACCAGATACATCAGGCATATGGAAATGCTGAGGGAATCTGAGGAGGTTATGGCAAGATGCTTCCCTTTATAATTGATAGATTTGGCTGCGCTCTAGTTCAGGCAGCTAGATAATGGATCGATCAAGACATGGGGCGAACTAGTAGAGCACTTAATGAGACAATTCGGGGTCCACGTTACATAACCCAAGAACGTAATGACATTGGCATCAATGAAGTAGAGGACATGAGAGTCCATAAGGAATTTTCTAATGTGGTTCAAAGTAGCCATGGGTTCGGTGGATCACCCGGATCCATCAATGATTTTGATGGCGATGGTAGCAGGAATTGCAAAAGGAATAGAGTTCAAGGATTCATTGGCACGAGATCCACCATAGGATCTCCGGGAGTTCTATCACGTGGTGGAAAGGTTTATATGATTAAAGGATGCATGCGTAGAAAGCCAGGAGGTGAACGCTGCATAAGGCGAAGGAACGTCTGGAAAAGAACGTGGGATGGATAAAGGACATTAAGAGAAGGATGATGGATATGATGGTTCTAACAAACGGAGGAGAGACTAGGAACCCAAATTCACCATATACACAGACTTGGCGAAGAATCTGAAATGAATTTACTTGGAAACACGGGGGCAACTCCCCTATCGAAAACCACCCAGAAGGAATCCCACGAAGCGGGAGCGCAGGAGTGGGAGGTACTGCCTATTCCATGAGTTAGAAGGGCATACCACAGATTAATGCCGCCACATAAAGGACATGGTGGAAGAACACATCAGGAGTGGCAGATTGCCATAGTATGTGAGGAATCAGACAACAGCGGTAGAAACACAAGCAGCTATTTCCTACACCAAATAGGAATGACCCTGCTCGGTGTCACGACTCCTCATCGGCTGATCGTGATGACAAGGACCGAGTTCAGGATTTAAACTTCGATCATCAAATAATCTTTTTGGTTTTGTTTCTAAAAAAAGTGGCTATGCTACTTACACATGTAAGGGAACCAAAGCGATTCTCCGACATGCTCTGAGATGGTAATAGACCACTCCGCCCAGAGAGAGAACACTTGGTTTTTTTCTCGTTTTTCATTGAAAATTTGGAATTTGGATTTAATAAATAGATTTGGATTTTATGGAACAAATCCCTAACCGAGGAGTTAAGGGATGGATACTGAAAGTCATTTGGAAATTGATCCCCTTATGTCCCTGATCAGAAAGGCAGGGACCAGAGTGCAAGAAGTGAGTTGCTTCGTCGGAGAGTGACAGGATCGACTCACCTGACGTTGTTCCCCACTCACCGGAGAGTGATTGGATTGGGGTTCAACAAGAGCCCAGAGTGGCTGTAATCGGTCTAGGACTTAGGCCATGACATCGCTTAATTTCAAGGATACTGAACCGAAGTGCAGGGAGCAACGCTGCTTTGTCGGAGAGCGACAGGATCGGCTCGCTCGATGTTGTTTCCCATTCACTGGAGAGCGATAAAATGGGATCCAGCAAGGGCCTGGAGAGACTATGATCGGTCTAGGAGGAACATGACATTGTTATATGCCACCACTGAGGCCGGAGTGCAAGGGATAGGTTGCTTCGCCAGAGCGTGACAGGATCTGTGTATTCAATCATTACGTTTGGATCGAGCTTAGCAAGGGCCAGAGAGGCCGTTGATGATGTAGAGAGATCGTAGGATTTAGTTACTGGCTTCCAAAATGTGAAATGGATATTAATTCCGCTTTGAATGGCTAAATATTGGATATGGACCTGGAGCGGTCCTAGATTCAATTAAGGACCCGGAGCGGTCCCAGTTTTGGATATTGATCTGGAGAGGTCGTGGAATTGGTTATTGGTCACTAGATATGGACGGATTCGAACTCCGGTGTTGGGTTCGGATGGAATTGCTTAGTAATAGATTGGATGACTTTGCTATCAGTGGAGTAGGGATTTTGGATGCTGGATTTAGAGATATTCAAAACACGCCTTCCTATCGCAAGGCATGTTTTGGGGGGCGAATGTTATCCCGCCTTTTGATTAAAGCCAGGGTATTAGTAAATTGGCTAAAAAGGATAGATACTGGGATTGTAGACTGATTTGAAGCAAGGTTATGATCGATAATGTCAAAATTGGACCAAGCTCCAATCAAGGTGGGATCGACCGAGAATGATAAACAAGGCTTAGTGAGGCTACACGTCGAATTCTAGGTCAATCGGAGTTCATAAGGTCAAGTTATGGATGGATCAATATTTAAGAAAAACTGGCTCGTATCGGTACTCTCATATCGATCACTATGGATACTGATTTGGATTAATACATGCGCTTTACATTTGGTTTGGATCGATCGATATTCGTAATGATACATCTCGTATCGATCAGGCAGCTCTAGGAAGGACATGGGTTGATGGATATGGATTGTTGCTTTTGTATCGATACATGCGTATCGATCGGATGGACACGACAAAGAATGTTGAAGACCCGATGCGGATTTGACTATGACTCGATGAAAATGGTTTCGATTGATACACTTCGTATCGATCAAAGCTGGGATCGATACGAGGAATAAAGCAACCGATAGATATAGAGTCAACTGCACTTGAAAGTATGTCGTATCGATCGATGCGAAAGAAGCAGTTAAGGAATGGAGCGCAACACATGGATCACAACACAAGACTCGGATCGATATGAGAATTAAGGAGCGCATTGTCTATGGATACGAATCTATGGATATGAAATCATTAGCGTACACTTGCAAACTCGATCTTGGATCGATCCTATCTTGCAATCTACAACTCCAAACGCAATGAGATTTTCACAGAAATTTGCACAACACATAGGGAACATCCCTGATCGATTGCAGCTCAATTGGAGAAGTTTATGATCGATACAAACTCACTATGGATCGATCAAGGATCAATCCCAAATGGCTCTAGATCGATCATGTGGGCTCATCTGGATTTGAGAAGGAGTATTCCGAGATCCAAGGCAAATATTTCCAGCTACGCACTTATAAATAGCAACTCCATTGCAACTTGAAGGGGTTCTTTCTCTCGGCTCCTCTTTATCCGCTTCTCTTTTGGAAAAACTCTGCCATTTTGGTTATTGATATTCAAAGGATTGTAACTGTAATAACAATATGAAAGGAATTAAAGGACTAATCCAAAGTGGATGTAGGCCAAAGATAGCCGAACCACTATAAATCTTATGTCTTCTCTAACTTTCTTTCATTTTAATTTTGTTATTTCTTCATTTTTACTCTCTACATCATCTGGATCTGAGATCTGTGACTGGATACTAAGGACTTGTGTGTAAACACAGGTCCTTTTACTACTTTTAGGGTTTGTGACCATTTTTGGCGCAAACATTCAAAAGTGTCGATATGGCGACTATTTTGCTACTAAATCTTACTACTTTGTTTGACTAGTTTTAAAACTTTTTAAAACTTAATATTTCTACATTAGTAAGTACTTATATTTTAATTACTAAAACCACAAAGAAACTCTTAAGGATGTCTTCAAAGTTGTCTTAAAATTCACCGAATACAAAGCAATTTCAAAGTGCATCCATAACGACCTTTTCGCTTCTAACTTTTACAACTTTGTTCAATTATTTCCATAATTTTTCAAATCAATTTCTTTATGCCAAACACATTAAAATATTTTTAGAGAACAAAAAGATGTACACTTTCACAATATATTCATATTTTATCCAATTTAACATATGTTAAATACAAGCGATTCCAAAGCACGTTTATAGCGACTATTTCGCTTCAGATTTCACTCCAACTTCATATAAAACATTATCAAACATGTAAACAACAACTCATGGCCATGTTGCCTGTTTTAAAGGGTGGTAAGTGAGATTATATTATATATAATATTGTCACTTGCTTTCCAAAGCCAGGAGGGTCCAAAAGTTATAATTTACATTGTTCTTCATATAACATTATATTTTCGACAATCAAAAACATATATTCACACAGATAGATACATACATACATATATATATATATATAGATCAAACGGTGAGTTAAGTCTCCTTAAAACCAAGTTAACAGCCAACATAAATGTCTAGAATTAAGAACCAACTTCCTACCACTACACCAAATACTGTGATTTGCAACTAACCATCCGCTCATTTAGCAACGGTTATTAACCGTTGCCATTTAGCAACGGCTATTAACCGTCTTGGTTCAATTAGCAATGGTTTTTTATCGTTGCTAATTGGGAACGGTTATTAACCGTAGCTTCTTTGGAGACAAATGATGGCGGTGAATTTCATCCTTTCGCGCCATATTTTTTGGCGCGCTTCGTTTCAATTAGCCACGGTTTTCAACCGTGGCTAATTAGCAACGGTTGGAAACCGTTGTAAATCATTTAGGTAGTGCCGGCCCAGGGGCAAGCCCACCAAGCTCCTGGGATGGGGCAACCAATTGAGCCGGGCAACACCAAAAATCTGTTTTACTTCAAAGTTACAGCTCAATAGCAATCTCCATGTCGGCGATGCGCGAACCCAAAAAAACTAGGGTTTCAAAAATCAACGCTTTCTAAATAATCATCGCTGCATACTCGGCTCTTCCATCAGCCATCGTCGGCTCTTGCTTGCCTCCTACGCGATATTTTCTACTGCTGATTTAAAGTCCTGCTATAGTCTCTATACTGCCACTGCTAATTAAGTATGCGAATTTCTTGTTTTGAGTTGTCTAATTTTCCAAAATTGAGTCGCCCTTTTACTGCTTTAGCTTTCATTAACCTTGAAAACGCCTGAAGCTAATAACTTATTAGTATTTAGTTACAAACAACTAGTTTTCTGTAAATAATCGTTTAGGAATTGAAATTTGAAAGCTAAAGCTAAAAAACTAATAATTATTTAGGAACTGATATTTACATTGATGTACTATTTTTCCTACAGTGTGTGTATGACTCGCAAACATTTAGGCAGAACCCAAAATGATTTGCCTGTACACTTAACTAGATACACTAGTATGTAAACTTGATACATTTCGTTAAAAATTAAATACACTGTTTTGTAAACTATTTGAGACTATAAGTATTGCAGCCCACTTAATGTGGCAACTTTTGTATAAAAAGTTGGTACTTTGTTATGTTATAGTTTTATATGTGATTTTATGCTTATATATGAAAAATAAAATTAAAAAAAATTGACACGTTATATTGTAAGGGGCAAAAAAATTCACATTGGGCTTGGTCAACCGATTCTTTGGGCCGCCCTTGCTTTTAGGATTGATGTTTCATTAAGTTTCAAAATAAGGTAATATTGTTCCAACAAAAAAATTATATTGTAAGGTAATTTTGTTTTACTAAATATGAGACCATATTTAGTAAGTGGATAAAATTATTGTTAATGGCGCAAGCCAAGTATTAGGAGAGGGGTAATGCATAGACATTACTCTGGTGCTACAAAATGGCGCCGTTGTAATGGCAAATTTTTTGGAAACAGTTTGATGCTAATGTTAAATTTCAAGTGAAATCGGAAGAATAGACATCTTTTTAGTTAATATCAGAGTTGAACTTGGTGGAAAGCCATAAGATATTGTTACCCATGATTTCTTATTAGCTCTTGTTATTTTCTTTCAGTATGTCTTTTAGTATAGACAAACAATGGATGAATCAATCTAATCGAAGAAATACAGAATATGTGGAAGGTGTGAGAAATTTCGTTAAATTTGTTGCTGAAAACGGTGGCAATAAGGAAAAGTATTCGTGCCCTTGCACGCGGTGCAAAAATGAAGATACATTCAAATTAAGTGACATTCATTTTCATTTGCTTAGATATGGTATTGTTCAATCATATACCGTGTGTGTTTTCACGGGGAAAGAATACCGGAGAAGCCAAAACAACAACCGGCTAGTCATGCCACAAATACTGATGAGTCCGAACATATTAGGATGGAGGATTTGATCGATGATGCAGATAGATTCCATCACTTTCAACCTACAAGTCAGTTGCATGATAATGCTAATATTGGTGAGCAGTTTACGGATAAATCATTTTTTGATAATGCAACCGCAAAAGAGCCATTGTATCCGTCTTGTCCAAAAGAGATTACAAAGTTGTATGCCATTGTGAAACTGAATAGCCTGAAGACCCAATACGGCTTTTCAGACAATGGTGTGACTGCCCTACTCGAATTCACAAAGGAGTTACTCCCCGAAGGTAACACGCTACCGTCAAAGTACCCCGACGTGAAGAAGATCATTAAGCAAGTTGGGATGAATTACATAACTTATGATGCATGCATTAATGACTGCATCTTGTACTGGAAAGATAATGCGAACAAAGTTTATGTACAAATTGCAACGCACCAAGATATAAGACATCATTCGACGAAGAGAGAAAAGCTACCACAATACCTCGAAAGACCTTAAGACATTTTCCTTTAATTTCTAGATTGAGAAGACTGTATACTATACCATGGATAGCAGAAGCGATGACTTGGCATGGTCGTGCCAAGTCCGGTACAACCGTAATGCGTCATCCGCGTGATACTTCTCAATGGAAAACTACAGATTCTTTTGATCCTTCGTTTGCTACTGAACCACGAAACATCACGCTTGGAATAGCAACAGATGGTTTCTGTCTGAATGCTTCTTTAACTAACCCTTACAGCTGTTGGCCAGTAATTGTAGTACCATATAACCTTCCTCCGTCTTTGTGCATGAAAAGAGAGTTCTCAATGTTAACACTGTTGATTTCTGGGCCAAAACAACCGGGGAAGGATATTGATGTTTATTTAGAACCTTTGATAGACGAGTTAAAGCAGTTATGGGAAGGAGTCGTTACATTTGATTCATTTAAGAAATCTGAGTTCATAATGAGAGCTAGAGTGTTGTGGGCAATCCATGATCATCCCGCTCTTGGGACTTTATCGGGATGTACAACTCATGGCTACTTTGCATGTCCTATTTGTGGAGAAGAAACTACATCTGTTTATCTCCCTGAAAGTAAGAAGATTTGTTACATGGGACATCATAGATTTCTTCCGTCCGAACACAAGTTTCGGTACGATAAGACAAATTTCAACAACGAGCAAGAACTTAAGCGTCCTCCAAAACCACTGACCGGTTATCAAGTTGAAAAAAGGTAGCGAATATAAAAATGAGAGTTGGTAAAAACATACCGAAAATTGGTCGAAAACGGAAAAAGACAATCGATGAAGAAGTTCCTGCATGGTATAGGAGGTCGAAGTTCTTTGATTTTCCATATTGGAAAACAAATTTGACCCGACATAATATTGATGTTATGCATAGGGAGATGAATGTCACGAAACATTTAATCAACACAATTATGAACCATAAAGACATGTCAAAAGATGGGATCAATGCACGGAAGGATTTGAAAATCATGGGTATAAAACAAAAGTTGTGGGTGATAGAAGATCCTGAAACAAGTAAAGTAACCATACCAAATGGGACTTTCACTTTGAGCAAAGAAGAAAAGATACGGTTTTGCACCGTTTTGAAAAATTTGAAAGTGCCGAGCAAATTCTCTTCGAACTTCCATAACAATGTGAGCATCAACCCTCCTGAACTAAAAAATATGAAGTCACATGATTACCACGTCATAATGAAACATTTACTTCCGGTATTGCTTCAGCATTGTTTTCCGTAACATAAGGATCTACGGAATGCTATTCACCACATTAGTCTCTTTTATAACATTTTGTGCTCAAAGGTGATCAACAGGGGACATCTTCTAAAAGCAAAGGCTAGTTTGGTAGAAGCAATGTGTGTTATTGAAAAACATTTTCCGCCTACATTTTTTGATATCAGTATTCATCTTATGGTTCATTTAGCCGATGAAGCATTGATTTCTGGTCCTGTTAGATATAGGTGGATGTACCATTTAAAGAGCGAAAGCTAACACAGGATAGTGGTGTATGCATGAGAGCAATTACACAATTTAGAGCGAGTGGGAAGGATAAAAATTTTAAGGAAGCAGAAACAACTTATTACGGAGTCATTCAACAGATAATTGAGTTGGATTACATTGACTTCAAACAAACAGTTTTTTATTGTGATTGGGTAAAGGTCGAAGATAAGATCAATGGTTGTAAAATAGATTCTGTTTCAAGCTTGATCACAGTTAACTTGGGAAAATTGAAGAATAAAGATAGCGTGAATGATGAGCCATTTATTCTTGCATCGGAAGCGAGTCAAGTGTTCTACTCAAAAGATTTAAAAAATAACGGATGGTTTGTGGTTTTGCATACACCAAAACGGTTGACCATAAATGTGGATGACATTGAGTTTCCCACCGTTTATCAATCAGCTTTTGAAGACAATGAAAAATTAGAAGATCTTATCAAATGCATATGTTAACTTTGTATTTCAGAGCAGTTATTGTACCTTAACAAAATATTTATTTAAAATGCTGTAAAATGTAGAATGGTGTGTTATATAATAGTAATAGATGCATTATATTTTGTGTTTGTATTTCAGAGCAGTTATTGTACCTTAACAAAATAAGGATGGATATATTGCAAGAGTTCATTTTGTGTTTGTAGTTGTAGGTACTTGCATATGATCACATACACACACACATGTACACACATACATATGATCAGCTTGACTATTCTTTCTTTCTTTGTGTTTGTAGGTAGACAGGCAGTTCAAGATATTGTATTTGCACCCTTTAGTTCAGCAGTGCTAAGGTAATATATTTTTGTATTTGCATCCTTTATTTCAGTCAGTATTTTAGATATTGCTTAAGTTTAAAATTCTGGTGATGCAGGAAGACTTTATCACTGCCGTATAAAAGTGACTGTTCCCCTTCCCGCCCATCCCTATGATGCCCGATTGCTGTGAGCCAGATTATTGCACGGACTTCCCTACATAACAAGATCAAATAAAATTGCTCCAAGCGATCACTGGTAAGCTGCTGTACATCTGATATAGTAAACAACGTCCCGTTCTGATTTGTCTGATCCCACCAGTTTCTCATCACATTACGATTATTGTCAGTCGGACTGACAAAAATCGTAATATGGTGAGAAGTTGGTGGGATCAGACAAATCAATAAGGGGACGTTGGTTCATATATCAGATGTACATCAGCTTAACAGTGATTGCTTGGAGCAAATTTTATTAAGACATATAAGGCGTTTGATCTTGTTATGGAGGGGACTCCGTGCAATAATCTGGCCGACATCAATCGGGCATCACAGGGATGGGCCGGAAGGGGAAGAAGTGTACGTCATAATGTTCTTGGGATTATTTTAGGATTTTAGACTTTGCAGGACATAATGTCACAAGATGCCACGCCACCGTCAAATGATACAACTACACAATCATCCACTTTAAAACGGGAGAAAGTTGATATAGACAACTACGGTTCTCCAGTCGGAAAAAATGGTTCAAAGGTCGCTACGAAGATTGGTAAACTAGTAAGAAATCATGTGCCAATCTCATATCCAAGTTGGAAAAAAGTTCCGCCAAATTACAAGGAAGACGTGTGGAATCAATTGGAGGTATCTTTACATTAATCATTTTTTTAAATTTTGTTAATATGAATATGGTGTACATATTGATATTTTCATAAATTAGTAAACGAATTAACGAATATTAGTTAGTTAGATTTATCTACTTAGTTTAAATTTAAATCGCATAATTAATTGATACATATAGGGTGAGAAGTAAAATATTAGAAGAAAAGTGAGGTAAATTTTGTGAATAATTATGATAATTTTAAATGTAGGTATTTGAAGTTAAAGTAGAATTTACAATGAAATGTATGATAAATTTATTGAAATGTAAAAATCCATATACTTTGAAACGTAAACTGCATGAACTTAGATGGTTTAAATTCATTTATAATGCTTTCAATACATAAATAAAAAATGGTTTACATGCATTTTTTGTTATGCAGAAATATTATGAGCTCGATCCTCTATCAAAGGACCTTATTATGAAAAAAATGTCCGAGGCTTTTAGGAGACACAAGAATGATTTGCGCAAGAATCATTATGACCATTTCATCACCGACGAAGATAGAATGAGAAATTGTCCACCGAAAATTGCTCAAGATGATTGGGATGAGTTCATAAGAAACGAATCAAAACCCGAGGCGAAAGAAAAAAGGAAGCGAGGCAAACAAAATAGATCAATGCTCGGATATGGTCATCATTCGGGACGTAAGAGTCACGCTATGATTACTCAAGAAATGGTATGTGTCATTGAATTGGTGCATCACATTGCATATACCATTAGTTCCAAATATAATTTTAGGTCTTTGTATGCAGGTCGATTCAAGTAGTCCGGGAACAGAAGTATCACGTCTTCAAGTATGGGAGAAAACGCATAAGAAAAAAGATGGCAACACGTCAGATGCGACATCTTCCTACTTTGTAAGTTAAACAAATAACAACGCCTCTAAATTAAATTTTCATTATTCATATATGTGTGTGTGTGTGTGTGTGTGTGTATTTACTTTTTAGGAAAAAATTGAAAAAGTAAAGGAAACGACGAGTGGTGGTGATGAAGCCGTCTTTATATCAGTGTTTGGTAAAGATGTACAGGGCAGGAGCCGAAGTATTGGGACCAATATAGCTCCTAGCCAAGTTAAGAGTGCTGCCATTCCATGCAAACGGCTCAAACAGGCCCAAGGAGTATATGAGCAGCGACTGCAAAATGTGGAGCAAAAATTGATGAAGCTGGACAATATGGATGATAAACTGGAGCGTCTTCTCAGCATAGCCCAAGGTAATCGTCAAGTAGGCAGTGAAATCGCATCTTCTCAGTTTGCCACTCCGAACAATCAGTTAATCGACCAAAGATGTGAAATCCTGAACTCCGACGACGAAGTAATTGCAACAGGTACTATTTTATTAAAATTTGAAGAAAATAATATGTTGCAAAGTCAGTGAATGCTTAACTTCGTGAACGGGAGAGTGCACTGCATTTTCTTGCATTTTACATTTTTCATTTAACATAGCTGAACAATAGTGAGGCTGTTGGTCAAGAAATAAAACAAGTTTGTTAACACGTTTACAATTGCTGATACATATTAGTAAACAATAGTGAGGCTAGCCGAGCAGTACTTGTGTACATGGCATTAAATGAATATGTACCCAAAACACTTCTCAGCACTCATTATTAGGCAAATTTCTCTATAATTCACTTCTGGCATTAAACTTAAGTCATTATTAGGCAAATTTGGGTCTAGTTCATATGCTGTGAAACTTGGGCCATCGCTGCATGTTTGTGAAATGGTTTTGGGTAGCATGAGTTTTGTTTTTTGTTTATATCAGTTTTCATGCTAAAAAAATCTGGTGCACTGTCCCTGATGCATGCGAGTAAATCCTTTTGTACCTGCGTATGCACTGCCCCTGAACTATGCAAGTTTATTTCTTTGTTACCTGCGTGTGTTATTTTTGCAAATTACATGCTTTATACGTGTGTTTTACTTTGATTTTTGTGTGCAAATTCTTGCATGCTTGATATATATTGCATGTATAATTTCTAAAGGCAAATGGTTCCAAGATTTAAAACTTTTATTCTTGCGTGTGTACTGTCCTTGAAGCATGCAAATATACCACCTCTAATATATGCGTATCCTTGCATTGAAATTATTTCATGCGCACACTTATGCTTTTGTGCCCATATATACCACCTCTTAAATGTATGGGAGCTTGTTAGTTCTGTAAATGTGATTCCATGTATTCACTCCAGAAATGCTTATATAACAGGTACTATATGCCGAGATTCCACAGCATTAATAATTCATGGAAAACCAGTACCACCCACGTATGAAAAAGTGTTGTTGGACAAAATTTTATTGCCGGATGAGCTAACTGCCAAAATATGTCGACAATTTACGGAGACCTTTGGGGATGTTGGAGCCGGAGGTTATGTAAGCCATCAAAAGGGTTTGATACGATATCTTTAGTCGGAGGTATTGATATTTCTGACTTGTTGTTTGCATATATTGCTGATTTTCTTTTGTTTGCTGTATATGAAATTTGCATATGTAAATGCATGTGTATTTTGTCTTTGTCTGTTTTGTTTACAAGATAATCGACAATTTATCAAATACTAGGAAGTAAAGCTTTTACCTTCCAAAAAAAAAAGGTTGAAGCCCTTTATATTCTCCTTCCAAAATACGTGATTGGAGGATGCCATTCATAGCATTCCATATATCTATTTTTCAGTTGCTCCCAGTGTAATTTGAAGAATTTAGAATTAAGGTCATCTGTCCTAGGAGAACTGTTGTCATCAATTTGAAAGACAACGGTTTTGACTTATTCTATTTGGAAAGGCTGACATAGGCTTTGCCTTTCCTTCTGAGATAAGATTTTTTCACAAATAATGCCTGGAAATTGATGTGTGGGCTGATATAAAGAAACCAATTCAGTGAAATAATTAACAGCTTCATTCGCCAGTTTATCTGATGTTGATGGCCATGATCCGTTAGGACTTAAAACATATATGTTTCTATTATTAGGATTAGTTGCATTGACTTTATTGTAAAAGAAACTAGTTGGCCTATCCCCATTGGTTAGCCAGTTTAACTTCATTCGTTGATCAGTTTCAGTTGCTATTTTTCTCATCATATCTTGAACCTGATCTGTTTTTAATCTATATTGTTCAATCAGGTTTGCATTCAGTGGGTTTTGGACTAATTAATTTGACTGGCCTCTTCTTTTAACTGGATAATAACTTTATGAATGCTATTTTTATTATTTCTCCAATTTCTCAGTGTAGATTTAATTTCCTTTAGTCTAGACAGGAGGATATGAAGAGGATTTCCCTGGAATTCTTTTGAGAGCTTCTTGAATCAAAGAATGGTACCCAGTTTGATTGTGCCAGGAATTACTGTATCTGAAAGGTACTTTGGCATTCCTAATATTATGAATCATAAAACTGATATTTATAGGGGAGTGATCACTAATAGAGTGATTACCAAAGTTAATACCAAATTGTTTAAATTTATCCATCCATAAGGAATTAATAAACAACCGATCGATTTTGCTGTGAATAGAAAAATTAGGCCTCCTCGCCATGTAAAGTGATTACCAGTAAATTAAGGTTCCATAAGCTAAGATAGGGAAATGCAATCAATAAACTCTTGATCACCCAACGAATTATGAATACCATTAGTAATTCTCTCTTTAGCCGATAGAATAGAGTTAAAGTCACTTTTGGGTGGTATGAATTTTTAGACAGGTTTATCAAACCTGTCATGTATAAACAGAGGCATGTTGCCTGTACACAATCGTACACACAGTCATGCATACATAAATACAAGCATGCAAGCACCTTTCACAATTTAGATTCAAGACTTATCACATGCAAAATAGGTATATCAAGTTTTAAGAATTTATAAGGGTGGTTTGCTCACCTGGATAGTTTGACAGAGAGGAAAGAGAACCTGAAAAAGATTTCAAAATCTGGAAATTGAGGCTTGATCAAATTTGCTTTATCCTAACTGTTGTTTGCTTTGAATTGCTTTGCATTATTTAATTTTCTCTTTTCTTGGGTTCTACTTTGTTTTAAATTAATTCAGACTTTTTGAATCAGGTAGATGCTATTTTTTTTTGAACTGGAATATTCTTTCCAGATTTATGAAGTTGAACTGCCTCTGAATTTAATCTTTGAGTTGCACATGAACCAGGTTGAACATTGAAGTCTGAAAACTGGGATGCTTTGCCCATATGATTTTATTTTCCTCTCAGATGAAAGACTTTTTAGCTTGCAAAACAATGTAGTGTAATTAATGAAATCTTTGTACTGTAGTGATAATAAACAATGCAGTGTAATAAGTATGATATTCCGGCACGGTAGCATTCTGTTTGCAAAACAATGAGTGTAATTATAAGTTTGATTATTTTATATGTATGGTATATGTGCAATATGTTTATAGTGCTTGTGCACCAATATTTTGATATTCTGGCATATTTTGATATATATTGATATTCTGGATATATACTGAGATATGCCTGTAACGCAGTAGTGAGTTACAGCTGTGATTTAGCAAGAACAAACATTATGTGCAACGGGTGTTAACCGTTGTTTTATGTGTGACTTTGGTCATAAAGCAACGGTTTTTAACCTTTTTTTTGGACAGAAAGCAACGGTTACTGACCGTCGATATTTTTCCCATTAAGCAACAGTTTTTACCCGTTGCCTAATGCAAATAAAGCAACGGTTATTACCAGTTGCGTTTGGCTAAGTCTGCAACGGTTTAGAACCGTTGTCTTTGGTCCAGTTTGCAACGGTTACTACCCGTTGCCTTCTACTCAATTTGCAACGGTTTTTACCCGTTGCCTTTTGGACATAAAGCAACGGTTTTATACCGTCGCTAAATTCAACCACTCCTGTTTTAAAGACGGTTATTACCCGTTGCTTTTTGCCTTACCAACGGTTTTTACCCGTTGTTAATAGCTTATAATGGTGTAGTGTACCATCACACAAAGCCCAAAGCTACCACCTTGCTTTGCAAAATCACAAGCAAAGACCTCCCCTTACAAAGTGCTCATGGCCTAGGTCCAACCTCCCTATTTCTTCATTATTTCTTCACTTCTTGGATGCTATTGTGTGTTCTCTATATGACATAGGAGCTTTTGAAAGTTTGGAGGGGAGTGAGGAAGATTTGAGTTTGTTTTGAAGAAAGAAGAGAGGAAAGAGTGTTTGAATATATTTTCTTTTCTTCCAAAACTTTGGAAATGAACTAATGAATCAAAAGAGTTGTGTATAGAATACACTAGCAATGCAAAACAACCTCCTATATCTCCATGTTTGGCCAGCCATCAACATGCCTTCTCTCCTTTATAATGCAAGCATATGCTTCTTTATTCCCTCCACTTTACGTGCCTTAAATCAAGGGTCTTTATACCCTTAATTAATTCTACTTACTTTAATTAATTTGTAGTTAAGTGTTTTTAACTTGTCATTTATGCATTCATATGTTAGTATACAAGTGCCAAAGATTTTGAACAAACTTTGTTTAGCAAAAATTTGTTTATCGATAAAACGATTTTCGGTCACCTTATCGATGTTTCTTCGAACTGTTTATTTTTGTAAACAAATTTCAAAGACAGGTTTTCCATCATTAATTATTAATGAAATGAAGGCTTACTCAGTTATAAAATCATTTTCTTCACATTAAATCCAAGATTCAAATACTTGAATAATTCAGATTTTTAAATACAAAGTATTTGAAATTCCAGGTTGTTACATAATAATTGTGTAAGTTCATTGCCACCGACTGGAATGTTATAAATCATCTAGTATCGCCTAGTATCCCATTATAAGAATGCCCAATCAGGTGAAGCAATGACATAATTTGGTAACCATCATTAAATTATTCTAAAGTGAGGCGATGTTCACATCCAAATCTAGCTTTTAATCTCTTTGAATCACATAATCAATGTCCAATCTAAGATCTGATCTCACCAGATCATGTAGTCAATATCTGATCTATCTTATGATCTCTCCAAATTATATAATCCTTATCCAATCTAACTTCCGATCTCTTTAGATTGTTAATCTAATAGTTGATCTCTCTGGATATTTAGTCCATATTGAATCCAATCCTCTCACTCTTCAACAAGGGGATTCAACGATATAGCAAGCCCATCCACTCACTCTCTGGTGAGGGGACTAACTATCTTGGACAAGTCAAATCTACTCGCTCTCCAACAAAGGGACTTGTTGTAACCGAGCCAACCCGTAGCGAAAGTTATGGATGAATTTCAAAAAAAGTTCCTTATTGGATCTTTATTGGCCCCATGCAATCTAATTCATTTAGAACTTTTCAATATATTAGTTACATAAAATAATTTACATAATTTAAATTTATAAAATATATAGTTTTATTTAATATATTTATTGATACACACACATGTGTATCGTATACATATATACGTGTGTGTGCGCATATGTAACATATCAACCCGTGCAAGATATAACATTCCCATGTATAAGATTTACATCGCAACATACACGTTAGCTCATCCAATATATAATATATGTTGTCCAAATATATGCATATATATTAGCTATCACTTATATATAAATATTATATATACATATATATAAATGTACATGTTTAGTTTATTTAAATAAGTTATATAAATGTATAATATATTTATATTTATACACATACATACATTATAATCTCATAGATAAAATATTAATACAAATACATGTTATCATAATATATCTATTTAATATAAATAAGTTATTTAAAACCAAAAATAAACAATAATTTTTAAACATGAAAAATGTATATTTTGACGTAAGTATAATAATATTTTATTTTATTTTAATATATACACACATAAATATAGTTATAATATATAAACATATATAGGTTAATTAATGAATTATTAAAATTTTAATTTATAAAAGTTCAAATCATGTGTTCAACATAGGAAAATTTTATTAATATATTTTTGTTTCAAAATATATTTTAATTGAATATTCATTCGAAATTAAATAAATATTAATAAAAATTATTTCTTAACTCTTTTTTCAAATTTTATATTTTCAGTAAATCATAAATAATATTTTGAAGTTTGAAAAAAAATTCACATTTTTTTAGTTCGAACTTTTTTAAATAATTTATTAGTTTTCGGTTGAATTAAATAATAGCTTTTAAAAAATAATAATAAAATGCTTTTAAATTTTTACTTTATGGCCGAGAGCTTATCTAATGCTAAAATGATTTTATAAAATTTAAAAGTATCATCACATATTTGATTTTGTATGATTTATTTATATAGTATATTGATTTATATAATATTAAATAATAATAAGAATTTATAAAAAAATATTTTCTGATTGTCGAAAATTACTGTTACTATAAAGCTTTATATACAAAATTATATGACCAATTTCAACCATAGTATGAAGATTTAATTAATAATAAAACATATATATAATTAAATAACACACACATAAATAAATATATATATATATATATAATTTTATAAAAATTAATTAAAATATATATTACGTGACCGTACTAATCTGATATGTATAAAAAAATTGATTTTTTTAAAACATAAATAAATACATGCATGTAACCAAACTAATTTTTGACAACAATGTCATATGTCAGTATCGTTAGCTAACTAACAATTTAATAATAATATTCATACATAATAAAATATTATACAAAAAATTATGAAGTATAATTTGATAAAAACCATACTTAATAATAATATTCATACACAATAAAATACTATACAGAATATTATAAAGTATAATTGGATAAAAAACCATACCTAAGTACCAGAGCCTTGACGTACACCTTAAGGAGATGAACTCTCCCCTTTGAAACTTTTTTCGATTCAGCAGATTGCTAGTCCTTGAACCGTTGACCTTCAGCAATCGAATTATGATCAAATATGACTTATTTTAGTTTTTTATGATGGAGATGTTATAATATAATTTTGGCCAGCAAAGGACGGAGAAGGATTAGCAAAAAGGTCTAATCTAATTAGGGCTAGAGATGCTTAAATAGTGTATAGAAGAGAGAAAAGAGTGGATCTCATCTTATACTAATCCTCCTTCAGTCTAAGCCATCCAAAATCAAGGCCCCTTACACCATAATCAGGATGCCTATACCATGTATTTTCTACTAAAATAACAATCCCAATGATGGTAAACCCATTTACGCTCATATAAAAATATTGTACAATTTAATCCAATTTAATCGCTTATCGATATCGTGTATCGATTGATATATTTATCACTATTATAAATATATATTGTAATATTTATTTCTCAAATCATAATCAAACTATATATATAAATTAATTTAATTAATTTATAAAAATTATAATGTAATTAAATCGTATGGTCAAAGTAGAATTCATCGTTTCAATTGTATGACTCATCGGGTGTAAATTTGGTAACGATTAATATCAAACTATTCGAATATTAATGTTCACATGTCACTTAGCAGGTGATGTGACATTTTTGCCAAATTTATCGCTTACTCGGTTTTGTTAAAATTCAATTTCACTTTGTTAAGCATTACCAGTTATGACTTTTATTTACACCAATTCTCTTCGTTAAAACTATATCACCTTTATAATAATCCATACCTCAATGGGCCTAAATTTCAACAAAAATTAAAACCCAAGTTCATCAAAGTACAGCTCATTGGATTTGGTACCAATGCATAAGCTTGAGCATTATCAGAGATCGATAGAATTCTAAATTCACAGCGGAAATGGTAATAAGATAAGAATACTAACTATGACTACTACCTTGGAATTAATAGTATTCCTTGGGTAACAGATTATCATATCAGCATCGAGCACGAGAGAAAAATAGACTTCTCCAACAATAAAGCACATCCAGTTCTAGTGACATGTCCCTCTAAATCTATCCTGTGGTTGTAATGAAGGGGGGGGGGGGTTAGAACAACATCGTAGTGACTGGAAAATATATAAATTATTCATAACATAACTTATGTCCATTTAGGTTAGCAATTCTAACCTTGCATTGCACACACAATCATTTACCTTCCCCTTCCCAAGGTACCAAATACCTATGAAGCCTTATTAACCTCCCAATACTTACAAACCCATTTTCCACTTAATACTTCTAAATATGAAGTGGGCTTCTATAATCCTCACGAAATACTTTTAAAAGAGAAATACGAAAATTCTGCCATTTAAGATCTCAATCAAAGTAGACCCTGTCATTTAAGATCCCAAGGTGGTACTCTAACAATGTTGTCACTGGTCGGCGGGTCCTAGCTATAAAGGCCATTAACCACTATTTAAGGCTTTCGACATTTAGTGCCGAACTATTACCACATTTATCATCGATAACCATAGCCATGTAACAGAAAGTACCCAAGCCACTTAATAGCTTTAAAAAGGACCAGGCAGACTTCTAACCATTTGATACCTATATCTAGGCAGGTTCCCATCACTTAATACCAATTCCTAGGCAGACTTCTCACTGGTACTATCGTTATTATGAATTTGGCAATATGAGAGACCATAACCAAGCCACTTAATACCTCATTAATAAGGACTAGCCAGACCCTTGACCATTTAACACCTATTTATAGATTAGCCTTTCTCATTTAAGCCCTAATCCCAAGGCGGACTCCTCACTTGTACTATCTAGCTGGCATCGCTTGGTATCTCACTAGGTTACTTAATACTTCTTTTTAGGAGAGAGGCGGACCCTACAACCACTTAATACCTCAAACTCGAAGCGAACCCTTCCTGAGATATCCACCAACACTCTTAATTATAAATACAGAATCTCATTAGGTTACTTCTTTTGGTAGGGAGGCGGGCCCTATAGCCACTTAATACCTCAACACTAAAGTAATCCTTTTAAAGACATCCTTATTTATTTGGAATCTCACAGGTTCCATAATACTTCCCTTTAAGAGGGAGGCGGACTCTATAGTCACTTAATACCTTAAATCAGAAGCGAACCCCTATGGAGATATCCTTCACCGCTCCTAATTCCAAATTTGGACCATTTAATACTTTCCAATTAAGAAATTAGGCCAATCTTTCATGTCATCATGGGTCCTAGGATTAGTGATTTATCACATCGATAGTAAGTGCATCCGACTGCTGATAGCCATAATGTGAAGGGCAGTCGGCGGTCCTCTGTCAAGTGACCCTACCGATCTCGCATCATTAAGCTGCTAAGTCCAATTAACCATCCTAAGTCTTTACTTATATTATCTTAGGTAGACATTGGACTTAGCTTGCTAATTCACTTTTTATTTAAGGCAATAAGATTTACCTTAAATACTTATCTACCCAAATCCCCTTTTTATGCTCATAAATATCAATTTGTCCATAAAATCCTAACGGACATTTCCTAAGACATTTATGTATGATTGCTAATTTCATATTAGTAACCTTTTTAACTATTTTGTAGTAATTAGTTCAATTTCTTTATTTATCAGTCTCGTTAATCACTTACCCTATCATGTTATTGCAACTCCCATATTTATTAGCATTCACTGGACTGCGACCTTTTAAATTACTTTCACATTTATTTATTGTCTTGTTAGCTTTTTATTTAATTATTACAAGCATAGTAAATTACGTACAAATATCTACTTTTATCGAATATATGCTAGTTATATATCTTCACTAGAATATTCCTTCCATGTTCAATTATTGGTATCATATCAAAAAAGATTATCCGCTATAATTTCCATAAATTAGTTTGAAACAAAAGATTTAACTTTAGTCTATAAAAGATTACATCATTTGAAATTACAAGAAATAATCATTTCTTTTTATTACTGAAATGGACAGTGTAAACTATAATGAATTCATACTTTATACATCTCTCTCTTTTTATTGCATCTATTCCTTGCTAGATCAAATGCTGTTTTAAAAGGGAAAGAAATCAAATTAATTTACAAATATTAAGCAAATTTGAATTTCAACAAATCCAAACATAGAGAAGTTTACATTCCAACAAGATTAGGGTAATAATCTAAATTCATACCATCATCATACAACCTATTTCAAATCTGGAATAAATTTTATTCAAATCAATAATCTAAATTCTAAATTTTGGGACTAATTTTTAGATCAGGTTGTAAATAATTCTAAATAAATCCATAACCATATGCGATATTCATCATATTTAATTGGTTTCCTACGACCCGTATACAATTATCTAGTTAGGCATAAAAATAAAATAAACATAAATAGGATAATTTACATATTATAACAATCTATAAAATTTCTCACTCACCTTTTACAAGCGAACCAAATCTTCAAATCTGAAGTAGAACCTTTGATTCATCCTCAAATTCTTTGTAATCCAAGAAATATGTATAAAAATGGTATATACATACATTATAATTATAGATCTGAGAAGAGATTAGAGATTTGGAGAGAAAATAGATACAATTATAAAAATATCTCAAATATGTGTATAGTTGATTCTCTTTTCTTCTCCTTTTTATTAGATTTCTATTCTTCTTCGGTTTGTATGAATATAGATATAAATATCCTATTTATAATTAGAAAGAAAGTGGAGAAGAAGAAATGGCAGAGCTTTGCTACTCCTTCCATAAAAATATGAGAAGAGAAGGGAGGGTTAGGCCTGAATTTATAGGCATAAAAATCAACCTCAATCGTTCGACTATTAAATCTAGGTTGTTGTGGCCTAAATTTATTGCATTCGCGGTTATTCAACCGCCTCATATACAACAACCGATTGCTACATGTTAACCGGTCATAGTGAACGGTCAACCTGTAGGCCCGGGTGAATAATTATAAACGTTAATTAATTATACTCGAATTATTTCCATTCCAAATTTGTTTTTCGTCCATAATTCCTTCGCTTGGGCTCCGATCGCAAAACTCTATGAAAGTTGCTCATAATTTCACCATGAACGCAATGGTAGAAGTATCATGGTAAAATTCCATTATTTGTGCAAATTCTATTTTTAGAGCCTAATTAATTAATTAACTAAATAATTAAATAACTAACGCCAAATTACAAGGTGTTACAACTTTGGACTTATGGAATTTGATAACAATCAAAATTCCAATATCATCCATAATCAACTCTATAATCCAAATACAAAGCCCTTAGTCAAATAATAACAGTTATTATTAACTGATATGCTCTGGCCAGAGACTTTGACTTTGAGTTGACCGTGATATTAACCTTATATAACCGAGGAGACGAATCCTCTTTTGAATAGCGGTTCATTTCCAACACTACGACTCGACCCAAATATAGTCTTTTAGTGGACATTGTGCCATGATTTGACAATAATTAAAGCAGAGCTTTCATATTGAAGATCGATATATATCTTAATTTTCGAGAGAACTATGTAAACTAGTAAAATCAGTATTTTCTGTTTGGCCTTATCATATTAACCAATAGAAAACCATCGATTGAATCACTCCATAGTTATCCAATAACTATTCATATGTAATCCCTTGGTGCCCCTAGCAGCTATGAGTAATACACTGCCCAGCATTTGGAGAGCATTACATACTCTAGTCTCAAGATGTATCGATATCCAGTCTTGATACATCTTAACAAGAAATGTTTGAAATGGTATATTTATTTTTATTGCGACAAATTACTCTCAGTTACAACACTTTGTAACTACTACCATAAAACATACCATTAAACGGATTTTGGCCCATCATGATGGGTAAAATTTTCGGTAGCAATATGACATTGGGGGTGGGTCAAATTAGGGTTTAGATGCTAGATTTTGGATGGCTCGGTTCAAGGAAGAATTAGCATGGGATGAGATCCATTTTTTTCTCCTTTCTATCCACTATATAAGGAAACCTATACTAATTTGATTAGAACTTTTGGTTGCCATCTCCATCACATCTTGCTGGCCAAAGTTAGTCCATTAATGCTCCATCATATCAAGTATAAAATAGAAAGAAATCACCTTTTATTTCAAACGAGATTAGTTATCGAGTTAGATATATGTAACAAATTACATAATTGCCGTTAGGTTATACACCTAACTCTATCAATCTCCTACTTGAACTTAGAGTCAATTATGGAATCTTATTCCAACTTCTCTAATCGGTTTCCTCAAAACCAATTAGGTAAGTCCCTCGGTGAACGGGTATGCTATTATGTTTTAATTATCTACTCTCTGTCAATCAACTCTCTCCGACGCTGATAGACTACCTTTATCATGTGGAACAATTCGAAGTATGTCTCTCGACTTCTAGTAAGCTCCTAAGTTATGTTATGAACTATATTGTGATATTGTCATCATATAACAATGTTATAGGATTCTAAACATTTGGAATCACCCTCAGCTTAGTTATAATTTATGCATTTATATTTATATATATTTCCTTTATTGCGACGCTGTACAAGGCGATGTACTTAACCTTTTTCATCGAATCAGCCATACTATTTCATCTGAAACATTTCCAAGTTAAAGATTCTTAACTTTAATTTATTATTAACATAATATACTCAAATAACACTGATGAAAGTTGAATTCAACACTTTTTCATTAGGAGTTCGTTGTTTCTGTAAACAATTCTCTAGTACTTCATTAATACATGAGAATACTACAAACTAGTATTTAGTGATATCAATTTGGGTTATTTGTTTCATGTATCAAAAATATAAACATATCATGATATCATAGACAACATAACATGTGTGATAATTCCTATTGCGGACGCATAAGGAATCCATCTTACATGTTCCCTATTATACAATTTAATAAGGTATCCTTACTATCATTTGGGACATTCCCAATATCTATTGCAGTTACTATAAAGACATCATTTACCAACCCAATATTGAGTATTGAAATAACTAAAACTGATTTTAACATAAGTATATCTTTCATAATAAGCAGTGTGTTGTTTACTCATAGTTTATAAATGTCTATGTACCTTTTAACGTTCTTTCTTATAAATACATGCTTCCTTTAAATTTTGACCGATAATCAAACTATTTGGTAAGTTTATCAAAACATTTGTTTAACTTTAATGATTTTCATAATGACACTTTCATATTCGTTCTCGGATCGTATCAAAAACCCACAAAGTCAATATCGATTCCACTGACTTCGAAACACTTTGGTTATTATGTGTAAATAGTTTACTCTAATCATTATTTAGAATTTTCTATTTTAACACATACATACCAAAACATAAAGTCATACCATGCGATAATTTTGCGAGTAAAATCCAATCCAACTTAAGCAAATTGAATGGTGAATCTGTGACATTAAAGTCAACAATTGAAATTTACGGTAATATTCTTATCAATGTGGCTCATTATATTCCAACTACATCTTCTTTCTCATAAAGATACATTTTAGGCCAATGGATCATATCCTTTCAGGTACGAATACCTAAATCATTTTTTGATAATGAACTTAGAATATATATATATATATCTCTAATTAGCGCATCATACCATATCATAAAGTTAATATTCTTAATGGTTTAATTAAAAAACCGAGGATTATTTATTCTTGATATGGATAAGAAACTCATAGTTTTTCTTTAATGTAAAAGAATACTCATTAGACATTCTCACGTACTTGTGTTCATTTAGGTTCGGTCAATTTTATTTCATCCCTTATAATCAGTTTTGTCATTGGATAATATCTAAATTCATTTTATACAAATAGTTTCTTAAAGAAGTTTATTCACTACAAAGTTGGTATTTCTTGAAACAACAGTTGTAATAAGGATTGAATTAACCCTGGGAGGTAAATAGAGTTTATAACAAATTCATAGAATAATAAAAATTTCAGCATAGATAATAATAGGGTAAATGTGGAAATAAAAACAATACACAAATTTACCCAGCTTCGACTATACTTGCCTACCGTGCCCCCAAGATTTTGAGTAAGATTAAACAATCAACCGCTCGAAGACCCTGTAAACTAGCGACTGTCACTTACTTGATTGTTATAACCCTAAGCTTAAAACCCTGCCTCGGTTCTATTATCGAGTTAAAAATTAAGTGAACTACATAGTGTAGTTCAATCCTAGTTACAAAACTATAGTTTTATTGTTAAAACGATAAATTAATACAATATTTGAATAAAGTGGAAACCCTAATTAAATGTTCTAAAATAAAAAAGAGCGAGAGGCCCAAAAATAAAAGTGTAGTCCATGTAGTCTTCTTGTTCCTCTCTGTTTCTCCAAAGCCGAACCTTCTGCTTTAATTTCTAGGTTTTCCCTTTAATTTTGAAGCCCTTGATTTTATATCGATTGATGAATTTATGCCTTTATCTTCTTATCGATCAATCGCTTCAGTTGCCTGGCGATTCACTGCTTTGGTTACTTCAATTGTTGAGTGCTTCTCCGATTAATAATTTGATACAATTTTGATTTTCTAATTTTTTAGTATCGAACTCGACTCTAACAAATATGCAATGATAATATTGGTATTTATAAGGTAGGATTCAAAAAATAAACCTCCCTGATTCCATATATTTCATGATTTTCTATTTTAAAATTTTCAACTTTAATTAATGCTTTTAATCGTGGTTGTTTCTTTTCGATTGGTCCTTTGATCTTTGGTTTTGAGATCATTGACTTGTTCATCTCTGATATATACATTGACTACGGCCGACGGTTGAATTTTTCAACTTACGATTTTTTTTTATTTCCTGTTGCTATTTGTTTTGTGCGTGCACCTCCAATCGTGTTAGACTTTGAAAATGTTTCATATGTATGTATACATACATACATACATGCATACATATATGCATATAGATATATATACATCTATATGTATATATCGATGTGATTGAACAAAAATGCTTTGGTTAATGTATATTTTCTAATCGGTTTTGTTTGTGCACTTGAAATTTGCTAGCTCGTCTTGATTTTCTGGTTTTGTGCATATCGCTTGTGCATGTTGCTGAACCTGATCTGAACTCGTTATGTACTTTTGATCTACCTTGTACATTACTTGAAATGTGTTTGCCTATGTTCTTTGTTTTATTGTTATGTTTCAGTACGGTGTCATGCTGCCCTTGTTGTGCCTGGTTTGTGCACTTGCCTTGTGCACGTTGTTGCACCAGTTTGTGTTTCCCCTTATGTATTCTTCTACTTGCATTAGTTTGCATGAACTTGTTGCTGTCTTAGCTATGTTGCACATGACCTTATGTATGTTGTGCTACACACATTGTTCATTAGTTTGCTGATCTGTGCACCTGTGTACTTTGCCTGTTTGCACCTGAAATCTGCCTTGCGCTTATGTTTTCCTTTTGTCTTGCTATTGTGCATTATGTTCACTTTATTTTGTGGATTTCAGCTTTCAGACCTATGCATGCCTGTGTTGAGCCTGAAATATAACTTAGGGGTTAACCTTATGTGCAATTTTGAACTATTTTTGGCCTTGGTATTGTATACTTTTGATATGCACATTGCATATCTGAACCATGTGCTCGCTTACTACCTTTTATTGCTGTTTTAGCCTTTGCACTACTTACCTTTAGCTTGACCTGGTTATGCATTATGTTGAGCTGCTTATGTTTCTTGTATGTATGAAAGTTTGAAATGTGCACAAGTGTATATGCATAGCCTTTTAACGTGTTTGCTTATTTTAGTTTGCTCGGCCTTAGAGCATGTACAGTGATCTATCTTGCATGTCATAGTTTGCTAACGCACATTATTGACTAGTTTTTTTAAATTTTGCTCCACACGAACATATTGTACGGATCTTTATATACGCCTTTTGTACTGGTCCATGCTCGTTATTTTTGGTGCCTATCTAAAATATAAAAAGAACAAAACCAATAAACCGATGCAATGTCGAGTTCAAAAATATTTATACTTTTGCAATTTCAATAGGTTTCGTTTTCTTTTTACCGTATTGTTATTTGATAGGCAAAGCAGATGACTGGCGAAAAACAACTAGAGAAAGAAGGTAAAATCGAATTCGAGTGAGTGAGATTAGGAGTGATCACATATTTTGCATTTTAAAGCATGTTTTATACGAGAGCATAAAATATTGTTATATATGAATATTGTATACAAAATATTGTATTAAAATATTGTGGAAGCTCTTGTTATAAGTGTGTTCTATTGAAATCTTGTTGAAATAAAATATTTCTTTAAATAATTTTAAATCTGTTTATTTCATTATGTGATGTTGCAGTAGTGTTATAAGAAACACACACATACACACACAAAAACACACACACACACACACACACATATATATAAATATATATATTGTGTGTGTGTGTGTGTTTATTATTGACAAACAAAAATTATAAACAACTATATTCCACAGTCTCCCCCTTTTGATGATAACAAACATATATTTAGATTTTGTGACAAATAAATATGTTTGATGTGTTGTGAACCAGCTTCCCCTATTTACATAACCCTTACAACAAGATTCCTCATAGATAAATGTATATAATAAAAAATTCCTAAATGCTAAAGAAAAATTAATGTCGATATAATTGCAAAAATTAAAACAATTGTTGAAAAATGAAACAAACTCCTGAATATCACTAAGGGTATACTCAACCACTAAAATCTTAATCTCTCTCTCACTTTGGTTAGCATTAAAAATTAAAATAATAGCCGATATAGCGATAAATTTTGATTGAAACTGTAAATCAAATAGAGACAAAATACATTAGAAATTTTAATCAATCAAACGAAAATCTTAATATTTGATTAATTAGACTATCCTACTTTAGAGATGATTGGATGATGGTTTAGGGAGAATCTTATGTAGTGACAGTAGTGAAGTATTTTTAATAAAGGAATTTTTTTGGAAAATGTTCTTCTAAAAGTCATACAAAGTGTTGAGCACTTTCTAACCATGCATGTATAACCGTTAGGACCTTTAAATGAGGTTAGTGGGCACTTAAAAAAATATCAAGTATTTATAACCATGCATAACCGTTAGGACTTCTACATAAGGTTAGAAACTACATGAATGTTTATTCCTCTCTTATATAAATGTTCCATCCATGAATAACCGTGAGGACTTTTAAATGAGAATGGAAGCACTTATGTAGAGATTAAAGTTATTCATTCATGAATAACCATAAGGATGTTTAAATGAGAGTGAATACTTTATGATATAATTATAAAATACAATAAAAAGATAATTTCTCATTTTTCGAAATACCAACTTCTACACTATATTAAATTTTGATGTATGGATTGTAAGAAAGACTATAGAATAGAAATGCTCATAAAATATGTACTGATTAAAAATACTATAAAATCTATACAGTTTTCAAGAAATTCTAACATATCCTTCCTCTAGTTATGAAATATAATTTAATCATCTCTCATCACTTTCTTAAGCACTTCAATTATAAATTTAAATTGGATTAAGCAGTCAACAACCATCTTTTCCAGAAAAAATTCCTTACTAAAGTAAACAAGAGTATTTTATTAAAGAAAATCGAAGTAAAAATCTAAGTTATTTGCAAAATTCATAAACCCAAAATAAGTTGTGAAACTCAATTTTCCGGAGGGTTTTTTGTAAACAATATCTGCTAGTTTTATAATCAGTGGAAATACCAATCAAATGCAAATGTGACATCTAATGAAGTGATGTATGATACGACTTATACTTTGGTTTCATGGTGACATACAATGGCATATTACTATAATATTCCACTACTTGGAGGCCCAAAACTAATGGCTATGGATGCTGCAGTCATCCACAGTTATTAATCATTGACGCCAAATACGACGGTGTTAGTTTCATAAACCCTTGGGCCCCCTTTCAAAGTCATTGCCTTCGAAACCCTTGGACCTTTTCGAAAGCATGTAGGAAGTGTCTTAAAACATCTTTAAAAACAAGCACTATGTTTTGAAAGCATTGATGACCGCAACACACTGGAAAGGTTAAAGAACGACATCAGAGCTTCGACTAAGTCAAAACCCCTCCTTTCAAAAGCATTATTTTATAAGTAAAGAAACTCATTTGAAAGCTTACTCTTTAAAACATAAGTTGATGGAAATCCCTTAGAAAGCATTTCTAAAAACTGCTTCGAATCCTCCAAAGGTTTTAATAAAACGAAGGCAAAAGCTTCTCTTTCTAAAACAAACAAAGGTATCTACCCCATTGGAAGCAAGGCTTTCGACACCTAGCCTCCCGCCTTTCTCTAATCTACTACGTACCATCTAAGTGATACCTTGTGTATTGGTTTTTACTTAGTGGGTTTCGTCTTGGTTGAAGGTGGAAGCTCTGGTCGAAAGGTACTTCTAAAGAAGGCGGAACCAACTTTTATGGGTAAATCTAATTTAGTACTAATCAAAGCAAAAACTTTCTAACTAACCCGCCATGTGTAAACACAAGATTGGTTGCCTTAACTTTTCAAATTCTTTACTAAAATAACTGCCGCTAATTTCAGATCTAAACCATGGTTAAGTTAGCAAATAAGCCCTTCCATTAAAAAAAAAACCAATATTGCAAAGAAGTCCCTTTTCTAAAATAATTTAATTTGCATAGCAAATCACTTAGGAAAGATCCTTAAAAATTCCAAAAATTCACTTTAATCATGTTTCTTACATATTAAAATTTCAGACCCAAATTCTTAATATATTTTTTGAAATAAATTTATAAACCCAGTTAACCATATTTTCTTTTGAAAATTCATAACAATCAATCCATAGCTTGAAAAATTATCGAAATTAGAACCCAGCTCAAAAATCATGTTTTACATAACATAAATTTTTTCCAAGGCATTAAAACGTCAATATCAATCGGTTTTTGCCCTAAAACCTTATATAGTCTTATTTAAACATTCTTGTTAAATCAAATAAATTTCGATTCAAGCATATCATCATCCAAATCGTCATAAAACGAATTTACACTTGAATCCAAAAATATATGATTATAAAACAAAATAGATATGGAAATATTATTCACCTTGATTAAGATAAGGAGATTGTATTGAGATGTATTTCCCCTAAGCTTGAATCTCTAGCTTTACTTTGATATCTCGTCTCTTTGATTATGGCCGGCCCCCCATTACATTTTTCTTTTGCATTTTCAAAATTATGTGAATGGGAAATGACATGGTAGGAACGAGAATATATAAGGGTAAGGGTTATGTGCAGCAAATTCCCAATATATCCTCATGTAAATAATCAACTTATAACCCGTTCTTAAGCCCATTTAATTATTTTATTAACCACGGCCTTAGTTATATTTATTCAAATCTTAACCCCCTTATCTCTTAACTTTTACACTATTCTATTTAATTTATCCAATTGAATTTTCTGAATAATGTTATCAAAAATTAGGGGTGTTACGGGCTCCCCTCCTTAAAGAATTTCATCTACGAAATTCAGTTTGGACTAAATACTAAACATAGCACTCATCTGTAACAACTCCTAAAAACCAAACTAGTTTATTTGACTAAGAATTATCTATATAAATCTAATATAGACATACCCAAAAAGCAGATCAGGATAAATATCTCGAATCCTATCCTCTGTCTCCAAGTACAGTCCTTTTAGTTGTCGCTCCACTAAAAATTCACCAACTTGACTGTCTTGTTCCTCAATCTTTTCTCATCTCTCGCTACAACTCGAACTGGTTGTCTAACAAAGATCAAATTAGGCTCTACTGCTAGGTCTTCCAACTCCGTCGGAGCCTCTGGATCATGCACATACTTGCGAAGATGAGACACATGGAATACATTATGGACACCTGTTATAATGCTTGACAACTCTACTCTATATGTGAGGTTTTCAAAATGGACCAACATATCTTGGTGCCAGTTTCCCTAACTTTTGGAACCATACCACATTCTTCATCGGTGATACCGTAATGAAAACCTAGTCTCCAACTGAGAGCCTTTGGTTTTTATGCTTTTATCTACGTAACTTTTTTATCTGGGTTGAGCTTCCGTCATCCTTTCTCGTATCAACTCAATCTTCTATGACGCATCCCACACCAAATCAATACCTAAGACCAATCTGTCTCCAGTCTCCAACCAATATGCTGATGATTTGCAGGGCCTTTCATAAAAAGCTTCAAAAGGCGTCATTCCTATACTAGTATGATAACTATTATTATAGAAAACTCAACCAAATGTTGGTGACCCTCCCAAGATCCACCAAAGTCTAATACACAAGCTCGCAACAAATCCTCGTGTACCTTATTGACTCTCTCTGTCTTCCCATCCGTCTGAGGGTGATATACAGTACTCATCTTGAGTTTAGTGCCTAACACATCTTGTATACTCTTCCAGAATTCACTAGTGAATAAAGCATCTCTGTCACTGACTACGCTATTAGGAACTCCATGTAGTCCAACTATGTTCTTCATGAACATCTTGGCTAGAACAGGTGTCGTCCTGGTTAACTTAACTAGAATGAAATTGGCACTCTTGGTCAACCTGTCCACTATAACCCATATACTTTAATATCCTCTACTTGACCTTGGCAACCCGCCTATAAAATCTACGGATATCGAATCCCATTTCCAAACTGGAATGTCTAGAGGATGAAGCAACCCACTCGGCATTTGATGTTCGACTTTCGCTTGTTGACAGTTTGCACACTGCCTAACCCACAAGCCAACATCCCTCTTCATACCTTCCCAATAGAAGCTCCTCTTCATATCTTACATCTTGGTCCCCATCGGTCGAATCGTAAACTTAGACTGATGACATTCCCCAAGAAATTCTTTGCTTAAGTTCTCAACATTTGGAACACATAATCGTCTCTTCTTTCTCAACCATCCTCCCTGTCGAGTAAAAATCTTTCAGATCACCGATCTTAGTTCCAACCTCAAGCCTTCTGATCTTCTCGGCTAACAATGGATCATCCTTCTACTTAAAACAAATTCTCTCAACCAAAACTGGTTGAACTTCTAAATATGACAACACTGAAGTAGTCTGACTTGAACTAGCAGTCGATCTTAACTACACAACACAACTGGCGAAAGCTCCTAGATCCTTCCATTCTGCCAACAAAGCCAACACCACATTCTGGTGTCTTATGCTAATTACTTTAGTACCTTTCCCTGGTGTATATTCTATAACAAAATCATAAGCAGCTAAAAACTCCAGCCACCTCTGTTATCTCATATTCAACTCCTTCTAAGAGAATAAGTATCTTAAAGACTTATGATATGTGTGTAGCTCAAATCTCTCTCCTAAGAGATAATGCCTCCAAATCATCAATGCGAAGATCACCGTAGCCAACTTCAAATCAAGAGTAGTATACCTCACTTCGTGCGGTCTAAGCTATCGTGAAGCGTAGGCAATCATTTTACCGTTCTGCATCAACACGGCTCCCAATCCAGTTCCCCATGCATAAGTGTACACCACCAATCCTTGGTTTCCGTCTGGAACTACTAACACTGGTGCATAGTCAGAAATGCTTTAACTTAAGAAATGCTTCCTAACATTTTTTGGACCAAACGAACTTCACCTCCTTCCTTGTTATCTTAGTCAAAGGTGCTGCCATCTGCGTGAAATCCTTGATGAATCTTCGGTAATAGCAGCAAGTCCAAAAAAACTTCTAATCTCAGTCACAGTCTCTGTTCTCTTCCAATTATTAACAGCTTCAATCTTATCTGGATCAACTGATAACCCTTTCTCTGAAACCACGTAACCAAGAAACTTAACCTCTTTCTTCCAAAAATGACACTTGAAAAACTTCGTCTTTAGTTGATTCCACCTCAGCATTTCGGGCACAACTCTAAGATGATCCTCATGCTCTCTTTCATCTTTAGAGTATACCAAAATTCATCCAAAAACACCAACATGAATCTATCCAAATACTCTCCGAAGACTCGGTTCATCAAATCCACGAAGAAAGCAGGCACATTCGTTAACCTGAATGGCATTACTAACCACTCATAAGAACCATACCTAGTCCAAAATATATCAGAGAAATGCTATCCTCTGTCACTTTTAATTGATGGAAACCTGTCGCTAAATCCAACTTGGAAAACACTCTGGCTCCACTCAACTGATCAAACAAATTATCAATTCTTGGCAAAGGATACTTATGCTTTATCGTCCACTCGTTGAACTTACGATAGTCCATACACATCCTCAACGACCTATCTGATTTCTTCATGAATACCGCAATAGCTCCCCAAGGAGAACTGCTTGGTCTAATAAAATTCCTTCCTTCTACATCCACTGGCTGCACCTTCAATTCCTTTATCTCAGTAGGTGTCATCCTGCTAGGTGGCTACTCACAGGTTCAGCTCTTGGCCCAAGATCTATCTAAAATTCAAAATCTCGTTTCAGCGGTAGTCCTATGACTGGCTCAAAAACATTTGCAAACTTTCTTGCTACTCGAACCTGACTTAGATCTTCTTCCACTTCCATTGCAGTTAACAAAGCATGACTACTTCGATCATATTTCTTCGTTGAAAAACTATCAATATTAACGATAACTCCCCATCCTGGCAAAATATCCTAGCCTTATACCTTCTCATCAATCCATACCTAAAATGATTCAAAAATCTATGAAATCGAAAACATACAGACTGCTTGCAAGCTTATAACCTAAAAAATCAAGTTCTAACCGGTCACATCTCATCCCTAAAGTTGCATACCCTCCTATTGGGTTCGCAACCCTTAAGGAAGTAACATGGTATGTGGGTTCTAAGCATAAACTATCAACCAAACAATGGGATATAAATGAATGTGATGCACCCGCATCAAACAGTATCCTAATTGGTATACTTTGAATCGAAAATGTACCTTCCATCACAATCTTTCCTTTGCCAGCTACAGTTGGCTTAGCAGATGATCCAAGACCAAAAACCTTCCCCTTGTCCGCCCTGACTGGCTATGGACACTGGTTCTTATAGTACCCAAATTGGTCACAGTTAAAGCACTTCACATTATTCTTGTCTGTAGCTATCTTTCCCTTTCCTGACCGACACTCATTTGCATAATGACCCTTTTTGTCACATTTGTTGCAAACCAAATCAGCATTTGCCTTCTTGGTAGTATCTCCCCTCTAGGATCCCTTCTTCTTGATGAACTTCCTTTTCTTTCCCTGAGACCCCTATGTTTCAACAGGCTTCTCTCTAGCACAAACAACAAGCATCTCTTCATGGCGAATTCTCATCTCCACAACCACATTATAAGGATCACTGATATGTGTCATGGGCCATGTCAAGCTTGGGTCTTAAACCTTGGATGAACCTCTCATTCCTTCAAATGTCAATGTCAATAATAGCATACCCACATCGAGACAGCTCATCAAATCTAGTGGCATACTCGATAACTGACATCTCTCCTTGAACTAGTTCAATAAAATTTCTCATCAATGCTGACTTAGCAACCTCAGATAAGAACCTCTGTTCAAATCTCCTTCTGAATTCAGCCCATGTTAACTCTTCCTCCGGAACTCCGGTAGTAAACTGTTCCACCAATGAGGTGCTGACCTTTGCAACTGTCCAGATGCCAACCTTCTCTTCTGCTCATCATCTAATTATAGATCAAAAAAGATACACTCATAATGCAATAGCCATTTCTCTACTTCAATAGCATCCTCCTTTCTCATAAACAGCTTTCCACCCAAACTGATGTAGTCCCTGCTCAACTTAGCATAGTTATTCCCAACTTGAGCCACATGATTAGCTCCTCCAACATTTCCAGCAACTCTAAGAGCAGCTCCTGCTTGCATCATATCGACGAAGAACTAATACATCGCCCCCCATATCTACTGGTGGATTTCCAGCACCCACATTGGCTTTAGCATTTTGGTTAGAATAGCCTATTGACCTTGGTTCCTACTGGTATTAGGTCGAGCATTTACATTAGTTGTGGTGCTTCCTCCATCGAGATTTCCTCTTCCGTTTCCTGCTTTCATATCTTCTTTCTCATAAATTTGCATATGAGCCTTAGTAAGATACGGAAGAACGGTATAAGAGAGAGGGGAATATGTACTTATATATATATGACTATATCTAACATACAAGTACGTTACCATAACATTAACCCAAACACCAAATTTTTTGATTCATTGGATTATGTTTGAAAAAGCTTTTAGGTTTTTTTTTCTTTTAAAGTTCCATAAACCTATGCTTTGATATCAACTGGTAACATCCCCCAACTTGGACGCCCAGAACTAAGGGCAATAGATGCTGAAGTCATTCATATTTATTAATCCTCGATGACCAAATAGGGCGGTGTTGGTTTCATTGAGACATAGAAACACATGAGTATGGAAAAAATTTAAAACTTCAAATAAGATCACATTCTATTTCAAAATATAGTCAATTCATTACATAATCCCACAATCATCAACCACGTTCAGAAAAAATATATGTATTTAAATATACGCCAAGAGCGACCTATGAAGATGCCCTCTTGGAAGATTAGAGTATACACAGAAAATTAAACGACTTTTCCACTACAAAAAACATAGTGGAATCAAATTAAAAGAGATCTAGATATCTATTGTTAACCCGCCTTTTGATAAGGCCATAAGCAGGTGGATTTAACTAAGTCGATTTCTCAGATATCGAAGATGGAATGCGATAGGTATGAGTCGACTTGATTGATAAGTAATGCAGCATGTTTGGAAGGTGGTTCTGCCATGTTAGTGTGGCTCGGCCAAATGTGGTTCGGCGTGTAGCAGGGCTCAACATGCTTTGGTTCGGTCTTGATAGTGTGGGACGGTGTGATGGAAATGGTTCGGCCAAGGTGGATCAGTATAGTTTGGGTCGGCATAATGGTGCGGTTTGGCCTTGGTGATGTCGTTCAGTCTAGGAAGCACGGTTCGGTCAAGATGGGGTCGTTCGGCCTCGTTGGGGTCGACTGAAGTGGATCGATGTGGAGTGGTTCAGCAGCGGATGTGGCTCGATCAAGGAGAGGAGGTCATGCACGGGCCGACGAGTTAAAGCGGCGCGACCGTATGCGGCTCGGTTAGGGAGAGGAGGTCATGCATGGGTAGGCGAGTTGAAGCGGCTCGGTCGTATATGGCTCGATCAAGGAGAGAAGGGCATGCATGGGTCGGTGAGTCCAGGTGGATCGGTCAACGTGGTTCAGCATCAAGGTGTTTCGGTGTCACAATTGGATCGCTCAAAGGAGTTCGGCCATGTATGTCGGTCGACATTAATGGTTGTTCAGTTGAAAGGAATATTTCGGTGATGCTCTTAGTGGGCCCATAACACTCAGGAAGCCCGGTAGCTCAGGTTTCGCCTATAAATATAGCATGTGGGTCTCAAAATGGGGGATCTTCTTTTTGGGCTCTCTTGCTTTCTATTTTCTAAGGCTAAGGCCACTCTTCCGTTTTGTAACTGTTATCGATTATTACAGCAATAAAAAGGAAATTTCTGGAGTGGACATAGGCCGGAGTCAGCCGAACCACTATAAATCCTGTGTTATCACCGCTTTCTTTTTAATTTTTACTGTTATTCATATTTATACTTCCTACACACATTCTATCTGTAATATGTGACTGTGAATTGGTGTTTTCATCTGGATTTGGGGTTTAGTGACCAATTTTGGCGCTAACATCTATACATGCCTCCAGCACATCTTCGGAAGCTTGATTCGGCTAATGAGGTACCTGAAAACCTCAACTCTCAAACTATACAAAATCAATTGAGTACCCGAGAGTTTAAGTGGAAAACATACATTTCGAGTCAAACATAAAGCCTAGTATGAATAATAATCTACCATCTCAAATCCTTTAGATGTCCAGCGAGACCACATCGCTTAGCGGAATGGGTTCTCCCCTCACTAGTATCCCAAAACCTTTATAAAACCACAGACTATGCTTATGCATCCATAATAGTTGAAACAATTCAAAACAATATGATATGATGATATGCAAAACAAATAAATCAATCCCCATTCATTCTGACTATTGGTTTCAATTATAGTTTCTAGGATTACTATTAACATATTAGTTTTCAAAGTCTAACTATAAACCGGTAAAATGTATAAGGACTCCCTATCTAATTACACAGTTTTCATGGGATCACTATGAACCTAATGGTGACTCCAATATCTTTACATTTATCCTAGTTTTCATGGGTTGACTAGGAATCTATGGGTAACTCCAACATCTTTTCTTCTTATCTTAATTTCCATGGGTTGACTAGGAACCTATTGACATGTTAATATTTTAATCCGGATATAGTTTTCATAGGCTAACTACAAACCTACTGGCCCATGCCAGTATCAAATCATAGTTTTTCATGGGCTCACTATGAACCTGTCTTTCTGACATCTTTCTTTATACATAGTTTTCATGAGCTAAATATGAACCTATTGGCTGCTGCCAATATCTTTTCCTATAAAGAGTTTTCATAGGCTTACTGAGAACCTATTGGCCCCTGCCAATATCCTTTCCTTTAATGCTTTAACATCCTATATTCTGATCTTCCCAACCTTCTGGATGCAATTCTACTCATTCAGGAATTAACTTAGTTTATATGCACTATTGGGTCAACCTAGCTTATTATTCCGCCCTTCCCCAAAATTCAGTTATGGGTCCATTACAATGTTTATATATATATATATATATATATATATATATATATATATATATCTCTGTGTGTGTGTGTGTGAAGAAGCATGCATAATAACCTGGTTAATCCCTTTAACCTTTTAATCAAAGAAAACTTCTTCAAAAACTCTTTTTCAAATCACTTTATTTAGTTATGCCATGGTTCCCTTTCAAAAATGAGATTAGGTTATTTTTCTTGGAAAACTAAGGCTGTCGAAACCTTCAAAACCTTGCTTTCTGCTTCACTGGATAACCTCCTTCAAAAGCATATAAATCTCTTTTCAAAACATTAGGCCCCTGCCTTTCGAAAAACTTCAAAATATCTCTTTCAAAATCTTTTGAATGTAATAAAATATTGCTTAATAACACAAAAAAGCATAGCTTCGAAACCAATGAAAGTACCCTTTTCGAAACCACTGGAAGTAACCCCTCCAAAACCATCGAAAGTTCCCCTTTCGAAACCATTGGGTTTATACTTAAAATTTTATTTGGGTCAAAGTGAATATAAATCAAAGTATCACTTTGAAACCATCCTTTATCATATAAAAATATTGGAGAAAACATGATGTCATTGGCACCATCCCTTTTAAAAGCTCCAAATCATTTAAACAAAACATTAAAGCATAGCGTCGAAACCCCATTAAAAGCCAATGCCTTCTAAACCCTTGAGGTCTTTTGAAAGCATTTAGGAAGTGGCTTAAAACATCTTTAAAAACAAGCACTACCTTTCAAAAGCATTGATGACTTCAATACACTCGAAAGGCTTTAAAGAACGGCAGTAGAGCTTTGACTAGGTCGAAACCCCTCCTTTCGAAAGCATTATTTTATAAGTAAAGAAACCCATTTGAAAGTTTACTGTTTAAAACATAAGTTGATGGCAACCCCTTCAAAAAAAATTTAAAAACCTCTTTCGAAAACATATGCTTCGACTCCTTTGAAGGCTTTAATAAAACAAAGGCAGGCGCTTCTCTTTCTAAAACAAAGGTATCGACCTCATCGAAAGCAATGCTTTTGACACCTTGCCATCCACCTTTCTCCTTTCTACTACATATCATCTATGTGATACTTTGAGTATTGGTTTCAACATAGTGGGTTTCGGCTTAGTTGAAGGCGGAAGCTCTGAGTCGAAAGGTACTTCTAAGGAAGGCGGAGCCAACTTTTCTAGGTAAATTTGATTTAATAATAATCAAAGCAAAAACTTTCTAAATAATCTGCCACGTGTAAACACAAGATTGGTTTCTTTATCTTTTTAAATTCTTTACTAAAATAACCGAAGCTAATTCCATATCGAAACCATGGTTAAGTTAGCATATAAACTCTTCCATTAACCAAAACCAATATTGTAAAGAAGTCCCTCTTCTAACATAATTTAATTTGCATAGCAAATCACTTAGGAAAAATCCTTAAAAATTCGAGAAATTCATTTAAATCATGTTATCTAACATATCAAAATGTAAGACCCAAATTCTCAATATATTTTACGAAGTAAATTTATAAACCCAATTAACCATATTTTTCTTTGAAAATTCATACCAATCTTTCCATAGCTTGGAAAATTATGAAAATTAAAACCCAACTCCAAAATCATGTTTTACATAATTTTTCCATGACATTTAAACATCAACATGGATCGATTTTGCCTTAAAACCTTATATAATCTTTTTTAAACATTCTTGTTTAAATCAAATAAATAGTGATTTAAGCATTTCATCATCCAAATCATCATGAAATGAATTTATACCCTTAAATCCAAAAACATATGATTATAAAACAAAATAGAGATGGAATTATTATTCACCTTGATTAAGATAAGGAGATTTGATTGAGGTTTTTTCCCCTAAACTTGAATCCTTAACTTTACTTTGATTTCTCTTCTTTTTGATTATGGTCAGCTCCCCTTTACGTTTTTGTTTTGCATTTTCAGAATGGTGTGAATGGGAAATAAAATGGTAGGAACGAGAACATAAAGGGTAAGGCTTATGTGCGGTAAATTCCCAATATACCTGTATGTAATTAATTAACTTATAAGCCATTCTTAAGCCCATTTAATTATTTTATTAAGCATGGCCTTAATTATACTTATTCTAATCTCAACCTCTTATCTCTTAACTTTTACATTATTCTATTTAATTTATCTAATTAAATTTTCCAAATAATGTTATAAAAAATTAGGGGTATTACAATTACTAAACAAGTAAATCGTTTACTTCACAATATCACTCAAATTGGTTCAAAAAATTAGAAAAAATTCAACAAATCCATTTACGTCAATCAAAGGCAAAGTCATTAACATCGAACAAAGGCATACATAACTAAATTCTCCAATCAATAATTTATTAGTTGTCATTAAATATAATAAAAGTTTTCATTGCATATAGATAATTGACCATTGTTGTTTTGTAAATTCCATCCATTTGAAACCACTATTTGAAGTTTCAAGTGCTAAATTTGATTTAGCACTAAGCATAGAAAATTTTGATATTCTATATTGCTAATCAACGAAATTGGTTTTAAGTCAAAACGGTAACTCGATCAAAATTTATGTCCAAAATATTACAACTTGTTTTCATGAATCAGAAATACTTTTCAAGTAATATGCTGACATGATTGATTTTTTCCATGGTTTTACAAAATAAATCAAGTAACGACCCGACTTTTCGACCCTCGAATGTTTATGTGTCGAACGCCTAAGTGCCAAAACACAAAAAGGTACGGTAACATGAAAAAAGAATAGAGCATGAAAGGAAGAACACAACCTTAGAATCTCATGGCAGAACGTTAATATATAATATTAAAAGAACGGTACAAAGGGTTACTATGAATACATAAATTTCAAAGTTACAAAACCTGACCACTATCATCAGCCTAGAACTCCTGTCCTCATAATGTTGATTTGTGTGTGTGTGTGTATAGCTGCACAAAATAACATAAATAGAAATAAATAGGTAATGGAAGCTTCCAGCTCGTCTTTCGAACTCCGAAGCGTTCAAGTTAAAAATTTCCATACCCAGTCTACTCAAAAGATTACATGAGAAATTTAGGAAAAAAACCAAGCGTCAGATATAAGCTCGGTATGAGAAAACCCAAGATACATGCAACATGTAACGGTGACAATTGAGACCGTACAAATATAAGCTCGGTATGAGAAAACCCAAGATACATGCAACATGTAACGGTAACAACATGTGTGTATAGCTGCACAAAATAACATAAATAGAAATAAATAGGTAATGGAAGCTTCCAGCTCGTCTTTCGAACTCCAAAGCGTTCAAGTTAAAAATTTCCATACCCAGTCTACTCAAAAGATTACATGAGAAATTTAGGAAAAAAACCAAGCGTCAGATATAAGCTCGGTATGAGAAAACCCAAGATACTTGCAACATGTAACGGTAACAATTAAGACCGTACAGATTCTCATAACAATTTTCCCCTCAAAAGAAACCAACCGTTCATTAAGTTTAATATAGTGATATAATAGACAATGTCTATAGTGTATAATATGAATCATATCAAATAGTTATGATGCTTACATTGGTCACACCACAAAATATTTATGTTACAATAAAAATCACTAAGGTACATTCGCATAATGGATTTTCCATGGAGATCCCTTCTATCAAGCCGAAATCCCATCTCCATGCACAGGGATCAGAAGTCACCTTTTGAGCGTCGTATATCTCTAGATAAAATATACCACAAGGAAAACATAGAAGCCTATGCCTGAACATAAACATGAACCACAGGGTACTAAATATCATCAACCTCTGGTACCAACATATCGATAAGCATGCCCTAGACATGGAGCTGATAATATCCTGTCATGGGTCAACCAAACCCCAAATTGTGTAGCCTACTCTGTCTTTAGCCATTTCGGATGTCATGGTTACATTTAGCATCTTTCATATGAGTTTTTATCACTTGAACAGATTACTAATCTCCAAGTGGAATCCTATATCTCAAATAGATCACGAATCACTATATAGGTTCAAGCATCTCGAACAAACATCGAATCTCTACATAGATTTCCATTTTCAACTGCTTCTAAAACATAAAACCCATATATTAGATTTGAAGTGGTATTCGGCAAGTAAAACACTTACCATTCCTGGACTCTTCAAAACTAATCGATGAATTTTTGGTTAACTCAATCCAGTTCTTTCAAAAGTATATAAAAGTTGGAGATTTTTCATACAATACTCCTTCCTGAGGTTTCTCATTGATATGAAATCACAAAGCTTTTTGATTACTTGTTAAGTTAAATTTGGTCAAGTTCGACCGACAAATCGATTATTTAGTCAAAAAAATTGCTTATACAAATCAATATTCGTTTACTTAACTCATTTTCGACATTCCAACATAATTATTTCTTATTCAAGAGTGAAGCCAGGTAAGTTAAAGCATTGGTTGCATCAAAGCCCTGCCTAGATACTTCGTTCTTGAATCTCATAAATAGATAAGTCTACCTCATTGGCTTTTAGTGTTAAGTATATTATTAATGATTCCCATAAACAAGTTAGGAATCAACATGATTAACACATTTCTGATATTTTTTGACTTAATGTATTCCTCGGTCAATAGGGAAGCCGATAGGTTAGAGCTCTATTACTCATATCCCTAATCGAACATCAATCTTAACTCTGACATATTGATAAGCCTACTCTGTCGGCTTTCAGTGTTAAGCATAGTTATTACTTTTCAAATAAGCAATTAAATGATTAACCATTTGGCCATTAAGCAATTTTTACCCCTTTTTGAAAATATTTTTTATACTTTTAAAATACTTAAAAATACTTATAATCGGTTTTAGAACATTTATCCAAAATATTTCTTTAAAATGACAAGTTTATAAAATCTATAAAACTTGAAAAAACAAGTTTTTCTTATAAAAACCTCTTCTTTGAAAATTCATAATTAACTCTTAAAAATCCGTAAATATCTCAAACTACTTTTAAAATATCCTAAGAATAGTTGGTAAACAATTGTAATAAGAATGTACAAAATACTTAAATATAAATATATCTTTTCAATCTTTAAAGTTTAAAAATCAAGTCTGAACAAGGCAGTTTTGCACAAGTGAAGTTTAGGCTGTTTTTGAGATATTACTTAACTTTTTACTAACCATAATTTTGATAACAACAAATATACATATAAAACATGATATTTATGGTGAGAAACCGCTAAGGATTCCTCTTCAAAATTCCATAGAAATATTGAAAAACAAGGCAATTACGAACTGCGCCTATATCGACTATTGCCATAAGTGCAGTTTCAAATCAGGGTCCGACCTAAATCAAAGTACATTTATAACCTATATGCTTCACTCGAAGGTCTTATTACATGTCATGCATGTTCATGCAAGTCTGTTCAAGTCCATTTGATTTCAAAGTAAGAATCAAGACCATCGTTTTTAACATATGTCGAAATCAATTCAAACAGCTTTAACAAAATCAAACACAAGAAAGTATGGTTTGTATTTTCAATCAAAGTGGTGAGTTAGCTCACCTTTTGTCTAACGAATAACCAAAATCCAAGAATCCAAGTCCAAACCCAACCTAGCAACCATCTTTCCTTTCTTCTCTCTCCTTGCTTTACCTTGCTCTTGCCTTCCTCGCTTATTATTCACGACAAAAGATGTAGGAGGAAATGTGCTTCATTTTTAACAATAACTATTTCACAATCTAACTTAGTAGAAGGCATTATTACATTGTAGTAAGACTTCACTTCAAATTTGATTTTATTTGGAATTTTTTGCAATTATTTTTCTTTAAAAGATTATGAAGTGAAGGAAGAAGAAGACATGAAAAGAGAGTTAATTTTGCTTTGTAAATTTGTGATTCTAAACTAAGGGTATGCCTCTCCTTTTATAGGCACAAGAGGGTGCTATTTAAGCTTGCCTTCACTGCCCCAACCATGGCACGGAAGACTCATCTTCCATCACTTCTTCTTTACATCACTTATCCTTATGTTAATTACACTTATACCATTAACATGATATGTCTCTTATCCTAATGGAAGCTTCTAGAATGTTCCATGCTTTATGAAGAGGTGTGTGTTACTTAGTTGCTAATGCATTTATTTGATCATTAACAAGTGCAAAAGAGTTCGAACAACTTATATCGATCGAAAAGATGTCTACCTATAAATCGATTTTCCATCGAATAATATATTTTGTAAACAATTTTCAAAAACAAGTTTATTATTATTATTTATTGATTAACAATGTTTAACAAGGTTATAAAATCATATTTATAATGCTTAATTATATTTTAAATGTTTCGATATTCGATGACGAAGTGTTCGAATTTTTGGATCGTTGTAAATCAACAAAGACTCAAAACAATAAAATTGTAGTGTTATCAGTTAGCTCTCCATAACTTCAAGAATTTCAAAATTTAGGGTAACAACGTTTAAGTTATGATCAATTTACTATAGCTACATTAAGAAGTTCTAAAACAATTTTCAAACAACATAATGAATGATTTGCAGTTTTTAAATGGTTTAAGTTCAAATTATGGTTGAGCACGATACAAAACATATAAAACTTTATGTGTGGTTTCTAACATATCTTTAATTTTGTAAATCAGAGTTAAGGAGTTAAAAAACTAGATATTATACTACAATAATGTTAATAAAAACCGAATTAGCAAAAAGGAAAGAAAATAGAGTTCAGAGATAATACCTTTGCTTAACTTTGATGTTGTACCATTTTTTATTGTAAATCTCCACCTCAATATTATAGGCAAAGAAACACTACAATTATTGCTTTTTAAACATATATAGAGCAATTCAAAGTCTACCTCTATCGTAGTTATTCCTTTGGTCTTTTGTATATCGAAATGCTAGAGGAAGCGAGTAGCTTAACAAAGGAAGTAGGATCACTTCTATTTTCATTTGCAACCTTTGATACCCAAATCCGTTTATATAGCTGTTGGCATTAAAATTAGCCACCAACACCCAGTTGTATAAAAGCACCAATATCCAATCCAATCATAGAAATATGAAGAGAAATAAATGAAGAAAAGAAATTAAAACAATCAGAAAGCAAGTAAAAGGAGACAAGAATTATAGTGGTTCAGCTAATTCCGGCCTACGTCCACTAGCAAATAATCCTTTATTATACTGAAGTTTGTTTATAGTTACAATTTGAAATACCTAAATAAATTTGGTAGAGTATAGCCTAGGATGAAGATAAAAAGAATCAGAAAGCAGACCGCTTTTTTGATGCCATGCCTGATGTATTTATAAGGGAGGACGGGCATGGATCAGGCTTAAATTTCGACAGAAGGTTCGAAAGACCAAAACGAGGCCACCAAAAAATTCCCAAGCCTAATAGAGCCCACAATAGGGATCAATGCCAATCCTTATTAATGCATCCAAATGGGTTGTGATCCATGTAAAGGGTGTTCCATGATGTTAGCTACTTTCTTCCCAAATTTCGTGCAATTTCGACATACGGTTTGTGAGATATAGCATTTTCCGTAAGCAGTATTGCTTGATTCTGATTTCTGCCGGTCCTTCTACAGGGATAGGTATCGAACCCTCCAACTTTCTCCATATACCATGTGATCCTTATGGGAGCTTCTCCTTATTGTATTATGCTTAGCCTCCAAGTTTCATGCCAATTGGACTAGCAGAACTCGATTTATTGATTAATCTTTATTGCAATATGTTGTGAAGGCTGATTATAGCTGATCCCTATTGAGGGATACGTACTGATACCTCCCACTTGCTCAAAATGTCATGAGATCCCTTTGAGGTGTTCCATATGTTCTAAATAGCTTATCCTCCAAGTTTCATGTCAATTGGATGTCTAGATGTTGAAATATCGATCGATCTTTGCTATGAAGTTGGGTTTAGCCAACCCCTAAGAGGGATAGTTACCAATCCCTCCTTCTTCATCCAAATGATATGCAATCCCTAGGGTAGGCTCCCTGGTGTCCCCGCATCCTACTCATAGAGTTTCATATGCATCGAACTGGTAGATCGTGAGATATTGATTCTTTTCCATAAGAATGCTCATGTACTTTGAAGTATGTCGATCCCTCTTGTTGGAGCCATTCTATGTCGATCCTGCTTATGAGTTGAGCCATATTTCATACTTTGAACATTCTACCTTGCATATCTATCACTCCCATTCAATCTTTACTTGATACTATTATCTATACCTTATTTCTGGGCCTTATCATCATCGCTCTGTACCCATTGGCCTTGGTAATCGTGAAGTCTGTTGGGTTAAACCCGCCTATATACCACCTTAGCAAAAGGTAGGTTGACATTTTGCCTCCTAAAACATGCCTTGCTATAGGAATGTGTGTTTTGAATTTCCATTAATTTAAAATATGAAATCCATAAACCATTGATTGCCATATTATCGGATCCATTTCCAATCTAAATACATGATCTCTTCGGATCGTTAGTGATATCCATGATCATTCTGAATCAGTAGCCAATTCCGAACCTACGATCTCTCCAGATTGTTAGCCAAAGCCCAGACCACTCTAGGCCCATATCTAAATCCATAGCTGTTTTAAGTTGATATCCAAATCCATAACCTCCATGGATTGTTATCCTAATCCAAATCCTCGGTCCCACCAGATCCTTGCTGAGCACAATCCATACTCGATGACCTGAGTAAGCCGATCCATCGTGTTTAGGCAAGGTGACCTACCTCTTGCCGGACATAGTCCATACTTGACGAACTTGATCTCCCCGAATCCTTGACAAGCATAATCTTTACTCGACGACCCAAGTTGGTCGATCCATTGCGTTCGACCGAAGCGACCTACACCTTTCTAGGCATAGTCCATACCTAACGACCTTGATCTCTCTAGATCCTTGTCGTGCACGATCCATACTTGACGACTTGATTATGCCGATCCATCATGTTCGAGCGAAGCGACCTACCTCTTGCTAGGCATAGTCCATACCTAACGACCTTGATCTCTTCGGATCCTTGCAGAGTACAGTCCACACTCGACGGCTTGAGTAGGTCGATCCATAACGTTCGAGCGAAGCGACCTATCCCCTGCCAGGCATAGTCCATACCTAACGACCTGTGTTACCTATTATATTGATCCAAATTCAAACACTCCTAAGTCCATTTGCCAAAATATAAAATAAGAGTTTGTACAACCAATAAACCAGTGTTCGAAGCAAACAAGAAGAAAAAACAAATTTCACAAACCCTAGCATTACGGTTTACCATCATCTCAAAGCATGCCTAGGGACCGTTCTCGATCCCGTACATGTATAAGTGACTTAGCCATCCTATTATAGAGTTTGCTACTTATTCCATGCCATCCCGATCAATTGATGACAAGTTGATGATGATGCCTTGATCTAGTGCCATTTTCATTTCAGATGGATGGTGGTTGCTCCCATTCCACCGCTACAGGCCGAGCCCTTACGTATTGTTGTAACAGACCATTCCTCACGTGTTCCTCAATAACATCCTTCAAATGTCTGTAGTCATTTGTATTGTGCTCATATAGCTCATGGAATAGGCAGCACTTTTCTGAGCCGTTCACATTCGGAGGATTCCTTCCTTGCTGGCCTTCAATACGAAAGGCATCCTCGAGTATACAAATATCTCCATTCTAGGGTTTCATTTAATTCCAAATAAGAAGAGAATTTGGGTTCTCTCTTATGTCACTTCAATCCATCGAAGCTATTGTCCATGTTCCGTTTACCTTTGTCCTTTCCTGATCTTTCACTAGGCGGTTTTCCACCTTGTACGGTACTAACTTCCGTTGCCTCTTTATCTGTGCTCACATCTTTTTGTCGCAGAAACCTTTCTGCTTCATGGTAGAATTCTCCGAGATCCTTCAGTGGATCATGTATCAGTGATATCTTAAAATCTGAATTATCTGCAACTCCTGAGACTGCCGCCATCAAAACCAACGATGGATCTGGTCGATCCACCGAAACAACTGCCATATTAAACTGGTTAAGAAATTATTAAGTGATACTCTTGCCTATTTCTTTACTGACGTCAATAACATCACATTCTTGGGTCTTGTAATATGAACCCGAAACTGCTTCATAAATCTTTTGACCAAATTCTCCCATGTGCTAATAGAATTGCTTTCCAACTGTCTGAACCATAGTGCAGCTACATCCGTTAAGTACAAGGGGAAGCACCATGCCAGGACTTCTTTCGATTCCCCCAGTACTTCCAAGTGCCATATATACTTCATTATACGCATAGTTGGATCTGACTTTCCATCATAAGCTTCTAGTGTTGGTAGTTTGAATTATGGTGTATTCCTAGCATTCGTGATATTATGAGCGAATGGACTTTTATTTACATCCCCCAGGACCCTATTCATCAATCCTCCACGCATAGCTCGCCTTATAATCTCTGCAAAATTATCATTGTCTTTTAGTGGTAGTCTCCTATCATCATGTCCAAGCTGCCCCCCGAGTCTACGAGGGAATTCTAGAGCGTATTCCTCCAGACGAGCATCTAAATTCCGATTCATACCAAGCTCCATGGGATTGATCACATGTCCTCTAGCATCATGATCAACCAGACTTAGGGGCATGCCCCTTAGCCTTGTGGATTGGTATTGATCCCTCTGGAGGGATCGATGCCAATCCCTCTAGGATGGCAGGGGACTGCCCCGGCTACTCTATTCCATTCCTTTGTCTATCATTTCCATTTTTCCAGTTCTGATTTTCAACGATTCTTGCTGCTTCAATTCCTTGATTCTATGCTCTAGCTTGTCGAATCTGTTGGATTAAATTTTGCATCACCTCGTCCTATCTTTTCAGCATCCTCTTCCGCATAGCATCCATTATCGTTTCCATTTCATCCCTGGTGATGTAGATAGATGCTCGATTAGCTCTAACTCCTGAGGAAGCCTCCTGACTCCCCCCATGGTGGCTCCTTTTTGGTAGCATTATCCTTGTTGATTGCTTAGCCATTTATTTCTAGATCCAAGTATCCAAGCTTCTAGGTCTAAGATCCTAGCTACCAAATCCATGGGTGCAAGTGTTCCCAATGAAAGCACTAAAATGTTGGCGTCAAAATTGGCCACCAACACCCAGTTATATGAAAGAACGAATATCCAATCCAATCACAGAAATATGAAGAGAAATAAATGAAGAACAAGATTAAAATAATTAGAAAGCAAGTAAAAGGAGACAAGATTTATAGTGGCTCGGCTAACTATGGCTTCTGTCCACTCCCAAATATTCCTTTATTGTATTGAAGTTTTTTTACTGTTACAATTTAAAATCCCAGAATAAAATTAGCGAAGTATAGCCTAGGTTGAAGATAAAACAAAGAAGAAAGCGGATCCCTTTTCTAATGTCATGCCTGCTGCATTTATAGGGGAAAACGTGCGCTAATCAGGCTGAAATTTCGACAGAAGGTTCGGGAGACCAAGACGAGGCCACCTGAAAATTTCCAGGCTCAATGGGCCATACAATATGGGTGAGCCAATCCCTATTATTGCATCCAAATGAGCTACGATCTCTATGGGGGTGCCCTATGATGTTAGATACTTGCTTCCTAAATTTCTTGCAATTCTGACATAAGATTTGTGAGATGTCGAATTTTCCATGGAGTAGTATTGCTTGAATTCTGATTTCTACCGATCCCTCTAGAGGGATAGGTATTGATCCCTCCAACTTGCTCCAAATACCATGTGATCTCTAAGAGAGCTTCTCCATGTTGAATTACCCTTAGCCTTCAAGTTTAACACCAATTGGACTAGTAAAATTCGAGTTATTGATCAATCTTTAATGCAATATGTTGTGAAGGCTGATTATAGCCGATCCCTATGGAGGAATAGGTACTGATCCCTCCAACTTGCTCTAAATTCCATGTGATCCCTATGGGGTATTCCACATGTTCTAATTAGTTTTTCCTCCAAGTTTCATGTTAATTAGATGTGTAGATCTTGAGATATTGATCGATCTTTGCTATAAAGGTGGGTTTAACCGACCCTAACAGGGATAGTTACCGTTTCCTCTTTCTTCATCCAAATGATATGTGATCCCTAGGGTAGGCTCCCTAGATTCCCCATATCTTGATCATAAAGTTTCATATGCATCGGACTTGTAGATCTTGAGATATTGATTATTTTTCACAAAAATGCTCTTGTAATTTGAAGTATGTCAATCCATCTTGTTGAAGCCATTCTATGCTGATCCCTCTTATGCAATGAGCCATATTCATACTTCAAACATTCTTTCTTGCATATCTATCAATCACATTCAATCTTGAATTGATTTTATTACCTATACCTGATTTTTGAGCCCTACAATCATCGCTCTGTGCTCAACGACCTTGATAATCGTGGAGTATATTGGGCTAAATCCACATGCATACTGCCTTAGCAAAAGGTGGGTTAACAATAGAAAACCATTAGTATTTACAATTATACTCTTGGAAACCCAAACTTGTTTAAATTTAATAAAATTTACATTCGTACTTTCTGGAACCCAAATTTATTAAATGGTTTTATGTTTATTCCTTTCCAACATTTATTTTGTTTATGCTCAATTTTTTCATAAATTGAAAATTCTGGAAATTCTTTGAGAAGCTTGATACTACTACAATTCTTTCTCTTAATTTATTCAACTCTGTAATATCCAGGTCCTTTTCTATTTTCAATGATAGTTCAACTTCCTAACAACATATTCAATGATTTCTCTCCCTTGGAAAATTTTCTTATTGTCGATTCAAGTTGTTGAGCCTCAGATCTAAAATCATCGTTTTCATTCAAAAGTGAGATGCATTTTTTCATGGAATTTTCTCTTTTGTTTCTCCTTTGTTTTTCAGAGTCAAAGTTTCATTTTCGAGAGTTTCAATTTTAGTCTTAGACCTATTAATTTCTTCTTCTAGAGCTGACACTTCTCATATTCAAATTCAAATTTTCTAATATTTTAAATCATTAGCTCTAACTCAATTTAACTCAAGTAAACTGTTTTTCTCATATTCTGGTTTATTATATTTTTGTTGAAGTCTATCAGTATTTAAGTTTAACTTGTGATATACCAAGAGAAAATCATTATAGGATAAGTGAGCTACCTTATTTGGTTCATTATCATTGTCACTTGATTGTACCATCAAGCACAAATTTGCTTCTTCGTTCTCACTTTCGGTGTTCTCTTCTTCTTCACTTTAATTCCAAGTGGCTACGAATCTCCTTCTCTTCTTCTTCTATGCTTTATCAAGTCGATTAAACGGACAATTTGGCTTGACGTGACTTGGCTTCATACATCTATCGCATAAAATTTCCATCTTAGAACTGTGACGGCCCCACTGTGATGCCCAGAATAGCAAAGAACATTTCAAATAATGTCATCTGCTAATCCGGAGAATACGGCTTGTTAAAGGCGATCGAATGTGAATATATCTTTATACTAATACCGGTACATCATTTATACCTTTTCACTTAATATCTGAACTGAATTTGACGTGTACAGTGTTAATACAAAGTAATAGACACACCAATTTCTTAGAATCAGAACAATATATCCTATAAATAACAGTCGCATGTCACAACGAAATAAATCTCAACTTATACATATACAAATTTTTAGTTTACAAAGTGAAATACTAAACTCGATTGTTATACAGTTTTACAATTCTTTAATCTTAATTGTACATCTTATAAACATATTCACAAATTTCCTAAATGAGATAAACTAACATCCAGAACTTTGGCAATGATGGTTTTTATTGGTTGTTTTATTGTTGGATTTCCATGCATTCTAGTCCATTTTTTGAATTGCTTTATCAATATTGCTAGCTCAGTTGAAGTGCCATCTTCTTTCTCATTATTGGTTGTACCTTTTAAGGCAATAGATTTCTTTTTCAAATCACTTTCACATTCCTCCTGACTTTCAGTTCCATCTTGTAAGTGATGAGATTTCCTATTAGTTTCTCCAAGTTAAGTCGTTTCAAGTCTTTGGCTTCTTGAGTTGCTATCGATTTTGCTTTAAAACTTCTCGGGAGAATTCTCGGAATTTTTTGGACCATCTTCAGTTCTATGTATCCCCGCATTTTAGATTTTAATACTATATTTGAAAATCATTTTATACATCTCCTTTATATTCTCTTCTTTTACCATTGTGAAATTCTTGTATTCATTGCTAGGCATGACAAGATAAGATTCCTTGACCAACGATGTGCCTTTAACTTCGAGTGTATGCTAAAGTTCCCACGCAGTCACACAATGAGAAACAAGGTTGTATTTAATTTTATCTACGGCATAGATAATAGAGTTTATAGCTTTAGCATTTGATCGATATCAACTAAGATCATTTACATCCCACTTATCTATAGGCTTAAGAACTTCGTGACCATCTACATTTACTGTAGGCAAACTATAACTAGTTTCAACTATGTCCCATGCCTCTATAGTATGTAAAAAAAATTCATCCTAGTTTTCCAATACGAATAATTAATACCGTTAAACATAGAGGACTGGCAACAGATTGTCCAATTCAGAAAAAGCATTATTAAAACTAGCCACTAATTAAAAATTGAATTTACTACCTGGCTCCTATGCCACTTGTAGGGTTGAATTAACTCTAGAGTGGGATGAATAGGGTTTGTAATAAATTCATTGAATAAAATAAATTTCAGCAAGGATAATAATAGATTAAATGAAGAAATAAAAACAACACACAAATTACCCAGCTTCGAAAATGCTAGCCTACTGCTACCCCTAAGATTTCTACTAAGATTAAACAATTGACTACTTACAAAGCTTGTAAACTTGTGACTATCGCTTATCTGATTGTTCTAACCCTAAGCTGGAAACTATGCCTCAACTCTATCCCCATGTTGAGAATTTCTCGAACTACATACCATAAGTCAATCCTAGTTACAAAATTAGAGTTTTATAGTTAAAAAAATATAGTATTTAAATAAAGTGGAAACCCTAATTAAATATTTTAAAAAAAGAGAGAGAGAGAGAGGCCTAAAAATAAATGTTTGGTCCACGTAGTCTTCCTGTTCCTCTTTGTTTCTCCAAAGCCAATCCTTACTTTTTATTTTCTATAATCTCCCTTCAATTTTGAAGCCATTGATTTTATATCGATTGATAATTCACCCCTTTATCTCCTTGTCGATCAATCGTTCTGTTGCCAGGCGATTCACTACTTCAGCTGTTTCAATGGTCGAGTGCTTCTCCTATTGATAATTTGATATGATTTTGATTTTCCTTTTTTTTTAGTATCAAACTCGACTCTACCAAATAGCCGGTGATATTGGTATTTATAAGGTTGGATTCGAAAAATAATCCTCTTTGATTCCACATATTTCGTGATTTTCTATTGAGAAATTTTCAACTGCGATTGATGCTTTTATACTTAACTTTGATTTTTAATCGATCCTTTGGCCTTTGGTTTTGAGATCATTGACTCATTTATCTCTGGCGTATATGTTGACTTCACTGAATTTTTCAACTTACGAAATTTTTGTATAGTTCATGTTGCTAGTCTTTTTGTGCATGCACCTCCAATCATGTCTAACTTTGAAAGTGTTTCACACACACACTCTTATATATGTATGTATGTATACATGTTTGAACAAAAATGCTTTAGTTGATGTTTATTTGCTTGTATGTTTTGTTTTTGCGCCTAAAACTTGCTAGGCTATCTTGATTTTCTAGTTTTGCGCACATTGGTTGTGCATGTTGCTAAACCTGATTTGAACTCGTTATGTACTTTTGATCTGCCTTGTTATTACTTAAAATGTGCTTGCCTATTTCCTTGGATTTTGCTATTATGTTTCAGACTTATGCTGTTTTGCCCTTGTTGTGTCTGGTTTGTGCAGTTGCCTTATGCACGATGTTGCACCCGTTTGTGTTTTCCCTTGTGTACTCTTCTACCTGCACCAGTTTGCATGACTTTACCTTGAGTTTCTAAATCTTTTCTATGTGACCTTGTTGTTGCCTTAGCTGTACTGCATATGGCTTTGTGTGTGCTATGCTGCACTTATTGTTCATTTGTTTGCAGATATGTGCACCTTTGTGTACTTTTCCTGTTTTCATCTGAAATCTGCCTTATGCCTAGTTTTGCCTTTTGTCTTGTTGTAACACCCCATAAAATCAACCACAATTAAATAAATTGGAAAAACTAATTTAAATAATATAGGGGTAAAATGGAAATTTTGTAAAAACTAAAATTTGATCATGAAAGTTATACCTTGGGTTTGTGGCTAATTCTGATCAACTTCCACATATATATAATGAAAACGGATCTTAAACGAAGAAATTTTGGACGTTTGAATTTTTCGGGTGTAAAATAATCTAAATAGAATTCAAATTCAAATAAATAATAAATTTATAAATTTGAAATTCAAAATTTAATAGTAACTATAACTGGGGACTAAGTAACGTTGAAATTAACGTTAACGTTAAATTACAATTGAGGAAGAAAATAAAATAGGCAACGGAAACTAATAAATCAGTGTTCCCAAAACAAGACCCGTCGACTCCTGGCCTATGACCGGGCAACCGCTAGTGATTGACGGGTGGTTGGGGTGGTCGATCGGTGGACACAGGATGGCGGCTAGGGTTTTCAACAACGAATGTTACTATTTTTATAGTTTTAAACCGACATAAATCCAACAGCTCTGGTGCATTCCATCCACTATAAATAGAAGCCTAGCCCTTCACTTTTATTCACACATATTTTAGGAACATTAGTAAAGCTCTATCAGTTCGTCACTTTATAGATTCAGAAAAATACATTAGGGTTCCGAGTAAGAAATCCTATATATATATATATATATATATATATTTGGTTATTGTTTATTTTTTAAACTCTTCACCTCTGGACCTTTAATTTTATGAATTTAATGTATATACAAATCTCTTTCTATATATATATTTGAGAAAGAAGAGATCTGAAGGAGATAATTATAGGCATGACAAATCCAAGAGAAGGCAAGGCTAAGGAACTCTATGAATGGAAATCTTAGTTTTTACATTTCAGTAATTGAATAATCTAGTCTTAATTTTATATATGCCTTAAGGAATGTTGGATTGTGAAACATCACAACAAAATCCCCAAAATTCGCCCAAAGCTAAATGTCAATTCTTAGGTTGAAATCTTAATTGTTTTGTACTAAAATAATGGAGTTTTGTGGATTTTGCAATATATGTGTTTTAACCTTAAATTCCACTTCTTATTCTTTTTCTTTGGATTTGATCAAGAAATTTGATTAAAAAATGTTATGTAATGTGTGAATTTTTATTCATTATTTGCACTGCCTATTTCTACAAATTGAACAGAAATTACCTTGTCTAATTCCTTATAAAAAGGAGTTGAATAGAGCATAAAATTTATCAAATTGTAAGTTTCCACTATCATTATTTTAATATTAATAAGTTAGAGTTGGATTCTAAGTACAAGTCCATTGATTTGATTTTGAAATATTAGATTTATGGCGAAAATGTTATTATGGAAATGAGACTTATATAACATTGGAAAATTTGACATTTGAACATTGGTTTAGGGCGTAATCTCCGCATGCACAGAAATTAATAAATGTGTACTTATATATATATTATTTAAATGACAATTAGTAACTTAATTAACTACACAATTAATCTGTTATAATTCTACGCTATTTACACTAGTTTATATATATATATATATATATATATATATATATATATATATAAAAACTAGTGTAAATAGCGTAGAATTATAACAGATTAATTGTGTAGTTAATTAAGTTAATAATTGTCATTTAAGTCACTTTTAGGAAAGTAATTAATTAGGCGAAATAAGAAGGATTTCTTATAATTCCTAAATAATGAATATGGTGAGATGTGTGATAATAAACTTATAGAGTGTTATGAAATGTGACTAAGTTATAGCAATGCGAGTTCAACCAAAAGCACACAGAAACCTTTCCAACTAATTTAGCTACCAGTAATGCGACTTTGGGGCTAATGTGAGACTTTTCCTATAATAAGTTACTAAAATGATGCGAGGCTAGTCCTGATTCTATAGGATAAATCCACCTAGCTAATCTAACTACCAGTTCTTGGGAATAGCCAGACTAATGTGAGACAACCCCATGGGGTACGGGTCATAATACGAAGGGTCTGCTTTAAAGAATTGAAGGTATTAAAAGGTTGTTTGAGGGCCTGCCTCTTTCTCTTGTATGAAATATTAAATGGTCAGGATTGGGTTTAAGCATGGTTGAGGATATCTCGGAATGGTCCACTTTAGTAGTAGTACAAAGTGTCTGAAGAGATTTTCGTGCAACATCGGTTAGATAGGTACATGTGAGGAGTCCACCTTGGAAACAAGTATTTAATGATTTGGGTCTACTATAGTTAAGGTCTTAAACGGTCAGAGTCTACATATTTTCCATTAAAGGGTATTAAGTGTCTGGGTCATATCTCCCGTATTAGTAGACATTAATAACGTTGGTTATGAGTTATTAATTAAGGAAGAACCTGCTATGGGGATTGAAGGTATTAAGTGGCTGTTTGAGGGTCCGCCTCTTTCCTTTCTATGAAGTATTAAATGGGTATTGAATATAGTTTAAATGTGGAAGACATATTAAAGGGCATAAGATTTTCTATTCACCAAACATTATTGTTACAACTCACTCCTCATTACAACATAGGTCAGGGAAGGAAACGATGATCAAGATGGAGATGACGATAAAAGGAGCTTGTGTCAATAGTCCATTGATTTATTTATGCTATTTTCTGATGTATCCATTTGAAATTGGCAATGTATTTTTAAATATGATTTTGTAACGGTTATCGTTGACATTACGTTTTGGTTTTGTGTTATTTGGAATTTGAAATGAAATGGAGATTTTATCCTTCTGTTGTGAGTTCTGAATGAATAGATAAATAGATCTGTATTGTTCATTTTACCAACCAATAGCTAGCTTTAGAATATGTTTACATTTCGATGGGCCTTTTCTGGGTAGGGATTTAGGCTTGCTTCGTAGCGGATTGTTATATTTGGTATTAAAGCTTAAGTTACTTGATCAATGGTGAAAATTATATGTATGAGTGGCATATTTGTTATTTTTTAAAAGTATTTTTCAAAAACCCTACTGCATGTAAATATATAAATTTGTTTTGAAGATACACCTACCCTATAAATTCTAATATTGAGGTAGTCGTGACCACATTCTGAAAGGATGAGTGAAGCAACTATGAGTTGGAAAAAATAAGTAGAGTTATATTAATACTCTTGCTCCGATTACCCATGGGGTGGAGGTTGCATCGTAAGGAGGGGACTACGAAGAGCATGATCACGACATATGGAAGCACCCTAAAAGCTGAATAGTACTTGACCCATTTATTAACCTAAACTTCCTTAGCATTATAAATTATGGACATTGTAAGCATAATAACTGTCAATGTTCACAAGCATCTACATAAATTGCCTAATAAATAACAGGATATAAAATGTAAATGGAAAAGTTTGTAACTCCAGGATTAGTGAGGCAATAAATATGGAACAAATAGAGAGTTACAAGAATTTAATAAAGATATAAATGGACTAACTATGAAGAGATAAGGAGGTCATAATGGGTAAAATTAGAATGAATAAATAAATATCTTTATGGATTGTCCATTAGAATTATAACCATTTTGTTTGGACAATTGACATTTATAGAAATAGAAATAACATGTTAGGTAGTAATTAAATATTATAAGACAATATATTTGTTAACATTCAGAAGAAAAATGTGAAGGAGTGAAACAAGCTTACATAAGAAGGTATGCATTAATCACCGCAAGAAGATAACCAGATCTTTAAAGGTTGAGTAAGAAAGTCCAAAAGAAGGAACAATTAAAGTCAATTTCTAAAACCCATCCCCATGTAAAAGAATTTGACAATTTTTTTTTGAAAATTCCATCAAATGTTTTGAAAGGATTATTAAATGAAAATCTTATGTATTATAAGTTGAATTTTTGAAAGAAAATGATTTCAGTCGGGTTTGGAAATATACTACCAATTATTTTGTGAAAAGTTTGGAAATAGTGTGTAATTTTAGAAGTGGTGGAATGTTTCAAAAATAAAATGGTGGATAATCTTTATGAAAAGAGAAAAGTAAATCTAATGATTTAAATAGTGGAAAATGGGGAGTTTTTTATTTTTGAAATTTTTAATTTAAAATTGGTTGAGTTAAACAGTTCCAATTTCTAGATTCTTCGTTTTTGAAATAAATTGGGCGTATGTTGGACCCAACGATTTTTCTCACTTTATAAATTCAGAAGATTTTTATTTTGAAAAATCGAGAAAATTTGTAAACTTATAATTTATAAATTAGTGAACTGAAAGGTTCTAACTTATAAAGTATATTTGCATTCTTGATATTCTTAGTTTAAAATCTATTGAGGCAAAAGTTTTTGGTTTAAGATTTTGGAATAAAGTAACGTTTTGTTTTTAAAATAAAAGTAAAATATAATGTAGTTTATATTTTATAATTTTTTCTACCTTATAAAACTGTATGTTTTTTCCTTAAAATTCTTTTAAAATGGTGTATAAATGGAAATGACACTTGATTGAAATAGGATAGAAAGAATGGAAGGTTAAGAATGCTTGATAAGGTAGGTAAGAGGAACATTCTTGTATAAGAAACGGCATTAGGGATTTATATAATGTATGATAATTTATCTAGTTAAAAATAATATAAGATAAAAATGATTGAATGGAAGTAATCATCGTCTACTCCACTTATCGTTGTTTAAAGTTATTTAATATGTTTTTGAAAAATTGAAACAAATGATTATTTGTTGTGATAATTGAGTTTTTGAATGTTTTAGATTAAAAATGCTACTTTCAAAAGAAGAAAGACTTTGTTATATGAAGTAATTAAGAAGGGAAATTTTTCATAGTTCCTTTTTGAGAACCAAACAATTTTCGAATATTATGAATCGAAAGCGCAACTATAAAAATAACACACCTTTGATGTAGAAAGTATTCTAGTAGGAAAATTGTTTCACTCCTTGATTGGAACTAAGCAATTTTTGAATTGTTGATAAAGGTTTCTATTTTTATATTTTCAAAGGTAAAGATTTTGGATCTGACACTTAATAGTTGTGAAAATTTTAGTTTTATGAGAAATAGTGAGAACTTAACCAATTTTTTTAATATGAAGTAGATAGGGATTGCTACCTAGATAAGACCGTTAAAAGTTTTAGTATATAAATAAAATGGGAATAGTATGTACACCATGATCTGGAAATTTGAAATCATTCCTAAACCTTTATTTTTATGTGGTAAAGTTGTTAAGATATTCCAGATCTGTGATTAGGTTGTAAATTAAGTTGCCAGTAGAATGTAAATTTCTATATTTTGATTTTGGAGATACTTCTGTGTAATTTCCATAAATTATCCAGTTTCAAAATGTAAAAAAGCGCATGTTTGAATTAACAAGGGTTGTACCAAAAAGGAAAAGAGATGAGTAAGATATGGATATTCTTTGCGTAGTTTACACTGTCACTTTTAATAAAAGGAAGAAATAATCTCTTATAATCTCAAACAAAACAAAAACCACATTTGTGGCTAATTTATGGAAAATTGTAAGGGTACTCCTTATTAGAAGGATAGCTTTGATAAATTAAAAATGTGAAAATATGTGTTCTAGTTTAGAAATTAATAGTTAGAAATATACGTGCGCACATAAGGTGCTTAACGGCTAAAAATAATAATAAATATATAGATGTCATATTTACGATTATATACATATTAGGTAGTAATTAACATATTAAGATTTATGGACATTGATTACAAATTTAAAGGGCGATAAATTTGTAACTAATGAGAGATAAAAATGAACTAAATGGGAACTAATCAAAGAAATTTAATATGACATTTATGGAAGAATTGAATTGGAGTAGTAAATGGATTTTGAAATTTATAAGAAGTTTAAAGATTGAGTAGAAATGGTCCAATTTTGACAATAATGGTAAATTATTATATGCGTATTAACTAAAGTAATGAATGGACTACATTTTATTAGAAAACAAGAAGGAAAATTAAGGAAAGTAGGCAATAATGGAATGGCTTATTAGGAATGTCCATCTTAATTCAGTAAGGAATGCTAAGATCTCAACACCATTTACACCAGTTGATGGTAAATGGCAACTTCCAGCAAAAAATTCTTTGAGTTTTTAGGTTGTAGTCGCTAGTTGTCTCCCTTAGTTATTGGGAAAGCGTAAGTTGTGGTATAAGATATGTTCATGTTTTATCACCGTGTTGATTTTATGCTTGGAATTAAAATGCTTGACAAATATACATATATTCAGAAGTCACCTACATAAAGGAATTTTATAGGGACACTTAACTAGCAATGAACTATAGATTAGACCAGACATTAATGAGGGAATTAAGTTAGCAACCATAAATAAAAGAATACTCTAATCATATAATTTGAGGATTTTAGGAAATTAAATGCTAGCTTGTAGAATGTTGTCATTCAAGAAAGAGATAGAATGTATAGGGATGTAAAGAGAATTTCTATTGGACAAGGATGAAGAAGTAGGTAGAAGAATTTTCCGTTAGGAGCATTAAGACTGCAACATCTCTATACAGATTTATATCAAGGAGGCGATTCAACTTCATGGAACTTTGGTTAACATTGTTAGTAATAGGAATCCATTAACCACTAATGAATATTGAAGGAGATTGCATATAACTTATGGAACTTCTTTGAACTTTAGCATTGCTTACCTCCCATAGGACGACAGACAAATTGGAAGAGTGGATAGGACCTTGAAGGATTTGTTGAAGATTGTGCATCATGGACCCCGGAGGACACTGGGAGCTGCACATACCTTTAGTAGAATTTTCTCATAATAATAGTCACCGATAGATGATTGGTATGGCATCTTTCAAAGTGCTTTACGCGAGGCCATGCAAATTACCAAATTATTAGTGGAGAACCACCGACAAAATCCTACTCAGACCGGATTTAATGCGCTAGACTTTGAAAAGATAGAGTTGATTAGGCAGCATGTGAAGGTTATAAGATTTTGAAATTCAGGAAAAGTCGGCACTGAAATTTATTGTTCCTTTCCCAAATTTGGGAAAATAGAAAAAATTATGTATATGTGGAGTTTCCAGATAAATGGGCTAGAGTCCATGATGTTTTTCACATTTCACATTTGAGGAAATACCTTAATAGCACGGCTATTGTGGTAGAGCATAATTAATTGGGGGATATTAAGAGAAAATAGCGTCCCTTGTCGATAGCCAATGGCAATAAAAAATTAGGCTGATACGAGTACAATGGGAGAAAGTCAGGTGGAAAGAATGAGGACTTCTTATCCAAATTTAGGCTTTGGTTGCATTGTGGTTGCTAGATTGGATGGTAGGAGATGGTTGCCACACTTTTGACTATCATCTTGCACTCATATGGAAATTTCAGCATATTTAGGGTGCTCGCATACATATTTATATGTCACAGTCACACACTCACGCTAGGATTAAGCTCACTTATAATATGTCTGCATTACATAATCACATTGCACTTTTGGTTGATTAGATGATGTATAGATATCTTGGTTGTATAACATGGATGTTTGTTATGCGTTACGTTCTGCTTTCCTTAGGAAGATTTCAGGATGAAATCATTTCAAGGGGAAGGAATGTAACACCCCATAAAACCACATAAAATCAACCATAAATAAATAAATTAGACAAACTAATTTATATAAAATAGTTGTAAAAATTGTAAAAGTCAGAACTTAGCTATGAAAGTAATGCCATTGCGTTTATTGTGAAATTCTAATCAATTTCAATATATAATATCCTTAAAACAGAGCTTAAACGAAGAAGTTATGGGCACTTGAATATTTAGTGTTTAAAATAATTTAAATAGAGTTCAAATTCAAATAAATAATAAATTACGAACCGAAATTCAAAAGTTAACAGCAATTATAGTTGGGTTAAGTAAATTTTGAAATTAACGTTAACATTAAATTGCAATTAGGAAAGAAAATAAACTAGACAACGACAACAAATAATCAACATTCTCAAAACAAGAGCAGTCGACCCATAACCCATGACCGGTGGACCTGTGGATACTGGGTGGCCGTTAGGGTTTTCAGCAATGAACGTTTCGAATTCTATAGTTTTAAACCAACTTAAACCCAATGGTTCTGGTACGTTTCAGCCAATATAAATAAGAAATTAGCCCCCTCACTTTTATTTACACAATAGTTTTGGGAACATTAGCGAAGCTCTATTACTCTTCATAGATCCAAAAACCACCATTAGGGTTTCAGGTAAGAAATCATAAATATCTATTTTTGATTATTGTTTATTTTCTAAAATTCTTCTCCTCCAAACCTTTAATTTTATAAATCTAATGTATTTACAAATCCCTTACGGTATATATCAAAAAGAAGAGATCTGAAGAAGATTATTATAGGTGTGACAAATCGAAGAGAAAGCAAAGCTAAGGACCTTCGTAAGTGGATATCTTAGTTTTTCTATTTTAGTAATTGAATAGTGTAGACTGGATTTGATATATGCCTTGGGGAGTTTAAATTACGAAAATATCACAATAAAAATTCCAAAAATTCCTCAAAACGAAATGTCAATTCTTAGGTTGGAATGTTAATTATTTTGTATTAAAATAATGGAGTTTTTGATTTTGCAACATATGCATTTTACCTTCTATTCTGCTTCTTATTCCTTTTCTTTGGATTTTATCAAGGGATTTGATTAAGAAATGGTATGTAAGGTGCGAATTTTTATTTATAATTTGCACTGCCTATTTCTAAAAATTAAATAGAAATTATCTTGTCTAATTTTATGTAAAAGGAATTGGATAGAGCATAAAATTTATTAAATTGTATGCTTATATTATTATTGTTTTCCTCCGTTGTTTTAATATAAATTAAGTTGGAGTTGGACTCAAAGTACATGTCTATTGATTTGATTTTGGAATATCAGATTTATGATAAAAATGCTAATGCAGAAATGAGATTTGTATAAAATTGGAAGATTTGACATTTGAACATTAGTTTAGGGCATGATCTCCTAACAAATAGAAATCAACAAGTGCATACTTAATATATATAAACTAGGGAAATAATGTATAATTGTAATATATTAATTGCATAATTAATCAAGTTAATAATTGTCATTTAAATCCTCAGTAGGAAAGTAATTAATTAGGTGAAATTAGAAGGATTTCTTATAAGGCCAAAATAATGAATATGGTGAGATGTGTGATAACACCTTAGAGGGTGTTATGAAATATGATTAAGATATAGGGATGTGTGATAACACCTTAGAGAGTGTTATGAAATATGACTAAGTCAGATTAATGTAAAACATCTTCGTTGGGTACGGATCATAATACGAAGGACTTGCTTCATAGAATTGAAGGTGTTAAGTGGTTGTTTGAGGGCCCACATCTTTCCCTTATATGAAGTATTAAATTGTCGGGATTGGGTTTAGGTATGGCTGAGGATATCTCGAAAAGTTCGGCTTCAGTATAAGTATTAAATGTCTAAAGATGTTTTCATGTAGTGTCGGCTAGATAGGTACCTGTGAGGAGTCTGCTTTGCAAAGATGTGCTAAATGATGAGGGCCTGCCTCAGTTGAGGTCTTAAATGGTTATAGTCTGTGTAACGACCCGGATTTTTCGATGTTTAATTTGAAATGTTTAAATGGTTTTAAATATTGGATTTGGAATTATAAATTAGATAATAATTTTTTAAAACTGAAATTCGAGTGATTTCGTAAAATTTAGAAATCGTAGATTTAATCGATGTGTTAAAATAGCGATCCGAGGAATAGTCTCGGAATTCGACAAAACCAGTTCCATTAGATCCGTAATAGTGTATTATTATTTGATTCCAAATTTCATAGTGTTTGGAGTTAATGTTTGACCATACGGGATAGAAATGCATCGAAATTAATATAGAAATTTAATATAATAACTGGGTCCAAAAAACTATCTTTTTTATACGATCGAATTAAGCCTCGAAACTTGTTTCATTGCGTTAGGAATAGGGGTATAATATTATAAATGCCTAGCAACATGCCTCGATAGGGTATCGAATTTTAAGTTACATTAAATGAGATATTTATAATTAAATAATACTATAACCTGTCAAAATCAAGACTAGCCTTCTAAAACACGCCATCATCACGATTAAATTCGCGTCCCTCTCCTTTCTTTCAGTTCATAAATCATGTCTATCTCCTTTCAGTTCAAAATCAATTCGAGCCCTTCCCTTTTCATTTTCAATTCAAATTCACGACATTCTTTTCTCTCTCCTTAAAATCTAATTCATGAAATCAAATAATAATAATAATAAACATATCAGAGTTCGTGCTCGATTGCTACTTCCTGCCTGGCCTCTATTGCTCTCCGTGGGTTGTAGCAGTTCGTTCAAGGAAGGTCGCGACCAAAGTCGAGGTCACGAGGTGACCTGGAGATCGTTTAGGGGAGGAGCGACGTTTGGCTAGGGACCATGACAAGGTGAGGGCATGCGATACTAGGCCGAGCGATAAAGAGGATGAGCGACGAGGGTTCGACCTGCGACGAAGATGGTATTAGCTGAAGTCGAGTACAGATTTAGAAAGGGAGGGACGACCGCAATATGAAGTCGCTGTATAGTCTGGTCCAGATCTTGGTTGGTGAGATGGAGGCGGAACGATTTTTCTGGTGGGGTTCGGTCGTGTCTTGGGTGTCGTGGTCTTGGCCATTGGTTGTAGAGGTTCGAGTGTGCTGTGTTAGGGATGAGTAAGAATTAAGGTAATTAGAAAATTTAAATCGTAATTAGATTTATTAATTATAAATTTGAAATCGTTAACTTATATAATTCATAAAATTTTTGTGCGAGGTTCAAATTTACAAACACGAGTTATGCGGGATCGTAGCGACAAACATTTCGAAATGGAAATAAAATTTGGAAATTGGAATGATTAACTGAGTCGGAAAACAAGGTGAGTAAATCTCACCCATTTGGATTGCTAGTTATAATTTAGAAATGTTAAATTTAAATTATTGGTTAGTATTTTATATACCATAAGTATTATTTTTGGAATTTTAAAGGATTTAAAAGGAGATTTTGAATGTAAAATTATTTGTATCGAAATTTGGATTATTTTTTTAAGAAATTGATTTGGATAAAACAATAATTGATTTTGGTTTGTAATTAGTGAATATTAGGCTCAGGTTCCTTATAAATTTCAAAATACATAAAAACCCCAGTAAAAGAAATATGTAAATTAGGTCCCTAGATTCAAGTTATTGCATATAGTTATGCAATTATTCATCAAACAATTGCAGACATTGACGTAATTGTATCCAAAAGTTGCACAAATTTATGCAATATTTTTGGTGAATAATTGCGGAATTTTCTCCAATTTTTTGGTGAATAATTGCGGATATTTCCTTAATTTTTTGAAAAAATTGCGAAAATTACCGCAATTTTTCAATGAATAATTATGGAAATATCTGTACTTTTTTGATATAATTGTATAAATGTCTGCGATTATTCACTGAATGATTATATAAGTGTATGTCATTATTCGGTAACTTAATTCAATGGACCTAATCTACAAAAAAAATTACCGGGGTTTTTGTGTATTTTGAAACTTATTAGGGACCTGTGCCAAACTGTCTCTTGTAATTAACTATTCGTAAAAAATATTTTAAATAGAGATATTTAAAGTAATTTATAAAGGATTTTTAAATGATGGATTTTAAAAGGATTTTTCTAAAATATATGTAAAGAAGTTGAAATCGATATTAAAAATAGATTGGCAGAAATGAATAGAATTTATAAGGAATTAAATTTATAAAACGGAATTCTATAAATGAGATTATTTTTATAAAAAGCGAAACCCAAAGAAGTTATAAATTTATAATTGATGTTTATAAATAAAAGGAAATCGGTAATAGATGAAAATTTGGAAATATAAAATTCATAGGGTGAATTTATATCGAGATATGAAGAAAAGAAATAGTGGATTCTATTTTTGTAAAGCGAGAATGGTAAGAAAATCGGAATGGGGTCGATGTGTCGTAAATCGAGAGGGTTTATAAATTGAATTGGTTATTGGAATTTTAAAAATATATTTTATTAACAAATTAAGTTTTTGATTTATAAAAAGGGAAATTCCATTTATTTAACAACGTAATTTTAAACTAATAGTATTGGAAAATTTCAAGAAGTGGGTAATTAAAATATAAAATTTTATTGAAATAAGTTCTAACTTTTATAAAAAGCTTTGTTATTCGTTTGGTTTTAATTAAAGATGGATTGTAAAGGAGTTATTAAAATTTTATTTAAGAAGCGTTTGATATTTCAAATAATTAGTTGAATATGTTTCAAAAAAAAAATTGTTGTTCTTTTGAATACTTATTTTATAAATATATTGTAAAGATATTTTGGAATGAAAGTTTTTTTTAGAATTATAAATAATGGCCTAGTGACTAGTAACTATCCAGAATTTGACCACTTTAAAATATACTATTTAAAGTGATTTTAAATATAAATTAGGTAAGTTTACATAATTCAAATAATATTAGATAGTATTTGGAAAGAGGAGTATACGCAAAAACAGCAACATTTGCCTATATCGACAAAAGTGACAAAATGCTGATTTTAGAGAAGTAATTGTCAATGGTAAAATAAATAATTTTAATTTACTTAGAAGGGTTTATATTTTTAAATAACATAATATAAATTTATTTTTAAATTTGGTTTAATAAATAAATAGTTTAACTACAACGTCAAAATGTGACCGTAAAACATTTTGTAGAAAATCAACGTTTTGTCGATTAAAAATTGTAGCAACGTTGTCGCACCTTTATTTTCTTATATAGGAACATATGTTTAAATAGTGTAAATATTAATTAATTCATTAATTAATTTCATTTTTACTAAATAAGATTTGGAAATTCTAGAATGTCATTAAGAAAAGTAAGTATAAGAAATGTCAAAAGTAAACATCAAATCTAAATCACATCAAATCCAAGAAAATAATTACTTTTATTTACTTAATCTTTAAGTAACTAAGATATAAAGTAAGAAGTGAAAGGATTATATTAAGTGTTGAAAAAGTGGAGTTTGCTTTAGACTGAAGTAAGTTTAGTTTGGTAATTTGTAGAGGTTATTTTGGAAAATTACCACTTTTTTTCTATAAATACCCACCTCCTTCTTCACTTTCATTCACGCTTCTTATTCCTCTTTTCTCAAGCTTCTTCACCTTCTTCCTCTCCTCTTTAATTGCTTCCATTCCATATAAAAAAATTATAAAAAAATAATGTCAAAATATTTTCAAAATATTCAAATAAAATCGATATCCATTCTCTGCAAAATCAAACTCTTCTTTTTTCATATTTTACCTCTTCTTCTCACGGCCATAAATTTCTCAAACTAATCCAAATTGAAAATTTCTTTTCTTCAAACTCAATATAATATAGTTGGCAACAACTTTAATTTACATCATTTCTTCAAAATCTAAGAGTTACTACGGAAAAATTCCAATTCTTTCAAAGTAATTTCCGGCCCATATTTTATAGCCGAAAATACCTCTGATTCTTATTATCATAACTTCTACAAAATTAATCCAAATAAAGAAAAAAAATGTAGATCATAAAAATTCCAATGGCTATAACTTTTATGTCGAGCACTTCTTCCAGTTTTGAGTTTGAACTTAACTACGTCAAAATTCTAATTCTTTGCAGTGCATTTTTAGGCTTCATTTTTTGTCAATCCCGCAATACATCTTCTTCATTCTATCATATCTCCCTCAAAACAATTTGGATTCAAATGATTCTGTTTTTAAATTCAAGAGAAAAGAATTTTCAACAACTTTTTGGTAAAAACTTTTCTAAATTTTGAGATTTAGAGGGCCTAAAATTAGGTACAAGATAACCAAATTTTCGGATCTTAATCTTGGGAATTCAAGTTCAAAGCTCTACCGCTTCTTCTCTATCCTTTCGGACAACCTCAATCTTAACCCACGGCCAAGCTATTGAAAAGGTGAGGGTGCTTTTCTTTGCTAGTGTTCAATGGAGTAGGAAGTAGTTAGTGAAGTGTTGGTTGATTAGAATGTTGGTAGGAAGTTTATCGCTTTGGTTTATGGTGAGAAACTCTATTTAATATCTAAATTTGTATATATACATGTTTGACGATTTGTTATGAATGCTATGGATGCTTATATATGCTTTGATCATCAAGTATTGATTGTTTGATACGATTGTTAAATTGTTTTACCAAGTCACGTTAATACACGTTGATAAGCACAAAGGAAATCACCTACTTTTTGAAAATGAAATGGTGTATATGGAACGCTTAAACCTTTTGAAAATAGTTTTAAAATGAGTTAAAAATATTTTATAAAAATTCTAATATGTTTAAAGAAGTAAAGGAAAAAAATCATTATTTCATCTTGAATATTTTAAATATGTCCAAAACAATTTTCCAGAAAAATCGTGCTTTTTTGTAAAGCGACCAAAGTTTAAAATTGATATTTCAATTGTTTAAAAATATGAAATAAATTATAAAAATCTTTTAAAATGTTTTAAAAGAGATTTAAGTTGTAAATATGGGTTTCTAAATGATATAAAAGTCATTTTGAAGAATACAGTTTTTAAAATATATTTGTAACGCTTTTCGCAATGCTTTTCACAGCAGTTTTTATTAACTTTTGAAACGTAGATTTAACTCAACAATTCTTTCCTTAATATTTTGCAAATAATTTTAAAATAATAATTAAGTAATTTAAAGATTATTTGAAAGTTTTAACAAGAGTTTGAATAAATGGTTAAGAGGAATTGTTTATACCACTTAAGTAAAAAATGAAGAATATTGAATATAATAACAAACTGAGTATGCGGAAACGACTAGTACATTTGTCCCGCCTATGAAAGCAAAACAGTAAAACAAGGTGTGTAACTAAGGTTAGGAATGGAGCAACCAACTTATCTGGCCTTCGCTTTATCTTTTAGATGTGGGGTGTAAAGGATCAAAAGGAAAGCCTGGATGCTTCAAAAGATCATATTTAAGTTTTTCCAAGATAAAAGATAAGAAACAAATTCTTTGAATGTTAATTAACCACTTAGCATATTTTTATCAATGATTAGTACGAAGGAACCGCGATCGGATTTGGGGTGATTCCTATCCGAAAAACCGGGATCGAATTTGGGAGATTCCAGTATGAAGACCCCTTTAAACAAATTTTCGAAATGAAACATATTGAAGACAAAGTTATTCATAATGTAGGATTACTTACCATTAGTCCTTGGATGTGAAATTTACCATATCTAAGGTGGCAGTAGTACTCTGTTATGAAAATCTTTGATTTGCAAGAATATGATTTGAAGTTAAGAAAGAAGTCTTTGATTAAGATTAAATGAATGATTTGGGTATATTTTCCCTAAGTTAAAAGTTATAAACTGAATATAAGAAATCTTTGGTTAAGATATAAAAGAATTGTTTGCACCAAAATTGGTCACAACACTCTTCGGGAGTCGTTGAAGAGATAATAATGGAGAATGTAAATTCAAAACGAATATTATCTAACAAAAACTCCAATCAACAGTAAAGCAAATGCGTAGACAAGTGATTTATAGTGGTTCGGCGTGTTGCCTACGTCCACTGTGTTTTTTGTAGTTTTATTGATTCTTTTTCAATGATTACAATTTGTTACAGCGATCAACAGCGAGTTACAACTGGAAATTCGAAATCAACAGCAAAATTATGATGTAGGACGGTGGAGATCTCAATCCGGCAGAGTCTGGGCGCTTGAGAGTCGAAAGATCCCTTTTCTGTTGGCTCTGGGGCTCTATTTATAGGCGTAGGATGCTGATATTTCGCTGAAACTTCGGGAGATCACTTCAGGCACGTGAGGGGGCCCACGCGCCTGGCCTCAGGAAATTTGGGCCCACTTTGGCATCGATTCGAACTCCATTCGAATCGATCACAAAATCATCCAATCGAGGTGAAATTAGGTGTGGACATTCTTCAACATGCATGCAAGCTTCTGTGAAAATTTCGTGGCGTTTGGACTTGTGGATCTCGAGTTATCATGGGTATGAAATGGGATTCCCTATGAGGCTGTTTGGTTTGAATCGATTCGTTCGAATCGATCGCTTCGAACCGATGGTGGCACGTGCCTTCGTGTTGACGTAAAGCGCACACTTCGCCTCGATTCGGATTTCGCTCCGAGTTGACCGCTTCGACTCCATGCATCTCGACACATTCGAACCGATGGATGTCACGTCATCATGGCTAGTTGACTTGGTGGATTCGAACGAAGCTTCACTGATGGGTTCGAACAAGGCTTCACGGATGGAGTCGAACAACCAATGCTTGATGGATACGAACTAGCCTTTCTCTGATGGATATGAGCTTTGTAACTTCTCCATGGATACGAAGTCAATTGATGCGAACTTGATGGATTCGAAGGACGATGATCTGATGGATACGAAGCAAACACTGGCCGATGGGTACGAGGTCCATCGATACGAAATCAATGGATTCGAAGTTGATGGAATCGAATCCGAGGCGCTTCGATGGATTCGAAGTTGATCGATACGAAGGTGATCGGTTCGAACCAGTGTTTGGTGATGGATTCGAAATCTTGGTTTTTCCCTTCAAATTGAATCGATCATAACTTGAGCGTATGAACTCGGATTGACTTGAAATTTGAGATGCGGACATCTATGATCTTTCTTGTCACGTCCTATCAATTGTAGCTCAATCTGGACTCAGGCCCAATTCAGCGATATCCATAGCGAAACGAAGTATGACCAATCTCTGAGACGAGCTGTCCTTCATTTTCGATCGATCTTTTGGTATCACGGCTTTGCCAAAAAGCGGGATAACATTTGCCCCCCAAAGTACATCTTGTGGAAACATGACGTGCTTTTAAGAGCTGTAATTTCTCTTTGAACAATCATTGCTCTCTTTTGTTGAGATTTGTACTCTGTATTGCTTTAACCTTGCGTTGATATGATTGATCGCTGTATAATAGTGCTTAGCTGTTGGTTGTTGTATTCGTAACAAGATGAGTATTCGATCCCTGTAAAATGTTTACAATCGAATATTAGTCCGACAAATATGCATATATGTTAGCTCGACCCTCGTTAACGTCGTGCGTCCACTAGTCGTTGTCAGTTTTGTTTGCTATTGAATTTCGTATCGATTCTCTCCTGAACCGATTTGGAAATTTGAGTTGAGACAATCGCTTGATGGTTGTTTTGAAAAGTCCCTTCGTATCGATCCTCTCCTGAACCGATATAGAAGGTTGAAGGAATCAAATTTGTGTTGCGCGAATGTAATATTTTGAATCGATGGGTATGAGCATTGATGGATACGAGATCAACATTCGTATTGATGAAGTATGCTTATGCTATGACGGGTACGAAATCGACATTCGTATCGATGGCTTGGATGAGTACGAATCACCCATTCGCACCGATGAGAAAGGATGGATACAAAATCATCGTTCGTATCGATAGGAAATGATGAATACGAAATCGTCGTTCGTATCAGTAGGTTGTGGATGGAGTTGTGAATTTGTTGATGTGAACGGGGGCTTCGAATCGATGTGCCCACTGTTTGTTTCGCATCGATGCGACTCGATGCTCTGCTGTGTGTTTCGTATCGATGAAGCTCAAGCGCATGGATTCGAAGGTAGATTTCGAAGCGATCTGTGGTTTGACCTGTTGCGGCCGGTCGAGTTGACTGGGATGCGAAACAACCCGGTCACTTTCTAGGCTTCATATAAATAGCAGGGGCTTTGCCATTTTTTCACTTTTTCACTTTTCACCGTTGCCTTATGTTTACTGTGTTTTGCACCAACTCGAAGATTCAGAGAGAGAAGCACTGTGTCACGTCTTCGAACCAATTAAGATCCAAATCTTTAACTCCTTGAATTCCACACTCAAATTAGGTAATTAACCTCGAATCCAAACGGCAAAGCTATTTCAGACCTACCTCTTCTTCATCGATTGGCCACTCTGTTGATTGGTAGAGCCAGATCTGGTTTGGAGAAGCTTCGAATCGATCTGTGGACTCGTGTTCGAATCGATGAGGGCGGCATCATTTTTCTTTGGATTTCGCATCGATCCCTGGGATGCCCTCATGGAGGTGACGCAGTTCGCACCGATTGACTATCGTGATGGGTCGCATCGATATGAAATGATCGATATGAAAAATAGCCATTGGTCAATTCGAAGTCCTTAACTTTACATCGATACGAATTATATCTTTATGACCGATACGAAAGGTATCGATTCGAACGTAATCGATGTTAAGTTGAGGCTTTCCTGATCGGTACGAACCAGTTAACCAAGGATCGATTCGAAGTCATCCTACAACGATCGATACGAACTCAGCCCTTGATCATCGATTCGAAGTGCGCCCCTCTGTATCGATTCGAAGTGGTATTATGATAGGTTCGAACGAGCTTCCTGCGATCGTTTCGAAACCCTCCATGATGGATACCAAAGTTTGACATTTTCTTAGCATAATTCCGACGAGCTTCATTCCTGCATATTTGGACTTGATGATTAAACTACATACTCGACCACCTTTCGAAGCTCGTCGATGGAACCATAACAACTTCTATCCGAATCAATTTCCATCATATAAACGGTTTAGTGATGACGGTCAGCAATGACGGTCATTATAACTGGACTCCGTAGCTTTTTCGTTTCCATATTTCCTTTAACTCTGCGACATTTATTCAAGTAATGCACGGCACTGCACAACATACATTCATACACTTTACACTGGGGAATGCACGGGTCCTTTGTCGTCTAACGATGGTTTCTCATGAGTTAGCTAGTCATGGAACCTTCAAGTTCGCGGCAGCAGGAGATTCAAAGTACAGTTACTTCGAGACTAGAGGTTCTGGATATTGAACCTGAGATCATCGGTCCAGCCCCGGACGAGCTTCGACTCCATGCATCTCGACACATTCGAACCGATGGATGTCACGTCATCATGGCTAGTTGACTTGGTGGATTTGAACGAAGCTTCACTGATGGGTTCGAACAAGGCTTCACGGATGGAGTCGAACAACCAATGCTTGATGGATACGAACTAGCCTTTCTCTGATGGATATGAGCTTTGTAACTTCTCCATGGATACGAAGTCAATTGATGCGAACTTGATGGATTCGAAGGACGATGATCTGATGGATACGAAGCAAACACTGGCCGATGGATACGAGGTCCATCGATACAAACTCAATGGATTCGAAGTTGATGGAATCGAATCCGAGGCACTTCGATGGATTCGAAGTTGATCGATACGAAGGTGATCGGTTCGAACCAGTGTTTGGTGATGGATTCGAAATCTTGGTTTTTCCCTTCAAATTGAATCGATCATAACTTGAGCGTATGAACTCGGATTGACTTGAAATTTGAGATGCGGACTTAAATGATCTTTCTTGTCACGTCCTATCAATTGTAGCTCAATCTGGACTCGGGCCAAATTCAGCGATATCCATAGCGAAACGAAGTATGACCAATCTCTGAGACGAACTGTCCTTCATTTTCGATCGATCTTTTGGTATCACGGCTTTGCCAAAAAGCGGGATAACATTTGCCCCCCAAAGTACATCTTGTGGAAACATGACGTGCTTTATAGAGCTGTAATTTCTCTTTGAACAATCATTGCTCTCTTTTGTTGAGATTTGTACTCCGTATTGCTTTAACCTTGTGTTGATATGATTGATCGCTGTATAATAGTGCTTAGCTGTTGGTTGTTGTATTCGTAACAAGATGAGTATTCGATCCCTGTAAAATGTTTAAAATCGAATATTAGTCCGACAAATATGCATATATGTTAGCTCGACCCTCGTTAACGTCGTGCGTCCACGAGTCGTTGTCAGTTTTGTTTGCTATTGAATTTCGTATCGATTCTCTCCTGAACCGATTTGGAAATTTGAGTTGAGACAATCGCTTGATGGTTGTTTTGAAAAGTCCCTTCGTATTGATCCTCTCCTGAACCGATATAGAAGGTTGAAGGAATCGAATTTGTGTTGCGCGAATGTAATATTTTGAATCGATGGGTATGAGCATTGATGGATACGAGATCAACATTCGTATTGATGAAGTATGCTTATGCTATGACGGGTACGAAATCGACATTCGTATCGATGGCTTGGATGAGTACGAATCACCCATTCGCACCGATGAGAAAGGATGGATACGAAATCATCGTTCGTATCGATAGGAAATGATGAATACGAAATCGTCGTTCGTATCAGTAGGTTGTGGATGGAGTTGTGAATTTGTTGATGTGAACGAGGGCTTCGAATCGATGTGCCCACTGTTTGTTTCGCATCGATGCGACTCGATGCTCTGCTGTGTGTTTCGTATCGATGAAGCTCAAGCGCATGGATTCGAAGGTAGATTTCGAAGCGATCTGTGGTTTGACCTGTTGCGGCCAGTCGAGTTGACTGGGATGCGAAACAACCCGGTCACTTTCTAGGCTTCATATAAATAGCAGGGGCTTTGCCATTTTTTCACTTTTTCACTTTTCACCGTTGCCTTATGTTTACTGTGTTTTGCACCGACTCGAAGATTCAGAGAGAGAAGCACTGTGTCACGTCTTCGAACCAATTAAGATCCAAATCTTTAACTCCTTGAATTCCACACTCAAATTAGGTAATTAACCTCGAATCCAAACGACAAAGCTATTTCAGACCTACCTCTTCTTCATCGATTGGCCACTCTGTTGATTGGTAGAGCCAGATCTGGTTTGGAGAAGCTTCGAATCTATGGACTCGTGTTCGAATCGATGAGGGCGGCATCATTTTTCTTTGGATTTCGCATCGATCCCTGGGATGCCCTCATGGAGGTGACGAAGTTCGCACCGATTGACTATCGTGATGGGTCGCATCGATATGAAATGATCGTTATGAAAAATAGCCATTGGTCAATTCGAAGTCCTTAACTTTACATCAATACGAATTATATCTTTATGACCGATACGAAAGGTATCGATTCGAACGTAATCGATGTTAAGTTGAGGCTTTCCCGATCGGTACGAACCAGTTAACCAAGGATCAATTCGAAGTCATCCTACAACGATCGATACGAACTCAGCCCTTGATCATCGATTCGAAGCGCGCCCCTCTGTATCGATTCGAAGTGGTATTATGATAGGTTCGAACGAGCTTCCCGCGATCGTTTCGAAACCCTCCATGATGGATACCAAAGTTTGAAATTTTCTTAGCATAATTCCGACGAGCTTCATTCCTGCATATTTGGACTTGATGATTAAACTGCATACTCGACCACCTTTCGAAGCTCGTCGATGGAACCATAACAACTTCTATCCGAATCAATTTCCATCATATAAACGGATTAGTGATGACGGTCAGCAATGACGGTCATTATAACTGGACTCCGTAGCTTTGTCGTTTCCATATTTCCTTTAACTCTGCGACATTTATTCAAGTAATGCACGGCACTGCACAACATACATTCATACACTTTACACTGGGGAATGCACGGGTCCTTTGTCGTCTAACGATGGTTTCTCATGAGTTAGCTAGTCATGGAACCTTCAAGTTCGCGGCAGCAGGAGATTCAAAGTACAGTTACTTCGAGACTAGAGGTTCTGGATATTAAACCTGAGATCATCGGTCCAGCCCCGGACGAGTTTCCCAATGCGTCTTTTATTGCCAACCCATCGGACTCCGTTCAATCCAATATTTCTGAAGATATGTTGGGGAGGAAGGAGAAGCGCACCCGGATGCATCAATCGACCAATTCGAGCTTGAGAACCGGTTGCTGACCGAAGATGAAAAGAAGATCCTTCATGATGCCATAATTTCTCATGAGAAGGAGATGATTGGTGGCCAGCACCGGGAGATTGGGGAAGGATCGGGTGTCGAGCATCACGCTACTATTCTTGAAATTACCGCTCCACCTTTGTTAGAGCCAGTATCTGTGTTTGATTCACAGTCAGTCCCTGCCTATAATCCAGAGCAACCGCAGCTATCTCCTATCCGGAAGCACATTTCTGAAGTTGCTCAGTCGTCAGCAGGCCACGTTTAGGAAGGTTTTTCGAGCTTATCTCAAGTGTATTTCAAATAGGGAGTTTGTTTTGAAGCAGTTACTAATAACTTCTTCTTATCTTTGCTCAGTGACTGAAGTTGCACCGATTGTCGTGACTCAAGAATCAAGTAAAGGGGAGAAGGCCATCACCACTGAGACTACCGTCGTAACAGCAGTGTCGACCGAGGTGACGCAGGGGAGCGCACTATCTCTTGATGAGCAAATATTGAGCGAGCTTCTCGGCGAGTAGGGAGGCTTCTCCACAGACTTGCCGTTCATCGTTAGTGAACTCCCGCCAGCCTCTAGCTCTTCAATGCAGACTGCAGATGCCCACAGCCAGGCCCGAACGATTCGTGATGAAGAAATTCTGGCCGAGATTAATGTAGAATTAGAGGCTGCGGGGCAAGGCAGCAGCGCTAGAATTAGGACTACGATGCACGGTCCAGCACCTTTAAGGATAATATCATCGGGTGGCACTATCCCATCTTCCGTTGCGGATCCAATCCCTCCTACTCCTCCGGTGGGAAGCCTTCATGTAGATTCAAGCTCTAAGGAGGACGTTGACATTATGCCCCCAGCCGAATAGCAGCCACCGGAGAAGAAGCACTCCAAACGAATGATCTCTATTTCTAGCAAGTCCGAGGATGAACCGCTGATAAGGAGATTTAAAAAGAAGAAATAGATGGGCCGTTTACGCGGATTTTTTGATAGATATGAACTTGTGTTTGTTTTCCGCTAGTAGGCCGTGTATAGACGCAGGTTCGGCCCCTGCAAGTAGGAATTCTTTTTTGGAAGAACTTATTTGCACGTAAGTCCTTGTCTCTAGTTAGTTGAAATAAAATTCAACTTCTTTGTTTCAATTCTCATTTCTCTTGTGCTTAAGTGTTTGTAGTGTTTGGTTTTCAGTCCGGTGTACTTGTGCTGTTTTTACCGTCAAGTAGAGTTCGTTTTACTTGCCAAGTCTGAAAGTCTTGGTCACAAGTTGTGATCGATTAATAGGTTGGACTTCGGACACTGTATCACTTTGGTTAGTGATTAACACTTAACTTTTTTGCCCCCCAGTTTCGGGAAACAACATTTTTATTTTGGTGGTTGATCACACTTATTGCAAATCTTAAGCACATGCCCACATTCTGGGGACTTAGGATAATTTGAGATCGATAATCTGGTTCGCACTCTGGGAATTTGAGAGTTATCGATGTTTGTGACACGGTTCGCGCTCCGAGAACCTGTAATTAATGTTTATACTCTGCTTCATGCTCTGGGAATTTGGAGTCCGTTCTCACTCTGGGAACGAGTTATTGAATGTTTGTACTCCAATTCACACTATGGGAAGTTGGAGTCCGTTCGCGCTCTGGGAACGAGTTATTGAATGTTTATACTCCAATTCGAACTTTGGAAATTTAGAGTCCGTTCGCACTCTGGGAACGAGTTATTGAATGTTTATACTCCAATTCACACTCTGGGAAGTTGGAGTCCGTTCGCGCTCTGGGAACGAGTTATTGGATGTTTATACTCCAATTCACACTCTGGGAAGTTGGAGTCCGTTCGCGCTCTGGGAACGAGTTATTGAATGTTTATACTCCAATTCACATTCTGGGAAGTTGGAGTCCGTTCGTGCTCTAGGAACAAGTTATTAAATGTTTATACTCCAATTCACACTCTAGGAAGTTGGAGTCCGTTCGCGCTCTGGGAACGAGTTATTGAATGTTTTACTCCAATTCACACTCTGGGAAGTTGGAGTTAGTTGTGGGACTGTCGTGTGTTGGTCTAGTTCAGCCTTTGATGTGATAGCTTTCCCCCGAGCTGGGGTTTCACTTAGTGAGTGGCCCGTCGTATCGCAGTCACTCGCTCTTTGAATAAATTCCATTGTTTGATGGAACTTAGCTCTTTGTGTGTCGTGATTGTTGAACGTTGCATTCGGTGAATCACAGCTCTAGCTTGAAGAGATAGTATTTTATTGCTGAAATAAGAAAATACGGCGAAGTCAGTGCCTTATTACAAGTTCAAATTTCATAATGTAAAGGAAATTGCAAAGTATTCATAGATTGAATGGAGCATGTCATGCGTGACAGTGACGAGGATCTTCGTCGTTCCAGGCTCCTGAGAAAGTTGGTCCGCCACTGATGGCGTTTATCACCAATCTTCCCCGGGGACAAGTCGAGTCCTCCTGTCTCGGTCGATTGAGTTCATTATTTTGATTGGATGAGCCCGCTTCTCTGGGCTGCGGTGTCCGCACAAACTGTTCCAGCTTCCTTTCTCTGATCAATTTTTCAACGAGGTCTTGTAAGTGTCGACACTCGTTCGTATTGTGCCCGTAGCTTTCATGGAACCTGCAAAATTTTCCCGTCTGGATTTGCCTCTCTGACGACGGTTTTGATGCGGGTTTTTGGTACTGAATTGTATTACAGGTTTGTAAGTACAAGTCCTCTAGTGATGTATTCAGAGGAGTGTAACTGTCAAACATTGGATTCTTGCGCTGCGGGCCACGATTTTGATCTCGTTTTCTAGTATGATTCACGCTCTCTCTTCGCCGAGCTTGTTTATTTTTAATGTTCAACTGAACTTTTCCGGAGCTCTCACCGGACTGTTTGATTGCAACATTGCTTTGGATCCCTTCTGTACTTGGTCCTGCATCAGTTTGCTTCCTAGACAGTTTCGCATCTTCCCTTCTCAGGAATTGAGCTGCCTTGGCGTGGAAACGGTCCAATGATGCAGGTGGTTTTCCAGCTAACCAGTTGCCAAACTCAGAATCGGGGTCGATCCCCTTAGTCAACGCCATAAGGATGGAGTTATCGTTTGGATTGCTGATCTCCACACATGTAGTATGGAATCTCTCTAAATAGTGTCTGAGCTTCTCTCCAAGAGCTTGAGTGACACTAGGCAGAGTGTTGACATCTTTTGGCCTTGCGACGTGCATGCAGAATTGTTCAACAAATTTTATGGCCAACTGGTCGAACGAAGAGATGGATCGAGGTGGCAGTCGAGTGAACCACATGGCAGCGATACCCCCAAGGATATGGAAAAACTACGACACTTCACTGCATCGTCGGCTCTGGCAGCGGTCATTGACCATTCATATTTCAGAATATGTTGGTTGGGGTCGGAGTTTCCTTCGTACAGGGTAGAGTTGGCATTCTGAATCGCCGTGGGGGTTCAGCAGTAAGGATATCATCCGTAAAAGGAGTGTGACTTCGGGAAACTCCCCAATCATCATTTGTGAATCCCTGGCTCTCACGGATCATCTGACGTATCATAGTTGAAAGATCCGGCATTTGCGCGTTTTGTGCGGCTTGCACCGGAGCATGATTACATTCCATACTTTGGGGTTGAACCGGACGTCGTCGACGGTCCAAGTCTTGCCTTCTTGGCTCATAATCCTCTATGATGTACGGTTCAGGAGTACGTCCGCTATGACGACGGTCCAGGTCCGACTGATCTTGGACGTCGACTCCTGGTTCAGCGCAACGTTAGTGGTGCGGTATTCTACAGTGTGATGAGGAACGACACCTCCACGGGAGGAGGGTCCGGTTTGAAAACTTGCTGATGGACCAACTCTCAGTTGTCCAACGGTCATTGCCGGTTGATCTCCAGTGACTGGCATGCGACTCCCATCTAGTCGGGGTCGTGGTGATCGATTGTGATAATCAGAAGAGGAAGAAATTTCGTTGGAGGAGCGAGAAGCATGGTCTCTCTTGGATCTCTTTCGCTTCCGGCGATCCAGCTTGTTGATCAGCTCGGCGTTAGCACGTAGCTGTTCTTCTAGTTGTTGCCGACTCTGGGTCAGCTCTTGGAGTAGCAACTGCAACTCTTGTCAGGTAACCGGACCTGACGGTTCCGAGTGCCTAGTAGCATCCTGATTAGATGGAGGTGGTGGCACAGGATTCTGTCAATCCTGTTCTTCTTGATTGATAGCGTTAGAGGTGGTTCTTGTACTAACCATCTTGAAAGTTAGATTCCTTTCCTAGACTTTACGCAAATCTGAATAGAAGGGAAGGAACTTGGATTTGATGATCTGGATCTCTCTCTTAGATTTTTTCAATCCGGTATCGATGATAGATCCAAAGAGCAGGAGAAAATCTGGGTTCTCTCAGTGAAAGCACCAAAGTGTTTGCACCAAAATTGGTCACAACACTCTTCAGGAGTCGTTGAAGAGATAATAATGGAGAATGTAAATTCAAAACGAATATTATCTAACAAAAACTCCAATCAACAGTAAAGTAAATGCGTAGACAAGCGATTTATAGTGGTTTGGCGTGTTGCCTACGTCCACTGTGAAGTTTTTTTTATAGTTTTATTGATTCTCTTTCAATGATTACAATTTGTTACAGCGATCAACAGCGAGTTACAACTGGAAATTCGAAATCAACAGCAAAATTATGATGTAGGATGATGGAGATCTCAATCCGGCAGAGTCTGGGTGCTTGAGAGTCGAAAGATCCCTTTTCTATTGGCTCTGGGGCTCTATTTATAGGCGTAGGATGCTGATATTTCGCTGAAACTTCGGGAGACCACTTCTGGCACGTAAGGGGGCCCACGCGCCTGGCCTCAGGAAATTTGGGCCCACTTTGGCATCGATTCGAACTCCATTCTAATCGATCACAAAATCATCCAATCGAGGTGAAATTTGGTGTGGACATTCTTCAACATGCATGCAAGCTTCTGTGAAAATTTCGTGGCGTTTGGACTTATGGATCTCGAGTTATCATGGGTACGAAATGGGATTCTCTGTGTGGCTGTTTGGTTCGAATCGATTCGTTCGAATCGATCGCTTCGAACCGATGGTGGCATGCGCCTTCGTGTTGACGTGGAGCGCACACTTCGCCTCGATTCGGATTTCGCTCCGAGTTGACCGCTTCGACTCCATGCATCTCGACGCATTCGAACCGATGGATGACACATCATCATGGCTAGTTGACTTGGTGGATTCGAACGAAGCTTCACCGATGGGTTCGAACAAGGCTTCACAGATGGAGTCGAACAACCAATGCTTGATGGATACGAACTAGCCTTTCTCCGATGGATACGAGCTTTGTAACTTCTCCATGGATACGAAGTCAATTGATGCGAACTTGATGGATTCGAAGGACGATGATCTGATGGATACGAAGAAAACACTGGCCGATGGATATGAGGTCCATCAATACGAACTCAATGGATTCGAAGTTGATGGAGTCGAATCCGAGGTGCTTCGATGGATTCGAAATTGATCGATACGAAGGTGATCGGTTCGAACCAGTGTTTGGTGATGGATCCGAAATCTAGGTTTTTCCTTTCAAATTGAATCGATCATAACTTGAGCGTATAAACTCGGATTGACTTGAACTTTGAGATGCGAACTTCTATGATCTTTTTTGTCACGTCCTATCAATTGTAGCTCAATCTGGACTCGGGCCAAATTCAGCGATATCCATAGCGAAACGAAGTATGACCAATCTTTGAGACGAACTGTCCTTCATTTTCGATCGATCTTTTGGTATCACGGCTTTGCCAAAAAGCGGGATAACAAGATTGATTTGGAAAGGTTTTCCTATTTAAAAGAGAAAATGATTTGGAATTATTCCAAAATTTAAGAAAGGTTTAACTAAACCAAATGATTTGATAAATGAGGCTTAATGATTACATATATATTTGAAAAGAAAATGGAAAAACTTAAAAAGAATATTGCTTAGAAAGATATTTGATTTAAATAAAAGATGAAGTATTTGATTGAAGATTGATATCCACATATGAACTTAACATCTTTTTATCGATGATTGGCTTCGAAGGAACTGGGGTCGGATTTGGATAATGCTAATCCAAAAACCACTTCAAACAAATATATACGATCGAAAGTGAAGACATGTTGACGATGATGATTATTGAAGACCGAGGATCTTCATAACATGAGGATTGCTTGTTGACATGCTCTAGGTCGCTCCCATTATAGAGTTATTTATAGCAGTGGTCTCCTCGTTGTGGAGATTTTTTTCGGATTGCAAGGGCTTCTCACCCGATAATGGCCGAGGAAAGTGCGTTCGCTTTTATTCAATCCCAGAATGAACTTTTATGGATGTTTTTCTGACATTGTATTCTAAATTAAATTTGAGTGATTTCTATAAAAGTTTATCAGTTGGTGGCGGCGAAGGCAACTTCTTTTAGCTTAAGAAATCAGTCATATGAGCTCATTCAAGTTATACTTTTCTAGAAATCAGTCATATGACGTGGAATGACAATGTGACATTCAAAGTTGAACTTTTTATGATCAAACATTGGTTTTGTATGAAAAGCATGGCTTTGAAGAAATTGAGTGTGGCCTCACTAGCCTCACATCCCGAAAGATGATATGGGATACTATATGGTCTGACAGACACAAATTCAGAATAAGTGAGTATGCATGGTGGTGTCCAGTACATTGGGCCCTTTGGGGGAAAACGTACCTCAAGGCATTTATTGCCCCATTTTGATAAAGTGGTTAGCTTGAGAAAAACAGGGAACTACCGGTTATCAGTGGTACTATAGCAAGTATAGTTTCAAGTGACTAGTTTGAGAAAAGCGATTAAGGCACCGCGGGAACTATGTTTGTTATGTGTGGATCGGAGAAAAGGCCACTAGATCCCTATCATGTTGGAAATCCAATCCCAATATGAGATTTACGGTTTGATTGTATTTATAAAATAGCCGTAATGACTTGCAACATTTCTGCTACCCTTTATTGGTATCATCATTCTTTTAGGTATATTCCGTTAACCTAGTCCTGATATATTATCTTAGACTTACTCTATATATTAATACCTTATTTGAAAGTGTTTTCAAAGAAATGTCAATAAAATAATATCAAGTGAATTTTGGTATAAAAGTGTTTTGGTTATCATAAAGTAAAAACCCGTCCTGTTTGTGTGTGTGGAAGTGGTCTTATGAGATAACCTTCTTTTAAAAGGTTTTGATAACATGGTCATTTTAATTTTCGAGTATCTCATGTTGGTTTATCAAGCCTGATGCAGGTATTTTTAATACTTGTGTAAGATCCGAGTAGTTTCAAGTTTAGTTAAAGACGGTTGGTATTTCCAGAGGAGAGCTGGAGATCTTCATCACTATATACACGTATTCTATTATCCGCTACATCTATTTCATTTGTTTTGTTGTCTGTCAGCATTTGTAAGGACAGAAGTTTATAATTGTCCAGGCTGAATCTCGGTTAGACTCTGATATTGTATTTTAAAATTTTCCGCTATAAAGATTATTATTGAAATGATATATATTATTCCATTTGTGTTAGATTCACTCTGTCTTTATTTTCTTTCTACCCTTAATAATCCATCTTTTCGTGCAATTTAAGTTAGACATGTGCGGTTTATTGTCGACTCAAAGGATACAGAAAAATAGGCAATTACATTTGGTATCAGAGCGGAAAGTTAAGCGAGAACCTTGGCTTTGTTGGGGGTAAGGACTCATTAAAGATAGGGTTAATAATACTCTAATATGAGTAACTCATTAGAGATAGGGTTAGAAACATCTTAGAATGAGTTTCAGTATATTATATATGAGCGTGTATTTGTTATTGGATATAAAAATGTTTTGTGTTGATTAGTCTGTTGAGTGGTATATGGATTTCATTCGATGCATCAGTGCTCCATGTAATCGATATGGATTCCTAGAAACTTGAAAATGGCGAACCGACGCACTGATTTTGAAAAAAATGGTGTATGAAATAATTTTACCTAGGATTATTTTTTGATTATAATGTATATATTTTGAAAAGTGGTTTAGTTAGAAGTCAGGATTAGTGAAATTTAAATATAAACAACTTATGATTAGAATTTCACAGTTTGACTATAAGATTTTTCATAAAGATAATCGATAAGTAAGAAATCTGATAAGATAATTGTTAGCACCATAATTGGTCACTAAAACCCTTAAGAGAGATTGTGTAGAGAGATTAATGAAGAAAGTAAGTTAAACAGAGAATAATATGCAGATTTAAATGCAGAAAATGCGAACACCAGATTTATAGTGGTTCGATGTGATTGCCTACGTCCACTTTGAGGTTAATCTTTATTGCCTTTCTCGATAATTGATTACAGATACAATCCGTATACTAATTATATTGAATACAATTTCTAAGCAAAAAGGATAAGTCTTGAATGAGTCTTGAATGCGGCAGAGTCTCCCCGGTGTTCTTTCAAAAAGGTCCCTTCCACTATGCCCCTGCCCTTCTATTTATAGACGAAGATGGGTTGGACTTCCCTCAAGGGCTTAGGAACAAGGTACCTCGGCCCATAGTAGGTGACTTCTGTGCACCGGGCCAGGCAGGCCAAACGCTCTAGCTTTGCCTTTGGCCGGACAACTTGCTAATACCTCCAGTCTGCACCATGCCAGGGATGCCGAAACATGTCGATTGCATCAAACCCTTATACCTCCAGGATCTTCTTGGTCAGAATCTTGTCTTGTGCTAATAATAATATCTTCACCTGTCGTTTGTAGCCGGCCCAAGGTGTTGGGTAACACTTGCCCCCCAAAGTGTGTCGTGTGAAGCAACATGACACTCTTTGAATCAGCAAGTATTCCTTGTTTACAGAAAGAAATCCATTATGTTTCCTGAATAGTCATTATTCTTCAATTTTATTCTCTCAAGGTTTCATAACCTTCTTTGGTCGTCATGACGCTTGGTCGATTCCTAATATTAAAAATCCAGGGTTGTAGTTCATCAATGGCCATCCATGTCCGGTTCTATAGGGCCAATAAGCTTCGGCTATTTGATCCAGTCTTTTCTTAGTAACCTTAAGTGAGAATTCAATTCCCTGTTGATTTCAAGAATTCGAACTTTTTTCGGATGTACACATGCATGTTCAGGTACATGCTCTTGCTATTGGCTGTTAGATGCGTTTTATATGCTCATAAGACGTCGCCAATTCCATCTAGCTTAATTGCAATTCAATTGCGATTCCTTGTTTGTATTTTCTCAAAGCAGTAAGCAAGGGTGAATGGAGTACGGCCAGTCACGGACTTGTGGGTAGTCCTATAAGCCCATAGTGTTGTTGGGAGTATATCCACCCACTTGCCTCTAGCCTTTTCCAAACGCTTTTTCAATATGCATTTGATTATTTTATTCACGGCTTCCACTTTTCCATTGGCTTTCGGATGAGCAACTACTGCAAAATTTTTCTCAATGCCATATTTTTGGCAAAATTCCTTGAACTCCTTGCTTTCGAATTGAGTTCCATTGTCTGTAATGATAGTTTGTGAAAGGCCAAAACGACATATAATATTTCGTACAACGAAGTTAATGAACTTTTTGGTGGTGATAGTGGCCAAAGGCTCTACTTCTACCCACTTAGTAAAGTAATCGACCGCAATTATCGCGTATTTCACACCACCTTTGGATATGGGTAAGGAACCAACTATGTCGATCCCCCACATTGCAAATGGCCAGGACTAACCATTTGTTTAATTTCTGTAGGTGAAGCTCTTGAGACTTTTGCATATTTATGGCATTTGTCACATCTCCTCACATTGTCTGCGACATCCAGATTTACAGTCGGCCCATGGTATCCATAGGGGAGGATTTTCTTTGCTAACGTCTGCCCCCAGTATGGCCACCACACTCTCCTTCATGGACTTCCTTCAGGACTCATTTTATCTCATCATGGGCAATGCACCAGAGTAAGGGGGTCGAGAATCCCCTCCGATACATTACCCCATCTTGCATTACATAACGCGAAGCCTTACGAATGACTTGTCGTATTTCGCTCCTTCTTTCGGGCATGACCCCGTGTAACAAGTACTGCTTGAATGGGGCCATCCATGATTCCTTCTCGAATTCTTTTTCTAACATGAAATCTACCTCCATCATATTTATGCTCGGAACATGTAAGGTTTCAACGTGAAACAATCCCATCTGCTGCGCATCGCCAGTGCTTGCAAATTTTTCCAATGAATCGGCTGCTTTGTTTTGCTCACGCGGGACATGCGAGATATCATGATATTCCAGATTTACTAGCAGTTCCTGAACCCATGCAAGATACGGGGCAAGTCTTTGTCCCTTTGCTTGATAGTCTCCCCGCACTTGGTACACCACCAGTTGTGAGTCACAAAAGATTTCAACCGATTTTACTCCCATTTCTTTGATAAGTCTCAAGCCAGCAATCAGTGCTTCATACCCGGCTTCGTTATTTGTTGCTGGGAATTCAAGCTTTAAAGCATAACAAACTGATCGGTTTTCAGGCGTCACAAGAACTATGCCAGCCCCAAACAATGGTCGTTAGATGCCCATCGGTGTATATCTTCCATCAAATGGGAGGTAAGACATTGTGGCCCTTTAAGTCGTCTGACACAATGAATTCAGCAATGAAGTCTGCTAGTGTTTGTCCCTAGGTAGGTAATATCAAACTGACTTAACTCGATATTCCATTGTAACATCCTTGCGGAAGTTTCCGGTCGTTGGAGTACCTGTCCCAAGGTTTGATCAGTGTAAACACTGATTGAGTGTGCCTGAAAATATGGGCGAAGCTTACGTGATGAAATCACGAAGCAATAGGCTAATTTCTCGATCTTGGGATAATTTCTTTCTGCCCCCGTCAGACGTTTACTAACATAGTAAACTGGCTTTTGAACTCGGTCCTCTTCGCGAACCAAAGCCGTATTGATGGCATGCTGGGATACTGCCAAGTACACATACAACATTTCGTGGTCTATTGGTTCTGATAGCACCGGGGGACTTTCCAAATGCCTTACCAAAGCTTGGAATGCTTCCTCACAATCGGATGTCCACTCGAAATTCCTCTTTCCTTTCTTTATCACATCGAAGAAAGTATACACTTGTTTGTAGCTCTGGATATGAATCGACTCAGCGTAGCCACCTTTCCATTCAAGCTTTGTACCTGCTTTATAAGTCTGGGAACTTGTATGTCTCGGATAGCTTGAATCTTCTCCGGGTTAGCTTCGATTCCCCGTGCATTCACAATGAAACCCAAAATCTTTCCCGACGCTACACCAAATGAACACTTCAAAGGATTGATTTTCATTCCATAATACCTAAGTATATCAAACATCTCCGCTAGGTCTCGGATGTGGTAGTTTGACTGCCATGACTTTACGAGCATGTCATCCACATAGACATCCATTGTTCTACCAATCTGTCTTTAAACATTTGATTCACCAGACGCTAATAAGTTGCTCCCACGTTTTTCAATCCAAAAGACATTGCTACATAGTAATATAGCCTCACATCTGTGACAAAACTGGTGTGTTCTTAGTCTGGAATGTGCATCGGGATCTGATTGTATCCTGAATAGGCATCCATAAAAGTCAATAATTCGTGTCCGGCCGTAGAGTCGACGAGCTGGTCTATTCTTGGTAAAGGGAAACAATCCTTCGAGCATGCTTTATTCAGATCAAAGTAATCAACACAAATTCTCCACTTTTCGTTTGCTTTCTTCACGAGCACAGGGTTAGAAACCCATTCAAGGTAGAGGGCATTGCGGACGAACCCATTGGCTTTGAGTTTGTCCACCTCCTCTCTGAGAGCAGCGGACCTCTCCGGGTCCATGCCTCTCCTTTTTTGTTTTACAAGGACGTATTTCGGGTCTATTTTCAACATATGACTCGCAATAGCGGGAGAAATCCCGCACATATCAGAATGTGTCCAAGCGAAAACATCTAGGTTCGCTCGGAGGAAATCAGTAAGATCTTCGACCAATGACGGGTCGAGTTGCGATCTAATCTTAAGGACTCGTGATGGGTCATCCCGGCTGACTGGTATGTCAATTGTCATCTCAGCCGGTGCTGCATTCGTTTCCCTAGGTCCTCCATCATCATCTCTCAGATCTATATCGCTATAGATCCGAGAATGCTGCCCAAGCCAGGCTCGGGCACTACTTGTCAATTGTCAGTGTTTTGGATATGGACGGAGCTGTCCACCTTTTCTGCATCTCGAATCCTAAATACTATATCATCTGTCATCATGCGTTGTTGTTTTGTAGGGATTCCATTTTCCACATTCGAGCAACATTCATGATCCGTATGCCTCGGGTTGGAGTGACAGCTAGTTGCCCACTAGCTTAGGTATCGATTTAATGATTCTATCCCTAGGCATTCTTTCGGTCGTAACCTTGAGCAGGTGTAAACATTATATATAAGTTTCAATATTGAGCTATCGCAGCCAGTCTTTGGATGACCACGCGTCTGCTCCCAGTCTCGGGTTGATAAATGTACTGCATGGACGGTTGACTCTCGTCCTAGCTATGTTTATGTTCTCACCTAAACTTCGAAAACATTGAGTTGATCGATGAATAGTCGGTTCACATTCATGTTGCTTCTAGCTCATGCCCCCAGATCTGGGGCATATATACCAGTAAGTAGAAAGGTCAGCCATGCCCACTTTAGCATTACTCTCTTTCCCGTTGAATCGGGGATCAGGTCAGTCAATGGGAGACGGGGTCTCGCCTATCTTGGTGGTGTTTCATTCCAAGAGGAATACTTCGATGCTTCATCAGTTTTAGGACGTAATTTGGACACTGGACGGTCATCCACGTCCAATTTGGTTCATGTTTTGTGATCAGATCCCGGGGTAAAGTTTGCTACAAATGCAGTCGGGTCATGCCCATCCAGTTTCATACTCCTCCTAATGGATCGAAGGTAGGCGCTGGAGAATTTTTGACCAAGTCTTTATGGTTTACTCTCCTTTCCACACTCTGAAGGTCATAGTTTTTCAAGGAACATCCTAGTCACATTTGTATGTGCTTAGTGCGGACCAGTATTGGCCCTCGATCTGAGGTATGATATAGTCGGTTGCTCGTAGCTTTGGATGTTGTTTCGATTAGTTCTGTTTTGAGGACTCCATGTAGTCGTTGCCTTAAGTTATAAAGAACGCCAAGCTAGAGCTATAGTAAGCTGTCGTATTCAGCTTTTAGTGATTTGTACCTCTACTCCCATCATTGATTTAGCCAGGCCACTAGTTGGATTGTCGAGCTCCATCCTTAGTGAGTTATTAATCCTCCTGTCGATTTTAGGACGAAGTTAGCCAAATAGAGAATGGTCGGAATCCACTCGTCTATTTGTCGATGTTTATGCACCACTCTGCATTCTGGTGACTTAGTGTTATTCTCCCCTTGTTCGACTCGCGCCCAATTTGTGTTCATGCTTCGGTGCACGCTCTGAGGACTTAGAGATTTGTCGAAGGGTTTATGCTTTAGTCCACAGTTCGGGACGTAAAAATTTTCGTCAATTCATTTATACTCTAGTCCGCATTTCGAGGACTGAGAGTACTCTAGTCCACTTCAGGGACTTAGAGGTATTTAAGTCGTTTATACTCTAGTCCACGCTCACGGGACTGAGAGTACTCTAGTCCGCTTCAGGAACTTAGAGGTTCTTAAGTCATTTATATTCTAGTCCGCACTCAAGGGACTTAGAGTACTCTAGTCCGCACTCTAGAGACGTAGAGGTTTTTAATTCATTTATACTCTAGTCCGCACTCAGGGGACTTAGGGTACTCTAGCCCGCACTCTGAGGACTTAGAGATTTTTAGTCGTTTATACTCTGGTCCGCACTCTGGGGACTTAGAATAATCCAGTCCGTACTATGGGGACTTAGAGATTTTGAGTCGTTTATACTCTGGTCCGCATTCTGGGGACTCAGAGTACTCCAGTCCGCACGTTGGGACTTGGATATTTTGAGTCGTTTACACTCTGGTCCGCACTCTGGGGACTTGGAGATTTTGAGTCGTTTATACTCTGATCCGCACTCTGGGGACTCACGGTACTCCAGTCCGCACTCTAGGGACTTGGAGTTTTTTAGTCATTTATACTCTGGTCCGCACTCTGGGGACTCAGAGTACTCCAATCCACACTCTAGGGACTTGGAGTTTTTGAGTCGTTTATACTCCAGTCCGCACTTTGGGGACTCAGAGTACTCCAGTCCACACTCTGGGGACTCAGAGTACTCCAGTCCACACTTTGGGGACTTGAAGTTTTTGAGTCGTTTATACTCTGGTCCGCACTCTGGGGACTTGGATATTTTGAGTCGTTTATACTCTGGTCCGCACTCTGAGGACTCATAGTACTCTAATCCGCACTTTGATGACTTGGAGTTTTTGAGTCGTTTATACTCAGGTCCGCACTCTGGGGACTGAGAGTACTCCAGTCCGCACTCTGGGGACTTGGAGTTTTTGAGTCCTTTATACTCCGGTCCGCACTCTGGGGACTCAGAGTACTCCAATTCGCACTTCGGGGACTTAGAGTACTCCAGTCCGCACTCTGGGGACTTGGAGATTTTGAGTCGTTTATACTCTGGTCCGCACTCTGGGGACTCAGAGTACTCCAGTCCGCAATCTGGGGACTTGGAGTTTTTGAGTTGTTTATACTCTGGTCCACACTCTGGGGACTCAGAGTACTCTAGTTCGCACTCTGGGGACTTGGAGATTTTGAGTCGTTTATACTCCAGTCTGCACTCTAGGGACATAGAGTACTCCAGTCCGCACTCTGGGGACTTGGAGCCTCACAAGCAATACATTTATCAAATTCAAAATGAATTCATTATCTTATTCTATTCTTTATAGGTAAATAAGTTGGGAAGAAGTTGTCAATAATAGATTACCCAGAAAAATAGCTAAAAGGAATTTCCATCCAAAATTTAAAAGTTGGTTGTCGGACCTGATTAATTTCTCTTTGTTGTTCAAAATGAAGGGTTTCATTTTTGTAATTTTCTAATTGTTTTGAGTCTTTTATACTCTAGTCTACACTCTGGGGACATAGGGTACTCCGGTCCGTACTCTGGGGACTTGGAGATTTTGAGCCGTTTATAATCTGGTCCGCACTCTGGGGACTCAGAGTACTCCAGTCCGCACTCTGGAGACTTGGAGATTTTGAGCGAGAGCAGTCGTATTTCCACTCTTTAATTTGTATTTCATCTACCGTATCGATTATAATATTGTCGAATAAACGATTGAGCCGCGTTTGCTCATGGAATAGGATTCTGTCCCCGGCGCGAGGAACGAAACTTGAAAAATGGACGGTCGATTCTCATCCGCTTGGTGATTATAGCTCTTTGAATCAAGTCAAGGAAAAAGGTATATGACAAATGGTTGGATCACATCCATGCTGGGTTAGATAGTCAAATCTCACACAATTTTCTTCGTATCTCTTTCTAGAAAATAAGGATAATGGATTATTGAGTAGACACAGTAAGTTGCACATGTTTCAAGGTGCAGTCGTGTCCATTTATTGAGAGCGATGGTTGACGAGTATGTAGTCCATCACAACTACTCCAAGTTAGGCTTTCGAATAATTTTTTGTGTTCAAGGTAGGATTTGATGTGTAGACGATCAAATCACGTCCACCCTAGACAGATCCCGATGTCACTGAGCTTCAAGAGGGGCATCTGTATTTTGTCGAACTTTATTCTGTGACTCGATTTGAGTGGATGATTGGGCCATGCTCATTCCAAGCCTTGCTTAGGTCTCCAAGTCAAATGTGGAGGTCGATGAATGTGAGGTCAGTCGTGTTCATTTTATGTTGGGCTCTGATCGTGATGAGCTTTTCAATATCTAGTCCATAGCCCTAAATCAAAGGCATATGGTTGATGATGAATGATTGAATTATGCTCGTCTAGATGTAACTCCACACGTCCGATCATGGTCTGCGTAGATTGGTCAGCGACCAAATCTGAGTACCTGCTCACCTGCACCGTTTTGAAAGTAGTTTAGTTCAAGCTAGTCGTAGTTCATAGAACAATTAAAATAGAAATAGATTTGGAAATAATTCAAAGAAGATTAGGATAAATCTTATTGATAATTGAAGCAGCATCGTGTGCTCGCTATTCGACTTTACCCCTGGCTCCTTTCAAAGGGATGTCGGCCGTCGGTCGTCGGCCGTCTAATTGATAATCATAGCCCTTTATTAATAGGCATCGGATGTTAGCTGCCGCCATTCTACAGGTCTTGTACATACTATTGAAGCTTTCCTTTCCAGATCGGCTTTTCGATCACACCTCGGAGGTGTTTGTAGTCGCCCGTGTTAGGATCAGTGAGCATCTGGGAATATACAACATTCCTCTGATTTTATTTAGACTTTGGTATACTCTCTCGAGGTTGGTTTCCAGTACCACTCCGAGTCGCGAGTCTTCAAGTAGAGGTTGTCAATTGAATCTTTCAAAGAGCATATGAGTCGAATTTTGAGGTCTTGTTTTGTCTACTGGAATCAGCGTCCTTAGTCAACGGGCCTTCATTGTTATTTTCCTAGTTTGTTCCACTTCTCTTCACTTTGGTTCTGATTCATTTTATAACAGAAACAATCCATGGTCGCAGTAGGCTTTCCAGCTAACTAGCTGCCAAAATATATATGGAAGTCGACTTTCCTCAAATGCGATCAGTATGATATCCTTGTTAGCATTTGAAATAAATTGCTTAGAGCCAAACATTGGTCTGCTAGGAGTCACTTTGGGAGTATCGTTTGAGTAGAGATTGCTTGTCCATTCCTTTGTCGTTGTTCAGAGGCTATCGCTAGATCGTCTATGCCCTGGTCGATCATGGGATGTAAGGGAAGTGGATAGAATGTTCTTTTATTAAGTTGAGTTTTGAATTCACTATCCGGAGGCACTGCGCTACGGCTAGGGTTTTATAAAAAAGTTAGCCTCTTCTTCAAAAATGTGGGTCGTACTCAGAAATATTTTTTTTTGAAAATAGGGGTCGTATAAGAGACCGGTGTAACTTATGTTTGGAATGGCCTGGATGCTGCTCGGCATAGGAATGTAGCTCGGTATGGATGCCGTTCGGCACAACTGGTTCGATTAGCATCCAAGCTCATTCGGCTTCCAGGGACGTTTGGCACAACTGGGTCGTTCGGTATTCAAGAGCGTTTGGCATTCAAGAGCGTTCGGCATTCAAGAGCGCTCGGCATTCAAGTGCGTTCGGCATTCAAGAGCGCTCGGCATTCAAGAGCGCTCGGCATTCAAGAGCGTTCGCCATTCAAGAGCTATTCAAGAGCGTTCGGCATTCAAGAACGCTCGGCATGGATGTCGTTTGCATTTCTAAGGCGATCGACATTCGGATGTCGATCGGCCTGGAGGTATGGATCGGCATTCGGATGTCGCTCGGCCTCGAGGTATGGATCGGCCTCAAGGTATGGATCGTCATTCGGATGTAGTTCGGCATTTCTGGGGAGATCGGCATTCGGATGTCTCTCGGCCTGGAGGTATGGGTCGACATTCGGATGTCGCTCAGCCTGAAGGTATGGATCGACCTGGAGGTATAGATCGGCATTCGGATGTCGCTCATCCTGGGGGTATGGATCGACATTCGGATGTCGCTTGTCCTCAAGGTATGGACAGCCTGGAGGTATGGTTCGGCATTCGGACGTCGCTCGGCCTAGAGGTATGGATAGGCATTCGGATGTCGCTCGGCCTAGAGGTATGGATCGGCATTCGGATGTCGCTCCACCTAGAGGTATGGATCAGCATACACCTTTTTCTGGGACGATCGACATATGCCTTTTCTGGAACGGTCGGCATACGTCTTTTCTGAAACGATCGGCATACGCCTTTTTTGAAGTGGTCGGCATACGCCTTTTCTAGGGCGATCGGCATATGCCTTTTCTGGAACGATCAGCCGAATTGCCTTCAGAGGAGGGTCGGACTTTATTCAACTCGAGTGCAAACTTTAACGTCCAATCCCCAGATCTTGCGTACATTAGTGAATCCAATCTACGGCTATCGGCTTCCTTTAGATTTCTTTCAAATCTGAGTAAAATAGGAAGTTTTCTAGTAGACAGCTGGATCTATCTCGCGAATATGGAAATCGACTAGTAGACGATGAGATCCAATCAAGTTGAGAATTCAATTCTCAGTGAAAGCACCAAAATGTTAGCACCTGAATTGGTCACTAACACCCTTAAGAGAGATTGTTAGAGAGATTAATGAAGAAAGTAAGTTAAACAGAGGATAATATGCAGATTTAAATGAAGAAAATGTGAACACCAGATTTATAGTGGTTCGACGTAATTGCCTACGTCCACTTTGAGGTTAATCTTTATTGCCTTTCTCGATAATTGATTACAGGTACAATCCGTATACTAATTATATTGACTACAATTGCTAAGCAAAGAAGATAAGTCTTGAATGAGTCTTGAATGCGGCAGAGTCTCCCCGGTGTTCTTTCAAAAAGGTCCCTTTCACTGTGCCCCGGCCCTTTTATTTATAGACGAAGATGGGTTGGACTTCCCTCATGGGCTTAGGAACAAGGTACCTCGGCCCATAGTAGGTGACTTCTGTGCACTGGGCCAGGCAGGGCAAACGCTCTTGCTTTGCCTTAGGCCTGACAACTTGCTAACACCTCAAGTCTGCACCGTGCCAGGGATGCCGAAACATGTCGATTGCATCAAACCCTTATACCTCCCGGATCTTCTTGGTCAGAATCTTGTCTAGTGCTAATAATAATATCTTCACCTGTCGTTTTGTAGCCGGCCCAAGGTGCCGGGTAACAACAATTAAGATCTTTAATACTTATTCCAAAATGATAAATTAAGAAATGATAATGTTAAGTTACTATCGTAAATTGATCAATCGTTTTATTCAAAAGTTTAAGTACAAATACCTTGTGAATTAATTTTGACAATTTGATTATAAGGTGTTTGATACTATGATTTGTTTTAAGAAATGAGCGTATAAGATAAAAATGTATTTAAATAATAGAAAATGATTATGTAAAAAGATAAATATAAAAGGAATGAGAATATAAATTCGAGTAAAAAATTAGGGTAATTTAAATGAAGTTAATTAATATAAGATAAATTTATAAAATAAGTTTTATAAAGTAATCTCTAAAGGATTTTGAAAGTGGTATTATTTCAAATATAAAGAGGTATTTTATGATAACTAATTCGATTGGCACGAAAATAAACTGAAAATTGGCAAGAGATGTGTTCGGATGGTATGCACTTCTCTTAAGTATTACTCTTCTTGTTAAGAGGATATATGATACTATTGGTAGTACCTAGTGCCTTGGATTGTTTTGGAGTACTCAATCTAAATAATTTTGTTGAGTTCAAGAAATAATGTGAATCATTGATTAGTAATCTTCATAAAAATGTTTAAACTAAAGATGAATTGGGATCGCTAATTGCTAAAATAAAGCAGAACTTCTGACGATTTTGGACAGTCGAAATTTTTCGAATAACACCCAACTCGTAGGTAAGGAAGTTATGAAAACATTTGGTAAAAGATAAACAATTATGAAATGTTCTAAGTAATTTAAAATAGATAAGGATAATTTATAAATCAGATTTATAAAGAAAAAAAGATATTTAAAATTTAAGAGTTTGAGGATTTAAATATGGGTGGCTTTAAAATTTGTTTTTTTCAAAGCTATAAAATTAATAATAATATTAAATAAGAAATAAGTTTTATAACTTATGAATTTGAGATAATAGTAAATTACAACAAAATCTAAATTTGTTAGACAGACGGATTTAAGTAAAACCAATTTGAAACTTGGGATTTGTATATACTCTTAGGATGTAATGGTATATCATACAAATATAAATTTAAATCATGAACTATTAAGTAATGTAATGACTCTTTAAAAAGGTAATTATAACTTGGAAAATGTTTTATTAATGAATTCTAGCGTAAATTAAGAATTTGGAATTAAGACTTTAAAAGCGGTTGATTTACATAAGTTATAAGATGTAATAAACTTAAGTAATAGTTTTACAAAATGTTTTATTAATAATATTAGTGTTAAAGGAAATATATTAAGTTAACGGATTATGGAAAAAAAAATTATAATGCAGATAAATCATATTTTCAGTGAAAAATGGTTCCTTTGGAATATTTTCCTTTATTAAAAATATTTGGAAATAAATAATTAAAGAGATTATATAAAGAAGCACCTTATAAAATTTTTGAACTTAAGATAAAAGTTTATGAAAAGTTTTTGAGGTTTAATAAATACATATGTTATATGTAGGTCATCTCATCACAATTTTGATCTAAGATTCGAGTTCGGAACTTTGAGGTGTTTGCACTGGTTCGAAAAAGGATGCGTCACTCGATTCTTGACGATGAACATTGATGAGGGTTTATGGCTAGATACTTGAGTTTTCTATTATAGTTGAGAGCCATGCAAGGAAAGCAAAGGTTCTGATCTGGAAGTCTAATCAGAGTCCGCACTAAAGGATTGGGGGATCGATACTAGTTTGGAAATAAAGTTGTGTATTTGAATAGAAGATCAAATAAGATATTTTATACGTATGATCACTATATATTATACGGAATTAAGTTTAAAGATAAACGTTTTAGGCAAACTTTTGCTTTAGGTAATTTCGAGGGCGAAATTCTTTTATGCAAGGGAGAATGTAACGTCCCAGAATTTGACCAATTTAAAATATACTATTTAAAGTGATTTTAAATATAAATTAGGTAAGGTTATATGATTCAAACTATATTAGATAGGATTTGGAAAGATAAGTATACACAAAAATAGTAACATTGGCCTATATCGACAAAAGTGACAAAATGCCAATTTCAAAGAAGTATGTTTCAATGGTTAAATAAATAATTTTAATTTATTTAAAGTGTTTATACTTTTAAATAATATTATATAAATTTATTTTTAAATTTGGTTTACATAAATAAATAGTTTAACCAAAACGTCAAAATATTACCGTAAAATATTTTGTCGAAAATCAACGTTTTGCCGATTAGAAGTTGTCGCAACATTGTCGCACCTTTATTTTCTTATATAAAAACATATATTTAAATAGTGTAAATATTAATTAATTTACTAATCAAGTTCACATTTACTAAATAAGATTAGGAAATTCTAGAATGTCATTAAGAAAAGTAAGTAAGTTTAAGAAAAGTCAAAAGTAAACATCAAATCCAAATCACATCAAAATCCAACAAAATAATTACTTTTCTTACTTAATCTTTAAGTGACTAAGACATAAAGTAAGAAGTGAAACGATGATGTTAAGCATTGAAAAAGTGAAGTTCTCTTTGGGTTGAAGTAAGTTTAGTTTGGTAATTTGGTAAGATGTTATTTTAGTAAATTACCACTCTTTTTTTTTTAAATACCCACCTCCTTTTTACTTTCATTCACACTTCTTCTTCCTCTTTTCTCAAGCTTATTCACCTTCTTCCTCTACTCTTTAATAATCTTCATTCCAAATAAAAAAATCATAAAGAAATAATGTCAAAATATTTACAAAATATTCAAATACAATCGATATCCATTTCTTTTCAAATGCAAACTCTTCTTTTTTCATATTTTATCTCTTCTTCTCATGGTCATAACTTCCTCAAAACTAATACAAATCGAAAATTTCTTTTTTAAACTCAATATAATTGAGTTAGAAACAACTTTAATTTACTTCAATTCTTCAAAATATAATAGTTACTATAACAGAATTTTAATTCTAATAAAGTCATTTTCAGCCCAGATTTTATGGCCAAAAATACCTCTGTTTCCTATTATCATAAATTCTACAAAATGATCCAAATAAAGAAGTTTTTTTCTAAGATCATATGAAATTCTAGTGGCTACAACTTTATGTTGAGCACTTCTACTAGTTTTGAACTTAACTATGTCAAAATTCCAATTCTTTGCAGTGCATTTTTGGGGTTCATTTTTTGTCAATCCGACAATACTTCTTCTTCATACTATCATATCTCCCTCAAAACAACTTGGATTCAAATGATCCTTTTTTTCAAATTTAAGAGAAAATAATTGTTAACAACTTTTTAGTTAATAACTTGTCTAAATTTCATGATTTAAATGGCGTAAAATTAGATACAAGATAAACCAATTTTTTGAAACTAAATCTTAGGAATTCAAGTTCAAAGCTCTACCGCTTCTTCTCTATCCTTTCAGCCAACCTCTATCTTAAGCCTCCACCAAGCTATTGGAAGGAAGATGGTGTTTTTTTGCTAGTGTTCAATAGAGTAGTAAGTTGTTAGTGAAGTGTTGGTTGATTAGAATGTTGGTAGGAATTTTATCGCTTTGGTTTATGGTGAGAAACTCTATTTAATATCTGTATTTGTATATATGTACATGTTTGATGATATGTTGTGATTTCTTTGGATACTTATATATGCTTTGATTACCAAGTATTGATTTTTTGATATGATTGTTAAGTTGTTTTACCAAGTCACGCCAATACACATTGATAAACACAAAGGAAATCACTTTCCTTTCGAAAATGAAATGGTGTATATGGAATGCTTAAAACTTTTGCAAATAGGTTTAAAATGAGTTAGAAATGTTTTATAAACATTTAGATATGTTCAAATAAATAAAGAAAGAAAATCAAGATTTCATCTTGTATATTTTAAATATGTCCAAAACAATTTTCCAAAAAAATCACGCTTTTGCAGTAAAGTGACCAAAGTTTAAAATTAATATTTTAAATGTTTAAAAATATGAAATAAATTATAAAAATCTTTTAAAATGTTTTAGAAGAGATTTAAGTTATAATGATGGATTTCTAAATGATATAAAAGTTGTTTTGAAGAATATAGCTTTTGAAATATATTTGCAACACTTTTCGCAGCAGTTTTTAATACATTTGAAACTAGTTTTAAATTTAACAATTCTTTCCAAAATATTTTATGAATAATTTTAAATGATAATTAAGTAATTTAAAGATGATTTGGAAGTTTTAATAAGATTTTGAATAAATGGTTAAGAGGAATTGTTTATACCACATACGTAAAAATCAAAGAATATTGAATATAATAAAAAACTAAGTATGCAAAAACGACTAGTACATTTGTCCCTCCCGTGAGAGCTAAACGATAAAACAAGGTGTATAACTAAGGTTAGGAATGTAGCAACCAGTGTCGTGAACTTACCTGGACTTTGCTTTATCTTTTAGACGAGGGGTGGAACAGATCAAAAGGAAAGCCCGGATGCTCTAAATGATCATATTTAAGTTTTTCCAAGATAAAATAAAAGAAACAAATTCTTTGAATGTTAATTAACCACTTAACATCTTTTTATCGATGATTAGTATGAAGGAACCATGATCAGATTTGGGTGACTCCTATTCGAGAAACCAAGATCGAATTTGAGTGATTTCAATCCGAAAACCCCTTTAAACACTACAACATACCAGCCGTTTCGCAACTCCCGAAGGCGGAAAATTTGCAATGGCTCTAAGCCGTTGCTATTAAGCAACGGTTAAAGTCCGTTGCAAAATATTGTAATACGGATCATAGCCGTTCTAAATTTTGGAACGGCTCTTACCCGAACTAAATTTGTAGTACAACCTTCCATACCCCCATTCCCAACTAGCTACGCCTGTTACTTTCATTATCCACTTCAATAAAAAAAGGAAAAAAGCGATAATAATTCCAGATCCAGATTTCGGCAGATCTGAAGATATAGTAAAGCGATAAAAAGCCATCGTTTTTAATTCAGGTAATCGTTATCACAGTAATAAAAAATGAATCGACTCACTTGAAATTATTTCTTCTTACCAGTTTTCACATGACTAAGACTGAGGAATGATCGTTAGTGGTTCTGTAGAGGTAAGGGTTTGATTTTGGTCGAGAGTTGTTCTCATTTTATTTAGTGGTATCAGTGATTGGATGGAGTTTGTTGTGAGAAGTAGAGGAAGTTGTGGAGACAGCAGTTTGATTGGACTGGAGGCGATGTCGGAGTCGATGGGTTTGGGTCGCTTTATTTAGTTGTCGTCGATTTTGAGTGTTGTTGATGGCATGAGGAGCAGAAGTGGTGATTGAGGAAGTAAGATGGAATGAGGAAGTGATTAGGAGATGTAGTCATGGTAAAAGGGTGGATGGTTGTGTGATGACAGTATTTGGTTGTGAAGCAGCATTTGATTGTGGACTGTATTATGTGTAGCTCCAAAGTCTTATGGAAGAGAGGCATGACGATCAGATTGGTGCCGAGTTAGATGTGTTCAAGAAGAAGCTTGATATAGCACAACAACGTAAATAACCGACATTATGCAGAAGGCTAAATGTGATTGGTTGAACAATAATGATGAACCGATGGCATATTTCTATGATAAGATGATAATATAAGGTGCAGGAAGTTATGGAACCCAAAATTAAAGGTTAATAGAGCGAGGTCTAGTTATGATAATGATTTTGTTCAGAAGGCTATAGAATATTTTAAAAGATTTTACAATATAGATACCCTATTCTTCCTTCCAAATATAATTTGTAAAAATGCAATCATGGAGTGTTGTAGAAATTATCTAAATGATTGCACTGATTACTTGTTGGTGAAGGAAGTAGTGTTTCATGTCAAAGTGAATCAGTAGGTCCAGACGGTTGAACTCAAAATTTTATAATTTACAATTAAATGATTTAAAGAATGGGCATTTTTAGACGGTGCAACATGTTTTCGGTTTAGGCAGATTTTTTAGAGAATGCAATCATACGTTGGTATGTTTGATTTCAAAAATAAATTACCCTTCAGACATATAAGATTTCAGGCCTGTTTCTTTCTACAACTTTTTGAATAAAATTGTAGCCAAAGTTAAGAGTGCCAGTTGAGCTTACTTATGGATGCACTTATATTAAAAATCAATGTGGATTCATTCATGATAGGAACATTACAAATGGCATTCTAATGGCTCATGTATGGTTAGAGGTATTAGAAAATGTAGTAGTACAAACATATGTCTCGGTTTTGATATTAGAAAGGCATACAATATGTCGGTAGATATTTTGTTATGCATATAATGGATGCCATGGGTTTTACAGAGAAATGGAAAAGGCTAGTTAATGAGATGATTAAGATTCCAAGCTTCTCTATTGCATATCAAGGTGGTAATCACAGTTTCTTCAATAGTTCAAATGGTAGTTGTCAAGGTAATCCCCTTTCTCCATTAATCTTTACAATGGTGATTGAACGGAAGTGATACATACAATGCCAAAATCAAACACTTACCTCTACAGAACCACTAATGATCATTTTTCTGTCATTCGTTCGTTGATCTTAATTTTAGTAAGAATTTTTTTTACATGTTCTCAAAGAGAATCACCTGGTATTGCAGTTTCTTGCTTGAGAAACATGTAAAAGGAATATGAACTAATAAAGCATCTGACGAGCTTTCGCTATAACCACAAGCGCACATCCTAAAATGTATATTAATCTTCGAATTTCTATTTCAATAGTCACACTAATTTTATTTGCACTCAAGTTCATGAATTGGTTCATATATTATGTACAATGTAGAATAGCTTAGTAATGCCTTTTCCCAAACTTAGGCAAGAGTTTTGATACATATTGAAGAATGCTAGCTATTGTAAGATAGAATTTTGTTGTTTTTTTCTTTCATTATTTCGTTCAAGTCAACTCACATATGTGTGTTAACTTGTATGTGTAATTTTTCTTTATTGGTCACAGGTCAACTATGATTGGTAGGCTTTAATATGTTTGCTTACAAACAGGCCTAACACGTTCACATTAAACAAAGTTTCGGTAGTCATATACCACTGCAAATCCATTTTATATACATTGTATTGGTAACTGGGTTAATTAAATAAGAATGTAGGTGCAGGCGGTGATAACAGTTAAATTTCGGCTTTGATGTTCAAGAGGCTGTGTAATTAAGTACTGTATGTATATATATCCATCATGCAATCTCCTATCCATACATCTACGCAATACTTTCAGATTGTTTACGACCATTGACAACCTTGGCATAGGTGTTGAGTAAGAGAGTTTATTGATGTGTACCTTTACCATCAGAGATTGCAACTATATTGCACCTATATGCTATGAAACTATAAACCACCATGACAGGAACAATGGAGGTAGGGCTGCTCCTAATATTTTTTTGGGGATTCGGTGGAGTTGTCAAGATTGGTAATAACATAATGGGCGGACTGTGAAGAAATATCTCAGTTGTACTCTCTAGGCAAGCTTTTAGACTCATATCCAGGCTACAGATGCAAACACTTGAACCAACAATACTTGTGGGAAACATTCAACTTGCTGTATTAGTTTGGTAGATTAGCTACATATTCCTTGTATTTTTGGAGATGAGCGTTCAACAGCACCACAAACAGGTCGGTATCTAAACGCTCTCTAATTTTCAGCAAAGTTCGGATTTAAATAGTAACACTTTCTTTTTGTTACACTGGTGTTATTATTTAATTCAGAGTTTGTGGTGGAAATAAGAGCGTGTTTGAGGCGTTGCATGTTTAGAGTGTTGTTTAACCTTCGTCATTTTTGTATACCTAAAAAGCCTATATAATTAACGTTATAATATCATTGGATATCACTCCCTTTCATAATTAACTTGTGCATTCAGTTCAACAAGTGGATTTCAAAACTGTAGCATTAGTCTTGGTAGTGTATTCAGTTCAACAAGTGGATTTCAAAATTGTGACAGTGCCAGTAGGGAGAAAAGCAACACTGTCCTACTGATACTTGTTGGTGTCGGCTAAATATGTTAAAATTTTCTTTCAATGTGTTTTATGTCAGGTTTAAGGTTTTTTTACTAACATGTTGTATATATTTTAGTTGGCAGATCAATATGTCTTCAAGTATAGATAAAGAGTGGATGAAAGAAGCCGATAAAAGAACCCCATGATATATGGAAGGAGTGCAGAAGTTTATTAATTTTGTTGTAGAAAATGGTGGCAATAAGGAAATCTATTCTTGTCCTTGCACACAGTGCAAAAATATGAAAATGAAAATTAAATTAGACGAAATTCATTTTCATCTGCTTAGATGGGGAATTGTCCAATCATATACTGTTTGGCATTTTCATGGGGAAGAGTCAGCAATGAACCAAAAACAACCTGTTAGTCAAGGCATAAGTACCGATGACTCTGAACATCCTAGGATGGAAGATCTGGTCAATGATGTTGATAGATTTCATCAATTGCAACCTACAAGTTTGTTGCCGGATAATATTGGGGATTCGCCTACGGTTGATGTTGATTGGTAGGCCAATCAAAGAAAGAAGTATAAATCACTTTTTGATAATGCAAAAGAGCCATTGTATCCTTCATGTCCAAAAGGGATAACAAAATTGTATTTCGTCGTCAAGCTAAATAACTTGAAAACCCAGTATGGCTTTTCTGATAATGGTGTGACTGCACTCCTAGAATTCATAAAGGAATTACTTCTTGAAGGTAACACACTACCAACAAAGTATCACGACATGAAGAAGATGATTAGGAAAGTTGGTATGCATTACAAAACTTATGATGCGTGCATTAATGACTGCATTTTGTATTGGAAGGATGATGCAAATAGAGTTTTTTGTCCAGTTTGCAAACAATCAAGATATAAAACAACATTCAACGAAGAGAAAAGAGCTGCCAAAGTACCTCAAAAGATGTTGAGACATTTCCCTCTAATTCCTAGGATGAGGAGGTTGAATATTATACCATGGATAGCAGATGCTATGACTTGGCATGGTCGTGCCAAGTCTAATTCAGACGTAATGCGTCACCCATGTGATACTTCTCAATGGCGAGCAGCAGATTCTTTTGACAAAACAATTGCTGTTGAATCACGAAATGTCACGCTTGGATTAGCAATGGATGGTTTCAATCCACATGCATCTCTAAGTAACCGTTATAGTTGTTGGCCAATAGTTATAGTAACGTATAATCTTAATCCATCCATGTGCATGAAAAGAGAGTTTTCAATGTTGACATTGTTGATTTCTGGACCAAAACAACCAGGAAAGGATATTGATGTTTATTTGCAACCGTTAATAGACGAGTTACAAATGTTATGGGAAGGAGTCGCTGCATTTGACTCATTTAATAATTCTTAGTTTACATTGAGAGCTAGGTTACTGTGGGCAATTCATGATCATCCTGCACTTGGGACTTTATCGGGATGCACAACTTATGGCTATTTTGCATGTCCTACATATGGGGAAGACACTTGTTCTTACTATCTTCGTTCAAGTAAGAAGATGTGTTACATGGGACATCGAAGATTTCTTCCTTTCAAACATAAGTTTCGAGACGAAAAAACAAACTTTGATAACAAACAAGAATATCGTCGTCGTCCACGTCCATTGACTAGTTATCAAGTTGAAGAGAAGGTGGCTAATATCAAGATGAAAGTTGGTAAAGACAAACTAGAAATCGGTCGAAAACGAAAAAAGAAAACCGATGAAGACGAAGTTAAGAATGTTCCTGCATGGTATAGGAGGTCCATCCTCTTTGATTTGCCATATTGGAAAGAAAATTTAGTCCGACATAATATTGATGTTATGCATACAGAGAAGAATGTCACTGAGCATCTCATTAGCACAATTATGGGTCATAAAGACAAGTCAAAAGACGACATCAATGCACGTAAGGATTTGAAAAATATGGGTATAAAACAGAAATTATGGGTGAGTGAAGATCCTGAAAGAAATAAAGTAATCATACCAGATGCAACTTTCACCTTGAGCAAAGACGAAAGGCTACGATTTTGCACCGTTTTGAAAAGCCTAAAAGTGCCTAGCAAATTCTCTTCCAACTTCAATAACAATGTGAACATCAATCCTCCTGGACTAACAAATATGAAGTCTCATGATTACCACGTCATAATGCAGCAATTACTTTCGGTATTGCTTCAGCATTCTTATCCACAACATAAGGATCTACGTAATGTTATACATCGTATAACTCTATTTTTTAACATTTTATGCTCAAAGGTGATTAACAGAGAACATTTCTTAAAAGAAAAGACTAGCTTGGTAGAAGCAATTTGTATGTTTGAAAAATATTTTCCACCTGCATTTTTTGACATCAACATCCACCTTATGGTTCATTTAGCCGATGAAGCATTGATATGCGGTCATGTTAGATATAGGTGGATGTATCCTTTTGAACGGTAATTTACTAATCTCAGTTTTTTTCATCATCATTCGATTTGAATAGGTATTAGTTATTTGTAATCGATTTACATTCATAGGTTGATTAAAACATATAAAGGATACGTCCGCAACAAAAAGATACATTGAAGAATGTATTGCAGAAGGATATATCGTACAGGAAGCTAGTCTTTACTGCATGGAGTATATGCCAAAAGGAGGCGATGGAACACATAAACATACTCGTGAGGCTTTCTTTGACGAGGATGATGAGTTTGCTGGTGAGATGCCTCTAGATAATGGTAAAGACATAACCTTAACCTCTGTGCAGTTTGAACAAGTTCGTAGATGGGTCCTCAATAAGTATGATGGATTGGATGAATGGGAGAAGTAAATTCACAAATAACTCCTAAATTTCCACCATTGTAAGTATATAAATGTTTTGAAATGTGTTTTTTGCAGGAGGTATAACATCTATGTGAAAAGTACTAAATCTCAATCTCGAAATGGGGTTTCATTCGTGGAAGATTGTCAAAGTTTTACTCTATGGTTACGTGGCGAGGTATATCTTAAATCTCTATTAATATTTCATGCGTACTTAAAGGTATCATACACCTTATTAATCATACTTTTCACATATTTTATTTTTTTAGTTGGTAAAAACAAACGATGTTGATTCAACTCTTTGGCGCCTTGTAAATAGGCCCGAAGTTCAAGGCGCGCAGTTATATGAAGTACCAAGTAAATGGGTTTACATTTTCTCTAAAAAATTACGAAGAGCAGATGGTAACACAAGACAGCGGTGTATCTATGAGAGCAATCACAAAATTTAGAGCCAATGGGAAAGATAAAAATTATACAGAAGCTGAAACACTGTATTATGGAGTTATTCAGGAGATAATTGAGTTGGATTATATAGACTTCAAACAAACGGTTTTTTATTGTGATTGGGTAAAGATCGAAGACAAGGTCAATGGTTGCAAGATTGATCCTGTTTCAAACTTGATTACAGTTAACTTAGGGAAATTGAAGACCAAAGATAGGATGAACGATGAGCCATTTATTCTTGCGTCAGAAGCGAGTCAAGTGTTCTACTCAAAAGATTTAAAAAATAGAGGATGGTTTGTGGTTTCACACACACCTAAGTGGTTGACTACAATCGTGGATGATCTTGAGTTTCCTACCGTCTATCAATCAGCCTTTGAAGATAACAAAAAATTAGAAGATTTTACCAAATGCATATGTTAATATAAGATGTATTTCTTAATTGAAATTAGGTTGAATTTCAAATGTGGCTGAATTTAGGATTTTTTGATTATGAATTTAGAATTTTTCATGTATCACTATTTAATTATTATTCTAAATGGAACTGCGCCTAATATAATATGTAAACTTATGCAATTAAATGGGATATTGAATGTGTGTTGCAATTAAATGAGATTTATCACATGTGATGACAATTTTTGAGCCCAAGCAAGCATAAGACATTCTATTTTTGAAGAGTCCCAGAATTGGGTCTCCAATCGATTGGGAGTTAATGAATTATCTTTTTCAGGCACGTCTGATTACAGAATGTATCTGTTCTCGATTAGATACATTTTACCGTCCCTCCGTATATGTCTTACAGTGAAGTTGTGCGTCTGGTCAAACCTGGGAGTGACGAGAGTATTGGACGTGATAATGGCTTGATGCAGCTAAGGCCGGAGAAGAAGCTGTGCAAACTTTAGTTCCTGAAAACATGAGTTTGTGGTGTAGTGTGATGAGTCGTTCACGACTCAGTGAAGGCTTGGGTCGCTGCCGACCTAAGGAAGGAGGGCCACGAGTTAACAAGTTAAGGGGGAAGGTAGGCCGAGTTAACGAGACATCGGGTTTGAGTCGTCCACGACCCAAGAGAAGCATGAGTCGTTTCCGACCTAACTGTGACAATCTAAGTCGTTTACGACTTAACGGGATAAAGGACAACGGGTTACAGGAACAAGAGCCTATTTTAGGTCGACCCCGACCTAAGGAAGAGAAGCTACGACTTAAGAGCCTAAGTCGGCTACGACTTAACAAAAGAGGAAGCGGTCACGACCTAACTGAGTCGTTGAGGAGCGCAGGGGGATTGGGCTTGAGTCGGCACGCGCTTAAGTCGGCCATATGAGCTGAGGTGTTGTAGTTTGTTGGCCTTGAGTCGTTAGGTCGTATACGACCTAACTGTTGTAGCCGTGTGGTTGATGAGTCGTGTATCTTGTGTTTTTTTTTTTTGAGTCGGTAATGTATATGAGTCGGTCCTGTATGTAGATAAGCTGAGTCGTATGTCTTTGAGTCGTGTAAATTGTGTTGCGTTGTTAAGTCGGCAACGACTTATGATGAGTCGGAGTCTATGAGTCGGCAACGGGTTAAAGGGGTCGGTTGTGTCAAGCTATAAATAGAGGGTGTGTTGTATATTTTGAGGGGTTGATTTTTGAATAAAATTCTCTTTTGTTAGCTTTGTGCTTTCATACCAATTGGTAGTTGAATGTAATCTCCTATCTCCTCTTTCGGTTAATCGAGCGCGCTCGATTCAACGATCGTAGAAGCCGATTCACGGAATCTAGTGCGCTAGATCAACGTGCGAAGAATCGTAGATCTTTGAACATGGTATAGTGCGCTATCAACGTGTTTGAGATAGCTAGAGTTCGGTATCTTTGGATCAACGAACTTGAGCATTTTTGGTATCTTCAACTCACCGATTGCTACATTTCATCGATTGAAGTTTTGTTTGATTAATCCGCTGCGTCAGTTTTGGTATCAGAGCCATACTTAGCCAATCATAGCTAAGTTGATTCTTGGAGCCAAGTTTTTGAAGTTTGAAGTTGTTCATCGTGTTCATATTGAAGTTGCATCAAGTTTGGAGTGTTTGATCCATTTCATTTTGGATCGAGGAGTTGGAAATTGTTTGGATCTATCTTGGGTTTTTGCGCGCCAAGGTTTGAAGTGTTTGAATTTGTAGCCGAGCTAAAGAGGTTGAGTCGAGTCAAATTAAGCCGACCTTACTTGAGTCGTATACATACAAGCCGAGTTAAGTTCAAGGCCGAGCCTTGTGAAATTGTTGTTTGTGAAAGCTTTGGAGTTTTGTGTTCGAATTGTTGAAGTTTTGTGAAATTTTCAATTATGCCACCAAGGAGAGCTAATCGTCATCAAAACGTTGAAGCTTTGTATCGTAGAGAAGAAGCCGAGCTTATGGAACAACGTATTAATGAGAAGTTTGATGAAGGCATTGGAAAATTGGAGAAATTGATGAATGATTTGAATCAAAGGAGGAGATCACCAAACTCGAACCATGGAGGAAACCGAGTTTCGCCATCGGTTACGGAAGCGAGGAGGGTATCGCCACATTCTTGTAGAGATAGAAGAGAAACATCAATTTCATCACGAAGAGATCATCATGACTATGCACATGAAGAGAGAAGAAGTCAACGTGAACTTGACAATGAAGCATATAGAGATGAAGAGAGACATAGTCAAAGAAGCATGCATGAACGAAGGGATGATAATGGTCGAGATCGATGTAGACGTACTTTTGATTTTGTTGAAGAGGGTGATAGAGCTAGTATTCATTATCGAGATCGAGACCAAGTTCAAAATTCTAATCGGGATGTTGAAGATGATCGTCGATGGGAATCGGGTATGAAGATGGAAATTCCGGAGTTTAAAGGCGGAATGATTGCAGAAGAATTTCTCGATTGGATTTCTAATGTTGAAGAGATCTTTGATTTCAAGGAGGTACCTGAGCATAGAAGGGTGAAGTTGGTTGCTACTAGGTTGAGGGGGAGAGCTTTGGCGTGGTGGCAGCAAACTAAACTAACCAGGGAGAGAATGGGGAAGTCAAAGATAGAATCGTGGGATAAGATGAAGAAGTTGATGAGATCTACTTTCTTACCTTACAACTACCAATCACTTATGTACCAGAGGTTGCAGAATCTGAGGCAAGGGACAAAGTCTGTTAGTGATTATGCTGATGAATTTTACCAACTCATTGCCAGGAATGATATTATGGAAACGGAAGAACAGCTAACTGCTAGATTCATTGGGGGATTGAGAATGCAGATCCAGGATATGGTTAATATGTTTGATCCTAGATCAGTTGCAGAGGCACATCAGAAAGCGTTGGCTTGGGAGAAACAAGGAAGGCGTGGAGGTGGTGTGTTTACTAATTCCAATAATCAAGCAAGGGGTGTTGGTGGAAGTTCTAATGTTCCTAAACCTGTTTCAAAGCCAGCGGTGAAGGAGGCTGAGAAGGCGAAGGTTAGCAGTGGGTTCAAGTGTTATAATTGTCAGGAGTTGAGTCACAAAAGCAACGAATGTCTGAAGCCGAAGAAGAGAACCATGGTTGCAGAAGTTGAGGAGGATGATGGTGAGGAGGCAGAATGTTCAGATACACCTTATGTTGAGGAGGAAGAAGAATTGTTTGGAGATGAAGGTTGTAATCTTATGATGAGGAGGTCATGTCTTACACCAAAGCAAGAGGAAGATTGTAGTTGGTTGAGAAGCAATATTTTTCAGTCGACATGCACTATTCTGGGAAAAGTTTGCAAGTTCGTTATTGATGCTGGGAGTTGTGATAATATTATTTCTACAGAAGCAGTGAGGAAGTTGAACTTGAAGACTGAGAAGCATCCTAAACCGTACAAGCTAGCATGGTTAAGGAAGGGTCGTGAAGTGAAGGTGTGTCGAAGGGCTTGTGTTAATTTTTCTATTGGGAAGAAATACAAAGATGAAATTTGGTGTGATGTAGTGGACATGGATGTTTGTCACTTGTTGTTGGGCAGACCGTGGCAGTTTGATAGAGCAGTACAACATGATGGTCGTGCCAACAGTTACAGTTTCATGTTCGAGGGTACTAAAATCACTTTGGTTCCCAAGAAGCAACAGCAGAAGGAGAGCAAGCTAGAAGAGATTGAGGAATTGAAAACTCTGTTGACTTTGAAGGAGTTTGTCAAGGAAGTCGAAGAAGAACCAGAAGTGTTTTTGTTGATCGGGAGAGAGAGTAGTGAAGAAGTTGAAATTCCAGAAGCAGCAAAGCCAATTTTGAAAGAATTCGAAGATGTCTTTCCAGAGGAGTTGCCTAAGGAGTTACCGCCACTTAGAGACATTCAACATCAAATTGATCTTGTTCCGGGAGCAGTGTTACCACATCGACCACATTACCGAATGAGTCCGAAGGAACATGAGGAGTTACGAAGGCAAGTGGAAGAGTTGTTGGAACAGGGACGAGTTCAGGAAAGTTTGAGTCCATGTGCTGTGCCAGCATTGTTAGTACCAAAGAAGGACGGAACTTGGAGGATGTGTACTGACAGTCGAGCTTTGAACAAGATTACTGTTCGTTATAGATTTCCTATGCCAAGGTTGGATGACTTACTGGATCAGTTGAGTGGGGCAACTATATTTTCGAAGATTGATTTGAAGAGTGGTTATCATCAAATTCGAATCAGACCTGGAGATGAATGGAAGACAGCTTTCAAGACGAGAGAGGGGTTATACGAATGGTTGGTTATGCCATTTGGTTTGTCAAATGAACCTAGTACATTCATGCGGGTGATGAATCAAATCTTTAGACCATTCATTGGGAAGTTCGTCGTGGTTTATTTCGATGATATTCTGATTTACAGCAGGAGTATGGAGGAGCATGTTCTACATTTGAGGGAAGTGTTGATTATTCTTCGTGAAGAACAATTTTATGCTGCTACAAAGAAATGTGTGTTTATGACGCATACTGTTTTATTTCTTGGGTATGTTATTTCAGGGGAAGGTATTCAAGTGGACCAGAGTAAAGTTGAAGCTATTAGAAATTGGCCACAGCCGAGAACTATCACTGAAGTTAGAAGTTTTCATGGATTGGCATCATTCTACCGAAGGTTCATTCCACACTTCAGTAGTGTGATGGCACCAGTTACCGATTGCATGAAAGGAAAACAGTTTGTATGGTCAGAGGAAGCGGGAGTTGCTTTTGAACGAATCAAAGAACTATTGACGACATCACCAATTCTTGTTTTACCTAATTTTCAGTTGTTGTTTGAGCTACACACTGATGCATCAAAGGTTGGGATTGGAGGAGTGTTGAGTCAATGTGGGAGACCTATTGCATATTTCAGTGAAAAATTGTCAGGGGCAAAGATGAGATACAGTACATATGACGTTGAATTCTATGCTGTTGTACAAGCTGTTAAGCATTGGAGACACTACCTATTTCAGAAGGAATTTGTTCTTTACACTGATCATGAAGCATTGAAGCACTTACAGGGGCAGGATAAAATTTCAGCGAGACATGCATCATGGATTGCATATTTACAACAGTTTACTTTTGTCGTTAAGCACAAATCAGGGGTGACAAATCGAGTAGCTGATGCTTTGAGTAGGAGGAGTCATTTATTAACGACAATGAAGGTTGAAGTGACAGGGTTTGAAATGTTGCCAGAATTGTTTGAAGAAGATCCTTACTTTGTGAAATATGTTGAGAAAGTGAAGGATGGGAGTACCGATGAATTTATGATAGTTGATGGTTTTCTGTTTAAGGGAAGTCGTTTATGTATTCCGGATTGTAGTCTGAGGATGAAGATTGTGAAGGAGTTACACGAGGAAGGGCATGTGGGCCGTGATCATACTTTGCAGTTGATTTCACAGTCTTATTTTTGGCCGTCGATGAGAAAGGAGGTTGAAAGATTTGTGGAGCGATGTCATATTTGCCAGGTGTCAAAAGGAACAGCGACGAATGCAGGGTTGTATATGCCATTACCAGTACCATCTAAGCCATGGGTTGATATTAGCATGGATTTCGTTTTGGGTTTGCCTAGAACTCAAAGGGGAAATGATTCGATATTTGTTGTGGTGGACAGATTTTCGAAGATGGCACATTTTGTTGCTTGCAAGAAGACGGCGGATGCTGTTCGTGTTGCGCAATTATTTTTCAAGGAGATTTATCGACTTCATGGATTGCCAGAGTCTATTGTTTCGGATAGAGATACTCGTTTTCTGAGTCATTTTTGGTTGAGTTTGTGGAAGATGGTGGGAACGAAGCTGAAATTTAGTAGTGCTTATCATCCACAAACTGATGGACAGACAGAAGTTGTTAATAGGTCATTGGGAAATTTGTTGCGATGTCTTGTACAGGATAATTTGAGAAGTTGGGACATGAAGTTATGCCAAGCTGAATTTGCACATAATCATGCAGTGAATCGTAGCACGGGATTCAGTCCATTTCAGATTGTTTATTCAAATTTACCCAGGGGACCGTTGGATTTGGCAGTAGTACCACAGGCGAAGGAAACAGTTAAACGAGCTGCTGATTTTGTTGATGAGTTGACTGAATGTCATAAAATCGTTCAGGAACGATTGGAGAAATCGAATGAGAAGTATAAGAAGTCTGCAGATTTGAAACGACGAAATGTTGAATTTAACAAAGGCGATTTGGTTTATGCAGTGTTGACAAAAGACCGATTTCCAGTGGGAACGTACAATAAATTGAAAGCGCGGAAAATTGGTCCAGTTGAAGTTTTGAAGAAAATTAATGACAATGCTTATAAGTTGAAGCTGCCGGAGGATATGTACACTTCTGACGTATTCAATATTAAGCATCTTGTGCCGTATTACGGAAATAAACAATCAGATGAAGAAGAATGTACAAATTCGAGGACGAATTTTTCTCAACCAGGGGAGGATGATGCAGCTAAGGCCGGAGAACAAGTTGTGCAAACTTTAGTTCCTGAAAACATGAGTTTGTGGTGTAGTGTGATGAGTCGTTCACGACTCAGTGAAGGCTTGGGTCGCTGCCGAGCTAAGGAAGGAGGGCCACGAGTTAACAAGTTAAGGGGGAAGGTAGGCCGAGTTAACGAGACATCGGGTTTGAGTCGTCCACGACCCAAGAGAAGCATGAGTCGTTTCCGACCTAACTGTGACAATCTAAGTCGTTTACGACTTAACGGGATAAAGGACAACGGGTTACAGGAACAAGAGCCTATTTTAGGTCGACCCCGACCTAAGGAAGAGAAGCTACGACTTAAGAGCCTAAGTCGGCTACGACTTAACAAAAGAGGAAGCAGTCACGACCTAGCTGAGTCGTTGAGGAGCGCAGGGGGATTGGGCTTGAGTCGGCACGCGCTTAAGTCGGCCATATGAGCTGAGGTGTTGTAGTTTGTTGGCCTTGAGTCGTTAGGTCGTATACGACCTAACTGTTGTAGCCGTGTGGTTGATGAGTCGTGTATCTTGTGTTGTTTTTTTTGTTTTTTTTTTTTTGAGTCGGTAATGTATATGAGTCGGTCCTGTATGTAGATAAGCTGAGTCGTATGTCTTTGAGTCGTGTAAATTGTGTTGCGTTGTTAAGTCGGCAACAACTTATGATGAGTCGGAGTCTATGAGTCGGCAACGGGTTAAAGGGGTCGGTTGTGTCAAGCTATAAATAGAGGGTGTGTTGTATATTTTGAGGGGTTGATTTTTGAATAAAATTCTCTTTTGTTAGCTTTGTTCTTTCATACCAATTGGTAGTTGAGTGTAATCTCCTATCTCCTCTTTCGCTTAATCGAGCGCGCTCGATTCAACGATCGTAGAAGCCGATTCACGGAATCTAGTGCGCTAGATCAACGTGCGAAGAATCGTAGATCTTTGAACACGGTATAGTGCGCTATCAACGTGTTTGAGATAGCTAGAGTTCGGTATCTTTGGATCAACGAACTTGAGCATTTTTGGTATCTTCAACTCACCGATTGCTACATTTCATCGATTGAAGTTTTGTTTGATTAATCCGCTGCGTCATGGCTGGACTGGATAGTACCGATCCACAATAGTTTGATGACATATCTTACACTCCAGATAATTCGTTACAGACCCCTCTGCCTCGGTCTATTGTATGTGCACCACCCATCTAGATGAAAAGCCAAGCGCCATGCTGTAGGACCTTCCACTGCTCCTGTTTGTCATGCTATTGCAACCTCTGACTGGTACAAGTAGGTTATGAAATGACTTCATAATTTGGACCAGTTATCTGCAAGGATGGCTACTGGTGGTATCATGTTGTTGAAACTTAACTTTTTTTTTGTCTATATTGAAAATTGTCGTTCCAGACACAGTTCTTGAGATTTTCCATATCTTTTGTGGTGGAATATCATCCTTAGTTGTGTTTTAATTTTGGGTATGAATAAACAATACATGCATTGGAAAATATTTTCTGTTCAATCTCTAACAAATTTTTTGTGTGCTGCCGACCTCCGCAAACAAACCTTAACTGGTTGCTCTAAAAAATTTTACTTACCACTATTTTGCATGGCACTGTATTGCCATTTAATCCAAGGCATAAACATCATATACATATATAGCTGCTTCTTTTGAATATTGTTTTAGGTAAGTGGCAAGTTCAACAGTGGGTGGTAGATTAAAAATATTCAAGATCAGGGTTGATATATCTTCGTTTGCTTTGGATGCATGTAATTCCAAAGGAATCCCCCGATCAGATTATTCATTGAATGGGCTATCATGGGTACAACGGCACTGGAAGAAATGATGGTCGCCAAGCCATAAGCAAAACCCACAAATATAGCCCTGTATTTATCATACAGCACAAGTTCAAAGGGAATGAATTAATTGTATCAGTATACTCTACAAGTAGCACCAGTATGTACCATATAGCAAATGAATATTTTCTGCCCCTGCCCAAATGAAGGACTCCAAAAATTGAAATTCAAAAGTAAAAAAAAACAAGTTCACAACTATTTTTAAACTAGATGCAACAACGAGCAAAACAATGAAACAGAGAAGAAAAACTAAATGGGAATAAAACAATGAAACAGAGAAGCTAAACTAAATGCAACAGTGCCACCATAATGCAATAGAGAACATAAAATGGTACATTTCTTTTGGTGTTTTGGTGTTTGCAGTTGGAGTTATTCAAAAAATGTTATCTGCATAACATATGCTGCGAACTATTATGCTGTGAACTCATATATGTTTCTTTCTAAATACTTGCAGCAACAATGTCAGAAGCCGCAGAAACGTCGATCCATTCAGCCGTGCATTCGTCATCTTCACAACCCGAGAAAGTCGAGATAAATGCATATGGTTTTCCAATTTCTGATAATGCTAGGAAAATAGGCAGTAGGCTTGGTAGATTGGTTCTAATTCATGTGTCGATATCATATGAAAGTTGGGATAATGTACCCAACAAATGTAAAGATGACGTTTGGGCTGAATTGCGGGTAAACCATTCTCTCTTTTTTTCCAATAATTATTCATATACTGCAAACTGAAGGAAGTGGTGAAGTTGATGGAAACTTTATATACACCAATTACAATATTGCTTATGCAGAAGATGTTGTATACTTAGTTTCGTCCTCAGAAAAAAACTACACCTGCACGTTTACCTACTACATAGTAGTTCTAGTTGTAGTTGGAAACTTGCTAATATTACTCATTTCAGAGTCTATTAACCAAAACTCATAAATTATATATTTTTTTAATCTTTATGGATATGTTAACAGTTTTTATATATTTTCTTTTTAACATATTTTTTATGTTCAATATATACAGACATTTTATGAGCTAGAGTCGGATACAAAAGAGTTGTATTTTAAAAAAATGTGTGAATCATTTAGAAGATACAAAAGTGGATTGAGGACAGGGTACTACGGCAAATTTGATAATGATGAAGCTAAAAGGAAAAACTGTCCACCAAAAGTTAGCGTAGAAGATGGGACGGATTCTTGAAAAATGAAGCAAAACCCGACGCACGCGAAAGAAGAGAGCGAGGCAAAAAATAAATAGATCACAATACAATTATACTCATCACAGTGGTCGTACAAGTCACGCCGTAGTAGAACATAAAATGGTAAATTTTTAATTTTTTGTTATTTTGTTGCATTTTACCATTTCGTTGCATCATTAGTTTTTTAAGTTAAAGCATTTACAACCATTTTTTATTAAATTCTGCAAGTTCTCCCTTTAAGTAATCTATTATATGGCATGAGCAAGCTTACAAATTTGTTAGGCTGAATTTCATGGTAATGAAGCCGTGAATGGATGCACAAGACCATATGAAATTTTAGACAGTTTACAAATTTTTCATAATATTGTTTAGGTTGTATGTATGACAATAGGGTTTAGCCCTTTATTTGATAGTTGCAACAGCATTACAATTACAAAGTGGTTTCTACACTCTGAGAGCCTTATGTTATTTTCTGAAAAGAAGGTAAATTTTATTTGTATTCCAACCGTTGCCTTTATCTTCTGTTATAAACCTTCGATGTAAAAAATTAATTTTCTCGTGGATTTATATGTAAAATAATTAATCAATTTATAGCAAAAAATTAAATTTCTGATCAATTTGTATGTGAATTATTTTGGATGTTACTGTTAGTGAAATATACGGTCAACTTGTATGTAAATAATTGATCAACTTGTATGTAGATGATTGACTTGATCATCAGCAAAACCTGCACATGTTGAGTGCCTTCTGGACTATGAATCAACTTGTCAGATTAAGATATATTTAGGGTAAATAATAGAAAGAGCAATTCAGTCAATTTGATTTTGTCAATTGATTTGACTCTGTCAATTGACTATAAGTTTATGGGAAGACTTGGTTAATTAGTGCCTCTTACATTAAATATTTTCTTTCCATTTTTATAGAAATGCTCTCATAATATCCAAATCGAAATGTCAGTAACAATGCCCTTGCACAATGAAATGAAAATTAGGATGGTGGAAGACATACATTGATTTACCACTAGTAACTTATGTCACTTTGGTAACCAATTGAAAATTGGTTGGTTTGATAATCGATGTTTCGGTTGCAGGCAATTGAAAATCCAGGAAAAGAAATCATACGCCGTAAAGTGTGGGAGAAAACTCATACAAAAAAGGATGGTATCATATCAGATTCAAATTCTTCATACTTTGTAAGTTAAATAATATATTGTTTTAGATGATAAATTAAAAATCATTTACTATTATGAAATAGAAAAGAGAAGAAAAACACTTTTATTGATACAGCGGTAATCTCCTTTCATAATACCAATATTGCTACATGAAATGTTATTTATATACATAATGATGGGCTGAGTATATAAGCCCATAATACAGTTTGTAATCCATGTGAAGCAATGCAATGTATCTGAACCGATGTAATAAAAGAACGGCTGTGATGCTCTCTGGAGTACTCCATCTGGATAACTATCTGTGCTTTTGTATAATAAAGAAAACCCTATTTTCTTTGCTTCATTATACGCCGCCTCAAATGAAACTAGGGTTTTATGTCTTCCTTTACTTTTATGTCGGTTGAAAAAATTCTGAGATCATCTCGAAAGCGATTGAAGTTTTTTGCTGATAAAGCCTTAGTTAAAAAATCAGCTCTTTGATAGAATGAGGGGACGTGATTGATTGCGAGCACCCCGCTGCCTGTTCTTTCACGAACAAAGTGGAGATCGATCTCCATGTGCTTTGTGTGAGCATGTTGGACTGGATTCATAGATAATGATATGGCGCTGAGGTTATCACACCAAATAGTGGGTCTCTGAGTTGATTTGAACCCTAATTCTTCAATTAGGGTTTCGATCCAAATGATTTCGGCAACGGTGCTTGCGATACATCTATACTCAGCCTCTGTGCTGCTTCTAGAGATAGTGGACTGTTTCTTTGTACACCACGATATTGGATTTTGACCAAGGTAGATGCAGAATCCAGAAGTGGATTTCCTGTCATCAACATCATTAGCCCAGTCAGAATCACTGTAAGCACGTATATTTATGTCTTTGCATGTCTTTAAATGTAAGCCGTATGCCAATGTCCCTTTGAGATATCTGAGAATGCGCTTTACAGCACACCAATGTTCACTTAATGGATTTTGCATGTATTGACACACTTTATTTACACTAAAGCATATGTCGGGTCGAGTGATTGTGGCATACTGAAGTGCTCCAATGATACTTCGATATTGTTTGACATTCTCAATAGGTTCGCCTTTGCTTTTGGATAATTGTTTGTGATTAGTCATCGGGGTTGGTAGTGGTTTAGCTTTATCCATGTTGGCCCTAACCAGAATGTCACTAATGTATTGCTTTTGTGATAAGATGATCTCATTATCTGATTTTCTTTGAATATTTATTCCCAGAAAAAACTTTAGCTCACCCATGTCTTTAATTGCAAAGTGCTTGTCGAGAAGTTTGATAACTTGATCAATATCCTGTTGATCATCTCCTGTGATGAGTATGTCATCCACATACACCAGTATATATATGCTCATATGCTTTCTTTTCTTTAAGTAGAGTGAGTTATCTGATTTTGTAGCATTGAACCCTAATTGTGCAAGAGTATTCTTTAATTTTTCATGCCATGCTCTGGATGCTTGCTTCAGTCCATATATGGCCTTATGTAGCTTGCAAACAAGACCTTCACCAGTATTTGAGTTATATCCCTCTGGCTGTTGCATGTAAACCTCTTCACATAGCTCACCATTTAAAAAAGCATTATGCACATCTAGTTGCTTTATCCTCCAATTTTTGTGAAGTGCTAAAGTCAACATGATTCTTATGGTTGTGGGTTTAACTACTGGGGAAAAGGTCTCTGTGAAATCAAAGCCATACTGCTGAGAATACCCTTTAGCAACTAACCTGGCTTTATTTTTTATTATGTTGCCATCTGCATCTCTTTTGGTTTTATAAGTCCATTTGCACCCTACTATATTTTTGTGTCTTGGTGGTTTGACAAGAGTCCAGGTACCATTTTTAATCAATGCATTGAATTCTTCATCCATAGCCTTCTTCCATTTCTCATGCTTGATGGCTTGATTATATGAAGTTGGCTCTACATCACCCTTTTGTGCTGTGTATATTTTAGGCTTAAAAATTCCACTTTTAGACCTTGTGATCATGGGATGCTTTATTCCAGCATGCTGATCATCAGTAGCTTTCAATTGATTATCATTGCCTGATTCTGTATTATTTCTCTGACTGTTGCTGGATGTATTATGATTTTGATCACTGCTCTTCCCATTGTTTAGCTCACTGGAACACTGTTCATTATTTGTATCACTTGGAAAAAGACTAGTGATTTCATTGTCATGATCTGTGCTGTATCCAGATGCAGTACTTGGTATGGATGCAGCTTCATCATTGAGTCTTTGATTGTTGAGAATTTGCTGATCATTGCTTTTAGCATGTTGAGATAGTTCCGGAATATGCATGATGTGTGTTTTTTTACTATTGATTTTCCTGTTATGTTTCTCCTTATCTACAAATGGAAAAGCATCCTCATTAAAAACTACATGCCTTGAAACATAAATCCTGCCTCCACTGTCCATGCACTTGTATCCCTTTTGGCTATGTGTATATCCCAAGAATGTGCATGGACTGGATCTAAGGCATAACTTATGCTTGTTGTATGGTCTAGTGTAAGGAAAACACAAGCACCCAAAAGTTTTTAAATGATCATATTTTGGTTTAGTTCCATAAAGTTTTTCATGTGGAGAAACATTGCTTAATACTCTTGTTGGCATCCTATTTATAAGGTATACTGCAGTAATAAAGGCTTCACTCCAATACTTCAGTGGGAGTGATGCTTGAGACAAGAGTGTTAAACCAGTCTCCACAATATGCCTGTGTTTTCTTTCTACCAAACCATTTTGTTCTGATGTGTGAGGGCAAGTAATTCTATGAAGTATTCCTTTTTGGGTAAAGAAATCTTTCAGTGTTTTAAATTCCCCCCCACCATCAGTTTGGAAAATTTTAACACATTTATTAATTTGTTTTTCTATGTGAGTGATGAACTGTATAATAGCATTTCTAGCATCAGACTTTGCCTTGAGAAAATATAACCAAGTGTGTCTGGTGTGTGCACATACAAGTGATAGATAATACATGTATCCCTGAGTTGAATTGACTGGTGCTGGACCCCACAGATCTGCAGCAATTAACTCAAGTGGATTTTCATATATGGTTTCAGAAATGGAAAAAGGTAATTTATGCATTTTACCCATTTGACAGTGATCACATAAATGTAAATCAGATATGTTTGGAACAGAAATATCATCTTGCATTAATATCTGTTTTACAATATTATAACTGGGGTGTCCAAGTCTACAATGCCACTTGTGAAATGTTTTTACATCATTATCATGCTTTATACTGACATTATTTGACCATATCTTCTTGTTAGAAGCCTCACTATTTGCCATGTTGCTGAATTTGTATAGGCCATTATCCAGTTTACCCTGTAACAATATGTTCTTGCTTAATGAGTCTCTAACTAGATAGATTTTTGGGTGAAACTCAAAATACACCTTATTTTCACTGGCTAATTGTGAAACACTAATAAGATTTTTCTTGATACTTGGCACTCTTAATAAATTATTTAGATAGAGTAACCTTGTACCTTTTATGCAGCCAGTACCAACATGTGTTATATTTGTAGCTTCACCATTTCCTATAAGAACAGATTTATTACCTGTGTACTCCTTGCCACCCAAGTTCAGATTTTGTAGATTGTTGGTGATGTGATTTGTGGCGCTAGAGTCTGGAAACCATTCATCAGTGCTATACTCATTTGTTTTAGCTATGTCATCTGTGACATTGTCTCCATTACTCCTTTGTTGTGATTGAATCATATTTGCATTAATTTGCTTATTGGCATGAGATGACTGGCCATTGTTATTATCTTCCTTGTATCTGAAATAGCACTTGTTTGCCATGTGCCCAAATTTTTCACAAATCTGACATTTGACTCTATTATTGTAATTGCTTCTGCCTCTGCCTCTGCCTCTTTGTGTATAGCCACCTCTCTGATTGTGACTGTCTTGCCTGGATTGATTACCTTTTTGATTTTTGTTCTTCGATGTTGTTGCATAATTGACATTAAAATCTTCTTGCATGGACTTTCTTTGATCAATTCTTCCTTCATGAGTGAGGAGGGCTGTGTGAACATAGTCAAGATCTGGCAGAGTTGGTTGTGTTGCTATGTATGTAATTATAGATTCATAATCTTGATCTAATCCATTGGTGATGACTAGGATTTGTTCACTGTCAGAGATATGATGGCCAACACCCTTCAATTTGTCACATAAATTTTTGATCTTTGCAAGATAGTCTCTCATGGGCATGTCATTTTTCCTTGCATTTTGCAATTCCCTTCTGTAATGCATGACTCTAGCTGCAGATTGAGAACTAAAAATACGTTGAATTGCTGACCATATTTCATAGGAACTATTACATCCTACAATTTGTGATAATAAACTTTGGCTGATTGAAGATAATAGCCATGATGATAATAGGTTGTCTTGCTTCTGGTACAGTTTGTATTCAGGGTTACTGATGGTTTTTCCTTCCTTGTCAGTGATAACAGGTGGTGGGATGATCTTGGTGCCTATGACATAGTCATGTAAGTCGTATCCTTTTAATGCAATCTCAACCTGATATTTCCATAGAATATAGTTATCTTCATCTAAAGATGTACTGATAAACTGACCTTTGGGTTTGATCAGGACCAGATCCGAATTCTGATGATCTCTTTGTGGATTTCCAGAAGTTCCTGATGTTACATCTTCTTCTTCAAGTGCCATGGTGATTCAAGAATCTTGAAATGCCGGTTTCTTGATGACAAGAAGTGAAATGGCGAGGCTAAGCTTTAACTTAGCAGCCAAGAATCAAATCAGGGATGAAAATCAAAAGATCTGTTATTATGTATATTACCGTTTCAACATGAAACAGTAATGTGCATCAATGACAGTAAAATGAAACTGTGCAACCAAAGAAGATAGATGATGATGTATATCTGATTTCTTCCTTTAGGACGGCACAGAAAAGTGTAGGACTGATAGAATGGATCTTAATGAGATTGAGAGGAAGGAATACCTCCCCGATGATGACACCTTTCTGAGGGGAGTCAAATAACCCAATCCTTTTGATTTTCTTGAATTGGTTTTTTTTTTTTGGTGAATATGCCTTTCGGCTATCTTTGCTCCGATACCAAAATAGAAAAGAGAAGAAAAACACTTTTATTGATACAGCGGTAATCTCCTTTCATAATACCAATATTGCTACATGAAATGTTATTTATATACATAATGATGGGCTGAGTATATAAGCCCATAATACAGTTTGTAATCCATGTGAAGCAATGCAATGTATCTGAACCGATGTAATAAAAGAACGGCTGTGATGCTCTCTGGAGTACTCCATCTGGATAACTATCTGTGCTTTTGTATAATAAAGAAAACCCTATTTTGTTTGCTTCATTATATTATGACATATATGTTTACATGGTTTATCGGCCTATAACTTATATGCACGCAATTAAATATCTCAAGTATTATCATATTTTAGGGTAAAATTGCAAAAGCAAGGGAAATAATCAATGACGACGAGGAAGAAGATATGCCATTGGATGAAGACATCTTGTCACAAATGTTGGACAAAGATAAAAGGGGCCGGACTCGAAGTGTTGGAACTATAATACCAAAGACACAAGTTAAAGCATCTACTATTCCACGTAAACAACTCAGAAGGAGTAAACAAGACTCAAATAGATTGGAGACAAGGACGGAGAAGGTGAAGGGTTCATTGGAGAATGTGAAGGGGACATTGAACACATTGGTCGACATATTAAAAGGATATGTGAAACAGATGCTAGACATTGCTTCCAACGAAGGAGGAAGTGGTGGGACACATCATGAAAGTGTTGGAAGAACGTTGAACAATGACGATGCTGCTAACCCGCTTATTTCGCATGTTCAGGAAAATCAAAAATGTGAAGTGTTGAACTTTGATCTAGAATTCATTGCAACAGGTTTTGTATGCAGAGATTCGACGCCATCCATCATACATGGAAAACTTGTACCTCTTACACATGAGAAGTTGATTGTGGACAATATACTATTACCAGATGAGCCCACATCCAAACAAAATCATCCTCTTGCTATGACCTTTGATGATGTTGGAATCGGTGGTTATGTGTGTCATCCAAAGAGTTCAATTCAATATCTTTAGACGCAGGAGCAGGTATACATTATTATTATCCAATAAATTCAATCTGAATGGAAAACTATATATGTTCTCTGATCCGTTCTTCATCTTTGTTTTTCACATTTTCCATAAGTGTTTCTGTAGGTGCTCTGTACACTATCTTACGTAGCAATTTTGGGGCATAACATTCTTAATATCCAATCAACAATTAGTGTTGGGTTGGTTATTAGTTTTTCTAAAGGAGGCCACTGCTTTTTTTTAAGTTCTAAATATGTTGTTATTTTATCATTAGTTTTAAGCTATCCTGCAAGCAAAATTTTTAGGGTTTGAACATTATGGACGAAAATAAAAAGCAGGAAAAAATGGAATTGAAAAGGGTCAAATATTTTTTATCACCATGGTGAGCAGGTGTCATGTTGTGCGTAGTAGGCTTAATGTGATACCTGTAAAGTGGATGTGCTTTTCTATAATTTGCCTTGATAATTTCGTGCATGTAAAACCTAGTAATGTATAAAACATGTATTCTCTGTTCGATATTAATTGCAATAAACAATAAGATGGATACATGCAGATGTTATGTGACAAGCAAGATTACATAGACCTATTTTTTCATTTTTATGTTCAACTTTGATTTACTTACTTTGGTATCTTCAGTTACCTGCTTAGTTTGATCCTCTACACGTTTGAAATAAAATTTTCAGTCAGCGCATATCGAAATGTGATTACAATTATAGCATAGTGAAGTTACACATATTTTGGAATGACACAAAATCAAAATTAAGATTCTGAAAGCTCAGCTACAAAACCAAGAACGCCTGATACAAAAAGCATTTTGTTAGCTTTGATAGCCTGAGAAAAGGGTCCAATGTTTTTTATCACCACGGTGAGCAGGTGTTATGTTGTGTGTAGTAAGTCTAATGCGATGACCTATAAATTAGAATAATAATTGACAAACCATGAGTTCCACATTTCTAATATATACTAAGTTTAACCTTCCAATGTTATGCAACTTTTGAGTTTATATTCAGCTCAACTAGTTTACAGTTCCATTCCGAAAATTCAATTTCTAAACGAGATTGAAAACTGCAATTTAGTTTATAATTTGTAGTTCCATATTTAGTTTCCAGTTCAAGCTCACATTTTGTAAAGGTGTCTAAGACCATCATTGAATTTAGTAATTTACTCATATTTAAATTTCTAATATCATATAGCTCACCATCAAAATAATTAGGCAATAAATCCTCATCTTCATAGCATATTTTTGTAATAACTCCATTTATCTACAAACTTATTTGTATCCATACCAATTTCTCCAAACTTAATCCATCTATAAATGTAACCAAGTTGAATTCTCGATCAATCGATTAAGAGATGAAGAGCTGAAAATTAGATTATTCGCAATAGCAACCCATTTAAGAAACCCCGGATACAATTCTAACCCTAATTCTTCATCTAACCATAGTGAGAGAAGAGAAGCGACCCTTGACTAAGCAATCTGGAGATAAACCTTGAGGTACATCACGAAATTAAGAATTATGGAGATCCGAAACCCCAATTCATATTTGACATACAGACTATTAGTTTACCTGAAGCAGTAGAGGTGAAGTTTATATTAGTTTACCCCAATTCATATAGGGCTTGGTGCAGATGATAAGTGGTTAGAGGAGGTTAATGTGATAGGGAAGTTTGGGCAGTTCGTTGCCAAAGCAGAGGTTGGGTGAAGTGGTTCAATGCAACATTGTTGTGGGATGAAGTGGTAGGGGGATGCTGCAGTTTGAAGTTTGGTGGTAGTGTAGAAGTTTTGAAATGTGGATATGGTGAGTGTTGACAATGCAGTAAGGTGAATGTGAATTTGTATTAGAAGGTCCGGTGAAAGGAGATGGATGATGGACTAGTCGGAAAAATGAGGCTATAGATGATGGGGTGGTTGTTGTTGTATGTCAGGAGTTGCACAACAAGCATAGTTTGATGGTTTTGTTTGAAAAATGTAGAAGTGCAGGTAATTGTAGTAGTTAGTATGGTCAGTGGGAAGAGAAGATGGAGAAGTAAGGCAGCGGTGATGGGAGGAGAATTGTTTGTTGGAAGAAGTATATGACTGTGAAGCAGTGAGGAGGAGGGAAAGTGTGCAACAGTAAATATGTATGTAAATGTAAACAAAAAAGAGAAAATGAAAATTGTACTTGTAATAGTAAGAGTGATGTAGATGAACTGAAGCAAGTTGAGTGGAAGATGTTGATGGTGGCAAGTGTACAGGGAGGTGACAGAGGCCGTAGAGCAGTAGAGGTGAAGTTTATATTTTTGTTGACCCGGCTGACTTATTTGATTTCTCCGTTCAATAGCAAGGTTTCAGCTGTTTCAAATTTACTGTATGGTGTTCAAGTGACTTATCAGAAGTGTTCTATTGTATGCATAAAGCTTCCTTTACAAGCTTCCTTTTTTTATAATATGACATATGCATAAAGTTGGTTGAATTTTTATATTTTCTCATTGTAGTAATTGATTGTTATTAAAAAATTCCTGCAGCACATCATGTTGAAAGTAGGCGATGGAGTGGAGGCTGATTGTTAGGGTTCAAAAGAAGGCAATGTATCATAGGTTCCTATATTTATATATGTTATTTGACACAGACTATTGTTATGTATCGTATGTATTGTACTATGCATGTAGTATTATGTAATGATGCCGCTGTTGTACTATGTATGTTGTGTATACTTGTTGAACTCTATAGTGGTATGTATTGATGTTGAACATTATAATTCAAACATTTGTTATGTTTGGTTTTTGTGTTGAATGTATGAAAAACATGTGGTTTAATAATCTTACTGTTGTGATAGTGTTAAATTTGCAAATTTTTGTATTAATTATGATAATGAAATGACCGTCACTGGTGCAGAGAAGAAATTTCGAATTTTTAAAATAAAAATAAAAATAGTAATTAGCAACAGATTAAAGCCGTTGATAATATTTAAAACATCAGTTATACGACTACATTTAACAACGGATAAAAGCCGTTGTGAAATAAAATCTGGAACGACTATGAGCCGTTGATAAATAACATTCTGCAACGGCCCTTAGCCGTTGCAAAAGTATATTTAGCAACGGATAACAGCCGTTGCGAAATTTTTACCACTGTACATTTCGCAACGGCTCATGGCCGTAGCGAAATTATTTTGCAACGGCTTAGAGCCATTGCGAAATGAGGATTCTGGTGTAGTGAAACTAGTTTTCGAAATAAAACATATTGAAGACAAAGATCTTCAAGATGTAGGATTACTTGCAATTAGTCCCTTGATGTGAAATTTACCATATCAAAGGTGGCAATAGTACTCTATTATGAACATCTTCGATTTACAAGAATATGATTTGAAGTTAAGAAAAAAGTCTTTGATTAAGATTTAATGAATAATTTGAGAATATTTTCCCTAAGTTAAAAATTATAACTTGAATATAAGAAATCTTTGATTAAGATTAAAACAATGATTTGGAAAGCTTTTCCTAAGTATAAGAGAAAATGATTTGGAATTTTTCCAAGACTTAAGAAAGATTTAAATAAGCAAAATGATTTGATAAATGAGGCTTAGTGATTCCATACATATTTGAAAAGAAAATGGAATAACTTGAAAAGAATATATTTAAGAAAGATATTTGATTTAAATAAAAGATGAAGTAATCTAAAATGATTGATATCCACGTATGAACTCAACATTTTTTATCGATGATTGGCTTCGAAGGAATCGTGGTCGGATTTGGGCAATGCCTATTTGAAAACCACTTCGAACCAGTGTATACGTTCGAAAGTGAAGACATGTTGAAGATGATGGTTATTGAAGACATGGATCTTCATAGCGTGAGGACTGTGTGTTGACATGCTCTGAGTCGGTCCCATTATAGAGTTATATATAGCAGTGGTTGCCACGTTGTGGAGATTTTTTTCGAATTGCAAGGGCTTCTCGCCTAGTAATGGCCGAGGAAAGTGCCCTCGGTTTCGTTCAGTCCCATAATGAACTTGTATGGATGTTTGTCTGACATTGTATTCTAAATCACATTTGTGTGATTTCTTTAAAAGTTTATCAGTTAGTGGCAAAGAAGGCAACTTCTTTTAGCTTAACACCTATTCAAGAGACAAACGAGCTCAGGAAGTTATACTTTTCTAGGAATCAGTCATGCGACTTGGAATGACAATGTGGCATTCAAAATGGAACCTATTATGATCAAAGCGTGGTTTTGTATGAAAAGCGTGGCTTTAAATAAATTAAGCGTAGCCTCACTAGCCTCACATCCCGGAAGATGATATGGGATAATATATGGTCCGACAGACACAAATTCGGAATAAGTGAGTACGTATGGTGGTGTCCAATACGTTGCGCCCTTTGGGAGAAAACATCCCTCGCGGCATTTATTCCCCCATATTGATAAAGTGGTTAGCTTGAGAAAAGCAGGGAACTATCGGTTATCAATGGTGGTGTAGCAAGTATAGTTCCAGCTGACTAGTTTGGAAAAAGCGATTAAGGCACCGTGGGACCTATATTTATTATGCGTGGATCGGAGAAAAGGCCACTAGTTACCTATCATGTTGGAAATTCAATCCCAATACGAGATTTATGGTTTTGATTATATTCCAAAAATAGCTGTAATGACTTGCAAACATTTCAGCTACTCCTTTTTGTATCATATATTCTGTTTGGTATATTCCGTTGACCTAGTCCGGATATTTACCTTAGACTTAGTCCATATATGATACCTTATTTGGATAAGTTTATTTAAAAGTGTTTTCAAAAGAATGTCATTAAAAATAATATCAAGTGAATTTTGGTATAAAAGTGTTTTGGTTATCATAAGGGAAAAACTCATTCGTGTTTATGTGTGGGATTGGCCTTATAAAACACCCTTCTTTTTAAAGGTTTTGATAACATAGTCATTTTAATTTTCGAGTACCTCACGTTGGTTTATGAACCCTGATCCGGGTATTTTTAATACTTTTGTCGGATCCGAGTAGTTTCAGGTTTAATTAAAGATGGTTGGAATTTCCAAATGCGAGCTGGAGATCTTCATCATCGTATGGACATATTCTACTATCTGCTACATCTATTTCATCTATTTTGTTGTTTTTGGCATTTGTAAGGACAAAAGTTTATAACTGTCCAGGATGAATTTAGGTTAGAATTTGATATTGTATTTTAAAATTTTCCGTTGTAAAGATTATTATTGAAATAATATATGTTATTCCATTTGTGTAAGATTCGGTTTCGTCTTTATTTTCATTCTACCCTTAATGATCCTTCTTTTCACACAATTTGAGTTAGACATGTATGCTTTAATGTTGATTCAAAGGGTACGGAAAAAGGGCCATTACAAGACTGCTAATGGGTGTTTTACTGGTAGTTAAATAACCAACTATCGATATTGGCTAATTTCGTTAATCATTTCGAAGAGACCGGAGTCGGATTTAATTATCTGAAAACCACTTCGGTCCTGTTTGAATGTTATGAATGGATATTGTGAAGACGGTGATTCGGTTTGTCCAGACCCAGGACAACTTGTATGGACGAATGCTATCAAAACATCATCATTAGAGGATGATGAGCATTCTAAGTGGAAGTTTTCTAGAAAGGTAACGTTTAGCCTCAAACCTCATCAACCAAGAATGACTAAATAGGGGAGATGAAGTAAGTCTAAGTGGGTCGCACCTAATTAGGGTATTTCATCACTTTTCTAGATATCCTCAAATATATATATATATAATATGGATATGGTAGTGCATGAAAAAATAAGCGCTAGATTTTAAGGGTGGGAACACCCAGGGTAATAACATATTTGGTCTATCCAGGTTAGGGGTAGGCCAAACCTGGAAAGGCCGGTCTTGTGTAGCAGGGGATTTCGACGAGGTACACGGTGCATTTTTCTTGCGATGTACTGTAATGGGCAGCACCCCAGTAGCGCGGTCATTGTATGGGATCCATTCTCCAATACGAGTCGTTACGGTTTTGTTTGTATAACCTAGTATGCTGGACTTTAATTAATGTAACAATTTTGGCTATTTGAATAAGTATTTGTACTTAGACACTATTATAATATCACAGAATTTTCTATAAAATGTTTTTGTTATCGTAAGGGAAAAATGCGTCGTGTTTATGTGTGACGCGGTCTTACGAGATATTTTTGTTTTTGAAAGATTTTGATAGCTTTAATAATTCAAATTGAGTGGTTTTATCACGTTGATTTTCCAGACTGACTCGCGTGTTATTTTATTATAATGCTCGGGTTAGACTGAGTATTACTGATTTAGGTTAAAATGCTATGGAGCTTAGGAGACGAGCTGGATGACAGAGTTGTATCTCCGTTCTTGGTTATATTTCCACTGTGCGAGGACAAGTTATTATAATCGTACATTTTGACGTATTGAATTGTTGAACTCTGATGACTTTACGTATATTAATATATATAGTTTCCCTTTTATAAAAATATGTTATTATATTTTGTTCCGTTGCGATTGTGAGTTTTTGTGTTATTGTTGTTCTATTTTCTTCTACCTCTTCCTTCTTCTGCACCCTAGTTATTCGCTCTTTTATACAATTTAGGTTGAACAAGAGTAAATTATTATCAACTTAAAGGGTAGGGAACTGCGGGTCGCTACATTTTGGTATCAGCGCTAAAGGTTAAGGAGAACCTTGGTGGGAATTAGTCATTAGAGATAGGGTCGGTAGTACTCTAGAATGAGTTGAGTGTTAATAGATATGATCATGTTTTGTTAGTGGATATAAAATAGTTTAATATTGTGTTGATTAATCTATTGAGTGGCATATAAATTCTGGTCGAATAATGGGATGCCACTGAAATCAATAGGAGTTTCTAAATACGATAAACTAACACGGTATGGTTTTGTAGCAGGTAGATAAAACATTTTTACCCAAACTATATTTTGATAAAATGGAATAATTTTCTGAAATTTTTTCCATTTATATCAAAATATAGTTTGGATAAAAATATTTCATCTACCCGCTTCAAAACCATAATGTGTCAATTTATTATGTTTAAATGTTTAGAAACTCCTATCGATTTGGTTGTTATTATATAATCAAAATAAGACTACAAAATTGGAAATGGTTCATATAACCAAATGAAATTTTGTATAAGTATGAATATAGTTAAAATGGATTCAAACCAGAATATGGAGATTTAAAATCCCGGAAGTTTAAAAATGTTTCCTAAAGTGGTTGAAAGGAAAATGGAGTTAAATTTGAGATTTTTGAAAATAAAATTGTTTTATATGGATTTTGGAAGCGATATAGCACTGAACTCACTTCAATCGCTGGAAAATAATTCTGATGGTGAGGGACGCATCATCTGTATTCATTTTTGAGTTTCTATGTGACGGATTGCTACCGAAATTGATCTGATTCAGATTTGTTGAGCAAACAAATTTTGTTTAAAAATTTCGGCAGGAATTGTTTTGGATAATATCAGGTTGATTTTGAAAATCCAAGAATGTTTTTTGTTAAACCAAAGAGACTGTGTTTATATACGTATATATTTGATTTCAAAGTGATTTGAAATAAATACAGGGTGTTTAAGAAAATTCTGGTATCCTTATTAAATGTTCTAGAGAATTTCAGAAATAATTTTTTTTAAATATATAAAATAGAACGTATTAGTGGAACATGATATTAATTAGGAAAGAAGTGTGAAAATTGAAGTTTGGAATAAAAAATTAAATTGAGAAAGTTAAAATGGAATTTAATTAAATTAATTTGAAGGAATAAGTTAGTGAAGTAAACTAATTAAAGGGATTGAATTAAAAATGAATTAGTGAATGGAATATGGTTCAGAATGCTGATTAATAACAATTTGGGTATGAACTGTAGTGGTAAAATGAATTTGATGGAATGGTTACTATGTGATAAACAAGGCGACGAAGGAATGTGAATTAATTGAATGAAAAGATACTGGATGTGCATAAATGAAGGGAACTAATAATGTGAATTGAAATAAATATTAATAGTTAATTGAATTGAATATATATACAAATTATAAAGTGATTATATAATTATAAGTTATAAAATTGTGATCGGAATAAAATGTAAGTGGAAATTGTCGGATTGAGGATAATAAGTTTATATAGCTTATAAAAATTGAAATTGATAGAATATAAAAATATTTAGGCCAGAAAGTGATGTAAATCTTGAGTTAAAATAAAATGTGATTATACTCAAGTATAAAATTGATGAAAATGAGAAGAAAAATAAGTTGTAAAATTTATAATTGAAAAAAAATGGGTTGGAGAAGCCAAAATTAAAATGGTATGATGATTTAAAGTGAAGAAAAAAGGCCAAACTTGAATTATGAATGTGAATGTGAGCTATGTAAATCAAATGGAATAATTTTTGGAATGAAAATCCAATTGCGAGGTATAAAATGAAAACAAACCCGTTAATAAAATTTAATAATGAATTGGATACTGAAATGAGACTTGAGTTGAATGGAATGGAAATTGGAGTGTGGAACTTGACTTTTAAATAAGAGTCGACTTAATTATAAGCGAATGAAATAAAATTGGAAGGGGTTGAATAAAATAGAAATGGATTGAAATAGAAATGACTTTGAGTTACAATTAAATTCAATTTGAGTATAAATAAATTGAATATGGCCTTGATATCATTTAAATAAATTGAAGAATGAATTTGAGTATGGAAAAAAAATTTGAAATGGGTTAAGTGAATGAACTAATTAAATAAATTAGTAAATGGAATGGAATTGATTGAATAACAATCAATCTAAAATGGAAATGGAATTTGACTACAGACGGAAAAGAACATAAGTTGATGGTTAAAACGATTGAAGTAAATATTTGAATGGAAGCATGGCTTAAATAAATTTGTGAAATGGTTATTTAATAAAATAGTATGGAATGATTTCAAGCTAAATAAAATGGATTCAAATATAATAAATGTGGATATTTATCAAAAAACATAAATGAATTGATTGAGAATAAATTTGAAATAGAATAGAATTAAATATAAATTGGTTTGGAATCGATTTAAAATAGTTATAAACCGAAAAGGTTGTTTTATTAAATGAATATCGCCGAATTTGCGTAGATTAATTATCATTTGACGTAAACGGAGGTAAATAAAATTCTGCAAATAATTAGAAGTGGATAAAATTAATTTTTAAATCAATTGGGAATGGATTTGAGTTTTTTGGTACAAATATGAATTGAATGCAAACAATTGGGTTGTAAACCATTTCATATGGAATGAAAAGGTATATGGATCGACTGAAAGTGGTTAAATTAGTATCAAAACCCTATAATTGCTTATAATATATGTTTGGCATGATTGGGTTATGAAGTTTATGGGTGTAACTATTTAAAGTGAGAAAAATGTTATTGAATCTGATGTTTGGTACTTACATGGTTTAAATTGAGTTGTATAGGTACCCGGAGGCTATCGGGCTAGATTTGGGTGGCGTAATTACATATGAAGTAAACTTGATTTCTTAATGATGCCTAAAAATGCTAAGATAAGGTACGTTTTCTGATTAAATACTGCAAAATATAAATATTGATATATATATATATATATTGTTTTCCGACCGTGTGGGTCGGTGTATATATATTTATCTCTCTTGTCATATTGCAAAAGGCTCTCCGTACAAGGAAGACTCTGCCAAAAAAATTCAAAAATTTAATGTGTTATAAAAAATTTGAATTTTTTTTCAATTTTTTTTAATAACTTATAAAGGCTGATTTTTGAATTGAAATTGGAAGAATGGATTTTGAATCAGAAATGGAAACTAGATGTTTGGTCAGAACTAAAAGATTAGAAAAGTGAATATAGAATTTTAACTAAGTGGGTTTTGATAGGTTAATGTGTTTGAAGCATTTTTCCTGCCTTAGCAATTTCGGTGACGAAATTCTTTTAAGGGGGAAGTAATGTAACGACCCGAATTTTTCGATGTTTAACTTCGAATGTGTTTTAAATATTGGATTTGGAATTATATATTAGATAATAAGTTTTTAAAGCTGAAATTGGAGCGATTGCATAAAATTTAGAAATCGTTGATTTAATCGACATGTTAAAATAGCGATCCGGGACATTGTCTTGAAATTCGACGAAACCAGTTCTATTGAATATGTAATAATGTATTATTATCGATTCCAAATTTTGTAGTGTTTGGAGTTACCGTTTAATCGTACGGGATCGAAACGCGTTGAAATTAATATCGAAATTTAATAAAATAATTAGGTCCAAAAAGCTATCTTCTCCATATGATCGAATTAGGACTAAAAAATTGTTCCATTGTGTTCAGAATAAGGGTAAAACATTATAAACGCCTTGCGACATGCCTCTATATGGTATCAAAATTTTAAGTTACAATAAATGAGATATTTATAATTAAATAATACTATAACATGCCAAAATCAAGACCTGCCTTCTAAAACACACCACCATCACGATTAAACTCGCATCAACCTCCTTTCTTTCAGTTCATAAATCACGTCTTTCTCCTTTTAGTTTGAAATCAATTTGAGCCATCCCCTTTACATTTTCAATTCAAATTCATGACATTCTTTTCTCCCACCTTCAAATCGAATTCGTGAAATCGAATAATAATACTACTACTAATAATATATATCAGAGTTTGCACTTGCTTTCTACCTCCTGCCTAGCCTCTTTTGCTCTCTGTGGGTTGCAATAGTTCGTTCAAGGAAGGTCGCGGCTCAATTCGAGGTCGCGAGGCGACCTGGAGATCGTTTAGGGGAGGGTCGAAGTTTGGCTAGGGACCACAACAAGGTGAGAGCGTTCGATACTAAGCCAAGCAACAAAGAGGATGGGCGACTAGGGTATGATCTGCATTGAAGATGGTATTAGCTAAAGTCGAGTAGTGATTTAGAAGGGGAGGGACGACTGCGATATGAAGTCGCTGTATAGTCTGGTGCAGATCTTGGCTGGTGAGATGGAGGCGGAATGATTTTTCTAGTGGGGTTTGATCATGTCTTGGGTGTTGTGGTCTTAGCCGTTGGTTGTAGTGCAGTGTGGATGTCACGGTGATAGAGGTGGATTCGAGAGTGCTGTGTTAGGGATGAGTGAGAATTAAGGTAATTAGAAAATTTAAATCGTAATTTGATTTATTTATTACAAATTCAAAATTGTTAACTTATATAATTCGTAAATTTTTCGCACAACGTTCAAATTTACAAACATGAGTTACGTGGGATCGTTGCAACAAATATTTCAAAAAGGAAATAAAATTTGAAAATTGGAACGAATAACAGTGTCCTAAATCAAGGCGAGTAAAATCTCACTCGTTTGGTTTGCAAGTTATAGTTTAAAGATGCTAAATTTAAATTATTGGTTGGTTGGATGAATTTTTGTATATTTATTAGTTTGGATGTGTTATATATATATGTATATATATATATATATTAGTAGTTGGATTTATTTTTCTCCTATTGGAGCGGATGAGATATTATGCGCACAGGATAATAGCGGATTACCCTATATACCGCGATATCTCCCTCGAAGTGGGATTAGTATTTTTATGTTGTATTAATAGTCGTGGATGCAGAGAAACAAGTTGGAGGGATCCAACTGGATTTCTCAAATTTATATTGATTTTTTTCATATATAATAATATATGATTTGTTAGAATAATCAGTTATAGATTATTGTTGTGAAGTGAAATTATTTGGATTATTTTTTAAGAAACTAATTTGGATAAAACAATAATTGATTTTGGTTTGCATTTAACTACTCGTAAAAGAATATTTTAAATAGATATTTTTAAAATAATTTATATAAAGGATTTTGTCACGACCCAAAATCCAGCGATTGAAAATCGACATCAAATACCTCACTTATATTCGACTGCCGGAGATTCAAGCGTTGAACTTCAGTTCGGATGGAGCTTATAACAACATTAGATGAAAATAAACAGCAGAAACAAAAGATGATTATCATTGATCACAACACAGATACAACATCATCACAATATTTGAACAACACCGACATCAGAGTGCTATATACATAATACAACAACATAATGATAATGCCACAGCGGAACAATAACAACAAGTCTTCAAATAGTTTCCAACATACTTCGACTTTGAAAAGATCTTCCAAACACTTTAAGCTCCAAAAGACTTTAAAGATCACCAAACCAAAAACTTTCCAAGATCCCAAAGCTTCCAAAAGACTTCTAAATCCAAGATAGATCCAAAACACGGATAACCTGCTTCTAGGCTGCCCGTGTGGAAAATTATGGGCACCCAGAGTTTAGGAAGGGAACAATAAACACCTGATCAGTCATGGGACTGGTATGAGTAAACAAAAACAGTTGTTTGTACAAAAACAATTTTAAAAGAAATTCATTCATGCTTTTGGAAAATTAAACTACCATAAGGCCTCCCCACACTCACACAGTGCAATCGCACAATTTGGAGGAGATTTCTCCTTATGATAGTCAAACATGCTTGGTATGAGAAAATTCTTTGATATTTTTATTAGTGAATAGTGTAGAAAGCATTTCCAAAGTATAATATTAATCTTATTCAGCATACGTACCATTATAGTATGCCTACTATAGCTACCATGTTAAATGACATGTTCTACAAATAAAACCGTACAGGGCTCGTATTGAATTATTGGATTTCCAACAATGGTCAGGCAAAGGAACTTCCTACACCAAATGGAAAGCTTCTGGAGGGACGCCCCCAAGAACCAAACCGGATCTCTGCCAACACAAGGCCGGGTTACCTCTGTAACTAGGTAACACCTACAAGTATGCCATCCCCAGTCGTTACTGACCTTTATCTCGGGATTCACCAACAAATAGCAACAACCACATAGTTAAATATCTGGGCTCCACACCATGATACCACCTCTTATCCAGAAGAAAATGGACATACCCTAGGGACACGACCCCTAATAACATTGCCGAAACTTTCCTGTTCGACCATTTCCGGGTTGTGAGGTTCGACAAAGTCTCGTCCACAATGTTGCGCTTTACATAAATGCCTTCTTTGATCAACAACACTAAGCATGCCACACTACCAAATTGGGAGTATATCACTAATAACCATCAACTACATAACCTCTGAGCTCGTACATCTCAGAGAAGGGTATTAAACTAAGAGAATAAAATCTCCGCCACCAAACAGAAATGTATTTGATAGAAATCAGCTTTATATCTCAAAGTGTAATGCCAGACATACAACCATACAAGTCCGTTCCGGGTTCGAATGGAACCGAAGGCACTTTCAAAGAAGCCCTTGCAATCCGGGCATCCACAGTCTAGATCAAACTCCCCATCACATATGGAGATCTCTATACCGGAGCAACTCGGTGCAGAGTCATTCGATAGGCTATCCAATCGTTCTTGAATACACCCGGTCGTCACCTCCGTCTTCAAATGTTATACATTTCATCGTGTCACCCTTAAGATTTTATGTGGGTTTCGGATAACCATCTGGAATCCGACTCTCTGTCGCATTGGAATTCAAATGCCGTTTTACGAGCCAAAGGGGTTTTCACATTCATATTGTAATATATTCACAGATGTCACATCTCAGCACAAAGCAATTTATATCACATAGATTACAATTACATACCAGAGATATCAATCAACGCAAAGCATTCAACAATAATCAATCATCTACAATTAAGATGAATAAATCGTGTGATTATAATTAATTAATCTTACAATTATTTTCATTAATTAATCTTAAATAATTAAATATTCTTAGATATAAATTAATTAGTCCTTAATTATTAATAAATTAGTCTTAATTAATAATTAATTAACCTTAACTATCATTTAATTAACCTTTGATTATTAATTAATAAAATAGTTAATTATTCTCAATTAATGATCAATTATTAATTAATTAATCTTAGTTACTTTCATTCGTTAATTATTCTTTAATTATATATATTAATTAATTCTTAATTATGAATTAATTATCTTTAAATTAATTAATTGACCTTTAATTAATTATTCTTTAATTAATGAAGTAATTATTTATCTTAATTAATCGTTTAATTATTATCAAAATCCTTACTTAATAAACCTTATAATTAATCATTATTAATATAAGAGATTAAGTTTAATTAAGAAGTAAAAATCAATATATCATCTTAAATTGCTTTTAATTACCTCATTTATTTAAAATAATTGATTTATAAATAATGTTACAAAAATTAAATAAATTGAAACTTAATTACTTTAAAAATATCTTCCTTAAAATCTTTATCAATCCAAACTTAATCAAAACCATTATTTACAAGTATGGATTTAAAATGTTTAAAATTAAAATTTTTGTTTTAAAAGTAGAAACTGTTTTACAGCAAACCCGAGACCCACTCGAGTCTACCCCCGAGTCAACAAGCCATTCACTTCTGGTTTTTCCCAAATAACCCCAAGTCACTTTTCAACTTTTAAATTTTTTTTAAGTTTTAAAAAAAACCCGGCGCACACACCAAATTACCCGAGCTATCACTCGAGCCAGAAACAATGTTTCCCCAAGACTACTTCGAGTCGAAAACCCTTCTTCTTCATTCCAGGCAACTGACACAACCCAATGGTGTGTGCACATGCACCAGAGCTCCGTCCACCTACGATCCAAGCTCTGACCTCCACACATCGGGGACGATCCACACTAGTCTCACGAACACCCAGAAATTAGAGTCGACGTCGAACTCGTAAACGAACCATCTGACCCAAATTGGAACAAAAACGATCGCCACATAATCGCCTCGCACCGCCGCCTTTGGCCATCAGAGGTCACGTCATTCCGACCGAAGCTTCGTCCAGACCTTACGCTACGATTCCCACCGGAGCGATCGACTCCAGTCAAATAACGACGTCACAACAACTAGAATTCCGACCTCGATCCCAAACTAGGGCTTAAACCCTACATCACCGCTGTCATGATGCCACGAAGGGTAATAAATTCATCTGACATTTTTGCCGAGATCCCTAAGTCTTCCTCCACCTCTAGGCAAAATCTCGACCACCCCGAGTGCCACGATCACCAGAAAAGCCTTAAAACTCATTTTCTGATCAGCTTGGAATTTCTCAATCAAAACTTCATTTAAAATTTTGATTTTTCTTTTAAAAATCCTCATTTTAAAAAACATTTCGATTGGTACACTTGAAATCAGAAATTGTGACGATTGAATTTTCAACATACTTTTAGTTTGCCTGCATTTTCAAATTTCCACATGAAGTTTTGATTTATTTTGCATACATCTATTTTCAAAACTTAAATTATGTTTAAACAAACAACTTTTGTTTGAATTCTAATGTCTAACAATGATCAGGGAAGAAGCAATTGAATTTTTGAACAGGTTGGCATTCCTGTAACTTGGAACTGAACTTATGTCCTTATTTACAGACATGCACATTTTTATGTATTAATATACATGCACACATAAATTTTCACTCCATACATCAACATCATTCACAACAACATATTTTTAACTCAGATCTTAAGAAGGTTTTCTCATCTTGATCAAGAAGAAACAGAGAGCTTTAAATCTAGGAAGTTGAAAACAGAAAGGAATTTGGAATTGATTTTTTTTGTTTCTGAGTTGAAAATCTGGGATTGATCTTCTGTAACAACCTGCATATTTATCGATCGTATATTTAAATATTTTATTTAAATATTTCATCGTTAGTCGGATTATAGTTCGAAAACCTACTTTTAGCAAACAGTCGAATTGGGACTCGAGACCCCTTCCATTGAGTTCAAAATGACGTGTGCAACCTTTTTGAGTATAAGCTTTGATATTTTTGGAGTAAGTTGATTTTTTCCACTTTTTCACTTAGGGCTTTGGGTTGGGTTCAACCCACTAGCCAACTTAATACCCCAAACTGAAACCCCCTCTTCATTCACTCCCTCTTCCTCTACTTTTCAGTTCTAAAGTGAATAATGGGGGAAAAGAAAAAGAATTAAAATCCTAAGCCCTAGTTTTCATTTTGCAAATCAAGTTCTAGCTCCAAACTCTAAGAGAAGCATTGGTAAGTATCATCTTCATCTTCTCCATCTCCTTCTCTCTTGAATTTCAGAAATTCCTAAACCTAACTTTGGGAATATTTCTCTTTTAAGCTTAGATTCAAGGTTCTTGTGTTGAGATTGAAGTGTGGTTGATCTTCCCTTGTCTTCAAGCTTCTCATTCATTGATTTTGGGTTCAAAGGTGAGATTTTTATCTCACATCTTAGTCTATAACTATCTTCGATTGTTAGGTATGAATTCCTAACACTTATTCTTGTGCAATTGCTTTTGGTTTGGATTGATTTGGTGAATATTCCAATTTTTGGTGTTTTGGGTTCAATTCTTTAAAAATCATAGCTTTGACGTCTTGATCATGTTTTTGGTGATGAACCGAAGAGCTTCTATGGCCGGGTAGTTGATTGGCGTAAAACCTTAGTGCCGTTGCTCGATCGATAGAAATTGGTAAGGGAATGGCATTTATTAGATATGTATAGGAGTGCTGGCAACAGGCTCCGGTCGACCGAGCTCAGGGTCCGGTCGACCGACCTGCTACCCGAGCACTTCCTGCCTCTGGTTTGGAAGTGCAGGTTACAAGCTCCGGTCAACCGAGCTCAGAGTCCGGTCGACCGACCTGCTACCCGAGCACTTCCATCTTTGGTTCGGTCAACCGACTCAGGGTGTCCGGTTGACCGACCTGCTCCTATTTGCCAATTATGCATATATTGTCTATTTGTTTGAATTTCCAACTTTAATCGATTCGTGTTGTTTCCCTTCTGTTGTTATAATTTATTATCGACTTTGACGACATTTTCTTTGAGAATTTTCGGAGATATCCATTTTGATGGATTTGATATCGATTTCTTTGGATTCAATTCATGTCTTCATATGTGAATTTCAATGATTGATTGTTTCTACAATCACTTCTATGATTTGTCACTTTAGAATATAAAGGTTTTCTATACTAGTAGTAAATATCAAAACTCTTTCATCAACACGATTTCAACACTATTTCAATACAAAGCTCATTTATTAAAACCGTTTTCCAATCTATTAGTATATACAAACCTTTACCTCACTCGTATGAGAAATCTAATTAAACGACTTAGTAAAACAAGTGGTATGAAACGCTTGCGTTTACTTTGTTGGTTAATTCTTGGACTCGTTCGATTGAATCTCTTGTGACAATTTTCTAGTGGAGATCCACAATTTGTTCGTAAATATTTAAGTTAAGCTAGTGGTTATGGGACATGAAGCTAAGCTCATATATTTACTAGCTTACTGTAATTGACACTTTCTTGATGATCGATGGTGATCATTTTATGGTTTAGACTAGCAATGTGCGATGTCTCTTTGTCCACATGGAAGACTGTACTTCATTTTATTGAGCTTCGTCTCATTTCTAGCATGGGTCGTACCTATTTAGGTGCGTCGATGTTTATTTACTCATGGGTCGTATCTATTTAGTTGCGTCGCTGTTTGTTTACTTCGTGGAGCAATCAGCTCAATAAGTCGGGGCATGGGGCGTATCTATTTAGGTGCGTCGATGTTCGTCTATGCATAGGGCGCATCTTTTTAGGTGCGTCGATGTTCGACTTTGCATGGGGTGTATCTTTCTTGGTGCATCGATGTTAGACATTACATGGGGCGTATCTTTTTAGATACGTCGACGTTGATTTATGCGTGGGACATATCATTCTAGGTACATCGATGCTTATTTATGCATGGGGTGTATCTTTCTAAGTGCATCGATGCTAGACATTACATGGGGCGTATCTATTTAGGTGCGTCGATGTTTGTCTTTGCATGGGTCATGCATTTCTAGGTGCGTCGATGTTTGACTGTGCATGGGGCGTCTCTATTTAGGTGCGTCGATGTTCGGTCTATGGAATAGCGTTCCATTTGGGATTGGCCATCCCCTTTTTCTTGTGATTTCTGGATTTCTAATTGATGATTTTTGGAATTTATGTTTCACCAACTTTTACGATTGGCATTGATATGTATGTCATTTTTTGTGGTTTGGTGAATTAAATAAAGAATATGACATTCTTTTTGATGCTATGAGATTCTTGAGATATTGTATGACTTTTGTGGATTTTCTAATGTATACTTGTCGTAGTATGACATTTTTGGTTATCATACGTCTTTTTATTATATCTCATTTTAACTGATAATTATAGCTAGACTGATCCGTTTATTATTTTCTTCTTAAATAATACTCGGGTCAGACTGAGATTTTACAGGTGCTTCTGCTTGACTCCTTATCGGACCATCATCTGATCTTTTGGCTAACTACTCTAGTTTAGTAGTTTTTGTTGTATACTATTGAGATATAGACTCCTTGATGTATACGTATTTTTTTGTCTAGCACTTGTGTCTATTCTTTTTTTGATATTGTGGATCTTGTTTGACCACTACTCTGATGTACACTTTCATGTGTTATATTCATATCTATTTCCGCCTTTGTGATATGAATTATCTGTGACTGATTTGTGTTATGTTTATTTCTATATTTGTTTCCGAAGATTACATATAGCCACTGTGTAGTAGCTTTGAGTTTGTACCGGTATGTTGGATTTCCTCTTGAGATGAAAAGTTATATTTTTATCTGGCATATCGGTACTCGCACAAAGCAATTATACAGATGGTCGCTCCTCAACAGCCTTATTCTCCGCACTAGTTGACGACATTACTCCGTAGTGTTCTTGGCTAGCGTGGGTATAGAGGTGGGGCGTCACAGCTTGGTATCAGAGCCAAACTTCGGAACAATGTAGAATAATCTAGCAAGGATCATCGTCCTAAGTCCATCTTAGGAATTGTGCTTTAGGATTTAATTCGAGTCTTCGTACCAATTCATCCTATTTTCTCTATGATTCCTTTTTTATCTATCAAGATAGCTTGATATTTGCTTTGAGAATAACTTTTTCCTCTTCTTTCTTTCTTTCTTAAAGAAGAAGAATGGTTAGGTCTAACCGACCCAGTGCGGGTCAATCTAGTGCTACTCCCCAAGATGGAGTTTTTATGTCTGCTCAGCAGCTTTTAGATCTCGTGAAGAATGCTCAAGCTGTCGGACCCATCCCTGAGCCCACTCATCCTAGATCCGGATTTTCACGCTTGTGCAGAGATTATACCGATTTGGGTGGAAGGCCATTCAAGGGATCCGAGAGTGTTATAGAAATTCAAGCTTGGCTCAAATCGTGCGATCGCATCATTTCTCGCATGAATCTGATTGATTTACATCGAGTCCAAGTGGCTTCTAGCATGCTCCAAGAAAGAGCGTTAGATTGGTATGAGCTCTTGACTTCGGAGATTATCGAAACGGATCTTACTTGGGAGCAATTCCGGGAAAGATTTGAATCAAAGTTTGTGCCGGAGGCTGAAAAAGTAACTTTGGCCCGGCGTTTTATCGACTTTGTTCAAGGTGAATCTTCTGTGACAGACTACGTCGCATCTTTCGAATCTCTCTCTTGGTATGGGGTCGAGTATATTAATACCCCATTGAAGAAAAATCAGAGATTTGTCTATGGCTTAAATAAGAATCTTAAGAAGCCATTACTTCTGAAACTAGAGGTTTCATTTGATCAGCTAATTGATATCGCTCTTCGTCTTGAAGAGGCCGATAAAGAAAGCGATGTTGAAGTTGTCGGTGCCAAACAGAACTTCAACAATAACATGAAGAGGCCTATTAAATTCAAAGGCCGCATCCCCAACAAGAAAGGGAGGCAAGAAACCCCAGTAGAAAAAGCTCCCACCTCTAGTCGTGGACAATGCTACAATTGTGGTTCCACGGACTATTATGCAAGGGAGTGCCCGAAACCTCTCTTTTGTCGTTATTGCAAAAATTCGGGTCACCATTTAACTGCATGTCCCATACTTCAAAGTAGGAAGGAGGGAAAGCTCAATGTAGTGCAAGCTCCTAGCAACTCTTCTCTTGGTCAAGGTATTTTACATTCAATCCTTGATGCTATTGTTTTATTTCGTGATCTTCCTATTCGAGTTCTTTTTGATATGGGTTCCATCTCACTAATTTATATCAAAAGAACTTGTCGATTCTTTTTTTTAAAACATTTTTGGGCTTGAAGACTTCTTTGAGGATTGTGAATCCGGATGGATCCGCAACATTCAATTTGCTTTTTATTGATGTCGAAATTATTTTATGTGATTTTTCTTTCCGAGCCGATATTTTTACTTAGGCTTCAGAATTGACTTTTTTTAAAAGGACTGGCTTAATCGTTTTGAAGCCCATATCCTTTGTCCCGTGTGGACTATTTATCTTCGACATCTCAATCTGTTAAGCAGATTTCTATTTTCCTTTGTGATTTCGATTCCAATTTGGTGGCATCATTTTATTCTTTAAGCCCATATGTTGAGTAAAGTGTTATTTCTTTCATTTGGGTAGTTGTGAATTTTCCGGTATTTTTGAGCTTGTCTTAGGATTGCCACATAAGTAATCTTTTGTGTGGTGCTAAGGTCTTTTCAGTTCGACTTTACCACCAGTTTTCATTTGCTACGAGTCGCGGAAGCTAGCGTTCCACTTACCGCATTCCGCCCTCGTTATGATTCTTATGAATGGCTTATTATGTCATTCAGTTTGCCCATCTTGTTTCATCCATTTTATAAATCGAGTATTCTATGAATATCTCGATAATCCCATCCTTGTATTTATTGATTCTGGATGAAAATAGAAATTTAAAATTTTGCAAATCTTTTTCATAAGATTTATTTATAAGTACAATTAGATTTTTGATCTTAAACGAGTAAAGAATATTCTCAAAACTTTTGAGAGATATTTTCATCATATAGAAGATGATTTTGTGATTGTATTGCCCGTTGAGTGCTTTAAGAATTTTGGTCGATGCACTTGATCAACTTTATCGATAGGAATTTCCTAAACGCTTTGATGAGACAATCAGACACGATATATTGACTTGTAAAATGTAATTTTTTCTAGAAAGATTTTTACATTGAGATAATTGTAATTTGAAAGTTTTAGCTTTTTGGGAAAGAATATTATTTGAAAGAATTCTTTTCCGATACTCTTATTCTTGTGTTTTCCGAAGGGAACCAAGACTTTATCTTTTGTACCAATGCTAATCGTATTGGTTTGGATGTCGTTCTCTTGCAAAAGAAAACGTTCTACCACTTGTCCTTCTAGGTCATAAAGGCCTATCGAGACTAGGTATGCCACTTATGATCTAGTGCTCGCGGCTGATGTTTTCGCTTTTATAGTTTGACATCATCATTTTTGGGGGAGAAATTCGTTCTATACCCCGATCATAAATCTTTGAAATAATTATTTTCTCATAAGGAACTTAATGTTAGCTGGAGTTCCTTGCATCTTATGATCTTAATATTCTTTGTATACTCCCGGAAGGGAAATCATGTTGCCAATGCCCTTAGTCGTAAGCAACAAGTGGTTGTCTTTTTGATGATGTTCGAATGGAATGATCTTTTATCAAGTTCATCGGACATTTGGATATACTTCGTTTTATTGAGCTTTTTCTCATTTCTTTTATCGACTAGCATCTGATGTTCTTTTATGGTGTTCGGTTCATCGGATGTACTGTTATTATACTACATCAATCTTCCGTCTTATTTGGATCAATGGATGTACCATTATTATACTACATCGTTGTTCCGGTTTATCGGTTCATTGGACGTACCGTTTTTGTACTACGTCGGTGTTTCAAAATTGTTCGAGTTTCTCGTCTCTCGGGCGTACCGTTTTGTACTACGCCGTTGCATCGGCTCAACTTTCTGCTATTCTTGACGTTTTCCACGTCTTTTAACTATGGAAATGCTCTTACGTTTTCGATTTTTATTCTTGAGCCCGGTGCTATTGAGGAAATGGAAGTTTCACCAGATTTGACTTATGAGCAACATTCCATTCGCATCATTGCTTCGGAGGTTGAGCGCCTTCGGAATAAAGATGTTATTTTTATGAAAGTTCAATAGTTCTAAGATCCTAAGGATTGCTCTTGGGAATCCTAGGAATTCAACGAGCGATCCCGTTCAGGCTTATTCTTTCATGCTCTTTATGGTGAACTTCCTATTTCAAATTCCTTTTGTGTTGATATGCTTTTATGGTTGTTACTCTTTATTTTCTTCTTAAGTATTTCGAGGACGCAATTTCTTTAAGGAGGGGAGTCTGTAACAACCCGCATATTTATCGATCGTATATTTAAATATTTTATTTAAATATTCATTGTTAGTCGGATTATAGTCCGAAAACCCACGGTTAGCAAACATTCGAATTGGGACTCGAGACCCCTTCCATTGAGTTCAAAATGCCATTTGCAACCTTTTTGAGTATAAGCTTCGATATGTTTGGAGTAAGTTGATTTTTGCCACTTTTTCACTTAGGGCTTTGGGTTGGGTTCAGCCCACTTGCCAACTTAATACCCCAAACTGAAACCCCCTCTTCATTCACTCCCTCTTCCTCTACTTTTCAGTTCTAAAGAGAATAATGGGGGAAAAGAAAAAGAATTAAAATCCTAAGCCCTAGTTTTCATTTGGCAAATCAAATTCTAGCTCCAAACTCTAAGAGAAGCATTGGTAAGTATCATCTTCATCTTCTCCAACTCCTTCTCTCTTGAATTTCAGAAATTCCTAAACCTAACTTTGGGAATGTTTCTCTTTTAAGCTTAGATTCAAGCTTCTTGTGTTGAGATTGAAGTGTGTTTGATCTTCCCTTGTCTTCAAGCTTCTCATTCATTGTTTTTGGGTTCAAAGGTGAGATTTTTATCTCACAACTTAGTCTATAACTATCGTCGATTGTTAGGTATGAATTCCTAACACTTATTCTTGTGCAATTGCTTTTGGTTTGGATTGATTTGGTGAATATTCCAATTTTTGGTGTTTTGGGTTCAATTCTTTAAAAATCATAGCTTGATGTCTTGATCATGTTTTTGGTGATGAACTGAAGAGCTTCTATGGCCGGGTAGTCGATTGGCGTAAAACCTTAGTGTCGTTGCTCGACCGATAGCAATTGGGAAGGGAATGGCATTTATTAGATAGGCATGGGAGTGCTGGCAACAGGCTCCGATCGACCGAGCTCAGGGTCCGGTCGACCAACCTGCTACCCGAGCATTTCCTGCCTCTGTTTTGGAAGTGCAGGTTATAGGCTCCGGTCGACCGAGCTCAGGGTCCGGTCGACCGAGCTCAGGGTCAGGTCGACCGAGCTCAGGGTCCGGTCGACCGACCTGCTACCCGAGCACTTCCATCTTTGGTTCGGTCAACCGACTCAGGGAGTCCGGTTGACCGACCTGCTCCTATTTGCCAATTATGCCTATATTGTCTATTTGTTTGAATTTCCAACTTTAATCGATTCGTGTTGTTTCCCTTTTTGTTATCATTTATTATCGACTTTGATGACATTTTCTTTGGGAATTTTTGGAGATATCCATTTTGATGGATTTGATATCAATTTCTTTGGATTCAATTCATGTCGTCGTATGTGAATTTCTATGATTGATTGTTTCTACAATCACTTCTATGATTCACTTTAAAATATAAAGGTTTTCTATACTAGTAGTAAGTATCAAAACTCTTTCATCAAAACGATTTCAACACTATTTCAATACAAAGCTCATTTATTAAAGCCGTTTTCCAATCTATTAGTATATACAAACCTTTACCTCACTCGTATGAGAAATCTAATTAAACGACTTGGTAAAACAAGTGGTATGAAATGCTTGCGTTTACTTCGTTGGTTAATTCTAGGACTTGTTCGACTGAATCTCTTGTGACAATTTTCTAGTGGAGATCTACAATTTGTTCGTAAATATTTAAGTTAAGCTAGTGGTTATGGGACATGAAGCTAAGCTCATATATTTACTAGCTTACTGTAATTGACACTTTCTTGATGATCGACGGTGATCATTTGATGGTTTAGACTGGCAATGTGCGATTTCTCTTTGTCCACATGGAGGACTGTACTTCATTTTATTGAGCTTCATCTCATTTCTAGCATGGGTCGTACCTATTTAGGTGCGTCGATGTTTATTTGCTAATGGGTCGTATCTATTTAGGTGCGTCGATGTTTGTTTACTTCGTGGAGCAATCGGCTCAATAAGTCGGGGCATGGGGATTATCTATTTAGGCGCGTCGATGTTCGTCTATGCATGGGGCATATCTCTTTAGGTGCGTCGATCTTCGAATTTGCATGGGGTGTATCTTTCTAGGTGCATCGATGTTAGACATTACATGGGGCGTATCTTTTATATACGTCGACGTTGATTTATGCGTGGGACGTGTCTTTCTAGGTACGTCGATGCTTATTTATGCATGGGGTGTATCTTTCTAAGTGCATCGATGCTAGACATTACATGGGGTGTATCTATTTAGGTGCGTCAATGTTTGTCTTTGCATGGGTCGTGCCTTTCTAGGTGCGTCAATGTTTGACTGTGCATGGGGCATCTCTATTTAGGTGCGTCGATGTTCGGTCTATGGAATAGCGTTCCGTTTGGAATTGGTCATCCTCTTTTTCTTGTGATTTCTGGATTTCTAATTGATGATTTTTGGAATTTATGTTCCACCAACTTTTACGATTGGCATTGATATGTATGTCATTTTTTGTGGTTTGGTGAATTAAATAAAGAATATGACATTCTTTTTGATGTTATGAGATTCTTGAGATATTGTATGACTTTTGTGGATTTTCTATTGTATACTTGTCGTAGTATGACATTTTTGGTTATCCTACGTCTTTTTATTATATCTCTTATTATATCTCATTTTAACTGATAATTATTGCTAGACTGATCCTTTTATTATTTTCTTCTTAAATAATGCTCGGGTCAGACTGAGATTTTGCAGGTGCTTCTGCTTGACTCCTTATCGGACCATCATCTGATCTTTTGGCTAACTACTCTAGTTTAGTAGTTTTTGTTGTATACTATTGAGATATAGACTCCTTGATGTATACGTATTCTTTTGTCTAGCACTTGTATCTATTCCTTTTTTGATATTGTGGATCTTGTTTGACCACTACTCTGATGTACACTTTCATGTGTTATATTCATATCTATTTCCGCCTTTGTGATATGAATTATCTGTGGCTGATTTGTGTTATTTTTATTTCCTCGAAGATTACATATAGCCACTGTGTAGTAGCTTTGAGTTTGTGTGGGTATGTCAGATTTCCTCTTAAGATGAAAAGTTATATTTTTATCTGGCATATCGGTACTCGCACAAAGCAATTATACAGATGGTCGCTCCTCAACAGCCTTATTCTCCGTGCTAGTTGACGACATTACCCCGTAGTGTTCTTGGCTAGCGTGGGTATAGAGGTGGGGCATCACAGATCTTGCTAAAATGATGATGAAAACTTGATGTTGAATTGCTTGATTGTTGAGTTAAAACTTTGTTTCACAAGCTTGAGATGATTTCCAGGCTACAGATTGTAAACGAGGTTTGAAATTCCTTTTGATTTTCTTTGATAATTTTCTGTTTTGAGATTTTAAATTTTATGCAGGTTTTGTTTTCTGATTTTTTTTCTCGGATTTTTTAAAGTTTTGTAAGTGATAAAGAAATGAGAAAAAGAAGTTGAAATGGTTTATATAATCTAGTTTTCTATTTTTGTTGTATTTCTCAAAAATAAAACATATAAGTGACACTTGTACTGCATGGATTAAATCATCAACACTTACAAATTTATTTACTCATAATTTTAACACTTGTTAATTTGTTCATGTTATATGTTACATTTGTAATTTTGCATGGCTTTTTCTTTTATGTCTTTTATATCTAATTTTTTTGTGTGTGTATATATATATAGTTAAATGCATTTGGTTTATATTAATATGCTTTATTAATTTATTTCTATTTTCAAATGTACATTTTCTTATTTATATATACGCATAACCTTTAAAGAGAAATGAATTTGAAACAAATTTATACATTAATAGATAATCACATTCATATTATTTTTGAATCCAATTTATTTTGCTATAACATTTATTTAAATTTTAAATTCAAATTCAAATTTATCCATATATATACATATATATTTTTAAATTCAAGTAATTTGAAAACATTATAATTTTGAATTTTTTTAAACTCAAATGCAAATTACAATTTATTTTTATATATATACAAATCAATGCTTAATTAATTTGTTTTGAAATTTTCAAATTAATTTCAATTTAATTTCCAAAATTTTTATTAGATAAAAATTGGGATGTTACAGATTTCACCCATAAGAAAATTTCGTTCTCGAAATTTGAAAGAGAGAGAAACAAACAAAGAATATACGAATACCTAAAAAATAAAGAAATGGCTTACGAGATTAAGCCGAGATATCCACTCTGCAATTGGGATAGGACTTCTGCATGCTATCCTCTATTTCCCAAGTACAGTTATTTGGATTACCACTCCATTGTACTTTAACCAGTTTCACAATTTTATTCCTCAACTGTTTTTCTTCACGATCAATTACCTTCAATGGATCTCTTTTAACTGCCAGATTTGGTGTGATCTCCAAATCCTGCTGAGCGGCTTCCTCAATAATACAATCTAGATCGTGCACATATTTTCGAAGATGAGAAACATGAAACACATTGTGTACGCTTGGGTAGTTGCACTCGATAAGCTAAAAGACCAATCCTTTCCAGCATAGGAAAAGGACCAATATAACGTGGTGCCAGCTTACCAGTCTTCCAAAATCTCAACACTCCCCGCATTGGAGAAACTTTGAGGAAAACAGAATCTCCAACTTGAAACTCTAGAGATTTTCTCCTGCGGCCGGCTTAACTCTTCTGACGACTTTGAGCTATTTTCAATTTCTTTCGTATAATATCAACTTTCTCCATAGCTTCCTTAATCTTATCTGGTCCAAGGATGACTCTATCACCAAACTCGATCCAACATGCAGGTGATCAACATGGACGACCATATAAAGCTTCGAAAGGAGAACCATTTCGATACTGGCTTGATAGCTATTATTATATGAGAATTCGACCAGATGCAAATGGTCCTCCCATGAACCACCAAAGTCAAGTATACAAGAATGCAAAAGGTCTTCTAAGATTCTATTTATCCTTTCAGTCCGCCCATTAGACTACGGGTGATAAGCAGTACTGAAATTCAGTTTGTTCTGAGTGCGGCTTGAAATGCCTCCCAAAATCTGCTAGTGAAGATCGGGTCAGGATCACTTACTATACTGCTGGGTATTCCATGAAGATGGACGATCTCTTTCACATACAATTTTGCCAGACTTGCCGCTGTTCGGTTGGGATTTACTGGGATGAAGTAGGCATCTTGGTTAGACGATCCACGATAATCCAAATTGCCTCATTATCTTTCTGAGTTCTTGGCAAACCGTCTATGAAATCCATAGACACTTGATCCCACTTCCATTTTGGTACTTCCAACGGCTGAAGTAAACCCGCCATTTTCTTTTGATCGCTCTTGATTTGTTGACAAGTAGTATAATGATTCACATAAATAGATATGTCCCTCTTCATATTTTTCCATCAGAAAGTTCTTCTGATATCCCGATACATCTTATTAACCCCTGGATGGATACTGGGTTTAGACTTGTGACATTCGTCCAATATTTCTCGTTTAAGGTTTGGAACGTCTGGAACACACATTCTGCGCTTCAATCTAATAATTCCACAGCTATCGATTCCAAAATAGATTTCTAACCTCGACGAATCCTTCTATAAATTTCTTGAAGAAACTTGTCTTCTTCCTGCTGGCTGGCAATCTTTTCAAGTAGAGTAGGAGTGACAACAAGATGAGCAAGAGTAGCGTGTTTTCTACTCAAGGCGTCGGATACCAGATTGGCTTTTTCGGGCATATACAGAATATTCAGGTCATAAGACGCTAGAAATTCCAACCAGCGTTGTTGCTTCAGATTTAAATCTTTCTGGGTAAAGAGATACTTTAGAGATTTATGGTCGGTAAATAATTCAAAATTTTCACCCAGAAGATAGTGACGCCAGATTTTCAAAGCGAAAATAACAGCTAAAAGCTCCAGATCGTGGGTTGCATAGTTTTTCTCATGTGGACATAATTTTCTACTTGCTTAGGCAATTACTCTACCATTTTGCATTAGCATTGCACCCACACCATCACCACAAGCGTCAGTATAAACAGATAAGCCTTGGTTCCCGTTGATAATAGAGAGAACGGGAGCAGTAGTCAATCTTTTCTTCAACTCCTGGAATGCTTCATCACATTTCGGAGTCCAATCAAATTTAGCATTCTTCATAGTTAGCTTAGTCAATGGACTAGCTATCTTAGAAAAATCCTGAACAAACTTCCGGTAATATCCTGCTAAACCAAGAAAGATTCTAACTTCTTTCGGAGTTGTGGGCCACTTCTAGTCTAGAATAGCAGAAACCTTGCTAGGATCTACAGAGATTCCTTCTTCATTAACAATGTGACCGAGAAATCTAACCTCTTTGACCCAAAAGTGACACTTAGAAAATTTAGCGAATAGAATGTTCTTTCTTAATATCTCCAAAACAATCCTTAAGTGCTCGGCATGTTCTTCTTTGGTTTTGGAATAGATCAAAATATCGTCAATAAACACAGGAACAAATTTGTTCAATACATCTCGGAATACGTGAGTCACTAAGTCTACGAAGTAGCGGGAGCATTGGTTTGTTCGAAAGGCATGACTAACCATTCGTAGAATGTGTCTGGACCCTCGAAAACAGTTAAGTGAATACAGTCTTTAGCAATTCGTAGCTGATGGAATCCTTGAGCTAGATCCATCTTCGAAAAGAATCGTGCGTCATGCAGTTGGTCAAACAGATCTTCGATTCTTGGTAAAGGGAATTTGTTTTTGAGAGATAATTTACTGAGATCGCGGTAGTCTACGCACAATCTCAAGGATCTGTCAGACTTAGCGACGAATACCATAGCTGAACCCCAATTAGAAACACTAGGACGAATTAATCCTTTTTCTAACAAATCTCGAGTTTGATTGACAAGTTCTATCCTTTCCCTTGGTGCCATCCTGCGGCTTGCATGAACAACAGGACGAGCATTTGGAACTAAATCAATTCTAAATTCAATTCCTCCATATGGGGGTAAAGATTTGACTTCTTCGAATACGTCTGGAAATTTCCGGACAATAGGTATAGACTCTAGACTAGGTTCGAGATATCCCAAAGTATACATCAGCTTATCTCTCTTAGGACTCGGATCCTTGCAAGAAATTTCAATGAAATTCCCAAATTTGGTTCTAATCGAAATCATTCGATTGTTACAATCTAATTTGGCTTCGTATTTCGTTAGCCAGTCCATTCCGAGTAGGATTTCAAATTCATTAAAGTCGAGAACAAAGAGACTGATAGTAAATTGATGACAAGAATACGAGAAAGAAACATCCATACATTATAGACAAAGGTTCGCAGGGCCACCAACTAGATTTTCACGCAAATAGGCTCGTCGAAAAACTCATGTTTAAGTTTTAATTCATTTACGGTTGGTTGGGAGATAAAGCTATGTGTAGCTCCCGTGTCGAACAAAACTCTAACAACTCTATCATAAATAATAAGCTTACCTTTTAAAACTCCTTTTCCTTTATCTGCTTTAGAGGTTGAAGGTTTATCCTCAATCACATACACCTTCACTACTTGAGCTTGCTTCTTGTTCGGGCAAACTTTAGCTTCATGACCTAGCTTATGACAGTAAAAGCATTCCTTGGTTCTTCGACCTGTCTTCATAGGTTGATCTTTCTTTACTTGTTTCTTTGGCTTCTTACAATTGTTTGAATAATGGCCCTTCTCCTGACAGTTGTAACAAGTAATATCTCTAGCTGGGTTTTCCTGATAGTTCTTCTTCTCCTTGCCTTGATATGGTTTCTTCCCTCTGAACTTTCGTTTTTTCCAATTCGAATTGCTTGCCCTTCCTTTCTCCTTCGGAACTTCCTGCTTAACCAGGGTAACATATCTATAACCCATATTGATCAAGTCAGAAAAGGATTCTTTTACGTGGACTGTCATTCTTTCATGGAATTTCTTATTCATTCCCCGAATGAATCTTTCATTCTTCTTCAGGGGGTTTTCACCAAATCCGGACCAAACCGAGATAACTCATTGAATTTGTTCAAGTATTCTTCAAACGACAAACTTCCCTGCTTCAAATCCATGAATTCCTGGTACTTCTGGAGATACTAGCAGACGGCATGTACCGCTGCTCAAACACCTCTTTAAATCGACTCCAAGTGAACTCATCTTCTAGCTCATCCTTTGTAAGAGTCTCCCACTAGGCTAGGGCTTCCTCTTGGAGTTGCCAAGAAGCTATCAATCGCATTTGATCACCTTCTAATTTCAGCCCTCTAAAAATTCTTTCATGAGACTAGATCCAGGCTTATGCTTCGATAATAGATTCCTTGCCAGTGAATGGCTTACCACCAAGTCTGGAAAAACTTTGATACAGATCATCCAGATTCGGCTGAGGTTGAGTAGGTATAGCTGCTTCTGCTGTTGCAGGGACTTGACCAGTTGTAGTGGTATTACCCCATCCCCTACCTCGTCCTCTTCTAGTGTTCATTCATACTATCTGTAAATAGTAAGAAAACTTGATTTAGACCATGCGGACGAGATATCTTAGGATATACTCATTCTAAGGTATTTCTAACCCTATCTCTAATGAGTCATCTAATGTGTTATACTCCATAGCTAAAGTTCTTACTCAACCCTTAGCGTTGATACCACTTGTCACGACCCAAAATCCAGCGATTGAAAATCGACATCAAATACCTCATTTGTATTCGACTACCGGAGATTTAAGCATTAAACTCCAGTTCGGATGGAGCTTATAACAACATTAGATGAAAACAAGTAGCGGAAACAAAAGATGATTATCATTGATTGCAAAATAGATACAACATCATCACAATATTTGAACAACACCGACATCAGAGTGCTATATACATAATACAACGACAGAATGATAAAGCCACAACGGAACAATAACAACAAGTCTTCAAATAGTTTCCAACATACTTCGACTTCGAAAAGATCTTCTAAACTCCAAACACTTTAAGCTCCAAAAGACTTCAAAGATCCCCAAACTAAAAACTTTCCAAGATCCGACAACTTCAAAAAGACTTCTAAATCCAAGATAGGTCCAAAACACGGATAATCTGCTTCTAGGTTGCCCGTGTGGAAAATTATGGGCACCTAGAGTTTAGGAAGGGAACAATATACTCCTGGTCAGTCATGGGACTAGTATGAGTGAACAAAACTAGTTGTTTGTACAAAAATAATTTTTAAAAGAAATCCGTTCATGCTTTTGGAAAATGAAACTACCATAAGGCCTCCCCACACATACACAATGCAATCGCATAATTTGGAGGAGAATTCTCCTTATGATAGTCAAACATGCTTGGTACGAGAAAATTCTTTGATATTTTTATTAGTTCATAGTGTAGAAAACATTTCGAAAGTATAATATTAATCTTAGCCAGCATATGTACCACTATAGTATGCCTACTATAGCTACCATGTTAAATGGAAGGTTTTACAACAAAAACCGTACAGGGCTCGTATTGAATAATTGGATTTCCAACAATGGTCAGGCAAAGGAACTTCCTACACCAAATGGAACGCCTCTGGAGGGATGACCCCAAGAACCAAACTAGATCTCTGCCAACACAAGGCCGGGTTACCTCTGTAACTAGGTAACATCTACAAGTATGCCATCCCCGGTCATTACCGACCTTTATCCTGGGATTCACCAACAAATAGCAATAACCACACAGTTAAATATCTGGGCTCCATACCATGATACCACCTCTTATCCAAAAGAAAATGGACATACCCTAGAGGTGCGACCCCTAATAACCTTACCGCAACTTTCCTGTTTCGACCATTTTCGGGTTGTGAGGTTCGATGAAGTCTCGTCCACAAAGCTACGCTTTACACAAAAGCCATGCTTTGATCAACAAATGATCAGCAGCACTCAACATGCCACACTACCAAATTGGGAGTATATCACTAATAACCATCAATTAAATAACCTCTGAGCTCGTACGTCTCAGAGAAGGGTGTTAAGCTAAGAGAATAAATTCTCCGCCACCAAAAAGAAATGTATTTGATAGAAATAAGCTTTATATCTCAAAGTGTAATGTCAGACATATAACCACACAAGTTCGTTCCGGGTTCGAACGGAACCGAAGGCACTTCCAAAGAAGCTCTTGCAATCTAGGCATCCACAATCCTGATCGGACACCCCATCAAATATGGAGATCTCTATACCGAAGAAACTCAGTGCAGAGTCATTTGACAGATTATCCTATCGTTCTTGAAAACACTCGGTCTTCACCTCTATCTTCAAATGCTATCCATTTTGTCGTATCACCATTCGGAATGGGTTATATTATACAAAGTCCTCTCCCGGCTAAATAGAATATCGAGCACTCAATTTAAAAATACGTGGATATATTAGTCTCAAAGATTCACCATTAAGGTTCGATGTGGGTTTCGGATAACCATCTGGAATCCGACTCCCTGTCGCATTGGAATTCAAATGCTTCTTTACGGGCCAGAGGGGTTTTCAAATTCATACTGTAATATATTCACAGATCTCACAGCTCAGCACAAAGCAATTTATATCACTTAGATCACAATCACATATCAGAGATATCAATGAATGCAAAGCATTCAACAATAATCAATCATCTACAATTAAGATGAATAAATCGTGTGATTATAACTAATTAATCATATAATTATTTTCATTAATTAATCTTAATTAACGATTAAATATTCTTAATTATAAATTAATTAGTCCTTAATTGTTAATTAATTAATCTTTATTTATAATTAATTAACGTTAATTATCATTTAATTAGCCTTTGATTATTAATTAATTAATTATTCTTAATTAATGCTTAATTATTAATCAATTAATCTTAATTATATTCATTAATTAATTATACTTTAATTAATTAATTAATTCTTAATTATAAATTAGTTATCTTTAAATTAATTAATTAGCCTTTAATTAATTGTTCTTTAATTAATTAAGTAATTATTTATCTTAATTAATCATTTAATTATTATCAAAATCTTTACTTAATAAACCTTATAATTAATCATTATTAATATAAGAGATTAAGTTTAATTAAGAAGTAAAAAATAAATATTTCATCTTAATTTACTTTTAATTATATTATTGATTTAAAATAATTAATTTATAAATAATGTTACAAAGATTAAATAAATTAAAACTTACTCACTTTAAAAATATCTTCCTCAAAATCTTTATTTATCCAAACTTAATCAAACCCATTATTTAAAAGTATGAATGTAAAATGTTTAAAATTTAAATTTGTGTTTTAAAAGTAAAAACTGTTTTACAGCAAACCCGAGACCCACTCGAGTCCACCCCCGAGTCAACAAGCCATTTACTTCGGGTTTTTTCCAAACCAACCCGAGTCACTTTTCAACTTTTAAATTTTGTTAAATTTTAGAAAAACCCAAGTGCACACACCAAATTACCCGAGCTATCACTCAAGCCAGAAACCAAGTTTTTGAAGACTACTTCAAGTCGAAAACCCTTCTTCTTCATTCCAGGCAACTGACACAACCCAATGGCGTGTGCACATGCACTAGAGCTCCGGCCACTTACGATCCAAGCTCCGACCTTCCACACATCGGTAACGACCCATACTAGTCTCACGAACACCCATAAATCAGAGTCGACATCGAACTCATAAGCGATCCATCTTACCCAAACTGGAACAAAAATGATCGCCACATAATCGCCTCGCACTGCCGCCTTAGGCCATTAGAGGTCACGTCATTCCGACCGAAGCTTCGTCCAGACCTTACGCTACGATTCCCACCGGAGCGATCGACTTCGGTCAACTGACGACGTCACAACAACTATAATTCCTACCTTAACCCGAACTAGGGCTTAAACCATACGTCACCACTGTTACGATGCCAAGAAGGGTTATAAATTAGCTGACATTTTTGCCAAGATCCCCAAGTCTTCCTCCACCTCCAGGAAAAACCCCGACCACCTCGAGCGCCACGATCACCAGAAAAGCCTTAAAACTCATTTTCTGATCAACTTGGAATTTCTCAATCAAAACTTCATTCAAAATTTTGATTTTTCTTTTAAAAATCCTCATTTTCAAAAACATTTCGATTGATATACTTGAAATCAGAAATTTTGACAATTGAATTTTCAGCATACTTTAAGTTTGCCTGTATTTTCAAATTTCTAGCTGAAGTTTTGATTTATTTTGCTTAAATCTATTTTTAAAACTTAAATCATGTTTAAACGAACAACTTTTATTTGAATTCTAAAGTCTAACAATGATCAGGGAAGAAGCAATTGAATTTTTGAACAAGTTGGCATTCCTGTAACCTGGAACAGAACTATGTCCTTATTTACACACATATCATTTTTATGTATAAATATACATGCACATATAAATTTTCACTCCATACTTCAATATCATTTACAACAACATATTTTTAACTCAGATCTTAAGAAGGCTTACTCACCTTGATCAAGAAGAAACATTGAGCTTTAAATTCTGGAAGTTGAAAACAGAAAGGAATCTGGACTTGATTTTTTTTGTTTCTGAGTTAAAAACCTGGGATTGATCTTGCTAAATTGATAATGAAAACATGATGTTAAATTGCTTGGTTGCTGAGTTAAAACTTTGTTTTACAGGCTTGAGATGATTTCCAGGCTACAGATTGTAAAAGAGGTTTGAAATTCCTTTTGATTTTCTTTGATAATTTTCTGGTATAAGATTTTAAAGTTTATACAGGCTTTGTTTTCTGATTTTTTTTCTCAGATTTTTTAAAGTTTTGAAATTGATAAAGAAATGAGAAAAAGAAGTTGATATGGTTTATATAATCTAGTTTTCTATTTTTGTTAAATTTCTCAAAAATAAAACAAATAAATAACACTTGTCTTGCATGGATTAAATCATCAACACTTGTAAATTTATTTACTTATAATTTTAACACTTGTTAATTTGTTCATGTTATATGTTACATCTGTAATTTTGCATGGCTTTTTCTTTTGTGTCTTTTATATCTAATTTTGTTTATATATATTCAAACGCATTTGGTTTATATTAATATGCTTTATTAATTTATTTCTATTTTCAAATACATATTTTCTTATTTATATGTACACATAACCTTTAAAGAGAAATGAATTTAAAACAAATTTATACATTAATAGATAATCACATTCATGTTATTTTCGAATCCAATTTATTTTACTAAAACATTTATTTAAATTTTAAATTCAAATTCAAATTTATCCATGTATACACATATATATATTTTTAAATTCAAATAACTTTAAAACATTTATTATTTTGAATTTTTTTAAACTCAAATGCAAATTACATTTTTATTTAGTGGAAATTAGGTTGAAGGGCTTCTATTTACAGGGTAATAAATTTTAAGGGCCGCACTTCTAAATAATTAGTTTTAAGGACAATTTACAGCATAATGATAAATTCATTTATCTTTTTAAGTTATACAGGAAAATGATAAATCATTTTATCATTATTTCTGTATAACTGAAAATGATAAATTCTTTTATCTTTTTTTCTGTAAAATGTCCTTAAAACTAATTATTCAGAAGTAGTGTCCTTAAAACTTATTATCCTGCATAAATAAGCCCTTGAAGTGAAAATCCCTTTTTATTTATATATATACAAATCAACACTTAATTAATTTGTTTTGAATTTTCAAATTAATTTTAGTTTAATTCCAAAATTTATATTAGACAAAAATTAGGATGCTGCAGATGTTTAAATGATAGACTTTGAAATGATATTTCTGCAAAATACGAAAAGAAGTTGAAATCGACATTAAAAATAGATTAGCAGAAATGAATAGAATTTACAAGGAATTAAATTTATAAAATGGAATTTTATAAATGACATTATTTTATAAAAAGTGAAACCCAAAGAATTTATATTTATAAATGATGTTTATAAAGGAAACCTGTAAAAGATAAAAATTTGGAAATATAAAATTCATAGGGTGAATTTATATCGAGATATGAAAAATTAATCCTGGATAAAAAAATAGTGAATCTATGTTTGAAAAGTGAGGATGGTTAGAAAATCAAAATGGGATCGATGTGTGGTAAACCGAGAGGATTTATAAGTTGAATTGTTATTGGAATTTTAAAAATATATTTTATTAAGAAATTAAGTTTTTGATTTGAAAAAAGGGAACTCTATTTATTTAATTATGTGATTTTAAACTAATAGTATTGGAATATTTCAGGAAGTGAGTTATTCAAATATAAATTTTTATTGAAATAAGTTCTAACTTTTATAACAAGCTTTGTAAATCTTTAGGTTTAAATTAAAGATAGATTGTAGAGAAGTTATTAATATTTATAAAGCGTTTGATATTTCAAATAATTAATTGAACATGTTCCAAAAATAAAGTATTGTTCTTTAGAATACTTATTTTATATAGTCTTGAATGATTTAAATCATTTATTTACTTATTTATAAACTCTCTCGAGATGTGAAAACATATAGGATTTTAGAAGTTGTAAATGGATAGACGAAATCATAAGTGAGTGTAATAGACCTTGGAAAGGTAAAAAGGAATTAATATAAATTTCGAAAATGTACGAGATAGGATATTAGAAATGATTTCGGAAAAATGGGTTTTTATATTTTTCTAAGTGAGGGAAATGAAATTTATGAAAATATTAGAAACGAAGGATTTATATCGATATATTTTTTAAGTAATGGATTATAAATCGAAGTTGGAAATATTTCACTAAGGGTTGAAGTGAGGTACGGGTGGAAATATTCTGTTATGGAAACAAGTATTCAAAAGATGTTTCAAATAATGATAAATTTGAAAGAGATTTGGATATATATCTTTGTAAAGGTATTTTGGAATGAATTTTTTTTAGAATTATAACTAATTTCCTAATGACTACTTATGGGTGTTTTATTGATGGTTAAATAACCTACTATCAATACTGGCTAATTTCGTTAATTGTTTCAAAGAGAACGGGATCAGATTTAATTATCCAAAAACCAATTCTATCTGGTTTGAACGTTACGAATGGATATCGTGAAGACAATGAAGATGTTGATTCGGTTTGTCCAGACCCAGGACAACTTGTATAGACGAATACCATTACATCGTCATTGGAGGGCGATGAACATTCTAAGTGGAAGTGTTCTTGAAAGGTAACGTTTAGCCTCAAAACTCATCAACCGAGAATGACTAAAACAGGGGAGTTGCAGCAAGGCTAATTGGGTCGCACCCAATTAGGGTATGTTATCACTTTTCTAAATATCCTCGAAAATACATATAAATTATAGATATAGTTGTGCATGAAAAAGGAGCGCTCGATTTTTAAGGGTGGGAACACCGGGGGTGATAATATATTCGGTCTATCCAGGTTAGGGGTAGGCCGGTCTTGTGTAGCAGGGGATCCTGGCAAGGTCCTCGGTATATTTTTCTAGAGATGTACTATGATGGGCGGTACCGCAGTAGCCCAGTCATTGTATGTGATCCATTATCCAATAAGAGCCTTTAAGGTTTTGTTTGTATAGCCTAGTATGCTGGAAGTTAATTAATGTAACAATTTCGCCTATTTGAATAAGTATTTGTACTTATAAATTATTATAATATCATTGGATTTTCTATAAAATGTTTTGGTTGTCGTAAGGGAAAAATCCGTCATGTTTATGTGTGATGCGGTCTTATGAGATACCTTTTTTTGGAGGATTTTGATAATTTTATTAATTCAAATTGAGTGTGTTTTCTCACACTAGTTTTCCAGACTGACTTGGGTGTTATTTTATTATAATTCTTGGGTCAGATCGAGTATTACAGATTCAGATTAAAATGCTATGGAGCTCAGAAGACGAGCTGGATGACAGAGACGTATCTCCATACTTTGTTATTTTTCTGTTGTGTGAGGACCGGTTAATATAACTGTCCATTTTGATGTATTGAATTTTTGAACTCTGATGATTTTATGTATATTAACAGATATAGTTCCCTCGTATAAAAATCTGTTATTATATTTTTCCATGGTGATTGTGAGATTCTATGTTATTATTGTTCTATTTCTTTCTATCTCTTTCTTCTTCTTTACCCTAGTTATTCGCTCTTTCGTACAATATTGGTTGAATAAGAGTGAATTATTATCAACTCAAAGGGTACAGAACTGCGAGTCGCTACAGTCTGTCTACTTTCCATTAAAAAGTATTAAGTGGTTTGGCTTCTATCTCTCGCATCGTTGGATATTAATAATGATGTTTATGATTTATCGATTATGGGAGAACCTTCTTCTAGGATTGAAGGTATTAAGTGGTTGTTTAAGGGCCCTCCTATTTCCCATATATGAAGTATTAAATGGTTTTGATATAGTTTAAATGCGAAAGACATATCCTTATTTAAGTTATACTGCCCAAGTGTTGTAGAAAGGCTTGATATTTTATATTCAATAGACATTGTAGTTCTGACTCCCTCCTCATTACAACACAGATTAGGGAAGGAGACAGTGATCAAGATGGAGATGATGATGAGGGAAGCTTGTGGCGGTAGTCTGTTATCAATTTATGCTATTTTCTAATGTACCCATTTAAAGTTGATAATGTATTTTTAAACATGATTTTGTAATGGTTATTGTTTACATTATGTTATGATTTGTGATATTGGGAATTTAAAATGAAATGGGTGTTGTTTATGCTATTATATTTTATCCTTCCACTATAAGTTTTGAATGAATAGATAAATAGTATGTATTGTTCTTTTTACCAATCAAAAGCAAGTTTTAAAATAGGCTTAAGTTTTGATGAGTATTTTCTGGGTCGGGATTTAGGCATGATTCGGGGCGGGTAGATACAGTTCTGCACCATATTCACCTTGTTTTGTGCATTTCATCTTTCGGACCTATGCGTGCCTGTGTTGAGCCTGATGTATAAGTTCGGGCTTGACCTTATGTGCATTTTGAACAATTTTTGGCCTTGGTGTTATGTACTTTTGATGTGCACATATGCACATATGAACTATGTATTCACTTAGTGCTTTGTGTTGTTGTTTTGGCCTATGCACTGATTACTTTCAGCCATACCTCGTTGTGAACTATATTGAGTTGCTTGCGTTTCTTGTATATGTGCAAGTTTGAAATGTGCACAAGTTTATATGCATAGCCTTTTTAACATATCTGCTTATTTTAAGTTGTTTATACTTAGGGCATGTAGAGAATTACATTGTGAATGTCAAGGTTGCTTGTGCACATTATTTATGGATTTTTAAATTTATGTTCTATATAAACATGTTGTACAAGTCTTTGTATATGCCTGTTGTACTGGTCCATGTTCTTATTTTTTGTTCCTATTTAAAATATGAAAAGAACAAAACCAATCAACTGAGGCAATGTCGAGTTCAAATATATTTATATTTTTGCAGTTTTAATTTGTTTCTTTTTTCTTTTTACCACTTTATTATTTTATAGCCAAAGAAGATGACTGGAGAAAAAATTAGAGTAAAAGTTAAAAATCGAATTTGAGTGAATGCGGTTAGGAATGATTACAAATTGATGAATTTGAAAGTGTTTTGTATATGAGTGTTTAAAATGTTGTTGTATATGACTATTTCATTTAAAATATTATGGAAAGTCTTGTTGTAATTGTGTACTATTGAAATCATATTAAAATAAAATATTTGTTGAAATAAACTTTTTAATCTATTTATTTCATTCTATGATATTGCAATAGTACCATAACAAACACACATACATATACATACATATACATTATCATCAAACGAAAATCCTAAGCTACTATATTCTACAGTTGTTTCTCAATGCAACGGAGCGGGTAGTCATAAACATTTTATGTTACCTTATAAACTGATTTTGCATTAGTTCACAATATATTTATGTTCACAACATAAATTAGTCATCTAATGACTATTGTTTCGAAAATTCTCTTAGAACAATTCATACAAGATCCCTTATGTACAATTATTATGTGCATTCTCTCGACTAGCACAACCCATCAACTCCTTAACCTAGGATGTGTAGAGGTTACTTATAAACTCCTATCTAGTATGGTTTTGTAAACTATTCTTTGGATGATATTAATTTTAACTTTTTGTACTACTCTTAAGTACACACCTTATAGAAATAGTTTAACTCAACTTCACTCATCATTAACCATGCTTTGTCAATAAAGTTCGATTACTCCTTATCAATCCTTTATTATGTATTATAGGAATGAGTGACCTTTGAGACTGAATTATTATTCATATTAGGTACATACAAAACTCTTTCCAATATACTCACTCATTCGATCAAATCAAATCACTTATGTCACATTTTATTTTATTTACTTCCATTTTATATTCAATGACCTTGTCATAGACTTATACATGTGCATCAAATACACATTTCCATAACCGTGATAACTCATCGGCGAATATGATGACATACGTGGTTTTGGTATGAATAGACTTATGATTACATACATCTATAATAACATACTAAATTCGGAGGTCCATCATTCCTTTAATATAGAATATTTATTTCATACGCTGCAACTAGTTTACAGTGAAAAATTCTTTGATCAAATATCTTGAACTCAAATAAATAAATCTCATAGAAATAATTTTTTATATGAAAATACATTTCGTAACAAAAATCGTTTCTCGTTCCTATATTAAATATCACTTATTAGTTTACAATTCTCGTTTTAAATGTTTCCTTATGAAGCAGAGGTGGTCATTCACTCTCTTCATCCCAATTGTACTTTAAATCACATCTACTATTGTACATTCATTATTCTTTCCAAATAGTCGAACCATTCAAAAAGAATATTCTTACTCCAACATTATAATGAACTCTTTAAAAAAGTGCACTCGAATATCCCTAACATTTAAGGAAATGAAATATGTTGCACTTTGTCTAAACTTATCAAATTGACATATCAACGATCGAGTCCTCGGATCTATATTGCAGTTTTGGTCTTGTGATACATTTAACACAATGTGATCTTTATCGTAATCAATCAAATTGAATACTTGATCTTGGATTATGGTTTTTTTGGGTTTTTCGTATGAACTAATTTCAAAGAAATATTGTACATTACTAACCATGGTTTTTCACTATATAACATTTATATACGATCATATATGGATCAAATGTCCAGAGTATTATATTTCTTTTGAGTTTGAAACTCATGGAATCCAATATATGGTCTCGACCAAATAAACACGTAAGCGGTCGAGTTATGGATGTAATATGTAGTTGTAAAATTAGGCACTTGCATAGGTAGTTTTACCAATCCCTAAGTCTAAACAAAGAAGCCTTTGACTTCGCTAGTGGGTGTTGGGAATCATATGCCTTGGGATTTTGACCTTGAGGATAGATCAATAAATGATTGGCCCACATAAAATGGGTAACTCCTTAACGATTTTATCGTATACAACTCCTAATCTGTGGTACATTGTCCTAATCCCGGCTTTACTTTGAGGAAAGCTCAACAAGTAGGATTATTCACCTGGATCTATCATTTCACGATGACCTAAGTATAATGCGCATACCTTGAGGAAAGCTCAACAAATATGCGTAGTTATCTTATCTTATCTATTCAATATATTATGAAAAACATTAACGCGCAAGAAGTACTTAATAGTAAGCATACATTATATTTCTACTTGTCAATCATCAGTCCACTTCATTTTATATCCTAATTTATAAATGCTTTATTGAATTTATGAAATGCACAAATTTATCAATGTAGATTATTACAACATTGTATAGCATATTTTCTTAAAATATTAGAAAGATTAAATGTTATCATTTCATTTTTCTAGTAAGTCTCCCCCTAGTATTTTGTGTTTTTTCTAGTACTACACATAACATCTCTAACTTCGGGAATTCTCAACAACTAGAGAGTATGTAGGTACTCTATAAATGTATAAATGATAAAGGAAAACTTTACATCAAAGATTCATAATCTTCAATATATTATGTCGAGTGGTATCAACTTATGGAGTAATGTACTTCTTATGAAATACCCTCGTCATTTAAGTGTCGGTCACATCAGAAATCACGATATACGTACTATACCAATATATTTATTCCTTAGGTCTAATTAGGTTTTCTTAATGTTCCGCCTTTAATTTATACATTCATATTATATAAGTTTTACTATTATATAACTTTTATATTTCATATTACTTATATAATAGTCTTATGTATAACATTATAAAAATTAAAACTTATTTAATCAATATTAATTAATTAACATTTTAATTAATTAACATTTTAATTAATTTTATATTATCTTAATATAACATTTATATTTAATATTTATTATATACCATAACCTTTATAATATAACACCTATACCGTATATGTGTATATCATTTAATTAATTAATTTAACTAAACAATTTCAACTAAATTATATTAATTTCAAATTCATTTTATATATATATATATATATGTATACATATGTTATTTTCATATTTTAAAACAACATAATTTATATCACGTTATAAATTACATGTATATATTAATTAATTAATTAACTTATCTAATTAAAATATTTTGTTAATCTTACTAATAAATTTAAATTTTCAAAATTAATTTATATTATTTTTCAAACATTTTGAATTCTTTTATTTTATTATAACTTTTATAATATATGTATATCTTATTTTAAATTTAAATTTAATATCTCATATTTTTAATTATCAAGATAATTTGAAAATCTATATTATAACATTTATAATATTTTCTTATTTTAAATTAAAAAATTTACTTTAATTTCAAAACAATTTTGAAATCAGCCCAAGACCCAATTCAAATTGTGCCTTTTCTATTAAGGATAACCTTTTAGGCTTACCCCATCATTTTGAGCCACACTACTAGCTAGGTAGGGCAGAGTACTAGATTATCAACCGAGACTTAGACACAACTATTCTAGTCATCTTACTATACGGATAAGCTTAATTAGTTAATCCTAACATAATTAATTTAGGCTGCTTAGGGTATTGGGCTCCGATATCATTGTTGGAACTATGCCAGCTCGCAGTGGAAGTTATGGGTGAATTTTAAAAAAAAATCTTTATTGGATCTTTATTGGATCTATGAAGCCTAATTCATTTAGAATATTTCTAAATATTATTTAAATAAAACCTTTCATTTTATTTAAATTTATAAATTATACAGTTTTACCAAATTTATAAATTGATACACATACACATATATTCGTGTATTTATACACGTATATGTGTGTGTGCATGTGTAACATATTAATCCATGCAAGGTATAACATGCCTGTGTATAGATGTTGGGATTTTCGTCGCAATGGACATGTTAGCTCATCCAATATGCAATATACGTTGTCCAAATATGTGCATGTATATAATCTATCACTTATAAATATTATAATATATATATATATATATATATATATATATATATATATAATTGTATGCATTAAGTTTGTTTAAATAATTTGTGTAAATGTAAAATATATTTATATATATACATATATATAGAATCTCGTAAATAAATATTAATATATTTATATGCATATTATATAAATATCAATTTAAAATAAATAAGTTATTTAAATATTAAAATAAATAATAATTTTTAAAGTGTGAAAAATGTATATTCAAATATAATAATAAAATAATATTTCTTTAGCAAGGCCAGCCAGCTTTAAATCAAGCCGTCTGCTTTTATTAGTACTCAGTTAAAACGGGTACTTGGCACATACGTCAGAATAGCTAACAAGAAAAGAACAAGAGCTAGGTAGAGATACCTAAACTTTAAAAAAACCACAAGCAACTATGTATCCTCTATAGAGGAGGAACCACTATCATCATTGTCCGACATAAGACTAATGACATGAGTGAAGCTAGAAAATAGAGCCGCCAAATTTGGAACATAATCCACCATATCACAAGAGTATAAGAATTTCTGATCCCAGGTTTCATCAGCGAAAACAAATCTATTATCATCACCATCCTCATCGGTAGTAGAAAGAACAAGACCACCCCCAAGTATATGGTAAAATAACTACTGGTGCTGACCATCAGCACCAACAAACTTATATATAATAATCATACTTCCGATAATATCTTATTTCAGATTTCACATGCTCCCAGACATGCTCTAAAGAATTCCGCTTAATCACAATATCGAAAGGAGGAACCACCTTAGGTTCAAAAACGGTGAAAGGATCAGTAATATTAACAGAGGGCCCAATACACATGCCAACAGGAAAAATAACATCAACTAAAACCAAAGGAGGGACGACGACCAAAGGCTTAGGAACCCACTTCCATACAAGAGGACAAGGAAAATGGATCTTATTTGGAATAGGTATTGGGGAATAATTTGAAACATGCTTATAAGCTCCAGTGATGTGACCAAAGGAGAGACAAACCATGCAAATATTAGGTTTTCAACAAACAAATATAATATTATATTTTATCTTAATACACACACATACACACATAAATATATTTGTAATGCATAAATTAATATATATAATTAATAAAAAAATTAAACATTTTTTATAAAATTCTAGATCATGTGTATTTTGAATTTTATTATTATTTTTGTTATTTTAAATATATTTTAATTGAATATTCATTTTAAATTATATAAAATATTAATATAAAATTATTTTTGAAACCTTTTTTCAAATTTTAAATTTCTAGTAAATCAAAAATGATATTTTAAAGTTTGCAAAAAATTCCATAATTTTTTAGCCCGAATTTATTTTTAAATAATTTTTTTTTTCAAATTAAATAATAATTTTTAAAAAGAACTAAAAATGTTTATAATTTTTTATGTTCTAGCCGATGGCTTATCTAGTGTTAAAATTATTTTATAAAATTTTAAAATAATTTTTCATAGCATATCTGATTTTATATGATTTATTTATGTAGTATGTTGATTTAAATAATATTGAATAAATATAAAAAATTATAAAAGACTGTTTCCTTACTATCGAAAATTATTACTACTATAAATATTATATATAAAACTATATGACAAATTTCAACCATACTATGATGAAGTGTTTAAATATAAAAAATATATGTAAATAATTTAATAAAAATTAATTATAATATATATATATGTGGCTGTACTAATTTGATGTGTATAAAAAATTGATTTTATTGAACATATATATATATATATATAATGCATATAATCAAACTAATTTTTGAAAACGTTGTTACATATTAGAATCATCGCCTAACTAACAATATAATATAATATTTATATACAATAAAATATTATACAGAAAATTATAAAGTACTAAGTATCAAAGCCCAGAAGTACACCTTGAAGAGATGAATTCTCCCATTTAAACTGTTTCCGATTCAGCAGATTGATGATCCTTGAACCGTTGACCTTTCGTTATCGAATAGTGACCTAATCTGATTTGATTTGAGTTTGTTTTGATGGAGATGCTACGGTATAATTTGTTTGATAAAGGATGGAAGATGAGGTAGCAAAATGGTCTAATCTAATCAGGGTTAAGGATGCTTAAATAGTGGATAAAAGTGAGAAAAGAGTGGATCTCATCGAATACAAATTCTCCCACATTCTAAGCCATCCAAAATCAAGTCCCCTACACCATAATCAAGCCGCCTATACATGTATTCAATGTCGAAATAACAAGCCCTATAAAGGGCTTTAAACACATTTAGATGATATTGAAATATTATGCAATTTAATCCAAATTGATCGCTCAACAATATCGTATATTGATAGATATATGTATAATTATCATAAATATGTTTTGTAATATTTATTCCTCAAATTAAAATCAAATTTTGTAATTGATATTTCATTAATATTAGTTAATTGTGACAAACCGTAGATCCGTACTCGTTGAATCAACAATTAACCACACATGTCCGACCCAAAAAGAACAGATTGACGGAAAGTCAGGAGAAAGAAAAGAAGAGAGAAGAAGAAAAGAGAAGAAAGATAGAAGATAGAACCTAACAGAATAATACAGAATCTCACATCGCAGCGGAAAACAAATAATATCATATCAATGATCTTTACAAAATAGAAACTGTATATACGAACATCAATCAGAGTTCAACAATCAATCACAAATTATCTACCTGAACAGTTATAATAACATGTCCTCACAATTACCGATAATATGAAACAACTATGCAACGAATAATCAATAATAAAAATTGATACGTGTAGACGAAAATGAAGATCTTCAGCTCTCCTGCTAAAGCTCCAAAAGCACCAAATTTGAATCCTGTAAATATACTCGGTCTGACTCGAGCATTGAAAGGGGAGAACGCCCGGATCAGTCTGGTAAACCAGCGTGAGAAACACACTCAACTAAAATTATTAAATTACCAAAACTTTTCCTTTTTCAAAAAATAGTATCTCGTAAGACACACCTACACATAAACACGGACATGTTTTTACCTTACGATAACTGAAACATTTCATATCAAATCATCTGATATTATACTAATGTCTAGTATACAAATAATATTAATCATAGCCGAAATTGTCACATTGATTGAATTCTAGCATATATCCCAAAAAGGGTAATACAATCAAAATGGTAGTAACGTGGTGGAGTTCGGATTTCCATACAAATGACCAGGTGAAGGGACTACCTTCCGGCGGTACATCTCTAGAGGAATGTACCGAGGACCATCACAAAAGATCCTCTACCAACACAAAACTGGCCCACCTCTATAACTAGATGGTACCAATTATATCATCCTCCGGTCGTTACCGACCTTTAACGAGGGCCGTCAAAGCATACAAAGCACAATAATCAGATACACGACGTCATAGCATGCAAAGATATATCTGGAAGAGGATGATCATACCCGTACTTGGGAGCGACCCACTTAGCCTTGCCGCATCTAACCCTGTTTTGGTCATTTTCGGTTGATGAAACCTGAGGTAACGATAACCTTTCACAAATCACAATAACATCACTTTGAATGCCACATGGCCATTTCCGTTGACTATTAATTGCCTTCCACAAAAATACAACCCTCAAGCTCATGCGTCTCAAGGAGGGTGTTAAGCAAAGAGAAGTTGCCTTCTCCACCACCACTAATGTACGTTTGTAAAAACCAATGTACGTAGTCTTTAGAAATGCAATGTCAGACAAACATCCATACAAGTTGTCCAGGAACAGGACAAACCGAAGGTACTTTCCTACCACATCCTGTCGGAAAATCCCTAGGATTAGTAGCGTATAGTCTGCGCATTGGATATTTCACAATTAAGAGACCACTGCTAATATATGTATATTGGGATTTAATCCCAAAAGATCAACAAGCAGTCCCTCACTATGAAAATTCGGAATATCAATATCATCATAAGCAACCTGCATAATCGTCGCATATACGTTGGTCCGAAGTGGTTTTTAGATAAACCGATCTCGGTCTCTTTGCACCAACAACGCAAAAGCGTTTCTCAACCTTAGACAGAAATTAAGTCTCATAGACTTGTCACGTCTCCAACTTTCAACTTGCTCTCCTTCGGGCCAAAAAGGAAGCTTGATAGATTGGAGTAATACTCCGCACTATACGAATCAACATCCTCAACACAAACTGTAATCAAGCCTACATAGAAGGCTACGTACTAAGTGTATGACTACATAGATCCCACGTCAAGTTGAGAAACTAAAATGGCCAAATTTGATAGTCGGTTATTTAACTATCAAAACAAACAAACAAATATTTAGCACCATATGCAATTACTAGGCCTTTTAATTAATCTTTTATTAATTAAATCATTAGCCAAATGTTCACTTCAAATTATCTTTAAAAACATATAATTCCAAAAACCATTTCAACTTCTATATTGAAAAACATTTCCATATACTTATTTAACAATATGTAATTCACAAATCTCTTTATATTCAACACTTGAAAAATATTACGTATAATTAAACCATAATTAACTGTATATTTTATTCTCTAAGGAAAACATTCACTTTAAACACATTTATTTAGGTCAAAATGAATGTTGCGTAAAACATCGTTACCACAACCCAAAATCATCAGTATAGGGATTTGAAAATTAGATAGATATATAAATCCCATATACAATATAAAAAAATTTCTTTTCGAAAATCATTTACTACAACAACAATGTTATAATCCATCATTTCCTTATTTCTCGAAAACGTCAATTTCAACAATGAATGTTGAAATCTATGGTTTTGATATTTAACACATTTTATAACATCTTCAAACAATTTAACTTCATTTAAAAATCACTTTCCAAAAACATGATTTAAAATAATATTCACTGTCCAAAATCGTGAATGTAAATCGTGAACCAAATTAAAGCTTCTACACATTTAATTCAAGAATTATCCACTGTTCAAAATCGTAGGTATATCTCCTTTAATAAACTTCTATATTTAACTTATCAGTTCTATCGATTTCGAAATTATAAAACAATGTTTATTAATTCACATTTCTAGTTTTTATAAACATCAATATACAAAATTCATTTGTTTGACAAATTCCATTTATAACTTACTTATATTCCAAAGTCCAATTTATAAGTTAATTACTTATAATCCATTTATTTACAAAATCATTCTTTCATAACTTCACAAATTCATAAATCTTATTCACTTATTAAATCCAATTATAACTCCATTTTAACATTTACAAAACTCCTTTATAATTCTATCATTTTGATTTGTAAAATATCAATTTCATAAATCTTATATATAAAACCATTTATAATAAATCGAAATCTCAATTTTAAACCATTTACAAAATACATAACTCCATATTTCAAAAATCGCATTTCTGATATACTTTACAATAATCATAAATTTTATAACATAAAAATTATAACTTTTATTTCTTTAAAATAAATTCATTCCTTTAAAAAATTAGAATTCAATAAAACATTTATTTTCAAAATCATTTGACAATCCTTTTTTATTTGAAATCATCACTTTAATAATTTTAAATTATCAAAAATAGGCCCAATGCTACAACAGTACTAAATACATCAATCACGAAATCCAAAACATCATATATCCTATGATAACAGCATATATCACAATATCTGTAAATAAAACCAATACTAGTGAGGAATCTAGTTGGATCCCTCCAACCTGTCACCTACAACAATTATATATATTTGAAATATATGTACAATGCCCGCTTCGAGGCAGACACGCGTACAAAGGGTCATCCGTGCATACATGGGAACGTATAGGGTCTCATTTGCTCCAATAGGCAGAAATATATCCAAATACCAATCAATATATAGGTAGTATATCTTATATCATCCAAACAATCATCAATCATCATAAACAATATTTATTCTCACTTATATAGAAGTATCAGTGAGGCAAAAAGAGTGAGTTGTACTCACATTGATTCCAATAGCAGTTGTAGTGTTTTATTCCGAACACAATTAAATAAGCGTTTAATTTTACCCGAAATTTACACTAGCTCCAATCAACTCCAAACAAGCTCTAAAATGTAGTGCTCGTCAATACGGACCCAACACAACTTGTTTCGTCAAAACGGACCTCGTATGACAAAGTTACAAGATTTTGAAGTTCATAAGAATTTAGAATTCGATTTATTTTTTATTATTTTTAACCTGGAACTCATCGTGGCCATTCGATTAATCAAGTCAAGATCTAGGCCATGTGCCTTTTTTCTTCTTCCACGCGATGAACAACCAAGTGAAATCGAACCATAGCCACCCCTACTTCGAATTGCCGCTCCACCATACGACGTCGAGAACACGATCAGCGACACACATTTGAACACCCATCGCAAACTCCCCACAGCCTACAACTGTCTGAAGCTCGGCCTTCCCTATGTGTAGAAAAACGCGCATGAGCGCGTTGTCTTCAAGCTTGATTTCTCGCCACATCGTTGCTTGAAAATTCAACATCAACGTATAGATTTGAAGATCTCTTGAAGCTTTATCACTTTGTAGTTGGAAGTTTTTCATGAAAGCATGTAGATTGAGAGAGATTAAGAGAAGAAGTTTGGAAGATTTCGACCACTAAATACAAAATGGCATCTAGGGTTTTGTGATTAGGGTTTGTGAATAAAATAGAAAAATGAAGTCCTTTTATAGAAAATTTCGCGACACTATTCATCTAAAAATTTTCCGAGCTCCAAACGAAGCGTGTCGCCTGGCTTTATAATGTTTTACTCCTATTTCGAACACAATGGAATATATCAAGAGCCAATTCGTTGTATTTGAAAGATAGGTTTTCGAATCGACTAATTAAATTTAAATTTCACTTAAACGAATTTCTATGCGTTTTAGCTTACCACGACTAAACCTTAAATCTGATTGACTCCAAATTTAAAATCCTATAATAATAATATAACATTATGGATCCAATGAAACTGGTTTCGTTGAAATCCAAAACTGTTTGAAAATGACTATTTTTACACGTCAATTAAATATTAAAATATTCAATTTCTAGAATTTAACTTAATTCAATTTTAAAAGTTCTCTAACATCATTTTAATTCAAATAGGATTTAATTCAACTTCATAAACCATTTTTATTCACATTAAATTCAATTTCTAAGTATTTCAGCTATTTCAAATATTAAATTAACAATTTAATTATCCAATTAAATCACTATATTCAAAATATAAGTTATTCAGCTTATAAAATTTACTTTCCACTATTTAAAATCAATTAAACATCCAAATTTCAAATGAATGAAATTCTGGGTTGTTACATTCTTCCCTACTTAAAAGAATTTGTCCTCGAAATTACCAAGTAAGAAAAGGTCACAAAATCCATTAACTTTTCAAAGCAATTCGTTCAAATTAGATATCAATTTCATTGAACATTTTAGCTTTTCCGAAATCATCAATTAAATTTCTTACAAAAAATTTTCTAAGTTTACAAATCATATTTAATTATCTTTTTTAAAACCAACTTACATCGTTTTAACTTTCAACTCTCCAAAATTCTCAAAAAAATGTCTAACACCTCAAATTTTCAAAAAAATTCGCCAGCATCTCCTTTGCGTTGTTCGATCGTAGTAGGATCACAACATGTTTATGTCACAAATATACATCTCATCTTCAAGGATGAGGCATTTCGTAGGGAAAAAAATATAAAAGTACGATATGTAATCCAAGATATGTACCTTATATATTATTAGCGAGTATATATGGCTAACATAGCATGAAAACGAACTCCAAATGCGAAGAAAGCGCCATTCACACCTACTAAATACTCAACAAACAAATGAGAAACATGTATATATGAAAGTAATATTAATATACAATACATACCAACACAACAACTATGTATGCCAATATAACAATCCAACTGAAAGCAACAAATCCAATCATCAAACAACTATCATCCAACTGACATCCAACAAATCAATATCTATCCAATCAATCCATAATCAAATCAATATAAATTCATTTCTCATTAATATTCTTTGAATTGGTTTTTCAATTTAAACCACGTTTGATTCATTAGCATTGGATTTTACTAACATTCACTTATTCATTTAGTTTACATTCACTAATTCACATTCAAGTTGTTCACTTCTAAATTCAAATCAATTTCTATTTTATTTAGATTTCCTTACTATCAATTCCATATGAATTTCTATATAATCAACTAACAACCATATGATCAATCAATGTATAATCAACATAACCAAATTTATTTAATTATTTAAATTCAACATTCATATTTACTTTGTTTACCTTTAATTCGGTTTAACACTCAATTGGCTTTAAATGAATTAACACTTGCATTCACTATTCCATATCAATTCATTTACATTCGATTGATTAACATTCAATTCATTTATTAATTCAATTGCTAATTCATTTTACAACTAAAGTAGAATTTCATTATATAACTCAAATTCATATTCATCACTTAACTTTATTAATTCATTTTGATATCAAATTCAACTTCATCTACATTTACTTTTCTATACCACTTAGGTTCCCCACTAATTTAATTCAAATTCTATTTTATTTGACTTTTACTTAAGTCAAATTCATATTACTATTCAAATACATATTTTGTTTTACTTAACAAAATTGTTTAACCATTTTAACAGTTGCTTTTACTTACCTTTTCTCATTTTATAAGTTATACAACTCATTTATTCACTTCCCAATTCATATTATATAATCACTTACCACTTGTGTTTAATTTCCATTTCAATAATTTATCTAACCCAGTTCAAATTCAATTCAATTTATTTAACTTCCCTTTAGTTAAATTTCAAATCATATGTTTATTTTGCTAACTCAAATTTATTTAACTTTATCAAAGTTACATTTTTTTTGTTTCATATTATAAGTCTAAATTCATTTCACTCATATTTATCAATTTCAACTTCGATTATAATTCAAATTTTTTTTATCACAACAAAAATTCAATTTCAATTTACTATTGGTGGCAAATCCATCACATAGAAACTCGAAAATGATATCGATGATGCTGCAGTCATCGCCCTTATTATTTCACTATTTCACAATACTTATATAAGACCATTCTAAATTTATTTATCTTACTTAGATTTATAACAATATAATTCTCTTTAACTTTGAAAAATAACTTTCAAAATTAATAGGATTCAATTTTCAAATTCTTAGCTTAAATTTATTTTTATTTATAACTCATATTTATGAATATATTCATATTGTTTCATTTCTTATATATAAGATTATTTCACATTTGTAAATCATATTAATTATAATTCCATACTTTATAATCCATTTGCTTATATAATTTCATTCTTTTACAATTGTTGTTTTTATTTACATTATTCAAACAACTTTATTGACATATATATACTTACATTTTCAAACAACCAAACAATTAATTTAATTACACTTAATAATTCTGAAAAATTATTTCCTTTCTATATATATATATATAAATATAATACTTGTAAAATTATTTCATTTACCCAGTTTAAAATAATACTATGTCGACTTGCCTCGTTTAAGTGTTTGGAAATCCCAATCGATAACATGGCGTCCTATATACCAACCAGAATTCACAAACAACTCGACGGATAAGTAAAAACAATATAAAACATTTTATAATCACTAACAAATATGCGCTCATATATATAATACACTCAAACTCAATCTAGAGTGCTACTGTCCGTATCTATACCGAGTACACCTCGAAACTTAGGAATATTCAAAATCTAAGCTCTGATACCACATGTGACAAACCGTAGATTCGTACTCTTTGAGTCGACAATAATCAAAACATGTCCGACTGAAAATGCACAGACCGACGGAAATCAGGAGAAAGAAAAGAAGAGAAAAGGAGAGAAGAGAAGAAAGAGAGAAGATAGAACCAAATAGAACAATACAGAATATCACATCGTAGCGGAAAACATATAATATTATATCAATGATCTTTACAAATAGAAAATGTATATACATACATCAATCAGAGTTAAACAATCAATCACAAATTCCCAGCCTGAAAAGTTATAATAACATGTCCTAACATTTGCCGATAATATAAAACAACTAAGCAGCAGATAATCAATAATCAAAACTGATACGTTCATACGAAAATGAATATGTCCAGCTCTCCTACTGAAGCTCCAAAAGCACCAAGTCTAAATCCTGTAAATATACTCGGTCTGACCCGAGCATTGAAAGGGGAGAATGCCCGAGTCAGTCTGGTAAACCAGCGTGAGAAACACACTCAACCGAATTTATTAAATTACCAAAACTTTTCCTTTATCAAAACAAAAGTATCTCGTATGACACGCCCACACATAAACACGGACATGTTTTAATCCTACGATAACTAAAACATTTCATATCAAATCATCTGATATTATACTAGTGTCTAGTATACAAATAATATTAATCATAGCCGAAATTGTTACATTGATTAAATTCCAACATATAGCCCAAAATGGGTAATACAATCAAAATGGCAGGTACGTAGTGGAGTTTGGATTTCTATACAAATGACCAGGTGAAGGGACTACCTTCCGGCAATACATCTCTAGAGGAATGTACCGAGGACCATCACAAAGGATCCTCTACCAACACAAGACCAGCCTACCTCTATAACTAGATGGTACCGAATTTATCATCCTCCGGTCGTAACTGACCTTTAATGAGGGCCCTCAAAGCATACAAACCATAATACTCAGATACACGAAGTCGTAGCGTGTAAAGATATATCTAGAAGAGGATGATCATACCCTACTTGGGAGTGACCCACTTAGCCTTGCCGCATCTAACCCTGTTTTGGTCATTTCGGTTGATGAGGCCTGAGGTAACGATTACCTTTCACAAATCACAATAACGTCACTTTGAATACCACATGGCCATTTCCCTTGACTACTAATTACCTTCCACAAAAATACAACTCTAAAGCTCATACATCTCAAGGAGGGTGTTAAGTAAGAGAAGTCGCCTTCCCCGCCACCACTGATGTACATTTTAAAAACCAATGTACGCAATCTTTAGAAATACAATGTCAGACAAACATCCGTATAAGTTGTCTAGGAACGTGATATTTTCCTACCATATCCTATCGAGAATTCCCTAGGATTAGTAGCGAATAGTCCTCACATTGGATATTTCATAATGAAGAGACCACTGCTACTATATGTACATTGGGATTTTAACCCCAAAAAATCAACAAGAAGTCCCTCACTATGAAAATTCGGAATATCAGTATCATCATAAGCAACCTGCACAATCGTGGCTTATACGTTGGTCTGAAGTGGTTTTCGGATAAACCGATCCCGGTCTCTTTGCACCAACAATGCAAAAGCGTTTCTCAACCTCACATAGAAACTAAGTCTAATAGACTTATCACGTCTCCAACTTTCAACTTGTTATCCTTTGGGTCAAGAAGGAAGCTCGATAGATTGGAGTAATACTCCGCACTATACGAATCAACATCATCAACACAAACGATAATCAAGCCTACACAGAAGGCTATGTACTAAGTGTACGACTACATAGTTCCCACATCTAGTCAAGGAACTAAAATGGCGAAATTTGATAGTCGGTTATTTAACTATCAAAATAAACAAACCAATATTTAGCACCATATGCAATCACTAGGCCCTTTAATTAATCTTTTATTAATTAAATCATTTGTCAAATATTCACTTCAAATTATCTTTAAGAAGATATAATTCCTAAAACCATTTCAACTTCTATATTGGAAAACATTTCCATATACTAATTTAACAATAAGTAGTTCACAAATCTCTTTATTTTCAACACTCGAAAAATATTACATATACTTAAATAACGATTAAGCATATATTTTATTCTTTAAGGAAAACATTCCCCTTCAACACATTTATTTGGGTCAAGACGAATGTTGCATTAAACATCGTTACTGTAACGACTCGAGATTTTTAGATATTTGAAATTGGAATATTTAATTTATTTTAAATATTTAGAAGTTAATTTCTAACTTGAATTTCAAATATCACTGCTTATTGGATAATTTAAATTTATTGAATTCAATAGTTGGTAATTGGGTAAAATATGAAATCCAGAGTTTCGAGCTTTTTAAAAATAATTTAAAGGCTTATAAAATTTATAATGATGATATTGAAGATAATAGAAGTGATAAAATAAAATTTATAAGTGTTTTGTTCAGTTTTAAAAATATATCGTTTGAATTGACATTTAAAAATAGCCTTCCGCAGCATAGCCTCGTATTTCGACGAAAACCCGTTGCATTGGATCCGTAGTAATGTATTATTATTGGATTTCAAATTTCATAGTATTCGGAGTTGTCATGTGGCCGTATGTGTTATAAAAGCGTTGAAATCTACAACGAAAATTCAATATAATAACTAGGTCCAAAAGCTATCTTCTCCATACGATCGAGTTAGGACTCGAAATCTTTTCCATTGCATTCGAAATAAGGGTATAACATTATAGATGCTTAGCGGCATGCCTCGATAGGATGTCAAGTTTTATCAAGACGATTTGAAATTTAAATTAATATATATTTACTTTTGTTGACCAGTCAAAATAATTTCACGTCAAAACATTTTTCCTCTCACCTCAATCACCGTAGCAAGTCGTTTTGAACACGATAACATCCCATCGTGTTTCCTTCCCTGTCTTCTTTTTTAAGGGCAACAGTTGAGAGCAAAACAAAAATGCAAAATCAAAGAAAAAAAATGGCCGCATGCATATACTCTTCGTTCCTCTTCTTTATAAATCAATTTCCCTCTTTCTAAATCAAAACAAAATTTCGTTTGTAATATATATATCTCTACTACTAATAATGAAAATTCGTTGAACAAATTTACTCGGTATCTTTTTTAAATTCCAAAAATGCCCTTGCTTTCCGTTTACATATTTACGCTCAAACAAAATATCAACGTATACGATAACATAAACAGCCCAAACATAAACATCACGTGTGCAAATCATGGGTCCATACTAGTATATATGTATAAACGATCGCAACTGAAAGTCGAGAATGGCGCCGAGTTATGCTTGTTATCGATCGAGTCGATCTATTCGAATTCGCGATCGAGGCAGCGCTAGGTGGAAGTGCGATCGCGCACGAGGGGGACGGGAGACAAGGGGCAGCTTGCCTAAAGGGATCTGCTTTCGATTTAGATCGAGGCCGAGTTCTTCATTTTGTGGCTGAGGTCAGAGATGGCGGCGTGTTTGGGATGGCATAGATGCTCGACAAGGCAAGGGTTCGATGGAGCGAATAGCGATGGTCGATGAGGCGGTTTAGGAGGATGATGAGGTCTGGCATCAACATGCGTGCTAGTCGCTGTTGGAAGGTTGTCAGTGAGGTATAATTCTATTTCAATTTTAGGATATATATTTATATGTATATATATATATAGATTAGAGGAAGAAAATTTATGTCGGTGAAGTATATAGGCGGATTTTTTCAATTCAAATTTATATATACAGTAAACAGAAAAAAAATTACTGAAGGTATAAAGTAATTCTATTTTAAGTTAATGTAAATATATATACATAGATTCACATACATTTTTATATAGGAAAAACTATAGAAGTTTATGAAAATAGGAATTTCATTTGATTGAATATGTATATTAACAGAAATATATATATATATATATATATATATATATAAGATTTGGGTAAATATAGGAATTTAAAAATGTTGTATGGAGTTTATAAAAAGTAGATTTTAAAGTGTATATAGGTTGTTTCAAAATAATAATAATAATAATAAATATACATATACATATATACCTATTTTTATTTACTAGTTTAATTTAAAAAATAACAATGGAGATTAATTTGTTTATTAAACTTATTTAATTATTTTAGTTATTAAAGATTTCAAGGTAAAATTAGTTTAAATCAAATTATAAGTTAAAATTAAATGAGTAAATGGTGATTAATTGTTTGATTAATTCAAATAGTAATAAATCATGAATTGTTTGTACAAGGTCCAAAAATCATGTGAAGCAAGCCGGTTTGGAAATGAATTGCAAAACAAAAATCAAAGGTGAGTTAATCTCACTCATTTGGATTACCGTTTAAATTTAAATAGTTAAACTTAAACTATTGATTGATTGATTGAATTGATGATTTATTATCAGTTTGGACGTGATATTATATATAGTAGTGTGTGTGTGTCTATATATATATATATATATATATATATATATATATATATATATATTGGAGTGATTGATTTCCTGCATTATATAGCGGATGAGACCATATGCGTCCCGCATAATAGCGGATGACTCTTTATACCGCGATATCCCGCCTTGAAGCGGGATTGGCATTTTATTTGTTGACTAACATCTGTGGATGCAGGAAAACAGGTTGGAGGGATCCAACTGGATTCCTCAAAAATGTTAAATTTATTTCATATTCAGTTATATGAAATATTTAATAATTCTATGATATATTATGTCGAAAATCAATTTATTTAATGTTAATGTATTGTTGAATATATTGTGTCATTTTAAAAATATAAATTTTGAATTTTGAAAAGGGAAAATTTAAAGTAAGAAACTTATAGTAAAGATGGATAAATTTAAACAGAAAAGAATTGGGAGAATAAATAGTTTGATTTTAAATCCTATATAATAAGTTCCGAGATATGGGGAAAATAAGGATTTTGAATAAATGTAAAAGAAAGGAAATTTTAAAATAAAAACTTAAGCAATATTGTTTGAAAGTACGAAGACATATATTTTTAAAATTTAAAATTTAAATGAGTTGGGAAAATAAAGGGATGATTTTGAGACAAAGTATGAAATTGGCATTTCAGATTTACATAAAGTTTTGAATCAAAATAAAAGAGTAAAACTAGAAGTTAATGGATTTTTAAATAAATTTGGATAAACCAAGGAATAAATTTTTATAGGGATTTAATTCAGGAAATCGATGTGAAAGTTGATTAAGTGTTTTGGAAACTATGATTTAAAAGGAGAATGAGACTAGGGAATTTATAAACGGGGTTTATAAATAAAGTGAAATAATTATTAGTGGATAATTTTAAAGTATAAAATTCATGGTGGGTATTTTTAAGGAAAGGGTGATTTGTTTTAAAAATAAATAATGTTTTATTTTAAAAGTGTGGAAAGAAAATTTACGGGATTGGGACGTAAATTAAATTGGGATAAATCGAGAAGGATTTATAAATGACTAGATATGTTATATTGGAATGAAAAGTGTATTTTCAAAGAAGATTTTTAAATATAAATTAGAAGTTTTAAAAGTGGTTTAGGAAGAATGTTTTAGAAAAATTATTATTTAGTTGTTTAAAAATTTTTAAAGTAAATATTTGTCTAAGTTAATTATAGTAGTAATTATTTTAAAGGTTAAAATAGTATTTTTATATAAAGGATAACTATTAAATATTTTATTATACCTTATATTACAGTTTTATTTTAAAAGTAGTCTTTGGCTAAAGTTTTACTTTGGAAATTACTATAGAGTTTCATAACTAATATTTTGAATAAAAATGATTTAAGTAGTTCTATTTTTAAATGTTTCAAGTGTATATTTTTGGATAAAGTAATTTAATTTATTTAAAAAGCTAAATCGATAGGACTTGGTGCTTTTCAATGGAAATAAAATATTGGGTTTGTGATTGTTAATTTGATAGTTAAATAACCGACTATCAATATTGGTCAATACGCTGATCGTTTCGAAGAGACAAGGATTGGATTTAATTATCCGAAAACAACTTCGATCTGATTTGAATGTTTGCGAATGAAGACCATAAAGATGATGAAGACGGTGATTCGGTTTGTCCAGACCCAGGGCAACTTGTATGGAAGAATGCTATCAGAACATCGTCAGGAGGACGATGAGCATTCTAAGTGAAATACGTTCTAAAACGGTAACGCATAGCCTCAAGCCTTATCAACCGGGAATGGCTTAAACAGGGGAGGTGCAGCAAGGCTAAGTGGCTAGCAACCAATTAGGACAAGGTCATCCCTGTCTAAATGTCCCTTTTTATTTCGGCTGTGTGGGCAGTTGCTGATCCCAACGGCGGGATGATCTTATTCAGACTATCAAGTATGGGGTAGCTCCGGTCTTGTGTTGCAGGGGATCGGGAAGGATCCTCGGTACTCTGATCTAGACCAGGTATGGAGACGGGCAGTACCCCAGTAGCCATGCCATTGTATGGAATCCAATCTCCAATAAGCGCTTGTACGGTTTTGATTGTTCCCAACTATGGTGGAACGTGAGATGCAAGCATTTCAACTAGATTCTATTTTACTTTCTATAGACACTATTATAATATCAAACGAATTTGATAAAAAAAATTTGGTTATCATAACGTAAAAACCCAGTATGTTTATTTGTGGCGTGGTCTTACGAGATACCATTGATTTCAAAGAATTTTGAAAGCATTAATAATTATCCAATTGAATGTGTTTTCTCACGCTGGTTTTCCAGACTGACTCGGATGTTATTTCATTATAATGCTCGGGTCAGACCGAGTATTATAGGATATAAGATAGGAAGATGTGGAGCTCAGGAGAAGAGCTGGATAGCGAGACGTATCACACGTATTTGATGTATATTCCGTTGTACAGTATTTTGCTATTGATTGTGTTGTACACTGAAGATGTAATGTATAAACAGATATAGTTCTTTTTGTATAAGGATCAGTCATTTATCTATTATATATTTTTCCGCTGCTATTGTGATATTCTATTGTTGTTTTCTTTTTCTTCTTCTACCTCTTATCCTCTTTTACCCTAATGGTTCATACTTCCATCCACTTTGAGTTGTTCTGATGGAGACTATTGTCAAAATCAAAGGGGTATGGATGTGTGGGCAGTTACAGTTGGCATTAGAGCATAAGTTTAAGCGAGAATCTTGGCTCTGGTGGGGATTACTCATTAGTGATAGAGTCAGTAGTACTCTAGAATGAGTTTGAGTGTATTAATAAATATGAGCGCGTATTTGTTAGTAAATATAAAATTGTTTTATATCGTGTTGATCGGTTTATTGAGTGGCTTATGGATTCTGGTCAATACACGTAATTAAAGTTATTGATAGGGATCTCTAAACACCTGTACAGAACAATTCGACACGGTATTGTTTTAAATAGGGTAAATGAAATAATTTTACCTAAATTATTTTTGTATATAAAGGATAATTTTCGTAAATTATCATAAGTATATATGGTTGCTTGGTTGTTAGAAAATGGTGATACTAAATTATTATCATTGTTGTATGGGAATTGAAATTATAACTAGAGGTTAAGAAATAAATTTATATAACAGAATGGAGTTTGAAATGTGAATTTTAAGTGTGATTTATAATTTGAAATAGAACAAAATTCTAGAGTAATATTTGACTACATATTAAAAGGATTTGGAATTCGAAATTTGGGAATTTAATTTCATTTGAGTTTGAAAATGATTTCCAAAGGTTTTGGGAAAAATAAGGAGATATAATTCGAAAATATTTTTGAATTGGATATGAAATCTGATGAGATTTGGGATTAAAAATATTTGAAATGTTTTTCGAGGAGTAAAAGCACTAAACTCTTTTCGGTTGCTGGAAAATAATTTCGGTGATGACTGCAGCATCATCGATATTCATTTTCAATTTTCAAGGAGAGGAATTGCTCCAGGATGTAGGGAATGTTGAAGCTTTGATTTGATAAAACTGTTTTTATTTTGAAATGCAAAGGAACGGTTTGATTGGGTGTGTGTGTGTGTGTGTGTGTGATTTCAAAAAATGATTTTGAAGTGTTGAGTAATTGTTTAAAAGACACTAGAATCTTATTTTTTAAAATGTCTATGGATATGGATAAGTTTGAAAACTTATAAAATTAGAAATTTGTTTAGAATAAAATTTAACTTGAAGAGTTAAAAATTTAAATAAAGGTGAAAACAGAATAAGTTAGAAAGTAAACCAATTGGATAAAGTAAACTAAACAGATTTGTGAATGAAATGTAAATGAGTTGGAAACTTATAAAAGTTTAAAATTTTGAATTAGATCGGAATGTAAGTAAATCTAGTTAAACAAAAGAGAATTTGAGGAAAAGTTTAAGTAGACTAAGTTAAATGGTTACTTAAATAGAAAATTATAAGTTGGAAATATTTGTGAATGAATAAATAAATTTATATTTTTAAGTAAATGAAATTGGAACTGAATATTAGAATTTAATTTAAATTGTGTCAAGTAAAGTGAAATTATAAAATTTGTTCGAATGAGCTAAATGAAAAAGTTTGGAGATAAACTTTTATTGAGATCTAAAATAAATTAGTAAGTGGAACAAATTAACGAAAAGGTTAATTAAGTACGGTTTGGGATAAGGTGAATAGAATAGAATATTTAAATGAAAGGTAAATTGAATTCAGAATGGAATTGAAAATTTAAGTCAACTGAAAATAGATATAAAAGCTTAAGCGGTGAAGTGAAAATAAATATAATAAGTGTATAAAATAGTTTTATTGAGCTTAAGAAAGAAAATGGTAAATTCTTAAGTAAAATTTAGTATTAGGAAAATATTCTAAGTAAGTATTTGAATGGAGATTTAATAAAAGTGTGTGAAATGAAAATTTTGGATAAATGAATAGAAAACCAAAATAAATATGAATAAAAAGAAATTTTATTTAGCTAATAATCAATTGAGATTAATATGTAGGATGTATGTATTTATTTATTCGCATAGCGATTTGATCCAGATTCGAGCACAGAATTCCGAGATAGTCATATTGATCCGAGTTAGGATTTTCCACTCGATTTTCGACAGCGAAGCCTGGATATGGATTTTTGATTGATTCTGGAAATTCTCTATCATAGTATATGGCTATGCAAGGAAGATGACGGTTTTTGATCAAGAAACCAGATCTGAGTCCGCACTAGGGAGTTGGGTGAACAATACTAGTTCGGAAGTGAAATTGTGTGATCGAGTGAGCGATCGAAATTGATATTGCGTGTGGATGATATATATACATCGTACGGGCTTAAGTAAAGCAACGTTGAAATTTTTGAAAAAGAATGAATAAAATGATTTTGAATTTTTGTAATTGGATGTTATTGCTAAGTAGGATACGGGTGTTTTAAAAGCAAAAGGAAATTGATGTTTTTGATTTCAGAAGATAAATTTGAATTACCTGACAAAGAGGTAAGTATTTAAATTCTGTATATGAAATTTAATGATTTGCTGATCTAGCCACTCAGCAATTTGTTTTCTTTTGAAATTTGAGGGCCCATAGGGCATTTTGTAGTTGTTCTGAGCTAGCCGCAAAAATTTAGGGAGTTAGAAAATTTTTGAGAAAAAATTGATAGTTTAAAATTTGGTTTTGAATGGTTGAGTAAGTAGTGTTGTTTGGAAATTATGGAAGAATTTGAAAAGTTAGTAAGGGTGATAATGTGACTTTAATAAAAAAGATTGTTTTAGGGAGTCATTGAAAAACTGTTTGGTTTTGGGAAAAATGATGAACGGGTTATGGACCATTACTCTTAGCTAGTAATTTCGGGGACGAAAATCTTTTAAGGAGGGGGGAATGTAACGACCCGGGATTTTTAGATATTTGAAATTGGAATATTTAATTAATTTTAAATATTTAAAAGTTAATTTCTAACTTGAATTTCAAATATCACTATTTGTTGGATAATTTAAATTTATTGAATTTAATAATTGGCAATTGGGTAAAATATGAAATCTGGAGTTTCGAGCTTGTTAAAAATAATTTGAAGCCTTATAAAATTTATAATGATGATATTAAAGATAATAGAAGTGATAAAATTAAATTTAAAAGTGTTTTGTTTAGTTTTAAAAATATATCGTTTGAATTGACATTTAAAAATAGCCTTTCGGGGCACAATCTCGGATTTCGATGAAAACTGGTTCCATTGGATCCGTAATAATGTGTTATTATTGGATTTCATATTTCATAGTATTCCGAGTTGTCATGTGGCCATACGTGTTATAAACGCGCTGAAATCTATATCGAAAATTCAATATAATAACTTGGTCCAAAAAGCTATCTTCTCCATACGATCGAGTTAGGACTCAAAACCTTTTCCATTACATTCGGAATAGGGGTATAACATTATAAACGCCTTTTGGAACGCCTCGATAGGATGTCAAGTTTTTAAGCTATGAATTCAATACGATTTGAAATTTAAATTTAAATTAATATATATATTTTTTTGTTGTCCAGCCAAAACAATTTCACGTCAAAACTTTTTGCCTCTCATCTCAATCCCTATAGCAATTCATTTTGGACATGATGACATCCCATCGTGTTTCATTCCCAACTTCATTCCCAGACTTCTTTTTGTAGGGCAACAGTAGAGAGCAAAACAAAAATGCAAAATCAAAGAAAAATGGCCGCATGCATATGCTCTTCATTCCTTTTTTTTTACAAATCAATTTCCCTCTTTCTAAATCAAAAAAATTCGTTCATAAATCTATATACACACACACACACACGGTCGCAATCGAAAGTCGAGAATGTCGCTGAATTGTGCTTGCAATCGATCGAATCGATCTATTCGAATTCGCGATCGAGGCAGTGTTAGGTGGAAGCACGATCATGCATGAGTGGGGAAGGAGACAAGGGGCAGCTCGCCTGGAGGGTTATGCGTTCGACTTAGATCGAGACCGAGTTCTTCATTTTGTGGCTGAGGTCAAAGAAGGCAGCGTGTTTGGGATGGGGCAAATGCTCGGCAAGGCTAGGGTTCGATGGAGCGAACAGTGATGGTCGACGAGGCGGTTTAGGAGGACGATGTGGTCTGGCATCAACATGAGTGCGAGTCGCCGTTGGAAGGTTTTCAGTGAGGTATAATTCTATTTTCAATTTTAGGATATATATATGTAGATTAGAGGAAGAAAATTTATCTCAGTGAAGTATGTAGGCGGATTTTTCCAATTTAAATATATATACACAGTAAACAGAAAAAATATAATTATTAAGGGTATAAAGTAATCCTGTTTTAAGTTAATGTAAATATATATATACATAGATTCACACACATATTTTTATACAGGAAAACCAGAGAAGTTCATGAAAATGGGAATTTGATTAGATTGAATATGTATATTAACAGAAATATATATAAGATTTGGGCAAATATAGGAATTTTAAAAATGTTATATGGATTTTATAAAAAGTAGATTTTAAAGTGTATATAAATTGTTTCAACATAATAATAATAATAAATAAATAAAATGAATATACATATATATCTATTTTTATTTACTAGTTTAATCTTAAAAAAATAATGGTGATTAATTTGTTTATTAAACTTATTTAATGATTTTAGTTACTAAAGATTTCAAGGGAAAATTAGTTTAAATCAAATTATAAGTTAAAATTAAATGAGTAAATGGTGATTGATTGTTTGATTAATTCAAATAGTAATAAATCGTGAATTGTTTGTACAAGGTCCAAAAATCGTGGGAGGCAAGCCGGTTTGGAAATGGATTGCAAAACAAAAATCAAAGGTGTGTTAATCTCACTCATTTGGATTACTGTTTAAATTTAAATTGTTAAATTTAATCTATTGATTGATTGATTGAATTGATGATTTGTTATCAGTCTGGATGTGACATTATATGTAACATATATATATATATATATATATATATATATATATAATGAAGTGATCGATTTACCATATTATATAGCGGATGAGATCCTATGCGCCCCGCATAATAGCATATGAACCTTTATACCGTGATATCCCACCTTGAAGCAGGATTGGTATTTCATTTGTTGACTAACATCTGTGGATGTAGGAAAACAAGTTGGAGGGATCCAACTGAATTCCTCAAAAATGTTAAACTTATTTTCATATTTAGTTATATGTTGAATAATTCTGTGATATATTATGTTCAAAATCAATTTATTTGATGTTAACATATTGCTGAATATATTGTGTCATTTAAAATAAATAAATATTGAATTTTAAGAAGGGAAAATTTAAAGTAAGAAATTTATAGTAAAGATGGATAAATTTAAAAAGAAAAGAATTGGGAGAATAAATAGTTTGATTTTTGAATCCTATATAATAAATTCTGGGATATGGGGAAAATAAGGATTTTGAATAAATGTGAAAGAAAGGGAATTTTAAAATAACGACTTAAGCAATATTGTTTGAAAGTATGAAGAAATATATTTTTAAAATTTAAGATTTAAATGAGTTGAGAAAATAAAGGGATGATTTTGAGATAAAGTATGAACTTGGCATTTCAAATAAAGAGTACAACTGGAAGTTAATGGATTTTTGAATAAATTTGGATAAATCAAGAAATAAATTTTAATGGGGATTTAATTTAGGAAGTTGATATGAAAGTCGATTAAATGTTTTGGAAACTATGATTAAAAGGAGAAGGAGACTATGGAATTTATAAACGAGGTTTATAAATAAAGTGAAATAACTATCAGTGGATAATTTTAAAGTATAAAATTCACAATGGGAACTTATAAGGAAAGGGTGATTTTTTTAAAAAATAAATAGTCTTTTATTTTTAAAAATGTGGAAAGAAAATTTACGGGATTGGGACGTAAATTAAATTGGGATAAATCGAGAAGAATTTATAAATGATTAGACGGGTTATATTGAAATGAAAATTGTATTTTTCTGAAAAGCCAGGTGTATTTTCAAAGAAGATTTTTAAGTATAAATTTGAAGTTTTAAAAGTGATTTTGGAAGAGTGTTTTAGAAAAATTATTATTTAGCTGTTTAAAATTTTTTGAAGTAAATATTTGTTTAAGTTAATTATAGTAGTAACTATTTTAAAGGTTAAAATAGTATTTTTATATAAAGGATAACTATTAAATATTTTATTATACTTTATATTATAGTTTTATTTTAAAAGTAGTCTTTGGCTAAAGTTTTACTTGGGAAATTATTATAGAGTTTCATAACTAATATTTTGAATAAAGTGTTTTAAGTAGTTTTATTTTTAAACGTTTCAAGTGTATATTTTTCGATAAAGTGATTTGATTTATTTAAAAAGCTAAATCGATAAGACTTAATGCTTTTCAATGGAAATAAAATATTTGACTTGTGATTGTTAATTTGATAGTTAAATAACCGACTATCAATATTGGCCAATTCACTGATCGTTTCGAAGAGGCCGGGATCGGATTTAGTTATCCGAAAACCATTTCGATCCGGTTTGAACGTTTGCTAATGAAGACCATGAAGATGATGAAGATGGTGATTCTGTTTGTCCAGACCCAGGGCAACTTATATGGACGAATGCTATCAGAACATCGTCAGGAAGACGATGAGCATTCTAAGTGAAATACGTTATAAAAAGGTAATGCATATCCTCATGCCTCGTCAACCAGGAATGGCTAAAACATGGGAGGTGCAACAAGGGTGAGTGGCTAGCAATCAATTAGGATAAGGTCATCCCTGTCTAGATGTCCATTTTTATTTCGACGGTGTGGGCAGTTGCTGATCCTAACCGCGGTGTGATCTTATTTGGACTATCCATTAAGGGGTAGCTCCGGTCTTGTGTTGTACGGGATCGGGAGAGATCCTCGGTACTCTGATGTAGACCAGGTAATGTGACAGGCAATACGCCAGTGGCCCTGCCATTGTATGGAATCTAATCTCCAATAAGCGCCTGTACGGTTTTGATTGTGCCCAACTAAGTTGGAACGTGAGATGCAAACATTTCAGCGAGATTCTATTTTACTTTCTATAGACACTATTATAATATCAGACGAATTTAATAAAAATGTTTTGGTTATCATAAGTTAAAAACCCGACATGTTTATTTGTGGCGTGGTCTTACGAGATACCTTTGATTTCAAATAATTTTGAAAACTTTAATAATAATCCAATTGAGTGTGTTTTCTCACGTTGCTTTCTAGGCTGACTCGGATGTTATTTCACTATAATGCTCGAGTTAGACCGAGTATTATAGGATACAAGATAGGATGCCGTGGAGCTTAGGAGATGAGCTGGATGGCGAGACGTATCACACGTACTTGATGTATATTCCGCTGTGTAGTATAAGCTGTATAGTCAGCTTTTGTGAGGACAAGTTGATATAACTATCCAGTATTTTACTATTGATTGTGTTGTACTCTGATGATGTAATGTATAAAAAAATATTGTTCTTTTTGTATAAAGATCATCCATTTATCTATTATATATTTTTCTGCTGCGATTGTGAGATTCTGTTGTTGTTTTCTTTTTCTTCTTCTATCTCTTTTCTTCTTTTACCCTAATGGTTCGTACTTCCGTCCACTTTGAGTTGTTCTGATGGAGACTATTGTCAAAATCAAAGGGGTACGGATATGCGGGCTATTACAGTTACGAGAACCCAAAATCATCAGTATAGGAATTCGGAAATCAGATAGATATACAAATCCCATATACTATACAAAACATTTTCTTTCTAAAATAATTTACTATAACAACAGTGTTATAATCCATCATTTCCTTATTTCTCGAAAACATCTATTTCAACAATGAATGTTGAAATATATGGTTTTGGAATTTAACACATTTTATAACATCTTCAAACCATTTAACTTCATTTAAAATATCACTTTCCAAAAACATTATTTAAAGTATTATTTACTGTCCAAAATCGTGAATATAAATAGTTTACCAAATTAAAGCTTCTACATATTTAATTCAAGAATTATCCACTATACAAAATCGTAGGTGTATCTACTTTAATAAACTTCTATACTTAACTCGTCAAATTCTGTTGATTTCAGAATTATAAAACAATGTATATAAATTCACATTTTTCTTTTATAAAAGCTTCAATATACAAAATTTCTTTGTTTAACAAATTCCGTTTATACCTTACTTATATTCCAAAGTCCAATTTATAAGTAAATTACTTATAATCCATTTATTTACAAAATCATTCTTTTATAACTTCACAAATTCATAAATCTTATTCACTTATTAAATCCAATTATAACTCCATTTTAGCGTTTACAAAACTCCTTTATAATTCCATTTTTTTTATTTGTAAAATATCAATTTTATGAATCTTATATATAAAACCATTTATAATAAATCAAAATCTCAATTTTAAATCATTTTCAAAATAAATAACTCCATATTTCAAAATTTGCATTTCTGATATATTTTACAAAAATCATAATTTTTATAACTTAAAAATTATAACTTTTTTTTAATAAATCCATTCCTTTAAAAAATTAAAATTCAATAAAACATATATTGTCAAAATCACTTGAAAATCCTTTTTTATTTAGAATCATCACTTTGATAATTTTAAATTATCAAAAATAGACCCAATGCTACAATAGTACTAAATACATCAACACGGCATCTAAAACATCATGTATCATATGCTAGCGTATATCACAATATCTGTAAATAAAACCAATACTGGTGAGGATTCCAGTTGGACCCCTCCAACCTATAACTGCAATAAATATACATATTAGAAATATATGTATAATGTCCGCTTCGAGGCAGATGCGCGTATAAAGGGTTATCCGCTCATACACGGGAACGTATAGGGTCTCATTTGTTCCAATAGGTAGAAATATATCAAAATACCAATCAATATATAGATTTTATATCATATATCATCCAAACAATCATCAATCGTCATAAATAATATTTATTCTCACTTATATAAAAGTATCAGTGAGGCAGAAAGAGTGAGTTGTACTCACATTAATTCCAATAGCAGTTGTAGTGTTCTATTCCGAACAAAATTAAACAAGCATTCAATTTTATCCAAAATTTACACTAACTCCAATCAATTCCAACCTAGCTCTAAAATGTAGTACCCGTCAATACGGACCTAACACAACTTATTTCGTCAAAAATGGACCTCGTACGACATATTTTAAAGTTTATACGAATGTTAGATAAATCAATTTCAAATTATTTTTTATTATTTTTAACCTAGAACTCATTGTGGTCATTCGATTCATCAAGTCAAGATCAAGGCCGTGCACCTTTTTTCTTCTTCTACGCGATGAACAACACAGTGAAATCGAACCCATAGCCGCCCCCTACTTCGAATTGCTGCTCCACCATACGATGTTGAGAACACGATCGGCGACACTCATTCCCATCACAAACTCCCCCACCGCCTACATCATTGCTTGAAAATTCATCATCGCTGTATAGATCTGAAGATCTCGTAAAGCTCTATCACTTTGTAGTTGGAAGTTTTCACGAAAGCGTGTGGATTAAGAGAGATTAAGGGAAGAAGTTTGGAAGATTTCGGCCATTAAATACAAACCGGTGGCTAGGGTTTTGTGATAAGGGTTTGTGAATAGAAACAGAAAAATGAAGTCCTTTATAGAAAATTTCGCGACACTATTCATCCGAAGTTTTTCCGAACTCTAAACGAAGCATGCCGCCTGGCGTTTACAATGTTTTACGCCTATTCCAAACACAATGAAATATATATTGGGAGCCAATTCGATCATATTTGAAAGATAAGTTTTCGAATCAACTATTTAAATTTAAATTTCACTTAAACAAATTTCTCTGCTTTTTAGCTTGCCATGACTAAACTGTAAATTTGATTGACACAAAATTTGAAATCCTACATAATATTACATTATGGATCTAATGAAACTGGTTTCGTCGAAATTCAAAACTGTTTGAAAAATGGCTATTTTTGCACGTCAATTAAATATTAAAATATTCAATTTCTAGAATTTAACTTTTAATTCAATTTTAAAAGTTCTCTAACATCATTCCAATTCAAATAGGATTTAATTCAACTTTATAAATCATTTTCACTCACGTTAAATTCAATTTCCAATTATTTCAGCAATTTCAAATATTAAATTAACAATTTAATTATTCAGTTAAATCACTATATTCGAAATATAAGTTATTCATCTTATAAAATTTACTTTCCAATATTTAAAATCAATTAAATATTCGAATTTCAAATGACTAATATTCTGGTTCATAACATTAATTTAATTACTTTATAACAATTATAAGCTAAATAAATTGTTTAGTCATGGGAGAATTCATCGTTTTGGTTATGCGACTCCTCATGTGTAAATTTGGTCAACGATTAATATCGAACTATTCAAGTATTAACGTTCACATGTCACTTAGCAAGTGGAATAAAAATTTGGCCGAATTTATTTCTTACATGGTTTCGGTAAAATCCAATTTCACTTTGTTAAGCATTACCCAGTTGTGACTTTTATTTACACCAATTTTCTTCATCAAAACTATATCACTTTGGACTTGTGGAATTTGGTAATGTCAAATTCCAATATCATCCATATTCAACTATATTGTCCAAACGTAAAGCCCTTAGTTCAATAATAATAATAATTATTATTAACCGATATTCTTTGACCAGAGATTATAACTTTGAGTTGACTTGGATTGACCGTGATACTGACCACATATGAATGGGAAGATGAATCCTCTCTTAAATTGTACTTCACTTCCAATACTTTCACTCAATCCAACTATAGTCACTCGATGGATGCAATGCTATGATTTTCAATATAATGAAAGTAGATCTTTCATATTGAAGATCGATAGTATTCTCAAGTCGAGAGAACTGTGTAATTAGTCATGTCGATATTTTCTGTTTGACCTTAGTTATATTAACCAACAAAAAATTATCGAGTGAATCATCGCATAATTATCCGATAACTATTAGTATGTAAACCCTTTATGCCCCCAGTAGCCATAAAGAATACGCTGCCCAACATTTGGATAGCGTTACGTACTCTAGCCTCAATGGATGTATTGATATCCAGCCTTGATACATCTTGACCAAGAATAATTAAAATGGTATATTTGTTATAATTGCGATAAATTACTCATGGTTACAACACTTTGTAACTACTATCACAAAACATACTATTTATGTTTTCTATTAAATATATTTGTAATTAAATTAATTAATTAATCTAACACATTATATTAAGTATATAATAGAAAGAAAAACCTTTTATTTCAAACAAGATTGGTTATCGAGTTAGATATATGTAGAAAATTACATAATTGCCCCTAAGGCATACTCTTAACTCTATCACTAACACCCTACGGTTTGTCGTCCGATCACTTCAATCGGGAGAACCATGTTTATTTAATTCATAATCATTATCAAGCAGTAACCAATTTTCGTTGGTGTTTCACCTTCAATGTCAGTCATCATATTAAAATGATTTAAAAAAAAACATTCATTTATAATTTCTATATCATAGCAACAAACAAGCATCTAAAACATCCATCATGTCGAGTATTACTCCCAGACATCTAATTCAGAGCAAGCCTAGAGACCTATCGAGGTCCTGTATACATGAAAAGGGTTGATAGTAATACTATACCATTTATATACAAACAAAAGAAAAATGTGGGAATTGAATCTAAATCCCTGCTTCCCTGATAATGGGATAACCATTCTCGGTCTAGATCCAAGGCCGCTTCCAAATGCATTTGCTACAATTGGTGGTTGTTCCTATTGTGCCACTACAATTTTGTTTTCACCTATTATTGTAGCCAGTTGTTTAAAAAATTCTCTTCAATCAAATCTTGCAGGCATCTTCACTCATTTGTTTCATGTCCATTTAGCTTATTGAATAAGCGAAACTTTCCATGCCTCTTCTCTCGATCCATGGACTCTCTTTTCATTGGTTTCCAGTAAGGAATCAACCCTTAGCATTCAAGTAAACCCTTTTTCAGATTTCGGTTAGATTAATATAGGAGGAAAACTTTGGTTCCCTCCTTTGTCGCTTCAGTCCTTTGAAGCCATCATCAGCTTTTCACTTTCTTTATCCTTCCCAAATCCTGTTACAGACGGTCCCCTATCATCTATAGCATTAACTTTAGAATTTTTAGCTTTGGCGTCCTCCAGATGTGAGTATCTATCAGCTTCATGGTAAAACTCCACTAGATCCATTAGTGGATTCCATGCTAAAGAAATTTTATAATCTATTTTATTTAAATCTTCAGAAACTACTACTATCGAAACAATGGATCCAGCTTATGATCTGCAGTGGCTACTGCAATAAATCTGGTTAGGTGACTCCTTAGGATTTCTTTAGCCCTCTATTTCACTCTTGAAAGTGTCATCAGATTCTTTGGTCATGAAATGAGAACTCTGAACTATCTCATGATTTATCCACTAATTCAGTCCATGTGCTGATGGACCCTTTTTCTAAATGTCTAAACCACGTTACTACTAAAACTGTCAAATATAATAGGAAACACCATCCTATTACCTTCTCAAAAGCACCCTATACCTCTATCTGTCAGATGTATCTCATTAAATGAATGGTGGAATCTGTCTTCCCATCGTACATTTCAAGTTTCGACAATTTGAAATTGGGTGGATTTCTTGCATACCTGATGTTAGGGGTGAATGGATTTCTATTCACGTCCTCTAAACAATGATTTGATAGCCTACCTCTTAGCTTCTGTTTGACCATTTCAGCAATTCTATCATTATTATCCAATGGAACTCTCTAATCCATGGTTCTATCTTGCCGCCTATTCCTACGAAGAAATTTTTGCTTCGACCCCTATTGTTGTACATTCTCATTCATATTTTGATTCTCATTCTATGGCTCAACTTCATTCCTCAAACATTCTCCGTCCCATCTAACTCCAGCATCCATTATTCCCCATGGGGCCCGTTAATCAGTACTGAGTTGTGGATCGACACCGACCTATGAGGTCCCCAGGTGTTGAGGTCAACTCTTTCTGCTTCCGCCTTCCAGCTTCTAATTCTTGTTTTTAGTGCTCCAGTTGTCCCCTAGTATTCCATTTCTTTAAAGAATCCATTTTTCATTTCCTTCTGGCAAGCTATCATCATGTCCTTCATTTCTGTCACCATCCTCTCCATCTCTTCTCTAGTACATAGATGGATAGGCTGTTGATCTTGATGACACCTCTTGACTACCCCTTTGTTCTTGTTAGCTTCCTCCAATCATAGATCAAGTGTAAGGCCTCTTCATCTTCTTCAGATTTAAGTCTTAAGTTGTTAAATCCATGTTTTATCGGTGAAAGCACCAAAATATTTGGACCAAAATTTGGCACAAATACCCAATCAGTAATAAATGTAAAAGTTATCAAAGAAAAGAAAGAAATAGCATAAGATTTTTATTGTGGTTCGATGAATACTTTAGCCTACATCTACTTAGTTGATTTCTATTTATTATCCTCCATTTTAACAAAGCTATTCTTGCAACCAGGCTATCAAACTTGGTGGGAATCAAGCAAAAATAATTTTTAGAGCTATGATTTTACAACTCGTCGGTATAAGAAAATTTAGAATGAAGAAAAAGAGAAAACATCCCTTTTCAAGCACTCTTCACCACTATTTATAGGCCAAGACCTCTACGTTTGCCTTCAAAAATTGCCACACACGATCTCCACATCATGTAATTTGTAACAGCCTATATCTCAGTGGGCCTGAATTATGATTAAATCGAAATTCAAGTCCATTAATGTATAGATTGTTGTTTTCGATAATCTATTATAAACACAAGAATATCAGAGAGAGATCAATATAAACTCATAGAAAAATTGAAAAATATAATAGAACATACATACTGACTAAGGCTGCTACTTTGGAATCAATATTATTCCTTGGAATTCTAATTGTCTTGTCAGCACCGAGCATGAGTAAGAAGACTCCTCCATCTACCATTCCAGTTTTGCTCCAGTTTCATGTCTCTCTAAATCTATCCTATGGGTTGTAATAAAGGGGGGTCAGAACAAATCTACTACTAAATACCTACTACCAAACACCAGTATAAAATTCTAACATAGTCCACCGATCTTCCATAGCTGACATCCCATTAAGAGTAACCTAAGTCAAAGTGCCCATTTCGGTTACTTAATATCCCTTCTTGGAAATGAAGCATCGCATTTCCTTAAAAGTAATAGGCCTTTTAATACTTCAAATATAAGGCAAATCCTCAGTATATTATTCTCTCACCTCACCATGAATCCTATAGTTGGAGAAGTCTTACTTCAACAGTAAGTATACACAACTACTGGTAGCCTCTAGGTAAAGAGAAAACTTCTTCTATGTAACGTTACTGACCTCGCATCCCAACCCACTAAACCAAACCTAGCACCCAAAGCCTAAGTGTTGGGCGAGGCCCACTAATTCATACTCGTTCTAAATGTATAATTGAAGCAATATAATTTTCTACTATAAATTATATTTCCTTCTACATGTATTTAATAGTATCAATACTTATTTGTTTGCTACATAATTATTTCTATTTTATACGCTTAGGCTTTGGTTTTTCGCATTTCCTTGTTATGCCTAATAAATATCCATTGTCCACAATAATTGGTCATTAATATCAAAATTGGATAATCACTAATGATATTTATTTACCGGTTTCAAACTCCACTTATTATGCCTATTCAATGTCCTTATAAAAGCCATATTAATTCTCTAATTGGTATCCTTTTAATTCTCCATTAACTTCATTTACTGTCCTTTAAATTTATAGTTATTGTCCATAAATTTTGGATTATTATTCCTTCCTTTTTTAACCTTTAGTCCTATAATTATTACGTTATTAATAACTAATAAAAATATCATCATAAATTATGCTATATATATATATATATTTTAATCGTTAAGTGCATTATAGGTATATATATATATATATTCCTATTTTAAACTATTAATTCGTAAACAAGAACATTCCTTTACATATTTTAATTTATCAGAGCTATTCGTCCAAAAAGGATTACCGTTAAAACTTTCCATCAATTATCCAAAAATGATACTTTTGCTCCATTTGAAATTAAAAGAAACTATCACTTTTCTTTTATTGAAATAGACAATGCAAACTATGGAGAAGAACATCCATACTTTACACATTTCATTCCTTTTTGGTGTATTCCTTATTACTTCAAATAAAGCGGTTTTTATATATTTAGATAATTCATGGAAATTACATGGAAACAAATACAGTTAAATCATACCTCGCTTCTAATAAATTAAAACATAGAAATTCGCATTCCAAGTCAACTAGGTTAACCTACTTTACCACCCAATTATAGATCTGGAATAAACTTTACAACTTTACAAACATACTTCGATAATAATAATTATTTGGGACTGGTTTCAAATTTCTAGATTAGGTTGTACATATTATTCCTATTCCACTTACCTATTTTATAAAAATATATAAGCGATAACACTAATATGCTTATTTTAAGCCTACAACTCATCTGATCTCATACAGGCATAATAATTAAATAAAATTCAACGATATAAATTCCAATGTTACAAATAAATTATATAATTTTCCACTCACCTTTCTGGCTTTCCAAATCTCGCAAACCTGAATCCATCTATTTACTTGACTCCATTTCTATTCTAACCCGAAAGAATATACATAACATGGTACATACATATTATTTGAATTACGATTTAAGAAGATATTTGGGGTTAAGGGAATACAGATTTATAAAACTTGAAATTACATTTTTTTGCAATGCTGTTTCGCTTCTTCTTTTCTACACTTTTATTTTCTGTCCTTCTCCAATTTGTATGTGTGTGTATGTGTGTGTGTGTGTAATATTTTATAATTTTTTATAATTTTTAGAAATAGTGGAGAATAGAAAAAGGTAAAGCTTCGCTGCTTGGATCAAAAAATAGAAGAAGATAAGTGAGGGTTTAGACCTATATTTCTAGGCACTCGATTAACATAATCGTTAGAATAAATGATAAAATCCGTATCGTTGTCAAAGTTCAAGCCCTAGTCGCTACCATCTGATCGGTCAACCGCTGTCCTATAAGAGGTCGATTGACCCGAGAAGGAGGTCGATAGGTAGGGTCCGCATTTAATTATAATTTATTTCCTTTTTCTTTTTTAATTATTTTCGTCATGGAACCTTCAAATGCAGATAACTTTTTCGTTTGAGCTTCGATCGTGAAACTCTAAGTATGATAGTCGCTTAGAAAATCTGAATGAATACAATGGTGCAAATTTCATGGTCAAATTCCATCATTTTCTCAAATTCAATTTTGAAGCCTTATTTAATATTTATTCTGTCGTTAATTTTATGGGGGTTACAACGTTCTTCTACGAAAGTAGCTCTATCAACCCTAACCCAAGCATCACAGATCAGTGATGACTCATGGCCCACAATTCAGTAGTGATCTAGCCTAGTGTTAGCCTTTGGGTTTCCTTGGCCATTACTTTAGGATTACCACATTTCTGTTTGTTGCCACCTTTTCCATCTCTTGCCTTGACTTATTCTAGGTTCAACCCGAGTTTTCAACTGGCTTTCCTGGGTCACCACCAACCCATAACTCAGGTCTGACTTGGCATGGCCGAGTTGTAAAATTGAATCAACGTCTTCCATTTATTTCTAGTTATTTCTTTATCTTTCCTTTGTATGATATTTCACAAATCCTTGGGTCCATTTCTTCATGTTATTTCATCCAATTCGATCATTCGAGTTTATTTAGAGATTGTGGAAATTTTGCCGATAACAATACATGTATTTTGTTTAAACCAAAACTTTAGACAATAAAGGCGTATATAAAGGGACAAATGGATTCATTGTGATGTAAATCCCAGCACCTACATATGGTACATTAGCTAAGTACACTTCATATTTATAGCATGTGCACTACATACATATAAGTGTACTTGATACATTTATTAATTAAGACTTATAAAAAAATTAAAATTAAATAAAACAAGATTTTATTGAAAACATTATTATATTGGATCAAATAAACCATTAGACGTTATGGGCCCAATAAAGATCCAAAATAGAAATGTTTTTTCAAAACCTACCTATTTCACCTATTTTCAACTGACCTGGTTCCTTCATATTAGTACACATTTAAAGATAATTTATCGTGGTTGATTTAGTTGATGTTTGGGGTAAACATTGGGTGTTACCAAATTTATATGGTGTTTAATAGATGATTGGATCTATTATTATTATTACACATATTTGTGGTAATTGATTGTGGTGGCTTACTAGAAATGATATTTCTTCTTTTATTGGTTGCATCTTTGATATGGTTTATTATATGCTAATAGGTATTTGATGCGGGAGAACAACAAGAAATATAACTACATGGGCTTGACCTTGAAAGGGTATGTAGTTAGACTTTTCCTATGTAATTTTCCATGGTTCTCTTGTGGTCGAAGTGTATAGTGTTAGGTATAGTTCAAACGTAGTTGATAGCTTTTCCCATTCTTGTATATATAACTCGTAAATTTGCATGTGGAAGCGAAGGAGAGAAAAGATGTCTTGATGTAGGGTGGATCTGGAGTTTATTGCCTTGGTATATTTTTTCACGTATTATAGTTACATCATTTATAATGTAGATGGTTTATTGTTGTAATGGGCCTTGCACTTTATTCATTGTGGAGATATTCATTGATTTTGCTATAAGGTTTTCCCTTCTATTTATAGTTCTAGATTTTGAATTATGTAAAAATGGATACACTATTTTAATATCTAAGATTAGTGTGCAAGCATTTTTCGATGGTATTCGTCACTAAACTTAACTATTAATAATAGTAGGGCATCCCGTTTGGTCTCAAAGCTTAGATTTAGTGATTTTCTGTGTCTTGGGTAGGTTTAAACCATTTAGAGAAGGTTAATTTACACCAGGGATTGGGTTAAAATATAAGTTGAGAGAGTGTTCTTACCGATGATTATATTCCTTGTGCGTATACAGATTTATATGTAACCACCATTACCACACCCATTAAGCGATGTTTAATTATAATGGACATTGTGCGAGAAATAAATACAATGGGAGTGGGGTTAGATAGACACTTATAACGGGATTAAGTGCTGGTTACAACTTAAGGGACACACATATGATACTAAATTGCTATTAAAACTTAACCTTAATAATCAGACTTATCTTTTTATGAAGTGTTAACTTAAGAGTTATGTTAAAATATACATTTTGCGTTTTAAAGTTATGTTTTTGGTCTTAAGGCGATATGTTGGGAATTTTAAAGGGGTAAAAATAAAATATTTAATTTGGGAAATAAAATGATTTTAATGGAAATGTTTTCATAAGAAAAATAGAAGATTACAGCAAAAATAATTTATTTAAAAGCATTATGTGGAAGGATATTGAGTTTGAAGTATTTGAAAAAAGGAAATAGTGGAAAATATTTTGGTTCGAGATTTGATTTAGTTTAAAGTCTTTAGAGAAATATTTTGGTGGAAACATTTTTAGAAAATTGTTTTTAGTCGAAAACATCCTGGAATATATATTATGAAAGATATTATAATGTGAAAATTAGCCACAAGAGCCTCTTTAGCAAGTGCAATTAGTTTCTAGGACATACAATTAAATAATTATTTTTAATAACAAAATGAAAAATAATTAGTTTCTAAGGCCTAAAAACCTATGAAATTATGTCCTTGAAAGTAATTGGACTGCTGACTTTGTCCTTAAAAGTAATTATTCTACCGATTTTGGCCTTGAAATTAATTTATGTGGATGTGTGTCCTAGAAACTAATTGGACTGCAAAGTTTGTCCTTCTAGTGAAATTCCTCATTTATAATAGTATTAGACCTAAAATTATTCTGCTAGAAGAATTTTGCAGTAGCATAAATTCATATTTAAGAAGAGAGAAATGTTTTTATTGAGAAGTACTTTATAGTAAATAATATAAGGTTTGTAGAGCATTTATTTAATAGATATTTTTGGGAAAACTGTCATAGCAAAAAAATACTCGATTTCATTTGGAAGAATATTTTGAGGAAATATTTTTTTAAAGGAAATATTCGAAAATATTTTATTTATAAATATTTTGACTTGAGAAATGACTTGTTGATTAAAATATGTGAAAAAACATTTTTGTATGAGAAAAATGTTTTATTCAAAAGAATATCTTTTAGTTTGAAAACTTTTGTTGCAAGTTAATTTTGGTGGTGAGTATTTTTACTTAAAGGATACTTTTTGAAAAGCAGCATTTTGGGAGGAAAGCATTTTTGGTTAAAGTGCATTGGTTTGAAAATGGTTAAGTAGGACAAAATGTTTAATTGTGAATATATTTGAAATATATTTTATTAAGAAAGGATGAGTTATAAAATATCTAGTTTTAAATTACTCGGGAAAATGATTTACTAAAATGAGATTAATTTGATTCAGAAGTACGTAGGTGAAAAAGTATAATATTTGATTTGAGAAACAAATTTAGAGGTTTTTATTAAGAAGTATTTTATAGAAAGTATATTTTATTTGAGAAAACTTTATTGAAAAATTTTAAAGTACTATGAGACTAAACTAAGTGGAATGGGATGTGAGATGATAGGATGATATGTGTTTTGGGTGCCTAATACCCATTAATTGATACGACCTTTATGCGTATTTCGTGTAACTTTACCTGATGAGTTTTAGAAATGTCTAGCTATTCCCTTTCAATTAGAGAGATGGGATATGATGATATGCTTACCCATTTCGATGTATGGAACAGTGACTTTTTACTTCATTCGTATTTTCTTACTTTGGTTAGATCGATCAATATTACTTGTTTGACATGTTTGCTTATTAGCTTATGTCATGCTTGTTTGAATTAATTCGTTTTGTTTTCATTTAATCATTTTCTATTATAGTAATGATCCATTTCTTTGTCTGTTTGATTATCTTACTATGGTTGTTGCTCTTATATGTTAGGATATATTTCTTGTTATTTAATGATAATTGTATGATGAGTAATTATTCTAACAATTGACGCAGCGGATATAACGGATCACAACGAAATGAAGATTTCGCGTCAAACTAATCGAAGAAACGATAAGATGAAACAAGATAAATTGATGGATTGAAAATACCGAACGCCCAAATTCGTTGATCTCGAGAGATACCGAATTCTAGCTATCTCCAACACGTTGATCGCGCACGATACCGTGTTAAAAGATCTACGATTCTTCTACGTTGACCTCGCGCACGAGATTCCATGAATCAGCTTCAAATCCGTTGATTCGAGCGCACTCGAATAACTGAAAATGAAGAAAGGAGACAACCTCAACTTCCAATTTCAAAGAGGCACAAAGCACTCAAACAAAGTTTTATTCAAAATCAACCACCTCAAATGATACAACTCACCCGCTATTTATAGAGAATTTACAACACCGCAGTACACGACCTAACACAGAGCACAACACAATACAGGTCGTTCACGACCTAACAGCCACGACTCACGACCTTCGACCTAACAGCCGCGACCTAATCTCAACGACCTAAACACAACGAGTTACAACAACAAATACAACACGAGTTACAACAACATTGACATAACAACATATACAACGAGTTACAACAACAACAACAAATACAACACGAGTTACGACCTAATTACAACACACGCGACCTAAGCTTTGGCGACATAATATAGCTTGCTCGCGGTTTAGAGATGCAGCGACTTAACAAAATAGCTTCTGAACATCTGGAGCGACTTAAAGAGACATCATGGCTCTAACGACTTAAGAAGATACACGGCTTCCAGAATCTGCGGCTTACATGTAAGCGTCTTAAGCGACATAAGGCATTGAGCGACCTATCTTAGGTCGTAGCTCGGCAAGTTCTTAGCTCGAAAGGTCGGAGCGACCTAAAGAAATGCGCACTGGCTTCCTTAACTCGCTAGGTTGGCCCTCATAGTTTGCATGCGACTTAAGGATTGATGCGCTAGGTCATTGGAACGGTTTAAAATCTAAGTTGTTAGGTCGCGAATGACTTAAAGTACTCGAGCGACCTAAAGCAGCTGAAGCATCTGAACGACCTAAGGCACACGATCTAGCACAGCGCGCTGCATCATCCTCCCCCGGTTGCAAAGAATTCGTCCCCGATTAACGGCATGATTGTGTGCGAATTCCGCCTGACACAATTTCACATCCCAGCTCTTCAAATTATCTTTCACAAGGCATCTCAACAAGTTTCCCAAAGATCTGTTCACCACTTATGTTTGCCCATCTGTTTACGGATGGTAGGCGCTACTAAAATTCAGATTAGTTCCAACCATCTTTCACAAACTCAACCAAAAATGACTTAGAAATCGAGTATCTCGGTCAGAAACAATGGTTTCAGGTAGCCCATGTAATCGATAAACCTCTTTAAAGAATAATTGAGCAACACGGACTGCATCAGCGGTCTTTTTACAAGCTATGAAATGTGCCATCTTTGAAAATCTATCCACCACAACATATATAGAATCATTTCCCCTCTAAGTTCTTGGCAAACCCAAAACAAAATCCATGCTAACATCAACCCGTGGTCTAGTAGGCACAGGCAATGGCATATATAATCCTGCATTCGTAGCTGTCCCTTTGGAAACTTGACATATGTGACATCTCTCCACAAATCTTTCAACTTCTTTCCTCATTGAAGGCCAAAAATATGATTGAGAAATCAACTGCAAAGTACGATCTCTTCCCACATGTCCTTCTTCATGCAATTCTTTCACAATCTTCATTCGCAAACTGCCCTCTGGTATACATAATCGATTTCCTTTGAAAAGAAAACCATCCACCAATACAAACTCATCCGTCTCCGCTTTCTCGACTTCATCTATAATCTTAGCAAAATAAGGATCATCGACAAACAATTCTAGCAACACATCAAAACCCGTCACTTCAACTCTCATCGTAGTCAACAATGATTCCTTCTACTCAATGCATCTGCCACCCGGTTTGTAACTCCCGATTTATGCTTGACCACAAATGTAAACTGTTGCAAGTATGTGATCCATGAAGCATGCATGGCTGCAACCTTATCCTGTCCCTGCAAATGTTTCAAGGCTTCATGATCAGTATACAGAACAAATTCTTTATGGAGCAAATATTGTCTCCAATGCCTGATAGCTTGAACAATAGCATAGAATTCCAAATCATAAGTATTATATCTCATCTTTGCTCCCGAAAGCTTCTCACTGTAATAAGAAATTGGACGTCCCTTCTGACTCAACACTCCTCCAATTCCAACTTTAGATGCACTAGTATGTAATTCAAATAGCAACTAAAAATCCGGCAAAACTAGAATTGGTGTTGTCGTCAAAAGTTCCTTGATTCGCTCAAAAGAAGCTCCTGCTTCTTTCGACCATGAAAACTGCTTGCCCTTCATATAATCAGTAACAGGTGTCATCACGCTACTGAAATATGGAATAAACCTTCGGTAGAATGATGCTAAACCATGAAAACTTCTCACTTCAGTTATAGTCCTGGGCTGTGGCCAATTCCTGATTGCTTCAACTTTACTTTGATCCACCTGGATACCTTCCTTGGGCAATACATACCCCAAAAACAAAACACAATGCGTCATGAACATGCACTTCTTTGTGGCCGCATAAAATTGCTCCTGACGAAGTATCATCAACACTTCCCGCAAATGTAGTAGATGTTCTTCGGTGCTCCCACTGTATATCAATATATCATCAAAGTATACCACTACAAACTTTCCAATGAACGGTCGAAAGATCTGATTCATCACTCGCATAAAAGTACTAGGTGCATTCGAAAGACCAAACGGCATGACCAGCCACTCATACAACCCTTCCCGTGTCTTGAATGCGGTCTTCCACTCATCCCCTGGTCGAATTCGAATCTGATGATATCCACTCTTCAGATCAATTTTTGAAAAGATAGCAGCTCCATTCAACTGATCTAACAAGTCATCCAATCTAGGCATCGGAAATTTGCACCTCACTGTAATCTTGTTTAGTGCTCGACTATCTGTACAAATTCTCCAAGTTCCATCCTTCTTCGGCACTAACAATGCTGGTACTGCACAAGGACTTAAGCTTTCTTGTACGCGCCCTTGTTCAAGCAACTCTTCCACCTGCCTTCTCAACTCCTCGTGTTCCTTCAGACTCATTCTGTAATGTGGTCTATGTGGTAACACTGCTCTCGGAACAAGATAAATTTGGTGTTGTATGTCTCTCAACGGTTGTAACTCGGTCGGTAATTCATCAGGAAATACATCTTCAAATTCTTTCAACGCTGGCTTAACTTCTTCAGGAATTTCAAACGCTTCACTACTTTCACGTCCAATTAACAGAATACTTCAGGCTCATCCTCCACTTTCTTGACAAATTCCTTCAAAGATAACAGAGTCTTTAGTTCTTCAATCTCCTCCAACTTGCTTTCATCTTGTTGTCGCTTTTTAGGAACTAAAGTGATTTTGGTGCCCTCGAACATGAAACTATAGCAGTTACTCCTCCCATCATGTTGCACAGCTCTATCGTATTGCCACGGTCTCCCCAACAACAAATGACATACATCCATATCCACAACATTACACCAAATTTCATCTTTATACTTCTTTCCAATAGAAAAAGTTACACAAGCTCTTCGACCAATCTTCACTTCCCCACCTTTCTTCAACCAAGCCAACTTGTAAGGTTTGGGATGCTTTTCTGCCTTTAACACCAATTTCTTTACAGCTTCTGAAGAGATAATATTGTCACAGCTTCCTGCATCAATGACAAACTTGCAAACCCTCCCAAAGATAGTACACGTTGACTAGAAAATATTACTCCTCAACCAACTAGAATCATCCTCTTGCTTCGGTGTCAAACACGACCTCCTCATCATCAAATTACAACCCTCATCTCCTGATAATAATTCTTCTTCCTCCTCAACTTGTGGTGAATTGGAACATTCAATTTCTGCATCCTCATCCTCAACCTCAGCAACCATCACTCGCTTCTTCGGCTTTGGACATTCATTGCTCTTGTGACCAAACTCCTAACAGTTATAGCACTTGAAATTGTTGTTGACCTTGGTCTTAGCAACTTCATTGACAACCGGTTTAGTAACAGCCTTGGAAACATTCGTATTGCTACTAGCCCCTTTCACTTGATTGTTGGAATTTGTATACACACCACCTCCTCTTCTACCTTGCCTCTCCCAGGCTAGAGCCTTCTGGTGTGCTTCAGCAACGGATCTTGGATCAAACATATTAACCATATCCTGAATTTGCATTCTCAATCCTCCAACAAATCTAGCTGTCAACTGTTCCTCTGTCTCCATGATATCATTTCTGGAAATCAACTGATAAAATTCATCTGCATAATCATTCACCGACTTTGTCCCTTGTCTCAAATTCTGTAAGCACTGATACATAAGAGATTGATAATTATAAGGCAAAAAAGTAGCCTTCATCAACTTCTTCATCTTCTCCCATGAATCAATTTTTGACTTTCCCATTCTCTTCCGTGTAAGTTTAGTTTGCTGCCACCATGCCATAGCTCTTCCCCTCAATCGTGTAGCAACCAACTTAACTCTACGATGCTCGGGTACTTTCTTGAAGTCAAAAATTTCCTCAACATTTGATATCCAATCTAGAAATTCTTCAGCTATCATTCCTCCTTTGAATTCTGGAATCTCTATTTTCATTCCCGACTCCCATTTACGATCATCCTCTACATCCCGATATGGATTTTGTACTTGGTCTCGATCTCGATAATGAACACTGTATCTATCACCATCCTCATCATAATCAAATGTACTTCGATATCGATCTCGACCATCAACATCTCTATGACCACGCATATCTCTTCTATTATGTCTTTCATCATCATGATATGGCTCATCTCCAAACTCACGTGGAGTTCTTCTCTCTTCATTTCTATACTCATGGTGTTCTCGTCTCATTGAAACTGATGATTCCCTTCTATCTCGATAAGATTGTGGTGACACCCTCCTCGCTTCCGTAACCGATGGCGAAACTCTGTTTCCTCCATGCTTCGAGATTGATGATCTTCTCCGTTGACTTTGATTCATATCAATCATCAATTTCTCCAATCTACCAATCCCCTCATCCAACTTCTCATTGAATTTATTGTTAATTCGTTGTCCCATTTGTTCAGCATCTTCTCTTTTATACAAATCTTCAACATTTTGATGACGATTAGCTCTTCTCGGTGGCATGGTAGAATCTTCAACAAATCCAAATCTCTCGGCCTGCTCTTACTCTCGGCCTGCACTTATCTCGGCCTGCACTTACTTGGCTTGGCTTTGGTCAAACTTCAACACTTCAACACTTCAAATCTTTTCCCAATAGGCTCGGCTTAGCTATGATTGGCTAAGTCTAGCTCTGATACCAAACTGACGCAGCGGATATAACGGATGACAACGAAATGAAGATTTCGCATCAAACTAATCAAAGATACGATTAGATGAAACAAGATAAATCGATGGATTGAAAATACCGAACGCCCAAATTCGTTGATCTCGAGAGATACCGAATTCTAGCTATCTCCAACACGTTGATCGCGCACGATACTGTGTTAAAAGATCTACGATTCTTCTACGTTGATCTCGCGCATGAGATTCCATGAATCGGCTTCAAATCCGTTGATTCGAGCGCACTCGAATAACCGAAAATGGAGAAAGGAGACAACGCTCAACTTCCAATTTCAAAGAGGCACAAAGCACTCAAACAAAGTTTTATTCAAAATCAACCACCTCAAATGATACAACTCACCCGCTATTTATAGAGAATTTACAACACCGCAGTACACGACCTAACACAAAGCACAACACAATACAGGTCGTTCACGACCTAACAGTCACGACTCACGACCTTCGACCTAACAGCCGCGACCTAGTCTCAACGACCTAAACACAACAAGTTACAACAACAAATACAACACGAGTTACAACAACATTGACATAACAACATATACAACGAGTTACAACAACAAAAACAAATACAACACGAGTTACGACCTAATTACAACACACGCGACCTAAGCTTTGGCGACATAATATAGCTCGCTCGCGACCTAGAGATGCAGCGACTTAACAAAATAGCTTCTGAACATCTGGAGCGACTTAAAGAGACATCATGGCTCCAGCGACTTAAGAAGATACACGGCTTCCAGAATCTGCAGCTTACATGTAAGCGTCTTAAGCGACATAAGGCGTTAAGCGACCTATCTTAGGTCGTAGCTCGGCAAGTTCTTAGCTCGAAAGGTCGGAGCGACCTAAAGAAATGCGCACTGGCTTCCTTAACTCGCTAGGTTGGCCCTCACAGTTTGCATGCGACTTAAGGATTGATGCGCTAGGCTGTTGGAACGGTTTAAAATCTAAGTTGTTAGGTCGCGAACGACTTAAAGTACTCGAGCGACCTAAAGCAGCTGAAGCATCTGAACGACCTAAGACACACGATCTAGCACAGCGCGCTGCATCAACAACCCGTAATTTAATTGCTTTAAACTTGAATATTAATATATTTTTAAATATTTAAATAAAGAATTTTATAACACAAGTAAATATGTTTGTGTAACAAAAAAATAAAGGAAAACATCTTTTAAAAATTTGTTTACATAAATAAGTAGTTCGAAGAAAAACAAATATGACAAAAAATCATTTTTTGGATTTTCAACGTTTCGTCGATCAAAAGTTATTGGAACAAGTTGTATGCACTAGTGTGAATATGGACGCATATATAACAATAACAAATACTTTTACTAATGAAATAGCTTAGTTGGAAACAAAGTTTAAAAGATTGCTTAAGTTAATAAAGTTAAGTTTGACTTTTCTTTTTTAGTTTAAAAATCTAAGATAAAGCATACAAAAATAAGAAAACAGTGATAGCCTGATGTTGGAAGTAGTCTGTTGTCTAAATTAGAGTGGAGGGTAGTAGAAAACGTTATAGTGGTAACATAACATTTTCCATTTCTATAAAACATTTTCGTTTTTCCACTTTTCATTTCCTTTTCATTCTCTCTTCATACTCTCATGTCTTCACTTTCTTCCTTCTTTCTTTCTTAACTAAAACCATATCAAACCATACTCTTTTCTCCTCTAAATTATAGAGTAAACCTATAATAATTCTACAGATATCTTGACCATCCCAGTGTCGTAAGTTTTGAAGTCAAATTCCTCCATCCTAGCATAGCGCGTGAGCAATATAGGGGATTTCCTGGAGTTTTTGAATTAAGACGATCAAGAGGGCGTTGTGTAGTGGTGTTTCTAGATTAAATAGGGATTTTGTTGCGGTTGTTTGGTCGTGGTTTGCTTTAAGGTAAGCTAAACTCACTTTAAAATAGTTTAAAAATCAACAAATTTTGTAAAATATAAAATGTTGATTTTATTGTTTATGTTTTATGTTTGGATTTGATTTCCACTTGAAAGTGGATAGCTTAAGTAACCATTGTTTGGAGAGGACAAAAAGGAGAAAGTCAAAGTGTTTTCGTAGCAAATAGGTCGCTATAGAACACTTTGAAAAGCTTGTGCACAAAGTTAATTTATAGGGAACTTTGACCCAAAGGGGTTGCTCGCCAATGTTGATTCACTTTCCTATTTGTGTTGGTTGTGAAATGTTTGGATGAATAAATATGAAATATATAAAGTTTTATAAAAGTGTCGTTATAGCGGCTATCGCTATACCGACACTTTGAAAATACCATCTCTATTGAAATTCTTTGTGTTGATCTCGTGCTTAGATTTTTGCAATTTTAGTGTAGAAGTGTGATGCTTGGAAAAAAGTTAGAACCTTTAAAGAAAATGTCTTTGAAAGTTAGAAACGGATTTCCCTTTATCGATTTCATAAAAAGTCAAGTTTTTAAAGTAATTTTAAATGTAATTATTTAATTTGAAAACCCACTAAGTTTAGTGAATGCATACTAGATCCATAGTATTTTGTTTTAAAAATAAAATAAAGCATCTGTACTTTAAAAATTTTAGGAAAATTTTACATTTTAAAAGAGACCGATTTAAAGAAATTTTCAATACTGTTTAGCAACTCTTTTCACGATGTTTTCTAATTATTATAAAAATGATTCTACCTTATTTTTGTCCTCCTAAGATTTAATATGTATATTTTTAATTTATTTCCAAGGATTGCAAATATGTTTTATAAATGTATAAGATGTGAACAACCAAGCATAAGATTCGGTTTTAAAAGTTTAAAAGTCTGATTCGGTTATGGAAAGGATTTAATTTCCATAAATAATATCGCTTGTGTAAAAAGTATTAAGTCATATTCTTAACACTAAACGTAGAGGAATGGAAGTTCGTCTTTATCTCAAAAGATAAAAATGTCGTCAAGGCACATCTTAGAGGTAACACTACCTTAACTTGCCCGACTTCATTTTCAACCTTGGGATAGTGCAAGTTTGAAATCGATGAGTGGTGATAAAACTATGAGATTTAATTTCCATATATGATTATTTTTGGTATCCTCAATAGTTGAATTTCTTTTCTATCGATTTTGATCCCATCTTTATGTTTCATAATTCTAAGACAATTTGTTGCTCGTTTAGAGCATTATTATCCTTTATCGAAAATGACGAAATGAAGAGCGAGCATGGGCCAAGTTATGTGGGTTACTAACATTAGCGTGTTGTCACATCTACTCTAGATTGATTTCGACTATATGCACATGGAGATGTGAAATATTCGGATACTCGGTAAGGTTGACGGTGTCCGATTTGGAGGTTTCCGAGAGCCATCGTAGCTCTCAATTATATTGCCTAGAGGTACACTTCTGATAAGGGGGTGCACCCTCCTAATCATTGTTGGAAAATTTACTTTTTCGTGTTTTTGATTCAAACCTTTGAATTGATTCTTTCTTAATTCCATTGGAATGTGTCTTACAGTCTTTTCAATGTTCAATTATGCATGTTCCTTTATGTTTGGATGTTGTTGTTGTGAGAGGAAACCCGTTCTGTGTTTTGCGGCGTGGTCTCACATGTTGTTTTATGTATTCCAATTTAATTTGGAGTTTACTCATATCAGACTTATTGTCCAACCCGATTTGTTTGTTTTCTCTAAACTCTTGGATACTCATTTCTATTTGAGTAGTCCAAGAGGGATAGATTTCTTTGGGCTCTTTTGAAGATGATGGATGAGTAGGAGGCTCCTTATCTATCTAGCTATCTATTTTCGCTATTATGGAATGTTTGTTTTATGTATGCATATTTGGACAGGTTTTTATAACTGCCTAGGCTGATAGTAGTAGTACTTTTGTTGTAACTTTAATAGCTCCATACCGGAAAGAAACTTTATGTACTATCTTATTATTGTATTATATTTTACCATTCCATTGTGAGTTTTTCTATTCTGTTTCTTTTATTTTACCCCCATGATGTCTCGCCTTTTGGATACTTTGGCTACAACACACGAGTAATGTAACGAACCTACTGCAATGCCCAGTATGGCAAAGAACATTAAAAATAATGTCGTCTTCTAATCTGGAGAATACGACTTGTTAGGGTCGACCGAATGTGAATACATCTTCCTGCTAACACTGACGCATCATTTATAACTTTTTTCCTTAATATATGAACTGAATTTGACGTGTACAGTATTAATACAAAGTAATAGACACACCGATTTCTCAAAATCAGAACAATATATCATATAAATAATAGTCACAGATCACGGTGGAATAAATCTCAACTTATACATATACAAATGATCTAGTTTACAAAATGAAATACTAAACTTGATTGTTATACAAATTTTACAATTCTCTAATCTCAATTGTACATCTTATAAACATATTCATAAATTTTCTAAGTAAGATAAATTAAAAAGTTAGAAGTGTTTATCTCCTTGCTAGCCCAAACAATCAAAGGTCAACTTGTCCTGTAACCCGAAAATTCTCAGCCTGACCCAATCAAAATAACACCCGGATTAGGCTATCTCTAAATATCCAATAGGGTGAGAACAGAATACAATAAAAAAACATATAATTAAATATAGATGTCAATGAAACAACGTGTCACGGGAATTAATTTAACTTAGAGTTCATCACAAGGCACATGGTTATACATTTAAGTCACAAACACATATTAGTCGCTAAACACTGAATTCACATAACAACACAATATCTCTAAGCAAGCAAATATCAATGATTAACTCAGAACATGGTTATAAGTTTAAGTCACAAACACGAATTAGTCCATAAATGCAGCATAATAGAATTAACTTAACATCCATCACAAGACACAATATATGTATCTTTGTTTCACGAAATCAGAATAGCCACAAAATTCAAATATCTAGAATCCAGGAGATCATAATCACAAGATCAAAATGATTGTACTCAAAACTCATGGCAAACAAAGAAACAAATTGCTATCACTCGAACCAATCCGATACCATGGGTCATACTCAGACGGGAAACATAGAGTCACATAATGATCTTAAGGACAGTCCACACCGATCAAGATGATTGTAGAAATCACGACTCGATAAATCTACATTTATTTAATATTATTATACTATTTTGTTCGAAAAGAAATCTACGAATAAACTTCTTAAGGATCTAGCTGCCATTTGCCGCACATTAAAAGAGAATGAACTCTAAAGTGCCAAATACTATCACAATCAACAATCACTAGAATTTAACCAATAAGTCCCATACCGTATGGTGAAATTCAAGTATTTACTAAAAGCTAGTAAATATCACTTATTACGGATACCACTGAAAACAAGAACTACATTCTCTTAAGGATCTAGCAACCACTTATCGCACACCAGAAGAGAATACAATTCTAAAGTGTATAATACTTCCCAATAGCTATCACATGAATTTAACCAAGGTATCCCGTACTAACCAGTAAAATTCGAGTATTCACTAATGGGCTAGTAAGTTCCACTTAAACATTCTATTCAATGAGTTATACTACATTCAACAAAGCGTTCTTCAAAAACATTTAAGCCAATAGATGACACTAAGTCGATTATTATTACTCCTCAAATTATAGAATTAAGGTTCTAAAACATTTACTTAATTTGTCATTTCAAAATTTTCCATTATTCCAAATTGTTCCAAAAGTATTTATTTTACTTCCATGTTCCAAAATCACATTGATTCTTTAAATTCCATAAGGTTATAATGCTTACAAACCATATTTCAAAAGCCACTTATAAAAGTATTCATTTATTTATGAATCCATAAATCCATTTTCAAAACCAATTTAGCATTCAAATAATTATTTAAAACCTCATACAATTATATTTCCAAAATGTGAAACTCTAAATCCATAAAATCATTTATAAAAGTAATTGGACTACTTTAGAAAACATGTTCGATATTTAGAACTTAAATAAACAATCTTTGCAAAATTATTTTTATACAAAACAAAGTACTTATATACATTTGCGAAATAGGTAGATTTAAATTTATAAATTTCCAAATCTTTGAATCAAAAATGATTCAAAGTCCATAAAGCATAAGAAATTCACTATTACATGTCACAAGATTGTAACGACCAATAGTTCCGTAAGGTTTGATTTTCATATCCTCTCTAAACACAATTTATAACTTAACAAATTGGAGTATTAAATGGTGTAATTGACAAAGTAACATAGAGTCTTTTATTTATGTAAACTAGAGTCTCTAAAATAAGATTCGGACTTCTCGAAACAAAACAAACCTTTCACGATAATTACACTTTAAAGATAGTGTAAATAAGCCAAACAACATCAAGCAAAAGGATAATTGATGCAGCGCGCTTTGCTAGATCGTATGCCTTAGGTCGTTCAGATGCTTCAGCTGCTTTAGGTCGCTCGAGGACTTTAAGTCGTTCGCGACCTAACAACTTAGATTTTAAACCGTTCCAACGACCCAGCGCATCAATCCTTCAGTCGCATGCAAACTGTGAGGGCCAACCTAGCGAGTTAAGGAAGCCAGTGCGCATTTCTTTAGGTCGCTCCGACCTTTCGTGCTAAGAACTTGCCGAGCTACGACCTAAGATAGGTCGCTCAACGCCTTATGTCGCTTAATGAATAAGGCAACAAAGCAAGACAACCCAAGCAACAAAACATGGCATTGCTAGAGCACAAAGTGGAAAGGCTAACAACAAGGTAACAAAACAAAATAACACAAGGCACCATAGGGCCAGACACAAGAACGGAGAAGGAAATGCAAGCACCTCAAATTTCTAAATTTATGACTTTCAGTACTCGGATCATCTTCACAAATCGATGATTTTCAATTATCTACTCTTATAATTTGAAAAAACTTATAATAAAATAGTTTTTCCTTACTGCGACAGCTTTCCACAAAGCATAATTTTAATAAAATCGAATTAACTAATCAATAGTTATGATAAAAACAAGTTTATGCTTCATCTTGGAACTTTACCCAAAAAGACAAAGCTTATAGTTCTGTTTAAAACATGAATTCGATGAAGAAAAATTCAAAATATGAAAAAATGATCAAAACAAAAGTTCTTCTTTATGAAATTATCTTTCTATTTCAAAAATATTTATCAAAGAGGGATTTACCAATCAAAAGATATGGTTAAAGAAAGTTTCATATTTCTGTTGCTTAATCCTGCCTTTCAATCTCGGGACAGCGAAGGAAAAATGAATTTTCGACCATTTAAACATTAAAATTTGGCAATACTGAAAACACTAAAGTTGTAGAATAAAGTATAAGCATTTCAGAAGTTTAAGAATTATCAAGTTCCGATCAAAATTAAAGAAGATATGCCTATATTACTAATGGAGTTTAGCTAAAAAATGTAAATTACCACCATGTATTTCAAATCAACAAACTTCAAGCAATCAATGAACAATCAATCAACCACCAAACATGGAATCACACAACCAATTCAACATAAGTTCAATAATTAGAGATAATTATGAGTTTCTACTCACCTCAACTCCATATTTCTTATTGGTAATACTTTGATTCGGCCAGGTAATTGATTTTCCAGCAACTCTAAGCTTTTCCAGATTTCAAAAACTTTTCTTTTTAACTTAATAATGGAGATTTGGTTGTATTATGAAGAGGGTGTTAACCCTAGCTTTTGGTTTTTGGTTTCAATCCTTTGAAATGAACGTGTCGAGGAACTAAGATGGAAAGAAGCTTCTCAGTTACACTTAAACGGGTTGAATTTGTGTTTAGTCCAAACCCACGATTTATTTAAATAATTATCTTGATTTTTACCTATTCTCTCATTTCTAAACATCATTTATTAGTTGAGTTTTATTTCTAAAAATTTACACAAAATTCTACCCTACAACTCTCCTAACCTTGTATATATTAAAAAAATTATAGTTTAACAATTATTTTAACCCTCCTTTGAAGATCTAAAATGATAAATTATCATTCCTTAAAAATGGAAAATTTTAAAAGTTTATAATTTATAAATCGGATAAATGCATTTTATTTTCCAAATAACACTTCAATTTTCAATTAATTATTCTCAAAAACTCGATATAATTTTACAATTAAATCTCACAAATTACAAATTAGAATTGATTAACCACAATTAAACTTAATCAATAACATGGTTCTTACAAATAACATGGATGTATTAATTGTTGTTCCCAAAGGTCGAAAGTTGATTCATCACAGTTGGTATCGGAGCTTTGGTTGAGCAAACACCTTAGCATGATTGGCGTACAACTCACTAGAGATAGGGTAAGTGATGCAATAGAATAAGTTAATGTTGAAAAAGCATATTTATATTTTTTATAATAATAATATTTATCCTCTAAGGTCTCATTTTAGATCCTTTGGTGTTATTTCCTTAAAATATATTAATCCTATTATTATATTCTGATGATATCCGTTACTTGTTCAGGTAGTGGAAGATGAATACAAGAAGAGAAGGAAGGAGAAGATCTTGTACTAGCATGATTACTAATGGAAGGGTACTTAGAAATTCTACTATGCCAGTTGTAGATCTAGTAGAGGAGGTGGTAGTGCAAGTTTGGCCCTTATGAATTTTGCGGCTTTGTGCGAAAATTTTACCACTCTGGGCGGGAAACCATTCCATGGAATTGAAGATATTCTTGGAGTATAGATTCTTATGAAAGACTGTTTGGAGATCTTCGATTGGGAGATGTACAAATAGGGCGGTTAGCATCATGACAACTTTAAAAGTCGGCATGGATTAATGGGATTCTATAACAGCTAATACTCTAGAGGTGGAGTTTTTTCAGACCCAATTCAAGGAAGTTTTTGAAGCGTAGTTTATTGCAGAAGTTGGAAGGACATAGTAGTTTAGGTATTTTCTTGATTTAAGCAAAGTTATTTGATGGTGTCACAATATGAGCATAAGTTCAATGCTTTGTCTCGATTCGGACTTGGATTGATAGACACACCGCTCAAGAAAAATGAAACATTTGTGAATGGGACGCGACCAGTGTTCCATCGTGAAATGACCAATCATCTTATGGGTACATTCACCAACATTATCAACATGGCTTTGAAGTTAAAAGCTCTTGATATCAAGGAAGGATTCCAGAAGTATGTAGAGGCAGTAGTTAGTGCCAATCCCTTACTAGTTATACTTGTTGGAGGCAATCTAAATTTCAATTGTAAGGGAAAGAAGAAGTAGCAGGGAAGAAACCCAAAAATGGGGTTCTAGCCTAGAAGAAGCAGCTCATATTAGCTAATATTACTTGTTTCATATGCAACAAGGTAGGCCACTTCTCACCTCATGGCCCAATTGTCATATGTTACAACTACGGCCAAAAGGGGCACATGAAGAATGAGAGCCCTTTTCCAAAGAAGGGGTCTCAAGCACAGAATTTTGCCACAGAAGAGATACCATCCACTTCTTCATATCAGAAGGGAAAGCTTGTATTATAAGGTACATTATCCATCTATGATATTTCTATATGGGTGTTGTTTGATACAGGGGCTTCCTATAGTTTTATTCTATTGGCCTGATGAACAAACTAAATCTTAAATATGTTATTTTAAGTATCCTCTTTGTGTGTTGAACCCAATTGGGGGTCCGACAAATCCTGAAAATTTGTGTCTAGATATGCCTATTTCTTGTGAAAAACGTTATTTTCCTTTTGACTTGTTTGTTTTAGGGTTCATAAATTTGGGAGTGTTGCTAGGAAGGGATTGGTTATCTAAGTATAAAGATATCTTGAATTGTGGTAGAAGGTTTTTCAGAGTTAGTGATGCTGGAGATGTTGGTGTTGATCTTAGTAGTAAAGAGCCTAAAAAGTTAATGAGAAGATTCTTTATTCACTAGAAGTGTCTAAGAAGGAGCTAGGAGATGTATCGATTGTTTGTGATTTCACTAATATTTTGGATGAGGTGTAAGGTTTACCTCCTCATTGTGAAATAGGGTAATTTATTCTAGGAACCATCTATTATACTACCCCTACGAAGGATGGCCCCAAAAGAGAAGAGGGTGATAAAATGGCAGACTTATGACTTGTTACAGAAGGGTTTGATCCGACATAGTACCTTAAATTAGAGATCGTCAGACGTCTTTGTTACAAAGGTGGATGGTTCTCTATGGTTATTAATAGACTATTGAGTGTTGAACAAAAGAACTATCAAGAATAAATATCTTTTGCCAAAGATCGATGATATGTTTGACCAACTCCACGACACTCAGATATTTTCTCAATTGTAACTTTCCAGCAGTTTCCACCAACTAAGGGTAGCAGAGGAGAGTGTGGCCTTAACAGCTTTTCAGAATCCACGACATCTCTACGAGTGGTAATTATGCCATTTAGGCTGATTAATGCACCCGCTTATCTTGTGGACTTAATGAATCAAGTATTTTGGGATATCTTTAATAAATTTATTCTTGTCTTTATTGATGACATTCTTATCTATTCAAAAAGGAGGAGGGTCACAAGTATCATCTTGGTGTCATACTTAATACCTTAAGAAGATATGTGTTAAAGGCTAAGTTTTCCAAGTGTCATTTCAGGAAATCCGAAGTTAGGATTTTAGGATATGTTGTTTCACGGGAAGGCACATTGATAGACCCAACTAAAGTTATTGCAGAGGAAGCCTGAAAGTGCGATGGAAGTTAGAAGTTTGGCGGGTTTTAACTGTAGGTTTATCAAATACTTCTCTAAGATCGCTTCTTATGTGACGAAGTTAACAAGGAAAGATGTTAAGTTCATTTGGACTTCTAAGTGTCATCAAGCATTAAATGAATCGAAGGAGAAGTTGACTAGTGCTCCTGTTTTAACCATTGCAAATGGGAGCGAAGGTCTAACCGTGTATATGAGTGCTTGTCGTACTAATTTAGGAGTAGTTTTGATGCAGCATGGGAAAATATTATTTATGTAAGTCGACAGCTAAAGCCATATGAGAAAAATTATGTTATATACGATTTGAAGATTTTGCCTGTTGTCTTCGCATTTAAGATATGGAGGCATTATCTTTTGGGCGAAAATCTTGAGTTATGCATAGGCCACAAATCCTTAAAATACCTCTTTACCTAAAAAGATTTGAATTTGAGGCAACAGAGATGGCCGGAGTTCCTCACTTCTTATGATCTAGAGACTCTTTATAACCCTAGGAAAGAAAATGTCATTGCTGGTGCGTTGAGTAGGAATGTAGCAATGGTTGCAAACATAGAAGTTAAACCAGTTACGACGGAAAGGTAGTCAAGAGGTAGATCCTACTTTGGCTCGACTGAAGAAGGTGTTGAAGAAGGTATTGTTTTTAGCTTTGAGATGGATCCCCACGGCATATTGAAAATAATCAGGCATATTTATGTTCCATACTTTGATGGACTTAGGCAAGAAGTGTTAGTTGAATGCCACCATAAAAAGTTATCTTTTCATCCAGGAGTGACCAAGATGTTCAAGGATACTAAGAGGGTATTTTAGTGGAAGGGGATGAAGCAAGATATTTTGATCTTTACGAGTCGTTATGCAAACTGCCACCAAATTAAGAGTGGCTAGTAGAAGACAACTGGACTACTTCATCTACTTGAGATCCTGAAATGGAAATGAGAGAAAATCCCTATGCAGATGAGCTTCCTAGTTCAAGAAGAGGTAACAAAGGCATTTGGATTGTAGAAGATCGATTGACCAAAAGTACCCAATTCATTCCTATTAAGTTGATTAGGACTGCTTCGAGTCTGACGAGTTTGTATGTCAGGGAGATTGTGAGACTGTAACAATCTGCCTTTTCGACCATCAAAAGTCGGCACTCAATACATCCATGGTATTATAATGCCAAGCATCCAAGTGCTGAAAGTGCCATAAAGACAGACTGTTAAGGTAAAATAAAAGGATAAAGAAAAAGAACTGTTGAGTCACAAGTTTTATGAAGGTTTTGATTTCTGACAAATAAATAAAGGCGATCGACAAAACAAGGTCATTATGGCTGTAAAGAGCTACATATGGTACTCTAGATTGTAGGTTGATTATTTGATATTATAATAGTGATAAACTTGTTAAAATCTATCCTCAAATAATCATGCATTTCAAGGAAATCAATATATATACGACTAAATTGTAGTTGCACATTCAGTGTGCAACTTTACAGGGACCGGTCGACCGGTCATAAAATATGCGGTCGACCGTTCCTGCATAATTTGCACACTGAACGTGCACATATGCACATAACGTATATATATTTGAATTCCTGTCGAATGGTCACTTTTTAACCTGTCGACCGTTTTTAAACAGAAAACAATTTTTCCAAAAGACACTTCTTTTCTCCAAAGGTTGCATCTCTTACCTTTCATCAAAGATCATATCTCTTAATGGCAACTGCTCACAAAGAGTTACAACCATTCTTCTCTATATAAACTCATCTAAATCGTTGATTAAAACAACACGATTTTATATGCTTTTTACTCTAATCTCTGATCTTACTTTCTACATACTCCTGCATTCTAAAAGCTCTCAATTATTTTAATTGCTTATTGAATCATTGAAATTATTTCATATCTTTTGATTCAATAAGTAATATACTTTCATTAATCTTCACAAAACATCATTCGTATATTTTGAGGATAAGATTATAGGAAATTTATACTACAAGTGACAAAACTGTGTTATCAAGAACACATACCGTCGACAAACAATTATATTCATTGTTGTTGAAGTCCTCTGTGTTGTAAGAGGCAAATGTTGAAGTGCTCGGCGTTGTAAGAGGCAAGTGTTGAAGTCCTCAGTGTATTAGAGGCGTGAAATCCCGTTAGTTTGCTCGGGTATTGTAAACCTGTTCCTCCGGGTGAAGCGAGGTAGTTAATAGTGAAAATCCAGATAGAAGTCTGGGACTGGACGTAGGACGGTGCTCCGAACCAGTATAAAAATCTCTGGTGTGATTTTTCTATTTTTATTTTTACTTTGCTACTATCATCTATTTTCCGCATTTATATTATAGTCCATATTACACGATCCGTGTGTACTATATTAGCACGTGCATTCGTATACACACCGCACTTTCATTTGGTATCAGAGCACGGTCATCATATAACCGTAACACAGTTATTTGATATATTATAGTAATATGGCAAATAACGTAAGTACTAGCACTCAAAACACCACTTACACAGAGGGTCAATCGACACAAAGACCTCCATTTTTCAATGGTCTTAACTATAGTTATTGGGAAACACGTATGTCATTCTTTATGCAATCAAATAGCTATGATGCTTGGAATGCCACTCAAAGAGAAATAGTGAATCCAACAACTGATTATTCAGAATGGACTGCAGCTGAGAAAACGGCAGCAGCCGTAAATGCAAGAGCAATAAATATGTTGTTCTGTGCATTAGACCAAAATGAATATAACCGTGTTAGTATCTGCACTACTGCATATCAAATTTGGCAAACACTAAAAATCACTCATGAAGGTACTAACAAGGTTAAACAAGCCAAAATAGCCATGCTGAAAAGTTAATTTCAAAATTTCAAAATGAAACCAAATGAGACAATCAATGACATTTATTCACGGTTTCAAACTATTCACCATGCACTTATTGGCTTAGGACAAAAGTATTCTGATTTCGATGTTGTTTCAACAGTCCTACATTCTCTGACTAGTGAATGGGAAGGAAAAGTATTAGCAATTGAAGAAGCTAATGACCTTTCCGTCATGAAGCCAGATGAATTGATAGGAAATTTAATGTCCTATGAAGCAAATTTGCAGGCTAGAAAAGAACAGAAAGAAGAAAAGAAAAATGTAGCATTTCATGTTGAGAAAGATGAAAATGAATCAGATTCTGAAGACGAAGATTTGGCATTCATTGCGAAAGGATTCAAAAAATTCCTAAAATATCAAAAAGCCAGTCGTTACAATAAAAGGAAATCTGGATCAAATAAACCATCTTCATCTGCTATAGAATGTTTCAACTGCCACAAAAAGGGACACATGCAGAAGGATTGTCCAGAACAAAAGAAGAAGTCATAAAATGACAAATTCAAATATAAGAAGGACAAATCTAAGAAACGAGCCTTCTCAGTAACATGGGATGATTCAGAGTCATCTTCATCAGAAAGTGAAAGTGATTCAGAGAATGAACAAGCTAATGTTTGTTTTATGGCAACAGAAGATGAGGTACAAATTCCTACATTTGATGAATTACTTGATATTAATGCTGAATTGATAGTCAAATATAAAGACATAAAACGTCAATTAAAAGTAGTCAAAGCAGATTTAAGTAGAGCAGAGTTTGAACGAGATATGTTAAAAGATGAGAAGAAAATATTAGAAGAGGAACTTGAAAATATTCAAGAATCATCATCTAATGTTGACTCTCAAATATCTCTTTTGAGTCAAGAAATAGAAGCTCAAAAAGAGAAAAATAATGCTCTCACTACTGAAAATCATGAGCTTAAAGCAAAAGTCAAAATTCTAGACCTAGAAAAAGCTAGCTTACAAACAAAGTTTGATGACATTACTCAAAATGTTTCTAACTTTAACAAAGGTCGAGAAAATTTGAAAAAAATCATTGAAAGTTCACAATCTATTTCAGACAAACAAGGATTGGGATATAACAAACAAGAAACCAAGAAACATCTTGGAAATAAAAGGAAGAAGAAAGTACAAAAAACTGAAGCTAAGAAAAATCTTAGTTTATTATATTCCAAACCAAAACCAGTTGTGAAATTTCAAAAGAAAAATGTCAAGACTATCAAAATATGGGTTCCTAAAACAAATAACAATTTGATTAGGAACAAATACATTCAGCAATTCATGAATACTGTGCATTTTAATAATAATTATATATATAAAGGGGATACCGGACCCATATGGGTTTGGACTCCTAAGACCTAACTCTTAGGACCCTATAAAAAGTGGGTACCATGGACTTAATTCTATTTTTTGCAGGTCCCACTTAAGAAAAGAGGAAAGTGGATATTGGACAGTGGTTACTCAAAGCACATGACGGGAGACAAGAGCTTATTAACAAATATTACATACTCAGATGGTGGCTCCGTCACTTTTGGAGACAATTCAAAAGGCTATATCATCGGCAAAGGCGGTGTGAGCAATTGCGTATCTGTTACTCCTTTTTGTCGATGACAAAGGGGGAGAAAGGGCTAACAATTGTTTGCAGGAACGTACATATATAAGAATTCAAAGAGAGAGATCACATACTCAGGGGGAGATTCAGATTTGCAGATATATATTGTCATCAATCAAAAAGGGGGAGAATGTTGAGTCACAAGTTTTATTAAGGTTTTGATTTCTGACAAATAAATAAAGGCGATCGACAAAACAAGGTCATTATGGCTATAAAGAGCTACATATGGTACTCTAGATTGTAGGTTGATTATTTGATATTATAATAGTGATAAACTTGTTAAAATCTATCCTCAAATAATCATGCATTTCAAGGAAATCAATATATATACGACTAAATTGTAGTTGCACATTCAGTGTGCAACTTTACAGGGACCGGTCGACCGGTCATAAAATATGCGGTCGACCGTTCCTGCATAATTTGCACACTGAACGTGCACATATGCACATAACGTATATATATTTGAATTCCTGTCTACTGGTCACTTTTTAACCTGTCGACCGTTTTTAAACAGAAAGCAATTTTTCCAAAAGACACTTCTTTTCTCCAAAGGTTGCATCTCTTACCTTTCATCAAAGATCATATCTCTTAATGGCAACTGCTCATAAAAAGTTACAACCATTCTTCTCTATATAAACTCATCTAAATCGTTGATTAAAACAACATGATTGTATATGCTTTTTACTCTAATTTCTGATCTTACTTTCTACATACTCCTGCATTCTAAAAGCTCTCAATTATTTTAATTGCTTATTGAATCATTGAAATTATTTCATATCTTTTGATTCAATAAGTAATATACTTTCCTTAATCTTCACAAAACATCATTCGTATATTTTGAGGATAAGATTATAGCAAATTTGTACTACAAGTGACAAAACTGTGTTATCAAGAACACATACCGTCGACAAACAATTATATTCATTGTTGTTGAAGTCCTCTGTGTTGTAAGAGGCAAGTGTTGAAGTCCTCGGTGTTGTAAGAGGCAAGTGTTGAAGTCCTCAGTGTATTAGAGGCGTGAAATCCCGTTAGTTTGCTCGGGTATTGTAAACCTGTTCCTCCGGGTGAAGCGAGGTAGTTAATAGTGAAAATCCAGATAGAAGTCTGGGACTGGACGTAGGACGGTGCTCCGAACCAGTATAAAAATCTCTGGTGTGATTTTTCTATTTTTATTTTTACTTTGCTACTATCATCTATTTTCCGCATTTATATTATAGTCCATATTACACGATCCGTGTGTACTATATTAGCACGTGCATTTGTATACACACCGCACTTTCAAGAACAAGGGGAAACATAATCACATAGCGGAATGATAACATATAATATAACAAAGACAGTAAAAGTCGTCACTCTAAGATTCAAGGTATATCAAAACTAAAAACCAACATCATCGGCCTAGATAGTTATAACTTCCCAATCTTACAATTGCTGATCGGGATATATAATAATACATTAGAAATTAAAGATACAACGACAGGTGAGCTTCCAACTTTACTCCATGTGCTTCATGTCCAACTAATGATAGCCTGGGAAAACTCGGTCTGACCATAGCATTATAACAATATAACACTCAAACCAGTCCGGGAAACCAATATGGGAAAATTCAAGAAATATGGTGAACATTTAATAATCCTACGAGACTATGCCACTAAACACATAACGGGTTTTACCTCACAAGAACAACATGCATACATGGAAGAATGGTTATAATTTAAAACAAAACTCAAACTTAAAATAATGGACATAAAAAGGATCAACATCCAAAATTAAAGAATGGACACAAATAATTAAACAGTAAGAAGAGCACCAGGCACTTCTCGATGCAATTAAGAAAACAATTCAAAGGTTTGAATCAAAAACAAAGAAAGGGAATTTTCCAACAATGACTAGGAGAGTACACCCCACTTACCCGAAAGTATACCTCTAAACAGTATACTTGAGAACTGCGATGGCTCTCGGAAACCTCCAAGCCAGACTCTACCAACCTTATTGAGTATCCAAGGATTTCATATCTTTGTGCGCATACAACTGAAACTAATCTTGAGTAGGTGTGAAAATACCTAATGGAAGCAACTCTACATAGCTTGGCCCTTACTCGCTCTTTGGTTTTAGTTATTTCCGAAAAAGGATATCAAAATTTATTGTCGATGAATCAACTATCGAAATAAACTAGTATTACTCTGGGGAAAAGATAAAGCCGAACAAGATAGGGCAGTGTTGCTTCCTATCTTGACTCCATTGCATTCTTTACTTTAAAAATAGCAATAGTTTAAATGCCCTAAATACGCAACGAAATCGTCTTGAATCAACGAACACAAAGATGATAACGTAATTGATAGTCAACAAATCAACTGTTGGGAATAATAAAATGATCGTATATGAAAATTAAATCTCATAAAACATATGACTTCCTCTTGTGCTTTATTTTCACTTCACAACTATGTCTAAAACACTTTAAAAACACTCTTTAAAATATCCTTTTAAAATGCAAATTATATTTCTAAGTGTATTAAAAAGAAGGGTTAAAAAATGTCATTAAAATATCCTTTACGATAAACCCAAAGCAAATTACATTTAGCATTATTTTTAAACATTCCTTTTTAAAGATTTTCTTATTTATAAACTATCATTTATAACTTTAAAACAATATTTATTATCCCGGAAGATAATAAATCAATATAAAATCTTTATATGAATTCAAAACAATATTAATTATCCTAAAAGATAATAAATAAAATTTATAATCTTTTTACAAATTTTAAACAACATTAATTATCCCGAAAGATATTTTTTTTCTTAGAAAAAAATGAATTGTCACAAAAGATAATTGATCGAATTTATAATCTTTTTATAGATTTAAAACAACATTTATTATCCTGAAAGATAAGTGATCGAATTTATATTGTTTTTATAAACAATGTCAATTATTTCAAAAGAAATTAATCAAATTTATAATCATTTTCTAAATTTAAAGCAACTTTAATTATCCCATAAGATAACCAATCAAATTTATAATCTTTTTATAAATTTAAGATAACATTAGTTATCTTGAAAGTTAATTAATCAAATTTATAATCCTTTTATAAATTTTAAACAACACTTATCCTTTATTTCAAAATTCCCAAAAAATACTCAAAAATATTGTTTAAACAACTTTCAAAGTGCAAAAGCACGATCAAACATTTATTTATTTTTAAATACAAGCGCAAGTTCAACTCACACAAAGGTTTAAGGAGATGATATTTCATAAGTTATGGTATAGCAACAATCTCTATAAAGGCACTTACACAAATCCAACCGTATGTCATAATATTTCAACCAGACATCAAAATTGGTGAGAAACCACTTAGGTTCTCTCTACAACATTCCTTTGTAAATCACACATATGTTTGTGTAATTCAAAGTGTTCCATAACAACCTATTCGCTTCGTACACACTTCGACTTTACTCTTATTTTTGTACCTCGCAACACAATGGTTATTTATGACATCCGCTTACAAGCGGGAATCAAAGCCAAACAAATAATCAAACAACAATATATAAATTGTCATCCAAGAATTCAACAATAATGTATAACAACACAGATATCATATAGTTTATTTAGAGGTAAGTAAACTCACCAAAATTCCAGTTGACGCTTTCACATTCTAGTTTCTCTGAAATCGAATAACGTTCGATTTTAATCCAAAATTAGACTAGCTCCAAATTCAATTCCAACGTGTAGATAATATCGATACGAGTCCAATGCAGAAGACCACGCCCGTATCCGACCTCGTATGGAGAAATTATCGATTTATAAGTTTTTGATTTTAAAATATTTATTACATACATAATTTACTAGTTATCATTAACACCAAATCCTTTTTCCGCAATACGCACCGCTTGTACATGAAAACGTGCACCCCTCTAGGCTGATCCTTTATCCCTCAAATTCTCACGATACAAGCAATGATTCGACGCACCAACACTTCCGACGCATATCTCTTTGCAAATGCTGCCTCCCTAACCCACCAGTATCAAGCTCGGTCGATCCCTTTAAATCATGACTTCATCCTCTACCTCTCGATCGTACACAGGTCGCAACACCCAAAACCCCATCATGACCAATCAAGACTTCACCACCGAAGTTCCTTCCTTCGACAAACCCAAATCCAACCCCATTCATGCAAATTCCACTTAAATCGATGTTAAACCCAAACCCTAGTTGCTAACACTCATGTCCATCAATGCCAAAGTTAACCGCATACAACCAAACTCATATGTGTTTGAAGATCTTGGCCTCATGAATTCAAAGAATTCAACTTTATATTTTTTTCGCAGCCTAGAACGTTTAATTTTGTCTTTTTAAAAATGAAAACTTAAATTTTCTTTTACTATAAGTTGAAAATTAAAGAGTGGGAAAAAGAAATGTGAACGATGAGAGTGAGGAAAGCATAATTGAGGTGTTTAGTTTATTTTACAGTTCTAGACATCTCGCTACACAACATTTCATTCACCTACGAATCACGAACGACAAAACAAAAATATGATCATGCATAATAATGCAACATGATCACGAAACAACAATACAATAAACTGGTTATCTTATTCTGTGAAATTTAAAAATACCATCGTTTGTCGAAAAATACGTCAGTCAATGATTTATATATTTTCCAAATTAAAAGTTATGAAAAATCCTATAAATTAATTTAAAAATATGTCAATAAAAAACAAGTCGTTTTATTAATAATTTATTTTCTTATTATTTTTTCCAATTATTTATTACTGTAAATAAATTTATAACATGAGTTCAACACTATTATTTATTAGCGAAAAGAAGTTAAATAAGGCTATTAAATCCATTTAATTAATATTTATTTCATAATTAAAATATTAATAATTCTTTTATTTGAATATAATTTATTTATATTTTAAAAACAAATTACTGAAATATTTAAAATTGATTAAATATTCAAAATTAAAACGATAAAATTCTGGGATGTTAGAGAGACTCCATGGGATTTCTTGTAGTATTGTAAATGACTGAGACCCGATATTCACTAGCAGGTTCAAGAAGGGACTACAAACAGCTTTAGGGACTGAGCTAAGTCTAAGTGTAGCATACCATCCCTAGAAAGATAGGCAGATAGAGAGAATGAACAGGATCTTAGAGGATTTATTGCGAGCATGCATTCTAAACTTTGGAGTTCTTGGGAAGATCATTTACCCTTAGTCGAATAAAATTACAATAACAGCTATCAGGCAAGCATTGTTAAGGCCTCTTTGGAGCTCCTTCTTGTTGGGTTAAATTTGAAAATAGACTTGTTCTTGGACCCGACATAATCTTAGCAGCCAATTAGAAGGTAGTTAATATTAGAAGGAAGATGAAGAAAGCGCAAGATTGGTAGAAGTGCTAAGTAGACCGAAGGCATAGGGATCTGGAGTTCTCGGTGAGAGATTTAATGTTTGTAAAAGTCTCTTCTTTGAGAAGTGTTATGCAGTTTAGAAAGCCAAGAAAGTTAGCCCCTTGATATATTAGCCCTTTTCCAATACCGGACTGAATTGATAGACTTGCATTTAAAATGGAGTTACTAGATAGACTATTAGATGTGCATAACGTATTTCACGTATCTTATTTATGTAAGTATGTACACGACCCTTTGATGATAGTAGAACTCACGCGGTAAGTTGATTTGGAGGTTCAGCCTAAGCTAACCATTCTTAGATGGCCTATTTGTATCGTCGCTCAAGATATAAAGCGATTGAGGATGAAGGTTGTGAATCTTGTTATGGTTCAGTGGAGTGGAGATGATAGAGATTTTACTTGGAAAACCAAGGACTATATTAGGGATTCTTATCCCGAGTTGATGTAGTAGTTGTTAGTATTTTATTATTTCTTTTTAGTGTAACCACCGAATGTGGTGAAGTCATTTTCCTTTTATCTATGTGTGGTATTCAGGACATTATTTAGGTTTTTTTTGACATTTGGTGTTTATGTGATTAAATAAGAGGACGGAATTTCCTTTAAGGAAGAAAGGATGTAACGATCCATATTTTAATCACTTTGAACTTGAATATTTAATATATTTTTAAATATTTAAATAATGATTGTATAACACAAATAAACAAGTTTTGTGTAACAAAACAAGAGCAAAAAATATTTTGAAAACTTGTTTATATAAATAAGTAGTTGGAGAAAAATCGAAAATGTGACCAAAAATCATTTTTTGGATTTTCGACGTTTCATTGATCAAAAGTTGTTGCAACAATTTGTGTACACCAGCGTGAATATGTACACATATATAACTATAACAAATACTTTTATTAATGGAATAGTTTAGTTAAAAATAAAGTTTAAAATATTACTTAAGTTAATAAAGTTAGGTTTGACTTTTCTTTTATAATTTTAAAAGTATTAAAGCACAAAATCTAAGACAAAGCACGCAAAATAAGAAAGAAGTGATGGTAGGATGTTGGAAGTGGTGTGTTATCTAAATTAGAGTGGAGGGTAGTATAAAAGTTTATAATGTTAATTTACCATCTTCCATTCCATAAAACATTTTCATCTTTCCATTTTTCATTTTTATTTCATTTCCTTTTCATTCTCTCTTCTTACTCTCATGTCTTCATATTCTTCCTTCTTGCTTTCTTAACTAAAACAATATCAAACCATACTCTTTTCTCCTCCAAGTTATAATAATATTGCAAATATCATCACCATCCCAAAGTCATAAGCTTTGAAGTCAAATTCCTCAATTCATGCATAGTGCGTGAGCGATATAGGGGATTTCATGGACTTTTTGAGTTGAAGATGAGAAAAAGGGTATTGTGTAGTGGTGTTACTTAGTTGAGGAGGGATTCCCTACGTTGGTTTGGTCGTAGATTGCTTTAAGGTGAGTTAAACTCACTTTAAAATAGTTTAAAAATCAATAAAAATTTAAAACATAAAATGTTGATTTTATTGTTTATATTAGTGTATGTCTTATATTTGGATTTGATTCCCGCTTGAAAGTAGATGGCATAAGTAACCATTTTTTGTAGGGAACAAAAAGGAGGAAGTCAAAGTGTTTTTATAGCGAATAGATCGCTACAGAACACTTTGAAAAGCATATACACATAGGTAATTTACATGGGACTTTTGTAGAGAGACTCTAATAGGTTTCTCACCAATGTTAATTCACTTTCATATTTGTGCTGGTTGTGAAATGTTTGGATGAATAAATATGACACATACAATGTTTTATGGAAATGTGGTTATAGCTATACTGACACTTTGAAAATACCATCTCTTTTGAGATTCTTTGTGTTGATCTCGTGCTTGAGTTTTTATAGAACAAATTTTTAGTCATCTTTTTTCATTTTTAGTGAAAAAGTGCGATGCTCGGATAAAAGTTAGAACCCATAAAACATTATCATTTAAAAGTTAGAAATGGATTTTTCTTTATCGATTTCGTAAAAGGTTAAAGTTTTAAAGATATTTTAAATGTAAAAATTTATTTCAAAACCTTTTATGTTTAGTAAATGCATACTAGATCTATAGTGTGTTGTCCTAAAAATAAAATAGAGTATCCGTACTTTGAAGAATTTCGAAAAAATTTACATTTCAAAAGAGATCGATTTAATGAAATTTTCAATACTATTTAGCGACACTTTTTAACGACGTTTTTTAATTTTTATAAAAATGGTTCTAACTTCTTTTTCTCTTCCTAAGATTTAATATGGAAATTTTTAACTTATTTCGAGGATTTTAAATTTGTTTTAATGTTTAAGATGTGAAAAACCAAGCACAAAATTCAATTTTAAAAGTTTAAAAGCTAGATTCAGTTATGGAGGGGATTTAATTTCCATAACTGATATCGCTTATATGGAAAGGATTTAGTCATAGTTTGAACACTAAACATCGAGGCATGGAAGCTCGTCTCTATCTTGAAGGTTAAAAATGTCATCAAGGCAAATCTTAGAGTTAACATAACCTTAACTGGCCTGACTTCATTTTCAACCGAGGGATAGCACAAGTTCGAAATTGATGGGTGGTGGTAAGAGTATGAGATTTAATTTCCATATATAATAATTTTCTATTATCCTCAATAGTTGAATTTCTTGATGGTCGATTTAGATATTCATTTTTGTGTTTCATCATTCTAAGACAATTTGTTGCTCATTTGGAGCATTGTTATCCTTTATCGAAAATGACTAAATAAAGAGCTAGTTGGGGCTAAGGTATGTGGGGTTGCTTCCATTAGGGTATTGTCATATCTACTTTAGATTAGTTTCGATTGTATGCGCACAAAGATGTGAAATACTCGGATACTCGGTAAGGTTGGCGGGATTTGGCTTGGAGGTTTCCAAGGGACATCTAAGTTCATAGTTATATTGTCTGCAAGTATGCTATCAGTAAGGGGGTGCACCCTCCTAGTCATTGTTGGAAAATTTCCTTTCCCTTTTTTGATTCATACCTTTGAACTGATTTTTTCTTAATTGCATCAGGAAGTGTCTTGCACTCTTCATGATGTTTAATTATTTATGTCTATTTTTTTATGTTTGGATGTTGTTCTTGTGAGTGGAAACTCAGTCTATGTTTTACGACATAGTCTCAAATGTTGTTTTATGTATTCCACTTTTATTTGGAGTTTACTCATACCAAACTTATTGTCTGACCCGAGCTGTTTGTTTTTCCTAAACTCTTGGGTACTCATTTCTATTTGAGTAGTTCGAGAGTGATAGGATTCTCTGGGATCCTTTTAAAGATGATGGATGAGCAGGATGCTCCTTATCTATCTAGCTATCTATTTCCGTTGTTATGAGATGTTTGTTTTACGTATGTGTAATTTGTGTTAGTAAGTTTAAAGGCTGGTTTTATAATTGTCTACGCTGATAGTAGTAGAAATTTGTTGTAACTTTGATAACTGCATGTTGGAGCATAACTTTATGTACTATCTTATTGTTATATTATATTTAACTGTTCCATTATAATTTTTTCTGTTTCTTTTATTTTTTTTGACCCTATGATGTCTTGCCTTTTGTATTCTTAGGCTGCGACATAGAAATATCGTGGATGTATTAAGTGTCATTTATAAGGGTCTGAAAGTTGGATTGTCACTATTATCCACTGTTGATTTTTAATGTGGAATGCATTGGAAAAACTAGTGGGATTTTAAGGAACATATTTGGTTTAGTCATAATAGGTTGATGAGGTTTCCTAAGCTGAGAATGACTAGGCATTTGAGTTGACTAAGTGATGTGATGATGTTTCTTACATATGAGTAATAGTAACTGCAGAGTTTTTATGACTAAAGAATTGGTGGATACCACTAAGAAATCAAAGAAACGGTGGGAGATTCAATATATCTTGCTAATATTTGGAGTTTTAACAAATACATATTTCGAAATCTATTTTTTACGATAATTCGCATGTGTACTTGAATGTTATTTGTGCTTGTAGAGTAGGGTTTTGTGAGGACGTTCGCCTGTGTATCACAGACCTTATTAATGCTCTACCTTGCCTAAGTGATGAAAGTACCTTAGTGACGATATTTATTTAAGCATCGATATAATCGCGGCATTATGTGATCACTGATCTTAATTATGGTCATACGAGTTATCATATATCCAAAAGTGCTTGGTACAAGGCTTTAGCGATGGTCTTGTTCGCCCTAGTAATGGCAAGGAGATATCACTCGACCTTAATGAGGGTCTAATTCACCCTAGTGAGAAGCTACTATGAGGCCTTAGTGATGGCCTAATTTGCCTTAGTGTTGATAAGGAGAAACTTTGAGCATTTATGAAACTATAGTGTTGAGTCGTTGCTGATCTTAGGGATGGTCATATGAGTTAACATATATCAAAAAAACTCTTTATATAAGGCCTCAATGAGGGTCTATACTTCCCAATTTTCTATGTGGCTATGGGAAATGAGGATTGATGTGGCTGCAGTACGAGTTGATGACCAAATTACTTTCCATGAGTAAGACTATGTTATTTTGAGGATGCAACCATAAGTGGGCGTATGATATTTTAAAGATGTAGCCATAAGTAGGCATAAATATTTTTGAAGATGCAAGCATAAGTAGATGCATATGATATTTTGGAGGGTGTAAGTAGGAGATGGTACACTATTTATATTGAGGAAGAAACTATGAGGAAGTTCATCGGCAATTTTAAGAATACACATGTTATGGTGGATGTATATTCAGTATATGGGCTAGCACACCTGTGTTATCTGTTGGTATGATAGTGTGATGCTGCCACTTTTGAGTACGTATGCTTTTTTGTTTAGCTATATTGACTGTTGATCTATATAAATTTATTTGTGCATTCATGTTTGGACCAACCCGAGTTCTTCTTGTGAACTTTGGTATGAGCTAGTATGGTTAGATTATTGAGATGTATGGTATGATTTATTGACAAAGTCAATCTATGATAGAGATTGTTTTACTCTTTGTTGATGGAGTGCTATTTTTACATGCTATAGTTTTGATTACATGGTTATGAGAATGCATGTGTTACTATAATATGTGTGTGTAGAAAAGTAAATTCATGGTTGTAAATGAATTTTAATTATGCCATGAGATGAGTGTGTTATGCGGTTTTCATATGCTACTTTAGAAGTAGTTAGTTTGTAATTGATATATTCCCCGTGTTTTATGATTACACACACGACGATGCTTTATTGATTTAGTTGAGGGCAATTTTTGGGAAATTGCGAGGCAGCAATTCTTTTAAGTGGTGATGTTATGACTTGAAAATTCAACAAATTATTTATTAATAATTATCATTAACCATTTAAATTAAATTTATTATAAAAGGAAAATTTAAAAATAGTAGCCTTTTAAGGTATTTTGAGGTTCAAATTATATTTGCAAATATCAATGTTATCCAGTATTTTGACCAAGCAGTATCTAGATTGACTTGATGAATAGAACTTTAAAGCTATCAAAGTAAAAGGCCCGAAGAGAGCCATAAAATCCTGAAACTAAGGACTATCAAGATCACAAGCAAAAAATAAAACCACTCCATAAGGATTAAGGCCTGATCCATCAAAGTGATGGATCGATATCGATCCATAGAATCTCCCTAGACTTGCACCATTTTCCGCCTACAAACAAATATTGATGTTAGAATCCCATTCCCAACTCCATGGATCAATCACATTCTATTTGTCATCGAACGCCTTAAGGACTAGAAACGAGCAAGTCTACTTCTCACTGATCCATCAGATTAACTTATAAACAAGCTCATAAACATACAAATAAGTTTGGAAACACAAAGCTAACGATATATCTCTTCATCATAAATGGTTAGAAGACTTCGTAAGAAGATCTTATGAATTGATACCAATCCATGCCTATGGATTAGTATCAATCAATGGATGTTTACAGAAAAGGCCACGTCTTCTCGAGTACAACTGCATCTACAACATGGAGAACGTGGAGGAGGACATGTTAGATCATTTTCCATCGACCTACGGCACAAATAGGCATGGAGGGGTTTCATTTTAGGGATCTTTTTAGCTCTCAAGCAATCTATTACACGTTTCTTTTAATTGACTATCGAGTTGTATGAACCATAAGAACGAAACTTGTTAACGAGCCATATCATCAACAAAAATCTTAAGTGGATTTAGTCAACGATTGGCCGACCACAATAAATATGTGATGTTATGTTTTCACTTATTTTAGTTTACTTCTCTTTAATTTCATTCTCTACATAATCTCTTAGGTGTTGATGCCACATTTTGGTACTAATATTTTAGTGCTTTCATCGAGAGTCGATTCTTCGTCCATTTGGATCAATCATCTACTATTGGATTGCCTAACTCCAAGAGATATATCTAGGCTTCTTCTTTGTTGGAACTTTTAACTACCCATATTTTCATAAAATCTACACAGGTGTTTTCTATCATGGCTCGTAGAAGGGATCCATCCACCACTTTGTGTGTTGATGAAAATGTTAAGAATGCTGGTTCACAACATGTTGAAGATGTTGCATAGCCAACCGCTACGGATGTTCAGAACCCAACATACGTGCTCACCAAAGTTGAGATGGACCATATGATGATGTAAATGGAAGACAAGCTTTAGGAAAGCCACAGTTAGTTAAATGAACAAGTGAAGCAAAATTTGGACTAGTTGAATCAACTAACTAGTGGTTGTAGGAGAAATAGGAGGGATAAAGTGCCTTTTAATTCAGAATCTTATTGTTCCTCATCGTCGGAGCAAAGGTAGAGGGATAAAAAGAAAACGATGTTATGGAAGGAAGTCGGGAAGTCGAAACAAAGGTCATGACAGAGCCACGGCCAAGGCCTGTGGATCGGTATCGATCCATCAAGAGGGATCAGTCCCGAACCATCGAGCATGGGTCCTGGTGGTTGACTCCCAGGTGATGGTATTGGTTTGGCTTCTGGACGTGCTATCGACGAGCAGAATGCAGGAAAACAAGTGGATGTTGCAGATCTGCCAAATATACTATGTGTAAGGAATTGCTGAATGAATGGTTCTCTTGGAGTCAAGGGAACCATATCGTGAGACTAACCGAGAGCATTTACAAAACCAAACACTTGGGGCACATTATATTTATCATCATTTAGTAGATCCACCTGAATCGGATTTGATAAAATGGTCAAGGAATTGACAAGTGAGAATCAACACTGGGATTAATGACATTTACTTGGATAAACTTGCATGTGCAAACCATACATGTGTAGGTACTCGAAGATGGGTGCCAACCAAGCCTCTATAGTACACGATCGGACGCATAGAGCTCAACTACACTTGGCATCCGAAGGGATGCCAAATAACTCTAACCTACAACTTTGGGGCTAGAGTATAAACATTCAAAGGATGAATGAGACAGTTCGCCTTTATCACTCATGAATAAAGTCCGAAAGAGCATCCACACCTTGCTTGAAGCAAGACAAAATCAATCTAGGCCCGGAGATAGGAGGAATCTTCCTTACACCCATCAACACCTAGAGTTAGGCAAGATCGAAGGCTAAAGTCCTGGAAAAGGACGTTTTAACCACCGTGATTAAGTGGTTAACTCGGACCAACACCTAGAGTTGGGCATGGTTAAAGCATGTATTCTAGAGAAGGATGTCCGAAGAGACATTCAAAGATGAATTGCCTCGATTAATTCTTGGATTTAGGTGCAATCGCACTCAAAACATCCTTGAATGGATGTTTGAGTCTATTCTCGGACCAATTGGAGTTTGACCAAATTCCGGAGTACCAACAAATGCTCTAGTGAGCATTCTTTAATCACAAATAATAGAATAGACTAATAACTTAGTATGATGATGATAAGGAGAAGTGGAACGCAAATACATTGAATGTATAGTGCATTTCTCAAACACTTAGACAAATTAATGCAAAATTTGAATGAACTAAAAAGTCTTTATATTCGCAATCAAAATAGGACTTGGAAGAAAAAGTACAGATGTTACGGACAACTAGACCGAAAGAAAAAGCCAGGGCCGAACCGACACAAAATTAGCCTGAAAAAAAAGGTAGTTCCTAATGCTATGCAGCCAAAAGCACAAAGGAGATGAATGATCATTTCTTGGTCCTCTTCGACTTCGTCTTTTTCTCTTCATAAGATGGCTTGCTAGATCCCTTTGGTTTCTTCCTTTACTGCATTTTTCCTTTGAAGGTGAGCTAAGTAACATAGCAACATGCATGCTTTGAATGCTTCCGGTCATGGTAGAATGACCAAAGTGAAAATGGTCTCATTTGGCAAAGCTGTTGACAAAGGAGGAGGAAAAAAGTCAGTCGGTTCTTGCTTAATTTTTGCAGCAATCTTGAGCCGTTGTTTAAGAAGTTTGCTCATTAAAAGCAATTGAGTAAGATCAAGTGTCCCGATGATCTCAACATCATCATCCACATGTGTTTTCTAAAAGTTGCTACATCCCTCTTCTTGTAGCAAATCAATCATTTGCACATCTGGGTCGAAGGCATTACTGACTGGGATGCTTGTGGTTTACTTCAAAGATAGTTATGACCATTAAACCAGTCGTCGTTGCTTCTGTTCTTGGCTGAGAGCCTTTTTTGGGATGACTCTAAATGGTAGGATGACCTGAAATTTGAGAAAGATGAAACGAGAGATTAGCTACATCGATCGGCGTCATGTAGGCACTCTTAAATATGTGTGAGGTCAACAATATACCTTCGCTAGATTGAGGGTTAGTGTGAGCAGGCGTACCGCTCGAGTTCCCCTCCTGAATAGGAGATAACATGCTTTTCTTGTAAAGTTACAACACAACCAGATTGTACTCGGATCTGAAGGAGTGACAGACGCGGCTGGAGGCCAGGAAGTAAGACCTATAGCGGTATCCCGAGGAGTAGTTCCAAAACCTTCGAGTTGACCCTTTTGAACTGTAGCGGCTAGTTCTAGGTGTAAAATAAGCTCACCGTCTTTGAAGGCCTCGATCTCCTCTACACTTAAAATCTCTCTCTCCAGCTCCATCCATTCTATTTCATCCCTTTCTAAATGTTCGCGCTCATCTCACGCTTTCTTCTCTCATGCCATCGCTAAGGTGCATGGATAAGCTTTATCGAGCTATGCCAAATCTTTAATCTTAATAATATTGGCGTTATAGTTGGTGATGAGTGGATCGAAGCTATCCTTAATCCGTCTCTCTATGGATTTTGTTGAATATGCGATTACATGATTTTTGTTTGATGAAAATAAACATATATATATTCGTCTAAATGTATTTGGTAATGTACTATTTTATTTTTCATAAATTAAATAAACATTTGCTGAATAAAATAAATAACACAGAATTTGAATTCAAACAGAAATTTTATTCAAACAAATGTTTATTACAATCTTTGAATAGTACAAACTTCAAGCTCTCGCTATATATGTACAATTTCAATTACAGTACAATTTGGATTACATCACGATTCACATTTGACCTCACTACATATCACTCATTCACTCAACTCGTATTTTATCTTCAACTTCACTCCAAATTGAATCTAGCATCTGAGCAATCTGCAAAAATAAATATTGACGCAGTAAAATTGAAAAGGAAATATTTTTGCAGTATAAAATAAAATGTGGATGTTGTAAATAATATTTGCCTCAGTTATTTGGGTTGTTCGTCATCATTTAATTTTGAATTCATCATACACGAACAGCTTGTGACATACACAGTGTATCACTGTATATGCCACAAGGCCGTGCACACCGATATATACACTTGATAGAATTGTAGGGACAGGTGAGCACAGGTCAAACCCAAAACGCCGGGTTCAACTCAAGTGCAATAAAAATAATGTCACAATATCAGCACAAGGTCAAATACGAGCTACAAGCTGGATTCAACTCAGGAGTAATTTGAAAAACAAATCCAAATGCAATAAAATGGTCGGGAGCACCCTTAATACACGGCAAGTATACAACAAAGGCCATGCAAGCTACATACAGTCTCAAGTGAAAGGTTAGACAGTCCATTCAGACCATCAAGCAAATGCATATCAGATGATGTCAATGAGACTCAGCATGTACATGAAGGCAGCAAAAAGTCCAACCAGCAAAAATAGATACAACATAATGCTATAGGTCTGAAACTCCAAGGCAAGCACAACTGGAAGTATACATGAAGTATATAAATGACCAAACTCAATGAAACGGCAACTTGACACAATTACAATCTAGAATGAACACTGCAACAGGTCAAGGATGTGCACCAAACAAAAGCACAACACAAAAGTTCTCAAATGACAATATCAATTCAATGCAGCAACACCAAGCAGAAGTTAACAACACAAATGCACAAAATCAGACTACAAGTTCGAACAAAGCATGCATAACAGAGCAAGCAAGGGCACCATAAACTGCAAACAAAGTAAAACTGCTCATATACACGAACCAGTGCCAACAGACTCGAGTGCTACCAGATAACAATGAAGCATGAAGCAAACATATAGAACAGTGGACAGTGCACTGCAGATAGGACAACTCGGCCCAACAGACTCACATAGACCAGGCACCAAGTACACATGAATTGAAGTATGTTCGAAACAATAACACGTCAATCAAGTCTAACCATATACAAGTCAAAGAAACTAAAGCAATTTCAAAAATGACCGAAGTCAGATATATGAACTCGAGCAAGTCCAGCTACCACATGAAAGCAACCATACATATATACGCGTGTGAAACAGCATGTATACATATAGGCGGTGCAAACTAGCTCAAAGAATTAACTCGAAATAATTCAATATCAGATATAATGCAATAGTGTGCAGAGAAGTGCTACAAGACCATGTCAAACGTAGTGCAACAAAATATAAGTGTCGACCAAAGAATCAAGCTTCAAAGGTACAGGGTGCAGTGATGCAAAAATCACAAGGAATTCAATCTAGTGCCGAAATCATCAGTTTCATCTCAAAGTTATCAAGAGCCGATGCCAACAGAGAAAAGACCAAAGTCAAGGCCGCAAATAAATCAAGGTACAAGCTGAAGTCAACAGAGTGAAGAGCAGTATCAATATCAAGTGACTGAAGTCAACAAAATGCCAGCAAAATTGAAACTGTGGTGAGCAAGGAATCAATCACTATCAATTCAAAGCCGTGTTAATCAAGGAAGCAAAATATACGTTTTTAGGACAAGTCAGAAATCAACATCAGCATCAAAACAAAATCAAGTGGCCGAGACGAAGTCAAGAAAACTATCAAACGAACGAAAAATAAGGAGATCGAACTATATATAAACCCATAATCATCATCGGCTAAAAGTGAATCGAGTTGAAGCGATCAGTAAAGCAAAAGGAAAAAATCACATACCAAATCATCGAACTCGATCGAGAAGGAGCAGTCGTGTGCAAAAGTGCAAAGTACAATCGATCGTCAAGCAATCACGAAGAACAATCCACCCTGATCGAACTAATAAAGTCGGCTTCTTCAATTTTATACAAAGCCCTAATTTGCAAGCAAAGGAACGAGCCGCCATTATATAGAACAAGGAAGGAACGGGTCGAATACATAAGAAAAGAAATAAAGGAAGGCGTGTTTTGCTTAATTAAATTAGGACGGCTCCTTTTTCTTTAATATTGGATTAAAAGTTTAAAATTAGGGTTTTGTTGTTTTTAAATTATCGTCTTTTGTATTTTCTTTTGAAAAACGTTGTAATTACTAGTCATGTGACTAGGGGACAAACTACGTGGCGTAGTTTGAGAATTCGCAACCCAGTGGCTGAGTTGTGGCAGAGTTTTGAGCGTAGAGTTAGGTTAGTTAGTAGCGGGTGTCGTGAGTTTACGTATGTAAGCGTGTGACTACTAAATTTCTAGTTGAAACCTTGGGGCAGCACGTAGGCAGGGTTTTGTCGAAGCTGGCTAAATTCTGTGTCATTCTATTTCTGCATTTATTATTCTCCTATTATCTGTGCTGCTATAATTCTGATTTATCTGTGTTGTAATAATTTTACAAGCTTCCGCAATAATTTTTATAACTAACAGTATCACCCTATTCACCCCCCCACTAGGGTGAAATCGATCGTACAAGTGGTATCAGAGCTAGGAATAGAAGTCAACTTTTGTTTTTTTTAAAAATTGATTTTTCAAAAATCAATTTTTGTTTTAAAATTTGAATTTTTAAAATGGATTCTTTTAATAATGCTTTTGTTGAGGGACGGTCCATAGTTAGACCACCAATGTTCAATGGTGAATACGCCTACTGGAAAAATAGAATGAAATTTTTTTTGAAAACCATTGACGCTTGGAATATTGTTGAGACGGATTATAGAGCACCAACTATAACTGTAGATAATCAGGAAATAGAGAAACCAAAGAATCAATGGATAGAACTAGAAAATAAATTACAAACTACTAATGCTAAAGCTATGAATTCTATTATCTGTTTATTGGATCAATTTGAATTTAATCGTGTCTCACATTGTCTAACTGCGCAGGAAATATGGAACACATTAGAAGTGACTCACGAAGGAACATATCATGTCAAAGAATCTCGTCTTTCCATGTTAAGCAGCGAATACGAGAACGACACAATGGCGAAGGAAGATAATGTTAAAGAGATGCATGGACGACTTTCCATTATCGTATACAAATCAAAAGCTCTGGGAAAATCATACACAGAGTTGGAGATAGTCCGAAAAATCCTCAGATTCCTTCCGCGAAGATTTGAAGCAAAAGTGACTGCCATTCAAGAATCGAAAGGTTTAAAACAAATGAAAGTTGAAGAACTCATCGGAAATCTCACCACTTATGAGCTAGAAATGAAATTCAAGGAAGAGAGTGAAGGAGGAGATACTCGAAAGAAATCAATAGCTCTCAAGGGAACAACCGAAAGTGATGATGATAACGATGATGATGATGGAGCAGCAGAGCTGGAACAACTAATGAAGAAATTCAAAAAGTGGAATCGCAAATATAGAAATCCAGCTCTAAATCAGAAATTGAAAAGCAAAATAAACAAAATACTAGACGATCCAGAAGAATGGGAGATCATTTGTCACAAGTGCAACCAACCCGAACACATTAAGCCCAATTGTCCTCAAAACCGACATGACTTTGAAAAGAAATCAAAAAGGAGAAGCTTTGCAGCCATGTGGAATACAAGTGATGAAGATAATCAAAGTACTAGCAGTGAGAGTGAGAAAGCAGATATGTGCCTTCAAGGTAATATAACTGATAGCGACGATGACGAGCCAAGCGAGGTATCAAAACTCACTCACTCACAACTACTTATATATTTCCACGAAGTAAATGGCTGTTTTGAACGATTTAGGGAGAAATATGCTAAAATTGAATCACAAAGAGATAGTTTGATTGAACTAAATGAACAGCTTGAACAATTAGTTAAAAACTATCAAAATAAGTGCCCTAAGTGTGATAAGTGTCCAACATTTGAAGAAGAAATTAAAAAATCAGAAATTAATATAAAATCACTTGAAAATGAAATTTTGATTTTGAAAGAGAATGAAAATACTAGGAGAGAGAATTCTATTAAAAGGTGCACACAATTATTACACGACAATGAATCTCTCAAAACACAAGTCCAACAATTGTCAACGACTTTAGATAAATTTTCAAAAAGTGAAAAATCGCTGAATATGCTATTAGGGAAGCAAACTGTTAATACAGTTAGACAAGGACTTGGATATAATCAATCTAAAAATGTTAGAAATGTGATTAATCAAGTAAATTAAATGTGCAAAATTTGCAGAAAATTTGGACACAATCAAAATAGTTGTTGGTATAGACCCAAACACATAAAAACCATGCCAATTTGGGTTCCAAAAGGCACAAATACAAGATCTCTCAAGGCTAAACAAATCTGGATGCCAAAAGGAACATATATAAATAGTTATGGGTCTTTAATAAATTATTTTTCGAAATATTCTACCACTAACAATCATGGACCTATAAAAACAAATAGGTCACAAAAATCTTTCAACGTGTAGGTGTGGTGGCAGGCTAAGGAACAACAATAGTGTTACTTGGATTCTGGCCGTTCCAAGGACACAACGGGCGACAAAGCGAAGTACCTTAGCCTAGTATAAAGGTGACAGAATCACAATGGACAACAACAAAAAATATCGTAAAGGTAAAACAGGTAATAGTGTATTTATTTGAACGATATGTTAAATGTGATAATTTGCACCGTAATCTAAGTTAAATAAGCCAATAATGAGATGATGAAATAATGATGATATTGATTCTGACCTATTCAAAATTGTTGGCCAATTATATTCTTATGCCTACAACACTATAAAAATCTCTAGAGTCTTTGAATTACTTCATATATATTAGTTTGGTTTAATAATAGTGTTTTATTGGATGATAATACATTTGGTTATTTTATGGCTAACTCTATATTCACGGTTTTTGATGATTTACACGGTTTCAATTCAAATTCAAGAGAATGTCATTTAAAAAGCTGTTAAAATTGGTTTTGAGATATTTTGTTGCACGCTTCATGGTCTGGTCTATCAAATTCAATTTTGAGCGAAAGAGTAATTTAGATGCAGATTACACTGGTAGTCTAGTTGATAGAAAAATTACAAGTTGAACGTGATTTTTGTTGAGACATTTAGTAACTGCATCGTTTTTCAAAGAAAATATCTGTATATTTATCATTTCAAATAATTTTCAAATAGCAGAAATTTTTCTCATATAACCCCTTCCAGAAAATCAATTTTGACCACGTTCTCAGATCAGTCATTTTGAAAAATTGATTGTATAATTATTTTTGAATTTGATTTTAAATGACTATCTTGACTAATCTGACTCCCAATAATTATCGAAAAGATAAATAGTGATTGAAAAGTGCTGAGTGTTGATATTTATCATATATTATGACTCGAGACGGTATAATTAGTAAATTTCTTTAGAAATTTAAACAAGAGTTATTAAACTTTTTGTTGGTAAAAATTCCATGACCATCTCTATTTCTATCATATTTCTAATGACCATCACTCGTCAAAATCTATATAGTTTGTCAATATGTGGTGCTTTAAACAGGAATCATTCGTTTTTCATTTTTCATTTTTAATAAAATAAAATAAAAATAATAAAAATAATAAAATAAAATTAAAATAAAATCTAAAGTATTCACTCTCATTTAAAAGTCCTCACGGTTATGCATGGGTGAATTACTTGGAATTTGTTATGTGCTTCCTTGCTCATTTAAATGTCCTCACGGTTATGCATGTATGGAACGCATATCAAAATTGATTTTATTTAAATAAACAAGTTGATTCTAATCCCATTTAAAAGTCCTCACGGTTATGCGTGGTTAGAAGATACTTGAATTCATTTTTTAAAATAAAAAATTGAAATACTACTAATCTCATTTAAAAGTCCTGACGGTTATGCATGGTTGGTAGATATTCAAATTCCTGATATAAATATACTACAAATAGACACAACTGTATGGTTTTATATGATGATATCATTCCCATCATTCTAAAAGTGGAATTTGCGCCTAACAAAATATTTATGATTTTTGTTTGATTTTTTATTGAAATTTAGTATTTATATTCAATTGAGTTTTAATGTTGGATTAATATCGATCACTTTATCTCTACTTTCTCTAACACTATTACTCTTTTGCTGATAACAAAGGGGGGAGAGAAAAGTTAAGATTTTGTTAAATAAATCAAGCACAGGTCAAATATTTTCTATTTGCATCTAGGCTCATTTGTGTATTTTTAATTGTATGCATATATGAAAGGGGAGCTTTGTGTAGAGAGGAAGCATTTAAATAGGGGGAGCAATTAGAGTATATCAATGATCAAATACAATTAACATATTCAATATCTTAAATATATGTTTGTTATCATCAAAAGGGGGAGATTGTTGAATATGCGATTACATGATTTTTATTTGATGATAATAAACATATATATATATATATATATATATATATATATTCGTTTAAATGTATTTGGTAATGTACTATTTTATTTTTCATAGATTAAATAAATATTTGCTGAATAAAATAAATAACACAGAATTTGAATTCAAACAGAAATTTTATTCAAACAAATGTTTATTACAATCTTTGAATAGTACAAATTTCAAGCTCTCACTATATATATACAATTTCAATTACAGTACAATTTTGATTACATCACGATTCACATTTACATTTGACCTCACTACATATCACTCTCACTGAACTCGTATTTTATCTTTAACCTCACTCCAAATTGAATCCAGCATCTGAGCAATCTGCAAAAATAAATATAGACGCAGTAAAATTGAAAAGGAAATATTTTTGCGGTACAAAATAAAATGTGGATGTTGAAAATAATATTTGCCTCAGTTATTTGGGTTGTTGTCATCATTCAATTTTGAATTCAACATACACGAACAGCTTGTGACATACACAGTGTATCATTGTATATGCCACAAGGCCGTGCACACCGATATATACACTTGATAGAATTACAGGGACAGGTGAGCAGAGGTCAAACCCAAACGCTGGGTTCACCTCAAGTGCAATAAAAATAATGCCACAATATCAGCACAAGGTCAAATCCGAGCTACAAGCTGGATTCAACTCAGGTGTAATTCGAAAAACAAATCCGAATGCAATAAAATGGTCGGGAGCGCCCTTAATACACGGCAAGTATACAACAAGGGCCATGCAAGCTACATACAGTCTCAAGTGAAAGGTTAGACAGCCCATTCAGACCATCAAGCAAATGCATATCAGATGATGTCAATGAGACTCAGCATGTACATGAAGGCAGCAAAAAGTCCAACCAGCAAAAATAGATACAACATAATGCTATAGGTCTGAAACTCCAAGGCAAGCACAACTAGAAGTATACATGAAGTATATAAATGACCAAACTCAATGAAACGGCAACTTGACACAATTACAATCTAGAATGAACACTGCAACAGGTCAAGGATGTGCACCATACAAAAGCACAACACAAAAGTTCTCAAATGACAATATCAATTCAATGCAGCAACACCAAGCAGAAGTTAACAAACATAAATGCACAAAATCAGACTACAAGTTCGAACAAAGCATGCACAACAGAGCAAGCATGTGCACCATAAACTGCAAACAAAGTAAAACTGCTCATATACACGAACCAGTGCCAACAAACTCGAGTGCTACCAGATAACAATGAAGCATGAAGCAAACATATAGAACAGTGGACAGTGCGTTGCAGATAGGACAACTCGGCCCAACAGACTCACATAGACCAGGCACCAAGTACATATGAATTGAAATATGTTCGAAACAACAACAAGTGAATCAAGTCTGACCACATCCAAGTCAAAGAAACTAAAGAAATTTCAAAAATGACCGAAGTCAGATATATGAACTCAAGCAAGTCCAGCTACCACATGAAAGCAACCATACATATATACGCGTGTGAAACAGCATGTATACATATAGGCGGTGCAAACTAGCTCAAAACATTAACTCGAAATAATTCAATATCAGATATAATGCAACAGTGTGCACAGAAGTGCTACAACACCATGTCAAACATAGTGCAACAAAATATAAGTGTCGACTAGAGAATCAAGCTTCAAAAGTACAGGGTGCAGTGATGCAAAAATCACAAGGAATTCAATCTAGTGCCGAAATCAACAGTTTCATCTCAAAATTATCAAGAGCTGATGCCAACAGAGAAAATACCAAAGTCAAGGCCACAAGTAAATCAAGGTACAAGCTAAAGTCAAAAGAGTGAAGAACAGTATCAATATCAAGTGACTGAAGTCAACAAAATGCTAGCAAAATTGAAACCATGGTGAGCAAGGAATCAATCACTATCAATTCAAAGCCGTGTCAATCAAGGAAACAAAATATACATTTTTAGAACAAGTTATAAATCATCATCAACATCAAAACAAAATCAAGTGGCTGAGACGAAGTCAAGAAAACTATCAGACGAACGAAAAATAAAGAGATCAAACTATATATAAACCCATAATCATCATCGGCTAAAATGAGTCGAGTTGAAGCAAGCATATCAGTAAAGCAAAAAGAAAAAATCACATACCAAATCACCGAACTCGATCGAGGAGGAGCAACCGTGTGCGAAAGTGCAAAGTACAATCGATCATCAAGCAATCACGAAGAATAATCCACCTGATTGAACTAATTAAAGTCGGCTTCTTCAATTTTATACAAAGCCCTAATTTGCAAGCAAAGGAACGAGCCGCCATTATACAGAACAAAGAAGGAACCGGCCGAATACGTATGAAAAGAAATAAAGGAGACCGTGTTTTGTTTAATTAAATTGGGCCGGCCCCTTTTTCTTTAATATTGGATTAAAAGTTTAAAATTAGTGTTTTTTGTTTTAAATTATCATCTTTTGCATTTTCTTTTGAAAACCATTGTAATTACTAGTCGCGTGACTAGGGGACAAACTACGTGGCGTAGTTTTAGAATTCGCAACACAGTGGCTGAGTTGTGGAAGGGTTTTGAGCATAGAGTTAGGTTAGTCAGTAGCGGGTGTCAAGAGTTCACGTGTGTAAGCGTGTGACTACTTAATTTCTAGTAGAAACTTTGGGGGCAGCACGTAGGCAGGGTTTTTCCGAAGCTGGGTAAATTCTATGTCGTTCTATTTCTGCATTTATTATTCTGCTATTATCTGTGCTGCTATAATTCTGATTTACCTGTGTTAAAATAATTTTATAAGCTTCCGCAATAATTTTTATAATTAACAGTATCACCCTATTCACCCGCCCCCCTTCTAGGGTGAAATCGATCCTACGGATTTCACCAGCTCATCCACTCTTTTCTCCTTGTCTAGCGCATCATCTCTTTCCTTGCATGCATTATCTCTCTTTTTGCACACATCGAGAGCCTCATCTTTCTCTTTCTTTTCTTCTTTGAGATGTGCCCTTAATGCTTTTTCTTATTCAACCAAATCATGATTTCTATAGCGAACAGACTCCACTTTGATTAGATGATTCCTTCTTTAACTCGGCAACTTCTTGGTCGAGATGGGTGATGATCTCACCATTCTGGTCTGTCGTAAGCTTCATTCCTATAATCTTAATCTCTAAACACACAACATATTCCTAGATCTTCTCATTTAGCCCTTTCTAGATGAAGTACCGATCGTACATGTCGTCAATAAAGGATAACATCTTCTCCCTAATATGTAGAAGAATGTCTTTCAGATTTGGGACAAACTTGATGCCTTTGAAATTGATCTTCGAAAAATGATGCTATTACTCGGCAATCTAAGGATGTGAAGGGATCGGTTGTTCTTTTTCAATGACAAGCTATTCAACTGACTTCTCGAAAGGTTCTTTATCAGATATACATCGAGAGGAATTGGAAGTAGTGGATTTCAATGGAACGACAGGCTGCTTAACTGAGAGGGAAGTACGAGAAGGTTCATCAAAAATGACATCGTCATAGTGACTAAACTGTTTTTTCCAACCTCTAGAAGGGGGAACCAGGACCTGGATTGGTGCTTGGACAATGAATCCTGTGGCCTATAATCTTTCTTTCAACTTCCATGATCATGGCTTAAACGCTGGTTGAATCTAATTCATGACTACGTTTGTGGGGTCGCGCGGTTGATTTGTGCTCGATGGGAATCCCATCTAATCTTGAAAGTACAGTCCATGTCAATCCATTGTATCTACAAATGAAATGAAGAAAGATTAGCCTTGACTGAATTTGAACATGGCATGAGCTAATCAAAATGCAGTTCATGTGTATGTGCGTAGGTGTCGTAATGTCCCGTTAACAGACCGTGGGTTTGAATTTTGCTGATATGAGTAATATCCCTTGCTTTGGTAGAAGGTACATCCTCTTGGAACAGAACGGGGGCCATAACATCTCTAAAACTCATATTAGCTAGGCCAAAGAAGTCGATTACATTTGGAATTGGCCCAAGAATAGCAAAAGTATCCTCTAAAGTCTGTACAGGAGTCTCAAATGTGGTCATAGCTGGTAGAGGCGGGGTTGAAGTCCTCTTTTGGGAAGTTTAATCTTAAGGCTCTTCCTTTGAAGAGGTTGTTGATCATTATCGCCTTCACCTTCTTTACCTTGTTCACCAACTTCTTTACCTTTACCTCTGATCTTACCCTCTTTGGATTGTTCTTGAATGTTGCCAATCTTGACCATTGTACTATGGACTGAGGGCACTAGTGAGTGATCTCCATCATCTTCGGATAAAAAATCATCCTTATTACTTCTAGAGGCTTTCGAAGCAGCACCTAAACTACGATCAAACTCCAACAAGTTATAAGCATGCAGATTTTCATCATTAAGCAATGCCTTTGCCTTTCTCTCCTCTTTCGAGATTTGCTTAAGTTCTTGAGGGTTTCTGCCATAGTTTAATAGTTAGGCATGCATGTCACATCTGCAAGGAACAATAAAGACGTTCAGTAATAGCAAAACCATGAATCTGAGCTTGTACGAAAAGAACAAGAACAGAACTTATGAGGAGATGGCCATCGATGTGCAAATCTAGAAGGACAGCGAATGAAGAATAACCTCCTTAAAATAGCTTAGTTTGTTCCAAGTGCCAACCGCAAATTTGACACCCCTTGGATGGTTCGAAGAAGACAAGGAAAGTTTTCACTTATGGAGCTTGAAACTATACAGATACCGTATCTCTTGATTGGTGGGGATGCGATCAAAGTGATGAACGAATATGAAAAATAGGCTGTGAAGGAATGCATAAATGTTCGGATGGCATTGTGCTGGAGCTAATATCATAAAGTGAAGAACTCGTCGGATGAACTGATTAAATGTTGGGACTCTCCTTCCAAGCAGATATATCTATTATATGTTTTATACTCGTTTGGCGGATGTAGTGCCCTTTGGTCGCACGTCGGAACCAATACGTCCTAAAATAAGGTTTAGTGCTTCTCACAGATTCTCCTAAGCGAACATTCTTTGATTTTTGAAGTGGTAGAATCAACAGAATAGTCTAATATGATAGCATCGTCAAGTGTGTTAGGTAAGGCCTCGACTGTTTGGCCTTCTACAGGCTCTGTTGGAACTTCTGGAACATGTTGTTCCATTGGTGGATTTTCTAGTCGAGGTGCAGGCTATATTGGAGTTTGCTGTGAAGAATGAGCCATGGTTAAGCTTAACTCAGTATCTAACTCAACATGTCTGACAGTTGATGGACCTGCAACTTGAGTATAGAGAAGCTTGGAATGTCTATAAGCCATAGCTATCAAAATTCAACATATAATTGATATTTGACTGATTAGAAGTCATGCCATATGCCAAAGTGAAAATCTAGTGCATTGTCGCGTAGAGATGATTTCTAATATTGTGCAACGGTCCATTTGAAAGTCTGGATATTATACAAAGTGACTATCATCGCTGACCGTCCCAATGGACTTTCACATCATTAGTTATTCCTTAGAATGCTCAAGAATTCAGAGGGTAATGCTTGGGAAAATCGAAATCAATCAACAGTGCAATTCTCAAAAGAAATTTTGAAGACAAAAAAAATCCCCAAGGGTTGGATCGGTATCGATCCATACCTTAAGTGGGCTTTCTTCTCCATTGCATTTTGTTCCCTCATCCTAAGCATTGCCATCAACATGGAATCCACCAAGGTTTATCTCCATATCGATCGCCACCCACCTATGAACACTTAAGCTAGAGAAAACGATTGGTTCAAGGTTGGAATCATGATTTTTTTTAAGTGCAAGATGGATCGATTTCCACCCAATAAGATCGAGCGATGGTTAGCGTTCGGAAGTGGATGTGTTGAACGGTTGTGGCAGAAGTTCAAAAGTTGGGGAGCAGTAGAGCAACGGTTAGGTTCAAGTCAAAAAATCGTTAATGGCGGAACAAAGCTCTAACTTAATTGCAAATAAAGTGAAGAGAAAGAGTGAAATGACCTGGGTTATATAAACCCCAAAGCACGGAAATAGGCGGAACAATCACCATACACTAAGGCTATGGGTCGGTACTGATCCATACCCATAGATTGGTAACAATCAATAAAATCTTAAAAGCAAAAAATTAAGAAATGTAATATACACACACATATGTATATGTACATATCTAATGTTTCACGGGAACCAGTATGTACATGGAACTAAGGTATGATGGAAAATAAAAGCGCCCATGCATGCATACTTATGGTTCAACACCTAGAGTCAAATGAAAGCAGATTCGAACATATAAAACAGCAAGTCTACTTTTCTACCTTCATAGTCTCAGAATGATAAATCATGAGGGTATGCTTTAGCTTTATAGTCTGGGATGGTAACAAAGTATCATGACAAATGGCTATAGAGATGACATTTCATTGAAAGAAATGGAAAAAGAATAACAACTATTCGGAGCATAAATCGGAGTTCGATATAGCAATCCCAACCTGTCTCGGTGGAAAGTACATCGTGTTTTTCAACAAGGCGCACTTTGGAGGGAAAATGTTGTTCACCTTTTGACTAGGTAGTATCTAGACTGACTTGATGAATAGAACTTGAAGGCTATTGAATAAAAGGCTCGGAGATATAGCCATAAAGTCCTAAAAATAAGCACAACCAAGATGACAAGACAAAAGCAAAACCACTCTAAAAGAATCAAGGTCCGATCGATCAAAGTGATGGATCAGTATCGATCCACAGAATCTCGCCAGGCTTACACTATTTTCCTTCAACAACCAAGTATTGATGTTAGAATCCCATTCCCAAATCCATGAATCGAGCACATGTTATTTGTTATTGAACGCTTTAAGCACTAGAAAACAACAAGTCTATTCCTCTACCGATCCATTAGATTGACTCAGAAATAAGCTCATAACCACACAAATAAGTTTGGAAATACAAAATTAACCATATATCGCTTCATCTCAAAGTGATTAGAAGATTCCGTACGAAGAACTTATGTATCGGTACTTATTCATGCCTATGGATCGGTATCAATTTATGATTGTTTGCCATCAAGGCCATGTCTTCTCGAATACAACTGCTGCTACAACATGAATAGCGTAGAGGAGGATGTGTTGGAGCATTTCCCATCGACCTACAGCGTAAATAGGCATGAGGGTCTTCATATCAGGGATTTTTTAGCTCTCTAGTAATCTTTTACACATTTCTTGTAATTAGCTATCGAGTGGTACCGACCCATAAGAATAGCACTTGTACAACAACTATATCATTAATAAAATCTCAAGTGGACGTAGGCAACGATTGACTAAACTACTATAAATATGTATTGTACTATTTTCTCTCATTTAATTTACTTTTTCTTCAATTTCATTCTCTAAATAATTTCTTGGGTGTTTGTGCCACATGTTGGTACTAATAATCGAAAACCTATATTTCAACATATAACATAATATGCTTTTTTGGCGTTTGAGAATCGTTTTTTAAGGCCTTTAAGACTACTTTGGCCCAAGCGACCTTTTTTGTCTATAAATAGATTGTTATGAAGAAATCCTAGCATCGTCCACTCTATGTCTTCTTCATTTTTGGATATCCTATCCTTTCTTATGTCTAATCTCCTCTCTCTAATTGAGATTAGATCTTTCAATCCTAAAAATTAACGCCAAATGGATTATGTTGCCAAACCTATGCATATCATACACCATATTGAACGTCTTAATGATGCATAGGGATGTCTAAGATTCATTTATCAGATTGACACACCATTCTTTCAAAAATTGGCAAACAAATCTGGACTGCTGGTTTTGGTGCTTCACAACCAGTGATGATAGGCGATGCCGTTGGTACTGTTGGGTTGGCGACGATGAGTAGAGTGTGTCAATGGGGTCTGATCGAGTCAGAGTTGGGTAGTTTACTGAAAAAAATTAAATTAGGGTTTAAGTGGGAAGGCGGTGGCTAGATCTTTTCTGTGATAATGGTGATGCACGAGTGTGGGGGTGGTCGGCATTTACGCTAGGCTCAACAGCTTCTACGATGGTGATGACGCATGAGGTGTGGGGTTAGTCGCCTTTCATCCTAGTCTTGCCGGTTGTCATCCTTGGCTAGGCGACCACGTTCTACTAGGGTTGCATCATGCACGATTGTGAGCAATGACATGAAAATTATGCATGATTCTAACGAGGAAGGAGAAGGTACATTTACAAATAAGCCGCTATAATTTTGTTAATTACGAACTAAATTCCAAATCTTCTAATCATCATATTTTTTGAATACAAACTAAGTTTCAAGTGTGGTTTAATCCGTTCGACTTATGGCAAAAATCCAGACAATTTGAGGCGTTGTTTGCTGGTTTTGGGAGTTACATGTAAAAATCCATCGGCATGATTAAATAATCCCAATTATTTTTATTTTAAACATATTAAATATATCTACATCGATTAAATTATAAATTTATTGACATATGCTATACTTTATGATGATTTTTGGTTGTTATGGTGTTTTAATATGTTTTATGTTCCAATTTGACTATTTATTGTTAGTTCTTGTAATATTTGATGATAGACGTTTTATAGTAATTATTGATTTTAAAATAAAATAATTCATTAAATGAAAATGAATAAAATTATATAATTTGGGAAGATAATATTATTTACATTTTTTGAGTGACGTACGTAAATAACAATGGTTATTTCATATTGAAATTGATGTCAAACATTTAATGCGGTTACTATTTATGAATTTTTGGGAAAACTCACAAACAACAATGGAAACTCTACTTGTAAAGTGAAATTTGAAGAATTTAAAATTAAAGTGGGATTTAATAAATAATAATGTGGTTTTTTTATAATAAGAGTCTTACTTAATTCAAGCAGAGCACTTATTTTGGTGTCTCAACGGTTCGGACTCGTTACCCCTACAACCTTAGTCTAGAGCGCCATACCATTTAGCACTTGAGCAAGTGCTCTCTAATAATTCGATTTTGAAAAGGACCATATTCTTTTAGATAAATAACAATAAAATAATTAATTTTATGGAGTTTATGGAAAAATAATACTATTATTATCATTATTTGAGTAGTAGAAATAAGAGATGTTTTAGGGTCAATAATGATAATAATGAAGATTTGTTGTTAAAATCTGTTTTGGGTTAATTTATTACTATTTTGAGATAACTAGAAATAAAAGGAGTTTGATATTCAAAATGGGATATTATTATTGAGTTAAATATTTGGTGGTGAAAAATACTAAAGACATATGAGAATATATTGTTTTTGATGTAAAGTAACAATATTGTTGTTTTTTAAAGTGAATCGGTGTAAATTACATTTTTTTAACCACATACCGATGTTTTGAAATATTTGAAATAATAAATTTATAACAAAGGAACATCCTCCCATCTCTTAGTCAAAAATATATAGTCTTCCTCAGCATAGGAAATAATGTCATCTCATAATGACTAACCAAATATGTTTCCTAACATCCTAATAGTTTCTCTTGTGCACACCCAATAAAAGTCGGCATTTGATAACTACCCAACGTACAATTACCATATATAACAAGTTTAACCTAGCACATAAGAGAAACAACCACAATAAGATAGCCATATAAAAAACAATTAAAAAAGATCATAGCAAAACAAGCAATGAACAATAATGCAACGCAAGTAGAACGAATTAATTAAAACTAACATGTCATAAAATTTGAACCAACTATATTCAAGAAAAGCGGTACAATTTTCCTAACAGAACTAGTCACTTAACAAGCATAAGAACAATGCAATCAGTTTAACCAAATAAAGCAAATATAGCTAAATGAAATGTCTATATCCCATACATCGAAATTGGAAACCATCACATCTCCCTATAGAGGGGAATAACTAAATATCCTAGGGAAAGTCATACAAAATATGCATAAAGGTTACATCATAATGGAGTTGGACAAATGTAAAACTCATATCATCCAGTCATCTCACACCTATGCTACCTAGTCTAATCTCATAGTTCTAAAAAAACACTTTTAAAGAATACCTCCAAAGTTTATTTCTCAAATCAAATATTTTCTTTCCAAACTATACCCGAATCAAATTTTTCTCATTTTGGTAAAATATTTTCCAAAGTATATTAAAATTAAATATTTTATAACTCATTCTTTTAAATAAAATATGTTTCAAATATATACCCAATAAAACATTTTTTTTTCTACTTGGGTATTTTCCTACCCAAAGTTGTTCTCCTCCCAAAACATCATTTATCAAATGAATCCATTAAAAAATACTTCAAACAATATTTACTTCTAAACAAAAAGTATTCCAAACTCAAAGATATTCTTTGAATTAAATATTTTTCTCAAAAGAAAATGTTTCTCACACACTTTACTTAACAAGGCATTTCTCAATTCAAAATTTTTCCAAATAAAATATGTTCAAATATTTTCTTTGATAAAATATTTTCTCAAAATTTTCTTTCAAAATTTTCTTTGATAAATTATTTTTAAAATATAAGCATTTAACTCTTTTCTAACAAGAATTCCACTAAAATATTTCTAACAAAATGTTTCCAAACTAGAATACTCTCTATAAATGTACCTTTTGTAATATACTCCTTCAAAGAAATGTTTTCAAAAAACCAATTTTAATTAAAATATCTTCTACTAAAATATTCTTTCCCAAGTGTTCTAAATTAAATATAAAATATTTTACATCTTAAATTAATCATCCTTTCTACGATAATATCTTCGTTAAAAAAATCATTTTTCTCAAATTAAGTACTTTATTTTTACCCATGTAAAAATTTCAGAAAATCATTTTAAATCTGAAAACATAAATTTCATTTCTAATAAAATATCTTTATAACTAAAAATGTATATTTTAATGCAACCTTTCAAAAAAATAACTTTTTGATTAATACTTTTTACAAAATCAACTGGTAAGGCCATTTGTTAAGATTTGGCTTTACTTACATAATTAAACATCATGTGTGTATCTTTCCCAAGTCATACCCAGCACTCAGTCACTCCTATAAGTGCTCATCTTACCCTACTCCTATTGTATTTATTTCCCATACAAAGATCATCATAAATAGACATCGTTTTAGGGAGAGATAATGGTGGTTGCAAATACATCCCATATACACACAAAGCATACAATCAGCAATAAGAATGCTCTCTCGTTCTATGTTTAACTAAACCTAAGGTGCAAATTAGCCTACTATAAATGGTTTAAACCTTCCTAAGGCTCAGATAATCGCTATACCCAAGCTCTGATATCAAATTTGATGCTTCACTATTTTCATTATCTAAAATTAGTGGCAAACAACGTGAAATATGCTTGCACCCTAACCTGAAATATAAAAATAGTGAGTCATTAGTCATATACTTTAAAACTCAAATATATGAACAAAAAGAGGAAAACCCTCATAAAGGAATTAAACAAAAATACGTATAAAATTTTAGTAAATGAACACCATACAAGATTTAATGCATCCAATAAAAATCCATATATGTAGATACATCAATTTTATAGATAGTACAATCATAACAAATGGGAAATATACAGAATAAACAACCTGTAGATATTTCATACATCCAGACCTATTTTCCATCTACTGCTTCCACATGCTAACTTTACAAATACATGTATATAAAGTGAAAAGGAAAAGGTGATCCACTATGTTTGGACTATGCATATCCATAAAAACCTCGGCCTCAAGGGATTCGTAGGGTATTGCGTAGGAAAACATTGCCAACGCACAGTTCATGATCAAGCCAGCGTAGTTCTATTTTCTGCTCTTCTCTCGGCATCAAATACTTGTTAGTACATAACATCGCATAACAATATCAACCAAGCAACCAATACACGTAGAAAACATCATATTCTACTATGTTACCACAATGAATCATCATAAATATCAGGTAATAATAACAACAACAACATATGATCATTAAACATCACGTAAACTCAATAACGCTTAGCGTCAACACAAAACATCAAACAAATGGACAGCAACAAATATTGTCAAATGTATACTAATCACTCATCACTAGTTAAATAACATAAATAGCATAAAATGAAAATATAAATCCATGCCACATTAGTGATGCAACTAGGAAACTCATATGTATTAACTACTTTGTATTGTTAACATAAACATCAAACTCATCAAATGTACACTAACTACTCTATATTAGGAACACAACCATCAATGACATCAACATAACAAAACCATAATTAACTACACAACATACGCCTAGTAATAATGGAAAAATATCATATAACCCACCCTAATGTGATTCCATCTTCACACAACAAACATGTGTGATATATGTCGCAACAATCCAAAATAAATATTTAAATTTATTATTTTTCCTTAAGTAAAAAATCATCTTACTATTGTTTATTATAAAATATTTTTATCTTTATAGTCTCAAAACAACAACATACTTTGAAAATCCTTCATTTTTAAATATAATTTTAAATATCTCAAACATTTTTATTCAGTCAAAAATAGTAATTTACGTTAAATTACTTTCAAAGACAACAATATTATTACTGTACATCAAAATTATAATATTTACTCAAATCTCCTCATTATCTTTCACAACCAGTTTATCACTACTTAACTCAAAAATAATAATATTCCCCATTAAACTCAAAAATCCTTTTATTGATATTTATCTCAAATATAGTAACAAATCAACCCAAAATACTACTATAAACACAAATTTATTTTTATTATTACTTTCCCCAAAATATCTCTTATATTTATTACTCAAATAATGACGACGATGAAGATAATGATATTTTCCCATAAACTCCATAAAAACAATTATATTATTATTCTACTAAAAAAATAATATAGTTTTCCAAGAAAATCACATTATAACCTACTAAATTATACTTTACTTTATATAATAATAAATTTTCTAAATTCACTTAAAATTTATTTTTTCTTTAAATGAGTTTCACCGAAAATTCATAAAGAATAAACTTATTAAAATTTTCATTTCAATTTCAGTTTATATTGTGAAATCACCATTATTTATAAATTTCACTCAAAATTTGTAAATGATCTTAATTTCCATTGATTTATTTTTTTTTGAAATTAGACAATTTTACTAATCTCTATTAATTAATTATCCTTAATCTATAATAATTACTATGAAATCCAACATCCAACAATTAAGTAGACAAATGACCAAATTGGAAAACATATCATCTCAAAACACACAACAACAAAATAATCATCAAAAGAGCATGACAAATATTAATGGATGTATATTTTATCAATGAATACTTATTTAATATTTTTAAAATGTAAATGCTCATAACCATTTAATCCCACCAAGTCGCTTTCACAAGAAGCTCCCAATCCAACAGACCTTATGCCACTTTGTCTGAAATTTTGGCATGAGTCCAACAAAACAAATTTCACATTAATCGAAGGTCGTACGCAAAAGTTATTTGGATTAGAAGATTCCGGATTTAAAATGTGAATAATTATTTTTTAAGGTTTATTATGCTAAATTATCTTCCCCTTTAAATTACATGGCCACCAATCACCTCTAGTTTTGACTATGATTTTATCGCCTCTAACCTAACTGGTGTCACCGGCTACCCTCCACAGGATCGCCTTGCTCCTCTCTTCCGATCGAGACATCGACGTTGACCACCGTGGCAAGAACCGGTCATGCTCAAATCATCACCGTAGGCTTCTACTTAAAAAGCCCAATGCTTTGATCATCTTTGTATATAATTAAGACTATCCCTGAGTTTGTCTTATTGAAATCTATAACTTTACATCTTCAATTTTTTCAATATATGCTTATAATAAAAAAATCCTAATTTGATATAGGGTTCATTGATTTCCACCTTTGATTGCGATTTCTAATCAACTCAAGAACCTCTTCTTCTCGTCGAGACGATCGATTTGATATATAATTGATGGTATTTGGATACTCTGAATTTTGGAACTATTTTGTAATTAGTGAAAAGTGGTTGCCATTAAAAACGATTAAGGAGTAATTTTGGTATTAGCGAAGAGAGTGTGATCTAGTTATGGTTAGGGTTTGGAAAGACTCGTATTTAAAGAAAACTTTGGGTATTTTGGATCTAAAGCAAGTCCGAGCCTAAAAAATACTCATTTTGTCAGTATGTTCAAACCATAACATATTGTATGTTGAAATTTGTTTTTCGAGCATTTCGAACGCAATGAAACTATCAATATTCTCAAAAAACAACTTTTTTAAACCTTTTTTCATAATCGGTTTAATTCAAACAATCATTTTATAATTAATTAATAATAATGGTCTTATCTAGCCTTATGACCAGGCCGAATTTGGATAAATCTGGTCGGTCGAACTCAAAGGTTGTCATGGCAGAGAGCCTAAATTGATAATTAGCAAACTCATGTGCTAAGTGCAACCAAGGGGACAAGCCTAAAACATAGCAATCAACCCAAAGAGATTGTTTACACATCCTACACCGACAGACAACGACACACGAACCAACATCTCATCAAAGTGTTGGATCGGTACCATTCCTTGTCAGGGTTCAGTACTGATCCCTAAGATCTTATCCAAGTTGTCATTCATCCCATCGACCATCAAGCATAGATGTTCACAACACTTCCTATGGCATGTTGGATCGTTTGCAAGCAACATCTAACAACTCGTAAACATGAAGCCAAATATTGCATTCCGCCCCTGAACCAAGCAACTCACTTAGAACCAAGCATCTAGCAAAGAAAATAAGGTGGAGAACATGAAATAGCAAGTAAGTCATGCCTACCCAAGACCGTGGAGGAGTGCCATAAAGCAATCTCATGGATCACTACTGATTCTTGATCTTAGGTCGGTACCAATCCCAGATTGTGGCTGATCTGGTCACAATCTTCCTACCATTTCTTTTTCTCGGCGTGGGAAATGTGAATGTGAACATGGTGGAGATGATTTTGGAAGCCTAGAGCTATAAATATAGGGGTAGAGCGATGTTTGAAGGGATCCTTTTTCAGTGGTTTATGAATTTTGATATTACTCTATTAAATTCAGGGATCATCACCGATCTATAAGAATAGCTATTGTAAACAACAATCAAATAAGAAAAAAAGTTAAGTGGACATTAGCAACAATTAATCAAACCACTATAAAGTTTGCATGTCTTGTTATTTCTTATTTTAATTTACTTACTTCACTTGATTCTCTACTTTCATTCTCTAGGTGTTTGTGCCATTTTCTAATATAATCATTTTGGTGCTTTCACTAAGAATATTAATCATAATCTATTTGGATCTATTTTCTATTGTTTGATAGTTTAAGTCCATAAGGTAGATTCATCATTTTTATTATTACAATCCGTGACTACTCAATTCCAGCAGATTCTATCATAGGATTAATCCAAGCTATGACCCTCTAAAAAAAGACCTACGGCTTCAAGACCAATCGATAATGTTGAGAACAACAGTTCTTAACATGTTGAAGAAGTTTCTCAATTAGATACTGTCGAATTTCAAACTCCATCGATATGATAACAATGGTTGAGACGGACTGGATGCTGAAGGAGATGAACAATAAGTTGCCGGAAAGCTACGATGAGATAAGATAGTAGATGCAGAAGTGTCTTAACTTACTAAATCAATTGACCTATGGTCGTAGAAGAAGCAGGAAGGAGTTGACGCTTTCCAATTTGAAGTATGATAGTTCTTCATCATCTGGACAGAAGCATAGGGAAGGAAAACAAAAGATGGTCAGAAAGGAAACCGGTACTTCATGGTAGAGATTTGAGATTGGTCATGGCCAAAGGCTGAGGATTGCTACCGAACCCCAAGCAGGGAACGATACAGAACCATCAATTTTTGACTTAGTAAATATTGAGTTGATGTCTTGGATAATGATGTTGGTGCTACGGTTGGTTGTGTTGTTAATGGCTAGAATGCTGGAGATCAGGCGACTATCCGTCAATCCACCGCACAAAAACCGAACTACTGAAACTACTGGACGAATGGTTCCCCTAGAGTCAAGAGAACCCAATTATTGTGAACGTAACCAAGACCATTTTTTCGTTAAACTACCATAATAGACTACCACTTTCCCCATAGTCGCTGGCCTAATCATGGTCGATATCACCAATGTATCCAACATATGGGCTTCGACCCTATAAGTGTCCCTGTTTCTGAACACATCGTCAGTCATCGTCCTAAGCTACTTTGCCCAAGCTTTGTCATCGATGGCTAATAAACTCTCATTCATACCATGCTTCAGAGCAGTCATATACCTCTCCATTTCATTGAGCAGAAATCAACATTAGAGTAATGACGAATGTGGCTCCTCCTCTAGTCAAAACTCATTCACCAAGCAAATACTACCTCGAAAGGTTCATAAAGCCAATGATGTCATTGTATAATGAAAAGATGGATCTAAGGAAACATTTAATGAAGTTGAATGGCATATGGATTTGGCCATAGCAACCGATGTTGTTAGATGTCATTATTTCCTAATTTTTCCCGAGGGCGTTTGCCACGATGTGGTTCGCCTGATTTTCCTAAATCCATATCGTCCTTACCAGTTAGCGTAGAAGTTCGTTGAGCAGTTCTATTTGCACACTACTTTCCCCAAGGACGTAAGGCCATTGTCGAAACTCTTTTAGGACGTAGAAGAATCATTAAAGGATTTTCTGAGCAGGTTCAATAAGATAGTTATGGAGGTAAATAATGGGAAGGAAGATATTATATTAATAGCTTTGATAAGGGGGTTCACCTTGATACCAATTTTGGGAGAAGGTTGAAGATGTAGCTCCCACCAATGATGGATGCGTTTTGTAGGATGACAAATCAATTTTTGCACTTAGAAGAGGCAAGTAGTACCGCCAGGAAGTTAACATCGGGCAATCGGCCGAGCTGGTTCAAAGTAATGTTGTAGTGAAGCAGTCAGGAGGGGATTTTGAAAATGTGGACGTGAATATTGAGAACAAAGGTGACGATCAAAGAAAGAACGAACAAGGAGCTAGAAACAGAAGGCCCAATACTAAGTAGCGCCCTTGCTTCTCAAAGTATGATAGCCACACTCAACAAAATAAATCCATTAAGAACATATACCTTGCCATATAGGTTATGGAATGATATAAAAAGCTGCTTCCAAGGGAGTCGACTGAGAAGGAGAAAATTCTGGCAAGTACTGTAGATTTCATAACATTCACGATCATAATAAAAAATGAGTACAGACACTTGAGTGATGTGATCGAAGACCTAATCAAGAAGACCTGGTCAAGAAGAAGTTACATAGTTCGTTAAATCACTACAGGATGGCGAGCATGGAAGTTCTAAGCCCCAATGACCATCATTCTAATGGGGGTTAAGCTAAGCCTAATGAGGAAGAGCCCGGGCGATTTGAAAAAAGATTAATTATCAAAACAATTTCTAGTGGTCGTCATCCAGTTGAGAGGAACTGGAATTGAATGGAGAGGTATGCATGTGCTCTGAAGCAACTATAAGCGAGAATTTCATTGCCGTCGAAGACAAAGCTCCGATAAAGCCACTTAGGACAATGACCGAAGATATAGTTTTTAGAAATAAGGACATTGATGCAGTCAATGCCCCTATGTTGGATCTATTTGTGATATCAGCCATGATCGGGCCAACGATTTTGAGGAAAGTTCCAGTTCATTATGGCAGATCAGTGAACATATTATTCAGAAAAGCTTATGATCAGAAACCATGCAAATTTCATATCCAGGGATTTAACGGGACAACAACGGAACTTGTTACATATGTAGACCTACCGGTGGCATTAGGAGAAGGTGACCGCAAGAGAGTGCGGGTTATGACTTTCATCATGTTGGATATATTCTTCACTTATAACAGTTTTCTAGGCCGACTGACGCTAGCTAGTTTCCAAGCAGCCATTGCCCTACGGTGTTTGATAATGAAATTTCCTACATATAATGGAGTAACAGTTGTATAAGGAGACCAAGGGCTCGGATGCGAGTACTGCATAGCGGAGCTGAAAGAGGCGAAGTAACGCGAGAAGGGAAAATTTATAGAGAAGACTCTCCATATCAAGTCATTGGACACAGAACAACCACCAGCTAGTCCTGACTTGAGCAGCACATCCGATTCCATAAGGATATAGTCCCAACGAAGGAGCCAAAAGATGCGAGGGCGGCCCCCATAGAGTTGACGTTCAACATTCTAGTCAGTCGGGATGATCTTACATAGGTCATGAAAATTAAATCTTAACTTAGCAAAAGAATGATGAAATAGTTAATGAGTTTTCTCTGGCAAATTGGGATGTGTTTGCCTAGATGCATTCTGCCATGTGTGGAATATCATCGGAGATAGTGTGCCACGCATTGAATGTGAATCCTAGTGTGTTCCTATAAAACAGAAACAATGTAGCCTGGGTCCGGAGCAATCCGCTGCATTGAAAGAGGAAGTGAACAGTGAAAGACAATGACTTCATCCATGATGCTCTATACCCAGAATGGGTATCTTATCCAGTTCTAGTTAAGAAATCCAATGGAAAGTGGAGGAAGTGCATTGACTACTCAGATCTAAATAAGGCATGCCCAAAGGAAAGCTTCCCACTCCTAAAGATCGACCAATTAGCAGATTCAACCGCTGGGCATAAACTTTTATCGTTTATGGACACTTATTCTGGCTACAACCAAATTCTAATGCATGTCCTAGATCTGGAGCATACCAGCTTCATAACTGACCTGGGATTGTATTATTATCTTATCGTGCCGTTTGGTTTGAAGAATGTAGGAGAAACATACTAGAGATTGGTCGATTCCATGTTTAAGGAGAAAATCAGGTGTATGATGGAAGTATGCATCGATGATATGTTGGTGAAGCCATGAAGGTCAACTAATCATGCAGACGATTTGGCGGAGACATTCAGCGTGCTCCATAGATACGGAATGAAGCTCAACCTTTTGAAATGCTCATTTCGAGTCTTATCGGGGAAGTTCTTGGGTTTCATAGTGAACTCGAGAGGAATAGAAGCTAATTTGGAGAAGATCGAGGTGTTGAAGAACATCAATGCATTAAAGTCAATGAAAGAAGTTCAAAGCCGAAATGGAAAGGTTGCCATCCTAAGCCGGTTTATTTCAAGAGACACAGAGAAATGCATATCTTTCTTTGATGTTCTTAATAAAGGAAAAAGGAATTTCACTTGGACGCAGGAGTGCAAAGATGCTTGCCAAGCTTTAGTAGATCACTTGGAAAGGCCTACCATCCTATTAAAGCCAGTGGAATATGAGGACTTGTTTGTTTACCTAGCAGTGCCGATGCATGCTTTGAGCCCCGCACTTGTGCGTGAGGATTCCCAAATCCAGAGACCGCTGTACTACATTGTAAAATGAATGATGGGAGCAGAGAGGAAGTGCCCAAATCTGGAAAAGCTGGCATAGTGCCTGCTGATTGCTTTGTGAAAGCTTTGCCCGTATTTCTAGGTTCATCTGATCAAAGTATTGACCGATAAGCCTTTGAGATAAGTCTTGCATAACCCTGAGACCTCTGGAAGGTTACTGAAATGGAACATTAATCTGATCCAATATGATATCATGTATCATCCTCGAAGAGGAATCCAAGGTAGGCGTTGGCAGTATTCATAGCCGAATACACTACTTGAGATGATACTCCGGGTAGAAGTGGAGAACTGAATGCTGGGAGGAAGATGTATACCGATGGAGCATCCAATGAGTGTTGTTCTAAGGCAGGTGTTGTGTGTTGGTGAACCCCAGGGAACATTCGATCTATTACATCCTGAAACTCAATGCAGAGTATGAAGCTTTAATTGCAGGATTTAACGATGTAGAGTATTGTTACCCGATTACTTGGCCTGGCCACATGATGACAGCACTAGAGGTTCTCGATTTGGTTGGGACCAGACTCAGGCCAGTAAGGTGTTGGAGTTGTATGAACCGGGCCCAAACTGTGCGGGTCGGCCTATGTACATGGCTCGGCCTATAGGCGTGGTTCGGCCGAGGGAAGAGAGGTGTGTGTCGTCTAGTCTTATGAAATAGTGTACGTCGCTCGGTCTTGAAGAGAGGTTCATCGCTCGACCAAGATAGGAAAAGTGAAGTGGTTGGTTAAGATAGGTTTGGCCTCGGTCGCTCAGTAAAGGTGAAGCTAATCTTAGTGGTTTGACTGGTCGTTGGCCGGCCTCAGAAGAACTGCGACACATGCCGCTTGGTCAAAATAGTTCGGTGTGCATCGTTCGGTCAAAAGGGTTTGGAACTGATACACTTCCTTGCTTCAGGTCGTACTGCCGCCTGCTTCGAGCCCTTTCAAAATCTACTTCATGTAGATGGCGAGACTTCTACTGGACTGTCCAAAGAGGCTCGGTACTCGCCATTCGACATGCCTGGCTCGGTGCAGAAAGTCATTTACCATGGGCCGAGATACCGTATTCCTGGGCTCGTAAGGGAAGTTCAGCCTATCATCGCCTGTAAATAGAGGGGCAATGGCGTAGTGAAGTGGGACCTTTTATCGAGAACACAAGGGAAACTCTGTCATTTTCAAGACTCATTCCTTTTAAGTTAGAACTTGTATTCAAGTTGTTGGCGTACGGTTTGTACGTGTATTCAATTATTTGAAAAAGCAATATAGATTAAACCCAAAGTGGACGTAGGCAGTTACGCTGAACCACTATAAATCTGGTGTTCTAGTTTTTGTAATTAAATTTGCATATATCCTCAATTTTAATTTTCTATCTTCATTAATCTCTCTAAAAAAATCCTTCTTTGGATGTTAGTGACCAATTTTGTTGCAAACATTTTGGTGCTTTCACTAAGAAACGCATTCTCAGGTTATTAGGATCTACTTTGTATCTACTGGATTAAAGAAATCCCCCAAAGGAGATCCAAGTCATTCACAGGAAGTCTGTTAATTCTAGTTAGAGTTCTTACCAATAACTCTACAATGGGAAGGCCTCATACCAGATCAGCCTCACACAACGCGGACGTCAACGAGACTGCTAATGTCCAGCAATTAGGACCCAGCAATCAACAAGTTAATCCAGACATAGGGACTGCCATCGCCCAAGACCAAATGGAAGTTGTCACTAGAATGGAGTACAAGAGCTGATGAGAGACCTCATGGAAAGTAGGAGGCAACTTAACGAACAGATTCAAGCTAATGCCACCTCATGACTCAGCTTACTCAACAACAGCAACATAATGCTGGAGGTAGCCCCGCTCCTTACTCCTCATCCGACAGCTCGATTTCATCCGATGAACCTCCCAGGCGTAGACGCCGCAGAGCTGAAATAACATAAGCAGGTATTCCTGATCGATCAACCAAGGATGGTCCAGGTTCCCTACCTGAAGCCATGGCCCCTCACTTACACTAAGAACACACTAGTTTTGTCACAGATGTTGGGTTGTATTGTTACGTAGTGATGCCTTTCGGATTGAAAAATGCGAGAGCAACTTATCAGCGCCTAGTGAATCGGATGTTTAAAGACCAGATCAGTAGAACAATGGAAGTCTATGTGGATGACATGCTCGTTAAGTCATGACAGTCAAACGACCACATTCGAGACTTCGCGGAAATATTGGATACTTAGATATTACAGAATGAAAATCAATCTTCCGAAGTGTTCCTTTGGCGTTGCGTCAGGGAAGTTTTTTGGGTTTCATTATTAATGGCAGGGAATTGAAACTAACCCAGAAAAGATTAAGGCTATTCGAGACATACAAGTGCCCAGAACTATAAAGCAAGTACAAAGCTTGAACGGAAAAGTGGCCACGCTGATTTGATTCATATCCATAGCGACAGATAAGTGTATTCCCTTCTTCGATGTAATAAAGAAAAGAAAGAGAAATTTTGAATGGACGCCCAGCTATGAGGATTCATTCCGAGCTCTGGTTAGGCATTTGGAAAGCCCCTCCGGTGCTGTCGAAGCCAATAGACCATGAAGTGTTGTATGCGTACTTGGTCGTATCTCAACATGCTATTAGTACGGCTTGGGTTCGCGAAGAGGAACGAGTTCAAAAGCCAGTGTACTATGTCAGCAAACGTCTGACAGGGGCAGAAAGAAATAATCCTAAAATTGAAAAGATGGCCTACTGCTTGGTGGTTGCATCACGCAAGCTTCGTTCGTAATTTCAGGCACATTCGATCAGTGTTTATACCGATCAACCATTGCGACAGGTACTCCACCAACCAGAAACTTCTGGAAGGAAGTTAAAATGGAATATCGAGTTGATTCAGTTCGATATTACCTACTTGCCATGAAGGGCCATACAAGGGCAAGCGCTAGAGGACTTCATCGTTGAATTTACTGTATCTGACGAACCAAATAGTGATGGTGTTGTCCCCTCTATTCGATGGAAACTATACAACGATGGGGCATCCAACGACCGGTTTTCTAGGACTGGTATAATTCTTGTGACTCCTGAAAATCGATCAATTTGTTACGCTTTAAAGCTCAATTTCCAAGCTACAAATAACAAAGCTGAATATGAGGCATTGTTTGCTGGCTTGAAACTCATCAGGGAACTTGGAGTAAAATCGGTTGAAATCTTTTATGACTCATAAGTGGTGGTGTACCAGGTGCGGGGGGGACTATCAAGCAAAGGGGCAGAGACTCTCCCCATACCTTGCTCAAGTTCAAGAGTTGTCAGAAGATCTCGAATATTACGATATTTCGCATGTCCCTCATGAACAAAACAGAGAAGCCGATTCGTTGGCAAAATTTGCATGTCTTGGCAATGCACAACAAATGGGATTGGTTTCCGTCGAAACCTTACATGCTCCAACTATAAATGAGATGGAGATAGATTTCATGTTAGAAACAGAAATTGAGAAGGAGTCATGGATAACTCCATTGAAACAATAACTGCTACAGGGGGTTTTTCTCGAAACAAAGAGTGAAAGACGACAAGTTATTCGCAAAGCTTCGCGATATGTAATGCAGGACGGAATAATGTATTGAAAGGGATTCTCGGCCTCCATACTTCGGTGCATTTCCTATAGTAAAATAAAACGAGTCCTAAAGGAAGTTCATGAAGGAGAGTGTGGTGACCATGCTGGGGGCAGAACCTAGTAAAAAAGATCCTCCGTTATGGATACTATTGGCCAACTGTAAATTGAGATGTTGCAGACTACGTAAGGATATATGACAAATATCAGAAGTTCGCAAAAATCCCAAGAGCTCCGCCAACGAAACTCACACAAATGGTTAGTCCCTGGCCGTTTGCAATATGGGGAATCGATATAATCGGTTCCTTACCTATCTCCAAAGGTGGTACAAAATGCATGGTAGTTGCGGTCGATTACTTTATCAAGTGGGTGGAAGTAGAGCCCTTAGCCACAATCACGACCAAGAAGGTCATTAATTTTGTTGTACGAAACATTATATGCCGTTTTGGCCTCCCGTGAACTATCATTATGGACAATGGAACTCGGTTCGAAAGTAGGGAGTTCAAAGAATTTTGTCAAAAATATGGCATTGAAAAAAGGTTTGCAGCAATTGCTCATCCAAAAGCCAATGGATAAGTAGAAGCCGTGAATAAAATAATCAAGTCCATATTGAAAAAACGTTTGGAAAAGGCAAGAGGCAAGTGGGTGGATGAGCTTCCAACAGCACTTTGGGCTTACAGAACCAACCATAAGTCCACGACTAGCCATACTCCATTCACATTGGCATATGGCACGGAAGCCGTTATACCCGTGGAACTTGAAGTTCCTTCACATTGGGTAATTCATTATGACCCTAAGACGAATCGGGATCTCTTGCTGGAATCACTGGACTTCGTTGATGAAAAACGTGAAGAAGATGATTTAAGGGCGGCCGCATACAGGCACCGAGTTGCTCGATATTATAATGAAAAAGTCCGAATGAGAATCTTTGATGTGGGCGATCTCATTTTGAAGCGAGTTTTTTCAGTCCAATCGCATATGAATCCCACATGGGAAGGTCCATACGTCATTGAACGGAAGCTTGGAGAGGGAACTTTCAAGCTAGCAACCGTTGATGGTGTGACACTCCCCCGAGCTTGAAATTGTGAGCATCTACGATGTTATTATACTTAGTCTATTTCTTTTGTATTTTAGTTGCAATTATTTCCAGTGTATTTTTTATTTCGTTGATTCTTAATTTTCAGCATGTAATAAGACAATTTAGTTCGTTTTCATTAATAAAGGCTTGCAGCCATCTTTTCCATGAACTATTGATGTTTCCGTGTGTTGGAATTCTATGGAAAAAATTAAAGTTACATTATTCTGTCTGGAGTATGATTGCACATAAAAACTAATAAATCTCCAAGTCCCCAGAGTGCGGACTGGAATACTCTGAGTCCCCAAAGTGTGGACTAGAGTATAAACGACTTAAAATCTCCAAGTCCCTAGAGTGCGGACTGGAGTACTCTGAGTCCCCAGAGTGTGGACTAGAGTATGAACGACTTAAAATCTGCAAGTCTCCAGAATGCGGGCTGGAGTACTCTGAGTCCCCAGAGTGCGGACTAGAGTATAAACGACTTAAAATCTCCAAGTCTCCAGAGTGCGGACTGGAGTACTCTGAGTCCCCAGAGTGCGAATTAGAGTATTTAAAATCTCCAAATTCCTAGAGTGAGGACTGTAATACTCTGAGTTCCGAAAGTGCGGATTAGAGTATAAACGACTTAAAATCTCCAAGTCCCCAGAGTGCAGACTGGAGTACTCTGAGTCCCAGAGTGCGGACTAGAGTATAAACGACTTAAAATCTCCAAGTCCCCGGAGTGCGGACTAGAATACTCTGAGTCCCAGATTGTGGACTAGAGTATAAACAACGTAAAATCTCCAAGCCCCCAGAGTGCGGACTGGAGTACTCTAAGTCCCTAGAGTTTGGACTAGAGTATAAATGACTTAAAATCTTCAAGTCCTCAGAGTGCGGACTGGAGTGCTCTGAGTCCCCAGAGTGCGGACTAGAATATAAATGACTTAAAATCTCCAAGTCCCCAGAGCGTGGACTCGAGTACTCCCAGTCCCCAGAGTGCGGACTATAGTATAAACGAATTAAAATCTCCAAGTCCTAAGAATGCAGACTGGAGTACTCTCAGTCCCCAGACTGCGGACTATAGTATAAAAGACATAAAATCTCCAAGTCCCTAGAGTGCGAACTAGAGTACTCTGAGTCCCCAGAGTGCGGAATAGAGTACAAACGACTCGAAAATCTTTTGAGTCCCCAGAGTGTAGACTAAAAGTATTCTAAGTACCTGAAGCGTGGAATAGGGGATCTACGATCCTCAAAAAAATTTCGAGTCACATGGAGGTAAACTGGAACTTGTATAACTCACCCAATTCTGAGCTATGGTAACAAGTTAGACAATAAGATGAAAAGCGAAAGCCATCGAAAAACAAAGAAACTAAGTTTTATTCACAAATTCTGAAACAAGGTTCTGCTACAATCCCTCCTAAACCCGGAGTCAAAAGTCAATTTATATCGGCTATGAAAATAAATAGAAATAATTACACAATCCAGGCTAACTCTCGTTGAATGAGCATAATAGTGGCTACTTTGACTTCTTCTCCTTCCTCGGTTTCTTAGACGACTCTTTCCCCATGCATTTTCTCTTGGACGCTTTGCTTGCAAGGGAAGTGGTGTCTAAGGAAGGAAGAGGAACTTCCAATGGCCTGGTCCCACCTGGGAGTATGACCTTCAAAAGCCTGTTCAAGGGATCATCTAGTTCCACTACTTTGGGTTCGACCTTGATTTTGGCTTTCTTCTTCTTCTCTTCCATAAGTTGCTCCCCCATGCTCAATTTTGAAGTATGCTCAGAGGCACCTATAGTTCCAACCTCGTCATGTTCTTCGACGGGCGATGGATTTTTAGATTTTTCTTCGTTAATCGCCTCGACTACTTGAGCATCAGATCCGGGAGTCTCTCCCGTTTGAATTGCCTCTCTCGTTTTCTCCTCCTTCTCCGTGGAGAAATCACTCCTTGAAGTTGGCTGGGGATCAGAACGGCCTTCGCGACATCATAAGAGACAAATGTTAGAATACATTAACTACACGCCAAAGTGGACGACCCTTTGAACTTTGAGATGAAAAGTTATGTATCGGTTTCTGGCTGACTCTCAATTATCCAAGGAGTTTCACCCTCTGGAATGGGTGATAGAACATGAATATTAAGGTCAGGATCTTCAAGGTCGTATCCATTTGCTGCTCGAAGGGGTCAAGTGATGGGCGACCAGTCGTTTGAGTAGGGGCAGGAACTTGAGACTCGGTTCCGGATGGGCCGGTAGTGTCATTCTATCCTTTCAACAAGAAGGAGTCTCTGCTATAAAGAGCCTTTGCTATAGACAAGTCCGAAGGATCGTTCCCTGGGGAAATTCCTTTACTAAAGCTTCTTCGTCAACCTTTTTTGTGCCCGAATCAACTTTTTTGATCTTTATCAAAGTCTCCCATGCATCGGCCAAAGATTCGAGGTAACCCTCACCAAGAAATGTTAGATCGCGATGCATGAGAACTCGTGCATTGTACTCAGCTATGAGCGGATCAAACATGCACTTAATCTCCTACCTACCAGCCTTAGCAACCGCCTCAAGGCGAGAATCAATCTCCGTGAACGCTATTATTTTTCCCACCTCACGGGCTTCATCCTTCGGCGTCTTCGCCTTGGAGAGTTCTTCATCGAGCTTTGTTTTCAGGAGTCATCTAGCAACAATATCGTCACAGTATAGTTGCGACTCCTCCTGAGCAGCACTCTTTTCTTCCTTCTCTTTGAGAAGTAGCTCTTCCAAATCTTTGACTTGTTGAGTGAATGCATCCCTCTCCTTTCGAACGAAGTCTTTCTTTAAAGCTAAGGTGCCATAGCATTGAACCGCTTCATCAATCCCTTTCTTATGTGCGGCCTCCCGACGATTAACTTCCCCAGCTGTGTCTTTAGCATTTTTCTAAGCAGATTCATGCCGAGACTTGTATGAGGAAAGCAATTCATCCTGGGCTTTGATAATTTCTTTGTCATGGATGGCTTCGAGTTCCAGACGATCAATTTCATGTTGGCGTCGATAGAGACTTCTGAAACTTTTTCTGCCAAATGAACAAATGCATCATGTTGAATGTAGACATCATTGTTGCAAGCAATGGAACTTTTGCACATGCCCTGGAATGTGGTGAGTCGTTGGAAGAAACTTTAGACCATCGAAGCGTATTTTAGGAACATAGCCTTAAGCTCGGCTAGCTTTTCCACTATCGATGGATCATGCGAGAGCATAAGAAGTTTGTCTAGAGACTACGGGCTTTTTGTGAATTTCCTACGATTTCCTAGTGTTAGATGAACCAGAGTGTTAGTCGCGATGAGTATCGAACTAGACCGTTATGAGAAGATTTCTCCCTGCCTTGCTCTGGTTGAGAGGGAGGATTGTGAAGGTAAAAGACTGATTGTAAATATTCCTTTGAGGTGATGAATCCCAGGAGCGATAGTCCCTATCATTGTCATCGTCTCTATCTCGGCATTGCCATAGCCCGAATCCAGCCCGGAATGATGGAAAATAGAGGACCCGCGAAGGCGGTCGAATCCACAAGAGCGTCCCATATCATTTGCACAGAAATTAAGTGAACGCAAATTAGCAAGAATAACATGATGGATGAAGTTTAAGTGCAAGGTGGGGTGTAAGTGTTATTGTGTGTGTCCTAATATTTCCCTCTGATGGACCAATTTCTTTAGCTTTACTTATTGGAGTTTTTCTCCTCAATTATGGGCTTGAACGCCTCATCACCTCTCGTGGGAGAATGAAGTTTTAGGGCTTTTGGATCATTAAAGCAATAATTGAGCAAGTCGTCAGGAATAGTGAGGTCAGATAAGCCTTTCTGTGAACCCTTTAAGTGTTACGGAGATGGCGCTTTCTCCATCAAAGTAGTTATGACCTTTGACGTTCCGCCTACTGTCTTTTTCCTTACTTTGTAAGCCAACTTCTTTTTTCCCTTTGAAGGGGGAGGCGGTTCATCAGTGCCATGTGCCTTAACCACCGTTTCTGAAGCAAGACTTACATTCACATCTGGTGCTTCTGACACTCCAGTCTCTCTAATTTCACCTTCCTCAGATACATTGAGGGTCTCTCTTGTCGAGGGTATCAAAGGCCCAGCTTGCTTTTTTCCTTTATCCAAGGTCGATCCGATCGTAGTGGCGATTTAGGGGAGACTTATTCGGCGACCTTCCGCCAATATCCCAAATCTTGAAAGCATTCCATTGGAGATACGGATTTGATGTCCCTGTCTCTCACGGGAACAGCTCGAATAGCTTCGACGGATTCAGAGTATCCGGAACCTTTGGGACGTGGACTGATACCTGTAAGAATCAAGAAAATGCTTAGAAACAATGCACTTCCTGCCACATACAAATTTTAATCCAGAAAAGGAACTTACTCCCTTCCAGCCATCTCCTCGCAAAGCCATGGGGCAGCGCACGTAAAACCATTCCTGGTTATATTGGGAGAATTCTCTCCATGCCCCAGTCAGGATTTGGCATTTAAAGTGTGGCTCAAGGAATATAAAAGATGGGCTGTCGGACCGTCTCTTGAAACGGTAGGTATAGCGAATATCACCGAGAGTGGGAAGCTTGAATAGAATGCTCATAAAAAGGATACAAGTGCCGTAAAGGAACGCGTGACTATTGGGATGTAACTGAATTGGGGCGATCCCAATATATTGCAACGCATCACAGAGGAAGGAGTTGAAAGTTGGCATGCTATCAACCCTGCACATGAATTTGTTGCATGCCGTATATCCAGCTGGGGGCAGGTGAGGACGATCTTGTCTCGATAGAACCAGTACATCATCAAAAGGAATTCAGTTGATTGAGCATAGTTAGCGAAGAGCATTTTCATTGATTCTCGAAGCTTGAGAATCAGCCGGATTGTCTAGGAGGATTGATCCATCTATGGCATCAGGAGCCAAGTCGACAGACGAAGTTGTTGGGCTCGGGATATTCTGTACAGGAATTATGGATGGATTTGAAGTTCCCACTAATTCCTGTTGAGAACTTGGCTCAGGTTTATCTGAGACTATGGCAGAGTTTGACTTTCTAGACATCTTCGATGAGCATCGAATTTGGATAAACACATGTTTAAACTATACTTGAAAGATGATCGATGTCAGATATAACAAATAATAAAATATTCCCATATGTGGTGTGCGAACTAGTGCAATCGCTCAAGCATGAGTATAAAAGAATTAAAGATCTAAAGATCGATGAAGTATGAATGAGCATTAAATTCTAATCTACAAAGACCGTCATCGCTGACCGTATACGAGAGCTGTCTTATATTTGATAGTATGGCCTCGGATTCGAACATTGGAATAGTGTGTTAAAAGTCGTTGTTACTTTTATTAAGTTGAGTTTGTGTTTATAATCTTTAACACTATGAAGTCATTAGTCAGAATCAGTCCCATATGCATATGTGTTTGGAGTCTTATCATTATTCGTTGTTTTGCGATCAAGTGTGGGAACGTGTATATTTGGCATAGGTAAAGTTCGAATTAGGGTGACTTTGATTATTAATGCCGACCCCATGGTCTGAGGCCAACCGACACACTATACTAGAAGCACCGACCCACTCGCTCTTTTTCCTCCTACTTCCTCAAATCACCTAACCATTCTCCTAGGTGTCCACCGACCCACTATCCCATAAAACCAAACGGCCACATTTCTAAACGTATGATGACCGACCCACTCCTCCAAACTCTAACCGACCCGCAACGATAGCCGGAGTTGGCAAAACACACTCAAGCTCCTTTAATGTGGTCGAACCACTCTCTTAGTCTCAACGCTAAACTGGTCCGCTCGGTAATACCGATCCTTATCTCCAAGACTTGCAGTCTTGACTCCCTAACTCTCTGCAACATCGACCTATAGAGTAATGCTACTTAATTTCTCTTAAGAACCCTAAAAAAGTGCCAGTCCTAAAACGTGACCTCCACTATGGTTTTCTCCTCTTCGCCATCTCCTACCGAACCTGTGAACTCATACTCAGAATGAGATTCTAGACCTAGAGAAGTGGACAGGACGAGAAACACATACCTATATGAGAAGCGTGAGACTCGTAACGGTTGTAGGGCTAAGAGATGGGTATTGTTCGAATTAATCGACTAATGGAGTTTCATGTTAAGGGTTTGGTTTGAAAAAGGGGAAGGACAGATTAATTGGTAGACAGCACTTGGAAGAGAAGAGGTTGACTGCCTTATGAGAGAAGAACAGAAGTAGGAAGAAGATAAAGGAGTAGATAGCAGGGGATTTTATATGATGAGTGGGGAAGGCGAATAGGCCTAAACTGGTAGAACCGATCAACTCGACTAAATAGGTCAATGGAAGATATCATGGTTCAAACGAACACATGGCTTGGTAACAATATGTCGAGCCGCATTTTGCCTTGCAATAAGAATGGACCAATGAAAATGCATGAATACTTATATACATACATGCTTGTTTACATATTTGTATGACGTTCCCAAAGTTCCCCATGATCCAGTCCTTTAGAAATTGGATTTGATCGATTTTTGAAAAATTAAAAACGAGGCTTAGATGTATTTCATACTGGATGGTTATCGTTCCGAACGAGTTAACACCTGAGAGTGAAGACTGACCACAAATTCAAAGTGCATCACATTGGTCCACGTAAAGCACTTTGGGGGGAAAACGTTACCTGGTTACTTGGCCTAGCCACATGATGACAGCACTAGAGGTTCTCGATTTGGTTGGGACCAGACTCAGGCCAGTAAGGGGTTGGAGTTGTATGAACCGGTCCCAAATTGTGTGGGTCGGCATATGTACATGGCTCGGCCCATAGGCATGATTCGGCCGAGGAAAAAGAGGTGTGTGTCATCCGGTCTTATGAAATAGTGTATGTCGCTCAATCTTAAAGAGAGGTTCATCGCTCGGCTAAGATAGGAACAGTGAAGTGGCTAGGTTAAGAAGGGTTTGGCTTCGGTCGCTCGGTATAAGTAAGGCTAATCTTGTTGGTTCGGCTGGTCATGGGCCGAACTTAGAAGAACTGCGGCACATGTCGCTCGGTCAAAATAGCTCGGTGTGCATCGTTCAGTTAAAAAGGGTTTAGACCTGATACACTTCCTTGCTTCGGATCACACTGCCGCCTGCTTCGAGCCCTTTCACAATCTAATTCGTGTAGATGGAGAGATTCTTATTGGACCGACTGAAGAGGCTCGGCAATCCCCATTCGGCGTGCCTGGCTCAATGCGCAGAAGTCATTTACCATGGGTCGAGATACCTTGTTCCTCGGCTTGTAAGGGAAGTCTAGCCTATCTTCGCCTATAAATAGAGGGGAAAGGGCGTAGTGAAGAGGACCTTTTTTCGAGAACACTGGGGAGACTCTGTCATTTTCAAGACTCATTCCTTTTCAGTTAGAACTTATATTCAAGTTATTGGCGTACGGATTGTATCTGTATTCAATTGTTTGAAAAAGAAATAAAGATTAAACTCAAAATGGACGTAGAAGTTACGCCAAACCACTATAAATATGATGTTCTAGTTTTTGCAATTAATTCTGCATATATCCTCCATTTTAATTTTCTATCTTCATTAATCTCTCTACACAAATCCTTCTTTGGGTGTTAGTGACCAATTTTGGTGCTAACTAGTATGAAGCTTTAATCGTAGGTTTTAAAATTGTAAAAGAGTTGGGATTCAAAACTTTAAACTTCTTTTGCGAATCCCAATTGGTGGTGTGTGAGGTGAGAAAAGAGTTTTAAGCAAAAGGGGCGAGGCTGGCTCCTCATCTGAATAGAACCCTTGAGTTGCTTGATGATATTGAGTATTACACAGTAATACATATTTCTAAAGAGGAGAATGCGAAGGCTGATTCACTGGCCAAGTTGGCTAGCTCAAGAGACGCAAACTCATAGGCTTGGTCCTGATAGAGGTGCTGTCATTTTGAGCATCGACCATATGGATGTCAATTGGATCTAGGAGGCTGAATGTGAGAAGGAGTCGTGGATGACTTCGATCAAGAATTATTTGCAGAGGGGAATCCTTCTCGGTAGGAAGAACGAGCGACGGCAGCTCCTTCGCAATGCCTTAAGATTCATCATGCAGGAAGAAATATTATACATGAAAGATTTCTCAGCCCCCTGCTTTGACGTGTTATTAAGGATGAACCCAAGCAGGTCCTGATGGACATGCATGAAGGGTCCTATAATGACCACACTGGAGGACATTCCTTGGCATAGACGATTCTTTGGTATGGATACTTCTAGCTGACTATCAACCCAAACATAGATGATTACACCAAAATTGCGAAAAGTGCCAGAGGTTTGCCAAAATTCCTAGAGCCCCGCCGATAGAGATTACGAAGATGGATAGTCCCTGGCCATTTGTAGTGTGGGGAGTCAATGTCATTGGTGTGCTACCAATGTCCAAAGGTGGCATAAAGTACGCCATTGTTGCTGTCTACTATTTCATGAAGCGGTCTAAACCGAAGCTTATAGCCACGGTCACTACTAAAAAGGTGATCAAATTCGTAGTTAAAACCATCATATGTTGCTTTGTGGTCCTACAAACGACTATTTTCGATAATGAAACCCAATTTGATAGTGTCGAGTTCAAAGACTTCGACCATAGACATCACATTGAGAGGAGGTTTGTAGTGGTAGCACACCTACAAGTGAATGGACAAGTAGAAGCTGTAAATAAAATGATTAAGTCCATTCTTAAGAAGTGAATGGAGAACGCTAAGGGTAAGCGGGTCGATGAACTACTATTAGCTTTTTGAGCTTATAAAATGACCCATAAATCCATAACTGGCCACACTCCATTGGCCCTAACCTACGGATCATAGGCTATGATTCCAATTGAACTTGTGGTACCTTCTCATCGAGTGACTCATTAGAGCCTCACAACGAACAAGGAACTCCTGCTAGATTCACTCGACATGATCGATAAGAAGTGTGATGAGGCTGACTTGAGAGAAGTCGTGCATCGAAAATGAGTCGTCTGATATTACAACACCGAGGTCAAGAGTTGGACCTTTGAAATTAATGATCTCATCCTTAAACAAATCTTCCCAGGCCCCATGAATATGGGCCCAAGCTGGGAAATCCCGTATGTGATCGAACATAAGCTTGGAGATGGAACATTAAAGCATGCAACCGTTGATGTGATTTCAATCCCGTAGGCATGGAATGGCGAGCACTTGCAAATGCTATTTTACTTGAAACCTAATTTTGTAAATATTTGATCAATGTTGATGTAACAAGACAAAATCTGCCATTTCCTATGAATATGAAACGAAATGACTTTCTAAATATATGACTATGTTTCCATCTAACCATGAACTATGAATTATGGTTAATATGAATGAATCTGCATATACATAACGCAGGTATGCAGGTTCCCAGAGATAGGTGCCAACCAAAATTCTATGGTCTATGATCCGACCATTAAAGTTAGGCCTTCCCTGGCATCTAGAGACTGATGCCTATTAACTCCTTCAACCCTTGGCTTAGGGGCAAGGATACAAACATTCGATGGTGGAACAAGATAGTTCACACCAACAGCTCATGCCCATAATTTGACGGAGTACTAACACCTTTCCCAGAGGAAGGCAAGGTGAAAAGATCATCGCCCAAAACTAGACGATATCTTACACAAACCTTGATCAATGCCCGAAGTCAGGCATGTCGAAGACTAACATCCTGAAGAGGGATGACTAAACCACCATCCTAGGTGGTCAACTCCAATCGATGCCCAGAGTCTGGAGCGATTGGAAACAAATATCCCAACGAGGGATATCTAAATCACTATCCAAGGTGATCAACTCCGATGATGCCCAATGTTAGGCACGATCGGAGGCAAACATTCTAAAGAGGGATATTCAGACATCCATTTTAGGTGATCAAAATTCGATCGCACCCAAAGTCAGACATGATCGAAGAAGAGCACCCTGAGATGGACACCTAATATGTTAAGCTTTGGGTGATAGACATATCGTAACACAAATCACTATTACAGTTCGGGCAAAACTTGATTAAAGATAAATAGGATGGGCTAATAATTTGGCCAGGTGACAACAGAGGAATGGTTCGCATATCCATAAACAAAAATAATAAGCGCATTTCTCATAGTCTAGAAAAGTCAATACAAATCTTGAAAAGAAAAAATAAGTTTTTATTAACGCAACATCGAAAACAAAAGCGGGGGCCAAACCCGCATAAATCCAACCAATACGCAAGCAACTCCAATGGCTATACACAAAAGAAAATAAATAGTCACATCTAATACTTATGTCTCTTCTTCTTCTTATCCTTATCTCCCTTTCTGAGGAGTGTGGACTAGGATCCTCTGGGTTTTTTTTGCTCCTCCCTCCACTTCCATGGCCCTTTAAAGGAGTGCTTTGTGATGATCTGGTGGAAACACTTTGATTGCCTCTAGGAGCGAAGAGAGTGATTGGAGAAAAGATACTCTTGCCAGGCAAAGCTATGGATGAAGGAGGAGGAATGCATTTAACTTTTTCTTGCTCGATCTCCTTGGCCAACAAAACCTGGGATGTTAGCATCTCCTTCATAGTAGTCCTTGAAAGAGGCCTAGAAGGTCCCAGTAAAATAACATCCTCCTCAACCCAAGTTCCCTGGAAGTCGGCCGTTGCTTCCTCCTACAAAGCATTGATCATTTGTGCACCAGGACTTGGGGTCTTACTAGTAGGAACATTCGAAATTGTCTCGGAAGTAGACGTTACAACTGATTTTGTAGTCGATTCTTGTTGTCCCACTTGGGAACTTTCTTTAGGAAGAGTAATGACTGCGAGATGACCTAAAATTTGAGAAACATAAAAGAAGAGATTACAACGTCGACCGGTGTCATGTAAGTCTTATCAAATATGGGTGAGGTCAGTGAGATACCTCCACCAGATTTGGACACAGTGTGAGCTGGGGTGCCATCATAGTATTCTTCCAAGACATAAGATAACATGAATGTCTTTTGGAGGCGAGGCTTATTGGGTTATACTTAGAATCTGGTGCAGAGATAGAGCCAGCCGAGAAACCAGAAGTAAGACTCGTTGTAGCATCTTAAGGAGTAGACCGGAACCTTCGCATTGGTCATTCCAAGCTCCCAATAGCCAAATCTGGACGCAGAATGAGTCGGCGGCTCTAAGTGCTTCGAGCTCCTCCTTATCTAAAAGATCATGTTTTAATTTCTTCACGCCAGCCTCAACTCCACCCATGAACTCTCGCTCTTCATCCATGATTTCTTCCCATACCAAGGCCATGGTCATATGGTGGTCGTCATCAAGCCATTTCAAATTCCTAAATTTGATCACGTTAGCATTGTAGCGAATTATTATTGCCTTGAATTCGTCTTTAATCCTCTTCTTCATGGCTATAATTTGCTTCTTTATGTCTTCGGCCCAATTTCCTGTCTTGTCCCTTACCTGGAGAGTACCCAACAAATCTTCACAGTAGTTGTAAGCCTCCATAAGAGCGTCGTCTTTTTCTTTCTTCTCTTTCTTTATCAATTTCTTTAGCTCCTTTACTTCTTTGCTTAGATGCTCTTTCTTGGATGATAGAATATGGTCCTTATAATGGGCAGACTCGATTTGCTTTTCATGATTTTGTCTCTCCTACTTGACTGACTTAGTCAAATCTACGAGTTTCATCTCGGCTTCTTTCAATGAATTTTTCAGTCGTGTGACCTCCTTATCAAGAAGAGATATGGTTTACTTGTCCTGATATACCTCAAGCCTCAATCCTTGGAGCTCAACTTTCTTGCTTTCCAACCATTCAGAAATGACTTCCACGATCCTTTTTCATTTAAAGTATTGATCATAAGCACCACTAACATAAGCTACGACTTCATGTTTGATGTGCGAGGGAATATCCTTTAAGTTGGGAATAAATTTGACTCCGTCAAAGCAAAAATTTGGAAAATTGATGCTTCATTGCAAGGCTATGTTCATTGCAAGGAAATTTCACTACACCAGAAAAGACTTTTGGTAGCGTTGAAAAAACGCTACCATAACTTATAGTAGCGTTTTAGAGAACGCTGTTATACGACATGCAACTAAAAGTCTAAAACTTTTTGTTGCGTTGTAGTAAACGCTACCAAAAGTCACTTTTAAATGCAACTATAGGTATTTTCTGTAGGATTTAAAAAACGATACCAAAAGTCACTTTTAAATGCAGCTATAGGTTTTTTCTGTAGGGTTAAAAAAACGCTACCATAAGTCTTCTTTTTTGGTTGCATTTTTTGTTTATATGCTTTTTTTGATTTTCAGTAGCGTTTTTAAAATGCAACTGTATAATTTTTATATTAGTTTACATTTGATTTGTAGCATTTCTGAAACGCTACTAAATGGTTGTTTGGTAGCATATTTTAAATGCTACTATTTACGGTTGATGGTTTATACCATCTCCAGCAATCGCTTATATACTATTCATATTAAAACGAACGATCAATCGCATAATTTTCATATATTCAAACAAACAATTAAATCACATAATTAGCGTATACAAACAATCAATCATATGATCATCATATTCAAATAATTGCAAAAACATGCTAATCTCACAATCAAATATAATATCCATAATCAATTCGATAATAGTTTTTCAACAAAATAAGTCACATACTACAAGCATTCACAGACAAGTTTCCACAAATGGTACTAACAAAATACGACAACATATATAACAATTAAATTCATGTTCGTTGCTTGATTACCAATAGTTCTTTGTTGTCGACAGTCTTCGCTTAGAGAGCATGGACATAAAAAGTTTCCTGAGACATAAAGGCACCATTTCTAGTATATCAAAATGAAATTTTAGAAAGGTAATAATACCTCAAGCACTTTTTCCATCACATCCATTTTTAGGATATCAGGCTTAAACCCCATGCCATTACCGGTAATGTGATGAGGACCTAGCAGAATCAATGTTAGTCGATGAACAAGAGTTATAAAATCTTTAGTTCCAGTGTAAAAAAGAAGAATGGCTTTAAAAATTTCAACTATGCATCAAGAGTTATAAAACCAATTCACAGCTATCATCTTTACATGCTTCTGCATACAAGCCCAAACACTGCTGCCTCCCTCATACCAAACTCATTCAACAATCTCTGTCACCGCTTCTTCATTCCATAAGCAAACTTCACCATTCATGCCCACGAACGCATAACAGCCATTGCCAAAAACTCTCCCTGTCAAACTGTCACACATCAAAACATAGCAGTCCACAACCGCTTCTATACTTCATACTTCGACATCACAAAAAAAAGTTACCTTCCACCAGTAAACTGCAACCAGAGAAATTCCTACTACCCCCTACATTCTCCTCTCCCTCAAACATCATCCATCTCTCTTACAAACTTCACTGCTTCGGCTTCCTCCACTGCCACAACCCTTCATCACCATCTGCCTTGACTTCACCACTTCCTGCTGCAAACAATTCTTTCACAATACATCATTTCCTACAACACTTCATACCCCTACTGAATCTCCACCATCACTCCAGTCAGTACCCTACTACTGCAACCATCTCAAATCACCAATCCACACAATACTACATAATCAAACAATTTGCTATTGACAGTTTTCAATCCTACTCCGCCTGTTTTCAATCCTGCCGACAATGTTTTTAATCATCTATCCTACAACTATTAACCATCCACCTTCATTAACATTCTTCACTGCGTATAACAACCACTAGAAACTGTCACATCCATCAAACTGCTGAAAACATATACTCGAAGTGCGTTCCCCTTCATTACCATCTCCAGCCACTACATCTCAATCAGCAACCTGACTTCGAACACCACCCTTCAGCAACCACTCGTGAAAAACACAGCTATCAAACCGCCTACGACTTCTGCTGCTACAACCAAATTTCCACAAAACGACGAACACTTCACCAACCTCGACTTCGACGCTCCAATTAGCATCACTCCATTCCAATTAGCTACAGTTAAATTTTTTCAAACATTAAAGTAATTCTAATCACCATGTAATTGAGAACCACAATGGTATATTATAAAATTATGCACATTAGATGACCTATTTCTTTATACTCAAAATAAAACAAGTATTTTCATTAGGTAGTGTTGCATTGTTGATTATTGTGCATGCTCCTCTCTCTTTCTACAACATTAAATAGATCTTAACTGCTAAAGTAAATCAAAAAGAGATTCCAGTTAAAACATTCAGAAACCCGAATTCAATTGAATCAAAATTCCATTATGCAGATCTAAAACAAATGTTCAAACACGTTTTTAACCAAACAATAGTCGATGTAAAAACATTTTAGTTCAAATACTAGCGAGTCTATAAATTCAAACTCAGTGATACTTAGAATCGAGTAATGTAAAAGCTTACGGTTAGACTGATAACAAAAGGGATACCCTGGCAATAGTTATATCTCATGGTACATAAAAAATGAAAATGTTAAAGTGTGTATAACATTGATTTATTAACAGTAATACTATATCTCATGGTACGTAAATTATTTCCAAAGGCATAATTAATCTCTTGGTACATAATTTATTTATGTAATAATAATGCAGTCAAAGAAGCAACCGTTATTGATAATATTATTAATATAATTTCAACCAACAGTATATTAGTATTAATCATTTATTGACCACCATTTATTTCCATACATTCCTACCTAACCAAATCATATATTGATATATAACAGAATCTTTAGAATTGCCTTTCTTTAAAGTATTAACAAGCAGGCATTGACTACCATTCAATGATGATTAAAAATAGAGATAATATTATGTACTTGATGGGCTGGCATGCATCTTCAAAGAAAGTTAACTCATCGTCGGTAATTATAAGAACTTGATTGATCATTATGTAATAAAATAAATGTTTTATTAACCCAACTTTACTGCCATGAAAATTGCAGTATATGGCTTTTTATCCACAGAGAGTGATAATTGTCTTCAGAAACGCATATGTAACTTCTACTATAAGCACATCAATAAACATATTATTCATATAAAGCTTAAGATGTTATAGCATGAATACCTGTTGTTGAAGAGATACGGTCAGCTCAGGGCAAACAGCAAGGATGGCCTCTGAATCTGGAACTTGGGAATTGTAAAGTTTCTCTGCCAGACGAACAACACCAGACATGACACGGATGTTGAACCAGAAGGAATATTCATGCGTGCATTTAGCCACATCAAATCAAAGACAAGCCTTTGAAAGTTCCCGTGTTGAACTGAAAATAAAAAGGTCGCAAAAAGATCAGCAAAAAGACCTAAATTATTATCCCCACATAAGCTGAATGCCTTTAAAGTCATCTGCCTATTTTCCACAAGAAGCCTGGATGAATTATCACCAAAAGATGCAATTGCTGCGGTACCTGTAACAAAATAGAAAACAATTTGTGAATATGAAACATTGCAGTAGCGTTATAATTAGTAATAACTAATCATGTTCAAAACATTGCATAGGTTCTTTCGAACCTGGTCTACTTTGCATAAAATGTGTTCATTCTGAAAATCATAGACAGTGATGCCATTGACGGTCTTATTATATACAGTATGCATGTCATTTAGTTATTAACAAAACAAGAACTGTTTATTTATATGGAGTCCACCTCATAAGACTATAACACGTTCTTATAAATTTATGCTATTATCAATGTACAGCTAATGGCAAATACAGTAAAAGCATGAAGACAATAATTGCAGATTGAAGCTGCATATACAAACACAGAGATATATGTGTGCCTATGCACAGGCGTGTATTAAGGAATAAGCCGAGGGTCCAAATTTAATTTTGTCAAAATGAGCGTAATACAGAGAATAATTTGAGACCCCTTAATTTCCAGATTTATAATCATTTTTCTATCCGCATTTTTCCCTACTTAATTTTTCAGGCCCTGTACCAGTACTTGTGTTTTATATCGCAATATTTCTACCAGATTAGCTATTTATTTTGAACATATGATCGATAAAAACACGTTTCCATTGGATTTTTTTCCTTATAATAAACTAGTGTAAATCGCGCGTAGTGCATCTAAGAGTTAGAAATGTTATACTTTTTATTTAATAAGAAATTTATGGACGGGTGTGTGCTATAAGTGCAAAAGTTTCGATTTCCACAACACTTTTATTTCAAGCAAATTGATAGTGAATTCCGTTGATGGGTGATTGAAAAGTGGATGGTGGTGGAGGTTGCAAACCGATTGTGAGAATACGTTGATGAATCTAGCGTATTTTCGAAATTTCAAAAAGACACTATGAAAATCTATCCGTTAAATTTTCTATATTAATAGCAGAGATGAATAAAAATTTAGAGAAATTAAACTCAAATATGTCAAATGAAACACTACTCACTGCCAGTTTCATACCCATTTACACAATCTTAGCTTTGCACAAGTTTTTAGTAGCAGTATCAGGAGCAAAAATTAAATATTATATCATTAATAAGAAAGCCTTGAAGTCCAACATAATTCTGCCTAGGGAGTTTGAGATGATCTGGAAACCTGAGCTACTACACGTAGCAACATAATTGTGCATTATATATGTATATTGACTATTGATGTCTTTAGATGTTGTGTTCATTCACCATGGTTCAACAGATCATATCTTGAAAGTTTTTTAATAATAATTTGCCTTAGGCTCGCTTAATACAAAAGGAATATTCTTTACATGCTGGTCAATTCATCGAGATGATAATATTTTTGTGGAATTCTTCCTAAATTTTTTATCAAGTATCTACGGAATGGTTCATCTTCTTTTGCATGGGACTACGAATTGCTCATGCTAGTGACCAATAGCTATACTTGAGAAATATCATTTGCACATCTAAAACATAAAGCTGCAACTATTCTTTGGCATGAATGACTAGGTTATAAGCTTCTAATAAATAATTTTCTCATTTAAATTACATCATACATTGAGTTCTGATATGGATATATCTTAGCAGAATACATTAAAATGAGTGGGATGAAATGCAAGAGCAAGCAAATTTGAATATAACAAGTTATTGTTACTTGCAGTATGGGATGCCACCTGTTAATGGAAGTGAAGGAAAGGCTTCAAATTCCAGCCGGTAACATCAGTCTTTATGTTCGATGGAAAAGCCTTGAACCTTTTTGACATAAATCTTATTAACTTTCCTGAAATCATGTAGGTCATCACTAGCTTTTAGTACCTCACCAAATACAAAAACATGTAAACTTTGATAGCATGGGTATAAAATCTCAATATAGCAGGTGCATTCTTTAAAGAAGCTGCTTCTTTTTTGTTGGTAATAGTAGTAGTAATAGACAAAAACATAAGTGGGAGCGAAGGGCAAATATTGAAAAGCTTCAGGAGATGTAAATTAGAAACTTTGGGCGGTGGCAAAGAAGAGAAAAATCAATAACCTAACAGTACCACGAGCCGTGAGTTTACGGTGGTGGCAATCGATTGATAACTGGGATTAACTTGTTTTTAACCGCAGATAAGATTTACTTGTAAGGAAAAACATAAGCAAGAAATTTATATTTGTTACATTTAGTTTTGTACCTATATTCTTTGTTCAATGCAATTATGTATACATGTATAAATTTTTAACATTTGTGATCTTATTAAACATCATTCTGTACCAATGTTATGTATTTGTATAGATGGCATTAAATTGTTAATGGACATATGCTAACATTTATAGTGCAGTGTAGATGCAGTTTTATTCATAATGATAACAGTCTTTTGAATAATAAACCAAATATTGTGATTTATAAAATGCAATACTTAGTATTTACTTTACACCACCCATACTTAAAACTCATTTTATGGTGTTCACATAAAATAACGTATCCAATTATCAAACCAGGAAAGCTGACCAACTCACAGTCAATATACATCTTTGTTCTCGTGTTTATTATGAATATTTTTTACTTTCAATTATTTTATTATTATGAAATGAATCTGAGGTCTGTAAACTTGTAAAGATGCTTCAAGGTAAACTATTTATCATTATAAACCAATGTTATGTATTTGTATAGATGGCATTAAATTGTTAATGGACATATGCTAACATTTATAGTGCAGTGTAGATGCAATTTTATTCATAATGATAACAGTCTTTTGAATAATAAACCAAATATTGTGATTTATAAAATGCAATACTTAGTATTTACTTTACACCGCCCATACTTAAAACTCATTTTATGGTGTTCACATAAAATAACGTATCCAATTATCAAACCAGGAAAGCTGACCAACTCACAGTCAATATACATCTTTGTTCTCGTGTTTATTATGAATATTTTTTACTTTCAATTATTTTATTATTATGAAATGAATCTGAGGTCTGTAAACTTGTAAAGATGCTTCAAGGTAAATAAACAATAAATTGAAGTTCTGAATACATGATAACATGAAGCTTTGATTAAATCTTGAAGATTAATAAAATTTTAGTTTAGATCAAACAATAATGGCAAGAAATTATTTGAAAAGATAATGAAAGTTCGTTAATATACAAAACACTTCAGATCAAGTATATCAGGCACTGAATTATTAACAATTTTTTCACAAAAAAAGGCCTTCATATTCATTAGTAATTAAGGAAATTAATACCATCTCTGTGTTTTACAGTCACACCTTACATAAAGTTCCACAGAATGATATATTTCTATCTTAGCAGACTACAACTTACATAAAGTTTCACATATATATGTCTGCCTTACATAAAAGACCTTTATATTCATTTAGTTGTGTCAATCATGCACAAATATTTTGTTAAATAGTATATGTCTGTCATAGCAGAATATTATTTGAATAAAATTTGTCATTAATCTGGTTAATTTTTGGTTGAGTGGTCCTTTAGTTCATATCAAATCAATGTAAAAAGCAAGTGAATATTTATCTTGTAATTTTCTAATATTTAACTAGTATAACCATATGTTCATTGTTATAGTGATAAATGTGCACTTACTTTTTTTAAGACGTTAAATGAAACAATGAACCAAGGCCCAAAAAAAGAAGAGACCGAGTACAAAGCATTATTACTCGTATTTACACAACGACATCTAAACATATCAAAACCTAGCCGTTTAGTTACTTCATTCTATCTTTCTCTCTGCAACAAAAAACTCAACCCTAGAAAAATAGGGCTTTGCTTCAGTGAAAATTTACTCCATCTCTCAAGCTAATGAGAAATCCCAGCTCAAGGAGATATCTTCATATTTGCTATTTTCTTGTCTAAACGCTGCTGAAAATGAAAGTTTGGACACAACACATGCAGTGTTTCCACTATATGCAAGACAGCTTTTCAAATTAGTGGCATGTTCTTTTCAAGTCCAGCAATGAAGTTGCACGAATCTGAATGTTTTGCAGCTCGACTAAAAGTATTTTAAGTTGCTATTTAATTTGTAAGTATTTAGATATTTTCATTTATTACAGAACTTCAATTATGTTCCCTTGGTAACTATTAAAATACGTTTGAATTAATAATTAGATGACTGATTGTTCGATTTCTGTAAAAAATACAGTTTAAAGACATGAACAAAGGCATCGACAGTATAACCCAAAGGCAATATACTAGTAGAAGAACTCAACAAAGAATACAAAGAATACATTAACAAAACTTAGGGACTGCTAATTCACTGCTAATACAACGATCGAAGGAAAAATCACTAACTCTTGAGAAAAACGGCAAAATTCGTGATTGATTTTAAAAGAAATTTCCTCATTCTATCATCAACTCGAATAATAACAGCAAACATGTAGTTATTAGGGTTCTTGCAGTAACAGCAAACATACTACAGAAATTAAAATACCTTAGCTAAATTAGGGTTATGCGATTACCTCGATCTGTCTATTCAGGGCTTGTGAACAAATCTGAAGGAAGCAAACGGATGGAGGGGGTAGATGGATGGAGGTAAATAGCACAAGACGGAGTAGCGTGAATGCATAAGAGAGGAATTTCTCCGAAAGAGGGTAGAAACCTAATAACGTAGGAAAGGAGATGGGAAAAACGTGACGACTTATTACTATTGGGCGGGGAAGGGGCCAAATTTTGGAAGCCCGGGATAAAGGAAAAATAAATAAAAAGAAATGGTCAAAATAACATTAGTTGCATTCGTATTACAAACGCTACCAATATATGCAACCAAAGGTAGATTTTCTTGTAGTGTTTGGAAAATTATGAGGATTAGAAGCGATTTATTTCTCTGTTGTGACGATTGGAGGTTGGATATGTCTCTTATTAGCTCCCTGGTGAAAAGTGTCAAGAGCAAGAGGACCAGATGATTGCTTAAACTATTGGGGCTATGTTATTTGTTGTGTAGTTAAAAACCGAAGTAGGGGCACGTGAAATGTCAGCGGGAGGAATGTCATCAGGTCGGTCAAAGAATTAATCCAAACTTTTAGGCAGAGGCGATCTAGATCTAGATATGTGCCCTTAGGACGAATAACGAGACTGATAGCCCCTATCTTGGATCCCTTGATTTCGGCCCGAGCGTCTGCTGGTATCAGAACCGCGAGAATGTGTACGGGAGCTATACTACTTCTGCTTGCTTGTTTGATTGTTAAGGGAACCATACATGGACTTGTTCTTCATTAAACTACAATTGAAACTAGGGTAAGTTAGCCTTAACATGATAAAATCATGATGCAAATTAAGAAAGTGCGGTGTGTGTGTGTGTGTGTCCTAGTGTGCCCCTGAATGGACCATAGGTCTAGATTTTGCTAACAGGGTTGATCTTCCCTACGTGGGTAGTTGGCAATTCACTCGATAGATGGATAGGGGAGTCAATATCCTAATGCCCATGTTTCCTAAGAATGAAAAATCAAACTCAACTAAAATCGGACCGAAGTTTTAGTAGATGCCATTAAAGATGGAATTGAGTTTTCCTCTGTCAAAATGGATGGTGGAGGTTATATCAGAGTCCTTATTGGAACATTCTTTATCTTAAGTCGCTGCTTCAAAAGAAAACGCTGGTCATCATCGCCATCGTCTTGGGAGGACGCACAACCCATATCAATGCCATCGTGGTCTACTTTGTCAACTTCACCTTCCTCGGCGTGCACATGCACTTCTTTAGTTTTGGCTAAAGGACTTTATACAAAGTTCCCTCCTTGACCTTTGCCATCATTACCTGATGAAGAGTCATCCTCATCACTACCACTGGCTGCCAGTATGTAACTGACACCATGGCCTTCTTCCATTATGTTGTAAGCCAGCAGATTTTCATCAGTGAGAAGTGACAATGCCTCTTTTTCTTCGACCGAAACTTGATAAAGAGACCTTAGGGTGTCCATTAAGGCCGCACTGCTAGTGTGACAACCCAACTTTCAATGACTAGAAAGTCGCGTCATCTTTAAGAAAGAAAGGGATAAAAAAGAGAAAAGAAAGAAGAGAAAGAAGAAACAACATCAGAATCTCAACAGCGGAACGAATAAATTATATTAATAACATAAGTATTACATAGCATACAACAACTATCAGAGTTACATAGACAATACATCACATACTAGACAGTTATAAACACCTATCTAGTTATTACAACTCAATACAATACAAAGAAACCACTCAGAGGCACCAACACAGCGGAACACTATATAACTACAACGCAGAAGCCTCCTGCTCCATTGCTCCTCTACAATTCGTCAAAGCTAACCTGAATCCCTTGGCTACTCGTGAAAATTTGAGTACCCAAAAGTTTAAGAAAACAGAAATAAACTTCGGGTTAGACATGGGTCTGGTATGAGTAACAGGTTAAAGTTGCTTAACTTTGAAAAGCCTTTGAAAAGAAAAGGTATCACGTAAGACTTCCCACACATAAACATGGAAAAGTTTTTACCTTACGCTAACCAAAACATTTGATAGGAAATCCAGTGATATTATAATAGATCTAGGGTTTTCAAGTAAAAAGAAAATAGCCGAAATTGTTACATTTATTAAATTCCAGCTACTAGCCACAAAAGTGGTAATACAATCAAAACCGATGGCACTTATTGGATTTTGGATTCCATACAACGGCAGGGCTATCGGGGTACTGCCCGTCACAATACGTGGCCTAGATCAACGTACCGAGGATTGCGCCCAATCCCCTGCAACACAAAGCCGAAACCATTCCTTACTGAACAGTTCCGAACAAGACCACCTCACGGTTGTGATCAGCAACCGCACCACACAGCCGAAATAAAAAGGGACATCTAGACAGGGGTAAATCTCGTCCTACTTGGGCATGACCCACTTAGCCTTGCTGCACCTCCCCTATTTTAGCCATTCCCGGTTGATAAGCTACGATTACCTTTATCAGAACACATTACTTAGAATGCTCATCGTCCACCGACGATGTTCTGAAAGCATTCAATCCATACAAGTTCGTTCCGGGTTCGAACTAAACCGAAGGCATTATCTCGTTACACTCATTTTGGAATCACCCTCAAAGTTAACGACGATAACCTTGCACTCTGAATCTGCACCTTCCCTTGAGATTCACGACCTACCATTAATTCGAATCAATGTGGTTTTCGGATATCCAAATATGAAAACCCGATCCCGGTCTCACCGGGTCCAAAACGTATCTTTTAAGGCCAAGTTGTTTTAAATTTTAAAACAATTTCAATTCATTATCTATATACACACAGATAGATAATTCGCAACATCACAATAGATAATCAACATTATCATCATAAACATGTAATTCATATCATCATTATAAATAGATAATCCATATTATCATCCCATTGCAACCAAAGCATCCATATCACACAGCATTACTCATCTAATAGCTGAGATTACAAACCATTCAAGGAAACCAATATCATACATTCATACATAAGCAATGATTTAATGATCACACCATCTATAATTAATTTAAAATGAATTAAATTAATTACTTCATCTCTAATTAAATTAAAGTGAATTAAATTAATTACTTCATCATTATAATCCTGCTTAACTTAACCATTAATTAATTACAAATCAATTAATTAATCACTATCTCATTATTCATTCCAATTAATCATTCCTGATTAACAATTTTCTAATTTCAATAAGTAATTAGCCTTTAAATTAGTTACACAAGTTAATTATACTTAACCCTTTACAATAATTAACTTTTAATTACTTAATCAATTAATTAACTAAAATTAATTACATTAATCCTTTATTAATTAATTACTTCATTTATTAGTTATTCCTTAATTAATAAATTATACATTTACATCATTAATTTTATTAATTAATGATTTCTAATTACATTTTTAATTAATCTCTCTATTTAAATTAATTACATTAAGTAATTAATCTTCAATTAAACCCGTATATTAATCACCATTGATTAATAACATCCAGTAATTAACTACCCTTAATTACTTCATTAAATAAATTACTCCTTAATTTATTCTCTGATTAATCCCTTGATTAATCCCATTCAGTAATTAACTACCCTTAATAACTTCATTTTAAAAATTAATTACCCTTAATTAATTATCTCAATTAATCCCTTGATTAATTACAAAGTAATTTAATTCAAATCACTCCCATTATTAAAAACGTCTTTAATTACATCCCGTAATTATCAATTTATTACTTCCCTAAGTAATTACAATTCCATTAATTACATTAATTAATTATTTATCAAATCATCAAGTGTTTAAATTAATTAAACTTAATTAATAAATTTAATCTAATCACATTAAACTCGATTAATTACATTAAGTAATTAATTCATTAATTACTTCTATTAAGTAATTAACTTTAACAATTTCACAAATGATTATTATTAATTAATCTAACTAATTATTAAAATTAATCACATTAATTAATTGTTAAATAATCTTAAGTTAATAACCTTCATTAACAATTCTTTAATTTCTTCCTTAAGAAATAACTTAGATTAATCATTACTAATTACAAATTAGTTATTATTTAATTACCAATTAATTAATCTCTAATTATTTAATTAATTAAGTGTTAACTGCAACTTAATTAATCCTTAATTACTTGATTAATTAATCTTTAATCATTAATTAAAATCTAATTAATAATCCTTAATTACAAATTAATTAACCTTAATTAATTAATCTCAAACCTTAATTAATTAATTTAAAAACTCTTAATTACTTAATTAATCATCCATATCATTAATTAATTAAATAATTAATTACCCATTTAAATTAACTTAATAATTTAATGAGTCCAAATCATTAAAATTCTATTTATCTTTAAGAAAAACATTTCTTACTTAATCAAAGCATTTAAAAACAAATTGTTTTCAAATTTACTTTAAATTTCATTTTAAATTTAAGATTTTAAAACGAATAAAATTTATCTAAACAATGTTTAAAAACAATTCAAAATCTTTTTATCTCACAAGTTAAAGAAATATCCATTTTATAAAAGAAATTTAAAAGAATTTAAAAACCCAATTCATTTTTAAATTCAAATCAATTTAAAAATACACTTTAACAAACAAGATTGTTTAAATCATTTTAAATTTTAAAAACTTTCATTTATTTCAAAACTGGAATACATATCAAATTTTGATTCCATATTACTTAGATTCAAAACATACTTGCATTTTAAACTTCATTTTAAATTTCAAATCATTTAACCATTTTTTTAAGGTAGTTAAATATTTTAAATTTAAAACTTATTTTATTTTAAAAACTGAAATTAAAACCCAAATTCCAGATTTTAAAACTAAGATTTAAACTTATATTAAATCTCTATTTTACAATTTAAACTTTTCCATTTAAATTCAAACCAAATATACTTTAACACTTAAAAGTTGTTAAAACCAAATTTAAATTTCAAAATTTAAATCATTTCAAAATAGGATTCAAACTACCTAAATTCAGATTCAAACTCAGGTTTTAAAAACTTAGTTTAAATTTTTTTTTTACATTTTATACTTTTCTTTAAAAATATAAAAACAGAACAGGTTTTTCTTTAAAAATCTGTAAACAACATTTACTCGAGCCTACCCTAAAATGACTTCGAGTCAAAACCTTATCTGCTTCGAGTTAAAACTCGAATCACCCGAGACAAACGCGAGGCAACTAAATCCCAACCCAAAATAACCAACCTCACCAGAAAATGATGCACAGTGCACATGCACCGGCCATCCACCTATCTCCGACCAACCTTGATGACTTAAACAAGTCATCGATCACCAATGTACCCCATATCAATCATCAGTACCTTGATTCCCCCTCGAAATCAAAATCCAGACTTCAAACCCAAACTGGAACACCATCCATAACCTGGAACGACCCTCATCCTCCCACTACCGATCATCAAAACTCCAGAGGCTCCGGCCATAGCTTCGTCCATGCCCTAGCCACCATTACCCAAAACTTGGTAGCACTCGATCCACCAGAAGATGATTGCTGAAGCAGTTTCCCAACATCCACCAAAACTAGGTTTAGAAAACCTTCTGGCCAACCACCATCGCCACAACCCTCTGATCATCATTCAGATTATTTTCCTCAAATCTCCGGTCATACTTCATCCTCCAGAAAGAAACCCGACCTCCCAATTCACTAAGATCACCAGAGAATCCCTATAACTCCAAATCTGATCAAACCCAAACTGCTCTCCCAATCTATTACTAAAATTTGTGATATTAGGTTTAAAATTCATGATTTCAGATAAGAATTCAAGTTATAAACCTGATTTGATGTTTTAAGATGATTGAGATTTTGCTTATTTTAAACAATTACTGTTCTTGTAGTTATACAGAGACAACCAGCTTTTATTTTATCTTAATTATAATTTATAAACATAAATCCATAGTAAACAAACAACTTTTGTTTAAATCATAATTCCTAACTAAGATCAGATCAAGTGGTAAAGGATTTTTTTATCAAAATCTTAGTTTAAAAAAAACAGAACAGATAAACAGGTACATAGCAAAACATATATATACACAGAAGATTTCATCACAATATAAACATTCATAGCATACTCACTTCTATTTATCCACATGCAAACAGATTTTTTATACTTAAGCTTTTTAAAATAAAAAGTTACTCACAGATTTGAAGATGAAGAATAGGGCACATCTATGAAATAGCATTGAAACCTTTATACTTGTTTTTGCTGAAATGCTTTTGTTATTGATTTATAAACCTTAAACTTGAATTGTTGATGTTTTTAACTTGCTTTAGTTCCTAGGTTTGCGTGCAGTAGCCTGATTTCTAGATTTTGACGAAATGAATGCAGACTTTTGTTTGGAAATGTACTGATTAGCTTCAGATTGTTGCACGTGCTTCCAGATTGAATAAAATGCAGACTTGCATGCTTGAAAATGTTACGGGGATTTTTGCTATGCATTTTTGAAGATGAGGAGTTTGATTTACAGGTTGAAGATGGTTACTGATTTGGTTTTAGATTTGAAAATGATACTACAGGGATTTTGTTTGAAGATGATTTCAGATTTTTTTTACTGACTTGTTTCTTAGCTTTAGGTTTAGAAAAAAGAATTGAAGGGGAAGGAAAATAGATTTATAAATAGGCTGAAATGTTTTAAAATAAAATAAAAGAAAAATATGGAATCAAACATGACACTTGTAGAAAACTATACATTTGTCACTTACCTTAATTAATAAATTAACACATGTTATTAAAGCTCTAGGATGTTTACACATGTCTCTAAAGTAATTGGTATTTATAATTAAAAGTTAATGAAAGTTTTAAACTTAGTTAATTTACAAATACTTAGTTATATATATATATAGCTAATTTTTTAAGGAAATAAAACCATTTATATTTAAAAATAAAAACAATACATTACTTTATTATTCGAAAATAACATTTTAGATAATTTAAATAAAATTTATAAAAGAGATTGTAAATTACTTATTATTTATATGAATAAATGTTTCATATTTTAATTGTATTTAAACTTTAATATTTAATTACAATCATATTTATTAAACAATAATTTAAAAGGGAAATAAAACAAATCTTATTATTAATCTTATTTAAACTTAAGCTAAAATCCTTTTTAAACAATTAAACATTTATTTTATGTATTTTAAAACCATATAGTTCTTTATTAAATAGCTTTGAAAAGCTTAACATTAAATAAATCATAATTTCCCAATTACCAAAATATTAGAATTAGAAAATATGCTTTATTAATTAAATTTAAAACCAAACTCATCCATTTAAAATATATATAAATATATATACATTATAAATAGAAAACAATTATTAGCTTATTAAAAGATAAATTCACTAATTAATTATTTATTAAAGTAAGATTATTAAATCAATTCAAATCTTATTAACAATAATTATCAATTTAATTTAATTTTAAATACAGATTATTAAATTTATATTGCCAAAAATTCCGGGATATCACATTCCTTCCCCCTTAAAAGAATTTCATCCCCAAAATTTAAAACAAAGGTAATTTAATAATCTCTTTAAAAATTTAATTTTAAAAACACAAGCATATATTATCAACCATAGCAAACCATAGAAAACAATACACATAATCAAACAAATCTAATTATCCAGACAAAATTCTGGATAGAGTTTCCTCGAGTTTCCCAAGTATAAATATTGTGATACTCGTTCTTACAGAATCCAAACAATCAATACTACTAAGCTATAGAGCTACTACTCATCTAGATCTACAAAACTAAACAAGATATCAGACTAAAAAAGAGTCTGACTCAACAACCAAACCTCCTGAACTGCTGGTTCTACAACCATAAATATATCATACACGTACTCCCTCAGAGATACGTGAAACATACTGAATCCCAGTTATCCACACTGGCAATTCAATCCTTGAAAACCAAAGCACTTATCTTACCAAAACACAAAAGAGATCCAAAAAACCTCGGAACTAGCTTTCCAGACTTACCAAAACTTATAGCTCCTTGGATTGGAGAAGTCTTATCCAAAACCAAATCTCCGATTCCGGAATCCAAATTTCTCCGCCTCTTATCCACAAAATTCTTCGAACGATCCTGGGCTACAAACATCCTTCCTGATTAGCTCATCCCTACGCTGATGCCTCTCGAAAAAAACTAGACCAAAACAACCCAACCCAATGATCTCCTCAAGATCAATCCAAAACCAGGAACACCAACTCTACTCCTCAAACAACCGAAGACTCAACTTACTTCTCCTTATCCGGAAAGACAAAACAGATGCACCCCTAAACTGCTTCCGCTGCACAACTCTGATCCGAAGTAGATGAAAATGCAGATGAAGAACATAAGCACAGACTAGACAACACATCTCAGAAATATGATTCGACGGATCCATAAAGAAAACTCCGAAATTCGACCAAAAATCTGAGCTGCTTCACCAAACTATATCTCTAGGTACCATCCTTCTACTAACTGAACCACCGGTATCAATCCTAGAATCCAAATCGATAAGAAAACTCGATCTCCAGATGCGGACAAACCTCTGACTTCCCTGAAGACATCCGGAAAGTCTCCAACAACCAAGAGAACACTCAAACTGTCGCAAGTCACTTTTGCGATCAATCCAGCCTAATATCCAAAGAAACCGCTCTCTCTTTACCAATCAGAACAGCTTACGCTAGCCTATCCAATTCACTGAAGAAATGGATTCATACAGCTGCTTCTGAACTCCACCTTAGAAAAACTACTCAGCCAGAAGACTTCCTATCAACACAAAATACTCCGAGCTGTACTGCTAACACAGATGCCAAAGACTTCCTAACCAAGACTCTACGAGAAACTCGGACCTCCAACCAAACAGAAACACCTTGCTGAACTCAGCCACAACACCAAAACATACACACTTCCTTAAACTTGTTCCAAATAAATATCTTTGGGAACATCCATAGTCACTGCATCTCATTATGCAGCTACTACTTCCTGAGGTATTAAGATGCCATCACTTAATTCTTCCAAACCGACAGACCCAAACTCTACTTTTCCAACTTCAAAGATAGACTCCGAACCTTAAAAGGTTTCCTTCAGAGATCGATGAAATCCTTACCCCAAGCTGCAAAGCTTACTCGAGACGGTATTAGGTCTACAGTCTCGACAGATACACTTCCAACCTCATCACTCAAACTCCAACCAATGGTAGTAGTCGTGTTACACACCCCACTACCTTATCTACCTTTATAACTTATATTGGAAAACCCGAACAGGTAACCCAAATAGGTAGAAATAATTATATATATATTAAAAATACAAATACGCTCTCTCAAAGACACCACTCCAGAGCCTAGGTATTCGCTCAACCTAGCGCTATGATACCAACTGTGAAGACCCGACTTTCAACGACCAGAAAGTCGCATCATCTTTAAGAAAGAAAGGGATAGAAAAGAGAAAAGAAAGAAGAGAAAGAAGAAACAACATCAGAATCTCAACAGCGGAAGGAATAAATTATATTAATAACATAAGTATTACATAGTATACAACAACTATCGAGTTACGCAGACAATACATCACATACTAGACAGTTATAAACACCTGTCTAGTTATTACAACTCAATACAATACAAAGAAACCACTCAGCGGCACCAACACAATACAATACAAAGCATCCATATCACACAGCATTACTCATCTAACAGCTGAGATTACAAACCATTCAAGGCAACCAATATCATACATTCATGCATAAGCAATGATTTAATGATCACACCATCTATAATTAATTTAAAATGAATTAAATTAAGTACTTCATCTCTAATTAGTTTAAAGTGAATTTAATTAATTATTTCATCGTTATAATCCTGCTTAACTTAACCATTAATTAATTACAAATCAATTAATTAATCACCATCTCATTATTCATTCCAATTAATCATTCCTGATTAACAATTTTCTAATTTCAATAAGTAATTAGCCTTTAAATTAATTACACAAGTTAATTATACTTAACCCTTTACAATAATTAACTTTTAATTACTTAATCAATTAATTAACTAAAATTAATTACAGTAATCCTTTATTAATTAATTACTTCATTTATTAGTTATTCCTTAATTAATCAATTCTAAATTTACATCATTAATTTTATTAATTAATGATTTCTAATTACATTTTTAATTAATCTCTCTATTTAAATTAATTACATTAAGTAATTAATCTTCAATTAAACCCGTATATTAATCACCCTTGATTAATAACATCCCTTAATTAACTACCCTTAATTACTTCATTAAATAAATTACTCCTTAATTTATTCTCTAATTAATCCCTTAATTAATCCCATTCAGCAACTAACTACCCTTAATTACTTCATTTCAAAAATTAATTACCCTTAATTAATTATCTCAACTAATCCCTTGATTAATTACAAAGTAATTTAATCCAAATCACTCCCATTATTAAAACATCTTTAATTACATCTCGTAATTATCAATTTATTACTTCCCTAAGTAATTACAATTCCATTGATTACATTAAGTAATTATTTATCAAATCATCAAGTGTTTAAATTAATTAAACTTAATTAATTAATTTAATCTAATCACGTTAAACTCAATTAATTACATTAAGTAATTAATTCATTAATTACTTCTATTAAGTAATTAACTTTAATAATTTCACAAATGACTATTATTAATTAATTTTTTTTTTTGGCAAGGCCGACGGGGTTGGATGGGCCCCGACCATTTTATTGCAGCACCAAAAGGAACATAACAACTACAACATTGAGCATAGCTCTAGAATATGAAGGCAAACACAGCGCCACAAGAACAACAGGATAAAAAAACAAAATAAAAAATAAAAATAAAACACAAAGAGACTAAAACCTAAAGAAAGAGTCAATTATCCCTGGATCAATGCTGAAGGTTTGCATCCCCATGGATTGTTTCATCTCATGTGTCAACCAATTTTTGAACACAACATCAGATTTAACTTTACTTACATTAAATACTCTGGAATTTCGCTCTTTCCAAACATTATTAATGAAGCTTTTCATCACCACAGTAAATAGCCTCTTGCCATTACTCTTGATCCCGGTCTTCGCATATGCATTTTCCCATTCAACTCGATTGTCAGTAGAGGCCGAATATCTCTTAAGCTTTGTCAGAACCACAGTCCAGAGTTGCTTTATGTACGTACACTCAAAAAACAGATGCTCAACTGTCTCCGGTTGCTCGCTGCAGAAAGAACAGAAGATATCAACTACCATTCCCATGCAAGCTAGTTTGGCTTTAGTATGGACTGCATGATTAAGGACTTTCCACAGTATCAAGTTTTCTCTGTAACTGTTGTCCAAACACCAGGTTCGCTTCCACCATCTCCACTTTGGCCGCTCTCCATTTTTCATCAAGTATTCATAACCATTTCCAATACTGAACTTTCCTTTTTTATTTCCCCATACTATTCCAGCAGCTGAAGAAGGCAGAGGAGTAAACCTTCTTTTAATGTTCCATATGTTATGTATTCTAGGGTTGGAAGACGAGTAACGTATTCTAGTATAATTGGTGAGAACATCCCTGACTATAGCCGCATTGTGAATTCCTGTCTGTTGGATTTCATTGTATGTAAGATGACGACTGAGAATGTACCCATTATCAAGCCATGGTTCGTCCCAGAAACTAACACGATATAATGGGCAGGTATTCATTTGTATAAGGGGAAGGAATATCTCCTTTATTTTGAACAAACTTTGCCATGTCCAGCTCATATTTTGCGGTTTAGACATTTTCCACAAACTCTTTCCTTTTGTTACATTATTTTTAGACCAATTGGCCCGAAGGCTGTCAGTATCATTATAAAATGTGTCTATATGCTTCGCAAATGCAGCCCTGTTCCATTGCTTCAAGTTGAATATACCAAGTCCCCCCTTATTCATTGGCATCTCAAGTTTGCTAAATTTTATAGGTGCTATGTATTTGCCAGTAGTCTTGCCCGCCCATAGGAATTTCATGAAAGCAGATCTGATCATATTTATCAACTTATATGGTAGAATAAAGGTTCTAGCCCAATAAACTTGCATTGAAAATATAACCGACTTTATCAAAGTTAATCTACCCGCTTGGCTAAGAGTTCTAGTGGTCCAACAGTTCAATCTTGCTGTGATCTTCTCATATAGAGGAAGACATTGATTAATTGTTATCTTTGAAGTTGAGAGCGGCAGTCCCAAATATGACACTGTGTTAGGGTTTGTAGACATACCTTTTATTTGAGTAATTTGAGCAGTCAGATCATCACTCACACCTGATATAATAATGTCAGACTTGCGTAGATTAACCTTAAGACCAGTCATAGTATAAAACTGTTCAAGAGTAGTCATTATATTCGTGATTGTGTAATTGTCAGGGGTACAAAACACGACCAGATCATCAACGAACATTAAGGCAGTGATTTGCGGATCAATGCAAGCTGGATGAAGTTTGAACTTATTATTGGTAACTAATTTGTCTAACATTCTCGTAAGAAGTTCCATCACCATAATGAAGATATAAGCAAATAACGGATCACCCTGTCTTATTCCTCTCTTACTTGCAAAGAAACCAGCAGAGATACCATTGACATTGACTGAATAGGTTGGGGTGGAGATACATTCATATATCCAAGAAATAAAGTGTGGTGGGAAGTTCATGTAGCCCATAATTCGTACAACACTGTTCCATTGCAGCATATCAAAAGCTTTCATTATGTCGAGTTTCATCATAGCTTTCGGGGGAACATTCTTGCGTTTGTATCCCTTTAGAAGCTCATGTGAGAGTAGGACATGGTCAAGTATATTCCTACCAGGTAGGAAGGCAGCTTGATTCTTTGAGACAATATTAGGTAGGACTTGCCTAAGCCTCGTCGCCATAACCTTCGAGATACATTTGTATAGGGTATTACAGCACGATATAGGACGGTAATCATTAACACTGTGAACATTCTTATGTTTGGGAACAAGGGCTATATTGGTATAATTATATGACCTTAAGATTTTACTCTTTTTGAAGAATAGCATTATAGAATTGCACACATCAGTTGAGACTATCGCCCAACAAGAAGTGTAGAAAAGCGCGTTTAACCCATCAGGTCCGCCACACGATTCAGTTTTCAGAGAGAACATTTCTTGTTTTATTTCTTCTGGGGTAACTGCAGCACTAAGAATGTTAATATCATTTGTCGTTATTCTAGGCATGATATCATCAGGGATGTGATCAATAAAAGGTATGAAGTTGTCAGAGTTGCTATACATGCCAGAGAAATGCTTAACAAAAGCATCCTGTACTTCCCCAGGGGTAGAACAAAGAACATCATTCCTATCGTAAATTGTCGTTATGTTTTCTCTTCTTTGCTTGTTCTTGAGAGTAGCATGAAAATAAGCACTATTTCTGTCTCCTTTTTCCTTCCATTTAATTCTCGACTTTTGCCTTATCATCTCACTTTCTTTTGTTAACGCTTCATGGTATTGCTGTGACAGTGAGCTTTCAGCCTCTGAGAGATACGCATCATTTACATTATTCATCATGTTAGCTTGAACTTCAGATAGTTTGTTTTTTATTGTAGTACTCATAGCTTCTCCTTTGCCAAATCTTTTAAAGGCCCACCTTTTCAAAACTTCCTTCACTTCCTTAATTTTTTCCTGCAAGATAAAAAGATGATTACCATTAATTTCTTTGTTCCATGCAGTTTTAATAATAGATTGGAAGTCTGGTTCAAGAACCCAGGTATTAAAAAATTTAAAATTTGTTTTTCCTCTCAAGTCCGCTCCACGAAGATGGATTATTTGGGGAGAGTGGTCAGATAGGAGAGGAGGAGGGAGAAGGTTGTATAAAAGTGGCCATTTAGTTAGTGCTGTTTGATTGGAGAAGGTGTGATCAATTCTAGAAAAGGTCCTGCATCCTTGTCTTCTTTTATTGTTCCACGAGTATTGCATTCCTACTGATTTGACAGGGACAAGCTCAGCATCAATAATGGTGTTAGCTAGTGGTTGTATTTCATTGATGGAGAGAGGATTACCTCCAACTCTATCAGAGAGGGAAAAGCATGAGTTGAAGTCGCCAAGAATTAGCCATGGGTGGGTGGACTGCCTGAAAGATGGTATGACATTAAGTAAGGGACTTCTGGAAGCTGCAGTATTATGAGCATATACAAAGGTGATATAAAAAGTTGAATTAACAGCAAGATCAAGCACATGACAATGTATTAATTGGGAAGTGGATAGGATGGGAGAAAGTTTAACATGAAGGGGATCATATAGTATCATTATCCTACCGTACACAGCCTCATTCAGGTTGTGATGGTAATTCCAGTTGGGATTTATATATTGAGCTGCCTTGATCGTCATCAAAAGATTTAACTTAGTTTCTAGCATGGCTAAGATAGATAATTGATGTGTTGCGATAAGCTGTTTACATTCATCAAGTTTGATTGCTTGGTGACCACCACGTACATTCCATGCTCCAATGCGTGTCATCATTGAGTGACACGTGCATTGAGCAGTTCTATTTTCATTCGCCTAGTTACTGCCTGCACCGAGGACAAATAGTTAGGGATAGTAGCTGATAGGGGGGTAATTTCCTTATTGGATGTTTCATATGACTTTGGAGAGGTTGTGTGATTAGGTTTAGGAGGAGTAGAATTCTGAGGTGGCAAAGGGGGTGGTGGTTTGAATGCCAGAGGCGGGTTTATTTTGGAGTATATATGAGTTGTTGGATGATTGAGTGTTTTGTCATTTATTTGGGAGGGAGAGATAGTAGTTTGGGTATTGGGTTGATAATCTGTGCATGTCGTATCTTCCTTGTGCATGACAATTTGCTTTGTTGCTATGTTTCTTTGCCTCATTTTCAAGTTTCTGTTTTTTCCATTTTTCCTTCCACTATTATTGGGTCCTTCTTCATATTTACCCTCTCCATTATTTCCATCTTCAATGTGTTCTACCTCACTTGCTTCAGGTAGTTGTGTTATTTTAACTTTATCTTGCTTTTGCATTTTTTGGTTTACTTTCCCTTGTGTATTCACTGTGTTACACTTTTCTTTTTCTTTTATCTGACTTTCTGCAGTCACTTGTATATCCACTTCTTCATATGCTATTTCATCTTGAGTTTCTTCTATTTGATTCTCTTCACATAGAACATTCATGTTTCCATCCTCATCTAGGTTAAGTAGTGCTTCAAATTGATTAGTGGTTATGAGATTTCCTACCATGTCATCATCTTCATCTCTCCCAACACTTTTGTCATTATTATCCTTGTTCACTTCTTCAGCAGTTACTTGGTTGGTATCAGTAGCACTTTCATTTGCACCTTCAGTATGTTCTTCACTGTCATCTATTTCATTTCCCTTATTTACATTTTTATGTACTTCTATATTACACTCTTCTTTTCCTCTTTCAGTATCAATTCTGATACTGACTTTTTCTTTCTCATGTTCTTCATTTCTTCCTATGACTTGTTCCCTTTTTCTTTCATTTGCCGTATTTACATTTCTCCTATCTTTTACACGTTGCCATTTTCTGATAACACGCTTCTGAAGAGGCTTTACATTCCTATTTTCTTGGACTTTCTCTGTTGTTTCTCTTTCATTTCCTTTACTATCATTGTCTCTTTTTTCCTTTTCACTGACTTTATGCCTTTTTTCCATCCTGTCACGACATTCAGTTTTATGCCCAAATTTTTTGCACGTTACACATACATCTGGCCTCCACAAATACTGCACATAAATTTTCTGTATTCCTCCTTCCACTAGCTTGACCAGAAACTCATCCACTAGCTCCTTGTCCGGTTTAACCTCAATCAAGCATTTGGCATAGCTCAACCGCTCCTGCCTTTCCATCATCTCATCCATGCATAACATTTTTCCCAAATGACTACTTAACCAGTTAATTCCCAGAGGCGACCAAGCAAATAACGGGAGATTATACAAATGTACCCACACCGGAACAGAGGTGACTGTACCAGAGACATTACTAATTGCTACATCATATGGCTTGACAATGAATAACTTATTATTCATGATTATGGGATCACTCTGTAGAATATTGTTCCTATCTTCAGAACAAGAGAAGTTAAATAAGAAGATAATACCATCAGATTTAACAGTGACAGAGCCTCTCAATTTCCAGATGATTTTTAGCTTTTGAATAACAGCTGTATATGATAACGGCTTGTCAAGGAAGAATCCAACTAATGTTTCATTCCAGATCCTTGCTCCAGCTTCAAGAACTTCATGGGACGGCACTAGTACCTCATTTTCATACTCAGGAAAAAGGTCAACGGGAATGTACTTCCCAGCATTTTTAGGTTTATGCTTAAAAAGCGAAGTCCATGGTCGTTCACCTAGAGAGGAGGAAGAAGATGGCACTGTGATTAGAGGAGGGGGTAAAGTATCAGGAGTTCGTATGGGAAGTAAGCCTGGGGGGACATGAGAGGGTGGAAATAAGTCAGAAGATTCAGAGTGGACAGAAGGAGCTACAGAGGGAAGTAATGGTTCAATGATGGTCGTTACTGGTTTGTTAGGAGGTAATGGCGAAAGGTTAGCTGAAGATGAATGATGTACAGTGTTGACGGTGGTTGAGAGAGAACATTCGTCAGAGATGGGACGAACGTGAGAGTTGACTTGAGAGGAGATGGGAGGTACGATTGGGTTGACAGGGCTGGTAAGGGGAAGGACATTGGGATGTATGGTAGAGGACATGAGAGGACGAGAAAAATTAAAACTTTGTTTAAACTTTGGGGCCAAGGAAACTATGTTTGCCCTGGCCTTTGGTTAGACCGAGATTTATAGTGCCCGGACACTTATGTCTCATTATTATGGTCGCTGGGTTTCGAACCGGTGCCACTACAACTACATGTAGCAACTCCACTATGTCTTAACCACTGGACCCCTAGAACTTGACAAAACTTTGGGGCCAAGGAAACTATGTTTGCCCTGGACTTTGGTTAGACCGGGATTTATAGTGCCCGGACACTTATGTCTCATTATTGTGGCCGTTGGGATTCGAACCGATGCCACTACAACTACATGTAGCAACTCCACTATGTCTTAATCACTGGACCACTAGAACTTGACATTAAACTTTGGGGCCAAGGAAACTATGTTTACCCTGGCCTTTGGTTAGACCGGGATTTATAGTGCCCGGACACTTATGTCTCATTATTGTGGCCGCTGGGATTCGAACCGGTGCCACTACAACTACATGTAGCAACTCCACTAACCGGTGCCACTACAACTACATGTAATTAATCTAATTAATTAATAAAATTAACCACATTAATTAATTGTTAAATAATCTTAAGTTAATGACATTCATTAACAATTCTTTAATATCTTCCTTAAGAAATTAACTTAGATTAATCATTGTTAATTACAAATTTGTTAATATTTAATTACCAATTAATTAATCTCTAATTATTTAATTAATTAAGTGTTAACTTCAACTTAATTAATCCTTAATTACTTGATTAATTAATCTTTAATCATTAATTTAAATCTAATTAATAATCCTTAATTACAATTAATTAACCTTAATTAATTAATCTTAAACCTTAATTAAATAATTTAAACACTCTTAATTACTTAATTAATCATCAATATCATTAATTAATTAATTACCCATTTAAATTAACTTAATAATTTAATGAATCCAAATCATTAAAAAAAAATTTATCTTTAAGAGAAACATTTCTTGCTTAATCAAAGCATTTAAAAACAAATTATTTTCAAATTTACTTTAAATTTCATTTTAAATTTAAGATTTAAAATGAATACAAATTTATCTAAACAATGTTTAAAAACAATTCAAAATCTTTTTATCTCACAAGTTAAAGAAATATCCATTTTATAAAAGAAGTTTAAAAGAATTTAAAAACCCAATTCATTTTTAAATTCAAATCAATTTAAAAATACACTTTAACAAACAAGATTGTTAAATCATTTTAAATTTTAAAAACTTTCATTTATTTCAAAACAGGAATACATATCAAATTTTGATTCCATATTACTTAGATTCAAAACTTACTTGCATTTTAAACTTCATTTTAAATTTCAAATCATTTAACCATTTTTTTAAGGTAGTTAAATAATTTAAATTTAAAAATTCTTTTATTTTAAAAACTGAAATTAAAACCCAAATTCTAGATTTTAAAACTTAGATTTAAACTTATTTTAAATCTCTATTTTACAATTTAAACTTTCCATTTAAATTCAAACCAAATATACTTTAACACTTAAAAGTTGTTAAAACCAAATTTAAATTTCAAAATTTAAATCATTTCAAAATATGATTCAAACTACTTGAATTCAGATTCAAACTCAGGTTTAAAAAACTTAGTTTAAATTTTTGTTTACATTTTATACTTTTCTTTAAAAATAGAAAAACAGAACAGGTTTTTCTTTAAAATCTGTAAACAACATTTACTCGAGCCTACCCTAAAATGACTTCAAGTCAAAACCTTATCTGCTTCGAGTTAAAACTCGAATCCCCCGAGACAAACGCGAGGCAACTAAATCCCAACCCAAAATAACCAACCTCACCAGAAAATGATGCACAGTGCACATGCGCCGGCCATCCACCTATCTCCGACCAACCCTGATGACTTAAACAAGTCATCGATCACCAATGTACCCCATATCAATCATCAGTACCTTGTCAAAATCCAGACTTCAAACCCAAACTGGAACACCATCCATAACCTGGAATGACCCTCATCCTCCCACTACCGATCAACAGAACTCCAGAGGCTCCGGCCATAGCTTCGTACATGCCCTAGCCACCATTACCCAAAACTTGGTAGCACTCGATCCACCAGAGGATGATTGCTGAATCAGATTCCCAACATCCACCAAAACTAGGTTTAGAAAACCTTCTGGCCAACCACCATCGCAACAACCCTCTGATCATCATTCAGATTATTTTCCTCAAATCTCCGGTCATACATCATCCTCCAGAAAGAAACCCGACCTCCCAATTCACCGAGATCACCAGAGAATCCCCAAAACTCCAAATCTGATCAAACCCAAATTGCTCTCCCAATCTATTACTAAAATTTGTGATATTAGGTTTAAAATTCATGATTTCAGATAAGAATTCAAGTTATAAACCTGATTTGATGTTTTAAGATGATTGAGATTTTGCTTATTTTAAACAATTACCGTTCTTGTAGTTATATAGAGACAACCAGCTTTTATTTTATCTTAATTATAATTTATAAACATAAATCCATATTAAACAAACAACTTTTGTTTAAATCATAATTCCTAACTAAGATCAGATCAAGTGGTAAAGGATTTTTTTTATCAAAACCTTAGTTTAAAAAAAACAGAACAGATAAACAGGTACATAGCAACACATATATATATACACAGAAGATTTCATCACAATATAAACATTCAAAGCATACTCACTTCTATTTATCCACATGCAAACAGATATTTCATACTTAAGCTTTTTAAAATAAAAAGTTACTCACATATTTGAAGATGAAGAACTGGGCACATCTATGAAATTGCATTGAAACCTTTATACTTGTTTTTGCTGAAATGCTTTTGTTATTGATTTATAAACCTTAAACTTGAATTGCTGATGTTTTTAACTTGCTTTAGTTCCCAGGTTTGCATGCAGTAGCCTGATTTCCAGTTTTTGAAGAAATGAATGCAGGCTTTTGTTTGGAAATGTACAGATTAGCTTCAGATTGTTGCATGTGCTTCCAGATTGAATAAAATGCAGACTTGCATGCTTGAAAATGTTACAAGGATTTTTGCTATGCATTTTTGAAGATGAGGAGTTCGATTTACAGGTTGAAGATGGTTACTGATTTGGTTTTATATTTGAAAATGATATTACAGGTTTTTTGTTTGAAGATGATTTCAGATTTTTTTACTGACTTGTTTCTTAGCTTTAGGTTTAGAAAAAGAATTGAAGGGGAAGGAAAATATATTTATAAATAGGCTAAAATGTTTTAAAATAAAATAAAAGAAAAATGTAAAATCAAACACAACACTTGTAGAAAACTATACATTTGTCACTTACCTTAATTAATAAATTAACACATGTTATTAAAGCTCTAGGATGTTTACACATGTCTCTAAAGTAATTAGTATTTATAATTAAAAGTTAATGAAAGTTTTAAACTTAATTAATTTACAAATACTTAGTTATATATATAGCTAATTTTTTAAGGAAATAAAACCATTTATATTTAAAAATAAAAAAAATACATTACTTTATTATTTGAAAATAACATTTTAGATAATTTAAATAAAATTTATAAAAGAGATTGTAAATTACTTATTATTTATATGAATAAATGTTTCATATTTTAATTGTATTTAAACTTTCATATTTAATTACAATCATATTTATTAAACAATATTTTAAAAAGGAAATAAAACAAATCTTATTATTAATCTTATTTAAACTTAAGCTAAAATCCTTTTTAAACAATTAAACATTTATTTTATGTATTTTAAAACCATATAGTTCTTTATTAAATAGCTTTGAAAAGCTTAACATTAAATAAATCATAATTTCCCAATTACCAAAATATTAGAATTAGAAAATATGCTTTATTAATTAAATTTAAAACCAAACTCATCCATTTAAGATATATATAAATATATATATATATACATTATAAATAGAAAAAAATTTATTAGCTTATTAAAAGATAAATTCACTAATTAATTATTTATTAAAGTAAGATTATTAAATCAATTCAAATCTTATTAACAATAATTATCAAATCAATTTAATTTTAAATACAGATTATTAAATTTATATTGCCCAAAATTCCGGGATATCACAGCTAGGTCCCATTGATATATTTGAAATAACAAAAGAAGAAGATTTAAGCCAACGAAATTATGAAGCATGCGGAAATAAAAAGGGATGAGGGTGTAACTTACGTCTGGGAAGCCACCTCTGTGCAAATCCAGGTAGGCATTGTACAAAGAAGAACTCATCCATGAAGTAACTTAATTTATTCCAAGTGCCCGTTACTACCCCACAACCTTTGGAAGGTTCTAAGTATGTGAGTGAAGGAGATCCCTTTTGGTATTTGAAATTGTACAAATATCGTATTTTCTCATCACTAGGTTTGCGATTCAAAGCAAAGATGATGTATATGCTATTTAGGAAGGTGTAGCCATTAGGATGCAATTGAGTCAGAGCTAGCTTCATAAATTGCAAGACTCGATGGATGTACCAATTGAATAGCGGAACACACTCTGCTAAACACATGTATCGGATGCACATGGCATACCCTACTAGCGGGAGATGTGCCTATTGATGGCAAGAAGGAACTAATACGTCCTTGAATGGGATGTCATGCCTCTCACATATCCTTTTGAGGGACCCTTCATCTATTTTTGAAGCAAGAGAATCCAAGGGGTCATCTAATAAATTCACATCACCGCGATCAACATCCGAACTTCAGGACCTTTTGCTAGCCTGGAAGAAATCACTTGGAGAGGTTGTTCGGGTTAGTGACTAGTGAAATGAGTTCTGGATGGTGTCAGAGTATGCCTCACAGTAGGAACTATATTTGAGCTAAAATCGGTATCATATTCGACATACTTAGAGGTTAAGGGGCCCACAACTATTGCGGAGAGACGCTCAGAACGTCCATGATCCATAGCTATCAAAACTCAACACATAATGATATCATAAATATTAAAAGCTATATTCCCCATGCAAGAATGGAAACCAAGGAAAGTGTCAGGAAATTGACAGTGTTGTGCGATGTCATGCAACATGTGTATCCATGAGTGTGCGGTATTAATATCAGATATCAAGTAATAGTTCATTTGAAGAACATCTTATTATCCGAAGTGACCATCATCGCTGACCATCCCAACGGGCATTGCATCGTCGAACATATATTGGCAATCCCATGACAACACTTAGAAATTTTCACTCGAAGAACTCTAGTTGTTTACGCAAATCACATAAAGCAATTCAAATTGTTCAAATGCTCAAGTGGAATTCTCCAAGGGTTGGATCGGTGCTAATCCTAGAGACATGGGATTCCCATCCAATTTCCTTCTTCTTCCTCCTCACTCCAAGTGCGGCCACGATGCATGCTTCCAGCAATTTTGACCCTCATGGCCACCGTCTATTTAAAGAAGATGACGATGGTGAATTATTGGCTCCTCATTTCGTGGTGAAATATGGTCCAAAGCCAAGGGCTGGAAACTTAGGGCATGGTGGTGACAAGACCGACATCGTTCGGTGACTAACACAAAAGGCGGTGAGAAATCGAGATTTAGCGCCAACTTAAAGCAAAAAGTTCTAATGGCAGAGCTTGACTTTTTAAGGTTCTCAAGGCAAAATCAAGCAGAACAAGTTCGGGTTTGGGTTATAAGCTATGAACCCAGAAAATATGTGAGTTTATTGCCTAGTTTTGTAAAGGCTTGAAGTGGTACCGATCTATGAGCAGGGATCGGTACTGAACCCCAAAAAAGAGAGAGAAAATGATGAAGAATTAATATATGTATGTGTGTGTGTTTTTGTGTTTATATAAGCGTGTACACATATGTGTATGCAAAACATGATAGGCACTTTACATATATATGCACATGCATACGCGACACCTGACAACTAGAATTACAAGGAAACAAGTTAAAACTTGTGGAATCTAAGAAGGAAGACTATTAAAATCTTTTGAATTTGGAGCTATGAAATAAAAGAGCATACTCCGGTTTTAATAAAGTCGGGTACTGATAGGCATAAGTCAAACAAAACATCATAACGAGTGGTCAAAGACGCTATACTTTACAAAAATAGTCCGAAGAAAAGATGACACCTAGTCGAAGTGTGAATTGAAATCTGATGCGAAAATCCCAATTTGTCTCATTTCAAAGCGTGTCATATTGGAAACAAGATGTTCTTTGGAAGGCAAATTTTATTCGGCCATGTGACCAGGCCATATTCGGATAAATCTGGTCAGTCGGACTCAAAGGTCATCGAGGTAAAGAGCCCAGAATGATAACTAGAAAACTCAGATACCAAGTGCAACCAAGGAGACAAGCCAAAACATATCAATCAACCCCCAAGAGAAGGTTTACACATCCTACACCTACGGACAACAGCACACGAACCAACATTTCATCAAAGTGTTGGATCAGAACTGATCCTTGTTAGGGTTCGGTACTGTTCCCTAAGATCTTACCTATGTTGGCTTTCATCCCATAGATCATCAAGCCAAGATGCTCACAACCATTCCCATGCCTTGTTGGATCGTTCACAAGGAATTACCATCGAGCACCAAGTACACATAAAGCCAAGTACTGCATTCCACCCTCGAACCACGCAACTCACGCATAACCATGCTTTTAGCAAAGCAAATATAGTGAAGAAGATGAAGGCATAAGAAAGTCATGCTTACCAAAAGACTATGGAGGAGACCCATGAACTAGTCTCATGGATCGGCACCAATCCCTGATCTGGGGTCGATACCTATCCCTAATTGTGGTTAATGTGGCCATGATCTTCCACACATTCCTCTTCCTGGACATGGGAGTAAACATGGTAGAGATGATTTTGGCGACCTGCAGTTAATAATAGAGGGGTGGGGTGATGTTTTGAAGGATCCTTTTTCAATGGTTCATGAATCTAGATATTGCTCTTGTAATTTTAGGTATCATCACCGATCCGTGTACACAACAATCAAATCAGCAACAAAATTGAGTGGATGTAGGCAACGATTAGCCGAACCGCTATAAAGTTTGTGTGTCTTGTTATTTCACATTTTAATTTACTTTCTTTACTTAATTTTCTACTTTCATTCTCTGGGTATTTGTGCCCTTTTTTGATACAAACAAATGGTGTCAAATTTGCGGGTCTTTACAAGTTCATGCAAAATGTACAAATTGCTCCCAACTAATTTTGGTAGATATAATCATAGAAGACTCAACAGCTACCCACTAAACATGAAGTGATAATTAATTAACCAACCCAGAGTGGTGAACCATGAATTAACATAGTAGTGTGGTAAACTAAAACTTTAGCATGACATGTCCATACTAGCTATGCTCCATATGTTACAAGGAGTAACAATTGCATACACGGATGGTATTAACCCCCTTAGGATCTAAGAAATAACTAAGTAATTGATTTGGTATTTTATTATTACAGCCAAACTAAACAAATGACATTGAAACCTGATAACGTCATTAACTAACACATGTTGCATATTTAAAGCCACCTAATTCAATTCAGATGTGACACATTACTATCACGAAAACCTAAATTTTACTCAACTATACGCTTAACATTATTAAGCCATGACTAATGCACAGGCACCCCATCAATCTCTACCACAATCGATTGATTTTGCGACTCTTAAACTCCTTGACCAACCAAACATATTGTTAGAGTTGCAATTAAAATATATGGCAAATCCCTCAAATTTTCATCCAAATACCAAGCCTTAAAATCTTTTGATTCACCATTAGACAAATTGGAAGTGTGAGATCAATGGCAAAGTGCGAAGTATTCATATGTGAGTTAGGGATTTAAGTCATTACTTGTGGTGTGTTGGAAGAGAATGTGTGGATTTGTGAAAAAATTGGCTAGACTTAGTGTAGCAAGGAATAGGAAGATGAGCAGTTTCATCAAACTGGCCAAAGGAAGCATAGTATTTGAAAATATTTAGGCCTGGTTTATATAATACTAATTAGTTGATCCGGTACCAAACCAAAAGTGTACCGAACTGAAAACATATCGAACCAAGCAGAAATAACACCAAGTGAATTTAAATCAAACCGTATTAGCCCATCAAGGAATCTTGTGTTTTACAATTAAGAAGATGTTACTAATTTCAAGCACCCAATGCTAAAATATTCAAAGATATAGAAGAAATTTTCTTAAAATAAACAAGAATTTGCAACAAACTGGTAGTTGGAGCTTTATCGAAGCAGGTTGAATGGGAGATCAAACCATTCAAATTCGAGATGATCATTGCATAAAAGAGGATGGATTTTGATGGAGCAAAGCAAACTTTGTATTCATGAAAGTATGCTTTAGAGGAATGTGTTGTAGGCATTTTTGCCTATAGCACGATAGATGTGGAAAGACATTATGAGTAGAAAAATGACTGAAAGGTCTGTAATAAGAGTGTCTTTACATGATCATAAGGGCAAGGCAGAGATAATAGAAAATCAATATATAACTTGAAGAAAATCGCAAGGGAAACCCAAACATTAATAGGAAAAGTAAATAGTCCGACGGTAATCGAAGTGAAACGCTTTGGCCTCAATCGCAGTGGAGTGGTTCGGTAATCATCAACTACCGAACAAGAAACATAGTTCGGTAGTTTACACTACCAAACAGGAAATTTTGTTTAGTTGCTACATTGTTAAACCAAATGCCTACCAGACCAAACACTTGTCAAACCAAAGTACATTCTGAACCAAGCATTGTCGATTGGAAGAAGTCGAACATGGAAAGTGTCAATCTTTTTGGAAATGTTGAGTCAATTGTTATATATTACATAACCTCATACTTACTCCTATGGATGAACAATAATGTCGTACAAGATTTAAAAACAAAAAATTGCTGAACAAAAATTGCCAAGCCAAATATAGGAGCTATATTTTCATTATTTTCAATCAACAGATCATTGTGTTTTATATTTCAGCATTGTACTTGATATCTATAAATAAATGAATGGAAATTCATAATTGATGTGGGCAATCTTCAACCGAACAACTACAAATTTTCTGTGTTTTTTACTTTATGCATAATATTCTTTATATTATCCGTGTCTGTAGTTTTCTCTTTGATAAACATGAACTCTCATGCAAACAACAGTTGAAAAAAGAATTCAGTATCTACATTGCTGCGAAATCTATTGAAGGTGTTTTCTCATTTTTTGAACAAACAATATATTTTTCGCGAAGTTCGAATCACAAACTGTTAGAACTTTTAGAATAGGCCTGTAAACAGATACTTTCGGATGCTGATAGTGTCATTCGAAATCATTTTCGGATATACCAGATATCAGCATCTGCGGAAATGGAGGGATATCGAATAATTATCATATTTGCTAACGATCGATAAATCGAGAAATATAAATAGAAAATTTTGGTTTAGTATAAAAAATTTCTATTCCATTGATGATAAAAGTTTGAAAAACAAACAAATAGAATGATAATAAATAGTTTTGAACAATTAATATGCATTAGATTCATATAATACAAACTATAAGCTTAATAAAAAAAAGTCATGGGTCTATCGTTGTACTAAAATACACAAAATATTAACCATAATCTTAACAAAAGCGGACGTATAATTTTCGAATACCGATACCTCCATATCAGCATTCGTATCCGTTTTTTCAAGTATATGATATTTATCCGCTTTTCGGATGCGGATACCGACAAATTTTAGATATTTGGGTATCCATAGACAAACCTACTCTAGAAAGCTAAATAAGTTCTCTCTAATTTAACGTATATTGAATTGCATCACTTTAAAAGTGTATGGCTCGCACAATGCAAGAATGTACATACATGATATAGAAATATGGTAGAATAAGAAAAATGGAAACGATGCTTATGTTACTTTAACAATAGTTAGATGGCGTTTTATTACTAGACTATATCAAATCACTTGTCTTTAATAGTATGTATAGGATATCAAAGCCATTTGATATAATCATTTTCAAGTCACAGAAACTAGTACGACACACAAGGTGCACATGCGCGCACGCATGTAATATAGAGATACAATAATATGTGATATCTAAAAGAGTATTTATGCAACTTCAAACGATGGTCGAAACGAAGATTAATGTATCTACTTTATCAATAGTGGGGACAATAATGTTATATCATACCTATCATAATAAACTACAATAAATTCAAAATATAGAAAAAGAAACTTCTTATAATAAGATATTGAAAATACCAAAAAATATTGAAATTCCACGGTCCAAATCGAGGAGTATTCTTATTAATAGCAGAGATTGATACCCGAATTATTCATTTATGATACAAATCAGTTTAGTCGGAAGATCAGATAAAATTTAATTCGTTTTGTTTATATAGTTTTGATTTATTCTTATGATTTTAATTTGGTACGGACTATTTTATCTTAGAATCATTTTAGAGATGATCGAAATGTTAACACAGAATAATCTTTGACGATGCTCATCTCATATTGTGAAATCAAAAAATAAGATCAGAAATCAGACCAAATTTGATTTTCTGGCGGATTATGGGAATAAAGAGGCTGGCAGCAAGCATATTGAGCTATATTTACTCAATCCGAAGGCTTATCAAACTGATACAAGCAGCATTCAGAGACTGAATCATGACAATTTTGGGCCTTCAACCAATTGTCTTTCTGTTGATAACGATGGAGGAAGCAGATCTACAGATCTGAGTTGTGCTAACATCAGATCTGCAGACCATAGCTATACTAATCACTACTTCGATTCGAGACATCATATTGGATCCAACACTGCTGATAGTAGCATGCGTAGCAAATTCAACCAAAGCCTCTCTTATTGGGAGAGAGGCGAGAGCAGCAAGGAGACGAGATAGAGAAATCTCTGATTCGCCTCCTCTCGTCGCCGTGATTTTATTTTTGTGTAATTGTTTGTTGATGTCGGCTGCCCTAATATGTTAGGGTTTTAAGTGTTGGTGTGGTGCGGGTTGTTTTCTTTCGCCCGTGTTTTTACTTATCTGTTTTGGGCTGGGCCCTTTAACCTTTTTCAAAAAAAAAAAGATAGCTATTGATTGGAAATTCAAATGATTTGATTCCAAACTTATCACACCGCCATTATCATCTAGCCGCGTTTTTCAATTTGGGCCATTACGATTCCATCCATACAAGCATATAAAACAAAGTTATTAGACTGATCTTTCCCTCTCTCTTTTTCTCGAGACATTTAGAGTTTGACCATGACTATATTCTTTGAATACTTCTTTCTCTAAAGCACAATCATTTAAAACTGATCTCACTTTACTGTGTTCTTACATTTAAGTATTGAGAAACTACTATAGATTTATTGCAATTTTTCCTAATATTGTATTCCAGTTATAACCTTTAAACTTCGAACAAAATCAACCCATAGCACTGTTATTAATTTGAACTAAAAGTTGCCAACTTTTAAAATTAACAAAACCAGCTTAAAATTAGCCAGTCCATTACTCATTTGAATGCATGCACTCGAATCAAAATTTGACATCAACTCAGCAGCATAATCATCTATGTGTATATACTGAACCAGAAATATACATCTAACATTAGCTAAAATTAAGGATGGTATAAAATAAACCAGAGATATACATGTACAGTATGACATCTAACATAATTCATAAATCACCTAACAACACAATAAATCATCACCAAACAAATAAAGAAGTCTTTCGACAGCCCAACTAGGCTCAACCACAGGCACATGAGAACCTCGTATCACTTGTGCATAGGTCATGAGGGAGGCACGGCAAAGAGGGCAGGTAAAATGCTCATCATGCTCTAACCATTTGTCCAGGCATCCTTTATGAAAAACATGGTTACAGTTTCTCAACTCCCATACTCTATCTCTTCCTTTTACATCGCTCAGGCACACTGCACAGGTTACTGTTTCCTTTTCTTCTTCATTCGCTTTTAGTTTGCTGTACGTGGAGATTCGGAGACTCCCTTTGACCGCCTTTCTCAATATGTCCGTCTTGTTGCTGTTTTGATTTTCGTAACTGTTTGAAAAACATCTTACTGGAAGTAGGACGAAATTTAATATGAAGGCCAAAACTGCTTCTAATCTTGAGCAGTAATACTCCATTGTTAGATTCATATCTCACAATCTTTAATTAGTTCAAAATAGATTATGAATGAGAACGATGTGATAGAATGGTATTGTGGGACAAGATTTATATAGATGGAGAAGGAATGATGATGTATAGAAGATTTGAGTTAGTGGAGACTGCTTTTTTGCCTTTTGATTCTATATTGTGTTATCACTTAGCAAAGCGATGAAAATGATGTGATATACAGTTCGTTCTTTAGGAATTCATAGCTGGAAATCACTTGTCCCACTTCTTTAATTATACTTTAATATTTGGTGGAAAGATTAATTAACTAGTGGTTGTCATTTCAAATGAATTTTCACTGCTTATAATCTTATACGGTCACGTGATATTTGAATTTTTTTTATATCAAACACTCTAGGAAACCTGGATCAAGTCACGCTGGCCGACTTTTCCTATGGTGAGCTTTTCTTTGAGATGTATTTACTAAAGCATATACTGTGAAGCTATTCGTATTTATTTTTTCAGAATATAAATTGTATTGCTAGTCTTTTTGTCATTTGATTCTTCCAACTTTTAAATCACACCAGAAGGGGAAGAAAACTATGTCTTGAGATCAACAACCAAAAATCTGAAAGGGAACAAAAAAAAAGTAGAAGAAAGAAGTAATGAGAAGATATTTACTCAAAAAAAAAAAAAAAAATCTTTATCCAATACTTCATTCACATGTTATGTCGACTGATGTTTTAAACCAGAAAATAATATGAAAGTATGCTGAAAATGCGGGATCTTATCTAACCATGTGAGTAAATTATGACCTTGCTACATACGTTGTATCTATCTTTGTTGACATCATGAGTGTGTTGGAGATTTCATGATCTCTTCTTCAAAAAAGATAATTAAAACATATACAGAGTACTCGATTTTATTCATGAGCAAACATAGCAAGTAATATTGAAGCAGTTCAAAGATCTTGTCATCAACTGTATAACTGAGATAAAATACGATCAAGAGACCTCGAATGTTTCAGTTAAACTACGTAAGATGGACATAGTACTTTATACCAAAACTCTATGAATACTCCCGATCGGTCATTTTTGAAGATGTCATATTGAAACGAGAAAGTTGGTAGGTACCATGGGACACATCTTAGCTAGAAATGAATAAGATCCGACTCAGATTGTACCTGTTTGGAATAATTATGACACCGTTTAAATATCTGCTGTTGTTACTTGTGATGCAATACAAAATCATTAGCTCTCCAAAGAAAGTTGTAAATAAAAAAGGCAAAAGAAACAATAAAGTAACTTTGAGCTCGTAAAATCTTTGCTATTTAATTTGAATTACGATTGCTTAAACCATTTCCACCACGTATCTGAGCGATTAAAATAAAACTTGTTTAACAACATTTAGGCTGTAAAGGGAAGATGACACAACAATTATAGGTATAAGGATAATTTACAGATATATTTCCTATCTAAGGCAATGTTTTACATTGTATAAATCTCAATTTTACTAACTCAAAACCAAGTCATCACCAAACAAATACATAATATTCTCCACTTCCCAGCTAGGCACTGCCAAAGGCACATGCAAATCACTTGTCATCTGCGCACGAGTAACAAGTGGTGCACGACAAAGCGGACATGTCAAATGCTCGTCATGATCCAACCATGAATCCAAGCATCTCTTATGGAACACATGACTGCAATTTCTTAGTTCCCATACACAGTCTTCATCATCTACTTCACTCAAGCACACTGCACATGGTGTCTCCTCCAGTTTCCCTCTCCCTTTTAGCTCACTATAAGTGAAAATTCTGAGACTGTTTCGAACTTCCTTTCTGAGTGTGTAGGAAGTGTGGGTATTTGGATACTCACAGATGCTGGCACCACCAAAGGCTCTTAATGGAAATAAGACAAATCTTAGTAGGAAACTGATCATCGTCTCGAGCTTTAAGCAATAGTAGTCCATTAATGTGCATATAATTAACATTCCAAACAGATAATGTAGTACAACATTGAAATGTAACTGGGAGAAGGGAGAAGTATTTATAGGGAGGAATGGTAGTCTAAGTAGGTTGGTGACAGTGCGTTCCTACTTAATTAACACATATTTGGACCATAACAGATGGTCCAGGTAAGAAAAGGTTACATCATCTGTTTTTCTTTGCATACATTATGTTTACTAAACAGTGTACTGCTGCTGAGAGGACCAAAAAAAAAAAAAAAAAAAAAAAAAAAATTCATCTTATGCAAAGGTTGGCCCCGAAATATACAATCACAAAAAGCAAGCTAAGGATTTCTAGTCTAAGGATGAATCTTTATCTTAGTTCATTCACGTATCCATGTTTCAAAGCAGCAAAGATACCACTTTAATAAAGAAAGATTTCAAACATGGGATCGTATCTGATCATATCAGCCAATTATCAGCAAGTTACTTGCACTTCTTCTATCTTTGATAGTATGATAAGAGCTTTGAAGGATATGGGTATTATCTCTACTTCTTTTTTGGAAAAGAAATCGACACATTCGAATCATACTTAGCATTATCCTAGAATAATAGTTAGTATGATCACAATGCTAGGGTCACTATAACTCTTTAAGGAAGCACATGTGAATTATCATGGCTAGAACATTGTTGAACATGAGTAGGGATAAGCGCTGACATTAATTAGCGGCACAAAAATCTTATTTGTACCTCTCCAATACGCATTAATATAGAGCGACGGTTCTTGATATGTCAACTGAAATAGAAACAAGACATTTTGTATATCAACTCTTAAATCATAGATGTTAGAGTTAAAGAATGTAAATGGACGAGATAATACAAAGTCTCGTATTGTATTGTATCATAATAACGCAGATACCGGGTAACAAAGCCCAAAGGCCCATATCTCATATAATGTACAAATGACTGTATAAATACGGTCCAACTCCGTATTCAATACTTCAATTTCATTCAATACAAATCATCTCTATTTCTTCAAATTACTTTTTCATCAAATCATAATATGGTATCAGAGCCATACAAGACTTAACAACATCAAACTTAATTCACTGATCGAAAAGAAGAAAGAAGAGAAAACTGATTATCGTTAGATTGATCATCATCATCTGATAATTAGAACCCATCAAAGTTTAATCTCATCATTTGGGTTTTATCAAGAATTCATCAAAGTTCAGTGCCCTGTCTGAAAACACGGTACTCCGACTGCAACTCAAACTTTGGCAAATCCAGAGATTCAAAGAAGAAAAATCAAGGCAGAAATCAAGAACTCAGTCAAATTTTTTCAAGAAAAGTAAGTGTCGTGCCAGAAACATATCAGAGCAGGCTCATCATCTAAGTTCACTGCAACAAACCTGATTCTTGATCGTTGAAGAAGTTCTTGCATCTGCTCATCCCCTAATCTTCTTGAATCACTCAGTTTCAACTTGTTAATCATCATGACAGGAGATAACAGCAACACTGCAACATCTGAAAGTTCAGCCAATACACAACAGCTTGACAATGCAACTGAGACTCTCATCAAAACTGGGATCAGACCACAAAGCCATTTGATAACTGTTCATCTTGAAGATGACAATTATATGCTATGGAAGCTTCAAATAGAAATTGCACTTCAAGGTCATGGCCTTGAAGGTTCATTCTTGGCATCATCTCTATCCCTCCAAAGTTTATAACTAATCAAGAAAATAAATTGATTAGCAGTGAGGCACAAAATATCATAGACAAGACATGCTTATAAGTTCATGGTTATTATCATCTATTAGTACTAACTTGTTATCACAGGTTCTTGGCTGCAAAACATCTAATGAAATCTGGGTTACCATTGAAAGGATATTCAACACACAGTCAGCTGCAAATGTAATGCACTACAAAAGAATGTTGCAAAATATCAAGAAAGACAACTTACCTATGGAAGACTATCTACCAAAAATCAAAGTAACGTGTGATATGTTAGAAGCAGCGGGCCACAAAGTGTCAAACACAAAATAAGTTTTGACCATTCTAAATGGTCTTGGTGAGGAATATGAACCAGTGGTGGCAATGATCACATCAAAGAAAATCATGCCGTCCTTAGAGTGCATACATTCAACTCTCCTTGCTCATAAAGGAAGAATTGATCACAAAAAGCCATTAGATTCAGATATGTCAATCAACTATGCAGCCAACTACAAAGGCAAAAGTAAAGGCAACAACAGAACATACCAAACATATCAAAGAGGTGGTTACAACAACAGAGCAAGAGGAAGAGGCAGAGGGAATAATAGCAACAGACCAAAGTGTCAAATATGTGAGAAAATTGGCCACACCGCAGTCAAATGCTACTTTAGATTCAATGAAAATTACACAGCAAGTCAAAATCAAAACGGTGAAAGAAGAGCAAATCCAAATGTTGACATAGCACAAGTTGACTAAACAATCAACCAGATGCATCAAGAAACTGTCAACAAAATTCAGGTATAAAGACAGAAGATGTAGCAGATGAAAGCCGGTATCCTAATTTAGGGGCCACCAATCACATCAATAATAATTTGGACAATCTGAATATGGGACAAATAGAGTATAGAGGTAAAGAGTCCATACATATGGGCAATGGTAAGAATATTGAAATCACACACACTGGACACACTTGCATAAAAAGTCAAAGACTGTTGTATCTCAACAATCTGTTGAGAGTGCCACAAATAAAGAAAAATCTCATAGGTGTGTTACAATTTGCTAGTGATAATAATGTTTTCTTTGAGTTCTATCCTAACTATTGTTTAGTTAAAGATATACTTAATAAAGATATTCTATTGTAAGGTAATGTTGACAAAGGATTATACGAGTTTAATCTTGCTAACTCTTGAAAATCCAGAAGTTATGAAAAATCCTATAATCTGTCCACTGTTACTAATGAGAAAAATAGTGTGTTTGATGCTTGGCGTAGCAAGTTAGGACATCCAAATGTCAATGTTGTAAAGCAGGTTTTAATGAATAATAAATTTTCTTCTGAAAATATTACTCTACCATATGTTTGTACTTTTTTTTATTTCAAAACACGTTTTTCATGTGTCATAAAATTTGTTAGAATCGGATGCTGATACATCTTTTGATCTAATATCGATACTAGTTAATATACTGATGTACATGTTACTACCGTTGCAATTCTGATAAATGAAATGGGAAAATTCAATTCCAAAAAGTGAATACTAAAGAGCTTCCATAGTATGAAGTATCAATACAAGTGAGCATACATGCAGTGTAACCAGACATAGTCTACTGCTTCCACTGGAAGAAGTGATGGAAAGTTGAAGATTTGAGACAACATTTGACAAAAAAAGTTTTCTAGTCCTGAAAGATCAATAAATCGACCAGTAACAAGTTCTAGCATCGATTTCTCATGTGATGATCAGTCTTGGAACGATCCTATAGATTTATGGAATAGTTAAAATTTTGTTATTGGTTACTTGTTTTTTTTTTCACCAAAAATGAGAAATATATACATAGGAAACAGATGATGTCAACAAGCCTGACAGGTAACCCAAATCTAGAAAAACGAACAGACGTCGACAGAAGCCGACCAATGAAAAAGTAAATAAAACAGAGAGAGGGAAAAACACGGAAAAATAAGCAAACAGAAGGACCATAAAACAAAGGGGGCGAAGCCGCCGAATAAAAACAACCCCATAATCAGAAACAGCTAGGAATGCTGCCGGCGGAACCTCCCAGAAAGGAAGTGAACCAGAATGATAAGAACCAGCAAAGGAAGCCCAAGCCGAGAACGACGAAATAAGAACCAGAATAGCGACCGAACAATGCAAGCCAAAAAGAAGAAACCAAAGACCCCAAACCAAACCTTTAAAACATAGCCTGCAACCAAAAGCCACTAAATCAGAGAAAAAAATGGGGGGGGGGGAGGAAGACGGAGATGGTTAAACCAGAACCACCTGGCTTAAGGACGGACATCAACCAACGCCCGTCCTGTCGGGGGGCTGTATACAGATAATAGAAAACATAGCCACAAGATGGGCTGAACAAGAGCTAATCGATCCCTTAAAGGGTCTGCCACGAAATGCGAGGAAAACATCATTCCTCACCCGGCGAATAATCGAAAAAGGATCCATGGTAGACTCGTCGTAGATAGCCTTATTCCGCGCACACCAAAGGTGCCAGGAAATAAGACAAGGAATTAAACGGAGAACAACAGAACGGAGAGATTTACCTTTGGCACCGTACCACCAGGTCATTTGTATATCCACCGACGAGTTGATGCAACCTCTTACACCTAAAAGGTTACCGAAATAGTTCCAGCAGGATCTGGCAGAGAAACCGGAATAGATTAAATGATCCAAAGATTCCGAATTCCCGTTGCCGCAGCATCTGCAACGGGAAACGAAAGGAATACCAATCCGCTGAAGGTTCTCATCAACTGGCAATCCCTTATGAAAGGTTCGCCACATGAACAGAGAAACTTTAGGAAGGATTCTGGCATCCCAAATGAAGGAGAATAAAGGTTGAATGGGGGAAGAAAGACGAACCAAATTCTAAGCTTTCAAGATAGAAAACGAACCACCATCCCAACCGGATTGGCCTCCGTGGGAGTCGGAGAAAGGTTTCACCGATTGCATGTGCTTTCAAGTTTCACTAGCGAAGGATGGACAACCGAAATAGCCTGTGGAGGCCAGACTAAGGTACTTGGCACGGAGGAACTTCGCCTAAAGGGAATCGACAGTCCCAAACCGGTACCACAACTTGCAAGCAAAAGCCATGCAAAAATCCTTAGGATTTCGCAAACCTAGCCCGCCTTCTTCCTTGGGACGACACACCACGTCCCACGAAACCCAGTGATGACGGTGGTTATCAACTTTCGACCCCCAGAAGAATGAAGAAGCCAAAGATTGGAAAGACCTGAAAAAAGAGGCGGTAGGAGACATCGCTGCGAAGACATGAGTGCCCAGCGAGCTTAATACCGACTTGATAAGAACCAACCTTCCAGCCAGAGAAAGAAACGAAGCATTCCACCGAATGATCTTTTTCCTAACCTTATCCGTTAGAGGGTCGAAAAGAGCATTGAGTTTTCGGCCCCTGTAGAGAGCAACACCCAAGTAAGGAAGAGGAAGAGAAGCCTCCCTGAATCCTGTAAACGAATGGATCCAGGAAACCCTGTTTGAATCCATATCCTTCGCATGAACGAAGCAACTCTTCGACGAGTTAACTCGCTGGCCTGAGCATCGCTCGTACTGATGGATAAAGCGAATAAGGCGACGAACAGACGTTCGGTTACCGTTAGAGAAAATGACAATGTCATCTGCAAAGGATAAGGAAGAAATGAGGGGGCACCTACTCGGAAGACCAAATCGGTGAACCTGGCCGAAAATCGTTAACGTGTGGATCCCTCGAATGAAAGCTTCAGCTGCAATCACGAAAAGAGAAGGCGATAGAGGATCACCCTGACGGAGACCCCTACCAGCCCGAAAGAACCCGTTGGCCGATCCGTTAATGAGGACGGAAAACCAACAGTTGGAGATGAGTCTCCAAACCAAATCGATAAGGGTTTCTGGAAGGCCAAAAGCATGAAGAACTTTAATAATGAAAAACCACGACATGCGATCATAAGCCTTCTCTATATCAAGTTTGAAAACGACATTGGAACCTCTAACCTTCCTGTCAATCTGGGAAATCAGTTCCTGAGCTAGCAGTACATTATCAGTGATAAGACGACCCTTCACAAAACCTGCCTGAGAGAAGGATATGATACGGTCAAGGAACGGAGCTAAGCGAATGGCCAAAATCTTAGAAATTACTTTGTTGGAAAAATTACACAAGCTGATGGGACGAAATTCCACGCATGATCGCGGGAAATCACACTTCGGAATTAAAACCAAGTTGGTGGAAGACCAACTAACAGGGAGAAGACTGCCGGCAAAGAATTGCTGGATAGCTAAACAAAAATCCAGATGAATGATAGACCAAACCTTGCGATAGAAAGATCCGTTGAAACCATCCGGACCAGAAGCACTGTCCTTGCTGAGAGCAAAGACGCAACTACGGATTTCCTCCGTAGTAGGCGGGTCCGCCAGACCATCGGCTTCCTCAGAAGGGATCAATCTGGGAATGAAAGAGAGGATATCCAGATCCTGCTCCACTACCGAGGGACAACCCAGAAAAGATTGAAAATGAGAAACTATGATCTCCTTAACTTCAGACGAGGAGGACGCCAAAGAGAGATCCGGTCTCAAAATTTCTCGAATGGAGAGAAGGTTGGCTTTCTTGCGAATCGATGAATGGAAAGATTTGGAGTTTGAATCCCCATCGACCACCCATTTTACCCTTGCCTTTTGGCGAAGATAGGAGTGTTCGATACGAAGCTCCGAAGAGAAAGCCAATTGGGCCGATTCCCATTTCTCCCTGTTTTCGGCTGAAGGGAACTCGTCGAACAAAGATTCGGCAAGAATGAGGGTCTCCTCAGCCGCACTAACACGGTCGAAAATGTTCCTGAAAACAAGGGAATTCCAGGTCTTAAGTCTAGCCTTGAGACGTTTCAGCTTTTGGGAGAAACCCCCCAAGGGAGAAGCTGAAATAGGAGCGGACCACGACTCCTCGACAACCTAAAGATAAGAGTGATGGGAACACCACATACCGAGGAAGCGGAATGAAGAAGGCCCCGATAGAGATGGAGGAATACATCGCAATACCAACGGTGCATGATCAGAGCAGGCACGGTGGAGATGCGATGTAGAGAAAGAGAACGGAAGACTGAGCCAATCAGGTGACCCAAAAATCCTGTCCAACCGAGAAAGGATCCGATTCGGACCCTCCTGGTTATTAGACCAGGTATAAGCTGATCCGACAAAAGGAATTTCGAAAAAACCTGAGCTCACAATGAACGAATTGAAATCTGCGACCGAAGAGCGGTTTATAGCCGCCCCCCTAGTTTCTCAGCCTGGCTAGCGACAACATTGAAATCACCACCCACAACAGAGCACGAAAAGCCCATCTCAGCTAGAAGAAGAATATCATCCCATAGGGATAATCTCTCCATCCTATCACACTTGGCGTACACCGCCGAAAACAGAAATGGATGGGGAAAAAGAGAAGCAGAGCAAACCGCAGAGATAAGCTGGTCCGAATCAAACAAAGGATGAACCACACAGCATTTGGACCAGAGAATCCAAATCTTACCCGAAACATTGGATACAGCACCTCCAAACCCAAGCGACAGGACAACCCTGGAAATCTCTCCAGATCCTACAAAAGGTTCTAACATAGCAACCAAGCAAATAGAATGTTTACGGACAATGCGCTTTAATCTAGCGCAAGAAGCTTCATTTCCAATACCACGAACGTTCCAGAAAAGAAAGTTCGACATGAAAGCCTGGAAACAGAGGAAAAAAGACAAGACAGAGATAACAGAACAGACCCAGCTCAAATAAGATACAACGATGAAAAAGCAGACCGATCTGTCTGCTCAGTCGCCGCTATAGAGCGAGTACGGATAGTACGAGGAGTGGAGAGGAGATCTCTCGTGCGCCGACGAGAAGATCTCTGCACACGGGATGCCGATACCCGAGGGATGGAATCGGCAGAAGCCTGAGTCGGGTCCGACGAGCCCGATAGCCTAAGAGTAGATCTGGAAGGAGCCGAATTCTTAGTTAGGTGAGAGAGGCGATCATTAATGATCGCAATCTCCGCTTCGCTAAGCATCGGGATGGAAATGGATAAGGAACAAGAGGACGAAGGCAAGGAGCAAAGAGAAGAGCAGCAATAAGTCTATGAGGCCGAAGGCACCTCGACAGACGGAATAAAACGAAAGTATGTAGGGCTGCATAAAATACTCAACCCACGGTGCTGTAGGAACCTAATCCAAGCCGGACTGTCACTGATGAGACAGCCCGCGAGACAGATGAGGTCCGCACAATGGTCGTAACAAAGACATCAACTGAGGGAGTCGAGGAAAGCCGGCAAAGTTCCCGACTTTTCGCATAGTGATCCACATATGTGACCACTATGCGAAAAGACCAAGAATATCGCCCGGGCCTCTCGATCCTGAATGCGTGATATCTCCATAAGGACCTCAGAATACCAATCAGAGAATGAAGACCTAAGATGGCCATGTACGACACAGAATCGGCCTTGCAATGGAAGTAAAACAGAAACCAACAATAACACCTGCATTGACCGCTCCAAACGAAGCGCTCACTGCCTACATGACCTGACATGTCACCCGTCCCGGACAGAGCTACCATGCTAGGGAGCACACACCAAAGTGTGTCATGGCTCAAAGTCAATAATGAAACAACAGCAACCCAAGAACAAACAGCTGAAACAACATTGCCAACAAATACAAAAGAGGAAACCCGAGAAACAAAACTCACCTGACCTCTCCAACCACAACAAACCTGGGGAGATCTCTCAAGGATGAGATCGACATAATCAACCACCAAAATCCCCATGCCCAAACAATCAACAAAAACCAACCGAGAACCCACAAACCAACCAATCAGCACAATCTCACCAAAACAGACGAAAGACCCATCAAACACAGGGCAAGCCTGGAACGAGGCTTCGAAGACATCGACCAAAACATCACCGAGCACAGGCCCAGAGGAACCAACAGCCAGCTGCAACCGAGGCACAGCATCACCGAACACTTGGCTACACGGGGCGGTGAAATCCCCATCAACCACAGTGACATCCAATAAATCCCCCACACAAACCACACTTCCATTAGAAGGCGGCACAAAACCAACAGAACCAAACTGAGACGAAGGGAGGGTAACAGGAGGAGCAGACATTGATGAGGCGGTTAAACCCCCATCAAGTTGCTCACTAGCCACACACCCAAATGAACAATCGACCGACCCCACCGTCACCCCCTCCTCCCCACAAGGCATGAAGAGGCAGGCCGCCGAGAAATTCAGAGATGGTACAAAGCGAGTGATGAATTCCCGGCTCTTGCCATGCCCAGAATCGCCAATACAAGCAACTGACTGCATCAAGTTAACATCCCAAGACCCACGCCAGAGAGGAGGAGGCCGCGACATCAAATCATCAGAGAATAACGGCAAAATCTCCAAAAAGCAATAGTCAACCAACACGAATCGAGCACGAGCCAAAGCCCCAAATTGACTCAAAGAGAAAACCCTAATGTCCACAGATCGATCACCAGTAAATGTAATCGAAATCGGAGCAGCCACCTCTGCCAATAAAGCCGAAGCAATAGCGGCAAACGAAGGGCAGTCGCACAGGAACGTGCCAGTGAGCGCGAACTCGACCACACTCGAGAAAGTCATCAAGTCACCCAAGAACCTCAAAGCAGACGAATCCAACACACGACAGAAGAGAAAGCGAAGATCGTAAGAGCTTAGCAAGAAAAGAGGAGCAGGAGAATACGAGAGAGAGAAAAAAAATCTCAGAGAAGAGTAGCCATTAATAAGACCGTTGTAAAATGATTTGTCTGTATGTTTGTACTTATTATCAGAAGGGAAAACGTCACAAGTTATCATTTACTGAGTCACAAACAACGTATGAGAAACCACTTGAATTGGTTGCTGCTGACCTTTTGGGTCCAGCACCAATCGATTCCGACTATGGTTTTAACTATTATGCATCATTTGTTGATGCACACACCAGATACACATTAATATACTTTATCAAAATCAAATCAGAAATATAATTAAAAATCTTGCAAACTGATGGTTGCACAGAATTTAAACCACTTAATGATTTATTTCAAAAGAAAGGAATCATTCATGGAGTAACACGTCTATATACTTCTAAGAAAAATGGTCTTGTTGAAATGAAACACAAACACATTATAGATTGTGGACTTACTTTATTATCTCAAGGGTCTCTACCTATGAAGTTTTAGCCAGATGCCTTTAATATTGCAGTCTACTTAATAAATAGGCTACCAAATTTTTTTTTTGAAAAATAAGTGTCCCTTAGAGACATTATTCAATATAAAACCAAATTATCATAGATTAAGAATATTTGGATGTATGTGTTTCCCATATCTAAGACCTTATAATGCACACAAATTAAATTTTAGATTAACTGCTTGTACCTTTTTGGGATATGCAAGCAACCAAAAAGGTTACGAATGCTTGGACAGTAATGGAAAAATGTTTATAAGCAAACATGTTGTCATTAATGTAAGTGTTTTGCCATTCCCTAGCATAGGTGTAAAGACAACACAGAAAGTATACAATGCAAAATTTCAATACTAGATATACCTTTATATCAAATTGAAGACAGTAAGGAATGGATTGATGAAGTCTCAAATTACTCTGATCCACAACACATTGTGCTCAATAAACCAGGTCTTGAACAAGCAAAGCAATCTAATCAACTCAACCACACTCCTGCAAGTAATCAATCACACAGAACAAGTCAAGAAGGAGAATATGAGCATCAAGATGTACAACAAGACAATACTAAGTGAAAAAGCATGCATGTCACAGCCTATTGAGAGCAGACATCCTATGGTTACTAGGCCAAAAAGTGGAATATTCAAACCAAAAATATACATGGCAGTAATCACAATAAAGGAACCAAGTAACTTTGATCAAGCAATAAGCAATAAAAACTGGAAAAAGGAAATGGATGAAGAGCATGATGCACTTATGAAAAACAAAACAAGTTGTTTAGTTCATCGACCAGAAAACAAAAATGTTGTGGGATGCAAGTGGACTTTCAGATTAAAGAAAAACCCAGATGGAACCATTCCCAGATACAAAACCAGGCTAGTAGCCAAGGGATATACACAACAACATGGGTTTGATTCTGATCAAATATTTTACCAGTTGTTAAACCTAGCACAATCAGAGTTGTGCTTACTATAGCATTGCACAGAAAATGGAAAACTAGACAACTAGATGTGAACAACGCTTTCTTGAATGCGGACTTAAAAGAAGAAGTCTACATGAAGCAACCCCAAGGATATAGAAAGAATAAAGAGCCAGTTTGCAAATTAAATAAGGCCATTTGTGGTCTTAAACAAATTCCCAGAGTCTGGTTTAACAGGTTGAAATCCACATTAACATGTTTAGGATTTTGACCCACTAAATCAGACAATTCTTCTTTTTTATAAGAATCAACAATGATTCAATTATATATATACATGAAGTGATGAGTTGATGATCTAATTATTACGGGAACTGATGAGTTAGAATAAGCAACATTATTCCGTTTTTAGATCAACGGTTCTCAATAAAAGGTCTTGGAGCACTAAGTTGCTTTCTTGGCATAGAGGTTACAAGAGTATCCGAATTAGAAATATTTTTATATCAAAGAAAGTACATCATGGAAATTCTACTTAAAGCAAAAATGAAAGGAGCAAATCCATTGCCAACACCAGTGGTGACAAACCATCAGCTATCAAAACACAGGGGAAAGCCCATGTTTAACACCAAACAATACAGTAGTATTGTTGATGTTTTACAATATGCAACTATTACAAGATTAGAAATATTATACAGTGTTAACAAGGTGTGTCAATATGCAGGATCCAAAAGATGAACACTAGAAAACGGTGAAGAGAATTCTCAGATATCTAAAAGGAACAATCAACTATGGTCTAAAGCTTAAAGCATGCAAACATTTAAACATAATTGGCTGTGCGAATGCAGATTGGGCTACAGATCCTGATGACAAAAGGTCAACTATAGGTGTATATATATATATATATATGTATATGTATATAATGGAAACAATCCAATCTCATGATGTTCCAGAAAGCAACAAACAATGTCTAGATCAAGCACAGAGGCAGAGTATAGAAGCATAGCATGTGCAACAGCAGAAGTCATATGGATACAATCATTGTTAAGTGAACTGAAAGTGAATACGAATGCAACACCGGTTATATGGAATGATAATCTAAGTGCTATTTTATTATCAGCCAATCCATTTCCACATTCCAGGACAAAACGTAAGGAAATAGACTTATATTTAGTTCGAGAGCAAGTAATGAAGGAAAAAATGCAAGTAAATCACATACCTTCAACTTAACAAACAACAGACATTTTCACAAAATCATTGTCTACAAAGAACTTTACCAGATCAAGGACCGAAATTAGAGTTGGTAAAAAGCAAGAAACTTTGGACCTGATCAAGCATAGATCTTCCACAAAAGTGACATATCTACACTGACAGGCCTTCTGCATGTCCAAGTTGCTGCAGATATGCAATTGAAGAATCATCTTCTCAAAAATGAACACAACTTTGACTTGATTGCATCCCATGACCGAATCAGATGTAGATTCACTCATCAATAGCAAATCAAGCACAAATCTGTCCAAATCATAACAGATCTGTACTCGAAGTGTTATTACTTTCAAATCAAGCACTTATCCAGCTCTAAATAGCAAATCTGAACATATATGAAGAGGATCTGAGCTTTTCCTCATGAAATCAGATATCTTTCTCAACGTCTCTCATTCTCGCTCAGATCTCAATGATTGTGAAGAAATAATTAAGATTTGGCTATCAAGCAACCATATTTCTCTTGAACCAGTCTAATTTTGGAAGAAAAAGAAAGGATCAGATGAGATTGAAGCAGAGTAGCCATTGAAGACAAACCCTAGATGATTTTGAAGGTGGAGGGAGTTAAAGGATGTAAATGAACGAGATAATACAAAGTATCACATTGTATTGTATCATAATAATGCAGATACAGATAACAAAACCTAAAGGCCCATATCTCATATAATGTACAAATGACTGTCTAAATACAGTCCAACTCTGTATTCAATACTTCAATTTCATTCAATACAAATCATCTCTGTTTCTTCAAATTACTTTTTCATCAAATCATAATATTTAGTTTGGAATAACAAGTCTAGCCATTCAATGAATTTTTTTCCTCTACGGTTTATCTACCCTTGGCAAAGTTTCTTTTACTGGGTTATATAGTGTATGCACATTAGGATATTGTTGATTTGCTTAATGTATTCTTCCGATGCTATTATGTCAAGTATTTACGTAAGAATCTGAGGCCACTGTCTTGCTAATATGAATCAAATGTAGTCGTAATATTGCACATTCTAACTTGATTCTAAGTTTTTTTTTTCCTTCGGTTGAAAAGGTTAAATAAGCCAATGGCCCAACAGATAACTAGTATAGTATTCGTTACATGTAAGTTACAAAACACTTATACAACGGATCAAACCCTAGTCCCATGCTTTGCTCTTCATTTACTGATTCTCTTCTAAAAACCCCCCAAAACCCTAAAAACTTAGGTAGTGTTTGGTTTACCCTCTTTAGTTTTAGGTTTTCGTCCACAAAAAAATGCGCATGATACATGTATATTGTTCAAAATTACCAATTTAGAAAACAAAGTTAACGTATAAAATAGAAGAAAAATTATGTTTTAAGAAATAAGAAAAGCATGAGAAATAATCCATCCTTCCATCATTCCTTCATTCCTCCGTTGTCCCCTCCATCTTCCTCCCATCATATCCGTCGTCCCTCAACTCCTCCCCTATTTTGTAATTAATGTTGAAAACACAAAATTCATTTTAAACCAAACGCTACCTTAGGGTTTGAAGAAAATTAGGGCTATTCAATCTGATCCCCAGTAATATGCTTGTAATTGCTTTCAAGTGAGATCCCAAATCCTCTTCTTATTGTTTTCCTCCATCTGAAGTTTTGAATTTGAGATTAAATCTTTTATGTTGTCTAAAGCTTCATGTTTAATTGAGTTCAGCTTCTTCGGACCATAAAGCTTTGATTCTTTCTCCCTTGTTCCCTTCAGATAATGGATATTTTTTGTTGAGCTTCGAATTTGAGATCTCTGATGTTCAGTGAAGCTTCATGTTTGCTTGCGAATATCTTCTCTTGTCCTTAAGGCTTGCTAATTTCTCCCTTATTCCATATAGATAAGTGATAAACTTTATTATTGAGCTTACATCTGTAGGAATTTTCGCTTATCCTCTTAATATTAAAATCGAGTTGCAAAATTATGTAGTGTTGTAGGAATTACTTCTCCTTTGTCATTGTATTGGGTGTGTGGTAGTTACTACCCAAATATGGTAAGTACTAGTTATAATTACTATTCTTATTAGTTTTAAAATTTGTATGGAAATTGTTACTGACACTCCACTTTTGGTTAAGAGATGGCAATTTAAAAAAATTACTATGAGGGGTAACCAAAAAATAGCCTCCTCATAGACCTATATTAAATTGACCAACTTATTCGTTTATTTTTTTACACTACTTTCCTTTAATCATTGGTATTCTTCTTCATTAGTCTGTAATCCAAATCAATAGGCAATAAAGAAATTAAACCTATTTCTAAATGAAATTCCAAAAGTGAAAGAAACAAGATTAATTGTTACCCAAGAAAACATCTGTAATGTAGATTTTATTCAATAAAACAAACAGGTAAATGTTTTTAAAACAAATTCTACTGTTTTATATGTTAGTTTGGTTGTCGAATTCTAAATCAAATTAACTGAAGGGTAAAATGGTAATGTGTTTTTGTTCTGAAAGCAAAAGATTGGTTCTCACCTTTACCGAATGCTAAATTGAACTTGATGAAAAATGTAAATGAAGAAGAATAAGATTGGTTAAAAATAAATGATGGGTAAAATAGAAAGAGATATATATTATTTGTACAACATGAGCATCCCTCATAACAATTTTAAATTTATTAGAGTGCTAATAAGAAATGACCACTTCTTAAACAAAAGTGGAGTGTGTGCAACAATACTTATTTGTATTATATATACTATTTTTACATGAATTTCTTCTGATTTGGGAATTAAATTGGCTTTATCCAATATTACTGCCATCGAAATTGGTTCTACGCTGATCTTCTGTCTCTGGTATCGAATAGTCGGCTTTGTGTTGTAAAATTTTGTCTCAAGAAATGTCTGGGTTGACTTTCCCACTTCGTAAGTATTCCTCGACTCTTTCTTCATAGTTGACCAGATTATGAATAGATGTCCTTTTTCTAGCCCTGTGATTATGAATTTGAAATTCTTCTTTAATGATTTTCCACCATTGAATGCTTACCGTTTCTTTTCTCTTGTGCAATCTGGAATTTCTCTGTTTCCAAATGTGATATATTTTAATGGTTAATAAAATGCATGCTTTGTTGAATCTTTGGATTTATTTTTGGACTCTTGTTGAATATGTTGAATGCGTGTTCTTATGTTGTGTAGAAGTTCAAATTGACTGAGTTGAAGTTTTCCTTTTGTAATGTACCATATATGCCTTGAGTAAATGCAATCAAAAAATAAATGCTCTATGCTTTCTGACATAAAAGACAACTGCTTTCTCCTTTTTTATTCCATTTTTGCATTTATCCCTAGTAGGCAGTCTAATCGATAATGCAAAATGAGTACAACGTGCCATTTTCACGCAATTTGTTCTGTTCCAAATTATATTATGCCAGTCTAGTTAAACTGCTCCACCTTTAATGTAATCCTATGTATTTTTAAAGGAGAATTTTCCTTTCGTTGATAGTTTTCAACTCCAATAGTCTTTATTCAAACTTGAATCAATTTCAATATTTTCTATTACTGATTTGAATACAAATGCAGCAGGATGTAGATTTGTTTTACATTTATGATTTTGAATTATGCTTTCCACTTTTGCATTTGTTTCTCCAAATTGCTATAAATTGTACCAACCTAATAAATTGACCAGAGACTTGCCATTTATCCATGGATCAAACTAAAGGCTGGTATCTTTACCATCTTTGAATTTTCTATTAATCAACTTGATGTCTACACTTAAGAATGTTTTTTCAAGTTTGTGACTAGTGATTTTCTATTGGCATAGTATAGAAATTTTTATTCTTGGTATATTTCTCTTGCATCCATTTTTCCCATTGAGCATTTCCTTCAATGTTTCAAAATAGCTTAAGGTTGCATGCTTCATTTAGTCTTTAAAATTTCTAAGGCCTAGCCTCCAATCCTTTTTGTTTTACAGAACATCTCCCATGAAATTTTATGATTTTTTCCCCTCTGAATAAAATTTGCACACATTCTTTCTATTTTTTGCAATATTTTTTATGGAATGTTGTGTACTTGAATCCAATACATAATATAAATGGTAACGACAATGTGTGCAAGCTCTAGTCTATCGGGCAATAGATGGTAGTTTTACCTGACAATCCCTTTAGTTTGCTTTGTATAATACCATGAAATCTAGAACAACCTTTATCTGTGATTTGGTTCATACCAAGACAAAGTGCCAAGTATGTAACCGGCAGATCACCCTCTTGAAACTTTAAGATTTGAAGAATTTCCTCTTTTATTGTGCATTTATTGCTGGAGTAATCTTTGCTTTTGCTCTCAATTATTTATAGCCTTGCAAAATCTTTCAAGTTTTTTTTAAAAATCATTATAGAGTTTGCACTGAATATGTCTACATTCATGAATGGTAACATATCATCAACATAAAGCAAAATGAGAAATGCTAGGTTTAATTCTATTTGTTGATTTTAAATTTCCATTAAATTGCTCAATTTCCATTTGTAAAGAATAATATTCCATTGCAATAGAGAATAAATAAGGGATAATAGATCACCTTTTCATGTTCTCCTATTAATATGTATAAAACCATAAAGGGATCCATTTATTAGAATTAAATAGGTAGCTGTATTGATGCATTCTTTTATTAAATTGCAGATTTTCATGAAAAAACCAACTGTAACATCATATGTATTATGAAATGTCTATTTATTTTATTGCTCTATGAAAATCAATTTTAATACATACTTTATTTTTGTAGCCCTTATTGAAATTTCCAATAATGTCATGAGCTAATAAAGTATTTTCCACAATATATCTTCTTGGTATAAAAGCACTTTGGTTTTTAGAAATTAATTACTTTAGAAATATTTGTATTCTATTACTCAAAATAATTGCTATGATTTTATAAATAAAATTGCAACAAGCTCTGGGCCTATAATCCCCCAAACTATTAGAAATTTTAACTTTTGGAATTAGAGTAATGAATGTATGATATAAACATTTTAGAAATTTTGCATTCATCAAAAATTTATTTATAGCATCAAAGAGATTTTGTTTAATGTCCTCTAGGGTGATTTATAGAATTTTTCCCCAAAGCCATCAGGGCCCGAACTTTTATCAATATCAGCATTAAAGATAATACTTTTGAATTCTTTCAAATAGATAGGAGCAAGAAAATTTTCTTCACTATTTTTATCGAGCAAAAATTTTGTAGCAAAATTTGGAAAGTTCCTTTTATATCAGCACTTATTTATAAAAGTTGCTGACATTTCAGCAATAATTTTCTTCATTTTCAGAAAACAGAGACCCGATTTACAATGAAACTTTGACAGAAAAAGTTATTGAAATATCAGCACTTATTTATAAAAGTTGCTGATATTTCAGCAATAATTTTCTTCGTTTCCAGAAAACAGGGACCCGGTTTACAATGAAACTTTGACAGGGACCCGCTTTACAATATGAAAGTATGATAGGGATGTCTCTCTAATTTCCACTTCTTCATAATTGCTTTCTAAAGACCTACTATTTACGTATCTAAAAGGAAATTTTTTCTTAAGATCATTTTTTGAGAAATAAGAATTTGAATAGAGGTATGATCACTAGAAGTGCGTGGTAAAGTGGATCATTGAAAATCAGAAAAGCATTGTGTAAATATTTGATTAATTAAATTTCTATCTAATTTGCAATGAATGTTTCTAAATTCTCCATATTTCCAAGCATATTTTTATTACCCAATGTAGTGCGTTCAACCAACCTAATTTTTAAAACAAAATTATCGAAGATTTCTAATTTCCTAAACAGAATTGACAAACCCCCATTGCTCAAAAGAGTGCATTACTATATTGAAATCCCTTATTATTATCCAATGTTTGTTCATATTTTTGTTTAGTAATTCTAAATGATTCCATAGTATATCTCTTTCTTTTTCACTATTAGATGCATCTATAAATGAAATTTTAAAGTGAAATCCTATGTTTATAAATTTACAATGAATATATTGTAAATTCAAAAAGAAATGGATTTAAGTCCCAAAAGTTTGAATCCCATAATACCATAATTGTAACGACCCGTAAATTTAACCGGTTTAATAACGTTATTAATTGAAATTTTGTGGAATTTTAAACGATAAAATTTTGAAATATAAATTTTATATTTGGAATGCGTCTAGTTAAACATAGCAAATACTAAATTTTCTTCCGAAAATATGAAAGTTTATTTCGTGCGTAAAATTACTTCAATTTAATCAGTTAAAAAGCGATGAAAATAAAAGGTTTTCGAAACCTAAATATTTTTACATAGAAAAATTCTAAACCATCTTCTGAGCAACATGTCAGTTTGTCGTTTTTCAAAATTCGGACATTTTTTGCTCCGTCGATCTTATTTTTCTGTGTTTTTCATGCATTTTCCGCTAGTAGAAAATTCGAATTTTTATAATTCAATCATACCACTGATATCCGTATACCGTTTTGATCGTCTCGTCGCGTGGATCGCTGCGGTATATTAAATTTTGCATTTCGGATTTTCGGTACCCGGCGATAACTGTGAAAGGTCAACCGCATCGGCTTCAAATGTTTGTTTTAATTTCTCGTGACTATTCAATTGCCACCGTGCATAGGCCAATAGCCATAATTTTGTGATTTCTAGGAAGACAGCCTGTAATTCTTATTATTCCTACTTTCATTTAATAAAAGATGGTTCGTATTTTGCATTGGATACCGGTTTCATTTAGAAACTTTGAATATACGATCTGTTCTCTCCTCCCCACTCTTCTATTCTCTTCTCCCCTCACGTTTGTTACAAACGCATTTGTTCCTCTTAGCAATAGCCATTCCTTCTCCTCATTCTCACTTCCGCATGCAACGGTACCCACCTTCCACTTGCTCGCCCTCACATCCGCCTCACCAAACACCTTCGGCCGAGCTTCCACCCCATCAAGCCTAGTCAAGCTGTTCATCGCCAGCCAAGTGTCGGCCACCATCCTCCCCTCAACTACCGCCACACCTTTTTCAAGCGAGCAACCACCCACCTCCGGTTTCCACCACCCACAACCAAGCAACCACGTTCCCCTTCCACCCATGCAACCGATCTTCCCTCTTCATTCTCTCGGCCTCAGCCACGTCTGCCGTCTACAAGGCCACGACTCACTCTCTTCCGCCTCGTTCTCTACTTCGCTGAACAGCTACCGTGAGTCCGCTTTTCTTATTTATATGTATTGGTTATATATACGATTTGTCGATATATTTAGACTTAACAAAGTATATAAGGTTTTAGTAGATTTTATCATAGTATAGTTCATTTCATCATATCATATTTTATTGTGTTATTAAGTTGCTTCTTGTTTTTCTTTTACAGTATGATATGGATGTTGCAGATATTATTACATGTATACTGTATTGTAGTATGTTCTATTATAACATATTTGCTAAATTATATGTTGAGTTGCATTTGCTGTAAGTATCGCTTCATTGCTTTGTGCCTATAAGTTTTATGTTAATATATACACACACACAAGCTACTTTATTTTTATCATTATTATTGTTATTATTATTATTATTTTTCTTTCCTTTGTGTATATATATAGTGTAGCAGGCTGAATGTTTTATATATGGATATGTATGGCAGAACTTGTACTTTCAACAAATTTAAAGCCGTCGTGACCTCTAGTTTTATTAGTTATATATATGTATTTATATTTAAAAGTTTTGTAAGTATGTTTATTTCGTGCTGCTTGTATATATTGATTTATAGAATATGAGTGTATGTAAGTTTATATGGGCATTGCACACATGAGTTATACTGTGTCAATTTATAAAAGGTATAGGTGCTAATATATATAAGTTATAGTATATGTGGTCCCTATATAAAGGTTACGCAAGTTATAGTAGGTGGTAGTTTATATAGAAATTTTGTCTGCATATTTTTGTTACAAGTTTGTTGGTCTACATTATTTTACTTATTTTGTTTTGTTTTGTATTTATGTGTATGTTTCTAAACTATATCACATCATAAGTGGTGTTCGTCCAATCAAACAAGAACTAGATACATTTTTCTGGCTATATACTAATGAGTAATTTTATAACATCCTTACCAGTAACTTTGGTAGATACTTGTTATTATGTAATCGTTTGCGATGTTTTGTAGAAGGCTTGTCAAATGCGTGTCTTATATTTTTGCGTCGACGTATCTTTATTACTACTCTATATCCGGATACATTAGATGCGGATTTTATTAGTTATAATATATAATTATGTGGCTTATATTCACATAGCAATAAAATAAGTGTGTTGCTTTATAATAACATTGGCATTCTGAAATGGATATATATATAGGTTTGCATATATCAATTATCTTCGTCAAATTCAGTTCTGATTTGATTCCGTCTATTTTTTTTATCAGCTTGTCTGTCGAACTCGAGTCCATCGTGCTTTGTTTTGAAATTCATACTTGGATCCGTGACTCATTCCACTGTCTATCTATCTAGGCTCGAAAGGTGAGCAATCACTCACGATTAATGTTCTTTTATTTATTAAATTTGATTTCAATTGAAACGGCAATTGAAATATGATGCTGCTAGTTATTTTCATTGTTAAATATATGCCATTACCTGTATCAGTTCACCTGTGACATCTGACACCATTTTTGTTAATTATACGATGATAATCCAGTTTGGTTGATGATTGATTAATTGTTTGTTGTTTATATTGGATGTAAATTGTAATGTATAAAGTGATAAATATTATGCAATTGAATTTGACGTAGGATAATTAAAATATGAGTCGACATATATGTTGAATGTGATGAGTTAAATATGACCCTTTTAATTGTTAAATTAATTGACATGTAGAATAGTGATAATTACACTTTGAACCATTGAACATATGTTGGATTAATTGTTGTAGCATAAAATTGAAATCGAATGACAAGTGAAGAACCGTATGAATAATTAGTGAAATAATCTTTAATCTACATGAAATGATAGTGTAGATTCTAGAAATAATTATATTAATTTGCACAAATAACAATGTGAATTAATACGATTATTTCGGGATTATCTGAATTGATTATTGAATTGTTATTGATTGTTGCTATTGCTTGTTTATTTACTTTGACACCATCCTAGGTATCACACTGCAAGTTCCCTTTGTATGCCTTGATTTTTTTTGAATTGAAATGGAATCGGGTTGAAATGATAAATACCCAAATGAACTCGACTTAGGATAGAGAATTAAATAAAACCCGATTGGTCAATAATTTGTTTTAAAATATAAAATAAAGATTTTATTTGAATAAATAATATGGTTTTGAAATGAAAAAGGAATTTGAAATTAATGAAAGGAAAATGTTAATATTTAATAATCTGAAATAAAATATTGACATAGTAGTTATTGAAAGAAAAACGTTGTTTTAAAATAAATTATTTGATAATAAATTTAGAATTATTCATTAAATTAAGTTGAAATGATTTGATAATTAAGTTTGAATTTATAATTAAGTTGAAATGATTTAATAATTAAGTTTGAATTTATAATTAAGTTTGGAATTATTAAGTTTTGAAATTATTTAATAATTGAATAGAATTGGATTATTTGATAATTAAATAAAATTTGAATTCTTTGATAAGAGAAATTGAACTTTTGAATAAGTGAATTCGAACTTCGTTAATAAATAAAATTGGGTTTCTTTATTTATTAAGTTTTGGAATTTTTTTTAAAATAAGTTAATAAGTGAAATTGAAACTTCTCGAATATGTGAAATTTAGTTTCTTATTTAACTGAGTTTTGAAATTTGTAACTAAGTAAATGAATAGGTGGAATTGGATTTCTTTAACAAGGAACAAAATGAGATTTATTGAAATTAATGTAAGACTTGTAATCTTAAGAATTTGATTTAACAAATTTAATTTTATTCAATTTGTAGTTTTGATATAATGAAGTTGAACTTAAGTAATTGGTTTATTGAATTGGAAATTTAATAGAAATTATTTGAAGGATAAATTTAGTTAATGAATGTTGAATAAATCGATAAATGAACTTAAATTGATTCGAATGTAAATTTAAACCATTTTAAATGATTTCAGAATGAAACCTATATACGAATTTAAATGAATATTGGAATTGTTTGAATAAAGATTGAAATTGAATTATAAGATTTTGGAATGGTAATTTGAAAGTTTTGAAACGCAAATTATGGAAATTGGTTCTGAAAGACAAATGAAATGTTGATTTACAAATTCTAATTGAGATCGAATTTGATTTGGTTTTGAAATATATTAACGACCAATCGGTGTAATAATTACAAAAGTTATTAAAGAAACTGGAATCGGTTATGGACATACTCTCTGTCTAAACCGAAAACCACTTTAATAACTATACGCGGAGTGATGATCCAGATGAAGTGGTTGCAATGATGTACGTGATGACTGAAGAAAGAGAACGATAATGGATAGCCTTGACACTTGTGTCAAATTGGAAATGACTAAAACAGGAGCCGTGCCGGGCCAAATGGGATTAGCTACCTCGAGCGAACACACTTCTTCGAAAACTACTCATTACTTGTTATTGATTGGTGCACCCTCGTACTTTTGGGAGTGTTGTTTCGCGGTGTTGTGATCGTTGCGGCGATGCGTTTTCACCGGTCCGGATCAGGCAAACGGTAGTTTCACTACCTTGGGTATTGCCTCATGTGCCTTGTCATACTTGTATCCCTATATACGTGCCCACTACGAATTTGTTTTGTGTTATACCTATGGAGTACTCCCTGATATCCCACTAGGTTACGGTGGAGTTTACAGTGCTGTATAGACTATAACGCTTATATAAAATGTGTTAAGAGGGATAATGGTAACGCCTTCACACTATTTTGATACTTTAGATTACTGATAGACATTATCTATTTAGCGTACACTACTACATAGTAGATAGTTTAACGGATCCTTAGAGCATGGTGATTCCAAACATCCTCTGAGTCATTATATTTCAATTGTTATTTCACTTGAGTTGGATTTATTGATATAAGAATGTTATTCCCGACTCGAGTGTTTTGTGTTTTCCTTTGCGCTCGGGTCAGACTGAGTGTACCAGTATTCGAGACTCACCTTTAGAGTTGGGGCTTTGCTTGAAGGTCCAGCCATCTATTCTGCTTTCAGTATTCGATGATTCCAGTGATGTATTTTGATTTGTACCTGATGTATCGTGTTACTCTTCTGTTGTATCTGGTTTAACTCTGATGTATCTTATATATTTATATAGTAGCTTCATGAACTACTATCTCTTTTACTTCCGCTACATATTATTACTCTGTGTTTGTGATTCTGTGATTATTTATTTACTGTATATCTGAGTTTGCCAATTTAAATTAACAATTCGGTATTTTGAATTATTCAAGTCCGACATGTGCGGATGCGAATAGTCCAAAATAGCAGGCCGTTACAATAATCCTCCCCTTTCCTACAATAGAATTATTATTTACAATAGTCCAATTTCTTAAGCTTCAAGATTGAAGTACTTCTATTTTAAAATTATCAAGTTTATGTTCCAAAATTCCTATTATATTTGGTTTTTTTGTAAACAATAAATTAGTTAAACCAAGTTTCCTTTTTAGGGAGTTTAATCGCCTAATATTCCAAGAAATTATCTAAATGATATTAAAAATAAGAAATTTTTGGAGGATATCTCAAGCTGCTACAATGTAGAACTAGGGTTGCCCTCTTCCATAATCTTTTGGTTACCCTCTTCCATAATCTCTGAATTCTTGTTGACATCCATATATTCAGAATTTTTAATCCCTTCTCTTTTGAGTGATTTTTTACCTTGAACTCTAAGCTATTCCTTCCACTAGAGTTCTTGATTATATATTTTCCGTGAATTTACTTTTCTCCATGTTCTCTGCACTTGTTTTGGACATTATATCTTGTAGATTTTTCATCCAATTCTTTTTGTTTCTGCTTTTATTAGTAAGAGAGTAAACTTGTTAAAAGATTAATTGCCTTTTGTACTAAATTTTCTGAAACGACTTGAGAAGGAGAAAATCTTTCAGCACTATTGCTGGGAGCATTTGCAAAAGCATTAGTAGTTTTTTCAATATTCCAGCTTATTTCCATATTTGAATTGCTTGCTTCTAGGGATTTTGTAGTTTCTTTCAAGGGGCAATGATCAATATCTTGAGCACAGTGATCCTCTGTAAATATTTGAAAGTTAACTACTTGTATTGTTGTATTGCCTACCACATTTCCTTCAGTAGGATTTTGTAAAGAGTTCTGATGAGTGATGTGAGTATCAAGTTGATTATTTGCTTGAACATTAATTGCTAATTCTGCTTGAATCTGGGTTATTTTCATTTGCTCAACGTCATTATTGTTTTGTTGATTTGCATCCTTATTTATAGAAGTAACAGTTGCCATGTTTTCAAAGAACATGATTTTCCCTAAAACTGCACTATTTTCTGTACTATTGAATGAGGTCTTGTTTTGAACAGAAGCATCTTTTGACATGGTTTCACTGATTGTACTCGAACTTCTTTTGCTAGAAAGCGATTCATTTTCTTTGTTTATTGTGTTTGCATTGATCTTTTCTTTCCAAACCTTTTTAGTTGAGCAACTTTCTATGGAATGCCATACATCTTGATGGAATCCACTCATATTCTATTTTTTTTACAAGATGTTCACCATCATACATATTAATATATGTCTTATCAGGTAGTTTTGTATCTGCTTTTATTTCAACAAGAATTCTTGCAAAACTTAATCAAGTTTCTTTTCCTGTTGGTTCATCTAATTTTTAAGGAATTCCAATAATACTTACAAGGGCACTAAATGCCTCTTTATCCCAAAGTTTTAGATTTAATTCTAGAAGTCTAATCCAAATGGGAAGAGTAGTTAATAGATCTCTTTCAAAAATCAGTTTGTTACTTATTTTTTCAAAATTGTAAGTTTTCCATTAATGAAACAATGCCCTCCATTAGCCGGCTTTTTTGCAATCACTTACAATTGCAAATCTGCTTATGTTAAAACCATTATTTCTTGTGTGAATTTCAAAACTACCTATGAGATTCCATGTTCATTGCACAAAGGCTTTGAAGTGATGATAGTAGGGCCTATTACCAAACACGTAAGCAATAACTGAACTACTTCATTTAGAATTTGTCCTTCTACCGACCTCTTCTTTCACAATAACTCTTTCTTGTTGTTGATTATAATATGTGGTATGAATTCAAGATCAAAGTTATGGGCAAAGCTACCATTCTTAATCACATTATCCCATGATGAAGATTTCTTAACAGATGCACTAGAATTATGGTTATATTGCACCGATGCATTTGCTTCAGGATTGTTTCCTTTATGTGAACTTGACTTTGCATTGTAAAAACCTGCTTCTTGCAGTACCATTTCGAGAGGTTAAATTTGCATTGAACATCATGCTTCTTGCAGTTCTTGATTTTACACTGAACGAGCCAGTTACGCATCCAAATAACCTAAAAGTAGCCACCAGACCAGTAAAAAAAAAGCATATGATTTAAAACAATGAAGCTTTGACCGTTTTAATTAAAATGCATAACCCACCCCGCCACTCTTTCTTCTTCCTCTTTCCTCATTTTCACTTTTATTTCGACCGAAACAAAGAATTTATCCCTTTTTCACTAAATCAAAGTAAAATCACACAAATTAAACCTTGTATTTATAATCTACACGTGTTGAAATGTCTAGTTTGTTCAAAAAAATTGCACAAAAATTCATGCATGAGGAAAATAGTAGCGACGACGGTGGCAATGATCGTTGTGGAGATGAGAATGTGATTGTGCATTTTAGATATGAGCATGAAATAGAAGAGCTACTTGAAGATGGAGGGTAGAGGCAGTCGCGAAGGTCGAAGGGGTCATGGAGACCGCTGAGGTGGTCGAGTGGGCATGAGTCATAAGGAAGAGAGGCAGATTTCTACTAGAGTTGCTGAGCTAAATGGTTTTGAAGATCCAAACTTGAGGGCGGATAAGGTTCTTACAAATTTTTGGGTACTTCCAAAAGGGGAAGGTTTGTCAGGACACAGACCTGCACGGCTGTAATATCTTTTATTTCCATTACAGTTAAAGTAAATTATCATTTTGTTAAGTATATTTAAGATTTCATTTAACTTAAATAGCCACAGAATATTCGTTTTCAGATTTCGTTAGCTAATACCTTAAAATATTTTCACAAACATTTGGCAATTATTCTTAAAGTTGTAGCGTTTCTACATGAACTTGAATTTCATTGTTTCTTTTATAGTTTTAACCATTCCTTTAATTTAAAACATATTCCCTTATTTTTTTCTCATTTAGTTAGCATATTATGTAATTTAACATTCTAAGCATCAACAATGTTATTAAAGGCGATGTTCAATTATGTTCTTCTACTGCTCTTCGGGGGTATAAAACCACTCATATATTTTATTTTCCTTTCAAAAAAATTTGAGGTTATATCGTTTGACTTTTCCATGCTCACTAATATTAGCATAAGAGTGGTTAGTTTTCCACCGCTTCCATATGGCGATAGGTTGCATGATCTCATGCTTGTTCATGATCTTTTTCCATATTTAGACACCTCACAGAACTTTTATCAGACTGCTGCTGCTCCCAAAGTCGGTGCGATAGCTGCCATGGATAGCATACTGATGGTGTATTCCTCAGAGCATGATTTAGAACTTCCTCGATTGTTTGTACTATATCTTATGGGAAACTTGTTTTTTAGTACCTGTAGCAGTAGTGTGCAGGTCGCCTATATTGAGACCATTGTAAGTTAAACTTTGACTGCACTGTCATGTATGATTGGGGTACTCCTATACTTGTGTACCTATACAGATGTTTGGATGCACAGTGCTCTTTTTGATTCACAAGTTTCATTGTTTATTTTATGGGAGTTGTTACGTTATTGTTATTTTGATTATTTTATGCACAGTGCTCTTCAGATGCATCTACTTTCTTTCCTCGTTTATTATTTTGGTATGCGAACAACATGAGAACCATGGATAATGAATATCGTCATGTATATTCAGCTGCCTATAACAAATTGACTTGAGGATGTGTAATGGATAGCTGATATGACATCTATTTGATACTAGCGAATTAATCGAGCTTGAGTTTGTGCGGTTAGCTAGGATGCTCAACGTGTGGAGATTTCATTTAGTATCGTATTTTGTAGTGTTTGGTTCTTAATAGTATCTCGATGAGAGGTGTTGTAGACATTTACATGGCCATGATGCCATTCTCGATGATCCATACCATCATATGTATCGATGTATGATTTATGATCCAGATCAACTTGATGTTGCAAGAGCGGTCGATTGATGGCTAGTATACAGATTTGTTATTATTGGTCTATAATATAAGGATTTTTAGTGTAGATGTTACACTATATATGGTTATACTATTATTCATGCAACATTGATAAATTTGGTAGGGCCAGCTGTTATACGTCTAGGATAGCACCTCCAGTTGTCGAGGATCTTACCCAGCCTAGTCGGGGGTATCGCATACCAGATCACGTGTCTACTACAAGTCACTTTGGTTGATCAATGACAGTGCCTACATCTTCTGAAACTGATCGTTATGTTGATGTGTATCACTCTTCTACATATGACCAGTATTCGAATCCTATTCAAATATCATACGGTGATCTATACGATTTACATATGGAACTCCACTATACTGGATATATAGAGCATAGATATAGCATTTATTATTATGAGGATGCATTGCATCGATAGCCAAAGAAAATGACACGACTACAAGCTAAGCTAGAGATGAAGTGGAATAGATTCTCTAATTATGGTCTATACTTTGAGCACTTTTCTAGTAGAAGCGATGATGATGGGACACGTCATCGTCGTGTTCTTGTCCATGTATGGGCGTGTTTTATATATCTTCCTTTATGTGACCATGATGTATATTTTATTATCTATGTTCATAGTTTATGTACTGACTCCAGTTCATGTTAAATTTAGTGTTATTTGCAGTTTAAGTGTCGTGACTGGTGTAGTGTTTGTTATATTCATGCTTTTTTTTATTCATGTTATATTCACTGTTTATGCATTCTGATTCATGTTATATTCAATGTTATTTGTGTTTTACGCGATGTGGTTGATGTAGTATTCATTATTATTCATACTTTCATTCTGATTCATGATATATTTATCGTCTATATAGTTTGAATTATGTTATATTTGGTTTTATTTGTTTATGCACTCTGCTTCATGATTTATAGTCAGTATTGCTTTATGATTATATTCAAAGTTGTTCATGAGTTATTACACTTGCCTTCATTGTTTTTTCTTCATCAAGTTGTTTTATCTCACACTGTAGCAATTTGACATATATTATTCAGTGACTTGTCTCATCTTCTACTCTAGCCATGTTGTGTAGATATCATTCAGTAATTTGTCTCATCACTAACTATAGCCATGTTGTGCATTTTTTCCAACGACTTGCCTAATCTTACATTGTAACCATGTTTTTATTGTCATAGTATTATAAATAGCATCCTCCTACCGTTGTGTTGTACATGAACTTTTCTTCCAATTCAGATATAGTATATTAATATGGTGGACTACAGCCATATTTCTTTGCTTCTCCATACTCATACGAAGGTCCTTTAAATCACGAACTCCCTCCAAATTCTTTATCCTCTCTACGATCGATGGAGTGGTATCTCAAAAATGTAGGAAATGCACTATGAAGACCTAAGTGAGTGTGAGAAAGAGGAAAAAGAGCATCGATTAAGAGAAGTGGGAAGAATACTCGGAGAAAAATGTAGAATCCAACATATAATCCAATGTAGAAGTGGGCAAAGAGGATAATAACTCTGTAATCAATGGAATGAAAGTGAATGGGAGGTTGATTCTCCTTTGATCTTTTGTGTTTGTGGAGTTACGATTATGTATTATATCGTAAGAAACAGAAATGATATTGGACGACGACACTATAGATCCTTTAACTTTCTAGAATATTGTCAATTATGGAAATAGATTGATGATCCATTCCCTTGACGAGCGATAGAATATGATGTTAGTACCTTAGGTTTTGGTTGTGATGATAATAACTATACGACGCTATATAAAATAAGGATACTAATGTTTTATCATTATATATATATGTACTTATATATGTAGTATATAGTGCAGAATATTAAACAGGTATTGATTAAGAAGACTGTATAGTATCAAGATGTTGATATCAAGAGTAGATTCTAGATGTTAATATAAAGTTTCAAGAGTTCAAGAATGAAGACTCATGAGTATTGAAGAGCTCAAGATTTCAAGATATTCCACATAAGTTATAGAGTCATAGAATTAATGTTAAAACCTTGATAGCACTTTCATGTTCTCTCTCACATTCTCTAATTTTATTTTAATTTTATTTTTCAAATATTCTGGTTTCTGAATAATCTTTTCAAAATATTTCCAAAATGATTTTCAATCTCTTACTTATAAAGATATCATTTTAATGTTTTTAAGTTTACATGTATATTGAATTTTTGTTTACATTTTAATAAGTTATAATTATATTGTTTTTTATACATTATTGAATACTCTTATTAAATCTTTCAAAATTATTTTATAAAGTTTTATTAAGTTACATTTTGATTAAAATGTGAATGAACTATATTTAAATAATTCTACAAAGTATCAAATTATTTTATAAATCAATGGACTTTTAGAATAATATTTTTAAAGTGTTTTTCAAAATTGTGAAGAGTATGTCGACATACTCTATGCACACATGTCGAATGGTGGCCGTAAATTTCAAAATTCAAATTTGAATGGAAGTATCTTTTCGTCGTATCTCTTTGCGAATGGATATGGCCGTTGTTTTTCTATATATACCAGACTTCCAAACGAATTTTTATCAAATACTTTCTTATTCTTCTCTCCTCTTTTCACTCTCTTAATTTCTAAATCAATTTTTACCAAAACTCTACTGAAATTCAACCAGAATCAAATTCAATTATTACAATTTTGGTTCTCCTACATCTACTCTTTTGAAATTCAACTAGAATCAAATTCAATTATTACAATTTTGATTCTCCTACATCTACTCTCTGATTTCCCACATCTCTCTCATGATCAAAGTGATATTAAAGAGTTATAAGATCAATTGTAATCAAGATCGAAGATCTGAGTCTATAAACTCTATTAAATCATACTCTTATATTTTGTGGTGTGCTTGGTATCTCTGAAATTAAAGTAGATGTGATTATAGCCTATAAAATCAATTGGACGTGCATAGTTGCCCATAAATCTAGTGGATGTGCTTGTAGTCTAGAAATCAAGTGACTTTACCTAGAGGTAGGAATTCTAGAGGGTGTATCTCTTAGTCTTGAAATCGAGATTGTATTTTCATTACTAGTTGGAAATAAATCCATACAAGGAATTGTGTAGGACTGGATGTAGGATAACTCTGAACCAGTATATAATCCTAGCATGTTTTTTCTTTTTACTTTTACTGCATTTACGTTTATCTGTACTTTGATTCTATGATTGTTTCTTTGAATATATTACATCATTCCATGTAGAATCTTAAAAAATTCGAAAAATATTCATATAATCAATTAAACACTTCCATTAAGTACCATTCACCTCTATCTTGTATTAATTTAGCCTTAAGATCCTTATTCCATTGACTGACATTTGGTATCAGAGCATTGGTTTTCAAAGTATTCATCAACTGATTTTTGAAAAAGTTTAAATGGAAACTAACACTTTTAATAGTACTGTTAGTAACATCATTAATACAATTGTTAGTAACTCATTTGTCAAAGAACAATCCACTGCTAGACCTTCACTTTTTAACGGCGGTAATTACACATATTGGTCATGTAGAATGAAAATTTATTTACAGTCAATTGGTTTAGACACTTGGAATATTATACAAACTAAGTACACCGAACCCAAGACTAATTTTGCATAGTGGACGGCTGACCAAAAAGTATTTATATAAAGTAACTCTAAGGCTATGATTATATTATTTTATTCATTAGATAGAAATAAATTTAATAGAGTATCTATACGTAAGTTTGCATTTGAAATTTGAAAAACTATGCAAGTTACACATGAAGGGACAAGTAAGGTCAAATAGACCAAAATTTCCATGTTAACAAACCAGTTTCAATTATTCAAAGTAAGTCCAAATCAGTCCATATCTGATATGTATAGTAGGTTCCAAGATATAGTACAATCACTGATTGCACTGGGTAAAAGTTTTTCTAAAGAGGATCAAGTTAGGAAAATTCTCAGTTCACTTACTCCTGAATGGGTTCAAAAGACTCTTGCAATCAAAGAAGCTAATAACATTAGCACTCTAAAAATTAAAGAGTTAATTGGCAATTTAATGTCTTTTGAACCACAAATGCAGGGCATGAGAGAAAGCAAAGCGATAGAGAAGAAATCATAGCCTTTAATGCCATAATAGATAATCTTGATTCAAACAGCGATGACGATGAAGAAATTGCTTTCATGACAAGGAATTTTATAAATTTTCTAAAATATAGGAAGATGAACAAATTTAGAAGAAATGACAACAAAAATCCAGGAAGCGGTAGTGGAAATGGAAATGGCATTAGATGTTATAATTGTGATGACCCTGGCCATTTAAAAAGAGACTATCCACGTCCCAATAAACTGAAAACTACACCAAACATTGATTCATCCAGAAAATTAAGAAGAGCCTATACTGCAACACTAGACGATTTAATCACAACCTTAAGTGATAATGAATCAAATACAGAAATTGCTAACATATGCTTCACAGCAATACATAATTCAGAACAAAATGGTAAATGGATTAGAAAAGGTAAGCTTTTAATATATCATAAGTTTTTCAATTTCTTGAATGAACTTTTCTTTTCTTTTGGTTGCTTTATTGGTTGTTAAGAAAATACTATAGATTAATAATAAAATTGGTTGAATATTCTGTGATTATATTTTAAATATAAATATTTTATTTATTTTAATAATAATATAATAATATAAAATATATCTAAAATTATTTTTCTGAAAATAAAATAACTATAAATAGATCTACATAATAAAATAGGGTATAGTTAAACAAAAATCATTTCCAGAAATTTCGAGCTATATGTCGACATACCCCACGAGCATATGTCGACATATGTAGACAGATTTTGAATTTTAATTTCAAATTCAAAACTTGAATTTCCCTAGACCTTTCAACCAACTCCTATGTTCTGAAATGTTGCCTTTTGACTAGAGAACATGTTTTTTGATTCTCTATTTACTTACTCTATCTTCATCCATTCATTTCTCACTTCCATTTTCAAATTCAAAAATCATAAACATTCTTATCTTTTCAAACTATTCTTCAATGGCATCGTCAAGTAATACTAAGGCAACCATGAGGCTTTCCAAGAAAGTAAAAGAATATCTTTTCAATGTTCAAGAAGCAATACAAACCTATATTGAGTATTTATCTTTCGAAAATTTCTTTCTTGAAAGTTTTTCTATTTTTGAAGATTTTCCTACTCATGATCTTTTAATATTTACTTGCAAAATGAAATTCTTGGTTTAATCGATGCTTCTCAAAATGGTTTCGTTTATTATCCAAAATTAGTAAAGTTGTTTCATACAAATTTGAAAGGAAATTTTATAATAGTAGAGAAGAAGTAGTTTGGAGTGGTGTCATAGGGACACAAATTGTTCTAAATTGTGAACTTTTGAGACACATTCTTGGATGTAAATCTAGTGAAACAGACCTTTCATCTTTTCAAATTAATTTTCAAAATCGTGAAGTAATTCATGATATTTTAAAAAGCGATAATGATTTTCAATTTGAAGACAAAAATTTTTTGCACCCAAAAGCAAGAATTTTAAGATTTCTTTTACAACGAATTATCACTCCTAGAACGATTAATTATAATAACCTGACTCAAAAAGTTTTCAAAGCCCTTTTCGCCATTTATGGTCAATACGCTATGAATTGGTCTCAATTCATTTTGGATGAACTTTTTCCCAAGAATCTTTCTAAAAATGAAAACATACTATTTCATGGTGGGTATCTTACTCATGTTTTTAATTATTCTGGTGTTAACCTTAAAGGAGAGGAAAAAAATTCCTCAAAATATATTTTTACATGGCTAACATTTCACTTATGCATATTTCATTATTTTTTGAGCCATATGAAATGCTTTCAAAAAAGAAACAAAGGTTGGCTTGGGAAGAATAGCATGAAATAAGAGAAGAGGAGGAAGCACAACAAGAAATTTGATTTTTAGTGGCGCTCAAAAAACGCTACAAAAAATTTTGGTGGCGTTTTGATAAACGCCGCTAGAAAACATGCGACTAAAAATTCATGATTTTTTGTTGCATTTATTTTAACGCCACTATAAATGAATTTTTGGCAGCGTTTTTTAAACGTTACTAAAGATCTTTTTTACAGCGTTTAAGAAACACCACCGAAAAGGTGCCGTTTACTATCTTATTTTTTTGTTGCATTTATTATTATTTTTTGCAGCGTTTTTTGAACGCCACGGAGATTATCTGAGTTACTATAATTGCTGATTCTGTAGCGCTTTTTAAATGCTACAAAAAATATTTTTGGTGGCGTTTTTTCACCGCCACCGTATGTTTCGATTTTATTGCCTGCTGTTTCACGACTACATCTGATTTCGCCTCCAATTCAAGTACTTCAAAACTTATACAATAACGTAATATATAAACACATACACATTCAATAATAACACATTCAATGAACCACAATAACACAAACAAAAGCAATTACATAATCACCACTATATCATAACATTAGTGTCAAGACAAAAGGTTAACCATACGTTTACACAACCAAACTATCATAAACAGTTTCATAATTGTACATGCAGCTAAAGTAGTGCTGCTACCATACATACTAGTTTCATAATAGTTTCATAACAGTTTTAATCAACCTAACTTCATACATGTGCTGCTACCATACCAAAAACCAGTGCTGTTGCTTGAATTCTTCACAAACGTTTATCTACCTGTAAACAATAATAATCATGTTACTAAATATTTGTGAGGTGAAGGTATCAAAGATCAAAAATGGACAAATATAGAAGTCCTTAGACTATAACACTTTAAACAAATATGCCTCTGCGTATTAACCACTGATGTGAGCACATTGTAATCGTCCAGCAACTTTTACATCATATTTGTGAAGTCAGTGCACTAGACTTGCCATACGACAACCATCCTCTTCAACCATGCACTCCACTCAATACAGCAAGTTCACCTGATAACATCCCCATTTCCTTCCTTCATTCCCTCTGCCTGTACACTACTTGTTCACACCAACTTCTAACACAACACAGTCAACTTCTCCACCAAAACTTCCTCACAATCATATTTGATACAAACTTCCGACCATACCCCCAACTCGTCCCACAACACAACCAAAAAAAAAATTCGAACCTGCCAAACAAACTCGTCCATCTTCACTGTTCTTCATCATTGGTACAATCGAACCACCGTGCTTCTGAAACCTAACCGCAACTCCTCTGATCACTCAACAGACCTACTGCAATCTAACCTTTCGTGCATTTCATATCTCTGTAGTTCAGTACAAATGCACTTCGACCACACTTCAATCATCTCCACACTTCGACCACTCAGCAATCTCTCCTTCAATCTTCCAGTTACTCCTCTTTAACACTTGCTTCATATACCACCCTACGTCCAAACAACACACTGCCAACATATCAACACCAAACCCTTAAATACAAACTCTAACCCCACAACATATCCAAATCGGACAATAGCCAAACTGTCCACCATCTCAACTTCACCAAAACTCCACCACAAAATTGCTAACATCCCCGACAGTTTCCCGACTTCTGGATCATCACTGCCAACACTTCCTCCTCCCTATAACCTCACCCAAACCAGATAACAACCATCATCACAACTTCCTCAAACTGCCACTCCAACACCAAGTCAAAATCATTCCTTCCTCAATCACAAACAATACAACCCTCCCTATCCCTTAAACAACCTACCACCAATATCACCCTTACTTCTAAAAACTTCACCTTCACTTGAACTGTTCCACCTTCAAACTACTTCAGTTCAAACAACCTCGGTCATTATAGTTCTGTCTACTACAAGCATCACTTCCCTACTTCAACACAGTTTCCATCAACTGCCTTGCAACAACCCCTCCCCATTCATACTATAGAAAAAAATCCATAATATGCCAAGTTAAAATTAAAGACAAGTTGACAGTCCTGCCACTGTTTGACCTAAACCGTACCCCCCCACTGAATTTTAGCCTAACTCCATCAACAACCTTTGCCAAACTGACGACATTCAATCACCAATTCAATCACTTTCTAGCTCTACACTAATATTTATTGAGTAATATAACTAATTTTTATAGTCGATTATCTAGGAATATTGTCAGGGTATTAGAATCAAAGTTTGAAAACATTTATGATGAACAAGTTATATACCTTTCAGTTTGTTTTCAGAATGACTTTTTCCGTTGGCCAAGCTATGGGAACGCCAAGTGCATCTTCCATGCACGTCAACGCCGATGTTGGTCTCCATAGCTCTGCATTTGCATCTCTCACAAAATCAACTCAAACTTTTACAGCATTAAGTCCCAATGGACGACAATGGACCAGCGTTATCGGATCAGTTGATGCAACAGTTCCTTCAGCCACTACGTTTGTTCCACCCAAATCGATCAACTGGCATTTGCTATCTTTTTTCCACTTTGCAATTGGCTGGAAAAAAAGAGATTATTATGCAGAATATATACATACGCATAATAAATAAACTTTCATACACAGGTAATTTCTTCAATTTTGAAAATTAATACTTACACGCTCTGATTTCTTCATGACCACGGGTGTAGATTTCGTGGGATAAGTCGCATAATTTACACTGTCATTTACATTTTCTTTATCAACTTCAACTTTTGATTTTGGCTATGCTAATTTACTACCAACTGCATCTCCAATGCATGACATATCACATGTGGGTCATCACAAATAAACATCTTTATTTATTACTTTGTCGACTGAAATCACAACGGCAGATGGACCGAGCGGAATACCATTAACAACATATTATGGCTCTCTGGAGTAGACTCTTCCTTCGGAAACTACCCCTTCACCCTCATTCCAACCATAAATCTTGCATTTGTCGTCTTGGACAGTGCTGTTACTCTAAAAATGAGAAGTGTAATTTTAACAAACAAATAAATATAAAGATGGTTTATTTTAACAAACAAATAAATTTCTACTTAGCAAATTACTTAGCAAATCATTCACAGGTTATAAATGAGAAGTGTAATTATAACAAACAAATAAATATAAAGATGGTTTATTTTAACAAACAAATAAATTTCTACTTAGCAAATTACTTAGCAGTTCATTCACAGGTTATAAAATGAGAAGTGTAATTCCAACCATAATATTGTGGACAGTGCTGTTAATATAAAAAAATTATTCAAATTTTTATTAAGATTTTAACAAACAAATAAATATACAAATGGATTAATTTGGGGTACTAATATTTAAAAACTAAAACTAAAACTTTATTATGTTTCAATGAGAAGTGTAATTCAACAGTTTAGTATGAGAAGTGTAAAATTTATCGTACCGACGTCGTTCAAATTTACTCGCAGTGCCATCTTAATGCAAGTTGATGGCCAAGCTACTACCTTATTCACAGGGTCTGCTAATACTGTCATTTTAGGTGTAGGCCTCCACAAATAAGTATCTGGTTTGTCCACGATATCTACAATAACGCTCACAGCATTTGGTCCAAGATGAATGCCATTGACAACCGCAGTTGGGTCCCTGGACAACACCCTCCCATTGGCAACAACGTCACAGTTTCCATCCCAATTCAACATCGAACATACATCGTCATTGCTCTGCAATTATTCAACCAAAAATTACAGCAATCACTGGATCAAAATTTAAAATCTAAATGTTAATTCTTGAGTAATATAATTATTATTTATACCAATTCAGATGTGCTCCTTTTCGAACTTTCTACACCCTACAGCAAAGCTCTAATATCAAGATATTTTAATCTTAAAAGCACTCAATTAAATGTAATGTAGGCGTTTAATTGACTATCGAAAACTAGTAAATGGACTTTGATCAGTTAATGTATTTTACAGCTATAAATGATGGTATGAAATTAATATGGCTACCGAAACCAGCAAGTGAAAAAAATAAAATTGAGTTGCTAAATTTGAAATGACCATACTTAAAATGGCAGAGAACATATAATAAGTTTGTGAGAGAGAATAAATTTGTTCTTTTTAGTATTTTAAACCACAAATATTTTAAAAATGGATGAATTCTATATTCGGACATTTACCTTTTGTATCTGTCTATATAGACGACATCCTTATTTTCTTTAATTCTACAGAAGAATATAAACAACATCTTCAATAGCTGTTCAAATATTACTTCAAAACGGTGTTATTCTAAGTCCTAAAACAATTGAATTATTTAAAAAAGAAATAGATTTTCTTGGAAAAAGAATTAAAAATGGACAAATAGAATTACAACAACACATTTATACTAAAATTAAAGATTTTCCCAATAGATTTAAAACATTAAAAGAACTCCAAAGTTTCTTAGGATTATTAAACTACGACAGAAAATTTATTCCTAATTTATCTACTAAGACCCAAAATTTACAGAAAAAGCTTACTGATGAACAAGCAAAATATAATAGCATAATGGAGAACAACCAAGAAGATGGAACACAGACAAAATTCATATTACCTTACAAAAGCAAGAAGAAGAAGAAATATAAAAAATTAAAGACCTAATAAAAGATCAAAAGATCCTCTATTTTCCTTCAGATGAAGAATTACTTACACTACAAACTGACGCTTCTGACAATTTTTGGGCAGGAGTATTAATTGCTAAACAAAAAGAAGTTGTAGCATATTCCTCTGGAAAGTTTAGCAAACCCCAGATTAGATACGCTACCTATGACAAAGAATTACTAGCTATTAAATTATCAATCAAAAGTTTACGGATTTATCTTCTGCATAGACAGTTTGTAATGAAACAGATAACAAATCTGTTGCTCAATTCTTAAAAAAGAAAACTGTAAACAATCCAAAAGAAAACCTTCGGAGAATTAGATTAGCTATGTATTTAGAAATTTATAACTATGATGTCAAATACATTACAGGCTACACTAACTTTGCTGCTGATCTTCTTACCAGGTTATGAAAAATGGATGAAGACGACATAAAAAGAATTAAAGAATTATTAGAAACTATGAAAAGACAGGAAGATTTCCAACAAGTGAAATCATCCAAAAAAGCTAAGCAAACCTCCAAAGAGGCTTCGTCTTCGTAAGAATTCGAAGAAACCAATGCTCCCACAGGAGTAAATGAATAAAAGGTCCAACAGACCAAAACCGCTCAAACAAACAAAGGCAAGGAAACACCTTCCAATACAACTCAGAAATTTGTTCCAATGAACAAAGGAAAAGCAATTGCTCTCACAGGAGTATAAAGACCATACATCTCAGTTGTGGTCAAAGATTGGTACAACTTAGAGATGAAAGCATCGAACCCTAATTTATATGACAATTTCAACGGATGCTTTAAAGCCATCCAATCTACAGACCATAGAGCTGCAAATTTCTGGTTAACTCAACTAGAAAAAGCTTATTTGGGATTAAAGCGTACAATATCCAAGAAAGAGAAAAAATTACAAGAAACTCAGAAAATAGTGTCTAAATTATCACAACATTCTTTACATCTAGATCTGAAGCTCTAGATTTAAAAGAAGCAGAGTTGTTCACTGATAACACAACTGAACATAGCCATCTGAAAACAATATTTTCTCAAATGCAAACATCCGATCTCGTAAATCTAAGAATTAAAGATTTTCTAGAATTACTTAGACTTTATGAGATAGATAACACAAAAACCAAAGGGATGGAAGCTGAAAAGACAGTCCAGGATATGATCTCCTTATATCTGCAATATCTTATCGATGAAAGTAATCTTCTACCATTCTTCAAAAAGTTAGAAGACACAGTGTTAATTAAACTCTTAGAAAATGAAGTGTTAATTCTTAATAACAATAGAAGACCGCGCCTTATAGCCTGTTTTTCTGAAATATAAAAGCATCAAAAACATATCAAAAAGGGCTTAGTGCACGAAATTTATGTCAACACAAGCCATCCTGAAGAATATTCAGGTTATATTTCAGAAATATGTACAGCAAAACTTGTTGAACATTCAAGTAGGTTTTTTACTGTGTTCATGCTCAGAATTTAGAGCGTTTGGGAAGAAAGACAGTACATACGTCTTTATCCCTCTATCCAATCATGGGAACTACATAGAGTAACCGAAAATCCTCAACATGAATTCGTTAAATTCAATCACAAAGAATTTAATGAAGAAAATGAAAGAATCCTAGCAGCGCAAGTATTCTTCTCCAAGGCCATTAACAAAGGCGAAATTGGATCGCACTCTGCTATTGAAGGCAAAACAATACTGCTGTTAGACTACCTATCAGCTTTCGAACCATCAACAAACAGAATAATGAAGGTTCAGTGCTTTTTAGACAGTCTCAAAATTGGCCCAGTTGGCACAATGACTCAAGAAGAATACTTTGAAGAGAAAGCAGAAAAGGAAAGACTTAGAGAAGATTCTGTAAGAGAGATACTATGGGTTCCGACTCTTTCGACGACGAATCTCTAGCTAATCAAGAAATTCCGAATTAAATCAGAAGCATGGTGGGCCAGCATCCAGAATAAAAGAACAAAGAATCTAGCCTCTACACTAGGGTGACATATCACCCCTTAGCCCTTTCCAGCTCATCTTCTGCAAAGATTAAAATAAAGTACACATCGTTAACCTAAAAGGGACACATATTAGCCCTATAATGGATAGATATCCAGCCTAAGTAATAATAAATAAAGAAGAGAAGACGCTATAAAAGGAGGACACTACTCTGAAGAAAGATCATCAGAAAAATTTTCTTCATTTCCTTTCTTCTCTTCATTGTATCCAAGCTTTCTAATATTATCTATTGTATTAATAAAATTTCTGTTTATGCAAGAAGTTTCTGTTGTTGTATATTTTCGCATTCAAGTTTTCTCCTTTCAAGTTTGGATTTTTTGCTTATTGTTTTTCTGCTTGATCGTTTAGCGAAAGAAGACATTATGCAGCAGAGGAAAGAAGTGAAAAATATTGATGTAAAGGAAGAAAGGAGGGATGGTTTGGTATATATGGGATGGGGTATAAACTAACCGTTTAAATTTTAACGTTGTGGGATTAAAGTGACGAAGAGTTTGTCGTTTTAATTAAAATGACAACTCTTTGTTTTTTTAATTATTAAACGGCAAAGTCTTTGCGGTTTTAAAAATCAGTTTTATATTAGCCACAAATCATCTAAAACTAGTCATGGTCAACCGAATAAGACGCACCTGATTACGTAGTAGTTATTTTTTCAACCGAACAAGCAATTAAAACATACGATACATTTGTTTTTGTGCGTTCCTTACGTGTTAACCGCCAAAATAAGTTGTGATTTTTCCACCTTAACAACATGTGCAGAGGAATAGAACTTACAGCAAACTTAAGTTTTATTTTGCTCATTTCTGAGCAACTTATAAAATTACTACAAAACGGGGACCTAGAGGTTTAAGATATATACTAATTCGAGATTAATCTATTATACTTCAAACATTTAAAATTTCGTGTCCACCAAGAACATTATGGTAGTGGGGAAAGTCATGTCAAGCTACGTGTATTTAATTAAAAATTGAAAATTCGTTGTATACATGGTCCTGTGTGTAGATGAGAGTCAGTGTGTAGAATACCTAATTAGCTCAAGTTTTCAGCAAGTTCTAAACAGGAAGTAATTCATTTAATAATGTTGAGTAACAAATCAAACAATGCACATCCATTATTTTTATCAGATTTAATATTCTGTACTAATATCGTAAGCAATACGTCTAAGGAGTATAAAAGTAATATATTTGTCTCACCTGAACTGAAAATGTTCCATCTTTTTTTATGCCTACGGTTAGGTAAACATAGGCTACTATTTTGACTTTAGAGCATACGTACACAGTAAAATGACTCATTGTTTTGGTGTGTATATCTAATATGATGCTGATCCGAGTCAGATTGTATCTTCTTCCTAAAGTGCTGCCCTAACAAAAAAAACTGCTTCTACAATGCCAAGTAAATTCTTCAACGGTCTCAGTGATCCATAAAAAGTTGTTTGAAAAGGGATCCCAGAATTAAATGGATGCCAGATAGTATAATTTGTTCTTATCCTTTGACGATGATTCAACGTTTTTAATATGAACGATGATAAAGGAGTAAAGTGTTGCCGGGTAGACTGAGCAATACAGTTGAATTATGGATTACGACCTAAGACAAAAGTAAACAAAAGGAGAATCATGGTTTAAACATGGAATTGCATAATAAGTAAAAAAAGTTACAGTCCGTGTGTGTGTAATTATGAGAATAGGTCTTATACCAATAAATATACAAATTAGGTCTTTATATTTCTAAATCAACAATATAATTATGAGAATAGTTCTTATACCAATAAATATACAAATTAGGTCTTTATATTTCTAAATCAGAATTACAAACCGTATTGCATTTTCTATAAAAAAAAATACAAGTTATCTTGTGTTTTCTATTATTCAGAAATAAAGACTTACATATTCTTTGTTATATGAACTTTGCATCAGAAATAGAAACATTATGTACAAGCCACTAAGGTAAATCCACTTTTGATTGTGATAGCACTAAATATTAATAGAAAAATACACATTTATCATGAGAAGTTAATCACACGCATCTTTGATTCATAAACTAAAAAATATCTCTAGGGATTTTACTATTAATGACCCAAATGATTTTCTTTCACACTTCTTCAAAAATCATAACCGACAAACTAAGAGATATCCTCATGAATTAAGGTCCTTTTAAAAAAAAATTAATTGGCTCTAGATGCAGTTATGGGGCAAACTATTACTTTAAATCATAAAAGTATAAGGCTAAGATTGTGGAATTCGGTTGAAGGAGCGAAAAAAAAGTTTATTGATAGAACTTGGATTAGACTTACTCATTTACCAAAGTTTTGTTTGCACTTTGATATAATTACTATCGTTTCATGGAGTATGGGAAATTTAGCGAGTCTTGACAAATTCGAAGAAAGAAAATTTGATTACTCTTATATTGAATTTGAAATAGATATAAATGTCTCTATTCCTCTGCCTGCTTATATTGAAATCACTCTCAGAGGAAATTTCTATAAAGTTGATGCGCAATTCACGGATATTAGTAATGATATTGATGCTGATACTTAAAATGATATGAATATATACTTTAAAATACCCAAATTATTAATTAGTTAATAATGTATGATATACTTTGATAATTTTTATTTAAATATATATTCGTTACAAATTATACTGGATATAAATTATGATACTGATATTGATACTTGAAATAATACGATATTTATATTAATACTTGAAATAAATTAGCTAACAATGTATAATATACTTCTTTAATTCTTATTTAGATATATTGATTACAAATTATACTTTAAAATACTCAAATTATTAATTAGAAAACACTTCTTACTTTATAGTATTTATATTGAATTTTAAAAAATTATTTGAAACCCAAATTTAATTTACTTTTAATAAATTAGATTATTTTAAAACAAATATATTATTTACGAAATTTAATTGTGTTTTCAGATGTCGACTTCAACCATCTTTGACGGATGTCAGACTTCTTTTCACCTGCTTGTTTCATCTACTACAATTTAATTCAACACATTATATTCTTCATATCAACAACCAAACCAAATATATATGAAGAGTTATGTGAGTTAGTTATACATAGGTTCGTGAGTGAAAATACTCATCTGTAAGCTTTCTAGTTCATTTTCCTATTCATTTGCAAACACCAAAACTCCAAGGCATCGTCAAAAACACTAAGTTCTTTTTGCTATAGATGTAGATTGGTGTTGAGAATCATATAATTGAGTTTGTGAATTTATAATAATTTATTTGATTTGTTTAGGAATTTAGATGAGGAGGAAATTGTGCTTTCTTTTGAATTGTCGGGGATGAAGTATTCAGATTTAGTGTATGTAGTTATATTTTATATAAACAAGAGGGAGATATCAAGACTTAGAAAAGTCTAGAGTTAAAAAAATTAGGTTATTGGATGGTGAGGTTTGGGCTTGAAAATTCAAACTTGTGCTTAGGTACAGATTACTAAACATTTATTTTCCTCCCCTTTCTTTTACATAACAATTTCCCATTCCCTCAAATTACCATACAATTTCAAATAAAAAATATATTTACAACACTCAAATAACTCAACGTCATAGACTTTTATTGAATTAATTTTGCGTTCTTTAACTTATTTTAAATTTAAATATCTCGTATTCATATTCTAGGCTTATTTAGTAAATAATTTGCAAAATAATTTATTCCATAATCTTTTAAACAAATAAAGTAATTTAACTCCATCACTAATCACTAAATTATCAAATTTCAATATTCATAAATAATTATAAAAAATTCGTTTTCAATCTTTAAAATTCATTTTAATCGCTTAAATCATTATTTTTAACTTTAGTTAATTACTCCTCAATACCGATTTGTTACTGACTTCCCCTCTTAAGTAAATTGCATCCTCGCAATTTCCCTCAAGGAAAATCTATAACTAAACTAATAACTCATAGCTTAATTATATCCTTAACAATTTTTTTTAATTCTAAAACAAACAACCATCAAACAAATTTTCAATACTCTATATCTACTTTCTCGAGTTAGCACGTACAATAACCAATATTACCTTATTAAGTATCAAATAGAATAACACCAAGAATCCATGATTAGACCTTTCATCGCTGGCTTACGACAGGACTCAATTATATTTTCCAAAAAATTGGAAACTATTTTCCATAACTAAGGAATCCTATAAATTAATAAATTCTTTTCTTAATACTTTTTTCAAATTCTCATTTTATAAACTATGTAAACACTATCCAAAAATTCGTATTTTATTCTACTAATTAAAACATTTTTGGCAACCAAAATCTTTCTCGGTTAACTTTCTATAAAATTTTCACTTCACAATTTGATATAAATACTTTCTATATATTTTAAAAAACAAATGCCTTTTCAATTAAAATACTAAAATTCCAAAATATCCATATATTTATCCTCTTGTCAAAACACTTCGAATCAAAAAATACATTTCTTCTTTTAAGTTCAAGTTTGTAAAATCAAATCTTATAGTAATTAGTAATACTCAGCAAACAAAAGAGATTTCTCTCTTCTTTAAAATAAGTTGTTCATCTTTAAAAACATCATTCTAAACTCAATATATGTACTTATACTGATACAATCACTTTCTAAAACTCATTCCTTATAAACCATATTTATGAAGTTTAACACTCAAAATTAATTAAAACTATGCCTCTATCTAAAATAAGCCTTGTTACAAGCCTTGTTACAAGTATTTTATTAATATTATAAACTTTACAATCTTTAAAAAGAAAACAAAAGGATTCATAGATATTTATTTCACAAAATTTTCTTTTTTATTCAAAAGAATTTAAAAAAAAATTAACCACTATTCAACTTTTAATTTCTTTCAAATTAAATCTCACTTTGGTATCAAATCAAACCTGTTCTATCTTTCAATAATTAATATTATATATAAACAAAAGTAATTTTTTTTCCTTCAAATATTTTATTATATCAAACTTAATTCAAATACGTTTCCAAAGTTTCTTTTCGTCTAGACTTTACAAATCCATTTTTAATATAGCACATATCTTATATCACTGTAACATGTAGCCTTTACTGATACTTATAATAATGCTCAATTTTGTTATTCAAAATATCCAATTAAAAAAATTATACTTTTCTAAAATATTTATATTCGCGCAACCAAAATATTCAAGCTATATAATTTTTCCAAATTCACATAAATTAAATTATCCAAAACTTTGCAAAATATTTTTTGCGAAATATAAATAAATTATAATTTATAGCTAACACACACACACACACACACACACACACACACACACATAATATAACTTAAATTTACATTTTTTACTATCCATTATTATATTCATATTCTAAAGTCCACAGCAATAATCTCAAGTCATACACATACATTCAAAGCATCAAACATAATTTAACCTAACATACACTGCGTACATACATATATACATGCATACGTGTATATATAATTATAACATACCTTTATCTTTTTAAACAACTCGTTACTATATTAAAATAATAATTGATAATTTCTCATCTCAAAACATTTACCAAATTATTTTAGCAAATCATACTTTTCTTTTCCAAACACATTTTTTTCCTTCAAATATAATTTATAACACCTTTCTAAATATTATACTACTATTCAAAGTATATCTTTTAATTTTGTGCAAAATATTTTTTGTCCTTCTAAAATATTCTAATCTTTACAAAACATTGAATTCCTTACGAAACGTTGTGTCCATATATTTCATCCTAGTTTTTAGGATTCTTTATCGATAATGCTAGTCAGATGCAACGACTAGAATTCTTAAACTACTCAACGGATAAATTAACGCAAACTTTACTTTAAAAATCTCTTTCGATAATACGTATATTTTTCAATAATCTTACCTTTATTCTAAAATAATTATTTTATTTCATTTCAAAACATATTCAAATTGAAAATCCATATATATATATATATATATATATATATATATATAAACATATCATCAAAATATTTATAATTTAAAACATTTGTCTAGTTACATAAAATACTATCTCATATATTATATATAAGATAAATATTTTCAACACCTTGTCTAAAACTTATACTTGCATACATTGAAATATTTTTAAGTGCTTTCCCAAATAAATAATTGGAATAATAAATCATTTTTATTAATATAAACCTCACGCATCAAAAATCAAATAATTAACACATATAATAAACAACAATCAAGGTGCTTAGTAGAAACAATTCATTAGCTTTCTCTATGCAACTCTGATTAATTACAGAGCTAAACACAACTATTTAATTTCAAGCCACCAAGGGTCTAATGCTTAATATCAATACCGACACTACTGATCGGATAATAATCCTTTATATTTTTATACTTAAAAGAATTAGAAGTGAAAATAATATATATACATACATACATATATATACACACACACACACATATATATACACACACTTATAGAAAATAATAAATACGTTCCTAAATGATTACCCCAGTAATCATCATATGCACCTGACATCCCTTAATTATAGGGTAATCACCCAATGCACCCAAGGAAACAGGAACTCTAAGTCTCGTCTAAGTTCTTAACTCGTGTCCCAAATATACAACGTATTCTTCTGAACCTGCTTTGATACCAATTTATAAAACCCCACCTCTATAACCATATTATCCAAGATACTATGTAATACTGTCGAATAATATAGAGAACAAGGCTTATGAGGTACACACTGAATATTCTCTTTGGCTATCATTAGTACGTATTAAAATATCAAATAAGTAACTCAGCTATACATACACATGTCATATTCTGCCTTTTCGATCCTCAGTAGTCGGCACCAATACATCCATAATATTCATGTGCCAAGTATCCAAGTGCTGGAAAGATAGATTATTGGGGTGAAAGAAAAAGAAAGGCAAGGATAAACTAAAGAACACAAAATCTCATAACGCAAAGGAACAATATATAATAATAGATATAAAATTTTACATAATCATTTCCAAAATGATACATCAAACTCATAACAGTACAACTTTCTACCTGGGACAGCTATAACTACCTATCCCTAAACAACTGATACAAATTTCATCCAAAACAACGAAAATAAGGAAACATATGTGGGATACGTCTTGAGCATCCGGCTCGTGTCCTAAGCTCCAAAGCATCCAAAGTGATTTGAAAATATGCTCGGTTTGACCCGTACATTATAAGAAAACAACACCCGAGTCGGTCTGGCAAAATCACCTGAGAAACTCAAATCATAAGGAATTTCATTATAACTTATAAAATCCTCTAAAACCAAAGGTATCTTGTAAGACCACGTCGCACATAAACACGGATGGATTTTTACCTTATGATAAATAAACATTTTATATGAAAATCTAGTGATATTATCATAATGTCTAAGGTTTAAAATATTTATAATCAAGTAGCTATGATGTGTGTACATCACAACAATAATATGTATAAAATTGAAAACTAAAGGTGTTTATCAAAGAATGGATTCCAACAAACGGCAAGGTCAGTGACTACCTTCCAAAAGTATTACACCTCTAGATATATGTACTGAGAGATTGAAAACCTTTTGACCATGGCATGACAAGACCGGCCTTTCCCCGAATTGGATAGCACCAAATAAGATCACCCTTAGGTTATGATCAACAAACCATAAATAGGCCCTAAAGCATATATAGATATTGATGGGAGCGACCCACATTGCCTTATGACCTACCCTATTTTAGCCATTCTCGGGTTTAGGGGCTACGTTCTTATAATTTCCTCATAGCAAACCACCTTGGAATACTAACAGTGCCCTCCATATATAAATACAATGCATGCATTCATCCATACAACACTACAAGGGGAGGGGGGATTTCCGACGGCTGAAAACCGTCGGCGGCCGTCGGAAGCCGTCGGCGGCCGTCGGAAAAAGCCGTCGGAAATGAAGGCGTCGGGAAGCAGTATTTCCGACGGCTACCGACGGGTGATGCCGTATACATTATCGACGGTTTCCGGCGGTTTCCGGCGGTTTCCGACGGCTTCCGACGGCCGTCGGAAACCGTCGGAAACCGTCGGAAATCAGGCCAATAAGCCGTCGGAACCCGTCGGAAACCGCCGGAAAATTTCGACCAGTAAGCCGTCGGAAGCCGTCGGAAGCCGTCGGAAACCTGTTGTTTTTTTTTAAAATCTGCTGCAAATAGAGCCTTCCAACCACATTTCTCTTCCAAACACTACAATATCAATACTGCACAATCAAATAAACAATAATCCAACCAAACATGCAAACCAATACTCCAAAATATTCAATAGACACAGAAATAAACTAAATTAGAATAAAAATAAAATACAAAATATACATAACATTCCAACATTAACAATAATACTAACAATAACTGTTCTAATCATGCATATCCTGATACAGCTACAGAACCAAGTGTATTATACATAATTATACATATCAACAATTAATTGTTCCTTCTACCAAATCATTGTAAACTAAAACTAAACATACCTGCACGAACGAATTAGAAAGCAATGAATCAATCTGCCCCAGATCCAGAGCCAGCCGATGAAGGGAAGCGGCCACCAAACTGCTGCATGTACTCAAATAACTGTGCCGTCTGCATGGCCTGTTGGCGGTTCTGCTCCTCCAACTGCTGAACTCTAGTCTGTAATTCTTCTATACTTGCTAGCTCGCTCTGAGGTCTACTCCGCCGTCTCCTACTCTGACTACTGGACTGCAATAATTGAAAAATAAATAAAATCAAAGTTTATTGTTTTGAAAAGGTAAGAATATCATATTTTAAGTATTTTAAGAAAAATTAAATTATTTACCGCTAAATTGCCAAATCCGTATCGTCGACCATGCTCTGGTGGACTCATAACGGACTCAAAAATAATGTCCTCTTCATCGGTCGTCAGCTGCTCTCGACCCGTATCAGAAAGGAGTTTCTGTCGCTGCTCCATAAACATCTCCTGCATTGACAAATTAATAATATCATATCTTATTTCATAATAATTTGACAACTAAAACAATTACTAATACTGAATAAAATGAAATATGCTTACATGGCTTTTACTGGATTTATCGTCCTGCCATGTGTACGAAACAGTCCCGTCTGGATTAACATGCTCAACAGCATGCGTACGGGTGAACACGTCCATATAGCTGACAGGACCATGTGCCTCGGCTTCCTGAAGTTGATTGTTACATACAATTATTATACATTTAAAATCATATAGCATAAACTATTTACATTTATTATTCAGTAATTAAATTTACCAACTCCTGCCGATACTGCTGAAACGACTTCGATCCTCCGCGATGAGTAACGGGATTCTTATTTCTATTTGCAGAGTTTCTATCTGACTCTGCCTGTACATTCAAAATTTGATACATTATTTTTCAATCACGTTAAATTAATAATTGAAAAAAAATTAGTATACTTGCCTTCGCCTCGTCCGTCTCCCAGTAGCTCAACCAAGCTTGCCACACGCTCTCCCCCATCCACCGTGGTCTCTTCCCGGATTTCTTAACCTCAGATATCGTGTCTCTGTAGTTCTTTCGCATCTTCCTCATCCAGTATGCTCGTGCCAGCTGCATATCATCTGTCTGGATGTCTATCTCAGCCTGTGTTAAAAAAAGATTACACTTTAAACGATAAACGGTAGAAAAACGACAAAAACGAATTAAAAATGGAAAACATAAAAATTACACATACTAGGACATCCTGCCATATGCACTCTATGATGTGCGGAGGGATGGTATCCCACTTTGGCCAGCACGCACTCATCCTACTACGATATGCTGCTCTGGAGACGTCCAACACTACCTTAGTGGGTAGTAGCTCGAACCCCCTGTTTTTAAGTACGATACAGATAAGTACATACGTATAGTATAGAAAAAATAAGATGATGAATAAGATTTAATTTTTACCCATCTGCTTTGGGGGCTAACGTAACAACTGGACGGTGTGGCGCTTGCGATGGGCCACTGCCATCGCCTCCTGAAGAACGGGAAGAGCTCCTCCCTCTATGTGACATAATGATAAACCTGTGACGTTTACACATCATTATATAAGAGAATAAAAACATGATAATGAAATATATTTCATATGAACATGACATCAATGGTATAAATTGCTTAATTATAATGACTGAAATGTAAATAGACATGTAAGTTTGTTATACCTGATTCATGATGGGTGTACTCTTCCTACGATAAGCAGAGTTCATTGCATTTTTAATAAAAATTGCTAAATAAATGACAAATTGAAATAACATAAAACAATAGTAAACGGATTTAGTTTCATAGTTACATCAATTTCATAATACATCAAGAATTCAACATAGTTACATCAATTGCAAAAAAACAGATTCAAATTTATATCAGTCATCATCGTCTTCTGATTCAGATTCGGTCTCGTTTTCGACGATATTTTCCTCTGCACTGTCAAACGCTTCTACCAAAACATTTGATTCATCGATCAAAGGACCAAAATCTGTATGATCGTCTGTAATTATTATTTCGTTATTTTGCTCAAGATCTGCCTGATAAGCTTGTTCGTCCGGAATATTCTTCCCATCGAATGTGAATCTGGCCTTTGTTTTAAAAACTGCAGACCAATCTGCTTTATCTCTTTTTAGAGACGGATAAGGAGCGTAATAAACTTGCAATGCTTGTTTGGCTAGTACAAAAGGATCATACTTGTGATAGTGCGATGTATGCTTTATTTCGATAAGATTATAATCCTTATGCACATTAATTCCAGAACCTGGAACATTGCTAAACCAATTGCATCTAAATAGAAACACCTCCTCCGCGGGTCTTGAGAAATATGTCAGTTGCAAAATTTGTGTTAGAACGCCATAAAAATCATTTAAATGGTTTTCTGGATCGTCACTACCTTTAACAAATACACCAGTATTATTTGTTAATTTTTCTGCACCGTATTCTTTAGTGTTAAATTTGTATCCATTGACGAAATATATTGGATATGTCTTGACCACTCTTTTTGGTCCCATTGCAAGATGTTTCAACCCTTCGTCAACAACACAATTTTTCGGCTCATAAACGTAATTTGAAAACCAACGGGAAAATTCTTTACTGAGATCTCCGTTCGGATGTTCCCGTTCATAAACACTGTTTATATAAACAAATTATTACATTAGGTTATACACGCGCATGCATTACAGAAAAGAATAAAACAAAAATTATTATTTCAGAATACCTAACAAACGGTGCAACCTCGGCACAATTTAGAAGAATATAAGTGTGTGCTACACGAAGATCTCTATCGTCTAGCCATATTTCCACACATTTTCCAGAAGGCCGACCATGTTGTCTAAAAATAGATAACATTGCTTGAGAGGACTCTTGTTCGTCGCCTTCATCATTACGAGGAACACTTTGAAATGAAATATTCACATGGTCACTGAAATAGTGAGAGAAAAAGAACGAAGCTTCTTCTTCGATGTAAGATTTACATATCGAACCTTCAACTCGTGCTTTTTGTCTCACTTTTTTCTTCAGATGATTCAAATATCTATGCAACATTAATTTATATTAACTTCACAAATTTAAAAATATTTTCAAATAGGGCACATTTCATTTTTTAACGTACGTAACGATTAAAAATATATAATTTTTTTTCATTGGTCAGACATCCTACCTCCCATTACAAACACAGTAAGCATTTACATTTCGTATATTACTTCGTCCCAAACGATTCAATAAAATTTCGGCAGCATTTCCCTTTTGTTCCCTGCATTGTACACAAATGCGTGTACGCAGGAAACAAAAAAGAAAAGTTAGGGCGAAATTTTATGAACCGTTTGAGACGAAGTAGTATACAAAATGTAAATTCTTACTGTGTTCATAACTTGTCCAATACAGGGACAAATCCGACAAACATTGTACCAGATGAATATAAATGGTCGTTTTTCGAAAAAAACGACTATTTATACAACGATCATGTACAACACTCGTCAGACGGGGCCAAAAACTCTCTAAGGGACATTTGTCGGTTAACATGCGCGCATTTTACTCAAAAATACAGTTTTACTCACTGTTCACATTTACAAAAATATATAAAAATTTAACACAGTTATTCGACGTATTACGCATCAAAAAGGCTGGTTTAACATTTTTGTCTTTTTTTTAATACGCACAATTATAATTTAGAGTAATGCATTTTTTTGTTTCATAAGTAAATACGTGCACAATATAATACTCCTAGTTCATTCAATCATTTTATCGTATGCCAAATAACGTATACAATCGTCGAATCAGGACATATACAACAATTTACATATACATGAACAACCACAAAGTATACGTATTTTTCACAATTTCACGATAAAAGATGAAATATGTATGTCATGTGATGCTATAAACCATTGTTACGCTAATGCAAACAATTTCAATCGCTAATTCGCCCTAATTTATCAATTTATGCAAATCTAAAATTAGGATAAAAACTGAAATTTTCAGAAAAATAAGAGATTATACCTGAGATTGAGAGAAAGAGGTGTTGAATCAGCAGTGTGGAAGGAGAAAAAATCACGAAATTGGCGAATGGAGGTGGAAAATGTGAATTTGGGGGTTTTTGGTGAGATTGGGGGAAGCTGGAAAATGAGGAAGAAAGGCTCGGCCGGCTGCAGGTATTCGCGAATTTCCGACGGCTTCCGACGGCCGCCGACGGCCCGTCGGAAGCCGTCGGAAATTCGCCGTCGGAAGCCGTCGCCCCCAGCCGTCGCTATTTCGCTTTTTTCTAGTAGTGCAAGTTGTTCTGGGTCTGAATGAAACCAAAGGCACTTCAAGGAGCACCATCTTCAATCATCTTCAAGATGTCTTCCATTCAAATGCAAATGTTGGTTCAAAGTGGTTTTTGGATGTTATATCTGATCCCAGTCTCTCCAAACCAACAACCAATAATTCCCGATTGACACATTCTCGGTTCTTTTGGAAGTATGCAACAAGTATTCGAGTCCTCGCTGGAGGACTCGAATATACAATCATCCCTCCTAAGTCAAATCTAGCCCAGATTTGATAATCGGTTATTTAACTATCAATAATTAAACAACAACAAAAATTCAGAGATTTAATTACTCATAGCAACCACTAAGCCTCATTTAAATAAATATTTCATTTGTTAGATCTCATTTCATAATATTTGTTAAAATATTCATATACTTATTGCCATAAGTATATTCACAAAACATTTATGAAAGATTTCTTATTTCAAATTTATATTAAATGGATCAAACTAATGGTACTTAAATTAGAGACAAGGATAAACCCAAATACTGTTCCTTCGGTGTTAAGCATGGAACAATTGTCCACACTACAATAATTAAGAAGGTCAGTTATTGAAAATCCATTCTCCAGTTCTTTTATAAATTTCTTCAATAAATCCCTTTAATAGATCATTTCATTTATGAAACCTCCTTTGCTTAGATTCTAAATTCATTTATAACACTCTTTTATAAATATCCAAAAGTCGTTTATAAAAATCTTTTATAAATATCGAAAGTCATTTATAAACTTCTTCAAGAAATATCCAGAATCATTTACTAAACTTCTTTTATAGATCCCCAAAATTATTTATAAAACAATTTTATAATTCTCCATTTATTCCCTTTTCTTAAAATGTCATTTACAAATATCATTTTTAAATCATCTTTAAATAAATCTTCTATAAAATATTGTTTACAAAATACCATTTACAAATACCTTTACTAACATAATTGAACAACTTACAAAATCATTTAAAATACTTATCCTCAAATTAATATAGAATTAAAGTCAACTAAAAATAATAATTTACAAAATTTGAAAGGAGGCTTAGTGACCAAAATGGTACTTAATCAACTTACCATTTTAGTTAAATTTTGACTCCCAAATCGCATGACAGTTATTTACATAAGCCAACATATATGTAAATAAAATCCATAACCAAATCAGCGAATAATACGTCAAATATAAATCAACTGGCAGTTACATATGCAAATAACCTAATAGCAGGATGGTGGTTCATCATGCTAAATAGATGTCCAGACAATCTATTGAGTTTAATTTAAGTAGAACGGGGATTTATTCTACTAACAGATGTCCACATAACTATATAATTGAGTTATATCAGATAGGGGATTTATTCTGCTAAACAAATATCCACATAATCAAATAATTGAGTTATAGCAGATTGGAAATTTATTCTTCTAAACAGATGTCATATTTAGTATAAACTAATCACATTTTTATGGTTACTTAATGGTATTGACAATTGAATCCCTTGTGCTCAAACTATTCTTTGGAAAGAAAGTTGCATTTAAACAAGTTTATCTTTGGAAAACAAAGTAAGTAAAAACTTAAACCCCTTTAAAAATCATTAATTACAAGTTAAACCCTTTATTAAATCATAATTAAATCTTAACTTAATTATTAATCAAGAAATAATTAACCTATAGTAAATGATTTACTTATGAATTAAAACCGTTAACTAATTTATAATTAGAATAATTAAACACTTATTTGATAATTAACCCTATACTTAACTAATAATTAATTAAAAATAAACCATATACTTAATAATTAATTAATTAATAATTTGTCTTAATTAATCAATAAATAATTAAAATTAATCTCACTTTTAAAAGATAATTAATTAGTAATTTATCTCCACTTAACTATAATTAATAAACCATGTTTAATCTTAATTGATTATCAATTACCAATTATTAATTAACTCTTAATCATTATTAATTAAGTTTTATAAAATATTTCCAAAGTGTACTGAGTATAAAAACTTAGTTTGCAAAAAGTGGACTTTTTAGCGAAACTGCATCCATAGTAACTATCGCTATGGATGTCATTACTAGAAAATTTGTTTCTTATTTTCCTTTGAAAACTTATTAATTTTGGAAGCTCACTAACTTTTCACAGTCATAAAGTAAGTGTTTTTAAAAGTAAAACAGTTTGGAGCTTTGAAATTTTTTGATTTTAAAAACTAAAAAATAGTTTCGCACAAGAATCCTTTATCGCTAAACCATACAAAAGGGCTAACTTTTCTTAGCATCCTCTTACATCATTATGTCTATAGTATACATTAACATATAACGACCAATCCTAAACAAAGATCATAACTTTTAGACTTTACTTTCTAATCTAAACTACCAATCACATTCAAATAGATAGAAGCGCACATATACTCATATAAACAACATCCAAACCATGAAACTAGTCGATAATCAAAACTATATACATACCAATACTAACATAAAGTAAAATTACAATTTTTCCCAAAAAGGTGTGAGTTTTACTCACCAAAATTATTTAAATCTCTTCAAAAACTTGAAAAGTGACTAGATCTTGCATTTTAGAAACCGAAAACTTGATTTTTGAACCTAAGCAACACAAAATGGGTTCGATCATGATGTGACGGGGCTTGGCCACGATGGCTATGGGTGGATGTGGATTTGTTTAAGGAAGAGGAGGGTTTTAGAAGAAGAAAAGAGTGACTTTCTAAGTGTTTTAAGCATTAAAAGGAAGGAAAGAAATGATTTTTAAATCTTGGAAAATATTTGAAGAGGTCATTAAAGTGAACTTGAGAAAGAAAGAGCAAAGTTTTTGAAAAGAGAATAAAATGAAATTAAGGAAAAAGAATTTGGGAATTCTTTTTATATAAATTGGAATAACCTAATTATCAAAAAGCCCTTCTTCCACACACCCTCCACTAAGAAGCTTCCACATCATTACCTTCCTATCTTACCTCCTTCACAAGCAACCAAAGAGGAACCCCCCTTTTACCCAATGTGTAATGCATTAACTTGTACCATGGTGTAATAAAATATGACTTAACATCTTTTCATTTATTTTATTTTATTTTTATAATTCAAAGTAAAAGTTACATCTCATTCACTTAGTGCACATATATTATTAACTTTTATTTATCACAAATCCATGCTTATATAAATTGCAAATGTGTTAATTAAAGTGTTCACAACATTTTAATCAACATTTTAATGGTGAAAAATTGAAATTTTGGAAAAACTTTTCGTTTACATTTTCTAATTTCCTTTTAACTAATTATTTTTGTAAACCAAATTCAAAAATGAATTTTCCATCATTAGTTGTAAATTAAAAGAGGGTTATTTTAATTATTAAATCCATTAATCAAATATTTTAATTTATTAAATATTCAGAAATCAAAATGATAAAACTCAGACTTGTTACATTCTTTCCCTTAAAAGAATTCCATCTTCGAAATTTCACCATATGAATACTCAATATTATTCATAAGTCTGCATGATGTTCGTAGATCATTCATATGAAAATTTTGATATGATCTCCACTCCAATACATAACTTCACTTCCAAGCTAGTATCACTCATCCGATTCACTAGTACGGATTTCGATTAGGCTTCTTGAATAGAAACCTCTGTTCTCCTTATATAACCATATACTATGATAGAAAACTTTGGTTCCATATTAAGAACCCTCATCAAGTTCTCACCGTCAAGAATCGAGTGATAAATCCTTATCTGTAATGGTGTAAAGCACCTTAAGATATGTACTCGAATCATAGATTGTGAACTATACGAGAAAATGAAATGATCTACGTATAACCTACTTACTCATCTAAAGGTTCTTGTTTACTCCTTTACCTTCTTACCCTCCAACAAATATTTATGAAATCATTTCATAACTATTCCAACTTAAGTTTTAAAGTTTTTAAATGATAAAAATTATTTTTGAATATTTCATAAAATCATAAAAATTATTAACTTGGATAATACCCTTCTATATCCTAAGAGTGTGTGTGTGTGTGTGTGTATAAACACCTGATTTTTAATTCTATTCGCTTTTAATTATTCATATTTAGTTCAAAATAATTTGGGGTCTTAAAACTGAGGTGACCAATTCACCTCTTTACTTATTTGGTCTGGCAAGCAGCTAAGAAGAGTAAGATGTTGGCATTCAAACTTAGTCCTAGAGTCTATTTTTTCTTGGACACCTCTAAGGTAAAGGTGTATATTAGCCGGCCCATTAACGTTAAATAATACTTAACCACCTAAGTGTTAAAATCCAAAAGACACTATTTAATAAGACCAAGTTTATTAGACCTTTTTATTAAATTAATTGAACTTTAAAATTAGTTTATTAACCATTTTAAATCAATATACCTTTACATCCTAAAAACTTAGGAGCCAAATACCCGGGTTTTATTTCAAAAATCTTTTGAAATAATAATATATATTTTATTCATAGAAAATATACATATAGCTTGAGTAACCTTAAAAAGATACTAAGTAATTGGTACCACCAAACTGTATCAAGCATTCCCTTACCTAGAAGGGTAATATTCAAAAGAAGTGTTTACCATCCAAATACATCTGTTTTCCATTTTAAGTTAACTTTGGGCCACTCGAACTAGTTAACATAAAAATACTTTTTTTTCCTTTTAAATACCATTTGAAACAATACCGTATATATTTCTAAAATATTTATTACCAATTTGCTTTGGGTTCGTTTGGATTTGAACTTATTTCAGTCATACAATAATAAAAAGAATAATTTACTAAGTGCACTACAACGTATGCTTAAGCAACATCCTATTGTCATTTAGAAGATTATTTAGATCGTCACAAAACAAATCAAGACTCATTACCTGAAACAATCCAAAGAAAATACTTCTTACTCAAATTTTTCATCTCTAAAATTTATACCTAAATCAAAATATTTTAAGTAATATTATTATTACTTTCCAAAACCTCGAAAATCATTTTTCAAAAACACCAAAGATTTAAGTCCTCAAGTTTTCTACTTAATTTTTTTATTTTTAGCTCACATCTTGTAACAGCCCTGTATTTTCTGATTATTTTAATTTTATATTTTAATTGTTTTAATTAAATTTTTGATTCAAAAACTTATTTTATTTATTTGGAATGATTAAATTTTGTTACTTTAAATATAAACTTTGATTTTGATATGAATTATCATTCCAAAACATGACTAAAAAGAATATTTTCCAAAAAGTGAATTTTGGTCAATATGGTCAACTTTGACTTTTAAATTTAAAAAATTTAAAAGTTTGGATTGTTTTATAATGTGAAAATTATGCCTTTTTAACTATTGTGTGAAATTTGTTGTATTTAACAAAATTGTTTATTTTAAATTATATAAATAATATTTTATTTGGTCATGTAATGTTCTAATTTATATTGATATGGGTAAAATAACATGTATTGTATTTATTTTGGTTTTAGAAACATTTTTAAAGGTGTAATTGACATTTTCCAATGCCAGTTGTATTCTGTTGAAAAATTTAATTTCCAGCTTCAATTAATTTAAGGAATTCTTTATTTATCTTTATATTTTTCTTAAGACCTTATTTTATTCTCATGCCCACTTTATTTTGTATCTCAAAGATTTATTTCAAACCATTTTAAGTGAAGTAAGAATTTTTCTAGAACCAGTGATATTTTATTTGTAATTTTCATGTCCTATTTCCAATTTATAAATAATTTCTTTATTCTTTTTCTATTTTCTCTAAATTTAACTATTTATTTCATTTTAGAAATGATAAAAAAATATTTTGTTTCAAGATTTTGCTTTAGAATATTATTAAAATGAAGTAGATATTTTTCCAAAGCCAGTGATGTTGTAATTTTAATTTTTGTACCATGTTTTGAATTTTTAGCAATTTCTTTTATTCTTTTTCTATTTTCTTTAAGTTTTATTATTTATTTTCATTATATTTCACTTTGTTTCGGTTTTTAAAAGTATTTTATGAATTATATTTTGTTTTAATTGAATATATGAAAAAGAAATATGAAGAGTTTTAAAAAGCTTTTATAACCTAAGCCTTTTCAATTCCAAAAACTCTTCACTTGCCGCAACTCCTCATTTACTTCTTTTGACCGTGCTTTTACTTTGTTTAGTCGTGAATTCCATCCTCATTTCACGCACAAATTTTTTTCGTCTCTATCTCCATTCACGGCTAGCACAAAATTTTGGGTAATGGCCACTTTTATTTCTTCCTTTTCTTCTCTTTTCTTATGAATTTTGCCTTGTTTTCTCCAATCTTTTGCTCGGCCTCCGCTCTATAGCCACAGCTACCACCTCCTACGCATCTTCCCTGCCATCATCACCAGCTACTTCTCTAGTCTTGACCTAGGCCGAGCCCCCTATGGTGATAAAACTCCACAAAAATGCAACTAGACCCTTAAAACCATGCTTGTTTGACCACTACTTGCTCATCCACTTCAACCACCACCCTAACCACCACCTAGGCCGCCTCCACCACCATTGACCTGACCACCACACACCCCTCCAGCCACTGACCTGATTGTAGCACCCACTGGCCGAGCCCAAGGACCCATGGCTGAACCACTTTGATGAACCAAAACCATGTTATGTTGCATAAGCCTCTTCACCTTCATGCTTTGTAACCTCCACCACTTCAATGCCTTGTAGCCATGCATTCTTGTGTCCATACCCAAACCTGAACGGTTTTTTTTCATTTTGACTTGGGACTATGGGTTTGAAATGATAGAACCCGGATTTTTCTTTTTAAACTGCGGATTGAAATGATATATATCTGTATCACTTGACCTAGATTAGAAAACTATATACAGGCCCGTGGTTACTTTATAAAGTGTTTTGGATATGTTTTAAGCATTTTAAAATATAAATTTATGAAATTTGATTTAAATAGATTTTGAAATGTTTAAATAAAGAAATTTTGATTTTTCTATAAGATAAAAATGTTGAATAATTAAATGATTAAATTGAATTTTTTTGAAATATAACTTAAAGCTGGAAATTTGGACTTCGGCTTTTAAAATGACATTTAAGTTATATAAATAAAATTTTAAGTGGTTTAAAATGTAAATTTATGATAACTTGAATTAAATGGATTTCAAAGTGTTTTAAATAGAGGATTTATGATTTTTCTATAAGTGGAAAATGTTAAATAAATAAATGGTTAAATTGAATTATCGAAATATAACTTAAATCTAGAAATTTGGGTTTTTGGTTTAAAAAGGAAATTTGAGTTATATAAATAAATAAAAATGGAAATTAAGTTACATTTGTAAAAATGGTAATAAAATTTAAGTGTTAAGTTTATTTATTAAAAATGTGAAGGCTAGAAAATTTACACTTGAAATTATTAAGTAAATTATTGAAATTTAATTTATTTATGAAATGTTTCTTTATAAAAATCATAAGTTGAAAGAGTATTTTTAATGAACATTTCTGAATGTTAAAAATGTGATTTTATAATGTTTAAAGGGTTTAAATTGAAGTTTATTATTTTCTAAAAATACACTAAAATCTGGAAAATACTTTTAATAGCATTCAGAAATGCTATGGTTTCTGTAAATGAACTAAAAACCTAATAAAAAGGCTATTACAGCAGTTCTGAAATGCTGTAGTTGCTGAAGTAGACTAAAAGGCTAAAAACTTAATAAGGACCTATTACAGTAGTTCTGTAAATGCTGTAGTGGTCTGTTGTCTTTACTGAAATTAATAAAAACCTTTAATTTGAAACCTGAGCTATTACAGCATCTGTGGAAATGCTGTCTTTGCTGTTATAAACTAAAAATTCAACTAAAACCGTGTTTTAACGGCAGTTTTTAAGTGCTGTCTTTGCTGAATTAAAATGTTTTGAATAGTAACTTATAACAGCTTTTTCTAAATGCTACGAAAGGCTGAAAATTTAAATGTTTATGGTTTTTGACTTAGTAAATGAGCTCAAAATGGTTTGAAACCTTGAAATTTGAATACTTGATTTGAAAGAAGAATAATTTCACTTTTTAAATGGTTTAAATGAATTAATTTAATTGGAATATAAACTATTTAAAAGGTGATTTTAAATGAAAATAAATGAATGATATTTTTGAATTTAAAAGGTATTTAAAGTTAAATATTTGGATTTGAACTTATACGATGATTTGAAAATAAAGTTTGAAAGATATGATATTTTGATATTAAAATGATTTGAAAATGAAGTTCTGAAAGATACGATACTTTGATATTAAAATGATTTGAAAATGAAGTTCTGAAAGATATGATATTTTGATATTAAAATGATTTTTGAAAAATGAAGTTCTGAAAGTTATGATATTTTGATATTAAAATGATTTGGAAATGAAGCTTTGAAAGGATATAATATTTTAATGTATTAAATGATTTGAAAGGAAGTTTTGAAAGGATATGATAATTTAACATATTGAAATGGTTAGAAATGAATTGATATTTATTTTGATAAATATTTGAATTTGAAAGATATGGTATGTTGATATATTGAAATGGTTTGGAAATGATTTAATATTTATTTTGATAAAGATTTGGATTGAAATGATATTTTATTTTAAAGTTTAAAATATTATTATTTTAATTATAACCACGAGTTATAATAACGATTGGTTGGCAAAGAGACCGGGATCGGATATGGGCATACTCTTTGTCGATATCGAAAACCATTTTGACAACCGTGTACGCGGTGGATATTCGAGAATGAAGAAGGATTGTAACGATCCGATTTTTCGACGTCCGAAAATCGACATCAATACGTCCACCGTATCGAATGCCGAGCAGTCGAATGCCGGAAAACCGAACCATTTGGGTTTAAAGAAAAGGAAGATAGAAGAAGAACAGAAACAATAAACAGAATCTCACATTTCGCAGCGGAATAATATACAATAGATAAATAATCTTTAAAACAAAAGGGCTGTATATGTTATTACAATACAACATCAGAGTACAACAACAACACACAATCACTGGCAGTTATAAATGACTTGCCTACATAGAAATTTGTCTCTCACAAACCCGAACACAGCAGATACTACATAGTATAAATACTACGTCTCGCCATCCAGCTTGCCTCTTGAGCCCACAGCAACTCCTGAATTCCAAACTGACCTGATAACCTGACTCTAGGCTGCCCATGTGGTAAATTGTGGGCACTCAGAGTTTAGAAAGGGAACAATAAACTCCAGTTCAGTCATGGGACTGGTGTGAGATCTCAAAAACAATTATTTTCACAAAGAAAAGAAAAGAAATCCGCTATGCTTTTTGGAAAATGGAACCACCATAAGGCCTCCTGCCATACACACAATGCAAATGCAGAATTGGAGGAAATTTCTCCTTATGATAGTCAAATATGCTTAATACGCAAAATCCTTTGATATTATTATTATTAGTGCATAGTGTGGAAAACATTTCGAAAGTATAATATTAATCTTAGCCAGCATAGGCATTTCGCACTTATGCCTACTATAGCTACCATGTTCAATAGCAGGTTACCGCCACATCCAATGGCAGGTTATAAACTAATACCGTATAGGGCTCGTATTGTTTCTTTGGATTTCCAACAAATGGTCAGGCTAAGGAACTTCCTACTGCCACATGGGTACGCTTCTGGAGGGACGTCCCGAGAACCTACCCAGATCTCTGCCAACACAAGGCCGGTTACCCCTTTTCTGGGATGTAAAACCTAAGATATGCCACCCCCGGTCGTTTGCGACCTTTATCCGAGGATCCTCTACATTAACAACCACAAAGAAAAGTATTTTCAGTAACCACACAGGTTAAATATCAGGGCTCCATAACTGACACCACTTTTTTCCAAAAGGGAATGGACATACTCTAGGGGTGCTACCTCTGAAACCTTGCAGCATCTTTCCTATTTTGACCATTACCGATTTGTGAGGCTCGATGAGGTCTCGTCCACAAAGCTACACTTTTACACAAAGTCATGCTTTGATCAAAAAATGATCAGCAACACTTCGTATGCCACATTACCAAACTGGTAATGTATCACTAGTAACCATCAACTACATAACCTCTGAGCTCGTATGTCTCAGAGAAGGGTGTTAAGCTAAGAGAATAAATTCTCTGCCACCAAACAGAAATGTATTTGATAGAAACCAGCTTTACATCTCAAAGTGTAATGTCAGACACACATCCATACAAGTCTGTCCCAGGTTCGAACAGAACCGAAGGCACTTCCAAAAAAGCCCTTGCAATCCGGGTATTCACAATCCCGATTGGACTTCCCATCACTTAGGGAATCTCTATACCGTAGCTACTCAGTGCAGAGACAATCGATAGGCCATCCTATCGTTTTCACAAATACTCGGTCTTCACCACAGGTCTTCAAATGCTATCCATAACGACGTATCATTATTCGGAATGGGTTATATGACACAAAGTCCTCTCCCGGCTAAACCGAATAATGAGCGTAAATTTAAAAACATATGGATATGGGATTTCAATTAAGTCACAACTTTAAAATTCAAAACTTTCTTTCAAATGGTTTAAACAAATTACCATTTCAAATCTTTTAAACAAAAAGATTTATTCCACAAAGTTCACCCAGTTTCACAAAGATCCATTCACGGATTTCGAAACAATTTCCACCTCAATTGGATTAGCTCATTTGAATCTTTAAATCAATGATTTAACTTATAGCTTCCAAAACCGTTTTCAAATATTCATTCATAACTTGGAAAACCATTTTCAATTCAACTTGAACCTCCTGTAATACAAATTGAAAATTCATTTCTTATATGAAAGCTTATATCGTTTGAAAACAAATAGTTTTTATTTCGGAAAAATCCGATTTCATTTATACAAGTTAAAATCTTTGGGTTACTTCAAATTACCAAAACAACACTTCTAAAATGGTTTAAATTCATGTAAACATATATAACATTTTTAAAATCATAAGTTCACAACATAGAATTCAATTTCAATTTTTTTTTCAAATTTAAATCAAATTTCAAAACTAAATTAAGTTATTCAAAAATAACTTTTATTTTTTTGAAATTCCTTTTCAAAAGTTTTTCCACTTCAAATCCGATTTATTTCTAAAACCATTTGGATTCAAAAATCGAATTCTAAAATTATTTCAAAAACTTGCGACTCGACCAATTTCCACGTACAATCCATATTTGTGTGTGTATAGTGTAGTCCAGGGGTTTAACACAATAGTGCACACCATCAACCACCACAAATTAAATCATATTAACATCAATAAGCGGTATAATCCATAACGCTTATCTTCATTCACAGATTCGTAGATAAAACAAATTTATCAATGAGACATCACAGAATATAAATAAAATTACTATTTGTGAGGAATCCAGTTGGATCCCTCCAACATGTTTCCCTGCATCCACAGATATTAACACAACCAATAAATATCGATTCAATCAGATAATAATTATCATATTCAGCTAAACAACCAATCAAGCATTTAAATATTAGCAATTTAAATTAACTGGTATCCAGATATGAGTGAGATTAACTCACCTTGAATTTCGACGAGCGTTCAAATTTAAATTAAATCGAACGGCGTTCGATTTAACCTAAATTTTTACTTGCTCAGAATGATTCCAGAATTGCTCCACTACGTAGTACTCGTCACCGCGACTCCGGCGTCGCCAGTTTCATCGATTTCTGACAAAATATGCATGAGATATAGATTTTTAAGCACTTGAATAATACTTATATTGATTAATTTACTTTTCTTTTTATTATTAATAACCGAAACAAGATCTGCCTTCACCTGTGTTCAGAGAATGACGGCTGCACATGAACACTTCTTCCTTGAACGCAATCTCCAGGACAACCCGAGCAAAGAAACCCATATACGTGTACAAACGCTCGATACCGTTTCCACCACGTCGCTCAAGAACTTGATCAGAACCCACCACATCGAAGCCCCCTAGGCCACCTACCAGGCCAAGATCCGGCTAATCTCGGTCCTCCTATTGCATCGAAAAATGCGCTCGAACGAAACCCCTATCGGCCTCGATTCTGGCCACTACGATCCCCTATATACGATCTCAGCCGTTCAACTTGAAGAACACGATGGCCTCTCCATCTTTGTAGTTGGAAGAATTCGCCAATTCGCGATGGATTGCTCGAAAATTAGAGGTGAACGATGAATCTTCTCTGCCATTAAAACATAAGTAAGCAGCGGCTGATGTTAGGGTTAGGTTAAGAGGGTTTAAGTGTGTATATATATACGTAAACCAATTATTTAATTATTTAATTCACTTTAAAGCAACTTTTTCACACGATCTCCAAACGATGCGTGCCGACAGGCGTTTATATTTTTTTACCCGCGTTCCGAACATAATGGAACGTGTTTCGAAGGCTAATTTGATCGTATGCGCGAGTTACGGAAATAAACGATCAATTTTAAATTAAATTGATTAAAATAGTTTCTATGCGTTTTGAGCTGCCAGGGTCAAACGACAACTTTGATTTCTACAAAAATTGAAATCCGATAATAACTAACTATTACAGATCCAATGGAACTTTTTTCGTCGAATTCCGAGACTGTGCCCTGGAAGGCTATTTTAACTCGTCGATGGATTCGAGCGATCTTCAAAAATCGTCGAAATCATTTAAAATTTCTCTTTTAAATTTTTATTAACTCTATTATAAATCGTATAGAAATTATATTTACATTAGAAACTATTCTGATTCACTTCGAACCAAAATCTGATTATTTGCATTATTACATTATTAAATTCCATTATTAAATTAATAAAAAATCACAAATCTTAATTTATCGACTTTTGATTCCATCCAAAAGTCCAACATCGCTATTTAAATCCAAATAGACTTAAAATAGATTTTAGAAACCATTTTTATATTTATTTACACCAAGATTCACCAATTATCCCAATTTCAATATTTATTATTATTATTATTCAAATTTCAATTGAATTTCCATATTGAAAATTACAACTAAATTCTATTGATTTACCAAAATCCTTATTTCAAAGTCAATTCAAAATCCACATTTAACATATAAAATAAATTCAATGTTCAAAATTTACGACTAGAAATTCTGGGTCGTTATATCCTTTCCCCCTTAAAAGAATTTCGTCCCGAAATTTGCTAAGGTGGAAAGAATGCTCCAATCTCAATAGCAAAACTCACTTAGTAAAAATCTCAAATTTCACTTTGCCTAAATTCTTCAGTTTCAAATCAAAACTGCTAGTTTTGATTCCTATTCCAAAATCCTTTTTATTTAATTTTAATTTGAAATCAATTTGTCGCCAACGAAACGTTTCAAAAATTTTTCCAACTCCCAAAATTTCCGAAAATTTTTGGCAGAGTCTCCCTTGTACGGAGGAGCTTTTGCAATATCACAATAGATATAAATATATATACATCAACCCACACGGTCGAAAAACCAAAAACAGTTCATATTTCCTATTTTTATGTGTAGGCGTACCTTTTATTAGCATTTTAAAAGCATGCGGCTAATTATATTGCATATACGCGCTCCAACTCTATCGATCGCTTCCCGTACCTGTACTTACTTGAACAAACACATCATTTTTCAATAATATGAAAATTTATTAACAAGATTCCATATATTAATCTAAACCAAACATGTCAATTTTCAAAGTCCACACAACAATTTTCAAAATCCTACAAGTAAACCATATTTTATAAGCAATCACAAGGTTTCAGCGCCATTTTAATTTCTTGATAAATCCAAACTTCATTTTATTCCACTCGAATGATTTACATTCAAGTTTTCTACATACAATTTATATTTACTTCAATTCAATTCCAAATTAATTTACAATCAAATTTTTATTTCAAATTTGATACATTTGCATTTCTTTATGATTCACTTGCATTTATATACAAACCCACTTATTAAAATTTCAATCCATTCCAATTGATTTAAAAACTATTTTTATTCTCTTTTTCAAATCAATTTACTTCCATTTACGACAAAACGATTATTTTCTTGTGCAAATTCTAATGTTGTTTATACAGACAACAATTACATAAGCTTATACCAGTTTCAATTAATTCATCTCAATCTAATATATTCAAACTAACTTCATTTACTTCGCTTAATTTATTAGCTTTGTTTACGACAAAACGACTGATCTCAATACAAATTTGATGTCATTCAAGCAAACAACAATTACTGAAGTTTATAGCCATTTTAATTAATTCAAATTTGCTTAAGTTATTTCAATAACAAAATAACTCCATTTCTTCTTGCATCATGTTTATTTTTATTTTTAATTTGATTCTTATCCCATCAAATTCATATCCATTACAAATTTTAACTCAATTTGTTTACTTATTCAGTCTATTTAAAACTTATTTTATTAACAATGAGACCACTTTAAAACATTTCACTCATTTGAATTTATTTATAATTCAGGCCATCGCTGTTTTAATCTAATTCCATTATTCATTCACACTCTCAACTTTTTATCGCCAAAATTAAATCCCATACCAGAACTGGGTTTTATTTTTCTTTTCAAAATTTTCTTAACAAACCACCAAAATTTCTTCCATGCCAATACAAATTCCATTTAATTTAGTTTACACTAAATTCATCTTAATCCTATTCTTTTAAATTTAGTTGAGTTAAAATTTTATTCATACAATATCCTTTCAACTTAATTAAATTTTCTTTCACTTCAATTCTTTTCCAATTCTAATTCTAGTTTAACTAAATTTTATTTAGCCAATTTAAATTCATTCCACTTCATTTACTACTTAAACAAGAATTGAATTTCATTCAATATTATTTATAACACTACTGAATTTTGATTTCAATCCAATCCAAATTTAACTCAATTTCTTTTTAACTTAATTAAATCCAATTAGGTCCAATTTTATTTCTCTATTCAATTTAAATTTTTACTTTCTAATATATAAGTTTAAAACTTATTTACTAACTTAAGTCCATTCACATCTTATATTTTCCTTTGTCTTATCTTACTTTACCTTTCATTTAGGATTAAGTTTGAATTTACCATACCATTCAACTATTTCCCATTTGTGATTATAATTCCATTTTCTATTTATAAGTTCACCAACTTATTTACTTAAAAGCTTATATTGCTCATTTTGAGGTATTTTCATCTTATAATCACAATTCCAGATTATCCATATAACACTTAATAGCTTAAGGATATAAATTTTCATTACCCAATTATAGTCATTTTACATTTCAACTTTATATCCAATTTAATTCAATTTCAAATTCCAATTTTTTATTTTACTTATCTTAAGTTAAATTCAAATATATTTTATTCGCTACTATTTACTCAGGTTAAATTATAATTCCATGAGTAAAATTTTCATTTTTCTTCTTATCAATATCAACTTCACTTAATAAGTTCAATAGTTGATTCAACTTAACTTTCACATTATTTAAATAGTGTTTCCAGAATTTAATTACCCGGTTTTATTTCAGAACCATTTTGAAATAATAAATCAACTCATACATACTTGGTATATCAAACCAAATTTCCAGATTCCAAAATAACTTGTTTTTATCCAAAACAAATCTCCCTTCGAAATTTTCTAAAACCCCTTGTATATCAAACAAATCTAAACAGATATCATACCCAATTACTATGAAAGCAATCCATCACTTTAGAAACTCGAAAATGAATTCTGATGATGTGGCCATCATCATCAGGATTTTCTAGCGACTAAAGTGAGTTCAGTTCTTTCTTACTTTCCAAAAATTCCTTTCAAAACAATTTTCATTCAAAAATATTTCCCAAAATAATACTCCATCATTGCATTCAAACACTTTGGAAACATTTCAATCATTCCACGGATTTTAAATTCCCAAACCTTTGTTTTAAATTCATTTTAAACCCTTTTCAAAAGTCCCAGGATTTAAATTTTGGTCTAATTCAAATTTAGTTATTCTTCCTTTGGATAAGTCATACTTATAGAATTTTATTTGGTTATAAACCTTTTCAAACTCTAGATTGTTATATTTGATTATAATATCAAAAACCAAACATCCAAATATATGTAATATTTTTAGAAAAAATTATTCCTTTTATATTAAAATATAATTTTGGGTAAAATTATTTCATTTACCCCCCTTTAAAACAATACCATGTCGGTTTATCTTGTTTAAGAGTTTAGAAACCCCTATCAATACGGTTGTACTTCCCGTACCGACCAGAATTCATAAACACTCAACCGATAAGTCAACACAGTATAAAAACAATTTTATATTCACTAACAAATACGCGCTCATATCTATTATTACACTCAAACTCATTCTAGAGTACTACTGACTCTATCTCTACTGAGCAACACCCAACAGAGCCAAGGTTGTCGCTAAACCAAATGCTCTGATACCACATGTAACGACCCGATTTTTCGACGTCCGAAAGTCAACACCAATACGTCCACTGTATCGAATGCCGAGCAGTCGAATGCCGAAAAACCAAACCGTTAGGTTTTAAAGAAAAGGAAGATAGAAGAAGAACAGAAATAATAAACAGAATCTCACATTTCGCAGCGGAACAATATACAATAGATAAATAATCTTTAAAACAAAAGGGCTGTATATGTTATTACAATACAACATCAGAGTACAACAACAACACACAATCACTGGAAGTTATAAATGACTTGCCTACATAGAAATTTGTCTCACACAAACCCGAACGCAGCAGATACTACATAGTATAAATACTATGTCTCGCCATCCAGCTTGCCTCTTGAGCTCCACAGCAACTCCTGAATTCCAAACTGACCCGATAACCTGACTCTAGACTGCCCGTGTGGTAAATTATGGGCACCCAAAGTTTAGAAAGGGAACAATAAACTCCACATTCATTAGCAGGTTATACAACTAAAACCGTACATGGCTCATATTGTTTCTTTGGATTTCCAACAAATGGTCAGGCTAAGGAACTTCCTACTGCCACATGGGTACGCCTCTGGAGGGACGTCCCGAGAACCTACCCGGATCTCTGCCAACACAAGGCCGGTTACCCCCTTCCTGGGAAGTAAAACCTAAGATATGTCACCCCTGGTCGTTTGCGACCTTTATCCGAGGATCCTCTACACCAACAACCACAAAGAAAAGTATTTGCAGTAACCACACGGGTTAAATATCAGGGCTCCATACCTGACACCACCTTTTTCCAGAAGGAATGGACATACCTTAGGAGCGCTACCCCTGAAACCTTGCCGCATCTTTCCTGTTTCGACCATTACCGGTTTGTGAGGCTCGATGAGGTCTCGTCTACAAAGCTACACTTTTTCACAAAGTCACGCTTTGATCAATAAATGATCAGCAGTACTTCGTAAGCCACATTACCAAATTGGGAATGTATCATTAGTAACCATCAACTACATAACCTCTGAACTCGTACGTCTCAGAGAAGAGTGTTAAGCTAAGAGAATAAATTCTCCGCCACCAAACAGAAATGTATTTAATAGAAACCAGCTTTACATCTCAAAGTGTAACGTCAGACACACTTCCATACAAGTCTGTCCCGGGTTCGAACAGAACCGAAGGCACTTTCGAAGAAGCCCTTGCAATCCGGGTATTCACAATCCCGATCGGACTTCCCGTCACTTAGGGAATCTCTATACCGTAGCTACTCAGTGTAGAGACAATCGATAAGTCATCCTATCGTTCTTGCAAATACCCGGTCTTCACCACCGGTCTTCAAATGCTATCCATAACGACGTATCATTATTCGGAATGAGTTATATGACACAAAGTCCTCTCCCGGCTAAACCGAAGAATGAGCGTAAATTTAAAAACATATGGATATAGGATTTCAATTAAGTCACAACTTTAAAATTCAAAACTTTCTTTCAAATGGTTTAAACAAATTACCATTTCAAATCTTTTAAAAAAAACGATTTATTCCACAAAGTTCACCCAGTTTCACAAAGATCCATTCACGGATTTCAAAACAATTTCCACCTCAATTGGATTAGCTCATTTAAATCTTTAAATCAAAGATTTAACTTATAGCTTTCAAAACCATTTCCAAATATTCATTCATAACTTGGAAAACCATTTTCAATTCAACTTGAACCTCCTGTAATACAAATTGGAAATTCATTTCTTACATGAAAGCTTATATCGTTTGAAAACAAATAGTTTTTATTTCGGAAAAATTCAATTTCATTTATACAAGTTAAAATCTTTAGGTTACTTCAAATTCCCAAAACAACACTTCTAAAATGGTTTAAATTCATGTAAACATATAAAAACTTTTTAAAATAATAAGTTCACAACATAGAATGCAATTTCAATTTTTTTTCAAATTTAAATCAAATTTGAAAACTAAATTAAGTTATTCAAAAATAACTTTTATTTTTTTGAAATTCCTTTTCAAAAGTTTTTCCACTTTAAATCTGATTTATTTCCAAAACCATTTGGATTCAAAAATTCAATTCTAAAATTATTTCAAAAACCTGTGACTTAACCAATTTCCACGTGCAATCCATATTTGTGTGTGTATAGTGTAGTCCAGGGGTTAACGCAATAGTGCACAACATCAACCATCACAAATTAAATCACATTAACATCGATAAGTGGTATAATCCATAACGCTTATCTTCATTCACATACTCGTAGATAAAACAAATTTATCAATGAGACATATCACAGAATATAAATAAAATTACTTTTTGTGAGGAATCCAGTTGGATCCCTCCAACATGTTCCCTGCATCCACAGATATTAGCACAACCAATAAATATCGATTCAATCTGATAATAATTATCATATTCATCTAAAAAACCAATCAAACATTTAAATATTAGCTATTTAAATTAACTGGTATCCAGATGTGAGTGGGAATACCTCACCTTGAATTTCGACGAGCGTTCAAATTTGAATTAAATTGAACGACGTTCGATTTAACCTAAATTTTTACTTGCTCGAAATGATTCCAGAATTGCTCCACTACGTAGTACTCATCTCTGCAACTCCGGCGTCGCCAGTTTCGTTGATTTCTGACAAAGTATGCATGAGATATGGATTTTTAAGCACTTGAATAATAATTATATTAATTAATTTACTTTTCTTTTTATTATTAATAACCGAAACAAAATCCGCCTTCACCTGTGTTCAGAGAATCACGGCCGCACATGAACACTTCTTCCTTGAATGCAATCTCCAGGACAACCCGAGCAAAGAAACCCATATACGCGTACAAACGCTCGATACCGTTTCCACCACGTCGCTCAAGAACTCAAAACCCACCACATCGAAGCCCCTAGGCCACCTACCCACGGCCAAGATCCGGCTAAGCTCGGTCCTCCTATTGCATCGAAAAATGCGCTCAAACGGAACCCCTATCGGCCTCGATTCTGGCTACCATGATCCCCTATATACGATCTCAGCCGTTCAACTTGAAGAACACGATGGCCTCTCCATCTTTGTAGTTGGAAGAATTCGCTATTTCGCGACGGATTTCTCGAAAATTAGAGGTGAATGATAAAGCTTCTCAGCCATTAAAACATAAGTAAGCGGCGGCTGATGTTAGGGTTAGGTTAAGAGGGTTTAAGTGCGTATATATATACGTAAACCAATTATTTAATTCACTTTAAAGTAACTTTTTCGCACGATCTCCAAACCACTCATGGCGACAGGCATTTATAATGTTTTACCCACGTTCCGAACACAATGGAATGTGTTTCGGAGGCTAATTTGATCGTATGCGCGAGTTACGGAAACAAACGATCACTTTTAAATTAAATCGATTAAAATAGTTTCTATGCGTTTTGAGCTGCCAGGGTTAAATGACAACTCCGATTGCTACGAAAATTGAAATCTTATAATAACTAACTATTACGGATCTAATGGAACTGGTTTTGTCGAATTCCAAGACTGTGCCCAGAAGGCTATTTTAACTCGTCGATGGATTCGAGCGATCTTCAAAAATCGTCGAAATCATTTAAAATTTCACTTTTAATATTTTATTAACTCTATTATAAATCGTATAGAATTTATATTTACATTAGAAACTATTCTGATTCACTTCGAACCAAAATTTGATTATTTGCATTATTATATTATAAATTCCATTATTAAATTAATATAAAATCCCAAATCTTAATTTATCGATTTTTGATTCCATCCAAAAGTCCAACATCGCTATTTAAATCCAAATAGACTTAAAATAGATTTTAGAAACCATTTTTATGTTTATTTACACCCAGATTCACCAATTATTCCAATTTCAAATATTTATTATTATTATTCAAATTTCAATTGAATTTCCATATTGAAAATTACAGCTAAATTCTATTGATTTAACAAAATCCTTATTTCAAAATCAATTCAAAATCCACATTTAACATTTAAAATAAATTAAATGTTCAAAATTTACGACTAGAAATTCTGGGTCGTTACAAGGATGGTGGCGACGTTCTTGAGGTATATTACATGGACCCAACTCCCGTGAGTTGGCATAAGGTGGCAGAAACATGAGCGGTCTCGGGCCAAAAGGGGTAGCTCCTCTGGTCGGATGCATTTCTTCGATACCATTCTTTTGCTTTTGTGATTGTTTAGACGCACCTCCGATTTTGGAAATGTGTCCCGAGGTGGGCGTACATGGCTGCTGCGTTACCACCAGCCCGAGTGTCGTAATTGGTATATCTACCCTGGCATTACCTTGTGTGTCGTGTCACCTACCATATCGAGTCTTTACTACGAGTTTCTATTTGCGTCGTACCTATGCAGTATCTTCTCATAGTCTCCCGATCAGGAGATATGCAGGTACTGTATAGATTACTGGCATTATTTGTGTTAAGGGGAATATTGGGTCATTCCTTAACGCTATTTGAAAGTAAGTTTATTTTATTGATAGACATTATTATAATAGCGCAATATTACTACAGGTAAATAGTTTAACGGACCCTTAGAGGATGGGCGGTCCCAAGCATCCTTTAAGTTACTTGTACCTTACTATAGTTCACTTGAGTTGGTTTACATTGTATAAGTATGTATGTCCTGACTCGAGTGTTTGTACTTTTATTTACGCTCGGGTCAGCTCAATATTCACAAATTGGGATTCCACTTTCTGGAGATTTGGATTCGCTGGAGATTATCTGCTTGTCTAATTTTATCTATTCCACTTCCAGTTATCCTGTTGATCCTAGTGTTGTATTCATTTTGTACTTGGTTATCATCTTGAGACTTCTTTCGTACTTTATTTCTTCTGTTGTATCTTATGTAACTCTGATATATTTATATAGTAGCTTCATAAACTACTATATCTTTTACTTCCTTTGCACTATTATTACTCTGTGTCTGTAATCTGTGATTTTATTTACTGTATATTGTGATATCTGCCAAATTTTATTTACAATGCGGTATTTTGAGCAATTCAAGTCCGACATGTGCAGATGCGAATGGTTGAAAATATCGGGTGTTACATTTGGTATCAGAGCTTTGGCTTTGAGGTAAAACTTAGAATATAAGGTAAATTGTTTACAGAATCACTTTCGTTCGAGTTTGTACCTTTCCTCTTTGATTCGAATTTCCTTTGAATTTTGAAACGTTCCCTACGGTTCCAAAATCCATTCATGTCCCTCACTATTTGTCTTCTTTTGATTCTGGAGTATCCCATAACTCCGCTTCGAATTACCTTTTTAGTGAGTCGGCGGTCTCGCCAATTTCAAATTGAATTGTAAAAGGGGGAAACTCCTTTACAATTAGTGTCGATTCACTAGAGATTTATATCTATCCTTGGTTTAAATGCTAATATCTTTTGTTATTCCGAACTCTATCTCTTGAGATCGAATGTAGATTTACCCCAGAAAAATCCACATTGATCTTATTCTTTAAGTCACGGTTGACCCGGTTAAGGTTGCTCGCGATTTACTTAAGCTTACCCATCTCCCTACTCTGTTATTTAATCATCTTGTCTTTTGTTCTCAATCTATTCTTCTAAACATTTTGAATTGTACTTGTAAATCTATAATTAATGTTTTGTTTTATATTGTGTTGTTTGAGTTGTTGATATTGATTTGGATTTCCAATCGATTCGTCTGTTCAACGCTATCGATAGGATTTCTAAAACACTTTGACAGAATAAACTGAGACAATATTATTTTAAAAATTGGTTTCGAAATAAATTTTGATATATAAGTAAATTTATGGAACTTAATAAATTGATTTAAATTGATTATTTGAAATGATAATACTTGATTTATCATTTATTGTTCTATAAACGAATTTATAAATAGTTGTTTATAAATTGATTTGGGAACTGAAATGAAGTCGAAACAAGAAATTTGAGAATTTAATTTCCGATGGTTTCGAACCTTGTGTTTAAGCTTTAAAGTATATTATTTAAAGTATTTTCGAATAAGAATATGTTTCCAAAGAATTTTAAAGTTTAAAAATCAGTGCTCTTCTTTTTGTCGCTGGGAAATAATTTCGGTGATGAGTACAGCATCATCGACATTCATTTTCGAGTTTCGAAGTGAAGAGACCGCTCTGTAGTCTTGCTACAGCTTTGTTTTGGGAAATCAAATTGATTTGAATTTCTAAAATATGGCTTGGTTTATAATATATATAGATATATGATTTAAATTTGATTTGATAAATTATGTACATACATTTATTTATGTCTAAATGGTTTGAAGAAATCAGAAATTTAATTATTAAATTTTATTTTAAAGAATAATGTCAATTATAAAAAAAGAAAATAAAAATTTTGGATGAATATGCAAGAATGAAATGATTTAATTGGAAAATTTTATCTGTATAATACAATTGCATTCAAATATGACTTACCATAATTTCAGAAGTTAACAATGTAATTGGATAATATACAATATAAAAAAATTATACATAAAATTTGGTTATAATAAATGTTATACACTTAAATTTTTGTTATAAAAAGATTAACAGAGGTAAATAGAGAAGAAGGTTAATTGAATAACTTACAACAAAATGATGTTAAAGGAACTAAGAATAAATTAAAGTAGTTATAATAAGTGTAAGTATATTTAACATAAGTGATAAATATATTGAGAGGAATAAATTTAATTTTTATCGGAATAAAGAAGAATTAAATTTATTAAGTACATTATGAGAATAATGAATGATTATTTTTCAGAACCCTTGGTTTTAAAAATTATTAATTTAAGGTAATTGGATGATAAGATAATGAAATTTGAGATAGTTAAGATTTATTTAACTTGTGTAAAAATTTATTTTCTATTTAAGTTGAAATTTCTGTGGTTTCAAATTTATTTTCTTATTTTGTTTTTCAAACTATATTTTGGTTGTCCTTATTATCCTTATCTTGCTACAGACTAGTTTAGGCATCTTTCTGTTTAGAAATATTTCTATAATCTTTGATAATCTTTGGTACTCATTTTGAATCCACCTTTTTCATGCTTGTGTTCTTGATTCTGGAGGATCTTGAAAAGATCATCTCCACCGTGTTAAACTTACCTATAACAACAGTTATCAAGTATAATCTCAATCTCCTTGTCATCTTGTCTTAATCTTATTCCATTTCTATCTTTTTTGAGCTTTCCCGTACCTCATTCCTTTTCGGGGACGAAAAGTTTTGAGTGAGGGAGAGTGTAACAACCCTGTATTTTTTGATTATTTTAATTGTATATTTTAATTATTTTAATTAAGTTTTCGATTCAAACACTTATTTTATTTAATTGGAATGATTAAATTTTGTTACTTTAAATGTAAACTTTGATTTTGATATGAATTATCATTCCAAAACATGACTAAAAAGAATATTTTCCAAAAAGTGAATTTTGGTCAATGGTCAACTTTGACTTTTAAATTTAAAAATTTAAAAGTTTGGAAATTTTAATTTTATCTTTTATTATGAAAGTTGCTAAATTTTTTAGAAAACTGCTTTTCATTTCGTTGAAATCTGATTTATAATGTGAAAGTTATGCCTTTTTAACTATTGTGTGAAATTTGTTGTATTTAACAAAATTGTTTATTGTAAATTATATAAATAATATTTTATTTGGTCGTGTAATGTTCTAATTTATATTGATATGGGTAAAATAACATGTATTGTATATATTTTGGTTTTAAAAACATTTTTAAAGGTGTAATTGATATTTTCCAACGTCATTTGTATTCTGTTGAAAATTTTAATTTCCAGCTTCAATTAATTTAAGGAATTCTTTACTTATCTTAATATTTTTCTTAAGACCTTATTTTATTTTCATGCCCACTTTATTTCAAATCTCAAAGACTTATTCTAAACCGTTTTAGGTGAAATAAGAATTTTTCTAGAACTAGTGATATTTTATTTGTAATTTTCATGTCCTGTTTTCAATTTATAAAAAATTTCTGTATTCTTTTTCTATTTTCTCTAAATTTAATTATTTATTTCATTTTAGAAATGATAAATAAATTATTTTATTTCAAAATTTTTCTTTAGAATATTTTTAAAACGAAGTAGATATTTTTCCAAAGCCAGCGATGTTTTAATTTTAATTTTTGAACCCTGTTTTGAATTTTTAAGCAATTTCTTTTATTCTTTTTCTATTTTATTTAAATTTTATTATTTATTTTCATTTTATTTCACTTTGTTTCGGTTTTTAAAAGTATTTGCTGAATTATATTTTTTTTAATTGAATATAAGAAAAAGAAATATGAAGAGTTTTAAAAAGCTTTTATAACCTAAGCCTTTTCAATTCCAAAAACTCTTCACTTGCCACAACTCCTCATTTACTTCTTTTGACCGTGCTTTTACTTTGTTTAGCCGTGAATTCCATCCTCATTTCACACACAATAATTTTCATCTCTATCTCCATTCACGGTTAGCACAAAATTTTAGGTAATGGCCACTTTTATTTGTTCTTTTTCTTCTCTTTTCTTATGAATTTTGCCTTGTTTTCTCTAATCTTTTGCTCGACCTCCGCTCTATAGTCACGGCTACCACCTCCTACACATCTTCCCTGCCATCATCACTAGCTACTCCTCTGGTCTTGACCAAGGCTAAGCCTCCTATGGTGATAAAACTCCACAAAAATGCAACTAGACCCTTAAAACCATGCTTGTTTGACCACTACTTGCTCATCCACTTCAACCACCATCCTAACCACCACCTAGGCCACCTCCACCACCTCTGAAATGACCACCACATACCCCTTCATCCACTGACCTGACTGTAGCACCCACCAGCCGAGCCCAAGGACCCATGGCTGAACCACTTTGATGAACCAAAACCATGTTATGTTGCTTAAGCCTCTTCACCTTCAGGCTTTGTAACCTCCACCACTTCAATGCCTTGTAGCCGTGCATTCTTTTGTCGATACCTGAGCCAAAGTATGTCCAAACCTGAGCCAAAAACATCCCCTAGGCCGTGCAAGCAAATGTAGAAAGCAAGGCAAAAGCATTCATCCCAATATTGCATTTTATTTCAAAGTTGTTTCAAATTGAATGTTGTGTTGAATTTATATTAATATTTGGTTCTGTCATGGGTTATACACAAGATTTGTAGCTTGGATTTGCTCTCAACTCAAGTCCGTAGTCTTGTCATCGTGATTTTGATTCCGTTATGTCATTGGTTTTGTTATCTCCAGCATTTAGAGGTGAGTAAATCTCACACGACATATTATACTTATGCAATTGTGAAGCGACAACAACTGAATGTGTAGAATTATATGCGATGTTATAACTGCCTATGATTATTTATATATCATGTTACACCTGTTAATTTACGTGACATCTCATCTGTTACTGTTATATGTTGTTAATTGTTCATTTATATCTGTTTATCACACTGCAAGTTCTATGTAGATTAGGTTCACTATGGGTTGAAATGATACATATCCGAACGAACTTTAGGATAGGAAAAAAATCATTATGGGCTGAAATGATATACCTGAACAGTTTTTTTAATTTATTTTGACTTGGGACCGCGGGTTTGAAATGATAGAACCCGGATTTTTCTTTTTAAACTAAGGATTGAAATGATATATATTCGTATCATTTGACCTTGGTTAGAAAACTATATACAGGCCCACGGTTATTTTATAAAGTGTTTTGGATATTTTTTAAGCATTTTAAAATATATATTATGAAATTTGATTTAAATATATTTTGAAATATTTAAATAAAGAAACTTTGATTTTTCTATAAGATAAAAATGTTGAATAATTAAATGATTAAATTGAATTTTTTTGAAATATAACTTAAAGCTGGAAATTTGGACTTTGGCTTTTAAAATGACATTTAAGTTATATAAATAAAATTTTTAGTGGTTTAAAATGTAAATTTGTGATAATTCGATTTAAATAGATTTTAAAGTGTTTTAAATAAAATATTTATTATTTTTCTATAAGTGGAAAATGTTAAATAAATAAATGGTTAAATTGAATTATTGAAATATAACTTAAATCTGGAAATTTGGGTTTGTGGTTTAAAAAGGAAATTTGAGTTATATAAATAAATAAAAATGGAAATTAAGTTATATTAGTAAAAATGGTAATAAAATTTAAGTGTTAAGTTTATTTATTAAAAATGTGAAGGCTAGAAAATTTACACTTGAAATTATTAAGTAAATTATTGAAATTTGATTTAATTATGAAATGTTACTTTATAAAAATCATAAGTTGAAAGAGTATTTTTAATGAACATTTTTGAATGTTAAAAATGTGATTTTATAATGTTTAAAGAGTTTAAATTGAAGTCTATTATTTGCTGGAAATATACTAAAATCTGGAAAATACTTTTAATAGCATTCAGAAATGCTATGGTTTCTGTAAATGAACTAAAAACCTAATAAAAAGGCTATTACAGCAGTTCTGAAATGCTGTAGTTGCTGAAGTAGACTAAAAGGCTAAAAACTTAATAAGGGCCTATTACAGCAGTTCTGTAAATGCTGTAGTGGTCTGCTGTCTTTGCTGAAATTAATAAAAACCTTTAATTTGAAACCTAAGCTATTACAGCATTTCTAGAAGTGCCGCCTTTGCTGTTTTAAACTAAAAATTCAACTAAAACTGAGTTATAACAGTAGTTTTTAAGTGTTGTCCTTGCTGAATTAAAATGTTTTCAAGTGTAACTTATAACAGCTTTTTCTAAATGCTGCGAAAGGTTGAAAATTTAAATGTTTATGGTTTTTGACTTAGTAAATGAGCTTAGAATGGTTTGAAACCTTGAAATTTGAATACTTGATTTGAAAAAATAATAAGTTCACTTTTTAAATGGTTTAAATGAATTAATTTAATTGGAATATAAACTATTTAAAAGGTGATTTGAAATGAAAATAAATGAATGATATTTTTGAATTTAAAAGGTATTTAAAGTTGAATATTTGGATTTGAACTTATATGATGATTTGAAAATAAAGTTTGAAAGATATGATATCTTGATGTTAAAATGATTTGAAAATGAAGTTCTGAAAGATATAATATTTTGATATTAAAATGATTTGAAAAATGAAGTTCTGAAAGATATGACATTTTGATATTAAAATGATTTGGAAATGAAGCTTTGAAAGGATATGATATTTTAATGTATTAAATGATTTGAAAGGAAGTTTTGAAAGGATATGATAATTTAATATATTGACATGGTTAGAAATGACTTGATATTTATTTTGATAAATATTTGAATTTGAAAGATATGGTATGTTGATATATTGAAATGGTTTGGAAATGATTTAATCTTTATTTTGATAAAGGTTTGGATTGAAATGATAATTTATTTTGAAGTATAAAATATTATTATTTTAACCACGGGTTATAATAACGATTGGTTGGCAAGAGACCGGGATCGGATATGGGCCTACTCTCTGTCGATACCGAAAACCACTTTGACAACCGTGTACGCGGTGGAGATTCCAGAATGAAGTAGGATGGTGGCGACGTTCTCGAGGTATATTAGGTGGACCCAACTCCCGTGAGTTGACATAAGGTAGCAGAAGCAGGAGCGGTCTCGGGCCAAAAGAGGTAGCTCCTCTGATCGGACGCATTTCTTCGATACCATTCTATTGCTTTTGTGATTGTTTGGGCGCCCCTTCGATTTTGGGAATGTGTTCCGAGGTGGGCATATATGGCTGCTGCGTTACCACCAGCCCGAGTGTCGTAATTGGTATATCTACCCTGGCATTGCCTTGTGTGCCGTGTCACCTACCATATCGAGCCTTTACTACGAGTTTCTATTTGTGTCGTACCTATGCAGTATCTTCTCATAGTCTCCCGATCAGGAGATATGCAGGTACTGTATAGACTACTAGCATTATTTGTGTTATGGGGAGTATTGGATCACGCCTTAACGCTATTTTAAAGTAAGTTTATTTTACTGATAGACATTTTTATAATAGCGCAATATTACTACATAGTAAATAGTTTAACGGATCCTTAGAGGATGGGCGGTCCCAAGCATCCTTTAAGTTACTTGTACCTTACTACAGTTCACTTGAGTTGGTTTACATTGTATAAGTATGTATGTCCTGACTCGAGTGTTTGTATTTTTATTTACGCTCGGGTCAGCCTGAGTATTCACAGATTGAGATTCCACTTTCTGGAGATTTGAAATCGTTGGAGATTATCTGCTTGTCTAATTTTATCTGTTCCACTTCCAGTTATCCTGTTGATCCTAGTGTTGTATTCATTTTATACTTGGTTATCATCTTGAAACTCCTTTTATACATTATTTCTTCTGTTGTATCTTATGTAACTCTGATATATTTACATAGTAGCTTCATGAACTACTATTTCTTTTACTTCCGCTGCACTATTATTACTCTGTGTCTGTGATTTGTGATTTTATTTACTGTATATTCTGAGATTTGCCAAATTTTATTTACAACGCGGTATTTTGAGCAATTCAAGTCCGACATGTGCGAATGCGAATGGTTGAAAATATCGGGTGTTACACATCTAGTAAACCAAATTTATAAATTCATTCTATTATATAAACTCATTTATAATTATTCTAACTTTTAATAAACATCCGTCAATAAATTAAGTTTTTACCCAACATTAACCTAACGCCTTATAATCAAATTGTGAAACTTAATTCACAAGGTGTTCATTTTAATGTTCCCTCATTTTCTATTTACCCAACCCATGTTTAACACTCAACAACAGTCAATGTTAAAACGAATGAGCATTACTAAAACAAATCCAAAACGATAATAATAGGATATTATCATTTCCTATTCAATAAGCATCTCAAAAATACTATGCTATTTTTGAAAATAATTTATATATATATGTATATATGTATATGTATATATATATAATATTCCAAGATAAAATTATTTCATTTACCAATTTTAAAACAACATCGTGTCGATTGGTCTTGTTTAAGTGTTCAGGAACCTCCATTGATAACTTTGGCCAACCGCATCGACTAGAATTCATAAGCCACTTAAGAGATCAATTAACATAATATTAAACATTTTTATATCACTAATAAACACACGCTCTTATATAATACATTCAAACTCTTTCTAGGGTGTTGCTTACCCTATTTCTAATGAGTTTACCCCACCAAAACCATGGTTCTCTCTTAACCTTTAGCTCTGATACCAAATGTAATGTTTCGCCTTTCGATTCTCAGAAGTCAACACTAATACATTCACGGTATTCATGTGCCGAACATCCAAGTGCCGGAAAGATAGATTATTAGGGGTGAAAGAAAAAGAAAGACAAAGAGAAACCAAAGAATACATAATCTCCCAACGCACAGGAACAATATATAATAATCAATATAAATTTTACATAATCATTTCCAAAATGATCCATCAAAGTCATAATAGTACACCTTCCTACTTGGGACAATTATAACTACCTTTTCTTACATAATTGATAGAAATTTCATCCAAAACAATGGAAAATAAGGAAATATACGCGGGATATATCTTGGGAATCCACCTCGACTCTTGAGCTCCAAAGCATCCAAAGCTGATCTGAAAATATACTCGGTTTGACACGAGCAATATAAGAAAACAATGTCCGGGTCAGTCTGGTAAAACTAGCATGGGAAACTCAAATCAGAAGGGATCTTATTATAACTTATAAAATCCTTTAAAATCAAAGGTATCTCGTAAGACTACGCCACACATAAATACGAATGAGTTTTTACCTTACAATAACTAAAACATTTTATATGAAAATCCAATGATATTATCATAACGTCTATGGTTTAAAATATTTATAATCAAGTAGTTATGATGTGTGTACATCACAACAATAATATGTATAAAATCGAAAAACGAAGGTGCTTATTGGAAAATGGATTCCAACAAATGGCAAGGTAAGGGACTACCTTCTGAAAGCAGTACACCTTTAGGTAAATGCACTAAGAGATCGAAAACCTTTCGGCCTCGGCATGACAATACCTACCTATCCCTGAACTGCATAGTACCAAATATGATCACCCCTAGGTTGTGATCAACAATCATAAATCGACCTCAAAGCATACATAGATACCAAATTTAATAAGGGATGACGATACCCTAACGGGAGCAACCAACCTAGACTTGCAGCCTACCCTGTTTTAACCATTCTTGGATTGTGAGGCTTAAGAGGCTACACTCTTACTGATTCCTCATTGCAAACTATCTTAGAATTCTAATAGTGCCCTCCAGGAAGAAATGCAATGCCAGCATTCATCCACACAAGTTCATTCTGGGTCTGAAATGAAACCAAAGGCGCCTCAAGGAGCACCATCTTCAGTCATTCCAAGATGTCTTCCATTCAGACACAAATATTGGTTTGAAGTGATACTGTATCTGATCTCGGTCTCTCCAAACCAAAAAATGACAATTCTTGTTTAACTCATTCCCGGTTCTTTTGAAAATATGCAACAAGTATTCGAGTCCCCACGAGGAACTCGAATATACAATCATACCTCCTGAGTCAAATTTGGCCAAGATTTGATAGTCGGTTATTTAACTATCAAAAATCAAACAACAAAAACAATTCAGAGATTTAAGTACTCATAGAAACCGCTAAGCCTCACTTAAATAAATATTTCATTTATTAAATATCATTTTAGAATATTTATTAAAATATTAGTATAACTATCCCACTGGCGTAAGTATATTCATAAAAAAATTGTGAAAGATTTCTTATTTCAAAATCATATGAAAAGAATGGAGTAAATGGTATTTAAATTAGAGACAAGGATAACCCCAACCACTATTCCTTTGGTGTTAAGCATGGAACAATTGTCCACACCAACTTAATTAAGAAGGTCGTTAAGGGAAATCCAATCTCCAATTCTTTTATAAATTTCTTCAATAAATCCTTTTAAAAAATCATTTTCATTTATGAAATCTTCTTTGCTTAAATTCTAAATCCATGTATAAAACTCTTTTATAAACATCCAAAAATCATTTATAAAACTCTTTTATAAATATCAAAATTCGTTTATAAAACTTCTTCTATAAATATCCAAAATCATTTATAATTTTTTTTTATAAATCCCCAAAATCATTTATAAAACTCTTTTATAATTCTCCATTTATAATTCCCTTTTCTTAAAATATCATTTACAAATATTATTTGTAAATCTTCTTTAAATAAATCTTCTTTAAAATATTATTTGTAAATACCTTTAATAAAATAATTGAACAACTTACTAAATTATTTAAAACATTTATCCTCAAATTGATATAGAATTAAAGTTAATTAAAAACCATAATTTTACAATTTTTAAAAGTGGCTTAGTGACCACAATTTTACTAAATCAAGTTACCATTTTAATTAAATTTTGACTCCCATACCACATAATGGTTATTTACATAAGCCAACATATATGTAAATAAAATGCATAACCAAATCAGGGAATAATATGTCAATATAAACTAGCTAGCAGATACATATCCAAATAACATAATAGTGGGATGGAGGTTTTTCCTGCTAGATAGATGTCCAAACAATCTATTGAATTCAAGTTTAGTAGAATGGCGTTTTATTCTGCTAATATATGTCCATATAATTAAACAATTTAGTTATAGTGGAATCAGGATTTATTTTGCTAAATTGATATCCACTGTTTGCGCCAAAAATGGTCACAAACACCTAATAGAGTTTGTGTAGAGAAATAAATGAAGAATATTAAATGCAAACAATGTGAATATAGAAATAAAGCAATAAGAAATAAATAAATATTAGAGACACACCGATTTACAGTGGTTCGAAGTTGATTGCCTATGTCCATTTTGAAGAGATGGCTTTATTGCTCACTTTGTAAACAGAGTAAAATAAGAATCAAATGGAAATCCTTAGTTACAATAGAGTACAAAGTAACTAGCAGTGTAAAAGTCCTAAAAATGGACAATCAAGCTTGTATTTATAGAGGTAGACGACGAAATATATCCTTGAAAATTCAGCAAAAGGATCTTCTAAACCATATGGGACCACATAAGGGATTGCATGCCCCAAATCCCAAGAAATATGGATCGAGGCCGATCCCCATTTTGGTGAGGTTTGGGGTTGCGATTCCTGTGGGAGCTTCTCCATGTTGTATTATGCTTACCCTCCAAGTTTCATTTAAATTGGATTAGTAGTACTTGAGTTATTTATCAATGATTATTGTAACATACGATGTTGGCTGATTTAGGCCAATCCCTCTAGAGGGAAGAGGGCCGAACTGTAACGGACCGATATTTTCAACCATTCGCATCCACACATGCCAGATTTGAATTGCTAGAAATACCAGATTGTTAATTTATATTTGGCAAAACTCAACATATACAATAAATAAATACATCACAGAATCACAGACACAGAGTAATATACAATATGCAGCGGAAACAAAGGAATAGTAGTTCATGAAGCTACCATATATATAACAGAGTTAAATAAGGTACAACATAATTCTAGAATACCATAGTCAAATACAAGATCAGAATACATCACTGAAATCAACTAAATAACTCCAAGCTGAAAAGATGTAGATGGATCTCCAAACGAAGTTCCAACTCCAAAGGCGAGTCTCAAAAGCTGTATCACTCGGTCTGACCCGAGCGTAAAGCAAAACACAAAACACTCGAGTCAGGATTAACATTCTTATATCAATATATCCAACTCAAGTGAAATAACAGCATACATACAAGTAACTCAAAAGATGTTTCGGATAACCATCCTCTAAGGATCCGTTAAACTATCTTCTATGTAGTAAAATACGTTATTATAATAATGTCTAAAGTAAAATAAACTTATTTAAAAATAGCTTTAAGGCTTTACATTTTCCACCTTAACACATATATAGCGCCAATAATCTATACAGTACCATAGTCCCTCCTGATCGGGAAGCCACCAGAGGATACTCCATAAGTACGACACAAATCAAACTCGTACGAGGTGCGCTAGGGTAGGTTACACGGCAAAACTAGGCATTCCATGGTAGATATACCAATTACGTATCCGGACTGGTGGTAACGCATTGCAGCCACTACCGCTCGCCTCGAGCCACACTCTCAAAAATCAAAGGTGCACCAATCAATCACAAAGTAATAGAATGGTATCGAAGGAGTGTGTCCAATAAGAAAAGCTACCTCATTGGCCCAGAATCGCTCCTTTTTTAGCCACCTTATGCCAACTCACGGGAGTCGGGTCCATGTATATACCTCAATAGAACGTCGCCACCATCCTACTTCATTCTGCAATCTCCACCGCGTACACAGTTGTTAAAGTGGTTTTCGGAGTTGGAAGAGAGTATGATAACTTCTGATCTCGGCTCTTTAACAACCAAACGTTATTATAACACCGCGGTCATTTCGAAATAGTTTATACTTCAAAACCAAAATATCGTTGCCATTTCAAAACCATATCAATACGATATCATTTTCATTTCAAAACCGAATATGATATTATTTCCAAAATCATAGCACTTTCAAAGTTATAACATTTCGAAACCAACACTAGAAATATAACACTTTCAAAACGTAATACTTTGAAATTCTTAACTTTGAAAACATAACTTTCACCACTTAAACAGTTTAGATATTAAAATAGTATAGATAATAAAATAGTTTATAAAGTAAAATAGCTTACATAAAAGAGTTATAAGTTAAAATAGTTTATATTAAAATGGCTTATATTAAAATGATTGATACTAAAAATAATTTATAAGGTAAAATACATGAATAGTTTTAAATATAATTAAAAAAAATACTCATATAATAAAATAGCTTCCCTAAATTTCACAAGCCAATTCCAAATCAGATCGAATTCCAAAATTCAAGTTTAAATAAAATCTCAAATTATCAATTTCAATTCAATTAACCCATTTCAAATTATATCGATTTCAAAACAGATTTGAACCTCAAATAAACCATTTCAATATCAATATATTTCAATGCTTTAAATATTCCATAATTTCAAAACTAAATTTTGATAATTCCATATATATATATATATATATATATATATATATATCAAATTCAATTTACTATGTTTACTTTTGAAATATTTACTTAATAAATCCAATATCTTTTAAATAAAACTTTTAAACTTCAAATAACCGAATTCCTTTTATTTATTTAAACTTGATATATTCATTTAAATCACCTTAAACCAAAATCAAGTTATAAAAATCATATCCTTTAAAATATGAAATTTAATAAATTTCAAATCAAACTTATTTGATTTTAATTCTAAAATAAATTCAATTTCAAATAAATTTCAAATTTATCTTCCAACCTTTATTTATTTAAATCATTATACCTTATATTAAACTATAATTTTAAATACTTAACCATATTATCTTTAATAAAATCAAACTTTATTATTAAACTTATGCTATATTAAAACAAATTTATACATAGCTTAAAATCAAGAATTTAACTATATAAACTAACATTTATATAATATCTAAAATCAATATTCGTATAAAACCATATATTTCTTTACAAAACCATAGAAATCATTTTCAAAATATTGATATATATAGACCACGGTGTCTGTATATAATTTTATATCCTATGGTCAAGTGATATGGATATTTATTATTTCAATCCATAATTTAAATTTATACGGGTAAATAACATCTCAACACATAATCCCAAATTCAATGCCAATGAAAATCGCTTGGGTCTGTCATTTCGACCCATAATGATTTTCTCCTATTCTACAGATCGTTCGGGTATGTATCATTTCAACCCATAGTGATTCTATACTAACAGGGAACTTGCAGAGTGATAACAGATATTATAATAATATAACATGCATATATCATCAATATAAATAACAGATAATGGTGTCAGATGTCTCAGGTGAACAGATGTAGATAATAGTATATATATAGCAATGTAAATAACTAACAGCAGCATATTTCAATTGTCGTTTCAATTGAAATCAAATTTAATAAATATAAGAACATTAATCGTAAGTGATTTCTCACCTTCCGAGGCTAGATATGGATGGCAATAAGATGAGTTAGGAATCTAAGCATGAATTTCGAAACAAAGCACGATACACGATGGACATGAGTTCAACGATCAAAGCTGATAAATAGGAATTGATGAAATAAGTCAGAATCATCTAGATATGACTGAAACAAAATCTATTAATATTATTTCTCTGAAATTAATATTTTAAAAAATCAAATATATATACATGATTAAAATCTTTGTTTTAAACTAAAACATATATATTAAAATCAAACATATATAAACTTGCATAAACTGTAATAATGCCTCTAATCGATCTTCTAAAGCAATGACTATATAAACTATATATATCTAAACTTATACACAAAATAAAATATACAAACGAACAGATTACCTTACCAAATATATATAAAATTTTGCTTACAAATTTACACAAAGACACTAGAAAGTGCGGCAGCAGCAAATGCATGTGCATAAATATATGCAGACTCGCATATATCTATATAACTAACATAGCCTATATGCTATAAATATACCAACATATATATATTTATATATACTAGAATATGTAAACTGTTTAATAAATATAACTTATACACTATACAAATAGTTCAAATAGAACTTATATAATAGTTTAAACATATTAGCTGATAAAATCATAACAATATAATGCTTATAAAAATCCGGTTCACGTAATATAACTTTAAGTAATATAATATATAAAACTCTCATACAATATATACTGGAAACTTCATATATAACTAACATTTTAAATTGGAAAATTAGTATATAAACACGTATATAGAAACACATATATTGAAATAAAGTATAAATATACATAATATGTTTTGAAATAAGCACTTATGTAGATTTCAAACATATTGCTTACGCAACAGAACACTATATATATACTGTGGCTAAGTAACTTATATAAATAATTAATATGCAAGCTGATATATAACTTACCTATTTATATACTGACATTCAAATATATACTGTTGTAGATAAAACATTTCAAGAAACCAATGCCTATACCTACAAGCAACACTGTATGCCTCAAAAATCAAAGCCAACACACAATACATGTACAGTAGAAAAAAAATTCGTAAATATATATACTCTAGTTTACCGTAAGATCAAATATTTATTGAAAAATTAAGTATTATTTGCAGATTATATATCTATGAAACAAGTGCATAACTGCTACACCAATAAACATATACATAGACCCTATATGACAACAATATATAAACTATATATATAGAAACCAGCTAACTATCGCACCTATGTATATTTAAAAACCCATCCATTTATTATAAAAGTGTGTATATATATACACAGTAGTACATAAAGACTTCCTTTATATTAACTAATAGAAACTGATATTTAAACTTCATATAAACTTATACTTCAATTATACTTCAAATCTGTTTTTAACAAACATATATATATATATATATATATATATATATATATATATATTTCTCAAAATATTTACAACATAACATCATTGTATAAATATTTATATATACACGCGTTGCAAAAGAAGAGATGCAAACATACCAAGGTTAGACAGCTCCTTGCATGGGTCTCGGCACTAGGTCCGAGCGGAGACAGGGTGAGGCTTGCACGTGGGATAGGCTCCTGCTCGGCAGCAGCATGATCGGAATGGAGAGCAGACAAGTGGGGTCTCGGTGCTGCTGACGCCAAGGGAAGAGAGCGGACTTTGGTGATGAAAGAGTTGACTTTGGTGAGAGTTGATGAAGGCGGGTTCGATGGTGGTGGCGCCCTGTTGTTCGGCCGAGAGTCACGAAAGGAGGGGGAAAGAAGAGGGCGAGAGGCACATGCAGATTGTAGTAAAATAACTAGAGAGCTTCATTTAAAATTTCTAAAGGCTTGGGCGAAAATAGAAGAGAGAGCGAGCAAGATTGAGATATGAAGAAACAACTCAAAACCAAGAAGTGGTAGAGAACGAAGTGATCCAGCGATATAAATGAAAACTAGAATAGATATCAACCGGTGAGAATAGAAAAAGTTAGAAATAAGTTTCTAAGAATGTAAAATAGATGGCGATTTAATTTCTCACGGATGTCAACTGAAAGGTCATAAGTAAACCAAAAGGCACGAAATGGAACAGATACCGATGCGGTTACCGTTTTCGCGGATTCCATTGTGTATCGGACTTTAGAACATAGAATTGAATATACCGCAGAGATCAACACGACGAGACGATCAAAACGGTATAAGATGCCAGTGGCAGGATCGTCCTATCAATAGTCGATAATTGGTACCGAAAATGCTGCTAATTCGCTGAAAATAAGATCGATGGAGCAATAACGTCCAATTTTGGAGAAACGAAATATGACGTCTCACTCAAAAGATGATTTACAAATTTTCCATAGAAAAATATTCAAGTTTGGAAAACATTTTGTTATTATCAATTATTAACTGATTTTAATTTAAATAGTACCAACACAAGAAAATAAGCTTCCATATTATTAATTGAAAATTTACCAATTGCTATGTTGAAATAGACATATTCCAAATATTAAATTTATATTTCAAAATTTTATAACTTAAAATTTCACAAAAATTCAATAAATAAAATAAATAAAACCATTAAAATTTACAGGTCGTTACACTCTACCCCACTCAAAACTTTTCGTCCCCGAAAAGGAAGGAGGTAGGAGAATAGAAGCAACCAAAAAGAAAATAGATTGAAATACAAGATAAAACAATTGATTCAAGCCATATAAATTTCAATTTAACTTAATTAATATTCAATGATCTATTTTTAAATTCAAGATATTTTCCTTAAGTCGATTTTATTTCAATTTATTAATATTTGATACAAAAGGTTTCTTCCAAATAAATTTTATTTAGTTTGTCTCATTTACTATTCATCAACTTATTATTCTATTTATCTCTATTAACATTTTATAATTAAAATTTAAGTGTATAACATTTACTATAAACACTCAAATTTTATTTATAAATTCCTTTAACATCATTTTACGCTGTAAGTTATTCAATTACAAAGTTAGCTTCTGAATAATTTAGGTAAGTTATTTCGGCATGCAATTGAGTATTATACAAGTAAAATTTTCCCAATTCAGTTATTTCAAGTTTAAATATTTATTCCAAATTATGATTTCATTTTTATAAATTTGAAATCATCCATTAACAAAATTTAAGAATTAAATTTCCAAATCCACTTCAATAATTTAACGATAAATATATCTATATATATCAAATCAAATATACATATAATCATATACCTCTAGATATCAAGTCATACTTTATAAATTCAAATCAATTTAATTTCCAAAATAAAAGTGTAACAAAACTACAGAATGATCTCTTCACTTCGAAACTCGAAAATGAATGTCGATGATGCGGCCGCCATTACTGAAATTATTTTCCAGCGACAAAAGAGGAGATCTCAAATTTAAACAATTTAAAATTCTTTGAAAACCCTTTATATTCGAAAATAGTTCAAATAATATACATTCAAAACTTTAAAACCAAAGTTTGAAATCATCGAAAATTAAATTCTCAAATTCTAAATTTTAAATTCAATTAAATTTCCAAAACAGTTTCTAAACCATGTTTTTATAATTCCATTACTTTATAGTTTACAAAACATTGAAAATCAAATATTATCATTTCAAACAACCAATTTATTTAACAAATTTATTTTAGAAAATTGTATTTATATATAATATAATCATACAGAATTTATTTTATCTATTAAATTTGAAAACAATATTATGTAAGTTTTCTCTATTTAAGTGTTTTGGAAATCCTATCGATAGCGTTGATCAGACGAATCGATTGAAAACCCAAATCAACATCAACAACTCAAACAACACAATATATATAACATTTTTTTAATATTAATATACAAATACACTCCCTCGCTTGACGATATAAGAATGGATTTCAAAGTAAGGATAGAGATTCAAATTTGATGGACTCAAACCAAGGAGAGTTTTGATTCGAAGATAGGTTCGAATAAAAGATAAGATGACTAAATAACAAAATAAGAATATGTATAAGTTTATATAAATCGCGGGTAACCTTAACCAGGTCGACGAAGACTTCAAGAATAAGATCGATGTAGAATTCCGAGGCAAGCCGACATTCGATCGCAAAAGATAGAATTCAGGCACAGCAGGAGACAGATAGCATCGTAAACCGAGGATACGGAAATCTCTAGTAAATCAATGCCTATTGTAAAGGAGTTTCACCCTTTACAAATCATTCGAAGATTGGCGAAACTGCCGATTTGTTATGGAGATTGTTTGAAGGGAAGTTATGGGATACTCCAGAATACGAATAAGGAGAGATAAGGATGGATTTGGGAACCGAGGGGAACGTTTCAAAATTCAAAGGAAACCGAGTCAAAGAAGAAGGGATTCAAGCTCGAACGAAAGTGATTCCGTAATTAAATTTACCCTATATGTTAAGTTTTGCCCAAAACCAAAGCTTTGATACCAAATGTAACGGTCTGATATTTTTAACCATTCGCATCCACACATGCTGGATTTGAATTGCTCAAAATATCAGATTGTTAATTTATATTTGGCAAAACTCAACATATACAGTAAATAAATACATCATAGAATCACAGACACAGAGTGATATACAATATGCAACGGAAACAAAGGAATAGTAGTTCATGAAGCTACCATATATATAACAGAGTTAAATAAGGTACAACAGAATTCTAGAATACTATAGTCAAATACAAGATCAAAATACATCATTGAAATCAACTGAATAACTCCAAGCTGAAAAGACGTAGATGGATCTCCAAACGAAGCTCCAGTTCCAAAGGTGCGTCTCAAAAGATGTATCACTTGGACTGACCCGAGCGTAAAGCAAAACACAAAACACTCGAGTCAGGATTAACATTCTTATATCAATAAATCCAACTCAAGTGAAATAACAACGTTAATACAACTAACCCAAAAGATGTTTGGGATAACCATCCTCTAAGGATCCGTTAAACTATGTACTATGTAGTAATATACGCTATTATAATAATGTCTAAAGTAAAATAAACTTACTTAAAAATAGTGTTACGGCTTTACATTTTCCACCTTAACACATATATAGTGCCAATAGTCTATACAGTACCGTTGTCCCTCCTGATCGGGAAGCCACCAAAGGATACTCCATAGGTACGACACAAATCAATCTCGTACGAGGCGCGCTAGGGTAGGTGACATGACATAACTAGGCAATGCCAGGGTAGATATACCAATTACGCATCTGGATTTGTGGTAACGCATACCAGCCACTACCGCCCACCTCGAGCCACACTCCCAAAAATCAAAGGTGCACACAATCATTCACAAAGTAATAGAATGGCATCGAAGGTCTGTGTCCGATAAGAGGAGCTACCTCATTGGCCTGGAATCGCTCCTGTTTTAGCCACCTTATGCTAACTCACGGGAGTCGAATCCATGTACATACCTCAATAGAACGTCGCCACCATCCTACTTCATTCTGGAATCTCCACTGCGTACATAGTTTTTAAAGTGGTTCTCGAAGTTGGCAGAGAGTATGGCAACTTCCGAACCAGGTCTCTTTAACAACCAAACGTTATTATAACACCCTGGTTATTTCAAAATAGTTTGTACTTCAAAACCAAAATATCATTGCCATTTCAAAACCATATAAATATGATATCATTTCCATTTCAAAACCAAATATGATATTATTTCCAAAATCATATCACTTTCAAAGTTATAACATTTCGAACCCAACACTAGAAATTATAACACTTTCAAAATGTAATACTCTAAAATTCATAACTTTGAAAACATAACTTTCACCACTTAAACAGTTTAGATATTAAAATAGTATAGATAATAAAATAGTTTATAAAGTAAAATAGTTTATATAAAAGAGTTATAAGTTAAAATAGTTTATATTTAAATGGTTTATATTAAAATGATTTATATTAAAAATAATTTATAAAGTAAAATACATGAATAGTTTAAAATATAATTAAAAAATACTCATATAATAAAATAGCTTCCTTATATTTCACAAGTCAACTCTAAATCAACTCGAATTCCAAAATTTAAATTTAAATCAAATCTTAAATTATCAATTTCAATTTCAGTTCAATTAACCCATTTCAAATTATATCGATTTCAAAACAAATTTAAAACTCAAATAAACCTTTTCAATATCAGTATATTTCAAAGCTTTAAATATTCCATAATTCCAAAACTAAATTTTGATAATTTCACACACACACACACACACACACACACACACACACACACACACACATATATATATATATATCAAATTCAATTTACTATTGTTTACTTTTGAAATATTTACTTAATAAATCCAATATCTTTTAAATAAAACTTTTAAACTTCAAATAATTGAATATTCCTTTAATTTTTTTTAAACGTGATATATTCATTTAAATCACCTTAAACCAAAATCAAGTTATAAAAATCATTACCTTTAAAATCTCAAATTTAATAAATTTCAAATCAAACTTATTTGAGTTTAATTCTTAAATAAATTCAATTGCAAATAAATTTCAAATTTATCTTCCAACCTTATTTTATTTAAATCATTGTACTCTATATTAAAATATAATTTTAAATACTTAATCATATTATCTTTAATAAAATCAAACGTTATTATTAAACTTATTCTATATTAAAACAAATTATACATAGCTTAAAATCAAGAATTTAACTATATAAAATAACATTTATATAATATCTAAAATCAATATTTGTACAAATCCATATATTTATTTATAAAACCATAGAAATTATTTTCAAAAAATTGATATATATAGACCACGGTGTCTGTATATAATTTTATATCCTATGGTCAAGTGATATGGATATTTATCATTTCAATCCATAATTTAAATTTATACGGGTATATATCATTTCAACCCGTAATCCCAAATTCAATGCCAATGAAAATCGCTTGGGTCTATCATTTCAACCTATAACGATTTTCTCGTATTCCACATATCGTTCGGGTATGTATCATTTCAACCCATAATGATTCTATACTAACAGCGAACTTGCAGAATGATAACAGATATGATAATAATATAACAGACATATATCATCAATATAAATAATAGATAATGCTGTCAGATGTCACAGGTGAACAGATGCAGATAATAGTATATATATAGCAACGTAAATAACTACAGCATATTTCAATTGTTGTTTCAATTGAAATCAAATTTAACAAATATAAGAACATTAATCGTGAGTGATTTCTCACCTTCCGTGGCTAGAGATGGACGAGAGTAAGACGAGTTATGAATCCAAGCACGGATTTCGGAACGAAGCACGATACATGATGGACACGAGTTCGATGATCAAGGCTGATAAATAGGAATTGATGAAATAAATCAGAATCATCTGGATATGACTGAAACAATATATATTAATATTATTTCTCTAAAATTAATATTTTAAAAAATCAAATATATATATATATATATACACACACGATTGAAATCATTGTTTTAAACTAAAACATATATATTAAAATCAAACATATATAAACTTACAAAAAATTTAATATTGCCTCTATCCGATCTACTAAAGTAATGACTATATAAACTATATATATATATATATATATCTAAACTTATACGAAAAATAAAATATACAAACGAACAGATTACCTTACCAAATATATATATATATAATTTTGCTTACAAATTTATATAAAGACACTAGAAAGTGAGGCAGCAGCAAATGCACGTGCATAAATATGTGCAGACTCACATATATCTATATAACTAACATAGCCTATATGCTATAAATATACTAACATATGTATATATATATATATATATATATTAGAATATGTAAACTGTTCTATAAATATAAGTTATACACCATACAAACAGTTCAAACAGAACTTATATAATAGTTTAAACATATTAGCTGATAAAATCATAACAATATAATGCTTAGCAAAATCTGGTTCACATAATAGAAAATAATATAATGTATAAAACTCTCATACAATATATACTGTAAACTTCATACATAACTAACATTTTAAATTGGAAAACTGGTATATAAACACATATATAGAAACACATATATTGAAATAAAATATAAATATACATAATATGTTTTGAAATAAGTACTTATGTAGATTTCAAACATATTACTAACGCAACAGAACACTATTTATATATATATATATATATATATATATATTATGGCTAAGTAACTTATATAAATAATTAATATGCAAGCTGATATATAACTTACCTATTTATATACCGACATTCAAATATATACTGTTATACATAAAACATTTCAAGAAACCAATACATATACCTACAAGCAACACTGTATGCCTAAAAAATCAAAGCCAACACACAATACATGTACAGTAGAAAAAAAATTCGTAAATATATTTATATACTCTAGTTTACCGTAAGATCAAATATTTATTGAAAAATTAAGTATTATTTGCAGACTATATATCTATGAAACAAGCGCATGATCGCTACACCAATAAACATATACACAGACCCTATATAATAACAATATATAAACTATATATAGAAACCAGTGGACTATCACACCTATGTATATTTAAAAACCCATCCATTTATTATAAAAGTGTATGTATACACAGTAGTACATAAACACTGCCTTTATATTAACTAATAGAAATTGATATTTACACTTCATATAAACTTATACTTCAATTATACTTCAAATCTATTTTTAACAAACATATATATATTTCTCAAAATATTTACAACATAACATCATTGTGTGTGTGTATATATATATATATATATATATATATATATATATATAGACGCACACACGCTGCAAAAGAAGATACGCAAACATACCAAGGTGAGACAGCCGCTTGCATGGGTTTTGGCATTAGGTCCGGGCGGAGACAGGGTAAGGCTTGCACGTGGGATAGGATCCTGCTCGGTAGCAGCATGATCGGAAGGGAGGGCCAACGAGTGGGGTCTCAGTGCTGCTGATGCCAAGGGAAGAGAGCGGAGTTCGATGACGAAAGAGTTGACTTTGGTGAGAGTTGATGAAGGCGGGTACGATGGTGGTGGCGCCCTGTTGTTCGACCAAGAGTCAGGAAAGGAGGGGAACAGAAGAGGGCGAGAGGCATATGCAGATTGTAGTAAAATAACTGGAGAGCTTCGTTTAAAATTTCTAAAGGCTTGAGCGAAAATAGAAGAGAGAGCGAGCAAGATTGAGAGATGAAGAAACAACTCAAAACCAAGAAGAGGTAGAGAACAAAGTGATCCAGCGATATAAATGAAACTAGAATAGATATCAACTGGTGAGAATAACAAAAGCTAGAAATAAATTTCTGAGAATGTAAAATAGATGGCGATTCAATTTCTCATGGATGTCAATTGAAAGGTCATAAGTAAACCAAAAGGCACTGAATGGAACCGATACGGATACGGTTATCGTTTTCGCGGATTCTGTTACGTATCGAACTTCAGAACATAGAATTGAATATTCCGCAGAGATCAGCACGACGAGACGATCAAAACGGTATACAGATGCCAGTGGCAGGATCATCCTATCAATAGTCGATAATCGGTATCGAAAATGCTACTAATTCGTCGAAAATAGGATCGACGGAGCAATAATAGTCCAAATTTGGAGAAACGAAATATGACATCTCACTCAGAAGATGATTTACAAATTTTCTATAGAAAAATATTCAAGTTTGGAAAACATTTTGTTATTATCAATTATTAACTATTTGAATTTAAATAGTACTAACACAAGAAAATAAACTTCCATATTATTAATTGAAAATTTACCAATTGCCATGTTGAAATAGACGTATTTCAAATATTAAATTTATATTTCAAAATTTTCTAATTTAAAATTTCACAAAAATTCAATAAATAAAATAAATAAAACCATTAAAATTTACGGGTCATTACACGAACCCTCTTATTTCTTCATCTTGGGTTGCGATCCTTAAGTGGACTCCCTAGGGTCCCCTCTTAAAGTTTTATAGGCGTTGGACTTTTAGATCTTGAGATACCGATTGTTTTCCATTGAGTTACCTTTGTTTGGCTGAAGTAGACCGATCCCTTTTGTATGATCCCTTTCTTAAGTGAAATAATTTTCCCATGACTTAAGCCTACAAATTTCAAACGACTTGAGATTTGAAATGTAGCATCGTGGGGCCTTCCTTGTCACTCTATATTGATCTCACCCAGTTTGGAAAAAATATTAAGGATATGTATTGATACCCTAGGGGAAGGGACAAGCACTGATATCCTGCTTGGGGGAGGTATTAACCGTACTTAGAATATTCTGAAGAGTCTAGCTCTTGGTCTCGGTTAATCATCGCTTCATATCATTGCTTGCACTTGAATTCTGAATCTCACAATTATCGCTCTAGGCTACTAGCCTTAATGACAGTCGAGTCTAACTTTTCCTGTCAGTTCGGATGTAGTTGGGTCAAAATGCCGGATAACACTTGCCCCACAAAGTACATCTTGCGTTGAACATGACACGCTCTGAATTCAAAACAAATTAGAGTCGTCGAAAAGAAATCCTTCAAATTTTATGAATAGTCACTATCCTTCCACTGAATTATTTTCCAAAGTGTCGTTTCTCTATTCGATTGTCATGACACACTGTCAATTTCCAATAGAATAACTCTGGGTTGTATTCCATCAGTTTCTATCTATGTCTATTCTACGGGGCTAGTAAGCTTTGGCTATCCAATTCAATTTCGTAATTTGAAAGCTTCGGATCAAAATTCAAATTTTGTTGATTTTAAAAATTGAATTTTTAGAATATGCACGTTCAGGTACATGCCCTTACTGTTGGCTCCCAGATTCGTTTGTGCGCTTGTGGGTCGTCTTCGATTCCTTATAGTTTAATTGCAATTGGATTATAATTCCTTGTTTATATATATTTTTTATAATGAAATAGGGGTCATAATATGTCATTCGATGAGAAGGGACTTCAAGTTCTATAGGGATGATGGCTTCAGAACCGTAAGCAAGGGCGAATGGAGTATGGCCAGTCCCGACTTATGGGTGATTTTGTATACCCATAATATTGGTAGAAGTTCGTCGATGTTAAATTGGGTCCTACTGTCAGTTACGATTTCTCGAGGAAGACCAAAAGGACAGATGATGTTTCAAACAACATAGTTTATTACCTTTATCATTGTAATCATAACTAAAGGTTCAGCTTCAGCCCATTTGGTGTAGTAATCAACTGTTTCAATGGCATATTTCGCACCACCTTTAGAAATCAGCAAGGAGCTGATGATGTCAATACCCCAAGTAGCAGACGGCTATGAATTGACCATTTGAGTAACTTCCATCGACAGGGCTTTTGGAATTTTTAGAAACATCTGGTATTTGTCGTATCGTCTAACGTAATCAGCTGCGTCTCGATTGATAGATGGTCAGTACTGCCCGCAACAGAGTATTTTCTTTGCTTGGATTTTCCCTCAAATGTGATCGCGACATTCCCCTTCATGAACTTCCATTAAGACTTGTTTTATTTCATTATGAGAGATACCCTAGAGCAAAGGAATGGAAAAATCCTTTATATACATGACTCCTTACTGAATGATATACCGCAAAGCTTTGCGAAGGACTTGTCGCCTTTCATTCCTTCATTCGAAAAGGAATCCTCATAGCAAATAGCCTTTAATTAGAGTCATCCACGACTCCTTCTTAAGCTCCATCTCTAGTACCCAGTCATATTCCATCTGGTTTATGCTCGGAGCGTCTAGTTCTTCAACTGGAACCAAGCTGGAACCAAGGCCATATGTTGTGCATCCCCAGTGCTAGCAAACTTTGCCAACGAGTCGACCTCTTTGTTTTGGTCTTGAGGAATATGCATGGTGTCATAATACTCAAAGCCAGCCAATAGCTCTTTGACTTGGATAAGGTACGAGGCGAGTCACTATCCTTTAGCTTGCTAATATCTCCTGACTTGGTATACTACCAACCGTAAGTCGTAAAAGATTTCAAGAGATTTTATTCCTAGTTCTCTGGAAAGTATGAGAGCATCAATAAGACCTTCATACTTAGTTTCGTTGTTCATTGCAGGGAAGTCATGCTTCAAAGCGTAGCACATTGATCAATCTTCTAGGGTTACTATCATGATTCTAGGTCTAGAACAATGATCATTAGATGCACCATCCATATACAGTTTCCATAGAATGGTAGGGGCTCCATTTCTCTTTGGGAGATCATCCTTTGCAGTGAATTCCACTATAAAGTTTGCCAGTGCCTGCCCCTAAATGACTCTTTAAGGGATAAAAGAGATGTTGAATTGGCTCAGTTCGATGTTCCACTTGAGTAACCTTCCAGATGTCTCAGGTCGCTGTAGGACCGGTCGTAACGGCTGATTGGTGTAAATGTTGGTAGGATGAGCCTAAAAAATAGGGGTGGAGCTTCCGTGAAGCAATCAACAAGCAGTACTCCAATTTCTCTATCTTCGGATAGTTCCTTTCAGATCAAGTTAATCGCTTGCTAACACAATAGACTAGTCTCTGGATTCGATTCTCCTCGCGAAGTAGTGCTCCACTTATAACGTGCACCGACATGACCAAGTAGACATACAAGTCTTCATGATCCACCGGCTTTAACAAGATGGAAGGCCTCTCTAAATGGTTTAACAAAGCTCGGAATGCATCTTTACAGTCCTGCATCCATTCAAAGTTTATTTTCCTTCTTCTAATCAAGTTGAAGCAAGGAATGCATTTTTTGGTAGCTCTAGAAAAAAATCGACTTAGGGTGGCAACCTTCCCATTGAGACTCTGTACCTGCTTAATCATCTTCGGCCCTTGAATGTTTCGAATTGCTTGAATCTTCTCGGGATTTTCCTTGATTCCATAAGAGTTAACAATGAAACTTAGAAATTTCCTTGATGCAACCCTAAAACAGCATTTCAAGGGATTGAGTTATATTCCATAATTTTAGAGAACACTAAACATCTTTGCCAAGTCATCGATGTTGTCGTTTGATCACCGTGACTTCACGAGCATATCATCCACATTTAATTTCATCGATCGCTCGATCTGATCTTTGAATGTCCGATTGACTAGTCTTTAGTAAGTAGCTTTAGCATTATTTTATTCAAATGGCATCACAACATAACAATATAGCCCTATATTGGTAATGAAGCCGATGTGCTCCTGGTCGGGGATGTGCATTGGGATCTGGTTGTATCCGAAGTACACATCCATAAATGAAAGCAGCTCATATCCCATGGTTGAATCTACTAGCTGGCCGATCCTTGAAAGTGGAAAGCTGTCTTTTGGGCATGCCTTATTTGGGTCAGAGTAGTCGATGTATGTCCACCACTTTCCTTTAGCTTTTCTCATAAGAACTGGATTGGATCCCTATTTTGGGTAGAGGGCATCGTGGGTAAGCCCATTATTTTAGAGTTTATCCATCTCCTCTTTGAGTGCAACATATCTCTCCGGATCCATGCCACATCTCTTTTGTTTCACAAACATGCCTCGAGTCAATATTCAATGCATGGCTCGCGATAGTGGTGAGATCACATGCATGTTAGAATGGATCCAAGCAAACACATCAAGATTCGCTCGTAGAAAGCTAGCTAATTCCTCATCATCGTTGCACTAAGCTCTGATTCGATCTTCAAGACCCATGATGGGTCGTCGTGGCTAAACGTAATGTCGATCGTTAGCTCAACGGGTGCAACCTTATATTCTTCGCGCTCCTCTTTTTTATCTTTGCGATCTATAACTTTATAGAACCGATTGTGCTGTTGTTGCTTGATATTGACCTTATATTGTGAGTTAAAAAAATGCTTAAATGGATTTGCCCAAGTAGTGGGACTGGTTCTGATCCCTTATTTTAGTGGAATTTAAGCGGAATTTGATTTGACATGAACATATTAGACCATATAAGTCGAAATTGAACAATGGGACATGCCATATATGACTTGCATACTTGAACTAGCATATGGCCTTGAATCAGATGTCTACCACTTCAGACTGGAATATATTATCATATTTGTACTTGTATTAATTGTAACATGTGCCCTGAATGAATTTGAATATGAATGTCAGATTCTTATATATTGATAGCTGAGTTTAAATGTAACTGTTTCACGTAACAATCAGCGTAAAATCCAGTTGGGATAGTCAATAATGACAGTCACAATCGAATCCTAGATTCTTGTCACGAGCTTTTGAGTTTGATAGTGATGGGTTCTAGACCCTTTTCGTGATTATCTGCGATAGTTGAAGATAGAGCTTAAAGGAGCGCATCACAAATGTCGAGTAGGATTCATCCTTATGTTGCGTGCAACTGCATAGTTGGCTCTTGCTTTGAGTTTGAATCCACTTGTGTATTCAAGTAACACGCTTTCCATTCAGTGTATTCATGATCTATTCCTCGTCGTTCTAGTAGAATAATAGTCATTCGCCCATGAGCTTGGGCATTGATCCAATGATTCTACCTCTAAGCATCCTTTCGATCATAGCCTCGAGTCATTTAAACACTAGGTATGAGTCATAGTATTGAGCTATCGCAGTCAGTGTTTAGATGATCACACTTCTATCCTCGGTCTCGGGTCGATAACTGTACTGTGTGGATGGTCGCGTTTTGTCCTAGTTATGTTTATACTCCCATCTAAGCTAGACTCCTAACTAAGCTTTAAAAACATAGAGTTGATCGATGAATGATTGGTTAACATTTACCTTGTTTCTCGTTCGTGCGCCCAAGTTTGGGGCATACGTCGATAAGTAGGAAGGCAAGTCATGTCCACTTTAGCTTTATACTCTTTTCATTGGATCGCGTGATCAGGTTAGTTGATGGAAGGCCGAATCTTGCCTATCTTGGATTGCATTCCGGTTTTTCCTTCCAAGGTGAATACTTCGATGCTTCCTCGGATTTTGATCATGATTTGGGTACTGAACAGTTAACCACGTCCATTTTTGATGCAAATGTCGCCGTACTCTATGCGAGGACCTAAGAATAGATTGTCGTGTCACATTCAATCAGTGGTTGATGCACTACCTGTCGGACCACGGGCATGGATCAGTGTGCATACGGTCAAATCTTGTCCATTTGAACTGCTCTTCTAGTTGAATCATGGTTAGAGCTAGCGAATGAATGGTCGCATCACATTCATTCGGAGATGGACGCTCAATCACGTCCATTTTGATTCATGTTATCTCGTTAAATTTAGGAGGGATGGAGTTGGATTAGGTGCAGTCAGGTCATGCTCATCCGATTTCATACTCCTCTCGACGGATCGAAGGAGGTATTGGAGAGTTAATGATTAAGTCACACTCATTCGTGGTTTATTCTCCTACCCTCACTTTAGTGATTGGAGTTTTTCGGAGGACATTCGGGTCATACCTATTTGTGGTTGGTGCAGATCGATATTGACCCTCGATCCGATTGTACTATATAGTTGGTCACCCATAACTTCGGATGTCATTCCGATTATTTTTGTATTAAGGCTCCTTGTAGTCATTGCCTTGAGTCATAAAGAATCACCAAGCCAGAGCTATAGTGAGTTGTCTTATTCGGCTTACAATAGTTTGTACTCCTGCCTCTAGTCTTGGGTTAGTGGAGTTAGTTCGTGGATATTCAAATTCCATCTATAGTGAGTTTATATTCCTCCCGTCGAGTTTAATTTGGAGTTTGTGGAATAGTGAGTGGTCGAACCGCACTCATCTATTTGTTTATACTCATATCCGCACTCTGGGGATAAGAATTTGTCGGTGGGTGGTTGAATCGCACCTAATTTGTGTTTATACTCTTGTCCACACTCTGGGGACTTAAGAGTTTTTCCGGAAAATGGTCGAACCACATTTTCCTTAGTTATTGCTTCTGCCCCCAAGTCAGGGGCGGAAGTCGAAGAGTGGTCGGTCATATCATGTTCACTATCACTTGAAGTTCTTCACGTTGAATCATGAGAAGGAGCTGATTAGCAGATGTTCAACTCACATTCATTTTGTGTTTTATACTCAGCCTATTGGTTTATAGGGAGAGTTAATGGATGAACGGTTGAACCACGTCCATTTTCCACGTACACTCTTACCCACACTATGGAAACCAGAGTTCGTTGATGGGCAGTCAGTCACACCCATTTAATGTTTATACTCCAATCCGCACTATAGAACCAACGTTATTTGATGGGTGATCAGTCACACCCGCTTGATGTTTATACTCAATTATGCGCTCTAGGGACCAGAGTTGGTCGATGGATGGTCCAATCGCATCCATCTTTTTTTGTTTATACTCCGGTTCATGCTCTAGGGACCAGAGTTTTATGATGGATGCTCAGTCACACCTGTTCTTGATTTACACTCCATTTGTTAGTTCAAGGTAAGGGTTGTCAAATGAATAGTTGAGTCATGTTAATTCATGGGAAGAAATTCTACACCCAGTCTTGAGGACAAAAGTTGGTGAGTGGACGGTCGACTCACGTCCACTTAGTGATTAAGCGATGGATGGTCGAACCACATCCATGGTCCATGCTTGGATTAGACAGTCAAGCCTTGTCCAATTTTCTTCGTACTCCTCCCGGCAAGTTAAGGAAGAGAGTTTTTGGGTAGACGGTCAAGTCACATCCACCTCAAATTACAGTCGTATCCTCATGTCTAGGGCATTGGTTGATGAGTAGATGGTTTGTCATGCCTACTTTAAGTCGAGCTCCCTTGTGCCTCCAGTGCCCAGGGTAGGAGTTAATGCATGGACGGTCAAATCATGTCCGCTTTAGTTGGACCTCGGTCTTGTTGAGCTTTAGGAGAGGCATAAGTATTTTGGCAAACTTCAAGTATGAGCTTGGGAATGATGGTCAGGTTGCATCCACTCCAAGTGTTTTTTCCTGTCATCAATCCAAGCATGGAGTTTGATGAGTGGATGGTCAGTCCTGTCCACTATGTACTGGACTTTGACCTTATCGGGCACTGATTAAAGCACAGAAGTTCTATCAAAATTAAAGCATAGAGTAGGAAGTGGATGGTCAAGTGACATCCACTTTCCGTTTCGAGTCCTTGCCCCTAGGTCAGGAGCATATGGTAGCTGATGAGTGGTTAAATCATGCTCATCTTGATGACCTTCAAAGGTCCAATCATGGTCCGTGAAGGTTGGTTGGTGCCCAACTCTATGTAACTAGTCGTTTGTATCGTTTGGAAGTAGTTTAGTTCAAGTTGGTTGTAGTTCACAAGATAATTGAAATTGAAATTGATCTTATTGATAAGTGAAGCAGCGTCATTGCTTGTTATTCCACTTCGCCCTAGCCCTTCTCAACTGGAAGTTGACCGTAGGTGATCCAATTGATAATCAAAGCTCTTCATTGATCGGATGTTCCATGCCTTCCAATCTGCGGGGCTTGCACATATTGTTGAAACTTTCCTTTCCGGATCAGCTTTCCGATCACATCTTGGAGGTGTTTGCAATTGCTGGTGTTATGACCGCATGTATCTTGAAATATACAACATTTCTTGGATTTCTTCTTGGTTTCAGTGGACTCTCTCGAGGCTGATTCTAGTACTGCTTTGAGTCATGAGTCTCCAAGTATATGTTATCGACCGTTAGAAGGAGTATATGAGTCGACTTTTAGGATTTTGTGTCCTTTCCTAGAATCCTAGTCCTCATCTAATGCCTTAATATTACCCTTGCCAGCCAACGGGCCTGCATCATTCTTTCGCCGAGTCTGCTCTACCTCCTCCTTGCTTAGGTTCTGGTTCACTTTGTAATAGAAACGACCCAAGGTCGTAGGAAGCTCTCCCGCTTACTAGTCACCAAAGTCTGTCTTGGGGTCGATTCCTTTTATCAATGCATCAGTCTGATATACTTGTTGGGATTGCTCACTTTAATGATGACGCCTTTGAATCTCTAAAGGATGTTTTTGAGCGGCTCGCCTGGTGCTTGGAATAAATTGGACACTGACATCACATCCTTAGGGTGAGTATTATGCATCCTAAATTGGTTAATAGACTTTTAATCTGGTTAAACAGGTGAGCAGATGGACCTGGGCGGTAACTTCGTGAGCCACATGATCGTTATTCCTTCGAGGAACATGGGGAAACATCTACATTCGATGGCATCCGTCGCTTTGGCAGGACCCATCTGCCATCGTACTTCATGAGATGTTGTCGAGGATCTACATTCATAAAATATGATGGCATAGTCGCACATTTAATCTCCTTAGATATTCGACACATGCTAAATGGCTTCGATAAATAGGTTTCGATTGGAGGAGATGCTCCAATCGTCATCAGTATAGTCCGTTTTCAAGTTACGACTGCTTGTAATGCTTGTGAATGTTGTATGCATGTTTGTCCAACATTTGATGATTGAGTACGCTGATCGAATAGAGAAGATAGGATGGGGTCATGGATCGGTGGTGATACCAAAACTTTCACCCAAATGGGGTGCGATCCATATAGGTTAGTATGGAAGGCCTCTTGAGGTTGCATACCAAGTTTTAAGTCATTTGGAGTCCATGGGCTCGATTTATGACCAAAACAAGATGGACCAATATTGATGGATTGGTGATAATTTACTTGGAGTTCGACTCGACAAAATTTACTATTTGCTTAGAGTCAGTCCCTGGTTCGCATGGAGTCACTGAATTTGAAGTGCTTGGTAGGTGACAAACGGTGCTTGGAGTCATATTGTTGTTTTCTTGGGGAAAATCTTAGTTTTGCCCAATTTTGACCTTGGGCCAAAATTTCCTAGGTTTTCTTCTGATCGAATGGATGATTACCCAAGTTTGACTTCGGGTAAGCCTTAGAGGATGTTTTTTGACAAACATTTCGATGATTTTTTATGGTTTTTGATGACTACCACTCGTAACTCGATGATAGAGGTTCCATGCTAGTAAGTGATGATTTTGATGATGGATAGCAATACTTTGAGATGGCATATTAAGTGGCGTAGATCAGTCGTTACACAAGCCATGTTGTCATAGCTTCCAAATTAGGCATTCGAAAGTTGGTTAACTGAGAGCAGTCGTAATCTACCCTAGAATTCTGATTCGGTAACCAATCCTAGTTCGTGCCATATCACCTTAGTTCTCCAATCTTTAGGAGTCACGTTTGAGTAGCAGTTCCTTGTCCATTCTTTGGTTGTAATTCGGCAGCTGTCGTTTGATCCCTTATGACCCAATAAGTCACCAGACGTAGGGGAAGTGGATAATGCACCGTATTTAAGTTGAGTTCCGGATCCAGAATGTGGGGCACTATGCTATGGCACAGGTTTGGGTGCTTGGGATCCAAAAAAAATTTAGACCTTTTTTTTTCATTTTGTTTTAAATGAACCGATCTCTTCTTTCTTCACATTTTATTTAGTCGTTGATCCCTTATAACCGATCTATTGGCTTAAGGATCAATTGTTGAATGGGTACGGGGATCGGTTGTAGTGAGCGGAGGGTTCAGAGTGAACATGGAACGGATGGATTGGTATTTATGGGATCGGTGTTGATGTGCATGGAGGGATCAGCCAGGAAGGCATCAGCCATAGAGGGATCAGGCATAAAGGGAACGACCCTTTTGGCTTTGAGAGAGGGATTGACCATTTTTACTTTGAGAGAGGGATCGACCATTTGGCTTTGGGAGAGGGATCGACCATTTTGACTTTGAGAGAGGGATTTTCCATTTGTCTCTGAGAGATGGATCGACCATTTTGGCTCTTGATAGAGGGATGGACCATTTTGGCTTTTAGAGAGAGAGAGATCAACCACATTGGCTTTTTTAACCTGAGTGCAAACTTCAGCACCCAATCCCAAGAACTTGCATACATGAGCAACGCAAATCCCTTCCAAATGGACATGAACGCCTGAACAACTCCGAACAAGAACACTAGCATCATCATTTCCTTCAGCTCCATGGGAAGTTGATTTAGTTCTTTTAACCATGGCTATCAGCTTCCTTTAGATTACCTTCAAATTTAAGTAGAATAGGAAGTTTTCTGATAGAAAACTAGATCTATCTCGCGAATATGGAAATCCATAAGTAGACAATGAGATCTAGTCAAGAGAATTCAATTTTCAGGAGAAGCACCAAAATGTTTGCACCAAAAATGGTCACAAACATCCAATAGAGTTTGTGTAGAGAAACAAATAAAGAATATTAAATGTAAAAAAAGTGAATATAGCAATAAAGCAATAAAAAGTAACAAAGATAAGCAAATAACAAAGATAGTGATTTATAACGGTTCGGTGTTGATTACCTACATCCACTTTGAAGAGGTAGCTTTATTAATCACTTTGTAAACTGAGTACAATAGGGATCGGATGAAAATCCTTAGTTACAACAACGTAGAAAGTAACTAGCAGTGTAAAATTCTCGAAATGAACATCAAGCCTATATTTATGGAGGAAGACAATGAAATATCTCCCTAAAAATTTGGCAGAAGGATCTCCAAAACCATTTGGGCCCATAGAAGGGATCCATATCCCAAATCCCAAGAAATAACGATCGTGGTTGATCCCTATTTGGGAGGAGTTTCGAGGTTCAATCACTATGGGGGCATCTCCATATTGTATTATACTTAGCCTCCAAGTTTCATGTCAATTGGATTAGTAAACCTTGTGTTATTGATCAATCTTTGTTGCAACATGTGATGTTGGCTGATTTTGGCCGATCCCTCTTACTTCTTCCTCTTAGAGTGTGATATCTAGGGTGGACTCCCTAGGATCACCTCATCTGGTTCTCAAAGTTTCATTTGCATTAGACTTCTAGATCTTGAGATATCGATTGTTTTCCATTGAGTTGCACTTACTTAGCTGAAGTAGGCCGATCCCTTTTATATGATCCCTTTCTTAGGTGATAATTTTCCCACTTGAGCATAAAAACTCTAAATGACTTGAGATTTGAAATGTAGCCTCGTAGGGTCTTCCTTATTACTTTATATCAATCTCTCCCAGTTTGGGACAAAAATTGAGGATACGTATCGATCCCCTTGAGGACGGGATAGGTACTGATCCCTCGCTTGGTGAAGATACTAATCCATACTTAGAATATTCTGGAGAGACTATCTCTTGGTCTTGGTTGATTATCACTTCATATCATTGCCTGCACTTGATTTCTGGACCTCACAATCATCGCTCTGGGCTACTGGCCTCGGTAACAGTTGATTCTAGCTTGTCCAGTCAGTTCAGAAATTGCGGGGTCAAAATGTCGGATAACGTCCACATAATCAAATATTTGAGTTATAGCAGAACAAAAATTTATTCTACTAAACAAATGTCAATTTTAGTATAATCTAATCATATCTGAATAATTACTTAATGGTATTGACAATCGAATCCTTGGTGCTCAAACTATTCTTTGGAAAGAAAGTTGCATTTAAACAAGTTTATCTTTGGAAAACAAAGTAATTAAAATTTAAACACCTTTAAAAATCATTAATTACAATTTAAACCCTTTATTAAATCATAATTAAATATTAAATAAACTTAGTTATCAATTAAGACATAATTAACCTATAATAAATGATTTATTTATGAATTCAAACCATTAATTTTTATAATTAGAATAATTAAACACTTACTTTATAATCAATTAATAATTAAACCTATGCTTGATTAATAATTAAGTAAAAATTAATCATATACTTAATTCATGAATAATTAAAAATTAATCTTACTTAATCAACAACTAATTAAAATTAATCTCACTTTTGAAAGATGATTAATCAGTAATTTATCTCCACTCAATTACAATTAATAAACCCCGTTTAATACTTAATTGATTATTAATTACCAAACTTAATTAATAAATAATTAATTCATAAATCCTTAGTTAACTTCTTAGTAATTATTAATTATGTTTTATATAACATTTCCAAAGTGCTTTGAGTATAAAAACTTAGTTTGCAAAAAGTTGGCTTTTTAGCGAACTGCATCCATAGCGGCTATCATTATGGATGCCATAACTAGAAAAATTATTTCTTAGTTTTCTTTGTAAACTTATTACTTTTTGAAGCTCGATAACTTTTCACAATCATAAATTAAGTATTTTTAGAAGTAAAAGAAGTTTGGAGCTTTGAAAAAGTTTCGATTTTAGAAAACTAAAACCATAGCCTTCACAAAAGGATCCTTTATTGCTAAATCATACAAAAGTGCCAACTTCTCTTAGCATCCTCTTACATCACCATGTCTATAGTATACAAAAACATATCACAACCAACCCTAGACAAAGATCACAACTTTTAGACTTTATTTTAAAATCTAAACTACCTATCACGTTCAAACATATATAAGCGCACATATACTCATATAAACAACATCCAAACCATTCAACTAGCCAATAATCAAAACCATTATATATACCAATACTAACATGAAGTAAAAATACATTTTTACCAAAAAGGTGTGGGTTTTACTCCATAAACTTATTTAAATCTCTTAAAAACTTGAAAAGAGCCTAGATCTTGCATTTTAGAAACCAAAACTTGATTTTTGGACCTAAGCAACACAAAATGAGCTCAACCATAAGCTGATGGGGCTCGGCCATGATGGCTATGGGTGGTTGTGGACTTTTTTAAGGAAGAGGAGGGTTTTAAAAGAAGGAAGGAATGATTTTCTAAGTGTTTGAAGAATTATGAGGACGGAAAGAAATGATTTTTGAATCTTGGAAAATATTTGAAGAGGCCATTAAAGGGTTTCTGAACTTGAGAAAGAAATCAAAGTTTGAAAAGAGAATAAAATGAAATTAAGGAGAAAGAATTTGGAAATTCTTTTTATATAAATTGGAATAACCTAATCACAAAAAAGCCCTTCTTTTGCATACCCTCCATTAAGAAGCTTCCACATCATCACCTTCGTATCTTACACCCTCCATACGTAACCAAAGAGGAACCCCCCATTTACTGATTGTGTAATGCATTGACTTGTACCATGGTATCATAAAATGTGAGATAACATCTTTTCATTTCTTTTATTTTATTTTTATAATTCAAAATGAAAACACATCTCCAACTTAAGTACACATATATTATTCACTTTTACTTATCACAAATTAATGCTTATATGAACTGCAAGATGTGTTAATGTGTTAACTAAAGCGTTCACAACATTTTAAACAACTTTTGATGGTGAAAATTTTAAATTTTGGAAATGCATTTCGGTCACATTTTTTAATTTCCTTTTAAGTAATTACTTTTGTAAACAAAATTCAAAAATGAATTTTCTATCATTAGTTATAAATTAAAAGAGGGATATTTTAATTATTAATCCCATTAATTAAATATTTAAAATTAATTAAATATTCATAAATCAAAGCGATAAAATTATTAGTACAAGTGCAGCGCTTAGGGCATGCACCAGATCCGTTGGATATAAGAACAAATCATCATCATCCACTAATTTTGAGAGAATGGAAGTCCTCTCCAAGTGATTCACCAGAGCCTGGAATGCATCTTTGTAGTCTTGGCTCCACTCGAAGTTTCTCTTTCCCTTCTTAATCACCTCGAAGAAAGAGATGCATTTATTAGTAGCCCTATATATAAATTGACTTAGAGCAGAGACCTTCTCGTTTAAGCTCTAGACCTCCTTGATCGACTTTGGGGTTTCGATTTCTCTCAAAGCCTTGATCTGCCTTCAATCTCATGGAAGTTGACAGTGAAACCCAAGAATTTCACTGATGCAATGCCAAAAGATCATTTCAAGGGATTCTGCTTCATCTCGTATTGTCGAAAAACACAAAACATCTCTGCCAAATTGTCAACATGGTTTCTCGAGCTTCGTGACTTCACAAGCATGTTGTCTATTAAACTTCCATCGACCGTCCAATATGATCTTTAAACATCTGGTCCACGAGCCTCTGGTAAGTCCCTTCATGTTCTTTTATCCAAAGTGCACGACTAGATAACAATAGAGTCCGAGATCGGTAATCAAGCTGGTGTGTTCTTGATCTGGGACATGCATCGGGTTTTGATAGATGTTCTCTATCGAATTGTTCAATTCAGTGTAATTATCATACTTGGGACCTCTGAAATGACTCCTGTTATCTAGCTTTCCCTTCTTTGCCCCATCATTGTTTTGTTTTCCTCCTTCGTTTTGGCTACCAACTTTCACATCAACATTACCGGAGCATCCTCCTGACTGCTTTACAGCAATATTACTTTGAATTGGCTCATTTGAACATCCAACATCAGTCCTCCATGGATTCCTAAGCACATCCTCTCGTTGAAAATACTCATTAGCTTTTCTATTAAAAGCTTCCATTATCAAGGTTGCTTCCTTTCTATCCAATCCCCAAAATACGAATCGAGGTAAACTCCTCTACTAAGCACCATTATAACCATATCTTCCTTTAGATCCCTTATCTTCATTACAATCGTATGGAACCGATTCAAATAGTCCCTCAATGACTCTCCTTCAGCTCGATAAACATTAGAAAATGACATCACATGTTTCAAAAGTGAGGCGTTCAAATGTAATTGCTCCATGAATTTCCATGAAAATTCAAAAAAAGATGATACAGACCTCGGATGAAGCCTAGTGAACCACATCGTAGCCACACCTTGTAATAAAATTGGAGAACAATGGCACTTCATAGCATCCGAAGCCCTGGCTGAATCCATGTGTCATTCATACCTCAATAAGTGTTGCCTAAAATCCATCATTTCTCCATACAACAGCATCGTTGGCATGTTGAATCTCCAAGGGTATCTCGCATGAAGGATATCCTTTGTAAACAGGTTTCGACTAGCATAAATGCCTCAATCATCAATAGTCCTGGATCTATTTTCACTAACCAACCTCTAACTATATCGTCGAAACAGTCCAATCAATTGGTTTGACCGAATGGTGGTAAATGGGTCCTGCCCCAAGTGTTCAACCTGGAGAATGCTCTAAGGAAGGTGCTCGATACTCAGTCTCCACAAACTCTAGGGATCTATTCGTCCAACTTTCCCCCCATTTGATTCCTATGAGAAGCAGCATCAGCAATATTGTGATTTTCTAGATTCAAATTTTTAATAGCACGTCCAGGGATGACATTCACATCACCGTCCGAAGGATGGGCCTTGGACTCACTATTTTGGAGGCGGAACCGATCCTTGAATTTGAGCATGAGGCTCGCCCTCTTCCTTGTATAGATGTTCCAGCAGTGCGTTGAGCTTTCTTCTACCTCCCTTCCCTCCATCTTCGCTCGAATGAAGAAGAACTCTCTAATTTTAAGCTGGAATCCTTTCTATTTCATCTGTAGCTATTTTGAGTTAGCTCATTCAGCCGCCTCAAACTCTATTGCAACGTTTAGTTCATCTTCTGTTAGCTAGCTTGGACTCTGCCTTCCATCTACTTCACCATCATATCCACCTCCATTCTGGTCATGACTTCAGTCGGAGTCTGGATCTCAGGTTAAGTTGGTTGGATAAATCCATCACCTTGCTAAGGATTTTGATTCTCAACTTCAGTGGTAGTAGCTCTGGTAGTTATGGTTTAGGTTTGGAGTTTCTTCCTTGATGGGCCATGGTAGAAAGCTCGAAATCTGAGTTGTAGAATTAAAAGGTTGAGAAATTGGATCTATCTCTTGGATATGGGAAATCCAATAGCAGATAATTGATCCAAATGTCTTGAGAATATCGTTCCCAATGAAAGCACCAAAATGGTTGAACCAAAACTGGCACAAACACCTAAAAGCTATAAAAGAGAATAAAATATAAAAAAATTAAATGAAAATGAGAAAATAATAAGACACAATCTTTTATAGTGGTTCGGCAAAACTTGGCCTACGTCCACTTTAATATTTTATTATTGATTTCTGACTTGGAGGTAGAAGTTCTTAGAACCCGGTACAGCTCCAACATTTAGAATTTTGAAAATACAAGAATAAAAGAAATAATAGGGTCTGAGCCAAAAGATCTTGAAAAATGAACCCTACCTTCATATATATAGAGGTAAGGGTCCTAAAATCTTGCATCCAATATCTCCTGGCCGTCGTACTCGAATTAGCCTAATTCTCCCAAAATAATGGGTACGCATTAGCAGAAGCTAAGAGTCGGCACCAAACCCTAAGTGGGAGTGAGTATCGATCCCCAAAATATCCAATTTTGGCATCTTCAGACTCTTATCTCGAATCATCTTGTAGTAAGCTTTGAGAACATATAGTTGTTTACACCATTACTAGTTTTTTCTAAGCCCAAATGATGGATTTGGAGAAGAACAAAGTTGCAGTTTCACCTATTTATGGAGATCTATGGAAAATTGCATTGAATCAGAAAACCTACTTCGAAAATAGGCTATTGGCACCAAGATAAGTATTTAGGCAGCAGATGGGGTCCACCCAAGTTTTTTGGGAACCGATACCGATCATTAGGTGAGAGTCGTTACTAATCCCCAATTTAGGGGATCCCATTGCCTATTTATTTCTGATAGTTTTGGCTTTGACTTTGTAACTCTGTCTATGCTTGGTTTTTCGACTCCTTGGCTATCTTACCGGGCATTTCGCCATGGTAGTCTTAGTCTTTGATTCTTTTGAATTATGTTTTCAAAATTATTTTAGTTTTACGTAAAGCTATGCTCTGATGCCAAGTTGTAACTCCCCCATTTTGAGACCCAAAACTAAGCGCTATGGATGTTGCAGTCATTCATAGTATTAATTTCCAATGACAAAATGCAATTATGTTAATTGTACCAATAACATTAGAAGCACAAAAATATGAAATTTTCTAAACACAATTTCGAAACAACCCTTCACATTTTATTTCAAAGATAATATTTCATATTCATTACATAATTCAAAACATTGCCCAAGTTTAGATAAAATATAATTATTACAAAATACTCTAAGAGCGACATATGAAGATGCCCCCTTGGTTGATCAAAGTTAACTACTAGACAGTTATAACATCTACCATTACATACATTCCAACGAAATAACTTCAATATAGCGGATAAATATTATATATAGATAAACTCCTAAATATCTAAACCTGCCTCCTGCACGTCTGCGGAAGCTTTATTCGTCCAACCTAATGACCTATAAATCCTCATTTACGACCTACTTAAATCAAATTTTGAGCACACGAGAGTTTAAGGGAAAAAATAAACTTTGAGTCCGACAAAAAGCCTGGTGTGGAAGATAATATGCCATCTTGATTTACGTATATCTAATGAGACCATACTGCTGAGCGAAATGGGTTTTTCCCTCACTAATGTCTTTTAATATATATCTTTTGCAAATCAAACCTGTAACCACCATGGTTAACATAGACAATAATATACATGCATGCAACATGGGTAATCATGACCAATATGTCTAAATGATTGGACTATTTGTCCCAACATAATAGTTTTCTCAAGATAACTACAAGCCTATGGCTGACTCGGGCCTACTAACTAATTCAAATTCTCTAACCTACTATCAGAAGGCAACTGGACAGTTTGTCTAAAACTTACTATTTCTTGGGTGACTCTGATCCTAATGGTTTTGCGGGTTCACTAACAACCTATCTCCTCTTTGTATATTCCTTTCTATGCGTAAACCTACTTTTAGTCTTGCCCATGACAAAGTTCTATATACTAGAATTATGGACTAATATCAGCTAGGGGCTAACAGCTGAAGTGTAGGGCTACCCTACACCAATATCATTTGATTTTTTAATCTCTGAGTCAATTCATCCTATCACAATTTATCTAATGGTGATAAGAATATAATTTCCATAGTAAAATTCTAGGCTAAGTACCCTTTTTATTTCCTTGAAAACATAATTTTATAAATGATTTTACCCTTGAAATCATACTTTAAAACAAGGAAAATATAGCCCTTAACTTTATCCAAAATATTTATGCCATGATATATGCTTTTGCAGAAAATATTGATGAATATTGATATCACTTAGAGGTTGCAGCTTCTCAAAACTATAGGCTACCATGCCAAAACAATAAAACCATTATATGTTGATAAAGCTCGACGCCTATATCATCGTTAAGGTTATCGCACCTCTTCATTGGAGAAATAATGTAAAAGAATCTGGTTTATAACTATAAGGCTATAAGGCCGAAACCCATTTACATCGCCTATAAAGGTTGCTGAATACAAGTGGCGTCACTAATGGTTTGCATAGTACAAAATTCTTAAATTGGAAATTGATGAAGTTTGGCATTGATGACTAACATCATCAATGTCTTAAAGTAAAGTGCAGTGTCACTAAGCCATCTCAAAATCAACATCTAAAGTAATAGGGTTGGCGTCATTATAGCTAATAAGAAAATAAGCGGCATCACTGCTTTATAGGGTTGGCGACGTTATAGAAGATATGCGACATCATTATCGCCGCTTAAATCAGCTTCAGAAGTAATAAGGTTGGCGTCACCACCTATAGGAGTTAACATAGTAAAAATAGCGGCAATAGTACCACATAGAGTCGGCGTCATCATTGAAACCATGCAGCATTGCTCGCGTCGAAGTTGTTGATGTCAACTTTGATACTATCCCTTATATTTCAACCAAGGTGGATCCATTCCACATCAACCAAAGTTGATATCCTACGCATCACACTTGATCGACGTCGAAGATCGTAGGGACGACACTGTGAACTACAACATTGACAGCTTCGGCATGGCATTGTCACAATTAATATAAAACTACAAATTTTCTCTCTAAAGTAATATCTTAATACCAACTCCAAATTCTTATTAAAATCATTGGATAATAATTTTCTTTACCAAAATCTTTCCAAAAACAGCTATGGAGCAAATTTATCATTTCCAAAATGATTTGCAAACCACATAATTTATATTAATATTTTAATATAATTATTAAGTCTTTCTAGCTCAAATAATTCAGACATTTGGAAAAATCCTCAAAAATCATAATAATTTAGATATTATACATTCTTTAACATGTAAATATTTCAGGAACAAAAATATTATTTAATTATTTTTGATAATTAAAACAGGAAATTAACCATTTTCTCCAATTAGAAAATTCATAATAAATTCATACTTTCTTAGATAATTATAAAATTAGAATCTCAGTTTTAAAAATATGTTTTTTAACATTATATCAAAAATTCAAGTCGATTGGGTATCAAAAACTAGGTTTTCACACTTAAAATCTATTAGACAATTCCATAATAAATCTTATAATTCATCATTCAAGCGTATAATCATCCAAATAACTAAAACATGGAATAATATAATCAAAAGGTTCGGGTTTACACCTAAACTGAAAATAATAGATAAAACTTGAGATGCATGGCCATCATTCACCTTGATTGGTCAAAAGAACTTGAGATTTGAATTAAAGTTTTATTGCGCTAAGCTTTTGTTTTGTTTCCCTGGCTTTTCTTCCTCCTAAAGCTCTTATTAATGGTCGGCCTGTTCTTTTAATTTCATTTGTATGAATGAAGTAAGGGAGGAATGAGAATGGGAAGGTTTATGTTAAGGAATTGTGCTCTTTTTCTATTTTACCCTCCTCATAATCCTCTTTCCTAATTAATGTTCTTATGAACCTTATTAGTTAATTAGATAAGCCTCAACCCATATAACTTATCAAATTCCAATCTCCTTATCCTTTCACAATATTTTATTTTATTTATCCAGTTAAATATCCTAAATAATGTTAATTAAAATTAGGAGTGCTACAAAAAGCAAGTGGTTTTCCAGGTATGCTTGGTAGTTTGGAATGCATGCATTAAGCATGGAAAAACTGTCTGACCAGTTGGAAAGGAATGTTCATCAAACATATATGGTGCTAATAATTATTTAAGAAGCTGTAGAATCTGATGGTTTATGGATTTAACATGCATTTTTTAGAGTACTAAGTGCATTAAATGATTTTAAAGCAGTCATATTTGTTTTCAGGACTGGCTAATGGACCGTCAAACGAACGTTGAATAAAAAGTTGGTATTGTCACGCATCAAATGAAAAACTACCTTATAAATGGGATATAACGGAAGTGGAGTACATTAATGCAAGGATATTGAGTCCTAAGGAATAATAAGAAGTATTTTATGGCGATATTGACAGGCTATAGAAAGGACAACGAACGTACGTGTAGTGTTTGTCAAGTAAGGTTTCAGCTTTTATAAAACCCAACCGAATTTCATGATGCAAGAGTTCTTTTTGAGATTGTGTATACATATATCATAATTCAAGATTGTGTAGTCTAAAAGAGGTGGGTATAAGAATAAAAAAAATATCCAAAAATATTTAAGCTTAAATGCTAGATCTTGGAGAAACATTAACTCAATGGAGGAATATGTTCAACAGTAAAGCATATTGAAGATCAAGTAGCACATTTTGAATTACATAACCAACCGGTAGACCACTTATGGATGTACAGATGGATATATTCTAAGACTACTTAGTAATACATGTCTAACTAGTTTGTGGGTTTGTTTGCCAGGCTGTTTGTTGAAGTTGTTTGTTGAAGTCATCAAGAAGTTGTTTGTGAATTTATTAGCTAAGTTGTCAATCAAGTTCATTATTAACTTGTTGCCTTGCATGTTTACGTATCTTGTCTGTTGAATTAAGTATTTTTGAATAGTGTTTTTTTAAGCTGCACAATGCTTTGCTAATGCATCAATTTTTATGAAACAAAGTTCAATCACTTATCAAGTCATAAACCACGTATTTCACTGTAATTTTTGCAAGTTTCTCGAGGAAGAGAAGTTACTTGAGGATCTATTTGATAATGGCAAGATATACTTATATTTTAAATGGCCTTGACCCTATAAATACATAACTAATAAAACGAACACTAAACAGTCGCAACTTAACATCCATCCCTAGAAGTGCCACTTCCACTTACACTTACACTTCCTCTCTTTCTTATAAGATTTTGAGTTGTTTGGTGAATAATTTTTGTTGTATAGGAGAAAGCTTGCTAAAAAACATAAGTCATAAGTTTAATACAATTCTTCTCCCTAACTAAAGCTTCCTTTCGTGCTTGAAACTGATGCTTAAGCTCTTGATCTTGGTAGTAATTTGCTAAAACTCTGTATTGATTATGTCCTTTGTGATGTAAACCTTTCCACGCTCTCTTTTGTTTCATTGATGAACTTTTCTAGAGTTTATAATAATCTCGCAAAATCTGCATTTTGCTACTCCAATTGAATTGTTTTGCTTCTCCCCAGTGGACGAATATCAGTGTTTCCAAACAATGGCACTCTTTCTTGAGAACTATGACCACTTCCAGGACTAGAATCAGAGTAGTTTATTCTTCTAGGATTGTACTGCTATGCAAACTTGAAGTTATTTTGGTTCTTCCACTTCATTTGAGAGGAAAGAAGTTCAAATCACTCTTGAAATTTGAACGGATGACCTTACTACTCTTAGTAAACTTTGTGCGCTTCTTTTACCTTTTATCAAAAAAAGTACGATTAAACTACTCACTTTGAAAACTATACATGAAAGTTGAAACCAAACTTACAATGTCATAAGCGGCGACATCGCTTTGTTGTCTGTTCTAAAGTTTGGTTAGTATTGTCATATAGTTTTAGCATGCTAGGTTCATTACCCGATAATTTCCTCTCAAAGAAGCCTAAGACCTCTTTATTGGCCCTGACATATTGTAAAAGTCAACAACCCTTTACCAAAAAAATTCACCTTTCATGTTATTTCCTATGATACCATCATTCGAAATTTTACTCACGATTTAGCATGCGACGCATATTGTTTTTGATTAAATTTAACTTGCTTCTTTCTTGTATCATTTTCTTCTATATCAGCTTAAGCAGCTTCAACTTCAACTCCTCAATTCAAACATCAAACTCAACTGAAGTTGATCCCCATGCAGACCTCCAAGCATACTGCTCAACGATTTTCACTTCATTTCCTTTTGTTATGCTCCGAGCTTGGAGGCACATGCATTTCTTCAATAGCTTCATCATTACCTTCTCTAGTATTTTCTATGTCCACATCTTAATCTTCTTCTTCGGAACAGCTATCAACATCAAAATTGTCGAGTGTGTTACAAGCATATGAAAATTCTGTTGCTAGATTCCTATAACATCTCGATTGCAAGTACTAAACTGTTGCACACTGAGATGATGTGCTATCGATCACCTTACATCATCCACAACATGTAGGACGAACGATTTTCGTATGCATCGACTTGGTGAGTGACGAGGTGGTGTTGGCAATAAGATTGTGTGGTAGAATGATAATAAGGTTGTGGGTGGTGAAGGATGCTAGACGGAACGTGCAGAGGGTAAGGTTTGTTGTAGTTTATAGTTTGATATGGTGCATAATTATATTCATGTTGCAGTAGAAGTGTTTGTTGTTGGTCGGGAGGACAGACGTCGGGAAAACCGGTAGAAGGGTACAATGGGTCAAATGGATGATTTTAAGAAGCAGAGATGGATTTTTGCTTACTGTTTTTTTACCCAATCATTTAGCGAAAGAAGACCTTGTGTAGTAGAGAGGAAAGAAGTGAAAAATATTGGTATGGAGGTAGGAAGGATGGTATGGTTTATATGGGTTAGAGTATAAACTAATCGTTTAAGTTTTGACATTGTGGGATTAAAACAACGTAGAGTTTGCCGTTTTAATTAAAATGGCGACTCTTTGCTATTCCGATTACTAAACGGAAAGTCTTTACCATTTTAAAAACCAGTTCCATGTTAACTACAAAATCATATAAAACTAGCCTCGGTCAATTGAATAAGGCATAACTAATTACATGGTGGTTATTTTTACAACTAAACAAATCATTGCTGGTTGTGGTGTTAATGTAGACATATGGAACTTATGCTTTTGTGTATGTACAATTTGTGTATAATTACTCTACTTGTAACTCTTTTGCTTTTCGAAGACCCTTTTTAATAGCTTTATATTCGGCTTCATTATTTGTGGCCTTGAAGATTTGATTTACGGTGAAGCAAAGTTCCTTACATCGGGCATGACCAACAACATTCCTGTCACTGCGCATTTCTTGCAAGATGCACCATCGATGTACGATTTCCATAAGGAAAAATTGATTGTTACACCCTCCCTACTGTTTTCGAGCTAGAGCACCTGGCTATGAAATCAACCATAGCTTGCTCTTGATTGAGGTGGGAGGGTGGAAGGTAATGTGATTTATCCGAGTTCCATTGTAACAACCCTGTATTTTATGATTATTTTAATTGTTTATTTTAATTATTTTAATTTAAATTCCTGATTTAAAAAGTTTATTTTATTTATTAAATGAATAATTTTGCTATTTTAAATATAAATTTTGATTTTGATGTGGAATAGAATTTCAAACTTGAATAAATTGAATATTTTTCGGAAAATGTGAAATTTGGTCAATATGGTCAAACTTTGACTTTTAAATTTAAAATTTAAATATTTGAATTTTTGAATTTTATCTTTTATTATGAAAATAGATTAAAATTCAAGAATACTGCTTTTCGTTTCTTTGAAATTCGATTCATATTGTGAAAGTTATGCTTTTTCCAATATTGTAAGTAAATTGATTTATTTAACAAAATTGATTATTTTAATTTATATAAACAATATTTTGTTTGTCATATTCATATTTTAAATTGTGTACATATGTGTAATATGACATGTTATATATATAATTTTTTTAAACATTTTTAAAGTGTTGTTATAATTTTCAAAATGTTAACTGTATATGGTTTATATTTTAAAGCCTAGTTTTAAATTATTAAGCTATTTTCCTATTTATTTTCTATTTTTCCTTAAATTAATTATTTATATTCTTTTTCACTTTATTTTTCAGCTTTTTACTTTTATTTTCTGAATTGTATTTAGTTTATTTTAAAGAAAAAGAAAATAGAAATTCAAAGAGTCAAAAACTTTTCATTTCTAGTGACTTTTCATTTGCCCGTGTCTTTGCCTTTTCTTTGTGCCTCTTCATTGGATTGACCTTACATTTTCTTACCTAGCCATGTATTCTCCTTAGAAATCATGTGAAAAATTTCTCATCCCCTCACCATTCACGTCCATTTCAATCCTAAGAAAAAAAAAGAGCAATGGCTTCCATTCTTCCTTCTACTTTTTCTCTTCTTCTTCATTGATTTTGTCCTTGTTTTCTCATCAACTTTGCTCGGCCCTACCACCCATCATCACCACCATCCACTCCACCATAACCAGCCACAGCAACCACCACCTCCTCCTCTGACCACCACCTCTGGTCGTGACCATTAGATGAAGCCACCACCTCAAATTTGCAAAGCGCTCAACCAAACCTTGCCTAGCCGAGCCAAATGTCACCACCACTTCAATACCTTGCCTTGGCCACCTCCCCTTGCCCCACCACCACCACAACCTGATCACTGGCAATCACTTAACCTCTAACCAGACCTATTCAGATCTGAAGCAAGCATGGCCGAGCCCATTTGACCATAGGCCGAACCAAAAAGGTGAACCAAACTCATTTCCTTGCCTCTTTTGCCTTGTCCATTGATATGCTCCATGTTTCACCCTACCCTTGCTTTGTCTTCCACTAACCTGACCATAGCCGAGCATTTCAGGTTTAGACCTGATCATGGCCGAGCCTATGGCATGTATGGTCGAGCCCATGTTGAGAGATGGTCAAGCAATTTGAGTGGAAAGCAAGGTCAGGTCGCTTTGCTCTTTGTTGCTTCATATTTTCAAATTGTTTCAATAAAAATTTTGTGTTGAATATTCATATGTTATATTGTTTTGTTTTGGGTTGTATACAAGATGATATCTTGGCTCTCTCCACTCATTTGAATCACTAGTCGTGCTGTATCGTGCTTGTCGTGCCTTTGGAATCGTTTTGTGCGTCGTAGTAGTCTTCAGCTTGAAAAGGTGAGTACTTCTCACTCTGACATGTTTACTTATGAAATAGTGAATCGATGACAAGTGTTTAGTAATTTAAAATGTCATGCAAGTAAATGATGATGATATGATATGATATGCCATGTTATTACCATGTTAACTTTGTTATTTATCACCTGACATCTGATATATGACATTATATTGTGGCATTGACATTGTTTATATTGTTTATGCATATATTCACACTCCAAGTTCCCTGTTAGAATAGAATCACTATGGGTTGAAATAATACATACCCTAACGGACTTTAGAATAGGGAAAAATCATTATGGGCTGAAATAATAGGCCTGAGCGATTTTTATTTATCTTTATCTACTTAGGATTGCGGGTTTGAAATGATAGAACCCGGCTTTGCCTTTTAAATTTCGGACTGAAATGATATATACCCGTATCACTTGACCTAGGTTAGAAAATTATATACAGACCCCGTGGTATATTTTTAAATGTTTTTTTATTAAGATATGTATTTTTAAAAGTATGAAGTTTGATTTAAAAATATATATTTTATGGTTTAAGAAAGCTAAATATTATGTTTTGAGTTTGTGAACTTAAGTATGTAAATTTGAAGTAAATACGATTTCTTGACATTGAATTTTATTTTTAAAATGTAAGTAAATAATGAAAATTTAATTTAAATTTTGAAATGATATTAGAAATCAAATGCTAAGTTTTGCTAAATTATTAAGTTAAGAAAACAATGAATTTTGACTTAACAAATGAATTTGAGTTTGTTAAATATTATAAAATTTTATCGTGATTAATCATATGTTAAGTTGATTTAAATGTGAAATTTTGAAGTCCAGAAATATGATTTATAAATTTAAATAGAAATTTTTTAAAGTTTTGTTGTTTTTGAGAAGTTATAATAAAATCTAGAATTTTATTAGTAGCATTTCTAAAATGATGTAATTTTATGACAGCACTTTAAAATGCTCTTGTTTTGAACTTAACTATGTTTGAAATAACAAAGTATCTATTACGGTATTTATAAATGCCGTTATTCTTGAACTAAACGATTTTGGAAAATATAAGCTATGATAGCACTTTATAAATGCCGTCGTTGCTGAAATTTGACAATGTTTTGAAATATTATAGATTTTAACACCATTTGAGTTATATTTTAAAGTGTTAAATGATTTAATTTTTGGAATTGATTATTTGTGACATTTACGGAATTTTGAATATATTATATTATTTAAATTTGAATTTAAGGAATTTAAATTTAATTTGAATTTAAATAAGGTTTACCAGATTATGTGTTAAATGGAATGAAATGTAATGAGATAAATGAATTTTTGAATGGAATTTTGAAATGTATTTTGTAATGTTATTTGGAATAATAAATGGAATTTAAATTCATTTTAAAATGATATTTCATTTGAATATTTGATTTTGAATGGTAAGGGATTGATAAAGGATTTGAAAGGAAATGATTTTGTAATGGCTTTGAATGATAAAATCTGTATTTTGATAAAGAATGTGAATTTAGAATGATATTAGATTTTAGTAAATAAATATTTGAAGTTTATATTAATAGGAAAGGATACTGGATTTACTTGTAATTTGGGTTAGTTAAATAATATTGGATTTATGAAATGAATATTTCAAAACTAAGCAATAATAAAGTAAAATTTGAGATATATGAAATTATAAAATTTAGTTTTGAAATGTGGGATATTAAGCTTTGAAATATAATAAAAATTGAATAGTTTATTTGTGAATCCAATCTATATTTGATTTGATAATATTTGAAATGGTTTATTGGAAAACTAAATTGAATTGAAACTGATGATTTGAATGGAATTAAATTGGAAATTTGAAAATTTCGGTTTAATTGAATAAACTGAAAATGTAAAGAATTAAAGGAATGTTTCATGATTTCAAATGTATGATTTTGAAATGTTGTGATTTTCAATGTGTAGCGATTTCAAGTATTTTGGTTTCGAAAGAGTTATAACTTTGAAAGTATTATGATTTTTTTTTGAAAGGTGAATATATGTTTGAAATGGAAATGATATCATATTGATTTGAATATTGTTTTGAAATAAAAATGGTTTTAGTTTCGAAGTATAAACAATTTTGAAAGGAATATAGTTTTGAAATGAAATGATTTGATTTTTGAAGTATAAACTTTTTTGAAATGACCACGGTGTTATAATAACGTTTGGTTGTTAAAGAGAACGGGATCGGAAGTTGTCATACTCTCTGCCAACTTCGAAAACCACTTTAACAACCGTGTACGCGGTGGAGATTTCAGAATGAAGTAGGATGGTGGCGACGATCCTATTGAGGTATGAACATGGACCCGACTTCCGTGAGTTGGCATAAGGTGGCTAAAACAGGAGCGATCGACGGGACAAGTGAGGTCATTCCTCCGATCAGACACATTCCTTCGATACTATACTCTTATCTTGTGGTTGATTTGATGGCCATCCTCCGATTTTGATTTGGGAGTGTGTTCCGAGGTGGGCGGTAATGGTTGCTATGCGTTACCACCAGCCGGAAGCGTAATTGGTATATCTACCCTGGCATTGCCATGTTGTGCCGTGTCACCTACCATATCGAGCCTTACTACGAGTTTGTTTTTCTTTCGTAGCCCATGGAGTATTTAGGGTAGTCCCTCGATCTGGAGATATGCTAATACTGGATGGACTACTGGGACTATTACGTGTTGGGGGCTATATGGGTGACCCTTCAACGCTATTTTAAAGTTACTTTATTTTACTATAGACATTATTATAATAGTGCAATATTACTGTATAGTAAATAGTTTAACAGATCCTTAAAGGATGGGCGGTCCTAAGCATCCTTTAAGTTACTGATCCATTTTTGTTACTGTTCACTTGAGTTGATTTACCGTTCATAAGTTTTTATGTCCTGAATCGAGTGTTTAGTGTTTTGCTTTACGCTCGAGTCAGGCTGAGTGATTCAGCATTCAAGACTCACCTTCAGAGTTGGAGCTTTGCTTGAAGATCCAGCCATCTATTTTTCTTTCAGTATCCAGTGATTCCAGTGATGTATTCTGATTTGTACCTGATGTATATTGTTACTCTTCTGTTGTATCTTATTTAACTCTGATGTATCTTATATTTATATAGTAGCTTCATGAACTACTATCTCTTTTAATTCCGTTCCATTATTATTTACTCTGTGTCAGTGATCTGCGATTATTTATTTACTGTATATTCTGAGATTTGCCAAATTTTATTTACAATGCTAATTTGAGTAATTCAAGTCTGACATGTGTGGATGCGAATGGTTGAAAATATCGGGTCGTTACATTTGGTATCAGAGCTTTGGTAGCTCTAGGCAAACCTTAGTATATATGGTAAATGTATTTGCAGAATCACTTTCATTCGAGTTTGAATCTCTTCCTTTTTGACTTGATTCTTTTGAATTTTGGAACGTTCCCTACGGTTCCAAAATTCATTCGTGTCCCTCACAATTCATCTTCTTTTGATTCTGGAGTATCCCATAACTCCACTTCTAATGATCTTTTTAGTGAGTCGGCAGGTCTCGCCAATCTCAAATTGATTTGTAAAGTGGCAAAACTCCTTTACAGCAGCATTGATTTACCAAAGATTTTATATATTCGGTTTAGATGCTAGTATCTCTTATAATTCCAAACTCTATCTCTTGAGATCGAATGCAGATTTCCCCGAAAATCTACATCGATCTTATTCTTTAAGTCTCGGTTGACCCGGTTAAGGTTGCCCATGATTTATATAAGCTTATCCAACTCCCTATTCTGTTATTTAATCATCTCATCTTTGTTCCCAACTTATCTTCAAATCATTCTTGAAGTGTATTTGTAAACTAATATTTAAAATGTTTTATATATTGTGTTGTTTGAGTTGTTGATGTTGATTTAGGTTTCTGATCGATTCGTCTGATCAACGCTGTCGATATGATTTCCAAAACACTTGAGCAAAGCAAACTGACACAATATGGTTTTTCAAATTTAGTAATGAAATAAATTTTGTACATATATTATAAATCTTTTTCGGGATTTTATTGAATTGGTTGTTAAGAAATTATATTTGATTTTATATATCATTATCTCTTGTTTCATATATATATATATATATATATATATATATATATATATATAATTGAACTATAAACATGGTTATAAATTTACCTGGAAATTTAAAATGAATTTAAAACAAGAATTTGTGAATTTAATTTTCGATGGATTTCAAACCTTGTATTTAAAGTTTTAAAAGGATATATTATATAAAGTATTTTCGAATAGAAATTTGTTTCCAAAGATTTTTTAAAGTTAAAAATTTTTCTCTCCCCTTTGTCGCTGGAAAATAACTTCGGTGATGACTGCAGCATCATTGACATTCATTTTCGAGTTTCGAAGTGAAGAGACTGTTATGTAGTCTTGCTACAGTTTTGTTTTGGGGAATTTAATTGATTTGAATTTCTAAAATAAGACTAGATTTATAACATATGCTGATATATGATTTAAATCTGAATGGATATATATATAGTACATGTGCATTTATTTTTCTCTAAATCGTTTGGAATTTATCGGAAATTTAATTCCTAAATTTTATCTTGAAGGATAATTTCAAGTATAATTTCAAGATTTGGATAAATATTCAAGCTTGAAATGATTGAATTGGAAAGTTTTATTTGTATAATACACAATTTCATTCCAACATAACTTACCTAAGTTATAAAAAAGTTGAATATGAAATTGGATAATTTACAATATAAAATGATGATTAAGGAACTAAAAATAAATTTAAAGCGGTTACAAAAAGTGTAAATATATTTAACATAGGTGATAAAATATATTGAGAGGAATAATTTAATTTTTATTAGAAATAAAGAAGAATTAAATTTTATTGTGTACATTTGGAGTATAATAAATGATTTTTCAAATCCATGATTTTAGAGATTATTAGTTTAAGATAATTGGATGATAAGATGATGAAATTAGAGATAGTTAAGATTTATTTTGTTTGCGTAAAAAATGGTCACAAACACCCAATACCGTGAAAGCACCAGTGTATGAATATAAATCAGCGATATTCAAACACAAATCACAGATCTCAGCAAATAACCCAAATACGTTTGCACAAAAGATGGGCAAACAACTCCAAGTTGTATGATTTAGTTGATTTTATGTTGTTCGTAATGATTTAGGTGGTTTATGCAAATACGTAAAAAGCAGGGACTGAACTGTAAAAGACACACAGATTTATAGTGGTTCGGCCAAAATGTGCCTACGTCCACTTTATATGTTATTCTCCTTTTCCAATCCGATTACGAGTACAAAGCTTGTAGTACAAGTGTATGAAAGTTGTTTGAAAGTTCCTTCCAGGTTTGAGCTCTCAAACTTCTTCCCCATTGTTGTACCCTTGCCCCTTTATTTATAGAGTGAGGCTGAGGGCGGAGGTCTTGGATGTATATAGCTGCTGGTGGGCTTGGGCTGATGCAATCTGGCCTTGTAGCATTCTGGTTTGGCAGCGTCTTGGTTCGGCGGTGAGTGGTAACATGGGTGATTCGGCAGGTAGTGGAGATAGGGGTTCGGTGGTAGGTTGGACCGGTGGTAGCGTGGAGATGGAGCTGGACCGGTGGTTGGTTCGGTAGTATGGTAGGTAGAGGAGGTTGGTTCGGCAGTAGTTAGTCCGGCAGCTGGTTCGGTATGGTTGGTTCGGTAGGTAGTGGAGACAAGGGTGATTCGGTAGTGGAATGGAGGCAGGGGTGATTCGGCAGTGGCGTGGAGAGGTGGTGGTTCGGTGAGGGTACTACCGAATGGAGCTTATAGAATGCCGAATGATCCCTTCATATTCGAGAATGCCGAATGAGCCTTCGGATCCGAGAATGCCGAATGAACCAGGGGGAGTTCGAATACCGAACGAACTCTTGCCTCGCTTCCAATCGTTTTTCAATCCCGACATCCATCATTCCTTGCCAGTTTGTTGATATTCTAGTTTTGACCAAAAAATGGGATAACACTTTGCCCCCCAAAACATGCCTTGTGATAACAAGGCGTGTCTTGAATAGTTCCGAATCCAATATCCAAGGTCCATAGCCATATCGGCAGAGTAGATCATCCTTGACTGCTCCGAGTCGATATCCAATTCCAAATCCAATAACCAAAGCTTGAGCCAATTCCATGTCCATCCGAACTCGACAACCGAGCCCCAAACCATCCTTATCCAATAGCCAATAACCGAATCCAGGACCTCTCTGGGTCGATATCCAAATCCATAACCTCTCCAGGCTCTTGCCAAGCGCAATCCACACCTGACGGTCGTGATCCAGTGTCCCTAGACGTTAAGCTAGCCTCCTCGTGTTCTTGTCGAGCGTAATCCACACATGACGACCTTGGTCCAGTGTCCCTGGATGTTGAGCTAACCTCTCCGGGTTCTTGCCAAGCGCAATTCACACTTGACGATCTTGGTCCAGTGTCCCTGAACGTTGAGCTAACCTCTCCGGGTTCTTGCCAAGCGCAATTCACACTTGACGATCTTGGTCCAGTGTCCCTGGACGTTGAGCTAACCTCTCCGAGTTCTTGCCAAGCGTAATCCACACTTGACGACCTTGGCCCAGTGTCCCTGGGCACTGTACAATGCCATGGCTTAAGTCCTAAGCCGAATCCTGGTCTCTCCGGACCCTTGCCGAGCATAGTCCATACTCGACGACCTGAAAATAACAATTGATAATATAGGGCCTAAGTCCTAGGCCGAATCCTGGTCACTCCGGACCCTTGCCGAGCATAGTCCATACTCGACGACCTGAATGAGTCAATTTACCACGTTCGGGCAAAGCGACTCACCCCTTGCCAGGCATAATCCATACCCGACGACCGTTTATCAAAAATCAGATAAAAATCCAATCAAAATCCAATCCAAAATCCAAATCCAAATCCAAAATCCAAATCCAGAATCCAAATCCGAAAATCCAAATCCAGAATCCAAATTCAAAATCCAAATCCAAAACCAGAAAACTAGAAATCCAAATCAGCATCCAAAGTTGAAAATAATCGTCCAGAGGAAAATCCAAATCAAAAGGCGAGAAAAACCAGGAGCTCAATCCAAGCTCCAAAACCGAAAACCAAAAAGAAAAGCAGTGTCCAATCCAAAAGCAAAAGATAAATTTCACAAACCATAGCATCGCAGCTTATTATCATTCAGAGCATGCCTAGGGGCCATCTCCGTCCCCGTACATGTGTAAATGACTTGGTTGCTTGCCAATAGTTTGCTACTTATTTCATATTAACCTGGTCAAGGGACGATCAACCGACCATCATTCCTAGGCCTCCCACCATCGTAGCTTGAGGCAGGCGGCGGTTGCTCCTGCCTCGCTGTTGCATTCCGAGGTCCAACATATTGTGGCAGCTGTCCATTCCTCACATGCTCCTCAATTATGTCCTTTAAGTGCCTGCAGCTGTTGGTGTCGTGTCCATCCAAATCATGGAAGAGACAGTGCCTTCCCGATGTCCTTTCCCGTTCTGTTGGTTCTCTCCTAGCCGGCCTCCGGTAGTGAAGGCGATTTCGAGTATCCAGGTATATCCGCTCCAGTGTCTCGTTCAATCCTGTGTATGTGGAAAACTTTGGATCCTTCCATTGCTTCCTAGCATTTCCAGAATCACCGTCCAACTTCCTTTTTCCTTTGTCTTTATCCGAACCATTGCTGGATGGTCCTCCCACCTCAACTGCATTAACCTTTTTCAATTTTAAATCCGTACTCGCATCTTCTTGTCGAAGGAACCTTTCTGCCTCATGAAAGAATTCGTCGAGATTCCATGGGGGATCTCGTATCAGAGATACCTTGAAATCCGAGTTCTCCCTGACTCCTGATACTGCTGCCATTAAAACCATCGATGGATCGGGCCGATCCACCGAAGCAACCGCGGCACTGAATCGAGTTAGAAAAGCTCTAAGCGATTCATCCATCCTTTGCCTTACCGATGTCAATGTCATCACGTTCTTCGGTCTCTTGACATGAACCCGAAACTGTCCCAAAAACCTTTCCACCAATTCCCTCCAAGTCCTGATAGATCCTTCTTCCAGCTGCCTGAACCACATCGCAGCTAAGTCCGTCAAGTACAAAGGGAAGCATCGGGCCATCACCTCCTCTGATGCCCCCAGCACCTCCATGTGTCTGGTGTATCTCATCAAGTGATCCGTAGGGTCTTCCTTGCCATTGTATACCTCCACGCTAGGTAGCTTGAACTTAGGTGGATTCTGAGCCATCCTTATTTCCCGAGTGAACGGACTCCTGTTTACTCCTTCCAAGTCTCCGTTGGTCAAACCACCTCGCACAGTCTTCCTGATTATATCTACCAATCCACCGTTGTCTGTCGGAGGTTGCCCCCGAGGGAACTCCGGTACATACTCTTCGTGTAGCTCGTTAGTAGCAACGTTGGTTCTAGCCTGTTGAACTCCTTCCAAAGGTTCTCTTGTGTTGAATCCTGTGGGCCTGCCCCCAAGCCCTTGTTGATTGCCACCTGGCTCCGTATCCTGTCCTTCATTGGGTTCCGTAACCCTAGCTTCTTGTCCTGCATCCACAGCCGTTGTAGCTGTTCCTAAGTTCTGCATCCCTGCAGCTCTCATTTGCTCCAAGAAAGTTTGCATCATTTCCTGTTGACTTTTCAACAACCTCTCTTGCAGTGAATTTGTTATGGCTTCCATTTCATCCCGGGTTATGTAGATCGAAGCCGGTCCTTCCTCACCTCCGGAGGATGCTTGTTGACTTCCTCCTTGTTGGCTTCTCTCAGCCCTTAGCCTTCTACTGTTTTGACTAGTCATTGTCTTCCAAATCCAAACTTCTATCCGATGTAGCGGGTGCTGGTCCTTCTCAGTGAAAGCACCAAAATGTTTGCGTAAAAAATGGTCACAAACACCCAATACCGTGAAAGCACCAGTGTATGAATATAAATCAGCGATATTCAAACACAAATCACAGATCTCAGCAAATAACCCAAATACGTTTGCACAAAAGATGGGCAAACAACTCCAAGTTGTATGATTTAGTTGATTTTATGTTGTTCGTAATGATTTAGGTGGTTTATGCAAATACGTAAAAAGCAGGGACTGAACTGTAAAAGACACACAGATTTATAGTGGTTCGGCCAAAATGTGCCTACGTCCACTTTATATGTTATTCTCCTTTTCCAATCCGATTACGAGTACAAAGCTTGTAGTACAAGTGTATGAAAGTTGTTTGAAAGTTCCTTCCAGGTTTGAGCTCTCAAACTTCTTCCCCATTGTTGTACCTCTGCCCCTTTATTTATAGAGTGAGGCTGGGGGCGGAGGTCTTGGATGTATATAGCTGCTGGTGGGCTTGGGCTGATGCAATCTGGCCTTGCAGCATTCTGGTTCGGCAGCGTCTTGGTTCGGCGGTGAGTGGTAACATGGGTGATTCGGCTGGTAGTGGAGATAGGGGTTCGGTGGTAGGTTGGACCGGTGGTAGCGTGGAGATGGAGCTGGACTGGTGGTTGGTTCGGTAGTATGGTAGGTAGAGGAGGTTGGTTCGGCAGTAGTTAGTCCGGCAGCTGGTTCGGTATGGTTGGTTCGGTAGGTAGTGGAGACAAGGGTGATTCGGCAGTGGAATGGAGGCAGGGGTGATTCGGCAGTGGCGTGGAGAGGTGGTGGTTCGGTGAGGGTACTACCGAATGGAGCTTATAGAATGCCGAATGATCCCTTCATATTCGAGAATGCCGAATGAGCCTTCGGCTCCGAGAATGCCGAATGAACCAGGGGGAGTTCGAATACCGAACGAACTCTTGCCTCGCTTCCAATCGATTTTCAATCCCGACATCCATCATTCCTTGCCAGTTTGTTGATATTCTAGTTTTGACCAAAAAATGGGATAACATATTTAACTTATGTATGATTAATTTTCAATTTAAATTGAAATTTTCAGGGTTTCAAATCGATTATCTTATTTTATTTTTCAAACTATCTTTTGGTTGTCCTTATTTCTCTTATCTTACCACAGAATGCGGAGGCTATCACTTTTACCAGCCTATTTGGAAACCTTTTTATAATCTTTGGTACTCATTTTTGAATCTGAGCACTGCTTGCCAGCCATAGACCATCGGTCAAGTGGAAATGGTGAACCAGATTCTAGAGATCTTTTTCGTGCTTGTGTTCTTGATTCTGGAGGATCTTGGGAAGATCATCTCCACCTTGTTAAACTTACCTATAACAAGAGTTATCAGGTAAAATTTCAATTTTCTTGTCATCTAGTCTTAATCCTATTTCATTCTATCTTTTTCTATGCTTTTCCATACCTCATTCCGTTTCGGGGACGAAAAGTTTCGAGTGAGGGAGAGTGTAACAACCCAGTATTTTGTGATTATTTTAATTGTTTATTTTAACTATTTTAATTTAAATTCCTAATTTATAAAATTCATTTTATTTATTAAATGAATAATTTTGTTATTTTAAATATTAATTTTGATTTTGATGTGGATTAGAGTTTCAAACTTGAATAAATTGAATATTTTCCGGAAATGTGAATTTTGGTCAATATGGTCAAACTTTGACTTTTAAATTTAAAATTTAAATTTTTGAATTTTTGAATTTTATATTTTATTATGAAAATAGATTAAAATTCAAGAATACTGCTTTTCGTTTCGTTGAAATCCGATTTATATTGTAAAAGTTATGCTTTTTCCAATATTGTATGTAAATTGATTTATTTAACAAAATTGATTATTTTAATTTATATAAATAATATTTGTTTGTCATATTCATATTTTAAATTTTGTACATATGTGTAATATGACATGTTATATATATAATTTTTTTTAAACATTTTTAAAGTGTTGTTATAATTTTCAAAATGTTAACTGTATATGGTTTATATTTTAAAGCCTAGTTTTAAATTATTAAGTTATTTTCCTATTTATTTTCTATTTTTCCTTAAATTAATTATTTATATTATTTTTCACTTTATTTTTCAGCTTTTTACTTTTATTTTCTGAATTGTATTTAGTTTATTTTAAAGAAAAAGAAAATAGAAATCCAAAGAGTCAAAAACTTTTCATTTCTAGTAACTTTTCATTTGCCCGTGCCTTTTCCTTTTCCTTGTGCCTCTTCATTGGCTTGACCTTCCATTTTCTTATCTAGCCATGTATTTTCCTTAAAGTTCTCATGAAAACTTTCTAATCCCCTCACCATTCATGTCCATTTCAGTCCTGAGAAAAAAAAGAGCAATGGCTTCCATTCTTCCTTCTACTTTTTCTCTTCTTCTTCATTGATTTTGTCCTTGTTTTCTCTTCAACTTTGCTCGGCCCTACCACCCATCATCACCACCATCCTCTCCACCATCACCTGCCATAGCAACCACCACCTCCTCCTCTGACCACCACCTCTGGCCGTGACCAATAGATGAAGCCACCACCTCAAATTTGCAAAGCACTCCACCAAAACATGCGTAGCCGAGTCAAAATGTCACCACCAGTTCCATACCTTGCCTTGGCCAACTCCCCTTGCTCCACCACAACCATAACCTGATCTCTGGCCATCACTTGACCTCTGACCAGACCTGTCCTGATCTGAAGCAAGCATGGCCGAGTCCATTTGACCATAGACCGAGCCAAAAAGGTGAACCAAACTCATTTCCTTGCCTCTTTTCCCTTATCCATTGATATGCTCCATGTTTCACCCTACCCTTATCCATTGATACTTATCCATTGATATGCTCCATGTTTTCACCCTACCCAAACTTAAGCATGTAAATTTGAAGTAAATATGATTTCTTGCCTTTAAATTTTATTTTTAAAATGTAAGGAAATATTAGAAATTTAATTTAAAGTTTTGCAATGATATTTGAAATAAAATGCTAATTTTGTTAAATTAATAAGTTAAGAAAACAATGAATTTTGACTTAACAAATGTATTTGAGTTTGTTAATTGGATATTTAATTATAAAATTTTATTGTGATTAATCATATGTTAAGTTGATTTAAATGTGAAATTTTGAAGTCTAGAAACATGATTTATAAATTTAAATAGAATTTTTTTGAAGTTTTGTTGTTTTTGAAAAGTTCTAATAAAATCTGGAATTTTATTAATAGCATTTCTAAAATGCTGTTGTTTTATGTTAACACTTTAAAATGCTGTTGTTTTGAACTTAACTATGTTTGAAAAAACTAAATATCTATCACGGCCTTTTATAAATGCCGTTATTCTTGAACTAAACTATTTTGGAAACTATAAGCTGCGATAGCACTTTATAAATGTCGTCGTTGCTGAAATTTGACAATGTTTTGAAATATTGTAGATTAACACTATTTGAGTTATATTTTAAAGTGTTAAATGAATTAGTTTTTGGAATTGATTATTTGTGACATTTAGGGAATTTTTAATATATTATATTATTTAAATTTGAATTTTAAGGAATTTAAATTGAATTTGAATTTAAATAAGGTTTACCTGGTTATGTGTTAAATGGAATGAAATGTGATGAGATAAATGAATTTTTGAATGGAATTTTGAAATGTGTTTTGTAATGATATTTGGAATAATAATTGGAATTTAAATTCATTTTAAAATGATATTTAATTTGAATATTTGATTTTGAATGGTAATGGATTGATAAAGGATTTGAGTGGAAATGATTTTGAAATGGCTCTGAATGATAAAATCTGTATTTTGATAAAGAATGTGAATTTAGAATGATATTTGATTTTTATAAATAAATATTTGAAGTTTATATTACTATGAAAGGATATTGGGTTTACTTGTAATTTGAGTTAGTTAAATAATATTTGATCTATGAAATGAAGATTTCAAAACTAAGCAATAATGAAGTTAAATTTGAGATATATGAAATTATAAAATTTAGTTTTGAAATGTGGCATATTAAGCTTTGAAATATAATAAAAATTGAATAGTTTATTTGTGATTCCAATCTATATTTGAATTGATAAGATTTGAAATGGTTTGTTGGAAAACTAAATTGAATAGGAACTGATGTTTTGAATGGAATTAAATTGGAAATTTGAAAATTTGGATTTAAGTGAATAAATTGAAAATGTAGAGAATTGAAGAAATGTTTCATGATTTCAAATGTATGATTTCGAAATGTTGTGATTTTCAAAGTGTAATGATTTCATGTATTTTGGTTTCGAAAGAGTTATAACTTTGAAAGTATTATGATTTTTTTGAAAGGTGAATATATGTTTGAAATGGAAATGATATCATATTGATTTGAATATTGTTTTGAAATAAAAATGGTTTTAGTTTCGAAGTATGAACTATTTTGAAAGGAATATAGTTTTGAAATGAAGTGATTTGATTTTTGAAGTATAAACTATTTTGAAATGACCACGGCGTTATAATAACATTTATTTGTTAAAGAGACTGGGATCGGAAGTTGTCATACACTCTGCCAACTCCGAAAACCACTTTAACAACCGTGTACGCGATAGAGATTCCAGAATGAAATAGGATGGTGGCGACGATCCTATTGAGGTATGAACGTGGACCCGACTTCTGTGAGTTGGCATAAGGTGGCTAAAACAGGGGCGTTCGACGGGCTAAGTGAGGTCATTCCTCCGATCGGACACATTCCTTCGATACTGTACTCTTATCTTGTGGTTGATTTGATGGCCATCCTCCGATTTTGATTTGGGAGTGTGTTCTGAAGTGGGTGGTAGTTGCTGCTATGTGTTACCACCAGCCCGGAAGCGTAATTGGTATATCTACCCTAGCATTGCCTAGTTGTGCCGTGTCACCTACCATATCGAGCCTTACTACGAGTTTGTTTTTCTTTCGTAGCCCATGGAGTATTTAGGGTAGTCTCCCGATCTGGAGATATGCTGATACTGCAGGACTACTGGGACTATTACGTGTTGGGAGATATATGGGTAACCCTTCAACGCTATTTTAAAGTAAGTTTATTTTACTGTAGACATTATTATAATAGCGCAATATTACTACATAGTAAATAGTTTAACGAATCCTTAAAGGATAGGCGATCCTAAGCATCCTTTGAGTTACTGATGCATTTTTATTACTGTTCACTTGAGTTGATTTACAGTTCATAAGTTTTTATGTCCTGACTCGAGTGTTTAGTGTTTTGCTTTACGCTCGAGTCAGACTGAGTGATTCAGCATTCAAGACTCACCTTCAGAGTTGGAGCTTTGCTTGAAGATCCAACCATCTATTTTGCTTTCAGTATCCAGTGATTCCAATGATGTATTCTGATTTGTACCTGATGTATATTGTTACTCTTCTGTTGTATCTTGTTTAACTCTGATGTATCTTATATTTATATAGTAGCTTCATGAACTACTATCTCTTTTAATTTCGCTGCATTATTATTTACTTTGTGTCTGTGATCTGCGATTATTTATTTGCTGTATATTCTGAGATTTGCAAAATTTTATTTACAGCGCTAATTTGAGTAATTCAAGTCCGTCATGTGCGGATGCGAATGGTTGAAAATATCAGGTCGTTACATTTGGTATCAGAGCTTTGGTAGCTCTAGGCAAACCTTAGTATATATGGTAAATGTATTTGCAGAATCACTTTCATCCGAGTTTGAATCCTTTCTTTTTGACTCGATTCTTTTGAATTTTGGAACGTTCCTTGCGGTTCCAAAATTCATTCGTGTCCCTCACTATTCGTCTTCTTTTGATGCTGGAGTATTCCATAACTCCACTTCTAACGATCTTTTTAGTGAGTCGGCTGGTCTCGCCAATCTCAAATTGATTTGTAAAGGGGTGAAACTCCTTTACAACAACATCGATTTACCAAAGATTTTATATCCTCGGTTTAGATGCTAGTATCTCTTATAATTCCAAACTCTATCTCTTGAGATCAAAGGCGGATTTCCACAGAAATCTACATCGATCTTATTCTTTAAGTCACGATTGACCCGGTTAAGGGTGCCCGTGATTTATATATGCTTATCCATCTCCCTATTCTGTTATTTAATCATCTCATCATTGTTCCTAACTTATCTTCAAATCATTCTTGAAGTGTATTTGTAAACTAATATTTAAAACGTTTTATATATTGTGTTGTTTAAGTTGTTAATGTTGATTTGGGTTTCTGATCGATTCATCTGATCAACGCTATCGATAAGATTTCCAAAACACTTGAGCAGAGAAAACTAACACAATATGGTTTTTCAAATTTAGTAATGAAATAAATTTTGTAACTATATTACAAATCTTTTTCAGGATTTTATTGAATTGGTTGTTAAGAAATAATATTTGATTTTATATATCATTATCTCTTGTTTCATATATATATAATTGAACTACAAACATGGTTATAAATTTATTTGGATATTTAAAATGAATATAAAACAAAAATTTGAGAATTTAATTTCCGATGGATTTCAAACCTTGTATTTAAAGTTTTAAAAGGATATACTATATAAAGTATTTTTGAATAGAAATTTGTTTCCAAAGAATTTTTAAAGTTTAAAATTAGTGATTTCCGCTTTGTCGCTGGAAAATAACTTCGGTGATGAATGCAACATCATCGACATTCATTTTCAAGTATCGAAGTGAAGAGACCATTCTGTAGTCTTGCTACAGTTTTGTTTTAGGGAATTTAATTGATTTGAATTTCTAAAATAAGACTGGATTTATAACATATGCTGGTATATGATTAAATTTGAGTGGATATATATATATAGTATATGTGCATTTATTTATCTCTAAATAGTTTGGAATTTACCGGAAATTTAATTCTTAAATTTTATCTTGAAGGATAATTTCAAGTTTTGGATAAATATTCAAGCTTGAAATGATTGAATTGGAAAATTTTATTTGTATAATACACCATTTCATTCCAATATAACTTACCTAAATTATACAAAAGTTGAATATGAAATTGGATAATTTACAATATAGAATGATGATTGAGGAACTAAGAATAAATTTAAAGCAGTTATAAAAAGTGTAAATACATTTAACATAGTGATAAAATATATTGAGAGGAATAATTTAATTTTTATTAGAAATAAAGAAGAACTAAATTTTATTGTGTACATTTTGAATATAATAAATGATTTCTCAAATCCATGATTTAGAGATTGTTGATTTAAGATAATTGGATGATAAGATAATGAAATTAGAGATAGTTAAGATTTATTTAACTTATGTAAGATTAATTTTCAATTTAAGTTGAAAATTTCAAGGTTTCAAATCTACTATCTTATTTTGTTTTTTAAACTATCTTTTGGCTGTCCTTATTTCCCTTATCTTACTACAGAATGGGAAGGCTATCACTTATACCAGCCTGTTTGGAAACCTTTTATAATCTTTGGTACTCATTTTTGAATCTGAGCACTGCTTGCTAGCCATAGACCGTCGGTCAAGTGGAAAGGGTGAATCAGAATCTAGAGATCTTTTTTGTGCTTGTGTTCTTGATTCTGGAGGATCTTGGGAAGATCATCTCCACCTTGTTAAACTTACCTATAACAACAGTTATCAGGAAAAATTTCAATTTTCTTGTCATCTTTTCTTAATCTTATTTTATTCTATCTTTTTATGTGCTTTCCCGTACCTCATTCCTTTTCGGGGATGAAAAGTTTTGAGTGGGGGAGAGTGTAACAACCCTGTATTTTGTGATTATTTTAATTGTTTATTTTAATTATTTTAATTTAAATTCCTAATTTAAAAGCTTTATTTTATTTATTAAATGAATTTTTTTTAAATATAAATTTTGATTTTGATGTGGATTAGAATTTCAAACTTGAATAAATTGAATATTTTCCGAAAATGTGAATTTTGGTCAATATGGTCAAACTTTGACTTTTAAATTTAAAATTTAAATTTTTTTATTTTTGAATTTTATCTTTTATTATGAAAAAGATCAAAATTCAAGAATACTGCTTTTCGTTTCATTGAAATCCGATTTATATTATGAAAGTTATGCTTTTTCGAATATTGTATGTAAATTTATTTATTTAACAAAATTGATTATTTTAATTTATATCAATAATATTTTGTTTGTCATATTCATATTTTAAATTTTGTATACATGTGTAATATGACATGTTATATATATATATATATATATATATATAAACATTTTTAAAGTGTTGTTATAATTTTCAAAATGTTAACTGTATATGGTTTATATTTTAAAGCCTAGTTTTAAATTATTAAGCCATTTGCCTATTTACTTTCTATTATTCCTTAAATTAACTATTTATATTTTTTTCACTTTATTTTTAAGCCTTTTACTTTTATTTTCTGAATTGCATTTAGTTTATTTTAAAGAAAAAGAAAATAGAAATTCAAAGAGTCAAAAACTTTTCATTTCTTGTGACTTTTCATTTGCCCATGTCTTTTCCTTTTCCTTATGCCTCTTCATTGGCTTGACCTTCCTTTTTCTTACCTAGCCATGTATTCTCCTTAGAATTCACGTGAAAACTTTCTCATCCCTTCACCATTCACATCCATTTCAATCCTGAGAAAAAAAATGAGCAATGGCTTCCATTCTTCCTTCTACCTTTTCTCTTCTTCTTCATTGATTTTGCCCTTGTTTTCTCTTCAACTTTGCTCGGCCCTACCACCCATCATCACAACCATCCTCTCCACCATCACCATCCACAACAACCATCACTTGCTCCTCTGACCACCACCTCTGGCTATGACCGTTAGAAGAAGCCACCACCTCAAATTTGCAAAGCACTCCACCAAAACATGCCTAGCCGAGCCAAAATGTCACCACCAGTTCAATACCTTGCCTTAGCCACCTCCCCTTGCTCTACCACCACCACAACCTAATCTCTGGCCATCACTTGACCTCTGACCCGTCTTGTCCAGATCTGAAGCAAGCATGGCCGAGCCCATTTAACCATAGGCCAACCCAAAAATGTGAACCAAACTCATTTCCTTGCCTCTTTTGCCTTGTCCATTGATATGCTCCATGTTTCACCCTACCCTTGCTTTGTCTTCCACTAACCCGACCATAGTCGAGCATTTCAGGTTTAGACCTGATCATGGATGACCCTATGGCATGGATGGCCGAGCCCATGTTGAGAGATGGTCAAGCAATTTGAGTGGAAAGCAAGGTCAGGTCGCTTTGCTCTTTGTTGCTTCATATTTTCAAATTGTTTCAATACAAATTTTGTATTGAATATTCATATGTTATATTGTTTTGTTTTGAGTTGTTTACAAGATGATATCTTGGCTATCTCCACTCATTTGAATCACTAGTCATGCTGTATCATGCTTGTCGTGCCTTTGGAATCGGTTTGTGTGTCGTAGTGTTCTTCAGCTTGAAAAGGTGAGTCCTTCTCACTCTGACATGTTTACTTATGAAATAGTGAATCGATGACAAGTGTTTAGTAATTTAAAATGTTATGCAAGTAAATGATGATGATATGATATGCTATTCCATGTTATTACCATGTAAACTTTCTTATTTATCACCTGACATCTGATATATGACATTATATTGTGACATTGACATTGTTTATGCATATATTCACACTGCAAGTTCCCTGTTAGAATAGAATCACTATGGGTTGAAATGATACATATCCGAACGGACTTTAGAATAGGGAAAAATCATTATTGGCTGAAATGATAGGCCTGAGCGATTTTTATTTATTTTTATCTACTTGGGATTGCGGGTTTGAAAAGATAGAACTCGGGTTTTCTTTTTAAATTTCGGATTGAAATGATATATATATGTATCACTTGACCTAGGTTAGAAAATTATATACAGACCCCGTGGTATATTTTTGAATGATTTTTATTAAGATATGTATTTTTAAAAGTATGAATTTGATTTAAAAATATATAGTTTATGGTTTTAAGAAAGTTAAATATTAAGCTTTGAGTTTGTGAACTTAAGCATGTAAATTTGAAGTAAATATGATTTCTTGCCTTTAAATTTTATTTTTAAAATGTAAGGAAATATTAGAAATTTAATTTAAAGTTTTGCAATGATATTTGAAATAAAATGCTAATTTTGTTAAATTAATAAGTTAAGAAAACAATGAATTTTGACTTAACAAATGTATTTGAGTTTGTTAATTGGATATTTAATTATAAAATTTTATTGTGATTAATCATATGTTAAGTTGATTTAAATGTGTAATTTTGAAGTCTAGAAATATGATTTATAAATTTAAATAGAAATTTTTTAAAGTTTTGTTGTTTTGAAAAATTATAATAAAATCTGGAATTTTATTAATAGCATTTCTAAAATGCTGTAGTTTTATGACAGCGCTTCAAAATGCTGTTGTTTTGAACTTAACTATGTTTGAAATAATTAAATATCTATTACCGCAGTTTATAAATGTCGTTATTCTTGTACTAAACTATTTTGGAAGCTATAAGCTATGATAGCACTTTATAAATGCCGTCGTTACTGAAATTTGACAATGTTTTGAAATATTGTAGATTTTAACACTATTTGAGTTATATTTTAAAGTGTTAAATTATTTAATTTTTGGAATTGATTATTTGTGACATTTACGGAATTTTGAATATATTGTATTATTAAAATTTGAATTTTAAGGAATATAAATTGAATTTGAATTTGAATAAGGTTTACCTGGTTATGTGTTAAATGGAATGAAATGTAATGAGATAAATGAATTTTTGAATGGAATTTTGAAGTGCGTTTTGTAATGATATTTAGAATAATAAATGGAATTTAAATTCATTTTAAAATGATATTTAATTTGAATATTTGATTTTGAATGGTAATGGATTGATGAAGGATTTGAATGGAAATGATTTTGAAATGCTTTGAATGATGAAATCTGTATTTTGATAAAAACGTGAATTTAGAATGATATTTGATTTTTATAAATAAATATTTAAATTTATATTAGTATGAAAGGATATTGGGTTTACTTGTAATTTGGGTTAGTTAAATAATATTGGATCTATGAAATGAATATTTCAAAACTAAGCAATAATGAAGTTAAATTTGAGATATATGAAATTATAAAATTTAGTTTTGAAATGTGGGATATTAAGCTATGAAATATAATAAAAATTGAATAGTTTAGTTGTGAATCCAATCTATATTTGAATTGGTAAGATTTGAAATGGTTTGTTGGAATACTAAATTGAAACTGATGGTTTGAATGGAATTGAATTGAAAATTTGAAAATTTGGGTTTAATTGAATAAATTGAAAATGTAAAGAATTAAAGGAATGTTTTGAAAGTGTACGTGCAGTACTAAGGATCGTATAATATAATATATAAATGCAGAAACTGATAATAGCAGTAAAATAAGAACTAAAGTAAGCACACCAGGAATTTTTATACTGGTTCGAACTTCCTGTTCTACGTCTAGTCCCAGAATATCCTCTGGATTTAGACTAAACCCCTCACTTAACCCGGAGGAATAGGTGTACCACACCTGAGCAGCTGAACAGGAATCTTTCCGCCTCAATAGCCGAAGAGGACTTCAACTCAATACAAATAATTTGTTGATGAGTGTGTTCTGAATAACACGGATTGTCCTTTGATAGTACAATTTTCCTATAATCAAATCCTCAAGAATATGTAGTGTGTGTGAAGATTTGGAAGGAGGATAATCTCGTAGAATCGAAGTATATAAATTAATTCAGAGATTCTAGCGATATTGAATGAGAATGAATGCTTTTATTTGTAGAAATAAATAGAGAATAGATTTCAGAATTATATACAAGAATTAGTAATTGTAAGAATGAATTAAACATGTTTATATAGTTGTAGAATAGTTACAATCTTTCATGAAGAGTTTCAATCAAAGGTTGTGACCATATCTCTTGGATTGAAGGTGATTCCTCTTCACGAACGATCACAACTCTTCAGAAAAATAGCCGTTATTTCCAGGTCGGTTGACTGAAAATTCTGGCCTGTCAGCTGAGTTTAAAATCGTGCACAAAACAGAGCATATCTGTACACCAATAACAGGTTCGGTTAGCCGAGTTTTCTGGTCGGTCGGCCGAGTTTTCTGGTCGGTCGGTCGAGTTTTCTGGTCGGTCGGCCGAGTTTTCTGGTCGGTCAGCCGACCTGATGTTATGTGCACAGATCATATTTTTTCAAGTATAAAACAATATATAACTATTTGTATGTGTGTGTGACTACTTGAAAAATGATTTTAACAATATTCTAAGACTCAATATAATAAAATATTAATACTAATCTCTGGATTGTAGTCTTGTCTCCTTTGTAGTGCACAATAAACTTTTATTCTCTTTTTGTCGCCTTTGTATAGTATTCTCTTTGTAGTTCGTCTTATGATCTCTGAAGCTTGTGTCATGAATCAAAACCTATGAATCAACATGTTTCATGATTTCAAATGTATGATTTAGAAATGTTGTGATTTTCAAAGTGTAACGATTTCAAGTATTTTGGTTTCGAAAGAGTTATAACTTTGAAAGTACTTAGATTTTTTTTGAAAGGTGAATATATATTTGAAATGGAAATGATATCGTATTGATTTGAATATTGTTTTGAAATAAAAATGGTTTTAGTTTCGAAGTATAAACTATTTTGAAAGGAATATAGTTTTGAAATGAAATGATTTTATTTTTGAAGTATAAACTATTTTGAAATGACCACGGCGTTATAATAATGTTTGGTTGTTAAAGAGAGCGGGATCGGAAGTTGTGACGACCCGGAAATTTTTAACATTTGAAATGGAATATTTAGTGGATTTTAAATATTTGGAGGTTAGTTTAACTTGAATTTCGAATATAAATATGAATTTGGCAATTAAATTATTGAATTTAGTTTATTAATGATTTGATGGCAATTAAATTATTGAATTTTCAATTTTTAGCATGTTAAAAATAATTTGATGGCTTAGAAAATTTATATTGATAATACTAAGGTTAATGGAAGCTTCAGAATTTGATTTGGAAATACTTTATTCAGTTTTGAAATCATATTGTTTAAATCGATATTTAAAAATAGCATTCCGAGGCACAGTCTCGGAATTCGACAAAACTAGTTCCATTGGATCCGGAATATTGTATTATTATCGGATTTTAATTTTCGTAATGTTTGGAGTTGTTGTTTAGCCGTAGGATAAGCAAACGCGTTGAAAATTAAATCGAAATTTAATTTAATAGCTGGGTTCAAAAAGCTATCTTCTTCATACGATCGAATTTGGACTCGGAACCTTTTCCATTGTGTTCAGAATAGAGGTATAACATTGTAAACGCCTAGCGGCACGCCTCGATAGGAGGTCAAATTTTAAGTTGCATTTGAATTTAAATTTGAACTTTATATATATATATATATATATATATATATATTAATGGTTGATTGGCACATATACTCATATCAGCTGCCTTCTTTACCATCAACTTATTATAGCTAGATTACTCAAACACACTATCTCCTCCACGTCCACATATCACATCACCTTCCCTTTTCTTTTCAGCCAAAAAAGAAAAAAAAATATGATAAGTACTAAAGCTATTAAAATTGCACTCTTCATCCTCCTTTCCCATTTTCTTTATCTGCTGCTCAAAATAGCTTCAAAATAAAGTCCTCCCAGTTCATTCTAAAACTAATCAAAGAAATTTTTTTGAAAGTGGCGAACGAAAAAAAAATCACGAACCCAAAGTTTGAGTTTGTCTCGTTCTCCATTCGATTTCCGAGATCGATCGAAGGGCATCCCTCCTTTACAACTCGCGAGGCCGTTTTTGAGCTTATGGAAAACAATTCGGCTCATTATCGATTTGAGCTTGGGGAAGGCCGACGATGCTGGGTTGTCGCGTGTTGGGAGTCGTCGGGGCAGAAAGTCAAGATCTGGAGATTGCTCGGCCACGCGTGGCATCAGTGGGTGGCGGCGCAAGTCGTGAGGCCACAGTTCAAGCGATGAAATGGTTCTAGGGTTCGATTCAAGGAGGATGGCGCATCATCGGTGATGCCGTGATTGGAGCGGCGCTCGCATACGCGAGGCATGGTGGCGCGATCGAGATTCGTGAATTCGAACAGGGTTATGCGCATGAGTTGTTCGAGGTCGCACGGCTGGGGGGGTGACACTTGCTGAGGTCGGTGTTCGAGGTAGCATCTGTGGAATTGGTTTTAATTGTTGTGCTAACATATGTGGATGCAGGGAAACACGTTGGAGGGATCCAACTGGATTCCTCAAATATTGGATTTGTTTCATATATTGTGTGTTGATTATTTATAATCTGTATGTGATTATTTGTAATTGAAACCCTTGAAGGCTATAATTTAGCCGAATATATTTTTGGTATCGTAGGATACCAGAAATAAATAAAATTGGATTTTTCTGAAATTTAGTAGAAAATTTATAATTAATTAATTTTAGTAAATTGAATAAATTTAAAAGAAGGAATTTGTTTCAAAAGATAATAAATTTGGTGTTTAACATAAATTTGGAAATCAATTTGATAATTGATTTGTTGTTGAAAGTGAATATTTGGGAATCGATTTGAAAATCGTATATCTGTGGATATTTGAAAATCTAAAATTCACAATGGGAGTTTTATAAAAGAAAGGGAAATTTGTTTTAAAAATAAATATTGTTTTATTTTTAAAGCTATGAAAAGAAATTTACAGATTTGGAATGTAAATTAAAATAAATCGAGAAGATTTATTAATTGATATAAATTGAAAGAGAATTCTTTCCTAAAAAGCCGAATATATTTTCAAAGTAACTTTTAAAGTATAAATTAAAAGTTTTAGAAATTGTTTTGAAAAATATTGTCAGAGAAATTATTTTTGGGAAATGTTTAAATCTTTAAAGTAAAGATTTATTTAGTTAATTATAGAAATGATTATTTTAAAGATTTAATTAATATTTGATTTAGAAATTGGTTATCTAAATATTTATACTCTATCTACTAATTTTATTTCAAAAAGATTTGTTATGGACTTAAAGTTTATATTGACATTAACATAATATTTTCATAACTAATAATTAAGTAAGTGTTAAAATAATTTTATTTTAAAATGTTTCCCAAATATTTTGGATAAGTGAATTAAATTATTTTTTAAAGTATTTGAACTCGACAAATTTTCAGTGGAATTAAATAAATATTTGAAAATTTATTCCACGTGAGGAAGTGATTTGAAATTTGTTTTCAAAGGACTGAAGCGTGAAATATATCTTGCAAAGATATTTTGAAAATAAATAATTGGGGAAAATTATTTAAATCTGCTAATTGTTGTGAATGTTGATTGATAGTTAAATAACCGACTATCAATATTGGCCTTTAAATGGCATTAGAATTTCGATGCGATCGGGAGTCGAATTCCAAATGGATATTCGAAACCCACATCGAACCTTTGTGATTGTGATGGATCTTTTGTTTAAGAAGATCAACGTGGAAATTGTAGTGATTTGTTTGAAATCTGAATGAACACTTATTTTTAAAAATAAGCGCTCATTATTCGGATTAGCCGGGTGAGGACCTTGTGTCATAAAACCCATTCCAAATAATGATACGACGAAATGGGATTGCATTTGAAGACGGTGTTGAAGACCGGGTATTTTCGAAAGCAAAAGGATTACCCGTCGAATGTCTCTGCACCGGGTTGCTCCTGTATAGATATTTGATCACGCTTTGTGATGGGGATTCCGGACGTGATTAGTAAATATCCGGATTTGCAAGGGCTTCTTTGAAGTGCTTTCGGTTCCGTTCGATCCCGAAATGGACTTGTATGGATGTGTGTCTGACATTAAATTTTGAGATGTAAAGCTGGTTTCCATCAAATACATTTCTGTTGGTGGAGGAGAATTTATTCTCTTAGCTTAACACCCTTCTCTAAAACGTACGAGCTCAGAGGTTATGTAGTTGATGGTTATTAGTGATATACTCCCAATTTGGTAATGTGGCATGCGAAGTGCTGCCGATCATTTGTTGATCAAAGCATGACTTTGTGAAAAGTGTAGCTTTGTGCACGAGACTTCGTCGTACCTCACACCCCGGAAATGGTCGAAATAGGAAAGATGCGGCAAGGTTATGAGGGTCGCGCTCTTTAGGGTATGTCTTTTCCTTCTGGAAAAGGGTGGTATCATGGTATGGAGCCCAGATATTTAACCTATGTGGTTGCTGCAAATCTATTACTCTTTGTGGTTGTTGCTTTGTGGTTGAGGATCCTCGAATAAAGGTCGCAAACGACCGGGGGATGGCATACTCGCATAGTAGTTACCTAGTTACAGAGGTAACCCGGCCTTGTGTTGGCAGAGAGCTGGTTAAGTTTTGGGGACGTCCCTCCAAAGGCGTACCCATGTGGCAATAGGAAGTTCTTTAGCCTGACCATTTTCTGGAAATCCAATCTCCAATATGCGCCTTGCACGGTTTTAGTTGTAGAACCTGCCATTTAACATGGTACCTATAGTAGGCATACTATAATGGTACGTATGCTGGCTAAGATTAATATTATACTTTCGAAATGTTTTGTGCACTATGCACTAATGATAATACTAAAAAGATTTTGCGTATTAAGCATGTTTGACTATCATAAGGAGAAATCTCCTCCAATTCTGCGTTTGCATTGTGTGTGTGGTGGGAAGCCTTATGGTAGTTTCATTTTCCAAAAGCATAGCGGATTTCTTTTTATTTTCTTTGTGAAAAGAACTATTTTTAAGATCTCACACCAGTCTCACGACTGACCTGGAGTTTATTGTTCCCTTTCTAAACTCTGGGTGCCCATAATTTTCAACACGAGCAGCCTAGAGTCAGGTTATGATTATTCGGGAGTGAAAGCTATCAAGAAGTTGCTGTGGAGATCAGGAGTTGAAGTTGGATGGCGAGGCGTATCACTTATATATGTAATATTTCTTTTCTGCTGTTTGTTGTTGTAAACTCTGATAATGTGATGTATAAACTGATATAATGTTTATGTTTTAAAGATTATTCTTTATCTATTATATGTTGTTCCACTGCGAAATGTGAGATTCTGTTATTGTTTCTATTTCTTCTTCTATCTTCTTCTTTTTCTACCTCTTTCTTCTTTAAACCCGAAGACTCGTACATTTGTTCCACTTTGGGCTGAATTATTGTGGAATTTTGCCAGCTCAAAAGGGGTACGGATTTGCGGGCCTTTACAGAAGTTGTCACACTCTCTGCCAACTCTGAAAACCACTTTAACAACCGTGTACACGGTGGAGATTACAGAATGAAGTAGGATGGTGGCGAAGGTCCTATTGTGGTATGAACGTGGACCCGACCTCCATGAGTTGGCATAAGGTGGCTAAAACAGGAGCGATCGACGGGCCAAGTGAGGTCATTCCTCCGATCGGACACATTCCTTCGATACTATACTTTTATCTTGTGGTTGATTTGATGGCCATCCTTTGATTTTGATTTGGGAGTGTGTTCCGAGGTGGGCGGTAGTGGCTGCAATGCGTTACCACCAGCCCGAAAGCGTAATTGGTATATCTACCCTGGCATTGCCTAGTTGTGCCGTGTCACCTACTATATCGAGCCTTACTGCGAGTTTGTTTTTCTCACGTAGCCTATGGAATATTTAGGGTAGTCTTTCGATCTGTAGATTTGCTAATACTGGATGGACTACAGGGGCTATTACGTGTTGGGGGCTATATGGGTAACCCTTCAACGCTATTTTAAAGTAAGTTTATTTTACTGTAGATATTATTATAATAGCGCAATATTACTACATAGTAAATAGTTTAACGGATCCTTAATGAATGGGCAGTCCTAAGCATTCTTTAAGTTACTGATGCATTTTTGTTACTGTTCACTTGAGTTGATTTGCAGTTCATAAGTTTTTATGTCCTGACTCGAGTGTCTTGTGTTTTTCTTTACTCTCGAGTCAGATTGAGTGATTCAACATTCAAGACTTACCTTTAGAGTTGGAGCTTTGCTTGAAGATCCAGCCATCTATTTTGCTTTCAGTGTCCAGTGATTCTAGTGATGTATTCTGATTTGTACCTGATGTATCTTTTTACTTTTCTGTTGTATCTTGTTTAACTCTGATGTATCTTATATTTATATAGTAGCTTCATGAACTACTATTTCTTTTAATTCCGCTGCATTATTATTTACTCTGTGTCTGTGATCTATGATCTGTGATTATTTATTTACTGTATATTCTAAGATTTGCCCAATTTTATTTACAACGCGGTATTTACATCGGGCGTGACCAAGAACATTCCTGTCACTGCGCCTTTCTTGTTAGATGCACCATCGATGTATGGTTTCCACAAGGAAAAATTGCTTGTAACACCCTCCCTACTGTTTTCGAGCTAGAGCACCTGGCTATGAAATCAACCATAGCTTGCTCTTGATTGATGTGGGAGGGTGGAGATAATGTGATTTATCCGAGTTCCATGGACCATTTCAACAGCCAATCCGCTGCATTAGGTTGAGTCAACACCTGTCTCATGGGCTGATTGGTGAGGACCTTGATAGGATAAGCTTGGACATATGGCTATAGGCATCAAGTGGCTATGAATAGGTGGTAGGCTAACCTCTCTAACTTGGAATGGCTTGTTTCAAATCTTATTAACCACTTACTGATGTAATAAATGAGATGTTGGGATTTTTCCTCATCAGGATTCAAGGCGGAAATAATCGCATAGTCAGTCACCGCAAGATATAAATACAAGTCTGCCCCAATAACCGACTTTGATAATACAGGAGGTGTGGCTAGGTGAAGGCTATGGAGAAATCTTTTCTCCATTTAAATGACATCCCTTGTGACGACCCGGAATTTTTGAGCATTTAAAATCAAAATATTTAATTGATTTTAAATATTTAAAAGTTTAATTTTAACTTGAATTCCGAATATCACAATTTATTTGATAATTGAATTATTAAATTAAATAAGTAAAGTTGGGTAAATTGTTGAATCTAGAGTTTTAAGCCTATTAAAAATAATTTGAAGGCTTGAAAAATTTATATTGATAGCACTGAAGATAATAGAAGTTGTAAAATTGAATTTAACAGTGATTTGTTCGGTTTTGAAATTTTATAGTTTAAATTGAATTTAAAAATAGCCTTTCGAGGTACAGTCTTGGAATTCGACGAAACTAGTTCCATTGGATCCATAATATTAAATTATTATCGGGTTTCAAATTTCATATTGGTCGGAGCTGTTGTGTGAGCATACGAAATATAAACGCGCTGAAATTTAATAGATATTAATATGATGAAATTTAATTTAAATAAATAGTTGAGCCTTCCTGTATATGCCTCCCCCTTAACTTAAAATCGAATCCAGATCGTCTTCTTGCAGAAGCCATTTTTCTTCCCCACTTCCTTTTTAAATTTTACTTTCCTATCCCCTCTTTCTTCAATTCAAATCGCCAAAGAAAGGAAAAAAAAATAATCATGGCCGATACTTCAGACCCAAAAGTAGAACATATAATAAAATCGATTCTTCCCTTTTAACATATACGACCGAAAAATAAAAATAAAAATCATGCTTTCCCAAATCAGAGCAGATCGAGTACGACCATTACTAATCGATCTTGAATCGCCTTTCACCCGTATCGACTCGTGTTTGGGTCGCGATGGCGCCGTGAAGAGTCGTACAGCGACTATTTCGTTCGCACGAGAGGGGGAGCTCAACCTCGTTTTTACGCATGATAGGGAGTGGTGATTCTGGGTGAAGGCGCGAAGATCCTTGTTGGTCAAAAAAGCGGTATCGACTGGTGAAATGGCGACGTGGAGGAGCATTGCGTCTAAGGAGCAGGCTAGGGTTGGAAGCATCACGATTTTTGGGGACGAGGGGTCGCGGTTGAATCGCGATTGCGAGGAGGCAGTGAGGTTTACCAGAGGAAATTGATATATATATATGTATATAAATATAGGTAGGTTTCAATAGTAGATAGATGTTTTTAGATAAACAGCTTAAAAAATATATATATAATAGGAAGCAATTCTGTTTTCATTTAATGAACGAATATGGGTTTGGAAGGATTTTTTTTAATTCATTTTAATTGCTGAAATAATTTATTAAAAAGAAAATTTATTCAAAATCAAATTTACGAGTTGAAACACAAATCTTTAGTTAATTGAAAATTTACAACTGGAAATTTAGTTGTTCGATTAGCTCAACTATTTATAAATGGTATAGATATTTATACAAGGTTTAAATTAAAGGAATAAATAATGATAGAGTTGCTCGATCAATTCAAATATTAATAAGTCATATAATATTTTATGCAAGGTCAAAAATCGAGAAAACCAAGGGAATATTGGAGTGAATGGCAAACGCAAAATCAAAGGTGAGTTAATCTCACTCGGTGAAATTAAAATTAAATTTAGAAGATTAAATTTAAATAAATGTTTGAATGGTTGGATTGATTGATGTGATATAGTATGATATTTTGGAATTGGTATATTATATTGTGCTAACGTTGTGGATGCAGGGGAAAACAGGTTGGAGGGATCCAACTGGATCCCTCAACATTTATTAAATTATTTAATACCCTCTGTTGTGATTATTTTATATTCTGTGATGAATATTATTGACAATTGGGATATTGGATGTTATGGTTTACCTGAACATGTTCCGGTGCACTAATTTATCAAGATATATAGAATTGGATTTTGGAAATAAAATGAAGAGAATTTGCAAGTGAAACAATTATAGAGAATTTAAATAAATTAGGAATGAATTGGATAAGAATAATAATAGTTTTAAATTGTAATAAATAAATTCCGTATATGGAAGGGAAATTCGAATAAACAGAAGATTAATAAATTTTTAAGACTTCAGTATGATTAAAACATTTACTTAAAATTTAAGATTTAAATTATTCAAGAAGAATAAAAAAAAGTTGGGAAAATCTGGAGTTGGAATATTTCAGTTAAAGATTTTAAATCAAACGGAAAATAACAATTATAATAATAGGTCTATAACTAATGAATTTTGAAATGAATTGAGTAATTAAAGAAACTTATTTCAAATAAAATAAATTGGGAATCAATTTGGGGAAATTGATTCAAGTGATTGAAATTGGGATTTTCTCTGGATAGCCAAGTACATGTTTTTAAAAGTAATTTTTTTTTTATAAATTAAATGTTTTAAAGTTTTTTTATTAAAGGAAGCAAGTTTTGTAAAATTTATTATTTCTAAAATTTAAAGTCTAAAGTAAGTATTTTATTTTAATCTATTTTAGTAGTAATTATTAAGAAGTAATTTAGTATTTTGTTTTTTTAAAAGTAGAAATCTAGTTTTATATTTTATTAAGTAACTTTATTTTCAAATGTTTATATAATATATATTTTTAGCCAATTATTGAAGTAGTTCAAACTTAAATGTTTTAAAGTAAATTCCAAAACAAGCATTTTGTTTAATCTATTTTCGTAATAATTATTTAAAGAATAATTTGGTATTTTTGATTAAAGAAGAAATCTAATGTATAGTTATAAGGTAACCTTATTTTAGTCATCTCTAAAGTGTTATAATAAATTAAGTATTAAAGTAAAATTTTCTAAATCAAATGTAAAATATATTTTACAATAAAAATGTGTTAACGTGAAATTCTGACGCTAACACCTCCGTGTGTGTAGAAACAGTGTGAAAGCACCACCCGTGAATGCGGGAATCAAGAAATAGCAGTAAGTAACAGAAAATGCACTAAGTGAACACAGAGTTTATAGTGGTTCGGCTTATGATCAAGCCTACGTCCACTTCAATCCTTTTATTGCTGATTGGATTACAACTTATTACAATCTCTTCCAATTACAATTCAATTCCATTTAAAAGACAAGTAGCTAGAGAAAACTTCGATGCAACAAAGTTCTTCGAATCCATGATTGAATGTGTTGAGTCTTTGTGTGAAGTTTTATCTAAGCGTCTTGCGTGAGCTTGAAGTGATGGAGTGTAGCTTGCTTTGAAGATAGTAAAGTTCCAACGCCTTGAAGAAAAATGATCCCCCCCCCACAAAATCCCTTGAATGTTGGAGGTGGTCACGTATTTATAGGGGTTTTCCTCCTTAAGTCGTAAGCCGTGCTTGACTCATGGTTTACTCGTGGCTGAGTCAAGTTGGGTCGTGGACGACTTAACTGGCTGAGTCCAAGCTTGGTATCAGAGCGCCCTCGGTCTCCTGGATATAGCACAAGTCCTATGTCGTCCACGAGTCAATCCTCTTTGACACAAGTATTGTGACAGCGGGCTACAACTCAGTGGTTTTAGGTTGTAGGCGAGTCATACTGAGTCGTGAGTCGTGAGTCGTGGCCGATGTGCAACTCTAACTTCTTACTGTCTCGAGTCCTTAAGTTGTGAACTTGTTGAGTCGGTAACTAATTAGGTCGTTGAGTCGATAGTCTTGATGAGTCGCGTATCAGTTAAGTCGCAATACTTTTTAGATCGTGTACCCACTGAATCGCTGACCTCTTCAAGTTGCTTGGGGCTTTAAGTCTCTAACTCGTTAAGTCGGTGATTCACTGAGTCGACCTGTCTCATGAACCGTTCCCCCTTGAGTCATTTTGTTCCTCTAAGTTGCCTTAAGCCTTAGCTCGTCAGCTAATTGAGTCGCAACCAGTTGAGTTGGTCCATTCTTTAAGTTGCTGAGGCTTATTGAGTTGTAGGTCCACTGAGTCGTTAAGGACCTTAAGTGGATGAGTCGGCCCAGATTTCAACTCGTTGGCAGAACGGGGTTAACATTTGCCCCTCGAAGTACATGCCTAAGTCGTAGGTCGTGTGCTTCGACTCATCTTAGCTCGTGTGCCGACTCAAGCTCTACTGCCCAAAGCTATAAAAACCTGAGTCGCTTCCCTTTTCTTCTCATTCCCTAACCTTTAAACCGTGTCTGCCATTAACGCACCTTCAAGCTCCCAAAGGCGATTTCGACCAGATTCATCTCCGATCATCTCTAACATCATACTGCGTAAGCGATCTCACTTTCCCTATGATTGTCGATCATCTCTAACTTATGCGCCCCATCTTCATCTTCGATTTGCCCCTTTGAGCCCTGCGAACTTGGTTGTTTTGGTCATCAACGGACTTAGGGTTATCTATTCTGATGATCCACGATTCGAAGCGATTCAGTGGTGTGATAGAGCTAGGATTGTTGATCGAGAGTTTATTGGGTTAACGTGTTAGGAATTAGAAGGTTTATGGGATAGGAGGGAGACGGTTCATGGGTTAAGAGCTAGAAGGTAGACGGATTTAGGAATTGTATGGTAAGTAGGCCAATCAGAGTGGAGCATTGCCTCGGATGCGACTCAATAATTCTGGGTGACCTGATATCCTTCGCGGCTCAACTCTGGACCGGCTTACTAATCCTCACGACACAAGTCTTGAGTCGTGGCCGAGATAGGACTTGGAGAATTTTCTCATAACTTTGAACCGAAATCTTTTCTCCCTTCTATGCCTTACGACTTAAGCATTGCCGACTCAAAGGGTTGACGACTTATAGCATAAACGACCTAAGCCGCCTTATAAACTTTAAATCGTGGGCGAGTTAATATATTGAAATGTCTCGGAGCATAATCCTGACTTGAACTTTAACTTGGATTGCTGAAATAAACTGCCTGAATATTGATTTGTTTGGACTTTAACCTGTTAAACTTTGTTGCATATTTTAGTTTTACAGATTGCTTCAATTTGCGAGTCTACAACCTGCTTAATACAATAGTCACAGAAAATTGGGATGAATATACTGCCACTGATTGCCCTCATCCAATGACAGATTAGTTAATAGAAGATAATTAACTTAAATAGATTGTGTGAACGAAGTGCTTCAATTCAACGAATTCAAGTAGAGTATTAAAGCAACATTGAGATAGTCAATTGAAATCGACCGGTTTGCACCAATACTGCACTTGAACTTTTTAAATTAACAAGTCCTGAAATTTAGTAATCGATCAATTGTCGACTAGTTTAACTTCTGTTATATTTACTTGTCATTATTATTAGTTCTGCACAACACTTCACACTTTTAGGAAACGTGCACCTTCACGTTTGAACATCCAGTTAATTATGTAGAATGGCTTCACATCAAGGAGAAGAAGAAACGGAAGCTCAAATGAGAGAGACATTTCAGGTAGCTGTTCCCATGGTAAATCCCCCAGAGAGAGTTCCGACTAGCCTTACCACGAGAGCGTTTATTCAGATACGCACTCATTTTGGTTTTGCTGAAAATGAAGTACTTTTTCCTGGGCCAAATGATACTGCTGACAGTCCTCCCCGTGGTTTTGTCGCAGTCAACCGTCAAATGTGCTTAAGCGGGGCGATTCCCCCCTTCAATGACTTCCTTCGAACCTTCCTCTTTCGGCTGACAATTTCTCCGTTCCAACTCCATCCTAACGGTGACGCTATCTTGATGGGGTTGTGTGTTCTGTTTAGGAGAACTCTTGACCGCTTGCCAAGCTTTGAAGAAATCTGTTACTTATGCTCTTTCACAAAAATTAAAGATCATCCTTCTATCGTAGTTATAAGGAGCGCTAGGAATCGCAAACTCATCACTAATCTCTCTGACAGCGCTCATGGATTCTTAAGTCAGTATTTCTTTGCTCGCTGCCCACCAGGGTTTTACGCCATTTGGAGAGTAGGAAGTAAGATTAGCTGCTTTAATTTTTCCATTCCTGAGCTTTTTTGAGATCAGAGTTGCTAAGTGCTATTTTCGCTCTTTCCTTTTTCAGCACTTCCTCCTCCTTCTAAAGATCCAAGTCTCAAACAAATTTTTGAAAGACTAAGTGTCGTGGCCAAAGAGGAGAGGAGTACAAAGTTTTTGTTGAGGGATGAACTTTTGCATCAATATGGGCTTCTACATACTTCTCGCTCTACGCAATCTCACGAAGCCCCGGATTCTCCAGCTAAAACTCCAGATGCCCCGCCTCCTGCTAAAGAGCCTGTGCAGGGAGAAACTACCATTGAAGCCTCACTAGTGAAATGTTCGACTCCGAAAGATGCTGCGAGGCCGTCTGATAAGTCTACACTTGCCCCAATTATTGAAGAAGAGGAGCCCCTTCATCAAACCGAGGAGCATGTTGAGGAAGGAATCGATGGAGGGAGCCTTGTTAGGCACGATGGTGATGACATCTTTGGGAGTTTAAGCGACATAATGACCACTTCTCAAGAACTCTTTAAAGATGACTCTGCCAGTGTTAAGGTTATATCTCCGGCGGTTGAAGCGACATCCGCCCTTAAACAAACTCCTTTATCCCAAGAACTGTCACCGACGGTGAAATCAATTACTCTCCCTCAACCGAGGAGCGGTTCGTTAGTTCAGCGCGCGTAGTTTGCACATCACACACGACTAGGATTCTTTGACATCTTATACGCTTAGCTCTTCATACTTTCCAAAAAATTCTAAAGTTGTGTTTTTTCCAATTTCAAGTTCTTCAATGAAGCGAGGTGGCTCGTATTATGATTACTTCCAGCGATACGGGAGACGCGGCCAGTATGACTATAAGCGCTATCTTCCTGTTCTCAGAGAGACTGATGAAGAGAGGGCCGCTCGGAAGGCTCGGGAGAGACGTGCCCATGAAGAACGTTATGGAAGACCGGATGACCGATACGATTCTTCCCACAAAGAGGGTGACTCCCACAAACGCAAATCTCACGATGACAGAGGGAAGAGTCACATAACTGATGACCCAAGTAAACGGACTAAAGTCAGTGAGCAACCAATGCCTGCAACTTCTGAAAAGATTACCGCTCCTATTCCTTCCTCAGTCTCCTGCCCCTTCCCGTACTGATATCCAGGCAATCATCAACAGGCCTTCTTACCAAGTTGGACTAGGTCCAGCCACTCTCCAAAGTCGATTTCCAAATTGGTGCTTAAAAGGAGTTCGCTTTGACCTTGACCTGGTTCCCATAGATAAAAATGCCATGTTACGGAACCTTGATGCCGTTATAATTGACATTAAGAGGATGTCAAATTGGCAAAAACTTGTTGATGAGCTCCAAAGGGTGAATCGGGCCAATCTCGAAGCTATGCTGACCATGGAGAATGACAAAACCGAATGGCAAAAGACCCTTAAGCAGCATGATGCAGAAATGAGGAGCATTGCCGATTATAATGAAAAACTTGAAGCGGAAGTTGGGAAACTCAAAGAGGAGCTTGCCACTTCCTCCACTTCTTATTCTCAAAGGGAGAGTGTGCTCCAGCAGCAGGTGCGGGATGCTCATGCTGCGCAAAGGGATGCCGAGGCCAAGGTTGATGGGTTGGAGCAAATTGTAGAGGGCTACCATACTGATATTACTCAGTTACGAGGGAAAACTAGCTTTCAGGTTGCGGAAATTGAAAAATTGGAAGCTCAACTATTTAAAGTCGAAAGAGAGCGAGATGAGGCTATTGCTGGTAGAATTGCAGCTGAAGAAGCTCATGAAGCTACCAAAGCTGACATCGGCTCGACATTATTTGAATTCTATTTGCAAAGTGTGTTAGGGCGTGGCAGTCTTGCATTTCTGGGTCCCAAATATGAGGTTACCCTAGCTGAAGTATGGGAAGCCGCGCTTGATATGTTTAAAGGCACCGGGTACACTGAAGAGGAGCTAGAGGCGCACTATTTAGACTTCGAAGCTCGCGCAGCTCTTGCTAGAGGGAAGGAGCAACTTGCTAGATCGCGAGTTGAAATGATGGGGGAAGAGCATCAAGAAAAAGAAACAACTTTGACTGCCCCTATCCCTCCTTCAACTTCAGTCGATGTTGACATTGCTGGTTCTAGCTCTCATACACCGATTCCTACTAAAGCTGATACCGGAGCCATAATTACACAAGCCGTAGATGAGCCACAAGAGAGTGCTGAAGCTCTAGACTACGAAATTGATGTGATACCACCAACTTCTCCAGGTAACCCTAATAATGCTCAGGGGGACAACTTGCTAGTTTCTTACGGATTTGACGAGCTTCTTGATTATTTCTTGAATCTCGACGAGCCATTGTCTCCTCTTTTTGCGGGAAATACTGACACTTTTAACTTTTCCTTTGTAGAGAAAGCGCCGAGCGTCATTCAAATTTCTCCACCTCCAGTTACTGTTCCTCTGCCTCCCCCAATCACTCCTACTCCTCATCTGGGATCACAGGAAGAAATAATAGGTGCCCTTCGGGGCTTGGATGACCCAGCTGCTTCGCAAGAGCAAAAGGACGAAGGACTTGAGGGAGGTGAGATATCTCCGGAGCGGACTCCTTCTGTTGACATAACTTTGTCTAAACTTGTTACTCCAGGAAGTGAATCTTCTTCAAAGAGGAAAAAGAAGCGCGGAACATCAAAGAAGAGGAGGAAGAGCATCATTGCTACTGAAGAGGAACCGAAAGTTGAACCAGTTGTACCTCTCTCTCCTTCTTCCTTCATGCCTACAGATCGACCCAAAAATCTAACCATCCGGCCGGGTGAAGGGTCCAAAGGTGGCAAGAAGAAATGAAGATTCCAATTTTTAGCTTTTTGTTTTTATGCACGTACTGGTCGGGGATTGTGCGGGTACCGGCCCCCGCTTTCTTTGTTTCGAAACTTGTATCTGTAAGAAATTGTAATAGAATTGAATAAAATGATCCTTTATTTGTACAAACTTCTTGTTTGTATTTGAGAATGCATTTATTTTTTATTTTTGTACAAGTTTCTTTATATAATATTGCAGTGGGCTTATGGTATGTTGTTTGAGCATTACTTTTGCCAATGTAGCTATACCATGTTGCCCCCATACCATAAGCTCGTTGCAATACTTTCAATTTCGAGGGGACTTGTACTCTTTTCTCTTTTTGGAGAATACTTATTCCGTTCTTGGAGGAATACTATTCTACTTGAAATAGAGTTCTCCTCGTTTCGTATGAGTTCTCACGCCCTATCCTTCGGAAATATCACTTTTTCTTTGCATATATATATATATATATATATATATATATATATATATATATTACAAAGTGAATTCTCCTATGTAGTAGAGCGGGCCTCCGAAGAACACTCTAGTCTTTGTAGGAAGGGTCTCTCTCTCTTTTTTTTAAAGTATAGATGAACCGATCTTCCTTCAAGAACTAAAGTGTAGCTTTAAAGAGGAATTTCTTCTTCTTCTTCTTTTTTTGTTTCGCATTTCTGATGAAATGTTTCTTTAGAAAGTTGTACCTCTGAGGAGGGATTTTTCACGTTTCAACACTTGGAAGTTTTATTTCAATCTTGGTGAAACGTGTACCTCCAAAGAGTTGTACCTCTGAAGAGAGCCTTTTCACGTTTCGACACTTTGAAGTTTTATTTCAATCTCGGTGAAACGTAGGCTTTCGAAGAGGTCTTTTTATCATTTCAGCTCTTGGTGAAGTGGACCTCCGAAGAGCGACTCTTACACTTCAGCTCCTGGTGACATGGGCCTCCGAAGAGGGCTTTCCACGTTCCAGCACTTGGAAGTTTCATTTCAATCTCGGTGAAACGTGTGCCTTCGAAGAGGTCTTTTTATCATTTCAGCTCCTGGTGAAGTGGACCTCCGAAGAGCGACTCTTACACTTCAGCTCCTGGTGAAATGGGCCTCCGAAGAGGGCATTTTCATGCTTCAACACTTGGAAGTTTTATTTCAATCTCGGTGAAACGTGTGCCTCTGAGTGGGGCTACTGCCTGGGAGTTACTCCCTCATGGTTGGATGGATTTACGGGGCGGTCACAAGTTACTTGGACGTTCGTTGTGCAAACTGCCTCAACTAGTGAACAAGTGCCTTGCCTCCCGCAGGGAAGAAGGTGCCTCTGGTCGTCTTATGGACTCCCAGGGCGAACACAAGTTACTTGGACGTTCGTTGCACAAACTATCTCAGCTAGTAAACAAGCGCATCGCCTTCCCATAGGGAAGGTGCCTCCGATCGTCTCACCCATAGAGGAAGAAAACTCTCATTTTGCGGCTTGAGATGTCAGGGGTCTTTATCCTCCGAAGAGTTGTGCCTCCGAAGAGGGCTTTTCCACGTTTCAACACTTGGAAGTTTTATTTCAATCTTGGTGAAACGTGGGCCTCCGAAGAGGTCTTTTGTTGGTGCTGGTCAGCTTGCCCATTTCTTTTTGCTGGTTGTCCATATTGGTAATCTCTTGGTACCATCTTTAAGCATGCGTCATTTTATTATTGGGTTGCTTTATCCAAAGGAATGTATTCCAGCGGAACTATGGTTTGCTTAAAGTACTTCTCAAAGGAATGTACTCCAGTGGAACCATTGTTTGCTTAAAGTACTTCCTATATAGGACTTCGGCCCTAGAGTCTTTTGCTGCTTAAAGCTTGCTTGCTTTTGAGTGATGCCAAGGATTGCAATTGCTTGGTACTGCGATGGGTAAGTCTGCCTTTTTTTTAAAAATTGCCTTTGAATTTAAATTGATATTTCAGCAATATATTCGAAGTACTTTACCTATCGAAATAAAATAAGCGACTTGTAATAGTAAAGAACACAAGATTTATAGTGGTTCGGCCAAAAGTCGGGCCTACATCCACTTTATAGTTCTCATTATTCACTCGCACTGGTTTTACATAAGCTTTCAATACAAGAATCATACATTCATAATTCTTTTACAACATTTCAGTAAAGCTTTTAAGTAAAATATGGACGCAAGTGATTGCTGTTCCAGGCTCTCGGGTTTGAATCTCCTTCAACAGTTATGAGTTTGAATGTGCCATCAAGAAGTTTGCTGCCTATGACATATGGCCCTTCCCAGTTTGGCCCGAACACTCCTGTTGCTGTCATAATTCTTTTCAAGACTAAATCCCCAATTTCAAAGCTGCGATGGCGGACTTTGGAGTTGAAATGCCTGGCTATTTTTTGCTGATGAGACACAACTCTGAGCTTAACCTCTTCTCTTTTTTCATCAAGGAGGTCAAGTGCCTCAAGTTGAAGTTTTTCTTTTTCAGCTTGATCGAAGTGAATTCTTCTATGTGAAGGGACTTTCGTCTCTACTGGAATCATTGCTTCTGATCCATATGCCAATGAGAATGGAGTGTGCCCAGTTGCAGTTTTATGAGTAGTTCTGTATGCCAATAGTGCCGGTGGTAGCTTATCGACCCAACCACCTTTTGCTTTTTCCAATTGCTTTTTGATGGTTGACTTGATGATTTTGTTTACTGCTTCCACTTGCCCGTTTGCCTGCGGATGAGCCACTGCTGAAAAACTCTTTTGGATTTTGAATTGTTTGCAGAAGTCCTGGAATTCCTCGCTTTCAAATTGAGTACCATTGTGTGTGATTATTTTCTGTGGCACACCATACCTGCAAATGATATTTTTAGTCACAAAATTTATCATTTTCTTAGAGGTAATAGTAGCCAAAGGTTCAGCTTTAGCCCATTTAGTAAAATAATCAACTGCAACAATAACATATCTAATCCCTGATTTGGCAGTCGGTAATGGCCCAATGAGATCCATTCCCCAAATGGCAAATGGCCACGGACTGACCATCTGTGTTAGCTCAGTGGAAGGTTCTCTAGGAATTTTGGCGAATCTCTGGCACTTGTCACATTTCCGAGAATATGCAGCAGCATCTCGATTAATTTCCGACCAAAAATATCCATAACGGAGAATTTTCTTTTCTAATGTCTGACCACCCGTGTGATCTCCACATTCCCCTCCGTGCACTTCAGCTAGAATTGTCTTGGCTTCATCTTTAGTTACACATCGGAGTAATGGCATTGAAAAACCCCGCCTGTACAATCGGCCGTCTTGGACTATATATCTGGAGGCTTTCCTTAGAAGCTTCTGTCTTTCTCTCTAATTTTCTGGCAAAGAACCTCTGAGTAGATAGTCCAGTATTGGAGTCATCCACGATTCTTGTTCCTGAGATACATTCATAATCCAGTCAACATCCATTTCGTCTGTACTTGGTGCTGACAGGACTTCTACGGGGACTAATCCCAATAGTTGAGCTTCACCATTGCTTGAATACTTTGCGAGGGAATCTGCCTTCATATTCTCTTCCCGGGGAATATGGCTTATTGAATAATGATCGAAATCCTCAAGAAGCTCCCAGGCCTTTGACAAATAAGCGGGTAGATTTCCTCCTTTAGCTTGGAATTCCTTCTTGACTTGGCATACGATAAGCTGAGAGTCACTGAAGATCTGTAATATTCTGATATTTAGCTCTTTAGCGATTCTCAAACCTGCAATGAGAGCTTCATATTCTGCTTCATTATTCGTCGAAGGAAATTCCAGCCTCAGTGCATAACACAATGATCGTCCTTCAGGGGTTTCAAGGACAATCCCTGCCCCAGAACAGTAGTCATTCCTTGCGCCATCAACGTATAATTTCTATCTCACCGGGACGTCATTAATTTCCTCTTCCTCACTATCACCTTTATCTGTGCATTCTGCAATGAAGTCTGCTAAAGCTTGTCCGTTGATAGCTCTTCGGGGATGGTAAGTGATGTCATATTGACTGAGTTCAATATTCCACTTTAAAAGACGGCCCGAAGTCTCAGGGCGAAACAGGACTTGCTTCAGAGGTTGATCAGTGAGGACTTTGATGGGATGAGCTTGAAAATATGGCCTCAATTTCCGTGATGCAATCAATAGGCAATAGGCGAGTTTCTCCAGCTTCGAGTAATTCATCTCTGCCCCAGTGAATCTTTTACTAATGTAATAGACTGGTCGCTGGATTCCTGTATCTTCTCGAACCAATGCTGCACTCAGAGCGTGAGATGATATTGCCAGATATATGTAGAGATCTTCACCATTGTCGGGCTTTGAGAGTATTGGAGGCACTTCCATATGACGAACCAGCTCATCAAATGCGTTCTGGCACTCGGGAGTCCAATCAAAGTTTTTTCTTCCTTTCTTTAGAGCGTCAAAGAATGGAATGCATTTATCAGTAGCTTTAGAAATGAATCGGCTCAAAGCAACAACTTTTCCATTAAGACTCTGCAGTTCCTTCTTTGTTCTAGGAGCTTTGACCTCCTTTAAGGCAGTGATTTGAGCAGGATTAGCCTCAATGCCCCTAACGCTCACAATAAATCCCAAAAACCTTCCGGACTCCATTCCGAATGAACATTTCAACGGGTTAAGCTTCATTCTGTATCTCCGGAGGACCGCGAACATTTCCGCCAAGTGATCCATGTAGTCCACTGCTTTCTTTGACTTTACTAACATATCATCGACATAGACTTCCATTGTCTTTCCGATCTGCGGTTTAAACATGGTGTTAACAAGCCTTTGGTAAGTTGCCCCCGTATTCTTGAGTCCGAAGGGCATGACTTTGTAGCAGTAAAGACCAACATCTGTTATGAAGCTCGTGTCCTCCTGATCTGGCTCATGCATCATGATCTGATTGTACCCGGAGTAAGCATCCATAAAAGACAACAATTCATGTCCCGCCGTTCCGTCCACCAACTGATCAATTCTAGGCAGCGGGAAACAGTCTTTGGGGCAAGCTTTATTCAGATCTGAGAAGTCAATGCATACTCTCCACTTCGCATTAGCCTTTTTAACCAGGACAGGATTTGAGACCCAATCCGGGTAAACAGATTCTCTGATGAAACCATTCTCCATGAGTCGGTCGACTTCTTCTTTCAGCGCTGCTGACCTCTCTGGACCCTGAGTTCTTCTTTTCTATTTTACTGGCGTGAACTTTGGATCAATGTTGAGAGCGTGTACCGCAATCTCTGGTGATATTCCGCACATGTCAGCTTGAGTCCATGCGAATACATCTAAATTTGCCTTCAAGAACGAAATCAGAATATTCTGAGCTGTAGTGTTGAGTTGTGAACCCACATTCAGCACCTTGTTTGGGTCCTTTAAGTCAACAGGTACCGGCACTGTCACCTCTACCGGCATTACCCTATTCTCCCATGCACTAGCTTTTCTTGGATCCATCTCTCTCCGGGCACCGCTATGTTCGCCAGTGCAGGGACCAACCTGTAGTTGCTACAAGGTTCGTTCTTTGATGCGGACTGAAGGCGCCGCATCTTTTTCCATTTCTCTCTTCTTTGTTTCACGTAGCTAGCAAGATAGCACTCCCGTCCCACGTTCTGATCCCCTTTAATTATCCCAATTCCGTTATCAGTGGGAAATTTTATAGTTAGACACCATGGGGCGAGAATAGCTTCGATTGCAGCCAGGGTCGGTCGGCCCAAGAAAGCATTATAAGCAGAAAATTCTTCAACAACTATAAAGGTCTGCTTTCGAGCTACCTTTCTCGGCCCCTTTCCGAGCTCTACAATCAAGTCTATAGTCCCAATCGGCTGCTTTGGCTCCCCAGCGAAGCCAGCAATTTTCAATGACGAAGCCTGAACGTCATCCATTGGTATCTTCATCTGGTCAAAAGTTTTCTTGAAGAGAATATTACACGAAGCCCCGCAATCGACCAGAATTCTTCTCACAGTGGCCGGGCCAATACCGGCAGAAATGACCAGAGGATCTATCGTAGGGGCTTCAATACCCATAGAGTCCCTGGCGCTAAATATGATGTCATCAGGGAAAGCTTTCTGTTGTTTCAATGGCGCAGCATCCTCTAACACAAAAACACTTTCCTCCGTGGGTGCATGCTTCAGTGCACGAGCATACCTTTCCATCTCACCCCAGCTCCTGCCTGCTGGGTGAGGACCTCCCGTTATCACATTAATGACAGGCCTGTCTGACTCATGCTCTACGGCCTTCTCACTCGAGCTTGGATGGTGAGCGGGGACTTGTTGCCTTTGGACTGATGAGGTTGTTGTGTCCCTACCCCTTTTAACATACTGTTGGAGCTTGTTCTCTTTCAACAGTTGCTCAATTAATTCCTTCAAGTGTCGGCATTCGTTAGTGTCATGACCAGGCTGATTGTGAAACTGACAGAATCTTCCACTTTTCTCCATTTTACCTCCAACCCTCATCTTAGGTGGCGTAGGATAACTGATATTATCTTTGGTCGCAAAGAAGATATTTTCAGGGGTATCAGTCAAGGGTGTGAAGTTGAAAGCTCGACCCTTCTTTGCATCCCCTTGTTTCTTTCCGCCGTCATTCCTCTTTTTCTGAGCATTGGATTCCTTTTTGTCTGCAGCGTTACTATCATTCTTAGTTTCTGCTGACGCCACCTTAGCCGATGCTTGAAGGCTTTCCAAGCGCATGAACTCATCGGCTTTTTAATAGAATTTATCGAGTGAATTTGGTTCTTTCATTTTCAACCATTCTCCAAACTTGCTCGATTTATCAATTGCCCTCATCAAGTATGTTAAGACCACGCGTGGCTCAGCATTATCAACCTCGACCAAAGCTATGTTGAATCGATTCAAAAACGATTTGATGGATTCTCCTGGGTTTTGCTCCAGACTTGACAATGACATTATATCCTTTGCTTTAGAGGCGTACAACCGAAACTGCTCCTTGAACTTCTTAGTTAAGTCCGAGAACTAATCAATGGATCTAACTGCCAGCTTGGTAAACCATAATAAAGCTACTCCTTCCAAATACACCGGGAAGTACCAGCACTTAATCTCATCGGATGCCCTGGCGCCAGTCATATGCCAGTCATACTTATACAGAAATTTGTTAGGATCACTTGTTCCTTTGTAAGCTGGAATAGTGGGCGGAACAAATTTTCTCGGGAATTCAGCTTTCAGAATCCTCTCGGTGAATGGAGTTTTGCTTGGAGCAAAGCCCCACTCTTTCTCATCCTCGTCCTTTCGCATACTTTCTTTCATGATTTGACGGACCATCCCTAAAAAATACTCTTCATCATCCACAGGCCCTGCGGGGAAAACGTCAGCCATTCTTTCAAAGTTCTGCCTTGACAGTCGTTCATGAAGGGTCGGTTGAGGTCCCAATCCTCCATCCTGAGGAAGTGGCCTTTCAACGGGGCTTACCGCCCTTTGAGAAGTATTCCCTCTAACATCCTGAGCTCTATCAGCAGAGTTTTCTTCTTTATTTGTTGGCTGACGATTAGCCTCGAGCAAATCATTTAGCTTATTCAATATCAAGGTATTCTGAGCATTATGAGCCTCTAATTGTGCATTCTGAGCATTTAACTGTTGATTCAATCCCAAAACCACAGCGTCCAATTCCGCTCGCGTAACTCCCACAGTTGGAGTTGTCTGACTCAGAGGAGGAGAAGTGGCGGTGTTCTCTTGAACATCATCAGATCTAGCAGATCTACGTTTTCTTCCAGGAGCCATAATTTCTGTTAGACTTCTGGTCTTAACGGAGATTCTTTCCTCAAAGTTTGGTGAAGCAATGATGTAAATACCCTGAGTTCAGTTCTCGGTGAAAGCACCAAAAATGTTAACGTGAAATTCTGACGCTAACACCTCGGTGTGTGTAGAAACAGTGTGAAAGCACCACCCGTGAATGCGGGAATCAAGAAATAGCAGTAAGTAACAGAAAATGCAGTAAGTGAACACAGAGTTTATAGTGGTTCGGCTTATGATCAAGCCTACGTCCACTTCAATCCTTTTATTGCTGATTGGATTACAACTTATGACAATCTCTTCCAATTACAATTCGATTCCATTCAAAAGACAAGTAGCTACAGAAAACTTCGATGCAACAAAGTTCTTCGAATCCATGATTGAATGTGTTGAATCTTTGTGTGAAGTTTTATCTAAGCGTCTTGCGTGAGCTTGAAGTGATGGAGTGTAGCTTGCTTTGAAGATAGTAAAGTTCCAATGCCTTGAAGAAAAATGATCCCCTCCCCAAAAGTCCCTTGAATGTTGGAGGTGATTACGTATTTATAGGGGTTTTCCTCCTTAACTCGTAAGCCGTGCTTGACTCATGGTTTACTCGTGGCCGAGTCAAGTTGGGTCGTGGACGACTTAACTGGCTGAGTCCAAGCTTGGTATCAGAGCGCCCTCGGTCTCTTGGATATAGCAAGTCCTAAGTCATCCACGAGTCAATCCTCTTTGACACAAGTATTGTGACAGCGGGCTACGACTCAGTGGTTTTAGGTTGTAGGCGAGTCATACTGAGTCGTGAGTCGTGAGTCGTGGCCTATGTGCAACTCTAACTTCTTACTGTCTCGAATCATTAAGTTGTGAACTTGTTGAGTCGGTAACTAATTAGGTCGTTGAGTCGATAGTCTTGATGAGTCGCGTATCAGTTAAGTCGCAATACTTTTTAGATCGTGTACCCACTGAATCGCTGACCTCTTCAAGTTGCTTGGGGCTTCAAGTCTCTAACTTGTTAAGTCGGTGAATCACTGAGTCGACCTGTCTCATGAACCGTTCCCCCCTTGAGTCGTTTTGTTCCTCTAAGTTGCCTTAAGCCTTAGCTCGTCAGCTAATTGAGTCGCAACCAGTTGAGTCGGTCCATTCTTTAAGTTGCTGAGGCTTATTGAGTTGCAGGTCCACTGAGTCGTTAAGGACCTTAAGTGGATGAGTCAGCCTAGATTTCAACTCGTTGGCAGAACGGGGTTAACAAAATGTTTTTAAATTATTTTAAAAATCTAAAGTTTTGTGCTTGGTGATTCCAGTGGAAAAGGAAATACTCGGAATTTATTCCGAGAAAAGGTGGATAGATTGAAAACTGTTTTCAAAAGGGTTTGAAAGTGAAAATATATCTTGTAAAGATATTTTGAGATAAATAAATAATTTGGAAAATTATTTATTGGTTGATGGTTGTTTGTGAATATTAATTGATAGTTAAATCACCGACTATCAGTATTGGACAAATGCGCTGATCGTTTCGAAGAGACCGGGATCAAGATTTATTTCTCGAAAACCACTTCGATCCGGTTTGTACGTTTCCGTGAAAACGATTTTGGATTCAAAGATGGAGCTGCAAGGGCTAGTCTCTACTAATACTGAGGATATTTCCAAAATGGATGTAGTAGGAATAGTGCCTTCGGTTCCGTTCGAACCCGGGACGGACTTGTATGGATGAATGCTTGCGAAACATCGTCAGGTGGACGATGGGCATTCTAAGGGATATATTCTAAAAAGGTAACGCTTAGCCTCAAGCCTCATAAAATGGGAATGACTGAAAATCAGGGGTTATGCAGCAAGGCTTGGTGGGTAGCACCCAAGCAGGGTGAGGTCATCCCTGTCTAGATGTCCCTTTTTATTTCGGCTTAGTGGGCGGTTGCTGATCCCAACCGCAGGGTGATCTCACTCGGGATTATCCAGTAAGGGGTAGTCCCGGTCTTATGTTGCAGGGGAGCGGGCGTACTCCTCGGTACGGTGATCTAACCCCCGTACTGTGACAGGTGGTACCCCAGTGCCTAGTCATTAGTTGGAAATCCATTCTCCCTACAAGCCTTGTACGAGTTTTGTTTGTATTACCCACTCTGTGGCTAGTAGCTGGAATTTAATAGATGTAACAATTTCGGCTATTTTATAAGTATTTGTATATAGATCCTATTATAATATCAGAGGATTTCTATAAAAAAAAATTTAGCTATCGTAGGGTAAAAATCCGACATGTTTATTTGTGGTGTGGTCTTACGAGATGCTTTTGTTTTCAAAGGATTTTTGAAACTTTAATAACCAATTGAGTGTGATTTTCTCACGCTGGTATTCCAGACTGACTCGGGTATTATTTAACTGTAATGCTCGGGTCAGACCGAGTATTATAGGATACAGGATGATGCTATGGAGCTCAGGAGAAGAGCAAGATGACGATACGTACTCCCGTACTTGTTTATATATATATATATATATATATATATATTCCGCTGTGTTGAGTTGTTGTGTATCCATTGTATGATATTGATTTTGAACTGTGATTGATGTACTCTGATGATGTAATATATAAACAAATATATTTGATTTGACTAAAGATCATTGATTATCTATTATATTTTATTCCGCTGCGATGGTTAGATTCTGTAGTTTTTCCCTATTTTCTTCTTCTACCTCATCTTCTTTAACCCAAATGGTTCGTATTTCTGCACAACTTGAGTTGCTTGTGGTAGAATAGTGTTGACTCAAGGGGTACGGATTTGCGAGTCGTTTCACTTGGTATCAGAGCTTAGGTTGGTGATAACTTGGCTCTGGTGGGAATTACTCATTTAAATTAGGGTCCGTAGTACTCTAGAATGAGTTTGAGCGTATTAATAGATATGAGCGCGTATTTGTTAGTGAATATAAATTGTTTTAATATTGTGTTGATTAGTTTATTGAGTGGCATATGAACCTTCGTCGGCACAGTCTGGACAACTGTATCGAAGGGGTTTCTAAACATTTGAATAGGAAAATCGACACGGTATTGTTTTAAATGTGGGTAAATGAAATAATTTTACCCAAAAATATATTTTTGATATAAAGAAAAGTTTTTGTAAACTATTTTAGCTAATATATGGTTGCTTGGATGTTAAGGAGAATAATATTAAAGTATTATTATTTTTAAGTGAAATTTAACTAGAAATTGAAAATATAACCAAAATTTAAGAGAATAAATTCATTATAAAATAAAATTGATAAATATGGATTATGAATGTAATTTATAAATTGAAATACTATCAAATGAGAATTTGTATAAGCATAAAGTGTACAAATGAATTATAGTTAGAATTTATTTAAGCAGGCTTTGGAAATTTAAAATCCCGGAGATTTGGAAGTATTTGAAGATAGATAATAGTATTATTGTTTTGAAGGTATTTCTGAAAGAGAATGTGTTTTGAATGGATTTTGAAAGTGATATAGCATTGAATTCACTTCAGTAGCTGGAAAATAACTTCGGTGATGACTGCAGCATCATCGATGTTCATTTTCGAGTTTCTAAGTGACAGGTTGTTGCCAAATTGATTTGTTTAGGAAAACCTGTTTGTTTTGAAATTTCAAAGGAAATTTGTTGGAATTAAAAACCAGGATTGGTTTTAAATTTTTGAGAAGTGTGATTTTGAGATGTTGAAGATTTCAAAATAATTTGAAACCAAAAAGTCGAGCGTTTAAAAATCCTGATGAGATAGGTTGTAAGCTTATAAATTGAGATGATTTTTAAATCAGGAAGGGAATATAAGCTTTGGATGTTGGAATGTAAATTTAAAGAGAAAAGTAAAAAATGAAATTAACTTGGATGGGAAATAAAAAAAATTGACTGGATTGACATTAATTGGATAGGTAGAAAATAATATCCAGTTGTATTCGAATCAAGTTGGAATCGAATTGAGTTAAATAAAACCGAGTTAAAATAAGATTGGATTGGAATAAGAATTTAATTGAATTAATGAATGGAATTAAATTCTTACCTGAACAAATGGAAAAAAAATTGGATAAGGATTGGAATTGAAATAAATAATAAGAATAACGAGTAAGAGAATTAAAAATCCATAGCAATAAAATATGCTTGGGCTATAAATAAATAGATGGCTTGAGTTAAAAATAAAAGATGAACATATTTAAGCCCAGAATGAATGGAAATGTGTGAAAATAATAAGTTGTGACTTATAAAATTGAAAATGGAATACAAAGCCCAAAATTAATATTTTGATGAATTGGAAAATGAAAAGAAAATCCAAACTTGAATTATAAAATAAATTTAAACTTAAGAAAATTAAATGAATAGATTTTGAGATTAAAAATCAAGTGTTGAATTTTATCCAGGGGAAGAATTAATTAGATAATAAATTAGTTAATGAAATTGAATGGTGAGTTTATGATGAAGTTTGGAAATAAACTCAAGTTATAAATTAAATTCGACTTAAATTGTTGATGAAGTGAAAGTAATTGAGAATGAAGTTAAATTGTGAGTTCATAAAATTGGGTGGTAAATTGAGAATGGATAGTGGATTTAGAATTTGAGTTATTAATTGAAATTTGGCTTGAGATGCAACAAATTAATTATAATTAGGAATGTATCGGATAAAAATGTAAATGGATTAAAATAGTAATGGTATGAATTACAAATAAAATCCAACTAAGTGGAAATAAATTGGAAATGGCCATATAATCAATTGAATGAGTTGAATCTGGAAAGTTAAATTTTATAATAACTAATCAAATGAAATTATAGATTTAAAAATGAGATTTAAGTGAGAGAGAATTAAGTTGAATAGAAGAGAACAATTTACTTGTAAAAGGAAAATGAGCTTAAGAATAAAATTTGAATAAATTGAAGTGAATTAACTTAAAACTAAACAAATGGAGGAGAGTTGAATTGAATTCAACTTAAAACTAAGTTTAATGATGTTGGATTGAATTTAAATCAAGTGAAATAAATTTGAATCCAAATAGAGTTCGGGGAGTTATGAATAATATTTAAGGAAATGAAAATTCAGAGTGGATTTAAATGAACCGCAATGAATGGATCGTGAATAAAAAATTGAAATGGTTGTTGAATGAAATAGCCTGGATTGTTTTCGAGCTAAATAAAATAGTTTGGAATAAACTAACATGGAATGAAATATAAGTGAATGAATTCAAATCTGAAATGCAATGAAAATGAGAATATATGGATTGTGAATAAATTTAAAAATGGAATAGAATTGGGTATAAATTGAGTTGAAATCAATTTAAATTGGTTATAAAACATAAATACTTATTTATTTTACATAGATCTCGTCAAATTGCATAGAATAAATTGTCATTTGATGTAAATGGAAGTAATTAAAATTATATGAATGGATAGGAGTAAAATAAATTGATTTTGAGGGCAATTGAATTAAATATGAGTTCCGTTCACTTAAAAGTAAATTAATTGTAAGCAATTGAGTTTAAATCATTTAAATTGATGAAGTTGTACATGAATTGATTGAAAACCATTCAAATTGAATGAAAATGGTTTATAAATTAGTTGAAACGGTTGAATTAGTATGAAAACTATATGAATTGCTTACAGAAAATGTTGGGTGTGAATTTCTTTTAGAATGCATGTGTTTAACTATTGCAACTAAGTGAAATTTTGTTAAACTGCATATATTTGGCACTTACAAGTTTAAATTGAGTGAGTACAGGTACGTGGGAGCCGTGTGGCTGGTTTCGGCTGTGCTATTTGCTAAAAATTATAAGCCGCTTGCTTAAAATGCTAAATAAGGTACGCCTACGCAATGAAAATAGGAAATATGAACTGTTTTTGGTTTTTCCGACCGGGTGGGTCGATGTATATATATGTATCTCTTTTTTCAAATTGCAAAAGCTCCTCCGTGCAAAGGAGACTCTGCCAAAAAATTTCAGAAATTTTGGGAGTTAGAAAATTTTTGAAAATTTTGGAAAATTTTGTTAACGACAAATGTTTTCAAATTGGAATTGAAATAAATTTGTAAATGAAACTAATTTAAAATAATGACATGAATTAGTTATTAATGAAAAATAAAATTTAAATATTCAGAGTTAAAGATAAATTGAATTCATATGGAAATGAAAGAATCTATTTGAATAGAAATAGATATAAAATAAAGTGGTAAAGTGAAAATAAATGTAAGAAGCATATAAAATGCTTATACTAAATTAAGAAAAGAATGGTAAATTCTTAACTGGAAATTGATCTTACAAATATAATCTAAGTCAATATATGAATGAATAAACATTGACATTTGTAAGGAAGTCGATAAAATGTTTTTGGAAAATTGTGATTAGATATTGGTGCTAAGCAAGATATGCAGGCATTATAAAGGGAAAAGAAAATTGGGTTTGATTTCAAAAGATAAAATTTGAAATGCTCAACAAAAATGTATGTATTTAAATTTGGTGTGAAATTTAATTGGGATTTTGGATTGAGCCACTTGGCCTTTTGTTTTCGTTTTGGATTTGGGAGGCCGTAGAGCCATTTTGTAGCAGTACCGAGCTAGCCGCGCAAAGGAGACGCTGGCGAAATTTTTCGGAAATTTAGAGAGTTAGAAAAATTTTGAGAAAATTTAGATAATTCAAATTTTGGTTTTAAATTGAAACTTGAATAGTTAAACAAATAGTATAGTTTAAAACTAGGGAAGGGTTTGGAAAGTTAATAAGAATAATGATGGGTCTTTTATAAAAGATAATTGGTAAAGATGTTGAATTGTTAGAAACTGTTTAGTTTTAGGGAAATAATAAACAGGTGTTGGATCATTCTTCCTAACTAGTAATTTCGGGGACGAAATTCTTTTAAGGGGGAGGAATGTGACGACCCGGAATTTTTGAGCATTTAAAATCGAAATATTTAATTGATTTTAAATATTTAAAAGTTTAATTTTAACTTGAATTCCGAATATCACAATTTATTTGATAATTGAATTATTAAATTAAATAAGTAAAGTTGGGTAAATTGTTGAATCTAGAGTTTTAAGCCTATTAAAAATAATATGAAGGCTTGAAAAATTTATATTGATAGTACTGAGGATAATAGAAGTTGTAAAATTGAATTTAACAGTGATTTGTTCGGTTTTGAAATTTTATAGTTTAAATTGAATTTAAAAATAGCCTTTCGAGGTACAGTCTTGGAATTCGACGAAACCAGTTCCATTGGATCCGTAATGCTAAATTATTACGGGTTTCAAATTTCATATTGATCCGAGCTGTTGTGTGAGCATACGAAATATAAACGCGCTGAAATTTAATAGATATTAATCTGATGAAATTTAATTTAAATAAATAGTTGAGCCTTCCTGTATACGCCTCCCCCTTAACTTAATATCGAATCCAGATCGTCTTCTTGCAGAAGCCATTTTTCTTCCCCACTTCCTCTTTAAACTTTACTTTCCTATCCCCTCTTTCTTCAATTCAAATCGCCAAAGAAAGGAAAAAATATAATCATGGCCGATACTTCAGACCCAAAAGTAAAACATATAATAAAATTGATTCTTCCCTTTTAACATATATGGCCGAAAAATAAAAATAAAAATCATGCCTTCCCAAATCAGAGCAGATCGAGTACGACCATTACCAGTCGATCTTGAATCGCCTTTCACCCGTATCGACTCGTGTTTGGGTCGCGATGGCGCCGCGGAGAGTCGTACAGCGACTATTTCGTTCGCACGAGAGCGGGAGCTCAACCTCGTTTTTACGCGCGATAGGGAGTGGTGATTCTGGGTGAAGGCGCGAAGATCCTTGTTGGTCAAAGCGGCGGTATCGACTGGTGAAATGGCGATGTGGAGGAGCATTGCGTCTAAGCAGTAGGCTAGGGTTGGAAGCATCACGATTTTTGGGGACGAGGGGTCGCGGTTGAATCGCGATTGCGAGGAGGCAGTGAGGTAATATTTTGTTTTCTTAAATTTTTTTTATGTTAAATTTTTACAGAGGGAAAATTTAATTCCTGCAAGTTTTATATATAAACAGATTCTTCAATTTAAACATATATTCACCAGAGGAAATTGATATATATATATATATATATATGCATATAAATATAGGTAGGTTTCAATAGTAGATAGATGTTTTTAGATAAACAGCTTAAAATATATATATATATATATATATATAACAGGAAGCAATTCTATTTTCATTTAATGTACGAATATGGGTTTGAAAGGATTTTTTTAATTTATTTTAATTGCTGAAATAATTTATTAAAAAGAAAATTTATTCAAAATCAAATTTACGAGTTGAAACACAAATCTTTAGTTAATTGAAAATTTACAACTGGAAATTTTGTTGTTCGATTAGTTCAACTATCTATAAATGGTATAGATATTTATACAAGGTTTAAATTAAAGGAATAAATAATGATATAGTTGCTCGATCAATTCAAATATTAATAAATCATATAATATTTTATGCAAGGTCAAAAATCGAGAAAACCAAGGGAATATTTGAGTGAATGGAAAATGTAAAATCAAAGGTGTGTTAATCTCACTCAGTGAAATTAAATTTAAATTTAAAAGATTAAATTTAAATAATTGTTTGAATGGTTGGATTGATTGATGTTATATAGTATGATATTTTGGAATTGGTATATTATATTGTGCTAACGTTGTGGATGCAGGGGAAAACAGGTTGGAGGGATCCAACTGGATCCCTCAACATTTATTAAATTATTTAATACCCTCTGTTGTGATTATTTTATATTCTGTGATGAATATTTTTGACAATTGGGATATTGGATGTTATGATTTACCTGAATATGTTCCGGTGCACTAATTTATCAAGGTATATAGAATTGGATTTTGGAAATAAAATGAAGAGAATTTGTAAGTGAAACAATTATAGAGAATTTAAATAAATTAGGAATGAATTGGATAAGAATAATAATAGTTTTAAATTCTAATAAATAAATTCCGTATATGGAAGGGAAATTTCGAATAAACAGAAGATTAATAAATTTTTAAGACTTCAATATGATTAAAACATTTACTTAAAATTTAAGATTTAAATTGTTCAAGAAGAATAAAAAAAAAGAAGTTGGGAAAATCTAGAGTTGGAATATTTCAGTTAAAGATTTAAATCAAACGGAAAATAACAATAATAATATTAGGTCTATAACTAATGAATTTTGAAATGAATTGAGTAATTAAAGAAACTTATTTCAAATAAAATAAATTGGGAATCAATTTGGGGAAATTGATTCAAGTGATTAAAATTGGGATTTTCTCTGGATATCCAAGTACATGTTTTTAAAAGTAAATTTTTTTTATAAATTAAATGTTTTAAAGTTTTTTTTATTAAAGGAAGCTAGTTTTGTAAAATTTATTATTTCTAATATTTAAAGTCTAAAGTAAGTATTTTCTTTTAATTTATTTTAGTAGTAATTATTAAGAAGTAATTTAGTATTTTGTTTTTTTTAAAAGTAGAAATCTAGTTTTATATTTTATTAAGTAACTTTATTTTCAAATGTTTATATAATATATATTTTTAGCCAATTATTGAAGTAGTTCTAACTTAAATGTTTTGAAGTAACCTCCAAAACAAGCATTTTGTTTAATCTATTTTCGTAATAATTATTTAAAGAATAATTTGGTATTTTTGATTAAAGACCAAATCTAATGTGTAGTTATAAGGTAACCTTATTTTAGTCATCTCTAAAGTGTTATTATAAATTAAGTATTAAAGTAATTTTTTATAAATTAAATTTTAAATATATTTTACAATAAAAATGTTTTTAAGTTATTTTAAAAATCTAAAGTTTTGTGCTTGGTGATTCCAGTGGAAATGGAAATACTCGGAATTTATTCCTAGAAAAGGAGGATGGATTGAAAACTGTTTTCAAAAGGGTATGAAAGTGAAAATATATCTTGTAAAGATATTTTGAGATAAATAAATTATTTGGAAAATTATTTATTGGTTGATGGTTGTTTTCGAATATTAATTGATAGTTAAATCACCGACTATCGGTATTGGACAAATGCGCTGAGACCGGGATCGAGATTTATTTCTCGAAAACCACTTCGATCCGGTTTGTACGTTTCCGTGAAAATGATTTTGGATTCGAAGATGGAGCTGCAAGGGCTAGTCGCTACTAATCCTGAGGATATTTCTAAAATGGATGTAGTAGGAATAGTGCCTTCGGTTCCGTTCGAACCCGGGACGGACTTGTATGGATGAATGCATGAGAAACATCGTCAGGTGGACGATGAGCATTCTAAGGGATATATTCTAAAAAGGTAAAAGCCTCATCAAATGGGAATGACTGAAAATCAGGGGTTATGCAGCAAGGCTAGGTGGGTAGCACCCAAGCAGGGTGAGGTCATCCCTGTCTAGATGTCCCTTTTTATTTCGGCTTAGTGGGCGGTTGCTGATCCCAACCGCGGGGTGATCTCACTCGGGATTATCCAGTAAGGGGTAGTCCTGGTCTTGTGTTGCAGGGGAGCGGGCGTACTCCTCGGTACGGTGATCTAGGCCCCGTACTGTGACAGGTGGTACCCTAGTGCCTAGTCATTAGTTGGAAATCCATTCTCCCTACGAGCCTTGTACGAGTTTTGTTTGTATTACCCACTCTGTGGCTAGTAGCTGGAATTTAATAGATATAACAATTTCGGCTATTTTATAAGTATTTGTATATAGACTCTATTATAATATCAGAGGATTTCTATAAAAATTGTTTTAGCTATCGTAAGGTAAAGACCCGACATGTTTATTTGTGGCGTGGTCTTACGAGATGCTTTTGTTTTCAAAGGATTTTTGAAACTTTAATAATCAATTGAGTGTGATTTCTCACGCTGGTATTCCAGACCGACTCGGGTATTATTTAACTGTAATGCTCGGGTTAGTCCGAGTATTATAGGATACATGATGATGCTATGGAGCTCAGGAGAAGAGCAAGATGACGATACGTACTCCCGTACTTGTTTATATATATATATATATATATATATATATATATATATATATATATTCCGCTGTGTTGAGTTGTTGTGTATCCATTGTATGATATTGATTTTGAACTGTGATTTATGTACTCTGATGATGTAATACATAAACAGATATATTTGATTTGAGTAAAGATCATTTATTATCTATTATATTTTATTCTGCTGCGATGGTTAGATTCTGTAGTTGTTCCCTATTTTCTTCTTCTACCTCATCTTCTTTAACCTAAATGGTTCGTATTTCTGTACAACTTGAGTTGCTTGTGGTAGAATAGTGTTGACTCAAGGGGTATGGATTTGCGGGTCGTTTCGTCCCTTCTTGATGAGGTCGAAGAAGGGTATACGTAAGTCTGTGCCTTTCGACACAAAGCGGCCGAGTGTCACAGTCATTCCATATAGACTCTATACGTGCTTGACTATGCGAGGTACCTACATCTCTTAAATTTCCTAAATCCTATCAAGATTGGCCTTAATGTTCTTGGCACTCACTACAAAGCCAAAGAACTTTCCGGATCATATCGCGAAAGAACATTTCTTGGGGTTGAACTTCATGTTGAATTTATGAAGGATTCCAAAAGTTCCAGCCATGTTCTTCACATGCCTCCTTGCCCTATCAGACTTAACCAACATACCATCCATGTAGACTTCCACCGGATGGCCAATTTGCTGAGTGAACATTTGTTTAGCGAGACATTGATATGTACCGCCGGCATAATAAAGGCCGAAAGGCATGGCCTGATAGTAGTAGAGCCTAACATTAGTAACGAACAAGGTATGCTTCTGGTCACGCTATGCATAACAATATGGTTATACTCAAAGTTGGTATCCATGAAGTTAAGTACTTCATGACTACTGGTTGCATCCACGAGTTGGTCAATATGGGGTAGAGGAAAGTTATCTTTATGGCAAGCCCTGCTCAAATATGAGTAGTTGATGCAAGTTCTCTAGACCCGTTAGGTTTTCGATTGCGGGGTTGGCTACCAAGAAAGGGTATGTCGCCTCACTGAAAAACCTTTCTCCAAAAGTAATCCACTTCCTCCTTTTGTGCTTTAAACTACGCGGGGTTAAGCGGCCATCTCTTTTGTCAGACTGGGTGAGCAGCCAGGTCGATATTGAGAGAGTGGCATATAATTTAGAGGTCAATACTTATCATGTCGGCATGCCCTTAAGCAAACACATCCTTACTCTCTTTCAGGAAAGAAAGCAACTCGTCTCTCACTTCCGAGGTCAACTCTTTGCCTATATAAATAACCTTAATTGAGTTGTCACTGTCAACCATAACCGGCTCGAGCAGCGTAGCCGACCCACCTGTAGGACTAGAATTCCCCAACTGGGAATCAAGTAGGTCATCATCATCATCTTCAACATTTTTTTTTCAATTCACACTGGCTCAATGCCTATATCATGCTTTTAATAATATCGTTCGCCAGTACCAAATTCTATATATAAACCAAATAGCCAATGATGCCCTAGCTCCCATGGATAAGTCTTCTACCGTCGAAGGGGAAGGAGTAAGAGTGTCTTCTATCCCCACATACCAGCGAGGCGAACTTGTTCATTCCATGTAGGGATGAGCTCCCTGGTCTTGCTCGGGAAATCCAGGGAAAAACTATTTCCATTGGCTATGCCATTTTGGCTTAGGGCAGCGATCAACACATGATGTTTGCTTTAAATAACCAGTGTGACCTTGACGCGGATGGAAGCCACAAGCAGGCATCCTCTCGAGCATGTCACCACTGATGCTTGTTATTTCCTACCGCAGCATTAGTACTCCCTTCTTTTCTAGTTGCAAGGAGGTGTTGTAATAATCTCTAGAAGGCCTCCGACACATCCTACTCCTCCCTTAGTCAGAAAATTCGTTATCAAGCGCTAGCAAGCTACTATCGCATCCTTATTCGCTACCATGATGAACTGAACTTGTATCTTTGCTACCAGCCGCTCCTTGCTGAAAATGACCACATGAGAAGTAACCCCATGGGTACTATGCCAATGCCTCTGAATCCGTAAATGGGTAATGAACAGCGAGCAAGGCTGAAGGAGGGAAGGTTCATCCTATCGAAAATGTCTTTGAACATCAGATTGATGGAGCTTTCCTCATCAATGACGACCCAACGGACCTTTGTACTAGCCTAATTGAGATAGAGATATGTCATAGGGGCAATTATGCAATTGTTACATATATCTAAGTCGATAACCAATCTTGTTCGAAATAAAAGATGTTTTATTTCTATCATATACTTAATATAATATATTATATTGATCAATTAATTTAATTAGAAGTATATTAAATAGAAATCCATAAATGTTATGTTTTCTGATAGTGAGCACAAAGTGTTGTAACTATGAGTAATTTATCACAATGAAATTAAACATGCCATTTTAAATATTTCCAAGTCAAGATGTATAGGGTCAGGATATCGATGCCTCTTTTTGTTGAGCAGTGTATTACTGGTGACTACCAAGGGCACCATGTGGTTACGTACTGATAATTGTTTGATGACTATGGAATGACTCACTCTATAATTTTCTATTGGTTAATATAACAGAGGTTAAATAGAAAATATCGATGTGACAATATTACACAGTTCTCTTGACTAGAGCATAATGTTGAACTTCCAAGTGGAAGCTTCGCTTTGATTAAAGTTAAATCATGGCACGATGTCTATCAAACGACTATAGTTGGGTTGAGTGAAAGCATTGTAAGTGAAACACTATTTAAGAGAGGATTCAGCTCTTCAATGATATGAGGTTAGTATCACAGTTAACTTAAGTCAACTCAAAATCAAAGTCTCTAGCCAAAGCAGTTCAGTTAATAATAATTGTTATTATTGAACCAAGGGCTTTATGTTTGGAATATAAAGTTGAAAATGGATAATGTTATAATTTTGACCATTACCAAATTCCGTAAGTCATAGTGTGATATAGTTTTAATAAAGAGAATAGATGTAGATAATTGCCACTACTGGATAATGCTTAAATTAGTAAAATTGGATTTTATCAAAGCTAAGTAAGCGATAAATCAGGCCATAATGTTACACCATCTGCTAAGTGACGTGTGAATGTTAATATTTGAATTGTTCAACATTAATCGCTAATCGAATTTACATCTAAGAAGAAAACAACTGAAATGTGGAATGCACTAGTTACCACCTGATTTAATTATTTATAATTGTTATGAATTAATTAAACTATTTAGTATTTATGAAATATTAATTATAAAATTTTATTTAATTTATTTTGATCAATATTAAATAATGTGTGTATAATAGTTATAAACACACATATTGATATATGATATCAACATGCATTTGAATTAGATTTAATTGCAGTATTTATTAATCGGGGCTTGAACGAATTTGTGGCCCAAATGGGACCATGGGAAGTTGACCATATTAGGTAAAAGGATCGAATTTTGAATTCAAATGGAGGAGATTAGGTAAGAGGGAAAAAAGGATCTACATCCTCTTTTCACTCCTTTGCATTTGCTATTTATTTGCCTCAAGCCCTCATTCTTTACTACTTCTTTTTTCTATATTCTAGACCAGAAAAACCTGACCCCTAGTTCCATTCTCTTGCTTAAAATTCCAAGCTTTAAAACACTAAATTAAATTAAATTAAATATAGACATCGATTGTAGCTGCATTCAGACTGGTAGCACACTTTGGATTCGGGATTCAATTCAAGAAGTGTTTTGATTTAGCATTTCAAGATGTATCAACAAGGCTTTGGATAAGGTGAATTCCTTATTATATTGTCATTTATGTGTATATAAATATTAATCATTTTATGTATAAGTATAAATAGTGAATTGATATCATGAATCCTTATATGTTATTATCGCCGACATTGGATGTATATGTCTATATATATGTGTAAATAAAAAAATTAATATATTTATGCTCTATTAACATTCGGCAAGAAAAAAATATTTTCTGTATTACTAATTTAAAAAAAATAGTTTTTTTAAAACTAGTTTAGTTTAAAACATATTCATTATATATACTAGTATGGGCCCGTGCTCCGCACATGGGCTATTTGTGCTATTGTATACGTTGTTGTTTGAGCGTAAATATGTAAACGGAAAGCAAGGGCATTTTTAGAATTTCAAAAGGACACCAAGTAAATTAGTTCAACGAAATTTCTTTATTGGTAGTAGAGATAGATGCATATAATATACTTATAAAATTAACTATGTATATGCATTACATGTTTTTGAATTAACTTTTCTTGAAAATCATATATATATATATATATATATATATATATATATTCTACGTATAATTTATTTAAACATAAAACCAAGTCTTACAATATCTTTACATCCATAAAGTAAATATAAAATATATCGAAAAACTTATTTAGTAAAATTTATACATCATTAATGTTACTTTAAGAAAAGAATATTTTATTTTATTTTTAAAATTATTTTTGTATGGAATCATAAATTAAAAAAATCAATTTAATGTTAAATCCAAAAAAATAAAAGAAATAAATTATATATATTTATTTAATTTTATATCAAACTGCATTTATATTAATAGAATTCATAAAATTATAACAAGAATATGTATATATGGTTATGTGTATATTAAAAATAATTTTTTTTTTTGAAATATAAGCACGTTTATTTAAAATTAATAAAATGTAATTTTAATTAGAATTTTAATTATATACACACATATATCTATATTAAAATGTATATGTTTTAATAATTCCATTTTATACTATATATTTATATATGAATATTTACAGGTATGTATACTTACATATTAGATGACAAATATGTATGTGGAAGGGCTAATATGTCTATTGCGATATAAATCCTGATAAAGTTAGGGGTACGTCCTAGGGGCAATAATTTAATTGTTACATATGTCTAACTCAATAATCAATCTAGTTCGAAATGAAAGCTATTTTCTTTCCATTATACACTTGATATAATGTGTTATATATTAATTAATTAATTCAACTAAAAATACAATCAATAGAAAATCCATAATGGTATGTTTTTTATAGTAGTTCCAATAGGTTGTAACCATGAGTGATTTATCACAATAAAATAAGCATACCATTGTAGATATTCCTAGTCAAGATGTACCAAACTGGATATCATGCATTCATTAAGACTAGAGTATGTAATGCTCTTCAAATTTTGGACAGTCTCTTACTCATAACTACTGGGGGAACCGAAGAATTACGTACTGATAGTGATTAGATAACTAAGAAATGACTCATTCGATAGTTTTCTATTGGTTAATATATCAAAAGTCAAACATAAAATGTCAATGTGACAAAACATACAGTTCTCTTGACTTGGGAATACTATTAATCTTTAATGTAGAAGCTCCACTTTGATTGCAGTTAAATATCGCATGACGTCCATCGAACGTCTGTAGTTTGGTCGAGTGTAAGTATTGGAAGAGAAATGCAATTCAAGGAAGGATTCGCCACCTCAGTGATATGAGTTAGTATCATGGTCAACTGAAGTTAACTCAAAGTCAAAGTCTCCGGCCAAAGTAGTTCGGTTAATAATAATTATTATCATTGAACCAAGGTCTTTGTGTTTGGGCTAGAGAATTGAACATGGATGATTTTGGAATTTTGAGCATCACCAAGTTCCATAAGTCTAAAGAGATATAGTTTTGATGAAGATAATTAATGTAAATAATCGTCAGTACTAGGTAACGCTTAACAAAGTAAATTAGGTTTTACCAAAACCAAGTAGGCGAGAAATTTGGCCAAATTGTCACACCACCTAATAAGAATGTGTGATCGTTAGTATTTGTTATCCCATTTTTGGTCAAAACTGGAATATCAACAAATGGACGAGGAAGGATGGATATCAGGATTGGAGATCAGTTGGAATCAAGGATACGATCGATATCGTCAAAATTTGGTTGAAGTCCGATCGGGACGAAATTAATTGGAGATGATGATAAGGATTAGGAAAGGCTATGTTTCAAATTTCAGGTTAATCGGAGTTTATATGAAGGAGTTATGATCGATGCAAGGTAGGAAGGGCATGGCTGTTCGAACCCATCAAGGCTTTTGTTCATTTCGAGCCCATCAGGTTCGAATCGATCGAAGGCACGGCACACAAGGTTCGAATCGATACACTTCGTATCGATTGGTATGGATTCGGCTCTGTGAAGTTCGCATCGGTTAGGATGGGAAGAAACGGCATGCTTCGAATCGATATGTTCGTATCGATGGCTGGTGGACTTTGGCTCCTTCGTATCCATCAGGTTGTAGTGCTTCGAATCCATGGAGTGCGACCTACTCCGAATCCCTCAAGACAAGATGCTTCGAATCCATAGGACTACTTCACTTCGTATCCTACATGATGAAGACCTTCGAATCCATCAGGTAAGAGGCTCCTTCGAATCCAGCAGGTGAAAAGCTCCTTCGAACCCATCAGGTGAGAAGCTCCTTCGAACCCATCAGGTAAGAGAGACCTTCGAACCCATCAGGGCAAGTTATTTCGACTCCATCCCATTAACTTACTTCGAATCCACTACCTCGAATCCATGGACTCAACCCAGTAAACTCGAAGGAAAAGATGAATTCGACCCAGTAAACTCGGAGAAAAAGAAGGATTGACTCGAGAAGCGCGCGCACCACGTCACCACATCGGTTCGACCCTATCGATTCGACCCTATCGATTCGATCGGGATCGATTCGAACCAGGCAGAACACACGGAACTTTGATCTTGAATCAATCATATCTTCCAAACCGTTGATCCAAATGCAATGAAATTTTTACAGGAGCTCGCATACGCATAGAAGAATGTTCACGCCAAGTTTCACCACGATTGGACATTTCCTTAATCGATTCGAACCAAGGGTCGAATCGATCCTGATGTGGGCCCGGACCTCCTGATTTCGGGCGTATGGGCCCCCTCACATGCTAGAAGCGGTCTACCGGATTTTTAGAGAAATATCAGCCTCCTACGCCTATAAATAGAGCCCCTGGTCATTCAGAAAGGGGTCGAAGAATTGAGAGAGAACAAGCACGTCCGGACGTTGCTAGAATCATTCCATATCATCATTTCTACCATTGATTTCGAATTTGGACTTTGTAACTGCTGTAATCACTTGTAACCAGCAAGGATAATTAATAAAAAGGATAAAACTTTGGAGTGGACGTAGGCCGGAGATAGCCGAACCACTATAAAACTTGTGTCACTGCTCGTGATTTTGGATTTGCTGCTTATTATTTGCTATGATCTGTTATTTGTGCTTGAATATTGTTGATTTGTATTTATACACTGGTGCTTTCACGGTATTTGGGGTTTGTGCCCAATTTTGGCGCAAACACTTTGGTGCTTTCACTGAGAAGGACTAGCACCCGCTACATCGGATTTGAAAGTTGGATTTGAAGATTTTAAAAGAGTTTGAATTCAAGGACAATGACTAGGCAAAATAGTAGAAGGCAAAGGGCTGAGAGAAGCCAACAGGAAGGAAGTCAACAGGCATCCTCCGGAGCTGGGGACAGGCTTCAATCTACATAACTCGGGATGAAATGGAAGCAATGACGAATTCTTTGCAGGAGAGATTGTTGAAGAGCCAACAGGAAATGATGCAGACTTTCTTTGAGCAAATGAGTGCTGCAGGGATGCAGAACTTAGGAACAGCTACGGCCGCTGTGGATGCAGGACAGGGGACTAGGGTCGTGGAACCCAATGGAGGACGAGATATGGAGCCAGAAGGCAATCAACAAGGGATTGGGGACAGGCCTACGGGATCCAACATAGGAGGACCTCTGGAAGGGATTCAACAAGCTAGCGCTAACGTTGCTGCTAGTGAACCACACGAGGAATATGTACCAGAGTTCCCTCGGGGGCATGGGTAGGAACCCCCAACAGACAATACCGGATTAGTAGAAATCATCAGAAGAACTGTGCGGGGTGGTTTGACCAACGGAGACTTGGAAGGAGTGAATAGGAGTCCGTTCGCTCAGGAAATAAGAATGGCTCAGAATCCATCTAAGTTCAAGCTACCTATCGTGGAGGTATATGATGGTAAGGCGGACCCAACTGATCACTTGATGAGGTACACCAGACACATGGAGGTGCTGGGGGCATCAGAGGAAGTGATGGCCCGATGTTTCCCTTTATATTTAACGGACTTAGCTGCAATGTGATTTAGGCAGCTGGGAGAAGGATCTATAAGGACTTGGAGGGAATTGGTGGAAAAGTTTTTGGGACAGTTTTGGGTTCACGTCAAGAGGCCGAAGAATGTGATGACATTGACATCGGTGAAGCAAAGGATGGATGAATCGCTTAGAGCTTTTCTAACTCGATTCAGTGCGGCAGTCGCTTCGGTGGATCGGCCTGATCCATCGATGGTTTTAATGGCAGCAGTATAAGGAGTCAGGGAAGACTCGGATTTCAAGGTATCTCTGATACGAGATCCCCCACAGGATCTCGACGAATTCTTTCAGGAGGCAGAAAGGTTCCTTCGGCAGGAAGATGCGAGTACATATTTAAAGGTCAAAAGGCTTAATGCAACTCAGGATGTAGGGCCATCCAGCAAAGGTTTGGATAAAGACAAAGGGAAAAGGAAGTTGGACGATGATTCTGGAAACGCTAGGAAGCGATGGAAGGATCCAAAATTTTCTACATACACAGGATTGAACGAGACGTTGGAGCGGATATACCTGGATACTCGGAATCGCCTTCCTTACCGGAGGCCGGCTAGGAGAGAACCATCAGAACGGGAAAGGACATCAGGAAGGCACTGCCTCTTCCATGATTTAGACGGACATGACACCAACAGCTGCAGGCATTTAAAGGATATAATCGAGGAGCACGTAAGGAATGGACAGTTACAGCAATTTGTCGGAACTCGGAATGCAACGGTAGAGCAGGAGCAACTACCGACTACCTCACACCGTGATGATGTGAGGCCCAGGGATGATGGTCGATTGATCATCCACTGATCAGGATAATGTGAGATAAGTAGCGAACTACTAGCAAGCAACCAAGTCATTTACACATGTATGGGGACGGAGATAGCCCCTAGTAATGCTCTGAATGTTGATAAACTGCGATGCTGTGGTTTGTGAAATTTAACTTTTGCTTTTTGATTGGACAATGCTTTTCTTTTTGGATTTGGGTTTGGAGTTTGGATTGAACTCCTGGTTTTGTTTGCTTTTTGATTTGGGTTTTTCTCTGGATGGTTGTTTTTGATTTTGAATGCTGCTTTGGATTTCTGGTTTGGATTTGGATTTTGGGTTGGATTTTGATTGGATTTTCATCTGGCTTTTGATAAATGGTCGTCGGGTATGGATTATGCCGGGCAAGGGGTGAGTCACTTTGCCCGAACGTGGTAAATTGACTCATTCAGGTCGTCGAGTATGGACTATGCTCGGCAAGGGTCTGGATTGACTAAGGATTCGGCCTAGGACTTAGGCCCCATATTATCGATTATTGTTTCAGGTCGTTGAGTATGGACTATGCTCAACAAGGGTCCGGAAAGACCAGGATTCGGCTTAGAACTTAAGCCATGGCATTGCACAACGTCCAGGGACACTGGACCAAGGTCGTCAGGTGTGGATTGCGCTTGGCATGAACCCGAAGATGTTAGCTCAACGTCTAGGGACACTGGACCACGGTCGTCAGGTGTGGATTACGCTTGGCAAGAACCCAGAGAGGTTATGGTTTCAGATATCGACCCGGAGAGGTCCTGGATCTGGTTATTGGCTATTGGATAAGGATGGATTGGGACTCGGCTGTCGAGTTCTAATGGACATGGAATTGGCTAAGGCTTTGGTTATGGGATTTGAAATTAAGCATCGGCTCGAAGCAGTCAAGGATGGCATACTCTGGCGATATGGCTATGGACTTTGGATATTGCATTCGGAACTATTCAAAACACGCCTTGTTATCACAAGGCATGTTTTGGGGGGCAAAGTGTTATCCCATTTTTGGACAAAACTGGAATATCAACAAATGGACGAGGAAGGATGGATATCAGGATTGGAGATCAGTTGGAATCAAGGCTACGATCGATATCGTCAAAATTTGGTTGAAGTCCGATCGGGACGAAATTAATTGGAGATGATGATAAGGATTAGGAAAGGCTATGTTTCAAATTTCAGGTTAATCGGAGTTCATATGAAGGAGTTATGATCGATGCAAGGTAGGAAGGGCATGGCTGTTCGAACCCATCAGGTTTTTGTTCATTTCGAACCCATCAGGTTCGAATCGATCGAAGGCACGGCACACAAGGTTTGAATCGATACACTTCATATCGATTGGTACGGATTCGGCTCTGTGAAGTTCGCATCGGTTAGGATGGGAAGAAACGGCATGCTTCGAATCGATACGTTCGTATCGATGGCTGGTGGACTTTGGCTCCTTCGTATCCATCAGGTTATTGTGCTTCGAATCCATGGAGTGGGACCTACTCCGAATCCCTCAAGACAAGATGCTTCGAATGCATGGGACTACTTCACTTCGTATCCTACAGGATGAAGACCTTCGAATCCATCAGGTAAGAGGCTCCTTCGAATCCAGTAGGTGAAAAGCTCCTTCGAACCCATCAGGTGAGAAGCTCCTTCGGACCCATCAGGTGAGAAGCTCCTCCGATCCCATCAGGTAAGAGAGACCTTCGAACCCATCAGGGCAAGTTATTTCGACTCCATCCCATTAACTTACTTCAAATCCACTACCTCGAATCCATGGACTCAACCCAGTAAACTCGGAGGAAAAGATGGATTCGACCCAGTAAACTCGGAGAAAAAGAAGGATTGACCCGAGAAGCGCGCGCACCATGTCACCACATCGGTTCGACCCTATCGATTCGACCCTATCGATTCGATCGGGATCGATTCGAACCAGGCAGAACACACGGAACTTTGATCTTGAATCGATCATATCTTCCAAACCGTTGATCCAAATGTAATGAAATTTTTACAGGAGCTCGCATACGCATAGAAGAATGTTCTCGCCAAGTTTCACCACGATTGGACATTTCCTTAATCGATTCGAACCAAGGGTCGAATCGATCCTGATGTGGGCCCGAACCTCCTAATTTCGGGCGTATGGCCCCCTCACGTGCTAGAAGCAGTCTACCGGATTTTTAGGAGAAATATCAGCCTCTTACGCCTATAAATAGAGCACTTGGTCATTCAGAAAAGGGGTCGGAGAATTGAGAGAGAACAAGCACGCCCGGACGCTGCCAGAATCATTCCATATCATCATTTCTACCATTGATTTCGAATTTGGACTTTGTAACTGCTGTAATCACTTGTAACCAGCAAGGATAATTAATAAAAAGGATAAAACTTTGGAGTGGACGTAGGCCGGAGATAGCCGAACCACTATAAAACTTGTGTCACTGCTCGTTATTTTGGATTTGCTGCTTATTATATGCTGAGATCTGTTATTTGTGCTTGAATATTGTTGATTTGTATTCATACACTGGTGCTTTCACGGTATTTGGGGTTTGTGCCCAATTTTGGCGCAAACAGTATTCAAATTGTTTGATATTAATCTCTGACCAAATTTACACCTAAGAGTCACACATCCGAAATGATGGATACTCTTTTTATTCCTGATTTAATTAATTTGTAATTGTTATAAATTGATTAAGTTAATTAATATTTATGAAGTATTAATTACAAAGTTTTATATTTAATGTGTTGAAAAATCTTAAACAATGCATTTATAATAGTTATAAATATATTAATCAATATACGATATCGGTTCATGTTTAGATTTAGATTTAAATGCAATGAACATTATTCGATATGGAGTTGGGTTTGAAGCCTGTATCAGCAAGAAAATTTCAACCAAAATAGCTTGGATAGGTCAGCCAAACGTTGGAAAAAGAGGGAGGCTTTTGAATGGTTTAAAAGAGTGGAATTGGAAAGAGAAAGATAATGATAAGATCCTTCTCTCGGTTGACTTCTTATTTATACATCACTCTCTACACTATTCTTTTTGATACTTTTTCTCCATTCTCCCTCTATAAATTACGACCAGCAAACCCCATTTAAACCTAAAAGAAATACAAGCTCAAATCATATTAAAACTCTTTGAATTGATCGTCGGTGGTAAAGTAGTTTGACAACCTAGAACTTGGAATTTGATTCAAAGAGCCATTTCATCATTTCAAAGTGAGATCTCTAGGCCTTAGTGGAAGGTATTCAACATGTTTACTAATTCATTTGATATTATTATCTATTATTGCAATATATTGTAGGTTATTAGATTATATTATGAATCAGTGCATTGATGTTCTTTGACATTTTGGATGGTTGAATATATATAAATGTATATAAATTGTATACATACTATCATTAAACTCACGACCAAAAATTAAAAAACAATCGTCTTTTAATGAAATACTATTACATATATGATTTAATTAATTAATATATTATGTCTTAAAGATAAAAAAAATTGATAATGAACATTTTCAAATTTATAAAATTTTGTTTTTATACAATATTAATTTGGCAGCAATGAATATTCAATTTTAATATATATTTATATTTAGTTACCGATATAACTATTTTTAACTATAAATTGATTATATATGTGTATGTATAATATAATTTGAAATTAAGTATAAAATTTAATGTCTAAATATTGCATAATTTTTAAACTTGGGAAATGATATTTATGATTATAATTAATTTAATTAAATTGGTTTTAACATATTTTTATAATAGTTTAGTTAAAAATCAATTAAAAATGAAAAAAATTCTATAGTGAGTTTAAAGTCGGGTATTATTAAAAAAATTATATATATATATATATATGTGTGCATATATGTATGTAATTTATAAATATTTATATTTAAATATGAAAAGTTGATTTTATGCACAACTTTGCGACAACAACTCGAATAAAAAATCTAAAATTATCTTATATTAGTTACTAAATGATCTGTTATTTAATATTAAAAAAATTGTTCAAATATATTTTAAAATATTATATATAAATTATTATAATTATTATTTCCACATATTCGTGTATATATATATGATTGCATTTTAGATAAGTATAATTTTACCTATTTATATATATATATATATACATACATACATACATATATCTATGTATGTGTACGTGTATGTGTGTGTCTATATACATATACGTACATACATATATATATATATATAATTTTCCATGCTCATATATATATTCATTAGACACCACATAGAATACTAGAGGGGCTAACTTGTCCATTACAATGTAAATCCCAACATTTATACACAAGCATGTCAAGCCATATACACTTTCTTATGTTGCAGGTGCACGTACACACATAAGTGTGTATATTATAATATAATACAAAATAATATAAAGCAAAACTGTATCAATAAAATAAAATAAAATAGTGATTTTATCTAAAAGAAATTTAGAAAAGTTCTAAATGAATTAGGCTTCGTGGGCCCAATAAAGATCCAAAATAGTAAAAAAAATTGAAATTCACCTATTCTTTTCATTGTAGGCTAGCAACAATTCCAGCAATGGTATTAGAGACGAATAGCATGTGCAGTCTAAATTTGTTGTATTATGGCCAAATAATTAAGCCTACAAGCCAGTTAGTAGGGTTTCTAAGAAAGGTAGCATCTAGGCAAGATTGTTGGGTAATCATGTACCCTACCCTACCTCGCTAATGTAATCTTAAAGGTTTCCCCTGATAGAAAAAGGTTCAATTTGAATTGGGCCTTGGCCTAATTTTGAAACTATTTCAAAATTGGAATAAAAAATTTAAATTTAAAATAAGAAAAATATTATAAATGGATAATATAGATTTTCAAATTGTTTTGAAAATTAAAAAAAATAGTTTTGAATTTAAAAGTCAAATTTAAAATGAAACACATATTATAAAAGCTGTAATATAATTTTTTAAAATGTTTGAATTATCATAAACTAGTTTCAAAAATATTATTTATTAATGAGACTAATAAAACAAATGAATTGACTAAATAAGTTAATTAGTTTTAATATATATATATATATATATATATATAGTATATATAATGATGTATGTTATATTATCTTGAATTGTTTAAGACAATATGAATATACATGTATATATAAAAGAATTGTTGAAATTAATAAAAAATTAATTAAAGCTGTTTAATTAAATAAATTAATTTAAAGTTAATTAATAAATTAAAATACATATATATATATAAGATATATGTGTATACATAAAGGTTATAATATATAATAATATGTTATAACTGAATAACATAATAATTAATTAAAGTGTTGATTAAATTAATTATTAAGATTTAATTAATACAATATTATGCATAAAATAATATATAAGTTAAATAAAGTATAAAAGTTATATATGATAAAACATATAATATAAATCTATAAACTAAAGGTGGAACATTAAAGAAACCACATATAGACTTAAGAAATAAATACATATGTAAAAGTTCATATACCGTGATTTCTAATGTGTCCGACACTTGAATCACGAAAGCATTTCATAAGAAATACAATATCCCATAGTTCGATATCACTCAACTAAATATATTGAAGATTATATATCTTTTATACAAGCATTGTCCTCTACTATTTATATATTAATAAATTACTTACATATTCTCTGGTTATTGAGCAAACTCAAGCTAAAGATGCCATGTGTGGTATTATTAAAATATTAAATAGATGAGATAAGAAGACTATATGTATTTGTTGGCAAACTCAAGGTACATATACTATATTTAGGCAGTCGCAAAATGGTAGATATGAGTGAATAATTTCTATCGATTTTCTATGCAAACACAAGGTTGAAATAAGATTAAGACAAGGAACCATGAGTTAGAAGTTGTATATAATACAACCAATAAGGAGTTATCCATCGTTTGTGGGGCTATGACTAATTAAGCAAATTCAAGGTCAGAATCCCAAGATGGACGAGTCCTAACACCTACTGGTGAAGTCAAGTGACTTCTATGTTTCATCCTAGGGTTTGGAGAAACATAAAAGACTAGTGGGAGCTTTATAAGGAAAATTAAATGGTGACATTTAACCTTTCTAATATTATAAGAACATCTCCTATATAAAGTTATAATAATCTACATTGATAAATTTATGCAATTAATATAATTGATAAAAAAATTATTGTAGCAACCCACTTTATTAATAATGGGATATTTAAATAATTGGTTTAAATATTGAATCATTATTGAATTGAAGGTCCAAAAATATGAATTTTTCACATACGATCGAATCAGGACTTGAGACCACATCGATTGAGACCGCGAGGGAAGGTATTTTCATTCAATTCTTAAATGAGTACTTCAGTCAGAACCTTGAGGCAACTGAGAGGTTTTCGAAGCACAACTCCAATCTTGCAAGGAAATTTTAGTGGTCTAACTAAGAAATCGAATCAGAGTTCGCATGAGAGGAGTCAAATTGCCGACCCTAGTTAACAAAGAAATTGTGCGAGCGAACAAAGGATTAGATTGAGTATCATATACAATTTTGGACGATCTTCGTTCATTGTAGAATTATTTATAGCAGTCATTTAAGATAGCTTGGCATAGTTTGTAAGAGGGCTACTGACTAGTTTTGTGAAGATTCAGATAGCCTTCTAAGTTACGATATGATATTTCGCTAGGCGAGCATCGTGGTACACCTAGTATAATATCCTTATCGACGTCATAAGTTTGAGGTGAGTATGAACCCGAGAAAACCCAGGGTTCAGCAGACCATCACTTAATGATGGTTTATTTGTAGAATTTTCTCCATTGGAGAATGAGTTCTGTTTGGAAGAAATGGAAAGTTAAGACATTGGTTACCATATTTATTTGAAGGTTTTGAGACTCGATGGTCTTGCATATCGAAGAAGTTTTCCTTTTCATAGCGGGTGGTGTAATAATCTTGTGTATTGTATTCACAATAGCAGTTACACCACTTAAGCATTTTTCTCATCTTGAATGCCAAGCAGAATCATTGGAGCTTGTAGTTAGCAATACACGTTTTAACTATTGATTGGTTACTATGCATGGCAGTACAAACACTTTGGTACGCTTCGTTAACAGCCCGCAAAAATATCATTATGATAAATTATATTTATTTTTAGAATATTCAAATATAAGGTTTTTAACATTAATTATGTTGTCTTGAACAATAAACAATGATGGTAATCTTATTTTGAACAAGTATTGACAAAAATACATAGTTTGGAAGAATGTCGATAAAATGACCGAAAATCGTTTTATCAATAAACAGCTCTACAATTATCAGAAATCACGCATGGAGCTGTATACATACACTTATTTGTCCATTTAAACAAGAATATGAGATAAAATATTTTATTTTATTTTTGGAAAATAAATTATATTTATGACGTCATTAATAATGGCATCATATATTTAATAATAGATTTATGAATTTAAATTGAGATTTAATGATTTAATAATTTTGATAATTATTTAAATAATTTTTTTAAAATGATAATAATTCGTTTTAATTTATTATATAGTGATATTAAAATATTTATGATAGTATTATAAAGATATACACTTGATTTGAATATATACGAAAATTCGTATCGTTTTGTCGATATAACAGTACTTTTTGTAAATAATTTTTTAATATTAATTTGTATGGTTTTACAAATCCATTGTGTTAGTTAAAAATGATAAGAACTTAGTTTTCAAATTTTATTTACAAATATATGTATGTTAACTGAGAAGTAAAAATACGACCGGAGATCGGAATCTAAATTTGTAACGATTCAACGTATAGAAATTGTAAACAAATCAATACAGTGTTGTGATACATATGCACACATACATGTACATATAAATGAACATATTCACATGCACATGAAGACATATATACATACAAATATACTTATACAACTATATATATATATATATATATATATATATATATATATATATATTAGAAAATATCTAAGATATTTCTCAAAAACTTAACCCTTAAGCAAACCAAAGTCAAACTCTTACAACATCAACTCGCACATATGCCACACATGGATGGATGTTCGACAGTAGATAATTAGAGAAAGGGAGGGAGTGGTGGCGAGGCAATGGTGATGTATATACACATAAATATCATGATGTTTTAGTTCACAAATTTTCCTATAAATACCACCATCCAACTTCACTTCATTCACACATAAATTCAAGCTTCTTCGTCTTCTTATGCTCTTCTTTAATGGCTTCTAGTTTATAGAAAAAAAATATAGCAAAGATATGGCGAAATATTACAAAATAAAGTAAAATATGTACAAAGGTATATACCATGTCAATCCACTTCAAAACCAAGTGTAATCGCCTCCTTTCCTTCTTCACAACACATAGCTACCACCCTCCATCACTAAAGTCGAGCCAATCTCTACTTGCTTGCTTAGGTCCTGGCTTTCCAAAGGTCCAAGGCTCGGTTCCATAGGCTTTGATTTGAGTAGCTATAGCGGATTTTCGTAAAGTTAGAATCCAATAAAGGTAAGAAACTCTATATTTATTTATAAATATGATGATGATGTGATATGATTGCTATGGATGTTTACTATTCTTTGATTATCAAGTTTGGTTGTTTTAATATAGTTGTTTAATTATGTAAACAAGTCACATTAAGTACACGTCGATATTACACAAGGAAATCACTTTCCGAATCAAGTTATAAAAGTGATATGGAATCATTAAACCCCTATTAAATGATTTAAGATGGTTTATAAATGTTTTACAATCTTTAAAATCCAATTTGGTGAAATTTAGAAAAGTTATGAAAATTGAATCAAAAATAGGCGCATCGCGTAATGGCAGTTCGCGATTTCACGCCGTGGAAAGTTAAATGCATTTATACGATGGATTCAGAGTTGGAATTCTTTGTAATAAGAATTTTCCAAACTCTTATAATCATAGTTTTCAAACAGAAGAAAATTATCAAGATTTCATTTAGTAGATTTTGAGATATGAGCAAAACAAGTTCTCAAAATAGTTGTGCTTTGGTAGTTCGAAAACCAAAGCAATAATCTTTAAAAGTAATATTTTTGATTTTTTAAAAAGATGCGATAAATTATATAAATCTTTTAATTTTAAAATGTTTTAAAAGAGTTTGATTTATAAAAATGGATTTCTAAATGATAGATAAGTTGTTTTAATCAAATAAGCTTAATAGCACCATTCGCAGCACTTTTTGTTGCACTTTTAACAACTTTTTAAATATGATTTTAAAATTAAGTACTCTTTTGCAAATCTTTTATAAAAGTTTTCAAATAAATAATTAAGTAATTTAAAGATGATTTGAAGGTTATATAATTTATTTTAAAAGAGTTTAAATAAATGATTTGAAGAAAAGCTATTATAATTAAGTGATTTAATTTTGGCTCTAAAAGCCAATGAGTAGACTAGATTTTACTATACGTGAGATCAACCAGTGCCTTGGCTTACTTGGCCTTTTTCCTGGACGAGGAATTGATAAGGTTGAAATGTCCGAAACGAGGCAAGTATAAAAGATTTAGTTTTTTCAAATTTAATGCAACCATGATCTTATATAATAATCTTCTTATACTTGGTATTAAATTTCGAGGAGGGAACCCTAACTACCCATGTGAACTTAAAAGGTGATTTCATGTTATTAGATGGATAGTAAAGGTTGAATACAGAAATCAATGTTGAGTAGAATTAGTATAATTCCTATCGACCATTTTTAACTCAATAATGTTATCAAACATGAATTATGAAAATGATCTGATATTTCCAAAGTTAACGAGAGGTTAATGATTCCGTATATATCGGAAAGAAATGTTTTAAAGATATATATCTCTAGAAGATTTTTTTTTATAAAGGGAAAGTAATTAATCCAATGATAAGCACCTATTTAGTTAACATTTTTTTCGATGATTAGTTCGAAGGAACTGGGGTCGAATTTGAGTGATTCTTATTCAAAAACCACTTCGGACCAATTTACAAGTTCGAAGGTGAAGACATGTTGAACACGATGAAGTTGAACGTGGGAATCTTCATAAGGGAAGGATTGCTTGTTGATAATTTCAGAGTAGCTTTTGAGATAAATAAAGAGCAGTGGTCCCTTTGTTCTGGGATCTTCATATGCACGGACTACTCGCTACTAATCTATGAGTAATTCCTGACAGGATGTTGTAGGAGAGTGCCTTCAGTTTGTCCTGCTCTTGGACAACTTGTATGGATGAATGTCTAACATTTCATTTCTAAGATCACGGTGCATTAGTGTCTACTAACATACATCTGTTTGGTGGTGTAAGAGGTAAACCCTCTTATACTTACACCTTTCTCAGAGACGTACAAACTCAGAGATTGTACTTTTGTGGAAATCAATAGCGTGTTGTTGGAAATGGCAATGTGGCATTTTAAGTGAAAATGCTCTAAGAAAGGTAAACGTTACCTCAAGCCTCACACCTTGGGAATTGTGAAATAGGGGTTGCTTTAAGGCTAAGTGGATCACAACCGATAGGGTATGATATCGCCTTTCTAGATTTATTTTGTGCCCGCTAAGAAGTCGGGTAAAAAAATGTGGTGTATCATATAGCTCGAGAACGACCGAGGTGATATCATATTCGGTTCTATCGACCACCAGATGGGTATGTGGGTAGGTCGGTCTTAATTCGTAGAGGTTTCAAAGATGTCAATCCTTGGTGCATCCCTCTTATGATACGCTGTACGAGAGGTAATCCTTTACCTTGCTATTCATTAGAAATCCAAATCTCCAATAAGTGCCTTCAATATTAGTTGTAAACCTATTATCTCGTCAAACTTAACTAATGTAATAATTTCGGCTATTTGAGTATGTTTATTTGAAAGGTTTTCAAAAAATGTCATTAAAAATAATATCACTTGATTTTACGTAGAATGATTTGGTTATCATATTGTAAAAACTTGTTCCGTGTTTATATGTGACGTGGTCTTATGAGATACCTTTTATTTCTAAAAACTTGTATTTTGAGTTTCTCGCACCAGTCCCATGACTGACCAAAAGTTTATTTTCTTCCCCTTAAACTCTAGATGCCCTATTATTTTGGGTAGCCTAGTAGTCAGGTTTTTTTAGAGCATTTTGGAAGAGCTCGGAGCATAGATTTTGAAGATTCTTTTGAAGATTGTTATCCCTTTCCACCACACTCATGTACTATTGTATTCTGCATTTGTAAGGACGGATATTTATAACTATCCATGTTAATGTTAAGTTAAACTCTGTTAAATTTATTTTAAATTTTCTACTGTATAGATTATATGTTGAAATTATATATGTTATTCCATTCCTGTAAGGTTCTGTTCTATCTTTATTTTCTTTCTACCCTCAATGAATGGGTTTTTCGGCACCTTAATTTGCGGCATGTGAATAACGAGGATGTATTACTTTCGATTTTCGAGAGTTGAAAATCCCATTTGTCATATTGCTTCATTGTTTTATATACTAGTTATTTATTATTGCTTGCTATTACTTGATTGTTGCTTGTTTTTGCTTGCTGTTGTTTGCTGTCGTTTGTTGTTAACTGATTTTGATTTTTCTTGATTTATTGTTGTTGCTTGTTTTGTATGATTTTTAGTTTATATGCTATTTATTGTTGCTTGTTGATTCTTTATTGTTTCTCATTAGTTGTTGTTGTGTATCGTTGCTTATTGTTGCTTGCTTTTGTTTGATTATTGTTTGTTATTAATTTGTATTAGTAGTTGTTGCTTGCTCTATATGTTTGGTAGCATTGTTGTAGATTATTTTTGTTACGTTACTTGTTGTGTGTTTGGTTGATTTCATCTCAATTAAAATGTCTTATTAAAGAATATTTAGAGAGAGACACTAGGATAGCTATCTAGAATAGATCATTTCATCCAAGGCTATTGTAGAAGTTGAGATGGGATCTATATGAGTCCATTACCTTTTGATGCAACTCAGAGTCAGTGGAATATTTAGATATTGACTTATTTAAGCTTACTCTTCAATTGATAGCCATGTATGGTTGTGACAGTATGAGTTACTACACTAAAACTATACATGTTTAAAATGTAAGATTCTTACATTAGAAATGCAAGTTACATGGTTTGATATGGCATGTTTATGAGAGACGATTGCTACATATGATTTAATATGCTTAAATCCATGGTTGATATTGCAATTGTGTTTAATCCTCTTTGTTGAGTACTCATTGAGTATATGGAAGCAACTATGTGCTATTGGGATGCTTATTCTCATATATTGGTACCTAAATGGCATATGGTTGCGAATAAAAAAGGTACATAAGAACTGTAGCATAGACTTGGATATATGTGCTTGTATATCCTCAGAAATGAGATGCCCTGGATATGAGATGCATATGTAAGTATGGTATGTGTGTGTGTTGTTTTAGGATTTTTTTGGACCTAGCTGTGCAAAGGAAGAGCTGCCAAAATGTTTTGAAACAAAAGGGGCTTCGAAAACCGAAGGGTTGGGAGACATTTTACTACTTTAAGAATTTTGAGGAGGAAACCATTTTAAGGAGGGGAAAATGTAACGACCTGCATGTTTAATGATAGGATACTTAAATATTGAATCGTTATTGAATTATAGGTCAAAAAATATGACATTACGTATACGATCGAATCAGGACCCGAAGCTACTTCCAATGAGTTCAGATCGATATTACAAATAAAAAAAGCGTACAAATATCACTATATTTGGAATGACATGTTTCGATGGCCAAAACAGCCTCGAGATGCATGAAATTATCGTCCCGGAGCGCAGTCTTAGATGGCGATGGAATTTGTACCATTGGAACCGAAAAATTAAGGTGATGTGCGCCGACGAGTTTCATTGCGATCCAATGTGTTGTTCAATCATACGAGCTCGAAATGTGTGGTATTTTTTTAAGAAATCAAATAAATTATATATATTATTATATATACATCAACCATTTAGACTATTCCTCATTTTCTTTTTTCACTCATTTCATTTCGTTTTCTTTCTTCAGGAAATGAAATACCAATCCTCCTCCATAAATTAATTTTGAGAGCTTCGGTTGACAATAAATCATAAGGCCAGATCCATTGAACTCATGATGGAGAGAGCTTCAAATCTATATAGGATTTCGGGGGTGTAGTGTGTCTTACCCAAGCTCGACATAGTTGTCATCAAACTAGGGTTCGACATTGTTGGAAAAGGAGTAGGCGATTGAAGAAACAAAGGCTGCCATCATCTTCCTCTTCGCGACTTGCACCTGCCTATGCTAGCTGCTTTAACTTTGAACCCCCTATGAGGATTGTGGCATTTGGCAGTAGTTAGGGGAGCTTCAGGTCCGAAATCGCTAGAGGGAGAAGACCTTAGGTGGTTGGGTCAGAAGCGAAGCCCGTGCGATGAGGAGCATGACAGCGAAGTTAGTGCATTGATTCGTCAGGTAACAGAAGATAAATCGAAGAGAGAAGTTTGTGCAAGAAGTAGGTTCTGTACGTTTTGTGCACAAAGGAGTTAAGGAAGAAGAGATTAAGGGGGCATGTGTTTTGATGAGGTAATTAAGGTATATAAGTTTGTTAATTAATCTTATTTCATATTTAATTTGTATCCCTTGCATTCAAGGTTTAATCAAGACACGGTCTTCGCCTTTGCACTCATAGTGAGATTATCTACAACATGGTATAGGCTTCGATTGGATTCAGACAAATGTGAATTTACAGTTCAAGTGAGCGGAATTATAACATTGAATTTATATTTCAGTACAAGTCCGTGAAATTTTATGTATTGAAAACATTACCTAGTGGAGGTAGAAAATAAATATTTATGAAATTATTTCCCATTTGTTTGGATTTGTTTGGATAGATATTCAGGAAAGTTGATTAAAATCTCATATATTTATATTCTGTTCAATTCATATTGAATAGAGCCAGATAATGAGGATATTAATTTATACCATGATTATAAATTAATTAAACCCTAATTTATCATTATATCAGCGATAAAAATATTATTATAAATTTTATTAACAAATCAAAAGTAAAGAGTATATGTTTTAAAAACAAGCTAGAAGGCTTAAAAATGATTTATAAGCTAAAGATGTATTTTATAAAATAATGAAATTATTTTATAAAAAATAGAAAAGATTGGACTTTCATTTTAAAATTATTTAGTAAATAAAGTAAGACTTGATTTAAGTACTTACTTGAATATATGTGTATATATACATGCACTAGCGAGTATGTGTATATGTGTATTTGAGGTTATATAACAATCGATATAATTATTGTATTGTAGTTAGAATTGTTAAAGAGTTTAGAATGCTGATAATCTTTGTTATTGTGTAAATAATTGTATATGCATATGGAATTATCCATATGTGTTATTAATCCAGTTATGAGTCATTTTATGTAGCCATAGAAACCACCGAGTGTGCTACGTTACGTAAGCGTGTACCAGGTCGAGTAATCGCTCCAACAAAGCTCAAAACGTGATTTTTGAGGTTTTACATGTTTGGAAATACGTGTGTGCATATGCATGCACGAGCAGGTGTATCGACACTCGTGTAAGCATTGCACGAGGCGAGAATGTTAATTGAGTCTGTTTTGGCATATTAGAGAAAGCCAATTCGTTATATTAGCTCGTAGGACTCTACACGTACAAAGAGTGGATTTTGGTATCGAAATCAATTTTTAAATACTTAAGAAACCACTTCTGAAACAACAATCAATCAACTCCAAAAGAGGTCCGATGGGGCGGAGGCATGCTAGGAGTGCTAGGTGACTCATCAGACAAAGCGTCGGAAGAAACGGGGTTTGAATCGGTGTATGGTATTTGATTTGTGTGTGTATATACATATGTGTGTGTTTGTGTGTATGTGTTTATATATATGGCATTGGTGTTCTTTTATGGTCCCGATAGTGTCTTACATGAGACATGAGCGTCGTTCTCTTTTTGATAGAGGCGTACACAAGTTACTTAAGAAATCCATGATGACTAGAACATGGAAACTACGACGGTCATCCACGACTGAACTAGATGTTGCCAAAGCTCAATGTAGAGGGTACGGTGTGGCTTATATAGAATGACGATCATTTACGAGTGGGCTTGATGTCACCAAAGCTTGCTTCAGAGAGCACGGTGTGGCACACATAGATTTCAAGTAAATAGAGTAGGTCATATATTACCAAAGCTTGCTTCAAAGGGTATGGTGAGATCTACATGAGACCCATTACAGAGGATGTAGCTCAGGGTCTATGGTATAATTAGGCACTGACTCTATTTATCTTGACCCTCGAAGGGAAACACTGGATCGCGATAGTCGTCCGTAGTGGACTTCACCCATCATTAATAACAGGTATCAATTTATACTCTTTGGTTGTCTTCCATTTCTATATTATGTGTATTGTTATTTGGCTGATGTTATTTTTGTTACATTTACTACCATTTTGTACTTCGTGATAGACACATGCTATGTTCATCCTACTTTTGAATGTTCGGTTACCTTTATCATACTATGATTATTATGTTCCAGTCATATTATATTAGTTGTGATAACTTTTTGATAACAGGAGAAGAGCAAGTTATGGTACAATTTATTATCGTTTGGATAAGTTTACTTTACTTGTTTTTGGACAGTCCGGATTACCTTTGAGCCACGATTGTGGAGAGGACAAGCTACGCCTTTATAGTTCTCGTCTATCTGTATATTGTTTTAATATACGGTATTTGAGATAGTACCCCTCATAGCACGCTTTATGTCTGATTTGCGTTTTTTCTTTGTTTGCTTATGTCATGATAACTCTCAGGTACTCGATTGAGTAGACTGGAAGTCAGATATTTTTGAGGATACACTTTTAGAACAACTGAAGCATTCTGTGGAGATGCGGTCTCGATAGTTCATATATATGCTTAATATTGTAGTAATGCATGTAGACATTATTTATATATAAGACTTATTGTATCAGATGTTTTATTTTGGCTCTCTGTATTGATATTTACCTATCGATTACTTCTGCTAGTACAGTCTCTTGTGCATATTGTAATCCTGTTATATCCATGTATATTCAGTATATTATATATTATCATTCCTCTGGGAGATTCTATCGATATATCTTTGTATAATGTTTGTTTTAATTTTTCTTTCTAGGTAATTTTCTTTTGTGGTATTCGTAGTTCGGATATTTTCCTTCGGTGCTGATTTTAAGATGTTACGAATGGTGGATTGTTACGTTTATCAATTTAAATATACAAAGGAACTGAACTAAATATTGACAAAGAAATACTAAATATGCTTACTGATAAATTTTTGCATATTGACTCATGCAAGTGCCTAATTATACAACTGCTAAATGCATATGTAACTTGGTCACTTACAATTTTACTTGCTCGTGATTATGTATTGTCTTCAATGAGTTTTAAACTCTAAAAGCAATATAAGAATATGGATATTTGATCCATATGCGATGATATACAAATTTCATACGGTGAATGGTCATAATTTGTAATGTATGAAACCTCGATAAAATTAGTTCATTAAAATAAGAAAGTAATTTGAAGCATGAAATCATGTATTCAAAATTAAATAATAATCTCATTATGTTAATGTAATATTGGACCAAAGGCTACAAGATAGATCTATGAATTTGATCGCTAAAATGTTAATTTGATTAATTTACGTAAAATGCAATTTATTTGATGTCCTTAAAAGTTAAGGATGACCAAATGCACTACTGTAAAGGGTTCGTTATGATATTATAGTAAGGATTTACTTCAAATGGTTCGACCATTCAAAAAGGAATGCGAATGTGCGAGAGTAGATATAACCTAAGGCATGGTTAGAATAAAGAGAGTGAATGTCCACTTCTGCTTCATAAAGGAACAGTGAAAATGATAACTGTAAAATAACAGTTGATACTTAACTTTGGAATGGGAAATATAATTTCTATTTGAAAATGTATTTTCAGATAGAAAATTATCTTCTATTAGATTTATTTCTTTGAATTTAAGATATTGGATTTGAAATTCTCGACTATAAATTAGTTACAGTAAGTGAAATAAATATTCTATATTAAGTGATTGAATGGAGCTTCGTATTTCATATGCTATTATAGTAATGGCAGAAATGGTGGGAGCATGCCATATAACACTTCTTTATGAATCAAGTTATGAAAATTGTTTTCGTAGAATGTATCAAATATTATTTATAAAATAATAATCATTTTTCAGTACTAATTGTAAAATAGATATTGTTTTATTTCAATGTGAATATTATGAATGTTCGTTATAAAATAAAACTATAGTACTAGTATTTGTGATACATTGAAAAATACAGAAGTATCTAAGTTTATTTGCAATTATTTGGAATACGGACCAAGCCACGGTTTTGATAAATAATTTTAGATCATATGATTATGAATCATATAAAACTACTAAATTATATCTAAGAAAATTAAGGGAAAATCACTCATTTAGTGGGATCATCATAATTGTTCATAATTGTTGATGAACTCTATGGATTGATACAATTGATACATATAGATATATGCAATTGAAGATCTATTAATTCCAAAAAAAGTTCCCCATATTTTGTTGTATTCACGGATGAGTTATCACAAACATAAACATGTGTATTTGATACATATGTAGTATGTCTATGATAAGCTCATAGAATACATGTCGAAAGTAAATTAAATAACGTGCAAAAGAAAATAAAACAATTCGATCTAATCGAATAAGTGAGTATACTGGAAGGAGTTCCAAACGTCCCTAAAAATGAAAAAATATTCAATCTCAAAAGTCATGCCTCCCTATATTACATAATGATTTATTGATAAGGAGTAATTGAGCTTTGTTGAATAAAGTACGATTACTTGTGAGTGAAGTTGAGTTAACTTCTTTCTATAAGGTCATGTATTTAATAGTAGCACATAAGGTTAAATTTAATTTCATCTAAATGATAGTTTACTAAATCATACAAGATAAGAGTTTATAAGAACCCTAACATATCCTAAGCCAAGGAGTTGGGAAGTTGTGTGGGTCAAAAGAGTGCGTGTAATAATTTTTCGTGAGGGATCTTGTATAAGTCGCCTCAAAAGGAGTTTGGATGATCTTGTATGTATTGCCCCAAAAGGAGTTTGGAAAGGACTGTCATTGGATGATCGATTTATGTTTTGAACATAAGTATTATAAACTAAAACCAAATCAATTTTGTATATAAGGCAATTCATAAAATGTTTATGAATACCTATTCTTTTGCACCGAGAAGAAACTGTTATTTAAAAAAATATCGACTTCATAGCGAAGGAATTTCTTTGGGAAATTATTGGTAGTAAAATGGATATGGATATCCAAAGATAAAAACTAATTATATAGGATGAAACGAAATCAATCTAACCTAACGAACACATCGCATTAGAGTATCTAATAAGTATTCTTACATATTGAAGAGAAACTATGTGTTTCTTATCAATGTCGAGAACAGATAATCCTCAGTTGTCAATTAAGCAAATAAAAGTATTGACTCTACGATATGGTATGATGCTCATATCCAAAAAGCTACCAAGTACATTATAAAAATATTATTTGGTAGTTGTACCCAGAGGGATATGATCCGTCAGCCGCGAATGAGCCTTCAAGAGCAAGACAAATGCAATTGGAATACAATGAGCAATGTTAATAAGAATAACATTCAAAATTCAATTGTTGAAATTGGCGTAATGGATTCGTTATTAAACCGGTTCATGCTAATTTGGATTTGTTCTCAAAAGTATCGCTTGATATGAATTTGTGTTTGGTACATATGTGTTGAAATGGAAATACTAAATAATGATTTAGAATAGATTGTTTGCACATAACAACCAAAGTGTCTCGAAGTTTGTAGGAGTGATATTGAGTTTGTGGGTTTCTGGATATAATCCAAGAAATGATACGAAAGTGTCATTTCATAAGCATCAGAATTGAACATGAATTTTGATAGAAACATCGAATGGTTTGATTTTCAATCAAAATGCAGAGGAAGCATGTGTCCATATGAAAGAATCACTAAAAGGTACATGGATATTTCTAGACTATAAATAAACAATATACTACTGATTGTTAACGATGTACTTGTATTAAAATCAGCAATATTTTGGTTGCTTGATACTTGATTTTGGATTTTTAAATTAAATGTTTTATAATAAGTATAAAGGATATTGGGAATGTTCCAAATGATACGCAAAAACACCTTATTAAAATGTTTAATAAGGAACATGTAAAATGGATTCCTTATGCTTTAGCAATAGGAATTACCATACATGCTATATTGTCTACATTATCATAATTTTATTAAGCATTTGATACATGAAGGAAATATCAAATCCAAATTAAGATCACTAAATGGTAGTTTAGAGTATTTAGGAGTATTTATGAAGTACTAGAGAATTTTTTATAGAAACAATGAACTCCTTATGAAGGAGTCCACGAAATTAAACTTCATAAGTGATGTTGAGTATAATATGTTAATAATAGATTCATTCAAACCTTAAATAAGAAGCTTTAAGTTGGAAATGTTCCAAATAGTGCCATGATAAAAGTAATGCATAAAAATAAGTGCATAAATTTATAACCGAGCTAGGGATAATTCCAAGTATTAAGAATACTAATCATTGTTATATGATAACAACGTAATAATAAGAGCTCACTAGATGTCGAGAAACATACTCCGAATAGTTCCACATGATAAAGGCAGATTATCAATATCGGAAAGAGTTGATTGAGGGAGGAGATAATTAAACAGCATAGCAGATCCACTCATAAAGGATCTAGCTCGATCAATTCTCATTAGACAGATCGAAGGAATGTGATTGGGGTTCCATAATTGGCCCCAAAGTGCAAGTGAGAGATAGATAGAGCCAGGGATATGCCATATGGGCAATTACGTAATTGTTACATATATCTAAGTCAATAATCAATCTTGTTCGAAATAAAAGATGTTTTCTTTCTATTATATACTTGATATAATATGTTATATATTAATTAATTATTTTCATCAAAAGCATATTTAATAAAAAATCCATAAGTGGTATGTTTGGTGATAGTTGTTACAATGCGTTGTAAGCATGAGTAGTTTATCACTATAAAATAAACATATTGTTTTAGATATTCCTAGTCAAATGTATCAAGAATAGATATCGATGCATCCATTGAGACGAAAGTACATAATGTTATTTAAATTTTCGGCATTATATTACTCATTGTTGTTGGGGGCACCATGGGGTTACATATTGTTTGCTATTGGATAATTATGAAATGACTCACTTGGTAGTTTTCTTCTAGTAAATGTAACCAAGGTTAGACAAAAAATATCAATGCAACAAAATTACACGGCTCTCTTGAACTTAGAATATTGTCGACTTTCAATGTGGAAGCTTCGCTTTGATTATAGTTAAATCGTGGCATGACGTCTATCGAACGACTATAGTTGGGTCGAGTGGATGCATTGGAAGTGGAATACTATTCAAGAAAGGATTCATCTCCTCGGTTGTATATGGTTAGTATTAAAGTCAACTTAAGTTAACTCAAAGTCTTCGACTAGAGCAGTTTGATTAATAAAAATTGTTATTATTGAACCAAGAACATTGTGTCTGGACTAGAGAGTAAAATATAGATGATATCAGAATTTTGACCATTGCCAAATTCTATATGTCCAAAGTGATATAGTTTTGATGAGAAATGATTTGGTGTAATAATCTTCACTATCGAGTAATGCTTAACAAAGTAAAATTGAATTTACCCAAGTGAGGTGTGAACGTTAACATTCAAATTTTTCAATATTAATCGCTGACCAAGTTTACACCTAAGATTCACACATCCAAAACGATGAATAATCCTTTTATCACCCGATTTAATTAATCTGTAGTTGTTATAAATTAATTTATATTTATGGAATATTAATTACAAAATTTTGTATTTGATGTATTGAACAATGTTAAACAATGCATTTATAATGGTTATAAATATATTAATCGATATACGATATTATTACGTGTTTAAATTTAGATTTAAATGCAACGGACATTGTTTGGGTTGGATTGGCTTTGTAGCCCATATGAGGTATGCAAATTTTGACCAAAATAGCTTGGATAGGCCAGCCAAATATTGGAAAAATAGGGAGGATTTTGAATGGTTTAAAAGAGTGGAATTGGTAAGAATGCGATAATGATAAGATCCACTTTTCTCTCTAATTGACTTCCTATTTATATACCACTCTCTACCCCATTCTTTTTAATACTTTTTCTCTATGCTCCCTCTGCAAATTTCGACCAGCAAACCCCATTTAAACCTAAAATAAATACAAGCTCAAATCACATTAAAATTCTTTGATTCGATCGTCGGTGATAAAGTTGTTCGACAGCCTAGAACATGGAATTTGATTCAAGGAGTCATTTCATCATTTCAAAGTAGGGTCTCTAGGCCTTGGTTAAATATGTTCAACATTTTTACTAATTCATTTACTATTACTATCTATTACTATAATGTATTGTAGGTTATTTGATGATATTATGAATTTAGTGTATCAACGTTTTATCATATGTTGGATGGTTGAATATATTGGTGCATCTAAGTATATATTAATTTTAAAAAATATACATACCAGCATTAAAATCATAGCCTAAAATTAAAAATTAATTAAATAATATTATATATATTTGATTTTATTAATTAATACATTATATCTTAAAGGTAAAAAATCATATAATAGATATCTTAAAATTATAAATTTTGTTATTGCACAATATTAATTCGGCAACAATGAGTGTTCAATTTTGATGTATATGTTTATATTTATTTATATTTAATTAATGATATAGCTAGAAATTGATTATGCATATACAAATATATATATATATATAATATAGTTTGAAATTAATAATGAAATTGTACATTTGAATATTGCATAATTTTCAGATCTTAGAAATGATTTTTATAATTTTTGTTAATTTAAATAAACTTGTTTTAAAATTGTTTAATCAAAAATCATTTTAAAATTCAAAAAATAATAATTTTTCTACCATGAACTTAAAGTCGGTATTATAAATATATGTATATATATGTGTGTGTGTGTACATGCACACTTGTATGTATATTTATAAATATTTATAATTAGAAAAAGATTTTGTAAATAATTTTGCAGCAGCAATTCGAATAAAAAATCAAAATTAGTTCATATTAATTATTAAATGATTGTTATTTAATGTAATAAACATTTGTTCAAATATATTAAAAATATTATATATAAATTATTATAATTATTTCCATATATTTGTATATATTGATGATTATATTTTACATAAATATAATTTTACACAAATATTATATATATAATTTTCAATGCGCGTGCATACACGTACACATAGATAAATTCCTTTAGACAACACATAGAATACTAGAGGGGATAATATTTTTGTTGTAGTGTAAATCCAAACACCCATGCACGGGCATGTCAAGCCATGTACACTTCATTATGTTGCACATAATTATATATACATGTGTATATGACACACATATTCAAATATAATACAAAATAGTATAAAGCAAAACTTTATTAATAAAATAAAATAATGATTTTATTTAAAATTCTAAATTAATTAGACTTTATAGGCCCAATAAAGATTCAAACTGGTATAAAAAAATTGAAATTCACTCATTTCTTCTGCTACGGGCTGGTCTAGTTTCGACAAATGCCAACATCTACACACAGACATGTTAAAACGTGTACACCATTTTATGTCACATATGCACATATACATGTATGTGTATATGATACACATACTATATTGTGTAATATAAAGTTAACATTAGATAAAACGTTATTTATGAATTAAATAAAACATTATTACGTAATGACATTAAATATTCTATTATGTGTATGTTACTAAATGCTTGACTCATCAAATGGTTAAAGCTAAGCAGAAGAAGCCTAGTGGATTATTACTTCATTTAGTTATTTTGTAGTGGAAGTGGGAACATATATCGATGGATTTTATTGATGGCTTACCTAGGAGTAGAAGGGGAAATGAAAGTACTTGGGTAATTGTTAATTGCTTAACCAAGTGCACTCATTTCATTCTAGTACGGCGGCGGAAGTGAATAGCAATGACTTTAGATACATTATATGTTAGGGAAGTGATTAGGTTATATGGGATTCCAATCATCATAGTCAGTGACAGAGATCCAGTTTTCACCATTGAGTTTTAAGGGGGTCTTTAGGATGCCTTAGGGCATTGCATATCACCCACAGACCAATAGATAAATAGGGTGTGGAGGATTTATTGAGAGCTTGCATTCTTGACTTTGGTGAAGTATGCAAGGATCATTTAGCAATAGTGGAGCTTACACACAATAATAGATATCAAGCGAGCGTAGGCATAACATCATTCGAGACCTTGCATGGACGACCATGCGAATCCCTGTATTGTTACTGGGAGACAACTAATAGATCTATAATTGGATAAGACATGATTAGGGACACTTCTAAAAAGATAGAGCTGAGAAGGAAAAGGACAGAGACTATACGAGATAGGCAGAAGTCATACGTGGATAAAAGGTATACGAAGTTGGAATTCGTAGTATATGATATGGTATGCGTGAAAGTATCACCACTTAAACATGTTATGAGATTTGATTGTTCAAAAAAGTTAGTGCCTTACTTCATATGATTGTTTCCAATATTGGGAAGAGTAGGAAAGTTAGCTTATATGGTGAAGATTACTAAAAAGTTAGTGAGGGTTCACGACATCTTTCATATGTCACATATATGAAAATATATTCATGATTCAACCATTATAGTCAATCCAGTTCAACTAGAGGATGTGGAAGTGGAGTTTGAATCTACCGCATGCTATGGATCTATTCATATAGTCAATCATTGATTGAAGAGGCTACAAAATAAGGAAGTGAAATGGTTCGAGTTTAGTAGGGAAATGACCTGATAGAGAGCACTTGCGAACTAAAGGATAAGATTCGTGCTTTTGATTTGAACTCTTTATAGGCGTGTTTCCCAATTTATTATTTAGATATCTTCAATTAGTGAATTACTTTTGAATGGTTAATTACTATTTATGTTGTTAGGATTGATTGTTGTACATAGTTAATAGGACTATGTGTGCTAAGAACTAGGACTAGATTACCTAGGAAATGGTGAACCACACTACGCATTCATTGTGTTATCCCAACATTTTGTGACGATACTTTGATATAATATGGTGTGTGCTTGCATTAATATAGAATTACATGCTTACATATTTATGGTGTTTTACATACATCCCTTTATGCCATATTTTTTGTGTACATATAAGAGCCATTTTCATTTTCGCTTTTTATATCGTAACATGCTCATCCTCATACTCATACATATGAGTTGTTTTTCCAATTATATATATCTTGTTTCATGTATACTAGCAAATATCTCATTATTTGGATGTGTGTGTGTGTGTTTATGTATGTGTGTGTATGGTTATATGTACTGATGCATAGATGTATGTTAAACATATGACTACATAGTGTATGCTTAAATGCTAGAGAGCGAGTTACGTTTTTCAATCCTCAAGAATTTTAGGGACGAAATTCTTTTTAAGGGGAATTATAACACCATGAAAATTTAATACCATTCATGATATGGCTTTAATTTAAACCTATTATGAACTTGCTTACCCTAAGAGTGAGAGGTTCTCCCCCATGCATATTGTAGGCTTTTGTGTACTTTGCTTTGAAAATTTGTACTGCATATCATTTCCATCTTTAAAAATATTTTACATTTTAATATAAAATATTAATTCATAATAGATATACTTATAAGAAATAGTTATCTGTGTTTGATATTTGAAAATGCTAAAATGGACTAAATGAAGATTACAGGCTTCTTTTATGTTTATTTTCAATACACGACATGTTTCTTCTATTATTTAGGTGACTTCTTGGTCAGCTATGCCATAACTTACCGTTGATGTCATTATGATACATATTTCAACACATTTCTTCTAAAAATGTCATGCATTATATATATATATATATATATGTGTGTGTGTGTGTGTGTGTGTGTGTGTGTGTGTGTCATTGTGCTCAAAACTTGGCATATAGACATCGCATTCATAAAAATAGTAAATGTAGAGGCAGTACATTACAATGCATGGTGGTAATGTTGGTGTTAAATATTTTCATTTAGTGTAAATATAGATTTCTACTAGTGTTTTGCTACTCGTGATTTTTACAAATCGATGAATTAATTTTATTGAAATTCAAAATAATGAAGGAATGGATACAAGGTTCATATACGATCGAGTACATAGCAACACAAGAGAAAAAGTAGGAAAATTTGCTAAGTATACCGATCGATACCAATCCATAGCATGGATTAGTACTGGTCCATTAAATTGTTTATTATCAATGAATCTATGGTGAATTCAACCTTGGAAACATGGAACAAGGATAAAGCATGAAGTATTAATGGATCAGTAGACAAAACGAAGCAAGGTGAAAGGATTAATAGGCAGCCTTGGCTTTAGGGAAAAATTTCCTTAATCCAAAATTCTCCCTAATTGTATTTAATGGTAAACAAGTTCACTTACTATTAATTGTTCTAGAAATTAGTATCGTCCAAACTTTAACAAATTACATATCAAATCGTTTGTCTCAACAAGACGAAGAGATGGAGATAATTTGTTTTATGGAACAACGCTCAGATTTATTGAAAACCACAATAAAGTTGAACATGTGAGTTATGGTTTTATATTGGGACTTTTTGATTAGAGCATTAATTGATGAAACTGAAATCATAGAGTTGTAGTTCATGAAGGGTGGAGCTCAAGGATAGCCAAATTATAGCTAATGGTGGTTTGAAATTTTGAATTAGTGTTCGAAAATCGTATGCGACGACGGAGGGGAGATGGTGATGTAATTTGGTAATGGAAGTCATGGTGTGGTCGATGGAGGTGGTCATTCATCCTAAGATGGTTGAAGGTAATCTATTACCTCACTCGCTCAAAAACCTTAAAATAAGCGTCGATAATGCTGCAGTGATCACTCGAGTTATCTTTGAACGACATAAGTGAGTTCCATTTATATGATTGATCATCTAGGTAAACAGAGTAGCTAAAAGTTCTCATCGCATAAAAATTACATTAATATCCATTGCATACACTTTTTTCAAATTAAATCCCTAAAGTTGTGCCCACATAAGGGTCAAATCACAATATAAAAATAACATAGTAGAGAGTCAAGTCAACTTATGATGATGTTGCATGCACTCTTAAAAAAGTGGAAATAAACATTCTTTATTAGCTAACAAAGCCTTCTGCTTTGTCTTTGATATGCATCCTTTGGCATCTAAAATGAACCTGCTAATCCCATAAACTCAACATAATCGAATGAGTACCCATGAGTTTATAAGGAATAAAATACGGGTTAGACATAAAGTTGGTGTGAATTATACGTTACCTAAAACATAACATTCAATGAGACCATGCTTCCATGTGAGGAAAGAGTTTTCCCGTCACTCATATATGCATCCATCATGAAATCAATCATCAGCAAAGTATAATTTAAAACTGTGCATGGAACACCTACCTACTGCAAGTATCTTAGCCATGGTCCCTTCTCCAAGCGCCAACCTTACATTACTCATTTCGGAAATTTTCTTTTCACGATGTTCTTTCCTTCCCCATTTTACACTATAAAGACTCAAGCACATACAACCATGATTTTATTCAATTTATGCTACAAAGATCCAGCCCTATGCAGTTCCATTCTATTTTATTTGATTCATACCACAAAGTGTCGATAACATGCGGTTCCACTTTATTTCAATTTAAGATACAAAGAATCAACCACGTGCACCCACCCTTTATCTTCCTTAATTTGTACTGCAAAGAATCAACACCTACAAAGTTTCATTTTTTTTATATCGCAAAGATTCAGCCACATATGGTTCTTCTTTATTTTAATTTATATTACAAAGAGACAGCTATATGCAGTTCATATTACTTTAATTGGCACTACAAAGAAATAGCCATATGCAGTTTTATGTTTGGACATCCTATGTCCTTTGGAAGTTGGCGCCTCTCCTCACCTTCCAAGGTGTGCATTCGAGTAAGCGTCCCCACACGGCATCAATAGCCATTCCTGACTCTAAACCCAGTGCAAGACTTTTTTCCTACTAAGCTAATTTTAAGCTCGTTAATCTCTCCCTAATTATCATACATTAGGTTTGGGTTTCATTCTATGTTGGCGTAGTACAACCTTGTGCATTTATTTATACAATGGTGTAGTATTTCTCTTTATATTACTACGTGGTATAGTTCTTTACTTAATCCTCTTAGCTCCTTGAGATAAACCTAACTATTATATATTAGTTTTCCATGTACTCATATTGCAGCGCAATACTTCCTTGCCTCTCTATGGCTTTAGCACAGCAAACATTACTTATACTCTTAGTTTACACGACCTTACTTCCCTGGCATAGTTCTCATTTACACCATCCAACCTTGGCCTTTGCCTCATTATATCTTTTAACACAACATTCCTAAACGCAATACTGACATTCCCCCGAAGGTCTATGAGTTCTGTTGCTACCCTAGCCCCCAAATACTCAATTTTGTCCTCGACACTAACACAATTCTCACTCTGCATTCGACAAGGTCTCACATGCTTGCCACCGCCTTCACACGCATTGCCATCTGATAGGTTAAGACTCCACTTTTGGTTATTGATAGTGTCCTTTCTTTAACTTTTCAGTGTTTCTATGGAGCTTGTCTCTATTTATTTAAAGCTTATTCCCAATGCATTAATAAATTCTAATTTCTTGTGCATTATGTGTTGGCTAGCGCGATTTTCCTCTAGAAGGTTACGTTTCTCACTTAGAACCTTATGTAACGTCTCCATTTTTTTTGCATATAATTCCTTTAGCATATTTTACCCTTTTTTCCTATTATATGGTTATTTCTTACATACTTTCTAGGTATTTTCCTCTAAAATTTCATATCAATTTATTTTGACATTGAAATTTCTCAAACTAAGAATCTATATTTGCATGTTGTTTTGAAAAAATTAGAGAAAGGAAATATATCTATACATCCATGTTCGTATATATTTCCCCCAAAACATTCGTTAAAACATTATTTACCTAATTCAAACAATATCTCATATGAATCTCGTCATATTAACTCAAAACCAAAATCAATATATAGAAAACGATAAAAATAATTTAGTATCACTCACTTACATCTTTGAAATATCGTATTCCTTCTTTTGCTTGTGTTTTCTTTAACTCCTTATTTGGTCATTCTAGGTCACCGCCATTAATGTTCTTCTCAAGCTTTTATTATATTTTAATGGAATGAAATAAAGAAATGAAAAACGTGTCATGCTAATGTCCCATAATAATTTAGATCTTGGCCCACATACCCTTTTTCATTAGCTCATTACCCACTTCCTAGTTTATCTTGTCTTTTATAGCATTTTCTAGCTCATCTTAACTTTTTAATTGAGTAATTATTAATTGCAAGGTGTTACGGGCTTCCCCTCTTAAAGGAATTCCATCTCCGAAATTCAATTAAGACACAATAGTGATTACCAATCTATCCCATGCTTACCCATAGCATATTCATGAACTCCCAATTCATATATCACGATTTAAAAATGTACCAAGTTAAACAAAAAACTCTAGACAGGTCCTATTAACCTTATCCTTCGTTTCCCATGCATAATATTCCTGATCCGCACTCACTGGACACATATTAGCTTCACTACCTCATTTCAAAACCCTTCTCATCTTGATTCCCTATTCGAACCGACCTCCCTATGTAGGTCATGTTTGACTTTATGACCAAGTCTTTTATTGCCCTCTAATTCATTGTTGTGCATGGATCTTAATACAGTTCCGCAAATTGATATGTGAAATACATTATGATTCACTAAAAAAGCACTTGGTAATTCCACTCTATAAGAAGCCAGTCCAGTCTTCCTTATAGTTGGAAACGGTCCTACATTTTTGGGTGCTAACTTCCAAACTTCCTAAATCACATTACCCTATGCATTGGAGAAACTTACACAAACACCTGATCGCCTACTATGAATTCCAGTTCCATCCTCCTTGTGTCAGCATAGACTACACTGTCTTCATCCTAATCCGGATCATCTCCACTTTATCAATAGTGTAACACCCCATAAATTAAACAGTATTTAATTAAAAAGAATTAATAAAAAATTAGTAAAGCTCAAAAATAGAATTTTTACAAATATCGAAATTTGGCTATGAAATTTGCATCATTGTGTTCGTAACGATTTTTCGATCCCTTTCATGTATAAAATTTTATGATCAGAGTTCAAATGAAAAAGTTATCAACGTTTGAATATTTTGGATCGAAATAATTATAAGTATATATAAGGGAAAAAATTATAAAAAGGAAATAGATCACGTTAAGTTATTAACGTTAACCGGTTGGCACCAGAATAGGGACCGGTTGACCTTTATCAGTCGATGGCCCTTGTTGACTGGTCGACCAAAGGTTCTTTGGCGGCTGAGACAAAACCTTGGCCTAATGGCCCAGATTAAATATAATGTAATCTAATAGATAGAATTGATTCTAGCACCTATAAACAAAGGCTTAGCCCCACAATTTTCTTCTCATATTTTTTGAATCAATGGGCAAAGCTCTAACATTTTCTCTTCTCCACTAATTCCATGAATGTAGAAATTATAAAATACTATATATATATATATAATACGGAAAATAAAAGAGAAGAAGAATGGGGACGAATTGATTCTACAAAGAAGAGGTAAATCATAAATCTAAATTTATTTCTATGCTTATTTCAAATCTCTTCTTGGATCTATAATTCTAATAAATATGTATGTGCTTTTGATACATATTTTTGGAGAAAGAAAGGGAATCAAACAAAAGGAATGGATTTAGTTCTAGAGATTTGGAAGCTAAGAGTAAGTGAGAAATTATATGTTTTTACATAATATTGGATTTATATCATTGTTACTAGCAATAAGTGGCACAAAAAACCAAGAAATTAAGTAGAGAGTAAAAATAAAGAAATATAAATAGAAAATTTGTAAAAAAACAAGACACCAAACATTTATAGTGGTTTGAATAACTATCGCCTATGTCCACTTGAGATTTCTATTAATTATATTCCTGTTTTGCAAGTACAGTTCTTGTGGATCTATAGGGAACCATGGAAAGGTACAAGAGAATTATATAGAAGTTGCAGGGAAGAAAAATGAACCTCAAAAATGAGCCCCTGACCTTCTATTTATAGCTGTAAGTCACTAAAAAATGCTCCATCATGTCTTCCACCATGATCTCCATGTTCTTGTAGCAATTAGCCTTGAAGAAATATGGCCATGTCAGCAAACAGTTATGGATCGTTACCAATCCATAAGCATGGATCGGTACCGATCGATTCTAATTCTTTATGATGTTGCGACTAGTTGCTAGCTTCATGATTTCCATATTGTTTGCGTTGTTAAAGGCTTGTCTCTAGAGTGATAAGATGGATCGGTGGAGGAATGGAGTCGCTGATTTCAAGTGCTCGAAGAGATCGATAGAGAATTGTACGTAATCGATGCAATGGAAGCTGAAATAGGTTGCTGGCATCAACACTTATGAATAGAAAGGAAATGAGGCATTTCTATTGGAGTTTTATGGATCGACACTCACTTATGGGGATGGATCGATACTGATCCATCACTTAGATGGATCTTGCTTTAACATATTTGGGATGATGTTGGTTCTACTTTGCGGTCTTGGTTGTACTTGGTTTTTGGACTCTACGGCTATCTCTTCGGGTCTCTTGCCTCGATATTTTTCAAGTTCGATTCGTCAAGTCTGTCTAGATATTGCCCAGTCAAAAGGATGAATAACACTTGCCCCCAAAAGTACATTTTTTTCCAACATGATTTGCTTTGAATCGAGACAAGTCGGGATTGTCATATCGGATTCTAATCCATACTTTGAATAGCCGTTGTCCTCCATTCGGACCATATCGATAAATTGTTGTGTCTCTAGCTATTCGTTGTAATGCTCTACCGTCATCTAACACTATAAAACCAGAGTGTGCTCTCATGATCTATTATTCCAAGCTTAGTAATTTTGAACTGGTTCCTTTTATGCATTTTTCGAGTTTTAATCTGTTGTATTTGACTTCAAGATTCCTTATCCGCCATTAGAGAACTTTGCCTCCAAGTTGAAATGTTGTCATTTAACACCGGAACAACTCCCGCCATCCCTATCTTACCTGAACACGACACCATCCATCACATCTTAATTGAACTCAAGTCATCGTTTCATGCCTAAACCATCACTCTATAATCAAACCCATTTCTAGATCCATGTTTCATGCTTGAGTCTTAGTATAAGGCTTGGTTTAGACCTTCAATAGGTAGGTGGTCGGACTGGTGGACGGTTTGGATGAGCGTCTCTTTGATGGAAATGCTAGGAATCGAGGAAAAAAACTTGGGGTAGAAATTCATGCCAAGGGTATGGATCGGTACCAACCCATCCCTTGGGTGAATTTCTTCCTTTGAGTTTTAGACAATTGTGTGATGTTACAAAGAGCTTGAGTTTTCCTCGTGACATCTACCGAGTCCCAAGAAGTTTTGATTGTATGATTAACGACGCGAAGCTCGTTAGGACAGTCAACGATGATGGTCACTTTGGATCTGTGTAGTTAAAGCGCTTAGTAGTGGAGGTGCAAAAAGTTATAGTGGGGATAAAGCAGGGAAATAGTAGAAAATAGCGGAGGTTCAAAACACTTCATTAGATATAAAGCCAAATATTTAAAGTTAATTTATTCTCATTCTCACACCATTTGTGTAGGAAAAAGAAATATTATTTACTCTTATATAATAGAATCAAAGAATATCATGGTTTGTGCAAATTAGATTTGGTTACTACAATACATTTCTAATTTATATTGATCACTTATGCCTTAAAAAAAGATCTTTACCCTAACTTTGTTCATTTGGTTTAAAGAGAACTAGTCAAATCAATTTTTGCATATTAATGTTGCAAAACGAGTGCTATAAAACCTTGATTTAGAGGGTGTAGCGGAAAATAGCGGGGATTAAAGTGGATCTACTGTTAAATAGCGCTAAATTGGAACAGCGTAGCGGTCGAAGAGTCTATATGCTATAGCGGGAATTTTGCATGGCTTTAGCAGGGCTTTAATTGCACAGCTTCGGATAACACCTAGGTTTCAAATAAACTATTGCGCAACATCGAACACTAACACTGCATGACATTGCACAACATTGTAGCCTAAACCACTCTAGGCTTTCACTATAACACTGGCAGTCTTTTAATCTTTCTAATGTGACTTTTCCGTTGAGCTTTGATAGTTATGGGTCATAAACGTTCCAAACATCTCTCCGCTGAAGCTGCAGGACCATCAATTCCTCGGTATACCTAAATAGGCAACGAATCAAGCTCAATCACTGTTCCATCCTTATGACAAACTACGGTGTAGCCTAAACCTTAGCCTGAGAATCCATCGGCAAAACTACATGCTCTTGAAGTTCCAATAGATTCTATAGAAGGTCCAGAAGTCGAAGCATCTTTTAGTACACTTAACGATGCTATTATATTAGATTATCCTTCTGATTCCATCGCATAAAAGATCGAGGAAGGATCACTTAGACGAATTGGTGAGAAACACGGCATCCCGTTTGAGGACATATAGGTTCCTACGCACCACCTGAGAGTACAACATCCACCAGTTGGGCATACAACATGCAATAAGTACATATGCCTCGCAAGATGCACTCCAACATTTAACCAATTTATCTAACGAGTCCTGCATTTTATGAGGCTGGCTCCAGCTTAGCTCCATCCAAACAGATATGCATTCCTTTATAGCATGTTATTATATTTACTCGCCCTTTTAAACGAGTTCTTAGTAATCAAGAAATTCGGTATCTATACAGCTTCAAGCACCGCAAGGGAAATCCTACTCTCACTTTCTTAAAGTCATCCAGGGGCTGCAAAATTATAATCGACACCTGGAATAAATTGAGCTACCTCAAAGATGAATTCTTTTTTGGTTCGTTGTCCTCCTGGATTTGCACAACGATGGTTGTCTAGACGTAAGTTCCATTCTCGTCCTTTTCATACAAGTCCATGTTCATAGTTCTGTTATCATCGAATGTCTTTTCAATTCTTTGCAAATGTTTAGCGCAGGCCCAGCAGTGCAGCTTTGGAAGAGACTCTCCGATAACTTCATGAAATTTCATAGGAGGAGAGGGAGGCTAAGACACTACTTAGCGGCGAGAACCTTCAGGCCCATAACTTATCGGACCTAGATCGGAGCGTTGGACCTAATTTATAGGCCACCAATCATGATGAAGATGGTTCTTCATCCAAAGATAATGGAGATCATTCATCGGTGCCTCGGTTCAAAGTCCATATCAAGACTGAAGGAGCAAGAGCACAGTTTAAGGAGGGTGAAAGTGACAAAGATGGCAATAATAACGATGATGCAAGCCACAATCCATCTGTTGATGAGGGCAAGGAAGACCACCAACCTCTTCAAAGAAGAAATCTCAAGATTGAAATCGCCAAAAGGCATACTTCAATCGTGCTTCCGCTAAGTTGCATTTGAAACTTCTATAGAATGCTCCGAGGATATATACGCTGGTCTAGGGCCAATTCAGGAGGATGTTCCTTCTTATGCCCTTAGTAACAAGAGCAACGGGGATGTTGGATACCCTATTCATTTCTAAGAAGATGTTCCTTCAACTCAAGCAAGGGAGATTACCCCTGTCAGCAAAATTCTAACCCATGGTCCGTTGGTGGGACACTAGGACACTTACACATACAAAAACGCATGCATTGGACTTTGTTCAATTTGCATTGTGTTCTCATCCTGTCAAGATTGATTAGTCTTCGTTTTATTTGTTGTTTCAATGGAATGATGTGGCTTGTACAAGTCGCTTGAGGATCAAATGGCTTATCAACTGAGACGCAAACTAAGCGTGCACCCCGACAGGACCAGCCATGATTTGGATTCTAGTCGACGTCCAAGCCATGATAGAGGAGGCGGAGAGAAGGATTGCATGTCACATGACTCGTCATCTAGGCATCGATCCAAATCTAAGTCGCCTTAAGCCAATGGTACGGATAGGCACTCCAGCCATCACGATGACATTCTGCATGATGACCTCTCTCGTGCTCCCTTTATTGCCAAGCAAATAGCATCATCTCATACTTACTAGCATTCCGATCAATCTTCGAAGCCCACCACTTTCGATACCTCTCGACATAGAGTTGATAAAATATTTGTTGAGTAGCCAACTAGACGGACAATTGTTGAAGCTGAGCCGGCTGTCGCATCCAACCCTCAAATAGTTGAATTGCAACATCGCTTCCTAAAAATCTATTTTAATGGCTGTAAGTTTGTTCCCTATTTGAAAGATATTCCTCGAGGGTAAAAGATCGTATGATGGCATATGTTGGTGATGTGTACGATCAATATTTTATTTGGAGGAGGTTGGCTAAGCTGATCTCTGAATATGCCAAGAGCATGGAGACTGAGGTTGCAGGATTGTGGCTTACAATAAATTAGAATGATGTGACCATTGCTCATCTGGACAAACAGGTTACCGAGCTGAAAAAGGAAAAGGTGGATGCCAATCAGAAAGTCATGGACTTATATGCGATGATCGAGTAGGAAAGAAAAAATCATTTAAGGAAAGTTGAGTCTGTTCATCATAGGAATCGTGAACTGGCTAAAGAGATGGAGCAGCTGAAGGCACGGTTCAAGAAAGAGAAGAAAGTGAAGGACAAAGCCCTTCGAATAGCTCATGACTATTATGTGGAGTTTCTTGACGCTCACAAATGGAGAGATGATGCATTGGCCAAGGCTAAGAAAGTGGATGAGTTGGCAGCAGTCACGGAAAGGTGAGTCAAACATAGGTTCTAGCCATCCATTATCAATCACAATACAAACATACTTATGTTCAAATATTTGGAATAGCTTGGCAAAGACTATCCAAGAGCTCCTGCGTTGGCATGGGATCAAATTGTGCAGGAAGAGCAACAACTTTCAGAAGGTGGTGAAGTGAATCTGGCAGAGCTGGAGAGCGATATTCTAAATCCAAATGAAATTAAAGCGCTCGAAGCGGGTGAGCTTATCTTACATCCGGAGTTGGCTTCCACGGTTTAGAAAGACAAGAAAAGGGCTCTAGTACTACTTCTCAAGATCTCACTAGAAGCCTCACTCCTGGGCCTCCAGCTGCATCCATCGATCCGTCACTCCCACCATACAATCCAGATGCACTGTGGATATTTAAGACAAGCATGTTATCTTCTATTCAGGAGGGGAATTCGAATGGCATGCTTGAACACACAGAGCCTCAATCTGGCAGAGGAATATCATTGACTACCCATATTTAAGAAAGCTAAAGTGACACCAATCGATGTAGCTAATCTCTCCTTTCATTTTTATCAAATTTCAGGTCAGCCTGTGATTTCAAGTCTCCCGAAGAAAGCTCCCAACTGGGTCAAAAAGCAACGACAACTGAGTCGACGGTTGTGATAGACTCTGGAACGATCCCAGGCATCCAAATCAGTGATACCCCAGGTCCAGGCATGCAAGTGACTGATGCTTTACAAGAAGAAAATGCTGGTGACTTTCAGGGAGCTCTTACGGATGTTGATGTTATTATCACTGGGTCGATTGACCTTTCTCAAGGGCTTTCAATGAGTGAGCTCCTACAGTCTCTCTCGTTCTCTCCCCTAGACTTTTACTGAACCGATGGTTCTGTTCCCTACCTTTTTCTCATCCTTACCCATAATGCAAACCGGATGTCTAACTATTATCATGTTCGGCTTCATTACTAAATCTTTTATTGCGATCGGAGTTATAGTAGCCTTTGGGTCTCGAATACACTTTCTTAGATGAGAAATATGGAAAACACTATGAACTCTTGCAAAACTGCTCGGTACCTCTATCTTATAAGCGATTTTATCGATCTTTTCTATGATAGGAAATTGACCTACATATCTCGGTGCCAACTTCCCCGTCTTTCCAAACCTTACTACACCCTTCATTGGTGATATTTTTATGTAAACATGATCTCCAAGTAAGAATTCTAAGTCTTTTCGTCTCTTATCTACATAATTTTCTGCTTAGATTGAGCTTCCTTCATTCTGGCCAAAATTAACCCAATCTTTTCTATGGATTCTTTTACCACAAATAGACCAAGAACTAATTATCTCTGGCCTCTAACCAATATACAGGGTGATTTACACGGTCTTTCGTATAAATCATAAATAGGGGTCATCCTTATACTAGTTTGATAACCATTGTTATATGAAACCTCGACTAAATGTAGATGGTCTTCCCATGATCCTCCAAAATCTAGAACACATGCCCTTAACAAATCCTTTAAGACTTTGTTAACTCTTTTCATTTGCCTATCTACATGTGGATGGTAAGCATTACTCATATTGAGCTTAGTACCTAAAGTCTCCTGTAGACTCTTCTAGAGTTCATTAGTGAATAAAGTATCTCTGTCACTGACTATACTACTAGGAACTCCATGCAGTCTAACAATATTCTTCATGAACATCTTAGCTAATACAGGCGTCGTCCTAGTTGACTTAACAGGGTAAATTGGTCACTTTTGGTAATCTATCAACCACCACTCATATACTCTCATTTTTTCTGTTAGACCTTGGCAACCCCACAATAGAAACCATGGATATCGAATCCCATCTCCAAACTAGTATATCTGTAACGACCCAGAATTTTAGTCATTTGAATTTGAAATATTTAATTGATTTTAAAAATTGAAAATTTAATTTTTAAAGTGAAAAAAATTAAATTTCAAATATAAAGATTATTTGAATATGTGAATTTTGAATTTTTGAATCTTGGATTTAATATGGATAAAAAGTGATTTTGGAAACTGGTTTAAATTCTATTTAAATAAGAATGATGATAGAAAACTTTTAATTTAAGTTTAAAAGTGATAATTTAGTTTTAGATAATAATCGTTAAACTAACGTCTAAAAATAGCCTTTTGGGGGCACCATCTTGGAATTGGACGAAATCGGTTCCACTAGATTTGTAATAGTGAATTATGCCATCAAATTTCGTGGTGATTGGACGTATCATTTTGTCGTGCGAGCCCGAAATGCATAAAAATTAAATAAAGGAATTTAAATTAATATAAGTCAATTTTAAAAGTTAACTTCGGTATATGATCAAATTAGGTCTGGAGACTAGTTCCATTGTGTTCAGAATAGGGGTACTTAGTACAAAACACCAAATGGCACGCCTAGATAGGAGTTCGAGATTTTCAGACGTTTAAAACTATATATTTTTAATTATCAATATATATATATGTATATATATATATATATATATATTGGACCATACCCTTCAAATCAGTCCATACCCCATATCTATATGCCCATACTCATCCATGTCCCTACCTATACCGCCTTTCCCTTTTTAAACCGTAAATTTTTAGGGAGTCGGTTCGAATTTTTTTCAAATGAAATCACCACCAAATCCAACAGCAGGGGTTCGTCGAGGCCAATCGAGGCGATATAAGCCTTCGACCATAATTAGGAAACTGTAAATCTCAAGGCAACGAAGGGTTTCAACAGTTGGATGTTGTCAGATTGTCGCAGGAAGGCAGGAATTCGAACGTAACATCGGCACAGTTGATGGCTGATTGCCATCGTTCGGCGGCGATCTACGGCGTTGCGCCTTAGGCGAAGTGAAGATGGGAGATCGGCGTGCACGCTGGTGAACTCATGATGGCCACCGAGGATGTGGAGGTAGTGCGATGATGAGATGTAGTCGTGTTTTGGTTTCCTGGATGTGAGCGAACGAGGGAGAGAGAGGGAAAAGGTAGTAATTAGTTTAAAATTTTAATTAATTTAAGTTAATTATAATTTAATTTTCCAATTGTTCAATGATTCACAACTTTTCCATATGAGGTCCAAATTGAACGCGACTAGTTGCGTTGCGATCTTACCAACGAGTAATACGATATGGAATTGTATTGGAGCATTTTGAAGCTCGTAGGAATTTGGGTTAAAATTGAACGTCTGTTCAATTTTAATTCATACTAGAGCGTTTTGACGAAATTGAAATCAATGAGAGTTAAACTCACTCTTTTGGTTAACTAGTATGATATATAGTTGATAAAATAATTTGATTGAATGTTTGGATGATTTACTATTTTATTAGTTGGTTTAGATATATTCCCACCCCTGGAGCGGATGACCCTCTGTATATGATCCCGCCTAGAAGCGGTTGATTTATATTATTTAATCATATATTGTACGTGATGCGGGGGCAGGTTGGAGGGATCCAACTGGATTCCTCATGCTGTTGATTTTATTTTTCACATAATTTTATATATGATATGTTAGATGTCATAATTGATGGCATTGATGATTTTCTCCTATTTAGTGCTATAGTAACACTGGATCATATTTTTAGTATTTCAAAATATTATAAAATGAAGATTTAGTTTTTAAAAGGATTTAAGTGGTTCCGAATACACACATATATATATATATATTAAAAATAATTCTTGAATTATTAAGAGAAGGAGTTTATTTTAAATAAAATTAAAGGTATTATTTTCGGAGATTATAAAATTTATAGTTTTATAAAATATTTCAAATAGAGATTTTTGAACCTTGAATAAAGATTTTTAAAATCTTTAAAACAAATCCATTTTTATAATAAAGTGGTACAGTTTTAAAAACAAGATAGAAATAATTTGGGTATAAATATTTATTAACTGTTTTATATAAAGTGATATATATATATACACCTATATTAAGATTTATTCATAAATGCGGAAGTTTGTAACTAGGATAATGCATAAATATGGCATTTTACAAATAAAGTGAAGATTTGTAGAATCATATTTTATTAAAAATGATAGATTTATAACAGTGTTTATAAATAAAAGGAAACTATTATCATTGGATAGATTGGGAAAATAAATCATAATTGTGAATTTATGATAATATGTTGAATGTTGTCTTAGAAAAATTGTTGATTCTATTTTGGAAGTTGAAAGTAAGGATAGATTTGGAGATGTTAAACCACATTTATAAGTAGAAAGGAATAGATTTATAAATGGGGTTCATAAATAAAAGGAATTTATGAAAGGAAGTTTTTAAAATAGAAAGAGATTTATAAATATAGTTTTATAAATATGGGAATGATTATGTTGAAAATTTTAAGTATGGATATCAAGGAAATATATTTACGTTTTAAAAGTTTTTTATTTATATTAGTATTGTTTTAAAGTTGTTAATCAATATTTTAATATTTTGAAAAGTTAATTACTTAAATTATTAATATGGTTTGAAATTAAATATAGTTATTTATCAATAAAGTTTTGGAAATTAATTATTTTATTTATAATAATGTTGAAGATAAATTATTATTGCTTTATTAAGAATGTTTTGAAATCTATTAATTATTATCTTAAGATGCTTTAAAGTTAATATTTATTTATTTATAATGTTTATTATCAAATAATAATTTTTTGAAGTAAATGATTATAACCTATTGATAATTGTTTCGAGATTTTTAAATAGAATTTTACAAACAGTTGTGAGTTTTATAGAAGGAATCTTGTAACATGGTTTGAAAAACTTAAAGGAAGATTGAAAAAGGGTAAAAGAGTTTCGTAAATGGTTAGATGTTTAAAAATGAATTTTTGAAATGGTTTTACAGATTATACAAGGATTTCTATAAACGGTTTTATGGATTTATAAAGGGTTTATAAATGACTTTAGAAATGTATAAAAAGAATTTATAAGTGACTGAAATTGATTAAAAGATTATGAATGATTTTTCAGAGATTTATGAAATAGCTTATAAATAGTTTTAGAAATTTATATTGAAGTTTATAAATGAATTATAATTGTATAAAAAAGGTAAATCTTCCTTGGCGTTTTGTGAATATACTTACACTACTGAAATTAGTGTATGGATATTCTCTAGGTATTTACAAGTGATTTCAATTAATGAAAAGATTAATTAAAGAAGTTAGTGGTTACTTATGTGTTTAACCAATGTTGGTTTTCCTTTTGAAATAAATCCTTAATTGAATGTTTGTTATCCGATCGTTAAATAATCGACTATCGAATGTGAACCTAAAATGTAACTTTGGAAATATCTAGAAGAAACATGTGAGTTATATGGCACAGTCATCTCTGATGATGCTTTACTATGCGTATAAATCTTGTTTCATTCTCCTAGGACAAACGATAAGGAAATCCGTTCACTAACTATTAGGAGGTAATCTCCACTCTTATCTTTGACTATTTATTTTCTAAAGAACCGGGGTTGAGTTTACTGAAACTATCGAAAGTAGTTTTGAAGAGGCTAGGATTTGATATATTATTCAAAACCCACATCAATCCAACTCAAGCGTTTCGACATGAGGACATCTTGAAGATGATGGAATTGAAGATGGAGCTTTCAAGCATTTCATTCAGTCCCAAAACAAACTTGTATGGATGAATGCTGGAATTGCATTGTTGCCTGGAGTGCTGTGTTAGCATTCCAAGTGGATAGTGCTATATAAAGGTAAAACGTAGCCTTATCAACCGAGAAATGACAAAATTGGGCTTACAGAACAGCCAAATGGTCGCTCTCATCAGGATATGGTCATTCCAAATCTATATCAATTACTATTTTCTCATGTATACTTTGAGGCCCATTAAAGAAAAGGGTGATCATATTTGGTACTATTAGTTAAGTTGTAAGCCAGTCCTATGTGGCAAGGGTACAAGATGTTCTTGTCAGATTCCATTGCATTTTATCTCGAGATGTACCTTCGAAAGGTAGTTGCTTACCTTGTGATGGTATGGAATCCATTCTCCAATTCGAGCCTTTACGATTTTAGCCGTATACCTATTATGTTGCAATTTAATTAATGTAACAATTTAGGCTATTTATTAATAAGTATTTGTAACTTAGACGCTATTATAATATCAGGGAATTTCATATGAAATGTTTTGCTAACGTAAGGTAAAAACTCTTCTGTGTTTATTTGCGGCGTAGTCTTACAAGATACTTTTGATTTTCAAAGGTTTTCTATAATTTAAAAATCCATTTGGGAGTGTTTTCTCATGTTGGTTTTCCATACTGACACGAGTGTTATTTTATTATAATGCTCGGGTCAGATTGAGCATATATTTACAGATTGCTTTGGATGCATTGGAGGTTAGGATACGAGTTGGAGGTCTTGAATTCGTATTCATGTATATGTTTACTTTCTGCTGCTTTGTTGTTGAAATCATTAACATTTGGGAGGATATGTTGTTATAATTGTCCAGGCTGATGATTGTGATTTATTGTTGTACTCTGATTGATGTTTGTATATAACAATTTTCTTTTGTAAAGATCACTGATATTGTATTATATATTGTTCCGTTGCAATTGTGAGATTCTATATGGCTTCAATTTCTTTTTCTCTTCTTCTTCTCTTCTTCCTTCTTCTTTTTCCCATAACTATCCGTCTTTTCATTCAATTTGTGTTAGACATATATAGTTTATTGTTAGCTTGAATTGTGTGGATTTGCGAGTCATTACAATATCTAAAGTTTGAAGCAATCCACTAGGCTTATGTTGTTCGGCTTTCACTTGTTAGCAATTCAGACACTGTTTTACCCATAAGCCTACATCTCTTTTCATACCCTCTTAGAAGAAACTTCTCTTCATATCCCGATACATCTTAGTTCCTTTAGGATAAATAGTAAACTTCGATTAATTCAACTCCCTAAGGACTTCTTTCCTTAGGTCACCCACATGTTGAACATACAACCATCCTTTTTTTCCCAACCATCCATTCGGGTCAAAATAAAAATCTTCGAAATCATTAATCTCAGTTCCACCTTCGAATCTTCTAATTCTTTCAGCTAAGACTGGATCATCTCTTAGTCTAGAACCAATCCTTTCGATCAATACTGGTCGAACTTCCAAACAAGATAACATTGCAGTATTTTGACTAGAATAGGTAGACAATGCCTCTAGATCCTTCCATTCCACCAACACGGCTAACACCGCATTTTGATGTTTTCTACCAAGAGCTTCTGGTACTTTATTTCCTTTTCCCAGGGTGTGCTCTATAATGAAATCATAAGCAGCTAAAAAATCTAACCGTCTCTACTATCTCATATTCAATTTCTTTTGAAAGAATAAGTACCTTAAAGACTTGTGATCTATATACAACTTGAATCGTTCTCCCAAAAGTAATTTCTCCACACCTTCAAAGAAAATATTACAGTATCCAACTCTAAATCATGAGTCAGATACCAAATTTCATGCGGTCTGAGCTGTCGCAAAGCATAAACAATCACTTTATCGATCTGCATTAACACTGCTCCTAGTTCTGTTCCACATGCATCAGTATACACCACCAAATTTTGATTTCCATCCAAAACAATTAATACAAGAGCAATCGTCAATAAATGTTTCAATTTCTTGAACGCCTCCTCGCATTTATCAGTCCAAACATACTTCACGTCCTTCTTTGTTAGTTTAATAATTGGTGCTACTATATGAGAGAAATCCTTGATGAATCTTCGGTGGTACCCAGCCAATCCAAGAAAACTCTTTATCTCTGTAGTTGTCTCGAGTCTCTTCCAATTATTTACAGCTTCTATCTTGGCTGGATCTACTGACAACCCTTTTTTCTAAGACTACAGGACCAAGGAACTTTACTTCATTCTTCCAAAAATGAAACTTCAAAAACTTTGCCTTTAGTTGATGTTGTTTCGACGTCTCCAATACTATTCTAAGGCTAGTCTCATGATCTCGCTAATTTCTAGAATATATCAGAATGTCATTTATAAACATCAACATGAATCTATCTAAATGCTCTTGGAAGATCTGGTTTATCAAATTCATGAAGAAAGCGGGCACATTAGTCAACCCGAATGGCATTACTAACCACTTATACGAACCATGTCTTATTCGAAATTCCGTCAAGGGAATACTATCCTCTGCTACTCTTAATTGATGGAACCCTATCGCCATATCCAACTGGGAAAATACTTTGACTACATTCAATTGATCAAACACGTCATTTATTCTTGACAATGGTTATCATTTCTTTTTCTTGTTCTCATTCGACTTACGATAATTGATGAACAATCTCAATGACCCATTCAGTTTCTTCACGAACATTGCGGCCGCTCCTCAAGAGAAACTGCTTGATCTAGTAAAATTATTTTCTTCTACGTCCACTAGCTGCACCTTTAACTCCTCATCTTGGTAGGTGTCATCCTGCTAGGTGGTTTACTTACTGGCCCAGCTCCAGGTACAAGATCATTTCGAAACTCAAAGCTCGTTTCGATGGTAGTTTTATAATAGGCTCAAAGACATTTGCAAATTCTCTAACTGCAAAAACTCAATTTAACTCATCTTCCTCCTCCATTACACCCAATAGAGCACAAACATCAAAACTCAGATTTTCTATAGAGTATATAATTCAGTCATTATTATTGGGGTATCTTATTGATATTTTCCTATCCTGGTAAAATATCTTAGCATCATATTTACTTAACCAGTCCATATCCAAAAAAATTATAAAGCTTACAAGATCAAACACATGCAAACTGCAAGAAAATATATGACCAAACAATTCAAACTCTAAATGGCCACATCTCATCCTAAGAGTTTCATACCCTCCTATCGGATTCGCAGCCCTTAAAGAAGTAACTAAGTATGAGGGTTTTAGGTTAAGATTATCTATCAAACAATGAGATATAAAAAAATGCGATGCACCAGTATCATATAATACTCTAACAGGTAAGCCATGAATCAAAAGTGTACCACTCGTCACAGCTTTCCCTTTCTCCTCAGCCATTGGTCTCGAGGTAGCCGGTTCTAAAGCAAATACTTTTCCTTTTTATGATTTAGCCACTTTCGTACATTTGTTCTTATAATGTTCCACCTGGTCGCAGTTAAAGTATTTGATGTTCCTCTTTCCAACGATTTCCTTTCCCTTGCTAATTTGGCATTCATCAACATAATGTCCCTTCTTATCACACTTGTAACAAACCTCAGACTTTCCTTTCTTGGTAGCTCTACCCTTCTAAGCTCCTTCTTTTGGTAAAGCTTTCTCTTCTGAGATCGTCCACCCTGACTCTCTGTTAGCTTGTTATTACTAAACAAAGCAAGCATATCTTCATTCCTCAAAGTCATCTATATGACTACATCACATGAATCCCTAAGATGTGGCAAAATTTCCCTAGCAAGCTCATGTCTCAGTTCATGAATGAACTTCTCATTCCTTTTTATAACCATATCAATGGTAACATACCCATATCTTGAAAACTCCACAAATTTGGTTGCATACTCCAACACAGTCATATCACCTTGCACTAATTCAACAAACCTTTTCAATAGAGTTGACTTACTGATTTCAGACATAAATCTTTCTTCAAAACTCCTTCTGAATTTAGTCCAAGTCAAAATCTGCTTTACTACCCCAACGGTCACACTATTCCAATAGTTTAATGCAGCTCCTTGCAATTTCTTGGATGCCAATCTCCTCTCCTGTTCATCATTCAGTCCAAGAACAGTGAAAATCCTTACATAACAAAGCAACCAATCTCCACTTTAGTTGCATCCACCGTTCCAATAAATGTTTTCCCTCCAAGTCTCGCATAGTCTCTATTCAATACAACATAATTGTTGACAACTAGAACTTCCTGATTAGCTCCTTCCGCGTTTCCACCATCTAACCCAGCAGCAGCTCTTTCTTGCATCATGTTGACGAAGAACTGATACATTGCTCCATATCCACCTACGAAGTTCCAAAACCCACATTAGCAGTCGCTAGTCAGGCCGAATTTCTCCTAGTATTGGGTTTGACATTTTCCATTGGTTGTGGTGCTTCCTCCACCGAGATTCACTCTTCTGTTTCCTTCCTATATATCTTACTTCCTTAAATCTGCAAGCGAACCTTAGTAAGATATGGAAGAACAATCTAAGAGAGAGGGAGAATTGAGATAGTGTATACTTGTATATAGTAAATACAAGCACGTTACTATAGCTTTATCCCATACCCTAATCTTATTCTCCGATTTATTTCGATTTTGTTTTCAAAAAACCCTTTTTAAAGTTCAAAGTTCATTTTTTTAAACTGGGTTAATTAATATTATATCGGGCTATACGACCCAAAAGCATGTACAAGTACAAAAACGCAGCAGACATTACTGAGTTAAACACCCGACAGATCGACACTATCTTATCACAAACTCACAAACTTTCCTATTTTACTTAGGGTTCTTCCTCCGATTCCTATGGCGGCTCCTCGATGCTTACTTGACTTCCTGGCCTCTCAGCCTTCCACTTCCAGTTCTCCAATAGCAGTTTTTCTCTTGCCTCTAAGTTGGTAATCCTCTTTATTCTTCCGATGTTAATTTTTACATCTCTAGCAATATTTTCCGCAAATGCTAATTCACTTTTTTTTCTTTGTTACTTTTGAAAGCCCTTACATTCCGTTCTCTCCAGATATGCCACATAGTTGTCCTCAAGGATGTTTTCACGATTTCCTTCATAAAGTTCGTGAGATCTGTCCTATTACTCAGGTAATTTATCTCATCAAAAAATAAGTGGCGGTGTGTTTCAATTTCCTTTCTGAAAAGGTTACATGTGCCTTCATCGAGAATTCCCCAACCTTTAAGTCTATCTTTAGTACTCAGTCTTCCTTTAATAGCTTTATATGCAGTGTGCGCCATTTTAGGACAGTTCAATTTGCTCCAAATGATCTTGTACCAGTTGACAATTTCATAACGTTGCTGATTATCATCCCACATTTCACTCATTTTGAATTGACCTTTCTTGTTGTTTTTCCAGACCCAATTATCAGCTTCTCTGTTTGTATGAATAGGAATTTTCTCAATTTCTTGTTATCAGTTGCCTTTCTGGTTCCCATTTCTTGTTTTGAATTATACTAACAACTTGTATTTTTGGAGTGTTGTTTGCTGAGAAGCTATCCCATCCTACTCTCTCAAGAATACTTTTGTTATTAATCCAAGGGTCCCTACATAGGTCTGTGTCTCGGCCATTTGCTATTTGTCTTTCCACCGATTCTTTAAGTGTTTCTCTTTGTTTGAGGATATTTTTCCATATTACTGAAGCATTGTTATCTGCTTGTATGACCCAGATATTCTCTTTTAAGTACCTTTCTCTCATCCATTTAGCCCAAAGATTTTCAGAATTAAGTATTTTCCAGGCTAATTTGAGTCCATAAACTTTTTTAAGTTCAAATAGATTTTTTAGACCAACTCCTCCTTCACTTTTAGGTCTGCACAGTTCATTATAACTCACTTTGTGAATGCTTCCTCTCCATATGGAGTTAGCACAGACTGTATTTATCTTAGCAAGAAAGCAGTCTGGTAACTGAAAGGTTTGCAACCAAAATCTAACCTTTGAAGTGATAACAGTATGTACCAATTCCACTCCCCCGCAAAAGACAATAATTTTGATCTCTATCCTTGTAGTTTTTCTCGAATACTGTCCATCAATTTCCCTCATTCTGCATCAGTAACTTTGTTATTTGATAATGGAACCCCTAAATATTTTATTGGCAGTTCTCCTTCACCTACTCTAAGTTGTGCTAATATGTTTGTTTTATCTTTATAGTACTTGTTCATATAGCACTTAGTTTTGAATTCATTAACTTTGAGTCCTGCTAGTTCTTCAAGTTGCTTAAAGATTCCCTTTATTGTGTTAATCCCCATGTTAGTAGATTTGAACACTACCAATAAGTCATCAGCATATATGAGATGATTAACTTCTGGAATAATCCTATATATGGGTTTAATTAAAGATTGGAAACTTGCAAGTTCCATTTGAAGAGAGAACCACTCCATGGTTACAGCAAAGAGATAGGGAGATAGAGGATCTCCTTGTCTAATTCCTCGCTTTGTCTTTGTGTATCCTTTAGGAACCCCATTTATAATCACTGATAAGGTAGGAGTACATATACAATGTGTTATGAGTCTAAGTAGCTTAGCCGGCACTCCCATTTCATGTAGCTTATGTAGGATGAATTGTCTGTTCACTTTATCGTATGCCTTGTGAAGATCTATTTTTAAGCATACCCTATCTGCTCCTTTCTTATTAAAATCCTGTATTAATTCATGTGCCAGTAAGGAGTTTTCATATATATATATATATATATATATATATATATATATATATATATATATATTGAGAAAAATGTGTGATCCTCTAATAAAAGAGGAGAGCACACATGAAACGCTATATATATAACAAATAATAAGGAGCTTCCAACATGCCTGGCAGGTGGCACAACTATAAAACTAAAAAAAATAAAGAAAAAGATACCCCTCAAATGAGCTCCGGCAAAGCCACCGCCCATTACACCCTAATACCGAGCTCCGGAAAGGCCACCGCCCAATAATAGGGTGTTAGAGGTATTTAAATCCCAAAAAAAAAAGTAAAAACACAAAGAAAACGCCTCAGAAGGTCCAGAGAAGAACTCCAATAGGTGGACCAAAATGAAGAACTCCACACTGATGACCTGGAGTAACCTAAAAGAAATGCCAGATGCAATCCAAATCCCTGACAAAAACTATCCTGCCAACCTGAAAAAAGCTGCAAGCTATCCTGCAAACCAGTCAAGAGAAAAACCAGCAACCAACCTAAACCAAACCTGTAACATAACTAGGAAATCAAGTTAGAAAGAATCACATATATGTATATAAATAGAATTTATATACATATATGTGAGAATAAAAACCAAAGAGAAAAATAAATCAAGGATAAACTGGAACCAAAAATCAACAGTTCTAAAAAAGAAAAGGAAAAAAGAGTTAAAATAAGAAAAAGAAAAAAAACAAAACAAGAAACTAACTTATGGGCCTAATATAGTAAGAGAATTATGATGCATCGTGTGAATATTATTAAAATCAGAATAGGGATTAATATAAGTATTATTAGAAACAAAATTATTGAAGTTAAGTTTGAATATGTTAATATTATTTCTAACCTTGTTAAGGTAATCCTTAAAACAATTATTTTTGGCTAATTTATATTTGGGATTAGAAATCCAATTTAAGAAGAAATTAGAAATTAAAATTATCAAATTATTATAATGTTGATTTTTATTATTAAAAATCCTTTGATTTCTTTCAAACCAAATGTACCAACAAAAAATAGTGAATAAAGTATCAAGCAAGAATCTAAAATCCTTATTGAACATAAATCTAAAGGAGTTCCAATAGAAAAAACAATTAGAAACTCTAGAACTAATATTAAACTCAAAAATATTAAGGGTCATAATAAGAATAAAATGAGTATCCAAGCATTCAAAATAAATATGATTAATATCTTCAGAGTGTGCATTGCAAAAAAACATTTATTATCAATGTTAATATTTTTCCTTTTTAAAAATTCAATAGTGTTTAATTTACCATGAATGATGAGCCACATATGGATCTTTGATTTAGGAGGAGCATTTGACTTCCAAATAAATTTAAAACAATTGACAGAAACCCCCGAAAAGTTAATAAATTTGTAAAAGGAATTAGAAGAATATTTCTTACTCTTATCCCACTCCCAACTAATAAGGTCATTATCATTTTCAGTGTTATACAGATTTAGTTTAGCATAAAGCAAATAAAGCTGTCTAAGGGTAGGGCCAACTAAAATACTATTAAAATTGAAAATCCAAGGAGGGTCACTTTCAGAGTTAAAAACATCAGAAATAAACGCAAATTTAAAGTTACAAATATCATATAAATCTTTGAACTCATTCTTAAGAGGGATAGAGGAAATCCAACTATCGTGCCAAAAAGATGTGTTATTACCAGAATGAACAATAATATTAATACCTAAGTTGAAAATATCACTACATTTTAAGATGGATTTTCAAAAATAAGAAAGTTTACTATAAATCGAAGGACTAATTTGATAGAGATTATAACTACCATTATAGTAATATTTAGAAATAGTCTCCTTTCAAATGGCATTATCATTAGTATCTCTGAATTTCCATAACCATTTACCAAGAAGAGACAGATTCATATTATGTAAATTAATGACTCCTAAACCACCCTCTTTTTTAGACTTACAGACGGTATCCCAATTAACTAAACAATTAATGCTACTGTTAGGATTATCACCACTCCAAAGGAAGTCCCTTCTAATTTTATCTATCACCCAATCAGGAAAAAGGTGCATAGACATCCAATAGACAGGGAGAGCTAATAAAACAGAATTAATCAAAATCAGTCTACCAGCTCTAGATAAGAATCTCACATTCCAATTACTAATCCTTTTTTTGATTTTATCAATGATTATTAACCAATCATCGTGCTTAAGTTTAGAAGGTCTGATTACAAAACCAAGATAATCGAATGGAAAACTCATAGTTTTACAATTTAAAGTATTAGCTACTGAATTATCTATATTATCAAAATCATTTAAAACTAAGATAGAACTTTTATCAAAGTTTATTTTTAAACCTGATAAAAGTTCAAAACAATAAAGAATAAACTTGAGAGCAATAATATGTCTAGGAAGATGGGAGGAAAATAGCAAAGTATCATCAGCAAATTGAAGGACAGACAAACCAAAACTAGAAATATCATTACCAATAAAACCCAAAAGATTATTGCTAACAGCATTTTTGATAATTTTAGAAAAGACACCAGCTGCTGAATTAAATAGAAGGGGCGATAAAGGATCCCCTTGCCTTAGACCTTTCTTAGATTGAATTTTATTACCTAAAACACCATTAACCATAATACTAGAGTTACCCGTTTTAAGTAAGTTAATAATCCAGTTAATCCATATATTACTAAAACCTCTGGCAAGGAATATATCTATAAGAAAATCCCAATCAACCAAGTCAAAAGCTTTAGCAAAATCTAATTTTAAAATAGCACAAGTAATATTATTTTTACAACAAAAATTAATATATTCTTGGACAACTGCTACACCATCAGTAATATTTCTACCTTTAATGAATGCTGATTGAGAACAGTCAATTAGATCATTCATTTTTAAACTAAATCTATTAGCTAAAACTTTAGAAATAATTTTAACTGAGCAATTAATCAATGAAATGGGTCTAAAATCCTGTAAAGTACTAGCACCAACTTTTTTATGTAGTAAAATAACGTTAGCAAAATTAAAACAACCTAATTGGAGATTACCATTATAAAATTCATTAAACATACAAATTAAGTCAAATTTTAAAACCTCCCAAAAAGATTGATAAAAGAAAATAGGAAATCCATCCGGACCCGGAGATTTATCTCCTGGTAAATCGAAAATGGCTTTTCGGATTTTCTCTTCAGTAAAAGGAACATCTAAATCAGAAAGATTAATGTTAGAGACAGATGGATAAAGATCATTCCATCTAACACTAACTCTATGCTTATTTTTATTGCCAAAGATTTCTTTATAATATTCAGTAAAAGCACTGTTAAGGTCACGTTGTTCCACTAATTCCACGTTATTAACTAAAATGGAATTAATTGTATTACTACGTTTTCTACTATTAGCAATATTATGAAAAAATTTGGTATTATCGTCACCTTGAATAATCCATTGAAAATTTGATCTCTATTTCCACATAACTTCCTCTTTTTCAAGAATAAAATTAAGTTCATCTTTTAAATTATTAAGAACATTTCTCTCACTTAAACTTATATGCTTAGATTCTTCAATCTTATTTAGTTTGAGCAATTCATTAAGAATATTAACTTTTTTAATTTTAATATTACCAAAAACGTTTTTATTCCAGTTTTTAAGGAAAATCCTGAGTTTTCTAAGCTTGAGCACAAAAGCTTTGGCTAATTATCACAGTACTTAAAACTATAATAACTCATAGAAGACCATTTATTGATGATTAAATTTGAAAAACCTGGTTCTAGAAGCCACATTTTTTCAAATTTAAAAGCACGACAAATAAAACTATGACTATTGCAAGAAAGAATAATAGGACAATGGTCTGAAAGAGTGTAAGGTAAACCTGACACTCTACAGATAGGAAACTTATCCTCAATTTCATCACTAACAAAAAATCTATCTAAGAGAGCAAAAGAGGGAGATTCCCTATTATTACTCCAAGTAAAATCCCTATTGGATAGAGGAATTTCAATCAAATTAGAATGAATAATAAATTGATCAAATTACTCCATTGCCGAAAAATCTCCTTCCGGGGAGAGCGCTCCCCAATAAAACGAGTCACATTAAAATCACCCCCCAATATCCAAGATCCAGGGGCAAAAGATCTAAAATCGAGGCATTCATTACAGAGAATCCGCCTATCAATTTTAGAGTTAGGCCCATAAATATTAGAAATATTTAATAAAGAATTATCTGAAAGATTAATTAAAATAATGTGTAAAGATAATTATTTTTGAATACACTGAAGAATTTTAAAGAGATTATCTCTCCAACCAATCATTAAACCCCCAGAAGTGCCTACCGAAGGAAGAAAAACCCAATTTCTAAAACGAAAGCCACCTAATCGTCTAAAAAAATGAAAATTAGGAGATTCTATTTTAGTCTCTTGTAGAAGAACAATGTCAATAGAAAAATCTTTAAAAAAGATTCTAACTTTATCACATTTACTAAGGTCATTCAAACCTCTAATATTCCAACTAATGACTCTCATAAACCCATAGTTCTAGCCCTATCAAATTCCTTACTTCTAATAAACTCACAATATAACTCAATATCAGTAAAAATAAAAGCAGATCTACTAGCTAAATGACTAAAATCAGAAGCAGATAAGTCACCCAGAGCATAAGAAGAATAAGTACTACCCAAATCGAAAAACGTACCTGAGCCTGAATCCGTAACACCGCTCACAGTGCTCGGATCAGGAAACTTACCCACCGACTGAGAGCGACTGCTTCAAATCCTGACACTACGACGAACCAACCCGCTAGAAGCCGAATACTTTCTACGTCTTCCTCTCTGCGAAGAAGAAGTAGAAGACAAAGAAACACCACTAGCCCCACATGACTGATCTGACAACAAATTACCCGAACACCTAACCAAAGCTCCAAAAGCACGAGAATCAACAGAACCTTGACTATCCGCAACCTGCAAGCCATTCCCATCCAAATGAACCACCAAGGGACCTGTTGTGGCACCACCATTGTCACAGGCTTTAAACTTAACTCTCATCAAAGAAGAAGAAGGAAGAGAACGAGACAAACTGGCAACCAAGGGAGCACCATTCACTGTCACTGCGACAACATCAAAATTCATCTCTACAGAACAGCCCTCAAACTTACTGCTTACAGGAGCCAACAAATCCAGTGGATCCACTAATGGAAAATCACGAGAAACATGCACACCAGACTCTAAAAGGTTAGCAGACTCGATAACCTCAAAAACAGCATGATCTTCCAAAACTGGTTCCAAAAATTCAATCAAAGTGAGAAGTAGATGAAAAACATCCTTCATTCAAGGCATCTGAATGACTCAACAAATATTCACCATCAGTATCATGAGGCTCAACACTCAATAACAAAAACATGTCTTTCCAGAAACCAAAATCAGGACAGTCAAAGCAAAAAGTAGAAGCTGAAATCGAAGGCAAAGCATTCTCCAAAGTCACCGGATACGAATCATTGATAATGTACTCATTATATTTGGAGATCAGTTCAGAACCAAAACACCAATCTGAATCAATGACAGTCACCGGATCTAATTCCAAAATATCACAAGAAAGTGGACTGCCATTAACCAAACAAACAACCTCCGAAACTTCACCAACATTATCTAAAGAAGAATTAAACTAATCAAGTAAATCAGCATTAACCTCTGAATCAAGACAAGCAAACCTGTTAGCCGAAGAAATCTCAAAAGAATCCAAACGAAGAGAAGACTTTCCTTTTTTATGTTTGGTTTGAATGAGACCACAATTTGAATCAAAAGAAAAGCCCCTAAACACCGTATCGCCAATACAAGCAACAACATCAGGGTCGAAAAATAGAGGATCGAAGTAAGAACAACCAACAATACCCTTATCGACCATCATTCCATCCATATTAATAACCTCTGAAGCAGTGTTGGTCTCTGGGCAAACAGAATTGACATGAAAACCTTTTCCAATATTAGGCGAATTGACCACGTCGAAATGAGATAAAAGATCTTCATGAAAATTAAGACCCTCAATTCTATGATGCCAAAGATGATCTAAAAGAATACCCCTCAAAAGAAGAAATTTCAACACAAATCTGAAACCGTGTTCACTCAACTGAGACAAAGAAGCTTCATGATAAGAAGAGAAATCCATTTTGCCAAAAAAGAGGTCAGGATTGCCAAACTTAGCTTCATAACCCAAGCCGATATTTGGAGAATTAACGACATTAAAGTGAACCAGCAAATCCTCAAGGTACTGAAGTGCTTCTGATCTATACTGCCAAAGGAAATTGAGAAGAATTCTTTTCAATAACATGATTTTTAAAACAAATTGGAAACCATGCTCAACGAGAGTATCAGAAGAAACGGCGAAATTGGGATAAGACGAACAGCTATCTATTTTATGCCCAAATTTTCCACAAGAGAAACAACGAATAGGGTCTCGGCAATGGGCAGCAATGTGATTAAAATCTCCACATCTAAAGCAAAGATTCTTTTTGGCTCTCGAATCAATCCAATTCTTGTTCGATCTGGAAGGACGGTGATCTTTAAAAGAATAACAGGCAGGACGATGATCTTTAACCACTTGAGCGTAGGATCGATACTGTGGAACAACTCGATTAGGAAAAAGATCAGAGGAAATCTCTTGAGCAAGATTAAAGAAAGATAAGGGATCGGGAGAATTATTAGAGCGTTGAAAGGAAGCAGACGCCATTAAACTCAAATTGTCTCAAAATATTGAAAAATTATAACTATATATATATACATATATATATATCTTCCTTTTATAAAAGCACTTTGGCTTTGTGAAATGAGTTGAGGTAGGACATTATTGAGTCTCATGCAAATAATTTTGCTAAGAATTTTATATGTAACATTGCAGCATGCTATTGGTCTATATTCTTCTATTTTTCCTGGCTTTTTAACTTTTGGTATCAGGGTAATAAATGTATGATTTATTTCTTGAATGAATTCACCTGAGTTTAAAGCCTCTTGATAACCTTTGATCATTCTATCTTTTAGGTCTTCCAGTGCATTTTAAAGAAGAGTGCGCTCATGCCATCGGGACCAGGACTAGACTCGTTATGAATATAGAAAGTAGCACTTTTCAACTCCCTTTCCGTAATTTCAACCGTGAGCATTTGAGCACCTTCTTTGGAGATTCTTTTCCTGCAGCTGATATGAGGTATTTGCTGTACATAATCTCCATTATAAGTTGTTTGTGCCAAAATTGGTCACAAACCCCGAATACCGCGAAAGCACCAGTGTATGAATACAATTCAACAATATTCAAACACAAATCTCAGGTCTCAGCAAATATTAAACAGTAATCCCAAAATAAAGAACAGAGACACAAGTTTTATAGTGGTTCGGCTATCTCCGGCCTACGTCCACTCCGAAGGTTTTATCCTTTTATTGATTATCCTTGATGATTACAGATGATTACAGCAGTTACAAAGTTCAAAACTTGAAGTAAATAGCAGCAATGATGATATGGAGTGATTCTGGCAGCGTCCAAGCGTGCTTTCTCTCTCTAGAATCTTCGACCCCTTTTCTGAATGACCAGGGGCTCTATTTATAAGCGTAGGAGGCTGATATTTCTCCTAAAATCCGGGAAGACCACTTCAGGCACGTGAGGGGGCCCACATGCCCGAAATCTGGAGGTCCGGGCCCACCTTGGGATCGATTCGAAGTAAGGTTCGAATCGATCAAGAAATCATCCAATTGAGCTGAAATTTGGTGAGAACATTCTTCAACATGTATGTAAGCTCCTGTAAAAATTTCATTGCATTTGGATTAACGGTTTGGAAGATATGATCGATTCAAGATCAATGCTCCGTGCGTTCTGCCTGGTTCGAACCCATGCTTCGAAACCATCCTCTCCGAAACCATCTCCTTCGAATCCATAAGGCCGACTCCTTCGAATCCATGCTCTTCGAATCCATGCTTTCTGAAGCCACGTCCTTCGAATCCGTGTCCCTTGCTTCGTATCCATCATCTTCGAATCCATGTCCACTGCTTCGTATCCATTATCTTCGAATCCATGTCTAGTGCTTCGCATCCACCATCTTCGAATCCATTATCTTCGAGTCCATCAAGTTCCCATCGATGCGAACTAACCAGTATACACCTTTATGCCTCTCCATCGAGTCGAAGTCCATCGATTCGAAGAATCATCGATGCGAACTTTACCAAGCCGAAACCATGCCATTCGATATGAAGTGTATCGATTCGAACTGTCCTTGCGCAATGCCTCTTGATCGATGCGAACCTGTTGGGTTCGAATCCATCCTGGTGGGTTCGAATCTGATCGATTCGAACCGAGCACCACTTTGTCCCTTTTGATGGATTCGAACAACAGGCATTCTCCACCTTGAATCCATCATATTTCCTCCATACGAACTCCGATTAACTTGAAATTTGAAACATAGCGTTTCCTAGTCCTTATCATCATCTCCAATCAATTTCGTCCCGATCGGAGTTCAACAAAATTTTGACGATATCGATCGTAGCCTTGATTCCAACCGATCTCCAATCCTGATATTCATAATTCCATGCCAATTCGTTGATATTCCAGTTTTGACCAAAAAATGGGATAACACTTTGCCCCCCAAAACATGTCTTGTGATAACAAGGCGTGTTTTGAATAGTTCTGAATCCAATACCCGAAGTCCATAGCCATATTGCCAGAGTATATCATCCTTGACTGTTCTGAGTCGATATCCAATTCCAAACCCAATAACCAAAGCTTGAGCCAATTCCCTGTCCATCCGAGCTCGACAACCGAGTCCCAAACCATCCTTATCCAATAGCCAATAACCGAATCCAGGACCTCTCCGGGTCGATATCCAAATCCATAATCTCTCCGGGTTCTTGCCGAGCGCAATCCATACTTAATGTCCTTGGTCCAATGTCCCTGGACGTTGAGCTAACCTCTTCGGGTTCTTGCCAAGCGTAATCCACACTTGATGACCTTGGTCCAGTGTCCCTGGACGTTGTACAATGCCGTGGCTTAAGTCCTAAGCCGAATCCTGGTCTCTCCGGACCCTTGTTGAGCATAGTCCATACTCAACGACCTGAAAATATTAATTTATAATATAGGGCCTAAGTCCTAGGCCGAATCCTGGTCACTCCGGACCCTTGCCGAGCATAGTCCATACTCGACGACCTGAATGAGTCAATTTACCACGTTCGGGCAAAGTGACTCACCCCTTGCCAGGCATAATCCATACCTGACGACCATTTATCAAAAACCAGATGAAAATCCAATCAAAATCCAATCCAACATCCAAACCCAAAAAATCCAAACCATAAACCAGAAAACCAGAAAACCAAACCAACATTCAAAACCGGAAACAATCATCCAAAGAAAAACCCAAATCAAAAGGAAGCAAAACCAGGAGCTTGATTCAAACTCCAAAACCAAAATCCGAAAAGAAAAGTATTGTCCAATCAAGAAGCAAAAGATAGATTTCACAAACCATAGCGTTGCAGTTTTATCATCATTCAGAGCATGCCTAGGGGCTATCTCCGTCCCCGTACATGTGTAAATGACTTGGTTGCTTGCTAATAGTTCGTTACTTATTCCATATTATCCTGATTAGTGGATGATCAATCGACCACCATCCCTGGGTCTCTCATCATCACGGCGAGAGGTTGCCGGTTGTTGCTCCCGCTCCACCGTTGCATTCCGAGCTCCGACATACTGCTGTAACTGCCATTCCTCACATGCTCCTCGATTATATCCTTCAAGTGCCTGCAGCTGTTGGTGTCATGTCCGTCTAAGTCATGGAAGAGACAATGCCTCCCTGATGCCCTCTCTCGTTCATAAGGCTCTCTCCTGGCTGGCCTCCGGTAGGGAAGGCGATTTCGAGTATCCATGTATATCCGCTCCAGCGTCTCGTTCAATCCTGTGTATGTGGAAAACTTTGGATCCTTCCATCGCTTCCTAGCATTTCCAGAATCATTATCCAATTTCCTTTTTCCTTTGTCTTTATCCGAACCGCCGCTGGATACTGCTCCAACCTCGATTGCACTAACCTTTTTCACCTTTAAATCCGTACTCGCATCTTCTTGCCGAAGGAATCTTTCTGCCTCGTAAAAGAATTCGTCAAGATCTTGTGGGGGATCTCGTATCAGAGATACCTTGAAATCCGAGTCTTCCCTGACTCCTGATACCGCTGCCATTAAAACCATCGATGGATCAGGCCGATCCACCGAAGCGACTGCCGCACTGAATCGAGTTAGAAAAGCTCTAAGCGATTCATCCATCCTTTGCTTAACCGATGTCAATGTCATCACATTCTTCGGCCTCTTGACGTGAACCCGAAACTGCCCCAAAAACTTTTCCACCAATTCCCTCCAAGTCTTGATAGATCCTTCTCCCAGCTGTCTGAACCACATTGCAGCTAAGTCCGTCAAATATAAAGGGAAGCATCGAGCCATTACCTCCTCCGATGCCCCCAGCACCTCCATGTGTCTTGTGTACCTCATTAAGTGATCTGTCGGATCTGCATTGCCGTCATATACCTCCACACTCGGTAGCTTGAACTTAGGTGGATTCTGAGCCATCCTTATTTCCTGAGCGAACGGACTCCTATTCACTCCTTCCAAGTCTCTGTTGGTCAAACCACCTCGCACAGTTCTTCTGATGATTTCTACTAATCCGGTGTTGTCTGTTGGGGGTTGCCCTCCATGCCTTCGAGGGAACTCTGGCACATACTCCTCGTGTGGTTCACTAGCAGCAACGTTAGCTCTAGCCTGTTGAACTCCTTCCAAAGGTCCTCCTGTGTTGGATCCCGAGGGCCTGCCCCCAAGCCCTTGTTGATTGTCTTCTGGCTCCACATCCCGTCCTCCGTTGGGTTCCACAACCCTAGTTCCTTGTCCTGCATCCACCGTGGTCGTGGCTGCCCCCAAGTTCTGCATCCCTACAGCTCTCATTTGGTCAAAGAAAGTCTGCATCATTTCCTGTTGGTTCTTTAACAATCTCTCCTGCAAAGAGTTTGCCATAGCCTCCATTTCATCCCGGGTTATGTAGATTGAAGCCTGTCCTTCCCCCGCTCCGGAGGATGCTTGTTGACTTCCTTCCTGTTGGCTTTTCTCAGCCCTCTGCCTTTTACTATTTTGCCTGGTCATTGTCCTTGAATCCAAACTCTTTAAAATCTTCAAATCCAAACTTCAAACCCGATGTAGCGGGTGCTAGTCTTCTCAGTGAAAGCACCAAAGTGTTTGTGCCAAAATTGGTCACAAACCCCGAATACCGCGAAAGCACCAGTGTATGAATACAATTCAACAATATTCAAACACAAATCTCAGGTCTCAGCAAATATTAAACAGTAATCCCAAAATAAAGAACAGAGACACAAGTTTTATAGTGGTTCGGCTATCTCCGGCCTACGTCCACTCCGAAGGTTTTATCCTTTTATTGATTATCCTTGATGATTACAGATGATTACAGCAGTTACAAAGTTCAAAACTTGAAGTAAATAGCAGCAATGATGATATGGAGTGATTCTGGCAGCGTCCAAGCGTGCTTTCTCTCTCTAGAATCTTCGACCCCTTTTCTGAATGACCAGGGGCTCTATTTATAAGCGTAGGAGGCTGATATTTCTCCTAAAATCCGGGAAGACCACTTCAGGCACGTGAGGGGGCCCACATGCCCGAAATCTGGAGGTCCGGGCCCACCTTGGGATCGATTCGAAGTAAGGTTCGAATCGATCAAGAAATCATCCAATTGAGCTGAAATTTGGTGAGAACATTCTTCAACATGTATGTAAGCTCCTGTAAAAATTTCATTGCATTTGGATTAACGGTTTGGAAGATATGATCGATTCAAGATCAATGCTCCGTGCGTTCTGCCTGGTTCGAACCCATGCTTCGAAACCATCCTCTCCGAAACCATCTCCTTCGAATCCATAAGGCCGACTCCTTCGAATCCATGCTCTTCGAATCCATGCTTTCTGAAGCCACGTCCTTCGAATCCGTGTCCCTTGCTTCGTATCCATCATCTTCGAATCCATGTCCACTGCTTCGTATCCATTATCTTCGAATCCATGTCTAGTGCTTCGCATCCACCATCTTCGAATCCATTATCTTCGAGTCCATCAAGTTCCCATCGATGCGAACTAACCAGTATACACCTTTATGCCTCTCCATCGAGTCGAAGTCCATCGATTCGAAGAATCATCGATGCGAACTTTACCAAGCCGAAACCATGCCATTCGATATGAAGTGTATCGATTCGAACTGTCCTTGCGAAATGCCTCTTGATCGATGCGAACCTGTTGGGTTCGAATCCATCCTGGTGGGTTCGAATCTGATCGATTCGAACCGAGCACCACTTTGTCCCTTTTGATGGATTCGAACAACAGGCATTCTCCACCTTGAATCCATCATATTTCCTCCATACGAACTCCGATTAACTTGAAATTTGAAACATAGCGTTTCCTAATCCTTATCATCATCTCCAATCAATTTCGTCCCGATCGGAGTTCAACAAAATTTTGACGATATCGATCGTAGCCTTGATTCCAACCGATCTCCAATCCTGATATTCATAATTCCATGCCAATTCGTTGATATTCCAGTTTTGACCAAAAAATAGGATAACACTTTGCCCCCCAAAACATGTCTTGTGATAACAAGGCGTGTTTTGAATAGTTCCGAATCCAATACCCAAAGTCCATAGCCATATTGCCAGAGTATATCATCTTGACTGTTCTGAGTCGATATCCAATTCCAAACCCAATAACCAAAGCTTGAGCCAATTCCCTGTCCATCCGAGCTCGACAACCGAGTCCCAAACCATCCTTATCCAATAGCCAATAACCGAATCCAGGACCTCTCCGGGTCGATATCCAAATCCATAATCTCTCCGGGTTCTTGCCGAGCGCAATCCATACTTAATGTCCTTGGTCCAATGTCCCTGGACGTTGAGCTAACCTCTTCGGGTTCTTGCCAAGCGTAATCCACACTTGATGACCTTGGTCCAGTGTCCCTGGACGTTGTACAATGCCGTGGCTTAAGTCCTAAGCCGAATCCTGGTCTCTCCGGACCCTTGTTGAGCATAGTCCATACTCAACGACCTGAAAATATTAATTTATAATATAGGGCCTAAGTCCTAGGCCGAATCCTGGTCACTCCGGACCCTTGCCGAGCATAGTCCATACTCGACGACCTGAATGAGTCAATTTACCACGTTCGGGCAAAGTGACTCACCCCTTTCCAGGCATAATCCATACCTGACGACCATTTATCAAAAACCAGATGAAAATCCAATCAAAATCCAATCCAACATCCAAACCCAAAAAATCCAAACCATAAACCAGAAAACCAGAAAACCAAACCAACATTCAAAACCGGAAACAATCATCCAAAGAAAAACCCAAATCAAAAGGAAGCAAAACCAGGAGCTTGATTCAAACTCCAAAACCAAAATCCGAAAAGAAAAGTATTGTCCAATCAAGAAGCAAAAGATAGATTTCACAAACCATAGCGTTGCAGTTTTATCATCATTCAGAGCATGCCTAAGGGCTATCTCCGTCCCCGTACATGTGTAAATGACTTGGTTGCTTGCTAATAGTTCGTTACTTATTCCATATTATCCCGATTAGTGGATGATCAATCGACCACCATCCCTGGGTCTCTCATCATCACGGCGAGAGGTTGTCGGTTGTTGCTCCCGCTCCACCGTTGCATTCCGAGCTCCGACATACTGCTGTAACTGTCCATTCCTCACATGCTCCTCGATTATATCCTTCAAGTGCCTGCAGCTGTTGGTGTCATGTCCGTCTAAGTCATGGAAGAGACAATGCCTCCCTGATGCCCTCTCTCGTTCATAAGGCTCTCTCCTGGCTGGCCTCCGGTAGGGAAGGCGATTTCGAGTATCCATGTATATCCGCTCCAGCGTCTCGTTCAATCCTGTATATGTGGAAAACTTTGGATCCTTCCATCGCTTCCTAGCATTTCCAGAATCATTATCCAATTTCCTTTTTCCTTTGTCTTTATCCGAACCGCCGCTGGATACTGCTCCAACCTCGATTGCACTAACCTTTTTCACCTTTAAATCCGTACTCGCATCTTCTTGCCGAAGGAATCTTTCTGCCTCGTAAAAGAATTCGTCGAGATCTTGTGGGGGATCTCGTATCAGAGATACCTTGAAATCCGAGTCTTCCCTGACTCCTGATACCGCTGCCATTAAAACCATCGATGGATCAGGCCGATCCACCGAAGCGACTGCCGCACTGAATCGAGTTAGAAAAGCTCTAAGCGATTCATCCATCCTTTGCTTAACCGATGTCAATGTCATCACATTCTTCGGCCTCTTGACGTGAACCCGAAACTGCCCCAAAAACTTTTCCACCAATTCCCTCCAAGTCCTGATAGATCCTTCTCCCAGCTGTCTGAACCACATTGCAGCTAAGTCCGTCAAATATAAAGGGAAGCATCGAGCCATTACCTCCTCCGATGCCCCCAGCACCTCCATGTGTCTTGTGTACCTCATTAAGTGATCTGTCGGATCTGCCTTGCCGTCATATACCTCCACACTCGGTAGCTTGAACTTAGGTGGATTCTGAGCCATCCTTATTTCCTGAGCGAACGGACTCCTATTCACTCCTTCCAAGTCTCTGTTGGTCAAACCACCTCGCACAGTTCTTCTGATGATTTCTACTAATCCAGTGTTGTCTGTTGGGGGTTGCCCTCCATGCCTTCGAGGGAACTCTGGCACATACTCCTCGTGTGGTTCACTAGCAGCAACGTTAGCTCTAGCCTGTTGAACTCCTTCCAAAGGTCCTCCTGTGTTGGATCCCGAGGGCCTGCCCCCAAGCCCTTGTTGATTGCCTTCTGGCTCCACATCCCGTCCTCCGTTGGGTTCCACAACCCTAGTTCCTTGTCCTGCATCCACCGTGGTCGTGGCTGCCCCCAAGTTCTGCATCCCTACAGCTCTCATTTGCTCAAAGAAAGTCTGCATCATTTCCTGTTGGTTCTTTAACAATCTCTCCTGCAAAGAGTTTTCCATAGCCTCCATTTCATCCCGGGTTATGTAGATTGAAGCCTGTCCTTCCCCCGCTCCGGAGGATGCTTGTTGACTTCCTTCCTGTTGGCTTTTCTCAGCCCTCTGCCTTTTACTATTTTGCCTGGTCATTGTCCTTGAATCCAAACTCTTTAAAATCTTCAAATCCAAACTTCAAACCCGATGTAGCGGGTGCTAGTCTTCTCAGTGAAAGCACCAAAGTGTTTGTGCCAAAATTGGTCACAAACCCCGAATACCGCGAAAGCACCAGTGTATGAATACAATTCAACAATATTCAAACACAAATCTCAGGTCTCAGCAAATATTAAACAGTAATCCCAAAATAAAGAACAGAGACACAAGTTTTATAGTGGTTCGGCTATCTCCGGCCTACGTCCACTCCGAAGGTTTTATCCTTTTATTGATTATCCTTGATGATTACAGATGATTACAGCAGTTACAAAGTTCAAAACTTGAAGTAAATAGCAGCAATGATGATATGGAGTGATTCTGGCAGCGTCCAAGCGTGCTTTCTCTCTCTAGAATCTTCGACCCCTTTTCTGAATGACCAGGGGCTCTATTTATAAGCGTAGGAGGCTGATATTTCTCCTAAAATCCGGGAAGACCACTTCAGGCACGTGAGGGGGCCCACATGCCCGAAATCTGGAGGTCCGGGCCCACCTTGGGATCGATTCGAAGTAAGGTTCGAATCGATCAAGAAATCATCCAATTGAGCTGAAATTTGGTGAGAACATTCTTCAACATGTATGTAAGCTCCTGTAAAAATTTCATTGCATTTGGATTAACGGTTTGGAAGATATGATCGATTCAAGATCAATGCTCCGTGCGTTCTGCCTGGTTCGAACCCATGCTTCGAAACCATCCTCTCCGAAACCATCTCCTTCGAATCCATAAGGCCGACTCCTTCGAATCCATGCTCTTCGAATCCATGCTTTCTGAAGCCGCGTCCTTCGAATCCGTGTCCCTTGCTTCGTATCCATCATCTTCGAATCCATGTCCACTGCTTCGTATCCATTATCTTCGAATCCATGTCTAGTGCTTCGCATCCACCATCTTCGAATCCATTATCTTCGAGTCCATCAAGTTCCCATCGATGCGAACTAACCAGTATACACCTTTATGCCTCTCCATCGAGTCGAAGTCCATCGATTCGAAGAATCATCGATGCGAACTTTACCAAGCCGAAACCATGCCATTCGATATGAAGTGTATCGATTCGAACTGTCCTTGCGAAATGCCTCTTGATCGATGCGAACCTGTTGGGTTCGAATCCATCCTGGTGGGTTCGAATCTGATCGATTCGAACCGAGCACCACTTTGTCCCTTTTGATGGATTCGAACAACAGGCATTCTCCACCTTGAATCCATCATATTTCCTCCATACGAACTCCGATTAACTTGAAATTTGAAACATAGCGTTTCCTAATCCTTATCATCATCTCCAATCAATTTCGTCCCGATCGGAGTTCAACAAAATTTTGACGATATCGATCGTAGCCTTGATTCCAACCGATCTCCAATCCTGATATTCATAATTCCATGCCAATTCGTTGACATTCCAGTTTTGACCAAAAAATAGGATAACACTTTGCCCCCCAAAACATGTCTTGTGATAACAAGGCGTGTTTTGAATAGTTCCGAATCCAATACCCAAAGTCCATAGCCATATTGCCAGAGTATATCATCTTGACTGTTCTGAGTCGATATCCAATTCCAAACCCAATAACCAAAGCTTGAGCCAATTCCCTGTCCATCCGAGCTCGACAACCGAGTCCCAAACCATCCTTATCCAATAGCCAATAACCGAATCCAGGACCTCTCCGGGTCGATATCCAAATCCATAATCTCTCCGGGTTCTTGCCGAGCGCAATCCATACTTAATGTCCTTGGTCCAATGTCCCTGGACGTTGAGCTAACCTCTTCGGGTTCTTGCCAAGCGTAATCCACACTTGATGACCTTGGTCCAGTGTCCCTGGACGTTGTACAATGCCGTGGCTTAAGTCCTAAGCCGAATCCTGGTCTCTCCGGACCCTTGTTGAGCATAGTCCATACTCAACGACCTGAAAATATTAATTTATAATATAGGGCCTAAGTCCTAGGCCGAATCCTGGTCACTCCGGACCCTTGCCGAGCATAGTCCATACTCGACGACCTGAATGAGTCAATTTACCACGTTCGGGCAAAGTGACTCACCCCTTGCCAGGCATAATCCATACCTGACGACCATTTATCAAAAACCAGATGAAAATCCAATCAAAATCCAATCCAACATCCAAACCCAAAAAATCCAAACCATAAACCAGAAAACCAGAAAACCAAACCAACATTCAAAACCGGAAACAATCATCCAAAGAAAAACCCAAATCAAAAGGAAGCAAAACCAGGAGCTTGATTCAAACTCCAAAACCAAAATCCGAAAAGAAAAGTATTGTCCAATCAAGAAGCAAAAGATAGATTTCACAAACCATAGCGTTGCAGTTTTATCATCATTCAGAGCATGCCTAGGGGCTATCTCCGTCCCCGTACATGTGTAAATGACTTGGTTGCTTGCTAATAGTTCGTTACTTATTCCATATTATCCTGATTAGTGGATGATCAATCGACCACCATCCCTGGGTCTCTCATCATCACGGCGAGAGGTTGTCGGTTGTTGCTCCCGCTCCACCGTTGCATTCCGAGCTCCGACATACTGCTGTAACTGTCCATTCCTCACATGCTCCTCGATTATATCCTTCAAGTGCCTGCAGCTGTTGGTGTCATGTCCGTCTAAGTCATGGAAGAGACAATGCCTCCCTGATGCCCTCTCTCGTTCATAAGGCTCTCTCCTGGCTGGCCTCCGGTAGGGAAGGCGATTTCGAGTATCCATGTATATCCGCTCCAGCGTCTCGTTCAATCCTGTGTATGTGGAAAACTTTGGATCCTTCCATCGCTTCCTAGCATTTCCAGAATCATTATCCAATTTCCTTTTTCCTTTGTCTTTATCCGAACCGCCGCTGGATACTGCTCCAACCTCGATTGCACTAACCTTTTTCACCTTTAAATCCGTACTCGCATCTTCTTGCCGAAGGAATCTTTCTGCCTCGTAAAAGAATTCGTCGAGATCTTGTGGGGGATCTCGTATCAGAGATACCTTGAAATCCGAGTCTTCCCTGACTCCTGATACCGCTGCCATTAAAACCATCGATGGATCAGGCCGATCCACCGAAGCGACTGCCGCACTGAATCGAGTTAGAAAAGCTCTAAGCGATTCATCCATCCTTTGCTTAACCGATGTCAATGTCATCACATTCTTCGGCCTCTTGACGTGAACCCGAAACTGCCCCAAAAACTTTTCCACCAATTCCCTCCAAGTCCTGATAGATCCTTCTCCCAGCTGTCTGAACCACATTGCAGCTAAGTCCGTCAAATATAAAGGGAAGCATCGAGCCATTACCTCCTCCGATGCCCCCAGCACCTCCATGTGTCTTGTGTACCTCATTAAGTGATCTGTCGGATCTGCCTTGCCGTCATATACCTCCACACTCGGTAGCTTGAACTTAGGTGGATTCTGAGCCATCCTTATTTCCTGAGCGAACGGACTCCTATTCACTCCTTCCAAGTCTCTGTTGGTCAAACCACCTCGCACAGTTCTTCTGATGATTTCTACTAATCCGGTGTTGTCTGTTGGGGGTTTCCCTCCATGCCTTCGAGGGAACTCTGGCACATACTCCTCGTGTGGTTCACTAGCAGCAACGTTAGCTCTAGCCTGTTGAACTCCTTCCAAAGGTCCTCCTGTGTTGGATCCCGAGGGCCTGCCCCCAAGCCCTTGTTGATTGCCTTCTGGCTCCACATCTCGTCCTCCGTTGGGTTCCACAACCCTAGTTCCTTGTCCTGCATCCACCGTGGTCGTGGCTGCCCCCAAGTTCTGCATCCCTACAGCTTTCATTTGCTCAAAGAAAGTCTGCATCATTTCCTGTTGGTTCTTTAACAATCTCTCCTGCAAAGAGTTTGCCATAGCCTCCATTTCATCCCGGGTTATGTAGATTGAAGCCTGTCCTTCCCCCGCTCCGGAGGATGCTTGTTGACTTCCTTCCTGTTGGCTTCTCTCAGCCCTCTGCCTTCTACTATTTTGCCTGGTCATTGTCCTTGAATCCAAACTCTTTAAAATCTTCAAATCCAAACTTCAAACCCGATGTAGCGGGTGCTAGTCTTCTCAGTGAAAGCACCAAAGTGTTTGTGCCAAAATTGGTCACAAACCCCGAATACCGCGAAAGCACCAGTGTATGAATACAATTCAACAATATTCAAGCACAAATCTCAGGTCTCAGCAAATATTAAACAGTAATCCCAAAATAAAGAACAGAGACACAAGTTTTATAGTGGTTCGGCTATCTCCGGCCTACGTCCACTCCAAAGGTTTTATCCTTTTATTGATTATCCTTGATGATTACAGATGATTACAGCAGTTACAAAGTTCAAAACTTGAAGTAAATAGCAGCAATGATGATATGGAGTGATTCTGGCAGCGTCCAAGCGTGCTTTCTCTCTCTAGAATCTTCGACCCCTTTTCTGAATGACCAGGGGCTCTATTTATAAGCGTAGGAGGCTGATATTTCTCCTAAAACCCGGGAAGACCACTTCAGGCACGTGAGGGGGCCCACATGCCCGAAATCTGGAGGTCCGGGCCCACCTTGGGATCGATTCGAAGTAAGGTTCGAATCGATCAAGAAATCATCCAATTGAGCTGAAATTTGGTGAGAACATTCTTCAACATGTATGTAAGCTCCTGTAAAAATTTCATTGCATTTGGATCAACGGTTTGGAAGATATGATCGATTCAAGATCAATGTTCCGTGCGTTCTGCCTGGTTCGAACCCATGCTTCGAAACCATCCTCTCCGAAACCATCTCCTTCGAATCCATAAGGCCGACTCCTTCGAATCCATGCTCTTTGAATCCATGCTTTCTGAAGCCGCGTCCTTCGAATCCGTGTCCCTTGCTTCGTATCCATCATCTTCGAATCCATGTCCACTGCTTCGTATCCATTATCTTCGAATCCATGTCTAGTGCTTCGCATCCACCATCTTCGAATCCATTATCTTCGAGTCCATCAAGTTCCCATCGATGCGAACTAACCAGTATACACCTTTATGCCTCTCCATCGAGTCGAAGTCCATCGATTCGAAGAATCATCGATGCGAACTTTACCAAGCCGAAACCATGCCATTCGATATGAAGTGTATCGATTCGAACTGTCCTTGCGCAACGCCTCTTGATCGATGCGAACCTGTTGGGTTCGAATCCATCCTGGTGGGTTCGAATCTGATCGATTCGAACCGAGCATCACTTTGTCCCTTTTGATGGATTCGAACAACAGGCATTCTCCACCTTGAATCCATCATATTTCCTCCATACGAACTCCGATTAACTTGAAATTTGAAACGTAGCCTTTCCTAGTCCTTATCATCATCTCCAATCAATTTCGTCCCGATCGGAGTTCAACAAAATTTTGACGATATCGAGCGTAGCCTTGATTCCAACCGATCTCCAATCCTGATATTCATAATTCCATGCCAATTCGTTGATATTCCAGTTTTGACCAAAAAATGGGATAACATAAGTGTTTGTGAAATATTCTATAGCTTTTGTTTCCAACTCTTGCAAGTTCCCAGCAACTTCTCCTGTTCATTTAAATAGTTCAGTAAATTATTATTTTGATTTTTCTTTGGGACATTTTAGTATAAAAAAATTTATTGCACTCATCCCCTTGTGTTAGCCATTTTTCTTTTGCTTTTTGTTTTATCTCCATTGCTTGTATACCCAGACAATTCTTTAGTTGTTGTTGTTTGTTAAAATATTCTGCATTTAGCTCTTCATTTAAAGGCTCTTCTTCTAATTGATATTGGAGTTTTTCCAGCCTTTCTTGTAGTTCTTTGATGTCTTCATGTGACTTGGGCCTGACTTTATTCCACTCCTTCAACTTGTTTTTCATTTATTTCACTGCCATTATGTATTGGTACATGTGGTTCCCTTCTGGAGTTTGAATTCTGTTAAAATCTACTATTACTTTATATCCTTCTATTAGATGCCAATGATTTGCATATCTGAATGGTTTACCTTTATGTGACTATGTTTCATTATTAAATTGTATGTAAAGAGGACAGTGTTCACTTGTCGAACTTGGCAGCACTGTAACTTTAATATTTGGAAATTTATTCAGTAGATCTGCATTACCCAGTGCTCTATCAAGTCTTGAATTGATTTTTTTCATCTCACCACTTTTCCATGTGTATTTCAGACCCATATGGAGCACTTCAACAAGTCCTGATGTTAGTACACAATTGTTGAATTCAGAGATTTGGCAAACCATCAGAGTAAGTTCTCCTTGTTTTTCATGTGTTTTCAAAATTTCATTAAAATCTCCAAATACTATCCACGGTTTTGATATGATTTTTGAATTTTCATTTATCATTTTCCATAGATTTTTCCTTTCTGATGCCAAATTTTTTGCATAAACAATTGTTGCCATGATTTCCATTCCTCCTATATTCTTCATGTCTAAAGTAATTTGTTGCCCATCTATATTTAGCAAACTGCATGTCCAGATATTGGAATTCCAAAGAATAATGATTCTTCCTTTTCTATTGTTTGTGTTATTATGTATGATTTTCCAGTGTGCTCCCATTTGATTATTTAATTCCTCCATTCTGTCTTCTGCAAGTTTGTTTACTAATATTGCTAAAACTGTATGTTTATATTTATTACTGAGATTATAGAGATCTAGTCTTCTAACATCACCATTAAGACCTCTAACGTTCCAACATATAATAGTCATTATGATTTGGTAACTCTGCTCCTAGTAATCGGAGTTGATACTACTTTAGCTTTTTTCCCAACTACTTTATTTTCTTTTCCAGAAAACATATCTTCATAACTATCATTAGCTTCCGTATATTTTTTCATATTTTCTTCCATTTCTTCTTCTTTTGGTGATTCTAGTTGTATATCTAATTTTTGTATTTCATTGATTGATCCAAGGAGATCTTCATCATCAGTTGACTCCTCCATACTCTGCTCCCATGGTTGCTGACTATGATCCTTTACTTTTAAATGATCCTCCTGTAACTTCAGAGATTGATGATCTTCTTGTATCTCTACCGCATAGTCCTTGATATAACTACCCTTAGGCCTTTGATGTGGGCTCTCTATTACAGCATTTTGTTTTTTCGTTGCTGTAATATCTTTTTGTGGTAGTATTTCAGTGTTACTAGTGGAAGCTGTTTGAATAGGTTCAGCAAATATATTGACTATGTGGATAGTATCTGTTGAAGTTGTAGCTTTTGGTATCCATACCTGTTTGGGTTTATTTTGATCACTACACTCCTGAGTGGCTGCGTGGCTAAAACATTTAAACATTCCGAACATCTCAAAGGTATGAATTCATATTCTACTTCTTGCATACAGACATTACCTCTTTTGTCAATGGCTTTCACATTCTGTGATAGGGTAGAGTCTGCTTTGATTTCTACGAATACTCTAGCAAACTTGATTCTTTTAACTTTCCTTTTATATTCATCTATATCAAGAGGTTTACTGATAATGATTGCCAGTTTTCTAATGCATCTCTTATTCCATAATGCTAGATTAAGATTATTGAATTTAATCCAGATTGGATATGTTGTTAACATCACTTTTTCAAAGTTAAAGTCTGCTTCCCATTTTTTAATGATTATCAACTTACTATCCATGAACCATGGACCCCCCTTAACGATTTGTTTATAGTCTTCTTCCTTTTCAAATTTAGTGAGATAAAACCCATTTTCTCAGGTAAATACATTCCAGGATCTTGAAGGTTTCCAGACCCTCATGATATAGGCATTAAAATGGACAAGATATGGTCTTTTACCTGCCATATATGCATACAAAGAGTTCTTCCACATCTGATTAGATTCTTTATAATCTTGTTCATCTATTGGTTGATAAGTCTTTGTCCCATCCTTTATTGGTTCGAAGTAATCGAGTTTGCCTTGTATTTCGATGTTGTTATCCACCGCCTTAACCCACGATTTAGGGTTTTTGCATTTCTTTTTGAGATCTGAATTTGACTGTTTGAGTATGTCTGCAAAAGTTGTTTTCCCCTTACGTTTAACCGTCGTCCCGCCGCCTCCTTCATAATCTTCCAGATCGCCTAGGGTTTTGGGAAATTCGGTTGTCGCCGTATTCGAAGACTTTTCTTTAAGTTCAAAATTCTTTAGTTTTACATAAACCTATAATCTGATACTAAGGTATAACATCCCCTATTTTGTGGTCCGAAACTAAGCTCTACAGATGCTGCAATCATCTATAGTATTAATTTCCCATGATAAAATGCAGTCATGTTAATAGTATTCATAATATCGAAAGCACAAAAATATGATATAATTTAAACATAATTTCAGAAAAAACTTCTTTCATTTATTTCAAATCGGCATTTCATAATCATCATATAATCCCAAGATGTTGCCCAGATTCAAATAAAATAATAATATGAATTAAGCCAAGAGAGATATATGAAGATGCCCCCTTGGATGATCAGGGTTACTAAATAGACAGACACGTTTACTATCAATATATTCATTCAATAACTGACATAACACAAAGGATGATAAATATATATAGACTCCTACATAGCTAGCTTCTGCCTCCTACACATCTTCAGAAACTTTATTCAGAAAACCTACTTAACCCGTAAAGACCCTTACTCTCGACCTATTCAAATCAAATTTTGAGCACCTAAGAGTCTAAAGAGAAAAAGTAAACCTTGAGTCAGACAAAAAGCCTGGTGGGAACAATAATATGCCACATCGGTTTTATAGATATTAAGTGAGAACACGCTGCTGAGCGGAATGGGTTTTTACTCGCTGATATCCTTTAATATATATCTTTTGCAAATGAAAGACCTACAACAAAACTATTAAAATAACAATATATCAACAATAGGCATGCATGCAACCAGGGTAATCTTGATTATCCGTTTAATCAACGGATTATCTATCCCATGTTTAGTTTATACAGTGGAACTACTAACCTACATGGCTGACTCGGGCCTACCAAGTATACCAAATTTTCTAGCTGGCTGTTAGAAGCAAACCGGATGGCGTTTCCAAATACACTTATCCTAGTGTTTACCTGAATATCTTTCAATTTCATAATTTCTCCAGGCTTACTATGAACCTAAATGTTTTGCAGGATAACCTATGTTATCGTCATATATTCCTTTCTATGCATAAACCTACTTTATGTCTTACCCTTGACAAAGCCCTAAACACTTGAATTTTGGACTTATTTTTGCTAGAGGCAAACGGCTGAAGTATAGGGTGCTACCCTACACCGGTCCCATCTAGTTTTCTAATATCTGAGTCAATTTTATTCTATCATAATATTTCCAAAAGTGATAAGAACAATAATCTCTTTAGTTAAATTTTGGGATAAATTACCTATTTATTTCCTTGGAAACATATTTCTTTACAAATAATTTACCCCTTGAAATCATAGTTTTAAAACAAGGAAAATTATAGCTCTTTACTTTACTCAAAATATTTTTGCCACGATATATGTTTTTATAAAACCATATTGATGAAGTTCAAAGTCATTTGAGGTCATCAACTTTCAAAACCATGGGCTATAGAGCCAAAACATTATAAGTCTTTGTATTAATAAAACGAGACAAGGTCATCGTCGACGAGGGTCTCTGTCCCTCTAAAAGAGGCTAAAGTCTTGAACTTGAAAACAAAAGGGGATATATTCGAAGTCATCCACTTCGTAAAACAAAGTGTAAAACTACATAAGATATCGATGATGTTAATGGATGTCGACATCAATGCCTTAACTTAAATAGCCACTTCATTAAGACCGCAGTCATAATATGCGACGACATAGCCTCTTCGAAAATAAGGGTTAAGGATTTAATGCGGCAAGCTATACGGTCGACGACTATCAAGGTCGGAGTGATCAAACGTGAAGTCCTGATCAAAAACACTACAGCGTCATTATCGCCGCTGTAGTCTCTTCAAAAACATTAGGGTCGGCGACTCTATTCAAAATAAGCAGCTACATGTTTTTATATAAAATGTGGTATTTAAGTCATGCGGTAAGACTACATTGAAGACCACCTCTTTGACTTTGATGCTACAACTTTGACTTCAACCAAGACTAATCCATTCCAACTAACTCATGTTGATATCATATGTATCATTCTTGTTAGCGTTGACGGCAAGATGAAGGGCGACGTCATCCTTGTTGGCATGGAAAAACAGTAATTAACATTAAAACTGCATTTTTACTAATAAAAGCAATTTCTTCCCATCTACTCCATATGCTTAGCAAACTCTTATTTGTTGATAAAACTTCATCAATTTATTTTCTAGAAAATTCTGTTTCACCTTTATTTTCAAAACCCTAAAACATTTATAACAACATTTTTTTGCGTATTAATATTTTAATAACTAATTAGGCCCTTCTAGCTCAAACAAATTATTAATCATATTTAGACACTCAGGAAACATCTCAAAAAATCACAATAAATCAGTTAACCATATTCTTCGTCATATAAAAATTTCAGGGCTAAAACCATAATTCAATTATTTATAATAATTAAACCCAAAAGAAACCCTTTTCTAGACATAGAAAATTCATAATTAATTCATACTTGCATGGAAAATTATAAAATTTGAAATCCACTTCCAAAATAATGTTTCCAACATCATACTAAAATTTTAAGCCATTTGGGTGTCATATGATAGGTTTTCCAACTCAAACATATCATAAATAAATTCTATAAATTTACTAAACATCGTATATTCATTCAATCCTCAAAAGCATGACATAATGTCATCAAAATATTTTAGATTTTTATAACTAAAACCTAAAACAACAATCAAAATTTGAGATGCATCTATTATTCACCTTGAATGGATTAAGAAGGTTGATGTTTGTGTTGTTAATTTGAATCCTCTAAGCTTGGTTCTTATTTCTAGTTTTTTATCCCTCTTGAACACTTTTTAATGGCTGATCTTAGCTTGATTTGATTTCGTTTGTGAATATGTGAAGTGAGGGAGGAAATGAGAATAAGGGTTTATGATAAGAAAATGTGCTCTTTTCCTATTTTGACCTCCTCACGTACCTTCCTACTTATTAATATTCTTATTGATTCTATTAATTCATTAATTTGGCTCGACCCTCATTAATTACTAAATCTCAATCTCCTTATCATTTAACATTATTTTATTTTATTTATCTAATTAAATGTCCTAAATAATGTTAGTCAATATTAGGGTTGTTACAGAGCTCCTATGGATGAGGATGTTGATATCACTGGGTGGATTGACCTTGCTCAAGGGCTTACAATGAATGAGCTTCTTGAAGAACATCTTAAGTCCACTATGGAGATCAAGCAAGAGCTGGTTGACTTCTTCCCACCTCCTCTATCCATCGCTTTGCCTAGCGAGACCATTTTTGCTCTGGTCATTATACTAATGCATGGAGCTACTCAAAGTGCACATGCCATTTCATCGCATAACACACCTTCGAAAGGCAATAGAAGTAGGGGGATGTAACACCCCTAATTTTTGGTAACATTATTCAGGGGATTTAATTAGATAAGTTAAATAGAATAATGTTAATGTTAAGTGACAAGGGAGTTGAGATTGAACAAATCTAATTAAGGTCGTGCTTAGTAAAATAATTAATTGGGCTTAAGAATGGTTTCAAGTTAATTAATCTGCATAAGGGTATATTAGGAATTTGTCGCACATAACCCTTAACCCTTATATATATACTCATTCCTACCATTTCATTCCCATTTACGTCATTTTGAAAACAATAACAAAAACATAAGAAAGGGGAGCTAGCCATTAACAAATGAATTCAACTAAAAGCTAGAGATCCAAGCTTAAGGAAAATCAATCTCAATCCAATCTCCTTATCTTGAATCAAGCTGAATCATAATTCCATCTCTATTTTATTTCGAATCATATGTTTTCGGATTTAAGGGTAAATTCGTTTTTATAGTGAATCGATGATGATATTCTTGAGTATTAATTTTTTTAATTTAAATAAGATTGTTTAAATGGGAATATACATGGTTTTAGGGAGAAATTGATTTATTTGGTGTTTAAATGCCATGGAAATTTTTTATGTTATGTAAAACATGATTTTGGGGTTGGGTTTTAATTCTGATAGTTTTTCAAGCTGTGGAAAGATTCCTATGAATTTTAAAGGATAATAAGGTCATTTGGGTTTATAAATTTATTTGGAAAATATATAGAGAATTTGGGTTTGAAATTTTGAAATTTTGATAAATGATTACAGTGAATTTCTTGAATTTTTAGGGATTTTTCCAGTGTGATTTGGTATGCAAATTAATTTATTGTAGAAGAGGGACTTCTTTGCAATATTGGTTTTGCTTAATGGAAGAGCTTATTTGATTAACTTAACCATGGTTTAGATCTGAAATTAGCGACAATAAAGAATTTGAAAAGTTAAGGCAACCAATCTTCTTTTAACCAGTGGCAGGTTAGTTAGGAATGGGTTTGCTTTAATTAGAATTAAAACAGGTTTACCCAAAAAAGTAGGTTTCGCCTTCTTTAGAAGTACCTTCCGACTTAGTGCTTTCACCTTCAACCCAGTCGAAACCTACTAAGCCAAAATCAATACAAAAGGTATCACAAAGATGGTACACAGTGGATTAGAGAAAGGTGGAAGGTTAGATGTCGAAAGCATGACTTCTGAATGGGTAGATACCTTGTTTGTTTAAAAAAAAGAAGCGTCTGTCTTTGTTTTTTATTTAAGTCTTCGAAGTAGTTGAAGCATATGTTTTTGAAAGAGGTTTTTAAAAGCTTTTTAAGGGGTTGCCATTAACTTATGTTTGCTTTCGAAAGGTTCCTTTACTTATGAAATAATGCTTTTGAAAGAAGGGGTTCCGACTTAGTCGAAGCCCTACTGTCATTCTATAGCCTTTCTATGGCGTTGAAGTCATCAATGCTTTCAAAAGGAAGTGCTTTTTTTTAATAAGTTTTTGAACTTCTTCCTAAATGCTTTCGAAAGGGTCCAAAGGTTTCGAAGGCAATGGCTTCGAAAGGGGTTTCGACGCTATCCTTCAATGTTTTATTTAAATGATTTGAAGCTTTCGAAAGAGATGGTGCTGATGCCACCAAGTTTTCCCTAATATTTTTATATGATAAAGGATGGTTTCGAAAGATATTTTTGCCAATATTCACTTTGACCCAAATAAATTTTTAAGTATAAACCCAATGGCTTCGAATGGGGGACTTTCAATGATTTCGGAAGGGTTACTTCCTATGGTTTCAAAAGGGGTACTTTCATCTGGTTTCGAAGCTATGCTTCTAAATGATTAAATACTAATGCTTTAATACATTCAAAAGGTTTCAATAGAAAGTTTTAAAGTGTTCGAAAGGCAGGGGCTTATGTTTTAAAAATATGTTTTTATGCTTTCAAGCCAAGGATGTCGAAAGCAATGTTTCAAAGGTTTTGTAACCCAAACTCATTTTTAAAGGAAAATGCCATGGCTAAATTAAAGGATTTTTGAAAGGATTTTAAGAAGAAGCTTTCCTATATAAAGTTATAGGTTAAAGGAATTAATCATGTTTTATATGAAAAGTAATTCAAGGACATTAAACCCATAGGAGTGGTATTGTTTTGTAATTATGTTTGCATTCAAATATAAATATAATCACATTGTTTTGGACCCATAACTGTAATTTGGGAAAGGGCAGAATAACCAGCGAGGTTGATCCAGTAGTGAATATAAATTAAGTTAACTCTTAAATGGGTAGATTTGCATCCAGGATGTCAGAAAGACCAGCATATAAGATGCTAAAATAATAAAGAAAGATATTGGCAGGGGATAATAGGTTCTCAGTAAGCCCATGAAAACTATGTATGGGAAAAGATATTGGCAGGGGCCAATAGGTTCATAGTTCGCCCATGAAAATTATGTATAAAGGAAAATGTCAAAATGATAGGTTCATAGTAAGCCTATGAAAACTATGATTTGATACTAGCGAGGGCCAGTAGGTTTATAGTTATCCCATGAAAACTACACCCGGATTAAGATATTGACAGATGTCAATAGTTACTTGGTCAACCCATGAAAACTAGGATAAGAAGGGAGAATATTGGAGTCACCAATAGTTTTCTGGTCAACCCATGAAAACTACGATAAGAGTAAAGATATTGGAGTCACCAATAGGTTCATAGTGATCCCATGAAAACTATGTAATTGGATAGAGAGTCCTTAGATATTTTACCGGTTATTGGTCAGCCCATGAAAACTATTAGGTTAATAGTAATCCAAGAAACTATAATTGAGACAGATGGTCAAAATGAATGGGGATTGATTATCCAAAATTGATTCGTTTGTTTTGCATATCATCGTATAATATTGTTTTGAATTGTTTTAAACATTGTGGACGCAAGAGCACAGTATATGATACTATAAAGGTTTTAAGATACTAGGTGAAACGACCCGACTTTCTCACCACAGAAAATCGCATCATTTTAAAGAAAGAAAGGGATAAACAAGAGAAAAGGCAGAGAAGAAGAAAGAAAAACCATCAGAATCTAAACAGCGGAACGAATAAATTATATTAATCACATAGTAAATTCGTCCTTAGGGAAAGACGACGAATTTTTTTAAGAAGAAGGGAGCCCAGAAAGGGAATACTACTAAGATGACAAAGGCTGATTTAGTTTGCTACAAATGTGATAAGAAAGGTCATTATGCAAATGAGTGCCGATCAGAAAAGGGAAAGAAAGCCGCAGACAAGAAGAATCTGAAGTATTTTAACTGTGATCAAGTTGGGCATTATAAGGACCAGTGTCCAAAGTCAGTCAGGGCAGACAAGGGCAAGGTCTTTGTCGTTCGACCATCAGGTAAGCCTACTGCAGCTGATAAAGGAAAGACTGTGATGGAAGGCACGTTTTTGATTCAGGGTATTCCAGTTAGGATACTATTTGACACTGATGTATCACATTCATTTATATCTCAGTGTTTGGTTGATAGGTTATGCTTAGAACCCACACACATTGTTACTTCCATAAAGGTTGTGAATCCAATAGAAGGGTATGCAACTATGAGGATGAGATGTGACCAGCTAGAACTTGACTTGTTAGGTCATATGTTTGCAAGCAGTTTGTATGTTTTCAATTTCGTAGATTTCAGAATCATTTTGGGTATGGATTGGTTTAAAAGGTATGAGGCCAGGATATTCTGCTGGGATGGGGAGATATCGTTGGGACACCCTGATAGTCATAACCGAATTATATTCTCAGTAGCAAATTCTGATTGGAGTAGTTGTGCTTTGCTAAGTGCAATGGAAGTGGGAGAAGATCTAAGTCAGGTTTGAATAGCAAGAGAGGTTGCAGATGTCTTTGAGTCAGTCACAAGACTGCCATCGAAACAAGCTGTTGAGTTTCGGATGGATCTTGTGCCAAGAGTTAAACCTATGAGTAGACCACCTATCAAATGACACCAACTGAGATGAAGGAATTAAAGGTGCAGCTAGTGGATCTAGAAGGAGAGAATTTTTTTAGACCAAGTAGTTCGCCTAGGGGAGCGGCCGTAGTATTCGTGAAGAAACCAGATGAGTCATTGAGAATATGTATCGACTACCGTAAGTTAAACAAAAGGACGATAAAGAATAAGTATCCTTTGCCGAGAATCGATGATCTATTTGAACAGTTTAGTGGAGCTAGAGTGTTTTACTAGTTGGATTTGGCGATGGGGTTCCCTCAGTTAAGAGTGGCAGAGGACAACATTCCTTTAACAGCATTTCAGACTAGTTATAGTTCGTACGAATGGTTAGTACTTCCATTTGGGTTGATGAATGCACCCCCTTTCTATGTGGATTTGATGAATTGAGTCTTCCGAGAGTATTTGGATAGATTCATGTTGGTGTTCATAGATGACATTTTGGTATAATCTAAGGATGAAAGAGAGCATGAAGATCATTTTAAAGTGGTGCTAGAGACTCTGAGGCAGAATCAACTAAAGACAAAGTTTTCCAAGTGTCATTTTTGGAGAAAGAGGTTAAGTTCCTTGGTCACTTGATTTTGGAGAAAAGATTGTCAGTCGATCCAAATAAGATCGAAGCCGTTAATAACCGAAAGAGACCAGAGACAATGACCGGGGTTAGAAGTTTTCTTGGACTTGCTGGCTATTACTGGAGATTCATTAAGGATTTCTCACAAAAAGCAGCACCTTTGACTAAGCTTAACAAGAAGGAGGTGAAGTTTGTTTGGTCCGACAAATGTGATGAAGCATTCCTTAAGTTAAAGCATTTGTTGACCAATGCACCAGTGTTAGTAGTTCCAGATGGAAATTAAGGGTTGGTGGTGTATACTAATGCATGTGGGACTAGATTGGGAGCTGTGTTGATGCAGAAGAGTAAATTTATTGCCTACGCATCTAGGCAGCTTAGACCGCATGAAGTAAGATATCCTACTTATGACTTAGAGTTGGCTGTGGTGATTTTTTCCTTAAAGATTTGGAGGCATTTTCTCTTGGGGGAGAGATTTGAATTGTGTACCAATCATAAGTCCTTAAGATATTTATTCTCTCAGAAGGAGTTTAATATGAGACAACAGAGGTGGCTGGAGTTTCTGGCTGCTTACGATTTTGGTATAGAATATACTTGAGGGAAAGGTAATAAAGTAACAGATGCTCTTGGCAGTAGACATCAGAATGTGGTGTTGGCTATATTGGCAGAATGGAAGGATCTAGAAGCTTTACCCAGTTGCGATGTGCAGTTAAAATCGACGGCTAGTTCTAGTCAAAGTACTGTCATGTTGTCATGTTTAAAAGTTCAGCCAGTGTTGATCGAGATAATTGCTTCTACGGAGAAGGAGGATCCGCTATTAGCCGAGAAGATTAGAAGGCTAGAGGTTGGAACTGAGATCGATGATGTGGAAGATTTTTGTCTTGACCAGAGAGGATGGTTGAGAAAGAAGGGGCGATTATGTATTCCAGATGTTGTGAACTTGAGGAAAGAAGTTTTTGGGGAGTGTCATCGATCCAAGTTTATGATTCATCCTGGAGGGGACAAGATGTACTTAGATATGAAGACAAGCTTCTACTGGGAAGGAATGAAGAGGGATGTTAGCTTGTGAGTTAGGCAGTGTGTAAACTGTCAACAAGTGAAAGCCAAACATCAGAAGCCGAGTGGGTTACTTCAGCCTCTAGAGATTCCAGTTTGGAAATGAGATTCGACATCCATGGAATTTATAGATGGGTTGCCAAGGTCAAGTAGAGGAAATGAGAGTATATGGATCGTTATGGACAGGTTGACCAAGAGTGCCTATTTCATTTCAGTAAAGTCGACCAAGATGGCACCTGTTTTGGCGAAGTTGTTTATAATGAACATAGTTAGACTAAATGGAGTTCCTAGTAGCATAGTCAGTGATAGAGATGCTTTATTCATTAGCAAATTATGGAAGAATGTACAGGATGTATTAGGCACTAAGCTCAAGGTAAGTACAACATATTACCCATAGACGGATGGACAAACAAAGAGAGTCAATAAGGTACTTCGAGGATTTTTTGAGAGCTTTTGTGTTAGACTTTGGTGGATCTTGAGAGGATCACCTACATTTGGTTGAGTTTTCCTATAATAATTGTTATCATATTAGTATAGGAATGGCACCTTTTGAACTTTGTATGGAAGGCCATGCAAATCACCAGTATGTTGGTTAGAGACTGAAGATAGGTTGGTCTTAGGTCTAGATATGATTATGGAGGCATCAGAGAAGATTGAGTTGGTCCGAGAAAAGATGAAGGATGCTCAATCCAGACAGAAGAGTTACGCAGATAAGAGGCGTAAAGAACTAGAGTTCTTAGTTGGAGATAGGGTTTTCATTAAGGTATCACCGATGAAGGGTGTGGTACGGTTGGGGAAGTCAGGGAAACTGGCGCCGAGATATGTTGGTCCATTCTAGAATATAGAGAGGATTGGAAAGCTCACATACAAAGTGGAGTTGCCAAGCAGTATGGCAGGTATCTGTTATGTATTTCACATGTCTCATCTTTCCAAGTATGTGCATGATCCATAGGCTACTATTCCTCTGATGGGGTTGGAAGATCTGGTAGTAGAGGCTAATTTGACTTTTTTAGACAACTAGTTCGGGTTGTAGCAAGAGATGGGAAAAGATTGAGGAACAAGACAGTCGAGTTGGTGAAAGTACAATAGAGCGACAACAAGAAGGACTGTACTTGGAAGACAGAGGACAGGATTCGAGATACTTATCCTGATCTGCTTTGAGGGTATGTCTATAATAGATTTATATAAATAATTCCTAGTCAGGTAGACTAGAATAGTTGTTAGCACTATGCCACAAAGTGAATTAGACAATAGCTATCACACAACGAAAGCTAGATTTGCTGTTATCCCAATATTTACAACCGTTTCACACAACACATGGAAAAACCATCTGTTGTGTGTCATAGCCCGTGAGTCTTTGTTCGATGAGATTATCAATGCCATTTTGACAACATTTCATCTGTTGTCCAATTGAAATTATCAAAATTTTAGTTTTTCCTCCTTATCAATATTTTGTTTCACTCTATCAAAATTGTCTTGATATTTCATGGCTGCGTTTTTTATTTATTTCCCTCTCTTATTTCGTTCGTAGCTAAAAGAAAAAATGGCGATCCAAAAAATCATCTCCCTCCTCTCCGCCTTCGTTGTTGCCTTCTCCTAACCATCATATGCTGCCGACCCTACCCATCATCCGTTGTCGAACCTAGTTAAATGAAAAGTAGATTGTTCGGTATGATTTTTTCCCCAATTTTTTTGCAGCATTCTCGACTTCCACTTTTTGCCAGTGATGATTTGGGTTTATATAGGAATTGATCTCCTATATTTTGTGGTCATGTTTGATTACTTGGATTTTGTGATGTCCCGGAAATTTAAGCAATATTTATTTAATAATTTCATTAATAATTATTTTAAAATGTCAAATATTGATATAATAATTTAATTCAAACAGAAATTATCTTTTGAAGATTAATTATTATTTAATCTGATAAATGATATTTATAATGATGATAGTAATAATAACTTTTGGGAATTTTATTCTTTTCAAATGTTAAAAATATTTAAGCAATAAAATTATCTTTCTAAACTGATTTAAAGATATTTATTTATAATGTATATATGTGTATACATTGTAAATAGGAATTTTGATTTTTAATTTAAATTTTTATAAAGAATATTTTCCAATTTATTTTATATATAAGATGTATGATTTATGAATTGATTATATTGATTTAAATTCAGTATTGGAAACTTTTCAAAAGTTTTTTTAAAAGTATATCTTATATTTTCATAGAAATATAAGTAAATATTTTTTTTTATAAATATATAATAGTTTGTTTAAAAGTAAAATAGTTTAAAATTGTATTTTATAATAAGAGTTTATTTTGTTTTATTTTAAGAACTGCTTTTCTTTTAAAATAAGATTTAGTTTATTTATATTAAAGTATAATATTTTGATTTGAAAACTTTTGAATAAAATTGAATTTAACATTTCTTTTCTTTTTAAAATTTGCTCTTTTGAAAAGTTTAGCTTTAAAAAGTATTATTTTGAAGACATTCAAATAAACATTTAAATTGTGTATTTTATAAAGAAGGTTTGTATATAAGCATGTAAAAACTAAATGTAATTGAACATTTGAAACATGTTTAACTAAGTAAGAAATGAACTTAAAAACCTTTATAAAATTTAGAAATTTCTTTTTATTATTAAAATGAATATGTGTCAAACACTTAACACATAGAAATACACTTGTAAATCTTTTGTTTTACTTAAGTAACAAGTGGCGATGTAGTTTATTTTTTTGACAATAATTAATATAGATAAGTAAAATTAGCAATGCATTTTTGTTAAAACCATTTTTTTTTTCAAATAAGAAACTAAGAATCAGATTTTTGATGAAATCTGCAAAACCTATTTCTTGTTCAAAATCAAAACCCATCTACAACCCAAATTCAAATCTGCAAAACCCATTTCTTGTTCAAAATCAAAACCCAAATCTGCATATCTGAAGCAAAGTAACAACATCAAACTGAAGTACAATTCAACTCCAGCTTTAAGCAAAGAAGCATAACGTCAATATGCAGTTTTTTAAATTCTACAGCAGCAAATTAAAATCAACTTCAACTTCTGTAATCAAACTGGAGGCGGCTGCAGTTTCAAATTCAACAAGTAAAGCATCATCATCTAGCAAAATGCAGTTTAAAATCATCAAAATACAGTTTAATATTCAACTTCAAAATCAAGAAGAGCAATTTCAACAGCATTTCAAAGCCCAGATTTCTGCATGCATTTCAAATCAAGTTACTGGGAAAAATGAACCTTGCATCTAGATTGTTCTCTGCATCTTCAATTAATAGGCGAGTAAGCTTCTTTTATTTAAAAACAGTTTTCCTTTTTAAATCAAAGTTTAACAAAATTTATAGAACTCAGGTTCTAATTTACTTAAATCAGAAACTGCTTTGTTTCTTTGTTTAGAACTGATTAACCTCAAAATGCTAAAGTTTACGTTATCTGTGCATGAGAGTTGATAGTAATAAACAAGTTTTTATGACTGTTTTTAAGATGATATTCTGTGTATATGCATAAATATGCATATGAGTGTGATGCCCATTTTCTGCAGACCTGTTTCTGTTCTTAACTAGGATTTAAAATACGAATCCATTTGTTTTTTATGATTGAATCTTAGTTAGAGATTATATTGTAAAAAAATTATGTTTGTTTAGCATAGATTTAGGTTTGTAAAATTTTATTTTAGTTAAATGAAATCTGTTACTTCTGAAACAATTATTACAGATATTTTTTTTTCTTCAGAAGTAAGGATATCAAACATCTTTAATTATTATATCAAGTCTAAAACTTGAATGCATGTTTGAAAACATGAACTTAAAACAAATATCACATTTTTAAAAATCTATAGAGTTAGTATTTCTGTTATGAGCAAGATTTGGGTTTTTGGATCTATTTGATCATCTCGTGGGTTTTTGGAGGTTGTAATGTTTCCTGGGGGTAGTGAGTAGATGAATGAGTAGGAGAAAATTGTCTGTTGTGATGAAAATGGTGGTTGGCGACAGCAGTGGCTAATTTCAAGTTCTAGCTCTAGTTACTGATGTCGTAGTTTAGGTAGCTGTTTGTTTCCTGTGATGTATCGAGTGAGGTAGGGTTTTAGGAAGCTGCAGAGGGGAGGATGAGGGAGCTATGGCCGTAGTCGCATCGATCATGATGGTCGGAGTTAGGTTTGCTTGTCGTTGACAGGTTTGAAGTGATGCAGTATTAAGATTTTCAGGTTGCATTGTTAACTCAATTTTGATTCGAGCTGCTGTAGGGAGTTTGGTGATCGTGATCATGTTTGGGGGTTAGACGGTGACTTGGTGGAGTTGGTCAGGGTGGTTGAAGGTCGCCGAAGTGCCGGTGCATATGCACCGTGCACAATTGTTTCTGGTTAACTTTTGCTTGGTTGGTGCAGGCAGATGACTCGGGAACTACTCGGGTGAAATGGGTTATTGACTCGGGGCTAGGGCCTTGAGAACTCAAAGTAAAATTTTGAATTCTCGGGTAGGTGATTGATTTCAGGTTGTAAAACCTGAAATATGCATTTTTTATATTTTAGGATGGAATTCAAATTTTTGAGTAGAATTTCAATTTGGGTTTTCAAAAATGCAAAGTTTAAAATATTAATTCAGATGAACTTTTGAATTCAAAGTTTTAAATTGAAATTTTAAATTTTTAAGCAAGATTTACATTAAGTTTAAAATCGGGTTTAATTACAGCTTTCAGGTTTCTTGAATCCAGTTTAAATTTATACAGTGTTGTAAATTTAAAAATGTTGATCAAATTCAATGTTTAAAGTAAATTTTAAAGATGAATTTGATTTCAGATAAATGTTTAAACTTGAAGATTTCTTTCTTTATATTTGAAAAAAAAGTTTGAAATGTTTAACTTGAAATTTAAGAAGTTTTAAATAATCAATTTATTTTAAAGACTTGATTTCTTTAATAAATTTAAGTAAATTTGGATTTAAAATTTGCTTACATAAGTAATGAATGTTTTCACTTTCATTTTAAAGTTATAATTTATTTAAATTTGAATAATGCTTAAATAGTTAAACATTTTGAAATCTTAAAGTTTAAAATGGAATTTGAATTTAATTTAGAGATGTATTATTGAAAATACATTTTGAATGTTAATGAAATCTTTAATAATTGAATAAATTATCTTAGGATAATTAAGATAATAAAAGAACTTAATTTAGAATTTACTTAATTGATTTTAAATAATGATTTAGAATTAACTTAATTAGAAATGATTAATGATGATTAATTAAAGATAATTTTCTTAAGGAAATAATTTAAGGAAATATTATTAATTAATAATGATAATTATCTAAGGATAATTAAGTAATTAATTAATATGATTAAAATTTTGATAATTAATTAGATTAATTAATTTAAGGTAATTAATTTTAAATTGTTAAGTCTAATTACTTAATTAAAGAATTAATTAATTATTGTAATTAATTTTGATAATGTGATTTGTTTAAGTTAATTAATTTAGTTTAATTAATTTAAGTAAATCATTTGATGGTTTAATAAGTGTAATTACTTAAGGTGATTAATGGAGCAGGATTACTTAGAGAAGTAATAAGTGATAATTACTGGAATGAAATTAATAAAGATGATTTTAATTAAATAATTGTGGTAATTACTTTTTTAATTAATCAAGGGATTAATTAATGGAGATAATTAATTGTGAAGAAAATTAATTTGTTAATGAGAAATTAAGGGCAGTTAGTTACTGGTTTAATATTAATCAAAGGTGATTAATAATTGTATTTTAATTTTAGATTAATTACTAAATGTAATTAATTTTAAATAAAGTTATTAATTTAAATTATAAATCATTAATTAATATAATTAATGATGTAATTAAGGATTGTTTAATTAACTAATAATTAATTATTAAGTGATTAATTAATGTAATTAATTAAGGATAAATGTAATTAATTATAGTTAATTAATGAAGTAATTAAATGTTAATTACTTATGATTAAGGTTAATTAATTTTGTAAAAATTTATTTAAAGATTAATTACTTATTGTAATTAGTAAATGTTTAGTCAAAGGGTTTAATCAAGTTGAATACTCAGAGAATGATTAATTAACTAGGTTGATTAATAATTGGATATTAAGCAGGATTTATAGATGTGGTAATTAATTTAATTTATTTTAAATTAATTAGAGATAGAAGTAATTAATTTAATTCATTTTAAATTAATTATAGATGGTGGTTGATAAATCTTTGATTATGGATGATATTGGTTGAATGGTTGTGATCTCAGTAATGAGATGAGTTGTATCTGTATGATATGGATGTTTGGTTAAAGTATGATGGTTTGTGTTGGATTATCTGAGTGTGATGATTATCTGTTTATGATGTTGGTACAGATTATCTGTTTATGATGAGGATGTGATTATCTATTGTGATATGTAGTTTATCTATCTTTGTGAAATGGATAATAATAAAGTGAGTTAATTGTTTTAAAACCCTTAAGTACAACTTGGACATTAAAATGGCGTTTGGATTTCGATGAGACCGGGATCGGATTTCCATATTTGGATATCCAAAAACCACATCGATTCCAATTAAATGTTAGGTCGTTAATCCAAGTGGAACAAGTGAAGACTCGAGGTGTAAGGGCTATACGTCAGTATAACTCTGTGGGTGATTCCGTAATGAGTTTGACGGAATAGTACTTATAGGTTCGAGATGGTGATTTAGAATGCAAGGGCTATGGTCGTTGACTCTGAGGGTGATTCCAAAATGAGTGCAACGAGATAGTGCCTTCGGTTTCGTTCGAACCCGGAACGAACTTGTATGGATTGAATGCTTTCAGAACATCGTCAGGTGGACGATGAGCATTCTAAGATTGATATGACCTATAAAGGTAATCGTAGCCTCAAGCCTCATCAACCGGGAATGGCTAAAGCAGGGGAGGTGCAGCAAGGCTTCGTGGGTAGCCCCCTCTGGAGAGCGAGATTTACCCCTGTCTGGATGTCCCTTTTTATTTTCGGCTGTGTGGGGCGATTGCTAGCTAGAATCACCGGGGTGGTCTTGTTCGGAACTGTTCAATAAGGAATGGTTCCGGCCTTGTGTTGCAGGGGAGTGGGCGTACTCCTCGGTACGGTGATCTAGGCCGGTGACGGGCGGTACCCCAGTAGCCCTGCCATTGATGGAATCCAAAATCCAATAAGTGTCTGTACAGTTTTGATTGTGCCCAACTATGTTGGAGCGTGAGATGTAAGCATTCCAGCTATTTTTGTATTTTATTTTGAAAACCCTAGACATTTTTATAATATCACTGGATTTCCTATCCAATGTTTTGGTTAGCGTAAGGTAAAAACTTTTCCATGTTTATGTGTGGGAAGTCTTACGTGATACCTTTTGTTTCAAAGGATTTTCTAAAAGTTAAGCAATTTTAACCCCGTTTACTCACACCAGACCTCTGTCTGACCCGAGTGTTTATTTTCTGTTTTATTAAACTCTTGGGTACTCATATTACGTATGAGTAGTCAAGTGTTTCACGATTGGTTTGACGAATTTCTGAAGGAGATATGGAGCAGGAGGCTTCGACGAGTGTGTGTATATATATATATATATATATATATATATATATATATATATATATGGTGGTTCCGCTGTGTTTGAGTTGTATCTGTTTTCTCTGATGTACTTGAATTGTAATTGTTAGACAGGAGTTTATAACTGTCTAGTTTGTGTTGTATTAACTATAAAACTCTATTGTATATGATACTATGTAAAGTTTTATGTGATATAATATAATTTATTCGTTCCGCTGTGAGAATTCTGATGTTGTCTGTTTCTTTTCTTTCTTTTCTCTTTTCTATCCCATTCTTTCTTCCTAATAATGCGTCTTTCTATGTATTGAAAGGCGGGTCGTTACATTGTGGTATCAGAGCCAGGTTGAGCGAATACCTAGACTCTGGAGTGGTGTCTATCTTGAGAGAGCGTATTTGTAATTTTGAATATATATATATATATATATATATATATATATATATATATATATATATATATATATATTCTACCTATTAGATTGGGTTACCCGTTCAGGTTTTCCAATATAAGTTCTAGAGGTAGATAGGGTAGTGGTGTGTGCAACACAACTACCAGTGGTTGGAGTTCGAGTGTTTGAGGTTGGTAGTAAATCTACTAGGGTAGTTTTGGGCATCTCGAGTAGTTCTAAAGTTTGGTGTGAAGGATTTTATTGATCTCTGAAGAAAATCTTTTCAAGATTTGGAGTTCGTCTTTGGATTGTAAGCTTGGTTGCACTCGTGTGAGTAGATTTTCTTGAGTTTGGGTCAGTTGGGAGTACTGAAGCCAGAGATGGTAACTTGGCAATTTTGGAAGGAGTTCTGTCTATATTTGAGATGGGACTCAGTTTGATAGAGTGTTTTGTGCTTGGTTTGAAGTCGAGTTTTCTAAGGGATATCTGTTTATCTGGAAGGCTCTATTGTGGAAGAGGCTGGTGTAGCTTTGGGATTCGATGAGCTTTTAGATAAGATATCATTGGCAGCAGTAGCAGCAGAGAGTGGCCTGTTTCTTCGTTGGTTCAGAAGTCTCTGTGCTTCTTCTGTTAGTAGTCCGGGTAGATGGTGTAGCATGTTCATTTCTTTTGGAAGCTCAGTGGGGTGTGATGTTTGTGGTTGGAGGTCGACCAGTAGTTCATCTTTTGGATAGAAGGCTTTAGCTGTTTTGATTTTTGAAGAGAGAACGTTTTCTTGGGATCTGAACTAAAGAGAATCGCAAAAGTGACTTACGATGGTTCGGAAGTTCTCTGAGCAATCTTTGTTTGGATTGAAGAATCTCTTGAGGATGTTTGAGTTATCGAAGGGATATTTTCTGGATATCTTCAAAGTATTTAAGATTTGCATCCGCATCAAGAGTTTGAGTTCTGTTTCGACTTGGTTCTTGGAGCTTTACCGATGATTCATCATAGTAGGAAGTTCTTTGAGAGGAGATCTGTTTCAGCTGGTAGGATTCATCGGATCTAGTTTTCTAGTTGAATTTTTGCTGCGGTGTTTGTGACCGAATCGGATAGGTCACTACGATTTTATGGAATTTTATGAACAGTGTCTCCGGGATAAGTTGATCAAGTCTATACTTGTGTTCATCAATAGTATTTTCAAATCAGAGTTGCGCAATGGAAGCATGGTGGCAGCTATTCCAGAATTGAAGCAACGCTTGATTCTTTGGAAATTTGAGTTTTAACTTGGATCTGAAGATTTCTACAGGGAATATATTTTGGAGTCTTCTGATGTTGTGTGGTGGATTTTGTTGGGTCTTGAGAGAACCATTTTGTTAAGAAGGATTTGGAGATCGTTTATTTCTTTGTCCAAATTTGTTCTGTGTAGCATCTGCGAAGATTGGATTGATCTAGAAGGTTAGAGGCAGCCCAGGATTGTCAGGAGAGATTTGCGAATAAGAGTATTGGATCTTTCTGTATTCTCTTAAGGATTAAATGTTTGGTCTACAGGGCTGATTTTCCAGTTTGGATGTCTGGAATTTGTTATGTATTTCACGTATCTCTGAGGGAGTACGTGTATGGTTTATCACTGGTCTTAGAATCAGTAGTTCTAGAAATTGATCAGGACTTGTCTGTGGTCCTGTATCCTGTTTAGATTTGTAGATCTAGATATATAGGAACTCTAGATCTGTGTGGTGTAGCTAGTTTATATTCTGTAGAGCGAGTGTCCCGGTGTTTGTACCTGGGAAACTCTAGGGAATCCTATCTAGAATTTTTTCTGGATAATTAGAATTGTTTGTTTGAATTGGTTGCTATGGTTGCTAGTATTTGATTGATAGCATATGTTCGCTATTTTTAATTTAAATCTGTATGGGATTATTAAATTACCTTTGCTTTTAAATTTCGGAGACGAAATTCTTTTAAGGGGGGAGGAATGTGTCCCAGAAATTTAAGAAATATTTATTTAATAATTTCATTAATAATTATTTTAAAATGTCAAATATTGATATAATAATTTAATTCAAACAGAAATTATCTTTTGAAGATTAATTATTATTTAATTTGATAAATTATATTTATAATGATGATAATAATAATAACTTTTGGGAATTTTATTCTTTTCAAATGTTAAAAATATTTAAGTAATAAAATTATCTTTCTAAACCGATTTAAAGATATTTATTTATAATGTATATATGTGTATACATTGTAAATAGGAATTTTGATTTTTAATTTAAATTTTTATAAAGAATATTTTCCAATTTATTTTATATATAAGATGTATGATTTATGAATTGATTAAATTGATTTAAAATCAGTATTGGAAACTTTTCAAAAGTTGTTTTAAAAGTTTATCTTATATTTTCATAGAAATATAAGTAAATATTTATTTTATTTATAAATATATAATAGTTTGTTTAAAAATAAAATAGTTTAAAATAGTATTTTATAATAAGAGTTTATTTTGTTTTATTTTAAGAACTGCTTTTCTTTTGAAATAAGATTTAGTTTATTTATATTAAAGTATAATATTTTGATTTGAAAACTTTTGAATAAAATTGAATTTAACATTTCTTTTCTTTTTAAAATTTGCTCTTTTGAAAAGTTTAGCTTTAAATAGTATTATTTTGAAGACATTCAAATAAACATTTAAATTGTGTAATTTTATAAAGAAGTTTTGTATATAAGCATGTAAAAACTAAATGTAATTAAACATTTGAAGCATGATTAACTAAGTAAGAAATGAACTTAAAAACCTTTATAAAATTTAGAAATTTCTTTTTATTATTAAAATGAATATGTGTCAAACACATAACACATAGAAAGACACTTGTAAATCTTTTGTTTTACTTAAGTAACAAGTGGCAATGTAGTTTATTTTTTTGAAAATAATTAATATAGATAAGTAAAATTAGCAATGCATTTTTGTTAAAACCATTTTTTTTCAAATAAGAAACTAAGAATCAGATTTTTGATGAAATCTGCAAAACCCATTTCTTGTTCAAAATCAAAACCCATCTACAACCCAAATTCAAATCTGCAAAACCCATTTCTTGTTCAAAATCAAAACCCAAATCTGCATATCTGAAGCAAAGTAACAACATCAAACTGAAGTACAATTCAACTCCAGCTTTAAGCAAAGAAGTATAAGGTCAATATGCAGTTTTTTAAATTCTACAGCAGCAAATTAAAATCAACTTCAACTTCTGTAATCAAACTGGAGGCGGCTGCAGTTTCAAATACAATAAGTAAAGCATCATCATCTAGCAAAATGCAGTTTAAAATCATCAAAATACAGTTTAATATTCAACTTCAAAATCAAGAAGAGCAATTTCAACAGCATTTCAAAGCCCAGATTTCTGCATGCATTTCAAATCAAGTTACTGGGAAAAATGAACCTTGCATCTAGATTGTTCTCTGCATCTTCAATTAATAGGCGAGTAAGCTTCTTTTATTTAAAAACAGTTTTCCTTTTTAAATCAAAGTTTAACAAATTTTATAGAACTCAGATTCTAATTTACTTAAATCAGAAACTGCTCTGTTTCTTTGTTTAGAACTGATTAACCTCAAAATGCTAAAGTTTACATTATCTGTGCATGAGAGTTGATAGTAATAAGCAAGTTCTTATGACTGTTTTTAAGATGATATTCTGTGTATATGCATAAATATGCATATGAGTGTGATGCCAATTTTCTGCAGACCTGTTTCTGTTCTTAACTAGGATTTAAAATACAAATCCATTTTTTTTGATTGAATCTTAGTTAGAGATTATATTGTAAACAAATTATGTTTGTTTAGCATAGATTTAGGTTTGTAAAATTTTATTTTAGTTAAATGAAATCTGTTACTTCTGAAACAATGATTACAGATAATTTTTTTTTCAAAAGTAAGGATATCAAACATCTTTAATTATTAAATCAAGTCTAAAACTTGAATGCATGTTTGAAAACATGAACTTAAAAACAAATATCACATTTTTAAAAATCTGCAGAGTTAGTATTTCTGTTATGAGCAAGATTTGGGTTTTTGGATCTATCTGATCATCTCGTGGGTTTTTGGAGGTTGTAATGTTTCCTGGGGGTAGTGAGTAGATGAATGAGTAGGAGAAAATTGTCTGTTGTGATGAAAATGGTGGTTGGCGACAGCAGTGGCTAATTTCAAGTTCTAGCTCTAGTTACTGATGCAGTCCAGCTCGAAGAAGTCTTAGGTCGCGAGCGACCTAACGAACTAAAAGGTCGCGTGCGACCTAACGGTGTGAAGGAGGATGCGAGTTATACGAGAAAGAATGACCAGCGACCTAGTGAAGGTCGTGAACGACCTAGTGATGTGGCACAGCATGACGTTCAAACTTACTATCTCCAGCGACCTTACTTAAGTCGCTCGCGACCTTACTTAAGTCGCTCACCCAAGGTCGCATCAGTTAAGTCGCCTCGTTGATGCCAGGCTACTATCTTATGCCGCTCAGTTGTTAAGTCGTTGAAGCCGTGTCCTTAAGTCGCTTCTGGAGAATTAAGTCGCATGAAGAGGTTGCCGTGCTGTGTTAGGTCGCGTGAGTTGTATTTAGGTTGTTACTTGTTGAGTCGCTCACTGTTAGGTCGTGTATGTGGTTATGTCGTTTACTGTTGTAAATATGTGTTGTGTTTTTCTGTTGATGGCTCGTAAGTCATAGGTCGCGACCTATGTTGGATCGTGGGTCGTGTTGAGTAGGTCGCGTGTTGTAAGGTCGTGAACGACCTAGGGTGCTGTTGTGTTGAGTTGTACTCTATAAATAGAGGGGTCGGGTCATTTTGTAAGGTGGTTGATTTTGAATAAAACTTTTGTTTTGTAAGCTTTGTGCTTCCATTAAATTGGTAGTTGAGTGTGATCTCCTATCTCCACTTTCGTAATTCGAATGCGCTCGAATCAACGATTGTTAAAGCTAATTCACGGTATCAAGTGCGCTTGATCAACGTTCGAAGAATTGTAAATCTTCTCTCACGGTATCGTGCGCGATCAACGTGTCGAAGATAGCTAGAATTCGGTATCTTTTGAAGATCAACGAGTTTGGGCATTCGGTATCTTTCAATCCATCGATTTATATTGATTCATCTAATCGTTCTTCGATTAGTTTGACACGAAATCTACATTTCGTCGTCAATCCGTAATATCCGCTGCATCATTTTGGTATCAGAGCTAGACTTAGCCAATCATAGCTAAGCCGAGTCTTGGAGCCAAGGAGTTTGAAGTTTGGTGTTCATCGTGTTCATCGTGAAGTTGCAACAAGTTGGGATTTTTCGATCCATAACATTTTGGATCAAAGTTCGGAAAGTGTTTGAATTTTTGAAGAAGAGTTTGAAGTGTAGGCCGAGCATCACTTTGTTATTCAGGCCGAGAATTGAAGTATCATTTGGTATCATTTGTTGAAGTTCATTTTGTGTTCAAACCGAGAGTTGAAGTTTGAATTTGAAGTTGTATTTGTTGAAGTTCTACAATGCCGCCGAGAAGAGCTAATCGTCATCAAAATGTTGAAGATTTGTATAAACGAGAAGATGCTGAACAGATGGAACAACTAATTAGCAATAAATTCAATGAGAAGTTGGATGAAGGCATTGGTAGGTTGGAGAAATTGATGATAGATATGAATCAAAGGAGAAGGTCGCCAAACTCGAACCATGGAGGAAACAGAGTTTCGCCATCGGTTACGGAAGCGAGGAGGGTGTCGCCACAATCTTTTAGAGACGGAAGAGAAACATCAATTTCATCGATAAGAGATCACCATGAATATAGACATGAAGAGAGAAGAACTCCACGTGAGTTTGAAGATGAGCCATATCGAGATGAAGAGAGACATAGTAGAAGAGACATGCGTGATCGAAGGGATGTTGAAGGTCGAGATCGATATAGACGTACATTTGATTTTGATGAAGAGGGTGATAGAGCTAGCATTCATTATCGAGATCGAGACCAAGTTCGAAACTCATATCGGGATGTTGAGGATGACCGACGATGGGAGTCGGGTATGAAGATGGAAATTCCAGAATTCAAGGGTGGAATGGTAGCAGAAGAATTTCTTGATTGGTTGTCTAATGTTGAAGAAATTTTTGACTTCAAAGAAGTTCCTGAGAATCGAAGAGTTAAGTTGGTTGCTACTCGTTTGAGAGGTAGAGCTATGGCATGGTGGCAGCAGACTAAACTTACACGGGAAAGAATGGGGAAGTCAAAGATTAAATCATGGGAGAAGATGAAGAAGCTGATGAAGGCTACATTCTTGCCTTACAACTATCAATCACTCATGTATCAGAGGTTGCAGAATCTGAGGCAAGGAACGAAGACTGTTAATGATTATGCTGATGAATTTTATCAACTGATTTCTCGAAATGACATTATGGAGACAGAGGAACAATTGACTTCTAGGTTTATTGGGGGGTTGAGGATCCAGATCCAGGATATGGTGAATATGTTTGATCCTAGATCTGTTGCTGAAGCGCACCAGAAAGCGTTGGCTTGGGTGAAGCAGGGAAGACGAGGAGGTGGTGTGTTTCCAAGTTCCAATATTCAGAACAAGGGTGCTAGTGGAAGTTCCAACGTGTCGAAAGTTGTCAGTAAACCAGTTGTGAATGAGGTTGCGAAGGCGAAGGTCAACAACAGTATCAAATGCTTTAATTGCCAAGAAGTGGGTCACAAAAGTAATGAATGTCCGAAGCCGAAGAAGCGAATGATGATTGTTGAGGTTGAGGGTGAGAATGTTGGCGAAGATTATTCTAGTCCAGTTGAGGAGAATGAACAGGATATCGCGTCGGGAGATGAAGGATGTAATCTTATGATGAGGAGATTATGTTTGACACCGAAGCAGGAAGAAGAGGCTAGTTGGTTGAGGAGTAATATCTTTCAGTCGACACGCACTATACCGGGGAAGGTGTGTAAATTTGTGATTGACGCGGGAAGTTGTGACAATATCATTTCTACCGAAGCTGTGAGAAAGTTGAAGTTGAAGACAGAGAAGCATCCAAATCCTTACAAGTTAGCGTGGTTGAGAAAAGGAGGAGAGGTGAAGGTGGATAGGCGAGTTCATGTTTCATTTTCTATTGGGAATAAATATAAAGATGAGATCTGGTGTAATGTGGTGGAGATGGATGTTTGTCACTTGCTTTTGGGAAGACCATGGCAGTATGACCGAGTAGTGCAACATGATGGTCGAACCAATAGCTACAGCTTTATGTTTGAGGGTACTAAGATCATTTTAGTTTCGAAGAAGAGACAGCAAGGAGAGAGTAAGTCCGAAGAGATTGAGGAGCTGAAGACTTTGTTGACTTTGAAGGAGTTTGTGAAAGAAGTCGAAGATGAGCCTGAAGTGTTCTTGTTGATCGGGCGTGAAAATAGTGAGGAGGTTGAAATTCCAGAGGAAGTCAAACCGGTGCTGGAGGAATTTGAAGATGTGTTTCCTAGAGAACTGCCAACGGAGTTACCACCGTTGAAAGACATACAACATCAAATAGATCTTGTTCCAGGAGCTATATTACCTCACAGGCCATATTATAGGATGAGTCCTAAGGAGCATGAGGAAGTGAGAAGACAGGTGGAGGAGTTGTTAGAACAGGGGCGTGTTCAGGAGAGCTTGAGTCCTTGTGCAGTGCCAGCCTTATTGGTGCCGAAGAAGGATGGTTCATGGGGAACATGTACGGACAGCCGAGCTCCAAACAAGATCACTGTGAGATACAGGTTTCCTATGCTGAGATTCGATGATTTGATTGATCAGTTGAGTGGGGCTGTTGTGTTCTCAAAAATTGACTTGAAGAGTGAATACCATCAAATTCGTATTAGACCGGGTGATGAGTGGAAGACTGCTTTTAAAACTAGGGAAGGTCTATAAGAATGGTTAATAATGTCGTTTGGCTTGTCAAATGCTCCGAGTACTTTTATGAGAGTAATGAACTAGATTTTCAGACCATTCATTGGGAAGTTTGTAGTAGTTTACTTTGACGATATTTTGATCTATAGTGGGAGTATGGAAGAGCATGTCCAGCATTTGTGAGAAGTATTGTTTATTCTACGACAGGAGCAATTCTATGTAGCAGCGAAGAAGTGTGTGTTCATGACGCACAGTGTTTTGTTTCTGGGATACGTTCTATCACAGGAGGGTATTCAGGTGGATGAAAGTAAAGTGGAAGCTGTCAAAAGTTGGCCACAACCCAAGACAATTACTGAAGTGAGGAGTTTTCATGGGTTGGTATCTTTTTATCGAAGATTCATTCCACATTTTAGCAGTGTGATGGCACTTGTAACCGATTGCATGAAGGGAAAGAAGTTTGAGTGGTCAAAAGAAGCAGGGGTTGCTTTTGAGAAGATCAAGACACTGTTGACGACAGCACCAATTCTAGTATTGCCAGATTTTCAGTTGTCGTTTGAATTACATACTGATGCGTCGAAGGTTGGGATTGGTGGAGTATTGAGTCAGAAAGGAAGACCAGTTGCTTATTTCAGTGAGAAGTTGTCTGGAGCCAAGCTGAGGTATAGCACTTACGACGTGGAATTTTACGCGATTGTTCAAGCGGTGAAAAACTGGAGACATTATCTGTTTCAGAAGGAGTTTGTTCTTTATACGGATCATGAAGCTTTGAAGCATTTGCAAGGGCAGGACAAAATTTCAGCTAGGCACGCTTCATGGGTCGCGTATCTGCAGCAGTTTACTTTTGTTGTAAAGCACAAATCAGGGGTGACGAATCGTGTAGCTGATGCCTTAAGTAGGAGGAATCATTTGTTGATAACGATGAAGGTTGGAGTGACAGGATTTGAACTGTTACCAGAATTGTTTGAAGGAGATCCTTACTTTGCGAAGATTGTTGAGAAAGTCAAGGATGGAAATACTGATGAGTTTGTGTTGATAAAAGGTTTTCTTTTCAAGGGGAATCAATTATGTGTACCAGATTGCAGCTTGAGAATGAAAATTTTAAAAGAGTTGCATGAAGAAGGACATGTTGGACGGGATCGTACATTACAGTTGTTTTCTCAGTCGTACTATGGGCCATCGATGAGGCGGGAAGTTGAAAATTTTGTGCGTAGATGTCATGTTTTTCAGGTTTCAAAAGGGACAGCTACAAATGCGGGATTGTATATGCCTTTACCTATTCCTACAAAACCGTGGGCAGATGTAAGCATGGATTTCGTGTTGGGCTTGCCGAGGATTCAACGGGGAAATGACTCCATATATGTTGTGATGGACCGTTTCTCGAAGATGGTACATTTTGTTGCTTGTAAGAAGACGACAGATGCAGTTCATGTGGCACAGTTGTTCTTTAGAGAGATCTATCGTTTGCATGGTTTACCAGAATCTATAGTTTCATACAAAGATACCAGATTTCTGAGTCATTTTTGGCTAAGTTTGTGGAAGATGGTGGGAACAAAGTTGAAATTTAGTAGCGCTTATCATCCACAGACAGATGGACAGACTGAAATTGTGAACAGGTCTCTGGGAAATTTATTGCGGTGTCTTGTGAAAGATAATCTAAAGAGCTGGGATGTGAAGTTATGTCAAGCAGAGTTTTCTCATAATCATGCTATCAACCGTAGTACTGGTTTCAGTCCATTTCAGATTGTATATTCAAGCTTGCCAAAGGGGCCGTTGGATTTAACGATAGTACCACAACCGAAGGGGACAGTTAAGCGAGCGGCTGATTTTGTTGATGGGTTGACAGAATGCCATAGAATCGTTCAGGAACGATTGGAGAAGACATATGAGAAGTATGAACGATCTGCGGATCTGAAGTGAAGAAGTGTTGAATTTAATGAAGGAAACTTCGTATTTGCTGTACTAACAAAGGATCGTTTTCCAGTAGGAACATACAATAAACTTAAAGCTCGAAAGATTGGTCCTGTAAAGATTGTGAAACGGATCAACGAAAACGCTTATAGGTTGAAGCTGCCGGAGGATGTGCACACTTCTGACGTATTTAATGTTAAACATCTTACACCTTATTATGGAGATGAACAATCTGATGGGGAAGAACTTCTAAATTCGAGGACGAATTTTTCCCAACCAGGGGAGGATGATGCAGTCCAGCTCGAAGAAGTCTTAGGTCGCGAGTGACCTAACGAACTAAAAGGTCGCGTGCGACCTAACGGTGTGAAGGAGGATGCGAGTTATACGAGAAAGAATGACCAGCGACCTATTGAAGGTCGTGAACGACCTAGTGATGTGGCACAGCATGACGTTCAAACTTACTATCTCCAGCGACCTTACTTAAGTCGCTCGCGACCTTACTTAAGTCGCTCGCCCAAGGTCGCATCAGTTAAGTCGCCTCGTTGAAGCCAAGCTACTATCTTATGCCGCTCAGTTGTTAAGTCGCTGAAGCCGTGTCCTTAAGTCGCTTCTGGAGAATTAAGTCGCATGAAGAGGTTGCCGTGCTGTGTTAGGTCGCGTGAGTTGTATATAGGTTGTTACTTGTTGAGTCGTTCACTGTTAGGTCGTGTATGTGGTTATGTCGTTTACTGTTGTAAATATGTGTTGTGTTTATCTGTTAATGGCTCGTAAGTCGTAGGTCGCGACCTATGTTAGGTCGTGGGTCATGTTGAGTAGGTCGCGTGTTGTAAGGTCAAAACGACCTAGGGTGCTGTTGTGTTGAGTTGTACTCTATAAATAGAGGGGTCGGGTCATTTTGTAAGGTGGTTGATTTTGAATAACACTTTTGTTTTGTAAGTTTGTGCTTCCATTAAATTGGTAGTTGAGTGTGATCTCCTATCTCCACTTTCGGAATTCGAGTGCACTCGAATCAACGATTGTTGAAGCCAATTCACGGTATCAAGTGCGCTTGATCAACGTTTGAAGAATTGTAGATCTTCTCGGTATCGTGCGCGATCAACGTGTCGAAGATAGCTAGAATTCGGTATCTTTTGAAGATCAATGAGTTTGGGCATTCGGTATCTTTCAATCCATCGATTTACATTGATTCATTTTATCGTTCTTCAATTAGTTTGACACGAAATCTACATTTCGTCGTCAATCCGTAATATCCACCGCGTCATTTACTGATGGTCGTAGTTTAGGTAGCTGTTTGTTTCCTGTGATGTATCGAGTGAGGTAGGGTTTTAGGAAGCTGCAGAGGGGAGGATGAGGGAGCTATGGCCGTAGTCGCATCGATCATGATGGTCGGAGTTAGGTTTGCTTGTCGTTGACAGGTTTGAAGTGATGCAGTATTAAGATTTTCAGGTTGTATTGTTAACTCGATTTTGATTCGAGCTGCTTTGGGGAGTTTGGTGATCGTGATCATGTTTGGGGGTTAGACGGTGACTTGGTGGAGTTGGTCAGGGTGGTTGAAGGTCGCCGAAGTGTCGGTGCATATGCATCGTGCACAATTGTTTCTGGTGAACTTTTGCTTGGTTGGTGCAGGCAGATGACTCGGGAACTACTCGGGTGAAATGGGTTGTTGACTCGGGGCTAGGGCCTTGAGAACTCGAAGTAAAATTTTGAATTCTCGGGTAGGTGATTGATTTCAGATTGTAAAACCTGAAATATGCAGTTTTTATATTTTAGGATGGAATTCAAATTTTTGAGTAGAATTTCAATTTGGGTTTTCAAAAATGCAAAGTTTAAAATATTAATTCAGATGAACTTTTGAATTCAAAGTTTTAAATTGAAAATTTAAATTTTTAAGCAAGATTTACATTAAGTTTAAAATCAGGTTTAATTACAGTTTTCAGGTTACTTGAATCCAGTTTAAATTTATACAGTTTTGTAAATTTTAAAATGTTGATCAAATTCAATGTTTAAAGTAAATTTTAAAGATGAATTTGATTTCAGATAAATGTTTAAACTTGAAGATTTCTTTCTTTAATATTTGAAAAAAAAAAGTTTGAAATGTTTAACTTGAAATTTGAGAAGTTTTAAATAATCAATTTATTTTAAAGACTTGATTTCTTTAATAAATTTAAGTAAATTTGGATTTAAAATTTGCTTACATAAGTAATGAATGTTTTCACTTTCATTTTAAGTTATAATTTATTTAAATTTGAATAATGCTTAAATAGTTAAACATTTTGAAATCTTAAAGTTTAAAATGGAATTTGAATTTAATTTAGAGATGTATTATTTAAAATACAATTTGAATGTTAATGAAATCATTAATAATTGAATAAATTATCTTAGGATAATTAAGATAATAAAAGAACTTAATTTAGAATTTACTTAATTGATTTTAAATAATGATTTAGAATTAACTTAATTAGAAATGATTAATGATGATTAATTAAAGATAATTTTCTTAAGGAAATAATTTAAGGAAATATTATTAATTAATAATGATAATTATCTAAGGATAATTAAGTAATTAATTAATATGATTAAAATTTTGATAATTAATTAGATTAATTAATTTAAGGTAATTAGTTTTAAATTGTTAAGTCTAATTACTTAAAAGTAATTAAAGAATTAATTAATTATTGTAATTAATTTTGATAATGTGATTTGTTTAAGTTAATTAATTTAGTTTAATTAATTTAAATAAATCATTTGATGGTTTAATAAGTGTAATTACTTAAGGTGTTTAATGGAGCAGGATTACTTAGAGAAGTAATAAGTGATAATTACTGGAATGAAATTAATAAAGATGATTTTAATTAAATAATTGTGGTAATTACTTTTGCAATTAATCAAGGGATTAATTAATGGAGATAATTAATTGTGAAGAAAATTAATTTGTTAATGAGAAATTAAGGGCAGTTAGTTACTGGTTTAATATTAATCAAAGGTGATTAATAATTGTATTTTAATTTTAGATTAATTACTAAATGTAATTAATTTTAAATAAAGTTATTAATTTAAATTAGAAATCATTAATTAATATAATTAATGATGTAATTAAGGATTGTTTAATTAAGTAATAATTAATTATTAAGTGATTAATTAATGTAATTAATTAAGGATAAATGTAATTAATTATAGTTAATTAATGAAGTAATTAAATATTAATTACTTATGATTAAGGTTAATTAATTTTGTAAAAATTTATTTAAAGATTAATTACTTATTTTAATTAGTAAATGATTAATCAAAGGGTTTAATCAAGTTGAATACTCAAAGAATGATTAATTAACTAGGTTGATTAATAATTGGATATTAAGCAGGATTTATAGATGTGGTAATTAATTTAATTTATTTTAAATTAATTAGAGATATAAGTAATTAATTTAATTCATTTTAAATTAATTATAGATGATGGTTGATAAATCTTTGATTATGGATGATATTGATTGAATGGTTGTGATCTCAGTAATGAGATGAGTTGTATCTGTATGATATGGATGTTTGGTTAAAGTATGATGGTTTGTGATGGATTATCTGAGTGTGATGATTATCTATTTGTGATGTTGATACAGATTATCTGTTTATGATGAGGATGTGATTATCTATTGTGATATGTAGTTTATCTATCTTTGTGAAATGGATAATAATAAAGTGAGTTAATTATTTTAAAACCCTTAAGTACAACTTGGACAATAAAATGGCGTTTGGATTTCGATGTGACCGGGATCGGATTTCCATATTTGGATATCCGAAAACCACATCGATTCCAATTAAACGTTAGGTCGTTAATCCAAGTGGAACAAGTGAAGACTCGAGGTGTAAGGGCTATACGTCAGTATAACTCTGTGGGTGATTCCGTAATGATTTTGACGGAATAGTACTTATAGGTTCGAGATGGTGAATTAGAATGCAAGGGCTATGGTCGTTGACTCTGAGGGTGATTCCAAAATGAGTGCAACGAGATAGTGCCTTCGGTTTCGTTCGAACCCGGAACGAACTTGTATGGATTGAACGCTTTCAGAACATCGTCAGGTGGACGATGAGCATTCTAAGATTGATATGTCCTATAAAGGTAATCATAGCCTCAAGCCTCATCAACCGGGAATGGCTAAAGCAGGGGAGGTGCAGCAAGGCTTCGTGGGTAGCCCCCACTGGAGAGCGAGATTTACCCCTGTCTAGATGTCCCTTTTTATTTTTGGCTGTGTGTGGCGATTGCTAGCTAGAATCGCCGGGGTGGTCTTGTTCGGAACTGTTCAGTAAGGAATGGTTCCGGCCTTGTGTTGCAGGGGAGTGGGCGTACTCCTCGGTATGGTGATCTACGCCACGTACTGTGATGGGCGGTACCCCAGTAGCCCTGCCATTGATGGAATCCAAAATCCAATAAGTGCCTGTACGGTTTTGATTGTGCCAACTATGTTAGAACGTGAGATGTAAGCATTCCAGCTATTTCTGTATTTTATTTTGAAAACCCTAGACACTATTATAATATCACTGGATTTCCTATCAAATGTTTTGGTTAGCGTAAGGTAAAAACTTTTCCATGTTTATGTGTGGGAAGTCTTACGTGATACCTTTTGTTTCAAAGGATTTTCTAAAAGTTAAGCAATTTTAACCCCGTTTACTCACACCAGACCCTTGTCTCACCCGAGTGTTTATTTTCTGTTTTATTAAACTCTTGGGTACTCATATTACGTATGAGTAGTCAAGTGTTTCAGGATTGCTTTGACGAATTTCTGAAGGAGATATGGAGCAGGAGGCTTCGACGAGTAGATATATATATGGTGGTTCCGCTGTGTTTGAGTTGTATCTGTTTTCTCTGATGTACTTGAATTGTAATTGTTAGACAGGAGTTTATAACTGTCTAGTTTGTGTTGTATTAACTATAAAACTCTGTTGTATATGATACTATGTAAAGTTTTATGTGATATAATATAATTTATTCGTTCCGCTGTGAGAACTTTGATGTTGTCTGTTTCTTTCTTTTCTTTCTTTTCTCTTTTCTATCCCATTCTTTCTTCTTAATAATGCGTCTTTCTATGGATTGAAAGGTGGGTCGTTACAGATTTGCTTTCGGTTGCTGGGATTTGCTTTCGATTGCTTGGATTTGCTTTCGATTTCTTAGATTTTCTTTCAGTTTCTTGTATTTTCTTTTTATGCTGGGATTGGTTTCGATTGCTTGGATTTATTTTTGGTTGCTTCTATGTAGACTGCTGTCAATTTGCTATGTGTATAGTTTTGCCTCTTTTTTATTTTATGCTCGAACTCGACGTGATTTTTTTCTGCCAATGATGATATGGGTATATATAGGAATTAATTTCTTATACTTTCGATTATATACTATGATTTGAATTTCTAGTTTGTGTTCTTCCTAGAGTTTTATCTCATTTGAACTGCTGGGTTTTGATTCTAACTTGATCTTTGCAATGATTTGTGTGCTTCTTGGAGTTTTTATCTCTATCGATTTGTATTATGATTTGTACATATATGAGTTTTTCTCTCTGTTGGTTTATAACTTTGTTGGTTTGCATCTCTTTTGATGCTCCATAGTCGTTGTCTCATTAGTGCTTGTTGTTTTTGAACTAGTTGATGCTTGAAGTGGTAGATGCAGTGTGCTTATGGTTCGTTGTATCAAATCAGCACTGTTGAACAAGTTGATGCTAGCCTGTTGCATTAGTGCTAGTTGTTCTTGAACTAGTTGATGCTTGAAATGTCTTCTTGCTTGTTGCTAGTTATGTTTACATGTACATACATATATGTTTGCACCATGCTTGGTTGTGTGAATATGTGCTTATGGTTCTATAAGTATGCATATGCACATGCACCATGCTTAAACTGTTTTGAGATTTCATGCATTTCACTATATCAATTCATCACATAGAACTTCCATGTATATACACACATACATATGTATGTATATATGTGTGCACTTGTTCTGTTCGGATAATTCCTATTGATTTTATATATGTGTGTGAACCTTAGTCACTCCATTTTTCGATAATTCAAATTCAAAAATCGACCGCTATAACTCGGGGCGTTGCTCCCATGCCTCCACCTAGGGGGTTGCTACCCCCCTTCCCGGAACCCCTCTTCGTAGTGGCAATCAATTTAAACTACTGGACATACATGTATATACATATACATATATGTATATGTGTGTTGCTCACATATACATGCTTGTATGTGCATTTGTTGCTCAGATATACTTGTATGTGCACTTGTTGCTTAAAACTATTCCACTGCATTACTTTATGGTTTGAACTATACATACATCCATCTTGTTCCAGTGCATTATTGCCTAAAACTGGAACTGATCTGAGCAGATCTGATGCACATGTACATTCATGAACTTGGCTGTTTTATTTTTAGTTTACTACACCATATTCGCTGCACTCGTGTTCGCCGCACCATAGTCCAGTCTTCTTATGTTCACTACAACATATATACATGCATACATATATTTGTATATATTTATGAACCATATGTGTACATATACATATACATATACATATACATATATGTATGTATATTCCATTATTGAATTTATGTATACATATATACATGTGTACATCCTTGAGTGTGCTGACACCTAAGTGAGCTGCACCTATGTGCATTGTCACCTAAATGTGCATTTTCTGAACCATTTTGATTTTCTAAACCATTTTGAGTTGAACTATTTTTATGAACCATTTTATGTGCATTGGCACTTTTTTTTTTGTCTGAGCTTGTTTATGCGCACTATCTTGAATTCTTGCCTAGTTGAACTTGATTTTCTAAACCATTTTGATTTTGGTACCTGAGTGTGCTTGTTACTGCTATATGCAGTCTTCTTGCTTGTTGCTTCCATGTATATACACACATACATATGTATGTATGTATGTATGAAATATTAGCATCTTTTGTATTTTGTACATGTGTATATGCTTTTTGCTCACATATACTTTTGATGCTCCATGGTTTGGCAATCTGTTTGTAACGACCCGGAATTTTCGACCTTGAAAATTTGACATTAATACGTTCACTGTAGAAGTGTCAAGAAATCGAACGTCGAAAATCCCAGATTGTTAGGGTAAAGAAGAAAAGAGGTAGAAGAAGAAACAGAAAGCACAGCACAGAACCTCACATTCGCAGCGGATTGAAATATAATATCAAGTAATACCATTTATACAATGAAAAGCTGTATTTGTCAATTTATATACACTACATCAGAGTACAACCATTCACACATAAACTGGACAGTTATAATTAACTTGTCCCATAATACAAACAATACAATCCAAATTACACAGCGGAAATATACTCCATACGTTCTCGCCATCCAGCTCGCCACCTGAGCTCTAAAACGTCCTAACCTGAAAATCTGCAATACTCGGTCTGACCCGAGCATTACGTTAAAGTAACACCAGAGTCAGGGTGGAAATCAGCATAAGTAAACCCATATAATTTGAAATATTTAAGTTAAAAACTTCTTTGAAAACTTGGGTAACTCGTACCTTAATACGGATTCTATCTTGTTATAATCAACCACACATTTCACAACAATATCTAAGTACCGTTACTTAGTTTAAAATGGCCAAGTTCACGTAATTTATTCCATTCCAGTCCATTAGGTTCTAAAATCAAATCTATAAAGAATTATTGTAGATTACTAATTGAAGTGGTTTCGGGTATTTGCTGAAACTCGACCCCTGTCTCTTCGAACCCAGTGTCATCTTTAATCCAAGTTGTTTAAATGAAACAAATAAATTTAAATACAGGGTGTCGCATTTATACAGCAATTCATCATCCATAGATAACCCACATTATCACAGTTCAACCCAAACATATCATAGCATAGAGCATCACAAATTATTAGTCTAGGGATTATAATCAATTCAAACATTCTATATAATTTAATCATCCATAAGCAAGATTGATTAGTTATACAATTTCTAATCAATTTAATTTAATTACCAAATAAATTAAATTAGTTACTTTTAAATCCTACTTAATTAAAATAAATTATAAACCATGTATTATTATTTAATTAATTAATTGAGATTAATTAATCATCCTTTAATTATTCACATTAATTTATTAACCTTTAATTGCTTACATAAATTAATTATCCTTTAGTTAAGTAATTATCCTTTAAGTAAGTATCCTTAAATTATTTACATTAAGTAATTAACCTTTAAATTAATTAATCATCCTTTTATTAATTATTAACTTATAAATCACTTAGAAATTAAATAAATAATGGTCTAATAATATAGTTATCCTGAGCTTAATTAAGTTAAAATAACTCATTTATATCCCTAAACCAATAACATTCCCACATAAAATAATATGTTATTAAATTTATATTATCATTTTTTTTTAAAACTTGTTTTATTAATTACTTCAACTATGCTAAAGCACTTCGATACAGGCCTGAGCCCAAACTCTGAAAACCCTGAGACAACCTCGATCCCCTTCCTGCTCTACTTCCCTTAAAAAAACTCGCGAACCAAACCGAGCAAAGCCTCTTCTTTCCCGAAGCATTCCTTCTCTTCTACTTCTACCACGAACAACCACGCAGACATACAAACAGCTATGCACCGTGCATATGCACATGCGATCGGTGCCACTATGATCAACGTTGACACTACCCATGACTCGCGACCGACCGCCCCCAACCCTCCAAGCCACTTAGAAATCCACGATGACCCGAAGATCAAAATTGAGCGGAAAAATGCCAAAACCAAGAAAACCCCAACTGCTAACTCCACCTCCTGCCGTCGCCTCTGACGACCAGAGCCTACGTGCTCGTGCCTGGAACCTCGCCACTCATCCTACTTCTTCCCCCCTTCCCCCGCCTCTCCGGTCCATCTCGACACTTTCCTGATGTCGTAATCACCCAGAAATCCAATCTCGACCAAAATGTCGACCAAACCCTAAAAATCATCGCGCTGCCATCACCAATGCTCAAAAACATACGATCCTATTTTTCCCTTGTTCCCCATCACCTCAGCCTTCCTCGACCCGAGCCCTTGAGCTCAAAAGCATCGGTATTGCCAGAAATACCACAACGACCCAATTCTGACCAACTCCCCTTAACCCAACATCCACTCAATTAAAATCAAAAGAACTCCACCTAAATTCATCATTTGTACATACAATCCAGTTATATAAGTGAAAACTTGCCCTGATTGAATTTCCTAGAAAATTGATTATCTAATGTAAACTCATTATTTCCCAGATAATAACTTTAATTTCACTTGAGACTATTTTTAAAAATAAGATTTCATCAATTCAAACACATTTCCTTTTGACATTATAACCTCTAATTGCTTGAGTGAAGGGAAATGGATTTTTGTGTGATTATTTTAGTCTGTATATCAAAAACAGAGGTTTAAATATCTAGACACAAACGTGCATATAAACATTAACACAACAACTATAAACTAATATACATTCACACATTCATACAAACATTCTTCATATCATATCCTCAAGTATTAATCACATGCATCAGGTTTTAGAACAGATTAAGTTTTTTTTTAAAACAGTTTACTCACGTGTATATTGATATATAGAGAAACAGGCTTGATTTGAAAATCTGGAAGTTGCTTTGATCTGAACTTTTGAGCTTGATTTTGAAAATTAATTTGAAGCTTGATATTTGTAAAAGATTACTTCAGGTTTGAAATAATCCGAACTTGTTTTTGATTTCTTTTCTGGTTTTGTTTTTCTTTTCAGGTTTGTTTCTTTGATTGGAATATGTGAAAAGAAAATGAGAAAGGAGAGTAGATGTATATTTATAATCTCTTTTTAATTTTATTTTTCATTTAAAAATAAAAGGAAATCAATGGCACTTGTAAATGCATGTTAAAATCAAGCTAACATTTGTTATTATGTATGTTATAATACTTACACATGTCTTTTACATGTATTAATTTTTTACACTTGTCTATTTTATGTATTTATGATTAAATATGTTTTTAAGAATTTTATATTATATTTTCATTTTAGTTTTACATATATATATATATATATATATGTTTTAGATATCATTTTATATTATATTTTTAGTTTGGTTTATATTTATATATACAACTATATTTATTCATATATATATAATTTTAAAAGAAAGTATATTAAACCTTTGTTATTAATCTTATTTTACATAAATAAAAAAACACACACACACACACATATATATATATTATATATAGGTTTTCAAAATATTAACTTTAAATAGCTTTTGAAAATTATTGTATTGAATTCAAAATATGATTTCCAAATCACAATGTATATAGATAAATTGTAGATAGAAATTTTGGATTTGAAATTCAAAAATAAACATTTAAAAATAAATTGGATTTAAATACTCTATATTTTAAAATTATAATTCATCATTTATTATAGTTTAAATCAATTTATATAATATCCAGATATTTCTAATTATCAGAATTTCATTTGTTGAACTAAATAAAAATCAGTATCTCAAAAGTAAAAATCGGTTAATCATCCAATTATCAAATGCTCAAAAATCCGGATTATCACATTCCTCCCCCCTTTGAATCTTTTCGTCCTCGAAAAGGAATGAAGCCAAAATTTATTAAAATGCTCATTATTAGTTAAATTACTCTTTGAAATTTTTTTAACTATGAACTCTATTTATTAAATTTTTTTAAAACAGTTAAAAAAATCTACATAATATTACCAAAATAGTTTTTATAAAAATAGTTTTTATAACCCGATGTCTCAACAAGTCTACCCTCGTTCTCGTAGAAGTTCGGTCATACGTTGATTAGGCCTAGGACTAAAAATCAATAAGTACTTGGTAAACCCGTTTCAACACCAAGTGAAAATACTTAGAAAACATTTTGGAAAATATAAAAAACATTTATTTTTTAAATATAGATAACATTTTTGGTGAGAATGCTCTGGAAATCGTCACCTTCTCCATGGTCGCAGTTAACCCGATGGTTACGTTTCCATCCTGGCAAAAGCCATAGAAAACTGTAGGAACTCCGTGCCTCCTCGATTACACCATGGAACCCGCCACAGATCGCAACTACACCCAAGTTTTACATTGCCATCACGGCAAAATCCATGTAACTGTAGGCATCAGTGCCCTTGAATTTCGCTGCCAAATGAAACTTCACCACTCCCACATAGATCGCAGACTAATCAGTCGAGTCTTAGTGTAGCCTGCAGGCACTCACTGCCACACAACTTTCGCTATGTCTTCGTAGATCGCAGTCTACCGATGTTACATCGCCCTCCCGGCGAAATCAAACGTAGACCATTGGCACTCACTGCCACATGACTTCTGTTATGGTCCGTAGTAGATCGTAGTGACATAGAGTTACACTATCGTCACAGCATAACCCAAATGTCTCTGTGGGCATCAGCACCCTCGACTTTCACTACCTGCACACACAATCCTCAGGAACTTCAGTTATTTCAGACTTCCTCCTAGGACCAAATTTAAAGCCCCCCTTAGGGCTTAAGGCAGAGCCATCCCATGGATCTCCTATGAAGTTCATTTCATGGGAGCGCCTTTTTCCCTAGAGCCAATCTCAAAACATTTTATACTATACACATATAGTATCTTTCAAATCATACACTTTATGATTCACATAAAAATCTCCTTTACACAAAATCGATATCTCAAATCAATAGTTCCAAACTTGGCTTTCCGAATTCCCAAAATTGATTTTTCCCAAAAATCAAAAGCCGTTCAAAATCAGTGAGTTCCAAAGACCTTTTACGAAAAATCATTCTCACAAAATCATTTGTATATATAGATATATATAATTTTATTCTTTTAACTAGAACAAAATATTTTTTCGAAGATCTTCTCTTCCGGTTATAGATTCAACAAAGGGGAGTTTATCATATATAACAAATATATATACATATTTCATTTATGCCAAATCAAATATTCAAGTTTGATTCCTTATAAGGTTATTTAGCATATTACTTACTCTTCATAAAGTGAATTTTAATCATAGAAATATCCAACTTCCACTTTTAATCATCATATATTTCTCAAAATATACTTTTCTTTTCAAAAATCATTTTTCATTTCTTTCAAAATTTCAATATCTATTACATTGAAGCACGTACGATGTACATATACCATCCGTATGCAATATCAAATCTGACCGCTCACTCAATCACACAATTTCACTTCTGAACTAGTATCATCCACCCGACTTCCTAGTGTGGACTCAGATCTGGTTTCTTGATCAGAAACCATCATTCTCCTTGCATAGCCATAACTATGATAGAGAATGTAACAACCCGGAAATTCCAATCCCGAAAATTCCAGATAGTTAGTGGAAAGAAGAAAAGAGAAAGAAGCAGAAACAGAAGGCATTCGCAGAAAACCTCACATTCGCAGCGGATCAAAATATAATATGACATAATAACAGTTTACAAAAAGAACCGTATCAGTACATTTACATTTTTATATATCAGCGTTACAACATTTACACAACACAGGCCAGTTCTTAATCAACATGTCCTAGATATACAACTATATATCGCAGCGGGTACGCTCCATACGCTCCATTCATCCAGCTCGCCTTCTGAGCTCCAGAACGTCCTTATCTGAAAATCTGTAATACTCGGTCTGACCCGAGCATTACATCAAAGTAACACCCGGGTCAGGCTGGAAACCAGCGTGAGTAAACCCAATTTAACATGGAATACAAAAGCATACAACTCATATATACTCGGGGTACTTATATCAATTTACAACTCCACAAGCTGTTACAAACCTTACTTATTTCACATCAATTTTTTTTAAGAATCGAAGTGGTTTCGGGTATTAACTAATACCCGACTTCGGTCTCTTCGAATCCAATGTCATTTTACCCCAGTTATTAAATACAATTCAACTTTAATTATTGGATAACACTTTCACACAGCAATTTATAAATGATAGATAATCACATCATCATTGTCCACCCAAACATATCAAATCACAAAGCAGTTCCTATCAGAGATATCAACCAATCCAAGGCACTTATCATCATTCAGTCATTCATAAGCAAGATTGATCACTTTCATTAATTAATCCTTAGACAATCACAATCAATCATTAACTCTCCTCAATTACTTTTCAATTAAATCAACTCCTTAATTATAATTAATCCTTTAATTACACTGAGTAATTATGACTTGATTTCTTCCACCAAGCAATTATCCTTTATTCATTTCTCATCAAGTAATTTCCTTTAATTAATTACATCCTGTAATTATTCATTTGAATATGTATATTTTATGCCCCTTTTTTTCATAAAAATTTATATTATGATTATCATTTAGTTTGTATTATATATTCTAAATTTTAAAATGTTAGTAAAAGTCCTTACTTAGTTTATTTTTTGTTATGTATATATGAATTTCTTTTTATTGCAAATGTAACAAACAATGTATTTATTAATAAAAGCTTATACATATATTTTAAATCCAAATATTTAAATATCTATCCTTAGAATTACTTAATAAATCCAAATTCATGTTCAAATTAAATTTGAAAAATCTAATTTAAAATCAGGTCAACAATATTTTAAACAAACCTAATTCAATGTGTAATTAATAATGATATTTAAAAATTTATTTATTTATATATCCAGCATTTCTATTAATTTACCCAATTATATTATTAATTACAAGGCCCGAAAAAATCCGGGTTATCACATTCCTCCCCCCTTTGAATCTTTTCGTCCTCAAAAAGGAACGAAACGAGAATTTGTTAAATATTTTAAAACCATTTAAAATATTCTTTGATCGTTTTAAAACACTTAAAAATCTATATAATTTCAAAATATATTTTATATAAAATATCATTTTGTAACTCGATGTTTCAATAAGTCCATCCTCGTTCTCATAGAAATTCGATCATACGTTGATCAAGCGTAAGACTGAAAATCTACAAGTGCTTGGCAGACCTGTTTTAAACATCCAGTGAAAACACTTTGAAAATATAGAAATCATTTTTTAAATTGAGGAAATATCTTTGGTGAGAATGCTCTGGAAATCATCACCCTCATCCATGGTCACAATTACATTCCAGGGTTAGTTGCCATCGCAGCAAAAGTCCATGTAACTGCAGGCTCTCCGCGGCCTCTCGATTACGCCATGGAACCCACACAACAGATCACAGTTACATTCCAAGGTTACGTTGCCGTCACAGCAAAACTCCATGTAACTGCAGGCTCTCAGCGGCCTCTGATTTTCGCTGTCGAAATGAAACTTCTCCACTCCTACATAGGTCGCAGTCTACCGATATAAAATCAAACGCAGACTGTTGGCTCTCAGCGGCACACACGACTTTCGCTATGGTATACTCTACTCATAATCCCCAGGAACTAGTTTTGTTCAGACTCCTCACAGGATCAACTTTAGAACCCGCCTTGGAGCTCAAGGCAGCACCGCCCGGTGGTACTCCTGAGAAGTTCATTTCAAGAAAGCGCCTTTTTCCCCAGAGCCATCATCAAAACACTTTATACTATACACATATAGTATCATCAAATCATACACCTAGTATGATCTCATACAAAGCTCCTTTACACAAAATCGATAATTCTCAAACTAGGCTTTCCAAATTCAATATTGATTTTACCCAAAAATCAAAAGCCTTTCCAAATCTAAAGGTTCCCAAAACCTTTTTCCAAGATCCTCATATGATCCTTTATATATAGAGAGATATATAAAATCCTTGATAAAAAACTTTGGATCATTTTAAACTTGTATAAAACTCCTTTTATACTTCAAACACTTTCAAAAACCCTTTTCTTCTGGCAAAAGATTCAACAAGGGGAGTTTCATTTTATAAAACAAAGATATTCAACTTTGTTTACTCAAAATCAAACATTCAGATTTGATTACTCTTTTCAATATCATTTTCATTCCTATCCGTACGATGTACACATATCATTCGTACGCCATACCAATCTAATCGCTCACTCGACCACACAATTTCACTTCCGAACTAGTATCGTCCACCTTACTTCCTAGTGCGGACACAGATCTGGTTTCTTGATCAGAAACCGTCATTCTCCTTGCATAGTCATAACTATGATAGAGAATATCCAGAACCAATCAACAATACATATCCAGGTTTGCCGTCGAAAATCGAGTGAAAAATCCCAACTCGGATCGACATAATTATCTCGAAATTCCATGCTCGAATCTGGATCAAATCACTTATGCGTATAGAATAACATACGTACACCCTACGTATTTATATTTATTGGTTATTAGCCAAATCAATTCTATTTCTATTCACATTCACTTTGATTTTCATTCACTTACTCACAATTGCCTCAATCCATTTGGATTATCACCTCTATTCTTATCTCGATTGGGTATTTAACCATTAACAGTTTGAACTCGGACCAGTTTGTTTAGAAAATAGTTTGAAAATTTTAAAAATAGATAAGTAGTTGGAAAATAATTACTAGTTTGTAAAATAGGTGTAAAAATAGTTAGAAAATAGTTAAAATAATTATAGAAATTTTAAATAATTGCTGAATAATAATAAGATAATTATTAGTTTTGTAAAATAGTTGAAATATAGTAATTAGTTTATAAAACAGTTGGAAAATTGTTAAACAGTTCCAAAAACAATTGTAAAACAAATATAAGATAGTTTGGCTTTTAAAAGAAATATTGTATATACAATAAATAGCTTGGAAAAAATAGGATTATATAAAAACAATTTATACTAAAAATAGTCCAGAGTCAAAACTGCTCACTTCCCAATCTCCATTCTCATCAATTCAATTTAAACTTCCACTTCCATTTAAATTGACCCAATTCCAATTTAAATAACTTCAATTTCCATTGAAATTGATTTAACCCCAATTTAAGTTGAATTAACCACAGTTTCTTTCCAAATTTAACTTTTTTCAACCTTGATCTCAAAATTTACTAATTCAAATAAATTTTAATTGAACTAGTTCCAATTTCAATTCATTTCAACTCCAGTTTGAATTAATCCCAATTTCAAATTCCATTTCCAAATCAAGTTGAATTATTCTTGATTTCCTCCTAAATTCAATTCAAATTCCATTTGAATTTAAAATTATTCAACTTTAATTACAATTCCAAATTATTCAAATCAGTTCGGACTAATTTTAAATTGAACCCATTTCAATTTCAAATCGTTTCAAGTTAATCCAATTCAAATTTTCCATTTGAATTTTATACTTATACATCTTCAATCACAATTTCAATTAATTCAAATCAAATTCAATTTGAACTAATTCAAATTTAAAATTTAAACCATCTCGAATTATATAAATTCGAGTTAATTTTCAAATGTTGATTTAACCTTTTAGACCAAATTATCCTTTATTTAAAGTTTTTAAACAATTTTAGTTTACAAATTCATTTCTTAACATTCAAATCTAAGTTCAAAGGAATTCCATATCCTTAATTTTAAATTTAAGTTAAATTTTATTTATCTCTACAATGGATATATTGCCACAATCCATTTCTTCATTTTATTTAAACAAATCAATTTACATTTCATAAATTATTTGTAACAATGGAATGATATCAGGATAAATAAACATCCAAATTTATCCAATACCAATTATTTCAATTTTCAGATCTCAAACCCATTTTGAGATCACTCAAACTATCAATTCCAATCAACCATTTAACTTCCCAAGTTAAATCTTATTTTCATCTTGAATTTCAAAATCAGGTTGATCATTCCAACTTATTTAACCTTTTCAAAGTTAAACTCAATTCACTTAATTAAGTCAAATTCATACAATTTGAATTCCTATTCAAATTTCAAAATTCTTTCCCATCTATAAGTTCAAAAACTTATCACTTTGGGTTTTCACATCTCATTTCGAATTTAAAACTCAATATTTAGAGTTTATCTCAAACCGCCTTTGATATTATGCATATCCATACATAAACATATTTATTCCTTAACCAACCAGGCTATACTTTAAAATTTAAACCACCTTTGGTTTTCAATCCAAAACAAATACCCTTAAATCTTCAAACAACTCTTATTTGAAATAGGACCCTTTCCTTCAAATACATTAATTAATATTATTTATTATTTCTTTATTATTTTGAAACAAATTTTCAAATTTTTGGAACTAGATTTTAAAACCTCACAATTTAGATCATTTTCAGTTCCAGTTTATAAGTCATACTTGGCCAAATGTTTTGTTTCTTTGAAACCTTTCATTTTGCTTACTCATTAATACACATTTTATTATTAAACACAACAATTATTTATGATAATAACCTAGATTATCATATCTGAAAACCGATTTATTATTATCTTATTCTGAAATTCTTTCCCAAATTCAAGATTTTAATTTCAGTTTGAATTCATTTCAAACTTATCTTTATTAAATTTCAATTCAGTTTGGTTGTATTTCTATTACTTCTTAATTTAATTCCAATAATTTAACAACCAATTACCTAATATTTATTAGGAAGAAATATTGCTTTATCAAAATATATTCTTATATAAAATCATTTAAAATCCTTATATAAGAAAATAACAAGTACGCTCTCATATACATATATATACACACACACTCAACTCATCCTAGGGTACCACTTACCCTATCCTTAATGAGTAATCCCACCAGAGCCAAGGTTCTCGCTTAACCTTCAGCTCTGATACCAAATGTAACAACCCGGAAATTCCGATCCCAAAAATTCCAGATAGTTAGTGAAAAGAAGAAAAGAGAAAGAAGCAGAAACAGAAGTCAGTCGCAGAAAACCTCACATTCGCAGCGGATCAAAATATAATATCACATAATAACAGTTTACAAAAAGAACTGTATCAGTACATTTACATTTTTATATATCAGAGTTACAACATTTACACAACACAGGCCAGTTCTAAATCAACATGTCCTAGATATACAACTATATATCGCAGCGGGTACGCTCCATACGCTCCAGCCATCCAGCTCGCCTCCTGAGCTCCAGAACGTCCTTACCTGAAAATCTGTAATACTCGGTCTGACCCGATCATTACATCAAAGTAACACCCGAGTCAGGCTGGAAACCAGCGTGAGTAAACCCAACTTAACATGGAATACAAAAGCATATAACTCATATAAACCCGGGGTACTTATATCACTTTACAACTCCATAAGCTGTTATAAACCTTACTTATTTCATACATCAATTTGTTTTAAGAATCGAAGTGGTTTCGGGTGTTAACTAATACCCGACTCCGGTCTCTTGGAATCCAATGTCATTTTACCCCAAGTTATTAAATACAATTCAACTTTAATTATTGGATAACACTTTCACACAACAATTTATAAATGATAGATAATCACTCATCATTGTCCACCCAAACATATCATATCACAAAGCAGTTCCTATCAGAGATATCAACCAATCCAAGGCACTTATCATCATTCAGTCATTCATAAGCAAGATTGATCACTTTCATTAATTAATCCTTAGACAATCACAATCAATCATTAACTCTTCTCAATTACTTTTCAATTAAATCAACTCCTTGATTATAATTAATCCTTTAATTACACTGAGTAATTATGACTTGATTTCTTCCACCAAGCAATTATCCTTTATTCATTTCTCATCAAGTAATTTCCTTTAATTAATTACATCCTGTAATTATTCACCAATTACTTCACTAAGTAATTATACCTCATTAATTACCTTAAATAATTATATTTAACACAACATCAAATGATTTCCTTTAATTATTTAAACAGAATTAATTAACTAAAAGTATCCACATCAACTTAATTATACTGAATAATTAATTCCTTTAATTACTTCATTAAATAATTATTCATAATAATTCTTTTACATTAAGTAATAAACCTCTTAATTACTTATCACTTAATTACCCCTTAATTTGTTAACCTTGATTAGTCAATCCTTAATTGTCACTTTTAATTAAATTAAGTAATTAGCCTTTAATTAATAATAAAAATATTTATTCTTCGCCCATTCACATTAATTACACTTACCCTATATTAATTACTCAAAATCTTTTTATCCTGTAATCACTTTGTAATTAATTATCCTTCAAACTCATTAATTAACTAATCCTTAATTAAGCAATCCTTTAATTAATTACCCTAAATAATTAATCCTTGACAAATTATCTTTTAACTACTAATATCAAGTAATTATCACTTAAGAAATTAAACTCTAATTACTTAATTAATTTATCCTTAGTTAAGAATTAATCAAATCTCTAATCAATTAATTCATAATTAATTAAACACCTTGAAAATCATTAATTCATTACATAATTTGTTACTCTTAAATTCTTTATTAATTTAATTAGTTCTTAATCATCCGAGGATTTAAATAAATCACAAGATAAACCATTTATCCTATAATTATCTTGCTCGATTACATCATTAATTAGAGTTTAAAAATAACTACAAAATTTAACTTAACAAGTTTTAAGTTAAACAAATCACATAATTCATATCCCATAATGTTCATAACCTAAAACTTACCTCTCTTGTTTTTTTCTTTCAAAACTTGCTTTCCTTTACAAATATTTTACTTTAGGTTAAAAGCAGAAAAAAAAACCTCAGGTCAAAACCCAAGCCAAGCATGGTAAAACCACGAGCCAGCCTCGGGTCATCAATCCAAATGCCCTACTTCGATTCGCACATCAAAACGCACGAGTACGATACCGAGTGATCTTCATCTTCCAACTTACAACTTCCCCTGATATACGAACGTATACGTTCACGTGTACACTAACCCTAATCATCGACGATCAACACTCCGACCTCCTACAAGTCGAAACCGACCTCGACAACCCAACACGATCACCCAGATCGTGATATTGCTCACGAATCGAAAAACGAGCACTTGAATGAATCTGCAGCAAACCCAAACAGCCAAAACCGCCACTGGTCGTTGCCTCCGACCTCGAGACCCCTCACCTTCCTGTCAGAAGCTACGACACAAGTCCCAGCTCCCCTACACCCTATCGCGATCCACTCCGTTGTCCAATCGTCACCGTAGAAAACCCCAAATACCAATACCACTGAAAACAGTACTCGAACCCTATAATGACCTCATCCCAAAAATCCTTGCATTTAATAATTTTTTTAGCATTTTTCCAAATCTCGTGAGTCATAAAACTAGCTATACAACAAATTTCAGCGGTTAGTATTTGTTAATTTAACAGAAATTGATGAAATTTCATTTTGAGTTCATATAGGAACTGCACCATGTATACTCTCCTAAAAATCATCATTTTTGGTTCAAAAATCTTTCCTATGTATGCTTAATCAAGATATGAAATCAAATTCACAATTTAAAACATTCGAATTTTAACATATAATTCCTTTTTACTGTAAACATGAATACCCTGTAATCTATATCACACTGTAAATTCCCAAACAAAATCCCAAATACTGACTTAAGTTCAAACTAACTTATTTAATTTAAATTCCTAAGTTTAAATTATTTATATGAAGAAGTATTTAAGATTTTCCTTGTTTCCTTTACACAGTAGCTTGAAATATTGAAGGACATGTCAGAGTGTAGTTTCCAGTAAACAGCAAAACAACATAGAACTTCATGTTTACACTGTCATAACCATCTTTACTTTGAGGATCAAGGTCTGAAATCATTTTATTAGAAGATATGAATTCGCAAATGTATTAGAATCCTGTTTAAATCAGAGGATATGTATTTTCAGAAGAAAAATACACAGTTATATACTATTAACTAACATGCAAATCACAGTCATCATTCAGGAAAACAATTTTATACTATATCACCGCAAATTTCCAACATGCATATCAAAATCTGTACCAGATTAAACTTTATAAACAACTCAAAGGCATTTCTATAAAATAGAGAAAACTAGGTCAGATCACTCACCGTTTGTAAATGCAGAGAGTAGAAAAACTAGAATCCCTGAAACTTTGCAACAGTTTTGGATTCCTGAAGCCTGAATTACTTTTCTGGAAACTTTTATTACTTAGATGTTGATGATATATAAACTGAAAAGCTTGGTGATCTGAAGCTAGTTATTGTTTGAGAGAAGGTTCAAGTTTAAACAGAACTGAAATCTTGGTTACAGATCCTACCTCTTTTTTTTTTAATTTATGGTTTGCGTCTTACTTTGTTAAGTTTGAATCTAAAGAAAAGAGAATAGAAGAAAGGGTGATGTAAAGTTAAAACTTTGTTTTAATTTTAATTATTACTTTTGAAAATAAGATACAATTGACACTTGTTTGTTATGCATAATAATATTCTTACAAATGTTAAATTGATGAAAAGATTTACTTACACTTGTAAATATGTATATTTTATGCCCCTTTTTTTTCATAAAAAATTATATTATGATTATCATTTAGTTTGTATTATATATTTTAAATTTTAAAATGTTAGTAAAAGTCCTTACTTAGTTTATTTATTGTTATGTATATATGAATTTCTTTTTATTGCAAATGTAACAAACAATTTATTTATTAATAAGAGCTTATACATATATTTTAAATCCAAATATTTAAAATATATATCCTTTGAATTACTTAATAAATCCAAATTCATATTCAAATTAAATTTGAAAAATCTAATTTAAAATCAGGTCAACAATATTTTAAACAAACCTAATTCATTGTGTAATAATAATGATATTTAAAATTTTATTTATTTATAAATTCAGCATTTCTATTAATTTACCCAATTATATTATTAATTACAATGCCCAAAAAAATCCGGGTTATCATAGAGAATTTCCAAAACCAATCAAAATTCCATATCCTGGGTTCGCCGTCGAAAATCGAGTGAAAAATCCTAACTCGGATCGATATATTATCTCGAAATTCTATGTTCGAATTTGGATCAATTCATTATGCGAATAGAATAATAAACGTACATCCTACGTATTTATCTCCATTGATTATCAGCTAAATCAACTCTCTTTTTATTCACCTTCATTTTGATTCTATTCACTAATTCACAATTGCTTCAAATTTTCATTTGGATTATCACTTCAATTCTTATCTCAATTGGTATTTAATCATAAACAGTTTGCACTCTGACCAGCTTGAATTTATAAAATATCTTGAAAAGTTTAAAATAGATAAGTAGTTGCAAAATGGTCGTTAGTTGTAAAATAGCTGTAAATAGTTAAGTAGTTATAAAATAGTTGTAAAATAGTTATATAGTTATAAATAGTTGTAAAATAGTTATATAGTTGGCGAATAGTTAAATAATTGCAAAAGAGTTGTAAAATAGTAATTAGTTTATAAAATAGTTGTAAAATAAATATAAGGTAGTTTGGATTTTAAAAAGAAAGAGTATATAGTAAATAGCTAAGGAAAATAGATTTAAAACAATTTATATTAAAACAATTTATTTAAAATAGTTTCAAAGTCAAATTGGTTCAATTTCCCCCAATCTCCACTTCCAATCAATTTCCCATCCCATTAAATTGATTCAATTCCAATTCAGTTTGAATTAACCTCGATTCCCATTCCAAATTCAAATCAATTCCCGTTTGAATTTAAACTTATTCAACTTCAATCTCACTTCCAATTAATTCAATTCAATTTTCCATTAAAGTTTATTTCAATACCAAACCCAACTTTAAACCATCTCGAATTATATAAATTCGAGTTAAATTTTTACATGTCGATTAAATCCTTTAAATCAAATTATCCTTTACTTTTAATTTAACTACCTAAGTCTTTAAACAATTTAATTCTGAGTTCAAATTTTAAATATTCATTTTAAATTACCTGTACTTCTACATAAACTTATCTCTACGTTCAAATAATAGTTTAAATCCTTTTTAAACAATTTAATCTTCGAAATTTAATTTATTACCCAATTTTAACTTCTAACTTTGAAACCAATTCTTAACCATTTTAGTTTGCAAGTTTCTTTTTAAACATTTAAATCTTAAGTTCAAAGTGATTCCATTTTCATAATTTCAAATTTTATTTCTAAATATCAAAATCTTTTAAATAATTTCATATTAAAATTTTATTTCCAATTAATTTCAGTAATGGATATATATTACCTCAATCTACTTCTTAATTCTTTTAAACAATCCAATTCACGGTTCCATAGATTATTAATAACAATAGGATGATATCAGGATAATTCAAGGTAAATAAACATCCAAATTATCCAAACACTAATCAATAGCACCCATTACTAATTTCCTGATCTCAAACTTGTTTTGAGATCACACATAACTCCCATTCAAACCAGCCATTTAATTCCCAAAGTTAATCTCAATTTAATCTTGAAATTTCCAATTCAGGTTGTTTGTTAAACTTATTTAACTTCCCCTAAGTTAAATTCAATTTACTTAATCCATTCAATCTTACTCAATTTTCATTCTCCATTTCAATTTTAAACTTCTTATCAATATCCTTTCCCACTTATAAGTTCAAAAACTTATCACATTTCAGGGAAAATTCAAAATTCACACTTAGTGTTTACTTCCAATCAACTTGTTATTATGTATATCCCGCATATATACATATTCATTTCTTTTGCACTTCAAGTCATACTTTAAAATTTAAACCATTCTTGGTTTAAAATAATTGCTTTTAAAATTTTAAAACAACTTTTGTTCTAAAATAAGGTTTCTACATTTAAAAATATTTTGAATAATATTATTTATTATATCTTTTAACACTTTGAAACAATTTAAAATTTTCAGGGCTTAGAATTTAAAGCTTCACAACTTAAATTCTTTCAATTTATAAGTCATACTTATCTAAATTGTTACTTCCTTAAAAAAATTCATTCTGTTTTGTCATTATTTATTATTAGAAAACAAATATCCTATTATTAGACACAACAACCATTTCAAGATTATCATATCTGGAAACCTGTTCATTATATATTATCTCGTATTTTGTTGGAAAATAAAATCAAGGTAACCTTTTTCAACATTCTGAAAACACTTCTACAAATTTCAGAATTTTATTTTCTGGTTTGAACCAATTTCTAGCCTGTCTTATTTTCATAGTTCATATTATCCAATTCTTATTTGGTTGTATTTCTTTTACCACTTAAATCTTATGATCTTATTCAACTTTAATAATCAACAACCAATTACCTTAATATAATAATAATTAGAAAAATTATTTCTTTATATATCAAAATATAAGCTTATATAACAATCATTTTTAAAACCATTTTAAAATCTTTATATAAGAAAATAACAAGTACGCTCTCATATATAATACACTCAACTCATTCTAGGGTACTATTGACCCTATCCATAATGAGTAACCCACCAAAGCCAAGGTTCTCGCTTAACCTTCCGCTCTGATAACAAAATGTAACGACCCAAAATTTTCGACCTTGAAAATTCAACACTGATACGTTCACTATAGAAATGTCGAGAAATCGAACGCCGGAAATCCCAGATTGTTAGGATGGAGAAGAAAAGAGGTAGAAGGAGAATCAGAAAACACAGCACAGAATCTCACTTTCACAGCGGATTAAAATATAATATCAAATAATATCATTTATACGATGAAAAGCTGTATTTGTCAATTTATAGACAATACGTTAGAGTACAACCATTCACACATAAAATGGACAGTTATAATTAACTTGTCCCATAATACAAACAATACAATCCCAAATTACACAGGGAAATATACTCCATACGTTCCTGCCATCCAGCTCGCCACCTGAGCTCCAGAACGTCCTAACCTGAAACTCTGTAATACTCGGTCTGACCTGAGCATTACATTAAAGTGACACCCGATTCAGGCTGGAAAGCAGCGTGAGTAAACCTATATAATTTGAAATACTTAAGTTAACAACTTCTTTGAAAACCTGGGTAACTCGTACCTCAATACGAGTTCTATCTTGTTATAATCAACCATACATTTCACAACAATATCTAAGTACCGTTACTTAGTTTAAAAAGGCCAAGTTCACTTAATTTATTCCATTCCAGCCCATTAGATTCTAAAGTCAAATCTATAAAGAATTATTGTAGATTACTAATCGAAGTGGTTTCGGGTATTTGCTGATACCCGAACCCGATCTCTTCGAACCCACTGTCATCTTTGATCCAAGTTGTTTAAATGAAACAAATCAAATTTAAATACAGGGTGTCGCATTTACATAGCAATTCATCATCCATAGATAACGCACATTATCACAGTTCAACCCAAACATATCATAGCATAGAGCATCAAAAATTATAAGTCTAGGGATTATAATCAATTCAAACATTCTATATAATTTAATCATCCATAAGCAAGATTGATTAGTTATACAATTCGTAATCAATTTAATTTAATCACCAAATAAATTAAATTAATTACTTTTAAATCCTGCTTAATTAAAATTAATTATAAACCATGTATTATTATTTATCTAATTAATTGAAATTAACTAATCATCCTTTAATTATTCACATTAATTTATTAACCTTCAATTGCTTACTTAAATTAATTATCGTTTAATTAAGTAATTATCCTTTAAGTAAGTATCCTTAAATTAATTACATTAAGTAATTAACCTTTAAATTAATTAATTATCCTTTTATTAATTATTAACTTATAAATCACTTAGAAATTAAATAAATAATGGTCTAATAATATAGTTATTCTAAGCTTAATTAAATTAAGTTAAAATAACTCATATATATACCTTAACCAAAAACATTGCTACCTAAAAGAATATGTTAGGAAATTTATATTATCATTTTTTTTGGAAAACTTGTTTTATTAATTACTTCAACTATGCTAAAGCACTTCGATACAGGCTCGAGCCCAAACTCCAAAAACCCCAAGATAACCCCGATCCCCTTCCTGCTCTACTTCCCTCGAAAAAACTCGTGAACCAAACCGGGCAAAACCTCTTCTTTCCCGAAGCATTCCTTCTCTTCTACTTCTACCATGAACAACCACCCAGACATACAAACACCCATGCATATGCACATTCGACCGGTGCCACTACAATCAACGTCGACGCTACCCCTGAGTCGCCGTCGACCGCCCCGACCCTCCAAGCCACCTAGAAATCCACGATGACCCGAAGATCAAAATCGAGCGGAAAAATGCCAAAACCAGGAAAACCCCAACTGCTAACTCCACCTTGTGTCGTCGCCTCTGACCACCAGAGCCCACGTGCTCGCGCTTGGAACCTCGCCACTCATCCACCTTCCTTTTTTTGCCCCCCTCCGGTCCATCTCGATGCTTTCCCAATGTCGTAATCACCTAGAAATCCAGTCTCGACCAAAACGTCGACTAAACCCTAAAAATCTTCACGCCGCTATTGCCGATGCTCAGAAACATACGACCCTATTTTTCCCTTGTTCCCTATCACCTCGGTCTTCCTCGACCCGAGCCCTTGAGCTTGAAAGCATCGGGGTTGACAGAAATACCACAACGACTCAATTCTGACAAATTCCCCAACATCCACTCAATTAAAAATCAAAAGAACTTGTAACATCCCGGAATTTTTAACAATATCAATTTAATAATCTGTATTAAAATTAAATTGATATTGATAATTTTGTTAATAATAATTCAAATTGATTTAATAATCTTCTTCAATAAATATCTAATTGGTTATTTTATCTTTTAAAAATAATAAATTGGTTTTTATTTTTAATATAAATATATAGTTTATATTGTAAATAGATTAGCATTGTTTTAAATTTAATAAATAAAGCATATTTTCTAATTCTAATATGTTTAGTAATTTGAAATTTTGTTTTATTTAATATATAAGCTTTTCAAAGTTATTAAATAATTAATCTTGGTTTAAATTAATAAATGAATCATGATTTAAAATTCTAATATATACATTAATAATTTGGAAATTTTGATTTTAATCAAATATTAAGTTTTCAAAGCTATTTAATAAATAAATATATGGTTTTTAAATTGTTAAGACAAATGTTTAAAATAGTTTTGGCTTGAGTTTTAAATTTAATTGAATTAACAAAAACTTTTATAGCTTAATAAAACAGGTAATTTTTAATAAAGAAATAATTTCTTTTATAATTATTTCAATTTAATAATGAGATATTTCTATAAATAATATTAACAATGTATTATTTTACAAATAGATTCTTAATAAAAATAGCATTTGTATTTCAAATTTAATTTATATCTATTACTTGATTTTTTTAAATATTAGATTTTGAATTTAAAATCCAAAGTATAGATTTTTAATTGATTTGATTTTTATATAAGCTTTTATTTGTAAGCATCATTTGTTTTTATTTCTTTTATAAATTTATATACATATTAAATACCAATTAACAAATCAATTAGGCCTAATACATATATTAATATTTAAATTTAAATACAAATTACCTTACAAAGACAAGTTTTGTATTTTTAAAGCCTCGTTAAACAAATGTTAAAAGATAAGCATTTAAGTTGACAAATGTTGGAATTTTATACAAGTGTCAATTTGTTTTAATTTTTCTTTTATTTAATAAAATCTAAAAATACACTTATATAAACCTACATCTTCGTCTCTTTCTTCCTTTTCTCTTATCAATTCAAAAAAAAAGAAGCTTTAACTTCAGATCAAATGCAGATCTGAAAACAAATCTGCAATTACATGCATCTTAAAAAGAACCAAAATCACTTCCCTAATCCAAAATCCTGTAAAACACTCTTCAAAACAAAAATCAAATCCAGGAAATCATGTTCAATAAAAATCAAAACTCCTCATACCAAAAGCTTCTGCACATCTTCAAAAAGAAAATTTGCATTTTTATAAAATCTGGAAAATAGGCTCTGCAAATTTCAAGTCTGCGTCATTTTCTTTCTGTAATCTGGGAATTTGTTCTGCAACAAACCTGCATTCATTTTTTTTTTCAACTTGAGTATCAAAAAGGAAGTCTGCAACCCAAGTTTTAAAATCCAAAAAAAACAAGTTGAATCTGGAAAATCAAGCCTTCCTGCAAGTGTCTTCAGCAAAGTTTCGAAAGCATTTTTTATGGGAGCTCTGTTCTGCATCTCTTAAAATTGGTGAGTAACTTTTTAAAATTTAAAATCTAAAATTGGTTGCATGCTTATATGTTGAAATGAATAAACATTGTATGTGTTTATGGGTAAATGTCTAAAGTAGATAATATTTGAATGCATGCTGTATTCTGTCTGTCTTGTTATCAGGTTCAAATTTTTTATAAAATCCTTACCTTTTGATCTAGTTATGATAGGATCTAATTCACAAACAAATATTGTTTGTTTTAACATAGGTTAAGTTTTAAAAATTTAAGAAGTTAAAAGAAATAAACCTACTGTCTCTGTAAATCAAAAATTCTATGTGCATGTTGAATTAAGTAAAAACTCAAACATCGTGATTTACAAATTCCGTATCACAAATGAAATACATAATCAAAAATATGATTTTTAAAACTAGAATTAAGGTTTTTAGAATTATGTTGAAGGCACAGTATTGTGATGAACTGGAGTGGGTTCATTTGAATTTTCTAATGATCTAAGAATAGGGGAGGCTTGGGGTTCTTCCAGGTGATAGAAGAGGGGTAGAAGAAGCTAGGAAAATCATAGGTGGTGATGGAATTCAGTGAGGAAGCTGCGGTATTGTTTTTCTTTTTTAAACCCTAGTTTTTAAATGGTTTGAAGAATCGGTCATTTCGGGTTGTAGAGATGATCGAGTGTTAGGATATTTTGGGAACTGGTAGTATGGCCGTAGTTGAAGGCGAGGCCGGAGTGGTTGACCTGCAGGTGGTCGGAGCGACGAGATTTTTGTGTTGATAGGTTTGAAGGAGAACCTGATTGTAGTTTTCTAGGTTGGGATTGAGGACCTCGAACTCGAATTCGAGAATTGATGCATGAATCCATGATTAGGGTGGGTTGTTGAGTCATCTTCTGGTTTGTAGAGATCATCGTTGATGATCTATGGTGGCCGTAGTCACCGTGCATAGGCACGGAGATGAGATGTATCTTTTGATGTTGGTTAAGTTTTGGAACAGGGGAGAGTTGCTGGAGTTTACTCGAAGTAGCCTATTGATTAGCTCGGGAAGATGGGTTTTTGACTCGAAGCAAACAAGAGTTTGCCTCGGTTTGATTTTTGATTTCATGTTTTTCAAAAAACCTGTAATACCAGGTTTTAAAAATTTTAAAACAGAGTTTTTTTTAAATGTAAAGCAAGAATTTGAACTAAAGTTTAAATTCCAGTTTGAAATCTAGAATCCAAGTTAAAATTTAAATCTCAGTTTTTTTAATAATGTCAAGTTTTAAATTTGAATTTGATTAACTACTTTAAAAGGAATAAGTAGTTTGTATTTTGAAAATGAAGTTTTAAATTGTAAATAGGTTTTTAAATCTAAAAATTTATCTGGAATCAAAATTTAATATGCATTTAAATTTTGAAATAATAAGAAGTTTTCAAATTTAAATATTAAAGTGAATTTTTAACTATGATATGAATTTAAACATAAACTTGGTTTTAAATTTCTTTTGATCTTCTTTATGAAATGAATACTACTTTAACATGTGAATTAAGGGTTTTGAATTGTCTTTAAGCTTTGTTTAAAGTCAATTTGCATTCGTTTTTAAATCTTAAAATTTAAATGAAATTTAAAGAAAAAAATAGATTGATTTCAAATGTATTTGTTAATGACAAATTAATCATAATTAAGAATGTGTTATCTTAAAATTTAATTAAGATTAATGTTTTGAATTTAATTTAATTAGTAAGATAATTAAGAAGTAATTAGTTAATTTAATTACTTAATTGATTAGGGATTAATAAATATTTGATTAAGGACTAATCAATGTGTAATTAAAGATCGTTAATTAGATTATTAAATTAATGATTAAGGAATTAATAATTAAGTAATTAAGTTATAATAATGGTTAATTAATTAAATAATTAAGTTACAATTAACACTTAATTAATTAAATAATTAGACTTTAATTAATGAGTAAATAAAGATAATTTAAATTTGTAATTAACAATGGTTAATCTAAGTTAATTACTTAATGAAAATAATTAAAGAATGGGTAATGAAGGTCATTAACCAGGATTATTTAATAATTAATTAATATGGTTAATTTTAATAATTAATTAGATTGATTAATTTAATAGTAATCATTTGTGAATGGTTTAAGTGCAATTACTTAATGAAGTAATTAAGAAATTAATTACTTAAGGTAATTAATTGAGTTAAATATGATTGTTTCATTTAATTAATTAAGTTTAATTAATTTTAAACACTTGATGTTTTAAAGATAATTACTTAATGTAATTAATGGATTGGAAATTACATGATGTAATTAATGGAAGATGTTTTGATAATGTAAGTAATTCGAATTAAATTACTTAGTAATTAATCAAGGGATTAATTAAGAAATTAATCAAGGAATAATTAATTTGTTTTAATGAAGTAATTAAGTTAGTTAATTACTGGATATGGTTAATCAGAGGGGATTAATAATTATGGATTAATTACTTAAGGTAATTAATTTAAAGGATAATTAATTAAATATAATTAAGAACCATTAATTAATACAATTAATGATGTAATTAAAGTTGATTAATTATGATTAATTAATCAATGACAAGTGATTAAAGGTACCTAATTAATGTAATTAATTAAGGATTAATGTAATTAATTATAGTTAATTAATTAATTGAAGTAACTAAAGGTTAATTACTATTTTTGGTTGAGAATAATTAATTTATGAAATTAATTAAGGATAATTACATGAATGTAATTAAGGATAATTAATCAAGGGTGATTAATTAAGGTGATTATTTTGAATGATTGGTTAATTAATTGCAATCAATTAAATGGTTGAGTAAGCAAGATTTATATTGATGAAGTAATTAATTTAATTTATTTTAAATTAATTAAAGATGAAGTAATTAATTTAATTCACTTTAAATTAATTAGAGATGGAGGTTATTAATTTAATTCATTTTAAATTAATTATATTGTATGAGTAAATTATTGCTTATGTATGAATGGGTGATATTGATTGCCTTGAATGGTTGTGATCTTAGAAATGAGATAGGTGATGTTGTGTGGTATAAATGCTTGGGTTGCATTGTGATATGGATTATATATTTTGATGATGATATAGATTATCTATTGTGATGATCATATGGATTACCTGTTTATTGATAATGTGGATTATCAATTGTGATTAGTGAGTTATCTATCTGTGTGTATATAGATAATTGAATTGTTTTAAAATTTAAAACAACTTGGACCTAAAAGACACGTTTTTGGATTTCGATGACACCGGGATCGGGTTTCCATATTTGGATATCCGAAAACCACATCGATCCAAATTAACGATAGGTCGTGAATCTAGAGTGAAGATGAGGATTCAGAGTGCAAGGGTTATCGTCGTTAACTCTGAGGGTGATTCCAAAATGAGTGTAACGAGATAATGCCTTCGGTTTCGTTCGAACCCGGAACGAACTTGTATGCATTGAATGCTTTCAAAACATCGTCAGGTGGTCGATGAGCATTCTAAGTGATGTGTTCACTAAAGGTAATCGTAGCCTCAAGCCTCATCAACCGGGAATGGCTAAAACATGGGAGGTGCAGCAAGGCTAAGTGGGTCATGCCCAAGTAGGACAAGATTTTCCCCTGTCTAGAGGTCCCTTTTATTTTGGCTGTGTGGACGGGTTGTGAGCTCCAACTTTCGGGGTTGTCTTGTGCGGGACTGTCCAGTAAGGGATGGTTCCAGCTTTGTGTTGCAGGGGATTAGGAGTGATCCTCGATACGCTGATCTAGGCCACGTACTATGACGGGCGGTACCCCGGTAGCCCTGCCATTGTATGGAATCCAAAATCCAATAAGTGCCATTGGATTTTATTGTATTACCCACTTTTGTGGCTAGTAGCTGGAATTTAATAAATGTAACAATTTTGGCTCTTTGATATTTATTTGAAAACCCTAGACCTATTATAATATCACTGGATTTCCTATCAAATATTTTGGTTAGCGTAAGGTAAAAACTTTTTCATGTTTGTGTGTGGGAAGTCTTACGTGATACTTTTCTTTCCAAAAGGTTTTTGAAAATTAAGCAACCTTAACCTATTACTCACACTAGACCCATGTCTGACCCGAAGTTTATCTTTTGTTTTCTTAAACTCTTGGGTACTCAAATTTTTATGAGTAGCCAAGGGATTCAGGTGAGCTTTGACGAATTGTGGAGGAGCAATGGTGCAGGAGGCTTCTGGCTGTAGATATATATAGTATTCCGCTGTGTTGATTTCTCTGAGTAGTTTCTTGTGTTGTATTGAGTTATATAACTAGACAGGTGTTTATAACTATCTAGTATGTGTTGTACTATCTATGTAACTCTGATAATGATTGTAAACTATGTAATATTTATGTTATTAATATAATTTATTCATTCCGCTGTTAAGATTCTGTGTTGTTTCTTCTTTCTCTTCTTTCTTTTCTCTTTTCTATCCCATTTCTTTCTTCAAGATGATACGATTTTCTGTTGTGTGAAAGTCTGGTCGTCACACTTGGTATCAGGGCGTTAGGTTGAGTGAATACCTAGGCTATGGACTGGTGTCTATCTTGAGAGAGCGTATTTGTGATTTTAAATATACATATACATATATACATATATATATATATATATTCTACTATATATATATATATTCTACCTATCTATTGGGTTACCTGTTCAGGTTTTCCAACATAAGTTATAAAGGTAGATAGGGTAGTGGTGTGTGTAACACGACTACCATTGGTTGGAGTTTGAATGTTTGAGAATGGAAGTGCATTTGTCGAGACTGTGGACCTAATACTGTCTCGAGTGAATTTTGTGGTGATGAAGGATTTCGTCGATCTCTAAAGGAAACCTGTTAAGGTTCGGAGTCCATCTTTGAAGTTGGATGAGTAGAGTTTGGATCTGTCAGTTGAGCAGAAGCAAGTGATGGTATTTTGATACCTCAGGAAGTAGTAGCTGCATGATGAGATGCAGTGACTATGGATGTTTCCGAAGATGTTTTCTTTGGAACAATTTTAAGGAAGTGAGTCTGCTTCGGTGTTGTGGCTGTGTTCAGCTAGTGTTTCTGTTGATTTGAAGTCCGAGTTTCTCAAAGAGCTTTGGATTAGGAGATCTTTGGCATCTGTGACAGCAGTGCAACTCGGAGTGTTCTGTGTTGGCAGGGAGTCTTCTGGCTGAGCATTTTTTCTGAAGTAGAGTTCGAAAACAGCTGAGTAGACCCGTTTCTTCGATGGGTTGGCTAGTTAAGTTTAAGATGTTATGTTTGGTAAAGGGAAAACAGATTTCTTTGGGATATTTGGTTTGGGCTGATCGCAAAAGTGACTTGCGATTGTTTGAATGTTCTCTTGGGTTATCAGAATTTTTCTGGATGTCTTCAGAGAAGTCAGAGTTTGTTCGCATCTGAAAATTGAGTTTCCTTATCGACTAGAATTCCAGGTTTGGTATCGGTGGTTCAGCTTAATAAAAGGATGATTCCTAGAGATAGAGTTTGATGAAGCAGCTCGGATTTTAGTGGGGTTTCTGAGTTTTTTTATGGATCTATTGAACCATGTTTATGGGTTATGTTGTCTAGTTGTGCTCGTGTTCTTCTTCAGCATTCTCTTCTACTTCGGATCAGAGTTGTGCAGCGGAAGCAGTTTGGAAGTTCATCTGCTTTTCTTTTTTGGACAGGAGAAGTGAGTTTAGTCTTCTGATATTTGAGGAGTAGAGTTTGTGTTTCTTGATTCTGGTTGATCTTGAGGAGATCATTTTGCTGAGTTGATTGGTTTTGTTTGTTTCTAGAGACATCAGCAAAGGTTGAGCTGATCAGTAAGGTTGTATGCAGCCCAGGATCATCCGAAGATTTTGAGGATAAGAGACGAAGGAATTTGGATTCCGAAGATGGAGATTTGATCTTGGATAAGTTTTCTTCGATCAAAAAGTGAGCTATAAGATTGGGTAAGTCTGGGAAGCTAGCTCTGAAGTGTTTTGGATCTTTTCTGTGTTCTTGTAAGATTAAGTGATTAATCTACAGGATTGAAATGCCAGTTTGGATAACTGGAATTCGATGAGAATCACGTATCTCTGAGAGAGTACGTGTATGATCTATCTCTGGTTGTGGAACCAGCAGTTCTGGAGTTTTGGTTGTTGAGTCAGACTCGTCTGTAGTCTAATATCTTGTCTAGTGTGATAGATATATAGTTGAATAAGAGCTCTGTAGCTTAGTAGTATTGATTGTTTGGATTCTGTAGAGCGAGTATCCCGGTATTTACACTTGGGAAAACTCGAGAAAATTTTATCCAGAATTTTGTCTGGATAATTAGATTTGTTTGATTGGATGAATTAGCTGCTATAATTGTTAGCATATGTTTGATATATGTTTGTGTTTTAAAATTTAGATATTTAATGAGATTATTAAATTACCTTTGTTTTAAATTTCGGGGACGAAATTCTTTTAAGGGGGAAGGATTGTAACATCCCAGAATTTTTAACAATATCAATTTAATAATCTGTATTAAAATTAAATTGATATTGATATTTTTGTTAATAATAATTCAAATTGATTTAATAATCTTCTTTAATAAATATTTAATTGGTTATTTTATCTTTTAAAAATAATAAATTGGTTTCTATTTTTAATATAAATATATAGTAAATAGATTAGCATTGTTTTAAATTTAATAAATAAAGCATATTTTCTAATTCTAATATTTTTAGTAATTTGGAAAAAAAATTATTTAATATAAAAGCTTTTCAAAGTAATTAAATAATTAATCTTGGTTTAAATTAATAAATGAATCATGATTTAAAATTCTAATATATACATTACTAATTTCGAAATTTTGATTTTAATTAAATATTAAGTTTTCAAAGCTATTTAATAAATAAATATATGGGTTTTAAATTGTTAAGACAAATGTTTAAATGTTTAAAATAGTTTTGGCTTGAGTTTTAAATTTAATCAAATTAACAAAAAGTTTTATAGCTTAATAAAATAGGTAATTTATTAATAAAGAAATATAATTATTTCAATTTAATAATGAGATATTTCTAAAAATAATATTAACAATGTATTATTTTACAAATAGATTCTTAATAAAAATAGCATTTTTATTTCAAATTTAATTTATATCTGTAACTTGATTTTTTTAAATATTAGATTTTAAATTTGATTTGAATTTAAAATCCAAAGTATAGATTTTTAACTGATTTGATTTTTATATAAGCTTTTATTTGTAAGCATCATTTGTTTTTATTTCTTTTATAAATTTATATACATATTAAATACCAATTAACAAATCAATTAGGCCTAATACATTTAAATACAAATTACCTTACAAAGACAAGTGTTGTATTTTTAAAGCCTCATTAAACAAATGTTAAAAGATAAGCATTTAATTTGACAAATGTTGGAATTTTATACAAGTGTCAATTTGTTTTAATTTTTCTTTTATTTAATAAAATCTGAAAAAATACACTTATATAAACCTACATCTTCATCTCTTTCTTCCTTTTCTCTTTTCAATTCAAAAAAAAAGAAGCTTTAACTTCAGATCAAATGCAGATCTGAAAACAAATCTGCAATTACATGCATCTTAAAAAGAACCAAAATCACTTCCCTATTCCAAAATCCTGTAAAACACTCTTCAAAACAAAAATCAAATCCAGGAAATCATGTTCAATAAAAATCAAAACTCCTCATACCAAAAGCTTCTGCACATCTTCAAAAAGAAAATTTGCATTTTTATAAAAATCTGGAAAATGGGCTCTGCAAATTTCAAGTCTGCATCATTTTCTTTCTGTAATCTAGGAATTTGTTCTGCAACAAACCAGCATTCATTTTTTTTTCAACTTGAGTATCAAAAAGGAAGTCTGCAACCCAAGTTTTAAAATCCAAAAACAACAAGTTGAATCTGGAAAATCAAGTCTTCCTGCAAGTGTCTTCAGTAAAGTTTCAAAAGCATTTTTTTATGGGAGCTCTGTTCTACATCTCTTAAAATTGGTGTGTTACTTTTTAAAATTTAAAATCTAAAATTGGTTGCATGCTTATATGTTGAAATGGATAAACATTGTATATGTTTATAGGTAAATGTCTGAAGTAGATAATATTTGAATGCATGTTGTATTCTGCCTATCTAGTTATCAGGTTCAATTTTTTTATTAAATCCTTACCTTTTGATCTAGTTATGATAGGATCTAATTCACAAACAAATATTGTTTGTTTTAACATAGGTTAAGTTTTAAAAATTTAAGAAGTTAAAAGAAATAAAACTATTGTCTCTGTAAATCAAAAATTCTCTGTGCATGTTGAATTAAGTAAAAACTCAAACATCGTGATTTACAAATTCAGTATCACAAATGAAATACATAATCAAAAATATGATTCTTAAAACTAGAATTAAGGTGTTTAGAATTATGTTGAAGGCACAGTATTGTGATGAACTGGAGTGGGTTCATTTGAATTTTCTGATGATCTAAGAATAGGGGAGGCTTGGGGTTCTTCCAGGTGATAGAAGAGGGGTAGAAGAAGCTAGGAAAATCATAGGTGGTGATGGAATTCGGTGAGGAAGTTGCGGTATTGTTTTTCTTTTTTAAACCCTAGTTTTTAAATGGTTTGAAGAATCGGTCATTTCGGGTTGTAGAGATGATCGAGTGTTAGGATATTTTGGGAACTGATAGTATGGCCGTAATTGAAGGCGAGGCCGGAGTGGTTGACCTACAGGTGGTCGGAGCGACGAGATTTTTGTGTTGACAGGTTTGAAGGAGGACCTGATTATAGTTTTCCAGGTTAGGATTGAGGACCTCGAACTCGAATTCGAGAATTGATGCATGAATCCATGATTAAGATGGGTTGTTGAGTCATCTTCTGGTTTGTAGAGATCATCGCTGATGATCTGTGGTGGCCGTAGTCACCGTGCATATGCACGGTGATGAGATGTATCTGTTGATGTTGGTTAAGTTTTGGAATAGGGGAGAGTTGCTGGAGTTTACTCGAAGTAGCCTATTGATTAGCTCGGGAAGATGGGTTTTTGACTCGAAGCAAACAAGAGTTTGCCTCGAGTTGATTTTTGATTTCAGGTTTTTCAGAAAACCTGTAATACCATGTTTTATAATTTTTAAAACAGATTTTTTTTAAATGTAAAGCAAGAATTTGAACTAAAGTTTAAATTCCAGTTTGAAATCTAGAATCCAAGTTAAAATTTAAATCTCAGTTTTTTTAATAATGTCAAGTTTTAAATTTGAAGTGAATTAACTACTTTAAAAGGAATAAGTAGTTTGTATTTTAAAAATGAAGTTTTAAATTGTAAATAGGTTTTTGAATCTAAAAATTTATCTGGAATCAAAATGTAATACGCATTTAAATTTTGAAATAATAAGAAGTTTTCAATTTTAAATATTAAAGTGAATTTTTAACTATGATTTGAATTTAAACATAAACTTGGTTTTAAATTTCTTTTGATCTTCTTTATGAAATGAATACTACTTTAACATGTGAATTAAGGGTTTTGAATTGTCTTTAAGCTTTGTTTAAAGTCAATTTGCATTCGTTTTTAAATCTTAAAATTTAAATGAAATTTAAAGAAAAAAATAGATTGATTTCAAATGTATTTGTTAATGACAAATTAATCATAATTAAGAAATGTGTTATCTTAAAATTTAATTAAGATTAATGTTTTGAATTTAATTTAATTAGTAAGATAATTAAGAAGTAATTAGTTAATTTAATTACTTAATTGATTAGGGATTAATAAATATTTGATCAAGGACTAATCAATGTGTAATTAAAGATCATTAATTAGATTATTAAATTAATGATTAAGGAATTAATAATTAAGTAATTAAGTTATAATAATGGTTAATTAATTAAATAATTAAGTTACAATTAACACTTAATTAATTAAATAATTAGACTTTAATTAATGAGTAAATAAAGATAATTTAAATTTGTAATTAACAATGGTTAATCGAAGTTAATTACTTAATGAAAATAATTAAAGAATGGGTAATGAAGGTCATTAACCAGGATTATTTAATAATTAATTAATATGGTTAATTTTAATAATTAATTAGATTGATTAATTTAATAGTAATCATTTGTGAATGGTTTAAGTGCAATTACTTAATGAAGTAATTAAGAAATTAATTACTTAAGGTAATTAATTGAGTTAAATATGATTGTTTCATTTAATTAATTAAGTTTAATTAATTTTAAACACTTGATGTTTTAAAGATAATTACTTAATGTAATTAATGGATTGGAAATTACTTAGTGAAGTAATTGATTGGTAATTACAGGATGTAATTAATGGAAGATGTTTTGATAATGTAAGTAATTCGGATTAAATTACTTAGTAATTAATCAAGGGATTAATTAAGAAATTAATCAAGGAATAATTAATTTGTTTTAATGAAGTAATTAAGTTAGTTAATTACTGGATATGGTTAATCAGAGGGGATTAATAATTATGGATTAATTACTTAAGGTAATTAATTTAAGAGGATAATTAATTAAATATAATTAAGAACCATTAATTAATACAATTAATGATGTAATTAAAGTTGATTAATTATGATTAATTAATCAATGACAAGTGATTAAAGGTACTTAATTAATGTAATTAATTAAGGATTAATGTAGTTAATTATAGTTAATTAATTAATTGAAGTAACTAAAGGTTAATTACTATTTTTGGTTGAGAATAATTAATTTATGAAATTAATTAAGGATAATTACATTAATGTAATTAAGGATAATTAATCAAGGGTGATTAATTAAGGTGATTATTTTGAATGATTAATTGATTGATTGTAATCAATTAAATGGTTGAGTAAGCAAGTTTATATTGATGAAGTAATTAATTTAATTTATTTTAAATTAATTAAAGATGAAGTAATTAATTTAATTCACTTTAAATTAATTAGAGATGGAGGTAATTAATTTAATTCATTTTAAATTAATTATATTGTATGAGTAAATCATTGCTTATGTATGAATGGGTGATATTGATTGCCTTGAATGGTTGCGATCTCAGAAATGAGATAGGTGATGTTGTGTGGTAGAACTGCTTTGGTTGCATTGTGATATGGATTATCTATTTTGATGATGATATAGATTATCTATTGTGATGATGATGTGGATTACCTGTTATTGATAATGTGGATTATCAATTATGATTTGTGAGTTATCTATCTGTGTGTATATAGATAATTAAATTGTTTTAAACTTTAAAACAACTTGGACTTAAAAGACACGTTTTTGGATTTCGATGGCACCGGGATCGGGTTTCCATATTTGGATATCCAAAAACCACATCGATCCAAAATAACGATATGTCGTGAATCTAGAGTGACGATGAAGATTCAGAGTGCAAGGGTTATCGTCGTTAACTCTGAGGGTGATTCCAAAATGAGTGTAACGAGATAATGCCTTCGGTTTCGTTCGAACCCGGAACGAACTTGTATGGATTGAATGCTTTCAGAACATCGTCAGGTGGACGATGAGCATTCTAAGTGATGTGTTCACTAAAGGTAATCGTAGCCTCAAGCCTCATCAACCGGGAATGGCTGAAACAGGGGGGGTGTAGCAAGGCTAAGTGGGTCATGCCCAAGTAGGACGAGATTTTCCCCTGTCTAGAGGTCCCTTTTATTTCGGCTGTGTGGACGATTATGAGCTCCAACTGTCGGGGTTGTCTTGTTCGGGACTGTCCAGGAAGGGATGGTTCCGGCTTTGTGTTGCAGGGGATTGGGAGTGATCCTCGGTACGCTGATCTAGGCCACGTACTGTGACGGGCGGTACCCCGGTATCCCTGCCATTGTATGGAATCCAAAATCTAATAAGTGCCATCGAATTTGATTGTATTACCCACTTTTGTGGCTAGTAGCTGGAATTTAATAAATGTAACAATTTCGGCTATTTCATATTTATTTGAGAACCCTAGACCTATTATAATATCACTGGATTTCCTATCAAATGTTTTGGTTAGCGTAAGGTAAATACTTTTCCATATTTATGTGTGGGAAGTCTTACGTGATACTTTTCTTTCCAAAAGGTTTTTGAAAATTAAGCAACCTTAACCTGTTACTCACACCAGACCCATGTTTGACCCGGAGTTTATCTTTTGTTTTCTTAAACTCTTGGGTACTCAAATTTTTACGAGTTTCCAAGGGATTCAGGTGAGCTTTGACGAATTATGGAGGAGCAATGGAGCAGGAGGCTTCTACGTGTAGATATATATATATAGTATTCCCCTGTGTTGATTTCTCTGAGTAGTTTCTTGTATTGTATTGAGTTGTATAACTAGACATGTGTTTATAACTGTCTAGTATGTGTTGTAGTATCTGTGTAACTCTGATAATGATTGTAAACTATGTAATATTCATGTTATTAATATAATTTATTCGTTCCGCTGTTAAGATTCTGTGTTGTTTCTTCTTTCTCTTCTTTCTTTTCTCTTTTCTATCCCTTTTCTTTCTTCAAGATGATACGATTTTCTGTAGTGTGAAAGTCTGGTCATCTCAGAACTCCACCTAAATTCATCATTTTGAACATATAATCCAGTTATATAAGTGAAAATTTGAATTACCCTGATTGAATTTCCTAGAAAATTGATTATCCACTGTAAACTCATTATTTGCCAGATAATAACTTAGTTATTTCACTTGAGACTATTTTTAAAATAAGATTTCATCAATATAAACACATTTCTTTTTGACCTTATAACCTATAATTGCTTGAGTGAAGAGAAATGGATTTTTGTGTGATTATTTTGGTCTGTGTATCTAAAACAGAGGTCTAAATATCTAAACACAGACATGCATATAAACATATACACAACTATAAACTGATATACATTCACACATTCATACAAACATTCTGCATATCATATCCTCAAGTATTAATCACATGCATCAGGTTATAGAACATATTAAGTTTAAAAAAAAACAGTTTACTCACCTGTATATTGATATAAAGAGAAACAGGCTTGATTTGCAAAATATGGAAGTTGCTTTGATCTGAACTTGTGAGCTTGATCTTGCAAACTGATCTGAATCTTGATATTTGCAAAAGATTACTTCAGGTTTGAAATAATCCGAACTTGTTTTTGATTTCTTTTCTGGTTTGTTTTTCTTTTCAGTTTGTTTCTTTGATTTGAATATGTGAAAAGAAAATGAGAAAGGAGAGTAGATGTGTATTTATAATCTCTTTTTAATTTTATTTTCATTTAAAAATAAAAAGAAATCAATGACACTTGTAAATGCATGTTAAAATCAAGCTAACATTTGTTATTATGTATGTTATAATACTTACACATGTCTTTTACATGTATTAATCTTTTTACACTTGTCTATTTTATGTATTTATGCTTAAATATGTTTTTATAGAATTTTATATTATATTTTCCATTTAGTTTTACATATATATATATATATATATATATATATATGTTTTATATATCATTTTATATTATATTTTTAGTTTGGTTTTATATGTATATATACAACTATATTTATTCATATATATATATATATATATATATATATATAATTTTGAAAAAAATTATATTAAACCTTTTTTATTAATCTTATTTTACATAAATAAATAAACACATATATACATATTATATATAGGTTTTCAAATATCAACTTTAAATAGCTTTTGAAAATTATTGTATTGAATTCAAAATATGACTTCCAAATCACATTGTATATATATATATATATATAGAGAGATAAATTGTAGATAGAAATTTTGGTTTAAAATTCAAAAATAAATATTTAAAGATAAATTGGATTTAAATACTCTATATTTTAAAATTATAATTCATCATTTGTTATAGTTTAAATCAATTTATATACATATCCAGATATTTCTAATTATCAGAATTTTATTTGTTCGACTAAATAAAAATCAGTATCTCAAAATTAAAAATCAGTTAATTATCCAATTATCAGATGCCCAAAAATCCGGGTTATCACACTGTTTTGAACTGATTGCATTTAATACTATTGATACATGACTGCAGTTCATTTGCATCACTTATATTATGTGTGCATGCCTAATAACTGATATTTTTCAGTTCTTGTTACCATTTTGAATTGTGTTGCTTCCTTTAGTTTGGTTTTCTGATTTAAGTTAAAATTCCTTGTGCACCTGAGTTGAGCCCGAGGAGGCTTGGGCTTGACCTCTACAACAGTCCATGAGATTTAATCGATGCTCGGCCTTGTGATATTCCTAGTAATAAATTGTGCATGTCACAAGTTGTCAGTGCATATATATATATATATATATATATATATATATATATATATATCTGTGTGTGTGTGTGTGTTCATGTCTAAACCATAAAGAGAAAACAAACACCATAAACTGAGGCAGTATCAATATTTAAATTCAATTTTATTTTTTCAATTTAGGTTTGTTTCATTTTCCATTTTACTGCGTTTTTTATTTAACAGGTATATGAGATGGCTGGACATAAGCCAGAGCAAGCAAATCAAGATTAACACAAAAAATAACTCGATTGAGTGTGAGTGGGTGCTAGTAAATAAAGTTATATGTTAGAGTATAGTGAAAGTTTGTATATATGAGAGTGATAGTGAAAGTTGTATTGTATTTGAAAGTGTAATCATAGTGAAAGTTGTTTTGTATGTGAATTTAATTTGAAATAAAATATTTGTTTAAATAAAATTGTGATTCATATATTTCTTTCTTCAAATATATAATATAATTGTAACTGGTATGCATAGCAGTAAATATTTATATGTTGTCTAATAGAAAATTCCAGAAATGATACTATAACATCAAACAACGTATGGTTTTTTTTCTTTTAACATGTTAGTGCATATCAGATGATGGGGCATATCTGTGGTCTAATGTGTATTTAGATGGCACAGAAATAGACGATAGATAGGTATTCATTCATACAATGGAGCATATATGTTGTTTGATTTGTTTTTTCTCATAGTGTAGGAGTCATTACAGATGATTGTTATAGTTAGTATTCAGTCCTTACTGAATTTCAAGGAAGAAATTCTTTAAGGAGGGGAACTTGTAACACCTCTAATTCTTGATAACGTTATTCAGGAGATTTAATTAGATAAATTAAATAAAATAATGTAAATGTTAAGTGAAAGGGTGTTGAGATTTGAACAAATCTAATTAAGATCGTGCTTAATAAAATAATTAAATGGGCATAAGAATGGTTTTAGGTTAATTAATCTATATAAGAGTATATTAGGAATTTGCTGCACATAACACTTAACCCTTATATATATTCTCGTTCCTACCATTTCATTCCCATTCACGTCATTTTTAAAACAATAATAAATACGTAAGAAAGGGGAGCCGACCATTAACAAGAGGAATTCAATTAAAAGCTAGAGATTCAAGCTTAGGAAATCAATCTCAATCCAATCTCCTTATCTTAATCAAGTGAATAATAATTCCATCTCTATTTTATTTTAAATCATATATTTTTGGATTTAAGGGTAAATTTGTTTTTATGGTGAATTGGATGATGATATGCTTGATTATTAATTTGTTTAAATAAAATTGTTTAAATAGGAATATACACGGTTTTAGGGAGAAACTGATTTATGTTGATGTTTAAATGCTATGGTAAAATTTTATGTTATGTAAAACATGATTTTGAGGATGGGTTTTATTTTTGATAATTTTCCAAACTATGTAAAGATTGTTATAAAATTTCAAAGGAAAATATGGTTATTTGGGTTTATAAATTTATTTCGGAAAATATATAGAGAATTTGGGTTTGAAATTTTGATATGTTTGATAAACGATTAAAGTGAATTTCTAGAATTTTTTGGGATTTTTCTAATGTGATTTGCTATGAAAATTAAATTATTGTAGAAGAGGGACTTCTTTGCAATATTGGTTTTGCTTTATAGAATGGCTTATTTGATTAACTTAACGATAGTTTAGATCTGAAATTAACGACAGTAAAGAATTTGAAAAGTTAAGGCAACCGGTCTTCTTTTTACACATGTAGGTTACTTAGAAAAGGGTTTTCTTTAATTAGAATTAAAATAGGTTTACCCAGAAAAGTAGGTTTCGCTTTCTTTAGAAGTACCTTTCGACTGAGTGCTTTCGCCTTCAACCCAGTCGAAACCTACTAAGTCGAAACCAATACACAAGGTATCATAAAAGATGGTACATAGTGGATTGTAAAAAGGCGAAAGGTTAGGTGTTGAAAGCATGGCTTTCGAAGGGGTCGATACCTTGGTTTGTTTTGAAAAGGAAAGCGCCTGCCTTTGTTTTATTTGAGCCTTCGAAGGAGTCGAAGCATATGTTTTCGAAAGAGGTTTTTAAAAGCTTTCGAAGAGGTTGCCATCAACTTATGTTTTCTTTCGAATGTGTTCCTTTACATATGAAATAATGCTTTTGAAAGAAGGGGTTTCGACCAAGTCGAAGCCCTACTGCCGTTCTACAGCCTTTTGATGGTGCTGAAGTCATCAATGCTTTTGAAAGGAATTATTTTTTAAAAATGTTTTAAGCCTCTCCTAAATGCTTTAGAAAGGGTCAAACGGTTTTGAAGGCAATGGCTTCGAAAGCGGTTCCGACGCTATCCTTCAATGTTATGTTTAAATGATTTGATGCTTTCGAAAGAGATGGTGTCGACGCCATCATGTTTTCTCCAATATTTTTATATGATAATGGATGGTTTCGAAGAAGATAATTTCGTCTATATTCACTTTGATCCAAATAATATTTTTAAGTATAAACCCAATGGTTCTAAAAGGGGGACTTTCAATGTTTTGGAACGGTTACTTCCAATGGTTTCGGAAGGGGTACTTTCAACTGATTTCAAAGCTATGTTTTTAAATGATTAAATGCTAATGTTTAACACATTCGAAAGGTTTCGAAAGAAAGTTTTAAAGTGTTTGAAAGGCAGTGACCTAATGTTTTGAAAATATTTTTTATGCTTTTGAAGGAGGGTGTCCAGGGAAGTCGAAAGCAAGGTTTCAAAGGTTTTGAAAGGTTTTGTAACCCAAACTCATTTTTAAAAAAAAAATCTCATGGCTAAATTAAAAGAGTTTTAAAAGTATTTTAAGAAGAAGCTTTCCTTGATAAAATTATAGGTTAAAGGGATTAACCATGTTTTATATGAAAAGTATTTCAAGAACATTAAACCTATAGGAGTGGTATTGTTTTGTAATTATTTTTGCTTCTTCAAATATAAATATAGTCACATTGTTTTGGACCCATAACTGTAATTTGGGGAAGGGCAGAATAACCAGCTATGTTGACCGAATAGTGAATATAAATTAAGTTAACTCCTAAATGGGTAGAATTGCGTCCAAGAGGTCAGAAAGATCAGAATACAGGATGCTAAAATAATAAAGAAAGATATTTGCAGGGGCCAATAGGTTCTCAGTAAGCCCATGAAAACTGTGTATATGAAAAGATATTGGCAGGGGCCAATAAGTTCATAATTAACACATGAAAACTATGTATAAAGGAAGATGTCAGAAAGAAAAGTTCATAGTAAGCCCATGAAACTATGATTTGGTATTGGCAGGGGCTAGTAGGTTTGTAGTTAGCCCATGAAAACTATATCCGGATTAAGATATTAACAGATGTCAATAGGTTCCTTGTCAAACCTATGAAAACTAGGATAAGAAGAGAGGATATTAGAATCACCAATAGGTTCCTAGTCAACCCATGAAAACTAGGATAAGAGTAAAAATATTGGAGTTACCAATAGGTTTATAGTGATCCCATGAAAACTATGTAATTGGACAGGGAATCCTTAGATATTTTGTCGGTTATTAGTCTACACATGAACACTATTAGGTTAATAGTAATCCTAGAAACTATAATTGGGACAGATAGTCAAAATAAATGGGATGGGTTATCCAGAATTGATCCATTTGTTTTGCATATCATCTATTAATTTGTTTTGAATTGTTTTAACCATTGTGGATGCAGGAGCACAGTATATGGTTTTACAAAGGTTTTAGGATACTAGTAAGGGGGAACCCATTCCGTTAAGCGGTGTGGTCTAACTAGATATCTAAATGAATTGAAATGGTAGATTATTATTCGTGCCAGGCTTTATGTCTGACATGAAGTTTATGTTTTCCCTTTAAACTCTCGGGTACTCAATTGGTTTTGAGCAGTTTGAGAGTTGAGCTTTTTAGGTACCTCCTTAGACGAATAAGCTTTCAGAGACATGCAGGAGGCATGATAGCTATTTAGAGTTCTCTTTTCTTTTGATTCCTCTATGTTGTTTTTAGTGGCAAAGTTGTTATATCGCCTTTATATACTCTGCTCATTCATGGGTGCATCTTCATATGTCGCTCTTGGCGTATGTTGTAATAAATATATTTTCTCTGAACGTGATTTAGGATTGTGGGACTATGTAATGAATTAGAAGTGTTTTGAAATGGAATGTGATTTTGTTTGAAGTTTTATAATTTTTCCATATTCATGTGTTTTTATGTATCAATGAATCTAACACCGTTGTATTTGGTCGCCAAGGATTAATAAATATGGATGACTGCAGCATCCGTTGCCATTAGTTTTGGGCCTCCAAGTAGAGGGGATGTTATAGGGAAGAGGAAGGACGAAGTCTGACAAACCCAATGGAACATCCTCTAGAGATGGAAAGAAACCGAAGAAGAAAAAGCTCAAGAAATGAAAGTTTGCATGTTTTTGTGTATAGCGGTAGGAATTAGTCTTTTGGTTTAGGCCTATTTTGTGCGAGTTTGGCCCCCGCTTTTCGTTTTCTGTCTTAGTTTAATAACACTTGCATCTTCTCCGAACTATGCTTGATGTGAACAATAAAGCCTTTTGCTTATTTCAAATCTTATGTGAGTTTGTCTATGTATTTTAGAAATGCGCTTTGTATTCAGTGCGTTTGCGATCCACTTCCAAACTATCATCATTAGACTAAGTTATTAGTCTATTTTGTTATTCAAGCAAGCAAGAGATGATCATCAGGGCATCTATCTGCATGTACCTGCATATGACCATGTTTGATTCTGGAACTTGGTCGAATTATGACCACTTGGAAAGATAACTTTAACAATCCTTCCGAGGACATTTTGAGTGCAATTATACCTAACACTGAGTGTCAATTCAAGCAATTCATCTCTAGATGGTAACTTGGGCATCCTCACTGGGATGCATATTTGACCAAGCGAACTCTGGGCGGCGGTTAAAACTAACCACTTAAGATAGTGGTTTAAACATCCCATCCAAGGTTTTTTTTACCTTGCCTAATTCCAGACATTAATCGAAGTTTATAAGAGATTTTGCCTATCTATCGACACAGACCTTTCGTCTTGCCTACTTCGAGCAAAGCGTGGGCACGAGCTGTAAAGGCGAACCATCTCGTTCAGCCTTTGGGTGTTTATACTCCTGCCCTCAAGTCATGGGTTAGAGGAGTTATTGGGTATCTACCTTCAGATACCAGGTGTGGTTAAGATTCTTGCTTTCGATTATGGACTGCAAAAGCTTAGTTGACGCTTATCTTTGAGTGCTTACACAACTACATTTTGCACATGCAAGTTTATTTAAATATAACATTGTTCACAGTTTAAAGATATGCGTAGACAAATTCAGGAGGTCCGTAAGTCTTTTATTTTATAAACATTGGAAATGACATATTCTTCCAGGTTACACAACTTTGATAAATATATGCAAGTTTACATTCAAGTGAAATAGCATCGCAAGTGTTTGCTATTCCACGCCCGTAAGAGGAGATCCCATCCACCATTACCAGCTTGAACATGCCATCTCCATGATTTTTCTCAATTGTGTACGGACCTTCCCAACTCGGGCCCAAGTTCCCAGGGCCTAGGAAGGATCGTTTGAGAATGAGGTCTCTAGTTTCAAAGGTATGAATCCTAACATTAGTGTTGTAATATTAAGCAACTCGGTTTCGATGTGCATCTGCACTCAAATCAGCCTCATTACGCTTCGCATCGACCACGTCGGAGACTCTGGTAGGCGATCCTTGTTCAATCTGGGTCGTAATGATTCACTCGAAGAGAAGGTACTTCGAGTTCAACCAGATTCACAACCTCCAATCCGTAGGCCAGGGCGAAAGAAGAGTGGCCGATAACCAACTTGTGAGTTGTATTGTAAGCCTAAAGTGCTTGTCAACCCACTTGCCCTTGGATTTCTCCAATTGCTTCTTGAGAATGGACTTGATAATTTTGTTCATGGCTTCTATCCGTCCATTCGCTTGGGGATCTGCCACCATTGTGAATCTCTTCTCAATGTGATGTCGACGGCAGAAATCCTTGAACTCGGTGTTGTCGAATTGGGTTCCATTATTAGAGATAATAGTTTTTTGAGCCCAAAGAGGTAGATGATAGTCCTGGCTATGAAGTAGATCACCTTTTTAGTAGTGATCATGGCAAGCGGCTCCACTTCAGACCACTTTGTAAAATAGTTAACAGCGATGATGACGTATTCGATGCCATTTTTAGATATTGGAAGCACATCAATGATAATGATTCCCCAAACTACAAATGGCCAGGGACTGACCATTTAAGTAATCTTCATTGGTAGGGCTTATGAAATTTTAGCAAATATTTGGCACTTGTTACATTTTCTAGTGTAATCAGCTTCATCTCGGTTGATAGTAGGCCAGAAATACCCATAACGAAGGAACTTCTTCATTAGGGATTGCCCCCCGATGTGGTCGCCGTAGGTCCCTTTATGTGCTTCTCTTAGGACTTTCTTAACCTATTCATCGGTGATACGCTGAAGGATAGGAATTGTGAATTCCTTGTAAAGCACTCTTTCTTGCATAATGAACCTTTAAGATTTACAAAGGAGTTGACGTCGTTCATTTTTCCTATTAGGAAGGATTCCTCTCTGCAGATAATTTTTTATCGAAGTCATCCCGAGTCCTTCTCACGTTTGGCATCCAAGATCCAATCGACATCTATTAGGTTGATGCTCGAAGCCGATAGCACTTCCATTGGGACTAAGCCCATGAGCTGCTCGTCTCCAAAACTGGCTAACTTAGCCAGTGAGCCGGACTTCACATTTCCTCTCTGAGAATATGTGCTATGGTGTAATATACAATATCACTAAACAGCTTGAGATCTCGGTTTAGATAAGGAGTTAGCCTTGCTCCTTGCTCCTTTCACCTGAAACTCTTTCCTTACTTGGCATACCACCAGCTGGGAATCTCAGAAGATATGCAAAGTTTTAACTCCTGGCTCTTTGGCAATCTTGAGTCCTGCGACTAATGCCTTAAACTCCGCTTCATCGTCAATCATGGGAAAGTTGAGTTTCAAAGCAATTTTTTTTAACATTCCTCATGAGTCACCAGCACAATAGTAGACTAGAACAACGTTTGTTAGATACACCATCCATGTACATTTTCCACCCGACATTCTACTATTTATTGCTCTCCGGAGTGTCATCTCATGCAATGTATTCAACAATAAAATCCGCCAAGCTTGACCCTGAATCGCTCTCTGAGGGTGATAGGTTATGTCATATTAGCTCAATTCAATATTCCATTTCAATAGCCTTTCAAAATTCACATGTCGTTGCAGGACCTGTCTCAAAGGCTAGTTGGTCATAACTTTGATTGGATGAGCTTGAAAGTAGGTATGGATCTTCCTTGAAGCGATTAACAAGCACTAAGCGAGCTTCTCCAGCTTTGGATAGTTTCTTTTTGCTCCTATTAATTGCTTTCCTGTAGTACATCGGCCTTTGGATTCAGGAGTCCTCATGCTCGAGAACGGCACTCAAAGCATACACCGATACTACTAGATAAATAACCAAGTCCTCATCCTTTAGCGGCTTCGACATAATAGGAGGTCTCTTTAAGTGATCCACCAGAGCCTGCAATGCATCTGTGCATTCTTGCGTCTGAGTGAAATTTCTCTTCCCTTTCTTGATCACTTTAAAGAAAGGGTTGCATTTATTAGTGGCTTTGGAGATGAATCAACTCAGGGCAGCGACCTTCCCATTCAAACTCTGGACCACTTTGATCGTTTCCGGGGCTTTGATGTTCCTGAGTGCTTCGATCTTCTCCCGATTGGCTTTGATTCCATGGCAGTTCACGATGAAGCCTAAGAGTTTCCCTGATGCAACGTCGAATGAGCATTTTAATTGGTTAAGCTTCATCCCATACTTTCAGATAATGTGGAACATCTCTACCAACTTAAATGTGGTTACTCGATCGTCATGATTTCACGAGCGTATCGTCCACATAGACCTCTATCGAGCGCCCCATGTGATCTTTAAACATCTTGTTCACCTAACTCTGGTAAGTTGCTCCAATGTTCTTCAATCCAAAGGGCATGCCAAGATAGCAGTACAGTCATAGGTTGTAATAAAGCTGGTGTGTTCTTGGTCTAGACGTGCATCAAAATCTGATTATAGCCAGAATATGCATCCATGAATCAAAGCAATTTATGCTCGGCGTTCGAGTCCACAGCTGATTAATCCTCAGGAGTGGGAAGCTGTCCTTCGAGCACCCCTTATTCAGGTCTAAATAATCGATGCATGCCATCCACTTCTTGTTAGCTTTATTTACCAGGGCTGGATTAGATACCCACTTTAGGTATAAGGCGTCATGGATAAAAGCCGTTGTCTTTCATCTTCTCCACTTCTTCTTTGGGTGCAGTGGATCTCTCCAGACCTAGGCTGCGGTATTTCTGTTTCACAAAAACGCATTTGGGATTTATATTCAATGCATGGATCGCTATCTCTGGTGATATTCCATACTTGTCTAAGTGATTCTAGGCGAACACATCCAGGTTCACTCAGAGAAAACCAACCAACTCCTTCATATCCTCACACCGAGCTGTGAAACGACCTTTAAAACCCGTGTAGGATCATCTTGGATGATCGGGATGTTGATCGTCAACTCGACTGGAGTCGCCCTCGCATCCTCCGGCTCTTTTCCCAAATCCATATCCATTTAGACCCAAGTTTGCTACCCAAGCCAAGGATCGGGCAGCGGTTGCTATGCGTCCAATACCTTGATGAAGAGAGTCCTCTCTGTACCTTTTCCTTTTGCCCTTTGCTTCGTCTCTTTCAGCTCAGCGACATAACGTTCTCGCCCAAGCCCCTAATTATCTTGCACTATTCCCATACCATTCTCTGTAGAGAACTTCATTGTTAACCACAAAGGAGCTATGGCCGCTTGAAATTTAGCAAGGGTCGGTTGGTCCAAGAAGGCATTATAAATAGAATAAATATCCAACACTACAAAAGACATGACCTGCACTATCTTGCAGTCACCTTCTTTAAGCTCCATGGGTAGATCCACACATCCTATTGGCTCAGTGATAATCCTGTTAAATCCTTGGATACGATATTTACACGGTTTTAAGTCCTTACCCTTCAGAAGCATCTGGTCATATTTCTTGAACAAAATGTTTACTTAACTTCCACTATCAACTAGCACCTTCCTTACATCGTAGGGTCGATCATGGCCGATATCACTAGCGGATCAATAGTCAGGGCCTCTACCCCATCAGCGTTTCAATTTCTAAAAATAATGTTATCTGTTATAGTCCTAAGTTGTTTCACTAGTGCATCATCTTTGATGAAAAAAAGGCTCTCATCTACTGCTTGCTTCAAAGCACCCACATACCATTCCATCTCGTTCCAGCTCTTCTCGGCTGGATGTGGTCCACCGCTACTAGTATTAATCACCAAATGTTTCTCAAGCCGCCTGGGCTAACCAACACAGGCCCAACTTGCCCCTGATGGGGATTTGATGTTCCTTGCCTACCATCCTACGGGACTTGCACAAACTATTGCAACTTCTTACGAATCAAATCATCGGTCACATCACGTAGATGTCTACATTCATTGGTGTTGTGATAGTGTGTCCATGAAATCTGCAAAACTTGCTCGGCTTCTTTTCCTTTTCAGTCAACTCCCTCGCAGTCTGTACTCTTGGCCATGAGTTGCCAAGAATATATTTTTAATCGAGTTATTCAATGGAGTATAATTATCATACCTTAGGATTCTTCCTCCAATTTGATTTCTTATCTTTAGCTTCATTGTTGTTCTTGATCTGTCCACCACTTCTATTGTCCACATTAACATCAACATTTTTGAAATTCCCTTCGGACTATTTTATAGCAACATTACTTTGTACCACCTCTGCCGACTTCCTGACATTGGTTTTTTCGACAGTAATGCTTTCCTCTTCGAAGCTCAAGAATTGAGTTGCCTTTTTGTAGAACACATCCATTTTCGGTGGGAGTCTCAACTTCAACCACCTCTCGGAATCAGTATCGGGATGGATCCCCCTAATCAGTGCCGTCAAGATAATATCTTCATGAGAATTTCTCACCTCCGTTACTGTGGTATTAAACCTTTACAAAAATCATTTAAAGACTCTCCCACTCCCTGGAAGAGGTTGGACAGTGACATGACGTCCTTTAGATAGGCAGTGTGCATACGGAATTTTCAATGAACTTCTATGTCAATTACTTAAAAGGCGATATGGATCTCAATGGCAGTCAGGTGAACCACACCATCGCTTCTCCCTCTAGGAAAATGGGGAAACAACAACATCGTATAGCTTAAGTAGCTCTGGAAGAATCCAAATGCCAATCGTACTTAATCAGATGCTGCCTCAGATTGATCTTTCGGTTTATGATGGCATTATTGGCATCACAAACCTCCTTGGGTATTCCTCGCCTAAGATTTCTTTCGTTAACGGATTCCTTCTTGGGGAGGAACCCCAATAACCATTGGTTTGATGTTGGCTCTCATTTATAAGTCTCCTTACCATTTCAATAAAATCCGACTTGGGGGGATCGACTAAACGGAGGTAATCGTGATCTACTCCAAGTGTTTGGCCCGACAAGCACTCTTAGTTAGTTTCACGATACCTGGGTTCCCTTGACTTTGGGAGAGCCATTCTTTCAGCAGTTCTATGTACATAATCTCTTTGCCGTGGATCCATGGAGGCCGCTTGATCTCCAACATTCTGGCCATCCATTGCACAATCAGAAGCTAAACTAGCACCGTAATTTGGAAGTCAACCACCCAAACCAACATTAGATAGTTCGATACCGATCTCATTTAAGGATTGGTATCGACCTATAAACCTTTGTCGCGGTATGTTTCGGGCCTTTGTTTTGACTTTTCGGTCTCTTTTATAAGCATCTTCTATTTTTTGTCCCTCTGCCTTCGCTCTGATGATGTGGAATTTTCAAATTCTAAACTAGAAGGTGTCAAGTCCCCTCTGCTTCTCTTATAGTTGTTAGTCAATTGATTCAACAAATCCAAGCTCCGTTTCATTTGTTGATTCAACTCATCAAGGCTTTCCTAGAGCTTGTCCTCCATTTTCTTCATCATGTGGCCCATCTCGATCCTAGTAATCACATCTTTTTGGTTCTGACCCTTAGTAGTGGTTAGCTACGCATCCTCCACAACATGTTTGGAATCGACATTCTCAACATCTTTAACACCTTTTAAAGTGGTGGATCGATCTCTTCAAGGAGCCATTCTGAATAGCGTTTTCTTTTAGATTTATTGGAAATCCGAGTAGTTCAAAAGAGTAAAAACCAAAGAAATTCGATCTATCTCTCAAATATAAGCGATCCAATAGTAGTTGATGGGTCCAAATGACTTGAAAACTACGTTCTCGGTGAAAGCACCAAAATATTAGTACCAAAAAGTGGCACAAACACCCAAAAATTGAGTAGAGGAAAAATGAAGAGATATAAAGTGCAAATAAGTAAAAGCAAGACACCAAATGTTTATTGTAGTTTGGCTAACTATTGCCTACGGCCACTTGAGATTTCTGTTGCTTATATTCCTATTTTGCAAGTATAGTTCTTAAGGACCAAAAAAGATACATGCGTGCTTACAAGATAATTATGTATAAGTTACAATGAAGTAAAAAGATCCTTAAAAATAAGTCCCTAGCCTCCTATTTATAGTTGTAGGTCACTGGGAAATGCTCCACCATGTCTTCCACCATAATCTCCACATTGCTGTAGTAGTTGGCCTTGAAGAAACGTGGCTATCAGCAAATAGCTATGGATTGGTACCAATCCATAGACATGTATCGGTACCGATCCATAAGATCCACTCATGGATCGATTCCAATGCTTTGTGATGTGGCGGCGCATTACTAGCTTCGCAATTTCCATCTTCTTTGCATTATTATAAGCTTACTACTGGCATGATAAGATGGATCCGTGGAGGAATGTAGTTGCTGATTTCCAGTGCTCGAGGAGATCGATAGAGAATTACATGTTATCAATGCAATGGAAGTTGAAATAGATTGCTGGCATCAACACTTATGAATATAAAGGAAATGGGGAATTTCTAATGGGTTTTATGGATCTGCATCAAACCATCACTTAGATGGGTCATGCTTTGGCATTTTTGGGATGTTCTTGGTTCTATTTTGTCACCTAGGTTATACATGGCTTTTGGACTTTACGGTTGTCTCTCCGGGCATCTTGTCTCGATAACTTTCAAGCTCGATTCATCAAGTCTGTCTAGATACTACCTGGTCAAAAGGCTGAATAATAATTATTGTGAATCTATTTATTTTACGCCTGAATACAAAATATGGAATTATAGGCTTAAATATTTGAATTGAACTTGAGATTCTTGCCTATATAGTCAGTACATTGTTAATTTTGATTAAATGTTGTATAAACAAAAGGATCTAGAATGTAAAGGTGAAAGTAGTCCTAAAAGTTATGAAATAATTCATTAATAACATTTATGTTAATTCCATATTTTGTTATTTGAATATTATAAGTTATTAAACATGAATTGAATATTGTTCAAATTTGATTGGGGTTTAAGTTTATATTTTAATTCATTGGAATGAAGAATGTTGCTATCTAAATTTCTATAGTTTATCCAATTTTATAATTGCATATGAAGGTGTGTAGTTTTAAATAACAAGAACATGTCCAAAAGTAAGAGATGTACAAAATAGGAATGTTTACCATATTTTGTATAGTCTGTTTCAATAAACACATAAAAGGAAATACCTTGTAATTCTGAATACAGTGCAAATCCTCCTTTTAGATAATTTATGAGAAACTACAGTGATAACATTTACCTTTTGAAAAAGATATAGTTCCAATGCATTAAAATATAGAAATCCATAAATGTATAACTAAAAGTGTTATAGATAGGAATAATAATAATTACATCGTCCTCAGGTACAAGAGGAAGAAATTGATAACATGGAATGGAAGCAAAAATGCTTAATATAATGCAGGAGATAGGAGGAAAAACTTCTTTAAACCAAACCATTAAAAAGAGAAAAAGCCAACTAAGAAATGGAGAATAGAATAATCAACATCAAACCATGCTAAAAGTGCAGGAGCAGCATATATCAATAATTTAGTGCAACAAAACAATGCTGAGAATGATCAAGAGGGCAAAATTCTAGAAAATAATTTGTTAGAATTAAATAATCCCATAAACATGCACAGTGCTGCAATCATTATCATTGCACATAAAGCATCAATGGAGCATCAACTTCTGCCCACACATCAAATCAGCCACTCTCCACATTACACGTACCACTGATCATTCCCACTATAATGCAACCGACCCGTCGCAATATTTGACCTCAAGAAAATCTGATGTTGCCACATGTCCCTCCTACAGTCCACAATCCCGTACAACATGTTAACTCTATAGATTTCAATATCAACAATTCATTCTCCATTGTCTCACTTGATGAAGAAGAAATTATCCTGAACTTACAAGACCAAGTCACAAACTTCTTACATGCTACAAACTCCCATGATGTGACATCAGAAGTATGCTCCCCATGCATGAAATGAAAAAACCTTTTCCCATGTAAAATATATCCACTATCATGCTAATTCAACCTACCTCTCAGAAAGCAACTGCTCTCGATCCACATTCTCACAATACCCATGTACATACTTCATGCTGCCAATCACTATCCATAAATCCACCACCTCTTAATACCAAACAACTATGCAACCAATCCTACGCTCACAACCAATATCCATCCAAACAATTAATCAACCGACCTCCCTCCAACCACATTCAATCAAGCATTTTCCTTTAGTAAGAAAGACTCATGTAACAATCAAACGTATCACCATTCCCCAACCCTAACTGTACTTCCCATTATAATCACTTGTCACCACCCAATCATCTCACCCTCCCACTCATGCAATGATCAAATGTATCACCACGCTCCAACCCTGACTCTACTTTTGCTTATAATCACTTATCACCACCCAATCATATCACCCTCCCACCACCTTTCCCCTCTACAACTAAGTATCATCCTCAATCACTTGTTATCACCAACTCTAAGAAGAAAAGTATTAAAAGTAAACATGGTGCGAAGATGACAACATCCACCAACCTTGACTTGAACTATGGTAAAGAATACAACCCAAATGAAAACCTTCCGTCTACAAACTCTACACTCCATTGTACATCCTCTACCCCATCAATACACACAAGAAGTCACCCCATCCTCTTTTATCCCCTCTTAGCCTATGTTGATACACAAAATCGCATTCTGGAACATAAAAGGAGCTCACTTATCCTCCAAGCAACTTGAAGTCAAGAAATTAACTAGGGAACACAACATACATCTCATGGCAGTTAGTGAAACAAAGCTTAACGATGAGCTTACAATTTAGGCTTGTAATAGAATTGCTACACACTGGAAATATGATACCAACCTTATACAAGCTCCCTATGGACGTCTAATGAATCTATGGAACCCTCTCTACTTCCCCCTTACTCCTCTCTCTTCAGCAGAACAGTATATTCATTATGAAGTCAAAAGCACTAGCACTAACACACCGTTCAATCTTACATATGTCTATGCTCACAACCATATCGACCCTAGATTAGCCTTATTATCTCACCTACCATCTCTTAGATAAAAAGACCCTCCATGGTTGGCTATCAAAGACTTCAACTGTATGCACAACTCGGCCTTGTCTTTTGCCCTCCATTCATATGCTTCCACCTCATCGCCAAGCCTCCCTCCCCTTGTACTCACATTTTTCTCTTGTCCGCTCCATGAAAACTTTACCAAACATGCAATTATAAGCATTTGTACTAAATGTCTTCCTAAGTTGCCAAAAAGTCACATCATGTCCCCTTATGTTTCCTTAAGCATCTTATTCTTTTTAAACTTTATATACATTGGTATAAATATATATACATACACTACTACACATATATACACATACTAAATTATTTACTAATGTATATGTTCACACTAAAAAGTTCATAATGTTTTCGATAACTTTTAGTAGACGAAAAATCAAAAATTTAAAAAACGAATTCCGATCACATTTTCAATCTTTCTTTGAACTATTATTTTTGTAAATGGAATTTGAAAATGATTTCATCATCATTAATTATTATTCAAAAAAGTTTTATTTGGTAGTTAAAATCCATTATTTAAATATTTAAAAATGATTTAAATATTCATAAATAATGTGATTAATATATGGGTCGTTACAGTCTTCCAAAAATTCATTTAGGCAGATTCATACAAGATCCCTTACGAGTAAGTATTACATGCGATCTTTCGACTAGCATAACCTGCCAACTCCTTGACCTAGGATATGTTGGTGTTTTTTATAGATCCTTATCTTGTAAAATTTTATAAACTATTATTTAGATGAAATATATTAACCTTGTGTACTACTCTTTAGCACATTATCTTATAGAAGAAACTAACTCAACTTTACTCACGATTAATCGTACATTGTCAAACAAAATTTGATTACTCCATATCAATCCATCTTTGTGTATCACATGAAGCAGTTAGTTTGAGATTGAATCTTTATTCATTTTAGGTACATTTGGAACCTTTTCCAATATACTCACTAATTTGATCAAATCAAATCATTTCTATCGCATGTTATTTTATTTACTTCTGTTTTATATCCCATAAGTTTACCATACACATGCTACATGTGTATCAAATACACAGGTCTATGTCGACGATAACTCGTTGGTGAATATGACAAAATATGTGGAACAGTTTTGGTGTTTATAGAATTAAAGTTGCATACATCTATATGTATCAATCCAAAGAGTTCATAAACTCTTAAGATACTACCACTAAATGGGTGCATAACTCTTTATTGTTTGAGATATAGTTAACAATTATCATATGATTCAAAATCATACAATAAAATTATTTCTCAAAACTACGGCTTGGTCTATAATTCCAAAACAACTGTAAATAATATTAGATACTTTTGTATTTTCCAATGCATCGCTTTTGCTAAAAAAATTCCACATTATAATTTTATTTCACAAAGAATATTCATAATATTCATATTGAAATATGGCCATGTCTATTATTTTTAGTCAATACCGAAAAATAATCAATATTTCATAAATAATGTATGGTAAGTTTTACGAAACTAATTTTCGTACTATGATGCAATTAATAAGTGCTATATGGCATACTCCCACTATTTCCACCATTAATATAATAGTGTGCTAAATTCGGAGGTCCATCATTCACTTAGTACAATTTGTTTATTTCATTCACTACATCTATTTACAGTAGAGAGTTTCTTGATCAAATATCTTAAGCTCAAAGAAATAAATCTTGTAGAAAATAATATTTATATGAAAATACATTTCATAATAGAAATTATATTTCTTATTCTAATATCAAGTATCAATTATTATTACAATTCTCATTTCCATTGTTTCTCTATAAAGAAGAAGTGACTATTCATTTTATTCATCCCAATTGTACCGTAATACATTTGTTTTCCTTTCAGATGGTTAAACTATTCAAAAGAAAACTATACTACAATATGATAACAAACTCTTTACAAAAATGCGTTCAATTATCCTAAACATTTAAGGGCATCAAATATGTTGCACTTTACGTAAACCGATCAAAATGGCATTTCAACGATCGATTTCTTATATCTACCTTGTAGTTTTTGGTCTTGTGTTATATTAACACAATATGATCCCTTTTGCAATCAATCAGATTAAATACTCGATCTCGCACTAAAGATTATTTGGTTTTTCGGATGAACTAATTTCATTGAAATATTGTACATTACATACGTTGACCATTCACCATATAACATTAATATGCAATTGTATCTGGATCAAATATCCATAGTCTTGTATTGCTTTTAGAGTTTGAAAGTCATAGAATGCAATACATGGTCTTTACCAAATAAATGCATAAGTGACCAAACCATGAATGTAATCAGTAGTTGTAAAATCAGGCACTTGCATAGGTGTTGAAACGTTAACATGCAATAGGAATTTAATAGTGGGTATTATATTTCCATTTGTCAACTTTCGATTAAGTTCGTTTGTATATGTTAGTTGATAAACATTTTATCAATCGTATTAAATGCACAAATTTGTCATTCTAGATAATTATAACATTATTTAGCATATGTTCTTACAATATTAGAAAGGTTAAATGTTACCATTTCATTTTTTAATGAGGCCACCACTAGTCTTTTATGTTTCTTCAAACCTTAAGGTGAAACATAGAAGTCTTTCGACTTCACTAATGGGTGTTTGGACTCATTTGTCTCGGTATTCTGACCTTGAGTTTTCTCAACAAATGATAGCCCCATAAATGATGGATAACTCCTTATCGGTTATATCACATATAACTCCTAACCACTTCTCCTTGTCCAAAGCTCATTTCGACCTTGAGTTTTCTCAACAAATCGAATGAGATTATTCACTCATACATACCACATCGCGACGGCCTAAGTGTAACATATGTACCTTGAGCTTGCTCAACAAATACATATAGTTATCTTACTTCATCTATTCAATATATTAACAATACTATACATAACGTCCTTAGCTTAAGTTTACTCAACAACCAAGAATTATGCAAGTAATTTATTAATATATATATGGTAGAGAACAACGTTATATTGAAGATTCATAATCTTCAGTATATTATATTGAGTGATATCGACTTATGTAATAATGTATTTCTTATGAAATACACTCGTGATTCAAGTGTCAAACACATCAGAAATCACAGCATACATACATTTACGTGTGTATTTATTTCTTAAGTCTATTTGGATTTCTTTAATGTTCCACCTTTAGTTTATACATTCATATTATATAAGTCATTATTATATAACTTTTATATTTTAATTAACTTATACAATAATCTTATGTATAACATTTTATTAATTAAATCTTATTTAATTAATTTCAGTTAATTAACTCTTTAATTAGTTTTAAATTAGTATTTCAATACAACTTTTACATTGGACATATCTATTATAACCTTTAAAATGTATACTATAACCTTTATAATGTATACCATAACCTAGTATAACACATAAATCTTATATATGCATACTTTTTATTTAATTAATGAACCTTTAATTAATCAATTTAATTAAATAATTTTAAACAAATTATATCAACTTCAAAATTTATCTAACATACATGTATACTTAAGTTATCTTAACACTTTAAAATAACATAATATATATCAACATATATAATACATGCATATAAGTACTAATTAATTAACTCGTTTAATTAATTAATCTTATTAATAAATTTTAAATTTTGAAATTAATATTTAAACAGTATCAAACATTTTGAAATTTTCATTATCTTTCTAAACTTTTTGAAAATTTATGTTATATTATAACCTTTTATAGTAAACATGTTTGTATTTTAAATTTAACTTTTAAATATAAAATCTTGTCTCAATTTTCCAAACTATTTTGAAAATTATTCCCAAGCCCAATTCAAGTTGGGCATTTCCTATCAGGGGGAACCTTTGGGCTCACTTCACCTTTCAGGCCAGGCAGGTAACCAAGTAGGATATGGTACTTGATTACCCAATTCCAATCCTAGAAATCTCCTTTCTAGACACTGTATTAAGTGCGCAAGCTTAATTAGTTAACCCTAACATAACTAATTTAGACCACATAGGCTATTGAGCTCTGAGACCACTGAAGAAACTGGGCCAGCCCACAGCGGAAATATGAGTGAACTTCAAAAAAATTAGCCATTTTGGATCTTTAATGAGCATATGAAGTCTAAATATACTTAGAACTTTTCTAAGTTTCTTTTAAATAAAATCAATATTTTATTTAATTGTATAAATAAATTTTTACTTTAATTTAATGTGTTTGTAAATTAGAGTATATCAAATTATATCAAATATACTCTTATGTACTTCCTTCCCCTTAACTTATTCAGCTAATGACATGGCATAAATTTATTTAGAGAAGGAAACTTTTCATTTCCTTCTCTTAACCTATTCAAATAATGAAGGGGCGTATTATTTATATGGAGAGAGAAATCTTTCATCTATCTCTCTTTAATTAAATTGATCGATCGTATGAATATCATTAATTAGCAACAGTATATGGCATGAATGTATGTATAAAAAAATATTATATAATAGTGTAAATTCTGTAAGTGCGACATATGATAGGTACCATCAATTGATGGTAAGGTGTAGACATATAAACAAAATTAAATGGATGGCTAATCACATAAAGGGAAAAAATAGGAAATAAACAAAGGGTAAAAATGATGATTGAATCAATTTCCCATTCTGTAAACTTAATTAATGCAACATGTAAATGACAAATTATAGGCATCATATTATAAGGATATAAACAGTCGAAAATAAAAGTATGTATATATTATTGCCTTATTTAATTTGTTTCCTGCTTTTGGAAAGAAATTTAATCATACTTTGACAATATGAAATACATGTAATAAATTTTATATATGCAAACTTACAAATAAAATTAATTGTATGTATATAAGATTAAATCACATCTTTCCATTTAACGAAAATTAGATATTTATAGCAATCAATTTAAAAGTATGTTTATTGTTAAAACATTAATTGTATGTGTATAATATTCAATAAAATATCTCTAATTAATACAAATTAGAAACTATAGTAATCAAATTAAAATTTAGATTTATTGCCAAAACATCTTCCATTTTTTAATTTCCAAAATAATATGAACACAAAATACATACATATAAGCTTTCAAATCTAAAATTATGTTTTGTTTCATATGATTTGAAACATAAATCTTCAATAAAGCACAGTAATATTCATAAACATATTTTAGCTTAATTTGTTGAAGTAAAATACAATCAAAACAATATGAGCATACAAAATTTTAGATCTAAAGGATTATACTTTAAATTGAATGTTTACAATATAGATCTATAATAAAACATTTTATTCAAACATATATAAATTTTAATTTTAATTTAACAAAATAAGAACCCAATTGATAGATTGAACATACAAATTTCTGATCTAAAAATTAGACTTTAAATTAATAGAACATAGTTCCAAAACAAAACATTATATTTAAACATATACAAGTATTAGTTTTGATTTATTAAATAAAACACCGATTGATTCACTCAGCAAACAATTCAAGCTATACAAGCAATTTTTAACTTAAATGAGGTAGTGATATGTACATACAAATTATGATAATTAAAGTTCTCTTTCAACAAACATTACATCAATATCATTATCTATTAAAGAAAAACATACCTTATTACTCAAAGCCATAAAGCACATCTTGAAAATGGAGTCCCCTTAGGATGCTGCCTAGAAGTGACACCTTGAATGATGATATCTCCTCAGATCTTCAAAATCCCCTTCTATCCTTGCAAGAGGTGGATAAACCATCTTTGTTTTTTTGATGTTTTCATATAGAGTTGAAAGAATTTTGGAATTTTTTTCTTCTGCCATGAAAAGTTAGGAGAAGAGAAAGAAATAGGCTGAATGAGAAAGTCTGAACCGTATTTACAGAATGAATTAGAGAATATGTTTTATTTGAAATAATGAAACTTTTATCGTTCTTTAATTAAAACTTTTCTAATTAATTTCCTTGATTGTCCCTCTCTCTCCAATCCTTTCTTTACACGTATGTCATCAAGTGACATAAAATTTCCACAAATTATGTCATCAAATGACATAAAATTTCCATAAATCATGTCATCAAATGACATAAAATTTTCATAAATCATTTCATGCAATTATCTTACATTGATATCGTATATCAATGAGCGTAAATATAACTTTTATAAATGCATTAAAATAATTACAAAAAAATTTCAAGCATCAAACAAGTAATAATTAATATTTCTCAAATATCAATTAATTAATCAATTTATAACGTTGTATACAACAACAACTAAGTCATTATTCCCAATCAAGTTGGGGTTGGTTAGAGATGGAACCCAAAACTAAATGACAAAATCAATTTAAAAGTTATAATAATAATAACAATAATGAAATAAAGTCAAATAAGTAAATTAATAATAATAACCAAGTAAAATAAAATCAAATAAAAATATATATGTATATATATAAGAGGAATGATAATAATAATACTAATAGTGATAATGATACTAATAGTAATATTCGTCAAAGACCAAACCTACGTCTTAGGCTCCTGTTCCCTAGTCCTATAATCTAAAACTTATAGAACTCAACGCTCATGTTTTTGGTACATGAATCACTAATTCCACTCGCTCCGATCCGTCACCAGCTCCTCGGATGTACCCTAATCCTTCAAATCCCTTTTTACTACTTCCTTCTATGCCAACATTGGTCGACCTCTACCTCTCTTTAAGTATTCAACAAAGCCTATAATTCCAACATGCATAAGTGCCTCGTGCGGCCTTCGTTGAAGATGTCCAAACCATCTTAAATGATGTTGAATTAGCTTATCCTTAATTGGTGCTAGCCTAAGTTTATCACGTATATCATCATTCCTAATTCAGCCTCTTCTTGTACGAGCGCAGCTCCATCGCAGCATATGCATCTCCGCCACGCTTATCTTTTGGACGTGTTGGCTTTTAGTAGGCCAATATTCTACACCATACAACATCGCAGGCTTGATTGCCATTTTGCAGAACTTTCCTTTAAGCTTTTGTGGGACCTTTCTATCACAAATAATCTAAGACGCTTGTCGCCATTTCACCTATCCCACTTCGAATTCTAAAACGAACATCTTCATCAATCTCACCGTTATACTGCAACATTGATTCTAGATATCGAAATGATTCCTTCTTGGGAACTATTTGTACGGCCAGAGTGACATCTGAAAGAAGCTATGCGGTAGGATCGTATAATATGGAATAGTGGAATGGTCTAGGTAGATACCAATAAGCAGTAACTAAAGTAGACACCAAGACTTTATACTGGTTCGGACCTCTTGTCCTACGTCCAGTCCCTAAACTCCTCTTAGGAATTTAACTAACCAACAACCCTCACTTAACCCGGAGGAATAGGTTTACAACTTCCCCGAACAACCGAACGGGATTTCTTGCCTCAACTACCGAAGAGGACTTCAACAGATACAAAGAGTATTTCTGACTTGTTGTGTTCTTAATAACACTAATGAGTCTAATTGAGTACAACTTTCCTATAATCTTATCCTCAAGAAAATGAAATGTGTTTATGAAATTTAGGAAATATAAATTGCTATGAATCAAAAGAGTATTTAAGATAAATCATAGATTCAAGCAATTGAAGTGGTTTGTGATTTCTTTTGAAAATTTAAGAAATTTGAAAATATGATCAAGATAATAGAGAGATTAAAGCAATTAGAATTCGTAATTTGCAAATGATAGAATCATGTATTTATAGGTGTAGAAGAGGTGTATCTATTTGCAAAAGGATCCAGGCAAGAGATGCATCCATTACCATTGGAGAATGGTTGCAACTCCTAGGAAGAAGAAGGTGTCTTTTCATAAAAAATTCGCAGGATTGAATTCAGTCAACTGAACAGGGAATTTCATTCGATTGAAACTTGTGCATGTTGTAATTCTGTAATAGGTTCAGTCGACTGAAATTTCCTGTTCAGTCGACTGAACTGGTAGTTTCTGCACAGTGAACACTTAACTAAAATATTAAGTTATGAAATGTGTTCGTGTGTTTGTGCAAGCTTCTTGAGGATAGATTTTAACAATAAAACTAAGACTAAGACCTATATATAATCAGTACTCATGATATCCTTGGTCTTCATAGTCCTTCCTTTAGCTTTGCACATGTCTCTTCCCTTTTGTTGAATCACATTGTCATTGATCAAAATATAGCATATCAACATTCTCCCCCTTTTTGATTGATGACAATACCTATGTTTGTAGAGATGTAATTATCTTTCCTCCCCCTGAATATATGCACTATCTTTCCTACAAACAAAGTTAGTGACATAGACTTTTCTCCCCCTTTGTCATCGACAAAAAGGAAGTAATAATTTGTAGAAATATATAATTGTCAAACAAAGCAACCACATGCATGCATAACCATAGTGTGAATCATACAAACCATAGAGTATCACGAATAAAAGAAGGCTATTTATACAAGCCTTTTCAGAAGTGTTTGAAAATTAATAAAGAGTTCCGGAAATCAAATCATCAAAATGATCAAGGGTCCCTGTCCCAATTATAAGAGTCTTCACGTTCTCCTTCTGGTTCACGAATAACAGGTCCACTGGTTGGTTGTCTAAAAGCTCCTCCTCCTTGACCACCACTGTTACCACTAGTGCTGCTGCTCGGATTCTCCTCGGAAGATGTCCACGTGAACATTGGAGCTGGGCGCTTGCCGTGTGAGGTAGAAGCAGAAGTGGTGCTGGTGCATGAAATGGCATCCCATAGTTTGTTGAAGAACCCTTTTACCATATCAAGTTTGTGATCAACCTTTTTGAGATGAGTATCAAGTATTTTTTGATTTCTTGATAGAATTCCCAACAATTGATTTGTAGTAAAATCTGGTTGAACAAGATGGATTTTATCATCTTGATCAAGAGGTTCTTGTTGTGGAGCTTGAGGTTGAGGTTGGTGAGGTTCTTGTTGACGTACTTCCCATTCGGCTAGAGATATGATACGAGGAGGCTTTACCGGTAGTTGCATGAGGGTTATAGTCCGATGGTTAATTTAATGAACCATCGTATTTTCTGAGTTCGGTAGTGGCGTATCAACGTCTAGGAGAAGTCGCATTGTGTACTCGCCAAAATATATCGTTCTCATTTTCCCATTGTTGAAGGAAAGAAATTCATTAAGTACTAATTGCACCCAATTTACTTAAATATTTCCCCATATAGCATATAGTGCCCGGTAGTTATGCGGGTACACTATTTCATAGGAGCCGGTGCGGGGGGTAGTGGTCCTCATAAGGGCTTTGTGTAAAAACCTAGCTCTTGGTCTTAAGGAGATGGATTTGATATCTTGGTTATTGATCTCATCCTCTAAAAATTGATGATTTATATTGTCACGAATATGAGGATTGAAATCTATTTCCTCAAGCTTTCTACCAACGTTTGGGGATCCTAGAATATGATCAATGCGATCAAGTGAAAACCAAACCTTTTTCCCGCATACCATACTCCAAACACTGTCATTCGGATTTCGTGGAGTTTGGTGTCCAAGGTTGAGGTTGGCATAAAATAATTTGACCATAATATGGTTGATGGCATGGTCATTACGATTAATGTCTAAAGGCGATGTCAAACTTGCCTGGTCTGTTAAAGCTTGAATATTGTAGGTTTGAAGACCTTGGAAATCAACAAATGAGTGCTCGAAGATCCTTGACTTCTTCATCTTGCTCCACCGAGTGACCGCAACTCCATTGTAAAGCCATTGATCGATTTGGGCATCAATTGGCTCGGAGGAGGTTGAAGTTGAAGCTCTAGAACGTTTAGGAGGCATAATTGTGGAAATTTTAAGGAAGAAATTGAGAAAAAGTAGTAATTGGGGGCTAGGGTTTTCTTAGAAATGGAGAAGATGAAGTTTGGAAGCGGTAAAAAATAAAAGTAAAAATGAAAAAGATGGCTAAGTAGGGTAAAAAAAAAGTTGGTAAACTGCGTTCAGTCGACTGAAATTTTCTGTTCAGTCGACTAAACTGGAAGCCGAAAGTTTTCTGGCTAAAATTCAGTCGACTGAACTGTTGGCTGAAAGTTTCTGTCATATATTTAGTCGACTGTGTAGAACTATTCAGTCGACCGATTTTTGCATTTTTGGTTTTTCTTGACTTTTTAATGCAAATGTTTTATTTAATGAAATAATTACAATTATATAGTAATATTATGATACAACAACATTATTTTGACCACAAAACCATCATTTCTTGGGGGATGGAGTCTTCTTCTTTGGTGTTTTATATTCCTCATTTGCCATATAGTTCTTGTCCCATGAATTTGGGCTATATTGAGGTATTTATGGCGATACCCAAGGGTTTATCGGATCGATTGATGTACGATATGAAGAAGATGGATCAAACGAATTAACTGGTGGAGGTAAGGGCTCACTCACATCCTTTTTCTTCGAGCTGTAAAATTTTAAACCAATTTGCTCAAGAAAGCTTAAGCGTTTAGCCGTTACTTTCTGTTCAAAATACAAATCACGTTGAAGGTCTATTTGCTGCTGTTGATAATGATGAATTTCATCAATCTTTTTCTTCATATCTGGAGAGATAAATAGCGCACGTTTGGCCTTCTTAGAATCCGGTGTATACCCAGTTCGATAATTTTCCCATTTATAAACAGGCTCGTGTTTTGGTGTTGGCGTAGGAAGATGCGGTGATGCAGCTGAGCTATCAGTTGAGAAGGTTATATTGATGGATGAGTTTGATTTGTTAGAGGACATTTTTCTACTGAGTTTGAAAAAAAAAATTAACAATCATATGTGTATATATATATGATGAGAGTTTTTTTTTAAAAGTGTGGTGTAGAAACAATAAGAATTTAGAGCCAGAAGTTGAATTATTGGTCAATAATTTACTTTGAAATGAATGGTCTTAGAAGGATGTTTTAGTTTATGAAATATTATATAGCTAATTCAAATGTATAGATTAAATGATTAAGTTTTTAAACCCATAGTTAAGTGAACTAAATTCATGTCTGACTTTTGTTTAGATGAAGTATATTCTAGCTAATTAAGGTATGAGATATATTACTCATGTATTATATTCCTTACCATTATAATTCTTGTTATTAAATATCTTTGAAAGATATTATTCCCGATTCTCTTCGTAATTTTATAAATGAGTTTTCTAGTAATGGTTTAGTAAATATATCGGCAATTTGATTTTCGGTAGAAATATATTCTAAATTGATAATTCCTTTTTCGATATTATCACGTAGAAATTGGTGATGAATATCAATATGTTTTGTACGAGAGTGATTTACCGGATTTTTAGATAAATTTATTATACTTGTATTATCACAATATATTGTAGAATTTGTTAAATTTATATTAAAATCTTTAAGTGTTTGTTGCATGTATATGACTTGAGTACTAGCTAAAGCGATAGATATATATTCCGCTTCACAGGTTGAAAGCGAAACACAATTTTGTTTCTTACTAAACCAAGATACAAGTGATTTTCCAATGAAATGGCACGTACCACTTGTACTTTTTCTATCTGTTCGAGATCCACCAAAATCAGCATCACTAAATGAAACTAACTCGAATGGCCAATCTTTTGGATAGAAAAGACCAAAGTCCTTAGTATTATTGAGATATCGCATAATTCGTTTTACGGCTCTTAAATGTGATTCTTTAGGATTAGCTTGAAAACGTGCACATAAACATACACTCATCATTATGTCTGGTCTACTAGCGGTTAAGTAAAGTAAAGAGCCTATCATACTTCTAAACAACTTTTGGTCTACACTCTTGCCATTTTCATCTCGATCGAGATGAGTTGTGGTACTCATAGGAGTAGGTTTACCAGAAGTGTTTTCCATTCCAAAAGGTTTAATTAGACTAGCACAATATTTTTCTTGGTTTAAGAAAATTCCATTCGTTAATTGTTTAATTTGAAGTCCGAGAAAATAAGATAATTCTCCCATATGTGACATTTCGAACTCCTTGGTCATTATATTTGAAAATTCTTTACATAATTTTTCATTAGTTGATCCAAATATAATGTCATCTACATATATTTGAATTATTAAAATGTCTTTAGTAGTGTTTTTAGTGAATAGAGTTTGATCTACTTTTCCGATTTGAAATCCCTAATCTAGTAGATATCTCTTAAGTCTCTCATACCAAGCACTAGGTGCTTGTTTAAGACCATATAATGCTTTCTTTAATTTATATACATGATCTGGATATTTTTCATGAATGAATAAAGAGGGTTGTTCTACATATACATCTTCTTTTATAAAACCATTTAAAAAAGGCACTTTTAACATCTATTTGATAAAGTTTAAAATTGTGAAAACAAGCGAAGGCTAATAAAGTACGTATTGCTTCAAGTCTTGCAACTGGAGCAAACGTTTCTTCGTAATCGATTCCTTCTTCATGATTATAGCCTTGTGCTACTAATCTTGCTTTATTTCTAGTAATATGTCCAAATTCGTCTGCTTTATTTTTATAGACCCATTTAGTTCCAATAACTGATTGGTCCTCAGGACGAGGAACTAACTCCCAAACATTATTTCGTTCAAACTGATTTAACTCTTCTTGCATGGCAATAATCCAGTATTCATCCGTTGAAGCTTCTTTTGAATTTTTAGGCTCAATAGTTGAAAGAAAAGCAACATGACCCATTTGGTTTAGTTGGCTTCTTGTTTGAACTTGCAAATCAATCTCTCCAATTATATTTTGTGTAGGATGATCTCGTAGGATTCTAGGAGGAGATCTAATTTGATTGTTATTGATTTGATTAATATTTTCATTATTTTCAAAACTTATATTTTCGGTGTTGGATATAATTTCTTCATCATCTTTGATGATTGTATTTTTATTAAAGTTTTCATCAAAAGATACATGTAAAGTTTCTTCTATTACATTTGTTCGTTTATTGAAAACACGATATGCCTTACTTCGTTCTGAGTAACCTACAAAAATACCATGGTCAGCTTTTGGATCAAATTTTCCAAGTTGGTCTTTTGTGTTGAGAATAAAACATTTTGACCCAAATATTTTTAAGTACAAAATATTAGGTTTTCTTCCATTAAAAAGTTCATATGAAGTGTTTTTAGTTAAAGGTCATATGGAAATACGATTTAATACATAGCACGCAGTTGCTACAGCTTCTGCCCAAAAATGCTTTGGTAATGTACTTCCATTTAATAACGTTCTTGCGCATTCTTGAAGAGTTCTATTTTTCCTTTCTACAACTCCATTTTGTTGTGGAGTTCTAGGAAATGAAAAATTACGATTTATTCCTTTCTTTTTACAAAATAATTCAAATGATTCATTTTCAAATTCGCCTCCATGATCGCTCCTCATATTTTTGACTTTTAAATTCTTAATATTTTGAATTCTTTTAACAAAATTTTTGAAATAATCAAACGTATCACTTTTTTTTTTCATAAATATTGTCCATGTATATCTTGAGAAATCATCAACCATTACAAAAACATATCGATTATGGTTAATAGATTGAACCTGTGTTGGTCCGAATAAATCCATATGTAATAATTCTAATGGTTGTAAAGTTGAAATAACTTTCTTAGATTTAAAATATGATTTAGTTAATTTTCCTAATTGACAATCATCGCAAATATTATTTATTTTAAAATTTATTTTTGGTAAGCCTTTGACTAATTCATTTTTTGAAAGTTTTCGAATAGATTTAAAATTAATATGACAAAATCTTTTGTGCCACAACCAAGGATCGTTATCTTTGACCATTAAACACATATCTTTATTATTATTAATTTTCATGTTTAAAACATAAATATTTCTATCTCTCTTTCCTTCAAAAATAAGATTTTGATTTTGATCAAAAATACAACATTTATTTTCAAAAAAAGTTATTTTAAAACCTTTGTCGCATAGTTGACTTATTCTTAATAAATTATGTTTTAGGTTTTTAACTAAAGAAACATTTGTAATAAGGGGTAAATTTGATATAATGTAGTTGCACACATCTCCTTTGCCAATGATGAAACCTTTTGAGTTATCTCCGAAGGTAACAAAGCCACCATCAAAGTATGAAATATTTGTAAGCATTTCTTTGTCTTCGGTCATGTGTTTTGAGCAACCACTATCCAAAATCCATTTTCTTTTCTTGAGTGAGACCTGCAAAAAATATTAATAAATATATTGGTACCCACCTTTTAATAGGGTCCTAAGAGTTAGATCTTAGGAAACCAAACCCAAGTGGGTTTAGTATCCCTTTTATAAAGATAATTACTATTTTTGTGAACTATTTCTATAAAGGAATTTATATATTTGTTCCGAATTAAATTATTGTTTGTTTTCGGAACCCATATTTTGATTTCCTTTTTCTTTTAAGTGTGTCTTGGTATGTTATTTTTTAATACCATACTATATTTTGAATTATCTTCCTTCTTAAAATTAGCATTTTTCTTTGGAAGAATTTTTGATTCCTTTTTAAAACCTAATCCATTTTTATTTGAAGAGGATTGAGAATTTTTGAGAATTTTAGATAAATTTTCTCTTCCCTTATTAAAATTAGAAATATTTTTAGTAATGTTATCTAATTTAATTTGAAGACTAGTATTTTCTAATTCAAATTTTTTTAGTTTATTTTTTAAACTGTGATTTTTAGAAATAATTTCATCATTCTTTGTCTTTTGAGTTTCAATTTCTTGGCTTAAAAGTAAAAGTTGACTATTTGAGTTTGAGAGAGATTCTTGAACTTTTTCAAGTTCTTCTTCTAATATTTTTTTCTCGTCTTTTAACATATCTCTTTCAAATTCAGCTTTGTTCTGATTTTCACGTGTCTCTTTAAGTTTCTTTTTGAGAATTTTTATAGTATTTAAAAATTCAGTGTTTACTTCTATTAAATCATCATAAGATAAATCACTAACCTCAGATTCTTGAGCCATAAAGCACACATTTGCTTGTCCATTGTTGTTATCACTATCACTATCTGATGAATCTGAATCGTCCCATGTGACAGAAAAAGCCTTCTTTTTAAATTTGTCTTTCTTATTCTTGTTGTTGAAGTTTTTCTGATTCTCCTTCTTTAGCTCCGGACAGTCTTTTATCATATGACCTTTCTTGTGACAATTAAAATTTTCCATATTTGAGGATGAAGGTTTGTTCAAGAAATTCTTTTTGAAACCGTTTTTATTTCCTTTTCTATATTTTAAGAATTTCTTGAAATTTTTGGCAATAAATACTAGATCCTCATCTTCAGACTGCGAATCTTCCTTTTCTGCGTGAAAAGCCACATTTTTTCTTTCCTGTGCTTGATCTTTCTTAGCTTGCATGTTAACTTCATAAGACATAAGGCTTCCAATTAATTCTTCTGGTTTCATTGTAGATAGATCATTTGCTTCCTCGATTGCTAAGACTTTTCTCTCCCACTCGTCAGTGAGTGAATTTAGGACCTTAGATATAATATCAAAATCCGTAGACTTTTCTCCTAATCCTATTAAGGCATGATGAATGTCTTGAAATCTCAAGTACATGTCATTGATGGATTCATTCTGTCGCATTCTAAAGTTTTGGGACTGGTTCTTTAGCATGGAAATCTTTGTTTGTTTGACCTTGTTTGTGCCTTCATGTATGGTTTTAAGTGTATCCCATATCTGATGTGCAATAGTACAAATTCTAACACGATTGAACTCATTTCTATCCAAGCGCAAAATAGCATATTCATAGCTTTGGCATTTGCACTAGCTTCATTCTTCTGAGTTTGTGTCCATGTAGGGTAATCAGTTGTGGGTATAACAAACTCTGCTTGAGTTGCATTCCAGGCTTCGAAGCTTGTTGCTTGCATATAAATCCTCATCCTTGTAGCCCAATAATTATAGTTTTGTCCATTGCATAGAGGGGGACTTTGGGTAGATTGTCCTTCTGCAAATGTCGAGTTATAGGCAGTTGTGCTTGTGCTTGCGTTATTTTCCATATTATCAATATGTCAAATAACGGTGTTATGGTTATAGGACAACCTAGCTCTGATACCAATTGAAAGAAGCTATGCGGTAGGATCGTATGATATGGAATAGTGGAATGGTCTAGGTAGATACCAATAAGAAGTAAGTAAAGCAGACACCAAGTCTTTATACTGGTTCGGACCTCTTGTCCTATGTCCAGTCCCTAAGCTCCTCTTAGGAATTCAACTAACCAATGACCCTCACTTGACCCGGAGGAATAGGTTTACAACTTACCCAAACAACCGAATGGGATTTCTTGCCTCAACTACCGAAGAGGACTTCAACTAGATACAAAGAGTATTTTTGACTTATTGTGTTCTTGATAACACTAATGAGTCTAATTGAGTACAACTTTCCTATAATCTTATCCTCAAGAATATGAAATGTGTTTATGAAGATTTAGGAAATATAAATTGCTATGAATCAAAAGAGTATTTAAGATAAATCAGAGATTCAAGCGATTGAAGTGGTTTGTGATTGCTTTTGAAAACTTAAGAAATCTGAAAATATGATCAAGATAATAGAGAGATTAAAGCAATTAGAATTCGTAATTTGCAAATGATAGAATCATGTATTTATAGGTGTAGAAGAGGTGTATCTATTTGAAAAAGGATCCAGGCAAGAGATGCATCTATTATCATTGGAGAATGGTTGCAACTCCTGGGAAGAAGAAGGTGTCTTTTCATAAAAAATTCGCTGTTTTAAATTCAGTCGACTGAACAGGGAATTTCAATCGACTGAAACTTGTGCATGTTGTAATTCTGTAACAGGTTCAGTCGACTGAAATTTCCTGTTCAGTCGACTGAACTGGTAGTTTCTGCACAGTGAACACTTAACTAAAATATTAAGTTATGAAATGTGTTCTTGTGTTTGTACAAGCTTCTTGAGGATAGATTTTAACAATAAAACTAAGACTAAGACCTATATATAATCAATACTCATGATATCCTTGGTCTTCATAGTCCTTCCTTTAGCTTTGCACATATCTCTTCCTTTTTGTTGAAGCACATTGTCATTGATCAAAATATAGTGTATCAACAACATCTCCATCCTTCGACCTAACACCGCTGAACCCGCACTTCATATACTCTGTTTTAATTCTGCTAAGCCTAAATCCTTTTGATTTTAAAGTCTGTCTCCACAGCTCTAGTTGTCTATCAACCACAATCCTACTTTCATCAATTAGCACAACATCATCAGCAAATAGCATACACCAAGGAATCGCACCTTGTATACCCTTCGTAACCTCATCCATCACTAGAGCAAAAATGTAAGGACTCAAAGCTGACCCTGAATGTAATCCTATGTTAATGGAAAAGTCACTGGTTTTACAATTGTTTGCTCTGACACTAGACACAACATCATCGTACATATCCTTGATAATTGTAATGTACCTTGTTGGGACTCTCTTCTTTTTCAGGGCCCACCATATCACCTTTCGTGGTACCTTACCGTAGGCTTTCTCCAAATCGATAAATACCATGTGTAGATCCTTTTTTTGCTCCCTAAACCTCTCCATAAGTTGTCTTATCAAGAAAATTTCCTATGTGGTCGACCTCCCAGGCATGAACCCAAATTGGTTTTTTGAAACACTTGTCATTCTTCTTAATCGATGTTCAATGACTCTCTCCCAAAGCTTCATTGTATGACTCATAAGCTTAATTCCTCTGCAGTTTGTGCAACATTAGATATTTCCTTTATTCTTAAAAATTGTAAATAGTATGCTTCTCCTCTACTCATCTGGCATCTTATTTGATATGAAAATATAATTGAACAACTTAGTTAGCCAGGCCATCCCTGCATCTCCAAGGCATCTCCACACCTTAATGGGTATGTCATCTAGCCCTAATGCCTTGCCTGCTTTCATACGTTTTAATGCCTCCTTTACCTTGGATTCTTGAATTATCCAAACAAAATGTCTACATGTGTCATTAGAAGAGTTATCTATCTCGATCACAGTGCTATCACCTTCTTCATGAAATAGCTTTTCGAAGTAATCTCTCTATCTATTTTTTATCTCTTCGTCCTTCACCAAAAGTCTATTATTGTCATCTTTGATGCATTTAACTTGGTTGAAATCTCTTGTCTTCCTCTCGCGGAGCTTAGCTATCCTACAGACGTTTTTTCACCCTCCTTCATACTTAGGTTATGATATAGATCTTCGTATGCCCAACCTCTTGCTTCATTCACCGCTCTTTTTGCATTCTTCTTTACAACTTTGTACTTTTGCATGTTGTCCTCGCTCCTGTGATGATGTAAGCACTTATAGATTCCTTCTTCTCTTTGATAGCCATTTGCACATCACTGTTCCACCACCAAGAATCTTTAGGTTCATGTTTATTTCCTTTCGCTATCCCAAATACCTCTGCAGCCACTTTCCGAATGTGCCTTGCCATCTCATTCCACATGTGATTTGCTTCTCCTTCCATAGTCCATGCCTCTTCTACCATCACATTAATTAAATCATGTGGTTTTTGTTTATAGAATTCTTCATTATGGTTGTACGACTCAAAGGTGTAAATTCAGTCGGCGATTAATATCGAACTATTCGAATATTAACATTCACATGTCACTTAGTAGCTGGTGTAACATTTTGGTCGAATTTATTGCTTACACATCTTTTAGTAAAATCCAATTTTACTTATTATAAGCGGTACCTAATAGTGACAATCATTTACACCAATTCTGTTTGTCAAAACTATATCACTTTGGATTTATGGAATTTAGTAATGGTCAAAATTGTAATATCATCCACGTTCAATTTTATAGTCCAAACACAAAGTTCTTGGTTTAGTAATAATAATAATAATAATAATAATTAACTGAAATGCTCTGGCCAGAGACTTTGACTTTGAGTTGACTTCAGTTGACTGTGATACTAACCTCATATAACTGAGACGAATCCTCTCTCAAATAGTGTTTCACTTCCAATGCTTCCACTCGACCTAACTATAGTCATTCAATGGACACCGTGCTATGATTTAACTATAATCAAAGCGAAGCTTCCACATTAAAGATCAACAATATACTCAAGTCGAGAGGACTGTGTAAATTAGTCACATCGATATTCTTTGCTCCACCTTAGATATATTAACTGATAGAAAACTATCGAGTGAGTCATTCCATAGTTATTCAATAATTATCAGTAAGTAACCCTTTGATTGCTCCCAGCAGTCATGAGTAATACGTTGCCGAAAATTTGGAGAGCGTCGCGTACTCTAATCTCAACGGATGTGTCGATATCCAGTCTCAATACATCTTGACTAGGAATATTCAAAATGGTATATTTGTTCCATTGTAAAATAACTCACGGCTACAATAATTTATAACTATTATCACAAAACATACCATTTATAGACTTTCTATTAAATATACTTTTAATTAAATTGATTAATTAATATAACTACATTATATCAAGTATATTATAGAAAGAAAATACCTTTATTTCGAACAAGATTGGTCAACGAGTTACATATATGCAACAAATTACATAATTGCCCCTAGGGCATACCCCTGACTCTATCAAGTATTACCCATGAAAAGCCTTAAACACTTGAAATTTGGGCTCATATTAGCTAGGGGCTACTAGCTAAAGTATAGGGCGCAACCCCACACCGGTCTCATTTGGTCTTCTAATATCTGAGTCATATACTTAGGGTTAACTACCCTATTCAATTTTTCTTGAAAACATTTTTTTCAAATTGATTTAACCCTTTTAAACCATAATTTAACAAGGAAAATATGCTCATTGTTTTAATCATAATATTTATGCCGTTGTATATGCTTTACACAAAACAATGTTGATGAAATCCAAATCAATGGGATTATTTGTCGCTTCAAAATAAGTTAAAGCCCATTTTTAACTTAGAAAATTTTAAGCCAAAAAGCCAAAACAACACCTTCGAAACCATTGTTTAAAACCTACAACAATCCCTTTTGAAATCATAGAAAGTGTTCCTTTCGAGATCATTGAAAGCATCCCTTTCGAAATCATTGCTTAAAATCTTAGACATCCTCTTTCGAAGCAATTAAACACATCTTTTGAAATACTTGGAAACATTCCTTTTGAAACACTTAAAACATACCTTTTGAAGTACTTAAAACATACCTTTCGAAAGTATTGGGTTCAAGTAAGAATTTGTGGAAGCATAGATCCAATACCATTTAAAAGTATATCTTTCGAAATCATTAGGTTCAACAATAAATATAACAATAGGGTCAAAGAGAACAAAATTGAAAGCATCTCTTTCAAATGCATTGATCTCAAATAAAAGAATTGGGGACGAAAGCAACTTCGAAACTACCCCTTCGAAACCATTGCCTCCGAAACTATTAGTAAAAGCGGCTAAGACACCCCTTTCGAAAGCATTGGGAATGCGACTTCAATATTAAGAAGACGAAAACCTTTCTTTCGAATACGTTTTTTTAAGGTTATAAAGAAAAGCAGCCTTTACCAAATGCAAAAGGTATAAATGCGGCGGCTAGTGTATCGAAGTGGTTCAAAAGCGACAATCCTTTTGAAAGCTTCTTTTAAAAACAAAGGCAAGTTAATAGATTCGAAAGCTAATAAAGTGGCTTTAAATCTTTTGAAGTATACTTTCGACACCGTCCTTTCCATCTGCCTTTTTCCAATACACTACCTACCAATTGCTTGATACCATTTGCATTGGTTTTGAATGGATGTGAAAGGTTTACTGGGTATGGTGACGGAAGCAAGCAATGGAAGTGGCAAAGTTATAATTCGAAACAAATCTGATTTTTTTTTTATATTTTAAAATAATCCTTTTCACCTAACTTGCATAATTTGCCAAAATATGGTTGGTTACCAATTCTTTACCAAAATTCTTTTCAGAAAAGGCTGTCGAATTCAGCATTTAACAATTGAAATATTTTAAGCAAATAAGCCCTTCTCTTTAATAAAACATTTAAGTCCTCTAATTTAAATAATTTAACAACATAGTAAAATACTTGGAAAAAATCCCGAAAAGTCACACTAATTCGCTTTAAGTATGCTTACAAAATTCATAATAAATCCACAAGCATTTGGAATATTATGAAACTTGAAACCCACTTCTGAAATAATGTTTTTGACCATATATCAAAAACACAACTTATTTGAATATTATTTGATAGCTTTTCTAATCTAAACATATCATAAAATTCTTATTAAATCTCTATAAATCATCGACGTAAAACATATAATCATTTAATCACTATAACATGGCATATACTCGTAAAAGAAAATAGGTTTATCTTTAAACCAAAAATATTAATAAAAAATAGAGATGTAAACTAATTATTCACCTTAGTTTGATTAAGAATGTTGAGATTTGGATCAAGGTTGATTTCATAAGCTCTTGACCTTGAATCTCCTAGTTTAATCTTTGGTTTCCCTTCTCTTTAATAGTCGGCCACACCCTTAGGTGTTGTTTAGTTTGTAGATACAGATGAATGAATGAAGTGGAGAACGAGAGGATTTTAGGATATAAAATGAGGCTCTTCCTATTTTGCCCTACTAATTTTTCTCCTCCTTATCTTAAGTTTTAATTTCTTAATTTAGTTCATTCATAAGGCATGGCTCAAGTTTAATTATCAAATCTCAACCTCTTAACCTTCTACATTATTTTCTTTAATTTATCTAATTAAATGTCTAAATAATGTTAACTAAAACTAGGGTCATTACAAAAAAATTAACTAATTTATTATGTTAATTTTGCGGGTTAACACTTTCTAGAAAGATAACTAAAAACATAAGTTTGACCAATAGAAATCCAATACTAAATGGGGTTAGAAAAAAATGAATTGATTAAGTGAGCAAGAAATTAGTTTTTTAATTTAATTACAAAACCGCTATTAAACCATTTTTGACCAAGTAAAACTAATCGCCCAAGGCTAAACTTTATATTGGGTCAAGAAAATCTATGCTTGAATACAAGAATAGGAAAGTAGATACCACATAGGGACCCTGTATTTTAATTGGTGAAGGCATATATTAATGCACAAAGGTCTAGAGTTCCTAGCGACGAGCATGTATGAATCTTCACAATGACTCGTAACTCACGAAGGCATTAAATATGATTGCTAGCAAAGGCTTTTGATATAAAGCACCATGACATTTAATAAAATGTGATGGCTCATAAGGCTTTAGGAAATAGCATGTGAAGGCCTGGAGAGAATAATTATATCATGAAGACTATAAATCACGATGGCTCGATGCATGCATATAAAGGTTGATAACATGAAATATCTATATATTGGCACGCGAAGACTAAACGAGCAATGCCAGGTCACAAATTAAATACATGCGAAGCTAAAATGCAGCAAGCATGTTCATGTGATAATATAAAAAACTATATGGATATGTGGCAAACAACTCAAGCGCATGGTAGCTCTTGATGCATAACACGTGATGATCCCTACAATAACATGCGAAGGTGTTTTAATATAGCTGCACATAAAGAGTAGCATGCGATGACTGCAAATAGAAATTTAAAAATGCATGTGAAGGAAAAATTGCATGTGAAGGCAATCAAATGCGTGTGCGGACTAGTAACGCAATGGCTTCAAAATTGAATGCAATGGCCTCTATTTTTGTGTGATGACTATGGGTTCATTAATGTACAATGACTATTGGCTAAAACACATGATAACAATTATTTTTAGCAGACGATTGTGAAATTTTTAAGGTGCAATAGTCTTTGTTTTAAAGCGTGAAAAATAAGTAAAATTTTAAAGTGCATTAGCCTATATTTTAACACGTGACAATAAGTGAATTTTTAAGGTATGATAGTCTATGATTTTGAAAGGTGGGGGGTTAGCTATTTTTTAACACTTTGAAGATTTTTACTCTATTCTGGGGCTATATTTTATTTAACAAACAGATGATTTTGTTAAGTATTTTTGTAAGATTCAAAAGAATGGAAAAATGAATTAGCCCATTTTTAAAAGATTATTTAAGGAGAAAGCTATTTTAAAAAATAATTTGTGTATTAATTGGCTATCATATTGAATTTATATTTAATTGATTGTTGATATGCTATATGTTCATCTTTATATCTTGGCCAGTTACTATTATATAAATTGAATCATTGACATGGTCACTTATATGTATATGATATCACCCAAAATTGTGGTATTTGAGATTCGAGGAATAGATGACTAGTTAGGTTGCTCCAATAGTGAGTATGACCAGACTTAAACTCTTAAGTGAGTGGAATTGCATCCAAGAGATCGTGAAGATCGAAATTGTGTTAAGATGGCCGAATTGATCAAAAGACATGACTCACTGGCATTTTGGAAACCAAATTCAAGATTTAAGGGTAGAGACTAGTGTAGGGTCACTCTCTATACTCCAACCATTAAGCCCCTGGTTGATTATGTCTACGGATTCCAATGCGTAGGGCTTTGTCGATTTAAGCTAAATTTTGGAGATTGCACATCCAAAGGAACTCATAGATTATAGCTCACCTATATTTTCTCCAACGGTATTTAGGAGACAAGTATAATTCTCTCTTACCGTATTTCAGAGACTGTTATTATTTTCTCCTACCGTTTTTAGAAGACCATTGTTATATTCTTCTACTCATTTTAGGAGACCATTGAATTGTCTAGTAAATCCTATCCCAAGTCAGCATGATAGGTTTTTAGTTGTTCTAAGAAACTAATATAGGTTCATAGTGACCTTAGGTAAACTATGTCATGGGCTATTTTGAGATTTGGTAATTTGGGAATGTGCAATCTTTTTATCTTAATGAATGTTAGACTATTCATTTTACCTGTTATTGCATGATTATCTTATGAGTAAGTTCTAATCATTTTGGCTGCAGATATGATATAATTTTATTGATACTAGTAAAGGGGAAACCCATTTCGGTCAATGGTTTGGTCTTACTACTTATCTATTTTGATTCGAAATGGTACAATATTATTCACACTTGACTTTTTTTCTAACATAAACTTTTGATTTTCCCTAAAATGTCAGGTTCTCAATTTGGAATTGAGTAGGTCAAGAGTAGGGTATTTCAGGTTTAGACGAATAAGCTTTTAGAGACGTGTAGAAGGCAGACTAATATTAGAAGATTACATATTTTCGTTATATAGTAGTTTAGCTGCTTTTTATTTGGTTGAATGTATGTAATGATGGGTACAATAACCATCTAAGTAGGTAGAACTTTGATAATCCATTAGGCTACCTTCATATGTCACTCTTGAGTTATATATGTGATTTATATTTTATCTAAATGATGTATATGTGGGGCTATGGAAATAAAAATGTAATGAAGTTGCAAATTAATGAATGAATTGTTTTGTTTAAAATTTTAAGCACCTAAACAGCTTTTTTCTCTTGTGTGTTTGTACATCAAAATGAAACGATGTTATAATTATTTGCAAGATGAAATACTAAGTTATAACTTTGTTTCAAAGATCGAAGTATAATCTTGTGATCTAATAGGCTAATTAGGTGTAAACTTGTAATATTGTCACCTTGTTTATTATAGCATGAGGTGGCATTAAGTATGACATCTAAATGAGGTAGTGACACAAAGGTTAATTAGGTGTAAACTTGTAATACCACCTTGTTTATTAAGGCATGAGGTGGAATTATGCATGACACGTAAAATAAGAGAATGACACATCAGCTAATGATGTGTAAGCTTATCGGATCACCATGCTTATTAAGGTGGCAACCAAGGGGCATGTGTCATTGCCTTAGTATTTGCATGGAATAAAGAGAACAAGTGTCCCATTTTGAATAGGCCAAAGTATCCTTGAATAAGGGAGTGGCACATAGGCTAATGATAAGTAAGCTTATAAGATCACCATGCTTATTAATATGACAACCAAGAGGGTATGTGCTATTACACCAAAGTTTGCATGGAAAACGATGGACAAGTGTCCAAATTAAAAAGACTAAATTAGCCTTGCAGAAAGGCTATAAATATCATTTGGTTTTCACACATCCATAAATCTAAAAGCTAAACGAAAGTTAGAAAATAAGGAACATATTAGGGAAAGCCAATGTGCTAAACCATAGGACAAAACTATAATTGCTAAGGTAAGTAAAACTTTTAAATTTTAAAATTTCAAGTTATTACATGAAGTATTGTGTAACTTATAACATGTTTAATCTATATGTTGGAATATTTTAACCCTTTTAGTATTATAACCATATCTTTTCTTATATTTAATACTTTTGACCTCAACTAAGTATATATGATTGATGCTTCTGTTATTTGAAAGAAAGAGTAATCTATATTGGTTTATTATTATAAAGTATTTTTGAAGAATACTTATATATATATATATATATATGATTTGAGATGGATTTCGGATGAAGGTGGTAAAAGACAGAAGATCTAGGCTAGTGCATTATTACTTTATTTCCATACTCTATGTTAAGAGATAGAGTACATCCATATTGTGTGTTAGGATGCCAGCCGAGGCGCGATAAAAAGTTTCTACGATAATTCCCATGTTCGTATTAGGTCCATTTGTAGTCAAATTGATTTTTGTACATGGAATTCAGATTATGTTATATTCTTAGTTTACATATTTATATATGTCGAACGAGTTTTGAAAATTATGTTTGGAGAAAATATATATTTTTTAATTAAGTAATAATATATGTTTGATACATTGACATACTTAAAAATATGGTTTGGGCATCTTAGATAATTTTGTGATATGACCTGAGATTTAGATTGAATAGATTCCTCACTGGGTCAGTGTTGCTCGTGATGCTGCACATAAACATTTCATGTTTGGATAAGTAGAGTAAGAGGTGGAATTTTTCATAGACAAAATGAAGTGAAGTATTTTTATAGCTCTATTTATTTTTATAAATCTTGATGCACATATATGTATGAAGTCGAAGCCAAGACCTTATGTAAATTATATTATAAAGTAAGTATGAATGTATGATATTTCTTCCGCCTGAAATCATTTCCTCTAAATGAATTAATGTTTTGGTGATTCTCCTTACAAACTTGTGACACTATTATGATGGCACCGCATTATGAAGGTAGCACTCTCGAATTCGACCAAGAGTGTCAGAGCGAGGAGCTATAAAGTGGTATCGGAGCCTAGGTTTAAGTGGCACTTAGTAGAAAACCCTTTATCATGTCATAAGAATGAAACCTTATAGTTTGGGTTTTTCCAGAATAGGAAGTTTATATTATTCATTGACATATTTATAATTGCTATAGTTATAAACAATAACAAGCCAAAAGACATGGGACGCTGTAGATTCACAAGGAGGGTTTTAGTGCACAACTAATCTTGAAGAACGATTAACCCCAACTTTTCCAAAATTCGAGAAGAAGATAATTAGAAGGAAGACACTAAATATTTTAGTGGGGTAAATGATATGAATGGAAAATAGATCATATGATTGTGAAGAGGTACTGCAAAGAGACCTTGTATTGTACCATCTACATCAATAATGGAAGGAAATAGTGAAAGCTATAAATATGGCTGAGAGAACTAAGTATGGAGAAATTCGTGAATTCTTCAAAAGGCAAGGTGAAATTCTAATACTTGTAAGACCATACGAAGAAAAATGTTTCCAAGGGTAAATAAAAGATAGTCGAATGAAGAGGATCAGAATCCTAAGGATCAAACGAGGTCTCAAAAGAAATGAGACTAATGGAAGCACCCATGGAAAATGAGTTGAACTATATTGTGGGATTCTTTCCCACACTTTGACTTCCATGGAAAATGTAATATAAAGAAATAAAGAGTAGCTTAATGTTTAGTGGTTTAATGTCCAATTTTGACTTATAAATATTGGAGATATATGTGGAAGTTTATAAATAATAACCCAAATTTTGATGTACAAGAAAAAAGGGTTATAAATAGTATATCCTTTGTGTGTATGACTTGGGGTTAGTTGATAAATGTTTAATACTACATGATGTAGTTATATCCAATTTTGATCATAACAAAATCCTATGGAGTTGTTCACTTCCTTCATCAAACAAATGGAATAAATTTCCTCAAGAACTATGGACAATCCATCTGATATTTTATTGAGTCATTTTAAGAATTTACATCTAGATAAATTTATTAGAGATACTAATCCATTTAAAGTTGAATAATGGATCAAATATTTAGAATACGTCTTTGAAGTGTTGGATTTTAGTGAAATAGATAAAAGGAAGTAGGTTGTATTTCAACTAGCAAGAGAGATAAGGAATTGGTGGGAGTTAATCAGGACCATAACTTATTCACGTGTGATGACTTGGAGAAGTTTTAAGGAAACGTTTCTGGAAAAGTATTTTCTAGAACATGAAAGAGAGAAGATGGAAATGAAATTTCTAGCTCTCACATAAGGAAATATGATAGTAGCCCAATATCAAAATATGAAGAATTGTCTTGATTTGCAAGCTATTTAATTAATGCGCTGAAAAGAAGGCCGAAAGATTTGCAGAAGGGTAGATTCCTCCAATAAGGAGACACGTGATTGGTGATCATCAAAAGATTTATGAGGCAATCATATTTGAAGCTCTTGACCTCGAAGAAGACTACATTCAACTTCAGCCAGAAAGGAATCTTTTGAATAAGACATATCATAATAATTAAAGGAAATTCAATAACCAAAAGAAATTCAATGGGAAGAAGCCACGGTACGATGAGGAAGAGAAGACATAAGGACACTACAAGGAGAGGGTCAACATAAAATTAAAATGTGTTATAATTGTAATGTTAAGGGTCGTATTTCTCCTAACTATCCTAGGGAAAGAAAACGGATTATATGCTACAATAATAGCGAACCTGAACACATGAGCAGGGTCTGTAAAAAGCCGAAAAAGGAAAACAAAGCAACATCGCGAAATCAATCTAGGGAAATGCAGTAGTTCCTAAAAAACCACATGTGGAAGGTACCTTATTTGTTTTTGTTTTCAAGCTAAAGTATTATTTGATCCGGGACCCGCACATTCCTTAATTTATGTAGTATCGCTACTAAGTTAGGATCACTAATTGAGTAACTAACAAATCCTCTAATAATAGATAACTTAGTAGAAGGAGATACTAAACTTAGAAGTATATGTAAGAATAATTTATTTTAATCGAAGATAAGAAAATTCTTGTGGATTGTTCCTTTTCTCAGTGATTCGTTTTAATCTCATTCTTAGAACGGATTTTCTTTATAAACAATATGCCAAACTGGATTATCATGACATGACTATAACCTTTTCCATTCTGGGATATGAGACATTCATATATTCATGTAATAAATTTGGAAATGCATTCATATTTGGGTACCTAGCACATATAGATATTAAAAATGTGGGCCAATAACTCGACCAAATCAATATGACCGGTGAATTTGAATGTATTTAACGACTTTCCAAGATTACCACCAAAATGAGAAATTGACTTTTGAATCGAATTGGTCCTTGGTACAACCCCAATAGCAAAAAAGACAACTTATTATATGGCTCCACTAGAGAATAAAGAATTAAAGAAGAAAATTCAAGCGTTGGAGGATCAAGGATATATTATACCAAGTAAATCACCTTAGGAAGCTCCAGTATTGTTTGTAAAGAAGCATCATGGGTCCCAACGATTATATATTGACTATCGAGAACTTAATAAAGTTGCAACTAAGAATAAGTATCCATTACCTTGGATTGATGATCTATTTGATCAAATCCAAGGAGCTACCATATTCTCAAAGATTGATTTGAGATCTAGTTATCACCAATTAAGGATAAAGGATGAAGATATTCCAAAGACAGCTTTCTAAGCACGGTATGGACATTATGAGTTTTTGTTCATGCCTTTTGGACTAACAAATGCACCAATAGTTTTCATGGACCTTATGAACCGTGTGTTCCATCCATATCTTGATCTATTTGTCATAGTATTTATCGATGATGTCTTAATTAACTCTAAATCAAGAGAAATGCATGAGAAACATTTGCGTATAACACTACAAACATCTAAGGAACACCAATTGTATGCCAAGTAAAGTAAGTGTGAGTTTTGGTTAGATGAAGTAAAATTTCTTGGGCATGTTATTTCAAAAGATGGGATAGGGGCAGATCTGTCAAAAGTTGAAGTGGTTTTCAAATGGGGCCCTTCAAGAACATCTTCGGAGATTCGAAGTTTTCAAGGATTGTCCAGTTATTATAGAAGATTTATTCAAATCTTTTCAAAGTTAGCAGCTCCACTAACTAAGTTAATCCAAAAGGACATAAAATTTGTATGGAATGAGAAATGTGAGGTTGCATTTCAAACATTTAAAAGAAAGTTAACTGAAACACCAGTTCTGACATTACCAAGGAGCGGAGAACAATATAAAATGTATTGCGATGCATGTGGTCAGAGATTAGGATATGTATTGATGCAGAAAAGATAAAATTATTGCTTATGCCTTTAGACAATTAAAGAAGCATGAAGTAAATTGTCCAACTCATGACTTGGAGTTGGCCCCAATAATGCTAGCATTGAAGACATGGTGATACTATCATTACATTGAACATTTTGATATTTATTCGGACTATAAAGGTTTAAAGTATTTGTTCCCTCAAAAGGAACTTAATATGAGACAATGAAGATGGATGGATTTTTTAAAGGACTATGACTTCACGTTACATTACCATCCCGAAAAAGCAAACATGGTAGCAGATGCATTGAGTTGAAAGTCATATGGAATTATTGCTAACTTGATAATCACAAAATGGAGAGTTTTGGAAACCTTATTAGAAATGAATGCTCGACCAAAGATGATTAATCAAATAAATAGTGAAAGGAATCTCTTATATGTAGTATGATCATTCAACCTACTTTAGTTAGTAGAATTATACAATCCAAAGGACAAAATGAAAAGTTAAAGGACTGGTTTATGACAATGATAGACAAGGACCAGTAGATTGGAAGTAGGAAATGATGGAGGATATAGATATCGAAATAGACTTTACATGCCAAATCAAGTAGAATTAAGAATGAAATTCTAAACGAGGCACATCGTTCATGGCTCACTATACATCCTAGAAGCACGAAGATGCATATTGATTTAAAGCGTCAATTTTTGTGGAATGGAATGAAGAAGGATGTTTTCAAATTCATTTCATGGTGTCTCACATGCCAACAAATTAAGGCTGAGCAAGAACAACCATCCGGTTTATGGCAACCGCTTCCTATAACAATTTAGAAGTGGGAACAAATTTCTATTGATTTTATTATTGGACTCCCAAGATCGAACTAAGGGCACGATGCAATATGGGTAGTGGTGGATTGCTTAACCAAATCAGCACATTTTATACCTTGTAGCATGGTCTACTCAATGGATAAGCTAAGTAGAATCTACTTACAAGAAATCGGCATACTACATGGAGTCCTAGTCACAATTATCTTAGATAGAGACTCACAATTTACCTTTAGATTTTGTAAATTTTTTCAAAAAGCTTTGGGTACTTCACTCAACCCGAGTACTACCTTTCATCCTCAAATAGATGGACAAATAGAAAGAGTAAATCGGGTAATAGAAGATATGTTAAGATCTTATATGATGGAATTTGAAAGTACTTAGGGAACACACATACTAATAATTGAACCTACCTATAACAATAGTTACCACACAAGTATTGGTATGGCACCATTTGAAATCCTATATGGAAGTTCCTGTCATTCACCAATTTACTGGGTAGAGGTAGGAGATAATAAAATGCTCGGTCCTGATCTGATGATAGAAACGACGAAGAAAATTACAACCATACGAGAATGAATAAAAGTTGTTTAATGTGGAAAAAAGAGCTATGCAGATTAGAGAAGGAAAGATATGGAATTTAAAGTGGGTGAACGGGTTCTTTTAAAGACTTCTCTAATAAAAGGTGTAATGTGATTTAGAAAGAAAAATGCAAAATTATCACCTAGATTTATTGGGGCATTTCAATTCACTGAAAGAATAGGTAAAATAGCATATCGACTTGCATTATTTAAAAAATTATTAGATGTTTATGATGTTTTCCATATATCGATGCTACGAAAGTATATTCCTAACCTATCACATGTGGTTGATTGGAATATCATCAAAGTTAAAAAGGGTACCATATACATCAAACGACCGATCCGAATTTTCGATAGAAAGTTAAGAAATTACGAACAAAGGAAATTCACTTTATAAAAGTCCAATGGAATAATCAAGACAAGAATGAGGCATTATGGTAACATGAATCAGAAATGCTTAAAGATTATCCAGAGTTATTTGAAGACTAGATTTCGAGGACGGAATCGTCTTTAAGGTGGCAGAATGAAAGAATCCGAACAACTTATTTTTCTTATATGTTTGTAGATAAAAAATGAAATGATATTATAATTGTTTGAAAGATGAAATACTAAGTTACAACTTTGTTTCAAAGACCGAAATATAATCGTGTGATCTAATATGCTAATTAGGTATAAGCTTGTAATATTATCACCTTGTTTATTATAGCATAAAGTGGCATTAATTATGGCATCTAAATGAGGTAGTGACACATAGGCTAATTAGGTGTAAGCTTGTAGTACCACCTTGTTTGTTAAGGCATAAGGTGGCAATAAGCATGGCACTTAAAATAAGTGGGTGACCCATCGGCTAATGATGTGTAAGCTTATAAGATCACCATGCTTACTAAGGTGACAACCAACGAGGCATGTGTCATTGCCCTAATATTTGCATGGCACAAGGAGGGCAAGTGTCCCAATTTAAATAGACCAAAGTATCCTTGAATAAGGGAGTGACACATCGGCTAATGATATGTAAGCTTATAAGATCACCATGCTTATTAAGATGACAACCAAGGGGGTATGCGTCATCATACCAAAGTTTGTACAGAAAAGGATGGACAAGTGTCCAAATTAAAAGGACTAAATTAGCCTTAAAGAAAGGCTGTAAATAGGATAATAATTTCATTTGGTTTTCATGCATCCATAAATCTAAAAGCTAAATAGAAGTAAGAAAACAAGGAAGATCATAGGGAAAGCCAAGGAGCTAAACCATAGGCCGAAACTATAATTCCTAAGCGAGGAAAAATATCTATTTTTAAAATTTCAAGTCATTCCATGCAGTAGTGTATAACTTATAACATGTTTAATCTATATGTTGCACTGTTTTAACCCTTTTAGTATTATAGCCATATCTTTTGTCATGTTTAATATTTTTGACCTCAACCAAATGTATATGATTAAAGCTTCTATTATTTGAAATGAAGAATAATCTATATTGGTTTATGATTATAAAGTATCTTAAAGAATGCTTATGTATATACTTATGATTTGTGATGGATTTGAGATGAAGGCGGTAAAAGACAAAAGATTTAGGATAGTGCACTATTGCTTTATTTCCATATTGCGTGTTAGGAGATAGAGTACATTCATACTGTGTGTTAGGGTACCGGCTGTGATGTGATAAAGAGTTTCTAGGATCTAATTCCTTACCACGTGTTCGGACTAGGTCCATATGTAGTCTAATTGATTTGTGTACATAGAATTCAGATTTTATTAGTTTCCTAGTTTACATAAGATATCTATACATGTTGAATGAGTTTTGAAAAATATGTCTGGAGAAAATTTACCTATTTTAATTAAGCAATATATGTTTGGTATGTTAATATACTTTAAAATATGGTTTTGACATCTTGAAGAATTTTGTGATATGACCTGAGATTTAGATTAAATAGATTCCTCATTGGGTTAGTACTGCTCATGATGCTACATAGACATTTCAGGTTTTGATAAGTAGAGTAAGAGGTGGAAATTTTCATGGACAAAATAAAGTGAAGTATTTCTATAGCTCTCGTTTAGTATTGTAAATCTTGATGTACATATATGTATAAAGTTGCATACATGATCTTTTGTAAATTATATTATAAAGAAAGTATGAATATATGATATTTCATTTTCTTAAAATCATTTACTCTGAATGATTTAATGTTTTGGCATTTCTTAATGCAAACTTGTGACACTATTATGATGGCACCACATTATGCGGGTAGCACTCACGAGTCCAGTCAAGTGCGTCGGAGCAGGGTGATATAATAATTTTGTAAATTAAAGTGCTCTTGATGTTAATAATTCAATAACGGATCGCATTCTATCACTGGAAATGACTACAACATCAATTGTATCTATTTTCGAGCTTTAGAATGAAGGATGTTATAATACCTCCACTGGAATTAAACCCATGTGTGATATCCCGGAATTTTTAGCAATATCAATTTAATAATCTTTATTTAAAATTAAATTGATTTGATAATATTGATTAATAAAATACGAATTGGTTTAATAATCTAATTAAATAAATATTTAATTGGTGAATTTTATCTTTTAAAAGTTAAATAAATGTTTCTATTTATAATGTATATATATTTTAGATAATCTTTGATTTGGAATTTAATAAGTAAATAAAATCTTGTTTTCAAATTCTAATAATATATTTAATAATTTGGAAATTATGATTTAAATTAATATTAAGTTTTTTAAAGTTATTTAATTAATAACTATATGGTTTGTAAATACTTAAAATAAATGTTAATTGTTTAAATTTTATCTTAGCTTAATTTTAATTTTTAAATAAAAAGTTTGTTTTATTTCTTTTTAAATATTATTTGATAAATATGATTTGAAAATTTTATATATAAGTTTAAATCACAATATAGCATATGGTCTTAATTCATTTAATAATAAAAGTGATTTATACTCTCTTTTATAAATCATTTATAAATTGATAAATTTGTTATTTTCAAATAATAATTATAATACTTTGTTTTTATAAACATAAATAGATATTTGAAATATTTTGAATTTTTAAAGATATTTGTATAAGTTTTATTTATAAGTATAATCGATCTCATTTTCTTTAAATTTATATACGTATATAAATAAGTATTTAGTAAATTTATATAAAACTTTTATTTACATTTAAAATATAAAAAAAATAAGCATTTAATACTTAGAAGACAAATGTAAGTTTATAAAGACTTGTTTATATAAGTGTTAAGTAGTTAATAACTCTAATGACAAGTGTTAAAAGTTTTAACAAGTGTCATTTAAGTTCCATTTGTTTTTTTTTCTTTTATTTTGTTAAATCAAATTTCAGCCCTTAAATATATTCTTTTTCCCTTCATTCTCTTTTTCAAAATCAAATTCTAAGCTAAGAAAAAACAAATCTGAAATCATATCTAAAACCAAAAACATATTCAAATCAGTAAAACACTCCTCAAACCAAAAATGTAAATCACAAAAACCTGAAAATATCATTCTTCTAATCTGTGAATTGTCTTCCTCTAAAACCAGAATCAAAGCCTGCATTTAAACCTGTATCACTTCTTCAACCTAAAGCAAATCAAAGATTTGTACTTCACTCCTCAAATAAAAATTGAAAATCAAAGGGCTGATTCTTTTTACAACCTGAAATCAACTTAGCAAATCAAAGAGCATGAATGCATTTTTGTTCAGTCAGAGTTTCAACAGCAAGCAAACCTGTAGATCAATTTAATAATCAAAGTTTAAAAAATTTCCTCAATCTGGAATTCTTGCATGCATGAAGTTTTAAAATAGAGAAGCAACTCCAGTTTTAAGATTTTATAAAACTACTCAGCTCTTCAGTTGAAGGTGAGTAACATTTTTATTAAAAATAATTTAAGTAAACATGGTTGCATGTTAACTTCAGTGGAAATTGTTTTGTGTGAATATAGATATGTTTGGTAAAAAAATTCTGCATATATGTGCTAGTGTGTGTATGTGTATACGTTATTGACTATAACATCTCTGTTACAAAAATTTTAAGCTAAAGACTTTTCAAAAATCACTATCTCTTGATCCAATCAATATTTGGATTCAAGTATTAAACAAAATATGTTTTTCAGATCATAGCGTAAACTTTATAAAAAAATTAGTTAAATAAATTTTGAAATAGTTCTGGAAATAAAGAAAAACAGAAGAGTTTTAAGTTTTGACAAAAATTCAAACTTTGTAAATTATTGATTTAGGATTTTATATTGAATTCTTATTCAAAATCTTGATTTTTAAAACTTAAATCATCAATTTTAGTGAATGATTGAGGGTATAATTCTGGGTTGACCAGAAATATTGTTTTTGGGATTTTTCTGATGGTTCATTTGATCTGGAGGGTCGGGGTTCTTCATAGAGGTGGAAGAGTGATCATAGATGGTAGGAAAATTATCAAACTGGTGGATAAATCATTTGGGTAGCAGCGGTGAGGGATTGAGTTCTATATCCCTAGTTTTAATCACGTTAGATAATTTGATCATCTCGGTCTCTAGGATTGATCGAGCGCGATGGGGCTTTGAGCATGGGTAGCTGGATCGATGACGAGGGTATGGTCGGAGCTACAGCGTTTACGGTGGTCGGAGGAGCTTGATTTTGGCGTTGATAGGTTTGGGTTTTGAGATGGTTCTATGTTCCAGGTTTGGGTGTGGTGTCTCGATCTTGATTTCAAGTGGATGGTGAAGTTCTGGTGATCGTGGGATGGTGAGTGGGTGGTTGCCGATGAGATGGAGCTTTGGTGAATGGCAGGAGTTGATCGGAGTCACGGTGCATGTGCATCGTGCACTTATGTTTTCTGGTGAAGGGTTTTGGAATGGGTGAAGTTGTTCTCGTGTATTGCTCGTGTGATTTGAGTGTTTACCCGAAGTCAAGTGAGGGAAGACTCGGAGTAAAGCAGAGTGGGCTCGAGTAGTTATTGTTTCAGGTTTTAGAAAACCTGACATTGTGAGTTTTAAAATTTAAACTAAATTTAAATAAAGAAGCAAAGCAAGTTTTAAACAAAAGTTTGAAACAAGTTTAAATCTGAATTCAAATAAGTTTGAATTCTAGTTTTTAAAAATAAAAAAATTTATAAAAAAATGAAATGTTTTAACCACTTTAAATTGTTAAAGTATTTTATAAAGTGTTTTAAAATCTGAAAATGAGATTTAAATAGGATTTTAAATTTAAGTTTAAAACTGAATTTAAAATCTGGATTCAAATTGAATTTGAATCTTAGGTTTTGAAAAGAAAATAAAGTTTATAAATTCAAATGTTGTAATTAAGTTTGAATGTTAAAGTATTTTATAACATGTTTTTAAAATCTGAAATATAAAATTTAAACAAGAATTTAAAATTTTAGTTTAAATCTGAATTCAAAGCTTGATTTGAATTCTAGTTTGAAATAAAATAAAGTTTTTTTTGAATTTAAAATGGTTTAAAACAACTTAGAATATTTAAAGTATATTTTAAATTGATTTAAATTGAATATGGGTTTAAAACTATTTAAATTTCCCTTAGAAGATAAGTAATTCTTTAACATGTATATAAAAGGTTTTTGAATTGTTAAACTTTGTTTAAGTTAAAATTGTTTTCATTTTAAATGTTGAATTTAAAATGGAATTTAAAGAAAAATTTAAAAACAAATTGTTTTTAAATACCTTGTTAATGATAATTTAATCATTAATAAGATTAATGTTTATCTTAAAGTTAATTAGAATTTAATGATTTATAATTCATTAAAATAATTAAGGTAATTAAGATTTATAATTAATTAATTTAATTAATTAATAATTTAGGTTAATTAATTAAATAATTAAGGGTTTTATTTAATTAACTAAAGGATTAGTAAGTTAATTAAGATTGATTAAATTGTAATTAAGAAATCATTAATTAGATAAGATTTGATTTTAATTTAATGATTTGAAATTTATTAATCAAGTAATTATAAATTAATTAAATTATAGATTAACATTTAATTAATTAAATAATTAGAGATTTATTAATGGGTTTTATAGATAAATTAATTTGTAATTAATAATAATTAATCTTAGATAATTACCTTAGAGAAGTAATTAAGATTTGTTAATGGTTAACGAAGGTTATTAACTTAGGATTATTTAATAATTAATTAATGTGATTAATTTTAATGATTAATTAGATTAATTAATTTAAAGATAATCATTTGAATTGTTTAAGTGTAATTATTTAATGAAAGTAATTAAGAAATTAATTACTAATTGTAATTAATTAAGTTTATTTTGATTAGTTTAGGTTAATTAATTAAGTTTAATTAATTTAAAATAATCACTCGATAATTTAAGAAGTAATTACTCAATGTAATTAATGAAGAATAATTACTTAGTGAAGTAATTAAGAAGATAATTACTGGATGTAATTAAATTGAAGAATAATTGGGTAATGGAAGAGTTTTGGAAATTAATTACTTTGTGTAATTCATATGAAGAATAATTACTTAATGGAAGTAATTAATAATTAATTACTTAGTGTAATTAATTAAGATTTGATTAATAAAGTTATTTGAAGATAATAAAGAGATGTAAATAATTAAGTGTGATTAATTACTTAATGTGATTAATCAAGAGTGATTAATCAATATGGATAATTGATAATTGACTACTTAATTTAAATAGGGTAATTATAAATAAAATAATTAGGGATCATTAATTAATATAATAGTGTAATTAAGGATTGATTAATAAGAACAATTAATCAATGAAGGAATTAATTAATGTAATTAATTAAGGATTAATGTAATTAATTATAGTTAATTAATTAATGAAGTAATTAAAGGTTAATTACTGAATTTGGTTTAGAATAATTAATTTGTGAAATTAATTAAAGGCTAATTACTTGAATGTTATTAAAGGATAATTAATCAAGGGTGATTTATTTAAGGGTAATTAATTAATGGATATGTAAGCAAGATTTATATGGATGAAGTAATTAATTTAATTTACTTTAAATTAATTAGAGAGGAAGTAATTAATTTAATTCATTTTAAATTAATTATATAATGGTGATTAGTAAGTCATTGCTTATGTATGAATGTTGATTGATATTGATTTGCCTGAATAGTTGAGATCTCAGATATGAGATGAGTAAGGCTGTGTGATATGGATGCTTTGGTTGCATTGAGTTGATAATATGAATTATCTACTGTGATGATAATATGAATTATCTGTTTATAGTGATAATGTTGATTATCTATTGTGAAATTGTGAATTATCTATCTGTGTGTATATAGATAATATTGAATTGAATTGTTTTAAACATTAAAACAACTTGGACCTAAAAGATACGTTTTGGATTTCAATGATACCGGGATCGGGTTTCCCTATTTGGATATTCGAAAACCACATCGATCCAAATTAACGATAGGTCGTGAATCTCAAGTGAAGATTCAGAGTGCAAGGGTTTTCGTCGTTAACTCTGAGGGTGATTCCAAAACGAGTGTAATGAGATAATGCCTTCGGTTTGGTTCGAACCCGGAACGAACTTGTATGGATTGAATGCTTTCAGAACATCGTCAGGTGGACGATGAGCATTCTAAGAGATGTGTTATCTAAAGGTAATCGTAGCCTCAAGCCTTATCAACCGGGAATGGCTAAAACAGGGGAGGTGCAGCAAGGTTAAGTGGGTCATGCCCAAGTAGGATGAGATTTACCCCTGTCTAGAAGTCCCATTATATTCGGCCGTGTGGGGCAGTTGATTGCAACAACTGCCGGGGTTGTCTTGTTCGGGACTGTTCAGTAAGGAATGGTTCCGGTTTTGTGTTGCAGGGGATTGGGAGTCCTCGGTACGGTAATCTAGGCCACGTACTGTGACGGGCAGTACCCCAGTAGCTCTGCCATTGTATGGAATCCAAAATCCAATAAGTGCCAACGGTTTTGATTGTATTACCCACTTTTGTGGCTAGTAGCTGGAATTTAGTAAATGTAACAATTTCGGCTATTTCTTATTTATTTGAAAACCCCAGACACTATTATAATATCATCGGATTTCCTATCAACTGTTTTGGTTAGCGTAAGGTAAAAACTTTTTCAGTTTATGTGTGGGAAGTCTTACGTGATACCTTTCTTTTCAAAAGGTTTTTTTTTGAAGTTAAGCAACTTTAACCTGTTACTCACACCAGACCCATGTCTGACCCGGAGTTTATCTTCTGTTTTCTTAAACTCTTGGGTACTCAATTTTTTACGAGTAGCCAAGGGATTCAGGTTAGCTTTGACGAATTGTAGAGGAGCAATGGAGCAGGAGGCTTCGGCGTTAGATATATAGATTCCGCTGTGTGATCTCTGTGTTAGTATCTCTTTGTTGAGTTGTATTGAGTTGTAATATCTAGACAGGTGTTTATAACTGTCTAATATGTGATGTATATGTTGTGTAACTCTGATAGATGTTGTATATTATGTAATACTTATGTTATCAATATAATTTTTTCGTTCCGCTGTTGAGATTCTGGTGTTGTTTCTTCTTTCTCTTCTTTCTTTTCTCTTTTCTATCCCTTTCTTTCTTGAAGATGATACGACTTTCTATGGAGAAAAAGTCGGGTTGTCGCTCCATGAGTCACGCATCCTCGGAGCTAACCAACTTGGCTAGTGAATCAACCTTCGTGTTCTTCTCCATAGGGATATGTGTTATCGTGTAATATGCGATGTCGTTGAGTAGTTCCAAAACTTTGATCGAGTAAAGGGCTAGCCTTGCTTCTTTAGCTTGATACACTTCCCTAACCCGACGTACCACCAATCGAGAATCATTGTATATGTGCAAAGTTTTGACTCCAAATTTCTTCATAATCACGAGCCGTGCGATCAACACTTCATATTCGGCTGGGAACTCAAGTTTCAGTGTGTAGCAAATTGATCGCTCTTTGAGGGTTACCAGTACCACTCCTATCCCCGAATGATGTTCATTGGATTCCCCGTTGGTGTATAACTTCCATTAAGCACTTCGCTCTATATCTTCCTATTTATCATCACCGCGAGTGGTAAATTCGACAATGAAATCAGCGAATGCTTGTCCCTGAATAGTTCTCTTGGGTTGATATGATATATCATACTAACTTAATTTGATGTTCCATTTCAACAACCTTCCTGAAGTTTCAGGTCGTTGCAGAACCTGCCTTAAAGGTTGGTCAGTCAACGCCTTAATTAGATAGGCTTAGAAGTAAGGGTGGAGTTTGCTTGATGCAATCAAAAAGCAGTAGCCTGCTTTACCAATTTTGGATAATTCTTTTTTTTTCTCCTATTAATCACTTTTTAATATAGTATACTAGCCTTGGGATTTTGGATTCTTAGCATACTAAGGCCACACTCAAAGCATAAATAGATATTTCCAACTAAATGAATTGATCTTCTCCTTCCAAAGGTTTTGACAGATGTTTGGTCTTTCCAGATGATCAACTAAGACTTGAAAAGCATCCTTGTACTCTTGTGTCTAAGAAAAATTTCTTTTTCCCACTTTAAGAACATCGAAGAACGGTGTACACTTGTCTATAGCCTTTGGGATGAATTGGCTTAACATGGCTAATTTCCCTTTTAAGCTCTGTACCTCCTTTATATCTTTAAGGCTTCAACATTCCTCAAGGCCTCATCTTTTTTGAATTGGCATCTGCACCCCTCAAGTGTACTATGAAACTCAACAATTCTCCTTACGCAATTTCGAACTAGCATTTCAGCGGATTGAGTTTCATCCCATATCTTCGACGCACGCCAAACATTTACGATAGGTCTTCTAAGTGGTTCGCCGATCTATATAACTTCACTAGAATATCATCTACGTAGACATCCATCGTACGCTTGATCATTCCTTGAACATCGAATTTACCAATTTTAGGTTGGTTTCTCCTGCATTTTCAGACCAGATAGGATAACAAGATAACAATTTCGGCTCGGGTTGGTTATGAAGCTGGCATGTTCTTGATCTTGGATGTGCATTAGAATTTGGTTATAGTCGGAATAAGCGTTCATGAAAGATATGTTACTGTGGTGTTACCACCAATGTTAATGCTTCCTTCATAATAGAGGAAAACATTACCCCCAACGCTAATTCTGAAGGTATGCAACATAACAACGTTGCCATAATCCTATATCAACAAGCAATGTTGAAAATGAAGGAAAATCAACGCCGGTAGCATACAATGCCGCCCCTCATCAATAAAGAATAATTAGTAATGTTGTAGGTCATCAACGAAGCCAGCAATACCAGATGCCATCAATTTTGCATATGACTTATAAGGTTAATGAATGATATCGTGCCAAGGAAATTGGAAACAATGCCACATGATTAAGGGAATAATGACATTGGAAAGCTTTGTGCCAAAAGCCATCAATGTTATAATAGCATGATATAGCATTGATGCCACATCATGTTAATGTTGAATTCCATTAATGGTGCACTTCTTCCACATAGCCAGAAGAATCAATGTCGCTCCATATTAATACCACATCTCTCCAATGTTGTCTTATTCTAATGCCACCCTTTAAAGTAATGTCGTCTTCTATCAATATCGCTCATCATCAGTGTTGTCTCTTATTAATGCCACTTATCATCAATGTCGCCTATTAGCAATGTCGTCTGTTAGCAATGTCGTCTGTTATCAATGCTGCTTGTTATCAATGTCGTCTGTTATCGATGCCACCTACTATCGATGTTGTTTGTTATCAATGTCGATCATTGCCAATATTGCCACTTATCAATGTCGTTGCTTAATGATGTCGTGCCATTGAAATGTCGTACATCATCAACCTTCAAAGAAGGTTGCATATCTTGAATACAATGTTGATATCGAATGTCATCAATGAAGAATATCAAGATGAGATGGATGCTAAGCCCTAAAGTTCGCCCTTGAGCAAGTGGATGCTGAAGTATGGTGCCATGCACCATCAACATGGATAATGCAGGAGGTCAAGCATGCCGCATGGACATGTGGCAGCTACACCGCATCCCTTAAACCCTATAAATACGAACCAAGGGGCATGTAAAAATAGGTGAATCATTCTCTTCTCATCTCTTACATGTTCAAATTTGTAATCTTAAATCAATTTGGGGATTTTAGTGACAAATGTACTATTATACATAGGATCTTGTACATCCAACCATTATTTGGATACAACTAAGATGTCTCGAATTCTGGCGTACTTTCAAATTCTTAAACGCTTGTGATTTTCTTTTAATCATAGCTTGTTTCAAATTCCAAATGCTTGCATATTCTTCTTTTTCATTTTTAATACAATTGTCTATATAATTTGACTTAAACATGATCGTGCTTATGGCTTCATCATAGACCCAAGTCTGCTTACTCACTCCTCTTAAGCCTTAACTCAACCAAGTGTCACTTTTTTTACACCCGTTGAGGTTGACCAAGGTTCCCCAAAAACCTTATATTAACAAAAGTTCCCTTTCCTTGCAATTTTTGGGGTTAACAAAGAAATTCGTTAATGGTTTGGTGCCGGAAGAAGGCTTAAAGCTCCAACTCCATTTAACCCATAAGAGGAAATATCTTAACCTGCACATGTAGGATTTGGAGGATTTGTCCCTACTAAGCATATCCCCTTAAGGAATCTTTCCAAACCGGCCTACTTTTGATCCTTAACATGATTTAATCACATTAATCAAGTTTTTTTTGGTTATTCATGTCAATTAAACGTGTTAAAATCTTTAAGCAAGGGTCTTCCAAACCTTAAATGGTTAGACCAAACTATCAAATCACTGGCGATCCTTGGCTTTATGAAGATCAGGTATGAAGGCTCGTGGCATTACAAATCTTGGAGGACTATATTATCATTATCATCATTTTAGTGGCCATAAGACCAATCAGTGTCAAAGCTTAGAAGGAATAATCAACAACCTTTTAAGGCAGGGGAAGCTCAAGGAATTTGTATAAAGATATTGAACAAGTTGATAACAAAGAAAGATTTTTCGAGTAAAATAAGTTTATCTACATGGTTAAGGAGTAAGACTCTCCTAAAATAAAAGTAAAAGCCTAAACCACCCCCTAAACGGTAGTAAGGGACGAAAAGCCTTTGTCCTCGCCAAAATGGCCCGGTCAAAGCACCTCCTAGAGGGAGGTCAGAGTAATTCTATTTGAATTTTGGCATTGTTTCTCAACTAGATTGGATTGGCCACCTCACCTCCAGCCCTAGGCCGACCTCCACCACCTGATACTCCAACCAGCAACCTCTCTAGTCCACTATCATGGCCAGGCCGAGCAACCATATGGCAAGCATCATCACCAAAAATCCACAAATACATCACCTATTCACACAAACCGAGCCTAGTTTGCTAGCACCACCTTCGCCTTCCTTTAGCCGCCACTTCCACCACCACCACCAGCTCAAACCTGACCTCCACCCTCTGCCACATCACCCACCACCATCTGGACACCTGGCCATGCCCCTATAGCCTGAGGCCGAGCCCATGTATAGCCTAGAAATGATGATATGTTGCCTTGTGTGTAGATTGTTGCACCCTATATCCATCACCTTCAATTTCCACCATGGCCATCACCAATAGCCTCCACCACCTGATCTTCCACCACCTCTAACTGCCACATCAGACCCCACCTGACCTTCACATTGCATGTCTGGACCCACAAGAGCAAGGGCCTAATCCTATGGTGCAACAAAAGCCACCATTTGCCTTAGAACCCTTTGTATTCCATTGCCTTCTCTACTTGTAACTCCCACTCACCTTATCACCTTGTAGCCGAGCCTATACTGAACCCATACCAGACCTATGCACCACTATTGGCTGACCATACCCACCACTTGGCTGAGCATATAATGGCTAAGGAAATGGTCAAACCAATTGATTTATAACTACATTAATTTCTAGATCGTTTCTTTTGATAATTTGCATTGAAATCATATTTATACTTATCTTGTTTTTGTGTTGTCCACAAGATCAAACTTGGCTCTCCACTCCACTCAAGTCTTATGTCGGGTTATCATGCATTCGGGATTCGTTTGTGTACTTTTTCTTGCTATCTCCAGCTTTGAACACGTGAGTTATTCTCACCAGACAATTTTGTACTTATGTAACTAGTAAATCGATCACCTGTGAATCTGTAAAATGCATCACCATATTATATCCGCTATATTATGATCATATGATGTTAGCCCATGTTTAAACACCTGTTATATCATATGTTACTGTTATATTATGTTGTTCTGTTATTTATATTAGTTTATCACACTGCAAGTTCCCTTTAGATTAGAGTCACTATGGGTTGAAATGATACATACCCGAACGGACTTTAGAATAAGGGAAAATCGTTATGGGCTGAAATGATAGGCCTGAGCGATTTTCAATTTATTTCATTTACTTGAGGCTGTGGGTTTGAAATGATAAAACCTGGATTTTCTTTGTAAATTATGGGTTGAAATGATATATTACCCGTATCACTTTACCTAGCATAGATAATTATATACAGACCCGTAGTGAAAATATGTTTTTCTAAAATTTTTAAAATATTTTAGAAATGTAAGTATTACTCTATTTTTATTTAAACTTAATAAAAAATATATTTTGTAAAGTATTATTGATTTTCTAGGAATTTATAAGTTAAATAAATTAAGGAAAAGTTAGAAAATCTGAATGTAAGTTATTTTGGAAATTTTGATTTAATTATAATTGGAAATTAAATTAAATATGAAATTATGATAAATTTATGATAATTTGAATTTAAAATGATTTTATAATATATTAATGATTTTTGAGTAAAGTTAAAAAGTGAAAGGAATGATTATTTAAGTTGAAATTTTGAAATATAACCAAATGGGAATTTGTGAATTTGGCTTGAAAGTGAATTTTTAAGTTAAATAAATAAAATTGAAATTAAGTTATATTTTGTAATTTAAACTTAGGTGTTAAGTTGAAATTCAATTCAATGAATTTAAAATTGAATGTTGAAATTTAATAAGTGAATTATTATTAAATCTTGATTTTTGAATGGAAATTTAACTTTATAAAATCATGAACTTAAGGAAAATTAAATGTTGTTTATAAATGTGAAAATGTATGATTTTATAATTAAAAAAATGTTTTAAATAAAATTATAATTGTTTGTGAAATTATATTGAATATTTGAAGTTAATTAACTGCATTTTTGAAATGCTATTAATTGCAATGTAAATGATATTACAGCATTTGTAAATGCTGTAGTTGATGATAATGAACTAAAAAGGTAAATTGAATTAAAGGCTATTATAGCAATTTTTGTAAGTGCTATAATTGTTGAATTTAACTAGTTTATTTGAAATTTAAGTAAACCCTATTACAGCATTTTTAAAATGCTGTCTTTAGTTAAATTGAACTGTTTTGAATGTAACTTTCCGTAGTATTTTCTAAATGCTGCGAAAAGTGAATTTTCACTGTTTTGATAAACTTAAGTGAATAAACGAACTTTGAAAGTTGAAAATTTTGGAAATTTAATAATTTAATTATTAAATATAATAACTTCATTTTAATGATTAAAAATGATTTTTGAAATATAAACTGTTTCGAAATGTGAATTGAAATAGTATTTTAAATTGAATGAAATGAATAATGATTTGAAATGAAGTTTTGTAAAGATATGATATTTTGATATATTAAAATGATTTAAAAGAAAGTTTGTAAAGATATGATATTTTAATATATTAAAATGATTGGAAAGGAAGTTTTGTAAAGATATGATATTTTAATATATTGAAATGATTTGAAATGAAGTTTTGTAAAGATATGATATTTTGATATATTAAAATGATTGGAAATGAAGTTTTGTAAAGATATCATATTTTAATATATTGAAATGATTTGACATGAAGTTTTGGAAAGATATGATGTTTTTGAAATGGTTTGGAATTAATTTAATCTTTATTTTGATAAAGATTTGGATTTGACATGATATTCTGTTTTGAAGTATAAATACCATTTTAAATTATAACTACGGGTTATAATAACGATTGGTTGGCAAAGAGACCGGGATCGGATATCTGGCATACTCTTTGTCGATACTGAGAACCACTTTGACAACCATGTATGCGGTGGAGATTACAGAATGAAGTAGGATGGTGGCGACGTTCTTGAGGTATATTACGTGAACCCAACTCCCGTGAGTTGGCATAAGGTGGCTAAAACAGGAGCGATCTCGGGCCAAGTAAGGTCATTCCTCCGATCGGACACATTCCTTCGATACTATACTCTTAATTGTGATTGATTAGATGGCCATCCTTCGATTTTGGTTTGGAGTGTGTTCTGAGGTGGGCGTATGTGGCTGCTACATTACCACCAGCCCGTGTGCGTAATTGGTATATCTACCCTGGCATTGCCTTGTGTGCCGTGTCACCTACCATATCGAGCCTTTACTACGAGTTTGTTTTTCTCCCGTAGCCCATGGAGTATTTAGGGTAGTCTCTCGGAGATATGCTGATACTGCATGGACTACTAGGACTATTATGTGTGAAGCGTGATATGGGTAGCCCGGAACGCTATTTAAAAGTATGTTTATTTTACTGTAGACATTATTATAAAAGCGAAATATTACTACATAGTAAATAGTTTAACGGATCCTTAGAGGATGGGCGGTCTCAGGCATCTTTTAAGTTACTTGTACTTTATTACAGTTCACTTGAGTTGGTTTACATTATATAAGTATATATTGTCCTGACTCGAGTGTTTGTATTTTATTTACGCTCGGGTCAGCCTGAGTTATTCACAGATTTGGATTCCACTTTCTGGAGATTGGAATCGCTGGAGATTATCTGCTTATTTAGTTTTATCTATTCCAGTTCCGTTGTTCTATTCAGCTTGTATTTGGTTATCATCTTGAGACTTCTGTTGTACTTTATTTATTCTGTTGTACTTTATTTATTCTGTTGTATTTTATTTAACTCTGATATATTTACATAGTAGCTTCATGAACTACTATCTCTTTACTTCCGCTGCATTTCTTACTCTGTGTCTGTATTCTGTGATTATTATTTACTGTATGTTCTGAGATTTGCCAAATTTTATTTACAACGCGGTATTTTGAGCAATTCAAGTCCGACATGTGCGGATGCGAAGAGTTGAAAATATCGTGTTGTTACAGTAGATATACCAATTACGCATCCGGGCGGGTGGTAACACGTAGCGCGCAGCTACCGCCCACCTCGAGCCACATCCCCAAATCAAAATCAAAGTGGCCATCGAATCAATCCAAAAGTCAGAGTATAATATCGAAGGGATGTGTCCGATAAGAGGGGCTACCTCCTTGGCCCGAGAATCGCTCATGTTTTAGCCACCTTATGCCAACTCACAGGAGTCGGGTCCGCGTATATACCTTAATAGAACGTCGCCACCATCCTACTTCATTCTGGAATCTCCACCGCGTACACGGTTGTTAAAGTGGTTTTCGAAGTTGGCAGAAAGTATGACAACTTCCGATCCCGGTCTCTTTAACAACCAAACGTTATTATAACACCGCGGTCATTTCAAAATAATTATACTTTTAAAACAAGAATTTATTATCCATTTCAAACCCATATAAATACGATATCATTTTCATTTTAAAACCCAAATCAATATGATAATATTTTGGTAAACCCAAATCAATATAATATCATTTTTATTTCAAATATATCCTCCTTCCCAAAATCATAGCACCTTCAAATTATAATATTTCGAAATCGAACGCTTGAAATATAAACTTTCAAAACATAATACTTCGAATTTCATAGCTTCTAAACCATAACTTCCAAAACTTAAATGGTTTGGATATTCAAACAGTATATAAAATAAAATTGTTTGAAATTTAAAATTACTTTATAAAGTAAAATAATTTCCTCGACTTCACAATTTTATTCACTTTAAATTAAATCTCAATTCATAACTTTCACTCACTTCCGGTTTCAATAAACCATTTCAATTTCAATATATTTCAAACTTTGAGTATTAAACAATTTCAAAACTAAGGTTGGAATTTACGATTCAACAATTCAATGTTCTATTATTTAGTTTTGAAATATTTGCATAATAAATCCATTATCATTTAAATAAAACTCAAATTACAAATAATTAAATATTTCCTTCAATTTATTTATACTTGAAATATTCGTTTAATACATTTTTAAACAAAAATCCAGTTATAAAATCATACCTTTAAAATCTAAATTTTATTAAATTTCAAATTAATTTCATATTCATCTTCCCACCTTATTCTCATTTAAGTTATTATAAACTCCAGAAATATAATTTAAATACTTAACCATATTATATCTTAATAAAATCAAACTTTATTATTAAACTTCTATTATACTTTAAACCAATTTTATACATAGCTTAAAACCAAGAATTTAACTATATATAAAATAACATTTATAAAATATCCAAATCAATATCTTATAAAACCATATATTTCTTTACAAAACCATAGAAAATCATTTCAAAGTATTTTTATATATAGATCATGGTGTCTGTATATAATTTTCTACCCTATGGCCAAGTGATACGGATATTTATCATTTCAATCCGTAATTTAAAATAAAAATACGGTTATATATCATTTCAAACCGCAATCCCGAATGAAATAAAAATGCATAACAACTTGCAGTTTATAACAATATAAAATACAACATCCATTCATCCAATATCAATCATCAACCATTTATCAAAATCATCATCCAATTCAAACAATAACATCAATATATAGCAAATAATAAACAACAGGTATTTACTGGCAGTTTATATTCAATAATAAATTAAACAACTATTTAACTAGCAGTTTATGTGCAATAATAAATTAAACTATTTAACTAGCAGTTATATAGTATAATAAATTTAATAACAATTTAATTCAATAAATTCAATTTAACTGGGATGATGATTAAAATATGCCAAACAGTCATAAATAAATCTTTAATCGCATCAAAAATTAATTTAACACACATAAGATATTTTGGAAGTTGTGAGTGGGTTAAAACACTCACCTTTTGAATTTAAATTGAATTTAAATCCAATTTAAACCCAAAATTTTAATAGTCTTCGAATTCGTCCAAACCAGTGTCAAAATGTCTGGAATTCCAATACGAACCTAGCGAAGAAAACCGCGCATGAAACGGAACTCGTATGTGAAAGCTCTGCGTATTAAACATTAAACGATTTGAATTTTAAGATAAGAAAATAATTAAATTAGTACACCTACCCCTCTTCCACGTCAGCACGTGCACGAGATCGTTCTCGTTCGAAGCCCTATTGCACAACAGCGAAACCTAGCCGGCCGCCACCCTTTTCCTAAATTTTTGCCGTCGATCGTCAATGTTGCGCCACGATCCAACATCACCGAGCACTTCCCCTTCAACGGCCGACCTCACCAGCCCCAACGCGGCCACCCGAAGTCACCGTGAGCGGCAGCGCCGCCGCCACCATGCCCGACCTATTACGGCGAATTACGACTCCCTGACACCAAACTAACCGCATGGATGAGCTCAGCACATCGATCTCTACAAGCCTGAAGCCTCTGAACGAACCAAAATCGCAGACCCACCATCCAATCCATTGAAATCTCACGGACGGCCGAAAATAATTGGCCATTTTCTGATCAAACGGTGGCTCGAATCGAGAAACAAATTGTAGATCTGAGTTGCGCTCGTCGAGAGCTTCAGATCCGTATAAAATTTGATATTATTTTTGGAGTTTAAATTTTTGGCTATGAAATTGATTTGAAATTGCAAATTGAATTTTGGTTGTCTGCCATTGAAATGAGGAAGATGAACGGTTGGAATTGTACGTACAGAAAAATGAATATAAGAGATAGGCTAGGGTTTATAACAAGGTATATATAGGCAAGCTAAAATTAGAATGGACCGGATCGGTTGGATATACGCGTTGAATGATAAAATGGCCCGAAAAGCCCATTCTGACTCCGGAACGAAATTGGGTCAACCCATATATCAAAATAGATGTGTAAAAATATTTTAAAATTAATGGAACAGGTTTCAGGTCCAAATTCCATTGTATGAAGAAGTTATGCTAAAATCAAGTTATTTCAATTTAATTGATTTCTAGGCGTTTTGTGTTCGTACGATCAAACGACAAGTCCGATCGCTACGAAACTTGAAATCCTACAATAATTCACCGTTATGGATCCGATAAAACTAGTTTCATCAAAATACGAGTCAGTGGCCAAAATGGCTATTTTTACATTAATTAAATAAATTAATATTAAATTAAATTAAATCACTTTTCTCTTCAATTATTATTATTTTCATTTTTATCAATTCAGGTTGCTTAAAAAAATTCACAATCCTTCATAACAAATTTTCATATGGATTAAATGTTGCATATTCCACACTTTCAAAGCTTTAAATTTCTATTTCAGTTGTTTATAGATTATAAATAAAATTTCCAATAATTCAATGAAATTAGCTTTCCTTTTATTTCCAATATATTCTTCTTATGGTATAACTTTTTTGTTTCATATCTATTACCTTAATGTTACACAATTTCTTCTTAGTTCTAATCATCGTAGTGTTGAATTTCATTTGCTACAAAAGTTCCATTTATTATAAATTAAATTTGAATAAATTGGTTTGTTTCAATTCCTATCCTTTTATTAAGTTCATTACTACTCTATAATCTGGTTAATCGTTGTTTAACCTTTCATTACTTTACTATACTCTAATTTGACAACTCCTAACATTGTATTACATTTCCCATTAATGTAACATTTATTTATTTTAATAAAATTTACTTCCAATTCCATCAAAATAGGTAACTTATAATAATTTGTTATCATTAACTCTCAATCGCATTCTTACAAGTTTAATCATTTCCAAACCAATGTTATAATTTCTTACTAAACGTTGATTATATTCAATTACCATTCAATATATTAATTCATTAATTAATTCAATATTTACGTTTGTTTTCTTATATTTGATTTATAGCCTAGTATAACATTTACATTAATTCCGTTAATTGTAACTTCATTCAAATAGTTAATATTTAACTTAGATTACCCTTATTACATCTCATTTAAGTTATTATTTCATTGGTTAATTCAATACTTACTTTTACTTACTTATTTTCAATTTTTATAACTAAATGCAATAATTTACAGTGTTTCATTATAAATTAAAAAAGTTTTTATATCTTTCTATATTTTATTACAAAAATCTTATTGAATTAACCAATTTTAATTATTGAAAATTTATGGGTCGTTACATAGGTAAAATTATTTCATTTACCAAATTTAAAACAATATTATGTCAATTTACCTTGTTCAAACGTTTAGGAAATCTCTATTGATGATGTTGATCATGCGCATCGACCAGAATTCTTAAGTCACACAACATGTCAAACAATACAATATAAAACATTTTTATTCACTAACAAATATGCACGCATATATGTTACACTTAGACTCATTCTAGAGCACTACTGACCCTATCTATAATGAGTTTACCCCCATTAAAGCCTAGGTGTTCACTCAACCTAAAATTTAATACCAAATGTAACAAATGTAGGCTTTTCGACCATTCGTTAGTGATGATCAGTAGGCTTTTCAATCATCCCAACACCATCGTGGCATATACTGGTACCTTGAATCTACTTTTGCGGCCAGCGTCGCAACTGTAAGCACCTAGCAAACCAACCCATCAAGGTCTTATACTACCTCTCCTATACTTGTAGGTGTAAGAGTATCTTGCTCGCCACCAAACAGAAAGCGAGAACCCATATCACGTTAATCCAACCAATGGAAACATATCTGATCCCGTCTTCTTCGAAACAACATTCGATAGTTTTCGGTAAACTAAACCCGGGTTCTTTAGAAAGAAGTCAAGATAAGAGCGGAGATCTCCTCTTAACCATAAGTGGACGGATTTCCTTATCATTTATTCTAGGATAACAAAACAACGTTTATCTACACAGTACCGCATCATCGGAGATGACTGTGCCATATAACCCACATGTTTCTCCTAGATATTTCCAAAATTACTTTTGGATCCACATTTGATAGTTGGTTATTTAACTATCAAATAAAGAAACAGCAACCAATTCCATTTGAGATTTATTTATCCATAGCAGCCATTAAGCCTCAAAACGAATCTTTATTTAATAAATCTCTTTCAAAACATTTGTTTAAAACACTCATATACTTATCTCTCTAACATAAGTATATACACAAAACATTTTCGAATAACTTCTTACTTCCAACTCTTATTAAAAAGGACTAAACAAATGTTGTTTAAATTGGAGATAAGGACAACCCTAAACATTATCCCCCCGATGTTAAGTGTGGAATGGATGTTCCGTAGCACCATTTTAAAGGTCGGTTTGGAGAAACACAAGTCTCAAATTCTTTTTATACTTCTCTCAATAATCCTTTTTAATTAAATATATTTCAATCATTAAATATCTTTTACTTCAAATCCAAATCCATTTTAAAATGCTTTCCAAACTCCTAAACTCATTTATAAAATCCTTTTATAAATATTCAAAATCATTTATATAAATTGCTTTTATAAATATCCAAACTTTTTATATAAATTTCCTATAAATATCTAAACCCTTTTATAAACTCCCTTCATGAATATCCAAAACATTTTCTAAAACTTCTTTTATAAATACCCCAAAACCATTTATAAAACTTTTTATAAACCTTTCATGTTTAAACAACTTCCTAAATAACATTAATCAAATTAGCTTCCTTTAATAAGAAAATCCAATTTATAAACCTCCCTTACTTTTGAAATCTTATTTATTAAAAATTCAAATCCATTTACCCAAAACACCCTGTAATTTCCAAATTCATTTATAAACTCTTAATAAAAACTTCATTTTATAACATGGAAAATCATTCACATTGGTTAAAAGCATCTTTAGTAAAACCATTTTTCAAATCATTCTTTAAATATCTTGTTCAAATGCAATAACTTTGAAACCATTTCAAAAGGAAAATGAATATTTACTTACAAAATCAAACAGATGCTTAATGACCACAATGGTGCTTTTAATTTGGTTCTACTTATCCAATGTAATATGGCATCACATAACAACAGGTATATAAGGGATCAACTCATAACAACCAATTAACTTAAGTAAATATCCAAGTTAATTGTAATAGCAGAATGGTGTTTTATTTTGCTAATAGATGTCATTTAGTTTCCCTAATCGTATAAGGGTACTTAAGGGTAAGCGATACAAATATCCCTTGATTTAAAACAAATTTGAAAAGAAAATAGTTTAAAACAAAACTAATTACTTAAACTTAAACCGATTTTAATATAAATTAAGACCCTTGTTAATTTGAATCAAATTCTTGCTAAACGTAATTAAACATTGTTAAAAACATAATTAACTTTAATCAAAGATTAATTAAATAAAACCCTTTTTAAAATAATACTTAATTAATAATTATGTTAAATAAATAATTAAATAATAATTAATTAATCCTTAACCAATAATTAAATAAAAATTAAATTTAATTAAGTAACAAATCATGATTGACTTAATTGATTAACATTTAAGTTTGAAAACCATTATTAACAAATGATTAAGTACTACGTACCTTTATTAATTAATTAATCAATTAAATAATCATTAAGTAATTACATAATTAAATAATTATATAATTAAATAATTGTTCTCTAATTACTTCCTTAAAGTTAGAAAACATTTTCTAAAAGGATTTTGAGCTAAAACAAGCTTAGATTAGAAATATAGTTAGATTTTCTAAACTGCGTATAGTGACTATCGCTATACAGGCCCGTAATTTTCCAAACCTAAAATTTTAATTTTCTAACTTTTAAAACTTCAAATTTGAACTCATCTTCTTTAAAACATGAAAATAAACTTTTGAAATCAAAATCAAAGATTTAAACTTGAAAACTTTCGCTTTGAAACAAAAATCAAATTTTCGACAAAAGCGGATTTTTGCGTCGTTTTGGTTAGCGAATCGCTACCTTTTTGCCTTGACCCATATACCACAATACAACATTCAATCACAATATCACATCATAACATTATAGCACAATCATATAACCAACTTTTTCAATATTCAAGGTGTAATCTTTATCGCCTACTCAAACTTCGACATAAGCAATCAACTCCAAATCAATATATATGCATGCACACACAACATACAACATTACTACATAATTAAGCAATATTTTAACTCATAAATTTACAACTTTATAAAGTTAGTAATTTGAGTTTTAAAAATATGAGCTTTACTCACCAAAGTTTCAATAAATCAAACTAAACTTGCTCTTGACCTAGCTCACTTACTCCTAACTCAACAAAGTGAAGATGTGGACCCTTGGAATGCTAAATGGGCTCGAAAGCAACAAAGGGGCTCGGCCCTTAGATTTTTTGGAATGTAGGGTTTTTTTTGGTGGAGGATGATATTGGAAAATGAAGTAAGTCTATTTAGCTTGAATTTCTCTTGGAAGTCATGGATGAACTTGTAGGCATGAAGAGGACATAAATGAATATGTGAATGATGGTGTAAAGCAAGAATGTGTAGAGATGGTATTTATAGAAAATGAGAGGGATAATTTAGTAAAATGACCTTTAGAATAAAATAATAATAAATCTTTCATGAAAGCATATCACCATTCTTTCCTCTATACCCTAATATACACATTGGTCTCCCTTATCCACTCTTCACCATGCTTTGTGTACTTCCTAGGTGCATTCAGATGACGGTAGTATACTTATGCTAGGTTATTTTGGTTACATTATATCCTTATGTACATAAATTGTCAAATCACGCATTATCATGATTTAAGTATATTTAATTAAATGCTAACACTTTACGTTATTGTGACATGTAAATATATGTGTGTGCATGATATACAAAATGTGCACAACGTTTTTTGACAACTTTTCGGTGTTGAAAAGTCGGAATTTCGGAAAACGCTCTTCTGTCACATTTTCTATTTTTCTACGAACTATCTATATTGGTAAATAAATTTCGAAAAGTATTTTATCATCATTACTAAATAATTAAAATAGGTTTTATTTGCTAATAAAAATCCATTTATTGATTATATAAAATAAATTTAAATAGTTTATTTCAAAGAGTTATATTTTAATTAGAAAAAAACTATTTTACCATCATTGTTTGTAAACAAATCTACTTTACCATCATTTGTTATTATTTAAAAGAGTTATATTTTAATTATAAACCCATTGTTTTACTATTAAAATTTATTAAATATTCGCATATCAAGGCAGTAAAATTCTAGCGTGTTACAGGTGTGGTATGGTTTGGAAAGTCGGGGAAAGTAGCACTTAGATATGTTGGACTATTCCCTATTATAGATAGGATCGGGAAACTTGGGTACCGGGTAGTTACTGAGTAGTTTAGTAGGAGTCCACAATGTTTTTTATGCTTCTCATCGTAGAATGTATGTGCATGATCCAGAGACTGTTATTGCTTTGACTACATTGGAAGAATTTGTAGTAAAACCGGATCTGGCTTTTGTTAGGCAACTAATTTTGTGGCGAGAGATGAGAAGAAGCTAAGAAACAAGGCAGTTAGGTTAGTGAATGTCCAATGGAGAGACAATGAGAAAGATTGTACTTGGGAGACAAAGGACAAGATTAAGGATACTTATCTTGGGTTGTTATGATGGTATGTTCTATATTTGTTGTATATAGACTTTTTAGCTGGTAGGATATACTAACATTGTTTGCATATTTGATATGCTTATTATGTAGTCCTTTACTGAATTTAGAGGATGAAATTCTTTAAGGAGGGTGTAATGACCTGGCATTTCGAACTATTCAAATCGACAACCATTCACTCATGTCAGACTTGAATTGCTCAAAACAACAGATTGTTAATTTATATTTGACAAAACTTAACATATGTAGTAAATAGATCAATCAAAGAATCACAGACACAGTAATACAACAACAAGCAGCGGATTAGATAAATAGTAGTTCATGAAGTTACTATAGAACATCAAAATTTAAATAAAATACAACCGAAATCCTAAATACATAGAAGTCTCAATGCGTAAGCAAATGTCAAGTCTAAACATAAAACTAGAAATAACTGAAATAACTGCAAAGCTGAATAGATAGAGATGGATCGCCTAGCAAAATTCCAAGTTCCAAAGGTGTGCCTCAAATGCTGGGACACTCAGTCTGGCCTGAGCATAAAGTAAAACACAAAACACTCGAGTTAGGATTAACATTCTTATGCAAGTAAATCAACTTAAGTGAAATATGCAAGTGAAATGCAATATAACTTAAAGGATGTTTGGGATTCCACCCTTTAAGGATCCATTAAACTATTTACATACATAATACAATACGCTATTATAATAATGTCTATTGTAAAGTAAAATATTAAAATAGCATTAAGGTGTTATCCATATCCCCCTTAACACATTTTATATAAACTTCATAGTCTATACAGTACTATAAACTCCACCAAACCGGTGGGATATCTAGGAGCACTCCATAGGTACGACACAAACCAAACTCGTAGAGGGTGCGATAAGGCATGTGACATGCGAGGCAATGCCCAGGGTAGGACACTATCGTTTTGCGGATCCGGACTGGTGGTAACACATAATAGCTACTACCGCCCACCTTAAGACATGCTCCCAAATCAAAGGTGTACCCAACCAAATCACAAAGTAATAGAATGGTATCGAAGAAGCATGCTCGATCGGAGGTGCGACCTCACTTGGCCCAGCGTGGCTCTTGTTTAGTCACATCAAGCTGACTCGCGGGAGTCAAGGATGCGTTCATACCTCATATATACGTCGCCAAACCATCCTACTTCATTCTGGATTCTCCATCACATACATAGTTGTTAAAGTGGTTTTCGGTATTGGCACAAAGTATGACAATATCTGATCCCAGTCTCTTTAACAACCAAACGCTTATTTCACATCATGGTTATTTTATGTTTCAAACAGTTCATACTTCATATCAAAATATCATATTCACTTCGAAATCATATCACTTTCGAAATCATATTCACTTTCGAAATCATATCAAACTTTCGAAATCATATTAACTTCTAAAATCATAACCACAAAATAGTTTAAGCCATCATATCAAAATATTCACATTTAAATCCATTAAATCTAAATCATAACAGATCCAACTTAAAAAGTTTAAATATTTAAAATAGTTTATATATATTGAAGTAGTTATAAAAAAATAGTAAATATATATTAAAAAAATAGGTTATAGATTAAAATAGTTTATAAACTAAAAATAATTTATATACTAAAATATATAGAAAATAGTTTCGAACTAGAATTGTTTCTTCTAATTTCATAAATCAATTCAAATCAATTTTAGTCCAAAATTTAATTTAAATCAATCTCAGTTCAACAATTTCAATTAAAAGGATTAGAGGTTAATTTCAAATTCTGAGTAAATCCATCTTTAACCTATATCGATTTCAAATCTGGATTTGAGCTACAAATTTAAACAACTTCCAATTCAATAGGTTTCAAAGTTTAAATATTCAAAATAATTTACAACAATTCAGCTTGATAAATTTCATTTATATTTCAAAATTCAACTTAATCATTTTAATAACCATTTAAATAAACTCCCAGAATACAAATTTAAATCAAAATTAAATATTCAATTTCAATTTTAATTTTAATTTAAAATATTCTTTTAGTTACCTTTGGTTAAACATTTAAATAAAATATCAAATTACAAATTTAAATCAAAATTATATATCCAAATTTAATTTTATTTAAATTTTAAAAATATTCATTTTATCCTCTTTAATTAAAATCAAGTTATCAAGTTATAAAATCATATCTTTAAAATCTCAAAAATCAATAAGTTTCAACCAACTTTTTTGTTTAAATATAATTTTTAAACAAATATAATTTCAAATCAACTTTAACTTATCTTTCTAGTCCTTATTTACGAAATTTATTACAAAAATCTATTTTAAAATATAAATATAAATTGTAAATAAATATTTAAAACATAATATATATATATATATTGGTTAAATTAAGTTCTTATTAAATTTTATTATATTAATTATTATTAAATTATTATAAAATCTACTTTAAATCTTATTTTATATATTTTAAAAATAAAAAAGTTATAAGTAAATTTTTATAATTTACATTTTAAAACTTAACTTATAATTTTAATATTTCCAAAACATATATAATTTAAAAATCTAAATTTTACACATATATTAAAAAAAAATTAAAAAAAACCAATATTTATTAAAACCCATATATTTCCTTTCAAAACTTTGGAAATCATTTTTAAAAATAGACCAACGGTGTCCGTGTATAGTTTTCTATCTTATAGTCAAGTGATATAGATATTTATCATTTCAACTCGCAATAATTTATTTTTACGGGTACATATCATTTCAGCCCGCAATCCTAAAATTCAAATCGATAAAATCACTTGGGTTTATCATTTCAACCCATAACGATTTTCCCTCATCTGAAAGATCGTTCGGGTATGTATCATTTCAACCCATAGAGATTTTCCTAAAACTAAGGGAACTTATAGAGTGAGAACAACAGAAAAATATTATAAATTGACATACATATTAATAGCAGGCATATATCATCATTAACAATTTAAATATAATATATACAACAGGTTATGGTGTCACATGTCATAAGTAAACAATTGCAGATAATGGCATATCATATTTAACAATTAAATAACCAACAGTTCAAATTTAACAACATATTTCAATTGTCATTTCATGTGAATTAAATTTAATAAATATAAGAATATTAATCATGAGTGATTGCTCACCTTTCGAGGTTAGAGAAAAACAGCGAGAATGAGAAGAACGAACACAGATACGCACGGACAAGCTAGAGTTGCGAAAAAATCTCCGGACAGTAGCAGAAACAAGCAAAGCACCGTGGACGAACTTGGATTTGTTGAAAATACAATATATATATATATATATATATATTATATTCTTTTTTCAAAAATCAATATTCAATTTAAAACACATATCAAAACAATATATATATATATATATATTAATATCAATATTTAATTTTAAACTCATATTAAAATAAAATCTATACATGTTATATCACAAAATCATTATTTCTTAAAAAATATTAAATTTAGAACACGTATATTTTAAAATCAAAATATCTATATTTTCATTTTAAAAATCAATTTTTAAAAATCAATATTCCCTTTTTTTCTCCTTTTTTATATAGAGAACAAAAGAATAAAATAATACTATATATATAATACTCTTTTATATACATACATACATTTATATATTTATAAATAGGAAGAGAAGAAGGTGGTGTAGGGTGGTTCGAGTGTGAGGCATTGGCAATTGTTGAGTGGAAGATCGGCAAGGGTGGTGGAAAAGGCTATGCAATGGAAGATGGGCGGGGCTATGTACGAAGGTTTTGGAGAGGGAGGAGTATGGCCGAGAATTGGAAGAAACAATGGGCGAGGAGGTGGACTGGAAGGGAAGAGGGAGTGGTCACAGGCGGTGGCCGTTGGATCGGGTGGTAGTGCTAGAGAGAAACAGACGTAGAGAGGATTCTATGGTGTTAGGAGGAGGGGCGCCTGTATGGGCTGGTTGCTACCGTGAAGGAGGTAAGCTATGCATGGGCAGATGGTCACAGGTGGAATAAGCGGAGGCGGATGCAGGTGGTGGAGGGTGGAACGGTCTACAAGCGAAGGAGAGTGAGTGGGTAACGTGGATAGTTGGAGAAATGAATGGGGTGGTCACATGTGAGGAGCTGTCGCATGGATAAGGCAGTGGCATGGCGGATTCTGGTGGGCGGGCGGCTGTAGGAAGGGACAAGGGAGAAGCAAGACGAGGTGGACGGGTTTTAAAGAGAAGGTGGACAGGCATAGTAGGTGGAAGGCTGATAGTAGAGAATGGAAGAGGACAAGCAAAATAAAGATGGAGTATGTGATTGGTTGTCGAGATTGATGGCGCAGGCTCTCCATTATAAAAGGTAACAACAAATATAAGCTTATATACATTATTATTTCAAAGAGTAGAACGAATATGAATATGAAAGAAGAGAAAGGAACATGAGGGACGAACAACATAATATCAACCAGTGGGAATGGAAAAGGTCAGTAAGAATTTCTAGAAATATTAAAGGTAAGTGGCTATTTAATTTCTTATGGAGGATAAATGAAAGGACATAGGAAACCAAAAGGACCCAAATGCGGACCCGATACGGCCAATCGTTTCGTAGTTTTTGCCACGTACCGGACACCGAAATGCAAAAATGAATATACTATGGAGATCAGCACGACGAGACGAACAGAATGGTACATAGATATCAACGATACGATCATCCTATCAAAAGCTGATATTCGCTGCCAAAATGCTGCTAAACCGTCAAAAATAAGATAAACGGAGCTAGAGCGGTCCAAATTTGGCGAAATGAAATATGACGTCTCACTTAGAAAATGATTTATATTTTTGTTACATAAATATGTTTAGATTTCAATAATTTTTAATTTTCATCAAATTAACTGATATTAAATTTTAAATTAAAATTTCACAGTAGAGCAAACTTATATATTTTCAAATGAAAATCTGCCACTTGCTATGCTTCAATAGACACATACCAAATATCAAATTTTCTTTTCTAAAATTTTATTACTTAATTTTATGAAAAATTAGTTAATTACGTTATTAAAATCGTTAAAATTTTCGAGTCGTTACACTCTTCCCCGCTCAAAATTTTTCATCCCCAAAAAGGAACGAGATAGGAGAATATAAACAACAGAAAGGATAGATAGATTTGAAATACATAGTAACAGATACAACAATTAATCCAAAATCATATAAATTTCATTTTTTTTCTCATCCACATAGTATATTTCCTTAAATGTCAGTATCACTTAATTAACCCCTTAGTAAATTATTTAAGTTTAATATTAATATTCCATATTTCATTATAACTTAAGTTCATTTTTATTTACTTAAATATAATTTTTGGACATATTATTAGTTACATTTATATTGTATATTATTTAATTACATGTTCTCATTAACGTATAACTTTTAGAATATCTCAGGTAAGTTATATATGTTTTTAAAATGTAATTGAGTATTATACAAATAAATTTTATCCTAGTTCAACCTTTTAAGTTGTTTCAATGCAATTTCTCAATTTAGACACTCCAATTATTCAAAAATTTGCTTCATTTCAGTAATTGAACCATCGGTTAATATAAAACTTAAGAATTAAATTTTCAGTTTTACTTCAAACCATTTTGAAATATATATATATATATATATATATATATATATATATATATATATATATAAAATATCAAATCATACTCAAGAAATTCAAATCAAATCCAATTTCCAAAACAAAAGTGTAACAAAGCTACTAAGTGATCTCCCCACTTTAAGACTCAAAAATGAATGTCGATGATGCTGCAGTCATCACCGAAATTATTTTCCAGCAAGAAAAGAGGAGATACTGACTTACCTCTTTTAAAATTCTTTGGAAACAATTTCCATTCGAAAATATTTTCAAATAATATATTTTGAAAAACTCTTAAAACCAAATTTAGAAAAGTACCAGAAATTTAAATTCTCAAATCATTAATTTAAATTCATTTGTAAATTAGATTTATAAACCATGTTTAAAATTTCATCATCTTATTACTTACAACAATAGTTAATGGCTTAAGAATGTTGTTAAAACAATAAATGATAATCTAGTATTATTATTTCTAATAATCAATTCATTTAACTTTCTAATTTCAAAAAATTATACTTTTATATATAAAATATAATCATACATAAAATTATTTCATTTACCAATTTCGAAAACAATACTGTATCAGTTTGCTCTGTTTAAGTGTTTTGCAATTCCTATTGATAGCATTGGCCAGGCAAATCGATCAAAACCCAAAATTCAAAATTAACAACTCAAACAACACAATATAAAACATTTTATATTAACTACAAATACGTTCCCTCACTAGATGATTCAAGAATGGATTTTTGAATAAGGATAGAGGTTCGAATTTAGGGGGACCCTATCAAAAAGAATCCTAACTATGAAGATAGGCTCAAAGGAAGATAAGATAATTAAATTACAAAAGAGGAAAGATGGATAGACTTGTATTAATCATGGTGACCTCATCTGAGTCAACCGAGACTTATAAAATACTAGAATATGATCAAAGAAAATGGGAACAAACTTGTTGAGAACATCACAGAAATGTGATTTAATTAGATCGATGAAGAAGGCAGGAGCATTGGTTAATCCAAAGGCATGACTAACCATTCATAGAAACCATTCTCTGGGAGGAAGGACAACGGGTCGAGCTCTAGAAATAAGATCGATGCAGAATTCAATTTCCCACTTGAGAGGGAGAGGAGTGATTTCACCAAAACATCAGGATAATCCCTAACTATCGGGTAGAGTCAAGATCACTGGGCTGAAAATCAAGCTAAAAGATGAAACCATCCGCAAAATCCTGAGGCATTCAACATTCAATCACAAGAGAATTACCCCGATTGTCTAGTAAAGAAATGGTTCGGGCTTTACAAGAGATAGCGGCATCAAAATCGAGGACATAGAAATCTCCTATGAATCGATGCCTGTTGTAAAGGAGTTTCACCCCTTTACAAATCATACTAAGGTTGGCGGTTCCGCCGATGGGATTAGTCACACATAAGGACGGAGTTGCCAATTGAGGTTGCAAGATGTGCTTTAATTATTAAAGAGGTCAACTGGAATAGAGCTATGGGATGCTCCAACATCAAGAAAAACACGAACAGGAAAAGACAAGAATGGATTTCAGAATAAAGGAAAAGTTCCAAAATTCAAAAGAAATCCTAATAGAAGAGAAACCTAATAAAAAATTTAAGCTCAAACGAAGATGATTCAGTAATTAATTTTACTCATTCTAAGGTATTACTACCCTATTTCTAATGAGTTTTTACTCCATATGAGTTTTGCCTAAACTGAAGCTCTGATACTACTTGTAACGACCTGGCATTTCGAACCATTCAAATCGACATTCATCCACTCATGTCAGACTTGAATTGCTCAAAACAACAGATTGTTAATTTATATTTGGCAAAACTCAGCATATACGATAAATAAATCAATCAAAGATCATAGACACAGAGTCATACAACAATAAGCAACGGACTGGATAAATAATAGTTCATGAAGCTACTATAAAGCATCAGAATTTAAACAAAATACAACAAAAATCTCGAATACATAGAAGTCTCAATACATAAGCAAATGTCAAGTCTGAACATAAAACTGGGAATAACTACAAAGCTGAATAGATAGAGATGGATCTCCAAGAAAAACTCCAAGCTCCAAAAGTGAGTCTCAAATGTTGTGACACTCAGTCCGACCCGAGTATAAAGCAAAACACAAAACACTCGATTTAGGATTAACATTCTTATGCAAGTAAATCAACTCAAGTGAAATGTCCAAGTGAACTACAATATAACTTAAAGGATGTTTTGGATTCCACCCTTTAAGGACGTTAAACTATTTACATACATAGTACAGTATGTTATTATAATAATGTCTATAGCAAAGTAAAATATTAAAATAGCATTAAGGCGATACCCATATCTCCTTAACACATTTTATATAAATGTCATAGTCTATATAGACACGTGAGGCAATGCCCAGGATAGGATACTACCATTTTACGGATCCGGACCGGTGGCAACGCATAGCAGCTACTACTGCCTACCTTGAGACACACTCTCAAACCAAAGTTGCACCCAATCAAATCACAAAATAATAGAATGGTATTGAAGAAGCATGCTCGATCGAAGGTGCTACCTCACTTGGCCCGGCATGGCTTTTGTTTTAGTCACATCAAGCTGATTCGTTGGAGTCAGGGCTGCGTTCATACCTCATATAGACGTCGCCAAACCATCCTACTTCATTCAGGATTCTCCACCATGTACATAGTTGTTAAAGTGGTTTTTGGTATTGGCAGAGAGTATGACAATATCTGATTCCATTCCCTTTAACAACCAAACGCTTATTTCACACCGTGATCATTTTATATTTCAATCAATTCATACTTCATATCAAAATATCATATTCATTTCAAAATCATATCACTTTCGAAATCATATTCACTTTTGAAATCATATTCACTTTCGAAATCATATTCACTTCCAAAATCTAACCACAGAATAATTTAAACCATCATATCAAAATATTTGCATTTAAATCCATTAAATCTAAATCATAACGGTTCCAACTTAAATAATTTGAATATTTAAAATAGTTTATATATATATATTGAAGTAGTTATAAATAAATAAAAAGTGTGTATATATATATTTAAAAATAGGTTATAGATTAAAATAGTTTATATACTAAAAATAATTTATATATTAAAATATATCGAAAATAGTTTCAAGTTAGAATTGTTTCTTTCAATTTCAAAAATCAATTCAAATCAATTTTTGTCCAAAATTCAATTTAAATCCATCTCAGTTCAACCATTTCAATTAAAAGATTGCATGTTCAATTCAAATTCTCAGTAAAACCATTTTTAGCTTATATCGATTTCAAACCCAGGTTTGAGCTACAAATTTAAACCACTTCCAATTTAAATATTCAAAACAATTTACAATAAGTCAGTTTGGTAAATTTCATTTATATTTCAAAATTCTACTTAATCATTTAATAATCATTTAAATAAACTCTCAAATTACAAATTTAAATCAAAATTAAAGATTCAATTTCGGTTATTATTTAATTTTAAAATATTTTTTCATCCGCATATATTATTTAAATTTAAATTAAATATTATTTAAATCAAAATTTAAATTTAAATCAAAATTAAATATTATTTAAAATTAAAATTTCCAAAACATATATTTAGAAATCTAAATTTTACACATGTATTAAAATAAAATCTTTATATTTTTAAAAAATCAATATTTATTAAAACCCATATATATTTCCTTTCAAAACTTTGGAAAATATAAAAAAAAAAATAGACCAACGATGTATGTATATGGTTTTCTATCCTATGGTCAAGTGATACAGATATTTATCACTTCAACCCGCAATAATTTAATATTTACGGGTATATATCATTTCATCCATAATCCCAAAATTCAAATCAATAAAATTGCTTGGGTTTATCATTTCAACCATAACGATTTTCCCTAATCTAAAATATCGTTCGAGTATGCATCATTTCATCCCATAGGATTTTCCTAAAACTAAGGCAACTTGCAGAGTTAAAACAACAGAAAAATATTATAAAATGACATGCATATCAATAGCAGGGATATATCATCATTAACAATTTAAATATAATATATACAACAGGTTAGGTGCCATATGTCATAAGTAAACAATTGCAGATAATAGCATATCATATTTAACAATTAAATAACTAACAATTCAAATTTAACAACATATTTCAATCGTCATTTCATGTGAATTAAATTTACTAAGTATAAGAATGTTAATCGTGAGTGATTGATCGCCTTTCGAGGCTAGAGAAAAACAAAGAGAATGAGAAGTACAGATATGGATACGCACGGACAAGCTAGAGTTGCGAAAAAAATCTCCGAACAGCAACAGAAACAAGCAAAGCAAGGTGGACAAACTTGGATTTTATGAAAATACAATTATATATTATATCCTTTTTTCAAAAATCAATATTCAATTTAAAACATATATCAAAATAAAATCTATATATATATATATATATATATATATTTTAAAATCAATATTAAATTTTAAACTCATATTAAAATAATATATATATTATATATCAAAATCGTTATTTCTTAAAACATATTAAATTTAAAACACATCTATTTTAAATCAAAATATCTATATTTTCATTTTAAAAATCAACATTTAAAAATCAATAGTCTCTTTATTTGTCCTTTTTTTTATAAAACAGAACAAAAGAATAGAATAATGTTATATATATAATAATCCTTTATATACATACATACATACATACATACATATATATATATATATATATATATATATATTATTTAATAAACAGGAGGAGAAGAAGGATGCGACACTTGATGTTGCTCGGCTACTACAGCTTCAGGTGACAAGTTTTGGGGCACGGCTACTTGGTCAGGTGGTGCAGGGTGGCATGAGTGCGAGGTCTCGGCAGCTGTCGGGTGGAAGATCGGCAAGGGTGGTGGAAAAGGCTATGGAATGGAAGATGGGTGGGTCTGTGTACGAAGGCTTTAGAGAGGAAGGAGTATGGTCAAGAATCGAAAGAAGTAGTGGGTGAGAAGCCGGACTAGAAGGGAAGAGGGAGTGGTCACAGGCGGTGGCCGTTGGATTGGATGGGCTAGAGAGAAACGGATGTGGAGAGGCTGTTATGCTGTTAGGGGGAGAGGCGCCTGTGTAGGCTGGTCGCTACTATGAAGGAGGCAAGCTATGCATGGGCGGATGGTCGCAGGTGGAATAAGCGGAGGCGGATGCAAGTGGTGGAGGGTGGAACAGTCTACGGGCGAAGGAGGGTGAGTGGGTAACGTGGATAGTTGGAGCAATGAACGGGGTGGTCACGTGTGAGGAGCTGTTGCATGGATGAGGCAGTGGCATGGCGGATTCTGGTGGGCGGGTAAGGGACGATTGTGAGGCAAGATGAGGCAGATGGATTTTGGGGAGAAGGTGGATGGGCACGGTAGGTGAAAGACTAATAGTAGAGAATGGAAGAGGACGTGCAAAATAAAGCTGGAGTATGTAATTGGTTGTCGAGATTGATGGAGCAGGCTCTCCATTATAAAAGGTAACAGCAAATATAAGCTTATATATATATATATATATTATTTCTTTATTTTTTCAAAGAGCAGAACAAATATGGAAATATGAAAGAAGGGAAATGAACAGGAGGGACGAACAACATAATATCAGCCAGTGGGAATGAAAAAGGTCAAGTACGAATTTCTTGGAATATTAATGGTAAGTGGCTATTTAATTTTTATGGAGGATAAACGAAAGGACATAGGAAACCAAAAGGACCCAAATGAGGACCCGATACGTTGATTGTTTCGCAGATTTCACCACGTACCGAACAACGAAATGCACAAATGAATATACTACGGAGATCAGCACGATGAGACAAATAAAATGTTACACAGATATCAACGATGCGATCATCCTATCAAAAGTCGATATTCGCTGCCAAAATGCTGTTAAACCGTCAAAAATAAGATAAGCGGAGCTAGAATAGTCCAAGTTTGACGAAATGAAATATAATATCTCACTTAGAAAATGATTTATATTTTTATTATATAAAAATATTTAGATTTCAAAAATATTTAATTTTCATCAAATTCACTGATATTAAATTTTAAATTAAAATTTCATAACAGAACAAACTTATATATTTTCATATGAAAATCTGCCACTTGCTATGCTTCAGTAAACGCATACCAAATATCAAATTTTCATTTCTAAAATTTTATTACCTAATTTCATGAAAAATTTAGTTAATAACATTATTAAAATCGTTAAAATTTTTGGATTGTTATAGAGGGGAGCCTGCAACACTCCTAATTTTAGTTTAACATTATTTAGGAAATTTAGTTGGATAGATTAAATAGAATAACATAGTGGGACATAAGGATGAAATTTGATATTAATTGGGTTTGGCCTTAACTAATAATTAACAAGATTGTGTTAAAACTTAACATGTAAAAGAATATATGAGGAGGGAAAAATAAGAGTAGATCCTTCTTTTATCCCTTTAACCCTCATCCTCTAATACATTCTCACTTACACTCATAAATAATCAAAAGAAAAACCTAGAGGTGGGCCATTTCTAATGGGATGAAGGAAGAAGAAACCGAAAGGGATTTGGAAGATAAAGCATATGGGAATTAAACTCCATCAAAGATCAATTCCAATTTCTAAATTAAGGTGAATAATAAGTAAACTATCTCTTTTATCCTTGTGTTGAATTTGGCTTTAGCTCATACCCGAATTTATTTTGGTTGTCTTGCTTTGTTATGGATGTATGATCATTGTTTGGATAGAATAATGATTTATGGAAAAAATTTATAAAATTATTTGAATCATTTTTAAAGGGTAAAACCTAAATTTTTATTCTCAAATAGATTTGATCTTCCGATATGTTAGGTAAAACATTATTTTGAAGATGAATTCTTAATTTCATAATTTTTCATGCTAAGATGAATATTTTATGAATTTTCTAAGGAGGAAATGGCTTTTATTTCAGGTTTTAATTATTAAAAATAATCAAATAATTATTTTGGTCTCGAAATTTTGATAGATGATAGGATACATTAATTCTGAATTTCTATGATTTTTGAGGATTTTTCCCAAGTGTTTATGAATTGTTATGAATTTATTACGCTAGATAAGCATTTAAATTAATAATTAAGTATGGATATTAATTAATTAAATTTGATATGTGTTTAGGGAAAGTATATCTGGTTGTGGCAGTTTTCTGAAAAGATTTGGACAAAAGTGTATTGTTATCCAATAAAATGTTGACAAAAAATAGATCCGGTGAAAAGAAAATGCTTTTAACGGAAATAAAACCATTTTTATATTAATTACGGGATTGCCATCGTCGTCGTCGAGATTGATGCCGCAATTATCCATGTTGCAACTATGAATGTCGATGATGATATGGAAGGAAACTTATGATAACTACTTAAGTAGTTATGGAACGATTCCAACCAAGTCGATGTGGACCATGTCGGTCTCTTCTCAAATCCGACATTGCAATCTCATAATTCACCTAGAATCCTTTGTCTTTGTTTCGAAATCTAAGTCACCCGGCTTTGATGCCGCATGTCTTAGTGCTACCCATTAATGTCTCATGATAATGTTACAAGTTTTCACCATAGTTTTAAAAAACGTCGCATACCGCTATTTTCGATGTTAACTATTTTGTGGCTATGATGCCGCTATTATTTGGTTTCGGTATAAAGGAAATTTATATCGTGGATCATCAATTCCGAGACAGTATGTTTTATGGCATAGAGCCGAAGTACTATGTTTCTCAATATAATAGTATTAACATCGCAAGTACTGTGGACACTAATTGACATGGGTTGAACGTTCGGGTTCAACATGAATTAAAATTTGATACGTGATGGGTTCATAGTTATCCTAGGAAAACTGTGATGACCCGGATTTCTGACCCCAGAAATCCGTTTCGTCTTGAAGAAAGAAAGGGGCGAGAAAATAGAAAAGATAGAGAAGAAAGAACAACAACATCAGAATCTCACAGCGGAACGAATAAATTATATTAATCACATAAGTATTTACATAATATACAACATCAATCAGAGTTACACAGATAATACATCACATACTAGACAGTTATAGACACTTGTCAAGTTATACAACTCAAACAAATAACTCAAAGATACCAACATAGCGGAACTATATATATCTACAACGCTGAAGCCTCCTGCTCCATTGCTCCTCCAGAATTCGTCAAAGCAAACCTGAATCCCTTTTCTACTCGTAAAAATTTGAGTACCTGAGAGTCTAGGAAAAACAGAAATAAACTCCAGGTCATACATGGGTCTGGTGTGAGTAACAGGTTAAAGTTGCTTAATTTTGAAAATCCTTTTGAAAACAAAAGGTATCACGTAAGACTCCCCACACATAAACATGGGTAAGTTTTTACCTTACGCTAACCAAAACATTTGATAGGAAATTCAGTGATATTATAATAGGTCTAGGGTTTTCAAGTAAATAGAAAATGGCCGAAATTGTTACATTCATTAAATCCAGCTACTAGCCACAAAAGTGGGTAATACAATCAAAATCGTTAGCACTTATTGGATTGTGGATTCCATATAATGGCAGGGCTACTGGGGTACCGCCCGTCACAGTACGTGGCCTAGATCAACGTACCGAGGATCACTCCCGACCCCCTACAACACAAGGTCGGAACCATTCCTTATTGAACATTCCCGAACAAGATAACCCCGGCAGTTGTTGCAATCAACCGCCCACACAGCCGAAAATAAAGGGACATCTAGACAGGGGTATATCTCATCCTGCTTGGGCATGACCCACCTAACCTTGCTGCACCTCCCCTGTTTTAGCCATTCCCGGTTGATGAGGCTTTAGGCTGCGATTACCTTTAGAGAATACATTTCTTAGAATGCTCATCGCCCACCTGACGATGTTCTGAAAGCATTCGATCCATACAAGTTCGTTCCGGGTTCGAACGAAACCGAAGGCATTATCTCGTTACACTCATATTGGAATCACCCTCAGAGTTAACGACAATAACCCTTGCACTCTGAAACTTCATCTTCACTTCAGATTCACAACCTATCGTTAATTTGGATCGATGTGGTTTTCGGATGTCCAAATATGGAAACCCGATCCCGGTCTTATCGAAATCCAAAACGTATCTTCTAAGGCCAAGTTGTCTATTTAGTCTTAACAGTTCAATTCAATATTATCAATATACACACAGATGGATAATTCACAATATCACAATAGATAATCACATTATCATCATGAACATATAATTAATATTATCATCCAAACAGATACTAACTATTATCATACTTAAACCAAGCATCCATATCACATAGATATTATTCATCTCATATCTGAGTTCACAATCATCAAATGAAATATCAATATCATTCATCCATAAGCAATGATTTATAATCATACCATTTATAATTAATTTAAAATGAATTAAATTAACTACTTCTATCTCTAATTAGTTTAAAGTGAATTAAATTAATTACTTCATCTATAAAACCTACTTATACAATCATTAATTAATTATAAATCAAATTAATTAATGATCCATTAAGTATTCATCTTAATTAAACACCTTTGATTAATCATTTCCTAATTACAATAAGTAATTAGTCTTTAATTAATTTCACAAATTAATTAACCTAAATCATTTATAGTAATTAACATTTAATTACTTCATTTATTAATTAAATATAATTAATTACATTTTATCCTTAATTAATTACATAAATTAATCACCACCTTATTAATTATTCCTTAATTAAACAATTCTTAATTACATCATTAATTATTAATTAATGATCTTTTATTTAGATTTAAATTAAATTTCTTTATTTAAATTAATTACATTAGATGATTCATCTTTAATTAAACTCAATTATTAATTACCTTGGATTAATATCAAACCAGTAATTAACTATCCTTAATTACTTACATTAATAAATTAATTATCCCATGATTAATTCTTCCCATTAATTAATCCTTTGATTAATCACAAAATTAATTACCCAACTTACTATATTTATCAATTCTTTTCCAATTAATTACATTCAGTAATTAGCAGCTAATTACTTCCCTAAGTAATTATGCTCCATTAATTACACTAAGTAATTACACTTATTAATTAATCAAATGATTTTCTTAAATTAATTAAACTAAATTAATTAACTTAATTTAGTCATATTATTAAGTTTATTACAATAAGTAATAAATCCCTTAATTACCTTTATCAAGTAATTATTTAATAATTTTACAAATGATTCTCTTAATTAATTAATCTAATTAATTATTAAATTTACCACATTAATTAATTACTAAATAATTCTTAGTTAATTATTTCATTAACTTATAACATTTCTTAATTTACTTCTTAATTAGTCTCTAGTTATAGATTAATCTAAATTATTAATTTATAAATTAAATACATAAGTCATTCCTTAATTAACTTATTCATTAAATCATTTTAATATCTAAATTATCTCTAAGATAATTTATTTCTTTATTAATGACTTTATTAATATTAAAGAGTATTAGAACATTACATTTCAAATTTAAATTCAAATTCCATTTTGAATTTAAGATTCAAAATGATTATTTATTTAACCTTTACTAAATTTAAATTCAATTTAAAATCTTTTAAAATAAATGTAAATAACATTTATTATTTACATATGAACTTATATAAGAAAAGCCTTTAAATTCAACTACTTAAATCTTTATTTAAATTTAAACTACCAAAATACATTAATATTTTAGCTTGCAAATTCAAGTTAAAACAATTTATTTAACTTCCATTCAAAAATCCCTTTAAAAAGAACTATGTCAAAATCAATTCAAATATTTATTTGAAACAAATTTACTTTTCAAAACTATTTTATTTAAACTGGTTTTATATATTTAGATTTAAAAACTGATTTAAATTTCAGATTTGAATTCAAGAAAAACTTGAATTCATTAGTTCAACTTTGAATTTAAAACTTTGGTTTTAACTTGCTTTTGAAAAACTTGGTTTTAAATTCTTGATTTAAAATCCAAATTCATTTTTAAAAACCTAGATTCAAAATTTCATTTGAATCTATACTTTGAACTTTTAATTTTAAAACACAGTTTAAATTTTTGTTTCAGATTTTAAATTAAATTTCAATCATCTGAAACTGTCAGGTTTTTAAACCTAAAAGAAAACCCACATTTAATTGTTTTAAAACTTTATTTTTATTTCAGATTTGAATTCAAGAATAAATTTGAATTCATACTTCAACTGGATTTAAACTTGTTTAAATCTATTATTTATTTCTTAGGTTTTATTTGAATTTGTTTAAATCAAAATTATGCTCCCAGGTTTTACAATGCCTGAAACAAACACTGACTCGAGCCCATCAACATTTACTTCGAGTCATCCCTCCCTCTGCTTCGAGTCACATACGCGAGTGACCCGAGTATTTCCCGAGGCAAAATACTCTGCACCAACAAAACTCTTCAGCACTGCAATGGGCACGGTGCACGTGCACCGTGGCTCCATCCACCTCCGGCCACCCACCAGAACTTCATCCCATCGCCGATCATCTCCAGACACGACCACGACCACCCAAAGCTATCACGGCATCTCGAATCGAAAACGAGTTCGAAACTCAAACCTGGAAAACAAAATTAGGTTCCCTCTCGAAACCTGTCAACACCACTTGCTCGACGCTCTGACCACCGGTGGCCACCCAACTCCGGCCACCGCTTCGACTATCATCCTCCTACCCATTCCCAAAAGCACGATGCACTCGGCCCACTGTAGCACCCGAGATTGATCGAACAACATAGCCTAGTTAAACTAGGGTTCCAAGCAAAAATCCACTATGGCAACCTCCTCGATGAATTCCATCACCATCGGCCATTTTTCCCATCACCTTGGTAAGCTCCTCCACCTCCTCACACAGCCCGACTACCTCCAGTTGCATAGATCGCCAGTAATCCCCAAGAAACCAAAAACAGTACAACATAGGCCTACACCTCCAATCCTTAACTAAAAAATGTAATTCTAGTTTTAAAAATCAGAGTTTTGATTAAGCATTCAGTTCATATATTTAAATTGAAAACTTAGGATATTGGAAATATAACTTGTATTAAGAATTAACTGATCTTAAGATTTTCAGAACAGTTTGCTTTATTTTTCTTAATTGCAAAAATTTAAGAATTTACTTTACACTCAAACAAACTTATTTTGTTTAGATACTTTATCCTAACAATCAATAGATTAAGTAGTAATGATTTTTGAATTAAATCTGAGTTTAAATCCTATAAACAGAGTTATATTTTACAGGGTATCAATATGCAGATATCAATTTTCACCATACACAGAGCAATGAACATATGAATATTCACACAAACATACTTTTAGATATTAACATCCAACTATATTTAAAACTTAAGGTATAAAAAATTGTTACTCACATTAGATTGATGAACACAGAGCCTCTGGTTTTGATTTTGAAAAAGCTTGAAACTGACATGAATTGCTTTGTCTCAGGTTGAAAAAGAATAATGCACAGGCTCTCAGTTTTGCAAATGATTACAGGCAAATGGCTAAAAAATGAAGTCTTTGATCTGGTTTTTGAGGAAGTTGTTCTCAGATTTGAAAGAATGCAGTCTCAGGTTTGCAAAGTTGATTGAATTGTTGATGTATAAAACTTCAGTTGTATAAAAAAAAGCTTGCTATGTTGAACAAATGAACTGAGAAGATATACATATAAATAGAGGTGTTTTACTGGGGTAGGTGATATCTGGGTTAGCAAATTTGCAGGTACTATTATTTGTGTTTTGTTGTATCAGGCAAGAATTTATTTTGGGGGCTGAAATGCTTAATAAGATTTCGAATTGACTTAAGTTTGTGCTAAGATGAAAGCATTTTAATGTTAATGTACTATATGTTTTCTACTAATCTTATCTTATGTTCAGTTATTTTTGTTTTGCATTTCTTCTCTAACCTGCACATTATTTGCAGCTACACATCTAGCTTGTTCATTTGCCTGCATATGTTTTTTTTGTACTTTATGTCTCCCATTACTCATTATATATATATATATATATATATATATATATATATATATCTTTTACCCTTTTTTATTTATTTATTTTACATGAACCTGCTTTGCTTCATACTTGATGTTCATACTTGTCTGAATCTTAATTTACAAGCTACTTGCATTTTATTTTATTTTGTTTACTCTTTAGCCTGCATATCTATTTGCAGCTACAATTTGCATTGCTTTGTTTTCTTAGCTATCTTTATTTTGCCCTACAAGATTCTAGTTACCTGATTTGTTTTTATACTATATGTATGTAGATATAAAGTTGTCTTAGTTATTGTTATAGCCTTTTTAACTTAAGTATTTTAGCTCTCTTTTATCAAATACAAAATTTATTATTTATTTTTATACTTGTGTTAGTATTAATAAGGTTTATTTTAGTTTAACATTTTTAAAAGACTTACTTTTAATCTTTCAAATTATAGCTATTTATATAAATAAATTTGAAATAATAATTTCTATAAAAATCCATTTGTAAAGACATCACATTATTAATATAGCTCATTATTAAATTAAAATAATTTATAAAAGAAATTATTACTTAATTACTTATTTTCATCAAGCTATATTTAGAAAAGAACAAACAAACTTTGTTAAATTTAAATTTAAGTTAAAATCATTTAAACAAATTTTAACTTTATTTTTAGTATATTTAAACCATATTTTTATCAAGCTATACTAAAAAGAAAATAAAACAATCTTTTTGTTAATAAATTTTAAATTTAAACTTAAGCTAGAATAAGTTCTAACTATTAAACATTTATCTTAAGTATTTAAAACCATACAGTTATTTATTTAATAGCTTAATACTAAATTAAATCAAATCTCCAAATTATCAGAAATATTAAAATTAGAAAACATGTCTTTATTCATTAAATTTAAAACAGAGCTTATCTATTTATAGTATATACAAATATATACATACTACAAATAGAAAACAATTTACTAGCTTTTAAAAGATAAATCATCAGTTAAATATTTAATTAAAGGAAGATTATTAAATTAATTCAAATCTTATTAACAATTATTATCAAATTAATTAAATTTTTTACACAGATTATTAAATTTATATTGCCAAATTTCCGGGATATCACATTCCTCCCCTCTTAAAAGAATTTCATCCCCGAAATTTAAAGCAAAGGTAATTTAATAATTCAATTAAAGATTTAATTTTAAAACACAAGCATATATCAACCAGATGCTAACAATTATAACAACTAATTTATCCAATCAAACAAATCTAAATATCCAGACAAATTTCCGGATAGAGCTTCCTCGAGTTTCCCTAAGTATAAATACCGGGTTACTCGCTCTATAGAATCCAAACAACCAATACTACTAAGCTACAGAACTTCCATTCATCTAGATCTACAAAACAAGACAGGATATCAGACTACAGACACGTCTGAATCAACATCCAAAACTCCCTGAACTGCTGGTTCTACAACCAAAGATAGATCTTACACGTACTCCCTCAGAGATACGTGAAACACAACGAATTTCAGTTATTCAAAGTGATGATTCAATCCTGAAGACCAAACACTTATCCAAAATCAAATCTCCGATTTGGGAATCCAAATTCCTTCATCTCTTATCCACAAAACTCTACGGACGATCCTGTGCTGCCTACATCTTTCATGATCAGCTCAACCCTTGCTGATGTCCTTAGAAACAAACTGAACCAAAGACAATCCAACAAAATGATCTAAAAATAACCTAACAAAATGATCCTTCCAAGATTGACCAAAACTAAGAACACAAACTCTATTCCAAAATCAGAAGACGGATCTCACTTCTCACATCCGGAAGAGATAAAACAGGTGCACTCCAAACTGGCCTTAAGATCCTGAAAAATTCCCTGTAGAACTCTCCAATCCAAACACTGCAACATCCAATTGCTTCCAAACTAAAACAGCTGCCACCATGCTTCCACTGCGCAACTCTGACTGAGCAGATGTAAATGCTGAAGTCAAACATAGACCGGACAACACATTCCAACATTAGGGCTCCACCGATCAAAAAGAAAACTCAGAAATTCCTCCAAAACTTGAGCTGCTTCACCAAACTCAATTTCCAGATGTTAGCAAATCTCTGACTTCTTGAAGACATCCAGAAAATATCTCTGAAATCCAAGAGAACACTCAAACTATCGCAAGTCACTTTTGCGATCGATCCAGCCTAATTCCAAAGATGTTGCTTTCTCTTTACTAATCAGAACAGCTTACACTTATGTGGCCAATCCATCGAAGAAATGGATCTACTCTACTGCTTCTAAAGTTACGAAGAAAAACTGCTAAGCCAGAAGACTTCCTAATCCAAAGCTCTTCGAGAAACTCGGACCTCAAACCAAACAGAAACACCCAGCTGAACACAGCGACAACACCGAGCAGACACACTTCCTTAACTTGTTCCAAAGAAACATCTTCGGAGACATCCATGGTCACTGTGTCTCATCACACAGCTACTACACCTCGAGGTATCAAGATATCATGCCTGGCTTCTGTCCAACCGATAGATCCAAACTCTAGCTCATCCAGACTACATTTCAAAAATGAACTATGAACCTTAACAGGTTTCCTTCAGAGATTAATGAAATCCTTACACCACCCAAAGCTCACTCGAGACGGTATTAGGTCTACAGTCTCGACAAATACACTTCCAACCTCAATCATTCAAACTCCAACCATTGGTAGTCGTGTTACGCACACCACTACCCTATCTACCTTTATAGCTCATTGGAAAACCGGATCTGGTAATCCAACAAATAGGCAGAAATAAATAAATATATATATCAAAATTACAAATACGCTCTCTCGGGAAAGAAATCACTCAAGAGCCTAGGTATTCACTCAACCTAACGCTCTGATACCAACTGTGACGACCCGGATTTCTGACCCCAGAAATCCGTTTCGTCTTGAAGAAAGAAAGGGGTGAGAAAATAGAAAAGATAGAGAAGAAAGAACAACAACATCAGAATCTCACAGCGGAACGAATAAATTATATTAATCACATAAGTATTTACATAATATACAACATCAATCAGAGTTATACAGATAATACATCACATACTAGACAGTTATAGACACTTGTCTATTTATACAACTCAAATAAATAACTCAAAGATACCAACACAGCAGAACTATATATATCTACAACGCTGAAGCCTCCTGCTCCATTGCTCCTCCAGAATTCGTCAAAGCAAACCTGAATCCCTTTTCTACTCGTAAAAATTTGAGTACCTGAGAGTCTAGGAAAAACAGAAATAAACTCCAGGTCATACATGGGTCTGGTGTGAGTAACAGGTTAAAGTTGCTTAATTTTGAAAATCCTTTTGAAAACAAAAGGTATCACGTAAGACTCCCCACACATAAACATGGGTAAGTTTTTACCTTACGCTAACCAAAACATTTGATAGGAAATTCAGTGATATTATAATAGGTCTAGGGTTTTCAAGTAAATAGAAAATGGCCGAAATTGTTACATTCATTAAATCCAGCTACTAGCCACAAAAGTGGGTAATACAATCAAAATCGTTAGCACTTATTGGATTGTGGATTCCATATAATGGCAGGGCTACTGGGGTACCGCCCGTCACAGTACGTGGCCTAGATCAACGTACCGAGGATCACTCCCGACCCCCTACAACACAAGGTCGGAACCATTCCTTATTGAACAATCCCGAACAAGATAACCCCGGCAGTTGTTGCAATCAACCGCCCACACAGCCGAAAATAAAGGGACATCTAGACAGGGGTATATCTCATCCTACTTGGGCATAACCCACCTAACCTTGCTGCACCTCCCCTGTTTTAGCCATTCCCGGTTGATGAGGCTTTAGGCTGCGATTACCTTTAGAGAATACATTTCTTAGATTGCTCATCGCCCACCTGACGATGTTCTGAAAGCATTCAATCCATACAAGTTCGTTCCGGGTTCGAACGAAATCGAAGGCATTATCTCGTTACACTCATATTAGAATCACCCTCAGAGTTAACGACAATAACCCTTGCACTCTGAAACTTCATCTTCACTTCAGATTCACGACCTATCGTTAATTTGGATCGATGTGGTTTTCGGATGTCCAAATATGGAAACCTGATCCCGGTCTCATCGAAATCCAAAATGTATCTTTTAAGGCCAAGTTGTCTATTTAGTCTTAACAGTTCAATTCAATATTATCAATATACACACAAATCGATAATTCATAATATCACAATAGATAATCACATTATCATCATAAACAGATAATTAATATTATCATCCAAACAGATACTGACTATTATCATACTTAAACCAAGCAGCCATATCACATAGATATTATTCATCTCATATCTGAGTTCACAATCATCAAATGAAATATCAATATCATTCATCCATAAGCAATGATTTATAATCATACCATTTATAATTAATTTAAAATGAATTAAATAAACTACTTCTATCTCTAATTAATTTAAAGTGAATTAAATTAATTACTTCATCTATAAATCCTGCTTATACAATCATTAATTAATTATAAATCAAATTAATTAATAATCCATTAAGTATTCATCTTAATTAAACACCTTTGATTAATCATTTCCTAATTACAATAAGTAATTAGTCTTTAATTAATTTCACAAATTAATTATCCTAAATCATTTATAGTAATTAACATTTAATAATTAATTACATTTTACCCTTAATTAATTACATAAATTAATCACCACCTTATTAATTATTCCTTAATTAAATAATTCTTAATTACATCATTAATTATTAATTAATGATCTTTTATTTAGATTTAAATTAAATTTCTTTATTTAAATTAATTACATTAGATGATTCATCTTTAATTAAACTCAATTATTAATCACATTGGATTAATATCAAACCAGTAATTAACTATCCTTAATTCCTTACATTAATAAATTAATTATCCCATGATTAATTCTTTCCATTAATTAATCCTTTGATTAATCACAAAAGTAATTACCTAAATTACTATATTTATCAATTCTTTTCCAATTAATTACATTCAGTAATTAGCATCTAATTACTTCCCTAAGTAATTATGCTCCATTAATTACACTAAGTAATTACACACACTTATCAATTAATCAAATGATTTTCTTAAATTAATTAAACTAAATTAATTAACTTAATTTAGTCATATTATTAAGTTTATTACAATAAGTAATAAATCCCTTGATTACCTTTATCAAGTAATTATTTAATAATTTTACAAATGATTATCTTAATTAATTAATCTAATTAATTATTAAAATTTATCCCAGTAATTAATTACTAAATAATTCTTAGTTAATTATTTCATTAACTAATAACATTTCTTAACTTACTTCTTAATTAATCTCTAGTTATAAATTAATCTAAATTATTAATTTATAAATTAAATACATAAGTCATTCCTTAATTAACCTATTCATTAAATCATTTTAATATCTAAATTATCTCTAAGATAATTTATTTCTTTATTAATGACTTCATTAATATTAAAGTGTATTAGAACATTACATTTTAAATTTAAATTCAAATTCCATTTTGAATTTAAGATTCAAAATGATTATTTATTTAGCCTTTACTAAATTTAAATTCAGTTTAAAATCTTTTAAAATAAATGTAAATAACATTTATTATTTACATATGAACTTATATAAGAAAAGCCTTTAAATTCAACTACTTAAATCTTTATTTAAATTTAAACTACCAAAATACATTAATATTTTAGCTTGCAAATTCAAGTTAAAACAATTTATTTAACTTCCATTCAAAAATCCCTTTAAAAAGAACTATGTCAAAATCAATTCAAATATTTATTTGAAACAAATTTACTTTTCAAAACTATTTTATTTAAACTGGTTTTATATATTTAGATTTAAAAACTGATTTAAATTTCAGATTTGAATTCAAGAAAAACTTGAATTCATTAGTTCAACTTTGAATTTAAAACTTTGGTTTTAACTTGCTTTTGAAAAACTTGGTTTTAAATTCTTGATTTAAAATCCAAATTCATTTTTAAAAACCTAAATTCAAAAGTTCATTTGAATCTATACTTTGAACTTTTAATTTTAAAACACAGTTTAAATTTTTGTTTCAGATTTTAAATTAAATTTCAATCATCTGAAACTGTCAGGTTTTTAAACCTGAAAGAAAACCCACATTTAATTGTTTTAAAACTTTATTTTTATTTCAGATTTGAATTCAAGAATAAATTTGAATTCATACTTCAACTGGATTTAAACTTGTTTAAATCTATTATTTATTTCTTAGGTTTTATTTGAATTTGTTTAAATCAAATTTATGCTCCCAGGTTTTACAATGCCTGAAACAAACATTGACTCGAGCCCATCAACATTTACTTCGAGTCATCCCTCCCTCTGCTTCGAGTCACATACTCGAGTGACCCGAGTATTTCCTGAGGCAAAATACTCTGCACCAACAAAACTCTTCAGCACTGCAATGGGCACGGTGCACGTGCACCGTGGCTCCAGCCACCCACTAGAACTTCATCCCATCGCCGATCATCTCCAGACACGACCACGACCACCCAAAGCTATCATGGCATCTCTAATCGAAAACGAGTTCGAAACTCAAACCTGGAAAACAAAATCAGGTTCCCTCTCGAAACCTGTCAACACCACTTGCTCGACGCTCTGACCACCGGTGGCTACCCAACTCCGGCCACCGCTTCGACTATCATCCTCCTACCCATTCCCAAAAGCACGATGCACTCGGTCCACTGTAGCACCCGAGATTGATCGAACAACATAGCCTAGTTAAACTAGGATTCCAAGCAAAAATCCACTACGGCAACCTCCTCGATGAATTCCATCACCATCGGCCATTTTTCCCATCACCTCGGTAAGCTCCTCCACCTCCTCACACAACCCGACCACCTCCAGTCGCATATATCACCAGTAATCCCCAAGAAACCAAAAATAGTACAACATAGGCCCGCACCTCCAATCCTTAACTAAAAAATGTAATTCTAGTTTTAAAAATCAGAGTTTTGATTAAGCATTCAGTTCATATATTTAAATTGAAAATTTAGGATATTGGAAATATAACTTGTATTAAGAATTAACTGATCTTAAGATTTTCAGAACAGTTTGCTTTATTTTTCTTAATTACAAAAATTTAAGAATTTACTTTATACTCAAACAAACTTATTTTGTTTAGATACTTTATCCTAACAATCAGTAGATTGAGCAGTAATGATTTTTGAATTAAATCTGAGTTTAAATCCTATAAACAGAGTTATATTTTACAGGGTATCAATATGCAGATATCAATTTTCACCATACACAGAGCAATGCACATATGAATATTCACACAAACATACTTTTAGATATTAACATCCAACTATATTTAAAACTTAAGTTACTAAAAAGTGTTACTCACATTAGATTGATGAACACAGAGCCTCTGGTTTTGATTTTGAAAAAGCTTGAAACTGACATGAATTGCTTTGTCTCAGGTTGAAAAAGAATAATGCACAGGCTCTCGGTTTTGCAAATGATTACAGGCTAATGGCTAAAAAATGAAGTCTTTGATCTGGTTTTTGAGGAAGTTGTTCTCAGATTTGAAAGAATGCAGTCCCAGGTTTGCAAAGTTGATTGAATTGTTGATGTATAAAACTTCAGTTGTATAAAAAAAAAAGCTTGCTATGTTGAACAAATGAACTGAGAAGATATACATATAAATAGAGGTGTTTTACAAGGGTAGGTGGTATCTGGGTTAGCAAATTTGCAGGTACTATTATTTGTGTTTTGTTTTATCAGGCAAGATTTTATTTTGGGGGCTGAAATGCTTAATAAGATTTCGAATTGACTTAAGTTTGTGCTGAGATGAAAGCATTTTAATGCTAATGTACTATATGTTTTATATTAATCTTATCTTATGATCAGTTATTTTTGTTTTGCATTTCTTCTCTAACCTGCACATTATTTGCAGCTACACATCTAGCTTGTTCATTTGCCTGCATATGTTTTTTTTTTGTACTTTGTCTCCCATTACTCATTATATATATATATATATATATATATATATATATATATATATTCTTTTACCCTTTTTTATTTATTTATTTTACACGAACCTGCTTTGCTTCATACTTGATGTTCATACTTGTCTGAATCTTAATTTACAAGCTACTTGCATTTTATTTTATTTTGTTTACTCTTTAGCCTGCATATCTATTTGCAGCTACAATTTGCATTGCCTTGTTTTCTTAGCTATCTTTATTTTGCCCTACAAGATTCTAGTTACCTGATTTGTTTTTATACTATATGTATGTAGATATAAAGTTGTCTTAGTTATTGTTATAGCCTTTTTAACTTAAGTATTTTAGCTCTCTTTTATCAAATACAAAATTTATTATTTATTTTTATACTTGTGTTAGTATTAATAAGGTTTATTTTAGTTTAACATTTTTAAAAGACGTACTTTTAATCTTTCAAATTATAGCTATTTATATAAATAAATTTGAAATAATAATTTCTATAAAAATCCATTTGTAAAGACATCACATTATTAATATAGCTCATTATTAAATTAAAATAATTTATAAAAGAAATTATTACTTAATTACTTATTTTCATCAAGCTATATTTAGAAAAGAACAAACAAACTTTGTTAAATTTAAATTTAAGTTAAAATCATTTAAACAAATTTTATCTTTATTTTTAGTATATTTAAACCATATTTTTATCAAGCTATACTAAAAAGAAAATAAAACAATCTTTTTGTTAATAAAATTTTAAACTTAAACTTAAGCTAGAATAAGTTCTAACTATTAAACATTTATCTTAAGTATTTAAAACCATACAATTATTTATTTAATAGCTTAATACTAAATTAAATCAAATCTCCAAATTATCAGAAATATTAAAATTAGAAAACGTGTCTTTATTTATTAAATTTAAAACAGAGCTTATCTATTTATAATATATACAAATATATACATACTACAAATAGAAAACAATTTACTAGCTTTTAAAAGATAAATCATCGGTTAAATATTTATTTAAAGGAAGATTATTAAATCAATTCAAATCTTAGTAACAATTATTATCAAATTATTTTAATTTTTTACACAGATTATTAAATTTATATTGCCAAAATTTCCGGGATATCACAAAAACTATGGGATGTGTGATGGATAATGCACATCATGCCAGAGATAGAAGTCTCTATATTGTTAATGAAGGGTTTATAGTCATCTTAAGAAAACTATAGGATATGAGATAGATAGTCCACATCATTTTAAATCAACGAAGTATGTGAGACGGTTAGTCTACATAACTTTGATAATGAAACCATGCGTGATGGGTAGTCCAGATGGAAGGGGATAGATAATCCATAAAAATATTTACATGTTAGATGGGTAGTCTACATGGGAGGGGATAGATAATCCATAAAAATGTTTACATGTTAGGCGGGTAGTCCATATAAATATAAGATAGATATCAATTGAAATTAAGACGGATAGTCAGATGAAATTAAGATAGATGGTCTAATGAACTGGGATGGGTAGATCAGTATATATTGGATGATGACAAATGCTTATTTTATATGTTCAAACCTTTGTGGATGTATGAACATAGTATATGGTTAATATGTTTTGGTTAACATACTAGTGGGGGGTAAACCCGTTCCGCTCAGCGGCGTGGTCTCACCGGATATCTATATTGGTTCGAGATGGTAGGTCATTATTCACACCAGACTGTTTGTCTGATACAAAGTTTTCATTTTTCCCTTAAACTCATGGGTACTCATTTGGATAGGTCGTAAGGGTTTCTAGGTTTTTGGTAAGACGAATAAGCTTCTAGAGATGTGCAGGAGGCAATCTAGCAATTTAGGAGTTCTTATTTAATCTGTTGTGTTGTTTGATTTTGTCTATATGGATGTAATGGCAGGTTATATAATTGTCAGGTGCTAAACTCTAATCAACCAAGGAGGCATCTTCATATATCGCTCTTTGGAGTATTTTGTAATAATTATATTTTCTCTAAACGTGGAATTGCGAACGGGACCATGCAATGAATATGAAATGTTATTTATGAAACGAAATGTGGAAGTCTAAATTGTTTTCACATATTTTCATATTCATGTACTTTTGATTATTGATATAATTAACATAGCCGCATTTTTTCACCGGGAGTTAATACGATGGATGATTGTAGCATCCATAACACTTAGTTTCGGGGCTCAAAGTGGGGGATGTTACATAAAATATAATAATAAACATCAAAGATAAAATAGACAAGAAAATAATAACTAAAATGAACCAATATACTAGAGTACAAGGGTTCACCAAGTTGTACAAGATAATAATAAAGTCTATAAATAATAATAAACTCAATTATCTCTAAATATAAAAACGAATATTGTCCAGGCTCTACAATGTTGCATGACAGAGTAAGCATAAATTAGTCCGTATATAATACAAGAAAGCTCCATCACGCCTCTGCACAACCATCGCGTACCACCTAGGCCTACTATCTATACTACTCATTTGAGAGTACCCAAGACAATAATAAGAAAAGTTAAAAACCTCAAGTCAAACAAAACTCAAGTGTGAGTGGTAAGAAATCTAAAATACTATAGAAGTGATATATTAAGGAACAAAGGTATACGAACCATCTATGACCTGTCCTTGCAACCAAAGAGTTAGCACATAACATCGTAGTATGTTGCTCTACAACATCATAAAGGTTCACTACATTCTACGTACAACATTGGATGTCCAGGTGTCCACATCCATAATATCTACATCATGTGACATCCCTAGAGTGATAGACTACTAGAAAAAACACCCATAATAAACATATCATCCTTCAAACAATAATCATTGTCTCTCAATGTGCCATGGATATATGATAACTTGTATAATCATTCGTCTGTCAGGGATTAATCGAAAAATCTCGATTTTCAATATACTTGGCCATAAGCCCAAAGCTGACACTAGTTTTATTTCATCGATCCAGGGTATACAGATCCATTCTCCCGATCCCGGGCAGCCATTCCAAGTACCCAATGAGTGTCCTCACAATACCCCTGCTTAGGAGTACATCAAAAAACACTCTGGGTATCAACGATCCCTTATCAGGCATATCCAAGCCCTTTCCTTGCTCCATCTAGTTTTCGTTCAACCTCAAGGAACCATTCCACATTCCATTCTTTCCACAATAGAACCATGCAATATTATCCATGGGACATCCTTCCTAAAACCTGCCCTTATGGATAATCTTCCTAACAACTCCATTCACCATCGAGCCGTCGCCATCAGAAATCAACTCCATCACCATCGAGACGTCGCCATCAGAAATCAACTCCACCACCATCAAGTTACAATCATCAAAGTTCCAAAGTCTTCATCCTTCATCGCATTGCCATATCGCAATCGAATGTCAAGCAAACAAACACCTTCAACAAGACTTGCGGGACCTGTACTTAACCCCTTGGAAGTTTGACCATAATTGAGCTCACCAGTTTAAGTCGGTGCCAACCTAATCGAGTTAGTATTAATATGAATACTTAACCAATTTTGGTTTTGTCTTATACCCCAACTTTTTCCATCCTTTTTCCTTCTTGAAGTCCCCTCTTTCCATGCCTTGAGCTCCCAAGTCCCCAGACCCCATCTTTAGCCAAAAAAAGATCGATACCTAACAGAAGAGGTCGGTACCGACTAAAAGATGTTGGTATCAACATTTGTACTTAGCCAAAATTTTGAAGTCTTCCTTCTAAACTTCCTTCCTTGCATCGACTTGAAGCTCACCTCGAAGTTCCATTTCCTTTGTCCCGAAGCAACTTCCTTAATGACTTGAACTAGCACCTCCACCAACCTATCTTCGATCTCCCTCGACCTGATTTTTACCACCCAAACAGCCTTCGAACGACCTACGACCTGAAGTACAAGCTATTCACATCCTTTAAAACCTCTCCTCCAGGTTATATCCAATTTTGAGCATTTTCCCTCGTTTTGCTCAAATCAAGGACCAATTCCTAACTATCCTAAAATGCTAACAAACCACATCAAAAGAAAACATGCAATAATTTCCATCATCCACGTACATGCATCAAAAATAAGTAATCAATTCAAACATGATAAACATATAAGAATCTACCTTGATCTAACTTTATATTGAAGTGACAATATGATCCAAAAGAGGTTACAAAACCATATATGACAATATGATCCTTCTGAAATTGGTTAAGAGGCTTAAGCATGGAAGTAGTATAGTTGCCTACTAATCTATCCATCAACAAATAGAACTCAAAATAGCCATATCTCCTAAACAGTAGTCTATGACCACTTGACGAAAAGAAAAACCATCATCCCGATTTAACAGATGTGGTTTCAGATCGTAATTCAACTTCTATCAAAAGTTATAGGCTTTACAAGGATTTTGGGTCTAAACTGTCCAAAAAAATTATAAGTATGGAAATACGTAAAATACGGTCGTTACATCATCATCATCGATGTTCTTCTCAAAGACAAGCACAATTGTGCTGGTGGTTAAGTGATTTTGGCTTTGGTGCAAGAGGTCACAAGTTCGAAACTTGCGTAGCGTGATTTGAACGTTTATTGATATGTGATATGTCATCATAGTGATTTGCTGGCTATAAAGTACCATTTCAAAAAAAAAAAGTCTTCTCAAACTTTGATTTTGTTTTTAGTGAAATGGGACAAAAGAATGAAATATGGGGCATGCTTATTGTCTCACAATAATTTGGGTTTGGGCCCTCGTACCCTTTTTCTTTAGTTCATTGCCCACTTGCTAGTTTAATTTGTCTTCCATAATATTTTCTAGCTTATTTTAATTAATTAATAAATTGATTATTGTAATGTTTTGCCAGATCAAATTTGGCGAAAAAGATCAGTGGTGGGCGTTAGCTGTATAATTTGGAGGAGATGGTAGTTTTGCACTTTAACCCTTGTATTTTACAATTTAACCCAACATCTTCTAATCCCTACAACTTTCCCATATGATTTATGTTTCATACGTTGTCTGTTGCATTGTGTTTGTAGTAAGATTCTGGACATTCTGACATATGGTTTGTAGGTTTTTGAGATTGTTGACGAAAACGCATTGGTGAGATTCAAAGATTGTAAGTATGTACATTTTAAAAATATTAAATATGCAATCATATACTAATTTTTTATTAATACATAGCTATGTTCATTTGATGATTGTTTGCATGTTTTGAAATTTTTGCTAGCGAAATGTGATTGGATTGGAATGTTTACTCATTTAATTATTATATTAATTGAATGGATGTTTACAAATTAAATTATTAATTTAATATAGATTATTATTTATGAATTTCTTGGAAATTCATAAATAATAACAAATTAATAGTATGTGTACATTAATGTTTTATGCTAAAATTTATCTAAAGCCAAATAACAGAATAATCTATGAAGGTTTATATAGGATAAGAAATAGTATACTTTAAAAATGTAGCAATAAAATGCATTAAAGTAAGTTAAATGAATTATTATTGAAAAAAAACAACTTCGGAATTTAATACATGGACTTTAAATAGAATTAATGACTTCAAAATATATTAATAGGAACATAACCTTAAATAAATATTATGAAATATTACTATTGCTATTGCAATAATTATGGTGGTAATGATAATATACTGAATATGAACTTACAAATTATGATAGAATTGATTACGATTTTGAGAATGAAATGATACCACTAATCATTTATCATTAGTTATGCAACTCGACGCTTGATGTTTGTGGGCATGTTATTTGGGAGACGATTGCTATTTGTTGTTATTTGGGTGGTAATCGCTACTTGTTGGTATTCAATTGATGGTGGTGTATATGATTATCAAAATTTACCATTTGTTATTTTATAGTTATTGTTGTTTGATGTGTAACTATCGCGATTATTATTTATAGGTTAGTATATGCACTTTTATGATTGGGTACTAGTGCTTAGTTGACACTTTTATTGGCATTGGTAGAAATATAGACTTGATGACTCTTACGTGTATTATGATGTTATTACCTATTTTTTATTGTCATGTTATGGATGATATGATAGATGTGCTTACCCGGTTGTGTTGATTGTTAATGATATATTGTCTCATGTTAACATTCGTGATTATAGGAGAAGAGCAGATTATGTATGAAATACAACTACGTTAGCTGATTCCTAAATGATATATATATATATATATATATATATATATATATATCTGTGTGTGTGTGTGTTAGATTCTTTCTCTACGTATGACCACAAGATGCCTTAAGTTGGGCCAAGATGTGTAGTTTCAAACTAGTTGACACCATTTTTCTCTTTTACTTTTATGTCCGTGTATTTGTATAGTTTGCAGGCAAAAGCAAAAGAAGTGAAAGAAAGCCTAGTTGCATGTTGCACCTATATGTTTGTTATTTAATACATCTCCATTATATCATACTTGTATTGTTTGTAAATTTATCGATGACTGATGTAGTTGGATACATCAATATTTTTTCATATTTCATTAGTTGTATTGGTTCTTGTCTTGTACATTGTTGAAGTAATATATTATTATTTAGTTCCATTATTAAGTAAGTTAAACATGTAAATAAATTATTGTCTTTTGTTCACCTAATGACCTATGGTTTTTAACATCCGAATTTAACGTTCGAATTTTTTTCATCAAAGTTTGACACAAATTTTAGACTTTAAAAATTTAGAGTTGTTACAATTTATCTTTAGACGTTAAAATTTTATAGAGTGATTACAATTTATCTCAAAAATAACTGATAAATCTATTCTATACTTTGATGCCTTTTAGAAATAAAGTGGAAAGTTTCACTTTACATATCAGTGTTATGCTACTTTTTAATAATTTGTGAGCATTTGATGAAACCCCAGTTTTTCCAAAACCATTACAATGATAGGACCTGTATCTGTACCTAGTCATGCCAACGCATGTATATAGTGTCGGTCTTGTGTGAAAAGAGTAGAATGTGCAACGAACAATCTATTATATCGGCAAATGATTTATTGGAGTGGAAGTGAGATACCATAAATTTGGAGAAACTAGCACACCACTTGTTATTGTGTTAGGGATATTACATCCTTATTTCTAGGCTCATCACAAGGGTGTCGGATGATCAGTCCTTTGACAAGTTTTGATCGCAGCCGAGACTTTAGGACGATTAGTAATGTCGAGTATCGAGTCAAGCTAATATGAGATTATTTATCATACTAAAGAAGTGATTAATGAGAAGCGTGTTAATGGAATTCAGTGTTGAGTTTACAATATGAGATGATGAAAGCAAAGGTAAGCAATAGAAAGCCCAAATGGAATCTTTATACCAACGACGCTTCAAATGATCACAATTAGGGAGTTGGGTTTCCTTTTATAACTCAAGATGATCGCCAAATACGTTATGTGCTAAAGCTTGAGTTCAAACAAACTAATAATGAAGCGGAGTATGAGGCGCTAATAGCGGAACTTAGAACTGCGAAAGAATTGAGGGTTCAACCATTGCAAATCCATAACGACCCTTAGTTGGTTGGGAACCACGTGTTGATATACTTTGAAATTAGGAACTTTTATTTGGCTTTATATATTTCAAGAAGCGATGGGATTGCTTAATGGTTTTGAGTTTTATTTGATACTATGAAAAAAATGGGAATGCCGATGTTTTAGATATGCTGGCTTGCTCGGAAGATGCCAAATCGTCAAAGATTGTTCCGGTAGAACCCTTATCCACTTCAATCATAAACAAAATCAGTTCTGTAATGGAGGTTGAGGAGAAGGTCTTGTAGATGACTCTTAACAAGGAGTAGTTAACAAATAGAACCGTACCAAAGAACTTGAATAAAGCTAGGAAACCAAAAACGAAAGTATCCAAATACATTACACATATCAAAGATGCTTTTCAGCTCTGTTGCTCAAACTTATGGATAAAGGTGAAATAAAAGAATTCTTAAGAAAGTTCATTAAGGAAGTTGTGAAGACAACGACGGGGGCATTGCCTAACTCATAAAATACTTTAATGCATATGCTTTTAGCGAACTTTAAACAAAAATGCGTTGGAGAAGCGTGATAGACAACAGAGACTGAAAAGATTTCCAAAGCTCAATCTATTGAGATAACATGGATGGTTAGTCCCTAACCATTTGCGGTTTGGGAACTTAAAATAGTTGAAGAACGACCTACGAAAAGAGGAGCGAAATATGTCATTTTAGCTATTGAATATATCACTAAGTGGGTAGAAGCAGAGTCTTAACCATAACTATCACGACGAATGTAGTAAGTATGGTGATCTTTTTTTCCTTCTTACTGGTAAGAGTGTCATTGAAGATTATTAGGGACAATGAGATGTTGTTTAAAAGCACCAACTTCACTAACTTTTGTGTCGGTACATGATCAGAAAGAGCTTCTTAGTAGTTTCCATCATCAGTCTTGGACAGATAGAAGTGGATAAAATCATAGATTCCATTATTAGACAACTACAAAAGATAATTGAGTCAATGAGTTTTTGCACGCTCCATGGTCCTATAATACTATGTATAAGGCATCTAATCGTTCACCATTCTTCTTGGCATATGGATACAATGTAAGAATTCCAACTGAATTGAGGTTCTCATCCATTAGCTAAATCATAACGGTTTCAAATCGATAAGGAATTACGTAAGTCATCGAGCATTATTGATTTGACTGAAAAGAAGAGGGTAGAAATTGATTAATGTAATACGAGCGTTACGGCATGCGCTTTGCGTGTGATGATGACACGCAATTCGCGTGTGAATTGTTTTTTTACAAATTGTGTATTTTTAACTCGTTCGAAAAAAAATATGATCTGCACAAATATTTAACCATATTTTGCGTTGAAATGACATGTAGTTATTTTTAATTTTTCTTTCTAAATTGCAACATCTAATTTTTTATTAGTTTGAATTTTTATTTCTATTTTTAATTAATAAAGAATGAATTTAATTTTTTTATTGGTTTGAATTTTTATTTCTGCTAGTACATATAATAAAGAATGACTTAAAGAAGAAAGTTTATTTGTTACATCCTACTTTTAATTTATTGTAAGATTTCGATAATATTTGTATAGGTGCGTTTTGAAGTGGTAATTGAAACTTATTTGATCCTATTTTTAAGCTATATTAATATTTAATAATATTTATAGAGGGGCATTTTTGGTAGTTCATGTTAATATTAAAAAAGTGAGACATCCAACTATTATTAAAGAAGAAATATATTTAAAGGCAATTTTGAAACTTCGCGGTCGGACCAAAAAATTGCGTTTCCAAACCAATTATTGATTATAATATTTTCGGTTCCAATCCCTCTGTTACAAAGTATGACCATCAGCATATCATTCTTTCATGGCTTCATTTCGTAATTTTACCGAAATAAAATAAATAAACTAGGTTGAAACCCATGCTTCGCACACGGGAAATTTTCTGGATTATGGTATTGGTGAACTAATGTGCATATGTTTTAATAGGTACATGTATTTTATTAAAAATTCAGATTGGAAATTGTTGTAAAAATCGCGAGGGTTTGCTTAATGTTGTTAGAGTATTACTTGTTTGGTGTGACATTGTCATATTGTTGATCCATTTTTATTTGTCTGTTTTCTTTCATGAAGGCTGATCCCGGTACCCCACTGGTCTGTTTACCATTTACCATTCTCCTAGTTTTGTCATGTGTCATGTAGATTGTGTTTGTATAGAAGAAAAGGTAGTGCACACTGTCTCCAGTGATTACCAAAGCTTTCTCTCTGTTTTTCTGAATGTTTTTCTTCAGACGTAGTTGTGTTTTAAGCTAGCTCGCCTGTATTACCGAAAGAATGATTGTGCATGACATGACAACAATAAGATTCATTTGTGCATTAGCGATATTGATTTTATAATAATTTGTACCCTTGCCCTACAAACTCTTTTATAACCAGATTTACATAAGTTTTGAAATATTAATGGAATGTATGACATCCCAAAACAATTACAAATATATGAATATCGAGGTTGTCAATAAAAGCTAAATTTAATTTTATTATACAATATAAACAGTACATCATCCAATGAAATAAAATAATTATGAAAAAATCATGCTTGAAGTTTCACTCATTTTCCAATGTACCAGTTCAAAATATATCATCTTTGATTCGTTCAGTATCACAAAGACTTTGCGATTGCATCATATTAAAAAAGTAGACAACTGCGAGATGAAGAGAAGATCATATGAGAGAAATGACAGAGAATATGAAAAAGGTACCAAAATAGTATGAATAATACGGTGGAAAACACTGTAATATCTTAATCTTCATCCTCATCCCCTCGCAGTCAATCCATGGAATAAAACATTTGTTGCACTGATCAAAATTTCCCTACGATCTCTGTAACATGCCCATCCAGGTATGATCATGAAGAAGAGAATCTTTGTAAATTCCCTTGTTCATTTTGCAATCGTAGGCTTCAGTTGTTATTAGAAATTTTATGGTTAAGCCAATACTACGTAAATACTTCAATAAAAATGAAAAATACTTCTAATTTTATTTTATTTTAGTAAGAAAACGACATCAGGCTTGATATGCCTTAAGCGAAACTTCTGTCATGTCATCTCCATCTTTAAACTTTGCAAATTACTTGAAATAATCATCCTTCCTACATAAGCACAAGATGTACATGAAATTAGAAACTAAATTTAAACATAATAATTCAATGGTTGTTTGCTACTAACATATCATATAAGTATTTACGTAGCATAATCTAAACTTTATCCTACTACTACTCCTTTTGGGGTACTTAAAGGAATTATTAAAATTAAATTTAGTGAGGTTATGCATACTTTTACATACTAAAGCCAAAAAAAGGAATTGGTGATTTAGGCCCCGTTTGGTTTGCACTTTTTACTTATATGTAAAAATGACCATCTAATATGTAGAACAGATGAGAGATTATTAACATAAAAAAGATTTTTTTTATAGTAATATATTAGCTAGATCTACTTAATAATTTTACACAACTTCTGTTAATCTTCAAGCTTTGATAACTATTTTGTAGATTAGAAGGATAACATAAGTTCATTGTTATTCATTTTAATCAAGAATCCAGTCTATTTATAGTGAAGATTTAATATGAAAAATACACATAATGGTATATAGAAAGCTTAACCACGATTGAATTTTGTCAACTTGATTTGTTTTAACTATGAAAACATGAAAATGATAAGAAAAGAAAACTACTAAATAACGTATAGTCAAGCCTCTAGATAGCAATATAATTTTGTAAAAGTTCTACACTAAATATTTGTCTTCTTGTATTTTAAAAATCATAATAAGTTGTGAATTCATTTTGCAGATTCATATTTGATTGAACTTGCCTCACAGAAGTTCAAGAATGCAATAAACGTATTTCTTGTTCACATGATAGGAAAAATTAAAAGACAATTTAATGAGAGTTTAAGACGTAACCCGATGTAAGAAATTTGTGTAGATTTGAAAGGAAATAGACTTAAAAATAAGGGAATTTTCACTTCAAGGGCTTATTTGTGTTGGGTAATAATTTGTTAGCCGAAAAAATAAATATGTAAACCGATTAATAAAATTAATGACAATGTTGATTAAAGATGTGGCAGAACAACATGGTTGTATTTATTATAAGGTATGTATCGTATTAAATAACTTATAAGCATACCTTCTATATTTTACCAAAAGAGCAAACATTTTATTGCAAAAAGAGGGAAAGGAAATTGATTTCACATTCTCGAAAGATGCCACCATAAATGCAATAGCTAAAATAAAAAACATAGTACAAATTCATGTTGCTATAGAGCATTGGTTAGGGAACTCCCAATTAATCTAAATAATAATGGACAAAACAATTAGTATGAACAATTTAATGTTAGTTAAAGACTTAACCTGAAAAAAGAAGTCCGTGTATAGTTGGAAGCTAGTAGATTTAGAAAAAAAATTAAAATTGTTAATATAAATAACAAATACGCAAACCAACTCCTTGTGAACCATCAGTTGTTGTTTTATTCATTTTTGGTTCAAATACTCTACTATTATGTAAGATATAGGATGATTGAAGTAAAATAAACAAATTTCAACTTTATGTTACTATTGAAAATCAAAGAAACACTCAAAGTTGTTTAGGGAGCTCTGACTATAATCCAAATAGTAACAAACTAAACAAATAGTAATAAAATTTAATACAGATTAAAGATTTAACCAGAAAGAAGAACTATGTGTAAATTTAAAAGGAAGTAGATTTGGAGAAAAAAAAATCAACCTTATTATGGAATACGTAAACCAATTAATAGTAGTAATACAATGTTAATTAAAGATTTAGCATTAAATAAGAGCATGGTCGTATCTTATTATAAGGTATGTACCATGTAAGCAAAAATGATAAGTCTACCTTCTTTGATTTACAGAAAGAGAAGGCCCCCTTCATTATATTTTTTTTATAATTAACACGTTAAAAAAAATACTATTATATACATAAGAGAGGCTATAGGAATGTGTTTTTATTGTAAGGTATGTTTTCATTAAATACTATAATTTAATTTGAAGTCAGTTAAACCAAAACAAATTGTCAGGACCCGATTCTTCGTCTTCCGAAAATTCAACATCGATACTCACTTTATCGACTGCCGAGCAATCGAACGACGGAAAACCGAACACTGAGGGTTTAAGAAAAAGAATTTAAGAAAAGAGAAGAGAAAAAGATAGAAAAATAGATAGGGAAAAGAAGATAGAAAATTTTTAAATATATTATAGAAAGAAAACAGAGAATAGAAAATAGATCATTTTAAAATAGAAGGAAAAGAGAATAGAACGGAACAGAAAACAACAGAACAACATCAGAATCTCACAATTCGCAGCGGAACAACATATAATAATAAATGAATAATCTTTAAACAAAGAACTATCAGTTATTACATTTTATACATTACATTACATCATATCATCAGAGTGTACAACAACAACAATAATCAACAACAAACAATGCAGCGGAAAAAGAAATACTATATAAGTAATACGCCATGCCATCCAGCTTGCCTCCAGCAACTCCAGAATATCCAGAATATCCCGATATACCTAACTCTTAACTGCCCGTGTGGAAATTGGTAGGCACCCAGAATTTAGGAAGGAAAACAATAAACTCCGAGTCAGTCATGTGACTGGTGTGAGAACTCAAAACTATTTATTTAACTTTAAAATCAAAATAGAGGAATATTTTTAAACTCAATTCGCAATGCTTTTAAAAATGAGACTACCATAAGACCTCCTGCCACACACACAATGCAAACGCAGACTTGGAGAAGATTTCTCCTTATGATAGTCAAAGATGCTTGATACGCATTAAAAAGAAACATTTGATATTATTATTAGTGCATGGTGTAGAGGAAAATTCATTTCGAAAGTAGAATATAAATCTTAGCCAGCATAGGTACCATTATATTATGCCTACTAATAGCTACCATATTAGATGGCAGGTTCTACAACTAATACCATACAAGTTTCGTATTGGGAATTGGATTTCCAACGAATGATCAGGCCAAGGAACTTCCCATTGCCACATGAGAATGCCTCTGAATGGACATCCCCGAGAACTAAACCGGATCTCTACCAACACAAGGCCGGGTTACCCCTAACTGAGTAACAACTGACCGAATATGCCATCCCTCGGTCTTTTGGGACCTTTTACCGAGCGCTCGCAATCAATTCACACAATCATAACAAAGTGTTTTCAACATGAGTAAGTATCTGGGCTCCATACCATGATACCACCCTTTTCCAGAAGGAAATGCACACATCCTAAAGGGCGCTACCCCTCATAACCTTGCCGCATCTTTCCTGTTTTGACCATTCACGGGGTGTGAGGCTCGACGAAGTCACGTCCACAAAAACATACTTTATACAAAAGCCATGCTTTGGGTCAACAAATGATCATAGAAATGATCACAAAGATAGACGATCAAACGAATGATCCTATCACAAATAATCAACACAATGATCATTTACAGCATCACTCAGCATGTCACATTACCAAATTGGGAATATATCGCTGATAACATTCAACTACATAACCTCTGAGCACGTACGTCTCAGAGAAGGGTGTTAAGCTAAAAGAATAAATTCTCCGCCACCAACAGAAATATATTTGAAAGAAATCTGCTTTATATCTCAATTTGTAACGTCAGACATACTATCCATACAAGTCTGTTCCGGGCTCGAACAAAACCGAAGGCACTTCTTACGAAGCCCTTGAAATACGGGTATTCACAATCCCGATCGAATTTCCCATCACTTAAGGAATCTCTATACCAGGAGCTACCCAGTGCAGAGACAATCGATAGGTCATCCTATCGCTTTCACAAATACTCGGTCTTCAACACCGATCTTCAATGCAATTCACAACGACGTATCACATATTCGGAATGGGTTATACGACCCCATGGTCCTTTCCCGGTTAACCCGAATAGTGAGCGCTTATTCAAAAATAAGTGTGGCATTCACATTCAAACAAATCACATCAATTACCCATTCAAATGGAAATATTGATAGTCGGTTATTGAACTATCAATGGATATGCACAACATCACCGGTTTCCAAATAATTTTCCAAATTATTTATTTTTCAAAACATCTTTACAAGATATATAATTTCACACTTCAAAAATAAATCAATATTTATTTTTAAACAAATTCTCCTTTCCTTTATAAATTCCTTAGTGAATTTATAATCCAAAATATCTATGAATATTCGATTTCAATTATTCATTTCAATTTATCTTCAAAAAGATAAATTCTCAACTTATTCAATGAAATATTAGAAAACATTTCCATACTTACTTATTTATAAGTAATTCACAGATTTTATTTATTTTCAACCTTGGAAAATATTCAATATACTTCAATCAAAATTAAGTATATATTTCATTCTTTAAGGAAATCATTCTCTCAACATATTTATTTGGGCCAAAACGAATGTTACGTAAAACATTGTTACGACAACCCAAAATCACTAGTATAGGGATTCGAAATTAAAATAGATATATAAATCCCAATACTATACAAAATATTTCCTTTCGGAAATCATTTACTATAACAACAGTGTTATAATCTACCATTTCCTTTTATTTCTCGAAAACGTCTATTTCAACAATAAATGTTGAAATCTATGGTTTCGAATCTCAACACATTTAAAACATCATTAGATCGTTTTAATTCTGTTTAAAATATCACAATTCTAAACGTTTTCTTTAACATATTATTCACTATTCAAAAACGTGAATATTCTTTGTTAACAAATTTCATCCTTTTATTCATTTTATTTCAAAGGATTATTCACAGTTCAAAAACGTGAATATAACTCCATTAATAGGTTTCAGCAATTTACTTATCAAAATAAGTCGTTTGCGAATTTATAAAACAACGTTTATAAATTCTATTTCTATTTATTTTATAACAACTTCCTTTTATAAATTCCTTTATTAACCTATTCACTTTATAACTCAATTATAAACTAAAGGTTCATATTATAAGTTAAATGCTTATAAAACGATTATTTTACAAAATCGTTCTTTTTAACTTCCCAAATTATAAATCTTATAACTTATAAGATTCATTTATTTAACCAAATCTATTCTTCAAATAACTTCACAAATTTATAAATCTTACTATTTATAAACTTCATTTATAACTTCACCATTTTTAATTTTATAAATTCCATTCATTTACAAAATTCATTTTCACTTCATTCAAACACTTATAAAAATTCATTTTATAATGTCAATATTCCAATTTATGAATATCCATTTATAAATCTCTTAATATAAATCAATTTATATTATTCTTTATAAACGTCTTTAAATTCCTTTAAAAACTTCATCCTTTTGATTCATAAAATAATTAAATTTTATAAATCCTATATTTAAACTGTTCACAATAATTCTAAAATCCCGATTAAACTATTTTATAAAATTATTAGCATCATATTCTTAAAAATCAGCTTTTTAACTATATTTCTCAAAAATCATAATTTTTATAACATAAAAATTATAACGTTTATTTATTTAAAATGGATCAATTCAAAAATTATTTTATAAAACGTATACTTTTCAAAAATCACTTTAAACATCATTTTAAAGTTTCAAAATTTGGTCCACTGATGCTACATACCAAATAGTCAATCACGACAACAACGATATCATATATCGTATATGATAATCAACGAATATCAAAATATCCATAATCAAATAATTACTGTTGAGAAATCCAGTTGGATCCCTCCAACCTGTTTTCCTGCATCCACAAACATTAGCACAATACCAATTTCGCTCCAGTACGAAATTATCGCGGTATGTGGGATTTAAAATATTATCCGCTTAATAACGGCGCAATAGGGTCTCATCCGCTAAACAAAAAATGCGGGAAATCAATAACTCCAATATATACATATGCCAATATATATATTGCTATTATATATAATACCAATTTCACTGTTTATGAAATATTCGCGGTATATGTTTTTAATAAATAACATCCGCTTACTAACGGCGTATAATGTCTATTTTAACAATCAGTATATAACAATCATTATTCAAACTTGCATTCAAATATTTTAAATCTAACTATTTAAAATAAAATCGAAACTGATTCGATTGAGTGAGAAGTTCTCACCTTGATTTTATTTCCGTTTTAGCGATTTATTTCGAATAAAATTAAACGGACGTTTAATTTTACCCAAAATTCTCACTAACTCCAAACGACTCCAATCTAACTCCATCGCGTAGTGCTCGTCCATACGATTCCAACGCAACTGGTTTCGCGCGTTTTCGACCTCGTATGAAAAAGTTATGATTTTTATAAGATTGTACACGATTTTTATAAACTAATTACAACATTAACTAACTAATTTTATACCAAAGCAAATCTTGGCCGTGTGATCTGCATCTAAGGCCTCTCCCCCTTCTTCCCAAATCACGCAATACCCTACAGGCCACTCACGTATACAACCGAACCCAACATCCATTTCTAGGGTTGATTTTTGCAACAACTCCGTTCAACTTGAACACGATCGAGATGTGCCATCACGTAGCCCTCTCCCACCACCATGCTCGGCCACAATAGGGTGGAGCTCGGCCCCCTATGTTGCCTCATTTTGCGTGCGCAAGCCAAGGCCGACGGCCTCATTTATCTCCCCCTCCGTTGCACCAAAATCCATCATCACCGTATAGATCTCTAGCTCTCTTCATGCTCTTCGATGTTGTAGTTAACAACTTTGGCTAATTCTTTGTAGATTGAGAGTGATTGAGGGAAGAAAGGGATTAAATTCTGGCCATTCATAGCAAGGGTGGCGGCTAGGGTTAGAAATTAGGTTTTTATTTTTATTTTTTTTTATTATGAAGGGTAGGGGGTGTATTTATAGGAAAAATTCGAACACTATTCATCCGTAAATTCCGAACTTCGATTTACGCGCCGAAACTGACGTTCCTAGGGTTTATCCCGCGTTACGGACACAATGGAATAGGTTTCGGAAGCTAATTCGGACATCTGTGCGAGTTATGGCTGTAAACGCTCAATTTAAATTAAACCGATTTAAATCGATTTCTAGGCGTTTTAATTTGTACCGGACAAACGGTAAACCCAATTGACTTGAAATTTGAAACCTTACAATAATATCACATTACGGATCCGATGAAACTGGTTTCGTCGAAATCCGAGACTTTTTGAAAAATGGCTATTTTAACTCGCCGAATTAAAATTAAAAATAATTCGATGCGTTTCGAGCTGCCACGATCAAACGATAACTCCGATTGACACGAAAATTGAAATCCGGTAATAACTAACTATTACGGATCCAATGGAACTGGTTTCGTTCAATTCTGAGACTGTTCAAAAATTGACTATTTTCACTAGTCGGTTAAATTATTAAAATATTCAATTTTCGCAAATTAACTTTTAATTCGATTTTGAAAGTTCTAAAATATCGTTCTAACTTCAACATGATAAAATAAAATTTTCCAAATCATTTTCAATCATATTTAACCCAATTTTTCAATTATTTCCATAATTTAACATATTAAATTATCGATTTAATTATCCAATTAAATCCAATAATTCAAATAAAATTTATTTGACTTATAAATTCACTTATTAATATTTAAAATTAATTAAATATTCAAATTTTAATTAATAAAAATTCTGGGTCGTTACAATCTTCCCCACTTAAAAGAATTTCGTCCTCGAAATTATTAAGTAAGAAAAGTTATAGAATTTATTAATTTTTCCAAAATTCATAATTAAGCTTCTTACAATAACTTACTAAGTTTTCAAAATCATACTTAGTTATCTTTTCAAGAGCACATTGTTTAACTTTAAACTTCAAATCAAAATTAAAGTTTAAGTTTTCAAAATTTTCCAATTTTTCTCAAATTTTTTCTAACGCCTTAAATTTTCGGAAAAATTCGCCATAGTCTCCTTTGCGCGGCTCGATCCGAAAAAAAAATGACAGTATATATATCACAAATATACATCTCATCAAGTAATGAGGCATCCCGCAGGGAAAAATTTGTAAAAGTACGGTATGTAATCCGAGATATGTACCTTATATTTTATTAGCTAGCATATACGGCTAATATAGCGCGAAAGCGAGCTCCAAATGCGAAGCAAACGCGATCCGCACCTACTAATCACTCAACAAACAACATGAGAACATGCATATATGAAAATAATCTCAATATACAACATATATCTCCATAACAACTATATATGTCACATAGCAAATGAAACAAAAGCAACAAATGCAAACATCAACCAACTAGCATCCATAACCAATAAATATTCATTCATATTCTCATTAATATTCAATGAAATGGTTTTCAATTTAATCACATTTGATTCATTAACAGTGGATGTTTTTACTAACATTCGTTTTCAATTAGTTTATATTCACTAATTCATATTCAAGTTGGTTCACTTCTAAATCAAATTCAATTTTATTTAAGATTCACTTAACTTCCAATCGAATTTCAATTACTTTAGCTTTCAATTTCATTAACTCAATTCCATTAACACTTAATGAATTATATACAATCAACTAACAATCATATAACAATCAATGTATATTTATTATAACCAAATTCCTTTTTCTTATATTCATTCTATTTGGTTTAACACTTTCACTTTCAATTGGTTCAACTTTCCAATAACATTAGATTTTAATGAATTAACACTTATATTCATTATTCCATATCAACTTAATTCACATTTAATTGATTTACATTCAATCCAATTCAATTTCTAAAGTTGAATTTCATTTCTTTATTACAACTCATATTCATAAATATATTCATATAGTTTCACTTCTTATATATATAAGTTTATTTCACAATTGTAATTCACTTTAATTATAATTCAATTCTTATAATTCATTTGCTTATACAATTATTCTTTTATTTAGATTATTCAAACATCTAAACAATCAACTTATATACACTTTTATAATTCTGAAAAATTATTCCTTTATACATAAAATATAATCAAGGTAAAATTATTTCATTTACCCAATTTAAAACAATATTGTGTCGAATTGTTCTATTCAAGTGTTTAGAAACCCCTTCGGCATAGTCTTGCGGACCACGCTGACGAAAGTTCATATGCCACTCAATAAACCAATCATCACAATACAAAACAATTTTATATTTACTAACAAATACGCTCTCATAGCTATTATTACACTCAACTCATTCTAGAGCACTACTGACTCTATCTCTAATGAGTAATACCCAACAGAACCATGGTTGTCGCTTAACCATATGCTCTGATACCACATTGTCAGATCCAGGCTTTTCAACCGTCGACAGCAGTCACAACCGGTAGGCTTTTCAACCATCCCAGCCCCACCGTGGCAACAACTAGTATCCCAAACTTGCTTTTACGGCCAGCCTCTCGACTGTCTCATGTTACACCTAACCAACCCCCTAAAAGAGGATGTGTGGGAGTAAGAGTCTCCCGTTCGCCACCAAACCACGAAGCGAGAACCCCCCATCACATAGCCCAAAGCTTAACAAGACTGGTGTGAGAACTCAAAACAGTTTATTTAACTTTAAAATCAAAATAGAGGAATATTTTTAAACTCAATTCGCAATGCTTTTAAAAATGAGACTACCATAAGACCTCCTGCCACACACACAATGCAAACGCAGACTTGGAGAAGATTTCTCCTTATGATAGTCAAAGATGCTTGATACGCATTAAAAAGAAACATTTGATATTATTATTAGTGCATAGTGTAGAGGAAAATTCATTTCGAAAGTAGAATATAAATCTTAGCCAGCATAGATATCATTATATTATGCCTACTAATAGCTACCATATTAGATGGCAGGTTCTACAACTAATACCGTACAAGTTTCGTATTGGGAATTGGATTTCCAACGAATGATCAGGCCAAGGAACTTCCCATTGCCACATGAGAATGCCTCTGGATAGACATCCCCGAGAACCAAACCGGATCTCTACCAACACAAGGCCGGGTTACCCCTAACTGAGTAACAACTGACCGAATATGCCATCCCCCGGTCCTTTGGGACCTTTTACCGAGCGCTCGCAATCAATTCACACAATCATAACAAAGTGTTTTCAACATGAGTAAGTATCTGGGCTCCATACCATGATACCACCCTTTTCCAGAAGGAAATGCACACATCCTAAAGGGCGCTACCCCTCATAACCTTGCCGCATCTTTCCTGTTTTGACCATTCACGGGGTGTGAGGCTCGACGAAGTCACGTCCACAAAAACATACTTTATACAAAAGCCATGCTTTGGGTCAACAAATGATTAGACGATCAAACGAATGATCCTATCACAAATAATCAACACAATGATCATTTACAGCATCACTCAGCATGTCACATTACCAAATTGGGAATATATCGCTGATAACATTCAACTACATAACCTCTGAGTACGTACGTCTCAGAGAAGGGTGTTAAGCTAAAAGAATAAATTCTCCACCACCAACAGAAATATATTTGAAAGAAATCTGCTTTATATCTCAATTTGTAACGTCAGACATACTATCCATACAAGTCTGTTCCGGGCTCGAACAAAACCGAAGGCACTTCTTACGAAGCCCTTGAAATACGGGTATTCACAATCCCGATCGAATTTCCCATCACTTAAGGAATCTCTATACCAGGAGCTACCCAGTGCAGAGACAATCGATAGGTCATCCTATCGCTTTCACAAATACTCGGTCTTCAACACCGATCTTCAATGCAATTCACAACGACGTATCACATATTCGGAATGGGTTATACGACCCCATGGTCCTTTCCCGGTTAACCCGAATAGTGAGCGCTTATTCAAAAATAAGTGTGGCATTCACATTCAAACAAATCACATCAATTACCCATTCAAATGGAAATATTGATAGTCGGTTATTGAACTATCAATGGATATGCACAACATCACCGGTTTCCAAATAATTTTCCAAATTATTTATTTTTCAAAACATCTTTACAAGATATATAATTTCACACTTCAAAAATAAATCAATATTTATTTTTAAACAAATTCTCCTTTCCTTTATAAATTCCTTAGTGAATTTATAATCCAAAATATCTATGAATATTCGATTTCAATTATTCATTTCAATTTATCTTCAAAAAGATAAATTCTCAACTTATTCAATGAAATATTAGAAAACATTTCCATACTTACTTATTTATAAGTAATTCACAGATTTTATTTATTTTCAACCTTGGAAAATATTCAATATACTTCAATCAAAATTAAGTATATATTTCATTCTTTAAGGAAATCATTCTCTCAACATATTTATTTGGGCCAAAACGAATGTTACGTAAAACATTGTTACGACAACCCAAAATCACTAGTATAGGGATTCGAAATTAAAATAGATATATAAATCCCAATACTATACAAAATATTTCCTTTCGGAAATCATTTACTATAACAACAGTGTTATAATCTACCATTTCCTTTTATTTCTCGAAAACGTCTATTTCAACAATAAATGTTGAAATCTATGGTTTCGAATCTCAACACATTTAAAACATCATTAGATCGTTTTAATTCTGTTTAAAATATCACAATTCTAAACGTTTTCTTTAACATATTATTCACTATTCAAAAACGTGAATATTCTTTGTTAACAAATTTCATCCTTTTATTCATTTTATTTCAAAGGATTATTCACAGTTCAAAAACGTGAATATAACTCCATTAATAGGTTTCAGCAATTTACTTATCAAAATAAGTCGTTTGCGAATTTATAAAACAACGTTTATAAATTCTATTTCTATTTATTTTATAACAACTTCCTTTTATAAATTCCTTTATTAACCTATTCACTTTATAACTCAATTATAAACTAAAGGTTCATATTATAAGTTAAATGCTTATAAAACGATTATTTTACAAAATCGTTCTTTTTAACTTCCCAAATTATAAATCTTATAACTTATAAGATTCATTTATTTAACCAAATCTATTCTTCAAATAACTTCACAAATTTATAAATCTTACTATTTATAAACTTCATTTATAACTTCACCATTTTTAATTTTATAAATTCCATTCATTTACAAAATTCATTTTCACTTCATTCAAACACTTATAAAAATTCATTTTATAATGTCAATATTCCAATTTATGAATATCCATTTATAAATCTCTTAATATAAATCAATTTATATTATTCTTTATAAACGTCTTTAAATTCCTTTAAAAACTTCATCCTTTTGATTCATAAAATAATTAAATTTTATAAATCCTATATTTAAACTGTTCACAATAATTCTAAAATCCCGATTAAACTATTTTATAAAATTATTAGCATCATATTCTTAAAAATCAGCTTTTTAACTATATTTCTCAAAAATCATAATTTTTATAACATAAAAATTATAACGTTTATTTATTTAAAATGGATCAATTCAAAAATTATTTTATAAAACGTATACTTTTCAAAAATCACTTTAAACATCATTTTAAAGTTTCAAAATTTGGTCCAATGATGCTACATACCAAATAGTCAATCACGACAACAACGATATCATATATCGTATATGATAATCAACGAATATCAAAATATCCATAATCAAATAATTACTGTTGAGAAATCCAGTTGGATCCCTCCAACCTGTTTTCCTGCATCCACAAACATTAGCACAATACCAATTTCGCTCCAGTACGAAATTATCGCGGTATGTGGGATTTAAAATATTATCCGCTTAATAACGGCGCAATAGGGTCTCATCCGCTAAACAAAAAATGCGGGAAATCAATAACTCCAATATATACATATGCCAATATATATATTGCTATTATATATAATACCAATTTCACTGTTTATGAAATATTCGCGGTATATGTTTTTAATAAATAACATCCGCTTACTAACGGCGTATAATGTCTATTTTAACAATCAATATATAACAATCATCATTCAAACTTGCATTCAAATATTTTAAATCTAACTATTTAAAATAAAATCGAAACTGATTCGATTGAGTGAGAAGTTCTCACCTTGATTTTATTTCCGTTTTAGCGATTTATTTCGAATAAAATTAAACGGACGTTTAATTTTACCCAAAATTCTCACTAACTCCAAACGACTCCAATCTAACTCCATCGCGTAATGCTCGTCCATACGATTCCAACGCAACTGGTTTCGCGCGTTTTCGACCTCGTATGAAAAAGTTATGATTTTTATAAGATTGTACACGATTTTTATAAACTAATTACAACATTAACTAACTAATTTTATACCAAAGCAAATCTTGGCCGTGTGATCTGCATCTAAGGCCTCTCCCCCTTCTTCCCAAATCACGCAATACCCTACAGGCCACTCACGTATACAACCGAACCCAACATCCATTTCTAGGGTTGATTTTTGCAACAACTCCGTTCAACTTGAACACGATCGAGATGTGCCATCACGTAGCCCTCTCCCACCACCATGCTCGGCCACAATAGGGTGGAGCTCGGCCCCCTATGTTGCCTCGTTTTGCGTGCACAAGCCAAGGCCGACGGCCTCATTTATCTCCCCCTCCGTTGCACCAAAATCCATCATCAACGTATAGATCTCTAGCTCTCTTAATGCTCTTCGATGTTGTAGTTAACAACTTTGGCTAATTCTTTGTAGATTGAGAGTGATTGAGGGAAGAAAGGGATTAAATTCTGGCCATTCATAGCAAGGGTGGCGGCTAGGGTTAGAAATTAGGTTTTTTTTTTTTATTATGAAGGGTAGGGTGTGTATTTATAGGAAAAATTCGAACACTATTCATCCGTAAATTCCGAACTTCGATTTACGCACCGAAACTGACGTTTCTAGGGTTTATCCCGCGTTCCGGACACAATGGAATAGGTTTCGGAAGCTAATTCGGACATCTGTGCGAGTTATGGCTGTAAACGCTCAATTTAAGTTAAACCGATTTAAATCGATTTCTAGGCGTTTTAATTTGTACCGGACAAACGGTAAACCCAATTGACTTGAAATTTGAAACCTTACAATAATATCACATTACGGATCCGATGAAACTGGTTTCGTCGAAATCCGAGACTTTTTGAAAAATGGCTATTTTAACTCGCCGAATTAAAATTAAAAATAATTCGATGCGTTTCGAGCTGCCACGATCAAACGATAACTCCGATTGACACGAAAATTGAAATCCGGTAATAACTAACTATTACGGATCCAATGGAACTGGTTTCGTTCAATTCTGAGACTGTTCAAAAATTGATTATTTTCACTAGTCGATTAAATTATTAAAATATTCAATTTTCGCAAATTAACTTTTAATTCGATTTTAAAAGTTCTAAAATATCGTTCTAACTTCAACATGATAAAATAAAATTTTCCAAATCATTTTCAATCATATTTAACCCAATTTTTCAATTATTTCCATAATTTAACATATTAAATTATCGATTTAATTATCCAATTAAATCCAATAATTCAAATTAAAATTTATTTGACTTATAAATTCACTTATTAATATTTAAAATTAATTAAATATTCAAATTTTAATTAATAAAAATTCTGGGTCGTTACACAAATAATTATCTGTTACTTACTTTATTATGAGAGCCCAAAATTTTGAATATAAGGAAACAGTAATGCCACGTTAGCAGGACTTAGTTTTCGCATTAAGTTTGAAGTATTAGATTTGGAGTAAAATGGTATGAAATGCTTAGAGATTGGAAGAAAATGCGTTGAAGATGAAATAAACATGTTTAGCATATTCAGTGCATACAACCAGAGCATGTATGTATGAAAAAAAGACAAATATATTACCATAAAATCAAGAAGTCACATCTAGCAATTGTGATGCTTACCTTAAAATCAGGGCCGACCCATGGGTAAGGCAACCGAGACATTCGTCTAGGGCAACACCGCCGAAGGTGGCGGAGAGGGCAACAAAAAGTATCAGACATTTAAAAAAATTTATATTAGTAAAAGTAGAAGGGCAACTATATATAGAAGCAACATGTAGTTCAGTGGTTTAAAGTGTAGCTTGTATTCTTATCAAGCAGGGTTCAACTCCTACAGCTACCATTTCTTTGATTTATATTTTTTCCACCCATTTTTTTCTTCAATTTTTCCTAGGGCAACAATTATTGTAGGGCCGGCACTGCTTAAAATGTGTGCATTTTTTTAGGTGTGTCGTATTTATAACATACATGCATAACCCCACGTCTCACCCACACCATATACAAAAGATCGTAAGTATCCATTCAAATTTAATGCAATAGGTGTGTTTTTTAATATTATTTAATATACAAATACCTTTAATTTAGTAAAGTGTTTTTAAAGGAGCTAAAAACAACTGTTTAGTGTAGTGATATTCATGGCAAGTAAGGTTTATACATCAAATTTTTTAAAAGACAATAGCGTTGTGATGAAATTCAAAACTAATGTAAATAGGAAATAAATATTTTGGAATACAAACTGAGAGTTAAATAATGTTTAATAGAAAGCATAGTAGTAGGGAACTGACCATATTTATATGGAAATGTGAAAAATGTTTATTACATAAAAGCCCTATTGCAAGGAGTTTACTAATATTGTCTGATTTGCTTGGTGATTTAAAAAGGGTTAAAAGCTACATATATGTTTATGCACAAGTGCATGCCAGTGGTGAATGCATACCATTTTAATTTCATCCCATGTGTCTTGCTGCGAATTGCTTTGGAGTTCCAGAGTGGAGATGTAGATCGATACGTCTCCAGCTTATGTTTTAACGACGGGTATGCAGTCAAGCTACCTGCAACGGTCTGGTCCGTTCATTTGGCGGCTCTTTCTAAGAGACGGGAATATAAATAAAGTACACCCTCAGGGAAAGCCTCACGGCCTAATAGTCGGCGTAACAATAATGACATTTGTCGATATGCCACCGCCTTTTTACTAAGCTCATCATATTGCATGCATTCCATTATCACATAAATATCCCCCCATGGCATAAAGCAAGGGCATTCTGAACCTGTTTCTTGTGCTAGTGATTCTTCTTTTGCAGTTGTGAGTTCGCCAGTTAGCATTAGAGGTAGATATAAGTTTAGGTACAAAATTAAGTGTTTATCTTTTGTTACCTATGGTGTAGAAGTTGTAAGTCCATGAGAAGATGGTTTTGATGACAACAACCTTAAAATAAGATTATAAAATATAAATACTAACATTATAGTTTAGATATATATGTATATGCAGGATTTAACAATGCAGGTACTAAGAATGAAGACTGTACAGTATAGAGATTCAAGACTGAAGATATCAAGATTGAAGACTCATGAGTATCAAGCTTATTAAGAGTTCAAGATTTTAATATAAGTAATTTAGTTAGGAATTTTGTTAAACTCCTAGAAAAGCACTGGCATCATAAAATCCATTTTATTCGTGAAATGAAATCCACTTAGAGCCTGTTAAAGGGATGAAACCCTAAGTAGAATGGAACCTACGAAAAATCTAGTGGAACATTGTTTTATATCCACTAACTTTTATTCAAATGTTTTCCAAATTATATCTTGTTTTCAAAATGATTTCAAAACCTTCCTTTTAAAAGAATTAAAAAACATCTATCCTGGTTTTAAAATACTTTTAGCCTCAAAATAATCTTTGTTTTCAAAATCAAATTATCCTTGATTTTAAACTATCTTTTAATTATAATATATTTATCTTTTAATATTTGTACTTAGATTTAAATATATAGTAAAATTTTATATAAAACCAGGATGATTTTGAAATTGAGGGTGTAATTGAAAGAATTGATTTTGAAAGGAAATCTGTACTTGTGTGCGAGACTGTATGTAGGATAACTCCGAACCAGTATAAAATCCGGTGTATTCTTTCCTTTATTGCTTTTATTTTATTTCTGCATCTATGTTTGATTCTGTGATCATATCTGTGTCTGAATATTGCATACATTTATATTCAAATTAATATAAACTCAAAACGATTTAGTAATTCCTTAAAACACTATTCACCCCCCTCTAGTGTTAATTCTAGCCTTAAGATCTGTAATCCGCATTTCTCACAGAAGTACGCCATGAACACTGTCCTTTCTCTATAAGTCATGTAAATGGTAATTCAAGAGATTACACTTCATGACTCATAAACAATATTTCTGTGTACATATTAATACCAAAATAGTAAGAATTTAAAGTCACTTCATTTTAGAATGATTCCTAGTGAATCTGAAATTCCCATCAACTTAAGTCTGCATTAACGTTGAATATATACAGGTTGCAAATGCATTTAATCTGTTGTAACCTTTTTTGTAGTGATGTTGAGGTGGTAGAGAATATATAATAGACTGGAAAAGATGAAAAAATGATCAAAAATTGAAAGAAGAATACATAATGTTATGATTAATTTGCCTATTATGATGTTGTAAAACATTATATGCACAAGCTGTGCAATTTAGTTGAAGTTAGGGAACATTGTGAATGGAAGCTAAAAGATGAATTATACAGGGAACAATGTACATGGTTTGAAAAAAAATATGCAGCATGTTAAAGTATATCATCAGGTGCTTGCTGAGATTTACACTCACAGTGTCAGTTTTTTGAAATTCTCAAACTGGGTTTGAAAGGTTGCCATGACATTGAAGGATAAAGTTGTCGAATTCACATCACCTCCATGTCGTGCACATTCAACCCTCGTCGCTATGAACTCCAAGTAGCACGTTCCAATTCGTGGATGTAACAGAAGTTGCCCCACCATACCTTTATCGCATCGCCTAATCCGAATGAAGCCATCGCTCGCTTCCGGCCTCGCTTCTCACACGATGCAAAATTTTTTGTTATCGCGATTGCTTCATTTTTGGGATCTAGGTTTTTGTTCATTTAAATAGAGTTGAAATAAGTAAAGGGGAAGGAAATTTGAGCGCGATGATGGTGTATGGTGGTTTCACCACAACAATGATGGATGGTTAAATCAATGATTTTGGTGTTACATCGAAGAGATTAGGAGATGGTGGTGGGCGGTTACAGCTGATGGAATGAAATGGAAAACTGAAATAGCAATAAATTAGAAGTGGTGGGCAGTAACCGTAGTCGTGGGAAGAAAGGGAAATCATATTCTACCGTTGAAGAGGAACAAATAAAACGATTATAAGCATGGAATGGTAGAATAGAGGACATCTACAGTTTCCACGTAAGCAGGGATGATCCTGCTTTTATATTTAAGTAATAGATATAATTAATACATGAAAATGGACACATGGAAGAAGTTTTAAAAAAAATTAGTTTTACGGATAACAAGTTTGCATTTTAGTTTGAATGACACTTTTTAGTGTAAACATAAAATGATAGTTACAACTAGAAAGTGTCTTTCAGCCTAACAAGCAAACTTGTTGTCGCTGAGACTAACTTTTCTTTCAATTATCACTTTAAGGCGGGTCCCATGGAGCCTACGGGAAACGCAAATAAGAGGCATGGGCCGAATGACTGAAACTTAACGGTCCACTAAATCGGAAATCAGGGTTACCGTCATCCTACAGATATAAATATCCGCGTCTCCATTATTTATCTCATCGCCTCGATTCCTCTTTTCTCCATGGCGGCTTGTGGTTTTTTTAATCCTCTTCACCTGCAATAATATATTGTTTTAATTTTGTTTACGGTAATATTTCTCTCGCTCTAGTCTAAAATAAGCACGTCGCACCCCGGGCTTATCGGAAATGAAATGAAGAAGAAAGCCCCAATGCTCGTGCAATATCCACTGCCGATCAGTGTTGCAGTTCTGATTGGAACTTTCTGTCATTAGAACTGTGTCAAAGTATCGTCCACATTGAAAATTCAATAATTTTCAAGCGTTTTTTATTTGAAAGTTCTGCCTCTCCACACCTTTGTCTTTTTGTTACTTTTCGATAAGCAAAAAGCTCAGTCATGAAGGCAAATATATAACTGGCAGGTTAACGTGGGGGCAGCGTTGCAATTTGGTATGGCTTTGCCTCTAAAAACACCTGCTATACTTTCTGTTAATTTGTTTTCATTTAGTTGGCCGTGATTATAAATTATCCGCGCTTCTGAGATTTGATCAGTGAAGTAAAGGATAAAACAATGGTTGAATTTCTTAATATGAGCCTACCTACTACTTATTTATGTTTTAAGTATTATAAAATTGATTGGGCAATGAAGATTAAATAACACAGCTTTAAATGCCAGTTCTGCTTCTGATTCGTCTTGATTGACAAGCTGAATTTAACCGAGCCTTATTAATTCAAATTATGTTCGTAATTTTTATTGATTTTGTGTCTATATTTGTTTTTGGATATTATGCTAGCAAGTTATGTGTAATAATGTAAAATTGATATATGCCAGTGATGATCCTGTCTGCAAAATGGAGTGTGTAGTGGAAGCAAGATCCTGCTTGCAGGATGAACCTACTTGTGGAAGCTATCACCAAATGACAATTAGATGTTTTACTGAGGCTTAATTTAGTCATCTTTTTACATGCTTATTTAAGTTAGTTCATTTTATTTTTTTAGAAAAAATGCATCAAAACGCAGATGAGATGTTAGTCGTTACGATGAAAACTGAACTTATGGGACACGTTTTACCGAGGACACATTAAATTACTGTGAGAAATGAAATGTATGCCACTTGGTAAATTAAAGTAGCTAAAGGACCTCAGATTTAATGTGCTTAACTAAGGCTGCTTTTGATTTTTCGTTTTCACAATTTTTCCAAAAATTTTAATGCTGTATTTTGAATGGAAGTTGTTGCTTTCCAATATTATTACCATTCTTAAAAATTTCGTTATAGTATTAGAAATGTTTTAGTACTCCCTCCAATTCATATTACATTACGTTTTGTATTTATTCACGTATATTAAGGCAGCTGAAAATATACTTCATTACCCTTCAATTAATCCTGTGTTATTAATTGCACTATTAATTTTTTATAAAAAAAGCAACGCATGCGATTAAAAAAAAGAAACGCATGCAGCATGTAACTTCAGCCTCTACCAATAAAAATTTCAAATGGAGCCAAATCTTTGAAAGTGAATTATTTCAACCTAACAAAAATTTCAAAATGGAGCCAACTGTACAAAATTTCCTGCTTTCCATCCCTTGCTATGATTTTATATATAGACAGCATGAAAAATTTGGTTTCAAACTTCAGTGCGATGGCTTTTAAAGGTAGTCATGACATTGATCTAAATCTTCCTGTTTCAAACAATGATGAAGTTTTTAACCTTGATTTAAATCTTCTTGCGCAGTCCAACATAGAGGAAGATGAGCCAATCTTGTTGATAGTTAGACAATCTTCTAGTAGAACACTCATACTAGATTTGAATGTCGATCTAAATCAAGAATTTGAATCTCCATTACTTGAACTAAATGTTGACCGGTTGCATGAAGAAGATGAAGGAAACATAAGCACCGATCCAAATCAAGAGTTGGAATCTCCAATGCATCAAGAAGATGAAGAAAACATTACAACAAATTTAGGTACTTAAACCAATGCATCCAAATCAAGAGTTGGTCACTACATGTTTTGTGGCAGCATTATTTTAAACAATGAGTTGCATTGTTTTGTGGCAGCATTATTCTTCACTGTCCTTGCATTATTTTAAACAATGATTTTCATGCACTCGGTTTATACTCAGTAGCTATTCATCTATGCAGTAGGAGTATGTCTGTCCTTGCATTATTTTAAAAAATAATTGTGGCCTTGCATTATGACCGTATAACGTTATTGTCACTACATGCAGTAGGAGACATGAGCAAGGCAAATTAGTTGTGTTTCTGCTGTTAGCTGTTATTACCATAAGAAAAAAAAAACATTAGTTGCATTATTTTTGCAGTGTCCTTGCATTCTTTTGTGCATTTTTACAGTGCAGTTGTAATATTCTTTAGTAATGAGTTGTTTATTTACATGTACAAGCGGTGGCAATGCAACTCAAGGAAAAAAAGAATAGTTCCAACAAATGAGCAAAGATGGACTATTTATCGGGCTTTATTAGAAAAAAACGTTGATGGAAAGTTAAAAAAAGTTACAACGAGAGAAGTTTCCGAACAGTTTTCGATACCCATACGAACAATACAACGGATTTGGCAACGGACAAAAGAAACTCTAAATGGAGCCACAGTTGATGTTTCACACAAGAAAACGAATAATTGTGGCCGGAAAAGAATCCATGTTGACTTAAACCGAGTGCATGAAATTCCTTTACACCGACGAATAACCTTGAAAGCACTTGCCGAAGCTTTGAACGTAAGCTACACGACGTTATTTTGACTTTTAAAATAAGGTCTTCTTCGACGTCACCCAAGCAGCTTACCTCATGAGCCAAAGTTTGTCGGCATGTATAACATGATACATATTGATGAGAAGTGGTTTTTTATGACCAAAAAGACATAGACATATTATTTACTTCCAAACGAAGAAGTACCCTTGCATACATGTCAGAGTAAGAATTTTATAGGAAAAGTTATGTTTCCAGTTGCTATGGCTCGTCCAAGGTATGATGATGATGGAAATGAAGTCTTCTCGGGAAAATTAGGTGTGTTTCTTTTTGTCACCATGGAAAAAGCACAAAGATCAAGCAGGAATAGAGAAGCGGGCACTTGGGAAATTAAACCAATGACCTCTGTAAAGAGGGAGAATGTGCGAGCGTATATGATTGAGAAAGTTATTCCTGCTATTCAAAACAAGTGGTCAAGAGAAGATGTTAATAAAACCATCTTCATTCAACAAGACAATGCACGAACACACATTGATTCTAACGACGAAGCATTTCAGTTAGCTGTTGCACAAACTGATTTTGATATTCGACTAACTTGTCAACCATCTAACTCATCGGATTTAAATGTTCTAGATCTTGGATTTTTTGCTTCTATTCAAGCCCTGCAACATAAAGAGTGTCCAAGGACGGTACACGAGCTTGTCCATGCAGTTGAGAAAGATTTCGATGAATACCCATCGAGCAAAGTGAATGATATATTTTTGAGTCTACAATTATGCATGCAAGAGATCATGAAGATAGAAGGATCGAACAAATATAATCCTCCACACATAAACAAAGCCGCACTAGGCAGAGAACGTCGTCTTCCTACTCAAATTACTTGTGATGCCACTGTAGTACAAAGCGTTATGGACATACTATCAGCATCTTAATTTATGTATTGAACTAAGATTTGGTTCTATTCACTTTGTGTTTCATTTTGTTATGTTTCTAATTTGTTGTACCATTCTCTTTGTGTTTCATTTTGTTCTTTAACATGATGAAATGCGCATGCATAGTGAAACAAATGGTGCTTGACTCCATACTTTATTTAGTGTACACGTATAATATAAACTCATGTGCCAGGCTTTTTAAACTTAGTATATGCAAAATATAAACAAGGGAATAACATAACAACAAGGAACTGCAAAAGCATGCAACACGAAAATGAATGGACCAAAGCTGCAAATGCATGCATAGTGACCCAGTGAACAAATTTCAAATGATAAATCTTTCAAATGGACACAACAGTGCACAAGGTGAGACACGACAAGGACAAGATTGGTGAAACACATGTGATGAATCTTTCAAATACAAGCATGTGCATGTGTACACTACTAATATGAATCAGCAATTCAAAAGACAGTGCAACTGCAATATAGTTCAAGACCAAGAACAATTCATGTACGTATCAACACAAAAGCATCGGCTCCGGCGCAGCCGCGCATCGGCTCCCTGCGAAGTGGCATCGCTAACATGTTTATAATATTGCTAAATAGATGAGAGTAGCTGCAAAAGGAAATACAGTTGCATAAAGCTTGCACCATCATAACATGAACGAAAATAGGAACAAACAAAGCTACAATGAAACTGCTAGAAAAAAAAAAGTCCCCTTAGCCAACATGAACTCAAAAGAAACATGAACTCAAAAGAATTCAGGGTACGTAATCTTCAACATTGAGATAACAAATTCATGCCTCTCTGGATCCTCATTCAAATCAGAAAATTGATTGACCTTCTTCTCAGGTTCCTCAAGATTATTGAGAGGTTCTTCTTCATCAAGCTCATCTTCATTTGTAGGTACCTCATTCAAATCAAATCCTTTAGCAACCTTCTTCTTTAATCTATCAGCTTCATGCTTCATATCATCACTAATGCTTTTTTTGAGTTTTGGAGGAGGTGTAGAATCTTCTTTGGTATCCATAATGGATTGTGATTTTTGCATTGATTCTAGTTTGGGCTGCAATATAAGAATGGTTGCATCAGTTTTATAAAACAAAAATAAGAGGGAAATATAGTTGGAAGAAGAGATGGGAGGGAAACACAAATTAAATGAATGCATTGGAAGCCAAAAACACTGCATGCGTATTAATGAAGAAGGGTAAAAAAAGAAAGTAAAGTGTTTATTTATCTAAAACGTCATGTATTTAGAAAAATGTTCCCATACTTAAAACGTCATGTAATATGGATAGGAGGGAGTAACATCGCTTTATACTATTTTGACTATATTGATCTTCTAAAAGACTCAAGATACAACCAATGGATCATATCCTTTCGGGTACAATTTTCAAAATTGTATTTGGTTACTGTACTTGAAATATATTTCAGATTTAAAGAATCATACCATATGGTAGAGTTTATAATGGCTTATAGGAAAGTGAGGATATTGTTACTACTAATGATATATTTTCTTTAAAATGATAAGAAACTAGTAGTTTTTCTTTAATGTGTGAAAACTTTAATTAGACATTCAACACTAATTTCTCCACAAAGAAATTCCTTTTGGCAGAAGGTAACATATCTTAGAAACAACAATTTGTTTTTAGGTACAAGAAGTAGGCAGTAATATCAATTGCGTATAGCCTTACGTAACATTGACATAGTTATGATTTAATGAAACTCGCATTCGTAATGTAAATTGGATAATCTGGATAATCGTTTATCTCAAACTATTTAAGATTTAGTTTCATACCTAATGCATATCCCATATGATTCTGAACCGTACTTTTAGAATAAATTAAGTTTAACATATGTGCTTTAAGTACATATCATTATAGACAGAAGGAATTCAACTTCACACATTAACAACCGTACTTTGTCGAACAAAATTCAATTATTCCTTATCGAAACATTGTTACGTAATATAAGGACTGACTTTGAGAGTGAACTTTAATCGCTTTTTAGGTATCGTTGAAACTCTTATTCAATATTCTCACCTAATAAATCAAATCAGATGTTTATTTCTTTTGCATGTTTTGTTTTCTATTTTCGTTTTATATTCTATGAACTAACCATAGATGTCAAATTTATAAATCAAATATGCATGTTTATAGATAATTCATTGGTGAGCTTTGATATCTTAGACTATGGATTACATATATCTATATGTAGCTATCGTAATAGTTAACTTTTTTGTCACTTCCATTGAATGTGAGCTTTGCTCTTAATTAATTGAGACACAATTCACAAATACTATATGATTCACAACATACGATTAATGATTATTTCTCAAACATACATGCAGTAGTTTACATTTCAAAATTTAATGTTAAATATGTAGATATTTCTTGTTAGGAACTGAGTTAATGATGTTTTGATGACAACAACCTTATATAGTTATTATACTTTACTTTATAAAATATATACTAACATTTCCATATAGATAGATATATATATGTATATAGGAAGTATATGCAGGTATCATCGAAGACTGATCAGTATAAAGACTCAAGCATCAAGATAAAGATTAGAGATTCAAGACTCTAGAGAATCAAGATTTCAAGATTTCAGGATAAGTATCTAGTATTTTGTTAAAACTTCATAATAGCACTCTCATCTTTCTTTCAATTTTCTTTTGGGATGGAACCCAATTTCTATCGAAACCAGTGGCTTACAAACCCACGACAAGTAGCTTACAAACCTACGACAAGTGGCTTACAAACCCACGAAAATCAAAATCATTTAAACTACTTTGTACATGTTCTCGAGTCCTATGGAGGAGCTCTGTAGGAAGGTTCTTGCAATTTCAGTTTGAATCGATTTTTCAAAATGTTTTTAAATCTGTTTTCAAAATGTTTTAGCTTTCAAAATCATGTTTTCAAAAATATTTTCAAACTTTGTTTTAGCCTTGAAATATTCCTCTATTCTGATTTTAAAAACTTCTATTTTTAAAACATCAAAACTTATTCTGATTTTAAATATTACTTATATAATTGACGGTCTATATCAATTATATATATATATATATATATTTTTAAAATAATGTTTTATATTCATTCTCTATCTTAAAATATTGTTTAAACACTTTACTTTGCTTCAGAGAAGTTTCAACTTGTTTTAAATTCAATTGTCTTTACAAAACAACATCTCTATAATTTTGAACTAAGGGATGTCGACATAAGGGGTTACCCCATGTCGACATGGTGACAGTTGGATTCAAAATTCAATTTTCAAAAGAAGTGTCCATTCGTTCAAAAACCTTTCGCCAATGGTTATAACTGTTGTGCATCTATATAAAGGCTTCCAAAACGAATTTTTTTAACAACTACTTTCTTATTTTCTTCACTCTTTCTTCTCCACCATTCCATATCCATAAAACTTCATATTTTCAAGATCGTGCCATCATTCTGCCAAATTCTCAATAGGAAATCATTTAGATACTCTCTCTATTTGATTCTCCATCATTCTACTAAAGATCAAAGTGCTATTCAGAGTTATAGGATTAATTTGTATTCAAAAAATCCATAGAGTCTATCCATTCAAAAGGATTGTTATTAAGAAGTATTAGGGTGATCTTGTGTCCGTAAATCAAGAAAGTTTACCCCAGACTCGGAGATAGGAGGGTTCCTCAAGGCCTTAGAAATTGAGGGTTGTAATTTGGATATTGGCTTATAAAAATCTGTACAAGGATATTGCCTTGGTGCAGGACTGGATGTAGGAGGATTCTGAACCAGTATAAAATCCGGTGTGTTCTTTCCTTTTACTTGCTTTACTTTACTATTTGCATTTGTTATATGTTCTGTGATCATTCTTTGTTAGAATTCTGTTTAGATTTGTGTTGAAAGTTTTAATTTAGTCATATAGTTCATATATTCTTTAAAACACTATTCACCCCCCTCTAGTGTTATTTCTGCCTTAAGATCCTTAATCTGCATCCCTAACAATTGGTATAAGAGCATTGGTTTTCATTGTTTTCATAATCTGAAACTTGAAAAATATAAAAATGGCATTTTTGGAAAATTGTGTTAAAACTGTTTTGAATCTATGCATTTCATCAAAGTATCATAAGTCTGCATATAGTTATTTTAAAAAATCAAGTTATCTACCGAATTGGTGTGTTATGCAGGGACAGACATGTTATATGGGCTTTGACGAATCAACACCCAATGGACAAACTGTGCAAATTGAGAAAGATAAATGGATACTTGATAGTGGCTGTTCGAGGCACATGACTGGAAATCCCGAGATACTCAAGGACATTACTTATCAAGATGGTGGATTAGTCAATTTTGGTGACAACTCTAAAGGATATGTGGTTGGCGTCGGCAATGTCGGTAACTCTAAAACTTTACTTATTTCTGATGTTTTATTAGTTAGGAACTTAAAACATAATCTGCTTAGTATAAGCCAACTTTGAGATAAAGGTTTTAAAATTAAATTTGAAAAAGATAAATGTCACAAATTTTTGAAGGTATTAGAAAGAAAAATATTTATATCCTTAGTATGAAAATTTCAAATGATAATCTATGTCTTTTGGCTAATACAAGTGACCCTTGGATTTGGCATAAAAGATTTGGCCATTTGAATTTCAAATTATTATATAGGATATCAAAACTTGACTTAGTTAGAGGTCTACCCAAGTTAAAATTTAAAGTAGATAGTATTTGTGATGCTTGTCAATTAGGAAAACTTAAGAAAAAGTTCATTTAAATTAAAAGATGTTATTTCTACCTCTAGTCCTCTAGAATTACTTCATTTAGATTTATTTGGTCCATCTCAAGTTCAATCAATTAACCATAGTAAATATGTTTTTGTTATAGTAGATGATTATTCAAGATATACTTGGACAATCTTTTTAAAACATAAAAGTGATGCTTTTGAAATATTTAAAAACTTTTCTAAAAAAAATATATTCAAAAACAACATTCTTTCAAAATTAAAACTATTCGAAGTGATCACAGTGGTGAATTTGAAAATGAAAATTTTGAGAATTTCTGTACTCAAAAGGGAATTACTCACAACTTTTCATTTCTAAGAACTCCACAACAAAACGGAGTAGTAGAACGTAAGAATAGAACGATTCAAGAGTGTGCTCGTACAATGCTTTCTGATAGTAATTTACCTAAACATTTTTGGGCTGAAGCAGTTGCTACAGCTTGTTATATATTAAATAGAATTTTAGTTAGACTATTAACAAATAAAACTCCATATGAATTACTTTATAATAAGAAACCTATAGTTGCTTATTTTAAAGTCTTTGGGAGTAAATGTTTTATACTTAATACAAAAGATAATTTAGATAAATTTGAACCAAAAGCTGATAAAGGATTCTTTATTGGTTATTCTAATAGAAGCAAAGCATTTAGAGTTTTTAATTTAAAAACTAATACTATTGAAGAAACTATGCACGTATCTTTTGATGAAAATCTTAAAGATATTGTACAAATAGATGATGAAGAAGATTTTATAAATTTAAATCAATCTAATGAAACTATTAGTGAAATAAATCAACCTAATAAGAGATTTAAAATATCAAAAGATCATCCTATAGAAAATGTTTGAGGAAATATTGAATCTGTAGTAAGAACTAGAAATCAATTAAGTAGTATGAGTAATGTAGCCTTTATATCAACAATTGAACCTAAAAATCCAAAGGAAGCATCGTCGATGATTCATGGATTCTTGCTATGCAAGAAGAATTGAATCAATTTACCAGAAATGATGTATGGGAACTTGTTCCTTAACCTGAGGATAAAAGTATAATTGGAACTAAATGGGTTTATAAAAATAAAATGAATGAACTCGGTGAGGTCGTAAGAAATAAAGCTCGTTTAGTCGCGCAAGGTTATTGTCAATTAGAAGGAATTGACTATGATGAAACCTTTGCCCCCGTAGCAAGATTAGAAGCTTTAAGAATTCTACTTGCTTTCGCTAATTATAATAATTTCAAATTATATCAAATGGATGTTAAAAGTGCTTTTCTAAATGGTTTTGTAAAAGAAGATGTTTATGTTGAACAACCTCCACTTTTTGAAGATAATAAATTTCCAAACCATGTATACAAGTTAAAGAAAGCTCTATATGGTCTAAAGCAAGCTCCTAGAGCCTGGTATGAAAGACTAAGATCTTATTTACTTCAATCTGGTTTTGAAATTGGTAAAGTAGATACAACACTTTTTATTAAAAGAAATAATCAAGATATTCAACTGGTTCAAATATATGTAGATGATATAATCTTTGGATCAACTAATAACATAATGAATAAAGAATTTTCATATATAATGACTAAAGAATTTGAAATGAGTCACATGGGAGAATTAAGTTTCTTCTTAGGGCTTCAAATTAAACAACTAGAGAATGGAATCTTCATAAGTCAAGAAAAATATGCTAATGACTTAATCAATAAATTTGGTTTAAGCACCTCTAGTGGGAAACTAACTCCAATGTCAACAAATGTAGGTTTAAGTAAAGAAGATAACTCAAAAGATATTGAACAAACTTTATATAGGGGAATGATTGGTTCGCTACTCTATATAACAGCGAGTCGTCCTGATATTATGCATAGTGTTTGTCTCTGTGCAAGATACCAATCACAACCTAAAGAAACTCACTTAAAAGCTGTTAAAAGAATTTTAAGATATGCAAAATACACTTTAGATTATGGTTTATTTTATTCTAAAAATAATACTTTTGATTTAATATCATATTGTGATGCTGATTATGCTGGTTGTAAATCATACCGAAAGAGTACAAGTGGAACTTGTCACTTTCTAGGACATTCACTGGTTTCCTGGTTCAGCAAGAAACAAAATACTGTTTCCTTGTCAACAACTGAAGCAGAGTATATATCTGCTACTCTGTCCTGTTCACAAGTCATATATATGCAACAAACTTTAAAAGATTTTGGAATTAACATAAGTAAATCACCAATATATTGTGATAATACTAATGCAATAAATCTATCTAAAAATTCAACTCATCATGCTAGAACTAAACATATTGATATAAGACATCATTTTCTTAGAGATAATATAACTAAAGAAATAATAACTCTAGATTATATAAATACTGAAAAACAAATTGCTGATATATTAACTAAACCATTAACCGAACAGAATTTTACTAAATTTAGAAGAGAATTAGGTATTTGTTCAAAATCTGAAATATAAAATAATATAATATAATAATCAGTAAAAATTCAAAATAAAAATTACATTTTTTTTTGAACATGTCGACATGCCCCATCTCATGATGTCGACATACCCAACAAAAATTTGAAAATTGAATTTCCCTCCAAAGTTAGTTATTTGGTTATTTATCTATTTATTTCGTTTTCTCTCCTCTTTCTTCACTATATTCTCTGTAAATAACTTCTGAAACAATAAAATAATGGCCTCCTCTTCTACTAATGAACCCACTTCACCCACATCTCCTCATTCTGGTCCATTTCAACGAACTACACACGCTCGAGTGATCAAATTGCAAGAGAAGATGAAAGATATCCTTCAATTGATGACTGAAATTCAAGTAAGTCAACTTAGGATGGCTAGAGAACAACAAAGGCAAGGGAATATTATTAGGAATGTACAAAAATTCCTTATGGATAACCGTACAAATCCTATTAATATTGAAGACTCTTCACAAGCCATGGAATCCGAAGAAGAAGAACCTATGGAAGAACCACAAGAAGACCAAGAGGAAGATCAACCTTTACCTCAGCCCGAAGTCCCTATGAATACGGACGAGAGCGTTATTTGCGTTGGTGAGATCCTTGTTGATACTAATGGAAACATAATTGAACAACGTGGAAACTTTTGTCTCCACTACCCCAATTGTTCAATTCATAAGTCTCTTATAGTTAAGGATCGCCATTAAAGCGTACTTTCATTATTCTTTGTTTTAAATTGTTTTGTTTGTTCGTGTTTATGTATGTTCTTATATATGTTGTAATAACTAAAATGTGTTCACTTATACTCATTGTTTCATGCTTGTTCTATACATATTATTTGTTCATACTAATCATTCTTGAATTCTTAAGTAGTTAATAGTTTTTGTTGATGACAAAGGGGGAGAAAGTTATAAAAATATATGTGCTTGGTGTAAGAGGGAGTCATGGAGTAAGGGGGGTTGTAGTTTTAAGAAGAAATCACGGAGTAAGGGGGAGTTATGGTATGGTAATAATATTTTATAAATAAAGGTTGTCATCATCAAAAAGGGGGAGATTGTTAGGAACTGAGTTGATGATGTTTTGATGACAACAACCTTATATAGTTATTATACTTTACTTTATAAAATATATACTAACATTTCCATATATATATGTATATAGGAAGTATATGCAGGTATCATCGAAGACTGATCAGTATAAAGACTCAAGCATCAAGATAAAGATTAGAGATTCAAGATTCAAGACTCTAGAGAATCAAGATTTCAAGATAAGTGTCTAGTATTTTGTTAAAACTTCATAATAGCACTCTCATCTTTCTTCCAATTTTCTTTTGGGATGGAACCCAATTTCTACCGAAACCAGTGGCTTACAAACCCACGACAAGTAGCTTACAAACCTACGACAAGTGGCTTACAAACCCACGAAAATCAAAATCATTTAAACTACTTTGTACAAGTTCTCGAGTCCTATGGAGGAGCTCTGTAGGAAGGTTCATGCAATTTCAGTTTGAATAGATTTTTCAAAATGTTTTTAAATCTGTTTTCAAAATGGTTTAGCTTCCAAAATCATGTTTTCAAAAATATTTTCAAACTTTGTTTTAGCCTTGAAATATTCCTCTATTCTGAATTTAAAAACTTCTATTTTTAAAACATCAAAACTTATTCTAATTTTAAATATTACTTATATAATTGATGGTCTATATCAATTATATATATATATTTAAAATAATGTTTTATATTCATTCTCTATCTCAAAATATTGTTTAAACACTTTACTTTGCTTTAGAGAAGTTTCAACTTGTTTTAAATTCAATTGTCTTTACAAAACAACATCTCTATAATTTTGAACTAAGGGATGTCGACATAAGGGGTTACCCCATGTCGACATGGTGACAGTTGGATTCAAAATTCAATTTTCAAAAGAAGTGTCCATACGTTCGAAAACCTTTCGCCAATGGTTATGACTGTTGTGCATCTATATAAAGGCTTCCAAAACGAATTTTTTTAACAACTACTTTCTTATTTTCTTCACTCTTTCTTCTCTACCATTCCATATCCATAAAACTTCATATTTTCAAGATCGTTCCATCATTCTGCCAAATTCTCAATAGGAAATCATTTAGATACTCTCTCTATTTGATTCTCCATCATTCTACTAAAGATCAAAGTGCTATTCAGAGTTATATGATTAATTTGTATTCAAAAAGTACATAGAGTCTATCCATTCAAAAGGATTGTTATTAAGAAGTATTAGGGTGATCTTGTGTCCCGTAAATCAAGAGAGTTTACCCCAGACTCGGAGATAGGAGGGTTCCTCAAGGCCTTAGAAATTGAGGGTTGTAATTTGGATATTGGCTTATAAAAATCTGTACAAGGGTATTGCCTTGGTGCAGGACTGGATGTAGGAGGATTCCAAACCAGTATAAAATCCGGTGTGGTCTTTCCTTTTACTTGTTTTACTTTACTATTTGCATTTGTTATATGTTCTGTGATCATTCTGTGTTAGAATTCTGTTTAGATTTGTGTTGAAAGTTTTAATTTAGTCATATAGTTCATATATTCTTTAAAACACTATTCACTCCTCCCTCTAGTGTTATTTCTGCCTTAAGATCCTTAATCCGCATCCCTAACATTTCTATGGCCAACACATCGCTATTATTATGAAAACAAATACTGTCATCAAAATGTCAAAGTATGAATTTATTTCATAGAAACATTCATAATGTTCAAATTAGAACAAAAAAACTATTTTCTTTCAATATCGAAAATAAATATTATTTCATAAGTAATGTTCGACACACATCAAAGTAATCTTTCAAAACTTCATGTTCACTTTTTCTTCATTTTGATGTTAAAAATGAGGACCTAGGGCAATCGTCGCCTTCTTTCCTTCCACCCCTATCATGTTCACTCCCTATCATGTTCACGTTCTCTTTTCTTCCTTTTCAGTTTCATTACTAAATCCCATGTTTGTCTCTTGCTTCTTTTCTTTCCTAATTAATTTCCACGATGAAAAATGAATTTATTACCTCATAATGAACCTTGTCATCGATAAACCATTGCTCGCTCCAACCCACCAGCCACCAGGTTTGGTCACCCTTTAAAATCGCACATGTTCTTCGATGCGGACTTCACCTTTGATAAATCTGCTTGCAAGCTAAAAGCTTGTTTGACTAACCAGGTTTCTCTCTCTACATCTTAATATAATCATATCATATTTCCACAACACTTGCTCGACTGTACGTCATCACCGGATGATCCAATCGCTCATCCTGGTATTGATTCGAATGCTAGCTCTGGTGATACCCATGATGCTTTTTTGTCAGTGGCTGCAATAATTGATTCCTTACCTGCTGATGGTCCTAATTTTGCCGTTTCTAGTGAAGTTTCGTTATCAATGTTCGTTAAAGTTGTATCTTTGCCTGTTATTGGTTCTATATTCAATCATGCAGTGTTACCATAGTAAGGACTTGAATGTTTCTGCACGTACTTCTCAAGTTTGTAAACCAAAATTAACCTCCCTCTTTATAGCAAGCTAAAAAATGCAAGCAAGTATATCTCTAAATGTTATAAGATCTTTGGTAATGTTGATGAAATACTTAGCCCCTCAAAAAAAGTTGTTGGATTCTTTTTAAATGATGGTCTTTCATATTCTATGGTCACCTTTCAATTAATTAAAGCTAAAATACTTTTTGAAAGTGAGATTTAATAAGGATATGTATTTTTTGATTTTGTAAATGAAGAGGAATGTTGACTGGTATTAGAGGAAGATCCTTATGTAATAAATGGAAAGGTCTTTATTATTATCGATGGAATCTCACAATTGATGTTTTCGAGGTCAAGTCATGTCCATCCTAGTATGGGAAAAGTTTACTTGTGTTTCATCCTCGCTTCAATCTTTCGAAGGTCATGATTGATTGACTTGTAATATATATGAAATAATTTGCTTTGATGAGAATTCCGAGCTTAGGGATCGCATCTAGTTTGCTAGAGCTTTTATTGAGATTACTCCTAATCTGTGCAGTTCAGCACAAAGCGATTCACATTACATAGCATCACAAGCACATATCAGAATTATCAATCCAATACACAATATTTGATAATTGACTTAAATTAATCAAATTAAACTCAATTAATTTACAATGAGAAATTAATTTCTTAATTACTTTTATAAAGCAATTACACTTACACAATTTCATAAATGATTATCATTAATTAAATAATTATTTAAACAATCTTAGTTAATGACCTTCATTAATATTAAAGTGTATTTAAAACATTACACTTCTAAATTTAGATTCAAATTTCATTTTGAATTTAAGATTCAAAATGATTATATATTTAAATATTAACCAAATTAACTTATAAACCCACATAAGAAAAGTTCTGACTAAATTACTTAAATTTTTATTTAAAATTTAAGCTTTAAAATACATTACATTTTAACTTGCAAATTCCACTTAAAACAAATCATTTGACTTTTCATTCAAAATCCTTTTTATAAAAGAACTTTATCAAAATCCAATTTAAATATTTATTGAAAACAAATAACTTTAAAAAGCTATTTGATTTAAACTTGTTTAAAACATTAAGATTTAAAAACTGATTTAAATCACAGACTTGAATTCAGGAAACTTGAATCCATATCTAACATTCATTTTAAATTCAGATCAATTTAAAAAGTCACTTTACCATTCAAACTGTTTAAAATAATTTAATTTAAAAACTTCTTTTATTTCAAAACTAAGATTCAAATTTTGATTTGAATCCAGATTTAAACTTAGGTTTAAATCTCTATTTTTTTATTTAAAATTTTACTTTTAAATTCAAACTATTTAAACCTTTTAAAGCTGTTACAATTAATTTAAATTTTAAACTTTATTTTATTAAAAAACAAAAAAAACCGAGATTCAAACTTTATTTGAATCCAAACTCAACTTTAGCTTAAATATCTATTTCACAATTTAAAACCCAGTTTTAAGTTTTTAGAAAAACTTACAGGTTAAAACCTGTAACTAAAATTTTACCCGATCCCCCTCTAAAATGCTTCGAGCAAAACCCTATGCTACTTCGAGTCCAGCCCTCGAATCACTCGAGAGAAACTCGAGCCTAAAAATCTCTGCAACACACCAACTTCACCAGAAAAGTAAAGTGCACCGTACACATGAACGGTGACTTTATCCACCTCCGACCATCTCCGATGGTCCATCCATATCGACGACATCCTCCACATCCAAACACAATCAACAGTAACAGCCTTCCCAAGCTCGAAATTGAATTCGAGTACAACACCAAACCTGGAAACTGCAACTGGTACTCCTCCAAAACCTGCAACGCCGCCGTTCTCACAACCTCGACCACTAGGAAACTCGAAACTCCGGCCACACGATCGCCAACTTCCCCTCTACCACCTTCCAGAGCTGCGAAACACTCGATTGTCCATAGACGGCGTACGAATCGAAACACTCACCCTCGCCCAAAGCTAGGTTTACGAACTAAAAGTGCTTGCCGCGACCACCACGCTCATCTGCCAACCATCTCACTATTTTTTCTTGAATCATCGTTCACCATTCCATCACCAAACAAAATCCCGACCTCTACAACACAGTGGATCACTAGTGATCACCAAATCAAAGAAAATCAGGCAAACCCAAACTGTTCTTCCACCCTTGATCTAAAAATTATGATTTTAGCTTTAAAAATCATGTTTAAGTGTAAGGATTCAAGTTGCCTACCTGAATTTATAAATTAAGAAACTTAAATTTTAACCATTTTAGAGTTTTGTTCTGTTCTTTTGGTTTCCAGAGCAATTAACAAAATTGTTTTACTTAAATAAATTTTAAATCTTGAATATATGCTATAACAAACAATTATTGTTTTAACACTAAACCCAAACATCAAGTAGATCGAGAGCAAATGATTGAATCAAAAATCTGGTATCTAAAAATTCCAGAACAGAAAACATGTATAAACTATACAAAGTGCTTCCAATTTTCCAATATATTCAGAGAATCCTTATATATATATAGAAATAGACATATATATACAACAAATTCAAACTTTTAAATTTTAAAAACATAAGTTACTCATAGTGTTTAAGAAATGAACAGAGCTTCTCTTGAACCAGGCTATTGAAATGTTAGCTGAATCTTTTGATCTCTGGTTTGTGTGAATTTTTATTGTTGTTTAAGTTGAGTTTGTGTTTAAATTGTAAATCATGCTTACTTTAGTTTTTGAAGGAACGAACTGAATTGAAGGTTTGATATATAGGAAAGAAAGCTTACATGGATTATATGTTTTGTACAGGGTAATTATATTGTCTTTGTACAATATACCAGAGATTTTTTTCTTGTGTTTGACTAAGCTGATATTTCTTTTGCTGCCTACATTTTTGACCAAGCAAGATTTTTGTTTTGGAGGCTACTTCGGATGAAAGGATATTAATAAGTACATATGTTTACTTCTTCATTTACATGAATTATCTCTTTTGATGTTTTGTTCATGTAGATATTTTTGTTTCTTGTTTTGTTTATACTTATCCAATTTGTCTTCTTTTTTTCTTCTTATGCAAGCCTTAAGATATTTATATTCCTTCCTTTGTTCATACCTATTTTTATTGGTTCATAGTTGAATGTATAAAAAAAAATCTTGTCTTATGGCTCTATAAATATGTTATTATAATTTTTTCTAATGTAATCACTTTATATTTTAATTTATCTTATATATATATATACACACCTATTTCTAATTTAAATATTTACTTCTAACTTAAATGCTTATTGTCTTATTTCTCTATATACATATATATATTTATATTTTATTTATTTTACATTTTGCATTCATTCATTATTTATAGATATTTAACTTTTAAAATCCATTTCATAATTTTAAATTCAAATATCCAGATTAATTCTCAATTAATTCATAATTTAACTAGAACCTTATATTAATTACCAATTAATTTCACCATTTTTGTTCAAAAATTAAATTAATTAGCAATTTAAACTCAGCAAAAATCCAGGATCGTTACAAAAAGTTTCAAAAGAAAATATAAAGAAGCTCGCGAAAATCAGAACAAAGCAGAATTCGAAAGAGATATGCTTAAAGATGAGAAGAAAATACTAGAGGAAGAACTTGAAAAACTTTAAGAATCAGTCTCTAATACTAATTCTCAACTTACTTTATTAAGTCAAGGAATTGAAACTAAAAAAAATGATGTTCTTGTCTCTGAAAATCACGAGTTAAAAACAAAAGTAAAATTACTTGAACTAGACAATACTGTGCTAAAAAGTAAGTTAGAGAATGTTACTAAAAATGTTTCTAACTTTAATAAAGGAAGAGAAAATTTGTCTAAAATTATTGGAAATTCTCAATCAGTGTCAAGTAAAAGGGTTAAGTTGTGTTAAGAAGTCAATAGCTCCATCTAGAATAAAAAATAAAAGAAGAATTGATTTTAGACCTACAATCACTAAAGAAAATTCAAAAAGGACAAATTTGAAAACTATAAAAATACGGACTCCTAAAACAAACAATAGTTTGATTAGGTAGAAATATATAAAAAAAATTAGAAACTGTTTATAAAAATAAGGATTACATTTTTAAATGGGATACTGAGCCCTCTTGGGTTTGGTTTCCTAAGATTTAACTCTTAGGAACCTATTAAAAGGTGGGTACCAATGTTATCTCATATTTTTTGTAGGTCCCACTCAAGAAAAGAGGAAAATGGATACTCAACGGTGGTTGTTCAAGACATATGACAGGAGACAAAGATATGCTATCAAATATTACTTACTCAGATGGAGGCTCTGTCACCTTTGGAGACAACTCCAAAGGTTATATCATCGGCAAAGGCGATGTGAGCAACAACGGTATTTCAAATTTACCTCTTATTTCAAATGTTTTACTAGTCAAAAATCTAAAACATAATTTACTTGGTATCATCCAATTGCGTGACAAAGGATTCAAAATTACTTTTTCTAAAAATAAATGCTGTATTGATCAAAATCAAAATCTTGTCTTTGAAGGAAATAGAGACAGAAATATCTATGTTCTGAATATGAAAATAAATCATAATTCAGATATGTGTTTAACAGCCAAAGAAAATGATCCTTGGTTATGGCACAAACGATTCTGTCATATTAACTTCAAAGCTACAAATATGCTTTCTAAAAATGGTTTAGTAAAAGGTCTACCAAAAATGAATTTTAAAATTGATCATATTTGTGATGCATGTCAGTTAGGAAAATTAACTAAGTCATCTTTCAAATCTAAAAAGGTTATTTCAACTTTACAACCACTTGAATTACTACATATGGATTTATTTGGACCAACACAAATACAATCCATTAATCATAGTAGATATGTGTTTGTAATTGTTGATGATTTTTCTAGATATACTTGGACTATTTTTATGAAAAATAAAAGTGATACCTTTGATAATTTCAAAATTTTTGTCAAGAGAATTCAAAATTTTAAAATTTTAAAAATAAAAAACATAAGAAGTGATTATGAAGGTGAATTCGAAAACGAAGCCTTCGAACTTTTTTGTAAGAAAAAGGCAATATTCCATAATTTTTGTTTCCTAGAACTCTACAATAAAATGGAGTTGTAGAACGTAAAAATAGAACCTTACAAGAATGTGCAAGAACTTTATTAAATGAAAGTACGTTACCAAAACATTTCTAGGCTGAAGCAGTTGCAACAACTTGTTATGTTTTGAATCGTGTTTCTATTCGACCACTAACTAAGAATACCTCTTACGAACTTCTTAATGGACGAAAACCAAATATTTCTTATTTTAAAGTTTTCGGTTCAAAATGTTTTGTTTTAAACACAAAAGATCAGCATGGCAAATTCGATCCAAAATCCGATGAAGGAATCTTTTTAGGATACTCAGATCGAAGCAAAGCTTATCGAATTTATAATAAAAAAACAAATATCATCGAAGAAACACTTCATGTATCCTTCGATGAAAATTTTAAACAAATCCCAAGTATAAGAAATGATGAAGAATTTTCTGATAATATCACAAATATAGAAATTTCAAACCTTGAAAATAATGAAGACATTGTTCACAATAACAATGAATTAAGATCTCCAGCTAGATTATTAAGAGACCATCCTTTTGTTAATGTTATTGGAGAACTCAATTCATCTATTAGAACAAGAAGTCAATTAAATCAAATGAGTCATGTAGCTTTCCTTTCTCATATTGAACCTAAAAATATTAAAGAAGCATCTACCGATGAAAATTGGTTAATCGCTATGCAAGAAGAACTAAACCAATTCGAAAGAAATGACGTTTGGGATTTAGTTCCACGGCCTAGTGATCAATCAATTATTGGTACAAAATAGGTCTTCAAAAATAAAGCAGATGAACAAGGAAATATTACTAGAAATAAATCTAGATTAGTTGCTCAAGGATATAATCAAGAAGAGGGGATTGACTTTGAAGAAACGTTTGCTCCAGTCCTAGACTAGAAGTAATACGAATCTTACTGGCCTATGCATGTTTTCATAACTTTAAATTATATCAAATGGATGTTAAAGGTGCTTTTTTAAATGGATTTATAAAAGAAAATGTTTATGTTGAACAACCCCCCTTATTCATTCACAAACAATTTTCAGACCATGTCTATAAACTTAAAAAGGCATTATATAGATTAAAACAAGCACCTCGTGCTTGGTATGATCGTCTAAAAAGTTATTTAATAAACTCTGGTTTCAAAATTGGGAAGGTTGAAAAAACTCTTTTTAGTAAGAAAACCAAAGAAGATATCTTAATAATTCAAATTTATATTGATGGTATTATTTTTGGTTCAACTAATGAAAAGTTATGTCAGGAATTTTCTAAACTAATGACTAATGAATTTGAAATGTCTCACATGGGAGAATTAAATTATTTTCTAGGTTTACAAATTAAACAACTTAAAAATGGAATTTTTATAAATCAAAAAAATATTGTAATAATATAATTAAACGTTTTGGTATGGAAAATACTTCTGCCAAACCTACTCCTATGAGTACAATTGTACATCTTGAAAAAGATGAAAACGGAAAAAGTGTAGACCAAAAATTTTATCGAAGCATGATTGGATCATTACTTTACTTAACAGCAAGTAGACCTAACATAATGATGAGTGTTTGTTTGTGTGCACGATTTCAAGCAGATTCAAAAGAGTCACACATTGGAGCAGTGAAACGTATATTACGATATCTTAATAAAACTAAGGACTTTGGATTATTTTATCCGAAAGAATGTCCTTTCGAATTAGTTTCATATAGTGATGCTGATTTTGGAGAAAGTCGGACGGATAGAAAAAGTACAAGCGGAACTTGTCACTTCATTGGATGATCTCTTGTATCTTGGTTTAGTAAGAAAAAAAATTGCATCTCACTCTCAACTTGTGAAGTAGAATATATATCTGCAGCTTTGGCACGTGCTCAAGTAATCTATATGCAGCAAACACTTCAAGATTTTGGTTTTAATTTATCTAAATGAACATTTTTTGTGATAACTTAAGTTCTACCAACCTATCTAAAAATCCAATTAATCATTTACGAACAAAACATATTGACATACAACATCATTTTCTTTGTGATAGCATTGAAAAAGATATAATAAATCTTGATTTCGTATCTTCTGAAAACCAGTTGGCCGATATTTTTACTAAACCTTTAAATGAAAACACTTTTGTAAAATTGAGACGAGAACTTGGAATCATCTCGTTTAAAAATTTATAATAAAATTAAAAAAAAAATCTTGGATAAGCTGGAATTCGAACTCAGAACCTCCTGGTAAGTACGGATATGTCTTTGCCAGTAGGTTATGTGATGTTTCTTATCTAAGCTCATAGCTCACTTCAGCTTTTTTTTAAATGGTCCACATCTCCTTGATTATTGTCCTTAATCCTTTTATGGCTGAAATTCAATCGCTCTATATTTAATTTCAGTTATTCATTCTTAGTTTCAGACTTCTCTATTTATATTCATTCGAAAATATTCCTACTTGATTAAAGAAAATATTACTTCTATCAAAAACAATCAAACATGGTTTTCAACTTTGCATTGTTTATCTACACCATGGTCGGATCATCCTCAAATGAGCCTTCCTCTCATTACTCATCTGAATATTCTTCAATTCATTATGAATCTCCAAGTTCAGGGTCTTCAAAACTTCCAACTTAGACTCCTGCTTATATCCTAATATGTCCACCACAAAACCATCATACGAGATATACGCTAGAAAATAAACGCACGCGAAGAAACTTATTTCCATCTCTGACAACTAAAGAAAAGATAGATGACTTGGATCACTATCAAAGGGAAACACTTGAACTTCAGAGTGAAATGTATTATGAACAAAAGAGTCATGGTAGGAGACATAGTTTTCTTGAACGATGTGCTGCAAAAATATGTGGTTCATCCCCCATCAACACGAACACACATATTCACTCACCTCAACGCCCTCATATATCACCGAATTCATGGGAACATGGAGGAACGAGCAACTCACCAATTCAGAAAGAATGTTCTCCTATAAAACTATTTGTTGGAAATACAAAATTGAACCAGGAGAAGAATCGGAAGACTCACACTCTCATTTCTAATTTTGTATGCACAAAAACTAGTATGCTCTTTTTTTTGTTTTAAAATGTACTTATGTTCATAAAATAAACTTGTATGTCTTCATGAAAAATAGTTCAAAACCTGTTCTATAATTATTTCTTACAGTCAGTTGACTAAAATTAAAAATCAGTTAACTGTTTACAGGGAAATCAAACTCTCGGGAAACCAGTCAGTCAACTGACCTAACATGATCAGTCGACTGGCTGTATAAAATTTTTGTTTTCTTTTAGTACACCAGTCGACTGACTTCTTTCGTCCAGTCGACTAACTGTATGTAATTTTTTTTTACCCTTTTAAGTTACTTTTTACTCCACTCTCACTTTACCATTCTCGGTTTTTTCCCAAATCCATTTCGTAAAAAATCCTAAATCCCAAATCAATTCAAAATTTTCACCAAATCCTTGATCAAATGGCTCCTACAAAGCGAAATAGGCAAAGCTGCTCTTCCGTCGGATCTACTGATACCCAAATTGCACAATGGCTATATGATGATGTAGCAATAGCAAGATGGCATAAGATAAAAAATTCGCGGATCTTTGAAGGTTCATTTATGGTCTACAGCGATTTTGCGGCTTACGGATTACAAGAGCTTATGCGTAGATCCGGATTGGAATCATTACTCGACTTGAATCTCAATTCTCACAAGATTAATCATCTCATGGTGAAACTTTTCTATGCTAATTTAATTCTTCCTCATCAACGTCCATCAAATAGAGATGATTGTGTTTGGAGTTTAGTTTGTGGACATCAAGTTTTCTTCTCCTTAGACCGAATGGCACACATACTTCAATCGCCTAACCAAGGTATTCCTCTAGATGATGTCGATCGTAATATTCGACAAAGAAATCAAGTTAGGCATATGTTCATGGGTGATAATATGACGGAACAAAAATCTATTTTTCTTCGACCAAAAGCAAGAATTCTTCACAAAGCGTTCATGAGGAGTATCCTTCCACGTATCGGGTCTTATGAACTTATCTACCTGGAAAATTTCAAAGCACTATATGCGGTATAGGGAGGAATTCAAGTTAATTGGCTACGTAAAATATCAGATGAATTTCTCACCTTCAACAACGGTAATATGAGAATCATTTACTTCGGAGAATATATAATAAGATTACTTTTAAATGTGGGTACACCTCAACCTAAATCCGAAACTTCTTCCATTGGAGTTATCAACATTCGCACCTTGAGTCTCATGAAACTACCATCAGCTCCTCCAGCATTTATCTCATTTGAAGAATGGCATCGCCAACAACGACAACAACAATCAGGCGGATCAATCATTCGAGATCAAACACCTCATCCCGAAGAAGACGAAGAAATTCGTCTTGCAAAATCGTCTAGTATACGAGAATCCATAGAGATCTTTTCTAGAAATCAAAAAATACTAGGAACTCGTTTGAAGAAAGTTGACAAAAAAATTATACAAGGTCAAAGGATTCTTTTCTATACTATGGGATGCAATTTCATGTTCTTCATCCACAACTGCTTCTTCGGTAGCACATGGTAAGCGACCAGAACCGAGATTCACATGGTCTGCTTCCGAGGAACACACCGGAAGCGATACTAGTGGACCAAGTGGTAGTGGTCAAGACACATCAAGGCCTGGAAAGGAGCATATGTCTGAAGGGGAATATGACTGGGATCATGATAAGTAAGCTTCTATCTACTATTGGTAAGATTTAATGGAATTTGTTCTTTGTTACTTTGCAAACTACTCTGGTAAACATTATGAGACCTGTAGTAAATAGTCTCGTCATTGTTGTTTATGTTTTTATTCATCTCATGTACTATGATATTATTTTATCTGTGTGTACTATTCGTATATTGTACTCTGTTTTCTCTGTTTATGTACATTAAAATTTATTTAATCTGTCTCCTTTTTGTCGATGACAAAAGGGGAGAAAAAGTATATGCACTAACATATTTGATGCAGGAAAACGATATCATATATTCAGGGGGAGATAATTTTCTCTCTAAGATTTATACAGGTTGTCATCAATCAAAAATGGGGAGAATGTTGAATTGCTAGTTTTGATTCATGACAAGACAATTCAGAAGAATATGCACTCATACATGACAAAAAGAAGACATCAGAGGATCAAGACTACAACTCTATGCTTAAAGATGATCAAGACTACATCTCTATGCTTAAAGTAATTATTATATGTGTTGAGTCTTAGACGTATGTTAAAATCAATCCTCAAGTTTTCTAGTTTTCTACGTTTCTTTAAAAACAAAGTTCACTATGCAATATATGCACAGCCAGTCGACTGGCTATGCATGCCCAGTCGACTGACTGTGCATATGCACAATAGTGTACTCATTTTCTAATTTTAAAACGATTAAAAAAATTCAAATTCAGTTGACTGATTGAAATCGACTGATCAGGCTTCAACTGTCATAATTCTGAATGGACATCTTCTTCCACGAAGAGTTGCACTTCGTGAAAATATGCCTCTCTTGGCTACAACTCTTCACAAAGAGTTGCATCTCTCTGAAAACTATATACAGGAGTTATCACATACTTCACAATCACAATTTATGATTCTAATTCTTTCTATTCTCTCTTGTGATTATTCTAGTGCATTCATATTCTTCATTACTTTAAATCTTTGAATTATATTTCATATACTTTGATTCTTAGCAATATTCTTCCTTTCGAATCTTCATATGCTCTTTATATACTTGAGGAATTGATTATAGGAAGTTTGTAATCTTAAAGACAAATCAGTGTTATCAAGAACACATTGAGTCAACTACTTTTATATTCTGTAAAGTCCTATTCTGCTGCTCAGGCAAGGGAAAGTCCTCTTCGGCCGCTGAGGAAAAAGTCATGTTCTATTGCTCAGGTGTCTGTTCTGCTGCTCAGACCTATTCCTCCGGGTTAAGTGAGGGTATTGTTAGTTAAAGCCAGAAGTTAGTTTGGGACTAGACGTAGAACGGAAGTTCGAACCAGTATAAAAATTCCTGGTGTGCTTACTCTTATTTACTTTACTACTTTTTTTGCTTCCGAACTTATTTTATTATATATTCCATATCTATCGATCTACACATACTTACAAATTACAGGATGTTGATGTTAACATAGGGAAAGCAAATGGTCCTCAGGTTTCTGGTGCTAAAGGAGATGATGTTGAACAACAAGGAGAGTACGTGGTCCGACAAGGCACCATAAGATGCCTGGACGAATGACCCCTCCAGAGATAGCGAGACATAGACATCATCGACCTATCCGAGGTTGTTTGTAGGGCCAAACACTCAATGATAATCATGACCATTGTCGTTCAACAGGCCATGATAGTGTAGATTTAATAGATGGAAATATTAGGAGGCTGTTGCACTAGATCCACCAAAAGACTGATGATGGATGGGGTCCGTAGAAATTCGAAGCCCATTTGCTAAAGAGATAAGAGTTACGAGATATTTGAACGAGTTCGTCATGCCAACTACGCAAATTTATTACAGACCGATAAATCCTATGTAAAATCAAGCGAAGTATGTATGCACTTGGATAGTGCCCATGCAGATGAGGCGGTAAGATGTAGGTGTTTTTCCTCTTTTTGGAGGGACTTATTAAGATGTTGTTCTGTCGACTTGAGCCCATATTCATATCATCTTATTATCAACTGGTAACACATTTTATGGATCTGTTTCAATTCCATAATGTATAGCCAAAGGATGCAATGACCTTGGCTAATATGCATCAGAGGTCCGAAGAGATCGAAGACTTTTCTTAAAAGGTTCAAGTCGTGGCGACTGAAGTAAAGAACCCGAGAGAAGAGATCATTTTAATGGCTTTTGTAGAAGAGTCCACAAGCATACAGACTTTAGGAAGTAGCTTAAGATGAAAAATCCAGCTTCATTGAAAGATTTATATTGGAATGCAAACCAATTTCTATGGTTAGAAGAGGAAGAATTGGAAGAAAGAATTGGAAATAAAGGTAAGGCAGGAACAAGCAAGACGATGATAGGGCTAAAAACAATAGGAAGTATGCCAAGAACATTGAATCAAAGAAATAAGACATGCAAACGCATTTTAGATTCAACCACGATGGGAAGTACACGGAGTTGGCTGACTCCATCGAGAATATATACCTTGCAACGCAGGGTACTGAGAGGTAATACGATGTAATGACCTAAAAATTTTACGATTTTAATATTAAAGTAATTAAAATGAATTTTTAATAGAAGAGTAAATTGGATGTCGTATTTATAAATGTTAATGAAGGTCTTTCAGAAATGATCAATTTATATATAATTTTGATCTATTTGGATTTATGGTTTGCGAAATAGTGGCGCTATAGTGTTTAAACAACGTACATAGCTATTTCAGATCAAACTGGATACACAACCTATATGTAACATCCTGATATTTTCAATCATTCGCATCCATACATGTCGAATTCCAAAACTAACTTATAATTTTAAAATTTCAAAACATACAATTTTAAAAATCAAAATTTAAAACCTTTATAAAAGTAACATATATATATATATATATATATCTTAAAATCAATATTTATTAAAACCAAAGTATTCATTTCACAACCTTGAAAATCATTTCAAAATATATATATTGACCAACGATGTCTGTATATAATTTTCTATCCGATGGTCAAGTGATACAGCTATTTATCATTTCAATCCGCAATTTAAATATATATATATGTGTATGTATCATTTCAACCCGCAATCCCAACTTCAATTAAATGAAAATCGCTTGGGTTTATCATTTCAACCAATAACGATTTTCTTTTATTCTATAAATCGTTCGGGTATAATCATTTCAACCCATGGTGAATTCTATACCAACAAGGAACTTGCAGAGTGATAACAAATATAATAATAATATAACACATATATATCATCAATATAAATAATAGATAATAGTGTCAAATGTCAAAGGTGAACAGATATAAATAATAACATATATATGACTGTGTAAATAACAAATAGCAGCATATTCCAATTGTCGTTTCAATTGAAATCAAATTTAATAAATATAAGAATCGTGAATTGTGAGTGATTACTCACCTTTTGAGGCTAGAAAGATTCGACAATGAAATATGTTACGGATCCAAGCACGAATTTCGAAGAAAAGCACGATGGACACGAAATCAATGATAGAGCTGATAACAAAAGTCGATGGGAACGAATCAAAAATCAGTTTGATATGAACTGAATATATATATATTGTTATTATATTATGTGTATATATCTCAATATTTTAATTTAAGACAAATAGAATAAAATTTAAAATCATTATTTAATTAACCGCACTTAATATATATATGTTGTATAAAAATCAAGACTTGATAAGCATTATGACCTCTATAAAATAGAAATCGAAATCATTACATATCATATTCAAATCAATACCAAATCAATGTATATATATTCTACCTGAAATATATATCATACGTACGCCACCTGACCTCATTTCTTAAAAACTGATATCATATATGTATAGAAATATATATATATATATATATATATATATGTATATGTATATGTATATGTATACAGTACAAAAATCAAAAATTTATAAAATAAATATATTACCTTTTAAACTTCACAGGTATGTACGTAAGTAACTTTGTGTGTGTGTGTGTGTGTATATATCTTATGGTTTATACAATATACGTTATAAAACAAGGTATCAACTATTCAAGCTAATAGACATTATATATAAAAGCACTGAACCCAAAATAAAAGTTGCACCATATACTGGTAATATATAAAAAATGTGATATATATATATATATATATATATATATATATATATATATCAACATGTATGTATAACTTTCAGCTAGATTGCATAAATAAATAAATATACATAGGAATTATATAAAATCAATTATATTCAACATTTAAAAAGGTAAATGGAAAAATATCAAAACCTGTAAGCTGCAACCTTTATATATGTAACGACCCAACTTCCTACGCCCAGGAAGACGTATCGTTATTAAGAAAAGAAAGAGGTGAGAAAATAGAAAAGATAGAGAAGAAAGAACAACAACATCAGAATCTCACAGCGGAACGAATAAATTATAATAATCACATAAGTGTTTACATAATATACAACATCCATCAGAGTTATACAGATAATATCCCACATACTAGACAGTTATAATCACCTGTCTAGTTACACAACTCAAAACACAAAACAACTCAAACAAACAACTCAGAGATACCAACACAGCGGAACTATATATACATCTACAACGCTGAAGCCACCTGCTCCATTGCTCCTCCAGATTTCGTCAAAGCTAACCAGAATCCCTTGGCTACCCGTAAAAATTTGGGTACCCGAGAGTTTATGAAAAACAAAAAATAAACTCCGGGTCAGACATGGGTCTGGTATGAGTAACAGGTTAAAGTTGTTTAACTTTGAAAATATTTTGAAAATAAAAGGTATCACGTAAGACTCCCCACACATAAACATGGAAAAGTTTTTACCTTACGCTAACCAAAACATTTGATAGGAAATTCTGTGATATTATAATAGGTCTAGGGTTTTCAAATAAATAGAAAATAGCCGAAATTGTTACATTCATTAAATTCCAGCTACTAGCCACAAAAGTGGGTAATACAATCAAAACCGTTGGCACTTATTGGATTGTGGATTCCATACAATGGCAGGGCTACTGGGGTACCGCCCGTCACAGTACGTGGCCTAGATCAACGTACCGAGGATTACTCCCTTCATCCCCTGCAACACAAGGCCGGAACTATTCCTTACTGAACAGTCCCGAACAAGATAACCCCGCAGTTGGTGTACATCCAACCGCCCACAAAGCCGAATAAAAAGGGACATCTAGATAGGGGAAAATCTTGTCCTGCTTGGGCATGATCCACCTAACCTTGCTGCACCTCCCCTGTTTTAGCCATTCCCGGTTGATGAGGCTTGAGGCCACGATTACCTTTATAGAATATATCACTTAGAATGCTCATCGCCCACCTGACGATGTGTTGAAAGCATTCAATCCATACAAGTTCGTTCCGGGTTCGAACGAAACCGAAGGCATCATCTCGTTACACTCATTTTGGAATCACCCTCAGAGTTAACGACGACAACCCTTGCATTCTGCATCTTCATCTTCACTTCAGATTCATGACCTATCGTTAATTTGGAATCGATGTGGTTTTCGGATATTCCAAATAAGGAAAACCGATCCCGGTCTCATCGAAATCCAAAACGTGTCTTTTAAGGCCAAGTAGTCTATTTAGTCTTAACAGTTTAATTCAACATCATCAATATACGCACAGATAGATAATTCATAATATCACAGTAGATAATCATACCATCATCATAAACAGATAATCAAAATTATCAACCCAAAAGATAATTAAATATTATCCTACTTAAACCAAGCATCCATATCACAAGATATTACCCATCTCATATCACAATCATCAAATGAAATATCAATTTCATTCATCCATAAGCAATTGGTTTATAATCATACCATTTGTAATTAATTTAAAATGAATTAAATTAACTACTTCTATCTCTAATTAATTTAAAGTAAATTAAATTAATTACTTTATCTATAAATCCTGCTTATACGACCAATAATTAAATTTATACAAATCAATAAATTAATCTCTGGATATTTATCTTGATTAACTCCTCTAATTAATCATTTTCTAATTACAGTAAGTAATTAGCCTTTAATTAAGTTTACAAATTAATTATTCTAAATTTTCCTAGTAATTAACCTTTAATTACTTCATTTATAATTAATTACATTTATTCTTAATTAATTACATAAATTAACCTCCACATCATTGATTATTTAATTAAACAATTCTTAATTTACATCATTAATTATATTAATTAATGATCTCTAATTTAGATTAAATTACTTTATTAATCACATTAAGTGATTAATCTTGTATTAACACAATTATTAATCACCTTTGATTAATATCAACCAGTAATTAATTATCCTTAATTACTCATATAAATAAATTAATCATCCCATAATTAATTATCTCCATTAATTAATCCTCTGATTAATTTCAAAAGTAATTATCCAAATTACTTTATTAACATATCATCTTCCACTAATTACATTCAGTAATTATCATTAATTACTTTCTTAAGTAATTGTGCTCAATTGCATACACTAAGTAATTAATCAATTTATCAAATGATTTCCTTAAATTAATTAAAATAAATTAACTAACTTAAATTAATCATCTTATCAAAATTAATTACCATAAGTAATTAATCTCTTAATTACTTTTATCAAGTAATTACATTTAACAATCTACAATAGCTTATCTAATTAATCTAATTAATTATCCAAAATTAATCCTATATATTAACTAATTAATAATCCTTAGTTAATTGTCTACATTTAATATCATTTCTTAATTTACTTCTTAATTGATCTTTAGTTATTAACTTTAATACATAGGTCATTCCTTAATTACCCTATTATCCTTAAGATAATTTTTTTCTTTAATTAATGACTTCATTAACATTACATTTTAAATTTAAATATCATTTGAATTGAAGAGTCAAAATGATCATAATATAAATTCAATTTAAAATCTTTTAAATTAAACTATTTGAATTTTTAATTCAAATTTAAATTTCCAAATTACATTAATATTTAACTTGCAAACCTCAAGTTAAACAATTCATTTATTTTTCATTCAAAAACCTTAAATCAAGAATTCTCAAAATCAAGTTAATTTTTATTGAAACAAATTACTTATCAACTATTTTATTTTGAACTCATTCTTAAAATATTCATATTTAAACTGATTTAAACTTTCAGATTTTGAATTCTAAGCAAACTTGAATTTCTCAATTTATTTTGATTTTAAACTTCGATTTAACTTTCTTTTAACAACTAGAGTCAGAAACTCGATTTTTAAATCCAAATCTATTTTAAACTTTAAAGTTCAAATATCCATTTGAATCAAAACTTTATCAAAAATCAAATTTAACTGCAGCAACATTTTGTTTCAGATCTAATTTTAAAATCTGGAAATTTATCATGTTTTAAATCTGAAACTCATTTAAATATTTCAAATCTGCGTTTTAGATTCAAACTATAAATTTGAATTCATACTTATATTTAGATTTAGGCTTTGTTAAATCTTAGTTGACAAACTTAAATTCAATTACATCAAGATTTCAACTAACTTACATTTAATTTTGCTTTAAATTTAGTTTAAATTTAAATGTACAGGTTGTTTATACAGCCTGTAGCAATTCAATACCCACCTGAGACCAAAACAATGTTGCTTCGGGTCAACTGCCTCTCTGCTTCGAGTAAAAAGGCAAATAACCCGAGACTTCCCCGAGTCCAAAACCTGCACACTAAAAACTGTGACCATTTAAACCTGGAGCTATCACAATTTACAACCCTATTAACTGCTTCGAGTCCTCCATCACATTGCTTCGAGTCATCTACTCGAGTGACTCGAGTATTCCCTGAGACCAAACTCTACATACCAAAAACACAAAACCACCATACTTCACTGGCACGGTGCACGTGCACCGTGGCCCCAGCCACCTCCGGCCATCCTCTGGCACTCCCACATGACGCTAGTCACCTCCAGATCCTAACACAACCACTAGAGATTAACCACTTGCTCGAAAACAAAAACACACCTTCTCCTCTGCAACCTGGAAACACCAACACATCCCACTTCCAAACCTGTCACCCTCGTGTTCTCCACTCTCCGTCCATATGTGGGTCTACAACTCCGGCACCTTATTCGACTCCAACCCAACTACCACCACCCCAAATATCCCTGCACTCGATCACCAGCATGGGCCGTGGCGATCAATTCTTATACACAGCAAAACTTTAGGGTTTTAGGAGAAAACCCACTACCGCACCCTTAACCCTTAACATAAAAATGAAATTTTGCTTTCTAAATTCGTTATTAAGTATAAAGATTCAATTCATGATACTGAATTGTTAAATTTAGCAAATTTGAATTTTACATAAATTAAAGCCTCCCTGTTTCCTTTAGTTTCCAGAACAAATTTAAGTTATTTTTAACTTTATAATCAGGCAAACATATCTTGTTTAGATCTAGGTCATCACAACAAGTAAATCAAGAAATGCTAAGTTTTTAAATCACCTGAGTTTGAATTCTAAATACAGGGATGCATTTACAGGATTATAGAACCTGTAATTATCTTATTTCACAATCACACAGAATTTGAACCGTTTATCAACATAAAAACATAGTTATCCTGATACTTAAATCTAACAACCAAATACTTAAGTATAAAAACAAAGTTATTTACAGCTAAATTAAACTTTAGGCAGAAATATGCACAGAACAACTATACTTAAAAGTTTTTGATTGTGATGTTACTTACTAAAAATTCAATATGCAGTAATTCCAACTCACCAATCCTCAGATAATGAAATAAATGAATATTCACACAATATGTTAAGCATTCAGACATTAGCATGCATCAGATTAAACTTAAGTAATTTTTAAAAAGTGTTACTCACCATTGCATTAGGAAGAGACAGAGCATTTTTGTTTTGCAACAGCAAATTCTTTAAAACTGGAATTACTGTAAAATATTTCTGCTTTGACTTTACATTGATGCTTCAGTTATTAAAATATAAGTGTTTGCTATGCTATGCTACGTTTTAATGAACTGAAATAGTAGGATATATAAATAAGAAAACTGTTGAACAGCTGTAGGTTACCATATGTACAAGTTTAACTTGTTTTGAAATGGGCAGATTTTTGTATCAGAGAGGTACAGATTTATATTCACTTGAATTGACAAAATTATGTGCTGAGATGATAGTGATTAAGATTTGGTTCCTCCATTAGTTAACATAAGCATAATTATGTACAGCTGCAAAAAGATATGTGTAAGTGTACAATCTGCAGGCCAAACTTTAGCTTGTATATGAAGCTACATGTTTATAAATATCTGTTTATTGTTTCTAGTTCAAACTATAATATACATCTTAGTGAACTATTATTTTTAGACTTTGACCAATTTCATTTGACTAGAATGAAGATATTTATTTAGCTTTGCATACTTGTCTTTTTCTTTCCTATTCTTGTCTGCATACTTCAATTATTTTGTCTTGTATACTTACAAGTATGTGTTTTAAATTTTCCTTTGCATTAGCTTGCACTACAAATTTCTTACAGGCCTTATTCTTTTTTTTTTCTTTATTAGCTTAGCTTTACTTTTACTATTTCCTGCATGTTATATCTTATGTCCAAGTATATATAGTTGTTGTTTTAGTCTTAGGTATTTAGTTCTATTTTCTAGCATGTGTTTTACTTTTATTTTCTTTTATGTTTAACATAGACTAACATGTATTATTAATATTAATAATTGTTTATTTTAATTTGAACATTTTGAAACCTCTATTTTTAATTTCCAAATCATAACTTTCATTTAAACACACATATACATAAATAAAGTTGACATGAAAATTTTATTAAAAATTCATTTCTAAACATTTACATAATTAATAGAGCTCATTATTAAGTCAAAATAATTTATAAAAGAATTTATCTCTTTATTAATAAATTACTTATTTTTATCAAGTTAAATTTTAAAAAAAATTAAACAAACCTTTTTCTAAATTTAAATGTAAGCTAAAATTATTTTAAACAAACTAAAGTTAAATCTTGAGTAATTTAAAATCATATGATCATTTATTAAATAGCTTAATATCAAATTCTAAATTATCAAAAATATTAGAATTAGAAACATGTCTATTTATTAAATTTAAAACAAAGATTTTCCATGTACAATATATATACAGATATATATACATTATAAATAGAAGGCAATTTGATTAACTTCTAAAAGATAAATTATCAGTTAAATATTTATTTAAAAGAAGATTATTAAATTATTAAAAAATATTATCAAATCAATTTAATTATTAATGTAGATTATTAAATTGATATTGTCCCAAATTTCCGGGATATCACAATATATTATATATATATATATATATATAGAAAAATTGAATATCTATATTATATTGCATCAACCATAAGATATAGTATTATATAACATATACATATGTACCACTGTAAATAAAATAAAATATGTCTTATCTACTAAAAAAAGAGGAGTGAGCACACTATACCATATTTTAAAGAAATCTGGAAGTCGCGGATATTTTCTACTTAAAACAGTATTATATATACATAATTAGATTGTAAATATTAGACTAACATGTAAGTACAACCAACATATGCAAACAACAATTATATATAGCTTATAAATATTTGTAAACCAACAGAATGCCTAAAACAAAAAAAACTAATATATACAACACACATATATGCTACTACCTGATAGACGTGTGTGTGTGTGTGTGTGTATATATATATATATATTGAAATCTTTTATATTCAAAATGAAAAAAATCATACTTAAATATATGAACAATCTACATACGGCATATATAACTTATAGTATTAGTATGCTTATCACCAAAATCAAAGATATATATATTAATGTAAGCCGATATATATAAACTTGCATATATTACATTCTTACGCAAATATCATTCAAATACGTTATATCATATGCACTTAAATATATAAACAAACTGTGAACCATATTTTTACACACTGCTAAGAAAATAAAAATATGGAAACATATATACTTACTTTATGACCAATAAATATATCAACAGTTTGAAAACTTGTATAAAACTTTAAATATAAATATATATGTGTTAACATACCTTAGTAGTAAAAAGAGGCTGCATGCGTGGACATGGAGATGTGGAGCCGAACAAAAAGAGAAAAAGAAAGAGTGCTCGGCCAATCTTGGAAGGGCTTAGGCGTTGTTGTGATGGAGGAGGTGGCGCAACTGTTGAGGAAAGATGCTTCGGTCAAGGGCACCAGTAGGGAAAGTGGAGGCACGGTGTTGTGTGCTTGGGCAACTGGAAGGGTCGGAGAAGCTCGATTGCGGGTTCGGTGGAGATGAGTCGCATGGTGATGTCGGCTTGCGTGTGCTTGGGTAGTGCTGGGTAGTTGCGTGTAGGGGTGAGGGGAGATGAAGAGAATTGGACAAGAGGAAGCTATATATATATATTATATATATATATATATATATAAAATAATGACCCAATTTTTTTGATGTCGGAAAGTCGCAATCGATACGTCCACTGTATCAAATGCTGAACAATCGAATGCCGGAAAATCAAACCGTTAGGGTTAAAGAAGAAGAAGATAGAAGGAGAAACAGAAACAATAATAGAATCTCACATTTCGCAGTGGAACAACATATAATAGACAAATGAATAATCTTTAAAACAAAGAACTATATCAGTTTATACATACATCGTCGGAGTGTTACAATAACAAACATCGAAAAAGAAATATCATATACTATAGATACGCCTAGCCATCCAGATTGCTCCTGATCTCCACGGCATAATTTTCCGACTTCGCTCCAAAATAATGATGACCTGACTCTAGGCTGCCCGTATGGAAAATTATAGGGACCCAGAGTTTAGAAAGGGAACAATAAACTCCAGGTCAACCATGGGACCGGTGTGAGATCTTAAAAACAGTTATTTTCACAAAGGAAGGAAAATAAATCCGCTATGCTTTTGGAAAATGAAACTACCATAAGGCCTTCCACCGCACACTAATGCAAACGCAGAATTGGAGGAGACTTCTCTTTATGATAGTCAAACATGCTTGATACGCAAAATCCTTTTGATGTTATTATTAGTGCATAGTGTGGAAAACATTTCGAAAGTATAATATTAGTCTTAGCCAGCATAAACATTTCGCACTTATGCCTACTATAGCTACCATGTTCAATAGCAGGTTACCGCCACATTCCATGGCAGGTTATACAACCAAAACCGTGCAGGGCGCGTATTGTTTCTTTGGATTTCCAACAAATGGTCTGGCAAAGGAACTTCCTACACTGAATGGAATGCCTCTGGAGGGACGTCCTCAAGAACTTAACCAGCTCTTTGACAACACAAGGCCGAGTTACCTCACGCTGTAATACAGCTATAACATAGGTAACTACCACAAGTATGCCATCCTCGGTTATTACCGACCTTTATCCGAGGATCCTCAACCATAAAGCAACAACCAAAAAGCAATAAATTTGCAATAACCACATAAGTTAAGTATTCGGGCTCCATACCATGATACCACCTTTTTCGAAAAGGAAATGGACATACCCTGAGGGCGCTACCCCTAAATTGTCTTGCTGCATCCTTCCTGTTTCGACCATTCCTGGGTTGTGAGGTCCGACGAGGTCTCGTCCACAAAGCTACATTTTTCACAAAAGTCATGCTTCGATCAACAAATGATCAGCTGCACTTCGTATGCCACATTACCAAATTGGGAATGTATCACTAGTAACCATTAACTACATAACCTCTGAGCTCGTACGTCTTAGAGAAGGGTGTTAAGCTAAGAGAATAAATTCTCTGCCACCAACAGAAATGTATTTGATAGAAACCGGCTTTACATCTCAAAGTGTAACGTCAGACAAACATCCATACAAGTCCGTTCTGGGATCGAACGAAACCGAAGGCACTCCAAAGAAGCCCTTGCAATCCGGATATTCACTAACCACGTTCGGAATCCCCATCACAAAGGGTGGTATAATCTCTATACCGGAGCAACTCGGTGCAGAGACATTCGACAGGTAATCCTTTTGTTTTCGAAAATAGCCAGTCTTCAATACCATCTTAAAATGCAAACCCATTTCGTCATATCATTATTCAGAATGGTTATTATAACACAAAGTCCTCTCCCGGCTAATTCGAATAACGAGCGTTTATTTTAAAAATAAGTGTTACATTCAAATTTCAAATAAATCACAACAAATTTCCACTTTCATCTTTTAAATAAAAGATCCATCACAAAGATTCGATGTTGTTTTCGAATATCCATTTGAAATCCGACCCCCGGTCGCATCGAAATTCAAACGCCGTTTAAAGGCCAATATTGATAGTCGGTTATTTAACTATCAATCAACATTCACAACAATCACCAGATTTAAATAATTTTTCCTTAATTATTTATTTTCAACATATCTTCGCAAGAAATAATTTTAACACTTCCATACTTTGAAAACAAATTTCAAATCACTTTCCTTACGTGAAATAAATTTCCAAGTATTTATTTAATTCCACTGAAAATTCGCCGAGTTCGAATACTTTAAAATAATTTAAATCACTCATCTAGAAATATATACTTGGAAAAAATAAAAACTATTTTTAAGCACTTATTTAAATATTAGTTATGAAAACATTTTACCAATATCTCATACAAAACTTCAAGTCCAAACTAATTTTAAAATAAAATTAGTAGATAAAGTATAAATATTTAAATAACCATTTTCTAAATCAAATATCAATTAAATCTTTAAAATAATCACTTCTATAATAATTAAATAAATATTTACTTAAAAGATTTTTAAAATAACTTAAGAAAATAATTTTCTCCACAAACATCCTTTTTGAAACTTACTTTAAAAAAATTTAATTTATATTTGAAAGCTACTTTAAAACATACTCGGCTTCCCAGGGAAAATACACTTTCCATTTCAAAATGGTCATTTTAAATCAATTAATAAATCCTTTCCAATTTATTTTAAATTTACATTCCAAATTCATAAATTTCTTTCCACACTTAAAAATAAACCAATATTTAATTTTTAAAACAAATTTTCCTTTCCTTTATAAAATTCCCATTGTGAATTTAGATTTTTAACTATCCACTGATATACGATTTTCAAATCGATTTCCAAATATTCACTTTCAAACACTAAATCGAATCCCAAATTGATTTCTAATTTTATTTCCCAATACAAAATCAAATTCCAAATTTATTTCCAAATTTATTTTCTAACACCGAATCAAATTCCAAATTCGATTTCTAAAATTTATTTCAACATCAAATCAAATTCCAAATTGATTTCCAAATTGATTTTCTAACATCGAATCAAATTCCAAATTCGATTTTTAAAATTTATTTCAACATCAAATCAAATTCCAAATAAATTTCCAAATTTATTTTCTAACACCGAATCAAATTCCAAATTCGATTTCTAAATTTTATTTCAACATCAAATCAAATTCCAAATTGATTTCCAAATTGATTTTCTTTTTAAAATAAATTCCTTTATTTCTTCCAAACTATTTAAAATCCAAATTTTAAATAAATTCTACAACTTTTGATCCATTTATTAAAAACTTTTCCCATATTTTGGAATTAATTCGATAAGATTTCAAAAATCAACTTTTATACTTTTAAATTCCTTCCTTTAATTTCACCTAATTCTCTAAAATGAATTTATTACAAATTTTACTTAGATTTCAAAAATCCAACTTTTATTTATTTCTGGTATCCTATGGTACCAAAAATATATTCGGCTAAACTGTAGCCATCAACGATTTCAATCACAAATATAATCATACGCAGATTTTAATTAAATTAACACACAACATTGAAACAAATTCAAATATTTGAGGAATCCAGTTGTTAGCACAATAATTAAATACCAATTCCACTTCGAGGTGGAATATCGCAGTATATGGGATTATATAAAATCACCCGCTATTATGCGGCGCATAGGGTCTCATCCGCTATACAATGCAGGAAATCAATCACTCCTTATATATATATATGTGTGTGTGTGTGTGTGTGTGTGTATACTACTATATATACTATCACAAACAAACAGTTAATTAATAACAGAATTTCCAATTTAAATTTAGTGAGAAGATCTCACCTTTTGCTTACGCATGCAATCCATTTCCATTTCGACTTGTTTTCTTCACTGGTTTTGAACCTTGTATCAAACATTATACGATTTGTTAATATTTGAACTAGAAGAATAATTTAATCTCTCATTTAATAGATTGAATTAACAAATCATTAAATTTAAACTAAATTTTCTTTTAATAATTATTTTCAGCAGCTAAAATATTAAATAAGTTAATTTGAACCAGCTAATCACCCTAATCCACTACTTTGAAATAATGAGTAAGTTTTAAAATGTATATACCTACCTTCATTTCCTCTATTTCGAAATTATATATACATATACATATATATACACATGCTTATATATATGTAGGTTTAAAAAATTTGATTTTATATAGACCCAAATATTTTAAAATTTCCAACTTCGAAAAAACTTATCTCCATATATATATATATATATATATATATATATATATATATATATATAGACACACACACTATTTTTAAGTTAAAGATATGTATATATATTAAAACAGAAACCTGTTATATAGTTTTTTTTAACCTGAATGTAAATTAAAACATGATTTTTATTTCTTTGGTCAACTATACAGTATATTTAAATTTAAAATAATTTCAAATAATTACCCTGCCATTCGATCGACCACCGAGCACTGCTCCTTGCCCTTGCCCACGTCGCGACACTCTCTTCCACGCGCGTTCATTTCCTCGCTTTGGCCCCGCCTTCGAACCACCATCGCCTTGTATAAATCCTGAAACCCTGGCTATCCCTCAACGACGCCTTCCAGTCGCACGCCCCATGTGATTGCCTACGCTGATGCCGCTCGACCTCCTATGCCCACGATTTCGAAATCTGAGTCGCGACCCGATCAACGACTTCAAAATCATCGTCAAGCTCGTTTAAGGATTTGCCCTAAATCGATTTCAAATGAAATCGCTTCCTCCATTTTTTTTTCTTCTGATCTGCATTAGAAAAGGGGAGGGGCCCGTTTTAGATTTGAAAGGAAGCGAGTGATTTTTTCTCCGTTCGTTTATTTTTCTTCTTTTATTTCACTGGCACGAATTTTTTTTTATGAATGCGTGAAAAAAAAGATAGAAAATGGAAGCCAAGTGTTCGAATTTTTCCTCAACGTGTCATTTTGCTAAATTATTTATATATATTATTTATATTCAAAATTGAAATTCAAATTTAAATTATCTCGGTTCTGCAGCTCACAATGTCGATCTCCGATCGATGTGTGCCGCCAAGCGTTCATAAGGTTATATGCCTATTCCAAACGCAATGGAAAAGGTTCCGAGTCCAAATTCGATCATATGGAGAAGATGGCTTTTTGGACCCAGTTATTAAATTAAATTTCTATATAATTCTCAGCGCGTTTACTTATCGTACGGCCAGACGATCACTCCAAACACTGCGAAAATTGAAATCCAATAATAATACACTATTACAGATCCAATGAAACTGGTTTCGTCGAATTCCGAGACTGTGCCTCGGAAGGTTATTTTTAAATATCGATTTAAACAATATAAATTCCAAAACTGAACAATTTACTTTCATATTTAATTCTGAAGTTTCTATTATCCTTAGTATTATCAATATAAATTTTACAAGAATTTGAAATATTTTTAATCAGCTTAAAATCAAGATTCAACTTTTTACCCAACTTCAACAGATTAAATTCAATAATTTAATTGCCAAATCCATAGTTATATTTGAAATTCAAGTTAAAATAACTTTCAAATATTTAAAATCAATTAAATATTTCAATTTCAAATGTTCGAAATTCTGGGTCATCACATTCTTCCCCCCTTAAAAGAATTTAGTCCCGAAATTACTAGTTAAGACGAATGATCATTAACTCGTTTACTATTTACCCAATCCAAATAGTTTTATCAACAACTTGCCAAAAAAATCTTTTTATAAAAGATCCATTATCAGTTCAACTACTTTCCAACCTTAACCATGAATTCCAAACAATATTGTTTTCTTAACAATTCAAATTTAAATTTATATTCAAATTTTAAACTTTCAAAATTTTCTCAAATTTTTTTTAGCTCCTTAAATTTTCAAATAATTTCGCCAACATCTCCTTTGCGCGGCTAGCTCGGTAGGACTACAAAAAGCCACAACTGGCCCTCAGATTTCAAAAAGAAAACAAAAAGCCAAGCGGCTAGATAAAGAATCATCAAATTTCATATTGAAATTTATATACATACCTTTTTCGAGCAAATTAAATTTTATCTTCGACATCAAATCCCAATTCTATTTTTCTTTATTTCACATGTATATCTTTCTTAATAATAAGGTCTAATCACAACATTCAAAACCATTTTATACATTTCTTTACGAAATTTCAATATTCATTTCATTCAAACCCGTACGATGCCCGTATATCATTCGTACGCAATACCAGATTCGATCGCTTACTCGATCACACAATTTCACTTCCGAACTAGTATCGTCCACGCGACTTCCTAGTGCGGACTCAGATCTGGTTTCTTGATCAGAAAACCGTCACTCTCCTTGTGTAGCCGTAAACAATGATAGAGAATTTCCAGAATCAACCAAAAATCCATATCCAGGTTCGTAGTCGAAAATCGAGTGAAAAATCCTAACTCGGATTGATATAACTATCTCGAAATTCTATGCTCGAATCGTTATGCGAATAAAATAATATACGTACGTCCTACGTATTTATTCCAATTGATTATTAGCTATACCAAATTTTCTTTTCCTTTATTCACATTGATTTTCATTCCCTTATTCACAATTACCTTTCCACAACTTTGGTTTTATCTACATATATTTAAACTGGATTTCAAATTTCATATGAATTCCATTTACCTTTCATTGATAATTATTGGATTCAATTCATTTCAAACCATATCTATTTGGTCATTCCTTCGATTAGTTTCACTTACTAATTTTATTTTAATACTTCGCTTCGTTTATCACAAATCAAATTCAATTCCAATTCCAGTTCTATTTACTTACAAATTCGAAATGAATTTCAACATTCAATTTCATTTTCATTTACTTGCAATTGTAAATTCATTTATTCATTCACAATTTTATTTTCCACCTTAATAAATTTTATTCCATAACTATTTTTTTATCAGATTTCGGAGTCTTTCCAACATTTGAAAATCATTTTTGAAATCGATTAAAATTACCTTTTGAATTCCCAAAATAAAACCCAGTTTTCCAAACAACTATAATTTTTTAAATAATTTGGCATCAATTCCTTTCTTGGAAACTCGAAAATGAACACCAATGATGTCGTGATCATCATCGGAATTATTTTCCAGCGACCGAAAAGAGTTTAGTGCATTTATCCCTGCAAAACATTTTCCAAAACCTTTGAAAACCATTTTTCAAACTCAAAAGGGATTTAATTTCCAAAATTTTCAAATCTCAAATCCTTTCAAAAATATTTTCAAATATTTCTCTGGAATTCTATTTCAAATTATAAATCACATTTACAAATCTCATTTGTATAGTAATTTATATTCTTAGTTTTTTGTTTGTGATTTCAATCTCTTATTCAATAATCAATGGTAATAATTTAATATTATCGCTTCTAACAATCAGACAACCATATATAACTATAATAATTTATGGAAAATTATTTCTTTCATATACGAAAATAATTTGGATAAATTTTTTTCATTTACTCGATTTTAAAACAATATCGTGTCGAATTGTTCTATACAAGTGTTTAGAGATTCCTATTAATAACGTTAATTACTCGTATTGCCCAGAATCCATATATCACTCAATAAACCAATCAACGCAATATAAAACAATTTTATATTCACTAACAAATACGCGCTCATATCTATTATTACACTCAAACTCATTCTAGAGTACTACTTACTCTATCTCTAATGAGTAATCCCCACCAGAGCGAAGGTTGTCGCTTAACCAAATGCTCTGATACCAAAAAGTAACGACCCAATTTTTTCGATGTCCGAAAGTCACCATCGATACGTCCACTGTATCAAATGCCGAACAATCGAATGCCGGAAAACCGAACCGTTAGGGTTAAAGAAGAAGAAACAGAATCAATAACAGAATCTCATATTTCGCAGCAGAATAACATATAATAGATAAATGAATAATCTTTAAAACAAAGAACTATATTAGTTTATACATACATCGTCAGAGTGTTACAACAACAAACAGCGGAAAAGAAATATCATATACTATAGATACGCCTCGCCATCTAGATTGCTCCTGATCTCCACAGCATTATTTTTTGACTTCGCTCCAGAATAATGATAACCTGACTCTAGGCTGTCCGTGTGGAAAATTTTAGACACCTAGAGTTTAGAAAGGGAATAATAAACTCCAGATCAGTAATGGGACTGGTGTGAGATCTTAAAAACAGTTATTTTCACAAAGAAAGGAAAAGAAATCCGCTATGCTTTTGGAAAATGAAACTACCATAAGGCCTCCCGTCATATACACAATGCAAACACAGAATTGGAGGAGGTTTCTCCTTATGATAGTTAAACATGCTTGATACGCAAAATCGTTTTGATATTATTATTAGTGCATAGTGTGGAAAACATTTCGAAAGTATAATATTAATCTTAGCCAGCATAGATATTTCACACTTATACCTATTATAGACACCATGTTCAATAGCGGGTTACTGCCACATTCCATGGCAGGTTATACAACTAAAACCGTACAGGGCGCGTATTGTTTCTTTGGATTTCCAACAAATGGCCAGGCAAAGGAACTTCCTACACCGAATGGAAGGCCTTTGGAGGGACGTCCCCAAGAACTTAACCAGCTCTCTGCAAACACAAGGCCGAGTTACCTCACGTTGTAATATAGCTATAACATAGGTAACTACTACAAGTATGCCATCCCCGGTCGTTACCGACCTTTATCCAAGGATCCTCAACCACAAAGCAAAAACCACAAAGCAATAAATTTGCAGTAACCACATAAGTTAAGTATCTGGGATCCATACCATGATACCACTCTTTTCCAGAAGGAAATGGACATACCCTGAGGGCGCTACCCCCAAACTATCTTGCTGCATCCTTCCTGTTTCGACCATTCCTGGGTTGTGAGGTCCGACAAGGTTTCGACCAAATTGGGAATGTACCACTAGTAACCATCAACTAAATAATCTCTGAGCTCGTACGTCTCTGAGAAGGGTGTTAAGATAAGAGAATAAATTCTCCTCCATCAACAGAAATGTATTGATAGAAACCAGATTCACATCTCAAAGTGTAACGTCAGACATACATCTATACAAGTCCGTTCCGGGATCAAAAGAAACCGAAGGCACTTCAAAGAAGCCCTTGCAATTCGGATATTCACTAATCACGTCCGGCATCCCCATCACAAAGGGTGGTATAATCTCTATACTGGAGCAACTCGGTGTAGAGACATTCGACAGGTAATCCTTTCGTTTTTGAAAATACCCGGTCTTCAACACCATCTTCAAATGCAATCCTATTTCGTCGTATCATTATTCGAAATGGGTTTTATGGCACAAAGTCCTCTCCCGGCTAATCCGAATAACAAGTGCTTATTTTAAAAATAAATGTTACATTCAGATTTCAAATAAATCACAACAAATTTCCACTTTGATCTTTTAAATAAAAGATCCATCACAAAGATTCGATGTGGCTTTCGAATACCCATTTGGAATCCGACCCCCCGGTCGCATCGAAATTCAAACGCCGTTTAAAGGCCAATATTGGTAGTCAGTTATTTAACTATTAATCAACATTCACAACAATCACCAGATTTAAATAATTTTCCCCTACTTATTTATTTTCAACATATCTTCACAAGAGATAATTTTAACACTTCAATACTTTGAAAACAAATTTCGAATCACTTTCCTTACATGGAATAAGTTTCCAAGTATTTATTTAATTTCACTAAAAATTCGCCGAGTTCGAATACTTTAAAATAATATAAATCGCTCATCTAAAAATATATACTTGGAAAAAATAAAAACTATTTTTAAACACTTATTTAAATATTAATTATGAAAACATTATACCAATATCTCATACAAAACTTCAAGTCCAAACTAATTTTAAAATAAAATTAGTAGATAAAGCATAAATATTTAAATAACCATTTTCTAAATCTAATATCAATTAAATCTTTAAAATAATCAGTTCTATAATTAATTAAATAAATCTTTACTTAAAAAAAAATTTAAAATAACTTAAGAAAACAATTTTCTCCACAAACATCCTTTTTGAAACCAACTTTAAAAACTTTTAATTTATATTTGAAAGCTACTTTAAAACATACTCGGCTTCCCAGGGAAAATACACTTTCCATTTCAAAATGGTCATTATAAATCAATTAATAAATCCTTTCCGATTTATTTTAAATTTACATTCCAAATCCGTAAATTTCTTTCCACACTTAAAAATATACCAATATTTTCTTTTAAAAAAAATTCCCTTTCCTTTGTAAAATACCCATTGTGAATTTAAAATTTTAAATATCCACTGATATATGATTTTTAAATCGATTATCAAATATTAATTTTCAAACACCAAAACGAATCCCAAATTGATTTCTAATTTTATTTCCCAATACCAAATCAAATTCCAAATTGATTTCCAAATTTATTTTCTAATATCGAATCAAATTCCAAATTCGGTTTCTAAAATTTATTTCAACACCAAATCAAATTCCAAATTGATTTCCAAATTTATTTTCTAATATCGAATCAAATTCCAAATTCGATTTCTAAAATTTATTTCAATATCAAATCAAATTCCAAATTGATTTCCAAATTTATTTTCTAACACCGAATCAAATTCGAAATTCGATTTCTAAAATTTATTTCAACATCCAATCAAATTCCAAATTAATTTCTGAATTTATTTTCTTTTTAAAATAAATTCATTTATTTCTTCCAAACTATTTAAAATCCAAATTTTAAATAAATTCTCCCACTTTTAATCCATTTACTATAAACTTTTCCCATATTCCGGAATTAATTCGACAAGATTTCAAAAATCAACTTTTATACTTTTAAATTCCTTCCTTTAATTTCACCTAATTCTCTAAAATGAATTTATTATAAATTTTCAACTTGGATTTCAAAAATCTAATTTTTATTTATTTTTGGTATCCTACGATACCAAAAATATATTCGGTTAAACTATAGCCATCAATGATTTCAATCACAAATATAATCATGCACAGATTTTAATTAAATTAACACACGGCATTGGAACAAATTCAAATATTTGAGGAATCCTGTTATGACCCGTAAATCCGTACCCCTTTGAGTCGACACTATTCTCCATCAATCAACTCAAGATGAACGGAAATACGAACCATTAGGGTTAAAGAAGAAGAGCTAGAAGGAGAAAATAGAAAACAACATTAGAATCTATCTATCGTAGCGGAATAAAATATAATAGATAATAAATGATCTTTACACAAAAACAAATATATCTATTTAAACATCAGAGTACAGCATCAGAGTTCAATACAAACAACAACACAACTCAGAACGACTATAATATCTCGTCCTTCCAAAAACCGAATACACAGCGGAATATTTCATGAAAGTACGGAAGTACGTATCGCCATCCAGCTCCACGGCATCCTTTCCTGTAATCTATAATACTCGGTCTGACCCAAGCAATATACTTAAATAACACCCGAGTCAGTCTGGAATACCAACATGAGAAACCACACTCAAATTGATTATTAAAGTTTCAAAATCCGTTGAAAACAAAAGCATCTCGTAAGACCACGTCACAAATAAAGATGTCGGATTTTTACCTTACGATAGCTAAAACATTTCTTATAAAATCCTCTGATATTATAATAGTGTCTATATACAAATACTTATTCAAATAGCTGAAATTGTTACCTGATTAAATTCCAGTATACTAGCCACAAAGTGGGTTATACAAACAAAAAAGGTAAAAGGCACGTAGGGAGAATGGATTTCCACTAATGACTAGCACTGGGGTACCACCTATCACAGTACGTGGCCTAGATCACCGTACCGAGGATCCCTTTTGATCCCCTGCAACACAAGACCGGGACTACCCTTTACTGGATAATCCCGAGTAAGATCACCCCGTGGTTGGGATCAGCAACCGCCCATTAAGCCGAATAAAAAAAGGGACATCTAGACAGGGATGACCTTACCCTAATGGGTGCCACCCACTTAGCCTTGCTGTATATCCCCTGATTTTCAGCCATTCCCAGTTGATGATGCTTGAGGCTAAGCGTTACCTTTTTAGAACATGTCACTTATAATCCTCACCGTCTACCTGACGATGTTCTGAAAACATCCATCCATACAAGTCCGTCCTAGGTTCGAACGGAACCGAAGGCACTACTCCTACTACATCCATTTTGGAATCAACCTAAGGGTTAGTAGTAACTAGCCCTTGCACTTCACTGCTCCACCTTCGAATCCAAACTCGTCTTCCTCACGAAAACATACAAACTGGATCGAAGTGGTTTTCAGGAAATAAATCCCGATCCCGCGCTCTTCGAAACGATCAGCGCATTGGCCAAATATTGATAGTCGGTTATTTAGCTATCAATTAACATTCAAAAAGAACCATCAAACATAAATAATCTCACCAAATTATTTATTAATCTCAAAATATCTTCATAAGATATATTTCCACTTTTCAACCCTTTGAAAATAGTTTTAAATCACACTCTTCTTATGGAATGAATTCCCAAATATTTATTTCCACTGAAAACACCAAGTACAAGTACTTTCGATTTTTAAAATAATTTTAAACACTTTATTATAAAATAGACTTTAAAGCATTTAAATTAAAAACTACTTTAATACTTTATTCAAAAATATATACTTTAAGAATATTTTAAATAAAACTACTTTGTACAATATAAAACTGAATTTCTAACTTTTAAAACATAATTCCAAGCCGCCTTTAAATAATTACTGCTATAATAGATTAAAAGAAAATACTTACTTTAGAATTTAAACATTTAGAAATAATAAGTTTTCTAAACATACTTTTTAAACAACTTCAAACTTTTTACTTATACTTAAAATTTGTTTGAAACGTACTTGGCTATTCAGGGAAATACGCTTCACTTACACATCTTTTAAAAATAAATTACTATTTATTTTTAAACAAATTTACCCATTCCTTTAATAAATTCCCACCGTGAATTTATTCTTCCACATATCCACTGATATATTACTTCACTTTTATAAACCCAATTTATAAATTTTATAGTCACATTCTCCTTTAAATTTCCAATTTCAAACACTTAAATCAATTTCCAAATTGATTTCCAATTTACTCCATTTTGAAATAAATTCCTTTACTTACTCATTTATTTCAAAACCCATTGACTTCAGATTTTTATTCCTTAATTATGATTTAAAATCTTTTAACTGAAAACACCAATTTTAGATTTCCCAAATTCCTTCTTTATCCTTTTAAATAAATTTAAACCTTGAAATTTAAAATAAATTCTTTATTTCTTGATATAACATCACTTAAGTTTAAAATTCATTATTTCTCTGTTTATTCAAAATCCATTTTTCATACCCGGAATTTATTGGGATTTATAATCATTTTTATTCCTTTCCAATTCATTCTTATTTTTATTCAAATTCTCTATAATTATTTCACTTAAAAATTTACTCTTATATTTCTTTCAAAAATCCAATTCTATGTATATTTTGATGACTCAGTGTACCGAAATATTCAATCAAACCATGGTATCCAATATTCCAATTATCAATATAATTCATCACAGCATATCAAATAATCATAATACAGAATTATTAGAACAAATCTAAATATTTTGAGGAATCCAGTTGGATCCCTCTAACCTGTTTCCCTGCATCTACAGATGTTAGCACAATATAAAATACCAATTCCACTTAGAGGAGGAATATCGCGGTATATGGGTTTTAAATATAATATCATCCGCTATTATGCAGTGCATAGGGTCTCATCCGCTATATAATATGGGAAATCAATCACTCCAATATATACTATATACTACTATATAATATATCACATTCAATCAATTCAATCATTCAACCAAATATTTAAATTTAACCATTTAAATTTAAATTAAACCTAGATGAATAAGATTAACTCACCTTTGTTTTTTTGTAATTGCAATCCATTCCATCTCGAATTGTTTCCCTATGAATTTAGACCTTGTATAAACATTATATCGTTTATAAATATTTGAATTAATCAATCAAGTTACTATACCATTTAATAAATTATTTTTAGTAACCAAACAATTAAATTAGTTAACTGAACCAACTAATCACCATAATACATTTTTATTTTATTTTATAAACTAGTACATTTTACAAAGGTTCAATTGACAACTATTATCATTTATATAACCCTTTTTTTCAAAACTACATATATACCAGAACCATATAGATTCCAAAAATCTAATTCTATATAACTTTCAGCATTTAGAATCTCTTACTTCTCTGTTCAAAATTTGTATATATATATATAAATAAATAAATAAAATAGATATGTGCATATACATATATTATATTTTTCTCAGAATATACAGTTTATAACAGAAATATATATTATTTAATTTTAGTAACATCAAAAATTTCAACAAATAAAGAAAAAGAAATGAAAAGCTGCTCACCTAATTCATACTGCCGACGAACCACATCAAACCCTAGATCGCAACCTCCGCGCGACATCGTCGGCTGCCGTCGTACACATCTCGACCTCGAGTGCGTCATCTGCTTCGCAAGCGCGTGAGATCGCTTCCATCGGCCTTCACCCCATCAACAGTACGCCTCACTATCAAACTCGAGTTCAACACTCCAAAACCCTAGGCATTACGGCCCTAGTATCTGCCGCGATTCGATTTTCGAACGAGACGAGCGACTCAAGAATCAGGCCGACCAAACTAGGATTTCACTTGATAGAAATGAGGAAGGAAAGCGACATGATTAAATTTGAATTCGAATGAAGAAAGAAGAGGAAATACTCGGCATTTATTACCTTGTGTTGAAATTAATTCGTTCTGTCTGATTTTGAAAGGGAACAACATTATTTAAGGATAATAGGTAGCGTATGGGAGAAAAAAGGCAACGATGCTTTGGAAATGACTGGAAAAGGGTTGATGTGAGATAATTTCAACTGCAGTTAACTAGTATAAATATTCAATTTAAATTCAAATTCAAACCGTTCCGATAAATGCAACTTAAAAACTTGATCTCCTATCGAGGCGTGCCGCTAGGCGTTTATAATGTTATACCCCTATTCCGAATGCAATGGAAAAGGTTTCGAGCCCTAATTCGATCGTATGGAGAAGATAGCTTTTTGGACTTAATCATTATATTAAATTTCTGATATAGATTCAGCGTGTTTATATGTCGTATGCTCACACAACACTCTAAACACTACGAAAATTGAAATTCAACAATAATATAATATTACGGATCCACCGAGACTGTGCCTCGGAAAGCTATTTTTAAACGTCAATTTAAACGATATATTTTCAAAACTTAACAAAACATTCCCAAATTCAATTTCAACACTTTTACTATCTTTAGAACTATCGATATAAATTTTACAAACCCTTAAATTATTTTTAACAGGCTTAAAACTCCAGATTCAACATTTTACCCCATTTCCAGTAATTAAATCCAATAATTTTATTTTCAAATAATGGTGATATTTGAAATTTAAGTTACAAACTAACTTTTAAATATTAAAATCAATTAAATATCCCAATTTAAATTGTCTAAAATTCTGGGTCGTCACATTCCTCCCCCGTTAAAAGAATTTCGTCCATGAAATTACTAAGGCAGAAGAATGTCCCAAACCCAATAACTAACTAAAATCCATTTAGTGAAAATCACATATTCACTTTTCCAATCATTTAGTTCCATCTAAACAATTAGTTACAATCTCCATTTTCAAAATCCCTTATTTCAATTCCAATACGAAATCGTTTTGTTGCTAATGAAAAATTTTGCAAAAATTTTCAAAAAAATTTACTCCCAAAATTTTCGAAAATTTTTGGCAGTCTCCTTTGTGCAGAGGAGCTTTCGCAATTTGACAAGAGATATAAATATATAAACATTGACCCACACGGTCGAAAAAACAAAAACAGTTCATATTTCCTATTTTTATTGCGTAGGCGTATCTTTATTTAGCATTTTTAAGCAAGCGGCTTATTATTTTAGCAATTAGCGCGTCCAAATCCAGCCAAACGGCTTCCCGGTACCTGTACTTAATCAATTCAAACATGTAAGTACTAAATATACGAAATTTATTAACATTTCACTTACTTTCAATGGCTAAACACATGCATTTCATAAGCAACGTGCACCAAACACTTTCCATGAGCAATTTATATGATTTCAAAACTAATTCAATTACTTTCAACCAATTCATATGCCATTTCATTCAATTTTAATGGTTTACAACTCGGTTTCTTACATTCGATTCATTTTTAACCCAACAACTCACATTTACATCAATTGATTCCAAAAATCAATTTTATTTACTTCTACCAATCCATAAATTTTTTATTCACTCCCATTTAAGTCGAACGATTAATTTACTATGCAATTCGACGATATTCACTTAATAGAATATCCATTTTAGACTTTATCCACGTCCAATTGATTCCAACTCATTTTATTTTAAATTCCATCCCATTTCTAGTTTATTCACCAACCATACATTTGCATTTCATCTCATCTCCGCATTGCTTTCATTTAAAACCATTTCATTGAGCTTGACAACCTTCAATGCTTATATCAATAACCATTTTCCAAATTAATTTAACCCAAACTTTTATTTACTGAACTTTCACCCTTCCTCGAAGCCAAGCTTCTATAAATTTTAAACTTAAGTTAATTTACTTTAATTTATTCCAACATCAGACTTAAGTTCACTTATATTTGATTCTCATCTAATCAAATTCCATTTAATTCAGTTAGCCCATCCATTTTATTTTAATTCACCTTCTCAATTTATCGAAATAATATCCAAGCACATACTTAACTCATTTATACTCGAATTGGATTTTATTTGTAACTCAAATCATTTCTATTATAATCCACTTCCATTTTATTTTTACAACATCTCCACTTATTTTAATTCATTATCAATCCAAGTCGAATTCTATTTATAATTCGAGTTTATTCCCAAACTTCATTATTAACTTAGAATCCATTTTATTTAACCGAGTTAAATTTTATTAACATACTCCATCAAATAATTTATTTAACTAACCAGCTTACTTCCAACTTTTAAATCAATATTTGATTTTATTACAAAAATCACTTCATTAAATTTTCCTGAGTTCAAATTTTTTTTTCCATAATTCCAGTTTGGATTTTCTTTCATTTTTCAAAATTCTAAAACTTTTATTTCGGCTTATTTATTCCCTTTTTACACTTTTATAAGCTACTCACTTATTAATATTCAAACTTCTCCATCCATTTATAGTCAATCACATTTTCACTTTACTTTTAACTAGGGATTATATTTTTATTTCAATGCTTTTCAATTCTTTTATAAGCTTCCAAAGCTTATTTATCCCAATTCAATACTTACTTAGTTTACGCTTATTTATTTAAGTAAGAATTTTAGTCCATTCAATATTATCTATAACTCAACTGAATTTATTTAAATTCAATTTTATTCCAACCTAACTCCAGTTAAATCTAGCTACATACCATTATTTTGAATTTTTTTAAGCAAGGACTTAATTTCATTTAATACCATCCCACACAATTCACCTTAATTTCATTCCAATTCCTTTCAACTTACTTCAAATTCAATTCATTATTATTAACTTTGCTTAAGTTAATTTAATTCTAATTAATTTTATTTCTCAATCCAAATTTAATTTTTATTTTCTCATTCCAATCACATTCAAGATTTACTAATTATTTCTTCCAATCATCCATTAAATTTTCCACTCAAGCCGCAATCAATTAAACTCTCAGCAATTTAATTCCTTCACCATTAACCAAGTTAAATTTATTTTACTCTCTCTTCTTTTTTTTCCCTTTAAATTTTAACTACAACATTCACATCTCCTATTTTCCTTCCTTATTTAAAAAAAAATCATCTCAATTTATAAGTTTATAACTTACCTCATCAGGATTTTCAATTTAAATAAGGATTCAGGATTTCAAACACCCGGCTTTTGGTTCAAATCATTTTACAACCACCATTATCCCAAAATCACATTTCTCAAATTTTTAAACCAATCCTGGTTTTTATCCCCAACAAATTTCCTTTGAAATTTCAAAAACAACCTAATTCTTCTGAACAAATCAATTTGGCAGCAATCCATCATTTAGAAACTCGAAAATGAACATCGATGATGCTGCAGTCATCACCGAAATTATTTTCCAGTGATTGAAGTGAGTTCAATGTTATATCCCTTCCTAAAATTTATTTGAAACAATTTCCTTTCAGGAATACTTTTAAAATAATAACGTTATTATTTGTCTTCAAAACACTTCGAAAAACACTTCCAAAATCTTCGGGTTTTAAATTTTCAAATTTTGACTTAAATCAAATTTTAACTATAATTCATTTGTATAATTTATTCTCATACAAATACCCATTTGATTATCCAAGTCATTCCAATTTTTATAATCTTATTTGTTTAAAATATTATCATCCAAACATCAACGTTATATAACAATTTAAGGAAATATTTCTTTTATATTAAAATATATTTTGGGTAAAATTATTTCATACACCTACCTTTAAAACAATACTGTATCACTTTATCGTGTCAGGTGTTTATAAACTCTTCTCGAATAGCGGCCAACTTACTCAATCAAAATTCATATTCCACTCAACCAGTAAGTCAACACAATATTAAAATAATTTATATTCACTAACAATACGCGCTCATATCTATTAATACGCTCAAACTCATTCTAGAGTACTACGGACTCTATTTTCAATGAGTAATCCCCACCAGAGCCGTTCTCGCTTAACCTTCGGCTCTGATACCAAATGTAATGACCCATAAATCCATCCCCCTTTGAGTCTAGACTATTCTCCATTAATCAACTCAAGATGAACGGAAATACAAACGATTAGGATTAAAGAAGAAGAGGTAGAAGTAGAAAATAGAAAACAACATCAGAATCTAACTATCGCAGTGGAATAAAATACAATAGATAATAAATGATCTTTACACAAAAACAAATATATCCGTTTATACATTACATCATCAGAGTACATCATCAGAGTTAAATACAAACAACAACACAACTCAGGACGTTTATAATATCTCGTCCTTCCAAAAACCGAAAACACAGCAGAATATTTCATACAAGTACGGAAGTATGTATCGCCATCCAACTCCACGGCATCCTTTCCTGTAATCTATAATGCTCGGTCTGACCCGATCATTATAGTTAAATAACACCCGAGTCAGACTGGAATACCAGCGTGAGAAACTACACTCGAATTGATTATTAAAGTTTCAAAATCCTTTGAAAACAAAAGCATCTTGTAAGACCACGTCACAAATAAACATGTCGGGTTTTTACCTTACGATAGCTAAAACATTTCTTATCAAAATCCTCTGATATTATAATAGTGTATATATACAAATACTTATTCAAATAGCTGAAATTGTTAGCTTATTAAATTCCAGCGTACTAGCCACAAAGTGGGTTATAAAAAAAACCCTAAAAGGCATGTAGGGAGAATGGATTTCCAACTAATGACTAGGCATTGGGGTATCACCTATCACAGTACGTAGCCTAGATCACCATACCGAGGATCCCTTCTGATCCCCTGCAATACAAGACTGGGACTATCCCTTACTGGATAACCCCGAGTAAGATCACCCTGCGGTTGTGGTCAGCAACCGCCCACTAAGCTGAATAAAAAAAGGGACATCTAGACGGGGATGACCTTACCCTAATGGGTGCTACCCACTTAGCCTTGCTTCATATCCCCTGATTTTCAGCCATTCCCGGTTGATGAGGCTCGAGGCTAAGCGTTACCTTTTTAGAACATGTCACTTAGAATGCTCACCGTCCACCTGACGGTGTTTTGAAAACATCCATCCATACAAGTCCATCCCGAGTTCGAACGGAACCGAAGGCACTACTCTTACTACATCCATTTTGAAATCATCCTCAGGTTAGTAGCGACTAGCCCTTGTACTTCACTGCTCCACCTTCGAATCCAAACTCGTCTTCCTCACAAAAACGTACAAACCGGATCAAATGATTTTCAGGAAATAAATCCCGACCCCGGTATATTCGAAACGATCAGTGCATTGGCCAAATATTGATAGTCGGTTATTTTACTATCAATTAACATTCACAAATAACCATCAAACATAAATAATTTCACCAAATTATTTATTAATCTCAAAATATCTTCACAAGATATATTTCCACTTTTCAACCCTTTGAAAACAGTTTTAAATCACACTCTACTCATGGAATGAATTCCCAAATATTTATTTCCACTGAAAACACTAAGTACAAATACTTTATATTTTTAAAATAATTTTAAACACTTTATTATAAAATAGACTTTAAACCATTTAAATTAAAAACTACTTTCATACTTTATTCAAAAATATATACTTTAAGAATATTTAAAATAAAACTACTTTGTGCAATATAAAACTTAATTTCTAACTTTTAAAACATAATACCAAGCCACCTTTAAATAATTACTGCTATAATAGATTAAAAGAAAATACTTACTTTAGAATTTAAACATTTAGAAATAATAAGTTTTCTAAACATACTTTTTAAACAACTTAAAACTTTTTACTTATACTTAAAATTTGTTTGAAACGTACTTGGCTATTCAGGGAAATACGCTTCCCTTCCACATCTTTTAAAAATAAATCACTATTTATTTTTAAACAAATTTACCCATTCCTTAAATAAATTCCCATCGTCAATTTATTCTTCCAAATATCCACTGATATATTACTTCACTTTTATAAACCAAGTTTATAAATTTCATAGTCACATTCTCCTTTAAATTTCCAATTTCAAACACTTAAACCAATTTCCAAATTGATTTCCAATTTACTCCATTTTAAAATAAATTCCTATACTTACTCATTTATTTCAAAACCCATTGACTTCATATTTTTATTCCTTAATTGTGATTTAAAAAATTTTAACTGAAAACATCAAGTTTAGATTTCCCAAATTCCTTCTTTATCCTTTTAAATAAATTTAAACCTTGAGATTTAAAATAAATTCTTTATTTCTTAATGTAACATCACTTAACTTTAAATTCATTATTTCTCTGTTTATTCGAAATCCCTTTTTCATACCCAGAATTAATTAGGATTTAAAAATCACTTTTATTCCTTTTCAATTCATTCTTATTTTTATTCAAATTCTCTATAATTATTTCACTTAAAAATTTACTCTTATATTTCTTTCAAAAATCCAATTCTATATATATTTTGATGACTCGGTGTACCAAAATATTCAATCAAACCATGGTATCCAATATTCCAATTATCAATATAATACATCATTGCATATCAAATAATCATAACACAGAATCATTAGAACAAATCTAAATATTTTGAGGAATCCAGTTGGATCCCTCCAACCTATTTCCCTGTATCCACAGATGTTAGCACAATATAAAATACCAATTCCACTTCGAGGTGGAATATCGCGGTATATGGGTTTTAAATATAATATCATCCGCTATTATGCGGTGCATAGGGTCTCATCCGCTATATGATGCGGGAAATCAATCACTCCAATATATACTATATACTGCTATATAATATATCACATTCAATCAATTCAATCATTCAACCAAATATTTAAATTTAAATTAAACCTAGATGAGTGAGATTAACTCACCTTTGTTTTTTTGTAATTGCAATCCATTCCATCTCGACTTTTTTTCCCATGAATTTAGACATTGTATAAACATTATATCGTTTATAAATATTTGAATTAATCAATCGAGTTATTTATGCCATTTAATAAATTATTTTTAGTAACCAAACATTAAATTAGTTACTTGAACCAACTAATCACCATAATACATTTTTATTTTTTTTACAAACTAGTACATTTTAAAAAGGTTCAATTGACACCTATTATCATTAATATAACCCTTTTTTTTCGAAACTACATATATACCAGAACCATATAAATTTCAAAAATCTAATTCTATATAACTTTCAGCATTTAGAATCTCTTACTTCTCTGTTTAAAATTTGTATATATATATATATATATATATATATAAAAGATATGTGCATATACATATATTTATATTTTTCTCAGTATATACAGTTTATAACAGAAACATATATTATTTAATTTTAGTAACATCAAGAATTTCAACAAATAAAGAAAAAGAAACGAAAAGCTTCTCACCCAATTCATGCTGCCGAAGAACCATATCAAACCCTAGATCGCAACCTCCACGCGACATAGTCGCCTGCCGTCTTACACATCTCGACCTCGAGCGCATCATTTGCTTCGCAAGCGCGTGACGTCGCTTCCATCGGCCTTCACCCCATCAACAGTACGCCTCGCGATCGAACTCGAGTTTGACACTCCAAAACCTAGGCATTGTGGCCCTAGCATCCGCCGCGATTCGATTTTCGAATGAGACAAGCGACCCTCGATGTCGGCTCTTCGCCACCTGGGGCTGTAGTATGTTCCAAGGGTTGGGATGTTCGCCCATTAAAGCGGTACGTGAGCTGGGTTCAGAACGTCGTGAGACAGTTCGGTCCATATCCGGTTCGGGCGTTGGAGCAAGTTGTTCTAACGAATGAAGTTGACTACATTGCGTTAGTAACTCAAATTCTTCTATAACAAAAAATGATTAATTGGACGAGAATAAAGAGAGAGTCAGGCCGAGCAAACTAGGATTTCACTTGATAGAAATGAGGAAGGAAAGAGACATGATTTAATTTGAATTCGAATGAAGAAAGAAGAGGAAATACTCGGTATTTATTACCTTGTGCTGAAGTTAATTCGTTCTGTCTGATTTTGAAAGGAAACAGCATGATTTAAGGATAATGGGTAGCGTATGGGAGAAAAAAGGCTATTGTGCTTTGGAAAGGACTGGAAAAGGGTTGATGTGAGATAATTTCAACCGCAGTTGACTAGTATAAATATTCAATTTAAATTCAAATTCAAACCGTTCCGATAAATGCAACTTAAAAACTTGATCTCCTATCGAGGCGTGCCGCTAGGCGTTTATAATGTTATACCCCTATTCCGAACACAATGGAAAAGGTTTTGAGCCCTAATTCGATCGTACGGAGAAGATAGCTTTTTGGACTTAATTATTATATTAAATTTCCGATATAGATTCAACGCGTTTATATGTCGTATGCTCACACAACACTCCAAACACTACGAAAATTGAAATCCGATAATAATATAATATTACAGATCTAATGGAACTGGTTTCATTGAATTCCGAGACTGTGCCTCGGAAGGCTATTTTTAAACGTCAATTTAAACGATATATTTTCAAAACTTCACAAAACATTTCCAGATTCAATTTCAACACTTTTACTATCTTCAGTACTATCGATATAAATTTTACAAACCCTTAAATTATTTTTAACATGCTTAAAACTTCAGATTCAACATTTTACCCAATTTCCTGTAATTAAATCCAATAATTAAATTTCTAAATAATGGTGATATAAGTTACAAACTAACTTTTAAATATTAAAATCAATTAAATATCTCAATTTAAATTGTCCAAAATTCTGTGTCATCACAAATCCAGTTGGATCCTCCAACCTATTTCCCTACATCCACGAATGTTAGCACAACAATTAAATGCCAATTCCACTTCGAGGTGGAATATTGTGGTTTTGGGATTATATAAAATCACCCACTATTATGCGCCGCATAGGGTCTCATCCGGTATATAATGCGGAAAATCAATCACTCTAAATATATATATATATATATATATCACAAACAAACAGTAAATCAATAACTGAATTTCCAATTTAAACTTGAGTGAGAAGATCTCACCTTTTGCTTACGCATGCAATCCATTTCCATTTCGACTTGTTTTCTTCACTAGTTTTGAACCTTGTATCAAGCATTATACGATTTATTAATATTTGAACTAGACGAACAATTTGATCTCTTATTTAATAGATTGAATTAACAAATCTTTAAATTTAAACTAAATTTTCTTTTAATAATTATTTTCAGCGGCTAAAATATTAAATAAGTTAATTTGAACTAGCTAATCACCCTAATCCACTACTTTGAAATAACGAGTAAGTTTTAAAATGTATATACCTACCTTCATTTCCTCCCTTTCGAAATTATATATACATGTGTGTGTGTCTATATATATATATATACACACACATACTTATAAATATATATATATAGGTTTACAAAATTTGATTTTATATAGACCCAAATATTTTAAAATTTCCATCTTCAAAAAAACTTATCTCCATATACATACATACATACATATATGCATATATACTGTTTTTTAATTAAAGAAATGTGTGTATATATATATATATATTAAAATACAAACCTGTTATATAATTTTTGTCTAACATGAATGTAAATTAAAACATGATTTTTCTTTCTTCTGTCAATCTATAAAGTATATTTAAATTTAAAATAATTTCAAATAATTACCCTTCCATTCGATCGACCATCGAGCACTGCTCATTGCCCTCGCCCACGTCGCGACACTCTCTTCAACGCGTGTGCACTTCCTCGCTTCGGCTCTGCCTTCGAATCACCATCGCCTTGTATAAATCGCGAAACCCTAGCTATGCCCTCGTCGACGCCTTCCAGTCGCACACATCCTTTGATTGCCTACGCCAATGTCGCTCGACCTCCTACGCCCACGATTTCGAAATCTAAGTCGCGACCCGATCGACGACTTCGAAATCATCATCAAGTTCATGTAACGATATCCTCTAAATCGATTTCCAATGAAATCGCTTCCCCCGTATTTTTTTCCTGATTTGCATTAGAAAAGGGAAGGGCGGCCATTTTAGATTTGAAAGGAAGCGAGTGATTTTTTCTTCGTTTGTTTATTTTTCTTCTTTTATTTCACTAGCACGAATATTTTTTTATGAACGCGTGTAAAAAAAAGACAGAAAATGGAAGCCAAATGTTAGAATTTTCCCTCAACGTGTCAGTTTGCTAAAATATTTATATATATTATTTATATTTAAAATTCAAATTCAAATTTAAATCGTCTCAGTTCTGCAGCTCACAATCTCAATCTCCGATCGATGTGTGCCGCCAGGCATTCATAAGGTTATATGCCTATTTCGAACACAACGAAAAAGGTTCCGAGTCCAAATTCGATCGTATGGAGAAGATAGCTTATTGGAGCCAGTTGTTAAATTAAATTTCGATATAATTCTCAGCGCGTTTACTTATCATACGGCCAAACGATCACTCCAAATACTATGAAAATTAAAATTCGATAATTATACACTATTACGGATCTAATGAAACTAGTTTCATCGAACTCTGAGACTGTGCTTCTGAAGGTATTTGTAAATATCGATTTAAACGATATAAATTCCAAAACCGAACAATTTGCTTTCAAATTCAATTTTGAAGCTTCTATTATCTTTAGTATTATCAATATAAATTTTACCAGCCTTTGAAATATTTTAATCAGCTTAAAAATCAAGATTCAACATTTTACCCAACTTCAACAAATTAAATTCAATAATTTAACTGCCAAATCCATTGTTATATTTGAAATTCGAGCTAAAATAACTTCCAAATATTTAAATTCAATTAAATATTTCAAAGGTTCAAAATTCTAGGTCATCACATATATACTAATTGACAGTTGGAAGGTGAAAAGCTTCAGCAAAAATGAATGTCACTCTTTCGTACACATATAAATTTGTTATAAGCACGAAATGGAAAAAATATGAACCGAATGAAAAATCAAACAATGGAATAACCAAAAGACAATATTAAATTCTGGGAATTTTAAAAGGGTTGTTGATTAACAGGGGAAATAAAAAGGCACCAAAACCCTAAAGATTTTAGAAACGTACAGATATGGTTATCCGTTTTACGGATATCGTCGAGTATCAAAAATCCAAAACACAGAATTGAATATACCGCAGAGATCAGCATGGCGAGATGATCAAAATGGTATACAGATATCAGTGGTATGATCAACCTATTAAAATTCGATGTTTGGCATCGAAAATGCTGCTAAAACACCGAAATAAAGATAAACAGAGCAATAGCAGTCCAAATTTGAAGATACAGAATATGGCGTATCACTCAAAAGATGATTTACAAATTTATTGTATAAAAATATTCAGGTTTGAAAAGCATTTTATTATCATCAATTATTAACTGATTTGAATTGAAATAGAATTATACAATAAAATAAACTTCCATATTATTTGATGAAAATTTACCCTTTGCCATGTTTAAATAGATCCAAATATTAAATTTTTATTTCCAAATTCAAATATTTTAAAATTTCACAAAATTACAGTTAATATATTATTAAAACTATTAAATTTTTATGGGTCGTTACACTCTCCCCCACTTAAAACTTTTCATCCAGAAAAGAAATGAGGTAGTATAATAGAAACAACCAGAAGAAAATAGATTGAAAAAACAAAATGAAACAATTAATTTAAAACCGTATAAATTTCAATTTAAATTAAATAATATTTAATAATTGGTTTTAGATTCAAGATATTTCATTAAGTTGATTAAATTTTAATTTATTAATTCCTTTGAAACAAAATTTTATTTTATTTATCTCATTTATTATTCAATTAACTCATTATTCTATTTATCTCTATTAACATTTTTATCATTAAAAATTAAGCATATAACATTTATTATGACCACTCAAATTTTATTTATAAAATCATTTAACATCATTTTATGTTGTAAATTATTCAATTACATATTCAACTTCTGAATGATTTAGGTAAGTTATATTGGAATGTAATTGAGTAATATACAAGTAATATTTTGTAATTCGATTATTTCAAGTTTATTAAAAAAAAATGGCTTCATTTATAATTGAAATCATCTTTTAACAAAAATTTATGAATTGAATTTTCTGTTAACTTCAAACAATTTAGAGATAAACACACACACACACTATATATATATATATATATATATATATATATCAAATCAAATCTATAATCATATACAATATAAAATAAGCTTAATAATAAGCGAGACCTTGTCCTTTTTCTTCTAATGGCCTCTCCCCCTCGTCCTTTTTCTTCCTCTTTCCCGTATCTCTCTTCTTCCACCATCCCTCCGTACTGTCCTAACCATGCTACCTTTTCCTCTATCGTACCTCAGCCTCCTGATCCTCCTCCGTCTCCTCAACATCTTGTCAACTGTCCTCCTCGTCTTGCCATTTTTCCTCCTCTCCTACCAACACCCTCTGCAGTTCCTTTGTCTTGCCCTTCATCTTCTTCTCCCTCTCAACCTCCTTCTAGTCCTTCTTCACATGCCGTTCCTTGGTGCTCTCTGTTCAAGTCCAGGCCACGTAATGCAGGGAAATTCATCCCGGTGAATTTTCCTCTCGTCTATGACGGTGAAGCCCTTGTTCCTCCTACTGAAGTTATTCAGGCTGGAAATGATGTGTGGGGCCAGTATCTTGTTGGCTTCTTCCTCGACAAGCCCCTACCGTATCTTGTTGTGCTGAATCATCTTAAGAAAGTTTGGAAGCTCAATGGCTCCATTCAAGTTAAGTCTGATGGGAACTTGTTCCTCTTCAATCTGACCTCTGATGAGGATTGAAGGAAGATAATCCAGGCAGACCCTATAGTAATGAGGAACAAGTTGTTTATTGTTAAAGAGTGCGATCCCTCCATTGGCAATAGTGTCAGTACCATAAAATCTGTTCCAGTGTGGTTAAAGCTGTCTAATATTCCCCTCTACTGTTGGTCGCATTTAGGCATAAACTGGTTGGCAACAAGACTTGGATGATTCCTCTGTATGGACGAATCAACTGAAAAGCTAGACGGGATTGGGTATGCAAAGTGCTTGGTTGAGGTTACTTCTTTGTTTGAATTACCGGAGTCGTTCTCGGTGAAATTGTTGGATGGCTCGATGCAAGCGGTGAAGGTTGAATATTTGTGGAAACCAAAGATTTGTGGGAGTTGCAAGGAGTTTGGGCATGATAAACAAGATTGTTTGGTACATAATAATATGAGTGGTAAGATAGATGTAGATTTAAGTAAAGAACAAACCGGAGTTGGTAAGTCTGATATCATGAATAATAATGATGCAAGAAATGTTAATGATGATTAGGTTACAGTAAGGAAAGGTGGGTGGAGAAGGGTTACATTCAGGAAGGAAAGGGTTGGTAATTTTGTTAAAAGGAGAGGGATTGAAAAAGAAAACAGAAACATCCTAGGAAAAGTGACATCCGAGGCAAGGGAATCAGTAGTGGTGGAATCTGTTGTCGTGCCCAATGATGAACCCAATATTTCTCGAGTAGATCCAGTGCAGAATGCGGGTATACTCAAAGCAATCATGAAACCTAATCCGTTTAATATTTTACAGTGTTCTGGTATTGGTGATGAATCAGACTTGATATTAAGCTCCAATTTAGAGGAAGGTGAACTTGATCCATCATTACTTCTGGCAGATAAACTTAATTCCTCACAGTATCTCTCTAAAAACGATAAAGCACCAAGTCATGGTCATAATGTTCAAAGCTACATGGATGGTGATGGATCAGCCATTGATATTATTAGTACTGCTGTACAACCACCTTCTAATATACAATTTTCCCATGCAAAAGTGACACCCAGTCCAAAACCTATGCTTCCTATTGAGCTAGAATTCATGTAATGTATTGAAAAATCCGTCCAACTCCTCTTTCAATCCTCAACAATCAAACTGCCTCCACTTCAGGAAACCATCCATTCGTCTTCTTCTTCCATCCCCATTGCCTCCCCATATATATTCAAAGGATCTATCCCTGGTTGGGTGTCACCACCAGTTGATCCTCCCACTGTCATCCACACAACTGCTAAGTCTCCCTCACTTTCTGCAAAGCTCAAGTCAGTTAGAGTTGATCCTCCTTCAACAAGGAGTAGGGCAGGAGTGTCACATCTCTCATTGTAGTTTTCAATGATGAACAAGATCGCTGCTTGGAACATAAGGGGTGCCCATAATTTTGGGAAACTTGATCATGTTAAATCCTTAATCCATGACCATAATATCAAAATGTCTGCCATATTGGAAACCAAGCTCTCTCTTTCATTAACTATCAGAGCTGCAAACTATATTAATCCATCCTGGGTTTTCGATCACAATTTGATGGAAGCCCCTTATGGACGTATCCTTGTTGTTCATGATCCCTCGGTTTTCTCTCTCACATAAATTCTCTCTTCCATGCAAATGATTCATTTCCATGCCTTTTTTCTGCCTAATCAGCTTTCTTTCTATATAACCTTCATTTATGCGCATAACGCCATTGCCATGCGGCAACCTCTTCTCAATACTCTCCCTACATTATGGCAATCCTCCCATCCATGGCTTGTGTTGGGGGATTTCAATTGTTGCTTGAATTTATCTGATAAGTTAAGGGGTCTTCCTCTTTTGCCAAGGGATATTGCTCCATTAAACATCTCAATAACTAATTCTGATCTTCTCCCTGTTGTTCATTCTGGTGTTCCATTTTCTTGGAACAACAGAAGTCGATCTGGCATACGTACTTTCTCCAATATTGACCATACCTTCTGCAACGCTGCTGCCTTCTCTCTCTGGCCTTCCCTCTTTTCCTTCATGCCTCATCCAATCTTATCTGATCATTCCCCTCTTATTCTTTCTCTTTCTAGTACATCCATTAGAGGAAAGAGGGCTTTTAACTTTTACAATGCTTGGGTTTCTGACCCTGAATATACTAATATTATTTCTACTGCTTGGTCCATTATTATTCATGGCAACCCAATGTTTGTTCTCTGCAGGAAATTAAAGGCAACAAGAAATGTTCTTCGTCAATGGGCTCATGGAATATTCGGGGATGGTTCTCTCCAAATCAAGAATATCAAGGTACAGTTGAAACATGCTCAGGTGATGCTTAATGAGGACCCATCCAATCCTATCCTTGCTCAGAATGAATCCTTGCTGTTTCACCAGCTCAATGATGCTCTTATTGTTGAAGCAAGTATGAGGAAGCAGCAGTTTCATCAGAAACGGGTTTCTGAGGGGGGCAGGAATACTAAGTTCTTCCATGCTTCTATCAAAGTCAAGCGTGCTAGAGATCGTATTGCCACGCTGTGGGATGATTCTGGGGTCCTTCTCAACTCTGATGAGGATATTGACAACTATCTCCTTCAATCTTTCTCTGATCATCTTGGTAACACCTCAAACTTCATTCCCGACCTTGATAAGCTCAATAACGTCCCCCTTCCCAAGCTTCAAGCTGATATGAAAGACATGCTTGTTGCAAAAGTGACTAACCTTGAAATTAAGAATGTTTTATTTTCTATGAATTCTAACTCCTGTAGCGGGCCAGATGGCTTTAACCTGGTGTTCTTCAAGACTAGCTGGAATGTCATTAGTTTTGACTTTTATGCTGCTGTGCACAACTTCTTTGACAAATTTAAGCTGTTGAGAGAAGTAAACGAAACTAACCTTGTCCTCATCCCTAAAGTTAGACCTGTTTTAAATGCTACTTCCTTTAGACCTATATCGTGATGTAACGTTGTTTATAAATGTATATCTAAAATTCTTGCTTCAAGGATTGTCCAAGTTCTGTCTTCTATTATTTCGACAAATCAAACTGCATTTGTTCCTAACAGAAACATTCTTGGCAATGTTATGATGGCTCATGAGTTAATTAATGGTTATGGTAGCAGTCAGTCCTCTCCTCGTGCTATGATGAAGCTAGATATTAGTAAGGCCTATGATAGCATTCATTGGTCCTCAATTGTTCGAATAATGTCTACTATGGGATTTCCTAAAGCTTTTGTGGCCTGGGTGTACGAATGCATTTCTAGTCCCACTTATTCCCTCTGTTATAATGGGAAAACTTCGGGGTACTTCAGAGGAAAACAAGGGGTGAGGCAAGGGGACCCTATATCATCATACTTATTCATTATTGTCATGGAGGCTCTCTCCATCATGCTATCCTCCAAGTTTGATGATAAAAGTATTTAATATCACCCTAAATGTCAATCCCTTCGTATATCATCCCTTCTTTTTGCTGATGATATCATGATTCACTAAGCCTATTGATAGTTCCATTATTCAAATTCTTGACATTGTGCACACCTTCTATTTAGCCACTGGTCTCAAGCTAAACACCTCTAAATCTCAGATTCTTATTGCTGGAATTGATAGCATTGATAGGGTGAGGATTGAGGTGTTGTCTGGTCTACAACCAATGGATAATAATATGACCTATTTAGGTCTTCCTCTGTGCACTTCGAGGGTTACCAAAACTGCTTGTCTACCCCTATTTGATAGGATCACTAATAGGATGAACTCTTGGTCAACTAAGTTTCTTTCAATGGCGGGAAGACTTGTTCTCATCAAAGCAGTGTGCTTTTCTATGATTGTTTATTGGGCCAGAAGCTTCATTCTTCCTTCCAAGCTCCTTCACATGATCAGAGCTGCAATGATGAGATTCTTATGGACTGGAACAATTCATAACAGGAAGCTAATTCCTGCTCCCTTCTCTTTTTTGGAAAGGCCTATAGGTAAAGGGGGCCTTGGTATAATAAACATTAAACTTTGGAATATTGCTGCTGTGAGTGCTCATGTCAACGCCATCTTGGTTAAGAATAGCCAGTGGGTGAAGTAGACATGGAGATATCACATTAAGGATAAAGACTTTTGGTCAATGGAGGTCTCTCAGGGTAGTAGTTGGATATGGAGGAAAATATTGGGTATTAGAAATTTTCTTCTCCCCCTGATTAAATTCAATTTGTCTCCTTCCAGTTCCGTGAACTTTTGGACGGACCCTTGGATAAGCTATGGTTGTGTATTATCTCGAATGTTATCTACGCAGGATCGGGTTCAATCTATGATTGGATTCAATGCTAGAGCTGTTAATTTTATTGCTCATGGGAAATTGCACGTTCCACATTCTAGTAATCAGACTGTTAACACTCTATGGAGAAACTTGGCACACCATAATGTTCATTACTGATGAGGAGGCTTTTTCTTGGAGGGGAAAGTCTCACTGCATCAGTGTTGTATATGATCTCCTTGCCAAGGTTGAGGAAATGCCTGTTTCCCTATGGGCTAAAGTTGCTTGGACTTCGTATTCGTCTAGCTCTGACAATCTTATGGAAGGTCGTTACCAATGCTTTGATGACTAGGGATAGGCTTGTGGCTGTTAGAATGGACGTGGATAATCTGTGTGCTTTCTGCAATATAACTCCTGAATCGGTTGAGCATATTTTCTTTGAATGTACTTATCTTATCAATATGTGGTCAAGTCTCATGCAAAAGGTTGGGGTTAATGGCATTATGGGTGTCTCCAATTCTGACTGGACAATTCTTCGTAAGGCTACAAGGTGGCGATCCAGTAGATGGGACATTGTCTTCTATGTCCTGAAAATATATATACGAAATGTTTGGATGGAGAGGAACAAACGATGCTTTCACATGGTTGCTCTTCCTGCTCTGTCTATGTGGCAGAATATGATGAGAGAGATTACAAAAGGTATTAGTGCATCTGGGCATTGCTTCTCCCCCCACCAGACAGATTTTTGGAGGTAGCTCTCTAATTTCTCGTGTTGTTTTTTCTTCGTGATTCGGTCTGTGCTTGCTCTTTTGCTATGGGTTTCTTGTGTTTTCCTCCTTTTCATGTCGCTGTCGTGTTTTTCTCTGTCATGTGTTGTTGTAGTATGGTGATGTTGTTTTCTTTTTTTATGTTTTTTTTGTTCTGTGATGTGTTGTAGTTTTCCTTGCTTTTGGACTGGCACATATTTTTTGTGTGTGTCTCTCCTTTGTTTTTCATCCTTGCTTTTTCTGTCTCGATAAAATCTGGTAGGGGCCCAGTCAACCTCGCTGGCTATTCCAAAAAAAAAACTATAATCATATACCTATTTATAATATTTTTGTATATATACTATATATATCAAATCAAATCTATAATCGTATACCTATATATATAATATTATAAATCAAGTCATACTTAAGAAATTTAAATCAAATTATTTTCCAAAACAAATGTGTAGCAAAGCTACAGAATGGTCTCTCCACTCTGAAACTCGAAATTGAATGTCGATGATGCGACCGTCATCATCGAAATTATTTTCCAACGACAAAAGAAGAGGGCATGGATTTATAACTTTCAAAATTCTTTGGAAACGATTTTCTATCTGAAAATACTTTATATAATATACATTTTAAAATTTTAAAACCAAAGTTTGAAATCACAAAAAATTAAATTCTCTCTTAATTTATTTTCATTTAAATTCTAAATAAATTTATAAACCATGTTTTATAATTTCATTTATTTATTATGTTGCAATAATAAATGGTTTATAAAACAATAAATGATAATCAAATGTTATCATTTCTACAACCAATTCAATTAACTATTAAATTCTAGAAAAATTATACTTAAATATAATATAATTATACAAACTTATTTCATTCACCAAATTTGAAAATAATATTATGTCAGTTTGGGATGTTCAAGTGTTTTGGATTTCCTATCGATAACGTTGATCGGACGAATCGATCGAAAACCCAAATCAACATTATCAACTTAAACAACACAATATGTAAAACATTTTAATATTAATACGAATACAGTCCCTCACTTGATTATTCAAGGATGGATTTCAAACAAAGATGTGGATTCAAATTAAGAGGGATCCTAATCAGATAGAATTCAAACTAAGAAGATAGATTTGAAATAGAGATAAGATAATTAGTATAAAGGAGTGGGGATGGATAGACCAATATAAATCGTGAGTGACCTTAACCGGATCAACCGTGACTTCGAGAATAATATTGATGCTGAATTCTAAGGCAAATCGCCATCGGATCACCATAGATAGAATTCAGGCATATCAAGAGATATCAACATCTAAACCAAGGATATATAAATCTCTAGTGAATCGATGCTATTGTAAAAGAGTTTCACCTCTTTACAAATCATTCAATAGAGCTATGGGATGCTCCGTAATCAAGAAAATACAAATAAGGGGAAGACAAGAGTGAATTTCAGAATGATGAGGAGAGTTCCAAAGTTCAAAGGAAACTGAGTCAAAGAGGAAGAGATTCAAGCTCGAATGAAAGTAATTATTTAACTACATTTACTTTATATGCTAATTTTTTGCCAAAGACCAAAGCTCTGATACCAACTGTAACATCCTGATATTTTCAACCATTCGCATCCACACATGCCAGATTTGAATTGCTCAAAATACTAGATTGTTAATTTATATTTGGCAAAACTCAGCATATACAGTAAATAAATAATCACAAAATCACAGACACAGAGTAATATAATAATAAGTAGCGGAAACAAAATAATAGTAGTTCATGAAGCTACTATATGTAACAGAGTTAAATAAGATACAACAAAAGTCTCAAATACAATAGTCAACAAGGTCAGAATGCATCATTGGAATCAACTGAATTACCGCAAGCTGAATAGATAGATGGACCTCCAAGCGAAGCTCCAACTCCAAAGGCGAGTCTCAAAAGCTGTATCACTCAACTGGACCCGAGCGTAAAGCAAAACAAAAAACACTCGAGTCAGGATTAACATTCTTATATCAACAAACCAACTCAAGTGAAATATCAACTGAAATACAAGTAACTCAAAGGATGTTTGGAATAACCATCCTCTAAGGATCCTTTAAACTATCACTATGTAGTAATATACGCTATTATAATAAAGTCTAAAGTAAAGTAAACTATTAAAATAGCGTTAAGGTGTTAAATTTTCCCCCTTAACACATTTTATAGTGCCAATAGTCTATACAGTACCGTAATACCTCCAGATCGGGAGGCTACTAAAGGACACTCCATAGGTACAACACAAATCAAACTTGTAGAAGACACGCTAGGGTATGTGACATGGCACAACTAGGCAATGCCAGGGTAGATATACCAATTACACTTCCGGGATGATGGTAACGCATAGCAGCCACTACCGCCCACCTTGAGCCACACTTTCAAATCAAAGGTGCGCACCAAATCAACCACAAAGTAATAGAATGACATACGAAGAAGTGTGTCCGATTAGAGGAGCTACCTCACTTGGCCCGTCAATTGCTCCTATTTTAGCCACCTTATGCCAACTCACAGGAGTTGGGTCCACGTATATACCTCATATAGGATCGTCGCCACCATCCTACTTCATTTTGGAATCTCCACCGCGTACACGGCTGTTAAAGTGGTTTTCGGTATTGGCAGAGAGTATGACAATATCCGATCTCGGTCTCTTTACAACCAATCATTATTATAACACCGTGGTCATTTCAAATAATTTATGCTTCAAAATCAAAATATCATTTCCATTTCAAAACCATATCAACACGATATTATTTCCATTTCAAAGCTATTTCAATACAATATCATTTTCAAAATCATAGCACTTCAAAGTTATAACACTTTCTAAATCAAATCACTTGAAATTGTAACCCTTTGGAAATCATAACACTTTGAAATCATAATACTTTGAAAAACCATAACACTTTCCTTTAAACAGTTTAGATATTAATAATAGTACATAGAATAAAATAGTTTATATTAAAAATAGTTTATATTAAAAATAGTTTATATTAAAATTTTATATTAAAATAATTTATAAAGTAAAATATATAAATAGTTTTAAATATAATTTAAATATACTTCATATAATAAAATAGCTTCTTCAAATTACACAAATCGATTCAAATCAACTCGTATTTCAAAATTCAATTTAATTCAATCTCAATTCACCAATTTCAATGCAATTCAATTTCTCAATAACCCATTTCCAATTATATTAATTTCAAATGCAGATTTGAACCACAAAATAAACCATTTCACTTTCGATATATTTCAAAGCTTTAAATATTCCACAATTTCAAAACTAAATTTGATAATTCCATATGTATAACAAATTCACTTTACTATTATTTAGTTTTGAAATATTTACTTAATCATTCTAATAACATTTATATAAACTTCAAATTTCAAATTTAAATAAAACTAAATATACCATTTCAATTTATATAAATTTGAAATATTCATTTAAATTTTTTAATCAAAATCAAGTAATAAAATCATATCTTACAATTCCAAATTTAATAAATTTCACATCAAACTTGTTTGAGTATAATTCTCGAATAAATTCAATTTCAAACTAATTTCTATTTCTCTTTCCAATCTGAATTTTATTAAAATCATTATCAACTCTATATTTGAAAATATAAATTTTAAATAAAAACTTAAACATATTATATATTTATTAAATCAACTTTATTAGATCAACATTAATAAATCAAATCTTATTATTAAACTTATTTTATATTAAAATAGTAAAATTTTAAGTAAAATCTTAAAATTTATGACTCCAAAACTAACTTATAATTTTAAAATTTCAAAACATATAATTTCAAAAATCAAAATTTAAAACTTTTATAAAAATAACATTTTTATGTCTTAAAATCAATATTTATTAAAACCAAAGCATTCATTTCAAAACCTTGAAAATCATTTCAAAATATATATATTGACTAACGTTGTCTGTTTATAATTTTCTATCCTATGGTCAAGTGATATGAATATTTATCATTTCAATCCGCAATTTAAATATATACGGGCATATATCATTTCAACCTGCAATCCCAACCTTAATTCAATGAAAATCGCTTGGGTTTATCATTTCAACCGATAATGATTTTTTGCTATTCTACAGATCGTTCGGGTATGTATCATTTCAACCCATAGTGAATTCTATACTAACAAGGAACTTACTGAGTGATAACAGATATAACAATAATATAGTAACAGATAATGGTGTCAGATGTCATAGGTGAATAGATATAGATAATAACATATATATGACCGTGTAAATAACTAACAGCAACATATTTCAATTGTCGTTTCAGTTGAAATCAAATTTAATAAATATAAGAATCATTAATCGTGAGTGATTGCTCACCTTTTGAGGCTAGAGAGATTCGACAATGAAACGAGTTACGGATCCAAGCACAAATTTCGAAGCAAAGCACGATGGACACGAAATCAATGATAGAGCTGATAACAAAAATTGATGAGAACAAATCAAAAATCAGTTTGATATGAACTGAAAATATATATATTGTTATTATATTACGCATATATATCTCAATATTTTAATTTAAGACAAATAAAATAAAATTTAAAATCATTATTCAATTAACTACACATAATATATATATATATATATATATATATATATGTGTGTGTGTGTGTTATATAAAAATCAAGACTTGATAAGCAATCATTACATATCATATTCAAATCAATACCAAATCAATGTATATATTCTATCTGAAACATATATTATATGCACACCACCTGACCTCATTTTTTAAAACTAATATGATATATGTATAGAAATATATGCATACAGTATAAAAATCAAAAATTTATAAAATAAATATATTACCATTTAAACTTCACAGGTATGTACGTAAGTAACTTTGTGTATATACATAGATATCTCTTATGGTTTATACAATATACATTGTAAAACAAGGTATCAACTATTTAAGCTAATAGACATTATATATAAAAGCACGGAACCCAAACAAAAGTTGCACCATATACTGGTAATATATAAAAACGTGATATATGTATATATCAACATGTATGTATAACTTTCAGCTAGATTGCATAAATAAATATATATACGTAGGAATTATATATAAACAATTGTATTCAAACATCACATATAAGCTTTAGTATCTATATTTAAAAAGGTAAATGGAAAAATATCAAAACCTGGAAGCTGCAACCTTTATATATATTATAGTATATATATCTCTAGAAAAATCGAATATCAATATTATATAGCATCAACCATAAGATAAAGTATAATATAACATATACATACGTACCACTATAAATAAAATAAAATAAAATATGTCTTATCTGCTAAAAAAGAGGAGCCAGCACACTATACCATATTTTAAAATAATCTGGAAGCCATAGATATTTTCTACTTAAAACAGTATTATATATATACATACATATATATATATATATATATATTAGATTGTAAATATTAGACTAACATACGTAAGTACAACCGACATATGCAAACAACAGTTATATATAGCTTATAAAAATTTGTAAACCAACAGATTGTGTAAAACAATAAAAAAAACTAATATATACAACAAACATATATGCTGCTACCTGATAGACGTACATATATATATTTTGAAAACTTTTATATTCAAAACGAAAAAAATCATACTTAAATATATAAACAGTCTACATACGAATATATAACTAACAATATTAATATGCTTATAACCAAAATCAAAGATATATATATTAATGTAAGCCGATATATATAAGCTTGCATATATTACATTCTTATGCAAATATCATTCAAATACGTTATAACATATGCACTTATATATATAAACAAACTGTGAACCATATTTTTGTATACTGCTAAGCAAATAAAACCTTTGAAAACAAATATATACATACTTTATAACTAATATATATATATATATATATATATCAACAGTTTGAGAACTTGTATAAAACTTTACATATAAAAATATATGTGTTAACATACCTTAGTAGTAAAAAGAGGCTGCACGCGAGGACATGGAGATGTGGAGTCGAACAAAAAGAGGAAAAGAAAGAGTGCTCGACCAAGCTTGGAAGGACGAAGGCGTTGCAACTGTTGAGGAAAGATGCTTCGGTCAGGGGCACCATCAGGGAAAGTGGAGGCACGATGTTGTGGGCTTGGGCAACTGGAAAGGTCGGAGAAGCTCGGTTGCAGGTTCGGTGGAGATGAGTCGCACGGTGATGCCGGCTTGCGCATGTTTGGATGGTGCTGGGTAGTTGCATGTAGGGGTGAGGGGAGATGAAGAGAATTGGATAGGAGGAAGCTATATATATATATATACTAATTGACAGTTGGAAGGTGAAAAGCTTCAGCAAAAATGAATGCCACTCTTTCGTACATATATAAATTTGTTATAAGCACGAATGGAAAAAATATGAACCGAATGCAAAATCAAACAATGGAATAACCAAAAGACAATATTAAATTCTAGTGATTTTAAAAGGGCTGTTGATTAACAGGGAAAATAAAAAGGCAGCAGAACCCAAAAGACTTTAGAAACGTACCGATACAGTTATCCGTTTTATAGATATCGCCGGGTACCAGAAATCCAAAACACAGTATTGAATATACCGCAGAGATCAGCGCGCGAGACGATCAAAACAGTATACATATATCAATGGTACGACCATCCTATTAAAAGTCATTGTTTGGTACCGAAAATGCTGCAAAAACATCAAAATAAAGATAAACAGAGCAATAGCAGTCCAAACTTGGAGAAACGGAATATGGCGTCTCACTCAAAAGATGATTTATAAATTTATTATATTAAAATATTCAGGTTTGGAAAACATTTCATTATCATCAATTATTAAACGATTTGAATTGAAATAGAATTATACAATAAAATAAACTTCCATATTATTTGATGAAAATTTGCCCTTTGCTATATTCAAATAGACGTATTTCAAATATTAAATTTTGTTTTCCAAATTCAAATATTTTAAAATTTCATAAAATTCCAGTTAAATATATTATCAAAACTATTAAATTTTTATGGGTCGTTACACTATAACCAAGCTTAACAACTATATAAGCGAGGCTATGAAGCTGTAACGACCCTATATTTTCAGCCATTCGCATCCACACATGTCGGACTTGAATTGTTCAAAATACTGAATTGCAATTTAAATTTTGCAAAACTCAGAACATACGGTAAATAAATTAATCACAGATCACAAACACATAGTAATATAATGCTGCGGAAGCAAAGAGATAGTAGTTCATGAAGCAACTGTATAAATACACCAGAGTTGAACAATACACAATAGAAGTTCAATACAATAATCAAGTACAAAGCTGAATACATCACTGGAATCAACTGAATAACTGGAATTGAAATAGGTAGCTGGATCATCAAGCGAAGCTCCAACTCCGAAGGTGAGTCTCGACTGCTGTATTACTCAGTCTGACCCGAGCGTAAAGCAAAATACAAAACACTCGAGTCAAGACATACATACTTGTACAATGTAGACCAACTCAAGTGAACTGTAATATAAGGTACAAGTAACTTAAAGGATGCTTGGGACCACCCATCCTCTAAGGATCCGTTAAACTATTTACTATGTAGTAATATTTCGCTATTATAATAATGTCTATAATAAAATAAACTTACTTTTAAATAGCGTTAAGGCTTTACATTTTCCACCTTAACATGTAATAGTCCTAGTAGTCCATCCAGTATTATGGTTCCTCCTCATCGGGAAGCCATCAAAGGAAACTCTATGGGCTACGGGAGAAATCCAAACTCGTATAAGGCACGATAGGGTAGGTGACATGGCACAACTAGGCAATGCCAGGGTAGATATACCAATTACTATCCGGGCTGGTGGTAACGCGTAGTGTGCAGCTACCGCCCACCTAGAGCCACCCCCCTAAATCAAAAATGAAAAGTGGCCACCAAATCAATCTCAAAGTCAGAATATAATAATGAGTGCGTCCGATCAGAGGAGCTACCTCATTGGCCCGAGAATCGCTCCTGTTTTAGCCACCTTATGCCAACTCACGGGAGTCGGGTCCAAGTTCATACCTCAAAGGACGTCGCCACCATCCAACTTCATTCTGGAATCTCCACCGCGTACATGGTTGTTAAAGTGGTTTTCGGTATCGACAGAGAGTATGCCCATATCCGATCCTGGTCTGTTCAACACCAACCGTTATTATAACTCATGGATATTTATTTCCAAATCATTTATACTTCAAAACCAAAATATCATATCCATTTATTTCAAAATAGTTTATACTTCAAAACCAAAATATCATATCCATTTCAAAGCTGAATACTATATTATTTCATTTCAAAAACCAAATCAATATATCCTTTAAATAAAGCCCAAATTTCCAAATCACTGAATATTTCCTCCAATTTATTAAACTTAATCATCTTAAACCAAAACCACTTTATAAAGTCATATTCTTAAATCTTCGATTTCAAATCAATATATTCAAAGACAATTCTTAATTAAATACAATTCCAAATAAATTCATTTCCAAAGCCATAGTACTTTCAAAGTTATACCCTTTCGAAACCAAAACATTTTGAAAGCATAATACTTTGAAATCATAACACTTTGAATTATTATCATTTTGAAATCATAATACTTAGAAAGTCATAACCCTTAAAAAGAATATTCATTTAAATCATTTAATTCAATGTTAAATAATATTCATTACAAAGTTGTAGCATTTCTAAGTTCATTCATTTAATTATAAAATTTCCAACACATTGCAAATTTCAGCTACATCAGCATTTATAAAGTATTACACTAAATATATTAGTATTTCAAAAACATTGCCAAATTCAGAAACAGTAGCACTTACAAAGTGCTATGGTAGGTATTTAGTTATTATTTCAAAGCAGTTTATTTTCAGTAACAACAGCACTTACAAAGTGCTGCAATAGCATTATTATTATTTCAAAATATAGTTAAGTCTCAGAATTAATGGCACTTAGCAAATGCTATCTTAAACCACAACATTTCTGAAGTGCTACCAATACTAGTCCAGATTTATAATAACATTTTAGCCACAATAAAATTTCAATTTTTAGCCATTTCAACTTATAAAATCATATTTCCCGCTTCAGAAAATATTCATTTGGATATCATTTATCTTAGATTAACGAAAATAAAATTTATAAATAAAATATCCAAATTAACTATAATTCATTTATAAGTCAAAATTACACTATTTTACTTGACCTTTATTTTTAAACAAATACTTTACACTTTATTTTGAAATATCAATCTCGTAATAGAATATTTCTATCACTAATTTAACTTAAACATCCATTTGGAAACTAAACTTCCAATTACCAAGTTAAGTCATCTTTAAGTTACCCTTTTTTCATTTAAATCATAATCATTTATTTTTAACAAAACATAGCCATAATTAAATATTTTATCGTAGTTAATATAAAAATCCAATTCTCTTTATAAATCTATTCATTTAGACATCAATTAACTATGATTTCAAGTTAAATAAATTTTATTACAAAATGCCCAATTTAAACTGTATTTCATTTTATCAATTCAAAACACATTATTTATTATACTAAACATGCCCATTCCAGGAAATAACCTTTATTAAAATTACTAGGTTAGATTTAAAATTCCTAATTAAATCAAACTTAATTATTAAAATATTGATCATAAATAAATCTTTAAATTCAACTTAAAACCAATCATAGATTTATAAAATTCCAGCTTATAGAAAACCAAATCTCTTTACATTTTAAATCATTAAATCAAATCTTTTAGCTAAAATTTCATATATTCAAAATATTCAAAATACTTAATAACTTTTTAGGAAAAACATTATTTAAAAATTTCAACCATGGGCCTGTATAATATTTTCTAACGTAGGTCAAGTGATATGGATATGTATCATTTCAATCCGTAATTCAAAAAGAAAAATCTGAGTTTTATCATTTCAAACCCGCAATCCCAAGTAAAATAATTACAATAAAAATCACTCGAGCCTATCATTTCAGCTCAAAATGATTTTTCCTTATTCTAAAGTCCATTCGGGTATGTATCATTTCAACCCATAGTGATAGGGAACTTGCAGTGTGATAAACAGTAAAATAACATAACAATATAGCATATAATAACATAACAGGTGATGTAACAGATATATAAACAACATTTAACATCATATAAACATATCACAAGCATATATGAACATATCATATCAATTTGTACAATTCAATTGTCATCATTTCACAATTATAAACGAATGTCGAGAGTGATAGACTCACCTTTTGAAGCTAAAGAGAATAGACAACGAAATGGGTTACGGATCCAGGCATGAATTCCAAATAAAGTAAGATTGGCACGAATTCGACGAAAAGATCTGATAACTGGAACACACGAAATCAAATCAAAACTGAATCGATGAAGATAATTGATATAAGTGAACTTATATATACATGACTATATATATATATATATATATATATATATATATATATATCAAGTCATATTCTAGATTTTTGCATACATTAAATTAAATCAAAATCATTGTTTAAAGCTAAAACACGTACGTAAGCTTTTGTACTATGCAAAATTCATAAATTGTAAACTGTGTAAACTTCCATATCTATATATACATAAAGAATGCTACAAGTAACCATCTCAGAAAGAAAAAAAAAATCAATGCTTATGTATTATATTTAAAATCCACATTTTGCTTTCAAAAATCAACTTTGAAAATAAATATTTACAGTCTCAGTAAATTAATACTACAAGCTATATATATATATATATATATATATATATATATTACATATACTTACAAATCTTATGTGTATTAGACTAAGAAAATATAATGTAATATATGCATACATTATATATAGATATAGTAACCAAACCGGTACACGCAATACTTTTCAAAACATAGATTTATATTATACAACCTCCATAGATAGCTGCAGATTTCATATACTATTATAAACAATACGTTGAAACCAACAGATAAAAAATATATATGCTAATGTATGTGGATATATATATATATATATATATATATATATATATATATATATATAAATGCAAGTTAATAACACAACAAAAGTGCTTGATAAAGTATACGGCCTATATGTGTATACATATTAAAATGCAAAGTATTGAAGATATTATTATAAGTTATGCAAACAAAACACTAATAGATCATGAGACAACAACAGCTTATAAAACTGGAAATATATGTTCTTCTTATATATAAAACTATATATATAAATTTTACTTACAAATAACCTACCCATAGAAAGAATAAGAGGTTGCAAACGGCCAGAGAAAGGAAGGTGCAAGATGCTTAGCCATGCTACGGTGGATGAGGCTGAGGTGGGCGAAGCCTGGTCGATCGATCGGTGGTTTTATGGGTACGAAAATGAACAGCCGTGGAAGGAAGAGAAGGAGACGTGGCACAAGGAGGAGGAAAGTGCTTTGGCGATGAAGACGCACAGGGTGATGGGAGGCGGGGAGCACGGCCAAGCGATGGGTGAAAACAAAAATAGAAATGAAAATTTTCTAGAAACATAAAGTGGAATTAGAAATAACAGAGGGGAAGAGAATGAATAAGGTCACAGGGCAGAGAAGTTAAAAAGAAAAGGTGAATGGTCGCCGACGACAAATAAAATATAGAATAAATGAAAGTAACCGAAGGACCCTTGATTTACGCAGATAATTAAAGTATCTGATGGTTGTTTGGATTCCATGGTAGGGGTTTGAAAGAGTTAACGAAATAAAAGTTACAAATTTGATACCGTTACAAAGGACCGTTTTATCATTTTCGTCGCCTATCGGACCGTAGAACACAGAAATAAATATACTGTGTCGATCAGCACAACAAGATGATCAAAATGGTATATTAATATTAGTGGTACGATCATCTGATCAAAAGTCAATAATCGGTACCGAAAATGCTGCAAATCTTTCGAAAAATAAGATAAACGAAGCAATAACAGTTAAAATTTGACGAAACGAAATACGACGTCTCACTCAAAAGATGATTTATAATTTTTCCATAGAAAAATATTCAGGTTTAGAAACATTGTATTATCATTAAATATTAACTGATTTAAATCAAAGTAAAATTACACAGAAAATAAACTTCCATATTATCTGACGAAAATTTACCAGTTGCTATGCTTAATTAGAAGTATTCCAAATATTAAATTTTTATTTGCAAATTTTATTATTTAAAATTTCACAAAATTTCAGTTAATTAAATAAATAAAATCATCAAAATTTATGGGTTGTTACATTCTTCCTCACTCAAAACTTTTCGTCCCCGAAAAGGAAGGTGGTAGGAGAATAGAACAACCAGAAAGAAAATAGGTTGGAAAACAAAATAAAACAATTTATTAAACCCATATAAAATTTTCAATTTAAATTAATTAATATTCAATAATTGATTTTAATCCATTAGATTTAACTTAAGTTAAGTCAATCTTAACTATTTCTAAATTGATTATCTTATTATCCAATCATCTTTAATTAACAATTTCAAAATCATAAATTTGAATAGTAATTTACTAAAATCATATTTATTCAAAAAAATTAAAATTTTCTTTATTCCAAATTATTATTAAATTTATTCCACTTAATATATCTAATCACATACATTAAGTACATTTTCACCTATTATAACTACTCCAATTTATTTATAAATTCCTTTAACACCATTTATACTGTATATTATTCAATTAACTTTTTATTCTATTTACCTCTATTAATCTTTTATGATTAAAATTTAAGTATATAACATTTATTATAACCACTCAAATTTTATATATAAAAATTCTTTTATATTGTATGTTATCCAATTACATATTCAACTTCTGAATAATTTAGGTAAGTTATATTGGAACGTAAATGAGTATTATACAAATAAAATTTTCTAATTCAATTATCCCAAGCTTAAATATTTATTCAAAATTTTGGCTTCATTTTATAATTGTAATCATCCTTTAAGATAAAATTTAAGAATTAAATTCCTGGTTAACTTCAAGCTATTTTAGAGATAAATAAATATATATATATACCTAATATATATCAAATCATATCTAAATCATATATAAATATATATATATATATATATTATAAATCAAGTCATGTTTTAGTAATTCAACTCAATTTAATGCTCCCAAGCAAAGCTGTAGCAAGGCTACAGAATGGTCTCTTCACTTTGAAACTCAAAAATGAATGTCGATGATGCTGCATCATCATCGAAATTATTTTCCTGCGACAATGAGAAGAGCACTAATTTAAAATTTTAAAATTCTTCAGAAACGATTTCTATTCGAAAAATACTTCAAATAATATAACCTTTAAAACTTTAAAACCAAATTTCGAAATCATCGAAAATTAAATTCTCAAATTCTTGTTTTAATTCATTTTAATTTCCAAATAAACTTATAACCAAGTTTTATAGTTCAATCATTTATATATAAAACAAAAGCCAATGATTACAAGATATACCCAAATCAAATATTATTTCTTAACAACCAATTTAATTAACTATCAACCTTTGGAAAATTATACATACATACATACATACATATATATATAGTTAAAAAAATTAAGTTAAATTTGGAAACCATATTGTGTCAGTTTGCTCTATTCAAGTGTTTTGGAGATCCTATTGATACGATCGGAAACCCAAATCAACATCAACAACTCAAACAACACAATATATAAAACACTTTAAATATTAGTTTTACAAATACAATTCAAGAATGATTGGAAGATAAGTTGGAAACAAAAGACAAGATGACTAAATAACAGAATAGGGAGACGAACAAGCTTATATAAATTTGGGCAACCTTAACCAGGTCAACCGTGACTTCAAGAATTAGATCGATGTAGAGTTCTGAGGCAAATCTACATCCTACCTCAAGAGATATAATTTGAGATAACAAGGGATACCAGCATCTAAACCGAGGATAATGTAAATCTCCGGCGTATCAATGCTAATTGTAAAGAAGTTTCACCCCTTTACAAGTCATTAGAATATTGGCGAGACCGCCAATTCATTATAAAGATCATTCAAAGTGGAGTTATGCGATACTCCAAAATCAAAAGAAGACGAATATGGAGAGACAAGAACGGATTTTGGAATCGCAGGGGTGTTCCAAAATTCAAAGGAAATCAAGTCAAAAGGAAGAGATTCAAGTTCGAACGAAAGTGATTTTGTAAATAAATTTACCATATATGCTAAGTTTTGCCTAGAACCAAAGCTCTGATACCAAATGTAACGACCCAATATTTTCAGCCGTTCGCATCCACACATGTCGGATTTGAATTGTTCAAAATACCGAATTGTAATTTAAATTTTGCAAAACTCAGAACATACAGTAAATAAATTAATCACGGATCACAGACACAGAGTAATATAATGCAGTGGAAGCAAAAAGATAGTAGTTTATGAAGCTACTGTATAAATACATCAGAGTTGAACAGGATACAACAGAAGTTCAATACAATAATCAAGTATAAAGCTGAATACATCACTGGAATCAACTGAATAACTGGAATTGAAATAGATAGCTGGATCTTCAAGCAAAACTCCAACTCCGAAGGTGTGTCTCAACTGCTATATCACTCAGTCTGACCCGAGTGTAAAGCAAAACACAAAACACTCGAGTCAGGACATACATTCTTATACAATGTAAACCAACTCAAGTGAACTGTAATATAAGGCACAAGTAGATTAAATGATGCTTGGGACCGCCCATCATCTAAGGATCCCTTGAACTATGTACTATGTAGTAATATTTCGCTATTATAATAATGTCTGGAGTAAAATAAACTTACTTTTAAATAGCGTTAAGGCTTTACATTTTCCACCTTAACACGTAATAGTCCCAGTAGTCCATCCAGTATCATGGTTTCTTTTGATCGGGAAGCCACCAGAGGATACTCTATGGGCTACGGGAGAAATCCAAATTCGTACAAGGCACGATAGGGTAGGTGACACGGCACAACCAGACAATGCCAGGGTAGATATACCAATTACTATCCAGGTCGGTGGTAACGCGTAGCGCACAGCTACCTCCCACCTCGAGCCACACCTCCAGATCAAAAATGAAAAGTGGCCAACAAATCAATCTCAAAATCAGAATATAATATAGAAGGAGTGCGTCCGATCAGAGAAGCTACCTCATTGGCCTAAGAATCGCTCCTATTTTAGCCACCTTATGCCAACTCACGGGAGTCGGGTCCACGTTCATAACTCAAAGGATGTCGCCACCATCTTACTTCATTCTGGAATCTCCACCACGTACACAGTTGTTAAAGTGGTTTTCGGTATCGACAAAGAGTATGCCCATATCCGTTCTCGGTCTCTTCAACAACCAACCGTTACTATAACCCATGGATATTTATTTTCAAATCATTTATACTTCCAAACCAAAATATCATATCCATTTATTTCAAAATAGTTTATACTTCAAAACCAAAATATCATATCCATTTCAAAGCTGAATACTGTATTACTTCATTTCAAAAACCAAATCAATATATCCTTTAAATAAGACCCAAATTTCCAAATCATTGAATATTTCCTCCAATTTATTAAACTTGAAATATTCCTTTTAAATCATCTTAAACCAAAACAACTTTATAAAGTCATATTCTTAAATCTTCGATTTCAAATCAATATATTCAAAGACAATTCTTAATTAAATATAATTCCAAATAAATTCATTACCAAAACTATAGTACTTTTAAAGTTATACCCTGTCGAAACCAAAATACTTTAAACCATAATACTTTGAAATCATAACACTTTGAATTATTATCATTTTGAAATCATAATGCTTAGAAAGCCATGACCCTTAAAAAGAATATTCATTTAAATCATTTATTTCAATGTTAAACAATATTCATTACAAAGTTGTAGCATTTCTAAGTTCATTCATTTAATTATAGAATTTCCAATACACTATAAATTTCAGCCACAACAGCATTTATAAAGTGTTGCAGCAGATATATTGGTATTTCAAAAATATTGTCAAATTCAGAAACAACAGCACTTACAAAGTGTACATTAGGTATTTAGTTATTATTTCAAAACAGTTTACTTTCGGTAACAACAGCACTTGCAAAGTGCTGTAGTAGCATTATTATTATTTCAAAATATAGTTAAGTATCAGAATTGATGGCACTTAGCAAATGTTATCTTAAACCACAACATTTCTGAAGTGCTACCAATACTAATTCCAGATTTTATAATAACATTTCAGCCACATTAAAATTTCAATTTTTAGCCAATTTAACTTATAAAATCATATTTCCCTACTTCAGAAAATATTCATTTGTATGTCATTTACCTTATGATTAAATAAAATAAAATTTATAACTAAAATATCCAAATTAACTATAATTCATTTATAAGTCAAAATTACACTATTTTACTTAACCTTTATTTTTAAACAAATACTTTACACTTTATTTTAAAATATCAATCTCATAATAAAATATTTCTATCATTAAATTAACTTAAACTTCCATTTGGAAACTAAACTTCCAATTATCAAGTTAAGTCATCTTTAAGTTACCCCTTTTTTTCATTTAAATCATAATCATTTATTTTTACAAAACATAACCATAATGAAATATTTTATCATAGTTAATGTAACAATCAAATTCTCTTTATAAATCTATTCATTTAGACATCAATTAACTATGATTTCACGTTAAATAAATTTTATTACAAAATGCCCAATTAAAACTGTATTTCATTTTATCAATTCAAAACACATTATTTATTATGCCAAACGTATCCATTCCAGGAAATAACCTTTATTAAAATTACTAGCTTAGATTTAAGATTCCAAATTAAATCAAACTTAATTATTAAAATATTGATCATAAATAAATCTTTAAATTCAACTTAAAACCAATAATAGATTTATAAAATTCCAACTTATAGAAAACAAAATCTCTTTATATTTTAAATCATTAAATCAAATCTTTAAGCTAAAATTTCATATATTCAAAATATTCAAAATACCTAATAACTTTTTTAAGAAAAACATTATTTAAAAATTTCAACCATGGGCTTGTATAATATTTTCTAACCTAGATCAAGTGATACGGATATGTATCATTTCAATCCGTAATTTAAAAAGAAAAATCCGGGTTCTATCATTTCAAACCCGCAATATCAAGTAAATTAATTATAATAAAAATCACTCGAGCCTATCATTTCAGCTCATAATGATTTTTCTTTATTCTAAAGTCTGTTCGGGTACGTATCATTTCAACCCGTAGCGATAGGGGACTTGCAGTGTGATGAACAGGAAATAAAATAATAGCATAGCATATAATAACATAACAGATGATGTAACAGATATATAAACAGTATTTAACATCATATAAACATATCACAGGCATATATAAACATATCATATCAATTTATATAATTCATTTGTCATCATTTCGCAATTATAAAAATACGAATGTCGAGAGTGATAAACTCATCTTCTAAAGCTAAAGAGAATAGACGATGAAATGGGTTACGGATCCAAGCATGAATTCCAAACAAAGCAAGATTGGCACGAACTCGATGAAAAGATCTGATAAAAGGGACAGACGAAATCAAATCAAAACTGGATCGATGAAGATAATTGATATAAGTGGACTTATATATACATGATTATATATATATGGCTATATATAACTATATATATATATATATATATCAATTCATATTCTAGATTTTAGCATATATTAAATTAAATCAAAATCATTGTTTAAATCTAAAACACGTATGTAAGCTTTTGTACTATGCAAAATTCATAAATTATAAACTGTGTAAACTTCCATATCTATATATACATAAAAAATTGTTACAAGTAACCATCTTAGAAAGAAAAAAAATCAATGCTTATGTATTATATTTAAAACCTACATTTTGCTTTCAAAAATCAACTTTGAAAATAAATACTTACATTCTCGGTAAATTTGTACTACAAGCTACATATATATTATATATACTTACAAATCTTATGTGTATTAGACTAAGAAAATATAATATAATATATGCATATATTATATATAGATATAGTAACCAAACTGGTACACGCAATACTTTTCAAAACATAGATTTATATTATACAATCTCCATAGGTAGCCGCAGATTTCATATAAACTATTATAAACAATACGTTGAACACAACAGATAAAATATATATATGCTAATGTATGTGGACACATATATATATAACTGCAAGTTAACAACACAACAAAAGTGCTTGATAAAATGTACGGCCTATATGTATACTTATTAAAATGCAAAGTATTGAAGATATTATTATAAGTTATATGCAAACAGAACATTAATAGATCATGAGACAACAACAACTTATAAAACTGGAAATATATGTTCTTTTTATATGTAAAACTATATATATAAATTTTACTTACAAATAACCTACCCATAGAAAGAAGAAGAGGTTGCAAATGGCCAGAGAAAGGAAGGTGGCAAGATGCTTAGCCATGCCATGGTGGATGAGATTGGGGTGGGCGAAGCCTGGTCGATCGATCAGTGGTTTTATGGGTTCAGAAATGAACAACCCTGGAGGGAAGAGAAGGAGACGTGGCACAGGTAGAAGGAAAGTGCTTCGGCGGTGGAGACGCACAGGGTGATGGGAGGTGGGGAGCACGGCCAAGCGATGGGTGAAAACAAAATAGAAATGAAAAATTTCCAAAAACATAAAGTGGAATTAGAAATAACAGAGGGGAAGAGAATGAATAAGGTCATAGGACAGAGAAGTTCAAAAGAAAAAGTGAATGGACACCGGCTACAAATAAAATATTGAATAAATGAAAGTAACCGATGGACCCCTGATTTACACAGATAATTAAAGCATCTGATGGTTGCTTGGATTCCACGACAGGGGTTTGAAAGAGTAAATGAAATAAAAGTTACAAATTTGGTACCATTACAAAGGACCGTTTTATCATTTCCGTCGCGTATCGGACCGCAAAACACGGAAATGAATATACTGTGTCGATCAGCACAGCAAGATGATCAAAATGGTATATTAATATTAGTGGTACGATCATCCGATCAAAAGTTGATAATCGATACCGAAAATGCGGCAAATTATTCGAAAAATATGATAAACGAAGCAATAACAGTCAAAATTTAACGAAACGAAACACGACTTCTCACACAAAAGATGATTTACAAATTTTCCATAGCAAAATATTTAGGTTTGGAAAATTTTATTATCATCGAATATTAACTGATTTAAATCCAAATATTAAACTTTTATTTGCAAATTTTATTATTTAAAATTTCATAAAATTTCAGTTAATTAAATAAATAAAATTATCAAAATTTACAGGTCGTTACAGAAGCCCTAATCGTCACCTTTATCCTTAGTTTTCTTCACTAATCCCTAAAATTCTCTAATCATCTGCTAATGGTTTATGGTTATCTCCAATTAAAAATCAAAGTGTCCAAATACCATCAAGTAGTATATTGTGGTTAAGCTCTTGATGAATGGAGTGGAAAGCAAGTGTCCTTGTGTCGTAAAAGTGCTCAAATCAGAGGCAAATCATGATCAAAATTGGAAATCGTGAAACCCTAGGATGCAGACTGGGGGTTTTTGATTCATACATCAAATCATGAAATTAAGATTCAATCATGTAGAGCTCGAACATACGAATCCAACGGTAGCTTCAATTTAACAAACAAATTATCAAAGCACTTGAATTTTGCTGAAGAAGCTGGACAGCCACGGTTCGCCAATGACACCATAAGTCATCACAGGCAGCAACGAGGGTACCGAAAGGGGAGCTCGAATAGAGGATTCCATTGCAAATGGTTATGGTTCGGTGCTATATACGAAAAAAATATGGTAGGGGTATGTATACATATTTCATTTTTTATTTTAGTTATTTAATTACAAATTTTAATCTTGAACATTCTAATTATGATATCTTCACATATAAAATACCATTCACGCACAGTTTCCTCCATTGGACTTATGCCGAAATTCCGAACCTTATGAAACTTGTTGAGTTTGGAGACTATTGAAAAAAGAGTGTAGGTATGATTTATTTAATTAATTGAATTCTTAATTATAAAATAGATATCCGTTGATGGAAAATTATAGTTATTGATATGTTCTATGATATATTTATAATTATTTGATATTGCAACGATTTTGGATATTTTATGCCATGTTGACTATTTATCATTGATTATTGTATTATTGGATGTTTAACTGCAACCAATTGTTTATTTAAATTTTGGATGTAACTGATTGGTATAAAATGGATGAAATTGGTTAGATTGGATAAATGGGTGATAAATATTTATGGATTTTGTATGATGTTTGTAAATAACAATATTTGGATGAGATAAAATGGAATTAACTAGAGAAATCTAATAAAGTTATTATTTATGAATTTCAAGAGAAATAAATAAATAAATAAATAACAACAGAGAATATATTTTAAACTTATTTTGGAATGGTTATAATTACTATTCAATAAAGGAAGATTTAATAAATAATAATATGGTATTTGTGAAAATTTCACCATTTTGAGATAGATAATATTGAACTAGTTTTGGGGTACATTAAAGAGATTTAATATGAATACTATTACTTTGATGGAAAATAATAACTGTAGATTTGGAAGGTAATTTGATGAAATTACTATTTTTGATATAAACTACAATGTTTGAAAAGATTTGAAGTAATGAGATTGCAATAAAATATTTTGAAGTATATTACTGTTTTGAAAGAATTATTATTGTTTTTGATATGGAGAAATAAAGATGGATTTACAATAAATAATAATAAAATGATTCCTATACTTAAGAGAATAATGGATTGAAATGCTATTTTGATGATTACTAAATGTATGAAAGATTGTTGTAATTTACATATATTTGATGCTTGACGATGGTATCACATTTTGATGAGTGTGTGATATTTTACCATTTTTACTATTGGACGATGTGTAGTTAATTATAATTATTTGATGATGGATGTTGTGTTGCTAATATTGATTGGATTAGTACACATTTACTGACATTGATGTTGTATTATTGTTGTGAAGTGATTAGTATACACTGGATGATTTATAGTTACAATGATGATGTATTATTATAGTTGATAGTTGATAATTAATAATGCATGTAAGTATATTTATTTTATTGTTACTTTATTTGATGATTGAGGTTGACATTACATGTTGTTGATGTTTAATAACTAAATGTTCTATTTTTGTTGTTTCCTCGTATGATGGTTTATTATGATGAGTAAGTAGGAATACTACTTTTTGCTTTTACTATTTGCATTGGTTGCATTATTTGCGATGGTTACAATGGTTGCGTTGATTGCATTACTTGTTATGGTTGCAGTGTTTGCGTGGATGTTGTGGGTGCAATGTACCAACAAGTATTTGGATGCAGGAGAAGAGAAAGAAATAGAACTACGTGGGCTTGATGCTCCAAAAGGAGTACGTAAGCAATCATTTTCTATGCAAAAACCACGGGTTCCCTTGAGGTTGGGGTGTATAGAAATTGACGCAGTCCCAAAAACAGTTGATACCTTTCTCTTTATTATGTGTATCTACGTATATGTGTAAGTTTGCAAGTGAAAGTAAAGGTGGGAGCAAAAGGGTCTGGAATGAGTCATAATTGCATGAAGGTTTGGTATACCTCTTACATCATAGTTAAATGGATGTTGTTTAATAATTGTTGTTTTAAAATATGTTTATGTGATGTACTTTATTTGAGTAATATTTACATTATTGGAATGAGATATTTATATGTTGACGTTTAAAATTCCACTACAAGGCTTCCTTTTATATATTTATTGTTTTAGAGTTTATTTTATTTTTATCTACCCACGGTCCACTGCTTTTAATATCTGAAACTTGTTGTATGTGTATTTTGAAGCCGTTTATAATTAATTTTAAGATGTTAAAAATGGTGGGTCGTCACACTTGGTATCATAGCATAGGTTAAGCGATTCCCTAAGCCTTAATTGGGTTTTACCGTTAGGTTATAACGAGTTACACCTTAGATGGGTTAAAATATGGATGAGAGAGCATTTTGATGAACAGTTGTACGCTTTGTGTGTATTGGTTGTTTGTTAACCGTCATTACCACAACCTAAAATAATGCTTATTTATGATGATGGAAGATAAATAAAGTATGAGTGGGGTAGGATGAACATTATACGAGGGGTCAATTTTGGTTATAACCCAAGTGACAAACATTTGATGTTAAATTATAATAAAAACTTGACCTATGGAATCAACTTTTATTTTTAAAGTGAATGATTTTTATTTGAAAAATTTATAAAATATACACTTCTTATATAAAGATAATTTATTTGAAAAGGAAAAAATGGTTATTTTTGGATACTGAAGTGGTTACTTGAAATTTTTGATGGGAATAAAGTATTTAATTTGGAAATAAAATATTTTTGGATACTGAAGTGGTTACTTGAAATTTTTGATGGGAATAAAGTATTTAATTTGGAAATAAAATATTTTATGAAGGTATTTTCGAAAAGGAAATGTGAGAATAGTAAAAATGTTTTATTCGAAAGAACTTTTAGTGAAAAGTGTTTTAGTTATATATTGGAAGTTTGTTTCAGCCTTTAAAGAAACATTATAGTGAAGAACTCTAGTTTTTTAAGGCTTCCTTTAGGGTATATTTCTATAATAATATTATGATTTAAAAATGATTTTTAGATATGGAAGATTTTTCTTTTATAAAAGAGAATTTTTTTAATAAACATTTCATTTGAAAATATTTTTATAAAAATAAGTTCAGTTTAAAATATTTATTTTGGTGAGAATATTTTAGTGAGAACATTTTAGTTAAAATTTTCTTTAATTTAGGAACATCCTTTAATAAAGGTAATTTTTAACCACGATATGACTTAGTTTCCCTTGCAAAAATGTTTTGTTGAAAGGTATTTTCAAGAGAAATATTTTGTTAAAAAATATTTTAAAGTATATACTGTAAAGTTTGAGTAATGTTTATTTAATATAATGTTTTGAAGAGGAGAAAACTTTTTAGATAATAGTATAGAATTTGAATTATTTTTAAAAGTGCCTTGTTGGATAATATTTAATGGAAACCCTTATTTTAAAAGAAAAAGTATTTTGCTGAAACATTTTTTACAATGAATCTTTTATTAGTCGGAGAAGATTTATTATAAGGAGATAATTTCCATAAAAATATATTTTAATTTGAAGAAATTATTTTCTCGAAAGAAGAAATTTGAAAAATATTACAGTGGAAATATTTTTATTTGAAAAGTTATCTTCTTGGTTGAAATATTTGAAAATAATTGGTGGAAGTATTTCATTTGGGAAGTGACTACTTAAGTAAAGAATGTAATTAAATATTTATCTGTGTGGAAAGTTTTTTCAAAGATTTATATTTGATTTCAGAAAACTTTGTTTTAAAATTGATTTTGGTTGTAAAGATTTTCAATTTATGGGTACTCTCTAAAAGACAATTTAAATAGAAAAGCACCCTTGAGTTATTTGGGTTGAAAAGACCTGATTTAAAGATCATTTTATTGAGAACATATTTGGAAATATATTATAAGAAATACATAACATATAGATATATTATAAAGTATATAGTTTATTGTACCTTACGAAAAATATTTTACTAAGATAGATTTGATTTGGAGTTAAAATATTTAATTAAATAACAAACTTTGGAGGTGTTTGTGCAAAGGTATTTTTGCGAAAAGGTATTTTATTTGGAAATTTTAATTGAAAAATATAGAACAAGACTTTATAACATAGGGTGTAGGGTGTAAGATGATGGGATAGGATGAGTTCTGAGTTGCCCAACACCCACTATGATCGATGTTACATTAATGATAATTGTGTGTGAATTTCACTAAAGAGCTATAGGGACATCTAGTTATTCCTTGTTATGGAGAAGGAGGGATGTGATGTAGAGGCTTCCCATTTCGATGAATGGGATAGTGACCTTATGATTGTGTTGGCTTGATTCAGTTGAATTGATTATTTTGCATTGTTGTTTGTTAAATTATTCACATTTAAGAAAATTTAGTTGCTTATTTACCTATGTCTTCTAATTAATTTATGATGTGCTCATTTAAATTAATTTTTTATGCTTGTATCATGTTAATGGTTGTCTATTTTAAAGTGATTGATTTTAATTATATGTGCTCATGTTTTATGATGTATTTTGTACTTTACTCGATAAATTTTAATTATTTAATTTTTTACAATGCTTGTATTATGTACCTTGCTTATTTGTGTTATGATGTGTTTATGTGATGTTTGCCTAGATTAATCTCTTTTGCTTGTTTGTGTTATGATGTGTTCATTTGAGAGTACCCAAGACAATAATAAGAAAAGTGTAAAAACCTCAAGTCAAACAAAACTCAAGTGTGAGTGGTAAGAAATCTCAAATACCATAGAAGTTGATATATTAAGGAACAAAGGTATACGAACCATCTATGACCTATCCTTGCAACCAAAGAGTTAGCACATAACATCGTAGTATGTTACTCTACAACATCATAAAGGTTCACTACATTCTACGTACAACATTGGATGTCCAGGTATCCACATCCATAATATCTACATCATGTGACATCCCTAGAGTGATAGACTACTAGAAAAAACAACCATAATAAACATATCATCCTTCAAACAATAATCATTGTCTCTCAATGTGCCATGGACATATGATAACTTGTATGATCATTCCTCTACCATGGATTAATCGAAAAATCTCGGTTTTCAATATACTTGCCCATAAGCCCAAAGCTGACACTAGTTTCATTCCATCAATCCAGGGTATACATATCCATTCTACCGATCATGGGTAGCCATTCCAAGTACCCAATGAGTGTCCTTACAATACCCCTGCTTAGGAGTACATCAGAAAACACTCCGAGTATCAACGATCCCTTATCACGCATATCCAAGCCCTTTCCTTGCTCCATCTAGTTTTCATTCAACCTCAAGGAACCATTCCACGTTCCATTCTTTCCACAATAGAGTCATGCAATATTATCCATGGGACATCCTTCCTAAAACCTGCCCTTATGGATAACCTTCCTAACAACTCCATTCACCATCGAGTCGTCGCCATCAGAAATCAACTCCATCACCATCGAGACGTCGCCATCAGAAATCAACTCCATCACCATGGAGTTACAATCATCAAAGTTCCAAAGTCTTCATCCTTCATCGCATTGCCATATCGCAATCGAACGTCAAGCGAACAAACACCTTCAGCACGACTTGCGGGACCTGTACTTAACTCCTTGGAAGTTTGACCATAATTGAGCTCACCAGTTTAAGTCGGTGCCAACCTGATCGGGTTAGTATTAATCTGAATACTTAACCAATTTTGGTTTTGTCTTATACCCCAACTTTTTCCATCCTTTTGCCTTCTTGAAGTCCCCTCTTTCCATGCCTTGAGCTCCCAAGTCCCCAGACCCCATCTTTAGCCAAAAAAAGATCGGTACCTATCAGAAGAGGTTGGTACCGACTAAAAGATGTTGGTATCAACATCTGTACTTAGCCAAAATTTTGAAGTCTTCCTTCTAAACTTCCTTCCTTGCATCGACTTGAAGCTCATCTCGAAGTTCCATTTCCTTTGTCCTGAAGCAACTTCCTTAACGACTTGAACTAGAACCTCCACCAACCTATCTTCGATCTCACTCGACCTGATTTTTACCACTCAAACAGCCTTCGAACGACCTGCGACCTGAAGTACAAGCTACTCACATCCTCCAAAACCTCTCCTCTAGGTTATATCCAATTTTGAGCATTTTCCCTCGTTTTGCTCAAATAAGGATCAATTCCTAACTATCCTAAAATGCTAACAAACCACATCAAAAGAAAACATGCAATAATTGCCATCATCCACGTACATGCATCAAACATAAGTAATTAATCCAAACACGATAAACATATAAGAATCTACCTTGATCTAACTTTATATTGAAGTGACAATATGATCCAAAAGGGGTTACAAAACCATATATGACAATATGATCCTTCTGAAATTGGTTAAGAGGCTTAAGTATGGAATTAGTTTAGTTGCCTACTAATCTATCCATCAACAAATAGAACTCAAAATAGCTATATCTCCTAAACAGTAGTCTATGACCACTATACGAAAAGAAAAACCATCATCCCGATTTAACAGATGTGGTTTCAGATCGTAATTCAGCTTCTATCAAAAGTTATAGGCTTTACAAGGATTTTGGGTCTAAACTGTCCAAAAAAATTATAAGTATGGAAATACATCATCATCATCATCAATGTTCTTCTCAAAGACAAGCACAATTGTGCTGGTGGTTAAGTGGTTTCGGCTTTGGTGCGAGAGGTCATAAGTTCGAAACTTGCGTAGCGTGATTTGAACGTTTATTGATATGTGATATGTTATCATAGTGATTTGCTGGCTATAAAGTATCATTTCAAAAAAAAAAAATCTTCTTAAACTTTGATTTTATTTTTAGTGAAATGGGACAAAAGAATGAAATATGGGTCATGCTTATTGTCTCACAATAATTTAGGTTTGGGCCCTCGTACCCTTTTTCTTTAGTTCATTACCCACTTGCTAGTTTAATTTGTCTTTCATAATATTTTCTAGCTTATTTTAATTAACTAATTGATTGATTATTGTAATGTTTTGCCTGATCGAATTTGGCGAACAAGATCAGTGGTGGGCATTAGTTGTATGATTTGGAGGAGATGGTAATTTTGCATTTTAACCCTTGTACTTTACAATTTAACCCAACATCTTCTTATCTCTACAACTTTCCCATGTGATTTATGTTTCATACGCTGTCTGCTGCATTGCGTTTGTAGTAAGATTCTGGACATTCTGACATATGGTTTGTAGGTTTTTGAGATTGTTGATGAAAACGCATTGTTGAGATTCAAAGAATGTAAGTATGTACATTTTAAAAATATTAAATATGCAATCATATACTAATTTTTTATTAATACATAACTATGTTCATTTGATGATTGTTTGCATGTTTTGAAATTTTTGCTAGCAAAATGTGATTGGATTGGAATGTTTACTCATTTAATTATTATATTAATTGAATGGATGTTTACATATTAAATTATTAATTTAATATAGATTATAATTTATGAATTTCTTGGAAATTCATAAATAATAACAAATTAATAGTATGTGTACATTAACGTTTTATGCTAAAATTTATCTAAAGCCAAATAACAGAATAATCTATGAAGGTTTATATAGGATAAGAAATAGTATGTTTTAAAAATGTAACAATAAAATGCATTAAAGTAAGTTAAATGAATTATTATTGAAAAAACAACTTCGGAATTTAATAAATGGACTTTAAATAGAATTAATGACTTCAAAAGATATTAATAAGAACATAACCTTAAATAAATATTATGAAATATTACTATTGTTATTGCTATAATTATGATGGTAATGATAATATACTGAATATGAACTTACAAATTATGATAGATTGATTACGATTTTGAAAATGAAATGATACCACTAATCATTTATCATTAGTTATGCAACTCGGCGCTTAATATTTGTGGGCATGTTATTTGGGAGACGATTGCCATTTGTTGTTATTTGGGTGGTAATCGCTACTTGTTGGTATTCAATTGATGGTGGTGTATATGATTATCAAAATTTACCATTTGTTATTTTATCGTTATTGTTGTTTGATGTGTAACTATCGCGATTATTATTTATAGGTTGGTATATGCACTTTTATGATTGGGTATCAGTGCTTAGTTGACACTTTTATTGGCATTGGTATAAATATAGACTTGATGACTCTTACATGTATTATGATGTTATTACCTATTTTTTACTGTCTTGTTATGGATGATATGATAGATGTGCTTACCCTGTTGTGTTGATTGTTAATGATATATTGTCTCATGTTAACATTCGTGATTATAGGAGAAGAGCAGATTATGTACGAAAATACAACTACGTTAGTTGATTCCTAAATGATATATGTGTGTGTGTGCGTGTTAGATTCTTTCTCTACGTATGACCACAAGATGCCTTGAGTTGGGCCAAGATGTGTAGTTTCAAACTAGTTGACACCATTTTTCTCTTTTACTTTTATGTCCATGTATTTGTATAGTTTGCAGGCAAAAGCAAAAGAAGTGAAAGAAAGCCTAGTTGCATGTTGCACCTATACGTTTGTTATTTAATACATCTCCATTATATCATACTTGTATTGTTTGTAAATTTACCAATGACTGATGTAGTTGGATACATCAATATTTTTTCATATTTCATTAGTTGTATTGGTTCTTGTCTTGTACATTGTTGAAGAAATATATTATTATTTAGTTCCATAATTAAGTAAGTTAAACATGTAAATAAATTATTGTCTTTTATTCACCTAATGACCCATGGTTTTTAACATCTGAATTTAACGTTCGAATTTTTTTCATCAAAGTTTGACACTAATTTTAGACTTTAAAAATTTAGAGTTATTACAATTTATCTTTAGAGGTTAAAATTTTATAGAGTGATTACAATTTATCTCAAAAATAACTGATAAATCTATTCTATACTTTGATGCCTTTTAGAAATAAAGAGGAAAGTTTCACTTTACATATCAGTGTTATGCTACTTTTTAACAAATTGTGAGCATTTGATGAAACCCCAGTTTTGCCAAAACCATTACAATGATAGGACATGTATCTGTACCTAGTCATGCCAACGCATGTATATAGTGTCGGTCTTGTGTGAAAAGAGTAGAATTTGCAACGAACAATCTATTATATCAGCAAATGATTTATTGGAGTGGAAGCGAGGTACCAAAAATTTGGAGAAACTAGCATACCGCTTGTTATTGTGTTAGGGATATTACATCCTTATTTCTAGGCTCATCACAAGGGGGTCGGATGATCAGTCCTTTGACAAGTTTTGATCGCAGCATAGACTTTAGGACGATTAGTGATGTCGAGTATCGAATTAAGCTAATATGAGATTATTTATTATACTAAAGAAGTTTTTTTTTTGACATGGTACTTTTTTTTATATACAACAGATCAATGGGACAACATATCCCATGTGAGTAACGTTCGAAAGCAAGTTTCGAACTTGTGACTTCTTGCACCAAGCCGAATCAATTAACCACTTGGATAATGGTGTTTGTCTATACTAAAGAAGTTATTAATGAGAAACGCGTTAATGGAATTCAGTGTTGAGTTTACAGTATGAGATGATGAAAGCAAAGGCGTGTAAGTAATAGAAAACCCAAATGGAATCTTTATACCAATGATGCTTCAAATGATCACAATTAGGGAGTTGGGTTTGCTTTTATAACTCAAGATGATTGCCAAATACGTTATATGCTAAAGCTTGAGTTCAAACCAACTAATAATGAGGCGGAGTATGAGGCGCTAATAGCGGAACTTAGAACTGCGAAAGAATTGAGGGTTCAATCATTGCAAATCCATAACGACCCCTAGTTGGTTGGGAACCACGTGTTGATATACTTTGAAATTAGGAACTTTTATTTGGCTTTATATATTTCAAGAAGCGATGGGATTGCTTAATGGTTTTGAGTTTTATTTGACACCATGAAAAAAAAGGGAATGCCGATGTTTTAGATATGTTGGCTTGCTCGGAAGATGCCAAATCGTCAAAGATTGTTCCGGTGGAACCCTTATCCACATCAGTCATAAACAAAATCAGTTCTGTAATGGAGGTTGAGGAGAAGGTCTTGTAGATGACTCCTAACAAGGAGTAGTTAACAAATAGAACCGTATCAAAGAACTTGAATAAAGCTAGGAAACCAAAAACGAAAGTATCCAAATACATTACACAAGATGGAATTCTGTATCAAAGATGCTTTTCAGCTCTGTTTCTCAGACTTATGGATAAAGATGAAATAAAAGAATTCTTAAGAAAGTTCATTAAGGAAGTTGTGAAAACAACGACGGGGGCATTGCCCAACTCATAAAATACTTCAATGCATATGCTTTTAGCGAACTTTAAACAAAGATGTGCTGGAGAAGCCTGATAGACAACAGAGGCTGAAAAGATTTCCAGAGCTCAATCTATTGAGATAACATGGATGGTTAGTCCCTAACCATTTGCGGTTTGGGAACTTAAAATAGTTGAAGAACCACCTACGAAAAGAGGAGCGAAATATGTCATTTTAGCTATTGAATATATCACTAAGTGGGTAGAAGCATAGTCTTAACCGTAACTATCACGACGAATGTAGTAAGTATGGTGATCTTTTTTCCCTTCGTACCGGTAAGAGTGTCATTAAAGATTATTAGGGACAATGAGACGTGGTTTAAAAGCGCCAACTTCACTAACTTTTGTGCCGGTACATGATCAGAAAGAGCTTCTTAGTAGTTTCCATCATCAGTCTTGGACAGATAGAAGTGGATAAAATCATAGATTCCATTATTAAACAACTGCAAAAGATAATTAAGTCAATGAGTTTTTGCACGCTCCATGGTCCTATGATACTATGTATAAGGCATCTAATCGTTCACCATTCTTCTTGGCATATGGATACAATGTAATAATTCCAACTGAATTGAGGTTCTCATCCATTAGCTAAATCATAATGATTTCAAACCGATAAGGAATTACATAAGTCATCGAACATTATTGATTTGACTGAAAAGAAGAGGGTAGAAATTGATTAATGTAATACGAGCATTACGGCACACGCTTTGCGCGTGATGATGACAAGCAATTCGCGTGTGAATTGTTTTTCTACAAATTGTGTATTTTTAACTCGTTCGAAAAAAAATATGATCTGCATAAATATTTAATCATATTTTTGCGTTGAAATGGCATGCAGTTATTTTTTATTTTTCTTTCTAAATTGCAACATCTAATTTTTTATTAGTTTGAATTTTTATTTCTATTTTTAATTAATAAAGAATGAGTTTAATTTTTTATTGGTTTGAATTTTTATTTCTGCTAGTACATATAATAAAGAATGACTTAAAGAAGAAAGTTTATTTGTTACATCTACTTTTAATTTATTGTAAGATTTCGATAATATTTGTAGAGGTGCGTTTTGAAGTGGTAATTGAAACTTATTTGATCCTATTTTTAAGCTATATTAATATTTAATAATATTTATAGAGGGGCATTTTTGGTAGTTCATGTTAATATTAAAAAAGTGCGACATCCGACTATTACTAAAGAAGAAATATATTTAAGAGCAATTTTGAAACTTCGCGGTCGGACCAAAAACTTGCGTTTCCAAACCAATTATTGATTATAATATTTTCGGTTCCAATCCCTCTGTTACAAAGTATGACCATCAGCATATCATTCTTTCATGGCTTCATTTCGTAATTTCTACCGAAATAAAATAAATAAACTAGGTTGAAACCCATGCTTCGCACACGGGAAATTTTCTAGATTATGGTATTGGTGAGCTAATGTGCGTATAGTTTAATAGGTACATGTATTTTGTTAAAAATTCAGATTGGAAATTGTTGTAAAAATCACGAGGGTTTGCTTAATGTTGTTAGAGTGTTACTTGCTTGATGTGACATTGTCATATTGTTTGATCCATTTTTGTCTGTCCATTTTCTTTCATGAAGGCTGATCCCAGTACCCTACTGGTCCGTTTACCATTTACCATTCTCCTAGTTTTGTCTCATGTGCCATGTAGATTGTGTTTGTATAGAAGAAAAGGTAGTACACACTGTCTTAAGTGATTACCGAAGCTTTCTCTCTGTTTTTCTTCAGACGTAGTTGTGTTTTAAGCTAGATCGCCTGTATTGCCGAAAGAATGATTGTGCATGACATGACAACAGTAAGATTCATTTGTGCATTAGCGATATTGATTTATAATAGTTTGTACCCTTGCCCTACAAACTCTTTTATAACCAGATTTACGTAAGTTTTGAAATATTAATGGAATGTATGACATCCCAAAACAATAACAAATATATGAATATCGAGGTTGTCAATAAAAGCTAAATTTAATTTTATTATACAATATAAACAATACATCATCCAATGAAATGAAATAATTATGAACAAATCATGCTTGAAGTTTCACTCATTTTCCAATGTACCAGTTCAAAATATATCATCTTTGATTCGTTCGGTATCACAAAGACTTTGCGATTGCATCATATTAAAAAAGTAGACAACTGCAAGATGAAGAGAAGATCATATGAGAGAAATGACAGAGAATATGTAAAAGGTACCAAAACAGTATGAATAGTACGGTCGAAAACATTGTAATGTCTTAATCTTCATCCTCATCCCCTCGCAGTCAATCCATGGAATAAAACATTTGTTGCACTGATCAAAATTTCCCTATGATCTCTGTAACATGCCCATCCAGGTATAATCATGAAGAAGAGAATCTTTGTAAATTCCCTTATTCATTTTGCAATCGCAAGCTTCAGTTGTTATTAGAAATTTTATGGTTAAGCCAATACTACGTAAATACTTCAATAAAAATGGAAAATACTTCTAATTTTATTTTATTTTAGTAAGAAAACGACATCAGGCTTGATATGCCATAAGCGAAACTTCTGTCATGTCATTTCCATCTTTAAACTTTGCAAATTACTTGAAATAATCATCCTTCCTACATAAGCACAAGATGTACATGAAATTAGAAACTAAATTTAAACATAATAATTCAATGATTGTTTGCTACTAACATATCATATAAGTATTTACTTAGCATAATCTAAACTTTATCCTACTGCTACTCCTTTTGGGGTACTTAAAGGAATTATTAAAATTAAATCTTATGAGGTTATGCATGCTTTTACATACTAAAGCCAAAAATAGGAATTGGTGATTTAGGCCCCGTTTGGTTTGCACTTTTTACTTCCGTGTAAAAATGACCATTTAATATGTAGAACAGATGAGAGATTATTAACATAAAAAAGATTTTTTTTTATAGCAATATATTAGCTAGATCTACTTAATAATTTTACACAACTTCTGTTATTCTTCAAGCTTTGATAGCCATTTTGTAGATTAGAAGGAGAACATAAGTTCATTGTTATTCATTTTAATCAAGAATCCACTATATTTATAGTGAAGATTTAATATGAAAAATACACATAATGGTGCATAGAAAGCTTAACCAAGATTGAATTTTGTCAAGTTGATTTGTTTTAACAATGAAAACATGAAAATGATAAGAAAAGAAAACTACTAAATAACGTATAGTCAAGCCTCTAGATAGCAATATAATTTTATAAAAGTTCTACACTAACTGTTCTTGTATTTCAAAAATCATAATAAGTTGTGAATTCATTTTGCAGATTCATATTTGATTAAGCATTGAGCTTGCCTGACAGAAGTTCAAGAATGCAATAAACGTATTTCTTATTCACAGGATAGGAAAAATTAAAAGACAATTTAATGAGAGTTTAAGACGTAACCCGATGTAAGAAATTTGTGTAGATTTGAAAGGAAATAGACTTAAAAATAAGGGAATTTTCACTTCAAGAGCTTATTTGTGTTGGGTAATAATTTGTTAGCCGAAAAAATAAATATGTAAACCGATTAATAAAATTAATGACAATGTTGATTAAAGATGTGGCAGAACAACATGGTTGTATTTATTATAAGGTATGCATGGTATTAAATAACTTATAAGCATACCTTCTATATTTTACCAAAAGAGCAAACATTTTATTACAAAAAGAGAAAGGAAATCGATTTCACATTCTCAAAAGATGCCACCATATATGCAACAGCTAAAATAAAAAACATAGTACAAATTCATGTTGCTATAGAGCATTGGTTAGGGAACTCTCACTTAATCTAAATAATAATAGACAAAACAATTAGTATGAACAATTTAATGTTAGTTAAAGACTTAACCTAAAAAAAGAAGTCCGTGTATAGTTGGAAGCTAGTAGATTTAGAAAAAAATTAAAATTGTTAATGCAAATAACAAATACGCAAACCAACTCCGTGTGAACCATCAGTTGTTGTTTTATTCATTTTTGGTTCAAATACTCTACTATTATGTAAGACATAGGATGACTGAAGTAAAATAAACAAAGTTCAACTTTATGTTAGTATTGAAAATCAAACAAACACTCAAAGTTGTTTAGGGAGCTCTGACTATAATCCAAATAGTAACAAACTAAACAGATAATAATAAAATTTAATACGGATTAAAGATTTAGCCAGAAAGAAGAAGTATGTGTAAATTTAAAAGGAAGTAGATTTAGAGAAAAAAAAATCAACCTAATTATGGAATACGTAAACCAATTAATAGCAGTAATACAATGTTAATTAAAGATTTAGCATTAAATAAGAGCATGGTCGTATCTTATTATAAGGTATGTATCATGTAAACACAAATGATAAGTCTACATTCTTTGATTTACAGAAAGAGAAGGCCCCCTTCATTATATTTTTTATAATTAACACGTTAAAAAAATTATATATATAAGAGAGGCTATAGGAATGTGTTTTTATTGTAAGGTATGTTTTCATTAAATACTATAATTTAATTTAAAGTCAGTTAAACCAAAACAAATAATTATCTGTTAGTTACTTTATTATGAGAGCCTTAAATTTTGAATATAAGAAAACACTAATGCCACGTTAGCAGGACTTAGTTTTTGCATTAAGTTTGAAGTATTAGATTTAGAGTAAAATGGTATGAAATTCTTAGAGATTGGAAGAAAATGCGTTGAAGATGAAATAAACATGTTTAGCATATTCAGTGCATACAACCAGGGCATGTATGCATGAAAAAAAGACAAATATATTACCATAAAATCAAGAAGTCACATATAGCAATTGTGATGCTTATCTTAAAATGTGCGCATTTTTTTAGGTGTGTCGTATTTATAACATACATGCATAACCCCACGTCTCACCCACACCATATATAAAAGATCGTAAGTATCCATTCAAATTTAATGCAATAGGTGTGTTTTTTAATATTATTTAATATACCAATACCTTTAATTTAGTAAAGTGTTTTTAAAGGAGCTAAAAACAACTGTTTAGTGTAGTGATATTCATGGCAAGTAAGGTTTATACATCAAAATTTTTAAAAGACAGTAGCATTGTGATGAAATTCAAAACTAATGTAAATAGAAAATAAATATTTTGGAATACAAACTGAGAGTTAAATAATGTTTAATAGAAAGCATAGTAGTAGGGAACTGACCATATTTATATGGAAATGTGAAAAATGTTTGTTACATAAAAGCCCTATTGCAAGGAGTTTACTAATAGTGTCTGATTTGCTTGGTGATTTAAAAAGGGTTAAAAGCTACATATATGTTCATGCACAAGTGCATGCCAGTGGTGAATGCATACCATTTTAATTTCATCCCATGTGTCTTGCTGCGAATTGCTTTGGAGTTCCAGAGTGGGGATGTAGATCGATACATCTCCAGCTTATGTTTTAACGACGGGTATGCAGTCAAGCTACCTGCAACGGTCTGGTCCATTCATTTAGCGGCTCTTTCTAAGAGACGGGAATGTAAATAAAGTACACCCTCAGGGAAAGCCTCACGGTTTAATAGTCGGCGTAACAATAATGACATTTGTCGATATGCCACCACCTTTTTACTAAGCTCATCATATTGCATGCATTCCATTATCACGTAAATATCCCCCTATGGCATAAAGCAAGGGCATTCTGAACCTGTTTCTCGTGCTAGTGATTCTTCTTTTGCAGTTGTGAGTTCGCCAGTTAGCATTAGAGGTAGATATAAGTTTAGGTACAAAATTAAGTGTTTATCTTTTGTTACCTATGGTGTAGAAGTTGTTAGTCCATGAGAAGATGATTTTGATGACAACAACCTTAAAATAAGATTATAAAATATAAATACTAACATTATAGTTTAGATATATATGTATATACAGGATTTAACAATACAGGTACCAAGATTCAAGATTGTACAGTATAGAGATTCAAGACTGAAGATATCAAGATTGAAGACTCATGAGTACCAAGCTTATCAAGGGTTCAAGATTTCAACATAAGTAATTTAGTTAGGAATTTTGTTAAACTCCTAGAAAAGCACTGGCATCTTAAAATCCATTTTATTCGTGGAATGAATCCACTTAGAGCCTGTTAAAGGGATGGAACCCTAAGTAGCATGGAACCTACGAAAAATCTAGTGGAACATTGTTTTGTATCCACTAACTTTTATTCAAATGTTTTACAAAATTATATCTTGTTTTCAAAATGATTTCAAAACCTTCCTTTTTGAAAGAATCAAAAAACATCTATCCTGGTTTTAAAATACTTTAGCCTCAAAATAATCTTTATCTTCAAAATCAAATTATCCTTGGTTTTAAACTGCCTTTTAATTATAATATATCTATCTTTTATATTTGTACTTAGATTTAAATATATAGTAAAATTTTATAATAACAAAATATTATTTTCTATACCTATTTATGTATTTTAACTATAGTTAAATATATTTATAAAGTTTGAAATAGTTTTAATACAAGATAGAAATTATTTTCAAAGAAAAATAAATTACCAAAAATACCATAGGCCTGTCGACAACCCCAACATACTCTTGTCGACAAGGTGGCAGTTTATTTCAAAAATTTGAATTTCAAAGCAAGTGTCTATTCGTCATATCCTTTCACGAATGGACATGGCCGTTGTTCTACTATAAATAGGGGCTGTTTTAAACGAATTTATATTCATATTTTTCTCTGATTTCACCCCTCTTCTTCTTCCATATTTCTTTACATATATTTTCACCATTACTCTGTAGAAATCACCATTGAATCTAAGTAGATCATTTCTGGTTTGATTCTCTGTCACTATCTCAACAAGATCTCAGTGCTATTCAGAGTTATAGGCTTCATTGTAATTAATTGAGTGAGAAAAGGTGTGATTGTAGCTTGTGAAATCAATAAAGCGAGAAAAGGTGTGATTGTAGCCTCTAAAATCAATTAGGTGAACTTGTTGCCTGTAAAATCAAGTATCTCTACCCAGAGGATTGTGAATCCGGAGTGGTGTACATCGTGCCCTTGAAATCGAGGATGTAATTGAAAGAATTGATTTTGAAAGGAAATCCGTACTTATGTGCGGGACTGGATGTACGGTAACTCCAAACCAGTATGAAATCCGGTGTATTCTTTCGTTTATTGCTTTTACTTTATTTATGCATTTATGTTTGATTCTGTGATCATATCTGTGTCTGAATATTGCATATATTTATGTTCAAATTAATATAAACTCAAAACGATTTAGTAATTCCTTAAAACACTATTCACCCTCCCTCTAGTGTTAATTATAGCCTTAAAATCCGCAATCCGCATTTCTCACAGAAGTACGCCATGAACACTGTCCTTTCTCTATAAGTCATGTAAATGGTAATTCAAGACATTACACTTCATGACTCATAAACAATATTTCTGTGTACATATTAATACCGAAATAGTAAGAATTTAAAAAGTCACTTCATTTTAGAATGATTCGTAGTGAATCCGAAATTCCCATCAACTTGTCTGCATTAACGTTGAATATATACAGGTTGCAAATGCATTTAATCTGTTGTAACCTTTTTTATAGTGATGTTGAGGTGGTAGAGAATATATAATAGATTGGGAAAGATGAAAAAATGATCAAAAATTGGAAGAAAAATATATAATGTTATGATTAATTTGCCCATTATGATGTTGTAAAAAATTATACACACAAGCTGTGCAATTTAGTTAAAGTCAGGGAACATTGTGAATGGAAGCTAAAAGATGAATTATTCAGGGAACAATGTACATGGTTTGAAAAAAAATATGCAGCATGTTAAAGTATATCATCAGGTGCTTGCTGAGAATTACACTCACAGTGTCAGTTTTTTGAAATTCTCAAACTGGGTTTGAAAGGTTGCCATGATATTGAAGGGTAAAGTTGTTGAATTCACATCGCCTCCATGTCGTGCACATTCAACCCTCATCGCTATGAACTCCAAGTAGCACGTCCCAATTCGTGGATGTAACAGAAGTTGCCCCACCATACCTTTATCGCATCGCCCAGTCGCGAATGAAGCCATTGCTCGCTTCCGGCCTCGCTTCTCACCACGGTGCGAATTTTTTTGTTACCGCGATTGCTTCATTTTCGGGATCTAGGTTTTTGTTCATTTAAATAGAGTTGAAATAAGTAAGGGGGAAGAAAATTTGAGCGACGATGATGGTGTATGGTGGTTTCACCGCAACAACGATGGATGGTTAAATCAACGATTTTGGTGTTACATCGAAGGGATTAGGAGATGGTGGTGGGCGGTTACAGCTGATGGGATGAAATGGAAAACTGAAATAGCAATAAATTAGAAGTGGTGGGCAGTAACCATAGTCGTGGGGAGAAAGGGAAATCATATTCTACCGTTGTAGAGGAACAAATAAAACGATTATAAGCATGGAATGGTAGAATAGAGGACACTTACAGTTTCCACGTAAGCAGAGCTGATCCTGCTTTTATATTTAAGTAATAGATATAATTAATATAATACAGGAAAATGGGCACACTGAAGAAACTTTAAAAAAATTTAGTTTCACGGACAACAAATTTGTATTTTAGTTTGAAGGACACTTTTTAGAAAAAGTGTAAACAGAAAATAATAGTTACAACTATCATTCTGTGATTTACATTAGAAAGTGTCCACCTACCTAAAAATCAAACTTGTAAAGTGTCCACCTACCTAAAAATCAAACTTGTTGTCCCTGAGACTAATTTCTTTTTTTAACTTTTTCCTTAAGCCCAAAACTCTCATATAATAATAATCTTAATTACCACTTAAGGCTGGTTTCATGGAGCCTACCGGAAACGCAAATAAGAGGCATGGGCCGAATGACTGAAACTTAACGGTCCACTAAATCGGAAATTAGGGTTACCGTCATCCTACAGATATAAATATCCGCGTCTCCATTATTTATCTCATCGCCTCAATTCCTCTTATCTTTTCTCCATGGCGGCTGGTGGTTTTTTTTAATCCTCTTCACCTGCAATAATATATTGTTTTAATTTTGTTTACGGTAATATTTCTCTCACTCTAGTCTAAAATAAGCACGTCGCACCCCGGGCTTATCGGAAATGAAATGAAGAAGAAAGCCCCAATGCTCGTGCAATATCCACTGCCGATCAGTGTTGCAGTTCGGATTGGAACTCTCTGTCATTAGAACTGTGTCAAAGTATCGTCCACATTGAAAATTCAATAATTTTCAAGCGTTTTTTATTTGAAAGTTCTGCCTCTCCACACCTTTGTCTTTTTGTTACTTTTCGATAAGCAAAAAGCTCAGTCATGAAGGCAAATATATAACTGGCAGGTTAACGTGGGGGCAGCGTTGCAATTTGGTATGGCTTTGCCTCTAAAATCACCTGCTACACTTTCTGTTAATTTGTTTTCATTTAGTTGGCCGTGATTATAAATTATCCGCGCTTCTGAGATTTGATCAGTGAAGTAAAGGATAAAACAATGGTTGAATTTCTTAATATGAGCCTACCTACTACTTATTTATGTTTTAAATATTATAAAATTGATTGGGCAATGAAGATTAAATAACACAGCTTTAAATGCCAGTTCTGCTTCTGATTCGTCTTGATTGACAAGCTGAATTTAACCGAGCCTTATCAATTCAAATTATGTTCGTAATTTTTATTGATTTTGTGTCTATATTTGTTTTTGGATATTATGCTAGCAAGTTATGTGTAATAATGTAAAATTGATATATGCCAGTGACGATCCTGTCTGCAAAATGGAGTGTGTTGTGGAAGCAAGATCCTGCTTGCAGGATGAACCTACTTGTGGAAGCTATCACCAAATGACAAGTAGATGTTTTACTGAGGCTTAATTTAGTCATCTTTTTACATGCTTATTTAAATTAGTTCGTTTTATTTTTTTAGAAAAAATGCATCAAAACGCAGATGAGATGTTAGTCGTTACGATGAAAACTGGACTTATGGGACACGTTTTACTGAGGACACATTAAATTACTGTGAGAAATGAAATGTATGCCACTTGGTAAATTAAAGTAGCTAAAGGGCCTCAGATTTAATGTGTTTAACTAAGGCTGCTTTGATTTTTCGTTTTCCCAATTTTCCAAGGTTTTTAATGCTGTATTTTGAATGGAAGTTGTTTGCTTTCCAATATTATTACCATTCTTAAAAGTTTCGTTATAGTATTAGAAATGTTTTAGTAATTTTTGACTTTTGAAAGCAAAAGCAAAATTGTGCAATAATTGCATGTAGGATCTGAACAATGTTGAATCCGAACATACTTCAGCATGTTGACTAGAGAAATTACTTCACTAATTTCAGCATTTGAAATCGATGGAGTCATTTTCTATTAACATTGCTTTATACAATTTTGACTATATTGATCTTCTCAAAGACTCAAAATACAACGAATAGATCACGTCCTTTCGGGTACAATTTTCAAAATTGTATTTGATTACTGTACTTGAAATATATTTCAGATCTAAAGAATCATACCATATGGTAGAGTTTGTAATGGCTTAAAGGAAAGTGAGGATATTGTTACTGCTAATGATATGTTTTTTTTAAAATGATGAGAAACTAGTAGTTTTTCTTTAATGTGTGAAAACTTTAATTAGACATTCAAGAGGCTGGTTAAATTTATTCATCTACATAATTTGGTTCGACCCTTGGTCCTATCCAATTTCATCACAACGCTAATTCCTCTAGAATGAAATACCTTTTGGCAGAGGTAACATATCTTTGAAACAACAATTTGCTTTTGGGTACAAGAAGCAGGCAGTAAAAACGTTTTACCAATTGCATATAGCCTTACGTAAGGTAGGCCTAGTTACGATTTAATGAAACTCGCAGTCGTAATGTAAATTGGATAATCGTTTATCTCAAACTATTAAAGATTTAGTTTCGTGCCTACTGCATCTCATATGAATTCTGAACCGTACCTTTAGAATATATTAAGTTTAACATATGTGCTTTAAATACATATCATTATGCTATAGAAAGAAGGAATTCAGCTTCCAACATTAACAACCGTACTTTGTCGAATAAAATTCAATTACTCCTTATCAAAACAGTGTTACGTGATATAAGTGACTTTTAGAGAGAACTTTAATCGCTTTTTAGGTACTGTTGAAACTCTTATTCAATATTCTCACCTGATAAATCAGTTAAGTTGTTTTATGTTTTTTGCATGTTTTGTTTTCTACTTTCATTTTATATTCTATGAACTAATCGTAGGTGTCAAATTTATGTATCATATTTGCATATCAAATATGCATGTTAATAGATAATTCATTGGTGAGCTTTGATATCTTAGACTTTGAATTATATATATCTATATGTATCTATCATAATAGTTAACTTTTTTGTCACTTCAAAATGTGAGCTTTGCAATAGACACAATTCACAAATACTTTACAAAATACAATTAATGATTATTTTTCAAACTTACATGCAATAGTCTACATTTCAAAATTTAACGTTAAATATGTAGATATTTCTATGGCAACACATCGCTATTATTATGAAAATAAATACCATCATCAAAATGTTCAAGTATGAATTTAGTTCATAGAAACATTCATAATATTCAAATTAGAACAACAAAAACTATGTTCTGTCAATATTGAAAATAAATATTTATAAATATTATTTCATAAGTAATGTTAAGTATGTAGATATTTTTATGGCAATGCATCGCTATTATTATGAAAATAAATACCATCATCGAAATGTTCAAGTATGATTTATTTCATAGAAACATTCATAATATTCAAATTAGAACAACAAAAACTATTTTCTTTCAATATTGAAAATAAATATTATTTCATAAGTAATGTTTCGAAACACATCAAAGTAATCTTTCAAAACTTCATGTTTACTTTTTCTTCATTTTGAAGTTAAAAACGAGGACCTAGGGCAATCGTTGCCTTCATCCCTTCCACCCCTATCGTGGTCACGTTCTCTTTTCTTCCTTTCTAGTTTTGTTACTAATTCCCATGTTCGCCTTACTTCTTTTCTTCCCTAATCTATTTCCGTGATGAAAAATGAATTTATTACCTTATAATGAATCTTGTCATCGATAAATCATTGCTCGCTCCAATCCACCTGCTGCCAGGTTTGGTCACGCCTTCAAATCGCACGTGCTTTTCGATGCGGACTTTACCTTTGATAAATCTGCTTGCAAGCTAAAAGCTTGTTTGACTAACCAGGTTTCTTTCTCTACATCTTCATGTAATCATATCATATTTCCACAACACTAACTCGACTGTACGTCATCACCGGATGATCCAAACGCTCATCCTCGTATTGATTCGAATGCTAGCTTTGATGATACCCGTGATGCTTCTTTGTAGGTGGCTGCATGTACTTCTCAAGTTTGTAAACCAAAATTAACCTCCCTCTTAATAGCAAGCCGAAAAAATGCAAGCTAATATATCTCTAAATGTTATAAGATCTTTGGTAATGTTGATGAAATACGTAGCCCATCAAAAAAAGTTGTTGGATTCTTTTTAAACAACGGTCTTTCATGTTCTATGGCCACCTTTTAATTAATTAAAGCTAAAATACCTTTTGAAAGTGAGATTTGATAAGGATATGTATTTTTTGATTTTGTAAATGAAGAGGAATGTCGACCGGTATTAAAGGAAGATCCTTATGTAATAAATAGAAAGGTCTTTATTATCATCGATAGAATTTCACAATTGATGTTGTTCGAGGTCATGTTCATTCTAGTATGGGAAAAGTTTACTTGTGTTTCATCCTCGCTTCAATCTCTTGAAGGTCATGATTGATTACCTAGTAATATAGGTGAAATAATTTGTTTTGATGAGAATATCAAGCTTAGGGATCGCATGTAGTTTGCTAAAGCTTTTATTAGGATTACTTCTAATCTGTGCAGTTAATGCGTTCGGTGGATTAAAAGCGGTGGAAGTGTAAAAAGTCATAGCGGAGATACAACAAGAATATAGCGAATGACTCTAAAATAGCGTATAAAACTCGTACTTAATATTTTTTACAAATATATAAATGGTAAGTAAATGAAAAATTATCATTTAATTTAATTATAAATAATACATAAATAATTTTAAATAAAAACATGTGCGAATATAATTTAAATAAACAAAAAACTGTTATATAACATAATCGAATCTGGTAAAATATTTGAGTATTTTCATTTCTGAAAATATATTAAAAATTAAATCAAATAAATTAGTTTATAATTTTGTAATGTATAAATGCAATTTTAAATTAGTTTTATTAAAAAAGATATAGCGGGAATAACGGGTTATATTGAAAATAGTGGGGATTAAAGCGGAAATGATATATTTTGGCGTTATATGGAAAAATCATAGCGGTAGAAATCCGCTATTAGATATGGCGGGGTAATAGCGGGGCATTAACTACACAGCTTCTAATTGACGTTTATTGATAAAGTTATCTGCAGATGTTTTTTAGTAAATGTTTTCTCACATTATGATATCTTTTTTATGAAAGCCTCGATCTGCTTCTACTATCATTTCTTTGATCATTACATATCTTTATGCACTTATATTCTAATCATTACTGATTCTGACTCCACGGTTCCCCCTTTTAAGATTCTTTAGAAACTTCCATTACTGAATCCCCCGCCTCGACGATGGAGAGTCAATGAGCCACATATTCCTGTTTGTAATACTATGACATATGACCATGCACATCCTAGTCTTGGTCTCCCAACCTTGCAAAGTTTGCTAAGCTCGATGTATTTCTCACTACAACTTCTCTTTTGGCAACACAAACATTGACAAGCTTCCTTTGAAAAAGACCGTCGCTATTGAGACCTCTGCACATGACTCGTCCGTCCTCTGAATGCTTAATTCTATTAAGACCTCTAGTTCGATATTGCATCATCCTAGTGACCTTGACGAAGGTATGAAGTATGGTATCGTTAGTTTCTTTCCATTATAAGTGTCATGTAATATGTATTCTAGTATTTTGTGATTTTGTCATGTATTATGTGGTGCTTTCATTGTCACATTGTGTTATAGATTTTGTTATGAATCATATGAGCTATTTTGGTTCTATGTCAAACTCCTATTTATGTTATTAGTAAAAAGTGGATAAGCCACTTAAAAAACCGACTTACCTTTCAAAACTTCATGCTTCCACCTGTAAGTTTTATTTGGTATGCTCCCACTATTTCCGTTACTACACTAACGTTTATACAGAGCTCCATTCAAGCACTTATCATAGAAAAATTATTTATTTTACTATAAATAATTTACAGTTGAGAGTTGTATATCAAATTTTGAACTCAGAGAAATTAAATCTTATAGATAATAATTTTGTATAAAACAAATACATTTGCAATAAGAATTATATTTCTTATTACTTCATTAATCATCTATAAAAATTATACTCAATTGTGTTTTCGAATTCTCTTTATGAATTAAATTTGGACAATTTATATTTGATGTACCAATATTTAAGATGCAAGCTATTTTAGAGAGAAGTTGAATGATATTCAACCGTATTGGTTGGTATCGATATATATATAGATTAGTACAAAATGATTCAATTATTGAGAAATGTGCAAATTTGACTTGTTCTTTTTTATAGAAGTTTGTATCTACATATTCAAGCGATTAAACTGATGTTTCGACGACTCTAAGTGAAATTCGTCTATAAATATGCATAATACAATAACCAAAAATGGAATTTTTGATTATTTATTAATTTTTACGCGGAGCTGCTGTTGGGGGTGTTTTCCCTTTTCATGTGCAAATATTTTTTTTGGTGATTTTCCTAAGAACGAAGAATTTAAGGATATATCCGATTGGTACTAAGATTAGGAAAAAAATCTTCACGTAGATTTAGTAGAAGGTATGACTCTAAAGAATGATAAGTTCAGATTTGGAGAAATGACTAAAGAACAACATAAAGATTCTTAACATGAAGATGAAACAAAATTATCCAGCTGATGCAGAAAGTTCAAATTTGCTAGATGTTTTGAAGAAGGATGAGTTAGACAACATGATGACAGATATAAATAAGAAGATGATAGAAAATCAGATGTTTATCATGGAGGAGATGGAGAAATATTTTGCATTGTTTACTCAACCTAATAGTGAGGAGAATCCTAGAAGAATCAAAAAAGCAGATGTGGTTATTTATTTTCAAACTCAAATAAATAAAGTTTAGAGCGAAAAAGCAGTGTACTCTTTTTCTAATTTTAAAACGATCAAATATTTTAAAAAATTTTAAATTCAGTCGACTGATCGAAATCGACCAGTCGACTGATCAGGTTTCAACTGTCATAATTCTGAATGGACATCTTCTTACATGAAGAGTTGCACTTCGTGAAAATATGCCTCTTTTGCCTGCAACTCTTCACTAAGAGTTGCATCTCTCTGAAAACTATATTCGGGAGTTATCACATAATTCATAATCACGATTTCTGATTCTAATTCTTTCTATTCTCTCTTGTGATTATTCTAGTGCATTCATATTCTTTATTGTTTTGAATCTTTGAATTATATTTCATATACTTTGATTCTTAGCAATATTCTTCTTTTCAACTTTTCACATACTCTTTATATACTTGAGGAATTGATTATAGGAAGTTTTTAATCTTAAAGACAAATAAGTGTTATCAAGAACACATTGAGTCAACTACTTTTATATTCTCTTAGTCCTGTTCTACTGCTCAGGCAAGGGAAAGCCCTCTTCGGTTGCTGAGGCGAAAATCCTGTTCTATTGCTCAGGTGTTTGTTCTCCTGCTCAGACCTATTCCTCCGGGTTAATTGAAGGTATTGTTAGTTAAAGTCAGAAGTTAGTCTGGAACTGAACGTAAAACGGGAGTTCGAACCAGTATAAAAATTCCTGGCGTGCTTACTCTTATTTACTTTACTACTTTTATCTGCTTCCAAACTTAGTTTAATATATATTCCATATCTATCGATCCAAACATACTTACATTTGGTATCAGAGTCAGGTTTCTTATAACCATTCCACAGTTATCTGATATCTTACTAATATAGAAAACAATACCAACACTACCACTAACATTGTCTCTAACACTAGTTTTATTGAAGGTCAATCCACTGCACGACCTCCATTTTTCAATGGTTTGAACTATAATTATTGGTCCACTCGTATGAGAATCTATATGCAATCAAATAGTTTTGAATCATGAAATATTACACAAAATGAATACACTCTTCCTATTGGAGAATACTCCACTTGGTCAAACACACAAAGATTAGATGCTACTGCCAATGCTAAAGCTATGAACATGTTATTTTGTGCACTAGATAGAAATGAATTTAATCGTGTTAGCATGTGTCAAACTGCTTATGAAATATGGAGAGCGCTTAAAATCACTCATGAAGGAACTAACAAAGTCAAACAAAGCAAAATCTCCATGCTCAAAAATCAGTTTCAAAACTTTAGAATGAAACAAGATGAGTCTATAAATGATATGTTGTAACAACCCGGGGTTTTATGACTATTAATTATCGTCAAATGACGATTAGATTGGTTTGCATATCCGTGCATTGCTGCTATACTTGACTTGAAACTACTTCGATTTCAATTTTGCATTGTCTGACCTTGCACATTTGAGCTTAACTGTGCACTGATTCGAGTCAGGTTGCATGTTCATTGTTGTGTGCTGTGCCATTGGTTAGTTTATTTCTCTCTCACCGTGACATTTGTTTTGGTACAACTCCTTTTCGTAATATTATTGGCAAAGTGCTATTGGAGTTTAAATTGGGTTGAAATTCTTTGTACTAAATTATTAAGTGATCATGTGGGCTTTGAATCTTGGCCCACATTTGCAAATGTCTTGGTGCCGTGATAATAACGAATATCAGTCCCCTTTATTCATTTTTATTCGTAACCCTAAAGCTCTAAACCTAAACAAACGAAGAGAAAACGAAAATGGCGGCTTCAAAATTTTCTTCGTTCGCTCGTTCTGCAGTTAGGGTTTTCGAGTAATTCGTGGTCGCCGGCTTCAAAATGCTCGATCTTCATTCGTTCGTGCGAGCACTAGGGCTTCTGAATGAAGTCGCCGTTATGTCGAATCAATCGCTGGGGCTCGTTTCTTCTTGGTCGAGTTCGTAACTAAGGTGAGTGATTTCCTCACTCACATCTAAATTCAAAGTCGTATGGTCTTCTATTGCTTTGATTTCCTGACTCTTGTTGTTTTGAATTCGTGACTATCATGGCTTTAACTGTTTTGAAATTTGGCTTGTTCGACTTGTACCTTGCTGTGTTCAAATTAAATTTGGCCTTGACTACTGATTTTCCTATTTGTTTGAATAATACAGTATTGAATTTGATTTGGGTTTTTGTGGATTCGACTCCATGAATTTTGGGTTCCGTTGCGTTGGTGTTTTACTGGAGTAATTTCACTTAATTCGAACTATGCTTTGTCTAGTTCATTTGATCTGCATTTTGTAATGTTTGACTGCGGCCATTAGGTCTCTGACATGTTCACTGTCACCTGACTTCGATTGGTAAAACTTGTAAATTTCTCTGTTGTAATTTTAACCTGATGTTCGAATGCAGTTTATCACCATGTTGTCTCGCTGCCTTCTCCTTTAACTTACTCTTGTACCATGATTTTTGAACTCGTCTTAAGTATAATTTGGAACTAGTTTATATGATGATATTTGGTTGGTTTGGGTATGGCACTTCACTGCTGTCTGCATTTGATAATTCGTGACTTGATTGAGTTGCTGCCACTATTGTTGGCCCTGACTTCATCATGTTTGCATCCTTTAATCTGGTGGTTGTTTACCATATATGCATCTCTGACTTGCCCACTGCTATTACATGCATTTATTACACCTCTTCTTCATACAACACACTTGTAGTTGAAGTATTACAGCTGTTTTGACCATTTGAGACAGTTTGCCTACCTATTTCATGTAGTCTTTGGTTTCATTGATCACTTATGTACATGCTTGCATCCTTGTCATTTAGAGTCTGCATTGTATTTGGGTGCATGTATGCTTGACCCATGCATATGTGACTTAGTTCACTGTGCATTCATTGTTCTCGGCCATGTTGGTTTTATGTAATATCATGTCACTGAGCTTTGTCTGGAGTTCATTATCCTGTTGCATACATGTGCTTTTCTCCATTTTGCATACTGCATGTCGCCATTCTGGCTGTTACAGTTCCATTGGGATCATTTGAGATGAGTTTCTAGCTTGCGTTGCTTTGTGTATACATTCATTCATGTATGTAAGTTATTGCATTGTGAATGGTTGAGTTACTTGCGGCTGTTTGGGCATTGCCTCCAGGCATTTCATGCAGTCTGGTTTATATTGTATTAATTGATAATCAGTTCATTTATCTTTGCTGATAATATTCATAGTGCAGTGCGAACTTTACTGTATGTTTGATATGCAAGTTTGAGTTGCGTACCCTCGGGTGTATTTCTGTATATTCGAACTCTTGATGCCTTGATTTTTATTTGACTTTGTGATGCCTTGATCTCTTGATGCCTTGATTTTGTGATGTCAATCTTGTTCGACTGCAAACTTGGGTGACTTACTTTTCTTTGAAATCACTTGAAATTGTTCGGTGCACTTGGTCATTCGAGCCTTTGTGCTCTGTTGGTTCTGGTTGCATGCAAATCAATTGTTGCCAACCTGTGGCCTTTGTGCCTTAATGTATTCCTTTATATGTATGTTGTGCATTTGGTTTCAAGTATAGTTGCAACATATCGTTGTTGCAGTTTGTATTTGCTATGCCCTTGGGATCTTGTGGTGGCTGCAGTACTTGTTGCAGTTTTACCCTTGTATTCTTGTGGTCGCTGTCGTTGTACCATGCGAGGCAGTTGGCATTTTGTTCTGTGTATTCATTGAGAAGTTGAGTTATATATATGCTATGCATTGCATCATATTTTAGTTCAGATTTGTGATACCTTTGGGTTTCAAATTTGTAGTATACATGTTGTCATCCCTTTGGAGCAGTTCTATATATTTTGTTTACAGCCATTGCATTGTTGCTGTTTCATTGGGTTTGGCCATCTATATACTTCATGTACACATATCTCATCACTGTAGTGACGAGGCAGTGCACGCGTGCGTGTACTGCAGCCACACAGTATTGTCGTTTTAATTGATATTTCAATTATTTGAATTGTTTTGTTTATCCCATTTCAATATTTGAATCTTCATTGATTTTGGTTCGTTGATTTTTAGGTACATCATCACTGTAGTGGCAAGGCAGTGCACGCAAGCGTGTACTGCAGCCACACGGTATTGCTTTTATTGATATTTTATTTTGTTCTGATTTATTGATCTTTTGCGTATTTCCGATACTGTAGTGGCGAGGCAGTGCACGCGTGCGTGTACTGCAGCCCTACTCGAATTGGCCTTTTAATTGATAGTTTAATTGTTTGAATTGTTTCCTATGTCCAATTCAATATATTTTTTTATCTTATTTTGATTTGGTTTAATTTGATTTGGTTTAATTTGATGATTTCGATGTGGTCTAATTATCAATTTGATAATTAGATTATGAGTTTCTAATTATTTATTTAATAATTAGAATTTGTCGTTATTACCGTTTAGGCAATTCTGTTGTTTTCTAAATTATCTTCTTTGATAATCTTTTTAATTTGTCTTCGTTGATAATTTGGATTTGCTGATTTGTTGTTTAACTCTGTTACGTGTTATATTTATCGTTATCCGATTTCTTTATTTAAGGATCGGATAGACGAGATTTATTGTGATTGTCGTCTATTTGTTGCTTAATTATTATTGCTTCTGTGCACTAATAACTGAGTTTGAATTAGACTGACCCGTGTATTATTTTCTTTTGAATTTAATACTCGGGTTAGACCGAGTATTTACAGGTTGTTGATATCTTACTTTGGGTTGCTGCTAGAGCTATGAAGTCTTTTCATACTATTTGGAGTAGTCGTTGTCTTAGTATAGGATGTTGTATATTCATGTATACTATTTACGATAATGTACTTGTATATGTAACTTTCAGAGTCGACAGTTGTAGTTGTATCATATGTATTGTATCACATGTATTGTAACTGACATCAGTTATTATATATATGAGACTTTTTGTTTTATCTGTGTTCCGCATTTATATTATCTGTGTTATTATTATATTTATTGTCCTAAACTATTATGAACCATCGTAGTTCGTTTTATATTGGAATTGGGTATGTCGATGGGAGTAAATAAATAAAAGATGAAAAATTAAAATATATACCACTCCCATCGAAATAACCAATACTAATGTAAGGCCTAACTACGGATGGCCGCTCCTATCCAGCCTTATTCTTCATAATAACGGACAGTATTTCTTTTAATACCCTTTGTTATTGTGAGCATAGCGGTGGGGCGTCACATATGTACTCTAGATTACAAGACATTTATCACTCATTGTTAGCACTAGGAGAAAAGTATACGGTTTTTGATATTGTGTCAAAACTCCTCAACTCACTCACGGATGAATGAGAGAGAACAGTTTTAGCTATCGAAGAAGCTAACGGTATCTCTACCATAAAACCAGAGGAGTTGATAGGAAATCTAATATCTTATGAAGTTAATTTACATGCTAAAAGGGTACAGGCACAAGACAAAAAGAACATAGCTTTTCGGGATGAAGAAGAAGAGAACCAAGATTCAGATAATGAAAATTTAGCATTCATTGCCAAGAATTTCAAGAAATTCTTAAAGTATCGAAAGAACAACAGATTCAATGAAAAAAAAAATTCTCAAGAAAGCCATCTGCATCAGCTTTAGAATGTTATAACTATCACAAGAATGGACATATCTAGAAAAACTGTCCAAACTAAAGAAGAGTTATTCCAACAAGGGCAGAAAAGACAGGTACAAAAAGAAAGCATTCTCCGTCACATGGGACGACTCGGATTCCTCATCATCAGATAGCGACAGTGATAATGAAAATGAACAAGCAAATGTATGCTTCATGGCCATAGAAAATGAGGTTAGTGATCTTACTTTTGACGATCTAATAGAAATTAATTCAGAACTTTTGAACACCCTAAAAAGTGTGACGGTCCTGACTCGACCTTCGAAAATTGGTACCGAATACGACACTTCTATTCAAATGCCGTAGATCCAAACGTCGACTCTGGTTCGCCGGAGCTTATAACACCATTAAGTACAACACAACGGAAGAACATGAATATCACTATATATAACATTGATACAATGACAGATACAATATCAGGAATAATATGATACAACAGAACGATACAGTGGATATCAATACTATTAGAGATACAAGACACAGCGGAAAGAATATCTTCAAAAGAATGCATCTCCAAATCCAATGCTCCAATCCAAAGCTAGCTCGAACCAACATCACGTTTCACCCAGATAAGCAAGTGCAGTCGTGATCCAAAGACTGGACTAACTCTAGATAATCTACTAAACCTGACTATCTGAAAAACCCAACTCTAGACTGCCCGTGTGAAAAATATTGGGCACCCAGAGTTTAGGAAAGGAATAATAAACTCCAGGTCAATCATGGGACTGGTATGAGTAACAAAAACAATTACCTTTTAAAACAGACAACAAGAGAATTTAAAATAAATCCGCAATGCTTTTTGGAAAATGAAACTACCATAAAGCCTCCCTCCATACACACAATGCAATCGCACACATGGGGAAGATTTCTCCTTATGATAGTCAAACATGCTTACTATGCAAAATTCTTCTTTGATTATTATTAGTGTATAGTGGAAAACATTTTGAAAGTATAATATTAATCTTAACCAACATAGGTACCATTATATTATGCCAGCTATAGCTACCTCCTGAGGAGACAGGTTATACAATTGCAATCGTAAAGGGCTCGTATTGTTTTGTTTGGATTTCCAACAAATGGTCGGGCTAAGGAATTTCTCACTGCCACATGGGTACGCCTATGACAGGACGTCCTGAGAACTTAACCAGTTCTCAGCCAACACAAGGCCGGGTTACCTCTGTAACTAGGTTACTACTACACGATCATGCCACCCCCCGATCCTTTGGGACCTTTATCCGAGGCGCCTCTAAATCACAAAGCAACAACCACACAGTAAATGAGATTGAATCCCACCACATAGGTAAATATCTGGGCTCCATACCATAATACCACCCTTTACTAGAAGGGAATGACACATCCTAAAGGGCGTGGCCCTCATAACCTTGCAGCATCTTTTCTGTTTCGACCATTTTCCGAGGTGTGAGGTTCTGTCGTCCACAAATCTACGCTTTATACAAAAGCCATGCTTTGATCAGAATGATCAACGAATGATCATCAACACACGGCAGCACTTAGCATGCCACACTACCAAATTGCGAATATATCACAGATAACCTACAACTACATAACCACCGAGCTCGTACGTCTCCGAGAAGGGTGTTGAGCTAAGAGAATAAATTCTCCGCCACCAACAGATATGTATTTGAAAGAAATCGGCTTTATATCTCAAAGTGTAGTGTCAGACATACAACCATAAAAGTCTGTCCCGGGTTCGAACAGAACCGAAGGCACTTCGTCCAATAAAGGAAGAAGCCCTTGCAAATCCGGGTATCCACAATCCCGATCGGACTTTCCATCACTTAGGGAGAACTTTATACCGGAGCAACTCAATGCAGGGTCAATCGGTAGGTTATCCTATTGTTCTCACAAATACCCGGTCTTCAAATGCAATCCATAACGACGTATCATTATTCAGAATGGGTTATATGACACATGGTCCTCTCCCGGCTAAACCAAATAATGAGTACAATATTTTTAAAATATATGGATATGGGATTTCAGTTAAGTCACAACTTATATAATCCAAAACTTTTCTTCAAATGGTTAAATAAATTACCATTTTAATCTTTAAACAAAAAGATTTATTTCACAAAGTTCACCCAGTTTCACAAGGATCCATTTACGGATAACAATTTCCATTTCGAATGGGTTAATTCATTTAATCTTTAAATTAAAGATTTAACTTATAGCTTTCAACCCGTTTCCATAACTTGGAAATCATTTTCATTTCAAACTAGAAATCCTTTTAATACAAATTGGAAGTTCATTTCTTATATGAAAGCTTTAATTATTTGAAAACAAATAGTTTTCGTTTCAGAAGAATCCAATTATATTTGCACGAGTTAAAGCCTTTGAATTTAAATTCAAATTCTCAAATCAATACATTTAAAACGGTTTAACCCATATATAATTTGTACAACATCTTTAATCCCTAGTTTCAAATCACAGAATTCAGTTTTAAATTTTGAATTTAAATTTAAATCAAATTATTTAAATTTCAAGGCTTAATCAAGTTATTCAAATTTTTTTTATCCTTGTTACCATTTTCAAAACCTTTTACTTTATTCCCAATCTATTTCCAAAATTATTTGAATTTAAAAATTCAAATTCAAAACTATTTCAAAAATCTGCGACTTAACCAATTTCCACGTGCAATCCATATTTGTGTGTATATAAGTGTGGTCCAGGGGTTTTACACAATGGTGCAACATCATCAATCATCACAGATAAAGTAAATTTATCAATCACAGAGATTCACTATTGTGATTCGATGTGGGTTTCGGATAACTAACTGGAATCCGACTCCCTGTCGCATCGAAATTTAAATGCCGTTTTACGGGCAAAAAGGGTCTCCACATACATATAGAAACAAAATCACAAATCACAGTTCAGCACAAAGCGATTCACATTACATAGCATCACAAGCACATATCAGGAATATCAATCCAATACACAATATTTGATAATTGACTTAAATTAATCAAATTAAACTCATTTAATTTACAATGGGCAATTAATTTCTTAATTACTTTTATAAAGTAATTACACTTACACAATTTCATAAATGATTATCATTAATTAGTTAATTATTTAAATAATCTTAGTTAATGACCTTCATTAATATTAAAGTGTATTTAAAACATTACACTTCTAAATTTAGATTCAAATTTCATTTTGAATTTAAGATTCAAAATGATTATATATTTAAATATTAACCAAATCAACTTATAAACCCATACAAGAAAAGTTCTGACTAAATTACTTAAATTTTTATTTAAAATTTAAGCTTTAAAATACATTACATTTTAACTTGCAAATTCCAGTTAAAACAAATCATTCAATTTTTCATTCAAAATCCTTTTTATAAAAGAACTTTATCAAAATCCAATTTAAATATTTATTGAAAACAAATAACTTTAAAAAGCTATTTGATTTAAACTTGTTTAAAACATTAAGATTTAAAAACTGATTTAAATCACAGACTTGAATTCAAGAAACTTGAATCCATATCTAACATTTGATTTAAATTTACTTTTAAAACCTTGATTTTAAATTCTTAATTTAAAAATCCCAATTCATTTTAAATTCAAATCAATTTAAAAAGTCACTTTACCATTCAAACTGTTTAAAACAATTTAATTTAAAAACTTCTTTTATTTCAAAACTAAGATTCAAATTTTGATCTGAATCCAAATTTAAACTTAGGTTTAAATCTCTCTTTTTTCATTTAAAGTTTTACTTTTAAATTCAAACTATTTAAACCTTTTAAAGCTGTTACTATTAATTTAAATTTTAAACTTTATTTTATTAAAAAACAAAAAAACCGAGATTCAAACTTTATTTGAATCCAAACTAAACTTTAGCTTAAATATCTATTTCACAATTTAAAACCCAGTTTTAAGTTTTTAGAAAAACTTACAGGTTAAAACCTGTAACTAAAATTTTACCCGAGCCCCCTCAAAAATGCTTTGAGCAAAACCCTATGCTACTTCGAGTCCAACCCTCGAATCACTCGAGAGAAACTCGAGCCCAAAAATCTCTGCAACACACCAACTTCAGCAGAAAAGTAAAGTGCACCGTGCACATGCACGGTGACTTTATCCACCTCCGACCTTCTCCGATGGTCCATCCATATCGGCAACATCCTCCACATCCAAACACAATCAACAGTAACGGCCTTCCCAAGCTCGAAATTGAATTCGAGTACAACCCCAAACCTGGAAACTACAACTGGTACTCCTCCAAGACCTGGAACGCCACCGTTCTCATAACCTCGACCACCAGGAAACTCGAAATTCCGGCCACACGATTGCCAACGTGTGACGACCCGCCCTTCTTCTACCAGAAAGACGTATCATCATTTAGAAAGAAAGGGATAGAAATAGAAGAGAAAGAGAAAGAAAAGAACAACAACATCAGAATCTCACAGCGGAGCGGAACAAAATATAATATATCACATAAATATTTCATAGTTTTACATATATCAGAGTTATACAATATCAATACACATGACAGTCATGCATACATCTATCACTATATACATCAGAGGTACAGTACATATCAACTAACACAGCGGAACTACATAAATAGCAATATACGTCTGGGAACTCCTGCTCCAAGCTCCTCCAGAAATCAAAGCCCATAACCTATCACTTGGCTACTCATAAAAATTTGAGTACCCAAGAGTTTATGAAAACACAAAATATAAACTCCGGGTTAGACATGGGTCTGGTATGAGTAAACGGTTTAAAGTTGTTTACCTTTGAAAAACATTTGAAAATAAAGGTATCACGTAAGACTTCCCACAAATAAATACGGGTAAGTTTTTACCTTACGCTAACCAAAACATCATAGGAAATCCAGTGATATTATAATAGTGTCTAGGGTTTTCAAGTAAATAGAAAATAGCCGAAATTGTTACATGATTAAATTCCAGCTACTAGCCACAAAAGTGGGTAATACAAATCAAAACCGTAGGGTCTCGTAGGGAAAATGGATTTGCAACAATGGCAGGGCTACTGGGGTACCGCCCGTCACAGTACGGGGCCTAGATCACCGTACCGAGGATCACTCCCGACCCCCTGCTACACAAGGCCGGAACCATTCCTTACTGAACAGTCCCGAAAAAGATAAACCCCGTGGTTGGCGCGACCAACCACCCACTAAGCCGAATAAAAAGGGACATCTAGACAGGGGAAATATCTTGTCCTGCTTGGGCATGACCCACCTAACCTTGCTGCATCTCCCCTGTTTTAGCCATTCCCGGTTGATGGGGCTTGAGGCTGCGATTACCTTTAAAGAACATATCACTTAGAATGCTCATTGTCCGCCTGACGATGTGCTGAAAGCATTCAATCCATACAAGTTCGTTTCGGGTTCGAACGAAACCGAAGGCATTATCTCGTCACACTCATTTTGGAATCACCCTCAGAGTCAACGACGATAACCCTTGCATTCTGAAAACACCATCTCGATCTTCATTTTAGAATTCACGACCTAACGTTTAAATTGGATTGATGTGGTTTTCGGAGAATCAAATTTGATTCTTCCGATCCCGGTCTCATCGAATCCATACGCCATTTTAAGGGCCAAGTTGTGTAATTAACTTAACAGTTAAGACAATTTAAATTCAACAATTGAATTAACATAGCATTTATCACAGATAAAACATATACAAGCCTCATAGATATAACACAGCATACCATAGAGTAACATAGAATATCATTACATAAATATCACAATCAGATATTCAACACAACAGTTCATAAGCAATTACCTTTAAATCTTATTTGTAATTAATTCAATTTAGAATTAATTACCTGAGAGTTAATCACTTAACTCTGTTTAATTTATCATTAATTATCAATTAATTATTATTCATTTCACATTGTTGGATTAATGTTTTTCTCAATTAATCATTAAGTCTTAATTATATGATCATTTAATTTCACACTATCATTTACTTAATTACTCCTTAACCCAGTTATTTACTTTAATTAATCATTTAATTAACAGTCTTAATTATTAATCAAACTTAATTAACCATTTAATTTCTGCTAATTACTTACTTACCACTTATTAATTTTTAATTAAATTACTCGATTAATTAGCTATTTATCATTCAGACATTGACTTTAAGTAATTAATTTCAAATTTACCCCCTTTCCTTAATTATTTATTCGATTTCTGGATATAAAGTGATTACTCCCAATCACTACTCAACATTAGTCAAACTATCGCTAATTACGATATAAAAGTAATTGTTTTTAATTCCTTTCTAAAATAATTTATTTATATTATATGTTCAACAAAATTAAACATGTAAAAATCTTCTTTTAAATCTTGACAATCAATTATAGAAGTAACTACAACTTTAATTATTAGTTAACCTAATACCTAATTCAAATTAATTCCTTATTTAAAATAGCGATTAAGAATAAATAAAAAAAAACATTGTGAAACATTAATTCCACTTATTTATATTTAAAAACAGCAGATCCAAATCAATAGGCCCGAGCCTTTCCCACTGAACCCGAGAACTACCCTACTCTTACTCGGTTGCAACTTCGAGTAAACCCCCCTATATTACCGAGACCTTCCCCGTACTCCTTCTTCTTCCTTCCTTCTACTATCCACTTCTATAGGTATTTAAGTTTTAAAACTTAAGTAAAGCAAAAATTCAAACTGCAAACACTCGATCTCGCAAGCACACCAGGGTTCGAACTCGAGGGAACTACCGAAGAAAACCCAAACACGACACGAAGCACACCCACGACAACCGAAAAACAAAAACCCACCACCATCGCCACCGTGCACGTGCATGGTGGTTCGACGCATCTCCGACGCCCCTCGCCAGCGCCCACAAACCACAATTTCACTCCTCCCCCAAGATCGAAACCTAGAATTTCGACAAAGAGTCGAAATCAAAATATCACCTGAAACATAAACTCAAGTTCGAACGCTCAACCTAAAATCACCAAAATCCTCCAACCCCAACCACCGGAGACCTCAAAACTTCTGCCACACCACGATGACGCGACAACCCATCTTCCACCATGAATTCGTAACACTCGGTCGCGTGAAGAAGTCCCACACGCCTCATTTATAAACAGGACCTGAAACTCGAACTAAACCCTAATTTAAGTTCGTTTGTTTAATATATACATTCGAAAAATCTTCTGATAATTTTCCCATGATCCTCAATGTTAATACTTACTCCAGTTCAAATTCCAATATCTTAAATTGGATAGACAACCTGAAATTGACAAAAATGTAAATTTTGTTCATAATCAAACTGCACCTTAATTACAAACCTAAAAATCTTTATTTTCGTTTTAAAAGTCATCAATTCCATTAAGGATTTCAAATAAAATCTTGAATCAACTTCTTGTAACACATGAATTTATCAATAAATTTCTTGATTCACTGTGAACTATGTTACAACATCATACTTTACAGAGATGTTTGAACTAGTTTACAAACTTGGTTTTAACTTCAATATCTAGTTTGGTTAGTAATGTTAATTCCTAATATGGTTTAGCATCAATTGACCTTAAGTTTGATCCAAATTTTATTCTGTATCCACTTAACAGAGAACTATATACAACTTACAGGATCATATGTCAAAGCACACATATATCACAAGATCATAATATCATCATAAGTATTTGGTTTACCTTTAAGTTTTAGGAATTCAGTTTACTCACCTGAATGATCTGTGAATCTAGTTGCTTGAAACTGAAATGTAAAAAAAACTGCAAACTTGGATCAGTTCTTTGTTTGAACTTCAATGGGTCTTCAAAAGCAAGATGCTACTAAATATTTCCTCCTTTTGTTTTCAGGTTTACTAATATCCTTTTCTGAATGAACCAAAGAAAGATGTATGTATATATATAAAAGAAATAGCAGGTGAATTAAGAGAGGTGCTTTCTGGTGTAGCTATTATTTACTCTGATATAGACAGACTTTCATTACTGCAAAGAAAGATTTGTAGTATTTGTTTTGAACAAAAAGGGTGGCTGAGTTGATGATAATTAATGCTTTGATTCCTCATATGTTTGCATAATTATTTACATGTTTATACTGTACAAGTGTACAGCTTGCAGGTACATGTTGGCTTATGAATGAAGATACTTTGATTATGAAGATATTTTATTTTGTTATTATATTACTTGTTTTATTACCCTCTAGTTTGAACTCTATACACATATGTGTTGTGTTTACACTTTATTTTTGCTTACTGACTTCTTTGTTTTAAGGTTATGTTGCATGTTATCAAAATTATTAAATCTTTGTTTTTCTTATATTTTCATTCTAACTTAAAATGTTTTAAGTTATTTCCAAGCTTGCATAATGTAATATAATTTATTTACATCCATGTTTATATTTCATCTTTAACTATCAATATTTAAATTATGTACAATATGATTTAGTTACATTTTATACTTATTATATTTTTTTTTATGGTCTTGCAAATTTAAATTGATATTGTAAGTAGTTATTTCTTGTTTTGATTTATATTTATATTTTGATTTGTGTTTTATATTTGACTATTAATATTAAACTTAGATTGATGTGTTTACTTATTTATTTATATTTAATTTTGACTTATATTAATATTAATGTTGTATCTTGAACATTATCATCTATTTGTAATTTATATTTTATATTAACAAGCTTAGATTTTATTTTTGAACATTATTTTCTATATATTTCATTATATGTTTATAACAGGAAAAATAATTTCCTTAAATACACAAGATAAATTTAACTTTAAATATTCTTAGGAGGTTTTATTTTAAATTTCCAAAGTCCAATTCCCTTTAAAAATACAATTTAAATAAATAAATTTGCAGTATTCCCAAATCATAATCATTTTAACATGATCAATTTACATTTCATTTAATTTAGATTAAATATTTATTAAAATAAAAGGGGCCAAAAATCCAGGGTCGTTACATAACGTCCCCTCTACCACCTCCCAGAGCCACAAAACACTCGATTCTCCATAGACGGCGTACGAATCGAAACACTCACCCTCGCCCAAAGCTAGGTTTACGAACTAAAAGTGCTTACCGCCGCCATCACGTTCATCTACCAACTATCTCACTATTTTTTCTTGAATCGTCGTTCACCATTCCATCACCAAACAAAACCTCGACCTCTACAACATAGTGGATCACCAGAGATCACCAAATCAAAACCCAAACTGCTCTTCCACCCTTGATCTAAAAATTAGGATTTTAGCTTTAAAAATCATGTTTAAGTATAAGGATTCAAGTTGCCTACCTGAATTTATAAATTAAGAAACTTAAATTTTAACCATTTTAGAGTTTTGTTCTGTTCTTTTGGTTTCCAGAGCAATTAACAAAATTGTTTTACTTAAATAAATTTTAAGTCTTGAATATATGCTGTAACAAACAATTCTTGTTTTAACACAAAATCCAAACAACAAGTAGATCGAGAGCAAATGATTTTTCAATCAAAAATCTGGTATCTAAAAATTCCAGAACAGAAAACATGTATAAACTGTACAAAGTGCTTCCAGTTTTCCAATATATTCGGAGAATCCTTATATATATAGAAACAGACATATATATACAACAAATTCAAACTTTTAAATTTTAAAAACATAAGTTACTCACAGTGTTTAAGAAATGAACAGAGCTTCTCTTGAACCAGGCTATTGAAATGTTAGCTGAATCTTTTGATCTCTGGTTTGTGTGAATTTGTATTGTTGTTTAAGTTGAGTTTGTGTTTAAATTGTAAATGATGCTTACTTCAGTTTTTGAAGGAACGAACTGAATTGAAGGTTGATATATAGGAAAGAAAGCTTACATGGATTATATATTTTGTACAGGGTAATTATATTGTCTTTGTACAACATACCAAAGATTTTTTTTTCTTGTGTTTGACTAAGCTGATGTTTCTTTTGCTGCCTACATTTTTGACCAAGCGGTGTTTTTGTTTTGGAGGCTATTTCGGCTGAAAGGATATTAATAAGTACATATGTTTACTTTTTTGTTTACATGAATTATCTCTTTTGATGTTTTGTTCATGTAGATATTTTTGTTTGTTGTTTTGTTTATACTTATCCAATTTGTCTTCTTTTTATGTCTTCTTATGCAAGCCTTAAGATATTTATATTCCTTCATTTTGTTCATACCTATCTTTATTTGTTCATAGTTGAATGTATAAAAAAAAATTCTTGTCTTATGGCTCTATAAATATGTTGTTATAATTTTTTCTAATGTAATCACTTTATATTTTAATTTATCTTATATATATATACCTATTCCTAATTTAAATATTTACTTCTAACTTAAATGCTTATTGTCTTATTTCTCTATATGCATATATATTTATATTTTATTTATTTTACATTTTGCATTCATTCATTATTTATAGATATTTAACTTTTAAAATCCATTTCATAATTTTAAATTCAAATATCCTGATTAATTCTCAATTAATTCATAATTTAACTAGAATCTTTTATTAATTACCAATTAATTTCACCATTTTTATTCAAAAATTAAATTAATTAGCAATTTGAACTCAGCAAAAATCCGGGATCGTTACAGATTCCCCCCTTAAAAATTTTCGTTCCCGAAATTTGCAGGCAGAGAAACAACAAAGATAGATAAAAGATAGAGAAATATCTTTTCAGATCAAACTGAATGTTTATTCTGCATTTGGCTTACCAAATCAGAATATCGACAATATGAGAACAAACTGATACAATTTTTTTTCAAGGTACTCAGGTTACCAGATCTATGAATATGTAGGGGTACTGATTAGTTTGAAGGATAACTAACCACTCGTAGAATATATCGAACCTCAGAAAATAGATAGATAGATTCAATTTCTACAATTTCTCAAACACAAGATATGGATTCTAAACTTAAGTCGGAATACCCCAAAGTTTATACCAACTTTTCCATCTTCGGACTTCGATCCACTCAAGAAATTACAATAGAATTTCAAATTTGGTTTTAACCGAAATCGTTTTATCGATTCAATTTAAATTTAGCCTTATATTTTATCAATTTCACTCAATTTATTTAAAATTTCAATTTCAAATTCCAAATTCATTAAAGTTTAGATCGAAAAGCAGATAAGAAACCGATGAAGATACGAAATAAGGATTTTCTACAACGATTCGTAGGGCCACCATCACACCGAAACTTCTTTCTGGAGCCGTCACGGAGCCATCAAAGAATTTTGAAATCGAATCAAAGGAGATTGATAGAGAAAATTATTTTCGCTATTACAAGGTATTGACCATTCGTAGTGGTACTCCCCTGTCCCCTATCTCGTCCTCTTCATGCACTCATACTCACTATCAGTGGATAGTAAGAGAATTTACTGAGGCATTCGAACAGATATCTTAGGGATGTACTTATTCTAGGGTATACTTCACCCTACCTCTAATGAGCTACTTAATGTGTTATACTCCTGAGCTAAAGTTTTAACCCTCAGCTCTGATACCAAATGTGACGGCCCTGACTCAACCTTCGAAAATCTGCACCGAATACGACACTCATATTCAAATGCCGCAGATCCAAACGTCAACTCTGGTTCGCCGGAGCTTATAACACCATTAAATACAACACAGCGGAAGAACATGAATATCACTATATATATAACATTGATACAATGTCAGATACAATATCTGGAATGATATGATACAACAGAAAGATACAATAGATATCAATAATATCAGAGATACAAGACACAACGGAAAGAATATCTTTAAAATAATGCATCTCCAAATCCAATGCTCCAATCCAAAGCTAGCTCGAACCAACATCACGTTTCACCCAGATAAGCAAGTGCAGTCGTGATCCAAAGACTGGACTAACTCTAGATAATCTACTAAACCCGACTATCTGAAAAACCCAACTCTAAACTGCCCGAGTGGAAAAATATTATGGGCACCAAGAGTTTAGGAAAGGAACAATAAACTCCAAGTCAGTCATGAGACTAGTATGAGTAACAAAAACAGTTATCTTTTAAAACAGACAATAAGAGAATTTAAAATAAATCCGCAATGCTCTTTGAAAAATGAAACTACCATAAGGCCTTCCGCCACACACACAATGCAATCGCACACATGGGGGAGATTTATCCTTATGATAGTCAAACATGCTTACTACGTAAAATTCTTCTTTGGTATTATTATTAGTGCATAGTGGAAAACATTTCGATAGTATAATATTAATCTTAGCCAGCATAGGTATCATTATATCATGCCATCTATAGCTACCTCCTGAGAAGACAGGTTATACAACTGCAATCGTAAAGGGCTCGCATTGTTTTGTTTGGATTTCCAACAAATAGTCGGGCTAAGGAATTTCCCACTGCCACATGGGTACGCCTCTGATGGGACGTCCCGAGAACTTAACCATCTCTCTGCCAACACAAGGCTAGGTTACCTCCGTAACTAGGTAACTACTACACGAGTATGCTACCCCCCAGTCCTTTGGGACCTTTATTGTAACATCCTGAAATATTGAATTCTAAACTCGATAAATTATTTGAACTTTTCAATTTAGTCTGAAAGTTTCAAATGAAATAAAATATTATTAAAATTAAATAAAAGAGAGATATGTGGAATTAAATAAATAATTAATAGTATAAGCTTTAAATAATAATAAAGAAAAGAAAATATAACAAACAAGAAATTGTTTTAAACAATAAAATAAAATATATGAGATGAATTAAATATTAATAGTAAACTTTAAAATAGAAATAAAATTCAAGGTTTATGTTGTAATAAGATTTTATACTTATAAGATGACATAGAAAATTCATACAAGTTGCATAAGAACTATATAAACCAGGAAACAAGAAAAAATTTGTATGTAAAACAAAAACAAGTTTTGATCACAAAAGAAAGGACATACTTTTAAGTGTAAGTATGTAGAAATATAAACAAGAAAAAAAAACTGTAAAACGAAACCAAAGAGTATATATATAAATCAAACAAGGCTTATACAAGAAGATAGATATCTTAAATAAAACAAAAATTAGTACTTCCAAAGGAAAAAAATTTGTACTTACTTATAAAAAAAAATCAACAGCATGTTTATGTAAACAAAGATGGGAACACAAACATTAAATGCCATCTATTCTTGAACCCAAATCAAATCACTTCAGCCGAAATAATTTTGGTTTAGTCAATAAAAAAAAATCTGATTAAAAGAAAAAAACTGTTGCACCAGTTAAGCCTTCCCCTGCATAAACTATCTCCCTTATATAAACACATCCATATTCATTTTATTCCATTCAATCAAAAACATAGCAAAGCCTGAAAGAGAAAATAAAAACAAACATCATTTTACAAATTCACACTCAGTTTACATAACAAATCAAAGCAGAAAAATTTAAACGCAGAATATCTGCAGGATTTAAAACAAGGGCAGTTCTTGTTTTAGGAAAAATTAAGGTGAGTAAACAACATTATATAAAGGTTAATTTAGCTTTAAATCCATGTACGATTCATGTTTAACAAGTGTATGCTTGGGAATCTTCTTCAACTCTGTGTGTGTGTGTGTGTGTGTGTGTGTGTATATATATATATATACACACATAGACACACATAAATGCCTGGGATGAATCTGTTTTCTTCCTCCTCTCTGTTTTTTTTATACAGGATTGAAGCTAGCAAACAAATTTAAATTTCTCTTCATCTGGTTATTTTTATATTTTGAGTTTAACATAAAACAGGTTTGTTTCCATTTATATGAAGATTTAAAAATAGTTTTGAGTGAAATATACAATATATGGGTTGTACAACTTGTGTTTACAGAGAAAATCTAAAAGTTGATTAAGTTCGAGTATAACGATTTACAAATTTAATTAAATAACTTGAATACTTACTTAAAAATAGAATTTTTAAAACAACGGTGATGATTTTTAGTTAAGTAATTCAAATGCAGTTTAGGTTTGAACGAAATATGCATTTCGATCATTTCCTGATGATCGAATCAACCTGGAATGCTAAAATTTGGTTTGAAGCAAGATGGCAGTTACTAGTGATGAGAAAATTGCCGAATTTTTTTTCGAATGCATGAATTGATCGTACGAATCCAAAGTAGGGTTTAAGTTTGAAATTTGCAGTGAGTTGGAAGAACGGTGATTTCGTCGACAATAGTTGATCGAGCCGCACGAGAATTTGGGAGGTGATAGCTGGGAGTGTGACATGTTGGTGACCGGAGTTGTGGCGTCGCCGGTGGTCAGAGACGTGGCGGCGAGGCATTTTAGTTGGAGATGTTGACTGCAGTTTTTCGGTCAAAATGCCAAACTTTGATTTTGAGACGATGGCTTCGAATTGGGTTTCAATTTCTATTAAGGGGGTGGATTGTGACTTGCTAAGGGTTGCGACGGCCATCAAAACGACGGCGCGACGTCGTGCACGTGCACGACGTCGATTCGGTGTCAGGGAGAGTTGGGCCTGGGGATAAGCTCGAGGATGCACTCGAGTAGAACGTGGGTTGACTCGAGTCCCCTTGCGCTCGCGTGTGGGCTGTTTCAACAGTTGGTTAAGAAAAAAAGAAAAGAAAACTTAGCTTCAGAAAAAAAAGAAGGAGAAGAAGGAACAGGTACGGGGGGAGGGGAGAAAGTACTCGGGGAGAGGACGTGAAGAACTCGAGTTTGACTCGAGTGAAAACATAGTTTACTCGGGTTTGTTTTGAAATTGGGTTAGGCGCAATAAAATTTTGAGTTTATAATGTTAAGGAAACTTTTGTATTTCAAGTTAACCAATATTGATTTACGTTAAGTTAAAACTTACTATAAGATTAAATTGTTTAACAATGTTTTAAAATTTAAATTTACCCTTTAATAAATAAGTAAATTTAAAATAAAAATTTAAGTTAATTTACATAGAAACTTTCAATGGAACAATAAATTGATTTTTTAAAGTATAGAGAAGATTTTAAATGATAATTAAGGTAAATAATTTTTATTAATTAATGATTTTGAAAAGAAATTAAGAATAATTTACAATTTGTAATTAAATTGATTCATAAACAATTAAGTGTTTAAATTAATTTGTAAATTAAGAATTTGTTATTCAGATAAATTAAAGTTGACTAATCAAATTTAGCGGTTAATTAAAATAAGTAATTAAGAAAAAATTAATCAAGTTAATTAAGATTTAATTAATCATTGATATAAATTAATCAATAAAAATATAATTATGCGGTTACTCTATTAAATCACACTCACATTGATTTAAAATAATTGTTCTGTACTGAATTGTTATTTCTGTTGTGGTTGTGATACTGTGTGATGTAGATTGCTCTATACTGCACTATGATTTGTGATTTTTTTTGTATTGATGTGAAAACCTTTTTTGCCCGTAAAACGGCATTTAAACTTCGTTATGATAGGGTGTCGGATTTCAGTTAGTTATTTGAAACCCACATTGAACCCTGAATGTGAATCTTTGTGATTGATATATCCACGTGTTTTAAAAATTACACGCTCACTATTTGGTTTAGCCGGGAAAGAACCTTTGAGTCATAAAACCCATTCCGAACAGCGATACATCGAAATGGATAGCAATTGAAGACCGGTGGTGAAGACTGGGTGTCTTCGAAAACGATAGGATAACCTATCGATTGTCTCTGCACCGAGTTGCTCCAGTATAGAGATTTCCTAAGTGATGGGAAGTCCGATCGAGATTGTGGATACCCGGATTTGCAAGGGCTTCTTCCTTTATTGGATGAAGTGCCTTTGGTTCTGTTTAAACCCGGAACAGACATGTATGGTCGTGTGTCTGACACTATACTTTGAGATATAAAGCAGATTTCTTTCAAATACGTATATGTTGGTGGTGGAGAATTTATTCTCTTAGCTTAACACCCTTCTCTGAGACGTACGAGCCCCGAGGTTATGTAGTTGAAGGTTGTCAGCGTTATATTCCCAATTGGGTAGTGTGGCATGCTAAGTGCTGCTGTGTGTTGATGATCATTTGTGATCAAAGCATGGCTTTCGTGTAAAGCGTAGCTTTGTGGACAAGACCTCATCGGACCTCACAACCTGGAAATGGTCGAAACAGGAAAGATGCGGCAAGGTTATGAGGGTCGCGCCCTTTAGGGCATGTCATTTCCTTTTGGAAAAAGGTGATGTCATGGTATGGATCCCATATATTTACCTGTGTGGTAGCTCCAGTCTCATTTACTGTGCGGTTGTTGCTTTGTGATAGAGGGCCCTAGGATAAAGGTCCCAAAGGACCGGGGAGTGGCATATTCGTGCAGTAGTTACCTAGTTACAGAGGTAACCCAGCCTTGTGTTGGCAGAGAACTAGTTAAGTTCTCGGGGCGTCCCGCCAGAGGCGTACCCAAGTTCCTTAGCCCGACCATTTGTTGGAAATCCAAAGAAACAATACGAGCCCTCTACGGTTTTAGTTGTATAACCTGCCATGCAGCGTGGCGGTAACCTGCTACAAAACATGGTAGCTATAGTAGGCATACAATAATGGTTGTATGCTGGCTAAGATTAATATTATACTTTCGAAATGCTTCCTACACTATCCACTAATAATAATATCAAAGAATTTTTCTCGTATCAAGCATGTTTGACTATCATAAGAAGAAATATCCTCCAATTCTACGATTGCATTGTGTGTATGGCGGGAGGTCTTATGGTAATCTCATTTTTCAAAAGCATATCGACTTTTCTTTTATAATCTAGTTATTTAAAAGCAACTGTTTTTTTACTCATACCAGTCCCATGACTGACTCGGAGTTTATTGTTTCTTTTCTAAACTCTGGGTGCCAATAATTTCTACACGGGTAGCCTCGTAGCAGGTTTCCGTGTTCTGCTGTAATAGTATTTTGGAGCTCTTGCTTTGGAGATAGTTTAGGAGCTTTTGGGATTCCAGGTGTTTAGATTTTGGGAGTTCATTACCACTTCATTCCTTCGAAGACTTTTTGGATATCTGATCACTATTGTATTATTATGATGTTTATTTGAAGTTGTGATGTATGTATTAAAAATACTCAGTTGTAGTAATGGATATTGTGATGTTGTATTTGTGATGTATGCATAATATTCATTCTGTTTCCGCCGTTTTATATTCATCTGATGTTGTTATAAGCTCCGGCGAACCAGATTCGATGTTTGAATCTATGGCATTTGAATGCGAGTGTCGCGTTCGGTGCCGATTTTCGAAAGTTGAGTCAGGGCTGTCACATTTGGTATCAGAGCTGAAGGTTAAGTAAGAACTTTAGCTACAGAGTATAACACATCAGATGGCTCATTAGAGATAGGGTGACGTATACCATAGAATGAGTATAATTGAGACTGAAACTCCAAATTTTCTTAGCCTATTTCTTCTACTGCTAATATTCCTAAGATATTTCGTCCGTATATCTAAATCAATTTTCTTACTAATTACAGATATTAAGAATGAGCGGACAAGAGGAAGAGTTAGGGGTCAAGGAAATGCCACAGCACCTAATCAGGATCCCCCAACAGCAGTAGTAGCAATACCTATTCAGAAACAGCCGAATCTGGCTGACTTATATAAGAAGTTCTCAAGGCTTGGTGGTAAGCCATTCACCGGCAAGGAGTCGATTGTTGAGGCTCAAGCATGGATCAGATCATGTGAGAAAATCTTCAAAGGGATAAAGCTGCAAGACGATCAGAAGCGACTCATAGCTTCTTGGCAACTTCAAGAGGAAACCTTAGCCTGGTGGGAGACAGTTATTGTAGAAAGCCAGAAGATGAGTTTTCTTGGGAGAAATTCAAAGAAGTATTTGAGAAGCATTATCTGCCATCATCTGGAATTTCTCGAATGTATCAAGAATTCATGGACTTGAAGCAGGGGAGTTTGTCATTCGAGGAGTATCTCAACAAATTCAATGAATTGTCGCGTTTTGGTCCCGAATTGGTGAACACACCTTTGAAGAAGAATGAAAGATTTATTCGTGGGATGAATAAGAAATTCCACGAAAGAATGACTGGCCATGTTAAAGAATCCTTTTCCGATTTAGTTGATATGGGGTACAGATATGCCACACTTGATATGCATGAAGCCCCGACAGAGAAAGGAAATTCGGGCAATCAAAATTGGAAGAAGCGGAAATTTGGAGGCAAGAAACCATGGCAGAGAAAAGAGAAAAAGAAGAGCATTCAGGGAAGCATGGTAGAGAATGTCACTTGTTATAATTGCTTGGAGAAGGGCCACTATTCGAGCAAATGTACGAAGCCTAAGAAACAAGTCAGTCAATCCATTCAAGCGATGCCCAGGAAATGCTATTATTGTCAGAAAGTGGGACATGAAGTTAAAGACAGTCCAACCATGAAGCAAGCTCATACAGTAAAGGTGTACATAGTCAAAGGCCAACCTGCATCTTCCAAAGCAGAGAAAGGAAAAGGTGTTCTGGAAGGTAATCTTATCATTTACGATAGCATTGTTAGAGTTCTATTTGACACGGGCGCTACACATAGTTTTACCTCTCAGTAAGCTATCAACGAATTAAATCTTGAACCCGATTTTGTTGATGAGCTTATATGCATAAAGAATCCAGTTGGAGGTCCCGCGAACCTTTGTCTTCGATGTAGAGACATTCCTATCTCATTTTCTTGTTATCAATTCCCTATTGGTCTCTTTGTTCTTGATTTTAACGAGTTTGAAGTCTTACTCGGAATGGATTGGCTAGCAAAATACGAAGCCAAATTGGATTGCATTAATCGATTGATTTCGATTAAAACCGAATTTGGAGATTTCGTCGAATTTCGTGTGAGGACCCTAGTCCTAAAAGAGAAGGGTTGATGTATAATTTGGGTTATCCCAAACCCAGTTTGGAGTCTATACCAATTGTTAGAGATTTCCCGGACGTATTCGGAGAAGTAAAATCTTTACCTCCACATCGAGAAATAAAATTCAGAATCGACCTAGTGCCCAACGCTCGTCCTGTCGTTCACACAAGTCGCAGGATGGCACCAAGGGAAAATGTTGAATTAGTTCAGCAAACCGATGATCTACTAGCAAAAGGATTAATTCGACCCAGTGTTTCGAAATGGGGTTCCGCCGTCGTATTTGTTGCTAAGTCAGACGGATCTTTGAGATTGTGTGTAGATTACCGCGATCTCAATAAGATGACTCTCAAGAATAAATTTCCTCTACCCAGAATTGATGATCTATTTGATCAATTACATGGCGCTCGTTTCTTTTCAAAGATGGATCGAGCTCAAGGGTTCCATCAACTACGAATCGCCGAAGATTGTGTCCATTTGACAGCTTTCAGGGGTCCTAATATGTTCAACGAATGGTTAGTCATGCCTTTCCGGCTAACCAATGCTCCAGCTTACTTCGTAGATCTTATGACCCATGTATTCCGAGAAGTATTGAAAAAATTTGTTCTTGTGTTTATTGATGATATCTTAATCTATTCCAAGACCGAAGAGGAGCACGCCAAGCACCTTAGAATCGTTTTGGAGATTTTGAGGAGAAATATCATATTCGCGAAATTTTCCAAATGCCACTTTTGGGTCAAAAAAGTTAAATTCCTTGGCCGTATCGTTAATGAAGAAGGAATTTTCGTTGATCCTAGCAAAATTTCCGCTATTCTTGATTGGAGAAGACCTACTACTCCAAAGGAAGTTTGAAGCTTTTTGTGTTTAGCAGGCTATTATCGGAGGTTTGTCCAGGATTTTTCTAAGATAGCTAGTCCATTGACCAAGCTAACAATGAAGAATGTAAAGTTCAATTGGACTCCGAAATGCGATGAAGCTTTTCAGGAGTTAAAGAAGAGACTAACCACTGCTCCAATTCTCGCTATTATTGACGGGAACCAGGAATTATCTGTTTATACTGACGCATGCGGTGATGGGATAGGTGCAGTATTGATGCAAAATGGGAAGGTAATTGCCTACGCGAGTAGACAATTATGTCCGCACAAGAAAAACTACCCAACACATGATTTGGAGCTTTTGGCTGTTGTTTTCGCCTTAAAAATCTGGCGACATTATCTTCTAGGTGAAAAATTTGAACTATTCACCGACCACAAATCAAATATCTCTTTACCCAGAAGGATCTGAATCTGCGACAACAACGTTGGTTGGAATTTCTGGCATCTTATGACCTAGATATCCAATATACGTCGGGAAAAGCCAATGTAGTTGCCGATGCCTTAAGTAGGAGACATGCTATTCTAGCATATCTTGTTGTCACTCCTACTCTCTTAGATAAGATCGCCAGCAAGCAAACTGAAGACAAGTTTCTTCGAGAAATTCGTAGAAGAATATGTCGAGGTGAAGATTTTAGTTTTGCAATTGATGATCATGGAGTTATAAGGATGAAAGGCAGAATTTGTGTCCCTGACATTCCAGAGCTGAAACGTAAGGTTTTGGACGAATGCCACAAATCTAAGCTCAGCATCCATCCAGGAGTTTATAAAATGTATAGAGATATTAAAAGAACTTTCTAGTGGAAGACAATGAAGAGAGACATATCCATATATGTGAGTCGCTGTGCCACTTGTCAACAAATTAAAAGCGACCAAAAGAAAGTGGCCGGTTTACTTCAGCCTCTGGATGTACCAAAATGGAAATGGGATCAGGTATCGATGGATTTCATTGACGGATTGCCACGAACCAGGAAGGGAAATGAAGCAATTTGGGTTATAGTGGACCGTCTAACCAAAACTGCTCACTTCATTCCAATGAAATCCACTCGGACTGCAGCAAGCTTAGCAGGGCTATATATAAAGGAAATTGTTCGACTCTATGGTATTCCCAGCAGCATAGTGAGTGATTGTGATCCGATCTTCACTAGTAGATTTTGGAAGGCATTCCAAGTAGCTTTGGGAACAAAATTGAATCTCAACACTGGTTATCACCAACAATCTGATGGGCAGACTGAGAGAATTAATCGAATTCTAGAAGACCTTTTGCGTGCTTTCATTCTTGACTTTGGTGGTTCTTGGGAGGACCATTTGCATCTGGTCAAATTTTCATATAATAACAGCTATCAGGCCGGTATAGAAATGACTCATTTCGAAGCTTTATATGGTCGTCCGTGTCGATCACCTGCATGCTGGATCGAATCAAGTGATAGACTCGTCCTTGGACCAGATATGATTAAAGAAGCCATGGAGAAGGTTGATTTTATTCGAAAGAAATTGAAGGCAGCTCAAAGTCACCAGAAGAGCTATTATGACCACCAAAGAAGAGATTTAGAATTTCAAGTTGGAGATTCTGTATTTTTGAAAGTATCTCTGATGCGGGTTGTATTGGGGTTTGGGAAAACTGGAAAGCTAGCACCGTGTTATATTGGTCCTTTTCCTATTCTGGAGAGGATCAGTCCTCTAGCATATCGAGTGCAGCTCCCCAGCTGGTTGTCTGGTGTGCACAATGTGTTCCACGTTTCTAGTCTTCGGAAGTATGTGCACGATCCAGATAGTATTATTGAGGAGGCAGCTCAGCAAGACCTTGAGATCACTCCCAACTTGGCTGTAAGAAGAGAACCAATAAAGATTATAGATCGTGATGAAAAGCGATTGAGGAACAAAGTGGTGAAACTCGTTAAAGTTCAGTGGAGTGGTGATCCAATGGACTGTACTTGGGAAACCGAAGATAATATGCAGAAATCATATCCCAACTGCAGAATATACATCTCGGCTTAAACTGGTAAGCCATTTCCTTATTTTTCAGAATCCGTAAATTCTTTGTTTGCTTTTCTCTCTCTTTCAAATTTCGAGGACGAAATTTTCTTAAGGGGGATATTTGTAACATCTCGAAATTTTGAATTCTAAACTCGATAAATTATTTGAACTTTTGAATTTAATTTGAAAGTTTCAAATGAAATAAAATATTATTAAAATTAAATAAAAGAGAGATATATGGAATTAAATAAATAATTGATAGTATAAGCTTTAAATAATAATAAAGAAAAGAAAATATAACAAATAAGAAATTGTTTAAACAATAAAATAAAATATATGAGATGAATTAAATATTAATAGTTAACTTTAAAATAGAAATAAAATTCAAGGTTTATGTTGTAATAAGATTTTACAGTTATAAGATGACATAGAAAATTCATACAAGTTGCATAAGAACTATATAAACCAGGAAACAAGAAAAAATTTGTATGTAAAACAAAAACAAGTTTTGATCACAAAAGAAAGGACGTACTTTTAAGTGTAAGTATGTAGAAATATAAACAAGAAAAAAAACTGTAAAACAAAACAAACGAGTACATATAAAAATCAAACAAGGCTTATACAAGAAGATAGATATCTTAAATAAAACAAAAATTAGTACTTCCAAAGGAAAAACATTTGTACTTACTTATAAAAAAATCAACAGCATGTTTATGTAAACAAAGATGGGAACACAAACATTAAATGCCATCTATTCTTTAACCTAAATCAAATCACTTCAGCCGAAATAATTTTGGCATAGTCAATAAAAAAAAATCTGATTAAAATAAAAAAAACTGTTGCACCAGTTAAGCCTTCCCCTCTATAAACTATCTCTCTTATATAAACACATCCATATTCATTTTATTCCATTCAAACAAAAACATAGCAAAGCCTGAAAGAGAAAATAAAAACAAACATCATTTTACAAATTCAAACTCAGTTTACATAACAAATCAAAACAGAAAAATTTAAAAGCAGAATATCTGCAGGGTTTAAAACAAGGGCAGTTCTTGTTTCAGGAAAAATTCAGGTGAGTAAACAACATTATATAAAGGTTAATTTAGCTTTAAATCCGTGTATGATTCATGTTTAACAAGTGTATGCTTGGGAATCTTCTTCAACTCTGTATATATATATATATATATATATATATATATATATATATATATATATATATATATATATGTATATGTATATGCCCGGGATGAATCTGTTTTCTTCCTCCTCTCTGTTATTTTTGTACAGGCTTGAAGCTAGCAAACAAATTTAAATTTCTCTTCATCTGGTTATTTTTATATTTTGAGTTTAACATAAAACAGGTTTGTTTCCATCTATGTGAAGATTTAAAAATAGTTTTGAGTGAAATAAACAATTATAGGTTGTACAACTTGTGTTTACAGAGAAAATCTAAAAGTTGATTGAATTCGAGTATAGAGATTTACAAATTTAATTAAATAACTTGAATACTTACATAAAAATAGGATTTTTAAAACAACAGTGATGATTTTTAGTTAAGTAATTCAAATGCAGTTTAGGTTCGAACGAAATATGCATTTCGATCGTTTCCTGATGATCGAATCAACCTGGAATGCTAAAATTTGGTTTGAAGCAAGATTGGCGGTTACTAGTGATGAGAAAATTGCCGATTTTTTTTCGAATGCATGAATTGATCGTACGAATCCAAAGTAGGGTTTAAGTTTGAAATTGGCAGTGAGTTGGAAGAACGGTGATTTCCTCGACAATAGTTGATCGAGCCGCACGAGAATTTGGGAGGTGATAGCTGGGAGTGTGACATGTTGGTGACCGGAGTTGTGGCATCGCCGGTGTTCAGAGACGTGGCGGCGAGGCATTTTAGTTGGAGATGTTAACTGTAATTTTTCGATCGAAATGCCAAACTTTGATTTTGAGACGATGGCCTAGAATTGGGTATCGATTTCGATTAAGGGGGTGGATTGTGACTTGCTAAGGGTCACGACGGCCATCAGAACGACGACGCGACGTCGTGCACGTGCATGACGTCGATTCGGTGTCAGGGAGAGTTGGGCCTGGGGATAAGCTCGAGGACGCACTCGAGTAAAACGTGGGTTGACTCGAGTCCCCTTGCGCTCGCGTGTGGGCTGTTTCAACAGTTGGTTAAGAAAACAAAGAAAAGAAAACTTAGCTTCAGTAAGAAAAAGAAGAAAAAGGAACAGGTACGAGGGGAGGGAAGAAAGTACTCGGGGAGATGACGTGAAGAACTCGAGTTTGACTCGAGTGAAAACATAGTTTACTCGGGTTTGTTTTGAAATTGGGTTAGGCCTAATAAAATTTTGAGTTTACAATGTTAAGGAAACTTTCGTATTTCAACTTAACCAATATTGATTTACGTTAAGTTTAAACTTACTATAAGATTAAATTATTTAACAATGTTTTAAAATTTAAATTTACCCTTTAATTAAATAATTAAATTTAAAATAAGAATTTAAGTTAATTTACATAGAAACTTTCAATGGAACAGTAAATTGATATTTTAAAGTATAGAGAAGATTTTAAATGATAATTAAGGTAAATAATTTTTATTAATTAATGATTTTGAAAAGAACTTAAGAATGGTTTACAATTTGTAATTAAATTGATTAATAAACAATTAAGTGTTTAAATTAATTTGTAAATTAAGAATTTGTTATTGAGATAAATTAAAGTTGACTAATCAAATTTATCGGTTAATTAAAATAGTTAAGTAAGAAACAATTAATCAAGTTAATTAAGATTTAGTTAATCATTGATTTAAATTAATCAATAAAAACATAATTATGCGGTTAATATATTAAATCGCACTCACATTGATTTAAAATAATTGTTCTATACTGAATTGTTATTTCTATTGTGGTTGTGATACCGTGTGATGTAGATTGCTCTATACTGCACTATGATTTGTGATTTGTTCTGTATTGATGTGAAAACCCTTTTTGCCAGTAAAACGACATTTAAACTTCGATACGATAGGGTGTTGGATTTCAGTTAGTTATCCGAAATCCATATCGAACCCTGAATGTGAATCTTTGTGATTTATATATCCACGTGTTTTAAAAACTACACGCTCACTATTCGATTTAGCCGGGAAAGGACCATTGAGTCATAGAACCCATTCCGAATAGCGATATGTCGAAATGGATATCAATTGAAGACCGGTGGTGAAGACCGGGTGTCTTCGAAAATGATAGGATAACCTATCGATTGTCTCTACACTGAGTTGCTCCGGTATAGAGATTTCCTAAGTGATGGAAAGTCCAATCGGGATTGTGGATACCCGGATTTTCAAGGGCTTCTTCCTTTATTGGACGAAGTGCCATCGGTTCTGTTCGAACCCGGAACAGACTTGTATGGTCGTGTGTCTGACACTATACTTTGAGATATAAAGCAGATTTCTTTCAAATACGTATCTGTTGGTGGCGGAGAATTTATTCTCTTAGCTTAAGACCCTTCTCTGAGATGTACGATCCCAGAGGTTATGTTGTTGAAGGTTGTCACCGATCGGACTTCCCATCACTTAGGGAGAACTCTATACCAGAGCAACTTAGTGCAGAGTCAATCGATAGGTTATCCTATCATTCTCACAAATACCCGGTCTTCACCACCGGTCTTCAAATGCAATCCATAATGACGTATCATTATTCGGAATGGGTTATATGACACAAGGTCCTCTCCCTGCTAAACTGAATAATGAGCGTAATATTTTTAAAGTATATGGATATGGGATTTTAGTTAAGTCACAACTTATAGAATCCAAAACTTTTCTTCAAATGGTTAAATAAATTACCATTTTAAATCTTTGAACAAAATGATTTATTTCACAAAGTTCACCCAGTTTCACAAGGATCCATTTACGGAAAATAATTTCCATTTCGATTGGGTTAACTCATTTAATCTTTAAATTAAAGATCTAACTTATAGCTTTCAACCTGTTTCCATAACTTGGAAATCATTTTCATTTCAAACTAGAATCCTTTTAATACAAATCGGAAGTTCATTTCTTATATGAAAGCTTTAATTATTTGAAAACAAATAGTTTTCGTTTCAGAAGAATCCAATTATATTTGCACGAGTTAAAGCCTTTGAATTTAAATTCAAATTCTCAAATCAATACATTTAAAAGGGTTTAAACCATTTATAACTTGTATAATATCTTTAATCCCTAGTTTCAAATCACAAAATTCAGTTTCAAATTTTGAATTTAAATTTAAATCAAATTATTTAAATTTCAAGGCTTAATCAATTTATTTAAAAATAAATTTTATCTTTGTTACCCTTTTCAAAACTTTTTACTTTAATCCCAATCTATTTCCAAAACTATTTGAATTTAAAAATTCAAATTCAAAACTATTTCAAAAATCTGCGACATAACCAATTTCCACGTGCAATCCATATTTGTGTGTGTATAAGTGTGGTCCAGGGGTTTTACACAATGGTGCAACATCATCAATCATCACAGATAAAGTAAATTTATCAATCACAGAGATTCACTATTGTGATTCGATGTGGATTTCGGATAACCAACTGGAATCCGACTCCCCGTCGCATCGAAATTTAAATGCCGTTTTACGGGCGAAAAGGGTCCCCACATACACATAGAAACAAAATCACAAATCACAGTTCAGCACAAAGCGATTTACATTACATATCATCACAAGCACATATCAGAAATATCAATCCAATACACAATATTTGATAATTGACTTAAATTAATCAAATTAAACTCAATTAACTTACAATGAGCAATTAATTTCTTAATTACTTTTATAAAGTAATTACACTTACACAATTTCATAAATGATTATCATTAATTAATTAATTATTTAAATAATCTTAGTTAATGACCTTCATTAATATTAACGTGTATTTAAAACATTACACTTCTAAATTTAGATTCAAATTTCATTTTGAATTTAAGATTCAAAATGATTATATATTTAAATATTAACCAAATAACTTATAAACCCATATAAGAAAAGTTCTGACTAAATTACTTAAATTTTTATTTAAAATTTAAGCTTTAAAATACATTACATTTTAACTTGCAAATTCCAGTTAAAACAAAACATTTAAGTATTCAAAATCTTTTTTATAAAAGAACTTTATCAAAATCCAATTTAAATATTTATTGAAAAAAATAACTTTAAAAAGCTATTTGATTTAAACTTGCTTAAAACATTAAGATTTAAAAACTGATTTAAATCACAGACTTGAATTCAAGAAACTTGAATCCATATCTAACATTTGATTTAAATTTACTTTTAAAACCTTGATTTTAAATTCTTAATTTAAAAATCCCAATTCATTTTAAATTCAAATCAATTAAAAAAGTCACTTTACCATTCAAACTATTTAAAACAATTTAATTTAAAAACTTCTTTTATTTCAAAACTAAGATTCAAATTTTGATTTGCATCCAAATTTAAACTTAGTTTTAAATCTCTATTTTTTTATTTAAAGTTTTACTTTTAAATTCAAACTATTTAAACCTTCTAAAGCTGTTACAATTAATTTAAATTTTAAACTTTATTTTATTACAAAACAAAAAAATTGAGATTCAAACTTTATTTGAATCCAAACTCAGCTTTTGCTTAAATATCTATTTCACAATTTAAAACCCAGTTTTAAGTTTTTAGAAAAACTTACAGGTTAAAACCTGTAATTAAAATTTTACCCGAGACCCTCTAAAATGCTTCGAGCAAAACCCTATGCTACTTCGAGTCCAACCCTCGAATCACCCGAGAGAAACTCGAGCCCAAAAATCTTTGCAACACACCAATTTCACCAGAAAAGTAAAGTGCACCGTGCACATGCACGGTGACTTTATCCACCTCCGACCATCTCCGATGGTCCATCCATATCGGCGACATCCTCCACATCCAAACAAAATCAACAGTAACGGCCTTCCCAAGCTCGAAATTAAATTCGAGTACAACCCCAAACCTGGAAACTGCAACTGGTATTCCTCCAAAACCTAGAACGCCGCTGTTCTCACAACCTCGACCACCAGGAAACTCGAAATTCCGGCCGCACGATCGCCAACGTCCCCTCTACCACCTCCCAGAGCCACGAAAAACTCGATTGTCCATAGACGGCGTACAAATCGAAACACTCACCCTCGCCCAAAGCTAGGTTTACGAACTAAAAGTGCTTGTCGCCGCCACCATGCTCATCTGCCAACCATCTGACTATTTTTTCTTGAATCGTCGTTCACCATTCCATCACCAAACAAAATCCCAACCTATACAACACAGTGGATCACCAGAGATCACCAAATCAAAGAAAATCAGGCAAACCCAAACTGCTTTTCCACCCTTGATCTAAAAATTATGATTTTAGCTTTAAAAATCATGTTTAAGTAAAAGGATTCAAGTTGCCTACCTGAATTTATAAATTAAGAAACTTAAATTTTAACCATTTTAGAGTTTTGTTCTGTTCTTTTGGTTTCCAAAGCAATTAATAAAATTGTTTTACTTAAATAAATTTTAAATCTTGAATATATGCTGTAACAAACAATTCTTGTTTTAACGCTAAACCCAAACATCAAGTAGATCGAGAGCAAATGATTTTTGAATCAAAAATCTGGTATCTAAAAATTCCAGAACAGAAAACATGTATAAACTGTACAAAGTGCTTCCAATTTTCCAATATATCCGGAGAATCCTTATATATATATATATATATATATATATATATATATATATATATATAGAAACATACATATATATACAACAAATTCAAACTTTTAAATTTTAAAAACATAAGTTACTCACAGTGTTTAAGAAATGAATTGAGCCTCTCTTGAACCAGGCTATTGAAATGTTAGCTGAATCTTTTGATCTCTGGTTTGTGTGAACTTGTATTTTTGTTTAAGTTAAGTTTGTGTTTAAATTGTAAATAATGCTTACTTCAGTTTTTGAAGGAACAAACTGAATTGAAGGTTTGAGGTATAGGAAAGAAAGCTTACATGGATTATATGTTTTGTACAGGGTAATTATATTGTCTTTGTGCATCATACCAGAGATTTTTTTCTTGTGTTTGACTAAGCTGATATTTCTTTTGCTGCCTATATTTTTGACCAAGCAGGATTTTTGTTTTGGAGGCTATTTCGGATGAAAGGATATTAATAAGTACATATGTTTACTTCTTTGTTTACATGAATTATCTCTTTTGATGTTTTGTTCATGTAGATATTTTTGTTTGTTGTTTTGTTTATACTTACCCAATTTGTCTTCTTTTTATGTCTTCTTATGCAAGCCTTAAGATATTTATTTTCCTTTATTTTGTTCATACCTATCTTTATTTGTTCATAGTTGAATGTATGAAAAATATTTCTTGTCTTATGGCTCTATAAATATGTTGTTATAATTTTTTCTAATGTAATCACTTTATATTTTAATTTATCTTATATATATATACCTATTTCTAATTTAAATATTTACTTCTAACTTAAATGCTTATTGTCTTATTTCTCTATATACATATACATATACATATACATATACATATACATATATATTTTATTTATTTTACATTTTGCATTCATTCATTATTTATAGATATTTAACTTTTAAAATCCATTTCATAATTTTAAATTCGAATATCCAGATTAATTATCAATTAATTCATAATTTAACTAGAATTTATATTAATTACCAATTAATTTCACCATTTTTATTCAAAAATTAAATTAATTAGCAATTTAAACTCAGCAAAAATCCGGGATCGTTACAAAAAGTTTCAAAAGAAAATATAAAGAAGCTCGCGAAAATCGAAACAAAGCAGAATTCGGAAGAGATATGCTTAAAGATGAGAAGAAAATACTAGAGGAAGAACTTGAAAAACTTTAAGAATCAGTCTCTAATACTAATTTTCAACTTACTTTATTAAGCCAAGAAATTGAAACTCAAAAAGAAAAGAATGATGTTCTTGTCTCTGAAAATCATGAGTTAAAAACAAAAGTAAAATTACTTGAACTAGACAATACTGTGCAAAAAAGTAAGTTAGAGAATATTACTAAAAATGTTTCTAACTTTAATAAAGGAAGAGAAAATTTGTCTAAAATTATTGAAAATTCTCAATCAGTGTCAAGTAAAAAGGGGTTAGGTTATGTTAAGAAGTCAATAGCTCCATGTAGAATAGAAAATAAAAGGAGAATTGATTTTAAACCCACAATCACTAAAGAAAATTCAAAAAGGACAAATTTGAATACTATAAAAATATGGATTCCTAAAACAAACAATTTTTTGATTAGGAAGAAATATTTAAACAACTTTTTAGAAACTGTTTGTAAAAATAAGGATTACATTTTTAAATGGGACACTGAGCCCTCTTGGGTTTGGTTTCCTAAGATTTAACTCTTAGGACCCTATTAAAAGATGGGTACCAATGTTATCTCATATTTTTTGTAGGTCCCACTCAAGAAAAGAGGAAAATGGATACTCGACAGTGGTTGTTCAAAACGTATGGCAGGAGACAAAGATATGCTATCAAATATTACTTACTCATATGGAGGCTCCGTCACCTTTGGAGACAACTCCAAAGGTTATATCATCGGCAAAGGCGATGTGAGCAACAACGGTATTTCAAATTTTCCTCTTATTTCAAATGTTTTACTAGTCAAAAATCTAAAACATAATTTACTTAGTATCAGCCAATTGTGTGACAATGGATTCAAAATTACTTTTTTCTGAAAACAAATGCTGTATTGATCAAAATCAAAATCTTGTCTTTGAAGGAAATAGAGACAGAAATATCTATGTTCTGAATATGAAAATAAATCATAATTCAGATATGTGTTTAATAGCCAAAGAAAATGATCCTTGGTTATGGCACAAACGATTCTGTCATATTAACTTCAAAGCTATAAACAAGCTTTCTAAAAATGATTTAGTAAAAGGTCTACCAAAAATGAATTTTAAAATTGATCATATTTGTGATGCATGTCAGTTAGGAAAATTAACTAAGTCACCTTTCAAATCTAAAAAGGTTATTTCAACTTTAAAACCACTTTAATTACTACATATGGATTTATTTGGACCAACACAAGTACAATCCATTAATCATAGTTGTTATGTGTTTGTAATTGTTGATGATTTTTCTAGATATACTTGGACTATTTTTATGAAAAATAAAAGTGATACCTTTGATAATTTCAAAATTTTTGTCAAGAGAATTCAAAATTTTAAAAATTTGAAAATAAAAAACATAAGAAGTAATCATGGAGGCGAATTCGAAAACGAAGCCTTCGAACATTTTTGTAAGAAAAAGGGAATATTCCATAATTTTTCGTTTCCTAGAACTCTACAACAAATGGAGTTGTAGAACGTAAAAAATAGAACCTTACAAGAATGTGCAAGAACTTTATTAAATGAAAGTACGTTACCAAAACATTTTTGGGCTGAAGCAGTTGCAAAAGCTTGTTATGTTTTGCATCGTGTTTCTATTCGACCACTGACTAAGAATACACCTTACGAAATTCTTAATGGACGAAAACCAAATATTTCTTATTTTAAAGTTTTCGGTTCAAAATGTTTTGTTTTAAACACAAAAGATCAGCTTGGCAAATTCGATCCAAAATCCGATGAAGGAACCTTTTTAGGATACTCAGATCGAAGAAAGCTTATCGAATTATAATAAAAAAACAAATATCATCGAGGAAACACTTCATGTATCCTTCGATGAAAATTTTAAACAAATCCCAAGTATAAGAGATGATGATGAATTTTCTGATAATATCATAAATACAGAAATTTCAAATCTTAAAAATAATGAAGTCATTGTTCACAATAACAATGAATTAAGATCTCCACCTATATTATTAAGAGATCATCCTTCTGTTAATGTTGTTGGAGAACTCAATTCATCTGTTAGAACAATAAGTCAATTAAATCAAATGGGTCATGCAGCTTTCCTTTCTCATATTGAACCTAAAAATATTAAAGAAGCATCTACCGATGAAAATTGGTTGTAACGACCCAGAATTTCTGCCATTTGAAATTCGTATATTTAATTGATTTTAAGTATTAACAAGTAAAATTTGTAAGTCGAATAAATTTTATTTTGAATATCTGGATTTAATTGGATAATTAAATCCATAATTTAATATGTGAAATTACAGAAATAATTGGAAATTGGGTTCAGAGTGATTAAAATTGATTTGTAAAGTTGTATTAAATCATATTGGAGTTAGAATGATATTATAGAACTTTTAAAATTGAAGTGAAAGTTAATTTGCAGAAATTGAATATTTTAATATTTAATTAACGAGTAAAAATAGTCATTTTTAAACAGTCTCGGATTTCGACGAAACCAGTTTCATCGGATCCGTAATGTTATATTGTTCTAAAATTTCAAATTTTGTGTCAATCGGATTTACGGTTTGTCCGGGGCAAGCTAAAACGTGTAGAAAATCGTTTAAGTGAATTTTAAATTTAAAATAGTCGATTTGAAAACCTATCTTCCTAATACGATCGAATTGGCTCCTAATACATATTCCATTGCATTCAGAATAGGGTAAAATATTATAAACGCCAGGCGGCATGCTTCGTTTGGAGTTCGGAAAAATTTCGGGTGAATAGTGCACAAATATTTTCTATATAAGGACCTCATTTATTTCATTTTGCATCAAAACCGAGCTAGGGTTTCAGGCCGCCACTCTACTCTATTAATGGCCGAAATCTTCCCCTCTTCCTTCCTCATTTTCTTCAAATCCATCAACCAATTCGTAAAACTTTCTTCTGCAAAGTTGTAGAGAGCATTAAGATCTCTCTATCCAACGGTTGTGATCGAAAAACATGTAAGGAATTGACAACAATTTGTGTTCAAAGCCCCCGCGTTCGCGCACGAAATATGAGATGAAAAAAAGACTGAGTTGCAGGAGATTCGTGCCGAAGGTGGAGCTCGGCTAGAACTATTCGATGGTGGCAACGGATCAACTCATCGACGTTCATGATAGTCGCAATAATTAGGATTCGAACGTCCAAAATGGGTTCATACGCGCGCGAAAACTGGAGGGAGAAGAAGCATCAACGCGCGGCCAGATCTCATCAATGCAAAATGAACGGCCTAGATTTGAAAAGGTTATAAAATATAAAAAGGAATTGAAAATTAATTTATATAAATTCATTTAAACTTCCTAACGCTATAACTTTGTCGTACGAGGTCCGTTTTGGACGAAACAACTTGCGTTGGGTTCGTATGGACAAACACTACGCAATGGAGCTAGATTGAAATCGATTAGAGCTAGTGATAATTTTGAGTAAAATTAAACGCGTGTTTGATTTTATTCGAAATAAAACACTGCAACTGGTATTGGAAGCAAGGTGAGAGCTTCTCACTCAATCGAATTAGTTTCGATTTAAATTTTAAATAGTTAAATTGAAAATTGCTTGATTGTGTTGATTGTATGCTTGGATGATAAATTGCTATCTGTTATATTGAAATAGACCATATACGCCGTATATTAAGCGGATGTTATTATATTAAACCCATATACCGCGATATTCCACCTTGAAGTAGAATTGGTATTATATATGTACTTGGAGTTGATTTTCCCGCATTATATAGCGGATGAGACCCTATTGCGCCGCATAATAGCAGATAATATTTTATATAAAACCATGTACCGCGATATTCCGTCTTGAAACGGGATTGGTATTGTGCTAACATCTGTAGATGCAGGGAAACAGGTTGGAGGGATCCAACTGGATTCCTCAAATAATTGAATTTGTTTCAATGTTGTGTGTTGATTATTTATAATCTCTATGTGATTATTTTTTTGATTGAAATTGTTGAAGGCTAAAATTTAACCGAATATAATTTTAGTATCGTTAGGTGCCATAAATAAATAAAAATTTGATTTTTGAAAATTCAGGTTGAAAGTTTATATTAAAAATTATGATGTTTTGAGAAATATAGTTGAAAGGTGATTTTTGGAAATATGAAGTTGATTATTTTATAAAATAATTTAAATGGTGATTTTTGAATTTATTATAAAAGCTTTATATATAAGATTTAAAAAAAATTGGATTTTTATAATTCGAAGTGATGGAATTATAAAGGAGTTTTAAAGACGTTTTAAAATGATGTTATAAATGGATTTTATAAAAGAATAGAATCTACGATTTGTGAAGTTATAAAATGAATGAATTTGTAAATAGAGAATTATAAGTAATTTGCTTATAAATTGGATTTTGGCGTGTAAATGGGATATGGATAGAATTTGTTAATAAAGTGATTTTTATAAGTTGAAGTTGTTGTAAAATATAAATGGAATTTATAAGCATTGTTTCATAAATCCGAAATCGACTTATTTTGATAAGTTAATTATTATTCCTTATTAAAGGAGATATATCCACGATTTTGGACAGTGAATAATATATTAATGAAATGTTTGGGGGAAGTGATATTTTAAATAGAATTAAAACGATTTAAAGGTGTTTTAAAATGTATTAAGTATTGAAACCATAGATTTCAACATTCATTGTTGAAATAGACGTTTTCGAGAAATAAAAGGGAATGGTGGACTATAACATTGTTGTTATAGTAAATGATTTTCGAAAGGAAATGTTTTATATAGTATTAGGATTTATATATCTATCTTAATTTCGAATCCCTATACTAGTGATTTTAGGTTGTCGTAACGATGTTTTACACAACATTTGTTTTGACTCAAATAAATGTGTTTAAGAGAATGTTTTCCTTAAAGAATAAAATATATACTTAATTATGATTTAAGTATATTGAATATTTTCCAAATGTTGAAAATAAATAGATTTGTGAATTACTTATTATCAAATAAGTATGGAAATGTTTTCCAATATGTAGTGAAATGTTTTGAGATTTTATCTTTTAAAGATAAATTGAAAGTGAATATTTGAAATCGATTTGAAAATCGTATATCAGTGGATATTTGGAAATTTAAATTCACCATGGAATTTATAAAGGAAAGGGAAATTTTCTTAAAAATAAACATTGATTTATTTTTGAAATGTGGAAATAAATTTACGGATTTGGAACGTAAATTTGAAGTAAATCGGTAAGGATTTATTTAATTGGTTTAAATGAACCATTTTGAAATGAAAGTGTATTCTCCCTGGAAAGCCGAATAAAATTTCTAAATAGCTTTGAAAATATACATACATACATACATATACATATACATATACATACATATATATGTATGTATAAAATTATAGAATTGGTTTTGAAAAGGATACTTTGGAGAAATTAACTTTTTAAGTTGTTTTAAATCCTTTAAGTAAAGATTTATTAAGTTGATATAGAAATGATTATTTCTAAGATTTAATCAATAATTGTTTTAGAAAATAGTTATTTAAATAGTTATACTCCATCTACTAATTTTATTTTGAAAATTAGTTTGGACTTAAGTTATATGTAATATTGGTATAATATTTTTATAACTAATATTTTAACTAAAGTGTTTAAAGAAAAATAGTTTTATTTCAAAGTGTTTTCCCGTCATATTTTGGATAAGTGTTATAAATTATTTTAAAGTATTTGAACTAGGCAGATTTCCAGTGAAAATGAATAAATATATGAAAGTGTTTCCATGTAAGGAAAATGAAATGAAATTTGTTTTCAAAAGTTGTAGTGAAAAGTGATTTGAAATTTGTTTTCAAATGGTTGAAGTGGAAAAATTTATCTTGTAAAGATATTCTTGGAAAATAAATAATTTGGGAAATTTATTTGGAATCTGGTGATGTTGTGCATATTTATTGATAGTTAAACAACCGACTATCAATATTTACCTTTAAATGGGTATTTGTTGTGATTTGCTTGAGTTTGAATGCTACACTTATTTTAAAAATAAGCGCTCATTATTCGGTTTAGCCGGGAGAGGACCTTTGGGTCATGAATCCCATTCCAAATAATGATACGTCGTAATGGATAGCATTTGAAGATCGTGTTGAAGACCGGATATTTTCGAAAATGGAAGGGTTACCGTCGAATGTCTCTGCATCGGCTGATCTCCGATATAGAGATTTTATCACCCTTTGTGATGGGAATTCCGGACGTGATTAGTGAATATCCGGATTGCAAGGGCTTCTTTGGAAGTGCCTTCGGTTCCGTTTGATCCCGGAACGGACTTGTATGGATGTGTGTCTGACGTTACAATTTGAGATGTAAAGCTGCTTTCTATCAAATACATTTTTGTTGGTGGCGGAGAATTTATTCTCTTAGCTTAACACCCTTCTCTGAGACGTACAAGTTCAAAGGTTATGTAGTTTATGATTACTAGTGATACATTCCCAATTTGGTAGTGTGGCGTACGAAGTGCTGCCTATCATTTGTTGATCGAAGCATAGCTTTTGAATAAAGCGTAGCTTTGTGGACGAGACTTCGTCGGACCTCACACCCCGGTAATGGTCAAAACTGGAAAGATACAGCAAGGTTATAGGGAGTAGCGCCACATAGGGTATGTGCATTTCCTTCTGGATAGAAGTGGTATCATGGTATGGAGCCCAGATACTTAACTTATGTGGATGTCGCAAATATATATGACTTTGTGATTGTTGTTGGTTGAGGATCCTCGGATAAAGGTTGTTTACAACCGGGGGATGGCATACTCGTGTCAGTAGTTACCTACTTTTGCAGAGGTAACCCGACCTTGTGTTGGTAGAGATCCGGTTAGGTTCTCGGGGCGTCTCTCCAGAGGCGTACCCATGTGGCAATGAGAAGTTCCTTGGCCTGACCATTTGTTGGAAAATCCAAAGAAACAATACGAGCCATGTACAGTTTTAGTTGTATAACCTGCCATTTACTTATGGTGGCGCCCCACTGTTTAAATGGTAGCTATAGTAGGCATACGATAATGGTCGTATGTTGGCTAAGATTTATATTATAATTTCGAAATATTTTCCTACACTTTGCACTTATAGTAATAATATCAAAGAAATTTGCGTATCGAGCATGTTTGACTATCATAAGGAGAAATCTCCTCCGATTCTGCGTTTTCATTGTGTGTGTGTGCGGGAGGCCTTATGGTAGTTACATTTTCTAAAAGCATTGCGGATCTATTTTAAAATATTTCTTTGTTTGTTTTAAAGATATAACTGTTTTAAGTTCTCACACCAGTCCCATGACTGACCTGGAGTTTATTGTTCCCTTCCTAAACTCTGGGTGCCCACCAATTTCCACACGGGCAGTCTAGAGTCAAGTTATCAGGTCATTCTGGAATTCAGGAGATGCTGTGGAGATCCGGAGGCAAGCTGGATGGCATGGCGTATCAACTAGTATATAGTATTTGTTTTCCGCTATTTTTTGTTGTAAACTCTGATAATGTAATGTAATGTGATGTAATGTAATAACTAATGCAGTTCTGTTGATTTAAAGATTATTCATTTATCTATTATATGTTGTTCCGCTGCGATTGTGAGATTCTGATATTGTTCTGTTGCTTCTTCTTTCTTTCTTCTTCTACCTCTTCTTCTTTAACCCTAACAATTCGGTTTTTAGCCTTCGATTGCTCGGCAGTTGATATAGTGGACGTATTAATGTCGATTTTTGAAAGTCGAAAATCCCGTTTGTTACAATGTGGTATCAGAGCATTTGGTTAAGCAACAACCTTGGCTCTGTTGGGACTTACTCATTAGAGATAGAGTCAGCAGTGCTCTAGAATGAGTGTGAGTGTAATAATAGACATGAGTGTGTATTTGTTAATGAATATATAAAATTGTTTTATATTGTGTTGATTGGTTTGTTGAGTGGTATATGATTCTGGTCAATACGAGTTATTAACGTTATTGATAGGAATCTCTAAACACTTGTACAGAACGAATTCGACACGATATCGTTTTAAAATAGGGTAAGTGAAATAATTTTACCTAAATTATTTCCGTATATAAAAGAGAAAAATTTTCTGTGAATTATTATAATTTATGATTGCTTGGTTGCTAGAAAGTGATGATATTAAATTATTATCATTAATGTTGAAAAAGAAATTGAAATCGTAACTCCAAAGTTAAGAAATAAATTCACATACAAATAGAATTAGAGAATATAAATTGTAAATGTGATTTGTAATTTGAAGTAAAATTCCAAAGGAGTATTTGAAAATGTTTTGAAAGGGTTTGCAATTTGGAAAAGATTGAATTCCCTTTTGAGTTTGAAAATGGTTTTCCAGGGTTTGGAAAAATGTTTTTGGAGGGATAAAGGCTCTAAACTCTTTTCGGTCGCTGGAAAATAACTTCGGTGATGACTGCAGCATCATCGGTGTTCATTTTCGGGTTTCCAAAAGAGGGATTGCTGCCAAGTTATTTTAAATGGAAGTTGTTTGTGAAATTGAGTTGGGTTTTGAAATTCAAAGGTTAATTTGAATTGGTTTCAAAAATGGTTTTGAAATATTGGAAAGACTATGGAATATGATAAAAATAGTTATGGAATAAAATTTATTGAGTTGAAAATAAATTTGGGGTAGAAGCAAATGAATTGAAATTGAGTTTGAATTATGGAAATAAATTTATGAATGAATGAATTTACAATTGCGAGTAAATGAAATTGGAAACTAAATGTTGAAATTCATCTTGAAATTGCAGGTAAATTGAAAATTTGTCAAGTTGGATCAAATGAAGCTAAATATTAAAATAAAATTAGTAAGTAAAACTAATTGAAGAAATGAAAAATTTAATATGGGTTGAAATGAATTGAATTCAACATTTATAAATAAGGGGTAAATTAAATTCATATGGAATTTGAAATCCATTTTAAATATAAGTGGTCATAAACCGAAATAGCAAGTTGAATTGTGTTTGGGAACGAACAAAAGAATAAAAACTGAAATTGAAAACTGAATATCGAAAACCAATTTGAATTGTGCCAGATGAAATGAGTTAGAACTTGTAATGAATTAGTAAAAGAAACTAATTTAAAACAGTAAGATGAATCAGTTGTGAATGAAAAATAATCGATAAAAATTCAATATTCAGAAGGTAAATTGAATCCAAATAGAATTTAAATTGTAAATTGAATTCAAATGAAACTGATAATGTGAGATTGAACGAAAATGGATATTATGGTTAGCAGGATATGCAGGTAGATCAAAGGAAATTGGGATTTTGATTTCGAAGATAAAAAATTGAATTGCTCGACAAAAGGTATGTATTTGAATTTCAGTATGAAATTTGATGATTTTCTTGTCCAGCCAGTTGGCCTCTTCTTTTCTTTTTGAAATCTGGGGGCCGTGGTGCCATTTTTGTAGTCGTACCGAGCTAGCCGCGCAAAGGAGACGCTGGCGAAATTTTTCGAAAATTTAAGGCGTTAGAATATTTTTAAGAAAATTGAGAATTTTGAAAACTATAACTTTGATTTTGGAGTGAAAAGTTAAACGATATAGTTGGTTTTGAAAAGATAACTAAGTATGATTTGAAAACTTAGTAAAGTTATTGTAAGAAGTTTAACTATGGATTTTGGAAAAGTTAAAATGTTTAAATGAATTTGAAATTTAATTTGAACAAATGGTTTTGAAAAGTTAATAGATTTCAAGACTTTTTCTTACTTGGTAATTTCGAGGACGAAATTCTTTTAAGGGGGAAGTTTGTAACGACCCAGAATTTCTATCATCTGAAATTCGTATATTTAATTGATTTTAAATATTAACTAGTAAAATTTGTAAGTTGAATAAATTTTATTTTGAATATCTGGATTTAATTGGATAATTAAATCCATAATTTAATATGTGAAATTACAGAAATAATTGGAAATTGGGTTCAAAGTGATTAAAATTGATTTGTAAAGTTGTATTAAATCATATTGGAGTTAGAATGATGTTATAGAACTTTTAAAATTGAATTAAAAGTTAATTTGCAGAAATTGAATATTTTAATATTTAATTGACGAGTAAAAATAGCCATTTTTCAAACAGTCTCGGATTTCGACGAAACCAGTTTCATCAGATCCGTAATGTTATGTTATTGTAAGATTTCAAATTTCGTGTCAATCGGATTTATGGTTTGTCCGGGGCAAGCTAAAACGCGTATAAAATCGTTTAAGTGAATTTTTAATTAAAATAGTCGATTTGAAAACCTATCTTCCAAATACGATCGAATTGGCTCCCGATACATATTCCATTGCGTTCGGATTGGGGTAAAACAGTATAAACGCCAGGCGGCACGCTTCGTTTGGAGTTCGGAAAAATTTCGGGCGAGTAGTGCGCGAATTTTTTCTATATAAGGACCTCATTTATTTCATTTTGCATCAAAACCGAGCTAAGGTTTCAGGCCACCACTCTACTCTATCAATGGCCGAAATCTTCCCCACTTCCTCCCTCATTTTCTTCAAATCCATCAACCAATTCGTAAAACTTTCTTCTGCAAAGTCGTAGAGAGCATCAAGATCTCTCTATCCAACGGCTGTGATCGAAAAACACGCAAGGGATAGACGACAATTTGTGTTCAAAGCCCCCGCGTTCGTGCATAAAATGCGAGACGAAATGAAGACCGAGTTGCATGAGATTCGTGCCGAAGGTGGGGCTTGGCTAGAACTATTCGATGGTGGCAACGGATCAACTCATCGACGTTCATGATAGTCACGATAATTAGGGTTCGAACGTCCAAAATGGGTTCATATGCGCATGAAAAATGGAGGGAGAAGAAGCATCAACGCGCGGCCAGATCTCATCAATGAAAAATGAACGGCCTAGATTTGAAAAGGTTATAAAATATAAAAAGGAATTGAAAATTAATTTATATAAATTCGTATAAACTTTTTAACGCTATAACTTTCTCGTACGAGGTCCGTTTTGGACGAAACAACTTGCGTTGGGTTCGCATAGACGAACATTACGCAATGGAGCTGGATGGGAATCGATTGGAGCTAGTGATAATTTTTAATTAAACGCATGTTTAATTTTATTCGAAATAAAACACTGCAACTGGTATTGGAAGCAAGGTGAGAACTTCTCACTCAATCGAATTAGTTTCGATTTAAATTTTAAATAGTTAAATTTAAAATTGCTTGATTGTGTTGATTGTATGCTTGGATGATAATTGCTATCTGTTATATTGAAATAGACCCTATACGCCGTATATTAAGCGGAGGTTATTATATTAAACCCATATACCGCGATATTCCACCTTGAAGTGGAATTGGTATTATATATGTACTTGGAGTTGATTTTCCCGCATTATATAGCAGATGAGACCCTATTACGCTGCATGATAGCGGATAATATTTTATATAAACCCATGTACCACGATATTCCGTCTTGAAACGGGATTGGTATTGTGCTAACATCTGTGGATGTAGGGAAACAGATTGGAGGGATCGAACTGGATTCCTTAAATAATTGAATTTGTTTCAATGTTGTGGGTTGATTATTTATAATCTCTGTGTGATTATCTTTTTGATTGAAATTGTTGAAGGCTAAAATTTAGCCAAATATAATTTTGGTATCGTTAGATACCGAAAATAAATAAAAATTTGATTTTTGAAAATTCAGGTTGAAAGTTTATATTAAAAATTATGATGTTTTGAGAAATATAGTTGAAAGGTGATTTTTGGAAATATGAAGTTGATTATTTTATAAAATAATTTAAGTGGTGATTTTTGAATTTATTATAAAAGCTTTATTTATAAGATTTAAAAAAAATTGGATTTTTATAAATTAAAGTGATGGAATTATAAAGAAGTTTTAAAGACGTTTTAAAATGAAGTTATAAATCGATTTTATAAATGAATAGAATCTACGATTTGTGAAGTTATAAAATGAATGAATTTGTAAATAGAGAATTATAAGTAATTTGCTTATAATTTGGATTTTGGCATGCAAATGGGATATGGATAGAATTTGTTAATAAAGTGATTTTTATAAGTTGAAGTTGTTATAAAATATAAATGGAGTTTATAAACATTGTTATATAAATTCGAAATAGATTTATTTTGATAAGTTAATTATTTTAGCTTATTAAAGGAGATATATCCACGATTTTGGACAGTGAATAATATATTAAAGAAATGTTTTGGGGAAGTGATATTTTAAATAGAATTAAAACGATTTAAAGGTGTTTTAAAATGTATTATGTATCGAAACCATAGATTTCAACATTCATTGTTGAAACAGACGTTTTCGAGAAATAAAAGGGAATGGTGGACTATAACACTGTTGTTATAGTAAATGATTTTCGAAAGGAAATATTTTACATAGTATTGAGATTTATATATCTATCTTAATTTCGAATCCCTATACTAGTGATTTTGGGTTGTCGTAACGATGTTTTACACAACATTTGTTTTGACTCAAATAAATGTGTTTAAGATAATATTTTCCTTAAAGAATAAAATATATACTTAATTGTGATTTAAGTATATTGAATATTTTCCAAATGTTGAAAATAAATAGATTTGTGAATTACTTATTATTAAATAAGTATGGAAATGTTTTCCAATATGAAGTGAAATGTTTTGAGATTTTAACTTTCAAAGATAAATTGAAAGTGAATATTTGAAATCGATTTGAAAATCGTATATCAGTGGTTATTTGGAAATTTAAATTCACCATGGAATTTATAAAGGAAAGGGAAATTTGCTTAAAAAATAAACATTGATTTATTTTTGAAATGTGGAAATAAATTTACGGATTTGGAACTTAAATTTGAAGTAAATCGGTAAGGATTTATTTAATTGGTTTAAATGAACTATTTTGAAATGAAAGTGTATTCTCCTTGGAAAGACGAATAAAATTTCTGAATAGCTTTGAAAATATATATACATATACATATACATACATACATACATACATACATACATACATATATATATATATATATATATATATATATATAAAATTCTAGAATTGGTTTTGAAAAGGATACTTTGGAGAAATTAACTTTTTAAGTTGTTTTAAATCCTTTATGTAAAGATTTATTAAGCTGATATAGAAATGATTATTTCTTAGATTTAATCAATAATTGTTTCGGAAATTAGTTATTTAAATAGTCATACTCTATCTACTAATTTTATTTTGAAAATTAGTTTGGACTTAAGTTATATGTAATATTGGTATAATATTTTTATAACTAATATTTTAAGTAAAGTGTTTAAAGAAAAATAGTTTTATTTCAAAGTGTTTTCCCGTTATATTTTGGATAAGTGTTATAAATTATTTTAAAGTATTTGAACTCGGCAGATTTCCAGTGAAAATGAATAAATATATGAAAGTGTTTCCGCGTAAGGAAAATGAATTGAAATTTGTTTTCAAAAGTTATAAAGGTGAAAAGTGATTTGAAATTTGTTTTCAAATGGTTGAAGTGTGGAAAAATTTATCTTGTAAAGATATTCTTGGAAAATAAATAATTTAGGAAATTTATTTGGAATCTGGTGATGTTGTGCATATCTATTGATAGTTAAATAACTGACTATCAGTATTTACCTTTAAATGGGTATTTTTTTGTGATTTGCTTGAATTTTAACGCTACACTTATTTTAAAAATAAGCGCTCGTTATTCGGTTTAGCTGGGAGAGGACCTTTGGGTCATGAATCCCATTTCGAATAATGATACGTCATAATGGATAACATTTGAAGACCAGTGTTGAAGACCGGATATTTTCGAAAACGGAAGGATTACCGTCGAATGTCTCTGCATCGGCTGATCTCCGATATAGATATTTTATCACCCTTTGTGATGGGAATTCCGGACGTGATTAGTGAATATCCGGATTGCAAGGGCTTCTTTGGAAGTGCCTTCGGTTCCGTTCGATCCCGGAACGGACTTGTATGGATGTGTGTCTGACGTTACAATTTGAGATGTAAAGCTGGTTTCTATCAAATACATTACTGTTGGTGGTGGAGAATTTATTTTCTTAGCTTAACACCCTTCTCTGAGACGTACGAGCTCAGAGGTTATGTAGTTGATGGTTACTAGTGATACATTCCCAATTTGGTAATGTGGCATACGAAGTGCTGCTGATCATTTATTGATTAAAGCATAGCTTTTGTATAAATTGTAGCTTTGTGAATGAGACTTCGTCGGACCTCACACCCCGGTTATGGTCAAAAAAGGAAAGATGCAGCAAGGTTATAGGGAATAGCTCCCCTTAGGGTATGTGCATTTCCTTCTGGATAGAAGTGGTATCATGGTATGAAGCCCATATACTTAACTTATGTGGATGTCGCAAATATATATAACTTTGTGATTGTTGTTGGTTGAGGATCCTCAGATAAAGGTTGTTTACAACCGGGGGATGGCATACTCATGTCAGTAGTTACCTACTTTTGCAGAGGTAACCCGGCCTTGTGTTGGTAGAGATCAGGTTAGGTTCTCGGGGCGTCTCTCTAGTGGCGTAGCCATGTGGCAATGGGAAGTTCCTTGGCCTGACCATTTGTTGGAAAATCCAAAGAAATAATACGAGCCCTGTACAGTTTTAGTTGTATAACCTGCCATTTACTTATGGTGGCACCCCACTATTTAGATGATAGCTATAGTAGGCATACGATAATGGTTGTATGTTGGCTAAGATTTATATTATACTTTCGAAATGTTTTCCTACACTTTGCACTTATAGTAATAATATCAAAGAAATTTGCCTATCAAGCATGTTTGGCTATCATAAGGAGAAATCTCCTCCGATTCTGCGTTTGCATTGTGCGTGCGTGTGAGAGGCCTTATGGTAGTTACATTTTCTAAAAGCATTGCAGATCTATTCTAAAATATTTCTTTGTTTGTTTTAAAGATATAACTGTTTTAAGTTCTCACACCAGTCTCATGACTGACCTGAAGTTTATTGTTCCCTTCCTAAACTCTGGGTGCCCACCAATTTCCACACGGGCAGTCTCGAGTCAGGTTATCAGGTCATTCTGGATTCAGGAGGTGCTGTGAGATCTGGAGGAAAGCTGGATGACATGGCGTATCAACTAGTATATAGTATTTCTTTTCCGATGTTTGTTGTTGTAAACTCTGATAATGTAATGTAATGTGATGTAATGTAATAACTGATACAGTTCTTTTGATTTAAAGATTATTCATTTATGTATTACATGTTGTTCCGCTGCGATTGTGAGATTCTGATATTGTTCTGTTGCTTCTTCTTTCTTTCTTCTTCTACCTCTTCTTCTTTAACCCTAACAATTCGGTTTTTCGGCCTTCGATTGCTCGACAGTTGATACAATGGACGTATTAATGTCGATTTTCAAAAGTTGAAAAATCCCATTTGTTACATTAGTTAATCGCTATGCAAGAAGGATTAAACCAATTCGAAAGAAATGACATTTGGGATTTAGTTCCACGGCTTAGTGATCAATCAGTTATTGGTACAAAATAGGTCTTCAAAAATAGAGCAGATGAACAAGGAAGTATTACTAGAAATAAAGCTAGATTAGTTGCTCAAGGATATAATCAAGAAGAAGGGATTGACTATGAAGAAACATTTGCTCCAGTCGCTAGACTAGAAGCAATACGAATCTTACTGGCCTATGCATGTTTTCATAACTTTAAATTATATCAAATGGATGTTAAAAGTGCTTTTTTAAATGGCTTTATAAAATAAAATGTTTATGTTGAACAACCCCCCTTATTCATTCACGAACAATTTTCAGACCATGTCTATAAACATAAAAAGGCATTATATGGATTAAAACAAGCACCTCGTGCTTGGTATGATCGTCTAAAAAGTTATTTAATAGACTCTGGTTTCAAAATTTGGAAGGTTGATCAAACTCTTTTTATTAAGAAAACCAAAGAAGACATCTTAATAATTCAAATTTATATTGATGATATTATTTTTGGTTCAACTAATGAAAAGTTATGTCAGGAATTTTCTAAAATAATGACTAATGAATTTGAAATGTCTCACATGGGAGAATTAAATTATTTTCTAGGTTTACAAATTAAACAAATTAAAAATGGAATTTTTATAAATTAAGAAAAATATTGTAATAATCTAATTAAACGTTTTGGTATGGAAAATACTTCTGCCAAACCTACTCCTATGAGTACAACTATACATCTTGAAAAAGATGAAAACGACAAAAGTGTAGACCAAAAATTATATCGAAGCATGATTGGATCATTACTTTACTTAACAGCAAGTAGACCTGACATAATGATGAGTGTTTGTTTGTGTGCACGATTTCAAGCAGATCCAAAAGAGTCACACATTAGAGCAGCGAAACGTATATTACGTTATCTTAATAAAACCAAGGACTTTGGATAATTTTATCCGAAAGAATGTCCTTTCGAATTAGTTTCATATAGTGATGCTGATTTTGGAGGAAGTCGGATGGATAGAAAAAGTACAAGCGGAACTTGTCACTTTATTGGACGATCTCTTGTATCTTGGTTTAGTAAGAAACAAAATTGCGTCTCACTCTAAACTTGTGAAGCAGAATATATATATCTGCAGCTTTGGCATGTTCTCAAGTAATCTATATGCAGCAAACACTTCAAGATTTTGGTTTTAATTTATCTAAATCAACAATTATTTATGATAACTTAAGTTCTATTGACCTATCTAAAAATCCAATTAATCATTCACGAACAAAACATATTGACATACAACATTATTTTCTTCGTGATAGCATTGAAAAAGATATAATAAATCTTGATTTCGTATCTTCTGAAAACCAGTTGGCCGATATTTTTACTAAACCTTTAAATGAAAACACTTTTGTAAAATTGAGACGAGAACTTGGAATCATCTCGTTTAAATATTTATGATAAAATTAAAAAAAAAATTAATTTTTTTTAGATAAGGTGGAATTCGAACTCAGAACCTCCTGATAAGTATGGATATGTCTTTGCCAGTAGGCTACGTGATGTTTCTTGTCTAAGCTCATAGATCACTTCATTTTTTTAAATGGTCCACATCTCCTTGATTATTGTCCTCAATCCTCTTATGGTTGAAATTCAATCGCTCTATATTTAATCTCAGCTATTCATTCTTAGTTTCAGACTTCTCTATTTATATTCATTCGAAAACATTCCTACTTGATTAAAGAAAATATTACTTCTATCAAAAACAATCAAACATGTTTTTCAACTTTGCATTGTTTATCTACACCATGGTCGGATCATCCTCAGACGAGCCTTCCTTTCATTACTCATTTGGATATTCTTCAATTCATTATGAATCTCCCAGTTCAGGGTCTTTAAAACTTCCAACTCCGACTTCTGCTTATATCCCAATATGTCCACCACAAAACCATCATACGGGATATACGCTAGAAAATAAACGCACACAAAGAAACTTATTTCCATCTCCGACAACTAAAGAAAAGATATATGACTATCAAAGGAAAACACTTGAACTTCAGCGTGAAATGTATCATGAACAAAAGAGTCATGGTAGGAGACTTAGTTTTCTTGAACGATGTGCTGCAAAAATATGTGGTTCATCCCCCATCAACACGAACACACATATTCACTCACCTCAATGCCCTCATATATCACCGAATTCATGGGAACATGGAGGAACGAGCAACTCACTGATTCAAAAAGAATGTTCTCCTATAAAACTATTTGTTGAAAATAGAAAAATTGAACCAGGAGAAGAATCGGAAGACTCACACTCTCATTTCTAATTTTGTATACACAAAACTAGTATGCTCATTTTTTTGTTTTAAAATGTATTTACGTTCATAAAATAAACTTGTATGTCTTCATGAAAAATAGTTCAAAACCTGTTCTATAATTATTTCTTACAGTAAGTTTACTGAAATTAAAAATCAGTTGACTGTTTACAGGGAAATCAAACTCTTGGGAAACCAGTCAGTCGACTGACCTAACACGATCAGTCGACTGGCTGTATAAATTTTTTTTTTCTTTTAGTACACCAATCGACTGACTTCTTTCGTCCAGTCGACTAACTGTATGTAATTTTTTTGCCCTTTTAAGTTACTTTTTACTCCACTCTCACTTTACCATTCTCAGTTTTTTTCCCAAATCCATTTCGTAAAAAACCCTAAATCCCAAATCAATTCAAAATTTTCACCAAATCCTTGATCAAATGAATCCTACAAAGCAAAATAGGCAAAGCTCCTCTTCTGCCGGATCTACCGATACCAAAATTGCATAATGGCTATATGATGATGTAGCAATAGCAAGATGGCATAAAATGAAAAATTCGTGGATCTTTGAAGGTTCATTTATGGTCTACAACGATTTTGTGGCTTACGGTTTACAAGAGCTTATGCGTAGATCCGGATTGGAATCACTACTCGACTTGAATCTCAATTCTCACAAGATTAATCATCTCATGGTGAAACTTTTCTATGCTAATTTAAATCTTCCTCATCAACGTCCATCAAATAGAGATGATTGTGTTTGGAATTTAGTTTGTGGACATCGAGTTTTCTTCTCCTTAGACCGAATGGCACACATACTTCAATTGCCTAACCAAGGTATTCCTCTAGATGATGTTGATTGTAATATTCGACAAAGAAATCAAGTTAGCCATATGTTCATGGGTGACAATATGACGGAACAAAAATCTATTTTTCTTCGACCAAAAGCAAGAATTCTTCACAAAGCGTTCATGAGGAGTATCCTTCCACGTACCGGGTCTTATGAACTTATCTCCCTGGAAAATTTCAAAGCACTATATGCGGTATAGGGAGGAATTCAAGTTAATTGGCTACGTAAAATATCGGATGAATTTCTCACCTTCAACAACGGTAATATGAGAACCATTTACTTCGGAGAATATATAATGAGATTACTTTTAAATGTGGATACACCTCAACCTGAATCAGACACTTCTTCCATTGGAGTTATCAACATTCGCACTTTGAGTCTCATGAAACTACCATCAGCTCCTCCAGCATTTATCTCATTTGAAGAATGGCATCGCCAACAATGACAATAACAATCAGGCGGACCAATCATTCGAGATCAAACACCTCATCCCGAAGAAGACGAAGAAATTCGTCTTGCAAAATTGGCTAGTATACGAGAATCCATAGAGATCCTTTCTAGAAATCAACAAATACTAGGAACTCGTTTGAAGACAGTTGATAAAAAATTAGACAAGGTCAAAGGATTCTTTTCTATACCATGAGATGCAATTTCATGTTCTTCATCCACGACTGCTTCTTCGGTATCACATGGTAAGCGACCAGAACCAAGATTCACATGGTCTACTTCCAAGGAACACACCGGAAGCGATACAGTGGACCAAGTGGTAGTGGTCAAGACACATCAAGGCCTGGAAAGGAGCATACGTCTGAAGGGGAATATGACTGGGATCATGATAAGTAAGCTTTTATCTACTATTGGTAAGATTTGATGGAATTTGTTCTTTGTTACTTTGCAAACTACTCTAGTAAACATAATGAGACCCGTAGTAAGTAGTCTCATTATTGTTGTTTATGTTTTTATTCATCTCATGTACTATGATACTCTATTTTATCTATGTGTATTGTTCGTGTGTTGTACTCTGTTTTCTCTGTTTGTGTACACTAAAATTTATTTAATTTGTCTCCTTTTTGTCGATGACAAAGGGGGAGGTATGTGTACTAACATATTTGATGCAGGAAAACGATATCATATATTCAAGGGGAGGTTATTTTTGTCTCTAAGATTTATGCAGGTTGTCATCAATCAAAAATGGGGAGAATGTTGAATCACTAGTTTTGATTCATGACAAGACGATTCAGAAGAATATGCACTCATACATGACAAAAAGAAGACATCAGAGGATCAAGACTACAACTCTATGCTTGAAGATGATCAAGACTACATCTTTATGCTTAAAGTAATTATTATATGTGTTGAGTCTTAGACATATGTTAAAATCAATCCTTAAGTTTTCTAGTTTTCTACGTTTCTTTAAAAAAAAAGTTCACTGTGCAATATATGCACAGCCAGTCGACTGGCTTTGCATGCCCAGTGGACTGACTGTGCATATGCACAATAGTGTACCCTTTTTCTAATTTTAAAACGATCAAATATTTTAAATTTTTTTAAATTCAGTCGACTGCTCGAAATCAACCAGTCGACTGATCAGGCTTCAACTGTCATAATTCTGAATGGACATCTTCTTCCATGAAGAGTTGCACTTCGTGAAAATATGCCTCTCTTGGCTGCAAATCTTCACTAAGAGTTGCATCTCTCTGAAAACTATGTACAGGAGTTATCACATACTTCATAATCACGATTTCTGATTCTAATTCTTTCTATTTTCTCTTGTGATTATTCTAGTGCATTCATATTCTTCATTGCTTTGAATCTTTGAATTATATTTCATATAATTTGATTCTTAGCAATATTCTTCCTTTTAAATCTTCACATACTCTTTATATACTTGAGGAATTGATTATAGGAAGTTTGTAATCTTAAAGACAAATCAGTGTTATCAAGAACACATTGAGTCAACTACTTTTATATTCTGTTAAGTCCTGTTCTGCTGCTCAGGCAAGGGAAAGTCCTCTTCGGACGCTGAGACAAAAATCATGTTCTATTGCTCAGGTGTCTGTTCTACTACTCAGACCTATTCCTTCGGGTTAAGTGAGGGTATTGTTAGTTAAAGCCAAAAGTTAGTCTGGGACTGGACGTAGAACGGGAGTTCGAACCAGTATAAAAATTCCTGGTGTGCTTACTCTTATTTACTTTACTACTTTTATCTGCTTCCAAACTTAGTTTAATATATATTCCATATCTATCGATCTACACATACTTACAAATTATAGGATGTTGATGTTAACGGAGGGAAAGCTAATGGTCCTCAGGTTTCTAGTGCTAAAGGAGATGATGTTGAACAACAAGGAGAGGACGTAGTCCGACAAGGCACCATAAGATGCCTGGACGAATGACCCCTCCAGAGATAGAGAGACCTAGACATCATCGAACTATCCGAGGTTGTTTGTAAGGCCAAACACTCAATGATGTTCATGACCATTGTCGTTCAACAGGCCATGATAGTGTAGATTTAATAGCTGGAAATATTAGGAGGCTGTTGCACTAGATCCACCAAAAGACTGATGATGGATGAGGTCCGTAGCAATTCGAAGCCCATTCGCTAAAGAAATAAGAGTTACGAGATATTTGAACGAGTTCATCATGCTAACTACACAAAGTTATAACAGACCGACAAATCCTATGCAACATCAAGCAAAGTATGCATGCACTTGGATAATGCCTATGCAGATGAGGTGGTAAGATGTAGGTGTTTTTCCTCTTTTTGGAGGGACTTATTAAGATGTTGTTCTGTCTGCTTGAGCCCATATTCATATCATCTTACTATCAACCGGTAACACATTTTATGGATCCGTTTCAAGTCCATAGTGTATAGCCAAAGGATGCAATGACCTTGGCTAATATGCATCAGAGGTCCGAAGAGAACGAAGACTTTTCTTAAAAGGTTCAATGTCATGGCGACTAAAGTAAAGAACCCGAGAGAAGAGATCATTTTAATGGCTTTTGTAGAAGAGTCCATAGCCATACAGACTTTAGGAAGTAGCTTAAGATGAAAAAGCCAGCTTCACTGAAAGATTTATATTGGAATGCAAACCAATTTCTATGGTTAGAAGAGGCAGAATTGGAAATAAAGGTAACGCAGGAACAAGCAAGACGTTGACAGGGCTAAAAACAATAGGAAGTACGCAAAGAACATTGAATCAAAGAAATAAGACATGAAAATGCATTTTAGATTCAACCACGATGGGAAGTACACGGAGTTGGCTGACTCCATCGAGAATATATACCTTGCAACGCAGGGTACTGAGAGGTAATACGATGTAATGACCTAAAATTTTACGATTTTAATATTAAAGTAATTAAAATGAATTTTTAATAGAAGAGTAAATTGGATGTCATACTTATAAATGTTAATGAAGGTCTTTCAGAAATGATCAATTTATATGTAATTTTGATCTATTTAGATTTATGGTTTGCGAAATAGTGACGCTGTAGTGTTTAAACAACGTACATAGCTGTTTCAGATCAAACTGGATACACAACCTATATGTAACATCCTGATATTTTCAATCATTCGCATCCACACATGTCGGATTCCAAAACTAACTTATAATTTTAAAATTTCAAAACATATAATTTTAAAAATCAAAATTTAAAACCTTTATAAAAGTAACATATATATATATATATCTTAAAATCAATATTTATTAAAACCAAAGTATTCATTTCACAACATTGAAAATCATTTCAATATATATATATTGACCAACGGTGTCTGTATATAATTTTCTATCCTATGGTCAACTGATACGGATATTTATCATTTCAATCAGCAATTTAAATATATACGTGTATGTATCATTTCAACCCGCAATCCAAACTTCAATTAAATGAAAATCGCTTGGGTTTATCATTTCAACCAATAACGATTTTCTTTTATTCTACAGATCGTTCGGGTATAATCATTTCAACCCATAGTGAATTCTATACCAACAGGGAATTTGCAGAGTGATAACAAATATAATAATAATATAACACATATATATCATCAATATAAATAATAGATAATAGTGTCAAATGTCATAGGTGAACAGATATAGATAATAACATATATATGACTGTGTAAATAACAAATAGCAGCATATTCCAGTTGTCGTTTCAATTGAAATCAAATTTAATAAATATAAGAATCGTTAATCGTGAGTGATTACTCACCTTTTAAGGCTAGAGAGATTCAACAATGAAATATGTTACGGATCCAAGCATGAATTTCGAAGAAAAGCATGATGGACACGAAATCAATGATAGAGCTGATAACAAAAGTCGATGGGAACAAACCAAAAATCAGTTTGATATGAATATATATATATATATATATATATATATTGCTATTATATTATGTGTATATATCAATATTTTGATTTAAGACAAATAAAATAAAATTTAAAATCATTATTTAATCAACCGCACTTAATATATATATGTTATATAAAAATCAAGACTTGATAAGCATTATGACCTCTATAAAATAGAAACCGAAATCATTACATATCATATTCAAATCAATACCAAATCAATGTATATATATTCTACCTGAAATATATATTATACGCATGCCACCTGACCTCATTTCTTAAAAAATGATATGATATATGTATAGAAATATATATATATATATATACAGTACAAAAATCAAAAATTTATAAAATAAATATATTACCTTTTAAACTTCACAGGTATATACGTAAGTAACTTTGTGTATATATATATATATATATCTATCTCTTATGGTTTATACAATATACGTTATAAAACAAGGTATCAGCTATTCAAGCTAATAGACATTACATATAAAAGCACTGAATCCAAAACAAAAGTTGCACCATATACTGGTAATATATAAAAAACATGAAATATATATATATATATATATATATATATATATCAACATGTATGTATAACTTTCAGCTAGATTGCATAAATAAATATATATACATAGGAATTATATAAAATCAATTGTATTCAAATATCACATATAGACTTTAGTATCAACATTTAAAAGGTAAATGGAAAAATATCAAAACCCGTAAGCTGCAACTTTTATATATTATAGTATATATATATATATCTCTAGAAACATTGAATATCTATATTATATTGCATATAGTATTATATAACATATACATACGTACCACTGTAAATAAAATAAAATATGTCTTATCTACTAAAAAAGAGGAGCGAGCACACTATACCATATTTAAAAAAAATCTGGAAGCCGTAGATATTTTCTACTTAAAACAGTATTATATATATTATCATATGCACTTATATATATAAACAAACTGTGAACCATATTTTTATACACTGCTAAGAAAATAAAAATATGGAAACATATATATACTTACTTTATGACCAATATATATATCAACAGTTTGAAAACTTGTATAAAACTTTACATATAAATATATATGTGTTAGCATACCTTAGTAGTAAAAAGAGGCTACACGCGTGGACATGGAGATGTGGAGCCGAACAAAAAGGGGAAAAGAAAGAGTGCTCAGCCAATCTTGGAAGGGCTTAGGCGTTGTTGTGGTGGCGGAGGTGGCGCAACTGTCAAGGAAATATGCTTCGGTCAGGGGCAGCAGTAGGGAAAGTGGAGGCACGGTGTTGTGGGCTTGGGAAACTGGAAGGGTCGAAGAAGCTCGGTTGCGGGTTCGGTGGAGATGAGTCGCATGATGATGTCGGCTTGCGTGTGCTTAGATAGTGCTGGGTAGTTGCGTGTAGGGGTGAGGGGCGATGAAGAGATTTGGGCAAGAGGAAGCTATATATATATTATATATATAATAACGACCTAATTTTTTCGACGCCGGAAAGTCGCCATCGATACATCCACTGTATCAAATGCTGAACAATCGAATGCCGGAAAATCAAACCGTTAGGGTTAAAGAAGAAGAAGATAGAAGAAGAAATAGAAACAATAATAGAATCTCACATTTCGCAGTGGAACAACATATAATAGACAAATGAGTAATCTTTAAAACAAAGAACTACATCAGTTTATACATACATCGTCGGAGTGTTACAATAACAAACAGCGGAAAAGAAATATCATATACTATAGATGCGCCTCACCATCCAGATTGCTCCTGATCTCCACAACATACTTTTCCGACTTCGCTCCAAAATAATGATGACCTGACTCTAGGCTGCCCGTATGGAAAATTATAGGGACATAGAGTTTAGAAAGGGAACAATAAACTCCAGGTCAGTCATGGGACTGGTGTGAGATCTTAAAAATAGTTATTTTCACAAAGGAAGGAAAATAAATCCGCTATGCTTTTGGAAAATGAAACTACCATAAGGCCTTCCGCCACACACAAATGCAAACACAGAATTAGAGGAGATTTCTCTTTATGATAGTCAAACATGCTTGATACACACAATCCTTTTGATATTATTATTAGTGCATAGTGTGGAAAACATTTCGAAAGTATAATATTAATCTTAGCCAGCATAAACATTTCGCACTTATGCCTACTATAGCTACCATGTTCAATAGCAGGTTACCGCCACATTCTATGGCAGGTTATACAACTAAAACCGTGCAGGGCGCGTATTGTTTCTTTGGATTTCCAACAAATGGTCTGGCAAAGGAACTTCCTACACTGAATGGAATGCCCCTAGAGAGACGTCCTTAAGAACTTAACCAGCTCTCTTCCAACACAAGGCCGAGTTACCACGCTGTAATACAACTATAACATAGTTAACTACTACAAGTATGCCATCCTCGGTCATTACCGACCTTTATCCGAGGATCCTCAACCACAAAGCAACAACCAAAAAGCAACAAATTTGCAGTAACCACATAAGTTAAGTATCCGGGCTCCATACCATGATACCACCTTTTTCGAGAAGGAAATGGACATACTCTGAGGACGCTACCCCTAAATTCTCTTGTTGCATCCTTCCTGTTCGACCATTCATGGGTTATGAGGTCCGACGAGGTCTCGTCCACAAAGCTACGTTTTTCACAAAAGCCATGCTTCGATCAATAAATGATTAGCAGCACTTCGTATGCCACATGACCAAATTGGGAATGTATCACTAGTAACCATTAACTACGTAACCTCTGAGCTCGTACGTCTTAGAGAAGGGTGTTAAGCTAAGAGAATAAATTCTCTGCCACCAACAGAAATGTATTTGATAGAAACCAGCTTTACATCTCAATGTGTAACGTCAGACATACATTCATACAAGTCCGTTCCGGGATCGAACGGAACCGAAGGCACTTCAAAGAAGCCCTTGCAATCCGGATATTTACTAATCCCGTTTGGAATCCCCATCACAAATGGTGATATAATCTCTATACCGGAGCAACTCGGTGCAGAGACATTCGACATGTAATCCTTTTGTTTTTGAAAATACCCAGTCTCAACACCATCTTAAAATGCAAACCCATTTCGTCGTATCATTATTCAGAATGGTTTTTATAACATAAAGTCCTCTCCCCCGGCTAATCCGAATAACGAACGCTTATTTTAAAAATAAGTGCTACATTCAGATTTCAAATAAATCACAACAAATTTCCACTTTGATCTTTTAAATAAAAGATCCATCACAAAGATTCGATGTGGTTTTCTAATATCCATTTGGAATCCGACCCCCGGTCGCATCGAAATTCAAACGCCGTTTAAAGGCCAATATTGATATTCGGTTATTTAACTATCAATCAACATTCACAACAATCACCAGATTTAAATAAGTTTTCCCTACTTATTTATTTTCAACATATCTTCGCAAGAAATAATTTTAACATTTCCTTACTTTGAAAACAAATGTCAAATCACTTTCCTTACGTGGAATAAATTTCCAAGTATTTATTTAATTCCACTGAAAATTCGCTGAGTTCGAATACTTTAAAATAATTTAAATCACTCATCTAAAAATATATACTAGGAAAAAAATAAAAACTACTTTTAAACACTTATTTAAATATTAGTTATGAAAACATTATACCAATATCTCATACAAAACTTCAAGTCTAAACTAATTTTAAAATAAAATTAGTAGATAAAGTATAAATATTTAAATAACCATTTTCTAAATCAAATATCAATTAAATCTTTAAAATAATCACTTCTATAATTAATTAGATAAATATTTACTTAAAAGCTTTTTAAAATAACTTAAGAAAATAATTTTCTCTACAAACATCCTTTTTGAAACTTACTTTAAAAACTTTTAATTTATATTTGAAAGCTACTTTAAAACATACTCGGCTTCCCAGGGAAAATACACTTTTCAAAATGGTCATTTTAAATCAATTAATAAATCCTTTCCGATTTATTTCAAATTTACATTCCAAATCCATAAATTTATTTCCACACTTCAAAGTAAACCAATATTTTATTTTTAAAACAAATTTTCCTTTGCTTTATAAAATTCCCATTGTGAATTTAAATTTTTAACTATCCACTGATCTACGATTTTCAATTCGATTTCCAAATATTCACTTGCAAACACTAAATCGAATCCCAAATTGATTTCTAATTTTATTTCCCAATACCAAATCAAATTCCAAATTGATTTCCAAATTTATTTTCTAACACCGAATCAAATTCCAAATTCGATTTCTAAAATTTATTTCAACATCAAATCAAATTCCAAATTGATTTCCAATTTGATTTTCTAACATCGAATCAAATTCCAAATTCTATTTTTAAAATTTATTTCAACATCAAATCAAATTCCAAATAAATTTCCAAATTTATTTTCTAACACCGAATCAAATTCCAAATTCGATTTCTAAAATATATTTCAACCTCAAATCAAATTCCAAATTGATTTTCTTTTTAAAATAAATTCCTTTATTTCTTCCAAACTATTTAAAATCCAAATTTTAAATAAATTCTACAACTTTTAATCCATTTATTAAAACTTTTCCCATATTTCGGAATTAATTCGATAAGATTTCAAAAATCAACTTTTATACTTTTAAATTCCTTCCTTTAATTTAATCTAATTCTCTAAAATGAATTTATTATAAATTTTCTACTTAGATTTCAAAAATCTAATTTTTATTTATTTTTGGTATCCTATGGTACCAAAAATATATTTGGCTAAACCGTAGCCATCAACGATTTTAATCACAAATATAATCATACACAGATTTTAATTAAATTAACACACAACATTGAAACAAATTCAAATATGTGAACAATCCAGTTGGATCCCTCCAACTTGTTTCCCTGCATCCACAGATGTTAGCACAACAATTAAATACCAATTCCACTTTGAGGTGGAATATCGCAGTATATGGGATTATATAAAATCACCCGCTATTATGCGGCGCATAGGGTCTCATCCGCTATATAATGCGAGAAATCAATCACTCCATATATATGTGTGTGTGTGTGTCTGTGTGTGTACTACTATATATACTATCACAAACAAACAGTTAATTAATAACAGAATTTCCAATTTAAATCTAGTGAGAAGATCTCATCTTTTGCTTACGCATGTAATCCATTTCCATTTCGACTTGTTTTCTTCACTGGTTTTGAACCTTGTATCAAACATTATACGATTTGTTAATATTTGAACTAGAAGAATAATTTAATCTCTCATTTAATAGATTGAATTAACAAATCGTTAAATTTAAACTAAATTTTCTTTTAATAATTATTTTCAGCAGCTAAAATATTAAATAAGTTAATTTGAACCAGCTAATCACCCTAATCCACTACTTCGAAATAACGAGTATGTTTTAAAATGTATATACCTACCTTCATTTCCTCCCTTTCGAAATTATATATACATATACATATATATTTACACACATACTTATATATATATAGGTTTAAAAAAATCTGATTTTATATAGACCCAAATATTTTAAAATTTCCAACTTCAAAAAACTTACCTCCATATATATATACACACACTATTTTTAAATTAAAGATGTGTGTGTGTCTATATATATATATATATATATTAAAACAGAAACCCGTTATATAGTTTTTTTAACCTGAATGTAAATTAAAACATGATTTTTCTTTCTTCCGTCAATCTATACAGTATATTTAAATTTAAAATAATTTCAAATAACTACCCTGCCATTCGATCAACCACTGCTCCTTGCCCTTGCCCACGTCGCGACACTCTCTTCCACGCGCGTGCATTTCCTCGCTTCGGCCACGACTTCGAATCGCCATCGCCTTGTATAAATCCTGAAACCCTAGCTATGCCCTCAACTTCGCCTTCCAGTCGCACGCCCCCTCTGATTGCCTACGCTGATGCTGCTCGACCTCCTATGCCCACGATTTCGAATTCTCAGTCGCGACCCGGTCAACGACTTCAGAATCATCGTCAAGCTCGTTTAACGATCTGCCCTAAATCGATTACAAATGAAATCGCTTCCCCTATATTTTTCTTTTCTGATTTACATTAGAAAAGGGGAGGGGGCCGTTTTAGATTTGAAAGGAAGCGAGTGATTTTTTATTCGTTCGTTTATTTTTCTTCTTTTATTTCACTGGCACGAATTTTTTTTATGAACGCGTGTAAAAAAGATAGAAAATGGAAGCCAAGTGTTCAAATTTTCCCTCAACGTGTCAGTTTGCTAAAATATTTATATATATTATTTATATTCAAAATTCAAATTCAAATTTAAATCGTCTCGGTTCTGCAGCTCACAATGTCGATCTCCGATCGATGTGTGCCGTCAAGCGTTCATAAGGTTATTTGCCTATTCCGAACGCAATGGAAAAGGTTCCGAGTCCAAATTCGATCATATGGAGAAGATAGCTTTTTGAACCCAGTTATTAAATAAAATTTCGATATCTTTTGGCAAGGCCGTGACACCAAGAACTTGACTAGACACCAAGGATGGTTCATCCTGGGGATCATTATTACATAGGTCTGCTATGGATGTCGGTAAAAAAATTTCGAGTCCGGATCAAGCTACAATTTATATGACATGACAAGCAAAGCTAAGAAAGCCAACATTCAAAATTTCAAGTCAATCGGAGCACGTATGCTCAAGATATTGGTCGATCACGGTTGAGAAATCCAAACTTGCATCGGTCATAACTCAAGATCTAGAAGTCCACATGCCACCAAATTTTCACAGCAGCTTACTGCCAACATAAAGAATGTTCACGCCAAATGTCAGCTCAATCGGATCAAATCTTGATCGATTCGAAATTGCTTCGTATCGATCATGGACCAACTTGCATCGATCATATCTCACAATCCACATGTCCAAATGCTATGAAATTTTCACAGTATCTTACTGGCAACATAAGGAATGTTCACGCCAAATTTCAGCTCAATCGGATCAAATCTTGATCGATTTGAAATTGCTTCGTATCGATCACGGACCATCTTGCATCGATCATATCTCACAATCCACATGTCCAAATGCTATGAAATTTTCACAGTATCTTACTGGCAACATGAGGAATGTTCATGCCAAATTTCAGCTCTATTTGATCAAATCTTGATCGATTCGAAATTGCTTCGTATCGATCACGGACCAACTTGCATCGATCATATCTCACAATCCACATGTCAAATGCTATGAAATTTTAACAGTATCTTACTGGCAACATGAGGAATGTTCATGCCAAATTTCGTCCCAATCGGATCAAATCTTGATCGATTCAAAATTGAGTTCGAATCGATCTCGGAACGGGCCCCAATTTCCTAAGGCCGGGCATGCGGGCCCCCTCACATGCCAGAAATGGTGTCCCGAATTTTCAGCGAAATATCAGCCTCCGGCACTTATAAATAGAGCCCCTGGTCATTCAGAAAAGAGGTCGGAGAATTTTCAGAGTAAAAGAACGCCCGGACTCTGCCACGTTCACTCAAGAACGCCATTACTGCCATTAATCTCGAATTTAAGCTTATTATCTGCTGTACTTCGCTATAAAAACTTGTAATCTTCAAGTATCAAGCAATAAAGTGATAAAACTTCATAGTGGACGTAGGCCATACGCCGAAACACTCTAAAACTCTGTGTTTCTATGCATTTTCTTATATGTTTATTGGTGTGTTTGTTAGGTCTGCTTCGTTTTACAAATTTTCTCTTCATTTTATCTCTTCAAACACATCCGGAGAGTGTTGTGCCCAATTTTGGTACAAACACTTTGGTGCTTTCACTGAGAGCAACCTAGTTTTTCTCCCGTTCGTTGGATCTACTTTCGATATCGGATTGCATAAATCTAAGGAGAAGATCCAGATCTGTTGTTCAGCGGTTCCTTCTATTCTATTTAGATTGCCCCAGATTTAAGAGGAACCATATTCATCATGAAGTCCGTACCCATATTTTCGAATCCAAAAAAAATGTTGTTTTCCGTACCCATATTTTCGAATCCAGAAAATATGCTGTTCTTCGTATCCATATTTTCGTATCCACGAAAATATGATGAAGTTCGTACCCATATTTTTGAATCTAGAAAAATGTTGTTTTTCGTACCCATATTTTCGAATCCAGAAAATATGCTGTTTTTCGTATCCATATTTTCGTATCCATGAAAATATGATGAAGTTCGTACCCATATTTTCGAATCCAGAAAAAATGTTGTTTTTCGTACCCATATTTTCGAATCCAGAAAATATGCTGTTTTTCGTATCCATATTTTCGTATCCATGAAAATATGATGAAGTTCGTACCCATATTTTCGAATCCAGAAAAATGTTGTTTTTCGTACCCATATTTTCGAATCCAGAAAATATGCTGTTTTTCGTATCCATATTTTCGTATCCATGAAAATATGATGAAGTTCGTACCCATATTTTCGAATCCAGAAAAAATGTTGTTTTTCGTACCCATATTTTCGAATCCAGAAAATATGCTGTTTTTTGTATCCATATTTTCGTATCCATGAAAATATGATGAATTCCGTGCCCATATTTTCGAATCCAGAAAATATGTTGTTCTTCGTACCCATATTTTCGAATCCATGAAAATATGATCATTTTCGTATCCATGTTTTCGTATCCAGAAAATGTGATGATTTTCGTATCCATGTTTTCGTATCCAGAAAATTTGGTGATTTTCGTATCCATGCTTTCGTATCCGGTAAATTTGGTGATTTTCGTATCCATGCTTTCGTATCCAGTAAATGTGGTGATTTTCTAATCCATGCTTTCGTATCCAGTAAATGTGGTGGTTTTCGTATCCATCAACAGATAGTCTCTCTTCGTATCGATCACGTATTGACTATTTCGTATCCATCGGGGAGTGCTACTTCGTATCCATCCTGGAAGACCTTGCTCGAATCCATCAGGGCTCGTTAGTTCGTGTCCATCAAGTTACTTCGTATCCATCACGGAATCACTGTTCGTATCCATCAAGTTGGAGCAAAAAGCGATCGATACGAAAAGTGATCGATACGAAATTATATCGATATGAAAACTGATCGATACGAAATTCGATCGATACGAAATGATGGGTACGAAGTGCATCTGATGATCGATCCAGCCAGCTGCATTTCGCATCGATACGAACTACGCAGTTCGAATCCATCAAATCACCACCTCCAGAAGCCAATATCCATTGATACGAACTGCGAATCATCAGTTCATTTCCAGTGACATCGAGCTCATCGATACGAAATGAAGTCCACTGCAATGGAGTCCAATGAATTTCATAACCATCGATGCGAACGAACATTTCGTATCCATCATTTAAAAAAAAGAATTTCGGGTACGATCCAAATTTCCTAAAAATACCAAGGAAATTCAAAACTCAACTTAATCAAAACTCAACTTAATCAAGGAACATTCTAATCGTTCCATGACTGGACGAGATGTAGGGGATTACAACAGCAATTGTTGAATTGCAATCAAGGAATGGGTATAGAAATACCACTCAACTGTGCTCCCAGAGGTTGGAGAACCTAGCTAATATTCCAAGAACTAAAGTTAATCAATGTATCATGCTTCTAAAGTGGACTACAACTTCCTCCAATTGACCAGCTTTTAAAACTCCTAAACTGACAATTATGGTGCGATGGCTAGTATGACGACTACTCTACGCTGTCAACTCTTCCAATTCAAAGCATAGCTGGTCACCACTGAACCATCTTCAAACGTCCACAATCTTGATCATTCCGCATCTATCTGACTAAAAGCATGGCATACAATCTCAAGAGGACTTCCTTAATACGTTATACGGGTATCCTTCCTGGTGAAAATAAGAAATAATCACCAATCTATGAGCCCATCTTAATCTACTCACCATCCAACCGGCATTACCAACCGCTCGAACGTTGGGAAATCGGGCATACATCATTCACTAGTATACAAGGCCCTGTAGCCTTAAAATGAACTTGATAATGTTGACATTAGTATATCTCCTAGTCAGGACCATTCATTGAAATCATCCTACATGCAAAATTTGTAGCAAAAATTCAGCATGCTTACTATGTCAGTGTAATATGGAAATTCGACCTCCGACACTATCTCATGAAGGGAGAATGGTGCATGGATTCCATGAAGAATGATGAATGCCATCAAATGCAAAATCCATTCTCTAAATCAGGAAGCTCCTCTTCTTTAGATGGCTACCGTGGATGCCAACGCCATAGGGCTTCCTCGAAAAGGATAACTCTAACAATATGTTCGAGCCCTATAAAACGAAGGGCCGAGAATCCCTGATCCCTATCAGTCACAAACTTTGGTCAAACTGAGCCACTTGCATTAGACTTCCAACAGAGAAGGGCTAGACTGAAGTGCAATAGCAAGCATACGACGCTGCTTTACACATCAATGAGATTTAATCCGATCTCTTTTGAATTAATTCTATTTCAATTTCGTTTATGTTGCGAAATATGACCAACTTGAATTAAACTACTTGAAAATGATGCAGGTAACCGAGTACTTAAGGATGGGTGCAAATCAACCTCTGTGTACTATGCTCAAATCATTGAGGTATCATCATGACGAGCATGATTCAACCACTCGTCGGTATTATATGCACCTGACTTGGGGGCAGGGTATTAAAGCAGAAGAGACAGAAAAGGTTGGGACTCCAGTACAAAGTGGATGCAACCGACCATCCACCCATTTTCCTATGCAGTTTAATTAGGATATTTGAGAAAGACTTGTAGTTATATGTCCCAACAATTCACTCTCCATCTCGTACTTGAAGTTCGCCAAAATACTTATGCTTCTTCTGATTCCCAGTAGAATTAGAATCATACCAAGGGTGGACGTGATCGTCCATGCATCCAATCCTGCATTAGACGCTTGTGGTTACTTAATAACACTTGTTTAAAGTGGATATGATTTGACCATTCACTCCCCAATTTGCGTCTGTGATTCCGCAGAACAATCGTGCCTTAAATCGACTTCATCAGGGGCCAACCCTCAATTTATAGACATCAACAATCGACTGCTTACTCGCTGATCATCATGAGCCATCATTCCATCTCTCTTCCTCAACTCGACTGGAAGAGCGCAAAGTGGACGTGGCTCGACCGTCTACTCTCCAACTCTTGCCCCCAACTTAAGGGAAAATAGCACAACTCAAAGTAGATGTAGTTCAGCCATCCTCTCCTCTGCTCGAGCTCAAAGCTTGCCAGAACACTAATCTTACTCCTTAGGCTTGGCAGAAGCGGGATCCAAATGAACACGGATGCGATTCATCCGTCCATAACCTAAGTCTCATCCTTCATTGATGGCAGATAAGTGGAAAGTAATCGAGATCCCACCGATCATTTGCTAAGCGAAACCCTCAGCTCGGGGGAAAGCCATCACATCAAAGGCTGAACTGGACCAACACACGACAGTCCTACAACTAACTCTGAATTCCCAGAGTGCGAATTGGAGTATAAACATTCAATATCTCGTTCCCAGTGCGCGAACGGACTCCAACTTCCCAGAGTGTGAATTGGAGTATAAACATCCAATAACTCGTTCCCAGAGTGCGAACGGACTCCAAATTCCCAGAGTGCGAATTGGAGTATAAACATTCAATAACTCGTTTCCAGAGTGCGAATGGACTCCAAATTCCTAGAGCGCGAATTGGAGTATAAACATCCAACAACTCGTTCCCAGAGCGCGAACGGACTCTAACTTCCCAGAGTGTGAATTGGAGTATAAACATCCAATAAATCGTTCCCAGAGCACGAACGGGCTCCAAATTCCCAGAGTGCGAATTGGAGTATAAACATCCAACAACTCGTTCCCAGAGCGCGAATGGACTCCAACTTCCCAGAGTGTGAATTGGAGTATAAACATCCAATAACTCGTTCCCAGAGCGCGAACGGACTCCAACTTCCCAGAGTGTGAATTGGAGTATAAACATCCAATAAATCGTTCCCAGAGTGCGAACGGACTCCAACTTCCCAGAGTGTGAATTGGAGTATAAACATCCAATAAATCGTTCCCAGAGTGCGAACGGACTCCAAATTCCCAGAGTGTGAATTGGAGTATAAACATCCAATAAATCGTTCCCAGAGTGCGAATGGACTCCAACTTCCCAGAGTGTGAATTGGAGTATAAACATCTAATAAATCGTTCCCAGAGTGCGAACGGGCTCCAACTTCCCAAAGTGTGAATTGGAGTATAAACATCCAATAAATCGTTCCCAGAGTGTGAACGGACTCCAAATTCCCAGAGTGTGAATTGGAGTATAAACATCAAATAAATCGTTCCCAGAGTGTGAACGGACTCCAAATTCCCAGAGTGTGAATTGGAGTATAAACATCAAATCCATCGTTCCCAGAGTGTGAACGAATTCCTAAAAAGCCCAAATAGGTGTGTCTGACCATCTATCGGCTGACTCCAACTTCCCAGAGTGTGAATTGGAGTATAAACATCTATTCCAGGTTCCCGGAATGCGAACCAACCCATCAATACGAACTCCAACTTCCCAGAGCGTGAATTGGAGTATAAACATAAATTACAGGTTCTCGGAGCGCGAATCGAAGCATCCGTGCTAACTCCAAGTTCCCAAAGCATGAATTGGAGTATAAACATAAATTACAGGTTCTCGGAACGCGAACCGAAGCATCCATGTTAACTCTAAGTTCCCAAAGCATGAATTGGAGTATAAACATAAATTACAGGTTCCCGGAGCACGAACCGAAGCATCTGTGCTAACTCCAAGTTCCCAAAGCATGAATTAGAGTATAAACATAAATTACAGGTTCCCGGAGCGAAAACCGAAGCACCCATGCTAACTCCAGATTCCCAGAGCGCGAGTCGGAGTAAAAATATCAATTCCAGGTTCCCGCAGTGCGAACCAAAATGCAAATGCTAACTCCAGATTCCCAGAGCGCGAGTCGGAGTACAAACATCAATTCCAGGTTCCCGGAGCGTGAACCGAAACGTCAATGCTAGCTCCAAGTTCCCAGAGCGTGAATTGGAGGATAAACATCAATTCCAGGTTCCCGGAGTGCGAACCCAAAACATACATGCTAACTCCAAATTCCCAGAGCGTGAAGTGGAGTATAAGCATCAATTCCAGGTTCTCGGAGCGCGAACCAAAATATACATGATAACTCCATATTCCCAGAGCGTGAAGTGGAGTATAAACATCAATTCCAAGTTCCCGGAGCGTGAACTAAAATATACGTGCCAACTCCAGATTCCCAGAGTGCGAACTAGAGTATAAACACCAACTAATTCCAAATTCCCAGAGTGTGAATTGGAGTATAAACATCAACTCTAGGTTCCTAGAGTGCGAACCGGAGTATAAACACTAACTCCAGATTCCCAAAGTGCGAACTGGAGTGTAAACATCAACTAACTCCAGATTCCCAGAGTGCGAACTGGAGTATAAACATCAGCAAACTCTAGATTCCCAGAGTGCGAACTGGAGTATAAACATCCACAAACTCCAAATTCCCAGAGTGCGAACTGGAGTATAAACATCAACTAACTCCAGATTCCCAGAGTGCGATCTGGAGTATAAACATCAACTAAATCTAGTTTCGAGAGCGCAGACTAGAGTATAAATACCAAACGTGTCTGACTGACAATCCATCAACCAACTCCAGTCCTCAAAGATAGAATTGGAATATAAATATCAGTAGGGATGCGATTCGACTGTCCATCTATCAACTCTGATCCCGCAGCAAGTCCTGTAGGCAAAAAGTGGATGTGATTCAACCATCCGCTTTCCTATCTTCCCCTGACATGGGGGCATACTTATCATTAAAAATCGAATGCTCCGACCATCTTGTATAAAGCGGGCACGACATGACCATTCATGCATCAACACTTATCCTCGGCACGGGACCTATAACATAATCTTATAGGGATGCACTCCAACCCAGCAAGACAAGATTTCTTCCTTGATTAGACAGGGAGATGTAGATTCGCAAAACGGACCTAGCTGAACGTCTTATTCCAAATGGATGTGATTACCCATCCTACCGCAAATGAACGTGACACGACCGTTCATCCGCTAACTCTAGCCAATGATCTTGCGGGTTGTGCATGCAACGTGGCTGGATATGACCCAACCATCCGCCAATTAGCTCCTTTCTCCAAATCAGAAGGAGGAACATCAAATTAAAGTGGTCGCAATGTGACCGGCTACACTTCGACTTTCGCCATTGACTAGTGCCAGAGGAATTAATCGAGGAAAATGTGGTTCGACCATTTTCTGCTAAAATTCTTAGTCCCCAGAGTGTGGGCAGGGATGTAAATATCAAATAGGTGCGACTAATGGCCCTTCAACTAACTCTCATCTCCGGAGTACGACTACGAGCGTAGACAAATGAATGAATGTGATCAGACCTTTCATTCACCAACTCCGACCAAAAGTCGACGGGAGGAATATAAACTCGCTACAGGTGCAATTAGACTGTCCACAAACTGACTCTACGACTGTGGGCAGAATAACAAATCATTGAAAAGAAGAGAAAGGTGACCCGCTACATCGCTAGCTTAGCGTCCTTTACAACTTAAGGCAATGACTGCAAGGAGGCCTTAATGCTAACCAATTAGAATGATGCGCGAAGTTACGGGGAGCCAATTATATCATACCGCTAGATCGACGGGCAATATCGATCTGCACCTTTCATAGCATACCAATGGATCGATAGGCAATGTGGTCCTTATATTCTACATTGTGTCGCTAAATCGACGGCCAATGTCGATCCTCTTCAATTACAAATCGTTGTGACACGAGCGCCCATCGAATACCTTCGACCACCAGAGCATGGATAGAACCACGAATGAGTGTGACTTGACCATTTATCCTCCGTCGCCCTCCTTCGATCCGCCAGGAAGAGAACGAGACTGGATGAGCATGACCTGACTGCATTTGAGCTGATTTTGTCCGTAGATCTGACGGGAGAACCTAATCGAAACGGACGTGGTTGATCGCCCAACTCCGAAAGAATGCAATGCGACCATTCATTCTTCGACTCTTACCATGATCCGACTAAACGAGCTATTCACAACGAGTGCAACAGAACTGTCCACGCACCGATTCTTACCCTCGATCCGATAAGGGAAGTATCAATCCTATATTGGATCTTACTGGACGATTCACTCTTCAATTTTTGCCTTGAGTATGACGACATAAGCAACAAAGTGAATGTCGATGAGGCAACGAAGTATTCTACCTAGAGGAAAGAACTAGGACAGAATGCAGAATATGGCACGGCTCGGTCTTCCATCGGTTAACTCGATATCACGGTTAAATGGGATAGAGTGCGAAATTGAAGCGAACATTATCTACCTTGCTGCTTATCGAGATATTCCCCAGACTTGGGGGCATGCACGAGAAATGAGATGAATATAATTTGATCTTTTATCAGACAACTCTAGCTCTTACAACTTGGACTATAGTATAAACACAGTAGAAGCTAGGCTCAATCATTCGCGCAATATATCCATCAATCCAAGACCTAATATTACGTATCCATCGATACGAAGCATACATTCTAACATCTCAAATCGACCCAGGAGAGGATCGATATGAAAGGAAGGACTTAAAACAACCATCGAGCGTTCTTACAACTTAAATTTCACTTCGATATAGGAGAGGATCGATACAAACTCAATCCGAACAACAACCAAAGAACTTGATGACGACCCGCAAATGTGCAAACATGAATAGGTGTCAGCCTAACATATGTGCATGTATGCCAAACTAACACTCAATTTTCAAAGTTACCAGGAATTGAATGCTTACCTGATGACAATCAAAATGATGAACAACAAATCGCTAGTGCTCAACACTCAGTTACAACAAAACACTTCATGATCATTGACAATCAACAGTTTGACATCTACGTCACTGAAGATCAACCAAAGGCAAAATCTTTTGACGAAAAGATAGAAACTACTCAGTGAATTGGGTAGAACTTTTCAGAATGAAGATGGCAGCTTTTCAAAGCACGTCATGTTCACACAAGACGTACTTTGGGGGGCAAATGTTATCCCGCCTTTTGGCAAGGCCGTGACACCAAGAACTTGACTAGACACCAAGGATGGTTCATCCTGGGGATTGTTATTACATAGGTCTGCTATGGATGTCGGTAAAAAAATTTCGAGTCCGGATCAAGCTACAATTTATATGATATGACAAGCAAAGCTAAGAAAGCCAACATTCAAAATTTCAAGTCAATCGGAGCTCGTATGCTCAAGATATTGGTCGATCACGGTTGAGAAATCCAAACTTGCATCGATCATAACTCAAGATCTATAAGTCCAAATGCCACCAAATTTTCACAGTAGCTTACTGGAAACATATGGAATGTTCACGCCAAATTTTAACTCAATCGGATCAAATCTTGATCGATTCGAAATTGCTTCGTATCGATCACGGACCAACTTGCATCGATCATATCTCACAATCCACATATCCAAATGCTATGAAATTTTCACAGTATCTTACTGGCAACATAAGGAATGTTCACGCCAAATTTCAGCTCAATCGGATCAAATCTTGATCGATTCGAAATTGCTTCGTATCGATCATGGACCAACTTGCATCGATCATATCTCACAATACACATGTCCAAATGCTATGAAATTTTCACAGTATCTTACTGGCAACATGAGGAATGTTCATGCCAAATTTCAGCTTAATTGGATCAAATCTTGATCGATTCGAAATTGCTTCGTATCGATCACGGACCAACTTGCATCGATCATATCTCACAATCCACATGTCCAAATGCTATGAAATTTTCACAGTATCTTACTGGCAACATGAGGAATGTTCATGCCAAATTTCGTCTCAATCGGATCAAATCTTGATCGATTCAAAATTGAGTTCGAATCGATCTCGGAACGGGCCCCAATTTCCTAAGGCCGGGCATGCGGGCCCCCTCACGTGCCAGAAGTGGTCTCCCGAATTTTCAGCGAAATATCAGCCTCCAGCACTTATAAATAGAGTCTCTGGTCATTCAGAAAAGAGGTCGGAGAATTTTCAGAGTAAAAGAATGCCCGGACTCTGCCACGTTCACTCCAGAATGCCATTGATCTCGAATTTAAGCTTATTATCTGCTGTACTTCGCTATAAAAACTTGTAATCTTCAAGTATCAAGCAATAAAGTGATAAAACTTCATAGTGGACGTAGGCCATACGCCTAACCACTCTAAAACTCTGTGTTTCTATGCATTTTCTTTTATGTTTATTGGTGTGTTTGTTAGATCTGCTTCATTTTACAAATTTTCTCTTCATTGCATCTCTTCAAACACATCCGAAGAGTGTTGTGCCCAATTTTGGTACAAACAGCATCTACTTATCGTACGGCCAAACGATCACTTCAAACATTGCGAAAATTGAAATCCGATAATACTACACTATTACAGATCCAATGAAACTAGTTTCGTCGAATTCCGAGACTGTGCCTCGGAAAGCTATTTTTAAATATCGATTTAAACGATATAAATTCCAAAACTGAACAATTTGCTTTCAAATTCAATTCTGAAGCTTCTATTATCCTTAGTATTATCAATACAAATTTTACAAGCCTTTGAAATATTTTTAATCGGCTTAAAATCAAAATTCAACATTTTACCCAACTTCAACAAATTAAATTCAATAATTTAATTGTCAAATCCATAGTTATATTTGAAATTCAAGTTAAAATAACTTTCAAATATTTAAAATCAATTAAGTATTTCAATTTCAAATGTTCGAAATTCTAGGTAGTCACGTTCTTCTCCCCTTAAAAGAATTTCGTCCCGAAATTACTAGTTAAGATGAATGATCCTTAACCCGTTTACTATTTACCCAATCCAAATAGTTTTATCAATAACTTGCCAAAAAAAAATCTTTTTATTAAAGATCCATTATCAATTCAACTACTTTCCAACCTTAACCATGAATTCCAAACAATATTGTTTTCTTAACAATTCAAATTTAAATTTAAATTCAAATTTTAAAGTTTCAAAATTTTCTCAAATTTATTTTAGCTCCCTAAATTTTCAAATAATTTCGTCAACATCTCCTTCGCGCGGCTAGCTCGGTAGGACTACAAAATGCCACAACGGGCCCTCAGATTTCAAAAAGAAAACAAAAAGCCAAGCGGCTAAATAAAGAATCATCAAATTTCATATTGAAATTTATATACATACCTTTTTTGAGCAAATTAAATTTTATCTTCGTAATCAAATCCCAATTCCATTTTTCTTTATATCACATGTATATCTTTCTTAACAATAAGGTCTAATCACAACATTCAAAACCATTTTATACATTTCTTTACGAAATTTCAATATTCATTTCATTCAAACCCGTACGATGCCCGTATATCATTCGTACGCAATACCAGATTCGATCGCTTACTCGACCACACAATTTCACTTCCGAATTAGTATCGTCCACGCGACTTCCTAGTGCGGACTCGGATCTGGTTTCTTGATCAGAAAACCGTCATTTTCCTTGTGTAGCCGCAAACTATGATAGAGAACTTCCAGAATCAACCAAAAATCCATATCCAGGTTCGTAGTCGAAAATCGAGTGAAAAATCCTAACTCAAATTGATATAACTATCTCGAAATTCTATGCTCGAATTCTGGATCAAATCATTATGCGAATAGAATAATATATGTACGTCCTACGTATTTATTCCAATTGATTATTAGCTATATCAAGTTTTCTTTTCCTTTATTCACATTGATTTTCATTACCTTATTCACAATTACCATTCCACAACTTTGGTTTTATCTATTCATATTTAAACTGGATTTCAAATTCCATATGAATTCCTTTTACCTTTCATTTATAATTATTGGATTCAATTCATTTCAAACCATATCTATTTGGTCATTCCTTCGATTAGTTTCACTTACTAATTTTATTTTAATACTTCGCTTCGTTTACCACAAATCAAATTCAATTCCAATTCCAGTTCTATTTACTTACAAATTCGAAATGAATTTCAACATTCAATTTCCTTTCATTTACTTGCAATTGTAAATTCATTTATTCATTCACAATTTTATTTTCCACCTTAATAAATTTTATTCCATAACTATTTTTTTATCAGATTCCGGAGTCTTTCTAACATTTGAAAATCATTCTTGAAATCAATTAAAATTACCTTTTGAATTCCCAAAATCAAACCCAGTTTTCCAAACAACTACAATTTTTTAAATAATTTGGCAGCAATTCCTTTCTTGGAAACTCGAAAATGAACACCAATGATGTCGTGATCATCATCGGAATTATTTTCCAGTGACCAAAAAGAGTTTAGTGCTTTTATCCCTCCAAAACATTTTCCAAAACCTTTGAAAACCATTTTTCAAACTCAAAAGGGATTTAATTTCCAAAATTTCCAAATCTCAAATCCTTTCAAAAATATTTTCAAATATTTCTCTGAAATTCTATTTCAAATTATAAATCACATTTACAAATCTCATTTGTATAGTAATTTATATTCCTAGTTTTTTGTTAATGATTCCAATCTCTTATTCAATAATCAATGATAATAATTTAATATTATCGCTTCCTAACAATCAAACAACCATATATAACTATAATAATTTACGGAAAATTATTTCTTTCATATATAAAAATAATTTGGATAAAATTATTTCATTTATTCGATTTTAAAACAATATCGTGTCGAATTGTTCTATACAAGTGTTTAGAGATTCCTATCAATAACGTTAATTACTCGTATTGACCAGAATCCATATATCACTCAACAAACCAATCAACACAATAAAAAACAATTTTATATTCACTAACAAATACGCGCTCATATCTATTATTACATTCAAACTCATTCTAGAGTACTACTTACTCTATCTCTAATGAGTAATCCCCACCAGAGCCAAGATTGTCGCTTAACCAAATGCTCTGATACCAAAAAGTAACGACCCAATTTTTTCGACGTCCGAAAGTCACCATCGATATGTCCACTGTATCAAATGCTAAACAATCGAATGCCGAAAAACCGAACCATTAGGGTTAAAGAAGAAGAAGGAAGAAGAAGAAACTGAATCAATAACAGAATATCATATTTCGCAGCAGAACAATATATAATAGATAAATGAATAATCTTTAAAACAAAGAACTATATCAGTTTATACATACATCGTCAGTGTTACAACAACAAACAGCGGAAAAGAAATATCATATACTACAGATACGCCTCGCCATCCAGATTGCTCCTGATCTCCACAGCATTATTTTATGACTTCGCTCCAGAATAATGATAACCTGACTCTAGGCTGTCCGTGTGGAAAAATTTGGACACCTAGAGTTTAGAAAGGGAATAATAAACTCCATGTCAGTCATGAGGCTGGTGTGAGATCTTGAAAACAGTTATTTTCACAAAGAAAGGAAAAGAAATCCGCTATGCTTTTGGAAAATGAAACTACTATAAGGCCTCCCGTCACACACACAATGCAAACACAGAATTGGAGGATGTTTCTCCTTATGATAGTTAAACATGCTTGATACGCAAAATCCTTTTGATATTATTATTAGTGCATAGTGTGGAATACATTTCGAAAGTATAATATTAATCTTAGACAGCATAGACATTTCACACTTATACCTACTATAGACACCATGTTCAATAGCAGGTTACTGCCACATTCCATGGCAGGTTATACAACTAAAACCGTACAGGGCGCGTATTGTTTCTTTGGATTTCCAACAAATGGCCAGGCAAAGGAACTTCCTACACCGAATGGAAGGTCTTTAGAGGGACGTCCTCAAGAACTTAACCATCTCTCTGCCAATAGCATGCCGAGTTACCTTACATTGTAATATAGCTATAACATAGGTAACTACTACAAGTATGCCATCCCCGGTCGTTACTGACCTTTATCCGAGGATCCTCAACCACAAAGCAACAACCACAAAGCAATAAATTTGCAGTAACCACATAAGTTAAGTATCTAGGATCCATACCATGATACCACCTTTTTCCAGAAGGAAATGGACATACCCTGAGGGCGCTACCCCCAAACTATCTTGCCGCATCCTTCCTGTTTCGACCATTCCCGGTTTGTGAGGTCCGACAAGGTCTCGTCCACAAAGCTACGCTTTTCACAAAAGCCATGCTTCGATCAACAAATGATCAGCAGCACTTCGTATGCCACATTACCAAATTGGGAATGTACCACTAGTAACCATCAACTAAATAATCTCTAAGCTCGTACGTCTCAGAGAAGGGTGTTAAGTTAAGAGAATAAATTCTCTGCCATCAACAGAAATGTATTGATAGAAACCAGCTTTACATCTCAAAGTGTAACGTCAGACATACATCTATACAAGTCCGTTCCTAGATCGAACAAAATCGAAGGCACTTCAAAGAAACCCTTGCAATTCAGATATTCACTAATCACGTCCGGCATCCCCATCACAAAGGGTGGTATAATCTCTATACTGGAGCAACTCGGTGCAGAGGCATTCGACAGGTAATCCCTTCATTTTTGAAAATACCCGGTCTTCAACACCATCTTCAAATGCAATCCTATTTCATCGTATCATTTTTCGAAATGGGTTTTATGGAACAAAGTCCTCTCCTGGCTAATCCGAATAACGAGTGCTTATTTTAAAAATAAGTGTTACATTCAGATTTCAAATAAATCACAACAAATTTCCACTTTGATCTTTTAAATAAAAGATCCATCACAAATATTCGGTGCGGTTTTCGAATATCCATTTGGAATCCGACCCCCCGGCCGCATCGAAATTCAAACGCCGTTTAAAGGCCAATATTGGTAGTCGGTTATTTAACTATTAATCAACATTCACAACAATCACCAGATTTAAATAATTTTCCCCTAATTATTTATTTTCAACATATCTTCGCAAGATATAATTTTAACACTTCAATACTTTGAAAACAAATTTCAAATCACTTTCCTTACATGGAATAAATTTCCAAGTATTTATTCAATTTCACTGAAAATTCACCGAGTTCGAATACTCTAAAATAATTTAAATCGCTCATCTAAAAATATACACTTGGAAAAAATAAAAACTATTTTTAAACACTTATTTAAATATTAGTTGTGAAAACATTATACCAATATCTTATACAAAACTTCAAGTCCAAACTAATTTTAAAATAAAATTAGTTGATAAAGCATAAATATTTAAATAACCATTTTCTAAATCAAATATCAATTAAATCTTTAAAATAATCACTTCTATAATTAATTAAATAAGTCTTTACTTAAAAGATTTTTAAAATAACTTAGAAAATAATTTTCGCTACAATCATCCTTTTTGAAACCAACTTTAAAAACTTTTAATTTATATTTGAAAGCCACTTTAAAACATACCCGGCTTCCCACGGAAAATACACTTTCCATTTCAAAATGGTCATTATAAATCAATTAAATCCTTTCTGATTTATTTTAAATTTACATTCCAAGTCCATAAATTTCTTTCCACACTTAAAAATAGACCAATATTTTATTTTTAAAAAAATTTTCCCTTTCCTATGTAAAATTCCCATTGTGAATTTAAAATTTTAACTATCCACTAACATACGATTTTTAAATCGATCATCAAATATTCACTTTCAAACACCAAATCGAATCCCAAATTGATTTCTAATTTTATTTCCCAATACCAAATCAAATTCCAAATTGATTTCCAAATTTATTTTCTAATACCGAATCAAATTCCGAATTAGATTTCTAAAATTTATTTCAACATCAAATCAAATTCGAAATTGATTTCCAAATTTATTTTCTAACACCGAATCAAATTCCAAATTCGATTTCTAAAATTTATTTCAAGATCAAATCAAATTCCAAATTGATTTCTAAATTTTTTTTCTAACAATTCGAAATTCGATTTCAAAAATTTATTTGAACATCAAATCAAATTCCAAATTAATTTTCAAATTAATTTTCTTTTTAAAATAAATCCTTTATTTCTTCAAACTATTTAAAATCCGAATTTTAAATAAATTCTCCAACTTTTAATCCATTTACTTAAAACCTTTCCCATATTTCGGAATTCATTCAATAAGATTTCAAAAATCAACTTTTATACTTTTAAATTCCTTCCTTTAATTTCATCTAATTCTCTAAAATGAATTTATTATAAATTTTTTACTTAGATTTCAAGAATCCAATTTTTATTTATTTATGGTATCCTACGATACCAAAAATATATTCGGCTAAACTATAGCCATCAATGATTTCAATCACAAATATAACCATACACAGATTTTAATTAAATTAACACATAACATTGAAAAAAATTCAAATATTTCAGGAATCCTGTAATGACCCGTAAATCCATACCCCTTTGAGTCAACAGTATTCTCCATCAATCAACTCAAGATGAACGGAAATACGAACCATTAGGGTTAAAGAAGAAGAGGTAGAAGGAGAAAATAGAGAACAACATCAGAATCTAACTATCGTAGCGGAATAAAATACAATAGACAATAAATGATCTTTGCACAAAAACAAATATATCTGTTTATACATTACATCATCAGAGTACAGCATCAGAGTTCAATACAAACAACAACACAACTCAGGACGGTTATAATATCTCGTCCTTCCAAAAACCAAATACACAGCGGAATATTTCATGAAATTACGGAAGTATGTATCGCCATCCAGCTCCACAACATCCTTTCCTGTAATCTATAATACTCGTTCTGACCCAAGCATTATAGTTAAATAACACCCGAGTTATTCTGGAATACCAGCAAGAGAAACCACACTCAAATTGATTATTAAAGTTTCAAAATCCTTTGAAAACAAAAGCATCTCATAAGACCACGTCACAAATAAACATGTCGGGTTTTTACCTTATGATAGCTAAAACATTTCTTATCAAAATCCTCTGATATTATAATAGTGTCTATATACAAATACTTATTCAAATAGCTGAAATTGTTACCTGATTAAATTCCAGCATACTAGCCACAAAATGGGTTATACAAACAAAAACCGTAAAAGGCACGTAGGGAGAATGGATTTCCATCTAATGACTAGGCACTGGGGTACCACCTATCACAGTACGTGGCCTAGATCACCATACCGAGGATCCCTCCCGATCTCCTGCAACACAAGAACGAGGCTACCCCTTATTGGATAATCCCGAGTAAGATCACACCGAGGTTGGGATCAGCAACCGCCCACTAAGCCGAATAAAAAAAGGGATATCTAGACATGGATGACCTTACCCTAGTGGGTGCTACCCACTTAGCCTTGCTGCATATCCCATGATTTTCAGCCATTCCCGGTTGATGATGCTCGAGGCTAAGCATTACCTTTTTAGAACATATCACTTAGAATGCTCACCGTCCACCTGACGATGTTCTGAAAACATCCATCCATACAAGTCCGTCCTGGGTTCGAACGGAACCGAAGGCACTACTCCTACTACATCCATTTTGGAATCATCCTAAGGGTTAGTAGCGACTAGACCTTGCACTTCACTGCTCCACCTTCGAATCCAAACTCGTCTTGCTCACGAAAACGTACAAACTGGATCGACGTGGTTTTCAGGAAATAAATCCCGATCCCGCTCTCTTCGAAACGATCAGCGCATTGGCTAAATATTGATGGTCGGTTATTTAGCTATCAATTAACATTCACAAACAACCATCAAACATAAATACTTTCACCAAATTATTTATTAATCTCAAAATATCTTCATAAGATATATTTCCACTTTTCAACCTGTTGAAAACAGTTTTAAATCACACTCTTCTCATGGAATGAATTCCCAAATATTTATTTCCACCGAAAACACCAAGTACAAATAGTTTCGATTTTTAAAATAATTTTAAACACTTTATTATAAAATAGACTTTAAACCATTTAAATTAAAAACTACTTTAATACTTTATTCAAAAATATATACTTTAAGAATATTTAAAATAAAACTACTTTGTATAATACAAAAATGAATTTCTAACTTTTAAAACATAATTCCAAGCCACCTTTAAATAATTACTGCTATAATAGATTAAAAGAAAATACTTAGTTTATAATTTAAACATTTAGAAATAATAAGTTTTCTAAACATACTTTTTAAACAACTTAAGACTTTTTACTTATACTTAAAATTTGTTTGAAATGTACTTGGCTATTCAGGGAAATACGCTTCCCTTCCACATATTTTAAAAATAAATTATTATTTATTTTTAAACAAATTTACCCATTCCTTTAATAAATTCCCACTGTGAATTTATTCTTCCAAATACCCACTGATATATTACTTCACTTTTATAAACCCAGTTTATAAATTTTATAGTCACATTCTCCTTTAAATTTTCAATTTCAAACACTTAAATCAATTTCCAAATTGATTTCCAATTTACTCCATTTTGAAATAAATTCCTTTACTTACTCATTTATTTCAAAACCCATTGAATTCATATTTTTATTCCTTAATTATGATTTAAAATCTTTTAACTGAAAACCCCAATTCCAGATTTCCTAAATTCCTTCTTTATCCTTTTAAATAAATTTAGACCTTGAAATTTAAAATAAATTCTTTATTTCTTGATATAACATCACTTAAGTTTAAAATTCATTATTTCTCTGTTTATTCAAAATCCCTTTTTCATACCCGGAATTTATTGGGATTTAAAATCACTTTTATTCCTTTCCAATTCATTCTTATTTTTATTCAAATTCTTTATAATCATTTCACTTAAAAATTTACTCTTATATTTCTTTCAAAAATCCAATTCTATGTATATTTTGATGACTCAGTGTACCGAAATATTCAATTAAACCATGGTATCCAATATTCCAATTATCAATATAATTCATCACAACATATCAAATAATCATAATACCGAATTATTAGAACAAATCTAAATATTTTGAGAAATCCAGTTGGATCCCTCTAACCTATTTCCCTGCATCCACAGATGTTAGCACAATATAAAATACCAATTCCACTTCGAGGTGGAATATCGCAATATATGGGTTTTAAATATAATATCATCCGCTATTATTCAGCGCATAGAGTCTCATCCGCTATATAATGCGGGAAATCAATTACTCCAATATATACTATATACTACTATATAATATATCACATTCAATTAATTCATTCATTTAACCAAATATTTAAATTTAACCTTTTAAATTTAAATTAAACCTATATGAGTGAGATTAACTCACCTTTGTTTTTTTGTAATTGCAATCCATCCATCTCGACTTGTTTCCCCATGAATTAAGACCTTGTATAAGCATTATATCGTTTATAAATATTTGAATTAATCAATCAAGTTATTTACACCATTTAATAAATTATTTTTAGTAACCAAACAATTAAATTAGTTAATTGAACCAACTAATCACCATAATACATTTTTATTTTATTTTATAAACTAGTACATTTTAAAAAGGTTCAATCGACAACTATTATCATTTATATAACCCTTTTTTTTCAAAACTACATATATACCAGAATCATATAGATTTCAAAAATCTAATTCTATATAACTTTCAGCATTTAGAATCTCTTACTTCTCTGTTCAAAATTTATATATATATATATATATATAAAACAGATATGTGGATATACATATATTTATATTTTTCTCAGTATATACAGTTTATAACAGAAACATATATTATTTAATTTTAGTTACATCAAAAATTTCAACAAATAAAGAAAAAGAAACGAAAAGCTGCTCACCCAATTCATACTGCCGACGAACCACATCAAATCCTAGATCGCAACCTCCACGCGACATCGTCGTACACATCTCGACCTCGAGCACATCATCTGCTTCGCAAGCGCATGACATCGCTTCCATCGGCCTTCACCCCATCAACAGTATGCCTTACTATCGAACTCGAGTTCGACACTCCAAAACCCTAGGCATTACGACCCTAGCATCTGTGATTCGATTTTCGAATGAGACGAGCGACTCGATCAGGCCGAGCAAACTAGGATTTCACTTGATAGAAATGAGGAAGGAAAGTGACATGATTTAATTTGAATTCGAACGAAGAAAGAAGAGGAAATACTCGGCATTTTTTACCTTGTGTTGAAGTTAATTCGTTCCGTCTGATTTTGAAAGGAAACATCATTATTTAAGGATAATGGGTAGCGTATGGGAGAAAAAAGGCTACGGTGCTTTGGAAAGGACTGGAAAAGGGTTGATGTGAGATAATTTGAACTGCAGTTGACTAGTATAAATATTCAATTTAAATTCAAATTCAAACCGTTTCGATAAATGCAACTTAAAAACTTGATCTCTTATCGAGGCGTGCCGCTAGGCGTTTATAATGTTATACCCCTACTCCTAATGCAATGGAAAAGGTTTCGAGCCCTAATTCGATCGTATGGAGAAGATAGCTTTTTGGACTCAATCATTATATTAAATTTCCGATATAGATTCAGCGCGTTTATATGTCGTATGCTCACACAACACTCCAAACACTACGAAAATTGAAATCCGATAATAATTTAATATTACGGATCCACCGAGACTGTGCCTCAGAAAGCTATTTTTAAACGTCAATTTAAACGATATATTTTCAAAACTTAACAAAACATTCCCAAATTCAAATTCAACAATTTTACTATCTTTAGTACTATCGATATAAATTTTACAAACCCTTAAATTATTTTTAACTAGCTTAAAACTCCAGATTCAACATTTTACCCAATTTCCAGTAATTAAATCCAATAACTAAATTTTCAAATAATGGTGATATTTGAAATTTAAGTTACAAACTAACTTTTAAATATTAAAATCAATTAAATATCCCAATTTAAATTGTCAAAATTCCGGGTCGTCACATTCCTCCCCCCATAAAAGAATTTCGTCCCCGAAATTACTAAGGCAGAAGAGTGTCCCAAACCCACCAACTAACTAAAACCCATTTAGTGAAAATCCCATATTCACTTTTCCGATCCTTTAGTTCCAACTAAACAATTAGTTACAATCTCCATTTTCAAAATCCCTTATTTTAATTCCAATACGAAATCGTTTTGTTGCTAATAAAAATTTTCAAAAATTTTCTAACTCCCAAAATTTTCGAATTTTTTTGGCTATCTCCTTTGTACAGAGGAGCTTTTGCAATTTGACAAGAGATATAAATATATATACATCGACCCACACGGTCGAAAAAACAAAAACAGTTCATATTTCCTATTTTTATTGCGTAGGCGTACCTTTATTTAGCATTTTTTAGCAAGCGGCTTATTATTTTAGCAATTAGCGCACCAAATCCAGCCAAACGGCTTCTCGGTACCTGTACTTACTCAATTCAAACATGTAAGTGCTAAATATACGAAATTTATTAACATTTCACTGACTTTCAATAGCTAAATGCATGCATTTCATAAGCAACATGCACCAAACACTTTCCATGAGCAATTTATATGATTTCAAAACTAATTCAATTGCTTTCAACCAATTCATATGCCATTTCATTCAATTTTAATGGTTTACAACTCAGTTTCTTACTTTGATTCATTTTTAACCCAACAACTCACATTTACTTCAACTGATTCCAAAAATCAATTTTATTTACTTCTACCAATCCATAGAATTTTTATTCACTTCCGTTTAAGTCGAACGATTAATTTATTCTATGCAATTCGACGATATTCACTTAATAGAATATCCATTTTAGTCTTTATCCACGTCCAATTGATTCCAGCTCATTTTATTTAAAATTCCATCACATTTCTAGTTTATTCACCAACCGTACATTTGCATTTCATCTCATCTCCGCATTGGTTTCATTTAAAACCATTTCATTGAGCTTGACAACATTCAATGCTTATGTGATGACCCATAATTTTGGACATTTGAAATCGAAATATTTAATTAATTTTAAATGTTTGGATGATAGTTTAACTTGAATTTCAAATATTAGAATGAATGGCAATTTAATTATAGAAATTTGGGTAAAATTGTAAATCTTCAATTTTGAGCCTGTTAAAAATAATTTGATGGCTTAGAAAATTTATATTGATAATACTGAAGATAATGGAAGCTTTAGGATTGAATTTAAAAGTGATTTAATCAGTTTTGAAAATATATAATTTAAATTGATATTTAAAAATAGCCTTCCAAGGAACAATCTCGGAATTCGACGAAACCAGTTCCATTGGGTCCGTAATATTTTATTATTACCGGATTTCAATTTTCGTAATGTTTGGAGTGATCGTTTGGCCGTACGATAAGCAAACGCGCTGAAATTTAAATCGAAAATTCAATTTAATAACTGGACCCAAAATGCTATCTTCTCCATACGATCGAATTTGGACCCGGAACCTTTTCCATTTCGTTCGGAATAGGGGGTTAACATTATAAACTCCTGGCGGCACGCCTTAATAGGAGGTCAAGATTTTTAGTTGCGTAATTTGGTATGATTTAAATTTGAGTTTGAATTTTTGATATAAATAATATATATAAAATTTTAGCAAACTGACACGTTAAGAAATTTTTTTTTCAAACACTTGGCTTTCATTTTCTGTTAAGAGTTTACACGCGCCTCCTTCTTCTATATTATCATAACCGTGTTTTTCTTCAAAGAATGAAAAAGAAAAATCGAAATAAAAAAAGAAAAATCAATGGCCGAAACCAAAAGTTGATCGAAATCCCTCTTTCGTTCAAATCGAATAATGGCCGCGTAAAAAAAAAGAAAATGAATAAAATAAAAGAGGGTTTCGCATCGCGTCAAGGGATCGACCACGGCTAGGGCAAGGGCTCGACAAAGGCGATGGTTAGAATCATGGGCAGCTCGATTCGTTTGGCACGCAGGCGACCTCGAGTGGCGAGTAGCGGTGGCGATACAATTGGCAAAGACGAGGCAAGGGGAGGCTCTCGATTTGGTCGCGTTGAGGCTGTGTTGGAGTAGGCATACGCGAGTGGCGTCCGTGCAATGGAATTTTGGGATCCTAGCATTGGAACTCGAGTTTGAATTGTAGAAAGGGGTTTCGAATCTGGGGATAGGCGATTCACGTTCAGGCGAAGCTTTGGGCAAGGGTTGCAGGTCGCGATTGGAGCAGGGGGTCTCGTGGGTGTCATTTGGTAGGTCCCGGCAATGTTGGGTGTTGCAGTAAGGTATTAAACGTATATTTGTTGAATTTTATATATTTGTATCTGTAAATATAAGTTATAAAAACATGTAGTAAATAAATTTTGCTTTGAATATTAGGCTAAACAGTGAAGAATAAAATAGTAAATATACAAATATATGTTCAAAGTAAAAATATATACAAATAAAAATGGCAATTGATTTATATGCATGCTCATTTTTAAATAAACAGAAATTAATTTTTGTATAGATAGGATTTTGAAAATAGACGTTTTAAAATGTTAAAGAAATTATAATTAGAGCTTTTAATCCCTATACAGATTAATTTGTTTAATAAATTGATTTAATTTATTTATAAGACAATAAAAATATCCTTGTTTTAAATCAATATGGAAATTAATTTATTTGATAAGCTTATTTAAAAATACTTTTAAAGGAAATTTAGTTTTAAATTTAATGTTTGGTTAAACAAAGATTTTAATTAAAAGGGAAGTTAGCTTTAAATCAAATTGTTAGTTTATTAAAATTATATAAAAGGAAATTAGTTTAAAACTAAAGCAGTAGTTATTTTAATTATTAATGGTAAGAGATTATTCAATTAATTCAAATATTTTATTAAAAGGAAATTTGTTTGAAATTAAATTGTTGAGATAAAATAAAACTTTATAAAATAAAAATGAATTGTTCGATCATTTCAAATATTAATCAATTATATAAATTATTTTACAAGGTCAAAAGACATGAAAACGAGTCAAGAAGGATTGGAAATGGATTGCAAAACAAAGTCAAAGGTGAAATCTTCTCACTCAATCGAAATTTCTAGTTTAATTTCAATAGTTAAATTTAAAATTGATTGATTGTGTGTTTGGATAATTAATTTATTATTAGTTATATTGTTTAGACCCTATGCGCCGCATAATAGAGGAAGTTATTATATTAAACCCATATACCGCGATATTCCACCTCAAAGTGGAATTGGTATTATATATGTATTTGGAGTTGTTGATTTTCCGCATTATATAGCGGATGAGACCCTATTTGGCCACATAATAGCGGATAATATTTTATAAATCCCATATATCGCGATATTCCACCTTGAAGTGGAATGAGTATTGTGACGACCCGACTTCCTATCTCTAGGAAATCGCATCATCGTGAAGAAAGAAAGGGATAGAAGAAGAAAAGAAAGAGAAAGAAAGAAACAAAATAACATTAGGGAACTCACAACGGAATGAATAAAATATAATATATCACATAAATATTACATAGTATCACATTACATCAGAGTACACAACTTAAACAACACATTCTAGACAGTTATAATCATCTGTCCAATTATACAACTCAAGTACACAAGATACATATACAACAAACACAGCGGAAATAATATAACTACACGTGGACGCCTCCTGCTCCATATCTCCTCCAGAACTCGTCAAGCAAACCTGAATCACTTGACTACTCATATATAATATGAGCACCCAAGAGTTTAATAAAACAGAAAATAAACACTCGGGTCAGACAGGGGTCTGGTGTGAGTAAACGGTTTAAAATTGCTTAATTTTAGAAAAACCTTTGAAAAGAAAAGGTACCACGTAAGACTTCCCACACATAAACATGGAAAAGTTTTTACCTTACGCTAACCAAAACATTTGATAGGAAATCCAGTGATATTATAATAGTGTCTAGGGTTTTCAAGTAAATTAGAAATAGCCTAAATTGTTATATTTATTAAATTCCAGCTACAAGCCACAAAAGTGGGTAATACAATCAAAACCGTAGGGTCTCGTAGGAAGAATGGGTTTCCATCAATGGCAGGGCTACTGGGGTACCGCCCGTCACAGTACGTGGCCTAGATCAACGTACCGAGGAGTACGCCCGCTCCCCTGCAACACAAGGCCGGAACCATCCCTTACTGGACAGTCCCGAACAAGACCACCCCGTGGTTGGCGCGACCAACCACACACTAAGCCAAAGGGACCTCTAGACAGGGGTAAATCTCGCTCTCCAGTGGGAGCTACCCACGAAGCCTTGCTGCACCTCCCCTGTTTTAGCCATTCCCGATTGATGAGACTTGAGGCTGCGATTACCTTTATAGAACACATCTATCTTAGAATGCTCATCGTCCACCGACGATGTTCTAAAAGCATTCAATCCATACAAGTTCATTCCGGGTTCGAACGAAACCGAAGGCACTCTCTCGTTGCACTCATTTTGGAATCACCCTCAAAGTCAACGACCATAGCCCTTGCACTCTAAATCACCATCTCGAACCTATAAATACTATTCCGTCAACTCATTACGGAATCACCCACAGAGTTATACTGACGTATAGTTCTTACACCTCGAGTCTTCACAAAGCTCCACTTGGATTCACGACCTAACGTTTAATTGGAATCGATGTGGTTTTCGGATCCCAAATATGGAAACCCGATCCCGGTCTCACCGAAACCAAACGCCATTTTAATGTCCAAGTTGTACTTAAGGGTTTAAACAGTTAAACTTATATCCAGGATGATATAAACAGATAGATGAATCACATTATCACAATAGATAATCCATAACAAACATTCATCTCACAAAGCAGCATATCACATAACAGAGATATTTAAATCATCCAGTATCACCCAATATCAACCACCCAGTATCACTCAATAATTGATCATCCAATATCAATCAATCAACCAATATCAATCAATCAACCAAAGCAGAATTGATTAACTCTTAAACAATTGGATTAATCCTAAATCCTTCTTCATTAATTTATTCCAAATAAATAAATTAATTATCTCTAATGATCTTCCTTAATTAATCTCCCATGATTAATTATACTTTAATTACATTTAAGTAATCAACCTTAACCATATTTAGTAATTAACCTTTAATTACTATCATTAATTACAATAATTAATGATCATACATTTGTTTCCATTAATTAATCAATTATAATTAATTACATTAAACCTCAATTAATTACAATTAATTCATCACTCTTAAATTAAATCACTTATATTAATCAACCTTGATTAATATTATTTATTAACTAATGAACCTTATTAATTAATAATTCCTTTAATTAAATAATTAACTTGTCGTTAATCAACTCATTAATCATAATCAGTAATTATCAATTTGTAATTACTTATCTTAATTATTTAACTTCTTAATTAATTAAGTTAACCCTTGATTAATTAATCTAATTAATAAATCTTTAATTACTTCATTAAGTAATTATTAATCAATTTAAATTAACAATTAATCTTTAATTAATTACTTTACTCATTGATTACATTTTAATTAATTACACTTAGTTAATTAATATTAAATTAATCTCATTCATTAATCAATTAATCACATTAATTAATTAAATAAAATTAATTAAATAATTAATCCTTAATTACTTACATAAGTAATTATCTCTAATTACTTCATTAATAACTCTTGATTACTTCCTTAATTAATTACCTTATCAGGTAATTAATTCCATTATTAAATAATCCTTAATCCTTTAATTAATTAATTACTCCATAATTAATTAACTTTAAACAAAAATCTTAATCAATTCCTTAGATTAATTAACATCATGTGATTATCCATTAATCACTTCAACTAATTACTCCCATGAGTAATTCCCTATAATTACTTCCATAAGTAATTATTCCTTACTTAATTACATTCAATAATTAACCATTGATTACTTCATTAAGTAATCACACTTAATTAATTCAAAATTAAGTGATTATATAAATAATTAACTAATTATTTAAAATTAATTAAATAATTAATTAATTAACTAATCTTCTTATATTTCAAAATCCTTAATTAATTAAGAGAACATTAATCTTAATTAAACTTTACTTATTAACAAATCAAATTTAATATTTTTATATTCAAATCAAAGATAAATTAACCTTATTTATCTTATAATGAATTATTTGAATAAATCAAATTTTAACAACTTAAAACAAATTATCCTATTTGGTTTTCAAAATCATAATGATAATCTTATTTGTAAGTAGGAAATTTAGAAACAAATTTCATAATTAATAATACTTAAAAACATCTAAATTAATCTTATTTATTTCAAATATAAATTTGAAATTTTAGTTTTAATTCATTACTTAAAATTTAAACTTAAATTTTGATTTAATATTTAAATTCAAAATATTCTTTTAAATTGAACTCAAAAATGTAACTAAATTACTTTCAAAAAGAAATCATTTTAGATAAATTTAAAGTTAAAAAAATAATTTCAATTTATACTTTAAAAGTTTGATTAACGTTTAATTTTAAACAACAAGTTTTAAACTTGTATTTTGGTTTCCTTTATGGACTTACTTTATAATACAAAGCTTACTTTCATTAACTCAACAAAAGTTACACAGCAACTTGCCACTACACAGACCAACCCCAAAGAAAAACATGCGACCCAAAAACCCGAGTCGAACACAGCAAACAACACGAGTTTTCTCCGATACGCTTCAGCTCCATCTTCTTCGAGACAGACACGAGAATGACGCGAGAACTCACCCGAGTCGAAAACTCGTCTTCCCCAAACTAATATACCCAGTGCACACACCCAACCCGTGCACATGTCCCACCGCCTATGGCCAAATCCGGTCGTCGCGACTATGTACACCGGTCACACAATCCCATGCGAACGCGATCTCGAACCAGATCCACGGAAACAACTTCGAATCGAATTCGAGCATCGAGCTCGAACATTTGCAGAAACTCAAGCACAAAACCAAACCCACCGCCGACCATCCCATCTCCGATGAACCTTGCCGTTCTCATCATCAAAGCGCCACATCCGGAGCATCGTTCCTCCAAGAAGCGATCACCTCCGGTCATCTATTCAAGTTGCAAACATCTCGACAACAAGGCCGAACGAAAATAAAGCCGAAACCCTAGTTCGATCCAATTCGAGAAATTCACACAATTAAAAAAATTCCTAGCATTTTTCCCTTGATCAATGATACCCAAACTAGCTACCACCAAGAATTCATCTTCAATCATTAAGTGGATCGTCGGCAGTTTACCAAATTGCCAATAACATTCATTCCCAATTTCCAAATTAAACATCAATTTAAAAATTCTGAGTTGCATGCTAAAAATCATCATTTTAAATTACAAATCCATTTATATGATCCAAAGCAGGAATTTAAGTCATTGACTTTTAACATAAACATGTATTTTACTGTTTTTCCTATTTTTATAACTATCTGTAAATTAAAAATTTCAGAATCCATTTTTTAGAAATTATATTACACAAACATACTCATTTTCTATTTAGAGATCAAGAACTAAAACCAAACGTATGAAGTGTATTTAAATTTATTTTAGTGGAATTCAATCCTGTGATGCAACAGAGGCATTCCATCAATTTATAAACAGATACATCACATACTCATACATGCATACATATTCATTAATATATACAAGCCATGTTTCTACAAACATCCATCACAATATTTAAGCAAAGTTCAATAAAACTGTTTTTAAGCTTAAAGTTTACTAACCTTAAATATGCAGAGCAGATTTTATAAACAGAGCAGGTTTATTTTTTTTATTCTTGAATTTCTTTCCAGGCTCTGACATGCTGAAGAAAAAATCCATTTGCATGTTGAAATTTGATGCTTTAAAAATTGCAGATCTTCATGAACTTCAGGTTTGAAAGTTGCAGATTGAACATCATTTTTGAAATGCAGGTTGAAGCTTTACTTAGTAAGTTGCAGATTTGTTTTCAGATCTTGAACTTTTGAAATGCAGTTTTGGTTGCAGATTTCCTTGATGTTGCAAGTTTGAGGTTTTGCTTTGCAAATTTGATTTCAAATTTCAGGTAGCATTTGTGTTTAAATTTTTCAGATTTGAAAAAAAAAATTTGCTGATTGCCATTGAATAGAGTTAAGAGATGAAGACAAGAAAAATAAATGTTTGAGAAGAATTTTTTTTCTTCTTAAAACATTTACTAAAATTAAAATGTATATGCCACTTGTTAAAAACTTGGACAATTGTCACATAATTAGCTTAATAGGTTTACATGAGTTATTAAGATATGTTTATATGGTTACACATGTTTTTAAGTCCTTTTTAATTAACTTTACTTAGTTTAAATGTAAACATACACTCACATGTTAAATTTACTTTATAAATAAATACTTGTATATCTAAATATAAATTTATCTTTAAAAGAAAATGTTCTAAAACTAATTAAAATATAAACAATTTCTTATACATAGATTTAAAAATCTAAAACATTTACATATACATTTATAACCATTTTAAATTTAAGCATTTTAAACGAAACAAAACAAAGCTTGTTTAAATTCTTTTCAAACTATCATATTTTAAATACTTTAAAAGAAAGACAAAACAAAACTTTGTTTAAAACCTTTTTAAACCATCTTATTTAAAATAACAATTATCTTATACTTTGAAAACAATTGAATAAATCTTAAATTTACTTTTGAAAAATATTAATTAAAATAAAGCTTTATATTACAATATCAAACATATATAAATTATCAATAGATTAAATTAAATTTCAAAACAGTCCAAATTATAACATTTACTTACATATATATTACAAATTTGAAAATTTATCTTTATTTAAAACAAAAGATATTCTATCCACAATATATATCAAATATATATTATAAACAGAATAAAATTTCATTGGCTTGAAAAAAATAAATCTTATCCATATTTTAAATTGTTAAAAAGATATTGATCACAATTATCAGATTAAATATTTATTATCCTTTAAAAGATTAAATTTACCAATTTAAACTAAAATTATAAAGAAAAATTATCAAATCAATTTAATTATTTACACAGATTATAAAATTGATATTGCCTCAAATTCCGGGTCGTTACAGGTATTAAATTGTTGTGCTAACGTCTTTGGATGCAGGAAAACAGGTTGGAGGGATACAACTGGATTCCTCAAAAATTTAATTTGTTTCGTATGTTGTGTGTTGATTATTTTTAATCCGTGTGATTATTTGTGATTGAAACCGTGAAGGCTGTAATTTAGCCAAGTATATTTTTGGTATCGTAGAATACCAGAAATATGAAATTGGATTTTTGGAAATTTAAGTAGAAAAGCCTGGACCATTAAAATTAAAGTATTAAAGTTGATTTTTATAGTTCGAACGAATTAATTCCAAGAGTATAGGAAAATATTTTTATAAAGGAATTTCGAGTAATGTTGTTAAATAGTTGAAGGATTTATTTAAGATACGGATTTTAAATATTTGAAAGAGATAAAGAAATTTATTTCAAAAGGAAATAAATTTAGAAATTAAATTTGGAATTTAATTTAGAGTTGAAATTAATTTTAGAAATGATTCGGGAATAAATTTAGAGTTAGAATAAATCTTAGGAATCGATTTGGAAATTTGGTTAGGTGTTTTGGAAATAACTTGGAAATCAATTTGGAATTGATTTGATACTGGAAATTAATTTGGGAAATCAAATTGGAATTTGATTTTGTGTTTGAAATAAACTGGGAATCAATTTGGGATTTGATTGGGTTGGAGATGATATTTGGGAATCGATTTAAAATTCGTACATCAGTTAATATTTGGAAATGTAAATTCATAATGGGAATTTGCAAAGAAAAAGGGAAATTGTTTAAAAATAAATATTGGTTTATTTTCAAAGTGTGGAAAGAAATTTACAAATTGGAATGTAAATTAAAATAAATCAAGAAGATTTATTAATTTATTGGAATGGACCATTTTGTAATGGAAAAAGAATTCTGCCCTGGAAAGCCGAGTATATTTTGAAAATAGCTTTTGAATAAAATTTAAAAGTTCTAGATTCAGTTTCAAAATAATATTGTTGGAGAAATTAGTTTTGGAAATTGTTTAAAGTAAAATTTAATTTATTAATTATATAAGGGATCATTTTAAAGATTTAATGGATATTTGATTTAGAAAATAGTTATTTAAATATTTATACTCTATCTACAAATTTTTATTTTAAAATTAGTTTTGGACCTGAATCTTTATATGAAATATTAGTATAATATTTTAATAACTAATATTTAAGCAAATATTCTAAAATAGTTTATTTTAAATGTTTCCAAGTATATTTTGAATAAGTATTTTGTATTATTTTAAAATATTTGAAATCGACAGATTTTCAGTGGAAATGAATAAATATATGGAAATGTTTTCCGCGTAGGGAAAAATTGATTTGAAGTTTTTTTTCGAATGGATGAAGTGTGAAATTATATCTTGTGAAGATATATTGAAATTAAATAATTTGGAACATTATTTGAATCCAGTAATTGTTGTGAATAATGATTGATCGTTAAATAACCAACTATCAATATTGGCCTTTTTAAATGGCATTTGAATTTCGATGCGAATGGAAGTCGAATTCCAAATGGATATTCAAAACCTACATCGAACCTTTGTGATTGTGATGGATCTTTTGTTTAAAAGATCAAAGTGAAATTTTTGTGATTTATTTGAATATGAATGAACACTTATTTTAAAATAAGCGCTCGTTATTCGGATTAGCCGGGAGAGGACCTTGTGTCATAAAACCCATTTCGAATAACGAGACGAAATGGATTGCATTTGAAGATGGTGTTGAAGACCGGGTATTTTCGAAAGAGAAAGGATTACCTGTCGAATGTCTCTGCACTGGGTTGCTCCAGTATAGAGATTTTATCACCCTTTGTGATGGGGATTCCGAACGTGTTTAGTGAATATCCGGATTGCAAGGGCTTCTTTTGAAGTGCCTTCGATTCCGTTCGATCCTGGAATGGACTTGTATGGATGTGTATCTGACGTTACACTTTGAGATGTAAAGCTGGTTTCTATCAAATACATTTCTGTTGGTGGCGGAGAAATTATTTTCTTAGCTTAACACCCTTCTCTGAGACGTACGAGCTCAGAGGTTATGTAGTTGATGGTTATTAGTGATACATTCCCAAATTGGTAATGTGGCGTACGAAGTGATGCTGATCATTTGTTGATCGAAGCATGGCTTTTGTGAAAAGCGTAGCTTTGTAGACGAGACTTCGTCGAGCCTCACACCCCGGAATGGTCGATACAGGAAGAATGCAGCAAGGTTATAGGGGGTAGCGCCCCTGAGGGTATGTGCATTTCCTTCTGGATAGAAGTGGCATCATGGTATGGAGCCTAGATACTTAACTTATGTGAATATCGTAAATATATATGACTTTGCGATTGTTGTTGTTGAGGATCCTCGGATAAAGGTTGTTTACGACCGGGGGATGACATACTTGTGTCAGTAGTTACCTATTTTTGCAGAGGTAACCCGACCTTGTGTTGGCAGAGATCCGGTTAGGTTCTCGGGGCGTCCATCCAGAGGCGTACCCATGTGGCAATGGGAAGTTTCTTGGCCTGACCATTTGTTGGAAATCCAAAGAAACAATACGCGCCCTGTACGGTTTTAGTTGTATAACCTGCCATGGAATGTGGCGGTAACCTACTATTGAACATGGTAGCTATAGTAGGCATAAGTGCGAAATGCCTATGCTAGCTAAGATTAATATTATACTTTCGAAATGTTTTCCCACACTATGCACTAGTAATAATAATATTAAAGGATTTTGCGTATCAAGCATATTTAACTATCAAAGGAGAAATCTCCTCCAATTCTGCGTTTGCATTGTGTGTGTGGCGGGAGGCCTTATGGTAGTTTCATTTTCCAAGAAGCATTGCGGATTTCTTTTAAATTCCTTTATTTTCTTTTGTAAAAGAATAACTGTTTTTAAGATCTCACACCAGTCCCATGACTATCCTGGAGTTTATTGTTCCCTTTCTAAACTCTGGGTGCCCATAATTTTCCACACGGGCAACCTAGAGTTAGGTTATCAGATCATTCTGGAATTCAGGAGTTGCATTGGAGCTCAAGAGACGAGCTGGATGGCGAAGCGTACTTCTGTATACTATTATCTTTTCTGCTGTTTGTTGTTGTAAACTCTGACAATGTGATGTACAAACTTATATAGTGAATCTGTTTAAAAATATTTAGTTATCTATTGTATATTGTTCCACTGCGAAATGTGAGATTCTGTTATTGTTTCTGTTCTTCTTCTACCCTCTTCATTCTTTAAACCCTAAAGACTCGTAGGTTTGTTCCTCTTTGGCAAAGTTGTTGTGGAAATTTGCCAGCTCAAAGGGGTACGGATTTGCGGGCCTTTACAAGTGGTATCAGAGCATTTGGTTAAGCGACAACCTTGGCTCTGTTGGGTGTTACTCATTAGAGATAGAGTTAACAGTACTCTAGAATGAGTTCGAGTGTAATAATAGACATGAGCGCGTATTTGTTAGTGAATATGAAATTGTTTTATATTGTGTTGACTTATCGGTTGATTGTTTATAGATTCTGGGGCCAACTATTTCGATAAGGGTTTCTAAACTTTTAAACAAGATAAACCGACACAGTATTGTTTTAAAATAGGGTAAATGAAATAATTTTACCCAAAACTATTTTCATATATAAAAGAAATAATTTTTCTGTGAATTATTATAATATATGGTTGCTTGGTTGTTAGGAAGCGATATTATTAGATTATTATCATCGTTGTATGAGAAATTGAAATCGAAACCAAAAGCTAAGAAAATAAAAATACAAATGAGATTTGTAAATATAAATTTTAAATATAATTTATAATTTGGAATAAAATTCATTGATGGAATGAAATTGGTAATCTGAATGATAAAATGGGTTTTATAAATTGAAATGAGATTTGACTTGGATCAAGTTGAATAAAAATCCAAACTTGGGGAAAAAGAAAATAAAATGGATTGAATTCAAGTAAACCAATATGATAATTAATCAATTCATGAAATAGGAAAGTTGAATTAGTTAAATCAAAACTTGAATTGTGAGTTAAATAAAAAAATGGTTTGAATTTGCAGATAAATTCAAGTAAGTCGAAATAAATTGAAAATTTCCTGGTTATTGATAAAATCAATCCGAGATGAATTGAGAAAGGAAAGTTGATATTTAAATGGATAAGTGAGTAAAACTAATTTAATCAAATTAGTAGATAGAATGGATTTGATAAATGTAAATCAAATCAAGGATTTAAATTGGGAAGTGTTACAAATATTGAGTTTTGAATTGAAATAACTTAAGTAAATATTGTATCAAATGGAGCTAAATGTTAATAAAGGAATTAAAATGTTAGTGAAACTAATTAAAAGAATGACAAATTTAATATGGTTTAAAATGAATTGAATTCAATATTTATAAATGAAAGGTAAAACGAATTCATATGGAATTTGGAATCCAGTTTAAATATAAGTGGTTATAAGCCAAAGTGGTGAATTGGGAATAAATATAAGAAGTATATAGAATAATTATCTTGTACTTAAGAAATAAATGGTAAAATTCTTAAGTAAAATTTAGAGTTGGGAAATATTCTAAATTATTGAATGGAGAATAAACTGGAAATTGTGAAATGGTTTTAATTGAAATGAATGTGAATATGGAATGCAAAATGAATTGAACGGAATCAATTGGAAATGAAATAGAATAAAGAGTAAATTGAGTTTGTATCAATTTAAATTAGTTATAAACTAGATTGGATATTCTATTAAGTGAATATCGTCGAAATTTGCATAGAAATGGTTGTTGTTTGACGCAAACGAGTATGTATAAAATTCTAAGGGTTAATAAAAGAAAATCAAATTGATTTTTGAATCAATTGAAATAGATATGAGTTCATTTCGCTTAAAAATAAATTGAATGAAAGAAAGTGAGTTGTAAATCACTTGAATTGAATAGAAATGGTATGTGAATCAATTATAAGCAATTAAATTTGTATTGAAACCTTATAAATTGCTTATAAGAACTATTTTGAATATATTGGTTGTGAAAACTATGTGTTTACTATTGGAAATAAGTGAAATGTAAATAAATTTCTTATATATGTCACTTATGTGTTTAAATTGAGTAAATACAGGTACATGAGGGCCGTTTGGCTGGATTTGGTCGTGCTAAAATGCTAATAATAAACCGCTTTTCTTAAAAAATACTAATAAGGTACGCTTACGCAATAAAAATAGGAAATATGAACTGTTTTTGCTTTTCCGACCGGGTGGGTCGATGTATATATATTTATATCTTTTGTCAAATTGCAAAAGCTCCTCCGTACAAAGGAGACTCTGCCAAAATTTTTGGGAGTTAGAAATTTTTTGAGATAATTTTTGTTAGCGAAAAAATTTCAAATTGGAAATTGAAGTAAATTAGTGAATGAAACTGAATTAAAATAATAATATGAATCAGTTATAATTGAAAGATAAAATTCAATATTCATAGTAGAAGATAAATTAAATTCAAATATAATTGCAGTGTAAATTGAATTAAAATAAAATTTAAAATGCAAAATTGAATGAAAATGGATATGTAACTTCAATAGTGAAGTAAAAATGGTACAAGAAGCATATATAATGAAAATTTTGTAATGAAAGGTGCAAAATGATATTTGAACATTGTAATTGGATATTATGGATATCAGGATATACAGGTGTATAAAAGGAAATGGAACTGGGATTTTGATTTTAAAAATAAAATTGAATTGCTCGACAAAAAGGTATGTATTTCAATTTCAGTATGAAATTTGGTGATTTTCTTGTCCAGCCGCTTGGCTTTTTGTTTTCTTTTGGGATTTGAGGGCCTGTGGTGCCATTTTGTAGTCGTACTGAGTTAGCCGCGCAAAGGAGAAGTTGGCGAAATTTTTTGAAAATTTAGGGTGTTAGAAAATTTTTGAGAAAATTTTAAAAGTTTGAAATTTGAATTCAAATCTAAATTTGAATTGGGAAGTAAACAATATTGTTTGGAACTTATAATTGAACTTGGATAGTTAGTTGAAATGAATCTTTAATAAAATGATTTGGGTTGATAAATTTATAAAACTATTTAGGTTGGAAAATATTACACGGGTTAAGGATCATTCTTCTTAACTAGAAATTTCGGGACGAAATTCTTTTATGGAGTGAAGGATGTGACGACCCAGAATTTTGGACCTTTGAAATCGAAATATTTAATTAATTTTAAATGTTTGGATGATAGTTTAACTTGATTTCATATCTCAAAATGAATTTGGCAATTTAATTATCGAATTTAATTAAAGAAATTTGGGTAAAATTGTAAATCTTCAATTTTGAGCCTGTTAAAAATAATTTGATGGCTTAGAAAATTTATATTGATAATACTGAAGATAATGGAAGCTTCAGGATTGAATTTAAAAGTGATTTAATCAGTTTTGAATTTAAAAGTGATTTAATCAGTTTTGAAAATATATCGTTTAAATCGATATTTAAAAATAGCCTTCCGAGGCACAGCCTCGGAATTCGACGAAACTAGTTCCGTTGGATCCATAATATTTTATTATTACCGGATTTCAATTTTCGTAGTGTTTGGAGTGATCGTTTGGCCGTACAATAAGCAAACGCGCTGAAATTTAAATCGAAAATTCAATTTAATAAGTGGATCCAAATGCTATCTTCTCCGTACGATCGAATTTGGACCCGGAACCTTTTCCATTCCGTTCGGAATAGGGGGTTAACATTATAAACACCCGGCGGCACGCCTCAATAGGAGGTCAAGATTTTTAATTGCGTAATTTGGTATGATTTAAATTTGAGTTTGAATTTTTGATATAAATAATATATATAAAATTTTAGCAAACTGACACGTTAAGAATTTTTTTTCTTTTCGAACACTTGGCTTTCATTTTCTGTTAAATGTTCACACGCGTCTCCTTCTTCTACATTATCATAACCGTGTTTTTCTTCAAAGAATGAAAAAGAAAAATCGAAATTAAAAAAGAAAAATCAATGGCCGAAACCAAAAGTTGATCGAAATCCCTCTTTCGTTCAAATCGAATAATGGCCGCAAAAAAAATGAAAATGAATAAATTAAAAGAGGGTTTCACATCGCGTCAGGGGATCGACCATGGCTAGGGTAAGGGCTCGACAAAGGCGATGGTTAGAATCATGGGCGACTCGATTCTTTTAGCACGCATGCGACCTCGAGTGGCGTGTAGCGGTGGAGATACAATTGGCAAAGACGAGGCAAGGGGAGGCTCTCGATTTGGTCGTGTTGAGGCTACGTTGGAGTAGGCATACGCGAGTGGCGTTCGCGCAATGGAATTTTGGGATCCTAGGCATGGAACTCGAGTTCGAATTGCAGAAAGGGGTTTCGAATCTGGGGATAGGCAATTCACGTTTAGGCAAAGCTTTGGGCAAGGGTTGCAGGTCGCGATTAGAGCAGGGGGGTCTCGTGGGTGTCAGTTGGTGGGTCTCGGCAATGTTGGGTGTTGCAGTAAGGTATTAAACATATATTTGTTGAATTTTATATATTTGTATCTGCAAATATAAGTTATAGAAACATGTAGTAAATAAATTTTGTTTTGAATATTGGGCTAAACGGTGAAGAATAAAACAATAAATATACAAATATATGTTCAAAGTAAAAATATATACAAATAAAAATGGCAATTGATTTATATGCATGCTCATTTTTAAATAAACAGAAATTAATTTTTGTATAGATAGGATTTTGAAAATAGACGTTATAAAATGTTAAAGGAATTATAATTAGAATTTTTAATCCCTATACATATTAATTTGTTTAATAAACTGATTTAATTTATTTATAAGACAATAAAAATATCCTTGTTTTAAATCATTATGGAAATTAATTTGTTTGATAAGCTTATTTAAAAATACTTTTAAAGGAAATTTAGTTTTAAATTTAATGTTTGGTTAAACAAAGATTTTAATTAAAAGGGAAGTAAGCTTTAAATCAAATTGTTAGTTTATTAAAATTATATAAAAGGAAACTAGTTTAAAACTAAAGTATTAGTTAATTTAATTATTAAAGATAAGAGATTATTCAATTAATTCAAATATTTTATTAAAAGGAAATTTGTTTGAAATTAAATTGTTGAGATAAAATAAAACTTTATAAAATAAAAATGAATTGTTGGATCATTTCAAATATTAATCAATTATATAAATTATTTTACAAGGCCAAAAGACATGAAAACGAGTCATGAAGGATTGGAAATGGAATGCAAAACAAAGTCAAAGGTGAGATCTTCTCACTCAATCGAAATTTCTAGTTTAATTTCAATAGTTAAATTTAAAATTGATTGATTGTGTGTTTGGATAATTAATTTACTATTAGTTATATTGGTTTGGACCCTATGCGCCGCATAATAGCAGAGGTTATTATATTAAACCCATATACCGCGATATTCCACCTCGAAGTGGAATTGGTATTATATATGTATTTGAAGTTGTTGATTTTCCGCATTATATAGCGGATGAGACCCTATTTTGCCGCATAATAGCGGATAATATTTTATAAATCCCATATACCGCGATATTCCACCTTGAAGTGGAATGGGTATTAAATTGTTGTGCTAACGTCTGTAGATGCAGGAAAACAGGTTGGAGGGATCCAACTGGATTCCTCAAATATTTAATTTGTTTCGTATGTTGTGTGTCGATTATTTTTAATCCGTGTGATTGTTTGTGATTGAAACCGTGAAGGCTGTAATTTAGCCAAGTATATTTTTGGTATCGTAGAATACCAGAAATATGAAATTGGATTTTTGGAAATTTAAGTAGAAAAGCCTAGGCCATTAAAATTAAAGTTTTAAAGTTGATTTTTATAATTTGATCGAATTAATTCCAAAAAGTATAGGAAAATATTTTAATAAAGTAATTTCGAGTAACGTTGTTAAATAGTTGAAGGATTTATTTAAGATACAGATTTTAAATATTTGAAAAAGATAAAGAAATTTATTTCAAAAGGAAATTTATTTATAAATTAAATTTGGAATTTAATTTAGAGTTGAAATTAATTTTAGAAATCGATTCGGGAATTAATTTGGAGTTAGAATAAATCTTAGGAATCGATTTGGAAATTTGGTTAGGTATTTTGGAAATAACTTGGAAATAAATTTGGAATTGATTTGATATTGGAAAATTAATTTGGGAAATCGAATTGGAATTTTATTTTGTGTTTGAAATAAACTGGGAATCAATTTGGGATTTTATTGGGTTGAAGATGATATTTGGGAATCGATTTAAAATTCGTATATCAGTTAATATTTGGAAATGTATATTCACGATGGGAATTTGTAAAGAAAAAGGGAAATAGTTTAAAAATAAATATTGGTTTATTTTTAAAGTGTGGAAAGAAATTTACAAATTGGAATGTAAATTAAAATAAATCAAGAAGATTTATTAATTTATTGGAATGGACCATTTTGTAATGGAAAAAGAATTCTGCCCTGGAAAGCCGAGTATATTTTTAAAATAGCTTTTGAATAAAATTTAAAAGTTCTAGATTCGGTTTTAAAATAATATTGTTGGAGAAATTAGTTTTGGAAATTGTTTAAAGTAAAAATTTAATTTATTAATTATATAAGGGATCATTTTAAAGATTTAATGGATATTTGATTTAAAATAGTTATTTAAATATTTATACTCTATCTACAAATTTTTATTTTAAAATTAGTTTTGGACCTGAATCTTTATATGAAATATTAGTATAATATTTTCATAACTAATATTTAAGAAAATATTCTAAAATAGTTTATTTTAAATGTTTCCAAGTATATTTTGAATAAGTATTTTATATTATTTTAAAATATTTGAAATCGGCAGATTTTTAGTGGAAATGAATACATATTTGGAAATGTTTTCCGTGTAGGGAAAAATTGATTTGAAGTTGTTTTTCGAATGGATGAAGTGTGAAATTATATCTTGCGAAGATATGTTGAAATTAAATAATTTGGAAAATTATTTGAATCCAGTAATTGTTGTGAATAATGATTGATAATTAAATAACCAACTATCAATATTGGCCTTTTTAAATGGCATTTGAATTTCGATGCGACCCGGAGTCGAATTCCAAATGGATATTCGAAACCTACATCGAACCTTTTTGATTGTGATGGATCTTTTGTTTAAAAGATCAAAGTGAAATTATTGTGATTTATTTGAATCTGAATGAACACTTATTTTAAAATAAGCGCTCGTTATTCGGATTAGCCGGAAGAGGACCTTGTGTCATAAAACCCATTCCGAATAACGATACGACGAAATGGGATTGCATTTGAAGACGGTGTTGAAGACCGGGTGGTTTTGAAAGCGAAAGGATTACCTGTCGAATGTCTCTGCACCAGGTTACTCCGGTATAGAGATTTTATCACCCTTTGTGATGGGGATTCCGGACGTGATTAGTGAATATCCGGATTGCAAGGGCTTCTTTTGAAGTGCCTTCGGTTCCGTTCGACCCCGGAATGGACTTGTATGGATGTGCGTCTGATGTTACACTTTGAGATGTAAAGCTGGTTTCTATCAAATACATTTCTGTTGGTGGCGGAGAATTTATTCTCTTAGCTTAACACCACGTACGAGCTCAAAGGTTATAAAGTTGATGGTTATTAGTATTACATTCCCAAATTGGTAATGTGACATACGAAGTGATGCTGATCATTTGTTGATCGAAGCATGGCTTTTGTGAAAAGCGTAGCTTTGTAGACGAGACTTCGTCGAGCCTCACACCCCGGAATGGTCGAAACATGAAGAATGCAGCAAGGTTATAGGGGGTAGCGCCCCTTATGGTATGTGCATTTCTTTCTGGATAGAAGTGGTATCATGGTATGGAGCCCAGATACTTAACTTATGTGAATATCACAAATATATATGACTTTGTAATTGTTGTTGTTGAGGATCCTCGGATAAAGGTTGTTTACAACCGGGGGATGACATACTCGTGCAGTAGTTACCTATTTTTGTAGAGGTAACCCGACCTTGTGTTGGCAGAGATCCGGTTAGGTTCTCGGGGCATCCATCCAGAGGCGTACCCATGTGGCAATGGAAAGTTCCTTGGCCTGACATTTGTTGGAAATCCAAAGAAACAATACGCGTCCTGTACGGTTTTAGTTGTATAACCTGCCATGGAATGTGGCGGTAGCCTGTTATTGAACATGGTAGCTATAGTAGGCATAAGTGCGAAATTCATATGCTGGCTAAGATTAATATTATACTTTCGAAATGTTTTCCCACACCATGCACTAGTAATAATAATATTAAAGGATTTTGCGTATCAAGCATATTTGACTATCATAAGGAGAAATCTCCTCTAATTCTACGTTTGCATTGTGTGTATGGCGGGAGGCCTTATGGTAGTTTCATTTTCCAAGAAGCATCGCAGATTTCTTTAAAATTCCTTTATTTTCTTCTGTAAAAGAATAACTGTTTTTAAGATCTCACACCAGTCCCATGACTGACCTGGAGTTTATTGTTCCCTTTCTAAACTCCGGGTGCCCATAATTTTCCACACAAGCAGCCTAGAGTTAGGTTATCAGGTCATTCTGGAATTCAGGAGTTGCTGTGGAGCTCAAGAGACGAGCTGGATGGCGAAGCGTACTTCTGTATACTATTATCTTTTCTGCTGTTTGTTGTTGTAAACTCTGACAATGTGATGTATAAACTGATATAGTGATTCTGTTTAAAAATATTCAGTTATCTATTGTATATTGTTCCGCTGCGAAATGTGAGATTCTGTTATTGTTTCTGTTCTTCATCTATCCTCTTCATTCTTTAAACCCTAAAGACTCGTAGGTTTGTTCCTCTTTGGCAAAGTTGTTGTGTAAATTTGCCAGCTCAAAGGGGTACAGATTTGCGGGCCTTTACAGCTTATATCAATAACCATTTTCCAAACTAATTTAACCCAAACTTTTATTTACTGAACTTTCACCCTTCCTCGAAGCCAAGCTTCTATAAATTTTAAACTTAAGTTAATTTACTTTAATTTATTTTAACATCAGACTTAAGTTCACTTCTATGTGATTCTCATCTAATCAAATTCCATTTAATTCAGTTGGCCCATCCATTTTATTTTAATTCACCTTCTCAATTTATCAAAATAATATCCAAGCACATACTTAACTCATTTATACTCGAATTGGATTTTAGTTGTAACTCAAATCATTTCTATTATAATCCAATTCCATTTTATTTTTACAACATCTCCACTTATTTTAATTCATTATCAATATAAGTGGAATTCTATTTATAATTCGAGTTTATTTCTAAACTTCATTATTAACTTACAATTAATTTTATTTAACCGAGTTAAATTTTATTAACATAATCCATCAAATAATTTATTTAACTAATTAGCTTACATTCAACTTTTAAATCAATATTCGATTTTATTACAAAAATCACTTCATTAAATTTTCCTGAGTTCAAATTTTTTTTCCATAATTCCAGTTTGGATTTTCTTTCATTTTCCAAAATTCCAACACTTTTATTTCGGCTTATTTATTCCTTTTTTACACTTTTATAAGCTACTCACTTATTAATATTCATACTTCACCATCCATTAATAGTCAATTACATTTTCACTTTACTTTTAACTAGGGATTATATTTTTATTTCAATGCTTTTCAATTCTTTTATAAGCTTCCAAAGCTTATTTATCCCAATTCAATACTTACCTAGTTTACGCTTATTTATTTGAGTAAGAATTTTAGTCCATTCAATATTATCTATAACTCAACTGAATTTATTTAAATTCAATTTTATTCCAACCTAACTCCAGTTAAATCTAGAGACATACCATTCTTTTGAATTTTGTTAAGCAACGACTTAATTTCATTTAATACCATCCCACACAATTCACCTTAATTTCATTCCAATTCCTTTCAACTTACTTCAAATCCAATTCATTATTATTAACTTTGCTTAAGTTAATTTAATTCTAATTAATTTTATTTCTCAATCCAAATTTAATTTTTATTTTCTCATTCCAATCACATTCAAGATTTACTAATTATTTTTCCAATCATCCATTAAATTTTCCATTCAAGCCGTAATCAATTAAATTTTCAACAATTTAATTCCATACCATTAACCAAGTTAAATTTATTTTACTCTCTTCCTTTTTTCCTATTAAATTTTAATTACAACATTCACATCTCCTATTTTCCTTCCTTATTTAAAAAAAATCATCTCAATTTATAAGTTTATAACTCACCGCATCAGGATTTTCAATTTTAATAAGGATTCAGGATTTCAAACACCCGGCTTTTGGTTCAAATCATTTTACAACCACCTTTATCCCAAAATCACATTTTTCAAATTTTTAAACCAATCCTGGTTTTTATCCCGAACAAATTTCCTTTGAAATTTCAAAAACAAACTAGTTCTTCTGAACAAATCAATTTGGCAGCAATCCGTCACTTAGAAACTCGAAAATGAACATCGATGATGCTGCAGTCATCACCGAAATTATTTTCCACTGACTGAAGTGAGTTCAATGCAATATCCCTTCCTAAAATTTATTTGAAACAATTTCCTTTCAGGAATACTTTTAAAATAATAATGCTATTATTTGTCTTCAAAACACTTCAAAAAACACTTCCAAAATCGTCGGGGTTTTAAATTTTCAAATTTTGACTTAAATCAAATTTTAACTATAATTCATTTGTATAATTTATGCTCATACAAATACTCATTTGATTATCCAAATCATTCCAATCTTTATAATCTTATTTGTTTAAAATATTATCATCCAAACATCAAAGTTATATAACAATTTAAGGAAATATTTCTTTTATATTAAAATATATTTTTGGTAAAATTATTTCATACATCCACCTTTAAAACAATACCGTGTCACTTTATCTTGTCAGGTGTTTATAAATTCTTCTCGAATAGCGGCCAACTTACTCGATCAGAATTCATATTCCACTCAACCAGTAAGTCAACACAATATTAAAATAATTTATATTCACTAACAAATACGCGCTCATATCTATTAATACGCTCAAACTCATTCTAGAGTACTACGGACACTATTTTCAATGAGTAATCCCCACCAGAGCCATGGTTCTCGCTTAACCTTCGGCTCTGATACCAAATGTAATGAGCCATAAATCCGTTCCCATTTGAGTCCAGACTATTCTCCATCAATCAACTCAAGATGAACGGAAATACGAACCATTAGGATTAAAGAAGAAGAGGTAGAAGGAGAAAATAGAAAACAACATAAGAATCTAACTATTGCAGCGGAATAAAATACAATAGATAATAAATTATCTTTACACAAAAACAAATATATCTGTTTATACATTACATCATCAGAATACATCATCAGAGTTCAATACAAACAACAACACAACTCAGGACGTTTATAATATCTCGTCCTTCCAAAAACCAAATGCACAGCGGAATATTTCATACAAGTATGGAAGTATGTATTGCCATCCGGCTCCACGACATCCTTTCTTGTAATCTATAATACTCGATCTGACCTGAGCATTATAGTTAAATAACACCCGAGTCAGTCTGGAATACCAGCGTGAGAAACCACACTCAAATTGAATATTAAAGTTTCAAAATCCTTTGAAAACAAAAGCATCTCGTAAGACCACATCACAAATAAACATGTCGGGTTTTTACCTTACGATAGCTAAAACATTTCTTATCAAAATCCTCTGATATTATAATAGTGTATATATACAAATACTTATTCAAATAGCTGAAATTGTTACATGATTAAATTCCAGCATACTAGCCACAAAGTGGGTTATACAAAAAAACCCGTAAAAGGCACGTAGGGAGAATGGCTTTCCAACTAATGACTAGGTACTGGGGTACCACCTATCACAGTACGTGGCCTAGATCACCGTACCGAGGATCCCTCCCGATCCCCTGCAACACAAGACCGGGACTACCTCTTACTGGATAATCTCGAGTAACATCACCCTGCGGTTGGGATTAGCAACCGCCCACTAAGCCGAATAAAAAAGGGACATCTAGACAGGGATGACCTTACCCTAATGGGTGCTACCCACTTAGCCTTGCTGCATATCTCCAGATTTTCAGCCATTCCCGGTTGATGAGGCTCGAGGCTAAGCATTACCTTTTTAGAACGTGTCACTTAGAATGCTCACCATCCACCTGACGATGTTTTGAAAACATCCATCCATACAAGTCCATCCCGGGTTCGAACGGAACCGAAGACACTACTCCTACTACATCCATTTTGGAATCATCCTCAGGATTAGTAGCGACTAGCCCTCGCACTTCACTGCTCCACCTTCGAATCCAAACTCGTCTTCCTCACGAAAACGTAAAACCGAATCGAAGTGATTTTCAGAAAATAAATGCCGATCCTGGTATCTTCGAAACGATCAGCGCATTGGCCAAATATTGATAGTCAGTTATTTAACTATCAATTAACATTCACAAACAACCATCAAACATAAATAATTTCACCAAATTATTTATTAATCTCAAAATATCTTCACAAGATATATTTCCACTTTTCAACCCTTTGAAAACAGTTTTAAATCACACTCTTCTCATGGAATGAATTCCCAAATATTTATTTTCACTGAAAACACTAAGTACAAACACTTTTTATTTTTAAAATAATTTTAAACACTTTATTATAAAATAGACTTTAACCCATCTAAATTAAAAACTACTTTAATACTTTATTCAAAAATATATACTTTAAGAATATTTAAAATAAAACTACTTTGTACATATAAAACTGAATTTCTAACTTTTAAAACATAATACCAAGCCACCTTTAAATAATTACTGCTATAATAGATTAAAAGAAAATACTTACTTTAGAATTTAAACATTTAGAAATAATAAGTTTTCTAAACATACTTTTTAAACAACTTAGAACTTTTTACTTATACTTAAAATTTGTTTGAAACGTACTTGTCTATTCAGGGAAATACGCTTCCCTTCCACATCTTTTAAAAATAAATCACTATTTATTTTTAAACAAATTTACCCATTCCTTTAATAAATTCCCACCGTGAATTTATTCTTCCAAATATCCACTGATATATTACTTCACTTTTATAAACCCAGTTTATAAATTTCATAGTCACATTCTCCTTTAAATTTCCAATTTAACACACTTAAACCAATTTCCAAATTGATTTCCAATTTACTCCATTTTGAAATAAATTCCTTTACTTACTCATTTATTTCAAAACCCATTGACTTTAGATTTTTATTCCTTAATTATGATTTAAAATTTTTTAACTTAAAACACCAATTTCAGATTTCCCAAATTCCTTCTTTATCCTTTTAAATAAATTTAAACCTTGAGATTTAAAATAAATTCTTTATTTCTTGATGTAACATCACTTAACTTTAAAATTCATTATTTCTCTGTTTATTCAAAATTCCTTTTTCATACCCGGAACTAATTAGGATTTAAAAATCACTTTTGTTCCTTTTCAATTCATTCTTATTTTTATTCAAATTCTCTATAACTATTTCACTTAAAAATTTACTCTTATATTTCTTTCAAAAATCCAATTCTATATATATTTTGATGACGCGGTATACCGAAATATTCAATCAAACCATTGTATCCAATATTCCAATTATAAATATAATACATCACTGCATATCAAATAATCATAACACAGAATTATTAGAACAAACCTAAATATTTTGAGGAATCCAGTTGGACCCCTCCAACCTGTTTGCCTTCATCCACAGATGTTAGCACAATATAAAATACCAATTCCACTTCGAGGTGGAATATCGCGGTATATGGGTTTTAAATATATTATCATCCGCTATTATGCGGTGGTATATAATGCAGGAAATCAATCACTCCAATATATACTGTATATTACTATATAATATATCACATTCAATCAATTCAATTTTTCAACCAAATATTTAAATTTAACCATTTAAATTTAAATTAAACCTAGATGAGTGAGATTAACTCACCTTTGTTTTTTTGTAATTGCAATCCATTCCATCTCGACTTGTTTTCCCATGAATTTAGACCTTGTATAAACATTATATCGTTTATAAATATTTGAATTAATCAATCAAGTTATTTATACCATTTAATAAATTATTTTTAGTAACCAAACAATTAAATTAGTTAATTGAACCAACTAATCACCATAATACATTTTTTTATAAACTAGTACAATTTAAAAAGGTTCAATTGACACCTATTATCATTAATATAACCCCTTTTTTCCAAAGCTACATATATACCAGAACCATATAAATTTCAAAAATCTAATTCTATATATCTTTCAACATTTAGAATCTCTTACTTCTCTGTTTAAAATTTGTATATATATATAAATAAAACAGATATGTCCATATACATATATTTATATTTTTCTCAGTATATACAGTTTATAACAGAAACACATATTATTTAATTTTAGTAACATCAAGAATTTCAGCAAATAAAGAAAAAGAAACAAAAAGCTGCTCACCCAATTCATGCTGTCGACGAACCATATCAAACCCTAGATCGCAACCTCCACGCGATATCGTCGCCTGCCATCGTACACATCTCGACCTCGAGCGCATCATCTGCTTCACAAGCGCGTGACGTCGCTTCCATCGGACTTCACCCCATCAACAGTACGCCTCGCAATCGAACTCGAGTTCGACACTCCAAACCTAGGCATTGCGGTCCTAGCATCTGCCGTGATTCGATTTTCGAACGAGACATGCGACTCGAGAATCAGGCCGAGAAAATTAGGGTTTCACTTGATAGAAATAAGGAAGGAAAGAGACATGATTTAATTTGAATTCGAACGAAGAAAGAAGAGGAAATACTCACATTTATTACCTTGTGTTGAAGTTAATTTGTTCTGTCTGATTTTGAAAGGAAACAGCATGATTTAAGGATAATGGGCAGCGTATGGGAGAAAAAAGGCTACAGTGCTTTGGAAAGGACTAGAAAAGGGTTGATGTGAGATAATTTCAACTGCAGTTGACTATATAAATATTCAATTTAAATTCAAATTCAAACCGTTCCGATAAATGCAACTTAAAAACTTGATCTCCTATCGAGGCGTGCCGCTAGGCGTTTATAATGTTATACTCCTATTTCGAATGCAATGGAAAAGGTTTCGAGCCCTAATTCGATCATATGGAGAAGATAGCTCTTTGGACTCAATCATTATATTAAATTTCCGATATGGATTCAACGTGTTTATATGTCGTACGCTCACACAACACTCCAAACACTACGAAAGTTGAAATCCGATAATAATATAATATTACGGATCCAATGGAACTGGTTTCGTCTAATTCCAAGACTGTGCCTAGGAAGGCTATTTTTAAACGTCAATTTAAACGATATATTTTCAAAACTTCACAAAACATTTCCAGATTTAATTTCAACACTTTTACTATCTTTAGTACTATCGATATAAGTTTTACAAACCCTTAAATTATTTTTAACATGCTTAAAACTCCAGATTCAACATTTTACCCAATTTCCAGTAATTAAATCCAATAATTAAATTTCCAAATAATGGCGATATTTGAAATTTAAGTTACAAACTAACTTTTAAATATTAAAATCAATTAAATATCCCAATTTAAGTTGTCCAAAATTCTGGGTCGTCACAAATCCAGTTGAATCCCTCCAACCTATTTCCCTGCATCCACGAATGTTAGCACAACAATTAAATACCAATTCCACTTCGAGGTGGAATATTGTGGTTTATGGGATTATATAAAATCATCTACTATTATACGCCGCATAGGGTCTCATCCGCTATATAATGTGGGAAATCAATCACTCCAAATATATATATATATATATATATATATATATATATATATATATATATATATATATATATATATATCGTAAACAAACAGTCAATCAATAACTGAATTTCCAATTTAAATTTGAGTGAGAAGATCTCACTTTTGCTTACGCATGCAATCCATTTCCATTTCGACTTGTTTTCTTCACTGGTTTTGAACCTTGTATCAAACATTATACGATTTATTAATATTTGAACTAGACGAATAATTTGATCTCTCATTTAATAGATTGAATTAACAAATCTTTAAATTTAAACTAAATTTTCTTTTAATAATTATTTTCAACGGCTAAAATATTAGACAAGTTAATTTGAACCAGCTAATCACCCTAATCCACTACTTTGAAATAACGAGTAAGTTTTAAAATGTATACACCTACCTTCATTTCCTCCCTTTCAAAATTATATATACATGTGTGTGTGTGTGTGTGTGTATATATATATATATATACATACTTATAAATATATATATAGGTTTAAAAAATTTGATTTTATATTGACCCAAATATTTTAAAATTTCCATCATGAAAAAAACTATTCTCCATACACATACATACATATATGTATATATACTATTTTTTAATTAAAGAAATGTATGTGTGTATATATATATATATTAAAATAGAAACCTGTTATACAATTTTTTTCTAACATGAATGTAAATTAAAACATGATTTTTCTTTCTTCTATCAATCTATAAAGTATATTTAAATTTAAAATAATTTCAAATAATTACCCTTCCATTCGATCGACCACCGAGCACTGCTCCTTGCCCTCGCCCTCGTCGCGACACTCTCTTCCACGCGTGTGTACTTCCTCGCTTCGGCCCCGCCTTCGAATCCCCATCGCCTTGTATAAATCGCGAAACCCTAGTTATACCCTCGTTGGCGCCTTCCAGTCGCACACATCTTTTGATTGCCTACGCCGATGCCGCTCGACCTCCTACGCCCACGATTTAGAAATCTAAGTCGCGACCCGATCAACGACTTCAAAATCATCGTCAAATTCGTGTAACGATATGCCCTAAATCGATTTCCAATGATATCACTTCCCCCGTATTTTTTTTCTGATTTGCATTAGAAAAGGGGAGGGCGGCCATTTTAGATTTGAAAGGAAGCGAGTGATTTTTTCTTCGTTCGTTTATTTTTCTTCTTTTATTTCACTAGCACGAATATTTTTTTATGAACGCGTGTAAAAAAAAGACAGAAAAGGGAAGCCAAGTGTTCGAATTTTCCCTCAACGTGTCAGTTTGCTAAAATATATATATATATATATTATTTATATTCAAAATTCAAATTCAAATTTAAATCGTCTCAGTTCTGCAGCTCACAATCTCGATCTCCGATCGATGCGTGCCGCCGGGCATTCATAAAGTTATATACCTATTTCGAACACAACGGAAAAGGTTCCGAGTCCAAATTCGATCGTATGGAGAAGATAGCTTTTTGGAGCCAGTTATTAAATTAAATTTCGATATAATTCTCAGCGCGTTTACTTATCGTACCGCCAAACGATCACTCCAAACACTATGAAAATTAAAATTCGATAATTATACACTGTTACAGATCTAATGAAACTAGTTTCGTCGAACTCTGAGACTGTGCTTCGGAAGGTATTTATAAATATCGATTTAAACGATATAAATTCCAAAACTGAACAATTTGCTTTCAAATTCAATTCTGAAGCTTCTATTATCTTCAGTATTATCAATATAAATTTTACCAGCCTTTGAAATAATTTTAACCAGCTTAAAAATCAAAATTCAACATTTTACCCAACTTCAACAAATTAAATTCAATAATTTAACTGCCAAATCCATAATTATATTTGAAATTCAAGCTAAAATAACTTCCAAATATTTAAATTCAATTAAATATTTCAATTTCAAATGTTCAAAATTTTAGATCGTCACATATATACTAATTGGCAGTTGGAAGGTGAAAGCTTCAGCAAAAATGAATGAATGCCACTCTTTCGTACACATATAAATTTGTTATAAGCATGAAATGGAAAAAATATGAACCGAATGCAAAATCAAGCAGTAGAATAACCAAAAGACAATATTAAATTCTAGGAATTTTACAAGGGTTGTTGATTAACAGGGGAAATAAAAAGGCACCAAAACCCTAAAGATTTTAGAAACGTACCGATATGGTTATCTGTTTTACGGATATCGTCGAGTATCAAAAATCCGAAACACAGAATTGAATATACCGCAGAGATCAGCATGGCGAGATGATCAAAAGGGTATACAGATATCAATGGTACGATCATCCTATTAAAAGTCGATGTTTGGTATCGAAAATGCTGCTAAAACACCGAAATAAATATAAACAGAGCAATAACAGTCCAAATTTGAAGATACGGAATATGGCGTCTCACTCAAAGATGATTTACAAATTTATTGTATAAAAATATTCAGGTTTGGAAAGCATTTTATTATCATCAATTATTAACTGATTTGAAATAGAATTATACAGTAAAATAAACTTCCATATTATTTGATGAAAATTTACCCTTTGCTATGTTTAAATAGACGTATTCCAAATATTAAATTTTTATTTCCAAATTCAAATAGTTTAAAATTTCACAAAATTACAGTTAATATATTATTAAAACTATTAAATTTTTATGGGCCGTTACACTCTTCCCCACTTAAAACTTTTCGCCCCAAAAAGAAATGAGGTAGGAGAATAGAAACAACCAGAAGAAAATAGATTGAAAAAACAAAATGAAACAATTAATTTAAAACCATATAAATTTCAATTTAAATTAATTAATATTTAATAATTGATTTTATATTCAAGGTATTTCATTAAGTTAATTAAATTTTAATTTATTAATTCCTTTAAAACAAAATTTTATTTTATTTATCTCATTTATTATTCAATTAACTCATTATTCTATTTATCTCTATTAACATTTTTATCATTAAAAATTAAGCATATAACATTTATTATGACCACTCAAATTTTATTTATAAAATCATTTAACATCATTTTACGTTGTAAATTATTCAATTACATATTCAACTTCTGAATGATTTAGGTAAGTTATATTGGAATGTAATTGAGTAATATACAAGTAAAATTTTCTAGTTCGATCATTTCAAGTTTATTCAAATTTTTTTGCTTCATTTATAATTGAAATCATCTTTTAACAAAAATTTATGAATTGAATTTCCTATTAACTTCAAACAATTGGGAGATAAATACACACACACACACACTATATATATATATATATATATATATATATATATATCAAATCAAATCTATAATCATATACCTATTTATAATATTTTTGTATATATACTATATATATCAAATCAAATCTATAATCGTATACGTATATATATATATATAATATTATAAATCAAGTCATACTTAAGAAATTTAAATCAAATTATTTTCCAAAACAAAGGTGTAGCAAAGCTACAGAATGGTCTCTCCACTCTGAAACTCGAAATTGAATGTCGATGATGCGGCCGTCATCACCGAAATTATTTTCCAATGACAAAAGAGGAGGGGATGGATTTATAACTTTAAAAATTCTTTGGAAATGATTTTCTATCTGAAAATACTTTATATAACATACATTTTAAAATTTTAAAACCAAAGTTTGAAATCACCGAAAATTAAATTCTCAAATTCTTAATTTATGTTCATTTAAATTCTAAATAAATTTATAAACCATGTTTTATAATTTCATTTATTTATTATGTTGCAATAGTAAATGGTTTATAAAACAATAAATGATAATAAAATGTTATCATTTCTACAACCAATTCAATTAACTATTAAATTCCAGAAAAATTTATAATTAAATATAATATAATTATACAAACTTATTTCATTCACCAAATTTGAAATAATATTATGTCAGTTTGGGATGTTCAAGTGTTTTGGATTTCCTATCGATAGCGTTGATCAGACGAATCGATCGAAAACCCAAATCAACATTAACAACTTAAACAACAAAATATATAAAACATTTTAATATTAATACAAATACAGTTCCTCACTTGATTATTCAAGGATGGATTTCAAACAAAGATGTGGATTCAAATTAAGAGGGATCCTAATCAGGTAGAATTGAAACTAAGAAGTTGGATTTGAAATAGAGATAAGATAAATAGTACAAAGGAGAGGGGATGGATAGACCAATATAAATCGTGAGTGGCCTTAACCGGATCAACCGTGACTTCAAGAATAATATTGATGCCAAATTCTGAGGCAAATCGCCATCGGATCACCATAGATAGAATTCGGGCATATCAAGAGATATCAACATCTTAACCGAGGATATATAAATCTCCGGTGAATCGATGCTATTGTAAAGGAGTTTCACCTCTTTACAAATCATTCAATGGAGCTATGGGATACTCCGGAATCAAGAAAATACAAATAGGGGGAAGACAAGAGTGAATTTCAGAATGAAGGGGAGAGTTCCAAAGTTCAAAGGAAACCGAGTCAAAGTGGAAGAGATTCAAGCTCAAACGAAAGTAATTCGTTAACTACATTTACTTTATATGCTAATTTTTTGCCCAAGACCAAAGCTCTGATACCAACTGTAACATCCTGATATTTTCAACCATTCGGATCCACACATGCCAGATTTGGATTGCTCAAAATACTAGATTGTTAATTTATATTTGGCAAAACTCAGCATATGCAGTAAATAAATAATCACAAAATCACAGACACAGAGTAATACAATAATAAGTAAACAAAATAATAATAGTTCATGAAGCTACTATATGTAACAGAGTTAAATAAGATATAACAAAGTTTCAAATACAATAGTCAAATACAAGGTCAGAATGCAACATTGGAATCAACTAAATAACTGCAAACTGAATAGATAGATGGACCTCCAAGCGAAGCTTCAACTCCAAAGGCGAGTCTCAAAAGCTGTATCACTCAATCTGACCCGAGCGTAAAGAAAAACAAAAAATACTCGAGTCAGGATTAACATTCTTGTATCAACAAATCCAACTCAAGTGAAATATCAACTGAAATACAAGTAACTCAAAGGATGTTTGGAATAACCATCCTCTATGGATCCTTTAAACTATCTACTATGTAGTAATATACGCTATTATAATAAAGTCTAAAGTAAAGTAAACTATTAAAATAGTGTTAAGGCGTTAAATTTTACCCCTTAACACATTTTATAGTGCCAATTGTCTATACAGTACCATAATACCTCCAAAACGAGAGGCTACCAAAGGACACTCCATACGTACGACACAAATGAAACTTGTAGAAGGCACGCTAGGGTAGGTGACATGGCACAACTAGGCAACGCCAGGGTAGATATACCAATTACACTTCCGGGCTGGTGGTAACGCATAGCAGCCACTACCGCCTACCTCGAGCAACACTTTCAAATCAAAGGTGCGCACCAAATCAACCACAAAGTACTAAAATGGCATACGAAGAAGTGTGTCCGATCGGAGGAGCTACCTCACTTGGCCCGTCAATTGCTCTTGTTTTAGCCAAATTATGCCAACTCACAAGAGTCGGGTCCACGTATATACCTCATATAGGATCGTCACCACTATCCTACTTCATTCTGGAATCTCCACCGCGTACACGGCTGTTAAAGTGGTTTTCGGTATTGGCAGAGAGTGTGACAATATCCGATCTCGGTCCCTTTACAACCAATCATTATTATAACACCGTGGTCATTTCAAATAATTTATGCTTCAAAATCAAAATATCATTTCCATTTCAAAACCATATCAATACGATATTATTTCCATTTCAAAGCCATTTCAATACAATATCATTTTCAAAATCATAGCACTTCAAAGTTATAACACTTTCTAAATCAAATCATTTGAAATTGTAACCCTTTGGAAATCATAACACTTTGAAATCATAATATTTGAAAAACCATAACAATTTCCTTTAACAGTTTAGATATTAATAATAGTATATAGAATAAAATAGTTTATATTAAAAATAGTTTATATTAAAAATTTATATTAAAATAATTTATAAAGTAAAATATATAAATAGTTTTAAATATAATTTAAATATACTTCATATAATAAAATAGCTTCGTCAAATTACACAAATCGATTCAAATCAACTCGTATTTCAAAATTCAATTTAATTCAATCTCAATTCACCAATTTCAATGCAATTCAGTTTCTCAATAACCCATTTCCAATTATATCGATTTCAAATGCAGATTTGAACCACAAAATAAACCATTTCACTTTCGATATATTTCAAAGCTTTAAATATTCTACAATTTCAAAACTAAATTTGATAATTCCATATGTATAACAAATTCACTTTACTATTATTTAGTTTTGAAATATTTACCGATTAACATTTATATGAACTTCAAATTTCGAATTTAAATAAAACCAAATATGCCATTTCAATTTATATAAATTTGAAATATTCATTTAAAACTTTTAATCAAAACCAAGTTGTAAAATCATATCTTTAAAATCCCAAATTTAATAAATTTCAAATCAAACTTGTTTGAGTATAATTCTTAAATAAATTCAATTTCAAACCAATTTCTATTTCTCTTTCCAATCCGAATTTTATTAAAATCATTATCAACTCTATATTTGAAAATATAAATTTTAAATAAAAACTTAAACATATTATATATTAATTAAATCAACTTTATTAAATCAACATTAATAAATCAAATCTTATTATTAAACTTATTTTATATTAAAATAGTAAAATTTTAAGTAAAATCTTAAAATTTATGACTCCAAAACTAACTTATAATTTTAAAATTTCAAAACATAATCAAAATTTAAATTTTTTATAAAAATAACATTTGTATATCTTAAAATCAATATTTGTTAAAACCAAAGCATTCATTTCAAAACCTTGAAAATCATTTCAAAATATATATATTGACTAACGTTGTCTGTTTATAATTTTCTATCCTATGGTCAAGTGATATGGATATTTATCATTTCAATCCGCAATTTAAATATGTACGGGCATATATCATTTCAACCCGCAATCCCAACCTTAATTCAATGAAAATCGCTTGAGTCTATCATTTCAACCCATAATGATTTTCTGCTATTCTACAGATCGTTCAGGTATGTATCATTTCAACCCATAGTGAATTCTATACTAACAAGTAACTTGCTGAGTGATAACAGATATAATAATAATATAGTAACAGATAATGGTGTCAGATGTCACATGTGAACAGATATAGATAATAACATATATATGACCGTGTAAATAACTAACAGCAGCATATTTCAATTGTCGTTTCAGTTGAAATCAAATTTAATAAATATAAGAATCATTAATCGTGAGTGATTGCTCATCTTTTGAGGCTAGAGAGATTCAACAATGAAATGAGTTACGGATCCAAGCACAAATTTCGAAGCAAAGCACGATGGACACGAAATCAATGATAGAGCGATAACAAAAATCGATGAGAACAAATCAAAAATCAGTTTAATATGAACTGAATATATATATATATATATATATTGCTATTATATTACGTATATATATCTTAATATTTTAATTTAAGACAAATAAAACAAAATTTAAAATCATTATTCAATTAACTACACATAATATATATATATGTTATATAAAAATCAAGACTTGATAAGCCTTATGACATTGTAAAATAGATATCAAAATCATTACATATCATATTCAAATCAATACCAAATCAATGTATATATTCTATCTGAAACATATATTATACGTTCACCACCTGACCTCATTTTTTAAAACTAATATGATATATGTATAGAAATATATGCATACAGTATAGAAAGCTTAATTCCACCTGCTGATCACAATATCATACATAAAATCCAGCAAATTAACTCATTATATGTCTCAAACAACAATAACTTGACCATGCACAATGATATGCACAGTTCTGTGCACCCTTCTGCACTGATTCCTGTCCTATCTCAAACTTCACATAATCAACCCCTTCTCAAATCTCCTTATTCCTCTTTAACACTGCCTAATCATGTTTTTTCAGACATCATCCCTAATCAATCCAACAATACATCAATGTCTCCACCCTCTTTACATTCTATTCCTGAAAACTCAATCTCTTCCTCTCAAAATAAAAGGGGCAGGCCTAGGAAATCATTCAAAAAATCATATGACCTGGATAAGGGCGTTCTTTACTCCATTGATCAAGTATCCCCATCGAAGCCTATCTCAATTGACCTTCTCACTTCCTCCTCTGGTGTTAGAACCAGAGCCCACTCTCAAAATATTTTATGATTGATAGAATTGCATTCTCGAACATAAGGGGGGCCCACTCCTTATCAAAACAACTGGAAATTAAAAACCTCATCTCTTCATTCAAAATTCAAAATTCAAATAATGGCTATTACTGAAACAAAATTGAATCATATCAAAAGCCTCAAAGCAGCTAAACTCATTAACAGTAACTGGAATGCTATTCACAATCTCTCCCAAGCTCCTTATGGCAGATTGCTAATTCTTTAGAACCCCACTGTTTTCACTATCACCCCCTCAAGTGTTCAAAGGCAATTCATTCACACTGTAATATCCCACATACCTTCATCCACAGTATTTCACATGACATTCATATATGCTGAAAACAATAGTGTCCACCGTCAATCTTTCCTTGACTCTCGTCCCTCTCTCCAGTCTTCTACTATCCCTTGGCTTTGTCTAGGAGATTGGAACTGTATGCAAAATTCTGCTGACAAGCAGGGGGGCACTCCTCTTACTTATCAACAGACTAGACCACTCAACCAATCTATTTTTGATTCCAATCTCCTGCCTATTGCTGCTAGTGGTTGTCCATATACTTGGAATAACTCAAGCAAAACTGGAAAATTCACCTTCTGTAATCTTGATAGATCTTATCAAAACTTTTCATCTGTTCTTTTATGGCCTAAGCTTCATTGCATCATTCCACCTCCATCCCTCTCTGACCACTCCCCCTTATTCTTGACTGGGGAAAAGCCAATGAGAGAAGACACCCCTCATTTTCATTTTTTAATAACTGGACTAAACACCAGGATTTTATGAAAATTGTTACTAACTGTTGGTCGACTAAAGTTTATGGTAACCCTATGTACATTTTACAGGCAAAACTCAAGCATCTAAAAGACACTCTCAGGCCTTGGGCTAAAGTCAACTTTGGCAATGGTAATAGTCTATCTCATGCTGTTAGAATTAATTTACATAAAGTGCAACATGATATTCAGGTATGTATGGATCAGTCTCTGCTAGCTAACCTTATTACTCAAGAACATTCTTTAGTCAATCTCCTTGCCAAAACTTTAATGTAAGAAAATAAAATGGCGTACCAAAAAGCAAAAATCAAGTGGACTAACAATGGTGACAAAAATTCAGCTGTGTTCCATGAAACTTTGAGAAGCAATCGTACTGCTGCGAATTTTACTAACCTTCTTAACAAAAATGATGTACTAGTTCTACCCCTGATGATATCCATGATGGATTTCTAGACTATTACAATGATTTGCTTGCCCCCACTAACAACCCTACGATTAACAGTCAACTTTTTGAAGACATCCATCTTCCTGTTTTATCCCAGCAGGCTGCTAATTTTCTTATTCTTGAAATCACAGCAGAGGAAATAAAAGACAATATATTTGCTATGAATGAAACTAGTTCCCCTTGACCTGATGGTTTCAACGCTCACTTCTACAAATGTGCTTGGCCTATCATTGGTAATGACGTGATTAAGGCTGTTAAGAACTTTTTCAAGCACAATAAAATGATTTCTGGGATTAATGCCACAAAGATTTCCCTTATTCCTAAAACTAAACATCCTTCCTCTGTCACTCAATTCAGACCCATAGCATGTTGCAATGTTATCTATAAGTGTATATCTAAGATTATGGCCACTAGAATGATGAATGCTATCCCTGAAATAATTGCTTCCAATCAGAGTGCTTTTCTTCCTGACCGTGACATCACTGACAACATTCTTCTTGCTTCTGAATTACTGAAAGGATATGATAGGAATAATATTTCAAAAAGATGTGTTCTCAAGCTTGACATTCAAAAGGCTTATGATACATTACAATGGAAGTCTATCATCTACATCCTTTACAAAATGCTATTCCCAATCCCATTCCTTTCTTGGATATACACTTGTATCTCCTCTGTCAATTACTCTCTGAATTTTAATGGGGAACTTTATGGTTACTTTCATGGCTCTAGAGGTATAAGACAGGGAGACTCCTTGTCTCCATACATTTTTGTTTGTGTCATGCAATTGTTCACTTCCATTTCCAACAAATACTTGGATATGAAGCTTATTGAGTATCATCCCTTATGCAAGCATTCTGGAATCTCTTCTCTTCAATTTGCTGATGATCTCCTTCTATTCACCAAACCCACTGTCAAATCAATTCAGGGAGTACTTCACATATTGGATGATTTTAAATGTCTTAATGGTCTCAACATTAACTACAACAAATCCAAGATTAGAATTGCTGGCATGTTTGAATATGATAAATGCCAAATATACAGTTTGTCTGGCCTCAATCCTATTCATCAAAATGATGACTACCTAGGAGCTCCTATGTTTTCATCTAAAGTTACGACCAACCAATGCCTAAAACTTTATGAAAAAATCACCGCCAAAATTTCTTCATGGCCAATTTCTAAATGCTCTATGGCTGGTAGACTTGTGATGTCAAATCCATAGCCACATCCATGTGCCTATATTATGCTAGAATCTTCATTCTGCCTGCTAAATTAATCTCTATGATTAACTCTGCCCTTAACCATTTTCTCATGCATGGCAGTCCTTATTCCAAGAAACCTATTCCTATTGCCTTCAGGAAAATTTGCTCTCCTCGTAAGTATGGAGGTCTCGGGATCATGAACATTAAACTATGGAACAAGGCAGCAATTTCCAAACGTATTGACACAATTTTCAAATTTGATAATAATTTATGGGCTTCTTGGGTGAGGAGCAATTTAATCAAAAACAACAATTTTTGGACTATGCCTATGCCTATGGATTGTAGTTGGTCATGGAGGAATATTCTTAGGTTAAGGGGGGTTTTTATTCATATTTTTCAGGTTGGTTTACTTCATATGAATAAAATTTCTTTCTGGTTTGATCCCTGGTCGGAGCAGGGATGCATTCTTGCTGATTTAATTGATTACAACATCAGAATGATGTCTGGTATCTCTGAGCATGCCAGAGTTTCCTCTATTTGGTCTGAAGGAAATTTGATGCTGCCTTCTTCTAGCTCCACTTCTGTTCGTGCATGCTGGGAGAAAATCCTTTCTCACCCTGCTTTGAGCACTGATTTTCATGCTGCCTGGGGTCATAAGCATCATCAAATTAGTGTGGTCTACTCCAATATGCAATCCCATGCTAATGCTGTTTTATTTCCTTGGCATTCCAGAGTGTGGAATCATGCATCTATTCCAAGAGAGAATCTTCTGCTTTGGAAGATTATTAACAATGGTCTTCAAACTCTGGATAAAGTTAAAAAGATGGGTACTGTCCTGGATGATATTTGCCTTCTATGCAATAGCAATAAGGAAACGATTCATCATCTTTTTTTTGAATGTGACTATTCTTATTACATTTGGGGTTACTGTAAGAGGATGATAAATCTTCAAAACCCATTTAGAGACTCGGCGATGGAATGGTACAGCATCTTCAAGGCTACCAGATGGAAGACAAGTAAAAGTTTGATGCTGCTGCGTTCATTGAAAAAGTGTCTATCTATTATTTGGATGGAGAGGAATAGTAGAGTGTTTACTAGTGTGTCTACACCTAAGCATTTACTCGTCTTCTCCATCCGTAGTAATCTAGGCGTATAGTGTTTTTGTTGTTACTTTTTCTTTCTTCTGATCTATTGTTTTGCCATGGATCGTTGTAATTCTTTTTCTCGTAATATATGGTAGGGGCCATTTAACCCCGCTGGCTTTGCCAAAAAAAAGTATAGAAATCAAAAATTTATAAAACAAATATATTACAATTTAAACTTCACAGGTATGTACGTAAGTAACTTTGTGTATGTACATAGATATCTCTTATGGTTTATACAATATACATTGTAAAACAAGGTATCAACTATTTAAGCTAATAGACATTATATATAAAAGCACGGAACCCAAAACAAAAGTTGCACCATATACTGGTAATATATAAAAACGTGATATATGTATATATCAACATGTATGTATAACTTTCATCTAGATTGCACAAATAAATATATATACGTAGGAATTATATATAAACAATTATATTCAAACATCACATATAAGCTTTAGTATCTATATTTAAAAAGGTAAATGGAAAAATATCAAAACCTGGAAGCTGCGACCTTTATATATATTATAGTATATATATATATCTCTAGAAAAATCGAATATCAATATTATATAGCATCAACCATAAGATATAGTATTATATAACATATACATACATACCACTGTAAATAAAATAAAATAAAATATGTCTTATCTACTAAAAAATAGGAGCCAACACATTATACCATATTTTAAAATAATCTGGAAGCCGTAGATATTTTCTACTTAAAACAGTATTATATATATATAAATTAGATTGTAAATATTAGACTAACATATGTAAGTACAACCGACATATGCAAACAACAGTTATATAGCTTATAAAAATATGTAAACCAACAGATTGTGTAAAACAAAAAAAACTAATATATACAACAAACATATATGCTACCACCTAATAGACGTACATATATATATTTTGAAAACTTTTATATTCAAAATGAAAAAAAATCATACTTAAATATATAAACAGTCTACATACGGATATATAACTAACAATATTAATATGCTTATAACCAAAATCAAAGATATATATATATATATTAATGTAAGCCGATATATATAAGCTTGCATATATCACATTCTTATACAAATATCATTCAAATACATTATAACATATGCACTTATATATATAAACAAACTATGAACCATATTTTTGTATACTGCTAAGCAAATAAAACCTTTGAAAACATATATATACTTACTTTATAACCAATATATATATATATATATATATATATATATATATATATATATATGTCACAGTTTGAAAACTTGTATAAAACTTTACATATAAAAATATATGCGTTAACATACCTTAGTAGTAAAAAGAGGCTGCATGCGTGGACATGGAGATGTGGAGCCGAACAAAAAGAGGCAAAGAAAGAGTGCTCAACCAAGCTTGGAAGGACGAAGGCGTTGCTGAGATGGCGGAGGTGGCGCAACTATTGAGGAAAGATGCTTCGATCAGGGGCGCCATCAGGGAAAGTGGAGGCACGATGTTGTGGGCTTGGGCAACTGGAAGGGTCGGAGAAGCTCGGTTGTAGGTTCGGTGGAGATGAGTCGCACGGTGATGCCGGCTTACGCATGTTTGGATGGTGCTGGGTAGTTGCGTGTAAGGGTGAGGGGAGTTGAAGAGAATTGGATAGGAGGAAGCTAAATATATATATATATATACACTAATTGACAGTTGGAAGGTGAAAAGCTTCAGCAAAAATGAATGACACTCTTTCGAACATATATAAATTTGTTATAAGCACGAATGGAAAAATATGAACAGAATGCAAAATCAAACAATGGAATAACTAAAAGACAATATTAAATTCTAGTAATTTTAAAAGGGCTGTTGTTTAACAAGGAAAATAAAAAGGCAGCAGAACCCAAAAGACTTTAGAAACGTACCGATACGGTTATCCATTTTATAGATATCGTAGGGAACCAGAAATCCGAAACACAGAATTGAATATACCACAGAGATCAGCGTGCGAGACGATCAAAACTGTATACATATATCAATGGTACGATCTTCCTATTAAAAGTCGTTGTTTGGTACCGAAAATGCTGCAAAAACATCAAAATAAAGAAAAAAAGAGCAATAGCAGTCCAAATTTGGAGAAACGGAATATGGCGTCTCACTCAAAAGATGATTTACAAATTTATTATATTAAAATATTCAGGTTTGGAAAACATTTTATTGTCATCAATTATTAACCAATTTGAATTGAAATAGAATTATACAATAAAATAAACTTTCATATTATTTGATGAAAATTTGCCCTTTGCTATATTCAAATAGACGTATTCCAAATATTAAATTTTTATTTCCAAATTCAAATATTTTAAAATTTCATAAAATTCCAGTTAAATATATTATCAAAACTATTAAATTTTTATGGGTCGTTACACTATAACCAAGCTTAACAACTATATAAGCGAGGCTATGAAGCTGTAACGATCCTATATTTTCAGCCATTCGTATCCACACATGTCGGACTTGAATTGTTCAAAATACCGAATTGCAATTTAAATTTTGCAAAACTCAGAACATACAGTAAATAAATTAATCACAGGTCACAAACACAGAGTAATATAATGCTGCGGAAGCAAAGAGATAGTAGTTCATGAAGCTACTGCACAAATACACCAGAGTTGAACAAGACACAATAGAAGTTCAATACAATAATCAAGTAAAAAGCTGAATACATCACTGGAATCAACTGAATAACTGGAATTGAAATAGATAGCTGGATCTTCAAGCGAAGCTCCAACTCCGAAGGCGAGTCTCGACTGCTGAATTACTCAGTCTGACCCCGAGCGTAAAGCAAAATACAAAACACTCGAGTCAGGACATACATACTTGTACAATGTAAACGAACTCAAGTGAACTGTAATATAAGGTACAAGTAACTTAAAGGATGCTTGGGACCGCCCATCCTCTAAGGATCCGTTAAACTATTTACTATGTAGTAATATTTCGCTATTATAATAATGTTTATAATAAAATAAACTTACTTTTAAATAGCATTAAGGCTTTACATTTTCTACCTTAACACGTAATAGTCCTAGTAGTCCATCCAGTATTATGGTTCCTCCTGATCGGGAAGCCACCAAAGCAAACTCTATGGGCTACGGGAGAAATCCAAACTCGTACAAGGCGTGATAGGGTAGGTGACATGGCACAACTAGGCAATACCAGGGTAGATATACCAATTACTATCCGGGCTGGTGGTAACGCGTAGTGTGCAGCTACCGCCCACCTTGAGCAACACCCCTAAATCAAAAATGAAAAGTGGCCACCAAATCAATCTCAAAGTCAGAATATAATATCGAAGGAGTGCGTCCGATCAGAGGAGTTACCTCATTGGCCCGAGAATCGCTCCTGTTTTAGCCACCTTATGCCAACTCATGGGAGTCGGGTCCAAGTTCATACCTCAAAGGACGTCGCCACCATCCTACTTCATTCTAGAATCTCCACCGCGTATACGGTTGTTAAAGTGGTTTTCGGTATCGACAGAAAGTATGCCCATATCCGATCCCGGTCTGTTCAACAACCAACCGTTATTTTAACCCATGGATATTTATTTCCAATCATTTATACTTCAAAACCAAAATATCATATCCATTTATTTCAAAATAGTTTATACTTCAAAACCAAAATATCATATCCATTTCAAAGCTGAATACTATATTATTTCATTTCAAAAACCAAATCAATATATCCTTTAAATAAAGCCCAAATTTCCAAATCACTGAATATTTCCTCCAATTTATTAAACTTAATCATCTTAAACCAAAACCACTTTATAAAGACATATTCTTAAATCTTCAATTTCAAATCAATATATTCAAAGACAATTCTTAATTAAATATAATTCCAAATAAATTCATTTCCAAAGCCATAGTACTTTCAAAGTTATATCCTTTCGAAACCAAAACACTTCGAAAGCATAATACTTTGAAATCATAACACTTTGAATTATTATCATTTTGAAATCATAATACTTAGAAAGTCATAACCTTTAAAATGAATATTCATTTAAATCATTTAATTCAATGTTAAATAATATTCATTACAAAGTTGTAGCATTTCTATGTTCATTCATTTAATTATAGAATTTCCAACACATTGCAAATTTCAGATACATCAGCATTTATATAGTATTACACTAGATATATTAGTATTTCCAAAACATTGTCAAATTCAGAAACAGTAGCACTTACAAAGTGCTACGGTAGGTATTTAGTTATTATTTCGAAACAGTTTACTTTCAGTAACAACAGCACTTCAAAGTGCTGCAGTAGCATTATTATTATTTCAAAATATAGTTAGGTCTCAGAATTAATGGCACTTAGCAAATGCTATCTTAAACCACAACATTTCTGAAGTGCTACCAATACTAATTCCAGATTTATAATAACATTTCAGCCACAATAAAATTTCAACTTTTAGCCATTTTAACTTATAAAATCATATTTCCCGCTTCAGAAAATATTCATTTGGATATCATTTATCTTATGATTAACTAAAATAAAATTTATAAATAAAATATCCAAATTAACTATAATTCATTTATAAGTCAAAATTACGCTATTTTACTTAACCTTTATTTTTAAACAAATACTTTACACTTTATTTTGAAATATCAATCTCATAATAGAATATTTCTATCACTAATTTAACTTAAACATCCATTTGGAAACTAAACTTCCAATTATCAAGTTAAGTCATCTTTAAGTTACCCTTTTTTTCCATTTAAATCATAATCATTTATTTTAACAAAACATAGCCATAATTAAATATTTTATCGTAGTTGCTATAAAAATCCAATTCTCTTTATAAATCTATTCATTTAGACATCAATTAACTATGATTTCAAGTTAAATAAATTTTATTACAAAATGCCCAATTAAAACTGTATTTCATTTTATCAATTCAAAACACATTATTTATTATACCAAACATGCCCATTCCAGGAAATAACCTTTATTAAAATTACTAGGTTAGATTTAAAATTCCTAGTAAATCAAACTTAATTATTAAAATATTGATCATAAATAAATCTTTAAATTCAACTTAAAACCAATAATAGATTTATAAAATTCCAGCTTATAGAAAACCAAATCTCTTTATTTTTTAAATCATTAAATCAAATCTTTAAGCTAAAATTTCATATTCAAAATATTCAAAATACTTAATAACTTTTTAGGAAAAACATTATTTAAAAATTTCAACCATGGGCCTGTATAATATTTTCTAACCTAGGTCAAGTGAAACGGATATGTATCATTTCAATCCGTAATTCAAAAAGAAAATCCGGGTTCTATCATTTCAAACCCGCAATCCCATGTAAAATAATTACAATAAAAATCAATCGAGCCTATCATTTCAGCTCAAAATGATTTTTCCTTATTCTAAAGTCCATTCGGGTATGTATCATTTCAACCCATAGTGATAGGGAACTTGCAGTGTGATAAACAGTATAATAACATAACAGTATAGCATATAATAACATAACAGATGATGTAACAGATATATAAACAACATTTAACATCATATAAACATATCACAAGCATATATGAACATATCATATCAATTTATACAATTCAATTATCATCATTTCATAATTATAAAAATTTGAGTGTCGAGAGTGATAGACTCACCTTTTGAAGCTAAAGAGAATAGACAATGAAATGGGTTACGGATCCAGGCACGAACTCCAAATAAAACAAGATTGGCACGAATTCGGCGAACGGATCTGATAACAGGGACTCACGAAATCAAATCAAAACTGGATCGATGAAGATAATTGATATAAGTGAACTTATATATACATGACTATATATATAACTATATATATATATCTCAAGTCACATTCTAGATTTTTGCATATATTAAATTAAATCAAAATCATTGTTTAAATCTAAAACACGTACGTAAGCTTTTGTACTATGCAAAATTCATAAATTGTAAACTGTGTAAACTTCCATATATTTATATACATAAAAAATGCTACAAGTAACCATCTCAGAAAGAAAAAAAATCAATGCTTATGTATTATATTTAAAACCCACATTTTGCTTTCAAAAATCAACTTTGAAAATAAATACTTACAGTCTCCGTAAATTAATACTACAAGCTACATATATATTACATATACTTGCAAATCTTATGTGTATTAGACTAAGAAAATATAACATAATATATGCATACATTATATATAGTTATAGTAACCGAACCGGTACATGCAATATTTTTAAAAACATAGATTTATATTATACAACCTCCATAGATAGTCGCAGATTTCATATAAACTATTATAAACAATACGTTGAAACAAACAGATAAAATATATATATATGCTAATGTATGTGGACATATATATATATATATATATATATATATATATATATATAAACTGCAAGTTAATAACACAATAAAAGTGCTTGATAAAGTATACGACCTATATGTGTATACATATAAAAATGCAAAGTATTGAAGATATTATTATAAGTTATGCAAACAAAACGCTAATAGATCATGAGACAACAACAGCTTATAAAACTGGAAATATATGTTCTTCTTATATATAAAACTATATATATAAATTTTACTTACAAATAACCTACCCATAGAAAGAAGAAGAGGTTGGAAATGGCCAGAGTAAGAAAGGTGGCGAGATGCTTAGCCATGCTGCGGTGGATGAGGCTGAGGTAGGCGAAGCCTGGTCGATCGATCGGTGGTTTTATGGGTACGAAAATGAACAGCCGTTGAGGGAAGAGAAGGAGACATGGCACAGGGAGGAGGAAAGTGCTTTGGTGATGAAGACGCACAAGGTGATGGGAGGCGGGGAGCACGACCAAGCGATGGGTGAAAACAAAATAGAAATGAAAAATTTCTAGAAACATAAAGTGGAATTAAAAATAACAGAGGGGAAGAGAATGAATAAGGTCACAGGGCAGAGAAGTTTAAAAGAAAAAGTGAATGGTCGCCGACGACAAATAAAATATAGAATAAATGAAAGTAACCGAAGGACCCTTGATTTACGCAGATAATTAAAGCATTCGATGGTTTCTTGGATTCCACGGTAGGGGTTTGAAAGAGTTAACGAAATAAAAGTTACAAATTTGATACCGTTACAAAGGACCGTTTTATCATTTTCGTCGCCTATCGGATCGTAGAACACAGAAATAAATATACTGTGTCGATCAGCACAACAAGATGATCAAAATGGTATATTAATATTAGTGGTACGATCATCCGATCAAAAGTCGACAATCGGTACCGAAAATGCTGCAAATCTTTCGAAAAATAAGATAAACGAAGCAATAAAAGTCAAAATTTGACGAAACGAAATACGACGTCTCACTCAGAAGATGATTTATAATTTTTCCATAGAAAAATATTCAGGTTTGGAAACATTTTATTATCATCAAATATTAACTGATTTAAATCAAAGTAAAATTACACAGAAAATAAACTTCCATATTATCTGTTGAAAATTTACCAGTTGCTATGTTTAATTAGAAGTATTCCAAATATTAAATTTTTATTTGCAAATTTTATTATTTAAAATTTCACAAAATTTCAGTTAATTAAATAAATAAAATCATCAAAATTTATGGGTCGTTACATTCTTCCTCACTCAAAATTTTCGTCCCCGAAAAGGAAGGAGGTAGGAGAATAGAACAACTAGAAAGAAAATAGATTGGAAAACAAAATAAAAAAATTTATTTAAAACCATATAAAAATTTCAATTTAAATTAATTAATATTCAATAATTGATTTTAATCCATTAGATTTTACTTAAGTTAAATCAATTTAACTATTTCTAAATTGATTATCTTATTATCCAATCATCTTTAATTAACAATTTCAAAATCATAAATTTGAATAGTCATTTAAAAAAATCATATTTATTCAACAAATTTAAAATTTTCTTTATGCCAAGTTATTATTAAATTTTCAACTTAATATATCCAATCACATATATTAAGTACATTTTCACCTATTATAACTACTCTAATTTATTTATAAATTCCTTTAACACCATTTATACTATATATTATTCAATTAACTTTTTATTCTATTTACCTCAATCTTTTATGATTAAAATTTAAGTATATAACATTTATTATAACCACTCAAATTTTATTTATAAAAATCCTTTTATATTGTATATCATCCAATTACATATTCAACTTCTGAATAATTTAGGCAAGTTATATTGGGACGTAAATGAGTATTATACAAATAAAATTTTCTAATTCAATTATCTCAAGCTTAAATATTTATTCAAAATTTTGGCTTAATTTTATAATTGTAATTATCCTTTAAGATAAAATTTAAGAATCAAATTCCCGATTAACTTCAAGTTATTTTAAAGATAAATAAATATATATACCTAATATATATCAAATCAAATCTAAATCATATATATATACATATATATATTATAAATCAAGTCATATTTTAGAAATTCAAATCAATTTAATTCTCCCAAGCAAAGCTGTAGCAAGGCTACAGAATGGTCTCTTCACTTCGAAACTCGAAAATGAATGTCGATGATGCTGCATCATCATCGAAATTATTTTCATGCGACAATGAGAAGAGCACTGATTTAAAATTTTAAAATTCTTCAAAAACGATTTCTATTCGAAAAATACTTCAAATAATATAACCTTTAAAACTTTAAAACTAAAGTTCGAAATCATCGAAAATTAAATTCTCAAATTCTTGTTTTAATTCATTTTAATTTCCAAATAAATTTATAACCAAGTTTTATAGTTCAATCATTTATATATAAAACAAAAGCCAATGATTACAAGATATACCCAAATCAAATATTATTTCTTAAAAACCAATTTATTAACTATCAGCCTTTAGAAAATTATACATATACATACATACATACATACATACATACATACATACATATATATAGTTAAAAAAATTAAGTTAAATTTGGAAACCATATTGTGTCAGTTTTTTCTATTCAAGTGTTTTGGAGATCCTATTGATAGCGTTGATCAGACGTATCGATCGGAAACCCAAATCAACATCAACAACTCAAACAACACAATATATAAAACACTTTAAATATTAGTTTTACAAATACAATTCAAGAATGATTGGAAGATAAGTTGGAAACAAAAGACAAGATGACTAAATAACAGAATAGGGAGACGAACAAGCTTATATAAATTGTGGGCAACCTTAACTGGGTCAACCGTGACTTCAAGAATTAGATCGATGTAGAGTTCTGAGGTAAATCTACATCCGACCTCAAGAGATAGAATTTGAGATAACAAGGGATACCAGCATCTAAACCGAGGATATATGTAAATCTCTGGCGTATCAATGCTAATTGTAAAGAAGTTTCACCCTTTTACAAGTCATTAGAATATTGGCGAGACCGCCAATTCATTATAAAGATCATTCAAAGTGGAGTTATGGTATACTCCAAAATCAAAAGAAGACGAATATGGAGAGACAAGAATGGATTTTGGAACCCCAGGGGTGTTCCAAAATTCAAAGGAAATCAAGAAAAAAAGGAAGAGATTCAATTTCGAATGAAAGTGATTCTGTAAATAAATTTACCATATATGCTAAGTTTTGCCTAGAGCCAAAGCTTTGATACCAAATGTAACGACCCGATATTTTCAGCCATTCGCATCCACACATGTCGGACTTGAATTATTCAAAATACCGAATTGTAATTTAAATTTTGCAAAACTTAGAACATACAGTAAATAAGTTAATCACAGATCACAGACACAGAGTAATATAATGCAGCGGAAGAAAAGAGATAGTAGTTCATGAAGCTACTGTATAAATACATCAGAGTTGAACAAGATACAACAGAAGTTCAATACAATAATCAAGTACAAAGCAGAATACTTCACTGGAATCAACTGAATAACTGGAATTGAAATTGATAGCTGGATCTTCAAGCAAAACTCCAACTCCGAAGGTGAGTCTCAACTACTGTATCACTCAGTATGACCTGAGTGTAAAGCAAAACACAAAACACTTGAGTCAGGACATACACTCTTATACAATGTAAACCAACTCAAGTGATCAGTAATGTAAGGTACAAGTAGCTTAAATGATGCTTGGGACCGCCCATCATCTAATGATCCGTTAAACTATGTACTATGTAGTAATATTTCGCTATTATAATAATGTATATAATAAAATAAACTTACTTTTAAATAGCGTTAAGGCTTTACATTTTCCACCTTAACACGTAATAGTCCCAGTAGTCCATCCAGTATCATGGTTTCTTCTGATCAGAAAGCCACCAGAGGATACTCTATGGGCTAGGGGAGAAATCCAAACTCGTACAAGGCACGATAGGGTAGGTGACATAACACAACTAGGTAATGCCAGGGTAGATATACCAATTACTATCCGGGCTGGTGGTAACGCGTAGTGCACGGCTACCGCCCACCTCGAGCCACACCCCCAAATCAAAAATGAAAAGTGGCCAACAAATCAATCTCAAAATCAGAATATAATATCGAAGGAGTGCGTCCGATCAGAGAAGCTACCTCATTGGCCCGAGAATCGCGCCTGTTTTAGCCACCTTATGCCAACTCACGGGAGTCGGGTCCATGTTCATATCTCAAAGGACGTCGCCGCCATCTTACTTCATTCTGAAATCTCCACCACGTACACGGTTGTTAAAATGGTTTTCGGTATCGACAGAGAGTATGCCCATATCCGTTCCCGGTCTCTTCAACAACCAACCGTTATTATAACCCATGGATATTTATTTTCAAACCATTTATACTTCCAAACCAAAATATCATATCCATTTATTTAAAAATAGTTTATACTTCAAAACCAAAATATCGTATCCATTTATTTCAAAATAGTTTATACTTCAAAACCAAAATATCATATCCATTTCAAAGCTGAATACTATATTACTTTATTTCAAAAACTAAATCAATATATCCTTTAAATAAAGCCCAAATTTCCAAATCACTGAATATGTCCTCCAATTTATTAAACTTGAAATATTCCTTTTAAATCATCTTAAACCAAAAAAACTTTATAAAGTCATATTCTTAAATCTTCGATTTCAAATTAATATATTCAAAGTCAATTCTTAATTAAATATAATTCCAAATAAATTCATTTCCAAAGCCATAGTACTTTTAAAGTTATACCCTTTTGAAACCAAAACACTTTAAACCATAATACTTTGAAATCATAACACTTTGAATTATTATCATTCGAAAATCATAATGCTTAGAAAGCCATGACTCTTAAAAAGAATATTCATTTAAATCATTTATTTCTATGTTAAATAATATTCATTACAAAGCTGTAGCATTTCTAAGTTAATTCATTTAATTATAGAATTTTCAGTACATTATAAATTTCACCACAACAGCACTTATAAAGTGTTACAGTAGATATATTAGTATTTCAAAACTATTGTCAAATTCAGAAACAACAGCACTTACAAAGTGTACAATAGGTATTTAGTTATTATTTCAAAACAGTTTACTTTCAGTAACACCAACACTTGCAAAGTGCTGCAGTAGCATTATTATTATTTCAAAATATAGTTAAGTCTCAGAATTGATGGCACTTCGCAAATGATATCTTAAACCACAACATTTCTGAAGTGCTACCAATACTAATTCCAGATTTTATAATAACATTTTAGCCACATTAAAATTTAAATTTTTAGCCATTTTAACTTATAAAATCATATTTCCCGCTTCAGAAAATATTCATTTGTATGTCATTTATCTTATGATTAAATAAAATAAAATTTATAACTAAAATATCCAAATTAACTATAATTCATTTATAAGTCAAAATTACACTATTTTACTTAACCTTTATTTTTAAACAATCACTTTACACTTTATTTTAAAATATCAATCTCATAATAAAATATTTCTATCGTTAAATTAACTTAAACATCCATTTGGAAACTAAACTTCCAATTATCAAGTTAAGTCATCTTTAAGTTACCCCTTTTTTTCATTTAAATCATAATCATTTATTTTTACAAAACATAACCTTAATGAAATATTTTATCATAGTTAATGTAACAATCAAATTCTCTTTATAAATCTATTCATTTAGACATCAATTAACTATGATTTCAAGTTAAAAAAATTTATTACAAAATGCCCAATTAAAACTGTATTTCATTTTATCAATTCAAAACACATTATTTATTATACCAAACATGTCCATTCCAGGAAATAACCTTTATTAAAATTACTAGCTTAGATTTAAGATTCCAAATTAAATCAAACTTAATTATTAAAATATTGATCATAAATAAATCTTTAAATTCAACTTAAAACCAATAATAGATTTATAAAATTCCAGCTTATAGAAAACCAAATCTCTTTATATTTTAAATCATTAAATCAAATCTTTAAGCTAAAATTTCATATATTCGAAATATTCAAAATACTTAATAACTTTTTAAGAAAAACATTATTTAAAAATTTCAACCATGGGCCTATATAGTATTTTCTAACCTAGGTCAGGTGATACAGATATGTATCATTTCAATCCGTAATTTAAAAAGAAAAATCCGAGTTCTATCATTTCAAACCCGCATTCTCAAGTAAATTAATTACAATAAAAATCACTCGAGCCTATCATTTCAGCTCATAATATATTCTAAAATCCGTTCGGGTATGTATCATTTCAACCCCTAGCGATAGTGAACTTGAAGTGTGATAAACAGGAAATAAAATAATAGTATAGCATATAATAACATAACAGATGATGTAACAGATATATAAACAACATTTAACATCATATAAACATATCACAGGCATATATGAACATATCACTTGTCATCATTTCGCAATTATAAAAGTACGAATGTCGAGAGTGATAAACTCACCTTCTAAAGATAAAGAGAATAGACAATGAAATGGGTTACGGATCCAGGCATGAATTCCAAACAATGCAAGATTGGCACAAATTCGACGAACAGATCAGACAAAAGGGACATACGAAATCAAATCAAAACTGGATCGATAAAGATAATTGATATAAGTGGATTTATATATACATGATTATATATATATGACTATATATATGTATATATATCAATTCATATTCTAGATTTTAGCATATATTAAACTAAATCAAAATCATTGTTTAAATCTAAAACACGTATGTAAGCTTTTGTACTATGCAAAATTCATAAATTATAAACTGTGTAAACTTGCATATCTATATATACATAAAAAAAATGCTACAAGTAACCATCTCAGAAAGAAAAAAATCAGTGCTTATGTATTATATTTAAAACCCACATTTTGCTTTCAAAAATCAACTTTGAAAATAAATACTTACATTCTCAGTAAATTTATACTACAAACTACATATATATTATGTATACTTACAAATCTTATGTGTATTAGACTAAGAAAATATAATATAATATATGCATACATTATATATAGATATAGGAACCAAACCGGTACACGCAATAATTTTCAAAACATAGATCTATATTATACAACCTCCATAGGTAGCCGCAGATTTCATATAAACTATTATAAACAATACGTTGAAAACAACAGATAAAATATATATTTGCTAATGTATGTGGACATATATATATATATATATATATATATATATATATATAAAACTGCAAGTTAACAACACAACAAAAGTGCTTGATAAAATGTACGGCCTATATGTATACTTATTAAAATGCAAAGTATTGAAGATATTATTATAAGTTATATGCAAACAAAACACTAATAGATCACGAGACAACAACAGCTTATAAAACTGGAAATATATGTTCTTCTTATATATAAAACTATATGTATAAATTTTACTTACAAATAACCTACCCATAGAAAGAAGAAGAGGTTGCAAATGGCCAGAGCAAGGAAGGTGGCAAGATGCTTAGCCCTGTCGTGGTGGATGAGGTTGGGGTAGGTGAAGCCTGGTCGATCGATCAGTGGTTTTATGGGTTTGGAAATGAACAGCCCTGAAGGGAAGAGAAGGAGACGTGGCATAGGTAGAAGGAAAGTGCTTCGGCGGTGGAGACGCACAGGGTGATGGGAGGTGGGGAGCATGGCCAAGCGATGGGTGAGAACAAAATAGAAATGAAAAATTTCCAGAAACATAAAGTGGAATTAGAAATAACATAGGGGAAGAGAATGAATAAGGTCATAAGGCAGAGAAGTTTAAAAGAAAAAGTGAATGGACATCGGCTACAAATAAAATATCGAATAAATGAATGTAATCGATGGACCCTTGATTTACACAGATAATTAAAGCACGTGATGGTTGCTTGGATTCCACGACAGGGGTTTGAAAAAGTAAATGAAATAAAAGTTACAAATTTGGTACCATTACAAAGGACCGTTTTATCATTTCCGTCGCGTATCGGACCGCAAAACATGGAAATAAATATACTGTGTCGATCAGCACAGCAAGATGATCACAACGGCATAATAATATTAGTGGTACGATCATCTGATCAAAAGTCGATAATCGGTACCGAAAATGCTACAAATCATTCAAAAAATATGATAAACGAAGCAATAACAGTCAAAATTTGACGAAACGAAACACGACTTCTCACTCAGAAGATGATTTACAAATTTTCCATAGCAAAATATTTAGGTTTGGAAAATTTTTATTATCATCAAATATTAACTGATTTAAATCAAAATAAATCCAAATATTAAATTTTTATTTGCAAATTTTATTATTTAAAATTTCATAAAATTTCAGTTAATTAAATAAATAAAATTATCAAAATTTACAGGTTGTTACAAAAGCCCTAATCGTCACCTTTATCCTTAGTTTTCTTCACTAATCCCTAAAATTCTCTAATCATCTGCTAATGGTTGATGGTTATCTCCAATTAAAAATCAAAGTGTCCAAATACCATCAAGTAGTATATTATGGTTAAGCTCTTGATGAATGGAGTGGAAAGCATGTGTCCTTGTGTCGTAAAAGTCCTCAAATCAGAGGCAAATCACAGTCAAAATTGGAAATTATGAAACCCTAGGATACAGATTGGTGGTTTTTGATTCATACATCAAATCAGGAAATTAAGGATGCAATCATATAGAGCTCGAACATACGAATCCAACGATAGCTTCAATTTGACGAACAAATTATCAAAGCACCTGAATTTGGCTGAAGAAGCCGGACGGCCATGGTTCACCAATGACACCATAAGCCATCACAGGCAGCGACGAGGGTACCGAAAAAGGAGCTCGAATAGAGGATTCCATTGCAAATGGTTATGGTCCAGTGCTATATACGAAAAAAATATGGTATGGGTATGTATACATATTCCATTTTTTATTTTAGTTATTTAATTACAAATTTTAATCTTGAACATTCTAATTATGATATCTTCATATATAAAATACCATTCACGCACAGTTACCTCCATTGGACTTATGCCGAAATTCCGAACATTATGAAACTTGTTGAGTTTGGAGACTATTGAAAAAAGAGTGTAGGTATGATTTAATTAATTGAATTCTTAATTATAAAATAGATATCCATTGATGGAAAATTATAACTATTTATATGTTCTATGATATATTTATAATTATTTGATATTGCAACGATTTTGGATATTTTATGCCATGTTGACTATTTATAATTGATTATTGTATCATTGGATGTTTAACTGCAACCAATTGTTTATTTAAATTTTGGATGTAACTGATTGGTATAAAATGGATGAAATTGGTTAGATTGGATAAATAGATGATAAATATTTATGGATTTTATATGATGTTTGTAAATAACAATATTTGGATGAAATAAAATGGAATTAACTAGAGAAATTTAATAAAGTTATTATTTATGAATTTCAAGAAATAAATAAATAAATAATAACAAAGAATATATTTTAAACTTATTTTGGAATGGTTATAATTACTATTCAATAAAGGAAGATTTAATAAATAATAATATGGTATTTGTGAAAATTTCACCATTTTGAGATAGATAATATTGAACTAGTTTTGGGGTACATTATAGAGATTTAATATGAATACTATTACTTTGATGGAAAATAATAACTGTAGATTTGGAAGGTAATTTGATGAAATTACTATTTTTGATATAAAATACAATGTTTGAAAAGATATGAAGTAATGAGGTTGCAATAAAATATTTTGAAGTATATTACTGTTTTGAAAGAATTATTATTGTTTTTGATATGGAGAAATAAAGATGGATTTACAATAAATAATAATAAAATGATTCCTATACTTAAGAGAATAATGGATTGAAATGCTATTTTGATGATTACTAAATGCATGAATGATTATTGTAATTTACATATATTTGATGCTTGACGATGGTATCACATTTTGATGAGTGTGTGATATTTTACCATTTTTACTATTAGACGACGTGTAGTTAATTATAATTATTTGATGATGGATGTTGTGTTGCTAATATTGATTGGATTAGTACACATTTACTGATATTGATGTTGTATTATTGTTGTGGAGTGATTAGTATACACTGGATGATTTATAGTTACAACGATGATGTATTATTATAGTTGATAGTTGATAATTAATAATGCATGTAAGTATATTTATTTTATTGTAACCTTATTTGATGATTGAGGTTGACATTACATGTTGTTGATGTTTGATAACTAAATGTTCTATTTTTGTTGTTTCCTCGTATGATGGTTTATTATGATGAGTAAGTAGGAATACTACTTTTTGCTTTTACTATTTGCATTGGTTGCATTATTTGCGATGGTTGCATTGGTTGCATTGATTGCATTACTTGTTATGGTTGCAGTGTTTGCGTGGATGCTGTGGGTGCAATGTACCAACAAGTATTTGGATGCAGGAGAAGAGAAAGAAATAGAACTACGTGGGCTTGATCCTCCAAAAGGAGTACGTAAGCAATCTTTTTCTATGCAAAAACGACCGGTTCCCTTGAGGTTGGGGTGTATAGAAATTGGCGCAGTCCCAAAAACAGTTGATACCTTTCTCTTTATTATGTGTATCTATGTATATGTGTAAGTTTGCAGGTGAAAGTAAATGAGGGAGCAAAAGGGTCTGGAATGAGTCATACCTGCATGACGGCTTGATATACCTCTTACATCATAGTTAAATGGATGTTGCTTAATAATTGTTGTTTTAAAATATGTTAATGTGATGTATTTTATTTGAGTAGTATTTACATTATTGGAATGAGATATTTATATGTTGGCGTTTAAAATTCCACTACAAGGCTTCCTTTTATATATTTATTGTTTTAGAGTTTATTTTATTTTTATCTACCCACGGTCCACTGCTTTTAATCTCTGAAACTTGTTGTACGCGTATTGTGAAGTCGTTTATAATTGATTTTAAGATGTTAAAAATGGTGGGTCGTCACACTTGGTATCATAGCTTAGGTTAAGCGATTCCCTAAGCCTTAATTGGGTTTGACCATTAGGTTATAACGAGTTACACCTTAGATGGATTAAAATATGGAATGAGAGAGCATTTTGATTAATAGTTGCATGCTTTGTGTGTATTGGTTGTTTGTTAACCGTCATTACCACACCCTAAAATAATGCTTATTTATGATGATGGAAGATAAATAAAGTATGAGTGGGGTAGGATGAACATTATACGAGGGGTTAATGTTGGTTATAACCCAAGTGACAAACATTTGATGTTAAATTATAATTGAAACTTGACCTATGGAATCAACTTTTATTTTTAAAGTGAATGATTTTTGTTTGAAAAATTTATAAAATATACACTTCTTATATAAAGATAATTTATTTGAAAGGGAAAAAATGGTTATTTTTGGATACTGAAGTGGTTTCTTGAAATTTTTGATGGGAATAAAGTATTTAATTTGGAAATAAAATATTTTATGAAGGCATTTTCGAAAAGGAAATGTGAGAATAGTAAAAATGTTTTATTCGAAAGAACTTTTAGTGAAAAGTGTTTTAGTTAGATAATGGAAGTTTGTTTTAGCCTTTAAAGAAACATTATAGTGAAGAACTCTAGTTTTTTAAGGCTTCCTTTAGGGTATATTTCTATAATAATATTATGATTTAAAAATGATTTTTAGATATGGAAGATTTTTCATTTATAAAAGAGAAATTTTTAATAAACATTTCATTTGAAACTATTTTTTATAAAAATAAGTTCAGTTTAAAATATTTATTTTGGTTAGAATATTTTAGTGAGAACAATTTAGTTAAAATTTTCTTTAATTTAGGAACATCCTTTAATAAAGGTAATTTTTAACCACGATATGACTTTAGTTTCCCTAGCAAAAATATTTTGTTGAAAGGTATTTTTAAAAGAAATATTTTTGTTAAAAAATATTTTAAAGTATATACTGTTAGGTTTGAGTAATGTTTATTTAATATGATGTTTTGAAGAGGAGAAAACTGTTTGGATAATAGTATAGAATTTGAATTATTTTTAAAAGTGCCTTGTTGGATAATATTTAATGAAAACCCTTATTTTAAAAGAAAAAGTATTTTACTGAAACATTTTTTACAATGAATCTTTTATTAGTCGGAGAAGATTTATTATAAGGAGATAATTTCCATAAAAATATATTTTAATTTGAAGGAATTATTTTCTCGAAAGAAGAAATTTGAAAAAAAATATAGTGGAAATATTTTTATTTGAGAGTTTATCTTCTTGGTTGAAATATTTGAAAATAATTGGTGGAAGTATTTTATTTGGGAAGTGACTACTTAAGTAAAGAATGTAATCAAATATTTATCTGTGTGGAAAGTTTTTTCAAAGAATTATATTTGATTTTAGAAAACTTTGTTTTAAAATTGATTTTGGTTGTAAGGATTTTCACTTTATGGGTACTCTCTAAAAGACAGTTTGAATAGAAAAGCACTCTTGAGTTATTTGGGTTGAAAAGACCTGATTTGAAGATCATTTTATTGAGAATATATTTGGAAATATATTATGAGGAATACATAACATATATATATTATAAAGTATATAGTTTACTATACCTTAAGAAAAATATTTTACTATGATAGATTTGATTTGGAGTTAAAATATTTAATTAAATAACAAACTTTGGAGGTGTTTGTGGAAAGGTATTTTTACGGAAAGGTGTTTTATTTGGAAATTTTAATTGAAAAATATAGAACAAGACTTTATAACATAGGGTGTAGGGTGTAAGATGATGGGATATGATGAGTTCTGAGTTGCCCAACACCCACTATGATCGATTACATTAATGATAATTGTGTGTGAATTTCACTAAAGAGCTATAAGGACATCTAGTTATTCCTTGTTATGGAGAAGGAGGGATGCGATGTAGAGGCTTCCCATTTCGATGAATGGGATAGTGACCTTATGCTTGTGTTGGCTTGATTCGGTTGAATTGATTATTTTGCATTGTTGTTTGTTAAATTATTCACAATTAAGAAAATTTAGTTGCTTATTTACCTATGTCTTCTAATTAATTTATGATGTGCTCATTTAAATTAATTTTTTATGCTTGTATCATGTTAATGGTTGTCTATTTTAAAGTGATTGATTTTAATTATATGTGCTCATGTTTTATGATGTATTGTGTACTTTTTTCGATATATTTTAATTATTTAATTTTTTACAATGCTTGTATTATGTACCTTGTTTGTTTGTGTTATGACGTGTTTGTGTGATGTTTTCTTAGATTAATCTCTTTTGCTTGTTTGTGTTATGATGTGTTTATGCGATGTTTGCCTAAATTAATCTCTTTTGCTTGATTGGTCGTTGTCGATTGTTTATTTACTATAATTTTTTTTTTGTTGCTTGTTGTTTATTATTTTCTATGTATTAAAACTTTAGGATGAAATTGTTATCCGATGTTGAGTTTTAGAAAGGTTTACATTGGAGAAACTAGTAGAATGTTAAGGATATATTGATTTTGTCATAATGGAATAACATAGTTTTTTAAGCCGAGGAAGATTAGATATTCAATTGACTAAGAGATGTGGAGATGTTCCTTAGAGATGAAGTAATAGTGATTAGAGGATTTTATGGACTAAAAACATGGTAGGTATTGCTGGGGAATCAAGACGATGGACAGGAGGTTCATTATACAAAGGAATTTTAAAAACATGCATTTCAAAATTTGTTTTATACAAATAATTTTTAGCTTCCATAAATGTTTTTAAAATAAGGGTATTCTATTTTGGAAGGATCTTTATGGTCTAAAGTTCTAATAAAATTATGTTTTCTCCAAAATCATTTTTAATTGATTAAGAATGACGAAAATATTTTGCAAAACTATTTAATAACATGGTGGCGATATTTTTACGAAGAAAAAGACTTTGTTTTAAAGGAAGATGGATGCTTTCAATTGAAAAAAAAGAAGTTTTGATAAATGTTCTACTTTGAAGATGTATTAGAACTCTCCTCGCCAGCAGATCTCTCTTTTGGTATTTTGGATGAGCCATCCCCACCATCAAATGATGGAATCACTATAAGAAGATATTAGAATTGGATTTTTTGATGTGATCTGGTGATTGGAACAAGATGGGTTCTGATATGGATGTGTACTAAGGGAACGCTAAAGCACGTGTTTCAATGCTTCTTTTAAGTAAAGGTATGTGAGGTCGCTCACCTGGAAGAACAATGGTCCGGAGATCACACGATGTTTTGATCCATCTTACCTCGGACTATGTGTGGTGGCAGTTCAGTTCTTGACCCTCCAAGTGGCATAGATGCAAGCAAGGAAACCCAATGATGATGTGCACCCGTACATCCCAAAATATAATACTCTTATAATGGTGAGTATTCATTGACCTTATGATAGTGGTCATTTGGAAGAGGCCTTATAATGTGGGTTGGAGGATCGAGGATGGATGTGATTGTGGTATGAGTGGATGGTCATAATAATTTGAGGACTTAACCATTACTTGGCAATATTATTTTTAGGATGTAGCTTTGACTGGGCATATGTTATTTTGAGAATGTAATTATAAGTGGATGCACATGATATTTGAGATGGTGTGAAAATGAAACGGTACACTAATTATTATGAAGATGAGACTATGAGGTAGTTCATCGACAATATTGAGGATACACGTATTATAATGGATGTGTAGTCAATATAGGAATTAATACACACGTGTTATAGGTCGATAGGATGGTGATTATACCGTATTATTTTGAATATGTGTTTATTTCAATAGGCCATGCTAGTTATTAACTTATGTGTATTCATTTAATTGCACATGCATTTTTTTATTAGCTTATATGTTGTTGTGGACTTTTGTTATAGTTAAAATATGTAGAAGCATAATATGGGCTAATCTATGGTTAGGTCGATTCATCTTTTTGTCGAATGAGTGTTATTTTTTCATACTGTTGTTTTATTTATATGATTAAAGAAGTGCATGTAGTATTATAATATGTCGAGAATGGAATTCATTGCTGTGAATGAATTGTGTGGTGTCAAAATTAATGGTGTAATGTGGTTAATATACGATATTTTAAGTTAATTTGTGATCGATATGTTTCCCTATATTTTGTGATTAGGTCCATGATGAAACGTTGTTAATGTGGTTGGAAGTTGTATTTGGGGAAATGCAAGGGTACAATTATTTTAAGGGAGAGAATGTAACGATCCAAAAAATTTATGCTTTTAATATTAAAGTAATTAAAATTGAATTTTTTTAGCAAGGCTAGCCGGATTTATAGTGGGTCGTGCCATTGTATATAAATGAAAAAATTGGTGTTCTGCACATGCACAGAACAGCTAACATGATTTTATAGTAGCCATTCCACTAAACAAGAAAAAGCTGAATGGCCCTCAGAGATGAGGGACCAAAGTCATCTACAATGAGACTAGGCCCGATAACACGTAGAGACCAGAGAAATGAGCCACAATATCAGGATCAAACCCCGAAGAATTGAAGGAGTAAAAATAATTACGATCCCAAGTGTCATCCGCAAAGATAAGCTTATTGTCATCACCATCCTCTCCATGACATGTAAGAACAAGGCCATTACCAACAACACGATAAAATAACCTCCTTTGCTCTCCAATCCCACCTACAAACATATAATAACGATCAAACTTCAGACAATACCGCATCTCAGAGCTTAAATGAACCCAAGTCTGCTCTCTTTAGTTCCTCTCAATCACGGGAGAAGGGCTGACAGCAGCTACAGAAGGAATACCAGGCTCAATATAAGACCCAGCAATTACAGGAGAAGGAGCATCAACAATGTTACAATCAAGGACTTGACGGATCTCGACAGGAACATTAGGCAGGAGAACTCAAGAGTAACGATTCGAAAAGTAAAATGAATTTTTAATAAAAGGTTAAATTAGATGTCATATTTATAAACACTGGAAAGGGCTTTTTGAGATGGTCAATTTGATTTTTTTTTAACATATTTGGAGTCACGGTTTACGAAATGGAGGCGTTATAGTATTTAAAAAGCATACGTGGTGCAGCCCATAACCCGTTCTAACTACTATATAAGGGCGGCTATGAAACTCTAGCCGTCACCTCTATCCTCAGTTTTCTTCTTTAACCCTAAAATTTCTCTAAGCACCTGCTAATGGCAGATGGTTATATGTAATTACAAATTGTTTTAAAAATCAAAATGTCCAAATACCATCAAATAATATATCGTTGCAATGCTCTTGATGAATGGAGTTGATGGCAAATGTCCTTTTGTCATAAAAGTGCTTGAATTAATGGCAAATCACGATCAAAATTGGAAATCGCGAAACCTTAGGACCCAGATTGGGGGTTTCTGAGTCGTGCATACAATTGTGAAATTGAGGATGCAATCGTATAGAGGTTTAACTTACGGATCCAAGATGGCTTCAATTTGACGAATGAATGACCGGGCGCTTGAATTTGGCCAGAGAAGCTGGATGGTGGTTGTTTGCTAGCGAAACCATAGACCGTTGTAGGAAACAACAATGGTACGAATGGCAGAGCTTGGCAAGAAGATTGCATTGCAGGCAGTCGGTGATGTTATTAGTGCTTCTAGCGATGGTGAAGGCTATTCAACATCACAAAAAAGGGGTTTAGTTCGATGGTGTACATGGAAGAAAATGTAGTAGAGATATGCATACATATTTCATTTTCTATTTTAGTTATTTAATTGCATGTTTTAATCTCGAATCTTTTAATCACCATACCTTTCACATGCGAGCTTCGATTGATGTACAGTTTCTTTCATTGAACTCGTGACGAAATTCCAAAAAATAGAAACTAGGTTTTCCAAGCTTGGAGGTTTGGAAAAAGTGCATGAATATGAATTTTTTTAATTAAATTATTTGCATTCTTGATTATAAAATAGGTATCTCTTGAAGAACTATATTTATTGATATATGTTGTGATCTATTAATAATTAGTCAATATTACAACTATTTTGAATAGGTTATGCCATGTTGACTATTTATTTTTTATTATTGAATTATTGAGTGTTTACCTTAACCAAACGTTTATTTAAATTCTAGATGTAACTGATTGATATAAAATGGATGAAATTGGTTATATTGGATAAATAAATGATAAACAATGTGATTTATGGATTTTGTATAGTGTTTGTAAATAACACTGCTGAATGAAATAAAATGAGATAAAATGAAATCAACTAGAGAAATTTAATAAGGTTATTATTTATGAATTTTTGGGGAGATCCATAAAAACTAATGGAGGATATAATTTTGACTTATTTGGAATATTTATTATTATTATTATTCAACAAAGGGAGATATTTAATAAATAATAATATGATTTTTGTGAGAATTACACTATTTTAAGATAAATAGCAATGAAATTACCGTTTTTGATATAAAATACAATGTTTGAAATGATTTGAAGTAATGAGATAACATTAATTTTTTTTGAAGTATATGACTATTTTGGAAGAATTATTATTATTTTTGAGATGGATAACTAAAGGTGGATTTACAATAAAAAATAATAAAACTATTTTTATAATTAAGATAAATGGATGAAAATATCATTTTGATGATTGTTGAATGCACGTTTGATTATTGTAATTATTACATAAGTTTAATGCTTGATGATGGTGTCACATTTTGATAGGTACGCGATATTTACCATTACTAGTACTAGATGATGTGTAGTTAATTATGGTTATTTGATAATGGATGTTGTATTACTGATATTGATTATTAGTACACATTTAATTATATTGGTGTTGAGATTAGTATACACTAGATGATTTATACTTATGTTGGTGATGTATTATTATAGTAGATAATTAATAATGTATGTAAGTATATTTATGTTGTTGTTACCTTATTTGGTGATTGAGGTTGACATTGCATGTTGTTAACGTTTAATAGATAAATGTATTATTTTTATTGTTGCCACATGTGATGGTTTATTGTGATGAATAAGTAAGAATGCTATTTTCTTCTTTTATTATTTGCATTGGCTGCATGGGTTTCATTGTTTGCAATGATTGCAGTGGTTACATTAGTTGCATTGATTGGATTGCTTGTGATTGTTGCAATGGTTGCATGGACGATATGATTGTAATCTACTAAAATGTATTTGGATGCCGGAGAGGAGAAGAAAATAGAACTACGTGAGTTTGATCCCCCAAAGGGGTACGCAGGCAGTCTTTTTTTGTGCAACATCCATCGGTTTCCTTGAGATCGAGGTGTCTAGAAATTGCCGCAGTCCAAAAATAGTTGATATCTTTTCCCTTTATTATATATATATCTAGATATATGTGTAAGTTTTCAAGTGGAAGCAAGGGAGTTAGCAAAAGGGATTGGAATGAGTCATACCTGTAGGATGGTACGATATATCCTTTGCCTCATACTTAAATGGACGTTGCTTAATAATTGTTGTATTAAAATATGTAACTTATATGACGTATTTTCTTTAAGTAATATTTAAATTGTTGGAATGTGATATGTATGTGTGTTGATTTTTAAAATTTCGTTATGAGGCTCCCTTTATTATTATAGAGTGTATTTAATTTTTATCTACTCACGATCCATTGCTTTTAATATCTGAAATTAGTTGTATGCACATTTTAAATTCGTTTATAATTGATTTTTAGATATTAAAAATAGTGGGTCATCATAAAGAATACCGACTTGAAGAAGGAAATCGAAGAGGAGAAGCGCTATAGAAAGTATTGTCACTTCCCTGAGGCACATGGATACAATACTAATGAGTGCTAGCATATCCTCGATGTGACTGAAGATTTTATTCTAAAGAAGAAACTACAATAGCATGTGAAAAACCCATAGGGGGGCGGGCAAAGAAATAACAATCCTCAAAGGTAGTAACTCGAAGGAAGCACCAATGGGTCCAATAGAGAAGGGCTAAGTCCACCAAATAGGGCTTTGATGATTAATATTAATTCTGAGTGTCTACATCCCTCAAAAAAGAGTTGGAAGGAGAAGCAAAATTATGGATGTTCTTTGAGGCATTCTTTCCAAGACATTGTTACTCTATATAGGAAGGAGCTCCAACTCAATAGTAGCGTAGGGTGGATGATCGTATTGTCTTATACAACAGGAATGCTGATGGGGTTAAGGCATCGACACTTGACTCAATGGTGATTGCAGTTGTGATTGGACCAACGACTATGCACCGAGTTCTTTTCGATAGTGGTAGCTTGATTAATATTCTTTTCAAGTAGACATTCAATAAGATGTGACTTGACGAAAAGGATCTGCAACCTTGTAAATCCTACATCAAAGGGTTTCCTGGAGTAGCCAAGAATTCGATTGGTTGCATCAAATTATTTGGCTAGTTGGGAGATAGTGACCGTAAGGTGGTGCAGTTGCAGAACTTTGTTGCGGTGGATGGATTCTTTGCCAAAAAATATTCCTGGATCAGCCCAACCTTGCTGATTTTAGGATTTCACTCGTGCTATGGTACTTAATGACGAAATTTCACATCGAAAATGGAGTAGGGGCAATCAAAGGAGACCAAAGCATAAGTCGAAGTGCTGTGTTCCTGAGCTCAGAGAGGCATAGCGAAAGGACAAAGGAAAAGCTGCAGTGAAGCCTCTCTGCGTCAAATCAGTTGATGTAAGAAATTACCATCTAAGCCTTGACTTGGGTCAACTAGAAAGTACAAGAAAGCTATGGACCAATGAAAAGAGTCAGAAGAGGTTAGGGCAAAACTGGTGGCCCTAATGGTTGAGATACATGTGAATGAAGATGATCCATCAACTATCTTTTAGATTAGATCTCAACTCAGCTTGAAGATGAGGAAATAACCGGTAGGGTTTCGCTGGGTGAATAAGGATGTGATCATTTGGATACATTTCAGTATGAGCGAAATTTCTCATGAAGTCGAGTGTCATGAAATGGATGTGAACCCCACATACCATCTAGAGAAACAAAAAAAATAGCATGAAATAACAGCGATCCACTTTCTTGAAGGAAGAAGTGGATAAACTAAAGGAAAATGGCTTTATCCATGATGCATTATATTCGAAATGGGTATTGAATCCAATGATGGTCAAAAAGATGTATGGAAAATGGCATACATGTATCGATTACTTAGACCTAAACAAGGCATGCCAGCAGAAATGAACCGCTATCCTTCATGGATAAATACTCTAATCAGATTATGACGTACATTCCTGATCAAGAGCATACGAGCTTTATCACAGACTTAGGACCATACTGCTACAAAGTTATGCCATTCGATCTAAATAATGCTAGAGCTATCTACCAAGTTTGGTCAATAAGATGATCAAAGAACAGGTCGAGCGATAAATGGAAGTCAATGTGAACGATATGCTAGTGAAGTCAAAGAAAACACAGACCACATAGGCCACCTTTTCGAATTTTTCAATGTACTTTGGAAATTTGAAATGAGACCAAGTCCACTTAAGTGTTCCTTTGGAGTTGCTTTGTGCAATCTTTTGGGCTTCATCGTGAACTCAAGGGGCATTAAGTTAACCCAGAACAGGTTGAAGCTTGTTACATCCCCATAGACTAGGAGAAAAATGCAAAGCTTGAATAGTAAAGTCACCGCTTTGAGTTGGTTTATCTCAAAGGTGACATACAATTCTTTGATGCCCTTAAAGGGAAATGGAAGTTCCAATGGACGTGTGATGACTTGGATTTTCGACCCTCGGTGTTCATGTGCTTGAAAACCCTATCGTTAAGGGTAGAAAGAAATAAAGATAGAACAAAATTTTAAATGAATGGAATAACATATACCATTTCAACATATAATCTTAACAACAGATTTTTTTAATACATTTATCAAAGTTTAACTTAACATTAACATAGACAGTTATAAATATCTGTCCTTACAAATGTAGAATATAATAGTACATGAGTGTGGTGGAAATGGATAAGAATCTTCAGAAGAATCTTCTATTTCCATGCTCCGAGCTCTTTAAAAGTGCTCTAAACAAAAATTGACTACTAGGCTGCTTGGAAAAATAAGACACCTAATGTTTAAGGGAAAGAAAATAAACTCAGGGTCAGGACTGAGACGGGTGTAAGAAACTCAAAATATGAGTATTTGAAAATAAAGGGTACCTTATAAGACGATGCTGCACATAAACAAGGAATGAGTTTTTACCTTATGATAACCAAATCATTTTACATGAAATCCATTGATATTATTTTAGTTGGCATTCTTCTGGAAACCATTCAAATAAACATATTCAAATAGTAGAAATTGTTACATTATTAAACCCTAACATAATAGGTTTACAACTAAAACCGAAGGCACTTATTGGAGATTTAGATTTCCAATTAATAAGAAGGTAAGGGACTACCTCCTATGTATTGCATCTCTAAAGGAATGTATAGAGAATCGATATCTTCGAAACCTCTGCGAATTAAGAACGGTCTACCCATTGACCCAACTGGTTGTGATTGAACCGAATATGATATCACCCCGACCGTTCTCGTCCTATCCGAGAGCTCTCATACCATTCACCACATATTTTTTTACCTGACGTCATAGCGGGCGCAAAATAAATCTAGAAAGGTGATATCATACCTTACTAGTAGCAAACCACTTAACCCTAAAGAAACCCCTGTTTCACAATTCCTCGGGTGTAAGGCTCGAGGTAACATTTATCTTTCTTAGAAAATTTCCAATTAAAATGCCAAATTGCCATTTCCAACAACATATTATTGATTTCTACAAAAGTACAACCTTTGAGCTCATACGTCTCATAGAAGGGTGTTAAGTATAAGATGTGTTACCTCCTACATCACCAAATAGATGTACGTTTGTAGAGATCAGTGCACTGTGATCTTAGAGATGCAATGTCAAACATCCATCTATACAAGTTGTCCATGAACAGGACAAAGCGAAGATACTCTCCTACCTCATCCTCTTGGCCATATCCCCTAGGATTAGTAGCAAGTAGTCCTTGCATACAAAGATCCCAAACGAAGGGACCAGTGCGATTTATTTATCTCGAGAGCTACTCCAAAATTATCAACAAGCAGTCATTCCGTTACGAAGATCTCCACCTTCAACTTCATCTCTTTAACATGTCTTCACCTTTGAACCCGTAAATTGGTTCAAAGTGGTTTTTGGATAAGGATTGCCCCAAATCCGACCCCAATTTCTTTGAACCAATCATTGATAAAAATGTTAAGTAAATAAGTGCTTATCATTTGATTTATTACATTTTTCTTTATCAAAAATATCTTCTCAAGATATATATCTTTAAAAAATTTCTTTCCATTATATACAAAATCATTAAACCTCCTTTATCAAATCTTTATTTAATTAAACCTTTTTAAATCTTGGAATACTTCCAAATCATTTTGTCCTTTGCTTAGGCAAATATTTTCGAAATCATTTGTTTAAATATTTAACAAAGATTTCATATTTCCATATCACAACTTTTAAACGGGTCATAAACAATGTTATTTAAGACAACGCTTACTGTAAACCCAAAACAATTAATTTTGACTATAGGAATTAAATTAATTCCAAACCATTTATTTGAATCTTGACAAAAGATTTCTCATTTCCAATACATATCTTTTTAATAGGTTGAAACCATGTTATCTAAGATGATAAATCCAAATTAGTTAGTATTCGAGTAAAGCAGATCCATAGAAATTATACTAATTTTACTCAACATCAATTTTCGTATTCAACCTTTACTATCCATTGAATAATGGTAAAATCACCTTTTTTTCACACAGATAGTATGGGTTTCCTCCTCAGAATTTAACACCAAATATAAGAAGATTATATCTATTCACTCCAAGTTATAATTAATTAATTATAAAAAATAGAACTTTTGTACTTGTCTCGTTTTCGACATTTTGACCTTATCAATTCCTCGCCCAGAAAAGTGGCTAGGTAAGCTAGGTCACTGGTTGCTCTTGAACATCTCCTTAGTTTAAACATCTCACATTCAAATCTCACAAATAAAAAAATCCAGGCTACTCATCGGCTTTTAGAGCCAAGATTAAATCACATTATTTTAATAGCTTTTCTTTAAATCATTTATTTAAAATTTTTAAAATAAATTATAAAACGTTCAAATAATCTTTAAAATAATTATTTTTTAAATTTTTTTATAAAATATTTAGGAAAGAATACATAAGTTTAAAGCGATATGTCAAAAGTTATTAAAAGTGCTGCAAAAAGTGCTACGAGTAGTGCCACGAATAGTGCTTTTAAGCATATTTGATAAAAAAAACTTTTTCTATCATTTAGAAATCCATTTTTATAACTCAAATCTATTTTAAAACATTTTAAAATATTTATAGAATTTATCTCATATTTTTAAAGATTGAAAAATATCAATTTTAAAGAATTTATAACTTTGGTTTTCGAACCGCCAAACCACGACTATTTTGAACTTGATTTGCTCATATTTCAGAATCTACTAAATGAAATCTTGATCCTTATTTTATTTTGTTTTAAAACCATAATTATAAGAGTTTAGAAAATTCTTAATACAAAGAATTCTGTCTTCGAATCCATCGTATAATTGGACTTAACTTTCCACGACATGAATTCGCGAACTGCCATTATGCGACCGCCTATTTTTGACTTAATTTTCATAAATTGTCAAAACTTCACCAAATTTTATTTTATTGTTTACAAAACATTTATGAACCAGTTTAAATAATTTTAAAAGGGTTTAACAATCTCATATACCATTGCATTTATTAAAGAAGAGCGATTTCCTTTGTGATATTCGATGTGTGTTTAACATGACTTGTTAACACCATTAAACAATTGTAGTAAACAATAAAACTTGATGATCAAAGCATAGTAAAAATCCATAGCAATCACACCACATCATCGTCATTATATATATATATAATTGCTCACCTTCACTGGTTCCTAACTTCTCGAAAATTCGCTATATCTTCGCTACGATCAAATCAAAGCCTAGGAATCGAGCTTTGGATCTATAAATGTGCTCAAACTAGCTTAGAAAGAAGGTGGAGTGCTCGACCTTGGTTGCAGAAGGTGATGGCTATGGGGTTTGAGTGAAGAAAGTAGGTGTTTTACCTTGGTTTTGAAGTGGATTGCTTCTATGTGTATTTACTTACATAAATTTAATTTCTTTTTGAAAAAAATTTCTTCTTAATTTCCTTAAATAAGAAGCCATTAAAAAACTCAAGAATGAGGAAGAAGATGAAGTGAAATAGCGTGTAATGTTATGAAGAGAATGATGGGTATTTAAAGGAAAAATTTGGAAATAAATATCTAAATGCATAATTACACTTTTTCCCCTTACCCATACCCCCTCCATCCCTTCCCAAAGCACGGTAAGGCCACCCATCTTGTGCTTCCATGTATGTGTTGATGATGGTGTGCAAGTGAGTTGATGTTTGCTTTTTACGTTAGAAAATATCTTAGATATTTATACTTTCTACTATATGTAAATTCTAATGTAAATGGTAAATATATTTGTATATATGTGTGTGTGTGTGTGTGCGTTCATGTAAATGTTAGGGGGTGTATGTGTATGTTACGTATGTGTTCAAGTAATGTAAATAAGGTTGCAACAACTTTGAACTACTTCCGTTCGTTAAACCATTGAAAATTGAGAAGCCAATTCACGGTCACATTTTCATTTATAAATTAATTTACATATAAATATAAAAAAATTCAAAAACTAATTTATTATCATTTTTAACTACTTAAAATGATCATATTTGATTTATAAAGCCATATAAATTAATATTAAACAATTGTTCACAAAAGTGTTGTTATATCGTTAAAACAATATCAAATTTTTATATTTTCAAATCAAGTATATATCTTTATAAATTCATTACCGATTTATTATCACTACACTACTAATTAAAATGAATTATTATCATTTAAATACAATTATTGAAATAATTATAATAATTATTAAATCATTAAATATCAATTTAAATTCGTAAATCAATTATTAAATATATTGCCATAATTCATGACGTCGTAAATACGTTTTATTTCCATAAATAAAATAAATAATTTTATTTCATAATCTTGTTTATATAGATAAATGAGTGTAAATATTCAGCTTGGTGTGTGATTTTTGACAATTGTAGAGTTGTTTATTGATAAAACGGGTTTCGGTCATTTTATCGATATTTTCCAAAGTATATATTTTTTCTAAATATTATTCAAAATAAGATTACCGTCATTATTTATGCAAAGACCCACAAATTTCAATAATTAAAAATTGTTAATTTAATAAGTTTGTAATTTAATGTTAGAAGAAATAAAAAAATTATGAGTTAATAATAAGAATATAACTGAAATAAAGTGAAATAGTATTTATTTAAGGTAACCTATAATTGCTTTGAAGGCGATTCTAATTAATTTAAATGATTAAAAGTTATAATTGGATACAAGATTGTAAATAAATTATATTAATGTATGTGTTGATTGATAATTGGATTAAAAGAGAGATTGATAACTTAAAAGTTGATTGATTAATGAAATAATGTGTAATAAAAAGAAACTGAATAAAACTAGTGTAATGAAAGTTGTTATAACAATTGTTTGTAAATAATAAACATACAAATGTTATAAAATGTAGAAAGGTGACAATTGTTATCTGTTACCAATTTAATTAATCAATTACAAATAAATGTTGATAGATGCTACATTAATGTGAGTTAAGACATTAACTGCAAAATGGGAATGTAATAAATGTATAGAAATGTTAAATTTTTTTACAAGGCAATAAATAATGGAAATAAAAAGAGTGACATTAAGATAAATAAACTAATTGAGATTTTAAATTATAATTAATTGATAAAAATTCAATATATGAAAATATAGTAGTTAATATAAATAAAGATGGAAATTGGAAATATAAAAATGTTAACAATGTCTGTAGAATAATAGTTGATTGAATTAAAAGACTCAAACCAAATAAAATAAATTTATTGAAATTAAATTGTATTAATTGGATTTAATTATAGTTGAAATTGAACACTGTAGTTAGTATAATATTTAAACACTGAATTGATATGTAAACTTGTTTTAAATTTTTGTAAATGTCCAGGGAATCAAAATTGATGAAATTTGTTGATTATTAAATTTGAATTGGAAAAGTGATTTAACTAATTTAATATAGATTTATTTAATAAACGTGAAAATAGTCATTTTGGCCACTGACTTGGATTTCGACGAAACCAATTTCATCGGATCTGTAACGGTGAATTGTTGTAGGATTTCAATTTTCGTAGCGATCAGACTTGTCGTTCAATCATACGATCTCGAAACACCTGCAAATCAATTCAATTGAAATAAATTTGAAATAAGATGATTTTAACATAACTTCTTCATGCGATGGAACTAGGACTTGAAACCTTTTCCATTGAGTTTAAAATTATCGACAACATCTATTTCGATATATGGGATTACCCATTTTCGTTTTGGGAACAAAATGGGCTTTTCGAGTTATTTATCGTTCAACTTTCAAATCAATCTAGTCCATTCATCTTTATTTATGGTCTGCCTATTTATAGCTCATTATAAACCCCAGCAGCCTTTTATTTTCTATTGTCTATACGTACAGTTCCTTCTCATCTGTTCTTTCCAATGGCAGACAAACAAAATCTTTATTCCCAAATTGCATATTCAATTCCAAAAATCCAAACTACTCAAAAAATTCAAATAAAATATGAAATTGAAAGTTCTCAACGATACGAATCAACATCTGGTATTCGTGTTTCGTTACAGTGCTCCAATCACCATCTAATCATGGTCAAAACTGTAAAACTTGGATTTAGGGTTCGATTTGGGGTTTTCTGATTTTGTCGCTGATTGGTGAAATTTGTTTGTGGGTCTGGTAGGGATCATCGCTTGGATTCGTTCTATAGTGGTCGCATCGCTTAGTATCGACCAAGGCCATCAAAATTTATGATTTAGGGTTTGTAACCTTAGAAAACTAGGCCACGACGGAGGGGTTCTACGGCGATCGGAGGTGGCATGGTGGGGGTCGGCAGGTGCGGCTGGGTCTAAGGAGCACGGTGGTGGGCATGGTGGAGACTCTCGTGGCCTAGAACGTTGGCGATCAGCGGTCAAAGCTCGTATATTTGGCTTCAACTTTGTACGTTTTCGATGGTGAGCACGCGATGAGGAACGGAGATGACGTGTACGTATATGATTTGTTTTTTTATTTAAATTTTATCGTTCAAATATTCTAACTCATATAACTTCTACATACGAACTCCAATTCATGCGTGGTTTTCTCCGTTACGATCCTATCGGAATTTCGGACATTTTGATGCTTGTTTGGATAAATTTAGGGACTGTTCCAATTTGGGGCTTATCTTGGATTTTAATTCGATTTAAAACCAAAGGTGGGTGTTTTAACCCACTCACAACCTCTAATATTTCTTATGTTGATTAAATTGAATTTGTGATATGATTAGGAATTTATTTATTATTGTTTGGTATATTTAATCGTCATCTCAGTTAATTTGCATTTATTTTGAGCTAAATAGCTATTTAATTTATTATTATTGAATTTAAACTACCAGGTAAATACCTGTTATGGATAATTAGTTAATTGTTGATATTTATTGGTTGAATTGAATGATGAGTATGATGGATGTCTGATTGTTGATATTGAATGAGTGGATGTTGTCTTTTATATTATCATAACTGCAAGTTCCCCATGGGTTGAAATGGTACATACCCGAATGATCTATAGATTAGGGAAAAATCGTTATGGGTTGAGATGATAGACTCGAGCGATTTTATGAATTTTATTTAATTTAGGATTGCGGTTTGAAATGATATATAACGGTAAATTTTGAATTGCAGATTGAAATGATTAATATCCATATCACTCGATCCTAGGGTAGAGAATTAAATACGGACACCGGGCTGGTTGAATTAAAAAAAATTTAAATCTTAATTTATGAATTTAGTTAAATGATATTTTGAATAAAATTTTATTTATACAAGTTGAATTATTATCGAATTTCTAGTTTTAAAATTGGAATTGTTTTAAAAGATTTGTTAAAGGAGAAATTTTGAATTTGAATTTGCAATATAAGCGAAATTTATTAGAACTGAGTTATTTGAATTATTTGAAATATAACTTTGAAATGTATTGAAATTTGAATAATTTAATTTTATATTTCAAACATGGATTGAAATCGATATAGAATTTAAAAATTTATTTATAATTTGAATTGAAAGATTAAATTGATGTTTTTTTCCAAATTCATGTTTAATATAAATTGTTTAGAACTATATTATTTTAAAATTTCTAATTATTAAGATTTTTGAATTATTAAACTATTTTAACCTATATTAACTATAATAACTATATTAAATCATTTCAACCTATTTTAAACCATTTAATTTCTTTTAAACTAATTAACCCATTTTAACTTATTTTAAATCTAATCAATCTATTTTAAGGCTATTTAATCTATTTTAATTATATATAATCTATTTTAAATCTATTTAACTATCCTAAATCAATTTAATAGTATCTTTAATCTTTAATTAAACTACTTTAGAGTATTTTAAATATTTATAATTATGTAAAATTATTTATAACTACCTAAACTATCTTTCTAAATTTCAAACTAAATTAAGTGGATGCGTTCGTATTTTAAATCCTTGATTTTAAAGTGAATAAGGTTAAACGATATTACAACCTAAGTTGGAATTTGAAATCGATACCTTTTGTGAAATGAAATATTTGAGTAAATATGATTTTTGAAGTAAATGTGGTTTTGAAAGCGAATATGATTTGAAAATGACTCGGTTTTGAGAATATGATATTTTTATATCAATTGTAAATTTATTTTGAAATGTAAAAGAACCATCCGATGTGTAATAAGCGATTGGTTGTTAAAGAGACCGAAATCAGATATTGTCATACACTCTGCCAATACCGAAAACCACTTTAACAACTGTGTACGCGGCGATGATTCCAGAAATGAAGTAGGATGGTCCGACGAATGATTTCTGTATAAGGTATGACGTGACCCTGACTCCCATGAGTCATCTTAGATGTGACTAAAATAGGAGCTATACCGGGCCAGGTGAGGCCATTCCTCCGATCGAGTACATTCCTTCGTACTTTGTGACTGATTTGGTGGCCACTCTTGATTTTGATTTGGAAGTGTGTTCCGAGGAGGGTGGTAGTAGCTACTCTACGTTACCACCAGTCCGGGAGTGCAATTGGTATATTTACCCAGACATTGCCTCGAGGGCCATGTTCACATGCCCTAGAGCGCCTCCTACGAGTTTGTTTTGTACCATACCTATGGGGTGCCCTTTGGGTAAACCTCACGGAGGAGCCTACAGTACTGTATAGACTATGGGAATATATAAAATGTGTTAAGTGGGATATGGGTAACGCCTTAATGCTATTTTAATACTTTTGCTTTACCGTAGACATATTATAATAGTGTATTGTACTTCATAGCAGATAGTTTAATGGATCCTTAGAAGATGGGAATCCCAAACATCTCTTAAGTTACTTCACTCATGTTGGACACTGGATAGGAAATGTCAAACCCCGTAAACATCTTTGACGCCGTCACAACATATTTACCGTTGATTTAACTTATATAAGATCTTTTAGTTCCAACTCGAGTGTTTTTTCTTTTCAATTCGCTCAGATCAGTCTGAGCATTTCAGGGTTGAAAACCTTATTTCTGAAGGACGAAGATGAAGATTTGTGCTATTATTATTTATGATATGTATTCCACTACATGTTGTTCCGCTACATTTATTTATTTCTCTATTCCTATTTTATGTAACTCTAATTTTTGTGTTGCAAAGAGTATTCAAATGTATTTATAAAACAACTTTATGAACTGTTATTTGATTATTATATTTTGTCATTTCTCTATTCTGCTTTTTCTTATTTACCCCAATAACAGTCTGCCTTTTTGTATGGTTTGAGCCTGATATGTATGGTTTATTGTCGATTTAAACCGTCCAAAAAGGATGATCGTTACAATTTATTATTCAAGACAACATAATCTATGTTAAAAGCTCATATTTCAATATTTTAAAAATTAATATAATTTATTAAAGCGACAAATTTGTGGGTGGTACAGACTCCCCTCCTTAAAAGAATTTTGTCCTCGAAATTATGATGCAATACCCAAAGGCACTTTCCTAAAATATTTATTTTCAGACATATTCCTATACGATGTATATAGATCATCTGCACAAAATATTTGATTCAATCTTACTATTCGAATCCACAACTTTACTTCCGAACTAGCATTGATCCTTCAATTCTCTAGTGTAGATTTTGATCAGACTTAGAAACTTTTATTTTCCTTGCATAGCTCTCAAATATGATAAAAAATGTTAGGATCCGACTAAAAATCCTCATCAATGTTTGTGCTAAAGCATTGAGTGATAAATCCTTTTTGGATACCAAAATCTTATATTCAAATCTTTTGGTCAAATTTGTGTTATGAAATAATTCGTGTAAAATGTGTATACATTTTTATATTTTTTAAAATATTTAGAAAATCTTGGTTTAAGTTTTTAAACATTTCATAAAGATATACTTTTACTCTTATGAAATTTTCTTAAGTGGTTTGTGTATTTATGTTTAAAAAAAGTCATAAACAATAGATATAATTATATTATACATGCTTAATATTTTACACTCATCCTTATCTTACACACATCATACTTAAACTATCATCAAGTCCTTCTAAACTTACTTGGGTTTTCATAATACTGATACAAACATAACTACCTTACAAGCCATACATATATATTCGACTACATAATATAAATACTAGATAGGTGTTTTCAAATTTTCCAATCTGACATCATAATCACTCCTCTGAGTCCGATGCTGACGGTCCACTTCTGTATCCAAAATCAAAAAAGACTTCCCCATCGTCATCACTAACATCTTGTTCATTATCGGTTTCGTTTCCGTCCTTAATCTATGGTATCACATCCACTTTATATAGAAACCAAGGATGCTCCATGGTACATGCCCCAGTCCGACTGGAGTTTCTTGCATAACTTCTCCTTCTTTTGGTTCTTATAAACCTTGCCCTTCTTCTTCCTTGAGATCCACAAATTCCTTCTCTTCGTCTTCCATGTCATCCCAATGAACGAGGGAATCTGACAACTCCTTGTGCCAATTAATATGGTCACAGTCCATATCTCATATGACGTTACTATGCCTACTACTGTTGTTTGACTCGTGGGATATTATAGTGTTTGGTCTTCTTTAGGTTTAGATTCTTCTTCCATCAGCTCCTCCTTAGGAATTTCTTCTTTCTGTTTGAGTTCTGAACTTACTGGGTCAGTGTTCCACATTCCTTCTAAGGCATGAGGGGTTTATTTGTCACTAGACACAATAACAAGTTCTGGAATCGGGGCAGATATAGGCATTTCAGCCATATGGTAATCGTCTTTACCTAGTTGGATGTATGGATCTAATACTCCTTTAATAATGGGCGCAACACTGCTAAGTGGCCATTTCCCAAGTTCTTCCTCGTCACTTGAAAGGATGATTAGATCATTCTTCTAACCCAGTTTGCTTTTGAGGTCTCCCATTTTGAATACCTTCTCCCGTAGCTTGAGGGTTTCTACAATTATCAACAACAAACACTTAGTTATTAAGAATTTTAATTATCTTAACTAATTCTAATGTTAGATTATAAATCTAGTTTTATCCCGGCATAAATCCATTTTAAATATACAACTTTAAGGGTGATAGTTTGCAAAGCACATGATTTTGTTTCTCTATATCGAGAATATTTCAAATAAAATCCTTTGAAAATTCTCTTCCCAAAAACACCTTTTTAGACAAAAGTTCTCGTTATCCAAATTCTTTTCCAAAGTATTACTCTTAATCTTCTCAGTGTTGTTATTAAACATCTTATAGTCAAACCATGAAATTATAATCATAAAATGTTTCTACATAGATTTTACCAACATTGATTTCAAACTATCATTCATTTTATACCATATCTGACTACATATTTTTTAAAACATATTCTTTACATCTAAAATATGATAATAGGTAAAATTATTTCATTTACCATATTTTCCAAAAACAATCATATTTATATCATCAAAAAGTATGCGCACTTATATAATATAGTCTCAACACATTCTAGGGTGTTCCTAACCCTATGAGTTATTCATCCTAGGGTGTTACTAATACTATCTCTGATGAGACTTTACCCCTATCTGGATTAGATGTTCGCTCAACCTAAGCTCTGATACTAAATGTGAAGACCCAGATTTTTATCCCTTGAAAATCAACACTAATACATCCTCGGTATTCACGTGCCGTAAATTCAAGTGCAAAAAAAACCCGATCGGTGTGGGTAAAAAGAAATAAAGATAAAATAGAATCTTACACGAATGAATGACATATATTATTTCAACATATAATCTTTACATTGGAAAATTTTAAATATATTTATCAAAGTTGAACTTAACATAAACATTGATAGTTATAAATATATGTCCTTACAAAGGCAGAATACAATAGTACTTGAGGGTAGTGGAAATGGGTAACAATCTTTGGAAGAATCTTCTAATTCCATGCTTCGAGCTCTTTCAAAGTGCTCTAAACAAAACATGACTACTAGGTTGCCCAAAAAAATAGGGTGCCTAGTGTTTAAGGGAAATAAAATAAACTTGGGTCAGTTATGAAACTGTTATGAGAAACTCAAAATACAAGTATTTGAAAACAAAGGGTATCTCATAATACTATGCTGCATATAAACACATAACAAGCTTTTACCTTACGATAACTAAATCATTCTACGTGAAATCCACTGATATTATTTTAATGAATTCAACTTCATCGTCTTTAACATGTCTTCATTTTCGAACTCATAAACTGGTTCGAAGTGGTTTTTGGATAGGGATCGCCCCAAATCCGACCTCGGTTTCTTTTGAACCAAATATTTAATATAAAGATGCTAAATAAATAGTTGCTTATCATTTGATTTATTACTTTTCTCTTTAACAAAAATATCTACTAGAGATATATATCTTTAAAATATTTCTTTTCAGTGTGTATGGAATCATTAAATCTCCTTTATCAAATCTTTGTTTAATAAAAACCTTTTTAAATCTTGGAATAATTCCAAATCATTTCGTACTTTACTTAGGAAAATATTTTCCAAATCATTTATTTAAATCTTTAAAAAATATTTTTATTTCCAAATCATAACTTTTAAATGGGCCAAAAATATTGTTATTTAAGACATCGTTTACTATAAACCCAAAACAATTAACTTTAAGTATAGGAATTAAATTAATTCTAAATCATTTATTTAAATCTTGATAAAAGATTTCTTATTTCCAATACATATCTTTTTAATCGGTCGAAACTATGTTATCTAAGATGGTAAATCTAAATTCGTTAGTATTCAAGTAAAGTGGATCTATAGAAATTATACTAATTTTACTCAACATCAATTTTCGTATTCAACCTTTACTGTCCATCGAATAATGGTGAAATCACCTTTCAAATTCATGTGAATAGTATGGGTTCCCTCCTCGAAATTTAACACCAAGCATAAGAAGATTATTTTTATTCAATCCAACTTGCAATTAATTAATTACAAAAATTAAATCTTTTATACTTGTCCCGTTTACGAAATTTCGACCTTATTTATTCCTTGCCCAGGAAAAAGGCCAGTTGAGCCAATGCACTTGTTCATGCTAGACATCTCCTCAGTCTAAGCACCTCACATCTGGATCTCACGAATAGAAAAATACAGTCTACTCATCAGCTTTTAGAGCCATGATTAAATCACTTGATTTTAACAACTTTTCTTTAAATCATTTATTTAAACTTTTTAAAATAAATCATAAAACCTTCAAATAATCTTTGAAATACTTTATTATTTATTTAAACACATGTATAAAATATTTAGGAAAGAATATTTTAGTTTAAAGCCATATTTCAAAAGTTATTAAAAGTGCTGCAAAAAGTGCTGCTAATAGTGTTGCGAATAGTGCTTTTGAGCTTATTTGATAAATTTTTTTTTTTCATTTACAAATCCATTTTTATAACTCTAATCTCTTTTTAAACTTTTAAAAATATTTGTAGAATTTATCTCATATTTTTCAAGAAATAAAAATATAAATTTTAAAGAATTTATCGCTCCGATTTCCAAATTGCCAAACCGCGACTATTTTGAAAATTTCATTTGCTCATATTTCCAAATATACTAATATAAATCTCGAAATTTCTTATTTTTTGAATACTATGATTATAAGAGTTCGAAAAATTCTTATTAAAAAGAATTCTGACTTCGAATCCATTATATAAATGGATTTCACTTTCTACGGCGTGAAATTGATAACTATCGTTACGTGACTAGTTTGGACTTAATTTTCATAACTTGTCAAAACTTCATCAATTAGATTTTAGTGTTTGAAAAATTTTTATAAACCATTTTAAATTATTTTAAAGGGGATTAAAAATCTCATATATACGATTTTATTTAATAAAGAAAAGTGATTTTCTTTGTGATATTTGACGTGTATTTAACATGACTTGTTAACACCATTAAATAACTATGGTAAACAACCAAACTTAATGATCAAAGTATAGTAAGCATTCATAGCAATAATGTCACATCATCATTATAAGTATAAATGTAGAGTTTCTTACCTTCATTGGTTTCTAACTTCTCGAAAATTTGCTATAGCTTAACTACGATCGAATCAGAGCCTACGGAATCAAGCCTCAGACCTATGAATTGGCATGGCCTAACTTTGAAAGAAGGTGGAGTACATGGCCTTGGTTTCAGGGGGTGATGGCCGTGGGTTTTAGGTAAAGAAAGGAGATGATTTGCCTTAGTTTTGAAATGGATTGTTTATGTATATATACTTATATAAATTTAATTTCTTTTTGCAATATTTTTTTTCATAATTTCCTTAAGATATGAAGCCATGGAAAAGCTTGAGAATAAGGAAAAGGATGAAGTAGAATATTGTGCAAAATGATGAAGAGAATGGTGGGTGTTTATTGAAAAATTTGGAAATTAATATCTAAATGCATAATTACACTTTTGTCCCTTGCCCACAGCCCTTCATCCCCTCCAAACACAAGGAAAGGCTAGCCCTTTTGTGTTTCCATGTGTGTGATGATGATGGTGTGTAAGTGAGTTGATGTTTGTTTTTTAGGGTAGAAAATATCTTAGATATTTGTAGTTTTTACTATATGTAAATTCTAACGTACATGGTAAGTATATTTGTATGTATATATATGTTCATGTATATGTTAGTGTGTGTATGTACTTGCATATGCGTTCAAGTGATATTTGCAACAACTTTCAGCAACTTCCGTTCATTACACTACTAAAAAATCGGGAAGCCGATTCCTGGTCATATTTTCATTTATAAATTACTTTACATATAAATATAAAAAAATTTGAAAACTAATTTATTTTCATTTTTAGCTAATTAAAATAATAAAATTTGATTTATAAAACAATATAAATTAATATTAAATATTTTTTTTACTAAAAGTGCTGTTATATCGGTAAAGCAATACAAATTTTCTTATATTTTCAAATCAAGTATACATCTTTATAGAACTATTATAAATGATTTATTATCACTTAATTAATAATTAAAATGAATTATTATCATTTAAAAACAATTATTCGAATAATTATAATAATTATAAATCATTAAATCTTGATTTAAATTCATAATTCAACTGTTAAATATGATGCCATAATTGATGATGTCATAAAGACATTTTATTTCCAAAAATAAGATAAATAATTTGATTTCATAATCGTGTTTATATGGATAAATGAGGATATGTATCCAGCTTGGCTTGCAGTTTCTGATAGTTATAGAGCTGTTTATCAATCAAATGATTTTCGGTCTTTTTATCAATTTTTCCCTATGTATATATTTTTGCAAATACTTATTCAAAATAAGATTACCATTATTATTTATTATTCAAGACAACATAATCTATGTTAAAAAGCTTATATTTGAATATTTTAAAAATAAATATAATTTATTAAAGTGATAAACTTGCGAGTCGTTACAACACGTGTAAATGTGAATCTGCTTTTCAAAATCTATTAGAACATTTGAAGAAACCACCAATATTGTCTGAGCATTTGGAAGGAGAAGATATTTATATTTACCTAGCATGGTCGACTCACATAGCGAGTGCAACATTGGTGCGTAGGAATGTAAGATCTAAAGGCTAGTATATTATATCACCAAGCAACTCACTAGAGCTAAGAAACAATACTCAAAATTGGAGAACCTAGAGTATTACTTATTGATAGCATCAATGAGGTTGAGACCTTACTTTCATGCTCATCCAATAAGGGTGTTGATAGGTCAATCCCTACGATAAGTATGTCTATAACGACTTCTGATTGGTATGTTTCTAGGTAAGAAAAAAATATTAGGCTAAAGGTGCAAGATCGGCAACTTACCTGCCAAATGTGTTAGAGCTACTGGCCGATATCGAGCACTACACGATAATGCACATCCTTAGAGAGGAGAATACACATGCTCATTCATTAGCTAAATTGGTGAGCTTTGGAGATGTACAGCTGTTAGGAATCATGCCAGTAGAGGTGTTGAAATATCCAAACATTGACGGGTTGCATATTGATTATGTAATGGAGATTGAAGAAGAGGATTCATAAATGACTCAATTAAGGACTACTTGCAAAAGGGAACTCTCCAGAAGAGTCAAAACGAAAGTAAAAAGTTCTTGCATAAGTTACCTTGTTCATTATGTAAGAAGAAGTGCTATTGGGGAGGATTCTCTACCTCTTATTAAAATGTGTCAATAAGGACGAAGCTAAAAAGATCTTAGCCTATTTTCATGAAGGAAGCTGTGGTGATCACACAAAGGGCATACTTTAGCAAAGAATATTCTTTGCTGTGGATACTTCTAGCTAACAAGAAGTTGGGATTCAGCTGAATATATGAGGAAATGTGACAAGTGTTAGAGGTTTGAAAAGATTCCAAGAGCGCGGTCCAACAAACTTATGCAGATGGTTAGCCGATGCCCATTTGCAATTTCGGTAATTGATATCATCGGAGTTCCAACAATGTTTCGTGGAGGATCAATGTGGAAAACTTCACAAAATGGATTGAGACGGATCCCCTCACTATGGTCACTTTGGCGAAATCTATCAACTTTGTTGTAAAGAACATTTTTCACAGGCTCAATGTGACATAGAAGATTACAACTAATAATGGAATCCAACTCGAAAGTGCATAATTCTGCTATTTCTACGCTCGATACTGTATTGAGAAAGCTTTTCAGCGATAGTACATTTGCAAGCAAATGGAAAGGTGGAAGCAGTGAACAAAATCGACAAATCCACCATAAAGAAGCTATCGAAATGAGCTAAAGGCAATTGGGTGAATAGGTTACTACAAATGTTACAGGCTTATTGGACTACCCATAAGTTTACAATCGAAAATACTCTATTTTCTTTGGCCTACAAAACTAAGGCCATGATTCCAATTGAAGCACACGTCCCTTCTCATAGACAGATGCATTTTGACCCTAAGATGAACGTGGTATTAATATTATCTGTTAGTACCACAGATATTGATTTTGATAACAACAACCGTATGAATATTATGGCCAACGAATTTTCAAGTTATGTAGACTTAGTGCAGAAAATACAGGTATACTACTCAGATAAATTGCAAGGACATACCAATATTGATGAATTATACTTTAAAATGGATTGATACAAGGATTTAAGAATAGACCAACGAGGCCAAGAGGAATCAAGGATATGAGGACAAGAACAAGAATAGGAGAATACAAAAAATTCAAGGACAAGGCAAGGAGGAAACAAGAGACTCAAGAAACAAAGACTGGAAGAGCACAAGGCATTTAGTCAGTCAAAATTACGTTTAAAGAGTTCTAGAAATATTTTTTAAACTCCCCATAGCATATCTTTAAATCCTCTTTTTTAATGATCTTTATTTCATCTTTAGAACCTCTTTACATAAGCATAATATTAATTTTAGAATTTTTAAAGTTTAAAACAATTTTTACAAAATTTTTTTCAAAATGAACTAGCATATGTCAACATACTCTTAGACTATATATTGACAATGTGACCTTTGATAATTTTAAAAAAATTAACATGGATATATCGACGTACTCATGAAGCATATGTCAATATACTAGCGGTTAATTTAACTTTTGAATTTAAACGAATAGACACATCCTTCAATCCTTTCGCTAAAAGGCACTTCTCTTCATCTTCTATGTAAAGGCTCTAGAAAACAAATTTTTAATATATTCTTATTTGTTTTCTTGCATTCTTTCTTCTTTACTACTTTGATATCAAGGTCTCTTACTACTGTATGCATATACTTTGCGAAACCATATTTTTTCACCCTCATTCTTCATGGATTTGCAAAACACACATGATCAATGGATTCTTACTTGAATACTCTATCGTCGTATCTTTGATCTCATCTTATTCATATCAGATTTCAATTATAAACTACTGTAAGAGGTCTATAGGATTTGTGTACTAAAAATTACAAGATTTTATATTTGAAAGATACAAGTAGATGTTGAATTACTTGACTACTACTTGAATTGTAAAGCATCCTATCACCTATAGAAAGTCAAGATTGTATAGGTGATCTTGACCACCCGTGGAAAGTCAAGGGCCTAAATGTGTTCTACTACCCATGAAAAGTTAGGATAGGCGTGTTTGCCACCTGATTCAAAGTCAATATGTATTGGTGTACTTGCGGTCCATAGAGTTGCAAGTTTGTGATAATGAAATTATATACGGGGTAAAAGAGTGGATATAGGATTAGGAATCCAAACCAGTATAAAATTCCTGATGTCTCTCTTTTTCTTTTCTACTTTTATTATGCGTTTATATTATTGTCGATCTGTGATTATGATCCTGAATTGATAGGTTTGAAAAATACAAGTTAAATCACTAAAAAGTTGATGAACATTATTCACCCCTTCAAGTGTTAAAATAGCCTTAAGATCCATTCTGCACAAATATCAGGGTATCCCACATCAACCTACACTATCATCCCTTGAGTTGGTAAAGGAAAAATGAGAAGAGGCTAATCTAAGGATAAATACTCACCAACAAAGAGTGGTATGGCAGTTCAATGTTAAGGTCTAAAACGATACCGTAGAGATTGGGACCTTGTTTTGAAATGGGTGTTTTTGGGTTTGGGGGAACTTGGTCTGAAGGAGAACGACCCAATGCAATAGGATAAAAGCCTGAAGATGACACTTTCAAGCTATCAACATTCGATAGGATTCCTATTCCATAGTTATGGAATACCAAATATTATCCTCGTTATTTCACTTGATCTCCTTTTGTAATTAACATTTCATTTCATTAGGATTAAATGTAATACGGTGAAATTTTCCATGGATTTATCGAAACGAAGTTAGCTTTTTAAACCAATGGAACCGTATTATTAAACTCGACATTTGTGCTACAATATCAGTGGTGAGATAAAAGTTGGTGTTTTGGAGCTAGATGTCTAGGTACTCGGTGATAGGTACCAAAGGATTCCTTTGAACCATGATCAGGTCATTGGGGCATAATTAGACCGAGGATAGATAATGTAAATCATCCAACACATATTATATTTGACCAATTCCCGAAGATAGACAAGGTCAGAGGTAGATACCTAGAGATAGGCATAACGGGAACTGGTGCCTAAAGATAAGCGTCATGGTATAATTGCATTTTGTAGATATAATTCCGTACTATATTAATACTCTTGTAAATACAATAAAAAAGCCATATAATTTTGTTGCAAAATAGAGTACGGTTTTATTTATAGTTAAACATAAAATGTTTGACTAGTAGTAAATAAAACTAAGCAGTGGAATGACACCGGGCGATGATAAATTTTTATCTATATTTACAAAGTTATAGTAATTAAAAGTATTACATAGAACATAGAATCATGCATGTGTTACAACATGATTAATTTCATTATAGATAATTACATACTTATATATAGGCAAGTACATATGCATAGAAATAAAATATTTAATAAAGTAAATAAGACAGATTTGGGAGAATACAACTTTTATTTACCAAGTCTTTTGAAGTACAAAGTCACAAGTTCATACCCTCACATCAACGACCCATGTATAAGAAAGCCAAAAAGAAAGAAATGCAAAGAAGAAAAGTAAAAAAAAGAAAATTTCTACATCAGGTGTAAGATCAATCACCTCTTCCCTCTCTTAACCTTCTACTTGCCCGTCATTGAGCCTCGAGGTTTTCTTTTCTCCCTATTGGTGGCTTTGGATAGTATTGTTCATTTTTCCTCATTAGCATCCCAATACTCGTTGTCCAACTTAGTATAGGTCTTATGAGGAGGCCCATTGGTTGCTTTGAAGGCAAGAGCAGTAAAAGGTTGGAAAGGACTGGGAAAACCGACAAGGATATGGATAGAGGAGGAGGAATCTTCTCTGTGTCGGTCTCGAGTTTGGCACTCTTCAGCTTAATGACTTCAGCATCCTTTTCTCCGTAATGGAATGACCATGTCCATTCATGTTAGTGGTTAGAACATCTTCATCATTGATGGTAGCATCGAGCTCATTCGAGACCTCCTCAATCAAAATTTCTATCTTCTTAGCATCAGGACAGGGACCAGACCCAATAGAGGAGGTAGGGATGGAAAATAAGGATGATACAACAACTGAAGCTGTAGAAGTGGCTTTGGGGCCTGGAGCAAGGATAATGGCTAGTAGAGGCAACATGGGTAGCTGAACCGTATGTTGGAAAAGAGAGAAATATAGGCTAGAAGCTTCCTTGGACAACATTGAAAGCTTTTCAAGGACGGGGTATACCTTTTGAAGTTAGAGTGAGTTCTTTTATAGATTCCATAATTTTTCCCTCTTCACGGATTGGTGTGAGGATTAAAATTATGGGGGCAGTCGATAGGGGAAAAAGCTTGGATTCTCAGGATTGTACCCTTTTGAGGTAGTAGCAGCAGCAGCAGCAGTAGTGGGTGGCAATGGCATGGATATGAATTGTTACGGTCTTGGAGCTAGTCGATACAGGATTGGATATCTCTATTTAGGACTCCATGGAGGTGAGAGCGACGCTTTCAACCAAACCTTTATAGCTAAACTTAGTAGGATACCTAGTAGGTGTCAGTAATGGAGTAGAAGATTTGGCAGCCCATGCTGCCTATCCCTCAACTAGGGCCTTCAAATCAAAATCATCAAAAAGGAGGGCCTCGATCGATTTTTCATTGACCTATGCTCATTTTCTTTCCTATTTTGGTTGATAATCTCTTGGTGAACCTTTGCAAGGGTCTCATCTTCAAGCAATCTTATGTTTCTCATCTTGATGAGGTTCATGTAAAAGCACAAGATGGTCATGTCAATTTAGTTTTCAAACTCATTCTTTTCATTTTCCTCTTGAGCGAAGCAAGCTTCAAGCTTTGCAACCTTATCTCAAAGGGTATTCTTTTCATCTTTTAACTACGGATTTCCTTCACATATGTTTGGGTAGTCTGTGGAGTTTCAACTTCCTCTTCTTTTTCTTTACTTAAATCGAGATGTATCCTTGAAAGTTCAAAGTCCAATTTGGTTTAAAGATCATCTTTTTCTCGAGTTAAATCACTGGTGTGGATATAAGCAGTTTGAACTTATTCGTCCAGCACTTTGATTTTGGCTTCTGATACTAGGTCTATATCCTGGTGCTTCTCCTTAGTGTCTTTGCAATCCTTATCTTTAGCAGCCACCTCTTTCTTGATCTTCTAAATTTAATCAGAAAGGTGTACTTTTATCTTCTCATCTTTTCACTGTCCTTCTCCATCGTCTCTATGATCAGGCGATCCTCTTGTTATGTTTTGCCATTCCTTTAGACCGTTTCTTCCAAAGGGTGTATTACTCTACCATATCCTTGTGAAGCAACAAGCCCACATCCAGGTCCTTTGGGGGAATGTATTTTACATTGTACATGAACTGAATCCTAGTTAAGTCCATTTTAAGGTGAATGATAACATAGTTTGAAAAAGCCTCAGTGGATGCGACTTTAGGCGCTAGTAATGAGGTGGTGGAAGTAGTAATGGATGTTACTAGCCTCCATTGTAGGTCATAAGTTGAAGAGAGAGCAACTTTGGACTTATGCTTAACAGGGGCTGAAGCATGAGAAGGTGGTGTGACACTAATGGGGAGCTTTGAAGATCGACCTTTCCCTCTTGGAGAATCAGGTCTATTAGAATATAGATCTTAGGATGAAGCAATGGAGACCGCTCTTGGCATGGAGGACATAAGTTTCTTTTGGACATAGGACGGTCTTAGGTTCTTCTGCACTCTGAGTAGTGCCTTTTTCCCCTTTCTGTCTCCTCATCTCCTCTCTCCCTCTCCTTCCTCATAACTCGATCATATTCAGATTCTTAGAAAGGTCCTCATTGATGATAGAGTTAGAAGTATGCCATAGAGGCAATTCTATAATTTATTATAAATTATCTATAATAAAATCTCGTTCAATGTAGAAGGTGTTTTTCTTTCTATTATATACTCATATTATGATATGTTAATTAATTATTCAATTTAAGTATATAAATATAAAATCCTTAAATGATATGTTATGTCATAGTAATTACAGTGTGATGTAATCATGAGAAGTCTATTGCATTAAAAATACATATTACTTTGACTTATTGCTAGTCAAGATGTTTTTACATAGTATAACGATACATCCGTTGAGACTAGAGTACGTGGCTATTGAGGGAGCCAAGGAGTTGCGTAGTGATAGTGAGCGAATCTTGAAGTGAAACGATGTTATACAGTTCTCTCTACTTGAGAATACCGCTAAACTTCAACATGGATACACCACTTTGATTATAGTAAAATTGTATTATGGCATCCACCGAAAAACTATAGTTGGGTCTAGGTTAAAGCATTGGAAGTGAAACGCTATTCAATAGAGAATTCATCTCTATAATTATATAAGATTAGTATTATGGTCAAATTTAGTCAACTCAAAGTCTTTAGCAAAAGCACCATGGTTAATAATAATTGCTATTATTGACTCAAGGACGTTGTATTTGGATTTATCAGGTTAAATGTTGATGATATTAGAATTTTGACCAAAACCAAATTCCATAAGTCCTAAAATGATATATTTTGACATACAGAATTGGTATAATAATCGTTACTTCTAGGTATCGCTTAAAATTATGAAAAAGATTTTACCAATAAAGATGTAAAAGCGATAAATTCAGATAAACTATCATAACCTTAACTAATGCATTGTGTGAATGTTAATATGTGAATTGTGTAATATTAACTCCTGAATGAATTTACGCCTACGAGTCGCACAAACGTATTCGTAGATTCCTGGAAATACCACACGATTTAATTGTTTTATAACTATTATAGATTAATTAAATTAATTAATATTTATGAAATATTAATTAATTATTTGGTGCAGTGGGTAACTATAATATTTTTTGGGTGTCATTAGTAACTAAATGAGTGAGTATACAAAAGTTATATATGTATGAATCAATATTCGATATCGATGCACGTTTAAATTTGATTTAAATACATTTAATAGATTAATGGGTTTGAGTAAGTTTTTAGGCCTATTTGGACTCATCTATGGTTGGTCATGAAGAGGGAAAGGTGGGATTCAAAATTTCAATTGTTGGATCTTGAGTTGGTAAAGAGAGACTAAGTGAAACAAGGAGAAAAGTTCTCCTTTACTCTCTCCATACAAAACAAACTGCCCCTCATTAATTCTTTAAGTTTTTGCCTTCCCTCTTCATTATGCAGTCGGTGTATCCTCTCCATCATCCTATAACAACCCGGTTTTTTCGCATCAATTAATAATCGATATCTAGATGATTAATATTGTTGAAAATTGCCATTTGAAGTTTTTAAATTTGAATTTAAAATTCTTTTACAAATTTTTAGTAAAATTAAAGGGCTTTAAAAAATTATTTGACCCACTTTTCTTTGGTGCCGTGATAATTATTCACACCGGCCCAATAAACCCCCTTTCCTCCATCTTCATTTTCGTTCGACCCGACCCCCTTTCTCATTTTCATTTTTATTCGAAACCCCAAACGAAAAGAAAAAATAAAATGGCGGCTTCATCTGTTGCTTGCTCGTCTTCCCTAATTAGGGCTTCGCGAAAACAAGGGCGCCAATTATCTCGATCGAAGATGCTTCGTCGAACGGCTGCTTTGCTTCGAAACATCTGTGAGTAATCTTTATTACTCACATCTAAGTCGACTCAGTATTATGCTTTGCGTATGAATTGGTTTTGTTGTTGATGCTTTCTATGATTTTGTCAAATTCGTGTAATTTCGTGATGATGGTTTAACTCGGCTTTGCTTTTGGGCTGTTTAATTTTTCGTGACCATCACGAATTCGATTTTCTTTGTTGACTTCTGTCACTTTGATTGTTGAACCTCTTGCTGTGTCTTACTTGAATTTGTCACGTGTTTATGACCTGAGCTTTGATTCCTTTTGTGACTTTGGACTTGACTTCTGCTAAACACTGGAGTATTACCACTGTAGATGTTCTCGGACTCGATTGTTCACCTTGGCCACTATCTCGATCATGTCCCTTATGAACTTGATGTGGTCCGTGTCTTTGGGTTTTACACTTCGATGTTTGACACTGTCAAACTCGGCTCTGACTTGGTAATGTTTTCGATTTTTTTTCCATTGCTCGAACTTGTAATTGTCTGGGGCTTCACGGTTGAAATACTTACATGCTTGAAGTCATTTATGTGCACATTGAATCTGCTGTATTCATGAGTATCTACTGCATTATGTAGTAGATCATCCCTAGTACACTGTAATTCCTCTAGCCTGTTTTCATTTTTCGGTACTCTGGCCCTTGTGTAATTGTGTATTTCCTTGAAGATTCATTTTGACTTCACCATGAACCTTATGAGCAGTTACTGTCTTGGTCATAACTTCATTTAAGGCCCAGTTAAAAACCATTTGATAGTTGCCAGTTTGCGTAGTTGGAATTATATCGCCTTTGTTGTGCTCGAGTTTTATACATTGCATTGATGCATTGTATTCAATTGCAGTTGGTCGATTGTATTTATTTGTTTGTGTGCTGTGGTGCCATAATTTTGGTGCCCTCACCTTCATTCTATTGCCTTCATGTAGTTTGTATCATCTGCTGTTGTGCATCTGACTTGATTTTTTTTGCATTGTTGCCTAAGATTAACTTACACTACTTGAGATTGATGTTTCACCTTTTGGTTTGCTGACAACTAATGTTGACAAGCAGTGTTCTCTAGTTGGTTGTGTGAACTGCACTTTCACTTGTACTTGATGACCTGAACCGTGTGCATTCTTAAATTGTTTCTTATATTCACTTAGTTCATATTTGCTTTTAGTCCATTGATTTTGATGCCATCACTGAATTTGATGCCTATGTCTGTGTATACATATATACATACAGATGTACATGCTTAAACTGCTTTTGTTCTTCGACCTATGCAGCTCTGGACTGCACTTCTTTTACTGTCCCTATTGCATCTGTATGCACCATTGTGTTACACCATTGTCTTGTCCTAAATTTGGACTGGTACTTTGCTGTACCACTGCCTTTAGTTGTTTGTTAGCACTGTTTCATCATGTCACTGCCATGTGCATTTGGATTGATTTTTAAATTCACTTGATTTGAATCCGGTGACTCGGGTTTGATCTTGTGTTTGCTTGTGAATTTTCATTGGGTATATCATCACTATAGTGGCAAGGCAGTGCACGCAAGCGTGAACTGCAGCCACACGGTATTCATTGGGTACATCGTCACTGTTGTGGCAAGGCAGTGCACGCAAGCGTGAACTGCGGCCACACGGTATTGGTTTTATTGTTATTTCTTTTGCTTTTGATTTATGGAACTATTTCGTATTCCATATGTTGTAGTGGCGTGGCAGTACACGCTTGCGCATACTGCAGCCCTACTCGAGTTGACGTTTTAATTGATGTTTCCAATTACTTGATTGTTTCCTTTGTCCAATTCATCCTTATTAGTTATTGGATAGACGAGATTTAGTGTGACTGTCATCTATTCGTTATTTGATTATTATTGCTTATGTGCATTAATAACTGAGTTTGAATTAGACTGATCCGGGTATTATTTTCTTTTGAATGTAATACTCGGGTCAGACCCGAGTTATTTCAGTTTGTAGGTATTCTGCTTTGGGATGCTGCTAGAGCTATGAAGTTCTTTCATATCTTTTGGAGTAGTCGTCGATATTTGTCGTAGTCTGTATAATTGTATAGGAAGATATGTATTCATGTATATTATATACGTTAATGTACTTGTATATGTAACTTCCTGAGTCGACTGTTGTAGTTGTATCACATGTACCGTGTAAATGTATTGTAACTGACATCAGTTATTATATATATATATATATATATATATATATATATGAGATTTTCTGTTTCATCTGTGTTCCGCATTTATATTATCCGTGTTATTATTTTATATTTTTGTCCTAGACTATTATAGCCACTGTGTAGTAGCTTTGAGTTTGCATCGGCATGTCGGATTCCCTCCTGAAATGAAATGCATGTTTTTACTATCTGGCATATCGGTGCTTGCACGAGGCAATTACACGGATGGTCGCTCCTCAACAGCCTTATTCTCCATGCTAGTCGACAGCACTACACCGTAGTGTTCTTGGCTAGCGTGGGCATAGAGGTGGGACGTCACAGCTTGGTATCAAAGCCTGGGGTTTAGGACGAATATAAAACATAACTTAGATGGAACATGTGTTACAACTATTTGTCGATGTTTTATCTCTCATCTTTGCCTAAGATCATCTTTGATTTGTTAGGTATGAATTCCTAACGCTTATTCATGAGCATTGCTGCTATTCTCTGTTGCACTTGCTCATTCGAGTATGCACTGCTAAGTATCATTGTGTATATGCTATACCAGGTTGCATATTGCTGCAACTCGTACCCACTTCGATTTGAGCTCGCATTGTTTATTCGAACTGCTGTACATATGTATTCTTGTCTCTGATTCGTGTACTTGATGCAGTCTCCATGCAATTGAGTTTTGGGTATCAATCTTTGAGACAAATTGCATTTCAATTGTCGACTCTGTCTGTTTATCCGACAAATTGCATTTCACTTGTCGACTCTGTCTGTTTATCCATGGTTGGTTGGTTTTCCTGTGCCTCTCTCTGATAGTTTTAAAATTTCTTCGGTATAAAAGAAATTGTCTTGGACTTTGCCTTGTCGATATCGACATTGACTTGACTTTTACTTTTGTTAAAGTCATTCATGCATTTATGCTCGTTCTGCTTTGTTTTTCCAATTGTTAATCGATTCTTCTTTTCCGGTTAGTTGTTATCACCTTTGTCGACTTTGATAACTTCTATTTCTGGAATTTTTGGGAATTCCTACTCTGACGGATTTGGAATCGAATTCTTTGGATTTTATTCACGTCTTCGAATGTGAATTTTAGTGAATTGATTTGGTTTCCAAATTTAATCGATTCTTGATTATTTCCCGATTTGTTGCTATCATTTATTAGCAACTTTGATGACCTTTTCTTCGGGATTTTTGTGAACATACCTTTTGATGAATTCGGTATCAATTTCTTTGGATTCTATTCACATCTTTGTATGTGAATTCTTGTGATTGATTGTTTCTACAATCATTTTTGTGATTTGTCACTTTAAAAATATAAAGGTTTTCTATAATAGTAGTAAATATCAAAACCCATTTCTCCAAACGATTTCAAAACTATTTTACTACAAAACTCTTTTCCTAAACCGTTTTCCAATCTATTAGTATATACTAACCTTTACCTCACTCGTATGAGAAATCTAATTAAACGACTTAGTAAATCGAGTGGTATATAACGCTTGCGTTTATTTCGCCGGTTAATTCTTGGACTTATTCGATTGAATCTCTTGTGACAATTTTCTAGTGGAAATTTACAGTTTGTTCGTAAATATTTGAGTTAAGCAAGTGGTTATGGGACATGAAGCTAAACTTTTATATTTACTAGCTTAGTGTAATTGACACTTCTCGTTGATCATGACGATCATTTTATAATTTAGACTAGCAATAGTGCGATGTCTCTATGTTTGCTTTCTGGTTAGCCTAGACACCACTTGTGTGATTCCATTCACACATACCTTTATGCTTTTTGGTTAGGCTAGACACTACTTGTGTGATTCCATTCACACATACCTTTATGCTTTTTAGTTAGGCTAGACACCACTTGTGTGATTCCATTCACACATACCTTTTTGCTTTTCGGTTAGCCACCATGAGATAGCGTCTCGATTTGCGTTGCACGTGTTGATGAGTTTTCATGCTCACGTGTAGGTGAGTTTTCGTGCTCCCGTTCTCGTTATGCGTTGCACGTGCTGATGAATTTTCATGCTCGAATGTAGGTGAGTTTTCGTGCTCCCGATCTCGCTTTGCGTTGCACGTGTTGATGAGTTTTCATGCTCGCGTGTAGGTGAGTTTTCATGCTCTCGTTCTCGCTTTGTGTTACATGTGCTGATGAGTTTTCATGCTCACGTGTAGGTGAGTTTCCATGCTCCCATTCTCGCTTTGCATTGCACGTGTTGGTGAGTTTTCATGCTCGCATGTAGGTGAGTTTTCGTGCTCCCGTTCTCGTTATGCGTTGCACGTGCTGATGAATTTTCATGCTCGCATGTAGGTGAGTTTTCGTGCTCCCGTTCTCGCTTTGCGTTGCACGTGTTGATGAGTTTTCATGCTCGCGTGTAGGTGAGTTTTCATGCTCCCGTTCTCGCTTTGCGTTACATGTGCTGATGAGTTTTCATGCTCGCGTGTAGGTGAGTTTTCATGCTCCCGTTCTCGCTTTGCGTTACATGTGCTGATGAGTTTTCATGCTCGCGTGTAGGTGAGTTTTCATACTCCCATTTGAGTTTTCATAGTCCCATTTGAGTTTTCATACTCCCGTTCGAGTTTTCATACTCCCATTCGAGTTTTCATACTCTCATTCGAGTTTTCATACTCTCATCTTGTGATTTCTGGATTTCTTGTGTAGTCTTCTGGAATTTGTGCTTCACCAATTTTCGTGATTTCTATTGATAAGTTTTATCAATTTTTGTGCATTGGTGAATTCGTGTGTCATTGACTTGTTATGAATACAAGTTTAGGGTATGATATCCCTTTCTATCTTTGAGAAGATTCTTGTGACATTTTTGATGAATGAAAATCCGCTTATCGAAGTTGCTACCGATGTCGCTGTTTTAATCACGTGTTTTAAAAATTGTTTCAAAATAAAAATCGTTTTCAAAATTTTTACAGTTTACGCTTTCAAAAGAATGAGGAAGCGATTTAAACGTTTCAGCAAAATCAAGGACTATGACCCCTTTCTTTTACTGTTTCGTTTAATTCCGGACTTGTCCGTTTGAGAATGTGAAATGTTATTTTTAAAATACACAATTCTTGCACCTTCAAGGAAACGATGAAGTGAATTAAACGATTTAGTAAAACTCGTGGTTATGGGACATGTGCGTTTGCTATTTCGGTTAATTCCGAACTTGTTAATTGAATATTTGTGATTTTTGGTTATCGTTTTTGATAATCGAATATTTTGTGATTGTATTGCCCATTGAGTGCTTTAAGAATTCTGGTCGATGCACTTAATCAACGTTATCGATAGGAATCTCCTAGACGCTTTGATGAGACAATCAAACACAGTAAATTGAATTTTAAAATGTAAATTTGTCTGAAAAGAATTACATAAAGTAAATCGTAAATTTCGAAAGTTTTAGCTTTTCGGGAAAGAATATTATTTAAAACAACTCTTTTCCGATACTTCTATTCTTGCGATTCCCGAGGGGAACCAAGACTTTATAGTTTGTACCAATGCTAATCGTATTGGTTTGCATGCCATTCTCTTGCATAAGAGAACATTCTGTCTCTTGTGTTACTTAATCATTGATGCCTATTGGGACTAGATATGCCACTCATGATCTAGTGCTCGTGGCTACTAATTTCGCTCTTGAAAATTTGGCATCATTATTTTTGGGTGAAGATCTTGAATCTTGGGAATATTTATTTTCTCTTAGGGAACTTAATTTATGTCAACCACGTTGACTCGAGTTCCTTATATCGTATGATCTTGACATTCTTTGCACTCCCGAATGGGAAATCGTGTTGCCGATGCACTTAGTCGTAGGCAACAAGTGGTTGTTTCTTTGATGATGTCCGAATGGAATCATCTTTTTACCAAGTTCATCGGACGTTTTGATGTATTTCATTTTATTGAGCTTCGTCTCATTCCTTTTATGGACTTACGTCTGATGTTCTTTTATGGTGATCGGTTCATTGGACGTACCGTTTTTGTACTACGTCGACGTTCCGAATTAATGAAGCTTTGGTTCATCTGGCGTATCGTTATTGTACTACGCTGTTGTTCCAAATTATTCGTATCTCACCTATGATAGGTGTTGTGCGTTTCAGTCGGTTGGGAAAGTTAGTGCCTCGATATATTGGGCCATTTCCTATCACTGAACGTATTGGTTTCTTGGCTTATCGCCTCTTATTACCGGCTCAATTTTCTGTTATTCATGACGTGTTTCACGCGTTTTCCTTATACGAAAATGCCTTAGGGATTCCGATTTTATTCTTGAGCCCGGTATTATTGAAGAAATTGAAGTTTCACCAGATTTGACTTTGGGCAACATTCTATTCACATCAATGTTTAGGGGATTCTGCACCTTCGAAATAAAGATGTTCTTCTCATGAAAGTTCAGTGTTCTCAAGTCCTATGGATTTCACTTTGGAATCCAGAGAATTCATCGAGCAAACACGTTCAGGCTTTCTCTTTCATGCTCTATATGGTGAACTTCTTATTTTCAAATTTCGTCATTTTATGACGATATGTTTTTATGGTTGTACCTTTTGTCCATTTATTCTTTAAGATTGCGAGGACGCAATTTCTTTAAGGAGGGGAGTCTGTAACAACCCGGTTTTTTCGCATCAATTAATAATCGATATCTAGACGATTAATATTGTTGCAAATTGCCATTTGAAGTTTTTAAATTTGAATTTAAAATTCTTTTACAAATTTTTAGTAAAATTAAAGGGCTTTAAAAAATTATTTGACCCACTTTTCTTTGGTGCCGTGATAATTATTCACACCGGCCCAATAAACCCCCTTTCCTCCATCTTCATTTTCGTTCGACCCGACCCCCTTTCTCATTTTCATTTTTATTCGAAACCCCAAATGAAAAGAAAAAATAAAATGGCGGCTTCATCTGTTGCTTGCTCATCTTCCCCAATTAGGGCTTCGCGAAAACAAGGGCGCCAATTATCTCGATCGAAGATGCTTCGTCGAACGGCTGCTTTGCTTCGAAACATCTGTGAGTAATCTTTATTACTCACATCTAATTCGACTCAGTATTATGCTTTGCGTATGAATTGGTTTTGTTGTTGATGCTTTCTCTGATTTTGTCAAATTCGTGTAATTTTGTGATGATTGGGTAACTCGGCTTTGCTTTTGGGCTGTTTAATTTTTCGTGACCATCACGAATTTGATTTTCTTTGTTGACTTCTGTCACTTTGATTGTTGAACCTCTTGCTGTGTCTTACTTGAATTTGTCGCGTGTTTATGACCTGAGCTTTGATTCCTTTTGTGACTTTGGACTTGACTTCTGCTAAACACTGGAGTATCACCACTGCAGATGTTCTCGGACTCGATTGTTCACCTTGGCCACTATCTCGATCATGTCCCTTATGAACTTGATGTGGTCCGTGTCTTTGGGTTTTACACTTCGATGTTTGACACTGTCAAACTCGGCTCTGACTTGGTAATGTTTTCGATTTTTTTTCCATTGCTCGAACTTGTAATTGTCTGGGGCTTCACGGTTGAAATACTTACATGCTTGAAGTCATTTATGTGCACATTGAATCTGCTGTATTCATGAGTATCTACTGCATTATGTAGTAGATCATCCCTAGTACACTGTAATTCCTCTAGCATGTTTTCATTTTTCGGTACTCTGGCCCTTGTGTAATTGTGTATTTCCTTGAAGATTCATTTTGACTTCACCATGAATCTTATGAGCAGTTACTGTCTTGGTCTTAACTTCATTTAAGGCCCAGTTAAAAACCATTTGATAGTTGCCAGTTTGCGTAGTTGGAATTATATCGCCTTTGTTGTGCTCGAGTTTGATACATTGCATTGATGCATTGTATTCAATTGCAGTTGGTCGATTGTATTTATTTGTTTGTGTGCTGTGGTGCCATAATTTTGGTGCCCTCACCTTCATTCTACTGCCTTCATGTAGTTTGTATCATCTGCCGTTGTGCATCTGACTTGATTTTTTTTGCATTGTTGCCTAAGATTAACTTACACTACTTGAGATTGATGTTTCACCTTTTGGTTTGCTGACAACTAATGTTGACAAGCAGTGTTCTCTAGTTGGTTGTGTGAACTGCACTTTCACTTGTACTTGATGACCTGAACCGTGTGCATTCTTAAATTGTTTCTTATATTCACTTAGTTCATATTTGCTTTTAGTCCATTGATTTTGATGCCATCACTGAATTTGATGCCTATGTCTGTGTATACATATATACATACAAATGTACATGCTTAAACTGCTTTTGTTCTTCGACCTATGCAGCTATGGACTGCACTTCTTTTACTGTCCCTATTGCATCTGTATGCACCATTGTGTTACACCATTGTCTTGTCCTAAATTTGGACTGGTACTTTGCTGTACCACTGCCTTTAGTTGTTTGTTAGCACTGTTTCATCATGTCACTGCTATGTGCATTTGGATTGATTTTTAAATTCACTTGAGTTGAATCCGGTGACTCGGGTTTGATCTTGTGTTTGCTTGTGAATTTTCATTGGGTATATCATCACTGTAGTGGCAAGGCAGTGCACGCAAGCGTGAACTGCAGCCACACGGTATTCATGGGGTACATCGTCACTGTTGTGGCAAGGCAGTGCATGCAAGCGTGAACTGCAGCCACACGGTATTGGTTTTATTGTTATTTCTTTTGCTTTTGATTTATGGAACTATTTCGTATTCCATATGTTGTAGTGGCGTGGCAGTACACGCTTGCGTATACTACAGCCCTACTCGGGTTGACGTTTTAATTGATGTTTCCAATTACTTGATTGTTTCCTTTGTCCAATTCATCCTTATTAGTGATTGGATAGACGAGATTTAGTGTGACTGTCATCTATTCGTTATTTGATTATTATTGCTTCTATGCATTAATAACTGAGTTTGAATTAGACTGACCCGGGTATTATTTTCTTTTGAATGTAATACTCGGGTCAGACCCGAGTTATTTCAGGTTGTAGATATTATGCTTTGGGATGCTGCTAGAGCTATGAAGTTCTTTCATATCTTTCGGTGTAGTCGTCGATATTTGTCGTAGTCTGTATAATTATATAGGAAGATATGTATTCATGTATATTATATACGTTAATGTACTTGTATATGTAACTTCCTGAGTCGACTGTTGTAGTTGTATCACATGTACCGTGTAAATGTATTGTAACTGGCATCAGCTATTATATATATATATATATATGAGATTTTCTGTTTCATCTGTGTTCCGCATTTATATTATCTGTGTTATTATTTTATATTTTTGTCCTAGACTATTATAGCCACTGTGTAGTAGCTTTGAGTTTGCATCGGCATGTCGGATTCCCTCCTGAAATGAAATGCATGTTTTAACTATCTGGCATATCGGTGCTCGCACGAGGCAATTACACGGATGGTCGCTCCTCAACAGCCTTATTCTCCGTGCTAGTCGACAGCACTACACCGTAGTGTTCTTGGCTAGCGTGGGCATAGAGGTGGGGCGTCACACATCCCTTGGCCAAAAATAACTCCACCCAAATAACATCAAAATAAAATAATAGGCGATCCTCCAATCCATTGTAAAGCAAGGAGCTAGAATCAAGATCGAAACTTGGATTGTCTACAAATCAAGGTGCAAATCCAAGGCCACATCTGTTAGGTAATCCTCTATTTTTTACAAGTCCATATTATTATTATACTAACTTTGATTAAGATCTTCATTGAATGAATTTATATACATATATGTTGTCCCATATCTATATATTTTTAATTATACAAGTATACACTTATGTACATAAATAGGTTTATAGAGATTCATTATTTATATTCAATCTTAAGTGTTACAAATAATTTGATTTTTATACAAATACACACATACATATTCATAATTTTTAAATATTTTATTTTATTTTACTAAACATCAAAACAACTATAATTGATTTAAACTAGTTTTAAATACATATATTAATTTATAAATAAATATATAAATATTTACTTAGTTTATAAATAAATATGTATATATTTACAAATCTTCTTAACTTACATTTTAAATCATATTTCTTTCATCAAAAAACTTGAAACATATTTTACTTATGTATAAAGAGAAACGTATACGTTGTTTTAAAATAATATATGTTTATATAAATGATTATACATGTTTATAATTTAACAATTTCATCTACAAAATAATGTTTCAGTTTTTGGTGAAAAAATTATTATGGTCGAAAGGCATTCCAATATATTTTATTTTTAATTAACAAACGATTTGGTAAATTATATATATATATTTAATAAAAATAATAATTGATTTCACAAATTTCCTAAATTATTTAATATATTGTAAATTTTATTTTGAATTTTAATATTATATATATAATTTTAAATTATAGATCTAGATCTGCCTTTAAATTGTTTTACTAAGTAAACTATTAGACATTTACAAAGGGATTTAAAATTTAAGATTAGACTTGATTAAAATAGTTGTTTTTTACTTGTAAAAATTATTTTCATATATCATGTATTATTTAAATTACTATAGATTTTTAGTTTGAATTTTTAATATATGTTTATTATATATATATATATATATATATATATATTATTTTAATTGTTGTTCCAGATCTATTTTTGAATTGTTTTAACAAGCAAACAATTAAATATTTTACATTTCAAAATTATTGCTTTGGTCCTATTTTATTTAAAAAATTCATAATTATTGTTACATTTTTTTAATTTTTAAATGACGTTTTGGACATCCTATGTGTGTATAAAGGGATAAATATGTCCGCTGCGTTATAAATCCCAGCATTGTAAACAGATACATTAGCTACACTATTCATATGTTGCACATGCACTATACATATATATAAACATATTTTTTGGCATGCCGACAGGGTTGAATGGTCTCCTACCATTTTATTGATCCACTATGAGAAAATAAAACAAATAAAGAAACAAAACACAACACAAAAGAAAGACAGAATGGTAGATCAGATAAAGAAGGAACAAAATAAAAAGGAGAAAATAAAGGGAAAACATGAAATGACTAGGCAACAAGATAACCTAGCCCTCTTCATCCCCTGGATCAAAGGTAAGACCAACTTCACGAAGTCTTCTCCTAGTCTCGAATATCAGGTAGTTCGACATTTGAGCTTAATTTTTTCTTTTAGTTTCATTGAAAATCCTAGTGTTACGCTCGATCCATATCAACCTCACTACTTTTTTTGAAAATAACATCTTTTTTAGATTGATTATCTCTTTTTTGCTGATAGTCGAAGGAGTCTCTCCCACTCTTCATATCAGGTCAAGCCGACCATATTGATTCCTACTGCATCTTGAACTTTCTTCCAGTGCCATCTTGTGATAGAGCAGTCGAAGTATAAGTGCTTGATCATTTTAGGAAGATCATTGCAGATATTGCATTTAACACTCAAATTCAGACCCCCATTCACAAGTTTAACCTTCGTGAATACTGCATTGTTTATAACTTTCCAAAGAAAGAGATTTTCTTTGCCAAAGCTCTCTTTTCTCCAAACTACAGAGTACCATTTGCTTCTTGTCTGATTATGTGTGCCCATAAGGAAGTTGTAGACAACATTAGATCTGTATGAAGACTGGGTATTTCCCAAGTTATGTTTTGACTAACATGAACATTTAATATCATAGACCATAAGGCATTCCACAGGGAAGTAATATACTGATTAGAGTTGTTTGATGGGATGAATTTTCCATTGTGGATATAGGAATTAACTTGGGCATTTTCTCCAATACCAGATTGTATTATCTCATGACGTGTCACCTTCTTACTTTGTATACAGCCGAGCATACACCACAGATCTTCCCAAAAGTTGATTTCTTTATTTGGAGCAATAGATCATAGGAAGAACTTCATCTCTTAACTTGAATATACTACGCCAAGTCCAACTGATATTTTGAGGGGGAAGCATCTTCCAAAAATACATTCCTTTAATCACGTAACAAAGAGATCATTAACCCATAAGCTATTCTTAGCGTTCAAGAAGTCATCCAAATTTTTGGCAACAGCTGCCTTGTTCCATGTAGACAAGTTATGAATGCATACGCCTCTATTCTGCATAGGTTTTTCAATGTGTATAAAAGATATCGAGGCATATAGTGTCCTAGAGTACATCCTTTCCAAAAGAATCTCATCACAACCCTCTTAATCATTTTGATAAGCTTTTGTGGTAAAATAAAAGATCTAACCCAATATACTGTCATGGAAAAAAAATAGCAGACTTAATTAGAGTAATTCTTCCAGCTTAGGTAGCATTCTGTTCGACCGGCATTCAAGCCTAACGATAATTTTCTCATATAATGGCAAACATTGGTTAACCGTTACACGGGAGGTAGTAAGTGGTACTTTTAGGTAAGAGACATTACCCTCTCTTGTCCTTAGACCAGTAGATCTATAGATAGCTTCCATTTGTTCATATTGGAGACCAGCTAACATGATATCAGATTTATCTAAATTCACTTTAACCCTTTTATGTTGTAAAATAGATTAAGACCGCTAAGAATGGAAGAGGTGGATTCTATAGCAGGTGTACAAAATATGACAAGATCATTTGATAACATAAAGGATGTTATTTGCGGATCTTTATAACGAGGGTGAAGCAAAAAGAGTTTTTTCTTGATAAGGTCATCTAAAATCCTAGTGAGCAGTTCCATGGTAGTAATAAATATATAAGCAGACATGGGTTCTCCTTGTCTAATGCCACATTTGCTCTTAAAAAAAAAATCCAACATTAGAGCTATTGATCTTGATAGAGAATGTCATGGTTGATATGCAAGCATATATCCAAGTGATGAAGTATTTGGGGAAAGTCATGAAACCCATTACACGAACTATAGCATCCCAATGTAGAGAATCAATGGCTTTCCTAATATCAATTTTCAGAAGGCCTTTAGGAGCAGCTGCTGCATTTTGATAACCATGCAGAAGTTTATGAGAAACTAGAACATTGTGGAGAATATTTTTGCCTGGAAGGAATGCAAACTGATTGTGGGATATGATGTTGGACAGGAAAGTTTTCATATGGTTTGCTATAACCTGATGATAGTGTTACAGCAGGAGATGGTTCGAAAAGCTTGAACATTGTCACCTGTATTAGTTTTTGGAATAAGGGAAATGAAGGTATTATTGAATGAGTCAAGCATGCTTCCTTTTTTGAAGAAGTTTTTAATTGCTTTGAGAACATCAACCTTCATAATAGAATGGCATGAAGTGAAGAAACAAGCGTTAAATCCATCAGGACCTCCACTTGATTCCTTATTCAGAGAGAACATTGCTTGCTTAATTTCTATGTCAATTACCTCATTGGTTAGGAACATTACATCATCCTGGCACAGACTTGGAAGGAGCATAGGATCAACAGCCTAAATATCAGGAATATTATTTTCTGCATTTCCAAACAGATTAGTGAAATAATTAAGGAATGCCATTGCAACACTGTCGGGATCTTGGTGGGGAGAACCATTCTCATCATGTATACTATGTATGTTCTGTTAGGTTTGTTTGGCTTTAAGAGCAACATGAAAGAATGATGTACTTCTATCTCCATCCTCTTTCCATTTTAGGCTTGTTTTATGTTTTACCATTTCATTCTCTATAACAGACGCTTCATAGTACTGTTTGGTTACTTCAGTTTCCAGGGTAGATAAGGTGTCATCATCCATATTTTTTGCATGTTCTCCTTTATATTTTCAAGCTGAGCCTTAAACATATCAGATTGTTTTGTGCCTGCTCCAAACTTCTACCTTAACCATTTCTTGAGCATCTCCTTTGTTTGAATGAGCTTTTTCTGTAATACAAACATAGGGTTTCCATAGTTAGGTTTGGACCACACATTTTCAATTAAGATGAAGAAATCAAGTTCAAGAATCCAAGTGTTAAAAAAAATTAAAATTTGAATTTTTTCTCATCGTCATCCAGATCGAGGATTTGAGGGGAATGGTCAGATAATAATGGGCAAGGAAGATGGTTGAACATGGTAGGTTATTTGGTTAGAGAGATACGGTTGCAAAATGCAAATCTATCTGTGAGAAGGTTTTATAACCAACTATTCTTTTATTATTCCAAGAGTAGGATGCTCCAGTGGTTTTAATTTAATGAGGTCGGAGTGATGAATTTCCATATGGAGAGGTTTAATCTCATTTAGGGATAGAGGGTAGCCTCCTATTCTATCTGAAAGGGAATATATTAGAGGAGGGAGTATCTAGAGTTGACAGAGTTTTCAGCATAGACAAAAGTTAGATAAACAGAAGAAGAGATAGAGTTAAAGAGGACATTGCAGTGGATCATTTGTTTAGAGGAGTCAATGGTTGTGAGGTTTAAGATGGAAGGGTTATAGAGGATAAGAATTCTGCCATAAGTGGCATGATCATGATTGTGTATCATCTTCCAGTTAGGCTTAATATACTTAACTACATGAGCAAAGAGATCCATACTTAGCTTAGTTTGAAGCACTGCTAAAAAACAGAGACTATGGTGTTGTATTAATGCTTGCACTTTTTCAACTTGATATGATTGTGTGCTCCTCTTAAGTTCCAGTATCCAATATTTTGTATCATTGATTATACTTGGTAGCGTTGAGAAGTTCATCTTTCATATATATAAACATATTTGATATATTTATAAAATATAATATAACTAAACTGAACACTTTATTTTATAAACAAATTAAATAGAGTAAAGATTTTATTTAAAATATTTTAAATTGGATAATTAGACTTCATAGACCTAATAAAAGTCTAAAAATGGAATTATTTTTGAATTCATCCATTTAACCCGATGCATACTGGTCAACTTCCTTTAACGATACCAAAGCCCAATAGCCTATGCAGTCTAAATTAGCAGTATTAGGGTTGACATATTAAAGTCTACCCATTTAGTGGGGTATCTAAAAAGGTCGTGTCTTAGGTTGGGTTTGAGTAATCAAGTACCGTGCCCTGCTTGGCTACTAGCTTGGCCCAATGGATGAAGCAAGCCTAAGGGTTATCCCCAATATAAAGGCCCAAATTGATTTTAGGCCTTGGACTAATTTTCAAAATTTGATTTGAAAATTTAAATAATATTTTAAACTTAAATGATAAGTTTAAATACGAAAGAAATTTTATAAATGTTATAAAATATTTTTCAAAATTGTTTTGAGAATTTATTAGTTATTTTCAAAAAATTTATTATAACTATAAGATTAATAAAATAAATAATTAATTAAAAGTTAATTAATTATATTAAAAACATACATATAAATATATGTATATTTATCATATAATGTTTAAGGTAGGTAATACTAAATTTTTGAAATTAATTAGATTTAATTAAAATTGTTCTACTTAATTAAGTAAAATAAAGGTTAATGAATAATATAAGTGTACAACGTTGTATGTATATTACTATAAGTGTTATAATATATAAATATATGTAATTTTAAAATGTTTAGGATGAAAAAAATTAAGTTAATTAGATGTGATTTAGTTGGGGGAATTAGTTTAAAGGACAAAAATTTGTATTTTTGTAGCCTCAAGGACACAACCACCATATTTTAGCTACAAGGACAAACATTCTCCTAAAATTAGTCATAAAGACAAACTGTCAAAATTACCGACCACTACTCCTTGCACCACCATCTATCACCATCACCTGCACCACCAGCCTCGCCACCGCTCCCAACACCACCATAATCACCAAAATCTAAAATTTTAGTAGTAGGTTTGATACTGCTACTATGTAGTATCAGTTTCTTTTTATAAAATAAAATGATATAAGCTAAAATATACATATACTTCTACTTTTCCAATTTAAATCTACTCTTTCAAAATCACCTTCAGTACATATCCTATTATACATAAAGAAAAGGCGTATCATTAAGTTTTCTAAAAAATACAGAAAAACTGATATTGTACATTATCATTTATATCTACTATCAAAAACTGCTACTATCAAATGTGTATAAAACTGCTACTATCAAATGTATACCTACTACCAAAAAACTGTGACTATCAAATGTATACAAAACTATTACTACCAAATGTATATTTACTATCCAAAAACTTCTACTATCAAATGCGTATAAAACTGCTACCATAAAACTGCTCTATCAAAATGTTTATAAAACTGCTACTATCAAAATATGTATACAATATTATTTATTGCTATTATCAAAAATATAAAATGTGTATCAAACTGCTATATAATTCATAAATATTATTAAATGTTTATAAATTGCTACTATAATTCATAAATACTATTAAATGTGTATAAACTATTACTAGAATTTAAAAAACTAAAATTCATAAACTGGTACTACAAACATAATAAATGCACACTTCGTCTATAAAATGGTACATTTGTTCAAAAACTACTGCTAAAAATTCATAAACTACTACCACAATTCATACTATAATTCAAAAAATACTACTATAATTCATAAATCCTATTAAATGATATAAACTGCATTGAAGAAATCACAAAAACTGATAATACACATACTATCAAAAATCATAAAAACTGATACTATACAGTATCATTTACAAATTTACTAACATTATACATTATCATTTACTGCTACTATCAAAAAACACAAAAACTGATTCTATGTAGCATCATTTACTGCTACTATCGAAAACCACTAAAGCTAATAGTATACAGTATCATTACGTTTACTATCACAAAAATGATACTATATTATTTACTACTACCAATGTTCTTCAAAAATTTCAAGTTCTACTCCATCACCACCTCCATCTCTATCATATCACCGTCAATCCCCAATAATTTGCATAGCCTAGTTGAAAAGTCTTTATTCATGTTATCTTATATTCACTTTGACCTAAAATAAATTCGCCTCTTTCTAAACTTGTCGCCAATCTCCTCAATCAACTCGTCATTGTTCAAAGGGAGTCATCGTCTGAGATCTCTCACTGTTACCACCGCAAATTGCTCGTCGCCTGGAGATGCGCAGTCTTTTCGAACTGTTGATTTGCTTGATTTGAGTTGCTGCCTTACTCTGTCGATGAGATGAAATCGCCAACCTCTTAGATGCTTCGCTTGATTCGATTTTGAGATGTCGCTTCGTGTGGATTTTTGTCCTTGTAGCTAGTTTTGTCCTTGTGGCTAATTTTAAAAGAGGATGTGCTTAGAGCTAAAATTTATTCAATTTTTGTCCTTTACATTATTTTCTTGTTTAATTAATAAAACTAAAAATGAATTAAATATGATTTAATTAAATAGACTGGAACTATAAGAAACCCAAATTAGATTTAATGAATAAATACATATGTATGGTATGAACACTTTGTTTTCACACGTGTCCGACACTTGAAGTGCGAGGCTATTTCATAAGAATTATACTACTCTATAAGTCAGTATGACTCAAAAGAAATATATTAGAGATTATAAATCCCTAATATAATTGTATTACCATTTATATATTAATAAATTTCCTACATACTCTCCAATTGTTGAGCAAACTCAAGCTAGAGATATTATGTGTAGTATTATTAATACATTGACTAGACTAGGTGAGATAACTATATGATATTGAGCAAACTCAAGGTCTAAATGAGATAGGGTAAAGACCATGGGTTAAGAGTTGTATATGATACAACTGATAAAGTGTTATCCATTGCTTGCAGGTTATGATTTGTTAAGCAAACTCATGCTAATACCACATATTAATTTTGATGACAACAACCATACAAATATAAATACTAATGTTTCCAAGTCATATAGAATATATTATCGGATATTATACAAGTTTATTTAAGTACAGGATAATCAAGTTTGAAGAATGATCAGTAGAAAGACTAGAGATCTAGATTCAGAGATAATCAAGATAATTGAAGACTCATGAGTTTAAAGATAAATACACGAAGAGTTCAAGACTAAGTTTACAGTTAATAGATATAGGTTAATTTGTTAAAGTCCTTAAATAACAACTTTCTTTTCTTTGAATACTCTCTTATCGAAATATTTATTTTACTATCAAAATATTTATTTTTTTTCCAAATATATTTCTGTAAATATTTTATAAGAGTTATATATATATATATATATATATTATAATATTTAAAAACCATTTTTAAGTATTTTTACAAAATACCAGAATTTTGAAACAACTTAAAAGTGTTTCTAGTTTTCAAAATAAACAAGGTTATGTTGACATACCCAACCTATGTATGTTGACATTTGTACCCTTGAAGATGTGCCTTTTGAATTTTGAATAGTTGTGATTTTGGACTACATCTCTCCGCAAACAGACATATCCCTTCAAATGCGATATAAAGGGGACCGAAAAATAATTTTTTATCACTACTTTCTCCATATTCTTCTTTCCCCAAATTCTCATTATATATTTCACAAAATCAACTTTTTATACTCTTCAAATTCATTCAAAATTCAATCTATTCTTTACTATATTCATTCTCTACAATCAAGTCACTGATTTAAAAATGTTCTCTCATCAATTCAATGATCAAAGTGCTATCAAAGGGCTATAGGATATTCTGTATCCAAAGTATAACTATTTGTATTTGGAATTGACAACTCTCTACCATTATTTGTGTGGGTGTGGCTGTTGCCCATTCAAATCAAGTGGGCATGCACGTTGCCGTTTAAATCAGGTAGATGAATATTTTTTCCAGTTAGATTATGAGAGTCTACCCTGAGCTCGGATTGTTCGGAGGGTGTATCTTCGTAACGACCCGAAATTTTCGATCCTGAAAACTCCAGATAGTTAGGAAAAGAAGAAAAGAGGTAGAAGAAGAAACAGAAACAAAACACAGATTCTCACATTCGCAGCGGATCAAAATATAATATCAAATAATATCATTATACAAAGAAAGCTGTATCAGTAAATTTACATTTTATTACATCAGAGTTCAACATTTACCCAAACCCTGGACAAATAAAACTAACTTGTCCCAGATAAACTATAATATATCACAGCGAATACCTCCATACGTTCCTGCCGTCTAGCTCGCCTCCTGAGCTCCCGAACATCCTTACTTGGAAAAAGCTATAATACTCTGTCTAACCCGAGCATTACATCAAAGTAACACCCTGGTCAGGCTGGAAACCAACGTGATTAAATCCATCTAACAAGATATACTAATACATAAGATTTACTTGAACCCGGGGTAACTCGTTCATCTACAAATTCACAACGTGCTATAGTCAAAACTTATATTCACAATCAATCTCTAAGTACCTTTACTTAGCTTTAAATAGTCCAGTCATTTAAATTATTCCATCACAGCCCATTGATTCCACATATCAAATCTATAAGAATTATAGATTACAAATCGAGTGGTTTCCGGTATGTACTGATACCCGAACCCGGTCTCTTCGAATCCAATATCTTCTTAAAACAAGGCTGCTTAAGTTTAAAACAATTCCATTCATATCTAGAATTACATATTTATAAAGCCATTTATCACAGATAGACAAACCATACTGTTCAATCCAAACATATTCTAACACATAGCATCACAAATCACATAGAGATATCAACTAATCTAAGGCATGCAACTCAATCATTCATAAGCAAGATTGATTAGTCACACTATTTCTAATTAATTTAAATAATTTAAATTAATTACTTCAATCATTTTTAATCTTGCTTACTAAATATTAATTAATTACAAACCATTAATCAATCATCCCTTAATTATTTTCTTAAATTACATTAAGTAATTAGCCTTTGATTTATTACGCAAATCAATTAACCTTCACCCGTTACATTAATTACCTTTATCCTCAATTAATTACTCAAATTAATTATTCTATAATCGCTCCATTGATTAATTACCCTTTAATTAATCTTATTCATAAATTAACTAACCTTTTTAATTAATTATCTTAATTTATCAATCTTTTAATTGATTACTCTAACTAATGTTTAACTAATATTAAATTAATTGACCTTTAACAATTTATTCTTAATTACTAACATTAAGTAATTGTCTTTTAAGTAATTAATATCTAATTACTTAATTAATTTATTCTTAATTACGAATTAATTAACCTTTAATTAATTAACTCATAATTACTTAATTAACTACCCTTTTAAACATTAATTTATTAAATTAATTACCTATACTTTAATTTAAGTATTCAAGGTCTTGATTATTCTTAAGATAACCATTTATCCTTATTTAGTTACTTAGTCATCATAGTCTTATTTAAAACATTTACCTTTCAGATTAACTTACTTAACTAAATCATTTTAATTTGAGTTTAAGTTAACTTAAGTATTTATCAAACTTAAATTAACAAATCATAATTATTCTCTTTAATCAAATATTTTAAAGTATTTATCATATAACAGTTTTAAACCAAATTCATCAAACTTTTTTCTAAAACTTGTTTATGTTTATCTTAAAAACTGTCTTGGATTAAATTTTGGGTCCAACCCGTATACTACTTCGAGTTTTGACCCGAGAAAATCATCTTACCGTCTTTTTTTCTTTCAAAACTTAGTTAAGTTAAATGTTAAAACTAGAAACACGCAAGCTTCACATGATTCCCACTTGACACCATACTCGAGATATCAGACAGCTGCTCCAAGATCTTACCCGAGCTTCAACCTTCTTCCCCCAAAACGAACAATACCTTGACACAGAATACACCGTGCACGTGCACGACCCCTCCGACCATCTCCGATCATCACCCAAACCCTTCGCAAGTCGTCAACGACCAGCTCACCCTGATCGATCATTCCGAATCCCCAAACGCCTGTAGAACAATATCGAACGTGAATGAACTCAGCAGGCTGTAACCAGTTTTCCTAAACCACCTTGCGCCACCTATCTCCGATCACCGTAATTCACGTCGACCTCACTGGAGCTGCACCTAAGTTCCCTCTCTCTTTTCCCCCCGACCCATCTCTTTTGATCCTATGACGACGACGCGGTAACCTCAAATTCAACCTCGACCAAAATTACGTGCTAAACCCTAAATCCATTCCGACGCCACACCCAAACCTAAGATGAAATGCCACGGAATTTTTCCTATGCGCCCCACTACTCGATCCATCTCCTGGCCAAACGTCTCCCACCATTATCAGCCTGCTCGCCTGAAATTGACCAAAAACTCCCATTCGTTCAACTCCAAATTTCCACCCCAAATTCCCACTATAAATTTCCAAACCGAACCCAAAAATCGAGATTTCTAATGACGATAACATTTATATAATCATTTCGTTAAATCAAGATAGTCCACTCTCTGCCATAACTTGATTATTTACAGTAAAAATGCATTTTCTCCCTATATATATTACTATAAACAAAGAAACGATTTTTAAAACAAACTTCATCTAAAAACAAGCAAATTTCCCCTTTTAATCAGATCTTAGAATTTCTTAGATAGGGAGGTATAGATTTTTAAAGTTAAGGGGTGTTACGTTTTCTTTTCTCTTGTTTTACAGAGTGCCAGTCATGTCTAATTCTCATATATATGAAGCATAGCGCATGATACTTCATGGATTGGTGCAAAAATACAAGAATTCGTTCAAGTCCAAACATGTAAAAGCATATGTATATTTCAGGTAGGCAGAATCTTAAAGGTTGAACTCACCTATCAAAAGAAGGTGAACGTTGCTGCTTCTATCCTACTACAGGCTTGATCTTCTGCTTAGTTGAGTGGTTTGATTTGAATCCATTATATGTTGAGTTGAAATCCATGCTTGAGCAGGTTTTGAATAATTTGAAAGTATTGTCTTTTTTTCTTGAAGTTAGTCGTCAGAGTTTGAAAAACAGAGCAGAGGCAAATAGACATTGTACATGCCTGATTTCTCTGGTTTGTTTTCAATTTTCATCTGGCTTTAGTTTTGTTTTTAGAATGAACAAATAAAAGAAAGAAAAGAGTAGGGTAGAGATAATTTATAACCTATTTTAATCCTTTGATAATTATTTACATACAATTTTTTTTCTAAAAAAAAAGCAAGAGTGCCACATGTTAATTTGCATGCTTACTCAAGTTACAAATGTTGATTTTAAGTATTGTAAGGCTTACAAATGTTTAAAGCCTTTATTTTTATATTTCTTATATTTTATAGATTATGAATTATGTTTTTAAACTTTTCTTTATATATTTACAAACTATTATAGTTTAAGTAAATTTTAAAAGAAAGCAAAATAAATCCTTTATCGAATCTTATTTTATTTTTAAATAAATCAATATCTATCTTTTGAGTTTTTCAAATACATAGATAACTTTAAATAACTTTTGAAAATTTATTATTTTGGATCCAAACCCATGCTTCAAATCACAATATATAGACACACACACACGCTTGTAAATTTATAAATCCCAACTTTATAGAGTTTTGCATATATCTATTTTCATATATGTCAATTTGCTGTAAAATTTATTATTTCTAGATATTTACATTTAAATATTTATCATAGATTTCAAACCCATCCAGAAAATTCCTTATTACAAGAATTTATCTGTTCAACAGAATAAAACAAGGAAATTATCCAATTGCCAAATGCCAAAAATCTGGATTATCACATTCCTCTCCCTTAGAATCTTTTTGTCCTCGAAAAGGAACGAAGCCAAAATTTAATAATTTAAAACCAGTTAAAATATTCTTTGATCATTTTTAAAACACTTTTAAAATTTATATAATATTGCCAAAATAGTTTTTATAATTTTTTTTTATAACTTGATGTCTCAACCAGTCCATCCTTTTTCTCACAGAAATTCGGTCGTACGTTGATCAGGCGTAAGACTCAAAATCTACACGTACTTGGTAAACCTGTTTTCAACACCTAGTGAAAATACTTGGAAAATAATTTTACTGAAAATATAGAATTTTTTTTTGAAATCAAGGAAATATCTTTGGTGAGAATGCTCTGGAAATCATCACCCCCAATCAATGGTCGCAATTAACCCGATGGTTACGTTGCCATCCCGGCAAAATCCATAGATAACTGTATGCCTCCGCACCCTTCGATTACGCCATGGAAACTGCTATAGATCGTAGTTACATCCAGGGTTACGTTGCCATCACAGAAAAAGTCCATGTAACTGTAGGCCTCAGCGCCCTCGAATTACGCTGCCAAAAGAATGAAACTTCTCCATTCCCACATAGATCGCAGTCTACCGATGTAAAATCAAACGTAGACTGTTGGCTCTCAGCAGCACACACAACTTTCGCTATGTTACCATAGGTCGCAGTCTACCGATGTAAAATCAAACGTAGACTGTTGGCTCTCAGCGGCACACACGACTTTTGCTATGATCTACAGTAGATCGTAGTGACATCGAGTTAAACTGTCGTCACAGCATAACCTAAATGCCTCCGTAGGCATCGGCGCCTTCGACTTTCGCTACACACTACACATAATCCTCAGGAACTAGTTTTTTCCGGACTCCTCACAAGATCAACTTTAGAGCCTCCCCCTCTTTGAGGCTCAAGGCAATACCAACCTATGGCACTCCTGAGAAGTTCATTCCATGGGAGCGCCTTTTTCTCCAGAGCCATTTTCAAAACACTTTATACTATACACATATAGTATCTTCCAAATCATACACCCAGTATGAATCCCATATAAATCTCTTTTCTTCAAAATCGATTATTCCAAAATCGATAATCCTCAAACCAGGCTTTCCAAATTCCAATATTGATTTTACCCAAAAATCAAAAGCCCTTCCAAAATCCATAGGTTCCAAAAACCTATTTCTCGAAAATTATTTTCATAAGATCCTTTATATATATATAGATATAAATAACCTTGAAAAATCTTTGTATCATTTCAAACTATAAAACCCTTTTTATACTTCAAATATTTTCAAAACCCCTTTCTTCTGGCAAAAGATTCAACAAGGGAACTTTTATCATATATATAGCAAAGGTACATAACTTTGTTTATTCCAAATCAAATATTCAAATTTGATTACTCTTTACTTTTCTTCATAATCATAGAAATATCCAATTTCCATTTTACTTCATCATATATTTCACAAAATATACTTTTCATTCCAAAAATCATTTTACATTTCTTATCCACAAATTCCCAGTATTAATTTCATTCAAACCCATACGATGTACACATATCATCCATACGCTATATCAATCTGATCGCCCACTCGATCACAAATTTTACTTCCGAACTAGTATCGTCCACCCGACTTCCTAGTGCGAACTCGGATCTGGTTTCTTAATCAGAAACTGTCATTCTCCTTGCATTGCCACAACTATGATAGAGAATATCCAGAACCAATCAACAATCCATATCCAGGTTCGCCGTCGAAAATCGAGTGAAAAATCCCAAGTCGGATCGATATACTATCTCGAAATTCTATGCTCGAAACTGGATTAAATCACCATGCGAATAGAATAATATACGGACATCCTACGTATTTATCCCTGTTGATTATTAACCAAATCAATTTACTTTTCTATTCATATCCACTTTAAATCTTTATTCACTCATTCACAATTGCTTAAATCCTCATTTGGATTATCACCTCAATTCTTATCTCAAATGGATATTTAATCATAAGCAGTTTGGACTCTGCCCAGCTTAAATTTAGAAAATAGCTTGAAAAGTTAAAAATAGATACGTAGTTGAAAAATAATTGTTAGTTTGTAAAATAGTTATAAAATAGTTAAGTAGTTGCAAAATAGTTAAAATATAGTGAAAAGGTTATAAAAATAATTAGATAATTGCAAAATAGTTTTAAAATAGTAAGTAGTTATAAAGTAGTTGAAAAATAATAATTAGTTTATAAAATGGTTGTAAAATGGTTAAATGGTTGCAAAAATATTTATAAAATAAGTAAAAGATAGTTTGGGGTTTGAAAAGAAGGATTGTATATATAGATAGATAGAAAAATAGATTTGTATTAAAACAATCTATTTTGAAAATAGTCCAGAGCCAAACTGTTCAATTCCCAATATCCATCCCCATCAATTCAATTTAAATTTCCATTTTCATTTAAATTGATTCAACTCCAATTTAAATACTTCAATTTCCATGAAATTGATTTAACCCCAATTCAAGTTGAATTAACCTCAATTTCTTTCCAAATTCAAATCAAATTCCATTTGATTTTAAACCTATTCAACTTTAATTACAATTCCAAATTATTCAAATCAATTTGGACTAATTTCAAATTGAACCCACTTCAATTTCAAATCATTTCAAATTTCTGTTTGAATTAATCCCAATTCCCATTTAAATTTGAACTCGTTCAACTTCAATTTCATTTCAAATTAATTCAATTCAAATTTATCCATCTTCAATCACAATTTCAATTAATTCAAATCAAATTAAATTTGAACTAACTCAATTCAAATTTAAACCATCCCGAATTATATAAATTCGAGTTAAATTTTTAAATGTTGATCAAATCAACTCATATCTTTAAACCATTTAATTATGAATTCAAATTCCATTTTTAAATATTTTAAAGTTCAATAATAATTCAAATCCTTTTTAAACAGCTAAATCTTTGAAATTCAATTTTATCATCATATTTAAATTTTGAAACCAAACCTTTGAAGTTTGATCTTAAACATTCAAATCTTAAGTCCAAAATGATCCCATTTTATCTTAATGATGGATATATTACCACACCCCATTCTCCATTCATTTAAACAAATCCAATTTCAGTTAAAGATTATTAATAACAACAGGATGGTATCATTCAAATTACTTAGAACATCCATCCATTTTCAATTTCCAGATCTCAAACCTATTTTGAGATCACACAAACTCCCCATCCAAATCAACCATCCAACATCCCAAGTTAAATCCCAATTTCATCATGAAATTTCCAATTCAGCTTGTTTGTTCTAAACTTATTTAACTTTCCCAAACTTAAATTCAATTTTACTCAATCCAGTCAACCCTACTCAAATTTGAATTCCCGCTTCAAATTTCAAAATTCTTTTCCACTTATAAGTTAAAAACTTATATCCCTTTGGGTTTTCATATCTCATTCCAAATAAAAATTTAAAACTCAACATTTAGAGCTTATCTCAAATCATCTTTGATATTATGTATATCCACATATATATATTAATTTTCTTTACACACCAAGTTATACTTTAAATTTAAATCACCTTTGGTTTTTTAATTCCAAACAAATTCCTTCAAATTTTCAAACGACTCTTGTTTGAAATAGGACCCTTTTATTCAATTACATTAAATAATATTATTTATTATTTCTTTATCACTTTGAAACAATTTTCAAATTCTGGACCCAGATTTAAAACTTCATACTTTAGATCTTCTTCAGTTCCAATTTATAAGTCATACTTCCCTAAATGTTTTACTTCCCTAGAACATTTCATCATTTTAGAATAATAACCAAGGTTATTACAACTGGAAATCAATTCATTATTATCTTATTCTGAAAATTCTTCTCCAAATTTAATTTCAGGTTGAATCCGTTTTAAACTTATCTTTGTTCAGTTTAAAAATTTGGTTGTATTAATATTACCACTTATATTCAGTTCAAATGATTTAACAACCAATTACCTTAATATTTATTAGAAAGAAATATTTCTTTATATATCAAAATATATTCTTATATAAAATCATTTAAAACCTTTATATAAGAAAATAACAAGTACGCTCTCATATATTTATACACTCAACTCATTTTAGGGTATTACTTACCCTAACCTTAATGAGTAATCCCACCAGAGCTAAGGTTCTCTCTTGACATTTGCTCTGATACCAAATGTAATGACCCGAAATTTTCGATCCCGAAAACTCCAGATAGTTAGGAAAAGAAGAAAAGAGGTAGTAGAAGAAACAGAAACAAAACACAGACTCTCACATTCGCAGCGGATCAAAATATAATATCAAATAATATCATTTATACAAAGAAAGCTGTATCAGTAAATTTACATTTTATTACATCAGGGTTCAACGTTTACCCAAACCCTGGACAAATAAAACTAACTTGTCCCAGATAAACTATAATATATCACAGCGGGATACCTCCATACGTTCCTGCCATACAGCTCGCCTCCTGAGCTCCCGAACGTCCTTACCCAGAAAAACTGTAATACTCGGTTTGACCCGAGCATTACATCAAAGTAACACTCAGGTCAGGCTGGAAACCAACGTGAGTAAATCCATCTAATAAGAAATACTAATACATAAGATTTTCTTAAACCCGGGGTAACTCGTTCATCTACAAGTTCACAACGTGCTATAGTCAAAACTTATATTCACAATCAATCTCTAAGTACCTTTACTTAGTTTTAAGTGGTCCAGTCATTTAAATTATTCCATCACAACCCATTAATTCCACATATCAAATCTATAAGAATTATAGATTACAAATCGAAGTGGTTTTGGGTATGTACTGATACCCGAACTTGGTCTCTTCGAATCCAATATCTTCTTAAAACAAGGCTGCTTAAGTTTAAAACAATTCCATTCATATCCAGAATTACATATTTACAAAGCCATTTATCACAGATAGATAAACCATGCAGTTCAATCCAAACATATTCTATCACATAGCATCACAAATCATATAGAGATATCAACTAATCTAAGGCATGCAACTCAATCATTCATAAGCAAGATTGATTAATCACACCATTTCTCATTAATTTAATTAATTACTTCACTCATTTTTAATCTTGCTTACTTAATATTAATTAATTACAAACCATTAATTAATCATCCTTTAATTATTTTCTTAAATTACATTAAGTAATTAGCCTTTGATTTATTACACAAATCAATTAACCTTCACCCATTACATTAATTACCTTTATCCTTAATTAATTACTCAAATTAATTATTCTATAATCACTCCATTGAATAATTACCCTTTAATTAATCTCATTCATAAATTAATTAACCTTTTTAATTAATTATCTTAATTTATCAATCTTTTAATTTGATTACTCTAACTGACCTTTAACTACAATTAAATTAATTGACCTGTAATAATTTATTCTTAATTACAAGTAATTGTCTTTTAAGTAATTAATATCTAATTACTTAATTAATTTATTCTTAATTATGAATTAATTAACCTTTAATTAATTAACTCATAATTAATTGGTTAATTACCCTTTTAAAAATTAATTTATTAAATAAATTACCTATTGTTTAATTACTTCATTTTATTATTCAAGGTCTTGATTATTCTTAAGATAACCATTTATTCTTATTTAGTTACTTAATCATCATAGTCATATTTAAAACATTTACCTTTCAAATTAACTTACTTAATTAAATCATTTTAATTTGAGTTTAAATTAACTTAATATTTATCAAACTTAATTTAACAAATCAAAATTATTCTCTTTAATCAAATAGATTAAAATATTTATCATATAACGGTTTTAAACCAAATTCATCAAACTTTTTTCTAGAACTTTATATTTATCTTAAAAACCGTCTTGAATTAAATTTTGAGTCCAACCCGTATACTACTTTGAGTTTTGACCCGAGAAAATCATCTTACTGTATTTTTTTTTTCAAAACTTAGTTAAATGTTAAAACTGGAAACCGAAAGCTTCACACGATTCCCACTCGACACCATACTCGAGATATCAGGCAGCTGCTCCGAGACCTTACCCGAGCTTCAACCTTCTTCCCCCAAAATGAACACTACCCTGACACAGAATACACCGTGCACGGGCATGACCCCTCCGACCACCTCCGATCGTCACCCAAACCCTTCGCAAGTCGTCAATGACCAACTCGCCCTAATCGATCACTCCGAATCCCCAAACGCCCTGTAGAACAAAATTGAACGTGAATGAACTAAGCAGGCTGTAACCAGTTTTCCTAAACCACCTTGCGCCACCTATCTTCGATCACCGAAATTCACGTCGATCTCACTGGAGCTACACCTGAGTTCCCTCTCTCTTTTCTCCTACGACCCGTCTCTTCCGATGCTATGACGACGACGCGGTAACCAAAAATTCAACCTCGACCAAAATTACGTGCTAAACCCTAAATCCATTCCGACGTCACACCCAAACCCAAGATGAAATGCCACGACATTTTTCCTGCACGCCCCACTACCCGATCCATCTCCTAGCCAAACGTCTCCCACCTTCATCAGCCTGTTCGCCTGAAATTGACCAAAAACTCCCATTCGTTCAACCCCATATTTCCACTCCAAATTCCCACTATAAATTTCCAAAACGAACCCAAAACTTAAGATTTCTAAAGACGATAACATTTATATAATCATTTCGTTAAACCACTCTCTGCCATAACTTGATTATTTACAGTAAAATGCGTTTTCTCCCTATATACATTACTATAAACAACGAAATGATTTCTAAAACAAACTTCATCTAAAAGCAAGCAAATGTCCCTTTTTAATCAGATCTTAAAATTTCTTGGATAGGGAGGTGTAAATTTTAAAGTTAAGGGGTGTTACGTTTTCTTTTCTCTTGTTTTACAGAGTGCCCGTCATGTCTATTTCTCGTATATATGAAGCACAGCATATGATACTTCATGATTGGTGCAAAAATAGAAGAATTCGTTCAAGTCCAAACATGCAGAAGTATATGTATATTTCGGGTAGGCAGAATCTTAAAGGTTGAACTCACCTATCAAAAGAAGGTGAACACTGCTGCTTCTACCCCTGCTATAGGCTGGATCTTCTGCTTAGTTGAGTGGTTTGATTTGAATCCATTATATGTTGAGTTGAAACCCATGCTTGATCAGGTTTTGAATAATTTGAAAGTATTGTCTTTTTTTTCTTGAAGTTAGTCGCCAGAGTTTGAAAAACAGAGGAAAGGCTAATAGGACATTGTACAGGCCTGATTTCTCTAGTTTGTTTTCAATTTTCATCTCGCTTTAGTTTTATTTTTAGAATGAACAAATAAAAGAAAGAAAAGAGCAGGGTAGAGATAATTTATAACCTAGTTTAATCCTTTGATAATTATTTAAATACAAATTTTTTTTCTGAAAAAAAAACAAGAGTGCCACATGTTAATTTGCATGCTTACTCAAGTTACGAATGTTGATTTTAAGTATTGCAAGGCCTACAAATGTTTAAAGCCTTTATTTTTATATTTCTTATATTTTTAAGATTATGAATTATGTTTTTAAACTTTTCTTTATATATTTACAAACTATTTTAGTTTATGTAAATTTTAAAAGAAAGCAAAATAAATCCTTTATTAAATCTTATTTTATTTTTAAATAAATCAATATCTATCTTTAGAGTTTTTAAAATACATAGATAACTTTAAATAACTTTTGAAAATTTATTATATTGGATCCAAACCCATGCTTCAAATCACAATACACACACACACACACGCTTGTAAATTTATAAATCCCAACTTTATAGAGTTTTGCATATATCTATTTTCATATATGTCAATTTACTGTAAAATTTATTATTTCTAGATATTTACATTTCAATATTTATCATAGTTTTCAAACCCATCTAGAAAATCCCTTATTACAAGAATTTATCTGTTCAACAGAACAAAACCAGTAAATTATCCAATTGTCAGATGCCAAAAATCTAGGTTATCACAATCTTATTGCCTTGAAATCAAGATTGTATTTTGGTTTGTTTGCTACCTGATTAAAGTAGGCGTTTGAAAGGAAATCCGTACATATTGTTAACTGGATTTTTGACCAAGTAGATTTTCACTGAAACTAAAGCATCAAGATGAAGATGAAATAATTCAAGAATTTGGAAACATACTTAAAAGGGTGACGAGATCACACTCAATATGTTATGAAGGTAAAGGAGCAAAGTAGACCACTCGACATCAAGAGCTTTTTACTCCACTGTGGACCTCAAGAACAACTTATATGTGAAACACTAGTTCAAGTGACCATTGTGAAGTGCTTTTCTCAAGGATATGAGAACGACTTTAAGGATTCATGAAAAGAAAGCAAAGAAAGAAGACAAGGTCATGTGGTATAAGAACTACTTGGAAAATAGCTCAATAATCAAGTAAAAGTGTTCGCAACACAACATATTAATGAAAGAAGATCATGGGAAAGAAGTAGGGGAGTTTTCACCCTCGCAAAAACTAATTGGTACCAAGCAGAACCACTCAATATTGAGTGGTTGTTATTAGATTATGGACCTCGGATCTCCCTTCTGAGTACTTGGGTTGATATTTGGACATCATCCTTCATGGCCCCTGTAGCGACCTAGAATTTTGGTCGTTCATTTTGAACATTTAATTTATTGTAAATATTAATTGTGGTTTGTTAATTGATTTTGAAATATGGAGATTTGGGTTAAACTAATAAAATGAGTTATAATTTCAAATGTGGCAATTTAATCGGCTTTGGATAAATAGTGATTTAATATTTTAAATTGGGGATAATTTGTGAATCTGAATGTAAATAGATATGAAAATAGTGTCTACAATTCATTTAAAGTCTAGTTGGATTTGAATTATAGTATTGGACTTTTGGATGGAATCAAAAGTCGACAAGTTAAAATTGGAATTTTTATATTAATTTAATAATGGAAATTAAAGTATAATTTTAATGTAAATAATCAGATTTTACTTTAGAATGAATCAGAATGATTTCTAAAATCAATATAAATTCTATATGATTTATAATTAAGTTACTAAAGTTTTAAAAGTGAAATTTTAAATGATTTCGACAATTTTGTAAATCGCTTAATTTAATCGACGAGTTAAAATAGCTTTCCGGGATACAGTCTTAGAATTCGACGAAACTAGTTCCACTGGATCCGTAATAGTTAATTATTATCGGATTTTAAATTTCGTAGTGTCTGGAGTTAACGGTTGTTCGTATGGGTGAGAAACGCGTTGAAATTAAAATCGAAAATTTAATATTTCAAATCGATTCAAAAGATATCTTCCTCATATGATTGAAATGAGCCCCAAAACTTGTTCTATTGTGTTCGAAACATGGGTAAAACCTTATAAATGCCTGGTAGAACATGTAATTTGGATTTTGTTCAAAAAAGCAGTTAAATTATGAATAATAATAAAAATTTATTTATAAAAATCGTATATATATATAAGCCGTGTATAGTAAAACTCTAGGGTTAACTTTCATGACCGCCTCCAGTAAAATTCAATAGCCGAAATTTATCATACTTTTATTCTCGATTCCTCACGATCTATTCAATATCGTCGAAAAATTTCTGAAGGAAAATCATAGAGCTTGTCGAGCTCTACGAAGTGGACGGTCATGATCGAGTAAAGTGGATCGATGGGGTGGCGGTTTGGGTTCAAGCATATCGAGTTTGTGTGCAGATCTCAAGGCCGTGGTGGTGCTGGGTGTTGCCGCACTTGGCACGGGGGTCAGAAGGGTATAGGCACGTGCTCTAGCTGAAGTTGATCAACTCCCGATCGAGCTATAGTGGTTGACGACGAGTTTGGAATTGCAATGTTGGGTTGCTCGAGTTCTTCTATGTACATTCTATAGGGAAGAGAGAGCGGCCATGGTTTTTCTTGTTCAAAATGACGGGCAGACCTGGTTTGTAATATAATAAATTAAATAAAAGAAATTAATTCATATAATTTATATTCAAATGTTTAAAAACTCATATCTTGGTCATACGTTGTCGGAATGGGACAAAATTCATGGCGTTGGAATCACAACGACGGAATCTACATAGAAGTACAGTGCTGGAGGAACTAGGAGCAAGCAAATTTTTTAGATTAAATCAAACGGTCTCGATTTAATTTAAAATTGGAACGCTCGACGTTTTAAACTCAAGGTGAGTTAATCTCACTCACATCTGGATTACTGGCTAATTTAAATAGCTAAAATTTAAAGTATTGATTGAATAATTGAATATGATTACTTTTACTAGTTTGGATGTGATATACAGTAGTATATATATTAGAGTAATTGGTATTCTCGCATTATATAGTAGATGAGACCCTATGCGCCTAGCATAATAGCGGATGATCTTTTATACTGCGATGTCCCCCTCGAAGTGGGATTTGGTATTTTATTGTTGTGCTAACATATGTGGATGCAGAAAAACAGGTTGGAGAGATCCAACAAGATTCCTCGAAATTATTGAAATTTATTTTCATAGTCTGTGATATGATTGATTTTCTACGATGGATTCTATTGGAAATTAAAGTTATGAAATATACGGTTTGGCTGGATATAGTTGGAATTTTAAAATGTCAAAATAATAAAGATTTGATTTTTCAAGGAAAATAAAAGAGAAAATTTAAGTAAAACAAATATGGTGAATTTGGACATATTTAAAAGAACGAATTTGGAAAGGATAAAAAGTTTGATATTAAAACCATATCAAATAAATTCCAAGTATGGGGAAATTTTAAATAAATAGAGTTTTAAAGCCAAAAGTGATATTTTTAAGAATTAAAGAAATTCTTTTAAAATTCAAGATTTAAATAGTTTGGAGAAATAAAGGGAGAAATTTGAAATAAAGTATGAAATTGGTATTTCAGTTTTAAATAAGATTTTAAATCATAAATAAAGAAGTGAATCTGGAATTAATGGGTTTTGGAACAAATTGGAGTAAGCAAAGGAATTTATTTTCAATGGTGTCAGTTTTGAAAAGCGATTTGGGATCGACTAACTGTTAAAATTGTGATTTCAAGGAAATGAGGACATGGAAATTATAAACTGGGTTTATATATAAAGTGGAATATTTATTAGTGGATAAATTTGTAAGTATAAATTCACGGTGGGAATTTATGAGAAGAGGATGATTTGTTTAAAAATAAAAAGGTGGTTTTACTTTAAATGTATGGAAAAGAAATTTACGGGATTGAGACGTAAATTAAACTGAAAATAAATCAAGAAGGATTTATAAATGATTAGACGGTTATGGTGGAACGGAAAGGGTAATTTCCTGAAAAGATAAGTATATTTTTCAAAATAAGATTTCTAAGTATAACTTTAAGGTTTTAAATTTGTTTAAAAGAATGTTTTAGAGAAACTTATTATTTTTAATTGTTTTAGAATTTTAAAGTAAATATTATTCAATTTAATTTTAGTAGTAATTATTTAAAGGTTAAATTATTATTATGTTTTAAAAGAAAATTTTCCAATATTTATACTTTATACAAAGATTTTATTTTAAAAATAGTTTGTGGCTAAAGTTTTACTTGGAAAATTATTATAGAATTTCATAACTATTATTTTGAGTAAAGTGATTTAAGTGGTTTTATTTCAAAGGTTTTAAAAGTATGCTTTTGGGTAAAGTGATTTAAATTGTTAAAAATCTACTGCAATAAGATTTGGAGTTTTTCAGTGAAAATAAAATAATTGGTTGAATTGATTGTTTATTTGATAGTTAAATAATCGATTATCAAATCTGGACCCAAAATATAACTTTGAAAATATCTAGAAGAGGTATGGGAATTATATGGTACAGTTACCGTGCTAGGTGCTATATTGTACGTATAAACTCGTTCATTCTTCTAGGACGTTTATAAAGAAATCCGTCCACTAACGATTAGGAGTTGAACTCTGGTCTTATTTTCGTCTGTATATTTTCTAAAAAACCGGGGTTAAGTTTACCGAGAAATAGCGAACATTGTTTCGAAGAGACCGGGATCGGATTTGTGATCCGAAAACCACTTTGACCCAACAAGTACGTTTTCGTGATGAAGACAAGAGCTTGGAGTCGAAGATAGAGCAGTGAAGTGAAGGGCTAATCGCTACTAATCCTAAGGGTGATTCCAAAATGGATGTAGTAGGAATAGTGCCTTCGGTTTCATTCGGACCCTGAATGGACTTGTATGGATGAATGCTTTCAGAACATCGTTAGGAGGACGGCGAGCATTCTAAGTGAGATGTGTTCTAAAAAGGTAACGCTTAGCCTCGAGCCTCATCAACTGGTAATGACTGAAAATCAGGGGTTATGCAACAAGGCTAACTGGGTAGCACCCAATTAGGGTAAGATCATCTCTGTCTAGAGGTCCCTTTTTTCCGGTTGTGTGGGTGGTTGCTGATCCCAACCGCGGGGTGAACTTATTCGGACTATTTAGTAAGGGGTAGCGCCGGTCTTGTGTTGCAGAGAATCGGAAGTGATCCTCGGTATGCTGATCTAGACCAGGTACCGTGTCAGGTGGTACCCTAGTGCCTAGTCATTAGTTGGAAATCCATTCTCCCTACGTGCCCTTTACGATTTCGATTGTAGAGCCTGATATTTCTGGAATTTAATGAATGTAACAATTTCGGCTATTTGATTTAAGTATTTGTACTTAGACATTATTATAATATCATAGGATTTTATAGCAGATGTTTTGGTTATCGTAAGGTAAAAACCCGACATGTTTATTTGTGGCGTGGTTGTAACGACCAGATATTTTCAACCATTCGCATCCACACAAGTCGGACTTGAATTGCTCAAAATACTAGAGTGTTAATTTAAATGTGTCAATACTCAACATATATAGTAAATAAATCAATCGCAGAATCACAGACACAGAGTAATATAATAATGCAGCGGAATAGATAAATAGTAGTCCATGAAGCTACTATATAAACATCAGAGTTTAAAATACATCATAATATCTCAAATACAGTGAAGTCTCCAATCCAAATAGATGAATTCTGTGAACGAATCAACTGGAAAGCTGGAAGCTGAATCAATAGTTGGATCTCTAAGTGAAGCTCCAAACTCCAAAGGTGAGTCCCAAATGCTAAATTACTCAGTCTGACCCGAACGTAAAGCAAAACACAAAACACTCAAGTTAGGATTAACATTCTTATATCAATAAATCCAAGTCAAGTGAAATATCAACTGAAATACAATTAAATTAAAGGATGTTTGGGATAACCATCCTCAAAGGATCTGTGTAACTATCTACAACGTAGAAGTATATACTATAACACAGTGGCCATTTAAATAAATTTATACTTCAAAACCAACATTTCATTTCCATGGAATATATAGATATCCTAAATTCCACAAATAGATTCCAATAAATTCGAGTTCCAAATTCACATTTAATTCCATTTTGATTTATCCATTTTAATTCAATTCAGCATCCAAATAACAAATTTAAATTATATTGATTTCAAAACACAGATCTGAATCACAAATAAAACATTTAATTTTAGCATATTTCAACGCTTTAAAATTCAACCTTTTCAAACTAAATTTAATAATTTCATATAGATCTTTATTTAACTTCATTATCATTTAGTCTTTGGAATATCCACTCATTAATTCCTATATGTTTTAAATAACGGTAAATTGCATTTAAACTAAATATTCCCTTTGATTTATTTAAACTTGAAATATCCATTTAACCACTTTAAATCAAAAATCAAGTTATAAAACCAAATCTTAAATTTCAAATTCAATAGTTCACATCGATTTAATTTAGTAGAATTCTTTGCTAAATACAATTTTAATTAATTCAACTTTATCTTCTCAACCTTAACTTATTCAAACTATTACAACAATCTATTTTGATATATAATTTTAAATAAATACTTAAACATGTTATATGTATTAGATCAATCCCAATAATAATATTATTAAATCATTATATACAATTTCCATATATATATAATATTTAAAGAACCAATATTGATTTAAAACCATATATTTCTTTTCAAAACTATTGAAATTATTTTCAAGACATTTATGTATATGGACTAACGGTATCTGTATATATTTTCCTATCATATGGGCAAAGTGATACAGATATTTATCATTTCAATCCGTAATTTAAATATATACGGGAAGGTATCATCTCGACCCGTAATCCCAAATTCAGTTCAAATGAAAATCGTTTGGGTCTATCATCTCAACCGATAACAATTTTCTCCTATTCTAAAGTCCATTCGGGTATGTATAATTTCAACCCATAGTGAATTTTATATTAACATGGAACTTGCAGAGTGATAACAGGTATGAAAATAATATAACAGGCATATATCATCAATATAATTAATAGATAATGGTATTAGATGTCATAGGTGAAAATATACAGATAATAACATACATACATACATACATATACTAGTGTAAATAACTAACAGCAGTATGTTTCAATTGTCATTTCAATTGAAATCAAATTTAATAAATAAAAGAACGTTAATCGTGAGTGATTTGCTCACCTTTCGAGGCTAGATAGATTCGACAAATGAAACGAGTTACAAATCCAAGCATAAATTTCAAAGCAAAGTAGATTGGCACGAATTCGATAGACAAGTTGATAAATCAAAATTTATGAAAACAATCGAATTAGTTTGGTGTAAATGAAAAAAATATATATATATATTATCTACATATTTTCCAAAAATCAATTTTTTAGAAATATATACTTAAAATAATATATATATATATATATATATATATATAATTCAAGTAAATCTTTAAACATAATACATGTATATTTAAAGCTATCACAACATCATACAAATTCATATATATATATATATGACAAGCCTATTTGTATTACCTATATCAACATACATATATAACTACTATTATATATATATATATATATATATATAAACAAAAATTTGTAGCACCTTATATAACTATTATATATATGTCATTTCTAACTTTAAGAAAACAGTACATGTAGACAAATACATGTACAATATAACTAAACATATGCAACTCTACATATTCAAGCAAATATGCAGACCATATATTTTTAATATAAATATTATTATAACCTATATACATTATAACACTTTGAACATATTATAGTATACTCTTTAGATATATAACAAAATTTAGAGTATGCATCGAACTGCAAACAAAACAATATATATATATATATATATATATATATATATATATATATAACAAAAGAGATTAAAATTTACCTTTTTAACAGATAGGAAAGGTGAAGTAAGCAGTTAGATAAGAAAGAAAATGGCTTACATCAAACGTCTTATGTTAAACATATATATATATACATACATATAAACACATTTATCCTTTTCAAATCTATTATATAAAATAATAATATATAGGCGTATGAATATATGAAACTAAACATATTTGAACAAAAACTATAAAATACATAAATTATAATATATACAAACTTATGACAAACTATATAAACCTGTACCTATATGCAGTTCGACACACTTAAAAAAACAATATTTATTTTAAAATCAATATAACATACGTTTGTTATAGTACATGCCTATGCTCGACAGATTACAAAACAAGAAATATGAATGTAACCAACGCATATGCAATATGTATGAACTGTCATTATATATTTATATAATATATATAAATCCTATACATATAACTAGATAAAAATGCAGATGAAAGCTAAGATATATTACCTCTACATACGCATACAAGAAGATGCTTGGCTACGAGTTGTTCGAGAGAGCGTAGGGCGAACGGAAAAGGTAGAGTACGGGACGGAGCTATGGCTACGGTCGGTTGAAAGGGAAGAGGTCGCTAAGCATGGGTGGTGGAGCTGGCCGTGTTGGTGGAGGAAGAGAAAGAGCGGGGCGGAGGAGAGAGAGAGGGGCGGAGGAGAGAGATGGGTTACGGAAAGGGGACATCGTGGTTCGGTGATCGGGCATTGAAGCCTGATGGCGTTTGGGATTGTCGCTAGAAGGTGGCGGAGGGTGGTTCAGAGGCTGGGAGGGACGCAACTAGGAGATGAGGTGGTGAGCTCAGTGCTGCGTGTGTGGGTTTGGGAGAGTTGTTCAGCGTGGTGGGTGATAGTCACTCAGATGCATGGGCTGCGCGCGACACGTATGGAGGAGTGTCGACTTCACGGTGCTCTGGTAGTGGAGGAGATGAGCGGATTTAGATGAGGAGCAAGCTCAAGAAATGAAATAGGAGACGCAGGTTTCAACATGGAGGAAGAAGGAATAAGCTTTGCTCGGGCGAAATGAAAGGACGTGCAGGCTTCCACAACTAATATATATTAGCTATTTGCATGAATAGTGAAGGGAAAAGCACAGTAAAATGTACCACAGTAAATAAAAAGCAACAGAAGAAACCAATATGAAGTGACCATTCTGAAAATAATAAAAGTTGGCTCCTATTAATTTCAGTAGTTGGAAAATTGAATGGTCACAGACTGTTGGAATTCGCTCTATATAATATATAATATGGAAGAGAAAGTACGAAGAGAACGAGAAAAAAACGACAAATAAATTAAAGTTATGGAATGACAACAATAGCTACTACGGGAATTATGAAAGTAAATGTCCCATAGATTAATCGATGGATATATGAAGGGTCACAAACTAAAAGGCACAAAAGGGTATCGACACGCTTACCGTTTCCGCGGATTCCACGGACTTCAAAACACAGAATTGAATATACCGTAGAGATCAGCACGAGTAGTCGATCAAAATGGTATAGAGATATCAGTGGTACGATCATCTGATCAAAAATCGATACCCGAATGAAAAATGCTGCTATTTTCAAAAAAAGAACGACGGAGCAATAACAGTCCAAATTTGGAGAAATGAAATATGACATCTTGCTCAGAAGATGATTTACAATTTTTCTATAGAAAAATATTCAGGTTTGGAAAACATTTTGTTATCATCAAATATTAACTGATATAAATTGAAATAGAATTACATAATAAAATAAACTTTCATATTATCTGATGAAAATTTACCATCTACTATATTTAAATATACATATTCCAAATATATTCAATTAAATATGTTAATAAAAATTAATAAAATTTTACGGGTCGTTATAGTGGTCTTACGAGATACCTTTGATTTTCAAAGGATTTTGGAAACCCTAATAATTAAATTGAGTGTATTTTTCTCACGCTGGTTTTCTAGATTGACTCGGGTGTTATTTTATTATATTGCTTGGGTCAGACCAAGTATTATAAAATACAGGATAGGATGTTGTGGAGCTCAAGAGACGAGCTGGGTGGCGAGACATATCACACATACTTGAAGTATATTCCGCTGTGCATTATACACTGTATAGTCAGCTTTTGTGGGGACAAATTAGTATAACTGTCAAATATTTTGCTATTGGTTTTGTTGTACTCTAATGATGTAATGTATAAAACAGATATAGTTCTTTTATAAAGATTAGTCCTTTGTCTATTATATATTGTTCCTTGCGAGATTCTGATGTTGTTTTTTTTTCTCTTCTTCTACCTCTTTCTTTCTTTCCCTCAGCAATGTATCTTTTTCGGATCTCGTTCGTTCGGCATGTTGTACAGTAGCGTATTTATGTCGAATTTTTGGTGGTCGAGAAAGGCAGGTCATCACATGTGGTATCAGAGCTTAGGTAGGTTATAATGTGACGATACGGAATTTTTAGATGTTTGAGATTGGAATATTTAATTGATTTTAAATATTTAGAAGTTAATTTTTAACCTGAATTCAAAAATCATCATTTATTTGATAATTAAATTATTGAATTAAGCAATTTGAAGTTGGGTAAAATATGAAAACTTAAGTTTTAAGCCTGTTAAAAATAATTTGAAGACTTGCAAAATTTATAGTGATAATACTGGAGATAGTAAAAGTGTTAAAATTAATTTAAAGGTGATTTGTTCAGTTTTGAAATTATATCGTTTAATTCGATATTTAAAAATAGTCTTCCGAGGCACAGTCTCGGATTTCGACGAAACCAGTTCCATTGGATCCGTAATATTATATTATTATCGGATTTCAATTTTTGTAGTGTTTGGAGTTGTGTGAGCATACGACATATAAACGCGCTTAAATTTATATCGAAAATCTAATCTAAAAACCTAAGTCCAAAAAGCTATCTTCTCTATAGGATCGAATCAGGACTCAAAACCTTTTCCATTCGTTCGGAATAGGGATATAACATTAGGAACGCCTAGCAGCATGCCTCGATGAGAATTCGAAATTGTAAGTTGCATTTTCAAGACAATTTGCATTTGAATTTAAAAATAAGTAAGTACTGTATTTGACTAGTCAAACTTTATTTCACACCAGACTTTTCCTAATCTCACACTTCTCGCTCCTTCTAACATTTGCCTGTTCCTTCCTCGTTTACTCAATTCGATTCCAGTCATTATCGAAAAGAAAAAAATGGCCGAAGCCTCTTCGTCTAAAAAATAAATAAATAAATAATATGCCGCGATTCCTTCTTCTCTTCAGAATCATAAATCAATGGCCGAAGCTGTAACAACCCGCATATTTATTGATTTTATATTTAAATATTTTATCGTTAGTCGGATTTTAGTCCGAAAAGCTACTTTTTGCATACGGTCGAATTAGGACTCGGGACCACTCCCATTGAGTTTAAAATGCCATTTGCGACCTTTTTGAGTATAAGCTTCGATATGTTTGGAGAAAGTTGATTTTTGCTACTTTTTACTTTGGGTTTGGTTTTTGGGCTCAGCCCTATGTTAACTTATACTCCAAAACTGAACCACTCTCCCCATTCTCCCTCACTTCTTTCTCTTTTCAGTTTTCTTAGCTTTAATGGTGGGAGAGATTGGAAATTAAAACTCCAAAACCCTAGTTTCTCTTGCAAATCACATTTCTAGCTCCAAACTCAAGAAGAACCCATTGGTAAGCTTCTCTTCTTCTTCTCCAACTTATTCTCTTACCAATTTCAGAAATTCCTAAACCTAATTTTGGGAATGTTCTTGTTTTGAGCATAGATTCAAGCTCATTTGGGTTGTGTTGAAGAGAGGTTGATTCTCCATTTGCTTTCAAGCTTCTTCTTGTTTGATTTTGTGAAAAGGTGAGATTTTTAATCTCACATCTAGGTCTATGATTATCTTTGATTGTTAGGTATGAATTCCTAACACATATTCATGTGTATTTGATTTTTGATTTGGATGGGTTTTGTGAACATTTCAAATTTTAGTGTTTTGAGTTCAAATCTTCAAAAATCATAGCTTTGTTGTTTGAACTTGTTTTTGGTGATGCATCGAAGAGCTTATTGGACCGGGTAGTCGATTTGCATAAACCCTTAGTGACCGTGCTCGCTCGATTGCATTTTGATGAAGATTGCATCTTCATTTCATAGGCTAAGAAAACAGCCTTGGTGCCAGTCAGTCGACTGGACCTTTGGGTCAGTCGACTGGTTGTAGCACATAGGCATTCCGAAGGTAGCTAACAGAGGCTCGGGTCCTCTGTTTTCCTGCATTTAGTCGACTGAAATTTTAGGTCAGTCGACTGACTGCAGGAAATTATTTTTCCCTGCTTCTGGTTCAGTCGACTGGACCTTTGTGTCAGTCGACTGACCTGCACCAATTTGCCTTATTGTGCCTATTTGTGCATGTTTTTGCTTGGTTTCCAAACTCCATCGATTCGTGTTATTTCCCACTCGTTGTTGCTACAACTTTAATGACTTCTCTTCTTGGAATTTTTGGGAAGACCCATTTTGATGGATTCGGATCGATTTCTTTGGATTTTTATTCACGTCTTTGAATGTGAATTTTTGTGGTTGATTGTTCTACAATCATTTTCGTGTTTTGTCACTTTAAAAATATAAAGGTTTTCTATACTAGTAGTAAATATCAAAACTCTTTCTTCAAATGATTTCAACACTATTTTAGTACAAAGCTCGTTTCTTAAAACAGTTTTTCAATCTATTAGTATATACAAACCTTTACCTCACTAGTATGAGAAATCTAATTAAACGACTTAGTAAAACGAGTGGTATGAAACGCTTGCGTTTACTTTGTCGGTTAATTCTTGGACTTGTTCGATTGAACCTCTTGTGACAATTTTCTAGTGGAGATTTACAGTTTGTTCGTAAATATTTAAGTTAAGCAAGTGGTTATGGGACATGATGCTAAACTCATATATTTACTAGCTTAGTGTAATTGACACTTCTCGTTGATCATGACGATCATCTTTGTGATTTAGACTAGCAATGTGCGATGTCTCTTTGTCTGCGAGGGAGACTAAACCCCGTTTTGTGGAGTTTCGACTCAATTTGGTGGGGTAGCAACCCATGGTCTTCGGGCCGTTTGTGGAGCTTCGGCTCAATTTGTGATGGTTAGCGACCATGGAATTAGCGTTCCGTTTGTGATACACGTGTTGGTGAGCTTTATGCTCCCGTTTGTGATAGGCCTCCCCCCCTTTGTGATTTCTGGATTTCTTGTGTAGATTCCTAGAATTTGTGTTTCACCAATTTTCGTGATTTCCATTGATAAGTTTTATCAATATTTGTGCATTGGTGAATTTGTGTGTCATTGACTTTAGTGATTTCTGGATTTCTTGTGTAGTCTTCTGGAATTTGTGTGTCATTGACTTTTGTGATTGACATTGATATTATCGTCAATATTTATGGTATGGTGAACGAAATAAGGAGTATGACGTTTCTTTGATTCTTGTGTAGATTTGGTGACATTGATTAATCTCTTGATGATTATCAACTAAGTATATGTATATATATATATCACAGCTTGGCATTGTGATTATTATGTGTTTAGTCATATCTCTTATTCTATATCGTTTCATCTGATATTTATAGTTAGACTGATCCGTTTATTATTTTCTTATTAAATAATACTCGGGTCAGACCGAGATGTTACAGGTGCTTCTGCTTGACTTCTCTTCCGGGATTAACTCCTTGACTTTTGGGTTAACTACTTAGATTAGTAGTTATTTTGTTGTATACATTTGAGATATAGACTCCTTAACGTATACTTATTCTTTTGTGTAGTTCGTGTAACTATTCTTTTGTGATATTGTGGATCTTTTTAGACCACTACTCTGATGTACACTTTCTAGTGTAATATTCATATCTTATTCCGCCTTTGTGATATGAATTGTCTGTGACTGATTTGTGTTATGCTTATTTCTATATTTGTTTTCCGAAGGATTTATATAGCCACCGTGTAGTAGCTTTGAGTTTGTATCGGTATGTCGGATTTCCTCTTGAAATAGAATGCATGTTACATTATCTGATATATCGGTGCTCGTGCAAAGAAATTACACGGATGGTCGCTCCTCAACAGCCTTATTCTCCGTGCTAATCGACAGCATTCACCGTAATGTTCTTGGCTAGCGTGGGTATAGAGGTGGGGCGTCACAGCTTGGTAGCAGAGCCAAACTTCGGAACAATATGGAATATTATAACAAGGATCATCGTCCTAAGTTCTTCTTAGGAGTCGTGCTTTAGGATTTTATTCGGGTCTACGTACCGCTCTATCCTATTTTCTTTTATGATTCCTTGTTTTGTCTATCAAGATTGCTTGATATTCAATTTGGTGAATAACCTTTTTCTTCCTCTTCTTTCTTTCTAAAGGAAGAGAAATGTCTAGACCTGGCCGCCCCAGAGCCGTGCCATCTAGCACTCCGCCCCAGGATGGAGTTTTTATGACTGCTCAACAGCTTCTTGATTTAGTGACGAATGCTCAAGCAGCTGGAGCTAAACCGGAACCTACTCACCCAAAGTCGGGATTTGCACGCTTGTGTAGCGATTACACTAATTTGGGTGGGGAGCCATTCAGAGGTTCCGAAACTGTTATTGAAGTACAGGCTTGGCTAAGGTCATGCGATCGAATCTTTTCTCGCATGAATCTTATTGACCTTCACCGAGTTCAGGTGGCCTCAAGTATGCTCCGAGAAAGAGCATTGGACTTGTACGAGCTTCTTATTTCTGAGATTAATGAAGCGGATCTCACCTGGGAGAAATTCCAAGAACGCTTCGAGTTGAAATTTGTACCAGAAGCTGAGAAAGTGACATTGGCTCGACGATTTATAGACCTTGTTCAAGGTGAGTCCTCCGTGACTGATTACGTCGCCTCCTTCGAGTCGCTTTCCAAATATGGGGTTGAATACATCAACACCCCTCTGAAGAAGAATCAGAGGTTCGTCTATGGCTTAAACAAAAGTCTCAAGAAGCCATTACTTCTAAAATTAGAAGTTTCTTTCGACCAACTCGTTGATATCGCTCTTCGTCTTGAAGAGGCGAATAAGGAGAATGATGTTGAAGTGGTGGGTTCCAAACCAAACTTCAACAACAAAAAGAGGCCAAACAAATTCAAAGGCCCTTATCCCAATAAGAAAGGGAAGCAAGCAACCTCCATGGCAAAGACTTCTTCCTTTGGTCGTGGGGAATGCTATAATTGTGGTTCGAAGGACCATTATGCGAACAAGTTCCCAAAGTCTCTTTCTTGTCGCTACTGCAAAGTTCCCGATCATGTTATATCTTCATGCCCCAAGATTCAGGGCAAGAAGGAGGGAAAGTTAAATGTTGCTCAAGCCCCTGGCAACACATCTCGTGGCCAAGGTATTTCTCATTCTATTCTAGATGGAATTATTTTATTTCGTGATCATCCTATTCGAGTTCTTTTTGATACGGGTACGTCCCATTCTTTTATATCAAAAGAACTTGTTGATACTTTTTCTTTGGATGTTTTGTGTTTAATGACTTCTTTGAGAATTGCGAATCCGGTTGGTGGATCCGCAACAATCAGTTTATTGTGTAAAGATGTCGAGATTATTTTGTGTGATTTTTCTTTCTGAGCCGATTTGCATGTCATGCGTTATTTAGGCTTTGGAATGATTTTGGGAATGGATTGGCTTAACCGTTATGAAGCTCATATCCTATATCCTGAGCAGACTATTCATCTTCGACATCCTCAATCTGTTAATCAGGTTTCTGTTATTCTTAAAGATTCAGATTCTGCTTTGGTTGCATCTTTATATTCTTTAAATCCTCGTGAGGACGATGATGATGATGAGGGTGATATTATTTCTCTTATTCACGTCGTTTGTGAATTTTCCGACATATTCGAGCCCGTTTTAGGATTACCACCTAAGCGAGCAATTAAGTTCAGAATTAATCTTATTCCTGGAGCTCAACCTATCACTCGTCCTCCTTATCGTATGTCCGATAAAGAAAACGAGGAGATGCGTAAACAATTATCTGAATTGGAAACGAAGCAATTTATTCGCTCTAGTTCCTCGCCTTAGGGAGCTTCAGCTATTTTTGTGAAGAAATCCGATGGTACACTTAGGCTTTGCGTTGACTACCGCAAGCTTAATGATCTTACTATCAAAAATAAATATCCTTTACCTCGGATTGATGATCTATTCGATCAACTTAGTGGTGCTAGAGTCTTTTCACAATTGGACTTGGCTACCGGTTTTCATCAGCTTCGTATTGCAGAGGATAGCATTCCTTTGACGTCGTTCCGTACTCGTTATGGATCTTATGAATGGCTTGTGATGCCATTTGGGTTAACGAATGCCCCGGCTTATTTCATTGACTTAATGAATTGAGTTTTTAAAGACTTCCTCGATCGATTTGTTCTCATCTTTATTGATGATATTTTTGTGTATTCTAAAACCGAGGAGGAGCACTTCGGATTGTGTTGGAAACTCTTAGGAGTAATCAATTAAAGGCAAAATTTTCTAAATGCCACTTTTGGCAATCTCGTGTGAAGTTTCTCGGTCACATTATTTCCGAATCCGGAATTTCCGTGGATCCTTCAAAGATTGAAGCGATTCAAGATTGGAAGAGACCGGAGAGTGTGACAGAGATTCGTAGTTTTCTCGGATTAGCGGGCTATTACCGTCGTTTTATCAAAGACTTTTCTAAGATTGCCGTGCCTCTCACTAGCTTAACGAAGAAAGGTGTTAAATACATTTGGTCAGACAAATGTGAAGCTTCTTTTCAGAAATTAAAAGAACTTCTTTCTGATGCTCCTATTCTTGTTATTCCCGATGGGAATCAAGATTTCGTTGTTTATACCGATGCTAGTCGCATTGGTTTGGGTGCCGTTCTTATGCAAAAAGAACGTGTTATTGCTTATGCTTCTAGGCAATTAAAGCGTGCTGAGCCTAGATATTCCACTCATGATTTAGAGCTCGCGGCTATTGTTTTTGCTCTTCGGATTTGGCGTCATTATCTTTTAGGAGAGAAATTTGTTCTATACACGGATCATAAGTCTTTGAAATATTTATTCTCTCAAAAGGAACTTAATTTGCGTCAACAGCGTTGGCTCGAATTTCTTGCACCATATGATCTTGATATTCTTTATACTCCTGGTAAGGGTAATCGTGTCGCCGATGCTCTTAGCCGTAAACAACAAGCTGTTGTTTCTATGATGATATCCGAATGGAACGATCTCGAGATCTTATCCACTTGTGAGATTCGAGAGCGTGTTCCCGATTTATGTTCATCTCTTGCTTTATGTAGCCTTGAGGCTCATCCTTCTCTTTTAGACCGCATTCTTGAAGCTCAAGGGTTAGATCCTGAATTGGCTCTTCTTGGCCAAAATATTAAGGATAAAATTTATATTGAAGGTTTGAAAGACTTTGATATCGATTCTCGTGGCGGCATTCGGAAATTTGGTAGACTTGTCGTGCCAAATATTGGTGATCTTCGTAAAGATATTTTAGAAGATTCTCATCGTTCTAAATTTACCATTCATCCCGGTAGTAGTAAAATGTACGCGGATATGAAGCGACTTTATTATTGGGAGGGAATGAAACTCGATATTGCTAACTTTGTTAAGTGTTGCATGGCTTGCCAACTCGTTAAGGCCGAACATCAAAGGCCCGGTGGGTTATTGCAACCTTTAGAAATTCCAGTTTGGAAGTGGGATCAAATTTCCATGGATTTTATAGATGGCCTTCCCCGTTCTAGTTCGGGTCACGATAGCTTATGGGTGATCGTTGATAGACTTACTAAATCCGCCCATTTTATTCCCGTTCGGTCTAACCGAACCGTTCCTCTTTTGGCCAAACTCTTTATCAAAGAGATTGTTAAATTACATGGAGTTCCTACTTCTATAATTAGTGATCATGATCCATTGTTTACTAGTGGATTTTGGAAGAGTCTTCAAAAAGCTTTAGGAACGAAGCTTAATTTTAGCACCGCTTATCACCCCCAGTCCGATGGACAAACCGAGCGTGTTAATCAAACTCTTGAAGATCTTCTTCGTGCTTGTGTGCTTGATTTCGGTGGAAGTTGGGAAGATCATATTTCTCTTGTTGAATTTTCTTATAATAATAGCTTCCAATCTAGTATTGGTATGGCACCTTTTGAGGCACTCTACGGAAGGCCATGCCGATCTCCTTCTTGTTGGCTTGAGGCCAGTGAGAAGCTGGTTTTAGGTCCAGATTTTATTCGTGATTCCACAGAGAAAATTGAACTTATTCGACATAGGATGAAAGAAGCCCAAAGTAGACAAAAATCCTATGCCGATAACCGGAGAAGGAAATTAGAATTTTCTGTGGGAGATCTTGTGTTCATTCGTGTTTCACCTATGAAGGGTGTTGTACGTTTCAGTCGATCGGGAAAGTTAGCGCCTCGATATACCGGGCCATTTCCTGTCACTGAACGTATTGGTTCCATGGTTTATCGCCTTTTATTACCGGCTCAGTTTTCTGCTATGCATGACGTGTTTCATGTTTCTCAACTTCGGAAATGTCTTCGAGATTCCGATTCTGTTCTTGAGCCCGGTGTTGTGGAAGAGATTGAAGTTTCGCCTAATTTAACTTATGAGCAACATCCTATTCGTATCATTGCTTCGGAAGTCAAACGACTTCGAAATAAAGATGTTCCGCTTGTTAAAGTTCAATGGTCTTCAAATCCTAAGGATTGTTCTTGGGAATCTAGAGAGTACATCGAGCGTACACATACGGACTTACTTTCTCGTGCTCTTTGAGGTGAACTTCTTATTTCAAACTTCTTTTGTGTTGAATATGCTTTTATGGTTGTTACTATATATATATATATATCTTCTTCTTAAATATTGCGAGGACGCAATTTCTTTAAGGAGGGGAGTCTGTAACAACCCGCATATTTATCGATTTTATATTTAAATATTTTATCGTTAGTCGGATTTTAGTCCGAAAAGCTACTTTTTGCATACGGTCGAATTAGGACTCGGGACCACTTCCATTGAGTTTAAAATGCCGTTTGCGACCTTTTTGAGTATAAGCTTCGATATGTTTGGAGAAAGTTGATTTTTGCTACTTTTTACTTTGGGTTTGGTTTTTGGGCTCAGCCCTATGTTAACTTATACTCCAAAACTGAACCACTCTCCCCATTCTCCCTCACTTCTTTCTCTTTTCAGTTTTCTTAGCTTTAATGGTGGGAGAGATTGGAAATTAAAACTCCAAAACCCTAGTTTCTCTTGCAAATCAAATTCCTAGCTCCAAACTCAAGAAGAACCCATTGGTAAGCTTCTCTTCTTCTTCTCCAACTTATTCTCTTACCAATTTTAGAAATTTCTAAACCTAATTTTGGGAATGTTCTTGTTTTGAGCATAGATTCAAGCTCATTTGGGTTGTGTTGAAGAGAGGTTGATTCTCCATTTGCTTTCAAGCTTCTTCTTGTTTGATTTTGTGAAAAGGTGAGATTTTTAATCTCACATCTAGGTCTATGATTATCTTTGATTGTTAGGTATGAATTCCTAACACATATTCATGTGTATTTGATTTTTGATTTGGATGGGTTTTGTGAACATTCCAAATTTTAGTGTTTTGAGTTCAAATCTTCAAAAATCATAGCTTTGTTGTTTGAACTTGTTTTTGGTGATTCATCGAAGAGCTTATTGGACCGGGTAGTCGATTTGCACAAACCCTTAGTGACCGTGCTCGCTCGATTGCATTTTGATGAAGATTGCATCTTCATTTCATAGGCTAAGAAAACAGCCTTGGTGCCAGTCAGTCGACTGGACCTTTGGGTCAGTCGACTGGCTGTAGCACATAGGCATTCCGAAGGTAGCTAACAGAGGCTCGGGTCCTCTGTTTTCCTGCATTCAGTCGACTGAAATTTTAGGTCGGTCGACTGACTGCAGGAAATTATTTTTCCCTGCTTCTGGTTCAGTCGACTGGACCTTTGTGTCAGTCGACTGACCTGCACCAATTTGCCTTATTGTGCCTATTTGTGCATGTTTTTGCTTGGTTTCCAAACTCCATCGATTCGTGTTATTTCCCACTCGTTGTTGCTACAACTTTAATGACTTCTCTTCTTGGAATTTTTGGGAATACCCATTTTGATGGATTCGGATCGATTTCTTTGGATTTTTATTCACGTCTTTGAATGTGAATTTTGGTGGTTGATTGTTCTACAATCATTTTCGTGTTTTGTCACTTTAAAAATATAAAGGTTTTCTATACTAGTAGTAAATATCAAAACTCTTTCTTCAAATGATTTCAACACTATTTTAGTATAAAGCTCGTTTCTTAAAACAGTTTTCCAATCTATTAGTATATACAAACCTTTATCTCACTCGTATGAGAAATCTAATTAAACGACTTAGTAAAACGAGTGGTATGAAACGCTTGCGTTTACTTTGTCGGTTAATTCTTGGACTTGTTCGATTGAACCTCTTGTGACAATTTTCTAGTGGAGATTTACAGTTTGTTCGTAAATATTTAAGTTAAGCAAGTGGTTATGGGACATGATGCTAAACTCATATATTTACTAGCTTAGTGTAATTGACACTTCTCGTTGATCATGACGATCATCTTTGTGATTTAGACTAGCAATGTGTGATGTCTCTTTGTCTGCGAGGGAGACTAAACCCCGTTTTGTGGAGTTTCGACTCAATTTGGTGGGGTAGCAACCCATGGTCTTCGGGCCGTTTGTGGAGCTTCGGCTCAATTTGTGATGGTTAGCGACCATGGAATTAGCGTTCCGTTTGTGATACACGTGTTGGTGAGCTTTATGCTCCCGTTTGTGATAGGCCTCCCCCCTTTGTGATTTCTGGATTTCTTGTGTAGATTCCTAGAATTTGTGTTTCACCAATTTTCGTGATTTCCATTGATAAGTTTTATCAATATTTGTGCATTGGTGAATTTGTGTGTCATTGACTTTAGTGATTTCTGGATTTCTTGTGTAGTCTTCTGGAATTTGTGTGTCATTGACTTTTGTGATTGACATTGATATTATCGTCAATATTTATGGTATGGTGAACGAAATAAGGAGTATGACGTTTCTTTGATTCTTGTGTAGATTTGGTGACATTGATTAATCTCTTGATGATTATCAACTAAGTATATGTATATATATATATCACAGCTTGGCATTGTGATTATTATGTGTTTAGTCATATCTCTTATTCTATATCGTTTCATCTGATATTTATAGTTAGACTGATCCGTTTATTATTTTCTTATTAAATAATACTCGGGTCAGACCGAGATGTTACAGGTGCTTCTGCTTGACTTCTCATCCGGGATTAACTCCTTTACTTTTGGGTTAACTACTTAGATTAGTAGTTATTTTGTTGTATACATTTGAGATATAGACTCCTTAACGTATACTTATTCTTTTGTGTAGTTCGTGTAACTATTCTTTTGTGATATTGTGGATCTTTTTAGACCACTACTCTGATGTACACTTTCTAGTGTAATATTCATATCTTATTCCGCCTTTGTGATATGAATTGTCTGTGACTGATTTGTGTTATGCTTATTTCTATATTTGTTTTCCGAAGGATTTATATAGCCACCGTGTAGTAGCTTTGAGTTTGTATCGGTATGTCGGATTTCCTCTTGAAATAGAATGCACGTTACATTATGTGATATATCGGTGCTCGCGCAAAGAAATTACACGGATGGTCGCTCCTCAACAGCCTTATTCTCCGTGTTAGTCGACAGCATTCACCGTAATGTTCTTGGCTAGCGTGGGTATAGAGGTGGAGCGTCACAGAAGCCGTTTATTCAATAGGGGAGGTCGTATAAATAAAAAAAAGTACAACGAAATCGAATTCGATTTCGACTCGAATCAGGAGCCGTACTCTAGTACACCAATACTAGGAAAAAGAGGGAAGCGTCGCGTCTTTGAGCTAAGGTCGCTCGTGCGATGGAGGCAGCGTCGTCGCGATGGAAAGGGGGGATCTGGGGTGGCTCGTATCACGCAGGGTCGCGTGGAGGTAGGCTGTGTGTGGCGTTTCGATTAGGGGTCGCTGTCGTTGGATGGGCGCACGAGCAGGAGGCGAACTCGCGATGGAATTGAGTCGATGGCTAGGGTTTGCTCGATTTGGTCAGTGAGGTATTTTCGTTTCTTTGTTTTACTTACTGATATTTGTATATACAGATTAGAAAAAGGAAATTAGGAATTTTACAGGGAAGTTTAAATATACGTATACATGTTTTACTTACTGCTGATTTTTAAAATATATATAATCAATATAGAAATTTTGAAATGATTAGATGTTTATATAAAATTGGATTTTAAATCTATATAAATAAATTTTAATAAAGGAATGGGTTGATAATTAAGCTGTTGTAATTAACTTGTTTAATTATTGGGTTGCTAAAAATAATTTGTTAAAAGAAACTGTTAGTTTAAAAATTTTAAATCAAATAATGAGTTTAATCGAATAAATAAATAGTGAATAATCGTTTGATTGGTTCAAATAATAATAAATTGTATAAAGTTGATACAAGGTTTTACATCATGGAAACAATCCAGTTTGGAATATATTGCAAATTAAAAAGCAAAGGTGAGTTAATCTCACTCATCTGGTAATAATTTAAATTTAAATGATTAAATTTAAATAATTGATTGAATGGTTGAATTGATTTGATGTGCAATATTATAGTATATAATATATCTTGGAATGATTGATTTCCCGCATTTTATAACGGATGAAACCCTATGCGTCGCATAATAGCGAATGATATTATATTAATCCCATATACCGCGATATTCCACCTCGAAGTGGAATTGGTATTGTCCTAATATCTGTGGATGCAGGGAAACAGGTTGTAGGGATCTAACTGGATTCCTCAAAATTATTTAATATTCGTTGTTATGATTATTTGATATTTTGTGTTGAATTATATTGGAATATTGAATGTTACAGTTTGCTCGAATATATTTCGGTACACTGAGTTATCAAAATATATAAAATTGGATTTTTAAAAGAAAATAAAAGAGTGAACTTGTAAGTAAAATAATCATAGCGAATTTGAATAAATTAAGAATAAATTGAAAAGGAATGAAAGTGATATTAAAATACTAATAAATAATTTCGAGCATGGAAAAAGAATTTGAATAAACAGAAATTAATGAATTGTAAACTTAAGTGATATCATTTAAAGGAATAAAGAATTATTTTAAAAATTCAAAGTTTAAATTTATTTAAAAGGATAAAGAAGTAATTTAGGAAATCTAAAACTGATATTTCAGTTAAAAGTATTTTAAATCGTAATTAAGGAATAAACTTCGAAGTTAATGGATTTTGGAATAAATGGAGTAAATTGGAAATCAATTTGGGAATTGATTTAAGTGTGCAAAACCAGGATTTTTAAAGGAGAATGTGGCTATGAAATTTATAAACTGGGTTTATAAAAGCAAAGTAATATATCAGTGGACATTTGGAAAAATAAATTCACGATGGGAATTTATTAAAGGAATGGGAAAATTTGTTTGAAAATAAATAGTGATTTATTTTTAAAAATGGAAAGTGAAGAGTATTTCCCTGGATAGCCAAGTACGTTTTCAACGTAAATTTCTAAATATAAGTTGTGTTGTTTTAAAGAGCATATTTTAGAAAATTTATTATTTCTAGACATTTAAATTCTAAAGAAAGTATTATCTTTTAATCTATTATAGGAGTAATTATTTAAAAGTGACTTGGTATTTGTTTTAAAGAGAAAATCTAGTTTTATATTTTATAAAGTAGCCTCATTTTAAATATTCCTAATATATATATTTTTCATAAAGTATAGAAATAGTTTTCAATCTAAATGTGTAAAGACCCGTAAATCCGTACTCCTTGAATAGACACTAATCTCCATTGATTAATTCAAGATGAACGAAAATACGAACCCTTAGGGGTTTAAGAAAAAGAATTTAGGAAAAGAAGAAGAAAAAGATAGAAAATTTAGATAGGGAAAAGAAGAATAGAAAATTTTAAAATAGAAGAAAAAGAGAATAGAGGACATAGAATAGAGAAGAGATAGAAAATAGAACGGAACAGAAAACAACTGAACAATAACAGAATCTCACAATTCGCAGCGCAACAACATATAATAATAAATGAATAATCTTTAAACAAAGAACTATATCAGTTGTTACATTTTATACATTTCATTACATCATCATATCATATCATCAGAGTATACAACAACAACAACAAACAGTGTAGCGGAAAAAGAAATACTATATACTAGTAATACGCCATGCCATCCAGCTTGCCTCCAGCAACTCCAGAATATCCAGAATATCCTGATAAACCTTACTCTTGACTGCCCGTGTGGAAATTGGTGGGCACCCAGAGTTTAGGAAGGAAAACAATAAACTCCGAGTCAGTCATGTGACTGGTGTGAGAACTCAAAACAGTTTATTTATCTTTAAAAATCAAAATAGAGGAATATTTTTATTTCAATTCGCAATGCTTTTAAAAATGAGACTACCATAAGACCTCCTGCCACACACACAATGCAAACGCAGACTTGGAGAAGATTTCTCCTTATGATAGTCAAAGATGCTTGATACGCATTAAAATCAAATCAATTTTGATATTATTATTAGTGCATAGTGTAGAAGAAATTCATTTCGAAAGTAGAATATAAATCTTAGCCAGCATAGGTACCATTATATTATGCCTACTAATAGCTACCATATTAGATGGCAGGTTCTACAACTAAAACCGTACAAGTTTCGTATTGTTTCTTTGGATTTCCAACAAATGGTCAGGCCAAGGAACTTCCCATTGCCACATGAGAATGCCTCTGGAAAGACATCCCCGAGAACCAAACCGGAACTCTGCCAACACAAGGCCGGGTTACCCCTAACTGGGTAACTACTGACACGAGCACGCCATTCCCCGATCGTAAACGACCTTTCTCACGGGATCCCGAAAACCAACAACCACAAAGTAATAAATTCGCAGTAACCACATAGGTTAAATATCTGGGCTCCATACCATGATACAACCTCTATCCAGAAGGAAATGTACATACCCTAAAGGGTGCTACCCCTCATAACCTTGCCGCATCTTTCCTGTTTTGACCATTTCCGGGGTGTGAGGCTCGACGAATTCACGTCCACAAAAACATACTTTATACAAAAGCCATGCTTTGGGTCAACAAATGATCAACACAATGATCACCAAGATAGACGATCAAATAAACGATCCTATCACAATAATCAACACAATGATCATTTACAGCAACACTCAGCATGTCACATTACCAAATTGGGAATATATCGCTGATAACTTCAACTATATAACCTCTGAGCTCGTACGTCTCAGAGAAGGGTGTTAAGCTAAAAGAATAAATTCTCCGCCACCAACAGAAATATATTTGAAAGAAATCGGCTTTATATCTCAACTTGTAATGTCAGACACACAATCCATACAAGTCTGTTCCGGGCTCGAACAAAACCGAAGGCACTTACAAAGAAGTCCTTGCAATCCGGATATTCACAATCCTGATCGGATTTCCCATCACTTAGGGAGTCTCTATACCGCTGCAACTCAGTGCAGAGACAATCGACAGGTCATCCTATCGCTCTCGCAAATACCGGGTCTTCAACACCGATCTTCAATGCAATTCACAACGACGTATCACATATTCGGAATGGGTTATACGACCCCATGGTCCTTTCCCGGTTAACCCGAATAGTGAGCGCTTATTCAAAAATAAGTGTGGCATTCACATTCAAACAAATCACATCAATTACCCATTCAAAGGGAAATATTGATAGTCGGTTTTTGAACTATCACTGGATATGCACACATCACCAGTTTCCAAATAATTTTCCAAATTATTTATTTTCCAAAATATCTTTACAAGATATATAATTTCAACACTTCAAAAATAAATCAACATTTATTTTCAAACAAAACCCCTTTTCATTTATAAATTCCTTAGTGAATTTATATTCCAAAATATTCATGCATATACGTTTTCAATTATTCATTTCAATTTATCTTCGAAAAGATAAATTCTCAAAGTATTCACTTTATATTGGAAAACATTTCCATACTTATTTAATAAGTAATTCACAAATTTTATTTATTTTCAACACTTAGAAAATATTCAATATACCTAAATCGAAATTTAGTATATATTTCATTCTATTAAGGAAATCATTCTCTTCAACATATTTATTTGGGCCAAAACGAATGTTGCGTAAAACATCGTTACGACAACCCAAAATCACTAGTATAGGGATTCGAAATTAAATAGATATATAAATCCCAATACTATACAAAACATTTCCTTTCGGAAATCATTTACTATAACAACAGTGTTATAGTCCATCATTTCCTTTTATTTCTCGAAACATCTATTTCAACAATAAATTTTGAAATCTATGGTTTCGAATCTCAATACCTTTTAAAACATCGTTAGATCGTTTTAATTCTATTTAAAACATCACATCTAAAACAATTTCTTTAACGTGTCATTCACTATTCAAAAATGTGAATAAACTTCGTTAACAAATTTCATTCTTTTATTCATTCTAATTCAAAGGATTATTCACTATTCAAGAATGTGAATATAACTCCATTAATAGGTTTCAACAATTTTCTTATCAAAATAAGTCATTTGCGAATTTATAAAACCACGTTTATAAATTCCATTTCTATTTATTTATAAAAACTTCCTTTTTATAAATTCTTTTATTAACCTATTCCAGTTTATAACTCAATTATGAACTAAAAGTTCATATTATAAGTCAAATGCTTATAAAACGATTATTTTACAAAATCGTTCTTTTAAAGACTTTTCAAATCATAAATCTTATAACTTATAAGATTGTTTATTTATCCCAATCTATTCTTCAAATAATTTTACCAAATTTATAAATCTTACTATTTATAAATTTCTTTTATAACTTCACAGTTTATAATTCCATAAATTTCATTCATTTATGAAATTCATTTCCACTTCATTCAAACACTTATAAAAACTCGTTTTATAATGTCCATATTTCAATTTATAAATATCCATTTATAAATCTCTTAATATAATTCAATTTATATTATTCTTTTAAAACTTCTTTAATCTCCTTTATTATTTCACCATTTTTGATTCATAAAATAATTATATTTTATAAATCCTATATTTAAACTTTTCACAATAATTCTAAAATATCTCGATTAAACTATTTTATAAAATCGTTAGCATCATATTCTCAAAAATCAGTTTTTAACTATATTTCTCAAAAATCATAATTTTTATAACTTTAAAAATTATAACGTTTATTTATTTAAAATGAATCAATTCCAAAAATATAGCATATTTTCAAAAATCATTTTAAAATCCCAAAATCTGGGTCCAATGATGCTACACACCAAATAGTCAATCACGACAACAACGATATCATATATCGATATGATAATCCATCAAATATCAAAATATCTGAAATCAAATAAAAACTGTTGAGGAATCCAGTTGGATCCCTCCAACCTGTTTTCCTGCATTCACAAACATTAGCACAATACCAATTTCGCTCCAGTACGAAATTATCGCGGTATATGTTCTTATTAAATATTATCCGCTTAATAACGGCGCAATAGGGTCTCATCCGCTTAAAAAATGTGGGGAATCAATAACTCCAATATATACATATGCCAATATATATATATTGCTATTATATATAATACCAATTTCACTGTTTATGAAATATTCGCGGTATATGTTTTTATTAAATAACATCCGCTTACTAACGGCGTATAATGTCTATTTTAACAATCAATAGATATCAATCAACATTCAAACATGCATTCAAATATTTTAAATCTAACTATTTAAAATAATAATCGAAACTGATTCGATTGAGTGAGAAGTTCTCACCTTGATTTTATTTTCCGTTTTAGCGATTTATTTCGAATAAAATTAAACGGACGTTTAATTTTACCCAAAATTCTCACTAACTCCAAAGGACTCCAAACCAACTCCATCGCGTAGTGCTCGTCCATACGATTGCAACGCAACTGGTTTCGCGCGTTTTCGACCTCGTATGAAAAAGTTATGAATTATTGAAGTTTGTACACGATTTATATATAACTATTACAACATAATCTAATTAATTTTAAACCTCCATCATCTTAGAGCCACAGGATCTTGCATCTGCTCATCTCCACCGTGCATTCCCTTCTCCCTCTCACGTTCGCATCCTACAGACATTTGCCATATCACCTTGAACCCATCATCTCAATACTAGGGTTAATTTTATCGACCTCATCTCGCAACGATACCTCATCACGTAGGCACCAAATCGAAGCCACCAACCTAAGCTACCCACGGCCAGAACCCCCCTAAGCTCGGCCCCCTTATCTGCTTTGAATTTTGTGCGCAAGTCGAAGCAAACGCGGCCTCCTAGACGACGCTGTGGTGCTCCAAATTCGATCGTAACCGTTGAACACGAAGATCTCATCGTCCTCTTCCATTCTCTAGTTGAAAGTTTAGCCTAATTGTCGACGGATTGAAAGATAAAAGAGAGGGAAGGGGAGAGTTTTCTGGCCGTTCGTTGGGTAGTGGCGGCTGCAGTTATAAATTAGGGTTAGGGTTTTTTTTTTTTTTTTTTTTTATAAAATTATGAAGAGTGGTGGTGTATTTATAGAGTTTCGTTCGACACTATTCATCCGAAAATTCCGAACTCCGATTTACGCGCCGAAACTGACGCTCCTAGGGTTTATCCCGCGTTCCGGACACAATGGAACAGGTTTCGGAAGCTAATTCGGAAGTATGTGCGAGTTATGGCTGTAAACGCTCAATTTAAATTAAACCGATTTAAGTCGATTTCTAGGCGTTTTAATTCGTACCGGACAAACGGTAAATCCAATTGACTTGAAATTTGAAACCTTACAATAATATCACATTACGGATTCGATGAAACTAGTTTCGTCGAAATCCGAGACTTTTTGAAAAATGGCTATTTTAGCTCGCCAAATTTAAATTAAAAATAAATCGATGCGTTTCGAGCTGCCACGATCAAACGATAACTCCGATTGACACGAAATTTGAAATCCGGTAATAACTAACTATTACGGATCCAATGGAACTGGTTTCATTCAATTCTGAGACTATTTAAAAATTGACTATTTTCACTAGTCGATTTAAATATTAAAATATTCAATTTTCACAAATTAACTTTTAATTCGATTTTAAAAGTTCTAAAATATCATTCTAACTTCAATATGATAAAATAAAATTTTACAAATCATTTTCAATCATATTTAACCCAATTTTCAATTATTTCCATAATTTCACGTATTAAATTATCGATTTAATTACCCAATTAAATCTAAAAATTCAAATAAAAATTTATTCGACTTATAAATTCACTTATTAATATTTAAAATTAATTAAATATTCAAATTTTAATTTCTAAAAATTCTGGGTCGTTACAATCTTCCCCACTTAAAAGAATTTCGTCCTCGAAATTATTAAGTAAGAAAAGTACAGAATCTATTAATTTTCCAAAATTCATAGTCAAACTTCTTACAAATCTTTACTAAGTTTTCAAATCATACTTAGTTATCTTTTCAAAAACAACTACTATTGTTTAACTTTCAATTCCAAATCAAAGTTAAAGTTTTCAAAAATTTTCCAATTTTCTCAAAAAAAAATTCTAACGCCTTAAATTTTCGGAAAAATTCGCCATAGTCTCCTTTGCGCGGCTCGATCCGAAAAAAAAATGACAGTATATATATCACAAATATACATCTCATCAAGTAATGAGGCATCCCGCAGGGAAAAATTTGTAAAAGTACGGTATGTAATCCGAGATATGTACCTTATATTTTATTAGCAAGCATATACGGCTAATATAGCGCGAAAGCGAGCTTCAAATGCGAAGCAAACGCGATCCGCACCTACTAATCACTCAACAAACAACATGAGAATCATGCATATAGACAATAGTATCAATATACAACATATAGCAACATAATAACTATATATGTGAACATAGCAAATGCAACTAAACAACAAATGCAATATATATTCAACCATCAACCAACTATCATCCATAGCCAATAATATTCATTCATATTCTCATTAATATTCAATGAAATAGGTTTTCAATTTAATCACATTTGATTCATATACAGTGGATGTTCTTAACATTCATTTTCAATTAGTTTATATTCACTAATTCATATTCAAGTTGGTTCACTTCCAAATCGAATTCAATTCATTTAAGTTTCACTTAACTTCCAATTGAATTTCAATTACTTTAGCTTCCAATTTTATTAAATCAATTTCATTAACACTTAATGAATTATATACAATCAACTAACAATCATATAACAACCAATGTATATTAGTTACAACCAAATTTCTTTGCTTTCAATTGGTTTAATTAATTGATTTTTTTATTCAATTATTCAACTTTCTAATAACATTAGATTTTAAATGAATTAACACTTATATTCATTATTCCATATCAACTTAATTCACATTTAATTGATTAATATTCAATCCATTAATTCAATTCTATCACAAAAGTTGAATTTCATTTATATAACTCAAGTTCACATTCATTTTTATTTACAATTCATATTCATAAATATATATTCATATAGTTTCACTTCTCATATAAATAAGTTTATTTCACAATTGTAAATCACTTTAATTATAATTTAACTCTTATAATTCTTTTACTTATACAATTATTCCTTTATTTAGATTATTCAAACAACTAAACAATCAACTTATATACACTTTAATAATTCTGAAAAATTATTTCTTTTATATATAAAAATATACTCAAGGTAAAATTATTTCATTTACCCAATTTTAAAACAATACTGTGTCGAATTGTTCTATTCAAGTGTTTAGAAACCCCTTCGATTCAGTTTCGAGGCTGCGCCGACGAAGGTTCATATGCCACTCAACAAACCAATCATCACAATATAAAACAATTTCATATATTCACTAACAAATACGCTCACATAGCTATTATTACACTCAAACTCATTCTAGAGTACTGCTGACTCTATCTCTAATGAATTATACCCAACAGAACCATGGTTGTCGCTTAACCATATGCTCCGATACCAACTGTAAAGACCCGTAAATCCGTACTCCTTGAATAGACACTAATCTCCATTGATTAATTCAAGATGAACGAAAATACGAACCCTTAGGGGTTTAAGAAAAAGAATTTAGGAAAAGAAGAAGAAAAAGATAGAAAATTTAGATAGGGAAAAGAAGAATAGAAAATTTTAAAATAGAAGAAAAAGAGAATAGAGGACATAGAATAGAGAAGAGATAGAAAATAGAACGGAACAGAAAACAACTGAACAATAACAGAATCTCACAATTCGCAGCGGAACAACATATAATAATAAATGAATAATCTTTAAACAAAGAACTATATCAGTTGTTACATTTTATACATTTCATTACATCATCATATCATATCATCAGAGTATACAACAACAACAACAAACAGTGTAGCGGAAAAAGAAATACTATATACTAGTAATACGCCATGCCATCCAGCTTGCCTCCAGCAACTCCAGAATATCCAGAATATCCTGATAAACCTTACTCTTGACTGCCCGTGTGGAAATTGGTGGGCACCCAGAGTTTAGGAAGGAAAACAATAAACTCCGAGTCAGTCATGTGACTGGTGTGAGAACTCAAAACAGTTTATTTATCTTTAAAAATCAAAATAGAGGAATATTTTTATTTCAATTCGCAATGCTTTTAAAAATGAGACTACCATAAGACCTCCTGCCACACACACAATGCAAACGCAGACTTGGAGAATATTTCTCCTTATGATAGTCAAAGATGCTTGATACGCATTAAAATCAAATCAATTTTGATATTATTATTAGTGCATAGTGTAGAAGAAATTCATTTCGAAAGTAGAATATAAATCTTAGCCAGCATAGGTACCATTATATTATGCCTACTAATAGCTACCATATTAGATGGAAGGTTCTACAACTAAAACCGTACAAGTTTCGTATTGTTTCTGTGGATTTCCAACAAATGGTCAGGCCAAGGAACTTCCCATTGCCACATGAGAATGCCTCTGGAAAGACATCCCCGAGAACCAAACCGGAACTCTGCCAACACAAGGCCGGGTTACCCCTAACTGGGTAACTACTGACACGAGCACGCCATTCCCCGATTGTAAACGACCTTTCTCACGGGATCCCGATAACCAACAACCACAAAGTAATAAATTCGCAGTAACCACATAGGTTAAATATCTGGGCTCCATACCATGATACAACCTCTATCCAGAAGGAAATGTACATACCCTAAAGGGTGCTACCCCTCATAACCTTGCCGCATCTTTCCTGTTTTGACCATTTTCGGGGTGTGAGACTCGACGAATTCACGTCCACAAAAACATACTTTATACAAAAGCCATGCTTTGGGTCAACAAATGATCAACACAATGATCACCAAGATAGACGATCAAATAAACGATCCTATCACAATAATCAACACAATGATCATTTACAGCAACACTCAGCATGTCACATTACCAAATTGGGAATATATCGCTGATAACTTCAACTATATAACCTCTGAGCTCGTACGTCTCAGAGAAGGGTGTTAAGCTAAAAGAATAAATTCTCCGCCACCAACAGAAATATATTTGAAAGAAATCGGCTTTATATCTCAACTTGTAATGTCAGACACACAATCCATACAAGTCTGTTCCGGGCTCGAACAAAACCGAAGGCACTTACAAAGAAGTCCTTGCAATCCGGATATTCACAATCCTGATCGGATTTCCCATCACTTAGGGAGTCTCTATACCGCTGCAACTCAGTGCAGAGACAATCGACAGGTCATCCTATCGCTCTCGCAAATACCGGGTCTTCAACACCGATCTTCAATGCAATTCACAACGACGTATCACATATTCGGAATGGGTTATACGACCCCATGGTCCTTTCCCGGTTAACCCGAATAGTGAGCGCTTATTCAAAAATAAGTGTGGCATTCACATTCAAACAAATCACATCAATTACCCATTCAAAGGGAAATATTGATAGTCGGTTTTTGAACTATCACTGGATATGCACACATCACCAGTTTCCAAATAATTTTCCAAATTATTTATTTTCCAAAATATCTTTACAAGATATATAATTTCAACACTTCAAAAATAAATCAACATTTATTTTCAAACAAAACCCCTTTTCATTTATAAATTCCTTAGTGAATTTATATTCCAAAATATTCATGCATATACGTTTTCAATTATTCATTTCAATTTATCTTCGAAAAGATAAATTCTCAAAGTATTCACTTTATATTGGAAAACATTTCCATACTTATTTAATAAGTAATTCACAAATTTTATTTATTTTCAACACTTAGAAAATATTCAATATACCTAAATCGAAATTTAGTATATATTTCATTCTATTAAGGAAATCATTCTCTTCAACATATTTATTTGGGCCAAAACGAATGTTGCGTAAAACATCGTTACGACAACCCAAAATCACTAGTATAGGGATTCGAAATTAAATAGATATATAAATCCCAATACTATACAAAACATTTCCTTTCGGAAATCATTTACTATAACAACAGTGTTATAGTCCATCATTTCCTTTTATTTCTCGAAACATCTATTTCAACAATAAATTTTGAAATCTATGGTTTCGAATCTCAATACCTTTTAAAACATCGTTAGATCGTTTTAATTCTATTTAAAACATCACATCTAAAACAATTTCTTTAACGTGTCATTCACTATTCAAAAATGTGAATAAACTTCGTTAACAAATTTCATTCTTTTATTCATTCTAATTCAAAGGATTATTCACTATTCAAGAATGTGAATATAACTCCATTAATAGGTTTCAACAATTTTCTTATCAAAATAAGTCATTTGCGAATTTATAAAACCACGTTTATAAATTCCATTTCTATTTATTTATAAAAACTTCCTTTTTATAAATTCTTTTATTAACCTATTCCAGTTTATAACTCAATTATGAACTAAAAGTTCATATTATAAGTCAAATGCTTATAAAACGATTATTTTACAAAATCGTTCTTTTAAAGACTTTCCAAATCATAAATCTTATAACTTATAAGATTGTTTATTTATCCCAATCTATTCTTCAAATAATTTCACCAAATTTATAAATCTTACTATTTATAAATTTCTTTTATAAGTTCACAGTTTATAATTCCATAAATTTCATTCATTTATGAAATTCATTTCCACTTCATTCAAACACTTATAAAAACTCGTTTTATAATGTCCATATTTCAATTTATAAATATCCATTTATAAATCTCTTAATATAATTCAATTTATATTATTCTTTTAAAACTTCTTTAATCTCCTTTATTATTTCACCATTTTTGATTCATAAAATAATTATATTTTATAAATCCTATATTTAAACTTTTCACAATAATTCTAAAATATCTCGATTAAACTATTTTATAAAATCGTTAGCATCATATTCTCAAAAATCAAATTTTAACTATATTTCTCAAAAATCATAATTTTTATAACTTTAAAAATTATAACGTTTATTTATTTAAAATGAATCAATTCCAAAAATATAGCATATTTTCAAAAATCATTTTAAAATCCCAAAATCTGGGTCCAATGATGCTACACACCAAATAGTCAATCACGACAACAACGATATCATATATCGATATGATAATCCATCAAATATCAAAATATCTGAAATCAAATAAAAACTGTTGAGGAATCCAGTTGGATCCCTCCAACCTGTTTTCCTGCATTCACAAACATTAGCACAATACCAATTTCGCTCCAGTACGAAATTATCGCGGTATATGTTCTTATTAAATATTATCCGCTTAATAACGGCGCAATAGGGTCTCATCCGCTAAAAAAATGCGGGGAATCAATAACTCCAATATATACATATGCCAATATATATATATTGCTATTATATATAATACCAATTTCACTGTTTATGAAATATTCGCGGTATATGTTTTTATTAAATAACATCCGCTTACTAACGGCGTATAATGTCTATTTTAACAATCAATAGATATCAATCAACATTCAAACATGCATTCAAATATTTTAAATCTAACTATTTAAAATAATAATCGAAACTGATTCGATTGAGTGAGAAGTTCTCACCTTGATTTTATTTTCCGTTTTAGCGATTTATTTCGAATAAAATTAAACGGACGTTTAATTTTACCCAAAATTCTCACTAACTCCAAACGACTCCAAACCAACTCCATCGCGTAATGCTCGTCCATACGATTCCAACACAACTGGTTTCGCGCGTTTTCGACCTCGTATGAAAAAGTTATGAATTATTGAAGTTTGTACACGATTTATATATAACTATTACAACATAATCTAATTAATTTTAAACCTCCATCATCTTAGAGCCACAGGATCTTGCATCTGCTCATCTCCACCGTGCATTCCCTTCTCCCTCTCACGTTCGCATCCTACAGACATTTGCCGTATCACCTTGAACCCATCATCTCAATACTAGGGTTAATTTTATCGACCTCATCTCGCAACGATACCTCATCACGTAGGCACCAAATCGAAGCCACCAACCTAAGCTACCCACGGCCAGAACCCCCCTAAGCTCGGCCCCCTTATCTGCTTTGAATTTCGTGCGCAAGTCGAAGCAAACGCGGCCTCCTAGACGACGCTGTGGTGCTCCAAATTCGATCATAACCGTTGAACACGAAGATCTCATCGTCCTCTTCCATTCTCTAGTTGAAAGTTTAGCCTAATTGTCGACGGATTGAAAGATAAAAGAGAGGGAAGGGGAGAGTTTTCTGGCTGTTCGTTGGGTAGTGGCGGCTGCAGTTATAAATTAGGGTTAGGGTTTCTTTTTTTTTATTTATTTTATAAAATTATGAAGAGTGGTGGTGTATTTATAGAGTTTCGTTCGACACTATTCATCCGAAAATTCCGAACTCCGATTTACGCGCCGAAACTGATGTTCCTAGGGTTTATCCCGCGTTCCGGACACAATGGAATAGGTTTCGGAAGCTAATTCGGAAGTATGTGCGAGTTATGGCTGTAAACGCTCAATTTAAATTAAACCGATTTAAGTCGATTTCTAGGCGTTTTAATTCATACCGGACAAACGGTAAATCCAATTGACTTGAAATTTGAAACCTTACAATAATATCACATTACGGATCCGATGAAACTAGTTTCGTCGAAATCCGAGACTTTTTGAAAAATGGCTATTTTAGCTCGCCAAATTTAAATTAAAAATAAATCGATGCGTTTCGAGCTGCCACGATCAAACGATAACTCCGATTGACACGAAATTTGAAATCCGGTAATAACTAACTATTACGGATCCAATGGAACTGGTTTCGTTCAATTCTGAGACTTTTCAAAAATTGACTATTTTCACTAGTCGATTTAAATATTAAAATATTCAATTTTCACAAATTAACTTTTAATTCGATTTTAAAAGTTCTAAAATATCATTCTAACTTCAATATGATAAAATAAAATTTTACAAATCATTTTCAATCATATTTAACCCAATTTTCAATTATTTCCATAATTTCACGTATTAAATTATCGATTTAATTACCCACTTAAATCTAAAAATTCAAATAAAAATTTATTCGACTTATAAATTCACTTATTAATATTTAAAATTAATTAAATATTCAAATTTTAATTTCTAAAAATTTTGGGTCGTTACAAAATGTTAAAATATATTTTATAATAAGGTGTTTTAAATTATTTTCAAAATCTAAAGTTTTTGTGCTTGGTGATTTCAGTGGAAATAGAAAATATTTGGGAAATTTATTCTGTAAAAGGAAGATAGTTTGAAAACTGTTTTCAAAAAGGTTTGAAAAGTGGGAATATATCTTGCGAAGATATTTTGAGATAGATAAATAATTTGGGAAATTATTTATTTTGTGATGGATGTTTGTGAATGTCAATTGATAGTTAAATCACTGACTATCAATATTGGCCAAATGCGCTGATCGTTTCGAAGAGACAGGGATCGGGATTAATTTCTCGAAAACCACTTCGATCCGGTTTGTACGTTTTCGTGGAAAAACGAGTTTGGATTCGAAAGATGGAGCAGTGAAGTGCAAAGGCTAGTTGCTACTAATCCTGAGGATATTTCCAAAATGGATGTAGTAGGAATAGTGCCTTCGGTTCCGTTCGAACCCGGGACGGACTTGTATGGATTGAATCCTTTCAGAACATCGTCAGGTGGACGGTGAGCATTCTAAGTGAAACGATCTAAAAGGTAATGCTTAGCCTTAAGCCTCATCAACCGGGAATGACTGAAAATCAGAGGTTATGCAGCAAGGCTAGGTGGGTAGCACCCACTTCAGGGTGAGGTCATCCTTGTCTAGATGTCCCTTTTATTTCGGCTAAGTGATGCAGTTGCTGATCACAACCGTGGGGTGATCTTACTCGGGATTATCCAGTAAGGGGTAGTCCCGGTCTTGTGTTGCAGGGGTCTGGAGTGATCCTCGGTACGCTGATCTAGACTAGGTACCGTGACAGGTGGTACCCCAATGCCTAGTCATTAGTTGGAAATCCATTCTCCCTACGCGCCTTTTACGAGTTTTGTTTATATTACCCACTTTGTGGCTAGTAGCTGGAATTTAATCATGTAACAATTTCGGTTATTTTAATAAGAATTTGTAAATAGACCCTATTATAATATTAGAGGATTTTAATAAAAAGTGTTTTAGCTATCGTAAGGTAAAAACCCGACATGTTTATTTGTGGCGTGGTCTTACGAGATGCTTTTGTTTTCAAAAGGATTTTGAAACTTTAATAATCAATTTGAGTGTGATTTCTCACGCTGGTATATCTAGATTGACTCGGGTGTTATTTAACTGTAATGCTCGGGTCAGACCGAGTATTATAGAATACATGATATGTTGCTGTGGAGCTCAGGAGACAAGCTGGATGATGATACGTACTTCCGTATATTCCGCTGTGTTGATTAGCTATGTACTCAGTTGTATGCGGGCAGGTTATGATTACTGCCTAATTGTGTTTTATGTGATTGATGTACTCTGATGATGTAATGTATAAACAAATATATTTGTTTTTGTGTAAAGATCATTTATTATCTATTATATTTTATTCCGCTGCGATGGTTAGATTCTGACATCGTTTTATATTTTCTTCTTCTACCTCTTCTTCTTTAACCCAAATGGTTCGTATTTCCGTTCATCTTGAGTTGATTGATGTAGAATAGCATTGACTCAAGGGGTCCGGATTTGCGGGCTGTTACAGTTGGTATCAGAGCTTAGGTTGGTGATAACCTTGGCTCTGATGGGAATTACTCAAATAGAGTTCGTAGTACTCTAGAATGAGTTTGAGCGTATTAATAGATATGAGCGCGAATTTGTTAGTGAATATAAATTGTTTTAATATTGTGTTGGCTTATTGGTTGAGTGGAATATGAATTCTGATCGAGTCAGTTGGCCGCTATTCGAGAAGAATTTATAAAACACCTGACACGATAAATTGACACAGAATTGTTTTAAAGGTGGGTGAATGAAATAATTTTACCCAAAATATATTTTGATTTAAGAGGAAAGTTTTTGAAAACTATTTTATCTAATATATGGTTGCTTGGATGTTAGGAATGATAATATTAAATTATCATCATTGTTGTGTGAAAAATTAAGTAGAAATTGAAAATATAACCAAAGGTTAAGGAAATAAATTTATTTATAAAATGAAATTTATAAATGTGAATTATAAACGTGATTTATAAATTGAAATATAAATCAAATGGATAATTTGTATGAACACAAATTATACAAATGAATTATAGTTAAAATCTGATTTAAGCCATAATTTGAAAATTTAAAACCCCCGAGATTTTGGAAGTGTTTTTCAAAGTATTTTGAAGATAAATAATAGCACTATTATTTTAGAAGTATTTCTAAAAGAAAATTGTTTCAAATAAAATTTCGGGAACGGATATAGCATTGAGTTCACTTCAGACGTTGGAAAATAACTTCGATGAGGACTGCAGCATCATTGATGTTCATTTTTGAGTTTCTAAGTGACGAATTGCTGCCAAATTGATTTGTTCAGAAGAACTAATTGTTTTTGAAAATTTTGAAGGAAATTTGTTGGAGGTAAAAACCAGGATTGGTTTAAATTTTTGAGAAGTGTGATTTTGAGATGTTGAAGATTTCAAAGTGATTTGAAACCAAAAGCTGGGTGTTTAAAAATCCTGATGAAGAAAATTAAATACAATTGAATTGGAATAAAAATTTCAGTTGAGTTATTGAATGGAATTAGATCCTTAATTGAATAAATAAAAGTAAGTTGGATAAGAAATAAGTTTGAATAAATGAATTAAAATAACTTATAAAAGAATTAAAAATCCATGAAATAAAAATATGTTTGGATTATAAATAAGTGTAAAACTCGAGTTAAAAATGAAGATGAACATATTCAAGCCTAAGATGAATGGAAATGTGTGGAATAATAAGTTGTGACTTATAAAATTGAAAAGTGGAATAGAAAACCCAAAATAAATATTGTTTGATGATTCGGAAAAAAAAACAGAAATCCAAACTTAAATCATAAAATGAATTGAACTTAAGGAATTAAATGAAGTGACTTTTAAGATTAAAAATCAAATATTGGATTATAAATAGGGGGAGAACTAATTAGATAATAAATTAGTTAATAAAATGTGTAAATGGAACCTAATGTAGTTAAATAGAAGCTGATTTGTGAGTTAATATTGAAGTTTGGAAGTAAAACTCGTGTTATAAATCAAATTCGACTTGAATCGTTAGTGAAGTAAATATAATTGAAAATGTTGCCAAATAAAATGAAATTGGATTAAAATAAGGGATGGTTATAGTTGTAAATAAACCCAGATGAATTTGAAAATAAATTGAATCTGAAAATTTAAAATTTATAATAACTAATCAACTAAATGTGTAGATTGAAATGAGATTTGATTGACAAAGAATCAAGTTAAATTGAAGAGAATTTTTTTTGTGTATAATGAAAATGAGCTTAAGTATGAAATTTGAATAATTTGAAATAAATTAATTTAAGTTTAAAATTACTGGAAGCTTGGCTTCGACTAAGGGTAAAAGTCCATTAAATAAAAGCTTGGATAAATTTAAATTGGGAAATGATTATCAATATATAAGCATGGAAGGTTCAAGCTTAACAAAATGGTCTCAAATGAAATGAAGGCAAATATGGAATGAAACGTAAATGAATGGGTAGTGAATAAAAAATTAAAAGGAATAAAATTTAAATAGAATGTGTCGAGCTAAATAAGATAGGGGTGAATGTTAAGATAGAAGGAATTAAATAATAAATTGAGTCGGAATCAATTTAAATTGGTTATAAAACTTAAGTAATTATTTATTCACATGGATATCATCAAATTGCATAAAATGAATTATCATTTGACGTAAACAAAGGTAATTAAAAATTCTATGGGTTTGTTTAAATTTAAAAACGAATTGAATGTAAGCAATTGAGTATTAAACCATTTGAATTGAATGAAGTTGTATACGAATGGGTTGTAAACCATTCAAATTGAATGAAAATGGTATATGAATTAATTGAAATTAGTTGAATTAGTATTAAAGCTATATAAATTGCTTACGAAAAGTGTTTAATGTGCATTGCTTTTAGAATTCATGTGTTTAACTATTGCAAATAAGTGAAATATTGTTAAACTTCATATATATGGCACTTTCATGTTTGAATTGAGTAAGTACAGGTTCAGGGAAGTTGTTGGGCTGGATTTGACTGCGTATAATGCTAATTAAATAAGTCGCTTGCTTAAAATGCTAAATAAGGTATGCCTACGCAATAAAAATAGGAAATATGAACTGTTTTTGTTTTTCCGACCGGGTGGGTCGATGTATATATATTTATATCTTTTGTCAAACTGCAAAAGCTCCTCCGTACAAAGGAGACTCTGCCAAAAAATTTCAGAAATTTTGGGAGTTAGAAAAATTTTTGGAAAAATTTTTGTTAGCGACCAAACGATTTCAAATCGGAAATTGAAGTAAATTTGTGAATGAAACTAATTTAAAATAATGATATGAATCAGTTATAAATGAAAGATGAAATTTTTTATTCAGAGTTGAAGGAAAATTAAATTCATATGGAAATGGAAAAACTAATTTGAATAGAAGTAGATATGAAAACTTCTGTAAGAAAATGTATAAATTGATTTTAAAAGCTATGATTGGATATTATTGCGATATGCAGGTATTATAAAGGGAAAGGAAAGTTGGTTTTGGTTTCAGATGATAAATTTTAATTGCCCGACCAAAAAGGTATGTGTTTAAATTTCTATATGAAATTTGATTGGGTTTTTGTTCTAGCCACTTGGCGTTTTCTTTTCTTTTGGAATTTGGGATCCCGTAGAGGCCTTTTGTAGTTGTACCGAGCTAGCCGCGCAAAGGAGACGCTAGCGAAATTTTTCGGAAATTTAGAGAGTTGGAAAATTTTTGAGAAAATTTTGATAATTTAAATTTGGATTTAAATTTAAATCTGAATGGTTGAATAAGTAAAGTTATTTGAAAACTATGGAAGGTTTTGGAAAGTTGGTTGAAGGAATTGTGGGTCTTTAATAAAAGATATGTTATGGCGAGTTGATAAAACCATTTGGTTTTGGAAAATAGTAATGGGTATTGGATCATTCTTCCTAACTAGTAATTTCGGGGATGAAATTCTTTTAAGGGGGGAGGAATGTGACGACCCGGAATTTTTGGATGTTTGAGATTGGAATATTTAATTGATTTTAAATATTTAGAAGTTAATTTTTAACCTGAATTCAAATATCACTATTTATTTGATAATTAAATTATTGAATTAAATAATTTGAAGTTGGGTAAAATATGAAAACTTGAGTTTTAAGCCTGTTAAAAATAATTTGAAGACTTGTAAAATTTATAGTCATAATACTGGAGATAGTAAAAGTGTTAAAATTGAATTTAAAGGTGATTTGTTCAGTTTAGAAATTATATTGTTTAATTCGATATTTAAAAATAGCCTTCCGAGGCATAGTCTCGGATTTCGACGAAACCAGTTCCAATGGATCCGTAATATTATATTATTATCGGATTTCAATTTTCGTAGTGTTTGGAGTTGTTGTGTGAGCATATGACATATAAACACGCTTAAATTTATATCGAAAATCTAATATAAAAACCTGGGTCCAAAAAGCTATCTTCTCCATACGATCGAATTAGGACTCGAAACCTTTTCCATTTTGTTCGGAATCGGGATATAACATTAGGAACGCCTAGCGGCGCGCCTCGATGGGAATTCGAAATTGTAAGTTGCATTTTCAAGACAATTTGCATTTGAATTTAAAAATTTAAAAATAAGTGAGTACTGTATTTGACTAGTCAAACTTTGTTTCACATCATAGTTTTCCCAATCTCACACTTCTCGTTCCTTCTAACATTTGCCTATTCCTTCCTCGTTTATTCAATTCGATTCCAGTCATTATCAAAAAGAAAAAAAATGGCCGAAGCCTCTTCGTCTAAAAAATAAATAAATAAATAATATGCCACGATTCCTTCTTCTCTTCAGAATCATAAATCAATGGCCGAAGCCGTTTATTCAATAGGCGAGGTCGTATAAATAGAAAAAAGTACAATGAAATCGAATTCGATTTCGACTCGAATCGTAAGCCGTACTCTGGTGCACCAATACTGGGAAAAAGAGGGAAGAGTCGCGTCTTTGAGCTAAGGTCGCTCATGCGATGGAGGCAGCGTCGTCGCGATGGAAAGGGGAGATCCGGGAAGGCTCGTATTCGCACAGGGTCGCGTGGAGGTAGGCTGTGTGTGGCGTTTCGAATAGGGGTCGCTGTCGTTGGATGGGTGCGCGAGCAGGAGGCGAACTCGCGATGGAATCGAGTCGACGGCTAGGGTTTGCTTGATTTGGTCAGTAAGGTATATTCATTTTTCTTTGTTTTACTTACTGATATTTGTATATACAGATTAGAAAAAGGAAATTAGGAATTTTACAGGAAGTTTAAATATATGTATACATGTTTTACTTACTGCAGATTTTCAATATATATATATATAATCAATATAGAAATTTTGAAATGATTAGAAGTTTATATAAAATTAGATTTTAAATCTGTATAAATAAATTTTTATAAAGGAATGGGTTTGATAAATTAAGCTGTTGTAATTAACTTGTTTAATTATTGGGTTGCTAAAAATAATTTGTTAAAAGAAACTATTAGTTTAAAATTTTTAAATCAAATAATGAGTTTAATTGAATAAATAAATGGTAAATAATCGTTTGATTGGTTCAAATAATAATAAATTGTATAATGTTCATACAAGGTTTTACATCATGGAAACAAGCCAGTTTGAAATGGATTGCAAATTAAAAAGCAAAGGTGAGTTAATCTCACTCATCTGGTAATAATTTAAATTTAAATGATTAAATTTAAACAATTGATTGAATGGTTGAATTGATTTGATATGCTATAGTATAGTATATAATATATCTTGGAATGATTGATTTCCCGCATTTTATAGCGGATGAGACCCTATGCGTCGCATAATAGCAAATGATATTATATTAATCTCATATACAGCGATATTCCACCTCGAAGTGGAATTGGTATTGCACTAACATCTGTGGATGTAGGGAAACAGGTTGAAGGGATCCAACTGGATTCCTCAACATTTATTTAAATTATTTAATTTTCTCTGTTATGATTATTTGATATTCTGTGATGAATTATATTAGAATATTGAATGCTACAGTTTAATCGAATATATTTCGATACACCAAGTTATCAAAATATATAAAATTGGATTTTTAAAAGAAAATAAAAGGGTGAACTTGTAAGTAAAATAATCATAGCGAAGTTGAATAAATTAAGAATGAATTGAAAAGGAATGAAAGTGATACGAAAATACTAATAAATATTTCGAGCATGGAAAAAGAATTTGAATAAACAGAAATTAATGAATTGTAAACTTAAGTGATATCATTTAAAGGAATAAAGAATTATTTTAAAAATTCAAAGTTTAAATTTATTTAAAAGGATAAAGAAGTAATTTGGGAAATCTAAAACTGATATTTCAGTTAAAAGTATTTTAAATCGTAATTAAGGAATAAACTCCGAAGTTAATGGATTTTGGAATAAATGGAGTAAATTGGAAATCAATTTGGGAATTGATTTAAGTGTGCAAAACCAGGATTTTTAAAGGAGAATGTGGCTATGAAATTTATAAACTGGGTTTATAAAAGCAAAGTAATATATCAGTGGACATTTGGAAAAATAAATTCACGATGGGAATTTATTAAAGGAATGGGAAAATTTGTTTGAAAATAAATAGTGATTTATTTTTGAAAATGGAAAGAGAAGAGTATTTCCCTGGATAGCCAAGTACGTTTTCAACGTAAATTTCTAAATATAAGTTATGTTGTTTTAAAGAGCATATTTTAGAAATTTTATTATTTCTAGGCATTTAAATTCTAAAGAAAGTATTATCTTTTAATCTATTGCAGTAGTAATTATTTAAAAGTGACTTGGTATTTGTTTTAAAGAGAAAATCTAGTTTTATATTTTATAAAGTAGCCTCATTTTAAATATTCCTAATATATTTATTTTTCATAAAGTATAGAAATAGTTTTCAATCTAAATGTTAAAATATATTTTATAATAAGGTGTTTTAAATTATTTTCAAAATCTAAAGTTTTTGTGCTTGGTGATTTCAGTGGAAATAGAAAATATTTGGGAAATTTATTCTGTAAAAGAAGATAATTTGGAAACTGTTTTCAAAAATGTTTGAAAAGTGGGAATATATCTTGCAAAGATCTTTTGAGATAGATAAATAATTTGGGAAATTATTTATTTTGTGATGGATGTTTGTGAATGTCAATTGATAGTTAAATCACCGACTATCAATATTGGCCAAATGCGCTGATCGTTTCGAAGAGACCGAGATCGGGATTAATTTCTCGAAAACCACTTCGATCTGGTTTGTACGTTTTCGTGGTAAAGGAGTTTGGATTCGAAAGGTGGAGTAATGAAGTGCAAGGGCTAGTCGCTACTAATCCTGAGGATATTTCCAAAATGGATGTAGTTGGAATAGTGCCTTCGGTTCCGTTCGAACCCAGGACGGACTTGTATGGATTGAATGCTTTCTGAACATCGTCAGGTGGACGATGAGCATTCTAAGTGAAACGATCTAAAAGGTAACGGTTAGCCTCAAGCCTCATCAACCGGGAATGACCGAAAATCAGAGGTTATGCAGCAAGGCTAGGTGGGTAGCACCCACTTCAGGATGAGGTCATCCCTGTCTAGATGTCCCTTTTTATTTCGGCTTATTGATGCGGTTGCTGATTACAACCGTGGGGTGATCTTACTTGGGATTATCCAGTAGGGGGTAGTCCCGGTCTTGTGTTGCAGGGGGTCGGGGGTGATCCTCGATACGCTGATCTAGACTAGGTACCATGACAGGTGGTACCCCAGTGCCTAGTCATTAGTTGGAAATCCATTCTCCCTTCGCGCCTTTTACGAGTTTTGTTTGTATTACCCACTTTGTGGCTAATAGCTGGAATTTAATCATGTAACAATTTCGTCTATTTTAATAAGTATTTGTAAATAGACCCTACTATAATATTAGAGGATTTTAATAAAAAGTGTTTTAGCTATCATAAGGTAAAAACCCGACATGTTTATTTGTGGCGTAGTCTTACGAGATGCTTTTGTTTTCAAAAGGATTTTGAAACTTTAATAATCAATTTGAGTGTGATTTCTCACGCTGGTATATCCAAACTGACTCGGTGTTATTTAACTGTAATGCTCGGGTCAGAGCGAGTATTATAGTATACAGGATATGTTGCTGTGGAGCTCAGGAGACAAGCTGGATGATGATACGTACTTCCGTACTTGTTATATATATTCCGCTGTGTTGATTAGCTGTGTACTCAGTTGTATGAGGGAAGGTTATGATTACTTCTTAATTGTGTGTTATTTCATTGATGTACTCTAATGATGTAATGTATAAACAGATATATTTGTTTTTGTGTAAAGATCATTCATTATCTACTATATTTTATTCCGCTGCAATGGTTAGATTCTGATATTGTTTTCTATTTTCTTCTTCTACCTCTTCTTCTTTAACCCAAATGGTTCGTATTTTCGTTCATCTTGAGTTGATTGATGTAGAATAACGTTGACTCAAGGGGTCCGGATTTGCGGGCTATTATAGATAACCTAGGCTTTGTTGGGGGAATTACTCATTAGAGATAGAGTCGATAGTACTCTAGAATGAGTTTGAGTGTAATAATAGATATGAGCGCGTAATTGTTGGTGAATATAAAACCGTTTTTTACATTGTATTTACTTATCGTTGAGTGTTTATGAATTCTGGTCGGTACGGAAAGTACAACGGTATCGATAAGGGTTTCTACACTCTTAACCAAGATAAACCGACGTAGTACTGTTTTAAAGTGGGTGAATGAAATAATTTTACATAAAATTATATTTTGATATAAAAGATATAATTTTCTAAAATTATTATATATATTTGAATGTTAGGTTGTTAATATTATAATCAAATAAGATTATAAAATTTGAAACGGTTATATATATTTATAAACAAATAGAATTGTATAAGTATGAAATAATACAATGGAACATAACCAAAATTTGACTTAAACTAGAATTTAAATCCCGAAAATTTTGGAAAAATATTTTTAAATGAATTTGAACAAAAGGTTTGGGAATTTTTGAAATGTTTTCCAAAGTATTTGAAGGAAATAATGGAGTATTATTTTAGGAAATGTTTTTGAATAGAAGTTGTTTTGAAATAATTTTTTGGGAGTAAGGAAGCACTGAACTCACTTCAGTCACTGAAAAATAATCCTGGTTATGATGGCCACATCATCAGTATTCATTTTCGAGTTTCTAAGTGATGGATAGCTACCCGGGGTGGTTTGGTATAATTATTTGTTTGGACTTGTTTGATAAACAAGTTTGTTTTAAAAATTCCAAAGGAAGATTGTTTTGGTAAAACCAAGTTGTTTTGGAAATCTGGAGGTATGATTTGATATACCAATGAGGTATGTGTTATTTATGATTTCAAAATGGTTTTGAAGTAAAATTGGATAATTGAATTATGGGAATTCTATTTAAATCAATGTGAAAAGTAAGGTGAATTAGTTATTGAATTTATAAGGTGAAGTTTATTTAATTAAGAAAAAAAATTGAAAATTTTAATCCTGTCAATTAAAATTTAACTTGAGTAAATAAAAAAGAATAAGATATATTGGAATTTAACTTAAGCTAAGTTAAATGAAATGAAATTTGGATTGAATTGGATATTTAGTGGAAAGGTAGGATAATTGCATAAGTATAAGTTACAATTATTGAATAGAGAAATGGAATTGTAAAATCTAAATGAAAATGGTTGGAATTTTACGAAAAAGGGAATGTATAATTCAAAATTTAATTCTACATGAAAGGTGAATCAAAATAAGATAAAGTAAAATAAAACCCAAATATAAAATTGTTTGATATTTTGGTAAATGAAATAAAAATCAAATGTTGATTTTTGATTTGGAAGTGAACTAATTAGATAACTAACTAGTTAATGAAATATGGAAATGGAACCTAATGTAGTTAAATAGAAGTTAAATTATGAGTTAATGGTGGAGTTTGGAAATAAAACTTGAGTTATAAATAGAATTCGACATATATTGTGAATGAATTAAATATGATGGAAATATTATCGAATGAAATGAAGTTGGATTAAAATAGAAATGGTTTGAGCTACAAATAAATCCAGTTTGGATATAGAATAGTTGAAATGGCCATGATTGTTGTTTGAAGAAACTCCCCCCTTCAATTGGTCTTATTCAGGAATGAACTGAGAAGGTGAATTAAAATTTAAAATGGATTGAGTGAGTAAACTAATTGAATTAAAATTAGCAAACGGATTTGAATTTGATTTGATGAGAATCAAATTAAAATGGAAATAGAATTGATGCAAGAAGAAATGGAATTACTATAGAGTGGAAATAACTTAAGCAAATTGTGAAATGATTGTTGTCGAGCTTTATGAAATGGTCTTGAATGAAACCTGTTTGGATAATGAAATGAAACGCAAGTGAAGGGGTTTAAATTAATAATGTAATGAAAATGAGAATGCATGGGTTGTGAATAGTTCAGAATGAAATGAAATTAATATAAATTGAGTTGGAATTAATTTAAAATGGTTGTAAGTTTAAGTAATTGTTATTTGCATAAATAATATCAAATTAGCATAGAAAATTAGTCGTTTGGTCGTAAACGAAAGTAAATGAATTAAAAGAAGTAAGTAAAATTAGTTTTTGAATAGATTGGAATGAGTATAGGTTGTTTATATTAAAAATGAATTGAATATAGTGAACTTGGTTGTAAACCATTTCGAGTGGAATAAAATGATATATAAAATCCGTAAAGAGGAATTAAATTAGTGTTAGAACCTTTTAATTGTTGTGAATATGTAATTGACATTTGGGGTGTGAAGTTTATATCTTTGGCTAGTTGAGTAAGTGAAATGTTGTTAAAAATTCATGATTTCCTAAACTTATGTGCTTGTCTGAGTAAGTGCAGGTACCTAGAAGCCGTTTGGCTGGATTATGATCGGCTAATTGCATAATAAATAAGCCACTCGCTTAAAAATGCTAAATAAAAGGTACACCTACACAATAAAAATTAAGAAATGATAATATATTGTTATATATTTTGTTTTCCGACCGAGTGGGTCGATGTATATATTTTTATCGTATTTGTGATATTTTAAAACATTCTCTATACAAAGGAGACGCTATCAAAAATTTTTGAAAATTTTGAGTGTTAGAATTTTTATGAAAGTTTTGGAAATTTTGGTTAACTAGAAAAGTTGATTTTTGGAACGATATTAGAAATCTAAGTTTTTGAGTTTAAAAAGAAGGAAAATGGTTTTGGATTAAACTAAAGGGTTTTTAGAAATGAATGTAAGTTTTAATTAAGTGGGTTTTGGGCAAGTTAAGAGGTTTAGGAGCATTTTTCTGCTGTAACAAATTTCAAGGATGAAATTTTTATAAGAGGGAGGAATGTAACGACCCGAAATTTTGGTAGTTAATTTTTAACATTTAATTTATTGTAAATGTTGGGTGTGGGTTGTTAATTGATTTTGAAATATGGAGATTTGGGTAGAATTAATAAAATGAGTTATAATTTCAAATGTGGCAATTTAATCGGTTTTGGATAAATAGTGATTTAATATTTGAAATTGGGGATAATTTATGAATCTGGATGTAACTAGATATGAAAATGGTTTCTAAAATTTATTTGAAGTCTAGTTGGATTTGAATTATAGTACTGGACTTTTGGAAGGAACCAAAAGTCGATAAGTTAAAATTGGAATTTTTATATTAATTTAATAATGGAAATTAATATATAATTTTAATATAAATAATCAGATTTTGATTTAGAATGAATTGGAATGATTTCTAATGTGAATATAAATTCTATATGATTCATAATTAAGTAAGAAAAGTTTCAAAAGTCAAATTTTAAACGATTTCAACAATTTTGAGATCGCTAAATTCAATCAACGAGTTAAAATAGTTTTCCGGGGTATAGTCTCGGAATTCGACGAAACCAGTTCCATTGGATCCGTAATAGTTAATTATTATCCGATTTCAAATTTCTTATTGTCTGGAGTAAACGATTATTCGTATGGGTGAGAAGCGCGTTGAAATTAAAATTGAAAATTTAATATTTTATATTGATTCAAAAGCTATTTTCCATATATGATTTGTAACGTCCCGCCTTTTCGAACGCTTTAAACCGACGATAAACCACACACGTCAGACTTAAACCATGCAGAAGGGCGGACTGTTAAGAGGTAAATAAGAAAAAGCAGAGAAAGAAAACAAAACAAAATAGAATCTTGCAGCGGAACGATAAAATATAATAATCAAATATACAGTTCATGAAGCTGTTTTTTTACAAAATATTCGATTGTATTTATACAATACATATCAGAGTTGCACTTACCAGCGAATAATAATTAATGAGCGGAGTACAACGTGTAGTGGAATATAAAAATAAATAATAATAAATCTTCGTCTTCGTCCTATAGAATAAAATCTTCAAATCTTGAAATGCTAGGACTGACCCGAGCGAATTGAAAAGACAAAACACTTGAACCAGAACTAAAAGATCTTATGTAAGTTAAATCAACTGAAATAAATATGAGTGTAACGACGTCGGAGATGTTTATGGGGTTTGACACCTCTATCCAGTGTCTAACGTGAGTGCAGTAACTTAAGAGATGCTTGGGATTCACATCTCCTAAGGATCCGTTAAACTATTTACTATGTAGCAATATTTCGCTATTATAATAGTGTCTTTATAAAATAAACTTACTTTTAAATAGCGTTGAGGGGTTACCCATATAGCCCGTACCACATAATAGTCCCAGTAGTCCATCCAGTATCAACACATCTCCAGATCGAAAGACTACCCTAAATACTCCACGGGTTACGGGAGAAAACCAAACTCAAACAAGGCGCGCTAGGGTAGGTGACACGGCACAACTAGGCAATGCCAGGGTAGATATACCAATTACGCATCCGGGCTAGTGGTAACGCGTAGCGCGTAGCTACCACCCACCTCGAGCCACACCCCCAAAAAGAAAATCAAAAGTGGCCACCGAATCAATCCAAAAGTCAGAGTATAATATCAAAGGGACATGTCCGATCAAAGGTGCTACCTCATTGGCCCGAGAATCGCTCCTGTTTTAGCCACCTTATGCCAACTCACGGGAGTCGGGTCCACGTATTTACCTCAAAGGAAACGCCGCCACCATCCTACTTCATTCTGGAATTTCCACCGCGTACACGGTTGTCAAAGTGGTTTTCGGAGTTGGTAGAGAGTATGACAACTTCCGATCCCGGTCTCTTTAACAACAAAACTTTATTATAACACCGCGGTCTTTTCAAAATAGTTTATACTTTAAAACCAGAATATAATATCCATTTCAAAACCATATAAATACGATATCCTTTCCACTTCTAAAACCAACTCATTTTGATATCATTTTTATAAAAACCAAATCAATATAATATCATTTTATTTCAAGGATATCCTTTTCAAAAGTCATAACATTTTCAACGTTTAACACTTCGAAATCAAAATACTAGAAATATAACCCTTTCAGTTTATTCTACCTTGCAACTCATAACTTCCACCACTTATGTGGTTTAAATATTTAAAATACTTTATATACCCAAATAGCCTCTTTAATTTTCACAAATCAATTTCAAAACTCGAATTTCTAGATATTGAATTTAATCCAAATCCCAAAATTATATACTTCAATTAAATTCAGTTTCCAAATAAACTTTTCCAAATTTTGTTGATTTCAAAGCCGATTTGACTCACAACATAGACCCTTTCAAATTCAGCATATTTCAAAGCTTAAATATTCAATATTTAAAAACTAAATTTTAATAACTTATATATATATATATATACCCATTTCACCTTTACTATTATTTAGTTTTGAAATATTTGCTTACTAAATCCAATATCCTTTAAATAAAACCTCAAATTCAACAACTGAATATTCCTCAATCTATTCGCTTAAATCACCTTAAACCCGAATTAAATCATAAAACCATATTCTTTAAAATCTCAATTTCAATAAGTACTAAATGGATCCTTATTAAATATAACTCTTAATTAAATAAAATCCCAAATCAATTTCAAACTATCATCTCAGCCTTGATTTATAAAGTCAATATAAACTCTATATTAAAGTATAATTAAAGTAAATACTTATCCATATTATATTTTAATAAAATCAAACTTTATTTTATACTTTAAGCCAATTTTATACATAGCTTAAAACCAAAAAATTAAACTATATATAAAATAACCTTTATCAAATATCCAAATCAATATCTCATAAAATCATATATCTATTCTTTACAAAACCATAGAAATCATTTCAAAATATTATTATTTATAGATGGCGGTGTCTGTAAACAATTTTCTATCCTATGGTCAAGTGATACAGATATTTATCATTTCAATCCATAATTTAAAATAAAAATTTGCGGTTATATATCATTCAAACCGCAATCCCGAAGGAAATAAATGCATAACAACTTGCAGATTATGATGATATAAATAAAACATCCATTCATCCATCATGAAATCATACATCCATCACAATCATCATCCAAAACAATCAATCAATATCAATATATAACTGATAATATATAACAGGCAGTTATATTCAATAATAAATTAAATAAAGATTTTATTTAAATAAATGCAATTAACTGAGGTGATGATTAAAAATATACAAACATTCATAAATAAATCCACAATCACAACATAAATTAATTTGACAAACATAAGAATTTTTAGAAGTTGTGAGTGGGTTAAAACACTCACCTTTTGAATTTAAATTGGATTTAAATCCAATCCAATTTAAACCCAAAATTTGAACAGCCTCAGATTTCATCCAAACCAACGATAAAATGTCCATAATTCCCATACGAACCTAGCGGAGAAAACCGCGCATGAAACAGACCTCGTATGCGAAAGTTACACGAGTTAGAAGTTATATAATTTCAATTTCAAACAAAAAAAATAAAATAAAACTTTACACGTCACTATAGGGGCCACGTCCTTCTTATCATACGTAGGCTACAGGCCACGAACCGAACCTATCCCCACGGCCATTTGACCGACCATTGACCACCCAAAGCTCCTCCTCTCTGCCGCCGTAGATCATGGCGCGACCGTCGTTGATTTTGTCTCGCCTCCCTCTTCGCGCTGCCGAACTCCAGCCATCTCTGGTGCTAGCCGTCGTCGCCTCTATGTAGGGTTAACCAAACCCTATTTCATGAAATTCGAGAGCCACAGGTCGAATTGGAAGACGCGACCACTGCTGATAGCTTCCTGCCACCCCTCTCGACAAAACCCAGAAACCAATTTCCATATTGTCGCCCCAAACAAAATCGCCCAATCAAACTTTGGCCACGATTTGCCGTTGAATCGAACATCGATTGCAAAAACAGAAACTACGCATAGATTCACATCGATGAGATCTTCGATATATACTTTTTTCAAATTTTTCTGAGGAGTTTGAATTTTTGGATTTAAATTTGGTTTGTGTTTGGATCTAGAATTTGTTTGTTTGCCATTGAGGAAGAGGGGGAATAGAATGACTTGTACATACAGACAAATGAGAAATAGAGAGGCTAGGGTTTATAACAGGGTATTTATAGTCAAGGTTGAAAAAAGAATTGATGGATCATATTGGTATACACGTTAAACGATAAAGTGGCCCGAAATGCCCGTTCTGACTCCGAAACGAAATTGGGTCAACCCATATATCAAAATAGATGTTTTAGAATATTTTAAACGCAATGGAAAAGGTTTCAAGTCCAAATTCCATCGAATGAAAAAGTTATGCTAAAATCAATATTTTTTTCAAATTGATTACAATTGATTTAAATTTCATTGATTTCTAGCCATTTCGAGTCCATACGATCAAACGACAAGTTCGATCGTTACGAAACTTGAAATCCTATAATAATTCACCGTTACGAATCCGATGAAACTAGTTTCGTCGAAATCCGAGTCAGTGGCAAAATTAGCTATTTTTACATTAATTAAATAAATTAAAAATTAATTAATTAAATCAAATTTTAAACTTCAATTCGAAAATTAACAAATTTCATTACATATGATTCCTCAATCATTTTCAATGATTTAAATAGATTTGAATGTCAAATTAGAGATGATTAATTTATAAATTTCAATGTTAATCCTCAATTTCATTAAATTCAACATTATAAATTTAATTTCCAATAAATCTATTAAATTCGCTTTATTCTATTAATCAATTCATTATTATCAACCAGAAAAAAATTAACATTGGATTTACAAACTATTTCCTTAATATTCATACATTCCATATTGATTTCAATTAACACAAAAATTAGAGATTAATTTAATTAAATTGCAATTATTCCAATTATTATCATAGTCCAAATCCCAATAAATTTATAAATCTTGACTTCCATTCTTCTTATCTCACCAATTGCTTTAATTAATTTGGATTTCACTAATTAAGTAAATTACTACAATTGCTTTCAAATTAAATTCTATGAACTAAACAAATAGGTAATTCATAACAATTGTAACCATTAAACTTTAATTAACTTTAAGTTTATTACTTTCAAACAAATATTATAATTACTTACAGAACATTGATTTTATTCAATCACTATTTATTCATTATAAATTCATTGATTAATCCAATGTTTACATTTATTTTTCTTATATGAATTTATTGCTAAGTATTCCTATTTACAATCAATTATAACCCAGCAATTGTTTCAATCAATCGATATTGGATTGAATTAATTATTTATTAGCTTACACCATCCTATAACCGAGTTATACCATTTTCCATTATTTCATTTATTGCAATCCCGTTCAATTTACACAATTCAGCTTTAATTAACTTCGTTGTTATATTCCATCCTAGTTATTATTTCATTATTTATTATAATTACTTACATCATATGAATTCATTTTATTACCCTAAATCAGACATTAATTCATATATTCATACAATATTTACCTTTATTTACTTATATTAAATCTTATTCCCAAAGATAACAGTTGCAAAAAATTAATAGGACAATTAAATAGTAACTTACGACCGTTACTATTATTTTGGTTTACATTAATTACAATTAATATCCTTAAAAAATTTATTTACTTGGTGTCGTGCTTTCTATTTCACTAGTTACTATCCTATAAATGAATTTTACGTTTCCCTTTTAATTTACATTCACACTTTCCGTTATTATATTAATTATCATTAAGTACATTAAATTCTATTTACTTGTAATTGGCAAATTAACTGATAACAACCATTTGTCATCATTATACCTTTTATAGTACTTGTATGTTCATTCCTCCTAATCCAATATCATCTATCATATTATTTCACACATTAATTCAATAATTACATTTGCTTTCTCATATTCCATTTATATCCAAGTATATACTTTCACTACTACATTTATTAGAATTTTATTCAAATTACTAATAATTAGTTTTAATTACCCTTGCTATATTTCATTCTTAACAATTATTTCAATATAAATTATAAAAAATTTCTCCTTTCTAATATTTGATTACAAAAATCTTATTAATATAACAAATTTAGTTATCAAAATTTACGGGTCGTTACACTCTCCCCCACTCAAAACTTTTCGTCCCCGAAAAGGAAAAAGAAGAGAAAAGAAGAATTAAGAAATCAATATATCTTACTTAAATATTAAATTTATAAACAAATAAATTTACAAAATTAATTGATTTAAATAAACTATACCAATGTATAACCACTAAATCCTTTTTATACTTAAATTAATAAAGCTTGGAAAACATCTTCAAAAATTTTCTAAGTCCAAAATTTACATAAAATTTTGGCAAAGTCTCCTTTGTACGGAGAGGCTCGGGAGAAAATATAATATCAAATATAATAATATATAACATATATTTTCCAAAATAATATATATATATCCCCACAAGGGAAAAATAATATAATAGCGCTATAAACCGTAATCCGAGAACGTACCTATTTGTCGGGCTATTAACGCTTAATTATGAAACCAAAAGCAGTAGCAATTTCTTCCATAACTTGTATTTCACTTATATAATCCAAAAGAGTTAATAATTATATAAAATGAAATATTTAAAGTGGTTTCAACCATAAACAACAAATCAATACAAACATCAATCACTTACAACAAGGCATACAACCATCACATAGAATCAACTCAAATCAATCATTCATTCATATCAAACAAAACAAATAGTTGTTTGGGTTTTGAAAACTTTAAATTGTACAGAGTGAAAATAAACTACTATGTGAATCATTTACTCAATAGTCTTAGATGAAATTAAATAGATTATTCATCATTTAAACAAAATTTAAAACATCCTTGTCCAAACGACCATAAACCAAACAACAACAATTTCAGACAATAGATCAAGTTTTCCTATTAATTCCATTTCACACAATTATTGCTTCATTTCCCTTTCATTCATTATTTATTTTTATCTATTTCTATTCATTACTTACCAATTCATTTTCTTCTATCTGTAAAATGCCAAATTCTATTCATTGCATTACATTCATTTATTTATATTATCATATACAATCAAATTTCTTAGCAGGTAAATTTATTAACTTAAGTTTTTTAATCATCATTTTTTTTCCATCTTTTATTCTTACTTTATTCAGAAGCAACTTCAATCTATTTACTTAAGTTTATGATTACTTACTTACAATACCTACTTTTCATTATTTTTAATTAGTACCATCTCAATTATACTTAAGTTTACAACAACCACAACATCCAATTCTTATTTATTAAAGAATTTCATTGAATACTTTCATTATCTCAAGTTTATTGCTTGTATAATATCTATTACAATTTCTTATTAAAATTTCAACCCTTTTTTTTGGTAAGTTATATGTATGCTTCTAAGGATGTAATAGAAAGTTACACAAGTTTATTTTATTTCTTTTAATTAACTTAATGTTCAATAATATTATTCTTTGTTTCATAGTTACAATTTCTAATTCTCTTTAATCCCATTTATAACTTAGCATTGAATCTCTTATTTCAATTAAAGGTTCAATTTATAAATTAGTTACAGCCCATGTTCTACAATAACTGAAACCATTGATTAACGGAAACTTGAGAACTAAATACCGGGTTAAATTTCAAATCATTTTAAAATAACAGATAAATGCATATACTTACAATTTATATTTCTAATTATATTTAAAACAATTTAAAATTTATTTTTGTTTATCAAAATAAATATTGTAGTAAAACTACTATAGTGCCTTCCCACTTCGAAACTCAAAAATGAATGTCGATGATGCGTCCGCCATCACCGAGATTATTTCCAACGATAGAGAGGGAAGTAAAGAACTTATTTCTTTTCAAAATTTATTTAAAACAATTCTTTCAAATTATATTGAAATATTTATATCAGAAAATACTTCTAATAATATTATTATTATATATCAAAATTATTCAAAAGAAAGTTTCAAAACCTCGGAACTTAAGTTCTAAATTTCCAATTTCCATTTATTTTATTTTCAATCTCATTTCAACTATTATTTATAAATTTCATTACCTAACAACCAATATATTGCAACCAAATATATATATCATTTACAAAAATTTAATTTATATATAGAAAATATAATAGGCAAAATTATTTCATTCACCTATATTAAAACAAATATTGTGTCGGTCTGTCCTATTAAGTATTTAGAAATCCCTATTGAAGTCATAGCGTCCCATGCATCAACCAGAATTTATAAATACAAAACGGAACAAATTAACTCAATATTAAAACCTTTTATAACATTAACAAATACGCTCTCTCATATATACACACTCATCGACTCCTCATAGTGTATTGCTACCCTATTTAAAGAGTTTGACCCCACAAAGCTAAGGTTTATCGCTAAACCAAAGCTTTGATACCAGATGTAACGTCTTGCCTTTTCGAATGCTTTAAACCAATGATAAACCACACACGTCAGACTTAAACCATGCATAAGGGCGGACTGTTATGGGATAATTAAGAAAAAGCAGAGAAAGAAAATAAAACAAAATAGAATCTTGCAGCGGAACGAAAAAATATAATAATCAAATATACAGTTCATGAAGCCGTTTTATAAAATATTCGATTGTATTTATACAATAAATATCAGAGTTGCACATACCGACGAATAATAATCAATGCAGCGGAATACAGCGTGTAGTGGAATATAAAAATAAATAATAATAAATCTTCGTCTTCGTCCTCCAGAATAAAATCTCAAATCTTGAAATGATCGGACTGACACGAGCGAATTGAAAAGACAAAACACTCGAGTCAGAACTAAAAGATCTTATGTAAGTTAAATCAACTAAAATAAATATGAGTGTAACGGCGTCGAAGATGTTTACGGGGATTGACATCTCCTATCCAATGTCTAACGTGAGTGCAGTAACTTAAGAGGTGCTCGAGATTCACATCTCCTAAGGATCCGTTAAACTATTTACTATGTAGTAATATTTTGCTATTATAATAATGTCTATTATAAAATAAACTTACTTTTAAATAGAGTGAAGGGGTTACCCATATAGCCCTTACCACATAATAGTCCCAATAGTCCATCCAGTATCAACGCATCTCCAGATCGGGAGACTACCCTAAATACTCCACGGGCTACGGGAGAAAACCAAACTCGTACAAGGCACGCTAGGGTTGGTGACACGACACAACTAGGCAATGCCAGGGTAGATATGCCAATTACGCATCCGGGCTGGTGGTAACACGTAGCACGTAGTTACTGCCCACCTCGAGCCACAACCCCAAAAAGAAAATCAAAAGTGGCCACCGAATCAATCCAAATGTCAGAGTATAATATCGAAGGGATGTGTCCGATTAAAGGTGCTACCTCATTGGCCCGAGAATCGCTCCGGTTTTATCAACCTTATGCCAACTCACGGGAGTCAGGTCCACGTATTTACCTCAAAGGAACGCCGCCACCATCCTACTTCATTCTGAAATCTCCACCGCGTACACGGTTGCAAAGTGGTTTTCGGAGTTGGCATAGAGTATGAAAACTTCCAATCCCGGTCTCTTTAACAACCAAACATTATTATAACACCGCGGTCTTTTCAAAATAGTTTATACTTTAAAAACAGAATATAATATCCGTTTCAAAACCATATAAATACGATATCCTTTCCATTTCTAAAACCAAACCATTTTGATATCATTTTTATAAAATCCCAAATCAACATAATATCATTTTATTTCAAGGATATCCTTTTCAAAAGTCATAACATTTTCAGCGTTTAACATTTCGAAATCAAAATACTAGAAATATAACCCTTTCAGTTTATTCTACCTCGCAACTCATAACTTCCACCAATTATGTGGTTTAAATATTTAAAATACTTTATATACCCAAATAGCCTCTTTAATTTTCAGAAATCAACTTCAAAACTCGAATTTCTAGATATTGAATTTAATCCAAATCCCAAAATAATATACTTCAATTAAATTCAGTTTCAAAATAAACTTTTCCAAATTTTGTTGATTTCAAAGCCGATTTGACTCACAACATAGACCCTTTCAAATTCAATATATTTCAAAGCTTAAATATTCAATATTTCAAAACTAAATTTTTATAACTTATATATATATACCCATTTCACTTTTACTAATATTTAGTTTTAAAATATTTTCTTACTAAATCCAATATCCTCTAAATAAAACCTTAAATTCAACAACTGAATATTCCTCAATCTATTCGCTTAAATCACCTTAAACCCGAATTAAGTTACAAAACTATATTCTTTAAATTCTCAATTTCAATAAGTTCTAAATGGATCCTTATTAAATATAACTCTTAATTAAATAAAATTTCAATCAATTTCAAACTATCATTTCAGCCTTGATTTATTAAGTCAATATAAACTGTATATTAAACTATAATTTAAGTAAGTACTTATCCATATTATATTTTAATAAAATCAAACTTTATTTTATACTTTAAGCCAATTTTATACATAGCTTAAAACCAAAAAATTTAAATATATATAAAATAACCTTTATCAAATATCCAAATCAGTATCTCATAAAATCATATATCTATTCTTTACAAAACTATAGAAATCATTTCAAAATATTATTATATATAAAAACACGGTGTCTGTATATAATTTTCTATCCTATGGTCAAGTGATACGGATATTTACCATTTCAATCCGTAATTTAAAATAAAAATTTGCGGTTATATATCATTTCAAACCGCAACCCCGAAGGAAGTAAATGCATAACAACTTGCAGATTATGATGATATAAATAAAACATCCATTCATCCATCATGAAATCATACATCCATCACAATCATTATCCAAAATAATCAATCAATATCAATATATAACTGATAATATATAACAGGCAATTAACATGCAGTTATATTCAATAATAAATTAAATAATGATTTTATTTAAATAAATGCAATTAACTGAGACGATTAAAAATATACAAACAGTCATAAATAAATTCATAATCACAACATAAATTAATTTGACAAACATAAGAATTTTTAGAAGTTATGAGTGGGTTAAAACACTCACATTTTGAATTTAAATTGGATCTAAATCCAATTTAAACCCAAAATTTGAACAGCCTTAGATTTCGTCCAAATCAATGCCAAAATGTCCAGAATTCCAATACGAACCAAGCGGACAAAACCGCGCATGAAACGGACCTCGTGTGCGAAAGTTACACAAGTTAGAAGTTATATAATTTCAATTTCAAACAAATAAAATAAAATAAAACTTTACACGTCACAAGAGGGGCCACGTCCTTCTTCACGTACGCAAGCTACAGGACGCGAACCGAACCCATCCCCATGGCCATTTGACTGACCTTTGACCACCCAAAGCTCCTCCTCTCTGCCGTCGTAGATCATGGCGCGGCCGTCGTTGATTTTGTCTCGCCTCCCTCTTCACGGTGCCGAACTCCGGCCAGCTCTGGTGCTAGCCGCCGTCGCCCCTATGTAGGGTTAACCGAATCATAATTCACGAAATTCGAGAGCTATGGATCAAATTGGAAGACGCGACCACTGCCGATAGCTCCTGCCACCCCTCTTGACAAAACCCAGAAATAATTTCCCAATTGTCGCCCCAAACAAAAACGCCCAATCAAGCTTTGACCGCAATTTGCCGCTGAATCGAGCATCGATTGCAAAAACAGAAACTACATGTAGATTCGTATCGATGAGACCTTCGATATATAATTTTTAAAATTTTTTGATTTGAATTTGATTTGTGTTTGGATCTAGAATATGTTTGTCTGCCATTAAGGAAGAGGGGGAATAGAATGACTTGTACGTACAGACAAATGAGAAATAGAGAGGCTAGGGTTTATAACAGGGTATTTGTAGACAAGGTTGAAAAAAGAATAGATGGATCAGATTGTATACGTGTTAAACGATAAAGTGGCCCGGAAAGCCCATTCTGACTCCAAAACAAAATTGGGTCAACCATATATCAAAATAGATGTTTTAAAATATTTTAAACGCAATGGAAAAGGTTTTAAGTCCTAATTCCATCGTATGAAAAAGTTATGCTAAAATCAATATTTTTTCAAATTGATGTCAATTAATTTAAATTTCATTGATTTCTGGGCGTTTCGAGTCCGTGCGATCAAACGACAAGTCCGATCGTTACGAAACTAGAAATCCTACAATAATTCACCGTTATGGATCCAATGAAACTAGTTTCGTTGAAATCCGAATCAATTGCCAAATTGGCTATTTTTACATTAATTAAATAAATTAAAAATTAATTAATTAAATCAAATTTTAAATTTCAATTCGAAATTGACAAATTTCATCACCTATGTTTCCTCAATCATTTTCAATGATTTAAACAAATTTGAATGTCAAATTAGAGATGATTAGTTTATAAATTTCAATATTAATCCTCAATTTCATTAAATTCAACATTATAAATTTAATTTCCAATAAATCTATTAGATTGACTTCATTCTATTATTCGATTCATTATTATCAACCGGATAAAATTTAACATTGGATTTACAAACTATTTCCTTAATATTCTTACATTCCATATTGATTTCAATTAAAGCAAAAATTAGAGATTAATTTCATTAAATTGCAATTACTCCTATTATTATCATAGTCCAAATCCCAATGAATTTATAAATCTTGACTTCCATTCTTCTTATCCAACCAATTGCTTTAATTAATTTGGATTGCACTAATTAAGTCAATTACTACAATTGCTTTCAAATTAAATTCTATGAACTAAACAAATAGGTAATTCATAATAATTGTAACCATTAAACTTTAATTAACTTAAGGTTTATTACTTTCAAACAAATATTATAATTACTTGCAGAACATCGATTTTATTCAATCACTGTTTATTCATTATAAATTCATTGATTAATCCAATGTTTACATTTATTTTTCTTATATTCATTTATTACCAAATATTTCTATTTACAATCAATTATAACCTTGCAATTGTTTCAATCAATAGGTATTGCATTGAATTAATTATTTATTAGCTTACACCATCCTATAACCGAGTTATACCATTTTCCACTATTTCATTTATTGCAATCCTGTTCAATTTACATAATTCAGCTTTAATTAACTTCGTTGTTATATTCCATCCTAGTTATTATTTCATTATTTATTATAATTACTTGCATCATATGAATTCATTCTATTACCCTAAATCATACATTAATTCATATATTCATACAATATTTACCTTTATTTACTTATATTAAACCTTATTCCCAAATATAACAGTTACAACAAATTAATAGGACAATTAAATAGTAACTTACAACTGTTACTATTATTTTGATTTACATTAATTAATATCTTTAATAAATTTATTTACTTGGTCTCATGCTTTCTATTTCACCAATTACTATCTTATAAATGAATTTTACGTTTTCCTTTTAATTTACATTCACACTTTCCGTTATTATATTTATTTTCATTAAGTACATTAAATTCTATTTACTCGTAATTGGCAAATTAACTGCTAACAACCATTTGTCACCATTATACCTTTTATGGTACTTGTATGTTCATTCCTCCTACCCAGTATCATCTATCATATTATTTCATACATTAATTCAATAATTACATTTGCTTCCTTATATTCCATTTATATCCAAGTATATACTTTCACTACTACATTTATTAGAATTTTATTCAAATTACTAATAATTAGTTTTAATTACCCTTGCTATATTTCATTCTTAACATTTATTTCAATATAAATTATAAAAAAAATTCTCCTTTCTAAAATTTAATTACAAAAATCTTGTTAATATAACAAATTTAGTTATTAAAATTTACGGGTCGTTACATGATTGAATTGGGCCCCGAAACACGATGCATTGTGTTTGTAATACGGGTAAAACCTTGTAAACGCCTGACAACACGTGTTGTTTGGAGTTCGTTCGAAAAAGCAGTTAAATTGAGAATAATAATAAAAATTTAGTGAATATTAGGCTCAGGTCCCTAATAAGTTTCAAAATACACAAAAACCCCAGTAAAAAAGGTATGTAAATTAAGCCCCTAGAATTAAGTTACTAAGTAATTGCATATAGTTATGCAATTATTCATTGAATAATTGCAGATAGTTATGCAGTTATATCCAAAAGTTGCTTAAATTTATACGATTTGTTAGGTAAATAATTGTGAAAATTTCCACAATTTTTTGGTGAATAATTGCGGAATTTTTCGTAACTTTTCAAAAAAATTGCGGAATTTTTTGCAATTTTTCAGTGAATAATTATGGAAATGTCTGTAATTTTTTGATATAATTGCATAAATGTATGCAATTATTCACTGAATAATTGCATAAATGTATGCCATTATTCAATAACTTAATTCTAAGGACCTAATTTACAAACTTTTTTTTACCGAGGTTTTTGCGTATTTTAAAACTTATTAGGGACTTGTGCCAAACTGTACCAAAAATTTATTTATATAAATCGTATATATATAAGCCGTGTACAGTAAAACCCTAGGGTTAACTTTCACGGCCGCCTCCTGTAAAATTCAATGGTCGAAATTCATCATACTTATCTTCTCGATTCCTCACGATGTATTTAATATTGTCGAAAACTTTCTAAAGGAAAATCTTAGAGCTCGTCGAGCTCTACGAAGTGGATGGTGATGATCGAGTAAAGTGAATCGACGGGGTGGTGGTTTGGGTTCAAGCGTATCGAGTTCATGCGCAAATCTCAAGGCGGTGGTGGCGCTGGGTGATGCCGCACTTAGCACGGAGTTCAGAGGGGTGTAGACGCGTGTTATGGATGAAGTTGATCAACTCCTGGTCGAGCTATGGTGGTTGACGATGAGTTTGGGGTTGCGATGTTGGGTTGCTCGAGTTCTTCTCTGTACGTTCTAGAGGGAAGAGAGAGCGGCCACGATTTTTCTTGTTCAAAATGAAGGGAAGATCTGGTTTGTAATATAATAAATTAAAATAAAGAAAGTAATTCATATAATTTATATTTCAATGTTTAAAAACTCATATTTTGGCCATACCAGGTCGGAATGGGACAAAATTCGTGGCGCCATTATCACAACGACGGCATCTACACGAGAGTGTACAGCTGGAGGCATTTGGAGAAATTAAATTTTTTTGATTAAATCATAATGGCTCGATTAATTTAAAAATTGGAACACTCGATGTTTTAAACTCAAGTTGAGTTAATCTCACTCATATCTGGATTACTGGCCAATTTAAATTGTTAAAATTTAAAGTATTGGTTGAATGATTGAATATGATTATTATTACCAGTATGGATGTGATATTATATATAGTAGTATATATATTAGAGTGATTGATATTCCCGCATTATATCGCGGATGAAACCCTATGCGCCCCGCATAATAGCGGATGACCTTTTATGCCGCGATGTCCCCCTCGAAGTGGGATTTGGTATTTTATTGCTGTGATAACATCTGTGGATGCAAGCAAACAGGTTGGAGGGATCCAACAGGATTCCTAGAAATTATTGAAATTTATTTTCATAGTCTGTGATATGATTGATTTTTTGTGATAGATTATATTGGAAATTGAAGTTGTTGAATGTATGGTTTGGCTAGACATAGTTTGGAATTTTAAAATGTCAAAATAATAAAGATATGATTTTTGAAGGAAAATAAAAGAGAGAATTTTAACTAAAATAAATATGGTGAATTTGAACATATTTAAAAGAACGAATTTGGAAAGGATAAAAAGTTTGATTTTAAAACCTTATCAAATAAATTCCTAGTATGGGGAAATAGAGATTTTAAATAATTGGAGTTTTAAAGCCAAAAGTGTTATTGTTAAGAATTAAAGAAATTATTTTAAAATTCAAGATTTAAATAGTTTGGGAGAAATAAAGGGAGAAATTTGAAATAAAGTATGAAATCGGTATTTTAGTTTTAAATAAGATTTTAAATCATAAATAAAGAAGTGAATTTGGAATCAATGAGTTTTGGAATAAATCGGAGCAAGCAAAGGAATTTATTTCTATGGAGCTAGTTTTGAAAAGCGATTTGGAAATCGACTAAGTGTTGAAACTGTGATTTGAAAGAAATGAGGGTATGGAAATTATAAACTTCGTTTATAAATAAAGTGGAATATTTATCAGTGGATAAATTTGAAAGTATAAATTCACAGTGGGAATTAATGAGAAGAGGCTGATTCATTTAAAAATAAAAAGGTGGTTTTATTTTAAAAAGTATGGAAAAGAATTTTATGGGATTGAGATGTAAATTAAACTGAAAATAAATCAAGAAGGATTTATAAATGATTAGATGGTCATATTAGAATGGAAAGTGTAATTTCCTGAAAAGCTAAGTATATTTTTTAAAAGAAGATTTCTAAGTATAACTTTAAGGTTTTAAATTTTTTTAAAACAATGTTTCAGAGAAATTTATTATTTTTGATTGTTTTAGAATTTTAAAGTAAATACTATTCAATATAATTTTAGTAGAAATTATTTTAAGGTTTAAATTATTATTATGTTTTGAAATAAAATTTTCTAATATTTATACTTTATACAAAAATTTATTTTAAAAATAGTTTGTGGCTAAAGTTTTACTTGGAAAATTATTATAGAATTTCATAACTATTATTTTGAGTAAAGTGATTTAAGTGGTTTTATTTCAAAGCTTTAAGAGTATGCTTTTGGGTAAAGTGATTTAAATTATTAAAAATCTAATGTAATAAGATTTGGAGTTTCTCAGTGGAAATAAAATAATTGGTTGATTTGATTGTTTATTTGATAGTTAAATAACCGACTATCAAATCTGGACCCAAAATATAACTTTGGAAATATCTGGAAGAGGTATGGGAATTATTTGGTACAATTGCCAACGAGGTGCAATACTGTACGTATAAACTCGTTCGTTCTTCTAGGACGTTTATAAGGAAATCTGTCCACTAACGGTTAGGTGGTGAACTCTGATCTTATTTTCGTCTATATATTTCCTAAAGAAATGGGGTTGAGTTTACCGGAAAATAGCGAACATTGTTTCGAAGAGATCAGGATCGAACTTGTGATCCGAAAACCACTTCGATCCAACGAGTACGTTTTCGTGATGAAGACAAGAGCTTGTAGTTGAAGATGGAGCAGTGAAGTATAAGGGCTAAACACTACCGATCCTGAGAGTGATTCCAAAATGAATGTAGTAGGAGTAGTGCCTTCGGTTTCGTTCGGACCTGGAACAGACTTGTATGGATGAATGCTTTCAGAACATCGTCGGGAGGACGATGAGCATTCTAAGTGAGACATGGTCTAAAAAGGTAACGCTTAGCCTCGAGCCTCATCAATCGGAAATAACTAAAAATCAGGTGTTATGCAGCAAGGATAAGTGGGTAACACCCAATTAGGGTAAGATCATCCCTGTCTAAAGGTCCCTTTTTATTCGGCTGTGTGGACGGTTGCTGATCCCAACCGCGGGGTGATCTTATTCGGACTATCCAGTAAGGGTAGCTCCGGTCTTGTGTTGCAGAGGATTGGGAAGGAACCTCGATATACTGATCTAGACTAGGTAGTGTGACAGGTGGTACCCCAGTGCCTAGTCATTAGTTGAAAATCCATTCCCCCTACGTGCCCTTTACGGTTTTGATTGTAGAGCCTTGTATTACTGGAATTTAATGAATGTAACAATTTTAGCTATTTGATTTAAGTATTTTTACTTAGACATTATTATAATATCAAAGGATTTTATAAGAAATGTTTTGGTTATCGTAAGGTAAAAAACCGATATGTTTATTTGTGACGTAGTCTTACGAGATCCCTTTGATTTTCAAAGGTTTTGAAAACCTTAATAATTAAATTGAGTGTATTTTTCTCACGCTGGTTTTCCAGACTGACTCGGGTGTTATTTTATTATAATGCTCGGGTGAGACCGAGTATTATAAAATACAGGAAATGATGCTGTGGTGCTCAGGAGACGAGCTGTATGGTGAGACGTATCACACGTACTTGAAGTATATTCCACTGCATTATAAGTTGTATAGTCAGCTTTTGTGGGGACAAGTTAATATAACTGTCCAGTATTTTTTATTGATTGTGTTGTACTTTGATGATGTAATGTATAAAACATATATAGTTCTTTTTGTATAAAGATCAGTCATTTATCTATTATAAATTGTTCATCTGCGATTGTGAGATTCTGATGTTGTTTTGTTTTCTCTTCTTCTACCTCCTTCTTTCTTTCCCTCAGCAATCTACCTTTTTCGGCACTCGTTCATTCGGCATATTATACAATAGCGTATTTGTGTCGAATTTTCATTGGTCGAGAAGGGCAGGTCGTCACAGGCCACCAACTTTAGCAGGCGATTTCCCTATATATACAGAGCCTATGGCTGTTGGAAATAGATTTTTGCTCTTTTTTTCCTTCATCTTCTATCTTTCCTCTCGATAGTCACCAAAACATACATTTTTGGCTATTCTAGGCTTTAAGAACTTGTTAATCCCTTCTACCGGTGACTCTCAATCGAATAATCAATAAACTACAATGGATGTGTCTAGAGATTGCCGACCCACTATAAAAATTCGTACGTTCCCTTAAATTTCTTATCAAATTTGCTAGATCTCAATTTTTCTATAGGTTTTGGGTGTTGTACAATCTTTGACTTCAACATTTTGGTGCTTTCACCATGAACTTGATTCTCATGGTCAGATGTTGCTTGCTATTTTAGGTTTAAAGAGATTCAGTAGCTAGATCCAGTAGATTTTCTTTAAGGAATCTGAAAACTTGTTGATGGAAATCAATGGAGCCTTGGAAAACTAAAAGATCAACTAGCACGATTGCTGGTACTGAAGGGGCGATAACTGGTGGTGATGAGGGAAATGTTCACCAATTGGAAGTTAGTAATCAACTGGCAGTACCAGGATCGTCTGCTCAACAAAAGATGGTTACAAGAGTTGAATTCAACAAGATGATGCATGAACTTAACCAAAAGTGAGTGGATAGTCAAAAGGTTCTATTGGATAGGATGGATGCTAACATAGCACTACTTACCCAGCAACTATAGAGAACCAAGAGGAATATAAAGGAAATCTCTCTCTTGGGTTTGAAGAACAAAATTCTTCTATTTCTGGTCAAAATTGGCGAATGAAAGGCAAAAATAGAAGGAAGTAGGTGTTGGATCAATAGAGGGAGAAGATCGAAGGAGTAGGAGTGCTCCCCCTAAAATAAGAGCACTAGATGTCGGCCACTATATGGTCAGCACCAAAAGGAATATCACAATTCGTGATTAATAAGTAACTGAGGCTGTGGACTTTTGAGACTCGAAGGATGACCTGCAACATGACGGTGATGATTACGTGGACGTTGATACTAATGGATCTAGAATTCAAATAGCTGCAACAGAACCAACCAAACATCAACAGAAAGCCAGGGGAGTGTTTCTCCTAAAGACTGAAGAACCTGGAAGTCACTGGGAAAACCGAGATCATTTGCAGAGCCAAACACTCGACTCAACCCCTAATAGTCAACCTTTGGAATACCATGTCAGTGAGGAATATATAACGGATATAATTAAGCGGTTGGTCAAGTAAAAGAAGAAAGAATGAAAATTGGGGTTCTGCGCTAAGCAGAACTCCAATTAAGGAAAATATTCTAAGAGAAGAGTATCCCAAAAGCTTTATGGTGCCAAAGATGCCATTATATAATGAGACTATTGATCCTAGGAAACATTCTCTCAAGTATAAATGGCACATGGACGGTGCAAGAGTGCCAAATGTTATTCGATGTATATATTTTTCTATCTTCTTAGAAGAAGTTGCATCGACGTGGTTCACTAGAACCACGTCGAGATCCATATCAATTGTTGATGAGTTGGCTTGGAAGTTCTAAGAGCAGTTCCAACTCCATGTTGCATGACTTAAGGATGTGATGTCCTTGTCGAGTCTTTCTTGAAGACCTAATGAGTTACAGAATGGGTTCTTGAATAAATTTAATACTGCCATTACAGAGGTAAGTAATCCAAAGGAGGATACGGTATTGATGGTATCGGTCTACCTAGAAAAGGATTTTGATAAATGGCTGAAAATGAAGCAACCTACGATTATTGAAGAATTCCATTGGAAGGCTAATCGGCTTCTATGATTGGAAGAAGCAAGTCTAGGAAGAGATGACGACAGACAATCAAAGGAAGTTATCTAGAGTAACATGATGGTCAAACAAGTTGGAGAAAGCTCTGGCAATGTGGTAGTTAACGTTGGAAATTCCAGCAATTAAAAGAATAAAAATCAAGGCTCTAGCGGTAGGCACGACGAAAAAAAAACTTGAGAAATATGAAACCAAAAGATTGTGCTCCTGAATGATACACTGGAAAATATATACCTTGCTACTTAAAGACCAAACGATATAGAAAGCCGCCAGAAAGGAGGCAACCATGTATGAAAGCGCTCTAAAAAGTTTTGTCATATCCATGGAACTCACGGACACAACGTGAATGAGTGCCAACATGTGAGGAATCTCATTGAAGGAATGAGGAAGAACAAGCTCCAGTAGTATGTTAAAGAGCCATAGGAAGGTGTTCAGGCCACAAGACCCCAAGGGCCGTCGACCAAGGGGGTCGACCTGGACTAAGCGGAGAAGGGCCCAGGAGAAATGATCGAAGGCAGGTAATCAATACCATAATCGAAGGACCTCATCAAGTAGAGAAAAGCTGAAGGGAAATGGAGTAGTACATGAGCTCACTAAATAACTTACCACATGAGGATTAGTTTGACGTGGAAGTAGTAGAGAATGATAATGGATGATGTTATATTCAGGAATAGGGATGCTGATATGGTCGAAGCACCAACTTTCGACCCCATAGAAATAACGGCAGTTATAAGACCAACAACGAAACGTCGGGTCTTGGTAGATACAGGAAGTTCTATGAACATACTATTTAAAAGGACATTTGATCAAATGAAGATTAACATAAAGGAGGTTATAGATTGTAAAACCAAGATCCAAGGGTTTACAAATGAAGCAAAACAGCTGATTAGGAAGATCAATCTGCCTAGAGTTGGGTAAAAGAGATTGTAGGATAGTCCAGATTCATAAATTTGTTATTATGGATGAATATTCGACATACATTGCCTTTTTGGGCTGACCTGACCATGCTGATTTTATAGTAGCACTAGCTCCTTGGTGTTTAATGATGAAATTTCCCACAGAGAATCGAGTCAGATCAATAAGAGAAGACCAAAGCACAGGAAGAGAATTCTAGTCTGCGGAATCGAAGGAAGCAAAGCGATGAGAGAAAGGATGTAAAGGGATACCTCCATATTGGAGATTCTCAAGCATAGCAACTAAAGCCCGAACCTTAGCTCGGGAACCATACAAGGTTTGATAAGGCTATGGATCCCAAGAAGAAGTCAGGAGAAGCGTAAGCAGCACTGGCAGAGCTGACGATGAATGTTCCAATCGACATGGATGATCCTACACGATTTTTAAAGATTGGATCTTAGCTTGGCCTTAATTTAAGGAAGGAATTGGTTAATTTCCTTCAAGGGAATCTGGACGTGTTCACTTCAATGCATTCAGATATGTGTGGGATATCCCCCAAGATAGCATGTCATGCACTAAATATAAATCCAAAGTTTACACCGATTAATAGAAAAGACAGTCTGGATTCGAGGCGATCCGCTGCGTTGAAGGAAGAAGTGGATAAGAAAATGGAAAATGGCTTTATCAACAATTTTATATATGCTAAATGAGTATCCAACCCTGTGTTGATTAAGAAATCAAATGGAAATTAGCTTATGTGTGTCGACTATTCGGATCTAAATAAGGTATGCCCGAAGGATAGCATTCCTTTACCCAGGATTGACCAAGTGGTAGACGGGACTGCAGAGCATGAGTTACTCTCAGTCATGGATGCTTATCTACGTTATAACCATATTCTGATGCATATTTCTTATCTAGAGAGCACTAGCTTAATAACAAATTTAGGACTATACTACTATCGGGTAATGTCGTTCAGGTAAAAAAATGTCGGAGTTACTTACTAGAGATTCGTAAATTATACGTTCAAGAATCATATCAAGAAAACAAGGAAGGTGTACATGGATGGCATGCTTGTGAAGTTGCAAGTATCTTAAAACTATTTGGATGAACATTCAAAGATGTTTGTAGTCTTACAAAATCATGAAATGAAGATGAATCCATTAAAATGTTCTTTTAGTGTGGCATTGAGAAAATTTCTGGGATTCATTGTTAATGCAAGGGGATGAAGGCCAATCCATAGTAGATTAACACCTTAAGGAACATATCTGCCCCGACTACGAAGAAACAACTACAAAGCATAAATAGGAAGATCGCTGCCTTGAATCAGTTCACCTCAAAGGCAGCATACAAAAGCGTACTTTCTTTGATGCCCTCAAGAAGGGTAAGAAGAATTTTGAGTGGAATCAAGTTTATCAAAATGCCTTCACGGAGTTGTTGAGGCACATAGAGATGCCGTCAGTCTTATCCAAACTACTAGACATGGAGGACCTATTTGTCTATTTGGCAGTGTCTGCCCATGCATTGCGTGTAGCATTAGTACATGAAGAGATAAGGATTAAAAGGCAGGTCTACTACACCAGTAAGCGGTTTATGGGAGTTGAAAAGAACTGTCCAAAATTGGAAAAACTGGCATACTAATTGCTAATTGCATCAAGAAAGCTGAGGCTATATTTCTAAGCTCATTCGATGAAAGTGCTGACGGATAATGCCCATGCATTGAGTGTAGCATTGGTATGTGAAGAGATAAGGAATAAAAGGCAAGTCTACTACATCAGTAAGTTGTTTACGGGAGCTAAAAAGAACTATCCAAAATTGGAAACACTGGCAAACTAATTGCTGATTGATCGAGAAAGCCGAGGCTATATTTCTAAGCTAATTCAATCAAAGTGCTGACGGATAAGTCATTGAAGTAGGTGTTATACTGACCCGTGACTTTAGGAAGGCTATTGAAGTGGAGCATAGAGTTGAGCCAATATAGTGTTACTTACCATCCGAGGAGAGCGATAGCGGACATACGCTAGTAGATTTCATCGTCGAGTTTATCTTGCGAGATGGTGAAGAAAAGGATATGTGGATGAAGTTTCCCATTGGAAGTTATTTCTAGATGGTGCCTAAAATGAGCGTAGTTTAGGCATACGAGTTGTGCTCGAAACCCTTGAAGGGTGGTCCGTTGTCACAGCCAAGGTTGGAGTTTCCTACAACAAACAATGAGCCTAATTACGAAATGCTGATAGCAGGATTGAGGATAGCAAAAGAGCCAGGGAAAAGGACACTATGCATATTTAGTGATTCCCAGCTGGTGGTTTGTCAAGTTAGAAAGGAATATCATACTAAGGGTGCGAGACTTTCACTTTACCTAACCAAAGCGCTGGAGGATTCATGGATGACTCTGATCAAAGAATATTTTATCAAGGGGACTCTCCTAAGAGATAGAAATGTATTATAGAAACTAGTTCGAAAAGCACCTTGATTCATGATGTAAGAAGAAGTATTATACATAGTAGGATTCTTAACCCCTGCTTTGGTGTGTAACCAAGGATGAGTCTAGGAAGATTCTCATGGAAATCCATGAGGGCAGCCGTGATGATCACATCGAGGGAAGGCTCTGGCTAAAAAGGCACTTCCCTATGGATATTTCTGGTTAGCAATAAATCGTGGTGTAGCTAATTACATAAGATAGTGCGACAATTGCCAGGGATTTGTAAAGATCTTAGGAGCTTTCTCTATAGAACTTACATAAATGGTTAGCTCATGACCATTTATGGTTAAGGGAATTGATCGAATCAGTGTGCTACCAATTGCAAAAGGTGTATCTAAATGCAATAGATATAGTGGACTACTTCATGAAGTGGGTAGAAGTAGAACTGCTTGCCATGATCATGACAAAAAAGGTAATCAACTTCGTGACAAAGAGCATCATTTGTAGGTTCGGAATACCTTAGCAAATCATCACAAACAATGGAACTCAATTCGAGAATACCGAGTTCAAGAGTTTCTATAAGCATTACAAAATCTAAAAGAGCTCCTTGGTGTAGCACATTCATAGGCGAACAGAAAACTGGAGGTGGGAATATAATCATTAAGTCTACCTTGAAGAAGCGATTAACTAAAGCTAGAGGAAACTAGCTCGATGGACTTCTGTTAGCATTATAGACTTATAGGATGAACCATAAGTCAGAAACTGGACATTTCACCGTTTTCTCTGGCATATGGACCAGAAGCTATGATTCTGATAGAGCTAGAATTTCCTTCTCATCATAAAAGCTATTTCAATCCAAAAGTAAATGATGAATTCTTACTTGAGTCCCTTGATTTGGTTGATGAGGAAAGGGGAAAAGCGAAACTAAGGTTAGTTGGTCATTAGAAAAGAGAAGCACGATATTTTAACACCAAGGTCCGAAACCATACTTTCAATGTAGGGGATCTCGTTCTTAAATGAGTTCTACCGAATACGCGGCATTCGGTCCGAACCAGGAAGGTCCGTACGCAATTGAACGAAAGCTTGGAGATGTAACATTCAGCTTAGCTACCATTGATGGAATTTCGATTCCATAGGCATGGAACATCGACTTGCTGCACCAATATTATGCTTAGTTTTGTTTAGTTTATTTTCACAAATAAGCCACCTAAGGACTCTAGGGGTATTGTAATAAGGTAGGATCCACCATGTCATTTCGGTTATAAATACAATTTGCTTCATGAACTGATGGAACCATGTTTATGCAAGCCCAGAACTTGTTCACTAATAGAAATATGATTTGTAAAATGCTCCTCTGGCCTTGGATAATGGGTGAGGAGTATGTTCTTAGGGCTCGATCATATAATTTGACCTTGACCCTTAGGAATCTGGCATCGCATGGAAATTGCCAACGTAAGGAAGGAGAACTCATACTAAGGATTGATTAGATAATTCGACTCTAACGTTCGGGAATTTGTCGTTGCCTGGGGATTGGCAATGACAAGAAGGTATAATCACTTAGGGGTCGATCAGATAATTCAACACTGACCTTCAAGAATTTGGCATTGCCCAAAGATAGCCAATGTCAAGAAGTATAATCACTTAGGGATCGATCAGATAATTTGACTCTGACCTTCAAGAGTTTGTCATTGCCCAAAGATAGGCGATAATAGGAGGGAACAAAGAGACATTAGCCTATAAGCTATCTCAAACTATATGCTTACAGTCCTTTTATAGAGTGGTAAAGGATTCTCGCCATGCATCACGAATTAGATAAAAGGCACCTTTTTTAGGACTTCGTATCCTAGGCGGAGTAAACGCAAGAATACTGTTACATGAATCAAATATTTCATTTCATCACTGAAGGAGAGAGGTAGCACAGTTATTCTATTGACGAAAGAAAGCTCAAAAGGGTAGTTCGTTGGGTCCCAAAAGTGCTAGCCCTTGGACATTTGTCCAAGAGAGACGAATGTGGTTCTTCATTACTAAGGGCAAAAGCGCTCACTATAAAGAATCTTATTTGGATACTCTATATTTGATGTTGAAACTATTAAAAGACTTACTAGAAGTGAGAAAATTGATCCTCAAGTGTGACGTCATAAGCAAATACATTCGTGAAAGATGTCAGTTGATACATTGATTATAATCCAAGTTGCTTTGAATGTAGAATTCGCCTTTTCTTTTGTGCTCTTAGTGTCCTTATGCATGAGCGCAATGGAGACGAGGTGTATGTCTACTATTAGTAGGAAGTCGAGTTCCCCTTGGAGGACTAACAACTTCCCTATTCCTCTCCCGTTCCATTTCTCTTCGCTATGCTTACAACATCTTTAAGATGCCAAGTGTTCTAGTGCTAATATATGAGAGCCAGATCCTAACTGATTGCGCTATCTGGTGCTTCGATCGAGCAATTAAATCATCGGTTTCCAGAGATAGGAACTAGTATATGAAGTGGATTTCCACAACCAGAATAGCGAATTAGCGGGACACATTTGATCGAGGATAAACGAGGATGCTCGATGAAAATCCAAGACAGGATTTGTCGGACTTCCAATCTTGGATCAGGATAGAGAAAGCACAATCGGCCTGGAAGCAATGTATAATTTTCCCCACATAATTTAATCCCACTAGTTCCCGGGTTCTGGAATTTGGAAAAATAGTTTCCACAAACAAGATTTATTTCGCAAAGAAATATATAAATAGGGAATAAATGCTGCAATTAATGCTAACGGATGATAGGCGACGATGTAGAACTCAAACTAGTTACGATAACAACGTCAAAGGAAAACCAACTGATCAAAACAGGGATGACCAAAAAGTTGGTTCAATCGAGATTTTTTTTGCCAAACAAGATAGTTTTGGCAACTATAATTAAGACTAAATAGTAGTATATAACTAATGCAATTATAGTAATGTATTTATATGCACAGAGTTGCAGTAAATAAATGCATTGCATAAGAATAGAGATATATAATATAGGTGAATTGCAATATAGGCAGTTATATGTATGTGCAAATAATTGCATGCAAGTCAGAAAAGGCATAAAGTATAAAATGTAAAGTGAAACCAAAACTTCAAAGCAAATTGGCTTTTCATTACTTATGTTTTTTGTATAAAGATAGCAGGGTCTGCTCCCACACAAACACGACCTATTTATAGCAAAAAGCAAAAGTATAGACTATATAGCCAAAAGAACTTCCAAACTTCAAGCTATAATATCTTCTACTTTCCCTTCCCCTTCTTACCACCTCGGCCACTAGAACTACCGGTTCGCCTTTTGTGCTTACGATAGCCCTTGGTCTTCTCCTCCTTGGGAGTCTCAGCCTCGGACTGGGTTGTCTCATGCCTTATTGTGGTATAACACTCATTAGACTTCTCAACAAGAGTCTCAAAAGGTTTGAGCTGCCACGATCTCAACTTAATCGGAGGGAGCATGGAAATGGGGCTTGTATAAGTGGAGGCGGTAGGCTTTTCAATACCATGCTCAAGCTTGACTTTGGTCTTTTTAGAATCAGCCTTCAACATCTCTGCCATGGAAGTATGATCGTTGGATATGCGGCTCTAGTTATGATGGCGTCTTCCTCCTAGGACAAAGAAATATCCTCCAGGTTCTTCAAGGCAGCTATTTTTTTAGAATCTGGTCCTAGGCCAAAGCAAGAAAGAGGAGAAGAGATGATGAGTCCCTTGGAGATGGAGGTTGACGTGGTAAAGATAGCCATAGATCCCAAGCCTTGAGTAGCCGACGGTGGAGAAGGAACATGCGGTTTACCTACAAGCTGGCAGATAGAATGATAAAGGTTATAAAGGAATTTGCACAAGAACAAAGTTTCTCAAAAATAGGAAACATAAGCGAAATACCTACACCCAGGATTGACTGCGAAGCAAGACTTAGAAAACTTGCCCTCTTCGGGTGAGTATTGGATTGACCAATATACAAAAAGGGAATGTACGGCTCAACTGGTTGTTTTAGAGAAGTTTCTTTTGAAGTGGATACCTAAATGCCAAGTATGGCTTGTAATAATCTATCCTCAGGGGCATATCATTGTCCGAGGTGTTAATTAACCAATTAAAATATCGCCAGTTTCTGTCTAAGATCGCAGCATTACAATTCCACTTCTTTCTAAATTTTTGGGGTAAATGAGCTTCTAAATGGGGTATAAGGCAGTCCTTGGTGGTGCTGAAGTAATCCAGGTAGCTACAGAGCTAGCCCTCTTAGACTTAGGATTATATATCACGGGCTCTTTGATTTTGGAATAGATTATTCGATTAGACCTGACGCACTTGGGCCAACGAGAGCTTCGACGGTGGCAAAAGAAGCAGTGGCATCTTCAGCAGCAAGTATGGCCTTTCCCTCCTTGAGTTTTGTATGTCTTCAACATCGAGGTACTTAGTCGTTAACTCCTCCTTGGTGAGGCCTTCATCGACAATGTCAGAGTGATGGAGTGCTTCCTTTCAAGCATCGGCTAGGGCTTCAGCTTAAGTACTCCCCAACCACTTTAAGTTCTTATATATAATCACACTTGCAAAGAAGTGTCGAAAAGTATTATTCAGCTCTTCCTTCTCCTTGGCCTTTTCTTCATTGTGCTCTTTAACTCTTATGCAACGATCATATGCTTGACTTTGCCATCAAGTTCCTCAACTTTGATTAATTGCATATCGATTGTGAGTATCTCATTCTTCTCATGGAGCTCTTGAATTTCAGCTGCATGGTCTTTAATAGCTTTATTCCTGGCCAGGATAATTTCATCCTTTATAGTGAGGGCCAGGTCCTTTTTAACGATTTGCATTTAGTGCAATGCTATCCTCGTGAGCAGTCTTGAGGTGGCCCTTTAGAACAAAATTGGCTTAGGAGTGTGCAAGCATCAACTCCACCATTAGGATGTCAGACTTTTTTTTGGACTTTATCATGACATTCCTCTCAGTCTTCGTTTTCTCTTACTCCCCCTTATGTTAGAACCTCAATTGTTGGATTTTAATGACAACAACTATACAATTATATCACAGAATCTCTCAGCTAATTTCCAGGCACATGAGCATCAAAAAGAGATAAACAAATACGTTCAAAATGAAGATACATGGTACAAAAGGATGAAAGAATGTATATGGAGATACAAGAAGAGATATATATGATAGAGACAAGACAGAAGGTGACAAGCAAAGTATTATTAGTCATATAGTGTCGTGTCTAGAGTTTACAAATGTTAAAATCTTCTCCAAATGGTATACACACATATACATTCGTATTTTAAATGAAAAATCAAGTTTTCAAAAATTACATGGAGAGGGACTCAACCCGGGTCACTAGTTTAGAAGGCAAGTGCTCCAACCAAATGAGTTATGGTAATCGTTGTTATAGGCTAAATTCAGACGTCTGAATAACTTCATTCAGACGTCTGAATGCTGAAACAAAATTATGCTTCCACAATATTCAGACGTCTGAATAAAAATATTCAAACGTCTGAATAAGGCCAAAAATAGCCTATTTGCTTTCTGATTTGCACGTGAACGATTTCATAAGTCTGAACTCTATTTTTCAGACGTCTGAATTCCTATAATGACTATGTTTCTGAACAGACATTTCTCTTCCATAAAGAGATACGACTTTTATCAATAGATATGTCCATATATTTTCATGATAACCATTCACGAACAATTGCATCTTTTTGTACTATATATAAACATGTTAGAATCATCAGTTTTAATCACCTAATCAATCTAACTCTTTCTATTCTTATACTACTTTGATTCTGACACTTTTGTGCATTCAAGATTATACAAAATCATTCATTTACTTTCATATTCTTTACATACATATATATATATATATATATATATATATATATATCAAAAGGAGAAGATTGAAGGAAGGTTATATTATCAACAGACAAATCCATGTTATCAAGAACACACTGTGTCAAATACTCTCTGTGTAAGTTGAAGTCCTGTTCTGCTGTCCAGGCAAGTGAAGTCCTCTTCAACCATTGAAGCATCAAAATCCTGTTCTGTTGTTCTGGTATTGTAAACCTATTCCTCCGGGTTAAGTGAGGCTTGTTGTTAGTGAAATTCCAGAAAGGAGTCTGGGATTGGACGTAGAATGGGAAGTTCGAACCAGTATAAAAATTCCTGACGTGCTTGTTTTGTTTTATTTTACATTGCTATAGTATCTTAGTTTATTTTTGCACTAGTTTAGTATAATTCCATATAGCACGATGCACACTGTCTTTTCATTTGGTATCAGAGCATAGTTATTTCCAATTGGTACCAGAGCCTGGTATTCTAGAGATCGTAGCAACATCCTAGAATAAATGGGTACAAAGAGATCTAGTCAAGGCAATAAGAAGAGGAAGAGCAATAAAGAAAAATCAAAGGAGCAAACAAACAAATGCTTCATGGCAAAAGATAACGAGGTTAGTGATCTAACTTTTGATGATATGATAGAAATAAATTCAGAACTTCTAGACACTTTAAAAAGTCTCAAAAGAAAATATAAGGAAGATCTGGAAAATTAGAACAAAGCAGAATTCGAAAGAGATACGCTTAAAGACGAGAAGAGAATATTAGAATGAGAACTTGAGAAAATTCAAGATTCGGACAATTCTCAACTCCCTCTATTAAGTCAAGAAATAGGAGCTCAAAAAGAAAAGAATAATGCTCTAGATTCTGAGAATCATGAGTTAAAAACAAAAATTAAAATTGTTGAGTTAGATAACACTAGTCTCAAAACTAAGCTTGATGACATTATTAAAAATGTTTCCAATTTTAATAAAGGGAGAGAAAATTTATCAAGGATTATTGAAAATTCTCAACCTACAACAAATAAGAAGGGATTAGGTTATGTTAAGAATTTAAAAGCTCATAATGATAAAAGTGGTTTAGGATATAATAAATTGATCGTAGAAATAGCACTAGATATGCTTTCATGTATAGTGAAAATGATAGTACTAGTATTAAATTTCGAGTAAAGTCTAAATCCAATTTTTATAGAAATTCAAATACTGCTATGACCAATAATGTTTATGATTTCTCTAGAGGTATAAAATCATTGACTGGAAATATGAATAAAAATTATCTAAGTATTTGGGTTCCTGTTAATTAGAAAAATAGAGAAAAATACATTAATGATTATTTTGATATGGTAGTTAATAATGAAAATTATATTTATAAAGGTTCAACCACACACAAATGGATATGATTTCCAAAGACCTAACCCCTCGGACCCTGACATAGTAAAGTGGGTACTGAAAATGATTATTATTTATTGCAGGTACTTAGAGAAACAAAAGGAAAATGATAGATTTTGGAATTTTAAAGAACGTTCCATACGTTTAATAGAATTACATGCTTGCAATGAAATATGGACTTCAAAAAATATGGTAAAATCTATTTAATTTTTCCTTCATAATTAATAATGAGTTTATCCTGCTATTTACAAGATATTTTATATAATTTATTATCTTCCCTCATTCTTTTTTATAATGACAAAGGGGGAGAAATTCATATGCATATTAATAGAGGGAGATATTATACTTAGGGGGAGATATTATACTTAGCTTTAAACATATTAATATTATTTTTTATATGGAATGAATATATATTTTTTAAAATTGTATAGTTGTCATCATAAAAAAGGTGGAGAATGTTAGAACCTCAATTGTTGGATTTTAATGACAACAACTATACAATTATATTAAAGAATCTCTCAGCTAATTTGCAGGTACATGAACATCAAAAAGAGATAAACAAATACGTTCAAAATGAAGATACACAGTACAAAAGGATGAAAGAATGTATATGGAGATACAAGAAGAGATATATATGATAGAGATAAGACGAAGGTGACAAACAAAGTATTATTAGTCATATAGTGTCATGTCTAGAGTTTACAAATGTTAAAATCTTCTCCAAATGGTATACACACATATACATTCATATTTTAAATGAAAAATCAAGTTTTCAAAAATTGCATGGAGCGGGACTCGAACCAGGGTCACTAGTTTAGAAGGCAAGTGCTCCAACCAAATGAGTTATGATAATCTTTGTTATAGGCTAAATTCAGACGTCTGAATAACTTCATTCATACGTCTGAATGCCGAAACAAAATTATGCTTCTACAATATTCAAGCGTCTGCACGAAAATATTTAGACGTCTAAATTAGGCCAAAAACAGCCTATTTGCTTTCTGATTTGCACGTGAACGATTTCAGAAGTTTGAACTCTATTTTTCAGACGTCCGAATTCCTATAACGGCTATATTTCTGGACAGACATTTCTCTTCCATAAAGAGATACGACTTTTGATCAATAGATATGTCCATATATTTTCATGATAACTATTCATGAACAATTGCATCTTTTTGTACTATATATAAACATGCTAGAATCATCACTTTTAATCACCTAATCGATCTAACTCTTTCTATTCTTATACTACTTTTATTCTAACACTTTTGTGCATTCAATTTCATACAAAATCATTCATTTACTTCCATATTCTTCACATACATACATGCATACATACATACATACATATATCAAAAGGAGAAGATTATAGGAAGGTTGTACTATTAAGAGACGAATCCGTGTTATCAAGAACACGCTGTGTCAAATACTCTCGGTATAAGTTGAAGTCCTGTTCTGCTGTTCAGGCAAGTGAAGTCCTCTTCGGCTGTTGAGGCTTCGAAATCCTATTCTGTTATTCAAGTGTTGTAAACCAGTTCCTCCGGGTTAAGTGAGGATTGTTGTTAGTGAAATTCCAGAAAGGAGTCTGGGACTGGATGTAGAATGGGAAGTTCGAACCAGTATAAAGTTCCTGGTGTGCTTGTTTTATTTTATTTTACATTGCTATAGTGTCTTAGTTTATATCTGCACTAGTTTAGTATAATACCATATAGCACGATCCGCACTGTCTTTTCACCTTATACCCTTCGATGATGCTATCATAATTTCTCTTTTCAAACTCGAAGGACTGGATGCTCATGTAACTAATTTTATTAATCTTAAAGAGAGCAAAGTAGAGCTATCTCCATTTATTGCCTGAGTCAACATGCTTTTGAATCCTCTGGACATCCTAGTCTACCTCTTTCTTTTGAATGTCTTTAATGTCCTGGTCAACATAACACCCTGCAATAAAAGACCGGGAAAGGTAGCCTGAAGGTGGGTTGTGCACCGAGAGTAGAAGTTGGTAGGATGGAACATAGAGGCATAGTGGTGGTCAAGGACTTCAAAGCGGGGACTTGTTGATTAGGAGGTTGAGATTCAATCTGGGCATAGGAGTGCCAAAGGAGGAGCCATGACAATCTTGTGACCCTTTATGCTATTTGGATTGGTCGAAGGACAGCCTTTCTTCGACCTACCTTTTCTTTCTTTCCTTTTCAGCTCTACGGTCTTCCTCCACTATTCATTCCTTCCTTCTAAACCTTTCTTCATCAATCTCGTCGTGACCTCGATAACTATTGCATGATGGATGCACATTAGAGGTTTGTACTCTAGGCTCCTCACAGTGTATTAAACCTTTCGATATCTATCTCAAGCTATGGAACCCAAAACAGAAAGGAAAAATTGTATAAGTACTAGAATTGCAAAATATAAGCGAATGCAGGGATGTGTGTTCGTGATCCTGTGAAGTGTAGAGTGCCGATGACCCCTTAACTATTATACAGACCGTGTTTGCATGAATTTAAAAATGGAGTCTCACTACCTTCATCCGAGACTCCCTCCGGTGAGAAGCTAAAGTTTGGAGAACCATTGGCCAGGTGGTCGCTAATGGAGATATCAAAATAGTTCAAGCCAGCGAAAACATCTCCAAAGGAGCGGCCTGGAAGAGTCATTTCTACAGCTGGAAGTGTGCTCGGTTCCCTGGTTTTCTTAGGAGATTCAACAACGACGTGCTTACGATGGGCGAAGTAGGAAGTTCAGAGCGTTCAGGAGACATCTCTCCAAATGACTCGTCTCCCACCGAACTGACAACATATTCACCATCATTGTCATTAGCACTTTCTTCTTCCTTCTCTACTTCCTTATCCACCATCGCTTCCTTCCCGTCTCATCTCCCTGCATATTCACTCTTCTCCGGAATCAATGGCATTCTAGCTCCTTCATCTCCTCCTCTTGGGCCCTCACCTATGATTGGTTCTTCAGTTCCCTTTCCAGCGGGTGCTTCATAATGTGTTGTTCCTGAAGGACCTTTAACTTCCTCTAAAGATTCTCACCATAGCTGTAAGTGCAAAATGCAGATTGGGAAGGCACTTTGGTGTTGCTTGGAAAAAGCGATGCAGGAACATCTAATCTATTAGGGATTAGAAGACTGCATCGTCCGAGGTTCTCATTGGTCAGGAGACGTGCAGTGGTGCGATAATAGAAGCTAATCTCCTTTAGAGCTTTCAGAATATCAGCATGCTCGTCGTGATCATCTCGAGCGGGAATGTTTGCAAAGGAGAGAGTAGAAAGTTAAACATTTGAACAATGGGAATCCAAGGACGGAAAGAGTGGGAAGGAAGGAATCATACTTCTGGAAAGCCAATTCCCGTTGAAGCCATACGTTCATCAAATGAAGAAGTATTCATTCTTGAAGTAAGAATCCTCATTATAGAGCTTTTTGATGACCATGTACTTCTATCGGGCCTCAATAATCATGTAAGATGGTGAGTCATGCCAAGATCAGGAGATAGTTTAGCTCAATGAAGTTCAAAGGTTGAAACCAATTCATAAAGGGCACGAACAAGGAGCTCATGAGAGCATACTCTGTTAGGATGTACTTGGAATGGAGATAACCTAAGCTCTTAAAGAATTATGCACAAAGAGGGATCGCAGGGTTGGATAGTACTGTCTAGACACATGTACCAGTTACATGTAGTGTATCCCAAGGGAGGATGCAGAAGCACATTGCTTTTCGGAATCCCGTGTTGGTGAAATATGTTCTGGAGCATTTTCCAGTAAGAATAGTCAACACAGTTCAGCTGGGTCATCTAGAACTCGAAGACCAATATATTGGTTTGCTATAGGAGGCACCTCTTAGAGTGAGACAACTATCCTCTACAGCTCTATGGTGATTATATGGCTGGGCATATCAGGTGTTGAAGTGGAAGTTTGAGCCAGATTAGACCTGGCTATAGAAGAAGTAGATGACACGACATTGGTCTAGAAGGAAGGAGATTGATGAGTCATTCTGGATAGAAAAACTTGAAATTCAATGATCAGGTACGTTTTATTTCAAATATTAAACCCATATGACCGACGCCCAAAATCCAATGGATATCGACGTGTGTCAGCCAATCAGATTCTAATTTTCAACCAGGGAAGTGAAAGTGTTAATTTATGCAGTGTGGGTCCCTTGCCTTGTTCATGATGTACAAAACACCCCGTGTAGATAGCTCGCTCATGAAAGAAAAATGGCCATTTCGCACAATGGAATTGTGCATTGGAATTTACCCATTATCATCAGACAATCGATTATGGAACCGTTTTTTGAAACGATGTGTATGCCCTTCTTTTACAGGAACACCAGAGGGCAGTTGTTAACAGAACTTGGAAAATTAAATCATTTGAGCTTGTAAGCCCGTCCAGTATAACCGTTCTAGAAATGAACAATCATATTGCAACTCAAATGACAATGCATGATTAGCTAGGCTTTGAAAGAAGTTCGTTAGAATCGAGATGCCGAGCATCTCTTTAGGACTTGAGCATGCACGTAAGTCGAAACCAAACTAAACTTCAACAAACTCCCAATCACCAAAGCCATTCGAACGACTGCTTATGGTATAGATGACCATGACATGCAAATTTAGACCTTAGTTTTGGATCAAGTTTAAGATGCAGGCTGGAAGGAAAATTAGATTGGCGGCGAAAGCTTTGGGAGAATATCGATGGTCGAAGCATGAGTTGGTAGTGATGGCAGGTTTAGATGGTTGAAGGCAATGACTTGGAGGCATTAACAATGAGTATTATGGTTGAGGACGAGGAGGACACAAGTATTCAGCATGAAGCACTCTATAGAAAAAGTAATCGGCAAAGTGATAAAGTAAAGAAAAAATTTCCCAAGTGTAAGAAGATATAGAGATCAGTGATGAGAAAATTGGTTCAGTACTGAGAGAAACCACTTGACACCGACCTGAATTCTCCAACCAAAATTTTTGAAAAGCGGGGGAAAGGAATGACATACCTTCCTATGGTGTGGAATAGTTAGAGCGTAGATCTTATCCTTAGCACGATGTGTAGAGTTCCAACCATGTAAAGTAGTCAAAAGAATATCTACATAATGGAAGAAACACTTCGAAGCCACTCCTAAACAACTAATCGATAGGGAAGTAGTAGTTAATGCTCGTCCTACTCTAGAGTAGGTTTCTTTTTCAACGAAAGCATCGTCTAAGGGGAAGTGTTAATTGGCTTTTGACCAAGCAGATTTTTATTGGAGCCAGAGTGTCAAGATGAAGACGAAAAGATTTAAGAATTTGGAAACATACTAAGAAGTGCAATAGGAACACACTCAACAAGTTAGAAAGGTAAAGGAGAAAAGTAGACCACTCGATACCGAGAGGAACCACTCATATAACAACCCGCACTTTCCAACACGAATTATGCCGAGAAATACAAGCTGTTAGGATTTTTATAAACATTACACAGCATAAGAAAAGGGGCGGAGTTCTAAGACATTCTGCACTTTCAAATCTCATAATGGTATATAAAATAGACATCTTTGAAAAATAGTTTCCACAATACTTGCTTTAAATATACACTATTCTCAATATATAATATAAACTCTACAGGTATTAATAAAATAGATAACTACAATAGAAATAATCGATAATATGAGAACTCCATCATTGAGCTCCTTTCTTCCCTATACTATGTCCAATCACTGCTAACCTGTCATCTTATGGTAGAGGAAAATGAAAAGAAAGGGGGGTAGGTTAGACATAAATTCTAGTGAATGAGAACAAGACTAATATGATAAATAGGTGCAAGTAATTCTAAATCTACTTTAAGTGATATATTGTGCATATACTATGTCCGTGCATTCCTAAGGTCATCTACCTAAGGATACTTATCTATCGCAATGCATCAAACCTACAGATCGAACCTCACACAATAAATCGGCTAAATCAGGATCTACTATCTCATCTCTACCCACACTACGCCAAGAGAGGGAGAACACCGTAATGCAAACTCACATAGTGACTCATTATATGCACCCATGTACATCTCTCGATTATAGTGAAAAAATGCCTCTTTTTGTACCACTCCAGTGCCTATGTATGTGAACTCCCATTAGTACCAGGCCCCAATCAACAATTGTCTTCTGATAGCCACTTATTGTCTAACGCCAGTGCCCACCATATGTGAACTCCTATTAGGATCGGAATCTATCTAACAATCGACATCTTATAGCCACTTATTGTCCAGCGTTAGAATCGACCTTTACCTTGTTGCACAAGAACACGTGCAGTACCTGGATCTCTCGTTAGGACATGGCTCCTCAGATAGTGTTCCCATCAGTGCTGCGCCCACTCGACTGTAACTCTTCTAATGCTAACGTGAAATAAGTCGCCTACATTTCTTCATAGTTATCCATGTCCATCCCCAATACCCACCTAACGATTCATCTTACCATCTACAGAACTTCTGGATCGTCCCTTCCTTAACATCATCGCGAATTTAATCCACCTAAACTACTCTGATAGGGAACTAACTTTCCTATTCCCTCATACATACAACATGGCCAAAAATAGTTCATTTTCTGATTCATTAACTATCAAACTTTCATTCATTTTATTGGGCGAAGGCTGAGATTCAAGTCACCATTTTTTATACTGGACGGTCGACCTAAGGCCCCCACAGGTCGACCACTATCGATCGACCTTGGTGGTTCCAAGGTCGACCATACCCCTTTATAACTCTCGGTTTAGTTCTTTTATTTCATGCAATTATAAATTTGATTACATAGTTAATTCCCATCCCATTAGTCTTTGATTTTAACCCTAATTTCCAGTTTAATTAATTGTCCAATTTCTAAAAATTATACCATTTGCGTATTAGAAATAACATGTATCAGTTTAGTAGTTATAAGATTCAAGTGTAAATTGTAAGGTTTACAATTTACTAATTCAATTCCAATTTAACAGATTAATTAGGGTTTTTAAGCAATCTAATCAATTAAAATAGATTTGAACTTAATTTAAATAATCAAGTCATTAGATCTGTGCCCACTCAGCTTATAGCCTTAACTTTAATCTACAAAAGTAGCCCCCAATAGATAGCGCTCCTCTAGGTTTCCTGATTGCTAGCTTGCCTCTACTCTTATTCTTACTCTTGGATTTGATTTACTTTTGGGTTTAATTTTGATTTGAGAATTAGGGAGGATATTAGGGTTTCAGTGGAGATTTCGATAGCATCTAATTACTATCATCTGAAATTAAAGATTAGGGCTTTGGTTATTATCTAATTTGCAGAGGCAATCAGCTAATGTGGGCTACCAGGTCAACTTAGTAATCATCTCCCTCGATCATTCATTGCTTTGCTCGGACATATTTATCACGGTCGTAAATCTCTAATTCAACAAACCAAACAGTGCCTGTAAATTTCATTACATAGGTCGACTGTCTCGAAGCCTAGGTTAATTGCCACCAGTCAATCTGAGACCCCCTTGGGTCGACCCAACATGTATATTTTTTAATGTATTTATTTTAATCTTTTCGACACTCATAATTTTCTTATACCAACTTGGATTTCAAAATGTTATATATGAAAATTGTCCAGAAAATCAATACGGACACAATGGTGCAATTCCTATAGCCAAATCCAGACGTTTGTGAAAATTTTATTTTTAGTCCTTGTTTTTAACTAAATTTACTTTTATTATTACAATCCCTTTTAAATTTATATTAAATTCTTATTGAAGTTTACATAAATTTCCAACGTGTTACATTTTTCCCCCTTAATACGATTTCCCCCCCAAAATCTTAAAGGACGGAAAAATGTAATTTATACCACAACAACCGATAACAACAACCATCCACTCATCTATCATCCATGAGCAATCATTGTCCATAGTATTTTCTAATAAGATTATTTATATATGCAATATGGTTTGCACTCGAACCTATACTAATGCAAAAGAGTAGGCGGTCTACTGATTCATTCGACCTCCTATCATGCAAGTGCTCGTGCCATGCATCTACATGTATGCAACAACCCAAGTAAGTAAACTTGCAATTGTACACATACACACAACCATTACATCCATATTCATAAATCCACTAGCATAACAATAACCAACATCCATACGTATCATGTCTAACAACTAGATAATAAATAAGAGATAATGTGAGTGTGTGTACAACCTAGAGGATATAATGTCCTAAACTTATAAACAAATACAATCCAAACAATACACCCAAATACATCCATTAGCATCCATCATCCATCACATGTCCTATTGATATGTTGCAACCTTTCCCACCATCCAATGGTCTCTACCTCAACTACAACCTAAATATAAGTAAACTATGCTTTATCAACTAAGAATGGCTTGATTACGGTAGCTACATCACATAGACACTTCTATAAGTACCTAACGATGGCTTCCCGATAAATAAGCCATATCATATCTCTCTTTGGGGATTTTCTACTTGCCTATTTTCTACTGTGGACTCGGGTCCATGGACTATATAGACCCAACTCCATGGACTACCCACATGTCTCATGGTAGTACTTGCTTTCTGCCTATTTGGTGCAGTCCTTGCCCTTCTATCACTTGGATCCCGACTACCCCAACCATCTTTCACCACTGACCAAAAATTTCCAATTCCATTTTGTGTGCATTGGTAACCTTCAAAAAATTTTGCTACTAATTCAAATGATGTGATCTTGCACCATTCTAAAAATCTTGAGCATAAGTATGCTCTCGCTACCTGTAGCTCCGTAAAATCTCCAATGCAAACATACTATCCTAACTCTTTCAGTGGTAGGCCTAATCACCTACATGCCTAGACACCATTTGGGATAACTCAACTGTGTATTACATTTCTTCTTTCTGTGGTAGTTATAACTTAGACCTTTGCAATACTTCCATTTACTTTAAGCTTGCCCAAACTGATGATTTCTATAAAAATATATCCCAACTTCTTTTCCAAATTTGGCTCAATTCAAGTCATTTTCTCTTTACTTCTGGACTATTCCCCAACTTTCAAAAAATCATGATTCCTAGATATCATGTTTATGGTCTACATGGATCTATTACAAGTTCATTCACATGCAGTTGCTACGTATACGTACATGTACTGGGGTTAGTCTCTCATAGATTTTCTTAAGAAAATAATCTTCCTCCAATGCGAGCAATGATCAAGAATAATTTTTTTCAGACCATATTAAAATTTTTCCGATCTTCTTTTCTATGAAAATCGCCTTTGCATTCTCAATGTGTGCTTTAAACGATAATTTTTCTTGACTAAGACCCGCATTCTTGAATTTACCAATCACTGCATTATCTTGACCAATGCCTTATCTTGGATACCATTTGTAGTTTGAACTTCCAAAAAAATTTCCTTTTCCTTGGTGTCATTTTATAGATGTGACCTTTTCACCAAACACAGCCTCTTGTAATTCCATTCAAATTATCTTATGGTTGAGACAACTTAATGTGAAATGGTACCTCACTATTTTAATCCAATTGACATAGTGGTCAATAATTTGGTTTGTACTTAGGGATTTCTGCATCTTAATGTACCGAAACTATGCTTTTTCCCAAAGGGAAATGTGAACACTGTAACTTTCCATAAGTTATCAAAAGATGATTTGTGCTACATTTGGAATTACTATGAGTTATCTCTTCTTTTTATTATTGAAATAGACAACACAAAATTCAATAAATCTCCCTATTTTGTGCATCTCTTTCACTTGGGTATATTACTTATTATTTCAAATGATGCACTTTTGTACTAAAAATAGATAATAATTTATAGAAACTCACGTTGTCACACACTTCTTTCCAATGAATTAAAATATTGCTCAAACCCCATTACATTTTATGATGACTTTAAATCTAGTGTTTACAAATCCATATTAATTACCCGACAATTTACCATGATTGACCAATTTCACATCTTTCTTGCCCAAGTCAGTCGAGTCTACAAATCTTGAACTTGTAATAAAATTTACCAAATAAATTTTCTCATCAATTTAGGGACTACATTACCTTATTTTCCATATTTTAGAATTTGCTACCCTTAATCTTACTATTTCAAGATTCACGTCTAGGCATCCATAAAATGCAACTATTATAATATAAACCCAATAACATGTGTGAAATACATACTCTCCCACTCTTGCCTACTTGGTCTGCCTATTTCTTGTAGGTGACAATACAATACCTAGATCGTTCGTAGCCTACATGTATCCTACCTTCACATATATGATGCCAATTAATACCATGCTGCCAAAAACGCCGAGCCTATGCTCATTGTTCACTCTAAGATTTCCTAGTCTAATCAATGAATTGCCTACTTGTTACATAACATTCTTAATAAGGATTTTGGTAGACCCTACTTATCCTTTTTACACTTCAAACCAAAAAATTCCTTGCATCTGTAGCATTCTTTGATGCAACTAAAAAATCTTGACTAACTCTTCCCATACTTGGAAATATATTCACTCAAATCATACTCTTTAATATTCTTTACACGAAGATCTACATTTCCAATTATACTTGGTAGAGAGACATAAGGTCGTGTTCTCCTTTCACTACTAAAGGAAGTTTAATCTAGTACCCAGTCCTTAAAATTCGACTATTAGTAGAAAAGGCTACTAAATTCCTGTGTTGCTCTTTTACCACTGTTTCAACCATTAATGCTTCTAAATCCTAAAGTCAATTCTGTCCTAATGGGCTATTTAATCCTACTTATCTAACTCCAATTTATTTCTTTAAATTTTAAGTAATAATCAAAACATTTTTTACCTTACATTTTTCATCCATTAACATAGTTTACACAAGCTAATAAACCTTTAAAACGATAAAGCCCGCTTTGCACTTTTACCGTTCAAATCAAAACTTTTTGATTTTACGATTTCTACAAATCTAGTAAATTGCTTAAAAAATTAACATCTTTCGATTTTTAAATTTATTTTCCATAAATAGAAAGTTTCAAAACTGTAAAACTCTCTTTTGATTTTTGGCAAGCGTTTTCTTTTTACTAAGATAATGATATTTTTCTTTAATCAAATCATCAATAATGATTAACTTATCTTAGTAAAAATATACATAAAACACATCATTTTAAAAATTTCTTTCATAAATAAGAAATTTTCCACAAAATGTATTTTTAACTCATTGTTATTAGAGTTTCAAAAAAGCATCTATAAAAGACATTTTCAAATATAAACCATTTCATATTTATAAAAAGAGTGCTAAAGTCAAATCTTGCATAATCCTCAATTATTATTATTCTATTTTCCAAAAGTTATATTATTAAAAACAAAATGCACATTGGGATAAGTATAACAATGTGCCCAAAACAGAATAAAAGCTTTTGAAACAGCTATTGAAAATATTCTTTCAGCAAATTCTTTAATTTTACTTTTTAAACAAATCCCATAAAGTTCATTTGATTATTTATATAAAATCATAAACTAATTCTTCTTTTCTTTCAAAATTTTCATTTTAAAAGCACAATGCATATTGAAGGTAAGTGTAAAATATGCCTAAGAGAACGAACAAAAACTATATAACAATTATTGAAAATTTGTTTTTTGTCAAATTCTTTTAACCTCCACTTTTTAAACAAATTTTATATTGTCTGTTTGATTATTTTATAGAAAACCATAAACTGACTTATTTTTCCTTTTTTAAATATTAGACATCTACTGTGCACATTTTTCAAAAAACATTTTCATTATACTTAAACTAAAGTAGATAATAGCAACCTAATTGCACCAGTCTATAAATTCATAACAATGCTTGAAGTATATAAATTTTCTCTCTTCTTTTTCCAAAAAGGGTTAACCCAAGCTCATTCTTAAGTTTACTTTCTAACTTCAACATGAAAATGCTTCAACCGTACCTTTAAGCATATATGAGCCCTTGCAATTACTATCAATGTGAAATAGTGTTTCTACTCTAACCGGGGAAATTTTCCTTAAAGTTCGTAAAGTCATTTTTCATATTCTTATAATTTATCTTCATCCTATTGTAACGACCCTATTTTTCCACGTCCGAAAAATCAAGTCATTAAGGTTAAAATAAGAAGGAGGTAGAAGAAGAGAAAACAACACAACAGAATCTTACCATCGCAATGGAATAAAATATAATAGATAATAACTGATCTTTACTCAAAAGAAACTATATCTATTTTATACTATACATCATCAGAGTAAAATACAATCAATTCAATGCAATTCAGAATGTTTATAATATCTCGTCCTTCCAAAGCTGAATATACAGCTTACACTACACGACGAAAATATGAATCTACGAAAATACGCCTCGACATCCAGCTCGCTTCCTGAGCTCCACAGCAGTCTATCCAGAATCTACACTCTATAATTCTCGGTCTGACCCGAGCATTATAGTTAAATAACACCCGATCACAGTACGTGGTCTAGATCACCGTACCGAGGATCCACCCTGATCCCCTGCATCACAAGGCCGGAGCTACCTCTTACTAGATTGTCGTAATAAGTTCACCCCATGGTTGGGATCAGCAACCACCCACATAGCCGAAATAAGGGACATCTAGACAGGAGTGATCTAACCATAATTGGTTGCTAGCCACCTAGCCTTGTGTGCACCTCCCCTGTTTTAGCCATTCTCGGTTGATGAGGCTCAAGGCTACGCGTTATCTTTTTTAGCACGCATACACTTCGAATGCTCACCATCCTCTTGGCGATGTTCTGAAAGCATTCATCTATACAAGTCCGTTCCGGGTCCGAACGGAACCGAAGGCACTACTCCTACTACATCCATTTTGGAATCACCCTCGGGATTAGTAGCGAATAGCCCTTGCACTTCACTGCTCCATCTTCGAATCCAGGCTCCTGTCTTCCTTATAAAAACGTTCAAACCAGATCGAAGTGGTTTTCGAGAAATTTATCCCGATCCCGGTCTCTTCGAAACGATCAGTGCATTGGCCAATATTGATAGTCGGTTATTTAACTATCAAACAACATTCACAAAAACCATCAGACTTTAAATAATTTTTCCAAATTATTTATTTCAAAATAACTTCGCAAGCTATTTTCCATGCTTCAATTCCTTTGAAAATATTTTTTTCAAATCGCTTTCCTTTCGCAAAATAAATTCCCAAATATTGTTTATTTCCACTGAAAATTACCAAGTCTAAATACTTTAGATTTTAAATAATTTAAAATCACTTTCCCAAGTATGCATACATCCTTTAAAACATTTAAAATAAAAACCATTTAAAAGACTTTATTTAAATTACTAGTTATGAAATTTTATAATAACTTTTCATGTAAAACTTTAAGCCAAAACAAATTTAAAATAAAAGTTACGAAATTCTACACAAGTTTTCAAATAAACTTTAACCATACTATCTTTGAAATAAAACTACTTTGTAAAATATAAATATTAATAATTATCTTTTTAAATCATAATACAAATTAACCCTTGAGAATAATTACTAATGTAACTAGTTTAGTAAAATATTTACCTTTGCAAATTTTAATAACTTAAATAATAATTGTCAAAAACATTCTTTTAAAATTCTTTTTAAAACTTTTAACTTATACTTAAAAATCAACTTCGAAAATGTACTTGGCTTTTCAAGGAAATTCACTATCCTTCCACACCTTTAAAATTAAACTACTATTTATTTTTAAAACAAATTACCAGTCCTTTATAAATTCCCACCATGAATTTATACTTTCAAATATCCATTGATATCTTATTTTACTTTATAAACCTAGTTTATGAATCCCATAGTCTCATACTCCTTTTTAAATCATAGTTTCAAACACTTAATAAATTTCCAAATTGACTTCCAAAATTTACTCCATTTAAAAATAAATTCCTTTACTTACCCAATTTTTATTTCCAAACCCATTAATTTCGGATTCAACTTCTTTATCAAGATTTAAAATCTTATTTAAACTGAAAATACCAATTTCAGATTTATTTCTATATTCTTCTTTTATTTCTTCCTAAACCATTTAAATCCTTAATTTAAAATTAGATCTTTTATAATTAATATCTCTTAATTTTAAAAATTCACTTATTCTCATTCATTCAAAAATCTCCATTCCCATTCTTGGAATTTATTTATTAGAATTTAAAAAAAATCAACTTTTATCCTTTTTCAGTTCATTCTTAATTTATCCAAATTTTCTATAACTATTCTACTTAAAATTTCTCTCTTTTATTTATTTATTTTTTAAAAAAATCAATCTTAATATTTTTGATATCTCAATATACCCAAAATATATTCAGTCAAACCAAATCATCCAATATTTTCAATTACCAATATAATCTATCTAAGATTATTAAATAAATCAGATCACAGAATTTTAAAACAATCTTAACTATTTTGAGGAATCCAGTTGGATCCCTCCAACCTATTTCCCTGCATCAACAGATGTTAGCACAAAGTAAAAATACCGATCCCATTTCAAGGTGGGATATCGCGTTATATGGGGTCATCCGCTATTATGCGAGGAGCATAGGGTCTCATCCGCTATATAATGCGGGAAATCAATCACTCCAATGTACATATATATGTATGTATGTATGTATGTATGTATGTATGTATGTATAACATATCACATCCAATCAATTCAATCATCCAACCAGGTAATTTAAATTTAACTATTTAAATTTAAATGGAATTCCAAATGAGTGAGATTAACTCACCTTTGATTTTTGTTTTGCAATCAATTTCCATTTCGACCATTTCTTCTCGGTTTCAGACCTTGTATAAACATTATATAATTTATTAATATTCGAAATAAATCGGACCATTTATCTTATTTTATAAATTACTTAAATAAGGATTTCGTTTTAACTACTTCCCTTTTTAAAAATCTTTTAGTAACTAAAATAATTAACATAAGTAGATTAAATAATTAATCACTCAATCAATTATTTTGAAATAACATTTAAAATATGTACACTTATTTTATTTTTTAAAATTGTACATGTATATATATATATAATAAATCATAGACTTCAAAAATCTATTTTCACATAAACATTTTCAAATTCCTATTTTTCTTTTCAAATCAAATTTATAAAAATAATTTTCCTATTTCTTGTAAACAGATATATAAAAATTAAATTAGGATTAGACACATTTAAAATTTACTGTATTGAATTAGAATAGGTATGAGAGAATATATAAAACACTGCATTAAATTAAATTGAAACCATCTTACCTTACTGCCTAAATCGCATGTTCGAGAACGAGCCTACCCTGTTCGCCGTCTACCGAGCACCTATCGCGACGTCGCTGACTGCTGTGCTCTAATCTCGATGACTCATCTCCCAGAAACCTCCAATTTGACATCAAATTGTTTCCTGACTTCCATGCGTATGACCTCGCCACCGACCTAGCCACGTGAGCGGTACGCGATTCCAGTGCCCCTCTCTATGAAGAAATTGAAATCGACACCCATGAACCAAACTCCCACACCTCGGTCCACCATGCATACGCGCGCTTGATTCCCTGACAAGACTTTAGCCCTTGTGACTCAAATTAAAATTGATTTCGATTCATACGAGTATTATATTTTTTTTGACGAGTTCTCGTTTGATTCTGAATTTGAAGAGAAAGTGCGGCCATTGATTATATTTTGAAGCTTCTGTTTTATTTTTAAACGAAAGAGAAAAAAGTTTTCGTTTCTTTTTTTGATTTTTGTTTCTCTTATTATTTTTTATTAATCAAAGATGCGTGTTCACTTTGAAGGACACATGATAAGAATTCTACACGTGTCAACAAGGCTTGCCAAAATATTTTAATGTAATAATATTATTTAAATTTAAATTCAAATATAAATCATCTCGATTTCTCAAGTCAAAATCTTCATCTCCTATCGAGGCGTGCCGCCAGGCATTTATAAAGTTATACCCCTATTCCGAACACGATGGAAAAGGTTCCGAGTCCTAATTCGATCGTATGGAGAAGATAGCTTTTGGACCCAGTTATTATATTGAATTTTCGATATAAATTTCAGCGCGTTTACCTACCGTATGACCAAACCACAACTCCAAACACTACGAAATTTAGAATCCGATAATAATACACTATTACGGATCCAATGGAACTAGTTTTTTCGAATTTCATGACTGTGCCTCGGAAGGCTATTTTTAAATGTGGATTTGAACGATAAAATTTAATAAAACACTTCCAAATTCAAGTTTAGCATTTGTACAATCTCCAGTATAATCAATATAATTTTATAAGCCATTGAAATATTTTTAACCAGCTTAAAACTCAAGATTTAATATTTTACCCATTCTTCCCCCCTTAGAAGAATTTCGTCCTGGAAATTTCTGGTTAAGAAGAATGATCCACAACCCGTTAACTATTTCCCATTCCAAATAGTTTTTTTATCAACTTCCCAAAACCAAACAGTTTAAACAATATCCACAACAATCTCTTTATAAAAGACACTATTACTCTTACTAACTTTCTAAACTTTTTCTATAGGTTTCAACCATATCACTTACTCAACCATTCAGATTTATATTTAAAACCAAATTTTAAATTAACAAAATTTTCTAACTCCCTAAATTTTCGAAAATTTTTGCCAGCTTCTCCTTTGCGCGGCTAGCTAGGTACAACTACAAATGCCTCTATGGGCCCTCAGATTTCAAAAGAAAAAACAAAAGCCAAGTGGCTAGACCAGAAAATTATCAAATTTCATACAAAAATTTAAATGCATACCTTTTTATTGAGCAATTCAATTTATCTTCTGAAATCAAAAATCTCAATTTCCTTTTGCTTTTTATAACACCTGCATATCCTACTTGGCATAACATCCAATCACACAATCCCAAAATCTTTTTATACACTTTGTTTCAAAATTTTCAATATTTTCTTACTTAAGCCTGTACGATGTACATATATCATCTGTACACAATCTCAAATTTGATCACTCACTCGATCACACAATTTCACTTCTAAACCCGTATCGTCCGCCCGACTCCCTAGTGCGGACTCAGATCTGGTTTCTTGATCAGAAACCGTCATTCTCCATGAGTAGCCACCTACTATGATAGAGAATTTATAGAATCAATCAAAAATCCATATCCAGAGTTCGCCATCGAAAATCAAGTGAAAAATCCCAACTTGGAACGATATAAATATCTCGAAATTTTGTGCTTGAATCTGTATCAAACCACTATGCGAATAAAATAATATATGTATATCCTATATATATCTATCTCAATTGATTTTTAGTTATATCAATTCTCTTTTATTCATATTTATTCTGATTTTTCGTTCACTTATTCACCCTTAACATTTCACACCCCTCTATTGAACCTTCATTCAAAATTTTAAAATATTTTCCCCATTCCCTCTAAGTATATTATAAATATTTTATATAGTTCTTATAACTATTTTCACTTCACCACTTTGGTTTATATCTACTTATATTTAAACTGGATCTCCAATTCCATATGGATTCAATTTGCTTCATTATACTAATTAATTTCAAATACATTTTCCTAATTTTCATCCAGATTTCCATTTTCGATTCTACTTGAATTCAATTCATCATCAAACTCTAAATATTGAATTTTATCAACTATCTTCTATTCACAACTGATTCATATCATTATTTTAAATCAATTCCACTTACTAATTTTAATTTCAATACTTTTTTTATTTGGTCCAACTTGACAAATTTTCCATTTCACTTTATTTAACACAATTCAAATATTCAGTTTCAATCCAAATTTTAAGTTTCAATAAGTTTTTTTTCAACTTATTTACATTCCATTCATCTCTTGAATTTACTTTATTTATTGACTTTCTTTACTAACTTATATTATTGTCACACTTACTTGAAATTGTAAATTCATTTGTTCATTTACAAATTTATTTCCACCTTAATAAATTTTATTTAAATAACCCTTCCACTTAGTCCACCTAGACTTTTTATTTACATTCATCTTTACTTATCAAGATTTAATTACACTCTGATTTAATTCAAATTTTAAACTTCTATAAGTTTTTCCAAATTTAATTGCATTATTTAACTAATCTTTCTAATTTATTTCATCTAATTGGTTTTCTTCACCAGCTTAATTCATTTTCAATCAAATTTAACTAACTAATTTTATTTATCACTTCATTTTCAAATTTAATTTTAAATCTCAATAAAAAGTTTATTTCTAAACTTTTACTCCTTCAGTTCCTTGGAACAAAATTCTACAATTTCCATTTAAAATTTGAACTTCCTTAGGTTTCCAACTTATTTAAATTCCATCAACGTTTTAAATTAACTTCCAGAGTTTAAGAAATTCTTCAACATTTCAAAATCACATTTGAAATCAATTATTTCTTTGAATCTCAAAATCAAAACCAGTTTTTGCAAACAACTCCAATTTAAAATCTCCAAGCAGCAATTCCTCTCTTGGAAACTCGAAAATGAACATCGATGATGCTGCAGTCATCACCGAAGTTATTTCCCAGCGACAGAAAAGAGTTCAATGCTTTTATCACTTTAAAACCCCTTAAAATATTTTTAAATTCCGAACCTCACCTGATTTCAAATCAAATTAAAAATATTTTTCAAATACTATCACCATTATTTCTCCAAAGCTTTTGAAAACCATTTTCAAACCCAAAGGAATTTAAACTTTTCCCAAAATTCCAAATTCCAAATCATTCCAACTCATATTCAAACATTACTCTGGAATTTTTATCTCAATTTCAATAATAAATCACATTCATAATTTACATTTCAAATTCCATTCTATTAATGAATTTTTTTCCTTAACCATTGATTATTATCTTAACTTCTTATTCAATTTCACACTTAAATGATAATGATCACTTCCTAACAGCCAGGCAACCATAATAACTATAATAATTTTCGTAAAAATTGTATCTTTTAGATACAAAAATAATTTGGGTAAAATTATTTCGTTTACCCTACTTTAAAACAATACCGTGTCGATTTATCTTGTGTAAGAGTTTAGAAATCCCTATCGATCATATAGCGTCCCACATATCGGCCAGAATTCATAAACACTTAACCGATAGGTCAACACAATATAAAAACAATTTTTATATTCACTAACAAATTCACGCTCATACTACTAATACACTCAAACTCATTCTAGAATACTACAAGACTCTATTTAAATGAGTAATCCCCACCAGAGCCAAGGTTCTCGCTTAAGCTTCAGCTCTGTTACCAATTGCAATGACCCGATCTTTCGACGTCCAAAAAATCGAACCATTAGGGTTAAAAGAAGACGGAGGTAGAAGAAGAGAAAACAACACAACAGAATCTTACCATCACAATGGAATAAAATATAACAGATAATAACTTATCTTTACTCAAAAGAAACTATATCTGTTTTATACATTACATCATCAGAGTATAATACAATCAATTCAATACAATTCAGGACGGTTATAATATCTCGTCCTTCCGAAGCTGAATATACAGCTTACACTGCACAACGGAAATATGAATCCACGGAAATACGCCTCATCATCCAGCTCGTCTCCTGAGCTCCACAGTAGTCCATCTAGAATTTATACTCTATAATATTCGGTTTGACCTGAGCATTACAGTTAAATAACATCCGAATCAGTCTGGAAAACCAGTGTGAGAAAACACACTCAATTGGATTATTTAAGTTTTCAAAAATCCTTTGAAATCAAAGGTATCTCATAAGACCACGCCATAAATAAACATGCCGGTGTTTTACCTTATGATAACAAAAACATTTTTATCAAAATCTGTCTGATATTATAATAGTGTCTATAGAAAGTAGAATAGAATCTAGCTGAAATGCTTGCATCTCACATTTCAGCAATAGTTGGGCACAATCAAAACTGTACAGGTGCTTACTGGAGATTGGATTCCATATAATGGCAGGGCTACAAAGGTACCGCCCGTTACAGCATGTGGTCTAGATCACCGTACCAGGGATCCACCTGCATGCATCACAAGACTGGAGCTACCCCTTACTGGATAGTCCGAATAAATTCATCCCGCGGTTGGGATCAACAACCGCCCACACAGCCAAAATAAGGGACATCTAGACAGGGGTGACCTTACCCTAATTGGTTGCTAGCCACTTAGCCTTGTGTGCACCTCCCCTGTTTTAGCTATTCACGGTTGATGAGGCTCGAGGCTATGTGTTATCTTTTTTGCACACATGCACTTTGAATGCTCATCGTCCTCTTGATGATGTTCTGAAAGCATTCATCCATACAAGTCCGTTTCGGGTCCAAACGGAACCGAAGGCACTACTCCTACTACATCCTTTTTGGAATCACCCTCGATATTAGTATCGAATAGCCCTTTCACTTCACCGTTCCATCTTCTACCCAAGCTCTTGTCTTCCTCACGAAAAAGTTCAAACCAGATCGAAGTGGTTTTCGGAAAATTTATCCCGATCTCGGCCTCTTCGAAACGATCAGCACATTGGCCAATATTGATAGTAAGTTATTTACTATCAAACAACATTCACAAACAACCATCAAACTTTAAATAATTTTCCAAATTATTTATTTCAAAATAACTTCGCAAGCTATTTTCCATATTTCAATTCCTTTGAAAATAATTTTTCAAATCGCTTTCCTTTCGCAGAATAAATTCCCAAATATTGTTTATTTCCAATAAAAATTACAAAGTCTAAACTTTAGATTTTAAATAATTTAAAATCGCTTTACCCAAAGAATATACATACTTTAAAACATTTGAAATAAAAACCATTTAAAAACTTTATTTAAATTACTATTTATGAAATTTTATAATAACTTTTCATGTAAAAATTTAAGCCAAAGCAACTTCAAAATCAAAGTTACAAAATTCTGTACAAGTTTTCAAATATACTTTAACCATACTATCTTTGAAAAGAAACTACTTTAAAAAATATAAATATTAATAATTATCTTTTTAAATCATAATACCAATTAACCCTTTAAAATAGTTACTACTATAAATAATTTAATAAAATATCTACCTTTAAAATATTAAATAACTTAAATAATAATTCGCAAAAACATTCTTTTAAAATCCTTTTTAAGACTTTTAACTTACACTTAAAAATTTACTTTGAAAATGTACTTGGAATTTCAGGGAAATTCACTATCCTTCCATACCTTTAATAATAAACTACTATTTATTTTTAAAAAATATTACCCATTCCTTTATAAATTCCTTCCGTGAATTTATACTTCTAAATATCCACTGATATCTTATTTCACTTTATAAACCCAGTTTATGAATCCTATAGTCTCATACTCCTTTTTAAATCAATGTTTCAAACTCTTAATCAATTTACAAATAGACTTCAAAATTTACTCCATTTAAAAATAAATTCCTTTTCTTATCCAATTTTTATTTCCAAACCCATTAATTTCGGATTTAACTTCTTTATCAAGATTTAAAATCTTATTTAAACTTAAAATACCAGTTCCAGATTTATTTCAACATTCTTCTTTTATTTCTTCCTAAACCATTTAAATCCTTAGTTTAAAAATAAAACTTTTATTCCTTTAATTAATATCACTTAAGTTTAAAATTTCATTTATTCTCATTCATTCAAAAACCACCTTTCCCATTCTTGGAATTTATTTATTAGAATTTAAAAAAATCAACTTTTATCCTTTTTCAATTCATTCTTTAATTGATCCAAATTCTCTATAACTATTCTACTTAAAATTTCTCTATTTTATTTATTTATTTAAAAAAAATCAATCTTTATATTTTTGATATCTCAATATACCAAAATATATTCAGTCAAATCAAAGCATGCAATATTTTCAATTACCAATATAATCTATCTCAGATTATTATGTAAATCAGATCACATAATATTATAACAATCTTAACTATTCTGAGGAATCCAGTTGGATCCCTCCAACCTATTTTTCTACATCCACAGATGTTAGCACAAAATAAAAATACCAATCCCACTTCAAGGTGGGATATCGCGTTATATGGGGTCATCCGCTATATGCGGGGTGCATAGGGTCTCATCCGCTATATAATGCGGGAAATCAATCACTCCTATATATATATATATATATGTATGTGTGTATATATATATATATATATATATATATATATATATATATATATAACATACCATATCCAATCAATTCAACCATCCAACCACTAATTTAAATTGAACTATTTGAATTTAAATGGAATTCTAAATGAGTGAGATTAAGTCACCTTTGATTTTTGCTTTGCAATCCATTTCCATTTCGACCATTTCTTCACGGTTTCAGACCTTATGTAAACATTATATAATTTATTAATATTCTATATAAATTGGACCATATATCTAATTTTATAAATTACTTAAATAAGGATTTTGTTTTAACCACCTCCCTTTTCAAAAATCTTTTAGTAACCAAAATAATTAACATAGGTAGACTAAACAATTAATCACTCAATCCATTATTTTAAAATAACATTTAAAATATGTACACTTATTTTATTTTTTGAAATTATATATATATATATATATATAATAAATCATAAACTTCAAAAATCTATTTTCACATAAACATTTTCAAATTCTTATTTTTCTTTTCAAATCTAATTTAGAAAAATAATTTTCCTATTTCCTATAAACAGATATATAAAAATTAAATTAGAATTAAACACATTTAAACTTTACTATTTTGAATTAGAATAGGTATGAGAGAATATATAAATTCACTGTATTAAATTAAAACGAAACCACCTTACCTTACTGCCCAAACCGCATGTTCGAGAACGAGCCTACCTTGTTCGCCGTCAACCGAGCCCCTATCACGACGTTGCCAACTGATGTGCTCGAATCTCGATGCCGCATCTCCCAGACACCTTCGATTTGACTTCGAATCGTTGCCAGCCTTCCACGCGTACGGCCTCACCACTGACCTAGCCACGTGAGCGCCACGCGATTCCAGTGCCCCTCTATATGAAGAAACTAAAATCAAGACCCATGAACCCAAACTCCCTCACCTCGGTCCACCATGCATACGCGCGCTTGATTCCCTGACAAGATTTTGGCACTTGTGAATTGAATCGAAATTGATTTTGATTCATACAAGTATTATATATTATTATTTTTGATGATTTTTCGTTTGATTCTGAATTTGAAGAGAAAGTGCGGACATTGATTATATTTTGAAGCTTCTATTTTATTTTTGAACGAAAGAGGAAAAAAAATTCGTTTCTTTTTTATTTTTGTTTCTCTTATTATTTAAAATTAATCAAAGACGCATGTTCACTGTGAAGGACACGTGCTAAGAATTCTACACGTGTCAACAAGGCTTGCCAAAATATTTTAATGTAATAATATTATTTAAATTCAAATTTAAATTGTCTCGATTCTTCAACTCAAAATCTTGATCTCCTATCGAGGTATGCCGCCAAATGTTCATAAGGTTATACCTCTATTTCGAACACGATGGAAAAGGTTCTGAGTCCTAATTCGGTCGTATGGAGAAGATAGCTTTTAGACCCAGTTATTATATTGAATTTTCCATATAAATTTCAACGCGTTTACCTACCGTATGATCACACCACAACTCCAAACACTACAAAATTTGATACCCGATAATAATACACTATTACAGATCCAATGTAACTGGTTTCGTCGAATTTCGAGACTGTGCCTTGGAAGGCTATTTTCAAATATCGATTTAAACGATAAAATTTCAAAACTTAACAAAACTCTTACAAATTCAAGTTTAACATTTCTACTATCTCCAGTATAATCAATATAAATTTTATCAGCCATTGAAATATTTTTAACCAGCTTAAAACTCAAGAATTATTATTTTACCCAATCTCTAATTATTAAATTCAACAAATTTAATGCTAGAGCTATTGACTACATCGTGGACAGTAAGCTATCCTTCCCTTATACAGTAATCAAACCTTGAGAGACATCTGGGAGAGTGTGAGTGATTTTCACAATTGTTTTTCGGAAGCTGATGAGCTTCGTTGGGATGGTAAACCTCTTTCGATAAAGCGCGTGTACACTTAATTTCTAACACTCGAAACAAGCCAAAGTTTCCTTGGCACAAGATTATCGGGAATAAACATTCCACTCCCTCTGACAACCTTATGTTGTGGAGAGTTTTAAATAATGTTATCTTGACTAAGGATAGGATGATTGGTTTTGTGAATGTTTCTGATCCTTTGTGCGTGTTTTGTAAAATTGATGTTGAGAGCGGTAAGCACCTCTTCTTTGAATGCAGTTATCCGCAACAAACTTTGGCGAGAATGATGGTCATTCTTGGTAGGTCTTCAATGCATATGCAGTCTCCTATTGTTTGGGACTTGATTCTTAAATCCACCAGTATGCATGATGACACGAGCGAATTACTTTACTTTTGTCTTAAGAAGTATATTCGGATTATTTGGTGGGAGAGAAATCAGAGATGTTTTAATAGTGTGAAACAATCCCGGATTCAGTTGTGGTTAGTGTTAAAGCATTCCACCTTGAAGGAATTACGGGATCGAAAGTCGTTTCTAATCCCATGATTCCGGATTGGTAGGTCATCATGGTTTCTTCGGGGTTCACTTCGGGCTGTCTCTCTTGTTCCTTCGAGTCATTGCCCGTGTTCTGCCATGTTCCTGCTTCGGGTTGTTCTTGCTTATGCTTGCAGTCTGCCTCGTGCATTCTTCTCTTCACTCTTGTATTTGTTTCTCTCTGTTTAGTTTATTTTCTTTCTATGCTCGTTGTTATCACCTATGTTTTTCTGCTGCTCAAAGCCTGTTTTGAGTGGTTTTTCTTTTTCAATAAAATCTGGTAGGGGACCAGCAACCTCACTAGCTTTGCTAAAATTCAACAAATTTAACTGCCAAATAATAACGATATTTGAAATTCAAGTTAGACCAACTTCCAAATATTTAAAATCAATTAAATATTCAAATTTCAAATATCTAAAAATTTTGGGTTGTCACACTATGTGCATTATATGGGTTTCTTAGTGCTAATTTTCTTTATTCACCCTTAAATCCATAATTTACTTTTCACCGCTGGTTGGTATAAGAAATCTCCATTAGCATTTCTTCATAGGGTAAACCAAAATAAATATGAACAGTTCATTTTCCATCTCAACCGTCAAAACCTTAACATTTATTCTAGCCCACAATTGTTTTCTTATGTAAGGGATATAACAATAACTACCTTTATACTCTCACTTTATAAGGTGTTCTTTACTAATAACATGTCAAAAAATCATAATTAGCTCTGATAGTCAGACTTGGTTCATCCTTACTTCTATAACTTGTTCTCAATCTCACTATTTGTGTTTGGGAATTATTCTTAACTTTTTCGTATATAGCATAGCCATGAACTTAAGAAATGTCGATATATGGATAAAATCTTTGGGAATCTTTTTGAAAACTTACATACACACAGACACACACACATATCAAAACCTAATGATGAAAACATTTCAGAAAACATTTCAAAAACTTCTTAATTTTATTTTTATAATATTTTCAAGTATGTTCCGTCAATGCATGCCTAAACCTTAGAGAATCCTAAACCTAAACTCTAATACCAACTATAACAACCGACACTTCCCAACACGACTTACACTGAGAAATACAAGTTGTTAGGATTTTTTAAAATGTTATAAAGCATAAGTAAAAGGGTGGAGTTCTAACACATTATACATTTTTAGATCTCACAACGAAAGGAATTAAAATACAAGTATACAAAATAGACATCTCAGAAAAATAGTTTCCAAAATACTTGCTTCATATATACACTATTCTAAAAGAATGATATAAACTCTACAAGTATTAATATAATAGATGACTACAATAGAAACAATATATAATATGAAAACTCCATCATGGAGCTCCTTTCTTCCCCTTACTATGTCCAACCACAACTAATCTGTCATCCTATGGTGGGGAAAAATAAAAAGAAAGGGGCGGGTCAAACATAAAGTCTGGTGAATGAGAACAAGACTAATAAGATGATTAGGTGCAATTAATTCTACATCTACTCTAAGTGATATAGAGTGCATATATTGTGTTCTGCATTCTGATGGTCATATATCTAAGGATACTTATCTACACAATGGGTTAAATATATAGATCGAACCTCACAAAATCGATCAGCCAAATTGAGATCTACTGTCCCATCTCTACTCACACTACGCTTGGAGAGGGAGAAACTATAATTTAATTGCGTAAAGTGACTCATCGTATGCACCCATGTCCATCTCTCGATCGTAGTGGAAAAATACCTCTTATTGTATTATTCCAGTGCCCATGGTATGTGAACTCCCATTAGTACCGAGCCGCAATAAATAATCATCATTATATAGCCACTTATTATCCAGCGCTAGTGCCCATGTATGTGAACTCCCATTAGGACCTAGCTCAATCTAATAATTAACATCCTATATCCACTTATTGTCCATCTTCGACGTCCACTTGTATAATATTATGCAACAAAACGTGTTGTACCTAGATCTCTCATTAGGACCAGGCTCCTCAAACATTGTTTCCATCAGTGCATCGCCCACCCGATCGTAACACTTCTGAGTCTAACGTGAAATAAATCACCCACATCTCTTCATAGCTATCCATGTTCGACCTCGATATCTGCCTAACGATTCATCTCACCATTTATGGAACTTTTGGATTATCCCTTCCCTAACATCGTCTCGAACTAAATCCGCCCAAACTACTCTGATAGGGAACTAACTTTCCTATACCCTCACGCATACAACATTGGCCAAAACAGTTCATTTTTTGGTTTATTAACTATCAAACTTTCATTCATTTTATTGGGCCTAAGGTTGAGGTTCAACTCACTATTTATACAGGACATTCGACCTGAGACCCCAACTAGTCGACTGCTATCGGTTGACCTTGGTGGTTCCAGGGTCGACGGTACCACTTTATAATTTTTGGTTTCATTCTTTTATTTCGTCCAATTATAAATTCGATTTCATGGTCAATCTGTAACAACCCATAAATTTTAAACGGTTTATAATAACGTATTTAATTGAATTTTAGAGAAATTTTAAATAATAATATTTTGAAATAAAAATTTAATGTTTGGATTACGTATTATTAAATATAAGTAGTCAACAAATAAGAAAACATATAAATTTAGATTACGTTACTGGTTAATTAATTTGGGCGTGCGTTGGTTTTAATTATTGCATCTATTGTACGCACTCTTTTATTTCATATCTTAGCTGTTAAAAATCAAATCAGCACGTGCATTTAAAAAAAAGGAATTAAAACCCTGCCTCCAATTCACGTGTAAAATTTTCCACTTTCATTTGCGTCTGCTTATTTAATAGGAATAAAAATCTTTGATTTCCTAACCATTTCAAAATCTCTTCCCATCTTCATTTTTGGAACGCAGTTCAGATCTGGAAAACAAAGTGTAATGGGTAACGATCTGAAATTTTAGACCAATTTAAAATTCTAATTTTATTAAAATATTGAATAAAATTTGGTGCAAACAAAAATGATGGGAATAATAATAGTTTATATGAGATTTACAATTTGAATTAAAACAACAAATATTAAGAATTTAATAATAATTGTTAATTGTAAATATTGATCTATTGAATAAAATTAAAGAGGAAACAATAGTTTAACTGTATTTTTATAATTCAAATAAGTTAACCTCTAACAAATGAACTAAAATTGGTAACTAATGGATATGTTGAGTTATGTGAAATTATTAAATAATGGATGATTTATGGTTAATAAAAAGAAGAAAAAAAGGAAAAATATTACGTTCTGTTTATACATCAAATGGTGGTTTGAAATTTAGTTTTGAAAGCAAGTATGGATTTTTGATTCAAAGAAAAATTTGATCTTAATATACATATATACACAGAAAGTTTAGTTTGGGTATAGGGTCCATTAATTATTATGTGAGTTGTAGTAGGTATGTATATATAGGCTATGTTAGTATTTTCAAATATATTACTCATTTCCTTGAAGTTTTGAAACACACTGTCCAATCAACCCATTAATTGCTCCAATAATTTATTTCGGGAAATTCAAGGCACGGCTGTTTTATTTGCCATCATTTCTTTTATTTTTATCAAAAGGTTCATTTTGCCTTTATAACGTATCCTTCCATTCCATACTTATCTTTTTCCTTTATGTTTCAAATATGGAACGTGCTGTCCAATCAGCAATTAATTGCTTTAATTTCTCAACTAAATCTAGGGAGACTGTTGCCATCCTATAATTATTTGGAATATCAAAACATATAAATTGTATATGTTTACGTTCATTTTGGTCAGTTCTTCTATTTTAAGGTAATATATTTATTTCTTAAAACGGTTGCATTGTGAAACAAGTCTCTTCCAAATCTTCACCGTGCAGCCCACGCAATATAATAAATTGCTTTAATAACGTTGCTGAATCAACGGTCATTTCAATTTATTATTTGTTGTACGTTTCCTTTTTGCTTAAAATTTGGCTACGTAAACATTAATTCAAAAATAGGAAGAAATCATTTGTTTCCTGTAGCCACTTCATTTGCTTTAATTATTTCACATGATTCAAGCAGGTGACCGTGTCCATTCACTCAACCTTTATCTATATTTTGTTTTAAATTTCTTTCCTCTGTTCACTAGGGTAATTATGGTATGATTTTCAGCCTATTGGTCTGCCTTCGCTTCTTTCCTTCGACAATAAAAAAAACCCTTTAATTATTATCTCATTTCTTGCTTGCACGGTTACAGATAATCAATTAGTTAATTGCATGTTGTAGTCTGTTCATGCCTATTTGGTTCATAAAAATTATTAAACATTTAACCCAGAGCAGCCAACTCACCTACATCGTTCTATATCTATTTATTTGCGTACAAGTTCAAACTTGTCCATTTTCTTTGATTGATAGATTTGTTGCCTTTATCTATTCTTTCTCTCCCTGTCTTTATTTCTTAAAGGAAAGCAATCCTTCAAAATGTGAATATTTGACTATAGCCAGCCGTTATCTATCCCCAAATTTCCATTTTTATGACCATCATTCGAATATCAAACTTATATACTTTCTGCATTCATTTCGCTCGTTCAATTTTACGTTTCTTATTCCAGCTTTTAAATATTGAGCTCCTTCCTCATATTTCTCTGTGGCCTTTACTTCTTTCTCTGTTTTTTTTTCTCCCCCTCTGTTAGCTTCTCAAAACCATCACTCCGCAGCACCTCCCTGATCTTCCACCCCTCGTGCTTATCAGTAGCCACTTAGACCGTGTACTCCTTCTTTTGCGTAAGTATATATATATATATATATATATATATATATATATATATTGTAAACCTATGGTATATTATAATATATAATACGTTAGTTTATATGCTTATATATATACGTTGCTATATGTTTATGAAAGAAAATATGTATATATTGCACACTATATTCTCTGTTTTGTTTTAAAATACATAAGTGTTATAGGGTATAAGTTACACATATATAAAGTTATATGTTGTATAAGAATATAAGTGGATTTGTATAGATAAAGCATGGTTTTATTGATATTATAATGACGTAAATACTAATTTTATATAAACAGTTATATGATCTATTTTTATACATTACAGAAATTGAAAAATCTGGTTCGACAATGAATATATGTTATACTATTTATATATTTACAGTAATATATATTGATTTTGTTTAAGTATGATATAGATAGCATTTATAAGTTTTTTTTTAAAAATAAGTTACATTATTTTGGATTTTTCCTGTTGGGTTTGATAGGGTCACTGAGTATACATATGTATATATTTATACCTAATGTACGTTTGTATATATATATTTGTAAATTATATTTTAAGTTATATGTTAGTTATAATATATTATAGTTTGTAGTATTCCTAATATTTTAAAATGGAAAATATATATTGTTGGAAACTTGTAATACAATCGCGTTTGTATATTTTCTATTTAATTTTATATAACTTTATATATATGTGTGTATATATAATATAAAATTTTGTTCGCAAATGTCTATATGAGTATACATTAATTGGTTTTAAAAGATATAAATATATGGAGACTTTGTTTGAAGTGTTGAATTAAATTTTAATTTGAGATATATGATTAAATTGATTTTAATAATAAATAATAAAATTATATACATCATTTTCTGTCATATCAAGATGGTTCTAATTCGTTTTCACCAAATTCTTATCTCTCGGCTTTGTTGAATTCGTGCCAATCTAGCATTGCTTTGAAATTCGTAGCTTGTTGTATTGTCTGTCTTCTCTAGCCTCGAAAGGTGAGCAATCACTCACGATTAACGTTCTTTTATTTATTAAATTTGGTTTCAATTGAAACGACAATTGAAATATACTACTGAAATTAGTAAATCTGTTATATATGCTATTATCTGTAAACTGTTCAGCTATGGGATATGACACCATATCCTATTGTTTATACTTTATTTAATTACTATTGATATATGCCTGTTGTTATATTGTTATCATATCATGTTATATTATTATCATCTGTTATCACTCTGCAAGCTCCCTGTAGTTTAGAATTCACTATGGGTTGAAATGATACACACCCGAACGGACTTTAGAATAGGAGAATTTCGTTATGGGTTAAAATGATAGACCCAAGCGATTTTGTAACAACCCGCCTACTTAACGATTACATATTTAAATGTTTGATTTAAATATGGCGTCGTTATTCGGATTTTGGGGTCCGAAATGTCAATTTTTGCAAACGGTCGAATTGGATCTCAAGACCACTTCCATTGAGTTCAAAATGTCGTTTGCAATCTTTTTAAGTATAAGCTTCGATATGTTTGGAGTAAGTCATAATTGGCTACTTTTTCTAGTTGGGTTTTGGGTTTGGGTTCAGCCCACTAGCTAACTAAACCCACTTAACCCCTCTACTTCAGCCCTCTCCTCTCCATTCACTCTCATTTCATTTCATTTCTTAAGTTAAAACTGAAATGGAGGAAAGGAAGTGGAAATAGAAATTAGCAAGCCCTAGTTCTTCTTGTAAACTTGATTCTTGCTCCAAAATCAAAGGGAATCCATTGGTAAGTTCATCTCCATCTTCTCCATCTCTTCTCCTCTTCAATTTCAGTAATTTCCTAACCCTAACTTAGGAAATACTTGCTTTGATTCTAGATTGAAGTTTGTAGTGTTGAAGTGGAGTGTAGTTGGTTGATTCCTTGCATTTGTGCTTCTTCATCTTCTTTGTTTTGTGTAAAAAGGTGAGTTTTGAACTCACATCTATTTCTTATGATTTCATTGATGTTGGGTATGAATTCCTAACACCTTGTTCATATGCTCTTGCTTTTGGTTTGGATTGAATTGGTGAATATCCAAATTTTTAGTGTGTGGGTTCAATTCTTTAAAGATCCTAACTTTGATGTTTGAATATGTTTTTGGTTGCGAATCGGAGAGCTAATGAAGCTGGGGTATCTATTGGCTAAAGCTCCTTAGGTCCATTGCTCGAACGATTGCGTTTTGGAAGAATTTGCATTTCATTGAAATAGGGCAGGAAGTGCAAAATCATCAGGTTCGGCCGACCGAACCCTGTAGCCGGTCGACCGACCTGCTTCCCGAGAGTTTTTATGAACAGTGTTCGGTCGACCGAGCCCTGTAGGCGGCCGACCGACCTGCTCCTATTTGCCCTGTTTTGCTTGTTTTTGTATATTTTGATTTGTTTTCCGGATTTTATCGTTTCAAGTTGCTTTTTAGTGGTTGTTATTGCATATTTGGCTTTGATAACTTACTCTTGACTTCATCTACGGGTTTTTATAAAATAATCTCTCGAATCGCATTTAAAAGCTCGTTTCTCCAATTTATAAATTCTATTTAAAACACACACTTTCGCACCTCGAGCGAAGTGGAAGGGTGATTAAATGGTTGGGCAAAACACGGACCATGAATCTGTGCGTTTATCTTTCCGATTAATTCCCGACCTATTCGATTGATCATTTTGACCCTTGTGTCTGGTTTACCGATGAGATGAGGTAAACTTTATACTGCTTTGAGTGTGAAAGTGACTGACGGATAGTAAACCGTTTAGTGCGAACGAGTGGTTATGGGACATACGTTAACACTTTTCGGATTCCTTTTCGAGAGTTGTGACACATTCCGCCAGTTAGTGGTGTCCAGTACTGGGTCTTCGACCTTCACCACTATGGCTTGTCGCCCTATAGTATCGCTCCGATGTTGGCCTTATGTGCCGCATGAGTGATATTGGGTTTGTTGCCTTTGGGTATGTTGCCTTCGGGTATGTGGCCTTCGGGTTTGTACCTTCAGGTGTGTGCCTTCGGGTTTGTTGCCCTATATAGTATCGCTCTGATGTTGGCCTTATGTGCCTCATGGATGATATTTGGGTTTGGAGCCTTCGGGCTCACGGATCCTTGTTTATACAGTACTGAGCTCAAGCATCTTTTGTTGTTTTGATTGATATGTATATTCCCTAGTGTTTCGCCTTTCGGTGTTGGTCTCTTTGAGCCGCCTGATATGTAGCGATAATCTAGTGGAACTTGTATACCTTTATTGGTATTTGTTATTTGTCTTTTGGCTTGATTTGGGATATGATATCCTTTGTTTATTTGAGTTGCCGATGATATGAGGCTTGTTTTGTTTTGTTCATCTTATGTTAGATGAGTGTGTTATCTCATATAGAGATATTTGTTATATACTATATGACTCTGCAGGTTTATTGTTGTTCAGTTTATTTAACTGATTTGTTATCTAGACTGACCCGTGTATTTTATACTCGGGTCAGACCGAGATGTTTCAGGTTAGGTGCTTTGGACTTAGCCTCTTTTGCTTCCGCATGGACTATTCCGCTAGTTTCTTTTTGTCTTAGCTTTCTTGTAGTCCTTATATGTTGTAACTCTGATATGTATTCTTGTGAACTCGTCTGTATATTGTGGTTTGCTATACCACTTGATATGTATCATTTTGTATACTCTTTTATGTATCTATATATGTGTATGTGATGATTTACTGTTCTGTGATGTATATTACATTTGAGTTGTTATATTCTGTTCTGATAGATCCTATAGCCATTGTAGTCTTGCTTTAAATATTTATTGAATACGTCGAACTGTTTGTGATTCTACTTTTCGACGTGTTTAGTGAATAGTTAAGGTAAGATTACACATGGTCGCTCCTATCCAGCCTTATTCTCCGTGTTAGCAGACAGTATTATCTATACAATACTCTTTGCTAACGTGGGTATAGAGGTGGGGCGTCACAGCGTGGTATCAAAGCTGCGTTCAGAACAAAATATGATAAACACAGTACAGAAGCACATATTACGGTACATCAAAGTGTAACAAGTGTTACAGATCTTTGAATCATCGTGCTTTTATTCCCTCCGTGTTTTTGGGGTAGATAGGATTTGGGGAATACGTCTAGGAATATATTTTATTCCGTAGTATTCCCTATTGAAATATCTACCTTGTACTTAATCTTTATCTTCTTCAACTTTCAGCTTATGGCTGGAAGAGGCAGAGGACGACGCTCGGGTGCTGGGAAATCCAGTGGCTCGCATCCGGACGGCGTTTATATGTCTGCCGATCAGTTTATGGAGTTGTTTAGGAGCACTCAGCCTCCAGTTCCTGCTCGAGTCTCTCCACCTCGCAAGTCTACCTTTGCACGCTTGTGCAGTGATTTTACTCATCTTGGAGGAAAGCCGTTTAAAGGCTTCGAGTCTGTTCTTGAGACCCAAGCTTGGTTTCGCACGTGCGGACGTATCTTCTCTAGAATGGATATTTCTAATCATGATAGAGTTCTTGTAACTTCTAGCTTATTGCGAGAGCGTGCCCTTGATTGGTACGAGCTTCTTGTAGCCGAAATTGATGAGTCTGCTCTTTCTTGGACTCAGTTTCGGGAACGATTCGAACTCAAGTTCGTTCCTGAATCTGAGAAAGCTTTGTTGTCCCGGCGCTTTCTTGAGTTGAAGCAAGGGGAGTCTTACGTTTCTGAATATGTTGCATCTTTCGAGGCCTTATCTATGTATGGTCTTGAATTCATTAGCACTTCTTATAGGAAGAATCTGAAGTTTGTATCTGGTCTTAGGAAATATCTGAAGAAGTCTTTATTGCTTGAGCTTAAGCTTTCCTTTGAGGAGTTAGTTGATTCTGCACTTCATCTCGAAGCCATCGAGGGGGAGTGTGATAGTAGTGATGATGTTGAGGTTTGCAAGAACCCCAACAAAAAGCAGTCTCCATTGGATGAGCCGGAATTTTTCCCTTACAAGAAGAAAAAGTCCGTTGAATCTGATTCTCCGTCTCAGTCTGCTGGAACACCTTCCATTCGAAAGTGTTTCAATTGTGGTTCCCCTGATCATATGATTCGAGCTTGTCCTAAGCCTCTCTTCTGCCGCTATTGCAAGAAGGAAGGCCATCGTATTTCCACTTGTCCCATTGCTCCGAATAATTCTCAACCAGGCAAGCCAAGTATAGCAGATGCTCCTGGAGGTTCTTCTCGAGCATAAGGTATGTCTCCATCTATTTTGGTAGGTCTCTATTTTCTTTGTGATTTCGATTCCAATTTGATGGTATCATTTTATTCTTTAATCCCTCATGACGAGGAAAGTGTTGTTTCTCTCATTCTTGTAGTTTGAGAATTTTCTGACATTTTGGTCTTGTCATAGGGTTATCACCTAAGCAATCTTTTGAGTAGTGTTAAGGTCTTTATAGCTCGACCTTACCACTGGTTTTCATTTGGCTATGAGTTGCGGAAGTTAGCACTCCACTTACCGCATTTCGCACTCGTTGTAATTCTTATAAATGATTTGTTATGTCATTCAGTTTGTCTAGCTCATTTCATCCATTTTATGAATCGAGTATTCTGTGAATATCTCGATGATTCCATTTTGGTATTTATTGATTTGGATGGAAAATAGCAATTTAAAGAATTTTGCAAATCTTTTTCATAAGATTTATTTATAAGTATAATTGGATTTTTGTTCTTTAAACGAACAAAGAATATTTTTAAAAGTTTTTAGAAACATGTTTATCATATAGAAGATGATTTTGTGATTGTATTGCCCATTGAGTGCTTTAAGAATTCTGGTCGATGCGCTTGATCAACGTTATCGATAGGAATTTCCTAAACGCTTTGATGAGACAATCAGGCACAGTAAATTGATTTGGAAAAAGTAATTTTTTCTTGAAAGATTATTACATAAAGATAATTGTAATTTTGAAAGTCTTAGCTTTTTGGGAAAGAAAATTAATTTAAAAGAACTCTTTCTTTTCGATATCCCTATTCTTGTTATTCCCGTAGGGAACCAATGCTTTATCTTTTGTACCAATGCTAATCGTATTGGTTTGGATGCCATTCACTTGCAAAAGAGAACGTGCTATCATTTATTCTTCTAAATAGCTATAGCCTATCGAGATTAGATATGCCACTCATGATTTAGTGCTCGCGGCTATCGTTTTCGCTTTTAGAGTTTGGCATCATCGTTCATTTATGGCGGAGAAATTTGTTCTCCACCTCGATCATAAATCTTTGGAATATTTATTTTCTCATAAGGAGCTTAATGATGGCTTGAGTTCCTTGCATCTTATGACCTTGATATTCTTTGTATACTCCCGGAAGGGGGATCGTGTTGCCAATGCACTTTGTTGTAAGCAACAAGTGATTGTTTCTTTGTTGATGTCCGAATGGAATGATCTTTTTAACAAGTTCATCAGACGTTTTATTGTGCTTCTTTTTGTTGGGCTTCGGTTCATTGACGTATTGTTTGCATTACGTCGGTGTTCCGAATATTTGAGCTTAGGAATCTAGAGAATTCTCTAAGCAAGCAAGTTCGGGCTTATCTTTTCGTGCTCTTTATTGTGAGCTTCTTCTTCGGATATTCTTTTGTGTTGATATGCCTTTTGGTTGTTACTATTTATTTTCTCCTTAAGTATTGCGAGGACGCAATTTCTTTAAGGAGGGGAGATCTGTAACAACCCGCCTACTTAACGATTACATATTTAAATGTTTGATTTAAATATGGCGTCGTTATTCGGATTTTGGGGTCCGAAATGTCAATTTTTGCAAACGGTCGAATTGGATCTCAAGACCACTTCCATTGAGTTCAAAATGTCGTTTGCAATCTTTTTAAGTATAAGCTTCGATATGTTTGGAGTAAGTCATAATTGGCTACTTTTTCTAGTTGGGTTTTGGGTTTGGGTTCAGCCCACTAGCTAACTAAACCCACTTAACCCCTCTACTTCAGCCCTCTCCTCTCCATTCACTCTCATTTCATTTCATTTCTTAAGTTAAAACTGAAATGGAGGAAAGGAAGTGGAAATAGAAATTAGCAAGCCCTAGTTCTTCTTGTAAACTTGATTCTTGCTCCAAAATCAAAGGGAATCCATTGGTAAGTTCATCTCCATCTTCTCCATCTCTTCTCCTCTTCAATTTCAGTAATTTCCTAACCCTAACTTAGGAAATACTTGCTTTGATTCTAGATTGAAGCTTGTAGTGTTGAAGTGGAGAGTAGTTGGTTGATTCCTTGCATTTGTGCTTCTTCATCTTCTTTGTTTTGTGTAAAAAGGTGAGTTTTGAACTCACATCTATTTCTTATGATTTCATTGATGTTGGGTATGAATTCCTAACACCTTGTTCATATGCTCTTGCTTTTGGTTTGGATTGAATTGGTAAATATCCAAATTTTTAGTGTTTGGGTTCAATTCTTTAAAGATCCTAACTTTGATGTTTGAATATGTTTTTGGTTGCGAATCGGAGAGCTAACGGAGCTGGGGTATCTATTGGCTAAAGCTCCTTAGGTCCATTGCTCGAACGATCACGTTTTGGAAGAATTTGCATTTCATTGAAATAGGGCAGGAAGTGCAAAATCATCAGGTTCGGCCGACCGAGCCCTGTAGCCGGTCGACCGACCTGCTTCCCGAGAGTTTTTATGAACAATGTCCGGTCGACCGAGCCCTGTAGGCGGCCGACCGACCTGCTCCTATTTGCCCTGTTTTGCCTGTTTTTGTATATTTTGATTTGTTTTCCGGATTTTATCGATTCAAGTTGCTTTTTAGTGGTTGTTATTGCATATTTGGCTTTGATAACTTACTCTTGACTTCATCCACGGGTTTTTATAAAATAATCTCTCGAATCGCATTTAAAAGCTCGTTTCTCCAATTTATAAATTCTATTTAAAACACAAACTTTCGCACCTCGAGCGAAGTGGAAGGGTGATTAAATGGTTGGGCAAAACACGGACCATGAATCTGTGCGTTTATCTTTCCGATTAATCCCCGACCTATTCGATTGATCGTTTTGGACCTTGTGTCTGGTTTACCGATGAGATGAGGTAAACTTTGTACTGCTTTGAGTGTGAAAGTGACTGACGGATAGTAAACCGTTTAGTGCGAACGAGTGGTTATGGGACATACGTTAACACTTTTCGGATTCCTTTTCGAGAGTTGTGACACATTCCGCCAGTTAGTGGTGTCCAGTACTGGGTCTTCGACCTTCACCACTACGGCTTGTCGCCCTATAGTATCGCTCCGATGTTGGCCTTATGTGCCGCATGAGTGATATTGGGTTTGTTGCCTTTGGGTATGTTGCCTTCGGGTATGTGGCCTTCGGGTTTGTACCTTTGGGTGTGTGCCTTCGGGTTTGTTGCCCTATATAGTATCGCTCTGATGTTGGCCTTATGTGCCTCATGGGTGATATTTGGGTTTGGAGCCTTCGGGCTCACGGATCCTTGTTTATACAGTACTGAGCTCGAGCATCTTTTGTTGTTTTGATTGATATGTATATTCCCTAGTGTTTCGCCTTTCGGTGTTGGTCTCTTTGAGCCGCCTGATATGTAGCGATAATCTAGTGGAACTTGTATACCTTTATTGGTATTTGTTATTTGTCTTTTGGCTTGATTTGGGATATGATATCCTTTGTTTATTTGAGTTGCTGATGATATGAGGCTTGTTTTTTTTTGTTCATCTTATGTTAGATGAGTGTGTTATCTCATATAGAGATATTTGTTATATACTATATGACTCTGCAGGTTTATTGTTGTTCAGTTTATTTAACTGATTTGTTATCTAGACTGACCCGTGTATTTTATACTCGGGTCAGACCGAGATGTTTCAGGTTAGGTGCTTTGGACTTAGCCTCTTTTGCTTCCGCATGGACTATTCCGCTAGTTTCTTTTTGTCTTAGCTTTCTTGTAGTCCTTATATGTTGTAACTCTGATATGTATTCTTGTGAACTCGTCTGTATATTGTGGTTTGCTATACCACTTGATATGTATCATTTTGTATACTCTTATGTATCTATATATGTGTATGTGATGATTTACTGTTCTGTGATGTATATTACATTTGAGTTGTTATATTCTGTTCTGATAGATCCTATAGCCATTGTAGTCTTGCTTTAAATATTTATTGAATACGTCGAACTGTTTGTGATTCTACTTTTCGACGTGTTTAGTGAATAGTTAAGGTAAGATTACACATGGTCGCTCCTATCCAGCCTTATTCTCCGTGTTAGCAGACGGTATTATCTATACAATACTCTTTGCTAACGTGGGTATAGAGGTAGGGCTTCACAGATTTTCATTAAATTGAATTTGGGATTACGGGTTGAAATGCTATCCACCCGTATATATTTAGTGTACGGATTGAAATAATAAATATCCATATCACTTGACCATATTATAAGAAATATATACAGACACCGTTGGTGCATATATAAATATTTTTAAAATAATTTCTATGGTTTTGGAAAGAAATATATGGTTTAATAAATATAGGTTCTTAAGACATTAGATAAATGATAAATTTTATATATAAATTTAGTAGTAATGTTTGATTTAAATTAGATGGATTTAATACGTAGAATATGGTTAAGTATATATGTAAATCTATATTTCAATAGATTTTCTTGTAATAAATTGAATAAGTAAGGCTGGGAAGGTAAATTTAGGTTTATTGGAAATGGTATTTAAATAAGGATTTTAGTTAATCGATTTGAAATTATTGAATGTGAAATTTAAAGGTATGATTTTTTAACTGGATTTTGATTTAAGTGATTTAATGAATATTTCACATTTAAATAAAAATATATTTAGTAAAATGTAAGTTAAGGTTACTTAAATGATATTGAATCTTATAAGGGAATATCTTAAGACTAAATAACAATGGGGTTAAATCGAGATCTATATGAAACTGTCAATTGAACTTTGAATTGTAGAATATTAAAGCTTTGAACTATACTAGAATTTAATTGGCTTATTTGTGATTCAGATCTGTATTTGAAATCAATATAATTCGAATTTATTATTTAGAAAATTTAATTGAATAAAATTTAGCTTGAAACATTGAATATTTTAAGTTTTGAAATAATATTGAAATGTAAATGGGTATTTTGTGATTTCAAATCCGGATTTGAGATCGATAAAATGTGAAATGGTTATTTAGGAATTGGGTTGAATTTTAAATTATTAAATTAAGATTGGACTAAAATTTGAATTTGGAATTTGAATTGATTTGAATCGCAACTTTGAAAGTGATAAAATTTGAATATATATATATATATATATATATATTAGATGAAATGATATTTTGGTTTTGAAGTATAAACTAAATTGAAATGACCACGGTGTTATAGTGTATATTTCTACATTATAGATAGTTCCACAGATCCTTAGAGAAAGGTTATCCCATACATCCTCTAAATTACTTGTATTTCAGTTGATATTTCACTTGAGTTGGATTTATTGATATAAGAATGTTAATCCCAACTCGAGTGTTTTGTGTTTTGCTTTACGTTCGGGTCAGACTGAGTGATACAGCATTTGAGACTCACCTTCGAAGTTGGAGCTTTGCTTGAAGATCCAGCTATCTATCCTTTCAGTCATCCAGTCGATTGGTTCAGAGAAGTCATCTGCCCGTACTGGAGACTTCACTGCATCTGGGATATTCTGATGTATTTTATTTCTAACTTTGTTTATATAGTAGCTTCGTGAACTACTATTCATTTATTTCGTTGCGTATTATTGTACTACTCTGTATCTGTGATTCTGTGAATGATTTATTTACAGTATATGTTTTTTCCAAATTTAAAATTAACAATTCGGTATTTTGAATAATTCAAGTCGGACATGTATGGTTTTATTGTCGATTTGAATGGTCCAAAATAGCGGGTCGTTACAGTTGGTATCAGAGCTTTGGCTCTAGGCAAAACTTAGCATATATGGTAAATTTATTTACAGAATCACTTTCGTTCGAGTTGAATCTCTTCCTTTTTGACTCGATTTCCTTTGAATTTTGGAATGTCCCTCGGTTCCGAAATTCATTCTTGTCTCTTCAATTTATATTCGTTTGATTATGCAGTATTCTATAACTCCACTGAATGTTTTGTAAAGGGGGTGAAAACTCCTTTACAATCGGCATTGATTCACCGATGATTTATATATCCTCGGTTTAGATGCTGCTATCTCTGGTTATGCCGAATTCTATATCTGGCGATCGAATTTCAATTTGACTTGGAATTCCGCAATGATGATATTCATGAAGTCACGGTTGACCAGGTTAAGGTCGCCCATGATTTATATCCATAATCTATTTTGTAAATCAATTATCTCATCTTCGATCGAGTCTATCTTCGAATCAGGGTTCTATTGATTAGAGTTCCTCTAATTTAAATCTCTATCTTTGTTTCGAAGTCCATTCTTGAATCATCCTTTGTAAATCGGGTTTTGTTTGTATTTTGAAATTGTTTTATATACGAAATTTTTATTTGGGTAGCTACGATTTTATTCTATATATAAAAGTGAAAATATTTTCGATAAGGATTATATATCTTTTATAAACGAAAGTCTGAAATTTTGAAGGGATTTGAAATTTTGGAAATTTATAAGGAATTCGATTATATAAAGGATTTATAACTGAAGGATTTTGAATTTGAATTTCGAGGAATTGAACTCCGGTATTTTGAAATTTGGTTTTGAGATTTCTAAAATATATAATAATAATACGATTTAAAAGTATTTTCCGGATAAGAAATACTTCAAAAGAGTTCAAAAGAATTACAATGATTCAGAAGAAATTTCAATAAAGTTTTCAAGAAAATAGAAGTCCAGAACTCACTTATGTCGCTGGAGAATAATTTCGGTGATGAGTGCACGCATCATCGACATTGATTTTTGAGTTTCAGAGTGGGGGAGGCCACTCTAATAGCTTTGCTATACGAGTGATTTTGTTAAACCAAATTTTGATTTCAAGTGCCGAAGTACGATTTGATATTCGAAAGATATATGTCTTTATATTTAAAATGATTTGAAGTGAACCGGTGTTCAGCCCTTGAGTTTCGGATTTGATTTCGTATAATCCCATCTATTGAAATTGATTTACTGATTTGTTGTTGGTTTCCAACTCTTGAATTGGAAATTTGATTTCCCTAACTATTTTGAATGTTCGAACACTTCCAAATCGAGGTTAAATTTTCAAAGTTAAGAAATTTCGAAGTGGATAAAATATTTGATAAAGGATATAAGTTTAGTTTTGTATGTTTAAGTTTGAAACCTTTTGTTAAGTAAATGAATATGACTATTTTGAATTATACTAATATGGAATTTAGTTTTGAAATGTTTTGAAAAAAAAATAGTTTTAAATAATGGTTTTCAGAAAGGTAAATTGGATATTTCAAATAGAAATAAATAGTTGAAAGGTTTTAAAGGGGTAATTATAAATTTGGAAACCATTTTGAGTATAATTGATTTTGAGGAAAATATTTGGTTTTGAAATTAGATTGGAATTAAAACCAGTATTTATATGGTGATTTTGGAAATGAATTTGTTGACTTGAATTATGTTAATTTGGAAACTGGGATTATTTTCTAAACCTATTATTTTTGGAACTTTGAAATTGAGATATTTAATTTAGAAGAAAATTTGGTGAAACCATATATGATTTTGAAACTGAATTGATATTGAAATAATTTGAAATTGAGAACCTTATATTATTAAGTACTTGATTTGGGAGTGGTCGAACTTATATAAAATGGATTTGTATTAGTATGAAGTTGATTTGAAATCTATTGGTTTGAAAAGTACTCAATTTGGAAAGAGAATTATATATAATCGAAGTCTATATAAGTGTGACTTGATATACTATTGATTTGGAAAGTATTCAATTTGAAAATGGAATCCAATATATGATGGACTTTATATAAGTATGATATTTGAAAGTATTTGGAAAGGTACTATATGATATATATTTTCGAAGTAAAGATATGGCAAGCGCCTTCTGCTTGACATCCGCTTTGTGGCCACATTGTGGATTCATCCTATTGATATTATTCTCTCTTGTTTTGGTTTTCCGGACGTGATACTCGAGTGTCCTACCGTGGCGTAACCCACGGTCATTTTTATTTATCATGGCGTAATTCGCAAGGTAGTGAATGCTTAAAAGATATGGATGATTCCTGGGGGATCCAGGCGTAACCATTTTTATGCATCCTGCGATCCATGTGTTTATTTATCATGGCGTAATTCGCAAGGAGGTGAATGCTTAAAGGATATGGATGTTTCCTGGGGGATCCAGGCATAACCATTTTTATGTATCCTGCGATCCAGTTGTTTATTTATCATGGCGTAATTCGCAAGGCAGTGAATGCTTAAAGGATATTGATGTTTCCTGGAGGATCCAGGCGTAACCATTGTTATGTATCCTACGATCCAGGTGATTTGTTTGGATTGTACTTTCCGTATCGGTTTTAAAGGTTTTTCAAGTATTTTCACTGGGTGTTGAAACAGGTCTACTAAGTACTTGAAGAATTATAGCTTTGCGCCTGATCAACGCATGGCCAGAGTCTGCAAGAACGAGGATAAACTTGTTGAAACATCGAGTTACAGAAGTATTTTTGAATGGAAAATTGGTTTCGATATAAAGGTATTTTATATAAAAGTATTTCTAACAAAGAAATTCGGTCTTACGGTTCTAGATTAATTATTCATGCCCGATACTATTCCTTGAATCTACCTTATCTGCTCAGTTTAGTTATTCACCTTGATTCTGTTTTCTGAATCTACCTTCTTTCCTTGTTGGATATATCCTTTTTAAATACTGTTTGTTCATATACTACATGGTATAATAGAAAATTTTTAGTGTTTTAGAGGTTATTAATTTATCTATAAAGTTGGAAGTATCTTGAGATAAATAATTTTTTTTTATAAATTTTGGATTTAATATTTTCAATAGCTTCTTTGTAAATATAAGTAATAATGTAAATAATTGTTTTCAAAGGAGTTTTGAAAAGTATTAAAGTATTAAAGAAAATTAAATTTCAATGAATTTTTTAAATGAATATTTCAAGTAAAATTTGTATAGTTTTAAATTAACTGTTTATCTTGTACTTCAATCTATTTTTTCTTTCTGTTTGTTGCTATTCACCTACCTCCTTCCTTTTCGGGGACGAAAAGTTTTGAGTGGGGGAGAGTGTAACAACCCATAAATTTTAAACGGTTTTTAATAACGTATTTAATTGAATTTTGGAGAAATTTTAAATAATAATATTTTGAAATAAAAATTTAATGTTTGGATTACGTATAATTAAATATAAGTAGTCAATAAATAAGAAAACATATAAATTTAGATTACGTTACTGGTTAATAAATTTGGGCGTACATTCGTTTTAATTATTACATCTATTGTATGCACTCTTTTATTTCATATCTTAGCTGTTAAAAATCAAATCAGCACGTGCATTTTAAAAAAAAAGGAATTAAAACCCTGCCTCCAATTCACGTGTAAAACTTTCCACTTTCATTTGCGTCTCCATATTTAATAGGAATAAAAATCTTTGATTTCCTAACCGTTTTAAAAACTCTTCCCATCTTCATTTTTGCAACGCAGTTCAGATCTGAAAAAAAAGTGTAATGGGCAACGATCCAAAATTTTAGACCAATTTAAAATTCTAATTTTATTAAAATACTGAATAAAATATGGTGGAAACAAAAATGATGGGAATAATAATAGTTTATATGAGATTTACAATTTGAATTAAAACAACAAATGTTAAGAATTTAATAATAATTGTTAATTGTAAATATTGATCTATTGAATAAAATTAAAGAGGGAACAATAATTTAATTGTATTGTTGTAATTCAAGTAAGTTAACCTCTAACAAATGAACTAAAATTGGTAACTAATGGATATGTTGAGTTATGTGAAATTATTGATTTATGGTTAATAAAAAGAAGGAAAAAAAGGAAAAATATTATGTTCTGTTTATACATCAAATGGTGGTTTTGAAAGAAAGTATGGATTTTTGATTCAAAGAAAAATTTGGTCTTAATATACATATATACATGGAAAGTTTAGTTTGGGTATAGGGTCCATTAATTATTGTGTGAGTTCTAGTAGGTATGTATATATAGGCTATGTTAGTATTTTCAAATATATTACTCATTTCCTTGAAGTTTTGAAACACACTGTCCAATCAACCCATTAATTGCTCTAATAATTTATTTTGGGAAATTCAAGGCACAGTTGTTTTATTTGCCATCATTTCTTTTATTTTTTTTCAAAACGGTTCACTTTTCCTTTATAACGTATCCTTCCATTCCATACTTATCTTTTTCCTTTACGTTTCAAATGTGGAACATGCTGTCCAATCAGCAATTAATTGCTTTGATTTCTCAACTAAATCTAGGGTGACTGTTGCCATCCTATAATTATTTTGAATATCAAAACATATAAATTGTATACGTTTACGTTCATTTTTGGTCAGTTCTTCTGTTTTAAAGTAATATATTTATTTCTTAAAACGGTTGCATTGTGAAACAAGTCTCTTTCAAATCTTCACCGTGCCGCCCACGCAATATAATAAATTGCCTTAATAACGTTGCTGAATCAACGGTCATTTCAATTTATTATTTGTTGTACGTTTCCTTTTTACTTAAAATTTGGCTACGTAAACATTAATTCAAAAATAGGAAGAAATCATTCGTTTCCTGTAGCCACTTCATTTGCTTTAATTATTTCACATGATTCAAGCAGGTGACTGTGTCCATTCACTCAATCTTTATCTATATTTTGTTTTAAATTTCTTTCCTCTGTTCACTAGGGTAATTATGGTATGATTCTCAGCATATTGGTCTGCCTTTCCTTCTTTCCTTCGACAATAAAAAAAACCTTTAATTATTATCTCATTTCTTGCTTGCACGGTTACGGACAATCAATTAGTTAATTGCATGTTGTAGTCTGTTCATGCCTATTTGGTTCATAAAAATTATCAAGCATTTTACCCAGACCAGCCAACTCACCTACATCGTTCTATATCTATTTATTTGCGCACAAATTCAAACTTTTCCATTTTCTTTGATTGATAGATTTGTTGCCTTTAACTATTCTTTCTCTCCCTGTCTTTATTTCTTGAAGGAAAGCAATCCATCAAAACGTGAATATTTGATTATAGCCAGCCGTTACCTATACCTAAATTTCCATTTTTATGACCGTCATTCAAATATCAAACTTATATACTTTTTGCATTCATTTCGCTCGTTCAATTTTACGTTTCTTATTCCAGCTTTTAAATATTGAGCTCCTTCTTTATATTTCTCTGTGGCCTTTACTTCTTTCTCTGTTTTTTTTCTCCCCCTCTGTTAGCTTCTCAAAACCATCACTCCGCATTTCCTCCCTGATCTTCCACCCCTCATGTTCCTCCGTAGCCACTTAGACCGTGTACTCCTTCTTTTGCATAAGTATATATATATATATATTTTATAAACCTATGGTATATTATAATATATACTGTGTACGTTAGTTTATATGCTTATATATACGTTGTTGTATGTTTATGAAAGAAAATATGTATATATTACACACTATATTCTCTGTTTTGTTTTAAAATATATAAGTGTTATAGGGTATAAGGTACACATATATAAAGTTATATGTTGTATAAGAATATAAGTGGATTTGTACAGATAAAGCATGGTTTTATTGATATTATAATTATGTAAATACTAATTTTATATAAACAGTTATATGATCTATTTTATATATTACAGAAATTGGAAAATCTGGTTCGACAATGAATATATGTTATACTATTTATATATTTACAGTAATATATATTGATTTTGTTTAAGTATGATATAAACAGCGTTTATAAGTTTTTTTTTAAAATAAGTTACATTAGTTTGGATTTTTCCTGTTGGGTTTGATAGGGTCACTGAGTATACATATGTATATATTTATACCTTATGTACGTTTGTATATATATATATATATATATATATATATATTTGTTAATTATATTTCAAGTTATATGTTAGTTATAATATATTATGGTTTGTAGTATTCCTAATATTTTAAAACGGAAAATATATATTGTTGGAAACTTGTAATACAATCGCGTCTGTATATTTTCTATTTAAGTTTATATAACTTTATATATATGTGTGTGTATATAATATAAAATTTTGTTCGCAAATGTCTATATGAGTATACATTAATTGGTTTTAAAAGATATAAATATATGGAGACTTTGTTCGAAGTGTTGAATTAAATTTTAATTTGAGATATATGATTAAATTGATTTTAATAATAAATAATAAAATTATATACATCATTTTCTGTCATATCAAGATGGTTCTAATTCGTTTTCACCAAATTCTTATCTCTCAGCTTTATTGAATTCGTGCCAATCTAGCATTGCTTTGAAATTCGTAGCTTGTTGTGTTGTCTATCTTCTCTAGCCTCTAGCCTCGAAAGGTGAGCAATCACTCACGATTAACGTTCTTTTATTTATTAAATTTGGTTTCAATTGAAACGACAGTTGAAATATACTGCTGAAATTAGTAAATCTGTTATATATGCTATTATCTGTAAACTGTTCACCTATGGGATATGACACCATATCCTATTGTTTATACTTTATTTAATTACTGTTGATATATGCCTGTTGTTATATTGTTATCATATCATGTTATATTATTATCATCTGTTATCACTCTGCAAGCTCCCTGTAGTTTAGAATTCACTATGGGTTGAAATGATACATACCCGAACGGACTTTAGAAGGAGAATTTCGTTATGGTTGAAATGATAGACCCAAGCGATTTTCATTAAATTGAATTTGGGATTACGAGTTGAAATGCTATCCACCCGTATATATTTATTGTACGGATTGAAATGATAAATATCCATATCACTTGACCGTATGATAAGAAATATATACAAACACCGTTGGTCCATATATAAATATTTTGAAAATAATTTCTATGGTTTTGGAAAGAAATATATGGTTTAATAAATATAGGTTCTTAAGACATTAGAAAAATGATAAATTTTATATATAAATTTAGTAGTAATATTTGATTTAAATTAGATGGATTTAATACGTAGAATATGGTTAAGTATATATGTAAATCTATATTTCAATAGATTTTCTTGTAATAAATTGAATAAGTAAGGGTGGGAAGGTAAATTTGGGTTTATTGGAAATGGTATTTAAATAAGGATTTAGTTAATCGATTAGAAATTATTGAATGGGAAATTTAAAGGTATGATTTTTTAAATGGATTTTGATTTAAGTGATTTAATGAATATTTCACATTTAAATAAAATAAATATTTAGTAAAATGTAAGTTAAGGTTACTTAAATGATATTGAATCTAATGAGGGAATATCTCAAGACTAAATAATAATGGGGTTAAATCGAGATCTATATGAAACTGTCAATTGAACTTTGAATTGTAGAATATTAAAGCTTTGAACTATACTGGAATTTAATTGGTTTATTTGTGATTCAGATCTGTATTTGAAATCAATATAATTCGAATTTATTATTTAGAAAATTTAATTGAATAAAAATTTAGTTTGAAACATTAAATATTTAAAGTTTTGAAATAATATTGAAATGTAAAAGGGTATTTTGTGATTTCAAATCCGGATTTGAGATCGATAAAATATGAAATGGTTATTTAGGAATTGAGTTGAATTTTAAATTATTAAATTAAGATTGGACTAAAATTTGAATTTGGAATTTGAATAGATTTGAATCGCAACTTTGAAAGTGGTAAAATTTGAAAATATGTATATATAGATATATTTTAGATGAAATGATATTTTGGAAGTATAAATTAAATTGAAATGACCACGGTGTTATAGTGTATATTTTTACATTGTAGATAGTTCCACGGATCCTTAGAGAATGGTTATCCCATACATCCTCTAAATTACTTGTATTTCAGTTGATATTTCACTTGAGTTGGATTTATTGATATAAGAATGTTAATCCTGACTCGAGTGTTTTGTGTTTTGCTTTACGCTCGGGTCAGACTGAGTGATATAGCATTTGAGACTCACCTTCGAAGTTGGAGCTTTGCTTGAAGATCCAGCTATCTATCCTTTCAGTCATCCAGTCGATTGGTTCAGAAAAGTCATCTGCCCGTACTAGAGACTTCACTGGATCTGGGATATTCTGATGTATTTTATTTCTAACTTTGTTCATATAGTAGCTTCATGAACTACTATTCATTTATTCCGCTGCGTATTATTGTACTACTCCATATCTGTGATTCTGTGATTGATTTATTTACTGTATATGTTTTTGCCAAATTTAAAATTAACAATTCGGTATTTTGAATTATTCAACTCGGACATGTATGGTTTTATTGTCGATTTGAATGGTCCAAAATAGCGGGTCGTTACAATTTCCAACCCATTAATTTTTGATTTTAACCCTAATTTTCGGTCTAATTATTATTCAATTTCTAACAATTCTAGGATTTACATAGTAGAAATAATATGTGTCAGTTTAATAGTTACAAGATTCAAGTTTAGATTATAGGGTTTATAGTTTACCAAATAAATTTCAATTTACAGGTTAATTAGGATTTCTATGTAATCTAACCAACTAAAATTGATTTACACTTAATTCAAATAATCAAACCATAGATCTATGTCCACTCACCATATAGCCTTAGCTCTACATCGGCAAAGTAGCTCCTAATAGGTAGTGCTCCTCTAGATCTCCTAATTGCTTTCCTCCACTCTTAATCTTGATCTTGAATTTGACTTACTTTTGGGGCTAATTTGGAGTTTAATTTTGATTTGAGGATTGAGGAAGAAATTTGGGTTTTAGTAGAGATTTCGGCTGCTTCTAGTTATTTTCATTTGAAATTAGAGATTAGGGTTTAGATTATCATCTAATTTGTTGAGGTAAGTAGCTAATATGGGTCATTAAATCAACTCAGTAATCATCTCCCTCAATCGTTAATCACTTCGATCGCATACATTCATCGGTCATAAATCTCTGATTCAACGAAGAAAACAACGCTCGTGAATTTCATTACATAGGTCGACCGCCTCGAAGCTTGAGTCAAATGCTATAGGTCGACGCACGACCTTCTGGGTCGACCGAACCTATATATTTTTAATGTATTTATCTTAATTTTCGACTAATCTTTCAGACACCCGTACCATTCTCATGCTAACTTGGATTACGAAGTGTTATATGCAAAAATTGTCTAAAATCGCTACGGACATAATGGTGTAAGTCCTATAGCACAATTTGAACATTCGTGAAAATTTTCTTCTTAGTCCCCATTTTTAATTAAATTTACTTTTCTTATTAAATTCTCAATAAATTTTACACAAATTTCTGGAGTGTTACAACTCGGTACCGAGAGCTATTTTCTCCACTATGGACCTCCAAAACAACTTGTATGTGAAACACTAGCTCAAGCGACCATTGCAAAGTGCTTTTCTTATGGAATAGGGGAATTACCGTAAGGATTCATAAGAAGAAAGCAAAGAAAGAAAACGAGGGCAAGTTATAATAGAACCAATTGAAAATATCTCAATCACAAAGGAAAAGTGTTCGCAACGCATCAGATCGTAGGAAGAATATTGGAGGAAGAAGTAGGGGAGATTTTGCCCTCGTAAAAACTGTTCGGTAAAGAGTGGAACCACTCGACGCCGAGGGGTTTTTATTGGAGTATGGGCATCGAATCTCACTTCTGAGTACTTAGGCTGGGATATGGACTTCATACTTCATATGTCCTAGCTCTACTAGACGATTTCCCTATAAAGATAGACCTATGGATACTGGAAATGGACATTTTCTCTTTTGTTCTCTTCATCTCCTATCTCTCCTCTCCATAGTCACAAGGCGGACATTGTTCGCTATTCTAGGCTTTAAGAACATGTCAATCCCTTGTACTGATGACTCTCAATCAAATAACTAATAAACTACAGTGGATGTAGGCCAGAGATTGCCGAACAACTATAAAAGTTCTTATGTTCCCTTTAATTTTCTTATAATATTTGCTAGACCTCAACTTTTCTATAAGTTTTGGTGTGTTGTGCCATTTTTGGAATCAACATGTATACTGTACAGGATTGAACTTAGGATTGGTTAATCCGAACTAGTATTAAACTCCTGTGTCATCTCTCTTGTTTTTATTTTATTTTACTAAATTTATATCTATGATTTCTTGTTAATATATATATATGTTGATTATCTGTGTTTTGATTTAGATTTTTAAACTATTGAGCAAGGTTCTATATAAGTTATAAACACTATCTACCCCCTTCTTGTGTTAAATCAGCCTTAAGGTCCATTTACACTAGTATAATTTATACAACATTGTTTTCCACATTTGGTATCGAAGCCTTAGGTTTTCAAAAAACTCATTATTTAATTTTTGAAAAGTAGAAGTGGTCGTTAATGTTGGTATTAACACCTTTGAAGAAAAACAAAGTTGTGAAATCCTTGTGTTACCTTCAAATAGATTAGGAACTATTAATATTGAAAAGTCTCTTGATTATTTGAAAGCGTATAAAGTAAGTTTGCAGGAACATGTATGTTATATAGAAGATAGTAAACAAACACCTGATGACCATACATCACAAATTAAGAAGGACAAATGGATACTAGACTGTGGACGTTCAAGACGTAAGACTGGAAAATCGAAGATTGTAAAGGACATCATTTACAATGATGGAGGAACAATTAATTTTAGAGATAACTCAAAAGGATACATCATCGGCATCGGCAATGTCAATAACTTTAAAAATCATATTATTTCTAATGTTTTACTAGTCGGAAATTTAAAACATAATCTGCTTAGTATTAGTCAATTATATGATAATGGTTTCAAAATTAAGTTTGAAAAAGGCATTTTCCACATAGAGGATAACGAGTCTAGAATTAATTTTAAAGGAGTTAGGAAATTTTACATTTACATTTTGTGTATGAAAGTGTCGAACGACAATCATTATCTTTTGGCTGAATCTAGCAACCCTAGGATTTGGCATAAACAATTTTGTCATTTAAATTTTAAACGTTTATCCAAAGTAGTAAGATATGAACTTGTTAGAGGACTTCCAAAAATGAGTTTAAGTATCAATAACCTATGTGATGCTTATCAACTTGGAAAACTTCACAAAAGTTCATGCAAGTCAAAGACATGATTTCGATTACAATCCCTTAGAACCTCTTCACTTAGACCTTTTTGGACCATCACAAGTACTATCAATAAATCATAATAGGTATGTTTTGTAATAGTAGTTGACTTTTCAAGATACACTTAGATAATATTTCTAAAACACAAGAGTGAAGCATCTAAAATGTTTAAAATTTTCACTAAGAAAATTCAAAATCAATTAAAATTACAATGTTAAGGAGTGATCAGAGAGGATAATTTGAGAATGAAAATTTTGAAAAATTTTATAACAAGAAAGGAATTACACATAACTTTTCTTTTCCTAGAACTCCTCAATAAAATAGAGTTGTTGAATGTAAAAATAGTACCATATAGTAATGCCCTAGGCCTATGCTAACTGGTAGTGATTTACCCAACAAAATTTGAGCTGAAGCAGTTGCTACATAATGTTATATTTTGAATAGAATTTCAAAAAGAGTATTAACCATGGAAACATCTTATGAATCATCTTTTGATAAAAAATCAAAAGTATCCTATTTAAAAAATTTGATAGTAAATGTTTTGTATTAAATACAAAAGATAATTTGAACAAGTTTTATGCTAAATAAAATAAAGGAATATTTATTGGCTATTGAAAGTGCAGCTAAGGATCATAATATGGAGTAGTACCTAAATATCTACTAGTGTGGAATATGAGTATAAAAAGTAAATAGTAAAGCAAATGACACCAGGGATTTTTATTCCGGTTTAAACTCCAATTCTATGTCCAGTGTAGACTCCTTCTGGAATTTAACTATCAACCCTCTCTTAACCTGGAGGAACAGATATTACACTACCTGAGCAACCGAACATGATTTCTGCCGACTAAAAAACCAAATAGGACTTTTACTACCTGAGCAACCGAACATGACTTCCAATACAAATAGTAAAGTTGTTACTGACTGAATATGCTCTTGGATAGCGCTGATAAGTCAATAATGTACACGCTTCCTACAATCTTCTCCTTTGTGGTCAGAGTGTAGTTCATGAAGATAGAAATTTTATCAAATCACTTAATGAGGTTTGCTTGAATGAACAAGCGATTTCAATTGCAAATGGCAAGATAGTTCAGACAACAAGGATGAGAATTTAAATCAGAAATTGGTGATTAAAACAAATGAAATGAGGGTTATATATAGAGTTAAAGTGTTGTAACTTATCGTGAAAAGAAGTGATCAAAAGGAATGGAAACAACTCTTAGGTCAGGGTTTGTTTCTGTTCGATGAAGTGAAGTGTCTTTTTAGAAATATAGCCATTATGTAATTTCAGTCGACTGAACAAAAGAATTCAGCCAACTGAAATATTAAAAATTTGAATCCAAGAGGAATCGGTACAAAAAACACGCAACTCAGTCAACTGAAATAGGTAGTTCAGTCAACTAAACATCCATATCGAATTGTGCAAAATTATGCATGTTCATAGATATTCAGTCGATTGAATGACCTTGTTCATTCGACTGAATTCTACTTATGAATAGGAATTACCATAGCTCAATTGGTTAGAGCACTTGCCTACTAAACTAGTGACCCGGGTTCGAGTTTTACTCCATGCATTTTTTTGAAAACATTTTTTTTCATTTAAAATATGATTTCACCAATAACCTAAGTTCAAGTCTTGATTCAGATATAGTTATTATTATTATTTTATTTTATTTTGTTTTTTAATAAAACTTTTATTACTTTTATATAATGTTTCGAATGTGTATGTAAATGTGTGTATACCATCTTGAGAAGATTTTAACATCCGTAAACTCTAGACATTACACTCTATGACTAATAATACTTTGTTTGTCACCTTCGTCTTGTCTTTATCATGTATACCTCTTTTTATGTCTCCATATACATACTCTAATCCTCTTTTGTACTGTGAATGTTCATATTGAACTTATTTGTTTGTCACTTTTTGATGCTCATGTACCTGCAAGTTAGCTTAGAGATTCTTTGGCATAATTATATAGTTGTTGTCATTAAAATCCAACAGTAGAATTTTTAACATTCTCCCCCTTTTGACGATGACAACTATACAATTTTTAGAAATATTCATTCTATATTTAAAATATTATTAATATGTTTAAAGCTCCCCCTAAGTATATCATCTCCTCCTAAGTATGGTATCTCCCTCTATTAGTATGCATATTAATTTCTCCCCCTTTGTCATTATAAATAAGAATAAGGGAATATAATAAATTTTATAAAACATCTAGTAAATAGTGGGATAAACCCAATACTAATTATGGAGAAAATAGATTGTACCGTATTTGCTGAAGTCCATATTTCATCGTGAGTACGAAATTCTATTAAATGTATGGAACAACCTTTAAAATTCCAAAATCTATTTTTTTTCTTTTGTTTCTCTAAGTACCTACAATAAATAATAATCATTTTTGGTACCCACTTACTTTGTTAGGGTCCGAGGGGTTAGATACTAGGAAACCATACCCATTTGGGTATGGTTGAACCTTTATAAAAATAATTTTCATTATTAACTACCATATAAAAAAATCATCAATGTATTTTTCTCTATTATTCCAATTAGCAGGAATCCAAATACTTAGATAATTTTTATTTATATTTCCCGTCAATGATTTTGTACTTCTAGAGAAATTATAAACACTACTGGTCATAGCAGTATTTGAATTTCTATAAAAATTGGATTTAGAATTTACTCGAAATTTAGTACTAGCACTAACATTTTTACTATACATGAAAGCGTATATCATTTAGACCTTTATTAAATTTTGTGACTTCAGTGTTAAGTTTATCCAATTTAGCTTTAAATTCACAACTATTATTTTCCAAAGAAATATTATTGTTTTTCAAAATATCAATTTGCTTTTTTAATTCAGAATTCTCCTTTTTTTAACGTACGGTTCTCATTTTTGAGAAGAAAAATCCGAGATTCTGAATTATGCAAAGACGATTGTGATAAATCATTTTGTCTTTTCAAATCCATAATTTCTTTTGAAAAATATTTCCTTTTCTTTTTCAAATATAATATTTTGTTCATCTAGAAAATTTTTAAGAGTCTCAAAATTATTTTTCAAAACACCATGTTGATTTATGAATCTAATTTCTCAATTTTCAATTTCTCATTTTCAGTTTTGATTGATTTCATCTTTTCTAAAATAAGAAAATTATGCTTTGAGATTTTATCGCATACACTGACGAATTCATTATTACCATTTATTGAAATTTATTAATTATAACTTACCTTTTTGTTGTCCTTATTGGTGGCCTTGATAGGGATTTTGCTTGTTGTATTTCGATTAGATCTTTTTCTAGCCATTATTCTATGAGGTTGTGACGATCGATAGAGTGCAGCTAAGGATCGTAATATGGAGTAATAATTAAGATATCTACTAGTGCGGAATATGAGTATAAAAGTAAATAGTAAAGTAAATGACACTAGAGATTATTATACTGGTCCGAACTCTCGTTCTACGTATAGTCCCAAAATCCTTCTGGAATTTAGCTATCAACCCTCTCTTCACCCAAAGGGACAGATATTACACCACTTGAGCAACTGAACAGGACTTCTACCTCCTAGACAACCAAATAGGACTTCTACACCTTGAGCGACCGAACAAGACTTCTAATACAAATAGTAAAGTTGTTTCTGACTGAATATGCTCTTGAATAGCATTGATAAGTCAATAAAGTACACCCTTCCTATAATCTTCTCTTTTGTGGTATAGCATGTAATTCGTGAAGATATAAAGTTTATTAAATCACTTAATAAGGTTTGCTTGAATGAACAAGCGATTTGAATGAAATATTGATTGCAAATGGTAAGATAGTTTAGACAATAAGAATGAGAATTTAAATCAGAACTTGGTGATTAAAACAAATGAAATAAAGGCTATATATAGAGTTAAAATGTTGTAAATTATCGTTCAAAGCAGCGATCAAAAGGTACGAAAACAACTCTTGGATCAAGGGTTGTTTCTCTTCGATGAAGTGAAGTGTCTTTTCAGAAATATAGCCGTTATGCTATTTCAGTCGACTGAACAAAAGAATTCAGCCAACTAAAATATTAAAAATTTAAATCCAAGAGGAATCGGCACAAAACACATGCAATTCGGTCGACTGAAATAGGTAGTTCAGTCGATTGAACATTCACATCAAATTGTGCAAATTTGTGCATGTGCACAGATATTCAGTCGACTGAATGATCTGGTTCAGTCGACTGAATTTTGTTAATTAACAAGAATTACCATAGCTCAATTGGTTAGAGCATTCGAATTCTAAACTATTGACCCGGGTTTGAGTCTTGTTCCATGCATTTTTTTGAAAACTTGATTTTTCATTTAAAATATGACTTTACCAATGAGCCAAGTTCAAGTCTTGCTTCATATATTGTTATTGTTATTATTTTATTTTGTTTTGTTTTTTTGAATAAAATTTTTATTACTTTTATAAAATGGTTCGAATGTGTATGTATATGTGAGTTTACCACTTTAAGAAGATTTTAACATATGTAAACTTTAGACATGACACTCTATAACTAGTAATACTTTGTTTGTCGCCTTCGTCTTGTCTCTATCGTGTATATCTATTCTTGTATCTCGATATACACACTCTTATCCTCTTTTGAACTATGTATCTTCATGTTGAACTTATTTGTTTGTCTCTTTTTGATGCTCATGCATCTGCAAGTTAGCTTAGAGATTCTTTGGCATAATTTTATAGTTGTTTCATTAAAATCCAACAATAGAGGTTTTAACAGTTTTTCAAATAGAAGTAAGTCCTATAGAGTTTTTAATACTAGAACCAGCACTATAGAAGAAATTTTACAAGTTTCATTTGATGAAAATTTGAAAGTAATTAATATTAATAAAGTTAAATAATAAAATCTTAAACCTAATGAGACTAAAAAAATTGCAAATAATGAAACTATTAGCAATGAAAATAATAATACCGATAATTCAGATTCTAATAAAAGAATGAAATTTTCGAAAGACTATCCAAAGGAAAATATTTTAGGAAGTATAGAATCAGTTGTGGGAACTAGAAATCAATTGAATAAGATGATTAATATTGCATTTATTTCAACTAACAAATCCAAAAATCCAAATGAAGCATCATTAAATGATTCATGGATTCTTACCATGTAAGAAGAACTGAACCAGTTCACTCGAAATGATGTTTGGGAATTATTTCCTTAACCAAAAAATCAATATGTAATTGGAATTAAGTAGGTTTATAGAAATAAATTGAATCAATAAGAGAAGTCATAAGAAAAAAAGCACGTTTAGTTGCACAAGGATACAACTAAGAAGAAGGAATGGACTTTGATGAAACCTTTTCCCCTGCAGTTAGATTATAAGCCATAAGAATTCTACCGGCTTTTGCAACCCATAATAAATTCAAATTATTTTAAACGGATGTCAAAAATGCATTTTTAAGTGATTCTATTAAGGAAGATGTATATGTTAAACAACCTCCAATTTTTAAAGATAAAAAACTCTCTAATCGTATTTACAAATTAAAAAAGGTGTTATATGGTTTGAAACAAGCACCTAGAGCTTGGTGTGAAAGACTCAAATCATACTTAATATAATCTGATTTTGAAATAGTTAAAGTAGGTACTACGTTATTTATTAAAAAAGTTAACAACAATATTCAACTTATATAAATATATGCAGATGACATTATTTTTGGGCCAACAAATGAGTGACTAAATAAAGAATTTGCTAATATAATGACTAAATAATTTGAAACGAGCGACCTGGGGGAATAACATTCTGTCTAGGTTTAAAAATTAAACAATTAAAAAATGAAAATTTATAAATCAAGAAAAATACGCTAAAGAATTAGTAAAGAAATTTGGAATGCCTAACACAAGCGATAAACCAACCCATAGCAACTAGTGATAAACTTAATAAAGAAGACAATTCAAAATATGTTAATCAAAAACTATATAGAGTACAATAGGATCTTTACTCTATATCAAAGTTATTAAACCAGATATCATGCATAGTGTATATCCACGTGCAAGATATCAGTTACATTAGAATATACACTATGTTTATATTCTCTAAACTAGGCAATATTGAAAAGAATTAAAGCATGCATTGTGTGTATCCTTTACAAAATTAGATCATATTAAGTATGATTTGAGTCTTTCATAAGTGACTTCATGTTCTCTAAACTAGGCAATATTGAAAAACAATTAAAGCACGTTCTCTCCATGCTTATTGAAACTAAAGTAATGCAAATTCAGTTCAAAACAAATAGGAGAAGCAAGGGATAATGTTAAGGAATTTGCAAAAACATCCATTGGATAATCAAGCAAATCCAGTAGTCATTGAAGAGGGAGACACTCAAATTAATCTCATGATTCATAATCCTATGAATCAAGATGATGAAGGCGAAGATATAGTGCATTATATAGGAGAGGTTAATTACAATATTCATGGCAATTTAATGGAATAAAAGGGTAATTTTTGTCTTCACTATCAAAATTGCTCCATTCATAAATTACCGATAATTAAAACAACACATAAATTTATTTAGGGTATGTATATATATTAATTTGGTTTGTTTGTTTAGTTCTTATAGGATTATTTAAGTTTGATTTCATGGTTCGATTTGTACTGTTAAACTTTTGTAAGTGGTTCGTTTAGACTTGTATATTTGTCGTTGTTTGATAGTATAGTTTGGTTTGAAACGAACGATATGCCTTGAAGTCTGGTTGAAACAAATGTAATTATAATTGTGTATATATGGTTATTTCACAATTAATATTGATTTTGATTTCATATACAACATTATAACATTTCATAATATTTAATATATTTCTCATTTAAGGGGGGTTTATTTTCTTTGCCCATTTTTTGATGACAAAAAGAAGTGGAAATATAATATATATACATATATTAAAGGGGAGTTATGCAATATAGGGGAGTTAACCAATTTAGGGGGATTATAATATATTTGGTAATAAATATATTTACATGGTTATCATCATTAAAAAAAGGGATAATGTTAATACCACAAATATTGATTTTGATGATAACAACTATATATATTGGTACGAACAGAGGATCAAGATAATTAAGACAAATAAAGATTGATTTTGATCAAGAAAATTAAAGATCAAGGTAATCAAGATTGATTTTGATGACAACAACTATAAACTATAGTTATCAAGATTCAAAGATGATCAAGATAATTAAAGACTCATGAGTATAAAGAGAAAGAAACAAAGAGTTCAAGATTATAGTTTATATAATAAAATTAGGTTAATTTGTTAAAATCCTTGAATAACAATTTTCTTTCTTTGGATACTCTCTAATCAAAATATTTATTTTATTTTCAAAATATATTTCTACAAATATTTTATTAGAGTTTATATATATATATTAAAATATTTAAAAATTATGTCTAAATAATTTTACAAAATTCCAGAATTATGAAACACCTTAAAAGTATTTCTAGTTTTCAAAATAAATAAAGGTATGTTGACATACCCTACCTATGTGTGTTGACATAAGTACCGTTGAAAAGGCGCCTTTTGAATTTTGAATAGTTAAATGAGTTTTGACTACAACTCTTTGCAAATATACGTGTCCCTTCAAACACTATATAACGTGGACTAGAAAATAAATTTTTATAACTACTTTCTCTGTATTCTTCTTACTCTAAATTCTCATTATATTTTCACAAAATCCACTTCTATACTCTTCAAAAATTCAATCTCTACTTTAGTTTATCCATTCTCTACAGTCTATTAGCTGATTTGAAAGTATTATATCATCAATTCAAAAATCAAAGTGCTATTAAAGGGATATAGGATATTCTATATCTAAAGTACAACTATCTGTATTTAGAATCAACAACTATCTACTACTATTTGTGTGTGTGTGTGGGGGGGGGGGGTGTTGTTAGTCCATGAGATGATGGTTTTGATGACAACAACCTTAGAATAGATTGAAAAATATAAATACTAACATTATAAGTTTAGATATATATGTATATGCAGGATTTAACCATGTAGCTACTAACAATGAAGACTGTACAGCATAGAGATTCAAGATATCAAGATAAAATATCAAGATAGAAGACTCATGAGTATCAAGATTATCAAGAGTTCAAGATTTCAAGGATAAGTATTTTTTATTATTATTAGGATTTTTTGTTAAAACTCGTAGAAAAGCACTAGCATCTTAAAATCCAATTTATTCGTGGAACGGAATTCACTTCGAGCCCGTTAAAGGGATGGAACCCTAAGTATGATAGAACCTACGAAAAATCTAGTGGAACATTGTTTTGTATCCGCTAACTTTTATTCAAAATGATTTTTCAAAATTATATCCTGTTTCAAAATGTTTTCAAAACTTTCCTTTTAAAAGATTCAAAACCCTCGATCATGATTATAAATAATTTTAGCCTCAAAAACACCTTTATTTTCAAAGTCAAATTACTCCTGATTTTAAACTATCTTTTTAAATAATATATTTAACTATTAAATATTTATACTTAGATTTAAATATAAAATTATAGTTAATATTTTTTTTTATTTACTTATGAATTTAACTATAGTCAAGTATATTTATAAAGTTTAAAATAGTTTTTATATAAGATAAAGGTTATTTTCAAAGAAAATCAAAAACACCAAAAAATCCTTTGGCACTGCCTAGCATGACCGTGTCGACATGGTGACAGTTTGATTCAAAAATTCAAATTTCAAAAGAAGTGTCTATTCGCCATAACTCTTCATGAATGGTCATGGTTGTTATTCTTCTATAAATAGGGGTCAGTTTCAACGAATTTTAAATCATAATTTTTTGGTTTTCATTTCTCTTCTTCTTCCTCATTTCTTAATACATATTCTTATCATTACTCTTCCGAAATCAACATTGAATCATACTCGATTACTTCCAGTTTGATTCTCTATCGCTATCTCCATAAGATTCTCGGTGCTATTTAGAGTTATAGACTTCTTTGTAATCTATTAAGCGAGAAAAGTTGTGATTGTAGCCCTGGAAATCAATCAAAAGGGAAAAGGTGTGATTGTAGCCTTAATAAATCAATTGGATAAACTTGTGGCCCGGAAATCAAGTATCTCTACCAAGAGGATCGAAATTCTTGAGGGTGTACCTCGTAGCCTTGAAACCGAGGGTGTAACTGTACAATTGCTTTTAAAAGGAAATCCGCACTTGTGTTGCGGGACTGGATGTAGGGTAACTCTGAATCAGTATAAAATCCGGTGTGTTCTTTCCTTTACTGCTTGTATTTTATTTCTGCATCTGTGATTGTTTCTACGATCATATCTGTGTCTGTATATTGCATATTTTGGTGTCTAAATTAACATAAATTAAAAAGATTTAGTGATTCTTTATTAACACTATTCACCCCCCTCTAGTGTTAATCTAAGCCTTAAGATCCCTAATCCGCATTTCTCACAATTGGTATCAGAGCAAGGTTTTCAAAGTTTCATAATCTGATTTTTGAAAAGTTTTCAAAATGGCTACCAACACTGGTACTGTTATTAACAGTAGTATCCCTGTCACTAGTTCAATTGTAGAGGGTCAGTCTACTATCAGACCACCACTTTTTAATGGCAGTAACTATACATATTGGGCATGTAGGATAAAATATATTTACAATCTATAGGATTAGACACTTGGAATATCACACAAACTGAATATTCAGAACCCACAATTGATTTTGCACAGTGGACTGCTGAGCAAAAGACTGTTGTACAAAATAATTCTAAGGCAATGAATATTCTGTTTTGTTCACTAGATAGAAATGAATTCAATAGAGTGTCAGTTTGTAAGTCTGCATATGAAATCTGGAAAACTTTGCAAGTTACTCACGAAGGAACAAGCAAAGTTAAACAGACCAAAATTTCCATGCTCATAAATCAGTTTCAATTATTTAAAATGAATGCTAATGAGTCTATTTCATACATGTATAGTAGATTTCAGGATATTGTGTATTCTCTAATATCTTTGGGAAAGGAATTTTCTGAAGAAGATCAAGTCGGAAAAATTTTAAATTCTCTAACTCCAGAATGGGATCAAACGACACTTGCGATCGAAGAGTCAAATGACATCAGTATTTTGAAGATAGAAGAATTAATTGGAAATCTAATGTCATATGAAGTTCAAATGATCGGGAGAAGAGAAAGTAAAGCATCTAAAAAGAAATCAATGGCATTCAATGCATTAACCGATGGATCAGACTCAAACAGCGGCAATGATGAAGAGATAACCTTTATGACCACAAAATTTAGGAGATTCCTGAAATACAGGAAAATGAATAATCTCAAGAGAAACAACTATAAGAATTCTGGAAATCATAATATAGTGCCAAATAATGACAAATGTTACAACTGTGATAAACAAACCACTTCAAAAGAGACTATCCGTATCCAGAAAGGCAAAATCCTCCTATGAACAATGAACCAGCAAAGAAACGGAAGCGTGCATTTACTGCTACTCTAGATGATTCAGACTCGTCCCCAAGTGATGATGATCAGAAGACGGATAATTCGAATTTGTGTTACATAGCTGTTCACGACTCCGACGAATTCAGAGAAACGGACTCAGAAAAAGGTACACGTTTACAATACAATTGGTTGAAATTGCTTGCTTAAGATTAGTTGCTTGATTGTTTGATTGATTTTGAATTGGTGTGTTGTTTGAATTTTAAAATTTATTTTCTATTTTTATTATTATTTTTATTATTTTTAGTACTTTCTGAAATATGTTATAAGTATAATAATATTTCAGAGATATATAATAGACATTAATAATATATATATATATATATATATATATTAGAGATCTTAGGAAAAATCAATTCATGAAAATTCAAAAGCGCATGTCGACATGGTCCCTACCATGATGTCGACATGGCTACCTGAATTTGAATTTCAAAATTTGAATTCAAATGTTTGAATTTCCCTCCACCTTTTCACTTCATTCAATTCTCTGAAAAGATAACTTTTGACCAGAGAGTATGTCCTTCAAGAATCTATTTACTCACTATCTTTTATCTTATCTTTTCTTTTCACTTTCATTTTCAAATTCAAACTCTCTCTTCATAACTTCAAGCTCCCTACTCTCTACTCTAATGGCTTCTTCAAGCAACCCCACAACCATGAGAATTTCTAGAAAAATCAAAGAGCAATTATTCAATGATCCGTAGGCAATTAAAGCATACATCAATTATGCTAACTATGTCAAAGTCCATCCCGAAAAATTTGCTATTTTTCAAGATTTTTCTTCTTATGAAATTGGTTCTCCTATTACAAACAATGATGTTCTTAGTCTTATTGATGCTTCTCAAAATGGTTTTGTTTGCTATCCTAATCTTGTCAAAATTTTCTATGCAAATTCAAATCGCGGATTTTATGTTGGAAACGAAGATGAAATTTGGAGCAGTGTCAAAGGCACTCAAATTGTTTTGAATTGTGATCTTTTGGGTACCATTCTCAATTGCAAGAGTTCGGGAATGGATCTTTCTAACTTTAAAAAGAGATGATGATTTTGATTTCAAAAATAGAAATGTTCGACCAAAAGCAAGAATTGTTAATCTTCTTTTGCAACATACTTTGACCCCAAGATCGGGAAATTTTAACAATCCTACTTTAAAAGTTTGCAAAGCTCTTTTTTGCTATTTTCAAAAACTATGACGTAAATTGGGCGCAAGTTATTTTGGATGAACTTCATCCTAAAAATCTTGAAATGGGTGAGAATACTTTATACCGTGGAATTTATCTCACTCGGGTTTTTTACTATTTTGGAGTGGATTTCAAAGGCGAAGAATTTATTTCCAGAAAAGTTTTCTATCATTCCAACATTTCGCTTATGAAAATTCCATTTGTTTTTCAACCTTATGAGACACTTACCGAAAAGGAAGAGCGTTTGGCTCATGAGGAAATGGAAGAAGAGGAAGTTGAAGAAGAAGAAGAAGGGGATGAAATGGAAATTAAAGAAGAAGAAGAAGAAGAAGGTGAAACGTCTTTGGAAAGCATTGAATATCCTTCCAATCCATCCAATAAGACCCTTCTCAAAAACCAAAAGATAATTGTGGAGAATCAACGGATTCTAAAATGATCTGTTAGTAAAAAGTTGGACAACATTTCTTCAAAGATGAACAAGTTCTTTTCCAAAGTCAGCAAGAAACTTGGACTATCTTCATCATCTTCATCCTCTAACTAGTTTTATCTTTTCGTATCTTGTTGTATTTTTTTTAAGTTTTCTTTATTTTGAATGTTCATGTAGTTTGTTGTGTGCTTAATCATTGTATTGTCATAGTATGCAATGAAATTTCCTTTCTGTTATCTACCTTATCTTATCTCTAGAATAAATGTTAGTATATTATATATATACACACAATTATTCACAAAATCAAATTAGTCATAACATTTCACTAACCATGTCGACATCCTCTATGTGACCATGTCGACATGTACTGGTCAGAAATGGCAATTGATTTTGAATTTGAAATTTGAATAACTACCACATGTCTATTCAATTCAAACGAATTTCTACACCTATATATACCTGTTTCTTCCAGAACTCTTCACTGAAATTTATTTCTTATCAACTATATCCTCCATTTCTTTCACAAATTCAACTATGGCTAATCCTGTTCACAATTTATCCGAAAATCTTGAAGAAAATCTTAATTCGTTCAAGAATATTCTCTCATTTATTCTACGAAACCAGCATCATTTAGAATTAAGTCAAATGCAGATGATAAAGGAACAAGAAAGGCACTGTGATACGATGGATGATCTCCTCTCTGCACAAGGATAATAACGAAGCACATCCTCCTGTCTCTCTCACCAATGACAATGATAATTGGGATGCTATTAAGGCAGACCCAATCTTTGGAGAAGAAGGATGGGTGGAAGTTCCACGTAACGTTTGATTTTTTATTTACTTTGTTTGATTTGTTTGAATTGATTTGGTTTGAATTGATACTTTGTGTGGATTGATTTCTTATTGGTTTGAAGATTGGTGTGTAAAACATATATATACACACACACATATTGAAATGTATATAATTTTTAAATTGGTTATCATGCTTAGAAGTATAATTATTTCCTATATATTCCATTGTATAGTTTATCAATGCAGGTACTGAAGTCCAAGAATGAGGGGGAGTAGGTTTTTGTTGATGACAAAGGGGAGAAATATAAAATAGGGCAGTTAGGTATAGATTAAGGGGGAGTTGTTAGAATAGAAATAATATTTTATAAACAAAGGTTGTCATCATCAAAAAGGGGGAGATTGTTAGTCCGTGAGATGATGGTTTTGATGACAACAACCTTAGAATAGATTATAAAATATAAATACTAACATTATAAGTTTAGATATATATGTATATGCAGGATTTAACCATGCAGGTACTAAGAATGAAGACTGTACAGTATAGAGATTCAAGATATCAAGATAAAATATCAAGATAGAAGACTCATGAGTATCAAGATTATCAAGAGTTCAAGATTTCAAGGATAAGTATTTTTTTATTATTATTAGGAATTTTTGTTAAAACTCGTAGAAAAGCACTAGCATCTTAAAATCCAATTTATTCGTGGAATGGAATCCACTTCGAGCCCGTTAAAGGGATGGAACCCTAAGTAGGATGGAACCTACAAAAAATCTAGTGGAACATTGTTTTGTATCCGCTAACTTTTATTCAAAATGATTTCTCAAAATTATATCCTGTTTTCAAAATGTTTTCAAAACTTTCCTTTTAAAAGATTCAAAACCCTCGATCCTGATTTTAAATAATTTTAGCCTAAAAAACATCTTTATTTTCAAAGTCAAATTACTCCTGATTTTAAACTATCTTTTTAAATAATATATTTAACTTTTAAATATTTATACTTAGATTTAAATATAAAATTATAGTTAAAATCTATATATATTATTCTTTATATTTACTTATGAATTTTAACTATAGTCAAGTATATTTATAAAGTTTAAAATAGTTTTTATATAAGATAAAAGTTATTTTCAAAGAAAATCAAAAACACCAAAAAATCCTTTGGGATGTCGACATGCCTAGCATGACCATGTCGACATGGTGACAGTTTGATTCAAAAATTCAAATTTCAAAAGAAGTGTCTATTCGCCATAACTCTTCATGAATGGTCATGGCTATTGTTCTTCTATAAATAGGGGTCAGTTTCAATGAATTTTAAATCATGCTTTTCTGGTTTCCACTCCTCTTCTTCTTCCTCATTTCATAATACATATTCTTATCATTACTCTGCCGAAATCAACATTGAATCATACTCATTACTTCTAGTTTGATTCTCTATCACTATCTCTACAAGATTCTTAGTGCTATTCAGAGTTATAGACTTCTTTGTAATCTATTAAGAGAGAAAAGGTGTGATTGTAGCCTTGGAAATCAATCAAAAGGGAAAATGTATGATTGTAGCCTTGGTAAATCAATTGGGTAAACTTGTGGCCCGAAAATCAAGTATCTGTACCTAGAGGATCGAAATTCTGGAGGGTGTACCTCGTAGCCTTGAAACTGAGGGTGTAATTATACAATTTCTTTTGAAAGGAAATCCATACTTGTGTTGCGGGATTGGATGTAGCGTAACTTCGAACCAGTATAAAATCCGGTGTGTTCTTTCCTTTACTGCTTTTATTTTATTTCTGCATCTGTGATTGTTTTTGTGATCATATCTGTGTCTATATATTGCATACTTTTGTGTCTAAATTACTATAAATTAAAAATATTTAGTAATTCTTTATTAACACTATTCACCCCCCTTTAGTATTAATCTTAGCCTTAAGATCCGTAGTTCGCCTTTCTCAAAGTGGTTGCCTGTATGAATCAAGCAGGTGTGCTTATTGCCCATTTAAATCATGTGCATGATCTTGTTGCTTGGTTAAATCATGAGAGTCTAAACTGTGCTCGAAATGTTACGAGGGTGTATCTTGTTTCCTTGAAATCAAGATTGTATTCTTGTTTTGCTTGCTACCGGATTAAAGTAGGCATTTGAAAGGAAATTTGTACATATACTGTATATGATTGGATATAAGATTGGTTATTCCAAAACAATATAAAACTCCCGGTGTCATCTCTCTTATTTTATTTTATTTTATTGCATTTATATTTTTGACTACCTATTAATATATATTGGTGTAAATTTATATGTGTTTTGATTTAGATTTCAAAACTGTTTAGAAAAGTTCTATATAAGTTATAAACACTATTCATCCTCCTCTAGTATTAAAGTGCCTTAAGATCCAATCACACTGGTATAATTTGTACTACACCATTTACCCTAAATCAAGGTCAGAATCCTAAAGCAAATAAGTCCTAATACTCACTAGAGAATTTGAAAGTCTTCTATATTCCCTTTGGGGTTTAAGAAATATAAAATTCCAATAGGAACATATTAGATAAATGAAATGATAACATTCAACCTATCTAAACTTATATACAGATTAAACTATCTACTTTGATAAATTTATGCAATTAATATAATTATTGTATGCAAATAAACTAAATTTTGATTGACATTGAAATATAAATATAAACTTATAGATAAAATATTTCATGTTGTCAATTCAAGGCCCATGTAAGCGCCTAATTATATAACTACAAATATGTTCATAAATTTCTCACTTAAGTGTTAGTTTACCCAAGACTATATATTTTCTTATATGAATTTAGAACTCTTAAACAATACGAGAATATGAATATTTGATCCATATTCAATCATCTATGAATGTTACATGGGGCATGAGTTTAGAAATAAAAAACAATACAAGAATATGAATATTTATTCCATATTTAGTCACATATAAATATTGGATGGTGAAAAATTGTAATTCAAAAACTGGATAAACAGAGCTTGGAGTTATCAAAGTGGAAATCCTAGAGAGATAGCCCAGGAGTCTAGAAACCAAGCGTAGATAAAGCCATGTGGTCAAAGCCAAGATTATCCAAGACAACAAGGTAATGGAATCCCCCAAGTAGGGGATCGGTACTAATTGCTACTTAGGGTCGGCACCGACTCCCAAATGCAACTTGGGTGAACCCCATCTTCTACCTATAAGCTTACCTCGATGCCGAGAGTCTATTTCCAAAGTTGGTTTGTTGAATGAGCGCAATTCTCTATCAATCTCCATGAACTCCTGAATCTGCAACTTTGTTCTCCCGCAACCCCATCATTTGAACTCAGAGACAAGCTAAGATTAGTGCAAACAACTATGTACTCACGGAGCCTACCATAAGATGGTCCAAGCTAAGGAGATGAATACTCGAGAATCATCGAACTTGGGGATCGATACAGCCTCCAACATGGGGATTGGTATTGAGTCCCATATATTGATGAACTGAAACTTATCAATTGGGAGAATGAGTCAATTTCGAACACAATGGCTAAAAGATATTACATGCAAGATTTTAGGCCACCTATCTTTATAAATAGGAAGGTAGGGCTCACTTTTGGGGATCTTTAAGCTCTAGCTCCACGTTTTCTTATATTCTTGTAACTTTGAAATTCTAAGTGTTGGAGTTGTACCGACCCCCAAGAACTTCTGCCTCCGAGTCAGGAATAGGTAATAAAATATTAAAGTAGACGTAGGCCTAGCTTTTTTGAACCATTATAAACGATCATGTTTCATTTATTTCCTTATTTTCATTTACTTCTCTTTATTTAATCTCTACTACATATAACCTCTGGGTGGTTGTGCCATTTTTGGTTCAAACATTTTGGTGCTTTCACCGAGAGGGAATATTCTCAGGCTATTTGGATCCATCATCTACTATTGGATGTCTTATATCTAATAAATAGATCCAGTCTCTTTATCTTTTAATTGTATAGCTCAGATTTGCAAAGGTCTGCCATGGTCTTATTATGAAGAGAACTTTTTACCAATTCTAGAGCTACTATTGAAATCAAGAATCAAAATGCTCAGCCAAGAGATGGAGTTTTTCAACCAACTCAACCCAAGGTCTAGCCTCCTACCGATGTTGTGACCAGAGTGGAGATAGATAGGATGATGAAGCAGATGGAAGACAGATTCCAGGCTAGCCAATAGGAGATGAACAACACAAAGGAACAGAGCTTGAGGCTACTGAATGAGTTGACTCAACAAAGCCGCAGACGGAGTATAAGGGATTCCAGCTCAGAGTCAGAGATTTCTTCTTCATTCAAGCGAGTACTAAGGGAAGGAAGGCAGAAGAAAACTCAGTACGCTACTGGGACTTCTGCACAAGGAAGAGGACGAGCCCTAGGCTCGATTTAAGGATCGATATCAACTCCCATTAAGGACTTGGTACCGAACCCCAAAATGGTAGGCCTATTCTTTGGAAGGCAGAGTGGATGTCGTTCCTGGACGTGGTGTTAAAGTCTGAATCTATAAAATCACAATATTGCTGATGATGCCGCTCATGGAAATTGAACGGGGGGAGTGTTGGATGAATGGGTCCACCAGAGTGTTGGTAGCCTTGGTAACAAGTATCTTCCCGAGTGCGTTCATCGGGTCGAACACTTAGGGCAGGACCCAATCGCCACCGTTTAGTTGAACCTATTGATCCATATTATCTAGAAGATATGGTTTGGAGGTTGGTTAGTGAAAACATGTTCAGAACTAATGACGATTAGGGAACTTATGCCAGTCGAAACCCATTCACAAAGGACATCCTTTATGTGAAATACCCTAAGAGATTTAACATGCCAACGATGCCTTGTACAGAGGAACGAGGGATCATAGGCAACACTTTTTAAGATATGAATGGCATATGGATTCAGCGAGTGCTTTGGATGCTATGAAGTGTCATTGTTTCCTAATTTCTTAGAAGGGGTGGCTATGATGCGGTTCACTTGGCTTCCATCGAGGTCCATATCATCTTTTTTCGAATTATCACAGAAATTCATGTAGCAATTCCATTTGCATACCTCATGTCTGAAGCATGTGATGTTGTTGTCTAATGTATACAAAGCTGAAGGAGAGTCATTGTGGGTTTATTTTAATCGATTCCACACGGTTATAACAGAAATAATGGTAAAAGAAGATATGGTGTTAATAGTGCTTTATAGGGGAATTCACCCTAACTCGGATTTCAGGGACTAGATAGAAAGAAAGCAACCATCGACAATGGAAGCTTTCTTTAGGAAAGCAAATGACTAAATGCACGGCAGGATGTGCATAAGCGTCCATGAAGAACTGATGCTGGAAGTTCAAATGAACCAATTTAGAGTAATATTGCTGTAAAGCAATCTGGAGGAAGCTCTGGAAACGTTGATGTGAAAGTTGGTAATAAAAAAATAGGAAAAAAATAATGATGGGACGAAGAAGGGAAAGTCAAACATCAGGAGTCATTCCAGAAGTCCCAAATATGACAATTACACTAAATTGAACAATTAGATAGAGAACATCCATCTGGCTACTCAGAATACCAAACCATATAGGAAGCCGGCTCCTAAGGAGTCAATGAGAAAGAGAGGAAGTTGAGCAAGTTCTGAAGATTCCATGAGAATCACAGTCATAATATTAATAAGTGTAGGCACTTGCACGACATAATTGAAGAATTAATAAGGAAAAAGAAATGTTGTAATATGTGAAAGCCCTGTAGGATGGCATATGAGGGTAAGCCGAGCCTAGTGCTGATGCATTCAAGTAGATAGAAAAATGGTTAGTGATAAACACAATCATCGGCATCCTGCTGATAAGATCTTTATAGAGATGGATAGATATATTGGAAACTTGAAGCATGTTGCGAACGAAAGTTGCTATGCTGTCGAGGATGGAGCTCCGACAAAACAATCTACAACTATGACAGACGACATTATTTTCCAAAATAGGGATGCTGACAGAGTCGAGGATCCATAATTGACCCACTCGTGATTTCAGGAGCGATTAAACCTACTGTTGCACGAAAAGTGTTTTTTGACCGCGGGAGTTTAGTCAATATTTTGTTCAAAAAAGCTTACGAAAAAATAAAGTTGGAAGAGAGAGATTTGAAGCCTTATAGATCTCATATATAGGGGTTCAACGGGATGGTTATTAAAGCCATCAGATTTTTTGAATTATCAGTGGAACTTAGTGAGGTTGACCACAGGCAAGTGCAGGTCGTGTCATTCTTAGTGTTGGATATCTACTCTGCATATAACGCATTCTAAAGCCGACCGTCGCTAGCTGAATTTAGAGAAGCCATCGCTCCTTGGTGTTTAACTATGAAATTCCCTACCAACAATGAAGTGGGGATTATGCATGCAGATCAAGTGGCTGGCTGCAAGTGCTATATTGCTGAACTGAAGGAAGCAAGGCGTAAGGAGAAAGGAAATAATGTATAGGGGGTCCTCTGCACAAAAGCTTTGGACGAATAGCAACTATCGCCTAATCCCTGACACGGGTAAACTTGTCGAATCTACGATAACATGGACCGATGAAAAGAGCCAGAGGGTGGATGAGCGGCTCCCGTCGAGTTGACAATCACCCTTCTAGTCAGTAGGGATGGCCCAAGTAAAGTCCTGAAGGTTGAATTTCAGCTTGGTACTAAGGTGATTAGGGAATTGGTTGGTTTTCTTCAGGAAAATCTGGATTTGTTTGCCTAGACACACTCAGATATGTGTGGGATCTCGCCCAGGATAGCAAGCCATGCACTAAACATCAATCCTAAATGCTTTCATTTAAAACATAAACATCGCATATTGTGTCCAGAGAGATCGGCCGCTTAAGAAGAAGTGGATAAACTAAAGGATAACGGCTTCATCCATGATGCCTTATACCCAAATTGGGTATCAAAACCTGTTTTGGTGAAGAAAGTAAACGGGAAGTGGAGGACATGCATCAATTATTCCAACTTGAAAAAAGCATGCCCGAAGGATAGTTTTCCACTTCAAAGAATACATCAGTTGGTGGATTCAACTGCTGGCCATGGGTTACTTTCATTTATGGATGCATACTCCAGATACAATCAAATCCCGATGCATATCCCAGATCAAAAACATACTAGCTTCATCACCAACCTCGTACTCTATTGCTATCTGGTTATGCCCTTTGGATTAAAGAATGCAGGAGCGACTTACCATATACTTACGAACCGAATGTTTGAGAATCTTATAAGATGATTAATTGAAGTTTACATGGATGATATACTCATGAAGTCATGACATTCGAGAAATCAAGTTGATGATCCGACAGAGATGTTGATGTCCTTCTGCAATACAGGTTGAAGCATAATCCCTTGAAATGCTCTTTCAGTGTTGCATTTAGAATATTTGGGGTTTATTCATCAAATCCTATGGAATTGAAGCTAATAAAGAGAAAATCAAGGCTTTGAGAGAGATCGAAGCCCCAAAGACGATCAAGGAGCTCCAAAGCTTAAACGGGAAGGTTGTTGCCCTGAGTCAATTCATTTTCAAAGCAACAGGAAAATGAATCACTTTCTTCGAGATGATCAAAAAGGAAAGAGAAATTTCGAGTGGAATCAAGACTATAAAGACACATTCCAGGATCTTGTAGACCACTTGGAGATAACTTCCACTCTCTCAAAGCCAGCGGATGATGAGGTTTTGTTCTTATATTTGGCGTCACACCCTGAGCACCACAATTATGCATGAGGAATCTCCCATGATCAACTATAATAGCAAGCGGTTAATAGGAGCAAAAAGAAACTACTCGAGATTGGAATAGCTCGCATACTTTCTATTGATCGCTTCGAGAAAGCTTCACCCCTATTTTTAGGCTCATCCGATTAATGTCCATACGGACCACCCTTTACGAAAAGTCTTGCAATGACCTTGTTGCCTTGATTTTTCGTCAGGAGTATGGAAAAACTGACTGGATCTAGGAATGCGATTACGTGGACGAGAATACACCCGCGTCGATGCTAGGCTTACTTTTTGGATAAGTCGGCCACCGAGGGAAGGCTCGTCGTAGGTAGTGGCGGAAACCCGTTTAAGCGATAAGGTTGATTGTGGGCTAATCACCCCCAGGAAGAGGGCAGTCGGATAGGCCCTTTGCTATTGGGGCGTTGCTTGGAGGGAATGCGGATCGAAATGGGTAGGAGCGGACAGAGGCACTTGCCCCTGGTAGGGAGTATGGCGCGCTGGAGCGGAAAAGGAGACTTGCCTATTGTGGGAGTCAGCAGAGAGTGGTCCTATAAAGAGCTAAGTGTAGAAAATAAATAAACAGCGATATATAGCTTGTTAATGATCATCCTTGTCGAAGGTCATATTATCCTAATTCATTGTGATGATGGGTCGATTTCCAGTAGTTTAAACACTGAAACACAACTTGTTAATGATCATCTTGTTTTTACCCTAGCAATTTCCGAGCTTTAGCAACTTAGCTTTAGTTTTCCTTTAGTCGGCTCTAGGTGGCTATTCAGTTTTTTATTGATTTCAGAAAATTTAATTTTGAAACGTATACTTGTACGTATACATATATGCACCTGACTCTCGATCACAATTACACGTTCACAAGTCGTTGTCAAGTTAATGGAGATAACTTTCTATAATCAGTTTCCATCAGTCGTCATTTTTTTAGCATGTTCTTTTCCTCTCTTTATTTACCCCCCCTTTCTTTTTTTTACCGTATGCTTTTATATTATCCATAATCCTCCTTTGCTTAGAAAACAAATTTCACACCACACATGATTACGAAAATGATTGGCATGCACTAAGTGAGGAACGATCGACATAAGGCTTGGTGATGGATCGATCGACATAAGGCTTGGAGATGGATTGGTCGACATAAGGCTTAGAGAGGGGATGATTGACGTAAGACTCAGATGGATCGATTGGCTAACTCTTTTTGACCGATAATGATCAGCTAACCTCCTTCCTATATAAGCCTTGACACTTAGCCATTTCCTTTTACATTCTTCTTATTGTTCCATTCTAAAAAAAGAGATGAGCTTCTTTGCCTTCTTTCTGTCGATCCAAACAACAATCACCATAAAGTCATCACCCTCCTTCAAATTTGGCTTCGAACTGATTTCGAATCTTTCTCCTTCAGATTTCAAACTTAGGTAGAATGAATCCTATACTTGCTTCATAATTTTAAGAATGAAGCTTTGAACCCATGACAACCGATTCATTTAGTGGATCTTTTTTTTTCTTTCTCTATTCTTACAATCATATGCAATGGAAAGAAAGCGACTTGCCTTGATGAGTGAATTAGGAACTTAGTCGATTGTTCGCTAAGGATGATGGTGTAGTGGATGTGAAGAAGTCGTACGATCGTTCGTTCATGATCGTTCTTGGATAATCGGCGAAGCTCTAGGACGTTTGAGCTCAAAGATCGCCTATGAACGATCAGCAATACCATAGAGTTGGATGCTCATATGAAGGATCGGTGGAAAAAGGCTCATGGTGAGCAATCGACTATTGCTTTCTTAAGGAAACGATCGGCCAAGATTCGTATACATGATTGATCGGTCTAGTTTACAAATGAATCTTTGTTTCTATAAAACGGAACTTATATGAGTAAAGGTGAAATAAACAACGAGCTTTAGCTTTCAAACTCGACCAAACATTAGGACTTGTGTACGACTTGCATATGATCTGAACTGCATATTTGGTAGCTAACTGCTTTAGAACCTTGACATGAACCAATGCATTTAATAATCATCTTGAAGCTCACCATTAACTTAAATAGAAACCAAAATTTTGCTGGCAGATGATCAATTGTGAAACTCAAGCTGCATCGTTTCCCGGTGACACATAGAAATAGTCGAGATGTGAGACGACCCGACTTTTTCTCCACAAAAAGTCGTATCATCCTTAAGAAAGAAAGGAATAGAAAAGCGGAAAGAAAGAAGAGAAAGAAGAAACAACATAGGAATCTCAACAGCGGAACGAATAAATTATATTAATAACATAAGTACTACATAGTATACATCAGTTATCAGAGTTACACAGACATTACAACACATACTAGACAGTTATAAACACCTGTCTAGTTATTACAACTCAATACATTACAGATAAATACTCAGAAATATCTACACAGCGGAAACTACATATCTATACGTAGAAGCCTCCTGCTCTAATGCTCCTCCACAATTCGTCAAAGCTAACCTGAATCCCTCGGCTACTCGTAAAAATTTAAGTACCCAAGAGTTAAAGAAAAACATGATTCACTTATTAATTGAATAATTTATTTGTTATTTAATTGAATAAAGCCGGAACCCCTGCAACGATCGCTCCCCTGCAACACAAAGCCGGAGCCATTCCTTACTGAACAGTTCCGAACAAGACCGCCCCGCAGTTGTGATCAGCAACCGCACCACTAAGCCAAAATAAAGGGACATCTAGACAGGGGTAAATCTCACTCTCATATGGAGGCTACCCACGAAGCCTTGTTGCACCTCCCCTGTTTTAGCCATTCTCGGTTGATGAGGCTTGAGGCTACGATTACCTTTACAGTACCTATCACTTAGAATGCTCATCGTCCTCCTGACTATGTTCTGAAAGCATTCAATCCATACAAGTTCGTTCCGGGTTCGAACGAAACCGAAGGCATTATCTCGTTACACTCATTTTGGAATCACCTTTAGAGTTAACGACAATAACCCTTGCACTCTTAATCTTTATCTTCACTTCAGATTCACGACCTAACGTTAATTTGGATCGATGTGGTTTTCGGATATCCAAATATGGAAACCCGATCCCGGTCTCATCGAAATCCAAAACGTGTCTTTTAAGGCCAAGTTGTTTTAAAGTTTGAAATAATTCAATTCATTATCTATATACGCACAGATAGATAATTTACAACACAATGGATAATTAAAATTATCATTACCAACAGATATTCATATCATAATCAGATAATCCATATTATCATCCAAATGAAAACAATGCATCCATATTACATACATTTCCCATGTCATAGCTGAGATTACAAACCATACCAGGCAACCAATATCATCCATCAAACATAAGCAATGATCTAATGATCACACCATTTATAATTCATTTAAAATGAATTATATTAATTACCTAATCTCTAATTAATTTAAAATGAATTAAATTAGTTACTTCATTATTAATCCTTCTTATCTTAATCATTAATTAATTACAAATCAATTAAATAATCACCATCTCATTATTTTTCCAATTAATCATTACTGATTAATATATCCCTGATTACAATAAGTAATTAGCTTTTAAATTAATTGCACAAGTTAATTATTCTTGACACTTTACAAATAATTAACTTGTAATTACTTAATCAATTAATTAACTAAAATTAATTACTTTAATTCTTTATTAATTAATTACTTCATTGATTACTTCTTAATTAATCAATTCCAAATTACATCATTAATTTATTAATTAATGATTTCTAATTACATTTAAATAAATCTCTCTATATAAATTAATTACATAAGTAATTAATCTGCAATTAAACCACATATATATTAATCACCCTTGATTAATAACCATTCAGTAATTAACTTCCCTTAATTACTCATCCCATGAATTAATTACACTTAATTAATTATCTCCATTAATCCCTTGATAATTTCAAAGTAATTTTAAATTACTTCTATAATAAATATCTTTAATTACATTCAATAATTATCAATTAATTACTTCCCTAAGTAATTACAAACCCATTAATTACATAAAGTAATTATCCAACATTCCACAAATGTTTAAATTAATTTAACTTGATTAATCTAAACTAATCACATTAATCAAATTAATTACACTAAGTAATTAATTCATTAATTACTTTCATTAAGTAATTAAACCTAAACAATAGATTTTTTTTTTAATTAATTAATCTAATTAATTATTAAAAATTAATCACATTAATTAATTGTTAAATAATCCTATGTTAATTATCTTCATTAACATTTTTTAATTATTTAATTAAGAAATTAACTTATTTTAATTATTATTAATTACAAATTAATTAATCAATTAATTAATCTCTAATTATAAATTAATTAAGTGTTAATTAAAATCTTAATTAATCATTAATCACTTGATTAAATAAATCTTAATCATTAATTAAAATTTTATTAACCATCCTTAGTTATAGATTAATTAACCTTAATTAATTAATCTTAAGTCTTTAATTAATTAACCTAAAAATTATTAATTACTTAACTAATCATTCACATTATTAATTAATTAAATAATTAATATTCCATTTAAATTAATTTAATAATTTAAATGAATCCAATTTCTTAAGTTCTAATTTAAGAAACATTCTCCTTATATAAAGTATTTTAAACAAATTGTTTCCAAATTTATTTTAAACTTCGCTTTAAATTTCATTTTAAAATTTTAAGATTAAAATGAATACAATTTATTTAAACAAGGTTTTTCAAACAAATTTAAAACCTTTTTATCTCACCTGTTCAAGAACATCCCTTTATAAAATAAAGGAATAAAAGATTTTAAAACAAATTCATTTCAAACAAATTCAATTTAAAAATTTTCTTTTTAAATTTCAAACTGAAATACAGTTAAATCTTTATTCCAAATTTAAACTTAGAACTTTAAAGCTTTACTTACATTTCCGTCTTCATTTTTAAATTCAAATTATTTAACCTTTTCTAAAATAGTTAACACAAATTTAAATTTAAAAACTCATTTTGTTTTAAAAACTGACATAAAAATCATATTCCAGGTTTTAAAACTGGATTTAAACTTATTTTAAATTTTTATTTCATAAATTAAAACTCATAGTTTAAATTCAAAACCAATGTTCCTTTATACTTTAAAAGTTTAAAATCTAAATTTAAATTCCCAGATTTAAATTAAATTCAAACTCAGATTTATCTACCTGAATTTCATATTTCAGTTTTCAGATTTTAAACTTTGTTTAAATTTCCAGTTGCATTTTAAAATTTTACTTTAAAATTTAAAAACAGAAAAATAGTTTTCTGTCTTGATTTAAAACAACTTGAATTTCTGAATTCAAAAATATTTCAAAATCCAAGATTTAAACTATTGATTTCATATTTAAATTTCAGGTTTAAAAATCCTAGTTTGAACTTCAACTTACAATTTAAACTTTACTTTTAAATTTAAAATCAGAAAACAGGTTTCTGATTCTGTTTAAACCCCAAACTTAAATTTTCCTGAATTAAATTATTTCTAAAGACCAGAATACAAACTTATATGAATTCATATTTAAATTCAGGTTTTAAAACTTAAGTTCAAATTTAGGTTTACATTTTAAACTTTAACTTTTAAAATTTAAAAAAAACTGCAAACAGATTTTCCTGATTATGTTTAAGACCAAACTAAAGTTTCAAAATTTAAATTATTTCAAAACCTAATATTTAAACTGATTGAATTCAAAATTTAAATTCAGATTTTAAATCTTATTTTAAATTTTAGTTTGCATCAAAACCTTTGTTTTAATTAATTTTTTTTAAACTGGAAACAGGTTCTGTTTATTGAGAAACCTGAAACCAAGCTTTTACTCGAGCAAACCCAACTTTGCTTCGAGTCAGATCCTCCTTGCTTCGAGTCACTACTCCAATTTACCCGAGACCATCACGAGGTCTAAAACCCTGTAACCAAAACATCATCAACATGCACACCACTGCACTGTGCTCCCATTCATCAACTCCGGCCATCACTGGCCACCATCAACGGCCATCTCCCATCGGCCAGCAACCCCACATCTCCCTTCAAACATCAGATCCTTCAGAACTCAACTCAAACTCGAAATCGAGTTTAAGACCAAAACCTGGAACTGTAAACAGCAAAATCATCCCCAACCTGTCAACGCCATTCCCTCGCGCCTCCGGCCACCATTGCCCCTGAAATTTCGGTGAAGACTTCGACTAACCACTACCTTCCAGTACCCAAGACCTCGATTCACTCGATCCCTTGAGGAAACCGTACCAAAGCAAAAACTCAAACCCATAGAAACTTGGGTTCCACACTTAATTGATCAATCTCTGCCGCCACCCTGATCTGACCATCTTCCTAGGATTTTTCCACTTATCTCCGATCATCACTACATCACTCCAGAAGATCCTGACCCTCCAGACAACATAGATCATCAGAAAATCAAGAATTTCCATAATATGTTCAAACCAGAGCTACACCTTAACCTCTTCACTAAAAATCATGACTTTAGTTTTAAAATTCATATTTTGGTTCAATGATTTCCCTGATGCTACTGACTAAATGAATTTAGAAGTTTGAATTTTTCCTCTTATATTAATATTTGCTCTGTTATTTAATTTTCAGGCAATACAAAAATTTATTTAACCTATATAAAATGTTTTAACTTTACTTTATCACGAACTAAACATATTTCATTCAGTTACTAAGTCATAACAACAACCAAACCAAAAGGAAAAAGAAATATTTTTTTTCACTTGAGCTTATGCTGTATACAGTCAATAACCTGGATGAAACAGACATGCATCACCTTCAAATATATACTCAACAATGCATTTAACAATATAAGTATAGGTCTATTTATTTTCATGGATAAATCAAGCAACCTTATCTTATACTTAAAAAATTTTTATTGGAGTTACTCACCTATTATTTATGCAGACAGAGCTTTGTCTCATTGAAATCCAAAACGTGTCTTTTAAGGCCAAGTTGTTTTAAAGTTTAAAACAATTCAATTCATTATCTATATATACACAGATAGATAATTTACAACACAATGGATAATCAACATTATCATTACCAACAGATAATTCATATCATAATCAGATAATCCATATTATCATCCAAATGCAAACAATGCATCCATATTACATACATTTCCCATCTCATAGCTGAGATTACAAACCATACCAGGCAACCAATATCATCCATCAAACATAAGCAATGATATAATGATCACACCATTTATAATTCATTTAAAATGAATTATATTAATTACCTAATCTCTAATTAATTTAAAATGAATTAAATTAATTACTTCATCATTAATCCTTCTTTTCTTAATCATTAATTGATTACAAATCAATTAAATAATCATCATCTCATTATCTTTTCAATTAATCATTACTGATTAATAAATCCCTAATTACAATAAGTAATTAGCTTTTAAATTAATTGCACAAGTTAATTATTCTTGACACTTTACAAATAATTAACTTGTAATTACTTAATCAATTAATTAACTAAAATTAATTACATTAATTCTTTATTAATTAATTACTTTATTGATTACTTCTTAATTAATCAATTCCAAATTACATCATTAATTTTTTAATTAATGATTCTAATTACATTTAAATCAATCTCTCTATATAAATTAATTACATAAGTAATTAATCTGCAATTAAACCACATATATATTAATCACCCTTGATTAATAACCATTCAGTAATTAACTTCCCTTAATTACTCATCCCATGAATTAATTACTCTTAATTAATTATCTCCATTAATGCCTTGATTAATTTCAAGGTAATTTTAAATTACTTCTACAATAAATATCTTTAATTACATTCAATAATTATCTATTAATTACTTCCCTAAGTAATTACAAACCCATTAATTACATAAAGTAATTATCCAACAATCCACAAATGTTTAAATTAATTTAACTTAATTAATCTAAACTAATCACATTAATCAAATTAATTACGCTAAGTAATTAATTCATTAATTACTTTCATTAAGTAATTAAACCTAAACAATTGATTTTTATTAATTAATTAATCTAATTAATTATTAAAAATTAATCACATTAATTAATTGTTAAATAATCCTATGTTAATTATCTTCATTAACATTTCTTAATTACTTAATTAAGAAATTAACTTATTTTAATTATTATTAATTACAAATTAATTAATATTTAATTACAATTAATTAATATCTAATTATAAATTAATTAAGTGTTAATTAAAATCTTAACCAATCATTAATCACTTGATTAAATAATCTTAATCATTAATTAAATTTTTATTAACAATCCTTAGTTACAAATTAATTAACCTTAATTAATTAATCTTAAGTCTTTAATTAATTAATTTAAAAATTATTAATTACTTAACTAATCATTCACATTATTAATTAATTAAATAATTAATATTCCATTTAAATTAATTTAATAATTTAAATAATCCAATTTCTTAAGTTCTAATTTAAGAAACATTCTCCTTATATAAAGTATTTTAAACAAATTGTTTCCAAATTTATTTTTAACTTCACTTTAAATTTCATTTTAAAATTTTAAGATTAAAATGAATACAATTTATTTAAATAAGGTTTTTTAAACAAATTTAAAACCTTTTTATCTTACCTGTTCAAGAACATCCCTTTATAAAATAAAGGATTAAAAGATTTTAAAACAAATTCAATTTAAAAATTTTCTTTTTAAATTTCAAACTGAAATACAGTTAAATCTTTATTCCAAATTTAAACTTAGAACTTTAAAGCTTTACTTACATTTCCATCTTCATTTTTAAATTCAAATTATTTAACCTTTTCTAAAATAGTTAAAAAAAATTAAATTTAAAAACTCATTTTGTTTTAAAAACTGACATAAAAATCAAATTCCAGGTTTTAAAACTGGATTTAAACTTATTTTAAATTTTTATTTCATAAATTAAAACTCATAGTTTAAATTCAAAACCAATGTTCCTTTATACTTTAAAAGTTTAAAATCTAAATTTAAATTCCCAGATTTAAATTAAATTCAAACTCAGATTTATCTACCTGAATTTCCTATTTCAGTTTTCAAATTTTAAACTTTGTTTAAATTTCCAGTTGCATTTTAAAATTTTACTTTTAAATTTAAAAACAGAAAAACAGTTATTTGTCTTGATTTAAAACAACTTGAATTCCTGAATTCAAAAATATTTCAAAATCCAAGATTTAAACTATTGATTTCATATTTAAATTTCAGGTTTAAAAATCCCAGTTTGAACTTCAACTTATAGTTTAAACTTTACTTTTAAATTTAAAATCAGAAAACAGGTTTCTAATTCTGTTTAAAACCCAGACTTAAATTTTTCTGAATTTAAATTATTTCTAAAAACCAGAATTCAAACTTATGTGAATTCATATTTAAATTCAGGTTTTAAAACCTAAGTTCAAATTTAGGTTTACATTTTAAACTTTAACTTTTAAAATTTAAAAAAATTGTAAACAGATTTTCCTAATTATGCTTTTGACCAAACTAAAGTTTCAAAATTTAAATTATTTCAAAACCTAAGATTTAAACTGATTGAATTCAAAATTTAAATTCAGATTTTAAATCTTAGTTTAAATTCTAGTTTGCATCAAAACCTTTGTTTTAATTAATTTTTTTTTAAACTGGAAATAGGTTCTGTTTATTGAGAAACCTGAAACCAAGCTTTTACTCGAGCAAACCCAACTTTGCTTCGAGTCAGATCCTCCCTTGCTTCGAGTCACTACTCCAATTTACCCAAGACCATCACGAGGTCTAAAACCCTGTAACCAAAACATCATCAACATGCACACCACTGCACTGTGCACCCATTCATCAACTCCGGCCATCACTGGCCACCATCAACGGCCATCTCCCATCGGCCAGCAACCCCACATCTCCCTTCAAACATCAGATCCTTCAGAATTCAACTCGAACTCGAAATCGAGTTTAAGACCAAAACCTGGAACTTTAAACAGCACAATCATCCCCAACCTATCAACACCATTCCCTCGCGCCTTCGGCCACCATTGTCCCTGAAATTCAGGTGAAGACTTCGACTAACCACTACCTTCCAGTACCCAAGACCTCGATGCACTCGATCCCTTGAGGAAACCGTACCAAAGCAAAAACTCAAACCCATAAAAACAAGGGTTCCACACTTAATTGATCAATCTCTGCCGCCACCCTATTCTGACCAACTTCCTAGGATTTTTCCACTTATCTCCGATCATCACTACATCACTCCAGAAGATCCCGACCCTCCACACAACATAGATCATCAGAAAATCAAGAATTTCCATAATATGTTCAAATCAGAGCTACACCTTAACCTCTTCACTAAAAATCATGACTTTAGTTTTAAAATTCAGGTTCAATGATTTCACTGATGTTACTGACTTAATGAAATTAGAAGTTTGATTTTTTCCTCTTATATTAATATTTGCTCTGTTATTTTATTTTCAGGCAATACAAAAATTTATTTAACCTATATAAAATGTTTTAACTTTACTTTATCATGAACTAAACATATTTCATTCAATTACTAAGTCATAACAACAACCAAACCAAAAGGAAAAAGAAATATTTTTTTTCACTTGAGCTTATGCTGTATACAGTCAATAACCTGGGTGAAACAGACATGCATCACATTCAAATATATACTCAACAATGCATTTAACAATATAAGTATAGGTCTATTTATTTTCATGGATAAATCAAGCAACCATATCTTATACTTAATTTTTTTTATTGGAGTTACTCACCTATTATTTATGCAGACAGAGCTTTGTTTTGGAAGCTTCTAAATTTTCTTTTTAAATCCTGCTTGAACTTTGCAAATGTTTTGAATGCCTTGAAATTTGAGCTTCAATTGTTAAATGCTCTTAAAACTTGCTTCCTGATCTTATTTGTTGCATGCAGGCCCTTGCTTCCAGATTTGAGAAGAAATGCAGACCTCTTGCTTCATGGTTGCATGCAGGTTTTATTTGCAGAATTTTCAGATTTTTAGAAAAATTGAATGCATTTGATTTTTGAATGAGGATCAGAGATTGATATGCATGATATTTTAGAAGATGGTTTGTGTTTAAATTATGGGTATGAAGAGTGATTTTCAGATTTCTTTGTTTAGAATGAAAAATGAGAAAGAGGAATGGAAAGAAAGAATGCTAGTTTTATATAACTAGATTTATGATTTATTTTAAAATTAAAGAAAAATAAAAATTGCACAATGACACTTGTAAAAAAAATGAACACTTGTTAATTTACCTATTTAATCACTCAACACATGTTGATTCATGTCTTAAGTTACTTACACGTGTCTTTATAAATGATTTGTTATTTTAATTAAGTTTTAAAGAAAATTAAACTTAATTAATTAGTTTCTTTAATACCTAGTTAGAGAGATAAATAATTTTAAAAGAATAAAGCAAAGTATTATTATAAATAAAACCATATACAAATCAATTATTTAAAAATAATATTTTGATCACTTAAAATAAATTTATAAAGAGATTATAACTTATTTGTTATTTAATTGAATAGATGATTCATTTATTAATTGTATTTTAAATTTCATATTCAATTTACAAATCATAATTATTAGTTACTATTTTAAAAAGAATAAAACAAACATTTTATAACCTTATTTTAATATTCAAACTTAAGTCAAAATATTCAAACTTAAGTCAAAATATTTTAAACCAATAAAACATTTATCTTACATATTTAAAATCATATAGTTATTTTATTAAATAGTTTTGAAAAGCTTAATTCACAAATAAATCATAATTTTCCAATTTCAAAATATTAAAATTATAAAATATGATACACTAATTAAATTTAAACCCAAACTTATCTATTTAAATTATATATAAATATATATATATATATACATATTAAATAGAAAACAGATTTATTAGCTTATTAAAAATAAATTCTCTAATTAATTATTTAATAAAAGAAGATTATTAAATCAAATCAAATTTATTAACAAAAATTATCAAATTAATTTAAATTTAAACACAGATTATTAAATTTATATTGCCATAAATTTTGGGATATTACAAGATGGTCAGGAATGACGGTCTTTATGGTCAAACTTTCAAGTCTCGCTTTCTTTTCTACCTTCAGTTTTGCATACCTTATTACTATATTGAATAGTATTTTATCACACCGCACTAGCACTCACTATGCACTGGGGGGTACAGGTTACTTTACCTAATTGTGATTTTTACTAAGTTTAATATAATAAGGATCTCGACGTTTTAGGCATCTTGTGGCTATGCCGACTGGATCATTTCCTTAAGGAGTAACTCTGATGTAGAATCAAGTTCGGCAGTTGAGTCTGATAGTCCCCCATCCAGTCATTATTCAGAACAACTGGAAAGTTCGGGCCCTTAATTCAATCTCCCAGATGCTTTCCCCACCTTTCCACCAGAGATTACCGATCCTGATCCTGACACTCTAGAAGACGCAGTCATCCCGAAGAATCCTTCTGATTCGGTAGCTTCAAAAATTAAGGAAGATGCACTCCAAATAATTTGCATAAGGCATGGGATTCTTTTCGATGACTATTGGTTCCATCACGGGATGATAGGGCTCACAGACCCCTGAAGGGTATATAACGTGCAACAAGTTTATGTGATTGGAGGGATGCATCCTGCCTTTTAACTTATACATTTGGGAGATTCTTCATTATTTAAGGATAGCTCCAACGTAGCTTCACCTAAATAGCTATGCTCTCCTTAATTATATTTATATAGTATTTATGGAATTCTTGCACCGTCCTCCCACCATTGAAGATATTCGATTTATTTTCACTTTCAAGCGACGGACAGGGAGTCTCCCATTTACATTTCTTGAATCGGCAAAGAGGTGCTAAATTTTGACTAGCACGTGGAACAAGCTAAGTTCCTTTAAAAGTGAAAGGTTTTTCGTTCGCTGTCCACCCAACTTTGCTCGACAATGGCTAGAAAGATGTAAGTGTTACCCACCATTTTCATAATAGCACAGAGAAATGGTATCCAGGTTACCTTCTAACTATGTTACTCCTTTGCAAAGTGTCGTTACCTGACCTAGTGGTGACATTTGTGAAGAGGCGGTCTCAATTCTAAAGAATGCTTGGCCTGAAGATAGGAATATCAAATATTTGCACAGGGATGAATCCCTCATCACTTTTTGTTTGATAGAGGAGGGCCTCAGCGTAGGGCTAACCAAAATTGCTTAAATGTAAGGATAATACCACGGGCTGCAAATGGTCAAAGGGAAAATCGAGCCGATCCCGTGGTGCCCTCGGTTACGAGTGCTCAAGGATTTGCTAATATTGACGTTAGAGGGCATGGAGGCGATGTGTTTGGTCATAATGGTGACAAATCTGTGTTCTAGGGTTAATACCAGTTGTTTGCAAGCCTCACAACCCTTGGTTACTGATAGGAGAAAAAAGAAATCATTCATATAAAAACTTCCAAGAAGTCGCCTCTTTGACCAATCCAAGTCGTTGATGGCTCCTATTGTTCAAGATGAATCTTCCTCCCGACAGCCAGTGCATTTGAATTTTCCACTTAACTCTTTGTCTGGCCTACTAATTCCACCCGATCTCGACACTTTCCGTTTTACCGATGTGAGCATCGTAGGGTCGGAGTCTCCCATCAGAATTAGCACTAAGATTCCTACTTGTGGAGGGGAAATTACATCAATGATCAAGGCTCCTACACCTGGTCCGTTGCAGCTTACATTAGGACACTGCACACACTTGCATCCCTCAACACTGCATTGTGATTTACTCATGCTCTTTAATGCTTAGAGTTGATCGATTTCTATTTTCTTTGCAGAAATGATGGTGAGGAAGAGGAAAATGTTTGATTCTCTTCGAGATATACATAACCAGTCATCGGGTTCGCACTCTGGCTCCTACCACGGTAGTCAAGATTAGTACGATTCCAGCGCCCCGACCTTGACCGGGGTCATCAAGATAAGAGATGACAAGGATAAGCCAACCTAGGATAATCATAGATCGAGATCGAGATCTCCTCGTCCAAAGGGTCTTGAAAAACCAACTGATCGCAGGGACTTGCCGATCGATCCCTCTCATGGCCCCTCTACTATTCCATTGCCTCTACGGCCTTTGATTCCATATCATTTTCAACCGTCGAGCGATCGTCACCAACGATCAATTCAACTGCTCGCATGTCACAGCTTCATGAAGAATATCCAAATTTATGCTTTGAATGGTTCTCTTTTCCTCCTAACTTGAAGATCATGTTTAGAACATGACCATTGACTGTGTCACTGACATCCACATGTAGTATCGGGAAAGGATGAAGGCAGTAGAAAAAATGTCAAATGTCTCCTTTGAGATTGTGGTGGAGATTGAAAAATTAAACGCTAAGAAGTTCAAGATAAAAGAATCATTGACACTTTAGCAAATGAGCTAGATGCCTCTAGAACTTACTCAACAGAAGCCGAAGGAAAAGCTAACGCTGCTATGAAATCCATAGAAGAGATTAAATCCAGCCATCTCGATATGATCCAAGTTTTGCATCATCGGAATCAAGAGATGACGCTTGAGCGGGATACGACTCAGAATAATGAATCTATATCCTTGAAGGAAGTAGCCAACTTCAAAGCCAAGCTTGAGTATGAAAATAAAAAATATGATGCTCAGAAATTGCTCAGGATACTTGCAATGAGCTCGTAAATGTTAGACTTGAGAGAGACACGGCTATTGAGAGGGCCACAAATGTCGATGCACCCATTCAACATGTAACGAAATCTTCCAAGGACAAAGCCAGGGAAGAGATAATGAATGAGCTTGACTCACTTCTCATTCTTTACAATGTTAATATTCTCAAGCATAGGAATTGGACGTGGCTGGGTAAAGACTATCCCTACCAGCTCTGTCATGCTTGGGAATTCTCATTGCGGAAGAGAAAAAACTTCTTAACTTAGAGGATATTGATCTATCTAAACTTGAAAACGAAATATTATTGGGTGATGAACGCAAAACATTGCACGATATCTAGCTCTCACTCCAGAAAGAGTATGTTGTTGTTTCTTCCTAAGAAGTGGGTGAAGGATCCGAGTCGGTTTAACCCGATACTACAGCTGAATTGTCTCGCCTCCCCAAATCATCTCTAGCTCTGTGGAAAATTCTTATACCATCCCTACGTATGATCCAGACAAGCCACAACTTTCCCTAATTCTCGTGCACGGTTCTAAGGATGCTCTGGCTTAACTTAGAGTAATACCGAGGAAGGTATTCCGTCGACTTTTCCCATCTTTTACAAAGTTGGGGTGTTATCAGTTGATATTTCTAATCTTTTCAGATATATTTGCTCAACTTTGAATTTATCTAGTGTTTCTCCTCTTCCTTTCAAAGAACCTCCGTCAAAGTCACGAGCAACCGCTAGAGAATATGTTAAGTCTCAACTTCGGCTGCTACTGAAGATGGTCAAGAAGAAGCCTTTGTTATTGATGACAAAAATTCATGGAGGCATTATTCAAGGAGGGAAGTGAAGTCACTGGGAAGCTTAGCATGAAAGAACGTATTGAAAAAGAAGAACTGTAGAAAAAGAAGGTGAAAATTGAGCCTGCTAATTCGGGCTCCGATGAAACGATTCCTGTCCCGCTCCAAATGATCCCTCATAGCGGGACATTTCCCAGGGATGACATCCCATCTATTTTTTGGGCGAAGAGAACCTCGATCCCCACTGCTTCCAAAGATGATACCGCCTCAATTCACATAAATGAGGATACTTCTTTAAAGAAAATCCGAGGCAACAAAGGATAAAAGAGAGGGTCGAGTGATAGTTTTGAAGGAGCCACTCCAAAGAATAAAGGAAAGATAGAAAATCCAAGAAATAATCTACGGATTCGAATGACATGTAAATATCTTAGATGATCACTTTTCCTTTTCGTTGGTTATATTTGTTTTGCGTGGCCCTCCACTTCTTGTCTTATATTTTGGGTAGACTTGTATAATGTACAACAAATTTAGTGTAAATAAGAATTCTTTTATTCCTGTGTATGATTCTTATATTCACTTGTTCAAATGTCTTAGCTATCACATTTTTTCATTTTATGCACGTATGATTTGTTGCTCATTATATCATATGTCAATATAATTCCCAAGGCCACCCTAAGGTTGTGGCCACGAGTCATATCAAACACTAGGCTTAGGCCTTAGTGTTACGCCATCAAATTTCAGCAATTTTTTGAGTAACTATACTTCTGCCCCTAGTTTTGGTTTAGCGGGATCGAATGTAGGATGGTCAATCTCCATCCTCAGTGAGTTTATGCTTCTCCCATAGGTTTCAGGCCATAGTTTGTGGAATAGTGAACGGTCGAACTCCACTCAACTATTCATTCATGTTCGTATCCATCTTCTGGGGACACGATTTAGTTAATGGGTGGTTGGATCACCCAATCTACGTTTATACTCTAGTCCGCACTCTAGGGACTTTGAGTTATTTCACGGGCAGTCAGTTCACAGCCGATTTATGTTTATACTCCAGTCTGCACTCTGGAGACTTAGAGTTGTTTCACGGGTGGTTGTTTCGCATCTAATTTATGTTTATACTCTAGTCCGCATTCCGAAGACTTAGAATTGTTTCACGGGTTGTCGGTTCACACCTGATTTATGTTTATTCTCCAGTCTACACTCTGGGGGCTTAGAGTTGTTTCACGGGTGGTTTGTTCACACCCGATTTATGTTTACACACCAGTCCGTACTTCGGGGACTTAAAGTTGTTTCGTTGGTCATCTGTTAACACCCGATTTATGTTTATACTCCAGTTCACACTCCAAGGATTTAGAATTGTTTTGCGGATGGTCGTTTGACATCCGGTTTATGTTTATACTCCAATCCACACTCTGGGGACTTAGAGTTGTTTCGAAGAGTACTTAGATCACACTCCCCTTTGGTTGATTGATTTGCCCCCCAAAGGTATGAGGTTTGGTTCAGCAAGTGATTGGTCATATCATGGTTGCCCTAATTTTTCTCAGTTCCACAATTGGGCAGGAGTTATTCGATCATTCGGCTACGTTTGTTCCTTATTGTATATCCCATCCTTTGGATTGTGAAAGAGAGTTGTCAAATGAACAATTAGATTGAGCTCGTCTTATTTAATTTCATTGGGAATTAGCATGATTGATTAATTTCAAACTCTAGGAGCTTGTTTATACATATCAACTTCAACCAATTTCGTTATGCAATTAGCGTACAATGCAATAGCGGACATACATATAATGGAAGCTTGAAACTTTATTTATTTAGTGGAAAGAAATAACATAAACTGTTTTATTTCACATTCGAAAAATCAAATCCTAAAGTAAATGCTGAAAATAAATGCAACTGAAATGTAATGGAAATAAATCAAGTGAAATAGCATCGGAGATGTTCACTATTCCATGCCCTTGGAAGTGTAATGCCATCGACAGTCGGTGGCTTGAAAGTTCCTTCTCCAAGCCTTTGCTCAATGACATATTGTCCTTCCCAGATTGGATTTATATACGATGGGGTAGGAAAAACTGGTTTCAGGATGAGATTGCCAATTTTGAAGGTTCTAGGTCGAACTTTAGCATTGTAACATCGAGCAACTCGATGTTGATGTGCAGATGCCCTCAAATTGGCTTCTTTGCGCTTCTCATCTATAAAGTCAAGAGATTTCAAGAGGAGACCTCTATTCATTATAGGATCGTAGTAGTCACTCGATGAGAAGAGACTTCGAGTTCAACAGGAATAACAGTTTTGGAACTGTACACAAGGGAGAATGGAGTATGGCCAGTCGCGGACTTATGGGTGGTTCTGTAAGCCCATAATGCTATAAGAAGTTCATCCACCCACTTGCCTCTAGCCTTCTCCAAATGCTTCTTTAGAATAGACTTTATGATTTTATTTGCAGCTTCAACTTGACCATTTACCTGAGGGTGAGCGACCTCTACAAATCTTTTTTCAATATGATAACTTTGACAAAAGTCTTTAAATTTAACACTATCGAATTGAGTCCCATTACCTGTCATAATAGTTCATGGGAGACCAAAGCGGCATACAATGTTTCGGACAATAAATTTGATTACTTTCTTGGTTGTGATTGTGGCTAAAGGTTCCGCTTTACCCCATTTGGTGAAGTAATCAACTACAATGATAGCGTACTTGGCCACCTATAGAGATCGGCAAAGAAACCGATAATGTCTATACCCCACATAGCGAATGGTCATCGGCTGACCATTTGCACGATTTCTGTTGGTGGAGCTCTTTGGACTTTTTCATACATCTAGCATTTATCACATCGTCTAACATAATCAACGGCATCCCGATTTACGGTTGGCCAATAATACCCATAATGGAGTATTTTCTTTGCCAAAGTTTGCCTCCAGTGTGATTGCCGCATTCTCCTTCATGAACTTCTTTTAGAACACACTTTATTTCATCACGAGCGACATACCAGAGTAGAAGGACTGAGCAACCTTTCCTACACATAATTCCTTATTGCATAATATACCGTGAAGCTTTGTGAAGGACTTGTCACTTTTTATTTCTTTTGTCGGGTAAAGCTCCACGCAGTAAAAAGTCTTTGATTAGAGTCATCCATAATTCCCTTTCAGATTCTGCTTCCAGTGTTTGATTGATTTCCATCATGTTTACACTTGGGTTATTTAGTACTTTGACCGAAACCAAGCCCATCTGCTGTGCGTTGCCGGTACTAGCTAACTTTGCCAACGAATCAGCCTCTCTGTTTTGATCGCGTGGAATATGTGAAATGTCATAGTACTCAAACTTTGTCAATAACTCCTAAACCGGAGTAAGGTATGGGGCACACGGTTGTCCCTTAGCCTGATAGTCTTGCCTAACTTGATACGCCGCCAACTGCGAATCACAAAAGATTTCAAGAGATTTAACTCCAAGATTTCTCGAGAGTTTAAGTCTAACAATCAAAGTTTCATACTTAGATTTTTTTGTTTGTTGCTGGAAAAGCAAGCTTCAAAGCATAACAAATTGATCGATTTTTGGGGATTACAAACACAATCCCAGCTCCAGAACAACGATCATTAGATGCTCCATCAGTATACAATTTCCATCGTACAGTAGGGATTTTGCTACCTTCTAGAAGGTCATCTTGCATAGCAAACTCTGTTGTAAAGTCTGCCAATGCCTGACCTTGGATAGCCCTTTGAGCGAGATAAGTAATTATCGCATTGGCTGAGCTCAATATTACACTTGAGTAACCTCCCAGACTTCTGTCATTGTAGGAGCTATCATAATGGCTGGTTGGTGTAAACATCCATTAGATGTGCCTGGAAGTATGGATAAAGCTTCCGTGATGTAATTAGCAAGTAGTATGCCAATTTCTCTATTTTCGGATAGTTTCTTTCTACTCCTATTAATCGGTTACTGACGTAATACACTGGTCTATGGATCCGATTCTCCTTACGAATCAAGGCGGCACTTATAGTGTACGTTGATACAGCCAAATAAATGTACAACCCCTCACGATCTTCCAGCTTTGAAAAGATATGGGGTCTCTCCAAATGATTCACCAAAGCTTGGAACGCGTCTTTACAATCTTGTGTCCATTCGAAGTTTCTTTTCCCTTTCCTAAACAAATCAAAATAAGGAATACATTTGTCAGTTGCTCTGGAGATAAATCGACTTAAGGCGCAACCTTTCCATTTAGTCTCTGCACTTGTCTAATAGTTCTTGGTGCTTCGATATCCGGAGCCTGAATCTTCTCGGGGTTAGCTTCTATTTCACAAGCATTGATAATAACGCCCAAGAATTTTCCTGATGCAACACCAAATGAACACTTCAAAGGATTGATTATCAGCTTGTAATATTGAAGGATGTCAAACATTTCTACTAAGTCCTTAATGTGGTCGCTTGATCATCTTGACTTTACGAGCATATCATCCACACACATGTCCATTGTTTTTCAAATCTAATCTTTAAACCTCCTGTTAACTAAGCACCGATAAGTTGCTCTAGCATTCTTCAATCCAAACGACATTACTACGCAACAGTACAATCCAATATCCGTAATAAAACTGATATGCTCCTGATTGGGGATATGCATCAAGATTCGGTTATATTTCGAGTACGCATCCATAAAAGATAGCAATTCATTTCTGGTGGTTGAAACTAGTTGGCCAATCCTTGGAAGGGGAAAGCTGTCTTTTCGACATGCTTTGTTCAAATCCGAGTAATCAATACATGTTCTCCATTTCCAATTCACCTTCTTTACAAGTACAGGATTAGGCAACCATTTGGGGTAGAGGGCGTCGTGGATAAACCCGTTGACTTTTTGTTTATCCACCTCCTCTTTAAGAGAGGCAGATCTCTCCAGATGCATACTGCATCTTTTTTGCTTCATTGGCACGTACTTCGGGTAAATACTCAATGCAAGGCTCACGATGGCGGGCGAGTTTTCACACATGTCAGAGTGAGTCCAAGCGAATACATCTAGATTTGTTCGTAGAAAACTGGTGGGTTATTTCATTATCGGGGGGCTAAGCTGTGACCCAATCTTCAGGACTCGTAATGGGTCATCATGGCTGACAGTGATATCAGTTGTTAACTCATCTGGTGTAGCCTTGGTCTCTTTGGGCTCCTCTTCATCATCTCTTGGATCTATATCTCTGTAAAACAAACCGTGCTGCCCGAGCCAAGGCTTAGGTGTTGATTATCAATCTTCGGTAGCTTGGATGCGGACAATCTTGTCCACACCCTTTCAGTTTTCTTTGCGCTGAGCTTCCCTCAACTCAGCTACATAATATGCATGTCCAGTCGCCTAATCGCCATGAACAACTCCTACACTTGTCGAAAACTTCAAAGTCAAACACCATAGGGCAAGAGCTGCCTGGGATTCAGCCAAGATCGGCCGGCCTTGAAAAACATTGTACGGAGAGTCAACATCCAAAACAATAAACAGTAAGATTTGCACTGTCGTTTGTTCACCTTCTCCTAATTCAATAGGTAATTCCACATAACCAACGGCTTCGGTCGCAACACTATTAAAACCATGAATATGAGCTTTACATGGTTTTAAAACTTTAGCTTCCATTCTCATCTAACCATATGCCTTCTTGAAGATTATATTGACCGAACTTCCACGATTAATCAAAATCCTTCTCACCAATGCATGACCAAACATAGATGATATGACCATCAGGTAAATTGTTGGAGCATCTACTTTGTCTGCATCCTTATTCCTAAACACAATATTATCCACCATTGTGCATTGATGTTTTTTCGGAGCTCCATCTTCTATATTCGAACAACATTCAAAATCTACATGCTTAAGCGTGCTAGCGTAGTGCTCCATCTTTTGCCAACTCATAACCGTCGGGTGCGATCCTCCGACTATCGTATTTATCGCTAGCCTTTCGCTAATCCACACAGTCTCCCCAGCCTTACATGGAGCTTGACGTCAATTGGGGTCGGAAGTCCTCTGCCCTCCATGCTGTGGGGATTTCACAAACTGTTATAACTTCTTTTCTTGAATTTATCTTTCTATAACGTCCTGGAGATGGCTGCATTCATTGGTGTTATGCCCATAACATTCATGAAACCGATAATATTTCCCAGTCTACTTTTACCTCTCTGTTGATTCTTTTGGAGGTGGCTTCCTGTATTGCTTGGTATTACACGTAGACAAATAGATATTTTCGAAGGACGCATTCAACAGTGTGTAATTATCATACATTGGAATCCTAGGCTTTAACCGTCCAGAATCCCTTTTTCACTCTCAGTTCCTGTCTCCACATCTCTTTTGTTGATTTGGCTTATTTTGAACGTTCACTTAGACTTTTTTTCACAACTGTCATCAGACTGTTCCATTATAATGTTACTCTGTACTACTTCTCTGCTCGGTCCCGTAACATTATTCTTTCTAGAGGACCTGGCTTCCTCCTTTTTAGAAACTGAGATACTTTGAATAAAAGCACTCCAACATGGCAAGCGGTTTACTAACCAGCCAGTCACCAAACTCAAACTCCAGATCAATCCCTCTCGTCGAGGCCATGTGCGTCGCTATCATTCGGATTACTGACCTCTGTGGTAGCTATATGAAATCTCTCCAAATAATCTTTCAATGGCACCCCTAGATCCTGCATCACACTGGAAAGGGACATCACCTCTTTATGACGAGTCGCATGCATTCAAAATTGCTCCACAAACTTGGCTGCCAACTCATCGAATCTTGAAATTGATCATGGGGTTAGTCTCATGAACCACATTATCACTATTATGGAAAGGAGGAAAGCATCTACACTTGGTCGCATCATTGACCCGTGCAAAATCTATCAGCTATTCGTACCTCATAATATGTTTCCTGGGGTCGGTTTTTCCCTTATAGTCAGGCATTGACGGCATGTTGAATCTCCTCGGGTATTCTACATGTAGAACATTATCCATGAAAGGAGTATGGCTTGTCGGGGTGCCCCAATCAACGTTAGTCAGGCCATGGTTCTCTCTCACTAACTGTCTGGCCATTGTCGATAAGTTCGGCGTTTGGATGGGTAGTGCTAAGCGGTTGTCGTGCTCCACCTCACTTATATGGTTCAGGCGATGTCTACGGGGTATTTCATGCCTTCTTAGGCCACCATCTTCATGATGCGCATCTTATACATTGATTTCACCATCATCCCAAGGAAAAGCTCGATCAACATTCACTCAGACTCCATGAACCAAATTAATTGTAGCAGCTTCGGTTTGAATCTCGGTGTGCACAGATAAATTTCCTTCTCTAGCGGAAGGCCAAAACTAATCATTCCTGGCAAACCTTGATGGTCTGCCTGTTGATACCCTAACGTTTCTGCATGGTATCAATCAATTCTGTGATGTCCATATCTATACTATCCATTCGATGAGCTAGAGCTTTCCAACGTCGAGTAAGGAGTGGGATACGTCCTAGCTTTGCCCTGCTGCTGCTGATTGATTTGGTTCATCAAGTCAATGTTGGTCTGAATCTAATGATTTAGCTGTCAATGATTCTTCATCAGCTCTCCCATTAAATTATGAAATTTAGCTCTGGTAATAGAATCGGTGGGATTATGAATTTCAACCGGATCAGCATTCATATTTGTTGGTTGATTGCTTGGGTCTCCTTGTTGAATGCTAGCAGTCTCATTTCCATCCACGATCTTAGTAGTATATCTTATATGTCTCCCCATCATCAATCTCCTTATTAAGATTTCATCAAATCTAAGTAGTATAAGCAGCTTTATGAAGATAACAACGGATCTCCTTTGGGGAATTTATCCAATCCAATATCAACAAAGGGGATCCTAGCAAGCCGAGAATCAGGTTCTCAGTGAAAGTACCAAAATGTTTGCAACTAAATTGGCCACAAACACCCAAGAATAGATTTATGTAGAGAAGTAAATAATGAAAGTAAAACTAAAACTGAGGAATAGAATAAACAAACAGCAAATAAAAAATAATAATCAAGAACACAGAGATTTATCGTGATAACTCGGAATTTTGAGCATCAGATAATTGGATAATTATCTGAATTAACTATTAAAATACTGGGTTATAGATTGGACAAATAAATGTAATAATCTCCTTTATAAATTATTTATATTTGAAAAAATTATTATTTTCAAACAATAATGACAATGGGTTGTTTTAAATATAGATAAATTTTTAAGTAAAATTATTAATTACAGGTTGAATTTGGGTTTATTTCAAATATATGTATTATTTGTATTGATTCTTAAATTTGATTGGACTTAAATTTGAATTCAAATTTGAAAATCTAAAAGAAGTATATCTTAAATATAGTTTGATTTAAATAGTAAATAAATATCAAAGCTTTATAAAACATTTTAAATAAAGGCAAATGTTAAGATGTTAACACCCAAATTAATAAAAGTAAATCATTGAACATAAAAACATACAAGTGTAACAATTGAAATATAAAATTTAAACAAGAATTTATCAAAGAGTTAATATTCTTCTTTCTTAATTACACATGTGCTAAGTATAGTTTATATATAATTTAAATACATAAAACCCAAAATTTATAAACATAAGGAATTAATAAATAAGAAATTAAACATAAAACTTTTTATTTAACATTTGTAAGACCCTTATAACATGCAAAATACACTAGTAATAATAATAGGATGTTTGTACATTTGTAAGCCAAAGGAGAATTTACATTTACAAGAAATAAAAAAATTAAACAACAGTTTTTTTTGAAGTGTTCAACATGATTCAAGAACAAAAATCTGAAGCAAGCAAAAACATTTAAACCTGGAAAGATTAAACCTGAAAGCATAGACAAGCAGATCAAATCAAACACCTGTTTCAATAATCAAAAGGAATTCCAGTTTCAGATCTCAAGCTGCTACTCTGTTCTAAGCATTTGCAGGTGAGTACTCCTGAGAACTGAAATTGCTTGCATTTGCATGAGGAGAATACTTGAAGTATGATTTGAATTCTATTATACCTGATGTTAGAAATGATTTCATATTAATAAATGTGTGTTTGTATCAGTGAATATGTCTGGATAGTTTAAGCATCCCTCTATTTTTAACCATTACAGGGTTAAAGAACCCGATTTAAAATTTAAAACCATCCAATTTAATGATTTTTAGACCTTTCTCTCAAAATGAAAAATAATTGTATATGTACAAAATCATCTTTAAAATTTGATTCGAGTAAAAATGATAAGGAGATTTCTCAGAAATAAATTTTTACAGTAATAAACAATTTGTGTCAAAATTTCGTCCATTAAATTTCCATGTTTGGATTATCTAAACGGAATCGTATTACAGTTCGATGATTTTAGAAATAGAAATTAGGATTTTTAGACTTGAGGTTGTAGGGAATTATTGAGAAGACCAGAATCTTAGTTTTTCGTCTATTGCTGATGAACGGCATGGAATTGGTCTCCGGAATTTGGCCTAGAGGAGGCTGGGTTCACGAGTGAAGTGGGAAAAATGGATGTTCATTTTTTCTGACGTCGTGGTGGTGGGATGATGGAGATTTAGGGTTTTAGGTCGATGATGTATTCACGGCCAATGCGGCCCTGCCAGTGTGTCAAGTTGAATCAGAGTTGTGGGAAAAGAAGTGGATGAGCATGCCAAAGGGCTGGACGGAGTTGAGGGTTCTCCGATAGTCAGAGATGAAGGTACGGCGAGGATTTCTGGTGATTGTTTTTGTTTCAGGTGGGGTCGTTAGTTCGATTTTGATTTTCGTGGTGGCTTGTATTTCTGGGTGGCTGATAGGTTAGAGGGGGTCGTAGTTGACAGGATGATGATCAGAGTGATGGTCGGTAGCGAAGGAGTTGTTGTACACGGTGCACGATAATCTGTGGTGTTAGGTTGATTTTGTGATGAGGGAATGGTGGTGGCTCTAAGCCAATCACGAGAGATTTGGGACATTGGATCTTGCTAGAGCTCGGGTGGGTTTTTGTGATATGTCTGTTTATAACTTGAAAAAAAAGAGTGAGAGAAGAAGAGTAAAGTCTAGGGGTTGAGTGTGGGTTTTTTGGGATTTACTCGTGCCAAATGATAAGAGATTGTCAAGTTAATGGTTAACCAAAAATCAAGTTTAAATTTCCTCAACTATTATTCTAAATAGTAACTGTTTAAAGTCGGGTAAGTTCATTTTTAAGTTGTTTTAAACCTTAATTAATTATGTAAGTAAGAAGTAATTAAGGAAATAAAATGTTTTATCATTAGTTAAACTTAAGATCTTGAATAAATTAAAGTTAATTAATCCAAAGTAATTAAGTAAGGATAATGTTGAAAAGTTATTAAAGAGGAATTAATTAATTAATGATTGAGAATTAATTAATTAAGGGAATACAGATTAATTAAAGGTTAATTACTTGGTAATTAGAGATTACTTAATTATTTAAATGATAAATTACTCAATGGAAGTAGTTGAGAATTAATTACTTTGAGTAATTAATTGGAGTATGGATCAAATAAGAAGATTTTTTTAAAGGGTTAATAAATTAATAAGTGTGATTAATTAAAAGATAACTAATCAATGTAAGGGATCAGAGGATAATTTAATTAAGTAATTGATTAAGGATTAATGTGAATGGGTGAAATTTAATTAATTTTTTTAATTAATTGAGAGTTAATTATTTATTTTAATTAAAGGATAATTAGTCAAGGGTGATTAATTAAGGAATAGTCAATTAATTTGTGTTATTAATTAAGGGGAATTACTTAATGTAATTAAAGAATGATAAATCAAGGATGATTAATCGAGATGAATAATTAAAGGATTCATCAATTAATTGAGGGGTTAATTAATTAATCCTGGTTGATTAATGAATGTGTCAAATTAATTAAAGGCTAATTACTGAATGTTATTAGAAAGGATAATTAGGAAAAGATTAATTAATGTATTGTAATCAATTATTGTTAAGTAAGAAAGATTAAAAGTAATTAATTTGATTTAATTAGAAATAGGGTGACTAATTAATCTTGCTTATGAAAGATTGGCTGAAATATCTGATATGAATGTTTGAGATATGATGTTTGCCTTGAACAAGGATTTTGTGGCTATCTGTCGATGATGAATTTCTGTATAAATAGTGACACCTTGTATTAAAAGGTTGAATTGTGTTTTAATTGAATAGTTTGGGTTAGGATGACATGGGATTCGAAGAGACCGGAGTCGGGTATTTATTAATACCCGAAACCACTTCGATTTGTAATATATACAAATTCTGTACAGATTTGATATGTGAAATCAATAGGTTGGAATGGAATGATTTAAGTGATTTGGAACCTTTAATCTAAGTTTGGTACTTAAAAAAATTGATATGTGAAAATAAGTGATGTCTATAACAACTTGTGGAATCGTAAATTGATGCAAGTACCCCGGGTTTATATAAGCTGTATGCTTTTGTATTCCTTGTTAGATGAGTTTACTCACGCTGGTTTCCAGCCTGACCCGGGTGTTACTTTGATGTAATGCTCGAGTCAGACCGAGTATTGCAGATTTGCAGGTAAGGATGTCTGGTGCTCAGGAGGCGAGTTGGTTGGCAGGAACATATGGAAAGTTTCTGCTATGATATATTATAGTATCTGAAACAGATTGATTTTATCTATTCTGTATTTGTAAATGTGTTGTAACTCTGATATATTAAAGTGTAATTTGATAAGTACAGTTTACCTTTGTATAACTATTATTTATGTGATATTATATTTTGATCCGCTGCGAATGTGAGGTTTCCGTGTCTTGTTTCTGTTTCTTCTTTCTTCTCTTTTCTTCTTTTCCTAACTATCTGGAATTTTCGGGATCAAAATTTCCGGGTCGTTACATTTGGTATCAGAGCAGAAGGTTAAGCGAGAACCTTGGCTCTGGTGGGATTACTCATTAAGGATAGGGTCAATGGTAACCTAGAATGAGTTGAGTGTGAGTGCGTATATATATATGAGTGCGTACTTGTTATTTTCTTATATAAAGATTTTAAGTAGTTTTATAAGAATATATTTTGATATATATAAAGCAATATTTCTGTCTGATAAAAATTAAGGTAATTGCTTATTAAATTATTAGAATTAAATTAAGTGGTAATAGAAATACAACCAAATTGAAATAAAATAAAGATAAGTTTGAAATGGATTCAAACTGAAATTAAAATCTTGAATTTGGAAAAGAATTTCAGAAAAAGGTAATAATGGATTGGTTTCCTTGGTTATTATCATTGTTGTGTTTAATATTGAGATGTGTAGTAATGAGTAAGCAAAAATGAAATGTTTTAAGGGGGTAACCTTTAAATAAGTATGATATGTAATTTGAAGTGGGTTTCAAACTGTGAAGTTCTGAATTCTAAATTTAAACATTTGGATTGGTTTCAAAATGTTAAAGGAAATAATATTATTCAAACTATTTTGAATATGATCTTATTTTAAAATAAGAGATGTTATTTAATATATTCGAACGAAAGAGTCCTCTTTCGAACAAGGGTTGTTTGAAATTTTAAAGGAATTTGTTTGAATTTAAAACCAAAGGTGGTTTAAAATTTAAAAGTAACCAAGTGTGTAAAGGAAATAAACTCTAAGGTTGAGTTTTGAATTTTCCTTGGAATGTGATGTGAAACCCAAAGTGAAGTAGGTTTTAAACTTAAGTAGGAAGGATATTAATCTGAAGTTTAAAATTTGAATGGGAATTCAAATTATGTAAATTTGGCTGGATTAAGTAAATTGAATTTGACTTGGAAGATGTTAAATAAGTTTGAATGATCAACCTGATTTGGAAATTTCAAGATGAAATTAAGATTTAACTTGGAAGTTAAATGGTTAATTTGAGTTTGGAATTTGGGTGATCTCAAATGGGTTTGAGATCCGAAAATTGAAAATGGATGGATGGTTAAAATAATTTGAATGATACCATCCTGTTGTTATTAATAATCTTTAAACTTTAAATTGGATTTGTTTAAAGAAATGGGGTGTGGTAGTATATCCATTATTAGGGTAAATTGGAATCATTTGGACTTAAAATTTGAATGTTTAAAATAAAAGTTCGAAGGTTTGGTTTCAAAATTGAAATTCGATGATAAATTGAATTTCAAAGATTTAGTTGTTTAAAAAGGATTTGAATTATTATTTAAACTTTGAAATAAGTTTAAAATGGAATTTTGAATTCAGAATTAAATGGTTTAAAGATATAAGTTGATTTGATATAAAGGATTAAATCAATATTTAAAAATTTAACTCGAATTTATAATTCGAGATGGTTTAAAATTGAGATTTAAATTAAATTAGTTCAAATTGATTTTGATATGAATTAATTGGTATTGTGGTTGAAGATGGATAAGTTTAAAAATTCAAATGGAAAATTTGAATTGGATTGATTTCAAATGAAATTGAAGATGAATGAGTTCAAATTTAAATGAGGAATTGGGATTAATTTAAACTAGAATTGAAATGATTTGAAATTGAAGTTGGTTCAATTTGAAATTAATCCGAATTGATTTGAATAATTTGGAATTGAGATTAAAGTTGAATAGGTTTAAAATTCAAATGGAATTTGCTTTGAATTTGGAAATAAATTGAGGATTAATTCAACTTGAATTGGGATTAAATCAATTTAAATGGAAATTGAATTTATTGAAATTGAGTCAATTTAAATGGAAGTGGAAATTTAAATTGAATTGATGAGAATGGAGATTGGGAATTGAACAGTTTGGCTTTGGACTATTTTCAATATAAATTGTTTTAATATAAGCTTATTTTTCCAAGTTATTTATATATACAACCTTTCTTTTTAAACCTCAAACTATTTTATACTTATTCTATGGTTATTTTTGAAACTATTTAACTATTTTACAACTATTTTATAAACTAATTACTATTTTTCAACTAATTTATAACTAATTACTATTTTACAACTATTTTGCAATTATTTAATTATTTCCAACTATTTTGCAACTGCTTAACTGTTTTACAGCTATTTTACAAAACTAATAATTATTTTTCAACTACTTATCTATTTTTTTCAAGCTATTTTCTAATCTCAAGCTAGTCAGAGTACAAACTGTTTATAATTAAAGTAATAATACATTTGGGATTGAAGAAACTGTGGATAAGTGAATAGAATTAAAGGAAATGTGAATAGATAGGGGAAATTGATTTAGATAATAATCAATGGAGATAAATATGTAGGATGTACGTATATTATTCTATTCGCATAGTGATTTGATCCAGATTCGAGCACATATTTCGAGATAGTTTATCGATCCGAGTTGGGATTTCCAACTCGATTTTCAACGGCGAACCTGGATATGGATTGTTGATTGGTTGTTGATATTCTCCATCATAGTTATGGCTCTGCAAGGAGAATGATGGTTTCTGATCAAGAAAATAGATCTGAGTCCGCACTAGGAAGTCGGGTGGACGATACTAGTTTGGAAGTGAAATTGTATGATCGAGTGAGCGATCAGGTTGATATAGCGTACGGATGATATGTGTACATCGTACGGATTTGAATGATATTGATATTGAAAGTTTGTGGATAAGAACTGTAAAAGGGTTTTTGAAGTGGAAAATATATTTTGTGAAATATATGATGAAATAAAATAGAAATTGGATATTTCTATGGTAAAATTTTACTTTATGGAAGTAAGTGATATGCTAAGTGGTTTTGTAAAGAGTAATCAAATTTGAATATTTGATTTGGAATAAACAAAGTTATATATCTTTGTTATATAAGTTAAATCTCCCCTTGTTGAATCTAAAGCCAGAAGAAAGGTTTTTGAAAACATTTGAAGTATAAAAAGGGTTTTATACAAGTTTGAAGAGATCCAAAGATTTTTCAAGATTATATATATCTATGTGTCTATATATATATAAAGGATTTCATGAGGATGATTTTGGAAGGGTTTTGGAAGCCTTTGGATTTGGAAAGGCTTTTGATTTTTGGGTAAAATCAATATTGGAATTTGGAAAAGCCTAATTTGAGAATTATCGATTTTGAGATAATCGATTTTGAGAAAGGAGATTTATTTGAAATTCATACTAGGTGTATGATTTTGAAGATACTATACGTGTATAGTATTTTGAAAATGGCTCTGGAGAAAAAAGCGCTCCCTTGGGATGAACTTCTCAGGAGTACCATAGGTTGGTACTGCCTTGAGCCTCTAAGGGGGAGGCTCTAAAGGTGATCCTGAGAGGAGTCCGGACAAACTAGTTACTGAGGATTATTGGGTAGCGAAAGTCGAGGGCGCTGATGCCTACAGAGGCATTTGGGTTTTGCTGTGACCTGTGTAGTTAATGCCCCGCTATTACCCCGCTATAAACCCGCTATATCTCATATCAGATTTCTGCCGCTACGATTTTTCCATATAGCCCCAAAATGTAGCCTTTCCACATTAAGCCTCGCTATTTCCGCTATATCCCGTTATACCCGCTATATTCCACTATTTCCGCTATATCTTCTTTAATAAAATGAAATGAAAATTGCATTTATACATTATAAAAATTATGAAACTAATTTATCTGATTTAATTTTTAATATATTTTCAAAAATGAAGATACTCTAATATTCTACTAAATTTAATTATGTTATACAACAGTTTTACGTTTATTTAAAGTATAATTGCACATGTTTTTATTTAAAATTATTTATGTACTAACTATAATTCGATTTGAATGATAAATTTTCATTTAATTACCATTTATATATTTGTAAAAACATTAAGTACATGTTTTATATGCTATTTTAGAGCTATCCGCTATATCTCGCTATATCCTCGCTGTATCCCCGCTATGACTTTTTGCAACTACACCGCTTTGAATCTGCCGAGCGCTTTAACTGCACAGGCTGTGACGACAGTGTAATTTGATGTCGCTGCGATCTACTGTGTGGACCATAATGGAAATCGTGTGGAGGTGAGTGTCAACGGTCTACGCTTGATTTTGCCGGAAAGGAAACGTAACATCGGTAGACTGCGATTTATGGTCGAGTGGAGTGGAGAAGTTTCATTCTTTTGGCAGCGAAATTCGAGGGCGCCGAGGCCTACAGTTATATGGGTTTTTGCTATGATAGCAACGTAACCCAGTTATAGCTGTGATCTGTAGCGGGTTCCATGGTGCAATCGAGGGGCGCGGAGGCCTACAGTTATCTATGGATTTTGTCGGGATGGCAACGTAACCATCGGGTTAGCTGTGACCATGGATGGGGGTGATGATTTCCAGACCATTCTCACCAAAAATATTTCCTCTATTTTCAAAAATGTTTTCGATATTTTCAACAAAATTATTTTCCAAATATTTTCACCGGGTGTTTAAAATAGGTCTGCTAAGTACTTATAGATTTTCAGTCCTACGCCTGATCAACGTATGATCGAATTTCTGTAGGGACGAGAACAGACTTATTGAAACATCGAGTTACAAAGATTATTTTTATAAAACTATTTTGGCAGTATTACAGATTTTAAAAGTGTTTTAAAATGATCAAAGAATATTTTTAACTGGTTTTAAAATATTTAATAAATTCTGGCTTCGTTCCTTTTCGAGGATGAAAAGGTTCAAAGGAGGAAGGAATGTGATAACCCGGATTTTTTAGCATCAAATAATTGGATAATTATCTAAATTAACTATTAAAATACCGGGTTATAGATTGGACAAATAAATGTAATAATCTCCTTTATAAATTATTTATATTTGACAAAATTATTATTTTCAAACAATAACGATAATGGGTTGTTTTAAATATAGATAAATTTTAAGTAAAATATTTAATTACAAGTTGAATTTGGGTTTATTTAAAATATATGTATTATTTGAATTAATTCTTAAATTTGTTGGACTTAAATTTGAATTCAAATTTAAAAATCTAAAACAAGTATATCTTAAATATAGTTTGATTTAAATAGTAAAATAAATACCAAAGCTTTATAAAATATTTTAAATAAAGGCAAGCGTTAAGATGTTAACAACCAAATTAACAAAAGTAAATCATTTAACATAAAAACATACAAGTGTAACAATTGAAATATAAAATTTAAACAAGAATTTATCAAAGAGTTAATATTCTTATTTCTTAATTACACATGTGCTAAGTATAGTATATATATAATTTAAATACAAAAAACCCAAAATTGATAAACATAAGGAATTTATAAATAAGGAATTAAACATAAAACCTTTTGTTTAACATTTGTAAGACCCTTATAACATGCAAAATACACTTGTAATAATAAAAGGATGTTTGTACATTTGTAAGCCAAAGGAGAATTTACATTTACAAGTGGCATACTTATCCTCTTTCAAAATTAATTTTATGTACAAAAATGGATTAAGAAAAAGAAATAGGCTACTCATTTTTTTTCCTTCGTCTTTAAAATAAAAAGAAAATAAAACTGAAATAAAAAATTAAACAATAGTTTTATTTGAAGTGTTCAACATGATTCAAGAACAAAAATCTGAAGCAAGCAAAAACATTTAAGCCTGGAAAGATTAAATATGAAAGCATAGACAAGCAGATCAAATCAAACACCTGTTTCAATAATCAAAAGGAATTCCAGTTTCAGATCTCAAGCTGCTTCTCTGTTCTAAGCATTTGCAGGTGAGTACTCCTGAAAACTGAAATTGCTTGCATTTGAATGAGGAGAATACTTGAGGTATGATTTGAATTATATTATACTTGATGTTAGAAATGATTTCATATTTATAAATGTGTGTTTGTATTAGTGAATATGTCTGGATAGTTTAAGCATCCCTCTGTTTTTAACCATTACAAGGTTGAAGAACCTGATTTAAAATTTAAAACCATCCAATTTAATGATTTTTAGACCTTTCTCTCAAAATGAAAAATGATTGTATATGTACAAAATCATCTTTAAAATTTGATTCGAGTAAAAGAGATAAGGAGATTTCTCAAAAATAAATTTTTACAGTAATAAATAATTTGTGTCAAAATTTCGTCCATTAAATTTCCATGTTTATATTATCTAAATGGAATCGTATTACAGTTTGATGATTTTAGAAATAGGAATTAGCATTTTTCAGACTTGAGGTTGTAGGGAATTATTGATGAGACCAGAATCTTAGTTTTTCGTCTATTGCCGACGAACGGCGTGGAATTAGACTCCGGAATTTGGTCTAGAGGAGGTTGGGTTCACGAGTGATGTGGGAAAAATGGATGTTCATTTTTTCTGACATCATGGTGGTGGGATGATGGAGATTTAGGGTTATGTATTCATGGCCAACGCGTCCCCGCCAGTGTGTCGAGTTGAATCAGAGTTGTGGGAAAAGAAGTGGATGAGCATGGCAAAGGGCTGGACGGAGTTGAGGGTTCTCCGATGGTCAGAGATGAAGGTACGGCGAGGATTTATGGTGATTGTTTTCGTTTCAGGTGGGGTCGTTAGTTCGATTTTGATTTTCGTGGTGGCTTGTATTTCTGGGTGGCTGATAGGTTAGAGTGGGTCGTAGTTGACAGGATGATGATCAGAGTGATGGTCAGTAGCGAAGGAGTTGTTGTGCATGGTGCACGAGAATCTGTGGTGTCAGGTTGATTTTGTGATGAGGGAATGGTGGTGGCTCGAAGCCAATCACAAGAGATTTTGGTCATTGGCTCGTGCTAGAGCTTGGGTGGTTTTTTGTGATATGTTTGTTTATAACCTAAAAAAACAGAGAAGAAGAGTAAGTCTCGGGGTTGAGTGTGGATTTCTCGGGATGTACTCGAGCCAAATGATAAGAGATTGTCAAGTTAATGGTTAACCAAAAATCAAGTTTAAATTTCCTCAACTATTATTCTAGATAGTAATTTTTAAAATCGGGTAATTTATTTTAACTTAATTAATAAAGTTCATTTTTATGTTGTTTTAAACCTTAATTAATTATGTAAGTAAGAAGTAATTAAGGAAATAAAATGTTTTATCATTAGTTAAACTTAAGATCTTGAATAAATTAAAGTTAATTAATCCAAAGTAATTAAGTATGGATAATGTTGATAAGTTATTAAAGAGGAATTAATTAATTAATGATTGAGAATTAATTAATTAAGGGAATACAGATTAATTAAAGGTTAATTACTTGGTAATTAGAGATTAGTTAATTATTTAAATGATAAATTACTCAATGGAAGTAGTTGAGAATTAATTACTTTGAGTAATTAATTGGAGTATGGATCAAATAAGAAGATCTTTTTAAAGGGTTAATAAATTAATAAGTGTGATTAATTAAAAGATAACTAATCAATGTAAGGGATCAGAGGATAATTTAATTAAGTAATTAATTAAGGATTAATGTGAATGGGTGAAAGTTAATTTTTTTTTTTAATTAATTGAGAGTTAATTATTTATTTTAATTAAAGGACAATTAGTCAAGGGTGATTAATTTAGATGGGAATTAATTAAGGAATAGTCAATTAATTTGTGTTATTAATTAAGAGGAATTACTTAATGTAATTAAAGAATGATAAATCAAGGATGATTAATAAAGATGAATAATTAAAGGATTCATCAATTAATTGAGGGGTTAATTAATTAATCCAGGTTGATTAATGAATGTGTCAAATTAATTAAAGGCTAATTACTGAATGTTATTAGAAAGGATAATTAGGAAAAGAATAATTAATGTATTGTAATTAATTATTTTTAAGTAAGCAAGATTAAAAGTAATTAATTTGATTTAATTAGAAATAGGGTGACTAATTAATCTTGCTTATGAAAGATTGGCTGAAATTTCTGATATGAATGTTTGAGATATGATGTTTGTCTTGAACAAGGATTTTGTGGCTATCTGTCGATGATGAATTTCTGTATAAATAGTGACACCTTGTATTAAAAGGTTGAATCGTGTTTTAATTAAATAGTTTGGGTTAGGATGGCATGGGATTCGAAGAGACCGGAGTCGGGTATTTATTAATACCCGAAACCACTTCGATTTGTAATATATACAAATTCTGTACAGATTTGATATGTGAAATCAATAGGTTGGAATGGAATGATTTAAGTGATTTGGACCCTATAATCTAAGTTTGGTACTTAAAAAAATTGATATGTGAAAATAAGTGATGTCTATAACAACTTGTGGAATCGTAAATTGATGCAAGTACCCCAGGTTTCTATAAGCTGTATGCTTTTGTATTCCTTGTTAGATGAGTTTACTCACGCTGGTTTCCAGCCTGACCCAGGTGTTACTTTGATGTAATGCTCGAGTCAGACCGAGTATTGCAGATTTGCACGTTAGGATGTCTGGTGCTCAGGAGGCGAGTTGGTTGGCAGGAATGTATGGAAAGTTTCTGCTATGATATATTATAGTATCTGAAACAGATTGATTTTATCTGTTCTGTATTTGTAAATGTGTTGTAACTCTGATATATTAAAGTGTAATTAGATAAGTATAGTTTACCTTTATATAACTCCTATTTATGTGATATTATATTTTGATCCGCTGCGAATGTGAGGTTTCCGTGTCTTATTTCTGTTTCTTCTTCCTTCTCTTTTCTTCTTTTCCTAACTATCTGGAATTTTCGGGATCGAAATTTCTGGTCGTTACATTTATATGGTTCAACATTATATGCCTACTTCCACTTTGAAGGTTTTCTTTATTAATGAACTAATAATCTAATTACAGCAGCAAGGAATAGGGGAAACTTGATTACAATACGGAATAGATAACCAACAGCGTAAAAGTCCTCCAAAACGAACCATGGTGCCTGTATTTATAGGGAGAGATGATGAGATATTTAACTAAGATTTTGGCAGAAGGCTCTCTTGGTCCACAGAGAGCCACCATAACGATCGACATACATAACCCGGCCATCGGAAACGATCGGCCTAAGTTTCACCGATCCTTTTTCTTGCTTCTAATTTTAGTGCGATTGTTTCTGTAAGGTCTCAAATGTTTCTTGATATTGCTTTTGAAATATAGAATCATTATAACTTGTAACTTAGGAGATATGGATCGATCTTGGTTGAACTTGGATTATGCACTGGAACATGTCGATCATTTTGATGAAAACGATCGGCCATTAACGATCAGCTAACCTCTACATGCAACTTTAGGACCCACGATCATGTTTATAAGTCTTAATCTTCATTTTGTTGATGCCCTTGAAGTTTAAAATCAATTGGCCTTGTGGATCTTGAGATATTGAGCATTCTCCGATGATTTGAACTATTTTATGGATCATTCTTGATCAATCCAAGCACACCCTTACTTCATCCATAAATCGAGCATATAAACTCCGATTGACTCTAAATTTGAAACATAACTTCACGGGACATGCCAGTTACTCCACGCTGACTGCACTTTGTTTGGGTTCTGGTCCAAATCTGCCCAACCATCATCTATAATACTTTATGTAATCGATTCCTAAGGTTTTTGACCATTCGTTCCTAGCCAAGTCGTAGATATCACGGCCTTGCCAAAAGGCAGGATAACAAACACCATGCTGAATCAGGCAGACATGCTTAGGAGCTCGCCATTCTTTTAGGATCCTTAGGGAAGTCGTGATGGCCAAGGATCGAGCTTCCATCTGTGGTGTCTTCGAACGTGGAGTAGGCGCGGTCAGTTGAAGACGACTAACTAGTCTCCCACTGATGGGGGTAACCAATCGGTTGGGCGAGCATCCAGCGGATGGACCGACTTTCAGAGCTTTTTCAAAATGTTTTTGTTTTCCCAAAATTTTGGGTAACGTTTTGCTCCCGAAGTCTATCCTTACTTGCAATGGTGAACCTGAATGCTTTGAGCTGATTCAGATTTGAAGGTAGAATGGTCATGGCATGTTGATGAACTAAGCGGCTGAGAACTGGAAGGCGGACTCGGGCGGCTTTCTTTGTAGTTTTATGGATTTCGAAGCAGGATGCCCACAACCTGTGGACATGCTAATTTAGAGGCTAGATGATTTGTCTGCCTTCTTACTAATTGTAGATTGGGGGCAGATAACAGGAGGACAATCCTTGCTTGGCCCGAAGTGGTTCGGGCATTGCTCGCAGTCCTTCCCTCTCTCCCACCTTTCCAATAACCAATCAGTATGCCTATACATCTACCTACTAAAGTCTGCCGCTTTTTCGAGGTCTGCCATAGACCCTTCTTTCTAGCCGACGAGCAATCCGAGCCGTGGGCTCGAATTTGTTATCCAGTTGGCTGCAATCCTACTTCCCTTCTAATCCACAGCCTAGAGCTTCAGTTGCACTATTGCCCTACAATCTCGAGAATCCGTTACACCTCACATCATATGTAAATACCTAATGCTATACCACATGGCAAGGGATAAAAATAAAAGAATGGAAACAGACAAGCAGAGGGACGAAGAGAACTCTTTCCACCAACCCATCTTTCTCACCAACTCTCACCTCCTCCAAAACCTCCCTAATGACGGCTTTAGATTGAGCCTCTATCAAGCTTTGCCACTCGACCCATCTTTCTCCACCCACCAAGCTCTAATAAATCATCACCTCCAATACCAAGCTCATCACTCCAGTTAGCGGTACGTCCTTCTAACGCCTACCTTTCGACCATCACCAACAACCCCTCCTTCAAGAGCTCTCCTATCTCCAGGACTCCTCAAGGGACGACCCTCTCGAAGGGCCTTCCCTTAGGTCTCCTTCCCGCAAGACCCTTAGATTAGGACATAATACTCTTGTAATATTTAGTCCAATCTCCTTTATTATTCTCTTGTAATAGTCTATAAATATATAAGATCACTTTTTGCTGACTCCCGCTGTGGGAAAGTCTCCTTGTCCGCTCCAACCCACCGTACTCCTTACCAAAGGCAAGTGCCTTTGCCCATCTCGTTCCCATTCCCTTCTAGAAAAGGCCCAACGACAAAGGGCCCATCCGGCCACCCTCTTCTTGGGGGTGGTTGGCACGCAACAACCTTGTAGCTCAAACAGGTCCACACTGAGAACCTACGGTGAGACTTTCCTTAAGGTCGACCTATCCAAAAAGCAAGCATAGCATTGGCGTAGCAGTATCCTCATTGGCGCGATCGCATCCCAAGGTTCGGCAGGATTATTCGTACTCTTGACGAAAAATTGGGTCAATAGACCCAAAACTTCCCAAAGGCTATTAAAATGGAACATTGAATTGAGCTAGTATGATATCACATATCACCCTCGAAGAGCAATCCAGGGTCAGGGTTTGGCGGGTTTCAAAGTTGAATTCACTATACGAGATGATCCTTCGGAGAGCAGTGGAGAAAAGGAAGTTGGATGGAAGATGTACACGGATTGTGCATCCAACGATCGACATTCTACTGTTGGAGTTGTGCTTGTCACTGTCGAAGAACCCCCAACCTACTACACCTTGAAACTCAATTTTTCCGGCATTGAACAACGAAGTTGAATACGAGGCCTTGATTGTAGTACTCAAGATTGCCAAAGACCTGGGAATAAGACTTTACACATTTTTTGTAACTCCCAGCTGGTGGTATGCCATGTCCAGAAAGAGTATCAAACTAAAGGAGCAAGACTAGCTCCCTACCTAGACCGGGTTCTTAAGCTGCTTGGCAACTTTAAATATTACATGATTGCTCATATTCCAAGAGAGGAAAATGAGAAAGCCACTTACTTGCTAAGTTGGCTAGCTTTGGACATGCACAACTCATAGGCCTGGTCCCAATGGAAGTACTTTCAGCTCCGAGCATCAACCAGATGGATGTCAATTAGATCTTGGACATTGAGCCGGAAGAGAGTTAGGGATGACTCCAATTTGAGATTACTTGCAGCGAGGAATCCTTCCAGAGAGTCATGGATGATTCCAATTTAGGATTACTTGCAACGAGGAATCCTTCCAAAGAGAAGGAATGAGCGGCGCAGAATCCTTTGACAAGCTTCGAGATTTATCATGCAAGAAGGAATACTGCATAGGAAGGGTTCTCTATCCCTATGCTATGCTGTGTCGCTCATGAAGGGGCATGTGATGACCATACTAGGGGCAGACCCTAGTAAAGAAGATCCTTCATTATGGGTACTTCTGGTCGACTCAATCAAGATGCAGCTGACTACACCGAAGATGTGACAAGTCCTAGAGATTCACTAAAATTTCGAGGGCCCTGCGAACAGAAATTATTCAAATGGTCAATACTTGGTTGATTGCAGTTTTAGGTATTGATATACCAGTGTATTTTCGATATCTAAAAGTTGTGCGAATTATACTATCGTGGCGATTGATTACTTTAATAATGGGTGGAGGTGGAGCCTTTGGTCACGATCACTATGAAGAATGTCGTCAACTTTGTTGTTTGTAATATCATATGTCGCTTTGGAGTTCCACAAGAAATCGTTACCGACAACAGAATCCAATTTGATGGCATGGAGTTTAAGGATTTCTATCGCTAATACCGCATAAAGAAGTGGTTTGCAGCGATAACACATCCTCAAGAAAATGGATAGTTTGAATCTAGGAACAAGATTATCAAGTCCATTCTTAAGAATTGGTTGGAGAAAGCTAAAGGAAAGTGTGTCGATTAAATCCTGTTAACAATCTAATCGAACCACCCATAAGTCAACAACTAGACATTCTCCATTTGCCTTGCCATACGGATTGGAGGCTATGATCTCGATCGAAGTGGAAGTACCTTCTCATCGGGTAACCCACTATGATCCACGTACAAACGAGCAACTCCTTCTGGAGTCTCTTGATGTGATCGATGAGAAGTAGACTGTAGCTGAGTTGAGAGCAGCTGCATATAGACAACAAGTCATACGATATTATAACACTAAACTTAGATGTCGGACCATTGAAATTGGTGATTTGGTCCTTAAACAAATCTTCCCTAGCCCTAAGAACTTGGGCCCGATTTGGGAAGTTCCGTATGCAATAGCGGTAAAGCCTAGAGACAACACTTTAAAGTAGCAACCTTGGACATGATCTCACTCCTAAGGGCATGGAATAGCGAGCATCTTAGATGCTATTTCACTTATAGAATAAAATTTTAAATTACTGGCTACGGCTATGTAATAAGGTAGAACTTTTTCACTTTTCTTCTTTAATCATATAAAATGGCCTTTCGAGCCAAAAAGTATGCCTCTCCATTTCTTAAGAATTGTGACTTGATCAACTCAAATGAATCTACATATGACTACTGTAGGTGCGCAAGTACTTGGAGATATGTGCCGGCCAAACTTTTATGGCCCATGATCGGGCCCGTGAAGTTCCTTTTTGATGTCCGAAGATTGACATCCCTAGCTCTTGCCATTGGATTGGGGACAGGAGTGTAAACATAAACCGGACATGACCTAATTGTCCACATCCTAACTCTCACTCCTGTAGTAGGAGCAAGAGTATAAACATTAGCCGGACATGACACAACTGCCCCCATCCTAACTCTCATTCCCTAAGTTGAAGCTGGGGTATAAAATTAAATTGGATGCAGTATGCGTAACTCTAATTCCTACATTAGGAGCTGGAGTGTAAGATCAATTCGGATGAAACATGATCATCCGCAAACTGGTTCTTGCCTTTGGATTGGGTTAATAATGCAAACTTAAAACCTGAAGTGACACAAATGTCTGTAGGCTAACTCTTACCCTCGGATGGAATGTACAAGTATAAATCAAAATGAGTGTGATATGATTGATCGCTTATGCAACTCTCATCCCTTGGTTGGGGGCAGAAGTATAAATGGAAACAGGCATGACAGGTCCACATAATCCTTAACATCTTGCATGGAGTATGCAGAATAAAAGGTCCATGTTCAAAGCAAAGCCGAATCCAATTTTTAAGCCTTCTATTAATGCTTGGAGTTAGGCGTGGTCAAATGCTAACATCTCACTACACCATAGATAGGATTTTGGCGCTGTTGTAGGCGGCGCATTTGATACGGCTACAAGCCGCATCAAATATTAATACGGCTTATAGCCGTATCTAAATTGTTTAATACGGCTTTAAGTCGTATTAATATTTGATACGGCTTCTAGCCGTATTAAATTGCGTGCCTCTTTTCGTGGGAATATTTTCCCCAAAACGCACACTCTCCCTCCCTTTTTTAATTTCCACCGCTTTCGTTTTCACCGTTCCTTTTCGAGACCACCGTTTTGTTTCACCCTCCAAATGAATTCCACTGTACGCAACCTCCACAAAAAGAATTCGTGAATTTTGGGCTTCGTCTGTGGTTGGTTCAGAGGATTGGAGGAAACGAATTTTGGGCGTGGCTGTTCAATTTGGATTTTGTTGGGTTCGCGTGAACTGGTTCGCGGTTCAAGGGTGTCGAGGTAAACATCAATGTCTTTCAGTTTATACTGTGATTTTGGTAATGCGATTTGTGATTATCAATTGGGAATATTCGTCTTCTATGTTCATAGTGGGAAACACATGATTTTGGTGGGAATTTGTTAACGTGAAAATTGAAGAACTTAATTTGGAGTGCATCAATATCAATTTGAAATGTTGAACTTTGATGATGCAAAAACACTTTTTGACATTGAATTCAACATGGTGTAAGTGGTTGATGAATTGATATTTCAGAAATCTTTACTAATCTGCTGATTAAAATTTGGCCACTTATAAAAGATTCGTTAGAAGATTTGTTAATGTCAAGTAATTAAATGAGTGTATACACACTTTGTATCTGCCTGCATTGGAATTTATATTTCATAAACCAAACATTAGAGAAAGGTTAGGAATAAAATAAAATATTGGATTTCGACAATTTTAGGTCAAGAGTAGCCTATTTCAATCAACTTTCTGAAGAAGAAAAATGGAATAAGAAGAAGAAGAAAAAGAAAAAAAGCCCCAACATTATAACAAAACCAAATTATTTGAAGACTATTTTTACTTGATAATCGAAAGAAATGAATTTTTCAACAGCTACACATTTTTACCCTTGGATAGAAATAGACTGCATACTTGTAAATATACATGTGCTCTGTCAAATATAAAAAACCTAACATAAATATATGGAAAAAAAACAGAATATAGTTCAAAGTGACATCTCTTTGATACTGTAAAATTCAAATACAACAACAAAATATCAAATACTCAAAATTGTTGGTATAGTATCTAAATTCTAAAATGATCCCAATCAGAAAACTTCCGATAAAAGTCACATGCATTTTTGAATATTATTTTTGTATTATTATTATTCCAAAAAAAAAATTGACCTAACTAGAAGAAAATATGTCATCTTTGAGCAAGGTTCGTTAATAGCCGCTCTCCGATTTTTTTTCCTCTGCAAAAGTTCATTATTCTGAATGCGAGCTGTTCAGCAGGTATCAATCATAAATCATTTGCATCATTTTCATGGTTAATCTAGATGCATTGTTTCTTGGTTCTGATTCAAGGTGATTCAGTTATATCAACACCAAATAATATACAGGGCTTTTTCTTCATGGATTTTGATTTGTCTTCGTTGACCAGTACTCTACGCATCAACCTCTTCAATCACCTGCCCATATTGAGTTACTATGTTATAATGAATTTACAATCAAATGAACTATCCCAGTCGTCCTTGAAGTAAAAATCCGTTGGTGTATTCATTATAACAAAACCAAGTGGCTTCTTCAATAAAGTCGTAGATTAACCATGTAACTTGGTAGAGGTTCAATATGATTGGATTTTTTTATCCTTGCATGATTTACAGCTTGGTGCTAATATTGTATATGGTTCTGACATTGCATATGGTTTTGATATTGTTGTATAAGTGGATAAATTTATTGTTAATGGCGCAAGCCAAGTATCAGGAGAGGGGTAATGCATAGACATTACTCCGGTGCTACAAAATAGCGCCGTTGTAATGGAAAAAAATTTGGAAACAGTTTGGTGTTTGCTATTATGATGGAATCGAATTTTTATTGCTTCAAGACTAGGTAAACCTATATTTTAGGAGGAACTGGCGGTTGTTTGACTCGTTTTCCAAGTCACATAGCACATACGATGGATCATGTATTGTGAACCACTCGTTTATCATCTTCTTCTTACCACTGGTTTATCATCTTGTTCTTGTTCTTCTTCTTTTTTTTGGGTCAGTAACCTATTGATACTTGCAAAATAGGCTGTTAAGGACATTTCAGGCGAGCAACGGCAGTTCCACACTGCACTTCATCAATTTAGTTCTCCTCTATTTCTGGTTGCTTCCCTTTAGGCAGAGTGTGGTTTTGCTCACCTTGATTGGTCGACGGTATAGGCAATGAGTTCAGTGCTATGTACAATTATTAGTTGATCTAGTCTCTCTACCATGCCCAGCCCAAGGGGGAGTCCGGTGAGTCTGTCCACAGGGCAATCGATTTAATAGGAGAAACAACCAAAAAGTATTTGTACATAAATACTTTTCAGTGGGTATATTTTGAAATGATAATGTGGTTGAGTGATGTGATAAAGGGGAGTATGTCAGAGAAGGAGGATGTTAAAGGTGATGCAGATGTTAGAGTTGATTATGAGCGGGGTGATGGCAGAGTTTGCTGGAGTTAAGTAGTGGAAGAGGTTTTTGGGTTTGTGGTAGCAGTGGTTATGGGCAGCAAGGATGGAAGTGTTGTTGTTGTTGACAGAGGAGATGGAAGGAAAGGACTATTTTAGTTGAAGGAGATGGCTGGTTTTCTGCTGTTGAAATGGCAGTAAGGGAATTGTTTGATGATGAAATATGTATGGGTGATGTATGTATGGGTGATGAAGTATTGCTTTGATGATGGAGATGAGCGTGCAGGTGGATATGCAGCACTTGGTTGAGTAGGCAGTGTTGATGAGAAAGATGTGCACAGAGGCAGTGGAAGGAAGATGTGAAGTAGTTTGTGGATGGTGTTGGAGTTTGTGAAGTTGGTGAATGCAAATGGATGGTTGTTCAGGCAAATGGATGTGAATTTGTATGTATGCACTATGGATGTAGCAGTGCATAGCGGAAGGCAATGCATAGTTTTGATGGCAGAGTAATGCAACGGTTTTGTAAAAAAAAGAAAGTTGTAAATGTAATGCAAAATAAAAAGGAATATAACTAAAAAAAATCTTTTTGAAATGAAATTGTATATAATTTTTTAGCAATTTCATTTTACTTTTAAAATAGATGGTAGCATTACAGTGCAGGTTCTCCCCCTGATGTTCCCTTATGCCACTCCTCTTTGATGTACAGTATCCACTAACCTTTACTAATGAAGACAAGACAAAATCTTTATGGCCGTTACTGCTACTAGCATACACATATTGCTTGTTCAACACTATTCTGATATGGTTTACATAGTTTGTAGCATGGGAGCATGAAGTTAGAATTATTATCCCACCAACAAAATTAAACAGTTTACAACTTCTTCTGTGATTTTGTTTACTTAAAAATTTCTGAATTCTTCTTCTGCACTATTACCCAATGTCTTTGCTGACTGCAACCGATAACTGGAGTCCAGGTAGTATGATACTATTGACTTCAACTAAACATATTGGAATGTTACACCTTTGCAAAATTGGGTGATTTAGCTAAATAGTTGAACAACATTAAATATCTAATTTTAATATCCCTGCTAACAATGTTTTGCACACGCAAGCTTCTCCAGACTATTTTCTTATCTGTTCACATTACATATAAACACAATTTCTTTTGATGGCATACATAAATTTCACATCATTGTCAGTTCCATCTTCCTGTGTGCGAAGAACATGCCTCAAACTAGTACTACTATTAAAGTTAATCCATTATTCACTTGAGACAAGCTTAAGCATCAATGGAGTTTTTAGTTTTTACGTACCTCTAAGTCTCGCGTGCAATAAGGAATTTTTCACGGGGTGATTTATGTTTTTTTTTCCTTAAAAGAGTCAATACTTCAGAAGCCCGCCAATCAGGTTAGCTTCTACAACAATAAGAATCCACAAAGAAAGATCGAATTTGCTAAAAGCATTAACAAATTATATAGATTCATCAGACACATCAAAATTCATCATGACCTTGTTGCTAACAAAAGTAAGGGATTATCTTGCAAAAAGTAATGTTCTCGGTTTCGACACTTCAAACTGAGAGAACATGTTAATATTTGACTATGTTCAGTTATTATTATCAATTAGTAAAATTATGATTGAAAAGAGTCCTTTAACTATCATTGCCATGGCTATTTTTAAATAACAAAGGACATTCTACAGAATAGAAAGACAAAATAAATAATCATTACATAACTCCTTTGTAAGGAGATTGAAACAAAACGAATGATAATGACTCAAGCGTATATATTCATTAAATAATAGTTGAAATAGAAACACAAATTTTGGTCCGACCGTGAAGTTCCAAAAATACCATTATATGTATTTCTTTATTAATAATTGTAATACATTTGGTATCACACCCTTTTATTGTCAGCATGAAACATCAAAAATGTCTCTTTTTAGATATTATCAAAATTTAGTATCACTTAAAACCAGGATCCAACAATTAATCTTCATTTACAAATTCAAATTTTCCTGTATAAATATTTATTATCACTTAAAAGTAGAATGTAACAAATAAACTACTTTACAAATTCGTTTTTTATATAATATAGCACCATGGAAATTAAAATGAACAAAAATAAGAAAATCGAAAATTGATTCAAGTAAATAAAAGAGACGCTCCCATAAAATTAACTTATAAATTCATAATATAACTTGGCAAAGAAAATAATCAAAAATTAAGGCCAATGGACATAGATAAACACACTTAAAAATTAAGGCCAATGAAATCAAACTTGGGACTTTTAGAGTATGTCCTATATATACACTCATATATATATATATATATATATATATATATATATATAATATTTACGTCTAATGTTCTAATATATATGATATAGGAGGGCAATATGTCTTTCAGTATAGACAAAAAGTGGATAAATGAATCTGATCAAAGATCTACATACTATATAGATGGGGTGAAGAAGTTTATTAGTTTTGTCGAGATTCTACATCGTCCAAAATTCATGGGAAATCTGTACCATCCACACATGAAAAATTGATTTTGGACAATATACAGCTACCAGATGAGAGAACCAACAAAATAAATCATCAATTTGCAGAGACCTTTGTTGATGTTGGAGTGGGTGGGTATGTGTGCCATCCGAAGATTGTGATTCGATATCTTTAGCAGGTATGTGAGCTCATCCAAAAATTATTTATCTTTAACATGCCATTCCTTAGTAGCAAAGTGTATGTCCATATCCAATATATCTTTCTTACAAGTATGGTGCAAGGATACATAAATATCAACTTAAGAACATTTTTCAAATGTTATTTCATATATTAATATCAAGGTAAGATAATGCAAAATAGGATTAACATTGTTTACAAAATATGTCAGAAGCACCTGTGTTGGTTCGAAATCCTCCCAGACGTCATGTTTGCTTCTTTCGTTTCTTTGACTACTTGAGAATTAGGAGGTACTTTCACAAACAGAAGTAATTACATGAAATACATCAGCATCTATAGGAACTTGCAAAGAGCTGAGTACGCATTTAAGACATTTTCAGTTAGTAATTTATTTTTATTTTGACTCTAAATCCTGTTAAGGGACAAGAAAATTTTCAGCAACCGTCCATAAAATGTAATTTTTCTACACCATATTCCGCAATTCCTTGTTGAAAATCTACTCAAAATTCAACGGTCACCCAAATCAAAAACCTCTTTAACCAAATTGGGAGTCCTTTGATAATGCTATTTTAAGTCATGTTACCCATTACAAATGGAAGTTGGAGTATTTGTTTCAGGCAACGAATAAGACCCTTTTAATAATAATTTATTTATATTTATTTTAAGTGTACAAATGGGAGTTTCTATTTTCTGGTTGTAGAATATTAAATTTAGTTTGAATAATTATCAACTGTAACAAAGTTTTTATATAACTATAACATAACAATAACTATTTAATTTATATAACTAATTCCGTTTCAAAATTTTATGAATACAGTTCCCTGTCTTGTATAAATGAACTAATTGTTGTGTACTAATTGCCTACAGAATTAGTTCATTTATATAACTGATTTTGAAACATGGGTATACATGTAATTAATTCTATGAGCATACATCTAATGAAACCATGAGCTTGCATCTCAATGTACGGTAGTTTTAATAGATGGATAAGTGATTCTACATGCAACCGCTTAAGCTTAGGTTTTGTTTATAATATTTCCAAGTGTATTATTTAATTATTTTCTTCTTTGACAGTGTCTGCTTTGCTACAACTTGCTTCATGCTTGCGAACATGCTGGTAACTGCAACTTGCTCCTTTCTGTATTGTAATATTTTGTTTCCTGCCTTGCTGAACGTTGTAGTTTGTACTCGATGTATATCTTCTAGTTTATATTGTATGTAACTTTGCTGTATGTGTTGCTGTACATTTATTTACTGTGTTTGAGCTGTGATCGGTGATGACTTGACAATGAAGTTTAATGTATTAAACCATTATGTGTTGTAATGTATTGAAGTATTATACTTTGGCGGAGAATGAAATATGATGGGTTGAGAATGAAGTATAATATTTATTTGCTTAGTTTGAACTATAATGGATTGAGAATGAAGTTAACATAATGCTTTGAGTTTTATTTTAAGTGTACAAACGGAATCAGTAATTTTGAAATGGAGTTTTTATTTTACCTGGAGAAATAGATACGGTCTATGGCCGTATCTATTTATCCAGTTAGATACGGCCATGGACCGTATCTAACTGGAGAAATAGATACGGTTCATGGCCGTATCTGAATCTCCAATTAGATACGGCCCATGGCCGTATCTAATTCGACAAGTAGATACGGTCCGTGGCCGTATCTAATTGGAGAAATAGATACGGTCTTGGGCCGTATCTAATGATTAAACACGCTTATTTTTGATACGGCTTATGGCCGTGCCTAATGGTTTTTGATATGGCCCTAAGCACTGCCTAATTAGCCTTTGTGGTGTAGTGTCTTGGATGAGGATATACAAATTACTATTCTAAGTAGTTAACTTATGCTTGCACCCAGATTTTTGTGCCGTTCGAACTTATCATCCTGGAAAAGGATACTCGAGCCAATATTTTAAGAAGTTTACCCTAAGGATTGCTTTACAATAATGTGAGTCCGCAAATAACAGAGTGAATTAAAGGCCTAATCCAAAAATGATCGATAAAGGGGATAAATCCTAACTACATTGATTCGAAAGCGTATTTCTTAAATAATTAGACAATTTTAAGCAAAAATTTGTACAAAACAAAAAGTCTTTATTATTGACATTAAACCACGAAAGCTTACAAGTAGTTCAAACCAAAAGCGAAAAAGTATTAATGGAGGGCCAAAGAAAAGTAATAGCAGGGGTCCAAACCCGAACAAAGTTGTCCTATAAACAAAAAGAGTCTATATAAGGAATAATAAACTAGTGACCACTTCTTTTTGGGCTTCGTTTTCTTCTTAGAACCAAGGGAGACTTCACTATAGCTCTCTCCTTGTCTCTTTCCACCTCTTCCTCTACCACCTTGGACTTTAAAGGGAGTGCTTTGTGAAGATCTAGAGGTGCATTCTAACCGCTTCTGGGTGGAGAAATGGAGACCGGGATGCTCTATAAAAACGCTGTCAATGTACTTCGAGCATCTCCGGGCAAAGGAATGTAAACTGGAGTGAAAATGGTTTTCCCAAGGAATGTCAAGTTCTTGCTCAAGTTCATGCATGGAGGGACCTGATAGGGACTGGGAGATTCCAGTAATGATAACATCCTCATCAACTAGAGTCTCTTGGTTCTTCTCGTCTCCTTCTTCCAACAAAGCATCTATCATGCACTTGTCAAGGCTTAGAGTCTCTTCAATCAGGATGCTAGTGTCGAGATCGTGACAGTTACGGACTCCGTCGTCGATACTTGTGGCCCAAGTTAAGTATTATTAGGAGGAAGTGGAGAAATTGCGGGCTGACCTATAGCTTAAGAAATATAAAGAGGGAGGATAGTGATGTTGACCGGCGACACGTTAACTCTTTGGAAAATAGGGGAAGTGAACGAGATACCTTCTTAAGTTTGAACTTCGTTGTAAGCAGCAGTGCAGCCTGGAGTTCCCTCAGCAATAGGTGAGAGAACAGTGAATTTCTAGAGCTGTAGCTTTTCTAGGTCATAACCAGTGCTGATAGAAGAATTGATGGTGGAACTAGGGGCAGCTTGAGTCTTGGGAGTTTAACCAGCTATAGCATCATGATGCGTGGAACCAGAATTCTCGCCTAACTCATTTTGAATGGTTGCATCAAGTTCGGGATGTATAACATGCTGGTTTTCATGGAGGATCTTGGGCTCATCTTTCGTCAAAATCTCTTTTTCCAGCTACTCCATATTAATGTTATCACTGTTAAGAAATTCTTTCTCTTCCTTGATAACCCATTCCCAGGCATGGGTAAGCATCGAAGGGCAGTCTTTTCTAAACCACTCTAGATTTTTAAATTTGAGCACATTAGCATTGTATTGAGTGACCAGCGGATCAAAATTCTGCATTAACTGCTCCTCTACCATCTCCTTAGCCTACTTTATTGTAGTTCAAATTCTCTCTTGACGAGAGCATCTATATCCCTAACCTTTTCAAGTGCAGCGTCCTCTTAATCCTGACAGCGACCAGCTCGTAGCACACATCCTGAGAAATTTTTGGCACTTCTTCTTTTTCCTTGATCTCATGCTCGAGCTTGGTTTTCAATTTTGCTGCGTTCCTCTTGACAACATCCCTTTCCATTACAAGCTTGTGGTTACGAAGATGCGCTTGCTTGAATTTGTTCAAGTACCTGATCTCTCTTCTTCAATTGCTTAAATAGCCTCCTCTGCCTTCTTCTATACTTCGGCTTGAGATTTTCTTTAATTCTCGAGCTTAGCATCGAGAGCGGCTATGATTTTGTTGTTCTCGGCCTCAATAAGTTTCAAGTTCTTGCACCCTATCTCTTGAGACTTTTAAAATGTTTTCAGCCAGCTTCACCCATTCGTTGTATTGATTATGGACATCGATCGTGCAGTCGATGGTCCTATGTTGGACTTCAACAGGAATTCTCTTTAAGTTTGGCAAGAACTTAACTCCATCAAAGCAAATGTTGGAGAATTCGCTCTTAAGCTCGGCTACCCCGCCATGTCTATTTGTTACTCCTATGTAATGACCGAAACAACAACGCTTGCTTTTCCCAGCCTCTGGTGAAAAGTATCAGAGCCACTCCTATGATGTTTGCACTCAGAAGATCGACTGGAGTGAGATAGTGTCATGGATTGTAAAAGGACAGAGGAAGGTGGTGGAGCTTGAGAAGGGTCGGTCAGTGGAATATCATCATGATGACCAGGCTGCTTATCCAGGCCTCTAGAAGGAGGTGATCTAGATCTAGGTCGGTGCTTAGAAACAGAGTCATGAGAATAATAGTCCTTGTCATAACTACTCCTATCCCGGTTGTCTCTATCATGGCTGGAGTAGCAGCTAGAATCATAATCTTGACCACTCCCTTGATGGTATGAGCTCGACCGAGGGCGCTGAACTTGATACGCTTTCTCTTCCAAGGATCGAAACGAATGCTTTCTCTTCTAGGAATCGAAACAAATACTTTTTCTTATCCTTCGAACCTGTAAAGAAAACAAGTATGGGTTATATCAAATGGGTAAGAACATAGGCTTAGTGCTATTGTCGTATAGTGCACGTGTGTGAGTGTGTCCTAATGTCCCCTCAACAGACCATGTACTGGAATTTACTCATGGGAGTAACCTCTCCCGCACCGATCGGAATGATGTCCTTCTTGAAGCAGGTTAGAGAACCGATGTCATTGATGCTAATGTTACCAATGTCAAAGAGCCAAACTCCGTAAGGATAGGCCCTAAACTGGAAAACGTGCCCGTTGAAGGAATAAATGGAGTCTTCTCTACATTTATGACTGATGTAAACTGAGTAGAAGTCCAAGCCTTTTTTCTGGAAGAAGGTGGTGGGTAATCTCTGAGTTGTTCAGTCAGTGATTCGTGGCCCACTTCAATGTTGCTTTGGCTGGCCTTGCCACCTTCTCCAATAATTTCTCCTTCCTTAGATCCTTTGTGTTTAATTCCATATTTTCTATGGCTCCAACCCCCGGACTTGAAGAAGGAGGCAACTCAGAATTGACTTCGCCTCCTGTAGGCGGATTTCCATAATCGTTATGATCATCGTCACCCTCAATATCGACAACTGGAACCGGTGCTGAAGCATTCCTCTAATAAGCCATGAACGAGAAGATTCTCGTCCATTAATTGGGTTCTTATATACCTATCCTCGGCTGGGACTGCCATAAGTTTATTAATGGCATCCGAAAGTGATCCAATATTGGGCCTCGCCGGAACATCTATACAACAGTACAAGATAAATTAAGGGTGCAGACTATAAGGCAAATATTTGGATAACATTTGAAATAAAAGTTGCATCCGAATATCCATTTACAAGCGAACCCGAGTGGACAAGGCACATAAAACCATTCATTCATGAAATAATTCATCTTGTTCCAAGCCTCGAAGATGATTGAGCAACCCCTCATCGGCTCTAAGTAAATAAGAGATTGGTTTTCTTTATAGTTTTTAAAGCTATGAATGTATCGAATTTCTTCATTGTTAGGCACTCGGTTCAAATGCTCGGAGAAAAGTAGATAAGTGCTCAGAAGAAAACGCATAGTTTTTTAGATGCAGCTATATGGGAGCAAGTCTCATAAAGTTCAAGACTCGACGAATGAATTGACTAAATGGCGGGACACCACTCACAAGACACATGTACGTTGCTAGCTATATACCCTTCTGGAGGACCGTGAGCCCTCTAGTCGTGAGATGGTGCCAAGACAATGTCAATGGAACGCCATGCTTATTGCATCCTCCAAAGTGATCCCTCAAAGATTCTGGAAGGAATAGAATCGATCGGTCATTCGGTATTATAACATCCTTAAGAATATCGGGTGCCGGATCTATTTGAGACCGGTTCAATCGGATTTTCGAGTATTTATTGCTCTACTTCAGGATTCTCTAGATTTTTTGACAAAATTTGGAACTTCCTATTGTTGCACTTGTTGAATAGGAGTTTGTTGCATGTGAGAAGTTGTAGCTGAGCTTGATTCTGCATCGCATTTGATATACTTAGAAGACGAAGCACCTATAGCTTGAGTAGCCGGAGGTTTGGAACGCCTTTGGTCCATCTCTATAAATAATTTAACAGATAATCGGTATTAGAAAATTAATTACAAACCATTTTCCCCGTTCTAAAGTGGATTCTAGTACAACATGATGCGGTGTGGTGCAATTCAAATTTCAATTATTATTTAACTGTTTATTTTATCAGTTTATTTTAAAGTCTAGATATTGCTCGACGTGACTGTCATCCCTGACCGCTTTGACTAGCTTAATGTTATCGGCCATGCTTTGAAAGTGTTCGAGATGAAAAAGAAAATTTAGTGTGAAACTCCAAGGCAAAGTTTGGTTACAAGGCATGGAATGGGCAAAAAATTTCTAAGTATGGGGGTCAGTATCGATCTCCGCGACCCCATAATTGGGAAAATTTCACCTTCCTCATTCATCCCGACCGACCTTAAAATCCATGGCAACAAGTTCATTCCATGTCCACGCCTAGCTCCGTGCCCATTTGCGTGCGACTAATCGCCATCATCCTACCTAGCTTTGTTTGACGTGGAATTAAGGTTGACATCGGTTGGAATAAAAGGAAAATCTCGAGCTGGGGTTCTAGTTGGTGTATGCAAATCTAATCAAGGCGATGGGTAGAGGCATGGGCAATGTCATACAATGGTGAAGATGAGTGGAGATAGTTTTAATCCAGCTGAAGGCAAAATCTTATGTTCGATTCAAAGGTTTTGGTGGCAAAATGCAGGATCTCAAGTCAGTGGCAAGTGAATAACTGAGAGAGGAAGAGAAGAGGGATAGGTTATATAAGGGTCACAATCCCGAATCCACAAAGCCAAGTAACTTGAAAATTCTTTTTAAGTGTAGAGTTGTTATAGAGTCCTAGTTAAAATAATAGAAAAAAGACATGTACAAGCAAATGTATGGTTTATGCATATGTATGTGAGTGATTATGCACATGTGATGAGCCATGTGTGTATATACCCAATGCTTGACGACTAAAGTCAAGTAAAGTTAGATTTATACTAGGGAACTCATGGATGTGATTAGTCTAAAATCGTTAAATTTGGAATAACAAACTGCGGGATCATGTTGTAGATTTATAGTTTCGGATGTTAGAAAAATGTCACAGTAGATCATTATGGATATGGTATTCACGAATCAATTCATGAAAAGATAACAACCATTCAAAGTACAGAATGGAATCCTTCATGAAAATTCGAACCTGTCTTGATTCAAAGCACATCTCATTGGAAATGAAATGTACTTTATGGGACAAGTTTTATCCTGCCTTTTGGTCAAGCATAATTCGGACTAACTGGATAGATAGAACTTGGAGTTTTCAAGATGGAAAGTTCGATGACGACCCACCTTTTTGACTCTCGAACATCGATATTTTACATCCACGATATTCACGTGCCGCAAATTCAAGTGTCAGAGAGGCAGATAATCAGGGGTGAATGCAAAAATGGTAGAAGATAGAAACCTACACTACAAGAAAAACGACTTTTAGTGGCATATATTAGTAGCTTTTGTGTGCTAAGTGTAACTAATGGTATTTGGCTCTTTTTATTTTCACTATTTTATTTGGTTAAAACGCTACTAGTACCCCTCTCACCTGTACTCAGTGGGGAAAAATTTCCAATTGTTTTCAATCTATTTTCGTTTCCCTTCATATCATATTTCTCCGTTTACTTCTCCTCCCACAAAACCCAAAAATAATTTTCATTTCCTCCCTATCGTGTTTCTCCACTTACTTCTCTTCCCGCAAAACCCTAAATCAATTTTTGTTTCCTTCCATATCGCGTCTCTCCATTTACTTCTCCTCCTGCAAAATCCTAATTCCATTTCTGTTTCCCCCCATATCCTTATAAAACTTGCACATGTAAATTCATGCGTTATTGTCCAAAATGGTATGATGTATCAAGCCAGGCCACAATCGTTTTAGAGTATTGCAAGAAGCGCTTGGGTGAAATCGTGTATCATAATCCCAATACCTAGATTGAATTCTGGCGATCGAGTTTTGAGCAAGTTTTACTTCAATTTGAGTTTCGATTATAGAGTTTTGCCCTCAAATTTTCATTATGGATCTACACACAGTAGTCGATCTTTAAATTCATATGATATTATGCAACCATATCCTATGTTGACTCAATCCATATCGATTTAAAGTTGGGAGATTTGGCCAGAAATTGCATCTCAAATTCCAATTATCTTCTACCGATCTTTATCGACTTCGATTTATGGATCTAGCATGCAGGATCTGGAACTATCGCGTGTGTTTGTGGCGATCATTTCCGATTATCTAACACACTATTTGGGTAAGAGTTTTATAGTCGATCTTTGGATTTGGCGATTATTTAGATTGACAACCCGTTGAGATTCAAAGTGCCATTTTTTGGGGTATGTATGTTACTGAAAGGCACAACAACGTTCAATCTTTAGTGCCTGCATCGGTTTTCAATTTCTAGGCTTGGTGATTACTTAGTTTTGCAGCCATAGTAGATCAAAGTGATATTTTTTGTTGGCATGTTCGATACTGTGAAACCGCAAGTTAATTTCAGAATGTTTTTGTAAGCTTATTTAAAATATTTATTCTTAATGACCATTTCGATGATAGGATGGTAATTGAAAAGTAAGCTTAATTCTTAAATTATGTCATTTACAATTGTGCTAAGTTTCTATTTAATCAAAAGGGACTTTGCACTTTTGTAAATGGTATGATTGATCAATATATGTGTTATGATCAGGTTTTGGATGTAATCACTTAATAACTTCTTTACATCTAGAATTGTATGAGCTTTGTTTTGGAAATTATGGGTGTTGGATTGGGTATTGAAGAGATTGAATCCAAATGGAATCACTGAATTGGTTGAGCCAATGAAGTTAAATGAAGATGTTTTCAATGAACTCATAATTTGGCATCAATAAGGATGATTATTTCAATGGTTCTACAACAGTTTTTTAGCAGAACAATGCATTAGTTTCAAAACATGTCAACACACAATTACACAACAAAAACCATTTTTTAGTATTTTAGTACTGACTATGTTCACCTACTAGCAATATTAGCAAGTGCAAGTACCTTGAGATAATTCCCCATGAATATTGATCGTGGTGGACTAATGAGATGTAACAGTTAAAAATCTAAGGCGGGGCATTCTCATTCACTCCTTCACAAGTAAAATTTACTATTCAATTTGCATAAAATGGAAAAAGCAAGTAGTTTGGCATGGCATGATTTGCTGTTGCTCCTATGTTACTCTTCTGACATTGTCTTGCTCTATGTTGCCATAACTTGGCTTTTAGTATAACCATTTTTATTTAAAGTGAACAACAACCATTTTATATTTTACTTAATTGTTATGTCAATTAATTGTTATGTCAACAAAGAGCATATTTATAAGATACACTATTTGAATATGAAATTGGTTGTAATATTTGGGAGAGCATATGCATGTGCATGGGCAAGCTTCAGTAATTTAAAATCAGAAATATATTTACATTTTTTGTTGTAACATTTCTTTTGCCCTCTGGTTTCATTTATTAATTTGTATATCTGACTGGAACATTAAATAGGAGAAATATACATATAGTTTATATATGTATGTGAATACCAGTGTGTGCATGTATAAAATTGTTAATGCACTTTCTCTCGTGGTTTGCTCTGAGAATCCTCTTGCTTAAATGATTTATAGTCTTCCTCTTGGTATATTTCTTTAGCATGTTGTACATCCTCATCTTTCTTCTCATTGCACATGTACATGTTTTAGGTATATTTGTGCATTATTTTTTATTTTAGTGTTGACAGTTTAATTTTCTTTACTATTCCAAATCTTGCAAATGTCTCATATCTTATAGGGATGCATTTATGTGTGTGTATAGTGTGTGTTGTGTGCATGTATGCATATATATATATATATATATATATATATATATAAGTGTTTGCGTGAGTGTGTGTAAGTGTATTATATTGCATGCATGAACTGGGTTATTTGTGTGTGTAGGTGAAGTTGCATATGACTTCTTATATCAAATAATGCATGCCTGCAAATATTTCATGACAATTACATTGCTGGCATTGTCTTTTACACTTATTATTTGGTTAGTTCTGCAGTTGCTACTTTTTTTTGCTTTCAAACTGTTCAAGTCTTCAACATCTATTCTGTATAGTTAATTGTGCGTCACTCATGTAACTTCGATTGTTCTTGGTATTATTTCTCATATTCTAATATTGTGTTGTTTATGGGCGTCAGATGACAACAATTGCCAATAATGAAGTAGCGAGGTCTATCATTCATCTGTTGCTAGAGGAAGACAAACTTTAGGGTTCTCAAGTGAGCAAGCTGGTTGTTTCATCTTTGAATAACTGTTACTTTGATATTTTCTTGGTTAAAATTCAATCATCTTAATAAATCTTTATTAAAGTTATTCAATGTAAACCAATTTTAAGTCGAGTATTGAGAAGTCACCCCTTGTAGAATTCACAGCCATATTGAATGGAACAGCTATACAGACTTTGCATTATTCATGTTTGATTTTAGTGCCTGAACTCTTAAGATTATAGAAGAATACTACATAGCTTGTAATTTTTTTGTGTGTATAAATTGTAAAAACATGATTAAATCAACTTTATATAAACTGCTACTACACATATGAGAACTCGCGTACCTTACTAGTCAAATTTGGTATAGATGCAACAAATTCTAAGACCGCCAATAACATTTATTCACATAACATTCTTGTTTTAAATGTCATTGTTATTTTGCCTGAATATGTTAATCTGACCTTTTGTTGTCATCAATGCAACCAAAGAAATTAGCTGATTACAAAAGAAGTGGTTCCTCATTATCATTAAACATTCACTTTAATCTTTAAATGAGTTTTTTTATTTCTTGTAATTTATTTAAGTTTCCTAAAAAGTTTACTTTGTGTTTAGAATAATCTGGTACTCTGGAAATTCTGGCATGGTTAATAAACAAAGTTCTGGTTCACAAACACACAAAACGCCAATGAGAAATCATTTAGCGAAAGTGACGTCCATCATAAAGGATTTACGTCGAACGAACACTCTTATATTGACGAAATATTGTTGCGGGTATTTTTCCTTTAGTGGTGTAGTCATGTAGGATAACAGCGAAATTAATATTGATAATGAATCTGTACTTAGATAAGGATGGTTGATTGAGTATACATATCGTGTTTTTATTGGTATAAATTTAAACTATTCATTTTTTGTTACTTATGTCAAATTAGCTAATACTAATCTTGTCTTATAAGACAAACATTGTTTAAATTTTGTATAGTTTATGCATTTTACAAGAGGGGTGGAAGAATAAGTATTGATTTTCTTTTTCCTAGTATATATGATGTAATAAAGCACTATACAAATAGCGGTGGTGCATTATTACAGTGTTGGATGCCTATGTATCGATCATTATAATAAGGCTTAGGTGACTTAACTTAGTCGTAGATTTTGAGATTATCCATTCTCTCTACTATAATGAAGAGAACGCTTTTTTTGTGATTCAACTATGCTTTTTGAAGTAACAATATTATCTTTTCAAACTTTCATTATTCCTTCATCTTTGTCTTAGCTAATTTAAATAATTTACAAAAATTTTACCTTCCAACAAGTTATTTGCACTCATTGTTATTTAATTTTACTATGACTATTGGATCTTGGCAGCTAGGATTGTGTCATGGTTCACACATTAAAGATGAAGTGAAGTACCCTATGCCTTATTGATTCCTTTAGGTTCAGACTTTTGGCCCCATCAATTTTTCAAGGAAAAAAACCTAAGACCACATATAACCGATATGGTTTTCTTTATATTCTTTTTTGCTAATGCACTTTTACTGCACTTGTTGTCTTTAGATATTTTCTAACATTATTCTTCTACTTGATCCCTTTTTCCTTCTTTCTGGTGTAATCTATCAAATGTACACAAAGAAATGGTGTATTTACACTAGCACTTTAGTTTCTAAATATTGCAAAACTTATGTTTTATTACCATTGAATCCTCTCTTTCATGAGACATAACAAATGTTATGGACCAACAATGTATTTGACTACAAAACATGAAGATACAGTAGTTTAAGTTTTTGTGAACTTTTTAAACATTTTGTACTCCTTAAGGGTTCAATACATACTCAGTGACTGTTTATTAACATTGTTAATTTTTTTGTTCAGCCTTTTGTGTTCGCCGATAAGTACAGAGGGAAGTATGACAGCAGCATAACCGTAGCTCGAAAATACTACCAATCAGTCGGTGGTTACTCAATAAGTCGATTTTTTGTGTGCAATACAACAAACTAAACAGTTACTATATATCTATGTATTAATCAACATATTTTTATAAAATTGAAGGATGAATTATTATGGGCGGTAGCATGGTTATATCAAGCAACCGAAGATCATTACTACCTCGACTATCTTGGCAAAATGGAGACATTCTCGGAGGAACAGGCTGGTCAATGACTGAGTTTGGTTGGGATGTCAAGTATGCAGGTGTTCAAGTTTTTGTATCCAAGGTATATGTTATACAATGTATGGGTTTTATGTGAACTTTTGTCTTGAAACTATTGTATTTATATACTAGTTGTGTGACTATGTACGGTTATGTACTACTTCTGTATCAATGTATGGTAATGTACTACTTGTGTTTGTGGTAGTTCATTTGTTCACATATTTTTTGTTTATTATTGAACTATTTATTATTACTGTTTAATATAAATTATGAATAAAGTGAATTGGAGAGTGAACGAGCTAGCAGAATGTGAGAAATAGACAAAGAAAAGCAAAAATATTTTGTGGCGTTTATCAAACGCTATGGAAAAATATAATGGCAGAAAAAAAAGCAATGAAAAAAATATTGTTGCGGCGAAATATATATCGTGGCATATAATAAACGCAGCTATAAGGTTTGGTTTAAGTTGTAACCCAAACATCACTTTTGGTGGTGTTTCAACATGCAACGAAAAAGATTTACGGTGGCGTATTTTTGCTGCCGCAATAAGTCACATTATAACGGCGTTTACAAAAATGCAACCAAAAATATTGGTTTTTAAATTGCATGTCGTATGGCGGCGTTCCCTAAACGCCACTATAAGTTATGGTTGCATTTTTTGTGCGCCACCAAAAGTACTTTTTGGTGTAGAGATAGATTCCCACATCGCATTGAACAACGTAATTTTTTTTCACATATAGATAGTACATACAATCACTTTTCAAATGATGTATCAGAGTTATGTACTAATCTAGCTAGAGATCTTTATAATTGCATATCCCTACACAGGTACTGGAATATACTTATAAATAATGCAAGGAAAATAGAAATGCATAATTATCTATAAAGGAACCTTCTGCTCCATGCTCCAAGCTCCTCCAAAATGCTCCAAGTTAAACTTGACTACTTGGCCGTCCAAGAAAATAGGGCACGTAGAGTTTAAGGGAAAAAAATTCAGGTCAGTCATGGGACTAGTGTGAGAAAACTCAAAAGAATGGATACTTTTGAAATCAAAGGGTATCTCATAAGATCACGCTGCACATAAACATGAACGGGGTTTTACATTATGATAACCAAAACATTTTCTATGTAAAATGAGTGATATTATTTTTGACGGCATTCTTTGAAAACCCTTTTCAAATGACATGCTAATCATAGCCGAAATTGTTACATTAATTAAATTCTAGCATACAAGGTTCTACAATCAAAATCGTAATGGCATAGATTAGAGAATGGATTTCCAGTAATGACAAGGTAAAGGACTACCTTCTAACAGTACATTCTAGAGGAATGTACCGAGGCACAACCCTATTGCCCTCTACCAACCAGAACCGGCCTACCTCTACCATAAATAGTACCAAATATCCCATCACCCGGGTCGTTCCTGACCTATTCATGGGATCCCAAACATACACAACAAACCTAATATATAGAGGGAAATCTAGAAAAGTGATGATCATCTCCTAATGGTTGCAACCCACTTAGCCCTGTTGCATCCACCCTGTTTTTTATATTACCGATGTGTGAGGCTTGATGTAATGTTTTACCTTTCACATGACAAATCGTACTTTGAATGCCACATTGCTATTTTCGACGATACACTAATTGGTTTCCACAAAAGTACAACCCCTGAGTTCATACACCTTAGGGAAAGGTGTTAAGTATATGAGGGGTTACCTCCTACAGCACTAAACGGATGTACGTTTGTAAAAACCAATATATATGGTCTTTGAAATGCAATGTCAGACATTCGTCCATACAAGTTGTCCAGGAACTGGACAAAATGAATGTATTTCTACTACATCCTATTTAGGAATCACCCCTAGGATTAGTAGCGAGCAGTCCTTGCATTGAAGATTTCAATATGAAGGTACCAACGTATATATATGGTATGGGAATCACCCCAGAGGTTAGTGGAAAGTAGCCCTACATTATGAAGATCTTTGTCTTCAAAATTGTTGTCTTCAACATGTCTTCACTTCTGAACATGTATATTGGTTCAAAGTGGTTTTCAGATAGGAATCACCCAAATCCGATCTCGGTTTCTCTGAATCTATTATCGATAAAAGATGTCAAGCATATGTTTGATTATTATTCAATTAATCAATGTCTTTTATCTAAGTAAAATATCTTCTTAGAGATATTTGTCTTTAAACCATTTTCTTTTTCAGCACATACAGGATTATTAAGCCTGTTTTTAATTTTGGAAATACCAAATCGTTTCTCTTGATTACATAAGAAAACATTATTGATTAAAATAGGATTCATAGAAATTATACTAACTATACTCATTACTAATTTCTGTATTCAACCTGTACTATTCTTCGAATAATGATGAAATTATCTTTTAAATTCACATGGATAGTATGAGTTCCATCCTCGGAATTTAATACAGAATTTAACCAGAATGTTACATATATCACCAAACATCTTTTATTTTAAAATCCAGTTTAACCTTTGGGAAACTCCAAATCTCCTTTTCTTTTATCTTAGCAAGATGCGGTCCGAGTAAATCAAATTTACCGTCCCCTCCATCGGGCCAATCCGGGTTGTTAGGGAGAGTAGGAAACTGGTTTACCAAACAAAGCCTAGAGACTATATCTTTGTCACCCGTAAAGCGGTCAAGTTATTTGATCAACTCAAAACCCTTTAAAATACTAGATTTATCATTTGAAAAACATTTCAAAGGATTCGAAAAGAAAATCCAAGTTTAAATCTTATTTCCAAATTTCTTTGTTAAATTACTGGTAAATAGTGCTTTTAAGGGTTTCACATTACAAATCCCATTTTACACCTTTCATATGTCCAACCTTTCCATTTAAAACTCTTGTAAAATATTTTAATAAATTTTTATAATTTATCTCATATTTTTAAAGATTTAAAAATATATATTTTTAAAAGTTGAAATCCATATTTTACGAACTACCAACACACGATGATTTTAAGCATTTGATTTGGACATGTCTTAATTTTATGAAATGAAATCTTGGTTTTTCCCCTTCGTTTGGATAAACCAATTTTCGAAATCAATTTAGAAAACTATTTCGAAAAATACCGAACTATATTTCATTCTACACATTGATTTAACTTTTATGACATGAAATCTCGAACTACCGTTACGCAACTCGCATATTTTGACTCTAATTTTATATTTTTCTATGATTTGCTTAAATGAATTTTAATGTTGATAAACATTTATAAACCATTTCAAACCATTTTTATTCAAGTATAAAGTGGTTTGACTATGCATGAACGATTTTATAATTCATAAAAGAAAGTGATTTCTTCGTGTAAATTCGACGTCTATTTACCATGATTTATTTCCATAACCAAAAAGCATATTATCGCATCCAAAAGGTGATGATCAACCATAGAAAAAAATCATGGCAAACATATCATATCATCACATTATTTATAAAATAAACTAGCAGAGTTTCTCATATAATAGTTTTCCGATCTAACTTTTAGTGCTACGAATTCGACTATAACTTTACTATTCTTGCACCGAATCTTATGATATCTATCTTGGGACCCTATGATATGCTCGGCCTTGTACTAGTGAGGGTAGAGATGCCTAGATGAGGGCCTAGCAAGAAGAGGAGAAGATCACTTACTCTTCAATATCAAACTAAGATGGTATATCTCTCCATATATTATGACTTATTTCGGCAGAACTTCGATTTAATTTTGGAAATTTTTTTAGATGAAATGGAGGCTATTGTTATGCCTTAGAAAATGAAGAGAAGCTTAGGAATTTTTAGAGTGAATGAGTGAATGAATTTTTGAAGGTATGTCTTGCTGTTTGTATGCAAAAATTTGTAAAATATCTAAACATCATCATAACACATCACATCACCTTTTCCACCTCAACACCACCAGTCCCTCCTAATGGTTCGGTTATGCTCTCCCACCCCCTACATCATTACCATCACTTCCCTTATCTCTTAAGGCATGCACTTGGATGAGAATGTGGACTAAAGTAGACATATGTCACATTAGCTTAGATAAATATCATGATATTTTATTTAATTTACCATTAGTAATTTTAAGATGTAAATGTAATTCTAATGTATATGTATGTGTACATGGATGTTTATATATTTATATATGCATATGTTTGTCACATATAACATTGCACAACCCTTTTCGAATCCAGAATCCGATTTCCGGCTGCATTTTAACTTCTTAGTTAATATATATATATATATATATAAACAAAATTTAAAAATGTAATTTCTATTATATTTAATAATTGAAAGGGCCTCATTTGATTTTAAAATTTTTATCAAATCATTTAAATTCAAAAATCAATTATATAAAAATGATGACATCATTGATGATGTCATAATGACATTTTATTTCAAAAAATAAAATAAATAATTTTATAACATATTCTTGCATAAATAGAGAAATAAGTGTATGTAAAAACATTGTGTGTGACTACTGACGATAAAAAGCCGTTTATCGATAAAACGATTTTCCGTCATATTGTCGATGTTTTTCCGATAAAAATCCAAAATCCTTATTTTTGGAATCAAATTTTACTAACAAGAGCACTATAATTATTAGTCACATAAAACATAATTATTTATGTTTAATAAACCTATATTTGAATATTTAAAATTAATGAAATATTCTAAATTAAAGTGGTAAAATTATGGATCGTTACTTACTTCCCCCTTAAAAGAATTCCATCTCCGAAATTTATGGTAAGAAGATGATAACTTAAAAAGGAATATATTAGATACGATGAACTACATACAAAGATATGATAAGTGACTACGCCATAGGTGGGTACACAACATCAATACACACATACACACACACAATCTATCCATCCTAAACTCGGGATATGTCTTTCTTATTCTATCCTGCATTTCCCAAGTGCAGTCTTCAGCGTCACTACTCTAATGGACTTTAACTAATCTCATAAAATTTCTCCGCACTTGCTTCTCATCACGATTAACGATTTGAATTGGTCGTTTAATAATTGCCAAGCTTGGCTCTACTTCTAAATCTTTCTGGGCAGCCGCATCTCTGATTTGTCCCAGGTCATGCATATATTTTCATAAATGGAACACATGTAAGACATCTTTCACACTTGATAGCCTTTCTGATAATTCTACTCGATAGGCTAGTGATCCAATTCTTTCAAGAATGGGAAAAGATCCTATTAACCCAAAAAAAGGATCAACACTCTAGATTGAGTATGGAAGCACCAGCCCTGTTTATCAAGGCAAATAAAATTGAAAAAGTAATAGTAAATCATAGAAAAAGTAAAGAAATAAGATATTTTATAGTGGTTCGACTGTTAATAAAGCTTACATCCACTTCATAGCTTTTATTAGTTGACTGCTGCTACAAGATTGGTTTGGTTTACAATATGATCGAAATGCCTAATTTAGATCTAAATCACAAGTACTAAGAGATAACTTGAGGATCTCAGTTTCTCCTTTGTGATTTTTGTGAGGAAGAAGAAGAGTGAAGAATAATAATGGCAGGGTTGCAGCAGCTAATCCATGGACCCCCTTTCTATTGTAGATGGGATGGTATTTAGGATTAGAGAGCACTTGGGCTGATAATCACTTTATCAGAAGCCTGTAGTCATTTTGTAAAGAGAGCTCAGAAAGTTTGGAGCCAAAATTGGCTATTTTTTTGATCGATACCGATCCGACCGAAATGGGTCGGACTGATCCAAATCCTTAGCCAATTTTTGGCATTGATTTGTTTAGTCAAGCTTCTTGCTTCATAGTGATGCTTTACACATAATTTCATAGCTTGTTGACTTTTTTTGATGATGATTCACCTGTGGGTTAGATCGAATTGTATTCTGAATCGGATAAACCTTCACTTCTTGAACTCGGATGTTTGGAATGTTACCAAACTTATCGAGTGAGCTTAGTTGAGGCATAGAATCATAATGCAAAAGGATTGGGGCTACCATGACCACCAATTCAGACCAGTACCGATCTAATTGGATCGAATTGGTGCCAATCCTAAAATATAGCATATTTTTGGATCAAACTTCTTAGGGTCCTTTGTCTTTCATTTTTGGGCCTTCTGATCAAGTTTTGAGTCGTTTTGGTTTAATCTGTATGTTCTAACTCTTATTGGATTCTGCTGGGTTAAAAACCCGATTAATATTTGCCCACAAGGTTATGCTTTCGTTAAAAACAAGGTATGCTCTGAAATTGTTTTATTTATGGATTTCCATTTTAAGGAGTTTCATTGTTCATATCTGGCCATCTTAGAAAGCTATCTACAACTAGCTAACTGTTTAGTCCTTTGTGTGGATCCTTATTGTTCGCGATTATGGAGTGACATTGACTTGATAATTTCTAGAATGACTACTAACATCAAGTGGGTCGCATAAGGAAAATTAAGACCATTTGGAGGAGCAAATTTGGGTCGGTACTGATCCAAGTGGATTGGATCGACATCGATGCAAGTACTTCGAAAAAATTTCAGACTTCTTTTTTGTTTTTTATTACTATATACAAGACGACCCCTCACTTCAATTCGTTTCTTATTCGATTCGACCCTTATTCCTTCAACTGATCCGACCTCTCCAAAATGTCGCCGATTTGAAGCCTACAACTGCCAAAAAGCCACCGCCATCAATCTTCACCAGCAACACCATCAACTGCTGCCTCTTGGAAATGCTACCGCTATTTTAAGTGGATCCTACTATCGAGATCACCTTCGATTTGTGGCATTGCCGATCCAATCCATCCAATACCCTAGTTTGGGTTGCCTTGAATCAGAGATCAAATCACCTTTCTCAATTTTGAAGGTTGGTGATGTGAAATTTGGCGTATTAATGCATTACTGATTGGTGATGAAGTTGTGTTAGTGACGGATACAGTGGAAGATTCGAGTAGATTGTGACTTTATCGAAGAAGATAGCAAATCAGATCTTGAATTTTTCATTGAACAAAGCTAAGTTTTGCCTCGGTGCTCGACACGTTCTGCTATCTTCATCCACATAGTCAGAATGAACTTGCAGCGAGCTACATAGTCGATCCTGGCATAGTGTCTTGCGGATTGATTTTGGCTTTTCTGGGAAGTGATAATAGCTTCGGATGGAATCTTGTGTGCCGTTCATGTTGTTATCACCTTCCAAATAATTAAAATTGGCTTATGCTAAGAGTTCTTTACTTGATTCGGACCCATCAATCTTTATTTTATCACTTCAGATTGACCCTATCATTGCACAGTTGGTGTACCTGGAATAGATAGGGCTTTCTATGTTGCTTCGAGCAATGGATCTGTTATCAATCATTGAACGATAATGGGTAAGTATAGAAGAAATGAAATTAATAGGTGATACAGATCGCTCTTTCCGATGTGAATGAGCCATCTAAACAGAATAGTTTATTCACAAAATTCAAGGCAACAGATCTATTAGATTACACATTACACATACTTCCAGTTACTTAGAGCCCAATTAGTGGTTGGTGCACAAATTATTTCCCAGATTTCCAGTGTCAACAACACAAGGGTCTATAGTTCAGATATTAGGCATACCTGCCCGTTATGAATACAATCTTTCATATATAGAAAGCCATGCAAATCTTCTTGATGCAAATTAGTTGAGGGGAACTTGCCTCTCTCTAAACCAGAGTCATTATCGATCCCAAGTGGATCTGTTGCTTCCATAACTTCAGGTTAATATGTCATCTGGTTCCAGTCGGTCCTATCTTCGATCGCACTCCACCTAACTTTTGAATCTTGCTTGATCCTTCGAAGAAAGCTCCTTTAATTCTCACACATAGATGTTGCAAAGCATTTTCTTGCAATATGGTACCCTAGAGGATGACATATTTCTGCCATCGAGAGGAAGAATTTGCTCATAGGCCACACTCTATATACGTGGCATGCCTGCCATATATATATATATATATATATATATATATATATATATATGCATGTATGGTGCAGTACTCCATTCAATCACTTCTTAATGAAAACACTTCAGAACATAGGGTTGTCCCCATTCTTGATTTTTCCAAATGGATATGCCATGTTAACGTGCTTATATGTTCTATTCATGCGGATGCTTAATCGTGCCCCGAGCATCGTTGAGCTTTAGTATCTTCTATTGTTCAAGAAGAGAGGGTATAATCTATCACTTGTTTATAATGAAGTGCGGCGTAGCTGAAAATTTATACTGGATATTCCCAGCAAAGTTTCTTCATTTAAGAAACAGTTCTTTTTTTGCTAAATGTCCAGAAGGATTCACCCGTTTATGGACTATGGGGGTTTAGTCTCTTTGACCATGCTCAGTATTTCCTTTAACTGCTACAAGTTTACTAAATGATCACATATTCCTTACAGTTCTTCCGAAGATTAACAAGGACCCAACACTCGGCATTGTTCGTAGCACCTTGAAAGCGATCGATGCTTAGGAGCGCACAATTAGGTTCTTGCTCAAAGATGAGAACCTTTGCCAATGTGTGCTTTTACATATTAAGAGGTTCTTGGATTCATCAGAGCTCCTTCCCGCTCTAGAGACCGAACCCGTTGTATTTCCTCTTCCCATGACTCTAGTAAGGATGATGATGATGATGAAGAAGAAGAAAGTGGCCCATATGATGGGTCAGAGAAGACCCCTGAGGAGATCCACATTCAAGTCGGGGTTGATAGTCCACTTAAAATGCTCATCGATCCCAGAAGAGAACGAAAAAGAGTTTATCCAACGAAGGGCAAGGAACCATTATTAAAGGAAGGAGGATGTACAAATCAGTGACTAGCATCTTCTAAATAAGGAAGAAATAGATTGGGGCATTGATGTGGGTGACATTAACTTAGGCGACAAGGCCTAGGAATTGAGCCCTGGACATACACCCTCACTTCCTTTGGAAGAGCCTATTGAAGGAGCTTCTCCCAAGAATCAGCCTGTACCCAGCTCTCTATCGGAAGGTGTAGACATTGATTTGATAGATATGGGTGACATTTCTATGAACATGGGTAACTTGATGGATGACTTCACTTCTAAAGTGTTACCTCCCTAACCAACTCAGATCATCCCTACAAGAATCAATGTCCTGGCGATCGATCTGGTTTGTGTATTCCGCTGGAGTCATTAAACTACAACACACAATTCACTAGGATCACGCACTTTATGTTATAACTATTTTCTAGGATGTTTTAGTTCATCAAATGCCTCCTTTCTAAAGCCATTTTATCACTTTTTGCAAGAACCATGTCTCATGGTTTTCATAGCGATCTTGATCGAGTTATGGAGTCTCAGTGTTTGCAAAGACACTCTTTAAGGTACCATGTCCCCCGAAAGACTGATGGGGAGAGGAAAAGGAGGAAGGATAGGAAGGTGGAGGAACGTCGCCATGCCAAGAAAGATCAAGGCTGTGATAGGGGAAGTGGCTACGAGAAGTGGAAGAGCCTGACTGAGTGGGAAGATCCGTCAAAGAGGCTAAAAAGGGACCAAAAGCGAGAACCCACTTTACAGCCTCCTTCTTCCTCTGGGATAGACGTCCCTGCTTTCGGTGTCATGACATCCTCCACTCATACTCTCATGATAATCTCTCCCCAAATTTCTAGACGTGCACCTTACTTTCTTCCCGCTGGTCCCCAATATCTGCATTACCTAATTTGTTCTTAAAGGTGGCTACTTTTGATAAGCCCAACCTGAAGTTGGTTCGTGCAGAATCTTATTCACCCCATCACCAAGAAATTCCAAGCAGTTTGGAGTAAGCTGAGGTGGGAAAAGTTATGCATGCAACCATTCACTGTTAATCTGAACAACTACCAAGAAATTCTCTCGTTCGAGTCCAAAAACGATGAGTATGAGAAGAGACTCGCAGATCGTGATGCAGAGATCGAGAGGCTGAAGAAAGATAAAGACGATGCCCCCAAGAGGGAGTGCTAAAGTGCTTCTTTGTTTAAAGAGTTGAAAGATCCACTTACCAAGCTGCACTCATATTTAGAGATGAAATAAAGAAGTTTCATACTGATGAGTGGGCTTTAAAAGAAAAGTTGAGGATATGTGAGATAAAGGATGAGATGCAGAAGAAAACCATTGTCGAGCAAGCTCAAGAAATTTCCACTCTTCGCGAACAAGTTTCGAATTTGGAGGCTGAGAAGAAATAGTTGGTGATAGAGAAGGCTAGCATGGATGCCAGTTTTTCAGAGCTACAAAATATTTTCACAAAGAAGATAGAAGGTTTGGAAGCTAATATTTTGGGCTTCTATGTCAACTCCGTGCTGCATCAGGGGAGCCTTAGTTACAAAGTCTGTTGTTTCCTCGTACACTTACTGTAGTCTAGGAAGAGATCCTGGCCCGATTTCAATACATGAGTAGTGGTTATACCATAGAAGAGTTGGTTTAGGCATATCTAAACGAAGAGTCCCGCCAAGCTTTAAGGGAGGGCTAGGAAATCTTGAGTCTGGAGAGTGAACGAGAAGCTACTAATGCCGCGGCTGCAACTAAAGCTATAACCGAGTGTTTTCCTTCAAACCCTGGTGAGCCATCTTCACATCTTCGTGCTGATGAGAGAATCGTTTCTACTTCTCCCGTGGTTATGCGGCCATCAAAGAAGGGAAACGACGAAGTCTTCAAAGTTGTTGTGCATGAACATTACCCCACCATGGGTAATTCTCTTATGTCTCCCATGCTTTTTGACTTCCAGTTTACACCGGACGAAATTACCAAGATAACCGCTCTTTATTCTAATATTATAGATCAACCATCTCTTCCTACTGAGTTATCTTCTCCTCACGGTGCTGGATCTGCTGCCATTTTGACTGCATCAATCGTCGTCTTCGACCGACTCACAGCACGGTTCGCACTATGAGAAAATTACAGTGATGCATGGTTTGGATGATCCCTCTGTATCTTAAGTAGTGGATCCTATAACTACTGACACACAAGAGCAGGTGGACCAAGCTAGCCAACCAGACCTAGTAGAGGCCGATCAGCTGATGACCGAGCAGCAGATAGTAGCATTGAAGAAGTAGGATCTACCGATGACAATGTTTCAGAAAATGAGATCACCTTGGGAGGGAAGAAGCTTAATAAGTTGCCAGTCAAAGGTGGGAAAGGCGACAAGGGAAGTAGTGACAAGAAGTCATGATCTGTCCATGTACTCAAGTAGTAGAGCTTTTGCTTTTTTGGTTTATTTTTGTACAAGTGTAAAGTCCACACTTAGCATTTCTTATTGCTGCAATAGTGGTGTTTGTATTTTCCTATTCTTGATAGATATTGTATGGGTACGGCCCCCGCTTCTTCTTGTTGTACATGAAAAACATTATAAGTAATAAAACTGTCAAAGTTTTGATTGTGACTTCACTTGCCTACTTATCTACATTCCATGCACTGTTGTCTTTTAATATCACTTTTTCTTAATCGACACTATTTTATTTAGTCCCATAATTGTTGCCAAAATTCTTTTTTTGGAGTAACGTAACTGTGAAATATTTGTTGTTTTAGTTAAGTGTTGGTGTGTGCCCCTAGTTCACGGGACTGTCTACTCTGAACACATGATATGAGACTGGGTGCCCTCAGTAGTCTTCTGGATGCCCCTAATCGGGTTTATACTGCAGCTTCTATCTTTGGGAGCTTCTGGTTTTACTGTCCTTATTTTTTATCTCCTATTTTGATTTCTAACTAGAGATATCCGTGAAGCTTTTTAGTGGTCTTACGGCTAGTAATTTACATAGTTGAGTGATTTACGCGCTTAAGTGATCAGCGATGGCGGAGCAACACCAATTACTTAAAGTTATGTTAAATGATTTCATCTTAATGCTGACATTCAGGCTACTGCGCACACGTGTTGCTACTTGGAATGCTATTTTCTTGGCTCTAGAGGCAGTGCATGGCTTTCTGTAAAATGAGAATTCCTCGTCTTTGGATGCAGTTTTGCTAATCTAAGTAGTGGTGTGCGGCTTACGAAATGTGCACTGTGGGAATGAGGCTTGCTCGGTCGTAGTTTTGCGAATCAAGAAGCAATGCGCAACTTACAAGATGTGCGGCTTAGGTAATTATATTTTCTTGGATGTGATTCCACAATCCAAGAGGCGATGTGCAGCTTATGAATTGCACGACCTTGATTCGGACCTTCCCCGTGCTGGAGCAACATCGGTTCTTAGAAGATCGGGATCGAGTTATGTCGATCAGCGGTTTGATTCGATTTGCTTCCATCGACTCAGTAGGTAGATGGGGCGTACTTGAGGGAGGTTCCACTATCTCAAGTAACAATCGGATGGTTTTGAGTCGATTTAACCTTGTCGACTCGGCATGTTACTTGTGTGTGCACAGTTTTATTGGTTCTGAAAGCCAAGCAATTTCATTAATTGAAATAAAAGCTGGGCAAGTTTTGCCTATTTACAATGCTTTCGGTATTCCGAGATGGCTTATTTACAAAAATAGGAAATACATAAGATAATTCTAGATGAAGTAATGATGGAGCAATTTTCTGTTTGAAACAAAGAGAATTTGGGTTCTATCAACGGTTGTTAGCTTGAACATGCCATCCCTAAGCTTCTGGCTGATACATAGGGCTTTTACCAGTTTGGTTTGAATGTTCTTGGTACAAGATAGACTTGTTTGAAGACAAGGTCTCCTACTTTGAAAGTACGGTTATGGACCTTGAAGTTGAAATGTCATGCGATCCTTTTCTAGTAAATGGCAGTCCTTAGCTCTTCTTCTTCCCGCCTCTCATCGACCATATCGAGCGATTCGAGCAGGAGCTGCTCGTTCTACCTCTGATTGAAGTTTTGTCTTCGATTAAAAGGGACTTCCAGTTCCATTAGGATCATTGCTTTCGAACCATAAGCCATGGTGAATGCAGAGAGCCCGGTTGCAAATTTGTGTGTTGTTCTGTAAGCCCGTAGTGCAAGTGGAAGTTCATCAACCTAATGTCCTTTTGCTTTAGTTAGCCGCTTTTTGATGGTGGACTTGATGATCTGTTTACTACCTCCACTTGCCTGTTTGCCTATGGATGTGCAACAGCTAAGAATCTTTTCTCGATTTAGAAGTTTTTACAAAATGCTTTGAAATCAGAGCTTTTGAATCAAGTCCCGTTATCCGTGATGATTCTTTGTGGCACTCCAAACCTACAAATAATTAGGGACAAAATTAACAACTTTCTTTATGGTAATAGTGGCCAGCGTTTTCGCTTTGGCCCATTTGGTGAAGTAGTCAACTACAACGATAGCATATTTGGCTCCTCCTTTGACTATTGGCAATACACCAATCAAATCGATTCCCTAAATTGCCAATGGCTACAGGCTAACAATCTTTGTTAGCTTTGTTAAAGGATTTCTTTTGATCTTACTGAACCTTTGGCATTGGTCACACCGCTTGGCATAATCTGCTACATTACGGTTGACCATTAGCCAAAAATGCCCATATCGGAGAACTTTCTTTGCAAGGGTTTGCCTTCTGGTATGATTTCCACAATCGCCTTCATGAACTTCCCTAAGGATTCTTCGAGCTTTGCCTTTGGTCATACACCTGAGCAAGGGGGTAGAGAATTTCTTTGATAGAGTATTTCATCTTGTATTATGAATCGTGGTGCCTTTCAAAGGAGCTTTTTCCTTTGTTTCTTGTCTACGGGGAGTGTTCCTCTGAGTAGATAATCCTTGATCGGTGTCATCCATGTTTTTGGTTCTTCGGTCGTTTTGAAAATCCAGTTGATATCCACCTCGCCTATGCTTGGAGCAGTTAGAGTTTCAACTGGAACTAGTCCCACTAATTGAGCTTCTTCGAAACTATCTAGTTTAGATAGATAATTCACCTTTATGTTTTGTTCCCTTCGGATATGAGTTATGATGTAATGCTTGACGTCATTCAGCAATTCCTGCACTTTGGATAGATATGGGGCAAGGTTCTCTCCCCACGATTGATATTCGCCTCTTACTTGATAGACGACTATCTGAGAGTCGCTATAGATATGCACGGACTTTATCCCGAGTTCACCACTTTCATCCTGGCTATCAATGCTTCATATTCTGCTTCATCGTTTGTTGTAGGGAATTCAAAGCATAAGGCATAACAAACGGGTCTTCCTTCAGGAGTCTCGAGCACGACTCCTGTCTCTGAGCAAAAATTGTTTGATGCACCTTTGATGAACAACTTCCAGTGTGTCTCCACTTTCGAAGTAAATTCTTCTTCGTTATCCCATATTGTAAACTCCGCAATGAAGTCTGCCAGCACTGCCCGTTGATTGCCCTTCGAGGATGGTAAGTGATTCCATATTGACTCAATTTAAATTTCCATTTGATAAGCTGCCCATTGGTCTTAATGCAGTACAATACCTGCTTCAAGGGTTGACCTGTTAGTACTTTGATCGAGTGTCATGGAAGTATGGTCATAACTTTATGGATGCAATCAAGAGGTGATATGCCAGTGTTTCCAATTTTGAATAGTTATTCTCAAATCCAGTGAACCGTTTACTAATGTAATATACAGGTTGCTGGATTATAGCTTCTTTTTCACACTAGCACGACAGTTAATGCATTAGATGAGACTACTAAGTAGATAAACAAGTCTTATCCATCTACCGGCTAGGATAGGATTGGCGGAGCTCCATATGCCGTAGCAGTTCTTTGAAGGTAGTCAGACAAGCCTGATTCCATTCAAAGTTCTTCTTTTCCTTTTTAGTGCATTAAAGATCGATATACATTTATCGGTTGCTTTTGAGATGAACCGACTTAGCGCAGCAACATTTCCATTCAAGCTTTATAGCTCCTTATTTCTTAAGGCCTCGAATTCTCACAAGATGTTAATTTGTTAGGGATTAGCTTCGATGCCTTTGGCACTTACAATGAATCCTAAATACTTTCCAAAGGCTACCCCAAAGTGACATTTAAGTGGATCAAGTTTCAATCTATACATATGGAGTATCTCGAATATTTCGATGAGGTTGTCCAAGTGGTTTGCAGCTGTGCGCGATTTAACTAACATATCATCTATAAAGACTTCTATAGTCTTTTCGATCTGATACTTAAACATGGCATTCACTAGTCGTTGGTAAGTTGCCCCTGCATTTTGTAGGCTGAATGACATCACTTTGTAGCAGTATAATCCTAGATCGGTGATAAAAATGGTGTTTTCCTGGTCTGGTACATACATAATGATTTGGTCGTATCTAGAGTAAGCTTGCATGAATGATAGAAATTCATGTCCTGCTGTCCAATCCACAAGTTGGTCGATTCTAGAAAGTGGAAAGCTGTCCTTTAGGCAGGCTTTGTTTAGGTGTGAGTAGTCGACACAAGTTCTCCATTTTCCATTGAATTTCCTAACCTAGACCAGGTTGGACACCCATTTGAGATAAGTTGCGTCATGGATAAAACCATTAACCATTAGCTTATTCACTTCTTCTCTTAGAGCTTTGGACCGTTCGGGTCCTTGACTGCCCTCTTCTGCTTTACTGGTGTATATTTAGGATCGTTATTGAGTGCGTGGCATGCAATCTTTGGAAACACCCTACATATGTTGGAATTCCTCCATGCGATTACATCCAGGTTGGTATGAAGAAATTTGATTAGTTAGTGTCACATCTTATTTCCAAGACGTGACCCAATTTTCAAGACCCAGGTTGGGTCATCCATATCGACTGGTTCAGGCACCATCAATTTGGGCAATGATGCTGATCCTCCCTTGAAATCTTCTTTCTAGGATCCAAAGCATTATCGAATCGGTTGTAGTCCCCAAGCCAGGGATGGTTCTGTAGTTGTTATACGGTAAGTTCACAAATGTGGAGAGTTCTCCCCCACATTCTTCTCCCTTTTCTTTTCTTCTAGATTCGCGTAGTTCTAAGATGTAGCATTCTCTAGCAACATTTTGGTCTCCTTTGATCATCCTAACTCCATTCTCTGCTGGAAATTTCATGGTTATACAACACTGAGCTAAAGCAATACCGAATTCTGCTAAAGCAGGCCGACCCAAGAAAGCATCAAGGGCAGACATTTCATCTGCGATCATAAAGGTCTGGATGAGGACAACTCTTTGGTCGCCTTCCCCAAGTTCCATGAGAAAATCAATTATTCTGACATGTTTCTTAGGTTCATCGGAGAATCCTTGGATCTTGTTCGACAAGCGGATACATCTTTCATACAGATCAAACGTGTGTTTGAACATGATATTAATAGAGCTGCCACTGTCCATCAGTACTCGTCGAACCATGGCTGATCTGATTCCTACCGTCATGACCATGGGATCGAGGGTCGGAGCTTCTATTCCTTCAGTATCTTCACTCTGGAATACTATATCATTGTTTAGGGTTCTTTATTGCTTGGCAAGAGTTCCATCTTAAATCATAAAGCAAGAATCTTTTGGGCACGTTTCAACGAAGCTTGCATATCGCTCCATTTCTCCCCAACTCTTCTAAATAGGACGATGTCCTCCAGATATCATTTCAATTATGAGTCTTTGATTGGTTCATCTAGGTCCCTCTTTGCTGGTTCCATCTTGGTTCCTCGGTCTCTAGGAGCTTGGGGCGCAGTAGGCTGGTCAGGATTTTGTGGTTTCCTCACATACTGCTGAAGCTTGTTTTCCTAAACTAGCTCCTCAATAAGGTTCTTTAGGTGTTAGCACTCATTTGTGTTGTGACCATGTGTTACATGGAAGTGGCAGTACTTTTGAAACATTTTTGTTTTTCAGTTACTTCCTTTTTAGGTGGTTTCTTGTACTCCTCTATCCCTTGTGTCTCAAGGTAGATGATTTCTAAAGTCTCATTGAGCGGGATGTAGTCTTCGGACCTCAAGCCTTTAAATCTCTTGTTACCTCTGTTTCGCTTATTGTAATTCTACTTCTTTCTCTTTTGTTTCCTATCCTTCCTTGGGTTTCTTGCAGCGGTCCTAGTGGTGTTTGGGTCTTGGTTAGCTGCCATGCCATTCTGGCCAGCGTTGATTGGTTGTGCGTTAGCAGATTTTTCTTCTAGCTCCTCCGCCTTTTCCAATCTCAAGTACTGGCTTGCCTTCCAGTTAAAGTTCGTCCTAGTGGTAGGTTGTTACATTTTGATCCATTTTTCGAATTCAGTGTCGGGGTGGATAACATAGACCGAGGCCATAAAGACCATATCTTTATTTGGGTTACTTACTTCTGCTACCGCGGTACTGAATCGACTTATGAAGGATTTTACAGATTCATTACATCCCTGGAATATGCTAGATAAGGACATCACATCTTTTGGTTGTGCCGTGTGAATCCTAACTAATCAAGGAATTTTTTTGCTAATTCATTAAAAGTGGAGATGGATTTTGGTGAGAGCCCGGTGAACCACATAGAAGCAACTCCTTCAAGAAAGATAGGAAAATATCTATATCGAACAACATTTGAAGCATTTTCTCCATCCATGTACCAACAGTGCTTGTACAAGTGAGGTTTCAGATCTCTAGTTCTGTCGTAAGATGGAATAGTTGACATAGTTAACTTTTCAGGGTATCGTTTATTCAGAATGTCATCAATGAAGGGGGTCCAGCTTGGAGTGGATCCCCATTCGTCATCTCTCATGTCCTTACTTTCGTCCATCAAGCGCTCGATCATATCCATGATATATACCTCTGATGTCCAGCAATCCATAGGTTGACTGTTAATGACTATAACAAGTGTTTGATTTCGCAAACAATCTTGGTAAGTGGGCTATAGCCTAAGCTCTCCTACCTTCAGAATAACCACTCCCTCGAAGTTCTGTTGGCTTGCAGTTGGTCGGGTAGGGGAAGTCTGGACCTTCCATATTGATATTGAGTGTATTAGTATTTTCTCCTAACTTATTGTCGTCAAGTTGCTCACCATTTTTAGGGTCAAAGAGATTCACTGCTATATCTTCCTATGGGGTTTTCGCTCATAGATTCAAGTGTGTAGCAGGATGCTTTACAGTTGGTGGAGTGCTTGTGTTTCCTTCAATGCGATTCCTGAAGCTCCACCCACCACTTCTTTTTTCTTCTGCCTTTCATTCCTCCTGCTTAGGCCAAAAATGAAAGAGTTTTCTTATTGGGTGGTAGCTGCAGGCTCTGGCATGTATCTTTGAGTAGCTAGTGATTGCAAGGTTAGGAGAGATGTTTTTGGCTGTTCTCCATCTTTTGATTGATTTCATCAACCATCTTATTCAATTTGCCTTTAGTGACACTTCATGCTAAATAAAAGATCCTAGCACCTGATCATCAGTGTTTGCTCCACAATTTGCTCGGATTAATGGATTATTGGCGTCGTTGACCTCAACTTGTTGAAGATTGGTCTCTTGTCTAGCTATTATAGCTCATGTAGATGTTTCAGAAGCAGTTCTCCTTTCTGCTCGCCATTGATCTTCAATAGCAAGCTTAAAACCTTCCAGAGCTGATTTGATGGATCTAGTTTCTGGATCTAGTGGATCCAAAAAGGAATTTCTCAGTAAAAGCAACAAAATGTTAACCTAAAAAATGAATCAAAACACTAGTTTGAGTGTAAAAGCACCAGCCTTATTTATCAAGGTAAACAAAATAAAAAAAGCAATAGTAAATCGCAAAAAAAGTAAAGAGACAAGAGATTGTTGTAGTGGTTCGGCTATTAATGAAGCCAACGTCCACTTTATATCTTTTATTAGCTGACCGTTGTTACAAGATTTATTTGGTTTACAATATGATCGAATCGCCTAAGATAGATCTAAATCACAAGTACTTGGAGACAACTATAGGATCTTAGTTGCTCCTTTGTGACTATTATGAGGGAGAAGAAGAGTGAAGAATAATAATGGCAGAGTTGCAGCAGCCAATCTAGAGATCCCTTTTCTGTTGCAGATGGGATGGTATTTATAGTGGTTGGAGAGCACTTGCATCGAGAATCACTTTGTCAGAAGCTGTAGTCATCATGCAGAGAGAACTCGGAAAGTTTGGAGAAAAAATAGGCTATCCTTTTGGATCGGTACCAATCCGACCCAGGTCGGTATCGATCCAAATCCTTTGCCAATTTTTGGCTCTGATTTGTTTGGTTATGCTTCTTACTTCATAATGATGCTCTTCGTATAATTTCATAGCTCGTTGACTTGTTTTGATGATTATTTAGCTGTGGGTTAGATTGAACTTTATTCTAAATTAGATGAACCTTCATTTCTTGAACTCGGATGCTTGGAATATTACCAAACTTGTTGGGTGAGCTTGGTCGAGGCATAGAGTCACAATGCAAATGGATTGGATCAGTGCCGATTCCATAAGATAGCATATTTTTGGATCAAACTTCTTAATGTCCTTTGTCTTGTTTTTTTGTGCCTTCCGATCAAGTTTTGAGTTGCTCTTATTTAATCTATTTATTCTAACTCATATTGAATTCTTTTGGATCAAAAACCCGCATAATAGGACCACTATATTGAGGTTCTAACTTTCCGGTCCTTCCAATTTTACAACTCCCCTCATCGGAGAGACTTTTAAAAATATAAAATCCCCAACCGAGAATTCTAAATTCCTACGGCTCTAATCGGCATAATTGTTCTTCCTGCTTAGAACTTCTTTAAACTTCTTCCTGATCATATCTACCTTCTCCGAGGCTTCTCACATATCAGGACCAAGTACTAGTCAATCTCTGGTTTTAATCCAACATGCGGGTGATCTACATGGACAACCATATAAGGCTTCATACGGTGCCATGCCAATACTTTCCTAGTAGCTGTTATTATAAGAGAATTCCAAAAGATGAAGATGATCCTCCCATGAACCTTTAAAGCCTAAATGCAAGCTCTCAAAAGATCTTCTAATACTCAGTTTACTCTCTCAGTTCACCTATCATTCAGGGGATAATATGCGGTGCTTAAGCTCAGCTTCATTCCCAAAGCTATCTGTAATGCTTCCTAAAACTAACAAGTAAAAATTGAATCCCGATCACTTACTATGCTGCTCGAAACTCCATGCAAAAGAATAATATCCTTCATGTATATATTTGCAAGGCTTTAGGTAGTCCTTTTTGGCTTTACCAGAATAAAGTTTGCGCTTTTGGTCTATGATAAGCTAAATGCCTTTATTTTCTTTCATTATTAGAGGTAGGCTAGCAATGAAATCCATTGATATCTGGTCCCATTACCAAGTTGGAATTTCGAGAGGTTGAAGTAGTCCTGTAATCTTTTGCTAGTCACTTTCGGTCTGCTGGCAACTGGCACATCTGCTAACATGAATGAAAATGTCCCTCTTCGTACCCTTCCACCAAAACATTCATCTCACATCTTTATACATCTTGTTAAATCTAGGGTGAATATTAAACTTGGACTGACGGAATTCAGCCAACACTTCTTGCATTAAGTTTTCAACATTGAGAACAAAAATTCTCCCATTTGACCGCAATACCCCTTGGTTATCTATTTTCAAGCTGGATCCCGCCCATTGCTTATACCCTCAATTATCTTCTTTGGATGCCTATCTTCTCTTTGCTTGCTGGCAATTCTTTCTAGAAGAGTCGGAGTTATTACCAGATAGGTTATAACACCATGCCTTCTGCTTAACGCATCTGCTACCACGTTGGCTTTTTCGGGTGTATATAAAATGTCAATATCATATGATGCGAGGATTTCTACCCAATATTATTGCCTCATATTTAAATCCTTCCAAGTGAAAAGATATTACAAAGACTTTTGATCTGTAAAGAGATCAAACTTTTCACCTAGTAAATAATGCCTCCACAACTTTAATGCAAGCACAATGGCTAATAGTCCTAAGTCATATGTTGCATAATTTCACTCATGAGTTTTCAGTTGTCTAATTGCATAAGGGATAACTTTCCCATGCTACATCAATACTTCACCCACTCCTTCTCTACAATCATCTGCGTATATGGTCAAACCACCGCTTCCATCAACAATAGCTAGGGCTGGAGCACCGGTCAATCTATTCTTCAACTCATTAAACGCTTCATCACATTTCGATGTCTAGTCAAATTTAATAGTATTCTTGGTTAACTTCATTAGATGGGTTGAAATTCTGGAGAAATCCTGAATAAACCTTCGGTAATCTCCTGCCAATTCTAAGAAGCTGCAGACATCCGTCGCAGTATGTGGTTGCTTCCAATTTTGTACAACTGAAATCTCCCCTGGATCTGCCAAAATTCCATCGCTCAGCACTACATATCCAAGGAACCTTACATATTTCTCTCAAAAATGGCAGTTGGATAATTTGGTTTTAAGCACATGTCTCCTCAATATCCTCAATACAATCTCCAGATGTCTTTCAAGTTCCTCCTCAGTTTTGAGTAGATGAGAATATCATCAATAAAAGTCAACATGAATTTGTTGAGAACATCTCTAAAAACTATATTCATGAGATCCACAAAATAGACAGGCGCATTAGTCAGCCCAAATGGCATAACCAATTATTCATAAAAACAATCTGCACCACTGAATGCAATCTTCTGCTATCGTTAGTTGATGGAATCCCGTAGCTAAACCCATTTGCAAGAATATTCGAGTACTATGAAGTTGATCAGACCAGTTATCTATTCGAGGAAGAGGATACTTGTTCTTAGTTGTCTTCTTGTTTGGGTCTCGATAATCTACACAAAGCCTTAGGGATCCATCAGACATTGTAACGAAAACTACCGTTGCACCCCAACTTGAGCGACTAGGTCTAACCAACCCTTTCATTAACGACTCGTCGGTTTGATTCCTCGGTTCATCAGTTTGATTCCTCAACACATCCTTCTACTTTGGAGCCATCCTTCGAATGGGGTGTATAATCGGCCTTGCACTAGGAAACAAGTCATTAGGAACTCAATTTCTCGATGTGGGGGCAAAGTTTTCACTTCTTCAAAAACATCTTGAAACTCCTTCACAATGGGTATTGTTTCTAAACCTTTTTTGGATAAATCTAGTTCACACATGAAACTATCCTTTACCGGACTACGTTCTTTACACCACATTTCAATAATCTTCCCTAACTTTGTTTCCACTAGTACTGTGCTCTTAATACAATCAAGAATAGCTTTATTCTTACATAACCAATTCATACCAAGTAAAATTTCAAATTCAATAAAGTCAAAGATAAAATAGGTCACATGAAAAATTATAGGAAAGGCGAGTAACTCGAACGTTTTCACAAATCATACAAGGATTAGTTGTACTGCCTTATGGGATTAGACACATAAATAGGAGTATCTACTATTTTTTAATTAGTTTTAATCTATCAACCAATCCTTTAGCAAAAAAACTATGGAAGCTCAAGTATCAAATAATACTTTAACTAAATCTTTATTAACATAGACATTACCTTCCAAACTCTCTTGCTCTTTACGTCTTTAGAGGTTGAAGGCTCATCTTTGATAGCGTAAACTTTAACCAGTTCTCCTTTCTTTATTAGTGGGCAAGCATTTTTCTAGTGTTTGGGCTGATGGCAGTTGTGGTAGAGATTTTCTAGAACTATAGGAGAGATGGAACCCTGTTGCCATTTTTGAACTTTGGGACTCCTACCGAACCATAAGCTCTTCTTTCCAAAGTTAAAACACTGCACATTCTTAAATCAGTTCCCCTAAGATCCTCCATTAGTTTGACCTTGCCAGGACTTTTTCCTCTTATTGTTGTTGTTACTGCCCTAAACTGCTACTGGATTCTTTTTGTCCAAAACTTCATATCGGAAACCTATATCTATAAGATCCACAAAGCTTCCTTTCATATGAGCAATCATCCTATCCTGATACTGCTCCATCATCCCAGTAATAAACATCTCATTTTTCTTCAGGGGAGTATCTATTACTCCAGACCCAAAGTGAGATAATACGTCAAATTTGCAAAATATTCCTCCACGAACATTTCTCCTTACTTCATATCCATGAAAATGCTATAGAGGCGGGACCTTCCAGCAGCAAGCATGATCTGTTCTTCAAAAACTTCTTAAACCTTGCCTATGAGAAATTATCTTCTGACTCATTAAGAGTAATGGGCTCCCACCAAGCTAGAGCATAATCCTTCAATTGCCAAGAGGCTAAGAACTTTTTTCGATCATTATTAATGTTTGATCCTTTAAAGATTTTCTCACATGATCAGAGCCAATCTAGAAGTTCAATGATAGATTCTGTGCCTTTAAATGGCTTTCCCCCAAGCTGGTATAATATTTTCATAGTGTGACAAAGTTAACCTAAGGTTGCATAGGAACTACTACTTCCTCAGTTATCGCAACATCAAGAGTTTGACCATTGATGGTCGTTGTGCTGTTATTTTCCCCTCTATGTCCTCTTCAGTTACTCATCTCCTACCATATGAATATAGTAATGTTTCAGTTTAGAATATAGAGACAACAGGGGATAGATATAAAATAACTCAAATATATTTATTCGGATAAAAATTTCAAATACGCACTCTTATTAACTAAACTCATAGTTTATTACTAAACCTATTTCTAATGAGTCGACCGCATCAAGGCTTGGGTGTTCGCTCAACCTAAGCTCCGATACCAAGTGTGAAAACATGCCTTTTTGACCTTCGAACATCGAAACCAATACATCTATGGTATTTACGCGCTGCAAATTCAAGTGCCGAAGAGGCAGATAATCAAGGGTAAAAGAAAATGAAGATAGAAGACAGAAACACATATTCTCACATTGCATTGAATAACTTATACTTTTACATATAGATAGTACATACAATCACTCTCAAAATGATGTACTGAGTTATGGTAAGTAATAACCCAGTTAGCGGCAGTTATAACTGCCTATCCCTACACAAGTGTTAAACATACTTATAAATAATAAAGCAGAAATAGAAATGGATACATATCTATAGAGAAATCTTCTGCTCTATACTCCAAGCTCCTTCAAAATGATCTAAGTTAAACCTGAGCACTTTGCTGCCTAAAAAAATAGGGCATCGAAAGTTTAAGGGAAAAGAAAATAAACTCTAGTCAGTCATAGGGCTGGTGTGAGAAAAATCAAAAGAACGGATACTTTTGAAATCAAATGGTACATCATTAGGCCGCGCCACACATAAACACGTATGAGTTTTACCTTATGCTAGCCAAATCATTTTCTATGTAAAATCAAGGATATTATTTTTAATGAGATTCTTTGAAAACCCTTTTCAAATAACATATTAATCATAGTCGAAATTATTGCATAAATTAAATTCCAGCATACTAGGTTCTACAGTCAAAACCCTAAAGGCACCTATTGGAGAATGGATTTCCAACAATGATAAGGTAAAAGAATACCTTCTGATAGTACATCTCTAGAGGAATGTACCGAGGTACAGCCCCACTGCCCTATACCAACATAGAACATAACTACATCTACCATAGATAGTACCAAATATCCCATTACCCTCGGTCATTCTCGACCTATCCATGGGATCCCAAGCATACACAAGAAATCTGATATATAGAGGGAAATCTAGAAAGTTAATGATCATATCCTAATGAGTGCTACCCACTTAACCCTACTGCATCTACGCTATTTTTTCCATTAATTATGTGAGGCTTGAGGTCATGTTTTACCTTTCACAAGAAAATCCTAATTTGAATGCCACATTACCATTTTCGATGATATACTAATTGTTTCCATAAAAGTACAACTCCCGAGTTCATACGCCTCAAGGAAGGGTGTTAAGTATACGGGGGGTTATTTCCTATACCATCAGACAGATGTATATTTGTAAAAACCAATGTATGTAGTCTTAGAAATGCAATGTCAAAAATTCGTCCATACAAATTGTCCAGAAACAGGACAAACCGAGCGTACTCCTATTACATCCAATTTGGGAATCACCCCTAGGATTAGTAACGAGCCGTCCTTGCATTGAAGATTTCTAAATGGAGGTACCACTACCACTATATATATGATATGTGAATCACCCTAGAGGTTAGTGGCAAGCAGCCCTATATTACGAAGATCTCCGCCTTAAAATCATCCTTCACTTTCGAATGCATATATTGGTTCGAAGTAGTATTCAAATAGGAATCACCCAAATCCGATCCCAGTTTCTCCGAACCAATTATTGATAAAAAGTTGTTAGGTATGTGGGTGATTATTATTTAATTAATCAATATCTTTTATCCAAGTAAAATATCTTCTTAAAGATATATGTCTTTAAACCATTTTCTTTTTTAGCATATACAGGATTGTTAAACCTATTTTTTAATTTTGGAAATACCAAATCGTTTCTATTTATTTACATAGGAAAACATTATTGAGTGAAAAGTGATTTATAGAAATTATATTAATTATACTCAATACTAATTTCCATATTTATCCTGTACTATTTATCGAATAATGTTGAAATCACCTTCTAAATTCACATGGATAGTTTGAGTTCCCTCCTCGGAATTTAATACCAAATTTAATTAGAATGTTACCTATATCACCAAACATCTTATTATTTTAAAATTTGGTTTAAACTTTGAAAAACTCCAAATCTCCTTTACTTTTATCTTAGCAAGATGCGGTTTGAGCAAATCAAATTTACTATCCCCTTCATCGGGACAGTTTGGATAGTTAAAGAGAGCAGGAAACTGGTTTTCTAAGGCCAAGCCTGGAAATTATCTCTCTGTCACCCATAAGGCGATCAAGTTATTGATCAACTCTAAACCCTTTAAAATACTTGATTTATTATTTGAAAAATATTTATAAAGGATTCGGGGAAGAAAACCTAAGTCTAAATCTTATTTCCAAATTCCTTTGTTAAATTGCCCGTGAATAGTGCTTTTAAGGGCATCGTATTACAAATCCCATTTAAACCTTTTATATGTCCGATCTTTCCATTTAAAACTCTTTTAAAATACTTTGACATATTTTTAGAGTTTATATCATATTTTAAATACTTAAAAATATCTATTTTTAAAAGTTGATATCCATATTTTACGAACTACCAAAGTGTGATGATTTTAAAAACTTATTTTGGACATATCTAAAATTTTACAAAATGAAATCTTGGTTTTTATCCTTCGTTTAGAGAAAAATTCTTATTTCGAACGATTCTGAGCTATATTCCAATTTGCACATTGATTTAACTTTTATGGCGTAAAATCGCAAACCGCCATTACGCGACGCATCTATTTCGACTCTAATTTCGTACCTTTTCTAAAATTTGCTAAAATGAGTCTTAATATTTATAAAACATTTTTAAACCATTTTTATTCATGTTTAAACAAGTTTAACTATGCCGTAACACTTTTATAATTAACAAAAGAAAGTGATTTCTTCGTGTAAATTCGACGTGTATTTACTGTGAATTATTTTCACAACCGCAAATATATTATCGCATCCAAAACATGATGATCAATCATCGAAAACAAGCATAGCAAACATATCATATTAGCACATGATTTATAAAATAAACCATCAGAGTTTCTTACATAATAGCTTTCTGATCTAATTTTTAGTGCTATGAATTCGACTATAGCTTCGCTATTCTCGCACCAAAGCTTATGATATCTGTCTCGGGACCCTAAGATGTGCTTGGCCTTGTAGTAAAGAGGGTGGAGATGCCTAGATGAGCTTGGACAATCAAAAAGACGAGAAGATCACTTGCTTTTAAATTTCAAACTAAGGTGGTATATCTCTATATATTATGATTTATTTCGGCAGAACTTCAATCGGTTTTGGAATATTTTTAAGAGAAGATGGAGACCATTATTGGGCTTGGAATAAGAAGAGAAGCTTAGGAATATTTAGGGTGAATGAGTAAATGAATTTGTGAAAGCATGCCTTTCTATTTGTGGGCAAAAATTTGTAAAATATCCAAACATCATCATTACACATCACATCGCCTTTTCCACCTCAACACCACCACTTGCATTCCTCATGGTTCGGCTGTGCTCTCCCACCTCCCTATGTCATTTCCATCACTTCCCTTATCTTTTAAGGCATGCATTTGGATGAGAATGTGGACTAAGGTGGAGACATGTCATCATTAGCTAGAGAAATATCATGATATTTTTTTTAATTTACCATTAGTTATTTTGAGATGTAAATGTAATTCTGATGTGTATGTATGTGTACATGGATGTTTATATATTTGTATGTGCATATGTATGTCATATATAACATATAATAGCACAACTTCCTCGTGTTAAACCGTTACCAATCCGGAACCCGATTTCCGATCACATTTCTACTTCTTAGTTGGAATATGGTCTCATTTGATGTTAAAACAATTATTAAAGCGTTTAAACTCAATTTAAATTCAAAAATCAATCATTTAAAAGTGATGACATCATTGATGATGTCATAAAGGCATTTTATTTCCAAAAATAAAATAAATAATTTTATTACACATTCTTACTTAAATGAAGAAATAAGTGTATGTAGAAAAAATCAGGCATGAATTCCGATGGTAAAAAGTTGTTTATCGATAAAACGATTTTCGATCATATTATCGTTATTTTTTCGACGAAAATCCAAAATCCTTATGTTTGGAAAACAAATTTTATAAACAAGATCACTATAATTATTGATCACATAAAACATGGTTATTTATGTTTAATAACCTATATTTGAATATTTAAAATTAATTAAATATTCTAGTTGAAAGCGGTAAAATTACAGGTCGTTAATCCCAGGAGTCCATAAACCAAGCATAGACAGAGCCATGAGGTCAAAGCCAAGATTATCCAAGATGACAAGTTAATGGGGTTCCCCAAATTGGGGATCAGTACAGACTCCTCCCTGGGATCGGTACCGAACCCCAAATTCAACTTGGGTGGACTTCATCTTTGCCTATAAGCTTATCTCGATGCCTATGGTCTATTTCCAAGGTTGAATTGCTGAGCAATTGTAATTCTTTATCGATCTTTATGAACACCTGAATCTACAGCTTTGTTCTCCCACAACTTCATCATTTGGGCTTAGAGACAAGCGAAGGTTGGTGCAAACAACTATGGATTCGCGAAGCCTACAACAAGACGATCCAAGCTAAGGAATTGAAGACTCAAGAATCATCGAACCCGGGGGCCAGTACCAATTCCCACCTAGGGGTCATTCTAAGTCACATATATTATTGAGCTGGCACCTATCTTTTTAGGAGAATGAGTCAATTTCGAGCATAACGAATAGAAGACATTATGTGCGAGTTTTTAGGCCCCTTATTTCTATAAATAGGAAGGTAGAGCTCGCTTTTGGGAATGTTTTGGCTCTAGTTCCATTATTTCTTGTATCCTTGTAACTCTGAAATTTTAAGTGTTGAAGTTGTATCGGCTCCTAAGAACTTCTGCCTCCGAGTGAGTAACAAGTAATAAAGTATTAAAGTGGACGTAGGCTTAGCTTTGCCAAACCACTATAAATGATTGTGTCTCGTTTATTTTCTCATTTTAATTTACTTTTCTTCATTTAATCTCTATTACATATAACTCTTAGATGTTTGTGCCATTTTTGGTTCAAATATAGACCAAGACATGCAAGATATAATTAGGAATTCAATCGCTAAAATTTCAATTTGATCAATTTACATAAAGTGCAACTTAGATATCCTTAAATGTTAAGGATGAGCAAATGCACTTTTTTAAAGTTTGTTACGGTCTTTTTCTATGGTTTCCTTTTGAATGATTCAACCATTTTAAGAGGAAAGCGAATGTATGATAGTGGATGTAACTTAAGGCACAATTGGAATGAAGAGAGTAAATAACCACTTCTGCTTTATGAAGAGACACCAGAAATGAGATTTGTATAAAATAATAATATATGCTTAATAAGGAATGTGAAATATGATTTCAATTTCAAAATATATTTTTGTATAAAAAATAGTCTCCACTAAAAGTTATTCAATGAAGTTTAAGATATTTGATCTAAGATTCTCAATTGTAAACTAGTTACAGTGAATGAAATAAAATACTATAATAAGTGGTTGAATATAGTTTTGTATTTCGTACGCTATTATAGTAATGGTCGAAATAGTAGGATCATACCATATAACACTTCTTAATGGAGGCATCGAGTTGTGAAAAATAATTTTCGTAAACATATATATATATTATTTATGAAATATAATAGCCTTTTCAGTATTAATTGAAAATAGATATCATTTTATTTCAATATAAATATTATGAATATTTGTTATAAGATAACATATAGTAATGATATTTGTTTTCATATGCATTAGAAAATACGAAAGTATCTGAAGTTTTATAATTATTTTGGAATTATGGACTAAGCCGAAGTTTTAAGAAATAATTCATTAATTATATAATTATGAATCATATGGTACGATGATTATTGCTCAAATGATTAAGATCAAAGCAACCATTCAGCGGGAGCAACATAAGAGTTAGTGAACTCTTTAGATTAATATATATATATGGATATATGCAGTCATACGTCTAATGATACCTAAATGAATCTATATAATTCGATAAAAATTCACAAATGAATTAAGAAATAAACATGTGTGTATGATACACATTTATTATGTCTCTAATAAGTTTAAATAATGTAAACAGAAGTAACTAATGTAACCTGCTAAAGGAAATAAAATGATTCAATTTGATCGAATATGTGAGTATATTGGAAAGAGTTTCAAATGTACCTAAAATGGATAAAGATTCAATCTAAAAGGTCACTCCTTCCTATAAAACATAATGATAAGGAGTAATTGGACTTTGTTGAACAAAGTACGATTGAGAATGAGTGAAGTTGAGTTAACTTCTTTCCATAAGGCCATGTACATAAGAGCAGTATATAAGGTTAGAATTCATATCATTTAGAAGTATAGTTTATGATATCATATAAGATAAAGGTTTATAAAAAAACCCTAGATATCATAGGTCAAGGAGTTGATATGTTGTGCAAGTCGAAAAAATGCATGTCATAATTACTCGTGAGGGACCTTGTGTGGACCACTCCAAAGGAGTTTGGGACCAAAAAATTTTAATGAACAATTTATGTTTTGAATATAAGTTTCGTAAACTAAAACTGAATTAGTTTTATATATACAAGGTAATTTATAAAATATTTATGAGTACCATTTTCGTTTCATTGAGAAATAATTTTTGTTTCAAGAGACATCAACTTTGCAACAAAGTAATTTCTTTTATAAATTAATGGTAGTAATGTGGATTTGAATATGGCCGAAAGATAAAACCGATTATTAGTGATGAAAAGAAATTAACCAAACTTAATGGACACAACATATTAGAATGCCTAATAAGTATTCTAGCACACTAAATAAGTCATTAAGAGTACTGACTTTGGTATATAGCACGATGCACAAATCCAAAATAGATTCCAAGTACAGTATCAAAATATGATTTTGATCATTATACTCAAAAGGATATGATCCATTGGTTGCAAATGTGTTTTCAAGAAGAAGACTAGCGTAATAAGAATATAGTGAGCAATGTTGATAACAATAACGTCGTGAATATCAGTCGTTGAAATTAGCTTAACAGATTTATCATTTAATATGCTTAAGTTAACTAAGATTTTTCTTGAAAATTATCACTCAATATGACTTTGAGTTTTGGCACATATATGTTGAAATAGAAAGTTCTAACTAATGATTTATAATGGACTATTTTCACATAACAGCTAAAGTTTCTCAAAGTCAGTGGGCATGATAATGAGTTTGTGGGTTTCAAATATGATACAAGAACTAATATGAAAGTGTTGTTTAATAAGCATTAGTGTTGAAAAAGTATTTTGATAGAAATTTCAAATAGTTTGATTTTCAAAATAATGCAGAGGAAGCATGTTCCATTAAGAAAATACATTAAAAGGTATCTAAGTATTTCTAAATTATAAGTAAATAACAAACTGTTGATCATTAACGATGTGCCTATGATAAAACCAATTATAGTTCGGCATTTTATTTCTCAATATAGGATTTGAAAAGACATCTTTTACAATTTGTATAAAAGGATTTTGGGAATGTCCCAAACATTATACGTACATACATCCATACAGTATTAAAATGCTTAATATGGAGCATTTAAAATGGATCCCTTATGCATTGGTAATATGAATTATCATACATGATGTATTGTCGGCATTATCATAATTTGCTTATGTGTTTGACACATAAAGCAAGTATTAAATATGAACTAAGATCACTAATTGGTAGTTAAGAGTATTCTCGGGTATTTGCAAAATATTAAAGATTATATATAGAAATATGAACTTCTTATGAAGGTGTATTCGAACTTGATCTTCATAAATGATATCGAGTATAGTATGTCAATCCTAAATTCATAATCATCCATCGTTAAGAAGCTTTATGTTGGAAATGTTCCAAACAAAAGGTTATGGCCGATTCAACCAAATAAGTGCATCGCCTTGAATAGTGCCGCAATAAAAGCAATGTATATGCGTCAACATACATACGTACATTCATACATACATACATATACATGTATAAATTTATAACTGAGCTTGAGGTGATTACAGATATTATGAATCATATGTTATTATTATATGATAACAATGTCGTGATACATATTATGAAAGATCCTAGAATCGTTGGAAGTCAAAAAATTACTTAAAAAAGTTTCACATGATAAAGGCAATTTATCAACGCCGGAGAGAGTTGATTGAAAGAGTAGATAGTCAAAGTAACATAGTAGGTCCATTCACAAAGTGACTAACTCGATAATTTCTCAATAAAATAATCAAAGGAATGGAATTGAGATTCCTTAATTAGCCCCAAGCACTAGCATGAAATGGTTAGAGTTAGGAGTATGCACTAGGGTCAATTCTATAATTTATAAATTGTTAACTCTGCAAAATCTTGTTTGAAATGAAATGTGTTATTCTTTCTATTATATACTTGTTATATTGTGATATGTTAGTTAATTATTTAATTTAAGTATATTAAATTAAAAATTCTTAAACAATATGTTATGTGATATTAATTGCAATATGTTGTAATCATGAGAAATTTATCACATTAAAAATAACATACTATTATGCATATTCCTTGTTAAGATGTTTTGAGATAGAATATCAATATGTCCATTGAGAATTATTACATAATACTCTTCAAATGTTAGGAAGTGTGTTACATGTGGCTGGTGGAGGCTCCAAGGGGTTATATACTGATAGTTACTGGTTAATTATGGAATGATTTGCTTGAGAGTTTTTTGTTGTTTAATATAACTAAGGTCAAACAGAGAATCTCGAAATGATGATATTACACAGTTCTCCCAACTGAAGAATAACATTGAACTTCAATATGGATACTGTTTGCACCTAAAATCAGCACAAACAACCGAAAGATTTTTTAAAGAGAAATAAATGAAGAATATAAAATGAAAATAGAGGAAAACAGTAATGAAATAACAGTAAATCAAAACAATAACATGAGCATAGCGATCTATAGCGATCCGCCGTTATTTGCCTATGTCCCCTTTGAATAGATTGCTTTATTAATCACTTTATAAACTGAGTACAATAAAAATCGGATAAAAATCCTTGGTTACAATAGGGTACAAAGAAACCAGCAGCGTAAAAGTCTCAAAAATGAACAACCAAGCCTTTATTTATAGACAAAGATGGCAAAATATCTTCCTGAAAATTCAAAGAAGGATCTCCAAGACCATATAGACCCGTAACAGCGATCGTATGGACTAAATCCAAAAGAATAGGAATCGATACCGGTCCCTTGTTTGGGGGAATGTGTGGGTGTGATCCTTATGGTAGCTTCCCCATGTTAAAATATGCTTAGCCTCCAAGTTGCATGCCAATTGGATTAGCGGAACCTAAGTTATTGCTCGATCTTTGCTTCAATGTGAATTGCCTTCTAATTTCAATCGATCCTTATTAAGGTAAAAGGGTCGATCGCTCTTATTTCATCCTTTTAAGGTGTGATCTCTAGGGTAGGCTCCCTAGCATCCCTACATCTTTCTCACCAAAATTTCATATGCATCGGACTTACGGATCTTGATGTATTGATTGTTTTCGATTGGAGTGCACTTGCTTCCTGAAACATGTAGATCCCTTTGTTAGAGGTTGATTATAGCAGATCCCTCCTATATGTTGAACCATATTCCATACTTTGAACATTCTATGTTGCATATCTCTAAATTCTATTCAATCACGACTTAATATTATCATCTATGCTTGACTTCTGGACCCCATAATCACTAGACGTATTGGCCTTGATGACAATTGAATCTAACTTGTCCAATCAGTTTAATATAGTTGGGACAAAATGTCGAATAACACTTGTCCCTAAAGTATGCCTTGTGCTGAACATGACATGCTTTGAATCGAAGCAGGTTAGAGTCGTCAGAAAGAAATTCATCCAATGTTCTGGGTAGTTACTCTCTATGTTCATTTCTATGAAACTAGTAAGCTTTAGCTATCCGATCTAACCTCGACCTTGAAAAATTCAGGTTTGAATTCGATTTCCGCCAATTTCAAAAATTAAAATTTTAGAATATACATATGCACATTCAGGTACACTTTCTTATCGTTGGCTCGTGGACGCGTTTGCAAGCTTATGGGTATTCGCCAATTTTCATTGAATAAGATGCGATTTGACTACATTTTGTATATAGTCTTCTATCCATGTTTGCATGCACATTGGCTCAGACCTGGTTAGAAGATGCCCAAGAAGCCGGTCGAAATGAAATTAAGGACATGTTCGATCCTCTTATCATGGAATATAATGTTGAAGTCTTAATTCATCATGATCTGAGTTTCCACGAAGAGGGCTATCTTGAATCACTCGCCGAGGCCTGGGATTACATTGTTGAAATGAAGAAGAAAGACCTCGGTAAAGCTGATTTAGATGAAGAGAAGATGGTGCCGAAGATTCTTTGTGGGGATGAGCCTTTAGACTTTGTTGCTATGAGACTTCGATACTTTGACATTTTAGCTCCTTTCGACAGTGGGAAAAATATTACAGACTCTTCCCAGTCTAATCCAAAAGCCCCTGCAATTCAAATGGTTGAAGCGTTAGTTTCTCTTAGCTCGGGATAGGATCTAAGCTACGATCCGGATAGACCTTGCTATCAATCAACGGTGCTGACTCCTATTCCAGAGGGGGCACTTCGGCAATAATTGAAAGTCGGTCGAATGCAGGTATCCCGCTGTATCTCCATTATTCAAGAGATTTTGTTCCTCGTGCTCAATAGTCATGGGGTTATCTTTTGGTTTACGCATATTTATAGGTATTTCGGGTCCCAGTCAGACTCTAGGAAGCGGTGCTACCATGGAGCAACAATCGACTTCTACTAAAACTGCGACAGCTACCGATATTCCAGGGTCTCGATGCTTAAATTATCGGAGCACTTGATGATGGAAAAGCCGATGGCCTACCATTGCCAGATGAATCATATAACCTTATGATCACTGGCACCATGGAATATACCGATGAACTTAGCTTAAAAGAGCCCATTGAAAGAGAGGAGTTGCAGAAGAAAAAACTAACTCTTAACCCGCGGATATGGACATCGACAATCCAAAACTCATTCCACTTCAAGTCATTCCACCCGACAGGTCGGTTCCCTACGAACTCCTTCCAACCTCTGAAAGCTCTCCTTCCATGAGCGGCAGAGGATCACAGAAAAGGATAGGCGGAAGTTTAGGAGTGGCACTCTAAAGAAATCCAGAAAGGAGAAAGGGCAGAAGAAATATTCGTCACTCCGGCTTAGTTTGTACATAGCTTGCATAGTTGTTTTTCTCTTTTGCGTCCATGAATGTGAGTATACGACCCCCGTTTTTAAATAGAATTGTATCACAATTCTAAAGTTTAGCATGCAAATAAAAGTTCTTTGTTTTTTGTCAAAATCTTATGTGCATTTTGTCTAAGTGGTCGAGCTATTACTTTTCCATTCAATGTACTTGTAATTCATTGCTCGTTTATTCAGATGATAATCCGTTAATTCTATCCCACGGCCTCCATGTGGTCGTGGCCCTATGTTGTACCAAGCGTAGGGCTCAAATCCAAGGATTACGATTTCGAATTTAGCTGTTTAAGTGATTATATGCTTGCCTTAGTCTCGGGCTTGTGGAGTTAGATAATGGAAGGTTGGAATCCATCCTTAGCGATTTTTTGTTCCTCCTGTCGATTTTAGGTTAGAGTTTACTGAATAGTGAGTGGTCGAACCGCACTCACCTATTTGTTTATACTCATATCCGCACTTTGGGGATAAGAGCTAGTTGGTGGGTGGTCGAATCATACTCGTCTAGCATTTATACTCCAGTCCACACTCTAGGGACTTAGATTTATTTCGAAAAATAGTCAGACCATACTTATGTTAATTGATTAGTTTGACCCTAAGTCCAGGGTTTAACTTGGCGAGCGATCACGATCGCGTTTGATTCATGTTTGTCCTATTACTTGGTAGGATTAACTGGGTTATCAGATGGTCGAATCACATCCATTCCTCGTTAGGTATTCTATTCATCGGATTGTGAGCAAGAATTTTCATATAAATAGTCGGGCCATGTTCATTTTGTTTAGTTCAATTGTGAACTTATATAATTGGCTAGCTCCAAACTCTAGGAACCTACTTGGACATATTAATATTAATTAGTCAGGTATCGTAACTAATATGTAATGTTAAGCAATCATGGATATAAAGGAAATTCCAAACTTTATTTACCAAATGGAAAAAATGACATAATCTATTTTAGTATATATCTAGAAAAATGAAATGATAAAGAAAATTTGGAAATTGAATACAAAAGGATGAAAATGAAATAAACAAAGTGAAATAGCATCGTAAATGCTCGTTATTCCATGCCCTTGGGAGTGTAACGCTATCAACATTCGCTAGTTTGAAAGTTCCTTCTCCAAGCCTCTGTTCAATGACATACGGCCCTTCCCAAGTAGGTCCATGTGTGATAGGACAGGAAAAATCTGTTTCAGGACAAGATCGCTGATTTCAAAGGTTCTAGGTTGAACTTTAGTATTGTAGTATCGGACGACTAGGTGTCGATGTGTAGCTGCCCTCGATTCAGCTTCTTTGCACTTCTTACTGATAAAATCTAGGGATCCAAGACGAGATTTCTATTCATTCTGGTATCATAATAGGTCACTCAATGAGAAGGAACTTCAAGTTCAACAGGAATGACGGCTTCGAAGCTATAAGCGAGGGCGAATGGAGTATGACCAGTCTTAGACTTGTGGGTGGTTCTATAAGCCCATAGTGTTATTGGAAGTTCATCCATCCACTTACCTCTAGCCTTTTTAAAACATTTCTTTAGAATGGACTTTATGATTTTTTTCATTGCTTTGACTTGTCCATTTGCTTGAGGGTGAGCAATTATCGCGAATCTCTTCTCAATATGATGCTGACCTTAGAAGTCTTTAAATTCAGTGTTGTCAAATTGGGTCCATTGCCAGTCACAATGGTCCGTGGAAGGTCAAAATGACAGATGATGTTTCGAACAATGAAGTTGATTAGTTTATTTGTCGTGATCTTTGCTAATGATTCTGCTTTGGCCCATTTGGTGAAGTAATCAACTGCGATGATGGCATACTTTGCACCACCTTTAGAAATCGATAACTAACCGATAACATCTATTCCCCATAGGGCAAACGACTATGGACTGACCATTTGTGTAATTTCCGTTGATGGAGCTCTTGGAACTTTTGCGTATATTTGGCACTTGTCATATCGCCTAGCATAATTAGCAGCATCTCGGTTGACAATCGGCCAATAGTACACATAATGGAGTATTTTCTTCTCTTTGCTAGGCTTTGCCTCCCAGTGTGATCGCCACATTCTCCTTCATGAAATTCCCTTAGAACTCGTTTTATTTCACCGTAAGCGATACACCGAAGTAGGCGAATAGAAAAACCATATATATGTGTGTGTGTGTGTGTGTGTGTGTACGTATGTATGTGTGTGTGTGTGTCTCTCTCTCTCTCTCTCTCTATATATATATATATATATATATATATATATATATATATGTATATGTATATATATATCCTTCCTAAATGATATATTATGAAGCTTTGCGAAGGACTTGTCGTTTTTTCACTCCTCCATTAGGGAAGAACTCTCGATAGTCTTTAATTAGAGTCATCCATGACTCCTTCTTAGGCTCTATCTCTAGTCCCTAGTCGATTTCCATCAGGTTTATGCTTGGAGCATCTAGTACTTCGACTGAACCGAGCCCATTTGTTGTGCTTTTCTGGTGCTAGCAAGCTTTGCCAATGAATCAACCCTTTTATTTTGATCTCTGGGAATATGTGTGATGTCGTAATACTCAATGCCAGTCAATAGTTCTTAGACATGGATAAGGTACGGGGCGAGTTATTGTCCTTTAGCTTGGTAATCTCCCCTGACTTGGTATATTACCAATTGTGAGTCGTAAAAGATTTCAAGATATTTTGTCCCTAGTTCTTTGGCAAGTTTAAGTCTAGCAATTAGAGCTTCATACTTAGTTTCATTGTTCATTGCAAGGAAATCAAGCTTTAAAGCATAGAAAATTGATCTATCTTCTGGAGTTACTAACACAATTCCAGCTCCAAAACAATGATAGTTGGATGCTCCATCCGTATACATCTTCCACTGTATGGTAGGGGTTCCTCTTTCCTTCGGGAGATCATCTTGAGCAATGTGTTCTTCTATAATATCCGCCAGTTCCTGTCTCTGGAAAGCCCTCCGAGGAAGATAAGTGATGACGAATTGGCTCAGCTCGATATTCCCCTTGAGTAACCTCCCGAACATCTCAGATCACTTTTGGATCAGTCGTGATGGCTGGTTGGTTTAAACATTTGTAGGATGATCCTGAAAATAGGGGTAGAGCTTTCGCGAAGCAATCAACAAGCTATAGACCAGTTTCATTATTTTTGGATAGTTCCTTTCAGCTCCTGTTAATCATTTTCTAACATAATAGACCGGTCCCTAGATCAAATTCTCTTCTAGAAGCAGTGCAGACTTATAGCATGTAACAACACGACCAAGTCGACATACAAGTCTTTATGATCCACCAACTTTGACAAGACAGAAGGTCTCTCTATATGGTTCACCAAAGCTCGGAATGCATCTTCACAATTCTACATCATTCAAAGTTCCTTTTCCCTATTCTAATGAAATTAAAGAAAGGAATGCATTTATCGGTGGCTTTGGAAATAAATCAACTTAGGGCTGCAATCTTCACATTGAGGCTCCGTATTTGTTTGATGTTCTTCGGCACTTGGATGTTGTGAATTACTTGAATCTTTTTAGGATTATCTTTGATTTCATGGGCATTGGCGATGAAACCTAAGAACTTTCCTAATGCAATGCCAAAAAAACATTTTAGAGGATTGATCTTCATTTTTTAATATCGAAGGATATCGAACATCTCTACAAAGTCTTTAATGTGGTTGCTTGATCTTCGTGACTTTATCAACATATCATCGATGTATACCTTGATCGTCTTTCCAATTTGATCTTTAAACATTCTATTGACTAGATGCTTATAGGTCGCTCCAGCGTTCTTCAATCCAAATTGAATTATGACATAGCAATACAATCCAGCATCGGTAACGAAATTTGTGTGCTCCTAATCGGGAATATGCATTAAGTTATGGTTATATCTAGAGTACGCATCCATGAAAGATAGCAATTTGTGTCTTGTCGTTGAGTCTACCGCTGGTCGATCCATGAAAGGAGAAAACTGTCTTTTGGGCAAGCCTTGTCCAAGTTCAAATAATCAATGCATGTCCGTCACTTTCCAATCGCCTTCTTCACAAGTACAGGATTAGATACCCATTTAAGGTAGAGGGTGCCATGAATAAACCCATTGCTTTTGAGCCTATCAACCTCCTCTTTAAGGGCAGTCGATCTCTCTGGATCCATGTCACACCTTTTTTGTTTCACCAGACCATGTCGTGGATCGATATTCAATGCATGGCTCGCAATGGCAGGAGATATCCCACACATGTCAGAGTGAGTCCAAGTGAATGGGTTAAGATTTTCTCAGAGAAAACTAGCAAGTTCTTTCATCATTGGGGGGTTAAGCTTTGATCTGATCTTTAGGACCCACGACGAGTTATCGTGGCTGACCGTTATGTCAATTGTCAGCTCAGTCGATGCAGCCTTGGTCTCCTTGGGCTCTCGCTTATCACCCCTTGGATCTATGTCTTTATAGAAATGACCATGGTGCCCGAGCTAAGGCTCAGGCGCTCATTGTCAATCTTCATTGGCTTGGACGCGAAGAAACTTGTCCACATCCTTACCTTTCTTCTTCCATTGAGCATTTCTCAATTCATGTACATAACAGGCACGTTCTGTCGCCTAGTCACCATGCACAACTCTAACACCATTATCGGTCGGGAACTTCAAAGTCAGATACCACTGGGAAAGAGCTACCCTAAATAGAGCTGGTCATCCTAGGAAAGCGTTGTATGGAGAGTCCACATCCAAGACGACAAATAGTAAAATCCGTACTCTCATGCGGTCTCCTTCTCCCAACTATATGGGCAATTCGACATATCCGACAGCTTCGATTGAAACATTGTAAAAGCCATAAATGCGGGCTTTAGACGTTTCAAGTCCTTAGCGTCCATCCTCATCTGATCGTAAGCCTTTTTTAAAATTATATTTACCAAACTTCCACAGTCAACCAAAATGCTTATCACTAAGGCAGGGCCGATCATGGTTGAAATGACCATTGGGTCGAGCGTCGGTGCATCCACCTTATCTACACCTCTATTTTTGAATACAATATCATCGGCTATTATACACTGCTGTTATTCCAGAGCTTCATCTTTGTACTCAAACAACATTCAAAATACACATGCTTGATCGCGGTAGTATAGCGCTCCATCTCACGCCAATTTTTATCAGCTGGATGCAGTCCTCTAACTATTGTATCGATCACTAATCTTCCACCAGTCCATGCAGGCTCCTCGGTCTTGTGCAGAACTTGCCCTCGGTTGGGTTCGGATCTCCCCTACCCACCATCTTGCAAGACTTTAACAAACTACTGTAACTTTCATTCTCGAATCAGTTTCTTAATAATATCCTAGAGATGCCTACACTCATTTGTGCTATGACCATAACATTCATGGAACCGACAATATTTTCTAGTTTTTTCTACTTCTCCATTGATTCTTTCGGAGGTGGCTTTCTGTATCGCATGTATTACAGGTGGACACATTGACATTCTCTAAAGATATATTCAGTGGTGTGTAGGTATCGTACATTGGAATCCTAGGCTTTCCACTTTTAGAATCCATTTTTCGTTCACAATTCCTATCTCCGCCTTTTTTTGCTGATTTGGTTTATTCTGGATGTTTACTTAAACTTTTCCAGAACTGTCACCAGACAGCTTCATTGCAATGTTGTTTTGTACCCCTTCTCCACTTGGTCCTATAATATTATTCTTCCTAGAGTGTCAAGCTTCCTCTTTCCTCAAATACTGAGCCGCCTTCACATAGAAACACCCCAACATTGCGGGTGGCTTAGCGGCTAACCAATCACCAAAATTGGAATCTGTGACAATCCCTCTTGTTATCGTCACCAATATTGAGTGGTCATTCGAATTACTAACTTTCATGACGGTTATATAGAATCTCTCCAAATAATGTTTTAGTGATTCTCCCCGAGGCTGGATCATGTTGGATAGGGACATTACGTCTTTTGGGTGAGTTGTGTGCATATGGTACTGCTTCACAATAGTCAAATCTAAAGATTGACTGTGGGGGGTAATTTTGTAAACCACATCATTGTTATTCCAAAGTGTGTGATTGCAAAACATCTACACTTGGTTGCATCATCAGCTCATGTAGAATCCATCAGCCATTCATATCTAATATGTGATGCCTGGGGTCAATTTTTCCCTCATACACAGGCTGACGGCATGCTGAACCTTCTTGGATTCTCTACATGTAAGATATTGTATGTGAACAGGGTATGGCTTTTTGTAATGCCCCAATCAACATTTGTTAAGCCTTGGCTCTCCCTCGCTAGTTGTCTAACCATAGTTTACAAGTTCGGTGTTTGGATATTTGAAGCCAAGTGGTAGTCATGCTCCACCTCACGTAATTATCTGGTCAATGTCTATGGGTCGTTCCATGCCATCTTGGCTCAACATCCTCTTGATGTATATCATGTACATGCATTTTATCGTCATTCCGGGGATGTAATTGGTATGCATCCACTTGAACTCCAGTATCCAAATAAATTACAGTAGCTTCAGCTTAGGCTCCAACATGGAAAGGTAGGCTCCTTCCTCTGGAGGAAGGATCTGTAACGATCCCTATGGAGGGATCGGCACTGATCGGTCTCGGAAGACTATGTTGGTTTGCATGTTGATGTCCTGAAGCTTTTATGTGATATCCATTAGTTATGTGATGCTTGCATCTATGATAATCATTTGATGAACTAGAACTCTCCGAGGCGAAATAAGGGGTAGGATCCCTCCTAACATTCCCACGATGTTGTTGACTGAGTTGGTTCATTAGATCGATATTTGCTTGAATCTACCGATTCAACTGCCGGCGACTATCCACTAGCTCTCTTATCAAATTCTAAAATTCAGCTCCTGTAATGGAATCATCTGGGTTCTGGACATCAACTGAATTGGTAGCAGTCACATCCACTGGTTGACTGCTTCGGGCTCTTTGCTGGATGCTAACATTCTCGTTTTTTTCTACATTGAGTAGTAAATCCAGTGTTCCTAACCGTTGTTGACAATTTCTTAGACTTTTGCAAATTTGAGTAGAACAAACATGCTTCTTGAAGATAAATCGAAATCTCTTTGGGGGATTTAAGCAATCCAGTAGCAACAAAGGGATCTAAATAGGACTGAGAATCTAGTCTCGCAGTGAAACACCAAAATGTTTGCATCAAAAATTGGCACAAACACCCAATAGAAGTTTCGAAGAGCAATAAATAAAGCATCTAAAATGAAAATAGAGAAAAACAGTAGTGAAATAATAGTAAATCAAAACAATAACACGAGCACATCGATTTATAGTGGTTCAACGTTGTTTGCCTATATCCACTTTAAATATATTTTTTTATTAATCACTTTGTAAATTGAGTACAATAGAATCGGATAAAAATCCTTAGTTACAATAGGGTACAAAGCAACTAGCAGCATAAAAGTCCCTATTTGAACAACCAAGTATGTATTTATAGACGAACTTGGCCCACCATATGGGTCTCCATGAGGAGGGATCGGTACCGATCCCTTAGTTGATTTTTGGATAGCGATTCCTACGGTGGATTCTTCATGATGAAATATGTTAGCCCTTCAATTCTCATCTCATTTGGACCAAAGGAGCTCGATTTATTGATTGTTGAATGCTAAAGTACCCTTGACTTTTGTCACATGCCGATCCCTACTTGGTGGACTCACATATGTCGATCTATCCATCTATATGCTACGCCGATCCTATCTTTCATATGCTATATCGACCCATCCTTCAGAGGCTATGTCGACACCTTATCCATTCATCCATACCAGTCTCTTATTTGAGAACTTAAGTGTTCCGATACCTTCTAGCCTACAGTGTCAATCCTTCCTTTTTCCACTGAAGTATACCAATATGCGCCATTGAACTAAAGCCTACTAATCCCTTCATGACATAGCCTGCCAATCCATCTTATGTCGACCCCTTGAGCATTACGATGTCATGTCGATCTGTGGTGTTCCATTATGTTATGCCGATCCGTGGCTATGCCAATCCCTGGGCTTCCATTTGCTAGGCTATTGAAGTGCACCGATCCCTCCATAAGAGCGAACTCATGCCAATCCATCGTCTTCTACAACATTGCCAACCCATGTCCTTCAACTATGCCGATTCCTCCTCCATGGGATGAAATATGTCGAACCCTCATATTTGTTGAGCCGTATTCCATACCTTGAACGTTCTGTCTTGCATATCTACCAATTCCGTTCAATCCCGACTCCATGTAGCCATCTGTACCAGATTTCTAGGCCCTACAATCATCGCTCTATACTCATCGACCTTGATGACCATGACCTCTATTGGGTTAAATCCGCCGTTGTACTAGCTTGCCAAAAAAGTGGGCTAACAGCTTTAAATTTTATTTTGGATTTTTAATATATATTCATTGTGTGTGTATGTGTATCATATTTTAAATTATAGATTCATGTTTATTTTTAAATTATTTATCAAGTTAGCAATTAGATATTTTAGAAATTTAAATTATTGACATGGTTAAATATATTTTAACTGACACAAAAATTATTATTATATTTATATATTTTTTAAACAATATTTTGGACAGTCCATGTGTATATAAAGGGACAAATGTATTCGTTGCATTGTAAATCTCGGCATCGGTAAATAGACACATTTTCCCCTGTACACTATTTATATGTTTCACATGCACTACACATATATAAAATTATTTTATACACTTATAAAATATAACACAATTAAATTGAACATTTTCCTCTACAAACAAATTAAATAAAATAAAGATTTTATTTAAAATATTTTATATTGGAACTGAAGCAAATTAGACTTCATATGCCAAATAAAGATCTAAAAATAGTTTTTTTCCTAAATTCAACCATTTAACCGTTGTGTGCTGGTCCATTTCCTTTAGTTGATAGTGATGGTTGGATTGGTGGAAGGAAGGGTGACCACTACTTGTTCTCTTATCTATAGTGTCAAATAAGTATTTTCCCATTGTACCTGAAAAGAAGAAAGATTGGATTATAACTTAGGAATCAGAAGAGTGTATGCAAACCTGCTTGTGACCCTAAGTGTTCTGTAGAGTGCTGGTGGCATATTGAACCTATGGACTATGCTTCGTCGACGTTTGGAGTGGAATATCATCTCCTTAAGGAGGTAGGGCTGCATCGACATGAGTTTGTTTTATATTTTAAGCCTTGGAAGCGATGAGGTTGTCAATGTTAATGTTTTGGTTGTAAAATCCCTTAAGTCTTCTAAAGAGCCATAGATTTCTACAAGTGTAAGGAGTAGAGCTGACTCTTTGATTGGACTTAGGTATGGCTGTAGGATTGGTCTTGAAGATGTAATCTTGATTCGTCTAGTCCTGGGTGCTAGAGTCGAAGTTCCTACTTCTCCAAATGTCTCCTTAATCGATTCCTATTCATCTCCATCTCCATCTTCTTCATTCTCTCCGCTTCTTCTTCATCATCATTTTCTTCTTCTACTCCTCCTATTTCTCCTTCCTTAACTACGTTATCACCTTCTTCCGTACTACCCCTAGAGATGTTAGGTGCCACATTTGGAGCCTCATGGTGTTCAAGAGCTGGAGGATCAATCTCGGCCTATGGGGTAGCTTGGGTGGCTCTTGGTGCAAGGCACACGTAGTTAACCCTTCGATCCTTGTGTAACAGCAAGAAGTAGGCTAGCCATTGAGGTGGTTCACCCTTCTTCCCTCATTTTTAGGCACGTCTTTCAAAAGTTGAAGTATGTGGGCTAAAGAAGCATTCATAGCCCATTAAGGAATATCTATAAGAGAAGAAGTGAAAGAGGATTAGTGACTCTAGTGAAGTACCATCCAAACAACCACCTTTGAGGGAAGCTGCTTGGAAATCTAACAAAGAAGTATTCATCTTTGAAATGGTTTGTTATCGAATCTGATAATGACTTGGCAATCATAGAATGACCCTAAGAAGGTTAGAGATGGAGAGTCAGACCTTCTCTTAAAGTTATAATGATACCGAATCTCTTCAAAGGTAGGCACCTTGCCTAGATTCCTAACAAAGATCATGTAGCCGTAGTTAAAGTACCATGACCTTTAGTGTGGATTTTAGCAGGTGCAGCTTTATGAGTTGAAGCATCAATCTAAGAAAATAATTGAAAATGGATGTGACTCTGGAGGGACACATGTAACAGTTGCAAGAAGTATACCCGTTTGGAGGGTCGTGCACATTTTGATGTGGTAATGGAGTTAAAGTTTCTTCTTAGGGGATATCATGGCATTCATAAATTCTATCGATGTCCATGATCGTTAAACTTAAGGTCAGGGAGTCCGAGTGGTTTCAATGATCATCATGCCATGTAGATTAGCATCTAGGGAAATTTCATCGTAAGGCAATCCCATAATTACAAAAGGAGGAGTTACGGAGGTTTTGCATGTTGACGTTGAGGTCATCTGGCTCTGGAAAGAGTAGAAGTTGCTGCCAGGCAGATGTGGAGGCTCATGTCAGAGATGTCGAAGTAGAAATATATGTGTCCTCGGTGACAAAGAGACGCTCAAAACGTCTAAGAGGTTCCACTCAAAGACTGAAATCTTAATGATGAGCATGGTCAAGTATGATTTAAATTCCCTATTTATTTTGATTAAACCCTAAGTATATCCAATGTTTGGAATTCAAAGGATGTTGACATGTTTTAACCAATCAGCTTCCGTACACCAACCGGGGTAGTATTGGGTATCAATCTATGTATTGTGTGACTTATAGGTATGTTGGAACAATGTATCAGATGATCGAACAATGTATCAGATGTACCCACTAACATATAACTTATATTAATGGAACCAAATGATCTCTAAAGCAGTATGGAGCTCTTATTTGCAGGATTATAGGTATGTGTTGTATGATTTTCTAGTTTGAATGGATGAATGTCCTAGAATGCATCAACTCTTGAATTCAATAAACATTGAAATTACTTTGAGTAAGATGGTTTCTGCAATAGTCGCGATTGATGTTTGAGATAACTGGTGCATCATCTAGTTCAAGCCAAGAAGCATCTCTTCCTTCACCATCTCCTTTCTAGTACTGTAATGAAGTTCTTGTGGTGGCTAAAGGAGGGGACGATAATGATGGGATGTGTAGATCTGAGTTTGTACATGGATCAATGAAATCGATATTTCGTGAATCACGACATGGAGTCAATGATTTTAGTTCAAAAACTACAGTGCCTACCTTTAGAGTTAGATAGGGAAGCTCGAAATCAAGATCTAGAGGAAACTATGGTAAGATAGAACTGATGATCAAGTCATTCGACGGTCGAGTTCTTAGGGGTTGGTTGTAGTCAATTTGATCAAAAACTGGTGATGGCATGGCGGTTGAAGCCTTGCAACCATGTTGGCAAAGCCGAAAGGAGAAGAAAACCAAAGGAGCTCAAGAAGGTGAAGGCTGAGAAATGAGACGGAGTGGAGAAGTTTCTAGGTGTTTTTACTTATGTTTAAGTTAAAGAAAACTGTTCAGTACTCATCAATATGGATCAGAATGGAACGATAAGAATGTTCATATGTAAAGAAAAATGAAATAGAGATCTACTAGGCCAAGGAATGGAATATCTCTTAGAAATTCTTATTTATGATTTAGGACTTTAGATGGAAAACTTCGAAATATATCTACCAATAACCTGTAAATCAATGGTTGTTTGTGACGAAATGGCAATATCCTTAGTGAAGATGCATCGTTCCACAAAAACGGTTTAGATGTTTAAGGCGTCATAGCAGATTGGGATATGAATGCTCATCTCAATCCAAAACAAGCTATGTTTCACAAAAGCATACTTTGGAGGGGAGAAGCAAGTGTTATCTATTTTTTGAACAAGAGAAATTTTGATGAATGTGGACAGCAAAATGATGAAAGAATAGATAAGGAAATTAGAAAGGACCAAGATTGAAGACTCAAATTAAATTAGCGATGTATAGTGTGAAGAACATTGGTTAGTACTGATCCTTATAGATCGGCATTGAACGATCCAATGAAGGGTAAGGGACTCTTCTATATAGCTCTAGGTTCAAGGTTGTAGAAAAAGACAAGTACAAGTGATGTGACATCGGTCGGTACCAATCGATCATCTTTGGCTATTTTATACTTAAAGTTCCAAAGTTGAAGATTTAAACTATTTTAGAGAGAAGTTAAAGAAATATACACCGTATTGATTGTTACCAATCCATATGGATTGGTATGAAATGATCCAACTGTTGTGAAATCACAATTTTGATTTGTTCTTCCTGCTGGATGTTTAGATCTACATATTTGAGTGACTTAACTAATGGTTCGGCAATTCTAAAGTAGAATTCATCCATAAAATAGGCATTTTAAAAAAAATGGACTTTTTGATTCTTTACTTATTTGTACACAGAGTCATTGCCAAATCTAAATCAACTAACTTGAATCTTAGATTTGTGTTGTAATTCACTATATTTGTAATCTCAATTAGTAATAAAAGATATAGTGCACGTATGCACTTGATTTGGGCCAAACCACTCTAAAAATTAGTGTGTTTTTTCTCTCTTTCTTTCTTTTTCTTACTATTTTAACTAGTTTTTGATTGATCGGGAATGTTTTTTTGATTCACGTGCAAACATGTATATTTTCCCATTCGACTGACACATTTTCATCAAGATTTCATATAACATAAACATGGTTGCTCTTTATACAACCTTTGTAAGTGATTGAATAGAGATCAAATATCCATACTCTTGTGTCATTTAGAGTTTAAACCTCATAAATGATAATACACAATGTACAAATTACCACATAAGTGACCAAGGCACGAATGTTTTAAATGGTTATATAAATTTGGCTCTTACATGGGGTTTGAAGCAACAATTAGCCAAAATATTTATTAGTAATTATATTTATATTTCTTCGTCAATTTTTAGTGATGTTTGTTTAGTATTTTTTATCTCGAAAAAGAATTTTATCAATTATATCAACTATGCTAATTTATGTTAAGCGAATTTTATAATATATATTTCACAATCACATATTTTCTTTATTCATTAGATTGGTTCATTATATTTATCTAATAAGGCTTCTATTGAATTCTGCATTTCTAAAAACCTAAAAAATATACATGAATTTTATAAATTTCTTCAATAGTTGTTAGGATCTGTTTATGATCTTGAGGTTCCTCAACAGTCATAGTCCCCGTAAATGGTAAGTAACCATTTACTACTTATATCTTGTATATAACACCTAACCTTCATTTAACTATGTTCCTAATCATCTTCACAACTTGAGGTTTGTTAAAAAATCATAAAGTACATTAGACACTCTTAGTAATAAAAACATTTTTATATTTCTGTGGATAATATAAGCACCACCATACATATTATATACCTTGAAGTTGCTCAAAAAACATAAATATTTAAGATACTCTATTTATACTATAAATGTTGGAGAACACTGTTATTATTAAAGTTGTAATTTAAATATAATTTTATAGAAGATTGTAAACTTTGATCTTCCAATGCTTATGTTCCACTCGTCGATAGGATTATATTTAAATTATATTTGCTCACGAAGTGGGTTTGAAAGTTTATCCTTCCTTTGATGATCTTGTTGCAGCATTAAGTTATCGATCTTCCCCATGTTGATGCCGTTGATGACATTTCTAAGGTTAAATTAGATGTGTTTCTTCCTTCCTTCGATGATTTTTTTGGGTATCATTTGAGTAGGTTTGGTTTCTTGAGCCTTTTGTAATGAGTTTGACACAAAGAGTGGAAGTTTTTATAAGTATGTTGGTGGAGATGTAGAAGAAAGGTGGCTATTCTATCATGTGCAGGATGAAGGCCTTACACTCTCAGTACTTGATTAAGTTAGGGATATAGATCACTTGGTTCTATCGAATGATTCATAGGATAGGAAATTTCTTTACTGCTTAGATTCAATGGACTTTGTCCTTAACTTAGCTACTCTTTTTTAAGGGTTTTATCATGTTATTAGACCTGAATCTTCGGATGAAGGGAATGGATCTTCCATTTCGGAGGGGGATTAGTGTTGTGTTGTAAGTAGTTTGGTAACATGGACAAACTCCCGTGCTTCATTTCTTTTAGCTATTCTGGTACATGTACCGAAGATCTATTTCTTATTTATTTATATATGTGGATGACCCACGATAATGCTGGCTAGCTTTACTGTAATATTTTTTATGGAATGTTATCGATTATTATGGAAGATGAGTATATAACAATTATAACTAATGATATCAAATATCATTTATATACATCCAATGTATGCTTCCTTAAGTCTCATGGGTTTTATTTCTATTAATCTCCCGTTTAATCTATACATATGACGCACACACACACATATGTATGTATATACGTATGTATTTTAAATATGACATTTATAATTTATTTACTCATATATAGTAGTATGTGTTTCCTTTTATTAACTAATTTTTTTAATTAATTCATAAATATAAAATTTATATTTATTTATTGAATTTCAAACAATTTTACATTTATATTTTATAACCCTTCATAAAATTAATTAATTACATGTTAAATTTAAAATAGTTTTAAAATAGTTTTAAAATTACAGTTTACAATTTTTATAAAAAAAATATGTAAGTAGCCAACATAGTTAGCTCATTTGGTTGGTAGTTTAGACCACAAGATTAAAGGTCCCGAGTTCGATCCTCGAGATTGACAGTTGTTGACATTAATGAACCATGTTCAAAAAACTTATGTAACTAATTATTTATTCAATTTAAACAACTTTAGTTAGTTTACATGTTCAAACACACTTCTTGAATTAACCTAAGACTCATATAACATTTAATTCTTCCATATGGCATACGCTAGAATCGAACCATTTAGATGAGCAATGTAAGGGATAGGAGATTATAGAGGTTTTCCACATATAGTGGTCCTTAATTATAGTAACCTTTTCCCTATTTTAAGCATTATATTCTAGACACCTATCTACTTTGATGTTTGTTAAGGCATTGCCCTTCATGCCGAATAATTTATTTACACAAGCATAATACGGATTCTGATAGCATTGTTGAACAAAGTGCACTGGCAGTGGAGTTAATAGGGTGGATTTCAAAAGAAATCCCTTATATTAATTTGTATAAGATCTTTAGTTTGTGTTTGTGTAAATAAATATTTGTTACTACTAAATTAAGTTTAGTATATTAACTAGTAACCAAGTTTGTAATATTTTAATTTAATTTAATTGATTAAAATACTTATTCAATAATGTTTAAAGTAAATAAATTCATAATCTGATATAAAATTAATTTATATGATATATTAATATATTATGGCATATATATTCACAATATGAATATCACAACAATATATATAATACCTAATCTAGGGGTTTATGGAAAAACTGAACGCTTTGTCCTATGGTTAATAAGATGCCTAATTGTTATATACATATATAATATTATATAATTTAAATTATCCTAACTGAAGAGGAAGCATGAAATAATTTTTTTATTCAACCAATAAATATATTTGATATAAATGGTCGGGTAGGCTGAATGCAAAAGGCAGTGGTATATGGTTGTGTATTTTAACTTTGTTTCGATGATGTAAAATGTGAATCCATCGTTGTATTTTTTTTTAAGGGAATGTCACTATGGTATATTTTTTATGGAGGTGAATACCCTAAAGGATCTTTCACGTTATTAAAAGAACCCATGTTCAAAATATATATTTATGTATGTATGTATGTATGCATGCATGCATGCATATGATTTTGGTTTAGTAATTTAAATTTCAAATTCAATTTTGACTTTTTCAAATCTGGATTAGATCTTAAATTAGTTATTCAGAATAAATTAAACATTAACAAAATAATGTACATACATACATATATGTTTTGAATTTTAAATCTTCAAATGTTAATATAAAAATAATAAAATCAATTTTTTATTCTCTGGCTGAATACAAAATACATATGCACACTAGTTTTTATGAATTTCATTTGAATAATATATATATGTATGTATGTATGTATATCTTTGTGTGTGCGTGTGTATATATGTATGTGTGTGCGTGCGTGTGTGTATTTATAAAATGAATTTTATCTAAAACAAATTTTTTAAATATTTTTGAGAAAAATAAGTGATCCTCTTCTGAAGGAGAGCACTCACATAATTTTGTTCTACACTTTAAAAGGAGTTGCCAATAAGCCTGACAAATAGCAGAAAACCGCTTTTACATAGTAGAAGAAAAAGGGAAGCCCTCCTTACATAGAAGAAGAAAAATAATTACACCACCCTACTCAAAAACAATATCATCTATGGAATGACAAAAAACAAGACATTTATTCATAGCGAGTCATCAATAGAAGACAGTAACAACAATCCAGCAATAACAAAGCAATCCCCGATAATTCCTTAGCATGAGCTATCTAATCTAAAGTGTCTCCTAAAACTGAAAGAACCCAGAAGGAGCATGAGACCATTACAAATAAACACTCACACACACACATGTAATGGGGAAGAAAAGATGAAGGTGTAACGACCCACTTTTGCATACAATTCAAGCTGACAATAAACCACACTTGTCCAACTCAAATCAAACAGAAAGATAGATGGTTAAGGGAAGGAAAGAAGAAGAGAAGAAGAAAAGAAACTAAAAACAGTAAAGAATCTCACAATCGCAGCGAAACAACATATAATATAATATCAATGATCTTTACAAAAGAGAAACTTTTATATACATACATCCATTAGAGTACAACAACAATTACAATTATCAGCCTAGATAGTTATTACAACCTATCCACACAAATTTCTAATAATTTCAACAAAAAGTAACAGAAATAAACATATACGAGTATACGACTTGAAGAACTCCAACTCTTCTCCTTGGCTCCAATGCATCCGAAGTGATCTGTAATATGCTCGTTCTGACCTGAGCACTATAATAAAAGAACACTTGTGTCAGTTTGGAAACACCAGGGTGAGAAAACACACCCAACTAGACTTTAAAGTTTTAAAAATCATTTGAAATCAAAAATATCTTGTAAGACCCCGCCACACATAAACACAGGCGAGTTTTTACCTTACGATAACCGAAACATTTCTATGGAAAATTCAGTGACATTATAATAACATCTAAGATGCAAATACATATTAATATTGCTGAAGTGCTTACATCTCATATTTCAGTAGTTGGGCACAACTAAGTCGGTAAAGGTACATATTGAAAAGTGGATTCCACCAATGGCAAAGCACCGGGTTACCACCTATCATAGTGCGTCTCTGGATAAAACACACCGAGAGCCTCACATGGACTCCCTAGGAGTCAAGACCGGTCCCACCCCTTGCTGGACAGCGCCGAGTATGTCAACAATTTGGTTGGGATTAACAACCTAAATGGTCTTAGAGCATACATAATCCATAATATCGATGTAGATTGGGTGATGACCATAACCTAATGGTAGTGAACCACATAGCCTTGAAGCATATCTCCTGATTTTAGCCATTCCCTGTTGATGAGGCTTGAAGCTACGATTACCTTTTATTTGACACTTCTCACTTGGAATGCTAACACTGCCCTCCAGGAAACAATGCAATGCTTGCATTCATCCATACAGGTTATCCAGGAACAGGATAAACCGAAGGAAACCTATTACCACATCCTGTCGGGAATTACCCCTAGGATTAGTAGCAAATAGTCCTTACATATCGTAGACTTTCATAACGAAGCATTACTGCCACCATATATATACATTATGCATCTCGGGTCTAGTGGCAAGTAGCACTACATCATGAAGATCTCCGTCTTCAAAATCATCATCATAAACCTGCACTTTCGAACACATACATTGGTCCGAAGTAGTTCTTGAATAAATCCGACCCCGGTCTCTTCGGACCAACAACGATAGAGAGGCCCTCAACCTCATACGGAAACCAAGTCTCATAGATTTATCACGTTTTCAACTCTCAACTTGCTATCCTTCAGCCAAGAAGGAATCCCAGTAGATTGGAGCACCATAGTCACTCCGCACTACTCGAGTCATCATTCTCAACCCAACGATAGGAAAGCCTACACAGTTAGCTCTATGTTTAGTGCATGACTAATCAGTTCCTACATCAAGTCAAGGAACACAAATAGCCAAATTTGATAGTCGATTATTTAACTATCAAAGCAACAAACAATATCTAGCATATAAGTAGTCACTAGGCCCATTTAATTAATTTTTATTGATTAAAACAATTTTTGAATACTTACTTCAAATTACCTTTAAAGGATATATTCTCAAAACCATTTCAATCTTTCGATATTAGAAAACATTTCCATATGCTTACCAACGGTGTAAGTATATTCAAAAATCATTTCATTTTCAACAATTAGAAAATATTTCCATGTACTTAAAATGGAAATAGGCATATATACAAATCTTAAGGTCGAAAACACTTTATTTGGGTCAAAACGGATGTCATGTAAAACATCGTTACGGCAACCCAAAAACACTAATGTAGGTACACACACACACACACAGATATATATATATATATATATATATCCTATATGTTATATAAAACACTTTCTTTCGGAAATCATTTACTATAACAGTAGTGTTACAGTCCATGCCTTCCACAGTTCCTCAAAAACGTCTATTGCAAAAATAAAATGTTGAAATATATGTTTTCGATACATATCTTATTTTAAATCACTTTCCAAAACCTTTTAATTTCATTTGAAATTACTACTTGCAAAACTTCACTTTTATAGATTATTATTTTAAAAACCATTAGTCTCATAAAAAATATTACTTCCAAAATATTCCTTTAAAGGATTATTTAACTATTAAAAACTTGAACGTATTTCCTTCATAAAAATCTATATTCAAATCTCAACATAAATCATTTCTATTTTTATAAAACTATGTTTATAAATCTCCTTTCTATTTTACAAAACTTCTATTTTATAAAATCACTTTACTTTAAAAAATTCTATTTATAAATTATTCTTCTATAAAAACTCATATTGCTGTCAAAATCCACTTATAAATCCATTTCTTTATATCGAACTTATTTATAAACTATCTATAAATCCATTTACCAAAAATTTTAAATTCATTTACAAAATATTTATAAATTCTGATTATAAATCTATTTCATTATTCATAAAATATCGCTTTTATAAATCCTTTTTATAAACTTATTCAAAAATCTCTATTAAAAATATTTCACAGAACTATACTTTTAGAATAAAAAATAATACTTTTTATTTGTTTAAAGATAAATTCATTCCTTTTTATAATTTAAAAATTATTAAAACATATATACTTTCAAAATCACTTCGAAAATCATTTCAATTCAAAATCACTATTTTACAGTATTTTAGAATACTAAAAATCTGTCCTAGTGCTACCGTTGCACTAAATAAGCAAAAAAATTCATGTAATCAAATATGGCGTCTAACACATCATATATCAAAATATTTGAAAAGTAAAATCAATAGTGTGAGGAATCCTGTTGGATCCCTCCAACCTGTCCCTCTGCATCACATACAAATCAATATCAAATAATATAAATCAACCACTTCGAGGCGGGATTCGTATACTAAGGATCATCTGCTCTTACACGGAAACGTAATAGGGCCTCAATAGGTGGGAATATATCCAACTAATTAGTATATTATCCAAAAAATTAATACGGATCAAAATAAATATCCAAACATCCAATAAATAATATTTATTAACTATATAAGTTTTTCGATTAACCAAAAAAGTGAGATTAACTCACTTTGATTTAGTGGTCGTCAAAACTTTTCGTTTTGAATTAAAGTTGAACGATCGTCAAATTTTAATCCAAAATTCAAACTTGCTCTGAATCCATCCAAATCTAACTCCATATCATAGCCTTCGCCTATACGATCGCAACACAACTCCTTCCACTCAAAATCGACCTCGTGTGGACAAATTATGAATTATTTAATGAATGAGATAATTAATTTTATAGTTTACTTTAATTAACTAAGTTTTATAAATTTAATCTTATTCCCTCTTCTTCTTCATCTTGTTTATGAATACCACCAGGCCATACAATTCTCTTTAACGAACGATCATCACACATACACGTTCGCTGCACTGACCTATCGCCTGTGCCATCGACTGGCCTCATTTGCCGCCGCCACCTTGCCACATGCTGCGTGCTTGCACGATACGAATCGTGAACCCAAACTTGAACGTGGACTGCTCTTCGATGCAATCCTATAGCCTTTGCCTCGGTTGACTTCGACTCGATCCAACTGGTTTTCTTGCCTGTTTCGTTGAGCTTAACATTTTTATAGTTGGAGTCGAACGCCAATTCAGCCTATGATGGCTCCAATTTTTCATGGCCGTTAGATTTGAGAAAGTGATAATTGGGGCTACAGCCTAATTCTCTCTAGGTTGTGCAAAAGAAGAAACTTCAGGTCTTTTTATGGAAATAACTCAAACACTTTTCACACATAAAATATTCGAACCACAATCGAGGTGTGCCGCCTAGCGTTCTATACGTTATATCCCTATTCCAAATGCAGTGAAACTAGTCTCGAAACCTAATTCGATCACATGCAGAAGATAGCTTTTTCAAACCTAAATATTATATTAATTTTCTAAAATTAATTCTACGTGTTTCGATCTCGCATGCCGAAACGATACGTCCAATCGCTACGAAATTCGACGGCATGTTATAATATACAACAACGAATCCAATGAAAACGGTTTCATCCAATTCCAAGGCAGTACCCCGGAAGACTATTTTTACACGTTAAATAAAACGAGTAATTTCCAAAATTAGTTTAATCAATTTTAAATCCAAAATAATAGTTTACTATCTTCCCTCTTATTCAATTAGAGTTTAAATCAACTTTAGAAATCATTTTCATTCATATTAAATTCAGGATTCAATTATTTAACAATTCAAAATTTTAAATTTAACAGTTTAATTTCCAAATAAATCGCTATATTTCGAAATCCAAGTTATTTAATTTATAATATTAACCTTTCGATATTTAAAATCAATTAAGTATTCCAAATTCAAATGACTAAAATTCTGGATCGTTACATTCCCCCCAAAAAAGAATTTCATCCCTGAAATTACCAAGGCAAATGTCACAAACCCATTAACTAAAAACAATCAGTTGAAATAAATTACCAAATTCATTTAAACCACTTAACTTTCAAAATAAATTAGTTAAAACTTCTTATAAAAACTTTTTCTAAGTCTTCAAATTTATTCATAGTTGTGAACTAATATTATTCAAAAAATCAACTAATATCATTTCAAGTTATAAACCAAAAATACAATTTTAGTTATCAAATTATTTTCTAAAATTCTCAAAAAATTTCTAACGCCTTAAATTACGGAAAATTTCTCCAGCGTCTCCTTTGTGCGGCTCGATCATGAAAATTTATGGTGTATATATATATATATATATATATATATATATATATATATTCACAAATATACATCTCATATTCGAGGATAAGGCATCCCATAGGGAAAAATATAAAAGTACGATATGTAATCTGAGATGTGTACCTTTTATTTTAGCATTAGCAAAGCATATACAACGAATAAAATACAAAAGAGAGCTCCAAATGTGAAGCACACGCCATTCGCACCTACTAAACACTCAACAACAAATGAGAACAAGTGTATGGAAAGTAATATCAACATATAACATATAGAATATCTAACAATCCTCACCCGACCTTCGAAAAATCGGCATCGAATACTTCACCAGTATTAAAATGTCGCAGATTCAAACGTCGAATCTGGTTCACCGGAGCTTATAACACATTAAGTATAACAACACAGCGGAAGAAAATGAATAATATATTATTGATACAACAATGAATACAATATCCGATACAATGAATATCAATATAGATCAGGGACACAAGATATAATAGTGGAAGATAGTCTCCAAGATAATATCTTCTGAAGTCCATAAGATAGATACTCCAAGATATCTACAACAACATTGCCAATGCTCCAAGACTAGAAAGTCTCCAATCCAAAAAGCGAGAACCACCATCCATGCTGAAGTGAAGTAACACGATCCAAATGCGATTGCCAACATCCAGAGATTAAATGCTATCGAATCTGCACCTATTATTCGAGTATCTGAAAAAACCAACTCTACACTGCCCGTGTGGAAAATTGTGGGCACCCAGAGTTTAGGAAAGGAACAATAAACTCCGGGTAAGTCATGGGACAGGTATGAGCAAACAAAAATAGTTTTATTTTTTTAAAACAAACAACAAAAGAATTTAAAACATTGAAATTCGCAATGCTTCTTTTTGAAAATGAAACTGCCATAAGACCTCCCGCCACACGCACAATGCAAGCACATACTTGGAGGAGATTTCTCCTTATGACTGTCAAAAATGCTTGATACGTGAAAACCATTTGATATTATTATTAGTGCATAGTGCAGAAAACATTTCGAAAGTATAATATTAATCTTAGCCAGCATACAACCATTATCGTATGCCTACTATAGCTACCATCTAAATAGTGGTGACCACCATAAGTGAATTGTAACGACCCAACTACCAGACTCCAGGAAGTTGCATCGCTAAGAAGAAAGAAAGGGATAGAAAAGAGAAAAGAAAGGAAAGAAAGAACAGACAACATCAGAATCTCACACCGGAATCGAATAAATTATAATATATCACATAATACTTTACATAGTATCATATACATCAGAGTTAAACAGATAATACAACACAATCTAGACAGTTATAAACATCTGTCTAGCAATTACAATTCAAGTAAATCAGAGAAACAGATACAACTCAAACATAGCGGAACCTCTAAATATATCTACACGCTGAAGCCTCCTGCTCCATTATCTCCTCCAGAACTCGACAAAGCAATCCTGAATCACTTGACTACTCATACGTAATATGAGTACCCAAGAGTTTAATAAAACAGAAAATAAACACTCAGGTCAGACAGGGGTCTGGTGTGTGTAAACGGGGATAAAAGTTGCTTAACTTTAGAAAATCCTTTGAAAACAAAAGGTATCACGTAAGACTTTCCACACATAAACATGGAAAAGTTTTTACCTTACGCTAACCAAAACATTTGATAGGAAATCCAGTGATATTATAATAGTGTCTAGGGTTTTTAAAATAAAATACAGAAATAGCTGGAATGCTTACATCTCACGTTCCAACATAGTTGGGCACAATCAAAACCGTACAGGCACTTATTGGATTTTGGATTCCATACAATGGCAGGGCTATTAGGGTACCGCCCGTCACAGTACGTGGCCTAGATCACCGTACCGAGGAGTACTCCCACTCCCCTGCAACACAAAGCCGGACCCGTTCCTTACTGAACAGTTCCGAACAAGACCACCCCGCAGATTGGTCGTCACCAACTGCCACACAGCCGAAATATAAAGGGACCTCTAGACAGGAGTAAATCTTGCTCTCTAATGGGGGCTACCCACGAAGCTTTACTGCACCTCCCCTGTTTTAGCCATTCTCGGTTGATGAGGCTTGAGGTTACGATTACCTTTATAGGACATATCAATCTTAGAATGCTCATCGTCCACCTGACGACGTTCTGAAAGCATTCAATCCATACAAGTTCGTTCCGGGTTCGAACGAAACCAAAGGCATTATCTCGTTACACTCGTATTGGAATCACCCTCAGAGTTAAAGACGATAACCCTTGCACTCTAAATCACCATCTCGAATCTATAAGCACTATTCCGTCAAACTCATTACGGAATCACCCATGGAGTTATACTGACGTATAGCCTTTACACCTCGAGTCTTCACTTGCTCCACTTGGATTAACGACCTAACGTTTAATTTGGAATAGATGTGGTTTTTGGATATCCAAATATGGAAACCCGATCCCGGTCTCATCGAAACCAAACGCCATCTTAATGTCCAAGTTGTACTTAAGGGTTTAAATAATTAACTCATTTCATTGTTATCTAATTCACATAGATAGATAAACTACATCTAATAATAGATATTCACATTCATATCATAAACAGATAATCTGTATCATCACAACAAATAATCATCACAACCAATTAATCCATCACAAACCATCATACTTAAACAATCTTCCATATCATACAGATACAACTAATCTCATTACTGAGATCACAACCATTCAATCAATAGCATCCATAAGCAATGATTTAATTATCATCAATTATAATTAATTTAAAATGAATTAAATTAATTACAACCATCTCTAATTAATTTAAAATAAATTAAATTAAATACTCATTTAAAATCCTGCTTAACATCCATTAATTAATTAACCCAGTTAATTAATTACTTCTTAAGTATTAAACTTGATTAAACAACTTCGATTAATCATTCACTAATTACAATAAGTGATTAGTCTTTAATTAATTTTATTAATTAATTATCCTTAATCATAAGTAATTAACATTTAATTACTCATTTATTAATTAATTATAATTAATTATATTTATCCCAAATTAATTACAATTAATTAATCACCTAATTAATTATTACTTAATTAAAATTAATTACATTTAGTAATTAATCTAATTATTAATCACCTTGATTCAATTAAGTAATTAACTATCTTTAATTACTTATTTACAAATTAATTAACCAATAATTAATCATTAATTAATTCCTTAATTACTCCAACAATTAATAATACTTAACAATTTCAATTAATTAGATTCAATTAATAAATCTAGTTAATTATCAAAATTAATTACATTAATTAATTATTAAATTATCCCTAGATAATTATCACCAATTATTAATTAACAACATTTCATTAATTATATACTTAAGAAATTTTGAATTAGATTAATTATTAATGAATCATTTCTAATTAATATTAATCTAAATCATTATTTAAAATCAAATAATTAAGTAAATCCTTAATTATCTTAAATATTTTTCAAAATAATTTAATTACTAATCAAATAACTCATTTATATTCAAAATGTATTAAAACAATACATTTCAAAATTTAAATTCAAATTCTATTTAAAAATTTGATATTTAAAATGTTTAACTATTAAACATTAACCCAAATTTTAAATAATTATAAACCTTAAAAATAAAATGAATGCTAAAAACATTCATTACTTAAATATATAAGAAAGATTTAAAATAAATTTACTTGGTTAAATAAATTAAGTTTTGAAAATAGATTGATTATTTGAACTTTCAAATTTAAATTAACACTTCATATTTTAATTCAAATACTAAAGGAAACAAATTCTTTCAAGTTTTAAAACTCACTTGAAATCAATATTCCATTTCAAATCTATCTTTAAAACATTTGATTGTGTTCATCATTTTTAAATTTAAAACTGGTTTTCAAAGAAACTTGAAACAGTTTTAACTTAATTTCAAAACCAAATTTAAATCTTCCTTAAACCATTTAAATCTGTTTCAAAATTTAAAAATTTACAAAACAGTTTGAATAGAAATCTGGATTTTAAAGAATAAACCTGAAACTGCTTAAATCTTGACTTAAACCCATATTTAAATCTTGTTTAAATTTAAGATTTTCATTTTTAAAACTTTTGAATTCAAAGCTACATTTGAATTCAGATTCAAGTATTACCTGAATCAAGTTTCAACTTAAAATATGAATTTATTCAAAAATTTAAAACTGTAAAACTTCTCAGGCTTAAACCTGAAACTGTTTTAAATCTTGATTTAAAACCGAGTTTAAGTCTTGTTTAAATTTAATATTTCATTTTTAAAAAAATTTTGAATTTCAACCTACATTTGAAATAAGTTTCAACTTCCACCTAAAATCAAATTCCCACACTAAAATTTAAATTTCATTCAACATGTAAAAACTGCAAACTCTCTGTTATAAAACCCTGTAGCCATATACCCGAGAAACCATTTACTTACTTCGAGTTACTACACCCATTGCTTCGAGTCAGAAGCAAAACTACCCGAGGGTTACTTCAAGTAAATAAACCCTGCACATTACAGAAGTTCACCAGAACTTCAACTACCCAAACCTGTCATCGTCCAATTTGCTCGCCTCCGACCATCATCTTCACTGCAATTCCGGCAGATCCTCCCTCTAAGTCCCCTCTGCAACCACCCAAAACCTTACCCCACTTGATGCAACAGGGTGAATATGCAGACCCTCAAAGTTTCAACACTGCAACCCTTAAAACCAGGGTTTTGAAAACCTGGAAAACCCAATTTAAAATCACCACCTCCACTGAAACAACTTCTGACCATTCCACTTACTCTCCCATCAATTCTCTACCTCTAGATAGATTCACAACATCCCCTAAACACTAGAAGTTTAAATATGACCAAATTTCCCCAATTCTGTTCAAAACAGAATTGCTCCTGCCTCAGCAAATCTTAAAAAAAATTGTTTAAAAATTCATATTTTTAAACATGAATTCAGATTACAAATTGTTTAATTGATTTAAGCTATCTTGTATTTGTTTCATTTTAATGGTGATGAATTTTTATTTGAAATACTTACTGTTAAACTGGTTTCTGAGGTAATAGATTTTTTTTAAAATACAACCAAATCATGATTTAAGAACGTAACTTTGATTTATAAACAAAATTTACAAACCTGAATTCATGCTAAACAACCAAAATCTTGTTTACATTTGATATTAAATGCATTTTATATTTAATGCTATAAATTTCTTTAACTTTGATTTTAAAAAGAAACTTTTTTTTTAAAAAAAAAACTTACTCACTTTATTTATGAAAATGCAGAGCAAATTAGATGCAGATCCAATTTCCAGAAAAGTAGATCACAATTCCAAGTCCTGACTTGCATTGGATAATTGATCACTGAAATTGCTTGTTGCTTCCTGTTGATGTATGCATGCAGACCTCATTCCAAAAGCTCAGATTTGCAGTTGATACTTTGAAGAAAATGATTGCAGATTTGAAGTTGTTGTTATCTTGTATTTTGATTTGCAGATTTGTTTGAAGATGTATGCAGATTTTTAACATGCATTTGTTTTAAGTTTTTTTTCTTTCTCAAATCTGATTTCAGGCTTTTAATTGAGAAAAAGGGTTTTTAACAAAATGCTTTTGCTATATTCTCTTACCAATATAATTTAAAATAAAAAGCTTTAAAAACAAATGCCACTTGTTATATTATTATGTTAAATGTTTTACATGTGTCCATTTATAGTTTAAAAAGCTAACACATGTTCATTTCAATATTTAAAAGAGAATTCTAAATTTTTATATGTATTAGAATTTATCTTAAACTATTTCAAACTTAATTTAGCAAGTTTTAAAGGTTTATTAACATAAGTCTTTAATTAAATACATATAAACTTATTTATAAAACTATACACTTACATTTTAATGTTTACTTAATTATTTTTAAAATAATATTCTTTATGAAACTACATTTCAAAAGAAAATATTTTTAAAAGAAAAGAAAGTTTGAATTCAATTTTATTTCAAAAGGTTTAAATCAAATGTTATACTTAAATAAGAATGATTTATTTCAAAAGAACAAAAATTTTAAAATAAAACAAAACAAACTTTTATTATAAAATAAAATCTAAACTATATTTATTTTTTTATAAACAAAATAAATTCTTACTTACATCTAGAGAAAATATAAGAAAGATTTTTAAAACAAACTTTTAAAAGGTTTACAATACTAATTTAAATCAAATTAAATCAAATTTACAAGTTATACATTTATATAATAATTAGAAAATATCCTTTATTTAAAATTAAAACTAAATCCTCTATTTACAATGTATAAACATTTATACATTATAAATAAAATATTTTTAAATCAGCTTAGAAAGATAAATTTATAACTTAAATATTTTTAACTTTGAAAAGAATATCATTAAACAAACTAAATAATTATAATTTTCAAAAGAAAATTCCAGCTTGAATTAATTTATTAAATCAATATTTCACATTTTAAAATAATTATCAATGAAATTATTAAATAATTATTGCCTAAATTTCCGGGACATCACATTCCCTCCCCCTTAAAAGAATTTTGTCCCTGAAATTTAAAAGCAAAGGTAATTTAATAATCCCATACAGATTTTAAAATTTTAAAATAACAAACATATGCTATCAACCAAATACTAGCAACCATAGCAACCAATTCAAACAAACAATTCTAATTATCCAAACAAAATTCTGGATAAGATTCCCTAGAGTTTCCCAGGCACAAACACCGGGACACTCTCCCTATAAAATCTAAATTAGCTACACCACTCAGATCTAGAGCTCCTATATATCTAGATCTACAAATCTAAACAGAATACAGGACTACAGACAAGTCCTGATCAACTCCCAAATCTCACAGAACTACTGATTCTAAAACCAAAGATAAACCATACACGTATTCCCTCAGAGATACGTGAAAACAAAACAAATTCTGCCATCTGAACAGGTAATTCAATCCCATAGATCGATCACTTAATCCTTAAGAGAAAGCAGAAAGATCCAATACCTTATCCACACATCTCTCCTGACGATCCTGGGCTGCCCTCAACTTCTAGATCAAACAAAATCTACCACACAAACTCAACTACAGATATCAGAAGTCTTCAGATAAACTACTCTTTCTAGAAACAAACAGATACAAAAACAATCAAGTCTCCAGATTCAAAATAAATTTCCTGTAGAAATCCTCTGATCCAAGACAAAACTCAAATTCCTAAAGAATCGGGTGCTGCTCCTATTCTGGAATAGCTGCCACCATGCTTCCACTGCGCAACTCTGATTCAAGAATGTTGTTGATGAACACAAGTATAAACTTGATCAACTTATCCCGGAATATTGTTCATCAAATTCCATAAATCTCAGTGACCTATCTGATTCGGTCACAACACACAACAAAAATTCAACCCGAAACTAGATCCCAAGAAATCGTTCTCACTTCAACAATCAGAACAGCTAAAGCCTTCAAAAGAAGAAACTAGTGGTCTACCTCAAACCACTAACATCACTCCCAACTGAGCTTCCAGAAGAAATGGACAAGCTCCACCATATGCCCGGACTACTGACAGAAGAACCACAAAGATTTCTGAACCATCAAAGAATAGGTCACTCACTGCTGCTACTGCGGCCAAAACTTCCTTATCCAAAAGCTCATCGAACCTCATAGCTACACCAACCTCTTCACAATAGAGCCTTCCAAATAGACAGATATCTCTTAGGAAACTCACTCCCAATCCAAGCTCAAACTCTGCCAAACTGAGTCTCAGACTCAAATACAGACAGAACTCCTCCCTGAGGTTTCCAAGATACCAATGCTGGCTTCTGCACTTCCAACCAATCCAAACTCAAGAGAATCCACTCACACGAGTGCAATCTAGCTTACAATCCAAAGATAAACTCTGAATCTTGAAAAGATTTCCTTCAGAGATCAGTGAAATCCTTCACACCAAACTGCCAAGCTACTCAAGATGCCCAATACTGCCCTAGCAGATCACTTCCAACCTCAAACACTCGGACTCCAATCATTGGTAGTTGTGTTACACACACCACTACCATATCTACCCTTATTACTTATATTGGAAAACCCGAACAGGTAACCCAATCTAATAGGTAGAAATAAATAAATATATATATACACTCAAAATTACAAATACGCTCTCTCAAGATAGACCCACTCCAGAGTCTAGGTATTCCCTCAACCTAGAGAGCTCTGATACCACGTTGTAACGATCCAACTTCCAGACTCCAGGAAGTTGCATCGCTAAAAAGAAAGAAAGGGATAGAAAAGAGAAAAGAAAGGAAAGAAAGAACAGACAACATCAGAATCTCACAGCAGAATCGAATAAATTATAATATATCACATAATACTTTACATAGTATCATATACATCAGAGTTAAATAGATAATACAACACAATCTAGACATTTATAAACATCTGTCTAGCAATTACAATTCAAGTACATCAGAGAAACAGATACAACTCAAACACAGCGGAACCTCTAAATATATCTACAGGTTGAAGCCTCCTGCTCCATTATCTCCTCCAGAACTCGACAAAGCAATCCTGAATCACTTGACTACTCATACGTAATATGAGTACCCAAGAGTTTAATAAAACAGAAAATAAACACTCAGGTCAGACAGGGGTCTGGTGTGAGTAAACGGGGATAAAAGTTGCTTAACTTTAGAAAATCCTTTGAAAACAAAAGGTATCACGTAAGACTTTTCACACATAAACATGGAAAAGTTTTTACCTTACGCTAACCAAAACATTTGATAGGAAATCCAGTGATATTATAATAGTGTCTAGGGTTTTCAAAATAAAATACAGAAATAGCTGGAATGCTTACATCTCACGTTCCAACATAGTTGGGCACAATCAAAACCGTACAGGCACTTATTGGATTTTGGATTCCATACAATGACAGGGCTACTGGGGTACCGCCCGTCACAGTACGTGGCCTAGATCACCGTACCGAGGAGTACTCCCACTCCCCTGCAACACAAAGCCGGACCCGTTCCTTACTGAACAGTTCCGCACAAGACCACCACGCAGATTGGTCGTCACCAACTGCCACACAGCCGAAATATAAAGGGACCTCTAGATAAGAGTAAATCTTGCTCTCTAGTGGGGGCTACCCACGAAGCTTTGCTGCACCTCCCCTGTTTTAGCCATTCCCGGTTGATGAGGCTTGAGGTTACGATTACCTTTATAGGACATATCAATCTTAGAATGCTCATCGTCCACATGACGACGTTCTGAAAGCATTCAATCCATACAAGTTCGTTCCGGGTTCGAACGAAACCGAAGGCATTATCTCGTTACACTCATATTGGAATCACCCTCAGAGTTAACGACAATAACCCTTGCACTCTAAATCACCATCTCGAATCTATAAGCACTATTCCGTCAAACTCATTACGGAATCACCCACGGAGTTATACTGACGTATAGCCCTTACACCTCGAGTCTTCTCTTGCTCCACTTGGATTAACGACCTAACGTTTAATTTGGAATCGATGTGGTTTTCGGATATCCAAATATGGAAACCCGATCCCGGTCTCATCGAAATCAAACGCCATCTTAATGTCCAAGTTGTACTTAAGGGTTTAAATAATTAACTCATTTCATTGTTATCTAATTCACATAGATAGATAAACTACATCTAACAATAGATATTCACATTCATATCATAAACAGATAATCTGTATCACAAATAATCATCACAACCAATTAATCCATCACAAACCATCATACTTAAACAATCATCCATATCATACAGATACAACTAATCTCATTACTGAGATCACAACCATTCAATCAATAGCATCCATAAGCAATGATTTAATTATCATCAATTATAATTAATTTAAAATGAATTAAATTAATTACAACCATCTCTAATTAATTTAAAATAAATTAAATTAATTACTCATTTAAAATCCTGCTTAACATCCATTAATTAATTAACCCAGTTAATTAATTACTTCTTAAGTATTAAACTTGATTAAACAACTTCGATTAATCATTCACTAATTACAATAAGTGATTAGTCTTTAATTAATTTAATTAATTAATTATCCTTAATCATAAGTAATTAACATTTAATTACTCATTTATTAATTAATTATAATTAATTATATTTATCCCAAATTAATTACAATTAATTAATCACCTAATTAATTATTACTTAATTAAAATTAATTACATTTAGTAATTAATCTAATTATTAATCACCTTGATTCAATTAAGTAATTAACTATCTTTAATTACTTATTTACAAATTAATTAACCAATAATTAATCATTAGTTAATTCCTTAATTACTCTAACAATTAATAATACTTAACAATTTCAATTAATTAGATTCAATTAATAAATCTAGTTAATTATCAAAATTAATTACATTAATTAATTATTAAATTATCCCTAGATAATTATCACCAATTATTAATTAACAACATTTCATTAATTATATACTTAAGAAATTTTGAATTAGATTAATTATTAATGAATCATTTCTAATTAATATTAATCCAAATCATTATTTAAAATCAAATAATTAAGTAAATCCTTAATTATCTTAAATATTTTTCAAAATAATTTAATTACTAATCAAATAACTCATTTATATTCAAAATGTATTAAAACAATACATTTCTAAATTTAAATTAAAATTCTATTTAAAAATTTGATATTTAAAATGTTTAACTATTAAACATTAACCCAAATTTTAAATAATTATAAACCTTAAAAATAAAATGAATGCTAAAAACATTCATTACTTAAATATATAAGAAAGGTTTAAAATAAGTTTACTTGGTTAAATAAATTAAGTTTTGAAAATAGATTGATTATTTCAACTTTCAAATTTAAATTAACACTTCATATTTTAATTCAAATACTAAAGGAAACAAATTCTTTCAAGTTTTAAAACTCACTTGAAATCAATTTTCCATTTCAAATCTATCTTTAAAACAGTTGATTATGTTCATCATTTTTAAATTTAAAAACTGTTCTGAAATTTAAAAGTGGTTTTCAAAGAAACTTGAAACAGTTTTGACTTAATTTCAAAACCAAATTTAAATCTTCCTTAAACCATTTAAATCTGTTTCAAAATTTAAAAATTTACAAAACAGTTTTAATAGAAATCTGGGTTTTAAAGAATAAACCTGAAACTATTTAAATCTTGACTTAAACCCATATTTAAATCTTGTTTAAATTTAAGATTTTCATTTTTAAAACTTTTGAATTCAAAACTACATTTGAATTCAGATTCAAGTATTACCTGAATCAAGTTTCAACTTAAAATATGAATTTATTCAAAAATTTGAAACCGTAAAACTTCTCAGGCTTAAACCTGAAATTGTTTTAAATCTTGATTTAAAACTGAGTTTAAGTCTTGTTTAAATTTAAGATTTCATTTTTAAAAAAACTTTGAATTTCAAGCTACATTTGAAATAAGTTTCAACTTCCACCTAAAATCAAATTCCCACACTAAAATTTAAATTTCATTCAACATGTAAAAACTGCAAACTCTCAATTATAAAACCCTGTAGCAATATACCCGAGAAACCATTTACTTACTTCGAGTTACTACACCCATTGCTTCGAGTTAGAAGCAAAACTACCCGAGGGTTACTTCAAGTAAATAAACCCTGCACATTACAGAAGTTCACCAGAACTTCAACTACCCAAACCTGTCATCATCCAATTTGCTCACCTCCGACCATCATCTTCACTGCAATTCCGGCAGATCCTCCCTCTAAGTCCCCTCTGAAACCACCCAAAACCTTACCACACTCGATGCAACAGGGTGAATATGCAGACCCTCAAAGTTTCAACACTGCAACCCTTAAAACCAGGGTTTTGAAAACCTGGAAAACCCAATTTAAAATCACCACCTCCACTGAAACAACTTCTGACCATTCCACTTACTCTCCCATCAATTCTCTACCTCTAGATAGATTCACAACATCCCCTAAACACCAGAAGTTTAAATAGGACCAAATTTCCCCAATTCTGTTCAAAACAGAATTGCTCCTGCCTCAGCAAATCTTAAAAATTTTTTAAAAAAAATTCATGTTTTTAAACATGAATTCAGATTACAAACTGTTTAATTGATTTAAGCTATCTTGTATTTGTTTCATTTTAATGGTGATGAATTTTTATTTGAAATACTTACTGTTAAACTGGTTTCTAAGGTAATAGATTTTTTTTAAAATACAACCAAATCATGATTTAAGAACGTAACTTTGATTTATAAACAAAATTTACAAACCTGAATTCATGCTAAACAACCAAAATCTTGTTTACATGTCAATTCTAACAGGGTATCAAACCCAGAGATAAGGGTTTCTAATAACAATCTTAGTTTAAAAAAAAAAAACAACAGGTGTGCAGATTTTCAAGCAACAGCAACATATATATAAGTTTACACAAGCATTCATCAATACACAATCACTCAACATACTCATTCACATGCAACTGATAACTCGAAGTTTCTTTTTTTTTTAAAAAATTATGAAACTATTTATCTAGGAACAATGAAGCATTGCGGTTTTAAATTCAAGGCAGTTTTAATTTAGGGAAAAACAGCTTGCATTTGATATTTAATGCTATAAATTTCTTTAACTTTGATTTTAAAAAGAAACTGTTTTTAAAAATAAAAGCTTACGCACTTTATTTGTGAAAATGCAGAGCAAATTAGATGCAGATCCAATTTCCAGAAAAGCAGATCACAATTCCAAGTCCTGACTTGCATTTGATAATTGATCACTGAAATTGCTTGTTGCTTCCTGTTGATGTATGCATGCAGACCTCATTCCAAAAGCTCAGATTTGCAGTTGATACTTTGAAGAAAATGATTGCAGATTTGAAGTTGTTGTTATCTTGTATTTTGATTTGCAGATTTGTTTGAAGATGTATGCAGATTTTTAACATGCATTTGTTTTAAGTTTTTTTTCTTTCTCAAATCTGATTTCAGGCTTTTAATTGAGAAAAAGGGTTTTTAACAAAATGCTTTTGCTATATTCTCTTACCAATATAATTTAAAATAAAAAGCTTTAAAAACAAATGCCACTTGTTATATTATTATGTTAAATGTTTTACATGTGTCCATTTATAGTTTAAAAAGCTAACACATGTTCATTTCAATATTTAAAAGAGAATTTTAAATTTATATATGTATTAGAATTTATCTTAAACTATTTCAAACTTAATTTAGCAAGTTTTAAATGTTTATTAACATAAGTCTTTAATTAAATACATATAAACTTATTTATAAAACTATGCACTTACATTTTAATGTTTACTTAATTATTTTTAAAATAATATTCTTTATGAAACTACATTTCAAAAGAAAAGATTTTTAAAAGAAAAGAAAGGTTGAATTCAATTTTATTCCAAAAGGTTTAAATCAAATGTTATACTTAAACAAGAATGATTTATTTCAAAAGAACAAAAATTTTAAAATAAAACAAAACAAACTTTTATTATAAAATAAAATCTAAACTATATTTATTTTTTTATAAACAAAATAAATTCTTACTTACATTTCTAGAGAAAATATAAGAAAGAATTTTAAAACAAACTTTTAAAAGGTTTACAATACTAATTTAAATCAAATTAAATCAAATTTACAAATTATACGTTTATATAATAATTAGAAAATATCCTTAATTTAAAATTAAAACCAAATCATCTATTTACAATGTATAAACATTTATACATTATAAATAAAATATTTTTAAATCAGCTTAGAAAGATAAATTTATAACTTAAATATTTTTAACTTTGAAAAGAATATCATTAAACAAACTAAATAATTATAATTTTCAAAAGAAAATTCCAGCTTGAATTAATTTATTAAATCAATATTTCACATTTTAAAATAATTATCAATGAAATTATTAAATAATTATTGCCTAAATTTTCGGGACATCACATGAATGGCAGGTTATACAACTAAAACCGTACAAGGCGTGTATTGGATGATTGGATTTCCAACAAATGGTCGGGCTAAGGAACTTCCTTACCGAATGGGTACGCCACTGGGAGGACGCCCCCGAGAACCTAACCGGACCTCTGCTAACACAAGGCCGACGCTACCTCACGCTTTAACCAAGCTATAACATAGGTAACTACCACACAAGTATGTCATCCCTGGTCGTTATCGATATTTATCCGAGCGCTCGACACCAACAACCACAAAGCAAAAAGTTTGCAGCAACCATATAGGTTAAATATCTGGGTTCCATACCATGATATCACCTTTTACCTAGAAGGAAATGGACATACCCTTGGGGCGCGACCCCTATAAACCTTGCTGCATCTTTCCTGTTTCAACCATTTCCGGGTTGTGAGGCTTGACGAAGTCTCGTCCACAAAGCTATGCTTTTTCACAAAGCCATGCTTTGGCCAACCAATGATCAGCAATACTTCGTATGCTATATTACCAAATTGGGAACATAACCTTTGAGCTCGTACGTCTCAGAGAAGGGTGTTAAGCTAAGAGAATAAATCTCCGCCACCAAACAGAAATGTATTTGATAGAAACTGGTTTTACATCTCAAAGTGTAATGTCATACACACATCCATACAAGTCTTTTTCGGATTCGAACAGAACCGAAGGCACTTCCAAAGAAGCCCTTGCAATTTGGATATTCACAATCCCGATCGGACTCCCCATCACATATGGAGATCTCTATACCGTTGCGACTCAGTGCATGGACAGTCAACGGGTTATCCTTTCGTTCAAGAAAATACCCGGTCTTCACCACCGGTCTTCAAATGCTATCCATATCATCATATCATTATTCGGAATGGGTTATATGACACAAGGTCTTCTCCCAGCTAAACCGAATAATGAGCGCAATATTTTAAAAATATATGGATATGGGATTTCAGTTAAGTCACATTTAAAACCCAAAACCTTTCTTCGAATAGTTTAAACCAATTACCATTTCAAATCTTTAAACAAAAAGATTCATTTCACAAAGTTCACCCAGTTTCACAAAGATCCATTCACAAATTTCAAAACGATTTTCCACTTCAACTTGGATTAACTCATCCAACTTTTAAATCAAGACCCAATTCATAGCTTTCAAAATCATTTTCAAAGATTCATTCATAACTTGGAAAACCATTACATTTCAAATTTGAAATCCCTTTAACACAAACTGGTAATTCTTTCCTTATATGAAAGCTTTTATTAATTGAAAACATATAGTTTTCATTTCGAAAAAATCCGATTTCATTTACACAAGTTAAAGTCCTTGATTTAAATTTGAAATTCCAAAACAATACTTTTAAAATGGTTTAAAACCATATAAACACATATATATCTTGTATAGCCTTTTAAACCAAAATTCTCAACATAGAATTCAATTTCGAATTTTGAATTCAAATTTAAATCAAATTATTAAATTTCAAAAGTTAAGCAAGTTATTCAAAATAACTTTTATTTTCAAAATTTCCTTTTCAAAAGCTTTTCTTTACATTTAACCAAAATCAATTTCCAAAACCTTTTGGATTCAAAATTCAAATTGAAAACCATTTCAAAAATTTATGACTTGACTAATTTCCTCGTACAATCCATATTTGAGTTTGTATGGTGTAGTCCAGGAGTTTTACACAATAATAGTGCAACATCATCAATGATCACAGTTTAAAGCACAAAATCATAGATAAGCGGTATAATATATAATGCTTATCCTCATTCACCGAATCACAAATAAATATATAAATGCATCACAGATAAACGAGTCACAAATCACAGCTTAAACATACAATTCATATCACATAATAGCACACATTAGGGATATCAATCAATGCAAGGCATTTCATGCAATTCAAACATCCATAAGTAAGATAAATTAGTCGCCTGATTAAATTAAATTAAATTTTTTACTAATCCAGGTTAATTAACATTGATTAATTACAAATTATTTTAATTAATTAAACTTTAATAAATTAATTAGCTTTTTAAATTATTAATTAATCAATCTTAATGAATAAATGAATCAATCTTTAATCATTAAATAATTAACCCTTTATTATTTAATTATTCTTTAATTAATTATCCTTAATTAATTACATTAATTAATAAATCCTTAATTAATTATCCTTTAATTAATTACCTTAATTATTTTGTTAATTAATCCTTAATTATTAATTAATTAAACCTTAATCACCTTCATAAATTAATCTTTAATCATTTATTAATTAACTTTTAATAAATTAATAAATCAACTTAATTTAAGAAATTAATCAACCTTTAATCATTTATCCTTATACATTAGTTACCTTAAAAGGTTAAAATTAGTTCAAATAACCATTAATATTAATTACCCTTTTTTATTACATTATTTATTAAAATATAAATAACTTAATAAAATAATGTATCAAAATTAGATAAATTAAAATTTAATTACTTTGAAAATGTCTTACTTAAATCTTTAATGTAGGATCAATTTCACCCTAGAGGGGGTGAATAGGGTGATAGTATAAATTATAAAAATTAATTGCAGAAGCTTATAAAATAATATCAACACAGATCACAGATTAACAGCAACACAGAGAAATAGCAGAATAATAAAATGCAGAAATAGAACGACAACAAAATTTACCCAGCTTCGGCAAAACCCTGCCTACGTGCTGCCCCCAAGGTTTCTACTAGAAATTAGATAGTCATACGCCTCCACACGTAAACTCGCGACACCCGCTATTGAATAAACCTAACTCTACGCTCAAAACCCTGCCACAACTCAGCCACTTAGTTGCGAATTCTCAAACTATGCCACATAGTTTGTCCCCTAGTCACACGACTAAAAATTACAACGGTTTAAAAATTAAAATGCAATTTTAAAATAATTTTAAATACAAAACCCTAATTTATAAAACTAAGCCCAAATTAATATTATTAGAACCGGCCCAATAATTAGATGATTAAAAAAATGTGTCCCCGTTTTCTCTTTTTTATTTTATCGGCCTGGTTCCTTTCACTTGATAATAATGGCGTTCGTTCCTTTTCCAGATTTAGGGTTTTGTCAAATTGAAGCGCCGCTCGATACCGATTGATAGTAGACTTCGATGCTCTTTGATTTGCTCACGGCTCTTCAATTTGGATCGAGTGCGTCTACGATTTCGGTATGTACTTTACTCCTTTTGCTTTGCTGGTTTTGGCTTGCTTGAACTCGATAGATCTATGCCGATGATGATTATTGCAATTTATAGGATTTGAATTCCTAGAATTGCGTTCGTCTGATTTCTTCAACGTTTTAGTTTCGGCCATTTGATATTGTTTTGATGCTTGAGATTTTACTGACTTTTTCAAATTCGTATATTATGACACTTGCGTCCCACGTCTTTGATGTTTAACTCAGTCAATTGCCTTTGCTACCACGGTTTCGAATTTGACTTGTTCGTTCGAGATGACTGTGGTGTTTTACTGTGTAATAAAGGTCGACTTGTTCAACATTGACTTCGGCTTGGTCTTTTGGAGTTGTAGCTTGCCGTGTTTTGGTGGCTGACCTCCTGTAGCATATCTCTGTTTCATCTTTGTTCTGCATTGTTTTGTTACCTCGAGTTGTATTATTGAAAAATTGTAACTTGATGGTTTGATGCGAGAATTTCTGGTCATCTTCGACTCTGGTCATCTTTGTGTTCATCCCTGAGCAATTTCGATATTCATATTCTTGTTGTCATTCAGTTTGCATACATGTTGCTTGATACGTTGGTTCTGTCAGTAGTCTTCATTTGTGTCTGCATTGTCATGTTGTATATTGACATGATACTTGTTGCGTTGGCTAGTTTGGTTCACCTGTTTACAGTTAGTCGAGTTACATCTGCTTGTAGTTGTTGAGCTTTGATGCATATTGCAACTTGTACATGCTTTGATTTTCATTTTACTTCACTTGAACTTGCTTTCACTATTCGCTACAAGTCTGGGCTGCTTTGACCGGTTTATTGTTTGAAGTTGCTTCGACCAGTTTATTGTTTGAAGTTGCTTCATGTATTTATTGTGTGATGCCATTTTGTAACTGACTTGTATTTATAAGCTGGTCTTTGAGTTTCAGACCATATACGTGTGTTCATGAATGTATGCATCGATGTACATGCATTTGCCACTGTTTATTTGATAGTGTACTGACTGAAGCTTGAGTTGCATTTATTAGCTTGACCCTTGTTTGGTTTTTGGCGGCATTTGTTTGCTGTTATGTTGGTGGCATTGTGCCTTAGCCTTGCTTGTGCATTGCCCCATACATATTGTCACTGTTTGATATAGTTTGCATTGCAGTTGCTGTCTTCATATTGTATTCTCTGTTTTGAGTCACTTCCATACTTAGTCGTCCTGTCCACCTGAGTTTTCTTTGGCGCACTGTTTTGGTTTTCCTGTTTGCATGCTTGAAGTGGTAGCCTGTACAACTGCCTTGTGTTGAATCCAGCTAATAGCTCGGGTTTGACCTTGTGCATGTGTTGTGATTTTATATATATTGCACCTGAGTTGAACCCGTCCTTTTATTTTGGGTTTGACCTTGTGCTCACCTGTCCCTGTAAATCAATCAAGTGTATATTTCGATGTGCATGGCCTTGTGGCATATACAGTGATACACTGTGTATGTCACAAGCTGTTCATGTATGATGAATTCAAATTTAAATGATGACGAACAACCCAAATAACTGAGGCAAATATTATTTTCAAAAATTCACCTTTTATTTTATATTGCAAAAATATTTCTTTTTCAATTTTACTGCGTTAGTGAATATTTTTGCAGATTGCTCAGATGCTGGATTCTAACTGGATTGAAGTTGAAGATTAAAATACGAATTGAGTGAATGAGTGATGTGTAGTGAGGTTAAATGTAAATATGAAATTGTAATGTATTTGTAATCAAAATTGTATATGTATAGTGAGAGCTTGAATTTGTACTATTCAAAATTGTAATAAATATTTGTTTGAATAAAATTTCCGTTTGAATTCAAATTCTGTGTTATTTAATTTTATTCAGCAAATATTTATTTAATCTATGAAAAATAAAATAGTACATTAACAAATACATTTAAACGAATGTATATATGTTTATTATCCTCAAACAAAAATCATATAAGCGCATATTCAACAATCTCCCCCTTTTGATGATAACAAACATATATTTAAGATTTTGAATATATTAAATGTATTTGATCATTGATATACTCTATTTGCTCCCCCTATTTAAATGCTTCCTCTCTACACAAAGCTCCCCTACATATATATATACAAATAAAAATATGCAAATGAGCCTAGATGCGAATGGAAAATATTTGACCTTTGCTTGATTTTATTTGACAAAATCTTAACTTTTCTCTCCCCCTTTTGTTATCAGCAAAAGAATAATAGTGTTAGAGAAAATAGAGATAAAGTGATCGATATTAATTCAACATTAAAACTCAATTGAATATAAATATTAAATTTCAATAAAAAAAATCAAACAAAAATCATAAATATTTGTTAGGCGCATATTCCACTTTTAGAATGATGGGAATGATGTCATCATATAAAACCATACAGTTGTGTCTATTTGTGGTATATTTATATCAGGAATTTGAATATCTACTAACCATGCATAACCGTTAGGACTTTTAAATGAGATTGGTAGTATTCCAATTTTATTTTTAAAAAATGAATTCAAGTATCTTCTAACCACGCATAACCGTGAGGACTTCTAAATGGGATTAGAATCAACTTGTTTATTTTTAAAAAAAATCAACTTTTGATATGCGTTCCATACATGCATAACCATGTGGACTTTTAAATGAGCTTGGAAGCACATAACAAATTCCAAGTAATTCACCCATGCATAACCGTGAGGACTTTTAAATGAGAGTGAATACTTTGGTATTTATTTATTATTATTAATATTATTATTATTATTTTTATAAAAGAAATATAAAATGAAAAACGAACGATTCTTGTTTAAAGTACCAAATATCGACAAACTATATAGAATTTTGATGAGTGATGGTCTTTAGAAATATGATAGAGATAGAGATGGTCATGGAATTTTTTACCAACAAAAAGTTTTATAACTCTTGTTTAAATTTCTAAAGAAATTTACTAATTATACCGTCTCGAATCATAATATATGATAAATATCAACACTTATCACTTTTTCAGTTACTATTTATCTTTTCGATACTTATTAGGGAGTCAGATTAGTCAAAATAGTCATTTAAAATCAAATTCAAAAATGATTATGAAATCAATTTTTCAAAATGACTAATCTGAAAATATGGTCAAAAATGATTTTCTTGAAGGGGTTATATGAGAAAAATTTCTGCTATTTGAAAATTATTTGAAATGAAGTATATGCAGATATTTTCTTTGAAAAACGATGCAGTTACTAAATGTCTCAACAAAAATCACGTTCAACTTGTAATTTTTCTATCAACTAAATTACCAGTGTAATCTGCATCTGAATTTCTCTTTCACTCAAAATCATCATTAATTGAATTTGATTGACCAAACCATGAAGTGTGCACCAAAAATTTCAAACTCAATTTTAACAGCATTTTAAATGACATTCTTTTGAATTTGAATTGAAGCCGTGTAAACAATCAATAACCGTGAATATAGAGTTAGCCGTATTATAGGCAATTGTATTATCATCCAACAAAACACTATTATTAATCCAAATTAATATATATGAAGTAATTCAAAGAATCTAGAGAATTTTATAGTGTTTTGGCATAAGAATAAATTTGGCCAACTATGTTGAATAAGTAAGAATCATCATCTTTTCATCATCTCATTATTGGCTGATTTAATTCAGAATACGGTGCAGATTATCACATTTAATATATCATTCAAAACATACCATTACCTGTTTTACCTTTACGATATTTTTTTCGTTGTTGTCTATTGTGATTCTGTCACCTTTGAACTAGGCTAAGAAACTTTGCTTTGTCGCCCGTTGTGTTTCTGGAACAGCCAAAATCCAGAGAACACTGTAGTTGTTCCTTAGCCTACCACCACACCTAAACAAGAAAAGATTTATGTGACCTATTTGTTTTTATAGGTCCATGGTTGTTAGTGGCAGAAAATTTTGAAAAACAATTTTGTAAAGACCCAAAACTATTTATAATTGTTCCCTTCGGCACCCAAATTTGTTTAACTTTGAGAGATTTTATATTTGTGCCTTTTGGAACCCAAATTGGTATAGTTTTCATGTATTTGGGTCTATACCAACAACTATTGTGATTGTGTCCAAATTTTCTACAAATTGTGCACATAGAATTGACTTGATTAATATTGTTTTCAACATTTTCAGAATGACTATATCCAAGTCCTTGTCTAACCGTATTAACAGTTTGCTTTCCTAATAGCATATTCAACGATTTTTCACTTTTGGAAAATTTATCTAAAGTTGTTGACAAATGTTGGACTTGTGTTTTGAGAGATTCATTTTCGTTCAACAATTGAGTGCACTTTTTGATAGAATTCTCTGTCCTAGTATTTTCACTTTCTTTTAAAATCAGAATTTCATTTTCAAGTGATTTTATATTGATTTCTGATTTTTTAATTTCGTTTTTGAATGTTGGACACTTATCACACTTAGGGATCCTACTTTGATAGGTTTTAACTAATTGGTCAAGTTGTTCATTTAATACTATCAAAGTGTCTTTTTGTGATTCAAGTTTAGCGTATTTTTCCCTAAGTCGTTCAAAACAGCCATTTACTTCGTGGAAATAAATAAGTAATTCAGAGTGAGTAAGTTTTGATATCTCGCTTAGCTCGTCATCGTCGCTATCAGTTATATTTCCATGAAGGCACATATCTGCTTTCTCACTCTTACTGCTAGAACTATGATTATCTTTATCACTTGTATTCCACGTGGCTGTAGCATTTCTCCGTTTTGATTTCTTTTCAAAATCGCGTTGAAATCGGGGATAATTGGGCTTGATATCACCGGGTTTGTTGCAAATGATCCCGTGTTCTTTCGAGTTGTCTAGTGCTTTGATTATTCTGCATTTTAATTTTTGATTTAGATCTGGATTTCCATATTTGTGGTTCCACCTTTTGAATTTCTTCATTATTAACGCCAGCTCAGCTGCTCCATCATCATCATCCTCATCACAACTGCTTTTTACAAATCCTGTTAAGCACATTACTTTAACTAAGTTGGTTGGGAGGATTTCTCATTGCTGTTGACTTTTGCACCATATATTGCATCGGATTTATTCCAGATTTCCTGTGCATTTTCACAATGAGAGATGAAATTAAAATTATCTTGATTAATATGAGAATATAATATATGCATAGAAAGAGCGTTAATCGAGATAATTTTCTTATCTGTTATATCACACCCGTTTTCAATAATATCCCAACATTTAATATTAACATATTTTAAATAAAATTCCATTTTCAATTTCCAATTCAAAAAATCTGTTCCATCGAAAACAGAAGGAATAATATTGGAACGACCCTCAATAAAAGTATTATTAAAAGAAGCTATTTTAAAAATTCACATTTTTAAAACAAAAACCGATTTTTGAAACACGAATTTTTAAAACACAAATTGACTTCGATTCCTAGCTCTGATACCACTTGTAGGATCGATTTCACCCTAGAGGGGGGATGAATAGGGTGATAGTATAAATTATAAAAATTAATTGCGGAAGCTTATAAAATAATTTCAACACAGATCACAGATTAACAATAGCACAGAAAAATAGCAGAATAACAAAATGCAAAAATAGAACGACACAGAATTTACCCAGCTTCGGTAAAACCCTGCCTACGTACTGCCCCAAGGTTTCTACTAGAAATTAGATAGTCAGACGCTTACGCACGTAAACTCGCGACACCCGCTATTGACTAAACCTAACTCTACGCTCAAAACCCTGCCACAACTCAGCCACCGAGTTGCGAATTCTCAAACTACGCCATGCAGTTTGTCCCCAAGTAAATTGTGCACATTGAATTTTCTTGATTAATCTTGTTTTCAACAATTTTAGATTGTTGAATATGCGCTTATATGATTTTTGTTTGATGATAATAAACATATATACATTCGTTTAAACGTATTTTTTAATGTACTATTTTATTTTTCATAGATTAAATAAATATTTGCTGAATAAAATTAAATAACACAGAATTTGAATTCAAACAGAAATTTTATTCAAACAAATATTTATTACAATTTTGAATAGTACAAATTCAAGCTCTCACTATACATATACAATTTTGATTACAAATACATCACAATTTCATATTTACATTTAACCTCACTAAACATCACTCATTCACTCAATTCGTATTTTAATCTTTAACTTCATTCCAGTTAGAATCGAACATCTGAACAATCTGCAAAAATATTCACTAACGTAGTAAAATTGAAAAAGAAATATTTTTGCAATATAAAATAAAAGGTAAATTTTTGAAAATAATATTTGCCTCAGTTATTTGGGTTGTTCATCATCATTTAAATTTGAATTCATCATACACGAACAGCTTATGACATACACAGTGTATCATTGTATATGCCACAAGGCCGTGCACAGAAATATACACTTGATTGATTTACAGGGACAGGTGAGCACAAGATCAAACCCAAAATAAAAGGACGGGTTCAACTCAGGTGCAATATAAATAAAATCACAACACGTGCACAAGGTCAAACCCGAGCTATTAGCTGGATTCAACTCAGGGCAGTTGTACAGGCTACGACTTCAAGCATGCAAACAGGAAAACCAAAACAATGCACCAAAGCAAACTCAGGTGGACAGCACGACCAAGTGTGGAAGTGACTCAAAACAGAGAATACAATATGAAGACAGCAACTGCAATGCAAACTATATCAAACAGTGACAATATGTATGGGGCAATGCACAAGCAAGGCTAAGGCACAATGCCACCAACATAACAGCAAACAAATGCCACCAAAAACCAAACAAGGGTCAAGCTAATAAATGCAACTCGAACTTCAGTCAGTACACTATCAAATAAACAGTGGCAAATGCATGTACATCGATGCACACATTCATGAACACACATATATGGTCTGAAACTCAAAGACCAGCTTATAAATACAAGTCAGTTACAAAATGGGATCACACAATGAATACATGAAGCAATAACTTCAAACAATAAACTGGTCGAAGCAACTTAAAAAAATAAACCGGTCAAAGCAACCCAGACTTGTAGCGAATAGTGAAAGCAAGTTCAAGTGAAGTAAAATGAAATCAAAGCATGTACAAGTTGCAATATGCATCAAAGCTTAACAACTACAAGCACATGCAACTCGACTAACAGTAAACAGGTGAACCAAACTAGCCAACGCAACAAGTATCATGTCAATAATACAACATGACAATGCAGACACAAATGAAGACTACTGACCGAACCAACATATCAAGCAACATGTATGCAAACTGAATGATAGCAAGAATATGAATATCGAAAATGCTCAGGGATGAACACAAAGATGACCAGAGTCGAAGCTGACCAGAAATTCACGCATCAAACCATCAAGTTACAGTTTTTCAATAATACAACCCGAGGTAACAAAACAATGCAGAACAAAGATGAAACAGAGATAAGCTACAGGATGGTCAGCCACCAAAACACGGCAAGCTACAACTCCAAAAGACCAAGCCAAAGTCAATGTTGAACAAGTCAACCTTCATTACACAGTAAAACACCACAGTCATCTCAAACGAACAAGTCAAATTCGAAACCGTGGTAGCAAAGGCAATTGACTGAGTTAAACATCAAAGCCGTGGGACGCAAGTGTCATAATATACGAATTTGAAAAAGTCAGTAAAATCTCAAGCATCAAAACAATATCAGATGGACGAAACTAAAACGTTGAAGAAATCAGACGAACGCAATTCTAGGAATCCAAATCCTATAAATTGCAATAATCATCATCGGCATAGATCTATCGAGTTCAAGCAAGCCAAAACCAGCAAAGCAAAAGGAGTAAAGTACATACCGAAATCGTAGACGAACTCGATCCAAATTGAAGAGCCCTGAGCAAATCAAAGAGCATCGAAGTCTACTATCGAACGGTATCAAGCGGCGCTTCAATTTGACAAAACCCTAAATCTGGAAAAGGAACGAACGCCATTATTCTCAAGTGAAAGGAACCAGGCCGATAAAATAAAAAAGAGAAAGGGGGACGCATTTTTTTTAATCATCTAATTATTGGGCCGGTTCTAATAATATTAATTTGGGCTTAGTTTTATAAATTAGGGTTTTGTATTTAAAATTGTTTTAAATTTGCATTTTAATTTTTAAACCGTTGTAATTTCTAGTCGTGTGACTAGGGGACAAACTACGTGGCGTAGTTTGAGAATTCGCAACTCAGTGGCTGAGTTGTGGTAGGGTTTTGAGCGTAGAGTTAGGTTTAGTCAATAGCGGGTGTCGTGAGTTTACGTGTGTAAGCGCCTGACTATCTAATTTCTAGTAGAAACCTTGGGGGCATTACGTAGGTAGGGTTTTGCCGAAGCTGGGTAAATTCTGTGTCATTCTATTTCTGCATTTTATTATTCTTCTATTTTTCTATGCTGCTGTTAATCTGTGATCTGTGTTGAAATTTTTTTATAAGCTTCCGCAATTAATTTTTATAATTTATACTATCACCCTATTCACCCCCCTCTAGGGTGAAATCGATCCTACATTTAATTAATTCAACTTTAATCTAATTCATCATTTTGAAACATGGTTTTTTAAAAAGGTTTAAAAGGTTTGAATTTCATTTTAGGTAAAACTATTGTATATAACTGACCCGAGGCCACTTCTATTCTCACCCGAGAACAAATCCCATTCACTTTGAGTTTTATAATAAATCTACCTGTGTGCCAAAAAAATTCAAGCTTAAAATAATTCCCAAGTGTTTACCCCTGCGCATTCAAAAATTAACTCGAGCCCAACTTCGAGCAAACACATGATAGTCCCGAAGATCGCTTCAAGATTAAACCCTTCTTCCTTCTGCATCAACCCGTTGACACCATTTCACCATCGTGCACGTGCACGATGGCCAAAACCATCTCCGAACAACACCGAATCCTCCGGCACGATGACGAATGCGTCCCTATCCATCTCGAACACCAAGCAAAATCAAAAGCATCGAGAAACAAAATCGAGCATTCGAAATGCTCGAATCCCAAACTCGATCATCAGAAAACTTCACAGCCACCAAAACCAATCACCAGAGACCACGCGAGCTTGACCAAAGCTCTGCCATTCACCCACGAATCTCCTCCCCTTAATCCGATCTCATGAAATATCTCGACGATGTCGCAGATCCTCCGAGAACTAGCTTGCCCAAAAATGAGTCCTAAACCCAACATTTGCATTGCAACACCTCTATGATCATCAAAAAAATATGTGACCATTTTTCCTTCAATCTACAACCCTTCATCTTTCTTCAGATTCCAAGTCGAGGCTCGATTTCACTTTGATCATCGAAAATATATGATTTTTCATTTTCTGTTCATCTCAAAAAGTCTTGCCAATTACATTATTAATTTTTTTTGGAATTTACATCAAAATTCATGAATTGGCAATACGAATACATTCATACTATTGAAATTTGAAATTCTGATGTATAAATTTGGACCAATTTTTATATTCTACTGTTATCTAACTTTCTTCCATAATATTTCTGAATATTCTTGCTTAAAACTATTTTTTTTTAAAATTTATATTACAATGTTATAAACATTTCCTTACTAGAGATCAAAGCCTAATTTTGATTGTATAAAGATATTTCTGAATTTTCCACTTCAGGTGTCTGAACTCTTTTTTCTTTTTCCTTAAACAGGTCTTAAAAAAACCTATAACCAAAAGCAGAGACCTCCTTTGCCTATTTACAAACTTACATACTAACATTTGCATATGTATACTAACATATTTTCATTCATACAAACTTAACTTTAGCATCACTTTAAGCAGTCATCACATTCTACCAAAATATAAACATATAAAGGTTAAAAGGGTGATGTTTTCTCACCTGGATAAGGATAAAGAAGAGAAGCAGAAGTTTGAGAAGGTTGAAAACTGAATGGTTTGACTAGAACTTGAGTTGCTTGTTACTGAAATTTGTAGAGATGACTCAGCAATGAAACAAAGATGAGCTGCTTGATCTTTCTCCCTGTGTTTGCTTGCTCCCGATAATCTCGGGTTGAATAAAATGATGCATGCTTTGTTCCAGGTTGAAGGATTTTGACTCAGCTTTTCCAGGCTGAATGTGATTGCTATATATTTAAAAATGAATCTTGAATTTGATCTTTCCGTTTTTTTTGAAACTGGAAATAAATCTTCCATCCAAGCTTCCAGTTTTATTTTAAAGTTTCTTGTTTTAGTTTCTTCGGGTTGAATCACTCTTGAATCAGATTCCAGAACTTGAGTTTGGTTTCTGGATTTGAACTTCAAGGTTGAAGTTGTTTGAATTGAGTATTGAACTTTGCTCTTATTTCCATGTTGAAACCTGAATTGAATTTTGCTTTGTTCTTCATTTTTAATTTCCATGTTTTTAAGATTTTTGATTTTCTTTTCAGCTTGATATCCAGGTTGTTATTGAGATAATTTGTTTTCCTGATTTGCTTTGAATTTTTCTAGTATGTATTTTGTATTTCAGGTTTGAATTTTTTATTTATTTCTAGTTTACAAAATTCTTTTGTATACATTTCAACTCCAAGAGAAATGTTGATTTTGCCACTTGTATCATAAGTTTACACTTGTAAATTCCCTTATCAAAAGGCTTATACTTGTTTGTGTAAAATGCTAATTCTTTCACACTTGTAAATTTTATGTTAACAGTAGTAATATGAAGGATATTATTAGTTAACAAATGTCACTTACCATAACTTTTTATGTTTAAATCCCTTAGTTTAAATTAGTTTAAAATTTAGTTTTAAATCCTTGTTAAAAATTTACTTACAAATTCATGTATTACAAATCCTTTAATTATTTATATTTCATATCTTAACATATGTAAATGTTTTACATTTTAAATTCATGAATATACAAACTATATTTATTTATTTCAAAAGAAAATATGTTTTAAATCTTTTTATCAAACCTAATAAATATTTATATCTATATTTATAGCTTTAAATAATGGGATTTTAAAGTAAATCAAACTATAAATAAATAAGCGTATAATATGCATATATTTGAATTTATTTCTTTAGATCTTTTGTAAATTTAATTTATATCAATTTCACAATATTACCTTTAAACCAAAATGCCAATTTAATGAATTTGGAAAACAAGTCTTTATTAATTGAAAATACAATGATTTCAAATCCAATATGTCTTTTAAGATTTTTAATTTTGAATTTCAATTCCAAGATTCAATTAAAAATAAATTTATAAATATAATAAAGCATATCTTTTATAAATATAAATATTCTATTAATTCCCAATCTATAAATATTTTCCAAATATTTATTTTTTATTTGAATTTTAAATTCAAATTCTAAATTATAATCTATTTAAAAAATATTTACTTTTGAATTCCAAATCAAAATTTTATTTATATTTATAAAAAAATAAATATCTATTTAATGTTGGAAATACCAAATTAATTCACAATTTAATTTCAAAAAATAAACTAATTACCAATTCAAATTTGATTGAAAAACAGAAATGTTACAGATTCCCCCCTTAAGAAAATTTCGTCCCCGAAATTTGCCAGGGAGACAACAAAGGACGGATGAACACACAAAGATATAGTTTTCCAGATCAAACTGAATATTTATTCTGCATCTGGCTCACCAAATCAGAATATCACCAATAATTATGAGAACAAACTCATTCAATATTACGCAGGGTACTCGGGTCATCAGTCCACGAAATATGCAGGGGCATTGGTTAGTTTGAAGGGATAATTAACCGTTTGTAGAATATATTTAGACCCAAGCAATAGATAAATGGATTTAATCTTTCAAAATTCTCAAACACTCGATATGGATTCCAAAATTAAGTCGGAATACCCTAAAGTATATATAACTTGTCCCTCTTCGGACTTTGATACTCATAAGAAATTACAGTAGAATTTCAAACTTTGGTTTTAAACTTTACTTACATTTTAAAACTTCATTTTTAAATTCAAACTATTTGAACATTTTAAGGTTGTTAAAACAATTTAAATTTTAAAAACTTTATTTCAAAACTAGAATATTAATTTAGATTTGAATCCAGATTTAAACTTATCACATTTATTTAATTAGTTGCCTTAATAATTAATTCCTTTAGTTACTTTCATTAAGTAATTATACTTAACCAATTTCAAAAAGATTATCCTTAATTATTTAATCTAATTAATCATCAAAATTAATCACATAAATTAATTAAATAATCTCAAGTTAATGACCTTCATTAACTATTAACAATTATTCAATTACTTTTCTTAAGTAATTAACTTAAATTAATAATTATTAATTACGAATTACTTAATCTTTAACAACCAATTTATTTCAATTTCAATTTCAATTTAAAATTTCAAATTTATTAAAGTTAAAACGAAAAGCTGATAAGGAATTGATGAAGAGAATACGAAATAGAAACTTATCTACTCGATTCGCAGTGCCACTATCACACCAAAGCTTCTTTCTTGAGCCACCACGAAACAATCAAAGAATTGGAATCGAATCAAAGGAGATTGATGGAGAAAGTTATTTCCATTGCTGTAGGGTATTGACCATTTATAGTGGCACTCCTCTGTCCCCTATCTCGTCCTCTTCTTGCACTCATACTTACTATCAGTGGATAGTAAGAGAATTTACCGAGGCACATGAACTGATATCTTAGGGATATACTCATTCTAGGGTATACTTCACCATATCTCTAATGAGTTGCCTAATATGTTATACTCTTGAGCTAAAGTTTCAACCTTCTGCTCTGATACCAATTCTAACGATCTTGACTTGACCTTCGAAAAATCGGCACCGAATACTTCACCAGTATTCAAATGCCGCATATTCAAACGTCGAATCTGGTTCGTCGGAGCTTATAACACATTAAGTATAACAACACAGCGGAAGAAAATGAATAATATATCAATGATACAAAAATGAATACAATATCTAATACAATGAATATCAATATACATCAGGGATACAAGAATAATAGTGGAAGACAGTCTACAAAAGATAATATCTTCTGAAGTCCATAAGTTAGATGCTCCAAGATATCTACAACACCATTGCCAATACTCCAAGACTAGAAAGTCTCCAATCCAAAAAGCGAGAACCACCATCCATGCTGAAGTGAAGCAACACGATCCAAATGCGATTGCCAACATCCAGAGATTGAATGCTATCGAATCTACACCTATTATTCGATTATCTAAAAAACCCAACTCTAGACTGCCCATGTGGAAAATTATGGGCACCCAGAGTTTAGGAAAGGAACAATAAACTCCGGGTCAGTCATGGGACTGGTATGAGCAAACAAAAATAGTTTTATTTTTTTAAAACAAACAACAAAAGAATTTAAAACATTGAAATCCGCAATGCTTTTTTTAAAAATGAAACTTCCATAAGGCCTTCTGCCACACACACAATGCAAGCGCACACTTGGAGGAGATTTCTCCTTATGACTGTCAAAAATGCTTGATATGCGAAAACCATTTGATATTATTATTAGTGCATAGTGCAGAAAACATTTCGAAAGTATAATATTAATCTTAGCTAGCATACAACCATTATTGTATGCCTACTATAGCTACCGTCTAAACAGTGGTGACCACCATAAGTGAATGGCAGGTTATACAACTAAAACTTTACAAGGCGCGTATTAGATGATTGGTTTTCGAACAAATGGTCGGGCTAAGGAACTTCCTTGCCGAATGGGTACGCCTCTGGAAGGACGCCCCCGAGAACCTAACCGGATCTCTGCTAACACAAGGCCGACGCTACCTCACGCTTTAACCCAGTTCTAACATAGGTAACTAACACACAAGTATGCCATCCCCGGTCGTTACCGACTGTTATCCGAGCGCTCGACACCAACAACCATAAAGCAATAAGTTTGCAGCAACCACATAGGTTAAATATCTGGGCTCCATACCATGATATCACCTTTTATCTAGAAGAAAATGGACATACCCTAGGGGCGCGACCCCTAAAAACCTTGCTGCATCTTTCCTGTTTCGACCATTTCCGGGTTGTGAGGCTCGACGAAGTCTCATCCACAAAGCTACGCTTTTTCAAAAAGCCATGCTTTGATCAATAAATGATCAGCAATACTTTGTATGCCACATTACCAAATTGGGAATGTATCATTAGTAACCATCAACTACATAACCTCGGAGCTCGTACGTCTTAGAGAAGGGTGTTAAGCTAAGAGAATAAATCTCCGCCACCAAATGGAAATGTATTTGATAGAAACTGGTTTTACATCTCAAAGTGTAATGTCAGACACACATCCATACAAGTCTATTCCGGTTCGAACAGAACCGGAGGCACTTCCGAAGAATCCCTTGCAATCTGGGTATTACAATCCCGATCGGACTCCCCATCACATATGGAGATCTCTATACCGATGCGACTCAGTGCAGAGACAATCAACGGGTTATCCTTTCATTCTCGAAAATACCTGGTCTTCACCATCGTTCTTCAAATGCTATCCATATCGTCGTATCATTATTCGGAATGGGTTATATGACAAAAGGTCATCTTCCGGCTAAACCGAATAATGAGCATAATATTTTAAAAACATATGGATATGGGATTTCAGTTAAGTCACAAATAAAAACCCAAAACCTTTCTTCAAATGGTTAAAACCAATTACCATTCCAAATATTTAAACAAAAAGATTCATTTCACAAAGTTCACCAAGTTTCACAAAGATCCATTCATAAATTTCAAAACAATATTCCACTTCAACTTGGATTAACTCGTCCAACTTTTAAATCAAGACCCAATTCATAGCTTTCAAAATCGTTTTCAAAGATCCATTCATAACTTGGAAAACCATAACATTTCAAATTTGAAATCCCTTCAACACAAACTGGAAATTCTTTCCTTATATGAAAACTTTTATTAATTGAAAACAAATAGTTTTCGTTTCGGAAAAATCCGATTTCATTTATACATGTTAAAGTCCTTGATTTAAATTTGAAATTCCAAAACAATACTTTTAAAATGGTGTAAAACCATATAAACACATATATCTTGTATAGCCTTTTAAACCAAAATTCTCAACATAGAATTCAATTTCAAATTTTGAATTCAAATTTAAATCAAATTATTAAATTTCAAAACTTTAGCGAGTTATTGAAAATAACTTTTATTTTCAAATTTCCTTTTCAAAAGCTTTTCTTTACATTTTACCCAAATCCATTTCCAAAACCTTTTGGATTCAAAATTCAAATTCAAAACCATTTCAAAAATCTATGACTTAACCAGTTTCTTCGTGCAATCCATATTTGGGTGTGTATGGTGTAGTTCAGGGGTTTTACACAATAATAGTGCAACATCATCAATCATCACAGATTCAAGCATAGAAACACACGATAGTCCCGAAGATCGCTTCGAGATTAAACCCTTCTTCCTTCTGCATCAACCCGTTGACACCATTTCACCATCGTGCACGTGCACGATGGCCAAAACCATCTCCGAACAACGCCGAGTCCTCCGGCATGATGACGAATGCGTCCCTATCCATCTCGAACACCAAGAAAAATCAAAAGTGTTGAGAAACAAAATCGAGCATTCGAAATGCTCGAATCCCAAACTCGATCATCAGAAAACTTCACAGCCACCAAAACCAATCACCAGAGACCATGTGAGCTTGGCCAAAGCTCTGCCACTCACCCACGAATCTCCTCCCCTTGATCCGATCTCATGAAACATCTCGACGATGTCACAGATCCTCTATGAACAAGCTTGCCCAAAAACGAGTCCTAAACCCAACATTTGCATCGCAACACCTCTATGATCATCAAAAAAATATGTGACCATTTTTCCTTCAATCTACAACCCTTCATCTTTCTTCAGATTCCAAGTCGAGGCTCGATTTCACTTTGATCATCAAAAATCTATGATTTTTCATTTTCTGTTCATCTCAAAATGTCTTGCCAATTACATTATTAAATTTTTTGGAATTTACATCAAAATTCATGAATTTGCAATACGAATACATTCATACAATTGAAATTTGAAATTCTGATGTATAAATTTGGACCAATTTTTATATTCTACAGTTATCTAACTTTCTTCCATAATATTTCTGAATATTCTTGCTTAAAACTATTTTTTTTAAATTTATATTACAATGTTATAAACATTTCCTTACTAGAGATCAAAACCTAATTTTGATTGTATAAAGAATTTTTGAATTTTCCACTTCAGGTGTCTGAACTCTTCATTCTTTTTCCTTAAACAGGTCTTAAAAAAACTTATAACCAAAAGCAGAGACCTCCTTTTTGCCTATTTACAAACTTACATACTAACATTTGCATATGTATACTGACATATTTTCATTCATACAAACTTAAATTTAGCATCACTTTAAGCAGTCATCACATTCCACCAAAATATAAACATATAAAGGTTAAAAGGGTGATGTTTACTCATCTGGATATGGATAAAGCAGAGAAGCAGAGGTTTGAGAAGGTTGGAAACTGAATTGTTTGACTAGAACTTGAGTTGCTCGTTACTGAAATTTGTAGAGATGACTCAGCAATGAAACAAAGATGAGCTGCTTGATCTTTCTCCCTGAGTTTGCTTGCTCCTGATAATCTCGGGTTGAATAAAATGATGCAGGCTTTGTTCCACGTTGAAGGATTTTGACTCAGCTTTTCCAGGTTGAATTTGATTGCTATATATTTAAATATGAATCTTGAATTTGATCTTGCCACTTTGTTTGAAACTGGAAATAAATCTTCCTTCCAAGCGTCCAGTTTTATTTTAAAATTTCTTGTTTTAGTTTCTTCAGGTCGAATCACTCTTGAATCAGATTCCAGAACTTGAGTTTGGTTTCTAGATTTGAACTTGAAGGTTGAAGTTGTTTGAATTGAGTATTGAACTTTGCTCTTATTTCCAAGTTGAAACCTGAATTGAATTTTGCTTTGTTCTTCATTTTTAATTTCCATGTTTTTAAGATTTTTGATTTTCTTTTCAGCTTGATATCCAGGTTGTTATTGAGATAATTTGTTTTCCTGATTGCTTTGAATTTTTCTAGTATGTATTTTGTATTTCAGGTTTGAATTTTTTGTTTATTTCTAGTTTACAAAATTCTTTTGTATACATTTCAACTCCAAGAGAAATGTTGATTTTGCCATTTGTATCATAAGTTTACACTTGTAAATTCCTTTATCAAAATGCTTATACTCGTTTGTGTAAAATGTTAATTCTTTCACACTTGTAAATTTTATGTTAACAATAGTAATATGAAGGATATTATTAATTAACAAATGTCACTTAACATAACTTTTTATGTTTAAATCCCTTAGTTTAAATTAGTTTAAAATTTAGTTTTAAATCCTTGTTAAAAATTTACTTACAAATTCATGTATTACAAATCCTTTAATTATTTATATTTCATATCTTAACATATGTAAATGTTTTACATTTTAAATTCATGAATATACAAACTATACTTATTTATTTCAAAAGAAAATATGTTTTAAATCTTTTTATCAAACCTAATAAATATTTATATCTATATTTATAGCTTTAAAGAATGGGATTTTAAAGTAAATCAAACTATAAATAAATAAGCTTATAATATGTATATATTTGAATTTATTTCTTTAGATAGCTTTTGTAAATTTAATTTATATCAATTTCACAATATTACCTTTAAACCAAAATGCCAATTTAATGAATTTGGAAAACAAGTCTTTATTAATCGAAAATACAATGATTTCAAATCCAATATGTCTTATAAGATTTTTAATTTTGAATTTCAATTCCAAGATTCAATTAAAAATAAATTTATAAATATAACAAAACATATCTTTTATAAATATAAATATTCTATTAATTCCCAATCTATAAATATTTTCCAAATATTTATTTTGTATTTGAATTTTAAATTCAAATTCTAAATTATAATCTATTTATAAAATATTTACTTTTGAATTCCAAATCAAAATTTTATTTATATTTATAAACAAATAAATATCTATTTAATGTTGGAAATACCAAATTAATTCACAATTTACTTTCAAAAAATAAATTAATTACGAATTTAAATTTGATTGAAAAACAGAAATGTCACGATTCCCCCCTTAAGAAAATTTTGTCCCCGAAATTTGCCAGGGAGACAACAAAGGACGGATGAACACACAAAGATATAGTTTTCCAGATCAAACTGAATATTTATTCTGCAACTAGCTCACCAAATCAGAATATCACCATTAATTATGAGAACAAACTCATTCAATATTACACAGGGTACTCGGGTCATCAGTCTACGAAATATGCAGGGGCATTGGTTAGTTTGAAGGGATAACTAACCGTTTGTAGAATATATTTAGACCCAAACAATAGATAAATGGATTTAATCTTCCAAAATTCTCAAACACTCGATATGGATTCCAAAATTAAGTCGGAATACCCTAAAGTATATATAACTTGTCCCTCTTCGGACTTTGATACTCATAAGAAATTACAATAGAATTTCAAACTTTGGTTTTAAACTTTACTTACATTTTAAAACTTCATTTTTAAATTCAAACTATTTAAACATTTTAAGGTTGTTAAAACAATTTAAATTTTAAAAACTTTATTTCAAAACTAGAATATTAATTTAGATTTGAATCCAGATTTAAACTTATCACATTTATTTAATTAATTACCTTAATAATTAACTCCTTTAGTTACTTTCATTAAGTAATTATACTTAACCAATTTCAAAAACGATTATCCTTAATTAGTTAATCTAATTAATCATCAAAATTAATCACATAAATTAATTAAATAATCTCCAGTTAATGACCTTCATTAACTATTAACAATTATTTAATTACTTTTCTTAAGTAATTAACTTAAATTAATTATTATTAATTACAAATTAATTAATCTTTAACAACCAATTTATTTCAATTTCAATTTAAATTTTCAAATTTATTAAAGTTAAAACGAAAAGCTGATAAGGAATTGATGAAGAGAATACGAAATAGAAATTTATCTACTCGATTCGAATTTGTATTTGAATTTTAAATTCAAATTCCAAATTATAATCTATTTATAAAATATTTACTTTTGAATTTCAAATCAAAATTTTATTTATATTTATAAACAAATAAATATCTATTTAATTTGGAAAATACCAAATTAATTCACAATTTAATTTCAAAAATTAAATTAATTACCAATTTAAATTTGATTGAAAAACGGGAATGTTACGGAATATACACTAACTATATGCATATGTAACAAATACAACGAGAGAAACCATCAAATAATTAATATTCATCGAATTAATTCGTAATCATATCGACTTGGATTTTCCAATGTCAACATCATATACTTACATTTCTTATTTACCTGCTATTGATTCGTTTCAATTTATTCCTATTCAATTGATTTACATTCAATTATTAACATTTACTTTAATTACATTCAATCTTAGGTTAACAACAATTCGCTTACATTCACTTATTTACATTTATTATTTACATCTAATTTATTAATATCCAATTCATGTACATTCCATATAAAAGTGCATTCCATTAATCTATATTAAATCAATTTTCATTCAATCCATTTGCATTCAATTGATTTACATAAAATGCACTTATTCTCATTGATTTTTTTTACACCCATCTATTCACATTCATTTAATCTACATTCAATTTAAACCAAACTCCATTATTCATATGAATTCACTCACATTCCATTCATTAACATTCACTTATTACTATCCACTTTAAATTCAATTTATGTTAAACAACATTTCATTCCATATTCAATTCAATTAGTATATTTCTTTAACACTAGCAACACTTAACATGCATTCCATAAAATTATTTACTTAAGTTCATTTTAAACATTTTATACAACACGTCTAAAGTCTATTTTTACTTCACGACTCAAGTTAACATTAATTTCTATTAAACAACCTTTCAAACCATTTTCAATTCTATTTACAACTTAAGTTGAATTTTATTTCATAACCAAAAATTCGTATTAATTTTATTAACTCATTATAAATCAAATGCAACCTCATTTGACTTAATTCATTGTTTAATTCTAATATTCCATTCTATCAATAAGATTCTAAACCATATTCCGCTAATTTATTTAATTCGTTCATTCGTTAATTCGTTTCAGCTCACAATCAATTCTATTCCCAAAAATAATTTCAGTAACCATCTTATTTAACTTAATTTAAGCTATATTTAATTACCTATCTCAATTTATGATTTTCATTCCTTAACATTCACATTTAACAAATTTAAAATTTGTTTTTAGCTCAATATTCCACAAATCTATAAGTTATACAAACTTATTTACTTAATATTTCATGAAATTTATTTGACTTAAGTTTATTCACACACTATATTTACAATTCAGGGTTATATAATCACTTTACACTTAAGTGTGTATTTATTTTATAATTTATTTAATTCATTTCAAATCCCATTTCAATTTTATTTAACCCTTCACTCCATTTATTTAACTCAAGTTAAATTATAATTTCATATCTCGATTCCAAATTTCTTTTCTTATCTACATTATTTTCAAATCATAAGTTCAAAAACTTATTATCTTAGGTTTTCTCAAAACATTTAGATAGAATTTCAAGTTTTTAAACACTTGATTTTATTTCAAATCATTTTGAAATCATATATTTACATAATTCCTTTGTATATCAAATCATAGTTTTTATTTTTTTAAATTCCATTTCAGTTATTTCTAACCCAAAATATTTCTAAAATAATACTATTATTATTTTCCTAAAACCTTTTGAAAAACAATTTCCAAAATCAATGATATTTAAATCCAATTTTATTAACAAATCATATTTATAAATATTCTTAGGCAATTCCAGTTGTAAATCATATTTATAAATTATATTTGTAAAATATCACTTCATATCTAATATTTTTCCTCATATTTTGATTATTTTAAGTTAACCAATATTCTATAATTTATACTTATAAATTTAGTCTCTTATATAACCTATTTGCAAATGTTTGATTATTTTAATTATAACCAAGACTCTATAATTCATATTTACAAATTTACTTTCTTATATAACTCAATTTACAAATGTTTATCTTTGTTTAGAAGGTGATAATAACAACTTTTATTATAACAAAAACAAATGATAATAATCAAATACATTCGTTAACATCCAAACACAACATATATGGCTTATAATAATTTCTGAAAAATTATTCCTCTTTATATATAAAATATAATTTAGGTAAAATTACTTCATTTACCGACTTCAAAATATACTGTGTTAGTTGCCTTGTTTAAGTATTTAGAAACCTCTATCGATATCGTGGCGTCCTACGTATCGACCAGAATCCATATGCCACTCAACAGAAAAATTGACACAATATAAAATATTTTTATAATCACTAATAAATATGCGCTTATACACATACACACACACACACTCAAACTCATCCTAGGGTCTCGCTCACCCTATCTCATACGAGTAAATTCCCACCAAAGCCAAGGTGTTTGCTCAACCCAAGCTCTTATACCAACTGCAACGACCCACCTTTTCGTACAATTCAACCTTACAACAAACCACACATGTACAACCTAAATCAAATGGAAAGATGGATAGTTAAGGAAAAGAAAGAAGAAGAGAAGAGAAGAAGAAAAGTGACTAAAAACAACACAGAATCTCACAATCGCAGTGAAACAACATATAATATAATGTCAATGATCTTTACAAAAGAGAAACTGTTATATATATATATATACATCCGTCAGAGTACAACAACAATTACAGTTATCACTGGACAGTTATAAAAACATGTCCTTACGAATTTCTGATAATTTCAATAACAAAGCAGCAGAAATAAACATATACGAGTATACGACTTGAAGAACTCCAACTCGTCTCCTTGGCTCCAACGCATCCAATGTAATCTGTAATATGCTTGGACCGACCCGAGCATTATAATAAAATAACATCTGAGTCAGTCTGGAAAACCAGCGTGAGAAAAAATAGCCAACTAGATTTTAAAGTTTTAGAAAATCATTTGAAATTGAAAAAAAAATTGTAAGGCCCCTCCACACATAAACATGGACGGGTTTTTACCATACGATAATCAGAACATTTCTATAGAAAATTTAGTGATATTATAATAATGTCTAAGATATAAATACATATTAATATAACCGAAATGCTTGCTTCTCACATTTCAGTAGTTGGGCACAACTATGTACGTATTGAAAAATGGATTCCATCAATAACAAGGCACCGGGGTACCACCTATCATACAGCGTCTCTAGATAAAACACACCGAGAGCCTCACATGGACTCCTTCCGAGTCAAGACTGGCTCTACCCCTTATTGGATAGCACCGAATATGTCATCACCTTGGTTGGGATCAACAACCTAAATAGGCCCCGAGCATACATAATCCATAATATCAATCTAGATTGGGTGACGACCATACCCTAATGACAGCGAACCACATAGCCTTGAAGCATATCTCCTGATTTTAGTCATTTATGGTTGATAAGGCTTGAGGCTACAATTACTTTTTATATAGAACCTCCCACTTAGAATGAAAACACTGCCCTACAGGCAACGATGCAATGCAAGCATTCAACCATGCAAGTTGTCCAGGAATAGGACAAATTGAAGGCACCGTCCAACCACATTCTATAAGGAATTATCCCTAGGACTGTGTAGTTAATGCCCCGCTATTACCCCGCTACAACCCCGCTATATCTCATAGCGAATTTCTACCGCTATGATTTTTCCATATAGCCCCAGAATATAGTCTTTCCGCTTTAATCTCCGCCATTTCCGCTATATCCCGTTATTTCCGCTATATTCCGCTATTCCCGCTATATCTTTTTTAATAAAATGAATTGAAAAATTGCATTTATACATTATAAAATTATGAAACTAATTTATTTGATTTAATTTTTAATATATTTTCAGAAATGAAAACACTCTAATATTCTACCAAATTCAGTTATGTTATATAATAGTTTTCGTTTATTTAAAGTACATTCACACATGTTTTTATTTAAAATTATTTATGTATTATTTATAATTCAATTGAATGATAATTTTTCATTTAATTACCATTTATATATTTGTAAAAACATTAAGTACGAGTTTTATATGCTATTTTAGAGCCATCCGCTATATCCCGCTATATCCTCACTGTATCCCCGCTATGACTTTTTGCACCTCCACCGCTTTGAATCTACCGAGCGCATTAACTGCACAGCCCTAGGATTATTAGCATGTGGTCCTTGCATATCGTAGACTTTCATAACTCACTTTAAGTTTAGTAGTCACCAAAACATTCCATTTTGAATTAAAATTGAACGATCATCCATTTTTAATCCAAAATTCAAACTTACTCCGAATCAATCCAATCCATCTCCAAATCGTAGCCTTCGCCTATACGAACGCAACGCAACTCATCGCGCTTAAAACCGGCCTTGTATAAAAAAATTATGAATTTTTATGAACGAGATAATTAATTTTATAATTAACTTTAATTAACCAAATTTTAAAACATAAACCTTATTCTCTCTTCTATCTCATCTCGTTCACGAATACCACCAGGCCGCACAATTCTCTTTGAATGAACGATCATCACACACACACACATGTTCGCCGCCGTCGACCGGCCGCCTGTGCCGCCGTCTGCCCTCATTTGCCACCACACCCTTGCCGCATGCCATGCACGTGCGACGTGAATCTTAAACATTAACTGCTCCTCGATGCAAGCCTATAGTCGCCGCCTCGGTCGACTTCGACTCAATCCAATTGGTGAACTTGCTTGTTTCATTGAGTTTTACGTTTCTGTAGTTGGTGTCGAAGGCCATTTCAACCTATGGTGGCTCCAATTTTCCATGGTTGTTAGATTTAAGAAAGTGATAATGGCGGCTAAGACCTAATGCTCTCTAGGGTTTTGCAAAAGAAGAAACTTTATAGGTCTTTTTATAGAAAATAAATCAAACATTGTTCACACCTAAAATTTTCAAACTCCAATCGAGGCGTGCCGCATGGCGTTCTGTATGTTATATCCCTATTCCAAACACAATGGAACTAGTCTCGAGACCAAGTTTGATCATATGCAGAAGATAGCTTTCTCAAACTAAATATTATATCAATTTTATGAAATTAATTCTACGCGTTTCGATTTCGCATGCCCAAACGATACGTCCAATCGCCATAAAATTTGAAGGCATGTTATAATGTGCTATTACAGATGCAATGAATCTAGTTTCATTCAATACTGAGGCAGTGCCTAGAAGACTATTTTTACATGTTAAATAAAATGAGTAATTTCCAAAATTATTTTAATCACTTTTAAATCCAAATTAAAAGTTTACTATCTTCCTTCTTATTCTATTAGAATTTAAATCAACTTTAGAAATCGTTTTCATCCATATTAAATTCAAGATTCAATTATTTAACAATTCAATATTTTATATTTAACAATTTAATTTCCAAATAAATCGCTATATTTCGAAATCCAAGTTACTTAACTTATAATATTAACCTTTCGATATTTAAAATCAATTAATTATTCCAAATTCAAATGACTAAAACTTCAGGTCATTACACAAGGTGAAAAGTAAAACAAATTTTAAAGGTATAATGTTTGAAGAGTTATCATTAAAAGTTTCAACTAGGTTTGTTAAAGATAAATTTTGCTTTTGGGGATCAATGTTATCATTTACTTTGTCAAGGTGTTCCTTAAAGTGAACCTTTTTAGCCAATTATATAATTACTATTTGCAAGCCAGTTGTAATAGTAAAGTGCAATGACGTAAATCAGGTTATCAATAGGCACGTTAACATTATTGAACATTCTTTGGTTTCTCTCAACTCATAAATACCAACAGGCAATAGTAAGGACAACATCAATTAAAATCCTATAACCATTGGCATATTGCGGCCTAAGGTTATTACAATAGTAATCATAGTTAAAATATAGTGTTATTACATTAAAATCAAAGATATTAAGAGCATTTACAAGTTAGAATTAGTTAAGGGCATTTGTAATATAGACGAGTTACATTTTCTAAGCCTGAATTGCAAAAAACACATTTATTTAATCTGTAAGCACATTCTTTTTCTTTAGGAATTCAATTGCATTTAAATTCTTTTACAATATCATCTACATATGTAGCTTAGCTTTGGGTGGAGCATTCACTTTCCAATAAAATTTGAAATTTTTTGGTTTGGTCTTTGAGAAATATAATAATTTATAAAACGATTTTGAGGTGTAAATTTTGCTGTTATCCCAACATCAAACCTTTTTGTTGCTGTCATTGACCAAGTTATAATATTCAAGCTTAAAACAAAGTAAAAGAAACAGGGATAATGAAACACCTTCAATGGCACGGGTAAAGTCAAAATTCCATGGAAATTCATTATGAGGTCTAAAAACCTCTAAAATTTAAGCATTTTAAAGTTAAAAATATCAAAAGCTCTTTATAATCGGGTCGAATTGGTGTAACAGATATCCAGCCGTCATGCCAAAATGATATGTTGCTTCCAGAGTGGACTTTGTTACTAATTCCAATATTAATTTAAGATATTTAGGATGGATTTCCAAAATTGAGTTGAATTGTTGGTATTTGAAGTTATATGGTGAAGGTAATAAGTTCAACCATAAAATTGATTCGAAATCATTTCTTTTCAAATAAGGTTTTCGCTATCGTTATCAAATTTCCAAAGCCATTTTCCTAATGGAGACATATTGAGGTTATGTAGACTTATTATTTCTAAACCCCGTTATCTTTATATTTGCAAACTGTTTCCCTGTTAATAAGACAGTTAATGCTACCACATGAATTAACCATGCACCAAAGTAAATTTCTTCTGATTTATCTATTTTATCAATTTCCCATTTTGGAAAGAAGTAAAATGACATCTAGTAAATGGATAGGGCCAATAAGACATAGTTAATTAAAATGATTCTACCCATTCCGGATAAAAATCTACAATTCCAGTTTGAAAGCTTTTTATTAATTCCATTTATTATTATTTGCCAGTCTTTCCTTTTTAACTTAGTCGGTCTAATGGTAAACCCTAAGTAGTTTATGTGGAATTCATAGTCTTACAATTTAGTGTATTTGAAACTAAATTTTCGACATTATCTATATCATTCAAGACTAAAACCGAACTCTTATCAAAATTAATCTTAAAACCTAAAAGCATTTAAAAATTGTATAAAATAAACTTAAAAGCATTAATATGCCTAGATAAATGCATGGTAAAGAGCATGATCATCTGCAAATTAGGGAATCGAAAGACTAATGCTAGTGATATTTTTACCAACACGTTGCAAATCCCCATTTTAAATACATAATTTAATAATCCTAAAAAATACACTACTAGGTTGAACATAAGATGCGATGAAGGGTGCCTTATCTAAATCCACATTTGGATTGAATTTTATTCCTTAATATTTCATTAACCATTATACTCGAATTTCCGCTTTTAAGTAAGGTCGTAATCCACTCTACCCGTCTAGAGCTAAAACCCAAAACTAGTAGTAAATATTTAAGAAAAGACCGATCAATGGAATCAAAAGCTTTAGCATGATCGAGTTTTGAGAGGGAGCATGTGATATTGTTTTTACAACAATAGTTTATAAGTTCTTGTACTAATACGACCTCGTTTTTTATGTTTCTACCTTTATTTAAAGCTGATTGAGTAATATCGAGTAAACTATTCGTTTTAGTGCTTAACCGGTTTGCTAAAACCTTTGAGATAATATTAGTTGAACAATTCATTAATGAAATAAGCCTAGAATCCTTAAGTTATTGCACCCTAATTCTTATGGATAAGAATTACATTAGCAAAGTTGAACCTTCCTAATTTTAAATTACCATTATAAATCTCATTAAACAACTTGATTAAGTCGAATTTTCGAACATACCCAAAAAAATTATAAAGCAAAATATGAAAACCATCAAGACCATGCGATTTTTCGCTAGGCATATTGTTGATAGCCCTTAAAATCTCTTGTTTAGTGAACGGATTATCCAAATCGTCTAAGACAAACCTTGTATTTTCATGTTACCAGATAGTTTCCACTAATGTTAATTTTATGACCCCTATTAGTGCCAAAAATTTCTTTACTACATTCAATGAAGGCATCAATGAGCTCAATTTGACCAAAGATTTCCATATCATTATTAAGTAAAGAGTTTATGGTATCACTTCGCTCACGCCTAAGTGAAACTCTATGAAAATACTTGGTATTCTCATCTCCTTCGTCCATCCATTGAATTCTGGACCTCTATTTTCACATTATATAGAATTTTATTTATTTATTTAATTTCGAACAAAAGGATACACATATATTTAATTATATATTTGTATGTAAATATATATATAATAATTTAGTACAATAATGTCATATTTTGAAATTGAAATTATATTTAAAAAGGGTTTAAATCATTAAATTATTCTTAAAGTTTGTTTTTTAAACATATGACCAAATATAATAAACACATTTATAAACATGATGATGGTCTATAATACAAATGTATGAATATTTATGTAAATGAAAATATATGTCAATCAGAAGCATTAACTTTTCATTGAAATAATCCTATCGAGAATCGATTCGTTATTTGTTTAGTTTATCCTCTTAGAGCACCACTGTATCCTCCTTTCCTTTGATTTGTAATGTTAGTGAGATGGCTTAACCAAGGTAGGGAATATGGGATGACCATGGTAGAAGGAGGCATAAAAAAATCCTCCCTTGATTTAGTGGAGGCTATAGGTATTTATAGGTGAATGACTACGCCTTTCTCTCCATCAGATCCTCTAACGTTTGAGACTTGGTAAAAGCCATATATATCCCCATCTATGGCCAAACGTATGTGTTGAACAAGCATTGTCAAGCACTCTTTTGACCTCTTTTGAAACGTTATTTTATTAATTAATTTCTGGCTCCAAAATCGATCGAGCCATCGTTTAACTTTTATACATCGTTCCATCTGATTTAGGCCTAAAATAAGTAATTAAAATTATCCATAACTATTGATACAACACTAGTATTATTTTATTTTTAATTTATCACATTTAAGTTAATTTTATCCTCGGTCGATTTTGGAAATAACTGGAAATGCATTGACTCTCTAGTGTAAACTCGATCCACAGTCAATATTTAAATAATTTAAATGCCAAAGCGTGTACGGACTTTGCTAAAGAAAAGTATAGAGTCAAATTCAATAATTATAAATCATTTGAAGAAATTGTATTTCCAATCTATATAAGCCCACTTAGTAACACAGGTTTGTATACATATTATTTTATCAACACTTTATCTCTTAGACATCTAAATTTTGATATAGGATCAAAAAGACTCTATTAATATCCATATAATTGCACAGGTCAATTTTAAGTCATTTGTAATGACCTGCCTTTCTAAACAGTTTAAATTGACGATAAACCACACACGTCGGACTCAAACCATTCAAAAGGGCAGATTGTTATGGGGTAAATAAGAAAAAGAAGAGAAAGAAAGAAAACAAATATAGAATCTCATGGCGGAATGGCAAAATATAATAATCAAATAAATAGTTCATGAAGCTATTTACAAATAACATTGATTAAACTTTTATAATACAAATCAGAGTTACATACAACAAGAATACATAATAAATAAATGCAGTGGAACAACATGATGCTGTGGAATACATATAAGTAATAATAGTACAAAATCTTCGTCTTCATCCTTCAAAAATCAGTCTTTGATAAACTGAAAAGCTTAGACTGACCCAAGCGAATTGAAAAGACAAAATATTTGAGTCAGAACTAAAAGATATTATGTAAATTGAATAAAGAGTAAATAAATATGAATGTAAGGGCGTTAGAGATGTTTATAGGATTTGACATCTCCTATCCCGTGTCTAACGTGAGTGCAATGACTTAAGAGATATTCGAGATTTCCATCTCCTAAGGATCCATCAAACTATCTACTATGTAGTATAATACGCTATTATAATAGTGTCTACGGTAAAGTAAAGTATTAAAATAACGTTAAGGCATTATCCATATTCCCCTTGTCACATTTTATATATTCCCATGACCTATACACTACCGTACGCTCCTCCGTAAACCGAAGGGTTGCACAGAGGGCACTCCATAGGTATGGTACAAAACAAACTCGTAAAAGCGCGATATGGTATGTGAACACGGCACTCGAGGAGATGCTAGGGTATATATACCAATTACACTCCCAAACTAGTGGTAATGCCTAGCATCTACTACCGCCCACCTCAAACACACTCCTATAATCCAAATCGAGGGTGGCCACCAAATCAATCACAAAGTAATACTATGGTATCAAAGAAATGTGCCCGATCGAAGGTACGACCTCACTTGATCCGTTATAGCTCCTTTTTTTAGTCACATCTAAGCTGACACATGGGAGTCAAGGTCACGTAAATACCACATATAGAACCGTTCGTCAAACCATCCTACTTCATTTTTGGTATCTCCACCATGTGCACGTTGTTAAAGTGGTTTTCAGTATTGGCAGAGAGTATGACAATATCTAATCCCGGTCTCTTTAACTACCAAACGCTTATTTCGCACCAAATGGTTCTTTTATATTTTAAAAGTTGATTCATAATTTATATCAGAATATCATATTCTCAAAATCATATCATTTTCTAATCACATTTACTTTCGAAATTATATTACATATGAAATCATATCACTTCTGAATTCATATTTCATCATATTCCTCAAATATGTCATTTAAATTCCTACTTATGTTATAACATCTTTTAATCGTATTCTACTTAAAACCAAGGATTTAAATATAAAATTTCCATTTTACAAAACCTGAAATTCAAAAAATAGTTTAGATAGTTTAAAATAGTTTTAAAAATAGTTTAAGATAGTTTAAAATAGAATAATATAGTTTAAAATAGATTAAAACGGATTAATATAGTTTAAATAGATTAATATAATTTAAAATAGATTAAAATAGTTTAATATAGTTTAAAATATATTAAAATGGATTAATATAATTTAAAGTAGATTAAAATAGTTTAATATAGTTCAAAATTAGATTAAAATTAGATTAAAATAGGTACTTTAAATAGATTTAAAATAAATTAAAATAATTTAGAATTTCGATTTAAACCAATTTCCAATTCCAACTTCAAACTTGGATTTTCAAAGTAATTCAATTTATATAAATCAATTTCCTTCAAAATATCATTTAATCCAATTCAAGATTTAAGGGTTTAATAATCGTTAAATTTAACCAATCTGGTGTCCATATACAATTTTCTACCTATGGTCAAGTGGTACGAATATTTATCATTTCAATTCCCAAAAATTTAAATTTACGGGTATATATTATTTCAAGCCGCAATCCCAAATTCCAAATTAATGAAAATCTCTTTGGTTTATCATTTCAACCCTTAACGATTTTTCTCTAATCTATAATTCCATTCGGGTAAGTTTCATTTCAACCCATAGTAATTAACTAACAATAAACTAAGGGAACTTATAGTGAGATAACAACATATGAATAAACATACATCCAATCATCCAAATATCAATAATTAAACATCCATCACAATCATCATTCAAATCAACCAATAAATCACAACAAATAACTGGTTATGTATTTAACTAACAAGTTAAATTCAATATTAATTTATATGGAAATTAAATTAAATATAAATTCAAATTAAATTAACATGTCAAATTACACTACCAAACAGCAACCAGTAGTATTCTTATCATGCCATAAATTTAATTCAACTAATATAAGAAGGTTTAGTATCTGTGAGTGGGTTAAATCACTCACATTTGATTTATAGTCGATTTAAATCCAATAAAAGCCCAAAATTCCAATAGAAGAAATCGCGCGTGAATCGAAATTTATATGCAGAAGATATTCATGTTATAAGAAATATTATTAAAATAATAATTGGTACACGCTTAAATAAAAATAAACAAAGTTTAATACTTATATTTTTCTCAAGATAAACTCCAGACAAAGACGGAAGAATAAACTAAGATGAGGGCAGGACATCTAGGAAAAAAGGAATGAAATTCATGTTCATAAAAGAAAGCTTTTGAATTTGCAAGTTCACATTAAAATTATTCAGGGAAAGGAAGATTTGAAATTGTAACAACCCATAAATTTTGTGAATATTTTTAAGTTCAATTTATTTGAAAACTTTGATTTTAAAATCATTTAAAATTGAAATCTTGGAATTTTCCAATGTAATTTTGGATTTTGTTTATAATTTATTTTCTAAATAGAATATAACAAATATGATCTGAAAATTTTATATTTTGGTCAACTGCGGTCAAACTTTGACTTTCAGTTGAAATTTTTAAATTTGAATTTTAAATTTCTAATTTTTTTCTTTGAAGATGAATTTGATTCTGATATTGATTCTGCTTTTTGTTTCGTCAAATTCTGTTTTATGCTTTTTAAATCTGATAAATTTCAGCGTTTTACACGCAATTATTTTCAGTATTTTTATTGTTCATTTTTCTATTCTATATTTTTTTTTTCATTCCTATTTTATTTTGTTTGAGATTTGATCTTTTTATTTGATTTTTATTAGGATTTTGGACTTGTTTGCTAATGGGCTTTTGAAATTCAAGAGACACAGGTTTCTTTTTCTTTAATGTGAAGTGTGAATTTCCAATACCCTAGCCATTCAAAACATTTCTTAGCCGTACACAAAAACTTCTCACCTCCTTCTCATTCACATACAAAACTTCTTATTCCCATCTCTCTTTCTCATTTCATTTCCTGACCAAAATATTTTACAGTACGTTTCTTTTCTCCTTCCGCTTTTTCATTTTCCTTTCTCTTTTATTCTCAAACAAGCTCGGCCATCATATGCATCATCTATAGATGACCTCTCCTCCACTCCACCACCATCTAGGATCGGCCACCACCATCTCAACATCATCCCTATGCCATGCCGTGAACCTTAGATCCAAACCCATCATCTAAATGCTCCACAAACCCTAGTCATGCACCATGTCACCCCTTTCCTCCTTGTTAGCCTCGGCCATCACCACCAATTCCACCTCATTTGCCTTGCCTTTCTTTGCCATGACCACACCCACTCCTAGTCGTGACCAGATCTGACCCAAGGCAAGCACCTTGGCTGAGCCATGCTAACCCAATGGCCGAGCCATATTTGCCTTAGGGCCGAACCCAAGGCTCGCCTACTTTGCCTCTTTGACTTCCTAATGCCTTTTTCCCTACCATCACTTCATTTCAATACGTAGATGTGCCTCATTTCAAGCCATGGCCGAGCATAGATGCTTCTAAACCATTGTGGCCGAGCCATGTCTTGATGATGGTCAAGCCTTGTGTGTTGTAGCCAAGCCTATTTGTATTGGTTAACCAATCTTTACTTCATTTTTGATTCATACTTATGCATTGTTTTGATTTATGATCTCGTGTTGAATTATATATTTATGTATGTTTATAATTGTTGTTTACAAGGTTTGAATCTTGGCACTCCATCTACTCGAATTTGATTCGTGCATTGTCATGCTTTTCGGAGTTTGGTTGTGTGCCTTGAATTGTTATCTCCAGATTTAGAAGGTGAGTTTATCACTCTCGACATTCATACTTATATATTTGTGAAACAATAACACGTGACTTGTAGTAGTAAAAATGCTATGTTGATATTAATTCATACATGCTTGTGATATGATATTTCCTGATGTTATAACCTGATTATATGCCTATTACATCACCTGATATGATATGTTATGTTATGCTGTTTATTTATTTTCTATTTCTCTATTTCTCACACTGCAAGTTCCCTGTTAGTATAGAATCACTATGGGTTGAAATGATACATACTCGAATGGACTTTAGAATAGGAAAAAATCATTATGACCTGAAATGATAGGCTCAACAGATTTTTGTTTTATTTGACATGGGATTGTGGGTTTGAAATTATAGAACCCTGATTTTTTGTAAATCACGAATTGAAATGATATATATCCGTATCACTTGACCTAGGTTAGAAAATATTATACAGACCCATGGTTAATTTTAAATATTAGTTTTCTTAAAATTATTTAGTATTTTGAACCTTTAGATATATGAAATTTTAATTTAAAATTTGATTTAATGATTTTTAAATATAATGATATATTGGAATTTTATAAGTAAACAATTGGTTTAAACTAAATTAAAGATTTTATCTATGATAAATAATTTAATAATTTAAATTTGATTTAATATGGAAATTTAATTCTAACCTAATAATAATAATGGATTTTATTATGAAATAGATATGTTTTGCACAAATAAAACTATGATAAAAATTGAAATAGTATGTTTTAAACATGTTATAGTAGTATTCGTAGCATTTTTAAAATGCTGTGTTATTTTGGTATTTTATTTATGTTTTTAAAATGTTGTAGTTATAAAAAGATAACATTTTTAAAATGCTATGTTACTTTAAGGTTATGTTTTAAAGGTGCTACTATTTCCAAATTGTAACATTTTCTAAAGTGCTATTATATAAGGGTAACATTTTAAAAGTGTTATAATTTCTAACTTATTACATTTTTAAAGTGCTATAATAAGTGTATAGTTTTGAAAGTGTTATGATTTCTAAAAGATAACATTTTTTAAAGTGCTATAACTAATATATATGGATTTGGAAATATCACCAATTTTGAAATGGTTATTATTTTGGAAAGAGTAATAGCATTTGATTTTAAATGGTTTTGGAATAGATATGTTTTGAAATAAATATCCATGGGTTATAATAACGTTTAGTTGTTAAAGAGACCAGGATCGGAAGTTGTCATACTCTCTACCAACTCCGAAAACAACTTTAACAACCGTATACGCGGTGGAGATTCCAGAATAATGTAGGATAATGGTGACGTTCTATTAATGTATATACGTGGACCCGACTCCCGTGAGTTGGCATAAGGTGGCTAAAACAGGAGCAATTCCGGGCCAATAAGGTAGCTACTCTTATCGGACACACTTCTACGTATTTCATTTTATTACTTTGTGATTGATATGGTGCGCACCTTTGATTATAATAGTGTGGATCGAGGTGGGCTGTAGTGGTTGCTATGTGTTACCACCAGTCCGGATGCGTAATTGGTATATCTACCCTGCCATTGCCTTGTTGTGCCATGTCACCTACCCTAGCATGCCTTATACGATTTTGTTTTGTACCATACCTTTGGAGTGCCCTCTGACGACGCCCAGTACGGGGGAGATTACGGTACTGTATAGATTATGGGAATATATAATGTGTTAAGGTGGAAAAGGGAAAGCCTTAATGCTATTTTTAAATATATTATACTTTACTTTAGACATTATTATAATAGCATATATTACTACTTAGATAGTTTAACGGATCCTTAAAGGATGGACGGTTCCAAGCATCCTTTAAGTTACTTGTATATTTTTATTACAGTCCAATTGAGTTGGTTTACATTGTATAGGTATGTATGTCCTGACACGAGTGTTTTGTGTTTTTTGCTTTACGGTCGGGTCAGCCTGAGTATTTCAGCTTTGGATTCACCTTCGGGAGCTAGGATTTGCTGGAGATTATCTATCTATCTAGTTATTATCTATTTCTATTCTGTATTTCTATTCAGCTTATGTACTAGTGGACATTTATGTATTGGGATTTCTGTTGTATTTACTTTCAGACAATGGTATTTTGTACTTGTTTTGAGACTGTGTTGTAGTATGGTTATTTTTATTTCCGCCGCGAGTTATTCTGATATTATCTGTGTCTGTGATTGGTTTTATTTGCTCCAAATATACCACAATATATTGTTTTGAATTATTCAAGTTCGACATGTGTGGTTTTATTGTCGATTTGAATGGTCTAAAATAGTGGGTTGTTACAGAAATGGAGATCTAAACATAGGAAATGAAGCGGAGGTAAGAGAGAAAAAATGAAGGAATAATTTTAAAACGTGAACGATTTACTGATTAGATTATAGCTTCAGTGAAGAATAATTTTAACTAAATGAATATGAGGTATCCGGAGAAACAAAACATAAAAGAAGAAATAAACTGGCAGGTTATCTAATAATAAAGAAATGAAGGTGGAGGAACAAAAATGAATGGCACGTTTCTAAAATGTAGGCTTTAGAAAATATAGGCTAGCAAAATAAAAAAATAAAATATGTGGTGGAAGAAGGATACAGGAAAATAAAATGTAGAAATGAAGTGGCTGTAGAAATATGAAATGAGATGGAGAAAACAACAAACTCACATTTTTAGTCTACCTTACAAATTGGAGGTAGGACATGGTGTAAAAAGGTGAAGAAAGGTTAAATAAAAAAATGTACATATAAAATGAAACACACGTTTGAGAAGATGTAGCTTCAAGAAAAAGATGAAGAAAATAAACGAAAATGAAGAAACAACAAAAATGAGGAAAGAAATGTGGTATGTATTAAATAACGGTAAAGGAATGCACAGACCAGATGTACACTACCAACAAATCTTTGGAATTCAAATTTCAAACTTATGTCTCCTCATTATTACTTTCCTTAACTCCCATAAATTCATAGTTACACCTATTAATTTTATATTAACACACAATAAATGAAAATAAATTCTTTGCACAAAATTTGTGTAATTAATTAAGGAAATATACGGCATTAAGAACCTATCATTTCTCTCTTTGTGTAGATTAGGAATTTAAATAAACATGTTAACATTTCGATTAAACGTTTTACTAGGAACGCATTAACATACATTAAACAAATATGACAGCATAAATGAGGTATATAAATAGGTGTATAATATATATTTGTGTGTGTACATCTTTATCTCCATTTATGGTTTACATTCATAAATAAAAGGTATGCTACTAATCCACATAAGGAGGCAATGAATGTAAGAGTGAATTAGAAGAGCGAAGATGGAAAGGTAAACTATGTTGTAATTAAAATCTAATCAAGTCTATGTTAAAAAGAAATAATCAAGTGTAAATTTATTTTACCCCTTATCAATCTCCTATTAACATTTAATTTAAAACCATATAAGATTTCAAACCTAAATAGACCTTTTTTATATATAATTGGATCTGAACATAAGTTCATATTTAGGTACAAATATATAAGCAGTAAACCAACACTAGAATTAGAAACATGAACTGAATTAATTGGAAATAAATCACCCAATTTAAATTTATTTATTTATTTATTTATTTTTATTTTTTTGAAATGGTACTTTATATACAACAAATCATTGGGACAACATATCCCATGTTAATAAACGTTCGAAAGCAAGTTTCGAACTTGTGACCTCTTGCACCAAAGCCGAATCAATTTAAATTTGTTTCAATATACGTCTACAATTTACGTCTTCTCACTTTTTAATTAAAAGGTCCCAGTCACATTAATTATAATTGATTTCTAAGTTAAATTCTAAAAGAGGAATGAGACAATTCAATTCCTTTTATAGTAATTAAATGTATTTATGGAATTATTGTATACAAACCAAAAGCTATTAATTTCTTATTAAATAATTGATTTCTTATTCCTGTAATTAATCTGTAAGCTAAAATACATTTCAAACAAATAAACATATGTTTACTCCTTTACTAAACTTATTCATTTTTATTCTTTTATTTTTGATTTAAATGTTCTCATATTAAATCAACTATTACCTTATGAATTTATTCAACATAAGTTCTTAGTTTATTTCACTCAACTCTATGGTTAACATCTTTTCTTATATTAACTGCAATATTTAATTTCATTTAATGTCGTTGACTTCCAATTTGATTTCAATGGATTAAATAATAAGATGATAAGTAAAACAATATTTACATTTAAGTAATTTAAACACATAAAAAAACATTTATAAATCAATTCAGTGTTGAATATTACACTAATTACAGTGTTCAATTTCAACTGTAGTTAAATCCAATTAATTATATTTTACTTCCATTAAATTGATTAAATTTGATTTCAATCTTTTATTCAATCATTTATTGTCAAATGGGTAAACTAACACTAATTTACATTTTATTACCTCAATATTCTACAGTTATTGCCTTAATTCACATTAACGTAACATTTAATCCATTATATTTCTAATTTGATTTCACAAGTTAAACAAATAGGTAACGAATAACAATTGTCACATTTAGCTTAATTTAATCACATTTATAAGTTGATTGTCTACATAAATGTTATAATTATTTGCACAACATTAATTTTTAATCAGTTACAATTTATTTCATAGTATTTCATTAACTAATACAACATTTAAATTATCAATTACTCTTTTAATCCAATTATCAATTAATATACACATTATTTCATCAATTAATATAACATTTAAATTTATTTCTTATTTTAAATTTATAATAAGTTTTAACTTAAAATTATTACAATTACTTGAGATTACATTCAATAGTCATCTATTACATTAATTTACATTATTAAACTTCATTCTAGTTAGTTTCCCATTCCTATGTCATAAATTTTACTTCTTTCAACGTTAAATTACATAATCTTATTAAATTAACTATTTTAATTATCGAAAATTATGGGTCATTACATCATTGGTTTAATCCGATAACATTTATTGATTAACAATTTTGCTCTGGCTAGAGATATTGACTTTAATTTGACTTACCAATTACGGTGGCACTGACCTTCTAAAGCGAAGGATACAAATCCCCTTGAGCAATGTTTCACATCGAGTATTTCAACATGTACTCAATTATGGTAATAACATAGTTACTATGCGATGTAATTGCCTATGGTCAAAGTACAATCTACGTGCTCAACGTCGACAGTACTCTCAAGTTAGAAGATTGTCGTATGCTATTACTTTAAGCTTTTATATTTTAACTTAGTTATATTACCCTATAAAAGAATCTCATTGAGTTGTTCCATGCCAAAAGTACGTAACCTGTTGGTCGCCCCCCTCCCCCCAATAGTCATGAGTAAATTACCATCCATCGTATGGATATTTTACATACATTAGTCTCAACAGATGTACTCATATCCTTTTTCGATACATATAGACTAGAACATTAAAGGAGTAAGTATATACATATATACGTATATATGTTTATCGATTCAATACTTACAATTACAAATATTTCATAATTGCAATCGATAAAATACTTCTCCTAAGGATTTTCTACTTATGTATGTTTAATGTATTTAATTCAGTAGTTATGTCTATATATAACAGTAGATATAAAAGAAAAATAAACCAAATGCATACGTCATTTCGAACAAGATTATTTTTAAGGGGTTAAGTTACATAATTGCGAGGTCGTACCCTTAACTCTGTCAATATGTACCCCAACCCAACCTAAGAGATCTAGTGGCTATTGCATAGAGATAGACTACCTACGTACCCTTTTAGGATCAAGCCCGCATAGTTCTCTTTTTATACATGAACATGCTTTTCTCCTACAACCATAAATGTTAGTACGTGATAATATATCACTAACACATCAACTGTAACGACCCAGAATTTTTAGAAATTAAAATTTGAATATTTAATTTATTTTAAATATTAATAAGTGAATTTTTAAGTCAAATAAATTTTTATTTTGAATTATTGAATTTAATTGAATAATTAAATCGATAATTTAATATGTTAAATTATGGAAATAATTGAAAATATAGTTAAATATGATTGAAAATGATTTGTAAAATTTTATTTTATCATATGGAAGTTAGAACAATATTTTAGAACTTTTAAAATCGAATTTAAAGTTAATTTGTGAAAATTGAATATTTTAATATTTAAATCGACTAGTGAAAATAGCCAATTTTTGAACAGTCTCAGAATTGAACGAAACTAGTTCCATTGGATCCGTAATAGTTAGTTATTACCGGATTTCAAATTTCGTGTCAATCGGAGTTACCGTTTGATCGTGGCAACTCGAAACGCATCGATTTATTTTTAATATTAATTTGACGAGTGAAAATAGCCATTTTTCAAAAAGTCTCGGATTTCGACGAAACCAGTTTCATCGGATCCGTAATGTGATATTATTGAAAGGTTTCAAATTTCAAGTCAATTGGATTTACCGTTTGTCCGGTACAAATTAAAACGCCTAGAAATCGACTTAAATCGGTTTAATTCAAATTGAGCGTTTTCAGCCATAACTCGCACATACTTCCGAATTAGCTTCCGAAACCTGTTCCATTGTGTCCGGAACGCGGGGTAAACCCTAGAAACGCTGGTTACGGCGCCTAAATCGGAGTTCGGAATTTCCGGGATGAATAGTGTCGCTCGTTCCTTATAAATAGCCCTACCCCTTCACAAAAATAAAAAAAAATAAAAAAATAAAAACAAACCCTAGCCGGCCCTAGAAACTGAATGGCCAGAAATTAGTTTCGATTCTCCTCATTTATCTCTTGATCCATGCATCGATTCAAGAAAGTTTCAACTAGAAACTTGTAGAGGATGGTGAGATCTTGGATTTCAACGGTTATGATCGAGTTTGGAGTTGTATAAAGGGAGATAGGAGGCCGCGTTCTCCATGGCCTGTGCACGCATCCCAAGGCGATGCTGATGACCGAGCTCCACCAGGGTTGGGCCGAACCTAGAGGGTGTTGGGAGCTTCGAGTTGCAACGTCTTGATCGAGCTAGAACGCGACGAGGAAGAAGAATTATTTAACCCTAATTCTAGAAGTTGGGTTCGGCCTAAATTCTTGATACCTGTACATGAACGTGATTTTGGGGAGATGGTATATGCGGCCTTGATGATGCAGAAGCAGATCCTACGGCCCATGTTGAATGAGTATTAAATTTTTTTTTTTTATTTATTTTATGTTGTAATTGTAATATAAAACACGTGTAACTTCATAAATTGATAACTTTTTCATACGAGGTCGAAAAAATGCAAACTCAGTTGCGTTGGAATCGTATGGACGAGCACTACGCGATGAAGTTGGTTTGGAGTCGTTTGGAGTTAGTGAGAATTTTGGGTAAAATTAATCGTCCGTTTAATTTTATTCGAAATAAATCGCTAAAACGGAAATAAAATCAAGGTGAGAATTTCTCACTCAATCGAATCAGTTTCGATTTTTATTTTAAATAGTTAGATTTAAAATATTTGAATGCATGTTTGAATGTTGATTGATATCTATTGATTGTTAAAATAGACATTATACGCCGTTAGTAAGCGGATGTTATTTATTAAAAACATATACCGCGAATATTTCATAAACAGTGAAATTGGTATTATATATAATATCAATATATATATATTGGCATATGTATATATTGCAGTTGTTGATTCCCCGCATTTTTTAGCGGATGAGACCCTATTGCGCCGTTATTAAGCGGATAATATTTAATAAGAACATATACCGCGATAATTTCGTACTGGAGCGAAATTGGTATTGTGCTAATGTTTGTGGATGCAGGAAAACAGGTTGGAGGGATCCAACTAGATTCCTCAACAGTTTTTATTTGATTTCAGATATTTTGATATTTGATGGATTTTCATATCGATATATGATATCGTTGTTGTCGTGATTGACTATTTGGTGTGTAGCATCATTGGACCCAGATTTTGAGATTTTAAAATGATTTTTAAAGTGATTTTTGAGAATATATAATATTTTGGAATTGATCCATTTTAAATAAATAAACGTTATGATGTTTTAAGTTATAAAAATTATGATTTTTGAGAAATATAGTTAAAAACTGATTTTTGAGAATATGATGCTAATGATTTTATAAAATAGTTTAATCGAGATATTTTAGAATTATTGTGAAAAGTTTAAATATAGGATTTATAAAATTTGATTATTTTATAAATCAAAATGATGAAATTATAAAGGAGTTTAAAGACGTTTTTAAAATATTAATATGAATTGATTTATATAAGAGATTTATAAATGGATATTTATAAATTGAGATATTGAAATTATAAAACGAGTTTTTATAAGTGTTTGAATGAAGTGAAAATGAATTTCATTAAACAATGAAATTTATAAAATTATAAACTGTGAAGTTATAAATAAAATTTATAAATAGTAAGATTTATAAATTTGTGAAGTTATTGAAAGAATAGATTTGGTTAAATAAATGAATCTTATAAGTTATAAGATTTATGGTTTGGAAAGTCTTTAGAGGAACGATTTTGTAAAATAATCGTTTTATAAGTATTTATCTTATAATATGAACTTTTAGTTTATAATTAAGTTATAAACTGGAATAAGTTAATAAAAGAATTCATAAAAAGGAAGTTTTATAAATAAATAGAAATGGAATTTATAAACGTTGTTCATAAATTCGCAAACAACTTATTTTGATAAGTTAATTGTTGAAATCTATAAGTGGAGTTATATTCACATTTTTGAATAGTGAATAACCCTTTGAATTAAAATGTATAAAAGAATGAAATGTGTTAACGTAGTATATTCACGTTTTTGAATAGTGAATAAGATGTTAAAGGAATTGTTTTAAATGTGATATTTGAAATAGAATTAAAACGATCTAATGATGTTTTAATTGTGTTGAGATTCGAAACCATAGATTTCAACATTAATTGTTGAAATAGACGTTTTCGAGAAATGAAAAGGAAATAGTAGACTATAACACTGGTGTTATAGTAAATGATTTCCGAAAGGAAATGTTTTTTGTATAGTATTGGGATTTATATATCTATTTTAATTTAGAATCCCTATACTAGTGAATTTGGGTTGTCGTAACGATGTTTTACGCGACGTTCGTTTAGGCCCAAATAAATATGTTAAGAGAATGACCTTAATAGAATGAAATATATACTTAATCTCGATTTAAGTATATTGAATATTTTCTAAGTGTTGAAAATAAAAAGATTTGTGAATTACTTATTGAATAAGTATGGAATTGTTTTTCCAATATGAAGTGAATATTTAGAATTTATCTTTTTGAAGATAAATTGAAAATGAATAATTGAAATCGAATATTCATTGATATTTTGGAATTATAAATTCACTAAGGAATTTATAAAGGAAGTGGAATTTGTTTAAAAATAAATATTGATTTATTTTTGAAGTGTTGAAAATTATATATCTAGTGAAGATATTTTGGAAAATAAATAATTTGGAAAATTATTTGGAAACTGGTGATGTGTGCATATCCAGTGATAGTTCAATAACCGACTATCAATATTTCCCTTTGAATGGGTAATTGATGTGATTTGTTTGAATGTGAATGCCACACTTATTTTTGAATAAGCGCTCACTATTCGGGTTAACCGGGAAAGGACCATGGGGTCGTATAACCCATTCCGAATATGTGATACGTCGTTATAATTGCATTGAAGATCGGTGTTGAAGACCCGGTATTTGCGAGAGCGATAGGATGACCTGTCGATTGTCTCTGCACTGAGTTGCAACGATATAGAGACTCCCTAAGTGATGGGAAATCCGATCAGGATTGTGAATATCCGGATTGCAAGGACTTCTTTGTAAGTGCCTTCGGTTTTGTTCGAGCCCGGAACAAACTTGTATGGATTGTATGTCTGACATTACAAGTTGAGATATAAAGCCGATTTCTTTCAAATATATTTCTGTTGGTGGCGAAGAATTTATTCTTTTAGCTTAACACCCTTCTCTGAGACGTACGAGCTCAGAGGTTATATAGTTGAAGTTATCAGCGATATATTCCCAATTTGGTAATGTGATATGCTAAGTGATGCTGAAATGATCATTGTGTTGATTATTGTGATAGGATCGTTTATTTGATCGTCTATCTTAGTGATCATTGTGTTGATCATTTGTTGACCCAAAGCATGGCTTTTGTATAAAGTATGTTTTTGTGGACGTGACTTCGTCGAACCTCACACCCCGGAAATGGTCAAAACAGGAAAGATGCAGCAAGGTTATGAGGGGTAGCACCCTTTAGGGTATGTACATTTCCTTCTGGATAGAGGTTGTATCATGGTATGGAGCCCAGATATTTAACCTATGTGGTTACTACGAATTTATTACTTTGTGGTTGTTGGTTTTCGGGATCCCGTGAGAAAGGTCGTTTACGATCGGGGAATGGCGTGCTCGTGTCAGTAGTTACCCAGTTAGGGGTAACCCGGCCTTGTGTTGGCAGAGTTCCGGTTTGGTTCTCGGGGATGTCTTTCCAGAGGCATTCTCATGTGGCAATGGAAAGTTACTTGGCCTGATCATTTGTTGGAAATCCAATTCCCAATACGAAACTTGTACGGTTTTAGTTGTAGAACCTATCATTCACTTATGGTGGTCACCACTGTTTGGATAGTAGCTATAGTAGGCATACGATAATGGTCGTATGTTGGCTAAGATTTATATTCTACTTTCGAAATGAATTTTCTCTACACTATGCACTAGTAATAATATCAAATGTTATTTTAAATGCGTATCAAGCATCTTTGACTATCATAAGGAGAAATCTCCTCCGATTCTGCGTTTGCATGTGTGTGTGTGCGGGAGGCCTTATGGTAGTCTCATTTTTAAAAGCATTGCGAATTGAAATAAAAATATTCCTCTATTTTGATTTTAAAGATAAATAAACTGTTTTGAGTTCTCACACCAGTCACATGACTGACTTGGAGTTTATTGTTTTCCTTCCTAAACTCTGGGTGCCCACCAATTTCCACACGGGCAGTCAAGAGTAAGGTTTATCAGGATATTCTGGATATTCTGGAGTTGCTGGAGGCAAGCTGGATGGCATGGCATATTACTTATATAGTATTTCTTTTTCCGCTGCACTGTTTGTTGTTGTTGTTGTACACTCTGATGATATGATGTAATGTAATGTATAAAATGTAATAACTGATATAGTTCTTTGTTTAAAGATTATTCATTTATTATTATATGTTGTTCCGCTGCGAATTGTGAGATTCTGATGTTCTATTGTTTTCTGTCCCGTCCTATTTTCTTCTGTTTTTCTTTTTCCTCTATTCTCTTTTCTTTCTATTTTAAAATTTTCTATCTTCTTTTCCCTCTATCTTCTATCTTTTTCCTATCTTCTTCCTTCTTCTTTTCTTTTTCTTAAAAACCCCTCAGTGTTCGGTTTTCCGTCGTTCGATTTCTCGGCAGTCGATAAAGTGAGTGTCGATGTTGAATTTTCGGAAGACGAAGAATCGTGTCCCGACAATGTGGTCATCAACACAACTAGGTTAGAACATCCATTATATCATCCAAAATATGGCAACACAAAATAGATAACGACACCTTAACATGCATATACATACAAAAGATATCAAATTCATAATTCTAACAGTATCACTCAAATTTCAACTAACATCTACCATATAAGTGACTATATTAATCTACAAATAATACTCATAGTAACCACACATCTAACAACAACTATAACCATCGGTGAGACCAAAAATCCCACATACTAACAAATTATAGATCCTAACAACCATATATACCACCATAAAATACCAACAAATTGCGATTACCCGTCTAAATACAACCAATGGTAATTATATACAAAATAACATATCTTCAAATAATAAACGCCAGTTCGCACAACCAATAATCCATAATAAGTGGCACCACTTCATTCCTAATACAGTAAATCATCTTGTTATAATTTAAACTCTTCTTGACTATATTATTACTACCCTCATAATAGTAATAATAACCACAATAATATCTTACCTTTATACTTAACATTTACGTTAATATTAATATCTTCCAACGATACTAACTTTCTCTAAGGTCCATTTATTAAATAAGTAAATCGTTGTTTAACTCACTTGAATACATTTCACTGTTATATATATATATATTTAAAATACACTATTTCTTATCTTATATGCTATATCTAATTTTCGTAAGGAATGGAAAAATGAATGTAAAATAGAAATTACAAAGTGGAATGATGAAGGGTGATTAGAAAGGTTATCATGAGCATAAACCTATCAAAGTTGTAAATGAAGAGATATCAAATATGTAAAGAGCTAACGAAGATGTATGGTGTTATCAAAGATGTAAAGAGTTATTGAATTGAAGATGTAAAGAGCTATCAAAGAGATAAAGAGCTATTGAGCCTCTAAACAAAAAGCTATCGAATATGTAAAAGAAGTTGCTATCGAGTTAGAAGAAGCTATTAAAGAAGAAGACATCAAGGATGTTGTGAAGAGATATATTCATTCAAATATATTGATAAATTCTTATAACTAAAATTAATTAAAGTTTATATGTGAAAGGAAGATATAGAGGATATTCAACATAAAGAGGTAAACAGAATTTAGTTATATGAAGAGCTAGTGTAAGGATGTGAAAAGAAGTTTACACACAACTAGTGATAAGAGGTTAAAGTATTCCCCATGCAACCATGTCACCTTTATCGATTCTATATATGTAAAGATGGCCATGCTATTGAAACTATTCAAACTCTAGGATAGTGATATATGTCTCCATCAAGATCGTCCATCTTGCTATGTCAACAATCTGTACCAACTATTGATTGACCAATACAAGTAAGCCATATCACTTGCCAATTGCTATAGATAGGGATCTACCCCCACATAGGAGGGGGATATTCTCCTCATTCTCTCATTCTAGCTCTTTTTTTTAGAAATTTTTAAGCTTACATTAGAGCTTGAGAACTATTTTAATGGTCAATAAGGAAGAAGATGCCTTTTTTTGTCAAAGCTCCATTGAATAATAGAAATTGCAAATGAGGTTAATTTTTTTGATAGTAAGAGTGGTTTTAAAGCAGAGCTCTCATTTTGATCCCTCATTGGTTTGAACCTGTAAACTCTAGAACTTTTTCTAGAGGGAAAATGAAATCGAATTTGATATTTTGTTCACTAACCTTGGTATTTATCAATATTTCTTCAATTATAAGCATATCTAGTATTTTTCCAAAATGTTGTAGTTTTTTAAATATTTTGGATATTGGACCAAAAATTGCTTTAAGACTATATAAACCTTCTTAATTATTAGTTTTCTACTTTGCTTTAAAATAACATTTTTAATGTGAAACATCAACTTACACATAATATTAATTAATTATTATTATTTATGAACTTCCATATAAATTAATAAACAGTAATATCCTAAAAACTTACTCCTTAAATTAATCTTATTGTAAGTGTTATTTATAAATAATTACATGTGGTTCATTTTGTGATAGTTTTATGTATAGATTCAAGTAATTTACCATTAGCCATCATTACAGGATATATGCGACTATACCTTAAGCTAGCCAACTATATCCATTCACAATTATCACATCTCAACTATATCCATTCACAACTTCACATCTCAACTATACTATTTTATTCTTTTAATAATCTATGTAAACGTCCATCTAGCTAATATAATAATTAAATGAGCAAGAAAACTAATCCAGTGCAATCTAATTCAATCATATTTTACAAGCAATGATATCAAAATATACAATCAATCATGAAATGGGTATAATTACGTCTAATTGGATATATATATATATATATGTATAGTGGACGTTTGTTTAATATTTTAATATTTAAAATGTAAATACTTATAAACTTTGAAATCTGCTAAGGCACTTTCACTAGTGCCGCTACTCAACACACCTCATCGATGATCTAACTACACCAATGCATCCATCACGCCATGCCATGCTACACTAGGTCGGCCTCAACATGAAACTTCGATCGCAACTAGTGACCCATCATTGCTATAGGGTTTTGATCTTCATTGAATTAGTCTAGCCACATTGTTGAATTCTAAGATGATTGGTCACTACATAATGTTCCACTCATCGTCCTCAATGCAATAGCATCTCTCGAATATTTAGTCGTTATTTCACCATTAAACCATAAATGGACAAACGTGGACGGTTGAGAATGTTTCAACAATTTCTGATCAACTTGAGCTTCTGATGGAAAAAGGAATCATGCTTGTCTCTTTACCTTGTTGAGATCTCTAATCTGATATATTATTTGCTTTATTCAGATTTCATTTTATATTTTGAGATTGTAGTTAAAGAGTTTAATCTCCATTAGGATCTGGCAATTAATTTCAAGATTAGTGAAAATTTTCTAAAGGGTGGGCTACCTCCTAGGATTTTCTAAATTGACTTATGTAGGTGGTTAAATGGGTTTGGCTATTTACAACCATTCGGTCAAAAAGTATGCAATATTAAAACTAAAAATCCTTTATTTTGCAAATCATTACTCCAATTTATCAAACTTATTCTCCAATTCGATGATCTCAAAAGTTATACACAATGGTTATAAATATAAATCATTATTCTATTGAAAATTCATTTAATTACTCAATATTATTTGCATTAAACTTGTGTGTTGTGCAACTCTGAATCTCACAGCAAAACAAAGACATAGGACCTTTCATTAATGAAATCAAAAGATGAGATCGAAGTAGGTAAAGATGACGAAGTTGAAGCAGTTGAAGATGATTGTGAGTTCGATGTTGATAATATAAGTCTTGAGAGTAAGGATGATGAATACCATTGGTAGCATGTAAATTAAATTTTCAAGTTCTAGTAAACTGTAATTTTTTATTGTTTATGTAACGAACCATAATTTCGCTACTTCGAAAATGAGATATTTTGCTTATTTTAAATTTAAAAGAATATAAAACATTAATAAATATGCTATATATAATAAATAATAATAGAGAAATTATCTATTCTTATAATTACTAATTAAAAAGTACAAACTTGAATTGTAGAACATATCAGCAGAAGTTAAGTTTGTTAAAAATAAATAAAGGCTTAACTAAATGGATTTAAATATTTATTTGCAAAGATAAATCTTATTAATAATAAGGATTATAATAGTATATTAAAATTTTAAAAACATATTAATAATCGTTTTGCAAAAATAACCAAATTTTATCGCATTTTGTCAATTTTACATACACTATAAAATTCAAGATTTTGATATTATTTAAATATGATTTTAAAATCTAAAGAGACATTTTAATTTATTTAAAGAAGTAAAATGTTAATTTTAAAATTTGGTTTACTTCAATATATAGCTTAACAAAAACGTCAAATTTTGACTGTAAATATGTCTACAAAAACACTGTTTTCAACCAAAACAAGTTGTCGTCAAATTGCTACAACATGGTATGTTCCTAACACTATATGAACTTTAAAAACTATGTTACATTTAACATATAAAAGCAAATGCACTTTGAAAATTTAAAATTTACAAATAATCCAAAAAGTAACATTATTTAACATAAACATATAAACAAATCTATACTAAACAACATCATTGCTAAACCATCTTTTTTCATTAATGCATAAGTCTTATCTTACATGAAAAAGGAGCAAATGTTATTTTAACATTTTAAACTTGTATAAAAAGAGGCAAAAATCATTTCTTAAGTACAAATCACATCTTAACATCTTTTTCACCATTAATGCAGTTCACATCATGCTTAAGAAAAAGTCAAAAGTAAGGTAAGGGTATTTAAGTCATTTACCTTTCCAAACTCAATTATAAATAATCATGCACACCTTTCATTTTTGCACACTTCATTCCTTACCTTTCTTCTTCACTTTCTCCTTCTTCTTCATCTTCCACTTCCATAACCATGGCATCCAACCTCCCTTTTACTTCCATAACTTTCATCACCTTAAACAAGCTCACCAAAACCTAGCCACACCATCACCTACATCACCACAACTCACGGCCAAACACCCTACCCACCTCCACATGCTCATGCACCCCTTCCATCACCACCTACCAAAGCCACACATTCACCTACCCGCCTCCTAAGACCTATACCCCACGGCCCAAGACCCTACCCACTCCCTACCCACCTACCAAAAGCCCCATATATACTCCCTAGGCCACATGCCCGCCCCTATAATCCACGGCCAAAATTAAAAAAAAAAAAAAAGAAGAAGAAAAAAAGAGAAGGAAATGAAAGCGGCGAATTCGAGACATTTAGAAATAGCACGTTTGCTTGAGAGACATGTACCTCTTGTGAAAGTTTGATAGAGTGGATATGAAGGTGAAAAAATTATCACCGCTATGTAATTTATATTGATTTTTGAGTTGATTTGCTATGATAGATAATCACCGTTTTATGATATGGATGTTTGAATAATTGTTTGAAAGTTGAATAATCCATATTAATGTTATGAAAATTACCGTATTGAATATGTTAATGTCATATAATTGTTTGTATAGTCGTGATGTTAATATGGACATCAAATTTCTATCATTTTCGACTAAGCGATCTCTTTGCTAAAGATCCAATTTTGGTGATATGATATACTTTGAAAAAATAAGTCTCTTTTTAATTGAAATTGAAATTGAAGTGGAAATAAAAGAGAATTTGAAATTTGAAGTGAAACGGGATTAATAAGGATAGTTATAGTGAAATTAAAATTGAGATAACAGTGAAATAGAAATAGAAATCAATTTTGAAAATTAAAAGTGAAATTAAGGTTGAATTTGAGTTTAAATTGAAATTAAATTTGAAATCTAAGTTTTAATTGAGTTTAATTTGAAGTTAGAATTGAAATTGATTTGAAATTGGAATTTAAAATTTAATATTAAAAAATAAGAATAAAATAATATTATAATATGGAAATAGTGAAAATACATTTTAAAAACTTTAAAAAGTGGAAATATTGATTTAAAATGTTTTATAATGGTTTTATGAGTAATAAAGATCAATTTGAATAGATTATTTCAATTATTGAAAAATAAGTTAAAACTAGTCGCGCAATGGTAGTTCGCGATTTCGCACCGAAAAGTTCAAATGAGTATATAGAGTGGAATATAGCTTGGAATTCTTCAAGATAAGAAAATTCCAGACTATTATATCCATATCTTCTAAACGAAGAAAGAAAATCAAAATTTCGTTGAGTAGATTTTGAATAAGTCCAAATCAATTTTTTAGAAAAATCGCGCTAGTGCAATTAAGTGACCGTAACAGAAAATTCGTTTAAATGAATGTTTTTAATTATGGAAAAATACAGAATAAATTTGATAAATCTATTTAAATAGTTTAAAAGAGATTTGAAATGGAAAATATGAATTTTAAAATATTAAAAAGTTTTTTAAAAAGTTTTATGCTGCGAATTCAATAACTTTTTGAATATGAGTTTAAACATTACCATTTTTCCTGGAATCAATTATGAATATTTTTAAAAGGAAAACTAAGTGTCTAAAAAATAATTTGGAATATTTAAAAATCAATTCCAAAATAAAGTTGATAAATGAGTATGCAGAAACGATTAGTACATTTGTCCCGCCTATGAGATCTGGGAAGATAAAACAAGGTGTTTAACTAAGTTTAGGGATGTAGAAACCAGTGCCCTAAACTTACCTGGCCTCTTTTTTCTTTTCTTAGGCGAGGGGTGGAACAGATCGAAAGAAAAGCTCGGATTCTTTAAAAATATTGTATTATGTTTCTGAAATAAGAGAAGATCGGTATTATCCAAAAATTTAAGCAATCTCCAAAATGAACAAATTACGACTTGGCTTGCATAGAAATATTCTTCTTATAGTTGGTATTAGAATCTGAAGAGAAAAATCGTCCTATTCATGGAATTTAAAAGGTGATTTCACCATTATTCCTCCCATGGCACTTGTTGAATACGGAAGTTGATGTTGAGAAAAATTAAAATGATTTCTATGATCCTATTTACTCAATAATGTTTGCTAAGATTGATTTTAGGGTTTATCGTAAATGATGTCTTAAATAACATTGTTTTTGACCTGCCCGAAAATTAGGGAATTTGGATCGAGAGTTAAGTGAGGATGTTTGAGATATTATCCAAAGCAAAAGAATAAATGACTTAGAATTATTCTAAGTCAAAAGAAAGAGATTTGGAAATCATCCGAAAAGAATTAAATTGAAAAGAGACTTAATAGTCCTGTATACTCATATTTACTCTTTGCCGATGATTGGCTTCGAAGGAATCGGAGTCGGATTTAGGTGATTCCTATTCGAAAAACCACTTCAAACCAATGCATATGTTCGATGAGAAGACATGTTGAGGATGATGATTATTGAAGATCTTAGATCTTCATAGCGTAAGGACAACTTGTTGACATGCTCTGGGTAGCTCCCATTATAAAGTTGTTTATAGCAGTGGTCTCCTCGTTGTGGATATTTTTCGGATTGCAAGGACTACTCGCTACTAGTGGTAGTAGGAGAGTGCCTTCGGTTTGTCCTGTGCCCGAACAACTTGTATGGATGTTTGTCTAACATTGCATTTCTAAAGATTACATACATTGGTTTTTACAAATATACAGCCGTGGTGGCGGAGAAGGCAACTTCTCTTAGCTTAACACCCTCCTTGAGACATACGAGCTTAAGGGTTGTATTTTGTGGAAGGCAACTAGTAGTCAACGTAATTGGCAATCCGGCATTCAGAGATGTGATGCGTGCTATATGAAAAGGTAATCGATGCCTTAAGCCTCATCAACCGGAAATGACCGAAACAGGGTTAGATGTAGCAAGGCTAAGTAGGTCATTCCCAATTAGGGTATGATCATCCCCTTCTAGATATATTCATTGCTGCTATGACGTTCGGGGTGTAAATTGATGTGGTATGTATGCTCGGGCATCCGGTTTAAAGGTCGGTAACGACCGAAGGATGATATATTCGGTACTACCTAGTTACAGAGATAGGCCGATCTTGTATTGGTAGAGGATCCTTTGTGATGGTCCCTATTACATTCCTCTAAAGATGTACTACCGGAAGGTAGTCCATTCTCCAATAAGTACCTGCGGTTTTGTTTGTATTGGCATAATGGATAGCCTCGAAATACTATATGGGTAACCATTTCAGATAAGAGTTATAAGTTTATTTGCAAATGTTTTCAACGAATGTCATTAGAAATAATATCAAATCTTTTTATATATAAAAGTGTTTTAAGTTATCATAAGATAAAAATCCGTCCGTGTTTATGTGTGAGTGTGGTCTCTTATAAGATACTCTTTCTTTTCAAAGGATTTTATTCAAAGGCTGGTATATGACACTGTCATTTATTATTGAGTTTTTCTCACACTGGTTTGTCAAGCCTGATCCAAGTATTTTAAATACTCAGGTCAGATCCGAATAGTTTCAAGTTTAGTCGAAGACGGTTGAAGTTTCCAGGGGAGAGTTGGAGATATTCAACTACATATGGACATATTCTATTATCCGCTATGGTTTGTCTGTTTTAGTTTGATGTTTGTCGAAAATTGTAAGGATAGATGCTCATAACTGTCTAATATGAATTTGGGTGAGACTTTGATATATGTATTTAAAAGTTTTCCACTGTAAAGATACTTGTTCAATATTATATATTATTCCATTCGAGTAAGATTCTGTTCTGTCTATTTTTCTTTATTACCCTTCATTTCCCGTCTTTTTGTGCAATTTGAGTTGGACATGTGTGGTTTATTGTTGATTCAAAGGGTACAGAAAAACAACAGTTTAAATGATGTTTAATGTAATTTTCTTTCTCATATATATTTGTTATCTTATCTTACTTACTAGTGCAAACTTATGCAACACACATGACATTCATTTCAAAATTTATGTATTGATAAATCATCTTATTTTATTGTAGTCGTTTTAACATGAAATTCAACGTCAACATATGAATTTATGCAAGGGAAAAACATGACATAATTATCATGGAAAACACAACTTAAACCATGCTAGGCATAGTGTTTTCAACTGCCATAACTGTTATATATTTGGAAGGTAATATCTAAAAAATTCTAACATAACCAAATTACATTATATAATGAAAACTGTATTTTACAACAAAATTTTATATCTAATGTAATTCGTTTTATTCCGAAAACTTAAATGCATTGTGTATAAACGCAAAAATAAATAAGTATATTTGCATTATAACATACGTATGACACTAACTACATTTAGTATAGTTGTTCTATAAATTACATTCGTACATGGAATAAGTATGCAAAATGTAAATATTTGTATTATACACTCTAACTACAAGCTTGAATCTCAATAATTGTAACTCTTGCACCAAAGTCGAATATCCTAACCAATGGGACAATGGTGCTTGTTAATCGTACCAGCTTTAGAAAGACATGTATAGTTACAAAATATTTCAGCAGCGTATGTAATGGAGAAGCAAAATAGTGGATCCTGCCATTCTATATACTATTTTTTTAAAATTAGTTTGATATGGTGTTAATTAGGGACATGATAAAATGATTGTAAATTTTATATCTATATAGATGAATATATCAGAACATATAAAATATCAAATAAAACATCTTATTTTAAAATAAATATAAGCACCTACAATTAAACTTATACAAACTGAACTTCATATATATAAATAAACAAACAAAAAGCTTAGTCTGTAGCTGGTTTATCATTTTTTGTTTTGAGCTTTTGTCCATATAAAATGTGCATGATGCATATATTTGGGTGAAAAATGACCAATTTAGAAAAACAAAGTTAACATAAAAAATAGAAACAACCTTTTTTATTTTTCATGTTTTGGAAAGTAACGAAAGCACCAAAAACAATTTATCCTCCCATTGTCTCTCCATCTTCTTCATCTATATTCCAACAACCCCCTCGTCGCTCTACTTTTCTCATATTTTTGTAATAAATTTTGAAAAACCAAAGCATAAAATAAAAACAAACGGTCCCTTAGCACCTACAATTAACTTTGTAATTTGTCCTAGCACCCAACGTTCTTAAACGAAGTACCTTGTCAACTAAAGTTCATGCTTTATTATTCACTAAACATGTACAAAAAAGGGGCACCTGCACAATAAATAAAATTCCTAAGAGGAATAAAATAATAATTTAATTATATACCATGCTTTATTTTCAAGATGGAGATTTTCCCCCAAAACCATTATGGAAATATGCTTCAAAATAATAATAATGAATCGTAGCCAGTGAATTCAGTACTTTAAATTATTTGAATATGTCGTAAGTTCCTTTCTTCCATCATACAGTAACAGTTATATTCATATGCATGGCATCCTTGTTTGTTGGTGTATATAACCCAAACACCCATCTATGTTTATACTCATCGATATTTACTTCATTTTTAATTATACATTCATTAAGATTTCCAACTAAACTTGTGAGAATACACAAAATTTACTTTGTCTTATAAGATAAGTATAAATAATTTTAGATATTGAACTTTGTTTTTGTTCAAAAATTATTTATTATGCATATAAAAAAATCTTATTACATCAGATGGAGAGTATATAACTATGCTATATTGATATAAACTTGTTTACAATAAAATGTAGCTGTAACTGAAAAGGATGTAGAGTTTTTCAATGATAATTATAATACAAGATTCATTTTTAACACCCAAAGTGGGCCTAATATCGAAACACTTTGAACTTTGAGAATAAAAATAAAAATAAAGAATAGGGTGATGGCTCTTCGGTTTAACATAGAGCTTTTTATCATGAAATATTATACAAATAGTTTAATATAAAGTAATTAAAGACCGACTTGAAGCATACCTTTTCTATTAACAAAAATAGTAATTAATATGAGTTACTTGTCATTGTAAAATTCAAACAGCTATTTATAAAGTTTAATTATAGGTGCTAGAGCATAGTATAAATTATAGAAGTCGATAAATATAAACAATGTCATAGATAAGCCATATAAGCTAGGAAATTATGATATTCCATATAATAATCAAACATGAAAATAATAAAAAAGTTTTCTTGATCAATATGAATTCAAACTCACATTGTTCATATTAGCAATCGTGAAAGCAGTTCTCTTTGGTATCAGTTACTTAATTTTTGTAACAATAGTAAATTTCTTGGAAAATTTTAGTAGGGTCTCCATGAGAATAGTAGATAACCCAATCTTCATTGCTGAAAGCCAAGATCAGCTTGGGGCACATCTTCTCCAATCTATCATCCTCCTTTGCCAAATCTCAATTCTCATACACACCAAAATCCTAAAGAGAAACCTCTAAACATAGACGGTGGTGGGTTCTAGACGGTACGAAACTGACGTAGGAACGCCTACCTTCCTAATCGCCTCCTTATAACCCAAGGTAAGCCAAGATACCAACTAGTAGCAAAAAAGAATGGCCTGAGTGAATCAGGATATAAATCTATAACAAATGCAAGAAATGTGTCAAGAAACATGCAAATAAAATCGAAAGTGCATTATCATGCTAGAGAAAACAAGAATAAAGCTTTGTCTTGGGCATATATGATCAAAAAAGGAGGTCTAAACTATGGTTATGACCTAGGATATATTGAACCAATCATCATCAACAAGGAGAACGTGGTGGTTGTGAAAGAAGAGCTCAACAGGAGAACAAAGATCCAATGAAGTTATGTTGTTATTGCCTATATGTTCAACAACCAGCCCTTCTATCATCACTTCAAGGAAAGAAAATATAAAATAATACAAACGGGTCCATAGCTCCTACAATTAACTTCATAATTTGTCCCGGCACCCAACATTCTTAAAAGAAGTACCTTATGAGCTAAAGTTCATGCATTATTGTTTGCTAAACGTGTACAAAAGAAGGCGCACCTATGCAACAAATAAAATACCTAAGAGGAATAAAATAATAATTTAATTATATGTCATGCTTTATTTTCAAAATAGAGATTTTTCCTCCAAAACCATTATGGAAATATGCTTTCAAATAATAATAATGAATCGCAGCCAGTAAATTCAGGGGTTTAAATTATTTGAATATCTCGAAAGTTCCTTTCTTCCATCATATAGTAACGATTATATTCTTATGCATAACATCTTTGTTTGTCGGTGTATGTAAGCTAGACATTCATTTATGTTTATACTCATCAAAATTTTACTTCATTTTCAATCATACATTCGTTGAGCTTTCTAAAACCGTGAGAATACGTAGAAATTTATTGTCTTGTAAGATAAGTGTAATGGCCCAAAATTTCACCTCTTTAATTTATAATATTTAATTAATTTGAAATATTCAAATAATAGGTTTTATAATTTGAAATAAAACTCTTTTAAATAATAATAAGTGATGGTGAAATAGTTTTCCAAATTTGTTTACAAAAAATTATTCAATTCAAAGGAAAATCGAAAATGTGACCAGAATTCATTTTACGAATTTTCGACTTGTCGTTGGCTAAAAATTATCAGAAACATTTTTAACTCTTTAGTATGAATATACACAAACATTTATTAATAATATAAGTTTGGTTAGGATATGTTTTGGTTTTTATATACACTTAAGCATGTAACAAGAATGATATGAAATTTTGTGAAAATATAATATAAATGGAAAAATAAATGTCATATCATGTCTCACATAAGTACATAAATGCATTATTTCATGTTAGCTCATGCAAGAGAAAGGGGCAAGAATTTTCAAAAATTGCATGGAGGAAGCAAGCTTGATGATGTAGCGGACATGAGAGGAAGCATGTACCCTATAGCTAATTTTGTAATTTGATTTTTTCATTTTATATAAAAGCTTCCCTTCTTTTTCCCTTCATTAACATTTTCATTTTTATTGAAATTTTCCTAAGGAAAAGAAAAGAGGGAAACTAATTCTTCTATTCTTCCTCCTTCTTAAAACACTTAATCAAAAGCTAGTAAACCACCTCATTTTCTCTCCAAACTTCTAGCATAAACTTATATCCATATTTTAAAACCTTTCATAGCCTTAAAGGTGGAGTATTTGGAGTGCTTAGCAATCCCCTTACCTTGGCCATGTGTTTTCGAGTATGGAAGGAGGTGTTGGCCGTGGCTAGTTGGAGCTAGGTGTTTGGGTTGTAAGTGCAAAGGGAGGTAGAAGGTAGCTCTAGGGTCGATCTAAAGTATAGTGGAAGTTCGAGTTAATTTGGATAGCTTTTGGTGAGTAAAAGCTCACTTTTTATACAAAGTTTGTTACTTTATATTTGTTGTTGTTTAGTTGGTAAATTATTTGTTGTTTGGGTGAATATGTGTGATGAATGGGATTTTCGATCCTCGAAAATTGACATCAATACGTTCACTGTATAGAATTTCGAGCAATTGAGTGCCGGAAACACCGGTTCATTAAGGGTGAAGAAGAAAAAGGTAGAAGAAAATAGAAACATCAACACAGAATCTCACAATTGCAGCGAAAAAAATATAATATATAATAACAGATTTTATATAAATGAATCTGTAGTTATTTATTACTTACAATTATCAGAGTACAACAATCAACACATCCATTTGGACGGTTATAATAACCTACCCTGATATACATAACCCACACAGCGAAAATAACCGAGTACGTGACATACGTCTGAACTCCTCCAACTCGTCTCCTAAGCTCCATAGCATTTTAACCTGAATCTGTAATACTCAGTCTGACCCGAGCATTATAATAAAATAACACCCGAGTCAGTATGGAAAACCAGTGTGAGAAAACACATTCAATTTGAATTATTAAGGTTATCAAAACCCTTTGAAAACAAAGGTATCTCGTAAGACCACATCACACTTAAATATGACAGGTTTTTATCTTACAATAATTAAAACATTTTTTATCAAAATCATCTGATATTATAATAGTGTCTAAATTAAGTAAATAGAAAATAGCTGAAATACCTGCATCTCACATTTCAGCATAGTTGGTCATAATCAAAACTATACGGCGCTTATTGAAGAATGGATTCCATACAATGACTAGGCACTAAGGTGCTACCTATCGTGGTACATATCTTGAAAAATATACCGAGGACCGCATTGTGATCCCCTACAACACAAGACCGGCCCTATCCCTAACATGGATAGAACCGAATATGTTATCACCCCGTGTGTTTTCACCTTTATCGAGTTCTTCCAAGCACTGTAGTGTTAATATAAGAGGGTATCTAGAAAGGTGATAACATACCCTAATTGGGTGCAACCCACTTAGCATTGCTACATCTCCCTTGATTTTCAGTCATTCCGGTTGATGAGGCATGAGGCCACGATTACCTTTCAAGAACAGTTGTAACGACCCATTTTTCGACGCTCGAAAGTCGACATCAATACGTCCACAGTATCGAATGTCGAACAGTCGAATGCCGAAAAACCGAACCATTAGGGCTTAAGAAGAAGAAGATAGAAGAAGAAACAGAAACAATAATAGAATCTCATATATCACAGCGGAACAAATATAATAGATAAATAAATATCTTTAAACAAAATCATTATATCAGTTATTACATTACATCACATTATATGATCAGAGTGTACAACAACAAACAGCGGAAAGAAATATTACATATATAAGTGACACGCTTGGCCAACCAGCTTGCTCCTAATCTCCACAGCATCTCTTTTCTGACTTCACTCCAGAATAATAATAACCTGACTCTAGGCTGCCCGTGTGGAAAAATTGTGGACACCCAGAGTTTAGAAAGGGAACAATAAACTCAAGGTCAGTCGTGGGACTGGTGTGAGATCTTAAAAACAGTTATTTTCACAAAGAAAATAAAAAGAAATCCGCTATGCTTTTGGAAAATGAAACTACCATAAGGCCTCCCGCCACACACATAATGCATACGCAGAATTTGAGGAGATTTCTCCTTATGATAGTCAAACATGCTTAATACGCAAAAATCCTTTCGATATTATTATTAGTGCATAGTGCAGAAAACATTTCGAAAGTATAATATTAATCTTAGCCAGCATAGACATTCCGAACTATGCCTACTATAGCTACCATCTAAACAGTGGTGACCACCATAAGTAAATGGCAGGTTATAAAACTAAAACCGTACAAGGCGCATATTGGAATTTGGATTTCCAACAAATGGTCAGGCTAAGGAACTTCCTACTGCCACATGGGTACGCCTCTGGAGGGACGTCCCGAGAACCTACCCGGATCTCTGCCAACACAAGGCTGGGTTATCTCTGTAACTAGGTAACTACAACTCGAGTATGCCATCCCCCGGTCCTTTGGGACCTTTATCCGAGGATCCTCAAACCACAAAGCAATAACCACAAAGTATAATAAATTTGCGGCAGCAACATAGGTAAAATATTTGGGCTCCATACCATGACACTACCCTTTTCCAAAAGGAAATGACATACCCTAAAGGGCGCGACCCTCATAACCTTGCCGCATCTTTCCTGTTTCGATCGTTTCTGTGGTGTGAGGTCTGATGAGGTCTCGCCCACAAAGCTACACTTTTCACAAAGTCATGCTTTGATCAACAAATGATCAGCAGCACTTCGTATGTCACATTACCAGATTGGGAGTGTATCACTAGTAACCATCAACTACATAACCTCTGAGCTCGTACGTCTCACAGAAGGGTGTTAAGCTAAGAGAATAAATTCTCCGCCACCAACAGAAATGTATTTGATAAAAACCAGCTTTACATCTCAAAGTGTAATGTCAGACACACATCCATACAAGTCCGTTCTGGGATCGAACGGAACCGAAGGAACTTCAAAGAAGCCCTTGCAAATTAGGATAATCACAAATCACGTCCGGAATCCCCATAACAAAGGTGATAAAATCTCTATACCGAAGCAACTCGGTGCAGAGACATTCGACAGGTAATCCTTTCGTTTTCGAAAATACCCGGTTTTCAACACCTTCTTCAAATGCAATCCCATTTCGTCATATCGTTATTCGAAATGGGTTTATGACACAAAGTCCTCTCCCGGCTAATTCGAATAACGAGCGCTTATTTTTAAAAATAAGCGTTCATTCAAATTTCAACCAATTTACAACAATTTCCACATTGATCTATTAAATAAAAGATCTATCACAATCACAAAGGTTCGACGTGGGTTTCAAATATCCATTTGGAATTCGACTCCCGGTCGCATCGAAATTCTAATGCCGTTTAAAGGCAAATATTGATAGTCGGTTATTAACTATCAATCAACATTCACAACAATTAACAGATTTAAATAATTTTTCCAATTATTTGTTTTCAAAATATCTTTGCAAGATATATTTCACACCCCAACCATTTGGAAACAAATTTCAAATTACTTTCCACATTTCAATATTTTGAAAACAAATTTCAAATTCCATACGCGGAATACATTTCCAAATATTTATTCATTTCCACTAGAAATCTGTCGAGTTAAAATAATTCAAATCACCCATCCAAAATATTCTTGGAACATTTAAAATAAAACCATCTCAAATATTTACTTAAAATATTGGTTATGAAAACATTATACTAATTATCACATATAAGATTTTAAGTCCTAGCTAATTTTAAAATAAAATTAGTAGATAAGGTATAACTATTTAAATAATCGTTTCCTAAAAAAAAAATCAATTTTAATCTTTAAAATAATCCCTTCTGTATGTAATTAAATGAATCCATACTTTAAAGATTTGAAACCGTTAGGAAAATAATTTATCCAAAGTATCCTTTCTAAAACCATCCTTAAAAAATTTCAGTTTATATTTATAGGATACTTCGAAATCATACTCAGCTTTCCAGGGAAAATACATTTTTTTTCATTTCAAAATGGTTCATTCAAATCAATTAATAAATCTTTCTTGATTTATTTTAAATTTACGTTCCGAATCCGTAAATTCATTTCACACTTTTTAAAAATAACCAAATGTTTATTTTTAAAACAGATTTCTCTTTCCTTTATAAATTCCCATTATGAATTTAAACTTCTAATTATCCATTGATATACGATTTTCAAATCTATTTCCAAATATTCATTTTCAGCACCGAATTAAATCCTAAATTAATTTCCAAATTTATTTTCAAATACCAAATCAATTACCAAAATTAGTTTCTAAATTTATTTCAACACCAAATTTATTATTTTTTGAAACAAATTCCTTCTTTTCAATTTATTCAATTTTCTAAAATTAATTTACTATAAATTTCCTACTAAATTTCAAAAATCAAATTTTATTTATTTTTGGTATCCTACGATACGAAAAATATATATTCGGCTAAATTATAGCCTTCAATAGTTTCAATCACAAATAGTCACACACAGATTATAAATGATCAACACACAGTATTGAAATAAATTCAATTATTTGAGGAATCCAGTTGGATCCCTCCGACCTGTTTCCCTGCATCAACAGATGTTAGCATAACAATTAAATACCAATTCCACTTCGAGGTGGAATATCGCGATGTATGGGATTTATAAAATATCATCCGCTATTATGCGGTGCATAGGGTCTATTTCAATACAACTGATAATAAATTATCATCCAAGCACACAATAAACAATTTAAATTTAACTATCACAATTCAATAATCAATCAATAACTGCAATTTCAATTATTAAAATTTGAGTGAGAAGATCTCACCTTTTGCTTACGCATGCAATCATTTTCCAATCCGGACTTGTTTTCTCCATTTTAGACCTTGTATAAACATTTATACAGTTTATTAATATTCGAATAAATCGAATAATTAAATTTCCATTTATAAATTTAATTCCCAATGGTTTTATTTTAACCCAGAATTTAATTTTAAACTAATTTCCTTTTTGAATAAAAATATCTTTCGCAACTAAAATAGTTGAATAAGTTAATTAACGTGTTAATCACATAATTCGTTATTTAAATATAAACTGATAAGTTTAAAATGTGTATATTTATTTCCTTTCGAAACTGCATAGATTAAAAAAAATATTCTGCTGTAAAATATTCTTTCCTGTTTCTATACATGTTCATATATGTAAAATTTCAGATTTTAAATTAAATTAAGGTTAAGGGCATAACTTATTCATTCATTACTACCAATATTTTCTAAACTGTATACACAAATATACATATTTACATAATTATTATAAATTAGGTATGTTAAAACCATCTACCATACGAAAATAACAGAATATACCTCACAACATCAATTGATTGAGCCACCATCGTGTCGCCCACTCGAGTCAGCAGCACCTCCGCACCCGTACGCGACTTCGATAAAACCGCTGCCATCACCGTGCTCTTCGTGCTCCAAAACTTCGACCATCGATCCAGACTGTAACGACCCGTATTTTACGTATCGATAAAATCGTAAAATAGTTGCATTAAGTCGTTAGTATTGCTTGAGTCATTTTGAACCTAAGTGGTAGGGTTTACGGTTTAAGGGGTTAGGCCGTGTAATAGCTAGCTCGTGGGTAGCCTAAGTCGTTCGGAGTTGAGTCGTATGGAGGCATGAGTCGTGACCGACTTAGTAGTGTTGAGCGACTCATGGTAGTGGCTGGCTTAGGATAGGTAACGACTTAAGGAAGGTGGCCGAGTTAAGGTGTGGAAGCTTGGGTCGTGTTGCCGAGTCAACGACCTAAGGAGATAGGTCGGTTAAGCAGGTTAGCGACTTAGGGGAGGTAGGTCGTTCAAGCGACTTAAGGATTACCGAGTTAGTGGAGTTAACGACCTAAGGGTTGTGAGGAACCTAGTAGTAGCGACCTAAGGTAGTGGGCGACCTATAACAGTGAGCAATGTCTATTTAGGTCGTGAGCGACTTATGATAGGTCGCGAGCGACTTAGTAGAGTGAGCGACCTATAAGGAGGGGCGATCTAAAGGTTAGTAGCTTAGGTCGGTAGGACGAGTTAAGGATAGGTCGTGTATATTGCTAGGTCGTGTGAAGGAGTTGTGGTTAGGTCGGCATCCCTGTTAGAACGTTAGGTCATGGAGTATAGTTAAGTCGCATGAGTCGTTAGGTCGTTGAGTCGACCATACGGCTTAAGACTTAGGAAAAAAACACGGCAGTGTAGATAAGTCGTGGGTCGTGTCTGGGTTAAGTCGCTATGCCGCATGCTTTAGATCGTTAGGCAGTTGGGTCGTGCATTAGTGCTTAGGCTTAGGTCGTTAGGTCGGCGACGACTTAGTTAGGTCGTGGACGACCTAAGGGGGGCGGCGACCTAAGGATTTCAGCCTATAAATAGAGGGGTTTGGCTCACTTTTTGGCACCGGATTTTGAAGCGACGAAGTGCTGCCATTTTGAGAGCTCGACTACAACACTTCTTCACTTCTTTTCTCCACTCTAATCTAGTGCTAACATCCATCCAAGATCGAAGATCAAGATCAAAGATTCAAGAGCCAAAGTTGAAGATCTTCATCCAACAAAGAGAGATTTCATCGATTGAAGCGAGATTTTGCCGGATCAAGCTTGATTCCTTGCTGTCCAGATCTGGAGTTGGTTGTTTTTGAGGTGTTTAGGTGATTCGGTGAGTGGTAGTTATCTCTCACACGGACCCAAGGGAGTATATTGGATTGGTGGCTTGTTTATGTGTTAAAGATAGTGATTTCTTGCATTTTCCTTAAGTCTGCATGTAGATCTATCACCTATGAAGTTTTGATATCTATTTTACTACATGTTCACTTATGCAAGTTCATTCATCAAGTTATAGAGACATTTGCCTATGATTCATACTTGTTAGATTTGGACACTTTAATTACCAAATTGCCATTATTGTTGTAATTGCTTATTAGATCTTGTTGAATGTTTGATTGCTTGGATTAATGATTGATTTATGATTGATTTGATTGTTTCAAATTAGCTAGTAGTTGATCTGAACAAGTTGGTCGAAGATGATTCAAAATCTAAGTGGAAAGGCTCTTGAATGGTGAAAGCTGCTTGTGGCATATGAAGCGGATGTGGAAGCTCATATGGATAGATTCGATGATGATGGACTTGGCCATGATGCGATGAGGCAAACCATGATGTGAGATGGGACTTTGCTATGATGCGTTGAAGCAAAGCATGATGTGTGAAAGCCTTGGTTTAATCCAGACGGGATCATCCCAAGTATGTTGATAACTCGGTGATGCGGTCCGGGTTGGTTGATAATGGTGGGCTCGAGAGGCGCTTGGGCCAGTGTGAGAATAGTCGTCGAGGAGGATGACTAGGAGGCTTGGATCTTATCGTTATTGAAGGTTCTAGCATGCTCAAAGAAAGAGTACGTTGGAACGGGTCACGATGACGTTCCAGACACGGGTCATGATGACGTGTTAGTACTCTGGGCAGATGCGATAGTCCTAGGCACGGGTCATGATGACGTGCGGAGTTATGTCTAGAACCGGGGTTGCCATTAGCCCTTGACGGACGGCTGAAAGAAGGTGCCGGTCATTCAATTAACGGTGATATCGAGGCAATGTTAACAGTGATAGCCAGAGTCATGGATGTTTGATTGTACCATCATTCGGTCTCAAGAGCGGTGTTTTCTGGGTGCTTATCTGATCTTGGTTTAGGCCTTGGGGGTTTGTATTTGGAAAACATTGACCTTGACTCGAGTGATAATTACTTTACTTAAATTGTCTGCTTTGCTATGCTTGTTTATGCTTAGTGGGTCTGGGGGCTATCACTGTGGAATGAGGTGGAGTGGGATGGTTGAGTTCCTATTCCTTTTATCCTTTATGCTCTTTTGGTATGTTTGATAGTTAATTTACTGCTCACTAAGACTGTTGTCTGACTCAAGGTTTTATGTTCAACTCTTATTACCTTGGGCTGTTCATCCATGTTGGGATGGGCAGACTAGGTAGCAGGTGACAGGTGCTGTTCTTGGCTACCAACGCTGTTGATGACGAAGACGAGTTGGAGGCTAGCATATTAATTTCCTTACTATATGTACTGGATATTCCGCTGCTTGTATATGTTTTGAGTGTTATGTAGTGAGGCTTGATGTATTGATTGTTCAGATGTTTGTATCAAACCTTTATGAAGTCTATGTGATGATATTCTGTTATGAGCTTCACTATATACATATATTTCTCTATTATATTTTGTCCATGCGCTGTGAGCTGTACGATAGAGTTTCTGTTTTATCTTACCCTGGCTATCGTCCATGGCTGCCTGGCACGCCTTTCAGCGCACCATTCCCTTGTTTAGTGCGGGAGTCATGGGCGGTCGTCACATTTGGTATCAGAGCTTTGGTTAATCGATTTTAGCCAACGCTCGCTGACGTAACTACGTATGAGAGACGTAATTGTATTTTGATGGATGGTTACTATATATATAATATAGTAGTTTAGAAGTATTTGAACTCCTTGTGTGGTTGTTTCTCAAGGTGTTCTAAATCATTCCTTTTTTTAGATATTAAGGATGAGTCGAAGTGAGAGACAAGCTGCTAGGGAAAGCCGTGCTGTTGGGGGAGCTACTGACTATGCTGCGATGTTCGAAGCTATGATGACTTCGATCATGAGAAGGATACCAGCTTCAGGACAGTCAGTAGATGTTGGAGTTCAAGTTCAAGCTCCAAGACCAGTGGATTTTGCTAAGTTGTGTAAGGACTATACTGCTCTTGGAAGGAAGGTTTTCTTGGGAACGGAATCAACCGTTGATGTTCAGAGATGGATTGATGCTTGTAGAAGGATCTTTGGCGATTTGGGAATTGAGGATGCAACTAAGAGGAAGCTTGCATCAAGGCAGCTTCAGGGAAGGGCTTCTGATTGGTGGAATTCTATCACCATTGATACTCCAGAAGAAGAGATTACTTGGGAGCAATTCCAAGTTAGATTTGAAGCTAAGTTCATTTCTACGGCTCAGAAATCTGTTCTTTTTAAGAAGTTTGTGGAGCTCAAGCAAGGTGGGAGACCAGTTCTTGAGTATGTTTCAGAGTTTGAAGCTTTGTCCAAGTATGCTCGGTCGTATATTGAATCTCCCTATCAGAAGAATGAGAAGTTTGTGACAGGCTTGGACAGTTATCTTGGGAGACAGTTGGTGGATCATCTGGACGATCCATTTGAGAAGCTTGTGGAGAAAGCTCTCAGGCACGAGAGTTTGTTTCCTAAGGAAGGGTCTGTTGTTGCTGTGACCAAGGAAGAGTCCAAACCACAGCAGGGTGGAAACAAGAAGAGGAAGCAGCAACAGCAGAAGGGTAAGGATGGCCAGAAGAAGCCAAAGGGTGAAGTGACCTGCTACAATTGTCGGCAGAAGGGCCATTTCTCTAGGGATTGCAAGAATCCAAAGGCACAGTTGAAGTGCCACAACTGTGATAAGCTGGGACATATCAAGAAGGACTGTCCAGAACCGAGGAAGGATAAGCAGATTGTGCAAGCTTATGCTTTGGGAGCTGTTCCATCTTCTTCGAAAGCTCCTACTGTTGATGAGAAAGGCAAGAGTATGGTGGCTCAAGGTACTCTTTCCATTTGTGGTGTTCCAGTTAGAGTGTTGTTTGATACTGGGGCGTCGCATTCGTTTGTTTGTGATGATTTGGTAGGCCGGTTGGGTTTGGAACCGGAAATTTTTGATAGACCATTGGTTGTGACTAATCCAGTTGGGGGTTCGTCTTGTTTGTGTATGGTATGCCGTGGTCTAGTTGTATCGAGTCATGATTGCTCTTTTGTTTGTGATTGTTTTGTTCTGAACTTTGCGGGGTTCGGAATTATTTTGGGTATGGACTGCCTTAGGAAGTATGCGGCAAAGGTTGATTGTGAGAAACTGGAGGTGACAGTCGGGAATGTGGAAGGGCGAAAGGTTGTGATACGATGTAAGCATGAAGAAGGCGTCTTCATGGGCTTCATGTATTCGCTGGTTGTTCCACGGGATGGACTGTCATCGATGCCGGTTGTGAATGGATTTGAGGACGTCTTTGACGAGGTCAAGGGGTTACCGTCGCATAGGGAGATCGAGTTTCGTATCGATCTAGTTGAGGGAGCCAGACCTGTTGTGATGCCTCTTAGACGGATGGCGCCTAGAGAACAACAAGAGCTGAACGTGCAGGTTGATGACCATTTTCGGAAAGGATTCATTCGGCGTAGTGTGTCCGAATGGGGTGCACCAGTTGTGTTCGCAACCAAAGCGGATGGATCATTGAGGTTGTGTGTGGATTATCGTGAGCTGAATAAGGTGACTAAGAAGAACATGTATCCATTGTCGGGAATAGATGACTTGTTTGATCAGCTTCACAAGGCTAAGGTGTTTTCTCAGATGGATTTGGCAATGGGATTTCACCAGTTGAGAGTGGCTAAGGATAGTGTGCCAAAGACTGCTTTTAGGACACCATCCAGTTTTTATGAGTGGCCGGTAATGCCGTTTGGATTGACTAACGCACCGGCATATTTTGTGGATCTTATGAATAGAGTGTTCAGAGATCAGTTGAACAAGTTTGTACTTGTGTTCGTGGATGATATTCTGATTTATTCTAGAACTGAGGAAGAGCACAAGACACACTTGCGTATCGTTTGGGAAATCTTGCGGAAACATCAGCTGAAGGCTAAGTTTTCGAAGTGTCACTTCTGGAAGAGTGAAGTGAGGTTCTTAGGCCATATTATCTCTGGAAATGGAATAGCGGTTGATCCCGCTAAGGTGGCAGCAATTCAGGATTGGGTTAGACCTAAGAATGCATCTGATGTGAGAAGTTTTCTTGGATTAGCAGGATATTATCGTCGGTTTATTAAAGACTTTTCCAAGAAAGCTGCACCGTTAACAGGATTGACGAAAAAGAACCAAGTGTTTAGATGGGATGATAAGTGTGAGCAAGCTTTCGTAATCCTGAAAGAGCGACTGACAAGTGCTCCTGTTTTGACTATTCCAAGTGGGAATGGTGAGATGGTGGTTTACACCGATGCATGTGGTACTGAACTTGGAGCAGTGCTAATGCCGAAGGATAAAGTTGTTGCGTATGCAAGTCGACAACTGAAGCCGCATGAAAGGAATTACCCGACTCATGATTTGGAGTTAGCGGCGATTGTTTTTGCTCTGAAGATGTGGAGACATTATTTATTGGGAGTTCGATTCGAGTTGTTTACGGATCATAAGTCGTTGAAGTATCTGTTCTCCCAAAAGGATTTGAATCTTCGGCAGCAACGATGGCTAGAGTTCTTAGCATCATATGATTTTGGAATAGCTTATACTCCGAGAAAAGGTAACGCAGTGGACGATGCGTTAAGTCGAAGACATGCAGGATTGGGAGCCATGTTTTCGGAATGGAAGAGTCTCGAGTATTTGGCTGGATTTGACTTCAGGCCTAGATGTGAATTGGAACCTGAGATGTTGGCAAACTTATCGATAAGACCTACTCTTGTGGAAAGGATTGGCGAGAGCCAAAAGCGAGATGATAAGCTTGTCAAGATTATCCGTGATTTGGAATCTGGATTGAATCCAGAAATGGATAAAGGATTTGAAGTCGATCGAGAGGGTTGGCTTCGGAAACAAGGACGACTAGTTGTTCCCGATATAGATGGATTGAGAGATGAAGTTCTGAGGGAAAGTCATCACTCGAAGTTGGCGATTCATCCAGGTGGAAATAAGATGTATCGGGATATTAAGAGAACCTATTACTGGGAAGGTATGAAGAAGGATGTTGGAAATTTTATTTCCAAATGTATGAACTGCCAGTTGGTGAAGGCTGAGCAGAAGAAGCCTAGTGGATTGCTTCAGCCATTAGAGGTTCCTACATGGAAGTGGGAGCAGGTATCGATGGATTTTATCGATGGACTACCTAGAACCAGGGCAGGGAATGAAGGGATTTGGGTCATCGTAGATCGTTTGACTAAGAGTGCAAGATTCATTCCTGTTCGATCAACTAGGACTGCATCGAAGTTGGCTGAGCTGTATGTTAAGTGGATAGTTCGATTCCATGGTATTCCGAAGAGTATAGTGAGCGATCGAGACCCATTGTTCACTAGTGGATTTTGGAAGAGCTTCCAGGAAGTTTTGGGAACCAAGTTGTGTTTGAGTACAGCTTATCACCCCCAAACAGATGGTCAGACTGAGAGAGTCAACCGAGTTTTGGAAGATCTCCTGAGGGCATGTGTTTTAGATTTCGGAGGATCATGGGAAGATCATCTCCATTTGGTGGAATTTGCAAATAATAACAGTTACCAGTCAAGTATTGGTATGGCACCATATGAAGCATTGTATGGAAGACCGTGTAACTCTCCGACATGCTGGTTAGAGACAGGAGAAAAGCTGATACTTGGGCCAGAGATGATTCAACAGACTACGGATTGTATAGAGATCATTCGGCGACGAATGAAGGCAGCCCAAAACCGTCAGAAAAGTTATGCCGATAATCGTCATAAGGATTTGGAATTCGACGTAGGTGATATGGTTTTTGTGAAGATTTCTCCACTGAAGGATGTTATTAGATTCGGGAAGAAAGGAAAATTTACTCCGAGATTTGTTGGACCATTTCCGATTATCGAGCGAATTGGAAAGCTCGCCTATAGATTGGAGTTACCGGAAAAGATGGCGGGTGTGCACAATGTTTTTCATGTATCTTATCTACGGAAGTATGTGCATGACTCGAATACGGTGGTTTCTGTTGATAGCTGTGAAGATTTAGAAGTTGATCCAGTTGTTACGAGACCTCGTAAGCCGCTTCGTGTTGTTGAAACCGACACGAAACAGCTTAGGAGGAAGGCGATTACGTTGCTCAAGGTACAATGGAGTGATGATGTTGACGACTGTACATGGGAAGAGGAAGAGAGGATGAAGGCAGCTCATCCTGAACTCTTCGAGGTATGGCCCTAAGGTGTCGTGAAATCTCACGAATTTGTAACTTGTTCTAAGTCTTAGAATTCTGCATGCTAGGCTAGTAATTGGATGCATGGTTTGTTGATTACTGTGGATGGTAGGCATGCAGAATAATTTTGATTGCTCTTGTTTGTTTGGAATTTCGGGGGCGAAATTCCTAAGGGGGAGAGAATGTAACGACCCATATTTTACGTGTCGATAAAATCGTAAAATAGTTGCATTAAGTCGTTAGTATTGCTTGAGTCGTTTTGAACCTAAGTGGTAGGGTTTATGGTTTAAGGGGTTAGGCCGTGTAATAGCTAGCTCATGGGTAGCCTAAGTCGTTCGGAGTTGAGTCGTATGGAGGCATGAGTCATGACCGACTTAGTAGTGTTGAGCGACTCATGGTAGTGGCCGACTTAGGATAGGTAACGACTTAAGGAAGGTGGCCGAGTTAAGGTGTGGAAGCTTGGGTCGTGTTGCCGAGTCAACGACCTAAGGAGATAGGTCGGTTAAGCAGGTTAGCGACTTAGGGGAGGTAGGTCGTTCAAGCGACTTAAGGATTACCGAGTTAGTGGAGTTAACGACCTAAGGGTTGTGAGGAACCTAGTAGTAGCGACCTAAGATAGTGGGCGACCTATAATAGTGAGCAATGTCTATTTAGATCGCGAGCGACTTAGTAGAGTGAGCGACCTATAAGGAGGGGCAATCTAAAGGTTAGTAGCTTAGGTCGGTAGGACGAGTTAAGGATAGGTCGTGTATATTGCTAGGCCGTGTGAAGGAGTTGTGGTTAGGTCGGCATCCCTGTTAGAACGTTAGGTCGTGGAGTATAGTTAAGTCGCATGAGTCGTTAGGTCGTTGAGTCGACCATACGGCTTAAGACTTAGGAAAAAAAAACACGGCAGTGTAGATAAGTCGTGGGTCGTGTCTGGGTTAAGTCGCTATGCCGCATGTTTTAGATCGTTAGGCAGTTGGGTCGTGCATTAGTGCTTAGGCTTAGGTCGTTAGGTCGGCGACGACTTAGTTAGGTCGTGGACGACCTAAGGGGGGCGGCGACCTAAGGATTTCAGCCTATAAATAGAGGGGTTTGGCTCACTTTTTGGCACCGGATTTTGAAGCGACGAAGTGCTGCCATTTTGAGAGCTCGACTACAACACTTCTTCACTTCTTTTCTCCACTCTAATCTAGTGCTAACATCCATCCAAGATCGAAGATCAAGATCAAAGATTCAAGAGCCAAAGTTGAAGATCTTCATCCAACAAAGAGAGATTTCATCGATTGAAGCGAGATTTTGCCGGATCAAGCTTGATTCCTTGCTGTCCAGATCTGGAGTTGGTTGTTTTTGAGGTGTTTAGGTGATTCGGTGAGTGGTAGTTATCTCTCACACGGACCCAAGGGAGTATATTGGATTGGTGGCTTGTTTATGTGTTAAAGATAGTGATTTCTTGCATTTTCCTTAAGTCTGCATGTAGATCTATCACCAATGAAGTTTTGATATCTATTTTACTACATGTTCACTTATTTAAGTTCATTCATCAAGTTATAGAGACATTTGCCTATGATTCATACTTGTTAGATTTGGACACTTTAATTACCAAATTGCCATTATTGTTGTAATTGCTTATTAGATCTTGTTGAATGTTTGATTGCTTGGATTAATGATTGATTTATGATTGATTTGATTGTTTCAAATTAGCTAGTAGTTGATCTGAACAAGTTGGTCGAAGATGATTCAAAATCTAAGTGGAAAGGCTCTTGAATGGTGAAAGCTGCTTGTGGCATATGAAGCGGATGTGGAAGCTCATATGGATAGATTCGATGATGATGGACTTGGCCATGATGCGATGATGCAAACCATGATGTGATATGGGACTTTGCTATGATGCGTTGAAGCAAAGCATGATGTGTGAAAGCCTTGGTTTAATCCAGACGGGATCATCCCAAGTATGTTGATAACTCGGTGATGCGGTCCGGGTTGGTTGATAATGGTGGACTCGAGAGGCGCTTGGGCCAGTGTGAGAATAGTCGTCGAGGAGGATGACTAGGAGGCTTGGATCTTATCGTTATTGAAGGTTCTAGCATGCTCAAAGAAAGAGTACGTTGGAACGGGTCACGATGACGTTCCAGACACGGGTCATGATGACGTGTTAGTACTCTGGGCATATGCGATAGTCCTAGGCACGGGTCATGATGACGTGCGGAGTTATGTCTAGAACCGGGGTTGCCATTAGCCCTTGACGGACGGCTGAAAGAAGGTGTCGGTCATTCAATTAACGGTGATATCGAGGCAATGTTAACAGTGATAGCCAGAGTCATGGATGTTTGATTGTACCATCATTCGGTCTCAAGAGCGGTGTTTTCTGGGTGCTTATCTGATCTTGGTTTAGGCCTTGGGGGTTTGTATTTGGAAAACATCGACCTTGACTCGAGTGATAATTACTTTACTTAAATTGTCTGCTTTGCTATGCTTGTTTATGCTTAGTGGGTCTGGGGGCTATCACTGTGGAATGAGGTGGAGTGGGATGGTTGAGTTCCTATTCCTTTTATCCTTTATGCTCTTTTGGTATGTTTGATAGTTAATTTACTGCTCACTAAGACTGTTGTCTGACTCAAGGTTTTATGTTCAACTCTTATTACCTTAGGCTGTTCATCCATGTTGGGATGGGCAGACTAGGTAGCAGGTGACAGGTGTTGTTCTTGGCTACCAACGCTGTTGATGACGAAGACGAGTTGGAGGCTAGCATATTAATTTCCTTACTATATGTACTGGATATTCCGCTGCTTGTATATGTTTTGAGTGTTATGTAGTAAGGCTTGATGTATTGATTGTTCAGATGTTTGTATCAAACCTTTATGAAGTCTATGTGATGATATTCTGTTATGAGCTTCACTATATACATATATTTCTCTATTATATTTTGTCCATGCGCTGTGAGCTGTACGATAGAGTTTCTGTTTTATCTTACCCTGGCTATCGTCCATGGCTGCCTGGCACGCCTTTCAGCGCACCATTCCCTTGTTTAGTGCGGGAGTCATGGGCGGTCGTCACACAGACCGCCGAATTGCCCACTTCCCAAACCTAGACAGCGTCACCACTCGAGTTCACCTCCGGTTGTCTCCCCGAAAAGAGAACCCCACCTCGACACTTCGACCTCTCACTCGCAGCTACCTCAGGAAAACAAGACACCCAAAGTTCGATCATCCCAACTCTCCACTGAACCCAAGCTCAACATCACTGCGACGTTCTCGGTTTGACGAACAAGGCGCGCTTGCTTTCGATTTGAAATCGAGTCAACTTCGACTCGAAATCGAATTCGATTTAAAACCCCCTTTCTTAACTCAACTTGATTTCCAAATCGAAGAACGAAGGAAGAGGTGCCTTTCGAATTGTTGATTACGAAAGGGAAGGCAACTCGTTATTATTATTTTTGATGAAGGAATTTTATTTCTAGAAGGAAGGGAATGCCGACTTGAAGGAACTGGAAACAATCAGGCGACTTTCCCCTTTTTTCTCTTCTAGCCTTTTGAACTTGGGATGATGTAGTTTTTAAACGAGGAAAGAAAAAAAAACAAAAGTGATATTGGAGTGTTTGAAATGCTTTACATGTCGAATGAGATTTGTATAGTGATTTGGATTGAAGGAAACGGCTGACGTGATTTGTTCTTGACTAGTCACATAAATATATACTATTTAAATTTTTAAACATCTCAAAAACGTAGCTTAAAATCGCGGACCCCTATCGAGGTGTGCCGTCAGGCGTTTCTAATGTTAAACCCCTATTTCGAACACAATGGAAAAGGTTTCGAGTCCTAATTCGATCGTATGGAGAAGATAGCTTTTTGGACCCAGTTATTAAATTAAATTTTCGATATAGATTTCAACGCGTTTATCTATCGTACGGCCAAACGATCATTCCAAACACTACGAAAATTTAAAACCCGATAATAATACAATATTACGGATCCAATGGAACTGGTTTCGTTGAAATCCGAGACTGTGCTCGGAAGGCTAATTTTAAATATCATTTTAAAAGATAAAAAATTAAAAACTGAATAAATCATTTCCAAATTCAATTCTGAAGCTTCCATTACCTTTAATATCATCAACATAAATTTTCTAAGCCATCAAATTATTTTTAGCAAGCTTAAAATTGAAGATTCAAATTTTTATCCAACTTTAATAAATTAAATTCAATAATTTAAATTTCCAAATTCATAGTTAGAATTAAAATTCAAGTCAAATCAACTTCAAATATTTAAAATAAATTAAATATTTCCAATTTCAAATGTCAAAAATTTCCAGGTCGTCACATCCTTCCCCCTAAAAGAATTTCGTCCCGAAATTACAAGTTAAGAAGAACGATCTTAACCCATTTGCTATCTTTCCAAAACTAAACAGTTTTATCAACTCACCAAACAAATCTTTTTTTTTATTAACCACTCATTATCGCTTCAACTAACTTTCCAAAATTAATTATAGATTCCAAACAACGTTGTTTTCTCAATAACTCAAAATTAAATTTAAATTCAAATTTCAAATTTCCAAATTTTCTGAAAAATTTTCTAACTCCCTAAATTTTCGGAAAATTTCGCCAGCGTCTATTTTGCGTGGCTAGCTCAGTACGACTGCAAAATGGCACCACAGTCCCTCAGATTTCAAAACAAAAACAAAACGCCAAGTGGCTGGACAAGAAAATCATCAAATTTCATACTGAAATTAAACTATATACCTTTTTGTCGAGCAATTCAATTTTATCTTCGAAATAAAAATCCCAATTCCATTTCCTTTAATACACATGTATATCCTACTAGCCATAATATCCAATTACAACATTCAAATTTATTTTGCACATTCCTTTACAAAATCTTCATTATATACTTCTTATGCCATTTTTACTTTACTATTGAAGTTATATATCCATTTTCATTCAATCTTACATTTCCAATTTTATTTGAATTCAATTTACCTTCTGAATATTGAATTTTCTATCGACTATCTCTCTAACAACTAATTCATATCATTATTTTAAACTAGTTTTATTTACTAATTCATTACAAATTCCAATTCATTTTATCTCAAACCATCTTTTGTTTCATTTCTACTATTATTAACTTAAGTTCACTTCGAATTAATTTTACAACTTCATTTGATTTCACACAATTCAAATTGGTTTCCAATATTCAGTTTCAATTCCAGTTTTATTCTTTTGTTCAATCCCAAAAATTTATTTTCAATTCACCATTTTGGTTTATAACCACTTATATTTATTCTGGATTTCAAATTCCATATGAATTTAATTTGCCTCTCATTTGTAATTATTGAATTCGATTCATTTCAAATCATATTAAATTTGTCATTTCTTCAATTAATTTCACTTACTAATTTCATTTCAATACTTCGCTTTATTTATCACAAATCAAATTCAATTCCAGTTCTAATTCTATTTGCTTACAAATTCGAAATGAATTTCAACATTCAATTTCACTTTCATTTATTTGCAATTGCAAATTTATTCATTCATTCAAAATCTAATTTTCATCTTAATAATTTTATTCCAATCATTTTAGTCTATTAGACTTCTAAAATTCACCTTTATTCAGATTAACTCAAGTCAATTTCAGTTTAAATCTGAATTTCCTAAGTTTTCAAACTTATTATTCCATAACCATTTTTAATAAAATTCCAAAGTCTTTTCACCTTTTCCAAAACAATTTATTGAAAACAATTCAAATTATCCTTTGAATTTCAAAACCAAACCCAAATTTTCCAAACAACTTCCATTTAAAATAATTTGGCAGCAATTCCTCTTTTGGAGACCCGAAAATGAACACCGATGATGTCGCGATCATCACCGGAATTATTTTCCAGTGACCGAAAAGAGTTTAGAGCTTTTATCCCTCCAAAACATTTTTTCCAAACCCTTGAAAACTATTTCCAATCCCAAAAGGAATTCAATTTCCAAACTTCCCGAATTTCAAATATTTTCAGAAAACATTTCCAAATATTTCTCTGGAATTCTATTTTAAATTATAAATCTCATTTAAAATTTACATTTACAAATCCCATTTGGATTTTTATTTTCTTAGCTTTTGGTTTTGATTTCAATTCCTCATACAACGATGATAATAATTTAATATTATCGCTTCCTAGCAACCAAGCAACCATATATTATAATAATTTACAGAAAATTTATTTCTTTTATATACGAAAATAATTTTGGTAAAATTATTTCATTTACCCTATTTTAAAACAATACTGTGTCGGTTTATCTTGTTCAAGAGTTTAGAAATCCCTATCGAAACAGTTGGCCAAACTACACCGACTAGAATCTATAAACAATCAACCGATAAGCCAACACAATATAAAACAATTTTATATTCACTAACAAATACGCGCTCATATCCATTATTACACTCACACTCATTCTAGAGTATTACTGACTCTATCTCTAATGAGTAACACCCAACAGAGCTAAGGTTATCGCTTAACCAAATGCTCTGATACCATAATGTAACGACCCATGTTTACGACGCCCAAAAGTCGACATCCATACGTCCACAATATCGAATGCCGAACAGTCGAATGCCGGAAAACCGAACTGTTAGGGTTTAAGAAGAAGAAGATAGAAGAAAAAACAGAAACAATAACAGAATCTCACATATCGCAACAGAAAAAATATAATAGATAAATAAATATCTTTAAACAAAATAACTATATCCGTTATTACATTACATCACATTACATGATCAGAGTGTACAACAACAAACAGCGGAAAGAAATATTACATATATAAGTGATACGCTTCGCCATCCAGCTTCCTCCTGATCTCTACAGCATCTCTTTTCTGACTTCGCTCCAGAATAATAATAACCTGACTCTAGGCTGCCCGTGTGGAAAAATTGTGGGCACCCAGAGTTTAGAAAGGGAACAATAAACTCAAGGTCAGTCATGGGACTGGTGTGAGATCTTAAAAACGATTATTTTCACAAAGAAAATAAAAGAAATCCGCTATGCTTTTGGAAAATGAAACTACCATGAGGCCTCCCACCACACACACAATGCAAATGCAGAATTGGAGGAGATTTGTCCTTATGATAGTCAAACATGCTTAATACGCAAAAATCCTTTCGATATTATTATTAGTGCATAGTGCAGAAAACATTTCGAAAGTATAATATTAATCTTAGCCAGCATAGACATTTCGAACTATGCCTACTATAACTACCATCTAAACAATGGTGACCACTATAAGTAAATGGCAGGTTATACAACTAAAACCGTACGAGGCGCGTGTTGGAGTTTGGATTTCCAACAAATGGTCAAGCTAAGGAACTTCCTACTGCCACATGGGTACGCCTCTGGAGGAACGTCCCGAGAACCTACCCGGATCTATGCCAACACAAGGCCGGGTTACCTCTGTAACAAGGTAACTACTACTCGAGTATGTCATCCCCCGGTCCTTTGGGACCTTTATCCGAGGATCCTCAACCACAAAGCAACAACCAAAAAGTATAATAAATTTGCGGAAACAACATAGGTAAAATATATGGGCTCCATACCATGATACTACCCTTTTCCAGAAGGAAATGACATACCCTAAAGAGCGCGATCGTCATAACCTTGCCGCATCTTTCCTGTTTCGACCATTTTCGGGGTGTGAGGTCCGATGAGGTCTCGTCCACAAAGCTACCCTTTTCACCAAGTCATGCTTTTATCAACAAATGATCATCAGCACTTCGTATGTCACATTACCAGATTGGGAATGTATCACTAGTAACCATCAACTACATAACCTCTGAGCTTGTACGTCTCAGAGAAGGGTGTTAAGCTAAGAGAATAAATTCTCCACCACCAACAGAAATGTATTTGATAGAAACCAGCTTTACATCTCAAAGTGTAATGTCAGACACACATCCATACAAGTCCGTTCTGGGATCGAACGGAACCGAAGGCACTTCAAAGAAGCCTTTGCAAATCCGGTTGTTTACAAATCACGTCCAGAATCCCCATTACAAAGGTGATAAAATCTCTATACCGATGCAACTCGGTGCAGAGACATTCGACAGGTAATCCTTTCATTTTCAAAATACCCGGTCTTCAACACCGTCTTCAAATGCAATCCCACTTCGTGGTATCGTTATTCGGAATGGTTTTTATGACACAAAGTCCTCTCCCGGCTAATCCGAATAACGAGCGCTTATTTTTAAAAATAAGTGTTCATTCAAATTTCAATCAATTCACAGCAATTTACACGTTGGTCTTTTAAATAAAAGATCCATCACAATCAAAAAGGTTCGATATGGGTTTCGAATATACATTTGGAATTCGAATCCCGGTCGCATCGAAATTCTAATGCCGTTTAAAGGAAAATATTGATAGTCGGTTATTTAACTATCAATCAACATTCACAACAATTACCAGATTTAAATAATTTTCCCAATTATTTATTTTAAAAATATCTTTGTAAGATATATTTCACACTACAACCATTTGGAAACAAATTTCAAATTACTTTCCACATTTCAATATTTTGAAAATAAATTTTAAATCACTTTCCCTTACGCGAAATACAGTTCCAAATATTTATTCATTTCCACTGGAAATCTGCCGAGTTAAAATAATTCAAATCACTCATCCAAAATATTATTGGAACATTTAAAATAAAACCATCTCAAATACTTACTTAAAATATTGGTTATGAAAACATTATACTAATTATCACATATAAGAATTTAAGTCCCAACTAATTTTAAAATAAAATTAGTAGATAAGGTATAACTATTTAAATAATCGTTTCTTAAAACAAATATCAATTTTAATGTTTAAAATAATCCCTTCTGTAAGTAATTAAATGAATCCATACTTTAAAGATTTGAAACCAGTTAGAAAAATAATTTATCCAAAGTATCCTTTCTAAAACCATCCTTAAAAATTTTCAGTTTATATTTATAGGCTACTTCAAAATCATACTCAGCTTTCCAGGGAAAATACATTTTTTTTCATTTCAAAATGGTTCATTCAAATCAATTAACAAATCTTTCTTGATTTATTTTAAATTTACGTTTCCGAATCCGTAAATTCATTTCACGCTTTTGAAAAATAACCAAATGTTTATTTTTAAAACAAATTTCTCTTTCCTTTATAAATTCCCATTGTGAATTTAAACTTCTAAATATCCATTGATATACGATTTTCAAATCGATTTCCAAATATTCATTTTTAGCACCGAATTAAATCCAAAATTGAAATCCAAATTTATTTTTAAATACCAAATCAATTTCCAAAATTGATTTCTAAATTTATTTCCACACCAAATTTATTATCTTTTGAAACTAATTCCTTCTTTTCAATTTACAATTTTCTAAAATTAATTTACTATAAATTTCCTACTAAATTTCAAAACTCAAATTTTTATTTATTTCTGGTATCCTACGATACCAGAAATATATATTCGGCTAAATTATAGACTTCAACAGTTTCAATCACAAATAGTCACACACAGATTATAAATGATCAACACACAATATTGAAATAAATTCAATTATTTGAGGAATCTAGTTGGATCCCTCCAACCTGTTTCCCTGCATCCATAGATCTTAGCACAACAATTAAATATCAATTCCACTTCAAGGTGGAATATTGCAGTATATGGGATTTATAAAATATCATCCGCTATTATGTGGCACATAGGGTCTATTTCAATACAACTGATAATAAATTATCATCCAAGCACACAATCAACAAGTTAAATTTAACTATCACAATTGAACAATCAATCAATAACTGAATTTCAATTATTAAAATTTGAGTGAGAAGATCTCACCTTTTGCTTACGCATGCAACCATTTTCCAATCCGGACTTGTTTTCTCCATTTTAGACCTTGTATAAACATTTATACAGTTTATTAATATTCGAACAAATCGAATAATTAAATTTCCATTTATAAATTTAATTCCCAATGGTTTTATTTTAACCCAGAATTTAATTTTAAGCCGATTTCCTTTTTTAAATAAAAATATCTTTAGCAACTAAAATAGTTGAATAAGATAATTAACGGGTTAATCACATAATTCATTATTTAAATACAAACTGGTAAGTTTAAAATGTGTATATTTATTTCCTTTCGAAACTGCATAGATTAAAACAAAATTATTCTACTGTAAAATATTCTTTCCTGTTTCTATACATGTTCATATATGTAAAATTTCAGATTTTAAATTAAATTAAGGTTAAGGGCAGAACTTGTTCATTCATTACTGCCAAGATTTTCTAAACTGTATACACAAATATACATATTTACAGAATTATTATAAATTAGGTATGTTAAAACCATCTACCACACGAAAATAACAGAATATACCTCATAGCATCAATCGATCGAGCCACCATCACGTCCCCCACTCAAGTCAGCAGCACCTCCGCACCCGTTCGCGACTTCGATAAAACCGCTGCCATCGCCGCGCTCTTCGTGCTCCAAAACTTCGACCATCGATCTAGACCGTCGAATCGCCCACTTCCCAAACCTAGACAGCGTCACCACTCGAGTTCACATTCGACTGTCACCTCGGAAAGAGAACCCTACCTCGATACTTCGACCTCTTACTCGCAGCTACCTCAGGAAAACACGACACCCAAATTTCACTCATCCCAACTCGCCACTGAACCCAAGCTCAACATCACTGCGACGTTCTCGGCCGAAGAACAAGGCATGCTCGCTTTTGATTCGAAATCGAGTCAACTTCGACTCAAAATCAAATTCGATTTCAAACCCAACCCCCCTCCCTTCTCTTCACTCGACCTGATTTCCGAATCGAAGAACGAAGGAAGAGGTGCCCTTCGAATTGTTAATTATGAAAGGGAAGGAAGCTCGTTATTTTTATTTATTTATTTATTTTTGATGAAGGAATTTGATTTCTGGAAGGAAGGGAATGCCGATTTGAAGGAACTGGAAACAATCAGGCGACTTTCCCCTTCTTTTTTTCTCTTCCAGCCTTTTGAATTTGGGATGATGTAGTTTTTAAACGAGGAAACAAAAAAAAACAAAAGTGATATTGGCGTGTTTGAAATTCTTTACATGTCGAATGAGATTTGTACAGTGATTTAGACTGAAGGAAATGGCTGACGTGATTTGTTCTTGACTAGTCACATAAATATATACTATTTAAATTTTTAAACGTCTCGAAAATGTAGCTTGAATTCGCGAACCCCTATCAAGGCGTGCCGTCAGGCATCTCTAATGTTAAACCCCTATTTTGAACGCAATGGAAAAGGTTTCGAGTCCTAATTCGTTCATATGGAGAAGATAGCTTTTTGGACCCAGTTATTAAATTAAATTTTCGATATAGATTTCAGCGCGTTTATCTATCGTACGGCCAAACGATCACTCGAAACACTACGAAAATTTAAAATCCGAAAATAGTACAATATTACGGATCCAATGGAACTGGTTTCGTTGAAATCCGAGACTGTGCCTTGGAAGGCTATTTTTAAATATCAATTTAAATGGTAAAAAATTCAAAACTGAATAAATCATTTCCAAATTCAAATCTGAAGCTTCCATTACCTTTAGTATCCTCAATATAAATTTTCTAAGCCATCAAATTATTTTTAACAAGCTTAAAATTGAAGACTCAAATTTTTATCCAACTTTAATAAATTAAATTCAATAATTTAAATTGCCAAATTCATAGTTAAAATTAAAATTCAAGTCAAATCAACTTCAAATATTTAAAATAAATTAAATATTTCCAATTTCAAATGTTAAAAATTTCTGGGTCGTCACAACAGTTTTCACTTAGAATGCTTATCGTCCTCCAATGATGATGTCATGATAGCATTCGTACATACAAGTTGTCCTAGGTCTAGACAAACTGAATCACCGTCTTCTCTGTTCTCATGGTATCCATTCGTAACATTGAAACCGGGTTGAAGTGGTTTTCAGATAATTAAATCTGACCCCGGTCTCTTCGAAATGATTAACGAATTTGGCCAAAATTGATAGCCAGTTATTTAACTATCAATAAATATCCATAAGCAAACATCAGGCCTTATTATATATTCTCCAAATTTGTTTTAAAAATATGTTTATAAGATATATATATATATATATATATATATATTCAAATCCCCTCCAATATTTCAAAAATTGAAACAACTCAAATTCTTATACCCATATTGGGATTTTCAATACTTAGAAAAATTCCATTATTTCTCTTTTCTCAAAATCCTTCACCATTTATATTGTAAATTCCTTAACCCATTTATAACGAATACTATAAGTTCTGAATTCCTTGATTTATCCACTTTAATATTTTCCAAAGTCCAATACATTTGTCTATAATTCCAGTTACTCCTTTTCTACTTCTTTTATAAATTCTAATTCATTTTTTCGAAGTTCATTCTTATTTAACTACTTCGAAAATTTTCACACTTTTCTCAAATTCCATTTTGAGAATTCTCTTATGATCCCTCTACTGAATAAACCCCGTTTCCAGATTCTCGAAAAGCTTTATAAACAAATTTTAAAGCATTAAAAAATTCTCTATATATATAATAAGTATTTAAAAGAATGATAATAATTTATTTTTAAGACATGTTTAAGTAATTATCTAAAATATTGAAACACTTTTTATAACATCACTTTTCAAAGCAGATTTTAAAGTTTAGGATTTATTAGAATAAAAGTTAAATATTTGGGAAATCCACTTACCGAATTATTTCAATCCTAACTAGTTTTAAATTTCATAATTCCATAAATAAAATTTTCTTTAAAAAACCAAACCTAACTTCTTAACTTTAAAAATATATTTTAAAATCTCTCTAACCAGTTCAATTTATAAATTCGTCCCAATTTTCATCACATTGCTTCCATTCCAATCTCCTTAACCATTTCCACTTCCAAAAAAAGCATCCATTATTTTTCTCTCATCCCATTTCCATATTACAATATAAATCCTCCCTGTGAACATATATTTCTAATTTATCATCCGATATCAATTTTACTTTATTTCTCCTTTGAGTTTCACCTTTTTATAAAACTAATCTCATCTCTATGAAATTCCATTTATAAGTCCATTCTCTTATAAATTCTATATTTTTATTTAATATCAATTTCAACTTCTTTCCATATTTCCAGAAAATATCATTTAAATATACATCGTTTAAAAATTCTTTATATAAATTATTTTAAATCCCTATTTAAAATATCTTTACAATTAGTTAAATGCACGCCAAAACCAATTATTTTTTTTATCCAAATCAGTTTCTTAAAAATAATCCAAATTACGATATAAATATTTTTACATTCAAAATTCCTTTTTAATTCCTTCAAACACCAACAATAATATTTAAGATATTTAAAATACCAAAAGTTAGGCCAGTGTTACTATAGCATCCAAAAATTCACATCACAACAATAATCTGTAACAGATTTCTAACACATCATATATTATTATATATGAAAAAAATCAATCTAAATTTGAGGAATCCAGTTGGATTCCTCCAACCTATTTCCCTACATCCATAGATGTTAGTATAAAAATATCAATCCCACTTCAAGGGGGATATCGCGGTTATAGGGTCATCCTCTATTATGCGAGGCATATAGGGTCTCATCCGCTAACATATGTGGGAATATCAATCCAACTACTAATATATATACTACTATATATATAACATCCAACATGTAATAAGTTATAAATTCAACTAGCGTTCAATAATTTATTTTAACTATTTAAATAAATTATAGTAATCCAAATGAGCGAGAATTTCTTACCTTGATTTTTATCTACAATCCGTCCCAAACTTATATTTTCTACAGAGATTTTGTTCGATTGAACCTCGTAAACAAATTATGAACTATATAAATTTACGTTTTAAATTTAATTATAGTTAATAAACTTACGACTTTTTTTAATTGAAATAAATTCTTATATACCTCTCTTCCTGTATCACCTAGCTTCGATCACACAACAGCACTTTACCCAAGCCCCTACATCATTCTACTACGCCTCCAACAACACACCGCCAGCACCATCACAATCATCAACCACCCTACTCTCATGGCCAAACAATCACCTCCCAATTTCCATACTTGTATGCCGCCGCGACCTTCATCCTACATCGAGTCGCCCACCATCGCCAACATCAACTGAAACCCCTCCTTCCATCGCGACTACTTCTAACCTGACTTCGCGTATGAAGCCTCACCGACCATCGCCCGTCACACACTCGCCACCTGACTCTTCCACAACCACACCATGTATCCCCTACCACCGAACCTCCAACTGCACATGAGAACACAATTCAATCCACCTCACCATAGCTGCTTCGACCTTAATCCCATCGCTCCCACACCACGAATGGCATCGGCCACGCGACGCAGACCACCCACTTCGCCCACGCGCCTCCGCCTCATCTCCACAGCTCCATCTTCCTTAGCTCGAGTGAACATAGGCAATCACGACCTGGTCGCAATTTGGAACTAATTCGCAAATATTTTTATAGTATAGTGAGATGCTTTCGATTTTTGTTTGTTTTGAGGAGGAAGAAATGAAGGGGATTCGCAATTTACAATTTGATTTTGATTTCTTTTTTTTCTTTATTTGAATTGTTCTGTTCAATTTTTTTTATATTCATTCATTCGAACTGATTGAGAGGAGAGGGAAATGTCGCGTCCTTTAAATTGAAGGGTGGCTTGATTCACACGATTCAAACGTAGGGTGGCAGTAAGAAAGGATAGGTTTAATCTTTTCATTTTATTTTAAAATCAAAATATCTCATCCTACGCAGCTTAAAATCTCGAACCCCTATCGAGGCATGCCGCTAGGTGTTTACAATGTTATATCCCTATTCCAAGCACAATGGAAAAGGTTTTGATTTCTGTTCGATTCTATGGAGAAGATAGCTTTTTGGACCCAATTATTATATAGAATTTTCGATATTAAATTCAACGCATTTGTATCCCATATGACCAAATGATAATTTCAAATGCTACAAAATTTGAAGTCCGATAATAGTATACTATTATGGAGCCAATGGAACTAGTTTCGTTGAATCCTGAGACTGTGGCCCGGATCACTATTTTAACGCGTCGATACAATCGACAATTTCTAAAATTTACGAAATCGCTCAAAATTTCAGTTTTAAAATCTTGCTAACTAATTTCTAATTCAAATAGAATTTATACCAATATTAGAAATCTTTTTGATTCATAAACAACTCCAATTTCCAATTATTTAATGATTTTCAATTATAAATCCAACAACTGAATTTATTCAGTAAACGTTTATATTTGGAATTTAAATTCATTCCACTTATTTGATCATTAAATTCCATATTAAAATTCTATTCACATTTCAAAACTCAATTTTTAAAATAAATTAAATGTTCAAAATAAACGACCAAAAATCCGGGTCGTTACAATATGATATTGATTTGAATATACATATGTATGCTTGTATGTGATGTTTGGATTAGACTTGAAAATTGAGTTTAAATGTTGTAAATGATGAACATATACAACTTTGATTATATTTATTAGTATGGCTTGTAAGTGGATGCTATGGATTGGTGATAATTAATGTATGCTAAAACGAAGTAACACATAGAGTTGTTATTTCTGCGGCACTGAGATCCTTGGTTTAAAACATAATTTCACTTAAATATAGTGTTGAAAAAGTTTACAAGTTTTAAACCTTGATTTAGTTTTCTAAAACTTTTTACTAAGTTTATAAAGTACTTATTATATAAAAAGATAAGGATTTAAAACTATTTGATAAAAGCAAGTTTTGAAATTTCGGGTCATATAATGATAGTCGCTATAAATGCAGTTCGTAAAAGCGAACTCTTTTTGCAAATTATATTTTGTTTTCATCTTAGACATTTTTCGGAAGTTTTTCAAACTTTTCATAAATATTTAAAAGTAATTTTTATTTATTTAATTATTTATTTAATGATTATCTAATTAATTTTAATAAAGGTAATTAGTAATCAACTAATTAATTAAGTAAAGAAATTAGTACTTAATCATTAGTTAACAAAAGTAATTAGTACTTAAGTATTAATCAAGTAAGATCATTATAATTAGATTATTAATTAAAGGTTAATTATTATTCATTATCAATTAAGGGTTGATTATTATTTAATTAATCAAGAAGGTTTAGTTATTAGTTAATTATTATTATAAAAGGTTTATTTATTAATTAATTACTAATTAATTTAAATTTAATTAAGACTTGATTAAAATTTAATTATTATCAAATGAAGATTCAAATTATTATTCAATTATTAATTGAAGATTATTTATGGTTTGATTATTTATTTAAAGATTAACTATTATTTAATTATTTATTTAAAAGGTAACTATTATTACATAGTTAATTATTGTTTGATTATTAATTAAATGTTTAATTATTATTGAATAAAGAGTTTAAATGTTATTTAATTACTGAGTAAAGTGGTTGATTCTAAATCATTTCGAAGGTCGATTTGTTAAAGCAAACTATCTTTTAAAAGAATACTTTATAACCTAGGTATTTCTTTGTCAATTACCTTTAAGTAACCCCAATTGAATACGAAACCAAAGACATTTGTTTAGCAGAATAAAAAACCGTTCTATTAACTAAAATACATTGGACACCTGTTTGGTAGAACAACCACCGTACTGCCATAATTTACCAAGTAGATTATGATGACAACTATTTTACACATAATAAAAATTTAGTTCTGCTATTTTGGTAACTTGGACATTTATCTATTTGTTGATTAGTTGTTATTGGTTGATCTCTTTTACATATCTGCTTGTTATGTAAATACACTTGTTGTGGCTTGGAAAGTTTAACTGAAATTGAATAAACCATTGCAGCACTAACCTCTTTCTAATTTAGTGAAGTCAACCATTTTAAGTACATTTTTAATTATGGTTTTAAAATTTATTATTATATTATTTAAAAAGTTTAAAGGTAAAGTTATTACTTATCTATGATGCCTAAAGTTTATTGTCATTCTAAATATGGTATTTAAAGGAAAATTAAGCAATTATTTTATTAAAGGTGTTTTGAAGTTAATTTAATACTTTTTAAATGATTATTTAAAATCATTATTATGCTAATGTGGTTTAAAGATAATTAAATGAAGAAGGTGTAAATAATAAATTATTTATTTCTGTTTGCACAAAAAATGGGCAAACACCTCCAAGTCGTATGATTTAGTTGATTATATGTTGTTCTTAGTGATTTGGGTGATTTACACAAATATATAAAATAGATGGACTAAACTGTACAAGACACACAGACTTATAGTGGTTCGGCCAGAATGTGCTTACGTCCACTTTATATGTTATTCTCCTTTTCTCTTCGGATTACAAGTACAAAGCTTTTATTACAAGAGTATGAAAGTTGTTTGAAAGTACTATCCGTGCTTGAGCTCTCAAACTTGTCTGCCATTGTTGTACCCCTGCCCCTCTATTTATAGAGTGAGGCTGGGGGCAGGGGTCCTGGGCGTATATAGCTGCTGGTGGGCCTGGGCTGATGCTATCTGGCCTGGCAACGTTGGTTCGGCAAAGCCTTGGTTCGGTGATGCATGGAAGTGGGTTGGTTCGGTGGTAGGTGAAGTGGGTTGGTTCGGTCGTTCTTGGAAGTGGAGTTGGTCCGGAGGGACGTTGGTCCGGTAGTGGCTAGGTGGAGTTTGGTCCGGTGATGGAGAAGAGGGGGCATGGTTCGGTAGGTATTGGAGAAGCGTTGGTTCGGCAGGGAAGTGGTCCGGTGACGAGTGTGTTGGTTCGGTGGTGGAAATGCACACAACACTTGCCCCCCAAAGTAGGGCATGTGCATGCACATGGCGTGATTGGTTTTAACTTGGGTGTTTCCATCCGGTCATATGTGCCGAACTACCCGGTCCGGTCATCCTACGTTCGTCTATAAATAGGGGTGTTACGCCTTCGTTATTCCCTACCAAGTGAAATAGCCGAATCAAATTCCTAACTGCCGAACCGATTAGTGCCGAACTAGTTCTAACTGCCGAATCTTAATTGCCGGATCAGGTAAACTTTCTTCTGCCGAACGATTTTTTAAGGTTGAACTTCCGAATGAACCCGAGGGGTTTTAAGTACCGAATGTCACTTTCATATTTGAGTTGCCGAATGAAACTATGCCCGAACCACCTGAATGAGAATGGAAAGTGCCGAATGAACTTATACTTGAATCACCGGAGGAAGCCTGATACTCCGAATACCGAATGAACTTTTGTATTTGCTTTACCGAATGACACCAGGAGTTGGAGTGTTTTGAATTATGAGTGAAATTTCAGACTATATACACTTGTTTGCTTATATCCTCTGTTCTAACGATGTACTTTCTTGTGGTGCAGATAAATGTCTCGTAAAGTGGAAACTCGGTCAGATAAGAAGAAATCCAAGGACGAAGGAGAGTCCACCGTAGTGCCCCCTGCTCAGCCAGGACCGGAACGTCATGGGCCCACCCCGAGATCGCTAGTAGATGGATATGGTCCTCAAGAGCTTCTGAATTCTCCGCCTGACTGCTTTCCTAGCTCTCTCAAAGAAGAGCAGCTTGATGTTATCTCCCGCTCCTTTGGGATTGATAGAGCACGCATGCTGTTGCCAGGGAAGGGGGTCATGCCATATAATCCCCTTGAAGGATACTTCGCTTATAGTAGGTACCACTGCATGTGTGGAGCCATTCCTCCAGTCAATGCTTGGATAGACAGCTTCGTCACCTATTTGAAGGTGGCCCCTTTCCAGCTCCAGCCCAACTCCTACACTATCTTGGTGTGCCTATTCGTGATTTTCCAGAGAAAGTACGGGCGCCCCCCTTCCAACCAGGAGATTCGGTACCTATATAACTTGAGAGGTTACAAGAAGGGGTCTTCATACATCAGCTTGGAATCGGCCGTGTCCTTCAAGCCGGTCTTGGACTTGTATTCAAAGTTCACCATGTTTAAGAAGGAATGGTTCTTCGTCCAGGATGACTCCGTTTCTATCCATCGCTTTACCTCTGGCTGTAAGTTGAAGCTTATTTATAATTTCCGTTCTGACTGAAATGCTTCTTCTTATGTGTTTTTATTTCTTGCTAGCGACAGGTGGCTATTCGGTCGTGGAGAACGATCACCTGGTTCAGATGGCCGCGGAGATAGAAGCCATTTCGGGAAGGGATAGGTCAGCTTCTTATCTGATCAGGAATGCCACTCTCCTGGGACACAACTTGATTCTACCACATCAGTCTGTGGTCAAGCAAAGGGATACGGCTGAGGAAAGAGCTGCCAAAGCCAAAGGAGGGGCCACGGCGAAGAGCAGCAAGAGGAAACCCTTCTCGATACCTCCCGTCGTCGGGGGAAGAAACTCAAGAAATCCGATGGACCTCTCCCATCACATGCCCAGATGCTTCGGAGGAGGAGACCGCGGAGGAGGAAGGAGGCGAGGGTGAAGGAGGTGAGGCAGGGAGAGGAAGTGGTAGAGAAGGTGATGGTGCTGATGATGGACAAAGTGATAGTGGCGTTGGTGCCTTGACCTCTGGGCAAGCAGGTGAGGTTCAAGAGTGGACGGATGATGCTTTCCGCCAAGCTTTTGAGGGGTTGGAGGGAGGACCGGCTCCGGTAAAGGAGTCCGAGAGAGCTGGCAAGGCCGGGGCTGGTGCCGGTTCATCTTCTTAGAGTATTCCGGCTAAGGCGACTCCGGTAATTCAAGGTGAATTTTTGACTTCTGCAGACTCCCTTTATGATAAGGACTTAGGAATATTTTATGGCCAGCTCCCGTCCTGGAATGAGATTCAGGACTTATTGCAGTATCCCACTTTCCCTCAGGGTTTGTATAATAAATGCGTTTTCTTACTCCTTTTAACTTAACATATTTCTTGAATTATGGATTAGTGTATGCTCGTAACACTTGTTCTTTATTCCAAGGGCAGGAGAGGTGGCCAAGACATCGGATGTTCGACACCGCCTCGAATAATACAAGCTACTCAGAGCCTCTGCTAGACTGAAGCCTCCTACTAGCCGCCCCGGGGACGTAGTCGGCTATCGTCCCCTTCTTGGGATTATTGAAGAAGATATCCAAAGGAAGAAGAGGGGTCGCTCCTTGTTCGAATCTCCATCTCGTCTTCAGCCTCCAACTCAGCCGCTTCAGGATATCACGGAGGAGACTACTGATTTTGTACCCTCTCCGCATCCATCTGAGAACCCTACCGTTACTTCGATAGATCGTCCCAGCTTGTCTCGCAACCCATTCGCGGGTCATCCGGACCTGGATCCGAACTCCCATGATATTTCCTTCGATGAGGTTACCGGTGAGCACCTCCTACCCCGCAATCCTATGGTAAGGGTGCTTGATGAGGCTAAGTCTTTAGGTCTCGACTTGTTGACCACTCGGATTGTGACTATAGGGGATGAGGCCAAGGCAAACATCGATCGGGTGGATGAGGAGACCAGGAAGCTGATGGCGCATCATGCCCGACTGGTCAAGGATGGAGAGGAAATCGGAAGTGCTAACATTCGATTGCGGCTAATGGTTTCCGATCAGGCCAAATAGCTTGCCGATCAGGCCATCCAGATCTCCCGGCATGAGGCAGCCTCCAAACGACTAAAGAAAACCATGGAAGAGGCTAGCAAGGCAGAGTTGCGAAAGATGGAGGCTGCTTGCAAGAAACGAACTGACATGGCCATCGCAACGGTGGATGAGGTTCGGAGTGCGGATCTTGAGCAGGTAGAGGAGTTATCTGGAAGGCTTGAAGCCGCAGGGCTTGCTCAGGCCAAGCTAAAGGAGGAGATGGAGGCGATGAGGAGGTCCCTTCAGGCTGACTGCTCGCGATACCGATTGGAGAGGGATCATGCCGTTGCAAAGTTGTCGGCTTCTGAGGCCCGTATGAGGGAGTTTGAGGAGAACGAGGGGATGATGGATGATATGCTGCAGGATATGTATTTTCGTACTTGGAAGCAGGGCAACCTATCCTGGATGGACGATTACCCCCGCGTCATGGCTAGGATATATCTCCGGGCTTTGGAGGAGGCCAAGGCTGATGTAGATAAAGAGGGGGGCATGGCCTTCAGGATGGATGTGGTTACGGCCCAGTTCACTAAGGAGGAGAAAGTGGCGGTGAAGGAGGGTATGCGGCTGCTCGCTGCCGAGGAGGTAGGTGTGCAGTTGGGAGATGATGATCAAGGAACAGATGCTGGTAAGTTTTCCCTTTTAGCCTCTTCATAGCTTGGTTTCTTATTGTTTATTTAATGAATTCTTCTCCTGAATTGGACAGGGGGGACCTCTGAAGCGCCAACTACCTCTGGTCAGCATGCTGGGAGCTCTGATCCAGCGGTTAAGTAGACCTTGGGGGGTCGGAAGGATAGAGATGATGTTCTGATGCTGCTGATTATTTTGACTTGATCCGTACATCTTTGGTCTACTTTACATTCCTGTACATACTAGTTCCAAAACATTAATGTACTTTCAGGTAGTAATTATGTCATTGCAACGAACGACTTTATTCTTAACATGTAATTTTATAACATAAGCCGATTCTATCATATTTGAATGCTGTCGTTATTTTGATGTGTTGCATAGGAAATATAGTTGTGCATGTGCTAGTGATTCAATTGTGTTTGATGTCAAGTTCTCGCTTAAAATAAAAATTCATGTCTTGCAATGTTAACGTGATGTGTGAATATATCAGAGCTACTTATTTGTATACAAGAGAAGAAAGTACCGCCCTTTCGATTTTTAGTTGTAGATGGTAGCTTTGAATGCCTTGTGTGATCGAATACGGAATGCAGTTGAGTGACCCGTCATCCAGCTGAGAGTTCTCATTCCCATTAGCGTGTGCCTCCTATTTGTTGTCCTGTACTGTAAGGGTTGTTATAGAGGATAGGAGGAAAGGTTTTGAATAGAATGGAAATATAAGAAATAGTAAAACTTCCAATCACGGAAGGCCTTCGATGTGCTTAAGTTCGTGGCAAACGGGTTTTGTAGTCGCTTTCCCTAGCTGTGGGTCTTGGAGACATTTGTCACCCATCTTACGCCTACGCGGGGAGTTTTCTTTTTTGCCACAGCTGCACTTAAGACACATCGGAGCCGAGATCGCGCACAGTAACTACCCGGGCCATTATGGCCCGTAATCGTGGGTATTATTCGATTTACCGTGGCCGGCTAGCGCGGGTGCCGATCGTCAACTGTGAACTGCCCCTGGCTGGCCACACCTTATGTTGGGGCTTATAATCGGTTCACAATTGCCGGCGAGCCGAACGCCGTAATGAGCTGCCTCGGCTATAGTCGGCCTTCTCGGTGGCTTATAATCGGCTCATTACAGTTGGCTTTGAGGGCCATCGCGAGCAATGAGTTAACCCGCAGCAGAGGGATGCTGGAGCAAAAGTGTCTCATTGGCGAGGGCATAGATTCGTATAGTACCTGTTAGGTCTTGTCCAAGTGAGGTTGTGCCGTGAAGTTTCCAGAATGGAAATGCCGTTATACAGGATTTTGTTCAACAGAAAAGGATAAAGCTTAACAAGCAGCCGAGATATAAAGGAACAAGTTAAAAAGAGACAAGATTTTTAAAGTGGTTCGGCACGAAAATGCCTACGTCCACTGATTCTCTTTGTTAATTCACTTCAAATGGGCAGTACAAGTTAAGAAAAGTATCGACGAAGGTGTTGCATGTTCCATGCCCTCTGGAACACCTCTCCGTCCACTGTTGACAAAATATAAGCTCCGTTGTGGAGATCTTTATGAGGTCCGTCCCAGATTGGATCTAGCGCTCCGGGGCATGGAAAGATCCGTTTGAGGACAAGATCTCCTTCTCGTAGGCTGCGGTGCTTGACTTTGGAGTTGTATCGTGCTGCCGCTTTTTGCTTGTGAGCTGCCGCTTTAAGTGCTGCATCATTTCTTCTTTCTTCAATTAGGTCCAAAGACATGTGTAGGAGTTCTTTATTCTCTTCTGGGTTGTAGTGGATCCTACGGTGGGAGGGCACTACAGTTTCAACTGGGAGCATGGCCTCCGATCCGTGTGCCAAAGAGAAAGGAGTATGCCCTGTTGATGTTCTGAAAGACGTGCGGTAGGCCCAAAGTGCTGTAGGAAGTTCATCCACCCAAGCGCCTTTTGACTTATCAAGCTTCTTCTTGATCAGAGTTTTGAGAATTTTGTTGACAGCTTCGACTTGTCCATTTGCCTGGGGATAAGCCACAGATGAGAAGCTTTTGTGAATTCCATGCTCTCAGCACCGGTCGGTGAACTCCTTGCTGTTAAACTGAAGTCCATTGTCCGATATGATCTTGAGTGGAACCCCGTACCTGCATAGAACGTTTTTGATTAAGAAATTAATAACTTTTGCCGAAGATATTTTATTTAAAGGTTCCGCTTCCACCTATTTGGTGAAATAGTCGACTGCAGCTATAGCATATTTGGCTCCGCCTCGGCCCATCGGCAATTCGCCAATCAAGTCAATTCCCCATACTGCAAAGGGCCAAGGGCTGGTCATTTGAGTAATCTCATTTGTTGGTAGTCGAGGAATCTTAGAAAATTTCTGACATCTGTCACATCTTTTGACGAAGTCTAAGGCGTCTTTGTTTAAAATGGGTCAGTAATACGCATATCGGAGTATCTTCTTTGCTAGAGTCTGCCCTCCAGTGTGATCTCTGCAACTTCCTTGATGGATGTTGGATAAGACTTCCTTGGCTTCCCTTCCAGCGACACACCTTAATAAGGGGTTAGAGAAGCCGCGCCGGTAGAGGATGTCTTCTTGTATTGTGTAGCGGGAAGCTTTCCTCAAGATTTTCTTGACTTCGTTACGCCCGTCAGGTAGTGTGCCATCTTGTAAGTATTTCCGGATAGGAGTCATCTAAGTTTCTTCTTCGATTGCAGCTATCAGATCCTCTTGTTCGAAACTTGGGGCTAGTTGTTTTGAGATGACTACAGTTCTGGAAATGGTGTTGTTCTTCATGCTAGCTTGCTTTGCCAGTTCGTCAGCCTCTCGGTTCTCCTCTCGAGGAATGTGTCTGATTAAATAGTGGTCCAATTGATCGAGTAGCAGCTTGGTTTTCTTTAGATATGTTGTGAGTCGTTCACCTCGAGTCTGGAGTTCTCCCAGTATTTGATTTACAATAAGTTGAGAATCACTATGGAGACATAAAGAACCGACTCCAATCTCTAGGGCAAGTTCTAATCCGGCTATTACTGCTTCATATTCTGCATCGTTGTTGGTGGCAGCGAATTCCAACCTTAGGGCATAGTGCAGCTTCCTTCCCCTGGGGGTGATTATCACAATACCTGCCCCCGAGCCTTGTTCGTTTGATGCTCCATCTACAAAGAGATTCCACTTGATATCTTTTGTTATTTCAGACCGATCTTTACCTTCGTTGGTAGTGAATTCGGCAATAAAATCGGCCATGGCTTGTCCCTTGATGGCGGTGTGAGGATGGTAGGTGATATCATATTGACTCAGTTCAATGCACCAGTTAAGTAGTCGCCCAAAAGTGTCGGGGCGATGGAGTACCTGCCTTAGCGGTTGATCGGTTAAAACTCTGATGGAATGAGATTGGAAATAGTGTCGCAGTTTCCGTGACGTGATTAGCAAACATTATGCTAGCTTTTCAAGTTTAGGGTATCTGGCTTCTACCCTTGTAAATCTCTTGCTTACAAAGTATACGGGCCGCTGCGCGCGGTTGTCCTCTCTCACCAACGCGGCGCTTAAAGCATGGGACGATACAGTAAGGTATAGGTATAGTTCTTCGCCTTCATTTGGAGTTGAGAGTACTGGTGGTCTCTGAAGGTATTCGATTAGGCTAAGGAAGGCTGTCGAGCATTCGTCAGTCCATTCGAACTTTACTTTGTCTTTCTTTAGAGCTTCGAAGAAAGGGATGCATTTGTCGGTTGCTTTAGAGATGAACCTGCTTAGGGCGGCCACTTTCCCGTTTAGGCTTTGCATCTCTCTTCGAGTGGATGGTATCTTGATATCTTGCAAAGCCAGGACTTGTTCGAGGTTTGCTTCAATCCCCCTGGCATGGACGATGAATCCCAAGAACTTTCTCGACGATACCCCAAAGGAGCACTTTAGAGGATTCAGCTTCATTCCATATTGGCGAAGTACTTGAAACATCTCGTCCAGGTGGTTTATATGATCGTTGGCTTTCCTTGATTTTACCAGCATGTCACCCACATAAACTTCCATAGTTCGTCCTATTAGTTCCGCAAACATCTTGTTGACGAGGCGCTGATAAGTAGCTCCGGCGTTTTTAAGTCCAAAAGGCATTACTCTGTAGCGGTACAATCCCGGTCAGTGATGAAACTAGTGTGGTCTTGATCAGGGGCGTGCATAGGGATCTGGTTATATCCTGAGTATGCGTCCATAAAGGATAAGAGTTCGTGTCCGGCTGTGCTGTCTACGAGTTGATCGATTTGGGGGAGTAGGAAGTAGTCCTTCGGGCAAGCGTCATTTAAGTTGGAGAAGTCGATGCATGTTCGCCACTTCCCATTAGCCTTCTTTACCAGTACCGGGTTGGCGATCCATTCTGGGTAGATGGCTTCTCGTATGAAGTTATTGGCAAGTAGGTTCTTTACTTCTTCCTCGAGGGCTGCTGATCGTTCTGCCCTCATGCTTCTCTTTTTCTGCTTTACTGGCACCTTGGTGGGATCGATGTTCAGTACGTGGCATGCTACGTCTGGGGAGATTCCAGTCATGTCAGCGTGCGTCCATGCAAATACATCCAAGTTGTGGTGAAGAAAATCGACGAGTTGATCCTTCAATTCCGCTCTTAGCTGAGACCCGACTCTCAACAGTCTACTTGGGTCGTGTTTGTCTACAGATACAAATTCCATAGCCTCTGCAGGCTCGGTGGTGGCCTCCTCCTCCTTGTCCCTGGGGTCTAATTCGTTGAAAGGATCACTGGTATATCGAAGAGGAGGGGCTTTCTTTAATTGCTATGCTTCCAAGTTTTTCTTGCAGAGAGAAGTCTCTGCATCCTTCCCTTTATCCTTCCTGCGGTTATTTCGAAGTTCAGTTACGTAGCAATCTCGAGTGGCGTCTTGATCTCCCTCTATTTATCCTATTCCGTTATTTGTTGGAAATTTCATCTTCAGGCACCACGGGGCTAGGACAATTTGGAAGTCAGACAAGGCTGATCTTCCCAAAAAGGCGTTGTAGGCCGAGTGGTTCTCTATTAGCACAAATGTTTGTTTTCGCACAACGGAGCGGGGATGACTTCCTATTTTGACAAAGAGGTCCAGTTGCCCGAGGGGCATCTTCGCATCTCTAGTGAAACCATGTAGCGGTTTGCTGCAGGGAGACACATCCTTCATTGACAGCTTCATTTTGTCGAAAGCATACTTGAATAGGATATTTACTGAGCTTCCAGTGTCTACTAGAATCCGAAAAACTTTGGGTGGACCGAACCAGGCAGAGATGACCATAGGATCCATGTGAGGATACTGCCTTCCCTCTAGATCACTCCTACTGAATGTGATGTCATCATTCTCTTTCCGTTTCGGGTGGCGTTCTTCTATAACAGAATTAACGTAGCCTTCATTGTTTCTAAGTGACTTACCGTATCTTTCCATCTCTGCCCAGCTTCCGTCGGCGATGTGTGGTCCTCCTGATATGGTAAGGACCACTATCTTCTCTTGACTGGAGCCGCTGGTGTTGCGATTTCCTCCGCCTACTTCCGGGAGGGGTAGCCCTGGGTTCTCATTGGCAGGAGTTGAAGTCATGTTCTGACCTTTCACATAGCGCTCCAGTCTCTTCCTTCTGATGTGTTCTTCAATCAAGTCCCGGAGATGATGGCATTCATTGGTGTCATGCCCATGAGATTCGTGGAAGCGGCAGAACTTTCCAGACTTAATTGCATTATCTGATTCCTTCTTGTGCGGGGGGCACTTGTATCTAACTTCGTCTTGGGTGGCCAAGAAGATGTTTTCGATTGTTTCATTTAAAGGAGTGTAAGAGTCAAATCTCGGTCCTGGCCTATACAAACGCTTTTCTCCCTTCTTGCCCCCAGCACTATCTCTGGAGTAATTTCTTCGAACGTCCTTTGCTACTGCGGGTGTGTTGCCATGAGCTGCCTTGGTTTGTTGCGCTGTTTGCCTTTCAATGGCAGTGTCTTCAAGTCTCATATATTTCCCGGCTTCATGGAAGAAATCGGGTAAGGTGGCTGGCTTTTCTTTCGTTAATCTCCTAGCAAATTTAGTATCCGGATGCACACCACTGCAGAGGTCCATTAGGATAAGTTTCTCGTCGGTATCTTGGACTGCGGCCGTTGCGGCGTTGAATCGGGTTAGATATTGTTGCACTGTCTCTCCGGCTTTCTGTTTGATATTAGATAGGGAATAAGCGTCCTTAGGTTGTTCCACATGAATGCGGAACTGGCTGATGAACTTTGCTTTCAACATTTCCCATGAGCTGATGGACCCTTGGGGTAGATGGCAGAACCAGGAGGTAGCTAGATCTGCCAAGAATAGTGGGAACATTTACACAACACTCCCTCTGTTACTCCGCTCATGAGCATATGCTGTGTGTATCTCTACAAGTGTACAACGGGGTCAGAGGTTCCCTTGTAAGGTTCCATTGTTGGCATTTTCCATTCCCGGGGGGTGATGGCAGTTTCGGTATTGCGGGTGAAGGGGCTGGTTACCCTAGCGCCTATCCCCCGATCCCTTTGGTCCCGTTGGACGCACTCTCTGAACAATCGCGCCATCCTTTCATCAGAACTTGGAGTGGATAGAAATGAGTTTGGTTCTTCCCTGCGGGATTGATTCCGTCCAGATGACCTGTAGGGATGGTATCGTCTATCACTCCTAACATTCTCCAATGGCTGCCTCTGGTTTACGGGGGCACGCTGAGGTCAGCCACAGTTGGCCCTTGCCTTGATCTTCCCCTGCTGGGTTCCGTCCTCAGTACTTCCTCGGGTCCAACTTCGGGTGGGACTCAAGCTCGGCCCCGTCCATTGGTGTTTCCATGGTTAGGTAGCATGGCAGGCTCAGCTACATCCGACCCCTGCCTGGTACCTCCCCCGTTGGGTTCGGTTCCAAGTGTTTCCTCGGGTCGGAATTCGGGCTGACTACGGGTTCGGCTCCTACCATAGTTGTTTCTGTTGTTAGCCTCTTCGAAGAAGAAAGACCTTTCTCATCTTCCAAATCCTCCAGACCGGGACTCACCCCATGATTCAGTGTTGCGGTTGGATTCTTCAGCATCCCTTAAGTGTGACATGATTTGATCCACCAAGGCTTCTTGTTGAGATGCGAAGCGGTTAGTTACTTCAGCCACAACCCTGTCCAGATCCGCCCTTGTAATTGGTTGTTCCGTAGCAGGGGCTGTCGGATTTGCCTGATTTCCATTTGCTGTTGGGACCGGACGATTGTCTTGATCTCTGATCACTGGATCTGGGATACTGCTAGTTGCGATGTTCTTTCCTTTGTTAGCATCTTTCTTCCGTTCGGGAGGCATGTTTTCCAAGTAATGAACGATGCTGAGAGGAAAATGGTTAAGCGGGGGGGTCCTGAGTTCATCTCTCGGTGAAAGCACCAAAAATGTTTGCACAAAAAATGGGCAAACACCTCCAAGTCGTATGATTTAGTTGATTATATGTTGTTCTTAGTGATTTGGGTGATTTACACAAATATATATAATAGATGGACTAAACTGTAAAAGACACACAGTTTTATAGTGGTTCGGCCAGAATGTGCCTACGTCCACTTTATATGTTATTCTCCTTTTCTCTTCGGATTACAAGTACAAAGCTTTTATTACAAGAGTACGAAAGTTGTTTGAAAGTTCTATCCATGCTTGAGCTCTAAAACTTGTCTTCCATTGTTGTACCCCTGCCCCTCTATTTATAGAGTGAGGCTGGGGGCAGGGGTCCTGGACGTACATAGCTGCTGGTGGGTCTGGGTTGATGCTATCTGGCCTGGCAACGTTGGTTCGGCAAAGCCTTGGTTCGATGATGCATGGAATTGGGTAGATCCGGTGGTAGGTGAAGTGGGTTGGTTCGGTCGTTCCTGGAAGTGGAGTTGGTCCGGAGGAACGTTGGTCCGGTAGTGGCTAGGTGGAGTTTGCTCCGGTGATGGAGGAGAGGGGGCATAGTTCGGTAGGTATTGGAGAAGCATTGGTTCGGCAGGGAAGTGGTCCGGTGACGAGTGTGTTGGTTCGGTGGTGGAAATGCACACAACAATTTCAAGTTGTGTTAAATAATTGATTTTATCAGAGGAACTTTGTTGATTAAAGTTTATTAAAGAAGTTTTGTTTTAAATAAGGAAAGTTTATAAATGGAGTTTTATAAATTGAAAAGAGATCTTGAAATTTGGGAAAGAGTTTTATAAATGGTTTTGATATTTATAAAAGAGTTGTATAAATAAACTTAGAGATTTATAAAGATTTTTTTTATAAATGGACTTTGAATTTAAATAAAGGAGATTTCATAAAATGGAAGAGATTTATTTAAAAAGGATTTATAAAAGAATTTTATAAAAGAAATTGAGATTTGGTTTCCCTAGATTGACTAAATTAATTATGATAGTATAAAACATTAGTTCTACACTTAACATCGAAGGAATAGTGTTCAGGGTCATGCTTATCTCTGTTTCTTTTTAAATAACTTTTTTTGATCCTCGAATATAAGATCCTTCACAATGTTGTGCGAATATACTTATGTCAATGAGATAAGTATTTGAATATTTTTGACAAATATTTTGAAAAGAGTTTTAATAAATGAAAGATTTATTTAAAATGAGGCTTAGTGGTTGCTATGCGTAATTAAATCTCTGAGTTGTTGTTTGTGCATTTGGCAGTTAAATAACCGACTATCAAATCTTGACCAGCTTTGACTTAGGAAGTAAATAAGAGATTTTCGTATTTATACTGTTTGAGTTCCCTTGAGAGAACTCATTCGGTGAAATGTATCAGGATTTAAGAGATATATTAGAGATCCCTTTGCATCTTTGGTATAGTCTGCTTACTTCTAAAAGACCCGAGAATGAGTCAATTGGAAATTATTTGTTATTGATTCAGAGAGAACGGAATCGGTATATTTTCCAAAAACCACTTTGAGTCAACATATGTGTTAAAGTGGAAGACATCTTGAGGATGATCTAAGACAAAGCTCTGTGAAGTGCAAGGGTTATTTGCTACTAATCCTGAAGGTGATTGCAAAATAGATGTAGTAGAGGTAGTGCCTTTAGTTTTGTATAGACCTAGAACGAACTTGTATGGATGAATGCTAGCATTGCATTTCTACCTGGAAGGCAGTTTTAGCTTTCCAAATGGGGATTGCCAAAAGAAGGTAAATCATCACCTCATGAGCCTCACACCCCGAAAATGGCTAGAATAGTGTAGATGTGGCAGGGATATCTGGGTCGCTCCCATAAGGGTGTGTCGTCACCTTTCCAGATTATCATATTATGGATTGAGTTGTGCATGCGAGCTCTCTATAAAGGTTGGGAACAACTAGTGTGATGACATATTCAGTACTATCTAATAAGGGGTAGACCGGTTCTGTGTTGGCAGAGGTTGAAAGGTTTTCTCCCGCAAGTACTTTATATCTAGTAGTGTACCATTTTCAGAAGGTAGTCCCTTACCTTACCATTTGTTGAAATCCATTCCCCAATAAGCACCTTTGGTTTTCGATTATATACCTATTATTGCTGTGACGTACACACATCACAGCTACTTGATTATTGATATTTCAAACTCATAGGCATTATTACAATATCAATGAATTTTTATAATAAAAATGGTTTGGTTATCGCAAGGTAAAAACCCGTCCGTGTTTATGTGCGACGTGGTCTTACGAGATACCTTTTATTTTGAAAGGGTTTTCAAAAATAGAAACTAATAAATTTATCGAGCTTTCTCACGTTTGTTTACTTGACTGATCCGGACGTTATTTTTCTTATAATGCTCGGGTCAGCCCGAGCATATTTTCTTTCGAGCATTCAAGAGACGAGCTGGATTCTCCAAGACGTATTCACGCACCTTACATTCTTCCGTTGCTCTATATGTTTTATTCTTGTCTGTATTTATCTGCAATTGTAAGGACGGGTTATTATAATTGTCTGGGATGATAAAAGGATAGTGTGCTCTGATGTGTGTATAGATAATGATGGTTCCCCTTTGTAAAGATTTTGTGTATAATATATATTGCTCGTCACAATGTGAGATTCTATTTTGTCTTCCTCTTTCTTTACCCTAAATGGCCTATTTTTGGACACTCTAATGATCAACACACAAATACTAAGGATTTATTAAGTGTTGTCTTTAGGTGTAAGAAAGGTAGATCGTTACAATAAATACAAATAATTTTAGGTATCAAACATTGTTTTTGTTCAAAAATCATTTATTATGCATATGAAAAACTGTTGATACATCAAATGGAGAATATATAACAATGATATGTTGATATAAACTTATTTATAACAAAATGTAGCTATAAAGTTAAAAAGATGTAGAGTTTTTCAATGGTAATTGCAAGACCCAGAATTTATCCACTTTAGAATATACTATTTAAAGTGATTTTAAATACAAAACATGTAATGTTATATGATTTAAAAAATATTAGATAGGATTTGAAAAGAGAAGTATACACAAAAATAGTAACATTTGCCTATATTGACAAAAATGACAAAATGCTGATTTCAGAAAAGTAAGTTTCAATGGTCAAATAAATTTTTTAATTAATTTATGAGCGTTTATATTTTATAGCAATATAAAAATTTATTTTCAAATTTTGCATACATAAGTAAATAGTTTAACTAAAACGTCAAAATGTGAACGTAAAACATTTTGTTGAAAATCAACGTTTTGTCAATTAAAAATTGTCGCAACGTTGTCGCTCCTTTATTTTCTTATAGAAATATATATTCAAATATTATAAGTATTAATTAATTCATTAATCAAGTTTACTTTTACTAAACGTACTTAGAAAATTCTAGAATATAGTTAACAAAAAATAAGCATAAAAAGACAAAAAAAGTACAAAAGTCAAAAAGTAAAACATTAAATCAAACAAACATAATTATTACTTTCTTTACTTAATATTAAGTGAAAATGACATAAAGTAATGATTTGAAATGTGATGTTAAGTGTTGAAAAAAAAGATTTCTTAAAAAGTAAGTAAGGTTATTTTGGTAATTTGGTAAAGGGATATTTTGGTAACTTACCAGTTCATTTTTTTCTATAAATACCAACCACTTTCTCATTTTTCTCACACCATTTCTACCTTCTTCTTCCTCCTTGAAGCTCTACTTATTGGCTTCTTCTTCTCTCTTTTCCTTACTAACTTTTTCAAAATCATATCAAATCAACTCCAAACACAATGAAACTTTACCAAAGACCTTAGAATACCATTAAAACATGGTTTAGCATCTAAGAATGAAAGAAATGATGGAGGAGAGGTTGGAACCCATGGAAGCTGAACCGTTTGGAAGGAAAGCATGTTTGGCAAGCTCCAAAGCAAGAAAAAGAGAAGAAAGTACCGCCAATTTCATTCCAAGGAGTTAGGACTAAATTCAAGGTGTTGCATGTCGAATTTTTCAATGTTTGGTATATTTCCCTACCTATCCACAACGCGTATCCCTACCTCATGGATCCTACGGTTGGAGATGTCTCACACCAGTAGTAAATATACATAATTGGTGGCAACCACTAGGTGGAAGGTGGACTCTTATTATGTAACTCTACTGGCTTTGCATGACAACCCATTCTAAACCAAACCTACCATCCAAAGCCTAAGTGTTGGGCTAGGCCCACTAATTCACGGTTGTCCTAAACGTAAAATTAAAGCTATATAATTCCTAGTATGGAAATTATATTTCCTTCTAAATGTATTTAATAGTATTAATACTTAATTGTTTGCTACGTAATTATTTCTATTCCATACGCTTAGGCTTTGTTTTCCTTATCTCCTCTTATGTCTAATAAATCTCAATTATCCATAATAAATGGTTATCATGATTCTAATTAGACCATCCCTAATAATATTTATTTATTCTAATTCAACCAACTATGCCTACTCATTTTCCCATGATTGGTATATTAATTTCCCAAATCAAATCTCGTTTAATTTCTTTAGCTCTCCATTAATTACAAATTTATATCCCATTAAATTTATAGTCCATGTACGTAAATTATGGAATTTCTATTTCTTCCTTCTTCAACCTCCTAGTCCTAAAACTTAATACACTATTAACTAATGCGAATATCATCGTAGATTAGCTATTTATATATTTTTATGTTGATCGATAAGTGCGGTTATATATATATATATATATATATATTTCTTATTTTAATCATTAATTCCTAAACTAGAACATTCCTTTCCATGTTTTAATTTATCAGAGTTATCCTTTAAAAAAGGATCATAATTTTCCACAAATTACTCGAAAATGAAAGTCTTGCTCCATTTGAAATTACAAGGAGTTATTTCTTGTATTGTATTAGACAATATAAACTACGGAAAAGAATATCTATATTTTACACATCTCTTTCCTTTTTAGTATATTCATTGTTAATTCAAATGACGCTCTTTTATACATATTTTGGAATTGGATATTTTTTTGGAAATTACATGGAAATAGATATAACTAAATTAAAAGCTACTCTAAATAAATTAAAATACAGAAATTCACATTCCAAGTCAATAAGGGCAACCTGATTTAGAATCCAACTATGGATCTGGAATAACTTCACAACTTTACTAATATTCTACAACTAAATATTTGGGACTAATTTCAATTTTCCAAATCAGGTTATACATAATATTCCCGTTTCAATCTCTTAACTTATTGAACTTGTAGGCGATATTCTTATACGTTCATTTTATGCCTATAACTCATCAAATCTCATATAGATAAATAATTAAATAAAAATTCAACAGGATAAACTTCAATGTTATAAATAAATTATATAATTTCCTACTTACCTTTTAAACTTTTCAAATCTCCCAAATCTGAATTTGTTCCTTTGAGTACCTTTTAAATCCAAAAGAATATATAAGTAGGTATATACAAACTATTAGAAGTACAGATCCGGAAAGAGATTTGGAGTTAAGGGGAATGTATATTTATAACTATAGGAATTTACCATTTTTTCGTAATATCGATTTTCTACATCTCTTCTTCTCTTTTGTTTTCTATCATTCTTCAATTTATATGAATAGAAAATATTTTATAATAAGGAGGAATAGTGTAGAAGGGAAAATGGTATAGCATCGTTGCTTTGATCAAAAAATATGTGAAGAGAAGTGAGGAGTTATGCCTGTATTTATAGACGCTTGAATTGACTGTATCCATTAGATTAAAATAATTAAATCCAGGTTGTCGGCCAAGGTTTAAACCCTAGCCTTCACTACAAGGCTGGTTGACCGCTCCTCTGTAAGCGGTCGATCGGCTTATAGAGGACGTCGACCGGTAGGGTCCCATATTTAATTATTATTTATTCCTATTTTTGTTTTATAATTATTTTTGCTTCAAAAACTTTAAATTCCTATGACATCTTTGTGCGAACTCCGATCGTGAAACTCCGAATATAATATGAAAGTAACTCATAAAATCGCCATGAATGCAATGTGTAAATTTTACGGCCAAATTCTAAAATTTGCAAAAATTTCATTCTTAGGCCTTAATAATTAATTATTAAATAACGTAAATTTTACCAGGTATTACATTCTTCCCCTTTAAAAGAATTTCGTCCCCAAAATTTCCTAATGATTCAATCATAGGGAGTAATGCACAACTATCCTAAACTATCAAATCAATTTGTGTACAACCAATTTCGAAGTCAAATGTGCACAAGTGTACGGTGTATCACAACAAGGAAGACATGTATGCAGAATGATTCTAAATTTGTGCCTTCTTTACGAATGCTTCTTTTCAAAACATTTTTGAAAATATGTTGCAAACAACCTATACATACCAGCAGTTCTATATGTAAGCACGTTTTCAAAAATCCTTTTTCACACAATAATTCTCACACTCCTGCAAATAAGAGCATGGTTCAACGAATTTTGCATCTAATTCCCACCATCCAAAAAAATCGTCAAATTTTCATCTTTTATACCGTTATTCCTATGCCAAAAATGAATTTAGACGGAGAATTTTACATTTTTCTCGTTATATTGGACATAAATCCCATTGTACATTGGAAATTTCTCTGTCACCCTTGGATTTTCTTTAAATTTTCCCAGGTACATATGCATAAGGATGTCATTTATTATATTCTAAATCGAAATTAACGTTACAAACAAATTTTCTGTGCCATCAATAAGGTATGGAAGTTGAAATCCCAAGGCTAAAATAGCTTTTTCCTATATTATCAATTATGTTTAACCTAATGCCAACCTCATTGCACCGGTAAGTTCATATCTACTAACACATGGACCGTTCCTATGCTTAGCATTTAACATTTGAAAATCAGAAATTCCTATGAAAATCTTTTTTCTTTTTCACTAAAATTTGCACATGATTTGAAATGTCAAATTTTCAAAAACACTTAAATACCATTTTTCTTTCAACGCATTTGGACAAGAATTTGAAAATAACTTGAACATTACATTTTCAATCAAATCCATCTTTTTAAATAAACCAAGCCACATATTTTTCCCGATTAGGATTTAGTCAACGAGTTAATGCATATAATTGATCCTAATTTTTTAGCTATAAACCCTAAACCTAGAAACCTATTCCTTTATTCAGAACGATGACAAAATAACCTATATATAAATTTTAGGTTTTAAGGCACATGGATAATGACCTGTGATTTAGCAATAACTTAGCCTGTCCTCCACACATTAAATTATTTTTTATAATTTTCAGTTTTACGTTGTATTTACTGTTAGTTAAGTGTCTAAATGAGATTGCCATCTTTATATCGTTTCTCCTAAATACATAGTTAATAACGTCAACATATCCATAAAATACAGTGTAGTAAATAAATAGGAACACGTCTCATAATATATCATATGCGTCTTTTATACAAAGAGACAACTAATGGTTACAACCTAAACAACCAAAAGAAAAGAATAAATGTTACAAGGGACATCACAACAACACAACTAAACCTAAACACTACCTACATGCTATAGAATGGTCCCATTCCCCTATGGGAGCTCGAACCATTGTCATGATCCTGGAATGGGAATAACATCATAGTTATACACTCGATCTCGTGACTTTGGCACCACTGCTTGACTCAGACCTCCCTAAGCTCAGCCTTAATCCAAAGATGATAGTCTTGGATCGCTACTACTTTGGGGCTCTGAAACCCTACAGCTCTTTGTCCTTACTCTGCCTCTAGCTGATACTGCATTGTTCTACTGCTGGTACCGATATCACCCTTAGCGGCTCAACAATCCCTGTTCTCTTAAGGGAAGCTCTATCAAACGAGGAAGGGACATTCTTACGGACCGGCTCTACATGGAGTTTCACTCTTTATTGCTTAAAGACATGAGTGAAAAGATGGCAATACGGAACATAACTCTATGGAGTCCCTACTCCAGGCTCCACATAATGGCACATTATAGCATGAGCCCAATTGATAGTTATACCACCCATGGTGTAGGTGGTCTTCTGAACAAGTGGATAAATCTGATCGAAGCTCCTCATCTTTGGAATAATGTTCCGCTAAAAGATGCGAACGATGAGGTTGGCTGTGAGAAACAAGTTGCCTAGCCTCCAAACATTGATAGATTTTGAAATGATCTGATGTAGAATCTCTCAATTAATAATCTTAGTGCTTAAAGTTTGCTTCCTTCGTGGTTATCCCTGAAACATCACCAAAATCATCATCTAACATATCAATCTCTACTCTCTATGCCTCCAACTTGAGAATGCAGAAATCATCATTAAACTTGTATTGTAAATGGGCATCATATAGCCGCATGCAGCACTAGTAGCACTCCTGCTTAAAAGTGTCCTGGTTAAGGATCAGTGCTAGTCATGCAGCCATGAATAGATCCCCAAGTCCAAAAGTGGTGAAATCTCTAAATTTCACCAGTCGTCCTTGAAGGAAGGTGATGTTTGCCAAGGTCATGTATGTAGAGATTTTCTGATCATTCCGATCAAGCCAAGTGATCTCTCGAGGGGTGAGACCCAGATGGCATGAGGATGTACTAGTAGTTCATGGTGGTGCCACGGACTATGTGGGGTCGAAGAGGGGGAATTGTGTTTAGATCTAGAGAGAGAAAGGGCATTGATCAGGAACGCTGCTTGGTATTTGGGAAGGGGCGGCGCTGATTGATTTTGCGGGTGGAGAGGAGGTTTCAAGAGGAAGAAGAAAAGGGAATGAAGGAAATGAGAGGGTAGCAACCTTGATACAACTATATGCCGCATTTGAGGCTAAGATTGCGCATTTTACCCGTTAACTGGTCGACCACTCTAGGATTACCAGTCGATCGCTAGTGGTTGACCGGTTGCTGAATTTTGTGCCTAGGTTAAAACTTAGACACTATTCAGGCCGGGTTAAATATAATAATAATAATAATAATCTTTTTGCATCGCCTTCTTAGATCCAACACGATTCAAACTGTTCGGAAAAATTCCCGTCCTCTACAAGATGGTGCCTTAGCCTGCCGCCTAGCTCTTTGAATCTTTTTTCTTCTTCTATCTCATAGTACTCCACTTATACTGCTTCGGCCATCAACTTACTTTAAATCCTAAGAAAATATTCCAGCTATTATTTTCAATATTTTATTTACATGGAAATATTCCTCCTATCTTTGCTGGTGGGCATTCCTACCCTTCCTTAATCCATATCCTAATTATATTATGTGCATTTTACATCTTATCCGCCCTTGTAAAAATTAATTTCAAAAACTTCTGATTTAAATAGGATAAATCATCGAGCTAAACACATGCTCCCTTTTCTATTTGTATCAAAATTGAAATACCCCTTTACAAAAAACCTTTTAAACCAAGATTCCTTTTTGACTAATGTTTCTTAATTAAAAGTTCTCGAAACTTATATACCTTTCCATATCAACAATTTCCAACTAACCCATTCAAAACCATTTCAAGGAATTTCCAAAATAATATTATTATTATTGTTATTATTTTTCCAATTCTTTCGCATGAGGTTGGACTTAGAAATGTTCATTTAATTATTCTATCTTTTGGGCTCTCTACTTTCTACTCATCTTCATAAAAATCCAGTTTATCTTCTCATGATAGTTAAGGTACACCTTCTTATGGGAACTTGCTCTGCACCTGTTATTCCCTAATTTTGGATGTTTACAACACATAGATCCTTGCTTCCCATTTGTTTGGATGAAGTGTGCATCCTTAATCGAAAATCCATCGAAATCCACAACCATAAGAAAATCCATGCCTAATAAGGAATCAAGCACCATCTAGCCTTTGGGATTCTTCTATATATCATGGTCATGCTCTTCTTGGTCTATGCCTATAACCAATGCTCCATCGGGTAATCATGGTAGGCCCACCAATTTTACTCTATTTATTATCCAACTCACAGTCACTTTGCCCATCTTTTTGGAATATGGCCGCAATTACTTCTATTATTGAAACTCATAAAGTTTGGCATAATATATAATTATAGGTAAAAATACAAATATGTTTTCTCAGAGTATCCTAATTCCTATGATCCCCTAACCTAGGCTCTGATAACAAATGTAATAACCCTTACCTTAATGGGCCCGAATTTTGACTAAATCAAAATCCAAGTCCATTAGGGCACGGATCATTGGTTTTGATAACCTGTATAAACATACATATATAACAAAAAGATCGTTAAAAACTCACAGCAGAATTGAAAATAACATAAATATTAGGACTAATTTACAAATTTTAGATTAGGTTGTATATAGTATTCCAATTTCAATATCTTACCTTATTGAGTATATAGGCGATATTCTTAAACATTAAGCCTAAATTTATCTGATCTTATATCGGCATAATAATTAAATAAAAATTCAATGAGATAAACTTTGGTATTAAAAATAAATTATATAATTTCCCACTCACCTTTTAAGCTTTCCAAATCTTCCAAATCTGAATCTATTTCTTTAATTCAACTACATCTCCTTTTGAATCCAAAAGAATATGTATAAAAGAGTATAAATATACTATTTGAATTACATATCTTAGAAGAGATTTGGGGTTAAAGGGAATATTAACCATAGAAATTTATATTTTTTGTGTAGTATCGATTTGCTACTTCTCTTATTTCCTTTAATTTTCTGTCGTTCTTTGATTTATATAAATAAAAAATATTTATAATTAGGATGAATAGTGGAGAAGGAAAAATAATAGAGCTTCATGCTTTGATCAAAAAATATGAGAATAGAAGTGAGGGGTTAAGCCTGTATTTATAAGCGCTTGAAATGATCATATCCATTAGACTAAAATGATTAAATATGGATCGTTGACCAAGTATCAAACTCTAGTGGTCACTACTAGACTGATCGATAACTCCTCTATGGGCGGTCAACCGCTAGCAGTCGACCGGCCCATTGGGGGGTCGATCGGTGGGGTCCCATATTTAATGTTTATTTATTTATATATATATTTTTTAATTATTTTCATTTTGAAAATTTTAAATGCCTATAACTTGTTCGTTCGAACTCCAATCGCAAAACCTAAAATATGGAAGTTGCTTAAAAAATCACCATGAACACAGCGATGTAAGATTTATGGCCAAACTCCGATGTTAGCACCAATTATGTTTTTGGGACTAATAATCATTTATTTATTTATTTTAATGAAAAGGGTATGCAGCACTAGACTGCACAGCCGTAATAATATATATAGCATAGAGTATAAATTTCAAACAATAAGCCTAGTCGGTTGCCGAAACAGATAAGTTTATAAGTCCAATCACACAGCCATAGCTGATGATAATTATACATATAACCAAATATATAAACCTACATATACATACATACAAACTAGCAAACATTGGAACCAACACCCATCACATCGCTTATGAATCAAGATCGTTGCTTGCGATGGACTTTGCACGACTCATACTAGGTTGGAGAAATTGCAATGGCCCATGTGAATCACTAAATAAACTATAAAAAGAGCAGAGAGGCCACACAAAAAATTCTTTAATTCCTTGAGATTCCCATGAAAACTTGGCATCACTATCAGAAAGAGAGATGGAATTGGTAGCCTAAAGAATGTCGCAAAGGTCTACAGATTATCACCTACGATGATGTCAGAAAAGTATAAATAACAGCCATCCCGAGAAGATGTCGTTGATAGAAATCAGTTTGTTAGTCGCTAGCTGATATAGGTTTGGAAATATGGAGGATAATGCTATTCCATTAAGCCAGGAGTCAATCCAAAAAGCAGATCTAGTACAATTCTCAACCTTCGATAAAGTACATATGTTGATCTGCCTACAACAACGAATAATATTTTTCTAGAATGGAGATGCGCAGGAAGGCGGGTCAAATTTAAGATCAAAAAGAGAGAATATGCCATGATAATAATACTACTTGATCCAAACTGCCCAAGGCTTAGAGCAACCAGAGAGCAGATGCCATCACCAATTACCCAATAAATCTTTATTGAACTGATGCGAGTTTAAGACTCCAAGGCCTCCTTCCTTCTTTTGCCTGCAAACACGATCCCAAGCTATAAGGCAATTAGCAAGGGATATCCTTTTTGAACCCTTCCATAGAAAAGCCCTCCTAATGCTATCAATCTTATCTATGATCCGGCTTGGAGTTTTGTAAAAGGATAAGCAAAATGTAGGAAGAGGTGAGAAGACCGAGTTATCCAAAGTTAACCTTCCAGCCCTAGAAAGTGAAACTCCTTTCCAATCTTCCAACCTTGGCTAGTTTTTTCAATAATTTGAGACTAATCATCTTTGAGGAGCCTTGTTGGTATAATTGCCAGTCCCAGGTAATTGCAAGGGAAATCCTAAAGGGCAAGTTTAGGGTGATGGCAACTGGGCGGCTAAGGAGAGAGTCAGGACCAACCATAAGCATAGAGCTTTTGTTGAAGTTAATACTATGGGCAGAAATCAATTCAAAGGAGTAAAGAAATGGTTTGATGGAAGCAATTGAAGAAGGATCGAAAGAGGCAACCAAGATGGTGTCATCGGCATATTGGAAAGAGTTAATTCTTAGAGGTAGAATATTGGTGCCATGATAGGATACTAATCCAAACAAACTAATAAGGTCACTTATATTGGAAAAGGTGTCAAGGCCAGATTAAGTAAATGGAGAAATATAATCTCCCTACTAATGACCCCATGGATTATCGAAAGATTTCCCCTAATCCCATTGATATAGACAAATAAAGAGGAAGTTGAGAGGACACTCCTTATCCAAGAGATAAAATTTAGGGAAATTGCCTATGTGAAAGAACGAAAAATATGAAGTCCTATACTATAGTGTCGAAGGCCTTTGTGGGTGTTACACCATTCATTAGAAGTGTATTCTTTACTTCTATCACTTCTTATTGCCTTGATATTATGACCACTTTGTTTCTCGATATCGATTTTGAACTTTTTCGAAAACATCAAAGGCTTGCGATTTGTTTCACATAAATAAACCCATGTTGTTCTAGTATAGTCATAAACGAAGAGAATAAAGTACCGATTCTAGTTATTTGATATTATATGCATTGGAGCACAAACATCTGTGTGGGTCAACTATAGTGTGTTCTTTGCTCTCTAAGCATTGTCGATGGGAAAGGTTGTCGATATTGTTTCCCAAGCATGAACCCTTTACATACATTGTCGATATCCTTAATTTTTGAAGGCCTCATGTCATATTCTTTTTCGTATAGGATCTTCAATCCTTGAAAATTGAAATATTCAAACCTTTTATGCCATAGAGAATACTCATCTACATGTGCTTGCATTGCTATATTATTTGTGCATCTCCGTTGTATTGGAAAACATAAGTTCTCTTTCATTTTTATTCTTGCCATTCAAGGGATTTATCTTCCTTATCATATATTATGCAAGAACGTCCTTTGAAATTCAAAGAGGATCATTTCTCCATCATCTGTCCCAAACTTAGTAGGTTTTGATCAATGTTTAGAACTAAAGAAAATCATCGATGCATCTTCTACCTTTTCATGTGTCAATAGTAATTATGCCTCTTCCCGTTTCTTTCCAAAGTCACTATTTCCAATTTTGACTTTCTTCTTGGCTTTGTCGAGTTTGCAAAAGATATTTTCATTTTTTCATGTCGTTACTTCAACGACTATCAAAATAAGAAATATCATTCTTCTATTCCGATGTAGCTTGACAGATATAAAAAAGATTGGTTTGTTCATTTGTCTCTTTTGAAAAGAAGCATGGTGAGATTTCTTAAAGTTACAGTCTCTTCCAACGAGACCAAACTTTTATAGTTTTGGCATTTAGGCCTTTAAACCGAAAACCTTTCTCCAAGCGACTTTCCCTTTCACAAACATCACATGGGGAAAATTTTCCATTATTCTCAAATTGTTTCTCTTGGTTGTTCTTTCTTTTATAGTTTTTTATATCTTCATGCCTCTTTCCTTTGCCCTATAGGAGCGCGAGTTAAACTTAGACTGAAAGGCATTTTTTGTTGAATTTTCATTTCACCCTTCTTGTCTAGTTTCATATGCTTCGAGAGACCTATTAACTTAGTCGGTGATAAGGTTTCTAAATTCTTTGTTTCCTCTATTACCGAAATTATCGCATCATATTTTTCTGCACCGAAAATTAATATTTTTTGACTATTTTCTTTTCAGAAGCTATTACTCCATAAGCACTTATTTGATTTACTCTTTCTTTTATTTTAGAGTTGTAATCTTTTTCGAGATCATTTTCTTTCATCTTAAGATTTTCAAAATCTCTTCTAAGCCTCTATAGTTTAACCACTCTCACCCTTACAAATCCGAGTAACTCCTTATCTAGCATGTATAATGCCTTCTTCACAATGGTTCCATCCGTGGTTCGAGGGAAAATTTCATTCGTCGTTGCATGTTGTAGGTAAAATGTTACTTAAGAATCCTTAGTTTGATTAAATTCTAAGACCTTCTATTTTTTGGAAAGGTAGATGTGTTTTTTAGAATAGTGAATCCATACATAATAATTTTTCATGGATTTTGTGAACGAAAATAGGTCTTTATTTTGATAAATCAAAAAATCATATTTAGTCTATGAAAATTAGAATAAGAAGAGAAGAACAGTATGAATCATTATTCATGATGGGAAGCAAGGACTAAACGCCCAGTCATGATCCAGGAAGGTTCTGATACAAGCAATAGAAAATTTGTTTAAAATTATAAAGAAAGTAGTAGAATTTGATAGAATAGATTTTGTTTTCTTTTCTTGAGAAAATAATGTCAAGAATAATGACATATTTATACATATACTCACGACCTTTAGGAAAAGACACGAAATTTCAAATTTAACCACTCAATTAAAAGATACAACCATTGATTACAGATTCCACATGAAATAAAATGATCTACATTAACAGACATGATTTTTCATAATCAAGGGAAATGACTCTTCACACAACTCTTCACGAATGGATGTGTCTGTTCAAAATGTGTACTATAATTTCATTAAGGCGTATTCGAATGAAAAAAGTAACAATATGTAAAATAAAATCCATGCCAATGCCATCTAAATTTCTCCAAGCTTTTTATCATTATACAAAAGTGTAATATATAGTAGAAAAATGTGTCAAAGGATTAGTATAAATGTAAGGTAGCAAATATTTCATTCACTACTTCTACTGCCTTCTAAAAGGAAACTAATAAATTAGCAAATAGTAAAACTAATAGTTGAATAGTGTTATATCAAATGTTTATATTTATCTAACTTCTATAACATTCTATATAAAAATGAACAAATAACATTGATTCAAGTACATGTACTATCATACTCACAACCACAAAAACCTTTACTATAAATCAAGAGAGTATACATGCTCCAATATGGTTGGCTCAATTAGTTGATAGTTTAGACTACGAGACCAAATGTCACAAGTTTGATTCCTAATATTGACACTTGTTAGACATTAATGAACCGTGCTTAAAGAGTGTTTACATGCGAAGGTTGATTTGTTACATATTAAACTTCTGAAATTTTTTAAATAAATTATTATAATCTAATTGGTCTAATTATTGATCTGGAATTCTTACACGGATGCCTTTATAAGCTATGAAGTATATAGAAAAATGTACTCTAATTTATAGGTGATCCCTATATCCAAGGAATTAGTATAAAACATATAAAAACCGTTCTATAATTCAAGGTAATAATGTAACACTATTAACTCGCCTTTTGACCAGGCAGTATATGGGCGGATTTAACCAAATGGATTTCGTGATCACTAAGGCAAGAAACCCAAGGGATGATTGTTGAATTTTAAAATTAGGTATAAGAAAGGCTTTGGATGATAGTCAATGAGATTCAGATGAATGGCATTCAAGAATTGGCTAAGTGTGGATTGGTACTTCCCTTAGGCAGGGGATCCAATCGGATCACTATGGCTAAGTATGGATTGGTACTTCCTGTAGGTAGGGGGTTAGTACCTATACTTTCCCCCATGTTGGGGATCGGTATCTATCCTTCCCCCAGGTAGGGGATTGGGTCAGATAATTATGGCCGTAGACACTTAACTCAACAGCTCAGCTTAACAGAAATCGATAGATTATTTAAAATTTCATCTAGGAAACATCAGAAAACAACTATAGAAATGCAAAGCTAGCATAAAGGGGGACCAACAGGAGCAATCACAGAGCCCCAACTAGCCATCTTGATCGATCGGTCCTGATCTTTCAAATCGAGGAGTTGGGGGTCGGTTCGCTCTGGTGGGCTGGTTCTTGGTATCGAGGTCTTATAAGCGAGTTTTCAGGTGGATTTCCCCGCGTCTTCCCCTATAAATACAATGGGCATAGCACTCATTCTAGGATCTTCTTTCTAGCTCTCTTCTTCCTCTATTATTATTATAAAGCTGTCTTCCAAATAGTAATCGTAATCTACAATATAATAAAAGAAAATTTATTGGAGTGGAGGTAGGCTAGAGCCAGCCGAATCACTATAAAGCTTTCTGTGTTTATTTCTTTCTATTTTAATTTTCTATCCTTCATATTATATTCTCTAATTCACTCTAGTTGGGAGTTATTATTGGATCTGTGGTGCTTTCATATTATCTGGGGTTTTAGCACCATTTTTGAAGTCAACATCTGGTGTTTTCCTTGAGAGTTACTTACATCCGCGAATTTGGAAGCTTAGATACTTTGATCTAGAAAGTAATGGTTAGGCAATCTACAAGGAGTGCACTTGCGGATAGGATTCACCATGGAGAAAGCCAGGAGGCTTCCTCAGAAGCTAATGCAATGATGGATGCAATGTAGGAGAGGATGATGAGGAGGCAAAAGGAAATGACGTAGAATCTCCTTAGGCAAATTGGACAATCAGAAGTGATAGGAGCTACTGGCAATTTGGATCAAGGAGTTTGAGCAGTAGGAGCTGTAGAAAATCAGAACGAGGAGCATGCAAATGGAGACAGCGGGCAGGAGATCGCAGCGGAGCAGCCTGGGGAAGCCTCTAGCCAACATCAAGGGATCTACATAGATCACCCAGGAGGGGTCGATACTGAACCCCCAAGGCTTGAGGCATGCTCACATGTTAGGTTGGTTTGGATGTCAGTAGGCCAGTGGTCGATGTTGTGCATATTGATGCAGATTGGAATACAGATGCACATCCAGAGGAGTATGTTCTAGAATACCCTTGTGGTGTTGGGGAGTAGGATGGTAATATGTATTGGAGGGCACCTTTGGATGAGAATGAAAGGATGGTGGAGCTGGTACGTTGGATAATGAGAGGCGGTTTACCCAACAAGAGTCTGGAAGATTCCAACGGAGTGCGTTCACTCTAAATGCCAGGCAAGCTAGGAACCCATAGAAGTTCAAAATACCTACACTTGATGTGTATGACAGAAAGTCGGATCCTATAGTATACTTAATGAGGTATATCCAGCATTTGGAAGTGCTTGTGCCTCATAGGAAGTCATGGCGAGATGTCTTCCTTTGTACTTGATGGAATTAACTACGATTTGGTTTAGGAAACTAGAGAATGGCTCAACTAGGATGTGAAATGAGCTAGTGGATAAGTTCATGAGGCAATTTCAAGTCCACATCATGAGACCCAAGAATGTGATGACATTGATGACGCTCAAACAGAGCACAGCAGAGTCCCTAAGCAGTTTCTTGACATAGTTTAATGTGGCAGTTGCTTTGGTGGATCGGCCAGATCCATTGATGGTTTTAATGGCAGCAGTACCCCAAGATTGCTGATAACATGGATTTTAAGGTTGCATTAGAGGGGGATCCACCAAAAGATCTTAGGGAATTTTACCATGAGGCTAAGACATTATTAAGGTGGGAGGATGCATGAACCAAAAAAGAGGAAGTAAATGTTGTGACAGGTGAAGGACCATCTGGAGAAGGATACAAGAAGGATAAAAGAAAAGGGAAGCTCGACGATGGTTCTGATGGATTAAAAAAGCAATGGAAAGAATGGGAGCCGTATTTCTCCTCTTATTCGGATTTGACGTAATGCTTAGAATGTATTTACCTGGACATAAAGGGGAAACTCCCCCATCGGATACCGACATGAACGGATCCCACAGAGCCATAACTTAAGTCCAAAAAATAACGCATGTTCCACGAATTGGATGGGCATACTAACAACTATTGCAGGAACCTCCAGGATATGGTTAAGGAACATGTTACTGATGGTAGGCTGCCATATCATGTAAGGAATCAGATAGTGGGTATGGAACAGGAGCATCCATCATCCGCAACAAATCAGAGTGGCCCGACTCAAGGGCATAGATAGTCATCTCCTGATCGGGGTGGTGTGAACCAAATAAATAATAAAATCTACCATAAAACAGTTAAGTCACTTACACATGCATGAAATCATGAGCGGTCCCTAGGGATGCTCTGAGATGCCAATGAACCTCTATGCTCGGAGAGGCGGTACTTGGTTTTTTTGGGTTCTTTGGTTCGTTAAAACTCAAATTTAATGAATGGATCTTAAAAAACTTAAATCCGCATTAATGCAATGAATAAACAGGTCGTGGTCATCCCAGCTGGAGAGACGGGGTATGAACCACAAGGCGTGAGTTCCTTCATCGGAAAGTGACTGTGTAACAACCTACCCTGGAACAATTCTAAATTTTGACCCAGAAAAAGCCATAGAAACTTAGATCTATTCTAAGGCAAGCTGTTGGTACTAAAATGAAATAACATTATAGAGTCTTAACTAAACTTTCTGAACTCACAATGGATGGAACAAAATATAATAGTAAAGTGTACCCATTTATTTCAAAACCATAAAAATGTCATAATACAAAATTCAATAAAAACCATAACATAATATCCATACATAGGTACACATAAAAGCAAGTAATAATAACAAATACTGCCACAAGCCAAGCTTCTCCGTATCCAAGCATCGTCACCGCCATGACTCCATCCTTAACGTATATTGTAAAGAGGTGGGAGTCAGAACAACAAGTGTTTGGTGAATAAAAACCTCGAGTCTTACCTTTTCAATACGTGGGAAATATGTTTCAAAATAAGAATATATCTACTAAGATAAAACCATAAAAGTCATTTAACACTTCTTTATAAGGAATGGAGGTGGGTCCAACCACTTAATACCTTCCATTCTAGAAGTAAATCCCATATCCCAATCATATTTCATAAATAGCTAATAATGTGAGAGACGGTACCCATATCACATAATTCTACCCAATGGAAAATAGGCAGACCCCGTTATGTTAGACCTATTTCCAGAAGTCCAACCACATAATACCTCAAACCCCGAAGTAGGCCCTTCTTTTTATGGCCCATACCCATAGCGACGTCTCACATTAGTCCTCTATTCATAGGAATTGGTAGCCAGATTAGCTGGACAGATTTCCTCTACGGAATGTGGAATTAACCTCGCCTTATTACAAATATTTACCATAAGGATATCTCACAGCAGTAAAATGTACACAACTGCTGGTAGCCTCAAAGTGAAGGGAAAACTTCCATCATGTAACTCTATTGACCTCACATTCCTATGACTTAGCCCTAAATCAATTACTCTACATACAAACACACACACACTCATCTCACTGTTTCATATATATGGCCTTATAAGGAATCTTTCTTATTACGCCTTACATTAATAATTAGGCTATATAAGAGTTTCCTCTTATTTTCATCTCAAAATCAATTACTTTCCTAATAGGGGAAATAAATGTAAATAAATGTCTACTTAGCTATGTCATATACACAATAATTATACGTTAATTATGTAAAGAGAGATAAATAAATATCTGCACCTAATAAGTTCTAAACGCGTGGATTCTACGCCTTAACCAAGCGTTAAATGTCAATTCCCTAACCAATTATTATTACAAGTCATTTTCCTTAATTTCCCAAGATTTCATGGAATTCTAATGTATAAAACAGGGAATAAATATTTATAACCAAAACTGCAATAACGGACTTGTAACTAAAGTAGAAACTCAATTTATTACACCAATTCAATAGAATATCTTAAACAATACGAATTGGCAATCTAAACCCCATATTCTATTCAAATCCTCTTTTTCAAAGAAATAGATAAGAATAAGTGGTGTAAATTATGAATAGAATTCATAATCTAAACTGCTTATTTTATTGAAGGATCACAATTTGACCCAAAGAAGAAGTAGAAGTGGAATAGACTATGAAATTATCAAAAAACTATATAACGAAACAAATTATATCAAATTAATGTAAATAATTGATAATGTTAGCATAGAATTGACATACTGAATTAAAAAGGAATTTTGGGGGATTTTATCTATCATATTTTCAGAATTCCAAAACCCCTAGGGCATATTCAAATCCAAAAAAAAATACATTAAACAATTGTTGAAAAGAAATACTAAGGTTTTCACTCACTGAATAGCCTTAGCTTCACCTTCCTTGGATTTGTGTGTCTCACAATCTCTCCTAAAATCTCTCTCTTTTGATTTATATATACACAATAGGGAAGATGTATATATATTTATTAGATTCAGAATAGTTAAAAGAGAATAGCATAAGAATAGGTTAGAGGAAGAAGAAATAAATAGAAAATAGATTGTATTCTTGCCTGAATTCTCTAAGGAGTTTCTAAATCAAATTTGGAGAGATAATAATAGCAATGTTTCGTTGAATTAACCAAAATAATATGAATAAAAGTGGAGAGATTATGGTTCTATTTATAGGAGTTGAAACGTACCAGAACAGTAGGATGAAAGTAGGTAGGAAATGGCTAAATCTGTAGTGTACAACCGAACAAAACATTGCTTCAAACCCTAGCTGCCACTGGCAACTTCTATTGCCAAGCGGTCGACCACCCTTGGACGACCGGTCGAAATATTCAGGTTGACCACTCCTTTTATTTAAGGAACGTCTATTTATTTTCATCGCCATATTATTTTATTCCCAAATAAACTTTTTAACGTTAAACATTAATTAAATATTTACTTAGCCCCCAAGCTAATTTTTGAAATCAAAAACTTAAATTTGATTTTTCATTTGAATTTGAATTAAAACTAAATTAATTTAATTCTAAAAACTTCAAACACTCGTAACTTCTTTGATTTAGCTCCATTTTCAGCATACTGTATTTCAAAATAGGTCAAAATTTTGCCATGAATGCAACGAAATTACTTTCATGGTCAAATTTCAATCTTTATAAAATTCCCATATTCAACCTTGTCATATTTAATTCAATTTAAGCTATTCAATGATGGTTCATTTTATGAGGTGTTACATTTTTCCCTCTCAAAATGGATTTCATCCCTAAATCTAACAAGGGGAAAATGGCGTAACATGCAATAACATCCATATTATACAACCAAGTTATCTACATAGCCAACTACTCTACTAACAATGCAATATGATTATGTACTGCAGACATACAAAAATGAGCTCAATCCAAGCATGAGTGTGTAATCGTCCATGAAAATAAGTTTGCAAATACCCTAAACATTCACAAAAATTTATGCATGTGTCCAAAGTGGTTGTGAAAATGTGTAGGAACTGGAACGACCTTCCTTTCTTAAAGACGACACTTAATACATCCTCAATATTCGTGTGCCGATCATTTAAGTGTTTGAAAAATAGGTCATTATGGGTGAAAGAAAGAAAAGGATAGAATAGAATCTAAAAAACACGATGAGTAATATATAATATGAATAAGTCTTTACAAAAAGAAATTATCGTTATTATACACATTGTCAGAGTACATTAACCTATTATCAGCTTGGATAGTTATAACAGCCTGTCCTTACAATTGTTGATAGATACAGACAAAAATAAAACAAATGAAAATAGTGGAAGAATATAAGGTACGTGAATACGTTTATAGAATCCAGCTCGTTACCTGAAAGCTCCAAAGGATTTAGCTAATTCTAGAAAATATGCTCGGGCAGACCCCCAGCATTATAAAAAAATAATACTCGGATAAGTCTGGTAAAACCAGCGTGAGAAACTCAAATCATAAGGAATTAATTTATTATAACTTGTAAATCCTTTTAAAATCAAAGATATGTCATAATACCATGCCGCACAAAAACATAGATGGGTATTTACCTTATGATAACCAAAACACTTTTATATAAAATCTAGTAATATTATAATAAAGTCTAAGGGTTCAAAGTAAATATCTAAAATAGCTGAAATGCTTGCATCTCAAATTCCAATATAGTTGGGTACAATCAAAATCGTAATGGCTCATATTGGATATTGGATTCCATACTATGATAAGGCACTGGGGTACTACCTATCACAGTGCATCTCTAGATAAAATACACCGAGGCCTCACATGGACTCCCTGTGAGTCAAGACCAGCCCTGCCCCTTACTAGATAACGCTGAATATGTCATCACCTTGGTTGGGATCAACAACCTAAATAGGCCCCTAGCATACATAATCTATAATATCGGTCTAGATTGGATGACTATACCCTAATGGTAGCGAACCACATAGCCATAAAGCATATCCCTTGATTTTAGTTGTTCCCGGGTTGATAAGGCTTAGGGATACGATTACCATTTATATAGCAAACCATCTTGGAATACTAATAGTGCCCTTTAGCCGTAGTGAAGTGCCAGCTTTCATCTATACAAGTTTGTTATGGGTCTGAACGAAACCGAAGGTACTATCGCTACTACATCCATTTTGGAATCACCCTCAGGATTAGTCACAAGTAGCCCTTGCACTTCAAATGCTTTATCTTTAATCATCTTCAAGATATCTTCAGTTTGAAACACTTGAGTTGGATCGAAGTGGTTTCGAATAATTTATACTTATCTGTTCCCAGTCTCTTCGAAATAACTTTCGATAGTTCCGGTAAACTTAACCCCGGTTCTTTTGGAAATAATCAAAAAATACATAGGAGAAAAGATTATCCCCTAATTGTTTAAGTGGATGGATCTCCCTATCATTTGTTTTAGGAGAAAACACGAGATTTATACACACAGCACAACATCATCAAATATGTTTGTGCCATATAACTCACGGTTTTCTCCTAGATATTCCTGGAGTTATATTTTAGTCAAGATTTGATAGTCGTTTGTTTAAATATCAAATAAATAAACAACAAAAAAATTAGAGATTTAATTACCCATAGCAAACACTAAGCCTCAAACTAAATCTTTCATTTATTAAAACTCCTTTCAAAAGTATTTATCAAAAACATTCATACACTTATCTCATTGACATAAGTATATTCACAAAGAATTTTAAAAGATTTCTCATTGCCAACTCATATTGTAACGACCCGGAATTTTCAATCCCGAAAACTCCAGATAGTTATGAAAAAGAAGAAAGAGATGAAGAAAAAAAGAAAACAGAAACACCAAAACACAGATTCTCACATTCGCAGCGAATCAAAATATAATATTAAATAAATAGCAGTTATACAAAGGAAAATTGTACTGGTCAAATTACACTTTAATATATCAGAGTTACAATATTTACACAACACTGAGCAGTTTAATTCAACATGCCCCAGATAAGCTACAATAAAACACAGCGGAATACTCTACATACATTCCTGCCATCCAGCTCGTCTCCTGAGCTCCAGAACGTCCTTACCTGAAAATCTGTAATACTCGGTCTGACCCAAGCATTACATCAAAGTAACACCCGGGTCAGGCTGGAAACCAGCGTGAGTAAACCCATTAAACAAGAAATACAAAAGCATACAACTATTATATAACCTGGGAAACTTATATCAATTACAAGTTCACAAATTGTTATAGACGTTACTTATGTCACTCACCAATTTCTAAGTATCAAAACTTAGATTAAAATGGTCCAATTCACTTAAATCTTTTCATTCCTGCTTATTGATTTCACATTTCAATTATAAAGAATCGAAGTGGATTCGGGTATTTGCTAACACCCGGCCCCGGTCTCTTCGAATTCAATACCGACCTAACCCACGTTATTTAAGTGAAACACAATTCAACCTTTAAATACAAGGTGTCACTTTTTATACAGCAATTCATCATCAACAGATAGCCACATAATCATTGTTCAAGACAAACATATCATATCTCAAACATTCATATCAGAAATTTCAGCCAATCATTCATAAGAAAGATTAATTTGTCACCCATTACTAATTAAATCAAATTAATTACTTTAATCATTTTAAAATCTTTCTTACTTAACAATAATTAATTACAACCCATTGATTAATCATTCCCTAATTATCCTCTCTAATTACATTCAGTAATTAGTCTTTAATTAATTTACCATAATCATTAACAAAATTTTAAGTTGATTATATAAATTAATCAATCTTTAATTAATTATCTAAATAATTAAATTAATTATTTATTGCTTGATTTCATAAATCAATTATCAATCCTTAATACATTCAATAATTTAATTTCAACATTTGATTCACCTTGATTTATCCTATTTTATAATTACTTTAAACAACAAATTGGAAAACATTTAAACCCTTGGAAACTCGCTTAAGCCTTCTATAATTTGTTTAAGAACTTGATTTTTATTTTCTTTTGAAAAACTTAAAAAAACTAGGTTTATTTAATACCAACCAAACACTATACTTCGGATCAGACCCGACCCCCAACTCCAATTTCCCACATCTTCCCGAGCCATTTTCCTTGTTTGATTAACTAAAAAAAACTGATGCTCACTTAAACTCACACGAAACTCTCGAACCTGATCTCGAGCCACAAACAAAATTTCCTAATGCAATTCCACCAAACCAAAACATCAGATACACACGCAAGTGTATACACGTGCACGTCGCCATCTCTCTGTTCGGATCGCCACTGTGACCTCAGGCAAGTCGTCGCCGACCCCCTCATCACAATCAATCGCCCAGAAACCTGAAACACCATCATTCCTGAAATCGATCTATTCGTATCCCTCAGGAGCCCATCACTTGACGAAATCCCCCTCGAACTGCCATTCCCAAGATGTTATGAACCCTTCAACTCCGGCCACAACTACCCCAACCATCCTGCATTGCTTACCTTTGGACCGGTCATGCCCGATCCTCTATTGACTGCAAATTTCCCCGTTTTAAACTCGTCGACAAAACAGGCCATTAAACCCCAAAATGAAATCGACCAGCCAATTTGATCATCAGAAAAATTTCAAACGAATTTTCCTACGATCATCAATCCCTAAGCGACCTTCGATAAGAACCCCGACCACTCCAGTTATGCCGATCACTAGAGAATACTTGAAATCCATATCACGTTCAACTCTCGATTACACGAGATTTACTAACCTAAAAACCATGATTATATCATCTAAATTCAAGATTTACAATAACAAATTAGATTATGGGTTCTAGTTATCAAATCAAAAATTTTGATTTTTAACCCAAATTGATTCTTCACTGAATTTTCCCAAATTTGAATTAATTACAAAATATAAAATCTTGAAATTATTTTTAGAAGTGATATTATATAGTTAGGGTCAGTTTCCATTTAGGAATTCAAACCTGAAATCAAATCTATGAGAAGATATGAAATTTTGAAAAGATGTTCTTAAACCAGTGAAGAACAATAGAACTAATGTATACATGCACATGTATATTCCAGTAAATTCAATTGTTTGTGCATACATTTACAACCCAACCTTCAAGTAATTTGGTATGCTACTATTTTCTACAGATTTTCATCTCATGCAACAAATCAAATCACCAAAATTTTAAATTGTTTTATGGTAAAGGTTTACTCCCAGTTATAGACAGAGAAGTCTGTTTTAAAAGAACCTGGAACTATACTTAAATGTTTTAATTTGAATTACACCATTACACCTAAATTTCTTTAATCATTATATGTTAAAAGAAAATCAGGGAAACATTCAAATTTCTTTGAACATATTTAGTAAGTCATGAATAAACAGAGATACACATATGTGCACTCAGGCATATACTGCAGAGTTGTTATCTATACACCTAACAATCATTATTCCATTCATGCACATCTAACTAAGTTATTTTCACCATCACTTAAGGCATGCACCAATTTTACAGATGATTTAACTTAAAGAATTAAAGTCTACTCACCTCAAAATAACTTGAACAGAAAACAGAGGAAAGAAATTCTGATCTGGACTGTCTCTATCAAAACTGAGGCTTGTTTGATTACTTGATGTTTTGATCCTGAATTTGTTTGCTTTGAAAACTTGATTGCTTCAGGTCAGAGTTTAATCCTTTGATTACTTCAGTTTTGAGTTTGAATCACTACATTTACCATTGCTTCCAAGATTGAGATTCCCAGTTTAAAATTGCTTTGAATATGTTTTTGCTTTGATCTGCCCAGGTTTGTGAATTTGTTTACTGATTTGCGTTTTTCAAATTTTTGTTTTCTTTGTTTTAAAAGATGAAAAATAAAAAGAATTGAAAGAGGATGTATAGATATAATTATAGTTTTAGTTTATGATTTTAAAAATAAAAGAAAATATTAAGAAAATTGTGACACTTGTTGATTGCATAAATCCTTTGGCTTGCATTTGTTAAATTATGTGTTACTATTCCAACACTTGTATTTTGTGTGTGTAATTATATTTTAAAATGTTTTATAAATCTTTATATTATATATTTATCTCATGTATACTTTAAAGAAATATAATAGAACCTTTATTTATTCTTATTTAAATTTTAAACTTAAATTATTTATACTTTAATTGATAACTATATATAAATACTAGTTGTAGGATTTTTAAATCAATTCATTTTTAAGATATGTATATAGAATTCCAAATCATAGTTTTATTTACAACTATGTATATATACATGAACAATAGTAATTAACAAGTATATCTAATTTATTTGAAAATATAAGTTTCCTTTTGTAAATCTTAAATTATATAAGAAGATTATTAAATAAATACTTATATCTAGATATATATAATTATCAAAAAAAAATTCTATACAATCTACAAACTATATAATTATCCAATTATTAGATGTTCAAAAATCCGGGTTATCACACATATCAAAGAATCAAAACAAAATGTTATTTAAATTGGAGATAAAGATAACCTCAAACAATATTCCTTCGGTGTTAAGTATGGAATGAATTGCATACAACTAGAATTAAGAAGGTCGGTTAAAGGAAATCCAATCTCAAATCATTTTATAAAACATTTCTAAAAGTTAAGTTAGAAACAAGTTTAAACCAAGGATCTCGATGTCGTTTTAACAAGTCAAAATGCTAACTTTTTTAGCATATACATCCTAAGCTCATACATCTAAACATATGCCATAACAACATACATAAGAAACAACTATAAATCAAAATCATAGCTTTCAAACTAACTAAACATTAGATTTCATTTCAAATCTAACATCCAATAACATACAACAACATTTAATATTATCTAAACCAAACATCCAACATACTTAACAAAGGAATAACAATATTTTATTTTCAAAGTAAGCATCAAATTTAAATTTAGAACTTTTAAACGAATCTGTGAGTTATACTCACCCAAAAGCTACCAAAATGACTTGAGCTTCCCTAACTTTTAAACCAAGCCTAGATCCATGCTTTGACTTTGGTAAGAATAAGATTTGGCGGCCTTGTGGTGGCTTTATAGTTCAGTCAAAGTATATTTGTGCACACGGTCCAAATGTGGTGGAGCTCGGCTTGAAAGGTGGAGGGTTCGGATTATCATCAAATTCATAAAAAATCCAACCCTAAAATTGGATTAGTCCGGTATTCGTAGGAACCGATAGCCAGATTAGCTAGCAGATTTACCCTATTGAGTTTGGAACTAACCTCATGTCACTACAAATATTTATCATAAGGATATCTCACATTTGTAAAAGTGTACACAACTGCTGGTAGCCTTAAAGTGAAAGGCAGATTTCTGTCATGTAACTCTACTGACCTCGCATCCATATGTACTAGCCATAAATCAATTACTACACACACACACACACATACACACTCATCTCACAATTTCATAAATAAGGCCTTATAAGAAATCTTCCTTATTACGCCATAAATTAATAATTAGGCAACATAAGAGTTTCCTTTTATTTTTGCATCAAAATCAATTACCATCCTAATAAGGGAAATAAATGTAAATAAATTTCTAATTAACTATGCCATATACGCAATACTTATACATTAATTACGTAAATAGAGATGAATATATATTCACGCTTGATAAGTTTTAAACGCATGAATTTTATGACATAAACTAGTGTTAAATGTCAATTCCCTAACCAATTATTATTACAAGTCCCTTTTCCTTAATTTCCCAAGAATTCATAAATTTATAATGTCCAAAATAGAGAATAAATATTCAAAACCAAAACTGCAAAAACAGACGTGTACATAAAATAGAAACTCAATTTATTACACCATTTCAATGGAATATCTTAAACAATAAGAATCGCATTCTAAACCCTATATTCTATTCAACTACTCTTTTATAAATAAACAGATAAGAATAAGTTGTAACACTCCATGTGTTTTAGGCCTCCAAGTGAGGGATGTTACAAGTTGGTATCAGAGCATAGGTTTACGAAAACTAAAGATTTTTCAAAACATAATCCAATGAATCAGAAAATAAGATCGACGTTTAGGATTCCCTAATATTTAAGCACGTATTGAGAGAACGTACTTGAAAATATTTTGAAAAAAATGGCTTTTCAAGAAATTTTCAAAAATGGGTTTTGGAAATGTGTGTGTATGTATGTGTGTGTGTCTATATATATATATATATATATATATATATAATGATTTCTTCTATTTGTGCCCATACTATCTTGGGGGAAAAGTTGAATGAGAATAAGTTTTAGGAGATAAGATAAACCCTTCCTATTTATTCTGGCAGGAATTCTAGTAGAGGTTTCACGTGATTTCTTCTATTTGTATACTATCTTAGGGGGAAAGTTGAATGAGAACAAGTTCTAGGAGATAAGATAAACCCTTCCTATTTATTTTGGTGGGAATGCTAGTAGAGGTTTCTCATACTAACTAGCAGTGAAAAAGAGTTATGGGTTTAAGAGTGAATAAAGAGTAGCACCATGTGACTTTTATAATGAGAATAAGATGGAGATAAAGCTTAAGAATATGAAAAGAGGACTTTATGACTTTAAGGAAAATATTCCAATCAAAATAAAAACCCTATTGTTAGTAGCAGTTTGCTTAAAGGAATTGGAAGCAAAAATCCGATTTGACTACCATTAGAAAGAAGAGTGGAAATGTTATCCGGGTTTTTAACTCATCAGTATCCAAAGGAAGATGGAATGTTAATGAAGTTAGAATAGCTTAGAACCCAACCAAAAGGGTTAAAGCAACAAGTTAAAGAGAGCCAAATCATATTACTAGAGCAACGACCGAATTTGACTAAACCAAGAACTAAGAACCTAGCATCCTTTCAGTTCGATCAGCAGTTAAGTACAACCAGCTAGTAGATCATCATCAAAACAGGACAACATGCAACATGGCGAAGTAACAAAACCATCCCACGCATCAAAATCTAGAAATACACTATGCCTGTGGATAGCTAGCTATCCATGCATCATGGATCTCCAATGATCCATACTTCATCCTGGGATTACTAGATCACTAAAGCATATGGGAGCAAAGGAGCCTAAAAGATAAAATGCCAAAAATATGCTTAGTGTTTGGATCGCTGGTGTCCATACACTATAGATTGCTAGCGATCCATATAAAGCCATGGACTTCTCACGACCTGACATAGCAGCACATGAAGAGAGGAGCTAAGTAGTTAGCTCGCACGCGAGTTAGCTTATGGATCGCCAGTGATCCAGCGATCCATGCTTTTGGCTCGGGTTATGAGCTAAACTCTAGTGGATCGTCCTGTGACCGTCTGCAAATGGCTGACAAGCGAGCTTGGCCTAGAAGCTCTCTAATCTCTATAAATACCATCTTATTTGCAATATAAACGGTATCTTCTCCAGACTAGTGGCCGAAGCTCTACTAGTAACATTCTTCACTCCCTACCCCCTCACGATAATCTCCAAAGGTATTCATTGTGATTCTCCAGTGGATTCCAACTCTAGAGATTCAATCTAGCTAAGGTTAATCAAAATCCTTGTAATTAAACATTACATGTAACAGCAACCAGTCATAATAAAACTATAAAGCAGGCGTAGGCTTCATTAACAGCCAAAGCGCTATAAAAATTCCTTGTTTTCTTTCTTTTACTGTTCTTTTTCTATATCTGTGATCTGTGATATTGCCCTATCAGAACAGGGTTGGTGCTTTCAGACTCAAACCAGGGTATTGATCCATTTTTGGGTTAACAAGAAAATTTTATGCATTTAAGGCATTGATGGGTAGAAGTAGGCTTAACTAGTAAGGTTCTTATCTTCTACTCCAATTTAAGTGATAAACCAGTAGAAGTGTTTTCTAAAAGCTGAAATGTTATATATCTGACATTTTAAACTGAAAAGAAGTGATTTACAATCTTATGTAAAAAATAGTCAGATAAATTTTCTAGGATAAAAGAATTTAGTAAAAAGTTATTTTTAATAACTATTGTAAAGTTTTTGTTGTTTTAAACACATTGTTATATTCAAATGGAAATTTTGGTTGAAAGAGTAAAAAAATCAAAATTTTGATATAAAATGTAAAAAATTGAAACAAAAGTGGAGTTTACAGTTTTAAATACCTGTTAATTTTGAGATTTTATGTTAAAATAAAAAGATCTTTGTTAAGAAGACAAAGTAAAATGTTTTGATTATCACTTAAAAGAAGAAAAATAGATTTGGAGTTAGATAAATAGGATTAAGTAGCCCACCAGGATAAGATTGACTATGTGATTTGAGTATCATTTTAGTTCATTGGAATGGAATATGTAGCAATGTAAGTTTCCATAAATCATCTAGATTCAATATAAAAACGTAACATTTGAATAAAAAAGAATATACACCAAAAGAAAGAGATGTATAAAATAGGGATGGTCATCGTATTTTGTATTGTCTATTTCAAAAATAAGTAAAAAAAGATAATTCCTTGTAATACAAACCTGACATAAATCCTCTTTTAAATATTTTATGGAAAGTTGAAAAGTCACATTTCCTCTTAGAAATAAATGTAGTTCCAATGCATTAAAATACAAAAAGTCCTAAGTATAAACCTAAATGGTTGACAAGATGGAAAATGATGTTTTTGAGAATTCAAAATGCAAAGAGGATATACAAAAATGACAATTAAGTCAAGATTTTCAGAATAGTTGGTTAATTCAAGAATTTGGGATTTCAATCACAAAAAGATGTTGCATGCAAAGGAATTTTTCATGATCTTAGACTATGACTTCATTGAATTTTAGATGCTTGTGGAAGTGTCTATATGGTGTATATTCCCTAGTCAAACTATTTTAGATAGAAAAGCTTTGGTTATCCTTGAAGTTAAAACATAGGTGGACCGCCCTTTAGGCAGAGACTTTTGGGTGATAGAAGTGGTGGTAAACATGCCAATAGGACATGTTCTGGATATTGGATGCTAATGGATGCCAGTGGATGCCCATGAATGTGAATGTTTCCAATTCACATGCTAGATTAGGCACATGTTAGGATGATCGACCAAGTAGGAATATACACTCACATCTTATGTATATGGTTGTTTGTTTTTTGCCTTTTTATTATTATCCATGGATGTTATATATATATATATATATATATATATATATATGGATGTCACGCTTATAGATGTTGCATATGAATGTATGATGGAGCATACATGTAGATTTATCATTCATCATGAGAATTTTGCATATATTTATATGCATAGCATAAGCATACCTGCATAAACATGAGGTCGACTAGATCAGTAGACCAATTACCCTTTTTCATTAGATAGGTTCATATGCATTTCATGTTGCACAAAAACATAAATGCATCAGAAATTATTACGCGCAATGGTTACTATGGATGATGGATGAGCAAATGGATATAGACTTTGGATGTTGGTTGTAAATTACATTATTCTATCCTTAAAGCTTTCGTGGATGAAATCTTTTAAGGAGGGGAGAATATGACACCCCATGAGTTTTAATAATGAATTCAAATGTTTAAAATATAAACTTACATAAAAGGACAAAATAGTAAATTCTTGCAAATAAATGAATTTGGGTATTTTGACTTTTCCATTGCATTAAGTAGATTTTTCTAGCCCAAATTCATATATATATATATATATATATATAAAATCAGAAATGGATATCATATAAAGAAGATACAGAGCATTTACTGTAGCTTGCATTTTGCATTTTGCTTCTATTTTGAAAATAAGGGATTAATGCTAGAATAAAGAAAAAATTATTTGTTAAGAAATAAATTAAATGCGTATGACTTACACTAATAAAGGAGAAGGAAGAAAAGGGGGTACGACGAGGTATGTGCATTTTAAAGAGAAGAATGGAAAGATATTCATGTATGCAAATGTAAGAATTTATTTTGAAAAGGGAGCATTTCATAAAAGTTACACAATTGTAAGTTTGAAAAATAGATGTATAAGAAAGTAGCAATTATCTTAAAAGAAGTTTGTAAACATGGATACTAAATAATAGAGACATTTATTACCAAACATAGAAAGTTCAGGTTTTAATGGAGATATGTCAATATGTTTAAATAAGGCTGCATGCCACGTTATAAGAAGGAATGCAATAAATTATGGTGGTCAAATGTTAATCAACGAAAGGAAGATATTAAGGCATGTTTGAAAAGAATAATAATTTATGCAAGAGGAAAAGGTTTATTTTTAAAATTCGACATTTAATAGAAGTTAAACATTTTGAAAGATATGTTAAAAATTATATGTTTGGAAATAAATTGTTTTAAGGGAAATATAGAGAAAAGACGTTAGTTAACAAAATATGGAATGGAAATCAAGAGTATTAATTAAGATTAGAATCTTAATTAACTGACTTAAGTGTAAATTTGTTGCATTTATTTGGACAATGTAATTGTTGGAAAAGGAAAAGGGTTTATTTATACAAATAAAGGGACACGAATAAAGAAATGATTTTTGGTATAAATAAATCTTCACCAAAGTTCTTCAATAAGTAAAGAGGAAACCAACATGTGTGTGAATATGTATGTATGTGTGTGTATGAATATACTTCTGAATTAAATACATGGTACTTTTCCATATTTAATTTGAGTAGTAAAGTGTAAAATGTGAATAAGTATTATGGACTAAATTGGTATAAATGAATTAATTAGCGTAACATAAATGACGGTAATGGAAAGATTTTATTTAGAAAGGAAAGTAAATAAAAATTGATTTATTGATTTATGGATTGATTGATGTTATAGGCATGTACATATATTGTTAACCTTGGAAGGAGATTTGACATATTATTTGAAAACATGTCTAGGTTCATTGGATTATATCTAAGGTCTAGGTTTAACAAGATAGGATTCCATGGAAATAAAGCAATCAATCAATGGTTAGGATTAATATAGATCTCCTATGAATTAAACCACTAACCTAACCTAACTCTTCAGACTTCTCTCCAATCCAAGTTGTTCTCATCTTCTTGCCTCTCCTCCATTATTTCTTATATTTACATATAAATGAACAAAAATAAAATCAAAATAAAATAAGTGAGACTAAAGAAGATCTAATGATTTGAGAGAAGACTAAGGGGATATAAGAAGGAAATAGTACGATTGGGACTAGATCCAAGGGAAATACACTATTTGGACATTGAAATTAAAGCTAAGGATTTAAGCAAGGGGAATTAATCTCAATCAAATCTCAAAGTCTTTATTCTAATCAAGGTGAATAATAATCTAAATCATCTCTATTTTGTTTTATAATCATTTGTTTTTGGGTTTAAAATCAAATCTGAAAGTGTCTACTATGGCTAGTTATCACTTAGGATCGTGTAATATGGAATATATTATAATCTAAAAGCGGAAACAAATAATAATAGTAAAGTAAATAAGAATAAGCACACCGGGAGTTTTCATACTGGTTCGAACTTCCCGTTCTACGTCCAGTCCCAGACTTCTCTATGCAATTTCTCACAATAACCCCTCACTTAACCCGGAGGAATAGGTAAAACAACACCTAAACAATCGAATATGATTTTTCCACCTCAACAGCCGAAGAGGACTTTTCTGCCTGATATAAACTAACAGGACTTCAATGGTTTCAATAAAATTTCTTGACACTTTGTGTTCTTGATAACACTTATTTGTCTTTGATAATTCAACCTTTCTATAATCTTTTCCTCAAGTATATATTGTGTGTGTAAAGATTTAGAAAGGAAAATATTGCTTTGAATCGAAGAATAAGTTAATTGATTCAGAGATTCAAGCAATATATATAAATTGTGATTGCTATGTAGGATGCACAGATAGTAGAGAGTATGGTCAAAAAACAAAATAAAATTCGGTGATTTGAGAAGTGAATCTCATGTGTTTATATAGTAGATAAACAGCTGCAACCATTCACGAAGAGTTTTGACCAAAAGATGCAGCCACAACTCTTCAAATTGGATCGTATCTCTTGGCAAATGGAAGTGTGTGTTCAGAAAAATAGCAGTTGGAAAAGTTCAGTCTACTGACCCAAAATGACCAGTCAACTGAATATTCAAAGTTGGTGCAAAACAGAGTGTATCTGTGCAACTGAGCAGGTTCAGTCGACTGGTCATATTTGGTCGGTAGACTGACCTAGTTTTCAGTGCACAGTTCACACATTTTTTGAATAAATTCAATTTTAAAACAACTTTGATTTTGTATGGACTACTTGAGGATAGATTTTAACAATTCAAAGACTAAAAAACTTCAACAAATAAACATAATGTACTCAGTTCTGAAGTCTTGTCCCCTTTGTAGTTTCAATAGCATATCTCTTTCTCTTTTTGTCGCTTGTCTATATAGTCTTGTCACTGATTTATTTAAGCTCTTTGTCATGAATCAAAACTTATGATTCAACAAAATCCAGTATTATGATAATTTTTTATTGATGATATGCTTGGATTTTGGTATGTTTGATTTAAGCAAAATATTAGACAATCATTGTACACGGTTTTAAGGGCAAAACCGATTATAATGATTTATTTGTGAAAATTTATTATTTCATCCTTTTATGTAAATTTACATTTTTAACATTTTAATTCATTATTAAAAATCATGGGGTGTTACATAAGTAGTGTAAACTATGAATAGAATTCGTAATCTAAACCCTTATTTTATTGAAGGATCATAATTTGATCCAAAGAAGTGGAATAGAGTATAAAATTATCAAAAATGGCATAACGAAACAAATTCCATCAAATTAATGCAAATAATTGAAAATCTCAGCATAGAATTGACATATTGAATTAAAAAGGAATTTTGGGGAATTTATCTGTCATATTTTCGAAATCCCAAAACCCCTAAGGCATATTCAAATCCAAAAGGAAATACACTAAACAATTATTGAAAATAAATATTAAGGTTTCCACTCACTGAATAGCCTTAGTTTTGCCTTCCTTAGATTTGCATGCCTTGCAATCTCTTCCAGAAATACACACACGGTAGGGAAGAGGTATATATATTTATTAGATTCGTAATAGTTGGAGGAGAATAGAACAAGAATAAGTTAGAGGAAGAAGAAATAAATAGAAAATAGATTGGATTCTTACTTGAATTCTTTATGGAGTTTCTAAATCTAATTTAGAGGGATAATAATGGCATAGTTTCGTTGAATTCCCCAAAATAATATAAATAAAAGTGGAGAGGATAGGTTTCTATTTATAGGGGTTGAGATGCACCAAAACCGAAGGACAGAAATAGGTAGCAAACGGGTAAATCTAGAGTGCATAATTGAACAAAACATTGCTTCAAACCCTAACCGCCATTGGCAACTTTTGTTGCCAAGCGGTCGACTGCCTTACGAGACTGATCGACTGCTACAATCGATTGGTTGACCTATTCGGGTCGACCATTCCTTTTGTTCATAGGTCGTTTATTTATTTCCAATGCCATATTATTTTATTCCCAAATTAACTTTTTAGCAATAAAACGTTAACTAAACGTTTACTTAGCCCCCAAGCTAATTTTTGAAATTTAAACCTTAAATTTGATTTCTCATTTGAATTGGAATTGAAACTAAATTAATTTAATTCTAAAAACTTCAAACGCTTATAACTTCTTCGTTTGAGCTCCGATTTTAGCATATTACATATGGAAATAGGTGAAAATTTAGGAAAACGCAACGGATTAACTTTTATGGTCAAATTTCAACATTTATAAAATTCCCATATTTGATCTTATCATATTTAATTTAATTTAACCCGTTTAATTAAGGTTCATTTTACGGGGTGTTACATTCTTCCCTTCATAAAGGATTTGGTCCCAAAAACTTCTAAGGGCTGAAAAACGTAATGCGCAATAACATCCATGTTATACAAGCAATAATCTACACAACCATAGTCAACCAATATGCAATGTGGTTATGTACTGGAGACATACTAAAATGAGATCAATCCTAATGTGAGTGTGTAATCGTGTCATGAAAGTACGAATGCAAATACCTTAAACATTCACAAAAATTTCTACGTGTCTGTAAAGTGTTATGAAAATTTTCTAGAGAAAGGTTTTGGACAAAGAGTCCTCATGCCTTCCATCTGATTTTCTCACCGTTTTACTCGAGCCAATCTAATACTTTGTTGTAATGCCTTCGAGTTGCATGCCCTACGATGCACGCAATGGCATGGGATGTTATTGGCTCCATCTTAGAATCCCCCAGTTGATTAGGCTCTATAAAAATTATTATGCTACGAGGGTATTTCCTCAAATGAAAAAACGTCACGGACTCCAGCCAACATTAAAATTTCTTATTTTTCCCATATTGGGAAAAGGCCTAATAAATATAGTAACAACTTTCCAACTATCTAAATCATACGCTGCCTAATCAATTCTGAAATTCCAAAGTATCGTAATACATATTTGGTCCGAATAGAATTTATCGGTGGTTCCAACCCACAATTCGACGATTTACATGGCCTTCCAAAAAAATGCTTCAAGGGTGACATTCTAATCGTCAATTGGTGACTACAAACCTACTGAATTCTACTAAGGGTAAGCGCTACTCCTAAGGTCCTCCAAAGTTCAAGATGCAAGCTCTCAACAAATCCTCCAAGTTCCCATCCATTCTTTCAGTTTGTCCATCTTCAGTCGGTAAGCAATTCTCCGATTTAATGAAGTTCCTAAAGCTTGTTCCTAAAGAAACTGGGAACCACCTCCAGGTTTTATAGTAAACTATGGGTCCCCATAACTAAAGATGCAAAGCGCAACTCCATAAAGCTGTGTTGGAGCACCCAATTCCACTGCTTCTAACGGATCATTAATGCCACCTTCTTCTTAATCCTTGATTAGTAGGAAATTTCATTCTCATTCCTATACATTTCCTTTTTCCTTGCACGGTGGCATTTTGCGAGCTAAATCCCTTATGTTTCCCAAGATCTAAAGTTTTGAGATTGAAACATTTACTTACTATAAGCTGCTAACCTAATTTCCTCATTTACTTCCAGTTTTACCTATGGTCTATTGCTGGTTTAGTGTTCCCATAAAATTTCCATATTTACTTTTTTTTCCAATATATATCAAGTGGCTTAAATCTCATTCATAAAATCTACACACGAATAAAACAAGAATATATCTTATATCATATCATCCACTTTTCCAATAACTAAGGAAGACGACTAGCAACTATAATCCACGAAAGAAAATTTTACTAGAAGTTGCCATTTATTATAAATTAATATAAATGGTGTTGAGGTTCTAACACTTCTTTTTAAATTAAGATGTACTATCTTTTATATTTCGTTCCATTGCAACCCATTTTCTTAATTTCCCTTTTTCGGTCTTTTATAATTAGAGTCCATTTGTTGCTTCATTTAATATCCATAACAACTGATCATTACTATTAGAATTGGACCGTTTCCAATTAATCCTTCTTCAATCTTTCTAACCTACTTTAGGTTTCCAAAATCCATTCATTACTCAAGTTTCTTTCATCCACAAATGCAATATAAAGTTTCCTTAATTATTCCCCCTTTAGATTACTTTTTTTCTCATTAATTACAAATTTTTTGCTCGCTAAATTTGTAAGCAACATCCATAAATCATAATCCATCAATTACTAACCAATATGCATATAGTCTTAATTTATGCTATACCTAGTCATTTAGTGTGGCTGTATAATATCTATATCTAACTACTAATTCTATAACTAGAATACTCATTTTCATATTTTAATTCATCGAAGCTATCCTTTCAAAAAGATTACTGTCATAATTAACCACAATTAAGATTTTGGCTTTGTTTGAAATTACAAAGAATCATTTTTATTCCTATTATTGAAATAGTAGTGCAAATTATGGAAAGGAATATCCATATCTTAGACATCTTTTTCCCTTTTAGTGTATTCCTTATACTTCAAACAATAAAATTTTACATATATTTTGGAATTGGATAACATATGGAAATTACACGAAAATTGCTCCAAAATTAAAATATAAAAATTCATATTCTATAGGCAACTTATTCACAATGCAATTACAGATCTAGAATATCTTTACACTTTACCAACTTCATTAAATACAGGTTTGGGACTGACTTCAACTTTCTCGATCAGGTTGCACATTCTTCTACTTTACTCAAATTCTAAAAAACCTTAGTCTATCCTACTTAGGTCATGATCTATATCTACTCCATAAAATTTTATAAAATCATAAATTTCGCATACAAAATAAAATATCTTCACACAAATAAACTTATTTAAAAATAAGTATTTATCATTTCATTTCTTACAATACTCAAAACATGAAGTATCAAATTTAATATCTCCATCTTTGAAAATGTAAACTTTAATAAAAACCTTTATCAAAGATTCAAAATTCCTTTGTTCCTAAATAGGAATAAAATAATCTCCCCTTTTGAATCTATTTTATCAAAACTATTTCTTAAAAGTTAGACTTTATAATTTATGGAATCCAAAATTCTCCTGGTATTTCAAAACAAACTTGTGAAAAACATTCCTTTTCATAGCTTACTAAAATAACGATTTACTCCTTTTCGAAAATAGGAATTTAACACAAAAGATTCGACACTTAATTATCTTTCCAAAATAATATATTAAACCATTTTTGTTCCAAAGAGTTTTCTAGCTACAAAAATTATCGTTTATAAAATAGTAAAATTTTCACAATCATCATTTCAAAATAATAGTTATTTCTTTCTAAAGCTTATTATAATATTTATTACCTTATTACTCAAAATATACTATTCTTTGATGAAATATATCTCATAACTTTGCTCAAAAACTCTTAAAATCTCTTGCAACACTTTTCTTTATCAAATCCAATGTTATTATTGTTATACAAATAACTTTTGAATTCAAATTAGGAAACGTATAAAATTCTCATCTCATACATAAATGTTGCTCCTTGTACAAAGATATTTAACCTATTTATCAATCATCATTTAAATCCAATCAATTGTCAAATATTCCTACTATAATTTTATACGATAGAAAAATAGATGGAGTAGACAAAACCAACTTTTATCATTCTCTATTACTTCTTTCAATATCTCATTTAATAGAATTCACATTTCTATTATTACCTAAATTCCAGCCATCATTCTCTTCATCATTTTATATGGGATTGCTCTCTTTCTTATACTATTATATATTCCTTTCTTTCTATTTTCTATTTCTCTATCCCAAAATGGGTGTTATTTCTATCTATAAACCCCTAAAAAGAGTTCTAAAGAAATGCCTTTAAGTTTATAAACAAGGAAAAATAGAAAGATCAAAGAACCAAAAATTGAAATCTTTTTAATCTAATTAAAAGTGTTAACAAGTGAAAAAATTTCAACACATTAATTTACAACTAAAACCATCTACCATTTTGTTTCGAAAAAATTCACCGCTTTTAAAAATTACATTTCCCTTCCCAACTTTTCCAAAAGTAATTGTGGTATATTTCCAATGTTTTCTAAATCATAATTATATTTCTAAACATTTCCAACTTATATAGCCTCTAAGAAGTTATAGAGGAGAGAACTTTCAAATTGCATAAGAAACATAAAATAGAAAAATGGAATAAAATAAAAGCAAAGGAATTGAAAGCTATTCTAATTCAAACAAATTTTAAATTGAGAAGTTAATAAATGGAAACTTTTTTCTTCAACTTCTCAAGTCACTAAATTTTTTTAAAATTAAAATCACCTATCAAAAATGTTTCACCACCTTTTTAAAATTTACATCCTCTTTTCAAACTTTTTACAAAACAAAATGGTAGTATAATTTAAAAGTCATCTAAAATCGCTTTTTATCAAAATTTTCTGACTTATAAGATTTTCATTTCAAAATCTTTTGAAAGGCACTTTAAAATTTTTGAAGCGGTTTCTAAAGAAATAGTTTTATCAAATTATGTCACAAAATGTAGGATTAAAATTTGTTCTCTCTTTTAAACCTTTGTACTCTACCCTTTAAAAATCTAATTTCCTCCTTATATTGATGAATATATTCCTTCTTGCGGAAGTTTGCTCCATTCCTTACTTTTGTATTTTATTAATACATAACACTTTCATTTGTTACCTCCATAAATGTTAATTTGTCTTTATTAATTATCAACTTAACGGATGTTTCCTAAGGTCATTTATTTTCTATCGACATTTCCATCTACGTCCGCCCCTATTATTAAATGTCTATAGGGTCCACAATGATAAGGAAGACTAGGTCCTATCATGGAGTCAATTTCAATCTAGCTTCTAGGATGCTTCCATGAGTTGAGGTCAATCTCTCCCTAGTTTGTCCTAAAGAAATGATCTCCACCCCATGATCTCTATTTACTCATCCAACTCATAGATGCCTCATCCATCCTTTCGAATTATGCTTGCAACTACTTCTATTGTCGAAATTTACAGAGTTAAGTTTAAATTCAAATTAAGTATATATAGTATGAGTTTTTGAAAAACCTTTTGAAAAACCTTTTTCAAAAATAACTAGTACGTTATTCGTATGTATAGTATACTTTTCCCATTGATCGAGTAACCTATGCTCTAATACCAAATTTTATAAACCACCCCCAAACAGGCCTAAATTTCAACCCAAAAAAGGCCCATCGAAACTTAGATCCATTCTATGGCAAGATGTTGGTAGTAAAAATAAATAACACTACAGAGCCATAACTAAACTTTCAAAACTCACTGTGAATGGAACTAAATATAATAGTAAAGTGTACCCATTCATTTCAAAACCATAAAAATGTCATAATATAAAATTCTATAAAAACCGTAACATAGTACCCGTTACGTCGGTACACATAAAAGAAAGAAATTTAACAAATACTGCAACAATCCAAGCTTCTCCATCTCTAAGCATCGTCAAGGTCATCACTCCATCCTTAACTTATCTTGTAATAAGGAGGGAATCACAACAACAAATGTATGGTGAATACAAAATCTCGAGTCTTACCTTTTCAGTACTTGGACAATATATTTCAAAATAAGAATATTTCTAATAATATAAAACCATTAAAGTCATTTAATACTTGTTTATAAGGAAAGAAGGAAGGTCCAACCTCTTAATAATGTAAGATATGGTTCCCAAGCCACTTAATACTTCCCAATGGAAAATTGGCAGACCCCGTCATTTAAGACCTATTTTCAAAAACGTGCTTCTCAATGATACTATTTAGCTGACATCTTACGGAATGTTATAGGCCACTTAACACTTCCAAGTGGAAAATAGAAAGACGCTGTCATGTAAGACCTATTTTCATAAGTGGACCCTATTGTGATATCACCTAACGTAACCCCTTCGCCATTTAATACCTCATGTGGTTAATAAGGCAAGTCCAACCACTTAATGCCTCAAACCCTGAAGCAATCCCTTCATCTTGTGGCTCATACCCATAATGACGTCTCACATTAGTCCTCTATTAGTAGGAACTAGTAGCCAGATTAGCTGAGCAGATTTTCCCAATAGAATTTGGATTAATCTCGCGTCATTACAAGTATTTATCATAAAGTTATCTCACATAAGTAAAAGTGTACACAACAACTAGTATTCTCAAAGTGAAAGGCAGACTTCCATCATGTAACTCTATTGACTTCGCATCCCTATTACTTAGCCACAAATCAATTACTATGTATATCTATATATATACATACATATATATATGTATATATGTATATACATACTCATCTTATGGTTTCATAAATATGGCCTTATAAGGAATCTACCTTATTATGCTTTAAATTAATAATTAGGCTATATAAGAGTTTCCTCTTATTTTCACCTTAAAATCAATTACCTTCCTAATGGAGGAAATAAATATAAATAAATGTCTAGTTAACTATGCCAAATATGCAATAATTATACGTTAATTACGTAAATACAGGTGAATAAATATTTGCGCCCAATAAGTTTTAAACGTACGAATTTTATGCCTTAAACTAACGTTAAATGTCAATTTCGTAACCAGCTATTATTACAAGTTGTTTTCCTCAATTTCCAAAGATTTCATGAAATTTTAATGTCCAAAATATGGAATATATATTCATAACCAAACTGCAATAAAAGACTTGTAAATAAAATGGAAACTCAATTTATTACACCAATTCAATGGAATATCTTAAACAATAAGAATGCATTCTAAACCCCATATTATATTCAACTCCTCTTTGACAAAGAAATAGATAAAAATAAGTGGTGTAAAATATGAATTGAATTCCTAATCCAAACCCTTTATCTTATTGAAGGATCACAATTTGTCCCAAAGAAGAAGGAGAAGTGGAATAGACTATTAAATTATCAAAAATTGTATAAAAAACAAATTCCATCAAATTGATGTAAACTCAGCATGGAATTGACATACTTAACTAAAAAGGAACATTTAGGGATTTCATCTATCATATTTTCGAAATCTCAAAATACCTAAGGCATATTCATATCCAAAAAGAAATACACTAAACAATTACTGAAAAGAAATATTAAGGTTTCCACTCTCTGAATAGACATAGCTTTGCCTTCCTTAGATTTGCATTCCTCATGATCTCTTCCAGAATCTCTATCTTTTGATATATATATAGAGAGAGAGAGAGAGACACACACAATAGGGAAGAGGTGTATATATATGTATTAAATAGATTCAGAACGGCTAGAGGAGAATAGAATAAGAATAGGTTAGAGGAAGAAGAAATAAATAGAAAATAGATTAGATTCCTAACTGCATTCTCTACGAAGTTTCTAAATCTAATTTGGAGAGATAATAATGGCAAAGTTTCATTGAATTCTCTAAAATAATATGAAGAAAAGTGGAGAGGATAGGGTTCTATTTATAGGAGTTGAAATACGCTGGAACCGTATGATGGAAGTAGGTAGAAAATGGGTAAATCTGGAGCATACAACCAAGTAAAACATTGCTTCAAACCTTAGCCGCCGCCGGCAACTTCTACTGCCAAGCGACCAACTGCCTTTGAGTGACCGGTCGACCGCTACAGTTGACCAATTGACCTATTCAAGTCGATCGCTCCTTTTATTCATGGAACCTATTCTTCCCTCCTAAAAAGGATTTCATCTCGAAATCTTCCAAGGATGAACAACGTAACGCGCAATAATATCCATATTATATGTAATGACCCAAAATTTCACCACTTTAATTATAGAATGTTTAATTAATTTTAAATATTCAAATAATAGATTTTAATTAAAATATAACTCTTTTAAATAATAAACAATAATGGTGAAGTAGATTTTCAAATTTGTTTATGAAAATATATAGTTCGAAGAAAAATCGAAATTATGACTGGAATTCGTTTTTTGAATTTTCATTGGCTCGAAGTTATTGGAAATATTGTGAACTCGTTAATGTAACTATACATATTTATAAATAAGTTAGGGTATATATGTATATGCAATGCGTACATATATACTTATGTATTTTTATTTAGGTATATAAGGTTTAAAGTATAATTTAATAAAAGAAAATGTCACATCATAAGCCAACATAAGTTAATTTAAGTAATAAAACATATTAACATATTGGCCAAGGTGTTCATGAAGGAGACAAAGGGGTTGGCATGAGGCACAAGGGCGGAAGGTAAAGTATAAGGGGTAAATTGGTGATTTAATTTATACGCTTAATATATATTCAAATTTCCTAACTCTTATTATAATTTTCTCATTTCTACTTTATAAAACTCCTATAAGTTTTTATGAGTTATCTAATGACTGCCAAATAATTTTTAAAGTTTTAAAAACATTAAATTTATCACTTATAAGTACCCCTTTCATTTCTTCAATTTTTCCTTCTCTTCTCACGGCCATAACTCCTGTTAAACTACTCCTAATAAAGAAATTATTTTTCTCAAATTCAAGAGAATTGAGTTGGATACAATTTTCATTTACGCCATTTCTTCAGTTTTCGAGTATTAGTGGGTCAAAAATAAATTTCTTTCAAACTCATTTTCGGACCCAGATTTTCAAGTTTGAAATATCTCATCTTCTTTTGATCGTATTCCCCTCAAAAGAAATCCATATTGAGTGATTCTTTTTTAAAAAAAAAATTGTAAAGAAAATAATTTCATGGAACTATATCTTTGACAACTTTTCCAAATTTTGCGATTAACTTGTCAAAAGAATTAGTTGGAAGATAACCCACTTTGGGTTATTTTGGCTAGCTTAAGGTGAGAAAAGCTTGTTTTTATTTTAAGTTCCGAACTTTAAATTATTGTTATCTTGGTTATAAAATTATTTTGCTTGATTTTTTGGATGTTAGTGGATGTATGTGTGTATATTTGCTTAGAGGGTAATATGTATGTGTCTATATATATATATATATATATATATATATATATATATTTGCTTGGATGGTAATATGTATGTGTTTGTATGGAAATTTTACCTAGACTTGTAAGAGTAAACTAAAAGTAATTTAAAAGATATAAAGTTGTGATCTTTGTATTGTTTGTGTTCGGATGGGTCTCCATATGTTGTAATCCTTAATACATGATTGTATGTTAAAGAAAGTTTAGCACTTGAATTTGATTGGTAGGGACATAGAAATTCTTTGTTTTAAAAACTACTTTACTTGAGAATTGTTTGTGAAAAGTTATAAGTTTTAAACTTTGATTTAGTTCCTAAAACCTTACCTTTGTTTCAAAATCTTATATTAAATTATAAAAGTAGATAATATATGAAAGCTAAGCATTTTAAAGACTTTGATATATTAAACAAGTTTTGGAAATTTTGGGTTGTATAACGATAGTCGCTATAAATGCATTTCGTGAAAACGAACGCTTTTTGAATTTAAAATGTTTTAAATTAAGTATCTTTTTGAAAATATTTTCAAACATATTTTAAGTATGTAAAATAAATATTATTTATTTATTCATTTACGTAATTATTATTTAAAGTAATTAAATAAGGCAATTAGTACTTGATCAGTAATTAAGTTAGGGTAATTAGTACTTAATTATTCTTAAGTAATTAATTATAACGTGTTAATTAATTAAGAACTTATCATTATTTAGTTAAGATCCATTAAATTATTTATCTAAAAAAGGGTTTAATTATTAATTTATTTCTAATCAAGTTAAATTTAAGTAAAGAATTAACTTAAACGTAATTATGATTTTTTTAAATAAAGGTTTAATTTATTATTTAGGTTTAATTAAGGATTAATTAATTAATTAATTGAGAGTAATTAATAATCAATTATTATTTAATAATCAATTGAAGATTAATTAAGGTTTAACTATCGTGAGAAATGCGGAATACGGATCTTAAGGCTAGAATTAACACTAGAGGAGGGCATGAATAGTGTTTTAAGGAATTACTAATTCTTTTTGAATTTATATTAATTTGAACACAAATGTATGCAATATTCAGACACAGACATGATCATAGAATCAAACACAGACGCAAATATAAAGTAAAAAAATAAAGAAAAGAACACACCGGATTTTATACTGGTTCGGAGTTACCCTACATCCAGTCCTGCAACAAAAGTACGGATTTCCTTTCAAAATCAATTTTCACAATACACCCTCGATTTCAAGGCCACGACGTATACCACTCCAGATTCACAATCCTCTGGGTAGAGATACTTGATTTTACGGACAGCAAGTTCACCCAATTGATTTCACAGGCTACAATCACATCATTTCTCGCTTGATTGATTTCATAGCCTACAATCACAGCTTTTCTCACTCAATTTATTACAAAAAAGCCTATAGCTCTGAATAACACTGGGATCTTGTTGAGATAGTGATAGAGAATCAAACCAGAATTGATCTAGTTAGATTCAATGTTGATTTCAACAGAGTAATGGTAAAAATATATATATAAAGAAATGTGGAAGAAGAAGAGGAGTGAAATCAGAGAAAATATGTATATTAATTTGTTTAAAACTGTCCCTATTTATGGTAGAACAGCAGCCATGTCCATTCGTGAAAGGATATGATGAATGGAAACTTTCTTTGAAATTCAAAATTTTTGAAATAAACTGCTACCTTGTCGGCAGGGGTCCCTAGGGGTTGTCGACAGGCCTATGGTATTTTGGGTGATTTTTTTTTCTTGAATATAACTTCTATCTTGTATTAAAACTATTTTAAGCTTTATATATATGCTTAACTATAGTTAAAATACATAAATAAGCATAGAGAATAATATTTTGGTATATGTAAAATTTTACTATATATTTAAATCTAAGTATAAATATTAAAAGTTAAATATATTATAATTAAAAGATAGTTTAAAACCAAGGGTACTTTGATTTTGAAGATAAAGATTATTTTGAGGCTAAACGTATTTTAAAACCAAGATAGATGTCTTTGATTCTTTTAAAAGGAAGGTTTCGAAATCATTTTGAAAACAAGATATCATTTTGTAAAACATTTGAATAAAAGTTAGTGGATACAAAACAATGTTCCACTAGATTTTTCGTAGGTTACATCCTACTTAGGGTTCCATCCCTTTAATAGGCTCGAAGTGGATTCCATTCCACGAATAAATTGGATTTTAAGATGTCAGTGCTTTTATAGGAGTTTTAACAAAATTCCTAATTAAATTACTTATTATTGAAATCTTGAACTCTTGATAATCTTGATACTCATGAATCTTCAATCTTGACATCTTCAATCTTGAATCTCTATACTGTACAATCTTCATTCTTGGTACCTACATGGTTAAATCCTGCATATACATATATATCTAAACTATAATGTTAGTATTTATATTTTATAATCTTATTCTAAGGTTTTGGTCATCAAAACCATCTTCTCAGGGACTAATAATCTCCCTCTTTTTGATGATGACAACCTTTGTTTATAAAATATTACTTCTATCCTAATAACTCCCTCTAAAACTAATTACTCCCCCTTAATCTATGCCTAACTATCCTATTTTATACTTCTCCCCTTTTTTCATCAACAAATAATTACTCCAAAATATATAACTCCCCCTAAAACTAATACTTTATGACATGTGATTATAATGATAGTGTTATCATAAATAATCAACACTTAATTCTAAAACTAAAACTTAGTCCTTAATTACTAACTATCCTAACTAAGAATCCATATACAATAATACTTATAATAGTGATAATGTGAGAATTCAAATATAAGAATACAAATCATTTATTATATATTGTTATATTTATATTTGCGTAGAAGACGAAAGTAAGATCATATAACAATAAGAAAGAGAGAAAAGAAACTAATGTGTGTCCTTGAAAATGGGAGATCTATGAATTAAGCAATTTGGGTAGTGGAAACAGAGATTTCCACATTGTTCGACTAGATTTCCATCCTTGTCAAAGCATACTTCGCCAATGCAAACAACTTTGTCGTCATCTTCAGCGTGCTCTTCTTCCATGAGGGCTTCTTCTTCTTCTTCCTCGCTATCCTCTTGCACTTGATCTCTTGAAGATTCTTCATCAATCAAGATCGGATTAGCACGATTGTCCATTAGAAACTTTTTCAAATTTCTAAGGATTTTTCCTATCCGTTCTTGTTCTTTGGCCATTCTTAGTTGCACTACTTGAATTTCGGTCATTAATTGCAGTGTATCCTTCAAGGAATCCTCCATTTCAATCACTCGTGCAAGCATAGTTCGTTAAAATGGTCCAGTAGAAGGAGAAGGAAATGAAAAGGTTGAATTTTTATTTGATTTGGAAGAGGAGGACATTGTTTTATTGTTTCAGAAGTTAGATTAGAGAAAGGATAGAAAGAATGAACAAAATTTCGAAATAAGAAGAATATATAACCACTTATTTGAATTTTGGCGGGAAAATTTCAAAAGAAAAAATCATTACATGTCGACAGGGGTAAGGAAGGGTTGTCGACATGGTACCTTTATTTTTACTATTTGATTTAATTTAATTTTTTTAATTATACTTTGTTATTTATATTCTATATTTCAGTTATTGAATAAATACCTAATTCTCTTCTTCATTTAGTAAATATAGATTCATTTAAGGGTTTTGTTAAGATATCAGCAATTTGGTTCTCGGAATTGATATAATCGAGAGTAATTACTTCCTTACTTATATTATCTCCAAAAAAATGATGTCTTATATCAATATGTTTAGTTCTAACATGATGAGTAGGATTTTTGGATAAATTTATTGCACTAGTATTATCATAATAAATTGGTGATTTTGAGATATTTAAACCAAAATCTTTTAAAGTTTGTTGAATATATATTACTGAGAACAAGCCAAAGCAGCAGAAATATACTCTGCTTCAGTTGTTGATAAAGAAACTGTGTTTTGCTTTTTACTAAACCAGGAAATCAGAGAATGCCCCAAAAAGTGAAAAGTTCCACTTGTACTTTTTCGTTCTGATTTACAACCAGCATAATCAGCATCATAGTAAGATATTAATTCAAGAGAATCATTTTTAGGATAAAATAAGCCATAATCAAAGGTTGTTTAACATATCTTATAATACGTTTTACAACTTTTAAGCGAGTCTCTTTAGGTTGGGATTGATATCTTGCACAGAGACAAACACTATGCATGATATCAGGTCTACCAGTAGTGATATAGAGTAGTTATCCAATCATTCCACTATATAATTTTTGATCTACATCTTTCGAGAGATCTTCTTTACTTAGGTACTCATTGGTTGCCATGGAAGTGGGTTTTCCACTTGCAGTAGTCAAACCAAATTTACTAACTAGGTCTTTAGCATATTTTTCTTGACTTATAAAGATACCATTATCTAACTGTTTTATTTGCATTCCTAAAAAGAAGTTTAATTCACCCATATGACTCATCTCAAACTCTTTTGTCATTATTTCAGAAAATTCTTTATCATTTCAAAATTAGTTGATCCGAAAATGATATCACCTCTGTAGACTTGTGCTAGTTGAATATCATTTTTATTTCTTTTAATAAAAAGAGTATTATCTACTTTACCAATTTCAAAGTTTGATTGTAATAAGCAAGATCTTAGTCTATCATACCACGCTCTAGGAGCTTGTTTTAGACCATATAGAGCTATCTTAAGTTTGTAAACATGATTTGGTAATTTTTCATTTTTAAAAAGTGGTGGTTGTTCATCATATACTTCATCTTTTACAAATCCATTTAAAAAGGCACTTTTAACATCCACTTGATGTAATTTGAAATTATTATGATTTGCGAAAGCAAGTAGAATCCTAATGGCTTCTAATCTTGCTACGGGAGCAAAGGTTTCATCAAAATCTATTCCTTCTTCTTGACAATAACCTTGAGTGACTAACCGGACTTTATTTCTAAAAACCTTACCTTGTTCATTCATTTTATTTTTATAAACCCATTTATCTCCAATTATAATTTTATTTTCATGTCTAAGAACAAGTTCCTAAACATCATTTCTAGTGAATTGATTTATTTCTTCTTGCATAGCTAAAATTCATGAATCATCAGTTGATGCTTTCGTTGGATTTTTGGGTTCAATAGTTGATATAAAGGCTACATTGCTCATTTTACTTAGTTGATTTCTAGTTGTAAAAACAGATTGCATGTCTCCTAGTATATTTTCTATAGGATGATATTTTAAAAGATTAATCTTTTTATTAGGATGACTAATTTCCTTATTAGTTTCAGTTGACTCTTGATTTTGAGTGATCAAATCCTCTTCATCATTTGTATCTTTAAAAATTTTAAGACTTTCATCGAATGAAACATGCTTTGTTTCTTCCATGGTGTTAGTTCTTAAATTAAACACTATGTATGCTTTACTTCTATTACAATATCCGATAAAGATTCCTTTGTCGAATTCAGGATCAAATTTATCTAAATTATCTTTTGTATTTAAAATAAAACATTTACTTCCAAAAATTCTAAAATAAGATACCTTAGGTTTCTTTGTGTGAAGAAGTTCATAAGATGTCTTATCAGTTAAGGTCCAATTAAAATTCTATTTAAAATATAGCAGGCGGTAGCAACTGCTTCTGTCCAAAAATATTTTTGGTAATTTACTATCTGAAAGCATAGTTCCCACACACTCTTGAATCGTCATATTTTTACGTTCTACTACTCTGTTTTGTTATGGAGTTCTTGGAAATGAAAAATTGTGAGTTATTCCCTTTTTATTGTAGAATTCCTCAAACTTTTCATTTTCAAATTCACCACTGTGATCATTATGGATGGTTATAATTTTTACAGAAAGTTGATTATGAATCCTTTTTTATAAGTTCTTAAAACATTCAAAAGTATCACTTTTATGTTTCAAAAATATTGTCCATGCAAATCTAGTTTAATCGTCTACAATTACAAAAACATGTTTACTATGGTTTATTGACTGAATTTGAGATGGACCAAATAAATCAAGATGAAGTAATTCAAGAGGTTTTGAAGTTGAAATCATATCTTTTAATTTAAAGGAACTTTTTCTAAGTTTTCCTAATTGACATGCATCACATAAACTATCTACTTTAAAATTGATTTTAGGGATACCTCTTACTAGATCATGTTTTGAAAGTCTAGATAAGAGTTGGAAATTCAAATTCCTAAATCTTTTATGCCAAATCCAAGGGTCACTTGAATTTGCCAAAAGGCACAGGTTATCATTTGAAACTTTCATACTAAGAATATAAATAATCTTTTTCCTAATTCCCTCAAATATTATGGTTGAATTATTATCTTCAATGTGACCCTTATCTTTTACAAATTTAATTTTATATCCTTTATCGCAAAATTGACTAATACTTAGCAGATTATGTTTCAGATTCTTAACTAGCAAAACATTAGTAATAATAGGAGTTTTAGAGTTACCGACTTTGCCGATGCCGATCACATATCCTTTTGAGTTGTCTCCAAAGTTAACCACTCCTCCGTCTTTGTATATTATATCATTCAGCATATCCAGATTACCAGTCATGTGTCTAGAGCATCCATTATCGAGTATCCATTTATTCTTTTTGATCTGCACAATTTGTCCATTGTGGATTGATTCCTCAACACCCATAAAGCATGTTTCATGCACATTATACAATTTTGGTAGACAACTTGAATTTGAATATTGATTATATGTAGACTCAAGAGACAATGATGATCTGAATATTTCTAAACTAGTATTAGCAAGTTTTTTAAACATAGCCATTTTAAAAGCTTTTTCAAAAATCATATTATGAAACTTTGAAAACCTCGCTCTGATACCAAATGTGAGAAATGCGGAATACGGATCTTAAGGCTAGAATTAACACTAGAGGGGGGTGAATAGTGTTTTAAGGAATTACTAATTCTTTTTGAATTTATATTAATTTGAACACAAATATATGCAATATCCAGACACAGATATGATCACAGAATCAAATATAATTGCAAATATAAAGTAAAAACAATAAAGGAAAGAATACACCGGATTTTATATTGGTTCGGAGTTACCCTACATCCAGTCCTGCAACAAAAGTACAGATTTCCTTTCAAAATCAATTTTTACAATTACACCCTCGATTTCAAGGCCACGAGGTAAACCACTCCAGATTCACAGTCCTCTGGGTGGAGATAATTGATTTTACGCGCAACAAGTTCACCAAATTGATTTCACAGGTTATAATCACACCTTTCCTCGCTGGATTGATTTCACAGGCTACAATCATGTCTTTTCTCACTCAATTTATTACAAAGAAGCCTATAACTCTGAACAACCCTGGGATCTTATTGAGATAGTGATAGAGAATCAAACCAGAATTGATCTAGTTAGATTCAATGTTGATTTCGGTAGAGTAATGGTAAAAATATATATAAAGAAATATGGAAGAAGAAGAAGAGGAGTGGAATTAGAGAAAATATGTATATTAATTCGTTTGAAACTGCCCCTATTTATAGTAGAACAATAGTCATGTCCATTCGTGAAAGGATATGACGAATAGACACTTTCTTTGAAATTCAAAATTTTGAAATAAACTGCTACCTTGTCAACAGGGGTCCCTAGGGGTTGTCGACAGGCCTATGGTATTTTTGGTGATTTTTTTTTCTTTGAAAATAACTTCTATCTTGTATTAAAACTATTTTAAACTTTATAAATATACTTAACTATAGTTAAAATACATAAATAATATTGTCCGTGAGCATAGCTCAGTTGGTTGAGGACTACCTTGCAACTATGGAACAAACTTCCTGGAGGTTGCGGGTTCGAGTCCCGCAGCTGAGATATGTTTCCCTTAAGGCCTTGAGCGGTCTATCCTCAACAAAGCCGAAAATGGTAGAGGATTTATGCTCTTGGCTGGGCTGGCTAAAAAGGGGGGTCGGTGTGGCGGACAGCTATATCCCCTAGCTCTACTCTCCGGAGTAGGGTTTTAAAAAGAAAAAATACATAAATAAGCATAGAGAATAATATTTTGGTATATATAAAATTTTACTATATATTTAAATCTGAGTATAAATATTAAAAGTTAAATATATTATAATTAAAAGATAGTTTAAAACCAAGGCTACTTTGATTTTGAAGATAAAGATTATTTTGAGGCTAAAAGTATTTTAAAACCAGGATAGATGTTTTTGATTCTTTTAAAAGGAAGGTTTTGAAATCATTTTGAAAACAAGATATATTTTGTAAAACATTTGAATAAAAGTTAGTGGATACAAAACAATGTTCCACTAGATTTTTCGTAGGTTCCATGCTACTTAGGATTTCATTCCTTTAACAGGCTCGAAATGGATTTCATTCCATAAATAAATTGGATTTTAAGATGCCAATGCTTTTCTAGGAGTTTTAACAAAATTCCTTATAAATTACTTATTGTTGAAATCTTAAACTCTTGATAATCTTGATACTCATGAGTCTTCAATCTTGACATCTTCAGTCTTGAATCTCTATACTGTACAGTCTTCATTCTTGGTACCTGCATGGTTAAATCCTGCATATACATATATATATATATCTAAACTATAATGTTAGTATTTATATTTTATAATCTTATTCTAAGGTTGTTGTCATTAAAACCATCTTCTCAGGGACTAACAACTATTTGTTTAATAGTTAATTATGGTTTAATTATTAATTTAAGGTTTAATTATTAATTTAAGGTTTAATCATTTTTAAATAAAGAGTTTGAATGTCGTGTGATTATGAAATAAAAGTTTTAAAGTTTTTAACCACATCATTTATAAAAATCGTTTTTTTTAAAGCAACTCTCTTTTAAAGGATGTTTTAAATCCAAGGGATTTCTTTATCTACTATCTTTAAGTAACCCCAATTGAATATGAAGCCTAATGATATTTGCTTAGTAGAATAAATTACCGTGACGCTAATTAACATGTATTTTGACATCTAATTGGTAGAATAAATCACCTTTCTACCATAGTTCACCAACTAGATTATATTGACATCTATTAGGCAGAATAAATCCTTATTATGCTATTCTATTAACTTGGACATTTACCCATATCTTGATTGATTATTATTCATTGATTCCCTTTACATATCTATTCCTTATGTAATACATATGTTATAAGTTAGATAAGTCAAAACCAATTAAATGAACCATTATAGTCACTAAGCCTCTTTCTGATTTTGCAAATTTTAATGTTTCAATTTATCCTTTATGAAATGGTTTAAAGTTTATTATTATTTTAAATATGATATTTAAAAGATAGTCAAAAACTTATTTTATTAAATGTTTGAAGTTAATTTAATCTTTTTAAATGATTGTTTAAAATTGGTGTTTTGTTAATACGGTTCAAAAATAATTAAATGAAGAATATTTTAAATAATAACGTGTTTACTTAATGGTGTTTTAGATAATTGATTTTATCAAGGGAACTTTATGGACTAAGTTTTATTAAAGGAGTTTTGTTTTAAATAAAGAAGTTTTATAAATGACTTTGGCGATCTATAAAGAGTGTTATAAATGGTTTTGAAGAAATTATTATACACAAAATAATTTGGAGTCTTAGGTAAAGGAAATATTATACACAAAAGATATTTGTTAAAAGGATTTATCCAAGGAAATTTAGAAAAGAATTTGAGATTTGATTTCGTTTCATCGACCTTCTTAATTTCGGTGGTATGGACATTCGTCCCACATTTAACACAAAGGAATATTGTTTGAGGTTATCTTTATCTCCAATTTAATTACATTTTGTTTTGGTCCTTTGATATGATTTGCAAATGAGAAACCTTTGACACATGTTTTGCGAATGTACTTATGTCAGTGAGATAAGTTTATGGAAGTTTTTGATAAACAATTCTAAAAAGAGATTTTAGTAAATGAAAGAATTGTTTTGAAGCTTAGTTGTTGCTATGAGTAATTAAATCTCTAGATTACTGTTATCTGTTTATTTGATGGCTAAATTACCAACTATCAAATCTGAACCTGTTTTAACTCAGGAAGTATGTTATGTATATTCGAGTTTCCTGATGAGGATCCGAATTCTTATTTAATACTTTCAAAGAGGCAGAATTGAGTTAGCCAGAAATTATCACTTAGTTTGGAGACATTGGTTTCCAGATTTGTCCAAACCACTCCAAACTAATAGCGTTTGCGATGAAGTAAGATATGGAGCTATACTATTCTTGTTGAGAGTGATTCCAAAATGGAAGATAATAAATTTTGAATGTTTGTTTGATCCCGAAACAATTTGAATGGATAAATAGTAGCATTGCATTTTTTCCTGGAGGGCAGTGTCGGCATTCCAAGATGATATGTTAGTAAAAGAGGTAAAAGGGTAGCCTCAAGCCTCACAACCCAGAAGAATGGCTAAAATAGGGTATGCAGCAGAGCCATGTGGTTAGCTACCATTAGGAGCCGTCATCTCATTCTAGATTTTCCCTTAGAGTTGTTTTGCACGTAGGCATCGAGGGGCAAAGTAAACCAGCCTCGATGTTAAGAGGTGAGGTAATCCGGCTTGTCATGTTAATAGGGCAAGCCATCTCGACGTAGCGGAGGGATAGATGCATTTGTAGCCCTTTGATACATTTTCTAGAGGTGTATCATCGAAAGGTAGTCCCTTACCTTTCCATAGTTGGAACTCATCCCCCAATATGAACCTTTATAGATTTAGATGTGCCCAACTATGTTAAAATTGAGATGCAAGCATTTCAGCTATATTCTATATTTACTTTAAACCTAGACATTATGACAATATCACTGGATTTTTCTAATAAAATGTTTTAGTTATCTTAGGTAAAAACCCATCCGTGTATATGTGCTACATAGTCTTACGAGATACTTTTTATTTTAAAATCCTTTTCAAATATAGTAATCCATGTGATTTGTTTCAAGCTTTCCTTATGTTGGTTTTACCAGAATGACCTGGGCGTTGTTTTTCTATAATGCTCGGGCCAGCCCGAGCATATTTTTCAGATTTAACTGGATCCTTTGGAGCTTTCAGGAGATGAGCTAAATTCTCTAAGACGTACTCATGTATCTTATATTCTTCCGCTATTTAGTTGTTCTTGATGACTGTTCATGGTATTCATTAGAAATTGTAAGGACAAGCTGTTATAACTGTCTAGGCAGATAATAGATTAATGCACTCTGATGTTGTGTATAATAAATATGATTTCTTTTTGTAAAAATTCTTCATATTATATATTACTCATCACGTTTTGTGAGATTTTGTTCTTCCTTTTTCTTTCTTTCACCCCAAACGACCTATTTTTTGGACACTTAAATGATCGACATATGAATAACGTGGATGTAGTAAGTGCGTCTTTTGGTGTAAGAAAGGCAGATCATTATGTTATACAACCAAGTTATCTACACAATCATCCACTCAACCAATAGTACAATGTGATTATGTATTGCAGACATGCTAAAATAAGCTCAATCCTAGCGTGAGTGTGATCATGTCATGAAAGTTTGTATGCAAATATACCAAACATGCATAAAAATTTCCACATGAGAGTAAAGTGGTTGTGAAAAGGTATAGTAAACACGATACAACCAAAATCCTAATTTTGAAGAGAAAATTTTCCAAAGAAGGTTTTGGACGAAGAGTCCTCATGCCTTCTGTAACGACCCGTAAATTTTCGATAATTAAAATAGCTAATTTAATAAGATTTCGTGATTTAAGGTTAGAAAAAAAATTGTAATTCGTTTGGAATAATAATAACTGGAATGAATTGCGACAATAACTATCCAAATAATTATTTATAGATTGAATGGAGTTCCAATATAATTGAATTATCTCAAATGTTATAAATTGGTTAAGGGAATATATGGAAAAAAATGTAAATAAGTGAATAAGGATTGTGAATTATTTAGGTAGAAATACAAATTTTAATAGATTGGTTTCGAAGATTTGAATAGTAATAAGTATTGAAAAATAAATGCTACTTAGTGAATGCCTTTGCAATCAATAGTTGGATAGGATAATATATGTTGAATTCATTGGGTATAATAGAGTAATTGATTGATTTAAAAATCAAATAATTGAATATTGAACAGGTAAATTGTTTAAATTAAATATTTAAAACTTATTGAATAATCGAATAACTGTAAAATGAAAATAGGGTTCTAAGATGTGAATTGGTTTTAAAGGTTAAATTGTATAAGTTCGTTTTGAGTATTTCAAAAGATAGTGATTTAAGAATAATCAAATTTGTTTGAATTTAATATTACAAATGTTTGAATAATTAAATTTTGAATTTGATATGATTAATTTGATATTGAAATTTAATATATGAAAATAGAGTGAATAAATGAAATTTGATTTAATATGATTCAAATTGGTTTCCAAAGTGAATGTAAGTTATATTGGGATTATAATAGAGTTAATAAGATTTTTAAATTGGAATTTATTGGATAATTGAATAATAGGTTTAATATGATTAAAAAAATGATTTGTAAAATTTTATTTTATCATATTAAAGTTAGAATGAAGTTTTAGAACTTTTAAAATCAAATTAAAAGTAAATTTGTGAAAATTGAATATTTTAATATTTAATTGACGAGTTAAAATAGCCATTTTTCAACCAGTCTCAGATTTCGACGAAACCAGTTTCATCGGATCCTTAACGTGATATTATTGTAAGGTTTGAAATTTCAAGTCAAACGGATTTATCGTTTATCAGGGGCGAGCCAAAACGCATAAAAATTTGTTTAATCGATTTAATTTAAATTTGATCGTTTATTTCCATAACTCGCACAAACGATCGAATTAGCCTCCGAAACCTATTCCATTGTGTCCGGAACGTGGGGTAAACCCTAGAAACGCCAGCCGGCACGCTTCGTTTGGAGTTCGGAAAACCCGGGATGAATAGTGTTCGTCGTTTTTCTATAAAAGCACTTCATTATTTTCTTTTTCCAAAATAAACCAAAACCCTAATTTCTATGGCCAGCCGCCAGTTAACAAATGAATGGCCGAAATGCTCCTATCTTTCTCCTCAAAAACCTTCCAATTCGTTCATCTATTCGAAGAACCTTCAACTAACAAATCGAAGAGCAAAGGGAGCTCTTCGAATCTATACGGAGTTGATGGGATTTGGAGCAGTGTGGTAGAAGCTAGGGGGGCCGTCGGCCTGCAGTTCGAGCGCGATTCTCGGGGAGAGGAGGAGGCCGAGCTTGATGCTCCTTTGGCCGATGATGGAGCTCGCGTGGGGGGTCGGAGTGGTGGTCCCTGATCAACGTGAAGTGGTGTATATTGGCCGCGAGATTTAGGGTTAGGGCCGGCTCTTGGGTTCGAACGTACAGGAGCTCAAACGCGTGAAGATGGAAGAAGCTTCTGTGTGCGGCCCTGATGCAAACAACAGGAAATAGACGGCTATGATGGTAAAAGAGTTTAAAAATAAAAATAAATATAGAAATTGATTTATATAAATTTGTGTAAACTTCAAAATATCATAACTCTTTCATACGAGGTCCGTTTTGGACGAAACGAATTGCGTTGCAATCGTTTTGTCGAGCACTACGCTATGGAATTGGATTAGAGTCGTTTGGAGCTAGTGAAAATTTCGGGTAAAATTAAACGCTCGTTTAATTTTATTCGAAATAAAACGCTGGAACTACATTGAAATCAAGGCGAGTATTTTATAACGCTCACAATGTACTAAATATCTTTATTAGTTAAGTTGAATAATATGAAGTGATATGAATTTTATTTGTCGTTGTTTGATAAATTTAATTGTCATATAGATTGTCATTTGAATTAACCGTTGAAAATTTAATTGACAGTTAAATTGAAATTGAAATTGAATTGCGATTAAATTACCTGACATTGATAACTATGAAATTTCCATGAATTGTATTGTCTATTGGATGATGTATTTCGATGGATGCTATTGGTTGGCATTTAAATGTTTGGATGTTTATTTGCTTATATATATCCTGTTACGCATACATATGAAACTGTGATTTGATTTAAGTGATATATATTCATCCCTGACATTTAATTGAAATAAATAATTGCTTGGCCATAGAATAGAAAACTATATACGGACACCGGATTGGCTAAATTAAAAAAATTTAAAATCGTCGATTTGAAATTTATTTAAATGTTTTGATTTAAAAGTTATAAATAGAAATAAATTTATAGAAATCGAATTTATCAAAAAAATTGAGTTTGGAGTGTTGAAATAAATTTTGGTTAAAAGAAATTGTTAAATAATTAAAGTGGAGACTTTGGAATTTAAAATCGGGATATGATTGAATTTCGAAAAAAATTTATTTATTTTAAAGATTTAACCTTAATTCGATCTTTGAATATTACTAAGTAAAAGTGATATAAAAATGATATTTTGAAATCGACCTTGGAATTGAATCATATTTGAAATTTGGATTTAAACTTGAATATTGATGGATAATTTTGTTAAGTGTTATAAATGGATACTATTGAAAAATCAAGCTCCAAATCGATACAAATTGAAATTGAATTAATTGAAAGTGAATATAAATTGAATAAATTTGAAGTCAAAGTTGACGTTGATTGAATCGAAACCGAAATTGAATCGGTAGAAGGGAAATTGAAATTGTTTTGAATTGGGAAGTTATAATTGAAATGGTTTGGTTTAGAAGCTATTTTATTTTGTTTTCCAAATTACTCGGTTATATAAACCATTTTTGAGTACTTAAACTATTTTAATCTATTTTAAATCTACTTAACCCAATTTAAATTATTTTAAACTAATTTATCTATTTTAAATCCATTTTAAGACTTTAAGTATTCTTAACTACTTTAATTATTTAAACTACTTTTAAACTACCTAATACTATTTTTCTAAAAATTTCAAGCTGGTCAATAAGGTGAAATGTTTATGTTTAAATCTTGAATTTAAATACGAATTGGGTTAAATGAAGTTGCAACCTAAATTGAAATCTGAAATGATCTTGAAATCGAAATGAGATATTGAGGCGAGAAATGATCTTTGAAAAGGAACCTTATATTTTGAATGGCTATGACGATATTTGAAATGGATTTGATTTTGAAGCGAATATGATATTTTGATATCAATTATGAATCGATTTGAAATGTAAAAGAGCCATCGGTGTACTAATACGTAGTTATTAAAGAGACCGGGATCGGATATGGACATACTCTCTGTCGATACCGAAAACCACTTTAATAACTATTATACGCGGAGTGTTGATCCAGAATGAAGTGGATGGTTTGGTGAACGCGTTGACTGAATAAAGAGAACGATATTAGATGACCCCTGACATGACTAAAACAGGAGCCGCGCCGGGCCATTGAGGTTTGCCATCTCTAGCGGACACACTTCTTCGATACCATATCTATTACATTTGTGATTCGATTTGGGTGCACCCCTTGATTTGGGAGTGTTGTTTCGCGATGTTGGGGTAGCTGCTGGCTATGCTCAACATCAGTCCGGATCATGCAACTACTAGTATCCTAGTTGGTATCACCTCATGTACCGTGTCATACTGATTATCCTATTCGCGACCACTACCTTTTGTTTTGTGTTATACCTATGGGGTACCCTCTGATAACCACCAGTTTACGGTGGGGCTTACGGTGCTGTACAGACTATGGTATTATAAAAATGTGTTAAGGGGGATTCTGGTAACGCCTTAACGCTATTTTGATATTTTATATTACTGATAGGCATTATCTACTTAGCGTACATTACTACATAGTAGATAGTTTAACGGATCCTTAAGAGATGGAAAATCCCGTAACATCTCTTGAGTTATTGCACGCACGTTGACACTGGATATGAGATGTTAAACCCCGTAAACTTCTCTGACGCCGTTACACTCATATTTATTTACGATTGATTTAACTTTCATACGGATATTTTAGTCCTGACTCGAGTGTTTTGTCTTTTCATTACGCTCGGGTCAGTCCTGAGTTTTTCAGATTTTTGAAGATCTACTCTGGAGGAAGAAGACGAAGATTTGGTATACTATTACTATTATTACCCTTGCATCATGCTATCTGCTGCATTATTTTAATTGTTCTGTTGTATATGTATAACTCTGATAAATGTTGTATAAATTATTGTCAAAGTATAGTAAACAGCTTCATGAACTGTTTATTTGACTATTATATTTTATCGTTCCGCTGCGAGATTCTGTGTTGTTTCTTTTCCTTTATTTCTCTTTCTTTTCTTTTCTTATTTACCCCAATAGCCATCTGCCCTTTTGAATGGTTTGGAATCGGCATGTGTATTTGATCGTCGGTTTAAACTGTCCAAAAAGGCGGGTCGTTACAGTTGGTATCAGAGCTTTGGTTTAGCGATAACCTTAGCTTTGTGGGGTCTGACTCTTTATAAATAGCGTAGTTATACCCTATGATGAGTCGCTGAGTGTATATATATGAGAGAGCATATTTGTTAGTGATATAAAATGTTTTATATTGTGTCGGTTGATTTGTTGAGTGGCTTATGGATTCTGGTCAATACGAGTAATTAATGTCATTGATAGGGATCTCTAAATACTTAAACAGAACAATTCGACATAGTATTGTTTTGAAATTGGGTAAATGAAATAATTTTGCTCTAATTTTATTTTGTATATAAAGAAAATTTTCAGAAATTATTGTGACTTATCAAGCTTACCTTGTTGTTAGGAATGGAAATATTGGTTATTATCATTAATTGGATATTGTAATTTAATAAATAAGGTGAATTACAAAATGAACAATGATAAAACACTTGTGAAATGTTTTAAGAAAAAAAATCCTATAAGAATATTTTATAAAGGTGACTTAAAAATTAAAATAGATTTAAATTGGAAAATATTGAATTTAAGACCCGGAGATTTTGGAAAATGGTTCTCAAAGTTTTGAAGAAATATATAGTAATATTAGTTGGAAAATATTTATGAGAAATATTTTGAAAAGATTTTAAGAAGGAATGAATTTAGTACCCCTCTCTTATGTCGTTGGAAAATAATTTCGGTGATGACTGCGCAGCATCATCGACGTTCATTTTCGAGTCTCAAAGTGGGGGAGACTTCTAAGAAGCTTTGCTTTTCTTCAAAATTATTTTGGGTAAATGGGTTTTGGTTTAAACTCCAAAGGTATGATTTGATATATAAAAAAAAAGATATAAGTATATATGTTTATTTCAAACGATTTGAAAAGAACCGGGCATTTAAAATTCTAAGTTATGTTAATTAAAAATTTTCAAATTATTTGAATGAAATGTGAATAACCAAAATTTATAAAATAAGAGGATTAAGATATCTAAGCTTATGTTTTGGGAAAACTTTAGAGTTGTAGTGTACCTTTAAAGTTGAAAGGTAAAGAGGATTTAAACAAATTAAATTTCTGAACATTCTAGTTAAGTAAAATGAAATTCTATAAATTTATATAATACCAAATTTGCATTCTAATAACATATAATATGACTTACCAAATATTAAGAAGTTGAAATGATGTTTTGGATATGTAATGAGATATTGTATAAATAAACAGAACCTGAAAGTAATTGAAATATACAAGTAAGGAAAACTCAAAGGGAATTAAATGTATACAAATGGAAAATTTGGTTGTGAAAAAAATTTATATATACTTAAATATAGCATGAAATGATGAATGGATAAATGGAACAAGTAAGTGAACTTAAGAAAGAAGATAAATGAATCGTATTATATCTTTGGAAATTTAAGATGCCGAATATAAAATGATTCTTTTAAAATTATATAACAAGATATATATATAAAAGAGATAAACCAAATTGAATGCAAAATTAATAAGTTGGTTATGTTGGGTATGATTTGGTTGTTATATGATTGTTAGTTGATTGTATATAATTCATTAAGTGTTAATGAAATTGAAAGTTATAAATCATTGAAATCAAATTGGAAGTTAAACGAATTTAAATAGAATTTAATTTGATTCAAATTGGAAGTAAACTAATGTAAATATAAATTAGCGAATGTTATCTAATTGAATTGAGAATGAATGTTAGTAAAATCCAACGTTAATGAATCAACTATGATTAAAATTGAAAACCAAGTGAATAAATATTAATGAGAAGTGAATTTATATTGATTGGTTATGGATTTGTTGGATGATAGTTGGATGATAATTGATTTGGTGGATGCATTTGTTGTTTTGTTGCATTTACTATGTTGGCACATGTAGTTGTTGTGTTGCTATATTGTGTATATTGATATTATTTTCATATATGCATGTTTCTCATGGTTTGTTGAGTGTTTAGTAGGTGGGGATTGCGCTTGCTTCGCATTTGGAGCTCGCTTTCGCGCTATATTAGCCGTATATGCTCGCTAATAATATACAAGGTACATATCTCGGATTACATACCGTACTTGTACACTTTTTCCCTGTGGGGTGCCTCATCACTTGATGAGATGTATATTTGTGATATATATACTGTCATTTTTTTTTCCGATCGAGCCGCGCAAAGGAGACTCTGCCGAAATTTTTCGTAAATTCGGGTGTTAGAAAAATTTTCGTGTTTTAAAATTTTATAACTTGTTTTGATAACTAACTTTAAGGTTAGAAAGCCGTTCAGAGTAACTTAGCGGAAGCATAGTTATGACTTTATAAGTGGAATTTCATTGTTTTATAAGTTGGTAACTTTGAATAAAATATATCTAATGTTGAATTCTATACTTAGTTCCTTTTCCCTTCTTTTTCCTTTTCGGGGACGAAAAGTTTTGAGTGGGGGAGAGTGTAACGGCCCGTAAATTTTCGATAATTAAAATAGCTAATTTAATAAGATTTCGTGATTTAAGGTTAGAAAAAAATTTGTAATTCGTTTGGAATAATAATAACTGGAATGAATTGCGACAATAACTATCCAAATAATTAGTTATAGATTGAATGGAGTTCCAATATAATTGAATTATCTCAAATGTTATAACTTGGTTAAGGGAATATATGGAAAAACAAATGTAAATAAGTGAATAAGGATTGTGAATTATTTAGGTAGAAATACAAATTTTAATAGATTGGTTTCGAAGATTTGAATAGTAATAAGTATTGAAAAATAAATGCTACTTAGTGAATGCCTTTGCAATCAATAGTTGGATAGGATAATATATGTTGAATTCATTGGGTATAATAGAGTAATTGATTGATAAGTAAAGTCTATTTAAAAATCAAATAATTGAATATTGAACAGGTAAATTGTTTAAATTAAATATTTAAAACTTATTGAATAATCGAATAACTGTAAAATGAAAATAGGGTTCTAAGATGTGAATTGGTTTTAAAGGTTAAATTGTATAAGTTCGTTTTGAGTATTTCAAAAGATAGTGATTTAAGAATAATCAAATTTGTTTGAATTTAATATTACAAATGTTTGAATAATTAAATTTTGAATTTGATATGATTAATTTGATATTGAAATTTAATATATGAAAATAGAGTGAATAATTGAAATTTGATTTAATACGATTCAAATTGGTTTCCAAAGTGAATGTAAGTTATATTGGGATTATAATAGAGTTAATAAGATTTTTAAATTGGAATTTATTGGATAATTGAATAACGGGTTTAATATGATTAAAAAAATGATTTGTAAAATTTTATTTTATCATATTAAAGTTAGAATGATGTTGTAGAACTTTTAAAATCGAATTAAAAGTAAATTTGTGAAAATTGAATATTTTAATATTTAATTGACGAGTTAAAATAGCCATTTTTCAAACAGTCTCAGATTTCGACGAAACTAGTTTCATCGGATCCGTAACGTGATATTATTGTAAGGTTTTAAATTTGAAGTCAATCGGATTTATCATTTGTCTGGGGCGAGCCAAAACGCATAAAAATTTGTTTAATCGATTTAATTTAAATTTGATCGTTTATTTCCGTAACTCTCACAAATGATCGAATTAGCCTCCGAAACCTATTCCATTGTGTCCGGAACGCGGGGTAAACCCTAGAAATGCCAGCCGGCACGCTTCGTTTGGAGTTCGGGAAACCCGGGATGAATAGTGTTCGTCGTTTTTTTATTAAAGCACTTCATTATTTTCTTTTTACAAAATAAACCAAAACCTTAATTTCTATGGCCAGCCGCCAGTTAACAAATGAATGGCCAAAATGCTCCTATCTTTCTCCTCAAAAACCTTCCAATTCGTTCATCTATTCGAAGAACCTTCAACTAACAAATCGAAGAGCAAAGGGAGCTCTTCGAATCTATACGGAGTTGATGGGATTTGGAGCAGTGTGGTAGAAGCTAGGGGGCCGTCGGCCTGCAGTTCGAGCGCGATTCTCGGGGAGAGGAGGAGGCCGAGCTTGATGCTCCTCTGGCCGATGATGGAGCTCGCGTGGGGGGTCGGAGTGGTGGTCCCTGATCAACGTGAAGTGGTGTATATTGGCCGCGAGATTTAGGGTTAGGGCCGGCTCTTGGGTTCGAACGTACAGGAGCTCGAACGCGTGAAGATGGAAGAAGCTTCTGTGTGCGGCCCTGATGCAAACAACAGGAAATGGACGGCTATGATGGTAAAAGAGTTTAAAAATAAAAATAAATATAGAAATTGATTTATATAAATTTGTGTAAACTTCAAAATATCATAACTCTTTCATACGAGGTCCGTTTTGGACGAAACGAATTGTGTTGCAACTATTTTGTCGAGCACTACGCTATGGAATTGGATTGGAGTCGTTTGGAGCTAGTGAAAATTTCGGGTAAAATTAAACTCTCGTTTAATTTATTCGAAATAAAACGCTGGAACTACATTAAAATCAAGGTGAGTGTTTTATAACGCTCACAATGTACTAAATATCATTATGCTAGTTAAGTTGAATATTATGAAGTGATATGAATTTTATTTGTCGTTGTTCGATAAATTTAATTGTCATATAGATTGTCATTTGAATTAACCATTGAAAATTTAATTGACAGTTAAATTGAAATTGAAATTGAATTGCGATTAAATTACCTGACATTGATAACTATGAAATTGCCATGAATTGTATTGTCTATTGGATGATGTATTTCGATGGATGCTATTGGTTGGTATTTAAATGTTTGGATGTTTATTTGCTTATATATATCCTTTTACGCATACATATGAAACTGTGATTTGATTTAAGTGATATATATTCATCCCTGGCATTTAATTGAAATAAATAATTGCTTGGCCATAGGATAGAAAACTATATACAGACACCGGATTGGCTAAATTAAAAAAAATTAAAATCGTCGATTTGAAATTTATTTAAATGTTTTGATTTAAAAGTTATAAATAGAAATAAATTTATAGAAATCGAATTTATCAAAAAAATTGAGTTTGGAGTGTTGAAATAAATTTTGGTTAAAAGAAATTGTTAAATAATTAAAGTGGAGACTTTGGAATTTAAAATCGGGATATGATTGAATTTCGAAAATTTATTTATTTTAAAGATTTAATCTTAATTCGAGCTTTGAATATTACTAAGTAAAAGTGATATAAAAATGATATTTCGAAATCGAGCTTGGAATTGAATCATATTTGAAATTTGGATTTAAACTTGAATATTGATGGATAATTTTGTTAAGTGTTATAAATGGATACTATTGAAAAATCAAGCTCCAAATCGATATAAATTGAAATTGAATTAATTGAAAGTGAATATAAATTGAATAAATTTGAAGTCAAAGTTGACGTTGATTGAATCGAAACCGAAATTGAATCGGTAGAAGGGAAATTGAAATTGTTTTGAATTGGGAAGTTATAATTGAAATGGTTTGGTTTAGAAGCTGTTTTATTTTGTTTTCCAAATTACTCAGTTATATAAACCATTTTTGAGTACTTAAACTATTTTAATCTATTTTAAATCTACTTAACCCAATTTAAATTATTTTAAACTAATTTATCTATTTTAAATCCATTTTAAGACTTTAAGTATTTTTAACTACTTTAATTATTTAAACTACTTTTAAACTACTTAAAACTATTTTTCTAAAAATTTCAAGCTGGTCGGTGAAATGTTTATGTTTAAATCTTGAATTTAAATACGAATTGGGTTAAATGAAGTTGCAACCTAAATTGAAATCCAAAATGATCTTGAAATCGAAATGAGATATTGAGGCGAGAAATGATCTTTGAAAAGGAACCTTATATTTTGAATGGCTATGACGACATTTGAAATGGATTTGATTTTGAAGCGAATATGATATTTTGATATCAATTATGAATCGATTTGAAACGTAAAAGAGCCATCGGTGTAATAATACGTAGTTATTAAAGAGACCGGGATCGGATATGGACATACTCTCTGTCGATACCGAAAACCACTTTAATAACTATTATACGCGGAGTGTTGATCCAGAATGAAGTGGATGGTTTGATGAACGCGTTGACTGAAGAAAGAGAACGATATTGGATGACCCCCGACATGACTAAAACAGGAGCCGCGTCGGGCCATTGAGGTTCGCCATCTCTAGCGGACACACTTCTTCGATACCATATCTATTACACTTGTGATTCGATTTGGGTGCGCCCCTTGATTTTGGAGTGTTGTTTCGCAGTGTTGGGGTAGCTGCTGGCTATGCTCAACATCAGTCCGGATCACGCAACTACTAGTATCCTAGTTGGTATCGCCTCATGTACCTTGCTGATTATCCTATTCGCGACCACTACCTTTTGTTTTGTGTTATACCTATGGGGTACCCTCTGATAACCACCAGTTTACGGTGGGGCTTACGGTGCTGTACAGACTATGGTATTATAAAAATGTGTTAAGGGGGATTATGGTAACGCTTAACGCTATTTTGATATTTTATATTACTGATAGGCATTATCTACTTAGCGTACATTACTACATAGTAGATAGTTTAACGGATCCTTAAGAGATAGAAAATCCCGTAACATCTCTTGAGTTATTGCACGCACGTTGACACTGGATATGAGATGTCAAACCCCGTAAACTTCTCTGACGCCGTTACACTCATATTTATTTACGATTGATTTAACTTTCATACGGATATTTTAGTCCTGACTCGAGTGTTTTGTCTTTTCATTACGCTCGGGTCAGTCCTGAGTTTTTCAGATTTTTGAAGATCTACTCTGGAGGATGAAGACGAAGATTTGGTATACTATTACTATTATTACCCTTGCATCATGTTATCTGCTGCATTATTTTAATTGTTCTGTTGTATATGTATAACTCTGATAAATGTTGTATAAATAATTGTCAAAGTATAGTAAACAGCTTCATGAACTGTTTAATTGACTATTATATTTTATCGTTCCGCTGCGAGATTCTGTGTTGTTTCTTTTCCTTTATTTCTCTTTCTTTTCTTTTCTTATTTACCCCAATAACCATCTGCCCTTTTGAATGGTTTGGAATTGGCATATGTATTTGATCGTTGGTTTAAACTGTCCAAAAAGGCGGGTCGTTACAGTTGGTATCAGAGCTTTGGTTTAGCGATAACCTTAGCTTTGTGGGGTCTGACTCTTTATAAATAGTGTAGTTATACCCTATGATGAGTCGCTGAGTGTATATATATGAGAGAGCGTATTTGTTAGTGATATAAAATGTTTTATATTGTGTCGGTTGATTTGTTGAGTGGCTTATGGATTCTGGTCAATATGAGTAATTAACGTCATTGATAAGGATCTCTAAACGCTTAAACAGAACAATTCGACATAGTATTGTTTTGAAATTGGGTAAATGAAATAATTTTGCTCTAATTTTACTTTGTATATAAAGAAAATTTTCAGAAATTATTGTGACTTATCTAGCTTACCTGGTTGTTAGGAATGGAAATATTGGTTATTATCATTAATTGGATATTGTAATTTAATAAATAAGGTGAATTACAAAATGAACAATGATAAAACACTTGTGAAATTTTTTAAGAAAAAAAAATCCTATAAGAATATTTTATAAAGGTGACTTATAAATTAAAATAGATTTAAGTTGGAAAATATTGAATTTAAGACCCGGAGATTTTGGAAAATGGTTCTCAAAGTTTTGAAGAAATATATAGTAATATTAGTTGGAAAATATTTATGAGAAATATTTTGAAAGGATTTTAAGAAGGAATGAATTCAGTACCCCTCTCTTATGTCGCTGGAAAATAATTTCGGTGATGACTGCGCAGCATCATCAAACGTTCATTTTCGAGTCTCAAAGTGGGGGAGACTTCTAAGAAGCTTTGCTTTTCTTCAAAATTATTTTAGGTAAATCGGTTTTGGTTTAAACTCCAAAGTTATGATTTGATATATAAAAAAAAGATATAAGTATATATGTTTATTTCAAACGATTTGAAAAGAACCAGGCATTTAAAATTCTAAGTTATGTTAATTAGAAATTTTCAAATTATTTGAATCAAATGTGAATAACCAAAATTTATAAAATAAGAGGATTAAGATATCTAAGCTTATGTTTTGGGAAAACTTTAGAGTTGTAGTGTACCTTTAAAGTTGAAAGGTAAAGAAGATTTAAACAAATTAAATTTGTGAACATTCTAATTAAGTAAAATGAAATTCTATAAATTTATATAATACCAAATTTGCATTCTAATAACATATAATATGACTTACCAAATATTAAGAAGTTGAAATGATGTTTTGGATATGTAATGAGATATTGTATAAATAAACAGAACCTGAAAGTAATTGAAATATACAAGTAAGGAAAACTCAAAGGGAATTAAATGTATACAAATGGAAAATTTGGTTGTGAAAACAATTTATATATACTTAAATATAGCATGAAATGATGAATGGATAAATGGAACAAGTAAGTGAACTTAAGAAAGAAGATAAATGAATCGTATTATATCTTTGTAAATTGGTTATAGAAAATAAATATAAATTGCAAAGGGATTGTAAAAAAAAAATTGAATTTGTAACCTTTAAAATAACTGTAAACTAAGAAAAGTCATTTATGAGAGGTTAGACTTTTATAGGATGATTAATAAACTAAAGTGCTGGTTAATAAAATGTTCCATAAATAAATTTGTTATTAACCAAAATTATGAAATTGAAGTAAATGTAAACAAAGGAATTTCTTATGGCTAAGAATCAATTGGAAAATGAAAATGAATTTAATTAAATTATATAGAATGTTTAAAATGTACTTGAGTAGGCAAATTCTATGATATGATGTTTAAGAAAAGATAATGTTGAAGAATATGCTATGTAAAGAAATGGATATATTAACTGAATAATGGACTGTGCATAATTAATTGTAAATAAAATAGAAGTCAATAAAATAATTTAGTACAGATAGATTGGATAGAGATCCATTGGAAGGTAATACGTGAGATTGTACGTATATTATTTTATTCGCATAACGATTTGATCCAAATTCGAGCACAAAATTTCGAGATGATTTATATCGATCCAAGTTAGGATTTTTCACTCGATTTTCGACGGCAAACCCTGGATATGGATTTTTAATTTGATTCTGGAATTCTCTATCATAGTATATGGCTATGCAAGGAGAGTAACAGTTTCCAATCAAGGAACCAAATCTGAGTCCGCACTAGAGAGTCGTGTGAACGATACTAGTTGGAAGTGAAATTTTGTGATCGAATAAGCGATTAGATTGATATTGCTCACGGATGATATATGTACGGCTTACGGACTTAATTAAAGTTAATATTGGAAATTTAAGATGCTGAATATAAAATGATTCTTTTAAAATTATATAACAGGATATATATATAAAAGAGATAAACCAAATTGAATGTAAAATTAATAAGTTGGTTATGTTGGGTATGATTTGGTTGTTATATGATTGTTAGTTGATTGTATATAATTCATTAAGTGTTAATGAAATTGAAAGCTATAAATCATTGAAATCAAATTGGAAGTTAAATGAATTTAAATAGAATTTAATTTGATTCAAACTGGAAGTAAACTAATGTAAATATAAATTAGTGAATGTTAACTAATTGAATTGAGAATGAATGTTAGTAAAATCCAACGTTAATGAATCAACTATGATTAAAATTGAAAACCAAGTGAATAAATATTAATGAGAAGTGAATTTATATTGATTGGTTATGGATTTGTTGGATGATAGTTGGATGATAATTGATTTGGTGGATGCATTTGTTGTTTTGTTGCATTTGCTATGTTGGCACATGTAGTTGTTATGTTGCTATATTGTGTATATTGATATTATTTTCATATATGCATGTTTCTCATGGTTTGTTGAGTGTTTAGTAGGTGCGGATTGCGCTTGCTTCGCATTTGGAGCTCGCTTTCGTGCTATATTAGCCGTATATGCTCGCTAATAATATACAAGGTACATATCTCGGATTACCTACCGTACTTTTACACTTTTTCCCTGCGGGATGCCTCATCACTTGATGAGATGTATATTTGTGATATATATACTGTCATTTTTTTTCCGATCGAGCCGCGCAAAGGAGACTCTGCCGAAATTTTTCGTAAATCCGGGTGTTAGAAAATTTTTCAAGTTTTAAAATTTTATAACTTGTTTTGATAACTAACTTTAAGGTTAGAAAGCCGTTCAGAGTAACTTAGCGGAAGCATAGTTATGAGTTTGTAAGTGGAATTTCATTGTTTTATAAGTTGGTAACTTCGAATAAAATATATCTAATGTTGAATTCTATACTTAGTTCCTTTTCCCTTCTTTTTCCTTTTCGCGGACGAAAAGTTTTGAGTGGGGGAGAGTGTAACGACCCGTAAATTTTCGATAATTAAAATAGCTAATTTAATAAGATTTCGTGATTTAAGGTTAGAAAAAAATTTGTAATTCGTTTGGAATAATAATAACTGGAATGAATTGCGACAATAACTATCCAAATAATTATTTATAGATTGAATGGAGTTCCAATATAATTGAATTATCTCAAATGTTATAACTTGGTTAAGGGAATATATGGAAAACAAATGTAAATAAGTGAATAAGGGTTATGAATTATTTAGGTAGAAATACAAATTTTAATAGATTGGTTCCGAAGATTTGAATAGTAAAAAGTATTGAAAAATAAATGCTACTTAGTGAATGCCTTTGCAATCAATAGTTGGATAGGATAATATATGTTGAATTCATTGGGTATAATAGAGTAATTGATTGATAAGTAAAGTCTATTTAAAAATCAAATAATTGAATATTGAACAGGTAAATTGTTTAAATTAAATATTTAAAACTTATTGAATAATCGAATAACTGTAAAATGAAAATAGGGTTCTAAGATTTGAATTAGTTTTAAAGGTTAAATTGTATAAGTTCGTTTTGAGTATTTCAAAAGATAGTGATTTAAGAATAATCAAATTTGTTTGAATTTAATATTACAAATGTTTGAATAATTAAATTCCGAATGTGATATGATTAATTTGATATTGAAATTTAATATATGAAAATAGAGTGAATAATTGAAATTTGATTTAATATGATTCAAATTGGTTTCCAAAGTGAATGTAAGTTATATTGGGATTATAATAGAGTTAATAAGATTTTTAAATTGGAATTTATTGGATAATTGAATAACGGGTTTAACATGATTAAAAAATGATTTGTAAAATTTTATTTTATCATATTAAAGTTAGAATGATGTTGTAGAACTTTTAAAATCGAATTAAAAGTAAATTTGTGAAAATTGAATATTTTAATATTTAATTGACGAGTTAAAATAGCCATTTTTCAAACAGTCTCGGATTTCGACGAAGCTAGTTTCATCGGATCCGTAACATGATATTATTGTAAGGTTTCAAATTTCAAGTCAATCGGATTTATCGTTTGTCCGGGGCGAGCCAAAACGCATAGAAATTTGTTTAATCGATTTAATTTAAATTTGATCGTTTATTTCCGTAACTCGCACAAACGATCGAATTAGCCTTCGAAACCTATTCCATTGTTTCCGGAACGCGGGGTAAACCCTAGAAACGCCAGCCGGCACGCTTCATTTGGAGTTCGGAAAACCCGGGATGAATAGTGCTCGTCGTTTTTCTGTAAAAGCACTTCATTATTTTCTTTTTCCAAAATAAACCAAAACCCTAATTTCTATGGCCACCCACCAGTTAACAAATGAATGTCCAAAATGCTCTTATCTTTCTCCTCAAAAACCTTCCAATTCGTTCATCTATTCGAAGAACCTTCAACTAACAAATCGAAGAGCAAAGGGAGCTCTTCGAATCTATACGGAGTTGATGGGATTTGGAGCAGTGTGGTAGAAGCTAGGGGGGCCGTCGGCCTGCAGTTTGAACACGATTCTTGGGGAGAGGAGGAGGCCGAGCTTGATGCTCCTCTGGCCGATGATGGAGCTCGCGTGGGGGGTCGGAGTGGTGGTCCCTGATCAACGTGAAGTGGTGTATATTGGCCGTGAGATTTAGGGTTAGGGCCGGCTCTTGGGTTCGAACGTACAGGAGCTCGAACGCGTGAAGATGGAAGAAGCTTCTGTGTGCGGCCCTGATGCAAACAACAGGAAATGGACGGCTATGATGGTAAAAGAGTTTAAAAATAAAAATAAATATAGAAATTGATTTATATAAATTTGTGTAAACTTCAAAATATCATAACTCTTTCATACGAGGTCCGTTTTGGACGAAACGAATTGCGTTGCAACTATTTTGTCGAGCACTACGCTATGGGATTGGATTGGATTCGTTTGGAGCTAGTGAAAATTTCGGGTAAAATTAAACGCTCGTTTAATTTTATTCGAAATAATACGCTGGAACTACATTAAAATCAAGGTGAGTGTTTTATAACGCTCATAATGTACTAAATATCTTTATGCTAGTTAAGTTGAATATTATGAAGTGATATGAATTTTATTTGTCGTTGTTCGATAAATTTAATTGTCATATAGATTGTCATTTGAATTAACCATTGAAAATTTAATTGACAGTTAAATTGAAATTGAAATTGAATTGCGATTAAATTACCTGACATTGATAACTATGAATTGCCATGAATTGTATTGTCTATTGGATGATGTATTTCGATGGATGCTATTGGTTGGTATTTAAATGTTTGGATGTTTATTTGCTTATATATATCCTGTTACGCATACATATGAAACTGTGATTTGATTTAAGTGATATATATTCATCCCTGACATTTAATTGAAATAAATAATTGCTTGGCCATAGGATAGAAAACTATATACGGACACCGGATTGGCTAAATTAAAAAAAATTAAAATCGTCGATTTGAAATTTATTTAAATGTTTTGATTTAAAAGTTATAAATAGAAATAAATTTATAGAAATCGAATTTATCAAAAATATTGAGTTTGGAGTGTTGAAATAAATTTTGGTTAAAAGAAATTGTTAAATAATTAAATTAGAGACTTTGGAATTTAAAATCGGGATATGATTGAATTTCGAAAAAAATTTATTTATTTTAAAGATTTAACCTTAATTCGATCTTTGAATATTACTAAGTAAAAGTGATATAAAAATGATATTTTGAAATCGAGCTTGGAATTGAATCATATTTGAAATTTGGATTTAAACTTGAATATTGATGGATAATTTTGTTAAGTGTTATAAATGGATACTATTGAAAAAATCAAGCTCCAAATCGATATAAATTGAAATTGAATTAATTGAAAGTGAATATAAATTGAATAAATTTGAAGTCAAAGTTGACGTTGATTGAATCGAAACCGAAATTGAATCGGTAGAAGGGAAATTGAAATTGTTTTGAATTGGGAAGTTATAATTGAAATGGTTTGGTTTAGAAGCTGTTTTATTTTGTTTTCCAAATTACTCAGTTATATAAACCATTTTTGAGTACTTAAACTATTTTAATTTATTTTAAATCTACTTAACCCAATTTAAATTATTTTAAACTAATTTATCTATTTTAAATCCATTTTAAGACTTTAAGTATTCTTAACTACTTTAATTATTTAAACTACTTTTAAAATACCTAAAACTATTTTTCTAAAAATTTCAAGCTGGTCAATAAGGTGAAATGTTTATGTTTAAATCTTGAATTTAAATACGAATTGGGTTAAATGAAGTTGCAACCTAAATTGAAATCCGAAATGATCTTGAAATCGAAATGAGATATTGAGGCGAGAAATGATCTTTGAAAAGGAACCTTATATTTTGAATGGCTGTGACGATATTTGAAATGGATTTGATTTTGAAGCGAATATGATATTTTGATATCAATTATGAATCGATTTGAAATGTAAAAGAGCCATCGGTGTAATAATACGTAGTTATTAAAGAGATCGGGATCGGATATGGACATACTCTCTGTCGATACCGAAAACCACTTTAATAACTATTATACGCGGAGTGTTGATCCAGAATGAAGTAGATGGTTTGGTGAACGCGTTGACTGAAGAAAGAGAACGATATTGGATGACCCCTGACATGACTAAAACAGGATCCGCGCCGGGCCATTGAGGTTCGCCATCTCTAGCGGACACACTACTTCGATACCATATCTATTACATTTGTGATTCGATTTGGGTGCACCCCTTGATTTGGGAGTGTTGTTTCGCGGTGTTGGGGTAGCTGCTGGCTATGCTCAACATCAGTCCGGATCACGCAACTACTAGTATCCTAGTTGGTATCGCCTCATGTTCCTTGTCATACTGATTATCCTATTCGCGACCACTACCTTTTGTTTTGTGTTATACCTATGGGGTACCCTCTGATAACCACCAGTTTACGGTGGGGCTTACGGTGCTGTACAGACTATGGTATTATAAAAATGTGTTAAGGGGGATTATGGTAACGCTTAACGCTATTTTGATATTTTATATTACTGATAGGCATTATCTACTTAGCGTACATTACTACATAGTAGATAGTTTAACGGATCCTTAAGAGATAGAAAATCCCGTAACATCTCTTGAGTTATTGCACGCACGTTGACACTGGATATGAGATGTCAAACCCCGTAAACTTCTCTGACGCCGTTACACTCATATTTATTTACGATTGATTTAACTTTCATACGGATATTTTAGTCCTGACTCGAGTGTTTTGTCTTTTCATTACGCTCGGGTCAGTCCTGAGTTTTTCAGATTTTTGAAGATCTACTCTGGAGGAAGAAGACGAAGATTTGGTATACTATTACTATTATTACCCTTGCATCATGCTATCTGCTGCATTATTTTAATTGTTCTGTTGTATATGTATAACTCTGATAAATGTTGTATAAATTATTGTCAAAGTATAGTAAACAGCTTCATGAACTGTTTATTTGACTATTATATTTTATCGTTCCGCTGCGAGATTCTGTGTTGTTTCTTTTCCTTTATTTCTCTTTCTTTTCTTTTCTTATTTACCCCAATAGCCATCTGCCCTTTTGAATGGTTTGGAATCGGCATGTGTATTTGATCGTCGGTTTAAACTGTCCAAAAAGGCAGGTCGTTACACCTTCCATCAAATTTCCTCACCTTGTACTCGAACTAATTTAATTCTTTATTGTGGAGCCCCCTAGTTTCGTGCTCTACGATGCATGGCACGGGACACTATTGGTTCCATCATAAAATCCCCCAATTGATTAATTTCTGTAACAGTTGTTATGCTATGAAGGTATTTCCTCAAATGCTAATACATCATGGACTCTTGCCAACATGAAAGTTTTCTTGATTTTCCAATATTAGGAAAGGTCCCAATAAATCTGGTACCTACATTCCAACTGTCCAAATTGTACACTGCTAATCAATTCTTACTTTTCAAAGTTTCGCAATACAAATCTGATCGCGTAGAATTTGTCAGTGATTTTCCACCCCCATTTGCATGGCCTCTCCAAAAAATGCTTCCAGGGTGTCATAATAATCATCCATTGATGACTACAATCTTACTTAATTCTACTAAAGGTAAGGGATACTTCTAAGGTCCTCTAAAGTCCTAGACGCAAGCCCTCAACAAATCCTCCAAATTCTCGTCCATTATTTTAGTGTGTCCATCGGTCTTCGATCGATAAGCAGTGCTCCGATTTAACGAAGTTCCTAAAGCTAATTCCTAAAGCTACTAGCGAACCTCACCAAATTTTCTAGTGAATTATGGGTCCCTATTACTAACAATGCAAAGCACAACTCTATAAAGCTACGTTGTAGTGTTGTGGACCCATTGCTTCTAACGGAAAATATCTTCCACCTTCTTCTTAATCCTTGATCAATAGGAAATTACATTCTCATTCCCATACATTTTCTCTTTTCCTTGCATGGTGGCATTTTGTGAGATAAATCCCTTTTGTTTTCCAAAATCTTAAGTTTTGAGATCGAAACATTAACTCAGTAATTTCTAGATTTACCTATGGCCTACTACAAGTTAAGTGTTCCCATAAAATTTCTTTATTTACTTTGTTTTCCAACCTATATAAAGTGTTTAAATCTCATTCATGAATTCTACACAGAAATAAAATTGGAATATATCTTATTCAACATCATCCACTTTTCCAATAACTAAGGAAGACAACAAGTGACTATAATCCAAAAACTCCAAAAGAAAATTTTACTGGAAGTTGTCATTAATTATCAGTTATTATAAATGGTATTGAGGTCCTAACACTCTTTTCTAATTAAGATGGGCTATCTTTAGTATTTCATTCCATTGCTACCTATTTCCTTAGTTTCTCCTTTTTTGGTCTTTCATGAATGTGGCCCATTTATTGCTTCAATAAATATCTATAACAGCTGATCATTACCGTCAGAATTAGATCATTTCCAATTAATCCTTCTTTGGTAATTTTAACCTTATTCAGGTTTTCAAAATCCATTCATTACTCAAATTTCATTCTTCCACAAATGCAATATAGAGTTTCCTTAATCAGTCCCCCTTTAGATTACTTTTCCTCTTATTAATTACAAATTTATTACCAATTAAATTTGTAATTAACTTCCATAAATCCTAATCCATCAATTACTAACTAATACGCATATAGTCGTAATGTATGCTATCAATATATATATTCTAGTCGTTTAGCGTAGCTATACTATTCCTATATCTAACTACTAATTCTACAACTAGAATACTCATTTCCATATTTTAATTCATCGAAGCTATCATTCCGAAAAGATTAATGTCATAAATTAACCACAATTAAGATTTTTGCTTTATTTGAAATTACAACGAATCATTTCTTTTCTTATTATTGAAATAAACGGTGTAAACTATGGAAAGGAATATCCATCTCTTACACATCTCTTTCCTTTTTAGTGTGTTCCTTGTTAGTTCAAAAAATGCACTTTTACATGTATATTGAAATTGAATAGTTTATGGAAAATATGTGGAAATTGATCCAAAATTAAAATATAGAAATACATACTCTATGGGCAACCTAATTCACAACCCAATTACAGATCTGGAATATTTTTGCACTTTACCAACTTCTTCAAATAAATATTTTGGAATGACTTCAACTTTCCAGATCAGGTTGTACGTTCTATTTCTATTTTACTCATATCCTAAAAAAACCCTTAGTATGTCCTACCTAGGTCATGATCCATATCTACTCCATAATTTTTTATAAAACCATAACTTTCACACACAAAATAAAATATATTCACGTAGATAAACTTATTTAAAAATAAGTATTTATCATTTCATTTCTTACAATACTCATAACATGAAGAATCAAGGTAAATATCTCCATCTTTGAAAGTGTAAACTTTATTAAATACCTTTATCAAAGATTTAAAATTCCTTTATTCCCAAATAGGAATAAAATAACCTCCCTTTTTAAAATTTCTTTATCAAAACTTTTTGTTTAAAAGTTGGACTTTCTAATTTATGGCATTCAAAATTCTCTTTCTTTTTCAAAAAGGAACTTATGCAAAACATCCCTTTTCAATATCTTACTAAAATAAGGATTTATTCCTTTTTGAAAATATTAATTTTAACATAAAAGATTAAAGACTTAATTATCTTTCCAAAATAACATGTTAAACCATTTTTGATTTAAATTGTTTTTTTGCTATAAGAATAATCGTTTACAAAATAATAAATTTTTCATAATCATCATTTCAAAATTACAGTCATTTCCTTCTAAAGTATACTATAACAATTTTACCTTATCACTTAAAGTATACTATTATTTGATGTAATATATCTCGTAGCTTTGCTCAAAAAATCTTAAATATCTTATAACACTTTTCTTTATCAAATCCAATATTATTATTATTTAAATAACTTTTTTATTCAAATCAAGAAAAACATTTAACTTATTTATCAATCACCATTTAAATCCAATCAATGGTCAAAAATCCATTTTATAACTTTATACGATAGAAAAATAAGAGTATATAAAGATAACTTCTATTTTACTCTATTATCCCTTTCAAGATCTCATCTACCATAATTCACAATTCTATTATTACCTAAATTCCAGCCATCATTATCTTTATCACCTTATATGGGAATGCACTCCTTCCTATACTATTGGACACTCCTTTCGTTCTATTTTCTATTTCTTTATCCCAAAATAGATATTATTTCTATCTATAAACTCATAAAAAGATTTCTAAAGAAAGAACTTTTAGGTTTATTAATAAGAAAAAAAAAGAAGGATCAAAGAACCAAAATAAAAATCATTTTAATCAAATTAAAATGTTAACAAATAAAAACTTTTCAAGGCATTAATTCACAATTAAAATCATTCACCATTTTATCTTAAAAAAATTCGTCGCTTTTAAGAATTGCATTACTCTTCCAAACTTTTCCAAAACTAATGGTAATATATTTCCAAAATTGTCTAAAACCGTAATTATATTTCTAAAAATTTCCAACTTATATAGCCTCTAAGAAGTTATAAAGGAAAGAACTTTTAAATTTATTGCGTAGGAAACATAATATAGAAAAATTAAAGAATACATAAACAAGGAAATTGAAAGTTGTTCTAAATCAATCAAATTTTAAATTGAAAAGTTAATAAATGGAAAAAAAATCAACTTCTCAAGTCACCCCATTTTTTTACATTAAAACAACCTAACAAAAATATTTCACTGCCCTTTTTAAATTTACTACCACTTTTCAAATCTTTTATCAAACAAATGTTGGTTCAATTTAAAACTCATAAATCACTTTTTATCAAAAATTTCTTACTTATAAAATTTTCATTTCAAATCTTTTGAAAGGCACTTTCAAAATTTGCAAGGGGTTTCCAAAGAAACATTTTTATCAAAAAATTTCATAAAAGGTAGGATTAAAATTTGTTCTCTCTTTTAAACTTTCTACGCTACCCTTTAAAAATCTAATTTCCTCCTTGTGGTGATAAATATATTCCTTCTTAAGGAAGTTTACTCCTTTTCTTACTTCCGTATTTTATTAATATATAACACCTTCATCTGTTGCCTCCATAAATGTTAATTTGACTATATTAATTGTCAGCCTAACAGATGTTTTCTTAAGGTCATTTATTTTCCAACCTTTCCATCTACAGTCACCCCTATTATTAGATATGTCTATACGATCCATAATGATAAGGAAGATTAGGTCTTATCAAAGAGACAATTACCATCCAGCTTCTAGGGTGCTTCCATGAGTTGAGGTTATGCTCTCCCTAGTTTGCTCCTAAAGGTATGGTCTCTACTCCATGAGTTATCAGAGTAGGAGTAGAAATTACCTCTATTTTTTCTTCCAACTCATAGTCACCTCACCCATGCTTTCGGAATATGGTCGCAACTACTTTTATAGTCGGAATTCATAGAATTAAGTGTAAATTCAAAATAACTGTATATATATAGTATGATTTTTTGGAAAATCTATAGAAAAACCTTTTAAAATAATAACAAGTATGCCACTCATACTCATAGTATGCTTTCTTCGTTGATCGGGTAAACTAGACTTTGATACCAAAAGTAATAACCCACCTTGGAACAGGCCTAAATTTCGACCCAGGTTAGGCCCATCGAAACTTAGATCCATTCTAAGGCAAACTGTTGGTAACAAAAAGAAATAACATTGCATAGCCATAACTAAACTTTCAGAACACTCAATGGATGGAACAAAATATAATAGTAAAATGTACCATTTATATCAAAACCATAAAAATGTCATAATACAAAATTCCATAAAAATCGTAATATAATATGTTGATACGCGAAGATTTTGATCAATGACAACGTGCTTCAACAAAAAAGGAAGAGATATGTGCAAAGCTAAAAGAAGATCGATGAAGACCAAACAAACATAAGTATGATTTTTATATAGGTCTTAGTCTAGATTTATTGTTAAAATCTATCCTCAAGAGGCTTGCACGAACACTAGAACACATTTTATGAACTTCATTTTTATTTAAACTTTCACTGTGCATATTTTAGTAGTTCAGTCGACTGAACAGGAATTGCCAGTCGACTGAAACCGGTACACATATATAAACATGCACAGTTTCAGTCGACTAAACTTCCTACACAGTCGACTGAATTTGTTCCTGAAAATTTTACTTCATGTTTTCAGTTGACTGAATTCCCTGCTCGGTCGACTGAATTTGAACTGCGAATTTTCTCTGAAAAGACACCTTCTTCCTCCCAAGAGTTACAACAATTCTCCAATGGAAATGGAAGCATCTCTTGTTTGCAACCTTTGACAACAAATGCACCTCTTCTACAAGTATAAATACATGATTCTAACATCATTCAATTTACCGAATTCTCTTGCTGTAATCTTACTATTTTCTTGATCATATTCTCTAGATATTCTCAAAGCCTATTGCTTGAATCACTGCTTTGTTTATAACATCCTTTTGATTCATAGCAATTCACATTTCCTAAATCTTCACAAACACATTGTATACTCTCGAGGATAAGATTATAGGAATATTGTACTACATTAGACTCATTAGTGTTGACAAGAACACAACAAGTCGAATATTGTTTTATAGTAATTGAGTTGAAGTCCTCTTCGGTAGTTAAGGCAAGAAATCCCGTTCGGTTGTTCGGGTAAGTTGTAAACCTATTCCTCCGGGTTAAGTGAGGGTTGTTGGTAGAATTCCTAAGAGAAGCTTAGGGACTGGACGTAGGACAAGAGGTCTGAACCAGTATAAAGTCTTGGTGTCTACTTCACTTATTGCTTATTGTTATTTATCTATATCATTCCGCTATTCCATATTATACGATCCTACCGCATAGCCCCCTCTTTCAATTGGTATCGGAGCAAGGTCGTCATATAACCATAACACCGTTATTAGACATATTGATAATATGGAAAATAACGCAAGTACAAGCACAACATCTGCCTATAGTTCTACATTTGTGGAAGGACAATCTACCCAAAGACCCCCCTATTCAATGGACAAAACTACAACTATTGGGCTACAAGGATGAGGATTTATATGCAAGCAACAAGTTTCGAAGCCTGGAATGCTACTCAAGCAGAGTTTGTTGTACCCACAACCGATTATCCTACATGGAAACAAACTCGGAAGAATGAAGCTAGTGCAAATGCCAAAGCTATGAATATGCAATTTTGCGCCCTGGATAGAAATGAATTCAACCGTGTTAGCATATGTACTAATGCATATCAGATATGGGAAACACTTAAAGTCATACATGAAGGCACAAACAAAGTTAAACAAACAAAGATATCCATGCTGAAGAATCAATTCCAAAACTTTAGAATGCGACAAAATGAATCCATCAATGACATGTACTCGAGATTTCAAGACATTCATCATGCCTTAATAGGACTAGGAGAAAAATACACGGATTTTGACATTGTGTCTAAAGTTCTAAATTCACTCACTGATGAATGGGAGAGAAAAGTACTAGCAATCGAGGAAGCAAATGATCTATCTACAATGAAACCAGAAGAATTGATTGGAAATCTTATGTCGTATGAAGTGAATATGCAAGCTAAGAAAGATCAAGCTCAATAAAGAAAGAATGTTGCTTTTCATGCAGAAAAGGAAGAATCAGAGTCTGAAGATGAGGATCTAGCATTTATAGCCAAAAATTTCAAGAAATTCTTAAAGTATAGAAAAGGAAGCAAAAACGGATTCAAAAAGAATTTCTTGAACAAACCTTCATCCTCAAATATAGAATGCTTCAATTGTCATAAGAAAGGACACATGCAAAAAGATTGTAAAGAACAAATGAAGGAAAATCAGAAAAGCTTCAACAACAAAAACAAGAAGGACAAATTCAAAAAGAAGGCATTTTCTGTAACATGGGACGATTCAGATTCATCTTCATCCGAAAATGATAGTGATAGCGACAATGGACAGGCAAATGTATGCTTCATGGCTCAAGATTCTGAGGTAAGTAATTTAACTTTCGATGATTTAATTGAAGTAAACACTGAACTTTTAAGCATAACAAAAATTCTTAAAAAGAAAATTAAGGAAATTCGTGAAAATCAAAACAAAGCTGAGTTTGAGAGAGATATGTTAAATGATGAAAAGAAAATTGTTGAAGAAGAACTTGAAAAAGTTCAAGAATCTTATTCAAATTCGGAAACTCAATTATCACTTTTAAGTCAAGAAATTGAAACTCACAAGAAAAAGAATGATGTATTTGTTTCCGAAAATCACGAGTTAAAAATTAAGATTAAACATGTTGAATTAGAAAATAATAGTCTTCAAGCTAAATTGGATGACATCACTAAAAATGTTTCTAACTTTAACAAAGGAAGAGAAAATTTATCTAAGATATTAGAAAATTCTCAATCATCTTCAAACAAACAAGGTTTAGGTTATGAAAAAGAGTCAAAAATTCCTATAAGAAAAATATAAAACTTAACAAGAATGTTGATTCAAAACAACAAATATTGCTAAAGAAACCTATTAAAACAAAAGTAGAAACCAAGGTAGTTAAAATTTGGGTACCAAAGACTAACAATGTATTAATAAGAAATAAATATATTAAAACATTTATGGATAATGTGCATCATAATGAAAACTATATTTATAAAAAGGATACTGAACCAAATTAGGTTTGGTTTCCTAAACTCTAACTTTTTAGGCCCCTATTAAAAGGTGGGTACCAATAATTTCATATTTATTTTCAGGTCCCACTCAAAAAGAAGAAATGGATATTAGACAGTGGTTGTTCAAAACACATGACCGGAGACAAAGATATGCTTACAAACATCACATACTTTGATGGTGGCTCGGTTACCTTCGGAGACAATTCAAAAGGCTATATAATTGGTAAAGGAGATATGAACAATTACGGTACATCAAATTTACCTTTTATAACAAATGTTTCATAGTTGAAAATTTAAAACATAATCTACTTAGCATAAGTCAACTGTGTGACAAAGGTTTTAAAATAACTTTCTCGGATAATAAATGTAGTATTTTTGATCAAAACCAAAATCTTGTTTTTGAAGGAAATAGAGATAGAAATATTTATGTTCTAAATATGAATATTAATCATAATACAAGTATGTGTTTACTTGCCAAAGATAATGATCCTTGGTTATGGCACAAAAAATTTTGTCATATAAATTTTAAAACTATTAGAAAACTTTCTAAAAATGAATTAGTAAGAGGTTTACCCAAGATAAACTTTAAAATAAATAATCTTTGTGATGATTGTCAAAAAGGAAAATTAACGAAATCATCTTTCAAATCTAAGAAAAATATTTCGACTTTACAACCATTAGAATTAGTACATATGGATTTATTTGGACCAACACAAGTTCAATCCATTAATCATAATCGATACGTATTTGTAATAGTTGATGAGTTTTCAAGATATACATGGACTACTTTTATGAAAAATAAAAGTGACACTTTTGAGCATTTTAAAACATTTGTCAAAAGAATTCAAAACACTAAAGATTTGAAAATTAAAAATATTCAAAGCGATCATGGAGGCGAATTCGAAAATGAAGCTTTTGAAACTTTTTGTAAAAAGAAAGGAATAAATCATAACTTTTTATTTCCTAGAACTCCTCAACAAAATGGAGTTGTAGAAAGAAAGAATAGAACATTACAAGAATGCGCAAGAACATTATTAAATGGATGTTCTCTACCAAAACATTTTTGGGCAGAAGCCGTTGCTACTGCATGTTATGTATTAAATAGAATATCAATTAGACCATTAACTAAAAATAATTCTTATGAACTATTAAATAACAAAAGGCCAAATATATCTTATTTTAAAATATTTGGATCAAAATGTTTCATTTTAAATACAAAAGATCAACTAGGAAAATTCGATCCAAAAGTCGACGAAGGAATTTTCGTAGGATACTCAGAACGAAGTAAAGCATATCGAGTATTTAATAAACGAACAAACATAATTGAAGAAACTTTGCATATATCTTTTGATGAAAATTTTAATAAAAATTTAAATATAAAAGATGATGAAGAATTGATAAATATAGAAGAAACAAACCTTGAAAATAGTAATAATGAACTAAGATCACCTCCTAGAATATTACGAGATCATCCAACTCAAAATATAATAGGAGAAATAAATTCTCAAGTTAGGACAAGAAATCAACTAAATTAAATGGGTCATGTAGCTTTCATTTCATCAATAGAACCTAAAAATCCTAAAGAAGCACCAACAGATGATTATTGGATTATCGCAATGCAAGAAGAATTAAATCAATTTGAACGTAACGATGTTTGGGAATTAGTTCCCCGTCCTAGTAATCAATCAGTAATAGGAACAAAATGAATTTACAAAAATAAAGTAGACGAACAAGGTAATATAACAAGGAATAAAGCAAGACTAGTAGCACAAGGGTATAATCAAGAAGAAGGTACTGATTTTGAAGAAACCTTTGCTCCCGTTGCAAGACTTGAAGCAATACGTATACTATTAGCCTTTGCATGTTTTCACAATTTTAAACTTTATAAAATGGATGTTAAAAGTGCATTTTTAAATGGTTTTATTAAAGAAAATGTATATGTAGAACAACCTCCTTTATTTATACATGAAAAATATCTGTATCGTGTATTTAAATTAAAGAAAGCACTATATGATCTCAAACAAGCACCTCGTGCTTGGTATGAAAGACTTAAAAGTTATTTATTAAATTCGGGATTTAAAATTGAAAAAGTAGATCAAACGCTTTTTATTAAAAATTCCACCAAAGATATTTTAATAATTCAAATATACGTAGATGATATTATTTTTGGTTCAACAAATGAAAATTTATGTAAAGAATTTTCAAATATAATGACTAATGAGTTCGAAATGTCTCATATGGGAGAATTATCATATTTTCTCGAACTTCAAATCAAACAATTAACAAATGGAATTTTTATAAACCAAGAAAAATATTGTGTTAATTTAATTAAACGATTCGGCATGGAAAACACTTCTGCTAAAATTACTCCTATGAGTACCACTACACATCTCGATCGAGATGAAAATGGCAAAGGTGTAGATCAAAAATTGTTTAGAAGTATGATAGGTTCCTTACTTTACTTAACCGCTAGTAGACCTGACATAATGATGAGTGTTTGTTTATGTGCACGTTTTCAATCTAATCCTAAAAAATCACACTTAAGAGCGGTAAAACGAATTATGCGATATCTTAACAACACTAAAGATTTCGGTCTTTTCTATCCAAAGGAGTGTCCATTTGAGTTAGTGTCATTCAGTGATGTTGATTTTGGTGGATCTCGAACAGATAGAAAAAGTACAAGTGGTACTTGCCATTTCATTGGAAAATCACTTGTATCTTGGTTTTCGTAAGAAACAAAATTGTGTCTCGCTTTCCACCTGCGAAGCAGAGTATATATCAGCTGCTTTAGCTTGCACTCAAGTTATATACATGCAACAAACACTTAAAGATTTTAATATAAATTTAATAAATTCTACAATATACTGTGATAATACAAGTACAATAAACTTATCTAAAAATCCGATTAATCACTCTCGTACAAAACATATAGATATTCGTCACCATTTTCTACGTGACAATATCGAAAAAGGAATAATTAATTTAGAACATATTTCTACCGAAAATCAAATTGCCGATATATTTACTAAACCTCTATTAGAAAACTCCTTCATAAAATTACGACGAGAGTTAGGAATAATGTCTTTTAAAGATATCATATAGAGAAAGTTAGAAAAATCTACACAATTCAGTCGACTAACACTATATGCTCAGTCGACTGAATAAAGGAAAATTGATATTTTCAATTTATTTTTCGAATATGTTACATAATATATTATAAAATAATAGATATTTGTAAACCATACATTTTTAACTGAATTATGGTAACCATTAAATCATTAAGTGGATGAAAAACTTTAAAGAATTATAACCACTATATATTTAGAAAATCCCTACTATAAATATATCGTAAAAATATTTCTTTTTCACAACTCATTCTCACGAATAAAAGCTTGAAAAATTCATTATAAAAATGTCTTCCAACAACTCTTTTTCCCCGATCAACATCACATCTTCAGTCGATAACACTCCACCGTCTCCAAAACTTCCCACTCCAACACCGATACATGAGCCAGTTTACAAATGGAACAATTATCGTACTGGCTACACACCAGAATCCAAGAAAGCGAAACGCGGACTCTTTATTTCTCCAGACACAAAAATAAAGATTGATGAAATTTATCACTTTCAACAACAACAAATAAACCTTCAACGAGAATTATACTTCGAACAAAAAGTTACGGCTAGACGATTAAGCTTCCTAGAGCAAATCGGTTTATGCTTTTGTGGCTCAAAAAAGAACGAAGGGGCTGAACCCCTACTCGTCCCGTTAGTTCACTTGATCCGTCTTCATCTTACCTTACACCAGTCGATCCTGTGAATCCTTGGATGTCTCCTAAGACTCCTCAATAAAGTCCAAATTCATGGGATATAAATTATATGAAGAATGAAGGGAAAAAGACTCCAAGTCCATCCCCTAAGAAATAGATAGTTTTGAAATCTATTCATGGTGTTACATCTATATAATTGTAATTATTTCTTTAAATAAAGTGTTTACTTTCAAAATTAACAAAGAACAACAAAATACATCGGTCAGTCGACTGAACTTAAGGCAGAATGCAAAAAATTTATAATTCAGTCGACCGGTTCCTCTGCACAGTCGACTGAAATACAAACAGAAACTTTCAGACAAAATTTCAGTCGACTAAAAACCCTGTTCAGTCGACTGAATTCAACCCAGAAAATTTTCGGCCTTCAATTCAGTCGACTGAACAGTCTATTCAGTCGACTGAACAGTCTATTCAGTCGACTGAACAGTCTATTCCTAGGCAACTTTCCCCTTTTATCCACCAATTTTTTACCTATCCATTCACTTTTTACTTTCCAAAATAGTTTCTTCCCCAATTATTTTCAAAACCCTAGCCCCCAATTCCTTAAAATTCACTCAAATCTCACTCAAATGGCACCAAAGAGATCAAGAGCTTCCTCTTCTTCATCCTCCGAGCTAATTAATGCTCAAATATCGCAATGGCTTTACGATGGAGTAGCTTTCACTAGGTGGAATAAGATGAAGAATTCCCGTATTTTCGAGCATTCCTTCGTTGATTTCCAAAGCTTTCAAACATACAACATCCAAGCTTTAACCGATCAAGCAGGTTTAACTTCTCTTTTGGATTTGAAAAGAAATGACCATGCCATAAATCATATAATGGTCAAATTATTTTATGCTAACCTTAATCTTGGACATCAAACTCCAAGAAATCCAAACAATAGTGTTTGGAGTATGGTATGTGGAAAGAAAGTTTGGTTTTCCTTAGATAGAATTGGCACACATTCTAGAATCACCAAATGTCGAGAGAAAGCTAGACGAGATAGAATTCAATCCACAAATTCGCGATAACATAAACCATCGATTTATGGATGATAATATCAACGTTAGAGATTTTAAGTCCACCTCTCTTCGACCTATGGCAAGAATCCTTCACAAAGCTATAATGAGAACAATTACTCCACGCACGGGCTCGTACGAAATTGTCTACCCAATTAATTATCGAGCTCTATATGCTATTTTGGCAATATACAAGTCAATTGGGTACAACTTATTCTTGATGAGTTTCTCACTTTTAATAATGGCAAAATGCGAACTATCTATTTTGGAGAATACATCATGCGACTTCTCCTCAATGTCGATACGCCATTACCCGAGTCGGAGAATACAATGGTCCATCAAATTAACCACCGGACCATAAGCCTAATGCAACTTCCATCTCGACCTCCTCGCATAATATCACTCGCCGAATGGGAAGCGAGGCATCAAGAACAACAACAACAACCTCTACAACCTCACCACGAAGAACATTTCGACCAAGATGATGAAATTCGTCTTGTTGACCCAAGCTTTACTACCAACCAATCATTGGGATATTATTAAGAAATCAACAAATTCTTGACACTCGTCTTAAAATGGTAGACCACAAGTTTGACAAAATCAAAGGATTCTTCAACAATCTATGGGATGCAATCTCGTGCTCAAGCACCACTACTGCTTCGACATCTCGCGGCAAACGTCCAGCACCTACATTTGCATGGACGTCATCCGAAGAGCAATCAAGTAGCAGCACAAGCGGAGCTAGTGGTGGCCAAGGAGGAAGAGCGTACAGACCACCAACAGGAGGACCCGTCATACGTGAACCAACAGGAGGAAGAGAAGGTTCATATGACTGGGATAAAGATGAGTAATTTTAGTATGGTTTGATGTTTATTTACAACTTTCTTATGGCTTGTATAAATAGGCATTTTGCGCTTGTTCGACGCAACATTTTTTTAACTTTTTAAGCCATGGTTATGCAAATTTTCTATTCTCTATGCTTCAGCAATTGTTTTGATAAAATATTTCTATTGTTAATTCTTCCTTTTTGTCGATGACAAAGGGGGCGAAAATCTATGGTACTAACTTTGTTTTGTAGGAAAGATAGTGCATACATTCAGGGGGAGAAAATAAGTAAATACATCTCTAGAATAAATCAGTATTGTCTGTTTGCACCAAAATTGGTCACAACACTCTTCGGGAGTCGTTGAAAAGATAATAATGAAGAATATAGGTTCAAAACGAATATTATCTAACAAAAACTCCAATCAACAGTAAAGTAAATGCGTAGACAAGCGATTTATAGTGGTTCGGCGTGTTGCCTACGTCCACTGTGAAGTTTTTTGATGTTTTATTGATTCTCTTTCAATGATTACAAGTTGATACATCAATCAACAGCAAGTTACAACTGGAAATTCGAAATCAACAGCAAAGTTATAATGTAGGATGATGTAGATCTCGATCCGGCAGAGTCTGGGCGCTTCAGAGTCGAAAGATCCCTTTTCTGTTGGCCCTGGGGCTCTATTTATAGGCGTAGGATGCTGATATTTCGCTGAAAACTCGGGAGACCACTTCTGGCACGTGAGGGGGCCCACACGCCCGGGCTCAGGAAGTTTGGGCCCACTTTGGCATCGATTCGAACTCCATTCGAATCGATCATAAATTCATCCAATCGAGGTGAAATTTGGTGTGGACATTCTTCAACATGTATGCAAGCTTCTCTGAAAATTTCGCGGTATTTGAATCAGTAGATTGAAAGATATGATGGATACGAGATGACGTTCTTTGTGTAGCTGTTTAGTTCGAAACCATCCCTTCGAATCGATGGTTTCGAATCGATGGTGGAACGCGCCTTCGTGATGACGTGGGGCGCAAACCTCGAACCGATCCGTTCTTCACTCCGAGTTGACCGCTTCGACTCCATGTATCTCGGTGCATTCGAACCGATGGATGACACGTCATCATGGATGGTTGACTTGGTGGATTCGAACGAAGCTTCACTGATGGGTTCGAACTAGGCTTCACTGATGGTTTCGAACGAAGCTTCACTGATGGGTTCGAACAAGGCATCACTGATGGGTTCGAACAAGGCTCCACTGATGGGTTCGAACAAGGCTCCACTGATGGGTTCGAACAAGGCTTCATTGATGGAGTCAAACGACCGATGCTTGATGGATACGAAGCAAACACTCGCTGATGGATACGAGATCCACCGATGCGAACTTGATGGATTCGAAGTTGATGGAATCGAATCCTAGGCACTTCGGTGGATTCGAAGTAGGTCGATACGAAGATGATCGGTTCGAAGCTGTGTTCGGTGATGGGTTCGAAATCCAGGTTTCCCCCTTCAAATTGAATCGATCATAACTTGAGCGTATGAACTCGGATTGACTTGATATTTGAGATGCTGACTTCTATGATCTTCCTTGCCATGTCCTATCAATTGTAGCTCAATCTGGACTCGGGCAAAATTCGGCGATATCCATGGTGAAACGAAGTATGACCAATCTCTGAGACGAACTTTCCTTTGTCCTCGATCGATCTTTTGGTATCACGGCTTTGCCAAAAAGCGGGATAACATTTGCCCCCCAAAGTATGTCTTGTGGAAACATGACGTGCTTTGAATTGCTGTAACTTCTTTCCGAACAATCAATGTTCTCTTTCGTTGAGACTCGTACTCTGTATCGCTGTATCCTTGCGTTGATATAATTGATTGTTGTATAATAGTGCTTAGCCATTGGCTGTTGCATTTGTAACAAGATGAGTATTCGATCCCTGTAAATGTTTAAAATCGAACGTTAGTCCGACATATATGCACATATGTTATTTTGACCCTTGTTAACGTCATGCGTCCACGAGTCGTTGTCAGTTTTGTTGCTAGTGAATTTCGTATCAATCCTCTCCTGAAAACCGATTTAGAAATTTGAGTTGAGACAACGCTTGATGGTTGTTTTGAAAAGTCCCTTCGTATCGATCCTCTCCTGAACCGATACAGAAGGTTGAAGGAATCAAATTTGTGTTGCGCGGATGTAATATTTTGAATCGATGGGTATGAGCATCGATGAACACGAGATCGATCATTCGTATTGACAAAGTATGCTTATGATATGATGGGTTCGAAACCGACATTCGAACCGATGGTTTGGACGAGTACGAAATGTTCATTCGTACCAGTGAGAAAGGATGGATACGAAATAGTAGTTCGTATCGATAGGAAGTGATGGATACGAAACTGACGTTCGTATCGATAGGAAATGATGGATACGAAACTGACGTTCGTATCGATAGGAAATGATGGATATGAAATTGTTGTTCGTGTCGGTAGGTTGTGGATGGAGTTGTGAATTTGTTGATGTGAACAGGGGCTTCGAATCGATGTGCCCACTGTTTGTTTCGCATCGATGCGACTCGATGCTCTGCCATGTGTTTCGTATCGATGAAGCTTCAGCGCATGGACTCGAAGGTAGATTTCGAACCGATCTGGGAATTGGCCGGTTGTGACCGGTCGAGTTGACTGGGATGCGAAACGGCTCGGTTACCTTCAGGGCTTCATATAAATAGCAGAGACCATTGCCATTTTTCACTTTTTACTTTTCACCGTGGCCTTGTGTTTATTGTGTTCTGCATCGTTTCGAAGCTTCAGAGAGAACACTGTGTCACGTTCCCGAATCAATCAAGATCCAAATCCTTTTAATTCCTCGAATCCCATACTCAAATTAGGTAATTAACTTTGAATCCAAACGGCAAAGCTATTTCAGACCTATTTTTTCTTCATCGATTGGCCACTCTGGCGATTGGTAAAACCAGATCTGGTTTGGAGGAGCTTCGAAACCATCTGGGGACTCGTGTTCGAATCGATGATGGCGGCATCATTTTTCTTTGGATTTCGCATCGATCCCTGGAATGCCCTCATGGGGGTGACGCAGTTCGCACCGATGGACTATCTTGATGGGTCCATTCGAATCGATGGACCTCGAATCCATCAGCTATCGGTTCGAAGTTCTCAACTTTATATCGATACGAAGGGTATCGATTCGAACGTGATCGATGTTAAGTTGAGGGTTTCCTGATCGATACGAACTAGCTAACCAAGGATCGGTTCGAAGTCATCCTTCATTGATCGATTCGAACTCGACGCCTGATCATCGATTCGAAGCGCGCCTTTCTGCATCGATTCGAAGTGGTATTAGGATGGGTTCGAATGAGCCTCCTGTGATCGGTTCGAAACCCTCTATGATGGATACCAAAGTTTGACATTTTCTTAGCATAATTCCGACGAGCTTCATTCTTGCTTATTTGGACTTGATAATTAAACTGCATACTTGACCACCTTTTGAAGCTCGTCGATGGAACCATAACAACTTCTATCCGAATCAACTTCCATCATATAAACGGTTTAGTGATGACGGTCAGCGATGACGATCATTATAACTGGACTTCGTAGCTTTGTCGTTTGCATATTTCCTTTAACTCTGCGACATTTATTCAAGTAATGCATGGCACTGTACAACATACATTCATACATTTTACACTGGGGAATGCACGGGTCCTTTGTCGTCTAACGATGGTTTCTCATGAGTTAGCTAGTCTGTTAGGAACTGAGTTGATGATGTTTTGATGACAACAACCTTATATAGTTATTATACTTTACTTTATAAAATATATACTAACATTTCCATATAGATATATATGTATGTATGTATGTATGTATGTATGTATGTATGTATGTATGTATGTATATAGGAAGTATATGCAGGTATCATCGAAGACTGATCAGTATAAAGACTCAAGCATTAAGATGAAGATTAGAGATTCAAGATTCAAGACTCTAGAGAATCAAGATTTCAAGATCTCAAGATAAGTGTCTAGTATTTTGTTAAAACTTCATAATAGCACTCTCATCTTTCTTCCAATTTTCTTTTGGGATGGAACCCAATTTCTATCGAAACCAGTGGCTTACAAACCCACGACAAGTAGCTTACAAACCTACGACAAGTGGCTTACAAACCCACGAAAATAAAAATCATTTGAACTAATTTGTACAAGTTCTCGAGTCCTATGGAGGAGCTCTGTATGAAGGTTCTTCCAATTTCAGTTTGAATAGATTTTTCAAAATGTTTTTAAATCTGTTTTCAAAATGTTTTAGCTTTCAAAATCATGTTTTCAAAAATATTTTCAAACTTTGTTTTAGCCTTAAAATATTCCTCCATTCTGATTTTAAAAACTTCTATTTTTAAAACATCAAAACTTATTCTGATTTTAAGTATTACTCATATAATTGACGGTCTATATCAGTTATATATATATATTTAAAATAATGTTTTATATTCATTCTCTATCTCAAAATATTGTTTAAACACTTTACTTTTCTTTAGAGAAGTTTCAACTTGTTTTAAATTCAATTGTCTTTACAAAACAACATCTTAATAATTTTGAACTAAGGGATGTCGACATATGGGGATACCCCATGTCGATATGGTGACAGTTGGATTCAAAATTCAATTTTCAACAGAAGTGTCCATTCGTTCAAAAACCTTTCGTCAATGGTTATGAATGTTGTGCATCTATATAAAGGCTTCCAAAATGAATTTTTTTAATAACTACTTTCTTATTTTCTTCACTCTTTCTTCTCCATCATTCCATATCCATAAAACTTCATATTTTCAAGATCGTGCCATCATTCTGCCAAATTCTCAAAAGGAAATCATTTAGATACTCTCTCTATTTGATTCTCCATCATTCTACTAAAGATAAAAGTGCTATTCAGAGTTATAGGATTAATTTGTATTCAAAAAGTCCATAGAGTCTATCCATTCAAAAGGATTGTTATTAAGAAGTATAAGGGTGATCTTGTGTCCCGTAAATCAAGAGAGTTTACCCCAGACTCGGAAATAGGAGGGTTCCTCAAGGCCTTAGAAATTGAGGGTTGTAATTTGGATATTGGCTTATAAAAATCTATACAAGGATATTGCCTTGGTGCAGGACTGGATGTAGGAGGATTCCGAACCAGTATAAAATCCGATGTGTTCTTTCCTTTTACTTGCTTTACTTTACTATTTGCATTTGTTATATGTTCTATGATCATTCTGTGTTATAATTCTGTTTAGATTTGTGTTGAAAGTTTTAATTTAGTCATATAGTTCATATATTCTTTAAAACACTATTCACCCCCCCCTCTAGTGCTATTTCTGCCTTAAGATCCTTAATCCGCATCCCCAACAATTGGTATCAGAGCTTTGGTTTCATTATTTTCATAATCTGAAATTTTGAAAAGTTTTAATGGCACAATACACTGATAATGTCACTCCTGTCATCACTACTTCTGTCAACACAAGTACTAACACTAGTTCATTTGTAGAAGGTCAGTCTACTGTCAGACCACCACTTTTTAATGGCAGTAATTATGCATACTGGGCATGTAGGATGAAAATTTATTTACAATCCATAAGTTTAGATACTTGGAATATGACACAAATTGAATATGTTGAACCAACTACTAATTTTGCTCGGTGGACTACTGAGCAAAAGACGGTTGCACAAAACAATTCTAAGGCTATGAATATACTATTTTGTTCACTAGATAGGAATGAGTTTAATAGAGTCTCTGTTTGTAAGTATGCATTTGAAATCTGGAAAACTTTGCAAGTAACTCATGAAGGAACAAGCAAAGTTAAACAGACTAAAATTTCCATATTAACTAACCAGTTTCAATTGTTTAAAATGCATGAAAATGAGTCCATTTCCGACATGTATTGTCGATTTCAAGATATTGTAAATTCATTGATTGCTTTAGGAAAGGGTTTCTTAGAAGAAGATCAAGTCAGAAAGATACTCAATTCACTCACTCCAGAATGGGATCAAAAGACACTTACTATTGAAGAGGCAAATGATGTTAGTCAAATGAAGATCGAAGAGTTAATCGGTAATCTATTGTCTTATGAAGTTCAGCTACAAGGGAGAAAAGAATCTAAGGCAACGGAAAAGAAATCGATCGCATTCAAAGCAACAACTGGAGATTCAGAACAAGATAGTGATGAAGAAATTGCTTTCATGACCAGAAATTTCAGAAAGTTTCTGAAGTATAGAAAGTGAATAACTTTAAAAGAAATGATCAAAGGAATTCCAGAAATACTTTGGAGAACAACAACAACAACAATGGTGATAGATGCTACAACTGCAACAAAACAGAGCACTACAAGATAGATTGTCCATATCCAGACAAACAGACATTTCAACCAAACAACGAGCAACTAAGGAAAAGAAAGAAGGCATATGCAGCAACTCTTGACGATTCAGATTCATCCAGTGATGATGAGAAGAAAACTGATAATTCAAATCTGTGCTTCACTGCTATTCTCGAATCGGAAGACGATCGGAGTTTGGATCTAAAAATAGGTACACATTTATTTTAATTTTATTGGATGCTTGTTTGTTTTGATTTTGTTTGCAATTTCTTGAATTTTTAAATTCAAAATCACCCTTTGAAATTTGAATTTTTAAATTCAAAATAGTATTATTTTAATAATATTTTAAATATTAAAATATTTTAATATTATTGTATTTAATATTATTACTGGAATTATATATAAATATAGAATATAGATTAGTTTTCTTAAGATTTTAGGAATTTCTTAGATTTTAGGAATAGACACCTCTTTTCAAATTCAACAGGCACATGTCGACATGCCAGGATACCCCATGTCGACATGTCTCTCAGAAATTTGATTTCAAAATTTGAATTCAAACTTTTGAATTTCCCTCCACCTTTTCACTTACTTCAAAATTCTGAAAAGATACCTCTTGACCAGAGAACATGACTTTAGAGAATCTATTTAATATACTTCTCTTATCATCTCTTTTCACTTTATTCTCATAATTCAAACTTTCTTCATTATCTTCTACTTCTCTCAAACACTCATCAACGGCTTCCTCAAGTACCCCATCAACTATGAGGCTGACCAAATCCATCAAAAATGATCTTTTTAATGACCCGGAGGCTATCAAAGCTTACATAAATTATGTAAACTATGGTAAAGTCAATACAGGAAAATTTGCTATTGTTGATGATTTTCCTTCTTATGAAATCGATCAATTTTTTAAAGAAAACTCCATTCTTAGGTTGATTGATAACAAGCAAAATGATTTCGTTTGTTATCCAAACCTTGTCAAAATGTTTTATGCAAACCTAAACCGTGAATTTCATAATGGAAATGAAGATCAAATTTGGAGTAGTGTTAAAGGAACACTTATTGTTTTGGATTCCGATATTTTGGGTACTATTTTGGGTTGCAAATCTACTGTTATGAATCTCTCGCAATTTCAAATGAATGAAACCGATCGAGAGACTTTTCATCACATTTTTGAAAGCGATGACCACATGGATTTTAAGAATCGCTTTTTCCGCCCAAAAGCAAGAATTGCCAACCTTCTTATTCAGCACACCATTATTCCTAGGTCGGGAAACTACAATAATCCCACCTCAAAAGTGTGTAAATCTCTTTTTGCTATATTTGGAAAATATGATATTAATTGGGCACAAACTATTTTGGATGAGTTAAGACCCAAAAATTTTACTATGGGAGAAAATACTCTTTATCATGGAATTTATCTTACTCGAATTTTCAATTATTTTGGTGTGGATGTTAAAAAGGAAGAATTTGTAAGTAGGAAAGTGTTCAATCATGGGAACATTTCTCTTATGAAAATCTCACTTATGTTTCAACCAAATGAAACACTTACCGAAGAGGAAGAGAGACTTGCTCATGAAGAGATGGAAGAAGAGGGAGAGGAAGAGGAAGAAGAAGGGGAAGGAATGGAAATTGAAGAAGAAGAGGAAGATGAAGAAACCTCTTTGGAAAGTATAGAGTATCCACATACACCCGCCAATCCGTCCAACAAAACCATACTCAAGAACCAAAAGATACTTGCTCAAAACCAAAAGGTTCTTAAGAGATCTTTTAGCAAGAAAATGGATAAAATCTCTACCAAGATCGACAAGTTCTTTGGGAAGATAGGCAGGAAACTTGGCTTGTCCTCATCATCATCTTCATCAAACTAATCCTAGCCATTATCTCTCTAGTTATCGTTTATCTATCTTTGTATTTTCTATTTTTTTTGGTTAATATTATGTAATGTTAACTAATATAAGTAATGCTATCTTATTCTCTGTTTTCCATCTTTATATATCTCTGATAGTTATTTATTTTAAGTTTATATAGGTCCACTAGTATAAAATAAACTTAGAAATAAAAAATAACTCAACTTGGTCATTCTGTCTAGACTGTGCCGACATGCCCTGTCAGGACCCGATTCTTCGTCTTTCGAAAATCCGACATCGATACTCACTTTATCGACTGCCGAGGAATCGAACGACAGAAAACCGAACACTGAGGGTTTTAAGAAAAAGAATTTAGGAAAAGAAAGAGATAGAGAAAAAGAAGAAAGAAAAAGAAAAATAGAGGGAAAAGAAGATAGACAATTTTTAGAAAACAGAGAATTAGAAAAAAACAGAGATAGAAGAATTTTAAAATAGAAGAAAATAGAATATAGAGGAAAAAGAGAAACAGAAGAAAATAGGACGGAACAGAAAACAACAGAACAACAACAGAATCTCACAATTCGCAGCGGAACAACATATAATAATAAATGAATAATCTTTAAACAAAGAACTACAGTTATTACATTTCATCATATTTCATTACATCATATCATCACATCAGAGTGTACAACATCATACAACAACAAACAGTGCAGCGGAAAAAGAAATACTATATAAACTAGTAATACGCCATGCCATCCAGCTTGCCTCCAGCAACTCCGGAATATCCAGAATATCCTGATAAACCTAACTCTTAACTGCCCGTGTGGAAATTGGTGGGCACCCAGAGTTTAGGAAGGAAAACAATAAACTCCAAGTCAGTCATGTGACTGGTGTGAGAACTCAAAACAGTTTATTTATCTTTGAAAACAAAATAGAGGAATATTTTTAAATCAATTCGCAATGCTTTTAAAAATGAGACTACCATAAGACCTCCCACCACACACACAATGCAAACGCAGACTTGGAGGAGATTTCTTCTTATGTGAGTCAAAGATGCTTGATACGCATTTAAAATAACATTTGATATTATTACTAGTGCATAGTGTAGAACAAATCCTTTCGAAAGTAAAGATATAAATCATAGCCAGCATAGGTACCATTATATTATGCCTACTATAGCTACCTCCTGAGGAAGCAGGTTCTACAACTAAAACCGTACAAGTTTCGTATTGTTTCTTTGGATTTCCAACAAATGATCAGGCCAAGGAACTTCCCATTGCCACTGAGAATGCCTCTGGAAAGACATCCCCGAGAACCAAACCGGATCTCTGCCAACACAAGGCCGGGTTACCCCTAACTGGGTAACTACTGACACGAGCACGCCATTCCCCGGTCCTTTAGGACCTTTTCAACCGAGCGCTCGATATCCAATTCACACAATCATAAAGTGTTTTCAACATGAGTAAGTATCTGGGCTCCATACCATGATACCACCCCTTTCCAGAAGGAAATGCACATACCCTAAGGGGAGCTACAGCAACCCCTAATAACCTTGCCGCATCTTTCCTGTTTCGACCATTTCCGGGATGTGAGGCTCGACGAATTCACGTCCACAAAAACATACTTTATACAAAAGCCATGCTTTGGGTCAATAAATGATCAACACAATGATCACTAAGATAGACGATCAAATAAATGATCCTATCACAAATAATCAACACAATGATCATTTCAGCATCACTCAGCATGTCACATTACCAAAATGGGATATATTGCTGATAACTTCAACTATATAACCTTTGAGCTCGTACGTCTCAAAGAAGGGTGTTAAGCAAAGAATAAATTCTCCGCCACCAACAGAAATATATTTGAAAGAAATCGGCTTTATATCTCAAATTGTAATGTCAGGCATACAATCCATACAAGTCTGTTCCGGGATCGAACAGAACCGAAGGCACTTACAAAGAAGTCCTTGCAATCCGGATATTCACAATCCTGATCGGATTCACCATCACATATGGAGAACTCAATACCGTAGCTACTCGGTGCAGAGTCAATCGATAGTTCATCCTATCGCTTTCGCAAATACCGGTCTTCAACACCGATCTTCAAATGCGATTCACAACGACGTATCACATATTCGGAGTGGGTTATACGACCCCATGGTCCTTTCCCGGTTAACCCGAATAGTGAGCGCTTATTCAAAAATAAGTGTGCATTCAAATTCAATCATATTCACATCAAATACCCATTCAAAGGGAAATATTGATAGTCGGCTATTGAACTATAAATTGGATATGCATACATCATCCAGATTCCAAATAATTTTCCAAATTATTTACTTTCCAAAATATCTTTACTAGATATATAATTTCAACACTTCAAAAATAAATCAATATTTATTTTTAACAAGTTTCACTTTCACATATAAATTCCATAATGAATTTATATTTCAAGATATCCATGCATATGCGATTTCAATAATTCATTTCAATTTATCTTCAGAAAAAGATAAATTCTAATTATTCACTTCATATTGGAAAACATTTCCATACTTATTAAAAATAAGTAATTCACAAATCCTTTTATTTTCAACCTTAGAAAATATTCAATATACTTAAATCGAATTAAGTATATATTTCATTCTTTAAGGAAATTATGTTCTTAAACATATTTATTTGGGTCAAAACGAATGTTGCGTAAAACATCGTTACGACAACCCAAAATCACTAGTATAGGGATTCGAAATTAAAATAGATATATAAATCCCAATACTATTCAAAACATTTCCTTTCGGAAATAATTTACTATAACAACAGTGTTATAGTCCACCATTTCCTTTTATTTCTCGAAACATCTATTTCAACAATAAATGTTGAAATCTATTGTTTTCGAATCTCAACACATTTAAAAACATCGTTAAATCGTTTTAAATTTTATTTAAAACACCAAATCCAAAACAATTTCTTTAACGTATTATTCACTATTCAAAAACGTGAATAACTTCGTTAACAAATTTCATTCTTTTATTCATTTTAATTCAAAGGATTATTCACTATTCAAAAATGTGAATATAACTCCATTAATAGGTTATAACAATTAACTTATCAAAATAAGTCGTTTGCGAATTTATAAAACAACGTTTATAAATTCCATTTCTATTTATTTATAAAACTTCCTTTTTATAAATTCTTTTATTAACCTATTCCAGTTTAAAACTAAATTATAAACTACAAGTTCATATTATAAGTTAATTACTTATAAAACGATTATTTTACAAAATCGTTCATTTAACTTCCCAAATTATTAATCTTAATTTATAAGATTGTTTATTTATCCAAAATTCATTCTTTCGATAACTTTATAAATTTTATAAACCTATTGCTTATAAAATTTCATTTATAACTTCACAGTTTATAATTTCATAAATTTCATTCATTTAGGAAATTCATTTTCACTACATTCAAACACTTATAAAAACTTGTTTTATAATGTCTAAATCTCAATTTATAAATATCCATTTATAAACCTCTTAATATAAATCAATTTATATTATTCTTTAAAACGTCTTTAAATTCCTTTATAATTTCACCATTTTGATTTATAAAATAATCAAATTTTATAAACCCCATATTTAAACTTTTTATAACAAGTTCAAAAAATCCAATTTAACTATTTTATAAAATCATTGATCCATATTTCTCAAAAATCAATTTTTAACCGTATTTCTAAAAATCAGCTTTTTAACTATACTTCACAAAACCATAATTTTTATAACTTTAAAAATTATAACGTTTATTTATTTATAATGGATCAATTCCAAAAAAATATAGTATATTTTCAAAATCACTTTTAAAACCATTTTAAAATCCCAAATTTGGGTCCAATGATGCTACACACCAAATAGTCAATCACGACTAACAACGATATCATATATCGATATGATAATCCATCAAATATCAAAATATCTGAAATAAAATAAATACTGTTGAGGAATCCAGTTGGATCCCTCCAACTTGTTTCCTGCATCCAAAAACATTAGCACAATACCAATTTCGCTCCAGTACGAAATTATCGCGGTACATGTTCTTATTAAATATTATCCGCTTAATAACGGCGTAATAGGGTCTCATCCGCTAAACAAAAAAAAATGCGGGAAATCAATAACTGCAATATATACATATGCCAATATATATATATTGATATTATATATAATACCAATTTCACTGTTTATGAAATATTCGCGGTATATGTTTATATTAAATAACATCCGCTTACTAACGGCGCATAATGTCTATTTTAACAATCAATAATTTACAGTCATCATTCAAACATGCATTCAAATATTTTAAATCTAACTATTTAAAATAAAATCGAAACTGATTCGATTGAGTGAGAAATTCTCACCTTGGTTTTAATTTCCGTTTTAGCTTTTATTTCGAATAAAATTAAACGCGCGTTTAATTTTACCCGAAATTCTCACTAACTCCAAACGACTCCAAACCAACTCCATCGCGTAGTGCTCGTCCATACGATTCCAACGCAACTGGGTTTGCATTTTTTCGACCTCGTATGAAAAAGTTATGTATTTTCAAAGTTTACACACGTTTTAACTTATATAAATACAACATAATATAAATTTTTTCACCATTTCGATCATCATAACCGTTCACTCCCAATCCAACGGCCCCCCACCATCTTCCCAAATGCACGCGTATTGCCTCCAGGAGATCAAAGCACGGCCGAACCCATATTTCTAAACTAGGGTTGAATTATACGATCTCCACACTCGACGATACTTCATCACACCAACGCCACGTCGAAGAGCACGACGCAAGCTACCTCCACCTTCCTTGGCCTGAAGCTCGGCCATCACCTCCACCTGGGAGTGCGTGCGCAGGTCCCCCCCTATCGGCCCCCATATCTCCCAAAATACAACTCCATTTTAGATCATAGCCGTTGAAAACGTAGTACTCACAGCCCTCTACAACATTCTAGTTGAAACTTTCTTGAATCGTTGAGTGGATTTGAAGATTTGGAGGGAGAAAGTTGATGATTTTCTGGCCATTCAATTGTAGGTGGCGGCTATCAATAGGAAATTAGGGTTTTGTGAATATTTTAGCAAATTATGAAGGCTCATGTCTATTTATAAGGAACGAGCGACACTATTCATCCCGAAAATTCCGAACTCCGATTTAGACGCCGTAACCAGCGTACCTAGGGTTTATCCCGCGTTCCGGACACAATGGAACAGGTTTCGGAAGCTAATTCGGAAGTATGTGCGAGTTATGGCTGTAAACGCTCAATTTAAATTAAACCGATTTAAGTCGATTTCTAGGCGTTTTAATTTGTACCGGACAAACGGTAAATCCAATTGACTTGAAATTTGAAACCTTACAATAATATCACATTACGGATCCGATGAAACTGGTTTCGTCGAAATCCGAGACTTTTTGAAAAATGGCTATTTTGACTCGCCAAATTTAAATTTAAAACGATTCGATGCGTTTCGAGCTGCCACGATCAAACGATAACTCCGATTGACACGAAAATTGAAATCCGGTAATAACTAACTATTACGGATCCAATGAAACTGGTTTCGTTCAATTCTGAGACTGTTCAAAAATTGACTATTTTACAGTCGATTATTAAATATTAAAATATTCAATTTTCACAGATTAACTTTAAATTCGATTTTAAAAGTTCTAAAATATTTCTATAACTCCAGTATGATTAAATAAAATTTTCCAAATTATTTACAATCATTTTTAACTCAATTTTAAATTATTTCCATAATTTAACATATTAAATTATCGATTTAATAATCCAATTAAATCCAAAAATTTAAATAAAAATTTATTTGACTTAAAAATTCACTTATTAATATTTAAAATTAATTAAATATTCAAATTTTAATTTCTAAAAATTCTGGGTCGTTACAATCTTTCCCCCTTAAAAGAATTTCGTCCTCGAAATTACAAGTAAGAAAAGTTACAGAATTTATTAATTTTCCAAAATTCATAATTAAACTTCTTACCATACTTTACTAAGTTTTCAAATCATACTTAGTTATCTTTTCAAAAACAACTACTATTGTTTAACTTTCAATTCCAAATCAAAGTTTAAAGTTTCCAAAATTTTCCTATTTTTCTCAAAATTTTTCTAACGCCTTAAATTTCCGGAAAAATTCGCCATGTCTCCTTTGCGCGGCTCGATCCGGAAAAAAAAAATGACAGTATATATATCACAAATATACATCTCATCAAGTAATGAGGCATCCCGCAGGGAAAAAAGTGTAAAAGTACGATATTTAATCCGAGATATGTACCTTATATTTTATTAGCAAGCATATACGGCTAATATAGCGCTAAAGCGAACTCCAAATGCGAAGCAAACGCGATCCGCACCTACTAAACTCAACAAACAACATGAGAACATGCACATATGCAAATAATCTCAATATACAACATATAGCAACATGATAACTACATATGTCACGTAGCAAATGCATCAATAGCAATATATATTCAACCATCAATCAACTACATCCAACTAACATCCATAACCAATAATATTCATTCATATTCTCATTCATATATAATGAATTGGTTTTCAATTTAAACCATATTTGATTCATTAACATTGGATTTTATCAACATTCATTCTCATTCAATTTTAATTAGTTTGCATTCACTAATTAAATCCAATTCACATTCAATTCTATTCAAATTTATTTACTTTCTAATTTGAATTCAATTACATAGCTTTCAATTTCATTAACACTTAATGAATTATATACAATCAATCAACATCCATATAACAACCAAAGTATATTGATTTCAACCAAATTTCTTCGCTTCACTTATATTCATTCAATTTGGTTTAACATTAAATTGATTTCCATTCCAATTTATTCAACTTCTAATAAAATTAGATTTTAATGAATTAACACTTTCATTAATTATTCCTTATCAACTTAAATTACATTCAATTGTTTTAACATTCAATCCATTCATTCAATTCAATTACAAAGTTGAATTCTATTACATAACTCAAGTTCATATTCATTTAATCCACTTGATTATTTACTTCGATACCAAAATCAACTTAATTCAATATCTCTTAAGTTATATTCCATTTAACTTTAAATTCACTTTTATTTAGAACCCATATTCATAAATATATTCATATAGTTTCACTTCTTATATATATAAGTTTATTTCACAATTGTAAATCACTTTAATTATACTTCAATTCTTATAATTCTTTTACTTATACAATTATTCTTTAATTTAGATTATTCAAACAACCTAACAATCAACTTACATACAATTTAATAATTTTGAAAAATTATTTCTTTATATATAAAATATAATCAAGGCAAAATTATTTCATTTACCCAATTAAAACAATATTGTGTCGAATTGTTCTATTCAAGTGTTTAGAAACCCCTTCGGCTCAGTTTCGAGGCTGTGCTGACGAAAGTTCATATGCCACTCAATAAACCAATCATCACAATATAAAACAATTTTATATTCACTAACAAATACGCTCTCATAGCTACTATTACACTCAAACTCAATCTAGAGTACTGCTGACTCTATCTCTAATGAGTAATACCCAATAGAACCATGGTTGTCGCTTAACCATCAGAGCTCTGATACCACATTGTCAGGACCCGATTCTTCGTCTTCCGAAAATCCGACATCGATACTCACTTTATCGACTGCCGAGGAATCGAACGACGGAAAACCGAACACTGAGGGTTTTAAGAAAAAGAATTTAGGAAAAGAAAGAGATAGAGAAAAAGAAGAAAGAAAAAGAAAAATAGAGGGAAAAGAAGATAGACAATTTTTAGAAAACAGAGAATTAGAAAAAAACAGAGATAGAAGAATTTTAAAATAGAAGAAAATAGAATATAGAGGAAAAAGAGAAACAGAAGAAAATAGGACGGAACAGAAAACAACAGAACAACAACAGAATCTCACAATTCGCAGCGGAACAACATATAATAATAAATGAATAATCTTTAAACAAAGAACTACAGTTATTACATTTCATCATATTTCATTACATCATATCATCACATCAGAGTGTACAACATCATACAACAACAAACAGTGCAGCGGAAAAAGAAATACTATATAAACTAGTAATACGCCATGCCATCCAGCTTGCCTCCAGCAACTCCAGAATATCCAGAATATCCTGATAAACCTAACTCTTAACTGCCCGTGTGGAAATTGGTGGGCACCCAGAGTTTAGGAAGGAAAACAATAAACTCCAAGTCAGTCATGTGACTGGTGTGAGAACTCAAAACAGTTTATTTATCTTTGAAAACAAAATAGAGGAATATTTTTAAATCAATTCGCAATGCTTTTAAAAATGAGACTACCATAAGACCTCCCACCACACACACAATGCAAACGCAGACTTGGAGGAGATTTCTTCTTATGTGAGTCAAAGATGCTTGATACGCATTTAAAATAACATTTGATATTATTACTAGTGCATAGTGTAGAACAAATCCTTTCGAAAGTAAAGATATAAATCATAGCCAGCATAGGTACCATTATATTATGCCTACTATAGCTACCTCCTGAGGAAGCAGGTTCTACAACTAAAACCGTACAAGTTTCGTATTGTTTCTTTGGATTTCCAACAAATGATCAGGCCAAGGAACTTCCCATTGCCACTGAGAATGCCTCTGGAAAGACATCCCCGAGAACCAAACCGGATCTCTGCCAACACAAGGCCGGGTTACCCCTAACTGGGTAACTACTGACACGAGCACGCCATTCCCCGGTCCTTTAGGACCTTTTCAACCGAGCGCTCGATATCCAATTCACACAATCATAAAGTGTTTTCAGCATGAGTAAGTATCTGGGCTCCATACCATGATACCACCCCTTTCCAGAAGGAAATGCACATACCCTAAGGGGAGCTACAGCAACCCCTAATAACCTTGCCGCATCTTTCCTGTTTCGACCATTTCTGGGATGTGAGGCTCGACGAATTCACGTCCACAAAAACATACTTTATACAAAAGCCATGCTTTGGGTCAATAAATGATCAACACAATGATCACTAAGATAGACGATCAAATAAATGATCCTATCACAAATAATCAACACAATGATCATTTCAGCATCACTCAGCATGTCACATTACCAAAATGGGATATATTGCTGATAACTTCAACTATATAACCTTTGAGCTCGTACGTCTCAAAGAAGGGTGTTAAGCAAAGAATAAATTCTCCGCCACCAACAGAAATATATTTGAAAGAAATCGGCTTTATATCTCAAATTGTAATGTCAGGCATACAATCCATACAAGTCTGTTCCGGGATCGAACAGAACCGAAGGCACTTACAAAGAAGTCCTTGCAATCCGGATATTCACAATCCTGATCGGATTCACCATCACATATGGAGAACTCAATACCGTAGCTACTCGGTGCAGAGTCAATCGATAGTTCATCCTATCGCTTTCGCAAATACCGGTCTTCAACACCGATCTTCAAATGCGATTCACAACGACGTATCACATATTCGGAGTGGGTTATACGACCCCATGGTCCTTTCCCGGTTAACCCGAATAGTGAGCGCTTATTCAAAAATAAGTGTGCATTCAAATTCAATCATATTCACATCAAATACCCATTCAAAGGGAAATATTGATAGTCGGCTATTGAACTATAAATTGGATATGCATACATCATCCAGATTCCAAATAATTTTCCAAATTATTTACTTTCCAAAATATCTTTACTAGATATATAATTTCAACACTTCAAAAATAAATCAATATTTATTTTTAACAAGTTTCACTTTCACATATAAATTCCATAATGAATTTATATTTCAAGATATCCATGCATATGCGATTTCAATAATTCATTTCAATTTATCTTCAGAAAAAGATAAATTCTAATTATTCACTTCATATTGGAAAACATTTCCATACTTATTAAAAATAAGTAATTCACAAATCTTTTTATTTTCAACCTTAGAAAATATTCAATATACTTAAATCGAATTAAGTATATATTTCATTCTTTAAGGAAATTATGTTCTTAAACATATTTATTTGGGTCAAAACGAATGTTGCGTAAAACATCGTTACGACAACCCAAAATCACTAGTATAGGGATTCGAAATTAAAATAGATATATAAATCCCAATACTATTCAAAACATTTCCTTTCGGAAATAATTTACTATAACAACAGTGTTATAGTCCACCATTTCCTTTTATTTCTCGAAACATCTATTTCAACAATAAATGTTGAAATCTATTGTTTTCGAATCTCAACACATTTAAAAACATCGTTAAATCGTTTTAAATTTTATTTAAAACACCAAATCCAAAACAATTTCTTTAACGTATTATTCACTATTCAAAAACGTGAATAACTTCGTTAACAAATTTCATTCTTTTATTCATTTTAATTCAAAGGATTATTCACTATTCAAAAATGTGAATATAACTCCATTAATAGGTTATAACAATTAACTTATCAAAATAAGTCGTTTGCGAATTTATAAAACAACGTTTATAAATTCCATTTCTATTTATTTATAAAACTTCCTTTTTATAAATTCTTTTATTAACCTATTCCAGTTTAAAACTAAATTATAAACTACAAGTTCATATTATAAGTTAATTACTTATAAAACGATTATTTTACAAAATCGTTCATTTAACTTCCCAAATTATTAATCTTAATTTATAAGATTGTTTATTTATCCAAAATTCATTCTTTCGATAACTTTATAAATTTTATAAACCTATTGCTTATAAAATTTCATTTATAACTTCACAGTTTATAATTTCATAAATTTCATTCATTTAGGAAATTCATTTTCACTACATTCAAACACTTATAAAAACTTGTTTTATAATGTCTAAATCTCAATTTATAAATATCCATTTATAAACCTCTTAATATAAATCAATTTATATTATTCTTTAAAACGTCTTTAAATTCCTTTATAATTTCACCATTTTGATTTATAAAATAATCAAATTTTATAAACCCCATATTTAAACTTTTTATAACAAGTTCAAAAAATCCAATTTAACTATTTTATAAAATCATTGATCCATATTTCTCAAAAATCAATTTTTAACCGTATTTCTAAAAATCAGCTTTTTAACTATACTTCACAAAACCATAATTTTTATAACTTTAAAAATTATAACGTTTATTTATTTATAATGGATCAATTCCAAAAAAATATAGTATATTTTCAAAATCACTTTTAAAACCATTTTAAAATCCCAAATTTGGGTCCAATGATGCTACACACCAAATAGTCAATCACGACTAACAACGATATCATATATCGATATGATAATCCATCAAATATCAAAATATCTGAAATAAAATAAATACTGTTGAGGAATCCAGTTGGATCCCTCCAACCTGTTTCCTGCATCCAAAAACATTAGCACAATACCAATTTCGCTCCAGTACGAAATTATCGCGGTACATGTTCTTATTAAATATTATCCGCTTAATAACGGCGTAATAGGGTCTCATCCGCTAAACAAAAAAAATGCGGGAAATCAATAACTGCAATATATACATATGCCAATATATATATATATTGATATTATATATAATACCAATTTCACTGTTTATAAAATATTCGCGGTATATGTTTATATTAAATAACATCCGCTTACTAACGGCGCATAATGTCTATTTTAACAATCAATAATTTACAGTCATCATTCAAACATGCATTCAAATATTTTAAATCTAACTATTTAAAATAAAATCGAAACTGATTCGATTGAGTGAGAAATTCTCACCTTGGTTTTAATTTCCGTTTTAGCTTTTATTTCGAATAAAATTAAACGCGCGTTTAATTTTACCCGAAATTCTCACTAACTCCAAACGACTCCAAACCAACTCCATCGCGTAGTGCTCGTCCATACGATTCCAACGCAACTGGGTTTGCATTTTTTCGACCTCGTATGAAAAAGTTATGTATTTTCAAAGTTTACACACGTTTTAACTTATATAAATACAACATAATATAAATTTTTTCACCATTTCGATCATCATAACCGTTCACTCCCAATCCAACGGCCCCCCACCATCTTCCCAAATGCACGCGTATTGCCTCCAGGAGATCAAAGCACGGCCGAACCCATATTTCTAAACTAGGGTTGAATTATACGATCTCCACACTCGACGATACTTCATCACACCAACGCCACGTCGAAGAGCACGACGCAAGCTACCTCCACCTTCCTTGGCCTGAAGCTCGGCCATCACCTCCACCTGGGAGTGCGTGCGCAGGTCCCCCCCTATCGGCCCCCATATCTCCCAAAATACAACTCCATTTTAGATCATAGCCGTTGAAAACGTAGTACTCACAGCCCTCTACAACATTCTAGTTGAAACTTTCTTGAATCGTTGAGTGGATTTGAAGATTTGGAGGGAGAAAGTTGATGATTTTCTGGCCATTCAATTGTAGGTGGCGGCTATCAATAGGAAATTAGGGTTTTGTGAATATTTTAGCAAATTATGAAGGCTCATGTCTATTTATAAGGAACGAGCGACACTATTCATCCCGAAAATTCCGAACTCCGATTTAGACGCCGTAACCAGCGTACCTAGGGTTTATCCCACGTTCCGGACACAATGGAACAGGTTTCGGAAGCTAATTCGGAAGTATGTGCGAGTTATGGCTGTAAACGCTCAATTTAAATTAAACCGATTTAAGTCGATTTCTAGGCGTTTTAATTTGTACCGGACAAACGGTAAATCCAATTGACTTGAAATTTGAAACGTTACAATAATATCACATTACGGATCCGATGAAACTGGTTTCGTCGAAATCCGAGACTTTTTGAAAAATGGCTATTTTGACTCGCCAAATTTAAATTTAAAACGATTCGATGCGTTTCGAGCTGCCACGATCAAACGATAACTCCGATTGACACGAAAATTGAAATCCGGTAATAACTAACTATTACGGATCCAATGAAACTGGTTTCGTTCAATTCTGAGACTGTTCAAAAATTGACTATTTTACAGTCGATTATTAAATATTAAAATATTCAATTTTCACAGATTAACTTTAAATTCGATTTTAAAAGTTCTAAAATATTTCTATAACTCCAGTATGATTAAATAAAATTTTCCAAATTATTTACAATCATTTTTAACTCAATTTTAAATTATTTCCATAATTTAACATATTAAATTATCGATTTAATAATCCAATTAAATCCAAAAATTTAAATAAAAATTTATTTGACTTAAAAATTCACTTATTAATATTTAAAATTAATTAAATATTCAAATTTTAATTTCTAAAAATTCTGGGTCGTTACAATCTTTCCCCCTTAAAAGAATTTCGTCCTCGAAATTACAAGTAAGAAAAGTTACAGAATTTATTAATTTTCCAAAATTCATAATTAAACTTCTTACCATACTTTACTAAGTTTTCAAATCATACTTAGTTATCTTTTCAAAAACAACTACTATTGTTTAACTTTCAATTCCAAATCAAAGTTTAAAGTTTCCAAAATTTTCCTATTTTTCTCAAATTTTTTCTAACGCCTTAAATTTCCGGAAAAATTCGCCATGTCTCCTTTGCGCGGCTCGATCCGGAAAAAAAAATGACAGTATATATATCACAAATATACATCTCATCAAGTAATGAGGCATCCCGCAGGGAAAAAAGTGTAAAAGTACGATATTTAATCCGAGATATGTACCTTATATTTTATTAGCAAGCATATACGGCTAATATAGCGCTAAAGCGAACTCCAAATGCGAAGCAAACGCGATCCGCACCTACTAAACTCAACAAACAACATGAGAACCTGCACATATGCAAATAATCTCAATATACAACATATAGCAACATGATAACTACATATGTCACGTAGCAAATGCATCAATAGCAATATATATTCAACCATCAATCAACTACATCCAACTAACATCCATAACCAATAATATTCATTCATATTCTCATTCATATATAATGAATTGGTTTTCAATTTAAACCATATTTGATTCATTAACATTGGATTTTATCAACATTCATTCTCATTCAATTTTAATTAGTTTGCATTCACTAATTAAATCCAATTCACATTCAATTCTATTCAAATTTATTTACTTTCTAATTTGAATTCAATTACATAGCTTTCAATTTCATTAACACTTAATGAATTATATACAATCAATCAACATCCATATAACAACCAATGTATATTGATTTCAACCAAATTTCTTCGCTTCACTTATATTCATTCAATTTGGTTTAACATTAAATTGATTTCCATTCCAATTTATTCAACTTCTAATAAAATTAGATTTTAATGAATTAACACTTTCATTAATTATTCCTTATCAACTTAAATTACATTCAATTGTTTTAACATTCAATCCATTCATTCAATTCAATTACAAAGTTGAATTCTATTACATAACTCAAGTTCATATTCATTTAATCCACTTGATTATTTACTTCGATACCAAAATCAACTTAATTCAATATCTCTTAAGTTATATTCCATTTAACTTTAAATTCACTTTTATTTAGAACCCATATTCATAAATATATTCATATAGTTTCACTTCTTATATATATAAGTTTATTTCACAATTGTAAATCACTTTAATTATACTTCAATTCTTATAATTCTTTTACTTATACAATTATTCTTTAATTTAGATTATTCAAACAACCTAACAATCAACTTACATACAATTTAATAATTTTGAAAAATTATTTCTTTATATATAAAATATAATCAAGGCAAAATTATTTCATTTACCCAATTAAAACAATATTGTGTCGAATTGTTCTATTCAAGTGTTTAGAAACCCCTTCGGCTCAGTTTCGAGGCTGTGCTGACGAAAGTTCATATGCCACTCAATAAACCAATCATCACAATATAAAACAATTTTATATTCACTAACAAATACGCTCTCATAGCTATTATTACACTCAAACTCAATCTAGAGTACTGCTGACTCTATCTCTAATGAGTAATACCCAATAGAACCATGGTTGTCGCTTAACCATCAGAGCTCTGATACCACATTGTCAGGACCCGATTCTTCGTCTTCCGAAAATCCGACATCGATACTCACTTTATCGACTGCCGAGGAATCGAACGACGGAAAACCGAACACTGAGGGTTTTAAGAAAAAGAATTTAGGAAAAGAAAGAGATAGAGAAAAAGAAGAAAGAAAAAGAAAAATAGAGGGAAAAGAAGATAGACAATTTTTAGAAAACAGAGAATTAGAAAAAAACAGAGATAGAAGAATTTTAAAATAGAAGAAAATAGAATATAGAGGAAAAAGAGAAACAGAAGAAAATAGGACGGAACAGAAAACAACAGAACAACAACAGAATCTCACAATTCGCAGCGGAACAACATATAATAATAAATGAATAATCTTTAAACAAAGAACTACAGTTATTACATTTCATCATATTTCATTACATCATATCATCACATCAGAGTGTTCAACATCATACAACAACAAACAGTGCAGCGGAAAAAGAAATACTATATAAACTAGTAATACGCCATGCCATCCAGCTTGCCTCCAGCAACTCCAGAATATCCAGAATATCCTGATAAACCTAACTCTTAACTGCCCGTGTGGAAATTGGTGGGCACCCAGAGTTTAGGAAGGAAAACAATAAACTCCAAGTCAGTCATGTGACTGGTGTGAGAACTCAAAACAGTTTATTTATCTTTGAAAACAAAATAGAGGAATATTTTTAAATCAATTCGCAATGCTTTTAAAAATGAGACTACCATAAGACCTCCCACCACACACACAATGCAAACGCAGACTTGGAGGAGATTTCTTCTTATGTGAGTCAAAGATGCTTGATACGCATTTAAAATAACATTTGATATTATTACTAGTGCATAGTGTAGAACAAATCCTTTCGAAAGTAAAGATATAAATCATAGCCAGCATAGGTACCATTATATTATGCCTACTATAGCTACCTCCTGAGGAAGCAGGTTCTACAACTAAAACCGTACAAGTTTCGTATTGTTTCTTTGGATTTCCAACAAATGATCAGGCCAAGGAACTTCCCATTGCCACTGAGAATGCCTCTGGAAAGACATCCCCGAGAACCAAACCGGATCTCTGCCAACACAAGGCCGGGTTACCCCTAACTGGGTAACTACTGACACGAGCACGCCATTCCCCGGTCCTTTAGGACCTTTTCAACCGAGCGCTCGATATCCAATTCACACAATCATAAAGTGTTTTCAACATGAGTAAGTATCTGGGCTCCATACCATGATACCACCCCTTTCCAGAAGGAAATGCACATACCCTAAGGGGAGCTACAGCAACCCCTAATAACCTTGCCGCATCTTTCCTGTTTCGACCATTTCCGGGATGTGAGGCTCGACGAATTCACGTCCACAAAAACATACTTTATACAAAAGCCATGCTTTGGGTCAATAAATGATCAACACAATGATCACTAAGATAGACGATCAAATAAATGATCCTATCACAAATAATCAACACAATGATCATTTCAGCATCACTCAGCATGTCACATTACCAAAATGGGATATATTGCTGATAACTTCAACTATATAACCTTTGAGCTCGTACGTCTCAAAGAAGGGTGTTAAGCAAAGAATAAATTCTCCGCCACCAACAGAAATATATTTGAAAGAAATCGGCTTTATATCTCAAATTGTAATGTCAGGCATACAATCCATACAAGTCTGTTCCGGGATCGAACAGAACCGAAGGCACTTACAAAGAAGTCCTTGCAATCCGGATATTCACAATCCTGATCGGATTCACCATCACATATGGAGAACTCAATACCGTAGCTACTCGGTGCAGAGTCAATCGATAGTTCATCCTATCGCTTTCGCAAATACCGGTCTTCAACACCGATCTTCAAATGCGATTCACAACGACGTATCACATATTCGGAGTGGGTTATACGACCCCATGGTCCTTTCCCGGTTAACCCGAATAGTGAGCGCTTATTCAAAAATAAGTGTGCATTCAAATTCAATCATATTCACATCAAATACCCATTCAAAGGGAAATATTGATAGTCGGCTATTGAACTATAAATTGGATATGCATACATCATCCAGATTCCAAATAATTTTCCAAATTATTTACTTTCCAAAATATCTTTACTAGATATATAATTTCAACACTTCAAAAATAAATCAATATTTATTTTTAACAAGTTTCACTTTCACATATAAATTCCATAATGAATTTATATTTCAAGATATCCATGCATATGCGATTTCAATAATTCATTTCAATTTATCTTCAGAAAAAGATAAATTCTAATTATTCACTTCATATTGGAAAACATTTCCATACTTATTAAAAATAAGTAATTCACAAATCTTTTTATTTTCAACCTTAGAAAATATTCAATATACTTAAATCGAATTAAGTATATATTTCATTCTTTAAGGAAATTATGTTCTTAAACATATTTATTTGGGTCAAAACGAATGTTGCGTAAAACATCGTTACGACAACCCAAAATCACTAGTATAGGGATTCGAAATTAAAATAGATATATAAATCCCAATACTATTCAATACATTTCCTTTCGGAAATAATTTACTATAACAACAGTGTTATAGTCCACCATTTCCTTTTATTTCTCGAAACATCTATTTCAACAATAAATGTTGAAATCTATTGTTTTCGAATCTCAACACATTTAAAAACATCGTTAAATCGTTTTAAATTTTATTTAAAACACCAAATCCAAAACAATTTCTTTAACGTATTATTCACTATTCAAAAACGTGAATAACTTCGTTAACAAATTTCATTCTTTTATTCATTTTAATTCAAAGGATTATTCACTATTCAAAAATGTGAATATAACTCCATTAATAGGTTATAACAATTAACTTATCAAAATAAGTCGTTTGCGAATTTATAAAACAACGTTTATAAATTCCATTTCTATTTATTTATAAAACTTCCTTTTTATAAATTCTTTTATTAACCTATTCCAGTTTAAAACTAAATTATAAACTACAAGTTCATATTATAAGTTAATTACTTATAAAACGATTATTTTACAAAATCGTTCATTTAACTTCCCAAATTATTAATCTTAATTTATAAGATTGTTTATTTATCCAAAATTCATTCTTTCGATAACTTTATAAATTTTATAAACCTATTGCTTATAAAATTTCATTTATAACTTCACAGTTTATAATTTCATAAATTTCATTCATTTAGGAAATTCATTTTCACTACATTCAAACACTTATAAAAACTTGTTTTATAATGTCTAAATCTCAATTTATAAATATCCATTTATAAACCTCTTAATATAAATCAATTTATATTATTCTTTAAAACGTCTTTAAATTCCTTTATAATTTCACCATTTTGATTTATAAAATAATCAAATTTTATAAACCCCATATTTAAACTTTTTATAACAAGTTCAAAAAATCCAATTTAACTATTTTATAAAATCATTGATCCATATTTCTCAAAAATCAATTTTTAACCGTATTTCTAAAAATCAGCTTTTTAACTATACTTCACAAAACCATAATTTTTATAACTTTAAAAATTATAACGTTTATTTATTTATAATGGATCAATTCCAAAAAAATATAGTATATTTTCAAAATCACTTTTAAAACCATTTTAAAATCCCAAATTTGGGTCCAATGATGCTACACACCAAATAGTCAATCACGACTAACAACGATATCATATATCGATATGATAATCCATCAAATATCAAAATATCTGAAATAAAATAAATACTGTTGAGGAATCCAGTTGGATCCCTCCAACCTGTTTCCTGCATCCAAAAACATTAGCACAATACCAATTTCGCTCCAGTACGAAATTATCGCGGTACATGTTCTTATTAAATATTATCCGCTTAATAACGGCGTAATAGGGTCTCATCCGCTAAACAAAAAAAAAATGCGGGAAATCAATAACTGCAATATATACATATGCCAATATATATATATTGATATTATATATAATACCAATTTCACTGTTTATGAAATATTCGCGGTATATGTTTATATTAAATAACATCCGCTTACTAACGGCGCATAATGTCTATTTTAACAATCAATAATTTACAGTCATCATTCAAACATGCATTCAAATATTTTAAATCTAACTATTTAAAATAAAATCGAAACTGATTCGATTGAGTGAGAAATTCTCACCTTGGTTTTAATTTCCGTTTTAGCTTTTATTTCGAATAAAATTAAACGCGCGTTTAATTTTACCCGAAATTCTCACTAACTCCAAACGACTCCAAACCAACTCCATCGCGTAGTGCTCGTCCATACGATTCCAACGCAACTGGGTTTGCATTTTTTCGACCTCGTATGAAAAAGTTATGTATTTTCAAAGTTTACACACGTTTTAACTTATATAAATACAACATAATATAAATTTTTTCACCATTTCGATCATCATAACCGTTCACTCCCAATCCAACGGCCCCCCACCATCTTCCCAAATGCACGCGTATTGCCTCCAGGAGATCAAAGCACGGCCGAACCCATATTTCTAAACTAGGGTTGAATTATACGATCTCCACACTCGACGATACTTCATCACACCAACGCCACGTCGAAGAGCACGACGCAAGCTACCTCCACCTTCCTTGGCCTGAAGCTCGGCCATCACCTCCACCTGGGAGTGCGTGCGCAGGTCCCCCCCTATCGGCCCCCATATCTCCCAAAATACAACTCCATTTTAGATCATAGCCGTTGAAAACGTAGTACTCACAGCCCTCTACAACATTCTAGTTGAAACTTTCTTGAATCGTTGAGTGGATTTGAAGATTTGGAGGGAGAAAGTTGATGATTTTCTGGCCATTCAATTGTAGGTGGCGGCTATCAATAGGAAATTAGGGTTTTGTGAATATTTTAGCAAATTATGAAGGCTCATGTCTATTTATAAGGAACGAGCGACACTATTCATCCTGAAAATTCCGAACTCCGATTTAGACGCCGTAACCAGCGTACCTAGGGTTTATCCCGCGTTCCGGACACAATGGAACAGGTTTCGGAAGCTAATTCGGAAGTATGTGCGAGTTATGGCTGTAAACGCTCAATTTAAATTAAACCGATTTAAGTCGATTTCTAGGCGTTTTAATTTGTACCGGACAAACGGTAAATCCAATTGACTTGAAATTTGAAACCTTACAATAATATCACATTACGGATCCGATGAAACTGGTTTCGTCGAAATCCGAGACTTTTTGAAAAATGGCTATTTTGACTCGCCAAATTTAAATTTAAAACGATTCGATGCGTTTCGAGCTGCCACGATCAAACGATAACTCCGATTGACACGAAAATTGAAATCCGGTAATAACTAACTATTACGGATCCAATGAAACTGGTTTCGTTCAATTCTGAGACTGTTCAAAAATTGACTATTTTACAGTCGATTATTAAATATTAAAATATTCAATTTTCACAGATTAACTTTAAATTCGATTTTAAAAGTTCTAAAATATTTCTATAACTCCAGTATGATTAAATAAAATTTTCCAAATTATTTACAATCATTTTTAACTCAATTTTAAATTATTTCCATAATTTAACATATTAAATTATCGATTTAATAATCCAATTAAATCCAAAAATTTAAATAAAAATTTATTTGACTTAAAAATTCACTTATTAATATTTAAAATTAATTAAATATTCAAATTTTAATTTCTAAAAATTCTGGGTCGTTACATGCCCCATCCCCCCATGTCGACATATAACAGTCAAAAAGTAGTTACAATTTCTAACTTCAAATTCTTGTAACTACCAAGTGACAATTCATTTTGAACGGCCAATAACTCCTATAAATACCTATTTCTTCCAGAAAAACTTCTCTACCTCCATTTTTATTCATCTCCTCTCATACTTCAACTTATTTCTTAAATTATGGCTTCTCCAATTAAGAATTTAGGTGAAAATCTTGAAGAAACTCTTACTTCTTTCAAGAATATTCTTTCTTTTATACTTAGAAATCAAAGGCACTTAGAATTAAGCCAAATGCAGATGATCAAAGAGCAAGAGAAACACTTCGACGCACTTCGTTGGATGATCTCAAGCCATAGCAAAGACGAACCCGAAGCAAATCCACCAGTCACTCTCGACAAAGATAATTGGGATGTTATCAAAACTGATCCTATCTCTGGAGAAGATGGATGGGTGGAAGTCCCAAGGAATGTCTGATCATTATGTATGTTTGTTTGTTTGATTTGATTTGATTTAGATTTGATTAGGATTTGATTGAATTGTTTACTTAAGTTTGATTTGGATTTAGGTTGTATATGATTGGTTTGCTATATATGATATTGATTTGATTGTCAAGTTACACTTATATATATGCTAACACACTTGATCACTTACACGTTCACTTTACACTTTTATTCTATATATACATGATTATCTTAGAAAAGGTAAATCTTTTATTCTTTTTGTTGATGACAAAGGGGGAGAAAGTTATAAAAATATATATGCTTAGTGTAAGGGGGAGTCATGGAATAAAGGGGAGTTGTAGTTTTAAGAAGAAGTCACGGAGTAAGGGGGAGTTATGAAGAGTTATGGTATGGTAAGAATAGTTTATAAATAAAGGTTGTCATCATCAAAAAGGGGGAGATTGTTAGGAACTGAGTTGATGATGTTTTGATGACAACAACCTTATATAGTTATTATACTTTACTTTATAAAATATATACTAACATTTCCATATATATATATATATATGTATGTATATAGGAAGTATATGCAGGTATTATCGAAGACTGATCATTATAAAGACTCAAGCATCAAGATGAAGATTAGAGATTCAAGATCCAAGACTCTAGAGAATCAAGATTTTAAGATCTCAAGATAAGTGTCTAGTATTTTGTTAAAACTTCATAATAGCACTCTCATCTTTCTTCCAATTTTCTTTTGGGATGGAACCCAATTTCTGTTGAAACCAATAGCTTACAAACCCACGACAAGTAGCTTACAAACCTACGACAAGTGGCTTACAAACCCACGAAAATCAAAATCATTTAAACTACTTTGCACAAGTTCTCGAGTCCTATGGAGGAGCTCTGTACGAAGGTTCTTGCAATTTCAGTTTGAATAGATTTTTCAAAATGTTTTTAATCTGTTTTCAAAATGTTTTAGCTTTCAAAATCATGTTTTCAAAAATATTTTCAAACTTTGTTTTAGCCTTAAAATATTCCTCCATTCTGATTTTAAAAACTTCTATTTTTAAAACATCAAAACTTATTCTGATTTTAAATATTACTTATATAATTGACGGTCTATATCAATTATATATAAATATTTAAAATAATGTTTTATATTCATTCTCTATCTCAAAATATTGTTTAAACACTTTACTTTGCTTCAGAGAAGTTTCAACTTGTTTTAAATTCAATTATCTTTACAAAACAACATCTCTATAATTTTGAACTAAGGGATGTCGACATATGGGGATACCCCATGTCGACATGGTGACAGTTGGATTCAAAATTCAATTTTCAAAAGAAGTGTCCATTCGTTCAAAAACCTTTCGTCAATGGTTATGACTGTTGTGCATCTATATAAAGGCTTCCAAAATGAATTTTTTTAATAACTACTTTCTTATTTTCTTCACTCTTTCTTCTCCATCATTCCATATCCATAAAACTTCATATTTTCAAGATCGTGCCATCATTCTGCCAAATTCTCAATAGGAAATCATTTAGATACTCTCTCTATTTGATTCTCCATCATTCTACTAAAGATAAAAGTGCTATTCAGAGTTATAGGATTAATTTGTATTCAAAAAGTCCATAGAGTCTATCCATTCAAAAGGATTGTTATTAAGAAGTATAAGGGTGATCTTGTGTCCCGTAAATCAAGAGAGTTTACCCCAGACTCGGAAATAGGAGGGTTCCTCAAGGCCTTAGAAATTGGGGGTTGTAATTTGGATATTGGCTTATAAAAATCTATACAAGGATATTGCCTTGGTGCAGGACTGGATGTAGGAGGATTCCGAACCAGTATAAAATCTGGTGTGTTCTTTCCTTTTACTTGCTTTACTTTACTATTTGCAATTGTTATATGTTCTGTGATCATTCTGTGATAGAATTCTATTTAGATTTGTGTTGAAAGTTTTAATTTAGTCATATAGTTCATATATTCTTTAAAACACTATTCACCCCCCCCCCTTTAGTGTTATTTCTGCCTTAGGATCCTTAATCCGCATCCCCAACATAGTCATGGAACCTTCAAGTTCGTAGCAGCAGGAGATTCAAAGTACGGTTACTTAGAGACTAGAGGTTCCGGATATTGAGCCTGAGATCATCGGTCCGGCCCCGGATGAATTTCCCAATGCGTCTTTCATTGCCAATCCGTCGGATTCCGTTCAATCCAATATTTCTGAAGATATGTTGGGGAGAATATGCTTAAGGCACGGCCTGTCACTGGACGACGTGTTATTGCCGGGACCGAATGATAAACCACACAATCCACCTGAGGGATATACAGCATTTAATCGCCACGCGTGTGCGGCCGGGACGCTTCCTCCGTTCAACGAGTACATAAGAGAAGTGTTGTCTTTTTTAAGGATCGCTCCATCTCAACTACACCCGAACGGATATGCTTCCGTGAAAAGTTTATTCATCGTCTTCATGGAGTACCTTCATAGACCACCGATCCCGACCGAGATCAGATATCTATTCAATTTCAAAACCCGAGGTGATTACCCTTCCTTCACATTTCTGGAAGCAGTGAGGAATTGCCAAGTGGTCACTGGGTCCTGGACCAGGTTGAGTTATTACAGGACGGAATGGTTCTATGTCAGGTGTCCTCCGGGGTTTGCCCGGCGATGGTTATTCAGACGTGAGTATCGCTGAGTTCTCAAATAATTACTAAGGCAATTGCAGTCGAAGTGAAACTTATATTTTTTTTTTTCCTTTTTACAGCAACGATTCAGCGACCTGAAGGTGAGCACTTTAAGGAGATAGTGCGAGTACTTCGAGAAGTCCCGAGCAAAGATAGGGATATCGAGTCGCTTTTGATGGATAGGAATCTCCGGACTTATGGGTTGATCGAACGAAGGTAGAGCATAAAGTTTGACGGGGCACTAAGGACCATCTCGAAAAAACAAGTTAAGCACAAGAAGCCTAAAGTTATTATAGCCGAAGAAGCTGACTCTGAACGAACCCACACTGATGATGAGCCGTTGACCGAGCCTACAGATGTAGTTCAGGATGTCGCGGAGCAGAGAAAAGGCAAGGCCGCCATTGTCAAGCCAACTAAGAAGGGGAGATGGAAATCGATTGTCACGGCCCGATCCGCTCTCGGAGTTAGAATTGCGGAGATGTCTCCTCCGAGAACTGAAAGTCTTTATGAAGGGCTCGCCGATATTCCAATTCCGGACGATGTGTCCCTGCAGCATGATGCTGGATTGGAAGAACTTTCAGAAACTTTAGTTTTGAGCGAGTCTTTTCCCACTGTTGTGGCAGACACATTCGGTTGGTCGAGGGGTTGCACATTCATACATATTTCACAACACTGCATACCCTTTGACTGTAAACTACCTGTTTCGAAAGGTGATTAATTCTACTCTATTTTGCTCTGCAGATACTATGTCCGGGCGAGGTTCAATGTTAGGGAGTCTTCGACATGCGCGCAAGTCTTCATATTACGAGTCGCGCAGACGAGAAGGGGACAGAGATTACGATCAGGAACGCTCTGGGTATTCTGGTCAAGAAAGATATGATAAAGATAAAGGTTATAAGCGTCGATCTCGGTCGCGTACTCCTCCTCCTCCCAAAGATCCCATACAGCCTCCTGCTTATGTCTCTCGTCCCTCTGAATCTTCTCACTACAAGTCGGCTTCTTAATCTTCTAGGCATGAATCTTGCCATTCTAGAAGCGAGACAATAACTGTTGTCGTTACAGAACAGCCCCCCGTGGAAATTTCAGGGGAAGGAGCAATCAAGCTTGCTCGGCTAAAGAAAGACTTTCCAAACATCTGCTTTGACAACTACATCTTTCCTCCTCGTTTAAAAAGGATCCCAGAGGAAGCCGAGCAGTTAGTTCATGACTACGTGCATGATTTTTATGCCCAGTACAAGGCGTCGGCGAAAGCGGCTGACAAAGCATCGGCATTAGCCTTTGAGCGTGGGGCCACCATCGAGAAGTTGCAGGCTGAGTTAGCTCAAAAGAGCCATATTATTGAGGTGCTAAACACTGAAGCTGAATCTTCTCGGAAATCTGAAATGGAGGCTATCAAAAAAGCCGACGAATCCCAGGCAACGATAAATAGGATGAAACGTGAGCATTATGCCACGGTAGAGGATATGGGCCATCGAAACACCATGGTCACTGCCGAGAGGGACGCAGCCCTGAAGGAGCTAAATGAGCTTAGGTCCAAATTTGCCGAAATCGCCAAGGATAGGGATGATGCGAACAACACAGCCCAGGAGGCGTGTGAACAGGCCGTGATGCTTCGGACTGAACGGGATGCGGTAGTAGCCAAGGTCCAGGCGATCGAGACGGAGGTTGAGGAGAAAGTTCAACAAGCGGAGGCCAGGCTGGAGGCCGATATTGAAGATCTGCTCATCACTTACAATGCCAATGTGTTGAGACACAGAAATTTGGCCTGGCTTCAGGATTACCCGGTACACCTCCGTAGCGCTTGGGGTCGATTGGTTGAGGAGGAAGAGGAGGCGCATCCAGATGAATCGGTCGACCGATTTGAACTCGAAAACCGGTTGCTGACAGATGATGAGAAAAAGGTCCTCCATGACGCTATTATTGTTCATGAGAAGGAGATGATTGGTGGCCGATCTCTGGAGGTTGGAGAGGAATCAGGTATTGAGCATCACGCTACTGTTCTTGAAATCACCGCTCCACCTTCGTTAGAGCCTGTATCTGTGGTTGATTCACAATCCGTTCCTTCTTATGACCCAGAACAGCCGCGGTTATCTCCTATTCGGGAGCACGTCTCTGAGGCCGTCCAACCGTCAACGAGTCAAACTGAGGAAGGTACTTTGAACATATCTCAAGTGTGTTTTCATTAGAGCGTTTGTTTTGAAGTGATTGCTTATAACTTCTTCTTTTCTTTGCTCAGTAACCGAAACTACTCCGGCATCTTCGGCTCAAGAGCCTATTCGAGGGCAAAAGGCCATCACCACTGAAACGACTGTCGTGACGACGGTAGTGTCACTGAGACGGCGTAGGGGAGATCCTTATCTCTCGACGAACAAATAGTGAGTGAGCTGCTTGGCCAACAGGGTGACCCCTTTACAGACTTGCCATTTATCATCAGTGATCTTCCGTCGGCCTCTAGTTTTGTAACGCAGACCACAGCTGCCCCCAGCTAGGCCCAATCAGCTCGACACGAGGAAATCTTGGCCGAGATCAACGCCAAAATAGAGGCTACGGGGCGTGAGGGCAGTGCTGGAGTTAGGACTACGATGCATAGTCCAGCACCTCTGAATGTGATATTGCCAAGTGGCTCTGTAGCCGGTACTCGGGTGTCCGCCCCGTCTTTTGTTGCAGACCCAGTCCCTCCTACTCCTCCGGTGGAAAGCCTTCACGTAGATTCGAGATCTGAGGAGGACATTGACATCATTCCCCCCGTCGAAGAGTAGCCACCGGAGAGGAAACACTCCAAGCGAAGGATCTCTGTTTCTAGCGAGTCCGAAGACGAACCGCTGATAAGGAGATTCAAAAAGAAGAAGTAGATGGGACGTTTAAGCGGAATTTTTGGTAGATAGGAACTGGTGTTTGTTTTTTTGTTAGTAGGTCGTGTATAGACGCAGGTTCGGCCCCTGCTAGTAGGAATTCTTTTTTGGAAGAACTTATTTGCATGTATGTCTCTAGTTAGTTGAAATAAAATTCAATTTCTTTGTTTCAATTCTCATTTCATTTGTGCTTAAGTATTTGCAGTGTTTAGCTTTTAGTCCGGTGTACTTGTGACGTTTTTACCGTCAAGTAGAGTTCGTTTTATTTGCTAAGTCTGAAAATCTTGGTCATATGCTGTTACCGATGAATAAGTTGAACTTCGGACATTGTATCACCTTGGCTAGTGACTAACACTTAGCTTTTTTTGCCCTCCAGTCTCAGGGAACAACATTTGTATTTTGGTGGTTGATCACATTTATTGCGCATCTGAAGCACATGTCCATGCTCTGGGGACTTAGGATAATTTGAAATCGATAATCCAGTTTGCACTCCGGGAATTTGAGAGTTATCGATGTTTGTAACACGGTTCGCGCTCCGGGAACCTGGAATTGATGTTTATACTCCACTTCACAGTCTGGGAACTTGGAGTTAGTATTGATACTTCGGTTCGCACTCCGGGAACTTTGACGTAGTATTTGTGCTCCAATCCGCACTCTGGGAATTTGGAGTTAGCATGTATGTTTGGGTTCGCGCTCCGGGAACCTGTAATTTATGTTTGTACTCCATTCACGCTCTGGGAAGTTGGAGTTGGCCGATAGATGGTCAGTCACACCTATTCGGGCTCTTTAGGAATCCGTTCACGCTCCGGGAACGATGGACTTGATGTTTATACTCCACTTTGCACTCTGGGAATTTGGAGTCCGTTCACACTCTGGGAACGATTCATTGGATGTTTATACTCCAATTCGCACTCTGGGGAGTTGGAGTCCGTTCACACTCCGGGAACGAGTTGTTGAATGTTTATACTCCAATTCACACTCTGGGAAGTTGGAGTCCGTTCACGCTCCGGGAACGAGTTGCTAAATGTTTATACTCCAATTCATACTCTGGGAAGTTGGAGTCCGTTCGCGCTCCGGGAACGAGTTGCTGAATGTTTATACGTCAATTCACACTCTGGAAAGTTGGAGTCCGTTCGCGCTCCAGGAACGAGTTGTTGAATGTTTATACTCCAATTCACACTCTGGGAAGTTGGAGTCCGTTCGCGCTCCGGGAACGAGTTGTTGAATGTTTATACTCCAATTCACGCTCTGGGAAGTTGGAGTCCGTTCGCGCTCTAGGAACGAGTTGTTGAATGTTTATTCTCCAATTCACGATCTAGGAAGTTGGATTCCGTTCGCGCTCTGGGAACGAGTTGTTGAATGTTTATACTCCAATTCACACTCTGGGAAGTTGGAGTCCGTTCGCCCTCCGGGAACGAGTTTTTGAATGTTTATACTTCAATTCACGCTCTGGGAAGTTGGAGTCCGTTCGCGCTCTGGGAACGAGTTATTGAATGTTTATACTCCAATTCACGCTCTGGGAAGTTGGAGTCCGTTCGCGCTCTGGGAACGAGTTATTGAATGTTTATACTCCAATTCACGCTCTGGGAACGAGTTATTTGTAGGACTGTCGTGTGTTGGTCCAGTTCAGCCTTTGGTGTGATGGCTTTCCCCCGAGCTGGGGTTTCACTTAGTGAGTGGCCGGTCGTATCACAGTCACTCACTATTTGAATAAATTCCATTGTTTGATGGAATTTAGCTCTTCATGTGTCGTGATTGTTGAACGTTGCATTCGGTGAATCACAGCTTTAGCTTGAAGAGATAGTACTTCATTGCTGAAATAAGAAAATATGGCAAAGTCAGTGCCTTATTACAAAATCAAATTTCAGAATGTAAAAGAAACTGCAAAGTATTCATAGATTGAGTGAGCCTGTCATGTGTGACAGTGACGAGGATCTTCGTCGTTCCAGGCTCCTGAGAAAGTTGGTCCACCACTAATGGCGTTTATCACCAATCTTCCACGGGGACAGGTCGAGTCCCCCTGTCTCGGTCGATTGGATTCATTGTTTTGATTTGATGGGCCCGCTTCTCTGGGCTGCGGTGTCCGCACAAACTACTCCAGCTTCCTTTCTCTGATCAGTTTTTCGACGAGGTCTTGTAAGTGACGACACTCGTTCGTATTGTGCCCGTAGCTTTCATGGAACCTGCAAAACTTTCCCGTCTGGATTTGTCTCTCTGACGACGGTCTTGGTGCAGGTTTTTGATATTGAATTGTATCACAGGTTTGTAAGTACAAGTCCTCTAGTGATGTATTCAGAGGAGTGTAACTGTCAAACACTGGGTTCTTGCGCTGCGAGCCATGATTTTGATCTCGTTTTCTAGTTTGATTCACGCTCTCTCTTCGCCGAGCTTGTTTGTTTTTAATGTTCAACTGAACTTTTCTGGAGCTCTCGCCGGACTGTTTGATTGCAACATTGCTTTGGATCCCTTCCGTACCTGGCCCGCATCGGTTTGCTTCCTAGACTGTTTCGCATCTTCTCGTCTCAGGAATTGAGCCGCCTTGGCATGGAAATGGTCCAGTGATGCAGGTGGTTTTCCAGCTAACCAGTTGCCAAACTCAGAATCGGGGTCGATACCCTTAGTTAACGCCATAAGGATGGAGTTATCGTTCGGATTGCTGATCTCCGCGCATGCAGTATGGAATCTCTCTAAGTAGTGTCTGAGCGTTTCTCCAAGAGCTTGAGTGACGCTAGACAGAGTGTTGACATCTTTGGGCCTTGCGACATGCATGCGGAATTGTTCAACGAATTTTGTGGCCAACTGGTCGAATGAAGAGATGGATCGAGGTGGTAGTCGAGTGAAGCACATGGTAGCGATACCCCTCAAGGATATGGGGAAACTACGACACTTCACTGCATCGTCGGCTCTGGCAGCAGTCATCGACCATTCATATTTAAGAATATGTTGGTTGGGGTCGGAGTTTCCCTCGTACATGGATAGAGTTGGCATTCTGAATCGCCGTGGGGGTTCAGCAGTAAGGATATCGTCCGTAAAAGGAGTGTGACTTCGGGAAACTCCCCAATCGTCATTTGTGAATCCCTGGCTCTCACGGATCATCTGACGTATCATAGTCGAAAGATCCGGCATTTGCGCCGAAGTATGATTACGTTTCATACTTTGGGTTTGAACCGAATGTCGTCGACGGTCCAAGTCTTGCCTTCTTGGCATATAGTCCTCCGGGACGTATAGCTCAGGAGTACGTCCGCTATGACGACGGTCCAGGTCCGACTGATCTTGGCCGTCGACCCCTGGTTCAGCCGCGACGTTATTAGTGCGGTATTCTGTGGTGTGGTGAGGGATGGCACCTCCTCGGGAGGAGGGTCCGGTTTGGAAACTGGCCGATGGACCAACTCTCAGTTGTCCAACGGTCAGTGTTGGTTGATCTCCAGCAGCTGGCATGCGACTCCCATTTAGTCGGGGTCGTGGAGATCGATTGTGATAATCAAAAGATGAAGAACTTTCGCTGGATGAGTGAGAAGCATGGTCTCCCTTGGATCTCTTCCGCTTCTGACGATCCAGTTGGTTGATCAGCTCGGCGTTAGCGCGTAGCTGTTCTGTTAATTGTTGCCGACTCTGAGTCAGCTCTTGGAGTAGTAACTGTAACTCCTGTCGGGTAATCGGACCCGAAGGTTTCGAGTGTCCAGTAGCATCCTAATTAGATGGAGGTAGTGGAGCAGGATTCTGTCTATCCTGTTCTTCTTGATTGATAGCGTTAGAGGTGGTTCTTGTACTAACCATCTTGAAAGTTGAATTCCTTTCCTAGACTTTGTGCAAATCTGAATAGAATGGAAGGAACTTGGACTTGATGATCTGGATCTCTCTCTTAGATTTTATTCAATCCAGTATCGATGACAGATCCAAAGAGCAGGAGAAAATCTGGGTTTTCTCAGTGAAAGCACCAAAGTGTTTGCACCAAAATTGGTCACAACACTCTTCGGGAGTCATTGAAGAGATAATAATGAAGAATATAGGTTCAAAATGAATATTATCTAATAAAAAATCCAATCAACAGTAAAGTAAATGCGTAGACAAGCGATTTATAGTGGTTCGGCGTGTTGCCTACGTCCACTGTGAAGTTTTTTGATGTTTTATTGATTCTCTTTCAATGATTACAAGTTAATACAGCAATCAACAGCAAGTTACAACTGGAAATTCGAAATCAACAGCAAAGTTATGATGTAGGATGATGGAGATCTCGATCCGGCAGAGTCTGGGCGCTTCAGAGTTGAAAGATCCCTTTTCTGTTGGCTCTGGGGCTCTATTTATAGGCGTAGGATGTTGATATTTCTTTGAAAACTCGGGAGACCACTTCTGGCACGTGAGGGGGACCATGCGCCCGGCCTCAGGAAGTTTGGGCCCACTTTGGCATCGATTCGAACTCCATTCGAATCGATCATAAATTCATCCAATCGAGGTGAAATTTGGTGTGGACATTCTTCAACATGTATGCAAGCTTCTGTGAAAATTTCGCGGCGTTTGAATCAGTAGATTGAAAGATATGATGGATACGAGATGACGTTCTTTGTGTAGCTGTTTAGTTCGAAACCATCCCTTCGAATCGATGGTTTTGAATCGATGGTGGCATGCGCCTTCGTGATGACGTGGGGCGCAAACCTCGAACCGATCCGGTCTTCACTCCGAGTTGACCGCTTCGACTCCATGTATCTCGGCGCATTCGTACCGATGGATGACACGTCATCATGGATGGTTGACTTGGTGGATTCGAACGAAGCTTCACTGATGGGTTTGAACTAGGCTTCACTGATGGTTTCGAACGAAGCTTCACTGATGGGTTCGAACAAGGCTTCACTGATGGGTTCGAACAAGGCTCCACTGATGGGTTCGAACAAGGCTTCATTGATGGAGTCGAACGACCGATGCTTGATGGATACGAAGCAAACACTGGCTGATGGATACGAGTTCCACCGATGCGAACTTGATGGATTCGAAGTTGATGGAGTCGAATCTGAGGCGCTTCGGTGGATTCGAAGTAGGTCGATACGAAGATGATCGGTTCGAAGCTGTGTTCGGTGATGGGTTCGAAATCCAGGTTTCCCCCTTCAAATTGAATCGATCATAACTTGAGCATATGAACTCGGATTGACTTGAAATTTGAGATGCTAACTTCTATGATTTTCCTTGTCATGTCCTATCAATTGTAGCTCAATCTGGACTCGGGTAAAATTCGACGATATCCATGGTGAAACGAAGTTTGACCAATCTCTGAGACGAACTGTCCTTTGTCCTCGACTGATCTTTTGGTATCACGGATTTGCCAAAAAGCGGGATAACATTGTCATCAATCAAAAAGGGGGAGAATGTTGATACGCGAAGATTTTGATCAATGACAATGTGCTTCAACAAAAAAGGAAGAGATATGTGCAAAGCTAAAGGAAAATCGATGAAAACCGAACAAACATAAGTATGATTTTTATATAGGTCTTAGTCAAGATTTATTGTTAAAATCTATCCTCAAGAGGCTTGCACGAACACTAGAACACATTTTATGAACTTCATTTTTATTTAAACTTTCACTGTGCATATTTTAGTAGTTCAGTCGACTGAACAGGAATGGCCAGTCGACTGAAACTGGTACACATATATAAACATGCATAGTTTCAGTCGACTGAACTTCCTGCACAGTGGACTGAATTTGTTCCTGAAAATTTTACTTCATATTTTCAGTTGACTGAATTCCCCGCTCAGTCGACTGAATTTGAACCTGCGAATTTTCTCTGAAAATACACCTTCTTCTTCCCAAGAGTTGCAACCATTCTCCAATGGAAATGGAAGCATCTCTTGTTTGCAACCTTTGACAACAAATGCACCTCTTCTACAAATATAAATACATGATTCTAACTTCATTCAATTTACCGAATTCTCTTGCTTTAATCTTACTATTTTTTTGATCATATTCTCTAGATATTCTCAAAGCAATCACCAAACTATTGCTTGAATCACTGTTTTGTTTATAACATTCTTTTGATTCATAGCAATTCACATTTCCTAAATCTTCACAAACACATTGTATACTCTCGAGGATAAGATTATAGGAATATTGTACTACATTAGACTCATTAGTGTTGACAAGAACACAATAAGTCGAATGTTGTTTTTTAGTAATTGAGTTGAAGTCCTCTTCGGTAGTTGAGGCAAGAAATCCCGTTCGGTTGTTCGGGTAAGTTGTAAACCTATTCCTCCGGGTTAAGTGAGGATTGTTAGTAGAATTCCTAAGAGAAGCTTAGGGACTGGACGTAGGACAAGAGGTCCGAACCAGTATAAAGTCTTGGTGTCTACACTTATTGCTTATCGTTATTTATCAATATCATTCCGCTATTCCATATTATACGATCCTACCGCGTAGCCCGCTCTTTCATAATATATGTTACATTTGTATACATAAAAGCCGGTAATAATAACAAATACTACCACAAATCAACCTTCTCCATATCTAAGCATCGTCACCGCCATCACTCCATCCCTAACGTATGTTGTAATGAGGTGGGAGTTAGAACAATAAGTGTTTGGTGGATAAAAACCTCGAGTCTTACCATTTCAATACTTGGGTACTATATTTTAAAATAAAAACATATCTACTAAAATAAAACCGTTAAAGTCATTTAATACTTCTTTAAAAGGAAAGGAGGCGGGTCCAACCACTTAACACCTTCCACTTTGGAAGTAGTTCGCATATCCCAATCATACGTCACAAAGAGCTAATAATGTGAGAGACGGTTCTCAAACCACTTAAAACTTCCCAAAGGAAATTAGGCAGACCTCATCATTTAAGACCTATTTTCAGAAGCGTGCTCCTCCATAGTACTATCTAGGTGATATCATACGGAATCTTATAAGCCACTTAATATTTCCAATCGAAAAATAGGAAACTTCCGTCTTTTAAGAACTACTTCCAAAAAGGGACCCCTGTAGAGATGCCACCCGACATAACCCCTTGGTCATTTAATACTTCGTCTGAGGAAAAAGTCGGGTCTAACCACTTAATACCATAAACCCTAAAGCGATCCCTTCATTTTATGGTCCATACCTATAATGACGTCTCACATTAGTCCTATATTCTTAGGAACTAGTAGCCAAATTAGCTGGGCAGATTTCCCTTATAGAATTTGGAACAAACCTCGCGTCATTGCAAATGTTTATCATAAGGATATCTCACATTAGTAAAAGTGTACACAGCTACTATTAGACTCAAAATGAAGGGAAAACTTCCATTATGTAACTCTGTTGACCTCACTTTCCTATGACTTAGCCACAAACAAATTACTCTCCCCATACACATATACACTTATCTCACCGTTTCATAAATAAGGCATTATAAGAAATCTTCTTTATTACGGCTTAAATTAATAATTAGGCTATATAAGAGTTTCGACTTATTTTCTCTTTAAAATCAATTACCTTCCTAATGGGGGAATTAAATATAAATATATGTCCAATTAACTATGCCATGTACGCAATAATTATGCGTTAATTTCGTAAAAAGAGATAAATAAATATTCCTGCCTAATAAGTTTTAAACACATGGATTTTACACACTAAACTAGTGTTAAATGTCAATTCCCTAACCAATTATTAATACAGGTTCTTTTCCTTCAATTTTCCAAGATTTCATGAAATTCTAATGCTTAAAACAGGGAATAAATATTCATAACCCAAACTACAATAACAGACTTGTAAACAAAATAAAAACTCAATTTATTACACCAATTCAATGGAATATTTTAAACGATAAAAATTGCAATCTAAACTCCGTATTCTATTCAACACCTCTTTTACAAAGAAATAACTAAGAGTAAATGGTGTAAATTACGAATAGAAATTCATAATCTAAACCCCTTATTTTATTAAAGGATCACAATTTGACCCAAAGAAGAAGGAGAAGTGGAATAGACTACGAAAAATATCAAAATCACATAACGAAACAAATTCCATCAAACTAATGTAATAATTGGAAATCTCGTCATAGAATTGACATATCGAATTAAAAAGGAATTTTGAGGGACTTTATCTGTCATATTTTCGAAATCCTAAAATCCCTAAGGCATATTCAAAACCCAAAATAATTACTCTAAACAATTACTAAAAGGAAATATTAAGGTTTTCACTATCTGAATAACCTTAGTTTCACCTTACTTGGATTTGCATGCCTTACAACCTCTTCCAGAATTCCTCTCTTTTGTTAGACATACATAATGGAGAAGAGGTATATGTATTTAATAGATTCAGAATAGTTCAAGGAGAATAGAATAAGAATAAGTTAGAAGAAGAAGAAATAAATAGAAAATAGATTAGATTCTTACTTGAATTCTCTATGGAGGTTCTAAATCTAATTTGGAGAGATAACAATGACAGAACTGTAGGATAAAAGTAGGTAGAAAACGAGTAAATTTGGAGCATACAACTGAATAAAACATTGCTTCAAACCCTAGCCGCCATTGGAAACTTTCGGTTGCCAAACGGTCGACTGCCCTTAGGCGACTAGTCGACCGGTTGACCTATTCAAGTCGACCGCTCGTTTTATTAAAGGGACATTATTTATTTCCGTTGCCATATTATTTTATTCCTAAATTAATTTAATGTTAGACGTTAATTAAACATATACTTATCTTGCAAGCTAATTTTTGAAATTTAAACCCTGAATTTTATTTCTCATTTGAATTTGAATTTACACTAAATTAATTTAATTCTAAAAACTTCAAACACTCATAGTTTCTTCATTTGAGCTCCGTTTTCAGCATATTATATACGAAAAAAAGTTATAATTTAGCCACGAACACCACAGTATAACTTTTGTGTTCAAATTCCAAACTTTATAAAATTCTCATTTTCGACCTTATCATATTTAATTCAATTTCATCCATTTAATTATGGTTCGTTTTATGGAGTGTTACGGACATAATGGATTTGTACATCATAGACTAAGCCTTCGATTAGAGAGTCGAGGACTGAGAAAGGAAGTAAGTATAGAATTGATCATGTTATGTCCCTGATTGGAGAGTCGGTGACTAGAATGAAAGAAGTGAGTCACTTCGTCGGAGAGCGACCGGATCGACTTACTCATTGATGCTCCTACTTTCATCGGAGAGTGTGTAGATTGGGTCCAACAAGGATTCGAAGTGCCATAATCAGCCTAGGAAAGCTAGGACATCTTATGTTTACGGACCACTGAACCGGAGTGTAGGAAGTAATGCCGCTTTGTCGAGAGAGCGACAAGGTCGACTTACTTGCCATTGTTCCCCCTTCACCGGAGAGTGATAGGATGGGGTCTAGAAAAAGCTCGGAGTGGATATGATCGGTCCAGGAGGATCAAAAAATTGTTATATTCTCCAAAAAAGCTGGAGTGCAGAGAGTGATTCGCTTCACCAGAGAGCGACAGGATCGACTCACTTGTCGTTAAGTCCGCTCACCGTAGAGCAAGTAGATCAGGCTTAGCAAGGGTTCGAAGGGACCATCAATCGGTCCTGAGAGACCATGGGTTAGATAACGATCGAGAGAGAACATGGATTGGCTTACTGACTTTTGGGATTCATATTGTTATAGATTTGGATATTGACTCGGAGAGGTCATGGATTTGGCAAATGACCTAGAGAGGTTGAGGATTTGGATAATGATTCAAAGAGATTGAGTCTTTGGAATTGGCGAATGATCCGGTAAGATCATGCATTCGGTTACTGGCTTTGGATGGATATGGACTTGGCTAAGGATTTGGAATGGTTTTGGAAATGACTATTTACTTGGAACAGTCACAGGATTCACTAACAATCCAGAGAGATTCAGGATTCGGTATGCAAAAACTAACTCCCGGGCGAACACGGGACGACTTACGGCAATTAGGTTTTGGCAAAGATTGGATTTTGGATTAGAAATTTCAACTGTCGATGGATTGTGGATTTTGGACTTCAGACTTATGGTAACTCAAAACACACCTTCCTACTGCAAGGTATATTTTAGGGGGCAAAGTGTTACCCGCCTTTTGATTAGGCAGTATACGGGCAGATTTAACCAAATGGATTTCATGATCATCAAGATAGGATGCCCGGAGGGAAGATTGTTGGGTTTGGGAATCAGTTATAAGTAATGCTATGGATGATAGTTAAGTGGATTCAGATGAATGGCATCTCGGAATTGGTTAAATATGGATTGGTACTTCCTTTGGGTAGGGGATCAGATCACTATGGCTAAGTATAGATTGATTCTTCCCATAGGCAAAGGATCGGTGCATATACCTTCCCCTAGGTAGGGGATAGGTACTTATCCCTTCCCCTATGGAGGGGATTGGATCGAATCACTATGGCGGTGGACACTTAGCTCGGCAGCTCAACTCAACAGAAATCGATCGATTACTTCAAATTTCATTTAGGCAACATCAAAAAATAACTGCAGAAACACGAAGCTAGCATAGATGGGACCCACAGGAGTGACCATAGAGCCCCACATGGCCATTTTGATTGATCGGCCCCAATCCCTCAACTCAAGGACTTAAGGGTTGGTTTTCTCTAGTGGGTTGGGTCATCATCTCAGGGTCTCATAGGCAAGTTCTCAAATGGATCTCCGCACATTTTCCCCTATAAATAAAATTGGCATGGCACTCATTTTGGGATCTTATTTCTGGCTTTCTTCTTCCATTATTATTATAAGGCTATCATCTGGATTGTGATTGTAATTTATAGTATAATAAAAGGAAACTTATTAGAGTGAATGTAGGCCAGAGTTAGCCGAACCACTATAAAACTTTCTATGTTTGTTTTTTTCTGGTTTAATTTTTTATCCTTTATATTTTATTCTCTATTCTTCTATTTCGGAGTTATTATTGGGTTTTTGGGGCTTTTATACTGTTTGGGGTGTTGGCGCCATTTTGACGTCAACAAATACAATAATCTTTTATTATGTAGTTCAAATGACAATACTGAATTGTATGATAATGTTATTTTCATACCAAGTGTAGCTTCCAGATAAGACCTAGTCCTCGAAAAACAAAGCTTCCACGTATTTTGCCCTTCTTAAATAACTTTCCAATGTAGAATTACTTCAATTAAAATTGGCGGAAAAGAAAATTGATCAGCTTTTATTTCCCATCATTGCATATTCCTAATGACTCATGCACTTTTTAATTATCTTTGTATTGCAAAATTTATGTGTTCGATTATCAACATTATAGTATGAAAAAGATCCATCCCACAGAAAAATTCGAGAATAATTCAGGCATTAAAAGTCATATAGATCAAATATGAAAAACCAAGTTCCACCACTTCATTATATTATTATACGAATCTGAACTGATTATCTCCCCCATCATGACCACCATATCATTCTTTGTTTTTATGTTTTATAATTGTTTACTTCCAATCAAATTGAACAAGTGCCTCAAAATCTTCAATCCTCCAATCAACATTAAAGGTTTTAGAATCATAGGATGTGAGAATGATCCATTGTTCTGCTCTGACTTCTAATGCTATCGAACCCTATGGGGAATATATTAGGATGACCGCCAGTATCGGTATATCAATCTATTAAATATAAAAAAAATTGCAAAAAGAAAAAGGAAATTGGATAAATTGAAGGCCAGATCATGCAAAATGGTAAATTACCCATGTCATTGATAATGAAGCACAAAATCACCCATCGAATCAAAAATTTACTAAGCTATCACTTGATTTCTTATTCGTAGTCAATTAGGAATTTTTATGGAAGGCTTCAGGTTGATGTAATTGCTTTATTATGGAAGAATACAAATTATATGGACTTTAAGTCCAACTTAACGGCTAAGTTCAAATTTGAGAAACCAAAGCCATCTCACGATATCATTTCATCTTATGCAAATAAAACCCCATTAGCTAACCGACTCAAATCAAATCCAGGCGTCGTCGCTAACTACAAGTCTAAAATATTCATTACGCATTGGGGTAACATCATCGCTAGCACAAGTCTGAAATTTTTTGTTGAGCATTGAGGTAACACCTTTTCTTTCATCTTTAATGATCATGGCATTTATGTTTATAATGAATTTACATGTGTTTACTAGTTAAAAATTAGTTTCATTGAAAACAAAATATGATCACAAAAGGAAAACATAGTAAAGCGGAAAAATCAAATGGAAGTAAAGGAAAGAGCAAAAAGTTAGAAATTAAAGATTGTTATCGTCAATTTTGTTGCGGTCTTTGACTTAAACAATTGAATCAGATGAACGAACAGTGAAGAAATGATCCAAGGACTTGGGAAGCATTATACAAAGGTAAGAAAAGGAAATTATCAAAAAATAAGAAAAAATGTTAGAAATTTGGAAATTTAAGCTGATCCGGAGAAAAACCCACAAAATCCTCGGATTAGACTTGAAGCAAAAGATAAAAAATTCGCAGCACAATAGCCCAGGGAAAACTTCAAGTAAGACCCAAAGAAACTCAAGCATAAACCCCAAGCATGACGGTTCAGTACCAAACCATGTCCCGGTGTTTGGTTGATAAATTATGCCTAGAACCCGCCTACCTTGTAACTTCCTTAAGGGATGTGAATCCTATACGAAGGTATGCAACTCTAGGGTTGAGATATGACCAGCTAGAACTTGATTTGTTTGGTCATGAGTTTGCATTCAGTTTGTATGTTAATGATTTCGTAGATTTCGAGATCATTTTGGGTATGGATTAGTTTGGTAGATATGAGGCTATAATATTTTGCCAGGATAGAGAAGTATCATTGAGACACCCTGATAGTCATAATCAAGTGGTATTCTCAGTAGAGAATGTTGACCGGAGTGTTTGTGATATGCTTGATGCTATGGAGGTAGGAAATGAGTTAAGTCAGGTTCGAGTAGCAAGATAATTTATAGATGTTTTTGAGCCAGTCACTGGACTACCCACGAAAAGAGCTGTTGAATTTCAGATAGATCTTGTGCCAAGAGCTGAACCTATTAACAGACCACCTAGCAAGATGACACCGACCGAGATGAAGGAATTGAAGGTGCGGCTAGTGGATCTAGAAGGAAGGAATTTTGTTAGACCAAGCAGTTAGCCTTGGGAAGCCACCATGGTATTCGTGAAGAAACCAGATGGGTCATTGAGAATGTGTATCGACTATCATTAGCTGAACAAAAGGATGATAAAGAATAAGTATCCTTCGTCAAGAGTATATGATATGTTTGATCAGTTGAGTGAAGCCAAGGTGTTTTTCCAGTTGGATTTGGCGACAGGTTTCCATCAGTTAAGAGTGGCAGAGGATAGTATTCCTTTGACAGCATTCCAAACTAAATATCGTTCATATGAGTGGTTAGTAATGCCATTTGGATTGACGAATGCACCTGCTTTCTTCGTAGATTTGATGAACTGAGTTTTCCGAGAGTACTTGGATAAGTTTGTTCTGGTGTTCATAGATGACATTCTAGTATACTCTAAAGATGAGAGGGACCATGAAGTTCATCTGAGAGAGGTACTTGAAACGTTGAGGCAGAATCAGCTATATGCGAAGTTTACCAAGTATCATTTCTGTAAGAAAGAGGTAAGGGTTCTTGGTCACATGGTTTCAGAGAAAGGATTGTGAGTCGATCCAGATAAGATCGAAGCAGTGAATAATTGGAAGAGGCCAGAGACAATAACTGAGATCAGGGGTTTTCTTGGACTTTTTGGCTACTACCGGAGATTCATTAAGGATTTCTCGTGGATAACAACACCTTTAACTAAGCTTACCATGAAGGAAGTGAAGTTTTTTTAGTCTGACAAATGTGAGGAAACATTCCTTAAGTTAAAATATTTGTTGACCAATACTCCAGTGTTAGTGTTCCGGATGGTAACCAAGGGTTGGTAGTTTACACAGATGCATGTTGTAATAACCTAGAAATTTTAATGATTTTAAATAACGTAATTAACTAAATTTCTCATGAAAATTTAACGATAAAATTTAGTCATGAAAACTTGATATTTGGGATGCGTCTATTTAAACGTAGCAATTATCAGATTTTCATTGCTAAATATAAAAGTTTGTTTGGTCCTGTAATTTTAAATTTCAATTTAAACATCAGTTAGATTTGATGAAAATACTTTCGAAATATGAATATTTTTATACAATAAAAATGAATATCATTTTTTGAGTGAGACGTCATAATTCGTTTCGCCAAATTTGTACTGCTGTATCCCCGTTTATCTTATTTTCAGCGTTTTAGCGGCATTTTCAATAGCGAAAATTCAAGTTTTGATAGGATAGTCATATCTCTAATGTCTGTGTACCATTATGCTTGTCTCGTCATGTTGATCTCCGTAGTATATTCAATTGTGCATTTCGGCATCCGGTATACGGCGAAATCTGCGAAACGATTTTCGTATCGGTTCCACATTTGGGCTTTCGGGTTTCTATGTTTATTCAATTGTCCTCCGTGTAATCTAACAGCCATAACCTTTATTTTTCCCAGATATTCAACCAGACTTTTTATTTTCCATCGTTTTAATAATTATACAAGTTCGTTTCTATGTCTCCGTCTCTTCCTTTCTTTTCTCCTTTTGGTTCTGCCTTTCTAAAAAAGAAAATAAAATGTCTACATATAACAATGGTGACTGAGATCTTTCTCACCCATGCTTTGCTCAAAACATACTCATGCGGCATGCCCTGCTTCCCTCCGATCCACTTTTATGAGCCTTGCTTTCATCATTCACCTGAAACCGATCCTTTCCACCATCGCTCCAGTCCAACAACCGCCACCACACCAAAACACCACTCGCCGAGATCTTCTCCTCATGCCAACTGCTATGTGCACATGAGCAGGACACAACCTAACGAATACCACTCATCCCTTCATTTAGCTGCCATTGCACCTAGCATTTACACAAACCCTCCCCTTCGTTTGCTTCACAGCGAACAACCTTCCCCTCCGAAACAACAAAACCTGACTGTAACGACCCGTATTTTACGTGTTGATAGATCGTAGAATTTACAGGTCGTTAGTGTTGTTTATGTTATCTCTAGCCTGAGTCGTATGGAGAGTAACTCGTGTGTTTAAGCGTTGAGTTGTGACCGACTCATAGGTTTAGCCGAGTTAGGTCGTACACGAGTAACAACTTTAGTACGTTGACCGAGTTAAGATGGTGACCGACCTATAGTTATTGGCCGACTTAAGTAATGGACCGACCCAAGGAGGCTACCGACTTAGGCAGTGGGCGAGTTAAGACTTTGGAGCGACCTAGTAGTTAGCCGAGAGTTGCCGACTTAATGAGAGGAGATAGGTCGGTGGAGCGACATTATGAAGTTAGGTCGGCTATTCCGTGTCTAGTTAGGTTGCATAAGTGTTAAGTCGGCAGTGTGTGTTGAGTCGTTGGGTCGGCACTTGTATTAAGTCGTAAGTCGGCTAGGTGTTAGGGCAGACCATAGTGTTAGGTCGGTATGTGCTTTAGGTCGGCATCTCGTTAAGCCGATAGGTCGCGCAGTTGCAATGTGTTAGGTCGTGTGCGTGCTTTGCCGTGTGTGTGTGTTGGGTCGTTGAGTCGGTAGGATGTTGAGTCGTAGGGTCGGCTTTGTAGTTAGGTCGGCCATGGGGATAAGTCGGCGAGAGTGTTAGGTTGGCAAGTGATAGGTCGGGGACGACCTAAGGGGCGGCCGACTTAAGGGTGATTTCAGCCTATAAATAAGGGGGTTTGGCTCACTTTTTGGCACCGGTTTTTGAAGCAACGAAGTGCTGCCATTTTGGGAACTCGACTACAACATTTCTTCATCTTCTTTTCTCCATTCCAATCTAATTCTAACATCCATCCAAGATCGAAGATCGAGATTGAAGATCCAAGAGACAAAGTTGAAGATCTTCATCCAACGAAGCTAGATTTCATCGTTTTAAGCGAGATTTCGCCGGATCAAGCCTTGATCTTCGCTGTCCAGATCTGAAGTGTTTAGTTTTTGAGGTGTTTAGGTGATTTGGTGAGTGGTAGTTATCTCTCACGCGGACCCAAAGGAGTATATTGGATTGGTGGTTTGTTGGAGTGTTGTAGATAGTGATTTTTGTGCATTTTCCTTAGATCCAAGTATAGATCCATTGTTTGTGAAGATGTTTACCTATGCAAGCTCATTTATTAAGTATAGAAACAAAACCCATGTTTTATATTTGCTAGATCTATGCTAAAAACCCATGATTCATGTATGTTAGTTCTATGCTCATTTATTTACGAAATTGCCATTGTAGTTATGAATGCCTAATTAGATCTTGATTGAATACTTATTTGTTTGGATTAATGTTTGCCTTGATTGATTGTTGTGAATGAGCTATCTAGTTGATAGATTTGGACAAGTATGGTCAAAGATGATTCAAAAGCTACGGAAGAGGCTCTTGAATGGTGAAAGCTGCTAAAAGCATATGTGGCGGATGTGGAAGCTCATATGTATGGATTGAATGATGTTGAGATGGAACTTTGCCATGATGCGATGAGGCAAACCATGTTGTTGAGTTGAGACTTTGCTATGGTGTAATAAAGCGAAGTATGATGTGATGTAGACTTGGCGTAATCCAGGCAGGGATCATTCCAAGCATGTTGATAACTCGAGGGATGGTTCGAGTTGGTTGGTAATGGATTGCTCGAGAGGTAGCTTGAACTAGTATGAGGATAGTCGTCAAGAAGGATGACTAGGAGGCTTGGATCTCATCGTTGTTGAAGGTTCTAGCATGCTCAAAAGCAAGAGTACATGGGGTACCCATAACGACTACAGGTAGGTAGTCGGGACAACCAAAAGACTACAGGTAGGTAGTCGAGTACTCTGGGCAAAGTAGATAAGTCCTAGGCACAAGGCAGTGTGCAGAGTTATGTCTGGAACCGGGGTTACCATTAGCCCTTGACGGATGGTCATTCGACTAACGGTAATATCAAAGCAAGGATAACAGTGATAGCCAGAGTCATGGATGTTTGGACGTTTGGTTGTATCATCATTCGGTCTCAAGAGCGGTATTTTCTAGGTGCTTGTATGATCTTGGTTTAGGCCTTGGGGGTTTGTATTTGGAAAACATCGCCCTTGACTCGAGTGATTATTGCTTTACCTTAATTATCTGCTATGTTATGCTTACTTCTCCTTGGTGTGTGTCTGGGGGCTATCACTGTAGAAAGAGGAGGAGTGGGATGGTTTGGTTCCTATTCCTTTTATCCCTTATGCTCTTTTGGTATGTTTGATAGTTGATTTACTGCTCACTAAGACTTTGTCTGACTCAAGGTTTTATGTCTCCTCTTATTACCTTGGGTTGTTCATCCATGTTGGGATGGGCAGACTAGGTAGCAGGTGACAGGTGCTGTTTTTAGAGATCTACGCTGATGATGACGAAGACGAGCAGGAGGCTTTGCATACTAGTTTTCTTACTATATGTACTGGGTGTTCCGCTGTTATATCTAATTGAGTGTTGTAGTGAGGCTTTGATGTATGGATGATTCATGTTTGTATAATCTACTTACGATGCTTATATGATGATTTTTCTGTTATGGAGCTTCACTATATATATTTCTCTATTGTATTTTATCCATGCGCTGTGAGTTGTACGATAGAGTTTGCTGTTTTATTTTACCTTGACTATCGTCCATGGCTACCTGGCACGCCTTTCAGCGCACTATTTCCTTGTTTTGGTGCAGGAGTCATGGGCGGTCGTCACATTTGGTATCAGAGCTTTGGTTAATCGATTTTAGCCAACGCTCGCTGACGCAACTACGTATGAGAGACGTAATTGTATTTTGATGGATGATTACTATATATAATATAGTAGCTTAGAAGGATTTGAACTCCTTATGCAGTTGTTTCTTAAGGTGTTCTAATCATTCTTATTGCAGATATTAAGGATGAGTCGAAGAGGGAGACCAGCTGCAAGGGAAAGCCGTGCTGATGAAGGAGCTGTTGATTATGGAACTATGTTCGAAGCGATGATGACTTCGATCATGAGAAGGATACCAGCTCCAGGATCATCAGTGGATGTGGGAGTTCAAGTCCAAGCTCCAAGACCGGTGGATTTTGCCAAGCTTTGCAAGGATTATACTTCTCTTGGAGGAAAAGCTTTCTTGGGGACAGAGTCGACTATTGAGGTGCAGAGATGGATTGATGCATGTCGAAGGATCTTTGGTGACTTAAGGATTGAGGATGCAACTAAGAGGAAGCTTGCGTCGAGACAGCTTCAGGGAAGAGCTGCTGATTGGTGGAATTCTATCACCATCGATACTCCAGAAGAAGAGATTACTTGGGAGCAATTCCAAGTCAGATTTGAAGCTAAGTTTATCTCTACGGCTCAGAAATCTGTCTTGTTTAAGAGGTTTGTAGAGCTCAAGCAAGGTGGGAGACCAGTTCTTGAGTATATTTCTGAGTTTGAAGCTTTGTCCAAGTATGCTAGATCGTATATTGATTCTCCTTATCAGAAGAATGAGAAGTTTGTGACTGGTTTGGATGCTTATCTTGGGAGGCAGTTGGTGGATCATCTGGACGATCCATTTGAGAAGCTTGTGGAGAAAGCCCTCAGGCATGAGAGTTTGTTTCCTAAGGAAAGTTCTGTTGTTGCTGTAACCAGGGAAGGATCTAAACCACACCAGAGTGGCAATAAGAGGAGGAAGCAGCAGCAGCAGAAGGGTAAGGATGGCCAGAAGAAGCCGAAAGGCGAAGTGACTTGTTATAACTGCCAACAGAAGGGCCATCTTTACAAAGATTGTAAGAATCCCAAGGTGCCGGGAAAATGTTATAACTGTGATAAGCTGGGACATATCAAGAAGGATTGCCCAGAGCCGAGGAAAGATAGGCAGATCGTGCAAGCTTATGCTTTGGGAGTTGTGCCGTCATCTTCAAAAGCTCCTATTGCTGAAGAAAAGGGGAAGAGTGTGGTGGTTCAAGGTACTCTTTCTATCTGTGGTGTTCCAGTTAGAGTGTTGTTTGATACTGGAGCGTCGCATTCTTTTGTTTGTAATGATTTGGTAGACCGGTTAGGTTTGAGACCAGATATTGTTGATAGGCCATTGGTTGTGACTAATCCAGTTGGGGGTTCGTCATGTTTGTGTATGATATGTCGTGGTCTAGTTGTGTCGAGTCATGATTGCTCGTTTGTTTGTGATTGCTTTGTTCTGAACTTTGCGGGATTCGGAATTATTTTGGGTATGGACTGGCTTAGGAAGTATGCGGCTAGGATTGATTGTGAGAGGCTGGAGGTGACAGTCGGGAATGTGGAAGGGCGAAAGGTTGTGATACGATGTAAGCATGAGGAAGACGTCTTCATGAGCTTCATGTATTCGCTGGTTGTTCCACGGGATGGACTGTCATCGGTACCTATTGTGAATGGATTTGAGGATGTCTTTGACGAAGTCAAAGGGTTGCCGCCGCATAGGGAGATCGAGTTTCGTATCGATCTAGTTGAGGGAGCCAGACCTGTTGTTATGCCTCTTAGGCGGATGGCACCGAGGGAGCAGCAAGAGCTGAAGGTGCAAGTTGATGACCTTTTACGGAAAGGATTCATTCGGAGAAGTGTGTCCGAATGGGGTGCACCAGTTGTGTTCGCAACCAAAGCGGATGGATCGTTGAGGTTGTGTGTGGATTATCGTGAGCTGAATAAGTTGACTAAGAAGAACAAGTATCCATTGCCAAGAATAGATGACTTGTTTGATCAGCTTCACGAGGCTAAGGTGTTTTCTCAGATGGATTTGGCAACGGGATTTCACCAGTTTAGAGTGGCTAAGGATAGTGTGCCGAAGACTGCTTTCAGGACACCATCCGGTTTTTATGAGTGGCTGGTAATGCCGTTTGGATTGACTAACGCGCCAGCATATTTTGTGGATCTTATGAATAGGGTGTTCAGAGATCAGTTGAATAAGTTCGTGCTTGTGTTCGTGGATGATATTTTGGTTTACTCCAGAACTGAGGAAGAGCACAAGACGCACTTGAGAATTGTTTTGGAAATCTTGCGGAAACATCAGCTGAAGGATAAGTTTTCGAAATGTCACTTCTGGGAGAGTGAAGTGAGGTTCTTAGGCCATGTTATCTCTGGAAATGGAATAGCGGTTGATCCCGCTAAGGTGGCAGCAATCCAGGATTGGGTTAGACCTAAGAATGCGTCTGATGTGAGGAGTTTTCTTGGATTAGCAAGATATTATCGTCGGTTTATCAAAGACTTTTCCAGGATAGCTGCACCGTTGACAGGATTGACGAAGAAGAACCAAGTGTTCAGATGGGATGACAAGTGTGAGCAAGCTTTCGTAATCCTGAAAGAGCGACTGACAAGTGCTCCTGTTTTGATTATTCCAAGTGGGAATGAAGAGATGGTGGTTTACACCGATGCATGTGGCACTGGACTTGGAGCAGTGCTAATGCAGAAGGATAAAGTTATTGCGTATGCTAGTCGACAACTGAAGCCGCATGAAAGGAATTATCCGACTCATGATTTGGAGTTAGCGGCGATTGTGTTTGCTTTGAAGATATGGAGACACTATCTATTGGGAGTTAGATTCGAGTTGTTTACAGATCATAAGTCGTTGAAGTATCTGTTCTCCCAAAAGGATTTGAATCTTCGACAGCAACGGTGGCTAGAGTTTCTAGCATCTTATGATTTTGGTATAGCCTATACTCTGGGAAAAGGTAACGCAGTGGCCGATGCGTTAAGTCGAAGACATGCAGGATTGGGAGCTATGTTTTCGGAATGGAAGAGTCTCGAGTATTTGGCTGGATTTGATTTCAGGCCCAGATGTGAATTAGAACCTGAGATGTTGGCAAACTTATCGATAAGACCTACTCTTGTGGAAAGAATTGGTGAGAGCCAAAAGCGAGACGATAAGCTTGTCAAGATCATCCAAGATTTGGAATCTGGATTGGACCCAGAGAAGGATAAGAGATTCGAGGTCGATCGAGAGGGTTGGCTTCGGAAGCAAGGACGATTGGTTGTTCCCGATGTAGATGGATTGAGAGATGAAGTTCTGAAGGAAGGTCATCACTCGAAGTTGACAATTCATCCAGGTGGAAATAAGATGTATCGGGATATGAAGAGAACTTACTACTGGGAAGGCATGAAAAAGGATGTTGGAAATTTTATTTCCAAATGTATGAACTGCCAGTTGGTGAAAGCTGAGCAGAAGAAGCCCAGTGGATTACTTCAGCCATTAGAAGTTCCTACATGGAAGTGGGAGCAAGTGTCGATGGACTTTATCGATGGTCTACCTAGGACAAGAGCAGGAAATGAAGGAATTTGGGTCATAGTAGATCGTTTGACCAAGAGTGCAAGGTTCATTCCTGTTCGATCAACTAGGACTGCATCGAAGTTGGCTGAGTTGTATGTTAAGTGGATAGTTCGATTCCATGGTATTCCGAAGAGTATAGTGAGCGATCGAGACCCATTGTTCACTAGTGGATTTTGGAAGAGCTTCCAGGAAGTTTTGGGAACTGAGTTGTGTTTGAGTACAGCTTATCACCCTCAAACAGATGGTCAGACTGAGAGAGTTAACCGAGTTTTGGAAGATCTTCTCAGAGCTTGTGTTTTGGACTTCGGAGGATCATGGGAAGATCACCTTCATTTGGTGGAATTTGCATATAACAACAGTTATCAGTCGAGCATTGGTATGGCACCATATGAGGCATTATATGGAAGACCGTGTAACTCTCCGACATGTTGGTTGGAAACTGGAGAAAAGCTGATACTTGGGCCAGAGATGATTCGACAGACTTCGGATTGTATAGAGATCGTTCGGCAACGAATGAAAGCAGCCCAAGATCGTCAGAAAAGTTATGCCGATAATCGTCGAAAGGATTTGGAATTCGTCGTAGGTGAGATGGTTTTTGTGAAGATTTCTCCATTAAAGAGTGCTATTAGATTCGGGAAGAAAGGAAAGTTAACTCCGAGATTTGTTGGACCATTCCCGATTATCGAGCGAATTGGAAAGCTCTCTTACAGATTGGAGTTACCGGAAAAGATGGCGGGTGTGCACAATGTTTTTCATGTATCTTATCTACGGAGGTGTGTGCATGACCCAAGTACTGTGGTTACTGCTGATAGCTGTGAAGACTTGGAGGTTGATCCAGTTGTTTCGAGACCTCGTAAGCCGCTTCGTATTGTTGAAACCGATACGAAACAGCTTAGGAGGAAGACGATTACGTTGCTCAAGGTACAATGGAGTGATGATGTTAACGACTGTACGTGGGAGGAGGAAGAGAGGATGAAGGCAGCTCATCCTGGACTCTTCGAGGTATGGCCCTAAAGTGTCGTGACATCTCATGAATTTGTAGCTTGTTCTAAGTCTTAGAATTCTGCATGCTAGGCTAGAATTGGTTGCATGGTTTGTTGATTGCTTTGGATGGTAGGCATGCGGAATATCTTTGATTGCTATTGTTTGTTTGGAATTTCGGGGGCGAAATTCCTAAGGGGGAGAGAATGTAACGACCCGTATTTTACGTGTTGATAGATCGTAGAATTTACAGGTCGTTAGTGTTGTTTATGTTATCTCTAGCCTGAGTCGTATGGAGAGTAACTCGTGTGTTTAAGCGTTGAGTTGTGACCGACTCATAGGTTTAGCCGAGTTAGGTCGTACACGAGTAACAACTTTAGTACGTTGACCGAGTTAAGATGGTGACCGACCTATAGTTATTGGCCGACTTAAGTAATGGACCGACCCAAGGAGGCTACCGACTTAGGCAGTGGGCGAGTTAAGACTTTGGAGCGACCTAGTAGTTAGCCGAGAGTTGCCGACTTAATGAGAGGAGATAGGTCGGTGGAGCGACATTATGAAGTTAGGTCGGCTATTCCGTGTCTAGTTAGGTTGCATAAGTGTTAAGTCGGCAGTGTGTGTTGAGTCGTTGGGTCGGCACTTGTATTAAGTCGTAAGTCGGCTAGGTGTTAGGGCAGACCATAGTGTTAGGTCGGTATGTGCTTTAGGTCGGCATCTCGTTAAGCCGATAGGTCGCGCAGTTGCAATGTGTTAGGTCGTGTGCGTGCTTTGCCGTGTGTGTGTGTTGGGTCGTTGAGTCGGTAGGATGTTGAGTCGTAGGGTCGGCTTTGTAGTTAGGTCGGCCATGGGGATAAGTCGGCGAGAGTGTTAGGTTGGCAAGTGATAGGTCGGGGACGACCTAAGGGGCGGCCGACTTAAGGGTGATTTCAGCCTATAAATAAGGGGGTTTGGCTCACTTTTTGGCACCGGTTTTTGAAGCAACGAAGTGCTGCCATTTTGGGAACTCGACTACAACATTTCTTCATCTTCTTTTCTCCATTCCAATCTAATTCTAACATCCATCCAAGATCGAAGATCGAGATTGAAGATCCAAGAGACAAAGTTGAAGATCTTCATCCAACGAAGCTAGATTTCATCGTTTTAAGCGAGATTTCGCCGGATCAAGCCTTGATCTTCGCTGTCCAGATCTGAAGTGTTTAGTTTTTGAGGTGTTTAGGTGATTTGGTGAGTGGTAGTTATCTCTCACGCGGACCCAAAGGAGTATATTGGATTGGTGGTTTGTTGGAGTGTTGTAGATAGTGATTTTTGTGCATTTTCCTTAGATCCAAGTATAGATCCATTGTTTGTGAAGATGTTTACCTATGCAAGCTCATTTATTAAGTATAGAAACAAAACCCATGTTTTATATTTGCTAGATCTATGCTAAAAACCCATGATTCATGTATGTTAGTTCTATGCTCATTTATTTACGAAATTGCCATTGTAGTTATGAATGCCTAATTAGATCTTGATTGAATACTTATTTGTTTGGATTAATGTTTGCCTTGATTGATTGTTGTGAATGAGCTATCTAGTTGATAGATTTGGACAAGTATGGTCAAAGATGATTCAAAAGCTACGGAAGAGGCTCTTGAATGGTGAAAGCTGCTAAAAGCATATGTGGCGGATGTGGAAGCTCATATGTATGGATTGAATGATGTTGAGATGGAACTTTGCCATGATGCGATGAGGCAAACCATGTTGTTGAGTTGAGACTTTGCTATGGTGTAATAAAGCGAAGTATGATGTGATGTAGACTTGGCGTAATCCAGGCAGGGATCATTCCAAGCATGTTGATAACTCGAGGGATGGTTCGAGTTGGTTGGTAATGGATTGCTCGAGAGGTAGCTTGAACTAGTATGAGGATAGTCGTCAAGAAGGATGACTAGGAGGCTTGGATCTCATCGTTGTTGAAGGTTCTAGCATGCTCAAAAGCAAGAGTACATGGGGTACCCATAACGACTACAGGTAGGTAGTCGGGACAACCAAAAGACTACAGGTAGGTAGTCGAGTACTCTGGGCAAAGTAGATAAGTCCTAGGCACAAGGCAGTGTGCAGAGTTATGTCTGGAACCGGGGTTACCATTAGCCCTTGACGGATGGTCATTCGACTAACGGTAATATCAAAGCAAGGATAACAGTGATAGCCAGAGTCATGGATGTTTGGACGTTTGGTTGTATCATCATTCGGTCTCAAGAGCGGTATTTTCTAGGTGCTTGTATGATCTTGGTTTAGGCCTTGGGGGTTTGTATTTGGAAAACATCGCCCTTGACTCGAGTGATTATTGCTTTACCTTAATTATCTGCTATGTTATGCTTACTTCTCCTTGGTGTGTGTCTGGGGGCTATCACTGTAGAAAGAGGAGGAGTGGGATGGTTTGGTTCCTATTCCTTTTATCCCTTATGCTCTTTTGGTATGTTTGATAGTTGATTTACTGCTCACTAAGACTTTGTCTGACTCAAGGTTTTATGTCTCCTCTTATTACCTTGGGCTGTTCATCCATGTTGGGATGGGCAGACTAGGTAGCAGGTGACAGGTGCTGTTTTTAGAGATCTACGCTGATGATGACGAAGACGAGCAGGAGGCTTTGCATACTAGTTTTCTTACTATATGTACTGGGTGTTCCGCTGTTATATCTAATTGAGTGTTGTAGTGAGGCTTTGATGTATGGATGATTCATGTTTGTATAATCTACTTACGATGCTTATATGATGATTTTTCTGTTATGGAGCTTCACTATATATATTTCTCTATTGTATTTTATCCATGCGCTGTGAGTTGTACGATAGAGTTTGCTGTTTTATTTTACCTTGACTATCGTCCATGGCTACCTGGCACGCCTTTCAGCGCACTATTTCCTTGTTTTGGTGCAGGAGTCATGGGCGGTCGTCACACTGACCATGCTTCTCATTCTTGCCTCTAACAGCCATCACCCGGCCCACCTTCCCGCTGCAGACCCAAGCACCCCATCCGCTATGTAGAGCATATGCAGCCCTACCTCCGAAGACCTTCCCAAAACTTCCCACTTCGGCCTGCCTCTCTCACTTTCTCCACTTTCTGTCTTCATGTGACCACCATCCCACACCAAACCTGATAAACCCACTGCCGCACTCTCCCTAGCCACATCATTGCCACAGTAGAATGCACAGCTCTCTCAGCCGTATACAGCTCCTCCGCCACTACAGCCCTCGACCAAGCATCAAACAGTTTTTAACAGTTATAAATATATGTGTTTTTTAAAATTATCTGTTTACAATTTGTATCAAAAGTGAGTTATAATTAATTTTTTTATATTCACGTTGATTTTTATATATATGTTCTGATAAATATAAATTATTAAATATAATATGAATATTTTTATCATAAAATATATGTTTTAAATTAAAAATTGATTTTATAAAATAATATATTTAGATTTATTTAATATGTGTGTAAATGTAGATTTCTAAATTGTATGTATGGAAATATAAATTATAAGTTAAGTTCGAAATGTAAATTATAAAATTTTACTTATAACTTCACTATTTTTTTATATAAAATAAAAATTTTAAAATAGATTTAATAATAAAGAGATATGAATTATATATATATATATGTGTGTGTGTGTGTGTGTGTGTGTTGATCCATCGATCTCTAGTTTGGTGCTTTGTTCTTTGTAGTTCGAAAATCTCTACAGCTTTTGCTTTACTTTGCTCATGTCTGTGTCCGTGTCTGTGTCATCTTCGCTGTCATTATTTCTATAGACACGAAAGGTGAGCAATCATTCACGATTAACATTCTTATATTTAGTAAATTTAATTCACATGAAATGACGATTGAAATATATTGTTAAATTTGAATTATTAGTTAATTAATTATTATATATGATATGCCAATCGAGGACATATGACACCCTGACCTGTGGTATATATTATATTAAATTGTTAATGATGATATATGCCTGCTATTGATATGTATGTCATTTTATAGTATAATTTTATTGTTTTCATTCTACAAGTTCGCTGTTAGTTTAGAAATTCCATATGGGTTGAAATGATACATACCCGAACTATCTTATAGATTAGGTGAAAATCCTTATAGGTTGAAATGACAAACCTAAGAGATTTTTATTGATTTCTAAAATTTTGGGAGTACGGGTTACGGATTGAAATGATATATACCCGTAAATATTAAATTATTCCGGATTGAAATGATAAATATCTGTATCACTTGACCATAGGATAGAAAACTATATACGGACACCGTTGGCCTATTTTGAATGAATTCTGAAATTTTGAAAAGAAAATATATGGGTTTTATTAATATAAATTTTTTAAAATATAATATAAAGATTTTAATATGTAAAATTTAGATTTTAAATTATATGTTTTGGAAATTTTAAACTTATAAGTTAAGTTGTGAAAATGTAAATTTTAAGATTTTACTTATATTTTTATTATTTTAAAATATATAAAATAAGATTTAAAATAGATTTAATAATAATATTTAATTTAATAAATTTAATATCATTATTTAATTAAAATTAGTTTAATTAATATATATGTTTAAAATATTTATTTAAAATTTATATTAATATTTTGAAAATAAACTTTATAATAACTTTAATAAATTAAGGTTGGAAAGACAAATTGAAATTGATCTGAAATTTAATTTGTTTAAGAATTGTATTTAAATACGAATTTATTTGAACTTATTGATATTGAAATTTTAAGCATATAATTTTATGACTTTATAAGTTTATTTTGAGTAAGGTGATTAAATGAATATTTTCAAAATTTAATAAATGTTGAAATTGAATATTTAATTTTGATTTAAAATTTGAATTTGAGATTTTATTTAAATGCTATAAAAAGTGATTAAGTGAATATTTCATAATTAAATAAATTGAAGTTAGATATTTAACATTTTCATTTTTGATTTAAATTTGCAATCTAGGATTTTTTTTTTTTAAAATGGTTATTAAAATTGATTAAGTGGATATATTCAAATTTGAATAAAGTTGGATTTTGAAATGTAAATGAAATTTATCAAGTTGACTTATTGTAAATTGTTTGAATATTTAAAATTTGAAATCTATTAAATTGGAAATGGTTTAAATTTGTAGTCCAAACCTGGATTTGAAATATATATAAATTGAAAATGGTTTAATGAGAATTTGAATTGAACCTTTAACCTTTCTAATTGAAGTGGTCAAACTAAGATTGATTTAAATTGAATTTGGAACTAACGTTGATTTGAATTGATTTGTGAAATTGGAAGAAACAATACTAATTTAAAACTATTTTCAATATAAATAGTTTAAATATATATATATACTATTTTCAATGTATGAATTATTTTTGATATATAAACTATTTTGACCTATAACCTATTTTTAAATATAAACTATTTTAATGTATAACTATTCTAATATATAAACCACTTTAGATATTCAAACTGTAAGTTGGATTTGTTACGATTTTGATTTAATGGATTTAAATGAAAATACTTTGATATGATGGTTTAACCGATTTTGTGGTTATGATTTTGGAAATGAATTATAATTTAAAGTGAATGATGATTTAAAGTGTATATGATTTTTAACGTGTATGTGATTTCATAAATGATATGATTTTGAAATGAATATGATATTTTGATATGAAGTATGAACTGTTTGAAATACAAAATGATCAATGTGTGAAATAAGCGTTTGATTGTTAAAGAGACCAGGATCGGATATTCTTATACTCTCTGCCAGTACCGAAAACTACTTTAACAACTGTGTACGTAGTGGAGAATCCAAACTCGAGTGTTTCATGTTTTGCTTTATGCTCAGTCAGACTGAGTGTCACAGCATTTGAGACTCGCCTTGGAAGTTGGAGCTTAGCTTGAAGATCAGTCGTAGCTTTCGGTTATTTCCAGTTATTTATATTCAGTCTTGTCACTTACTTTTGTATTTAAGACTAATCTTTATTTGAGATTTATGTTGTATTTATTTTAGACTCTGATGTTCTATAGTAGCTTCATAAACGACTATTTATTTTTTCCAGTACTTATTGTTATATTACTCTGTATATGTGATTGTGTGATTGATTTATTTACTGAATATGCTAAGGTTTTCCAAATACAAATTAACAATTTATTGTTTTAAGCAATTCAAGTCTGACATGTGTGGATGATTATTGATTTGAATGGCTCGAAATGCCAGGTCATTACATGTGGTATCAGAGCTCTGGTTTAGGCAAAACTTAGCATATGGAGTGAAAAGTCATTAGAGATAGGGTAGTAATACCCTAGAATGAGTAAAATTAATTACAGAATCATCTTTATTCGAGCTTGAAATTCTTCGTTACGATTCTCCTTGATTTGTATCTCTTTTGAATTTTGTCACTTTCTTCTTGTTTTGAATTCATTCTTGTCTTTTCTCATTCGTGTTCTTTTTGATATTGGAGCATCCTATAGCTTCATTTTTGTTGATCTCTGTAACCTCAATTGGCAACTTCATCCTTATTTGTGACTAATCCCATCGACGGTTCAGCCAACCTTATTATAATTTGTAAAGGGATAAAACTCTTTTACAATAGGCATCGATTTACCGGAGAATTCTACGTCCTCAGTTTTGATGCTGTTATTTCTTGCAAGCCCAAACCGTTTCTTTAGTAGATAACCATGGTAATTCTCTTGTGATCGAATGCCTTAGGATTATGCAGGCAGTCTTATTTTTCATTCGATTATCAGCCTAGTGATCTTGGCTCCATCCCTGTTGTTTAACTATTTCTGGATGTCATTGGTAAGGTCGCTCCTTCTTCTCCTCCTAAGCGGGAAATTGAATTTGACATCGATCTTATCCCTAGAGCTCAACCTGTTGTCTTTTCTCCCAGACGAATGGTCTCTATGAATAGTTAGTCATTGCCCTTTGGACTAACCAAGGCTCTTGACTTCTTCGTTAATCTCATGAATCGGGTTTTCCGCGACGTTCTCCACTAATGTCCTGGTTTTCGCTGATGATATTCTCATCTTTTTTAAGTCTCGATTGACCAGGTCATGGTCACTGCGATTAATGGCAGTCTATCTATCTTTCTTCTTTTGAAAGTTAATTATCTTATCTTCCTTTCAAGCCTAGCCTCTTAGTTAGAATTCTTTCGATTAGGGTCCTTCAAAAATTGAATCACTATCATTGTTCTAAATCCATTCTTGAATCATCCAATGAGGAAGCATGTTTGTAGTTGATATAAAAATGTTATATATTGTGTTGTTTGAATTGTTAAGTTTGATTTGAGGTTTCGATTGATTTGTCTGGCCAACGCTATCGATAGAAATTCCAAAACACTTGAACAGAGCAAACTAACACAATATTGTTTTTGGAATTGGTAAATGAAATAATTTTATGTATGATTATATTTTATACATAAAAGTATAATTTTCTAAAATTAGATAGTTAAATGAATTGGTTGTTAGAAATGATAATACTAGATTATCATTTATTGTTTTGTCAATATTTCTAAACCATTAACTATTGTTGTATGATATATGAGATAAATTTTTAAAATATGGTTTATAAATTTGATTTATAAATGAAATGAGTTCAATTTAAGGATTTGAAAATTTAATTTTTAGTGCTTTTCAAAAATTTGGTTTTCAAAGTTTTGGAAAATATATTATTTGAAAGTATTTTTGAGTACAAATTATTTCCAAGAGAATTTTAAAGAAGTAAGTCAGTACTCTCCTCTTATGTCGCTGAAAAATAATTTCGGTGATGACTGCAGCATCATCGAATTCATTTTCGAGTCTCAAAGTGGAGAGACCACTTAGTAGCTTTGCTACACTTTTGTTTTGTAAAATGGATTTGATTTGAATATCTTGAGTATGAGATGATGTACAAAATATATATGTATGTATTTATTTTAAAATGTTTGAAGTGAAACCAGAAATTTAACTCTTAAGTTTTATGTTAAGTGATGGTTTTTAATTATTGAAATGAAGAATTTTTTTTGAATGATTGGAGTGTCTAAAATGAGTAATGAAATTTAAACAACTTGAAACAGTTGAACTAGGATAAAATTAATTTGTATAATACTCAATTATATTCTAAGATATAATTGAGTGTGTGTGTGTGTGTGTGTGTGTGTGTGTATAACTTACCTGTAATATTCAAAAGTTAAAATATTTATGTGAATGTGTGATTAAATGATATACAAGAGAAACTTAAGTAAAAAATATTCAAACTAAATTCTGCTTAATAGAAATGTCGTATATAATAGGTAAATTTATATAGTTCTCAATTACACTCAAAAACATTAATAACTTACCTAGAAAAGTTGAATGTAACAAGAACATGTAATTGAATAATATACAAGTAATAGGATGTCCAAAAATGAAATGTACATGGTTTTGAATTAATTGTTGTATCTGGTACTATGTATATCGAATCTAACTTTCTTTCTGGCTGCTTCTATTCTCCTATCTCATTCCTTTTCAGGGATAAAAAAATTTGAGTGGGGGAGAGTGTAACGACTCGAAAATTTTAACGATTTTAAATAACATAATTAACTAAATTTTGAACGAAAATTTAACAATAAAATTTAGCCATGAAGATTTGATATTTGGATTACGTCTATTTAAATGTAGAAAATGTCAGATTTTCATTGGTAAATATAAAAGTTTGTTCTGTTGTGTAATTTTCAATTTCAATTTAAAAATTAATTAAATTTGATGAAAATAAAATATTTCTGAAATTCGAATATTTTTATATAATAAAAATATTTATCATTTTCTAAGTGAGACGTCATAATTCGTTTCGTCAAATTTGGACTGCTATAGCCCCATTTATCTTATTTTCACATTTTAGCAATATTTTCGATAGCAACAAAATCAAGTTTTGATAGGATAGGCATATCTCTAATATCTATATGTCATTCTGTTCGTCTCGTCGTGCTGATCTTCATAGTATATTCAACTATGCATTTCGGCGTCCGGTACGCGGTGAAATCTGCGAAACAATTTCCATATCCGTTCCGCATTTGGACTTTTGGGTTCCTTGTCTATTCAATTGTCCCCCATGTAATCTAATAGCCATAACCCTTATTTTTCCCAGATATTCAACCCTGACTTTTTATTTTCAATCGTTTTAATATTTATACCTGTTCATTTCTGTGTCTCTGTCTCTTCCTTTTCTTCTTTTGGTTCTTCCTTTCTAAAAAAACAAATAAAATTTCTGCATATATTGTGGTGACTGAGAGCCTGCTCACCCATGCTTCGTCCAGAACAGCTCGTACTCATGCGGCATGCCCTGCTTCCCTCTGATCCACTTTTATCCGCCTTTCTTTCATCATTCACCAGAAACCGATCCTTTCCGCCATCACTCCAGTTCAACAACCGCCACCACACTAAAACACCACTTGCTGAGATCTTCTCCCATGCCAGCAGCTCCATGCGCACGAGTAGGCCACAACCGAACAAATGCCACTCACCCCTTCATTTAGCTGCCACCGAACCTAGAATTTACACAAACCTTTCCCTCTATTTCCCTCACAGTGAGCAACCTTCCCCTTCGAAACTAACCACTTGACCATGCATCCCATTCTCGCCTCCAATAGCTATCGCCCGGCCAGCCTTCTCACTGTAGATCCGAGTGCCCCATCCGCTATGCATAGCCCATGTAGCCCTACCTCCGACGCCCATCACCAAACTTCCTACTTTGGCCTGCCTATCTTACTTTCTCCACTTTCTTGCCTTCACGTGACCACCAATCCACACCAAACCCGATAACCCACTGCCGCACTCTCACTTTCGAGCAGCCACACCTTTACCACAGCAGAACGCACAGCTCTCTCAGCTGTATACAGCTCCTCCGCCACTGCAGCCCTCGACCAAGGACTAAACAGTTTTTAACGGTTTTAAATATATGTGATTTTTCAAAATTCTTTGTTTACAATTTGTATTAAAAAGTGAGTTACAGTTATTTGTTTTATATTCACATTGACTTTTTTATATATTTTTTGATAAATATAAATTATTAAATATACTATGAAGATTTTTATCAGAAAATGTGTGCTTTAAATTAAAAGTTGATTTTATATAATAATATATAGAGATTTATTTTAATATGTGTTTAAATGTCGATTTCTAAATTTTATGTTCGGAAATATAAATTATAAGTTAAGTTTGAAATGTAAATTATAAAATTTTACTTATAACTTAACTATTTTTTTTTATATAAATTAAAATTTTAAACTAGATTTAATAATAAGAAGAAATATATATATTGGTTCATTGATCTCTAGTTTGGTGCTTTGTTCGTCGTTGTCTGGAAATCTCTACAGCTTTTGCTTTGCTTTGCTAGTGTCTGTGTCCGTGTGCATGTCCATGTCATATTCGCTGTCATTGTTTCCATAGATACGAAAGGTGAGCAATCACTCAATATTAACATTCTTATATTTAGTTAATTTAATTCACATGAAATGATGATTGAAATATGTTGTTAAATTTGAATTATTAACATTTAATTGTTAAATATGATAAGCCGTTATCTGCAATTGTCTACCTATGACGTATGACATCCTAACCTGTTGTATATATTATATTTAAATTGTTAATGATGATATATGCCTGCTATTGATATGTGTGTCATTTTAAAATATTAATTCATTGTTCTCACTCTACAAGTTCCCTGTCATTTTAGAAATTCCCTATGGGTTGAAATGATACATACCCGAACGATAGATTATGTGAAAAACGTTACGGGTTGAAATGATAAACCCTAGCGATTTTGTTGATTTCTGAAATTTTAGAATTGCTGATTGAAATGATACATACCCATAAACATTAAATTATTGCGGATTGAAATGATAAATATCTGTATCACTTGACCATAGGATAAAAAACTACATACAGACACCGTTGGTCTATTTAAATGATTTTTGAAATTTTGAAAAGAAAATATATGGGTATTAATAAATAATATTGATTTTTAAAATATAATATAAAGATTTTAATATATGTGTAAAATTTAGATTTTAAATTATATGTTTTGGAAATTTTAAGTATATAAGTTAAGTTGTGAAAATGTAAATTTTAAGATTTTACTTATATTTTTATTATTTCAAAATATATAAAACAAGATTTAAAATAGATTTAATAATAAGATTTAATTTAATAAAATTTAATATCGTTTAATTTATTAAAATTTAATTTGATTAGTATATATATAATATGTTTAAAATATTTATTTAAAATTTATATTAATATTTTGAAAATAAGTTTTGTAATAATCTTAATAAATTAAGGTTCGAAAGACAAATTGAAATTGATTTACAATTTAATTTGTTTAAAATTTGTATTTAAATTGGAATTGATCTGAACTTACTGATTTTGAAATTTTAAGATTATAATTTTATGACTTTATAACTTTATTTTAAGTAAGGTGATTAAATGAATATTTTCAAAATTTAATAAAAGTTGAAATTGAATATTTAATTAAGATTTAAAATTTGAATTTGAGATTTTATTTAAATGTTATAAAAGGTGATTAAGTGAATATTTTAGAATTAAATAAATCGAAGTTAGATATGTAACATTTTATTTTTGATATAAATTTGCAATCTTGGATTTTTTTTAAATGGTTATTAAAAATGATTAAATTGATATTTTCAAATTTAATAAAGTTGGATTTTGAACTATAAATGAAATTTATCGAGTTGATTATATTTTATTTAAATTTTGAAACCTATTGAATTTGAAGTGGTTTAAATTTATAGTCCAAACCTGGATTTGAAATCGATATAAATTGAAAATGGTTTTATTGACAATTTGAATTGAACCTTTAACCTTTTTAATTGAAGTGGTCGAACTGAGATTGACTTAAATTGAATTTGGAACTAATGTTGATTTAAATTGATTTGTGAAATTGGAAGAAACGATTCTAATTTGAAACTATTTTCGATGTAAACAATTTTAAATTATACATACTATTTTCAATATATAAACTATTTTTAATATATAAACTATTTTAATCTATAATCTATTTTTAAATATTAACTATTTTAATGTATAACTATTCTAATATATTAACCACTTTCAATATTCAAACTGTAAGATGGAATTGTTATGATTTTGATTTAATGGATTTAAATGGGAACACTTTGATATGATGGTTTAACCTATTTTTTGGTCATGATTTTGGAAATGAATTATAATTTAAAATGAATTATAATTTAAAGTGAATAGTGATTTAAAGTGTATATGATTTTTAAAGTGTATATGATTTCGAAAATGATATGATTTTGAAATGAATATGATATTTTGATATGAAGTATGAACTATTTGAAATATAAAATGACCACGGTGTAAAATAAGCATTTGGTTGTTAAAAAGACCGGGATCAGATATTGTCATACTCTCTGTCACTACCGAAAACCACTTTAACAACTATGTACGTGGTGGAGAATCCAGAACGAAGTAGGATGGTATGGAAAACGATTATATATGAGGTATTAATGCAGCCCTGACTCCCGTGTGTCAGCTTGATGTGGCTAAAACAGGAGCTACACCAAGCCAAGTGAGGTCGCACCTCCAACCGAGCATGCTTCTTCGATAACATTCTATTACTTTATGATTTGATTAGGTGCACCTTTTATTTGGGAGTGTGTCTTGAGATGGGCGATAGTAGCTGTTATACATTACCACCAGTCTGGGAGTGCAAATGATAGAATCCTTCCCTGGCATTGCCTTGCCTGCCTTGTCACATGCCTTATTGTGCCTTCTACGAGTTTTTTTATACTGTACCTGTAGAGTGTCCTCTGGGTAAACCACCGGGTTGGTGGAGCTTATGGTACTGTATGGACTACGGGAATATATAGAAATGTGTTAAGAGGGATATGGGTAATGCCTTAATGCTATTTTCATATTTTACTTTACTGATAGACATAATATAATAGCGTATATTACTACATAGTAGATAGTTCCATGGATGCTTAAAGGATGGGAATCCCAAACATCCTTCAAGTTATTTGTTTTTCACTTGGACTTTTCACTTGAGTTAATTTACTAGCATAAGAATGATAATCCCAACTCGAGTGTTTCATGTTTTAATTTATGCTCGGGTAAGACTGAGTGTCACAGCACTTGAGACTTACCTTGGAGCTTGGAGCTTGGAGCTTGGAACTTTGCTTGAAGATCTATCATTTATTTGTTCAGCTTCCGGTTATTTCCAGTTATTTCTACTCGGTCTTATCACTTACTTTTGTATTTGAGACTACTCTTTGTTTGAGATTTCTGTTGTATTTATTTCAAACTCTAATGTTCTATAGTAGCTTCATAAACTACTATTTATCTTTTTCCGCTTCTTATTGTTATATTACTCTGTATCGGTTATTCTTCGATTGATTTATTTACTATATGTGCTAAGTTTTGCCAAATATAAATTAACAATATGTTGATTTGAGCAATTCAAGTCTAACATGTGTGGATGATTTTTGATTTGAATGGTTCAAAATGCCGGGTCGTTACACGTGTAGGACTGGATTTGGAGCAGTGTTGATGTAGAAGGGCAAAGTCGTTACTTACGCATCTATGCAGCTTAGACCGTCTTACTCATGACTTGGAGTTGGCTGCGGTGATTTTTTCCTTGAATATTTGAAGGCATTATCTTTTAGGGAAGAGATTTGAGTCGTATATCGATCATAAGTATTTAAGATATCTATTCTCTTAGAAGGAGTTTAATATGCGACAATAGAGATGGCTAGATTTTTTGCTACTTATGATTTTGACATAGAGTATACCCTAAGGAAAAGTAATAAAGTAGTGGATGCTCTTAGCAAAAGACATCAGAATGTGGTGTTGGTTATCTTAGCAGAATGGAAAGATCTAGAAGCTTTGACCAGTGGTGGTGTGCAGTTAAGATCGACTGCTAGTTCTAGTCAGTGTACTGCCATGATGTCCTGTTTAGAAGTTCGACCGATGTTGATCGAGAGAATTGCTTCCAAGTAGAGAGAGGATCCTTTATTAGCTGAGAAGATCAGAAGACTTGAGGTTGGAACAAAGATCGATGATAAAAGATATTTGTCTTGACCATAGAGGATGGTTGAGAAAGAATGGATGATTATGTGTTCCAGATGTGGAAAAATTGAGAAGAGAAGTTCTTGAGAAATGTCATTGATTCAAGTTTATAATTCAACCTGGAGGGACCAAGATATATTAAAATATGAAAAGGAGCTTCTATTGGGAAGGAATGGAGAGGGATTTTAGCTTGTGGGTTAGGCAGTGTGTAAACTGTCAACAAGTGAAAACCGAACATCGGTCTAGTGGGTTACTTCAGCCTCTAGATATCCCGGTTTGGAAATGGGATTTGATATCCATGGGTTCTATTGATGGGTTGCCAAGGTCAAGAGGAGAAAATGAAAGTCTATGGATTATTATGGATAGGTTGACCAAGAGTGCCAATTTCGTTCCAATGAAGTCGACAAGGACAGCACCAATTTTGGTGAAGTTGTTCATGAAGAACATGGTTAGACTTCATAGAGTTCCTAATAGCATAGTCAGCGATAGAGATGCTTTATTCACTAGCGAATTCTGAAAAAATCTATAGGATGTGTTAGGCACTAAGCTTAAGTTGAGTACCGCATATCACCCACAGGCGGATAGGCAGACGGAGAGAGTCAATAAGGTGCTCGAGGATTTGTTGAGAGCTTGTGTGTTGGATTTTGGCGGATCTTGAGAGGATCGCCTGCATTTGGTGGAGTTTTCTTATAACAATAGTTACCAGACTAGTATACGATGGTGCATTCTTAAGCTTTGTATGGAATGCCATGCAAATCCCCTGGATGTTGGTTAGAGACTGGAGATAGATTGGTCTAAGGTCCAGATTTGGTAAGGGAGGCATCTAAGAAGATTGAGTTAGAATGGATGAGGGAGGCTCAATCCACACAGAAGAGCTACGCAGATAAAAGGCGTAAAGACCTAGAGTTCTCGGTGGGAGACATGGTTTTCATTAAGATATCATCTATGAAAGGTGTGGTACGGTTTGGAAAATGGGAAAGTTGGCCCTAAGATATGTTGGTCCATTCCAATTATGGAGAGGATCGGAAAGATCACATACAGAATAGAGTTGTCGAGCAGTTTGGCAGGTTCCCATAATGTATTTCATGTATCTCATGTTTGCAAATATGTGCATGATCAAGAGACAACTATTCCTCCAACAAGGTTAGATGACCTAGTGTTAGGGCCTAATTTGACCTTTGTTAGACAGTCAGTTCGGGTTATAGCTATAGATGAGAAAAGACTAGGGAACAAGACAGTCAAGTTGGTGAAAGTTTAGTGAAGCGACAATGAGAAGGACTGTACTTGGAAAACAGAGGACTGAATTAGAGATACTTATCCTAACTTGCTTTGAGGGTATTTTTATTATAGATTTATGTAGAAAGTTGCTAGTTAGTTGGACTAGTGTGGTTGGTAGAAGTTGTTACAAATGACAGTTATGTTTAGTATTTATTCCTTACTGAATTTTGAGGACGAAATTCTTTTAAGGAGGAAGCCTGTAACATCCCTAATTTTGATGGCATTATTCTGAAGATTTAATTAGATAAATTAAACAGAATAAGGATGATAAGGAGATTGAGATTTGATTAAATTAATATATGGTCATGCTTACTAATGAATAAGTGGGCTTTAATTTGATTTAAGGGCTAAGTTAGTTATACATGGGCATATTAGTAAAATAGCCTCCTTATTATCGTACACGGCTATTACTTCTCCTCTATGTCCATTCAAATTTCATTTTTCTCACGGTCACAAAATCTAAAACCTACGTCAAAGTCGGTCATTACCAAAGAGGAAAAGAAGGAATTTTTAATATAAAGCTAAAGACCAAGGTAGGAAGAATTAGTCAACTACAAATCTCAAGTTTCTTATCAAATCTAAGGTGAATAATAATTTATTCCATCTCATTTTCGTTTCTATAATCCTATGATTTTGGATTTATGTTTTATTTCATTTCTATCAAATTTTTGGATGATTATATGCTTAAATTATGATTTTTTGGTTTAAACAATTTCCTTATATATAATTCGTATGGTTTTAAGGGTAAATCCGTGAGATATTGAGTTTGAAATGCCTTGGAAAAATTTTATGTTAAGTAAAACATAATTTTGGAGATGCGTTTTTAATTTTCAGAATTTTCCAAGCTATGGAAATTTTATTATGAATTTTTGATGAAAAATATGATGCGATTGAGTTAAATATTTATCTTGTGAATTTCAAGAAAAAATTAGGTCAAAAATTTTAATTTTTTTGATTACATGATTAATATGAATTTTTGGGGATTTTTCCCAATTGATTTACTAGAGGAAATAAATTATTTTGAAAGAGGGGTTTTTCTGCAAATGTCGAATTTAGGTTATTTGGAATGGTTTTAACATTTAAATCCATTAATTTCGGATTTGAAAAAATTTTGCAGTTTCAGAAGTAAAAAAATTATGGCAGCCAATTAGAGTTTTACAACTAGGCAAGTTATTAAGAAAAGATTACTTAAAGTTGGTATAATTAAGCATTCAATCGGAAAAAGGTGTTTCGTCTTTAATGGAAAATACCTTTCAACTCCTTAGGTTCCGCCCCATCATAGTCGAAACCATCACTATCGAAAGTATCATAATCGGAACCAATCCATATAGTATCTCTTGGAAGATATGTAGTGGATTGGAAGACGGACGGAAGCTTTTGTGTCGAAGGGTAAGCCTCCGATGGAGTCGAAACCTTACTTTGTTTTATAAGTTAAAGTCCATGCCTAGTATTGCTTAAAACTTTCAACTTAGTCGAAAATTTTTGTTTTCCAAAAGGGTATATGTTTAGCTTTCAATGGAGGTTTTCATGTTGTACTAAAAGTATTTTCTTTCGAAGGAGATCTTTTTCTTGTAAATAAAAGCTTTCGAAAGGGGCTGATTTCGACCTAGTGAAACCAAGCTGCTACTCTATCTTTCGACCATGTTGTCCAATAATGCTTTCGAAGTGGTCATGCTTGTTTTACCTTAAACCAAACCTTTTTCCTTATTTTTTTCGAGTCGAAAGGGGGTTTCGACCTAGAACTTCGAAGTTATGATTTTCAAAGCCTTTTTGCTTTCGAACTAGATGGGTCCGTCACCATCATTTTTTCCCCAAACTAGTTTTCGTTGGTTTCGAAAGAGATACTTTTATATACAACCATCTTGACCCAAATTATGTTTAAGAATAAAACCCAATGTTTTCGAAAGGATATTTCATTTGTTTCAAAACCTATGCTTCAAAGAACGTTTTCATGATACCATTGAATGATCTTATTGGTTTCGAAAGGTATATACACTTAGAGTTTTGGAAAGAGGATTTCTAAGCTTTCGAAGGAGGTCATCCAGAGGTTTCGAAAGTCATGTTTTAAGATTTCAAAACAAATAACTCATTCTCATTTTTAAGAAAAAACCATGGCATAAATAAATAAAGATTTTGATGTGTTATTCACATTATTTTCAACCCAAAACTGAATTTTGAGAAAGGGCAGAATAACCAGCTAGGTTGATCCAATAGTGAATATAACTTAACATATGTTAAATTCTTAATTTAAAGATATTAGCAGGGGCAATTAGGTTTAAAGTAAGTCCACGAAAACTGTATGATATTGGCAGGGGCCAATAGGTTCATAGTCAGCCCATGAAAACTATGATTTAATACTGACACTGGCCAGTAGGTTGGTAGTTAGCCCATGAAAAGTATATCTGGATTATGATATTGGCAGTCAAATAATAGGTTCCTTGTTAGCCCATGAAAACTAGGATGAGACATAAGATATTGGAGTTACCAATAGGTACTTAGTGGTCCTATGACTAAGTAATTGGACAGATAGTCATTAACATCTTACAGGTTAATAGTAACCCTAGAAACTATAATTAAGACAGATAGTAAGAATGAATAGAGACAGGTAATGTAGAATTGATTTAATTGTTTTGCATATCATCATAATGTTTTGAAATGCTATGTTTTAACCATTGTGGATGTAGGAGCACGATATATAGTTTTATAAATGTTTTAGGGTACTAGTGAGGGGAAAACCCGTTCTGCAAAGCAGTGTGGTCTCGCTAGATATTCAAATGGTTTGAGACGGTAAATTATTATTGATATCAGGTTTTATATCTAGCTCAAAAATTTTGTTTTCCCCTTAAACTCTCGGGTACTCAATTAAATTTGAGTAGATTGAGAGTTAAGGTTTTCAGGTGTTCCTTTAGATGAATAAAACTTCTGAGGATGTGAAGGAGGCAATATTGTTATTGGAGTTCTTTTATTTCTACTATGTGTTTTGTCTGTAAAGGCAAATTATTTTCTTGCCTATTTATATACTTTGATCTACCGAGAGGGCATCTTCATATGTCGCTCTTGGCATATTTTGTAATAATTATATATTATCTGAACATGGTCTTCGAATTAGGATTATTTAATCAGTTTGGAATATTTTGGAATGGAATGTGGAATTTGTTTTGCCGTTTAGTTTTTTTTCATATTCTTGTGTTTCTGTGTATCAATGTGTCTAATATCGCTATATTTGGTCGCTGATGATTAATAACTATGGATAACTGCAACATCTGTAGCCGTTAACTTTGGGCCTCAAAATAGGGGGATATAATAACTTGGCACTTAGTTGATTTACCTCCTGGTTTTAAATCAATAGGCTGTAAATTAATACTCAATAAAAAGCTAAAACCTAATGGTATGATAGAGAAATATAAGGCCCGACTAGTAGCTAAGAGCTTTAGGCAAAGGGAAAGCATTTATTTTTTTGATCTTTCACATGTTACTAGAGTAGCATCAATACGAGTGGTAATTTCTTTGACTGCAATTTATGATTTATTAATACACCAACTGGATGTTAAAACTGTCATTTTGAATGATAAATTAGAAGAAAAAATTTATATGGATCAACCTGAAGATTTTGTAATCCCTAAACAGAAACATAAAGTTTGCAAGTTAGATAAACCTTTATATATTCATAAACAAGCACCTAAATAATGGTATAAAAAATTTGATACTTTAATCATTTCGAATGGATTTAAAGTTAATAAAAATGGCAAATGTATATACTACAAATTTGAAAATAACATTTGCACCATTATATGCTTATATGTTGATGATTTGCTTATATTCCTTCTAACATTCATGTTAATAATGATGTGAAAATTTTACTAAGTGATAATTTTCATATGAAAGATCTTGGAGAAGAAAATATAATCCTTGGTATTAAGATTATAAGGTCCTAAAAGTGAATTTCTTTGAATCGTTCAATATGTTGAGAAAAACTTAAAGAAATATAATTGCATTGACTGTAAACCTGCATGTACACCTTACGATCCAGTGTAAAACTATTTAAGAACACTGTTGAAGGTGTAAGAAAGACTGATTATGCAAGCATCATTGGCTGTCTTTGGTATGCCACTGATTGTACTAGACCCAACATTGCATATGTCATGGGATTATGGTGCGGGTTTATTAGTAGGCCTAGTATAGAGCATTGACAAGATATTAAAAGAGTTATGAAATACCTTAAAAGAACCATGAATCTTGGATTACATTATCAAATGTTTCCAGTTGATCTTAAAGGTTATAATGATGCAAACTCCAATGCAACAAGTGGCTATATTTTTAGTATAGCTGGTAGAGCTGTTTTTTGAAAATTTAAGAAACAAACTATTCTAGCCCAGTCCACCATGGAGTCTGAGATGATAGCGCTAGCCATAGCTATTGAAGAAAAGAAATCTACTAGTTGAGATTCCTTTATGGAAAAAGCCAGTATTAGTTGTATTTATCCATTACGATAGTTCTACGGCTATTGTTAAAGTTCAGAATTGTTTTTATAACGGTAATAAAGATAACAAATATGTCATAAGCATAGCACTGTTAGAGGGTTTCTCTCTCCGAAGGCTGTTAGAATTGATCATATATGTACTGAAGATAATTCGGCAAATCCTTTGACGAAAGGATTGGTCGGAGAAATTTGTAAACCTTCAAAAGCAATGATACTATTGTCCTTAGAATGAGGAGTCACTCATAATGGTAACCTAACCTAAAGGCTGAATATTTCAAGAACTAGGTTTAATAGGTAATAATAAGTTATTAAGTGATACGAGTTAAACATACACTGGAGTGGAGTTGATAGCAACTCTCAATTAAATTTATACTCTAAGTGGAGCGGAGTGGAGTGGAGTGCCTAGCTACAGAAGTACTTTTGATAGATTCAATTATGTGAATGTGAAAATGTGACCGTTTCATATGGAATTTTAGGGCAGAATTCCTAGAGCGTTCGCTAAAATGGGATAGACATGTATAACTTTTAACGTACTGGCTATTGACTGCACCTCTAGAAAGGTTGTGTGTGGTTGGATGTCAAGAATAGAGTTTAAGGCTACATGTTACTCTACTATAATTTAAACCTTACTCACAATGTAAATGTTCAAATCGATAGATACATTTGTTTATGCAAAATATTACAAATTTGAAAATTGCTCAAGAAAAATATTTTTAAAATTCAAGTGGAAGATTGTTGGAATTTTCTTTGAAAAAAAGACGAATTATCAAAAATATGAGAAGAGTGGATAGAGGCTTCTATATGTGAATAGTTCCACGTTGTAGGGAACTATAGAGGAATCCTATTTAAATATAGGATTCTCAAAGGGGATATTGGAAATTTAGGGCACTCAACGTTTTCTTTTATGTTGAGGAGAGAGATCATGCATGACCATCAAGCACGCACGCGATCGATCCGACCGAATCGGATTGGACTGATGTGGTGTATCACTGTCTATTTTTAGCAGAAATTTTTTAAATATCGTCAAACGGTGATAATTTTTTTAAAGGTTTCCTTTGACTTCGTAAAATCGGATCCATCTTATGCTCTTCCACTACTCAGCAACGTGCTCCGTCATTTTATGTTTCCGTTCTGAAATATCCAGCCCGTGTTCTTCTATAAAGCAGGCGGATTAAGACAAAACATAATGCACAATTTGTTAAAACACTTCTCTTTCCTGCCATTATATTCTTCTTTTCCAAGCAATATTATTCAATAAAAACTAAGGGTGGTACTGAGCCGAAGGTCTTTGGTGTAAGAGACTACCGATACAAAGGCTGCTATTTTATCATGTAGGCGGCGCTACATTCAGACTGCCTTGTCGAAAAGAGCAATCGGTATTTTCAATAAAAGCATTAGGCAAAACATTATCTTCAAACTGAAATATTGCAATCAAAGAACTCAGCAGCTTGGCTCCGCGCGTGACATGAACAATGGACAAGTGTTCATCACTTCCTAGTCAACGTCTGGCAAGCAAAACAATTCTTGTTCACCTAGTAAGTACAGATCATATAAGATTTATCACGTTCGGGTCGCTTAACGTTTCATGTTTCAAAAAGCATCAAAAAGTAATCTTTAATGACTGTCCAAAGTTTCCCATGCATGCTTATAACACAATGTTGCTACTAGAGCATCCTTTATGTCTGGATGTTCTCATAATGTGTTCCTAAGAATTATGAAACAAACGGTTGTTGATTAGTAGCTTCATAATATATCCACATAGGCCAAATGGATGATTCCATGAATAGCAACGGCCGGCATTATTGATCGGAGCAACATACGGTCATAAGGCAAACCTTCGTATATATTTTATTTCTTCTCTCCATTTCCTGCTTCTTTGTTTTTCCATTTTGCATGATTCTCTCTCTTTTCAAAAGAGAGAGAATTGTACAAAAGAACAACAAAGATACAAAAGAAACCAATCATAATAAGGCCAATCTCCCATTAACAATCTACAACCACTTCGTCTCCTCATGATGTGCAGAGGAGAGAAAATGACACCAGCAGCAGCGCCAAGCAAACCGGATCAGGATGAAACCTTCACCCAGAAGAACCTTCTTCTTCCATCAACAACCATCATGCCATCTTCATCATCACCCTCATCCCCCGATTTCAACTTCCAAGCAGTAACCGAACTAACTGCCCACAATAGCATGAACAACATACATGCAGCACCCACCAAAAAAAGAATCCTATACAAACAGCTATCAATGAAGGAAACGTGCAGAGAAGCAAAATGGGAGCACAGACGAAGGCAGATCAACAGCAGGCGGAGATCGGTGAACTTGATCCCACATTTGGATCATAACGATAATGACAACATGGATGCAAGGGTCAGTAGCTTAACGGATGAAGACTTGGACGAGTTGAGAGGATCAATCGAGTTAGGTTTCGGGTTCAATGAAGAAGACGGTGGGCACCATTTGTGCGATACACTTCCTGCTTTGAACCTTTACTTTGCTGTCAATAGACAGCTCTCTGATCCATTGATTCGGTACACGCCTTCTGAGGAGTGTGCGTCAGGTCCGGATAGTCCTATGGATGATCAGTTGATGGATTGGAAGATAGTCAATCCCGGTATGCATGCATTTTTATTTTTGTTTATATTTTTATTTTTAAGTGTAGGATGAATATAATGTTGATGATGGAATATATGTATAGGGGATAATCCACAACATGTGAAGACTCGACTCAGGCACTGGGCGCAGGCGGTAGCATGTTCTGTTAGGCAATGCTGTTAGATCTAGTTTCCATTAGAATATCACCCCTCTAATCTACGTAACATGTAAATATAGAGGTCATCCTATCTTTTAATTAGTACAGCGCGAAGGAAAATTTTGCAGCAGCGATTGGGAGTTTGGTTAATATATGTAGACTACTTAACAATTGGTTGGTATCTTACAGTTGTTATAATGCTGTTTATATAATTTTGTATTTCTGTTCAGTTTTTTATTTTATTTATTTTGTAGTTGCACTGAAATTTGAATGTAAAAGGTTTAATTTATTTTTGAGACTTATTTGTATTGTTTACCATTTTAGTACTTTATGAAAAAGGGAATTTATAGGATATGGTTTTATCATATTAATCTACTTCAAACATCTCCTTAATTGGATCCCCGAAAAGTCATTCTTCTAAATACACAAACTATGTCAAACGACGTCAAATGGTTCTTCATCGCAACATCCAATCGCATCATCCAACTCCATCTCCATCTCCCTGACAATCCTATCACACAAACTAAGCCAAGTCCGAACCTCTATGATAGTCTCTATGTCATTTAACTTCTTATCGTCCAACCTCTCCTAATCACAGCAAAGCAAAGCAAAATTCATCTGTAGCCGAACCTGTGCCACCTCCTCCACGGCATTCTCCATCGGTTCCTCGATAGAAGCAGCATTCCTCTGTGCCCGAGTCTCACCATCGGTAACAGTTCTTTTACCTCTACTTTTACCTTCTGTAGCATTAGCTGTTCTAGTACTCAGTTTCTTACTACCTGAACATAGCAAAACTGTTTTAGGAAAATTAAGGATAGAGTTATTTTGAAGAAAAAGTTACTTCTAAGAAAATATTATAAAGTGATAGGTTTATAGAAAATATAAATACACTCTCGTATATATATACATATGCACATACATACATATATGTATGTATGTATAATACACTCAACTCATTCTAGAGTGTCACTTATCCTATCTTTAATGAGTCATACCCAACCAAAACCAACGTGTAGCTAAACCTACCTCTGATACCGAATGTTATGACTCAACTTTTTAATCCTCGAATGTTGACATTAATGCATCCACGGTATCCATATGTCGAACATTCAAGTGCTGGAAAGACGGATTGTTAGGATAAAAATAATAAGGAAAAGAAACAGAAAAAGGAAGAAGAGAACACAACATCAGAATTTTACAGCGGAACGATAATATACAATATCCAACAAGACAATGCAAAGGCTTACTTCGAAATACATAGTAATTTCAAAGTTACTAAACCTAAGTATTGTCATCAACCTAGACAGTTATAAATGTTTATCCTCACAATGTTGATACATACATAATATAATGCAATAGAAATAAATAGATATACAGAAGCCTCAAGCTCGTCTCCTGAAGCTTTCAAAGTAAAATCTGTTTTACTCATCCTACTTGAAGATTACACGAGGAATTCAAGGAAAACAAAAACCACATATCAGACATAAGTCTGGTATAAAAAACCTAAGATACATGCATCCATGTAACAGTAACTTTTGATACCGTACGGATCACCGCAACATATTTCTCCTCAAAAGAAACCAAATCAATTATCAAGTCAATATTGTGGTATAATAGATAATGTCGGGAGGGTATAATATAATCAGAAAATAGATGTGTTGTTTGCATCTCATAACACAACAATATTAGAAGTACATCTAAAACAACTAAGATACTTTCGCATATGGATTTTCCATTGAAGACATCCCAGATGAACTAAGGCCGGCCTTCAGACAATAGTCGAAAACTACCTTTTGAGCATTGTACTCTAGATAAAATATACCATTAAGGTAAACACAACTAGCCCCGTCCTAAGACGTGGAACTAAGTATCATCAACTCTTGGTACCAACATCGATAAGCATACTCTAAATATGGAGTTGATGTACACTGTCGTGGGTTAGCTAAACCCCAGATTGTGCATCATCCTCTGTTTTCTGTCATTTCTAATGTCAAAATCACATACGACATCTCTCACACGAGTCTTTCTCACTCAAACCGAACACTGATCTTTTCCATGGATCCCAGCACAAGTCAACAGACAAATGTTAACGCTGACCTCTTCTTTGGACTTAACTTTGGGATAGACAGTTCAACTCTATAACATTCCACTTCACAACCACTTTCAAAACGTAGACTCGTATACTAGTTTTGAAGTGATATTTGGTAAGCAAAACAGGTATCGATCCCAGACTTTCCAAAACTAAATTGATGAATTTTCGGTAAACTTAATTCTAGTTCTTTTAAAAGTAAGCGAACAATATATAAAGATGATTTCTCCCTAGGAAATCTCATATACATTAGTTCTTAAAGCTAGAGATGTTTCATACCAATGCTCCCCCCCCCCTTAGGATCTCAAATCATATGAAGTCTTGAAGCTTTTAGATACTTCCTAATTAAGTTAAATGGTCAAGTTCGATTAGTCGACTGATCAACGATCTAGTTCTAAAAACGACCGTTTATGAAAATCAGGTTTCTTATACATAACACATTTATGACCGCCTCAACTTACTACCTCCCAGTCAAGAGTGAAGCCGATAGGTTAGAGCAATATTGCTTCTAAACTATACCTGAACAGCCTTCTTAACTCTCATAGATAGATAAGCCTACTTCATTGGCCTTTAGTGTTAAGTATAGTTAACTACATTACATAAAGAGGTCAAACAAACAAACACTATTAATCCACTTAAGCATCTCCCAAACCACTAAAATATTTGGTTATAATTTAAAACGCTCTTAAAAGGATAAAGGTGTGTTCCTAATAATTTATTTATAGGATAAGATATTTAAAAACAATTTAAAAGATATTATAATATAAAAGCTTTTTAATACTTCAATAAAATAATTAACTAATTTTCTATAAACTATATATACTTAAAATATTCTTCAAAATACTTATAATATGGTTTAAAACATTTATTTAAAATATTACTTCAAAGATCTATTTTATAAATTATTTAAAACTTTAAAAATAACAAAATAAACATCTTACTTTAATAACTCGTAATAAATTACTAAAAATATGTAAAAATTTCAAACCACTTTTAAAATACTTTAATTTATGTTATACTAACAAAAATATTGAAGAGAAATAGTAAAGTTTAAATTCATTTCAAATCAATTAAAAGTCTCAAACAGAAACTACGCATTTATAAATCACTGTAAAAAGTGGTTCAAAGATGCTACAGCGTTTTAAAGTGCTGAGGTTGACAGTTATAAAAGGCCATGAAGAGAGAATTTCAGTATCTTGAAAGTTCGATCGATTTTATGCAAACAAACTTTTATAGTGACTATTATACATATAATACATTATAACCATCATGAGAAACTCTTAAGTATCTCTATAGAAAAGTTTATAGAAAATGTCGAACACGAGGCATTTCCAAAGTGCTTTTATAGCGACTATCCTATACAACCACTTCCAACTCAACTCCGATTCAAATTAAAGTCTAACAAAATCTTACGTGCTTTGTTTCAAGGCTCTGCAACAAGTCATATAAGTCTATATCAATCAATTACATATGTCATTTGCTTTCCCAAGAAAGAATCAAATCACATATCACAATATAAACACAAGGAACATATACTATAGTTCAAACAACATTATATATACTTCATATTCATTTAGATGGTGAGTTGGTTCACCCTTCAATAAGTAAACAACCAAGTACAAGCTTCCACTATAGCATCCCATAAAAATTAATAAGAAATTAATTAACTAATATAAGGCTAAAAATGACAATTTTGTAAATTTCATAATTTGATCACAAAAGTTATGTCATGGTGTTTGCGTTGATTTCATGACCAATTTTCATATATAAAATTTTGAAATCGGAGTTCAAACGAAAAATTTATTGACGTTTGAAGTTTTTGGATTCAAATGGAATTTAAATTCAAATAATGATTAATGATCAATTTTGAAATTTAAAAATTACGCTTAGTTATATTACGGGTTAAATAAACGTTAAAACAAATTTAATGCTAAATATTAATTAAAGAATTAAATAAAATATTAATAGTAAACAAACATGTGTTCACAGAATAACACAACCGGTCGACCCCCTAGGTAGGAGCAGTCGACCGGTGCTATTGTGTCAGCTAAGGTTAACGAAGACCAAAAACGGTCTGTATTATATTATTTACACTGACTTACGTCCAATGATTCTATTGTTTTCTAACCACTATAAATAAATGACTAGGCCCCTTACTTTTATTCATAAATTATTTGGGAACTAAGTGGAACTATGCTAGTCTCTCCCTTCTTCGAGATTCGGAAATTCTCTAAGATTTCAGGTAAGGGATTTTAGGTGTTGAGTATTTAATTTCTAATTTTATTCTCCTTCAATCCCTGAAATTATGAATCTAATTCATGTGTATTCCCCTTATTATATATTTTTAAAAGGAGAGATCCATAAAGAGATTCAAAGCGGGAATAAAAAGTCCAATAGGAAGAAGTAAGGACCTTCTGTGAGTTGAAATATTATTTTTTTTCTTATTTTTGTAATTATATAGTATAACTTGGATTTGATATATGCCTTGGGGAATTTTGCTCATGAAAACATCAAATTAAAACCCCAAAATTTCCTGGAGTGAAATGTCAATTCTTATGTTATAATCTTAATTATTCTATATTAAAATAGTGGAACTATGTAGTTTTGCAATTTTAATGATTTACATTCTATTTCACTTCTCTCGTTTTTCTTTAGATCTGATTAAGAGTTTTGAAAAGAAATAAGTTAGGAATAGTGTGTAAGGTACAGATTCTCTTTATTCGTGGTCTGCACTGCATATTTTCGTAATTTAAATGAAAATACTATGTAGAATTTGAACAGAGCATAAAAAGGATTTGAATTGTAAATTCTACTAATGTTGATTCTACTACTATAATATAAAATAAGTTTGGTATGGATTTTATTTTTATACAAGTTTATTTTGGATTGAGGATGTTGATATATTGTATGTTTGTAGATATGGAATTGGACTTGTATAAATTGGAAGTTTGACATTTCAACGATTAGCATATGGCGTAATCTTCGCGCGCTTAGAAATATTTAAGCACTTAATCATATATTAGCGTATAAATAGTATATAATCAATAACATATTAATCGCATTGTAAATAGGTTATTAATTAGTATTAAAATCCTCTTTAGGAACGGAATTAATAGTTAAGACGATATAACGGTTTTCTTATAAGACCTTAATAAGGAATGCAGTGAGGTATATGGTAGTATGTTAAATGAGTGGAAATTATCACTAAGTTATAGGGATATGAGGTCAGTCAAAAACACATGAAAATCTTCCCAACTAATTTGACTACCAGCAGTGTGATTTTACAGCTGATGTGAGACGTCATCTATAATTAGTACCCCACGCAAGACGCGAGGTTAGACCCAAATTCAGGGTAAACCAGTAAGGCCAAGATATCCTCTTAAACTTTTAATATTATTTGGCTATGGTTAATTTTTGTATTGCTTTTATATTCTCTAGATCCACTGCAATCCCTTCCTTTAATATGATATGCCCCAAGTAAGCAATTTTCTCTTTAGAAAATTAGCACTTCGATAATTTAGTCACCAGATGGTTGTCTTTTAACACCTCCAGGGTCAACTTAATATGGTGTAGGTGCTCAGACTATGTCTGGCTATAGATTAGGATGCCATCAAAAAATACTAAGAGAAATTTTCTTAATTATGGTTTAAATATATAATTCATCAAGGCTTGAAATGTTGGGGCGCATTAGAAAGTACAAAAGGCATGACAAGAAATTCGAAAGGCCCCTTATGAGTCTTAAAAGCGGTTTTATATATGTCATCAGGGTGCATTCTCGCCTGATGATACCCAGATTTTATGTCAAGTTTAGTAAAGAAATTTGAACCATATAATTCATCTAAAAAATCATCAATAAGAGGAATAGGAAACTTATCTTTGAGAGTATTATGGTTGCATGCTCTATAGTCCACACACATTCTCCATGTGCTATCACTTTTCCTTACCATGACTACTAGTGATGAATATTCACTAGTGCTTGGCTATATGATACCTGCTTCCAGCATTTCTTTAATAAGCTTTTGTAATTCATTCTTGATGTGATATGAATGCCTATATGGTTTCAAACAAACAGGTTTGGCTTCAGACATAAGGGTAATTTTGTGGTTATATTTTCTGGATGGAGGTAGGGTAGTTGTAAAGGAAATGACTGTAGGGTATTGTGAGAGAATATGGTGTGTTTCAAGGGGTGTGTCTTGTTTACTGTTGGTTGACCCCAATTGAATCTCTTTTGAACAAATCGGTAGTGATTGTTGTCATTTTGTACTTACTTTAGCAATGCTTTTACCATCCACCATCTTGTTGCTATCCTTAATTCCTTGCCAAATATGTTCCTTTCCAAGATAATGGAAATTCGACTGGAGTTTAGAAAAGTTGAACAATACTTCACCCATTTCTTTCATCCATTGTGCACCAAGCACCAACTGACAACCTTCTAATGGTATTAATAATAAATTAATTGTCATCTGACACCCTTGGCACTTAAGGATATTCATCCGCACACTCCATTGCCTGTAACTTATCACCATTAGCCACATGAACAACATAAGTTTGGGTTTCTTGAACTGGTAGTCCAAATTTGTGACCCCTCCCCCCCACCTCTATACCCACGCTAGCCAAGGACACTATGGGGTAATGCCGTCAACTAGCGTGGAGAATAAGGCTGTTGAGGAGTGACCATCCGCGTAATTGCTTTGTGCGAGCAACGATATGTCAGATAGTATAACATGCATTTGGTTTAAGGAGGAAATCCGACATACCGATACAAACTCAAAGCTACTACACAGTGGCTATATATATTATTCGGAAACAAGTATAGAAATAAACATAATACAAATCAGTCACAGACATCCATATCACAAAGGCGGAAATAGATATGAATATATAACACATGAAAGTGTACATCAGAGTAGTGGTCAAACAAGATCCACAATATCACAAAAGAATAGCTACAAGTGCTAGACAAAAGAAAATGGATACATCTATGAGTCTATATCTCAAATGTATACAACAAAAACTACTAATCTAAGTAGTTAGCCAAAAGTCAAGGTGATAATCCTAGGTGTGAAGTCAAGCAGAAGCACCTGCAACATATCGGTCTGACCCGAGTATTATTTAATAAGAAAATAATAAACGGATCAGTCTAGCTATAAATATCAGATAAAATGATATAGAATAAGAGATATGACATAAACATATGATAACCATCAAGCCATACTGTGATAAGTATGCAATTGAAAATCAACTAGGGATTAATCAATATCACAAGAATCTTCTCAAAGATCAAAAGGAATGTCATACTCTATATTTATATTCACCAAACCACAAAAATGGACAATAATATCAATTCCAATCACAAAAGTTAATGACACACAAATTCACCAATGCACAAGTATCGATAAAACTTATCAATGTAAATCACGAAAATTGGTGAAACACAAAATTCTAGAAATCATCCATGGAAATCCAGAAATTACAAAAAGGGGGAGGCCTATCACAAAACGGGAGCATGAAAAATCATCAACACGTGTATCACAAAATGGCATGCTATTCCATGGTTGCTAACCATTAATTTTGAGCCGAAGCTCCACAAAACGGCCCAAAGACCATGGGTCGCTGCCCCCACCAAATTGAGCCAAAGCTCCACAGAAACGGGGTTTAGTCTCCCTCGTAGACAAAGAGACCTCGCACATTTACTAGTCTAAATCACAAAAATGATCATCAACGATCATCAAGAAGTGTCAATTACAGTAAGCTAGTAAATATATAAGCTTAGCCTTATGTCCCATAACCTATAGCTTAACTTAAATATTTACGAACAAATTGTAGATCTCCCCTAGAAAATTGTCACAAGAGATTCAATCGAACAAGTCCAAGAATTAACCGGCGAAGTAAATGCAAGTGTTTCATACCACTTGTTTTACTGAGCCGTTTAATTAGATTTCTCGTACGAGTAAGATAAAGTGACAAATCACAAAAATGATTATAGAAACAATAAATCACAAAAATTCACATTCGAAGACGTGAATAAAATCCAAAGAATTTGATTCCAAATCCATCAAGGTGGAAATAACCTTGCGACTTAACAACCATGACTTATGATTTAACATAAGTCAACACAAAAAATCAGCGGCTCAAGAAAAAGCATACGACCTAACAGAGCAACTTAACATGACACGACCTATAGCATGGCGCGACCTAAGAGAGCGAGCGACCTAACATGGTTGCGAGATAGCAGGTGCGACTTAACATGGTTGAGCTATGGGGTGGAACGACCTAATGGCCGAGCGCGCGACCTGACAGAGCAAGCAACAAAACATGGCCGAGCGACCTAGGGGGGACGACTTAATGAGCTAGCGGCATATCATGGCCAAGCGACCTAAGGGGTTGTGACCTAAGAGGTTGCAAGATAAGGCAGGCCGACCTAAGTAGTACGACCAATAGGGGTGCGACCAAGTGGTGGAACGATCCAATGGCCGAGCGACCTAATATATAGCCAAGCGACCTAAGGGGTAAGAGAAGGCCGAGCGACTAAAATGAGGCCAATGGCGCGACCTAAGTGACGCGACCTAGCCGAGCGACCTAAGAGATACGGTTTCACATATGGCCGAGCGATTTAAGATGGAACGACCTAACCTGTCGCGACCTTAGTCATGGAACGGCCTAACACAAGGCGAGTGACCTATGGGTTGCGACCTAAGGCATGGAACGACCTGAATTGCACGCCGAGAATCATATGTGCAGGCCGAACGACCTAAGGGATAGAAGTGCAAAACTCTCTCAATTTGCAACCGATCGAGCACGGACGCTAGGGATTATGCCCATAGGCTACCCGGTCCTATTGGCTCCTCGATGCATCACCAAAAACGTGTTCAAACATCAAAGTTAGGATTTTTAAAGATTTGAACCCAAAAAACTAAAAATTGGGATTTTCAACAATTCAATCCAAACCAAGAGCAAATGAATATGAAAAAGTGTTAGGAATTCATACCCAACAATCAAAGATAGTTATAGACAAAGATGTGAGATAAAAATTTCACCTTTTCACAAAATCAATGAAGAAGAAGCTTGAAAGCAATGGAAGAATCAATGGCTTCTCTTTGAATTTGGAGTTAGATGATGGATTTGCAAATGAACTTGAGCTTGGAGTTTTAATTTCCCATTCCTTCCTCCATTTTTTATGAAGCTTGAGTGTTAGGAAATGAATGTGAAGTTATGAAGGGAAGGGGATTGAGCTAGAGTTAATAGTTTTAGGCTAATGGGCTAAACCAAACCCAAAGCCCAAAGTGAAAAAGTGGCAAAATTCCACCAACTCCAACCATATCAAAGTTTACACTCAAAAAGATCGCAAACGGTGTTTTGGACCCAATGGAAGTGGTTTCGAGTCCTAATTCGATCGTATGAAAAAAGTAACTTTTCAGACTAAAATCCGACTAACGATAAAATATTAAAATAAAATATTTAAATATTCAATCGTAAAATATGCGGGTTGTTACAGACTCCTCTCCTTAAAGAAATTGCGTCCTCGCAATATTTAAGAAGAAAATACAAGGTAATAACCATGAAAGCATATCAACACAAAAGAAATTTGAAATAAGAAATTCACCTCATAGAGCATGGGAAAGTAAGTCCGGATGTGTTCGCTCGATGAACTCTCTAGATTCCCAAGAGCAATCCTTAGGATTTGAGGACCATTGAACTTTAACAAGCGGAACATCTTTATTTCGAAGGCGTTTGGCCTCCGAAGCAATAATACGAATAGGATGTTGTTCATAAGTTAAAGTAGGCGAAACTTCAATTTCTTCCACAACACCGGGCTCAAGAATAGAATCGAAATCTCGAAGGCATTTCCGTAATTGAAAAACGTGAAACACGTCATGAATAGCAGAAAACTGAGATGGTAATAAAAGGCGATAAGCCACGGAACCAATACGTTAGGTGATACGAAATGGACCAATATACCGAGGTGCTAATTTTCCCGATCGACTGAAACGTACAACACCCTTCATAGGTGAAACACGAATAAACACAAGATCTCCCACAGAAAAATTCTAATTTCCTTCTCCGGTTATCGGCATAGGATTTTTGTCTACTTTGAGCTTCTTTCATTCTATGACGAATAAGGTCAATCTTTTTTGTGGAATCACGAATAAAATCTGGACCTAAAACCAGCTTCTCACCGGCCTCAAGCCAACAAGAAGGAGATCGGCATGACCTACCATAGAGTGCCTCAAAAGGTACCATACCAATACTAGATTGGAAGCTATTATTATAGGAAAACTCAACAAGAGAAATATGATCTTCCCAACTTCCACCAAAATCAAGAACACATGCATGAAGAAGATCTTCAAGAGTTTGATTCACACGCTTAGTTTGTCCATCGGACTGGGGATGATAAGCGGTGCTAAAATTAAGTTTCGTTCCCAAAACTTTCTGAAGACTCTTCCAAAATCCACTAGTAAACAATGGATCACGATCACTAACAATAGAAGAAGAAACTCCATGCAATTTTACAATTTCTTTAATAAAGAGTTTGGCCAAGAGAGGAACGGTTCAATTGGACCGAACGGGAATAAAATGGGCAGATTTAGTAAGTCTATCAACTATCACCCATAAGCTATCATGACCCGAACGAGAACGGGGAAGGCCGTCTATAAAATCCATGGAAATTTGATCCCACTTCCAAATTGGAATTTCTAAATGTTGCAATAACCCACCGGACCTTTTGTGTTAGGCCTTAATGAGTTGGCAAGTCATGCAACACTTAACAAAGTTAGCAATATCAGATTTCATTCCCTCCCAATAATAAAGTCGCTTCATATCCGCGTACATTTTACTACTACCAGAATGAATGGTAAATTTAGAACGATGAGAATCTTCTAAAATGTCTTTACGAAGATCACTAATATCGGCACGATAAGTCTACCAAATTTTTGAATGTCGCCACGTGAATCAGTATCAAAGTCTTTCAAACCATCAATATCAATTTTATCCCTAAAATTTTGGCCAAGAAGAGCCAATTCGGGATCTAGCTTTTGAGCTTCAAGAATACGGTCTAAAAGAGAAGGATGAGCCTCAAGGCTACATAAAACAAGAGATGAACACAAATTGGGTACATGATCTTGAATATCACAAGTGGATAGAACTCCGAGATTATTCCATTCGGATATCATCATAGAAACAACCGCTTGTTGCTTACGACTAAGTGCATCTGCAACACGATTTCCCTTTCCGGGAGTATAAAGAATATCAAGATCATAAGCTGTAAGAAATTCGAGCCAACGTTGTTGACGCAAATTAAGTCTGAGAAAATAGATACTTCAAAGATTTATGATCGGTGTAAAGAATAAACTTTTCTCCCAGAAGATAATGACGCCAAATACGAAGGGCGAAAACAATAGCCGCGAGTTCTAAATCATGAGTGGCATATCTAGTCTCGACTGGCTTCAATTGCCTAAAAGCATAAGCAATAACACGTTCTCTTTGCATAAGAACGGCACCCAAACCAACGCGACTAGCATCGGTATAAACAATAAAATCTTGGATTCCCTCGGGAATCACAAGAATAGGAGCGTCGGAAAGGAGTTCTTTTAATTTCTGAAAAGAAGCTTCACATTTGTCCGACCAAATGTATTTTACTCCCTTCTTTGTCAAACTAGTAAGAGGCACGGAAATTTTTCAAAAGTCTTTTATAAAACGACGGTAATAGCCCGCCAATCCAAGGAAGCTACGGATTTCCGTCACACTCTCCGGTCTCTTCCAATTTTGAATCGCTTCAATCTTTGAAGGATCCACGGAAATTTCGGATTCGGAAATAATATGACCGAGAAACTTCACACGAGATTGCCAAAAGTGGCATTTAGAAAATTTTGCTTTTAATTGATTGCTCCTTAGAGTTTCCAACACAATCTGGAGGTGTTTTTCATGCTCCTCCTTGGTTTTTGAATACACAAGAATATCATCAATAAAGATTAGAACAAACCGATCGAGGAAGTCTTTGAAAACTCTATTCATAAGGTCAACGAAATAAGCCGGAGAATTCGTTAACCCAAATGGCATAACAAGCCATTCAAAAGATCCATAACGAGTACGGAAAGATGTCAAAGGAATGCTATCCTCTGCAATAGATGAAAACCTGTTGCTAAGTCCAATTGTGAAAAGACTCTAGCCCCACTAAGTTGATCAAATAAATCATCAATCCGAGGTAAAGGATATTTATTCTTGATAGTAAGATCATTAAGCTTGCGATAGTCAACGCAAAGCCTAAGTGTACCATCGGATTTCTTCACAAAAATAGCCGAAGCTCCGTAAGGCGAGGAACTGGAGCGAATAAATTGCTTCGTCTCCAATTCGGATAATTGTTTGTGCATATCCTCATTTTCTTTATTAGATGTACGATAAGGAGGACGAGTAATAGGTTGAGCTCCAGGGACGAGATTAATTTTGAACTCAATTGCTCGCTTAGGTGGTAATCCTAAAACGGGCTCAAATATGTTGGAAAATTCACGAACAACTTGAATAAAAGAAATAATATCTTCCTCATCGTCATTATCGTCATCATGAGGATTTAAAGAATATAAAGATGCAACCAAGCTGGAATCTGAATCTTTAAGATCAATAGAAATCTGCTTAACAGATTGAGGATGTCGAAAATGAATAGTCGCTCAGGACATAGGATTTGAGCTTCATAGTGGTTAAGCCAATCCATTCCTAAAATCATTCCAAAGCCTAAGTAGCGCATAACATGCAAATCGGCTCGGAAAGAAAAATCACACAAAATAATCTCGACATCTTTACAAAGCAAACTAATTGTTGCGGATCCACCAACCGGGTTCGCAATTCTCAAAGAAGTCATTAAACACAAAACATCCAAAGAAAAAGTATCAACAAGTTCTTTTGAAATAAAAGAGCGGGACGCACCCGTATCAAAAAGAACTCGAATATGATGATCACGGAATAAAATAATGCCATCAAGGATAGAATGAGAAATACTTGACCACGAGATGTGTTGCCAGGGGCTTGAGCAACATTAAGCTTTCCCTCCTTCTTTCCTTGAAGTTTGGGACAAGAAGATAAATAATGATCCGGGCTTTTGCAATAGCGACAAACACGAGGCTTTGAACACTTGTTCGCATAATGGTCCCTAGAGCCACAATTGTAGCATTGCCCACTACCAGAGGTAGAAGTCTTTGCCACCGAAGTTACTTGCTTCCCTTTCTTGTTGGGATAAGGACCTTTGAACCTATTAGGCCTTTTCTGTTGTTGAAGTTCGGTTTGACACCCATAACTTCAACGTCACTTTCTTTATCTGCCTCTTCAAGTCGAAGAGCGATATCAACGAGTTGATCAAAAGAAACTTCTAACTTTAGAAGTGATGGCTTCTTGAGATTTTTATTCAAGCCATAGACAAATCTTTGGTTTTTCTTCAATGGGGTGTTTATGTATTCGACCCCGTATTTAGAAAGTGACTCGAAGGATGCGACATAATCTGCCACAGAAGATTCACCTTGAACAAGGTCAATGAAACGCGAGCCAAAGTCACCTTCTCAGTTCTGGCATAAATTTTAATTCGAAGCGTTCCCGGAATTTCTCCCAAGTAAGATCCGCTTCATTTATTTCAGAAATCAGAAGCTCATACCAATCAAATGCTCTTTCTTGGAGCATACTTGAAGCCACTTGGACACGGTGAAGATCAATAAGATTCATGCGAGAAAAGATTCGATCGCACGTTCTCAGCCAAGCCTGGACTTCAATGATAGTTTCAGAACCTTTGAATGGCTTCCCACCCAAATTGGTATAATCATTGCACAAGCATGAAAATCCAGACTTAGGGTGAGTAGACTCTGGATTAGATCCGGTTGCTTAAGCATTCTTTACTAGATCAAGAATCTGCTGGGCAGACATAAATACTCCATCCTGGGGAGTAGCACTAGATTGACCGGCGCTGGGACGGCAAGGTCTAACCATTTCTCTTCCTTTTTGAAAGAAGGAAAGAAGAAGGATAAGGTTATTCACCAAATGAATATCAAGCAATCTTGATAGATAAACAAGAAATCATAAAGAAAATAGGATGAATCGGTACGAAGACTCGAATTAGATCCTAAAGCACGACTCTTAAGATGGACTTAGGACGATGATCCTTGCTAGATTATTCTACTTGTTCCGAAGATTGGCTCTGATACCAAGATGTGACGCCTCACCTCTATACCCACGCTAGTCAAGGACACTACGAGGTAATGCCATCAACCAGCGTGCAGAATAAAGCTGTTGAGGAGCGACCATCCACGTAATTGCTTTGTGCGAGCAACGATATGTCAGATAGTATAACATGCATTTGGTTTAAGGAGGAAATCCGACATACCGATAAAAACTCAAAGCTACTACACAGTGGCTATATATATTCTTCGGAAACAAGTATAGAAATAAACATAACACAAATCAGTCACAGACATCCATATCACAATGGCGAAAATAGATATGAATATATAACACATGAAAGTGTACATCAGAGTAGTGGTCAAACAAGATCCACAATATCACAAAAGAATAGCTACAAGTGCTAGACAAAAGAAAATGGATACATCTATGAGTCTATATCTCAAATGTATACAACAAAAACTACTAATCTAAGTAGTTAGCCAAAATTCAGGGTGATAATTCTAGGTGTGAAGTCAAGCAGAAGCACTTGTAACATCTCGGTCTGACCCGAGTATTATTTAATAAGAAAATAATAAACGGATCAGTCTAGCTATAAATATCAGATAAAATGATATGGAATAAGAGATATGACATAAACATATGATAACCATAAAGTCATACTGTGATAAGTATGCAATTGAAAATCAACTAGGGATTAATCAATATCACAAGAATCTTCTCAGAGATCAAAAGGAATGTCATACTCTATATTTATATTCACCAAACCACAAATATGGACAATAATATCAATTCCAATTACAAAAGTTAATGACACACAAATTCACCAATGCACAAATATCGATAGAACTTATCAATGTAAATCATGAAAATTGGTGAAACACAAAATTCTAGAAATCATCCATGGAAATCCAAAAATCACAAAAAGGGGGAGGCCTATCACAAAACGAGAGTATGAAAACTCACCAACATGTGTATCACAAAATGGAACGCTATTCCATGGTTGCTAACCATTAATTTTGAGCCCACAAAACGGCCCCAAGACCATGGGTCGCTACCCCACCAAATTGAGCCGAAGCTCCACAGAAACGGGGTTTAGTCTCCCTCGTAGACAAAGAGACCTCGCACATTTGCTAGTCTAAATCACAAAAATGATCATCAACGATCATCAAGAAGTGTCAATTACAGTAAGCTAGTAAATATATAAGCTTAGCCTCATGTCCCATAACCACTAGCTTAACTTAAATATTTACGAACAAATTGTAGATCTCCACTAGAAAATTGTCACAAGAGATTCAATCGAACAAGTCCAAGAATTAATCGGCGAAGTAAACGCAAGCGTTTCATACCACTTGTTTTACCGAGCCGTTTAATTAGATTTCTCGTACGAGTGAGATAAAGTGACAAATCACAAAAATGATTGTAGAAGCAATAAATCACAAAAATTCACATTCGAAGATGTGAATAAAATCCAAAGAATTTGATTCCAAATCCATCAAGGTGGAAATACCCTTGCGACTTAACAGCCACGACATACGACTTAACATAGGTCAACACAAAAAATCAGCGGCTCAAGAAATAGCATACGGCCTAACAGAGCAACTTAACATGGCACGACCTATAGCATGGCGCGACCTAAGAGAGCGAGCGACCTAACATGGTTGCGAGATAGCAGGTGCGACTTAACATGGTTGAGCTATGGGGTGGAACGACCTAATGGCCGAGCGCGCGACCTAACAGAACAAGCAGCATAACATGGCCGAGCGACCTAGGGGGGACGACCTAATGAGCTAGCGGCATATCATGGCCGAGCGACCTAAGGGGTTGCGACCTAAGAGGTTGTAAGATAAGGCAGGCCGACCTAAGTAGTACGACCAATAGGGGTGCGACCAAGTGGTGGAACGATCCAATGGCCGAGCGACCTAATATGGAACGACCTAATATATAGCCAAGCGACCTAAGGGGTAAGAGAAGGCCGAGCGACTAAAATGAGGCCAATGGCGCGATATAAGTGACGCGACCTAGCCGAGCGACCTAAGAGATACGGTTTCACATATGGCCGAGCGACTTAAGATGGAACGACCTAACCTGTCGCGACCTAAGTCATGAAATGGCCTAACACAAGGCGAGCGACCTATAGGTTGCGACCTAAGGCATGGAACGACCTAAATTGCACGCCGAGGATCATATGTGCAGGCCGAACGACCTAAGGGATAGAAGTGCAAAAACTCTCTCAATTTGCAACCGATCGAGCACGGACACTAGGGGATTATGCCCACAGGCTACCCGGTCCTATTGGCTCCTCGATGCATCACCAAAAACGTGTTCAAACATCAAAGTTGGGATTTTTGAAGATTTGAACCCAAAACACGAAAAATTGGGATTTTCACCAATTCAATCCAAACCAAGAGCAAATGCATATGAAAAACTCTTAGGAATTCATACCCAACAATCAAAGATAGTTATAGACAAAGATGTGAGATAAAAATCTCACCATTTCACAAAATCAATGAAGAAGAAGCTTGAAAGTAATGGAAGAATCGATGGCTTCTCTTTGAATTTGGTGTTAGATGATGGATTTGCAAATGAACTTGAGCTTGGAGTTTTAATTTCCCATTCCTTCCTCCATTTTTGATAAAGCTTGAGTGTTAGGAAATGAATGTGAAGTTATGAAGAGAAGGGGGTTGAGCTAGAGTTAATAGTTTTAGGCTAATCGGCTAAACCAAACCCAAAGCCCAAAGTGAAAAGGTGGAAAAATTCCACCAACTCCAAACATATCAAAGTTTATACTCATAAAGATTGCAAACGGTGTTTTGGACTCAATGGAAGTGGTTCCGAGTCCTAATTCGACCGTATGAAAAAAGTAACTTTTCAGACTAAAATCTGACTGACGATAAAATATTAAAATAAAATATTTAAATATTCAATCGTAAAATATGCGGGTTGTTACAAAATTTATTGGCCACTTCTGAATTAATGAAACTGTGAGTGGACCCTGAATCAACAAGAACAGTAATAGGATGTCCATTAGTATAGCCTTGCACTCCGATGGTATATAAAGTGGGTATACTACACATTGCATTGATGGTAAGGGCATAAGCTTCCTCTTTTTGCTCACTTCCTGAATTCAACTCCTCCCGTGAATCTGATTCTTCTTGTGGCTTATCACCATCATGTGATTCTTAGCTTATATATGAATCTTGTAATGACATTACTCCCTCCAAAATATAGACTTGTTTATTTTTTCATGTATGACCTTGAAGCCATTTCTCATTACATCCAAAGCCTAAGTTCTTTCTTCTTCTTTCAATGATTTCTTGTGGTGTGAGATCCTTGTCCTTGGCTGCATACTCTATTTTAGTCTTTGCCACAGTTTTTGACTTATTATAAGTGTTTTGTACGTGGTTATTTGATTGTTTGTTGCCCTTATTTTTTCTCTTGCAATTTCTTTTGAATTCAAATACCTTGGCTAAATTAACCACCTCCCTGAAACCAATAGGGTTAAGTAATATAACATCATATCTGATTTTCACCTTCAGCTCATCGATGAACATTTCAAGCAAAAACTGATCAGGGAGAGCTTCACATAACCCTCGTAACTGTTCAAAAATTTTGAGGTAATGCCTGACAGTGGTGGTGTGCTTAAGGTTGGATATGGCTCCATAGGGCCTTTGTGATTCCTTTGAAGCAAACCTTATTAACAATTCCTCTTTAAAGATCACCCTGGTCATAGTTCTTGACCTTCTTAACCAACTATCCATACCAAAGATGTGCTTCTCCTTTGAGATGAAAGGAACAAGTTTGAACCCGTTCATTTCAGGTGTGTTATGATAAATAAAAGGTTGCTCCACTTGGCTAAGCCATTCTATCACTCCACCATCTCCATCATAAGTAGGGAATTCTAAATTAAGAACTGTGTTTTGAAAAAGTTTAGAAGTAGGATTTCTTGTTAACGTGTCATTGTGGGGATTATGTCCATTACTTGACAGTGAATTTAAGTCTGGATTAGTTAATTTTTGTACAGTTGTTTCTTGAAGTGATCTCTGGTAGTGTCTTTGTGGTGATGGGACATAAGAGGGTATTGTTGTGGGATTAATTCGAGATGGAGATTGACTGCTAGGTACCCCTTTCTTATTGCCAGGTTCTCTTTGATTTTTGAGTTCTCCTAATTCTCCGATTACAGCAGTAAAAGCCTCGCTAACACTATCAATCTTAACATTAAGATTTTGGGTGGTTTCTTGAAGGTTCAGAGCGATTTTTTACAATTCCCTGATGGCCAAAGCATTCTTTAAACTTATCTGCTCTTGCCTAGTCTTTTCCAGATTTTCCACATGAGTATCATCTTCTTCATCGGTTGGATTCTTCACATCAGTCACTTCTGGTTGATCATTTGATTTTATCGACTTTGGTGCCAATGTGTTGTGCCCATCTTTTCTTGGTCTGGTTCTGACCATGTTTGCTACGGGTGAAACTTGAAGTGATGGCAATAGAAGGTTGCAGTTTGGGATTCTTGAAGAATGAAGACTGAAGTGATTTTGTACAATTACATCAATGTATATTATTAAAGAAAGAGAGAATGTATAAGAGTAGTTTCGGTCACTTGTGAGAGAATTTATGTAATAGAACTTATTAAAATGAAATGATAAAATTCTTATTGATTCTTCTCAACATACTTTTACAAATGATTTGCTCCTACTATTTACATACATCCATGACCTTAACCACAGTACATTACATGACTCATTTAAATTTTGAATTGATCAAACAATTAACTCAAACTTCAACAAATTGACCCAACCTCTGTCACAGCTGTGTACACATGCACATGTGCACATGCACATACCAACTAACAACTTATAAACTCGACTAAGAGGTCTTTCGTCTTTTTGGAGTCAAGCGGATTCCTATGGTAACTTGAGTCAGCCTGCACCTCCCATGGATCGTTGCCGATGATTGTGGAAACAAACTGCATCCCAGTGTTTGATGAAATGCCACTATCTTCTTTGAACCCAAAGTGTTTGCTAATTTGTCCCCTCCTTCTTACCAATTATCTTGCACTTGAGTTCGATGAACTTAAGGCCTAATACTTACCACCTTCCACATTTTTCACGACCTAGTGTTAAATCATCGGTGAATAATAGTGTGGTGTCAATCATCAGTTTATATTGATTAAATCTCACCACTCCAATGTAGATTCGTGAAAAAAAAAAACTCTAACAGCGATATAAACCGCTGATTTAGCGCTATTGTAATTGATATCTTTAATAATATTTGTAATAACTTTGATGTCGTATTATTTTTAGTATCAACGTGAACTACTAAAAATATCACTTGAAACTTAAATCTATGTTCTTTTACAAATTCAAAATGCCTGTATAAATATTACCAAATCTTATTATCACTTAAACATGATCTAACAAATAAAGCTCTGCAAATATTATCAAATCTTAGTATCACTTAAATATAGTATCTAACAAGTAAACTTTGTTTACAAATTCAAAACTTCTCTCTGCAAATTTAACCAAATCTTTAATACCACTTCAAAGTAAGATCAAACAAATAAGCTTCTTTTAAAATTAATAATAAAAATTCAAACTAACAGCAAATTAGATGTTGCATCTAAAAAATAAAAATTCAAACAAACTACATATGATTTAACGCAAAAATATGACTTAAATTTTGTGCAAATTATTTTTTTGAATATACTAACCATGTTTAATTTATAGAAAAACAAATTCATGCGTAAAGCACGTGTTATTATCACACGTGAAATGCACGCCGCAACGCTCGTATTATTGTCGTTGTTATTGAACTAGTGTGAACCTACGGATTATAGTAGATCTTTTGTTGGATACCAAATACTGACCTTAACTGTTTTATTTGGAAACAAGTTCAATCAGTAAAAAAAATTCACCTCTTCCATGTTCCCTTTTATCTTCAGAAGAACGGCTATTTTCATGATATCTAACACGATCATATGCAATCTTTTCAGGTTTCAACTCAAGCAATGCAAACTGCAAGTTATAATAGGAAAATTAGGATGGAACCCTACTTTCCACATTGATAATTGTTGGATTTATAGCCTTAGTGGTTATTCACGGTAGCATAATAGTTACATGTCGTCTGTTGTGTGGTTTGAAGTTGGTCTTTTTAAGATATGGAAGAATTAGGACGCGGTCGCCGTCATTTTTTGGTCAGTTTACGTTGGCGTCTTTTTCGATGCTTTAGATGCATCATAAGTGAAGCCCACTAAATGCACTGCTTGAGTCAACCGTTAGAAATCCAATGGTTGGCATTAAAGACGTCTGACGCCATCGACTTTTCTAAACGATCGTCTTATTCCTCTATAAATTGCACTTCTTTCATCTTCCCTACACCATATAAACAACCTCAAATCTAAAATCCCATCAATTGTTACCGATTATCCATCGATTTTTTGAGGTAATTTTTTTCTTATTTATGTTTTACGTATTACTATCTACCTATACTTTTTTTTTCCAAGAACGTCGATCCATTAATCTTCCAGCTCCACCTGCCATATTTGACGGAGGAGGAAAGAACATTGCCGTCCGTAGATATTTGCAACGAGCATTTTGGATAGAAAAAAGGTCAAGTTGTTTATTGGTATCAAAATATCGCTGAAATATTCAACGAACGTACGGACGTCGAATATATCAACGGACAAATGGAAAACAAATTCAATAGCCTCAAGCGTGACTAACACACATGGAAAACCTTGTACAGGTTGAAGGCAGATTTTGAAAGGCAAAGTGGACACCGTCGAAGGAACTAACGAGTGATGGGATTTTTGATGGCTAGTAAGTACAAGAAATTCAAAACAGGCTCGCCTCCAAAATTCAGATAACTTAATTGATCCTCGAAGGCTACATCGGGACTACAACTTGCAAGTTTCAAATTCTAAACGCTCCACCATCCAATGTTCCGTTCAACAACCGATTTTCTGAAGGGCGATACAACAGATATCAGTAGTTACACTCCTCGCGCTCCTACGCTTGAGTCGCTCAATTGGCACTTAATCCCCTTGACCTCAATTAAGTGAAGTTTCTACGAAAGACCAAAGATATGGCTTGTGAAGAACGTGTTCTACCATATGATGCTCCGGTCAAAAAATGGCAAATCATGCATACTCTGCCAAATAGTGAGTGATACTACATAAATGTCTGTTTGCTGCTAAAAAAGCACATGATGCTGAGACAACTAATTCAATATCTAATAGCAAAATTTAATCTTTTTATTTGTACTCAACGATTGGTAAGAATAAACGTTGATCTTTTTTTCGTATTTTAATTCTATATTTTATAATTTATAAATAATATTAATCTATTTTACTGTGTTAATTAAAAACAAAAAAAAATATAACAAAAAATTATTATTAACAAAACAATTAAAATGCTCCGTTTCAAACACAAGAATGCATTCTACACAACATGTTCTTTCGTATCGTTTAGGAACACACCTTCACTATGTTTTACACATTTCTCGTATGCAAGACGATTTTCATTTCCAAATCAACAACACGAGTTCGTCGCACATTCATTTTGGATCAACGAAGAAATGGTCCTAGCAACCAACATATGACGCTTTTTGAGATAAACTATATCCATTTATAAATTCATTTTCTATGGTATTGAAATTTTAATAAAACACCATATTGATTTTATTGTTAAAACGTCTATCATGATACATGACCTGTATAAACTTTTAACCATCCCTGTTCCTTTCTAAAATAACTTCGGGCTGTATTCGAGACAGTGTATGCCATTCAAGGTATTCATGTAATGGGCATCATGTGTACTCCGCTTAATATACATGTGAAGTAAAATGTATATGCACTTCTAAAGTATGTAACCTCCGCGCATACCCAAAATATCTCTATAATCTGTACTGGAGTAGAGAATCTCATTGCTAATTGAACTTACTCCTCTTGTCATACTGGTTTTAATTAAAAGCATCCTAACCAACATTGGATACCTTTTCTGCCAAATGTACAACTATCATTTTACTACGCTTCTCACAACGGACCATTTCTCAAAAGCTGTCACAAATAGGAGCAGGGCAAGAAAATGTGCCAAACGGTACCTTAAGATGCAGCGAATTCTCAATCCAAAACTACAGAAACAGTTGCAACTGTAAGAGAAAACGTTGCATATTCTGACTACGATGCTACAAAGCATGTCATGACTTTTCATGGTAAAGGATCAACATCAATGTAGGAATTCTATTTTGCTTACAACACTAGCGAAGCGAAAAAAACACACTCCTAATTGGTTGAAATCAGTGGACTCCACGTGAAGCCCACAGATTAAAACCAATGAAGAATATGTTTTGTTCACGTGATACGAACAAAATAGCACTCTCAATATACAACAGAAACAAATCATCCAATAAACAGCTATGATTCTAATAAAATAAATAAATCTATGCAAATACAACCGATTGCATCAGAATGGAGGGGAGATCCATCATTACAGAGCCTACACAACCCATCATTGGGCAAGCAATTCCAACCGTACAAAATAGATCTAGCATCAAACCCACAGTTACTAAATTTGTCGTTATCAACCATACAGGCAGCACATCTAGACCAGTGCCTTGTTACCTTTTCAGTGATGCTGCATTTGATACTGAATTCCTTAGTTCCCTTCCATACACGATTCGAGGGCTTAAAAACATTTAAGTATTAACAATGAGCATTATGAAACCAACCATATTTCTTTGCCCGAAGCTTTTTTTGTCCACACTTGCGAATTAGAGAAAAGAGAATGAACCTCTTGAATTTCAGCCCTATGATCCAAAGAAAAATTGCACTATTCGCAGTATTTGACAAGATATATTTCAGATAATGTAGCAGTACTCTTATTTAACTCATTATTCTTGTTTCTTCTTTGAAAAAGAAAGGCCTCATAAAAATCTGTTAATGTCATTTGGTATAGCTTTCACAAGTAGGTTCATCCTGCAAGCAGGATCTTGTTTCCACTATAGTTTCCACTTTGCAGACAGAATCATCACTGGCATTATCAGTTTTACATTATTACATAAACCTCAACATTTGCAATTACCAATAACCATAATATAAAAAAAAGCATATTTACACAAAGAAAAATAAAAGATTGCTAACAAGATTGGGATCAATAAGGCTCAGTTAAATTCAGCTTGTCAATCAAGATGTATCAGAAGCAGAACTGGCATTTAAAGCTGTGTTTATCAATCTTCATTGCCCAATTAATCTTCCAATAATTAAAACATAAATAAGTTGTAGGTCAGCTCATATTAAGAAATTCAACCATTATTTTATCCTTTACTTCATTGCTTAAATCTCAGAAGCGCGGATAATTTATAATCACAGCCAACAAAATAAAAACATAGAATAAAAGGTATAGCAAGTGATTTTAGGGGCAAAGCCATACCAAATGGCAACGTTGCCCCCACGTTAACTTGCCAGTTACGCGTTTGCCTTCATGACTGAGCTTTTTGCTTATCGAAAAGTAACAAAAAGACAAAGGTGTGGAGAGGCAAACCTTTCATACGATAAACGCTTAAAAATTATCGAATTTTAAATGTAGACGATACTTTGACACAATTCTAATAACATAAAGTTTAAACCAGAACTGCAACACTGATCGGCGGTGAATATTGCACGAGCATTGGGGCTTTCTTCTTCATTTCATTTCCGATAAGCCCGGGGTGCGACGTGCTCAATTTAGATCACAAGGAGAGCAATCAATGTAAACAAAGTCAGAAAATTTTATCATAAGGGAAAAACAGAGAAAGAGAACAGCCAGCCGCCATGGAGATAAGATGGAACGGAACACGGGGAATGGGATTGTATCAGAGGAGTACATTTATATAGGATTGGGTAACTCTAACCCTAAATTCAACGGCCAGATGTGATCAACTTGGGCTCGATTCTCATTGCACCTAAAACGTACCCCTACCCAACTTAAAATATAAATCGGCTCTGGACAATTTATCTTTATCTCAAGGATTGATGGTTAAGATGAAGCGTTCAATTAGAGCTGCTTTGTTGACGTTAATTGCAGGTTTGTGGGTACGTTCTATAAAATGCATCAAAAAGTGTAAAAATCTTATTTGGACGGTTTTATAATTTGTCAACCAATTTGAAATTTGTTGTTAGGCATGTTAAATTGTTATATAGGAATTGAGATAGGATTATACATATACATGCCCAACTCCATATTTTCTTCCACTCACAATAGAATATGTAAAAACACACATACATGCAACTCACAATACTATAAACCCACACAACGCTAAATCAATGCACTACCTTAACTCAAAAATACCACAAATAGAAAATCCTTAGTTTAAACTTATTCAAGTGTTAGAATTGAGCCAAAAAACAATCGCAACCACTAACATGTAAATCACACAGTATGAGGTTATTAGTAATATAACACTAAAACTCTCGTCGTGGTAGATTGATTTTGCTAAATGTCAAGAGTAAAACTCTCATCCTTGTCTTTTTGGATCAAACATTAATCTCAAAATCAAATCGCCTTTTTAGTCCGCATAATAGTTTCAAATCAAAAGCTCCCACATGGATATTCTTCATCGTGCATGCGACATCCTTTGATAGGATCACCGATTCAATCCATATTAGCTACATTGTTCGTGTGTATCTACTTCGAGTATGTGGTTGGAGAACAATGCATAGTTTCTCAGAGTTTACCGGCAAAATTTAATTTTTTGGATCTCCAAGGGAAAATAAACTTCGAATCAATGCTTTCTGTCATCGGTTTCAAATGCCCGCCCCCTCATACTGCCTTAGAAACTCTTTTTTAACAAGATGCGTCTTTCTTTATTGCTTTAAAATAAAGCCGGGCATCGAAGCAAATAAACTTTGTTACTACTAAATTTAGAACGCTTCTTCCTAAAAATTTAATGTTTTCTTTTGTCTTTTCGCTATCGGTCTCCATCGTTCAAAAGGCGCTTACATGATAATATATTATTTCTTCGTTATAGTTCTAGGAGGATGCTAGTGTAGTTAAACAATTTCTGTCGGTTTGAATTCCATATTTTCGTTGGGTTTTCTAAATATGAATTTGTTCTACTATATGGGCCACATTGATGTTGTTGTAGTTGCTTTTGACTGCTGAATTTTCCATTTTATTTGCTTTTAAATATTGGATTGACTTTAGATAAATTACAATATGGATGGTCGTAGCTTATATCATTTATTGTATCAAGTGCATTACGCAATGGGTAGAAAATTACATATTTCAAAAAAGATTATATATTATATTTTGCGCAACATCTCTATTTATGTCATTATGAATAATATTTAACTTGTTTATTTTTCATTTACATCATTTATCCAATTATTTCAAAAGTGAGTCGATGTATACATTACAAATATGATATTAATTTCCACAAATAAGTGTGTGTAACGAACCAGGATTTTCGACTCTTGAAAATCGACACTAATACGTCCTCTGTATCACATGACGAACATTCAAGTGTCGGAAAACCCATTTGTTAGAGGAAAATACAGAAGAGAGAGATACAAGAAACTAAAAGCAAGCACAGAATCTCACAATGCAACGGAATAAATATATTAATCAACATAATCATTTACAAAGTTATGTCAAAATGATACATCAGAGTTACACTAATACAATTTCTAACCTAGGACAGTTATAACAGTATGTCCTTATACGTCAGATATAGAGTACATAGTATACAGCGGAAACAAGATAATAACTAGCTATCGATGAAGCCTCCTACTCCGAGCTCCTCCAAAATGTATCCGTGGAAAATCCTGAACTACTTGGCTGCTCGTAAAAATTTAAACACCCAGGGGTTTTAGTGAAAGAAAATAAAATTTCAGGTCAGACATGGGTTCGCTGTGAGTAAACTCAAACAACTTGATTATTACATTTCAAAACCTTTTAAAGAAAAGGTATCTTGTAAAAGCATGCCGCACATAAACACGGACGGGTTTTTACCTTACAATAAGCAAAACATTTTTATAGAAAATTCAGTGTTATCATTACTAAGTACAAATACTTACTAAAATAGCCGAAATTATTACATTAATTATATTCCAGCATAGTAGGCTCTACAATCAAAACCGTAAAGGCACGTATTAGAGAATGGATTCCATACTATGACCAGGTAAGGAACTACCTTCGATGGGTGCATCTCTGGAACAATACACCCAGGTCTGACGAGAATACCCTGCCACACAGAACCGGCCTACCACTTGACTAGTAGTGCCGAATATGTCATCATCCCGGTCTTCCAACCTTAATTGAGATCTCTCATGCTCAACCAAATCCATAAAAATAGGGTATCTAGAAAGATGATGACATATCCTAATGGGAACGACCCATTTAGCCATGATGCATGCCCTGTTTTAGTCATTTTCCAGTTGATAAGGCTTGAGACTACGATTACCTTTCAAGAATATTTACACTTAGAATGCTCATTGCCTTCCAATGACAATATGCTAATAGCATTCATCCATACAAGTCCGTTCTATGTCTGAACGAACCAAAGGCACTATTCGTACTACATGCATTTTGGAATCACCCTCAGGATTGGTTGCGATTATCCCTTGCACTTCACATCTCTATTTCGATTCCATGCTCTTCATGATGTCTTCACTTCGAAACGCATTTGTTGGATCGAATTGGTTTTCGGATAACATATCCGATTCCGGTCTCTTCGTAACGACGTTCGATAATTTTTCGTAAACTTAACCCAGGTTCTTAGGAAATAAACAGACAAAGATAAGATCGGAGATCACCTCCTAACCGTTAGTGGACGGATTTCCTTATCGTCGTCCTAAAAGAACGAAACGAGATTTATACGCACAGTACAACATCATCGGAGATGACTGTGCCATATAACTTAGGTGTTTCTCCTAGATATTTCCAAAGTTACGTTGGGTCTATTTTTGATAGTCGGTTATTTAACTATCAAGTAAATAACAATTCAACCAAAGATTTTATTTCCAGAAGGAATTACTATTGGTTAAGCACCAAGCAACACTATGCCCATATAATTAAACTTTTTGTTAATTAAATCACTTTCCAAATATTATCTCAAAATATCTGTACGAAGATATATTTCAAAACCATTATTAGTCTCATGATATCTGAAAAACATTTCCATATTCTTATCTCAATGGTATGAGTATATTCACAAACCATTTTTTAGAAAATATCTCGATATACTTAAAACAAACTAAGTATATTTAAAATCCTTTGGAGAAAACTCCTTATTTTTCCTAAACACTTTATTAGTCAAAAAAATGTTGCATAAAACATCGTTACGCCAACCCAAAACACTAGTATAGAGATTTGGCTAACTATGCTTAATATCAATCTTCGATATCGAACTTTAACTATTTATTAGTTAATAATGAAGCCAATCAAGTTGGGGTATCATTACCTCTTAGACCTTGACTGAACAACGTTCTCAACTTCAAAATAGGTAAAAGTTACCCATATCGAATATTAACACCAAAATGTAGAATATATCTATAAATCTCGTATATTATATAAAACATTTCCTTTCGGAAATCATTTATTATAACAACTATGTTATAGTCCATGCCTTCCTCACTTTTCATGAAAACATCTATTACAACAATAAATGTTGAAATCTATGTTTTCGTCACTTAACTCATTTTTAAATCGCTTTTAAAATCATTTAAACTCCATTTGAAAATATCACTTTCAAACCATTATTTAAAAAGATTATTCACTTTATAACGTGAATATTTTTCCTTTAATAAAAATCCATATTTTACTGATAAAAAATAAATCATTTTCATTTTATAAAACTCTTCCCATTTTAAAACTTCCTTTTTATAAAATCTCTTTATTTGTACAATTCCATTTATAAATATATTTCTTTGTAAATCCCATTTATTTTCAAATCCATTTATAAATATCGATTGCATATCCAATTCTTATTTATAACAACGTTTAAAATTACCATTTCTATTCATGAAACATCGTTCAAGGTTTTCTAATTTATTTCTACTTTCTATTTTTTCTAAAATAGTATCAACCATTTCGTACAGTAACATTTCCCATAATACTTATAAACCCACTGATATGGTTTATTTCTCCAATCTGACAGAAGACTATATTTCCCTTAATTTATAAACATTGTTTATAAATTTATTGTTTCATTTACAAACTTTCACTTATTTATAAAATATTACATTTTAAATTCAATCCTAATATCTTAAATTATATCACTTAAAAATAAACAGTTAATAATATTTATACATAAATTATTCCGTCTTCTTTTTAAACCATATTCCTCTACTATAAAATTGACTTAATGTTTAATATTTCAAATTTATATAATATAGTTTAGAAAGATCTCTATGTAAAATATTTCATAAAACTATTAATTTTAATATCCGAAAATCACATTAATTTGTATGTAGTAAACTACTTTAATAATTCAAAATAATTTATAAAACATATTTAATTTCGAAACCGTTTAAAAATCAAAACTCTCTCTAGCATTTCAAAAATTCTAAAAGGAAGCATAGTGCCACCGTAGCACTAAATAGGGGAAATTTTATCTCTGTCATCAGATATGGCATCCAACATATCATATATCACAATATATGAAAAATAAATCAACAATGTAGGGAATTCAGTTGGATCACTCCAACATGTCCACCTACATCACAATTCACATGCAATATATAATCATAAAATAAAATCAACCATTTTGAGGCGGGATGGTAAACATGGGTCATCCGCTCATACGCGGGAACGTATAGGGTCTCATCCGCTCCAATAGACGAGAATATATATCCAACTACTAATAATACAATAAACAAACAAACAAGCAATCACATGCAACAAACAGCATAAATAAAATTATTTCTACTTATATAAAAATATAAGTGGCCAGATAGGTGATTTTAACTCACTTTGATTTTTGTTGTCGCTTCCGCATTCGGTTTTTCGACTAAATCCGAACAACCTTTGAATTTAGCACTAAATTCCAACAGCTCTAAATTCAACCAATTTAATTCCATAATAAAGATCTCGTTAATTCGAACCCAAAGCAACTTGTCATGTTTGATTTGGACCCTATACAAATAAGTTATAACATTTATAAGTATACGATTCTAATATTAAGATTTTATTAATTGATTACCACGTTTAATCCTTATTCCACGATTTCAAAATCCTCCCCCTTTCAGCTTTTCCCTCTTTACCCCTCCACCCTCCACCGAGATGCCACACGACCACTTCCATACTTCCCCTCTCCGTGAACAACATCCTCTTATCATCACCGTTAACCGTTCGAACCCCCATATCAAATCGCGACATACAACCATCAACGCCTGAACCCAGAAGAACGCGACCCCCAAACCTCAATGCGAACCGCTAGACCCTGCCTCCTAAAGAACCACGCTACACAAAACCTAGATCTACCCCTCAAATCCAAAATCGTTGACTATATCACTGGGATTTGAGAACCCTAGTTCGAGCTTGAACGCAACTTGCTTACGGGTTCAAACTGATGAACTCAAAACCATGTCGTACCCCTCAATTTAAATATCAGGAGGATGATCTCTTGACAAGAATCCAAAGATACTTGTTTTATATATATATATATATTTTCAATTTTTCTACGGTTTGATTTTGAATTTCAATGAACAACCAATTTTTTGTTACTACAAAGATAAGGAAGCGGGAGATGACGAATGAGAAAAATTAATAAGTGATGATCCTGTTCTAGATTTTATAACCAAACTGATATTATGGAGCCATCAATTTTTTTAATCCTTTTTTTGTTCATTTTTTTATTCTTCTTTCCTTATTCTGATGAAAGGAGTATTAGCAGAGACAAAAATGTTAGAGGAGACAAAAATTCTGCTAGTGGCACATTATGTTGAGGTTAGATTTCTTTTTCAAATTATCGGCATCTCACTACACCACTTTTTGTTCACGTACTGACTCCGAATCGACAAAATAGAATTGCGGTCATGCTCAGAACAGTGAGACAACCCCGTATAAAAGATAATATACACCGGTTATTGAATTCTGTAAAATCACAAAACGCTGCTATTTGACGATAAAACGTCAAATAGAAATTTAAATATTTTTTAAACTAAATTTTTTGGAAAAATCAGATAAATTAAATAAAAAATACGTCAAAAGAAATCGAGTCGTAAAAATAAAATAAATTTTCCCGATTATTTATCCAGATTGTTATCACTGAAATTGAATTTGAAATCAGATTTACCGTTGCTATCTATTATATTTGAATGAGTTAAATAAGCCCATTAAATATTTAAAATCAACGACCAAAATTCTGAGTCGTTATAATGTGAATGCATATATGCCTATTGGGATTAATGGCAAATATGCATACATGTATACAAACACACTCACATATACATAGATACAAACATACATACATATACATATAGTATTTCACATAAATGCATATATATGTGTGTATGTATGAGCATAAAAACACACATGTTAGCTAATAATATATGCATATATATAAATAGTATTTCGTATAAATGCATGTATATTCAAGTAAACATATGTCAGTGAGTGATCCATCTGTACACATACAAACTATGTGTGCATTGTCCCTGTAACATATATTTTAGTTGATATAAATGGTTTATGTCATGGGGATTTGAACTCGTTAGAAGTATGCTTAGTAAGTGCTTATCTTTTAATATCACTCTATTCAATCAATACTACTTATATGTCATTCATTAATCCTTTTCGTTAATTTACTTAGCAGAGTCAATTTCCAAAGTGTTGGGCTTTGTTAACACTTCCACTAGCACCAATCCCAACTCTCGTGCTTTTTTGAAACTCGCTTACTTTTCCAAACAACCAACATGCACATTCAGGTCATGAGGAACGTGTTCTACCATGCTTCAAATCATTGACGACATATTTCACTCTTGCTTAGTAAATAAACAATATGTCGCTTTTCGCTTAGAAATATCTAATTATTTGACTCTCCACCAAATGTGAATTGTTATAGATCTGTAATGCTTATAATCCAAGCCCACATGCTCTTTTGAATTGTGTGATCAAATTATAATAGGTCGTGACAATTCGCCTCTTATGGCCTTCTGATTCTGCATCCTAATAGACGTAGAAATCCCAAAAGCCGTAAATAACGAATCATTAAAGTTTAAATAAGGTAAAATAGTACATGGAGTTATTTATTATATTAAAACTTTCAAAACTCGTAGTATAACAACCTTGGTAGGGGCTTAATATAATAAATATAACTTAATCCCTTTATAGGTTAAAATAAGAATTTGAAAATAAAAATAATGAATTTTGGGCATATAAATATATTTAAATTTTAAAATGTTTTATATGGGTTAAAGGGTAAAATATTTAATAAATAAGATTAGGAATGATATTTTGGGATTTAATTTGAAATAAGTTTGATTAAAAATACAATTGTAAATTGTTTTGGGAAAAATGAATAATATGTAATATTAATTATGAGATTATGATTTAATTATCAAATTGAAAGTTAAAAGTATGTTATGAGGATTTAAAATTTGTATTTGTGATAAAAATGTTATTGTAAATATAAACCATTTGATGGAAAAATGATGATTCAAAGATAATCTTAATGATTTAAGTAATTTAAATGATCATCAAAAATTACTTTGAGTTGAACAAAATACTAGAAAAATATTTTTATGGTTTAGGTAATTTTTAAATGACTTGAAATAATTTAAAATGCATAGAAATAAGTTAATAATGCTTATACATAAGGAACGAATACATTTTTCTTTAGTTTAAATAGGCTTTCAGGGTTAGTAACCAAGCCCAAACCCATTTCTTTGTACCAAACTAGCCATATAAGATATTTCTCCTTTATTCTCATTATCTTTCTAAGTCCTAAAGCCGCTAACAAATCAAAAATGGCAAGCTAAACCTAATACTAAACAAAAGTCAACTTTTTAAAGCCCCATTAGGTAGAATGTGTCATGATATAAGCTCCTAACACCCCTATCCATTTGTCATCTAATATTTGATGAAATTCGAATTTAACCGCTTCATTTGCATCAATTCGGTATGGTTTTTGGTAGGAATTTTGGTTGTTGAAACAAAGAAGAGGAGTTTCTAAACTTTAACTTAGTATTGTGAGCGTAACTTCTCTTTTGGACTTTTTTTAGCAAGGTTGGCTGGTTTTATAGTGGGCCATCCACTTATATAAAAGAATAAAGGAACACGTGTTTGGTACATGCACCAGAACAACTATAAAAAAAGAAAATAAATACAAGCACATGAGTTAGGCAAGATGCCTAAACTATTAAACATGCTAAACTAGACCTCCTCCGAAGAGAAGGCTTCACTCCTATCATCAGATGAGTCAGGGCCGCTGACATGTAAAAATCCAGAGAACAGAGAATAGAAAGAAGGAACATAATCCTCTGAATCTTGACTGTACATATACTTCCTTTCCCAAGAGTCATCTGCCAACAAAGTCGTATTACTATCACCAAGCTCGCCTATAACACAAAGAGTAAGCATGTCATTCTCTTTTGGACTCTTGCAGTGCATTATATGTTGATATGATCTTTAAAATATGATAAAATAAATCTAATTAATACTTGAATTAATTGATATATTGCTCAATATGAATGTTATTTAATTTATTATCTCTTTGGATGGTTGAATATGCAATAGAAAGAGATTTTCTCATTTCATCCTCCATGTGTTAGTATTACTTCACATGCTATTACTAGTTGATGATTACCTAAAAGCATGTCAATCAATGTTGTAATCCGATGGTTCGGTTGATGATCACCGGGATTAAAATTGATCTTGGAAATCGTGAACCGGTCAACCGATCGTAACCAACCGGTCGGCTGGTTGCTATGTACCTAGGGCAGTAAGCCTTAGGTTGAGAATGTTTTATTTATCTGTTTCGAATTTTTTTAATAAAAATTTGTTTATATTTATTATTATGTATAATATTTTATAAATTATTTTGGTTATATATAAGAGAAGGTTTAATACACGGACGTACACATAGTTTGATTTTGAATAAAAGGGTATTTTGATAAGAAATGGAATTCAAATGGATATACATGGAAAATTGATATAGTTTTAGTTGCTGTTATGTCATGTTTCATACTATGTGTATAATCATATAGTGTTGAATTGATACGACTAGTATCCCATGTTATATCTATGATTGTTGTCATGATAAATGTGTATAATTATATGTGATATGAATATTTAAATGACATTAGGACAAATAAAAGACATTTTTTATGGATAAATGTCATTAGCAAGGCCGACTGTTAACAAAATGATTAATAAGCGATGAAGATGTACGAAATGAGAAACTGGAAAGGCTAGCATCCATCCTAATTGTACTGAATTGGGGTTGCTCCCTGAATCATGGCAATCTAGTTCACTGCTACTAATAATTCGAATAATCTGTTGCATAGAAAAAACCACAAGGTAGGTGATGGTGATATAATGGAGATGATAAGATGGAACAATGTGAGATGTACTTATATTCAACACAATGAAAGGAGTGACAATGATGACGAGAGATCATGGGATAGATGGTGCAACCAACAGATCGTGTGGAGGCACCCACAACTACTAGTCGAGGGTTATACGGATGAAACATGTGATGATAACACGGTGTCGACACAACGTCTAAAAATATGAACATGAGTAGGATTCACTAGAGATATACATACCCATGAATAACTTTAAAAATGTGCTTAATACCAATAATGACTGCAACTCATAAAGGTGATTTGGAGTGATTTCTCAGTTGATTAGATTGCAGTTGTGAGCATTGTAACAACCTGCAACCTAGTGGGCCTGATTTTTTGCTAAATCGAAAACCCAATTCCACCAAAGCATGAATTGTTGGTTTGGTATTCTACAAATTAAAAAAAAGAATTCATATCAGATCTCTAATGAAATAACTTGCAACGGAATAATTAAAATATAATAGATCACATATGTACTGACCAGGATCGATACTTTCAAAAATCAAGTTTCCTTGTCAGCACCGAACACGCCAAGCACCGGTACATGTCCTTCTAACAATCCTATGAGTTGTAATAAGGAGTGGGTCAGAACAACGTTTTGGTGACTGGAAAATTATACATCTTATACATAACACTATCTTATGTCCATTGTTCACTATCTTATGTTATGTTTGTTTACATTTTATTAGTCGTCTCGAATCCATATCCACGTACTAACCATTCCCAACTACCTTCCATGGATTTATATCTATCTATGTGTGTGTGTGTATCTCATGGTCCTCTAATGGACCCAGATGTTATCCCAACTAGTATCTCTCATTCAACATCCCGTCAGGATCTAATGCCTCATCGTATCACGATCTGGTTATCATATAACTCGAGGAAGTCCTATAGTGCTTTCTGATAGCCTTTCATACATTTCGCCATACTCTTTCCATTGGTCTTTCATACATTTTGCCATGTTCGCTTTGGGGGTCTCTACTTTGTCAGCATCCTAACGTGGACTTGGCTCCATTAACCACCCTGTTCAGGCTTTGAAGGAATCTCGCTATGGGATAAATAGCCTTATCCTAATAAACAATAACAAACAACTATGGCAGTGCATGATCCAGTGTGGTCCACCCTGGTAGGCTATAGATGCAGACCGCTAGGTGTGACCCTGTCCTTCCTATTGACTGCTCGAGACCGATGACGTTCTTGCCTATGACAGCCCTGCCTCTAAATTGGTACCAACACTCACTGCATGGTGTATGATCCCGCTTAGGGCTGTCAATGGATGCTTTCGGATACGGATAGTGCCATATCCGTATCCATATCTGAAATCATTTTCGGATATCCGTATCCGTTTAATTTTCGGATATCGGATATCCGTATTCGCTTAATTTTCGGATACGGACGGATATCGGATATTTATCCGCTCCGCCAATAATTGATAAATTTAAAGGTATAAACGAAAAAGTTTAGATCAATATAAAACATTTTTTGTACTATTGTTTATAAAAAAACAAAGAAATAAAAAATATGGTGATAAAACATTGTTTTATACTAATATATGTATGTGTATCCAAAAATATTCAAAAGTTAAACACTCATAGCCCTATTTTCCTATTTTAAATTATATAAATATGCATCAGTTAATCGGACGGATATTTTTCGGATACGGATACCACTATAACCATATCCGTATCCGAAAAGCTTTTCGGATATCGGATATCCGTATCCGCTTTTCGGATAACGGATATTTTTCATATTTTCGGATACGGATTCGGACGGATATCGGATTTTTCGGGTACCCATTAACAGCCCTAATCCCGCTCATCATCCGTTTAGATTGCCTGGTGAAATCAAGGCAATACCCTCCTCTAAAATAAATGTGAAGCAGACTACTCTATCCTAAGGGTACCCTTCATCTATACGCAAGCGTCTACTCTCTACGGGTCCTACGGTTAGACATGTCCCATATTAGCATGGTGTTACACAACAGTTGATAGCCCCTTACGGTGGGCAGACTTCTGTTATGTAACCTTACTGACCTCGCATTCCAACCTATTCTAATTACCTTCACCATTTTCTTTATATAATTTATACATTAAATTATAATAATTCACAACCCGTCATAAATGCATATTCAATGCTATTTATATACATATCTCTTATATATATATATATTCTTATTCTTGCATTCTTTTACTTTTATTGCCTCTATAGTTATTATAATTGACCCTAAGTCATCATTTTATTATGTGTTTTACTTTTCTCCTTCAGATTCATTTATCGCTTCATTTTATCAAGTTCTTAGTATCGTTGCCAATTCATTTATCAGTTCTATCTTCCATTTATATTCCCATATTATTCTGTATTTCTTCCTGCCTATTTTCCACATTTTCCTTTTCATTACTCTCCATCTTATTAGTATTTTTATTTCACTCTCATCTAAATGTTCAACTTTTAAATTTTACTATACTTTAATACACTGGAACTAAACTTCTATCATATAAATATTAACACGGTAAATTTCCATATTTTATCCAAAGAGAAGATGTTTTGTATAGTGTTAGCAATTACACGGAATTATCTTTTTGTTTCTTGAATTAAACGGTACAAAATGATAGGGTTAAGCGTATGCTCTAGGGACAATTATGTAATTTGTTATATATATCTAACTCGTTAACTAATCTTGTTAAAAATAAAAGGTATTTTCTACTTTATATAATGTGTTATATTAATTAATCAATTTAATTAAAAGTGTGTTTGATAGAAAACCCATAAATGGTATATTTTGTGACAATAGTTACAAAGTGTTGTAACTGTGAGTAATTTATCATAATGGATACAAATATACCATTTTAAATGTTCTAGTAAAGATGCATCGAGACTGGATATCGATGTATCAGTTGAGACTAGAGTACATAACGCTCTTCAAATGTTGGACGGTGTATTACCCATGACTGCTGGGGACACCTAGCGTTATGCACTGATAGTTATTAGATAACTATGGAACGACTCACTCGATAGTTTTTTGTTGGTTAAGATAACTAAGGCCAAACTAGAAATATCAATATGACTGATTTACACAGTTCCATCGACCTGAGAATACTGTCGATCTTCAGTATGAAAGCTCCGCTTTAGTTATAGTCAAATCATCACATGACGTCTATCGAATGACTATAGTTGGGTCGAGTGGAAGTATTGGAAGTGAAGTACTCTTCAAGAGAGGATTCATCTCCATAGTTATATGAGGTTAGTATCTTGATCAATTCAAGCCAACTCTTTGGTTAATAATTATTATTATTATTGAACCATGGACTTTGTATTTAGACTATAAAGTTAAATATGGACGATGTTGGAATTTTGACCATTACCAAAATCCATAAGTCTTTGATAAAGAGAATTTATGTAAATAAATATCACAACCGGGTAATGCTTATTAAACTACAATTGGATTTTACCAAAACTGAGTGAGCGATAAATTTGGCCATAATATCACACCATCTAATAAGTGACATGTGAATGTTAATATTAGAATAGTTTAATGTTAATCTCTGATTGAATTTACACCCAAGAGTTACACAGTCGAAATGTTTAATTCTCTTTAGATCAAATAGTTTTATTAGTTTAAAATTGTTATAAATTAATTAATGTTTATAATTAATTAATGTTTATGAAATATTGATTATAAGACCTGAATATGATTTGAGGAATAAATATTGTTATATATATAATAGTTATAAATATGTTAATCGATGCCAGATATCAATAACAAATTAAATTGGATTGAATCAAACAAATTTAGTTTGGGTTAAATGGGCTATTAGCCCATGTTGTTACAGGCTTAGTTTGGCTGCAATAATAAGGCATAGGGGTGGCTAAAAAGATGAAAGGTTTTTTTTGAAATGAATGGTTGAGATTAGGTGAGAAAGAGTATGAGATATTATCCTGGTTTCTCTTATTCAACCAATATATAATCATCTCAAAACCTAACTTGTACTAGACTTTTTGGTCACCTCCATGATCATATTTATGGCCGAATGTAAGGACCCCTTTTTCCGTACCCTTTGAATTGACAATAAACCACACATGTCCAACTCAAATTGTATGAACAAACGGATCATTAAGGATAGAAAGAAAAATAAAGATAGAACGGAACAGAAAAACAGAATCTCACACGAATGGAATAACATATATTATTTCAACAATAATCTTTACAGTGGAAAATTTTAAAACATATATCATAGTCTAACCTAGATTCAGCCTGAACAGTTATAACACCTACCCTTACAGATGCTGACAAAACAAATGCAGTAGAGGATAATAGAATACATCCATATGATGATGAAGACCTCCAGCTCTCATCTGGAAACTCCAAGCGTCTTCAGCTAATCCTGAAACTACTTGGATCTGATCCAAGTATTGAAAATATCCGAATTAGGCTTGATAAACCAACGTGAGATACTCGAAATTTTAAATGTATAGCTCATGACGATGTTAACAAGACCTTTGAAAAGAAGGGTGTCTCATAAGACCACACCCACACATAAATACGGACATGTTTTTACTTTATGATAACCAAAATATTTTTATTACCAAAATAATTTGATATTATGTTAAATGACATTCTTTTTAAAAAAAAATCTTTCAAATAAGGTATCAATACCAGGACTAAGTCTAAGGGAATATATCCGGACTAGGTGAAACGGAATATACCGGACGGAATATATGATACCAAAAGGGGAAGCTGAAATGTTTACAAAGCATTACAACTATTTTGGGAATACAATCAAAACCATAAAGCACGTATCGAAATTGGATTTTCCAATATGATAGGGAACCTCGATAACCACGCATAGCAACCGAAGGTGGTTTTTCGTACAATGACTCACACACCACTATTCCTCATATTGCCACACTTCTTGATATCTGTGACGACCGCCCATGACTCCCGCACCAAATCAAGGAGAAATGTGCGCTGAAGGGCGTGCCAGGCAGCCATGGACGATAGTCAGGGTAAAAAAATAAAACAGCAAACTCTATCGTACAACTCACAGCGCATGGACAAAATACAATAGAGAAATATAATATAGTGAAGCTCCATAGAACAGGACATCATCATATAAGCATCATAATAGTTTTATACCAACATATGAATCATCCATACATCAAAGCCTCACTGCATAACACTCAATCAAATACAGCAGCGGAATATCCAGTACATATAATAAGAAATAATATGCAAAAGCCTCCTGCTCGTCTTCGTTGTCATCAGCGTAAACCTCCATGAACAACACCTGTCACCTGCTACCTAGTCTGCCCATCCCAACATGGATGAACAGCCCAAGGTAATAAGAGGAGACATAAAACCTTGAGTCAGACAAAGTCTTAGTGAGCAGTAAATCAACTATCAAACATACCAAAAGAGTATAAGGGATAAAAGGAATAGGAACCAAACCATCCCACTCCACCTCTTTCTACAGTGATAGCTCCCAGACACACATTAAGGAGAAGCAAGCATAACATAGCAGGCAATTAAAGTAAAGCAATAATCACTCGAGTCAAGGTCGATGTTTTCCAAATACAAACCCCTAAGGCCTAAACCAAGATCAGATAAGCACCCAGAAAACACCGCTCTTGAGACCGAATGATGATACAACCAAACGTCCAAACATCCATGACTCTGGCTATCACTGTTAACCTTGCTTCGAAATCACCGTTAATTGAATGACCGACTCCTTCCCGAGCCATCTATCAAGGGCTAATGGTAACCCCGGTTCTAGACATAACTCCGCACGTCATCATGACCCGTGCCTAGGAATTTTCGCAACTACCCAGAGTACTCGACCACCTACCTGTAGTCTTTAGGGTGTCCAGACCACCTACCTGTAGTCTTTAGGGCAACCCTTTTACTCTTGCTTTGAGTCTGCTAGAACCTTCAACAACGATGAAATCCAAGCCTTCTAGTCATCCTCCTTGACGACTATTCTCAACCTAGCCCAAACTACCTCTTGAGCCATCCATTATCAATCAACTCGAACTACCCTTCAAGTTATTAACATGCTTGGAGTAATCCTTCTCGATTATACCAAGGTTACATCATATCATGCCTCGCCTCATCTTCATCTTAGCAAAGGCTCATCTTAACATCATGGTTTGCCTCATCGCATCATGGCAAAATTCCATCTCAACATCATCCAATCCATACATATGAGCTTCAACATCCACTACATATGCCTTAAGCAACTTTCACCATTCAAGAGCCTCTTCCGTAGCTTTTGAATTGTCTTTGACCATACTTGTCCAAATCTATCAACTAGATAACTCATTCACAACAATCAAACAAGGCAAACATTAATCCAAACAAATAAGTAGTCAATCAAGATCTAAATTGGCATTTATAACTAAAATGGCAATTTCGTAAATAAATGAGAATAGATCTATCATACATGAATCATGGGTTTTTAGCATAGATCTAACAAATATAAATAATGGGTTTTGTCCCTACAACTTGATGAATGAACTTGCAAAAGTAAACATCTTCATAAGTAATGGATCTATACTTAGATCTAAGAAAAAATGCATAAAATCACTATCTACAACACTCCAACAAACCACCAAACCAATATACTCCTTTGGGTCCGCGTGAGAGATAACCACCACTCACCGAATCACCCAAACACTTCAAAAACTATCAACTTCAGATCTGGACAGCAAGGATTCAAGCTTGATTCGTCGAAATCCCGCTTGAAACGATGAAATCTAGCTTGGTTGGATGAAGATCTTCAACTTTGGCTCTTGGATCTTCGATCTTGATCTTCGATCTTGGATGGATGTTAGAACTAAATTGAAATGGACAAAAGGAGATGAAGAAATGTTGTAGTCGAGCTCTCAAAATGGCAGCACTTCGTCGCTTCAAAATCCGGTGCCAAAAAGTGAGCCAAACCCCTCTATTTATAGGCTGAAATCCCCCATGAGTCGTCCGCCCCTATGAGTCGTCCACGACTCATGACTCACGACTCAAGCCACTACGACTCACGACTCAACGCAGCTCAAGGCAAATACGACACAACACACACACATGGCACAGCATGCACACGACTCAACAACCCCTACGACTCATCACCTAGCCTAAGTTCCAACGACTTACGACTCAAGACCCTGCCGACTCAGCTACCCACGACCTAAGCCTTAACCCCTTAAGCCGCTAACCCATGAGTCGGCATCCCTTATGAGTCGGCCAACTACTAAATCGGCGATCTCCTTGGCTCGGCCATGCCTTAAGCCGGTCACTCTATGAGTCGGTCAACACCTATGGGTCGGTCTTCTATGAGTCGGCCATCTTCTTAACCCACTAACTCGGCAACTCACTAACTCGGCCAAACCTATAGGTCGCTACCTCTATGAGTCGGTCAGATTCTCAACTCGGTCCACTAGTTAACTCGTTAACGACTCAACACTTAACACACGAGTTAACTTCCTATACGACTCAGGCTAGAGACAACATAAACAACACTAACGACCTGTAAATTCTACGATTTATCGACACGTAAAATACGGGTCGTTACAATATCCGGTGGCTTCTCGTGCAAGGACTCACACGCTACTAGATCATATAATAAGGGTCATGTCTGGACATCTTGGTGACCTAGATCATACGCCGCCAGTCACCTTGATGGATCATATGCCACCCTCGTCGAACTGAGCCTGAAATATGTAACATAGTTCCCGTATCATTTTTGAGATGTAAGGCTTGAGGGTGAGGTTACGCTCAACTTAGACAAAGCCACGCGTTTCATACAAAACCACACTTTACTTTTCACAAAGCACAATCCATTTAGAATGCCACATTGCCATTCCTTCAATCACCATTTGACTTTTACGAACATACAACCTCTGAGTTCGAATGCCTCTGAGAAGGGTGTTAAGCTAAGAGAAGTTGCTTCTACTATCATTATTAGCGAGTAATCCTTGCAATCCGAAGATTTCAAAACACGACAGAACCACTACTATAAATGTCTCTATTTTAGGAGCTACCCAGAGAATGTCAACAAGCAGTCCTTCCGCTATGAAGATCTTCGGTCTTCAATAGTCATCATCTTTAATATGCCTTTACTTCCGAATGTATATATTGGTTCGAAGTGGTTTTCGAATAAGAATTACTCAAATCTGACTCCGGTTCCTTCGCACCAATCATCGATTAAAAAGATGTTAAGTTCATATGTGATTATCAATCATCATTCAATTTAATTCATCGTGCTTATTCATTCTCAATATCTCTCAGAGATATATTCATTAAATTATTCATTTATCTTCTTAAGAGCATATGGAGCCATTAAGCCTCATTTATCAAATCATTTGGTAAATTTAAACCTTTTTAATCTTGGAATAATTCCAAATCATTTCACCTTTTACTTAGGAAAATATTTTCAAATCATTTACTTAACTCTTTAACAAATATTTTCAATGTCAAATTATAACTTTTAAATGGGTCAAAAACTATGTTATTTAAGACATAGTTTACTACAAACCCAAAACAATTAGTTTCAAGTATATGAATTAAATAACTCCCAATCCTTTATTTAAATCTCCTGGAAAACATTACATTAGAGCATCCGGGCTTTTCCTTCGATCTGTTACACCCCCGTCTAAAAGAGAAAATAGAGGCCAGGTAAGTTCAAGGCACTGGTTGCTCCATTCCTAACCTTAGTTACACATTTTGTTTTATCATTTAGATCTCATAATAGGGACAAATGTACTAGTCTTTTCTGGATTTTCAGTTTGTTATTACATTCAAGTAAATGATTTCTATTATATTGTTTAAGTGTTATAGTAACCATTTATTTAAACTCTTTCTAAAAAAATTATAAAACTTCCAATTTATCTTTAAAACACTTAATTATTTATTTAAAAACATTTATAAATGATTCTAGAAAGAATCGTTAAGTTTGAATCTTTTTGATTAAAAACACTTATAAATGGTTAAATACTTGAATCTTGAAAAATGCTTAAAACAACCCTTTTAACGTTTGAAAATTCTTACTTTACAATTCAAATCTCTTTCAAACCATTTTGATGGATTTATCAAATCTATTTCATATTTTTAATCATGTAAAAAATATCATTTATAAAGAAATTCCTTCTTGGATTTTGAACTGCAAAACCGCGATGTTTTTAGAAAATTGTTTTGGATATATTTCAAAATCTACTTAATGAAATATTGATTTTCTTTCTTTGTTGGAAAACTATGGATATAATAGTCCGAAAAAATCTCATCTCGAAGCATTCCAAGCTATATTCTACTTTACTTATTTAACCTTTTCGACATGAAATCGCGAACTACCGTTACGCGACACGTCTAGTTTTGACTTGTTTTTCAATTTCTTTCCAAACTTCATTGAAACACTTTTAAATGTTTATACAACATTTCTAAATCATTACAAAATCATTTTAAACAATATTTCCTTATTTCAAACTCATATTTCATTTCGTATTATAAATTATATTATTATAATATTATTTTCAACCTTTTTAAAATTATTTAAAGGCAATATCACTCCATACACATATTATTATGGATTTAATTTCCATTGAATTTAATTTGGTTAATTACTAACTATTTCTCTTATTATTTATCAAACCAAGTAGTTAACCATTTCACAACCATATAATCAACCATAATATCAACTAAGTTACCATCCAATATCAACCAATATTCAACATATTAATTTCTAATTTAACATGTGTATTATTAACTTAAGTTTTATTAAAATAAAACTAATATTTGAATACTCACGATTAGTTCAACTCCACCAAACATTTTCGTGGATTCCCAAATAGATTCCGGTAACACTTCCTTTTTGTTTTCTCGCTCCAGAGCTTCCAATCTCCTTCCTTTCTTCCTTGGTGCTCTCAACCTTGCTTATGAGGGGAAGAGGCTCGGCTAGGGGTGGTGATGGAGGGGAGGCCATGAGTTGTAGGGAGAAAGAGAGGTGGTTTGCAATTGATTTTGAAGTGGATTGATATCCTATAGTTGCTTAAATAATTTTTCTCTTCTACTCTTAGTATTTTGCCATTAATTTTTTATGATAAGAAGCCGTTAGAGAAGCTTTAAGAAAGGAAGAAGAAGAGAAATTTTGATGTGAGTAAGTGAAGAGCCTTTGGTGGTATTTATACATGAAGTTCTTAAGTGAATTTACCTTTCTAACCTTAAGCTACTTTCATTTTTAGCCACAAATTTGCATTATCTTTCCAAGGCATGATTTAGACCCTCAAGTACATGTATTTAATGTAGAAAAGATGGATAAGACATGGAGATTTGAACTTTTTACCAAAATGAAACGATTTCACTTTTTCCATTTTATAAAAATGCATTAAAAATAAACTTGCTCCTTTTCAATGCATGATTTAATGGCTAAGTATGTTATCATTAATGAAGAAGAGATGTATGCTTTGATTTGTGTGAAATTTGATTTGATTTTGCAAAAGTAAACTTACTTTGACATTTTGTGCTTTATTTAACTCTAAATAAATACTTAAGTTAATTAGTTCTCTATTAATACAAGAGAGATGTTAATTTATTTGTTAATATGTTTGTAAAATACTATTCAAGTTGCAAAATGTTTGCACAACTTATATCGATCAAAACGTTGATTTTCGATAAAATATTTTCCGTCACATTTTGGTGTTTTTGTTAAACTATTTATTTATGTAAACCAAACTTGAAAATAAGTTTTTTATCACATTTAATTAATTAAAATAAGCATATTTGACTTATAAAATAATTTAAAACTATATCAAAATTAACTTGCAAATATACGACATTGATTTTGTCAATGCGCGACGAAATTTGTTAACCACTATAACATAAGTGTATAAACATAATTATAAAACCTTTATCAACCTATTATTATCTTTATATAATGATTTTAAAAGCAATTATTTATCCTTTAAAATAATTATTGGACTGTATATTCAATTTTATTGAAGACGTGCTTTTGTCAATTTTGTCAATGTTATGGTAAAAGTCTAAAATCTTTATTCAATTCTAAAAATAAGTTCACCGTTCTTATTTATTATGTAAAACATGATTATTTACCTTTGAAAGTTCTATATTTGAATATTTAAATACATTAATATTTTATTTCCAAAGTAGTAAATTTACGGGTTGTTACACCGATCTTTCCTTCTAAAACTCCTAAAAATTCTCGAATCAAAATCATTTTAAATCCATTTTATTAGACACTTTATTCATTATTATTAGTTGGTTTATTTGGTTTGAAAGAAATCAAAGAATTTTTAATAACAATAATTGTCATTTAAACAATATGATTTTTACAATTTCTTCATTTTGTTTTAATTGGATCTCTAACCCCAAATATAAATTAGCTAAAAATATCCTTTTCAAAACGTACCTTAATAAAGTTAATCATAATATCTATTTCTTTAAACTCAATAATAATTTTTTTAACACCAATAATAGTATTATTAATATTTTCTCTAATTTAGATGATGATATCACTTCTAATCATAACTTAATCATGATTAAAGATTCATAAGATAGATCCATCTTAATAACTTGTTCTTGTCTTTGTTTGATAATGGTTTCTAGGTATTTTCATTTATTCTGTTATTATCCAGTTGGTCTTATTTAGGTTTTTAAATCCTTTCTTTTAAATACATTTATATGTATATTTATTTTGTAAATACACACATATATATGTATAGTTCTAATTTTTTCTTTAGTCATCTTCCAGTTACAGGTATGGGCGATAGAATATCAGGTTCATTTAGCAGGTTTCCTTTCTTCAGATTGCTGGGCATCAGAGGGTAGAGCAGGGTACAGAAGCTACCGGAGCAGGGTACCTTCATCTAGGATGATATATTCCCCGGTTTGGTACCCATTTCTACTGTTCAGAGGCTTCAGAGCGGTTTCTCTTTTCAGCAGATCCACTTCAGTGTAGATGCTTTTTCACCAGAGCAGAGCCCACTTCAGTACAGCTGCTTCTTCACCTCTTCTGATTCAATAGGTTGGAGTTTCCTCACTAGTCTGGGTCTTTGTCTTGTAGCTTTTGTTTTTCCTCTAGTTTCGTAGGTTCTTCTAACACCTTAATATCAGGCGGTGGCCATGCCGGAGCTCGATATTGGGGGTGTGATGGGTGGTAGCCTTGCCGAGACTCATCTTAGGAGTAGCTAAGTTTTGTTGTATGTGTTTTTTGGTTTTGTTACCTGCCAGGCATGTTGGCAGCACCATATATTCGTGTTATATACATATTTGCATGTGTGCTCTCCTCTAATCGTAGAGAATCACACATTTTTCTCAAATATCATTTTAAATCCAAGGCTATTTGATAGTAAAAGGGTTTGTGATTCGAGCTTACAATCTGATGAATTAAGGAATTTCAAGGAAGCGGATCCATCCTTTCAATGTAAAATTGAAGGCGTTTGTTGTAGGTAACCAATTATTTGTATAATATACACATAATTATGGTAAAATAATTTATTTCACATGTTTCCTTGTGTGTGTATGTGTGTTATTATGGTTAGTTAGTTAGGTGAGATTTCTATAGGTAGTGTCATTGTCACAATAACAACTGGCTATGTGCGTAAGTTTAATTTACTCATACACACTCATATTCCATTAGTAATCCAATGATTTATGCTAATTAAATGTATTTTATTTTTAATATCATATTAATTAATACGTATATACATTAATACATAAATCAATACATCTGCACAATTTATATCAAAGTGTATGCATATCATACATAACTAATCTAATAATTTTCTAATATATGTTTACATCTGTTATGAATTTTAATAGCCAAAAATATTTTTTGTTATTCTTATTATTATTTAATTACTATAAGATCTAATAAATTCACATAAAAAAATAACGTTTTGAAAATTTAATTCTATATTTTATAAAATTAGTTTATCATATTAGATGCTCTTGGCAAAAATTTCATATTTTTTACAATTGTTTTTGTATTTTAAAAAATAAAATTAAAAATTGGCCGTTTAGTAATTAATTAATTAAAAATAAAATTTTTATTCAAAAAATCTGAATTTTTTTGGCAAACCTTAAAATATCATTCCGGATTTTTGAAAAGTTCGAAATTTGAAATTTTATTATATAATTATATTATATTATTTAGTAATTGACCAATTAATGCATAATATATATATTATACAAACTCATATCTATAAATCATTCGAATGAAAAAAATAAAAATTAATTTTTTGCATATATATTTAATTATAATACAAATTTAAATTTATTATTACATTTATATATGTACATATTTATATAATTATTTTATTTAATTTGAATGTGTGTGTGTATATAAATAAGTAAAACAATTTATTTCCATAAATATATATGATTTCATATGTACATATATTTGTTCAATATTTATTTATAACATAATATATATATATATATATATATATCGTAATAAATCTAGTTATATACAGACAAATATATATATATATATATATAATTATAAGTATATGTATATATTTGGACAACATATAATAAATATAGAATGAGCTAATGTGTCCGTTGAGATGTAAATCTCAATATCTATATAAAGACATGTTATACCTTGCATGGAATATCATGTTGCACATGAACACACATATACATATGTATATGATACATATATATACTTATATATTAAGTAAAACTAAATCAACCCCCTCATCTACTCGCTCTGGCCGTTGTTATAGATCCATGGATGTTGATGATGCCGCTCGACCTGACCTTCACTCGTCCAAAGAATTTCCTCCCCTCCGTGCTAACAATCTGTCCCCCTGGTACTATCTACCAGCCCTTGCTTGAGTGATGCTGTAGCTGGTGTAGCCAGTTTATCTGCTGGGAATACGACTTCGTCAATATCAGGTATATCGCTAATCCTCCCAATGTCCGGATCCAATGTGTGTGTCGGTGATAAGCCCAGCTGCGTTTTGGGACATCAAGTTTCGGATTCATTGGTTAAGGACCGTGTATCTGGTGGTATGTTTGGTGATGTCTCTGGCTTGGATGAGTCAGTTGAGTCAGAGTGTTGCAAGTTAAGTGTTTGTATCAATGCAGCAGTGGGATCTGAACCTATAATCAGTGCTAAATGTTTGGTTTCCCCTTTGTGTGACGCAACTCCTGATCTACCTTCTGTAGAGGCTAGTCCTAGGCATTATTTGGATATGCCTGATTGCTCCAAATTTGGTTCAGCTAGTGGTACTCCATCTGTTCGGCATAATGTCAATACCAATGTAGTCCCTGTGCTCAATGAATTAACTCCTGGTGATATCATGCACGCGGTCTGTTCTCCCATTATTGCAAAGTGACCCAATCCTGAGGCCTTTCCAGGTGTTGAGGAATGTCGCCCTGCTGATCCTTGCCCAACAGTACCCAAATCTTGGTCTTCTCTTTTTACATCAATGCCCCGTAACGCAGGAGTTTATGAACCGGTTGATTTCGAAATCGTTGAGGAAAACGGAGTGAAGATCCCTCCCCCCAGTGTAATGCAAGCCGGTTTGGACTTTTGGTCAGGATACGTAGTTGGTTTCTTTTTGGACCCTAAACATCGACTTCATGATGCGGCTGCTGTTTGTCGTAGGGCCTGGAGACTACAAGGTGGTCTTAGAGTTAAGTTGGTTGATTCCTTGTACTACATTTTGTTCTCCTCCCCTGCGGAACGTAGTCGTGTTCTTGAGTCTGAGGCAACCTTCATTGATGGTCAGCCTTTTATTATTACCCCCTGGACTCCGACGGTTGCTAGTGCTCGTGAACAAGTATTATCTGTCCCGGTTTGGGTTTATTTCTCTCAAATCCCATCTGCTCTTCAACCTCTGCTTGGTTTGAATTGGCTTGCATGAAATGTTGGTAAATTGATTTGTTTTGACTCTAATACAGTTGCGCGTGATAAGCTAGTTTATGCCAAGGCTCTGATTGAGATTTCTCCCCTTAAGCTGCTTCCAACCTCTATTCCTGTACAGCTAGCTGTTGGTCACGTGGTGGATGTTCGTGTTCGTTATGGATGGGTCCCCGACATTTGTTCCTCCTGTCACTCTTTTGGCCATGTTGCATCTGCTTGCTTGCACTCTGTTGTATCTGCAGCTGCGCCTAAGATTCCTCTACCTCGGCCTCCACTTAGGAAATGGGTTCCCACAGTCTCTCTGGTTGCTCCTGCCCCTGGTCCTTCTCTTTCCTTAGTGCGGCCTGCATCCCCAGTTCCTGCTGTTGTTCCTTCTGTTCTGTCTGCTGAGCCGGATCTCTCTCCGCCTCTCGTTGTTTGGGCCAAGACTGAACATTCTTGGGTTGATCGTCTTTCAGCCATGAGATTCAACCCGGTGGATGACTCCTACTTTAGATATGTATCTGATGATCTATTGGACCTTCGATGCCTCTATTACAGAATTTCTGGTGATTCCTTGGTTCTTGATTTGGATGGTTCGTATGCTGAAATAAATTCTGTTATCCTAGCTGACACTGCCTGGGATCGATCTTTCATTTACTCCTCTGACGTTGACAGTTATGTTCCATCTCTTGCTACTCGTTTCCGCCCCTACTTTGGTTTTCAGGGGTGTGGTCCTCTGGATTCTTCACGAGTTGATGAGGTTGTTGGTGATTCTTCCTCTACGGAGGAGAACTAGTCTAGTTATTTATATCATGTAGCTGTGACATGACTGTCACACTTCTGTGCTGTATTTTTTTATTTCTATCTATCATTGTAGCTGAGGTGTCTCTACCTTACTCCTGTACTTCAACTTTATTACGTTCGTAATAAAAGTGGTCGGTCCACTATAAAATCGTCGGCCATGCCAAAAAAAAGAAAACTAAATCAAATAAACTTCATACAACAATTTATAAAATAAAATACATGATTTTATTTAACGTTGATTTAGAAATGTTCTAAATAAATTAGACTTCATAGGCTCAATAATAATCCAATAGGGTAAAAAAAATTGAAATTCACCCATATCTTTAGCTGTAAGCTGGCCCAGTTCCAACATAAAATATGGTAATTATCCCTATGTTATACATCACTTTCTTTCTATATACATACATCCATTCTTTGTCATTCCAGACGTCATACTTTTATTCAATTGAACTTGATAATATATATAAATCTACTTACAACGATATAAATTAAAATGAACTAAAATATCGGTAAAACCCCAAAATCAAAACTAGCTTTATTTTTAATTTAATTCATAATCTATTGAATAAATATAAATTCCTAATCATCATGCAACATATTAAGATTTCATTAAATTCATATATGACATATAAATATAAATTTCTATTCATTACACAGTACATTAAGGTTTCATCAAATTCATAGCTGACGTATAAATACCAATTCTAACCATTACACAATTCATTGTTATCTTCTATATACAATTTCCAAACTTTTGTTCATAAAAAGAAAGTATTGGATTCATCGATTATAGATTATATAGGCAAGTTTAAATCTCAACATTTCATTTAACAAGAATTTACTTATAAGTTAAATTCAATTTCTCAAGCATATAAGAATAGATATACAACGATATAATCTAATGTTATATAAAAACATATAATATTCTCACTCACCTTTTTAAGTGCTCCCAAATCTCTGGATCTAATCCCTATTAACTGTATTTCAACTTCTGACTCCCTACTTAGATTTCCATATAACATTTACATATAGATCTACTAGAATTTGGATTAGAGAGAAGAGATTTAGATTAATTTATTAATTAAAACTAGATTCATAGTTTACCTCTAATATAGCAACTTAGTTTGAACCTATTTCGATTATCTATCATCTTCTATTCTTCTCCAAGTTGTAAACGTGCAAATTAAATCTATTTCTAATAACCTAGAATTATGGAGGAGAAGAGAAAGTGGCATAGCTTCTGTGATCATTAGAAAATTATGAGTTGGAAGTGAAGCCCTAAGTCTATATTTATAAAGGTTCAAACAAGTGCTAACTGTCCAATCAAACTGATTTAAACCTAAGCCGCACAGCCAAAATTTACCGCACCGTCGCTCCAAAAACATCGTGGGTCGACCTATAAGGACCCCGGTCGACCTCGGTGCTCATAGGTTGACCTATGATACTTAATTTTGCTGAATTAATATTGTTAATTGATTTTTTTAATTACTTCCCTCGTCAACTTAATTATGTTATCACTTACCCAATTTTGTTTACTTAAAGTTTAAGTAACGGTTAAGTTTAACTCAATTATTATCTATTTGCTTAAGTACATATATAATTAATTCTGACACTAAAACTTCAAACTTTAATAACTTTTTTGTTTGAATTCTGATCGCAAACATTATATAGGAAAATTGATTAGAAAATCGCCACAAACATAATGGTGCAAGTTTCGTAGCCAAATTCTTACGGTTGTAAAAGTTCTATTTTTCACTGTTTACTATTTATTAATAATTTTCTTTTTAATTAATTAACATAAAAACGTGGGGTGTTACATTCTCCATCCTTAAAAGAATTTCGTCTGCAAAATTCCTCAAGGGCTCATCATTCAACCTATCGCACATCCATTTTAAACTAATAAATCATGAGCGTGCAAACAAATTTGCAACCAATTGCGCACGGTGCATGGTGTATCACAACATATATGATATGCAAATTGAGCAATTCTAAATTGGCGCTTCCTATGTGAATGCATATTTTAAAACAATTTCCATATATATGGTGCAAAGATCCTAAATATACTGGCAGTTTTACATGTATGCAACCTTTGAAAATCAAAAACTTGCTTTTACATCCAACCTTTTCCTACACTTCTACGAGTAGAAGTATAGTTCAACCAATTTTGCATCTAATACCTACTATCCAAAATCCTAGGATACCATTGCTAATATCCAAAATTTAGAAAAATCTAGTTTTTTAAACATACTTTCTTATGTAGGAAAGGGTCTAGATGAAATTTTTTATATTTCCATCCTTCTCTTATGTACCACTTTCCCCTTTATCTTGGAATCTTCTTTTTTGCCCACATTCCTTTTCCAATTTTTCCAAGTACAGTTAGCATAAGTTAATTTCTTTTTAAGTTTTCAAAACAAGGTTTATTTCAAAAATCGACCTTTTGTTACTAACAAGTTTTGGAAAAAGTGATTCCCTGACTATAGAAGCTTCCTCCTTTATTTCTAACTATATTTCATTTTACTGTCATCTCTGTAGCATAGTAAAATCCATGTTTAACCAGCCCGTCAACTATTCCCCAATGTCAAGTATGTGGCATTTGCAAAATTTAAAAATTTCTCCTTCTTCAATTCAAAAATATTTTTGTGTTACTTTCTAAAATATTCATAAAAATTTAAACTTAAAAATTTTCAAAATATTTTGCAGAGTTATTTTTATTTTTCAAAAATCTACATATGTATAGGTTTTCAAAACAAAAGTTTCCACACCTCGAGAAATCAGGGTTTAGTCAAAAATCCAATATCCATGGTCGAATTCTCTTAATTTACGCGATAAATTTTAAGTTTCAAAACTTTTCTTTTATTTACAATAGCAACCAGCAACCATCAACCAAGTTCAATTATAAATTTCAGCCTTTACGGTACATAGACATTGACCCGTGGCTATTCAACGTTCCCCTAATGTCCCCCGCTTGCTGAAATTTATGAATCTTATTCATCTTTCCATTTTATTGGTATTAAAATAAATTTTCTTAATTTATTTCTTTACTTCCAGGTTCTACTAAATATTTTTCTTATACATTGGTTGACTGTCTTTTTTGAAATTTCCTTATCTTATTGTTTTTCCATAACATTGCGGTCCACCATGAAAACAAAACAAAAGGAACATTTCCTATAATATTGTACGTGCTTTTACCCTCAATAACGACAACTAATGCTTACAACCCAACCTAAATAGAATAATTATTGGAAGTTCGCCATCAACATCAACCAACACTAACGATGTTGTGACCCTATCACTTCATACTCAAATTGAACGAACCTTCCAACATGTCATCCTTTTACAATCCTCATATCTTAACTTTTCCTTTATTTCTTCTAATGAATAAGGTTTATTCATTTCTTCCATCAACATATCTGATTAGAGAACAAATGGTGCCTCCCCACATTGTTGTTGATAGGAAATACAAACTATGCCTGTTTTGAATAACCCATTAGTAATTTATCTTAGTGGAATAAGTTCTCCACCTTCTATCTTAACTTCCTTAATGTGAGTTTACCAATGCCCTCTATGTGTAATTTCCATCTTTTAACCTAAATCTTTTAATGGTTTTCCCAATCTTAATTTTTATTTTCTTTATCTATGATCCTTCATATGAGCATATCCTAGCACTTTTAGAAGCGTACTTAATATCATTTATCATTCCCTTTTGGGTTCCTCTTATGTCTTGCACATATGACTAACGAAATATTCCTAGTTTCTTACAATTATCCTTTACACTCTAAGGGGTTCCTTATTACTTTTCCATGAGTACCCTCTTCACAACCTTATCCTTTACCCCATCTTCCCTAGGCACTAATTTCTATCTACTCCATATTTAAAACTTTCGTTTGGTCATTACCCTTTTTTCAAAAATTAAAACTTCAAAATTTTCAAAAAACTTAATCCCAAAACCTTTGTCTTTAAAAGTACCACTTAAAACCTTTTATCAAATTCATAAGTACTTGGTGTTTCAACCATCTTAAGAAACTTTAATTTACGATCTTTGAACTTACTTTGTTCATTAAGTCTAAGAGAAAATGTTGAGAAAACTTAATTAAAAGTTTCTTTCCTTTTTTTCAAATCAACCTTTTCTTTCCAAAGATCTTTTTAACTTTTACTTCTTATAAATTGAGATTTTTAATCAAACTATTTATTAAGTTTTTTCTTCAAAAACTTTTTTTTTCTTCAAAAACTTATTCGTTACATCAAACCATTCTTTTCAAAAATGCACTTTGCATTTTTTTCCAACACACCTTCTATAAATTTTAAACAATAAAACTTGAGTAGATACTATCATTTTTGTATATCTCAACTTCCAATCTTTAGTGGGGTCTCTAATGCCACGAAAGGCGGACTTTTAAAAAGGTATTTGGAACATAAACAATAATAGAAAATGTCCATTTTTCTTTATTTTGCCTTCAACTTCTTATGTTGCTTTTAATTAGATTAATAACAAAATTTATTTTTATAATCTCCTACATAATTTCTAATTACTTCATTATTTTATTATACTTAAGAATCCTATACTTTAATGCATTGGAACTACTTTGCCCTTTCGAGAGGAATTGTTAACACTAAAATTCCCTATGAATTGCTTAAAAGGGAATTTGAGTTTTATGTGAGATAACAAGGAATTATACTTTTTTTCTTTATTGAAATAAACATTACAAAATACAGTATTTCCCATACTTTGTACATCTCTCTCTTTACGTTTACATTCTAATTATTTCAAACAAAATGCCTTTATTTGTAACTTTCTTGATTCATAAAAACTTATATTTTTATACCTTTTCATTCCAATAAATTAAAATATGTTAAATTCCAACCTAATTACAATAAATCAAACATCGTTCATATTTATATTTCATAACTTTTCTACTATTCAACTCCTCTACCGAAACTGCACTTATTCTCTTAATTTACTATCTTCTTACTTGAACCATTGTAATTCGTTCGCCTACAGCTTTGTGTTAGGGTACCAAATCTTCATTTCTGTACTATTCACCCATATTCCAAACTTATGCCACTTCTTACAAAAAAAAATTCTTTCAAAAGAAATAGCTTTCTACAAAATTTACTTCATTGAAAATTTTAGATTTTTACAAATCTTTATTTCTGTTAAAACTTCATAATTATACTTTTCTTTCTTTACACAGCAACTAGCGAGCTATACACGCCCTATAATTTTCTCATACAGATTGCTTTTATAAAACCATTTTATGGAAACTTTTCAGTTTAACTTTCATTGAAACTTTTATTATACAAATTCTTCTCCAAAATCCAATATCATGTATTTTTCTTCAAACTCCAATATTTGCTCCAGTGCTTTATCAAATATATTAATTGTATATATTTTTTCAACTTTTAAAACTATTTTCCAATGGGTCGGACCCTTAGTGGATTTCTACCTGTTCTCTTAAGAAATCATTCCTTCCGTTTACTAACTTGTTCCTTCCTCGGTATTAATAATCCAATTACCAATTAGGAGTGACCATTTCACACCCTTCTTTAGGAACTTCCACATCTCCCACTATCTATAACATACAGATTCTTTTTTTCCCCTTATCCAGACATATTGTTTATCATCAATTGGGAATCATATGGGGATCTACAATCATTGGGCTACTAAGGACCGACTAGGGAGTCATGTACCATCCAACATCAGAGACTTTCCATATATAACTATTCCATGGTTAGAATTCTTAGGATTTAACGTATATTGTATTTATAGGCAAAATACAAATACGTCCGCTCAACATTTCCTAATTTTTCAAGATCGACTAACCTAAACTCTAATACCAAATGTAACAATCCGCATCCCAGTGGTCCTGAATTTTTTTCTAATCGAAAACCCAAGTCCACCAAAACATAGATTGTTGGTCCAGTATCTTGCAAATAAAACAAAAGAATGCATATCAGAGCTCTAATGAAATAAATTGCATCAGAATAATTAAAATATAATAGATAACATAAGTACTAACTAAGATTTGACACTTTCCAAAATCAAGTGTCCTTGTCAATACCGAACATGCTAAGCACCTGTCCTTCCAACTATCCATGGGCTTTAATGAGGAAGGGGTCAGGACAACATTCTGGTGACTAGTAAATTATACATATTATATATATATATATATATATATATATATATATGTATATGTATATCTTATACCGATTATTCACTATCTCATGTTATGTATGTTTACAATTTATTAGTCATCTCGACTCCATATCCATGTACTGACCATTCCCATCTACCTTTGGTAGATTTATATTTATGTGTATATGTGTATATCCCATGATCCCCTAATGAACCTAGATACTATCCCCACTAGTATCTCTCGTTTAGCAACCCATCAGGATCCAACGCCTCATCGTATCACAATCTCATCACCGTATAACTCAAGGAAGTCATATAGTGCTTATTGGGGTCCTTTCATACATTTCGCTATGTTCTCTTTGGGGATTTTATACGTTTTCTGCTTCGTAACATGGACTCGGCTCCACTAACCACCTCATTCATGCTTTGAAGGAATCTCGCTATGGGTTAACTAGCCTTCCCCTAACAAACAACTATGGCAGTGCATGACCTAGCGTGTTCCACCCTGGTAGGCTATAAAAAAGACCCACTTGGTGTAACCCTATCATTCCCGTTGATCATTCGGTATTGAAGACATTCTTGACCTATAACAGTCCTACCTCTGAATTTGGTACCAACACTTGCAGCATAGTAAACGGTCCCACTTATCATCCATTTAGACTGTCTAGTGCGATCAAGGAAATACCCTCCTCTAAAATAAATTTGAAGCATACTACTATATCCTGAGGGCACCTCTTCATCTATACGCAAGCTTATACTCACAACGGGTCGGTTGGTTGGACATGTTCCATCTTAGTATGGCGTTTCACAATAGTTGATAACTCCTTACAGTGGGCAGACTTATATTGTATAACCCTGTCGACCTTGCATTCCAACCTACTCTGATGATCTTCATCGTTTTCTTTATATAATTTATACATTAAATTATAATAACTCACAACCCACAATAAATACATATTCGAGGCTACCATATACATGTCTCTTATACATATATATCCTCATTCTTACATTCTTTTACTTTCATTGCCTTTATAGTTCTTATAATTAACCCTAAGTTATCATTTTATTACGCGTTTCACTTTTCACCTTCAATTTCATTTACCGCTTCTTTTTATCAAGTTATTAATATCATTGCTAATTCATTTATCAGTTTTATCTTCCATTTCTATTCCCATATTATTCTCTATTTCTTCTTGCTTATTTTCCATACTTTCTTTTTCATTACTTTCCATCTTATTAGTATTTTTATTTCACTCCCATCTTAATGTTCAACTTTAAAAGTTTACAATATTTTAATACATTGGAAATAAACATCTATCATATAAATATTAACATGGTAAAGTACCATATCTTATCAAAAGAGGTGATGTTTGTATAGTGTTTGTAATTACAAGGAATTATCTTTTTATTTCTTGAAATATACGGTACAAAATATGATAATTATCCTTATTTTGTTCGTCTCTTTCTTTTTATATACATATGTCCATTGCTTTTCATTTCAAACGTCACACTTTTATTTAATTTGAACATATATAAATCTACTTATAACAAATAAATTCCAATGAACTAAAATATCACTAAAACCCCAAAAATCAAAACAAGCTTTATTTTCAATTTAATTCATAATCTGTCAAATAATTATAAATCCCTAATCATACGTAGCATATTAAGATTTCATAAATTCATGTCTAACCTATAAATATAAATTTCTAACCATTACATAGTACATTAAGATTTCATCGAATTCATATCCGACATATAAATACCAATTCTAACCATTACGCAATTCATTGTTATCTTCTATAAACAATTTCCAAACTTATGTTCATAACAAGAAAGTAATTGATTCATCGGTTATATATTGCATATGAAAGTTTAAATCTCAATGTTTCATATAACAAGAATTTACTTACAAATTAAATTCAACTTCTCAGGCATATAGGAATAGATCTATAATGATATAATCTAATATTACATTAAAACATACAATATTCACACTCACCTTTCTAAGTGCTCCTAAATCTGTAGATCTAATTCTAGTTATCTTTATTTCAACATCTGACTCCTTATTTGGATTTCCATATAATATTTAAATACAAATCTACCAGAGTTTAGATTAGAGAGAAATATTTAGATTAATTTATTAATTAAAACCAAATTGATAACTTACCTCTAATGTAGCGACTTGGTTTGATCCCATTTCTATTCTCTATCATCATCTATTCTTCTCCAAAGTGTAAACATACAGATTAAATCTATTTTTTAAAAATCCACAATTTTAGAGGAGAAGATAAAGTGATAGAGCTTCTACGCTTATTAGAAAAATTATGAGTTGGAAGTGAAGCCTTAGGTCTATAATGATAGAAGTTCAAACTAGTGCTATTTATCTGATTAAACTGATTTAAATCCAGGCCGTACAGCTAAAATTTACCGCCGCTCCAAAAACATTATAGGTCAACCTATATGGACCCTAGGTCGACTGCTACCGATCGACCTAGGTGCTCCCTAGGTTGACTTAGGATACTTATTTTGGTGAATTCTCACCATTAATTGATTTCGTTAATTACTTCCCTCGTTAACTTAATTATGTTATCTCTTACCCAATTTTGATTGCTTAACGTTCAAGTAACGGTTAAGTTTAAAATTTTCCATTAAACGTTAATCAATTATTAACTATTTTCTTAATTACATATATAATTATTTCTGTCACTAAAACTTCAAATGTTAATCATTTTTTCATTTGAATTCCGATCGAAAAACATTGTATATGAAAATTGATCAGAAAATTTCCACAAACACAGTGGTACAAATTTCATATCCAAATTCTGATGTTTATTAAAGTTCCGTTTTTCACTGTTTGCTGTTTATTAATAAATTTCTTTTTAACTAATGTAAAGACGCTGGGTGTTACAAGCAAATTAATTAGAGTCGTGACATAGGTGTTTATATTGTATGTATGATAAGATGTCGGAGGGTTTAGACTTAGCGAATGTGTGTGTGACATGATTTTATTTCTTAAACATATCCCATATGCCTGACACCATTCAATATTATTCTTTATGCACTATTGTACTCATAACTATTTTTAGCCTGACTTGAGGTTTGTTATGTATTTAACAACATAAGATCAGATCGATGTTGCTTTTCATGATGTTTGCTTTTGGTCATATATCTATTTTGAGATGTCTACTGAGGATGCAGAAGCATACGGTGGTGGAATATCATATTTTTAGTATACCAGTTACCATGTTGTGATGTAGTTCATGTTATTGTTGTTCATAATTGTATTAGACTTGTTATGTCATGTTCTGGTCTGTGATGATGTATTAATGGTACCAGTGTTGTGTGTGTGTGTGTGTGTCGTTTTGTGCTAATTGATATAGTCAACCATGTATATGTGTATGTATTTTGGGATGATCATGTTCCATGGCATCTTTTATGTTCATATTATACTTTGACATTTCCATCATGATATCGCACTCCGGTATCTTTTGTCTTTTATACCTAGATTATATTTCTTATATAATTTCTAATATAAGATTAACTCGGTTATAGGAAGAATGGAACACACAAAAAATGGTTGAATTCACAAATTTCAAAGACAACACAATCTTTAGCCTTGATCAGATTGGAGGGTCTTCTCCTTCTTCTCCATCCCTTTCTCCTCCTCCACTGGATCCAATTCTGCATTCACAATTTCCTCAAAAAGTACTCCTGAATTTTATGATTCAGATTGTCCGATCCAAAAAAACAGAAGTGAGAATTAAAAGCATCAACCTGGAATTGGTTCAAACCAACTAAGCCCGAGTAAGGGAAATACAAACCATTCAAAACAATTTTTAGAAATACTAATCGAGGATTTTTCAATTCAAGATTCACAGAGAATTCAAGAAACTCAACATATTATGTTGAAAACCCCTCTCAGCCTGGTTTGAATACAGATTAACAAATTAAAATTTCAAGAAACCATCCAAGAAACAGTCAGCTATCAGATAAATTTGATTCTCAATTCAATACTAACCCGAATAAAGCTTCTTCATTGGCTGATCTGATAAAAAAAAGGGGATCAAACTCTGAATCTAATCTCAAATATGTTGCTCCTCTCTCAATTAATGATTAGAAAATCATAGTTGTGAATGCAGAGGCCGGCAGAAGGGCAGAAAACAAGTGGTGTCACTCAGTTATTGCCTATGTTTTGGGCAGCAAACCCGCTTATCATCATTTCAAGGCTGTTATAGCAAAATCGTGTACACCCACTGGTAATTTTGATATATTTACCTGTAATAATGGGTTTGTCATTATCAGGTTTACAAATGCAACGGATTATGAAAAAGCTATTAATGGAGGTCCACATTTTATAAATGGAAAACTCATTATTATGAAAAAATGGAATAATAAAATTAATCTTGATAGAGATTTTCTCTCTACTATGCCAATATAGATTAGACTTCCTGAATTGAATCTTAGATTATGGGATAAAGAAATAATGAGTGATATAACTAGCATTGTAGGTATTCCTATTAAATTAGATGAACATACAGCCAAGGAATCAAGACTTTCTTTTGCTAGAATATTAGTGGAAATTAAAGCAAATACTGATTTACCAAATGAAGCTTTTATTTCAATGCATGACGGGGAAAATTTGATGCAAAGCATAAAATATGAATGGATTCCCCTTAGATGCAAGTTATGTTGATGTTTTGGACATACCATTGACAATTGTGCCACTAAAATGGTCTGGAAAGAGAAACAAAACAATCAACAAAAATCCGATGTTGATAGCAGTTTCACAAAGGAAAAAGGAGATTCATTGCCAAACAAAACACTTGAAGAAAATGATTGATCCATATGTCTATCTTTGAATGAAAAGAATAACAGTATCAATGAAGCATTACTATTCAAGAATCAACTCAAGAAATGGAAATTCAAGAAGGCGGTAAGTCATAGAGTTTGGGAAAAAAAATATTGAAACTGCAAAGAGTATTTCAAAAATCTTCTTGAAACAAATGCAAATAGGAAAAATGCAGTAACCACAATCAGGGAAAATAACTCAGAATCGGCAAACATGAACATAGATGATGGTTCATATATTAATGCTATTCTCAGTAAAGAACCGCCTAAAAAACCCAATATTAGTCATGTTGCAATTCACCTTTCCTCTCATACCACAAATCAAAGTTCAAAAATCAGTCTGTAAAAGGCAATCAATTTAGTGGCAAACTCCTCTTCAATATCAAGGAAAAAAAAGAAAGATAAAAAGGAAAAAAGAAGAGGCAAAATGAAAAGCATTAAAGACATAGTCTTTGAAGATAGCATAGAAGATATTGACGACAGTGACTTCAAAAGAAATTACATCTCAAAAAATTCAAAGTGGGAAGAGAAGCTCAAAGCAATTAGCAAAACAACATATAAGAAAAAAGGAAAGAGGATGGAGACTCCGGTGGAGGAGAGCAGTCATAGTGCATAGCTGCTCTTCCTTTGTATCCTTTATGTATCCTTACTAATAATATTATTTCATTATGTCGATAATCTCATGGAATGTTAGAGGACTAAACTCTCCAGAAAGGAAATTAGATTTATCTAATCTCCTTATGTCTTTAAAACCCAGCATTGTTGGATTGCTTGAACATTAATTTAGATGATTCAAAAATTGCTGATTTAGATATTAAAAATTTATATAATTGGAAAATTATTAATAATAAACAAATGGGGGGAAATGGTAGAATATTGGTTATTTGGGATCCTAACATTTGGGATATCTTTCAATATTTTATGAATTTTTAGTTTATTCACTGTAAATGTATAAATAAAGGTGGTTTACAATTAGAAATTACTTTTGTTTATGCTTCTAACAGTGAAAGTAAAAGACTATCTCTTTGGAATAGTCTTGGACAAATTAACTCTAATATGAGTCTTCCTTGGATTATTATTGGTGATTTTAATACTGTCATGCATGGTTTTGAGAAAAAGGGTGGGAATCCTATTCCTTTTAAAAAACTCGAAATGTTACATAACTTTCTTCTTAAAACTAGTTTATATGAACCAACTCTTTTTGGAAATACTTTTACTTGGAAGTCTGGAAAATTTAGAAATATCCACTGTAAATTGGACGTAATTCTTATAAATCATGTTTTTACAAATTATTTTAAAGATTTCAAATGTTTTACCTTCCCCATGCTACCAGTGACCATACTCCAGTTTAAATTTATTTAACTCAAAATAATAATATTCGGAATAACATTCCTTTTAGATTTGTTAATGGCTGGGTTTATGAGGATGGTTACAAATTTAATCAAAAATTGCTTAACCACAAAAAATACTAGGCACTGCCCAATTCAAATTCAATAAACTTCTTCATATTACTAAAGAAAATCTGAAAATCTGGAATAAAAACAGAATTAATAATGAAATTAAAACCATCAGAGATGAATGTGAGCTTAGAATGAATGAATTAGACAAGGATTGCTCAGACATTAATATGGTCAACAATTTTTTCCTAGCTCAAAATAAACTGGTCAAGTCTCTCCATGTGCAGTCTATAAATTTAAGGCAGAAGGCAAAAATAGACTGCTTATTACATGGTGATGAAGCTAGTAAATTATTTTACGCTAAAATGTCCAGTAGGAAACATAGGAATGATATTGGGAAAATTATTCATGTTAAGGTAATGTAATTAATGACTTGGCTTGTATTAGGAAGGAAGCCATCAATTATTTTACTAATCTATGTATTATCAATCTCTATTTTAATTCCTTCCCCAACATTGAATGTAAATTTAAAGTTAATGAAAACAGTAATGATATTCTTTGAGCCCCTATCGGACTTGAGGAGATTAAAAATATCATTTTTAATTCCAATAATCATAAAAGTCCAGGATCAGATGGCTTTGGTGCCAGATTTTATAAAACTCATTGTGAAGAAATCAAATTATTTTTATAAGATTCTATCTCTGAATATTTTTAGGTCTGGTAAATTATTAAAAAATTTAAACCATACTTTTATTACATTGGTCCCAAAGGTTCAAATTCCCAATAGTTTAGAAGACTATAGGCCTATTGCCTGCTGTAATTTCATTTACAAAATTATTTCTAATGTTTTATGTAATAGGATAAAAATATTTTAAAATACCTTATTTCTGAAAACCAAAGTGCTTTCATTCCTGGCAGATTAATTGTTGAAAACACATTGCTTTTACATGAATTAATTAGAAACTTTAATAATAATAAAATCTTATGTGTGTCAAAATTGATTTACATAAAGCATTTGACAAAATAAATAGACATTTCATTATTTACACGATGAAACAAATGGGCTTTTGCAATAAATTTTGTGCTCTTATCCTTGAACGCATTAACAATGTTTCTTATTCTACTTTGGTTCATGGTTCTCCTAATGGGTTTATGCAAAGCAATAGAGGAATTAGACAAAGAGACTCGCTTTCTCCTTATTTATTTACTATTGCAATGAAATATTTCTCAATTCTTATGGAAATTGAGCTTATAAAAGGAAATATCAAACCAATTAATAGAATCAAAGCTTATAAAAGGAAATATCAAACCAACTAATAGAATCAAAACATATATTATTCATTTATTATATGCTGATGATTTTCTTATCTTTTTGAATGCAGACACACCAAGTGCAAAATCCATTGCAAGTATTTTTGACAAGTTAGAAGAGAATGCAGGGTTAAAAATCAACGAATTCAAAAGCAAAATATATTTTAGTAAAGGCTGTTCCAGTAAAATGGACATTTTAAATATCTTAAAATTCAAGGAAGGTATTCTGCCTGTTAAGTATTTGGGTCTTCCACTCAGTGTTAGCCAAATCAATGAAAAGACTGCACATGGTTATTAGATATCATTCAAAATAAATTTGAAGGGTGGGCTAGCAAATTTCTGCCTTTAGCTGGTACAATGGAGTTAACCAAAACTGTTATCATCGCAATCATCATGTGTTGGATCCAAGCCCACAATATCCCAGTAAAAGCAATTCACAAAATTGAAAATTTTTGTGCAAATTTCATTTGGAAAGGAAAACAACACAAAATTTCTTGGGAAAAAATCCGTGTATCAAAGAAAGCTGGTTGTTTGGGTCTGAGAGACATCAATGAATTGAGAGAAGTGTGCAAACTCAAATTATTCTGGAAATTTGTAAATGGCAATTCATTATGGGCAAAGTGGATGAAAGCAAGGTATCTCAAAAATAAGAATTTTTGGACTACTGGTATTGAAAATCATCACTCTTTTTTCGGAAAAATATTCTCAACAGCAGAGACACTGACATTAAGTTTTTGGATAGAAAATTTAAAAATGGAAACCAGAATAGTTTGGGGTTTGACCCTTGGATACATGGAAAACATTAGTTAGTCTTGTGGGATGGAACAACTTATATTTGTTTGGTGAAATCAATGGAAAAGTCGGTAGCATCATTCAAAACAGCTGGTGGAATACATTTTGGCATCCAGCTACTTCTATTTTCAATACAGCCATTAATCAAATCACAATTGATCCTAATCTTCCAAAAGATAAGTGGGAATGGAAACCATCTACAAAAGATTCTTTCTCCATTAAAAAACTTTGGAATTTATAAAAGGTCATGAAACAGAATTGGATTGGCACACAGTTATTTGGAATAAATCAAATTGTCCAAAAATATCCCATTGTGCTTATTTTGCAATTATTAACAGGCTCCCCACTAGGGATAGATGCCTAAAATGGAATAAAAAGGGGATACAATATGTTTGCTTTGCTGAAATGAAACTGAGTGTACCAAGCACTTGTTTTTTGACTGTACTTATTCAAAACATATATGGTTATTGCCAAAACAAACCTCAAAATTAACCCAAATCAGGCTGTTCAGAACATCGGAAAAAGAATCAATATATCCAACAAAACTTCAAATAAAAATCCAAGGAATTCAAAAAAGCTATTATTATGGTTAGTACAACAATCTTTCATGTTTGGAAAGAAAGAAATTAAAGACTTCACTCGCAATCAGAAATAGAAAGCAATCAACTTTGAAAGAAAATTGAATTAGATAGCTAGATTCTTCTCAGTAAACATAGGAATCAAAGCAAAGATTCAAACAATCCAAATCATAAAAACTGGCACATGGGTAAATACGAAGAGAGTTTAGAATCTTTCTTACAGAGTGGGAAAATCACTTCTTCCCCCAATTTGAGGCATCTTCATCATAATGGCAATCATTGGATGGAAAAGCCTTTGAATAATGATAATTCCACTCCCAAATCAGTCGATACTAGTGGCAGCCACTTCTACCATCACAATAGGAAAGGCTTTTGTAATAATAAGGGAAGAATGTTTAAAAATAATTTATTATTTTCTAATAATAAGCAATATTTGAGCTCTAATAATTGTTATCTCATACCTGATAGGGGCGGAAGCTACTGCGCACACACTATTCATGATTAACTCGGGTATTACCATATTAGTTTACCCGACCTCATCTTTTCTTTTGTAAACGTTCTAGGCTTGGCCCACTTACCAACATTTCAAAAAAAGATTAACTCGGTTATGGAAACCCATGTACATTGTTTTGTGCCGAGATGAGATACATATTATTTCATATGTATTAAGGTATTTAAATGTATCCGTGTAGGCCCTAGGGAACGTATACGAGAGATTGCTCCTATCACATCCTTTGCTCTATGTTATCGGACAGTTATTACCTTCTATTGGCATGGGCACTAAGCTTGGGTGTCACCGCTTGGTATCAGGGCAAGGGTTGGGTAAATTTGGAGTGAAAACATATTTGGAATTATATGAGTGAGACTTATAAAGTTACTTAGTCATGAGCAACTCATATATGTGATATACGAGTTAAATAGTGTTCATAGGGATAACCAATGAGTAGTATATGTATATGAGAAGTTGTATTATTATATGTACTTGTTAGTGTGTTTTATATATTTAAATATACTACCTGTACCTCTTCTCTAATGAGCGATGAATATTTATTTGGCAATGAGCATGGCAGGCCCAAGTAAACCTAGAGCAGGTGCATCGACCGACCCTTCCATTGATCAACCTAGTGGTTCAAGCGGTTCTAGCATCCTCTTGACCATCGAGTAGTGGATGGAGGTCATGAGGAACATCCAAGGCATAGGTGTGGTTGGATTTCAGAATTTGAACCTATGTTTGGACTTCATAAAGCTTTGCAATGACTACATAAACCTAGTTGGCGAGCCATTCCTAGGGAAAGAAGAAGTGTGGGTGTTCATTCTTGGCTAAGGACGTGCGAGAGGATATTTGATGATTTGGGTTTATTTGACCAGGATATGATAAAAATGGTATAGTTGCAATTAAGTGCTTTAAATTGGTATGATGCAATGTTGCAAAGACAACAGAAGAGGACATTTCATGGCATAGATTAAAAGAAATGTTCAAAGCTCAGTTTCTTCCAAAAGCCGAGAAAGCAATAGTGCTTAGAAAGTTTACAGACTTAAAGCAAGGTGACACTTTAGTGCAAGTTTGTGTAAATAAGTTCAATGTGTTATCTAAATATAGCCCGGCTCTTATCAGCACACTAATATAAAAGAATGAGAAGTTCGTCTTGTTGCTAAGGTATGATTTGAGAGATTGATTAATCACTTGGCTCTAATTCCCATTTGAGGAGACTGTTGACACAACTTGAGGTTTGAGAGAGTTCATGAGCAGGATTCAATGGCAGTAGGATTGTCTATTCAGACCACTCAGCATTTTCAACATAAGAATCGCAAGCAGTTCTTTCAGAAAAGAATTGAAAGTTTAAGAGAAGCAAGAAACCATTTAAGCCTAAGGAACAAGGACCGAAGAAGATTCAGGACCAATCTTAAGTAGAGTGCTATGCTTATGGAATCAAAGGTCGTTGTGTTAAATAATGTAGAAGTACAAATCAAGGTTGAATCAAGAAATGCGTTAATTACAATGAGATGTCATGTATCAAGGCAGTGCACCAAGACAAAGAAGCAGACTTGAGGCAATAATTTCACTGTAATGGGTCCAAGTACATTTGAGCAAGACAAAGGAAAACAAGCTACAATTTTGGAAGGTATCTTTTACTTCCATGATATTTATTACGAGTTCATTTCGATACAGACACATCACATTTTCTTGTGTCAAGAGAACTAGTAGAGAAGTTAGATATTAGTTTTACTCCATTAGTCACTTCCCTTAGATTAGCTAACTTGATAGGTGGTTATGCTACTTTAGGAATGAAGCATTATGATGTCATGATTTGGTTATATGGATGTTTTTACTTATGTGATTTGCATGTGATGGATTTTGTAGGATTTAAGATTATTCCCAACATGGATCAGCTCAAGCGCTATCAAGCTTGAGTATTCGGTGCTCAAAGGGTGATCATACTTCAGCATCCCGGTCAGTACGACTATATTCTTGCTACTCTTGAAGCATCTAAAGCTGGTTCTAGGCTTTCTTTATATGTCTTGGAATCTCAAGACAATGAAGTAAAGTTGAGTACAATAGTTAGAGATTTTTCAGATATCTTTGAGCTAGCTGCTAATTTGTTACCCCATTGAACGATTGAGTTTCGGATCGATCTTATTCTTGGTGCTTAACCATTCAGTAGGTTGCTAAACCGAACATGCCCAAAAGAAATGGAAGAATTAAGATTGCATGAGTTTGAGCAGAAGAGTTTTATCCGACCTAGTAGCTCACTATGAGGCGCATCAAATTATTTATCAAAAGGTAAATGCATCTCTTCATCTTTAAATAGATTATATAAAGTTAAATGACCTTACTATCAAGAATAAATATCTACTGCCAAGAATTGATGATTTATTTGACCAACTGAGTGGTGCCAAAGTCTTTTATTTACTTGATCTCGCTACAGGTCTTTACCAACTTCAGTTTGTAGAAGATAGTATTCCTCTCACTGCATTCAGGACTAGGCATGGTTCTTATGAGTGACTCATGATGTCATTTAGGTTGACGAACACTCCTGCATATTCATTGACCTAATAAGCCGAGTATTTAAAAATTATTTACATAAATTCATCCCGGTCTTTATCGATGATATCCTTGTAAATACTAAATCTAAAAAAAGCATGCTATTTATTTGAGGACGATGTTGGAGATTTTGTGAGCTCACCGAATCAAATCCAAATTCTCAAAATGTTATATTCAGAAGATAGAAGTTAAATGGGATATAGTTTCAAATAAAGGAACTTCAATTGATCTAGCCAAAGTTGAAGTCGTTTAGAAATGGAAGAGGTCGGATCAATGATTGAGATTCACAGTTTCTTGGGATTAGCAGGATATTACAGGAGACTTATCTTGGATTTCTCTGAATTTTCTATTCCAGTCACTTACTTAACGAAGAAAAAAGTGAAGTTCATCTGGTCAGACTAAGTGTAGGGGTGAATTTTTAAAGCTTAAGGAGTTGCTTTCTAATGCTCATATCCTTATAGTTTCCGAAGTCAACCAGAACCTTGTAGTTTATGCAGAATGCTTGTGGGATAGTATTTGGTGTTGTATTGATGTAGTGTGATAGAGACGTAGCATACACATCTAGACAACCTAGGCCAAATGAGATCTCATATACCACTCGTGATCCTGAGCTAACTACAGTTGTACATGCATCGTAGCCATGAGGGCATTATCAATTGGGGTGAGAGGCCGGCCGTTTCCTATACAGACCCAAGTCATCGAAGTATTTGTTTTCTCAAATATATCTAAATATATGACAACAAAATGGCTTGAATTCTTAGATGCATATGATTTTGATTAAGTACACTCTACGCAAGTGGAATAGAATTGCAAATGTCCTTACTAGAAAGCATCAAGCTATTGTTTCTATGATGGTAGCTTAGCAGACTGATTTAGATTTACCACCATAGTGTGATATTCAATTTGGGAGGTTGAATGACTCGACGACTATCTGAGTTAATTTTGAGTTTTGACTGAGCTTGCTTAATCGAATCCATGCAATTTAGAAGGATGATACAATTTTAGCAGATTGGCTTAGTCGATTACAAAGTAGAGGTTACGCAAATGGTTTTAGTAGATCCAAGCATGACACAAATGGCCGTGTGGCAACTTGCCCTCTTGACACGTCGATCTAAAGCCTAGATTGACTTTCGAACTTACTTCGTTGCCGAGAAGTACGAGCTATCGGGTTTTTAAAATATTACAAAGACTAAGAACATACATATCTGATCTATGACATTCTACATTTATGATCTCACAGTGGAAAGCGGTAAAATATAAATATAGAAAATATCCATCTCAGAAAATATCTTAAAACATGGTATTTGAAACAGTACGAAGTCAGATCCAGAGTACATAGAAATACAATATATAATCTGATAAATATGAAGTACCGAATACGATAACAGTTACATGGAGAGTAATATAAAATGATAAGCAACTCCAATGCTGAACTCTCCTCTCTGCGTACTAAACTCGGACCCATCACATGCTGCCTTGTCCTCTTGTAGTGGGGAAAAAGAAAGAAAAAGTGGTGGGTTAGACAAAAATATGGTGAATGGGTACATCATTATTATATGGTGATCACATACAATTGACTTTTGTGATACTCTATGTGACCTAGGATGTCCTACAAGTGTCCATGAATCACTTGTTTCTTAATTTAAGTGGTTAACTTAATACACACTTACACTAAAGACTTGTGCAGGCTAATATTTAGGGTCAGACAACTAATCAAAACTCAAGAAAACTAATGGTCGGTTGATAACTGCTAGAACTATTCTACCTAGGTTTTCCTATAATTTTCAACCATGGCACCATGTTTTCCATAATTACGACTACACGTAACCAATCAAACATAGGTTTCCTTACAATTTCCATCATGGTACTATATTTCCACAACTATGACTACAAATATCCTAGTTGCGCATCGAGGGGGATCCCGCAATGTTGACTCGCCAAAGTGTCTCATCGTCGCTGTATCATGTCCACTTCTTAATGGCAATGTAACGCCTCTTATTACACCGTGCCGAAATTAGGAACCAAACAACATCATGTCGCATCATCATGAGTACTAAAGAACTCGCATTAGTATTGGGCCACGCACTCCATTAGACATCATTGTCAGTGTTGTGTGTCCACCGTAGAACCTCATGTGGGTGCAATTTGCGATAGAATCACCCTCATTGAATATCGATCCCTGATGAATAAATATCATCTACCCAGTCCCGGAAAGTCCTAGTATCACCACATAGGCAACCGGATTCCCTACTTATCCTAGCATCCATACATATATATAATATACACTTAGGTCAAGGTATGAACTATGCTCAGAAATGCTAACTAGTCGATTGCTTGCTCCTAGAGCGATCGACCGCTTGTTGTCAACCACTCCAGTGGCTGCGGTGGATCGGTTATCGCTGTTTAATTCGGGATTATTGTTATTTTTGTTCGCTATTTACTGGTTAATCATGTTTGTTCCTAAATATAAACAGTAAACCTATAGTTTTCGTATATAACTATTTCGGTGAATCCTAAATTTATGAAATTTAAGTTGTATTGGTTCAAACACATATCCAATTTACAGTAAATAGTTTAACCTAAGTTTAACATCGATATCAACAGGTTATATGACTTCATATTTGATTAGTAGTAAAGTTTATAACTAGAATCGATTCTTAATTAACATGTTAACATTAATTTATTTTTACTGAAGATTTTATTATCTTGAACAAGCTAAATCAAATAGGGTATACTAAAATTAACTTCGTATAAATAATCTAACTAATAATATACCCACTCACCTCAAATCCAAGCTATTATCACCGAGTTACACCAGGAATCTCCTCCATTTACTAGCTCTCTACTTGATTAGATTTAGTTTCTCTTCTTCTTCTTTAGATTTTAATTTAGTTTTGTTTCGAAGAAATTTGGTTTGAAAAGAAAAGAATTTGAGAGAGTTTGGACGTACTATTTATTTTCTGATGAATTAAGGTTTCATTAGCATGTTATTTATAGGGGTTCAAGTTATTTTGAACTGTTTAAAATATAAGATGTAAATCTGACCACTGATAAAACTATATGATCTAATCTAGGTCATTGGCCTATGCAAACCCTAATCATTTATTGTTGACCAGTCAACCGCTATGATTGGGACGATCGATCACCAGTGGTCAATGGGTCCCTATACACCCGTCGGCCGGTGGAGCTTTTTTTTATTTTAGTATATTTTTCTTTCCAAATTTATTTATTAATTATTTCCAATTCCAAAATTTAAAACATTTGAAACTTCTTCATACTAGCTTCGATTTAAAAAGATTATATATGAAAATTGTCCAAAAAATTGCTATGAACACAGCAACCAAAGTTTCTTAGCTAGATTTGAATGTTTGTAAAAATTACATTTTTTCCCTTATTATATTTAAATTTAATACTTTTATTAAATTTCCGCTTAATTTTCTAGGGTGTTACAGGTTGTTTGAGATATAATGGAAGACTATGTATTCCTAACATACCTGATCTAAAGAAGGAGATATTAGATAAGCGCCATCCATCCATATTTGCTACACATTGAGATGGATCAAAGATGTATAAGGATGTGAAGAGGATATATTATTGGGAAGGAATGAAGCAAGACATGTAGTATACATAAAGCGATGTATTACATGCCAGTCGGTGAAGGACGAACATCAGAAGCACAATAGACTACTTTAGCCTCTTGAAGTACCGTAGTGGAAATGTGAGTAGGTATACGTGGACTTTCATTTTAAATAATCCACTTATTTAACATGATACCATATTGAATCGACCCAGTAAAGATCATAAATATGTGTTTTGTTTCAAATTCTGTGGACTTTATTGGTGGGCTTCATATGTCAAGGCAAGGCAATGGAAGCATTTAGGTGACAGTCGAATGACTCATCAAAAGTGCTCACTTTATCCTAGTTTGATCAAATCAAATGGCAGAGAGCCTTGCTAAGCTATTCATCAAGCACATTGACTGATTTCATGGTGTTCCAATTAGTATTGTTTATGACTATGATCGTTTATTTGCTAGTCATTTAAGGAAAAGTCTACAAAGTGCTTTAGGAATTGAGTTAAATCCGGGCATAGCTTACCATCCACAGATGGATGGGCGAACCGAGAGAGTCAACCAAATAGTAGGAAATCTTCTTAGAGCTTGTATTTTGGAGTTTGGTGGTTCATGGGAGGACCATCGTCATTTAATTGAGTTATCCTACAACAATAATTTTCAAACCAGCATCAGTATTGCTCCATTCATAGCCTTATATGGTAGGTTGTGTCGATCTCCAACATGTTAGCTAGAGATAGGAGATTGCTTAGTTTTAGGGTCAGAGAAACAACTAAAAAGATAAATATTGTCAAAGACAAGATGAAAACAACTTACTATAAGAAGAAGAGCTACGCTAACATGAAAGAAGTGTAACAACCCATCGTCTATGACACCCTGATTCACATATAAAATGATGCATACAACGTATACTGTAACAACCCATACTTTAATGGGCCTAAATTTCAACAGAAATCGAAACTCATGTCCATCAAAGCATAGATAATTGGATTTGGTACCTACAAATAAGCACGGGCGTTATCAGAGATTGATAGAAATCTAAACTTACTATGGAAATAATAATAGGATAAGAATACTGACTATGACTGCTAGCTTGAAATTAATGGTGTTTCTAGGATAACGGATTGTCACATTACCATCGAGCAGGAGAGAAAAGAAGACTTCTCCAACAACAAGACATATCCAGCTCAGTGACCTGTTCCACTAAATCTATCCTATGGATTTTCATAAGGAGAGGGGTAGAACAATGTTCTGGTGACTCGAAAACCTATAAACCGTCCATAACATAAATTTATGTCGATTGGTTTCCATTTAATAGTTATGTCTATTAAGGTTAGCAATTCAACCTAACCTTGCATTGCACACACGATTACCTATCTACCCTTCCCAAGGTACAAAATACCGACGAAGCCTTATCAACACCCCAATACTTCCAAATCCATTTGCCACTTAATACTTCTAAATATGATGCGACTTCTATAATCACCACAAAATACTTTTAAAATAAAATATGCAGACAATGTCATTTAAGACCTCAATCAAGGTAGAGCCTGTCATTTAGGACCTATTACTAAGGTGGTTTCCTAACAATGTTGTCAATGGTCAGTTGGTCCTAGCTATAAAGACCTCTAACCACTATTTAAAGCTTCTAATGTTTAGTGTCCAACTATTACCACGTCTATCGCCAATACAATCGTAATCATGTAAAAGATATTACCCAAGTCACTCAATACCTTTAAAAGGACTAGGAGGACTTCTAACCATTTAATACCGATATTCTAGGCATGTCCTATGTCACTTAATATATATCCTCAAGCGGACTCCTCACTGGTACTATCGTTATTACGGCCTTAGCAATGCGAGAGACTGTATCTAAGCCACTTAATACCTCATTGATAAGAACAAGATAGACCCCTGACCATTTAACACCTATTTATAGGTATGACTTTATCATTTAATACCCAACCCCAAGGTGAACTCCTAACTGGTACTATACAGCCGACGTCGCTTCGAATCTCACTAGGTTACTTAATACATCTTTTTAGAAAAGAGGTGAACCCTTAGATTAATCACTTAATACTTCAAACCCGAAGCAAACCCTTCACGAGATATCCACTATCACTCTTAGTTATAAATATGGAATCTCATTAGGTTACTGCTTTCGGTAAGGAGGCGCTCACTAAAATAGCCACTTAACATCTCAACACAGAACTAAACCCTTTTAGAGATATCCTTATTTATTTGGTATCTCACTAGGCTACTTAGTACTTCTTTTAAGGAGACAGGCGGACCATACAACCACTTAATACCTCAAACCAGAAGCGAACCCCTATGGAGATATCCCTCACCGCTCTTAATTCCAATTTGGACCATTTAATACTTTTCAGTTAAGAAAGCATGCCTCATCACTCACGTCGTCATGGGTACTAGGATTAGTGATATTTCACATCAGTAGTAAGTGCACCCAACTGCCAGTAGTCTCAAAGTGAAGGTCAATCTTCCATCGAGTAACTCTATTTATCTTGCATCACTAACCTACTAAGTCCAATTAACCATCCTAAGTCCTTACTTATATTATCTTAGGTAGACATTGGACTTAGCTTACTAATTCCCTATTTACTTAAGGCAATAAGATTAACCTTAAATACTTATCTACCCATAAATCCCCTTTGATGCTCATAAGTGTCAATTTGTCCATAAAATCCTAAATGACATTTCCTAAGACATTTATGTATAATTACTACCTTTATATCCATTTGTCCTTATTAATTGTAACTTCCAAATTCATTTCCATTAATTGCCCATTAATTGGAGTTACAGTCTATAATTAACCTATTGTAATCCCTAATCTAATCTTATCCATTATTTCTCATTAATTTCCTATTAATTAGGGATATAATCCTTTGTTTTCTATTAATTATTGGCAATTCCTAATTTATTGCTCATTAATAGGAATGACTGCTTTTCCAAATTCTACCTATTTGCTTTTCTAAATATAATAATAACTAACGAATGTTAAGCATAAAAATGCACGAATAAATGTTGTTCTTCTTTATTAAATAAACCACTTATTCTTATCCAAATATATTATAGTCATAAATATGAAACTAGGATATGTCTTCCATATTTAATTTGCTAGAACCAAATTCTTTGGGAAGATTTCCCCCTAGATTTCCATAAATTGGTTTTAACACAAAAGGAAAGATTTACAACGCTTGAAATTACAAGGAATGGATAATTTCTTTTTATTTGGAACAAATAATGTAAACTACTAAGAATAAATTTGTACTTTACACATCTCTTCCCATTTTGTTTTATTCCTTGTTAAATCAAGCGTCGCTTTTTTGAATCAAAAGTGGAAAATGTAAACAAATTTATCAAAATCAAATAGATATTCTTCCCCAAATTAAATTATGGAAAATCTACAACATAACACAAATTTGGGCAATAATCCAAAAACCATATTTTATACCCAAGTACAGATCTGGAATAGAAATATAACATTCAAATTCTAAAATCTTTGGGACCGATTTCCAGATCTAGGTGTAAATATATTTCAACTGAATCTAAAATAAGAATATATAGGCAATAGTTTTCTATACTGATTAAGCCTACAATTAACAAATAAAATTGATTTAGGCATAAAAATCAAATGCATGTCTAAAATCATAAACAATATATAAAGTTTTCTACTTACCTTTTAAAAGCGATCCAAATCTCAAGATCTGAAGTAGAACCTTAAATTCATCTTCAAATCCTTTTTAATCCAATAAATATGTATAAAATGGTATATACATACATTGGAATTACAAATCTGGAAAAAGATTTGGGATTGGGGAGAGAAAATAGATACAAATATGTAAATTATATAAGTTATCTCAAACGCACGTATAGTTGATTCTCTTCCCTTCTCTTTTTTATTAGATTTCTATTCTTCTTCAATTTGTATGAATATAAATATCTTATTTTTATAATTTAGAAAGAAAGTTGATAAGAAACAATGGCAGAGCTTCGCTACTGTCTCCAGAAAAATATGAGAAGAGAAGGTAGGGTTAGGCCTGAGTTTATAGGCATAAGAATCAACCTAAACATTCAATTTAAAATATTAAATTCGGACCGTTGTGGCCTAAGTTTATTGCATCGGCAGTTACCCAACCAATCAACTGCCTCATATATACCGGTTAACTGCTATATGTTGACCAGTCGACCTATGGGCCCAGACGAATAATTATAAACGTTAATTTTTCTTATTCGAATTACTTTCGTTCCGAATTAGTTTTTTGTCCGTAACTTCTTCGTTTGGACTCCGATCGTAAAACTCCAGTTATGAAAGTTGCTCAGAATTTAGCCACGAATGCAATTGTGCATGTTTCATGGTTAAATCACACCATTTGCACAAATTATATTTCTTGGAGTATAATTAATTAACTAACTAATTAGAAACTAACGTCAAATTACGCGATGTTACATTCTTCCTCCTTAAAAAGAATTTCGTCCCCAAAATTTAACTAATGACCAAGTCAAGGGTTTTTCTCCTAATTATCCTAAACTACACAACCAATGAATGTATAACTAATTTTGTAATCAAACGCGCATAGGTGCATTATGTGTTACTGTATCACTACACGGAAAATATGTATGCAGAATGAATCTAAATCGAATTCCCCTATATGAATGCATTTCTTTTGAAAACAAGTTTGGAAAAATATGATGCAAACAACCTATATATATACTGGCATTTCTACATGTATGCAGCTTTTTGAAAAATCTTTTCACGTAAAAACCCCATACTCCTACGAGTAGAAGCATGAAGCAACCAATTTTACATCCACTTTCCACCATCCAATATTGTAACGCATCGAAAAATCGTTTCTGAAACTTTACTCACATGCTAAAAAAGTAATTTAGGTGGAGAATTTGACATTCTTACCAACTATAATTTTTCTTATTCCCATAGTACAATGGAAATTCCCTCGCTGTCTTGGGTTTACTCTAAATTTTCCACATACAAAATGCATAAGGAGGCTTATTTCAAACTCTAAAATGGAACTAAATCTAAAAATAGACACGCGCGTGTCGTCGACAAGATATGAAAATAGAAATTCCAAATCTAAAATAGCTTTTTCCTTGTTACCACTTGCGTTTATCGCATCGTCAATCCCAATGCACCGCTAATTCTGCAATTTCTAGATCTATTTGTCATCTCTACACTTAACATGTGGCCTTCAAAATCAATTATTTCATAAAACAATCATTCTCACTTTTCAAATTTATACGTTATTTCGAAAATAAAATCCCAAAATATTCAGACGCACATTTTTACTTCAAATTATAGTTTTATAATTTAAGAGCCAAAAATAACTTAAACCTAAAAACTTCTTTTCTTTCAAAGAGAACTTTTCAAATCAACGGAAAGAATTTCTAAATATTTTTCTTCTCAATTTTTTTGATAAATCAAGTCATAATTTCAGCGTAGTCGGAAGTCGGTTATGCGTTAAATGCTAAACCAAATCCTAAAATCTACATTTAACCTTTACCCATAAACTTGACATTTTATTTAAAAAATGTCGTCACATCCATTATTCAAAAATGTCAGCTTTTAAGGAACATGAGAAATGACCCGTGATACTAAAACAACTTTATCACGTCCTTCGCTAAAATTTTCCAACTTTTCTTAACTTCTAGTCTTATATTGTATTTACTGTTAGTTAAATGTCTTTTTGAAATTCCCATTTGATACTGCTTCTTTACTATGCTTATATATAAGAGTGGTTCGCATGTTTAGAAATAATAACACATTAAATAAATAGAAGCTCATAATATCGTGTATGCCTTTTAAAAGAGACAAGTAACAGTTTTACAACCCTAAGAAACCTAAAGAGAAGAACAAATGTTGGAAGGGAAAAGAAACAACACCATAAATCCTAAAATAATGCCTACTGACTATGGATGTCTTGCTCCACGGCTGGAGCTCGATCCATTACTGCAACCCTTAAATGGTTGTAGCATGTCGGCTATATATCCAATATCGTACTGCTAGCGCAACGGGTATTGCCGACGGCTTGGAATTGCCATCTTCTTAAGGAAGGGTCTAATGATGGCAGAAGGAATCTTCTACTAAACTACTTCTCCATGGAGGTTCACCTACAATACCTAAAGACGGGAGTGGATAGGTGAAGATACGAAAAGTAAATCGATGGAGTTGCTAATACTTGATCACCAAATTGAATCAAATAGGTGCAGGTCTAATTGACGGCGACGCCACCAATAATATCATAGGTGGTCTTCCGCATCATGGGATATATCCAGACGTAACTTTCCATCTTAAGGATGACGTTGCGCTGAATGATGCACACAATCAGACTGGTAATCGGACATAAATTATCCGTCTTTCAAACACCAACATCCTGGGAAAAGATCTGCTGCAAAATCTTTGAGTTGGTCACTTCAAAATCATCCAAGTTTGCGTCCTTCGCGGAGGCCTCCAAAATCTCAACAAGATCATCATTAGTCAGCTCAATCAAGATACCCTTCGCATCCAAATTAATCAAACTATTGTCTCCATTAAAATTCTGCATTAATAACACATCTAAAAGGTAGATGCGGCAACTGGTAACATTCCCACTCAAAGGTCTCAAAGAGAGGATCGACGCAAATCTTACTGTGACGAATAACTCTTTCGGACTAAAAGCGACGAAACCTTTTGCTCATGCCATTCTAACCAAGTGGCCTTTTGATGGTTGGGACCATAATGGTTCAAGGAAAAATCGACAGTGCAGAAAGGTGTCTTGGGCTAAGAAGTGGTCAAGGAGAGGAAATATGATTTAGATCTGGAGTGATGGTTGGGAAAGATTTAACGTGCAAAACCAGCATAAGAGGGAGGCGAGGTTGCTACTCTTAGGGAAGTTGATACTTGAACGAGGATGAGGATGGAGATTGGGTTAGGCTTGTTGAGGAAGGAGGAACGAAAGAAGGCAAATGGTGAAATTCGGACACAACTTTTATAGTTCCATTACAGGTTCAAGTTGTGCCAAAACTCGTTAACAGGTAGACCAGTCTAGGTTTACCTCTAGATGGTCAACCGCTAGACGGGCTTTGGGCGTTAATTAAACCTAGACCTAATTAGGGTCTTATTAAATAATAATATTCGTTTCGTGCCCTCTCCTATAATTCAACACACTTCGAAAAGTTCCTGTCCTCATCATGGCAATGTCAAAGCCTACCGCCTAGTCCCGAACCACGCTTCAGCAATTCAAAGTAGTCCCAACAAAACTGATGCGACCAACAACACTACCAAAAACTCAATAATATTCCGACTACTATTTCCTGCCTACTTCGCACGAAAATATTTCTTCCAATAGCTGGTGGGTACAACAACACTTCAAACTACATACCCTAATAAAATTGAATATCATTCCTATTTTGTCTGTACCTTAAAGAGAGAAGATTTTAAAAACCCTCGATTTATTAACGAAAGCCACTGAGGTAAATATATGCTTCTTTATACTTGTTTCTAAATAATAGAAAGTATTTCACATCAAAATTTCTCTTAAAGATCAAACTTATATATTATAAATATTTCAGGGTTTCAAAAAACTCCTTTTTTTTTAAAATACAAATTTTCCAATTTGGAAAAATATTTCCTTGCCAAAATCAAAATCAAGCCTTTATTGTTGTATATAAATATTTAAGGATTTCAAAAATTAATATTTTATAAACTGAAAATCTCTTAGCATGACCATCCTTGTGGTATATGTGTTAATTTCAAAACTTTCCCAAAATAGAATTTCCAAAATAAATTCCTGGAGAAAGAATTCGTTTGAAAACTCTTTCTCCAAAATCTAAGGCATTTTCAAAATATTGTTATAAAAATTCTCTCATAGGTTTTAGACTAAGGAATTGACATTAATTATTCAAATAAAAATCTGAATAACCATTAAAGAGGTGATCAAGGAATGCACCCTAGCAAAAACTTGCTTCCAGACAATTGCACATATAGACTCTAATTTCCCGTCCATCTGGAATAAATGTGTGTATCCGACTGGAACTCATCATCAGAATCCAAAATCACAAGGTAGCTGGAATCTCCACCATCAAGTCGAACACCTCCAGCCTTCGAGATTATGCTATACTTCGTACTTATGCTCTTCATCAGTAGCACTTTGCGCATCGCCAGCACTCCATGGGGTATATAAAGTCAACGTGAAAATCTTAACTCTAAGATATTTCCAACCCACAATTGCCTTTTATTTTCCTTCATAGTGGAACTACAACTACTTCTATAGTCGAAACTTTTAGAATCTAGCATAAAAATATAATAATACTAGATAGAAAAGTACGAATATGTTCTCTCTATTTATCCTAATTCTTCTGATCTACTAATCTAGGCTCTAATACCAAATGCAATAACACATACCTTAATGGGCCTAAATTTTGATAAAAGTCGAAATCCAAATCCATTAAAGCATAGATCGTTGGATTTGATACCTGCAAATAAGCATGAGCATTATCAGAAATCGATAGAAATCTAAACTCACAGCGCAAATAATAATAGGATAAGAATACCAATTATGACTACTACATTAGAATCAATGGTATTCTTTGGATAATAGATTGTCACATCGGCATCGAGCAAGAGAGAAAAGAAAACTTCTCTAACAGCAAAACATATCCAACTCCATTGACCTGTTCCTCTAAATCTATCATGTGGGTTGTAATGAGGAGAGGTTTAGAACAAAGTTCTGGTGACTCGGAATTCTATAAACTGTCCATAACATAAATTTATACTAATTGGTTTCCATATGATAGTTATGTTTATTAAGGTTAGCAATTCAACCTAACCTTGCAATGCACATACGATTACTTATCTCCCCCTTCCCAAGTTAGAAAATATCATCGAAGTCTTATCAACCACCCAATACTTCCAAACTCATTTGCTACTCAATACTTCTAAATAAGAAGCAGACTTCTATAATCAACACAAAATACTTTTAAAAGAAAAATAGGCAGACTCTGTCATTTAAGACCTCAATCAAGATAGACTCGTCATTTAAGACCTATTCCTAAGGTAGTTTCCTAACAATGTTGTCAATGGTCGGTGGGTCCTAGCTACAAAGACCTTTGACCACTGTTTAAGGCTTTCGACATTTAATGTCCAACTATTACCGTGTCTATCGCTAATAAAATTGTAGCCATATAAATGACCGTACCCAAGCCACTTAATACCTTTAAAAGGACTAGGCGGACTTAATACCTTATTGATAAGGACTAGGTAGACCCCTGACCATTTAACACTTATTTATAGGCAGGCCTTTGTCATTTAATACCTAACCCCAAGACGGATTCCTTACTGGTACTATCTAGCTGACATCTCTTGAAATCTCACTAGGTTAATTATTACTTCTTTTTAGAAAAGAGGCAAACCCTTAGATTAGTCACTTATACCTCAATCCTAAAGCGAACCCTTCTCGAGATATCTATTATGACTCGTAATTATAAATATGGAATCTCATTAGGTTACTTCTTTCGGTTAGGAAGCATGTCCTAAAATAGTCACTGAACACCTTAACATAAAGTAAACCCTTTTAAAGACATCATTATTTATTTGAAATCTCAGTAGGCTACTTAATACTTCTTTTTAGGAGAGGCAGACGCTACATCTACTTAAGACCTCAAACCAGATGTAAAACCCTATGGAGATATCCCTCACCGCTCCTAATTCCAAATTTGGACCATTTAATACTTTTCGGTTAAGAAAGCAGGCCCAATCTCTCATGTCATCATGAATCCTAGGATTAGTGATATCTCACATCAGTAGTAAGTGCACCCGACTGCCGGTAGTCTCAAAGTGAAGGATAGTCTTCTATCGAGTGACTCTATTGACTTTGCATCACTAACCTACTAAGTCCAATTAACAATCCTAAGCCTTTACTTATATTATCTTAGGTAGACATTGGACTTAGCTTACTAATTCCCTTCTTACTTAAGGCAAGAAAATCTACCTTAAATATTTATCTATTCATAAATCCCCTTTTATGCTCGTAAATGTCAATTTGTCCATAAAATCATAATGGACATTTCTAAGACATTTATGTATGATTACTAATTTTAAATTAGTATCCTTTTATATCTGTTCCATTTTTATCAGTCCCTTTTTATCCATTTGTCCTTATTAAATTGAACTCCCAAATTCATTTCCATGAATTGCCTATTAATTGGAGTTACGGTCTTTACTTAACAAATTATACCCTCTAATCTAATCCTATCCATTATTTCCTATTAATTTCCCATTAATTAGGGTTACATTCCTTTTTTTAATAATTATTAGCAATTCATAATTCATAATTTTTCATCCGTAACTTCTTCGTTTGGACTCCGATTGCAAAACTCCAAATATGAAAGTTGCTTAGAGTTTCGCCACAAACGTAATGATGCAAGTTTTATTGTCAACTTCCATCGTTTTCACAAATTCCATTTTTGGAGTCTAATTAATAAGCAGCCAACTAATTAGATAACTAACGCCAAATTACAGGGTGTTACATAGACCTCGCAGCTAGCGGATTGCTTTAAGGTGGGATACAAAACAAATCATATAGTTATCTACAATATTCTACAATTTTTGAAACTCATAATGGAAGGAATAAAATATAATAGTAATTAATAATACAATAATCCCAAATGAAGAAAATAATACAGTATTGAATATACTCCCCTTACAACATTATTCTACCATCGAGTAATAAAAACAACCTAATGTCTGGGAATAACGAGATAAAATAATAGATAGCTAATAGACAAATATATGCACGTCTCCATCGCACCACCATGCCTCCAGGTCACCATCAGTCGTCTCCATCGATCCGTCAGAGTATAACTAAAAAGAAGAAAATGATAGAGGGGGTCAAACATATGTCTAGTGAGCAAAATGCATCATATAAGTGTATGATACTAATAATCCAGTAACCCAACACTTATACTCAAAATCATACCTCAACTCATGTCGCCTACACCCAACAAGTCAGCTAAACAAAATATAATATTGTAATGACACCATATGATAAGGTCTCATTAAAATCTCACTCATATCTAATTATATGCACTCAATCGAACCCAAATTCTCAGTTCGCATGCCAAAGACCGACTGCAACATGATTAGGCCTAAAGTCCCACCCGTTATCTTTAAAAATGTATGCGACTTGCTATTGAGGAACTATATGTCTCAGCTTACTATTGCTAAACTATAAGCGACTCACCGCCGAGGGACTACATGCCCCAGCCCACTATCGCCAAAATCGTGGATGACTTGCTACGGACGAACTCTATATCTCGGCTCGATATCATCAAACCGTAAGCAACTTTATATGAGGAGTGCAATGTCTCAACCCAATATTGTTAAATCGTTAGCGACTCACTATCGAGGAATTCAATGTCTCCACCCACTATCACCAAATGATAATCAACTCGCTGGCGAGGAACGCAACGTCTCTGCCCACTTTCGCCAGACCATAAGTGACTTGCTACTGATGAATGCAATGTCCCAGCCCATTATCGCCAAATGGTAAGCAACTTGCTATCAGTGAACACAATGTCCCAACCCACTATCGCCAAATGGTAGGTGACTTACTACCGAGGAACAAAAAGTCTCAACCTATTATCCCTAATTGTAAGCAAGTCGCTACTGAGGAACAATTTGCCTCGTTCCACTATTGTCATACAGACCAATGTATAGCGAATCTACTAAAACAAAGCACTTTTTAGAAGTTTCTCAAAAAACAACAAACAATACACTAGGGCTGTTATGGTAATAGTTACCATTACCATTTTGCAATGTTACCGTACCATTATTGTTGGTAAGCTAAAATTGCCTACCGTTACTATTACCGATCGACCGGTATACCAAAGACTGGTATACCGATAATCTTGTGACCGTTACACCGGTAATGGTAAATACCATTGTCTAAAAAAAGTTCGTAACTTGACATATTTTTACACTATAACACATCTTCATTTTATATTTATATTATTACTTAATAAAAGACATAAATGTGAAAAAAAAAGTGTATTTGGTATTATTTCACCTAATTACTGAACTAAATTTAATCATTTGTTTAGTTCTAAATGCCTACAATAAACATATCATACGAATACACATGTGTTTTAAATTGACTAGTAAAATTATCGTTACCGCTGGTTTTGAAGAAATATTATCGATAATTTACCATTACCATACCGATTAAAATTTGTATACTAATTTCAGTCAAAAATGGTTACCGATTGACCATTAATGATATGATAACGATAAATTTACCATTTTCATAACAACACTAGTTTAACCTACGAAGAATTTTGGTGTATTATTTTAGTTAAACATTAGATTTAGAATTTTATTGTGACCATGGTTATGGTTGTAGATTATTTCCTTTTCAGAGTACAATGTTCATGGTCATGTTCTTAAGTTGTGTACGCTTATCCATTTGACATAATTATTTCTTAGAACAAACTTACATCCATACCATAGAAAATTTCCAATGGGTATAACGTAGGCGATCTCTTTAGTGAATGTTACAAGTACAGACATGCAAGTGTTTAATGTGCATGTTATTATTTGATATTAATTATTAAACCAAAAAATGGACCAACACCCTGGTTTGAGTGCGAAAGCACTAGCCATGTTCTCACAGAGCAATAATATAGATGATAAGTATAGAAAAAGACAGTAAAAGGGAGAAGAAAAGGAATTTTCATAGTGGTTTGGTTGTTAACAAAGCCTACGTCACTTTATATTTTTATTATAGACTGATTGCTGTTACAAGTGATGTTTGGTTGAAAGGCTTTGGACTGTCCTTAGTTAGATTGAATCCCTAGAGTTGGAATCCATTGGAGAATCATAGTGAATCCTCTTGGAGATTGTTGTGAGGGAGGTAGAGAGTGAAGAAAGTTTCCAGTAGAGCTTCAGCCACCAGTCCGAAGAAGATCCCATTTATGTTGTAGGTAGGATGGTATTTATAGAGATTGAAGAGTTACTGGACCAGGCCTGTTCATTAACTGCTTGCATATGGACTTAGGAAGATGTAGTGAAGCTCAGCTCGCGGCTCTAGCTAAAACTATGGATCACTACGTCTATGGATCGCTAGCGATCCATAGATTTAGCTCGCGTGCGAGCCAATCACTTTGCTCCTATTTTCCCTTCGTCGCCTAGTTAGCTCGCGAAGGGTCCCCAAACATGTATAGATCGCTGGCGATCCATGGTGTTATTTCTAGAGAATCATATACTTAGCATATTTTGGTTTTCTTCGCATCCAATGTGCCTTAGCGACCCAGTGATGAAGTATGGATCACTGGCGATTCATAGTGCATGGATCGCTGGCAATCCATGCACTTAGACTTTTACTGGACTTTGACGTCTGGCATGCTTTTGTTGTTTTGTTTTGATAGCGATTTACTAACTAGTTGTATTTAACCGTTGATTAGATTGGACGGATGTTGGCCACTTGGTCTAGTCAAACTCAAACTTCGCTTTAACCTTTTTTGCTTGAGTTTTGAGCCGTTCTGACTCCATCAAGTCATTGCATATTCTCTTGGATCATGTTATCCGAGTTTTTAACCCAACAGAAACCAATAGAAAATAGAACAACATTATGGGGATAGGATGGGGTAGGACTTAACCAGAAAAGCCAAGACAAGGGACAAAGACCAAGCTATACGATTGGGATCAACGAAGCCGAGATATCAGCATTCCTTTAATCCAATTAGTAGTTGAATGTAAAAAGCTAGTGAATTTCCATCAAAACATAATAGCAATGATAAAAGGCTATGGAAGCATCTCCAATTCCAAACTCTAGAAAATCCCTAATTGCTTAGCTCATTAGCGACCCATGCCTTTGCTCAAACCATCAAACAAACTAGCTGTGGAACACTAAGAAAATAGGAAAGATATTTGATTACAAACGAGCCAAGTTTATGGGTCTCCAACGACCCATAGTATTGACTCGTTTTGCGAGCCCAAACTTCCCTAGGTCGTCTACTACTTACCTACGAGCCGATGAACGCATGGCCTGGCCCAGAAGCTCCACGATCTCTATAAATATCATCCTACCTGCAACGTAAATAGGATATTCTCCAGACTAGTTGCTAAAGCTCTACTGGAACTATTCTTCACTCTTTGCCTCTCTTATAACAATCTCCAAAGGAATACACTGTGATTCTTTAGTGGATTCTAACTCTGGAGATTCAATCTAGCTAGAAAATAATCAAAGCCTTATAATCAAACATCTATTTTAACAGCAATCAGTCTATAATAAAACTATAAAGTGGACGTAGGTTTCATTAAAAGTCGAACCATTATAAAAATTCTCTATCTACTTTCTTTTACTATTCTTTCTTTATATCCGTGATCCGTTGTATTGCTTTGTTAGAATAGGGCTGGTGCTTGCAAACTCTAACCAGGGCATTGGTTTATTTTTGGGTCAACGTTTTGGTGCTTTCACTGAGAGACCAACTCAAGATCTAGATCTAACTATCTACTTTGGATCCCATAGGTCTAAAAGTTAGATCCCCAATGTTTGGTTGAAGAACTCGCTGTTTTAGGACCAGTGGCTCCTGGAAGAAGAAAAACTACCTCTGGAAGATCCACAGGAGCAGTAATAGCTGAAGAAGGAGCTAGTCTCCAACAAGCCGAAGTAAATGGTGCTAACTTAGGAAACCAGGCACCAACATCCTCCAGTCAGCATGAAGTCGTCACCAGGGATGAGTTGAATAAGAAGGCTAAAGAGATAAATTAGAAAATGGAAAACAATCAAAAGGTTCTGATGGAGAAGCTCAAGCTTTGTTTACCCTACAATCAAACCCCGCTCCAAGGGCTGTGCCTGAATCGATGACTTGTATAGAATAAGAGAATTCTTATGTTTTTGGCCTGCATAGAAGGAACGGAAAGCAGCCATAAAGAAGGGTGACAATAGGATGTGGCATGGAGGAGAATGAGAATAATCCACATGGCGTAAGGCAAACGATCTTGAATTGGAATCAAGGGGAAAAACCCCGCAGGAAGATATAGATGTCAATCTCTTCGATTCAGAAGATGGAGAGCAAGGTAATCAGATGCAAGATAACGTCAATGCGTTCGATGATGCTAGAAACATCCAAACTGTCCCAGTTAGGCCAACTGCAAGCCAACGAGGTCCCGTGGGAGTGGCTCTCCCTGAGATTAGAGAGCGTAGGCTTCATCCCATGCGCCATGACCTTTGTAGAACTAAACACTCGATAGAGTGACTGATTGCTGCCCCCAGGGCTACTAAACATCAGAGGCATACATAGCAGACATTGTCAGACGGCTGATGGACGGGAGTAAAGATCGAAAGGACAATGAGTGTGGATTTGCCCTGAGTGGACCTCTTTTTCCGATGAGATCTTGAATGTAAGATACCCAAACAAATTCACTATGCCAGCTATACCCTCCTACAATGGAGCGAAGGACCCAAAACCCCATTTGTACAAGTATAGCTGGTACATGGACGGAGCCAATGCTCCAAAGGCTGTCTGCTGCCGATGTTTCCCTATTTTTCTAGGGGGAGTCATGTCTATGTGGTTCATTAGACTCCCTCCAAGATCCATTTCTACTTTTGACCAACTTACAATGAACGTCCTTGACCAGTTCAGGCTTCATACCGCACAATCGAATGTCCCTATCCGAATTGGTCCAAGGGCGCAACGAGCCATTGAAATTATTCATGAGCAGGTTTAACACCGCAGTAACGGAAGTGAGCAACCCCAACGAGGATATGGTTTTTATGGCGTTAGTATGCACTATTCACCTAGAAACGGATTTTGGGAAATGGATTAAGATGAAGTAACCTACCAATAGGAAAGACTCCAATCGTAAAGCAAGCCAGTACTTGAGATTGGAGGAAGCACATGAACTGGAAAGAAAGTCTACCGGTACACAATAGATGAACGCCGGACAGAACGACATGGTGGCAAATCAAAACAAAAGATTTAAAGGTTTGGACAGGGAGACTATACCCCTCTGAATGATACTCTAGAGAATATTTGTCTCGCAACATAAGAGACTAAAGAGTATAAGAAACCTCTTAGAAAGGAGGCAACGGAACAACAAAAGCGCTCGGTGAAATTCTTCTGCTTCCATGAGAAGCACGGGCATAATACAAATGAATGCCACCACCTTAAGGACCTCATCAAAGGGTTAATTCGAGATAACAAACTTCAACAATATGTGAAGAAGCCACAAAAACCAAATCAACTTATGGTCCCTTAGCCTCCTAGAGAGCAAAGAAATCAAGTTGGAACCATCGAAGAAGAGTTGAAACGAACCGACTAGAGGCTTATTATCAGGACAATATCTAGGGGACCACATCCCACACAAAGAAGTTAGGGAGAGATGGAGCGATATGCAAATTCATCAAAGCATGCTCCAAAGGAATCATGTTTAGTAGTAGATGATGAAACTCCGAAAAAGCATCAAAAAGTTCTGAGCGATAATATAGTGTTCCACAATCGGGACACTGAAGGGATTGAAGCTCCAACTCTTGATCCAATGGTGGTGACAGTAGGAATCGGTCTCGCCGTAGTCTGACAAGTGCTGGTTGATAGTGGCAATTCAGTAAACGTACTTTTCAAACGAACTTTTGACCAAATGAAGTTGGCATGAAAAGCATATCCGCGTGCCAGACTAAGATTCAGGAGTTTACCGAAGAACCCAAACAACCGATTGGAACAATCGACCTACCTATGGAGCTTGCGAAGGGTGAGCGATAAGTCACCCTCATTTAGACTTTTGTGATCGTGGATGAAATGTCAGCATACCATGCATTCTTGGGATGACCCACATTAGTCGACTTTAGAATAGCATTGGCCCAATGGTTCCTTATAATGAAGTTCCCTGCTGAGCATGGAGTCAGAATTGTGAAAGGAGACCAAAGCATTGCCCGCGAATGCTACATCGCAGAATTGCACGTGTCAAGAAGAAAAGAAAAAGGAAAGGATGTGGGGAAGACACTCCACATCCGTGAACCCTCCGAATAGCAACTACAGAACCGCCCCTGGATTGAGGACCATAGCCGATTCGACAAGGCTTTGGACCCTAGGAAGAAGAGCTTAGGGGAGAATCGAGCAGCACCGGTAGAATTGATGGTGTCTGTCCCAATCTGTATGGATGACCCAATGTGGGTCCTGAAGACCGGGTTGCACCTTGGAAACAAGATGCGATCGGAGCTAACCAAATTCCTCTGCGCCAATCTAGACATTTTTGCTTGGACACACTCCAATTTGTGTGGGGTATCGCCTGAAATTGTCTGCCACGCACTTAATATTGACCCCAAATTCACATCATTTAAGCAAAAAAGGCGCAACTTAGGCTTGGAATGGTCCAAGGCATCAAGAGAAGAAGTAGATAAAATGATGGCTAATGGCTTCATTCGAGATGCGACCTACACCAAATAGGTATCAAACCCGGTCCTAGTCAAGAAGTTCGATGGAAAGTGGCGAACCTGTATTGATTTCTCGGACCTCAATAAAGCATGTTCAAAGGATAACTTCCCGCTTTCGAGGATTGATCAACTGGTGGATAAAACAGTGGGACATGAGCGGCTATCATTTATGGATGCGTACTCGGGCAATAACCAGATCCTGATGCATGAACCAGATTAAGGGAACACCAACTTCATTACCGATTTGGGACTGTTTTGCTATAGAGTAGCGCCATTTGGTTTGAAAAATGCAAAGGCAACGTACCGAAGGCTAGTGAATACAATGTTCAAATGCCAGATTGGAAAGACTGGAAGTTTATGTAGACGATATGTTAGTCAAATCCTGAGTAGCTACTAACCATCTAGATAATCTTACTGAAATGTTCAAAATACTCCGCAAATATGAAATGAAGCTTAGTCGGCTTAAATGTCACTACAGAGTAGCCTCTGGGAATTCCTGGGATCCATAGCTAGTGCCCAGGGCATCGAAGCGGATCCAGAGCAAATAACAGCGTTATGGGAAGTCCAAGCCCCTAAAAATAAGAAAGAAATTCAAAGCTTGAATGGAAAGGTTGAGTCGGTTCATCTCTAAAGCTACACTAAAGAAAGGAAGTAAAAACTTCGAATGGAGCGAAGCTTGCCAGATAGCTTTTAAGGAACTGCTACGACACATGGAAGCTCCCCCCGATTTTATCGAAGCCGGTAGATGGAGAAGACCTATTCATCTATTTAACGGTTTCCCCACACGCACTAAGCGCAACTCTAGTGCAGGAAGAAGCGAGAATCCATCGACTTATGACTACGTTAGCAAATGATTCACCGGAGCTGGGAAGAATTACCCAAAACTGGAAAAGCTAGCATATTGCCTTTTGATCGCATCCCAGAAATTACGACCGTACTTCTAGGCTCATCCGACTAAAATATTGACTGACCGGTCCCTGAAGCAAGTTTATACCGGCCAGAAACTTCCGGTTGACTAATCAAGTGGAATATAGAGTTGAGCCAATATGACATCACATACCATCTAAGGAAAACAATCAACGGGAAAGCGTTGGCCGGCGTCATTGCCGAATTTACCGTAAGGGAAGACAAGGAGGAAGTTCAGTCGGAAGCAGGCACGCAATGGAAGCTCTTCGTCAACGGTGCATCAAACAACTTCTGTTCGGGAGCAGGGGTAGTGCTTGAAACCCCGAGGGGTGAGCCATTATCTATGCTTTGCACTTAGAATTCCCAGAAACAAATAATGAAGAGGGTATGAAGCCTTGATCGCTAGATTAAAGGTTGTAAAGGAACTTAGGATAAAATCTATCCACAAATACAGCGACTCTCAGTGGACTAAAGAGCATGAAGAAAATCTCGCCCCGTACCTATCCAAAGTACAAGAGCTATTAAGTGATATCGAGCACTAAACCAGAACTCACATCCAACGAGAGAAAAACGCCAAGGCATACTATTTGGCCAAGCTGGCAAGCTTCGGAGAAGCTCAGTCACTGGGATTGGTTCCAATTGAACGCTAACCAACCCGATCATAGACGAAATGGACTAGATTCTAGAGACCACTGTCAAGCCATATACATGGATGACACCGATAAAGGGATGTCTACTTGCAGGAGCCCTACCAACCGACCGAAATCAACAAAAGAAGCTCCTCCAAAAGGTGCCATAGTTCATGATACAAGATGGGATACTTTATCGAAGGGAATTCTCGACCCCTCTTCTTAGATGTATGAGCGATGATGAAGCATGACGAATCCTATAGGAAGTACACAAAGGCAAGTGTAGAGACCACACTGGGGGGCAGACGCTGGCAAAGAAAGTCCTTCGGTATGGATACTTCTGGCCAACAATAAATCGCGACGCCGTAGATCATGCCAAAAAATGCGATTATTGTCAGCAAAATTAAGAGAACTCCTTCAATGGAACCAAAAAAAATGGTCAGCCCATGGCCGTTTGTGATATAGGGCATCGATTGGATTGGTGTCCTTCCAATACCTAATGTAGAAGCCAAATATGCTATAGTTGCCATGGATAATTTCACAAAATGGGCCGAAACGGAACTACTAGCCACCATAACCCAAAAAAAGTTATTAACTTTGTCACTAAAAACATCATTTGCAGGGTTTGGTGTGCCTAAAAAATCATCACTGACAATGGAACCCAATTCGAAAGTGTCGAGTTCAAAGACTTCCGTAGGCGCTTCTGAATCGGAAAAAGCTTTCCTACGGTGGCTCACCCATAAGCAAACGGGAAAGTAGAAGCAATAAACAAGATCATCAAATCCACCATCAAAAAGCAATTAACAAGAGAAAAAGGAAATTGGGTTGATGAACTTTCACTCGCACTATAGGCTTACAAAACTACACATAAAGCTGCAACTGGCCACACTCCTTTCACATTAGCATATGGTTCAGAAGCAATGATTTTTGTTGAATTAGAAGTCCCTTGGCACCTGAGGCATAATTTTAAACAAGCACATAACGAGCAACTCCTACTCGAATCGCTAGAGATGGTCAATAAAAAAGGAGAAGAAGCAGAGTTGAGAATTGCTGCCCACTAGAAAAGGGTTGCACGATACTTTAACTCCAAATTTCATAGTCAAACCTTTTAAGTTGGAGATCTTACGCTCAAGTGAGTGTACCCTGTTCCGGGGGCCTTCAGAACAAATTGGGAAGGACCATATGTCATTAATCAAAAGCTCGGCGATGGGACTTTTAAGCTGACAATCGTCGATGGAGTTGCAGTTCCCAGAGCCTGGATAGCAGATTACTCTGCCGTTATTTTATCTAAAAAACAATTTTATGTATTTTCTATTTTTCAACAAATAAGACATCCCGGAAATGCCGGTGGCATTCTAAATAGGTAAAGAATCTACCATGCTTTCCTTAATAAAGTTTGCTTTTTGAACCAACCAAACTGTGTTCATAAAAATTACCTGCCGAGTAAACGAAAGTAAATCGGCTCAAACCGTTGGATCGGTGGAACTAGATCCTTGCCTCTCAAAAAAACCGTTGTTTCCCCGGCAACCTCGGGAGGTAAAACTAACCCCTCGCATTGCCCAGAGATAGGCAGCACTGAGAAGCACCTAAAAAAATTGACTTCCTTTTGTTGCTTGGAGATAGGCCACAGGAGCACCAAACTGAAACTCCTCGCATTGTCCGGAGATAGGCAACACCGATGAGCATAAAAACGGACTCCTCACGTTGCTCGAAGATATGCAGCACCGGGGAGCAACTTAAAAAACTAACTTCTCCGTATTTCCCGGAGATAGGCAGTGCCGGGGAGCAACTTAAAAAACTAACTCCTCTGTATTGCACGGAGATAGGCAGCGCCGAGGAGCAACTTAAAAATCTGAACCTCCTCGCGTTGCCTGAAGATAGGCAATGCTGAGGAACATCAAAAGCCGCACAACTCATAAGCCGCTCATTCAAATTGAAACTCCTCGCGTTGACCGAAGATAGGAAACGCCGAGGAACATCAAAAGCCGTGCATCTCGTAAGCTGGGCACCCAAGCTGAAACTCCTCGCATTGCCTGGAGTTAGGCAAAGCTGAGGAACATCAAAACCGTGCATCTCGTAAGCCATGCACTCAAACTGAAACTCCTTGCATTGCCTGGGGATAGGCAATGCCGAGGACATCGAAAACAAACTCCACGCGTTGCCTGGAGATAGGCGACGCTGAGGAACGTCGAAAACAAACTCCTCGCATTGCACAGAGAAAGGCAATGCCGAGGAACATCAAAAGCCACGCATCTTGTAAGCAGCGCACTCAAATTCCTCACGTTGCCCGAAGATATGCAATGTCGATGAACATTAAAAATGAACTCCTCGCGTTGCCTGGAGATAGGCGACACCGAGGAACATCGAAAACACATTCTTTCCGTTGCCCGGAGATAGGCAACATCGAGGAACATCAAAAGCCGCGCATCTCATAAGCTGCAAACTCAAACTGACACCCTCGCATTGCCCCAAAGTAGGCAACGCCGAGGAACATTGAAAACAAAATCCTCACATTGCTCGGAGATAGGCAACGCCAAGGAAGCTTAAAATAAACTTCTTGCATTTCCCGGAGATAGGTAACGCCGATGAACATCTAAAACCAACTTCTCGTATTGCCTAGAGATAGACAATGCCGAAAAGCATCCAAACTCACACTCCCTACTACACAAGTGGGGCACTAATCCTAAAATAATAGCCCACCGCGCGACTCGAAGATGGGTAGCGCCATGGAAAGTGAGAAACCCTATGCATATAGTCAGGAATAATTGGTGCTAGAAGGAAGGCACTCAATGATTGACAATGCATATCCATGCATAAATTGCATACTTACCTGAATGCCACCGGAAACTAAGAATACATGTTAAGGTCATAAAACTTTCGAAAAAAGATCAGGTCATGACTTAGCTAGATTTTCGATAGGTCATCTTTACCCTAAGCTACAATTTTTTTTAAAGTAAACAACCCTATGAACTGGAGGCATACACTTGTACCGAGACATAATCACGCAAATGCAACAAGTTCACAAATTATGTCACTCCAAACAACAATAAGCCCACAAGTTCTATCTCAAAGTTTTATGAACTTCCAAAAAAATTCTAAACAAAAATTTCTTAGTGTTAGATTTTTTTTAAAAAGTTTGGTGAATTTCTAAACAAAAATTCTCTAAGTGATGTTAATATCTAAGTTCTATCACTTCGAATGAAGGACTTTGGCTATAATCACAGAACTAGAAAAGCATGAAATGAAACAAGCACAAGTACACAAAACATATATGAATAGAAAGATAAAAGTATAGTCAAAATATCATTGTATTTCTTATGATCTTCTGTACACAGGATCAAATGTAGGGCCCATACCCACACCACATGGCCAACAAAGAGAAAATACAGACTCTATAGTAAGGACGCAAAGTGCAGACTCTGCACTTGAAAAAAATGTCTTAAAAAGAAACAAAAACAAGTCAGTCTTCTTGCAAACTGCTGGCCAAAATCAAGTCCATCCTCACGCCAGCCGCTCGACGCTTCTTGCCACTGCTTCCCTTTCCACCTCTGATTGGTAGTTTATGCTTCTTTTTAGGAGAAGTGTCGCCGCCAGCAATGTCAACGTGCACTTCAGTGGAAATATCCTCCTCCTCCTCCTCCTTGACTGCCTCCACCTTTTCCTTCATAACGACAACCAAGTCATGTCGAGTCATCTATGGCTGCTCCGTCTGCATTTCCTGCTCTTGGGCCTCTACTGCAGCTATATCACCTTCCAAAGACGTCGAAGGGTCTTCCAGGCCGTGGAGCGCGACTATCTTCTCGGTTTCTATCCCCAGCTGCAAACTAGATATGCATGTGGGAACTAGGGCGGAAATGGATACAATCGTATAAGATGTGAAAATGGTAGCAGGCATAGGTGCCAAAGTAGTTGGCGCATCAACGGGAAAAGTGGATGGACCTATAAGATCAAAAAGAAAAGCAATAAACTCCTCTTGAGCCTACGGCATAAGATGGAGACTTTCGAATTCGAGAGAAGCATAGACATTACCTGCACCAAAGGAAGGATCATGAATAGTGACTTCGAACTCACCGCCGCCACCTTCTTTTGAGGGCGCCACCACTGAGGAATAATATCAGCTCCTGAACTCATCGACTGGTCGTGGAGCTGCTTCAACGGTCCACCGACACCGGAGGTAGAAGGTCTGGTAAGCACGTCGGTGGCAGTCATCAAGGTAGCATCGGCGGTCTCCCTCTCTCGTTTGACTCGGAGAATCTCTTGGACCTCAAGTAGCGCTGCCGCGGATTCATCATTGAGATAGGCATCTTGCAGCTTTTGATCGGAGTAAACGTCACCGCTGTCAGCAAAATGAGATAAAATTTCCTTCCAAACAAGGGCGAGAGTGAGCGGAAACTTCGGGCCAAGATAGCTGATACTTCCTTTATGCAACAGAGAGTTGATGTAGAAGTTTATAATTGTCACATCCAGCTTCTCCATCTTCCTGTCGAAGGCATGTTGGAGTTCCAAGTAGTCCGCTGTCACCGCAGCCTTCTCAACTTCAACGGCAGTCCTGTTGGCACTAAGCTGCATGACCCGAGCTTGTAGCTTAGCAATGGTCTCAGCTTGGATGGCGATCGTCTTGTTGTGCCTTTCAACAATTAAATCATGATCGGCGATGGTTTTCTTTTGAGCTTCAATAACGGCATTGCGGGCGACCACTTCTTCTTTTAGCGTAGCCTCTTCAGCATGAGTCTTTTTAATTTCGTCCCTCTAGACGATCTCAATCTTTTCATGTGCTTCTTTCAAATCTTTCATCAGACCAGAGGATCGCTTGCTTTCACGAAGCACCGCCTCCTTCTCTTCCTCCAACTACATGATTTTAGCGTCCCGATCAACCAACACCCTCTCAAAATCATCTTTTTTGGATTTGAAGGAGAGGATCTCCTGATTGTTATTCCTTTTTTTGTCTGCTAGCTGTTTGCAGAGCTTCTCCTATTTCTCAGCCTGTTCTAGGTCGCTCTGGATAGCTTGAGGATGTGACATGAAGGAGTCCCTGCGAATAGGATGGAGATCCATGTCGAACTTGACCCTTTTTAAGAACCAACCTGGAGGCGCAGCCTCAAGTTTAGGAGGACCCGAGGGAAGGGCATAGGTAGGCCTTCAATGGGGGTGAAAGGCACCAGGAGCGGCAGTAACGATGGAAGAGGACGAAATGTGGTTTGGGGACAGAATGAGAGTAGAAATGACAGGAGCTTCTTGGCCTACGGAAGAGTGTTTCGAAGCAAGCTCTAAAGAATGGGGTCAATAATCAAATTTCGACTTATTTGATGGTTCATCTCTTTCCTCAAGATATCTTCTTTTCTCATACCCGCCTTTATATGAACAAGATCGAAATCTCTTCCTGACGATGGGTTTCAGCTTTAAGTTCTTTCCTCCGCCTATATTCTTCCTCCATCTCTCGAACTTGATGGCGGTTGGAAGGGCACTTGGGGTACCGTTGGGAATCGGTATAGTCTACGATGTCATCGTAAAAGCCTCGTCATACCTGGAATGAGACACACACAAGGAGCATCAGAAGCATGATATAAACTAAGCAAATATATGAAGAGATGACAATAAGTGTAATCCTAGTGCAACGTGTTCTATGCCCTTAATAGAGGCCTAAGACGTTGTCACAAACTAGAACAAACGGTTGTCGTAGGTGGGATCATACTGACTTCGGTTGTTATAGGCGGGATTGAGCTAACTATTGGCGCGATATTGCCCGAACAGGAAAGTGTCATGTTAAATTTAATTGATGAGCACGTCGAAGTCGACAAAAGCATCGCTGAAATCTATAAACCCTACTTCGGCATCCTTACTCGAAGAACCGTGATGTCTTCGAGTTTCGAGGGCTTTGCCTTTACCACTTGCATCAGAAGGAGGTGGGCTTGGGAGATCGAGAATCATTCCTGGAGTCTCATGGCAGGACTTAGGGTCTTCACCTTCAGATTCTGACGAGAAGTAATCACTAGCGGTAGACTCATCACTAATTCTTGAACTCTCCTTCTTCTTTTTTGAGCCTATCGTGGCTTTGCCTTCTCTATACGTGAACTCGTCTTCTGCTTCCTCTGGGACCAAAGGCATTCTAACTAACCACTCAGTTTAGTCCCAGCAGCGTCTTCCTCCTCGCGGGCCTCACCGGGAGATTCTCTGGATGCGCTACCTCTCTCTTAACCTTCCTCGAAACCATGGGATGAAGAAGCAGACCTTGTGAGAACCCTGGATCAGCTGGGAGAGAGAATTTCAATCTGAACGACAAATCTACCCGTTGCTAATAGTCCGTTCTGACGAAAGTTCTTATCGGTCAGTAGAACTTTAACATACCTCTCTTCGGCGTCAATTGCCTTTAAAGTTTGGCAAACTTCATCAAGCATCACATCTCTATTTGGCCTTGGGATAACTACAAGAGAAGTATGGTTAGTTAGAAACTCTATTACAACACCTCGGAGCTCGATAAACGAAATAGAGAAGCTTACCCCCTGTCGTCCATCAATGGTTGAACCCCTCGGGGAATCTAACAAAAAAGTACCGCATCTTGAACTGTGATAAGTTGCTTTGAAAGTGTAAGAAGACTCTCGATTCCTCTGGGCCTCGATTATTATCAAAGAGGGACAATCGTCTCTCCTCTTGAACGCCAACTGCAACTCATCGAAAGTTGGAGCACGATTAAACGTTCGCATGAAATGGACATGCAAGTAAGGATAGCGTAGCCATTCAGATGAAGCTGGAATAGGGCAATTCCCAAGTTCGAGAGCGTCTCATGCAGAAAATCATTGAAGGGAGGCATGGCTCTATTTAGAAACATGTATCGATGACAAGCAGTGTACCCTAGAGGGGTATATGAGCAAATTTGTCTATTGGCGGCAAATGCACGTCCGTTTTGGGAATCCCATGTTGTGTACATATATGATGAAGATCCTTGGCGGAAACCACTAATGGAGCTCTTTAAGGTGGATTAAGCAGGACTCGAAAGTTGGGAGGCGTGTGGTCCACGATGGGCCAATCAGAACTAATTGACCGTACTATAACACTGGGATTCGCCCGCTTGACTTACGGCGTGTAAATGGCTGATTCATTCTATATAAGAGAACTCGCGTTCAAAAACAGTCAAGTAAATCTGTCCTAATTCCATAAGTTTCCCCTGTCACGCTTGAATTTTGAAGAAACTTTGACTTGTAATCGACATGTCGGACTTCAAGTGTGAACTAGGGCAAGTGCAGTGTGCTGTCTATATGGGACACATTCAATGCTCGATGCCAAATACTCTATCCCATGTAGATAGTTCACTCATAGTGGAAAAAGAGAAGAACTTCCCATGTCGATTTGTTTTCATTTTTTGTTTACTTCTTGTGCACTTACTCGTTATCGATCAATGATCGACAATGGATATGTTGTTCGAAAAAAAAAACTTTGCTCACTATAGGAACATCGAGTGTGAATAATCAAGTTCGATAAGCCCAGATTCTCTAAATCGACCAGTGATATGTCATATGGGGGTGTCTGCGAAACTCGGCACAAGTCATTCTGGTCTAAAGAATGAAGATAGCAAAAAATGTCAAGCATTAGGCCGAAGCCCGAATATTGTTTTGGAAGACAACTCAAGACCCAATTTACTACCTTACTCCTTTAAACCGTAATTAACTCAAACTTCTCGCAATCAACTTCGCAAATGAAGGCAGTCATCAAGTTAGTGTACCAACATAACAATTAATGAATCAACCAAGCAAACCGACCTTAAACGGATTTAAAGGCACAAGAAGAATGACGAATTAAACTCAGTAAGCTATGGAATGGATCTATGGCGAGCCAACTTCAAGTCGATAATAAGATAGGGCCGGCTACAGTTCCATGGCGAGTTAGGGCTTGTAAGCAGGAATTTCGAGTTAGGGCTTGGAGTTTGGAACCAAAATCACGATGGAAGGTATCAATTAGGATGATGAATCAAGGCGTTGGAAGACGGTTGAATTGCTCGATGATTGGATTGCTTGGAGATGAATCGCGCAGAAAGTGGATCGCTTGGAGGTTATACTGACTTGGGTCGAATGGAGGGAGGTCGACTCTGGCACTATATATAAGTGAGCAAGAAAAGCAAAAAAAAATTACTTAGTAATTAGGTCGCTAGCAACCCGACCCTTCCTAACTTTATGTTGTTAAAAAATTCAACTATGCAGTTATGGTCGCTAGCCACCCATTCCATATGGATCGCCAGTGACCAAACAAAAAGAAGAAGAAGAAGAAGAAAGAAGAGAAATTTCACCTATTCTCCACGAGATCGATTCTCTATACATACTCACTATTCTGAGACGTGCCAGGAAGCTACAAGCAGAAATGTATACGTTGCGGAAAGAAAAAGCAATCGAAACCAAAGAAAGATGACCAACAACGTTGGGTTAGCATATATGTAAAGTGCACTCAAAATCGACAAGTGGATATTGAAAGCGATAACTTCCAGAGCACGCTTTTTTTACAACGAAGACGTACTCTGGAGGGCAAATGTTATCCGGGTTATTAACCCAGCAGAAACCAATAGAAAATAAAACAACCTTGTGGGGACAGAATGGTTCAGGACTTAACCAAAAAAGCTAAGACAAGGGATCAACAAGGGCCAAGTTACACGACTAAGACAACGATTGGGATCAACAAAGCCGAGAGATCAGCATTCCTTTAATCCAATCAGTAACAGAACGTAAACATCTAAGGAATTTCCATCAAAACATAAGAGCAACGATAAAAGGCCATGGAAGCATCTCTAATTCCAGACTCTAGAAAAATCCTAAGTGCTTAGCTCATCAATGACCCATGCCTCTGCTCAAACCAGCAAACAAACCAGCTATGGAACACTAAGAAAAGAGGAAAGATATTGGCTCACAACCAAGCCAAGACCATGTGTCACTAGCGACCGATAGACCATGGGTCGCTAGCAACCCATGGTATTGACTTGTTTTGCGAGCCCAAACTTCCCTAGGTCGTCTACTACTTACCCACGAGCTGATGAAGGCATGGCCTGGCCCAGAAGCTCCATGATCTCCATAAATATCATCCTTCCTGCAACATAAACGGGATCTTCTCCGGACTGGTTATTGAAGCTCTGTTGAAACCATTCTCAACTCTTTGCCTCCCTCGTAAAAATCTCCAAAGGAATAACTGTGATTCTCCAGTGGATTCCAACTCTGGAGATTCAATCTAGCTAGAAAATAATCAAAGCCTTGTAATCAAACATCTATTGTAACAATAATCAGTCTATAATAAAACTATAAAGTGGACGTAGGCTTCATTAATAGCCGAACCACTATGAAAATTCTCCGTCTGCTTTCTTTTATTATTCTTTCTTTATATCCGTGATCCATGATATTGCTCTATCAAAACAGAGCTGGTGCTTTCAAACTCTAACCAGGCCGTTAGTCCATTTTTTGGGTCAATAGATCCCGATGGGTTAAAAACCCGGATAATATTTGCCCCCCAGAGTATGCCTACATTGAAAATAAGGTATGCTCTGGAAGTAACTTCTTTTGAGTCTTCATTTCATGAATTATAGTTGATTGTGTCGAGGTTACCATACAAATTTGGCTTTGAATCTTGAATTTTCGATGTGAATCATCAGAGTCCGCCTCAAGATATTGTTCTCAATTAACTGACAGCTGACAGCCGTTCGTTTTTTTATTTTGATCTGAATTTCAATTCTTGGTATTGACGATGCAATCTTTGCTCTATAGTTTACGCAAGGGTTTAGGTCGGTATGTGGGTACATGATATAGGTTTGGGGTTGTCCTATGTAGTTTTAATTTGACCGACGGTGAAGCTAAGTTTTGTCTCGAACGATCGTATGCCGTTCTGGTGTGAAATCTCACCCTTTTGTCTTTAGCCTTTTCTTCTTGAGATTTTTTTTAAGTTCTCGTCGATGTTTTTAAATTCCAACGCGATTATTTATTCCAAAATCGGATATAGTAGATGATTCAATCATATCGCTCTTCCCGTTTCTATATTCCAATGATCCTGGAAAGAAAAGCTTCCCGTGTCACTTCGAACAACGGCTCCGTTATCGATCGTTGATCGATAATGGGTAAGTATGAAAGAGATAATTTCAAAGGACGACATGGATTGTTTTTCAAATGTAAGCAAGCTATCTGCACTACATTGTTTGTTTGCAGTATTCAGGATACTAGACTCTTCTTATGTAGATAGCACATTGCTTCTGCCTCGGACAACACTCAGAACCCGAATGGTCAACTTACACTGACTTCCCTTGGATTCTGAACATTGGTTACACTGGGAGATTATTTAAAGTAAAACATACCTGATAGGGTTGAATGCCATGTTTTGTCATTGAAAATGACTTTTCGGTCATCCAATCTTTATCCTGGTAGAAATACTCCCACTTGATCATGGTTAAATTACAAGGCATGGTTGCTCTTATAGAGTTGTAGTTGAAGTCGATCAGACACAGTTTCAGCCTTCGAAAACTAGCACATGAGTTGTCCGAATGCGATTATCCTTCCTTCATATTTTTCGAAATTCAATGCACACCAGCCTCTGTCTTTGGAGACTTTTGGCATAATTTCTCGATTTCGAGCATTGCTTTTTCTCACTGTTGCACTTCTTGTGCTCATGTGTAGCAAACTCGTTTACTGTACTTCTACACATGTAAGTAACACTTCTATGGTCATTTCGGCATATTCTATTTCATAGCTTTTTTTATAACTATGAAGTAGCCTGGTCTAGCCATATCTGTAGCAATCCCTACTTATGCTCAATTGAGTTCGTTTGAACAAAGTGTCGGTGTAAATGCCTTAGTTCGCAGAGCTGATTACTCTGACTACCGAACCAACATATTTTGGGTGACTAGGTCTCTTAAGCAATAAGCTCGATTACTTAGTTTGATTAACATGATAGCACTTATCTTCGGGAATTAAGGGCATTGTTCTTGATCCCCAGATTTGAGTTCTGTAATGATGTCGGTATGTATTAGAAAGATACGTTTCTGGCATATTTTGCTAAAGTAAATTCTTCTGAGTTCGACGTTAAGATCCTAATCATGTGTTTGTTTCTATCTTTGGAAACTCATACATGGATGACTCAACTCCATGGATTTTTCCTTGATGTTGTGAATCTTTAGATAGCATGAGATGCCAGACGGTGGGGATGAAGATTCAATCAAACTCTTGCTTCTGTTTTCGAAAGCTAACGTATCTATAGATTCATTTTGGGCTTTCTTCCTAGCATCACCATCTTCGGGTAATGGCATATCTCGCAAGTTGGAACCAAATGATCTAGTTAGATTGTAAGTAGGTCATCGTTCCTTCTCGTCATCACCAGATTATGAGCGATGGTTGATTTCTGAACGTTAAATCCTTCATTTCCTTTGTTGGCAATTTTATTGCTAGAATGCTCTGTTTTGTGATACAAAACCGTTATCTAACCAATCTCGCGGTTATTCATGTTGGAATTTTGAAACATTTCTTTTGATCAAGTATCTGTGCTTCTATCCCTTCTTATGGAACCAACTATTTCGAATGCCTGTATCTGGGCGATTGTGAGAGATGGAAATCTGTTGGGCGAATTGCTCAACTGCCCCTAGTCTGGCTCTCAATCACATTCTGGAATTGAGGAAGTTAGGGGATTTTATTTCCGATCTTCCATGATTTCTCCCGCTTGTCCTTGGCCATGCATGCTCTTCTTGGTTGTTGACATTGTCATGGAAGCTTTATTCATGTGTCAACTCCTGTCTTTGAGGATTGATAACCTAGCTGCTTTGTTCCAAGCAACATTTCCTTGAGGCTGCCTATCCTTTGGCCGTGTCTAAATTCTTTCTAAGTTGAATTTAGAAAATTCAGTTGTGCACCAGCTTTCATCCCTTGAAATTAGTACACAAGAAATTCAGTTATGGGATTTCCTTTCGACACTGCTTTATTCATATGCAGTGGCTGATTCCTATGGTAAAAGGTCAAACCATTCGGCTGACCAATGAAAGGATATGTCTTTCGGTCGTTGCTTGTCATTGGGAAACAGTAGTTTTTCGAAGAAAAGTTAGAAACTCAGTTGAGGACCATCTTCTATATCTGAAAGCTAGTGCATTGATGGTTCGCTGTGATGAGTGTTTCTCATCAGCCCTGCAGATTAAAGTTTTTCTAGCATTACCGGGGAAATACCGGTACTTAGTGAGTAAAATGTTTCCCGGAGTTTTCGGGGCAACACCGGTACTTATGAAATAGAAAATTTCCTAGAAATGCCAGGGCAACACTGGTACTTAGGAAATAGAAAATTTTCCAGGCGTTGCCAGGGCAACACCAGTAATTAAAAGATAAAAGAAGGCCTTAGAGTTGGTGAGGTACCACCAACACTCAGGAGGTTGGGATCGATTTTCCCGTTGATTCAGCGGTGCTCTTAATTCAGTTGGGTACTAGTTTTGGCCTTTGAAAACTTGCACTTCGATGTTTGGATATTAGAAGTATTTTCTTAGTGCGGCATGTCTTCGGGCAGTGCTAAATTCACGTTGGTGAGGTTTAAATCATTCATCCGATCCTGTAGAGTTGAGTAGATTCCTTCTAACCCTATATGGTTGTTTTCTTAGCGTTGCTTAACTCCAGGATACGACATTTTCTGAAAGGATGAGAGTATCAAGCATCTCCATTACTTTGCTTTGTTTATAACTGTCAAGTGCTCCCTTTGGCAGTACAGGGTCACTGTTTAACCAATTCCATGGTTACTCTTATGTAGGATCAAATTTCTTTCGGTCGGTTTTTGTTGCAAACTGACTTCCGTTTGCGGAACTCGTTATTCCTAAATGCTATATTTTGGGCACTTATAGAAGATTATATGATGTTGGGCGAGTTGTTACGTTGCCCCCCGATATGCTTGCACTCTTCTCGTCATAATTATGAATCAGAAGAGTTTGGTAATGTTTGTCTTGAGTCTATGACAATCAACTTCGCTTGTTCCACACCATATGTAATCTGCTAGGGCATTGACATTGTTGCAAATATCCTCCTTATCCATTGGTTCCAATCTTCGATAATCAATGGCTTACTTGTTAGATTTCGAGGTTTCTCTCCTTGCCGTTGTCTGTCTTCGGATAAAAGCTGATTTTCTGCAAGTTAGGGTTTGAGATCTCAGTCGAGCACCTGCTTCTGTCTTTGAAAACTAGTGCATTGTAATTTAGTTCTGGAAATGCCTTTCGTCGTCATCTACCTTTGGACGATGGTAAGTTCCTCCTTTTATTTCTAGTTGGAGCGATTTTCTATCCTAAATAAGCGTTACAGTGTTATATGCCCCTCAGTCTACAAGGCTGATTATTCTAAACAATTGATGCGAGACTAGATGTTCTAGGAAGCTCCTTGGATGCCCCAGTCAAAGATACGTTGAACCTCCAATCTCTGGGAACTCATGACTTGGATGTCTTGAATTTATACGTTTTGTACATTAACTTTGGTCAAATATCAGAATTCTTTGTTGACTTCTTGGTTTATGAACTTTGTGGTACTATCAGAGCAATGTTGATTTTTCTGGTAGCAGGAGTTGATCCCTATCAATCCTGCAATAGAAAAGTTTACTGGTGTTGTCAAGACAACACCGGTACTTCAAAATTTTTAACGGTTTGCTGATGATGCTGGAGCAACATCAAGAAGTGCTTGCACGACTTATGAATGCATGAATTTTAAGAGTGTGTAGCTTATGAAGTGCACGGCTTACGAAATGCATGGCTTATGGGATCGATATGACCCATCAATCTGTAACAGTTTGGAACTTCTTGATGTTGCCAATCTTCGGGCAATGCGAGGAGTTAGTTGTTTGAGTCGATTCGCTTTCTTCGACTCAGCGAGTTGATGGAGCATACTCGAGCGCAGTTTGACCGGTCCAAGCAGTTAAACAATGATTTTTGAGTCTATTTGACCCCATCGACTCAGTAAGTTACTTACATGAACACGGTTTTATTGATTCAAGAACCTAAATAGTTTTTGGTTCTGGTAACCATGGCTTGTGTGATCGTGTTTCTGGAAGATGTACACATCCAAATGGATCAGGCTGCCATGGTGGAGAGATCTATAGCTGGCCGCATGAAGATGGATTAAAGAAAGAGCCTATGGGAGTTCAGGGCATGACTTTTAGCTCTTGGTCCCAACCGCCTTTAGAGAATGGGTCTTTAACCGACATACAATTTAAGAGAAAGAGGAATTGGTCACTAAGAGCGGTAAAATAGCAGTTGGAAAGAAGTGGGCAAGTATTATGCTAGTATTTCATTTGTTGCACTAGCTAGGTCATTAAGTCCGCGGTCGTCAGAATGCTAGAATTTTTCATTGGGTGTAATAGAACTGTAGTATGATTAGTTTCGGCCTTTCTTATGGTTATTCAAGTGTGTGCGATGCCCCCCATGCCATAGGGCTGTTGGCGCGCTTGAACTGTATCCAAGGTCTCTTCACAACTCGTTTGATTTCCCCTGGTCCAATGGGTGCGTTCTCCCAGGTGCCGAATCTTGGCTTAATTCGAGTTGACCTCTGATCGATCATAAGGTCGGTTCAGTTTTGGCTTAGTTTTTCTCTGCTTTAGTGAATCGCTTGCCAATGTAATACACAGGTAGCGGGATTTTTGCTTCTTTACGCATTAGAGTGGCGCTCAATGCATGGGGTAAGATCGCTAAGTAGATGAACAGGTCTTCTCCATCCATGGGCTTTGATAGGATTGATGGAGCCTCTATGTGCCACAGTAGTTCTTTGAATGTTGTTTAACAAGCTTCACTCCATTCGAAGTTCTTCTTTCCTTTCTTCAGTGCATCGAGGAATGATATTCACTTGTCGGTTGCTTTCGAGATAAATCGACTTAGCGGTGCAACTTTTCCATTAAAACTTTGTAGTTCCTTCTTATTCTTTGGAGCTTGGACTTCTCGTAGTGCCGTTATTTTTTTAGGATTTGCGATGCCCTGGCACTTACGATGACCCAAGGAATTTTCCAGAGTGCACTTTGAAGTGATACTTGAGTGGATTGAGTTTCATTTCATATTTTTGGAGTATTTCGAATATTTCAGCGAGGTTATCTGGGTGGTTAACAGTTAATTGTGATTTGACTAACATGTCATCCACATAAACCTCCATCGTATTCCCGATCTGGCGCTGGTATGTACCATCTCGATATTTCATGTTATGCGCTTCCACACATGTCGGACTTAATTGCTCAAAATATCATATTGTTAATTTATATTTGGCAAAACTGAGCATATATAGTAAATAAATCAATCACAAAATTACACACATAGAGTAATATAATAATAAGCAGCGGAAACAAAAGAATATTAGTTCATGAAGCTACTATATATATATATATATATATATATATATATATATATATATATATATAACAGAGTTATTACAGGATACAACGGAAGACTCGAATATATAGAAGTCTCAATACAATTGTCAAATAACAAAATTAGAATATATCACTGGAGTCAACTAAATAACCGAAAGCTGAATAGATATAGATGGATCTCCAAGCGAAGCTCCAACTCCAAAGGTGAGTCCCAAATGTTGTGACACTCAATCTGACTTTAGCATAAAGCAAAACACAAAACACTCGAGTCAGGATTATCATTCTTATATCAATAAATCCAACTCAAGTGAAATACCAACTGAAATACAAGTAACTTAAAGGATGTTTGGGATACCTATCCTCTAAGGATCCGTGGAACTATCTACTATGTAGTATAATATGCTATTAAATATGTTTATTGTAAAGCAAACTATTAAAATAGCGTAAAGGCGTTACCCATATCCCCCTTAACATATTTTATAGTGCCATACTCTATACAGTACCGTAATACCTCCGTAAACTAAAAGCTCCTAGAGGGCACTCCATAGGTACGACACAAAACAAACTCGTAGTGGTCTTGTTATGGTAGGTGATGCGGCACAACTAGACAATACCGGGGTAGATATACCAATTACACTTCCGGGCTGTTGGTAACGCAAAGCCGCAGCAATCGCCCAATTCGATCCACACTCCCAAAAATTTGAGGGTGCACCCAATCAATCACAAAGTAATAGAATTGTATCGAAGAAGTGTGTCCGATCGAAGGAGCTACCTCACTTGGCCCGTCAATTGCTCCTCTTTTAGCCACCTTAAGCTAACTTACGGGAGTCATGTCCATGTATATACCTCAAATAGAATCGTCGCTAACCATCCTACTTCATTCTGGAATCACCACCGCGTACATAGTTGTTAAAGTGGTTTTTGGTATTAATAGAGAGTATAACAATAACCGATCCCGGTCTCTTTAACAACCAACGTTATTATAACACCGTGGTCATTTTATTTCAGATCATATCTTTTATATCAAAATATCGTATCCATTTCAAAACCATATAAATTTGATATCATTATTCAACTAATAATATACATTTCAAAAATCATAACACTTTCCAAAAATTATAACTCTTTCGAAATTATAAACCTTTGAAACCATTACACTTTGAAATCATAATACTTTGGAAATCATAATACTTTAAAATCATAAAACTTTCCTCTTAAATAGTTTAGATATTAATAATATATATATATATATATATATAGTTATAAATAAAAATAGTTTATAAAATAAAATAATTAGTATATTAAAATAGTTATAAGTTAAAATAGTTTATATTAAAATTTATATGTTAAAATAGTTTTATATTAAAATAGTACATATATTAAAATAATCTATAAAGTAAAAATATTTATATATATTTTAAAATACTTTACATGATAAAATAGTTTCCTCAAAGTTCACAAATCAATTCGAATTAACTCAAATTCCAAAATCCCATTTAAATTAAACCTCAGTTCTTCCATTTTAATTCAATTCAAATCTCAACAAACCATTTTATAACGATTTCAAATATAGATTTGAACTACAAAAATAAATCATTTCGATTTCAATAGATTTCAAAGTTTAAAATATTTAAACCTTTACAATAACTCAATTTGATAGATGTATTTATATTTCAAATTCAACTTTACTATTATTTAATATTGAAATATTCACTTAGTCAATCCAATATCATTTAAATAATCTTTCAAAATATATATTTAAATAAAAACTAATTATCCCGTTTAAATTTATTTAAATTTTAAAATATTCATTAAATCATCTTAAATCAAAATCAAGTTATAAAATCATATCCTTAAAATCTCAAATTCAATATATTTCAAATCAATCTTATTTATGTATAATTCTTTAATAAATATAATTTCAAATCAATTTCCAATTTATCTTTCCAACCTCAATTTATTAAAAATTATTATAAAATCTATCTTTTAAAATAAAATTTTAAATAAATACTTAAAACATATTATATACTATTTAAATCAAACTTTAATAAATCAAATCTTATTATTAAATTTATTTTAAATTAAATCTGTTTATATATTTAAAAATAATAAAATTATAAGTAAATTCTTAAAATTTATAATTTCAAACTACTTATAACTTTAAAGTTTTCAAACAATTTTTTCAAAAATCAAGAATTTAAACATATATAAATAACACACACACACACATATATATAATATTTTAAAATCAATATTTATATAAAACCATGTATATTTCTTTTTAAACCTTGGAATCATTTCCAAAATATATGTATATAGACCAACGGTGTCTGTATATAATTTTCTATCCTATGGTCAAGTGATATAGATATTTATCATTTCAATCTGCAATTTAAATATCTATGGGTATATATCTTTTCAACCCACAATCCCAAATTCGATTCAATGAAAATCGCTTGGGTTTATCATTTCAACCCATAACGATTTTCTCCTATTCTACAAGATCGTTCGGGTATGTATCATTTCAACCCATAGGGAATTCTATACTAACAGGGAAGTTGCAGAGTGAGAACAAATATGATAATAATATAACAGGTATATATCATCAATAACAGATAAAATATAAATAACAGATCATGGTGTCAGATGTCACAGGTGAACAGTTACAGATAATGGCATATCACATATATATAATAGTTAAATAACTAGCAACAACATATTTCAATGTTCGTTTCAAATGAAATCAAATTTAATAAATATAAGAATGTTAATCGTGAGTGATTGCTCGCCTTTCAAGGCTAGAGAGATTCGACAATGGAATGAGTTATGAATCCAAGCACGAATTTCAAAGCAAAACAAGATTGGCACAAATTCGACGAACAGAGCTGATAATAGGAATTGATGAAAACAAATCAAATCAGTTTTGATGTAAACTGAAAATATATACATTATTATTATATTATATATATATTTTTTCAATAATTTAATTTATGACAAACATTAAAAATAATATAAAAATTTCAAAATCATATTTGACTTAAACACATATAAAATATATAACTTATGAACTTGTAATATTATTAAAAATCCAATATTATATACATATAAAAGTTGCAAATATTATATACTGTAAACATATGTAGATCTTAAATATCACGTTGTATGCATACTGACCTCAAGTATAGATGCTTTGAAACATATTATACAAAATTCAAAATTTTAATATATCATAAATTTAAAGTCAGACCTTTATATAAGAAATATATATATAATCAACTATTGTATATATAACTCGCATATATAAAGTACTATAATATTGTAAACTAGACCAATTATAAACTCGTATATACTATATATCCAAATATAAATAGACTAATATATCATGCGTATATATAATACATACAGGACATGTATATAATCATGTACCGTAGCAATTATATATATATATAATACAATTACTTTAAAAGTTAGGATTACTTAATATAAAACACGCCAGCCCAGTGCAATCTTTGGAAAAGCATATAACTTACTTATTACTATTATACATATACAAATACCTGCATATGTCTATGTATACGTTATATATATAAAACATAAATTTGCAAACTTTCCTCATATACAAGCTGCCAGCAAATAAGGATAAACATATATATGGAAAAAAATGCGAACAGACCTAGATGACGTACGGTTTAGAGTATGCAAGTGGAAGGAAAGGAGATGGAGTGGCATCGGTTCATGGCTGAGGGTTGGCTTCGGCTGGGAAGGAGAAGGGTTGTGTTAGGAATGGTCGGTGCTTCGGCCAGGAAGGTGCGTGGGTTTGAAGGCGTAGCCGAGTTGTGGTTTCCAAGCTTGGGTGTAGTGGCGGAGGAGATGAGGTGTAGAGGCTTGTGGCATGGGGTGGTTGAGAGGGATACGGCAACGCTTAAGGAGAGGGGAGGAGAATGAAGCGGTGGCAGGTGAGATGGGGAGGCACGGTGCTGGGCACGAGCAATGGTTGATGAAGTGACGGGTCGATGGTGTGAGAGGAGTGGATAATGGTGGAAGTGCTAAGGCCATGCTCAGGTTTGAAAGAAAAATATGAATAGGTAGAGGGGAGGAAAGAAGGTCAGGCAAAATTGTGAAAGATGATGAACAATTTCAAATATACAACTCATAATTTATTTTTATTAACCGACACAGCCAAAAGAAACAAAGCAGCAATATTAAGAGAAACAATGAGAATAGAAAAGTCGCGTCTAAAGATCCAAGAAATATTTAAAGCTAGAGGCTGTTGATATTATACGGCTGGCATTTAAAAAGGTAAAAGAAACAAAAGGCACAAAGCAAGTACCGATACGGTTACCGTTTTCGTGGATTCCGCTGTGTACCGAACTTCAAAACACATATACCACAGAGATCAGCACGACGAGACGATCAAAATGGTATACAGATATCAATGGTACGATTGTCCTATCAAAAGTCGATATTCGCAACCGAAAAATGCTACTACTTGCCGGAATTAAGATGAACGACGCAATAGCAGTCCAAGTTTGACGAAACGAAATATGATGTCTCACTCAAAAGATGATTTACAAATTTATTATATAAAAATATTCAGGTTTGGAAAACATTTTATTATCATCAAATATTAACTGATTTAAAATTTAAATAAAATTACACAATAAAATAAACTTCCAAATTATCCGATGAAAATTTACCATTTGCTACGTTTAATTAGACGTATCCCAAATATCAAATTTTTATTTCAAAATTCATTTATTTAAAATTTCACAAAAATTCAGTTAATTATGTTATTAAAACAGTTAAAATTTACGGATCGTTACAGGTTATGAGATGCGTGGTTTTCGGGATCGATATGGCCCGTCGATCCGGTTTTAATGCTCCCTAACGCTGCCTTCCTTCGGGCAACATGAGGAGTTTACACTTTAGGAGCATGATTTTTCGACGATGTTCCTCGGTGTTGCATATCTTCGGGCAATGCACGGGACTTAAGTTTTTTAAGAGTCAATGCGCGACCTAAGAAATATTCAACCATTGGTGCCCCTCGGCATTGCTTACCTTCGAGCAACGCTAGAAGCCTATGTTTTGGCACGGCTTACGGAATGCACGGCTTTTGGTGCTCCTTGGCGTTGCCTATCTCTAGGCAACATGAGGAGCATAAGTTTTGGCGTGGCTTATGGAATGCACGGCTTATAGAATGCGCGGCTTTTGGTGCTCCTTAGCGTTGCATATTTCCAGGCAACGCGAGGAGCCTAAGTTTTGGCACGGCTTATGGAATGCACTGCTTTTAGTGCTCCTCGGTGTTACCTATCTTCGGGCAATGCGACGAGCGTAAGTTTGGCACGGCTTATGGAATGCACAGATTTTGTTGCTCCTCGGCGTTGCTTATCTCCGGGCAACGTGAGGAGTGTAAGTTTTGGCATGGCTTATGGACGACTTTTGGTGCTCCTCAGCGTTGCCTATCTCCGGGTAACGCGAGGAGCGTAAGTTTAGGCCTTTTCGATGTTGCCGGAGCAATACCGGTTTTTAGAAGGCAAGGATCAGTTTCGCCGATCCAGTGGTTTGAGTCGATTTGCTTCCGTCGACCCGGCGGATAGTTATTATGAACACAGTTTTGTCGGTTCCTATAGGCTAAGGTGTTGGATGTGTTTGTTTGATGATCCTTTGGACAAGACTTCTCGGCACCACTAGCAACGCCGATTTTCAAAAGGGGGATTGACATGACTCATCGAGGGCATAGAAGCATTTCATTCACCGTGCTATCTGCAATGTCCCTAGTGTCTCGGTACAGCTTATTTGTAAAAGGAGATTAGACAAGGATGGATGAAAAGACATCGCTTTAGGTTGTTGTCCCACTCCTTAGTTGCTAGCCAGCTAGAGTGTTATTCAATAATCATCATTTCGTCTGGTTTCATTAGTTAGCTGTGGCGATTTTTACCGGGTCTTAGTAGCCTTGCTTGGGCAGAAGGTCCTTGAGGTCCTGTAGCTCCTTCACCATTTGGTATGTTATTTGGCACACTGCCTAGTTTGCGTTCTTCTAATTGCACTACTTATAGTCTTTAGAGTCGGTTTTCCGTCCCGTAGAATTCTTCCAGGGTAGTTGGTTATTTCATCCTTTAATGGTTCCTAGGGCCCTTGCAGTAGACTGCATCCGTCGCCCTCACTTCAACCATATGCTAGTCATACATTCGAGTTATAGGAAAAAGAATATGGATCAGCATTGATGAATCGAGGTATTTTACTTGGACTCCGACCCGAGAAAATTTTCTATTTGCTTGGAGCAAACACGTTGTTCGCTTGGAGTCATAAAATTTGAAGTGTTGGGTTGGTGACAAACGGTGCTTGAAGTCATTTGCATGTTTGCTTAGAGAAAACCTTGGTTTTACCCAAGTCTGATTTCGTGCTAGAATTTCCTAGGTTTTCTTTTAGTTAAACGGATAAATGCCTGAGTTCCACTTCGAGTCAGGACTTCCAAAATCCACTTAAGGTCAAACAGGTAATTAACCGAGTTCGACTTCGAGTCAAGCCTGAAGTGAGTTCTTCAATGAACATTTTGAAGATTTTTGATGATTTTCGACGATGATCATTCGTGATTCGACGATGGGAGCTCCATGATGGGATTCGGGACTGGTCAGTTGGGAGTGGTCATAATATATCACGGGAGGTTGGCCATGTAATCGATCTGGATTTATGTCATATCTTCTTGGTTCTCCTACCTCTGGAAGTCCCGTTTGAGTAGTAGTTCCTCGTCCATTGCTTGGCACTGTGCTGTGGCATAGATTTTAAAGCCTCTTCTAGCATTCTGCACGTTATCGTTTTCGTCCAATTTGTCATCCTCAAATTGTTTGTCATCTTCACTTCTGGAGAGAGTCATCGTCCCATGTGGTTTTCCCCCCAAGTTTGTGTTTGTCACAAGCGCTTCTGTTGTGGGTGGAGTGTTAAAATTTTCTTCCATCATGATTCTTGGAGCTCTGCCCACTACCTCCTTTTACTTTTTCCTTCTATCGATTGTATCCCCTACGAACGACCCAGACGGCGATCTCGCTGCAATGCCCCCGAAGTTCACAGTATATGTTACGACACTCCCGATAAGATGATTCACTAGAGAAAGCATTGCGACCCAAGCCAATTCAATGGATCGCTGGCGGTCCAAAAAGTATGCTGGAAAGCGAACCAATCCCTTAGCATCTCTCTCCCATCTTGTTCCATGTAGGTCACTGCAAATCAATGAAACAGTATGGATCGCTAGCGATCTATAGCATAGCGTATGAATCGCTGGCGATCCATATACTTAGAATATTATTGGACTTTGCTTTCTGGAGTTTATGGCGGTCTGGTGAAAAGGTATGGATCGGTAGCAATCCATAGCGCATGGATCGCTAGCGATCCATGTACTTAGTTGATTTCTGAGCTTTGCATTTTTGATCGCATCTATTATCTCGTGTTGATGTCATTCATGAACCCTCGAGTTAATGCCATGGATCGCTAGTGATCCATGCCCTTAGAATATTTTCCTTTCTTCTTTTTTCCTATCGTCATGGATTCTCAATAGCAAATCTTCTAAGCAGCGATTTAGGATCTAAATTCTAACCCTATCTGATCCAAATTAGATAGCTAGATCTTTGCCTAAGTTGGGTTCTCAGTGAAAGCACCAAAATGTTAACCCAAAAAAAGGGATCAACGCCCTAGTTTGAGTGTGAAAGCACCTAATCTGTTTTCATAGAGCAATAATACAGATAATAGGTATAGAAAAAGACAGTAAAAGAGAGAAGAAAATACATTTTTATAGTGGTTCGGCTGTTAATGAAGCCTACGTCCACTTCATAGTTTTATTATAAACTGATTGCTGTTACAAGTGATGTTTGGTTACAAGGCTTTGGATTGTCCTTAGCTAGATTGAATCCCCAGAGTTGGAATCCACTGAAGAATCACAGTGAATCCCCTTGGAGATTCTTGTAAGGAAGATAGAGAGTGAAGAAAGTTTCCAAGGAGCTTCAACTACCAGTCCAGAGAAGATCTCGTTTATGTTGCAGGTAGGATGGTATTTATAGAGATTAGAGAGTTTTCTGGGCCAGGCTTGTTCACTGACTGCTTGCAGATGGACTTAGGAAGATGCAACGGAGCTCACCTCGTGACCCGAGCCAAAACCTTGGATCACTAGTGGTCCATAGTCTATGGATCGCTAGCGAACCATAGATTTAGCTCGCGTGCGAGCTAATCACTTAGCTCCTATTTTCCCTTCTTCGTCTAGTTAGCTCGCCAAGAGTCCCTGAACATGTATGGATCACCGGCGATCCATACACTTCGCATATTTTGGTTTTCTTCGCTTCCCATGTGCCTTAAAGACCCGGTGATGAAGTATGGGTTGCTAGCTATCCATAGTGTATGGATCACTAGCGATCCATGCACTTAGACCTTTTCTGGACTTTGATGCCTGGCATGCTTTTGTTGCTTTGTTTTGATGATGGTTTACTAGCTAGTTGTATTTAGTTGCTGATTGGATTGGACGAACGCTGGCCTCTTGTTCTAGTTAAACTAAGTCGTTACTTTAGCCTTTTTTGCTTGAGTTATGAGCCATTCTGACTCCATCAAGTCGTTCAATATTCTCTTGGATCCTGATGGGTTAAAAACCCGAATAAGAATAATATTACTTGATAAACATCCTGGGCAACTGTTCTAACGTCTAAGCTAAATTATATCCTTTTACTTAACTCAGGTCGCTGTAACATATGATAAAATGTTAAGGTCTATTAACATATTAAATTAAAATGACAAATGTGAAGATCTATTATCCAAATGTGGATATTAAATGGCAATTTACAAAACTAATGAGAAGAGGAAAGCATGTAATGAAAAACATGTAATGAAAAACATGTAATGAATCAACATACTATTTTTAACATATGTACAAGCACTGCTATCAAACAAAGTCGAAAAACAATTCATGCCTAAAGACTTGATATGACAAATGCAATTAAACATGTGACTTCAAGGAATTATTTTGATTTTCCATATGGAAGTCATCTAGCTTTTACCTTCGATTCCAAGCTTTAACACAAATCTATGGAAAGGTAAACTAGTACAACTATACAACGGTGGAAATCGACTATTCTTTGTTTAATTTTGAAGAGAAACGTTTATCTTCATTTTTCAACAAGTTTAACTACATATATTTATCTTCACTCTCTGATGATTCTTCTTATAATCAACTATTGTAGCCTTCAGTTATGATGTAAAATGATGCACTAACTTCAATCATTTTCCATACTTTTATTTTAGAATACAACACAACAATATAGCTCTTAGCTTGTTTGTTCTGTTTTTTTACGCACGATTTAATTCATTTATGTTCACGTTTCTTTCATGCAACCATCAAAAATCTAATTAAAAAAAATTGGATCTCCTATTCAAATAAAATTAAAGTATAATAATTCTTTACCCCAGTACAAGTTAAATGTAGCATTTGATTCTAAAAATATTAACAATGATCAAAACATATAAATAAACATATGCATATGAAGTGGATAATTTATACGTTTCAAATATAATATCATACAAAAAATAAAACTGGGATAAAACTTGAAATATAATATTTGTGGCTATATTATAGCCACACATGTAGCACTATGAGGAAATCATACAATTAATAATTTGACATAGCATGATATATAAGGTTAATAAAAGAAATATATTAATCTCTTACACATTTTTTTAAATTATTTGTTTAACAGCCTTATGATACAATCTCCTTGTCAGACAGACATACCTTAAAATGTATTGATACATCACAATTTAACTAAGCAAATGGTGGCTTATCCAACAATTCTGCTTTGTTGGTTTTATATTCATATTACATGCAAGGATGTCATTATATTATTTTACAAACATACAAATTCCACAGATATATAGGGAACTGATAATCAATGATGTTTTACAGGATGTTTAACAGTGTATGGAAGAGAGATACAGAAGATTACTCACACACAAAACTAGGTCTCTGCATATCCAAAATGATCATCAGCCATGTAGAAAAGAAAGCATTGATCAAATGTTAAATATGAGAAAAAAAGGAAAACTTAAGGCTTAAAGTTACAAACGAGCTTCAAAATTTTATAGCCACATAGCTTCGATCAATACACATTCATTTGATATCAAGAATTATCAAATAATTTCAAGCCCAACAGTCAGATATATACTAATGATACAATATACAAGATAAAATATACTAATGATAAAGATACAAAGATAAAATAGATGTGATCAAAATGCTTCTTTCTTAGGAAGAATTTTAAGATAAGGTACAAGGAACATGGAAATGTACTCATAAAGTAACCTTTAATGTACCACATAAATCATTCCCGTGAGAACTCATAATGCCAATAAAGACTTCATAACCAGTAGTTGAATGCACTAAATGAACCTGAAAAATCATAGTCAAATGATTATTGATTTAGAAACTCCTTATATCATAGAACATAGGGTTTTTATGTTCCAAAAACAGTTAAATCTGTCCTATCATACCAGAAGCAAAGCCATTACTTTTAGATATTGATTTTTTCAAACTCAATTGAATCGTTCTATGATGCCAATACATCGGATTTTTTATAACTAATTCAATCAACAATAAAAAGTGAATAAATTGTGAGAACCTGATTTATCACACATGCGAATGATGGTTGCAAGGGTCTGCTCATGTAGATGCGGTAAAACACTGAAGAGCTAGCGATTTATATTCGAAAAATAGCGGCGACGAGGTAGATCTAGTGATCTTGATGGTGCGATGGTTGGTTGTGGTGATGCAATTAGGTTAGTCGACTGTGAAGAGGACTACATTGTTTCTAGTAACCACTTCCCTATCTTTACAAGCTTACTTGGAACTAACAACCTTACTTATAATTGCCTATACCATAGAAAAATACCTTGAAGTTGTCTATGAGTGAAAGAAAAACGAACTTTTGGAAGGCGTAGATCTCGAAGATTCGAAATTGATTTGGGATTAGGGTTTTGGATTACGCAGCCTCTGGGATCTATCCGTTGAAAATGATTTGCGACCTTGAGGGTTCTAGATTGCATGGAGATCTCTGTAACCATCTTGAAATTAGGGTTTTAGATTGGGCATTTTTAAATTGAGAATTGAGAGGTAGGGAACTAGGGTTTTCCAAGGAGAAACAAGCGAAGGAGAAGAAAATGGGATAAGGCAGAAAAACAAACAGGTAACGAAAGAAAAGAAAACAAAGCATTATATTTACTTCAGAGTATTTTATTTTGACCAAGTGACAGTAAACAAACTTTCCTAACGGTCGGTTTGATAAAACATTATATTATATTTTATTCAAACGAAACATATATTTACTAAATTATTGTAATGCAATTGAACATATCATGTGCCTCTTTCGAATCGAAGAGTTTGTACTAGGAGTTGATCAACTTCCAGTAAAGGAGTCAAACAAACATGATTACCTTTAAAGTAACAATAAACGAGGGTGACAAGAGCAAAAAATTAATCAAACCGATCGTTAGAGTGGTTTACCTACTATTATACTATTAGATGAAATTAGTTTCCTCTGGAGCCCCAAAAAATGCAACATGACATTAATTTTTTTCGCTTACAATGTTCGCTTCCCTTTTCTCTCCTGATTTTTTTTCTAATTCTCATTTCCTCCTCGATCTAACTGTTCAGCTTCAGTATCAGACTTCTTCGCTTGTAATTCCGTTTTCAGCCCTCATTTCGTCATATTTAACTCTATATTTCCTGACTAATACTGTGAACCTAGCCTAAATACTCAAACTACATCCACGGCCACTGTAAACTAATACCATGATCGGCACCACTGATGACCATCATCTCCATCATTACATCATTCACGCATCCACTTGATAGTTGATCATAAAAGGTATTTAGTATTTTTTTGTATTTGGTTCTCATACTTATAAGTATTCATTTGTATTTTTGTAGGACTATACTCTGTTATATTTGAAGAATTTTTTGGGTTATGGGCCCTCACGCATACCGAAACCAATTCTTTTTGACAATAGTTGACTATACTATTCAGTTTAGAAATTTATAGTTTATACGATTTTACATGTTAGTATGTGTAATTTTTTTGTTATCTTCTGGACTGACTAAATTCGAAAACCAACCTTTATTGAAATATTTAATGCTTTAAGAGTTTGGGTTCATATGTTATTAAACCAACTGAAAAATGTTGCCTTGATGTTTGAATGAAATTAGTCGTTTTGGATTATTCCTCTGAAAATAAAATTATTTTGAACTATTATTCACAATTTGAATGAAACAAATTCCATTTGATAAGCTAAGACTACTTTTGTTTAACTTTGTCATTACAAAATGGAATTTTTAAAGCACCTAGATAGTTAAACTGATTCAAATGATCATGGTTTTTTTGGTATTGCGACCAAGAATTTTTTTTATATTGATTTAGTATAGTTCATGCTTTTTGTTGGTATATGCATAACTATTATAATATTTTAACCTTCTAATATAAGCTTCTCGCTGTCTCATAAATGTTTTTTCCACATGAAATTACCTAGCACGATAGAAGAACTTGTTGCAGAATGCATTTACTACTTATTTGTCATCACTGGTGCAAAAAAGGACTTGTACAAAAAATAACAAATATATGTTAGATAGCAGATGGGCACCCATTTTTGATACACTTTACAAGTTGACTTTATAGTTTAATCTTGTATATAACTAGTAATATTTTAACGTTGTATATTATTGTGTTTTATCCATGTTTGTTTGAAGATACACTTTATAATTTGACTCGCACAAAATTAAAAATATTTGATGTGTATTATTGTTGGGTTTTATTGATCTAATAGCTTAATTTTTATATAATAGACAGATAATTATCTACACCGTGTAATGTGATGTTAAAGGCATCTTTATTTCCTTTTACTTATATCTTCGATTAACAAAGCTTATATTATTTTGTTCTTTTTAATACTATTTTTCTTTTTGCTAATACCATTTTTCTTTTCGATCAATAAAGATTACTTAAATTTGTATTTATATTTGATTTTGTGATTTACAATACATTTACATACAAAATCAAATTAAAAAGTTGTTATTGCTATAGTTTAATCACTAAAATATATGCTTGTATAAAAATGAATTGAATTTATTTTCATTATTTGAATATGTTATATTTCTAGTATACTAAAACAGATAGCACGCTACAATAAACTCGTCGCACAAGTTTATGAATTAGATTTTTCACTATGCTGGAATTCAGTTAACGTAGGAAATTTTCGTCTGAGTCTTGTCGTAACAATTTCCTTAAGGATTTTTATTCAAAATTCTTCCAAGATACACAGACGTAATCTGCATGAGATAGTGATGAGTATGTCAAGTCTGTGTATATTATTTAGAGAAGCAGAGAGGAAAAGAAGAAGCAGAAGAAATTAGAACTGGAATTGGATGAGAATGTGATCAGGATTCTCTTCTATTTATAATTTCGTCCGCATCCCTTTAAACAGTCGCGTCTGCTCGACGGGTCGTACCCGCTGCCTTTTGAACGCTGCTGTTTGTTAACAGGTCGCACCCGCCTGCTGCTCGTATCCGTTCGGCCGCGCCTCCTCAGTCGGGCCACACCCGCTTCTGTTCGCCCGCGCTTCTTCAGTCCGGTCGCACCCGCTCGCTTCAGTAACCCGCGTCCGCTTATCAACAGTTGTGTCTATTCATTAGCCTGCAACTGTTAAAATACCCGGCCCAGTTTTGCAGTAAAATTAGGATCATATTAGATCCGAACCCGAACCCGAAACCAAACCCGAGCCCGGTTCGGTCGGACGGACGGCGGCGGCGGCGCGCGCGCGTGTGTGGTGGAGATGCATGATCTCCCTCCTCACAACGAAGCATACATTTGGGTACCCCTAGGCCCCAACACCTTCTTTAGAAAGCTATTAATATACTTAGCTTTCTTAGTATATTAGGCGATGTGGGACAAGTGTATTTCATTTACACTAGGAATTCTATCAATCCCCCACATAAATGATAATATACTTTTCCCCCACACAAAGCGAAATATCACAGAGTACATATGGAATAATGCTTTATCGTGGATAAGTAGATATTTCACTTTGAACTTTCCCTAGTTAAAACTTGTCGGATCTACTTGGCTAATCGGTGAATTATTTCATCTTGAACCGTCGGCCTTTATTGTATATCCAGACAATAAGCTTTACGAATTATTGATTCCCTTCTCATCCAATCTCTTGGTTGTGTTCATTTTGGTCCTGAACAATATTTGGTTCTGTGAGTGTTTTAGAGAATAAAAGCCTTTTAATATTCTCATAGAGCCGACCCAGCTCACACTAACATAAGTGATCACAACCATTAAGAGTATCCTACATATACCCCACTTGTTATTTCCAAGATATGGTCATCATTAAAAAACATAGTTTTAACCTTTAAATACTTCTGTAGGCATGCATTTATGTTGTGCACCATAGGAATGGAGTTGGACTATGTCCACGCAAATGCATTACGTCTTGAGTTCTTCAGAACTGGTTTGCCTATTGATCCTAGTCCGTGGGATCTCCAGTCGCTAGGATAGGTTTCCGTATAAGATAACTCTTTGTGATTTAAGCTTTTAAACCTATTCCTCTCGATGCGCAGTCAATTTTCTCTCTTGATAAACCTTTAGTAAATGAATCCTCTAGGTTATCATTTGTTTTCACATAATCTATGGAAATAGTTCCATTTGAGAGTAACTGCCTAACTGTGTTATGGCGTCGACGAATATGTCGTGACTTTCCATTATACTCAAAGTTGTGCGCTCTGCTTAGCACAACTTGGTTATCACAGTGTATGCATATGGACGGTACAGGTTTAGGCCAAAATGAAATATCTTCTAAAAAATGACGAAGCCATTCTGCTTCTTCGCCTGCTTTATCTAAAGCGATGAACTCCGATTCCATAGTGGATCGAGCTATGCATGTTTGTTTAGTAGATTTCCATGACACTGCTGCCCCTACCAAGGTAAAGACATAACGTACCACTCATTGATTTTGATTCCTCTGAATCAACAATCCAATTTGCATCATTATATCCTTCTAGGACGGCAGGATATTTTTCATAATGTAAGGAATAATTTATGGTATTTTTTAAATATCCAAGCACTCTCATTAGTGCTTTCCAGTGTTCCTTTCCTGGATTGTTTGTATACCTGCTCAGTCGACTTACTGCATAAGCTATATCTGGTCTTGTGCAATTCATGAGATACATGAGACATCCTATTACACGAGAGTATTCCAGTTGCATTACACTCTCATTAGTGTTTTTATGCAGTACTTCTGATGGATTAAAAGGTGTTCTCACTCCTTTAATTCCATAGTCTTGAAATTTTTCAATCACTTTGTCTACATAGTGTGACTGAGACAATTAAATTCCATTAGTAGTTCTTATTATTTTGATTCCCAAAATAACGTCTGCAACTCCTAAATCTTTCACATCGAAATTGCTAGTTAACATCTTCTTTATCGTCTCTATTATTTGAGTATATGGACCAAATATTAACATATCATCTACATATAAACAAATCATCACATATGATTGTCCAATTTGTTTATAATAAACAAACTTATCGCATTCATTTATACGAAAACCATTTTTCATCATGACACTATCAAATTCTGCGCGCCATTGTTTTGGAGCTTGTTTTAATCTGTATAATGATTTTGCTAATCTACAGACTTTGTTTTCATTTCCTTTGGAAATAAAACCTTCAGGTTGCTCCATGTAGAACTCCTCATCGAGATCTCCATTTAAGAATGCTGTCTTTACATCCATTTGATGAATTTATAGACCATAGATCGATGCAATTTCTATTAGAATTCTTATAGAGGTTATTGGTGTTACTGGCGAATATGTATCAAAGAAGTCTACTCCTTCTTTTTGACGATATCCTTTGGCTACTAATCTGGCTTTATACTTGTCGATAGAGCCATCCACTTTCATTTTCTTTTTGAAAATCCATTTACAGCCAATAGGTTTAATTCCAGGTGGAATATCAACAATTTCCCAAGTTTTATTACTTAGAATTGAATCAAACTCACTTTGGATTGCTTCTTTCCAACATGAAGATTCAGAAGATGACATTGCTTCCTTTTACGTTTGAGGTTCGTGTTCTAGCATATATGTGAAAAAATCCAAACCAAATGTCTTGGAAGTCCTGGCCCTTACGCTTCTTCTTGGTTCAACTTCCTCAATCTCATGATGAGTTTCATCTTCATGTGAATTGCTTAATTCTTCTCTTGTCCTTTTAGGGACATTATTTCCTTCATTCCTTTTGTGTGGAAACACATCTTCAAAGAATGAGGCATCTCTAGATTCCATGATTGTATTTACATGAATATCAGCTATACTAGACTTGAATACCAAAAATCTGTAGGCACTATTATTTTGGGCTGGCCCTAAGTAGTAACAATCTACTGTTTTTGGTCCAGTTTGATTTTCTTAGGAGGCGGAACTGGAACTTTTGCCAAGCACCCCCACACTTTGAGGTATTTAAAACTTGGTTTGTGTCCTTTGCATAACTCATATGGAACTGTTCCTGTTTTATTGTGAGGGACTTTGTTTAATATGTTATTAGACATATTTAAGGCTTCCCCCACAAGTTCGTCGGTAGAGCAGAAGTTAAAAGCATGGCATTAATCATGTCTTTTAACGTTCCGTTCGTCCTTTCGGCGACACCATTTTTTTGTGGTGAATATGGAGCTGTTGTTTGATGAATTATACTATTTTCGGCACAGAACTGTTCAAATGTTGATTCATATTCTCCACCTCGATCAGATCTCAATATCTTGATCTTTTTATTTAACTGATTTTCTACCTCAGCCTTGTACTTTATAAACGATGTAATTGCTTCATCTTTACTATTCAAAAGATATACATAGCAATATCGTGTATAATCGTCAATAAACGTGATAAACTACTTTTTCCCACCTCTTGTAGGTAATGATTTAAAATCACATAAATCTGTATGAACCAAACCTAGCGGTCCGGTACTTCTATCAACAGATTGAAATGGTTTTTTAACCAATTTTGCTTCTACACATGTCTCACATTTGTAGTTCTTATCTATTTGAAATTTCGGAATTAATCCCAAGTTTGATAATATTTTCATTTTTCGAAAATTTATGTGTCCTAATCTATCATGCCATAGTAAAATTTCGTGCTCAAGCAAGTAAGAAACTTCAATTTTATTAATAGCATAATCAGAATACATAGTTTTATTGCCGATAACGGCTACATTTGCCTTAAATAGGCCATCACATAAATAACCCCTTCCGATATATGTTCCAGCTTTGGACAGAACCATCTTGTCTGACTCGAACACCATTCTGAATCCTTTCTTTAATAATACTGCACCAGTGATGAGATTCTTGCGTATGTTTGGAACGTGGAGCACGTCATTCAACTTGACAGTTTTTCCAGAAGTAAACTTGAGGATTACTGTGCCATCGCCTTCGATCATGGATACTGCAGAATTACCCATATAGAGTTTTCTTCGTGATCGAATTTTTGGTATGTAGAAAACATGGATTTGTCAGAGCAAACATGACGAGTAGCGCCTGTATCTACCCACCATTGGTTAGGATTCTGAACCATGTTGCATTCAGATACAACTGCCGAGAAGTAGGACTCGTCCACTTCCATGTTGTCTACTATATTTGCCTCTTTGTTGCTATCCTTTTTGAGTCTGCAATCTCTAGCGGCATATCCAACTTTTCCACAAACCCAACACTCACCATTAAACTTTTTGGTTCGTTTGTTGTCTTTTGGTTTGTTGTCTGGAGCTTTCCTTTTCTTCTGGAAATTCTTCTTTTTGTTTTTGGTCTTTGAATCTTCAGTCACAAATGCCTCCTCACTTTGTTTTGTAATTCCACGGTTATCTGCCTCCATTTTCAATCGGACTATGGGATCCTGTAAAGAGATTTCCTTCTTTTTATGCTTTAGATAATTGCGGTAATCTCTCCATGATGGCGGCAGTTTTCCCGTGATGGCTTCAACCAAAAACGATTCTCCAACCTTATGACCTTCTGCCTCGAGTTCATGAATGATGATTTGCAGTTCATGCAGTTGAGCAGTCACTGGTTTGGAGTCAACCATCTTGTAGTCCATGAATTTGTCTACAATGAATTTCTTAAGACCGATATTCTGCGTCTTATACTTTGTGGCAAATGCATTCCAGAGTGCTTTTGCTGTCTTTAGAGGTTGATATACTTTGTATAGCACATTGTCGAGACAATTCAGAATATAGTTTCTGCATAGGAAATCAGAATGCTTCCACATATCAATATCGGATTCCTTGCCTTGTACAGGAATCGATTCCTCCTCCTCGAGATACCTTTGCAGGCCGAGTGTGGTGATATAAAAGAACATTTGATTCTGCCACGTTAGAAAATCGTCACCGTCTCCTTTAAAAGGATCAGGCATGTTGTGTGTAGTAGCCTTTGTTGAGAGCTCTATTGTTGCCATTTCTGTTTTAGCAAAAACAAAAAAAATTCTTAAGATGTTATATTTTTAGTATACTAAAACAGATAGCACCCTACAATAAACTCGTCGCACAAGTTTATAAATTAGATTTTCACTACGCTAGAATTCAGTTAACGTAGAAAATTTTTGTCTGAGGCTTGTCGTAACAATTTCCTTAAGAATTTTTATTCAAAATTCTCTCAAGATACAACAGACGTAATCTGCACGAGATAATGATGAGTATGTCAACTCTGTGATATATTATTTAGAGAAGCAGAGAGGAAAAGAGGAAGCAGAAGAAATTAGAACTGGAATTGGATGAGAATGTGATCAGGATTCTCTTTCATTTATAATTTCGTCCGCATCCCTTCAAACAGTCGCGTCTGCTCGACGGGTCGCACCCGCCTGCTGCTCGTAGCCGTTCGGCCGCGCCTCCTCAGTCGGACTGCACCCGCTTATCAACATTTGCGTCTGTTCGTTAGCCTGCAACTGTTAAAAAACCCGTCCTAGTTTTGCAGTAAAATTAGGATCATATTAGATCCGAACCCGGGTCGGTCGGATGGACGGCGGCGGTCCGCGCGTGTGGCGGAGATGCATGATCTCCCTCCTCACAACGAAGCATACATTTGGGTGCCCCTAGGCCCCAACTCCTTCTTTAGAAAGCTATTAATATACTTAGCTTTCTTAGTATATTAGGCGATGTGGGACAAGTGTATTTCATTTACGCTAGGAATTCTAACAGAATATATATTGCATATGCAAAAATCATTATCAATAATAAATCATCGCACTTTCAGTTGTATTCTACATTTAACATGTATTTTATTACCTTTTTTGGCTAAACGGCAAAAGGTTTATTTAATACACACACACAATGATGAATGTTGAAGTAAATTACAGTTTGTGATTAAAGTATTTCTGATCATTTTTTGTCATACAGTTATAATAATACTATAATGTTTTGTAATATTCAATGGCAATCAAAATGGAAAACGTTGTTTGATGGGTATACCCTATATTGAACAATGAGCATTCAAGAGGCAATGCAAAGATGATGACCATTCATTCTATTATAATTTTAAGAAAAAAAATTACGTGTTACATAAGAATTCTTTGATTGTAATTAACTTAGAATGAGGATGCATGTCCTCTCATTATTATAAATTGACGTTTTCAAAATAGACCATATACATACATACATACATACATATGCACACTAACTCACACATGTAACATACATACATGCATATTATAACTGCGTATAAAACTGCGTTGGTTAGATCCAGTGATGATTCAACATTGATTTACTTTATTTGTTTAGATATGTCAAATTCTTGTTGTTAGTTTACTTGATATGTGTACTCATTGATATTAATCCACACCATCTCTATGGCTGAGATTTCTATGTATTGAGAATACAAACACGCGTGTGTTTCTTTATCAATCCAAGGCATCACACAATTTCAATCTCTGCCGCACATTTACTTCAACGCCCCAGGTCTATCATTTCTGATTATTTGGATTACAACTTGTTTTAGGTTGTTGCTTCAAAGCCCAGCTACTCAATTTATATAAAACTCTGTTGTAAAGCTAGTGTGAAATATAATACAAATAATATTCATACATTTTCTGCAATCTGTATCAAAACATTTCAATAATAAAATCATCATTTTCATTTTATGGTATCAGAGCAATACAAAAAAGCCTAACGGCGTATCTTTGAGATCAGCAATCTTCTTGCATCATCCCTCTCATTGAAAGATTGCTCTCTTTTTTTTTATCTCCTCGGTTAAGTTTCATCATCGGAGAATTATACCTTCCTCGATTCAAGAATATAAGATTGCTTTTTTTTTTATCTCCTCAGTTAAGTTTCATCATCGGAGAGTTATACCTTCCTCGATTCAAGAACAAGAATATCTTCCCTTTTCAGTATCTCCCCAATCAATTTATTGTGCCACGCCTAGCAAGAATCCAAACAAATTCAGATTCTCGACTGGCTGCAACAATTCTGCATCAATTCTAGTGCCTCGCCAATATTTTCTTTGCTGCATCAAACATTCAAGAAACCAGATTAGTCAATTTATAAAATGGCAGACAAAAAAGCAGATGATGAAAGATCATCAACTACTTCAAGAAATGACAAAAGAGAAACTGCTGTATCAGAAACAACGTTAGTCAAACCCAAAAGCCAGATTATCACCATCCCGCTTGATGATGATAACTACATACTGTGGAAGTACCAGATCGAAACAGCCATGAAGGGATATGGCCTTCAAGACTACATCAAAGGGACAATGCCCATACCACCTGTTCTCATAGAAGAAGACAATGGAGTCACAGTTAGTAACCATGAATACACTAGATATCAAAAACAAGACAACTTACTATCATCATGGTTGTTATCATCCATCAGCCCAAGTCTACTATCACAAATTGTTGGCTGCAACTCATCATATGAAATTTGGTCATCAATAGAACGAATATTTAGCTCACAATCAGCCGCAAGAATCATTCATTTTAAAAGACAGTTGCAGAATGCAAGAAAGAATGACATGCCAATGAAATAATATCTTGCAAAAATCAAAGGCTTATGTGATAGACTCAATGCAGTTGGTCACAAAATTTCTGAAAGCGAGTAAATTCTCACTATAACCAATGGCCTCGATGATGAATATGAATCAGTGGTAACTTTCATAGCATCACAACAAACTCTACCAGATTTGGAATCTGTCAGATCTGCTTTACTTGCCCATGAGGGCAGAATTGAACAAAGAAAGGCCATGCAAAATGAATTTTCAATCAACTATGCTAGCAGTTCAAGAAGCAGAATGCAACAGGCCAACACAGAAAATCAAGTAAACAAACAAGATGGTCAAAGAAACACTTACAATCAAAGAGGAAGGGGAAGAGGAAGATGGAACAACAACAATAGAGTAAAATGCCAAATATGTGAAAATTTTGGTCATATAGCTAGCAAGTGCTATTTCAGGTTCAATAAAGACTTCGCTGTCACACAACAAATTCAAAGAAATCCCAACATCAATGTAACACAACTAGATCAACAGCAAAAGAGAAATAATGAAGGTTCAAGAGCTCAATCAACCAATTCAGATGAAGCAAAATTAGATAATGCAAGCCTGGATGATTGGTACCCTAACTCAGGAGCAACTAATCATGTGACAAGTAACCTTCAAAATCTCAATTTAGGCAACAAAAGTTACACAGGTACGCAAGCTATACATTTGGGTAATGGTGAAACAACAAGTATATCACATGTTGGCACAGGAACTATTCAAGGTAAAATAAACTTATATTTAAACAATTTATTGAGAGTTCCTGAAATTAAAAAGAATTTAATCAGTGTGTCTCAATTTGCAAATGACAACAAAGTATACTTTGAGTTTCACCCAAACTTCTGTTTAGTTAGGGATTTACTAAGTAAAGACATATTGTTGCAGGGTAGTTTGACTAAGGGACTATACAAATTTAATGCTGTGAAGAAACCTGAATCCATAATGAAGAAGTATTGATGCAACAGTGTTTACACCAGTGTTCAAAATAAGAAAAATATTTTAGATCATTGGCATTGCAAACTAGGGCATCCTAGTATGAAAATTGTAAAAAGATTCTTGATAGATAATAAAATTTCTTTCCAAAATAATGATATTTCTGATATGTGCACACATTGTCAATTAGGAAAAAGTCACAAACTCCCTTTTAGCAATTCTAAAACTGTGTATAAAAATCCTTTTGAATTGATAGCTGCAGATTTATGGGGACCAGCCCCATTCCACAGAAGGGCACAGGTGCTACTTATCCTTTGTTGATGCATATACTAGATACACATGGATATTTTTTCTCAAATCAAAGGCTGAAACTCATGATGCCTTAGTTCAGTTCATTACATTAGCTGATAAACAATTTAACTATAAGGTAAAGATTATGCAAACTGATGGAGGCAGTGAATTTTACCCACTCAAAAAATATTTTCAAAACAAGGGCATATTACATAGAATCACTTGTCCTCACACATCTGAGAAAAATGGTCTTGTTGAGAGAAAACATAGGCACGTAGTTGACACAGGCCTGACATTATTATCTCAAGGATCATTACCTTTAAAATATTGGCAAGAGGCATTCACCACAGCTGTTTATCTTATAAACAGAATGCCAAGTAAAATTCTTGATTACAAAATCCCTTATGAAAAATTGTTTGGCATGAAGCCTGACTATGATTATCTGAAAACATTTGGGTGTTTATGTTTCCCCTGTCTTAGGCCTTACAACAGAAATAAATTAAGTTTAAGGTCAAGCCCATGCACTTTTTTAGGGTATGCTGCAAACCAAAAAGGATACAAATGCCTTGACAAAAATGGTAGAATTTATATATCAAGACATGTCATGCTTAATGAAGATAATTTTCCTTTTGCAGATAAAAGACTGGAAAACAGCAAAGATACAATGAATCAATGCACTGATCATGTCAAAGTATGCTTGCCCACCATACCAGAATTAAGCATTCAAAAGGAACAGCCAAACAATGGGACACTTGAGAGATCACAATCTATTGCAGAAACTAAATCTGATTATAGCACAAGTGATACACATGAATGGCCAGCACAACAAACCGAAGAGAATGATGAAGTGCAATCATCTGATGAGTCAACATCCAGCAGTAATGGACCAACCATTATAAATAATAGAAATAATATGCAAGAGACATGACATCATATGATAACAAGGTCAAAAAGTGGAATTTTCAAGCCTAAAGTATACAGTGCAGATGTAGATGTCATGGAACCAGTTACATATGAGCAGGCAGTTAAAAGCATAGAATGGAGAAATGCCATGAAAGATGAGTATGAAGCATTATTAAAAAATCAAACATGGGATCTGATATCACCTCCAAAGGACAAAAACATTGTTGGATGCAAATGGACCTATAGGATTAAGAAGGATGCAAATGGAAAAATAGTAAAATTCAAAGCAAGATTAGTTGCTAAGGGCTACTCTCAACAATTTGGTTTTGACTTTAATGAAGTTTTTTCTCCTGTAGTCAAACCTACTACCATCAGGATCGTACTTAGCGTAGCATTAAGCAATCAATGGAAAATTAAACAGCTGGATGTACATAATGCTTTTCTCAATGGAGAGTTACAAGAAGAAGTATACATGCATCAACCCAAAGGATACATCACAAAAGGAAATGAAGACAAAGTCTGCAGATTACATAAAGCTATCTACGGTCTCAAACAAGCATCAAGAGCTTGGTACGAGAAGATCAAAACAACATTGACAAAATTGGGATTCAAACCAACCAAGGCAGATAATTCATTATATACAAAAACCATTAATCATGTAGTGACATACATATTGGTATATGTTGATGACATTCTCATCACTGGAAGCAATGAGAATGGCATCAGTAAAGTCATACAATTGTTGGATCAAAACTTTGCCATCAAAGACCTGGGAACACTTGATTACTTTCTTGGAATTAAAATTAGCAGACCATCACAAACAGAAATGTTTCTATCTCAAAGACAATATGCTTCAGAAATTTTAGTTCGTGCTAACATGGATCAGGCTAAGCCATTACCCACGCCTATGGTGAGCAATTTACAACTATCCAAAACTAAAGGTGAACCTATTGATAATGTTAAACAGTATCGAAGTATTGTAGGAGCTCTACAATACTTGACCATCACCAGACCAGATCTATGCTATAGTGTTAAAAAAGTTTGCCAATTTATGCAAAATCCTCTAGATAACCACTGTAGGGCGGTTAAGCGTATTTTAAGATATATAAAAGACACTCAAGACTATGGATTGCTATTGACTCAAAATAAGGATGTAAATATACAGGCTTACAGTGATGCCGACTGGGCTAGCGATACTGATGACAGAAGATCCACTTCAGGCTACTGTGTTTATATAGGTGGCAACCCGGTCTCTTGGTGTACCAAAAAGCAATCAACTGTATCACGTTCGAGCACTGAGGCTGGGTATAGGTCAGTAGCAAGCACCACGGCGGAAATAATATGGATAGAAACCCTAATTCATGAATTAGGGCTCGAGCCAAAAGAAAAACTACTGATTTGGTGCAATAATTTGAGCACTATCTCCTTGTCTTTAAACCCCATCCAACACTCTCGCACTAAACACATTGAAATTGATCTATTTTTCGTTCGAGAAAGAACGACTGCTGGAAAACTGGAAATTAGGCATGTTCCTTCTTTCTATCAACGTGATGATATCCTCACCAAGTCACTCTCTTTCAAAATTTTTGCAAGATTAAGAGAAGAAATGAAAATCATTGATGGTAACAGATTTCATGGCGGCGAGAGGAAAGCAGATGGAAACCCTAGCTTCGATTGAGGGTGGATATTGAGAATACAAACACGCGTGTGTTTCTTATCAATCCAAGGCATCACACAATTTCAATCTCAGCCGCACATTTATTTCAACGCCCCAGATCTATCATTTCTGATTATTTGGATTACAACTTGTTTTGGGCTGTTGCTTCAAAGCCCATCTACTCAATTTATATAAAACTCTGTTGTAAAGCTAGTGTGAAATATAATACAAATAATATTCATACATTTCCTGCAATCTGTATCAAAACATTTCAATAATAAAATCATCATTTTCATTTTACTATGTTTAATTCTTTTATAGATTATTTACATTAATTTATCAAACTACTCATGTACACTTTAGCTACTACCAATGTAGTCACTTGTATGATAATAGGGAATATGATGAACTTAGTTGATTGAAAAGCATCATATTAGAATCACATCATTTAAGTTGCTTATTAAATCGGTCGATTATAAAGAAACATCAGGATGCCCAGATTTAAATTTGTAAAGTATTGTTAGGATAATTTAGACTAAAGTTATTTTATGCTGAACACATAACTGAGAAAAATTCCAAATTAAAAGTTGAATTTATGATGAAAGGATAATCAGTGCACAAGACTAAGGGTGTTTGAGAAACAATTTGCAGTTCTCGCTTAAAATAGTATATAAATGTTTGGATATATAATAAGTTGAATCATTTTTTATATATTATGTGCTAACTGTTATATCGTTCATCAAACTATTTTTCTAATTACACTTTTCGTTATATTTTATTTCCTAGATTAAGTTGTATTCTGTAATGGTTTTGAAGGATTATTGAATTGGACTAACGATGGCAACGCATTATCTTGGAAATATTCCAACACTGGGATACAAGATATTGATCCACAAATTTAGTATGTTTCTGTTTATACTCTTCTTAATATATTTTTGTGTATTTTATTTTTATTTTTGAATTTGGGCGATAAAATATTGATAAAGATAAAGTTTTTGTTGATATTTTGGACGATTAGTGTCGAGCACGAGTTTTAGTCCCAAACCGTTTGATAGTGTGTTATGTGTAAATGCTCCTTGCATTGAAGTTACTGTCACAAAGTGGATAGCGATGTGAACCATTCTGTAACCAAAAGATATCTGAATTGAAATGTGAATTTATGAGCTTGAGCTTTCTCTTGACATTTTGATTGCACGTGTTGCTTCTTGATTTTGGGATGTTGGATTATATGAAGCTAGGTTTGGATTTCTTTTAGTGCTAAGGTGATCATGTTGTATTATTTTTGTTATTAAACTTTGATAGGTGTAATTTAATGAGTATATATGACATGTGAGGTGAAAGTTTGTACTACCATCGTTTGTATTGTAACGTTCTTTTCTAGGTTGTTTACGTGGTGTAATGGAACATGTTTCTTGCCTTGTATATGTTTGTCTTGAGCAACGACAGCTTTTATAGTGTGTTGTTGTCTTCACTTCAAAAGATGGAGCCATGTTCTGTGTGAGATGATTATGTGAGTACTTCTAGGCCATTGTACCGTTAGTTTGGCGTATAACTAAAAATACCATATGAGTATTCAGGGACCAAACGCCGGAATGGCGAAAGTTATAATCGGATAATAGTTACTATTTTTTGATTCTGTAAGAGTAATAACTGTTACGAAATTTATTATTTTTATTACGGTAATAACCGTTATAATTTTTATGACCGCAATATGCCACGCATCTAGTAACAATAGCTATGTCTATTACTAATTTAATTTATAACAGTTATAACTATTACAAATCTCCCATTCTGGTGTTGCAGAATTTGTGGTGGAAATCCGAGGGATTAGAGGTGTGGGTGTGTGTGTATTTTTATCCAGCATTTTGACCTGGCTATATCCAAACTGGTTGGACAAGTTAGATTCGACTATTGTCAAGGCCAGTAAGTCTAGAGCGATGATTATGGGGTCAAGAAGTCAATGCAGATAGTAATATGAAGCCGTGATCGAACGGAATTGAGAGATGCAACGCAGAATGTTCAAAGTGTGGCATATGGTTTAATGTAGAAAAGAGATCGGCTATGATCACTCTTAATAATAGGGATCGGCCTATTTCAGCCAAACAAGTGCAACTCAATGAGAACAATTAATATGTCAAGATTCATAAGTCCAATGCATATGAAATTTTTGGAACAAAATATGGGGACCCTAGGAAGCCTACCCTAGGAATCGCACCTCAAAAGGACTAAGCAAGAGGGATCAGTCCTCTTCCCTTTATAAGGATCGACATGAATCAGGTAACAACTCACATTGGAGCAAAGATCGAGCACTGACTCAAGTTCTACTAATTCAATTGGCATGAAACTTGAAGATTAAGAATATTACAACAAGGAGAAGTTCCAAAGAGATCGCACCCCTGAATTCCTCCAAAATAGGGATCGACATTGATCTCTATTCCTTGGGATTTGGGATATGTGATCCCTCGTATGGGTTCGTATGGTTTTGAAGCTCCTTCTACCGAATTTTCAAGGAGCCATCTTCCTCGATAATTACATGCTTGATTGTTCATTTTCAGGACCTTTATGTCGTTTGTACTTTAAACTCTACTGTATCTAAGGATTTTCATCTAATCTCTATTGTACTCAATTTACAAAATAATTAATAAAGCTATCTATTCAAAGTGGACGTAGGCAAACAATACCGAACTACTATAAATCACTGTGATTTTGTTACTGCTTTGATTTTATGTAATTTAATTACTTGTTTCCTCTATTTTAATTTTATACTCTTTATTTATTTCTCTACAAAAAATTTATTGGGTGTTTGTACCAAATTTTGGTGCAAAATTTTGGTGCTTTCTTTGAGAGAGAAGATTCTCGGCTCTATTTGGATTCCTTTGCTTCTACTGGATTGCATAAATCCCTGGAATAGATCTAGAGTTATCTTTAAGAAGATTATCCATTCTATTCAGATTAGCAAAATTTTAAGGAAAACTGTCAACAATGGTTAGAAACACCAGATCTATCTCTCAAAACGTAGTAGGAAACGAGAACGCTAGCATCCAACAAGGAGGTCCGAGCAATCTACCATTAGATGTAAATGCTGCCAATCCACTTGATGTCCAAAATACGACTGATTCCATCACAAAAGCTGAATTCTAGAATTTGATGAGAGAGCTAGTGGATAGCCGTCGATAGTTGAACCAGTAGATTCAAGCCAGTATTGATCTAGCGATGAGTAAACCAGGAGAGAGCCATTCCCTTATTCTATATCGAAGAGTTCTAGTTCATCAGATGACTATCAAAAGACGCATGAGTCATAGAACTGACTGATATTATGCAAAAGCTTCTAGAAATCAATAGGGAAACCAACCTGGCTTTTCGAGATCGATCGGTGTCGATCCCTTTATAGGGATCGGGGCCTATCCCTCCTCCAGAGGAGGAAGCTTGCCTCTTCATGTTTGAGCACACGCTGGAGCTACTATGATTGATTTGGATAACGGAGTTTAGGTGGATTTAGGCCAATTTTCTACTTGGAATGATGATGAAGTGAACGTACGAGATAGGCATTGTAAGGATGTTGAGCCAAGAAGGTGTGGAATGGCCTGTAGTCACCGACCTAACCATTCACGTGAAGTGGAGCATGACTACTGTTTGGCTCCAACTATCCAAACGTCGGACTTGTCGGCTATGGTTAGATAGCTAGTGAGGGAGAGCCAAGGCTTGACCAATCATGACCGAGGGATCATGAGAACCCATACGCCGTTCATTGATAATATATTACAAGTTGAGTATCCAAGGAGGTTCGTCATGTCATCGATGCCTGCCTACGAGAGAAAAACTGACTCCAGGCAGCACATCATGAGATATAAATGGCCGATGGATTCCGCATAAGTAGATGATGCCACAAAATGTAGATGTTTTCCTATTACTCTCTCCAGCATAGTAATGATGTGGTTTATGAGATTACCCCTACGGTTGATTTCTAGATTCGACGATTTAGCAACAAAGTTTGTGGAGTAATTTCGTATGCTCGCAACTCGCTCAAAGATGTAATGTCCCTATCCAGCGTGACCCAGGCTTCGAGAGAATCGCTGAAAGACTATTTGGAGAGATTTCATACAGCCATCATAGAAGTCAATAATCCGAATGATCATTCAATATTGATGGCGGTAACAAGAGGGATTGTCCAAAATCTGACTTTGGCGATTGGTTAGCTGGCAAACCACCTGCAATGTTGAAGTGTTTCTATGCAAAAGTAGCTTAATATTTAAGGAAAATGGAAGCTAGGTGCTCTAAGAAGAAGAATGCTGTGGGACCAAGTGGAGAGGAAGTGTAGAGTAACATTGCAATGAAACGATACGAGGGGAGTTGCAAAAAAGTTCAAGTAAATGTCAAAAATAAACCGAATCAGCAAAAGAAAGGTAGTGATAGGAACCGTGAGTCAAAGAGGGATTCCAAAAGAGGAAAGCCAAGGATTCTAATGTATGATACCTACACACCACTGAATACATCTCTAGAGAATGTCTCCTTTTTACATGCAATACCATGCAGTATAAGAAGCCACCTCTGAAAGAATCGACGAAGAAGCAAAAAAAAACTAGAAATATTGTTGGTTCCACAAATGCTATGGTCATAACATGAATGAATGTAGGTATCTCTAGGATGTTATTGAGAAACTGATTCGAGAAAGAAAATTACAACAGCTTGTTAAATCCCCGTAGGATGGCGGCAGGGGACACCCAACCCCAACTGAGGATAAGCACTGCGTAAGGCTAAGGAATCTCCATGGACTGGTGTAAGTTTAGTGATCAATACAATAGTCGGAGGACCGCATCCAACTAATAAGAGCTAGCACGAAATGGAGCACCACGCTAGCACAATCAGGCATATGAATTTTGAGTGTTGTTCGAGTACAAAAGATAGAGCACTAGCAAAGTAGCGGTGTATAATAGAAAATGACATTGTATTCCAAAACAGAGATGCGGATAAGGTGGAGGCATCGACGATCAACCCAATGATCATTTTACCCATGATCGGCCCCGACTTAGTGAGGAGGATCTTAGTTGATAGTGGAAGTTCCATAAATATAATTCTCAAAAAGGCTTATGATCAGATGAGGATGGAAGCCGAGAACTTGAAACCTTATAAAACCCACATTCATAGGTTTTGCAATCAAAGCTGTCGGATATGTCGAATTTCCCATAGAATTGGAGGAAGGTGACCGCGGGAGAGTTACAGATTTTGCTATTTATTGTCTTGGATGTTGACTCTCCAAATAATTCTTTTCTGGGCCGACCAGCCTTAGCTGAATTATGGGTAGCTCTCACCCCATGGTTTTTGACTTTGAAGTTTCCAACTGATAACAGTGTTGGAGTTGTGCATGGTGATCAAACAACCGGACGTGCCTGCTATGTAGCTGAATTGAGAGATGCTCAATGGAAGGAGAAAGGTAAGGGTGTGGACAAGTCTCTCCACATCCAAACCATCGAAGATTGACAACCAGCGCCTGGGCCTAGATTCGGAGCCATAGTCAGTTCTATAAGATATAGATCCGAGGGATGACAAGGAGGAGCCTAAAGATACCAAGGCTGCACTGACTAAGCCGACGATTGACATCATGATCAGCCACGATGACCCGTCATGAGTCCTAAAGATCGGATAACATCTCAGCCCCTCTTTGATAAAAGAACTTACTAGTTTTCTTTGAGTGAATCTTGATGTGTTCGCCTGGATTCACTCTAACATATGTGGGATCTCGCCTGCCATTATGAGCCACGCATTAAATATTTACCCGAGGCATGACCCAGCAAAACAAAAAAGGCATGACGTGGATGCGAAGTGATCTGCTGCCTTTAAAGAGGAGGTGAATAGGCTCAAAGGAAATGGGATTATTCGCGGCGCCCTCTACACTAAATGGGTATCCAATCCTGTACTTTGAGATGGCAAACGAAAAAGGCAGACATGGATTGATTAGTCGGACTTAAATAAGGTTTGTCAAAAAGATAGTTTTTCCCTTGCAAGGATCGACTAGTTGGTACACTCAACCACAGTACACGAGTTGTTATCTTTCATGGATGCATACTCTAGATATAAACAAATCCCCATGCACATTCCTAATCTGAAGCATACCAGCTTTATTATCAACTTTGGATTGTATTGCTATGTGGTAATGCCATTTTGACTGAAGAATGCTGGAGCAACCTATCAATGCCTAGTCAATAGAATGTTTAAAGATCAAATTGGAAAGATGTTGGAGGTATACATGGATGATATGCACGTGAAGTTACGACGATCAAGCAACCACATTAAAGACTTAGAGAAATGTTCGACATCCTCTGATATTACGAAATGAAGATCAATCCTCTGAAACGTTCTTTTGGTGTTACATCAGGAAAGTTCTTGGGTTTCATCATCAATGCTTGCAAAATCGAAGCTAATCCCGAGAATATTCGAAAAATTTGCAACAATCAAAGGCCAAAGACCATTAAAAAATACATAGCCTAAATGGGAAGGTTGCCGCCTTAAGTCGATTTAGTTCCAGAGTTACAGATAAATGTATTCCTTTCTTCGAATAGATTAGAAGAGTAAAAAGGAAGTTTGAATGGATGCAGGATTGTGAAGACAGATTCCGAGCTTTGGTGAACCACCTAGAGATGCCTCCCATCCTGTCAAAGCCGATGGATCATGAAGACTTATATATCTACTTGATTGTATCTGTACACGCTATAAATGTCGCACAACTTAGTGAGGAGAGTCAAATCCAGAGGATGGTCTATTTTATTAGCAAATGATTAATAAGAGCTAAAAGGAATTATCCGAAGATAGAGAAATTTACGTGCTGCTTGTTGATTACTTCATAAAAGATCCGCCCTTATTTTTAGGCTCACCCCATCAAACTTTACACCGATCAACCGTTATGACGGATCCTATAGTAACCTGAGACATATGGAAGGTTATTCAAGTGGAACATTGAGCCGAGCCAATTCAACATCACTTATCTCCCTTAGAGAGACATCCATGGACAGGCATTGGCGGACTTTATAGCAGAATTCACTGCATAGGAGGATCTCCCAAAGAGCGATGGAGCCTCTACCATTTAATAGAAAATGTATACGGATGGAGCATCCAATGTTCATTGTTCTGAATCCGAAATCGTGCTAGTAACCTTGGAAGATCGATCAATTTGCTACGCTTTGAAGCTTGACTTCCCAGCAACGAAGCTGAGTATAATCTTTGATTGCTGGACTCAAACTTACTAGTGAACTGGGAATAAAATCTCTTGAAATCTTTTATGATTCATAGTTAGTAGTATACCGAGTCAGTGGAGATTACCAAGCTAAAAGACAACGAATCTCCATGTACCTTTTTCAAGTCTAAGAACCATTGACTGGCTTTGAGTATTATGACATCACGCATATTTCTTGGGATCAAAACAAAAAGGCCAACTCAAATTAGCGACTGTTGATGGCATCACACTCCCAAGGGCATGAAATAGCGAGCATTTACGATGCTATTTCACTTAGCTTATTCTTTTTCATTCAGTTGTATTTAGTTTCTGAAATTACTTTAGCATTTAATTTTCCATATATGTAACAAAACAAATTATGTCATTCCTTTCCATTTGGAAAATAAAGTTTGAAATTTCCTTTATATTTGTGATTGCTGCAGCATTACATATTAGTTACGATACCTGACTAACTAATAGTGACGTGTCCGAGCGGGCTCCTAGAGTTTGGAGCTAGTCAATTACATAAGTTCAGGATTAAACTAAACAAAATAAGAATGGTCCGACCGTTCGTGTAACAACCCGCACATTTATCGATTTTATATTTAAATATCTTATTTAAATATTTTATCATTAATCAGATCATAGTCTGAAAAGCTACTTTTAACAAACAGCCGAATTAGGACTCGAGACCACCCCCATTGAGTTCAAAATGCCGTTTGCGACCTTTTTGAGTATAAGCTTCGATATGTTTGGAGAAAGTTGACTTTTGCTACTTTTTGCTTTGGGCTTTGGTTTGGGCTGAGCTAATTAACCACTTACTAACTCAGTCCCAATCCCCCTCTCCTCTTCATTACTTCATTTCTAATTCCCAACTCTTCAAGCTTTAGCAACAATGGTAGAAGAGAGTGGAAATTAAAACTCCAGCCCTAGTTCCTTAGCAAAATCCAAGTTCTTGCTCCAAAATCTATGAGAACCCATTGGTAAGCAACTCCTTCTTCTTCTCCAACTCTTTCTCTCCTTGATTTCAGAAATTTCCTAAACCTAATTTCGGGAATGTTCTTGTTTTGAGCTTAAATTCAAGCTCAATTGGGTTGTGTTGAAGAGAGGTTGATTCTCCATTTGCTTTCAAGCTTCTTCTTGTTTGATTTTGGTAAAAAGGTGAGATTTTTATCTCACATCTATGACTATAATTATCTTTGGTTGTTGGGTATGGATTCCTAACACTTATTCATGTGCATTTGCTCTTGATTTGGATTGGTTTTGTGAATATTCGAATTTTTGAGTTTTTAGGTCAATTTGTGTGAAAATCCTTTTATGGATGTTTGATCATGCTTTTGGTGATGCATCGGGGAGCATATAGGGCCGGGTTGCCGATTGGCATAAACCCTTAGAGCCAATGTTTGTCCTGTTACATTTTGGAAGAGTTTGCTCTTCATTTGAATAAGGCTGAAAAACAGCCCAGGCATGATTCAGTCGACTGAAAACTCTGTTCGGTCGACTGAACCTGGAACCCGAAAGTTTCCAGGCATGCTTCAATCGACTGAAAACTCTGTTCAGTCGACTGAAACTGGAAACAGAAAGTTTCCTGAACCTGGAAAATTTCCAGGCACAGGGTCAGTCGACTGAAAACTCTGTTCAGTCGACTGAACCTGCTGTTTGAGTCCAATTTGCCTTTTTGGATTGAATTTCCGATTTAAATTTATTCATGATGATCCTATTTATTGTCATCATTTATTATCATCTTTGATGACTTATTTTCTTTGGGAATTTTAGGTATATCCACTTCGATGGATCCTTTATCGATTTCATTGGATTTTTATTCACATCTTCGAATGTGATCTTTGTGATTGATTGTTTCTACAATCCCCCTTGTGCTTTGTCACTTTAAAAATATAAAGGTTTTCTATACTAGTAGTAATTATCAAAACTCTTTCCTCAAACGATTTCAATACTATTTTAATACCAAATTCGTTTACAAAACCGTTTTCCATTCTATTAGTATATATAAACCTTTACCTCACTCGTATGAGAAATCTAATTAAACGACTTAGTAAAATGAGTGGTATGAAACGCTTGCGTTTACTTCGTCGGTTAATTCTTGGACTTGTTCGATTGAATCTCTTGTGATAATTTTCTAGTGGAGATCTACAACTTGTTCGTAAATATTTAAGTTAAGCTAGTGGTTATGGGACATGATGCTAAGCTCATATATTTACTAGCTTACTGTAGTCGACACTTCTCGTTGATCATGACGATCATCTTTGAGGTTTAGACTAGCAATGTGTGATGTCTCTTTGTCTGCGAGGTTAGGCTAGACACCACTTGTGCGATTCCATTCGCACATACCTTTTCGGTTAGCCTAGACACCACTTGTGTGATTCCATTCACACATACTTTTTGTGATTTGGTTAGGCTAGACACCACTTGTGCGATTCCATTCGCACATACCTTTTCGGTTAGCCTAGACACCACTTGTGTGATTCCGTTCACACATACTTTTTGTGATGTGGTTAGGTTAGACACCACTTATGCGATTCCATTCGCAGATACCTTTTTGGTTAGCCTAGACACCACTTGTGTGATTCCATTCACACATACTTTTTGTGATTTGGTTAGGCTAGACACCACTTATGCGATTCCATTCGCACATACCTTTTTGGTTAGCCTAGACACCACTTGTGTGATTCCATTCACACATACTTTTTGTGATTTGGTTAGGCTAGACACCACTTGTGCAATTCCATTCGCACATACCTTTTTGGTTAGCCTAGACACCACTTGTGTGATTCCGTTCACACATACTTTTTGTGATTTGGTTAGGCTAGACACCACTTGTGCGATTCCATTTGCACATACTTTTTCGGTTAGCCTAGACACCACTTGTGTGATTCCACTCACACATACCTTTTTGTGATTTCTGAATTTCGTGTGTTGATTTCTAGAATTTATGTTTCACCAACTTTTACGATGGGCATTGATATTTATGTCAATTATTGTGGCTTGGTGAATGAAATTAGGAGTATGACATTCCTTTTTATCTTGAGTAGATTATTGTGATATTGATTAATCTCTTGTTGATTTTCAATTACTTATTTATCACAGCTTGGCATTGTGATTATTATATGTTTGTGTCATATCTCTTATTATATACCACTTCATCTGATATTTATAGCTAGACTGATCCGTTTATTATTTTCTTCTTAAATAATACTCGGGTCAGACTGAGATATTACAGGTGCTTACTCATGGCTTCCTACCTGGAACCATCTTCTGACTTTTGGCTAACTACTCTAGTTTAGTAGTTTTTGTTGTATACATTTGAGATACAGACTCGTTGATGTATACTTATTCTTTTGTCTAGCACTTGTATCTATTCCTTTGTATTATTGTGGATCCTTTTGACCACTACTCTGATGTACACTTTCATGTGTAATATTCATATCTATTTCCGCCTTTGTGATATGAATTGTCTGCGACTGATTTATGTTATGTTTATTTCTGTATTTGTTTCCGAAGATTATTATGGCCACTGTGTAGTAGCTTTGTGTTTGTATCGGTGTGTCGGATTTCCTCTTGAGATAAAATGCATGTTATACTATCTGACATATCGGTGCTCGCGCAAAGCAATTATACAGATGGTCGCTCCTCAACAGCCTTATTCTCCGTGCTAGTTGACAGCATTCACCCGTAGTGTTCTTGGCTAGCGTGGGTATAGAGGTGGGGCGTCACAGCATGGTATCGGAGCCAAACTTCGAAACAATATGGAATATTATAACAAGGATCATCGTCCTAAGTCCATCTTAGGAGTCGTGCTTTAGGATTTAATTCGAATCTTCGTACCGATTCATCCTATTTTCTTTATGATTCCTTGTTTTATCTATCAAGAATTGCTTGATATTTATTTTGAGAATAACTTTTTCCTCTTCTTTCTTTCTTTCTTAAAGAAAAGAAATTGTTAGACCAGGCCATCCCAGCGCTGGTCAATCTAGTGCTACTCCCCAAAATGGAGTTTTCATGTCTGCCCAGCAGCTTTTAGATCTCGTGAAGAATGCTCAAGCTGCAGGACCCAATCCTGAGCCTACTCATCCTAGATCCGGTTTTGCACGCTTGTGCAGAGACTACACCGATTTGGGTGGAAGGCCATTCAAGGGACCCGAGGATGTTATTGAAATTCAAGCTTGGCTCAAATCATGCGATCGCATCTTTTCTCGCATGAACCTTATTGATCTACATCGAGTCCAGGTGGCTTCTAGCATGCTCCAAGAAAGAGCATTAGATTGGTATGAGCTTTTAATTTCTGAAATCGTTGAAGCAGATCTCACTTGAGAGCAATTCCGGGGAAGGTTCGAATTGAAATTTGTGCCGGAGGCTGAAAAAGTAACTTTGGCCCGGCGTTTTATTGACCTTGTTCAAGGTGAATCTTCTGTGACAGACTATGTCGCATCTTTCGAATCTCTGTCCAAATATGGGGTTGAATACATCAACACCCCATTGAAGAAAAATCAGAGATTTGTTTATGGCTTAAATAAAAATCTTAAGAAGCCACTACTCCTGAAACTTGAAGTTTCATTTGATCAGCTTATTGATATCGCTCTTCGTCTTGAAGAGGCCGATAGAGAAAGCGATAATGAAGTTGTGCGTGCCAAACCCAACTTCAACAACAAAAAGAGACCCAACGAATTCCAAGACCCTTATCCCAACAAAAAGGGTAAGCAAGCAACGCCTGCTGCAAAGGCTCCTTCTCCTAGTAGTGCGAGATGCTTCAACTGTGGATCTGGGGATCATTTTGCTAATAAGTGCTCAAAGCCCAAATCGTGTCGCTATTGTAAGAGCCCAGATCATTTCATCCATCAATGCCTCAAACGTGAAGGCCAGAGGGAGGGAAAGTTGAATGTGGCTCAAGCCCTTGGCAACACATCTCCTGGCCAAGGTATTTTTCATTCAATCCTTGATTTTGTTTGTCTTGTGAATATTCTTTTCAAGTCCTTGTTGATTTGTATCCCATTATTTTTATATCAAAAGAACTTGTTGATTCTTTTTCTTTGAAAATTTTTTTGGGCTTGATGACTTCTTTGAGGATTGTGAATCCGGATGGTAGATCCGCAACACTCAATTTGTCTTTATTGATGTCGAAATTATTTTATGGGATTTTTCTTTCCGAGCCGATATTATTACTTAGGCTTCGGAATTGATTTTTTTGAAGGGATCGGCTTGATCATTGTGAAGCCCATATCCTATTTTTCGAGTGGACTATTCATCTTCGACATTTTCTATCTGTTAAGCAGATTTCTAATTTTTTCTTGTGATTCCGATTTCAAATTTTTGAAGGCATCATTTTATTCTCTAAGCCCTCAAGATGAGAAAAGTGTTGTTTCTCTTATCTAAATAGTTTGAGAAATTTTCCGGTATTTTTGAATTTGTCTTAGGACTGCCACCTAAGCAATCTTTTGAGTAGTGTTAAGGTCTTTTCAGCTTGACCTTGCCACCGGTTTTCATTTGCTACGAGTTGCGGAGGTTAGCATTCCACTTGCGCACTCCGCACTCATTATGATTCTATGAATGAATTATTTTGTCATTCAGTTTGTCCAGCTTATTTCATCCATTTTATAGATCGAATATTCTATGAATATCTCGATGACTCCATTCTTGTATTTATTGATTTTGGATGAGAAAAGCAATTTAAAAATTTTGAAAATCTTTTTTAATAAGATTTATTTATAAGTACAATTTGATTTTTATTCTTAAAATGAACAAAGAATATTCTTAAAAGTTTTTAGAAACATGTTTATCATATAGAATACGATTTTGTGATTGTATTGCCCATTTAGTGTGTTAAGAATTTTGGTCGATGCGCTTGATCAACGTTATCGATAGGAATTTCCTAAACACTTTGATGAGACAATCAGACACAGTATATTAACTTGAAAATAGTAAATTTTTCTAGAATAATTATTACATAATGATAAATGTAATTTTGAAAGTTTTAACTTTTCAGGAAAGAAGATTATTTAAAAGAAATTCTTTCTTTTCGATACTTTTATTCTTGTGATTCCTGAAGGGGAACCAAGACTTTTCTATTTGTACTGATACTAGTCGTATTGGTTTGGATGTCATTCTCTTGCAAAGGAGAACGTGCTATCACTTGTGCTTCTAAATCATTATAGCTTATCGAGACTAGATATGCCACTCATGATCTAGTGCTCGCGGCTATTGTTTTACTTTTAGAGTTTGACATCATCATCTTTGGGGGAGAAATTTGTTCTCTACCTCGATCATAAATCTTTGTAATATTTATTTTTCTCATAAGGAACTTAATTTACGTCAACCACGTTGACTCAAGTTCCTTATATCATATGATCTTGATATTCTTTTTATTCCCGGAGGGGAAATCGTGTTGCCAATGCGCTTTGTCGTAGGCAACAAGTGTTGATTCTTTGATGATGTCTGAATGGAATTATCTTTTTTATCAAGTTCATCGAACGTTTTAATATACTTCGTTTTATTGAGCCTTATCTCATTCCTTTTATGGACTAGTGTCCGATGTTCTTTTACGGTGTTCGGTTCATCGGAGGTATTGTTATTATAATACATCGATGTTCCGTCTTATCTGGATCAATAGATGTACCATTATTTTACTGCATCGTTGATCCGGTTTATCGGTTCATTGGACGTATCGTTTTTGTACTACGCTGATATTCCAAATTATTTGAGTTTCTAGTTTCTCGGGCGTACCGTATTTGTACTACGCCGTTGCACCGGCTCAACTTTCTTCTATTCTTGATGTTTTCCACGTCTTTTAACTATGGAAATGCTTTTATGTTTCCGGTTTTTATTCTTGAGCCCGGTGTTATTGTGGGATTGAAGTTTCACCAAATTTGACTTTTGAGCAACATTCTATTCGCATCGTTGCTTTGGAGGTTGAGCGCCTTCGATATAAAAATATTCTTTTTGATAATAGTTCAATGGTTCTCAAATCCTATGGATTGCTCTTGGGAATCTAGAGAATTCATCGAGCGATCCTGTTCGTGCTAACTCTTTCGTGCTCTTTATGGTGAACTTCCTATTTCAAATTTTCTTTTGTGTTGATATGCTTCTATGGTTGTTACTTCTTATTTTCTTCTTAAGTATTGCGAGGACGCAATTTCTTTAAGGAGGGAAGTCTGTAACAACCCGCATATTTATCGATTTTATATTTAAATATCTTATTTAAATATTTTATCGTTAGTCGGATTTTAGTCCGAAAAGCTACTTTTTGCAAACAGCCGAATTAGGACTCGAGACCACCCCCATTGAGTTCAAAATGCCGTTTGCGACCTTTTTGAGTATAAGCTTCGATATGTTTGGAGAAAGTTGATTTTTGCTACCTTTTGCTTTGGGGCTTTGGTTTGGGCTGAGCCAATTAACCACTTACTAACTCAGTCCCAATCCCCCTCTCCTCTTCATTACTTCATTTCTAATTCCTAACTCTTCAAGCTTTAGCAATAATGGTAAAAGAGAGTGGAAATTAAAACTCCAAGCCCTAGTTCCTTAGCAAAATCCAAGTTCTTGCTCCAAAATCTATGAGAACCCATTGGTAAGAAACTCCTTCTTCTTCTCCAACTCTTTCTCTCCTTGATTTCAGAAATTTCCTAAACCTAATTTCGGGAATGTTCTTGTTTTGAGGTTAGATTCAAGCTCAATTGGGTTGTGTTGAAGAGAGGTTGATTCTCCATTTGCTTTCAAGCTTCTTCTTGTTTGATTTTGGTAAAAAGGTGAGATTTTTATCTCACATCTATGACTATAATTATCTTTGGTTGTTGGGTATGAATTCCTAACACTTCTTCATGTGCATTTGCTCTTGATTTGGATTGGTTTTGTGAATATTCCAATTTTTGAGTTTTTATGTCAATTTGTGTGAAAATCCTTTTATGGATGTTTGATCATGCTTTTGGTGATGCATCGGAGGGCATATAGGGCCGGGTTGCCGATTGGCATAAACCCTTAGAGCTAATGTTTGTCCAGTTACATTTTGGAAGAGTTTGCTCTTCATTTGAATAAGGCTGAAAAACAGCCCAGGCATGATTCAGTCGACTGAAAACTCTGTTCAGTCGACTGAACCTGGAACCCGAAAGTTTCCAGGCATGCTTCAGTCGACTGAAAACTCTATTCAGTCGACTGAAACTGGAAACAGAAAGTTTTTTGAACCTGGAAAATTTCCAGGCACAGGGTCAGTCGACTGAAAACTCTGTTCAGTCGACTGAACCTACTGTTTGAGTCCAATTTGCCTTTTTGGATTGAATTTCCAATTTAAATCGATTCGTGATGGTCCTATTTATTGTCATCATTTATTATCATCTTTGATGACTTATTTTCTTTGGGAATTTTAGATATATCCACTTCGATGGATCCTTTATCGATTTCATTGGATTTTTATTCACATCTTCGAATGTGATCTTTGTGATTGATTGTTTCTACAATCCCCCTTGTGCTTTGTCACTTTAAAAATATAAAGGTTTTCTATACTAGTAGTAATTATCAAAACTCTTTCCTCAAACGATTTCAATACTATTTTAATACCAAATTCGTTTACAAAACCGTTTTCCAATCTATTAGTATATATAAACCTTTACCTCACTCGTATGAGAAATCTAATTAAACGACTTAGTAAAACGAGTGGTATGAAACGCTTGCGTTTACTTCGTCGGTTAATTCTTGGACTTGTTCGATTGAATCTCTTCTGACAATTTTCTAGTGGAGATCTACAATTTGTTCGTAAATATTTAAGTTAAGCTAGTGGTTATGGGACATGATGCTAAGCTCATATATTTACTAGCTTACTGTAGTCGACACTTCTCGTTGATCATGACGATCATCTTTGAGGTTTAGACTAGCAATGTGCGATGTCTCTTTGTCTGCGAGGTTAGGCTAGACACCACTTGTGCGATTCCATTCTCACATACCTTTTCGGTTAGCCTAGACACCACTTGTGTGATTCCATTCACACATACTTTTTGTGATTTGGTTAGGCTAGACACCACTTGTGCGATTCCATTCGCACATACCTTTTCGGTTAGCCTAGACACCACTTGTGTGATTCCGTTCACACATACTTTTTGTGATTTGGTTAGGCTAGACACCACTTGTGCGATTCCATTCGCACATACCTTTTTGGTTAGCCTAGACACCACTTGTGTGATTCCATTCACACATACTTTTTGTGATTTGGTTAGGCTAGACACCACTTGTGTGATTCATTCGCACATACCTATTTGGTTAGCCTAGACACCACTTGTGTGATTCCATTCACACATACTTTTTGTGATTTGGTTAGGCTAGACACCACTTGTGCGATTCCATTCGCACATACCTTTTTGGTTAGCCTAGACACCACTTGTGTGATTCCGTTCACACATACTTTTTGTGATTTGGTTAGGCTTGACACCACTTGTGCGATTCCATTTGCACATACTTTTCCGGTTAGCCTAGACACCACTTGTGTGATTCCGCTCACACATACCTTTTTGTGATTTCTGGATTTCGTGTGTTGATTTCTGGAATTTATGTTTCACCAACTTTTACGACGGGCATTGATATATATGTCAATTATTGTGGCTTGGTGAATGAAATTAGGAGTATGACATTCCTTTTTATCTTGAGTAGATTATTGTGATATTGATTAATCTCTTGTTGATTTTCAATTACTTATTTATCACAGCTTGGCATTGTGATTATTATATGTTTGTGTCATATCTCTTATTATATATCACTTCATCTGATATTTATAGCTAGACTGATCCGTTTATTATTTTCTTCTTAAATAATACTCGGGTCAGACTGAGATATTACAGGTGCTTACTTATGGCTTCCTACCTGGAACCATCTTCTGACTTTTGGCTAACTACTCTAGTTTAGTAGTTTTTGTTGTATACATTTGAGATACAGACTCCTTGATGTATACTTATTCTTTTGTCTAGCACTTGTATCTATTCCTTTGTATTATTGTGGATCCTTTTGACCACTACTCTGATGTACACATTCATGTGTAATATTCATATCTATTTCCGCCTTTGTGATATGAATTGTCTGCGACTGATTTATGTTATGTTTATTTCTGTATTTGTTTCCGAAGATTAGTATGGCCACTGTGTAGTAGCTTTGTGTTTGTATCGGTGTGTCGGATTTCCTCTTGAGATAAAATGCATGTTATACTATCTGACATATCGGTGCTCGCGCAAAGCAATTATACAGATGTTCGCTCCTCAACAGCCTTATTCTCCGTGCTAGTTGACAGCATTCACCCGTAGTGCTCTTGGCTAGCGTGGGTATAGAGGTGGGGGGTCACAGTTCGTTTGATGTTTCTCATTCACAACCTGATGGATGAAGTACCTAATGAGAAATGGATGTGACTTGACCATCCGATAACTAAACTAATCCCACCGAGCGATGAGACAGACATGAATCAAAAGCGATCATTATACGACCGATCGCTCACTAAGTTAAACCTAGACTTGGGAGCAAATCAATTTATTAAGGAAAGTACGGTCCGGTTATTTTTCAAAATAACTCTAAGTCCTTAGAGTGTGAACTTAAGTATAAGCATGATTTGGGTGCGATTTGATCACCCACCAATAACTCTTATCCTTGGAGTGTGGATATGAGTATAAACAAATAGATGAGCATAGTTTGACCACTCATTATTCCATAAACTCTGACCAGAAACTGACAGGAGAGGTATAAACTTGCTAGGAATGGAGTTCGACCATCCATTATCTAACTCCGCAAACCCGAGACTAGGGGCAAGAGTATAATCACTTAAACCATTGAATCTGATGGCATAACACTAGGGCTTGAGCCTACTGTTTGGTACAACTTGAGGCCATGACCACATGAAGGCCTTGAGTAATAATTAACAGACAATTATCCGAATTAACGAGCAATGAATTACAAGTACATTGATGGAAAAGTAATAGCACAACACTTAAACAAAATTCCCATTAGAGTTTGATAGAAAATAAAGAAATTTTATTTTCACATTAAACTTAAAGATCATGGTACGAATTTATCCAAAAGTGTGGGTCGTACTTGCACAATCACGGCCAACAAAAGAAAAACGACTATGCAAGTTATGTAGGAACTAAATCAAAGTGACGGCTGTTTCTTTTGCTCCTTTTCTCTTTTAGATTTCTTGGGAGTGGCACCAGCCGAGCTTCCGCCTACCCTTCTCTTCGATCCTTATCCACCCTTGGAAGGAGAGCTTTCAAAGGTTAGAGGGAGTCTTTCAGGAACCGGCACACCGTTGGAATAACTTGCAATGGGACGAGATTCGAATCATCGATGTCCATGTCAATGGGTTTAGCTTTAGCATTTTTCTTCAATACCTCCTCTCTCTCAATGCACTCCTTCAACCTGAGCTCAATGGTATGTTTGGAGGCACCATTGATCATAACGTCACCTGATTCATCTAGCAATAGTTGGTCGTCGGCTTTTTCATCATCGAGTGCTCCAATAACTTGAGCATCGAGCAAAGGCATGTCGGTAGCTACCGGAATTTTAGTAAATGTCGATTATTGCTCTACAGCGGCACCACTTCCTAGAGTTTGGTTGGGACTTGAAAGACCTACTGTAACGACCCGCTATTTTGGACCATTCAAATCGACAATAAAACCATACATATCCGACTTGAATAATTCAAAATACCAAATTGTTAATTAAAATTTGGCAAAACTTAAAATATACAATAAATAAATCAATCACAGATCATAGAGTAATATAATGCAGCGGAATAGATAAAGAATAGTAGTTCATGAAGCTACTATATACATCAAAGTTAGAAATAAAATACAACCGAATAGTTCAAATGCAGTGAAGTCTCCAATGCAACAGATGACTTCTCTGAACCAATCAACTGGAAAGGCTGGAGTCTGAATCGATAGTTGAATCTCCAAATGAAGCTTCGAACTCCAAAGGTGAGTCTCTAATGTTGTGTCACTCAGTCTGACCCGAGCGTAAAGCAAAACACAAAACATTCAAGTCAGGATTAACATTCTTATATCAATAAATCCAACTCAAGTGAAATATCAACTGAAATACAAATAACTTAAAGGATATTTGGGATAACCATCCTCTAAGGGTCCATGGAACTATCTACAAGGTAGAAATATACACTATAACACCGTGGTCATTTCAGCTTAATTTATACTTCAAAACCAAATATCATTTTCACTTCAAATATCTCTATATTTCCCAAAATAGTATTTATATATATTAAATAATTTATACAATAAAGTATTTTCAATTCCCTCAACTTAACAAATCGTTTCAACATCAACCTGACCTCCCCATTTAAATTAAATTCAATCTCAATTTATCAATTTAAACTCAACTCAATTCCTAAAATAAACACTTCAATTTATTGATCTCAAATTCGGATTTGTAATCACAAAAATACCCCTTTATATTCCAATATATTTCAAAACTTTATGTACCGAATGTTCAAACTAAATTTTTATTCAATTTAATTTCTAAATAATAAATTCAAATTTGGTTCAACCTAAATTTCACTTTAATTCAATTTAGTTGCTAAATAACAAATTCAACTACGTTGATTTCAAATACAGATCCGAATCTCAACATAAACCATTTAAATTCCAATATAGTTCAAGGCTTTAATATTTAAATGTTCTATATAACGGTTTCATATAGATCTTGATTTAACCTCATTATTATTTAGTCTTTAAATACTCCCTTATTAGATTCGATGTCATTTAAGTAACCTTAAATTACATTTTACTCAATATTTTCTTTAATTTTATTAAACGTGAAATATTCATTAAATCACTTAAATCCAAAAATCCAGTTACAAAATCATACCTTTAAATTTTCCATTCAATAATTTCAAATCGATTTAATTAAATAAATCCTCATTCAAATACCATTTTTAATAAACCCAAATTTATCTCCCAATCTTAATTATTCAACTTTTTACAATGGTAAATTTTGAAATATAAATCTTAAATAATACTCAAACATATTATATGGATTAAATCAATCTCAATAATATTATTATTAAATCTATATATAAAATTTCCATTTATATATATAATGTTTTAAGAACCAATATTTATTAAATCCCGTATATTTCTTTTCAACTGTAGAAATTTATTTTCAAAATATTTATATGGACCAATAGTGTCTGTATATATTTCCTATCATATAGTCAAGTGCTACGGATATTTATCATTTCAACCAGTACACTAAATATATACGGATGGATATCATTTCAACCCGTAATCCTAAATTCAATTAAATGAAAATCGCTTGGGTTTATCATTTCAACCCATAACGATTTTCTCCTATTCTAAAGTCCGTTCGGCTATGTATCATTTCAACCCATAATGATTTCTATACTAACAGGGACTTGCAGAGTGATAACAGATATGAAAATAATAATAACAATAGGCATATATCATCAAAATAAATATAAACAATAGGATATGGTGTCATATCTCATAAGTGAACAGTTATAGATATTAGCATATATAACAATTTAAATAACTACAGCCTCATATTTCAATTGTCGTTTCAATTGAAATCAAATTTAATAAATAAAAGAACATTAATCGTGAGTGATTGCCCACCTTTCGAGGCTAAACAGATCTGACAAGGAAACGAGCTAAGAATTCCAAGCGACGCTAGATGGATACGATTCGATGGAGAAAACGGACACGACGGACAAAGCTGATAACAGGAATCGACGGAATCAAATTAGAACCGGATTTGATGAAGAAAACTGGTATAAGAGAATTTGAAAACAATATCCATTTAAAGCACATACACATATATAAATCAAAATAAATATATTATTTTCTTACTAAATTAGTATTTCTTTTTAAGACCAATAAAAAAAAATACGTATGTAAGAAAAATCATTGTTTTGTATTAAAAATCAAATGTAATAAATTTTGAAATAAATATTGCGACTTTCATATTGAAATGTACATAAACACATGCAAGTTTAAAGAAAACAATGTTAACACCCATTTTCAACATAACTTATATTAACTGTCACAAAGAAAGCTACAAACACTAATACTAACATAACAGTTTTAAATGTATTGTCACAACGTAATTCTTATCATACGATACACCCTACAGAATGCACACTAACTACAGATACAGACTGTCAACATATATATGACAAAGAAAAATACGAACAATGTACCTAATGCAGACCGTACTATAACATCAATTATATATTACTCAAAATCAATATAAAATTTGAAACACCAACTTATTTTAATTCCGTATATAATTTAAAATCAATAAATAACTTTCAAAAATTAAATATATACAAATAAATAACAGCATTTTAAAAGTTATAAAAATATAGATATATGTATCTAAAATTTGAATCAATATTTAATCCCAAAACGTATTATATCCATAAAATTTGAAAAACCAAGTTTACACATATACATATTATACATATATTATATTTTGGAACCAATATTGTATCCAAAAAAAAAATACATAAAAAAAATCCAGGTAAATGTAAAATTTACATTTTCAAACCCAATACATACAATCAAAATTTTAACTCATAAAATAAAACGCATGTATAGTTTTACTGTATATATACAAATAAGATTCGAAACCAACAAACAAAACCAGAAAATTTGAAATTTTGTAAAGCTTATAAAGTACCAATATGTATACATATAAAATAAAATAAAACAATAACTTATGCACACAAAAAAAACAATACTTAATGAGACAAACGCACAAGTTGTATTACCTTTCAAGATATAATATATATATGTTAAAAAAATTCTGCAAGGCAAAATGGGTGACAAGGTGAGATACAGCTGCGTGTAAGAGTGTGAAAGAAGAGAGAGGGTGGAGAAAGAAAAATTAAGGAGAAGAAAGTGACAGTAGTTCCTTGCTTTACCAAAAAAAAGCTTATAAAGGTGAAATAAAATGAGCCGTAAAAGAATTAATGAATACAAAAAAAACGTATAATTCAAAACGGTGTGGGCCTTAGGTAAATATCCATTCATATCTTTTTTTGACATATATAAAACGTATGAAAAGCTTTAAAATGAAACGGCTATATATTAATTATTATTATTAATGTTGTAAAGTGACTAGGGAAATAAATATATGGAAGTTGATAAAGGAGAATGAAGAGACCCAAAAATAGAATGGAAAATAATAATTTTGAATTGATGGAAAAAAAGTAACACTGGCATAACCCAAAGTTATAAAGGCAGAGGAAAACGCTTTGCACAATATAAGGTGAGCTTTCAAAATTTTTTTGAATGTTTTATAACTTTCCAGCTGTAGTGAAGAAAATGGAATTTTAAAGGCAAAAATTAAAGTGACCGTTCCAATTAAATGAATAGAAAACGTATGCATGTTTTGTACATTCATACTTCCAAAATGGTATGACGTGGCAATGGTCGAATTTCAGTAAAGATGAAATAAATGTGAGAAATGAAATAAATAGGAATGGACCGCATTTTTCCAAAACGAAACGTATGCAACAAATCAGCAAATAAAAACGTGTAGGGAGATGAGTGAAATAAATAGAAAATGTTAAAATATAAATAAATATAACATACATGAAAAGGACAACAGGACGATTTAGAAATTAATAAATGAGAAACCTATATCCCTATACGTTTTAGTTTCAAAAAGGACAGAAAATTTTTTCAGAAGTTATAAAGAGTTAAAAGCATTGAAACGTGGTTTCCGCTGAAATTTATTTTACTCCCAACTGAGATGAGAGCGAAAGGGAAAGATTTCAAACAAATGAATATATTCCAAATGAATGTAATATAAACGGTCATGGTGTGGTTCAGCAGAAAATTTAATGCAATTTATAATTGTGTGAGCTATACGTTGATTTAAGGAAAAAAAATAAAAGCAATTAATGGCTTGATTTAATTGTACGTTTCAAATTTGAAAAGAAAAGAGAAGTAAGGGTTGAAATTTTGATTTCAATTATACGTAAACCAAATATTAAAACTTTATTTCACAATATTATTATTAAAATTTCTCAAAGTCCAAATTAAATACGTTATAAAACCAATTAAAAATTAATAAAATTTTATGGGTCGTTACACTCTCCTCCACTCAAAACTTTTCGTCCCCGAAAAGGAAGGAGGTAGAAGAATAGAACAACCAGAAATAAAGGTGGATTGAAAGTCAAGGGTAAATAATTAATTTAAAACTATATAAATTTTACTTGAAGTATTCATTTGAAAACTTCATTTGCGATTCAGTTATCTTATACTTTAAAATTTTCAAAACTCATTGGAATTTAATATGTTTAACTAACACCTTTATACATATATGAAAGCTATTTGAAAACAATTATTTGCATCATTAGTTATATTTACAAAGAAGCTATTGAAAACATTAAATCCATAATTCATAAATTTATAAATTTGTCTTTGGATACTTTTCAAACATTATTAATAAATCATTCACTTTAAATATGTTTTATTTAATTAATAACTTCAAAAATATTATAACACTAAAATTTTCTATTAAACAATGTAGTATACAAATAAGCAATATTTAAAATATTATATTCAAAAAGGAAAGAAGGTAGATTCGGAAAAACAGAATCAAGGTGAACAGCTAAAGCTGAGAAGATAAGGTAGATTTAAAGAATAGAACCGAGCACGAATCATAAATTTCGAACCATAAGAGTTTCAATTTTAAACATTAACACAAAATTTCTTTGTTGAAAAATACCTTTATAATAAAATACCTTTATAATAAAATACCTTTATATCGAAATAAATCTTTCTTTCAAAAATATTTTTAAAACTCGATGTTTCAACAAGTTTATCCTCGTTCTTGCAGACTCTGGCCATGCATTGATCAGGCGCAAAGCTAGAATTCTTCAAGTACTTAGTAGACTTGTTTCAACACCCAGTGAAAATACTTGAAAAACCTTTAAAACGAATATGGAAAGTACAATCCAAACAAAACAACCAAACCAAAACCTTTATCCGACCATGGTTCGCAGACACACAATGGTTACGCCTGAATCCCCCAAGAAACAATCCGTATCCGTAAGCTTTCTCAGCCCTGCGAGTTACGCCATGATGACTAGTAGAGTGCAGGATACACAATGGTTACGCCTGGGTCCCCCACGAAATAATCCGTACCCCTAGGCCGTCTCAGCCAGGCATTTTCGCTACTAATCGCGACCTACAAAGATTGTAGGATACACAATGGTTACGCTTGGATCTCCCAGGAAACAATCCGTACCCTTAGGCCAGCCTCAGCCATGCAATTTCGCTATGCAGTCGTGAGAGAAAAAAAACCATGGGTTACGCCACGGTGGGAACACTCGAGTATCACATCCGAAAAACCAACAAGCAGAGAGAATAATACCGATAGAATGAATCCACAATGTGGCCACAAAGCGGATATCAAGCAGAAGACACTTTCCATATCATTGCTTCGAAAATATATATCATATAGTACCTTTTCAAATACCTTCAAATATCATACTTGTATAAAGTCCACTATATATAAGATTCTTTTTTTCAAATCGAATACTTTCCAAATCAATAGTATATCAAATCATACTTATATAGACTTCGATTATATAAAATTCTCTTTCCAAATTGAGTACCTTTCAAATCAATAGATCTCAAATAAACTTCATACTTATACAAATCCATTTTATATAAGTTCGACCACTCCCAAATCAAGTGCTTAATAATTAAGGTTCTCAATTTCAAATCATTTCAATATCAATTTAGTTTCAAAATCATATCTGATTTCACCAAATTTTCTTCTAAATTTCAAAGTTCCCAAAATAATAGGTTTAGAAAATTATCCCAGTTTCCAAATTAAAATAATTCAAGTTAAACAAATTCATTTCCAAAATCACCATATAAGTACTGGTTTTTAATTTCAATTTAATTTCAAAAACAAATATTTTCTCAAAATCAATTATACTCAAAATGGTTTCAAAATTTATAATTATCCCTTTAAACTTTTAAACCATCTATTTCTGTTTGAAATATCCAATTTACCTTTCTGAAAACCATTATTTAAAACTATTTTTTTCTTCAAAACATTTCAAAACTAAATTTATATTCTTTATCAATCATTTTATACTCTTCGAAATTTCTTAGCTTTGAAAATTTAATCTCGATTTGGAAGTGTTCGAACATTCAAAATAGTTGGGGAAATCAAATTTCCAAATTCAAGAGTTGAAAATCAACATAAATCAATAAATCAATTGCAATAGATAGGATTATACTAAATCAAATCCGAAACTCATGGACTGAACAACGGTCTCACTTTAAATTGTTTCAAATATATACATACATCTTTCGAAAATATCAAATTATACTTCGGAATTTGAAATCAAAACAGTTTTACAAAATCACTCGCATAGCAAAGCGATTAAAGAGGCCTCTCCCTCACTCTGAAACTCGAAAATCAATGTCGATGATGCGTGCACTCATCACCGGAATTATTTTCCAGCAACATAAGTGAGTTCTGGACTTCTACTTTCTTGAAAACTTCTTTGAAATTTCTTCAAAATTATTGGAATTCATTTGAACTCATTTGAAACATTTCTTATTTAAAAAATACTTTTAAATCGTATTATTTTTATATATTTTCCAAAATTTTAAAACCAATTTCAAAATACCGGAATTCAATTCTCGAATTTCAAATTTAACCCTTCAGTTATAAATCATTTTTATATTAATCAATTTCTTATAAATTTCCAAAATTTTAAATCCTTTCAAAACTTTTATATATAGAATAACATTTCTTTGTTATATATATAAGTATATAATCCTTATCGAAAACATTTTTACTTTTGTATATAGAATAAAATCATAGTTATCAAAATAATAATTTTGGTATAAACAATTTCAAAAGTACAACATACCCGATTTTTCAAAGGGTGATTCAAGAATGTATTTCAAAACAAAGATAGAGATTTAAATTAGAGGAAATCCAATCAATAGAATCCTGATTCGAAGATAGACTCGATCGAAGATGAGATAATTAAATTACAAAATAGAAGATGGATATACTTCTACAAATCGCGGCGACCTTAATAAGGTCAACCGTGACCTTAGGAATATAATCGATGCGGAATTCCAAAACAAATCGACATTAGATCGCCAGAGATAAAATTCAGCATATCAAGATATAGCTGCATCGTAAACCAAGGATACAGAAATCTTCGGTGAATCAATGCCGATTGTAAAGGAGTTTTTACCCCCTTTACAAAACATTTAGTGGAATTATGGGATACTCCATAATAAAACGAATATAAATAGAAGAGACAAGAATGAATTTTGGAACCGAGGGACATTCCAAAATTTAAAGGAAATCGAGTCAGAAAGGAAGAGATTCAACTCGAACGAAAGTGACTCTGTAAATAAATTTACCATATATGCTAGGTTTTGCCTGGAGCCAAAGCTCTGATACCAACTGTAACGACCCGCTATTTTGGACCATTCAAATCGACAATAAAACCATACATATCCGACTTGAATAATTCAAAATACCGAATTGTTAATTAAAATTTGGCAAAACTTAAAATATACAATAAATCAATCAATCACAGATCACAGAGTAATATAATGCAGCGGAATAGATAAAGAATAGTAGTTCATGAAGCTACTATATACATCAGAGTTAGAAATAATATACAACCGAATAGTTCAAATGCAGTGAAGTCTCCAATGCAACATATGACTTCTCTGAATCAATCAACTGGAAAGGCTGGAGTCTGAATCGATAGTTGGATCTCCAAATGAAGCTCCGAACTCCAAAGGTGAGTCTCTAATGCTGTATCACTCAGTCTGACCTGAGCGTAAAGCAAAACACAAAACACTCAAGTCAGGATTAACATTCTTATATCAATAAATCCAACTCAAGTGAAATATCAACTGAAATATAAATAACTTAAAGGATGTTTGGGATAACCATCCTCTAAGGGTCCATGGAACTATCTACAAGGTAGAAATATACACTATAACACCGTGGTCATTTCAGCTTAATTTATACTTCAAAACCAAATATGATTTTCACTTCAAATATCTCTATATCTCCCAAAATAGTATTTATATATATTAAATAATTTATACAATAAAGTATTTTCAATTCCCTCAACTTAACAAATCGTACATCAACCCGACCTTCCCATTTAAATTAAATTCAATCTCAATTTATCAATTTAAATTCAACTCAATTTCTAAAATAAACACTTCAATTTATCGATCTCAAATTCGGATTTGTAATCACAAAAATACCCCTTTATATCCCAATATATTTCAAAACTTTATGTACTCAACGTTCAAACTAAATTTTTATTCAATTTAGTTTCTAAATAATAAATTCAAATTTGGTTCAACCTAAATTTCACTTTAATTCAATTTAGTTGCTAAATAACAAATTCAACTACGTTGATTTCAAATACAGATCCAAATCTCAACATAAACCATTTAAATTCCAATATAGTTCAAGACTTTAATATTTAAATGTTCTATATAAGAGTTTCATATAAATCTCGATTTAACCTCATTATTATTTAGTCTTGAAATACTCCCTTATTAGATTCAATATCATTTAAGTAACCTTAAATTACATTTTACTCAATATTTTGTTTAATTTTATTAAACGTGAAATATCCATTAAATCGCTTAAATCCAAAAATCCAGTTACAAAGTCATACCTTTAAATTTTCCATTCAATAATTTCAAATCGATTTAATTAAATAAATCCTTATTTAAATACTATTTTTAATAAACCCAAATTTATCTCTCAATCTTAATTATTCAACTTTTTACAACGGTAAATTTTGAAATATAAATCTTAAATAATACTCAAACATATTATATGGATTAAATCAATCTCAATAATATTATTATTAAATCAATATATAAAATTTCGATTTATATATATAATGTTTTAAGAACCAATATTTATTAAATCCCATATATTTCTTTTCAACTGTAGAAATTTATTTTCAAAATATTTATATGGACCAACGGTGTCTGTATATATTTCCTATCATATAGTCAAGTGCCACGGATATTTATCATTTCAACCCGTGCACTAAATATATACGAGTGGATATCATTTCAATCCATAATCCCAAATTCAATTAAATGAAAATCGCTTGGGTTTATCATTTCAACCCATAACGATTTTCTCCTATTCTAAAGCCCGTTCGAGTATGTATCATTTCAACCCATAATGATTTCTATACTAACAGGGAATTTGCAGAGTGAAACAGATATGAAAATAATAATAACAACAGACATACATCATCAAAATAAATATAATAATAGGATATGGTGTCATATCCCATAAGTGAACAGTTATAGATAATCGCATATATAACAATTTAAATAACTACGGCCTCATATTTCAATTGTCGTTTCAATTAAAATCAAATTTAATAAATAAAAGAATGCTAATCGTGAGTGAAAGCTCACCTTTCGAGGCTAAACAGATTTGACAAGGAAATGAGCTAAGAATTCCAAGCGACGCTAGATGGATACGATTCGATGGAGAAAACGGGCACGACAGACAAAACTGATAACAAGAGTCGACGGAATCAAATTAGAACCGGATTTGATGAAGAAAATTGGTATAAGAGAATTCGAAAACAATATCCATTTAAGGCACATATACATATATAAATCAAAATAAATATATTATTTTCTTATTAAATTAATATTTCTTTTTAAGACCAATATCAAAACAAAATACGTATGTAAGAAAAATCATTGTTTTGTATTAAAAATCAAATGTAATAAAATTTGAAACAAATATTGTAACTTTCATATTGAAATGAACATAAACACATGCAAGTTTAAAGAAAACAATTTTGAGACCCATTTTCAACATAATTTATATTAACTGTGACAAAGAAAGCTACAAATACCAATACTAACATAACAGTTTTAAATGTATTTTCACAACGTAATTATTATCATACGATACACCCTACAGAATGCACACTAACTACAAATGCAGACTGTCAACATATATATATGACAAAGAAAAATGCGAACAATGTACCGAATGCAGACCGTACTATAACGTCAATTATATATTACTCAAAATCAATATAAAATTTGAAACACCAACTTATTTTAATTCTGTATATAATATAAAATCAATAAATAACTTTTAAAAATTAAATATATACAAATAAATAACAGCCTTTTAAAAGTTATAAAAATATAGATATATGTATCTAAAATTTGAATCAATAATTAATCCCAAAATGTACTATATCCATAAAATTTGAAAAACCAAGTTTACACATATACATATTATACATATATTATATTTTGGAACCAATATTGTATCCAAAAAAACACATACATAAAAAAAATCCAGGTAAATATAAAATTTACATTTTCAAACCCAATACATACTACCAAATTTTAACTCATAAAATAAAACACATGTATAGTTTCACTGTATATATATAAATAAGATTTGAAACCAACAAACAAAACTAGAAAATTTGAAATTTTGTAAATCTTATGAAGTATGAATATGTATATATATATATAATAAAATAAAATAATAACTTATGCACACAAAAAACACAATACTTAATGAGACAAACGCACAAGTTGTATTACCTTTCATGATATCATATATATATGTTAAAAGTTTTCTGCAAGGCAAAATGGATGACAAGGTGAGATACGGCTGCGTGTAAGAGTGTGAAAGAAGAGAGAGGGTGGAGAAAGAAAAATCAAGGAGAAGAAAGTGACAGTAGATCCTTGCTTTACCAAAAAAAGCTTATAAAGGTGAAATAAAACGAGCCGTAAAAGAATTAATGAATACAAAAAAAACGTATTATTCAAAATGGTGTGGGCCTCAGGTAAATATCCATTCATATCTTTTTTTGACATATATAAAACGTATGAAAAGCTTTAAAATGAAATGGCTATATATTAATTATTATTATATAACGTTTTAAAGTGACTAGGGAAATAAATATATGGAAGTTGATAAAGAAGAACGAAGAGACCCAAAAATGGAATGACAAATAATAATTTTGAATTGACGGAAAAAAAGTAACAGCTGACATAACCCAAAGTTATAAAGGCAGAGGAAAATGCTTTGCACAATATAAGGTGAGCTTTCAAATTTTTTTTGAATGTTTTATAACTTTCCAGCTGTAGTGAAGAAAGTGGAATTTTAAAGTCAAAAATTAAAGTGACTGTTCCAACTAAATGAATATAAAACGTATGCATGTTTTGTACATTCATACTTCCAAAATGGTATGACGTGGCAACGGTCGAATTTCAGTAAAAGATGAAATAAATGTGAGAAATGAAATAAATAGAAATGAACCGCATTTTTCCAAAACCAAACGTATGCAACAAATCAGCAAATAAAAACGTGTAGGGAGATGACTGAAATAAATAGAAAACGTTAAAATATAAATAAATATAACATACATGAAAAGGACAACAGGACGATTTAGAAATTAATAAATGAGAAACGTAAATCCCTATACTTTTTAGTTTCAAAAAGGACAGAAAATTTTATCAAAAGTTATAAAGAGTTAAAAGCAGTGAAACGTGGTTTCCGCTGAAATTTATTTTATTCCCAACTGAGATGAGAGAGAAAGGGAAAGATTTCAAACAAATGAATATATTCCAAATGAATGTAATATAAATGGTCATGGTGTGGTTCATCAGAAAATTTAATGCAATTTATAATTGTGTGAGCTGTACGTTGATCTAAGGAAAAAAATAAAAGCAATTAATGGCTTGATTTAATAGTACGTTTCAAATTTGAAAAGAAAAGAGAAGTAAGGGTTGAAATTTTGATTTCAATTATACGTAAACCAAATATTAAAACTTTATTTCAAAATATTACTATTAAAATTTCTCAAAATCCAAATTAAATAAGTTATAAAACCAATTAAAAATTAATAAAATTTTATGGGTCGTTACACCTACAGATTCACGGGAACAAGAAATAAACCCATAACTATTGGGAGTGAAGAATGAAATCTCTTAAATAATGGAGAGTAGAGCGAGATACCAATTTTTGGCTGAATTTCAGCTGTCACTGGAGTGCTCTCCCCTTGAATAGAAGTCAGCCCCTTTGATTGATAACCTAGTCTGTTCAGATCAGCTCGGATTCTATCTCGAGCCAAGTGAAACCGATGCTCCGGCTATTTGAAGTGTAGGGGGGCCTTTAGGGTAAGACTCCAAAGCTTCGGTGATGTTTCCACCTTTGCCGGAGGGTGTAAAAATATCAAAGTAATGAAGCCTTACCGCAGCTAGATCTAAAGGTTCATCCCCATAAATAATCTCCCGTACCATTTTTCCTCATCTAAATCAGCTTTACTGAGGGCTTTCTTCTTTATTTCAACAATATATTCCCAAGCCACGACAAGCGATTTATGATAGCCTTCTCTAAGAAAACTTAAATCACTATATATTATGACTTTAGTATTATATTCAACAATCAAAGGATCAAACATGTTCTTAATCTCATTTCGACCAGCTTCTTTGATATCCTCTAACCGGGCCTCAATTTGTTCTAACGTAATTATGGCTAGCTTCCTTTTCCTCTTCCTTGAGGACTTCAATTTGAGCGAGCTGCACGTTAAGTTTAATTTTTAGCTCCAAAATTCTGATGGCCTCTTTACAATATCTTTGATATTTCTCCTAAGCTTTGAGTTTTTTTCCTTTGCTTTCTTAAGGAGTTCTTCGAGTTCCTCAACGTGGCGAGCAAGAGTGTTTTTCTCTTTTTACACTGTGTCCATTTCCAAGAAACCACACTGCTACGGTTGAGGGCAACATCTAGCTCCTTTTTGAGCCATTTCCAAATGAATAACTGCCTCAGATGTTTCTTTTACACTTTTCTCTCTCGTGGATAGCTTCGCTATCAACTCTGTGATCTCATCATCTTGGTGTTTAATTATATCCTTATCATGGATCACCTCCAAATTAAGGCGATCGATTTCATGTTGTCTCTCGATAGACACCTCAGAGATTTTCTATGCTAAATGCTAGAATGTTTCGTGCAGCAAAAAAATTCCATTGACGTATGCAATTGAACTCGCTTTAGCACTCCCTAGAATTGTATGGATAGAAGAAAGAAACTTCAGCCCATCAAAGTATATTTTTGGGAAATTGACCTTAAGTTTGGCCAATCTTTCCATCGTAGAGGCGTCAGGAGCCGTAGCAGCCAGAGCTGGATCAGAAGAAGCGATTGGGCGTTTGCTTGACCTATGATCGTGAGACTATCTAGAACCAGATGAACCCGAATAATGCTCAGGTGGCATAACAGTTTGGGGAGCATGGGAAGAAGTCTGATCACTACTATGTACAGGAAGATTGGGCTGAACTTCCTGATGAGACGATTAGGAACAGGACTTGTGTATAGAAGATAAAGACTTCCTTGAATGATGACTTCTTTCCCGGCTGTCATCTCTTTCTCGATGCCTACCTGAGTCTGGACCACGATTGGATCCAAACTATCAAGTATACCCTCAAGCGATCAAAGGCACGGGAATAAGACATAGTATTTCCAAACCAAAAAAGAGCGCATACGTGACCATCAATTAAAAGATAAAAGAAAATCGTTCAGTGAAGTATGTGTGATTGTGAGTGTCCTAGTGCCCCTTTGACCGACCAGTTCTGTAGCGTTGCTCATAGGAATGTTTTTCCCTTTTCCGGTAGGAGGGATGTCATCACCAGTCCTAGTGGGAGGATTAAGCCTCCCAATACTATTGTTGGGGAAGTCGTAGGTAATGATATCATCAGGAATCAGGAGATTCAAGAACCCTTCCATTGAACTTTATAAATGTTGAGAGGAAGACTCTTCTTCAACATATGTGATGCTAAACTCGAGCTCTTTTTGGTGGTTTTTCTCCTATGGATTTTATTAGCGAGCTTTTTTCCTCCCCTTGTTGGCATGTTAGATTGCGCGCCTTATGATGGTTCGACCACAGGCGCATTGCTTGGACCTACATCAGTATCGCTAGGCTTGTTGGCTTCATTACCTCTAATTTCAGCCTCTTTGGCATTTTCCTGAGTCCCATCGACTAAGGGCATGACAAGGTTATTAGTGTCGCCTTCTTGTTCCGTAGCATTCCTTGGTGGTCAATGCTTCTTTGAAGCCCAATGATGCGATCTTCTTCTAACAACCCAAAAGGAGATAACCACTCGTCGGTTACAAGGGATCTAATGTCACTGTCCTCAACTGGGGTGGCACAGATTGCAAAAATCACCCTTGAAAAACTATCGCCTTCTGGACATGGATGGACACCTATAAATTTTCAAAGTATTGGTTAGTTTAGGATTTGACTTGGGCTAAAGAATTTTAGAATAAAGTCAAGGCAACTCTTACGTATTTCCAACCATCGCCTCGCGAAGCCTCGTGGAAAACAAACATAGAACCATTCATGTTTAAAGATGCTAAGCTTGTTCCAAGCACCAGTTAGAACTTGACAGTTGGGCGAAGGCTCGAGGAAAGTGTAAGAAAGGCTTCTTGTCCATCATATGAAATTGTAAATAAATCTGATGTCCTCAAGATATGGTGAGCGGAATAGAACATCCATAAATAGCAAGAAAGTTCCACGAAGTAAAGCATAGTTGTTCAAATGCAGCTAAGCAGAAGCAATTCCCAGGTAATTTAGAATCTCTTAGATAAAAGAATTAAAAGGTGCACACATCTTTCCCAACACATAAATTTATCGCATGTCGTATATCCCTCTAGTGCAAATGAGTCCTGCCATTTACTGAAGGGACTAGAACATCTTCAAATGGAATCCCATGTTTAGAGTATAGTCGGCGGAGAGCGGCCTCACTAATTCTGGAGGCCTGGGAATCCATTGGATTATCTAGAAATACAGCACCCCTCTACGGTGTTAGGAGCAAGGTTTATCTCTTCCATCAAAAGGATGGGAACATCAAAGAAAAGGTCGACCGATGGGCCAAAAATCTTCGGTTTCCCAGTTTGGTGTTCAGGGGAAGTTCTACTGGATACGGTCGTAGAACTTGACTTGGCTTCGAGATTGCTATGCTGTGAAGTTTGTCCAGAAGGCATTACGGCTAAACGCCCTAAACGATTGGAGCCCATACCAACTAAATTCAGCAGGTAATCAAGGTTAGAAAAAATTTCCTATCCCTTCGTGCTAAATGTAAACTATTATGGTATAGTTTTGTGCAGGCAAAGATAAACGGTTCAAAACTAAAAGCAAAAGTAAGTGACGAGACTTTGGATTCCAACCAGAGATACCATTATCGCTGGTCGTCTCGACTAGGATATAGATTGATCAATCGGGTAAGCTTAGGGATCGTACATCGACATATCAAAGTGTGAATTCCATTATTAAAGTCCATATGTTAAGTTTTAGTTCATATTCTATATCCCAGGAGCTTGGTCATTTGATTTCGAGTTCGATAATCAGTGTGCAAGTCCTATTGTTCAATATTGTCATATATTCAAGTTCATTGAGATGGGATTGGTTCTAATTGTTCTTGCAAATGAACATGGATTGGTTTTCAAGTTCAATTCAAAGATTGAGAGTCGGCTAAATCCTCATAGTCGATCCCTTTAATCCCAATGCAACCGATCCCTCTTGCAAAAGCAAATAACCAATTCCTATTTATAGTTGATCCCTCTCACAAAGCTTATAAATGATCTCCTCAAACACACCATCAACGATCCCTTTACTTAGCCGCTTTCATAATTCTCCTAAAGCAAATAGCCGATCCCTCTTTACTTCACAAGCAACCGATCCCTCTCCATATCAGTAAACAATTGATGACTCCACTTAACAATTCATCCGACCCCTTCCTCCTCAAACTTTAATATCGATCCCTTTACTTCAACGTTTTCACACTTCCCTTAAACACACACTCTGATTCCTTAGGCAACACATAAGACAGATCCCTTCCCTTCACTACATCCTTCGATCGATCCCTAGCTTAATCCATGCGCCTCGTCTTCCTCGAACAATATCAACCATCTCTACTCCATTTAACAACAAAATTATGACTCCAACCACATCGAGCTCTAACCCATCCACTAATGTGATGGAACCTATCATCTCGTCACAAATTAAAGCTTAAATACAAGAAATCCTACTTAAGTGTATAGAATAGGAGTTGCACGAGAGTAGATTTTCCAATTCATTTCAGATTGAAGATAGAGTGGTGGACTGAGCAAGAGAGGATGGCAAGTCTAAGGAAGGAGGTGATATTTGATTCGAAGGAATGGGATCGGGTTGATGAAAGTATGAAGGATTCAGCTCTAAGGTAATGGAAGAAGGGTTCGGTCTTGAAGAGAATAAAGGTGAGTGAAAGTAAAATGAAATAAAGTGAAGAGGGGACAAGGAAGTGCCAGTTTATATATGAGACTAGAGGGATCGACACTTTTGAGCTTCACCACAAAGCCAAAAACAGTAAGTCCTTGATATTGAGGGGGATCGGGTACGATCCCTACCCGGGGGGGATCCATCCAACCCTATCAACGTACATATAAAAAATAAGAAGAGGAAAAAGGGATCGGTAACAAAAAATTCCAGTCCCTATTATCAAAAAAAAGGAGGAGGGATCAGCTAGAGGAATGCCAATCCCTATAAACATAAAGGAAAGAGAGAGAAAATTGGATCGGTTATGAACACTGTATGCATGCAAGCCTGTACCTAAGAACTATATAAAGTAAATAAATATAAAATGCAATGAAATTGCATCTAATTCAACGAATATTAGCAATGAACCATGAGCATGCAAACGTGTCCGAGAGTTAACGACAAGAACGTGTACCTGAATATGCTCATGTATATTCTAAAATATTAAATTTTGAAATCAATAGAAATTGAATCCAAGCCTGAAGCTTTCAAGGTCGAGACTGGATCAGATAACCAAAGCTTACAAGTCTTGTAGAAATGGACATAGATATCAACTGATGGAATATTATCCTAAATTTACACTACTGAATATCGACCAAGTGGCATGAAGATCAATGGGAGATACAACACTTTAGGAAAATAATTCAACAGAAGGATGGCGACTATTCAGAAAACTGGATGGATTTCTTTCTGACGACTCTAACTTGCTTCGATTTAAACCACAATATGTTCAAAACAAGACATAATTTGGGTGGCAAGTGTTATCCAACACTTTTGACCCCGCTATATCCAAACTGATTGGACAAGTTAGATTCGATTATCGTCAAGGCCAGTAAGTCCAAAGTGATAATTGTGGGGTCCAGAAGTCAAGTATAGATCGTAATATGAAGCTGTGATCAAATGGAATTGAGAGATATGCAATGTATAATGTTCAAAGTATGGAATATGGTTTAATATAAAAAAGGGATCGGCTATAATCATTCTCAATAACAGGGATCGACCTATTTCAGCCAAACAAGTGCAACTCAATAGGAAACAATCAATATATAAAGATCCATAAGTCCAATGTATATGAAATTTTAGGAACAATGTGTGGGGACCCTAGGGAGCCTACTCTAGGAATTGCATCTCAAAAGGACTAAGCAAGAGGGATCGTTCCTCCTCCTTCTATAGGGATCGCTACAATCAGGTAACAACTCACGTTGCGGCAAAGATCGAGTAATAACTCAAGTTCTATTAATCCAATTAAAATGAAACTTGGAGGATAAGCATATTACAACATGGAGATGCTCCCATGGAGATCGCACTCCCAAATTTCTCAAAAATAGGGATCGGCACCGATCCATGTTCCTTGGGATTTAGGCCATGATATCCCTCCTATAGGTCCATATGGTTTTGGAGATCCTTCTACTAAATTTTGAGGGAGATATTTCGCTATCTTTCTCTATAAATACAGGCTTGGTTGTTCATTTTTGGGACCTTTACGCAGCTTGTTACTTTGTACTCTATTGTAACTAAAGATTTTCATTCGATCCCTATTGTGCTCAGTTTACAAAGTGATTAATAAAGCTATATATTCGAAGTGGACATAGGCAAACAATGTCGAACCACTATAAATCGTTGTGTTCTCGTTATTGCTTTGATTTTCTGTTATTTAATTGCTTGTTTCCTTTGTTTTCATTTTATATTTTTTATTTATTTCTCCATAAAATCTCTATTGGGTGTTTATGCCAATTTTTGGTGCAAACATGTATATTTATGTATGTATATCCAGGTGTATATATGCTGAAAAATTAGAGATTGGTAGTTTTGCTATTATTGCATGCTAAAAAGCTATTATTGCAAATATTATTTTTATTTTCATTATGTTTAGTGCTAATTAAATAATAAGCTACTATGATATTTTTGTAAATAATTTATGATTCAATGGTCGGTTTTCCCACCGTTGTGCGGTTGTACTAGTTAAGGTATCAATATCAATTCTAAAACATAGTTGTAATAATATTCTAATATCTCGATCAAACCATGAAATAATAATTGATAGATAGGCATAGGCATCAACAAATCAACCGTCTACTATATCTGTCAATAACATGTACATTGCAATTGTTTCTAGAAACTGCAATTTTTCCCGTAAGCTATTATTAAGATGTATAAGGTATAATCCAAACTTAAAATAAACAAAATACATATTCACTTACTCAAAATATATTTATTTAACAAATAACATGGTTAATGAAGGAATTGAAAATTAAATCACAGCCACATAGACTAATTAAATATAAAAAACTTTAATATTATACCATAGACAATTATGATTTCAGATGTTGGTATATAAGTAGGTCTGGTTACCTGAGTTGGCAAGCAAGGCAAATGCGCAAAACCCCATGAAATATGGGCATATTTTCTTTTTTATTAACGGCGTATACAATACTGACATGTTATGTAACAAGTCCTATTGTCCTAGATAGCATAAAGGTAGGTCTTCTTAGTACCAGTACACATTATAAATCAAAGGATTTATTTTCATTTTAGCCTCGTTTTAAAACTTATTATCGTAAATAGCCCAATTTTAAAACTAATATCAAATATAGCCATGTTTTGGCCAGCTCAGCGCCGAGCTGGTCAAAATGCACTGGCGACTTTTCAAAAGTCGCCAGTGTAAATTTTTTTTTTAAAAAAATGCATTGGCGCCTTTTGAAAAGGAGCCAGCGTAAAAAAAAATTAAAAAAAAATAGCACTGGCGACTTTTCGAAAGTCGCCAGAAAAAAAAACTACACTGGCGACTTTTAAAAAGTCGCCAGTGCATTTTGAGCAGTTAGCGCCGATCTGATCAAAACAGGACTATATTTGATATAAGTTTTAAAACGAGGTTATATTCGATAATAACTTTAAAAACCATGCCAAATCGAAAATAAATCCTAAATCAAATAATAGTGTTGTACATACTTCATATTATGAATGAAATAGCAGTACTAGAATACTAGTGGAATATTGAATAGAATCGTATGTACTTTAATTATGTAGGAATTTATAGATCTAACATTTTTCTTTATCTTAATTCTTTACTTTTCTTTTCTTTGTAGTCTTAGATGGCACATTCTTGACTGTGTAACATATTACTTAATTAACGTTTAAAACTTGGGAAAAAACTAAAATGAAGATAATATGTTCTTTTATATAAAAGAAAATACAAAGTGGAAAATAATAAAAGAAAACAGTTATTGTTAATATCATAGTTACTTGCCATAGAAATATTCCTCTCATAAGCTACTCCATAGTAAGTTTTGTTTAACATTCAAAAAGTCTATATTTGATGCATATGACTACAAGTAGTAGCATAGATATAAGAATGGTTAATGTTTAAATCAAAGCATTTCACAATAAGGACAACAAAAAATTGAAATTGTCTTGGAAACCCAGCGTTATGGACCGGCCGTGTATATAAGATAGGATTTATATTTGGTTGGTTAAATGCTTAACTTTTAACATCTCACATTTTCAACAAGTTTTACACACCATTCAAAGTTAACATGTTATTAATTTTATATTGGTATATAGGAGGCTACAATTTACTTTTACATATACTATTCTATAGATGCAAGGTCTCGATGGAATTAATATTTTTGATATAAAATCTATTTACTTGATATCAAGTCTACCGTAAAATTATCGTACTTTAACCAAATTATTTGCTAGCTCTCAGGATTTCAGGACCACGTTTATCTTTCCTAAAAAATGAAGGACAAAATGCAGGTTGCACAAAATTGAATTTAATCACTATGGTTTTCTCCACATGCAGAATAGTCAAATTTGTCATTTCATGCATTATGATATCTGTTTCACAGACATATACTATTTCACTGTCTCCTAGACTTGGTTGTATTAGAAACAGCTTGATATATCCATGTTGTTTCCAAATTCATATATATATATAACGGTGTCTAAACTGCACTTTTTCTAAGTATGTTTTCACTCATTTTCTTTTGCGGTTTGATTATATCTTATTAGTCATTTTTCATTTCAACTATTGTTCATTTGGCGATGAATACTATTACCCACTTCAACCTCCTACTATTTGTCCTTACCTACAGTAAATGGACCGAAGGGAGTAGACAATTCGACAACTTTGGTCTTCAGCCAATCTCTTCCATCTTCCGTGAGTTACACCATCTAATTAGCTCAACATTCAATAAGTGATTTGGTATTTCTACTGTTTTAACTGACTATATGAAATGTACAGTGAATTTTGAAATTTTTGTAATATACTGTTACTATTTCATACATTTATATTTACAGTTTTCTTATATAAAAAAAACGGAATGTGTTATTTTCTAAGTGAAATGATGACTTTCGTAGAATGTATCTTTTAAAAGTTTGAACATTTTTCCATTAATCTATCCGACTTTACAATGGTGAAATAAAGCTTTGTATACAATCATTGAATTCGGTTTCATTTAGTTGATTTAAAACTTACTTCATATTTATGTGGTGGTCATTTATTATTTTAGGCGATAACAAGTTTCAAACAAAAGTGATCCACCTAATAATTCCATAATGTCAAATCCTATAATGTGCAACCCGTTTATTGCACATAGCAATATGGTAAAATGTAGTATTTATATATTTAACATTAGAACTTGAACTTTGTTATTTAATGTAATTGAAATAAATGAACTGTGAATTAAAATTGGTATTATTATTTATGTGATGTAGCTTATATATCCTTATATCGAGTAAACAAATAATTTTATCATTTTTTAGTATGAATATTGTATACATGTTGAAACTAGGATATTTTAATGATTTATTAAATGAATGAAAAGAAATTATTTAACTGGTTTTTTTGAATATGTTAAATTAAAATTAGGTAATTGGTTTAAATATATGGATTTAATGGTAAATAGAAAGAAAGAATCAAGAAGGCTTTTCTAAAAAAATTACAAAATCTTAACTTCGAGTTATTTGAAGTAAAAAAACAGAATTTTGTAATGTAATGTATGACAAATTTTTGAGATAAATAATTATAATTGATGTACATAATTTAATGTATGTGATCTATATATCTTTATAGTTGAATGTAAAAGTTTGGTTAATATGAACTCACAGGTATATGTATGTGTTTGTGTATGTATGTATATGTATAAAAATTGACATATATTTTTAGGATTTATTTGAAAAATAGATTGACTATTTACATTGATTGCATAAATTGTTTAAATTTTAAATTTTGTAAGCAATTTAAATACATGGGTTTAGATATAAAATATTAGGAAAGGTTGAAGGTGGCTGTAAATAATTGTAGAAATGTAAATATAGGTAGTTAGTAACCTTAAAACAAAACTCTACAATGCAATATATAATAAATTTTATCAACATAAATGAATAATAAATTTAATTCATTAACATTGTTTATGCATATTATTTATGTTATATGACTTATATATCTTTACATTTGAAGGAACAAAACAGATATACCACTTTTGTTGATATGAATATGGTGTGTATATATATTAAACTGTCATATTTTAGGATTTATTGGATGATTTAGAAAATATGTTTATTAAATTTGCTCATATAGTTTGAGTTAGAGATTGCATAATTAGTTATAAAGACTGACTTAAATTTGCAATATTATATGATATTAAGGAGAATTTAGTAAACAGCTGTAGAAATTTAAAATTTAGAAATTGACATTAAAAAAAAATTACAATGTAATGCGTGGTGTTCATATAGTGATATAAAAGAAGTATAAATTAAATTTTTAATTGCTATTTATGTATATAATGTGTAATGATCCGCCTTTTCGATCCTTAAGAAGTTCACACTAATACATCTACGGTATTCACGTGCCAAACATCCAAGTGTCGGAAAGATAGATTATTGGGGAAAAAAGAAATAAAGACAGTAACATAATCTCACATCATCACGATTAATATATAATATACAATAGATCTTTATAAATGAAAACTATAATATATGCACGTCAAATCAGAGTACATTATACAAATTCATCGGTTTGGACAGTTATAACGATCTGTCCTCGCAATGTTGACAAAATAGACAACTAACAAATGCAGTAGAAATAAAATTTACGTAAATACATCTTGGTGGCATCCAGCTTATCTCCTGAAGCTCCAAAGCATCCAAATTGAATCTGTAAATATGTTCGGTCCGACCCGAGCATTATAAGAAAACAACACCTAGATCAGTCTGGTAAACTAGCATGAGAAACATGCCTCAATTGGATTTTTAATGTTATAAAAACCTTTCAAAATAAAGATATCTCATAAGATCACGTCGTAAATAAACATAGGTGGGTTTTTACCTTACGATAACCAAACCATATTCTATAGCCAATAATGATATTATAATAATGGTAGGATACAAATACGTATTAATGATAGCCGAAATAGTTACATTGATTAAATTCTAGCATAATAGGTGTACAATCAAGTTTGAAGGCTCATATTGGAAAATGGAGTCCAACTGTTAAAGGTTAAGCGTCTATCCACCAAATCCATACACTTCTTACGGGCGGCTGCCTTAATTTGCACCTTTGCTACTTAGGACTAGCCATATCCCTCACTAGATAGTGCTGAATATAACCACCCATAGGTTGATAAACAACAATGATGGGCCCCAAAACATACATAGATATCGACTCTAGACAATGGATGATCATACCCTAATGGGAGCGAGCTAGTCCTGTGGAACGTCCCTCCTTTATTCACTTACCGAGTGTGAGGCCTGAGGCTATGCTTTTACCTTCTATATATAGCAATTTCCTCTTGGAATGCTAACGCAGCCCTCCAAATAGAAATGCGAAGCCAGCATTCATCCATACAAGTTCGTTCTGGATCTGAACGAAACCGAAGGCACCACTTTTACTACATCCATTTTGAAATCGCTCTTAAGATCAGTAGCAAGTAGCCCTTGCACTTCAAAGAGCTCCACCTAAGATCATCTTCAAGATGTATTCCATTCGAACGCATATGTTGGTTCGAAGTGGATTTCAGATAGTATATCCAAACCCAGTCTCTTCGAACCAACAATAATTGATTTTCGATTGACTTATTTCTGGTTCTTTCAAAATTAAGCGAACTACATCAAAGTCCCAAGGGGATCTCTAATATATCTCTTAAAGATAGAGACGTTGCACCAAAGTGAGTTCTCCCAAGGTAACTCGACCCATATGAACACATGAAGCTTTTATTTACTTCCTAAGTCAAAACTGGTCAAGATTTGATAGTCGGTTATTTAACTATCACTTAAACAAACAAGCATCAATCAAATTAGGGATTTATTTCCATTGGGAAATCAACATTGGTTAAGCACAGAAGCAATTACTAACCTCTTTAATTAACTTTTCCATTACTTAAAACCACCTTGTAGATACTTGTATAAAAATAATTTTACGAAGGTATACTCACAACTCCTTTTACTCTTTCAGTATTTGGGAGAATATCCATATACTTATCTCAACTTGTATAAGTAAATTCACAAAACACTACACATTCACTACTTAGAAAAATGTATTTATATACTTATTTCAATGGATATGTATATTCACAAAATCTAAGAAAGATTTCATATTTGGTGTTGTGTATGGAAAAGGTGTTCCACACCACCATAATTATTTAAGTACTGTTTTTGGAAGTTAGTCTCATCTTCTTTTATAAATTCCTTTTTTTACAACTCTAAACTTATTTATAAAACTCCTTTTATAAATCCCAAAAACCATTTATATAGTTCTTTTATAAATCTATAAAACTATTTATAAAACTTGTTTTAATTTATAAATTCTTTATTAAATGAAATTCCTCGATGGATCAATTTATTATTTATAAATACAATTAATTAGATAAATTGATTAACTTTAAACGTCATAAATAAATAATAAATTAGCTTTCCAACATCATTCATAAAAAAGTTTATTAACTCCAAAACATTATTAATATGATAAATAATAACTTCGACCGTTATAAATAAGTAATAATTATTCACTTCAAAACATTTTTATTTAATAATTATTATTAACAACAAAACATTTACTTATAGATAATAATTATTAACTTCAAAACATTATTAATATAATAATTTATAATTTCAAACATTATTAATATAATAATTAATAGCTACTCTTTCAAAAACCTTATCATAATAAATAATTTACTTCCAAACATATTATTAATAAACAATAATTATTATCTTCAAACAATATCAATTATTTAAATAAATAACTTTTCAAAATATTAAAATATTAATAGATAGCTTTAAAACAATATCAAACAGAAATAAATCAACATTATTAATTAATAGTAAACAACTTTAAATCGTTATTAAATGATAGTTAATTAACTTTAAAACATTTCTAAATGGTTTAGAAAAAACAACTTAAAAGGTTGGAGGAATACAGAGGATTTTAGAATCCTTTTAAATAAAATATTCCACAAAAATCCAAATGTTAGATTTGAAATCATTTTCCAAATCAAAAACCATTTTCAAGCCAAAACATCAATTAGTAGTATTTCCAAGTACTACTGAGGCCGATGGCCACCAATGCACTCAATTAATGTTGTTATTGATTTTTATCATTATAGGGGTTAAGTTTGAACATATAACAACACCATAACTAATATCGTTAAACAATCAAGATTCAACAATTAATAATATATATAACAGGGTTATAACTGAAACAAAATCAATAGGAATATATAATTGGAAATTAAAATTACTACAATGAGAAATCTGGATTTCTCTGCGAATTTTCATGTATTCCAATTTTAAATAGCAATTGCTTATAACAACGAATATTTAACCAAACAACCAACAATCTCAACCAAACAAAAACAATAAATTTTATCTACTATGTAATATACTGATTAACCAAAAAGGTGAGTTAAGCTTACCAAACTTTTAGTTGGCGACGAAGCGTTCCAGTCTGAACTAAAATCAAACGACATCAGATTTTAGCCTAAATTTCAACTTACTTCAAATTCCACTAAAACAGTTCCATCATGAAGCCTTCATCATTACGAGCACAAAACAAAATGTTTCATCTCAATTGGACCTCGTATGAGCAAGTTATAAAATCATAAGTTATCTATTTTTAAATTATATTCAAATTCACCGATTACAAATTTAATAAACTAATTTCCGCAATAAAATTTTAACCCATATCCCTCAATTCACGTTTCTCGTTGACTCCAATATGCTTCTCTACCATAGTTGATCCCTTCAATCCCCAATAACTCCTCCGTCTAGCCATCGTTCGACGAACATACACCATCGTTGATCACCCCTCACCGATCTCCATCCGTCCATCACCTTGGCATCATGTCAGCCCTCACCATCAAAATTGCACTTTAACATGCTGCAACCCCTTCTTCTTAACGACACAAACCACAACCCTACACCGTACATCATCGAAATTGCCACAAGGTGCCATTCAGTACCCTTAAACACACACCCATACTCCGATTGAGCTAATTATCATTCAATTTGTTCAAAATCAAAACCCTAGTAAAAAACCTCACGACCTTCACTGTTTAGAACTTCCGCACCCTCCAACTTTGATCTCACCCTTCAAAATGAGTGCCAAAATGTAGGTCTAGGTGAAACTAACACTAAGATAAAAGCTTTATATCTTTTTTTTATAGATTTTATATGAATTGTTTTTTATTTTTAAAGGAGGAGGTCTATTTCTTTTTTAGTTTTGCAATGTAACAGTATGATTGAAAGAGAGAGGAGCGTTGAAAATTATTTTGGTTAAGTGTTAATATAAATATAACTTGTAAATTTCCACATCTCATTGCACAGATCTTCATTCACGTATGAACTTCGAACGATAAATCAAAATACGGTCACGCTCATAACAACAACGCAACTCTGAAACAATAATAATGTACAGATTATTAAATTCTGTAAAATCACAAAAACACTACCTTTTTGGTGAATAATCATCAAACAATTAATTTCCATATTTTTCCAATTAAAAATTATGGAAAAATCAAATAAATTAAATTAAAATGCGACAATAAAAAACGAGCCGTAATAATACAAATATATTTTCCAATTATTTATTTGAACTATTTATTACTGTAGGTGAATTCATAAATGAATTCACTACTATCATTCATTGATTAAAAGGAGTTAGACAAGTCCATTTAATCTAGAAAATAAATATTAGATTCAAAACCTTAATTTTTAAATTGCTATTTTAATATTAAATTCGTAATTACAATATCTAAAAATCTCTATATTTAAATACAACTATAAAAACCAAATTATTCAAATATTTAAAACTAATTAGATATTCAAAATCAACGAGAAAATTCCATGTCATTACATAATACGTTATGTGATTGATGTATTTATATATGTAAATGAACTTCGTATCTTTTTTATTAATATGAACATCATACAAATATTAAAGTTTTCATATTTCTGTGATTTATTAAACAGAGCAACAAACAATAGTTTACTAAAATTATTTAAATAGTTTAGATTACATGAGTTTCGATATATGGAATTAAATGTAAATATTAAGAAAACTTTATTAATGCATCTTGTGGAGTTCATATAAATAACTTCAAATAAATATTAGACTTTTTAAAATGAAGGCATTTGAAGCAAATATATATATATATATATATATATATATATATATATATGATTTAATAATGCATTATATGATGAGTTTGTTGAGATAAATGAATCATAGTTGAATTTGTTGTTTTTATTTATGTGTATATTGTATGTTATGTGACTTATGTATCTTACTTTAATGACAAAGTGATTTACTATTTTTGCTAATATGATTATAATGTACATATTGAAATTTCATATTTTCATAATTTAGTAGATGAACTAATGAATATTATTTAGTTGTGTTATCTATTTAGTTTAAATTTAAGATTGCACAACTAATTAAAAATTATGTCCTAAAAAATATTAGAAGAAAAGTGACTTGGGTTTTATAAATAGTTGTGATAATTTTAAATGCAGATATTTGAAGTTAAATGCAGAATTTTACAATGCAATATATTATAGATTTATTGAGATAAATAACTTACAAATTAAATTTGTTAATTTTTTTTATTTACATATTATAATCGAATAAAAAAAATTAATTTTACCATTTTTATTGGTACAATAGTGGTATGCATAGTGAAATTTTCATTCTTTAGTATTTATTAGAAATATTAACAAATATTAGTTAACTAAATTTATCCAAATAGTCTAAATTTGGATTATGTAATGAATTCAAATATATGAACTTGGATATAAAATTTTAAAATGGAGTTAATTGGTTATTTGCAAGTAATTGTATAAACTTTTAAATGTATGTATCAGAATGTAAAATGACGAAAGTGATATTAAAAAATACGTGTAAATTGATAGATTGTTACAATATATATAAATCATGAAATAAATGTGCTTTTACTTGTTTTATTTATTCCCACATCGTGAAATAAGTTAAACCTTAGCTCTGAAGCCTTTATATAAAGGAGACTGTGTAATGTAAATACATGTCTATTCTCAGAAATGAATAATATATCTTCTGTCTCTCTCTCTATTGGCTTCTACTTTCTTCATTTTATAACATTTATCAGCACGAAGCTCTTATAAATCTTCTAAACGGTAAACTGTCTTTCTAATCTAATTGATCTTATCTTTCAGATCTTATTCTATTAATTTTTTCCTTTTCGATCTCATTGTATCATTGATCTAATTATTCGAATCTGATTATATCCGTACATCTTATTTTTTTATCCATGTATTTCAGATCTTTTTTTGTTGTAGATCTTATTTTTTTTAGTTTGAATTTTTCAGATCTCTTGTAGACTTTACTATCATGTTCATATGATATTTTTTTAGATCTGTAGATTTTAATCATCGGATCTCTTATTTAATTGTCATTCATGTATATCCATTTTTGGTGATAATTTTAAATTTGATCTGAGACTAAAGTTGTTCCATATGCTAAAATGTAATTTCTGACCTTATTCTGTTAATTTTCTTTTTAGATCTTATCTATTATAGATCTAATTTTCCAGATTTCATTATATACATACATATACATACATACATACATACAGACATATATATATATATATTACCTCATAGATCTTGCTCTATTAGTCTTATCATTTTAGATCTCATTTTATTGTAATCTAAACTTTTAGATCTCATTCCATTGTTTAGTGTTTTGAAATTTTTTTGTTTGGATTTCGGTTTAAATAGGAACTATAGAAATAATTTTACCACATGATTTATATTTCCAAAAGAAATATTTCACCGTTTCTTAGAGAAACAAATATAAGGATAATACGTATCTAGAAGATCGTATTAAGTCTATATGAAAGAATAAGAACCTAAAGTTCATATGTGCGAAGATGAAAGATTAAAGTTTTCATAGGCTGAAATAAAGCCATGAAAAAAAATATAAGCGAGCAATTCCAGAAGAAGATGTTGATATGTCCAGAAGACATAACATAAAAATAATATGTTGAAATAACATTAGAAATGTGGTAAATACTATTTCCTCGAAGAGAAATTGTATTATGATTCTCATGTTCGAATACAATTATGAAGAGTCCTCTTGTTTCATTGTATTTATTTAATATTGGAGACCTGAAGTTCTCAAATAAAAATTATGCATATAAGTTTGCATTCCTAAAAAACAGATTTATATATCAAAACTCAAATATATAAATTTGAGATGTGAAGCTTTGAATTATTAGAAAAGCTAATTCAGATTATGGTAAATTCCAATTGCAATCAAGCCTGAAGTTTGGCAATGAAAATCAAGTTGTACCATTTAGGATCTAAAGTACTAAACAAAGACTTTATTTTAAAGTAAAATTGGAACCTGAAGTTTTAAAAATATTTTCCAATGGTATTAACTACTAAACCAAATAAATGTATAGAAAATTGTTCACTCCAGAAGTGGTGATAATAATAATAATAAATCTCCAGAAGAGATTTGTTGATATATTTGGTGCTTTTACTAAACCAAATAAATACATAGAAATATATCTACTCTTCTACTTTATTTCTTTTTAATAGAAAACAAGGTATTCTAATAGAAAGTTTATTTCCTAATTTTTTCCCTTCTTTCATGCATCCAATCATGTCTTTCAAAAGATAAAATATAATAGATCAAGTTTCTTTCCTTTGGCTCATCAAGTAAGTATCTTGGATTCTTCATAAAATGAATGTTAATATTTATACACACATCAATTTAGTTATATTATATATAAAACTCATTCGTCTTTCCTCTTTCAGCAAAGAGGTATTCCAATATATACTATTTTGTATGCTTAATTTTTTTACCTATTATTGTCATGTCACAAAAATATACTTATTGATGTTATCAATAGTTGTAACTCATACAACATACTTTTTAGTTGCCAAGTTAAACTATTTTGTTTTTATGATATTATTCATACACTATGTGATGTACAAATTTCCTCTCTCTGTTTAGCTTACAATATGTAAATAACAACATATATTAATTCATATATTAATCGGTAGCAATTAATAATCATTAAATAAAATTAATTGATTAATGGGAATGGTCCAACAAAGATGCATATGAATACTTCGAACATTTGTTCTTCTTTTATATCTCTTATTATTGACAAGGATCATAAGGTATATGGGTATATACATGGTATATATTTATGTTTCTCACTATTGCAGTTGTTATGAATTAATAAATGATATTTAATACTATCTATTCATATACTTAAATCTGCCTATATTATGAAAGTAAACCTAATAAAGTCAGCACAATCTTTGATTATAATTAATCTCTTCTCCACCAATCAATCCATATAAAGGCCTTCCCATATTTTCATGGGTAGTTTTGCATTTTCAAGAAAATTAACGAATGCAATTAATGAGATTGGATCTAGAGCTATCAAAATGATGTAAATAAGAAATTATAGTCGCTTTTATAGATTATATTTGGTTGTCTTTTACTATTTTGCATTGATGTTTTTATTCTTAAACTATAACTACTATTAGATATGGTTTCTTATTTCATGAAATGCATTGATTATATACCATGAACAGTATTTTGATGCTTATGCATTTTTATTTCCACTTATAGTTGGTAATATGATAAACACAGCGAAGCTTGAATTTAAAGCTTTGGACTTATTAGAAGATAACTTTTCGTCATAGAAATTGGATGTTGACATCCAGTTACAATCTCATTCCTTAGAAAATGTCATAAACATGATAATCCAATAGGATAAAACAATGGATCTTATATTTTTAAGGTGTTATATCCATGACAAACTTAAAATAAAACACTTAACTGAAAAAGATCAACTTTACCTATGGATCTCCATAAAGGAGCGTTATGACCACCAAAATATGGTCACACTTCTAAACACTAGACACGAGTGATTGAACTTGAAGTTTCAAGTCTTTAAATCTGTTAGGAAATACAATTCCTCTATATTTAGAATTACTTCTAAACTAAAATTATGTGAAATGATTGTCTAGTAATACTAGCCTGAAGTTAGATCATTTCTTGGAAGTTGATGACAGAAACTTCATTAATGATGAAAATCTAAGTGCAATAATAAATGATATGGTCGAATTGATCAATAGTAGCAGCCTGAAGTCTGCTATGTGGATTTTATTTTATTTCAGTTCAATAAATTAGTTGGAAGTTGGTGCTTGTATGTTTTTCCTTTCAGAACTAATTGAAATAATGTATCAATGATGTTGGTTTTAATCAGTAGTTTATTTTAATTTTTTGAAAGTACTAGCATTTATTTAAGCTTATAAATTAGTAGTCGACTAACTATATTGTCTTTAATTCTTATGATATGGACCATCAATATTTGAGTGATAATATATGCCTACTAGATTGTGCAAATACTCACATTATTTTGAAAAACCAGAAGTTTTTTCTTTGAACTATCTGAAAATATTTAGCTAAAAATTTCAACCATGGAAAATCTGCTAATATAATTGAAGGGTCCGGAAGAGCCCATATTGTGTTACCAAATGGTATATATATCTTAATTCAAAATACATTATACTTAAGCAAATTTAAAAGAAATTTGTTGAGTTTTGAGGATACATCAATGAATGGCTCTCATATTGGAACTATAATGAAAACGCCAAAGAATATCTTTGCGTTATATCTAAAATTGAAAGCTAGAAGCTTATTTCAGAAAAATTTGGTACAATTTCAACTGGATTATATTTCACAAAAGTTGGCATAATTGAATCCCATATTTAGACTTGCGCCAGAAGCTCACAAATGTCACTTGAATGCATCTTATCAATTGATAAAAGAATTATCTTCCTATCATTAATATGTATGGTGTATTTGCTAGTAGCAATATGATAATGGATCAAAATAAGAATCCAAAAATGATTATTATTTAATGTGACAATGTTTGTCAAAATTGAGGGAGAGGATAAAGCGATACAAGTTCATTTTGATCATCAGTGTCAAATATTTGTTAACATGTATAATGATGCAAAATATTAAGTAACTTAAGTAAATTATTAATAATATCCCTAGTAGACTTTCTCCAATATAGATTTGAATCCCTGAAGGATTAAAATGTGTAAACCACATCTGAAATATGGTACAAAAGTAAGTTTGAAATAGTTTTGGAGTAAGTAATAAAGATGCCAAATAAAAGAGGTGAGTGTTCTTGAAAAAACACTTAGGGGTGCTCTTGAAGAGACTAATAACACGATTTTCAAATTACCCTAGAAGTGGTTTAGGTACCTAAAACATGATAATTAAAGAGATCTCAATAAATCATGTCTAGAAATGACAAGAAATAATCGTTGATGATAAAAAGAAGCGCTTATGTTTTAAATAGATTAAGGATCTTGAATTAGGGCAAACATGACTGGCCATCATGAATCCTTTACCAATAGAGAAATATGGACATGTAGTCCGTAAAGTAGCGAAAGTATTTGAAATGCTTAATATACCTCAAAGGTATAAATATGATTTAAATCATATTAAATGATGAAAGTATACAAATTCCTGAAGAATATAAATAACTTTTGTGGTTATAAAGAATGCAAAGAACAATAGGTGTAGATTACAACCTACTTTTGAGTATTGTTGTAATGAAAATCTTGATATAATTCATGATGAGTAGATTACTTTCTATTTTTAAGTATCGTTGTAATGAAACTTTTAATATACATTGAAATGTTAGTTGCGATATGCAAAAATTATTCCTGAAGAATATAAATAACTTTGATGATTATAATGAATGCAAAGAACATGGAATGTAGACTACAACTTTCTTCTAAGTATTGTTGTAATTAAAATCTTGATGCACTTCAATATGAGTAGATTACTTCCTGCTTTTAGGTATTCTTGTAATAGAACTTTTAATATTCATCAAAGATGTAGTTGCAATATGCAAAACTGATTTGAAGCATAAAAATGAAAACACATGATGTATTTTTCATAAAGGTAGCAAACAAAATGCACAAAATGCAAATCATATTTGGATTGGAAATTTTGATTGTATTGAAGAAAACTATTAATAAATTGTATTATTAATGAGATACATATTTATGGATCCAGAAGTATCTATAACCAATTTAAGTTATCAAAAAATGAATACGAATTCAGAGGAAACTATAAATCAAGGGGAGCATCTATAAGTATTTTATAATGCATTCTTTTTCCTTAACAAAGATTTTTCCCACTGGGTTTTTATTAGTAAGGTTCTAATGAGGAATTATCTTGATCCAGAAATATCCACTCCCCAATAACATTTGAAAATAAGTTACAATGTACTCTTTTTCCTTATTTAAGATTTTTCCACTGGATTTTTCTTACTAAAGTTTTAACGAGACATTATCTTGATCTAGAAGAATCAAACGTCTTTTCAAGAAATAGCATCTCAAATATGTTATTTAAGTTAAATTGTATTTTTATCCTTGACTAAGGTTTTTCCTATCGGAATTTCCTTTGTAAGGTTTTTAATGAAGTATTATATAGATCCAGAAGTATCAAACTCTATTTGATTCTGTAAATTATTGAAATATGTCATACTATATTGTACTCTTTTTCCTTCACTAAGATTTTTCCCATATGGTTTTTCTTAGTAAGGTTTTAATGAGGCATTAGTTTGATCCAGAAGTATCAAACTTCATTTGAAGAAATGAAAAAATAAGATATGTCATTGTACTCTTTTTTTCCTTCACTAAGATTTTTCCCATTGGGTTTTTCTTAGTAAGGGTTTAATGAGACATTATTTTGATCCCGAAGTATCAAACTCTTAGAACGAATATCATTTTTAGTATGATATCTATGATTTCACAAGTTGCACTCTTTTATGGATTTTCCCATTGGGTTTTCCTTACAGAGGTTCTTAATGAGGCAACAGACATTATCTATATCGACTGAATGGATAAATGCAAGCAAGATAATAATGAGGGGAAGTATCATTATACACGTTTCAAAAGGGAAAATTTCAAGTTATCAGAGCATTCAAGATTGTGAAGATGCATATTCAAGGGAAAATGTTACAATGTATGTAAATCATGAAATGAATATGCTTTTACGTTGTTTTATTTAGTCCCACATCATGGAATAAGTTAAACCCTTAGCTCTAAAGCCTTTATATAAAGGAGACTATGTAATGTAAATACATGTCTATTCTCAGAAATGAATAATATATCTTCTGTCTGTCTCTAATGGCTTCTCCTTTCTTCATTTTATAAAATAGATTAAATTATTTGAAAGTAAAATATCAAGAGAGAGTTAAAGAGAAAACTCTAATAATAAATAAGGGACAATAGAAACTTTTCTGATTTACTATTATTTAATTAGTGTAACATGTGCATTAGACATTGTAGAGTTATAAAATAAATTACCAAATATACATGGTTAATAGTTGATGTGCAATATAATATACTAATGTTAAGCATATATTATTGTAAATCATTTGTTTCAATTACTGTGTAAATGTTAGTTCATAATAAAATATCAATTTCGAAGGAAAAATAACAACACAAATCTGAAAATAATTTAGTTAAATGGAATTAAAGAGAATATTCTAAATAATGTACAAATTATCCTTTGATATAAAAGTATAGAGAACAAAAGAGAGTCTTGGTTATCGTGTAAGCCTTTTTTGTTAATATATATCATTTTAGAAAGATATTAATAATACAAACAGAACATAAAATAATTTAAAATAATTAAACAATGGCAAAACTTAAACTTTAAACAAAACGATGACTTATTAATAATCGCAGAAACCATAGAATATGATGATTTCTTTATAAAAGAGGGGAGCGAGATAATAAGAGACTTTAAAATTCTTTGAATTCAAAAGAGAGTTATAAATTCCATTACTTTACTATCATTTAATATAATATATTTAATAAATTGATATATCAATAGTTACGTCGCATAAGAATAAATTATATAATAATTGTATATTTCTATTTCGGAATATAAGTATATAAAATGATATGCTTGAATATAAAATAATTATTTTTAAAATGATTTTTTAGCGAAGCTAGCAGGCAGTTATAACGGGTTGTCCACATGTATAAAAGAATTTGAAACATGTGTTCAGGTATATACACCGAAACAACTATATGAAAAATAAAGCACTGGAGTTTCGCATACATGCCAAACTACTAATCAAATAAAACCTAAACTAATCTCTCTCCTAGGAAGAACCACTTCCCTTATCCGAAGATTCAGGCCCATGAAAAAAGAGAAGATAACGTAGGAACAAAATCCACAAACTTAGAGCAGTAAAGGTATTTCATATCCCAAGAGGCATCCAAGATAGCCTTAGGGTAAAATCACAAGGCCTAACTGTCCTATAACTAAAAGCACAAGGCCTTCGCACTTAACATGATAATGTAGTCGCTTTTCTTCTTCATCTCCACCAACGTACTTATAGAACCTACCACCCTTAAGGTAAAATCTCATTTCAGAAGATTCGTGAATCCAAGCTTGCTTAGAAGAGCCCCATATAAAGTCATCCAAGGAAGTAGCCGAATCTATAATAGCAACAATACTGTCTTCAACATCGGTAAAGCGAACGTCAATGATAGTAAATGCAATCATAGGAGGCGAAAGAACATCAACATCAACGGAGCAAACATAAATAACATCAATAGAGGAAATGGTTGAAGTTGCGATAGTGGAGGCGAAAGAACTATAGTAGAGAAAACTTTTGGGATTTACTTTATGACAGGATGAGGAAGTGGAATCCTAAGTTAATAGGGAATATGGTCAGATTGCAGAGAACATGTAACTACTTAGAATTTTATCACTTTGAATATGAATTATTTAATATATTTTAAATAATTGTAAATTGATTTTATTACTCAAAATACCCCTTTTATTAATTAACTTTGATAGTGAAACTAATTTCAAAAGTTGTTTACAAAAATATTTAGTTCAAAGGAAAATATAAAATGTGATCGAAAAGCTGTTTCCAAAAATTCAAATTTTCTCTATTCAAAAGTTGTTAAAAAGGTTGTAAATTCCTTAATATACTTAAATGCATATTTATATAATTTATAAAGATTTAATTAAGTGTGAAAAAGGTGGAAATATAAGTGTACTTAAAGTAAAGAAGTGATGTGACCATTTTCATAAAATTATAAAAAAAAGTAAATGTCTTATAATATGACACATAAGTACACTTAAGTGTATTACATCGTGGATAAAGGGGGAGGCCGAAGGGGTAACGTGTGGAGCAAGTAAAAGAAGGTGGAGGTGATGATGTGGCAAGTTTGGATGGAGGGTAAGCACTTTAGCGCCATTTTGGTAATTTACCATTTCCATCTTATATAAAACTATGTTTGTTTTTTATAATTTCCATTTTAATTTCACTTCTTCATTTCAAACTTTTGTTTCTTCTTTTCTAAGCTTTCTAAATTCGTTAATGGCTTCTCTTTTTCAAAATTTTAAAAATCAAAACTTGTTTTTAATCCTTTATAACTTGTTTAAAACCTTTGTTCTTTCTTCTACCTCTCTCATTCTTTCAAAATCAACCCATGCTCACCTCATACACCCATGGCCGAGCCTATAGGTGTCCAAACCGTATAGGCCTCATCTAGATCTTAAAAGTCGGATTTTGCTAAGGGAAAGCTAAGATCTAGGTCAATTTGGAGTTTAGTAAAGTTTGTTTTGATTTTTTGAGCTTCTGGTGAGTAAAGCTCACTTCATTTTGCAAGATCTAAAACATTATGAGTTAGTAATTATTCGTGATAGTTGTTTGGTTGAAAATAATGTAGTGTTATACCTGTATGCGCTTATATGTACTATTGGTTATAGACTTGGAAATAAGGTAAAAAGTGAAGTTATAGTTTAAAGTTATGATCTTTACCTTATGTATGTTGGTTTTTACATTTGTTGGATGTATGAGTTTTTGATCGGATGTAGCAAGTTAAAACAAAGTTAGCGCTTAGATTTGTGTGTGTTCGGACATCGAGATCTCATGGTGTTTAAGTTTTTTTGAAAAAGGTTCTCAAACATGTTTGAGTATTAATAATTTATTTATTTATTTAAAGTTTAATGATTAGTTAATTTATTAATTAAGTAAAGATAAGTAATAATAAATTATTTATTTAGTAAAGATTAATTATTATTTAAGTCGAATTTTAGTTTAACTAAGTATTAATTAAGCAAAGATTAAGCATGTTTTAATTATGTATTAAATATGTATTAAGTATGTATTAAGTAAAGATTTATTATATAATTAATAATGATTTAATTAATGTTTAATTATTAATTAATTGTTGTTTAATTAAGGTTTAATTATTAATTAATTAATAATCAGTAAGGGTTAATTATTAATTAATTGTTAATTAAGTTAAGTTTTAATTAAAATTAAGTAAGATTTAATTATTATTAAATACATTTAAACTTATTTAAAATTAATTAAATAAGGTTTTTTAATTACCGAAGAATTAGTTTTATTTTAAACGGTTTTCTTTATAAGTGATGAGTTTGAACAGGGGATTCTCTTTGTCTTTACCCTAAGTGGTTAAACAAATTGAATAGGTTATTAATGATACTTTTAGTAGAATAAATTCATATTCTGCTACAACTTAATTGAATAGATTGTTTGAACATCTATTAGCATAATAAATCTCCGTTCTGCTATAATTAACTTAATAGATTGTTTGGACGTTTTTTAGCAGAATAAATCACCATCCTGCTATTATGTTAATTGGACATGTATTTACCAGTTGAATTATATTGACATGTTATTCCCTGAAATGGTTATGGATTGTGTGTGTGTATATGTTGGCTTATGTAAATAACTATTATGTGACTTAGATGACAAATTTAAATAAATGGTAACTTAATTTGGTGCCATTATGGTCACTAAGCCTCCACTCAAATTTGTAAAATTATGGTTTTTAAATTGACTTTAATTCTATATCAATTTAAGGTTAAGTGTTTTGACTGTTTTTTTAAGTTGTCTAGTTATTTAAAGAAAGGTATTTACAAATGATACTATGTAAATAATATTTTGTAAAGGGTTCGTTTAAAGGAGATTTACGAATGATATTTGTAAATGATATTTTATTAAAAGAGAATTTACAAGATTTATACAAGAGTTTTATAAATGATTTTTGAGATTTATATAAGAGTTTTTATAAATGATATTGGAGATTTATAAAAGAATTTATAAATGATTTTGTGTATTTATAGAAGAAGTTTTATAAACGACTTTTGATATTTATAAATGAGTTTTATGAATGATTTTTGGATGTTATAAAAGAGTCTATAAAATGGATTTAGAATTTAAGCAAAGGAGATTTCATAACTGGAAATGATTTATTAAAAGGATTTATTAAAGGAATTTATGTAAGAATTAGAGATGGGATTTCCCTTAATGACCTTCTTAATTATGGTGGCGTGGACATTTATTCCATGCCTAACACCGAAGAAATAGTGATTGGGGTTATCCTTAACTCTAATTTAAATAACATTTGTTTGATCCTTTTAATATGATTTTGAGATGAGAAATCTTTCATAAAGTTTTATAAATATACTTATTCCGGTGTGATAAATATATTGATATTTTGATAAATATTCTGAAAAGAAATTTAAATAAATGAAAATTTATTTTAAGGCTTAGTGGTTACTATGTGCAAATTAAATCTCTAGATTATTGTTTGATGTGTATTTGATAGTTAATTAACCGACTATCAAATGTAGCCCTGTTTTAACTCAGAAAGTATGTGGCGTATAGTGGAGTTCCCCCGCGAGGACTCGAATACTTATTGTATACTTCCAAATAACTAGAATTGAGTTAGCCAGGAATTACCGCTTAGTTGGGAGACACCAGTTTCAGATAAATATGATTTATCCGAACCACTCCAAACTAATAACGTTCTTAATGGATCATTATGAAGTATATTATGGAGCTATACTATTCTTCTTGATGGTGATTCCAAAATGGAAGATAGTAAATGTTGAATGTTTATTCGATCTCAGAATAACTTGAATGGATGAATACTGGCATTGCATTTCTGCTTGGAGGGCAGTATTAGCATTCCAAGATGGTTTGCTACAAGGAAAAAGGTAATCGAGGGTTCTCAAGCCTAACACCCTGTAATGGAAAAAACAGGATAAGCCACAAGGTTATGTGGGTCGCTCCTATTAGGGTATGACCATCCCTTTATCTAGAGTCGATATCTATATGTATGCTTTGGGGTCCATTTTTTATTGTTGATCACAACCTAGGGATGATCATATTCGGTACTATCCAGTAAAGAGTAGGCCAGTCTCGTCATGCTGAGGTCACAAGGTTTTCAATCTTACTGTACATTTAACTAGAGGTGTACAGAATTCAGAAGGTAGTCCCTTACCTTTCCATTGTGGGAAATCCATTCTCTAATATGTGCCTTTGGTTTTTGATTTTATACCTATTATTATTGTGATGTACACATATCACAACTACTTGATATATTTGCTTTAAATCCTTAGATGTTATTATAATATCACTGGATTTCATATTAAAAATTATTTAGTTATCGTATGGTAAAAATCATCTGTGTTTATGTACGGATGTCCTTACGAGGTACCTTTATTTTGAAAAATGTTTTCAAATATAGAAATTGACATGATTTGAGTTTTTATCATGCCGGTTTTACCAGAATGATCCGGGCGTTGTTTTCTTATAACACTCGGGTAAGACCGAGCATGTTCTCAGATTAGCTTTAGATGCTTTGGAGTTCAGAAGACGAGCTGGATGCCCAACACGTACTTCCGTATTTTTTTTTTACTTTCCCCTGTTTTTATTATTGTCGATATCAGCAATTGTATGAGAAAGTCGTTATAATTGTCCAAGCTAATAATAGGTTAGTGTACTCTGATATGGTATGTAACATAATGTTTTTCCTTTTGCAAAGACCAAATTTATATATTATATGTTACTCGTCACATTTTTGTGAGGTTCTATTCTATAATTTCTTTCTTTCACCCGTATTGACATGTTTTTCAGACGATTAAATGATTGGCACATGAATACCAAGTACGTATTAAGTGACGTCATTAGTAGTAAGAAATGAAGCTCGTTATAGAATATGCTGCAACATGGTGTCCGAAAGGGTGACAGGACGTAGAAATCTATTGTTTCCAACTATAACCAAACGCCTTATACATACACGGTATTCATGTACCAAGCATCCAAGTGCCAGAGAGATTCGCTCATTGTGTAGGATTCTAAGGAGATGTCCTCGATACTTCGAGAACGGTCCTACTGCATAAGGATTAGAGTTATCGTTCTGAAGCGACAATGCATCCCTAACGACATACAATAGAAAATACATAGCTGGTAACGCAAGGGCGAATTCATCGCTCCATGCATGCATAACAACTGTAGGTAACTTTAGGAAGGAGACGACTGCATCCTATAGGTCAGTTAAAACCTTGGATGTGCATTCTATCTCTTAATGTAGTCATTACCGCTAGTTAGGCTTTGTCCAGCATAGACCCATCAAAATTTGACCCAACCCATTAACCCAATCCATTTACCCTACTTATAAATGGGTTGGGTCAACCCATTTATGAATATCATAAAATGGGTTATGGATTGGGTTGACCCATTTTTAAAAGGGTTATAAGTGGGTAACACATTTACCTATTTATTAAAAATATTAAATTTTAATATAAATTTAAAAAATAAGAATTTTGAACATACATAATAATTTTTCATGTACACTGACAGTTGTACTTAGAAAATAACAGGCTACCACATCCCCATATTTGAATCCACCTAGTGCAAAAGCCGCTATTTTTTTTGTTCAGACTGCAATAACTTCTTCGTTCTAACTCGGAATCAAACGAGACTTCGACCGATCAACTCCAACTTAAATTACGGACAGTATGGAACACTCGGATACTTCATCGTGCGAACGCACACTGTAGTTCTCCAAGGAGACTGACAGTTGTACTTAGAAAATAACAGGCTACTACATCCCTATATTTGAACTCCGCCTAGTGCAGAAGCATTTTTTTGTTCAGACTGCAATAACTCCTTCTTTCTAACTCGGAATTAGACAAGACTTCGACCGATCAACTCCCACCTAAATTACGGACAGTATGTAACACTCGGATACTTCATCATGTGAATGCACAATGTAGTTCTCTAAGGGGATTGATAGTTGTACTTAGAAAATAACAGGCTACCACACCTGCATATTGAACTCCGCCTAGTGCAGAAGCCGCTATTTTTTTTGTTCAGACTGCAATAACTCCTTCGTTCTAACTCAGAATCAAGCGAGACTTCGACCGATCAACTCCCACCTAAAGTACGGACAGTATGGAACACTACGATACTTCATCGTGTGAACGCATATTATAGTTCTCCAAGGGGACTGACAGTTGCACTTAAAAAAATAACAGGCTACCACAGCTGCATATTGAACTCCGCCTAGTGCAGAAGCCGCTATTTTTTTGTTCAGACTGCAATAACTCCTTCGTTCTAACTCGGAATTAGGCGAGACTTCGACCGATCAACTCCCACCTAAATTATGGACAGTATGAAACACTCGGATACTTCATCATGTGAACGCACACTGTAGTTCTCCAAAGGGACTGACAGTTGTACTTAGAAAATTTAACAGGCTGCCACATCTGCATATTGAACTCCGCCTAGTGCAGAAGCCGCTATTTTTTGTTCAAACTGCAATAATTCCTTTGTTCTAACTCAGAATCAGGCGGGACTTCGATCGATTAACTACCACCTAAATTACGGATAGTATGGAACACTCGGTCACTTTATCGTGTGAACGCACACTATAGTTCTCCAAGGAGACCGACGGTTGTATTTAGAAAATAATAAGCTACCCCATCCCCATATTTGAATTTTGATGAAAATTAGAATTAAAATTTTAAATTTTTGTCGGATTTCAAAACATAAAAATTAGAATTAGAATTATTTTATATTTATTTATTTTTTATTAGTCAAATTAAATTTAAATCTTTAAATGGTTAAATGGGTAACCCGCTTATTAAGTGGGTTGGGTCGAACTCGACCCAACCCATTTTGACCCAACCCAACCCATTTGACAGGCCTAGTCCAGCATTTCAGCTCATGCACTGCCACCCGAACAGATCACAAAATCTCACATGTATTCCCATACCCCAATGGGTCTTAGAACAACACATGGATTCCCACATTACAACAAAGATCATGGAATCACAAATGGATTCCATACCCCCAACGGGTCTTGGAACCACACATCAATTCCCATATCTCAACAATGATCTCAGAATCACATATGGATTACCACATCCAAATAGGTTACAAAATCATACATGGATCCCCGGACTCCAATAGGTCTCGTAATCACATGTGGATTCCAACATCCAAAACAAATCTCGAAATCTCCTCCAAGCGTAGAACCAATATATGGTTTTGAAGTGGTTATAATTTCTAGTCATCTCTTACAAGTACGCTCCCTTGCTTACCAAATGTTCCAAAACCAATCGCTTGATTTTTCCGAAATATTTAATACTGGTTCTTTAAGAAATAATCAAACAATACATAGGAGTAGGGATCACTCCCTAACTGTTTATATGGACGGATCTCCTCATTATTTGTTCTAGAAGAACAAAATAAGTTTATGTATAGTATAACACCACTGACGGTAACTGTACCATATAATCCCCATGTTTCTACTAGATATTTCTAGATTTAGAATCCATCGGTGTTAAGTAGGGATATTTTTGTAGCATCGGAATTAAGAAGGATAACATATTTAGGCCAAGATTTGATCGTCGGCAATATTACTATCAAATGAACAAACATTCAAAACAGAGATTACATTTTCCATGGAAACCACCAAGCCTCTTAAATCAATCCTTCATTGATTTAAAATCACCTTTCAAATATTTATTAAAATGTTCATATCTCACCGTGACAAGTATATTCGCAAAACCATTTGCTTTCAAACTTGGAAAAACCCTTTTCACATACTTACAAAATGGTTCAAATATATTCACCAAACGCTTAGAGGGATTTTTTATTTCAAAATCATATAAAAATCATCAAAGTCAATATCATTAAAACAGAGATATAAATAATCTGAAACATCATTCGTTTCCATAAATCCCTTTTATTTTTGTAAGTATCTCCTTTATACATCAGCAAACCTATTTACAAAACTTCTTTATAAATTTCTAATATATATATATATATATATAAACTTCTTTATAAATTTCTAGTCTATAAATAAACTTCTTTATAAATTGCCAAGTTTTATTTTATAAAGATACTTTATTTATAAAACTTTCCTTTTTTGAATTGCTAAACAATTTATGAGCCTCTTATCTAAAATCATTCAAAACCAAATTCTTTTCAAATTTCAAACCTGTTCCAAATTTATAAACTCCTTTAAATAAATCCTTTTTATAAAATAAATCCTTTTAGAAACAATTTATTATTTAATTATAATAAATAAATAAAAACTGTAACGTCTCAAAGATAAATTTTAAACATTTTTAGATAATATAATAATAAACTTTACAAATATTATAAATAGTAAATAAAATAATTTTAAACTACTTTCAAAATATAATTAATTTACTTTCAAGCAACATTAGTAATAAAATAATTTACTAGTTTTAAATAATCAATAATAAAATAATTTATTATCTTTAGACAACCTAAATAAATAATTAAATTTTAAACATAATAATTAACTTTAAAACATTATAAATATAATAATTAACATTACTGAAGAAATAATTCTACAAAGCACTTTGTAAAATAATAATTAAACAAAACACTTTGCTAAAATAATAATTAATATAACATTTTACTTCAAATTATAAATTTTGAAGTTAATTTAAATCCATAACTTTCCAAACCTAGAAAGAGATTTCAACGACCCTAATAATACTTAAACAAGCTACCATTAAATTTAGTTTAACTTCCTAAGTTAAATTACTGGTATTCACGTTGTAGGCATATATGTAGACCAAATTCATAATTAACAATCAATTGTTAATACATCACTTTTCCAGTTTTAATCAGCTGTCATTTAAATGAATGTCTAAATTAATATAATTGCATAACAGTGATTTGTTCTGCTAAATGAATATCATTCAAAATAAACTCTTCCATTTATTATTAAACACTGTTTATTTGGCTAAATAGATAAAACCAAATGAGTATGCTTAAATTAACTACGTTATTATTTAAACAACGTAATTATATTTAATTAGCATTGTTTTATTACTTTATATTTTATCCATTTCAAAAATGGTAATTTATCCAAACCAAACAACTAGCAAATTCAACACCTAAGTAGGCAATAAATAATATTTATCTACTATATCATATACTGGTTAACCAAAATGATGAGTTTAACTCATCGAAATTCCAGTTATTGCTTCCGCTTTCTGGTTCCATCTAAAATTGAACAGTGTTCCAATTTAGCACAACATTTCTATAGCTCCAAACTCAACCAATCCAATTACTAGATGTAGCTAATGTACACAACTGACCGTGTTCGATTTGGAACTTGTATGAGAGAGTTATTAAAATTTTAAGTTATTTGTCTTATTAAATTAATCAATTACATTACAAGTTACTAATCACCATACTTATTTATTTAAACCTTTTTCATTCTTTAGCAAAAACTGCCCCAAACCAAAATTACCCCCCCCCCCCCCATAGCCAAGCTCTTCCACCCGACCATAGCATCTCCGTTCATCCATGAAATGCCTTGAAACCTTCACCGATGAACTCACCTTAAAATCCTTTACCTCCCTATACCAAAGTCATTGATGCTGTCTCGACTATATGGATCACAACCTCCACCTATACCCGACGTCGAACCAAGAACACGACCACCAATACTCCACCGCGCTTCACCAAAACCTGGCCAACGTTGCTTTCCGACCTCCCGCTCAAAAATTGCCTTCGTATCACCAAACATCGCCCTAGATCGGGGAATCCTTAACCCTAGTTTGTTCTTAACCCTCACCAAACGGTCGAACCTCTAGCAAGCACCACAACACCCATAAACCTTTAGAAATGAAGATAGCACCACATACAACTCAAAGATCAGAGGTTTATGCTTTTAATTTATTTTAATTTGAATTATTTGAGATTTTACAAGGAAGAGGATTTTTGTTTTTCTTTATTTCAGTTCGTAAATGGAGGGAATGGTACATTTTGGAGACAAAGATATAAGGATCAGAGAACATGTTGGCTAATGAAGTGGTGTGTTGTATTTATTTGCAATTTTTTGCCATCTTGCCTCATAGAATTTTATTTGTGTATGAACTCCGAACTATAAAACAAAAATACAATCACGCTCAGGATAATGACGTAATCTCAAAACAATAATGATGTACACTAGTTATTGAATTCTGTAAAATCACAAAAACACCGTCATTAGCCGATAAATCGTCAAATGATAATTTAAATAAGTTTCAAAATAAAAATTATTGGAAAATTAAATAATTGAATTAAAATATGTTACTAAAAATCAAGATGTAACACTAAAAATAGATTTCCTGATAATTTATTCGAACTACCTATTACTACAAATAAACTACAAATGAACTCATCGTTATTATTTATTAATTATAATGAGTTGAATAACACCATTAACCCATTAAATTTATATCCAAATAAAAATCCTAATATTTGCATCAATATTCAAATATTTTAAATAATCTATATAATTTAATTCACATTTTAAAGCTTTTAAACCAACGTTTCAATAACTAAAATTAATTCAATATTTTAAATCCAATGACCAAAATTCCGGGTCGTTACGTTGTCCTCCTTAAAAGAATTTCATCTTCGAAATTCCCGAAGTAAGAAAATACCTCTAAATTCTTAAATTTTTCAAAACCAATTAGTTGAAACATGCTATCAAATTTTCTAAGTCCTTTAAAATTTTGAAAAAATTCGATGGCGTCTCCTTTGCGTAGCTCAATCAGAAAAACTACAAATCGCCACTATGGATCCAAACCTATAAAAGCCCAATGGTCTTCCATATCTAGGACATAAACCCATCAACCAAACAATAATATAAACACGTACCTGTTTGTTTGGTAAATAAACTTTACTCATGAAACCAAAAGCAACAAACTAGCCTTTGCTTTCATATATTTGCATCTTATTTACAAATAATATGCAACCACATAATTTCGCATTTTCCAGTGTCAAACATATAATTTATTAAAGCCCATACGATGTATACATACAATCCATACGCAATACCAAATCCGATCGCTCGCATGATCATACAGTTTCTCTTTTAAACTAGTGTCGCTCAATAACCACTTTAGTGCAGACTCCAATCCGATTCCTCGATTTTAAACCTCCATTTTCCTTGCATGGCCATCAATTGTGATAGAAAACTTCATACTCAAATTAAAAATTTATATATGGTATTCGTCATAAGGAATCGAGTGAAACATCCTAACACGAACCGTTGTAAATTAGCTTGAAATTTTGTACTCAAATCTGAATCAAACGGTTATGCAAATAAAATGGTCTATGCACAGCTTAAGTATTTATTCTAGGTGGTTTCTTAGTTCGACCAGTTCCCTCTTTAATTCACATTCATTTTTAAATCCCATTTAATTATACTAATAGTATATTTCATTTAATACTAAAATCTACTTATGAACCATAAAATTATCACTTAAGTTTATAAACATCTTATAACATCAAACTTATGTTTATTATTACTTCAAAACTTAAGTTCATATTCTTATACGCTCTTCTACATTCTAAGAGTATATATACAATATCATATTTGTTTTACATAATCGGAATGTTCAACCAATTTAAACATGTTTTAACTTACTACCTTCTCAAATTTGTAAGTTACAAAAACTTATTTCCTTATAATTCCACCAAAAACACCTAACTTTAATTTCTATAACAACTTTGGAAGTCCTAATTGTCCAAAATCATCAGAAATTCCATTTCATTTTAATAAATTAAAACTACCAAACAACATATCAAAATGAGATGCAAAACCAAACTATCCTGATGTATAGGATACATGCATCCATATAATAACTTGGCTAAAAACTTCAGACTTAAACATCCGATTTTGTTCAAATCTATTTTGAAATAAATAATGTATACATATCTTCTTTTTTTATATCAGATCACACTTTTGAAATTTAAAACAATTTTTTTTATCCAAACAACTCTATGGAAAACTGTTATGGTAGAAATCTCTCACTTAGAAACTTGAAAATGAACATCGATGATACTACAGTCATCATCGAAATCATTTTTTAGCGACTGAAGTGAATCAGTGCTTCTATTTCCTTAGAAATCCTTTAAAAATATTTCTATTCAAAATACTTCCAGATAATAATATTATTATTTCCTCCAAAACTTTGAAAAACCATTTCAAAAAACAATGGGATTTAAGTTCTCGAATTCTCATTTTAAAGCTTTTTTATTTATAAGGCATATTTATAAATCATACTTATATTGTTCCACTTATATAAAAAAATTCACAAATGTATATTTTCGTTTAGATTTAAATAGACAGCTTCAATTAAAATTAAAATTAAAATTTAACTCAACATCATCAATGCCTTATAGTCAAATTGTGAAACTAAATTCATAAGGTGTTCATTTCAGTGTTCCCACAATTACCATTTGACCTAACATAGGTAGTGAAAAGGATAAAACTTCTCTTAATCAAACACAATAGTCAATGTCCATAAACTAGTCGGGCATAGCTAACTCAATCGACAAACAATAGCCAATGCTCCAACTGGATAAGCATGATTAATCAAATAATGATGATAATAATTGAATATTATCATTCCCTAACAAACAACACATCAATAATAACTATATGAATTTTATGAAAAAATTCCATTATATACGTAAAATAAAATATAATCCTAGGTAAAATTATTTCATTTACCAAATTTAAAATAGTATTATGTCAATTTACCTTATTCAAGTATTTAGAAAGCCCTATCGATACCGTAGCGTGTACCGACCCAACAGATAAGTCAACACAATATAAAACATTTTTATTGCACTAACAAATATGTGCTCATATATATAATACACTCAAATTCATCATAAGGTCTCACTTACCCTATATCAAATGAGTTAACCCCATCAAAACCTAGGTGCTTGCACAATCTAAGCTCTAATACCACGTGTAACGACCCACCTTTTGACCCTTAAAAGTTGATGCTAATACATTCATGGTATTCATGTGTCGAGCATCTAAGTATCAGAGAGACATATTGTCAAGGAAAAATAAAGACAAAGACAGAACAGTATCTCACATCATGACGAGTAATATATAATATAAAACAGATCTTTACACAAAAAAACTGTAACATACAACATCAATCGGAGTACACGAAAAAACCATCATCTTAGACCGTTATAACAACCTATCCTCATAAACGCAGTTAAATAAAAAACAACTAATGCATCGAAAATAGAATATATGTGTATACGAATTGGAGGCATCCTGCTCATTTCCTAAAGCTTCCAAGCACCAAACTAGATCTGTAAATATGCTCGGTCTGATCCAAGCATTACTAGAAAGTAACATTCGGATTAGTCTGGTAAACCAACTTGAGAAACACACCTCAAATGCATTTTAGTGTGGTAAAACCTTTCAAAATAAAAGTATCTCGCAAGACCGCACCACACATAAACACGGATGGGTTCTTACCTTACGATAACCAAACCATTTATATAAATAATTCTGTGATATTATAATAATGTCTAAGGGCGAAAATATCAATAAACAAGCAGCTGTGATGCTTGTGAGTGTACATCACAACAATACTAGGTATATTATCAAAATCGCCAAGGTGCGTTCACTAATTGTATATAATTCCATGAAGTTGTCCTCGGTACTTTGAGAAAGTCCTCTTGCACAAGGATTAGAGTTATCCTTATGAAGCAACAATACATCCCTAGTGATGTATAATAAGAAATACATAGTTGGCCACACAAGGCCGAATGCATCGCTCCATGCATGCATAATAACTATAGGTAACACTAGGAAGGAGATGACTGCACCCTCATAGGTTAGCTAAACATCTGGCCATGCATCCTATCTTTGGTTTTAGTCATTACCGTCGGTGAGGCTACGTTCAGCATTCCAGTGCATGCATCGCCACCTGAACAGATCATGGAATCCCACATGCATTTTCATACCTCAACGGGTCTCGGAACCACACATGATTCTCATATCTCGACAAAGATCACAGAATCACACATGGATTCCCATACCTCGACGGGTCTCGGAACCACACATGGATTCTCGCATCCCAACAAAAATCTCGGAGTTACACATGGATTTCCATATTCTAACGAGTCTCGGAATCACATAGGGATTCCCACATCCAAAACAGATCTTGGAACCAAACATAGTGTCATAACCCGAAGTTCAGCGTTCAAAAATCGACATCAAATATGTCACTTGTATTCGTCTGCCGGACATTCTAATGTCGAATTTTAGTTCGGATGGAGCTTATAACAACATTAGATGAATATAAACAGCGGAAAATAAAACTGCTAACATTAATATTCCAGATACAACATCTCATAATATCAATACAACAACAACACCAACATTAGAGTATCTATATACATATACAACACAACTTCAAAATAGGCCATCACGACATAACTACAAGTGATTGCATTCCAAGAAAGTCTTCAAAGAAAAGAAGTGATAGCGAACATCCAACTAAGAACCTTGAGATCCAAAAAGTTTCAGAGTATCTCCAAGGCAAAAAGGTCTTCAAAACCAGTAGCCTTCGAACCATACAACTTCAAAATCCATCTAGCAATAAAACATGAAAGACCTGCAACTAGGCTGCCCGTGTGGAAATTATGGGCACCCAGAGTTTAGAAAGGAAACAATAAACTCCGGGTCAGTCATGGGACTGGTATGAGTAAACCAAAAACATTTTATCTTTTTAAGAAAACAACAAAAGAGTTTTGAAAGAAATTCGCAATGCTTTTAGGAAAATGAAACTACCATAAGACCTCCCGCCACACACACAATGCAATCACAGAATTGGAGGAGATTTCTTCTTATGGTAGTCAAATATGCTTGATACAGGAAAAATTCTTTGATATTATTACTAGTGCATAGTGTAGAAAACATTTCAAAAATATAATATTAATCTTAGCCGGCATAGACATTCCGAACTATGCCTACTATAGCTACCATGGTTTGTGGCAGGTTACCGCCACGCTGCATGGAAGGTTATCCAACTAAAACCGTACAGGGTTCGTATTGTTTCTTTGATTTCCAATAAATAAAAGGGCGAAGGAACTTCCTGGGCCACATGGGTACGCCTCTGGAGGGACATCTCGAGAACCTAACTGGATCTCTGCCAACACAAGGCCGGGTTACCTATATAACTAGGTAACTACTACACGAGTATGCCATCCCCCGGTTGTAACCAACCTTTATCCGGGGCCCAACATCAATCACAAAGGAATATATATTTGCGATACCCACATAAGTTAAGTATCTGGGCTCCATGCCATGATACCACTTCTATCCAGAAGGAAATGCACGTACCCTAAGGGGCGCTTCCCCCAATAACCTTGCCGCATCTTTCCTGTTTCGACCATTACCGGGTTGTGAGGTTCAACGAAGTCTCGTCCGCAAAGCTACGCTTTTCACAAAAGCCATGCTTTGATCAACAGATGATCAGCAATTGATCATTATCAGACAACAGCACTTAGCATGCCACACAACCAAATTGGGAGTATATTGCTGATAATCTTCAACTACATAACCTCTGAGCTCGTACGTTTCAGAGAAGGGTGTTAAACTAAGAGAATAAATTCTCCGCCACCAACAGATATGTTTTGAAAGAAATCGGCTTTATATCTCAAAGTGTAGTGTCAGACACACGACCATACAAGTCTGTTGCGGGTTCGAACAGAACAGAAGGCACTTCGTCCAATAAAGGAAGAAGCCCTTGCAAATACAGGCGTCCACAATCCCGATTGGACTTCCCATCACTTAGGGAATCCCTATACCAGAGCAACTCGGTGCAGAGACAATCGATAGGTTATCCTATCATTTTCGAAGACACCCGGTCTTCATCACCGGTCTTCAAATGCTCTCCATTCATCGAGTCACTATTCGAAATGGGTTATATGACACAAAGGTCCTCTCCCGGCTAATCCGAATAGTGAGCGTCAATTTTTAAAACATGTGGATATGTCATTCACAAAGATTCACAGGTTCGATGTGGGTTTCGGATAACCAACTGGAATCCGACTCCCTGTCGCATCGAAATTCAAGTGCCGTTTTACGGGCAAAAAGGGTTTCATATTCACATAGAAAATACAGGATCACAGCTCGGCACAAAAAAAAATTTATATCACATAGCATTACAATTACAATCAGAATATCAATAAATACTCACCATACAATAGTTATCAATCATATAGAGCTACGATGAAACAATTGTGTGAATTAAACTAATTAATCACATAATTAATTATATTCATCATCTTTAATCAATGATTGATTTATTCTTAATTAAAATTGATTAAATCTTTAATCATCTTAATAATTTAATCATTCATAAATTGATTATCCTAATTAATTCATCTTTAATTGCTCATTAATTTAAATCTTAATTATCTGTTCTTTAATTAATTAACTTTTAATTATAGAGTAGCTACAAATCATTAATTTTTCAATCATTATTTAATCATTACAAATAAATTTGTTTTTAAGTTAACAATTTGAATATGTGATTTACTTCTTGAATATTTTATTAAGTTAAAATTAAAAACAACTTTATTTTAAAAATACAAGTTTGAAATATCATTGAACTTCATTTATTTCAAAAAAATTATTTCAATACCATACTTTACATTCGATTAACCAACTATCATCATTTATAAAGAACAAATTTAGGAAATCATCTGGAATTTGTTGTTTTCAGGTCCAACCCGAGGCTATCTCGGGTCATCCCCGATCAAAATTTCTCTCTGCTTCGAGTTTCTATAAAATTTGACCTGAGTGACACATTTTTTTTTCAATTTTTTTTTCGAAGTACCATTCGAACGACCCATAAACTACTTCGAGTTCATGCTCGAGTTCAAAACCCTATTACCCGATAGCTGCTTCGGGTCCTCCTTTTCTTCCCCAAATTTGCTTTCCCTGACACGACCAAACCTATGTGCATCTGCACAACCTCGCCGGCCACCTCTGGTCAAACTTCTGGTCGTCAACGCATCATCGATGATGTGCTCAAGCCTCTCAAACGTTCACCAGTTCGAACCAATCATGATTCCGAGATTTCGTTCCCAAACCCAAAACTAGCACCATCAGCGCCTCAAACAATCACCACGCACTGACACCAGAGATCACCATAAGCCACGTCTTTCCGACACGAGCTTCCCATGTCAACCACGCTCCTCCACAACTCGATCTCATCTAGTCTGATGCACCCAAATTGACAAAATTGGCCAATTACTGATCAATGCAAAAACCTGGGCTAAACCCCTAATTCGATCTCGTAATCAAAACCTAGGGTTATATAAATTCCACTCGCATTTTTCCAGTGACGTCGAACAATCCTCCTAGCCATGACGACGAACTCGAGGCCTGCGTTTGCTTGGATCATCAGAACTTGGCAAAGATTCGATTTTCTGATCAAACTATTTTTCTCTTTGAAAACTTAACGAAATATTTTGGTTTTGCTTTCAAAAATCATCGTTTCCAGTAGTGATTCCTAATAGTATTACTGAAATCAAAATTCTTGAGGTTCGAATCTTTGCACATTTTAAGTTGTGACTGTGTTTTACATTTTCTAGAACAATTCCTGTTCATTTAGCTTGAATTTATTTTTTTATAAATTTAAAACATGATAAAACAAACTACTTTTGTTTGAATTTTAAGATCAAACAAGGATCAAGGGGTAAGGAAATTGGATTTTCTAAAGAATTTTGGATTTATGTAACATAGAACAGAGGCAATCCAATTTTAATTTAACATGCATAGGTAAAAATACATAACTCATTCAATCTTTTGTTGCATGCAAACTCATATTCAAACTTGTTTGAATTCTATACTCAAACGATATGTTAAACATCAGATTTTAGGGATGTTTACTCACCTGTTTATTTTTTTTCTTCAGAAATCCTGACAGTGTTCAACAGAGATGAACCTGAACTCCTTCTTCCTCTTTTCTTACTTGATTTTTTTTAAATTTGTTAGCTGCAAAAAATTTGCATAAAGTTGTTTAAATCTTTGATTTAATTTTACTTACTTAGTTTTTTTTAACAGCAAATAACAAAAATTAAATTACTTACAATAATTTTTTTTAAGTTGAAACAGAGGAAAAACTCTCTGGCCTGCAACCTTTAAACTTTTGTATTTGCAAGTTTTTTTTTCTTTTTCTTTTTAAGTTGACCCCTGAATCTCTTTATCTCTTTGAAGTTTCAGCTTGATTTTGTAGTGTTTGTTGACGATTGGGATTCTTCTTCTAGCTTGAGAAACAAAGGGAAATTTGTTGCAGATTTTTTTCTTTCTTTTCTGGAATATGTTTCTTGATTTCAATTTGTTGAGGCAATTGTATTTGTTTTTGATGATTTTTTTTCTTCTGCTATAAAGATTGCACAAAATTTTCTCTTTGAAATGAATAAAAGTAAGGGGAAGAAGATATTGTATAAGTTTATTTTCCTTTAAAAAAAATTACTTAAGAAAAGAAATTAACAAAATGGCACTTGTTACTTTTCTTCTTTCCTTGAATTACATTTGTCACTATGGTCATCATTAATTTAACACTTGTAATAAAAAGATTTTTCTTTATTTACACAACAATTTACATTATATAATTTACTTTTAAACTTATATTTCCCATTAATAAATATTAGCTTTATATAAATATTAGCTTTATGTTAATGCATATTATCAAAAGAAAGTGTTTTGAATTTTTAAATACATATTATATAAATTGCATAGATATACATTTATAAATCAAATTATTTTACCAAACATTTATTTTGGAAATTTAAATTCAAATTTAAAAAATCAAATTTAATATACATGAATTTCAAATCTACCCACATAGGTACTAATACATTATATTCACATGTATGAATCAAATTTTAGATTTAAATGATTTTAAAGCTTTTAGTATCTCAAAAGAAATTTGAAATTCTTATTCATTCAAATTATCATTTATTATTTATTTATTTTGAAACTTTTCAAATTTTATTATAAAAGTTCAACATTTACCAATTGTTAAATTAATGAATTTTGGTATGTTACAGATTTCCCCCCCTTAAGAAAAATTCGTCCTCGAAATTTGAAAGAGAGAGAAAAGCAAACAAAGAATATATGAATTCAGAAAAGGGTTAGAGAAATGGCTTACCAATTTAAGCCGAGATATCCACCCTGCACTTGGGATAAGACTTTTGCATACTGTCTTCTGTCTCCCAAGTATAGTCCTTTGGATCTTCGCTCCACTGCACTTTAATCAGTTTCACAATTTTGTTCCTTTATTGCTTTTCGTCCCGATCCACAATCTTAATTGGTTCTCTTTTAACTGATAAATTTGGTGTGATCTTAAGATCCTGCTGTGCTGCCTCTTCGATAATACTGTCTGGATCGGGTACGTACTTTCGAAGATGTGAAACGTGAAATACATCGTGTACGCCAGATAACCAGTTAGTTAGTTGCACTCGATATGCTAGAGGACCAATCCTTTCCAAAATAGGAAAAGGACCAATGTATCGCGGTGCCAACTTACCGGTTTTTCCAAATCTTAACACACCCCGCATTGGGGATACTTTCAAGAAAACAGAATCTCCAACTTGAAATTCCAAAGCTCTTCTTCTGCGGTCGTAATAACTCTTCTGGCGACTCTGAGAAGTTATCAACTTCTTTCGAATAAAATCAACCTTTTTAGTGGCTTCCTTAATCATGTCTGGTCCAAGAACCAGTCTATCACCGGATTCAATCCAGCATGCCAGTGATCGACATGGTCGACCATATAAAGCTTCAAAAGGAGCCATTTCGATACTAGCTTGATAGTTGTTATTATATGAAAATTCGACCATATGTAAATAGTCCTCCCAAGAACCACCAAAGTCGAGAATACAAGCTCGTAAAAGATCCTCTAATATTCGATTTATCCTTTCAGTCTGCCCATCAGATTGTGGATGATAAGCAGTACTGAAATTTAGCTTTGTTCCCAACGTGGCCTGAAACGCTTCCCAAAATCTACTAGTGAAGATCGGGTCACGATCACTCACTATACTGCTCGGTATACCATGGAGATGGACAGTCTCTTTGATATATAGCTCAGCTAAACTTGCTACTGTCCGAGAGGATTTCACTGGAATGAAGTGAGAAGTTTTGGTTAGACGGTCCACTATAACCCAAATCGCTTCATTTCCCTTCTTGGTTCGTGGTAATCCGTCGATAAAATCCATTGATACCTGATCCCACTTCCACTTTGGTAGCTCCAAAGGCTAGAGTAAACCCGCCATCTTCTCCTGGTCGCTTTTAATTTTCTGACAGGTAGCACAGCGACTCACATATATGGATATATCTCTTTTCATTGTCTTCCACCAGAAGGTTCTTTTAATATCTCTATACATTTTATTAACTCCTGGATGGATACTGAGTTTTGACTTATGACATTCATCAAAAACTTCACGCTTCAAATCAGGGAAGTCTGGAACACATATTCTGCCTTTCAACCTTATAACTCCCCTACTATCCATCTCGAAACTAGTGTCTTCGCCTAGGCATATTCTTTTATAAATTCCCCGAAGAAACTCATCTTCATATTGCTTGCTTGCGATCTTTTCAAGGAGAGTAGGAGTAACTACAGGATATGCAAGAACAACATGCCTCCTACTTAAAGCATCGGCGCGTATATTGAATATCTAGGTCATATGACGCTAGAAATTCTAACCATCGTTGTTGCCGTAGATTTAAACCTTTCTAGGTGAAAAGATACTTTAAAGATTTGTGATCGGTGAATAATTCAAATTTTTCACCTAAAACAGAGAGAGTTCATTAAGTATATTTATTTAGTTAAGTTAAATTTCTTATATCGTTAAGAAAGCTGAAAAAGTTCTTACCCAAAAGATAGTGTCGCCAGATTTTCAAAGCGAAAATAACAGCTAAAAGCTCCAAATCGTGTGTTGGATAATTTCTTTCATGCGGCCGTAATTGTCTACTCGCGTAGGAAATTACTTTCCCATTTTGCATTGGCACTGCACCCAAACCGTCTCCACAAGCATCGGTATAGACGGATAACCCTTGGTTCCCATTAATGATAGCGAGAACGGGAGAGGTAGTTAATCTCCTTTTCAATTCCTGGAAAGCTTCATCACACTTTTGAGTCCAATCGAATTTAGCATTCTTCGTTGTTAGCTTAGTCAGTGGACTGGCCAACTTAGAAAAATCCTGGACAAACTTTCTATAATATCCCGCTAAACCCAAAAAACTTCGAACTTCTCTAGGAGCAGTGGGTCGCTTCCAGTCCAGAATTGCAGAAATCTTGTTTGGATCAACAGAAATCCCTTCTTTATTAACAATATGACCGAGAAATCTGACTACTTTGACCCAAAAGTGACATTTAGAGAATTTAGCGAACAAGATATTTCTCCTCAATATCTCCAAAGCAATTCCGAGATGTTCAGCATGCTCATCTTCCGTTTTGGAGTAAATCAAGATATCATCAATAAATATAAGGACAAACTTGTTCAGTACTTCTCAAAACACACGGGTCATTAAATCTACGAAATATGCGGGAGCGTTGGTTAGTCCAAAGGGCATGACTAACCATTCGTAGAACATGTTAGGACCCCTAAAGGCAGTTAAATGAACACAATCCTTGGCTATTCACAGCTGATGGAATCCCTGAGCTAAATCCATCTTAGAAAAGAATCGAGCGCCATGAAGTTGATCGAATAGATCGTCGATTCTAGGTAAAGGGAATTTGTTCTTGAGAGTTTGTTTATTGAGATCGCGGTAATCTACACACAATCTCAATGATCCGTTTGATTTAGCCACTAATACGACAGCTGAACCCCATTCGAAAACACTAGGGCGAATCAATCCTTTTTCTCTCAAATCTCGAGTTTGATTGACTAGTTCAATTCTTTCCCTAGGTGCCATCCTGCGACTTGCGTGAACGATAGGACAGGCATTGGGTACTAAGTCAATTCGGAATTCTATTTCTCTGTGTGGGCGTAAGGATTTCACTTCTTCAAATACATCGGAAAATTCCCGAACAACAGGTATAGACTCCTAACTGGGTTCAGGATATCCCAAAGTATACAATAATTTATCTCTCTTTGGACTCGGATCCTCAAGAGATTTCAATAAAATTTCCAAAGTTTGTTTTGATCGAGATCGTTCGATTATTACAATCTAATTTGGCTTCGTATTCTGTTAGCCAATCCATTCCGAGTAAAATCTCGAATTCATTAAAATCAATAACAAAGAGACTGATAGGGAACCGGTAACAAGAATACGAGATAGGGATGTCTCTACATCGTAGACAAAGGTTTGCAGGACCACCTATTGGGTTTTTCACACAAATGGGCTCGTCGACAAAATTAGGTTTAAGTTTTAATTCATTTACGACTAGTTGTGAGATAAAACTATGTGAAGCTCCCGTGTCAAATAAAACTCTAACAACTTTATCATAAATTGTAAGGTTACCTTCCAGAACACCTTTTCCTTTATCTGCTTTCGAAGTTGAAGGGTCTTCCTTTATCGCATAAACATTTGCCAACTTTGCTTATTTCATCACCGGGCAATCCTTAACAATATGTCCAGGCTTGTGACAATTATAGCATTCTCTAACTCCTTGATTATTCTTCGCAGGTTGTTCCTTCTTAACTTGCTTCTTTGGATTTTTGCAGTTGTTTGAATAATGCCCCTTCTCTTGGCAATTGTAACAAGTCACGTTCCTAGCCGAATTTCCTTGACTGCTCCTCTTATCCTTGCCTTGATGTGGCTTCTTGCCCCCAAACTTTCTTTTCTTCCAATTCTGATTACTTGAATTCCCGCTTTCCCTTGGAATCTTCTGCATATCCAGGTGGCATACCGATATCCCATATCAATAAGATCAGAGAAAGATTCTTTGATGTGTGCTGTCATCCTTTCGTGATACTTCTTGTTCATTCCACGAATGAACCTTTCATTTTTCTTTAGAGGCGTATTCACCAACTCTGGACCGAAACGGGATAGTTCGTTGAACTTGTTTAATCACTCCTCAAAAGACAAGCCTACTTGCTTCAAGTCCAGAAATTCTTGATACATTCGGGAAATTCCTGCCGACGGTATATAGCGCTTTTCAAACACCTCCTTGAATCGACTCCAAGTAAATTCTTCTTCCACTTCATCTATTGTGACTGTTTCTCACCAGGCTGAGGCTTCATCTTGTAGCTACCAAGAAGCAATTAGACGCATTTGATCATCTTGGAGCTTAAGCCCTTTGAAGATCTTTTCACATGATCTTATCCAAGCCTGGCCTCAATAGTTGACTCTTTGCCAGTGAATGGCCTACCACCAAGCCGTGTGAAACTCTTATACAAATCAGCAAGATTTGGCTGATGCTGAGTAGGCACAACTGCTTCTGCTAGAGGGGAATCTTGACTAGCTGTTGTAGCATTCCCTTGACCCCTAGCTCTACCTCTTTGCCCACTCATTCTTACTATCTATAATTAGTAAGAAACTTAATTTAGAGATTTGGACGAAATATCTTAAGGAATATCAGCAGTTAAAGAAAATAGACTAAGAAAATTTGAGGTTTTAGTCTCGGTTTATACTCATTCTAGGGTATACTTCACCCTATCTCTAATGAGCCATCTAATGTGTTATACTCCGTAGCAAAAGTTCTTACTAAACCTTTAGCTCTGATACCACTTGTCACGACCCAAAGTTCAGCGTTCAAAAATCGACATCAAATACCTCACTTGTATTCGACCGCCGGAGATTCGAACGTCGAATTTCAGTTCGGATGGAGCTTATAACAACATTATATGAACATAAACAGTGGAAAATAAAACTGCTAACATTAATATTCCAGATACAACATCTCACAATACCAATACAACAACAACACCAACATCAGAGTATCTATATACATATACAACACAACTTCAAAGTAGACCATCGCGACATAACCACAAGTGATTGCATTCCAAAAAAGTCTTCAAAGAAAAGAAGTGATAGCAAACATCCAACTAAGAACCTTGAGATCCAAAAAGTTTCAGAATATCTCCAAGGCAAAAAGATCTTCAAAACCAGTAGCCTTCGAACCATACGACTTCAAAATCCAGCTAGCAATAAAACACAAAAGACCTGCTACTAGGCTGCCCGTGTGGAAATTATGGGCACTCAGAGTTTAGAAAGGAAACAATAAACTCCGGGTCAGTCATGGGACTGGTATGAGTAAACCAAAAACATTTTATCTTTTTAAGAAAACAACAAAAGATTTTTGAAATAAATTCGCAATGCTTTTTGGAGAATGAAACTACCATAAGACCTCCCGCCACATACACAATGCAATCACAGAATTGGAGGAGATTTCTTCTTATGATAGTCAAATATGCTTGATACGGGAAAAATTCTTTGATATTATTACTAGTGCATGGTGTAGAAAATATAATATTAATCTTAGCCGGCATAGACATTCCGAACTATGCCTACTATAGCTACCATGGTTTATGGCAGGTTACCGCCACGCTGCATGGCAGGTTATACAACTAAAACCGTACAGGGTTCGTATTGTTTCTTTGGATTTCCAATATATGATCAGGCTAAGGAACTTCCTGGGCCACATGGGTAAGCCTCTAGAGGAACGTCCCGAGAACCTAACCAAATCTCTGCCAACACAAGATCGGGTTACCTCTATAACTAGGTAACTACTACACGAGTATGCCATCTTCCGGTTGTAACCAACCTTTATCTGGGGCCCCAACATCAATCACAATGGAATATATATATTTTCGATATCCACATAAGTTAAGTATCTGGGCTCCATACCATGATACCACTTCTATCCAGAAGGAAATGCACATACCCTAAGAGGTGCTACCCCCAATAACCTTGCCGCATCTTTCCTGTTTCGACCAATACCGGGTTGTGAGGTTCGATGAAGTCTCGTCCACAAGGCTACGCTTTTCACAAAATCCATGCTTTGATCAACATATGATCAGCAATTGATCATCATCACACAACAGCACTTAGCGTGCCACACTACCAAATTGGGAGTATATTGCTGATAACCTTCAACTACATAACCTCTGAGCTCGTATGTCTCAGAGAAGGGTGTTAAGCAAAGAGAATAAATTCTCCGCCACCAACAAATATGTATTTGAAAGAAATCGGCTTTATATCTCAAAGTGTAGTGTCAGACACACGACCATACAAGTCCGTTCCGGGTTCGAACAGAACCGAAGGCACTTCGTCCAATAAAGGAAGAAGCCTATGCAAATCCGGGCACCACAATCCCGATCGGACTTCCCATCACTTAGGGAATCCCTATACCGGAGCAACTCGGTGCTGAGATAATCAATAGGTTATGCTATCGTTTTCGAAGACACCCGGTCTTCACCACCGGTCTTCAAATGCTCTCCATTCGTCGAATCATTATTCGGAATGGGTTATATGACATAAAGGTCCTCTCCCGGCTAATCCAAATAGTGAGCGTCAATTTTTAAAACATGTGGATATGTCATTCACAAAGATTCACAGGTTCGATGTGGGTTTCGGATAAACAACTGGAATCTGACTCCCTGTCGCATCAAAATTCAAGTGCCGTTTTACGGCTGAAAAGGGTTTCATATTCACATAGAAAATACAGGATCACAGCTCGGCACAAAACAATTTTTATATCACATAGCATTACAATTACAATCAGAATACAAATTAATACTCATCATACAATAGTTATCAATCATATACAGCTACGGTGAAACAATTGTGTGAATTAAACTAATTAATCACATAATTAATTACATTCATCATCTTTAATCAATGATTGATTTATTCTTAATTAAAATTGATTAAATCTTTAATCATCTTCATAATTTAATCATTCATAAATTGATTATCCTAATTAATTCATCTTTAATTGCTCATTAATTTAAATCTTAATTATCTGTTCTTTAATTAATTAACTTCTAATTATAGAGTAGTTACAAATCATTAATTTTTCAATCATTATTTAATCATTACAAATAAATTTGTTTTTAAGTTAACAATTTGAATATGTGATTTACTTCTTGAATATTTTATTAAGTTAAATTAAAAAACAACTTTATTTTAAAAATACAAGTTTGAAATATCATTGAACTTCATTTATTTCAAAAAAATTATTTCAATACCATACTTTACATTCGATTAACCAACTATCATCATTTATAAAGAACAAATTTAGGAAATCATCTGGAGTTTGTTGTTTTCAGGTCCAACCCGAGGCTATCTCGGGTCATCCCTGATCAAAATTTCTCCCTGCTTCGAGTTTCTATAAAATATTACCCGAGTGACACATTTTTTTCTTTTCGAATTTTTTTTTTAAGTACCCTTTGAAGGACCCATAAACTACTTTGAGTTCATGCTCGAGTTCATGACCCTATTACCCGATAGCTGATTCGGATCCTCCCTTTCTTCCCCAAATTTGCTTTCCCTGACACAACCAAACTTATGTGCACCTGCACAACCTCGCCGGCCACCTATGGTCAAACTTCTGGTCGTCAACACATCATCGATGATGTGCTCAAGCCTCTCAAACGTTCACCAGTTTGAACCAATCATGATTCCGAGATTCCGTTCCCAAACCCCAAACTGGCACCATCAGCGCCTCAAACAATCACCACGTACTGACACCAGAGATCACCAGAAGCCACGTCTTTCCGACACGAGCTTCCCATGTCAACCACGCTCCTCCACAACTCGATCTCATCTAGTCCGATGCACCCAAATTGACAAAATTGGCCAATTATTGATCAATGCAAAAACCTAGGCTAAAGCCCTAATTCGATCTCGCATTCAAAACCTAAGGTTATATAAATTCCACTCGCATTTTTCCAGTGATGTCAAACACTCCTCCTAGCCGTGACGACGAACTCGAGGCCTACGATTGCTTGGATCATCAGAACTAGGCAAAGATTCGATTTTCTGATCAACCTATTTTTCTCATTGAAAAGGTAACAAAAATTTTTGGTTTTTCTTTCAAAAATCATCATTTCCAGTAGTGATTCCAATAGTATTACTGAAATCAAAATTCTTGAGGTTCGAATCTTTGCACATTTCAAGTTGTGACTATGTTTTACATTTTCCAGAATAGTTCCTATTCATTTAGCTTGAATTTATTTTTTTATAAATTTAAAACATGACAAAAAAAACTACTTTTGTTTGAATTTTAAGATCAAACAAGGATCAAGGGGTAAGGAAATTGGATTTTCTAAAGAATTTTGGATTTCTATAACATAGAACAGAGGCAATCCAATTTTAATTTAACATGCACAAGTAAAAATACATAACTCATTCAATCTTTTGTTACATGCAAACTCATATTCAAACTTGTTTGAATTCTACACTCAAACGATATGTCAAACATCAGATTTTAGGGATGTTTACTCACCTGTTTATTTTATTTTTCTTCAGAAATCCTGACAGTGTTCAACAGAGATGAACCTGAACTCCTTCTTCCTCTTTTCTTACTTGATTTTTTTTTTAAATTTGTTAGCTGCAATAAATTTGCATATACTTGTTTAAATCTTTGATTTAATTTTACTTACTAATTTTTTTTTTAACAGCAAATAACAGAAATGAAATTACGTACAGTAATTTTTTTTTAGTTGAAACCGAGGAAAAACTCTCTGGCCTGCAACCTTTAAACTTTTGTATTTGCCAGTTTTTTTTCTTTTTCTTTTTAAGCTGACCCCTGAATCTCTCTATCTCTTTGAAGTTTCAGCTTGATTTTGTAGTGTTTGTGGAAGATTGGGATTCTTCTTCTAGCTTGAGAAACAAAGGGAAATTTGTTGCAGAATTTTTTCTTTCTTTTCTGGAATATGTTTCTTGATTTCAATTTGTTAAGGCAATTGTATTTGTTTTTGATGATTTTTTTTCTTCTGATGTAAAGATTGCACAAAATTTTCTCTTTGAAATGAATAAAAGTAAGAGGAAGAAGATATTGTATAAGTTTATTTTCTTTTAAAAAAATTACTTAAGAAAAGAAATTAATAAAATGACACTTGTTACTTTTCTTCTTTCCTTGAATTACATTTGTCACTATGGTCATTATTAATTTAACACTTGTAATAAAAAGGTTTTTGTTTATTAACATAACAATTTACATTATATAATTTATTTTTGAACTTATATTTCCCATTAATAAATATTAGCTTTATATAAATATTAGCTTTATGTTAATGCATATTATCAAAAGGAAGTGTTTTGAATTTTTAAATCCATATTATATAAATTGCATAGATACATTTATAAATCAAATTATTTACCAAACATTTATTTTGAAAATTTAAATTCAAATTTAAAAAATCAAATTCAATATACATGAATTTCAAATCTACCCACATAGGTACTAATACATATATATTCACATATACGAATCAAATTTTAGATTTAAATGATTTTAAAACTTTTAGTATCTCAAAAGAAATTTGAAATTCTTATTCATTCAAATTATCATTTATTATTTATTTATTTTGAAACTTTTCAAATTTTATTATAAAAGTTTAACATTTACCAATTTCTAAATTGATGAATTTTGGTATGTTACACATAGATTCCCACACCCCAACGGGTCTTGGAATCATACATGGATTCCAACGTCTAAAATCAATCTCGTGATCTCCTCCAAGCATAGACCCCGTATATGGTTTCGAAGTGGTTATGATTTCGAGGCATCTCTTATAAGCACATTCCCCCTCTTACCGGTTGTTCCAAAACCAATACATCGATTTCTGGAATGCTTAATACCGGTTCTTTTGGAAATAATTAAATAATACATAAAAGGGGGATCACCCCTTAATAGTTTATATGGACGAATCTCCTGCATCATTTTTCCTAGAAGAACAAAACGAGTATGTTCGTATAGTACAACACAACTGATGGTAACTGTACCATATAATCCCTGTGTGTTTCTCCTAGATATTTCCAAAGTTAAAATCCTTCGGTGTTAAGTAGGAAATATTTCGTACCATCAAAATTAAGAAGGATTACATATTTGGGCCAAGATTTGATAGTCGATTGTAACACCCCTAATTTTTGATAACATTATTCATGAGATTTAATTAGATAAATAAAATAAAATAATGTAATGTAAGTGACAAGGGGATTGAGACTTGAATTAATTAATTAAGGCCATGCCTAATAAACTAACTAGTGGGTTTTTGGTTAATTAAATTATATAATGGTATAATTGAGAATTTTCGTCCATAGCTTCCACCCTTAAATTTTTCATCCCTACCCTTTTTTCTCTCATTCATGTCATTTTAATAATAAAAATGCAAGAAGGAACGGTCGGCCATCAAAATCAAGATAAATTCAAACTAAAAGCTAGAGAATCAAACTTAGGGAAATCAATCTCAATCCAATCTCCTTGTCTAGATCAAGGTGAATAATAATTTCATCCCTATTTTGTTTTAAGTCGCATATTTTCGAATTTAAGGGTAAATTCGTTTTTATGATATATTAGATGATCCTATGCTTGATTTAGATTTATTTGATTTAAACAAGATTGTTTAAAGAATTTTTTATACGGATTTAGGTCAAAACCGAGATTAAATGATGATTAAATGCCATGGGAAAATTTTATGTTATGAGAAACATGATTTTGGTGTTGGTTTTTAATTTTGATAATTTTTCAAGCTATGGAAGGATTATTACTAATTTTCAAAGGAAAATATGGTTATTTGGGTTTATAGATTTATTTTGGAAAATATATGGAAAATTTGGGTCTGGAATCTTGATATGTTAGATAACATGATTAAAGTGAATTTTTGGAATTTTTAGGGATTTTTCCAAAGTGATTTGCCATGCGAAATAAATTGTTTTAGAAGAGGGACTTCTTTGTAAAAATTGAAAGGGGTTAATTGATTAACTTAACCATGATTTAGATCTGGATTAGCTGCAGTTATTTTTGAAAAAGAATTTGAAAAAGTTAAAGCAACCGATCTGGTGTTGACACGTGGTGGGTTAGTTAGAGAAAAGTTTGCTTAAAATGGTAAAAAAAACCTTGTTTATATCAGAAAATTAGTTCCGCCTACTTAGGAAAGCACCTTCGACACAGAAGCTTCTACCTTTATCTTAGTCGAAACCTACCATGTTGAAACTAATAGACAAGGTATCACTAAGATGGTATGTAGTGGATTGGAGGAAGGCGGAAGGTAATGTGTCTAAAGCATAGCTTTCGAAGGGGTCGAAACCTTGGTTTGTTTTTAAAAGAAAAGTGCTTGCCTTTGTTTTGATTTTGCCTTCGACAGAATCGAAGTGTTTGGTTTTGAAAGAGGTTTTTAAAAGGTTTCAAAAGGGTTGCCATCAACTTAAGTTTGCTTTCGACTAGATTCATAAAAGAATGTTTTAAAAGAAGGGTTCCAACCTACTCGATACCCTGCTGCCGTTATTCAACCTTTAGATGGTATTGAAGATATCAATAGTGTCGAAAGGGTATTTTTTATAAGTTTAAGCCACTTCCTACAAATTTCGAAAGAGAATAGGGGTTTCGAAGGTGATGGTTTCGAAAAGGGTTTCGACGCCAACCTTTCATTGTTTTACCCAGATATTTTACGCTTTCGAAAGAGATGGTGTCGACGCCATCATGTTTCCCCAATATTTTACAAATGATAAAGGATGGTTTCCAAACAAATGCTTCTGCCTATATTCACTTTGACCTAAATAATGTTTTAAGTATAAATCCAATGCTTTCGAAAGGGGTACTTTCAATGGTTTCAAAAGGGTTATTGCAATGGTGTCAAAATGTGTACTTTCAATTGGTTTCGAAGCTAAGCTTCTAAAGATTAATATCAATAATTTCATATATTCAAATGGTTTCAAAAGGCTGATTTTAAAGTATTAAAAGGCAGGAGCCTAATGTTTTGAAGATAAATTTTTAAGGCTTTCGAAGAAGGTCATCCTATGAAGTCGAAAGCTAGGTTTTGAAGGTATCGAAAGGTTTTAAAACCCAAACTCCATTTTTAAAGGAAAACCCAATGGCTAAATTAAAGGACTTTTGTAGTGGATTTAAAAAGAAGCTTTCTTTGATAAATTAAAGGTTAAAGGGATTAACCATGTTTTATATTAAACCCACAGTTATTACTATGTGTTATGTTTCTTCTTCAAATATGAATATATTCACTTTATAATGGACTCATAACTGCATTTTGGGGATAAAGGGTAGAAGAACCAATTAGGTTAACCTATTAGTGAATATAATTTGATTAAACTCCTGAATGTGTAGAATTGCATCCAGGAGGTCCGGAAGACCAGAATATAGGATGCTAAAATATAAAAGAAAGATATTGGCATAGGCTAATAGGTTCTCAGTAACCCATGAAAACAGTGTATAGGAAAAGATATTTGCACGGGCCAATAGGTTCATAGTTAGCCCATGAAAACTATGTATAAAGGAAGATGTCAAAAAGATAGGTTCATGTTTGACCTGAAAACTATGTATAAAAGAAGATTTCAGATAGGCAGGTCCATGGTAAGCCCATGAAAACTATGATTGAATACTTGTAGGGGCCAGTAAGTTTATAGTTAGCCTATGAAAACTATATCCGGATGAAATATTGACAGTTGTCAATAGGTTCGTAGTCAACCCATGAAAACTAAGGTAAGAAAATAGGATATTATGGTTACCAATAGGTTTCTAGTCAACCCATGAAAACTAGCGTAAGGATAAGATATTGGAGTTACCAATAGGTTCACAGTGATCCCATGAAAACTATGTAATTGAACAGGGAGTCCTTACATGTTTAACCGATTATTAGTCAGCCCATGAAAACTAACAGGTTAATGGTAATCTTAGGAACTATGATTAAGACAGTCTAAAATGAATGGGGATGGGTTATTCAGAATTAATTCATTTGTTTTTTCATCATATTATACTGTTTGTAATTGATTTAACCATTGTGGATGCAGGAGCACAATATATGGTTTTATAAAGATTTTGAGATACTAGTGAGGGGAAACCAGTTCCGCTAAGCAGCGTGGTCTCACTAGATATCTAAATGATTTGAGATGGTAGATTATTATTCATACCAGGCTGTATGTCTGACTCGAAGTTTATGTTTTCCCTTTAAACTCTCGGGTTCTCAATTGATTTTGAGTAATTTGAGAGTTGAGGCTTTCATGTACCTCTTACGAGGAATAAGCTTCCGAAGATGTGTAGGAGGTATGATAATTATTTAGAGTTCTCTTTTCTTTTGGTTCTACTGTGTTGTTTGTAATGGCCAAGTTGTCATATTGCCTGTATATACTCTGATCATCCAAGGAGGCATCTTTATATGTCGCTCTTGGGCCTATGTTGTAATAAATATATTTTCTCTGAATTTGATTTGCAAATTTGGGATTATGTAATGAATTGGAAATATTTTGGAATGAAATTTGATTTTGTTTAAAGTTTGAAATATTTCCATATACATGTGTGTCTGTGTATCAATGAATCTAACACCGCCCTATTTGGCTGCCGAGGATTAATAACTAGTGGATGACTACAACATCCGTAGCAGTTAGTTTTGGACCTCCAAGTAGGGGGATGTTACATTGATTATTTAAATATCAAATAAACAAACATTATAAACAGAGATTATGTTTCCCATGGAAACCGCCAAACCTCTAAAATTAATCCTTCATTGATTCAAAATCACCTTTCAAATATTTACTAAGATAATCTTATACTTATCGCACTGATATAGGTATATACACAAAGCCATTCACTTTCAAACTTGGAAAACCCTTTTCACATACTTATAAAATGGTATAAGTATATTCACCAAACACTTGAAGAGATTTTCTATTTCAAAATCATATTAAAATCATTAAGCTCAATATAAAAACACGAAAAACCATCCCTTTCCATAAATCCCTTTTATTTTATAAATATCTCATTTACAAACCTCCAACCTATTTATAAAGCTTATTTATACTTCCAATCTACTTATAAACTTCTTTATAAATTTTTAAGTTTGATTTTATAAAATACTTTTTAATAAAGCTTCCTTTTTTGAATCGTTAAACCATTTATAAACGTCTTTTCTAAATACACTCAAACCCAAATCCTTTTGGAATTCCGAACCTCTTTAAAATTTATAAGCTCCTTTAAATAAACTAATTTTTATAAAAGAAATCCTTTTATAAACAATTTATAATTTAATTATAATAAATAAAAACTCTAACGTCATAAAGATAAATTTTAAACATTTTTAAATAATATAATAATAAACTTTAAAAACAATTCAAATGATATAATAAAATAATTTTTAAACAACTTTCAAAATATAATTAATTAACTTTCAAGCAACATTACTAATAAAATAATTTACTAGTTTTAAATAATTAATAATAAAATAATTATTATCTTTAGACAACCTAAATAATTAATCAATTTTTAAACATAATAATAAATTTTAAAACATTATAAATATAATAATTAACTTTACTAACGAAATAATTTTACCAAACACTTTGTAAATAATAATTAAACAAAGAACTTTGTTAAAATATTAATTAATAAAACATTTTACTTCAAATTATAAAATTTAAAGTTAATTTAAATCCATAACTTTCCAAACTTGGAAAGAGGCTCAACAACCCCAATGGTACTTAAACAAGCTACCATTAAATTCATTTTATCTTCCTAAGTTAAATTACTGGTATTTGTGTAATTTGGCATATATGTAAACCAAATCCAAATTTGACAATCAGTTGTTAAAAAATCACTTATCCAGTATGAATCAACTGGCATTTAATTGAATCTCCAAATTAATATAATAGTAGAATGGGGGCTCATTCTGCTAAATGAATATCATTTAAAATAAACTCTTTCATTTATTATTAAACGTTGTTTATTTGGCCAAATAGATAACATCAAAGGAGTACGCTTAAATTAACTACATTATTATTTGACAATGTAATTATATTAAATCAGTATTATTTTATCACTTTATACATTATCCATTTCAAAAATGGTAATTTATCCAAACTAAACATCCAACAAATTTAACTCCAAGTAGGCAATAAATATTTTTTATGTACTATATCTTATACCGATTAACCAAAAGGTGAGTTTAACTCATCGAAATTCCAGTTATCGCTTCCGCATTTAAGTTCCATATAAAATCTAATAGTGTTCAAATTTAGCACAACATTCTAATAGCTCCGAACTCAACCAATCCAGTTCCACGGTGTAGCTAAGGTCATTACGGATCCAACGAGGCTGACTGCATTCAATTTGGACCTTGTATGAGAGAGATATTGAATTTTTAAGTTATCTATCTTATTAAATTAATTAATTACATTACAAATTACAAATCACCATACTTATTTATTTAAACCTTCTTCCTTTTTTTTAAAAAGTTGCCGCCCAAACAAGAATTACTCCCGTAGCCGAGCTCTTCCTTCGGAACATAACACCTTTGTCCATCCATGAAATGCCCTGAAACATCCACCTATTGACTTTCCTACAAATCCTCTACCTCCTTGTACCAAATTCGTCAATTATGCCTCACTCATACAGATCGCGGCCTCCACCTACAACCTACGCCGAACCGCAAATCACGATAGCCAATAACCCACCGTGGATCACCAAAACCTTGCCAACGTTGCTCTCTGATCTCCCAAACTCAAAACTAGCCTCTATATCACCTAACATCGGCTCTAATTTGAGGAGTCCTTAACCCTAGTTTGTTCTCAACCCTCATCAAACTATTGAACCTCTAGTAAGCACCGCGCGCACCCATAAACCCCTATAAATGAAGAACTCACCACTTACAACTCAAAGATCAAAGCTTTATATTATTTTGATTTGAATTGTTTGATATTTTACAAGGAAGACGATTTTCATTTTCTTTGTTGTAGAATGTAAATTAAGGGAAGGGTATGTTTTGGAGACAAAGAAATAAGGATCATTGAATATATTGGCTGCTAAAGTGGTTTGTTGTATTTATATGCAATTTTTCCAACATCTCGTTGCATAGACTTTTATTCGTGTATGATCTCCGAACGAGAGAAAAAATACGGTCGCACTTAAAATAGCAACACGATCCCAAAACAATAATAATATACACTGATTATTGAATTCTGTAAAATCATAAATCACTATCATTTGCCGACAGATCGTCAAACGGTCGTTTAGATTGTTTCCACGTTAAAAATTATGGAAAAATCAAATAAATTGAATTAAAAATACATCAATAAAAGGTTGAGGTGTAATACTAAAAAAAAATTTCTAGATAATTTATTCGAACCACTTATACTACAAATAAAATTATAATATAAACTCACCGTTATTATTTATTAATCATAATGAGTTAAATAATATCATTGACCAATTAAATTTATATCCAATTAAAAATCCCAAATCTCTATTCAAATATTTATTCACAATTCAAAGATTTTAAATAATCTCTATAATTTAATTCAAGTTTTAAAGCTTTTAAACCAACTTTTCGATAATTAAAATTAGTTAAATATTCAAAATCCAATGACTAAAATTCTGGGTCAATACAAACAAGGTGTCCAAAAGTGTGACCAGATGTACAAATCTTCGGTTTCCAACTATAATGAACATCGACAACTAAAACATGGCCGCTGGCAATACGAACATATCCTGAAGGAAAGTGAATTTTCTAGAGTTACATCAATGAGAGCCTTTGCATATACTAGCTTGTTTCGAGCAATAGTATTAGCATAGGAACATTTGAGTTTACCAACAACATCACTAACCAATTTAACTTATCATGGTTTAAGAAGAGATGGGCATGAGAGAAATGAGCCCATACCGGAATATGGACAATTTGTTCCTTATGCTTGTCCACCGTTAGACTCCAAGGGGTAATAAAGAAGGATTGAACAATTATAATGGATGGATCAGCCTCTAGCATGCAGAGACTTTCTACTTTTCTTGAGAACTTGAAAAAGAATAAATTATTATCAAAGTGCACTTGGAGGCTGCCTTACTATTTCAACGTAGACGGTAATGATCGCAAATTGCTTGATATAGAGGGTTAGAATTCAGGAAACCTCACTAGATACACACCAACGCCCACATCGGCACTACCTAAAACATTATCATTAACAGTGTCACCCCACTAGCTCGATATAGAAGCAGCCCCTGACATAGGCGAGAGTGGACTAACCCCAACCCGTCATCAATAGTAAGCACACTAGAGATAGGAGATCTTCTCGAGTTAAAGCTGTCTAAGGAGGAATCGAGCAACGCGAAAGCATGTAACATAGGCAAAAGCAGGTCGGAGCTTCTGAGGTTACAGGAGTTACTGATACGATGAGATGAAGTGGCACCTAAAGGGAGGAAACAGAGACCTCAGTAACCTCAGGCGAAGATGAACAATGTACGGACGGAATGGATGAAATATGAAAGCATGGCCTGACTTGGTTATGGACAGAGGTGGATCTAAATTGACTAATATTATTATTTTTTGAAATGATGTTGAATCTAAATATATTATACACTAAGTATAACATTTGATTAATTTTAATGTATATTAATGAGTAAAAAATAAATTAAAAAAAATAATATGATTATTTTTTTCTCTTTACGCATTAAAATAACATTTTTATTGTTGTAAATGAACTAAAATAATATTTTTCATTAAGTCGGTTACATGTTAGATATCATACTTAAATAATTTATATTATTTAAATACTTATAAATAGGAACAATTTCTACAATTTTTTATTCTAATTATTCAAAAGAAATAATTTGTTGTGAACTATTTCAAAATAACATTTTTTTAATTTCAGTAAGTTGTATTTTAAATAACAAGAAATATTCAAAAAAAATTAGATGAGAGCATCAAATTGTACTAGACGTATGTATAAAAACAATAGAAGGTTATCGTGAACAGTGATATTTTTCGTATCTATTGAAATTATGAGAGAATTAATGACAAAATAATAGAGAGAATAAAGAAGAAAAATAAAAAAAGAATTAAAGAGAAAATTTTGTTTTCTTCCGCTTTACTTTTAATGGTTCGATCAATAACTAGTTAATATACAAATTAATTAATTTAATTTATTTTTTTAATGAGATTAATTTGATATATCAATATAACATATTATAAGTAATCGTACTTTTCTCATATTATTAATATCTAAAATGATATATTTGGATTATAAATAATTTTGAAATTTAAAACATGCATTAAGTTTAATACTCCATTGGTTTATATTTATTCGATACAATTAGGCAAATTATTAAAAAAATCATTATTGTTTTAGATTTAACTATCTATAACATTCTATTTCTTATTACCAAATAATTTAATATATTATTTTTGAAATGTAATAAATTATGCTTTAACTATCATGAATAACTAACTTATATACTATTATTAGTCATAATTAACCATATATTTTATATTTTTAGGTCTAACTATTCCGAATGCAATATATGATGTATTAAAATTTTAAACTAATATTTTTAAAATTTCGAAGAAAATCACATTAAACATAATATTTTATTAATTTGTACATTTTAGATAAACATATATAAATTTTAGAAAGAAACATTATTGTTATTTCAAAAAATTTATGTTTTGAAGCATAGTTTATGTATTTTAAGAAATTACGAATTAAATATAATATTTAACCGATATATGTAGAAATATGAAATATTTGCAAGTAATTACTTATGTAGTACATTTCAAAATTTAAATATTGAAGTAATATTTTTATGAAATAATATTAAGATAATTCATGATAGTGTGTGTACTTATGCACGTGCCCACATGTGTATGATGATGATTTTGGGTATAAAAGCAATCTTGATAAGAATTTTAAATTGTAATTGTAATTGTAATAGCCCATAATTTTGTACGTAATTTAATTTAAAATTTTATATGAAAACTTTAATTTTTAAATTATTTAAGATTGAATTTCTGGAATTTCCCAATGTAAGTTTGGAATTTGTTTGTAATTTATTTTCCAAATACGATAAAATAAACAAATTCTGAAAATTTTGTATTTTGGTCAACGGAAAGTCAAAGTTTGACCCCAGTTGAAAATTTGAAATTTGAAATTTAAAATTCTAATCTTTTTCTTTGAAAATGTATTTTAATTTTAATATTATTTCTTCTTTTCATTTCACAGAATTCTGATGTATACTTTTTAAATTAGATAAAATACAGTGTTTTACCTGCAGTGATTTTCTATATTTCAATTTCTATTTTTCCTATGTTTATTTCTATAATTTATTTCCTATTTTAATTTGTATAAACTTTGATTTTATTTATTTGTCTAGACTTTTATTGTACTTATTGGAATTCATTTGTTTATATTCTTTTATTTAATGGACTGGAAACAAATCAATTAGACATACGTTACTTTGTTTAATTAGGCATAGGTTACATTTGCTTTATTTCTTGCTTTTAATTGCCTAGCCTCTTTATTTCTTACCCTATCCATTCACCTATTCTAGTCACGTATTCCCCTATCAAATCAAGCACAAAATATTCTTATTATCTCACTTCCTCATTTGCCTCTTAAGTTTCTTTTATTAAATAGGAAATAAATCCCACTCATTCACTAGCCTTTTAATTTGCTAGTCTTTCATTTTCTAAACCCTACATCTCTAACTGTTCTTTTTCCCACAAACCCTAGCCGCCTCTTTTTCTTATTCACGTGAAAAACTTTTCATCACATTAGCATCTGCGTGAAATTATTTTACAGAAATCCATGGCTTCCTTCTCTCTACTTTTTGCACTTTCTTTTTCTCTTTTTCTTTTGTTTTTCTCCTTGCATAGCTCGGCCTCCACCACCATGTTCATCTCCTTGCCGATCACACCACCACCGTATTGCCGACCATCATCACTCCTCCTCACCACCATCCAACGTCCTGACCACCATGAAGACAACATCACCCAAACTTTGACCAAACCTAGCCTAGATCACCACATATGCATCCACTTCACCTCCTTGCCTCGGCCACAACACACCACTCCACTTCCATCCCCTTGCCATGACCTATTCCATGCTTAGCCGTGCCTATGTTTCCTTGATCCATAATGGCCGAGCCATGTAAGTGTGTGGTTGGACCTATTTGTGATGTAGCCGACCTTATTCCCTTGGTCAAGCAAAGTTATGTCACTTTGATTCTTATTTTTCCATTGTTTTAAATTCTATTATTTTGTATAAAAATTGTATACTTATGTAAGTTGTATTTGTTTGCATAAAAGATTTGGATTTGACTCTGCATCCACTCAAAAATATTGTCGTGCTTTGTCGTGCTTTTCAGAAATTGTTTTGTGTCTCTTGTTTGTTATCTTTAGCTTTAAAAAGGTGAGTTTTATCACTCTGGACATATGTACTTATATTATTTTGAAATGGTGACCAGTGGATTTGTATAAATTGATATGTTATTCATACATGCCTGTGATATATTTATATGATGTTAAAATGTTGTTTATATACCTATTACATCATATGTTATGATATTATATGCCATACTGTTATTTTATTTTCTGTTTATCACACTGCAAGTTCCCTTATCAATATGGGTTGAAATGATACATACCCGAACGGACATTAGAATAAGAAAAATCATTATGGGCTGAAATGATAGGCTCGAATGATTTTTATTGCATTTGGTTTACTTGGGATTGTGGGTTTGAAACGATAGGAGCCGGACTTTTCTTTTTAAATTATGGATTGAAATGATACATATCTGTATCACTTGATCTAGGTTAGAAAGTATATACAGACCCATGGATAAATTTTGAATAATATTTTCCTAAAAATTATTAAGTATTTTGAGTTTTAAAATATATAAGGTTTTAGTTTAAAGATTTGAAATATAAAGGGATATTGGGTTTCTATAAGTTAAAATTGTATAAGTTGATTTTGGTTTTAGTTGTAATTTAAAATCTTTATTTGGTTTTAATTGTAATGTAAGGATCTTTGTTTATGATAAATAACTTAATAATTAAATTTGATTTAATATGGAATCTTGAATCTAATCTAGTGATTTTATTTAAGGTTATTCCGTGAAATGGATATGTTTTGTATAATGAATAGTGTATTTTGAATTGAGAAAATGAAATACAGTTTTAATTAAGGCATTTGGTAATAAAATTTATTTAACTTGAAATCATAGTTAATTGATGTCTAAATGAATAGATTTATAAAGAGAATTGTATTGTTATATTAACTATGATAAAATATTTTATTTAGGGCTATGTTTTGTAAAAAAGAAATGGTTATGATTTAAAAATGGAAAAATGCAACTTAAAGAGGAATTGACTTGAAATTTGGTTTCAAATGGAAATTTTAAGTTAAGTAAATAAATGGAAATTAATTATTTACTTGATGGGTACGTAAAAGTTAAGAAATTTATAAGATGGGTATGTAAAATTTAAGTTATTTGTTGAAATAAAGGTTAAGAAATTTATAAAGTGTTGACTTACAAAGGAACTTTAATTTAAATTGGATGTTTGTTAATAAAGTATTATTTTATTAAAATTTATAAGTTAAGTAATATCCAAAAAAAAAATTAAAAAGTGGAATAAGTTTGATGGGTTAAAAACGAGGAAAGTGAAGATATATTGTTTTAAAAGGTATAACAGAAATTATAGCGGTTCAGAAATGCTGTGGAAAATATGAACTATGGCTTGAATATACTAAAGATACCTATAACAGCATTTTTGAAGTGCTGCAGTTTCTGAAAATATGAACTATGGCTTGGATATACTAAGTAAACCTATAACAGCACTTCTGAAATGCTGCAGTTGCTGAAAATTTTAACTAGGTGCTGAAATTTCCAAATAAACCTATAACAGCATTTTTGAAATGTTGTAATTTCTTTATTTGAACTATGTTTTGATATATACAAAATACACCTACCGCAGCACTTTATAAGTGCTGCTGTTTTGAAATTTTCAATGTTTGAAATGTTGAAATTTAACGAATGAACTTAGAAATTGCTGAAATTCTGGAAATTGAATATTTGATTTGAGAGGATAACTACTTTATATTTAAATGGTTTAAATGAATATTATTTTTAAGGTGTTAGGATTTTCTACGTATTAAAATTTCCAATTGATAATATTTCAAAGTGTTATGATTCCAAAGTGTTTCTGTTTTGGAGTTGTATACTTTGAAGGTACTATGGTTTAGAAATGAAGGTATTTGGAATTGTATTAAATTTTAAATTGAAAAAAATATATTAATTTGAAACTTATTGAAATTGAAGATTTAAGAATATGACTTTATAAGGTGGTTTGGGTTAAGGTGATTTAAAGGAATATTTCAAACTTAATAAATTGAAGGAAATATTCAGTGATTTGGAAACTAGGGTTTTATTTAAATGAGATATTGATTTGGTTGTTGGAATTTAAAGAACAAATTATTACTTTGATTTTTGAAATGGGAAATGATATAGTGATTTGATTTTGAAAGAAAATAACATAGTGTTTAGTTTTGAAACGGATATGATATTTGGTTTTAAAGTGTAAATGATTTTGAAAGAAATATCCATGGGTTATGATAATGGTTGGTTGTTAAAGAGACCGGGATCGGATATGGGCATGCTCTCTGTCGATACCGAAAACCACTTTAACAACCGTGTACGTGGTGAAGATTCCAGAATGAAGTAGGATGGTGGTGACGTTCTATTGAGGTATGTACGTGGACTTGACCCCATGAGTTGGCATAAGGTGGCTAAAACAGGAGCGCTTATGGGTCAGTGAGGTAGCCCCTCTTTACGGACGCACTCCTTCGATACCATTCTATTACATTGTGATTGATTAGGGCCCATTGATTTTTTTAGAGGTGTGGCTCGAGGTGGGCGGTAGCTGCGCGCTATGCGTCACCATCAGCCCGGATGCGTAATTAGTATATCTACCCTGGCATTTCCTAGTTGTGCCATGTCACCTGCCCTAGTGCGCCTTGTACGAGTTTGATTTGTGTCGTACCTATGGAGTGTCCTCTGGTAGCCTCCTGATCAGGAGGTATTACGGTATTGTATAGACTATTGGCACTATTACGTGTTAAGGGCTATATGGGTAACCCACTAACGCTATTTAAAAGTAAGTTTATTTTACTATAGACATTATTATAATAGCAAAATATTACTACATAATAAATAGTTTAACGGATCCTTAGAGGATGGGCGGTCTCAAGCATCCTTTAAGTTACTATACCTTATACTACAGTTCACTAGAGTTGGTTTACATTGTTTAAGTATGTATGTCTTGACTCGAGTGTTTTGTGTTTTGCTTTACGCTCGGGTCAGACTGAGTGATACAGCATTAGAGACTCACCTTTGGAGTTGGAGCTTTGTCTGAAGATCTAGCCATCTATTTCACTCTTGGTTATCCAGTTGATTCCAGTGTTGTATTTTGCTTTGTACTTGATTATCATCTTGTTATTTCTGTTGTATTTTGTTTAACTCTGATGTACATGTATAGTAGCTTCATGAACTACTATTTCTTTACTTCCGCTGCATTATATTACTCTATGTCTGGGATTCCGTGATTTATTTATTTACTGAAAATCTGAGTTTTTCCAAAATTATATTTACAATTCAGTATTTTGAGCAATTCAAGTCCGACACGTGAGGATGCGAATGGTTGAAAATATCAGGTCGTTACATTTGGTATCAGGGCTTTGGCTCTAGGCAAAACTTAGCATATATGGTAAATTTATTTATAGAATCACTTTCGCTCTAGCTTGAATCTCTTCCTCTTTGACTATGTTTCCTTTGAATTTCGGAACGTCACCGGCGGTTCCAAAATCCATTCTTGTCCCTACCTATTCGTATACTTTTGAGTTTGCAGTATCTCGTAGATCCACTTTAATGATCTTTGAATGAGTCGCCGGTCTGGCCAATCTCAAGTGGATTTGTAAAGGGGAAACTCTTGTTAGGAAATCAACTCTATGGTTTCGATGATAACAACTATACAATGGAAATCGAATGTATATATATCTATATTTACAGGTAGATGATAGAGTAACATCACCAAAGAGACAAAAACAAGACTCAAGAGAAGTATCAAAAGACGTCAAATCAGTAGAAGTTGAAAAGAAATGGCACAAACACAAATAAAGCATCATATACAATTTCAGACGTCTGAATGTTTTCTCTGGTTTGCAAATCAGAGAAAATCAGACGTCTGGTACATATGCTCACATGTCTGGATAAACTCTCTGGTTCACAATTCAGAAGGAACCAGACGTCTAATAATAAACACAGACGTATGAATAGCAACCAGACACAAAAAACATATGAAGACCTGACGTCTGAAACATTCCTCCATACGTATGAATTTGAACTCGATTGAGCAATTTCAAGAGCAACGGTCACATTCGAAAGGACATATCTGCTTCTCTTTATCGCAACCCTTCATCACCATCAGAAGCGACTTTAGGAAGATTACAACAGATGCAACTATACAAAAAAAACTCTTCATCATTATAAATAGCATTAGGAATGCAAAGAGTTTTCTTACCTTGCTTACTTATGCTCTTATTTCCTATACTCTGACTTATACATGTTCTCTAACAATCAACTACTTGTATTTAACACTTCCATATATTCAGAGTTCATCATTCAATGTCCTCTAGATAGATATATATATTGGAAGCACTTGTACTCAATAGTCAACATCAATGTTATAGAACACATTCTTGACAAAGAAACTCTGCTATTGTAAACATGTTCCTCCGAGTCAAGTGCGGGTTAGTCGAAAGGAAAATCCGAAGAGGAGCTTCGGGACTGGACGTGGGACGGGAGGTCCGAACCAGTATAAAAATCCTGGTGTGATTATTTTAATTTACGTTGCTATTATTACCTATCTAATTATATTATATAGTTAGTTGTTCATACTTGCATATATATCATATACGACCCACTCATATAGACTTTCAATTGGTATCAGAGCAAGGTTTTAATCAAATAACAGTAACACGCTTTTGAATCAATTTAATATGGAAAGTATTTTTCAAGAAGGACAATCCACTGCACGACCCCCACTTTTTAATGTATCTAACTATGCATATTGGTCAACACGTATGAGAATTTTTATGGAAGCTAACGGTCTTGAAATTTGGTCAGCCACACAAGATAGATATGAAGTACCTACCACTGCTATGAACACTTGGACTGATGTACAAAAGACCTTAGCATCAAATAATGCTAAAGCTTTGAACGTTTTATTTTGTTCTTTAGACAAAAATGAATTTTCACGTGTCATGTTATGCACCACTGCATTCGATATTTGGCGTACCTTACAAATTACACATGAGGGTACAACAAAGATCAAACAAACTAAGATTTCAATTCTACAAAACCAATTTTCTTCATTCAAAATGAAGTAAAATGAAACTATTGTTGACATGTATTCTAGATTTCAAACTATCCAACATGATCTTATGGCATTAGGATAAATTCACCGATTTTGATTTAATATCTCGAATACTCAACTCTTTGACATCAGATTGGGAAAGGAAGGTTTTAGCTATAGAAGAAGCTAATGATCCTTCCACTCTCAAAGTTGAAGAGTTGATAAGAAATTCAATGTCCTATGAAGCTAACTTGCAAGCACGAAAAGAACTAAATTCGAAGAAAAAGAATATAGCATTTCCAGCAACAAAAACGATGACTCTGATCTAGATGAAGAAGAAATAGTTTATATTGCCAAGAATTATAATAGATTCAAGAAATTTAGAAAGATGACCAATTTTCAAAAAGAAGGGAAGTCCAACACAACAAACATATCTCAAATCAAGTGCTATGAATGTGATCAATACAAACATATGAAGATGGATTGCCCTAAACTCAATAATGACAAAAAGAATAACAAAATTCAAAAATTCAAGAAGAAGAAGGCTTTCAAAGTAACTTAGGATGATTCAGATTCTTCAACATTTGAAAGTGATAGCGATAGTGACACAGAACAAGCTAATGTATGTTTTATGGCATAAACTGAAGAGGTATGTCCTGAACTTAGCTATGATGAACTATTAGAACTTAGCATGGAACTAGACGATAAATTTAGACAAATAAAAAAATTGAACAAAGAATATATAGTCAAAATAAATAGATTAGAACTTGAGGTTGGAATGTTGAAAGATGAAAACATTATTCTAGAAGAAGAACTTGAAATATCTCAACAAAAAATCAAAAATAATATGATAGAAAGTGAGAATATTTCTATAGAAAAAGAAAATTTGTTAAAAGAAAATATTGATTTTAAAAATAGTATTGAATTGTTGAAAATTGAAAATATAGAGTTGAGAGAAAAATTAGATAAAATTACCAATAATGTGTCAAAATTTAATAAAGGTAAACAAGATTTGGAAAATCTTATCAAAACCTCAAAACCATCAGGTAATAGAAATGGAATAGGATTTAAAAATTCTTTTAAACAAAAAGAAAATAATGCTAAAAATAGTAGACATATAAAAGCTAGAAGTTTGTCTAAGACTAAATTGAATACCAATAATATGAAAATTTGGATTCCTAAAACAAATAATAATTTGATTAGACAAAAGCATATTAATAATTACTTAGAAAATGTAGTCTATAATAAAAATTATATTTATAAAGGTACCAAACCATCTTGGGTATGGCTACCTTCCTCTAACAAATAGGACCCTAATAAAATATATGGGCACCAATTAAAACATTTTCTATTTTGCAGGTACCCAAAATAAAAAATAAGGAGAAATGGATACTAGATAGCGGTTGCTCCAAGCATATGACCGGAAATTCAAAAATGTTGTCAAATATAACATACATCGATGGTGGAATGGTAACCTTTGGAGGCAATTCAAAAGGATATGTCATAGGAATTGGAGAAGTCATCAACTCTGGTATATCTAACTCTCCTATTATTACAAATGTTTTATTAGTAGAAAATTTAAAACATAACTTGCTAAGTATTAGTCAATTATGGGATAAAGGTTTTCAAATAAATTTTGAAAAAGATAGATGTAATATTTTAGATAATAACAAACAACTCATTTTTGAAGGATTTAGAAACAAAAATATTTATGTATTAAACATGAATATAAATAAAAATTCAAACTTATGTTTAACTGTCAAACATGATGATCCATGGTTATGGCATAAATGATTTTGTCATATCAATTTTAAAAGTATTAATAAATTGGCAAAATATAAGTTAGTAAGAGGATTACCTAAAATAAATTATAAAGTAGAAAATTTATGTGATGATTGTCAAATTGGAAAACTAAAGAAAAGCTCGTTTAAATCTAAAAATAATATTTCTACAAAACAACCATTAGAATTATTACATTTAGATTTATTTGGTCCAACACAAGTACGGTCTATAAATCACAACAAATATGTGTTCGTAATAGTCGATGATTTTTCAAGATATACATGGATTTTATTTTTAAAACATAAAAGCGATACTTTTGGTATGTTTAAAATATTTGCTAAAAAAATTAAAACTCAAATGAATTTAAAAATTAAAAATATTAGAAGTGATCACGGAGGAGAATTTGAAAATGATCTTTTTACACACTTTTGCAATAAGAAAGGTATAACTCATAATTTTTCTTTTCCTCGTACACCTCAACAAAATGGTGTCGTAGAAAGAAAAATCGTACATTACAAGAATGTGCACGAACATTACTAAATAGTAGTGGATTACCAAAACACTTTTGGGCTGAAGCTATTGCAACATCCTGTTATGTACTAAATCGAGTAACTATTCGCCCCATGACTAAACAATCTCGTTTTGAAAAAAAAATTGGCAAAAAACCTAAAGTATCATACTTTAAAACTTTTTGGTTCAAAATGTTTTATATTAAATACAAAAGATAATTTAGGAAAGTTTGATCCAAAAGCCGATGAAGGTGCCTTTGTTGGATATTCGGAACGTAGCAAAGCATATAGAATTTTTAATAAATGAAATAATACAATTGAAGAAAGCTTACATGTCTCATTCGACGAAAATCTTTTTAAACATCATACTAATGATGAAGAAGAAATTATTCCACTAACAAATTCAACAAACTCTATTACTAATGAAACAAATAGTCAAAATAACACTTTGATATCATCTCCTAGAATTCTTAAGGATCATCCAATACATAATATTATTGGAGATCTTAATTCAAGAGTAACTAGAAATCAACTCAATCATATAAGCCATGTAGCATTTGTGTCAAACTTTGAACCAAAGAATTATAAAGAAGCATCAAATGATAATTTTTGCATAATAGCTATGCAAGGAGAATTAAACCAATTTGAACGTAATAACGTATGGGAATTAGTACCAAGACCTGAAGATCAATTGGTAATAGGAACAAAATGGGTATTTAAAAACAAAGCAGACGAGAATGGAAATATTGTTAGAAATAAAGCACGTTTGGTTGCTCAAGACTATAATCAAGAAGAAGGCATAGATTAGATGAAACGTTTGCCCCAGTAGCAAGATTAGAAGCCATTCGTACATTACTCGCCTTTGCAACTCATAACAATTTTAAATTATTTCAAATGGATGTCAAAAGTGCCTTTTTGAATGGTTTTATTAAGGAAAATGTATACGTCGAACAATCACCACTATTTGTTCATGAAAAATATCCTGGTCATATTTTTAAATTACATAAAGCACTATATGGATTAAAACAAGCACCTCGTGCATGGTACGAACGTCTTAGAAATCACTTAACAACATCTGGTTTTCATATAGGAAAAATAGATACAACTTTATCTATTAAAAGAGAAGATAACGATATTTTGGTTGTACAAATCTATGTTGATGCTATCATCTTTGGTTCAACCAACGAAAAACTATGTAATCAATTTTCTAATATTATGAAAAATGAATTTGAAATATCACACATGGGAGAATTAAATTTCTTCTTAGGTTTACAAATAAAACAACTCGAAAATGGAATCTTCATTCATCAAGAAAAATATTGTAACGATTTATTACGACGATTTGAAATGGATAAAACATCAAGCAAACCAACACCAATGAGCACCACTATTCACTTAGAAAAATATGAAAACGAAAAAGATTTTGATGAAAAATTATATCGTAGCATGATTGGTTCTCTACTTTATTTAATGGCTAGTCGACCGGATATTATGATGAGTGTATGTCTTTGTGCTCAATTTCAAGCAAAACCAAAAGAATCTCATCTAAGAGAGGTTAAGCGAATTTTACGTTATCTATCTAGCACTAAAGATTATGGTTTGTGCTACCCTAAAGGATCATCGTTTGAACTTGTTTCATATAGCGATGCGGATTTCGTTGGATGTAGAACAGATCGTAAGAGTGCTAGTGGAACTTATCATTTTATCGGACAATCTTTAGTTTCATGGTTTGGTAAAAAACAAAATTGTGTTTCTCTATCTACTTTCGAAGCCGAATACATCTCCGCCGCTCTAGCATGTGCGCAAGTAATATACATGCAACAAACATTAATGGATTTTGGTAAAATTATCACCAAATCTCCAATTTATTGTGATAACACAAGTGCAATTAATTTGTCAAAAAACCCTGTTAATCACTCACGAACCAAACATATAGATATACGATATCATTTTCTATGAGACAATGTTGAAAAAGGAACCATTTCATTAGAAAACGTAAATACCGAAAATCAAGTAGCCGATATCTTTACAAAACCATTAAATGAACAAACTTTCTCTAAACTCCGACGAAGTTTAGGTATCTGCTCGCTAAATGACCTTCTTCCTTACTAAAAATATATATATATATATAATAATTTTTTTAAGGCTAAAATTAGTCACCAAAGTAATCACCACAATTTATATCATTGATTTCTGCACCTTTAAACTTTTAGAAAATTAGTTTGCCTATATTTAATATTTTCAGCATATAAATATAGCCAAACAGAAAAACTACATTCAAATAATTGAATTTTTTAATAATAAAAAGGAAGAAACAAAATATAAAAATGTCGTCATAAGATTCCTATATATCTATCTTCGTCTCAACACCAACTACGGACAGCTCGGTTGACACCCCACAACGACTTCCAACACCTACACCAAAGCAAGAGCCAACATATAGGTGGTCTTCGTATCATACGGGTTTTACTCCGGATAATAAGAAAACTAAAAGTTCTCTATTTATTTCTCCTAACACAAAGGAGAAAATTGATGAAATCCATCATTACCAAAAACAACAGATGGATCTCCAACGAGAGCTTTATTTCGAACAAAAAGTTACAGCACAAAGGTTAAGCATTCTCGAGCAAGTGGCGATGAAGTTTTGTTCGTCCCGAAAGAAAGATGTTCATGAACCGCTACCAAAACCTTGTAGTTCATTGGATCCATCTTCTTCGTATCATACTTCTTCAGATCCCTCACCAAGACGATTTTCTGGCTCTCCAAGGAGTCACGAACGTGGAAATATATGGTCTCCACTTAGACCATGGAAGGATAATGAGTCAGAAAATCCGAAAACTCCATCTCCATGTAAATAAATAAATTGTATTAATTATTGAATGTATCTAAATTTATTTGTTATTATATTTTTACAACAATAAAGTTATTTTTATCTACATTCAATATATAAGTGAAATCATCACACTTTAAGTCATTTTTAGCCCATCTACAATTTTCAGACGTCTATCAACAACTTCCAGACGTCTGACACAAGGATATACTATTCAAAATTTAGGAGTGTGCATATATCAGACGTCTGATATACCCCCCAGACGTCTGATATGTTGTTCTGTCTCCTCCAAATAAAATTCAGAACAATCCAGACGTCTGAAATAAGATCCAGACGTGTGCCTTAGTTTTCTGTTTCGAAATTAAACAAAAACAGACGTCTGTTTTCAATTCCAGACGTTTGAAAAATCTCACTGTATCTACAATTTTATAACTATGCTCAAAACTAGACTTCTGGGTCACAAAGCAGGCGTCTAATTTTATCCTCTGGACAAAAATTAGGGCAAACCAGACGTCCGATTTCTAATCCAGACGTCTGATTCCCAATCGACCATTTAAAATCGATCAGATAACGTCACTTATTTATTTTATCTCAAAATTATTACTTCCTATAATTTTCTCAAAGAAAATTTTCGCTCCAATTCACTATCCTACACCAAATATTACCACGATGCCGCCTCGTACTAAGAATCCTAAAATGTCCAAAAGAAAGCAAGATCAACCGACTACATCTTCGAATCCCCAGGTTTGCTCGGACGACCAAATTGAACGATGGATGAATAGAGCTCCGCATTCTATAAAAAGGTATGAAGATATCCAGAAAAAGAAACTTCACATAGGACCTTTTTACAATCTCCTAAAATTCCCTATGTATGAATTGGATGAGTTATGTGAAGATGCCGGATTAGAGACTCTAATTAACTTTACATCAAATGATATCTAAATAGACCAATTAGCCATTTTTCTTTTTTATGCGAATCTAGATAGTACCTCAGTATGGAACACTGAGGACGAGGACAATTGGCTTTGGTCTGGTATATACGGGAATACGATTCAATTGACCCTGGTTTGATAGGAAGAACCCCAGGTTGCTCCGACACCGAGGAAGACTTACACAACATACCAGATATGAGATTTAAGCCTCGAAATACTATTACTCACCAAATCTAGGAAGAGGAAATGCCCAAGTTTGCTTCAAAGTATTTACGTCCGAAAGCTCGACTCCAAACACGGATGTTAATTAATACAATTATTCCAAGAATGGGTAGTCACGAGCAAATTACGGAATTGGAGCATAAAGCATTATATGCCATATTTAGTAGGACAAGAGTAAATTGGGGAAAATTTATCTTCGACGAGCTCAAACACTTTTGGACTCGATCAAGGCCATCGATCATCTATCCTACCTATATTATGAGACTTCTTCGTTCACATAATATTCCTTCTTATCTCTCGATGTTCGAAGAAATTTCGCCAAAATACGCTTCCACAAAATTCTTTTCCTTGATGCACTTACCTGAAATTTCTTCGGAATTCATGTCCTTTGAAGATTGGACGCATCATCGACAATCTAGAAGATTTGAAAATCCTCCTCAACCACCCATTGTTCCATCTCAACAAGAAGAGCAACAACAAGAAATTACTCCTCCTCCTCCTAAACCTTTTGATTATCCAGAACAAGAAGAAATTTTAGAAACTCGACTAGAAACAAATCCAAATAAAAGTATTCGAGATCTCACTCTCCGGAACCAACATATACTATCTCTAAATCAAAAGTATTTGGCTAACCGAATTGAGAGCTTTGAAACTTCGTTCGCTACACGACTAGCAACAGTTGAAGATTCTCTTTCAACTGTTCTGTCGGTTCTTAAAGAAGTGTTACAAAGGGTTCGTGGTCCAACTCCACCTTCTGACGATAGGGCAACCCCTGTGCCTTCTCCTCATGCAAAACATTCTAAATTATTTGAGGACGAACCTCCAAAGGAAGCTTTAACATCTCCTTCAAAAGCTATCACTTCTACCAAAGAAGAACTAAAGGAAGATGATACAAATCAAGCTTCACCAAAAGAGGGTGATACAAATCAAGCTTCACCAAAGGAGGATGATCCAAATCAATCTTCTCCAAAGAAACTCTAAAAATTAGGAATCGTAGTTGTTTATGTTTTTGTACACATCCTTGAATGTAACTCCTTTATGCTATTAATGAAAATTTTCTTTTTTGACGATTAGCTTAATTACTACGAATTCTTTTTGATAATGTCAAAGGAGGAGAAATTTAAATATTAGCATAAAACAATAAAAATAAGAACATATTCAGGGGGAGATTTTTAATCTATATTTAAGTACATTGAATAGTTGTCATCATCAAAAAGGGGGAGATTGTTAGGAAATCAACTCTATGGTTTCGATGATAACAACTATACAATGGAAATCGAATGTGTGTGTGTGTGTGTGTGTGTGTGTGTGTGTGTATTTACAGGTAGATGATAGAGTAACATCACCAAAGAGACAAAAACAAGACTCAAGAGAAGTATCAAAAGACGTCAAATCGGTAGAAGTTGAAAAGAAATGGCACAGACACAAATAAAGCATCATATACATTTTCAGACGTCTGAGTGCAATAGACAGACGTCTGAATGTTTTCTCTGGTTTGCAAATCAGAGAAAATCAGACGTCTGGTACATATGCTCACACGTCTGGATAAACTCTCTGGTTCACAATTCAGAAGGAACTAGACGTCTGATAATAAACTCAGACGTCTGAATAGCAACCAGACACAAAAAAATATATGAAGACCAGACGTCTAAAACATTCCTCCAGACGTCTGAATTTGAACTCGACCGAGCAATTTCAAGAGAAACTGTTACATTCGAAAGGACACATCTGCTTCTCTTTATCGCAACCCTTCATCACCATCAGAAGCGACTTTAGGAAGATTACAACAGATGCAACTATACAAGAAAACTCTTCATCATTATAAATAGCATCAGGAATGCAAAGAGTTTTCTTACCTTGCTACTTATGCTCTTGTTTCCTATACTCTGACTTATACCTGTTCTCTAGCAATCAACTACTTGTATTTAACACTTTCATATATTCAGAATTCATCATTCAATATCCTCTAGATAGATATATATATATATTGGAAGCACTTGTACTCAATAGTCAACATCAATGTTATAGAACACATTCTTGACAAAGAAACTCTGCTATTGTAAACCTGTTCCTCCGGGTCAAGTGAGGGTTAGTTGAAAGGAAAATCCGAAGAGGAGCTTCGGGACTGGACGTAGGACGGGAGGTCCGAACCAGTATAAAATCCAGGTGTGATTATTTTAATTTACGTTGCTATTATTATCTATCTAGTTATATTATATAGTTAGTTGTTCATACTTGCATGTATATCATATACGACCCACTCATATAGACTTTCATCTCCTTTACAATAGGCATTGATTCAGCGGAGATTTCTAGATCCTCGGTTTAGATGCTAATACCTTTTGTTATCCCAAATTCTACCTCTTGAGATCGAATGTACATTTACCCCAAGATTCTGCACCTATCTAATTCTTAAAGTCGTGGTTGACCCAATTAAGGTTTCCCATGATTTATATAAGCTTATCCATTTCCCTATTCTGTTATTTAATCATCTTATCCTTGTTTCCAACTTATTTTCAAATCAAATTTTTCTTTGATTTGACTTGAACAAATTTGAATCTCTATCCTTGCTTTGAAGTCTAATCCTGTATAGTGTATTTATAATTCTATATTTGAAATGTTTTATATATTGTGTTGTTTGAGTTGTTGACGTTGATTTAGGTTTCTGATCGATTCGTCTGCTCAACGCTGTCGATAGGATCTCCAAAACACTTGAACAGAGCAAACTGACACAATATAGTTTTCAAATTTAGTAAATGAAACAAATTTTGTACAATTATATTGTAAATGTACATAAGTATAATTTTCTGAATTTTTGATAGTCAATATAATGGGTTGTTAAGCAATAATATTTGACTTTGTATATAGCTTGTTACCATTAGCTTTCGTTCCACATATAAATAATTGAACTATGAAACATGGCTATAAATTAATTTGGAAATTTAAAGGAATTTAACTAAGAATTTAATTTTCGATTGTTTCAAATTTTGTGTTTAAAGTTTTAAAGGGTGTATTATTTCAAGTAGAAATTATTTCAAAGAATTTTAATTAGTTAAATCAGAGCTCTTTCCTTTGTTGCTGGAAAATAATTTCGATGATGACTCCAGCATCATCGACTTTCATTTTCGAGTTTCGAAGTAGAGAGACTATTCTGTAACCTTGCTACACTTTTGCTTTGGAGGATTTAATTTATTTGGACTTCTAAATTTCTGAAATATGACTTGGTTTATAATATATATATTGACATATGATTTCAAATTCTATTTGATATATATTATGTATATATGATAATTTATCTCTAAAATAGTTTGAAGTTAATCAGAAATCTAATTCTTAAACTTTGTCTTGAAGGATAATGTCAATTATAAATGAAATCAAAATTATGAATAAATATTTAAGCTTGGGTAATTGAACTAGGAAAAAAAAATTATATAATATTCTATTGCATTTCCAGTATAATTTACTTAAATTATTAGAGGTTAACAATGTAATTGGATAATATACAATATAAAAGGACTTTTTATAAATAAAATTTGAGCGGTTATAATAAATATTATACACTTTCATTTTAGTTATAAAAAGATTAATAGAGGTAAACATAATAAAATGTTAATTGAATAATTTACAATATAAAATGGTGTTAAAGGAATTTATAAATAAATTGGAATAGTTATAGTGGAAGTAAATATACTTAATAAATGTGATTGGATATATTAAGTGGAATAATTTAATAATAATTTGAATAAATAAGAATTAAATTTAGTGAATAATTATAAATATTAATTTAAGTTGAAATTTTCATGGTTTTAAAGTTTATTATCTCATCTTGTTTTCCAATCACTTTTCTTTTAGGATATTTCTATTCTCCTACTTTCTTCCTTTTCGAGGACGAAAAATTTTGAGTGGGGGAGAGTGTAATAGCCCATAATTTTGTAAGTATTGTAATTTAAAATTTTATTTAATAACTTTAATTTTTAAATTATTTAAATTGAATTTATGGAATTTTCCAATGTAAGTTTGGAATATGTTTGTAATTTATTTTCCAAATACGATAAAATAAACAAATTCTGAAAATGTTGTATTTTGGTCAATGGAAAGACAAAATTTGACCCCAGTTGAAAATTTGAAATTTGAAATTTAAAATTCTAATCTTTTTCTTTGAAAATGTATTTTAATTTTAATATTATTTCTTCTTTTCATTTCACAGAATTCTGATGTATACTTTTTAAATTAGATAAAATACAGTGTTTTACTTGCAGTGATTTTCTGTATTTCATTTTCTATTTTTCCTATGTTTATTACTCTAATTTATTTCATATTTTAATTTGTATAAACTTTGATTTTATTTATTTGTCTAGATTTTCATTATACTTATTGGAATTCATTTGTTTATATTCTTTTATTTAATGGATTGGAAACAAACCAATTAGACATATGTTACTTTGTTTAATTAGGCGTAGGTTACATTTTCTTTATTTCTTGCTTTTAATTGCCTAGCCTCTTTATTTATTACCCTATCCATTCACCTATTCTAGTCGCGTATTCCCCTATCAAATCAAGCACAAAATATTCTCATTATCTCACTTCCTCATTTGCCTCTTAAGTTTCTTTTATTAAATAGGAAATAAATCTCATTCGTTCACTAGCCTTTTATTTTGCTAGCCTTTCATTTTCTAAACCCTACATCTCTAGCCGTCCTTTTTCCCACAAACCCTAGCCGCCTCCTTTTTCTTGTTCACGTGAAAAACTTTTCATCACATTAGCATCTACGTGAATTTTTCTACAAAAAGCTATAGCTTCCTTCTCTCTTCTTTTTCCACTTTCTTTTTCTCTTTTTCTTTTGTTTTTCTCCTTGCATAGCTCGGCCTCCACCACCATGTTCATCTCCTTGCCGACCACACCACCATCGTATTTCCGACCATCGTCACTCCTCCTCACCACCATACAAGGTCGTGACCACCATGAAGACAACATCGCCAAAACTTTGACCAAACCTAGCCTAGATCACCATATATGCATCCATTCACCTCCTTGCCTCGGCCACAACACGCCACTCCACTTCCATCCCCTTGTCATGACCTATTCCATGCTTAGCTGTGCCTATATTGTCTTGATCCATCATGGTCGAGCCATGTAAGCGTGTGGCTGGACCTATTTGTGATGTAGCCCAACCCTATTCCCTTGGTCAAGCAAAGTTATGTCACTTTGATTCTTATTTTTCCATTGTTTTATGTTCTATTCTTTTGTATAAAAAATATATACTTATGTAGGTTGTATTTGTTTGCATACAAGATTTGGATCTGACTCTCCATCTACTCATAAATATAGTCGTGCTTTGTCGTGCTTTTCAGAAATTGTTTTGTGTCTCTTGTTTGTTATCTTTAGCTTTAAAAGGTGAGTTTTATCACTCTAGGCATATGTACTTATATTATTGTGAAATGATGACAAGTGGATATGAATAAATTGAAATGTTATTCATACATGCCTGTGGTATATTTATATGAAGTTAAAATGCTGTTTATATACCTGTTACATCATCTGTTATGATATTATATGCTATATTGTTATTTTATTTCATGTTTATCACACTGCAAGTTCCCTTATCACTTCGAGTTGAAATGATACATACCGGGTTGAAATGATACATACTTGAACGGACATTAGAATAAGGAAAATCATTATGGGCTGAAATGATAGGCTCGAATGATTTTTTGCATTTGGTTTACTTGGGATTGCAGGTTTGAAATGATAGGACTTGGATTTTTCTTTTTAAATTACGGATTGAAATGATACATATCCGTATCACTTGACATATGTTAGAAAATTATATACTGACCCATGGATAAATTTTAAATAACGTTTTCCTAAATTTTTTTAAGTATTTTGAGTTTTAAGATATATGAGATTTTAGCTTAAAGATTTGATTTAAAGATTTGAATTATAAAGGGATATTGGATTTCTATAAGTTAAAATTGTATAAGTTGATTTTGGTTTTAATTGTAATTTAAAATCTTTATTTGGTTTTAAATTATAATGTAAGGATTTTGTTTATGATAAATAACTTAATAATTAAATTTGATTTAATATGGAATCTTGAATCTAATCTAGTGATTTTATTTAAGGTTATTCCCTGAAATGGATATGTTTTGTATAATGAATAGTGTATTTTGAATTGAGAAAATGAAATACATTTTTAATTGGGGCATTTGGTAATAAAATTTATCTAACTTGAAATCATAGTTAATTGATGTCTAAATGAATAGATTTATATAGAGAATTGGATTGTTATATTAACTATGATAAAATATTTTATTTAGGGTTATGTTTTGTAAAAAAGAAACGATTATGATATAAAAATGGAAAAATGTAACTTAAAGATGACTTAACTTGAAATTTGGTTTTAAATAGAAAATTCAAGTTATGTAAATAAATGGAAATTAATTGTTTACTTGATGGGTATGTAAAAGTTAAGAAATTTATAAGATGGGTATGTAAAATTTAAGTTATTTTTTGAAATAAAGGTTAAGAAATTTATAAAGTGTTGACTAACAAAGGAATTTAAATTTAAATTTAAATTAGATATTTATTAAAAAATATTATTTTATTAAAATTTATAAGTTAAGCAATATCCAAATAATTTTTTTGGAAAAGTGAAATAAGTTTGATAGGTTAAAAATGAGGAAAGTGAAGATATATTATTTTAAAAGGTATAACAGAAATTATAGCGGTTTAGAAATGCTGTGGAAAATATGAACTATGGCTTGAATATACTAAAGATACCTATAACAGCATTTCTGAAGTGTTGCAGTTTTTGAAAATATGAATTATGGCTTGGAATTACTAAGTAAACCTATAGCACCACTTCTGAAGTGCTGCAGTTGCTAAAAATTTGAACTAGGTGCTGAAATTTCCAAATAAACCTATAACAGCATTTTTGAAATGCTGTAATTTCTGAATTTGAACTATGTTTTGATATATACTAAATACACCTACCGCAACAATTTATAAGTGCTGCCGTTTTGAAAATTTCAATGTTTGAATGTTGAAATTTAACGAATGAACTTAGAAATTGCTGAAATTCTGGAAATTGAATATTTGATTTGGAAGGATAACTACTTCATATTTAAATGGTTTAAATGAATATTATTTTAAAGCTGTTAGGGTTTTCTAAGTATTAAAATTTCCGAATGATAATATTTCAAAATGTTATGATTTCAAAGTATTATGGTTCCAAAGTTTTTTTGTTTTGGAGTTGTATAACTTTGAAGGTACTATGGTTTAGAAATGAAGGTATTTGGAATTGTATTAAATTTTAAATTAAATTTTGTTTGAAACTTATTGAAATTGAAGATTTAAGAATATGACTTTATAAGGTGGTTTGGGTTAAGGTGATTTAAAGAAATATTTCAAACTTAATAAATTGAAGGAAATATTCAGTGATTTGGAAACTTAGGTTTTATACAAATGAGATATTGATTTGGTTTTTTAAATTTAAAGGATATATTATTACTCTGGTTTTTGAAATGGGAAATGATATAGTGATTTGATTTTGAAAGGAAATAATATAGTATTTAGTTTTGAAATGGATATGATATTTGGTTTTAAAGTGTAAATGTTTTTGAACGAAATATCCATGGGTTATAATAACGGTTGGTTGTTAAAGAGACCGGGATCGGATATGGACATACTCTCTGTCGATACCGAAAACCACTTAAACATTCGTGTACGCGGTGAAGATTCCAGAATGAAGTAGGATGGTGGTGACGTTCTATTGAGGTATGTACGTGGATCCGACTCCCATGAGTTGGCATAAGGTGGCTAAAACAGGAGCTTACGGGCCAGTGAGGTAGCCCCTCTTATCGGACGCACTCCTTCGATACCATTCTATTACTTTGTGATTGATTGGGGCCCTTTGAATTTTTTGGGGTATGGCTCGAGGTGGGCGATAGCTACGTGCTATGCGTCACCATCAGCTCGGCTGCGTAATTGGTATATCTACCCTGGCATTTCCTAGTTGTGCCGTGTCACCTACCCTAGCGCGCCTTGTACGAGTTTGATTTGTGTCGTACCTATGGAGTATCCTCTGGTAGCCTCTCGATCAGGAGGTATGACGGTACTGTATAGACTATTGGCACTATTACGTGTTAAGGGCTATATGGGTAACCCCTTAACGCTATTTAAAGTAAGTTTATTTTACTATAGGCATTATTATAATAGCAAAATATTACTACATAATAAATAGTTTAATGGATCCTTAGAGGATGGACGGTCCCAAGCATCCTTTAACTTACTTTTACCTTATATTACAGTTCACTTGAGTTGGTTTACATTGTGTAAATATGTATGTCCTGACTCGAGTGTTTTGTGTTTTGCTTTACGCTCGGGTCAGACTGAGTGATACAGCATTAGAGACTCACCTTCGAAGTTGGAGCTTTTCTTGAAGATCCTACCATCTATTTCACTCTCAGTTATCCAGTTAATTCCAGTGTTGTATTCAGCTTTGTACTTGATTATCAACTTGTTATTTCTGTTCTATCTTGTTTGACTCTGATGTACATGTATAGTAGCTTCATGAACTACTATTTCTTTACTTCCGCTGCATTATATTACTCTGTGTATGTGATTCTGTGATTTATTTATTTACTGTATATTCTAAGTTTTTCCAAATTTATATTTACAATTCGGTATTTTAAGCAATTCAAGTCCGACATGTGAGGATGCGAATGGTTGAAAATATCAGGTCGTTACAGTAATAGAATACAATAAAAGAGGAAATTATTTTTTGTTTAACAAAATTATGGATGTCTATAATAATGTTATAGCGAGTAAACCATGTTGCATACAATTTAATATTCATGCTTAGATTGTTGTTAGAATAAAAAAATTCTATGCATTGTACACTATATCAATCATAAATTAAACCTTTTATTTTTCTTTATCCATATAACGTTTGTTAAGTGATTTATATATTCGATATGTTAATGAGAAATTCATTTTATATTTTGTTAATACAAATATAGCGTGCAGGCTAAAATTTTCATTCTTTAGAAACTATTTGACAAATTATCATATATTAGTTTCTTTAATTTATTTATACAGTTTGAATCTGTAGTGTTGATTATATTTAAATATATGGGTTCGAATGTAAAATAATAAGGGAGAATTGATGAAAATTTTGTAAACAATCATAAAAGTTACAAAATCTAGTTATACAGATGTAAAATCAGGAAAAAAATCGATGCAACATTTTGGAAACTATAAAAATGATATTTGGACAAATATAAAAAAATTGAAAAGAATAAAGAGAGTGGGGTAAAGATTTCCAAAATTATTGAGATGATTGGTATCTCTAAATCTTCCTTTACTAAACAAATTATTAAGATAGATGAATTATACATTGGAGTTGTTAATATAGTTTTTTTTTTATATTTGAATGAAAATATAGTTTTTACCAATTTGTTACTATGAGTGTGATATACATGTTGACATTGTAATTTTTAGGATTCAGTAGACGAATTAATATATAATAATTAATATAACTTATTTCAATAGTTAAGATTTTTGATTTATTTGAATATATGGAATTAAATGTAAGTTTATACGTGAAAAGTGAGGAGAATTCTGATAATAATGGTAGAAATCAAAAAGTGTAGATATTTGAATGTAAAATTATAGAAGAAATTAATCAAATATTTAATTGTAAAAATCATAAATTGCATTTAAACTTCAACATTAAGTATCGATAAATATCTAGAGGGACATAAGGACAGTTGAAAAAAAATCCTAAAATCAACATGAGAGCTAAAAATTATTCTACTTTATATTATTTAATAGATAGGGATTGAAAAAACAGTATCATTCAAAAAGCTCCACTTGCAGATTAATTTATATGATTTACTTCAACAACATATTTGACATTTTATCCATTTCTTAACAACTTTCTTAATGTGCGCTCTAAAATTTTATAATTGAAATGAGAAAACAGGTCCAAACTAATTAGCTAAAAGAGGTTGAAGTAACAGCTTTGCAACGTGTCTTGTTTCGAATTTCGCAAATAAGCCTTTTTAGTATCGCAATTTCATACGGATCTATCATCATCTTCATTATTAAAAAACCCTAATATACCAAAATAACTACAATATCAATTTTGGCACCATAATCGAGACAGACTACCGCAACCTCCCTACGTTCCTCCTACCCATGTTCCTAGACCCAGAGGTACAGTTGAAGGGTTTTGGCGTACTACTTTTAATTGTTGGTAGTTCAGCACTCCCTTGCCTTACGGTAAAACCCTGTTTAAAAATACCTTATTTCAGTATTTCTATTAATTTTTGCTTGTAATAATACATTAAGATTTTCCTTTTGAGATTCGTTCCTTTCTTTCACTTTTTTGGTTGTCGCGTATAAGTAATATTAACAATTTATATTTTTTCCTTCTTATTTTGGTTACTAAATCATAAGTTGACATTACGTATATTAAATTATGCAATTTGAATTGTGGATCTTCAATTTAAATAATTGAGACATGTTCCTCTTATATTCTCTTTGTTGATCCATCAAGCTCTTGCGATCCCTTTCCTTGTTTACAAATTTTGCACATGGGATTTGTTATTTCTCATGCACCCCCTATGTATTTTCTCATTGCTATCATAATACAAATAGCTTAAATTTTCATTGTTTTAAAAATGTAATGTTGATTAATGTTTCTTTAACGGAGAGGATGTTTGATTATATACACAAGAAGTATGTACAATTAAACTATACTTGAATATGTTAATTAAAAAAAATATAATTAATACCAATCATCAGTAGAATATAATTTATTATCTAATTATTTGAATTTTGACACAACACTTATATGTTGTGTTAATAGTCTTAGAACGTGTTTCATAATAAGATTCATGTACAAAATTTTTGTAACAAAACTAATAAACTTTTTCTAGGACAATATTGTTTAGTTCAATGATTTCAATATAAAATTCAAATCTTAAATCGTAAAATTCAAAATTTTAATCAAAACGGGATCTGAATCATGAATCGTATATTTGAGTGGGATTCAAATTGTAAGTTGCAAAAAGTGAATGTGCTTGTTTGTAAAATTTCATACCCTTTTTAATTAACGTAATGACATGTAAAATTTGATTGTACTAATTAATGAAAATTCTACAATCCGTTTCTACATTATGAAAGAAGAACTGTAAACATATTTGGTTACCGTTGGAAATTGGATATATGGTCCATAGCTAAATAAATACAATAGCAAATCGCTTAGCAATAGAAAAAATTAACTAAAACATTATATAATGTTGCGTATCTATAATTAAGTATGTTACAATTATATGTGCACCAAATATATAAATACTTCAAAAATGCTGATGTTAAACAAAAATTTCTGGTCATTAATCATCCAAAAAGTAGCTTTCAACCATACGAAGGGCAAAGCTATTAGAAGTATGACTTCGGTAATTGTTGAAAACATGAAAAGTGCTAGTTTGGCCCATTTGGCAACGGTTGAAATGGTTAAATTTTAAAATAAATCACGAGTTGGATCTTAGTGGCCCAAAGAAATCTAATATTAAATAGAACCAATCTGGTGGTTTTTAATAAAATCATATTTTATTTATTATTTTATTTAATTAATATGTAATAATTAAACATAATTTGTGTATAATTATAAATGTGTCTGTGTATGTGTGTATGTATATGTATATATATTCATTCATATATGAGATGACATATGATATGACATCTATAAGTCAGACAAAAACATGGTCAAATATATATACATATGTAGATAATGAGATTTATATCTACCATGTGTGTATGTGTATGTATAGATTACCATGATTAAATTATTTAATATAAAAATATGTTTATAATATATATATATATATAATTTTATTTAACAAAATAATAAATATCATTTTATAAAACATTATATATAGTTTAACCGTGTCAAGATTTCCAAATTTGAATTTTAAATAAACTTCTAATTTTGACTTGGTAAATAAAAATTCAAATTCAAATTTAGATCTAATATATTAATTCAACCTGTAAATTATCTTATATTCGACTAAGTAATATTATTATATAATAAATATATTGATTTAAATATACCGCAACTTAAAATAATTTTTTTTAATTAATTTAAAAATCTATATATTTGTAGTTAGATTGAGTATAAATAAATATTATAAAATTATGTGTGTGTGTGTATACCTTAGCAATTTTTTTTAATAAAATGCCGAAAGTAATTTAATAAATTAATTATTAAATACACACACGCACTAATATATAATTTAAAAGCACCCTTTTAATTTATTATAAAATATATACATATATCTTTGGCGTAATATGTTTTTAATTGTAGAGCGAAATTTAATTATAAATGTCATATATATTATGTTAATTCGAATTTGATATAAATGTGTATAATAGTTTGAATGATTTTAATTAATACATAATAATCTAAAAGTAGTAAATAAACATGTTTCAAATTTAGAAACTTATTTTACATAATTTAGAATGATTATATTGCAAAAACAAAAAAATATTTATATATTTTATTCATATTGCTGTGTTAAAATGAATAAATGCATTTAACTTACTATTGGATTAATATATTGAATTATAATTGAAGCACGGCAATCATTGAATATAAAATTTATTCTAAATAGCATACAGCAATAATACATATGTAAGTTAGATTCTACCTGATTGAGATGCAGTCGCTTTTGAAAGTCTAATGGATCTCTTAGATCCCTAAAGCTATTGGTTTCGACGTATCTCCAATTAAGTTGATTTTTTTGATATTTTTATGTTGAATGGAGGGATTAATGGAGATTGGTTAAGATAAGGGAGGATGGATATAAATGCAGGCTAATGATGGTGGAAAGTAGGAACCATAACAATTTAGGTTTGAGTTGTTTATACAGAGGCACTAGTGGAAAATATCTTCCACTATTCTCTCTTGTTAAGTCTAATTCCTCAGATCTCTTCTTTATTCCCTTATGGCTAACCCCTTATTTATCCCTAAATTCACTAATAAACTACAAAATCCAATTGCAATCAATTCAATTTATATCCAAACTAAATGTAAATCGATATTGTATATAGTATGTACAAATATAACTTTATATACATATTAAATACTATGAGCACCTAGACATAAAAGACTACTCCATTTACTAAATATATCCCAAACATAAAGTACAAGAATAATTAATATTTCTTAAATATTAATTATCTAATAAATATTATAAACTTATTAATTCGAGTGGTGTTTTGAACGAATTTAATTGTGCGACTCACAAGCATGAATTTAGTTAGCAATTAATAGCTGAACAATTCAAATGTTTACATTTGCACATCACATTATTCTATGGTGTGATAGTATGGCTGAACCCATCGCTTATTGATTTCATAGGTAAAATCAATTTTTATAATTTCTCAAGCATTAACTTTTAGCAATGATTATACACATTCTCATCATCAAAAATATATCATTTTAGAATGTATGGAATTTGGTATTGGTCAAATTCCAATATTATTTGTAATGAACCAGATTTTAGACCTCGAAAATCAACACTAAAACATCTATTGCATCACATGTCGAACATTCAAGTGCCGGAAATAACGATTTGTTAGGGTGAAAGAAAAAGGTAGAAGACAAAAGAAACTAAACAACACATAATTTTACAATGCAGCGAATAATATATAATACAAAAATGATCTTTATAAAAAGGAAACATCTTTATTCATATATACAACATCTGAGTACGCTATACTTATCCTGAACTTGGACAGTTATAGAAACCTGCACTTAAATTGACAAACATACAAACTCTATAATACATCGGAAGAAAAATATACGTGAATACATGTTAACCATCCAACTCCTTTTCAACTCCAAAGTTGTAAAGGCCCGCAAATCCGTACCCCTTTGAACTAACAAAATTCCACCACGGTTCTGTCCAAAGTGGCACAAATGTACGAGTCTTCGGGTAAAAGAAGAAAGAGGTAGAAGAAGAAGAAATAAAAACAGCATCAGAATCTCACATCGCAGCGGAATAAAATATAATATATAGAATACAGTTTTAAATACAAGAAATCTGTACTGTTATACATATATATATATATATACATACATACCATCATCAGAGTACAACAACCATCTATATAGAGACAACTAATAATTGTCCATACACAGCGGAAATAATAGTCAAATACGGAAGTATGCTCTGTCATCAGCTCGTCTCCTAAACTCCTTAGCTTTTAACCTGATCCTGTTTAACTCGGTTTGACCCGAGCATCATATAAAACAACACCCGAGTCAGTCTGGAATACCAGCGTGAGAAAATCACACTCAATTGGATTATTAAAGTTTCTGAAATCCTTTGAAACAAAAGCATCTCGTAAGACCACGCCACAAATAAACATGTCGGTTTTTACCTTACGATAGCTAAAACATTTTTATCAAATTCGTCTGATATTATAATAGTGTCTATAGAAAGTAAAATAGAATCTAGCTGAAATGCTTGCATCTCACGTTTCAGCAATAGTTGGGCACAATCAAAACCGTACATGCGCTTATTGGAGATTGGATTCCATACACTGGCCGGGCTACTGGGGTACCGCTCGTCACAGTACCTGGCCTAGATCAGAGTATCGAGGAGCCACCCTAACTCCCCTGCAACACAAGACCGGAACCATCCCTTACTGGACAGTCCCAAGTAAAATCACCTCGTGGTTGGCGCGACCAACCACCCACTAAGCCGAAATAAAAGGGACATCTAGACAGGGGAAACCTTACTCTCCAGTGGGGGCTACCCATGAAGCCTTGCTGCACCTCCCCTGTTTTAGCCATTCCCAGTTGATGAGGCTTGAGGCTTGAGGCTAAGCGTTACCTTTTCAAGAACGAGTCCCACTTAGAATGCTCATCGTCCCCCTGACGATGTTCTGAAAGCATTCAATCCATACAAGTTGCCCTGGGTCTGGACAAACCGAATCACCGTCTTCAACTCTTCACGGTCTTCATTCGTAATCGTTCAAACCGGATCGAAGTGGTTTTCGGATAATTAAATCTGATCCCGGACTCTTCGAAATGATCAGCGCATTGTCCAATATTGATAGTCGGTTATTTAACTATCAATTAATCACTCACAAGCAACCATCAAATAATTTCCTCAAATTATTTATCTCAAATATCATTCAGATATTATTTCCATTTTAACCCATTTGAAATAAATTTTCAAAGTCCTTTTATTTCCATGAAATCATTTAACCGATTTCTTATACTCACTCACATTTTGATTTATCCTTTGAAAATATCCTTTATTTTCTCATTCCTTCCTCAAAAATCAATTTACACTCTTCTTATAGATTCTCAAACTCAATTTCTCCATTTTATAAGATTTCTCCTAAATCTTATTTCATTTAAATTAATTTGCTTACCAACACAAGAGGATTTTAATTGGGTTTTAAAAACAATTTGAAAACATCTATATTTATAAAATAAGAAGTATGGGTTTATACAAATTAGGGTTCGAAAGTAATATTAAAGTTCATATCCAATTAATGAAAATTTCAAAACTGGGTTTAGAAAAATAAAGTTTATTAATAAATATTTGCTAAGCCTTCAAAGTAAGTAATTCGAAAATATTTTTACATTCAAATAATAGTTTATAAAATTTATATAGTATAGTAATTTAAAAATATTCCCTTTTAAAATAAATTTTAATTTTAGAAAACCCAATATCTATAAATGCCTCTTGTCCATATTCACACTTCTTACTTTTGGAAATATTCTACTATTTCCGTTTCAAACAAATTTATAACTCAACATAAGATTTCTCCTTGACTTATCTCTTCCCATATTTACTGGTTTCTTCCTTTCCATTTATAAATCACGTTTATAAATTTGATAAACTCCCTTGAGTTTCTATTTATTTATAAAATAGTTTGATTCAAAAATTTCATCTTTGATAATTTTGTTTGATAATTTTATTTCTCAATAAAATTTCATATCATTCCTTAGTAATTCATTCCCTAATAAAATTCCTTTTTATTCCATAATAGAATTCCCTTTTTTATCTCTTAATAAATTTTCATTTTATTCCCTTAATTAGAATTTCACTTTTATACCTTAGTTATTAATCTATAAGTTAAATTGTCCAAAACTTAACTTTAACAAATTTTAAGTATAACCAATGCAATAAATATTCTTTTTATTTTACTTTATTCTCAATAGAAGTAAATCCAAATCCTAAATAAATATTCTTTTAATTTAGGTTTCATTCAATTTCCTTTAATTAAATTATTTATGGTATTTAAAAAAATTACCAAATTCCAATTTCCATGTTATTTAACACTTAATAATTTAATTCACATGCAATTCCATATTATTCCATCCAATCTTCCATATGAACATATATATAGAAAATAAATATCTTTGAGGAATCCTGTTGGATCCCTCAACCTGTTTTCCCTGCATCCACAGATGTTAGCACAATAACATATCAATTCCACTTCAAAGTGGGATATCATGTATACGAGTTTATAATATCATTCAGTGAATAAACTATTATAAATCATCCAAACACATCCAATGATTTAAATTTAACATTTAAATTTAATTTATGGCATCCAAATGAGTGAGAAAATCTCACCTTTTCTTTAAGTTGCAATCCTTTCCAATTTTGACTTGTTTCCATACTTTTGACCTTGAATAACAATTGTATGAATTTTATTAATATGTGGACAAATTGAATAATTATTTGTCGTTTAATAAATTTATTCTTTAATTATAATAATTTAGTTTTAACCAATGATTTATTTCAACAAATAAATAAATTTTAAACTAATTCTCCTTTATAAAAAATCTTTTAGTGGCTAATTAAACAAATTAATCACCTAAGTAAATTATTTTTAATGAACTAGCAATATTTAAAATGTAGAGGTATATATTTATTTTAATTTTCTTTTTTGTAATTTCTTATACCAAAATGACTTATATTTATATTTATTTTAAAAATCAAATCTTTATATTCCTCCAAAGTCCTATAGATATAAAAATCATGTTTTTCCTAAATATATTTATTTTATTCTAAAAATAATGTTATCTTCCTAACATATATTTTAAATTTTAAAACAGAAAAGATTTTAACCTTACTGTAAAAATTACCTTCTTCCATACACCTATTTTAAAATTAAACTAGGATAAATTTTAAGATCTAAAACTATTTAACAGTAAATTTGTTTTTTAAAAAAAATCAAAACCCTAACTTACTGTAAATTTTAAAATTTTAAAATATGTACAGGGAAATATACCTCACTGCTCGAGACCACTACATCTCACTCCGGCCCAAATGCCACTGTGCGACCACCGTGCGACCACCTCCACGGTCGAGGCTTCATTGACGCCTTCGACTTCGGCACTGGTTCTCTTCTGATACGCGACTCGAGTTCGCGTGCCACCCAACCAACGACGACCTCTCACAGTTGCTCACCTCCACGCTGCCCTAGCCTAATTCGCCTCGATGTCGCTGCGTCAAACCACACTTCGAGCTCTCCTCGATGCGCGCTACCGCCTCTTTGTCGATCTCCACGTCGACATAAATCTTGAACTTGATTCCCCCAATCTCATGAACTGATGGGAAAGCGGAGAGGAAAGGCTTTCGTTTCGATTTGATTTCGATTGAAGCAAAAAAATGAAAAGGGGAAAGAAGTGGAAGGAGGTAGCGGGTTTTGAAATGAACGAAGACTTCGTTTCAACATTTATCTGCTCTGTTGATTTTTGTAAACGAAAAGGGGAGACCGTGATTTAATTAAGGGGAAAGGAGGCGTATAGGAGAAGGTTGCAGTGATTTGATGTAGGATATTTTGAATCAAAACGATTAATTATTTCCGAAGCGTCCTTACCTCGTATGACCACACGATCACTCCAAAAATTACGAAATTTGAAATCCAGCAATAATTCAATATTACGGATCCAACGACACATGTTTCGTTGAAATCCGAGACTCTGCCTCGAAAGGCTATTTTTAATCGTCAATTTAAACGATGCAATTTGTAAAATTAAACAAACGAATGTTAAATTCTATTTAATGCATCTATTACTTTCAATATTATCAATATTAATTTTATAAGCCTTCAAAATATTTTAAACAAGCTTACTATACCAGATTTTAACATTTTCCCGATATTCAATTCCTATTTTACAAATTAATTAATTCAATAGATTGTTATATTTAAATTTTGAATCCTTGTTATTAAAAAAACAACCTTTCATATTGAAATCAAATTATATTTCAAATCAAAGATTTAAATTCATTTTAAATATCTCAAATTAACCGTCCAAAAATCCGGGTCGTTACAAAAGTATCCAGCTAAACCTAGAAAAATATGCTTGGTCAGACCCGAGCATTACATAGAATAATGCCCAGGTCAGCTGGTGAACCAGCGTGACAAAAAATTGATAACAAGTAAAAACCAAACTGATTTCTACATTTGAAATTTTTTCAAACAAAGGGTATCTCGTAAGACCGCACCGCACATAAAAATGGATGGGTTTTTACTTTACAATAACCAAAACATTTTAAGTGTTAAAGGGTATCTTATAAATTAAGACTCTGATCTGTCGTGTTAAAAACGGACCGGATCACATCACTTACTAATCTAAATTAATATAAGAGTCCGCATATAAAACCAGATTATCTCACCCCCTTGACACCGCACATAAAAATGGACCGGATCACATCACTTGCTAATCTAAATTAATATAAGATAATTTATTTCTAAGTGTATTATTATATAGTTAATGAACTCTTATATATATGAGTATATGGTGCACAAAAGACGAACAACGTTCCCGACAATTTTCCGGTGTTGAAAGGTCGAAATTTCGAAAAATGTTCTTCGGTCACATTTTCTATTATTCTATGAACTATTTAATTTGACAAACAAATTTTGAAAATGATTTTACCATCATTATTAGTTAATTAAAATGAGTTTATTTTCATTATAAAACACATGTATTGAATTTTTAAAATTAATTAAATATTCACTAATTAAAGCAGTGAAATTTTGGGTCGTTACATTCTTCCTCCTTAAAAGAATTTCATCCCCAAAATTACACCTTGACCTATCCTAGAAAACACTTAACACTATACATCAGTCTATATAATATACATAGATCATTCTTATACCAAGTCTGATTCGGTCATAACTTGAATACATAACTTCACTTCCGAACTAGTGTCGCTCACCCGATTCTCGAACGTGGAATCCGATCAGGCTCCTTGATTTGGAACCTCTGTCCTCCTTACATAGTTGTAACTATGATAGAAAACCTTGGTCCCACAATAAGAACCCTCATCAAGTTCTCGCCATCAAAAATCGAGTAATAGATCCTTATTCGGAATGGTGCAAACACCTCAAAGTCATATACTCCAATCTTAGATCAAAACTCTACGGAAAGGAGAAATAATCAACGTCCACCCTACGCACTTACTTAGTTGGTTCTCCCTAATACCAATTATATTCCCACTAAATCATTTATGAAAACATTTCATAAACAAATCTTTGTTTCAACTTGGGTAATAACCCACTATGGCCTAAGAGTATATACCCCTATCTGATTCCACTATTTCATTTTGAATTTATCTCCCTAAGAAAACTCAAGATCCATATACCCGGCTTTTATTTCAAAAACTTATTAAAATGAAACTCTGTATTTTAATCATATAACATAACATATATATAGCCCAAGTAACTCTAAAATGATACTAAGGAATTGTGTATCACCAAATAGTAACATACTTTCCACCAAGAAGGGTAATACTCAAGAGAAATATTTACGATCCGAACACGTCTCTTCCCCAATTTTAAGTTATTTTCGAGCCATTCGAACTAGTTAACTTAAAGAAATTCTATTTTTATTTCAAAATCTCATTTTTGAAATAATTTGTTTTTAATTCTTCCAACAAAACATTTAACACCAACTTACTTTGGGTTTGTTTGGGTTGAACTTGTTTCGATTAATAAAATGATAAAGAGAATAATTTACTAAGTGCACTACAATGTTCGCCTAGGCAAACATATGATCGTCACTTAGAAGATTATTCCGATCATCACCAAATAATCAAGACTCATTCCCCCTAACAAATTCAAAGAAAATCACCTTTCACTTAAATTTTCATTCCCAAAATTTCATACTTGAACCAAAGTTGCTTTCAAATACTATTATTATTTTCAAAACCTTGAAACTCATTTTTCAGAAACATTGGGATTTAGGTTCTCAAGTTTTCATCCTAAATACTTTTTAATTAAAAGATTTATCTTATTCAAAGGAAAGTACCTAAGCATTTACACAATAGTCAATGCTTAATCTGGAGGAGCATGACTAACCAAACCTTATATGATAATAATAAAAAACTATTATCTCCCAACAACGTCACCTCATAAATACCTATACTATTTTCAAAAATCATTTTTTATATATAAAATACACCCTGGGTAAAATTATTTCATTTATCCTAATTTTAAAACAATACCGTGTCGGTTATTCTAGTTTAAATGTTTAGGAATCCCTATCGATAAAGTTGGCCAAATGCATCGACCAGAAATCATATACCACTCAACTGATCAAACAACATAATGTAAAATAATTTTATATCAGTAATAAATATGCGTTCTTATATAATATACAATCAAACTTATTCTACGTGTCCCTTACCCTATCTCTAATGAGTCTACTCGACCAAAGCCAAGGTTCTTGCTTATCCTTCAGCTCTAATACCAAATGCAACAAATCGGATTTTCAACCCTCGAAAATCGATACTAGTACGTCCACTGTATCACATGTTGAATATTCAAGTGTCAGAAATACCAATTTGTTATGGTGAAAGAAGGTAGAAGATAAAAGAATCTAAACAACACATAATCTCACAATGCATCGAATAATATTTAATACAACAATGATCTTTACAAAAAGGAAACATCTATATTCATATACACAACATCAGAGTACATTAGACTTATCCTAAATTTGGACAGTTATAGAAACCTGTACTTAAATTGACAAACATACAAACTCTATAATACAGCGGAAGAAAAATATATGTGAATACATGTTGACCATCCAACTCCTCTTCAACTCCAAAGTATCCAGCTAAACCTGGAAAAATATGCTCGGTCTGACCCGAGCATTACATAGAATAATGCCCAGGTCAGCTGGTGAACCAGCATGACAAAAACTTGATAACGAGTAAAAACCAAACTGATTTCTACATTTGAAATTTTTTTAAGCAAAGGGTCTCTCGTAAGACCGCACTGCACATAAAAATGGATGGGTTTTTACTTTACAATAACCGAAACATTTTTAAGTGTTAAAGTGTGTCTTATAAATTAAGACTCTGATCTGTCATGTTAAAAATGGACCTGATCACATCACTTACTAGTCTACTTTAATATAAGAGTCCGCATATAAAACCAGATTATCTCACCCCCTTGACACGGCACATAAAAACGAACCGGATCACATCACTTACTAATCTAAATTAATATAAGATAATTTATTTCTAAGTGTATTATTATATAGTTAATGAACTCTTATATATATGAGTATATGGTGCACAAAAGACGAACAACATTCCCGACAACTTTCCGGTGTCGAAAGGTCGAAATTTCGGAAAACGTTCTTCGGTCACATATTCTATTATTCTATGAACTATTTGATTTGACAAACAAATTTTGAAAATGATTTTACCATCATTATTAGTTAATTAAAATGAGTTTATTTTCATTGTCCAGCTTCTCTTCAACTCCAATGTATCCAACTAAACCTGGGAAAAACATGCTCGGTCTGACCGAGCATTACATGGAATAATGGCCAGGTCAGTCTGGTAAACCAGCATGAGAAAAACTTGATAACAAGTAAAATCCAAAAATATTATCATAGTGTCTAGGTTTAAAGTAAATAGATAAAATATTCGAATGCTTGCATCTCACATTCCAACATACTAGGCTCTGCAATCGAAAACGTAAGGCACGTATTGGAGATTGGATCCCAACAATGGCAAGGTAAGGGACTACCTTCCGATGATACACCTCTAGAAAATGCACTGATGCTAACATAGGTCGGCTGCCTCTTTAACATGACAGATCGGATTACCTCACCCCCTTGACACCGAATCCTTATACTACCACGATATTTGCATGCAAACCAACTCTTAAAGGGACATCTAGAATAGGGTGACCGCTCCTAATGGTAGCTAACCACATAGCTCTATTTCATGCCCTGTTTTTGCCATTCCTCCCGATTTTGAGGCTTGAGGCTACGTTTTACTTTCTAAATAGCAATTCATCTTGGAATGCTAACATTGCTCTCTAGGCGTTAATGTAATGCCAACATTCATCGACACAAGTTCGTTCTGGGTCTGAACGAAACTAAAGGCACTAACTCTACTATATCCATTTTGGAATCACCCTTAGGATTAGTAGCAGTAGCCCTTGCACTGCAAAGAGCACCATCTTCAATCATCAACGGGATGTCTTCCACTCGAACGTACATGTTGGTTTGAAGTGGTTTTTGGATATAGATCCAATCCCGGTCTCTCCGTATCAACAACCGATAATTTCTGGTTGACACATTCTCGGTTCTTTTGGAAGTAAGTATTCGAGACCTTATCAAGGAACTCGAATTTAACTATCAAATAAACAAACATCCAATCATGATTTAATTTCCATATGGGATCCTCTAAGCCTTTATCAATTAAACTTTAATTAATAAAATCACTTTATAAATTGTGACGACCCGACTTTATCACCACAGAAAATCGCATCATCTTGAAGAAAGAAAAGGACAGAAAAGAGAAAAGAAAGAGAAGAAAGAAGAAACAACATTAGAATCTCAACAGCGGAACGAATAAATTATATTAATAACATAAATATTACATAGTATACAACACTAATCAGAGTTACACTGCATATACATCACATACTAGACAGTTATAAACACCTGTCTAGTTATACAACTCAATACAACTCAACAAAGAGATACCAACATAGAGAATACACAGCGGAAACTATATATCTTACGCCGAAGCCTCCTGCTCCATTGCTCCTCCATAATTCGTCAAAGCTAACTTGAATCCCTTGGCTACTCGTAAAAATCTGAGTACCTAAGAGTTTAAGAAAAGCAGAAGAAAAAATCCGGGTCAAACATGGGTCTGGTGTGAGTAACAGGTTAAGGTTGCTTAACTTTGAAAAAAACCTTTGAAAAGAAAGGGTATCACGTAAGACTTCCCACACATAAACATGGAAAAGTTTTTACCTTACGCTAACCAAAACATTTGATAGGAAATCCAGTGATATTATAATAGGTCTAGGGTTTTCAAGTAAATATGAAATAGCCGAAATTGTTACATTATTAAATTCCAGCTACTAGCCACAAAAGTGGGTAATACAATCAAATCCATTGGCACTTATTGGATTTTGGATTCCATACAATGGCAGGGCTACCGGGATAGCGCCCGTCACAGTACGGGGCCTAGATCACCGTACCGAGGATCACTCCCAATCCCCTGCAACACAAGGCCAGAACCATCCCTTACTGGACAGTCCTGAACAAGACAACCCCGCAGTTGGCGTACGTTCCAACCGCCCACACAACCGAAATAAAAAAGGACTTCTAGACAGGGGGAAATCCCATCCTACTTGGGCATGACCCACTTAGCCTTGTTGCACCTCCCCTGTTTTAGCCATTCCCGATTGATGAGGCTTGAGGCTACTATTACCTTTAGAGAACACATCTCTTAGAATGCTCATCGTCCACCTGACGATGTTCTGAAAGCATTCAATCCATACAAGTTCGTTTCGGGTTCGAACGAAACCGAAGGCATTATCTCGTTACACTCATTTTGGAGTCACCCTCAGAGTTAACGACGATAACCCTTGCACTCTGAATCTTTATCTCGAATCTGAAAGTACTATCTCCGTCAAACTCATCTCGAAATCACCCTCAGAGTTATACTGACGAATAGTTCTTACACATCGAGTCTTCACTTTTCACATGAGATTCACGACCTATCGTAAATTTGGATCAATGTGGTTTTCAGATATCCAAATCTGGAAATCCGATCCCGGCCTCATCGAAATCCAAAACGTGTCTTTTAAGGCCAAGATGTTTAAAACAGTTCAATTTCATTATGTAACATCCCGCCTTTTCGCACACTTTAAACCGACACACGTGCCAATTAAAAGCATACGCAAGGGCGGATTGTTATGGGGTAAATAAGAAAAACAGAGAAGAAATAAAACAAAATAGAATCTCACAGCGGAAGGATAAAATATAATAATAAATATACAGTTCATAAACGGTTACAAAACAGTTAATTCTTCTTTATACAATAAATATCAGAGTTACACATACCAATACAAACAATGCAGCGGAACAGTATGAGTGTGGTGCCATACTATAAATAAAATACTACGACTCCTTCGTCTTCGTCCTCCAAAGCTAAAGTCTTCGATCCTGAAACGCTCGGACTGACCCGAGCGAATTTGAAAAGACAAAAACACTCGAGTCAGACTAAAAGATCTTATGTGAGTTAAATTAACAGAAATAAATATGAGTACAGTAACTCAAGAGATGCTCGGGATTTACATCTCCTAAGGATCCGTTAAACTATTTACTATGTAGTATATTGCGCTATTATAATAGTGTCTCTTTATAAAATAAACTTACTTTTTAATAGCGTTAAGGGGTTACCCATATAGCCCTTAACACAAATAATGCCAGTAGTCTATACAGTACCGTAATACCTCCTGATCGGGAAGCTACCAGAGGATACTCCATAGGTACGACACAAATAGAAACTCGTAGTAAAGGCTCGGTATGGTAGGTGACACGGCACAACTAGGCAATGCCAGGGTAGATATACCAATTGCTATCCAGGCTGGTGGAAACGCGTAGCCGCAGTTACCGCCCACCTCGGACTAACTCCCCAAAATCAAAATATAGAAGTGGCCACTGAATCAATCCAAATCCAAAGTATAATATCGAAGAGGAGGGTCCGATCAGAGGAGTGACCTCATTGGCCTGAGAATCGCTCCTGTTTTAGCCACCTTATGCCAACTCACGGGAGTCGGGTCCACGTATTTACCTTACAGGAAACGTCGCCACCACCTACTTCATTCTGGAATCTCCACCGCGTACACGGTTAGTCAAAGTGGTTTTTGGTATCGACAGAGAGTATGTCCATATCCGATCCCGGTCTCTTTGCCAACCCATCGTTATTATAACACCGCGGTCATTTAAAAATAGGTTATACTTTAAAAATCAGAATAAACATTCCATTTCATAACCATGAATACGATATCATTTCAAAACCCAAAACCATATTTTATCACTTATCCCAAATATAATTCTTTTCCAAAATCATAATGCTTTAACTTCATAACGTCTGAAAATCAAATATTTTCAAAGCATAATATTTTGAAAATCATAATTTAAAACCATAACTTCTAAAAACTTGAATGGTTTGGACATTCAACGGTATATGAATTAAAAGGTTTAACTTAAATGTTACTTTGTAAAGAAAATAGTTCTCATGGCTTTACAAATACATTTCTTTATTAAAGTCTAAACCAAAATTTGTATTATCTCTCTCAAGTTCCAAAACCACCTTAATTTATATATATATATGTATATCCATTTTGAGTATTAATATTTCAAACTAAAGTTGGATTTTATTCTTTCAACAAATCAAATGTTCTATTAATTAGTCTTGAATATTCACATAAAATCCATAAATAAATAAAAACTCCAATTTCTAGTAATTAAATATATATATTTTTTCAATTTAAATTATACTAGAATATTTATTCAATTTATCTTGGGAAAAATTCAATTATAAATATCATATCTTAAAATTTCCAAACTTAACATTTAAACATATGATATAAATTATCAAACTCCATTTTCTTAAACTTTTTCATTTTTAATAAAGAGATTTATACACCCTTTTTTTCAAAATTTTCAACTTCATATGTATATATATGGAAGAATATTTATACAATATAAAATTTAAGATTATTATAAACCGTATTCCATCCAAACCATAGAAATCTCATAAAAATAGTTATATATAGACCGCGGTGCCTGTATATAATTTTCTATCCTATGGTCAAGTGATACGGATATTTATCATTTCAATCCGCAATTTAAAAGATATAAAATTTTGCGGTTGTATATCATTTCAAACCACAATCCCGAATGAAATGAAATATGCATGATAATTTGCAATTTTATGATATTCAATAAACATCCATCAACATCATCCATCATCCAATCACAATCATCAAGCAATATCAATCAATAACAATTTATATTTGATAATATATAACAGGTAATAACTGGCAATTTTATTCAGATTAAATTTAACAACTATAAATCTAACAGTTGATATTCAGTAATAATTTATATAACTGTTAACTAGCAGTTTATAGGCAAACAAATAAATTCTAACTGTAAATTAATACGCAATAAATAAATTAAATTAACAGTTAAATTCAATAAATGCAATTCAACAGCTATGATGAAATAAACATGCCAAATACTCATAAATAAATTTCTATTCATTTCTAAAATTAATTTATCAAACATAAAAGCTTCTAGTAGTTGTGAGTGGGTTAAAACACTCACCTTTTGAATTTAAATCGAATTTAAATTCGATTTAAACCTAAAAATTCGCCCGTCTCAGAATTCGTCCAAACCAACGTCAAAACGTCAGAAATTCCGATACGATCCCAGCAAAACAAACCGCGCGTGAATCCGAGCTCGTATGCAAAAGTTATGAAAATTTGAAAAATGGAAAATTCTGGTCCTGGGTCGACTTCGGGTTCGACTTCGGTGCGCCGCCTCAATTCTCCGGTGCCTGCTTGGAGTTTTCGCCAAAACGACCCGGAGCGACCCGAGTCATTTTCTTCCTTACCCGAAGTTGCTCTAGGGTTTTCTCCCCTGAAACCCGAAGCGCGACCAGAAGCTGCTACAGATCCGCAATTTTTTTCTTTATTATTTTTTTTTTTTAAAATTTGAATTTTTTTTTTTTTTTGGAATTTGGGAATTAGGTTTTTTTTTCCGCCATTAGAATGAGGAGGTGAGAAGGAGATGTATGTATAGAAAATGAAAATAAGGAGTGGCTAGGGTTTATAACCGTGCTTATATAGGTAGACTAGAGATAGCGTAGATGGATCGGATAAGTGAATGTACGAAACAAACTATGGCCCAAAAAGCCCGCTATGCCTCCGGAACCGAATTTATTAAATCTATATATCCAAATAGGTATTTTAAAATATTCTGAACGCGATGGAAAAAGTTTCACGTCCAAATTTGGTCGTATGAAGAAGTTATGCCGAAAACAAAATTTCCAAATTGATTTCAAGTTGATTTTATTAAAATTGATTTCAAGGCGTTTCGCGTCCGTACGATCAAACGACAGGTCCGATCGATACGAAACTTGGAACCCTATAATAATTTACCGATACGGATCCGATGAAACTAGTTTCGTCGAAATCCGAGTCCGTGGCCAAAATGGCTATTTTTATATTAATTAAATAGATTAAAATAAATCATAAAAATCCAAATTTTTATTTAACTTCAAATATTGACTAAGTTTTATCGCCTATAAAATTCAAAATCAATTTCAATGATTAAACAAGATTAGATGTGAATTAAAAGTTGACAAGATATAAATTGCAGTGTTCATTTCTGCACTTTCTTATTATTTAGAAATTATAAATTTTATTCTCAAAACCCAATTATTTAATCTTATACTTTTATACTCTCAACTTAAATCCAAAACAAAGATGCCCTTTAACATGTCTACGTTTTCACTTTAATATCCGCAAATTCCTTTTTAATTCAATAACGTACAATTTAACGTTAAATTCCCTTTATTTATGCAATAAATGCAATTATTGAATCTAATACTCAATTTAATTTATAAATCCTGCTTCCTAAAATCTATATCAACAATAGGTCAATTTATAAATAGAATTAGCCTTAACTTCACCTAATAGAATTAACTACTTCATCTACCAACAAATCTACGCTAATTGCACTATTAAATCAGTTAATTGAAATTAAGTCTACATTAAATCTTATAAATTATAAATGCAATCTCAATAAATTCATCTATGGATTTAGACTCTTCCTATACAGTAATTAAACATTTTGTGGGTATAAATAACCTTTGGGTTATAATACGTTTCATTTGTGCATTCTTTATTCCTTATAAATTCTCCTTTATTAAATAGGCACATAAACAACCCAAAATAATTTATTCAGATCTATTTCAACTATTTCCATTCTTAACAAAATAAAATAAATGGTTAACCTACACTTGTCATTCTTTTATATTCAAATTCACTAACAACATTATTAACAACAATGTTGCTATAGACTTTAATTAAATAAATTATATGAATGGTAAAATTTGGTAATTATGACAAACGCCCAAATATATGTACTACTTGTTATTATGAATTCCATCTATTACTTTCTAAATGCCTTTGTCTTCTCATATCCCATTTACTACCAAACTGCAAATTTAGTTATAGCTTATCGATACATAATCACATAAACAAAACAAATTTTATTACTATCTTAAGTCCATTTATTATAATTTAATTCCCTTAATTGAATCAAATGCTTATTATTATTATTATTTTTACATTCTTACCATTCCTTCCCATTATAAATTCATTAACGGATTTACAAATCTCTTTCTTTCAAATATTAAATAACCAAACTGATTACAACCACTGTTCTTATCAAATTTTCATAAATTTGTTCAAATCTATACTCTTTTTCCATATAAATAAATTTTATGTTACTACTAGATTTTTATCCACTACAGACATTAAATTTTTACTATCTACACTTATTACATCTTTGTATTAATGAATCCCATTCAAGTTAATATTTATATTAACATTCACAAATTCAACATTTATATGTTTCTTAAAATTAACTTTCAACCAAATGTGCCAATTTACATTCCATTTCTATTCAATATATATTCATTTTATTCCATTCATTCGGGTACTGCATTGAAATATATTTATTCTCTAATACTAACGTTATTATCATTAAATTATGATTGGATTCCAAGTTTTTATTCAATACCTTGAACAATAACTTACATATTAACCAAATCCTTCTTCTACTTAATTCAAATTGGATTATGTTCCAATTCCTATAACCTAGGTCTTGAGTCACCATTTACATAATTAAATTTATCTTTTATTTCAATCTTCGTTTATAATTTAAAGTTCTACTAAACTAAATTACAAAACTTATGAACTTTAACAAATTTAATCCACCAATTAAATTTTTCTGATGTTTATATATTGCAATTCAATTCAGTTATTATTTCATTAATACCATTTTAATCAACTAATTATGACTTATAACCACAACTGTAACGACCCGGAATTTTGGACAATATAAATTTAATAATCTGGGTTTAAATTTATATTGAATTAATAATTTTGATTAATAAATTTGATTTGATTTAAATAATCTTCTTTATTTAATTATTTAATTTGTGAAATTATTTTTAATGAGTTAATAAATTGTTTTCTATTCAATAATGTATATGTATTTATATATATTTTAAATAGACAATTTGTTTTTAGTTAAATTAGTATAGTATAATTTTAATATGTTTTGAAAATAGAAATTATGATTTATTTTTAATTTGAGCTTTTCAAAAATATTTAATTAAAATACTATATGATTTTAAATAAGAGATAAATGTTTTAATTAGTTTCAAATTCATTTTTAATTCAAGTTGTATATTAAAATATGTTACAAGCTCTTTTATAATTTGTTTTAAAAGTTTCTTTTCCAAATGAACTACTTGTATAATAAGAATACTTTATTTATTTCTTAAGATTTAATTAACTAAGCTTAATACTTATTTAACCCTAATTAAACATTAACTTAATTCATAAAGACATGTGTTTGTGTATTAAAACTTTAAGCTAACAAGTGTCTCTATGTTTACAAGTGTCAATGATTTATTTTCTTTTTCTTTTATTTCATTTTCTGAAAATACATTCATATCATTCTTGTTCTTCATACTCATTCATTTTCTCATTTCTTAATCAAGAAAACCAAATTACATGCTCACATCCATGTACAATTTGCATCCTCCAAATACAAGTCTGCATATCCCAAACTACCACCTGCATTTACAAACAAACCTGTAACTCCTCAAACCCAAATTACTGCCTGCATCAACATGAATAAGTTCTGCATTCATGGAATCTTCAATTTGGATCTGAAACCAAATACATTCAGACCTGCAAGCATGCATTTTCAAATTACAATCTGCATTCCCCAAAAGTTCAGACCTGCATGCAATTTCTAGCATCCCTGCATCAAATATGAATCAAAGACCTGCATCTCAATTTTCATAATCTGGGAGCAATTCACCTGCATTTCAATCTTCATCAAGTTGAGGCCTGCATGCATCATGTTGAAACATGCATTCATGAAATCTGGAAGCAAGATAGGGGTCTGCATTCTGGGCATTTGAACTGGAGGCCTGCATGAATTTTCAAACAAGGACCTGCATGTTTTAAAAAGCAATATTCAAGTTTTAAAAAAGGGATTAAAGCTACTGCATGCATTCATTTTCAAGAATCTGGAACCTGCAGTGTGCTCTGCATGTTGCCATTTAGAGGTGAGTAACACTTAATTTAAAATAAATTTAGTAGGATTGCATTGTTTGTTATCTGCTGAGTTAAGTTTTGTACATGTTTTTTTTTTTACTGTCTGGTAAATAGGAATGCAATGCATGTTTGATTCCAAAGTTCTAATTGCTATAGCTTAAGTTCAAATTTGATAAACAGTTTTCCTTCTTGATCTGGATGTTATCATAGATTAGCATTTGAGTGGAAGTTGGTTATTTCATGATAACATAAAAATTTAAATGTCTTTTATAAGTTGTTTAGTGTCTGTGTTGTTTGAAACATAAAACACAAACTAAATTCTGTTAAAATTGGGAAATATAGGTATCATGAATTAATGTTCAGATTTACTAATAGAATCATTAAATGAATGCAAGAATTTTAAATCAAAAATTAAAATTTACAGTGTTAAAATAAAATGCAGTTTTTTTTTTTTTTTTTTTTTTTTTTGAAAATTTACTGTATTTTACTTTTGATCAAGATCAGTGATCCTTGCATTTGAACTAGTTGAATTGGATTGCTGGAAGTAGTCATCTAGCATAGATTATAGGAAAATCATTGAATTGATTTACAATTCAAATTTTGGGTTTGAATTGTGGCATTACTGTGATGAACCCTAGTTTACTTTGGGTTACAGTTTTGGGTCGAATTTGAACTCCTCTGTGCATCGAGTTCAATGATCCTGTGGGTAATGGTGGATGGTGTAATGATGGAGTTGTCGCCGGAGTATGGATGTTGATGATGGTCGAGAGGTGGAGAGATTGGTGATGTCAGGTTTTAGGTGTTTGGGTATTGTCTGTTTCAGGTTTTGGTTTTTAAAACTTGATTTCAAATTCAAGTTAATCTTAGGGGATCTGGGGTTTTGATGTTGTAGTGAAGTCTCTGATAGATAGGGGATGGTCGGAGATGAAGGTCAAGGTGGCCGGAGGTGGTTTAAGAATGCACAGGGGTGTGTGCATGTTTGTGATAATGGTAGTATGATGTTTCTTGGTTGCAGAGATTTTAGACTCGGGTAGGTCTCGGGTTAATTGGGGAAAAACTCGAAGCAAGTAATAAACTGACTCGAAGTAGAAGGGATTGCCTCGAGTTGCATTGTTCAGGTTTTAGCAAAACAGAACTGTTCTGTTTTATTTAGAATTTTTAAGGGAAAGTTTAAAAATAAATCTGGAAATTAAAACTTAGGACTAAACTTGAATCTGTAGATGAATTCAAATATTTTTAATTCTTATTTTGTAATAATTTGAATACAGAAATTCAAATTTGGTTTAAATGAAAAAAAAAAAAAAAAAGAGAAGAAACAGGAAACTGTTTCAGTTTTATAAGATTTGAGTGCAAACTTAAATTGTAACTTAGGATGTTAAAACTGAATTCAAATAAGTATGAATTCAAATAGTTTGAATTCTGATCTTTTGAAACAATGTAAATTTTTAAAAAGATTTCAAAGTTTAAGTTTTTGAATTAAACAGAACTGTTCTGTTTAATTTAGAAATTTATAAAGTAAAGTTTGAATTTAAATATGGAACTTAGAAATAAAACTGAATCTGAAAATGAATTCAAAGAGTTTGAATTCTTATTTTGAAATTATGTAAATGCAGAATTCAAATTTTGGTTTGAAATTAGAATAAAGAGAAAGGGGAAATTGAAAACCTGTTTCAGGTTTATAAAATTTGAAAATAAAGTGCAATATTACATTTGTGATTTAGAAGTTGAAACTGAATTAAAATTGAATTCAAATAAGTTTGAATTCTGTTTTCTATGAAATAGTTTAAAGTCAGGAATTTTAAAGTTTGTTTTTTTTTTAAATAAAACAGAAAAACTGTTTTCTGTTTTATATGTAAAAGGTAAGTTAAATTTTAAGTGAGATTTAAACTGAGTTTTTAAATCTGGATTTAAAATTTAGATTTCAGTTTTTAAATTAAAGATTTAAATTTAAATTGTTTTCAAATGGATTGCATTTGAATTAAAGGTATAAATTATAGAAAGAGTTTAAAGAAGTTAAATCTAAAATAAGCTTGGAAGTTATATTTCAAATTTTGAAATTTAAAGATATTTTAAAATTGATTTGAATTTGATTTGAATTGAAATTTAAATTCTTTTCAACTTATTAATTAAGTATATGTTTCTTGTAAACATATAAGATTAAGTTGTATTGTTTAAAATCTTATTTTAGATAAATTGAGTTTTGAAATTTAAAAGAATGTTAATTGGAATTTAAAGTAAAAATTTAAAAGCATTTTGTTTTTAAATGCATAATTTAAATAATAAATGTTTTATCTAAAAGATAAATAAATGTTTAATGATTGGATTCATTAATTATGAAGGTAATTAAGATGAATATTAATTATTTAATTAATTAATAAGGTGGAAGTTTAATTAAATAATTAATGATTTTTAATTTAATTTGATATTAATTAATTAAGTTTAATTAATCTATAATTAAGGATGGTTAATTAAATTTTAATTTATGATTAAGATTTATTTAATCAGGTGATTAATGATAATTAAGATTTTAATTAACACTTAGTTAATTAATAATTAGAGGTTAATTAAATAGTAATTAAATATTAATTACTTAATAAATAATGATGATTAATATAAGTTAATCTCTTAATTAAGTAATTAAGGAATATTAATGAAGTCATTAACTTAAGATATTAACAATTAATTAATGTGATTAATTTTTGATAATTAATTAGATTAATTAATTAATTAATAATCAATTATTTAGGTTTAATTACTTAATGAAAGTAATTAAAGAATTAATTACTTAATGTAATTAAGGTTAATGTGATTTGTTTAGATTAATTAATTAAGTTTAATTGATTTAAACATTTGTTGAATTGTTGATAATTACTTATGTAATTAATGAATTTGTAATTACTTAAGGAAGTAATTAATTAATAATTATAGAATGTAATTAAGGATATTTATTTTAGAATTAATTTGGATTTAAATTACTTTGAAATTAATCAAAGGGATTAATTTAAATAATTAATTAAGAATAATTAATTTATGGGTTGAGCAATTAATGTAGTTAATTGCTGAATGATTATTAATCAAGGATGATTAATATATATGTAGGGATTGATTTTAGATTAATTACTAATGTAATTAACTAAGTAATTAACTTGTGTGATTAATATTAAATGCTAATTACTTATTGTAATTAGAGATAGTTAATCAGTAATGATTAATTGGAAAGAATATTTAGATGATGATTTATAAATTTATTTATAATCAATTGATGGTTAAGTTAAGCAGGATTTTGAAGTAATTAATTTAATTCATTTTAAATTAATTATAGATTGAGTAATTAATTTAATTCATTTTAAATTAATTATAGAAAGTGTGATCATTAGATCATTGCTTATGTTAGATGAATGGTATTAGTTGCCTGGTATGGTTTGTAATCTCAATTATGAGATGAGTAGTGTATGTGATATGGATGCATTGGTTGCTTTTGGATGATAGTATGAATTATCTGATTATGATATGATTATCTGTTGATAATGATAATGTTGATTATCTGTGGTGTTGTGAATTATCTATCTATGTATGCTTAGATAATGAATTGAATTGTTTTAAACTTAAAACAACTTGGACCTTAAAAGAAACGCTTTGGTTTTCGATGAGACCGGGATCGGGTTTCCATATTTGGACATCCGAAAACCACATCGATTCCAAATAACGTTAGGTCGTTAATCCAAGTGGAGCAAGTGAAGACTCGAGGTGTAAGGGCTATACGTCAGTATAACTCTGTGGGTGATTCCGTAATGAGTTTGACGGAATAGGTCTTATAGATTCGAGATGGTGAATCAGAGTGCAAGGGTTATTGTCGTTAACTCTGAGGGTGATTCCAATACGAGTGTAACGAGATAATGCCTTCGGTTTCGTTCGAACCCGGAACGAACTTGTATGGATTGAATGCTTTCAGAACATCGTCAGGCGGACGATGAGCATTCTAAGTGATATGTCCTATAAAGGTAATCGTAACCTCAAGCCTCATCAACCGGGAATGGCTAAAACAGGGGAGGTGCAGCAAAGCTTCGTGGGTAGCCCCCACTTGAGAGTAAGATTTACCCCTGTCTAGAGGTCCCTTTATATTTCGGCTGTGTGGGACGGTTGATCATGACAACCGTCGGGGTTGTCTTATTTGGAACTGTTCAGTAAGGAACGGGTCCGGCTTTGTGTTGCAGGGGAGTTAGGGTGGCTCCTCGGTACGGTGATCTAGGCCACGTACTGTGACGGGCGGTACCCCAGTAGCCCTGCCATTGATGGAATCCAAAATCCAATAAGTGCCGTACGTATTAGTTGTGCCCAACTATGTTGGAATGTGAGATGTAAGCATTTCAGCTATTTCTGTATTTTATTTGAAAACCCTAGACACTATTATAATATCACCGGATTTCCTATCAAATGTTTTGGTTAGCGTAAGGTAAAAACTTTTCCATGTTTATGTGTGGGAAGTCTTACGTGATACCTTTTCTTTTCAAAGGTTTTTTAAAGTTAAGCAACTTTAACCTGTTACTCACACCAGACCCATGTCTGACCCGGAGTTATTTCTGTTTTTCTTTAACTCTTGGGTACTCAAATTTTTATGAGTAGTCAAGAGAATTCAGGTTAGGATTCAGGATTAGCTTTGACGAATTGTGGAGGAGCATATGGAGCAGGAGGCTTCTGCGTATAGTTATATAGTTCCGCTGTGTTTGGTCTCTGAGTGTTCTGTTTGTATTGAGTTGTAATAACTAGACAGGTGTTTATAACTGTCTAGTATGTGTTGTATATGTCTGTGTACTCTGATAATTGATGTATACTATGTAGTACTTTGTTATTAATATAATTTATTCGTTTCCGCTGTTGAGATTCTTGTGTTGTTTCTTCTTCTCTTCTTTCTTTTCTTCTTCTATCCCTTTCTTTCTTTATTCACGGTGCGGCTTCCTGGTATTTGGAAGCCGGGTCGTGACAGCTTGGTATCAGAGCTGTAGGTTGAGTGAATACCTAGGCTCTGAAGTGTGTCTTTCTTTAGGGAGCGTTAGGTTGAGTGAATACCTAGGCTCTGTAGTGGTGTCTATCTTGAGAGAGCGTATTTGTAATTTTATATGTATATATATATATATTATTGGTTCTACCTATTTGTTGGATTACCTGTTCGGGTTTTTCCAATGTAAGTTATAAAGGTAGAAGAGGTAGAAGTGTGTGTAACACGACTACCACTGGTTGGAGTTTGAATGGATGATGTTGGAAGTGTATTTGTCGAGACTGTAGACCTAATACCGTCTCGAGTGGGTTTTGTTTGGTATAAGGACTTCATCGATCTCTGAAGGTAACCTGTTAAGGTTCGGAGTTCATCTTTGAAGTGTTGAATTGAGTTTTGATCTGTCGGTTGAGCAGAAGCAAGCAAGTGATGGTATCTTGATATCTCATGAATTAGTAGCTGCGTGATGAGATGCAGTGACTATGGATGTTTCCGAAGATATTTCTTTGGAACAAGAATAAGTTAAGGAGTGAGTCAGCCCGGTGATGTGGCTGAGTTTAACAGAGTGTTCTGAGATGATAAGGAGTCTTCTGGCTGAGTTTTTGTCTGAAGTGGAATTCAGAAGCAGTAGAGTAGATCTTTTCTCTGGTAAGTTGGCTAAGTCAGCATAAGCTGTTCTGTTTGGTTGAGAGAGAGCAGTTTCCTTTGGATTTAGGCTGAGTTGATCGCAAAAGTGACTTGCGATAGAGTGTTCTTTTGGATTTGTTGGAGATTGTCTGGATGTTTTCTGGAAGTCAGAGGTTGTCTGCATCTAGAGATCGAGTTTTCTTTCCAGGATTGGATCTGGTGGTTCAGTTAGTAGATGGATGGTTCCTTGAGATAGAAGTTGGTGAGCAACTCAGGTTTGGGAGGAACATCTGAGTTTTATTTATGGATATGTGGAACCATATTTCTGTGCTGGGTTGTCTGGTCTGTACTTGTGCTTTTCGTCAGCATTTTCTTTTGTTTCGGATCAGAGTTGCGCAGCGGAAGCAGTTTGGAGATGTTTCTGTTTTCTTTTCCGGATAAGGAGAAGTTTGTTCTGTCTTCTGTTGTAGAGAAGCAGGGTTGTGTTCTTGGTTTTTGAGTGATGTTGAGGAGATCATTAGATTATTTTGATTCAGTCTGTTTCTGTTGGAATCAGCAAGAGTTAAGCTGATTAGGAGTGATGTTGGTAGCCCAGGATCGTCCGAAGAATTTTTTATGGATAAGAGACAGAGAAATTTGGATTCTGGAATTTGAGATTTGATTTTGTTTAAGTTTTCTCTGATTCAAGGAGCTATAAGTGTGGGAAGCTAGCTCCATAGTGTTTTGGTTTCTTCTGTGATTGGTAAGATCAGTGTTTGGTTTTCTGGAGTTGAATTGCCAGCTTGGATAACCGGGATTCAGGGTGTTTCACGTATCTCTGAGGGAGTTTGTGTTTGATATTTCTGGTTGTAGAACCAGCAGTTTAGGATGGTTTGTTTGTTGTGTCAGACTCGTTTGTAGTCTGATATTATGTATAGAATGGTTGTTAGGAGCTCTATAGCTTAGTAGTATTGATTGATTGTATTCTATAGAGCGAGTATCCCGATATATATATATACCGGGGAAACTCGTGAAGATTTTATCCAAAATTCTTTTGGATAACTAGATTTGTTCTGATTGTGTGAATTGATTGCTTTGGTTGTTGGCATATGATTAACATATGCTGTGTTTTAAAATAAAATCTGTAAATAGATTATTAAATTGCCTTTGTTTTAAATTTCGGGGACGAAATTCTTTTAAGGGGGAAGGATTGTAACGACCCGGAATTTTGGACAATATAAATTTAATAATCTGGGTTTAAATTTATATTGAATTAATAATTTTGATTAATAAATTTGATTTGATTTAAATAATCTTCTTTATTTAATTATTTAATTTGTGAAATTATTTTTAATGAGTTAATAAATTGTTTTCTATTCAATAATGTATATGTATTTATATATATTTTAAATAGACAATTTGTTTTTAGTTAAATTAGTATAGTATAATTTTAATATGTTTTGAAAATAGAAATTATGATTTATTTTTAATTTGAGCTTTTCAAAAATATTTAATTAAAATACTATATGATTTTAAATAAGAGATAAATGTTTTAATTAGTTTCAAATTCATTTTTAATTCAAGTTGTATATTAAAATATGTTACAAGCTCTTTTATAATTTGTTTTAAAAGTTTCTTTTCCAAATGAACTACTTGTATAATAAGAATACTTTATTTATTTCTTAAGATTTAATTAACTAAGCTTAATACTTATTTAACCCTAATTAAACATTAACTTAATTCATAAAGACATGTGTTTGTGTATTAAAACTTTAAGCTAACAAGTGTCTCTATGTTTACAAGTGTCAATGATTTATTTTCTTTTTCTTTTATTTCATTTTCTGAAAATACATTCATATCATTCTTGTTCTTCATACTCATTCATTTTCTCATTTCTTAATCAAGAAAACCAAATTACATGCTCACATCCATGTACAATTTGCATCCTCCAAATACAAGTCTGCATATCCCAAACTACCACCTGCATTTACAAACAAACCTGTAACTCCTCAAACCCAAATTACTGCCTGCATCAACATGAATAAGTTCTGCATTCATGGAATCTTCAATTTGGATCTGAAACCAAATACATTCAGACCTGCAAGCATGCATTTTCAAATTACAATCTGCATTCCCCAAAAGTTCAGACCTGCATGCAATTTCTAGCATCCCTGCATCAAATATGAATCAAAGACCTGCATCTCAATTTTCATAATCTGGGAGCAATTCACCTGCATTTCAATCTTCATCAAGTTGAGGCCTGCATGCATCATGTTGAAACATGCATTCATGAAATCTGGAAGCAAGATAGGGGTCTGCATTCTGGGCATTTGAACTGGAGGCCTGCATGAATTTTCAAACAAGGACCTGCATGTTTTAAAAAGCAATATTCAAGTTTTAAAAAAGGGATTAAAGCTACTGCATGCATTCATTTTCAAGAATCTGGAACCTGCAGTGTGCTCTGCATGTTGCCATTTAGAGGTGAGTAACACTTAATTTAAAATAAATTTAGTAGGATTGCATTGTTTGTTATCTGCTGAGTTAAGTTTTGTACATGTTTTTTTTTTTACTGTCTGGTAAATAGGAATGCAATGCATGTTTGATTCCAAAGTTCTAATTGCTATAGCTTAAGTTCAAATTTGATAAACAGTTTTCCTTCTTGATCTGGATGTTATCATAGATTAGCATTTGAGTGGAAGTTGGTTATTTCATGATAACATAAAAATTTAAATGTCTTTTATAAGTTGTTTAGTGTCTGTGTTGTTTGAAACATAAAACACAAACTAAATTCTGTTAAAATTGGGAAATATAGGTATCATGAATTAATGTTCAGATTTACTAATAGAATCATTAAATGAATGCAAGAATTTTAAATCAAAAATTAAAATTTACAGTGTTAAAATAAAATGCAGTTTTTTTTTTTTTTTTTTTTTTTTTGAAAATTTACTGTATTTTACTTTTGATCAAGATCAGTGATCCTTGCATTTGAACTAGTTGAATTGGATTGCTGGAAGTAGTCATCTAGCATAGATTATAGGAAAATCATTGAATTGATTTACAATTCAAATTTTGGGTTTGAATTGTGGCATTACTGTGATGAACCCTAGTTTACTTTGGGTTACAGTTTTGGGTCGAATTTGAACTCCTCTGTGCATCGAGTTCAATGATCCTGTGGGTAATGGTGGATGGTGTAATGATGGAGTTGTCGCCGGAGTATGGATGTTGATGATGGTCGAGAGGTGGAGAGATTGGTGATGTCAGGTTTTAGGTGTTTGGGTATTGTCTGTTTCAGGTTTTGGTTTTTAAAACTTGATTTCAAATTCAAGTTAATCTTAGGGGATCTGGGGTTTTGATGTTGTAGTGAAGTCTCTGATAGATAGGGGATGGTCGGAGATGAAGGTCAAGGTGGCCGGAGGTGGTTTAAGAATGCACAGGGGTGTGTGCATGTTTGTGATAATGGTAGTATGATGTTTCTTGGTTGCAGAGATTTTAGACTCGGGTAGGTCTCGGGTTAATTGGGGAAAAACTCGAAGCAAGTAATAAACTGACTCGAAGTAGAAGGGATTGCCTCGAGTTGCATTGTTCAGGTTTTAGCAAAACAGAACTGTTCTGTTTTATTTAGAATTTTTAAGGGAAAGTTTAAAAATAAATCTGGAAATTAAAACTTAGGACTAAACTTGAATCTGTAGATGAATTCAAATATTTTTAATTCTTATTTTGTAATAATTTGAATACAGAAATTCAAATTTGGTTTAAATGAAAAAAAAAATAAAAAGAGAAGAAACAGGAAACTGTTTCAGTTTTATAAGATTTGAGTGCAAACTTAAATTGTAACTTAGGATGTTAAAACTGAATTCAAATAAGTATGAATTCAAATAGTTTGAATTCTGATCTTTTGAAACAATGTAAATTTTTAAAAAGATTTCAAAGTTTAAGTTTTTGAATTAAACAGAACTGTTCTGTTTAATTTAGAAATTTATAAAGTAAAGTTTGAATTTAAATATGGAACTTAGAAATAAAACTGAATCTGAAAATGAATTCAAAGAGTTTGAATTCTTATTTTGAAATTATGTAAATGCAGAATTCAAATTTTGGTTTGAAATTAGAATAAAGAGAAAGGGGAAATTGAAAACCTGTTTCAGGTTTATAAAATTTGAAAATAAAGTGCAATATTACATTTGTGATTTAGAAGTTGAAACTGAATTAAAATTGAATTCAAATAAGTTTGAATTCTGTTTTCTATGAAATAGTTTAAAGTCAGGAATTTTAAAGTTTGTTTTTTTTTTAAATAAAACAGAAAAACTGTTTTCTGTTTTATATGTAAAAGGTAAGTTAAATTTTAAGTGAGATTTAAACTGAGTTTTTAAATCTGGATTTAAAATTTAGATTTCAGTTTTTAAATTAAAGATTTAAATTTAAATTGTTTTCAAATGGATTGCATTTGAATTAAAGGTATAAATTATAGAAAGAGTTTAAAGAAGTTAAATCTAAAATAAGCTTGGAAGTTATATTTCAAATTTTGAAATTTAAAGATATTTTAAAATTGATTTGAATTTGATTTGAATTGAAATTTAAATTCTTTTCAACTTATTAATTAAGTATATGTTTCTTGTAAACATATAAGATTAAGTTGTATTGTTTAAAATCTTATTTTAGATAAATTGAGTTTTGAAATTTAAAAGAATGTTAATTGGAATTTAAAGTAAAAATTTAAAAGCATTTTGTTTTTAAATGCATAATTTAAATAATAAATGTTTTATCTAAAAGATAAATAAATGTTTAATGATTGGATTCATTAATTATGAAGGTAATTAAGATGAATATTAATTATTTAATTAATTAATAAGGTGGAAGTTTAATTAAATAATTAATGATTTTTAATTTAATTTGATATTAATTAATTAAGTTTAATTAATCTATAATTAAGGATGGTTAATTAAATTTTAATTTATGATTAAGATTTATTTAATCAGGTGATTAATGATAATTAAGATTTTAATTAACACTTAGTTAATTAATAATTAGAGGTTAATTAAATAGTAATTAAATATTAATTACTTAATAAATAATGATGATTAATATAAGTTAATCTCTTAATTAAGTAATTAAGGAATATTAATGAAGTCATTAACTTAAGATATTAACAATTAATTAATGTGATTAATTTTTGATAATTAATTAGATTAATTAATTAATTAATAATCAATTATTTAGGTTTAATTACTTAATGAAAGTAATTAAAGAATTAATTACTTAATGTAATTAAGGTTAATGTGATTTGTTTAGATTAATTAATTAAGTTTAATTGATTTAAACATTTGTTGAATTGTTGATAATTACTTATGTAATTAATGAATTTGTAATTACTTAAGGAAGTAATTAATTAATAATTATAGAATGTAATTAAGGATATTTATTTTAGAATTAATTTGGATTTAAATTACTTTGAAATTAATCAAAGGGATTAATTTAAATAATTAATTAAGAATAATTAATTTATGGGTTGAGCAATTAATGTAGTTAATTGCTGAATGATTATTAATCAAGGATGATTAATATATATGTAGGGATTGATTTTAGATTAATTACTAATGTAATTAACTAAGTAATTAACTTGTGTGATTAATATTAAATGCTAATTACTTATTGTAATTAGAGATAGTTAATCAGTAATGATTAATTGGAAAGAATATTTAGATGATGATTTATAAATTTATTTATAATCAATTGATGGTTAAGTTAAGCAGGATTTTGAAGTAATTAATTTAATTCATTTTAAATTAATTATAGATTGAGTAATTAATTTAATTCATTTTAAATTAATTATAGAAAGTGTGATCATTAGATCATTGCTTATGTTAGATGAATGGTATTAGTTGCCTGGTATGGTTTGTAATCTCAATTATGAGATGAGTAGTGTATGTGATATGGATGCATTGGTTGCTTTTGGATGATAGTATGAATTATCTGATTATGATATGATTATCTGTTGATAATGATAATGTTGATTATCTGTGGTGTTGTGAATTATCTATCTATGTATGCTTAGATAATGAATTGAATTGTTTTAAACTTAAAACAACTTGGACCTTAAAAGAAACGCTTTGGTTTTCGATGAGACCGGGATCGGGTTTCCATATTTGGACATCCGAAAACCACATCGATTCCAAATAACGTTAGGTCGTTAATCCAAGTGGAGCAAGTGAAGACTCGAGGTGTAAGGGCTATACGTCAGTATAACTCTGTGGGTGATTCCGTAATGAGTTTGACGGAATAGGTCTTATAGATTCGAGATGGTGAATCAGAGTGCAAGGGTTATTGTCGTTAACTCTGAGGGTGATTCCAATACGAGTGTAACGAGATAATGCCTTCGGTTTCGTTCGAACCCGGAACGAACTTGTATGGATTGAATGCTTTCAGAACATCGTCAGGCGGACGATGAGCATTCTAAGTGATATGTCCTATAAAGGTAATCGTAACCTCAAGCCTCATCAACCGGGAATGGCTAAAACAGGGGAGGTGCAGCAAAGCTTCGTGGGTAGCCCCCACTTGAGAGTAAGATTTACCCCTGTCTAGAGGTCCCTTTATATTTCGGCTGTGTGGGACGGTTGATCATGACAACCGTCGGGGTTGTCTTATTTGGAACTGTTCAGTAAGGAACGGGTCCGGCTTTGTGTTGCAGGGGAGTTAGGGTGGCTCCTCGGTACGGTGATCTAGGCCACGTACTGTGACGGGCGGTACCCCAGTAGCCCTGCCATTGATGGAATCCAAAATCCAATAAGTGCCGTACGTATTAGTTGTGCCCAACTATGTTGGAATGTGAGATGTAAGCATTTCAGCTATTTCTGTATTTTATTTGAAAACCCTAGACACTATTATAATATCACCGGATTTCCTATCAAATGTTTTGGTTAGCGTAAGGTAAAAACTTTTCCATGTTTATGTGTGGGAAGTCTTACGTGATACCTTTTCTTTTCAAAGGTTTTTTAAAGTTAAGCAACTTTAACCTGTTACTCACACCAGACCCATGTCTGACCCGGAGTTATTTCTGTTTTTCTTTAACTCTTGGGTACTCAAATTTTTATGAGTAGTCAAGAGAATTCAGGTTAGGATTCAGGATTAGCTTTGACGAATTGTGGAGGAGCATATGGAGCAGGAGGCTTCTGCGTATAGTTATATAGTTCCGCTGTGTTTGGTCTCTGAGTGTTCTGTTTGTATTGAGTTGTAATAACTAGACAGGTGTTTATAACTGTCTAGTATGTGTTGTATATGTCTGTGTACTCTGATAATTGATGTATACTATGTAGTACTTTGTTATTAATATAATTTATTCGTTTCCGCTGTTGAGATTCTTGTGTTGTTTCTTCTTCTCTTCTTTCTTTTCTTCTTCTATCCCTTTCTTTCTTTATTCATGATGCGATTTTCCGGGAGTGGAAAGTCGGGTCGTGACAACAACACAAATCTTCGTTATTCTACCTATTGCCATATAACATTTCAATTGTTAAATCTTAAATCTCAGTTACTATATCCAACTCCTACATTTATTATAAATTAGATTAAAAATTATATTAATTCAATTCATTTAATATTATTAATTTAACGGGTCGTTACACATTATCTATATACACAGATAGATAATTCACATATCACAATAGATAATCAATATTATCATCACAATAGATAATCCATATTATCAATCACAAATAGATAATTCATATTACCATCCCAATGCAACCAAAGCATCTATATCACACAGCATTATTTATCTCATATCTGAGATCTCAAACCATTCAAGGCAACCAATATCATCCATTCATATAAGCAATGATTAATAATCACACCAAATATAATTAATTTAAAATGAATTAAATTAATTACATCATTTCTAATTAATTTAAAGTGAATTAAATTAATTACTTCATCAATATAAATCTTTCTTACATTACTATTAATTAATTATCAATCAATTAATTAATTATCAACCAATTATTCATTTTAATTAATCATCTCTGATTAATTAACCTTTAATTACATTTAAGTAATTATCCATTAATTAATCTCACAAATTAATTATAACCAAATATAGTAATTAATCTTTAAATTGCTTTATTTATTAATTAACTAAAATTAATTACATTACTTCTTAATTAATTACATTAATAAATCCCTTTATTTATTAGTTAACTCCAAATAAATCCATTCTAAATTACATCATTAATTATAATAATTAATGATCTCTAATTACATTTTCTATTTAAATTAATTACATTGAGTAATTAATATTTATTTAATCCTTAATTAATTATCTCTAATTAATCCCTTGATAAATTTTACAAAGTAATTATACTCAAATTACTTCCATCAACAAATCACCTTCAATTAATTACATCCAGTAATTACCCATTAATTACTTTCCTAAGTAATTACTCTTCATTAAATTACATTAAGTATTTATACTTCACAAATCATCAAATGATTATTCTAAATTAATTAAACTTAATTAATTAACTTAATCTAATCAAATTAAGCTCAATTAATTACGATAAGTAATTAATTCCTTAATTACTTCCATAAGTAATTATACTTAACAATTTACACAAATGATTATCTTTAAATTAATTAATCTAATTAATTATTAAAAATTAATCACATTAATTAATTATTAAATAATCCTTAGTTAATAACCTTCGTTAACTATTAACAATTCATTAATTATTTTTCTAAAGTAATTAACTTATTTTAATCATTATTGATTACCAATTAATTAACCATTAATAGCCCATTAATTAACCCTTAATTATTTAATTAATTAAGTGTTAACTGTAACTTAATTAATCCTCTATTACTTGATTAATTAATTTCTTAAATTACAAGTTAATTATTCTAAGAATAATTAATCTTAAACTTTTAAGTTTAAAACCCTTAATTACTTTAAGTAATTATTCATTTCATTAATTTATTAAATAAATTAATTATCCATTTAATTACCCTAATAATTAAATGAATAAAAAATCATTAAATTCTAATTTAAATTTAAGATAAAACCTTTTTCTTATCTATAGTTAAATTATCATTCACAAATATATTTGAAAACATTCATTTCCAAATTTAATTTCAAATTTCATTTTAAATTCAAGTTTTTAAAATGAAACCCAATTTATCTTCAACAAAATTTAAAATCAATTTAAAAACTTTAAATTTACATGATAAAGAATACTTTCTCTTTTAAAAGGAATTTTACAAGAGTTTAAACCAAATTCCTTTAAAAATCCAAAACATTTAAAAAAAAATCTTTATCATTCAAAATTGTTAAAACACTTAAATTTATAAAACTTAAATTTATTTTAAAAGAAAGATTTAATTTTAGATTTGAATCAGATTTAAACTTTGTTTAAAACATTCCTTTACATTTCAAACTCCAGTTTAAATTCAAATTCTTTTAAAAACACAAAACCCCTTTAAGGTTATTTAAACAAATTTGAATTTAAAAACTTTATTCTTTTCCAGTTAAGATTCAAATTAAACTTGAATCCATTATTTAAAATTAGATTTAAAACATATTTTAAATCCTTGCTTAATATTTTAAATTTCGGTTTAAATTTGAAAACAGGACAGGGTTTCTAACTTGTAACAAAACTAACTCGAGCCATAAATAAATCACTCGAGCCTAACCTAACCTAACCTAACCCGAGCAAAACACTAAAATAACACGAGTAAAACTCAAGTAACATTTCATTTTGAATTCATTAAAACTTTAAGGTATTGTCAGGTTTTACAAAAACCTGCATCAACAAAATACCCGATCTCACATAACAATGACTTCGAGACCAACACCCCCATGCTTCGAGCAAAAACACGCAACAACTCGAATAACACTCGAGTATCTTCTTCCCCAAATCACAGAAGATACTCCAAGTCCTCCGTGCACCTGCACCAACGCTGCAACCAACTCCGACCACTCACGACGACTCAAGCAAGTCGACGATCATCTCCCAACTCGATTTCGACCCTCAAACAATTTGCAGAACCTCAAAATCCAAATCGAGCATATGAGCTCAATACTGGAAACAATGTCGAAACTGGAAACAATGTCGAAACTGGAAACACCTAAATCACCAGACTCCGACCACCAGAGTGACTTCACCTCCGGCCACGACCTCTTCCATACTCCAACTATCATCCTCCTGAATCTGGGAAAGCTCGGTCACCTATAGATGTCGCGATGATAAATTTTCTAATCAACAGAAAAACTAGGGTTAAAATCTGCATCCCCTAACCACCATCTCCACAGTGCATTGATCCACTTCCCAACATTTTTCCCTGATTCTCCGATCACCACTCCATCACCAAAGAAGATACTGACCACCCCGACCACCTAGATCGACAGAAACTTCCCAAAACATCATTTCTGGTCAAACCAGAAATGCTCAACAAATTTCAAACTAAAAATTCTGATTTTAGTTTTAAAATTCAAGTTTTTATTTAAGTAATCGATTTAAAATCTTGAATCAATGCATCTGGATGATCAAATTTTTACTTATAAAAGGTTTGTTGTATTATATTTTGTTTTCCAGAGACATTACAGTTTTTTATATATTAAATAAAATTATAAACTTAAACTTATGTTCACAGCCATATTTTGTTTAAATCTTAATCCTTAACATAGATTAGATCATGGTATCATGATTTTTGATCAGAATTTAAACCTGGAATCTAGAACAGGCAAGAACACATCACAACACAGGCATGCATTCAGAAACCCAAACATTTATACAGAGAATTCCATCATATTCATCCAAACAAATCATGATTATCACAGGAAACAATCAAGCAACCATATTTACTTAAGGTTATTTAATATAAAAATGTTACTCACTTGAAAATTTTATGAGCAGGGCACTTTTGAAAAACTTCTTTTTTTCTTCTTTCTGAGCAAGGCGTTGAAACTGCTTCAGATTTAAATTTTGAGTTGCTTCTTTTTTTTGTAAACTTTAAATCCTGTTTTTGTTGTAATGCCTTGCTCCCTGATTTACAATTGCATGCATGCTTCCAGATAAAAAAAATGCAAGCTTGGTTGTTTCAAAACAGAAATGGAGGAGACTGCAGGCTTTTTGAGTTGCAGAATTGATGATCAGGTTAATGATTTGCATTCCAGTTTTGAAGATGATTCAGATAGTTTTGGGTTATTTTGGTTAGAGGAAATACTAGTTTCAGATTGGCTTTTTTGAGGGCATTTGCAGGATTTGTTTTGAACAAAATTTTCTGATTTGAATGAAGATTGATTACAGATCAGCTAAAGTTCTTCTCAAGTTTTGAAAAAGAATGGAAAAAGAAAAATTGGGGTTGAGAGGCAATGCTTTAAGCATAAAATGATTTATTTAAACAAAAGAAAAAAAGAAAAATTAAAAAAATGACACATGTCTAATATAGTAACATTTGTCATCTTTGATTTATGTTTACTAAACACATGTTATTTAGGTGTCTTAAGAGATTTACACATGTAATTTAAGTATTTTATTTTAATTTAAAATTGTTTGTAAAAGCCTTTAACTCTTAATTTATTACTTCTTATGTGTGTGTGTGTGTGTATATATATATATATATATATATATATATATATATATATATATATATAAATTTCCCTCTTTTTTTATAGAAAAATAAAACAAACAAATTATAAATAAAAGCTTATCCAAATATATTTTTTAAGTATCTATTCTTTTGAATTTCAAAACATTAAATTCAAATTTAAATTAAATTATAAAATCCAATTTAAAAATCAAGTTATATATATATATATGCATATATAAATACCATTAAATTTTGAAAATAACAAATCCTATTTCTTATAAAATTTATTTATGTACATAAAAACTAGGTATTATTATTTGAAAATAACAAATTTAACAATTTAAATAATTTATAAAAGAGATTATAATTTACTTCTATTACTCAATAAATTAAGATCATTTGTAAATTGTATTTTAAATTCTTATATATAATTTCAAGCAATATTTAAAAATAAAATAAAACAAAGCTTTTATGTTAATCTAATTTAGATTCATATTTAAGTTAATTAAATATAATTTAAACAAACAAGATATACCTTAAATATTTACAAACCATCTAGTTATTTATTAAATAGCTTTTGAAAAGCAAAATGTTAAATTTAAATCAAAATTTCCAATTTACCAAAAATAAATTAGAATTAGAAAATTGCTTTATTTACTGAATTCCAAACCAAAGCTTATATATTTACAATATATACAATTATATATATACATAAATAGGAAACAATTTATTAGCTTTAAAAAGATAAAATTTACCAATTTAAATATTTATTAAAAGAAGATTATTAAATCAATTCAAATTTTATTAACAAAAATTATGAAATCAATTTAATTTCTAACACAGATTATTAAATTTATATTGCCAAAAATTCCGGTATATCACATAAATCATGATCAAAAGATCTTTTTCAACCCTATTTTCAAACCTCTTACATTTCTTTTTACTTGAAAAAAACAATATAAGTATTTACCAACATTTTGAAAATTCCATTTCCTTAAATTTCTATATTAAATGGCCAAACAATTCCCTTTCAAAAACACACCTCCTATAAAACACATTTACCTATTCCTTATAAAAAAATTATAAGTTCACTTCATATTTCAAAACACCTAAAAGTTTTCAAATTAGATTTAAAACTTCTTTCAAAAATATCTAAAATGGTTTATAAAATCTCTTTCTATTTTTAAAACTATTTAAAAATCTTACTTCATAATTTCTGTAGAATCTCCTCTATAAAATATCATTTTCAAGAATCCTTTGTAAATCACTATAGGTAGAACTTTTTATTTAATAAACCCCTTTTTAAAAACAATATATTATTCAAAGTGCCTTTATAAAATAATAATAAAATTTGAAAATCATTTATAGCCTTTAAACCCAAATTGATTTAAGAATTAATTTAATTCGAAACATACTTTAATAATTCGAAAAGAGGCTTAGCAATCCTAATGGTACTAATTTAAGTTACCATTCAATTTTAGTTTCAATCCACCTAACAGTTATTTACATAGATCGACATATATGTAAATAGAACTCATATCCAAAACAGGGAATAACATGTCAATATGAACTAATTATCATATACATGTCCCAATAACATAATAGCAGGAGGGTGATTTGTCCTGCTAAACAGTGTCCAAACAATTCAATCGATTAATAGTAGAGTAAGGATATATTCTGCTAAAGACATGTCCAAACAATTACCCTATAGCAGATTGATGTTTTATTCTGCTAATGAACGTCCATGCAATACAAATAATCGCATTCTAACTTATTCACAGTTGTTTGTCTATTTAATATCATGGACAAGAGATCCTTCGCTTAAAATCAAACAACTTAGAAAGAACCCAACTTAAAACATAACCAATAAATTTTAATAATTAAATCGTAACTTAATATAAATTAAAGCGTAATTAAGTCTTAAATAATCAAAATCAAATCATAATTAAGTCTTATTTAATTAAAAGTAAATTAATAGTTAAACTTTAAACAAATAAGCATTTACTTAGAATTAATCCATAATTAAGTAATAATTAAGTAAATAATTAATCTTTAATTAAATAATAATTAATTAAATAATTTAAATTTAATTAAATAATATTTAAAATAACTAAACTTGATTACATAAAATAATTACCCTTATTAACTTAATTAATCATTAATTAAACTTCTTAATAACTTACTTAATTATCACTAATTAGTCACTAATTACTGACTAATTAATAAATAATTATCCTTGATTAATAAATTAATTAATTATTAAACATACTTAATCTAGTTATAATTAACTTATGTTTTGCTAATTACGTTTGAAAATAGGTTTTCAAATCATTTTAAAAAAACTTTAAAGTTAGAAATCAAAATTTTCCGAACTGCATCCATAACGACTATCGCTATGGACGTAATAACTTAGAATTACTGCTCTAATTTACCATCTAAAATTTTGACCTTACTTTGGATTACTTTTTTAATACATAAAGAAAGGGTTTTTTGAAAACTTTAACTCGAGTTAGAATTTCAACAAAAACATTTACTAACTCCAAACTAGTAAATGATTAGATTTTCGAAATGGATCTCAAGTTCCTATCTTCCATACCATTCAACCATAATCCAAGCATGTATTGTAACGAGCCGTAAATCTTAAATGTTTCAATAATGTGATTAATTGAATTTTTGTGAAATTTTAAATATTAAAATTTAGAAATAAAAATTTGATATTTGGAAAATGTCTAATTGAACATAGCAAACTATAAATTTTCATCTGAAAATATGGAAGTTTATTTTATAGCGTAATTCTATTTCAATTATATCAGTTAATATTTGATGATAATAAAACGTTTTTCAAACCTGAATATTTTTACATTGAAAAATTCTAAATCATCTTCTGACCGAGATGTCATTTTTCGTTTTTCCAAATTCGGACCTCTTTAGCTCCGTCGATCTTTTTTTTCTGCGTTTTTGCTGCATTTTCCGCTGGTAGAAAATTCGATATTTTATAATTCAATCGTACCATTGATATCTGTATACCATTTTGATCATCTCGTCGTCCTGATCTCCATAATATATCCATTTGTGTGTTTTGAGATCCGATATGTGACGGAAGCGATGAAACCGCGCGTTGTATCGGTACCAAAATCCGGACTTTATATTTTTACTTTACGTTAAAAATCTGATACATGACGCTCAAACATTAATTATTTTCCTTAATGAGTCAGCTGAATCTGTGCGGTACCATTGCCACTACATTAAACCCCTAAATAATTCAAACTGATTTCTATTCCTATCCGACCATTTCCTCTTCTATAAAGTAAATACATTGGTAACGTAAAAAGTAATATATTGGTTGCAGGCTGCCATACATACATTTGTTGGAAACTGTTGAGTTTGAAGCTGTTGCTTTTACTTTCTAAATAAATATATGTATACATAAGACTGTTCACTTTCTCTGAGACTACACGTTCCTTCCTTCTCCCATTTTTCCACTCTCCCTCCTCTGTTCTTACCTTTGCTTTTGCCATTTCTATTTTTGTTTGTTTTCCCTCTTCACAACAAAATATTTCCAAAAGCCTGTAGCTTCTCCTTCTCCTCCTATCTCTCTTTCCCTTCTTATTTCCACTCTGACATTCCTCTCAACTCCTCAAAACCCAACTCGGCAGCCTCGTATGCCAGCATCACCCTTGCTCCACCCTCGCAACCTCCATCGACCCCAGTCCCTACGTCAGCTGCCAAACACCGTGCCTCACACCCCTACCGACGACCCCTATTCACACAACAGTCCACCTACAACCAACCAAAAGCATGAACAGCCCCCTCTTCCCCGCGTCCTTCTGGAAACCAGCCACGACCACTCATAGCCGAGATCCACCACGTACACGGCATCTCCTCCACTTTCGCATCAATCGCGCCATTGCCTTGAATTATGGCCGAGCTTCCACTCTTAAATCATATTTACAGTTTACGTTCTTTATTCGTATATTTTGAAAATATACATATAGTTAAGTAAGCAAATCATATTGGGTGGTAGTGATCTTTTCTTTGCTGAATGTTGTTTTGATTTCAAGTATGATAAGGTATATTTGTATACATTTACTGTAAGTGTTATATGAGTGACGTGAGCTTTATGTATGTTATATTTTAAAAGCCGAGTCTGCATATGGTGTGTTATGTGTCTACACATTCTTCTTAGCTTGAATATACATTTATTCGCATATATGTACAAGACATGAGTCTGGGTTTTAGGTATATATGGGATTTTAGTTTATTTGTATTTAAATTGATTTTTGAATATTTTGGCCTGCTACTTGGGCTTCGATTTATATATGTCGTTCTTTTATAAATTGACTTTATATATTAGTTTGTACAGGAGGTATTATATAAATGCTATGTTTATATGTTTTTTTTGTTCAAATAGTCTGAAGTAACTAAGTTCCATTTGTTTATACGGGTATAAGTTTGTAAAGTTATTAAGTTTATATTAGCTTATTTGTAAAGAACGGAATGTACTACATATTATCGTATTTTAAAGTGTACTTGAAGTCTGAGTTTCAAATATATATATATAGTGATGTATTTTATAAGTGATTTGAAATTTACTTTAGAGAAATTTTGTACATAATGTATATAGGTTATAATAATATTTAAAGTATATGGTCTGCATATGTGCCTGGATATGTAGAGATGCATGTGTTTAGCTATATTTTTTCACGTTTTCGTCTGCTTGTGTTGTCTCTTAAAGCTAGAAATGACATATATAGAATAGGTATATAAGATGCGCAAGTCCCTGTTTATTATATATAATAGTAGTATTGATTTTGAAATGTGCTTAATAATATTTATTCTAAAAGGGTAAAGGTATGTATTTATTTCAAGATATAATATATATCTGTGTGTGTGTGTTTGATTTTGTTATAAGGGTGTTTTAGTTTAAAACTATGATATATGTATATATATTCATTTTAATATACGTTGGATTTGGAATATGACTTGATATATAGTTATATATATTCATACATATAAGTCACTCATACCAATTATCTTCATCGATCCTATTCTGATTTGATTTCGTAAATTTCTATTTATCAGCTCTGTTCGTCAAATTCGTGCCAACTTAGCTTTGCGTTGGAATTCGTAGCTTGTTCTGTTGTCAAACTTCTCTAGCCTTGAAAGGTAAGCAATCACTCATGATTAATGTTCTTATATTTATTAAATTTGATTTCAACTGAAACGACAATTGAAATATGCTACTGTTAGTTATTTACATTGTTATATATATGATATTACCTGTATCAGTTCATCTGTGACATTTGACACCATTATCTGCTATTTATATTGATGATATATGTCTGTGATATCGTATTGATATGGTTTTGAAATGGAAGTGATATCGTATTGATATGGTTTTGAAATGGCAATGATATTTAGGTTTTGAAATATAAACTATTTTTGAAAGTTTATTAAATGACCTATCGGTGTAATAATTACATAGTTATTGAAGAGTCCATGATCGGTTAGGGACATACTCTCTGTCTAAACCGAAAACCACTTTAATAACTATTATACGTGGAGTGTGATCCAGAATGAAGTGGTTGGAATGATGACGTTGCTGGATTTGAAGAAAGAGAACGATAATGGATAGCCTTGACACTTGTGTCAAATTTGAAATGACTTAAACAGGAGTCGTGCCGGGCCAACGAGGTTAGCTACCTCTAGCGGACAAACTTCTTCGTAAACTACTCATTACTTGTTTTTGATTGGTGCGCACCCTTGAATTGGGAGTGTTGTTTCGCGGTGTTGCGATCGTTGTGGCGATGCGTTCTCACCAGTCCGGATCAGGCAAATGGTAGTTTCACTACCTTGGGTATTGCCTCATGTTCCTTGTCATACTCGTATCCCTATGCGTGACCACTACGTTTTGTTTTGTGTTATACATATGGAATACTCCCTGATAGCCCACTAGTTTTCGGTGGAGTTTACAGTGCTGTATAGACTATGATGCTTATATAAAATGTGTTAAGAGGGATAATGTTAATGCCTTAACACTATTTTGATACTTTATATTACTAATAGGCATTATCTACTTAGCATACATATAAATGTTTAACAGATCCTTAGAGGATGGTTATCCCAAACATCATTTGAGTTACTTGTATTTCAGTTGTTATTTCACTTGAGATGGATTTATTGATATAAGAATGTTAATCCTGACTCGAATGTTTTGTATTTTGCTTTACGCTCGGGTCAGACCAAGTGTACCTGTATTCGAGACTCGCCTTTAGAGTTGGAGCTTCACTTGGAGATCCAGCTTTCTGATATTCGGTTGATTCCAGTGATGTACTTTGATCTTTTATTTGACTATTGTATTCGAGACCTCTATGCATCTTGTTTAACTCTGTTATATATATATAGTAGCTTCGTAAACTACTATTCATTTGTTTCCGCTGCATATTGTTATATTACTCTGTGTCTGTGATTCTGTGATTATTTATTTACTATATATGCTGAGTTTTGCCAAATATAAACTTACAATATGGTATTTTGAGCAATTCAATTCTGGCATGTTTGGATGCGAATGGTTGAAAATATCAGGTCGTTACATATATGAAAGATACCAAATCCTATCCTCATCATATTGTAGTAAAATCACCACATTCATATCCAAACACATCACCTAACCATCAATCTCAAATCAAATGCTAAACTATAATTTAGCACATACACAAAGCATCCAAGCCATATCATAATCCAAACACAACATCATATAAATATATAGCCATATAACTAAAAAATATATAAACGTAAGATCTTTTCTGAAAAGTTAAGAATTTACTCACCGAAGGCTATCCAAACTTTCGCTGACTTGGGTAAGACCTAGCACTTTCATTCCAAAGCAAAAGGACGGTGTCTTGAATCCTAAATGTACTAGATAGGGCTGGGCTATGGATGAACAAGGAAGTGAGACATGTTTTGGTAATGTAGAGCGACTTCGAATAAACATCGATTTCTCAATAATAAACCCGAAAATAGGTCATTTTGCAACTGATTTTTGGGCTATCTACTCACAAAATTTCAAAAAGCACTCAAAAATAAAGCTATTGGAATTTCTTTTCTCTATCATTTCAAAAAATGAACCACTCATTGTCGATTAGTTTTGATGAAGTTATGATCAAAAGAAGAAGGGTAAGTTTTGAACTTAAAATTCTAGGTGAAAAATTGCTTTGCAAAGATTGGGTAATTTTGACATAGTTATGATAAAAATTTGAAAAAATGGTTAACTATAACATTGTAGCCACTAAATTTCACACGGCTTAAAAAAAGAAAACCTCCATTTGAGTTAGAAATGAGGATGAAAAGGTTGATGGAAAGAGGACGAAAAATGGAGAAACATATGACTATTTATAGGCGATTTTCCTATGTCATCATTATATCCAGTCACATCACAAATCTTTTATGATATACACATATATATAATTAAATTTAATCACATCACTCTTTATATATATAATTATGTTTAGTCATATCACTTTCTTATATATATATAATTGTAATGTTTAGTCACATCACCCTTCTTTATATATATATTTATTATGTTTAGTCGCATCGCCTTCTTTTATATATATATATATGTTTAATTATTAATTAGCTAAGATGTGACAAGAGATAATTATGGTTAATGATTTCAAAAATCCAAGATGTGATAATACTTTATATATATATATATATATATATATATATATTTAAAAAAAATGTTTATTATTTTAAGACTATGTCTTGTCACATCACTTAGTAATCTAAATTAACATAAGATAATTTATTTCTACGTGTATTATTATATAGTTGACGAACTCTTATATATATGTGTATATGGTGCACAAAAGACGAATAACATTCCTGACAACTTTCCAATGTCGAAAGGTCGAAATTTCTGAAAACGTTCTTTGGCCACATTTTCTATTTTTCTATGAACTATTTAATTTGGTACACAAATTTTGAAAATGATTTTACCATCATTATTAGTTAATTAAAATGATTTTATTTTCATTATAAAACCTATATATTGAATATTTAAAATTAATTAATTATTCACTAATCAAAGTAGTGAAATTCCGGGTCGTTACATTATCCATATTCAACTTCATTAGTTCATTAAAAAAAATTGGTTCAATAATAACATTTACTACTAACTATGCTACACTAAAAAGAGATTTTGCCATTTAGTTGACTATAGTAGACTGTGGTATCAACCTACTATAACCAAGGAATGACTTCCTTATTGAATATTGTTTCAATTCTAATGCATCAACTCAGACCGAACTATAGTCGTTCGATGGTCACAACACCATGATTTATATATAATCAAAGTGAAGTGTCCATATCAAAGTTCAATAGTATTCTCAAGTCAAGAGAAATTTATAATATCGTCATTATGAGATTTGCTTTTTGGCCTAACTATTATTAACTAATAGAAAACTCTCGAACAGTCATTCCATTCCATTGTCATCCCATGACTGTGAGTAGTCATCCCATAACTGTGAGTCGTAACCCTTTGGTGCCATAGTAGTCATGATAATGCATTGTCCAACATTTAGACAGCGTTACGGACTCTAGTCTCAATGGATGTATCAATGTCCTTTCTCGGTTCAAAAATAAAATGTATTTCTGTTGTGATAATTACTTACAATTGCAATTAATTACAATTGAAAATTATTTAAGGACTTACTTATTTATATGCTTTTAATTAATTATTTTATATCATAATATAACATATCATAAAAAAGAAATCAAACATCTTTTATTTTGAATAAGATTTATTATAGAGTTAGACAATTTACAATAAATTGTATAATTACAAATTTAGATAATCTACCCCTAGTATCAAAATAAATCTTCTTTTAGGTCTCGTTCGACTTGGTGTAAGAGGAAAACTATAGTTCCCACTTTTATCACCTCGATCATTCAAAGTCATCATCATTTCCTTTGTCTTTTATAGATCTTGCCTTAGATAGTCCTCCAACCTCCACAGCATTAGCTTCACTACTCTAAGCTTTTGTGTCCTGTTGGCATAGATATCTCTCAACTTGAGAGTAAAAGTCCACGAGGTCCACCGGCAGATCTCGTTCCAATGCTTTCTTAAAATTGTCATATTAGAAACTTTAAAAACTATCTTCATCAGTACTATCAATGAGTCTGGTTTCTAAAATGTAGCGGCTATTGTGTTAAATCCAATCAAGTAACTTTGCAAATCTCATTCTCACTCTACTTTACACCTGAAAATCCCTTGGTCAAACTATATGGGTATGCCGAACGAGCGGCTCAGCATTTATACGTCGACTGGACCACAGTGGAGATGGTAGCGCAATGGAGAAACTCGTCCCATCGTAGATGACCTGCTTATGATTCAAAGCATATCATAACTGACTCTCACGATACGCTTTGGGGAGCAAATGTTACCCAATTACTTGTCTTGGGTATGAGATACTGATTATTGACCTAAATGCACTGTTTGACACATAAATCTCGTTTGGCCTAAATGCACCGTTCGACCTAAATGCATCGTTCGGCATCCTTCTGTCGACCATCATCGCTCGGTTAGGGTGGCTCAACATTTGTCCGTTCGGCATAAATACTTTAGTCGCATATCGCTCGGCAATAAAAAGATGATTACGTGGCTTGGTAAGGAAGGCTATGTGGTTCGGTGATCTCTCGCTCGGCCTTGATGGGGAGATCGATGTTCGGTCTTAGAGAGGGAGTAGTCGCTCGACCATTATCACTCGGCTAACTTCGTTCGGCAATCGTCGTTCGGCTAGTAAAGTTAAGGGTGGTACGGCTCGATCTGGATGCTCAGGAAAGATGGCTTGGCATGGGTGGTTTGGTCGAGGAAGCACGGACATATGTCACTCGATGTGGAACGTTCGACGCACATCGCTCGGTGCATTCTAGAGAAGTTGGCGGGTTATCAGGACTACAACAAAGTAAGGAGATTGGCATGGTTTCGCTTCGAGTCAACTAACCATTTTCTTCGAATACTTTATGGTCTTACTTTGAGTCACTTGCTAAAATGATCACCAGTCGGCCACGACGACTCGTAGTTCCTGGGTCGACCGATTGTCGTTCGACATTCATCGATCGGCATTTATCGATCGGCCTGTCTCGTTTGGCATGCCTAGCTCGGTGCACAGATGTGACCCACTATGGGCCGAGATACCTTGTTCCTGGGTCCATGAAGGAAGTCCAGCCTATCTTCGCCTATAAATACAGGGGTAGGGGCGCAGTGAAAAAGGACCTTTCTTCAAGAACACTGGGGAGACTCTGTCATTTCCAAGACTTATTCTTTTTAGTTAGAACTTGTATTCAAGTTGTTGGTATACAGATTGTATATGTATTCAATTGTTTGAAAAAGCAATAAAGATTAACCTCAAAGTGGACATAGGCAGTTACGTCGAACCACTATAAATCGAGTGTTCTAGTTTATGCAATTAATTCTGCATATATTCCTCTATTTTAATTTTCTATCTTCATTAATCTTTCTGTACAAATCTTTCTTTGGGTGTTAGTGACCAATTTGGGTGCTAATAATTTGGTGCTTTCATTGATAAATCACATTCTCAGGTTATTAGGATCTACTTTGTAGTCACTGGATTGAAGAAATCTCCTGAAGGAGATCCAAAACATTCACAGGAAGTCCGTTGATTCTACTCTGAGTTCCTATCAATAATTCTACAGCGGGAAGACCTCGTACCAGATCAGCCTCTCATAAGGCGGACGTCCATGAGACTGCTAGCATCCAACAAGTAGGACCCAGCAATCAATAAGTTAATCCAGGCACAGGGACTGTCGCCACCCAAAACCAAATGGAAGTTGTCACTAGAACATAGTTCAACGAGCTGATGAGCGAACTCATGGAAAGCAGGCAACTCAAAGAACAGATTCAAGCTAACGCCAACCTCATGAATCAACAACAGGATCAGAATGCTAGAGGTAGCCTCGCTCCTTACTCCTCATTTGACAGCTCGACTTCATCCGATGAACCTCCCAGGCGTAGACGCCGTAGAACTGAAACAACACGAGTAGGTGTTGCTGATCAATCAACCAGGGATGGTCCAGGTTCCCTACCTGGAGCCATGGCACCTCACTTACATCAAGGGAATCACAACCAAGCTGGAGCAGGAAACTTAAGATCTGGAGCACAAGTGGAAGCTAGACGGCCGGCTCACTAGGGTCCTAATGAAGTTGGTCCCCAAGATACATGTTTGGCAAATCGCCAACAGAGGAGGCACCAACCCGAACGGTCTCGTAGGACAGATTCCAACCTGCCATCTTCCATACAAACCTCAGATCTATCAGCTATGTTCAAACAGCTGACGAGAAAAAAAATCAATGCTTGACTATTGATGATTGGGGGATATCCTGGAGTCATACTCCATTCAAAGATACTATTCTACAGGCCGAGTACCCCAGGAAGTTTAACATGCCAACTATTCTGACCTACAAAGGGAACTCTGATCCCCGGCAGCATGTGATGAGATATGAATGGATGATGGATTCAGCTAGAGCAAATGATGCAACTAAGTGTAGATGCTTTCCGATAACATTATCTGCAATCGCTACCATGTGGTTCACCCAACTTCCTATGCAGTCTATCTCCAACTTTGATGAGTTAGCAATGAAATTTGTGGAACATTTCAGGATTCATGCAACTCGTCCCAAGGACATGATGTCCTTGTCCAGTGTGATTCAGGCTCCAAGGAAGTCGTTAAAAGAGTACTTACAGAGATTTCACGTTGCAGCTACTGAAGTTAGCAACCCAAATGACCATGCCATTCTGATGGCTGTGATGCAAGGAGTGGATCCAGATTCAGAGTTTGGCGATTGGCTGGCAGGAAAGCCTCCGACTACACTAGAGCGTTTCTATTCAAAGGCGCATCAATTCATAAAAAAAGAGGAAGCCAGGTAGATGAGGCGAGACAATGCACCAAGGCCTGGCAAGGAGACTGTAAAGAGAAACATCGCTATAAAACAATCTGGTGATAACTTGAGGAAGGTCCAGGTCAATGTCCAAAACAAGCCAGGGCAATCTAAAGGATCCGGAGGAGAAAATCCTGGGAAGAAAAAGGAAGCAGGAAAGTGGAAACCAAGGATTCCAACTTACACGAATACACTCCTCTGAATGCATCTCTGGAAAATATCTGCCTAGCAACTTGCAATACTTTTCAATACTAAAAGGCACGCCCGAAAGAGTCCAAAGAGGAACAAAAGCGGACTAGGAAGTATTGCCACTTCCATGAGACTTACGGGCACAATACCGAGGAGCGTAGACACCTCCACGATGCCATAGAAAAGCTGATTCGACAGAAAAAGTTGCAGCAGTTTGTCAAGAACCCCTAGGAAGGTAGATAAGGAACATCAGGCCACGGGCGCGGGCAAGCTCCACGCCATCCAGAGGAACCTTGTCGAACTGTAGGTAGACTAATCATAAGCACGATGTCAGTGGACCTCACCCTGCAGATAAGAATTGGCAAGAAATGGAGCGGTATGCTAATTCTCTAAGGCATGCAGATTTGAATGTTGTTCAAATACGGAGATGGGTCTCCGGCTAAGCAGTAGCGAACGATGATGGACAATATAGTATTCAGAAGAATAGATGCCGATCAGGTGGAGGCTCCTACCGTTGACCCGATGGTCATCTCCATGACGATCGGGCCAGCATTGGTTAAAAGAATATTGATTGATTGCGGAAGTTCTATTAATATCATCTTTATGAAAGCATATGACCAAATCAAGATGGAGACAAAGGATTTAATACCATCTAAAGCCGATATCCATGGCTTTAATGGTGCAGCTATCGATGTAGTGGGTTTTGTTGAATTACCAGTTGAACTTGGGCAAGGTGAACATAGGAGGATGCGAATCCTACCTTTCATCGTTTTGGATGTTAATTCTCCGTACAATGTGTTTCTGGGTCGACCGGCCCTGGCAGAGTTTATGGCAGCTTTGCCCCCTTGATGTTTAACCTTGAAATTTTCGACAGACAAAGGAGTTGGTGTTGTGCATGGCGATCAGGCAACTGGTCGTGCATGTTATGTGACTGAGCTGAGAGAGGCCTAGCGAAGAGAGAAAGGAAAGGTTGTGGACAGCTCCGTCCACACCCGAGTCATTGAAAATTGACAAGAAGTGCTCGAGCCCTAGCTCGGGCAACATGATCGGATCTATAGAGACATAGATCCAAGAGATGATAATGAGGAACCTAGGGAGGCAAAAGCAGCATCAGCTGAACTGACGATTGGCATTCCAGTTAGCCGAGATAACTCATCGCGAGTACTTAAGATTTGATTAAAACTCAACCCCTCAATGGCTGAGGAACTCACTGATTTCCTCCGAGCAAATCTGGATGTTTTCGTTTGGATATATCCTGATATGTGTGGGATTTCTCCCGCCATTACGAGTCATATGTTGAACATAGTCCCTAGGTACGTACCAGTAAAGCAAAAAAGGAGAGGCATGGACCTGGAGAGGTCCGCTGCTCTGAGAGAGGAGGTGGGCGAACTCAAAGCCAATAGGTTCGTCCGCGATGCCTTCCACCCTGAATGGGTGTCTAACCCCGTGCTAGTGAGAAAAGCAAATGGGAAATGGAGAACCTACATAGATTACACTGATCCGAACAAAGCATGCCCTAAGGATAGTTTCCATTTACCCAAAATTAACCAGCTGGTCGACACAATGGCAGGGCACGAGTTATTGTCATTTATGGATGCGTACTCGAGGTATAATCTAATCCCGATGCACATTCCAGACCAAGAGCACACTAGTTTTGTCATAGACATTGGGCTGTATTGTTACGTGGTAATGTCTATGGGATTGAAAAATGCAGGAGCAACTTATCAGCGCATAGTAAATCGGATGTTTAAAGACCTGATCCGTAGAACAATGGAAGTCTATGTGGATGACATGCTCGTGAAGTCACGACAGTCAAACGACCACATTCGAGACTTTGCGGAAATGTTTGATATACTCAGATATTATTGAATGAAGATCAATCCTTTGAAGTGTTCCTTTAGCATTACGTCAGGGAAGTTTTTGGGTTTAATTGTTAATGCACGGGGAATTGAAGCTAACCCAGAAATGATTCAGGCTATCCGAGACATACAAGTTCCTAGAACTATAAAGCAAGTGCAAAGCTTAAATGGAAAAATGGTCGTGCCGAGTCGATTCATATCCAGAGCCGTAGATAGGTGTATTCCCTTCTTCGATTAATAAAGAAAGGAAAGAGAAATGTAGAATGGACGCCCAACTGTGAGGATGCATTTCGAGCTCTGGTAAGGCATTTGGAAAGTCCCCCGGTGCTGTCGAAGCCTGTAGACCATGAAGTGTTGTATGTATACTTGGCTGTATCTCAACATGCCATCAGTACGGCTTTGGTTCGTGAGGAGAAACGAGTTCAAAAGCCGGTGTACTATGTCAGCAAACGTCTAACAGGGGCAGAAAGAAATTGTCCTAAAATTAAGAAGCTGACCTACTGTTTGGTGATTGCATCACGCAAGCTTCGTCCGTACTTTCAAGCATACTCGATCAGTGTTTATACCGATCAACCTTTGCGACAGGTACTCCAACGACCAGAAACCTCTGGAAGGATGTTAAAATGGAATACTGAGTTGAGTCAGTTCGATATTACCTACCTTCCATGAAGGTCCATACAAGAGAAACCGCTAGCGGACTTCAATGCAGAATTCACCGTATCAAACGAACCAAACAGCCATGATGTCATCCCCCCATTCGATGGAAACTGTACACTGATGGGGAATCCAAAAACCGTTGTTCTGGGGCTGGTATAATTCTTATGACTCCTGAAAACCAATCAATTTTTTATGCTTTGAAGCCCAATTTCCCAGCTATAAATAACGAAGCTGAATAGGAAGCATTGATTGTTGGCTTGGAACTTATCAGGGAACTTGGAGTAAAATCGGTAGAAATCTTTTGTGACTCACAATTGGTGGTGTATCAGGTGCGGGGGGACTATCAAGCAAAGGGGCAGAGACTTGCCCCATACCTTGCTCGGGTTCAAGAGCTGTTAGCAGATCTAGAATATTATGATATTTCACATGTCCCGTGTGAAAAAAACAGAGAAGCCGATTCATTGGCAAAATTTGCAAGTACTGGCGATGCATAACAAATGGGATTGGTTCTCGTCGAAACCTTACATGCTTCGAATATAAATGAGATGGAGGTAGATTTCATGTTAGCAACATAAATCGAGAAGGATTCATGGATAGCCCCATTCAAGCAATACTTGCTACACGGGGTCATGCCAGAAAAAAAGAGCGAAAGACGACAAGTCATTCGCAAAGCTTCACGATATTGTAATGCAGGACGGAATAATGTATCGTAAGGGATTCTCAATCCCCTTACTTCGGTGTATTGCCCACGATGGGATAAACGAGTCCTGAAGGAAGTTCATGAAGGAGAATGTGGTGATCATACCGAGGGCAAACATTAGCAAAAAAGATCCTCCGCTATGGATACTATTGGCCAACTGTAAATCGAGATGCTGCGAACTGTGCAAGGAGATGTGATTAATGTCAAAAGTATGCAAAAATCCCAAGAGCTCCGTCAACGGAACTCACACAAATGGTTAGTCCCTGACCATTTTCAATACGGGGAATCGATATAATCGGTTCCTTACCTATCTCCGAAAGTGGTGCAAAAAACGCAATAGTTGTGGTCGATTACTTTACCAAGCGGGCTAAAGTAGTGCCCTTAGCTACAATCACCAACAAAAAGGTCATTAATTTCGTTGTACGAAACATCATATGCCGTTTTGGCCTCCTGTGAACTATCATTACGGACAACGGAACTCAGTTTGAAAGTAGGGAGTTCAAAGAATTTTGTCAAAAGTATGGCATTAAGAAAAGGTTTGCAGCAGTTTTTTATCCAAAAGCCAATGGACAAGTAGAAGCCGTGAACAAAATAATCAAATCCATATTGAAAAAATGTCTAGAAAAGGCTAGAGATAAGTGGGTGGATGAGCTTCCAATGGCACTCTGGGCTTACGAACCACCCACAAATCCACGACTGGCCACACTCCAATCACATTGGCATATGGCACGGAAGCTGTTATACCACTGGAACTTGAAGTTCCTTCACATCGGGTAACTTATTATGACCCTAAGACGAATCAAAATCTTTTGCTGAAATCACTGGACTTTATTGACGAAAAACGTGAAGAAGCTGATTTAAGGGCAGCCGCATATAGGCACCGAGTCGCTCGATATTATAATGAAAAAGTCCAACCTAGAATCTTTGATGCGGGCGATCTAGTTTTGAAGCGAGTATTCCCGATCCCATCGCATATGAATCCCACATGGGAAAGTCCATACGTCATTGAATAGAGGCTTGCAAAGGGAAATTTCAAGCTAGCACCGTTGATGGCGCAACACTCCCCCGAGCATGGAATAACGAGCATCTGTGGTGTTATTATACTTAGTTTATTTCTTTTGCATTTTAGTTGCAATTATTTCCAGTGTATTTTTTATTTCGTTGATTCTTAATTTTCGGCATGTAATGAGATAGCTTAGTTTGTTTTCGTTAATAAAGGCTTGAAGCCATCTTTTCCATGAACTATTGATGTCTCCGTGTGTTGCAATTCTATGGCAAAAATTAAAGTTACATTATTCTGTCTGGCGTATGAATGTGCACAAAAATTTTAAAATCTCCAAGTCCCCAGAGTGCGAACTGGAGTACTCTGAGTCCCCAGAGTGCGGACTAGAGTATAAACGACATAAAATCTTCAAGTCCCCTGGAGTGCGGACTGGAGTACTCTGAGTCCCCAGAGTGTGGACTAGAATATGAACGACTTAAAATCTCCAAGTCCCCAGAGTGCGGGCTGGAGTACTCTGAGTCCTCAGAGTGCAGAATAGAGTATAAACAACTTAAAATCTCCAAGTCCCCAGAGTGTGGACTGGAGTACTTTGAGTCCCTAGAGTGCAGACTAGAGTATAAACGACTTAAAATCTCCAGGTCCATGAAGTGCGGACTGGAGTACTCTAATTCCCCAAAGTGCTAACTAGAGTATAAACGACTTAAAATCTCCGAATCCACCGGAGTGTGGATTGGGGTACTCTGAGTCCACAGAGTGCGGATTAGAGTATAAACGGCTTAAAATCTCTAAGTCCGTAGAGTGCGGACTGGAGTACTCTGAGTCCCTAGAGTGCGGACTGGAGTATAAACGACTTAAAATCTCCAAGTCCTCCAGAGTGCGGACTGGAGTACTCTGAGTCCCCAGAATGTGGACTGAAGTACTCTGAGTTCCTAGAGTGCGAACTAGATTATAAATGGCTTAAAATCTCCAAGTCCCCATAGTGCGGACTGGAGTACTCTGAGTCCCCAAAGTGCGGATTAGAATATAAATGACTTAAAATCTCCAAGTCCCTCGGGGTGTGGCTGGAGTACTCTAAGTCCCCAAAGTGCTGACTAGAGTATAAACGATTTAAAATCTCCAGATCCCCTGAAGTGCGGACTGGAGTACTTTGAGTCCCTAAGAGTGCGGAATAGAGTACAAACGGTGGGGGACTAGAGTACTCTGAGTCCCCAGAGTGCGAAGTAGATTATAAACGACTTAAAATCTCCAAGTCTCCCGGAGTGCAGACTGGAGTACTCTAAGTCCCCAGATTGCGGACTAGGGTACAAACGATTTAAAATCTCGAAGTCCCCAGAGTGCGGACTGGAGTGCTCTGAGTCCCCAAAGTGCGGACTAGAGTATAAACGACTTAAAATCTCCAAGTCCCCAGAGTTCGAACTGGAGTACTCTGAGTCTCCAGAGTGCGGACTAGAGTATAAACGACTTAAAAATCTCCAAGTCCCCAGAGTGCGGACCGGAGTACTCTGAGTCCCCAAAGTGCGAACTAGAGTATAAACGACTTAAAATCTCCAAGTCCCAGGAGTGTGGACTAAAGTGCACTGAGTCCCCAGAGTGCAGACTAGAGTATAAACGACTTAAAACCTCCAAGTCCCCAAAATGCAGACTGGAGTACTCTGAGTCCCTAGAGTGCGGACTAGAGTATAAATGGCTTAAAATCTCCAAGCCCCCCGGAGCGTGGAATGGAGTACTCTGAGTCCCCAGAGTGCAGATTAGAGTATAAACGACTTAAAAATCTCTAAGTCCCCAGAGTGCGAACTGGAGTACTCTGAGTCCCTAGAGTGCGGGCTAGAGTATAAACGACTTAAAAATCTCTAAGTCCCCAGAGCGCGGATTGTAGTACTCTAAGTCTTCAGAGTGTGGACTAGAGTATAAACGACCTAAAACCTCCAAGTCCCCATAGTATGGACTAAAAGTATTCTAAGTGCCTGAAGCATGGAATAGAGGATCTACGATTCTCAAAAAATTTCCGAGTCACATGGAGGTAAACTGGAGCTTGTGTAACTCACCAAATTCTGAGCTATTAAAACAAGTTAGACAATAAGCTGAAAAGCAAAAGTCATCAAAAAATAAAGAAACTAAGTTTTGTTCATCAATCCTAAAACACAGTTCCGCTACAGTTCCTCCTAAACTCGGAGTCAAAAGTCTATTTACATTGGCTATGAAAATAAATAGAAATAATCACATAATCCAGGCCGACTCTCGTTGAACGAGCATGATAGCTACTTCTTTGACTTCTTCGCTTTCCTCGGTTTCTCAAACAACTCCTCCCCCACGTGTTTTCTCTTGGACGCTTTACTTGCAAGGGAAGTGGTGTTCGAGGAAGGAAGAGGAACTTCCAGCGGCCTGGTTCCACCGAGGAGTATGACCTTCAAAGGCATGTTCAAGGGATCATCTAGTTCCACTACTTGGGGCTCGAACATGATTTCGGCTTTCTTCTTCTTCTCTTCCATAAGTTGTTCCCCCATGCGCAATTTTGAAGTATGCTTAAAGGCGCCTGTAATTTCAACCTCGTCATGTTCTTCGACGGACGACGGATTTTCAGATTTGTCTTCGTTAAGCGCCTCGATTACTTAAGCGTCAGGTTCAGAAGTCTCTCCCTTTTTCTCCTCCTTCTCCGTAGCGACATCGCTCCTTAGAGTTGGCTTGGGATCAGAACGGCCTACACGAAATCATAAGAGACATATGTTAGAATACATTAACTACTCGTCGAAAATGACGGCCCTTTGAACTTTGAGAAGAAAAGTCATGTACCGATTTTCGGCTGACTCTCAACTGTCCAGGTGTTTCACCCTATGAAATGAGAGATAGAACATGAATATCAAGGCCAGGTCTTTTAGGTCATAGCCAATGTGCTGCTCGAAGGGTCAAGCGATAGGCGACTAGTCGGTTGAATAGGGGGAGGAACTGGAAACTCGGTTGCGGATGGACCGCCCATGTCATTTTTTCCTTTTGCCGAGGAGGAGTCTCTGTTATAAAGAACCTTTGTTGTAGACAAGCCCGAAGGCTCATTCCCTAGAGAAATTCCTTTACTAAAGCTTCTTCGTCAACCTCTTTGGTTCCCAACTCGACCTTTTTGATTTTTAGTAAAGTTTCCTATGCTTCGGCCAAAGATTCGAGGTAGCCCTCGCCAAGAAATGTTAGGTCGCGATGCATAAGAACTCGAGCATTATACTCGGCTATGAGCGGGTCAAACATGCACTTAATCTCCTCTCTACCAGCCTCAACAGCCGTCTCAAGGCGAGAATCAATCTCCGTGAGCGCTATTCTTTTGCCCTCCTCATGGGCTTCATCTTTCAGTGTCTTAGCCTTGGAGAGTTCTTCATCGAGCTTTGTTTTCAGGAGTCGTGTAGCAATAATCTCGTCGCAATATCGTTGCAACTCCTCATGAGTAGCAATTTTTTCTTCCTTTTCTTTGAAAAGTAGCTCTTCCAACTCTTTGACCCATTGAGCGAACGCATCTCTCTCCTTTTGAATGGAGTCTTTCTCCAAAGCTAAGGCGTCGCAGCGTTGAACCGCTTCATCGATCTCTTTCTTATGTGCAGCCTCCATACGATTAACTGCCTCAGCTGTGTCTTTAGCATTTTTCTGACCAGTTTCAAGCTGATACTTGTATGAGGAAAGCTCTTCATCCTAGGCTTTGATAATGACTTTGCCATGGATGGCTTTGAGTTTCAGACGATCAATTTCATGTTGGCGTTCGATAGAAATTTCTGAAACTTTTTCTTCCAAATGAACAAATGTGTCATGTTACACGTAGACATCATTATTGCAAGCAATGGCACTTTGTTTAACGTGCCCTAAAATGTGATGAATCGTTGGAAGCAACTTCAGACCGTCGAAACATATTTTTGGAAACATGGCCTTGAGCTCGGTTAGCTTTTCCACTATTGACGGATCATGTGCAGGAGTGGAAGAAGTATGTCTAGAGACTACAGATTTTTTGTGAGGTTCCCGTGATTGCCTTGTACTACATGAACCGGAGTGTTGGTCGTGGCGAGTCTCGGACTGGGACCCCTTATGAGCGGATTTCTCCCGGTTTTGCTCTGGTTGAGAAGGAGGATCGTGGGAGTATGAGGAGTGATTGTAAATTTTCCTTCGAGACGATGAATCTCGAGGGCGTTAGTCCCTATCGATATCAACGTCTCTATCTCGACGTTTGTCGGACCCCGAATCCTGGTTGGAATGATAGAAAATAGAGGACCCATGAAGGCGGTTGAACCCATGAGAGCATCCCATATCACTTGCATGGAAATTAAATGAACACGAATTAGCAGGAATAACATGATGGATGAAGTTTAAGTGCAAGGTAAGGTGTAAGTGTTATTGTGTGTGTCCTAGTGTTTCCCCCGATGGACCAGTTTCTTTAGCTTTACTTATCGAAGTTTTTTCTCCTTGATTATGGGCTTGAACGCCTTTGTTGCCTCTCGCGGGAGAATGGAGTTTTAGGGCTTCTGGATCGTTGAAGCCGTAATTGACCAAGTCATCGGGAATAGTGAGGTCAGATAAGCCTTTCAGTGAACCCTCTAAGTATTGCGGAGACGGCACTTTCTCCATCGGAGTAATTGTGACTTTTGAGGCTCCGCCCACTGTCTTTTTCCTCAGTTTGTAGGCCAATTTCTAATTTCCCTTTGAAGGAGAAATAGATTCATCAGTGCCATGTGCCTCAACCACTGGTTTCGGAGCAAGACTAGCATTCTCACCCGGTGCTTCTGACACCTCATTTTCTCTAATCTTGCCCTCCTCGGGGGTGTCAAGGGTGCCACATGTCGAAGGCATCGAAGGCCCGGCTTTCCTTTTGCCTTTGTCCAAGGCAGGACCGGTTGTAGTGGCGCCGTGAGGGAGACTTATTCAACGACCTTCCGCCAACAACCCAAATTTCGAGAGCGATTCGTTGGAAATTATGGATCTGATGTCCCAATCTCCTACAGGAACGGCTCGAATAGCTTCGACAGCCTCAAAGTACCCAGAGCCTTCGGGACGTAGGCTGATACTTATAAAAGTCGAGAAAGGGTTTAGAAAGGATGCACTTTCTGCCGTATATAAATATTGATCCACAAAAGAAACTTACTCCCTTCTAACTATCTCCTCACAAAGCTAGTGGGATAGCACATGTAAAACCACTTCGCTTGTATTGGGCGAATTTGCTCCACGACCCCATTAGGATTTGGCACTTGTTATATGGCTCCAGGAATATGAAAGATGGGCTGTCAGATCGTCTCTTGAAATGATAAATGCAGCGGATGTCACCGGGAGTGGGGAGCCTGAATAAAATGCTCATGAAAAGAATGCATGCACCATATATGAATGCATGACTGTTGGGATGTAGTTGTGCTAGGGCGATCTCAATATACTACAATACATTGTGGAGGAAGGAGTTGAATGGTAGCACGCTACCAATCCAGCACATGAATTTGTTGTAGGCAGTATATCCAGCTAGGGGCAAGTAAGGACGATCTTGTCCCGATGGAACCAGGACATCGTCAAAAGGAATTCCATGGATTGAGCATAGTAGGCGAAGTGCGTTTTAATTGATTCTCGAAGCTTGAGAATCGGCCGGAATTGCTCCATCTATGGCATCAGGAGCCAAGTCAACAGATGCAATCATTGGACTCGGGATGTTCTGTGCAGGAGTTATCGATGGATTCGAAGTCCCCACTACTTCCTATTGAGAACTTGGCTCGGGTTTATATGAGACTATGGCAGAGCTTGACTTTCTAGGCATCTCCAATGAGCGTCGAATTTGGATAAAAACCTGTTTGAACTATACTTGAAAGACAATCAATATTAGACATAACGACAAAAGTGCTCCCCCTATGTGGCGTGTGGACTAGTGCAATCGTTCGAGTATAAGTGTAAAAGAATTGAAAGTCAAGAAGATGGTAAAATAAAGTTAAGCATTGAACTGTCATCTTCGAAGACCGTCATCGCTGACCGTCTCCGAGAGCCTGCCCTATGATGGTTTTAGTTTTGAACTCGGACATTAGCACTATATGTTGAAGGCTATTATTTGTTTTTAATCGAGTTGAACTCATGTTTGTGGTTGTTGAAACTGGGGAGTTACCAGTCCGAATCAGTTCGATATGCTTGTTTGCTTAAGTTCCTGTCCTTGTTTATTGTCATATGATTAGGCGTGGGAAGTAAGTGAACTTGACATGTGTTGTGTTCAAGTTAAAATGATTTTGACTGTCATTCCCACTTAAAGGCTCGATGTCGAGCAACTCCCAAAAACATGCGACCGAACGACCCCCTAGACCAGAGACGTCGATCCACTCACTCTCCTCACCAATGCACTCTCAACACCGAACGAAACCGAGCCGCTAACTCAAATCTCTAAAAACATTCATGATGATTGACCCACTCACTTCCTACCTCCCTAACACCATTCTCACATGAAGACTACCGAGCTAGTGACCAGCTTCCACCCAAAAAGCAAATGCCGACCCATTCACACTCACTCCTCCCTCGCTCCTTGGTTACCGAACAACCTCGGTGACCTAATTAGTTCCACTTCCATAACCTAACGGCTCGGCATGAACATTCAGCCAACACCTCTTGAACTCACTAACTCCTACTGACCCACTACTACTTCCTCATCCCTCACTTGGTGGCCCAAAAGGAGCCAGCGTCCTGGGAAACCATCGGTTCAAACCTAAGACATGTTCTAACCTCGGGTTCGACTTCATCACCTACACGGCTCCTACCGTATGTAACCTGAAGAAAACTCGTGAAACCAAATTTTGTACAAAACCCCTAGCTTGAGAAGGTCGGTTGTATGGAAGATTCAAACCTAAGAGAGCAAGTCGAGACTTGGGGAATTGAAAGATTCGAGGCTGGAGTTCGTTTCGATTTGTTGTCAGAGGAAGTTGCAGAGCAGACGCGTTGGATTTAGGATGAGAAAGGAAGATTGAGTGGTAGCTTAAGTTCGGGAGAAGATGGAGTAAAAGGTCATGTGGTGTTGAAGTGAGAGTGAAGAAAAAAAAAGGAAGTGTTAGTTTTTAAATGAGGAAGGGGAGGCCAATAGGCGTTAACTAGTGGACCCGGTCAAAGTACCTCACTGGTTTGGTGAAAAATTATACCGAGCGGCAATGAGAATGTCGAATGAGTGGCTTGGCATTTGTACATCGTCCGGACCACAACGGAAATGGTAAAGCAATGGAGAAAGTCGTCCCATCGGAGATGACCTGCTTGTGATTCAAAGTGTAACGACCCGTGAATTTTCGATAATTTTTATTTGTTTTATTAATTTGAAATCTGAGAAACTGTAAACAATACAATAAAATAACGATAAAATTTTGAAATAAAAATTTAATATTTGAAATACGTCTAGTTAAACATAGCAACTGGTAAATTTTCGTCCGAAAATATGAAAGTTTATTTCGTGCGTAAATTTACTTCAATTTAATCAGTTAAAAAGTGATGAAAATAAAATGTTTTCGAAACCTAAATATTTTCACATAGAAAAATTCTAAATCATCTTCTGAGCAAGATGTCAGTTTGTCGTTTTTCCAAATTTGGACATCTTTGGCTCCGTCGATCTTATTTTTCTGTGTTTTTCATGCATTTTCCGCTAGTAGAAAAATTCGAATTTTTAAAATTCAATCATACTGATGATATCCGTATACCGTTTTGATGTCGTGTCGATCTTGTGGTATATTCAATCCTGTGGTTCAGATTTCTGCTACCCGGTGATATCTATGAAGCGGATAATGGTATCGGTACGTTTCTAAAATTCTTGTGACCCTCTTACCTTTCAGTTGTTTACGTGATAAACTTGAATAGTCATGACTTCTAGCATTTCCAAGATACTTAATAATCTGACCCTTCACGTTTCTTTAAATTTTAATTTATTATGGTGCCTTTTCTTGCTGTGCTTTTTGCATGGTTCATTAAATTGGAAAATGAAGCCTATTCGTCACATTCTTTGTTTTCCTTACCTCTGACACCCATCTTGTACAGTGAAATTTTCTTTCTTATCAATTGTTTCCTTCCTCTTTTATTCTCTTTTGCTTCTAAATTTAACCGCCATTATCTACGCCTCCACTTCATTTTGACCATGCACCGCCCATCTCCAAAGATCCGCCTCCATCATCCTCCACTGGCCGACGACTTAAAGCCAAGCCGCCACGAAATCACTCGACCACCACTTCGGCCACCCTCTGACTCCTCCTCTCCATCCACAGCCACCGTGACCGAAGACAACATCCACCATACCGAGCCCACACGCGACATCCCGGGCTTGGACCACACCTCCCGCCTGCGCCTTCCCTTCCCAGTGAGCACGCAAACCCATATAGCATGCATGAGATGCTCTGGCAACATGCCACGTTTTGATGCCACGGACCCGCCTCCGCTTTCTAGCTCGGGCATGCTACCTAGCTTTCACCTCCAAAGTCGACCACCTTCCCTAGCCGCAACAGTCTCCGACCTTGCTTCCCCATACTTCTGCAACCGAAAGCAACTCCATCACCTTTTTCCTCAGCCTATGCTCGGCATGCTTCTTCTTGCTTTGAAATATATATAGGTATTTCTATTTGCTGGTTAATTCATATGTATATATACACTTTTATATGTAGGCTATAATGTTGTTTCAGATCTCTTCTTTTCAGTGGATTTATAGTTGTAGTACATAAGATCTATTTTCTTTATATGCGTAAATTTATATAATCTGCTGATATAGGTTGTTGTATATATGTATAATGTTACAAACTATACTTTTAATGATTATATAAATTTTATAAAACCTGTTATATGGCATTGTTTATATAATAAATCAGTGGCGTGCTTATATTTTTAAAGTTGTACGTTAATGTATATTTTTGAAGCACTGTATACATGAAAGATAGATAGGCTATTTTGTATATGGATAAGTTATTGTTCATATAGTATATTTGGTTTCTAAAGAGATATATAGCTGTACGTTCAATTGACTGGTTTGGTAAGAGTATTAGTTTTATTAATATTATTTTATTTTAAGTATAAGTTATATTGGAAATGTACAAGCTGCTGCATATGATTTGAGTAACTTATATATATGTATTTAGATTTGCTTGTCTGCATTGTTTATACTTATAATAGTGTACTGAAAGACTAATGTGTTCAAAGAAGCTATGTTTTTATACATTATAATAATTTGCTTATATTGATTTTTATAATAAACAAAGATTATTTTTATTTAAAAAAAATGAAGATTTTTTTTGTATATTACTTTAAATTATACGTATTAATATGGATTTTAGTTTGATTTGTGTTTAAGTAGTGAGTTGATTTTTTTTTTGAAAATTTAAATATATGTGAAAATATTTTGTTCTCATCGATTTCCAATCTATCGGCTTTGATCGTCAAATTCGTGCCAATCTAGCTTTGTTTGGAATTCGTGCTTGGATATTTCAGTGTTCGTATCAGTGTGCGTATCTGTGTCATCGACTGTTCTCTCTAGCCTCGAAAGGTGAGCAATCACTCACGATTAATATTCTTTATTTATTAAATTTGATTTCAATTGAAACGATAATTGAAATATGCTGTTGTTATCTGTTGCACTGTTATTTATGTATCAGTTCACCTTTGACATCTGACACCATTATCTGTTATTTACACGATGATAATCCCGTTTGATTGATAATCGATTGATTGTTTGTTGTTATTGGATGTTAAATTGTAATGTATAAAGTGATAAATATTATGCAATTGAATTGGTCGCAGGATAGTTAAAATTTGAATCGACATATGTGTTGAACTTGATTAGTTAAATTTGTAAAATATGACCCCTTAAATGTTTAATTATTTGACACGTAGAAATAGTTAATCACCCTTGAACCATTTGAATTTATGTTGTATTAGTTGATGTAGTATGAAATTGAATAATCGATGTCGAGTGAAGAACCGTATTAGTATTAGTATAATAACTTTTAATCTGCATGAAATGATAGTGTAGATTCTAGAAATAATTATATTAATTCGCACAAACAACAATGTGAATTAATACGATTATTTCGGGATTATTCGAATTAATTTTTGGACTTTTATTGCTTGTTGTTATTGCTTGTTTATTTAATTTGACACCATCCCAGTTATCACACTGCAAGTTCCCTTTATTATGTTTGATCTTGAATTGAAATTGGAATCGGGTTGACTTAGGATAGAGAATTAAATAAAATCAGAGTGGTCAATAAATTGATTTAAAAATAAAATAATGATTTTATTGGAGCAAAGAAAAAGTTTTGAAATGAAGTTGGAATTTGAATTTTATGAAAGGAAAATGTAAGGATTGAAATCTGAAACAAATATTAACGTAGTAATTGATGAAAGAACATTGTTTGAAATTTAATTATTTAATAATTAAATTTGGAATTATTAATAAATAATTTAGAATTAGTAATAATTGAGTTTTGAAATTATTAAGTTTGAAATCATTTAATAAAATTTGAAATTATAATTAAGTTTGGAATTATAATTAAGTTTGAAATTATAAGTTGAATTTATAATTTAGTTGAAATGACTTGATAATTAAGTTTGAATTCATAATTAAGTGGAAATGATTTAATAATTAAATTTGAATTTATAATCAAGTTTGTAATTATTAAGTTTTGAAATTATTAATAATTAAGATTGAAATTATTTAAAATTTAATAAGATTTAATTATTTGATAATTGAATAAAAATTGAATTCTTTGATAAGAGAAATTAAACTTTTGAATAAGTGGATTTGAACTTCGTTAATAAATGAAATTGAGTTTCTTTATTTATTAAAGTTTTGGAAAAAATTATTAGGTAAGTTAATAAGCGAAACTGAAACTTCTCGATTATGTGAAATTTAGTTCTTTATTAATTGAGTTTGAAATTTGTAACGAAGTCAATAAATAAGTGAAAATTGAATTTCTTTAACAAGAAATAAAATGTGATTTATTGAAATTAATGTAGACGTGTAAATTTGAGAATTGGATTTGACGAATCTAATTTAGTTAAATTTGAAGTTTTGATATAATGAAGATGAACGTAAGTAATTGAGATAATGAATTGGGAATTAAGTAAAATTGTTTTGAATGATAAATTAACTTAACGAATATTGAATGAAATCGATAAATGAATTTAAAATTGGTTTGAATGTTAAATTAAATTAATTTAAATGATTTCGAAATGAAACTTATTTTAGAACTTGAATCAATATTTGAATTGTTTTAAATAAAAATAAAAATTGAATTGTAAACTTTGAAATGGAAATTTGAAAGTTTTGAAACGTAAATTTTGGAAATTAATATTGGAAGACAAATGTAATGTTGATTATAAATTCTAATTGAAATTAAAATTGAAATTGATTTGGTTTTGAAATTTATTAACGACCAATCGGTGTAATAATTACGAAAGTTATTAAAGAAACCGGAATCGGTTATGGATATACTCTCTATCTAAACCGAAAACCACTTTAATAACTATACGCGGAGTGATGATCCAGAATAAAGTGGTTGGAATGATGTACGTGATGACTGAAGAAAGAGAACAATAATGGATAACCTTGACACTTGTGTCAAATTGTAAATGACTAAAATCAGGAGCCGTGCCGGGCCAAATGGGGTTAGCTACCTCGAGCGAACACACTTCTTCGTAACTACTACTCATTACTTGTGATTGATTGGTGCACCCTCGGAATTTCAGGAGTGTTGTTTCGCGGTGTTGCGATCGTTGCGGCGATGCGTTCTCACCAGTCCGGATAAGGCAAACGGCAGTTTCACTACCTTGGGTATTGCCTCATGTGCCTTGTCATACTTGTATCCCTATATACGCGACCACTACGAATTTGTTTTGTGTTATACCTATGGAGTACTCCCTGATATCCCACTAGTTTACGGTGGAGGTTACAGTGCTGTATAGACTATGACGCTTATATAAAATGTGTTAAGGGGGATAATGGTAACGCCTTAACACTATTTTGATATTTTATATTACTAATAGACATTATCTATTTAGCGTATACTACTACATAGTAAATAGTTTAACGGATCCTTAAAGGATGGTTATTCCAACATCCTTTGAGTTACTTGTATTTCGATTGTTATTTCACTTGAGTTGTATTTATTAATATAAGAATGTTAATCCTGACTCGAGTGTTTTGTGTTTTGCTTTACGCTCGGGTCAGACTGAGTGGTTCAGCTTTTGAGACTCACCTTTGGAGTTGGAGCTTCGCCTGGAGATCCAGCTATTTATTCAGCTTTCAGAGATTCAGTTGATTCCAGTGATGTATTTGATTCTTGTATTCGATTATTGCATTCGAGACTTCTGTTGTAACTTATTTAACTCTGATGTATCTTATATATTTATATAGTAGCTTCATGAGCTACTATCACTTTTACTTCCGCTGCATATTATTACTCTGTGTCTGTGATTCTGTGATTATTTATTTACTGTATATCTGAGTTTTGCCAAATTTAAATTAACAATTCGGTATTATGAATTATTCAAGTCCGACATGTGCGGATGCGAATAGTCCAAAATAGCGGGTCGTTACATAAAGCGTATCATGATTGACTCTTACGATACGCTTTGGGGGGGAAATGTTACCCAATTACTTGTCTTGGGTACAAGATACTGATTATCAACCTGAATGTATCATTTGACACATAAATCTCATTTGGCCTAAACGCACCGTTCCGCCTAAATGCACCGTTCGACATCCTTTAGTCGACCATCATCGCTCGGCTAGGATAGCTCGGCATTTCGCCGTTCGACATAAATGCTTTAGTCGCATATCGCTCGACCATAAAGAGACGATTACACGGCTCGGTAAGGAAGGTCGTGTGGTTTGGTGATCTCTCACTCGGCCTTGATGGGGAGATCGACGCTCGGTCTTGGAGAGGGAGTAGTCGCTCGATCAATATCGCTCGGCTAACTTCTTTCGGCAATCCTCGTTCGGCCAGTAAAGTTGAGGGTGGTACGGCTCGGTCTGGATGCTTGGGAAAGAGGCTCTACATGGGTGGTTCGGTCGAGGAAGCACAAACACATATCACTCGGTGTGGAACGTTCGGCACACATCGCTCGGTGCATTCTAGAGAAGTTGGCAGGTTATCAAGACTACAATAAAGTGAGGCGATCAGCATGGTTTCGCATCGAGTCAACTAACCATTTACTTTGAGTACTTTGAGGTCTTACTTCGAGCCACTTGCTAAGATGATCATCGGTCGGCCACGATGACTCGTAGTTCCTGGGTCAGCCGATTGTCGTTCGACATTCATCGACTAGCATTTCTTGATCTAACTGTATCATTTGGCATGCCTGGCTCGATGCGCAGAAGTGACCTACTATGGGCCAAGATACCTTGTTCCTGGGCCCGTGAAGGAAGTCCAGCCTATCTTCGCCTATAAATAGAGAGGCAGGGGCAGGGGCGCAGTGAAAATGGACCTTTTTTCGAAAACACTGGGGAGACTCTGCCATTTCCAAGACTTATTCCTTTTCAGTTAGAACTTATACTCAATTTTTTGGTGTACGGGTTGTAACTGTATTCAATTGTTTGAAAAAGCAATAAAGACTAAACTCAAAGTGGACGTAGGCAGTTACGCCGAACCATTATAAATCTGGTGTTCTAGTTTTTGCAGTTAATTCTGCATATATTCATCTATTTTAATTTCCTATCTTCATTAATCTCTCTACACAAATCTTTCTTTGGGTGTTAGTGACCAATTTTGGTGCTAAAATCTATATATAATTGAATTATCATATAGTCTAAAAAGAAGAAATTAGGAGCAGGCATAAATCAAATCCAATGGAAGGAAGACAAATTATCTTTGAGGGAAAATCTTAGTATTTCATAATTTAGTATATGTATGGTAGAAATTTGGATTTTTTTTTATGCCTTAGGGAATTTTGTACATGTAAACCCTAATTCTCAAAACTCCTCGATACGAAAATGTCAATTATTGGATTAGTCGGAATCTTAATTGTTTTATATATTAATAAAATAGAATTTGATTATTGTTGCCATTTAAATAATTTATGTTCTATGCAATTTCCGCTTCTAATTTCTATTGTTGTAATGAATGGTTCTAAAAATTGTTTGGAAATGATGTGTAAAGTACGAATTTTCTTAATCATAGTTTGCACTGCCTATTTCCGTATTAGATAAACAAAAATCCCTTTTCACTTTACGTTTGTATATGTAAAAGTTGAATAGAAAATAAAGGGTTTAAATTGTGTAGTTTTTTTTTCTTGGTATAGAGGCATTAATGCTATTATATTAATGTAAAATAAGTTTGGTAAAAGGTTCCATTTGAATATATACAAGTTTGTTATGCTAAGGATATTAACTATTTTGTGATCATTATATGGGATCAGAACTTGTATGGATATGGAAGTTTTGACATTTTAAATAACAGTATATGAAGCGAAATCTTTCTACGTACACGTAGGAAGATTTAGTTACGCTAAACTATGTACATATAAGTATATTAATAGCGAATAAATATATTATTAACGTATAATTATAGCGTATTAGCCGCATAGTATAAAATCAATAGGTTAGTAAATAGTTTAAACTCTTTATGAAGGAAGTTAAGGATAATTTTGGAAATTAATTCATAATTAAAGGTGGAATAAGGAGTTTTCCTTATATGGCCTTAAGTGGTAAATGTGATGAGATATTATATACATCTAGTATATGTATAGTTGTATATTATGAAAGAAGAAATATGACTAAGTTAGAGGGATGCGAGGTCGGTAAAAAGCATATAGAAGTCTGCCCAGCTAATCTGACTAGCAGAAGTGTGACATTGGGAATGATGTGAGACATCACCTATATTAAGTACCCACAGTAAACGCGATGTTAGTCCTAATTCTATAGGGGAAGTCTGCACAGATAATCTGGCTATTAATGCCTACGAAAAGTCAAACTAATATGAGACATCATAGTTTGGGTTACGGATCATAAGATGGATATCCTAGTATGGCCAACTTTGTGGTTGGGGTTATTAAGTGGCTATGGGTCTGCCTCCTTCCTAATTAAGAAGTAGTAAATGGTCAAGATTATATTTTAGGTGCAGTAGTGGGGAATCTCTAGAGGGGTCCGCTTTAGGGTTAAAGTATAAAGTGGCTATTATAGGGTTCTCCTGTTCCCATAAAAGAAGTATTAAATATCCTAGTAAGATTTCTTGCGATGTTGATTAGTGAGTACCATAGAGGGGTCCATCTTGGGTTTATGAATCAAAAGACGGGGATCTGCTGCGGAGGGTATATGTATTAAATGGTCAAAGTCTATATAATTTCTAATAAAGAGGTATAAATTGGCTAGGTTATTTTCTCTTACACCGTTAAGGCACGGTCGATGGCAGTTGCATGGGAGTGGGATGGGCCTTTGGCCTATAGTTGAAGATATGTTATACAGGTGGACTGGAAGAGCCTTCAAGCTTACAGCTATAGATATTCTTGGTAGGATATAGTATACAAAGTGTAAGACATATTACTTGTCTAAATGATACTACCCAAATATTATCATGGTAAGGCTTGAGATTATCATTCATCAAATCATTTTGTTGTGACCCCTCCTTATTACAGCATACAAGTTTAATGAGATGATGTTGATGGAGAAGACAAAGGTGGCAGCGAAGGTTTGTGGTATATATATTTATCTATTTTTTGATATATTATGATGTACAAGTTTCAAACTTATTGATGTTATTTTGTGATACTGTACTATGGGTATTTGAGTATGTTGTTCTGAGATTTGAATTTTCACAACATAGATGATTATTTCTATTATCTCTCCCCTTGTGAGATTCTGTAAGCATAGATAGACAGCCCTATATATTGTTTATTGTATCAATTTGCCCAACCAACAATCAGGTTTGAAATGGGTCGAAGGTTCGATGGGCTTATTTGGATTAAAAATTAGGTCTGTTTCAGAGAGGGTTATTACATTTAGCATCAGTGCTTAGATGTAACAACCCACATTTTCCAACACATCTCGGTGTGGCTTTCAGCCTCGTATCGTGCCGAAAAATACAAGTTGTTGTGATTTTCAACATTATAGAGCATAATTATATGGGTAAGTTATAAGACATTCTACACTTTTAGATCTCATAATGGCAGGAATTAAAAAATAAGTACACAAAATAGACATCTCAGAAAAACAGTCTCGAAAACACTTGTTTTACTTAAACATTGTTTTCAAAGTACAATATAAGATCTATAGACATTTAATACGAAAAGTGACTACAACAGGAACAATGAATAATATGAGAACTTGAATGTGAAGCTCCTTTTTCCACATACTATGCCCAATCGACTGCTAACCTACCATCATGTGGTGGGGGGAAACGGAAAGAAGAGAGTAGGTGTGGGTCGAATAAAAATATGGTGAATGAGTACAAGTTTAATATGTGATGATCATGTGCGGTTAACTTCAAAATTATTCTAAATGACATAGGATGTACTATAAGTATCTGTGAATTACTAAGGTTCATGGTTAAGGATTCTTGTCTAATACATAGCTACTACTAATTGTGTAGGCTACGACAAGGGTTGAACTACGGATCGAACCTCGCACTAACGATCGGATAATGTTTTTTGAATTATCCAAAACTACCTATCATCACTACGCTCAATAGGAGAACCCCACAATGAAAAATGCTAATGTGACTCATCATATGCTCCCACTATCCACCTCTCGATCAAAGTGTCAAACGTCTCTTATTGTAGCCTCTTATCGTCTTACTCCAACATCTATATATACCATGTTGTGCCAGAATTGTGCATACAAGAACTCCCGTTATGACTTGGCTCACTCACTTCGTATCTTCGTATGTACTGTATGCTATAACGACGGAATACCATCAGAGTGACTATGTGATATGCCATCCTAGTTAGCTCTTTATAAGGGATTTACGACCCTACAATCACTCGATAGGGGATTTGCGGCCCTATCATTTCTTTACAGAGGATTTATGACCCTACACTTCTCTTGATAGGGGATACAGCCTTATTATCCCTTTATAGGATATTTACAGCCCTACACTTCTCTTGATAGGGAATTTACGACCGTACTAATCCTAGTATGTTTACTTAGCTCAGAAATAGGCTCAAACAATTTGTTTTCCACCTATATAAATTTTCTATGAAAATATATAAATTTTATTGTAAACCTATGACTCAGGCAAAGGTTCAAATTTTGCATTTTTCATGTCTAATGGACGATTGCTTGACCTATATGGTCGATCACTACCGGTCGACCGTTGGGAATTCTAGGTCAACCGGTCGTACATTAAAATTTAAGGTTTTCTACATATTTTTAATTGTCAGTTTAGTTTACATAATTCCATTGATTAGCTTTGTCCTTTGCAGCGATACACTAAAAAAGTAATTATAATGACCAGTCAATATTTCATATATGTCATAGATTTGTACAATTTCAATTTTAATTGTTTAATCTAGGGTTTATAGTTAATTTATAAAAAGGTATGCTAACATCAGATTTGTCAATTTACAGTGATTTTAAAACTACCTAGATTATAGATTTCAAATTAGGGTTTTGCAATATAATCATAAAATAGGTGTATAAATCAATATCCATGTTAATCATTTATAGTAATTAATCTCCTAAGGTTTTAGTGTATTCAATTGTAAAAGCGGTGCATACTTATGAACATCAAGTTAACCTTATATTTTAATTTTTTTATCTAAGATATTAGATAGGGTTTCACAATTCAACTAACATAAAAGGGTGTGCTTGCATCAAATCAGGTTTATCAAGTTGTAGATTTTAAATCTAATCTAGTTTACAGATTCCAATTTAATAACCAAAGAGGTGTGTTATCATTTAACCTCGGATTTATCCATACACTATTACTTCAATTTTAGTTTACTAATAACCGAAATCAAATAGGATAGATCAAATTTAACTTTAATTAATAACTATTTAAATTTGTTCCCACTCATCTATAGCATAAGCTCTTGATCTTGAGAAATTAGCCCCAAAACGATAGCTACTTCCCTAGATCGCCTTAGTTCCCCATGATTGCTAACTCTTACCTCTTTAAATTGATTAGGGATTTTTTTTAGAAAATTAGGGTTTTGAGGAGAAAAATTGATAGAGTTTAGTTATTATATGTTCAACCAAAGAATTAGGGTTTAGTTTACTATCTTATTTATAGAGTTAGCTTAACACTTATGACTATTGGATCAATCTAAGTTATCATCTTAACCACTCATCAACTACTTCAGATGCAAGCAATCAATCTCTGTCGTTGATTCACGTCTCTCTAGATCGCAAATCACTCGAAAAATCATATGTCCGGTCGACCAACATCCCCTTCGGTCAACTGCAACTGGTCGACCTAGGGTCTTCTTTGGTTGATCCGAGGCTTTATTAATTCTTAAATTTAAGTTTTAAAATTTTAAATCCATTTTGACACCCGTAACTCATTCACACTAACTCAGATTACATAATGTTATATATGAAAATAGTTTAGAAAATCGCTACGATTGCAATAATGCAATTTCTATACCCAAATTCGAATGTCTGTGGAAATTTTCTTTTAAGTCCTTGTTTTGTTTTAAGTTATTTGCTTATTAAATTTCATTAAATTTTCGGTGTGTTACAATATTCCTTCTTAAAGGGATTTTGTCTCTGAAATCTAAAAGGATGGAAAAATATAACTTATATACACAACAACCAATAGCTACAACCATCTTACTCGTCCATCATCCACAACAATCATTATCCTCGGAAATTTTCTAATGCAACATATACATGTATATGCAATGTGAAATGCAAGTGAATCTATACTAATGCAAAAGACTAGGTTGTATACTAATCCGGTCGATCTCATGTTATGAAAAATTCTCATGCTATGCATTTAAATGTATGCAACATCCTAAGTAAATTTACTTGTGGTTCTATATGTATGTGAAACCATACAACTCATATGCATAACATCCACTAGCACAACAATAACCAAGAAATAACATGCAACTAAATGTAAGTGCGCACATGTGTACCTAGAGGATTTACTGTACTAACATGTAAAAGAATACAATCCAAACAATACATCCATTATCATCCATTATCCATAACATGTCCTACTGACACATTACAATCATTCCTACCATCCAATGGTCTCTACCTAATCTAGAATCTATTATAAAAATAATATCTTCTAACTAAAATGGAAATGTGCCAACAAGAGTTCAAGATGGGTAGCTTGGACTTTCTCATCAAGCTCTCACGTGCTCTTAACTGGATCGTCTCCCTACAATAGTTGATTTGTCCAATGTCCAAAAATATGGGTAAGTGCATGGCGAATAAAGGACTCGCCTACTTCCCTAACTGACATATGTTGACCTTGGTAACTGCATCGCATAGACACTTCTGCAAGTCCTATGACGGCTTCTCTATACTTTAGCCATGTTTTGTCTTTCCTTGATGATTTTTTACTTTTCTACTTTCCAACTATAGACTCATCTCCATTGATTATAGAAAACTTTACTCCTCGGACCACCCCATATGTCTCTTATCAGCCCTTGCTTTTCTGTCTACCTTGTGCAGCCCTTGTCCCTCTATGAAATAAACCTATCCATATTTTCTCATCCTTTGCCACTAGCTTAAACCATTAATCTGAATGTATGTGCATAGGTAGTTCTCTGCAACCCTTGCTACTAACTAAAATGGTGTTGACATGCACCATGCTAAATAACTTGAGCATAATTATGCACCCATGAAATTGTTGCTCTATGAAATCCTCAATGCACCACAGATTGCCTTAACTTATCAAGTGGTATATCTAGTCACCTCTACTTCTAGGTACCAAGTGAAACAACTTGAATATGGATGGTGTCTCCTTCTGTGGTATTTCCTACTTAGCTCTTTGTTATTTCTCCACTTTACCCAAAGGTATCTTAGCTTGGTGATTTCTTAAATTTTGAAAATCGCATAAATTCTTTTCCAATTTGGCTCAACTTAAGTCATTTCTTTTTCACTATTGGATTGTTTATCAATCTTCTAAAAATCATGGTATCTAAGTATCATGTTTATGTCTACATGGATCTATCTCAAGTTCAGTCAGTGAAATTCTGGTCTATTTTCCCATTCAACCTTCATAATAAAGTCCAATATTAGTTGGAGTTATAATGTAAAATTATTCTAACCAAAAATTTATCAACTTTCTTTTTTTATAAGGATCGCCTTCGCATTCTCAATGCATGCAAGTAACCATATCTTTTTCCTGATGGAGACCTTAATTCTTGAATTTACCATGCATTGCAAAACCTTAGCTAAAATTTTATCTGGCAACCTTTCGTAATTTCCAAATTTTTCTTTTATATTCCTCGTTGTCAATAAGACACTTTCACCAATGTAACCTCTTATCACTTTATTTCAATTATTTTATGCATTTCATGGTTGAGGCAATTTAATATGGAATACTGTCCTGCTATTTTAATTCAAAAGATATGATGACCAATACTTTAGTTTATACTTAAGGATTTCTGCATTTTAATGCATTAGAACCACACTTTTCCTAAAAGGAATGTGAATGCTATAACTTTCCATAAATTACCTAAAACAAGGTTTGTGTTATCTTTGGAATTACAATGAATTATCTCTCTTGTTTTTAATTGAAATAGACAGTACAAAATAAGGTAATTATCCATATTCTGTACATCTCTTTCTTTTAGGTATCTTCCTTATTATTTCAGATGATGCACTTTTTGTTAAAACTAAATAATTTATATAAATTTACCTTTTGACATACTTCATCCCAATGAATTAAAATACTACATAAATCCCATTTTCCTTTTGTTATAACAACTTCCAATTTGTATTACATACCCATATCAATTATCCAAAAATTTACTACGATGGCTAATTTCACATTTTTACTTGCCCAAGTGATTTGAGTCTACCAATTTGGAGCTATTACATAATCTATTAGTTTTAGAAACTACCATTGCCGATTATTTTCCATACACAAATATGTGCAACATTCAATCCTACAATTTCAAGGTTCACATCTAGACATCCGTGTAACACAACTACTATGATATAAATCCAATAGCATGTATATAGTAGATACCTTCCCTTTGTTGTCCGCTGAACGCCCCAAGCCTTTAGGGGACTACATAATATCTGGACCGCCCATCGCCTATAAGTATCCTATTCTCATCGATATGTTACCTACTAATATCCTGTTGTTATAGTTCCCAAACCTATATTGCTGTTCCATTTAAGATTGCCTAACATAATCAAGGAAATGCCTATTTGTAGCTTAACACTGTTAATACGGATTGAAGTAGCCATATTTGTCCCTTTTTACTCCAAATTGAAAAACTTCTTGCATTCATGGTGTAACGACCCAACATTCCAACCCTCAAATGTCGACACTAAATACATCCATGGTATTCGTTTATCGAACACCCAAGTGCCAAAAAGATTGAAAAGTTAGAGTAAAAAAATAGAATGGACCAAGAAAGAGAGAACACAACATCGTAATGTCACAATGCAACGATAATATATAATATCAAAAGATTAGTACAAAAGAGTTACTTCGAAAGCATAAAATGAGAGTTATGAAACCTAAGCACTATCGTTAGCCTAGACAGTTATAACGACCTATCCTCATATATGCTGATATATACAATACACTAATGTAGCAGAAATAAGAATACTACTGAAGTAAAACATCCATCTCATCTTCAAAAGCTCCAAAGCATCCAAAGCTAAATCTGAAAATATACACGGGCTGATTTGAATATTATAAGAAAATAACACCCAAATCAGTCTAGTAAACCAGCATGAGAAACTCAAGCAATATGTGACGTGAACGGTAACAACTGAGACCATATGGATTCTCGTAATGGTTTCTTTCCTCAAATGAAACAACCATACAATGAGTGAATATATCGGTATGATAGAAAATGTCCAAGGTGTAGAACAAAAATCATAAAATAGTTGTTGTGTGTACAACACAACAATAATAGGTATACAATCAATACCACTAAGGCGCATTCGTGTATGGATTTTGCTACAGAGTTCTCCTCGGATCAAGCCGAATTCAAACTCCATGACAAGGATCAAAACTTCTTAACAAGCATCGTGGATCTCTAGATTGAATATACTATAAGGTAAATACAACTGGCCCAACGATGAACTGTGTGGCACTAAGTATAACCAACTCTCGATGCCTAATAATCGAAAGCATACACTAGATGTAGAGTTGATATACCCTTATGGGTAAGCTAAAGCGAGATTGTGCATCCTACTCTAGTTTTAGTCATTTCGATGTCAATGCTACGTTCGATATCTCTCACACGAGTCTTCATCGCTCGAACAAAACACAAATCCTCAAATGGATTCTATCATCTCGAATAGATCATGAATCACTACATGGGTTCGAGCATCTCGAACAAGTCTTGAATCTCCACATATATTCCCATATAAGTCCTCCAACGAATGCTACAACCATCCTCTCTCTTGGAATACTCCTTAAGATAGACAGTCCCACATGATAACGTCATTTGAAATGTTAATGCTGACTATCCCTTGGACTTAATCGTAGGACAGATAGTTCAACCCTATAACATTTCATTTCGTAACTACTTTCAGAACATAGATCGCGCATATGGTGTTGAAGTGGTTTTGGGTTCAAGTCATCTCATATAAGTACACTTTTTTCGCTTACCGAATGCTCCAAAACCAATCGCTAAATTTCAAATTAACTCAATTTCGGCTCTTTCAAAAGTAAGTGAAAGCTAGAGACGTTTCGTACCAATGTTTCTCCCCAAGGGTTCTCATTGGTATGAAATTGCATAGCCTTTCAATACTTCTTATGTCATATTTGGTGAAGTTCGATAGTCAACTAATCGACTATCAAGTTTCAAACAATTGCTTATACAAATCATTATTCTTATACTTAACTCGCTTCCGACATTCCAATTTAACTATTCCTCATCCAAGAGTGATGCTAGGTAAGTTAGAGCACAGGTTGCATATCAAAGCCTTGCTTAGACACTTTATTTTTAAATCTCACAAATAAATAAGTCTACCTTATCGGCTTTTAAGGTTAAGTATAGTATCGATGATTTCCATAAACAACAAAGTATTCAACATGACTAACACATTTTCGACATTCCTGGCTTAATTATTCCTCAGTCAAGTGGGAAGATGGTGGGTTAGAGCTCTATTGCTCATGTCCCTACTCGAACGTCCATCTTAACTCTCATAAATCGATGGGCCTACTTTGTCGACTTGTAGTGTTAAGCATAGTTAATTACTTTTCAAACAAGTAATTTAAACAATTAACTATTTAGCCATTAAGCAATTCTTAACCCCTTTTTGAACCTTTGGTTTTAATTATTAAACCCTTTAGAGATGATATACATATGTATATTAATTTGATTTATAAAACTATATATTTAATAAAAAAACTTTACAAGATAATATTACATAAGATTTTTATACTTTAATAAAATGATCGACTAATCTTCTAAAAACTATATATACTTAAAAATGCTTTTAAAAGACTTTAAAATACTTATAATAGGTTTTAAAAAATTTATTCAAAATATTACTTGAAAATAATAAGTTTATAAAATCATTTAAAACTAGGAAAAATATTTTTTCCTTATATTTTAAAGTAAAACGTCTTCTTTGAAAATTCATAAATATCTCAAAATACTTTTTAAATACTCTAATATGAGTTAGTAATCACTTGTAAAAAGAATGAAATAAAATACTAAAATTTAGATATCTTTTTAAACTTTTAAAGTCCAAAAACTAAGGCTAAACGAAGCAGTTTTGCACAAGTGAAGTTTTGACTACTTTCACTTGCTTTTAGGCCCTCCAAGCACCCCTTTTGCTCATGACCTTCTTGGATAGCGAGAGAGTGGCTTCACTTCTTCAAGATCTAAGTATATTGTATTTGTTGTAATGTTTTCCCAAAGTTCCACTCCAAATTTGAGTTGATTTGGATGAGTTTTGAATTTATTTTCTTCAGAATATAAGTGAAGAAGAAGATATGGAAGAAAGCTTAGTTTTGCTTTGTGAATTTGTGATTATTTAACAAACATATGCCTCTCCTTATGTAGGCTTCAAATGGAGTTGCCTAAGCTATCTCTCACCCCTCCCCCCAACCACTATGCTATGAAAGGCCTACCACTCTACATGCCCGTCACTTCTCCTTCACATCACTTCCATTTAGCAAATTTCTTTAATACCCCTTACATTTTAATATCCCTTATCCATTTGGAATATTCTAGAGTATTCTATTTTCTTTGTAAAGAGAAGTGTTAATTAGTTTCTATTGTGTTCCTTTGATCATTGGACAAGTGCATAAGAGTTCGAGCAACTTATATCGATCAAAAAGCTCTTTACCAATAAACCAATTTTCGGTTATATTATCAATTTTTCTTTGTAAAATATATTTCTGTAAGCAAATTTCAAAAACAAGTTCTCTATCATTATTTATTAATTAAATGATGTTTAACAAGATTATAAAATCACATTTATAACCCTTAACTATATTTCAAGACATTTCGATATTCGAAGATGAAGTGTTCGAATTTCAGGTTCACTACATTCTCCCTCATGTAGAACATTTCATCCTTGAAATTCAAATAAAAACGATAATCAGAGGAGATAGAAGAAAAGGATACATATATAATGTACTATCAAACTATATACAAACTAAACTACAAATCAAAACGCATAATAAGAAACTCCACCTCAAGATTGAGTACACTACAAAAGATATACGTTACTAAGATAAGAAGGAATCCTAATCTATAAGCAACTCTGCATAAAACTCCTTAAAACTCTATTCCGTCTTCCTTGTACAATTCCAAGCGTCCTCACTCAAAGACACTTCTAACTTTAACAAAGGAACAAGCACACAGATACTCAATAACATTCACAATCACTAGCAAGCAAAGCTCATCGTTTTCTAAAGTTCAAAACTCTCCCATTGTTGAAGGATGGTAAACAATCTACTAAGCATATCTTTTGCTTAATAACCTTAGATTATTAATCAGAAGATTATTCATGCTACCTTATTACAAAACGAAGAGTCTTTCCCCAACTCTTCATAAGTCAACATAACACATCATACAAATGTATTAAAGCTTGTACGATGCACATTGACCATCCGTACGCAATATGCGATCTAATCACTTGCTTGATTGCATTGATTTCACTTCCAAACTAGTATAAATCACTTGACCTCTCTAGTGCGGACTCTGTTTTGGTTCCTCGATTAGAAACCTCCATTCTTCTTGCATAGCCATGTACTACAATAGAAAAATTAGGATCGTATCATGAACCGATATCAAGTGTTCGCCATCAGGAATCGAGTGAAAAATCTTTGTTCAGATTGGTGTACCACTCCAAAAACAGGTACTTGAATACTGGATCAAGAACAGTCATGCGAACAAAACGATCTACGTACAACTTACGTACATATTTATCCTATTTGTTTTTTAACTATACCAATTCCTTTAACTAAGATTCCTTTATACAAATTGTATTCCATTCAATAGTAAACTCATTTATGAATCCTTTTATGAAAACATAACTTTAAATTCATAAAACCCATTTACAACTTAAGTTCATACTCATATAATACTCCACCACATCGTAAGAGTGTATACAAAATATCAAATTCATCTTACTTAATAGGGATAATCAACAATTCAAACTTATTTTAATTTGCTATCTTTTCGAAACTCAAGTTTTAAATTCAAGTGTTATATAAACTCAATTTTATATTTTCAAAAATAATTTACTACAAGTTCTATAACGATTCAGAAGTTTCCGACCATCCAAAATCATCGAAATTCCACTTCATTCATAATTGAAAAGTACCAACAGCATATCCTATCATGATGTATATATCATACTTTCCTAATGCATAGACTACATGTGTCCACAAAATAACTTAACAAGAAAACTTTGGATTAAACACCAGTTTTCATTTCAAGCAATATTGAAATAATATATCATATTACCTTTGTATATCAAATCATACTTTCGGGATAAAAATCAATTATACCAAAACCACCCTGTAGCATCCCCACTCAGAAACCCAAAAGTGAACGTCAACGATGTTTTGTCATCACCGAAATTACTTTCAAGCAACAGAAGTGAGTTTAGTACATCTAAACCATACTTTTGGTACTTAACCAAAACCATTTCAAAGCAATATCAAATACTTCATCTAATAGTACTAATATCATGGTCTAAACTATTTTCCAAATATTTACTTTCACAAAACCTAATATTATTTTCACCAAAAGTTTTAAAAACATTTTAAAAGACACCAGGATTTAAGTTCTCAAATTCTCTATTTAAATCCTTTTCCTTTATAAACCATACTATATAAAATCATCTTCTTATATAAACCTTTTCACGGATATTTATTTTCAAACTATTATATCTTTCCTTTTTGATTATAGTAAACATCTTTTATGAAATTTAACTTTTAATTCAACATTATCATTGAACATCTTATGGTAAAATAGTGAAACCAAATTCATAAGGTGATTTTTTCAATGTATCCACAAATATTTTCTACACAATCCCATGATGTAGAAAGGTAAAACTTCTCATAAACTGGTTGAGTACAAATCAACAATCAATAAACAATAGTCTATGTTCCTAACATGGCAAGCATGACTAAATAATCAAGGATATGGGATGTAAAACTATAAGAGGCACTAGCATTAAGCTAAACAAGAATAGGAAAGCCATAAACAGATAGGATGCCCTTACGAATCTGCTTCCCCTTTATAGCGCCAGAAGTGGAAGATGCTGAAGCAAGCGCAAATACCCTAGGCTTCTCCCCTTTCTTGAGCATATGACAATTTCTAATAAAATGGCCAGGTTGATGGCAATCGTAACAACCTTTTGGTGCAAACTATGCCACAATATTCAGAATCTTTTGATCAGTGCTTTCACCATCTACCCTCCTCCACCTGACCTACACTTATAAGAAAAGTGACATTTCTTCCCTCACTTGAAACAAACGAGGTTAGAACTATTCTTTGGCGATTGAAAGTTACGTTTATTATTCTCTGCTGGTGTAGAAACAAGAGACTTTGGTGCCTAACTTTCAAACCTTAAATCCATATTCACCAAATTCACAAAAGATCTCATAAGGTGATTAGTCATATCCCATTGGAACTCAGGGTGCATACATATAATGAACATCTCGTTCTTCTATAGTGGCCTTTCAACCAATCCTAACCCAAACCAAGACAATGCAATGAACCGGTTCTCATACTCCACTACAGCCATGGCACCCTGCTTCAGATCCAAGAAGTTCCAAAATAACAACGTCTTCTTGGCTTATAGATAAAATTCATTTTAACTAATCTTTAAATTAGGTATAAGAGAAGTCATTCTCTTGGACATTAGCTATAATATAACTCCACTAATCTATGGTTGCATTTGTCAGATGTCGCGACGTCAACCTACTCTTCATCGCATCGTATAGCTTCATATCCTTAAAAATCTGATCACACAACTTGATCCAAGTCAGGAACTCTATGATCATCTCCATATCATAAAACCTCTTACCTCCCAACCTCTCATAATCATGGTAGAGCAAAGAAAAACTCATTTAAGGCCTAACCTGCATGACATCCTCTACGATATTCTCCTTTGGTTCCTCAACTGGAGCAAAATTCGATGCTCAATTCCCACCATTCGTGATAGTACTACCTCGACCATCTCTAACATTGGCATCTTTAGTGCTCATAGATATTACTAACTAATTAAAAAGAAACGGATTAATAACATGAAAGAATAGAGTATTCAAAGAAAGGATTACTAAGAAGGAGATATTCCTAGTAAATAATTTAAAAGTCTAGTTTTAAAACATACAAATACGCTCTCATATATATGACACACTCAACTCATTCTAGGGCTTCTCTTACCCTATCTCCAATGAGTCATACCTAAACAAAACCAAGGTGTTCGCTCAACATTGAGCTCTAGTACCAAATGTATTGACCCAACTTTTCGATCCTCGAATATCGATACTAAATACATCCATGGTATTTGTATGTCGAACATCCAACTATCGAAAAGACAAAAAGTTAGGGTATAAAAAAATAAAAATAGAATGGAACAAGAAAGTGAGAACACAACACCAAAATCTCATAATGAAACGATAATATATAATATCAAAAGATCGGTACAAAATGGTACACCAAATATAGGAATTTTAGAATTATGAAGCCTAAAGCTATCATCGGCCTGAACAGTTATAACGACTTGTCCTCACATATGTTGAGATATACAATACAGTAATGCAGCAAAAATAAGAATACTACGGTAGGTAAACATCCAGCTTGTCTTCATAAGCTCCAAAGCGTCCAAAGATAAATCTGAAAATATATACAGGTTGACCCGAGCATTATAAGAAAATAACACCCGAATCAGTCTGGTAAACCAGCATAAGAAACTCAAGAAATATATGACATGTAATAGTAACAACTAAGAATGCATTGATTCCTGTTATGATTTCTTTCCTCAAATGAAAATAACCATCTGATGAGTGAATATATTAGTATAATAGATAATGTCTAGGGTGTAGAACATAAATAATAAAACAGTTGTTGTGCCTATGGCATAACAATCATAGGTATACAATCAATGTTGCTAAGACGCGTTTGTGTATGGATTTTTCCTTGGATATATCCTCAAATCAAGCCAAATCCAAACTCTATGGCAAGAATCGGAACTTTTTTCCGAGCATTGTATATGTCTAGATAGAATATACTATAAGGTAAATACAACTAGCCCAACATGAACTGTGTGGCACCAAGTATAACCAACTCTCGACGCCTAATAATCAAAAGCATACTCTAGATCTAGAGTTGAAGTACCCTTAGGGGTAATCTGAGCCTGAGATTGTGAATCTTACTCTGGTTTTAGTCATTTTCGATGTCGAGGCTACGTTCGAATCTCTCACACAAGTCTTCATTACTCGAACAAAACACTATTCCCTAAATGGATTCCATCATCTCGAATAGACCATAAATCACCGCATGGATTCGAGGCATCTTGAAAATATCTCGAATCTCCACATAGGTTCCCGCATAAGTCCTTCAACAAATTCTAGCGTTGTCCTCTCTCTTGAAATACTCTTTAAGATAGACGATCCCATACGATAACATCGTTTGAAATGATAATGTTGACCTATCCCTTAAACTTAACCTTAGGATAGACAGTTCAACTCTATAGCATTTCACTTCACAACTTCTTCCAGAACATAGATCATGTACATGGTTTTGAAGTGGTTATGGATTCGAGTCATCTCATATAAGTACATTTTTTTCGCTTACCGGACGCTCCAAAACGAATCGACGAATTTCTAGTTAACTCAATTTCGATTCTCTCAGAAGTAAGCGAAAGCTAGAGATGTTTTGTACTAATGCTCCTCTCCAGGATTCTTATTGATATGAAATCATAAAGCCTTTCGATACTTCTTTAGTCATATTTGGTCAAGTCAATGGTTGACTAGTCGACTATCTAGTCAAAAACAATTGCTTAAACAAATCAATATTCGTATACATAACTTGTTTCCGACATTCCAACTTAACTGTTCCTCATCCAAGACTAAAGCAAGGAAAGATAGAGCACTGGTTGCATATCAAAGCCTTACCTAGATACTTCATTCTTGAATCTCACAAATAGATAAGTCTACCTCGTTGGCTTTTAGTGTTAAGTATAGTTTCAAAGGTTTCCATAAACAAGTATGTAATCAACACGATTAACATGTTTCCGACATTCCTAACTTAACTATTTCTCGGTCAAGAGGGAAGCCGGTAGGTTAGAGCTCTATTTCTCGTATCCTTACTCCAACATCAATCTTAACTCTCATAAATAGATAAGCATACTTCGTCGACTTATAGTATTAAGCATGGTTAATTGCTTTTTAAACAAGTAATTTAAAAAATTAACTATTTAGCCACTAACCAATTCTTTAACCCCTTTTTCAACCTTTAGTTTATTTTTTAGAACCATTTAAAGGTGATATACACGTGTATAGCAATTTTATTTATAAAATTAGATATTTAGTAAAACGCTTTAAAAGATAACATTACATAAGATTTTTATACTTTAATAAAATAATCAACTAATCTTCTAAAAACTATACATACTTCTAAATAATTTTAAAATACTTTAAAAATACTTATAATAGGTTTTAAAATATTTATGCAAAATATTACTTGAAAATAACAGGTTTGGAAAATCTTTTAAAACTTGAAGAAACGTGTTTTCCTTATATTTTAAAGTAAAACCTCTTCTTTAAAAATTCACAACTAATTCTTAAAATTTTATAAATATATCAAACCACTTTTAAATTACTCTATATGTGTTAGTAAATACTTATAAAGAAATGAAACAAAATACTTAAATTTACATGTCTTTTTAAACCTTTAAAGTCCAAAAATCCAGGCCAAACGAGGCAATTTTGCATGAGTGAAGTCTTGGTCACTTTTCGAAATGTTACTTAACATTTTACTACGCAAACTTTTTATGGAAGTACGCACACACATAAAAAATAATAAATAAAGGGAGAAATCCCTAATGATCTCTCTATAAAGTTTTATAGAAATCGCCAAAAACAAGGCAATTCCTAAGTGCATCTACAGCGACTATCGCTATAATTGCACTTTCAAATCCGAGTCTAATCTAAACCAAAGTCCATCTATAACCTATGTGCTTTATTTTAATACTATGCCATAAGTCATACAAGTTCATTCTAGTCCATTGAAGTCCAAACATATGATCACATATGCCACTTACTTTCAAAGCAAGAATTAAAACCAATATTTTAACATATGTCAACATCAATTCAAACAGTGTATACACAATCAACACAAGCATATATACTCTATATTTTCATTCAAGATGGTGAGTTAACTTTCCTTTAACCCAAAAGCCAAGCAAGTCCAAGCTAGCCAAGCCCAAACTTTTCCTTGCAACCACGTTCTTTCTTCTCCTTCTTTCACTTTCACTTGCTTTTAGGCCCTCCAAGCACCCTTTTTTCTCATGTCCTTCTTGGATAGGGGGAGAGTGGATTTACTTCTTTAAGATCTAACTAGATTGTATTTGTTGTAATGTCATCCCAAGGTTCCACTCCAAATTACGGTTGATTTGGATGAGTTTTGAATTTGTTTTATTTAGAACATAAGAGAAAAAGAAGATATGGAAGAAAGCTTGGTTTTGCTTTGCGAATCTGTGATTATTTAACAAGGGTATGCCTCTTTTTATATAAGCTTCAAATAGTGTTGCCTAAGGTGGCTCTCACCCCTCCCCTCCCTCCCCACCATGCCATGGAAGGTTCACCACTCCACTTGCACATCACTTCTCCTTTACTTCACTTCCATTTAGCAAATTTCGTTAACACTCCTTACATTTTAATATCTTTTATCCATTTAGAACATTCTAGAATGTTACATGAAGAGGAGTGTTCATTGGTTGCTAATGTGTTCATTTGATTGTTGGACAAGTGCATAAGAGTTCGAACAACTTATATTGATCAAAAATTTGTTTACCGACAAATCAATTTTCGGTCACATTATCGATTTTCCTTCGAAGAATATTTTTTGTTAACAAATTTCAAGAACAAGTTTTCTATCATTATTTATTAATTAAATGATGTTTAACAAGGTCATAAAATCACATTTATTACATTTAACTATGATTTGATATTCAAAGACGAAGTGTTCGAATTTCTGGGTCGCTACATGCAATATCCTTTTGATACACTAAAACATCTTGACTTATCTTTTCCTTATTTTTAAATTGGTTTACTCAAATCATACTTTCCAAACTTCTTCGCCAGGGAACCTATAGTTCCAACCATACTTGGGTGGAAAGATATATAGTGGTGTTTATTTTTTACTACTACGGGAAGTTCAACTTAGCACTATATCTTTTCAATCTTAACTGCTAATTGAATTCCCGTTTTACTTCTTATCTCTGTCCAAACCATTTAAATACTTTCAAGTTCCATAGCCACTTTTTTCCTAATAGGTTGTTCAATCCTATTTATCCAACTCTAATCTATTTTTTTCTTTTTAAGTTTAAGTATAGTCAAAATATTTTCTCTTTAACTTTTTATATCAAAACCTTTGATTTTTTTACACTTACTGCAAAACTAGTAAGTTTTTAAAAATTTAAAACCTTCATTCATTTTTAACAACCGTTTTCTATTTTTCACTAAGGTCATAACATTTGCTTAAATCAAATAATAAAAAATGATTAATTTAACTTAGTAAAAATGTACATGAAATCACATCCTTTTAAAATATTCTTTTATAAATAAGAAATTTTCACAAAATATGTTTTATATTATATTTTTTTTCAAAGAAAATGTATTTCTTTTAGAAGTATTATTATTATTATTATTTTAGAGTTAGACAAAACATTGGTAGAATACGTTTCAAGTACTAACCATTTTTTTATTGTAAAAGGATTTCAAAAATTGATCTTACATACCCTTCAATTTTAATTTTAATTTTCAAAAGATCTTTTATTAAAAGCAAAGTGCATTAAAATAAGTAAATCGATGTGCCCAAAAACAAAACAAAATGCTTTAAAATAGTTATTGAAAAGTCGCTTTTTTATCAAATTCTTTAATTGTTCCTTTTACACAAATTCCGTAAAGTTTGTCTAACTACTTTATACAAAATCATAAATAAAGATTTTTATATATTTAAAATATTAGATATCCACCATTTGTAATAATTTTAGAAAACATTTTCAGTGGTTTACACTTAAATTAGAGTAGACAATAGCAACCTAATTACCTAAGCCCACTTATATCTAATATTGCTTTAAGTGCATACAGTTCTATCTTCCTTTTCAAAGATGGTTACTTAAGTTTATTTTTCAATACAGTGTCCAACTTTAATATGGAAATAATCTAGCCATATCTTTAAGTAAATATGAGTTCTTGCAACTATTACCAATATGAAAATGAGATTTCTACTTTAACAAGGAGAATTTACCTTAAGTTTGTACAGTCCTTTTTCAGTGTTTCCCCTTATACTTCGTTGATATTTTATTCTTACCATATGGAACTCTTGGTACTAATTTTCTTCATTCACCCTTAGTTTAAGAATTTATTTCTCCTGCTAATTGGTTTAGAAAACCTCCACTAACCTTTCTAGAGCCATTCCTCTAAAATTTATACTATTCTTACTATCTGTGATTGGGAATTATTTTTAACTTTCCCAAAGATAGCATAAATACGAATAAAGAGAATTACGATATATGTAAATAAAATCTTTGGAAAATCTTTTGAAAACTTTTATCTGTGTATATGTATAGGTATATTTTCAAAACCTATTTTTGAAAACTTCTTGGAAAAATTTTGGAATTTTTTTTGAAAAACTGTCTTTTTTTCAAAAACTTTCTGGTATGTTCTCTCAATACGTGCCTAACTCTTATAGGATCCTAAACCTAAGCTCTGATACCAAACGTAACAATCTTTTTTCGACACACTGATCCAAAGCTCAACATGGCTTTGGGACTTATTTCTTGTCGAAAAATGCGAGCTATTAGGATTTTAAACATCATAGAGCATAATTATAAACAAAAGTTCCAAGACATTCTACACTGTTAGATCTCACAGTGGAAGGAATCAAAATATAAGCACATAAAATAGACATCTCAAAAAAACAGTCTCCAAAATACTTTTTTTACGTATACACTATTTTCAAAGTACAATATAAGATTTACAGACATTTAATACAATAAAATGACTTCCTAAGGAATAATGAATAATATAAGAACTCTAATGTCAAGCTCCTTTATCCATGTACTATGCCCAATCAAATGATAACCTGCCATCCTATGGTGGAAAAAATAGAAAGGAGGGAGTGGGTCGGATAAAAGTATGGAGAAGAAGTACAGGTTTAATAAGTGATAAAACATGTGGGCTACAAGTTAGCTTCAAAACTATTCTAAATGACAAGATGTACTGAAAGTGTCGGTAATTTATTAAGGTCCATGCCTAAGGATGCTTATCAAATACATGCATACACTACCACTTATGTAGGCTACTGCAACGATTGAACTACGGATCAAACCTCACACTAACGATTAGCTAATGTCCTTTCGAATTATCCAAAACTACCTATCATCACTATGCTTAAGAAATGAATCCCGAAATGTAAACTCGCATTGCAAACCAGTAATGCAACTCATCGTATGCACCCATTGTCCTCCTCTCGATTGTAGTGCCAAACATCTCTTATCGTAGCGTCTTATAGTCTTATTCCGACGTCCATCTATACTACAAGGCATTAGAACCGTGAGTACAAGAAATCCTGTTAGGACTGGGCTCACTTACTTGGTATCTCCGTAAGTGTTACGCGCCATCACGACGAAAAACCACCCTAGTGTTTACATGATATGTCGTCCTAGCTGGCTATATATAGAGGATTTACGGCCTACAATCTCTTGATAGTGGATTTACGACCCAATTATTTGTTTATAGGGGATTCACGGTCCTATACTTACCTTGATAATGGATTTATGGCCCTACACTTCTCTTGATTGGGGGTCTACGACCAACCAACCCTAGTATGTTTACTTAATTCAGAAATAGGCTCAAACGATCAATTTTCCATTTATATAATTTTCTTTACAAAATTATATAAATTTTATTATAAACGTGGGCCTCGAGCTAAGGTTCAAATTCTACATTTTTTACGTCAAATGATCGATCGCTTGACTTGTATGATCGACCGCTACCAATCAACCGCTGGGAGTTCTGGTTACTCAAAAATTTAAGGTTTTCTACATATTTTTAATTGTCATTTAGTTTGTTTAATTCTATAAGTTAGCATTTGTCCTTTGCAGTGATTACACTAAACAAGTAATTACAATGACTAATCAATATTTCACAAATTTATAGATTGTACAATTTCATTTTTATTTTAGCATATTCAATTATAAAAGCATTGTATATTTACGAACATCGAGTTAACTTTTACTGTAATTTTTAATCTAAGATTTTAGATACCATTTTACAATTTAATTAATATAAAAGGGTTTACTTGCATCAAATCAGGTTTATCAAAATATAATTTTAAATCAAATCTAGTTTACAGGTTCCAATTTAATATCAAAGAGGCATGCTAGCGTTTAACCTTGGATTTATTGTAACGGCCTGGAATTTTTAACGTTTCGAATGAGAATATTCAATTTATTTAAATATTCATATTTGATTCAAATTTGATAAATAATAAGAAAATCAAATTTTAATAAAACGACTTGATTTTTATTGACGTATTTTTAATTTGATTTATAGGATTTTTTATAATTTATAATTTGAAATTATATAAATTACCGTTTGATGTATTTTTTAGCAAACAATGTAATTTTTGAAATTTAACATAGTAAGCTAACTAGTGTATATTTTTTTGATCGAGTTGCATTTCTGCACACAATCATATTTTTGTTTTAACATTCGCGGTTCATATGCGAACGGATTTTATGTAGCGAAATGCCATAAATTTATAAATAAACATACCGCTACACTTGGAATTTTCAACAACTTGATTTTTCCCTCTTTACATTTCAACTTTTCCTCCTCTTTTTCTTTTTTTTCTTACTTCTATAACAAAGAAATTAACCCAACCCTTTAAAAATGCAAAAACAAAGATTTACTCAACAAATAATTTTAAAACTAGTTTCTTTGAACTCATCTTGACTACTACAAATATATATGTGTTTGGTGGCCCGTGGTGATGCTTGGTCGAACTTGACATGGAACAGTGAAATAGAGTTTCGGTTTTGGCGAGTTTCAAGTAAAGTTAGGGTATGAGGTCTGGTGGACATAAAACGGTGGAGCTCGGTCATGAAATGGGGTAACGACTTTTGCTGGGCTATGTGAAACCTTACAGGTCATGTTTCATGATGATGGATGGAGTTGAATAGGTGACGGTTGCGGAGAGGGGAATGGAGAGTGACACGATGGTGGAATTGTTTCGTTGAACCGTTGACTCAGGGGAGGGAATTAACGTGCATGCAAAGCTTGAAGAAGGAGGTGTTTGTGTTCATGTATTAGTGTGTATTAACGTTTTAGGGAAGAAGAGATTTGAGAGGGTAATTAAAGTTTAAAATGAAATTAGCAAATTGATTATATTATTTAATTCAAAATCATATAAAATGAATATCTCTCTCATATAAGGTCCAATCGAGACACGGTCTTTTGCATTGAGCACGTATGAGCGATATTACACGTTGGAATTAGTCTTGTCAAAATTGAAGTAAGTGAAATTTTGAGTTAAAATAGAACGTCGTTCAATTTTATTTCAAATCGGAACGCTTAAGCATCAACTGAAATTTCAGTGAGTTACCTCACCTTTGAATGATTATTATATGATATATAGTAGGTATAAATTATTTTTTTGAGTTTGAATGATTTATTGGTCTAGTTTGGTTGAATTTACGCTTTTAAAAACTAATGACATTTGAAAAAGAATATAGGGAATTTTGTGGAGAAATATGAATTTCTCACCGTTGTGATTTCAATTTCAGTTATATATCCATTGTCTAAATCATTGAATGCTAAAAGTTCATAATTTGGACCTATTGAATGTGACATTGATATATGTTAAAAGTTGAATCTTTTGGTAAAAAAGGTAGTAATAACATTGGTTAAGTGCTATGGTAGCTTTTGGCCTCTTATAGTACTTTGGAATATTATTAATTACTTTTTTGGATTTGAAATTGATTTTTATTCGGAGAATGATTTTAAATGCGATTTTTAAGATTTTCCAAGATATTTTATTTAAAATAGTTTTTGCACTTTTCTGTTGAAAAGATTTAAAAGTATTTGAGAAGTATTTGTTTTATAGAAAGGTTAAAATAATAACGAGTGTTTATTTTTAAGGAAAATAAATGGGTTTAACTTTTATAGATGAGTAATTATGTTTTAAAAAAGGATAGAAATATTTTGGAATAAATATTTGTGAAAAAAATATTAAATAAAAAGAATAGTTTTGTAAAAGGTGTTTTTATAATAAAAAGAATAGTTTATAAATGGTGTTTTATAATAAAATAATAGTTTTATATAAATAATATTTTTTAAAAGGATATGATACAAATGTGACAAATTGGAAAATAAATTGCATTTGTGGATTTATAGTGATATATGGAGTTATCATTTCATGGAAAGTATACGAGATCTATATAAAGGAGTTTGGTAAATAGAAATGAGATTTATAAGTGAAATTCTATAAATAAGATTTATAAATGAAGTTTTATAAAAGGAGTTTCTATAATTATATTTGGAAATTTATAAAAGGAGTTTATAAATGAATTTGTAGTTTTATAAAAAGATTTTAAAATTTATATAATGAGATTTATAAAAGGAGTATTATAATTATATTAATAGACTTATAAAAAGGGGCTTTGTAAATATAAAAGAGATTTGTAAACGAATTTATAAAAGAAACGAGATTTAATCCTGTATTGACCATTTTAAGTTATGATGGTACGGAAAGTATTCTTTCCATACTTAGCACAAAATTTTGAGGTATGGAATCTCGTATCTATCTTGAGAGTTAAGAATATATGTAGAGGCAAAAATAGTATGCCAACTTATTTAATTACATTGTTAATCGAGGTGTAGTACTGTATGAAGTTGGGAAGTGATGGTAAGTATATTTGGTCCAATTTCTGTGTGATTTATTTACTTACACTAAAGGAAAGTGTTTTGGTTATTGCTATTAATGTTTTTAAATGAAATTTGTTTTAACCCAATTTAGTACAGTTTTGGAAAATGAAGTCTTTCTTAAATTTGTGAATATACTTATACCATAGAGATAAATATATCGGTACATTTCCTAAGTTTTGAAAATGTAGTGCTTTGTGAATATACTTATACAGTTGATATAAGTATATGAAAAAGTTTTCTAGGTTTTGAAAGTGAAATTGTGATTATACTTATATAGTTGAGAGAAGTAAATTGATATTTTTCAAGTATTGAAAGAGTGGAGAGGCTTGTGAATATATCTTCTGAAAAGGTATTTTAACATGAATATCTACAAAGTGATTTTAATTTATAACAAGATTAATTAAAGAGTCTTGGTGGTTACCCATATGCATAAGTAGTATTGGTTTCCATGTGGAATTAAATCTCTAGTTGAATTGTATATTTATTTGATAGTTAAATAACCGACTATCAAATGTTGGCCAGTTTTTAAAATTATCGTTGTCGATTTGAAGAGACCGGGATCAGATATATTATCTGAAAACTACTTCGAACTGGCATAAACGTTCGATGGCATGCCTTATTCAAAGATTCATACAATGGAACCCCACTTACCATCATTTTTTGTTCCATTTAGATATGGTATCATTATAGGATGTTACCACATAAAGAAAACTCTTCTACTTTATCTCGGTTTCTCTTTTTAAAAAGTAATTAAATTAAATACCAAAAAATAGTATAAATAAAATACTAATAAATAAGACTAATTATAGCATAAGTAATCATGTTAGTATAACTATATTTTGCTAGTTCATTTTCTATTATAAAAATATGAATATAAAATGCATTAATTTAAAAATGAAAAAAAAAGTGGAATATATTAGGACTATACAGACTCAAACCGTAGACCTTCTTGGTAAAACAGATCAAACTAGTTATTAGATGCGAACTGTTTCAAAGACCCAATATGCATTTTCTTGCATTAGGCTCTTTCATCAAATGATGATGGAATCAAAGATGGAGTTCTTTGAAGTGCAAGGTTGCTTGCGACTAATCCTAAGGATGTAGTAGAAGCATCGGTTTTTTCAGACCGAGAATAACTTATATGGATGAATGCTAGCATTGCATTGTTGCTTGAAGGGAAATGTTAGTATTCCAAGTGGAATTTGCTAAAAAGGTAAAATGTCGCCTCGACCCTCACAACTGGGAATGACTAAAACAAGGAATATTCTTCAAGGCTATGTGAGTTGCACCCATTAGGGTATAGGCGTCACCCTTCTAGATCACTATTTATGGATTTGGTATGTGCATGAGAGCTCATGGGAAAAGGTCGCAAAGCAACTGGGGTGATGACATATTCGACACTATCCAGTATGGGGTAGGCCGCCCCTGATTTGTGGGGGGTCCATGTGAGGCCCTCGGTACATTTTTCAGAGGTGTGCTGTGGTAGGTGGTACTCTAGTAGCTTTTTCATTGCATGGAATCCATTCTCTAATAAGTGTCTTATGGACTTAGTTGAGCCCAAATATATTGGAACGTGAGATGCAAACATTCTAACTATTTTATATATTTATTTTAAACCCTAGACATTATTATAATATCACAATATTTTATATGAAATAGTCTAGTTATCGCAAGTTAAAAACTTTTCCGTGTTTATATACGGCATGGTCTTACAAGATACATTTATTTTTGAAAGGTTTTATAACATTAAAAATCCATATGATGTGTGTATTTCTCATGTTGGTTTACTAGACTAATCAATACATTATTTTTTATAATGCTTGGGTCTACCTGAGCAGGTTTTCAGATACAGTTATGGATGCCTTGGAGCTTCAGAAGACGAGCTGGATGCCTCCATGGCATATTTATGTATATTTTATTTCTGCTGCATTGGTTGTTATATTTATCAGTATTTGTGAGGTCGGATTGTTATAACTGTCCAGGTTGATGATTGGTTTGTTACTCGTTACGATATGAGATTATGTTTTGTCTTTTCTTTCTTTTCCCTTAACAATCCGTCTTTTTAACACTTGGATGTCCACATGTGAATACCGTTGTTGTATTGGTGTCGATATTTGAGGGTCGAAAAGGTGGGTTGTTATACTTATCCATTTACTGTTACTTCAATTTCAATTTATTAACAACCCAGTCAAATAGGATAGACTAAATTTAACTTTAAATGATTACCTAATTAAATTCGTTCCCACTCACCTTTAGTCTAAGCTCTTGATTTTTAGAAATTGGCCCCTAAACGATAGCTCCTTCCCTAGATCACCTTCGTTTCCCTTGATTGCTTGCACTCACCTCTTTAGATTAATTTTTGGGTTTTAAGAAAATTAGGGTTTGAGGAGAAAAATTGGTAGAGTTTAGTTACTATACGTTCAACCAAAGAGCTAGGGTTTAGTTCACTATCTTATTTAAAGACTTAGGTTAACACTTATAACCACTGGATTAATCTCAACTATCATCTTAACCACCCATCAACTACTTCAGATGCAAGTAATTAGTCTCTACCATTGATTCAAGTCTCTCCGGATCACAAACTGCTTGAAAAATCGTGTCGGATCGATCCCCCATGCCCTTCGATTAACCATTACAAGCGCCCGTAACTTTGTCATAATAACTTGGATTATAAAGTGTTATATATGAAGATCGTCCAGAAAATCACTATGAATGCAATGGTGCAAGTTTCGTACCCAAATTCGAACATCTATGGAATTTTCTTTTAAGTCCTTGTTTTGTTTTGATTTAATTTCTTTATTTAATTCTATTAACTTTTTGGGGTGTTACATTAGGTTACTCGATCAATAGGAATAGACATACGTAAGATTTCTTATTTGTTATTTTTGAAAGTTTTTAAAACCCTACTATATATGTGCACACACTTTTATGAACATAAGTGAACATGCTAGGCAAATCTTCATTTCTACAAATAAAACTATCTTACTATGTTATAACTAAAAGCTAAACCTACAAATGGCATCTTGTGGCTAAAAACAATAGCTTGGAGGTTGGAAACCCCTTAACTGAAGAAATACCTATTGTTCGAGGTATGCTAGAATGGTTTAAGCAATACCCTAGGCATGTAGGGCAAGTTCCCATTCCTCAACAAGAAGCACCAGCGGCACCTGTTGCTCCACTCGTTAACGCAACACCCCGCCATAAGACTTCCTTAAAATGTGTAAGAACTTACATAATATGGGAGGATGGGTATATAAAGGGGTTGAAGATTTCATGGACACCAAGGTTGGGATTAATGGCTGTGAGTGTATATCCTAGAAGTTGGGATAGGAAAATCAGATTAAGAGGAGGATGGCTACATGGCATTTAAAAGGGGAGATGTTGGATTGGTCGACCGTGGTAGTTGAAGAGAATGCTAAAAAAGGAACTACTTAGACTGAATTTAGGGCTCGCTCCGATTCGCGATTCATGTCCAAAGTTGAAGTAAGTTTGCAGTTAGAAAACATTATACAATAAAGGCAAGAAGACTCCACGTTTGAAGGGGTATGTCAACAAGTTCACATGAGCTAGCTAAGTTTGGATTGAGTATAATTGACACCCCGCGAAGAAGGCTATGAAGTTTGTTAAAGGGCTAAATTCTCTATTTAGGAAGCTGCTTTTGACCAATTCCTACAGGCATCACTTACATTATGATAGTTGAAAGGGCCTTACATCAAAAAGTTGGTACTGAGGTAAAGGAGAAGGTAGGATAGGTGCAAAGTCAAGGCGGGGCTAAGAAAGAAGGATTTTGAGCTGATAAGAAGGCCTAGGGAAAGACCACGAAAGTAGCCATGGCATGTCGTATATGTTAGAATAGGGACACATTGCTAAGGACTGCAAAGCGAGTCTAATGAAGGAGGAGTTCAAGGGGATATGCTATCACTATCATAAGGATGGACACCACAAGAATCAATGTCCAAAACTTGCAAAGGAAGAATAAAGTGGGCAAGCTTATGCCATTGAGGTTGTACCTATCTCAAGTAGGTATCCTCTTAGAGACTAAGGAAAAGCTGCATTAGTAGGTACAATTATTACCTCCAAAAGTACTATTCGTACCTTATTTGACCCAGAAGCATCTCATTCATTCATAGTAAGGAATGTTGTTAACTCCTTACATCTAAAAATCCAAGTTGTCACCAACCCGATAGTCGTGTCTAATCCTATTGGGGGGTCAACACTCCTTTCTTTGATTTGTAAACACACAGTTGTGGAAAAATATAACATTGATTATACATGTAATATGCATGTTTTAGGTTTTAAGGGGTTCAGACTTATCTTAGGCATGGATTTGTTGCCTTATTATGGGGTTGTCTTTGGTTGTGATAGAAGGATCATATAGTTAAGGAGCTGTAAGGGATGAGATATAGTGAAATATAGATGTCCACCATCATACACCCTAAAATTCAATTGAGTTAAGCTATTTACAGTCTGTTATCCTATCACAAGATGAGCTTTCATCAGTGCCCATAGTTTGAGAATTTCTAGACATTTTTGAAGAAGTCTTCAGTCTCTCAGCCAAAAGGGAGATCGATCTTAGGATTGATTCAAAGAAGGACACTAGACCCGTCACGTTGCCATTAAGGCATATGGCCCCCAATGAAACGCGAGAATTTGATAACCAGATTTCAGAGCTATCATATAATGAGTTTATTCACCGTAGTACTTCATAACGGGTATTGTCTTTGACACTAAAGCAAATGGTTCTTTGAGACTATGCATTGACTGTGGAGAGCTTAACAAGCTGGCTGAGAAAAATAAATATTCCTTACCTAGAATATATGACTTAGTTGACTAGCTTGTTTGAGACAAAATCTTTTCCCATTTAGACATAGCCATTGGATTCCACTAAGTGAGAATACCCGAGGATAACATGTAGAAGATCGCTTTCCATACTTCAAACGGACTATATGAATGAGAAGTAATGCCTTTCCAGCTGACGAATGCCCTCGTGTACTTTGTGGATTTGATGAGTAAAGTCTTTAGGGGTTATTTGAATAAGTTCGTCGTAGGGTTTGTAGATGATATTCTAACATTCTCCAAAAGTGGAAGGGATTATGAAAATCAATTAAGGCGGGTACTAGAGACCTTGAGGAGGCACCAACTCAAAGCCAAATTCTCAAAGCGTCACTTTTTAAAGAATGAAGTAATATTCTTGGTCATATTGTCTTCGAGAAGGGATTGTCCATGGATCCCACAAAGGCGGAAGCTATTCAAGATTGGAAGATTTAGAAGAATACCATGGAAGTTAAGAGTTTTCCTGGGTTAGCGAGTTATTATAAGAAGTTCATCAAGGACTTCGCAAAGAAAACGGCCCCATTAACTCGCTTAACCAAGATTTTTTTGTTTTTGCACAGGATAAGAAATGCACAGAAGCATTTGAGAAGCTAAAGAAGTTGTTAACTAGTACGTTAGTACTTACTATTCCGGATGGGATGAAGCCTTTCACTGTTTATACCGATGCATGCGGTATGAGATGAGTTGTTCTTATAAAAGAAGGGAAAGTAATAGCCTACGCAAGCAGACGGTTGAAGGTGTTGGAACTGGGCTAGCCCACAGCAGAAGATATGTGTGAATTTAAAAAAAAATCCCTTCTTGGATCTATATTGGGCCTATAAAGTCTAATTTATTTAGAACATATCTAAATTTAATTTAAATAAAATCTCTTATTTCATTTTGATTTATAGATTATAGATAGAATTTTATTTAATTTATATTTAATTAAATATAATAGTACACATATGTATCATATACATATATGTATGAATATGCATGTATAACATAATAATCCGTGCAAGGTATAACATACCTATATATAAATGTTGGGATTTACATCGCAACGGACATGTTAGCTCATCCTATATGCGTTAAATGTTGTCCAAATATACATATGTACGTAAATTTGTTATTTATGAAAATATTAAAAACTATATATGTGTGTGTATATATATATATATATTTGTATGTATATATGTATATATGTGTATCTCTGTATATAACTTATATATAAAAATACTAATGATTTTTATATACATATATACATCATTGCATTAAATATTAAATAAATATATATATATATATATGCTCATAATAAAAAAATTAAATCATTTTACACATATACATATATATGTATGAACTACAATAATATTATTATTATTATATTTCAATATAAATGTATATAAGTATATTTATAATATCTAAATATGTATATGTATATATATGTGTGTGTATGTGTGTGAGTATATTAATTATGCATTTAAAATATATTTATATATATTTTTAAAACTTTCTAAAACGAATGCGCAACACAAAAAAATTTATTTATATTTAATTGCATTAATATATATTAATTAGTTATTTATTTAAAATACAATAAAATAGTAATAAAACATATTTTTGTATTATATCATTCGAATTTTAAATTTAAAAAAGAATTAAGCATGGTATTTTAAATTTACGAAAAAATTTCCAAAATTTCTGTGTCTAAATAATATTTTTAATTATTTGATTAGTTTCGGCCGTTCAATAAATTTATTTTTCTAAAATATAAAAAATGATTTTAAATTTTGAATTTTTGGCTGAGAGTTCATATGATGATAACAAAATTTTAAAAAATTAATTTTTAAAGCATATTTTATTTTATTTGATTTATTTAATTTGTATATTAATTTAAATAATAGTAAATAAATATTCAAAATTAATTTGCAGGCACTTAAAAATATGATATATGTTGATGTGCATTTATAAAACATACGTTCGGCTATAAATATGATATGATGATATAATTAAGTACAAGTCATATAATTAAGTACAAGTCATATAATTAAAATTAGATAGTATGTTAATACATCATACATACACACACATACATACATATATATAATGATAATAATTAAAATAAAATTTATTTGGATGTGCATTTCAAATATATATATATATATATATGTATGTATGTATGTATGTATGTATGTATGTGTTTTTTTAAATAAATTAAAACATACATATAACCATCTAATATGCGACGACGCTGATGATACATATAAGAATCTTACCTAATTAGCAATATAATAATGATATATATGTATATGTATATGTATATGTATATGTATATGTATATGTATATGTATATGTATATGTATATGTATGAATAATATACTGTTGTCCAAAAATTATAAATCATATAGTATAGTAAATACATACCTAATACTAATGCCTTAAAGCGCATCTTGTAATGATGAATTCTCCCTCCTTTGAAATCATCTTGATTCGGCTGATTGTTAATCCTTGAACTATAGACCTTTAGCTATCCAATAGCAGTCGTCTTTTGAATTGATTTGAGATGAATTTATTGAAGCTTCTTATTGATGAAGTTGACTATCGATGATGGAGAAATGCAACCAAAAAGTCCTTCTTACTTCAGGGTTAGGGATCCTTTCTTAATCGAATAAATAGAGAGGAATATGGATCACGTCTCATACCATTTCTCATCAAATCTCAACCATCCATCTCTAAACCCCTCTAGCATTTTTAGCCACCTCCTACAAGCCCTATTGCTATCGAAATAACATCTTAATATCATGGGCTAACAACCTCTTTAAGCCCAAATAATATTATTAATTAAATCAAATTTAATTACCTGTCGATATCGCACATCGATCGAATATTTATAATTATTATAAATATATGCAATAATATTTATTCCTCAAACCATATTAAAAAAATTATAATTAATATTTCACAAATATAAATTACTTTATAATGATTATAAAATAATTAAATCGCCAGGTTTGAAGAGAATTTCATCGTTTCAGCTGTGTGACTCTTTAGGTATAAATTCGGTCAGCGATTAATTAACATCGAAATATTCGAATGTCAATGTTTCCATATCACTTAGCAGGTATGACATTTTGGTCAATTTTATTGCTTACTTAGTTTTGGTAAAATTGGATTTTATATTATTAAGTGTTACATGGTTGTGACATTTATTTACATAAATTCTCTTCGTCAAAACTATATCAATTTGAACTTATTGAATTTGGTAATGGTCAAAATTCCAATATCATCCATATTCAACTCTATAATCGAAACACAAAGTCCTTGGTTCAATAATAATAATAATAATAATTAACCGAAATGCTTTGGTCAGAGACTTTGATTTTGAGTTGACTTGAGTTGACTATGACACAAACCCCATAAAATTAAGGAATGAATCCTCTCTTAAATAGTGTTTCACTTCCAATACTTCCACTAGACCCAACTATAGTCACTCAATGAACGCCATGCCATGATTTAACTATAATAAAAGTGGATCTTTCATATTGAAGATCCACGGTATTCTCAAGTCGAGAGAACTGTGTAAATCAGTTACATCGATATTTTCTATTTGGCCATAGTTAAAGAGAAAACAATCAAGTGAGTCGATCCATAGTTATCCAATAACTAGTAGTACGTAACCTCTTAGGGCCTGCAGTAGTCATGAATAATACATTGTCCAACATTTGAAGAGCGTTACATACTCTAATCTCAACGGACACATCATCGATATCCAATCTTGAAGCACCTTGACTAGGAAAATTTAAAATGGTATATTTATTTTTGTTGTGATAAATTACTTATAGTTACAACGCTTTGTAACTACTATCACAAAGCATACCATTGATGGATATTCTATTAAATATACTTTCAATTAAATTAATTAATCATATAAAAAATCATGTCAAGTATATAATAGAAAGAAAATACCTTTTATTTTATACAAGACGGATTATCGAGTTAGACATACGTAACAAATTACATAACTGTACATAGGGCATACCCTTAACTCTACCAATCTCCCACTTACACTTGAGGTCAATTATGGAATCTTATTCCAACTTCTCCAATTGTTTTTCTCAAAACCAATTGGGTCGGTCCCTTGGTGAACAGTGAGCTATCATGATTCAAATATCGACTCAATCAATCAACCCTCTCTAACATTGATAAACTATCTTTATCATGTATAACAAGTTGGAGTATATCTCTTGACTTCCAATGAGATCTATGTTCTATTATAAACTATATCATGACATTGTTATCAAATAATGATGATATGGGATTCTCAATATTTGGAATAACCCTCGACTCGGTTATGAATTTGTGCATTTATATTTTTATATATATTGTTTTATTAGAGCGCTATCCATGGCAATGTACTTAGCATATTCGTTGAATCGGCCACATCCTTTATTCCGAACATTTCCAATTTAAAGATTTTTAGCTTGAATTTATTATTGATATGTTATACTCAATATCACTTATGAAAGTTTAAGTCCGAGCACTCCTTCAAAAGTGTTTGTATCAAAATTGGGCACAACACTCTTCGGACTTGTTTGAAGAGATAAAATGAAGAATATAAATGGAAAAAGATGAAATTCTAATAAACACACCAATAAGAAGCAAGAAAAATGCATAGAAATACATAGGTTTTGGGTGGTTCAGCGTATGGCCTACGTCCACTATGAAATGATTGACTTTTATTAACTTTTTCTTGTTGGTTACCACGAATTACAATAGTATAACTCGAGTACAATGATGATTTCGGAAGAGTCTGGACACAGAAGAGCCAAAAGTCATTTTTCAGTAGGTCTTGGGCTGCTATTTATAGGCATAAGCAGCAAATATCTCGCTCAAATCTCGGAAGACATCTTCTCTCACATGCGTGGGCCCACACGATCGATCCCATGCCGTTTGCATTCGATCCGTGATTGATAAGAATGAATTTTGTATTGATCAATATTTCATCCAATCGAGTCGAGATCGATCATGAACATTGCCGAGGAGGTACGCAAGTTCCTGTGAAAATTTGGTAGCATTTGGACTTGTAGATTTTGAGTTATGATCGATGCAAGTTCAAATTTGCAAAACATTGTTGTCTTCGTATTGATTGCTTTGTATCGATGGTTTTGCACGTGATGTTTGTTGACGTGGCGCTAACCTTTAGGATCGATCCACTTTTCATGTCTAGTGACTGAGTCTTTCATATGGGTGCGCCTTATTCGTATCGATCCAGCTTAGCTTTGTTTGTAACCAATATTTGCTACCTTATTCATATCGATCATCGCTGCTCCATTTCCTATCGATCAACATAAGTGTCATTCATATCGGTCCATCTTGTATTATTCGCATCGATCACTGGCCGATCGATACGAGTGTAGTATGTTAATGGATCGATACGAAGTAACGATTTTTTTAAAGTTTTGATGGATACGAAGTGGAGGATGGTTGATCGATATGAACAAGCTGGAAATAATGGATGCGAAGCAATTTGAGGATGGATGGATACGAAGAGCGTTATTCCGGATGGATACGAATGAAAGCAATGCGAAGGAGGCAAAATGATGGATACGAATGAGTTGACTTCCTTGGTTTATATCGATCATATCTCGAGCGTACGAATTCAGATTGACTTGAAATCTTGAACGTCGGCTTTCATAGCTTTGCTTGTTGCATCACATCAATTGTAGCTCGATCTGGACTCAGGCAAAATTTACTAGTATCCATAGCGAACCTGTGTATAATCGTCCTTCGAGATGAACTGCCTTTGATTTCCAGTCAATTCCTTGGTATCGCGGCCTTGCCAAAAGGCGGGATAATATTTGCCTCCCATAGTACATCTTATGAGGACATGACATGCTTTGAAAAGCTGCAATCATCATTCTAAACAGTTTTCTCTGACTTGTTTGGACAGTTATTGTCTTCTTGTCGAAAGATGTAACCTTTGATTGATCTTCAGTAACATAATGAATTGTCGACTGCCAATTTTTTGTACTGCACATTGTTATAACTAAGTGTTGAGTGTTATTAATTTATCGTCCACTCTTGTGATTGCTGTTAGGTGAGCATTCAATTCTTATAAATTTTGAAAATTAGATATTAGTCTATCATACATGCACGTATGTTAACTTGACTCCTGTTCGCGTTTGCATGTTCACCGGTCGTTGTCAAGTATTTTTTTGATCGAGTTTCGCGTCGATCCTCTCCTGGATCGATGCGAAATTCGAGTCATAACAATGTTTCATGGTTGTTTTAGTGTATCCCTTTATATCGATCCTCTCCTGGATCGACTTGAGAAGTTGGGATAGACATTTTGTATCGATGGCTATTGATATAGAATAGTTGGTTCTTCGGAATTTCTTTGTATCGATGGATACGAACTCCGATGGTATTTAAAGTATTGGTAACGAAATTTTCACTCCATATTGATAAATCATTGATGGATACGAACAATTGCGGCTTTAGTTCGATGGTGGATGGATACAAAGTAGGCTCTTCGTATCGCTGATGTGGGTAACCGTTCTTACCGGTTAGTAGCAATGGGAGACGAAACATTTTCTTTTGAGTTTGAGTCCATATAAATACAGTTGAGATTTAGAAAAAATTTCATCCGTCTTCATTTTAATTTTTTTACATTGATAGAAAAAACTAGAAATAGAAATTGCCTTCTTTCCCAAATCACCACAGCACGTTAATCCCTCGAATCGATACACCCATTTAGGTAATCAGTTAAACAATCTCACGTTAAAACGATAATATTTGATATTTAATGCCAATTCGTCCATAATCGTGGCCAACTCTGATGATGATGATGAGGCCGAAATTGGGTTGGAACATGGTTGAGGGAGGAGGAACTAGAGCCTAAACTGTTCGAAGAAGAAGATAGAATGGATGATGGACATGAAAAGGCGCATTCGTATCAATTGTGAATGAAGAAACTTCATATCGATAGCCGGTGGACATTCGCATCGATCGGTTGATGATTGGTATTCATATCTATCTGGAGCTATTGATACGAAATCTTGGGTCTGGCGACCGATACGAATGTGTTGCTATAGATCGATACGAAGTATAGGATTTTGCATCGATACGAAGTGGCCTTCAGGTGATCGATACGAAGTATCATTGCACAATCGATACGAACTTCTATTTCCAATGATCTATATGAATTATGCTTCTGGTGATTGATACGAATGAAGCTTCCCATGATCGATCCAAGTCTTGACCTCAATGGATACGAAATTTTTTCCACACTCAAACATTTGACTCCGACAAGCTTCTGCCTTGCATAAGTGAACCTAACCATTTCACTGCATATCTGACTGCCCTTCAAAGTTCGTCGATGGAACTGTAACTTGACAAAAATTGTCAAACATTAACCAGGATCGATCTCCAAAGTCTGATTGGTGCGGTGGTGACGGTCGGCGATGACGGTCACTCCGGTCGAATCTCAAAGTCTTACTGTTTGAACATTTCTCAAATTCTGCATAATCTTTTAAGTATTATGTAGCACTACACTGCACAACACATTCATGCACTTCACACTAGGGAACACATGGGCTTATTATCATCTAATGATGGTTTTTGATGAGTTGATTAGTTATGGAATCTATAAGTTCACAGTACTAGGAGCCTCAAAGTTCGTCTTCTCCGAGAGATGTCGGCCATTGCAGCCGAAGTAATAGGTCCAGCTTCGTATGAGCTGCCAGAAGCAACTTTTATCTCGAATACTCAAGATTCTATTCTATCTAATATTTCCGAAGATATGTTGGGGCAGAAATGCTTAAGACATGGTTTACCATTAGACGACGTTCTACTAACCGGCCAGAATGGCAGGCCACACGCTCCCCCAAAAGGATTCACAACCATTAATCTTCATTCATGCATAGCGGGAACACTTCCTCCATTCAACCAGTATATTCAAGAAGTGTTAGCTTTCTTTAGAATCGCTCCATCGCAATTACATCCGAATGGATATGCGTTGTTAAACAGTCTATTCATCGTCTTCATATAACATCTCTTTCGACCTTCGACTCCGGAAGAAGTTAGATACTTTTTTAATGTTAAGAGCCGGGGAGACAATCCTTTATACATGTTTCTGGAGGCAGTTAGGAATTGGCAAGTGGTGGCAGGATCCTGGACTGGGCTTAGTTAATTTAAGACGGAGTGGTTCTACGTTCGAAGCCCTCTGGGGTTCGCCAGCCGATGGTCAGTCAAATGTAAGTGCTGCAATTTTTCCGGTAGCTAGCGAGATAATCATAACTGACATTGGAATTAATATCTTCCTTCCTTTATATCCGCAATTCCGTGATCCAAAGGTTTCAAAGTAATAGTACAGATTCTTCAAGAAGTGCCGGGCGAGATGAGAGACATGTACTCGGTGCTCATAGATAGAAACTTGAGGATTGTCGGGCTAATCGATCAAAATCAAAGCATAAGACTAGAGGGATCACTTAGGGCAGCCAAGGTGAGGCGGGCTAAACATAGAGCACTCGGGATTGTAATAGTTGAGGAGGGCGATGAAGAGAACATGCCTACTGATGACGAGCTGGGCCTCTTGAAAGTTTTTAGGATTTAGAGGGAAGGAGGAAAGGCAAGGCAGTAGCACATAAGCGTCATAAGTCTTTGAGATGGAAATCCGCGGTTGTGTCTTGCTAGTCTCCGGTGTTCGAATCTCGGAGGCTCCTCCCTCGCAAATAGAGAATCCTTTTGAAGGGCTTGTCGACATTCCAATTCCAGATTATGTGTTGCTCCAACACGACACCGGATTGGACGGGATTCAAAGTGCCTTAGATTTAAGTGAGTCACTTCCTACAAGTGTGGCCGACATTTCCGATTGGTCGGGGGTTTAACACATGCATACATACACTTCACGACACTACACGATTTCTAATCATAAGTTATTCATTTGTGGAGATTACTGATCCTGCTTTCTATTCTATTTTATAGATACGACGACTAGGAGAGAATCTATGTTGGGAATCCTTCGCTACGCTCGCCAATCGTCTAGTTCATACCATGAGTCCCGTAGGAAGGAAGCTGACAGAGACTGCGATCGCGGTTATTCTAGTCAGGAACGTTACGAGAGGGAGAGGGATAGAGATAGGGTATACGGACATCGATCCCGATCGCATTCTCCACCTTCTCGAGCTCCAATACAACCCTCCGGTCATGGAAAACAACCATTAGAGCCTCCATGTCAATAATCGTCTTCTCAAGCTCCCAGGCCTGATTCACAACGTCGTAGAACTAAGGCCGAAACTCCCACTGTCATTAAACAAGCCATTACCAAGCCCATTGGGGAAGGAGCAATCAGAATCGCCCAGTTGATAAAAGACTTCCCAAATATTTGCTTTGACGGAATCACCTTCCCTCCACACTTAAAGAAAATTCTAGTCGAGGCTGAACAAACTATGCATGACTACATACACGATGTCTACAGCCAATATAAGGAGTGGGTGAAAACCACGGATATAGCATCGGCTTTGGCTTTTGAGCGAGCAAAAACAATTGAGAAGTTAGAAACCGACCTCGCTCAAAAGGACCGTATAATACAAGTGCTCAATAATGAAGCCGAATCTTCCTGGAAGTCGGAAATAGAGGAAATCAAGAAAGCCGATGAGGCAAATCAATCCATGGAAAGGATGCGACGGATGCATTTTGCTTTGGTCGAGGAGATGGGTCGTCGAAACCCCACTGCCACAGTTGAAAGGGATGCTATGCTGAAGGAACTTAACGAGCTTAAAGCCAAATTTTCCTGAAATCGTCAAGGAAAAGGACGACACAAACAAAGTAGCCCAGGAGGCGTACGAACAAGCTGTGGTGCTTTGAGATGAAAGGGATGCAATGGTACTTAAAATTCAAGAGGCTGAGGCCAGGGTTGCGGACGAAGTTAAGATGGCAGAGACTAGGTTAGAGACCGATATTGAAGACCTTCTGATCACATACAATGCCAATGTCCTGAAGCACAGAAATCTAGACTGGCTCGATAATTATCCAACACACCTGTATAATGGTTGGGGCCGATTAGTAGAAGATGAAAAGGCAGAATGACAAGCGGAATCAGTCGATGAGTTCGAGCTTGAGAATCGGGTGTTGAATGAAGATGAAAGGAAAGTTCTCCATGATATCACGATCGCATATGAAAAGGAGAAGCTTGGTACTCAGCATTCGGAAGCTGCAGAAGGTTCTGGTGTTGAGCAACATAATGTAAGTTCTAAGACTCTTGCGCCAACTCAACCTAAATCTACATCCGTAGTTGATCCTCGGTTCGTTCCTGCTTATAATTATGATCAACCATGGTTATCTCCAGTTCGCGAGCACGTCTCTGAAGCTGCTCCGCCACCCAGGAGCCAAACCGAGGAAGGTATTTATGCATTTCTTGTGCTCATCCAAAGTTTGGAACATTGATCGAAGTAATTATTAACTCTTTTTATTTGTCTCTATTCAGTGATAGGAACTTCATCTACTATGCCTCCTGTAACCCAAGAGTTACATCACGAGCAGGAGGCTATCATAACGGAAGCGACCATGACAACGATTACTGCACCTACGGATGGGTACAAGGGAGCACACTTACTTTCGATGAACAGATGATGGAGGAGCTTCTCGGTCATCACAGTGACCCCTTTGCTGATGTGTGTTTGTCATGAGTGGAGGTGCACCTGTGACTAGCTCCTTATGCCCAACTTCTAACGTTCCCGGCGAGGATCAGGTTATTCACGAAGAGGAGGTAATAGCTGAAATTAAAGCCAAAATGGAAGCAGCTGCCGGGAAAGTAGCTTTGGAGGTGAAATGGAGTGGCTTGGTCCAACCCCGTTACGAATGATTTATCCTAATGGAATGGTCGTCGACACCAGTGTGCCTCTCTCGCCTCCTACCGTTGATCCCGTCCCTCCGGCTCCGCCTTCAAGAAGCATTACAATACATGTGAGTTTGGAGGAGGAAGTTAATATAATGCCCCTGACTGGAGATCAGCCGCCAAAGGAAAGGGCTCAAAGAGGAAGCCAAATGGCAGCTCCAGCTGGTCAACACCGAAGAACAAGCCGAGAAGAAAGAAAGAATAAATATGCCTTCTTGACTCATTTTTGTAGATAGATAGGAATCTACTTTTGTTTTCTTTTTGTAGCCGTGTATAGATGCTGGAGGGCCTCCTGCTGTAGGACTTTTGGTATAATTTTGTGCTTATCCTTTTTCTTCCAAAGTATAATTGAAATAAAATTTCATTTTGTCTCTAGCTCAATTTGTATTCATTTGTTAAAGTGCTTCGGCATTCGAACTTTCATTCAATACACTTGTGGAATTTTAGTCTTTAAATCAGACCTGGGTTTAGTTGCTTAGTTCTGGAGTCATGGTTTCAGGTCGCGATCGAGCGCCAAGTCGAATTTCGATATTGCACTGTCTGAATCAGTGGCTGACACTTAAGTTTTTCCCCCAGTTCTAGAGATAAATTGAAAAATTGGTTAGCAATCGTTGATTGCCTTTAATATATTGAGGTTAACTTCGCTGAAACAGAATTGAAACAGGACGAGTTCAGGTGGTCAAATCACACTTGCTCGTCTATTGGTGATCACATCCACACTCTGGGGATTGCACTTATAGATCGGTGGTATATCACACTCGCACAATGTTTTGAGATACGTCCGCGCTCCGGGGACTTAAGTTATTTTATGGGCGGTCTGTCACACCTGTTTGATATTTAGGACTTCGTCCGCGCTCTAGGGACGTAGACTGATTCATGGGTGGTCGGTCACACCCGGCTTGCATTTATACTCCAACTCGCACTCTGGGGATTTAGAGTTATTCGATGTTTATACACCAGCTCACACTCCGAGAGTCTGGAGTTATTTAATGTTTATACTCTAATTCGCACTCCAGGAATCTGGAGTTAGTTGGTGGGTGGTCAATTTTATTCGCTTGTTATTTATGTTTACACTCCAGCTCACACTCCAAGAATCTGGAGTTGGCCAACAGATGGTCAGTCACATCTGTTTAGGCTTTAGGATTTCATTCGCACTCTGGGAATAACAAATCTGTCAGGATCGTGGATGGTCGGCTCACATCCACCCTGAGTTAACAAGCGAGGTCGTTAGATGGACGGATCCCTCCTCCTCAAACTTGGTCAAATACGGGCGAAGTTGTTAGGTGGACGGATCCACCCTCTTCGAAACCGCATTTACAGGTTTATACTCCAGTTCGCACCCTGGAAATCTGGAGTTATTTAGAGGGTTGTCGTGTATCAATCCTTTTTTGGCTTCAGTGTGATGACTTGTCCCCAAGCTCAGGTTTCATTTGGCGAGTGATCGGTCGTATCAGAGTTACTCCTTATTTAAATAAATCCCACCATATGGTGGAACTCAGTTCTCCATGCATAGTGATGGTCATATTATGCATTTCAAAAAATCACAGCTCTGGCTCGAAGAGATTGCATTTTATTGCTGAAATAAGAAAATACGGCAAAGTCGGTTGCCTTATTATAAATTCAAATTTCGAAATGCATAAACAAATTGCAAGTAAAAATAGACTGAATAAATAAACAGAGCCTGTTATGTGTAATAGTGATGAAGACTTTCACTGTTCCAGGCTCTTGGCAAAATGTGACCGTCAATGGTCGATAATTTGAATGTACCATCTCCGAGCTTTCGTTCAGCGACATACAGTCCTTCCCACGTTGGTTTCATATGTGAATGAGCCAGCTAAACATTCTTTAGGACGAGATCGCTGAGTTCGAACGTTTGAGATCGGACCTTCGCATTGTATACTCGGACGACTGGACTTCGATATGCAACTGCCCTCAAATCAACATCTTCACGTTTCTCATCCAATAAATCCAAAGATTCAACAAGTAATATAGTATTCGTCTTCGGATCATAATAAGTCACATGATGAGAAGGTACTTCCATCTCGACTGGAATAACAGCTTCGAAACCATAAGAAAGAGAGAATGGAGTGTGGCTGGTCGTAAATTTGTGGGTTGTCCAATAAGCCCATAAAGCCATAGGAAGTTCATCACCCATTTATCCCCGGCCTTTTCCAGTCGTTTCTTCAGAGTAGACTTTATAACTTTATTTACAGCTTCAACATGTCCATTAGCTTGAGGGTGTGCAACTGCGGAGAACTTCTTCTCGGTGTGGAACCATTGACAAAAATTCTTAAATTCAACACTGTCGAATTGGGCTCCGTTGTCTGTGACAGTGGTATGTGGGAGACCAAATCGGTAGATAATGTTGCACACTACAAAGTTGATCACTTTCTTTATCGTGATTGTAGAAAGGGGTTTAGCTTTCGCTCACTTGGTAAAGTAATCAACTGTGACGATGGCATACTTTGCACCACCTTGGCTAGATGTAGAGAACTAATAATGTCAATGCCCCATATTGCAAATGGCCATGGACTGACCCTCTGAGTTATTTCAGTAAGTAGGGTTATAGGAATCCAAGTGTGTTTTTGACATCTATCATATTTTCTGGCATAGTCCAATGCATTGTGGTTTACAGTAGGCCAAAAGTATACATATCGAAGCACTTTCTTGGCAAACGCTTTCCCTCCGGTGTGATCTCCGCGTTCACTTTTGTGCACATCATGCAATACTCGTTTGATTTCATCGTGAGCGATATACCAGAGTAAAGGAATAGAGTATCCTCTTTTATACATGACTCCATTCTAGATTGTGAACAGCAAAGTTTTCTGAAGAACTTGTCTCTTTTCACTCCTTTGCTCCGGTTGGGTCCCATGCTCAAGATAGTTTCTGAACAGAGTCATCCATGACTCCTTATTGGAAATGACCTCAAGTACCTAATCTGTTTTCATCTGATCGATGCTCAGGGAAGATAATATTTCCATAGGAACGATTCCCATTTGCCGTGCTTCACCTGTACTAGCTAACTTTGCTAATGAATCAGCTTTATGATTGCGCTCTAGGGGTATGCAATAGATGGCATAATAATCAAACTGGTTCAATATCTCCTAAACTCGAGAAAGGTAAGCGGCCAGCCTTCGGTCTTTGGCCTGGTATTCCCCCCAAACTTGACATACGACCAACTGTGAATCACAATAAATCTCCAGACCAATAAGTCTTAAATCTCTGGCAAGTCTCAATCCAGCAAGTAGGGCATCGTATTCGGCTTCGTTGTTGGTCGCACGAAAATCGAACTTTAAAGCATAGCATATAAATCAGCCTTCAGGAGTTTCCAATACAATTTTAGCGCCTGAGCAATGATCATTTGATGCACCATCAGTATGGAGCTTCCTGATATACTTGGAAGGTTCACAGGTTTCGGGCAAGTCCTCTGGGATAGTGAATTCAGCGATGAAGTCTTTTGGACCTGTCCTGGGATAGCTCGCCTATGAGTATAAGTAATGTCAAATTGACTTAACTCGATATTCCACTTAAACAACCTACCAGACGTCTCAGGCCGCGTAAGGACTTGTCGTAACGGCTAGTCGGTGTAAACTGTGATAGGATGAGCTTGGAAATACGAACGGAGCTTCCTTGAGGCAATGATAAGACAATAAGCCAACTTCTCTAGCTTAGAATAATTTTTCTCTGCTCCTGTTAGTCGTTTACTAATATAATAGACCGACCGTTGTATTAGGTCTTCCTCACGAATTAGGGCAGCACTGATTGCATTCTCTGACACTACCAAGTAAATGTACAATCTCTCATGATCAATGGGCTTTGATAGAATAGGTGGTGTGGAAAGGTGTTAAATCAGTGCTCGGAATGCACCCTCACATTCCGTAGTCCATTCAAAGTTTCATTTTCCTTTTTCGATCAGATCGAAAAAGGGAATGCATTTGTCAGTGGATTTTTAAGATGAACCTGCTCAGTGATGATACTTTCCCATTGAGGCTTTGGAATTGCTTTATAGTTCTGGGAGTCTCAAGATTTCTAATTGCATGGATCTTTTCAGGATTAGCTTTGATCCCTCGAGCATTGACAATAAACCCAAGAAATTTTCCGGATGCGACCCCAAAGTGACATTTCAACGGGTTGAGTTTCATCTATATTCTCGGAGGATGTTGAACATTGATTCCAGGTCTCTGATATGATCGGTGGAGAATCGCGACTTCATGAGCATGTTGTCCACATATACTTCCATGGTTTTTTCGATCTGGATAGCAAACATTCGATTAACTAACCATTGGTAAGTTACTCCTGCATTTTTGAGTCTGAATGGCATGAATTTATAGCAGTAAAGTCTTAGATCGGTCACAAAGCCAGTATGCTCCTAGTCAAGCAAGTGCAAGGGTATCTGATTGTAGCCAGAGTAATCATCTATGAAGGATGAGAGTTCATGTCCAGCCGTCGAGTCTAGGAGATAATCAATTCGAGGAAGTGGAAAACTGTCTTTTGGGCAAGCCTTATTCAAGTCTGAGTAATCAATGCACGTTCTCCATTTCCCGTTTGGCTTTCGAACAAGTACAGGATTTGACACCCATTTCGCATATAATGCATCTCAGATAAACTCGTTTGATTGGAGTTTTTCTACCTCTTTTTTAAGGGTGGCAGATCTCTTTGGATCCATAACACGCCTTTTTTGCTTGACCGGGATATTCCGCAAGTCAATATTCAATGTGTGGCTTGCAATATCCAGGGAGATTCCACACATGTCAGAATGTGTCCAAGCAAACACGTCCAAGTTTTCTTGGAGAAATTCAACCAATTCCTCTTGCATTTTGTTGGCTTATCTGAGATCCAATCTTTATCATTTTAGAATCGTCATCATCGTCGATCGAAACATCGATCGTCAGCTCGGTCAGGGAAGCTTGACTGTCTTTACTTTCAACTTCACATTCGGTATCTCTCGGGTCAAGATCCCTTGGGAATTAGTCCGGGTGCCCGAGCCTAGGCCTAGGCGTTAACTGGCAATTTTCAACAAAGCGTATGTAGAGAGATTCCTCTAAGCCCTTCTTTTTTCCTTTCGCTATGCCTCGCGTAGCTCCGCAACATAACAGGCTCGTCCAACAGCCTGGTCTCCCTGAACGACTCCAACTCCATTATCGATAAGGAATTTTAAAGTCAAACACCAAGGGGCAATGACAGCCCTAAACTCAGCTAGGGTCGGTCGTCCCAAGAAAGCATTGTATGGCGAGTCTATATCCAATACAACAAATTATAATATTCGGACTCTCTAGCGTTCTCCGATTTCCAACTCCATTAGCAGTTCCACCACTCCAGTAGGTATAGTTGCACTCCCATTGAAGCCATGAATACGGGATTGACAGGGCTTTAAATCTTTGGTTTCCATTTTCATCTGGTAATAGGCTCGCTTAAATAATATGTTTACAGAACTTCCACTGTCTACTAAGGTTCTCTTTATCCAAGCAGTACCTACTTAAGCTGATATGACAAGTGGATCAATGGTTGGGGTTTCGACCCTGTCGGCATCACTGTCTTGAAATACGATGTCATCTGTCATCATTTTCTGCTACTTGGCAGGAGTCCCGTCTTCCAAACTACTACAACATTCGAAGCTCGCATGCCTGATAGAGCTGGCATGCAACTCCATTTCCTTCCAGCTTCGGTCTGCTAGATGAGGACCACCACTAATAGTATTTATCACCAACCTCCTGCCAGTATGATCCGGTCTTGCCGGATTTGTATATGGTTCTAATTCGATGGGCCGACACCTCCTAGCTGCGGTGCCTGCACAAACTACTCCAACTTTGTCTCACGTATCAACTTCTCAATGATATCCTACAAATGACGGCACTCGTTCGTGTTATGGCTATAACTTTCATGGAATCTACAAAACTTCACCGTCTGAATCTGTTTCTCCGATGATTGTTTCGGAGCAGGTTTCTTATACTGAATAGTGTTCCAGGTTTGTAAATACACATTTTCCAATGACATATTCAAAGGAGTATAATTGTCAAACATAGGAGCCCTACGTCGTGGCCCACGATTTTGATCTCATTTCCTGTTTTGGTTTCCATTATCGTTCTATTGATTCTGTTTATTCTGAATGTTCAATTGCACTTTTCCGAAACTCTCCTCGGTTTGTTTAACAACAACATTACTCTGAATTCCTTCCATATTAAGCCCTGCGTCATCCTTTTGCCTAGACTATTTCGCATCCTCCTTTCTCAAGAATTGTACTGCCTTGGAATAGAAATGGTCCAATGACACAGGAGGTTTTCTGGCCAACCAGTTGCCGAACTCGGAGTCTGGATCGATCCCCTTAGTCAGTGCCATCAGAATTGAGTTATCATTGGGATTACTAATTTCAACGCGTGCGGCATGAAATCTCTTCAAATAACGTCTGAGTGTCTCTCTAGGAGATTGAGTGACACTATACAAAGTATTAACATCTTTCGGTCTTGTGACATGCATACGGAATGCTCAATAAACTTTGTTGCCAACTAGTCAAAACACGAGATAGATCGAGGTGGTAAACGGGTAAACCACATAGTTGCTATGCTCCCTAGAGAGATCGTGAAATTTTGGCACTTAACTGCATCATCCCCTATGCAGTGTTCATCAACCATTCGTACTTTAAGATATGTTGATTAGGAACAGAGCTTCCTTCATAAACGGGTAAAGTCGACATGCTGAATCGCCGAGGTGGTTCAGCATAGAGTATATCATTAATGAAAGGGGTATGACTGCGGAAGATTCCCCAGTCGTTATTGGTGAGACCCATACTTTTATGGATCATCTAACGGATCATCATTGGGATGTCCGACATCTGGATATTTTGAGCATGTTGGGCCAAGGTGTGGTTCGGTTTCACAATGCGAGGATGGGCTGGTCGCGGTCGATGGTCCATATCTCGCCTCCTGGGTTTTAGGATTTCGAGGACATACGGTTTTGGAGTATATTCATGTTGACGGTGGATCGGATCTGTCCGGTATCGGGCATCAACTCCCAATTCGATGGCAGTGGTGGCAGTGCAGTTGTCTATAACATGACAAGGAACAATACCTCCTCGGAAGGAGGGTCCAGTCTGATGGCTTGTAGACACGCCAACTCTCGGTTCCCCAAGATTCAGCATATGCTGATATCCAGTAGCTTGTGTAGAACTTCCATCCAACCGTGGATCTATGATGGTAGTCAAAAGAGGTTGAACTCTCAGTAGATGAATAGGAAGCCTGATCCATCCTAGATCTCCTTTGTCTTTGATGATTCAGGTAATTGGTCAATTCTGCGTTGGCATGCAGTTACTGGGAAAGCTGATGTCGTCTCTGTGTCAATTCTCGCATTAACAGTTGGAACTCTTCCCTGGTGACATGGATTTGCTTATCTGATGGTCCGACAGCATTTTAACGGTAAGAGGTAATTGCACGGGGTTCTGTCTATCCCATCCTTCTGGATCTGCGGCAGTTGAAGTAGTTTTAGTTTTGACCAATGTGAATAGTGAAGCACTTTTCTAGACTTGGTACAAATCTGAATAGGATGGAAGAACTTTAGACTTGAAATTTGGATCTTCTTCTTATATTTACGCAATTCGATATCAAGGGTAGATCTAATGAGCAGGAGAAAAACTGGGTTTTCTCAGTGAAAGCTCCAAAATGTTTGTACCAAAATTAGGCACATCACTGTTCGAACCTGTTTGAAGAGATAAAATAAAGAATATAAATGGAAAAGGAGGAAAGTCTAACAAACAGACTAATAATAAGCAAGAAAAACACATAGAAACACACGGCTTTAGAGTGTTTCAGCATACGGCCTACGTCCACTATGAAATGATTGACTTTTATTAACTTTTGCTTGCTGAATATAAATGGAAAAGGTCTTTTTTCAGTAGGCCCTGGGCTGCTATTTATAGGCGTAAGCAGCAAATATCTTGCTCAGATCTCGGAAGATCTCTTCTCTCACGTGTGTGGGCCCACATGATCGATTCCATGACGTTTGCATTCGATCCGTGATCGATATGAACGAATTTCGTATCGATCAATATTTCATCCAATCGAGTCGAGATCGATCATGACTATTCCTATGGATGTACCCAAGCGCCTATGAAAATTTGGTGGCATTTGGACTTGTATATTTTGAGTTATGATCAATGCAAGTTCAAATTTTCAAAATACTGCTGTCTTCGTATCGATATTGTTCATATCGATTGCTTCGTATTGATGGTTCTGTACGTGATGTTGGTTGACGTGGCGCTAACCTTTAGGATCGATCCACTTTTTATGCCGAATGATTGAGTCTTTCATATGGGTGCGCCATGTTCGTATCGATCCAGCTTAGCTTTGTTCGTAACCAATATTTGCTACCCTGTTCATATCGATCGTCGCTGCTCCATTTTGTATCGATCAACATAAGTGCCATTCGTATCGGTCCATCTTGTATTATTCATATCAATCACTGGCCGATTGATACGAGTGTAGTACGTTAATGGATTGATGCGAAGTAACAATTTTTTACAGTTTCGATGGATACGAAGTGGATGATGGTTGATCGATACGAAAAAGCTGGAGATAATGGATGTAAATCAATTTGAGGATGGATGCATACAAAGAGCACTATTCTGGATGGATACGAATGAAAGCGATGCGAAGGAGGCGAAATGATGGATACAAGTGAGTTGACTTCCTTAGTTTATTTCGACCGTATCTCGAGTGTACGAGCTCCGATTGACTTGAAATCTTGAATGTTGGCTTTCATAACTTTGCTTGTCGTGTCACATCAATTGTAGCTCGACTCGGACTCGAGAAACATTTACCAGTATCCATAATGAACCTGTGTATAACTGTCCTTCGGGATTAACTGCCTTTGATTTCCATTCAATTCCTTGGTATCGTGACCTTACCAAAAGGTGGGATAACAATTAGGAGTTTGTTATTTCTGTAAACAGTTCTCTAGTATTCATAAATACATGAGAATAGTTCAAATAACAATTTAGTGATACCAATTTGGATAAGGAATTTACTTCATGTATCATATACATAAATAAATCATGATATCATAGATAACATAACGTGTATGATAATTCTTATTGTTAACGCATAAGGAATACATCTAAGATGTCCCGTATTAAAATTTTTAATAAGGTGTCCTTGCATATCGATTTAGGATATTCCTAGTATCTTTTTTACTTACTATAAAAGTCACCATTTACAAATTCGACGTTGAGTATTAAAACAACTAAGGTTGATTTTAATACAAGTACATTGTCAAAAATCAGCAACGTGTTCTTTACTTATAGTTTTAGAATATCAAAATACCGTTAACATTCTTTCTTATGAACACGCGCTTCCCTTGCATTTTGATTGAAATCAAACTATTTGATATTTCTATCAAAATATTTATTTAATTCTAATGCTTATAAAATGATACTTTCTATTATTTCTTAGATCATATCCAAGGACTCATAAACTCAATATCGCTTCCACTGACTTCGAGACATTTTTAGTTATTTTGTGTGAACAGCTTAATCTAAATCATAATTTACAATTTTCTATTTCACCCAAACAGACCAAAACATAAAGTCATACCAAGCGTTAATTTTGTGAGTAATCTCGAATTAACTTGAGCACGTTGAATATTGAATCTATTACACTAATTTCAACATTTGAAATTTGTAATGTTATTCTTATCAATGTTACTCATTATACTCCAACTGCATTAGCCTTGTTCTCGATGACACATTCGCGGTCGATCGATCATATCTTTTGTAATGACCTGGTATTTCAAACCATCCGCATCCGCACATGTCAAACTTGAATTTCTCAAAATATCAGATTGTTAATTTATATTTGGCAAAACTCGGCATATACAGTAAATAAATCAATCATAGAATCACAGATACAGAGTAATATAAAAATAAGCAACGGAATAGATAAATAGTAGTTCATGAAGCTACAATATAAACATCAGAGTTTGAAATAAAATACAACATAATATCTCAAATACAATATAGTCTCGAATACAAACAGATGACGAGTCTAAGCAAATAACTAGATAGCTGAAAACTGCATAGATGTAGATGGATCTTCGAGCAAAGCTCCAAACTCCAAAGGTGAGTCTCAAATGCTATGACACTCAGTCTGACCCGAACATAAAGCAAAAAACAAAACACTCAAGTCAGGATTGACATTCTTATATCAATAAATTCAACCCAAGTGAAATGTCAACTGAAATACAAGCAACTTAAAAGATGTTTAGGATTTCCATCCTCTAAGGATCTATGGAACTATCTATATGTAGTAAGATACGCTATTATAATATGTCTATAGTAAAGTAAAATTATTAAAATAGCATTAAGGCGTTATCCATATCCCCCTTAACACATTTTTATATATTCCCGTAGTCTACATAGTACCCTAATTCCTTTACAAACTAGAGGGCTATCAAAGGGCACTCCATAGGTGTGGTACAAATCAAACTTGTAGAAGGCGCAATAGGGCATGTGACAATGCATTCGAGACAATGCCTGGGTAGATATACTATTTGTGGATCCGGACTGGTGGCAACACATAGCAGTTACTACCGTCCACCTCATGACACACTTCCAAATCAAATGGTGCACCCAATCAAATCACAAAAGCAGTAGAATGGTATCGAAGAAATGTGCCCGATCGGAGGAATGACCTCACTTGGCCCGGCATGGCTCCTGTTTTAGCCGTATCAAGCTGACTCACGATAGTCAGGGCTATGTAAATACCATATAAAGTCATCATCAAACCATCCTACTTCATTCTGGAATCTCCACCATGTACACAGTTGTTAAAGTGGTTTTCGGTATTGGCAGAGAGTATGACAATATCTGATCTCGGTCACTTCAACAACTAAACGCTTATTTCACACCGTGATTATTCATTTCAAATAGTTTATACTTCATATCAAAATATCGTAATCATTTCAAAACCATATAAATTTGATATCATTATTCACCTTAAATAATATTCATTTCCAGAATCGTAACACCTTAAGAATTATAACACTTTCAAAATTATAACACTTTTGAAATCATAGCACTTCTGTAATCATAACAGTTTTGATATCATAACACTTTTGAAATCATAACATTTTTGAAATCATAACACTTTCAGCTTAAACAGTTTGGATACTGAAAATAGGATATATATTAAAATAGTTACAAGATTAAAACAGTTTATATATTAAAATAATTTATATATTAAAATAGTTTAATACTAAAATAATTTATATATTAAAATAATTTATAAATTAAAATAGTTTATAAATTAAAATACTTTATATAATAAAATAGTTCCCTCTAGTTTCGCAAGTCAATTAAAATCATCTTAATTCCAAAATTCAATTTAATCAGTTTCAGTTTAACCATTTCAATTTAAAGTTCAAAGATTCAATTCAAATTCTCAATAAACCACTTCAGTTTGTATCGATTTTAAATCTAAGTTTAAACTATCACTTCAATTTTAATAAGATTTGAGTTTAAATATTCAACCATTTACAATATAAACTTTATTTATATTTCAACATTTAGTTTGATTTTATCCAAATAGGAAAGTATTCATTAATCATTTTAATTATAATTTATTAAAATCCAAATTTATAAATTTAAATCAATATTAAATATTTAATCTCAATTTTATTAAAAATTGAGAATTTTCATTTAATCACTTTTTAATCAAATCAAGTTATAAATCATATTTTTCAAAATCAATAAGTTTAAATAAATTCTTATTCAAATTCATTATTTGCCAATCTAAATTCCAGGTCAACATTAATTTATCTTCCTACCTTATTAAAGTTATAAGAATCAATATTTAAAATATTAATATAAAATTAAATATACTTAAATGCATTGTAACTAATTACATTAATTTTTTAATTAAATCTTATTATTGAATGTAATTTGCATTAAGTCATATTATATATATATATATATATATATATATATATTAAAATAATAAAATTACAAGAAAGATCTTAAGATTTTATACTTTTCAAAAGTAACTTATAAATTTAAAATTTCCAAAACATATAATTTTAAAAATCTAAAATATAGACATATATAAAAATAACATATATATATATATATCATATTTTAAAATCAATATTTATTAAAACTATGTATTTCCTTTCAAAACTTTGGAAATCATTTCAAAATATAGACCTTCGGTGTCCTTATAAAATTTTCTATCCTATGGTCAAGTGATATGAATATTTATCATTTAATCCGCAATTTAAATATTTACGGGTATATATCATTTCAACCAATAATCCCAAAATTCAATTCAATGAAAATCGCTTGGGTATATCGTTTCAACCCGTAATAATTTTCTCCTATTCTACAAGATCGTTCGGGTATATATCATTTCAACCCATAGGGAATTCTATACTAACAGGGAACTTGCAGAGTAAGAATAATATGGTAATAATATAACATATCAACAACAGGCATATATCATCAGCGATAAATAAAATATAAACAACGGGATATGGCGTCATACTCACAGGTGAACGGTTACAGATGATGGCATATCCTATATAACAATTAAACTAATTAACAGTTCATTTTAGCAGCATATTTCAATTGTTGTTTCAAATGAAATCAAATTTAATAAATATAAGAATGTTAATCGTGAGTGATTGCTCACCTTTCGAGGCTAAAGAGATTTGACAATGAAATGGGTTACGAATCCAAGCACGAATTCTAAAGCAAAGCAAGATTGGCACGAATTTGACGAACTAGCTGATAATAGAAGTCGATGAATCAAATCAAATCAGCTTGATATAAATAGAAAATATATATCTACTATTATTATCATTATTTTATAAAATCAACCTTTTAAATTAAGACAAATATTAAAATGTATATATATATATATATTATATTATAAAACCATTGTTTAAATTTAAAACACATATAACAAAGTCTCCATATATAAATCTGAAAACCAAACAAATGTATACTTGTATATATAACTATATGACTTTATATATACAACAACTTTATATAACTTCCATACATAACCAGATCTTAAGGTTTAACAGGACTTACACATTATAACACATATATTAATTATATAAACTAATATATACAACAACAGATGATTTACAACTTATATAATTTATATACTTTAAACACCTTTTTATACACACACACACACACACCCCTGTTAAGACTTCAGATCCACTTTATTATAAACCCTACTAGCTTACTTTATTAAAATATATATGTACAACTCGTATCGAAGTGAACAAATTTCCTCTGTTTATTAAATTGCATATTAACATTAAAATATTAACATACAAATAAAACATATCATACATACACCTTAAACACACATATATATAAACATTTGCTTTCAGCCATACAAACGGAAAAAGCAAAACAAGTACATGCATATATATATAAGCAATGTATTTACATCATATATTAAAACCATACTTAACACAATATTTATTAAACAATATATATATTGTATACATATAAAATACATGTTTGCTGAAAATTAAATAAGAATTCGAATTTTTAATGGCGTCTTCTTCTTTTTCTTCTTCTTCGTTCTCTTTTGACTCCGTTTCTTTTCCTCATCTTTCTTCATCTTTATCATCTTCTTCGGCAACCCTTTCTTCCTCCTCTTCTTCTGTTCTTTCTTCTTCTTCTCTTCTTGCTTCTGCTGGTCCAAATTCTGTGGTTTCTTCCTCTATCAATGATTCTTGTATTCCGAAATCAAATTGGTCGAATCTTTTCAAATCTTTGCCTCGTAATGCTGGGTCATATAAGCCTATTCATTTTGATATTTCGCGTGATAAGCCATCTTTGGATCTGCCAGATCTTGTTAAAGTAGAAGGACTGAATTACTGGAACAATCATTTAGTCGGTTTCTTTCTTGATGGTACGCTTTCTTTTCTGACTGTTGTGAATTTTCTTAAAAGGTTTTGGAAACTTAAGGGTGAGGTTGATTTTAAATCGGATGGGTATAATTTTTACTTCAACTTTTCCAATCAAGAAGATAAAGATAATATCCTGAATTCGGACCCTATCTTTATTAGAGGTAGGATGTTCATCATTACAAAATGGGATCCTTCAGTTGGATTATCTCAGGCTCAAGTAAAGAAAGTACCGATTTGGATTCATTTTCATAGGATTCCAATCATCTTGTGGACTTTGGTTGGTATTAATTGGTTGGCATGTCACATTGGGAGATTAATATGCTTTGACAGTAGCACTGAAAAGTTACAAAGGTTTAAGTATGCTAAAGCTTTGGTGGAAATTTCGCCTGATCAAGAATTACCTGAATCTATCCATATTCCTCAACTTGGTAATAATTGTCCAGATGTTCAATTATCCTATGTTTGGAAGCCTAAAATTTGTACTCACTGTAGAATTTTTGGACATGATACTGCAACATGTGAATTTGTTAATTCTGCCAGTGATGATAAGGATAATAATATACATTCTTTGGAGAAGAATGAAGTTAGGACTAATACTGCTAATTCTATTGATCAAAGTTGGAAGGTTGTGAATAAAAAAAATAAAGGGATTTGGAGGAAAAAAGTCACTTTGAACAATGAAAATATTCAGTTAAATGTTGATGATAAGAGAAGTAAGGAAGCTCCTACAGAAGTAATTCACATTAGTTCTTGCTCAGATGCAAATGACTTGAGGTGTGAGACATCTTCAATTTTTTCCAATCCTTCCTTGACTAAAGTTAGTGTATCTGAATCACCATGTGATGTAAATCTTCTTTCTTCATCTTTATCAATTGAAAATCCTTTTAATGCTTTATCTGATTCGGTTCCAAAGGGTGACTCAACTGTTGTTTCAAACTCTGGTGATTTGGTTGGGGTTGTATCTGATTCAATTTGTGATGCTAATCTTTCTTCTTCATCTATATCACTTGAAAATCCATCCAATATTCTGTCTAATTCTGTCATAAGGGTTGTTTCTACTGTTCCCTCTAACTCTGTATCAACTTCATGTTGTTCTCAATTCAGTTCTAAATCTCCTTCCATGAATATCATAAATCCTTCTCCATATTTGCATCTATCTCCTCCTAGCAATGTTTTACTTCCACCTCCTTCTAGTTCATCTGATAATGCAGTGGTAATGAAGAAGTCTAGTGGAGTAAGTAATTTGGATTCTGTTGATCTTAATAAAGGTAAGGAATACAAGCCTTCTGATGTTCAACCTTTATCTTCTTCAAAGAATAATTCACATCAAAGACACACTAGGAAGAATCCTTCCTCATTGTTCCCTCCCCTTCCTAATAAATGAATAAAATTGCTTTTTGGAATATTAGAGGGGCCAATCTACCCTCTAAACAATTAGAGATTAAGTATTTTATTGAGAGTAATAACATTCATCTAATGTGCATTTCTGAATCTAAACTTGACATTACTTCTACAATTAATGCTGTTCGTTTGATTGCCCCATCTTGGCTGCATGATAACAATTTCATTGAATCCAATTATGGCAGGTTGCTCACTATGTGGAATCCACTTTTCTTTAAACTTTCCAGAATAAGTGCCTCTGACCAGTTTATCCATTATAACTGTATTCATTTACCTTCCAACATCAATTTTCATCTTACTTCTGTGTATGCTCAAAATTCCCCAGCTCTGAGACAGGTTTTCTTAGATTACCTTCCATCCTTATCTTCAACTGTTCCTTGGATTATTGGTGGGGATTTTAATTGTATGTTTGCTAGTAATCAAAAGAGTGGTGGCTGTCCATTATCTCTTAAGGATATATCTCCTCTTAATAGTGCTTTAATTCAATCCAATCTTTTTCCTGCTAAACATTTTGGTCCTGATTTCACTTGGTCTAATTGTAATAGGAGTGGTAATCCTACATTATGCAAGATTGATCATATTTTCATTAATCTATCTTTTATTCAGCATTGGTCAAAATCTTTCTATAACATTTGTCAACCTTCTTTATCTGATCATAGACCATTAATTTTTCTTTGGGGTCTTGATGATTTTTGTGGAGGGAAACACTCTTTTAAATTTTTTAATTTTTGGACTAAGCAGGTGGAATATTATGATATCTTAAAGCAGGTCTGGAGTATGCAATTTGGAAAGGATCCTCTCACAAACATTATACTTAAGATGAAAGCTTTGAAATTTCAACTAAGAAATTGGTCTTCAGCAAGATTTGGTAAGGATTCTAAACTATCATCTCAAATTAGGAATCAGTTGATTATGGTACAAGAAAAACTCAGTGCTAGACCTTATGATAATATTTTACTTCAATCTGAAATGCAATTAAAGAATGCTCTGGAGCAAATTATCCAAAAAGAAGTATCAGCTCTCAGGCAAAAAATTCACTTGAGATTGGATAAAGAGGCTGATAGGAACACTAAATATTTTCATGATTACTTGAAAGTTAAAAGGAATAGAGAAAGCATTTTTCTGATAAAGGACATGAGTGGAAATTTGGTAGATAATTTTGATGGTATTAATGAAGCCTTTGTGAAGTATTTTACATCCATTTTAGCTCCAGATAATCAATTCATTCCTGACATTAAACCAATCTTTGATATCTCTCTTCCAACATTAAGTACTCTTCAATCTAACTTTCTGATAAGTGCTATTTCAAATAATGAAATTGAAGTTGCAGTTTTTAGTTTAGACAGTGATAGTTGTGGAGGTCCAGATGGTTATAATGCTCATTTTATTCAGCATAGTTGGAAGATAATTGGATATGATATTATCAAGGCTATTCAATATTTTTTTCTAAATAATAGATTACCTAATGGACTTGTTGCCACTGCTATTTCACTTATTCCTAAGACAGTTAATCCATCCTCTGTTGGTGATTTTAGACCAATTTCATGTTGTAATATCATTTATAAAATAATTTCAAAGGTTTTAGCTAATAGATTACAACAAGTTTTGCCATCTATCATCTCAAACAATCAGGCTGCATATGTTAAGGGCAGATCAATAAGTGACAATATTCTCTTAACCCAAGAACTTTTGTATGGGTATGAAAGGAAAAATATTTCTCCAAGGTGCATGTTAAAGCTTGATATTAAAAAGGCATTTGATTCCATTGCTTGGAATTCAATTATAGCAATCATGTCCAGAATGAACTTCCCTAAGCCATTTTTAGCATGGATTTACACTTGTATATCATCACCTATGTTTTCAATTTCTAGAGAGGGAGGTCTATTTGGTTATTTTAAAAATAAACAAGGTGTTAGGCAAGGTGATCCAATTTCTCCATACTTGTTCATAATTGTCATGGAGCTTCTCAATCCCATTTTGATGAATCTGGTTGCTAATGGAAACTTTCAACTTCATCCTAAATGTAAAAGACCTATTATTACCCACCTTCTCTTTGCTGATGACCTTATCATTTTTACTAAACCATCTTACCATAATATTCAGTGTATACTGTCAGCTCTTGAGCTTTTCTACTCTGTTACTGGCCTTCTGATTAATCTTCAAAAGTCCAATATATTAGTTGCTGGGTTAGATTCTGGTAAGAAGAATGACATTATTAACTATTCTGGCCTTAAGGAATTACCCAAAAATTCTTTCTATTTGGGCTTGCCTATTTTTCTCTCTAGAGTTACTAAACAAAATTGCTTACCACTTTTTGAGAAGATAATTGAAAGGCTTCAATTATGGCCAAGAGATAAACTGTCTCAAGCTGGAAGATTAACAATCATTCAATCAATTGCAATGGCTATCACAACATATTGGACTAGACATTACATACTTCCTGTCAAGCTTATTAATATGATCTCTAGTGCATTTAATAAGTTTCTTTGGCATGGTGACCCTTTTTCTAGAAAGTTGATTCCTATCTCTTTCTACAAATTATTTGAATCCAAAAGGAAAGGTGGTCTTGGTATTACTAATATTTTTCTTTGGAATAAGGCAGCCATATCAGTATATTTCAACAAAATCTTTGAATCTGATGGGAACTTATGGTCTCAATGGGTCAATAATAATCTTATTGGTAAAAAACATTTCTGGATTATGCCTATTCCACTAAGTTGCAGTTGGAGTTGGAGATGTATTCTCAAACTTAGAGAGACTTTCATTCCTCTTATTCAGTGTAACTATGTTTTGATTAAAGATTTATCATTCTGGCACTCACCATGGGCTAAACAAGGTATGATTTTAAGTTTAGTGGTGAATTATGACTTGAGAAGAAGTTCTGGAATTTCTGAACAAGCTAAGGTAGAGGAGTTTATGCATGATGGTAGTATTGTTTTACCATATTCTAGTTCCTTCCAACTTAGGAACTTATGGAATGCTATCACTGATCAGACTTTCATCAATAATGGCAATGCTTTAATTTGGTCAGACAAAGGTAAACAACATTCCATTAAACTGGTGTATAATACTCTCTGTCAAAATGGTCTGCAATTCCCTTGGCATTCAAGAATATGGAATACTGGTAGTAGTGCAAAGGATAATTTACTGTTATGGAAGGTGATGGCTAATGCATTAAATACTAAAGACAAACTTTGTAGAATGGGTATCATATCAGATGACTTATGTGTTCTTTGTAAATCAGAGTCAGAAAGTAACACGCATTTGTTTTTTGATTGTACTTTTGTATTTCAGATATGGTATAGGTTACTTGCTAATGGAGATTATTATAAACCATCACCTGTTAGCTCAGTGGAATGGTTCAATATATTTAAAGCTACAAGGTGGAAAACTCAGAAGACAAGACTGTTGCTTAAATTGCTTAAGAAACTGATACATGCTGTTTGGTCAGAAAGGAATGATAGAATTTTTGGTGTGGGATGCAAGAATGTGGCACAACTTTATAATCAGATACATGGCAAAATTCTCAGAGACTTGAAAGCAAATCTTATTTGATGTTCTTGGTAATTCATAACTGGTAGAGGGCTTATTTCTGGATTGAACTGCAGTAGTGGGTTTCTTCATCTTTCAGTTAGTTTGTATTATTTTTCTATGTGTATATGTTTTGTTTTTAATCAATGTAATGTCTTGTGAGGTTGTTAATGAGTGGTTCTGTCTTGATAGGTATTGGCACTGAGGGGTTATTGTCTTGTGATTGTAATTGAGTGATTTCTGAGTGATTTGTGATCTGTTTTTGATCTTGTAATTTGATATAAGTCAATAAAATGAGTTTTACTCTTGCTTTTCAAAAAAAAAAAAAATACATGTTTGCACGATATTTACAAATAAACCCATATGTATAAAACTGACATATAATATAATTTACATAAATATATATATATATATATATATATATATATATATATATATACTAGAACATATGCATATACTGTAAAATATAAGTCAAAAGAAACAAAGTAGCTTCCAGATTGGAGAATATATATATATACACACACACAACTATAAAGCTTATATACTAACTGTAATATATAAGCATAAACTTTTTATATATAAAGAACATACATACATTTATATACACACACACACACACACACACACACCTCACAAGAAGAAATGTTCGGCCGAGCAAAAGAGGGATGGGGTGGAGGAGAGAGGACATGGTAGGCCGTTGGAGTGGAGGTTGGGCTGCATGTGGATCTCGGTTGGTGGTTGATATGAAGGCGGAGGAGAATAAGGTGGTGAGGGGAAGGAGGAGAGGGGTTCATGCAAGTGGCCGAGTGGTTGACGTGACTACTCGGGGTGATTGCATTCGATGGTGGCACGAAGTCGATAGGGATGGTGGACTGTTGTCACATCAGTGGTGGGTAGTTGGGTGATCGATGCAGTCATATGGATGGGTAGAAGTCGAAGCCGAGGGGTGAGAGGAAGAGGTGAAGGATCGTGTGTTCGACAACCATAAGCATAGCAGGCAAAGTTTCAAAATGAAGAAGGGCATAATCAATATATAAAATCATATGTTTATATTTTATTTCTAGAGAGAGAGCAGAACCAAAAGATAAGGATGGAATGGGTTTGGCAGAGAAAATGAACAGTTTAGAGAAGGAGAGGATGGGCAAGCAATTTAATATAAAGGTAATGTTATTCTATAATTTGAATTTTATAATATGGAAACTAAATGAAAATTAATGGTCTAAATATGATATGGTGAGAATGGAAAAAGTCACGTTGATTTCTGAATATAATAAAACGAATAACCATTGTTTTTAAGCGGTGGAAAATGAATGGTCATAGAGAAACAAAAAGACGTACAAATACGGTCAACCATGCGAGTTTCACCGCGTATCGAAAACCGAAACACACAATTGAATATACTACGGAGATCAGCATGAAAGACGATTAGAATGACGCATAGATATTAGAAGTGCGACCGTTCTATCAAAAGTTGGTATTCGATACCGAAAATGCCACTAAAACGTCGAAAATAAGATAAACGGAGCAATAGCAGTCCAAATTTGGCGAAACAGAATGTGACGTCTCACTCAAAAGATGATTTACAAATTTATTATATAAAAATATTCAGGTCTGGAAAAAATTTTATTATCATCAAGTATTAACTGATTTAAATTTAAATAAAATTACACAACAAAATAAACTTCCATATTTTCGGATGGAAAATTACCATTTTTTATGTTTATATAAACTTATTTCAAATATAAAAATTTTATTTCCTAATTCAATTATTTAAAATTTCACAAAAATTCAGTTTATTTACGTTATTAAAACCACTAAAATTTACGGGTCGTTACATCTTTTTCAATATATCGACCAAAATCATATTTTGATAATGTACTTGGAATCTATTTTTGATCCACACATCATACCATATCATACAGTAACCACTCTTAATGGTTCAATTAAAAAACCGAGGATTAGATATTTACGACATTAATAAGAAATTCATAGTTTCTCTTCAATGGCGAGAATACTTATTTGGCACTCTAATGTGATGTATTTGTTTAGGTAAGTTAATTTCATTTCATCTCATGTAATCTGTGACGACCCCACCGCTATGCCCTGTTTCGAAAACGGGGTTGTTACAGACCCCCTCCCCTTTTATGAAAATTATGTCCTCGTAATTTGTTATAGGGAGACATCGCACTAAACTCTAACATTAACTCTTTTCGTATTGTAAAATCAAGTTGAAACTTGTTCACTATGAAGCTGTGACGACCCCCACCCCATCCCCCTCGTTATGCCAATTTGGAAAACAAGGTTGTTCCTGATTTATACGACCGATTTACTTTTAGTTTACAAAGGTTATGTTCAAAACATAAATATGTCATCCAATGACAGTCTTTCCCAAACTCCTTTTGGGGAGATTCATATAAGTTCCCTCACAAACAATTATTACGTGAAGACTTTCGACTCTCACAACCTACCAACTCCTTGGCCAAGGATATGTTGGGGTTTCCTATAAACTCTTATTTTATACGTTTTTGTAAACTATTCTTTGGATGATATTAATTTTAACCTTAAGTACTCGTAATTAATTGTACTTTGTCCAATAAAGTTCAATTACTCATTATCGATACATCATTATATGCTATAGGGAGGAATGAATTTAGAGATTGAACCTTTATTCATGTTAGGTACATATGAAACTCCTTCCAATATACTCATCCATTCGGTTATATCGAATCATTTCCATTGCATGTTACATTATTTACCTCCTTTTATATTCTATAAGCTTATCTTACACTTATACATGTGTATCAAATACTGTCCATGTCTGTGATGACTCGTTGGTGAATATGATGAAGCACATGGAAACATTTTGATATTAATAGACTTACGATTGCATACATCTATATGTATCAATCCGAAGAGTCCATCAACTCCTATGATGCTCCCAGTCAATGGGTGCATTTCCCTTGAACATTTAAGATATAATTAAATATTACCATATAATTCATAATCATATAATAAGAAATATGTCTCAAAACTGCGGCTTAGTCTATAAGTCCAAAATAATTGAAAATAATCTAAGATACTTAGTATTTTCCAGTGCATCACTTTTATTGTGAAAACAAATACCATATTATTGTTTTATTTCACAAAAAATATTTATAATGTTCTTGAAATACAACTATATTTATTTTTCAATTAACACTGAAAAATAGTCACTATTTCACGAATAATGTTTGACATGTTTTATAAAAACAATTTTCCTAATTTGATGCAATCAATAAGTGCTACATGGCATGCTCCCACTATTTCTGCCATTAATATAATAGCATGCTAAATTCGGAGGTCTATAGTTCACTTAATATGGATTACTTATTTCATATACTATAATTAGTTTACAACGGAGAGTTCTTTGATTGTAGATCTTGAACTCGGAGAAATAAATCTCATAGAAAATAATTTTCTATATAAAAATACATTTTGGAATAGAAATCATATTTCGCATTTCAATGTTAAGTATCAATAATTATTATTATTACAATTCTTGTTTTTGATGTTTCTTTATGATGCAGAAGTGACTATTCATTCTGTATATCCCAGTTGTACCTTGAATTACATCTACTCTTGTACGTTCGTTTTTCTTTCTAAATGGTTGAACCGTTCAAAAGAAAATCTTACTACACATCATAACGAATTCTTCACCAAAGTGTACTCGAACATCCTTAACATTTAAGGACATCAAATATGTTTCACTTTGTGTAAGCTGATCAAGTTGAACATTTCAGTGATTGAATTCTTAGATCTTTCTTAATTCTTGTAGTTTTAGTCTAGTGTTATATTTAACACAATACGATCCTTTTTGTCATCAATCAAATTGAATATACGATCTCACAAAACTGTTCATTAGCTTATTTTGAATGAAATAACTTCATCGAAGTATCGTAGATTACGAACTATGATGTTCCTCATATAACACTTATATGTGATAGTATATGGATCAAATATTCATTGTCTTGTATTGCTTTTGAGTTCGGTACTTAATGAATACAATACATGGTCTCAACCAAATAAACACGTGGGCAACTAAATTACGAATGTATTAAGTAGTTCTAAAATTAGGTACTTGCGTAGGTATATAAAACATTAACATGCAAGAAGTATTTAATAGTAAGTATATATTGCATTTTTATTTGTCAATCTTCAATTCAGTTAATTTGTATATCTTAATTGGTATACATTTCATCAATCGTATTAAATGCACAAATTTGTCAATGTAGATTATTATAACATTATATAACATGCGTTCTTACAATGTTAAAAAGGTTAAATGTTATCATTTTATTTTTCTAATAAGGCTCCTACTAGTCTTTTATGTTTTTCAAAACCCCAAATCAAAATATAGAAGTCCTTCAACTTCATTAGTGGGTGTTAGGACTCATCTGTATTGGAATTCTAACGTTGAGTCTGCTCAACAAGTCATAGCTTCACGGACGGTGGATAACTTCTTATCGATTGTATTATATACAACTCCTAACCCTTTGGTATATTGTCCTAATTCTGCTTCGACTTTGAGTATGCTCAACAAATCGAAATAGAACTACTCACTCGTACCTACCACATTACGAGGGCCTAAGCATAGTATATGTATCTTAAATCTGCTCAACAATTACATATAGTATCTTACATCGTCTTTTCAATATATTAATAATCTTATACATAACATTCCCAACCTGAGTCTACTCAACAACTAAGGAGTGTGCAAGTAATTTACTAATATATGTGTGTGTGTGTGTATTTTTGTATGTATGGTCGAGAACAACATTATATTAAAGATCCACAATCTTTAATATATTATATCAAGTGATATCGACTTATGAAATAATGTATTTCTTATGAAATACTCTCATAATTCAAGTATTGAACACATCAGAAATCATGATATATGTACATTTATGTATGTATTTATTCCTTAAGTCTATTTGGGCTTCTTTGATGTTCCACCTTTAGTTTATATATTCATATTATATAAGTTTTAATATTATATAACTTTTATATTTCATACTATTTATATAATATTCTTATGTATAATATTATATTTATTAAATCTAATTTAATTAATTAATATTTTAATTAAATTTAATAAAATATTTATATTAAATATTTATTATATTCTATAACCTTTATGGCAAACATATATATCATATATATGTGTATTTTTATTTAATTAATTAACCATTTATTTATTTAACCCTTAATTAATTTGTTTAATTAATAATGTTTAATTTTTTTATTTAATTAATTTTTTTGATTAAATTATATCAATTTTGAAATTCATATTATATACATACATACATACATATATATATACTTATGATATCTTAAATATTTTTAAATACCATAACATATACCAAACATATATAATACATGGATACAATTTTTCATTAATTAACTTTAAAATTTTGAAATTATTTTCCTATATTTTCAAAAATTTGGAAATTTTACTATATTATAACTTTTATAATATATGTATATTTACTTTAAATTTAACTTTTAAATTTAAAATCTTATATTTTAATTTTCAAACAATTTTGAAACTTAGCCCACAGCCTATTTCAAATTTGAGTCTATTCTATTAGGGACAACGTTTGGGCTGCAAGCTTAATAGTTAATGTAACATCCTCCTGCTTGGAGGCACAAAACTAACGGCTACGGATGCTGTAGTCATCCATACTTATTAATCTTCGGCGACCAAATATGGCGGCGTTAGATACATTGATACACAGATCACAGAAATATGGGAAAAAATTAACAACTCAAAAAATCATTTCCACCTTTAAATTAAAACATTTCATGTTCATTACATAATCCCAAATTTTGTTGACCACGTTCAAAAAAATATAATTATTACAAAGACGCCATGAGCGACATATGAAGATGCTCCCTTGGTTGATCAGAGTACATATAAAGGCTAATAAATCTGCCTTTACAAACAAAAAAACAATGGAAAGAAAAACTCTAAATAACTATCTGCCTCCTGCATGCCTTCAGAAGCTTTATTCATCAGAGAAGAAAATCTGAGAACCTTAAATCTCAAAGTACTCAAAATAAATTGAGTACCCGAGAGTTTAAGGGGAAAACAAAAACTTTGAGTCAGACATAAAGTTTGGTATGAATAATAATCTTACATCTCAATCCTTTTAGATATCTAGTGAGACCACGCCACTTAGTGAATCAGGTTTTCCCTTCACTAGTATCCTAAAACCTTTATAAAACCAAATTCTGTGCTTCTGCATCCACAATGGTTAAAACATACATTTCAAAATATTACGATGATATGCATAATTGAAAATAAATAAGATTTTCACATTGCCAGTTTAATCGGACACCCTATCAATATTATAGTTTCTTGGGTCATTATTAATCTTTTTAGTTTTCATGGGTTTACTAATAACCTTGTTAGAACTACTAGACACCCTGTCCTATTCAAAATTTTCATGGGATAACTGAGAACCCATAGGCTCATGCCAGTTAACTTAATTAATTCATAGGTCCCCCTAAACCTATTGGTCATTCCAATACCTAATCACCTTATCCTAGTTTTCATGTGTTGACTAGGAACCTATGAACTTATCCAATAACTCGCTGCACATCCTAGTTTTCATGGATTGGCTAGGAACCTACTGATACTTCCATTAACCATTTTCTTATCTGAGTTTTCATGGGTTTACTAGGAATCTATTGATTGATGTTAATTCTTAATACGAATATAGTTTTTATGGGATCACTACAAACCAATTAGCCCCTGCCAATTGTCCTTAAGCATAGTTTTCATGGGTTAACTATGAACCTTTTGGAATGCACCAATAACTACCTTATCATAGTCATGGGTTTACTATGAACCTCTTGGTATGCACCCAATAACAACCTTATCATAGTTTTCATGGGTTTATTATGAACCTTTTGGTTTATCTCCAATAACTACAAAGTTTAGGCATCCTATATTTTTTGGTCGCCCTAACTATGGATGCAATTCTACCCATTCAGAAGTTTAAGTAATTTATATTCACTATTTGAGTTAACCAACTGGTTCTTCTACCACATTTCCCCCAAAATACGGCAACGGGTTATCATGTGAATATACTCATATTTGAAGAAGTGAAGCATTAATTAACAATACCACTCCTATGGGTTTAAGGTCCTTTAAATATATCTCATAAAACATTGTTTACACCTTTAACTTATATTTTTATCAAGGCAATACTTCTTCAAAATTACATACTTAAAACCCTCACAAAACTCCTTTATATAAGCCGTGGGTTATCCTATAAAAATCAGAGGATGGGTTTTCAAATCTTTTCAAGCCAAACCTTTCGACCTTGTCGAAAGGTCTTCAAAAAAAACTTTCAAATCAAACCTTTAGAAACCACTAAAACCATTCAGCAATTCAAACCTTTTGAAAGCATTCAACTATTAAAATATAAACCTTTCGAAAACTTACTGAGTTCAAGTTAAAATTTGTGGAAGGTCCTATTTTAAAACCTTTCGATTACAATGGAAGCAACCTCTTGACCTTGTTGGAAGGTCTGCTTCGAAAGCTTTAAAACATTTCATTTAAAATAATAGACCTCCGCCTTTTTAAAGCAACTCATTCAAAAGCTTGGGTTATATTCAAATAATAAAATAAAGGGAAATCATCTAAGTTGAAGGCTTTGATACCTTTCAAAAGCAATGGGAGAAGCGGCCGGTTTTTAAAACAGTAAACCTTTCGTCTTTATCGAAAGCAACGACTTCAAAAGGTTTGGAAAAAGCGGCTATAACCTTTCGACTACGTCGGAAGGTTCAAGACAAAACAATGCTGAGTAGCAATAACCTTTCGACTGTGTCGAAAGGTTCCAAAACAAAATAGTGGTAAAGCAGGAGTAACATTTCGAATTTGTCAAAAGGTTTAAAACCTTTCTTTTTAAACATTTGACCTGGTTGAAAGCAACCAAGTCGAAAGCTCTATTTCAAAAGCAAAGCAGGCGAAAACTTTTGGTTTATAAAACAAACATAACCCAACCTCTTTGGCCATCAACCTTTTGATTATGAACCTTTCGACCTTGTTCAATTCATTACGTACCAAGTAACTTAATACCATATGCATTGGTTTGACCTTGTCGGAAGCTATGAACCTCTCGACCTTGTCGAAAGGTCTAGGTCGGAAGGTTTTCTGCCGTAAAAGGCTGAAACATGCAAAAAGTACGATTTCTTTGTTTTTAACCTAAAAAGGTTAACTTTACAACTAACCTGCCTTTGTTTGTCAAATTCTCATTGGTTAATAATTTCTATTCAGAAAATGCTGCCACTAATTTCCAGAAATAGATAATAATTTTATTTTATAAGATGCCCATTCTCCTAAATTAAATATATAAAACATTCAAGTCCCATACCTTAAATAATTTTATATATTCATCAAAACACTTAGAAATAATCTGGAAAAATCCCAAAAAATCTATTTAATATGTTTTCCAACATATAAAATTTCAAACCCAAATAATTGTTATTTTTTCCATAATTAATTTATAACCCAATAAATTATTTTCTTCAATAGAAAATTTATATAAAATCCTTATAAACTCAAGAAATTATGAATATTGAAACCTATCTCCAAATTCATGTTTTCAACAACATAAAATTTTCCCATGGCATTTAAAAATCATTTCATCTTGGTTTTTCCCTAAAACCATGTATATCCCTTATTAAACAACCTTATTTAAACAATATAAATCATAAACAAGCATATCATCGTTCTATATATCATAAAACAGATTTATCCTTAAATCGGAAAGCATATGATGTAATAAATCAAAATAGAGATGTAGAAATCACTATTCACCTTAGATTGGATAAGGAAATTCAAGTTTTATTTAGGCTGATTCCTTCTGACTAGAATCCTAGCTTTTAGTTGATTTTCTCTTCTCTTCTAATGGTCGGCCTTGTACACACGGTTATGAATATTTTTGTTTTTGTGAAATGAACGTGTAGGACTAAGAAAGATAGTTTAAGGCTGAGAAGTGTGGGTGGCTATTTACCCTAATGCCCTTGTGTTTAATTTCTTAACCGTTTATATAAGTTCATTAGTTTTAATACGCACAGCCACCTAGTTTAATAATCAACCACAATCTCCTTATCTATATTATTTTATTTTATTTATTCTAGTTAAATCTCCTAAATAACGTCACTAAAATTAGGGGTGTTACGGTTAACCCTAACATGAATAATTTCGAGCGCATAGGATATTGTGTTTGGATATTATTGTTAGAACTAAGACCAGCCCGTAATGGAAAATATGGGTGAATTTAAAAAAAGTTCCCTTATTAGATCTATATTGGGCCCGTGAAGTCTAATTTATTTAGAACATTTCTAAATTTAAGTTAAGTAAAATCTCTTATTTCATTTAAATTTACAAATTATTGATAGAATTTTATTTTATTTATATTTAATTAAATATAGTACACCTATGTATCATATACATATATGTATGTGTGTGAATGTGTAACATAATAATCCGTTCAAAGTATAACATGCCCGTATATAAATTGTTGGATTTACATCGCAATGGACATATTAGCTCATCCTATGTGTATTAAATGTTGTCAAAATATATGTATGTATGTAAACTTGTTATTTATATAAATATTAAAAACAATGTAAATATATAAATATATGTGTATACATGTGTGTGTATAACTTATATGTAAAAATATTAATGATTTATATATACACTATTACATTAAATATTATACACATACATACATACAAAATATAAAAAAAAAAAAATCATTTTACACATATACATGTATGAGTTATAGTAACAAAATTATTATTATTATACACACACACAAGTGAACTTATAATATCTAAATATGTATACGTATATGTGTGTGTGTATTAAATATGTATTTAAAACATATATTTTTTAAACCTGTTTAGATCGAATGCACAACACAAAAATGTTTATTTATATTTTATTACATTAAAATATATCTACACATGTATACATTAACTAATTGTTAGAAATATAATAAAATAATAATAAAAATACTTTTGTTTATGTTATTTAAACTTTCAAAACATCAAGCATTATACTATAAAGTTACTAAAAAATTTCCAAAAATTTCCTAGTCAAAATGATTTTTTTAGTTAATCAATTGATTTCTGCTGTTTAATAAATTGATTTTTAAATTCTAATATTTTATCCCAAATTTTAAATAACAATAAAAAAATTAAAGATTTATTTTTCTAAACGTATATTATTTTATATGATTTATTTAATTGGTATATTAATTTAAATAATATTAAATAATAGTGAATAAATATTAAAAATCAATTTCTAACCATCGAAAAATGTAATATATATAGATATCCATTTATAAAATATAGGTTTAACTATTAACAAAATATGATGATATAATTAAACACAAGCCATATAATTAAAGTTTATATTAATACATATACACACGTATGTATGTATGTATGTATAAATTAATAAATGATAATAATTGTAATAAAATTTATTTGGCTGTGCACTTTAGATCTATGTGTGTGTGTGTATTAAAACATACATATAACCAATCTAATATGTGACAGCATTGATGATACATATAAGAATCCCATCTATCTAGCAATATAATAATCCTATACATATAATGTAATCCATAAATTATAAATCATATAGTACAGTAAGTATGTACCTAATGTTAATGTCTTAGAGCACACCTTGTAATGGTGAATTATCCCTCCTTTGAAATCTTCTTGATTCAGCGGATTGTTAATTCTTGAACTGTGGATCTTTAGCTATCTAATAGCTATCGCCTTTTGAATTGATTTAAGACGAATTTGTTGAAAATCCTTGTTAATAAGGTCAGCCAGCAATGATAAAGAAATTACAGCCAAAAAGTCCTTTTCTCATTAGGGTTAGGGGTCCTCTTTATAGTGGAAGAAACATAAAGAAATATGGATCACATCTCATACCATTTCTCATCAAATTTCAACCATCCATCTCCAAGCCCTCTAGCCTTTTTAGCTGCCTCTTATAGTCCCTATTGCTACCAAAATAATATCTTAACGTCATAGGCTAACAGACCATTAAAGCCCAAATAAATATTATTAATTTAATTTAATTTAATTGCTTGTCGATATCATACATTGATTGATATATTTATAACTATTATAAATATATACAATAATATTTATTCCTCAAACCATATTCAAAATTCTATATGTCATAAATATTAATTAATTTATAACAGCTGTAAACTAATTAAATTGTTTGGTCTAAAGAGAATTGCATCATTTCGGTTGTGTTACTCATCAGCTGTAAATTTAGGCAACGATTAATATCAAACTATTCGAATAGGAATGTTCGCACATCACTTAGTAGGGGTGTGATATTTTGGCCAAATTTGTTGCTTATTTAGTTTCGGTAAAATCCAATTTTATATTATTAAGCGTTACTTGGTTAAGACATTTATCTACACTTGGTTAAGACATTTATTTACACTGATTCTCTTTGTCAAAACTATATCATGTTGGACTTATGAAATTTGGTAATGGTCAAAATTTCAATATCATCCATATTTAACTTTATAGTCCAAATATAAAGTACTTAGTTCAATAATAATAATTATTATTATTAACCGATATGCTTTGACCAGAGACGTCGACTTTGAGTTGACTTGACTTGACCGTGATACTAACGCCATATAACCAAGGGGACAAATACTCTCTTGAATAGTGCTTCACTTCCAATACTTCTACTCGACCCAACAATAGTCACTCGATGGATGTCGTGTGATGATTTGGCTATAACCAAAGCAGAGCTTTCATATTGAAGATCCATAGTTGTAACGATCCTAAATTTGAGTAACATTACTTAAGATATTAAATTAGTTAAATTAAATAAAATAATATAATGATTAGGGGATTGAGATTTGTGATTAATAGAAGGGTACCCGTGCCATATAAAAAATGAACTAAAATGAATCAAAGTGTAATAGAAAAGGTAATAAGTGAGGGTAAAATAGGAATAAGTATGTTCTTATACCCTAAACCCTTAGGCCACATTCATTTCATATGTTCACTATCAAAATATTGAGCTAGAGAGGCTGGCCACCATTAAGGAAGAGCAAGAAGAAGATAAACAAGAATCTAAAGGAAGGAAGCTTAATCAACTTTAATCAAGATCAAATCTCAACTCCTTAATCACAAAACTAAGGTGAATAATGACTACACCTCATGTTTTTAATTGTTTTTGGTTTTAGATTAAATCCAAACTATTTTGCAAGATTTTGCCAGGTTTTTTATTGTTAAATTGGATATATATGCTTGTTGATGATTTATGCTAATTTGTATGAATTATATGAAATGTTTTAATGTGAAAACCGTATTAAATGACATCAAAACGCCCTGCGTTCTTAGAATAAAGTCAAAAATGATATTTAGAGATGGGTTCAATTTTCATAATTTTCTGAATTAATGTGGATTTATCATATATTTTCTAGTGAAGAAAATAGTTATTTTAGGCTTTAAATTAATTACGGCTATTTTATGATGATTTTGGGTCAGAAATTAATATATGTTAGAAAACATATTAAAAGTGATTTATGGAAATTTCTATAAAAAATTATTAGTGTTTTAATAGATATATTAAATTATTTAAGGTATAGGACTTAAATATTTTATATATTCATAAAAGAGAAGGGGTATTTTTTAAACGCTTTAAATTGTTACTTCCGAAATTTCGACGGCACTTTTAGAAAAGAATTTGGAAAAGAAACTAGCAATAGGGCAGGTTAGTAGAAAAGTATTATTTCTTTAAAGTAAAAATGCAGTTTTACCTTACTTTACATGTTTCGCCACTTTCAACAATCGATTTTCGGCTAAGTTCCTCCGCCTCCATCACTATCGAAACAAATGCGCCTAGTATCACAGACTTGGTACGTTGTGAATTGGACATACGCGTAAGGTATTGGGTCGAAACATAGGGTTTCGAAGGGGTCGAAGCTTTGCCTTGCTTTAAAAGAAAGTGCACATGCTTTGCTTTCGAAAGGGATGCTTTCGACTTAGATAGCTTTCGACTTAGTAAAATGGTTCCGAAAGAGGTTGCGCCTTTTGTTTTAAGTAAATGCTTTCAAAGAGGGTCGAAACCCCTTGTTGCCACTTTCCACATTTTGAAGCAAATAGTTTCGAAAGGGTTACTTTGTTTTTTAAACTTGACTACTTCTCCAATGCTTCAAAAGGGTTGGTTTCGACACCATCACTTCTTTACTTAGGAAATAGCTTTCGAAAGAATGTTTTTGATTGTTGCTTTATGATCCTTTGTGCTATTGAAAGTTAAACCCAACTGGTTTCAAAAGGAATAGTTTTAGATGGTTTCGAAATGTTATTCCACATGTTTTACTCATACTCAAATTCTTTTGAAAGGTTCGATTTTATTTAAAGGATTTAGCGCTTTCGAAAGGTTTAATGCAAAGGTTTCGAAAGGCTGGTTCCCCAATGGTTTCAAAAGGTTTTGAATGGAAGATTACAATGTTTTCGAAAGACAATGTTAATAGTGTTTTGATAAGAGGATGTCTAAGGTTTTAAAGCTTTTGAAAGAAAGCTTTTTCATTGTTTTCAAATGGTTTATTAAAATTGGTTTTGAAAGGTATGTTTTGGCCTTTGGCCTAAGGTTATAAAGCAAAGTAGTTACTTGGTTTTGAAAGGGGCACTTTCAATGGTTTCAAAAAGGATACTTTTAAAGGTTTAAATGTATTCATCAACAAAGTTTTGTGTAATGTATATATAACATAGCAAGGTGATTCGAGTAAAGCATAGAGTATATTTTCCTTGTTTAAAGTACGATGTAAAGGTTTAAATCAATCTGAGAGAAAATATTTTCAAGGGAAATTTTAAGGGAAGATGACCCTAAGTAAAATGAATCGGATATTGGAATACCAGATGGGACTGGTATAGGGTCGCTCCTTATACATTAGCTATTAGTACTTAGCTTATTTTGTCCAAAATTCCAATGTGTAAGGCTTTGTCACAGATAAGATTAAAATGATGTTACACATGGAAATGAATATACAGAGTGAGAATAGGTTATTGGCGAGCCCGCAAAACCACTAGGTTCGTTTGACCCTGGGAGAAGTAAGTTAGGGACAGACCATCCAAAAGAGGGGTATCTAACAAAAGTTAGATTATTTGTTTATTTTGTCTAGTAGGCCTGAGTCAGCCAAAGGTTAGTAGTTAGCCAAACAAAATTATAGTGTTTGGACAGATAGTCCATTTATTACCACATTTGTATGCATATTTGATATTGCTTTATTTTTTTAACCAATTTTTGTTGCAGGATTAAGATTTGCAAAATATATGTTTAAAAGGATATTAGCGAGGGGAAACCCGTTCCGCTAAACGGCGTGGTCTTACTTAATATCAACTAACCGAGATGTAAAGTATTATTCACACCAGGATTGTCTAACTTGAAGTTTATGTTTTTTCCCTTAAATTCTCGGGTACTCAAAATTGGTTTGAGTAGGCCGAGGGTTGAGCATTTACAGGTTTTAGTAGGATGACGAATAAAGCTTCCGAAGACGAGCAGGAGGCCGAAGTTAGCTATTTAGGAGTTGTTATGTTTTATTTATGTTGTGTTATATTAAGTCTATTATGACTATTCAGTACTCTGGTCATCCAGTGGGCATCTTCTTATGTCCCTCTTGGCATATTTATGTAATAATTATATTTGATCTGAACTTAGAAAATGTTTGGGATTATGTGACTTGGATATGAAATGTTGTTTTGAAATGTAATCAGAAAAGTGTTTAATCGGTAATGATTTTATTTCATATTCAAGTGCTTCTCATATTATGAATACCACTAACATTACCGTATTTGGTCACCGAAAGTTAATAATATGGATGACTTCAGCATCTATATCGCTTAGCTTTGGGCCTCCAGATAGGGGATGTTACAACCTGGTATCAGAGCATAGGTTTACGTACAACTTTAAATTAAAATGATTTTTTGAAACATAATCCTAGGGAATTAGAGATAAGATCGGGGTATGGGATAACGCTATGGTAACGTACTTGTATTTGCCATATATAAGTATACGCTATATCTCTATTCTCCTACCTCTACTAGGCTATTCTTCCGTATCTTATGATGGCTCGAATGCAGATATGGATGCTAGAAGTGGAAGGGTTAACCTTAGAAGAGGTAGCACCATTACAAATGGAAATATCAGACAAAATACGACAAGGAACTAAGGTCAGGCACAAGCTGGAAATATAGGTGTTGGAGTCCCGCAAGTGGACATTGGAGCGATGTATCAGTTCTTCATAAACATGATGCAAGCGAGAGTTGCTGCTGGAGTTGTTGGAGGAGGAGTTCAAGAAACTCCAGCGGTCAATAACTATGATATTCTAAGTAGAGATTATGCACGGTTGGGTGGAAAGCCATTTATTGGTACGGAAGAAACAATCGAAGTAGAGAATTGGTTGCTTCATTGTGAGAGGATTTTTGCTGACTTACGGCACAATGATGGCAGAAGAGAAGGCTCGTTCTAGATAGTTACAAGGAGCAGCGCTGTACTAGTGGAACAACGTTACGGTTAGAGTTAATGAGGAGACCATACCATTTGCTGAGTTCAAGAGGAGATTTGGAGAGAGGTTTATGTCAGAAATTGCTAAGTCCGCTCCGCTTAGGAAGTTTGTTGAGTTGGAGCCGGGAGACATGACTGTGCTGGAGTATGCGACGAGGTATGAGGAGCTAGTATGATATGGATATGCTACTGTAAATACCGTGATTAAGAGGAATGAGAAGTTTATCATGAGGTTGAAGCCTGATCTTGTTAGGGCTATGTTATCGCATATTAGGGATCCATGTGGTGTTGTAGTGGAAATGGCTTTGAGGAATGAGGAGATGTTTGCTTTTCTAAAGAGAAATAAGGCAAAGGAAGTCCAGGTGTGGAAGAGTCAGAAAAGGAAGTTCTTCCATAAGAAAGGAGCTCAAAAGGGTGGAGCGGCAAAGAAGGGGAAGTCAAAGGCTGTCTGCTACAAGTGTGAAAATAAAGGGCATTTTGCTAATAAATGTCGTTCTAGAGAAGGAAAGAAGGTAATCGGGAGGAAGAACATCGGGTGCTTCAACTACGATTAAATTGGACATTATAAGAACTAACGCAAAGAGCCAGCTAAGGATGGCAAAGGAAAAGCATTTGCATTAGAACCAGCTACCTCGAGGCCAGTAGTAGAGGAAAAAGGAAAGGTTGTGTTGGGAGGTATATTTATGACTCATGGTATGTCAGTTAGTGTTTATTTGATACCAGAGCATCGCATTCTTTTATACCTTATTGTTTGGTAGATAAGCTTAACCTTCATACCTAGTTACTTCCTTAAGGGTTGCAAATCCGATAGGATGGTATGCGACACTTAGGGTGAAGTGTGATCACCTAGAATTTGATTTGTTAGGTCATACCTTTGTTTGCAATTTGCATTTTGTAGGGTTCGAAATTATTTTGGATATGGATTGGTAAAGTAAACACGATGCTAGGATATTTTGCCATGATAGGGTAATATCACTTAGACACCCTGACTGTAAAGATCGAATAGTATGCTCCATAGAAAACCCTAGTTGTGAGGTGAATGCTTTATTGGGTGTTGTGGAGGTAGAAGACGAGTTGAATTGTGTTTTCGTTGTCGAAGAATTTGCGGATGTTTTTAAACCAATAGTAAGATTGCTACCAAAACGAGCCATTGAGTTTCGGATAGATTCCGTGCCGAGAGCAGAACTAGTAAGTAGACCGCTAAGCAGGATGAAACCTACCGAGATGAGGGATTTGAAGGTGCAGTTGGTGGATTTGGAAGGCAAAATTTTTATTAGGCCAAGTGGTTCACCTTGGCGAGCAGCTGCAGTGTTTGCTAAGAAGCCGAACGGATCGTTAAGATTATGTATCGATTATCGTAAGTTGAATGAGAAGACGATAAAGAATCGATACTCATTGCCCAGAATTGACGATTTGTTTGATCAATTAAGTGGAGCTAAAGTATTTTCCCAGTTGGATTTGACGATAGGGTTCCATCAGCTTAGAGTGGCTGAAGAAAGTATTCCTTTGACGGCGTTTAGGACCAGATATGGATCATACGAATGGTTAGTGATGCTGTTCGGACTAACTAATGCACCAACATTCATTATAGATTTGATGAACCGAATTTTCTGATAGCATTTTTATAAGTTTGTGTTGGTATTTATAGATGATATTTTGATATACTCCAAGGATGAAAGGGAGCATGAAGTTCATCTTAGAGTGGTGCTTAAGACATTGAGGCAACATCAGCCAGGCGAAGTTTTCGAAGTGTCATTTTTGGAAGAAGGAAGTGAAGTTTCGTGGTCATGTGGTCTCAGAGAAAGGGTTGTCTATAGATCCGACTAAGATCGAAGCGGCGAATACTTGGAAGAGACCCAAGACAGTGACTGAGATAAAGAGTTTCTTGGATTAGCAGGGTATTATCGGAGGTTAATAAAGAATTTCTTACGAATAGCAGCACCGATGACCAAGTTAACACAAAAAGATGTGAAGTTTGTTTGGACCAATAAGTGTGAGGAAGCATTCCAGAGATTGAAACACTTATTGACTGATGCATCTATGTTAGTTGTTCCGGAAGGGAATCAAGACTTAGTAGTATATATAGATGCATGTGGAACTGGATTAGGAGCTGTGTTAATGCAAAGAGGTCAAGTGATTGCATATGATTCTCGATAGTTTAAACCTCATGAGGTTATATACCCGACTCACGATTTAGAGTTGGCTGCGGTGATTTTTGCATTGAAGTTGTGGAGACATTATCTTTTGGAAGAGAGATTCGAGTTCTATATAGATCATAAGTCATTGAAGTAGTTATTCTCTCAGCAGGAGCTGAATATGAGACAACAGAGATGGTTGAAATTTATAGTTGCTCATGACTTTGGAATTGAGTACACGCTAGGGAAAGGTAATAAAGTTGCAGATGCATTTAGCAGAAAACATCAGAATGCGGTGTTGGCAATGCTAGCTGAGTGGAGAGATTTGGAAGCGTTGACGACATGTTGAGTACAGTGGAGATCTGAAGCTGGATCTAGTAGAGAAACTCTAGTGTTGTCATGTTTAGAAGTTCGACCAGTTATGATCGAAAGGATTACTTCTAAGCAAAGAGAGGATCCAGTGTTAACTGAGCGGATCAGGCGGTTAAGGGATGAAACAGAGAACGATGACTTGAAGGACTTCAGTCTTAACCATAATGGGTGGTTGAGAAAGAAAGGAAGGTTATGTGTTCCAAATATGGAAGAGATTACGAAGGAAGTTCTTGAGGAATGTCATCGTTCGAAGTTCACCATTCATCCAGGAGGAACTAAGATGTATCAGGATATGAAAAGGAGTTTCTTCTGTGAAGGTATGAAAAGGGATGTAGGCTTATGGGTGAAGCAGTGTTTGAACTGTCAACAGGTAAAACCCGAACATCAGAAGCCAAGTGGGTTACTTCAGCCATTAGATATTCTAGTATGGAAGTAGGATTCCATTTCTATGAATTTTATAAATGGGTTGCCAAGATCAAATCGAGGAAATGAAAGTATATGGGTTATAGTGGATAGGTTGACCAAAAGATCTCATTTCATTCCAGTTAAGTCAACTAGGACGACACCTGTTTTAGCTAAGTTTTTTACGAGGAATGTAGTTAGACTTCATGGAATTACTAGTAGTACAGTAAGCGATAGAGATTCATTGTGCACTAGTGAGTTCTGGAAGAGTCTATAGGATAATTTAGGTACCAAGATCAAGATAAGTATTGCTTACCATCTGCAGATAGATAGGCAAACGGAAAGAGTAAACAAAGTTTTGGAAGACTTGTTACGAGCTTATGTGCTAGGTTTCGAAGGATCATGGGAAGACCATCTACACTTAGTCGAGTTTTCGTACAACAACAGTTATCAGGCTAGTATAGGGATGGCACTGTTTGAAGCTTTGTATGGAAGGCCATGCAAATCACCAGTTTTTTGGTCAAAGACCAGAGATAGGGTAGTTCTCGGTCCGAATTTAGTTAGAGAGGCTGCAAAGAAGATTAGAGTTGATTTGGGCTAGGATGAAAGAAGCTCAATTTAGGCAGAAGAATTATGCTGATAAGAGACAAAAGGACTTAGAGTTCTCAGTAGGAGATCATGTTTCGTTAAGGTATCACCGATGAAAGGTATAATTCGATTCGAGAAATCAGTTAAATTGACACCGAGATTTGTTGGACCATTTCCTTTTATAGAAATGATCGAAAAACATGCATATAGAGTAGAGTTACTGAACTGTTTGGCAGGAATCCATAATATTTTTCATATTTCTCACCTAAGAAAGTGTATTAGAGACCCGGAGACTACTAGAGCACCGACTGTGTTAGAGGACTTAGTAGCAGAGCTGAGTTTGACTATAGTTAGAAAGCTAGTTCGTATAGTCACGAAAGATGAGAAGAGGCTAAAGAACAAGACAGTCAGATTAGTTAAAGTCCAGTAGAGCAACATGAGAGAGTGTATTTGGGAGACTGAGAGCAGATTAGAGACGCTTATCCTGATTTGTTCGATGGTATGTTTTACCTTCTTAATTGATTCGTTGAGTATCTTATCGTAATTTCGAGGGTGAAATTCTTTAAGGTAGGGAGTTTGTAACGATCCTAATTTTGAGTAACATTATTTAGGATATTTAGTTAGTTAAATTAAATTAAATAATGTAATGATTAGGGGAATGAGATTTGTGATTAATAGAAGGGTATCCGTGCCATATAACAAATGAACTAAAAAGAATCAAAGTATAATAGAAAAAGGTAATAAGTGAGGGTAAAATAGGAATAAGTATATTTTTATACCCGAAACCCTTAGGCCACATTCATTTTATACGTTCACTATTAAAATATTAAGCTAGAGAGGCCGGCCACCATTAAGGAAGAGCAAGAAGAAGATAAATAAAAATATAAAGGAAGAAAGCTTAATCAACTTAAATCAAGATCAAATCTCAACTCCTTAATCACAAATCTAAAGTGAATAATGACTATACCTCATGTTTTTAATTATTTTCGATTTTAGATTAAATCCGAACTATTTTGCAAGGTTTTGCCATGTTTTTTATTGTTAAATTGAATATATATGCCTGTTGATGATTTATACTAATTCATATGAAATTTATGAATTTTTTAATGTGAAAATCCTATTAAATGACATCCAAATTCCTTTCGATTTTAGAATAAGGTCAGAAATGATATTTTAGAGATGGGCTTCAATTTTCATAATTTTATGAATTAATGTGGATTTATTATAAATTTTATAGTGAGGAAAATAGTTATTTTGGATTTAAATTAACTACAGCTATTTTATGATGAATTTGGGTCAGAAATTAATATATGTTACAAAACATATTAAAAGTGATTTATGGAATTTTTTATAAAATTTTCCCAAGTGCTTTAATAGATATATAAAATTATTTAATGAATGGGACTTAAATGTTTTATATATTTATAAAAGGAGAATAATAATTTGTAAATGTTTTAAATTATTACTTCTGAAATTTCGACAGCACTTTTAGAAAAGAATTTGGTAAAGAAATTAGCAGCCAATCATTTGTTGACAAAATATGACAGTTTAGTTGAAAAGAATTACCTTTTAAAGTAAAAATGCAGTTTTACCATACTTTACTATTCCGCCACTTTCGACACCCAGCTTTTAACTAAGTTCCTCTGCCTCCATCGTCATCAAAACCAATGTGCCTGGTATCAAGACTTGGTACATACCGAATTGGACATAGGCAAAAGGTACCGGGTCGAAACATGGGGTTTCAAAAGGGTCGAAGCTTTGCCTCGTTTTAAAAGAAAGTGCGCCTGCTTTACTTTCAAAAAGGATGCTTTCGACGTTGATAGCTTTGGACTTGGTTAAATGATTTTAAGAAATGGTTCCAAAAGAGGTTACGCCTTTTGTTTTAAGTAAATACTTTCGAAGAGGGTCGAAAACCCTTGCTGCCGCTTTCCACCTTTCAAAGCAAATGGTTTCGAAAGGGTTACTTTGTTTTTAAAATTTAGCCACTTCTACGATACTTTCGAAGGGTTGGTTACGGCATCATCACTTCTTTACTTAGAAAATAGGTTTCGAAAGAGTGCTATCGACTTAGTTGCTTTATGATCCTTTGTGCTATCGAAAGTTAAATCCTATTGGTTTCGAAAGGAATAGTTTTAAATGGTTTCAAAAGGTTATTCTACATGTTTTGCTGGAACCCAAATGCTTTCGAAAGGTTTGGTATTATATGCAGGATTTAGTGCTTTCGAAAGGTTTAAGACAAAGGTTTCAAAGGGGTGGTTCCCTAATGGTTTTGAAAGGCTTTAAATGGAAGATTCCAATGTTTTCGAAAGACAATATTTATAGTGTTTTGATAAGAGGATATCTAAGGTTTTAAAGCTTTCAAAAGAAAGGTTTTTTAATATTTTCGAAAGGCTTATTAAAAATGGTTTCGGAAGGTATGTTTTGGCCTTCGGCCTAAGATTATAAAGCAAAGTAGTTACTTGGTTTTGAAAGGGGTACTTTCAATGATTTCGAAAGGGGTACTTTCAAAGATTTTGATGTTTTCATCAACAAAGTTTTGCGTAAAGTATATATAACATGACAAGGTGATTCGAGTAAATCATAGAGTATATTTTCCTTGTTTAAAGTATGATTTAAAGGTTTAAACCAATTTGAGAGATAATATTTTCAAGGAAATTTTTAAGGGAAGATAACTCTAAGTAAATTGACTCAAGTATTAAAATACCAGATGGGACCACTACAAGAAAATCTTTCATAAACAGCAGAATTGAACAGCGTTTAAACGCTTGCTGCTGTGGCAGGCTTTTTATTCGTCGATATAAATAAAGTACACGCTGTCATTTAACCTAAGTACTAAGCAGGAACAAAACGCGCCATTTATTTCCCGTCCCTCCAAATACATTCCAATCTAATTTTATTTTTTATCCCCAAAACACTATACCATTTCTCAAACCAAAAATCCTCACTGATTGTCTCCTTCAAAAAGCTGATTCGATAACCCTAATGCGTATTCGTCCTTCAAAAACCCTAAATAACTTTGATTGACTGGAATTAGGGTTCATCAGTTTTCTTGGATTTTATTTTCGTGGAGATTAAGAAAATCGAGTCCCACAGATTTTTTCGGCTGCATCGCCAATATCAGTAAGTGCAACTAATCCTCTTCCAGAAAATTATAGAAACTGTAAAGTCTTTTTCTTTGAATTGGCTTATCAACATTTCACGATTTCATCAGTAACTTGATTTTGTAAAGAAACCTGATTGCCCTCTTTTACTTTTACTCAACTCGTAACTTGATTTAGTAAAGAAACCTCAGATCTCTTCTTTTTTTTTAATCTGATTTCAATCACTATTTGTTATATTTTCCTAAAAACAATTTTGGTTAAGTTATTTATTCTTATTTTATCAAAACAGATATCATCCAAGGAGGTTTACTGTCTATATTTATTCTTAGTCATGACCTTTTTCTATGGTGAGCATGTAATATGAATGTTCGCAAGCCTAACCGAAAGAAGCATTCAAAACATCACTCGAAGGTGCGTAGAAATTAAGTCCCTAGCTATCATGTTTAAGTTGATATTATGCATACTATCATGTTTAACCATTGCTAAAACTTTGAATTTAGATATGTTTATAGAATATACATAAATAAATATTAATTAGTTCATGTATATGCATCTGGGATTACTATGATAGCTGCATATTACACTCTGAAAACAAATCTTCATAATTGTTTAGTTGTAAACAACTGACTCCATTTTTTTTGGGTGTTACTCATACATCCTAGATAATAGCTTGATTTCTTCATGTAATCTATTAACCCTTTCTCTGTAATTTTGTAAAAGAAAATGATCTTTAGCTTCTTTTGTCTCATACTAACTAGTGTTTGGAGGTAGTTGTAAATTTAATGGAAAATATAAAGTTTGATATTATTATTCACTTAATTCGCTTAAATGCTTTTGTTAACCTTTTGATTTTCTAGTTTGGTTATAACATCAAATAAGCTAAAGAATCAGGAAGCAAAGAAGAAAAAAGGAATTTTAGTTCTATTTCTATTGTTTTGACTGTTAGACTAAGTAAATAAATAGAATTATTTACAGTGAACTGCATTTTTTCTAAGTTGTACCTTTTTTTTGTTTCAGTTACCTTGTGGATATGTTATTTATATATGACGTTTGGAAACATACTTGACATTTTCTTAGGAAAATCATGTATTAGCAATTCATAGTGGATAGTAATGTTTAACTAAATTTATATAAGCTATGAACAAGTAGTTTATATTTCTAATTTCTCCATGTTAGATAAAGTGTACTTTATTTTTCAATGTTACTTAATTTGTGAATGTAAAGTATTTCGATATATCTCTATAACTATGTATTAAATTTTTAGGTTATACCAATTTTATATACATTCATGAATAAGTGGTTTATGGAATGAACATATAGATATTAAATGACATGAATTCGATATTGCCTTACTCCTCATATTTTCATTTTAATCTATGAATGAATCATGTGGTTGGTGGTGAGCTAAATATCAAGTTCTCGTATTCTTAGTAATCTATTCAAAAAATTTACCTTTATTAGAAAATTTGGATTAATATATAAGTTTTAAATATTTTTGTAAAACATAATAAATTTCTTTAATTTTCAATTTTTTTGAAATTATCAATTATTTCATTAACTTTATGACCTTTTCCCCAAATTTTGAAATAGTTTGAACATTTGTGAAACATCACCATTTTTTAATATTTTTCAAATTTCATATTTTAAATAATATAGAGAATTTGAACTCCTAAAATGTGAAACATATGCTAAAATTAGCAACCTTCTTGAAAAAATTGGTTAAAAGTATTATATATTGTTAAGAACTATATAAAATTAGTTGAAAATGACTGAATTTGGATACCTTAACTTGGTTGGATGGAAGATCATCATCATTTGCCGGTTATGCAACTACTCGATAATAACTATCTTAACTTGGTAGATAACCATTGTCCTCTCCAATTAACCATTCTTTGTTGCTAACCGATGAGAGGAACATAATGGAAAATTATAGTTAGACTTTTGGTTTTCTCCTTCGTGGCTCAAAGACAAAGTAGTCAAAGAGAGAACGAGTTTTAAGTTTTCAACAACTCAAACTGCATGTTTTCCTCAATTTCGTTTGAAACTCACTTAAGCATTTTTACTCCAAAACTTATACTATATGATTGGTACCTAGAGTGCAAGTTAGCCACTTCCGAGTCTCCTTAATAGATAAAAGGCACTTTAAAATAATTCAACGCGTATGGAACATGTTTACCACATTTATCAGTCAAATGGACTAAAACGAGGGTAGGGCCAGTAACTTCACATAGGCATTTTTTCAGCAAAATAAAAATAGGACCTCCAAAGATTATGGATATCGTTTAATTTATTATGTACATTCTTTTTAATTTTCAAATTTCAATATCCCATTTTCATCATAGTAAATAATATATATTAATAAGTGAAGTGCATAGAATAACAGATAACTGAAGTGCATATTAATAATTGTTATAAAGTAGCAGGAAAAGAAACCATTGTTATTAAGTTGCTAGTCCAAATATTTTCACAATATGACATGATACCATTCTACAACCTATCAGTATTTGCATGATAAGTACATGAGAGTATCCAACAAATTGTTGTGCTATTAATTTGAACACTAAATCAAAGGTAGCTTTGTAGATGTGGTCCATTTGATATGATTTAGTTTCATATTCAAAATGGGATGTCTATACTTTTACCAGGCTATGATTTCAATTGGGGATGATTCATCAACAGCTGTAGTGCACTCAAAACTAGAAGAGCGGGTAGTAATTGTGGTGTGTGTCATGGATACTGGTATAACCTATGTGCAATAAGAGAGAGAAGGATCAGAAAGGATACTAGTTGCATGTGTGCACGTTGTCGTGCGCAGATAAAGGGCTTAATTCGTTTGATGAAGTTGATGCAACTACTAATGATGCAATAATCAAAAAGGTATATTGTTATTATGTGCATATTCTGATAAATTAGTTTGATTAGATAAACTTGCATATAATTTGCTGATGCTTATTCATATTTTCAAAGCCCATCAAGGAAAAAGGAAGTCAAAATGAAAACCCTCCCTCGATCAATGCTTTTGAACTTACCGGAACGTCCTCGTTTCTTAACCTCTCGGGCTTTTTTAAAGCAGAGGTAAATGTTATGTAACTACTGTAAAGAAATTTGAAAATAAGATAAAGTACTAACCATTTTTTTTATATTGAACATGTAGACTGTTTCAGAAAGGAAGATAAGGTTCACCTTAAATTATTCACCAAATGATCTATTTGAGAAAATTGAGAGAACTGTTGGAGAAATGGGACGTCAAATTAAAAAAGGACATGGCAAGGTATACTTCAATTCATATAAACAGAAAATGAAGAGTTCTTTGTTTCGTTCAGTAATGGATAGCTAATTGTTAACATATAATACTTTGTAGTTAAAAGTTGTGCAACACAAAGATAGTTCATCGAGCCCGAAAATCTCTGTACCCCTTTCAATTACTGCAGAGGTAACTATTGTTTCTTATTGTCTATAGAACTCCATTACTGATAGTTTATAGTATGTCCGTATAATTATGTACTAAATAATAATATATATGATTGGTTAGGTATTTGAACTGGGTCCATCTCTATATGTCGTTGAACTAAGGAAGTCTCATGGAGATTCCTCGCTGTATAGACAGGTATCCAAACTGCTTAATTTTGTAAAACCTCGATGACAGTATTTGTACATCCATTATAGTTTGATTCTCTGCTGGAGTAGGATACCCGACAAAATTAATAAAATATCAATCAATATATATCAGTCAATTCTTGGGCTAGTTAAGTATTACAACTGAGTGTAGTTTGGGTGGGTAGTAGGGTGGATGGGTCTATGGGCTTTAGTTAGCCCTTTGTGCTTGATTGCTGTAAAAAAAAGGCAATAGTAGTAGATTGTTGCACCATATATGTTGAGTGTAGTTTATATAGAATGCTTTAACCATATCTATTGTTATATACTTGAATGAAAAATGAAATCAATGGTAATTTTATACTTGAAAACTTCAACATGAAATACTTTATAGCTTTTAGCTGAATTTCAAACCATTTGCAGTTGCATTTTTAGTTTGTGTACATTGCTTTTAGCCTGTCAAGGTGTCATAAATTCAATCTTGCCCTGTTAAATTAGGCGTCGATGTCATTGGTAAAGAGTTCTGAGCAAGAGGCACAACCTGTAAACGTCTAAAGAGCTTGGAATAAGAATTCTTTAATGTATTGGTCTACATTTTATTTATTCTAAAGCCTTTTATTTACATAATCCTAAGTCAAATACATTACCTACTTCAATGAAATAAAGCTTTGAGCATTTACTCTTTCTCATATAAATATCTGAAACGTCCGTTAAAAGTTGTGGAGTATAACAACTTGAAAGAACAAAATCAACGATAATTTTTTGTATTTTTGACAAATTTAACAAACCATTTTTACACCAGGCTTATTCTAAAAGCTATATGCTTATTTACAGGATTTAACAAAAATAATAAAGTCAAGAATGATAAATATGTCGAGAATGATAAATATGGTAATATTTAATATAACTTCGAACAAAATTATGCAATAATTATGTGGTAGTAATCGATGATTACGATGATAAGATCATAATTCACAATTAAAAGTATTATAATATTAGTAAAAAAAATCAATAAGCAACTGTTACTGCAGTTAAATATCCACGCTAATATTCACCATGCCCTTCAACTTTCCCATTACTACATAGTAAAAAGCCAGTTAATTATTATAATTATCCAAACTTTTCACCATGCTTTTCTTGTTGGCTTTTTTGATGCTTTTATGAGATTGTATATGATTCGGTACAAAAACATATGCAGTCTCTGAGGTCATTGTGCTGCTATTCTACTTTGTATTCATTAAAACTTTCAGTTCTATCCTTGCTAACTGAGTTTTGGGTGATAATCCGATATATTATTACTATTAAGGAAATTGTTCTAATGAGATGTTTTGAACTGTAAACAATGATAATCTTTAACATACATGCACAGTATGGACGTATTCGAAATTTTTGAATATTAAACTGCTGGCAGCTTCATTGGATTCCTTGAGTAATTCTATTGTGTTATAGCTATTCCGCTTTGATATTTGTTCCTATTTGCATATTATTGTAATTTACATCTACGACTTAAATTTGGTGAAGGGGATAGTTGTTTATTCTGGTGGTAGAAAAATGAAGTGGCAGGTAAGTGAGTTTAATGCAGATATGAAGCTTTGGTGAACATGAAGAGGCAGTGGTGGTCAGGGGTAGGAGGCAACTGGTTGTAGAAGAAAGTTATACGCAGGCAACTGGTGGCAGTATATGACAGAGATGAGGAGATGGCAAAAGTATTTTAAAGCAGTTTGGTGTTGCACTATGTATTGTTGAGGCAGTGAGAAGGAGAACGGTGACAGATGGGTATTTCTAAAGAGATTATGTAGTGAAGTGTGTTCAGGGTAGAACAGTGGTTTGTAGTTATGATGTGTTGCAGTTACACTTGTATGAGCACTTAGTTGCTGCTGTAACAGAGGGAGTGGCAAGCAGTTGCAGCAAGGAATGGTAGTTAACAAGAGTTAATGTAGATAGGCAGTGATTGGTTGAAGTTTTGACGAGTGGTTGTGAACTGTTGTGAATGACATAGATTGTTGATGGTTTGACGTGAATTGTATATAACAGGTGCAAGTTGAACTGAAGTTGTATGGTGGCAATATGGATGATCGGAGTGTTTGATTGTTCAGTTGAAAATCAATGGCAGTGTTGTAATGAATTGTAGTTTGGTTTTGACGGGTTTGCTGTGAAATGTACGTTGCTTGATCAGCAAGTAGATGGGTAGTGGCTCTCGGTGTTGACAGTATGGTTGGTGTTAGAAATTGAAGTTTAACTATTAGAAATTAAAATTATTGAAAAGAGAGATGTTTGTATCAAATTGTATATAATGACACGAGTTGGGATTAAATGAAAATTATTTTCTACCCGACTATAGCTAATACAAGGTGTTTTACAGGGGGCGTCTAATTCTTAATGTGGAAAGTATTGCGAGCCTGCAGTGATTCAGTGTTGCAGCTTCTAAGATTAAATAGCAGACTGGGATGTTGCAAAGTGATCAACCAGAGAGTTGTAGAAGGACAAACATGACGAGACACTAGCTTTCAGTCAGTGTTTGATTGCATCATAAAGACAGGTTAGGTGTGTTCTAACTACACTACAAGAAATCTTACTTTTAATTGCATTTATTAACAGTGTTTTCATGTAAGTATAGCCTAACTTTTTTGTACTCTGCTTTGTGTATTGATAATGACTACCATTGGAACAGCAATGCTAGATAAATTTGGTCCTTCCCTCTTTTTGATCACGGGACTTGAATTTGAATTCGACTAATTAAAGATTTTTGTATGCACAACTATAACCACATCATAGAATATCAACAAAAATAATTAACATGTTAAGATTCAGCTGCTACAATCTTTCAGTTCGTAGCCTGCAGCTACAACTATCACTTCTTATCATGTCACATCCTAGTTTTACAAGTGCAACTGTAATAGATTTTGGAGTAATAATAACCAACATTTATTACTGTATGATCTATATTTACATGCCTTGCTTTCCTGCTTTTGATAGATTTGACACTCATTTTTTTTACTACTAGATACTAATTCCCAATCTTGTTCATTCCTCACTGCAGATTCCTGTGTCCAGCTACATTTTAAGAGATTCACTCAAGCTAAAGTTCAACTATGCGGATATGGTTGTTGGCATTTGGTGCGGACTTACTGTATTGATATTATATTTTTGTTTAACATATAACGTGTCTTTGTTTAACAGAATTTGTGGCAACTTGGTTTACTTTGTTATTTTTGTTTATGGATATTATTGAAACTTGGTTTATGGATGTCTTTTGTTTATTAATATTGTCTTAACTAGTTTATGTAACTAATTAATAGTTATTAGAACATGTTATATTTACTAGTTGCTTGAATATACTCAAAATATAGTTCTGGAATATTCAAAAATAGAGTGGAATATTAAAACTGTTATATAAATAGAAGACAGCGTTTGATTAATGCTGTCAATGAAGAAACAACAGCGTTCAATTCGTGCTGTAATTATCTTTAAATAGTCAATAACAGCGTTTAGTACATGTTGTCGAAATAGTTGATGATTCAATAACAGCGTTTATAAAAAGCTGTTGTAAACAGTTAAATAGAATTAAAACATCTCCGACAGCATGTTTAAAAACGCTGTAAAAACATTATTGACAGCTTGTACGAAACGCTGTCAAAGTCATGTTTCAACAGCGTTTATCAAAAAGCTGTTGTAAGTTCTGTATATACGACAGCATGTCGTTATACAGCGTTTGAACTAACGCTGTTGTATCTTATTACAGCGTTTATCAAACGTTGTTAAAAGCCTTTTGTGGTGTAGTGGACTGATATATGGTCGCACCCTATACATTAGCTATTAGCCTCTCGCTAATTTAGTCCAAAATTCCCATGTATAGGGCTTTGTCACTGGTAAGACTAAAATGACGTTACACACAGAAAGGAATATATAGAGTGAGGATAGGTTATTGGTGAGCTCGCAAAACCATTAGGATCAGTTCACCTTGGAAAAAGCAAGTTTTTATTGACAGATTGTCCAGAAGATGAGTATCTAATAGAAGTCGAATTATTTGTTTATCTTGTCTGGTAGGCCCGAGTCTACCAAAGGTTAGTAGTTAGCCAAACAAAACTATAGTGTTCGGACAAATAGTCCATTTATTACCTGATTTGTATGCATACATGATATTGCTTTATTGTTTTAACCAGTTTTGGTTGCAGGATTAAGATTTGCAAAAGATATGTTTTAAAACGATATTGGTTAGGGGAAACTCATTCCGCTAAGCAGCATGGTCTTACTTAATATCTAATAACCGAGATGTATAGTATTATTCACACTAGACTTTATGTCTGACTCGAAGTTTATGCTTTTTCCTTGAACTCTCGGGTGCTCAAAATTGATTTGAGTAGGCCGAGGGTTGAGGATTTACAAGTTTTAGTAGGATGATGAATAAAGCTTCCGAAGACAAGCAGGAGGCTGAAGTTAGCTATTTAGAAGTTGTTATGTTTTATTTCCACTGTGTTGTATTACGTCTATTATGACTATTTAGCACTCTGGTCATCCAAGGGGGAATCTTCGTATGTCGCTCTTGGCGTATTAATATAATAATTATATTTGATATGAACTTGGGAAACGTTTGGGATTATGTAACTTGGATATGAAATGTTGTTTCGAAATGTAATCGGAAAATGTTTTATTCTGTAACGATTTTATTCATATTCAAGTGCTTCTGATATTATGAATACCACTAACATTACCATATTTGGTCACCGGAAGTTAATACTATGGATGACCGCAACATCTGTAGCGCTTAGCTTCGGGCCTCCAGATAGGGGATGTTACAACAGTATTCTCAAGTCGAGAGAACTGTGTAACAGTCACATCGATGTTTTCTGTTTAACCTTGGTTATATCAACCAATAGAAATCAATCGAATGAGTCATTCCATAATTATCCAATAACTATCAGTACGTAACTTCTTAGTGCCCTTAGTAGTCTGAGTAATACATTTTCAACATTTGAAGAGCGTTACGTACTACAATCTCAGCATATACATCGATATTCAATCTCGACGCATCTTGACTAGGAACATTTAAAATGGTATATATATTTTTATTATAATAAATTGCTCACGGTTACAACACTTTACAACTATTATTGCAAAACATGCCATCTATTAATTTTCTATTAAAAACTTTTAATTATATTAAATAAGTAATACAACAAATTATATCGAGTATATAATAGAAAGAAAACACATCTTATTTCAAACAAGATTGGTTGTCGAGTTAGATACATGTAACAAATTGTATGATTGCTCCTAGGGCACACCCTTAACTCTACCAAAAGGTCCACGAGAAATGGTATCCACCCACAATTAAAAGTTACCGGATGTTGTATTAGCTTTAAAGTTGTGGTACCATTGTCTTTTGGAAGAGATATATGAGTTATTCACTGACCATAAATCTCTTAAATATCTATTTTCCTAAAAGATTTGAACCTTAGATAGTGGAGCTGGATGAAGTGATGTGCACGTAAAAATATAAATTTTTACTCTCATAATTAATCTCCTTTTATTTAAATAAATGGCATATTAGGGTATTTTTACATGTTTTAAACCAAAATACAAAAATATTTTCAAGTCATCATTCAATCATCTACATATAGGCAAAATAGTCATTTTGTGTATGTATTAACTTTTGAGAAAATTTACTTGCACATTCTAATGTTGTTTTGTAGGAATTTGAGTGCATGTCAGAAGTGACTTCATGAATATATGTATGTAGAAGTGTTCAAAGCCAAAGAAAGAAGAAAAAATTCATGCTATATGGAGGACCTCACATGCCCAGTTACTAATCGATCATAATTAGAAGCAAGTGCACATGTTAGTGGGGATTAAAAGAAAAAGCACATGTTAGTGGAGGTTCATTAATGCTTAATGATTACTCGGTGGCCACACAAAATTATGAGCATTTTTGGTAGTTCTTTAGAAAGAGATTATAGTTTTAGGCATATATAAATACTCCCTTATGTTTCATGTAGATCTAGTCTTTTTTATGCATAGATAGTCGTAGCCACAAAATGTAAGTAAAAACTCTCTTTTTTTAGTTTAATGGCTTCTTAGCCTTTTATTCATGTAATCAAATTTATGCAATTTTAATTCATGCTCTTTTAATTTCATGTTCTTTACCTTATGCAATTTTAATTCATGCAAGTAGATTAGATTTATTTTTTGCAATTAGCGTAGATTTACTTTCATGCAAGTAGATTAATTCCCTTTCTCTTAGCATCTATTTAATTCTGTTAATGATGAAATCAACTTATGTTGAAATGAATTCAAGTACGAGAAGCTAAACCCTTTCAATTTAGAGGTAATAAAGCTTTCATGAATCATATTAACTCAACATGGCGATTTCATTTATGGCCTCTTGTTTTTGTGCTTAGTGGAATTTTAGATGTTAATGGAAGTTTATTATTTAATAGTGAATTTAGCCTATGTTGTTCATAGCAAATAGGCTATGCTTAATCAAATGTAAACACAAGTTACATTTTTTCCAACTTTGATTTTGATAATGAAGTTTAAAGTAGAATTGAAATTTAATGTTTTATGTTACTTGATCAAAGAACATCTATTGGACACGCTTAAAATAGATTTTACTTCTAACTTCAAATTCATTTTCATTAGATTTGAGAAGTGCTTTGGTTGATGTACTAAAATTTGATGGTTTATGTTGTTTTATTTAATATCATAAATATTCCATGTTTAAAATAAACATGTTAACTAAATCCATTTGCGTTAAAAAGGAGAAATTATAAATTCATTTTATGTTGATTTGTATGATTATGAGAAGAGATTTACCTCCAAAATACCTTATAATCTCATTACTTTTATTCCACTTTAGTTCTAGCTCGTTTTTCTATAATTTTTAGTTTACATTTCAACTTTTGGAGTAATTTGATTGAGTAAATTTGGAATTTCTTGCTTTCCTTATGAATTGACCCGTACTTGCATATGTATTATAATTGTACGTCATGCGTTTGTGGTTATTATTACATTTTACAGCTTTCTAATCGATAGAAAAGATGCTCAAATCATGGAGTTTATAGAATCATATGAATTTGAAATACAGTTCACCCTTGGAAAAGGGAACGTCGTCACCGATGCCCTTAGCCGGAGACATGCTACTCTTGATGCTATATATAAGTGAAGACAGTTGGAGTTCCTCTCGAATTTTGATTCCTGCCACTATTAGAACCCACTCTAGGCTGTTTGATAGTGATGGAAGTAAGGCCTGCATTATTTGACCGCATCGGGCAAGAACAGAAGAAAGATGCAGTAACTGTCGATATTTTGGTATGTTAAGCAGAGAAGAATATTTCCCTCATAATGTTATATATGAAATAGACGAAAGAGGATGTATGAGAAGAGATGGATGCCTTTGTGTTCTAATGGTGGAGGACATTTTGGAGGAAGTTCCTGTTATCCCAACTTTTGGCAAAGTTGAGATATCCAAAATTTACTGGAAATCAATGATTACTATTCATGAATATCAACCATGCATTGCAGGATAACCATGGATATCAATGAATTTTGTCCGAGTCCGGAACGGGCCACAACTGATAGGGCACGACAAGAAAGACCATAGAAGTCTGCATTCCAAATTTCAAGTCAATCCGAGGTGGTATGCTCAAGTTATGGTGGATTCAAGTTATGAGGAATGGGCATTGTCAGGTTCGAACCCATTACCTTTCCTATGTTCGAACCCATCCCCCTTGACCAAGCTCGAAACCAAGAAATGAGGCCGCGCCTCGAATCCATAAGCCTATGCCCCAGTTCGAATCGATGGTGTTCGAACCCATCATTTCGAACCCATCTAGTTCGAAACCACCTGCTTTCGAACCAATAAGCACTGCCACGCCACACCCGAAACCCTCGGCCTCGACTCCACTTCGAACCCAACTATTTCAAACCCATCACAGAGCCTTGCTTCGAACCCTTCCGTGAGCCATGCCTCGAACCCATCCATCTTCGAACCCATCCTGTGTAGCTCCATTCGAACCCACTGAGTCAACCAATCACGATGACGTGTCTTCCATCGGTTCGAATGCGCCGAGATATATGGAGTCGAAGCGGTCAACACGGAGTGAAGTCCGGATCGATTCGAAGTTTGCGCTCCACGTCACCACGAAGTCGCGTGCTATGATGGTTTCGAACCTATCGGTTCGAACGCAATGGGTTCGAACCAAGCAGCCTTGCCGTGAAGTCTATTTCGAACCCAACATATCTCCTAACCTACTGATCCAAATGCAGTGAAACTTTCACAGATGCTTGCATACATGTTGAAGAATGTCCACGCCAAATTTCACCTCGATTGGATGAATTCTTGATCGGTTCGAATGGAGTTCGAACCGATGCCAAAGTGGGCCCAAACTTCCTGAGACCGTACGTGTGGGCCCCCTCACGTGCCAGAAGTGGTCTCCCGAGTTTTCAGCGAGATACCAGCAGCCTACGCCTATAAATAGACTCCCAGGTCATTCAGAAAAGGGACCGGATTCTCTTTGGCAAGATCAAGACTCTGAAGCTCCAAGTCTCCACCAAGGCTCTACTTGGCACTCAACAACCACCGTTGCACTCGAATTCCAGAACTATAATTCATTGTAATCCGCTGTAATCGATTGTAATCAGCGAAGAACATCAATAAAAGGAAAAACCTTTGAAGTGGACGTAGGCCGGAGATAGCCGAACCACTATAAATCGTGTGTTCTTGTTTGCATTGACTATTTTGCTACTTAGATCTGTGATTTGTGTTTGGATATTGCTGATTTATATTCCAACACTGGTGCTTTCACATTCATCGGGGTTTGTGACCAATTTTGGCGCAAACACTTTGGTGCTTTCACCGAGAAGAACTAGCACCCGCTACATTAGATTCGGAATTCATATTCAAAAGTTTGAAGAACTCCAATTCGGAAACAATGACTCGACAAACAAGACAGAGAATCGATAGAAGCCAACAAGGAGGAAGCCAAGAGGCATCCTCCGGATCAGGAGAAGGACAAGCTTCCGTCTACATCACCAGAGACGAGATGGAGGCTATGGCTAATTCATTGCGCGAAAGCATAATGAAGAGTCAACAGGAGATGCTGCAAAATTTCCTCGAGCAAATGAGGACAGCAAACATGCAAAACCTTGGACCAACTACAACAGCTACGAGTACGGGACAAGGAATCAGGATTGCAGAAGCAAATGAAGGTCAGGTTCAAGACCAGAACACAGGAGCTGAAGGTGGTCAACAAGGCCTTGGGGGCAGACCCTCAGGGTCCGATACTGGGAGACCAACAGACGGAGCTCAACAAGCTGGAGCCAATGCATATGTTAACGAGCCACCCGAAGAATACGTACCAGAATTCCCTTCAAGGCTCGGGGGGCAGGACAGGAATCTGACAAGGGGCCAACCCCTAGACGGAGATGAGAGAATGATAGGCCTAATGCGAAGAATCATGAGAGGAGGATTGCCTAGCGGAGGCCTAGAAGAAGTTAGTCGGAGTCCATTCACTCCGAACATCCGAAACGCAAGGAACCCTCCAAAGTTCAAGTTACCAGCGCTAGATCCCTATGACGGAAGGTCAGACCCGACCATGCACATCACAAGGTATATCAGGCACATGGAGGTGCTAGGGGCATCCGAGGAAGTTATGGCACGATGCTTCCCTCTATATTTGACAGATTTAGCTGCACTATGGTTCAGACAACTGGAGACTGGATCGATAGGAACATGGAGCGAGCTTGTTGACTGCTTCATGAGACAGTTCAGGGTCCATGTGACGCGACCCAAGAGTGTGATGACTTTAGCAACAATCAAGCAGAGGACCGGAGAGTCCATAAAAGATTTTCTACTCAGGTTCAACGTGACAGTGACTTCTGTAGATCGCCCGGATCCATCAATGATTTTAATGGCGGCAGTGGCAGGAGTCGCGGAAGGTACCAAGTTTAAAGATTCTCTGACAAAAGATCCACCGCAAGATCTTGGAGAATTCTTCCATAAAGCCGAAAAATTCATTCGATTAGAAGAATCACGAGTCGAGAGTCGTGAAATAAACGCCACGAAAAGCGTAGGAACCTCTGGAGAGCAGTCCGGAGCAGACAAGGGAAAGAGAAAACAGGATGACAGACATGACGGTCCTGATAAACGGAAGAAATTCCGGGAACCAAGATTCAGGCAGTACACAGATCTGAATGCAAGCCTAGAAAGAGTCTTCACTGAAACCAGGGGGCAACTTCACTATCGAAAGCCACCTGTAAGGGATCCCACCGAGCGGGAGCGCAGGACTGGAAAATATTGCCTATTCCATGAGCTGGATGGGCACACTACAGATGAATGCCGTCACCTGAAGGATGAGGTGGAAGAACACGCTAGGGGTGGTAGATTACCGCAGTATGTCAGAGAACGGACAGCAGCGACAAGGCATGAACAACTACCGCCTCCACCTTGCAGGAACGATCCTGGAACGGGATCACGACTCGTCATCAACTGATCAAAGATGGCAAGGGCCAAGTCCAGGATTTGGACTTCGGTCGAATAACTTTATTTAGATTTATTTTCAGAATAAATGGTTACTCCACTTACACATGTACGGGAACCGGAGAGATCCCTAGGCATGCTCTGAGATGGAGATAAACCGCCACGCCCGGAGAGGCAATCCTTTGTTTTTTCTGATGTTTGAGATTGAACATCTAGAACTTGAATTTTTATAAATAAATTAGAACTTCTTGCAATAAACCTTTTGACCGGAGAGTCAAAGGATGAACATTACATATAAACATGATCGCTTTATGACCCTATCCGAAGAGACGGGGTCCGAAGGCAAGAAGTGAGTTGCTTCGCCGGAGAGCGACAGGATCGACTCACTTATACAAGAAAGATCGCCTTCACCCGGAGAGGTGAATCCAGAAGGCAAGGAGTGAGTTGCTTCGCCGGAGAGCGACAGGATCGACTCACTTATCGTCGTTTCCCCTTCACCGGAGAGTGATAGGATGGGATCCGACAAGAGTCCGAAGAGACTATGATCGGCCGATGATTCAGGTCATGACATCGCTTAATGTTCAACTGCTTTGAACCGGAGTGCAAGAAGTGAGTTGCTTCGCCGGAGAGCGACAGGATCAACTCACTTAAGCGTTGTTTTCCCCTTCACCGGAGAGTGACAGGATGGGATCCAGCAAGAGCCCGGAGAGGCTATAATCGGTCCCGAACGACCATGATATCGCTATACGTCCTAACTGGGACCAGAGTGCAGGGAATAGAAGGCAACGCCGGAGAGCAATAGGATCTTTCTATTCAATCACTAAGTCTAGAATGGACTTAGTAGGGGTTTAGAGCAGCCAATAATAGTCCGAAGAGACTATGAAACTTCATTCTCAACTTCTACGGAAATGACAAATATTGATTTGGCTTCGAACAGCCACAAACTTGATTGATAATGCCACAGCTATCAACGAAACATGAATTTATTACACTTGATCTAAGACCGTTCAAAACATACCTTTTACAAAAAGGCATGTTTTGGGGGGCAAAGTGTTATCCCAACTTTTGGCAAAGTTGAGATATCCAAAATTTACTGGAAATCAATGATTACTATTCATGAATATCAACCATGCATTGCAGGATAACCATGGATATCAATGAATTTTGTCCGAGTCCGGAACGGGCCACAACTGATAGGGCACGACAAGAAAGACCATAGAAGTCTGCATTCCAAATTTCAAGTCAATCCGAGGTGGTATGCTCAAGTTATGGTGGATTCAAGTTATGAGGAATGGGCATTGTCAGGTTCGAACCCATTACCTTTCCTATGTTCGAACCCATCCCCCTTGACCAAGCTCGAAACCAAGAAATGAGGCCGCGCCTCGAATCCATAAGCCTATGCCCCAGTTCGAATCGATGGTGTTCGAACCCATCATTTCGAACCCATCTAGTTCGAAACCACCTGCTTTCGAACCAATAAGCACTGCCACGCCACACCCGAAACCCTCGGCCTCGACTCCACTTCGAACCCAACTATTTCGAACCCATCACAGAGCCTTGCTTCGAACCCTTCCGTGAGCCATGCCTCGAACCCATCCATCTTCGAACCCATCCTGTGTAGCTCCATTCGAACCCACTGAGTCAACCAATTACGATGACGTGTCTTCCATCGGTTCGAATGCGCCGAGATATATGGAGTCGAAGCGGTCAACACGGAGTGAAGTCCGGATCGATTCGAAGTCTGCGCTCCACGTCACCACGAAGTCGCGTGCTATGATGGTTTCGAACCTATCGGTTCGAACGCAATGGGTTCGAACCAAGCAGCCTTGCCGTGAAGTCTATTTCGAACCCAACATATCTCCTAACCTACTGATCCAAATGCAGTGAAACTTTCACAGATGCTTGCATACATGTTGAAGAATGTCCACGCCAAATTTAACCTCGATTGGATGAATTCTTGATCGGTTCGAATGGAGTTCGAACCGATGCCAAAGTGGGCCCAAACTTCCTGAGACCGTACGTGTGGGCCCCCTCACGTGCCAGAAGTGGTCTCCCGAGTTTTCAGCGAGATACCAGCAGCCTACGCCTATAAATAGACTCCCAGGTCATTCAGAAAAGGGACCGGATTCTCTTTGGCAAGATCAAGACTCTGAAGCTCCAAGTCTCCACCAAGGCTCTACTTGGCACTCAACAACCACCGTTGTACTCGAATTCCAGAACTATAATTCATTGTAATCCGCTGTAATCGATTGTAATCAGCGAAGAACATCAATAAAAGGAAAAACCTTTGAAGTGGACGTAGGCCGGAGATAGCCGAACCACTATAAATCGTGTGTTCTTGTTTGCATTGACTATTTTGCTACTTAGATCTGTGATTTGTGTTTGGATATTGCTGATTTATATTCCAACACTGGTGCTTTCACATTCATCGGGGTTTGTGACCAATTTTGGCGCAAACAGTTCCGACTGACTGTCACTATTCTAGGATAGCTAATCACCCCGGTGGAGATAAAATGTATAGGGATATGAAACAGATTTTTTATTCATCGAGAAAAGTAAAGGGTGCTACAGTTTGTCTCTAGGTGTTTGACATGCCAAAAATTAAAGGTGGATAAGGAAATCCCAGGGGACTGCTATTGCCATTAGAGGTACTGACTTAAGTGGAAGCGTATATCGATGGACTTTACAGATGAGTTGCTTAGGAGTCAAAGGGGCAACAAAGCTATTTGGGTTATAGTGAATAGACCCACTAAAAGTGCTCACTTTGTTCCTATAATGAGCAACATGACTACAACATATCTAGTGCAAATTTATATTGACAAAGTGCTACGATTGCATGGATTCCAATCAGCATTATTAGTGGTAAAGACCCCTTATTTACTAATGAATTTTGAAGGAGTTTGCAATCCTCCCTAGGAATGACGTCGAATCTTAATGCCTTTACCAACCACAGACCGATGATCAGACTGAAAGGGTGACATGATTTTTGATGATTTGCTGAGAGCTTACATCATGAATTTTAAGGAACATTCGGAGCATCATTTACCCTTGGTAGAATTCACGTGTAATAATAGTTACCAAGCGACGATTGACATGGCATCCTTTTGAAGCCTTATAAGGGAGGCCATGCAAATTACCTAATTATTAGCGGGAAACTGCTGACAAAATTCTACTTGGATCGGATCTAATCTGTGAGACCTCAAAGAAGGTAGAGATGATTAGACTTTGAATGAGGGATGCATAGGAGAAGGGAAAAGTTGGAGTTTTTGGTACGAGACATAGTATTTGTCCAGGTTTCCTCCCTTAGGAAGGTTACGAGGTTTGGTATGTTGGGGAAGTTAGCGCGTAGGTTTGTTGGGCCTTTCTTGATTTTGAAAAGGGTGGGAAAACTTGCTTATCGAGTAGAACTTACGGCCAAGCTGGCAGGAGTCCATGATGTCTTTCATGTATCATATATAAGGAAATGTCTTCACAACACAAGTACTACAGTAGCATCTGATCAGTTAGCATATATGGAGACGAAGCCGATAGCACCTCATGCCACCGCACATATAGTGGAGCACGGAACTAGGAAGTTTTGTAACAAAGAAATTAAGTTGGTCCGAGTGCAATAGGGAGATAATCCAGGGGAAAGCAGATGGAAAATCAAAGAGAAGATGAAGACTTCTCATCTTGATTTTTGCGTTGGTAAACCATCTCTCTCCAAATTTTAGGTTTTGGTTACATCGTGGTTACTAGATTGGATAGTAGGGGATGGTCGCCACACTTTTAACTGTTATTTTTGCACTTATATAGAATCTTATGCATATTAGGTTGATTGCATACATACCTATATGTCACGATCTTGCACTCACGCTAGGATTGAGCTCACTTATAGCATGTTGCATACATAATCATATTGCATTTTTGATTAAGTAGATGGTTGTGTAGATAACTTGGTTGTATAACATGGCTGTAGAGTGCACACTATATTATCCATCCCTTAATGATTTTAGGGACAAAATCTTTTTTTTAATAGAGGATAATTAACACCCTACAAAAGTTAATAATGATTAATTAATAATAAGGCTTAAAAATTAAAGTTTTGCCAACATCAAAATTTGACCACGAAAGTTGCGTCATTGTGTTTGTGGTGATTTTTTAATCAATTTACATATATAAAGTTTTGCGATCGGACTTCAAACAGAAAAGTTATTGGCGTTTGAAGTTTTTGAATTTAAAATAATTCGAACGAAATTAAACTTAAAAATTAAACAATGTTAACAGTTAAAATTAAAATGGTAATAAATATTTTTAATGTTGAAGGAATCTTAGGGTTCAAACAACGTTAAATAAATGTTAACATTAGAAATAACATTAAAAATAAATAACGAATTAAGGCAGGAATTAATTCACGTTCCAAATGGAGGATCAGTGCTTGTGTGGCGGCTAGGGTTAAGTCAGGCGCGGATGACCCAAATTTTATTGTTTAAATCGTTTTAAATTTTTGCGGTCCATACACATTCTAACCACCATAAATAAAAGGCCGACCCCTCGCCTTTATTCACAAAATATTTAAAATGCTAGCGAAACTCTATCGGTCTTCTTCTTTATTTCTACGATTCAAAATCAATTAGATTTAAAGGTAACGGATTTTAGACATTTATGTATACACCTTTCTAATTCCATTCTTTTCTAATCTATATACAATTGAATTATTGTTTATTCCAAAAAGAAAAAATCTGAAGGAGAAATTAAGAGCATACATGAATCGAATCTAAATGAAGACATGCAAATTATATGTGAGCGGAAATCTTAGTTTTTCGCATTTTAGTATCTGTATAGTAGAAATATGGATTTGTTTATACCTTACGGAATTTTGTACACAAAAATCATAAATCTAAAACCCTAAAATCTCTCTAAATGAAAACGTCAATTCTTGAATTAGTCAGAATCGCTATTGTTTTATATTACTAGTGGAATTTGATTGTTGTTGCAATTTGAATAATTTATGTTCTCTTTAATTTTTATTTCTAATTTCTATTTTTGTGATGAAGGGTTCGAAAGAAAATAAAGCTCGAAAATGGTGTATAAAGCATACATTTTCTTATTCGTAGTTTGCACTACCTATTTTTGTATTAGATAAACAATGACCCTTTTTCACTTCAGGTTTGTATATATAAAAGTTAAATAGAAAATAAAGAGTTTAAATTGTGAAGTTTTGCTTCCTTGAAATAAAGGCGTTGATTCTATTATATTAATGTAAAATAAGTTTGGTTATAGGTTCCACTTTTGAATATATACGTCTATTTTTCTAAGGATATATTATATGAGATTGGGACTTGTATGGATATGGTAGTTTTAACATTTTAAACTATTAGTAGAGGAAGCGAAATCTTTCTACGCATACTTAAGAATGTTTAGTTAGCCTTAAATTACGTACGTTTAAATATATTAACAGCATATAAATATATTATAATCGTATAGCTAATGTGAGAAATGCGGATTACGGATCTTAAGGCTAGAGTAACACGAGAGGGGGGTGAATAGTGTTTTGTGGATTTTCTAAATCTTTTTGAAACTTATGTAATTTAATCACCAACAAATGCAATTCACAGACACGGATATAATCACAGAATCAGATACAGATGCAAATACTAAATAAAAGTGGTAACGGAAAGGACACACTAGGATTTTATACTGGTTCGGATTTACCCAACATCCAGTCCCGCACAATCGTACGGATTTCTTTTAAAATAAATGTGGAAGATGAAGAGGGGAGAAAACAAGTGAAATATGATTAAAAAATCTTTTAGAACTGCTGGTATTTATAGAAGATCAACAGCCACGTCTATTCCTGAAAGGATACGACGAATAGACACTTCTTTTGAAAATTTGAATTTTGAATCAAACAAGCACTATGTCGACATGGGGGGTTGAAGGATGTCGACGTACTCTAGGCAAAATTGGTGATTTTGGTTTTCTTATTAAAATTGGTTTCTATAATTTGTTAAATAATTTCTAGACTTTGTAAATATATTTGAATATAGTTTAATCATATAAAAGTAATTTTTAATATATAATCTTAATCTATAAAGTGATTTAAAATATGAGTATATAAATATTTTAAAGCTAAATATTTAAAACAAGAGGTAGTTTAAAATTAGGGACAATTTTGAAATCAAAATATTAAAAATGATAAAAATAATTTTGAGGCTAAAATATTTCAAACAAGAGAGGTGTCTTTTTTGAAAAGAAGATTTTGAAAACATTTAAAATAAGAGATATATTTTTGAAAAGCATTTTCATAAAATTAGCGGATATCAAAATAGGGCCACTATATGTTCCACTAGATATTGTCGTGGGTTCCATCCCACTAGGGTTCCACCCATTTAACAGGCTCGAAGTGGACTCCGTTCCACGAACAAATTTTGAATAAAAATGTAAGTGCTTTCAAGAAGTTTTAACATAATTCTAGACTCAATACTTATCTTGTATTCTTGAAATCTTGAACTCTTGATATCTTGATACTCATGAGTCTTCAATCTTGATATCTTCAGTCTTGAATCCATATACTGTACAGTCTTCATTCTTGGTACCTGCATGATTATATCCTACATGTACATATATATATAAAAACTATAATGTTAGTATTTATATTTTATAATAAGTCCTAAGGTTGTTGTCATCAAAACCATCATCTCAAGGACTAACAATCTCCCCCTTTTTGACGATGACAACCTATGTTTATAAAATATACTTCACCACTATAACTCCCCCTAAAACTAATAACTTCCCCTAAAACTAATAACTCTCCCTTAATCCAAGCCTAACTACTCTATCTACTCTATTTTATATTTCTCTCCCTTCGTCATCAACAAAAACTAATACTAAACTGATATAACTTCCACTTAGTCTTATATTGGAGTACATGTGACAAATTATGGCAGAGTATATATAAAATCACATGAGTTAATAATAAAGACATGATAAATATGAAAGTTTAAACCCAATATATACTATGTTTCATATAATGTTATAAAATCATTCAAACCAAATCAATTTTAATCAAATCAAATCAAACAATTCAAAAACAAGCAATTCAAATGATAAGGAGATCAAATATTTCTAGGAACTTCAACCCATCCTTCTTCTCCAAAGATATGATCCTTTTTAATATCTTCTCAATCTTCATTATCTTGAATCAAAGTTCCTACAGGATTTGCATCGAGATCATCTTTGTTTAGGGCAGAAATCATCCAACGGAGGGCATCAAAATGCTTCTCTTGTTCTTTTATCATCTGCATTTGACTTAATTCTAAGTGCCTTTGATTACGGAGAATAAAAGTAAGTATATTCTTGAATGAATTGAGAGTTTCTTCAGGATTATCACTTAGAGTTTGAGAAGAGGAAGCTATTTTTTATAAGTAGTGAAGAGATGCAAATAGAGATAAGTAGGAATGAAAAGATTACAAATTTGTGGAAGAAACGGGTGTTTAAATAAACAGAAATTCATTTAAAATGAATAGACACAAGTTAGTTATTTTAATTTCAAAATTTTAAAAATAACTAAATCAGACAGTTATATGTCGACCTAGGGGGTAGATGTATGTCGACATGGGTATCTTAATCTATGTGCCTTATTTATTTTGTGAATAAGTATGTATATATATAAACTTATATATTATACTAACATTTATTCTAGAGACATGATAAGGTAGAAAAAACATAAGATAGATGATTTTTATTAATAGATAAGGTGATACATAAGATACTACATAATATGATAAAATAACAATACAAGCTCACACAAAACAAATTAATACATCACAACCTAGTTCTTAGAAAGTGCTAGAGGATGAGGAGGATGATGATAAGCCAAGTTTCTGACCAGCTTTACAAAGAATTTGTTCATATTAGTGGACATTTTATCCAATTTCTTACTAACGGATATTTTGAGAATATGTTGATTTTCCATTATAGTCTTTTGATTTTTGAGGAGAGTTTTGTTGGAAGGATTGTTAGTATTGCTAGGATATTCAATACTTTCCAAGGAGGTATCTTCATTTTCTTCTTCAATTTTCGTTTCCTTCCCTTCTTCGTCTTTTCCTCATTTTCTTCCTCCATATCTTCATGTGCCAATCTTTCATCCTTTTCGACAAGAGATTTATATTGTTGAAATATGAAAGGAATTTTCATGAGAGAAATGTTGGCATGATTAACACTTTTCTTGAAAAAAATTCTTATCTTTTGTAATCAACACCAAAATAATAAAAAATCCGAGTGAGATAGATTCCATGATAAAAAGTATTCTCATCCATTTCCAAATTCTTAGGACAAAGTTCGTCAATAATCACTTGTGCCCAATTAATGTCATAATGACCAAAAATAGCAAAAAGATTTTTACAAACTCTTAAAGTCGTGTTATTGAAATTTTCCGATCTAGGAGTAATAGTATGTTGCAAAAGAAGATTGACAATACGTGCTTTTGGATGAAAATTACGATTTTTAAATTCAAAGTTGTCATCTCCTTCGAAAATGTGATGAAATGTCTCACGATCATGTTCGTTAATATTAAAAGTAGAAAGATCCATTACCGAATTCTTGAAATTGAGAATGTTGCCCAAAATTTCATAATTTAAAAACAATTTTAGCACCTTTAACACTACTCCAAATTTCATTTCATTTCCTTCATGAAAACCGTAATTCAAATTCGCATAAAATATTTTAACAAGATTTGGGTAACAAACAAAATCATTTTCAGAATTGTCAAAAAGACGGGTTGATTTCATATGTAGAGAAACCGCTAAAGATAACAAACTTTCCGTATGAACCTTTCCGTAACTAGCATAGCTTATATAAGCCTTGATTGCTTCCGGATCATTATAGAGATACTCTTTAATGGTTTTAGATAGCCTCATTGTGGATGGAGTGCTTGAAGAAGCCATTTTTGAAGAGAGTAGAAAGTTTAAGAGTGAAAGAGAGTTTGAATTTTAAAATGAAAGTGAAAAATTATGATAAGATAATGGAAATAAATGATATTCAGTAGTCATGTTCTTTGGTCAAGATGTACCTTTTGAGAACATTGGATTTGGTGAAAAGGTGGAGGGAAGTTTAAAGATTTGAATTCAAATTTGAATTTCAAATTTCTGATAGGGATGTCGACATCATGGGTAGGGCCATGTCGACATGGGTCAGAGAATTCATGTGACTTATATTTTCCTACATACTTTAATATCTATATACATATATTATTTTTAAGGACTATATATTTTCTGGAGTAATATTAAATATAATACTCTTTTAATAAAAATATTATAATATTAAAAATAAAAATAAACACAATAAAAAAAATTAAAATTCAAACAACACATAATTTCAAAAACAATCAAACAGTCAAACAATTTCAACCAATATATTGTAAACATGTACCATTTTCTAGATTCGTATCTCTGAGATCATCGGAATCATGAATAGTCGTAAAGCACATATTTGAATTTTCTGTCTTCTAATCATCATCGCTTGAGGATGAGTCTGAGTCTGGCGTATAGGCTCTTTTCCTTTTCATTGTATAATCATTGCTTGTAGGAAACTTTTGCTTATCAGGATCCGGGCAGTTTCTTTTGAGATGGTCTTGTTCGTCATAGTTGAAACATTTTACGTGGTTTGGTACTTCATTATGATTTCTAGAATTCCTGTGATCATTCTTTTTGAAGCTGTTCATCTTCCTGTATTTCAGAAACTTCCGAAAATTCCTTGTCATAAAAGCTATTTCTTCATCATCATCACTTCCGAGTCTGATCCATCTATTAATGCAACACAATTGACTTCTTTTCGAATGCCTTGCTATCTCTTCTCCCTTGCATTTGTACTTCGAACGACATTAGATTTCCAATCAATTCTTCAATCTTCAAAGTACTGATATCATTTGCTTCTTCGGTTTTAAGAGTTTTCTAATCTCATTCCGGAGTAAGAGAATTTAGAATTTTTCTGACTCGATCTTCTTCAGAAAAACTTTTCCCCAATGATATTAGGGAATGCACAATATCATGAAATCTACTATACGTATCTGAAATAGACTCATTAGAATTCATTTTGAATAATTGAAACTGATTTGTGAGTATGGATATTTTGGTCTGTTTGACTTTACTTGTTCCTTCATGAGTAACTTGCAAAGTTTTTCAGATATCATATGCAGATTTACAAACAGTTACTCTATTTAATTCATTCCTATCAAGTGAACAAAATAAAATATTCATGGCATTGGAATTATTTTGTGCAATAGTCTTTTGCTCAACAGTCCACTAACTAGTTGCGGGATCAGAATGTTCAGTTTGTGTGATATTCCAAGTGTCTAATCCTATTGACTATAAATATATTTTCAGTCTACATGCCCAATATGCATAGTTACTGCCAGTAAAAAATGGTGCTCTAGAAGTAGACTGACACTCTACAAATGAACTAGTGATAGTGTTAACAAAATCAGTGTTGGTAGCAATTTTTAAAACTTTTCAAAAATCAGATTATGAAAACTTTAAAAACCAATGCTCTGATATCAAATGTGAGAAATGCGGATTACGGATCTTAAGGCTGGAATAACACTAGGGGGTGTGTGTAGTGTTTTGTGGATTTTCTAAATCTTTTTGAAGCTTGTGTAATTTAATCACCAATAAATGCAATCCAAAGACACGGACATAATCAGACACAGATGCAAATAGTAAATAAAAGCAGTAAAGGAAAGAACACACCAGGATTTTATAATGGTTCGGAGTTACCCTACATCTAGTCCCGCACAATCGTATGGATTTCTTTTAAAATAAACGTGCAAGATGAAGAGGAGAGTAAACAAGTGAAATCTGATTAAAAATTCGTTTAGAACTACTACGATTTATAGAAGATCAACAGCCATATCTATAGGTGAAAGGATACGACGAATATACACTTCTTTTGAAAATTTGAATTTTGAATTTAACAGGCACCGTATCGACATGGAGGGGGGGGGGGTTTGAAGGATATCGACATACTCTAGGAAAATGGTGATTTTGATTTTCTTATTAAAATTGATTTCTATAATTTGTTAAAACAATTTCTAAACTTTATAAATATATTTGAATATAGTTTAAACATATAAAAGTAAATTTTAATATATAATCTTAATCTATAAAGTGATTTAAAATCCGAGTATATAAATATTTGAAACAAGAGATAGTTTAAAATCAAGGACAATCTTGAAATCAAAACATTAAAAATGATAAAGATAATTTTGAGGCTAAAATATTTCAAACAAGAGAGATGTCTTTTTGAAAAGAAGATTTTGGAAACATTTAAAATAAGAGATATATTTTTGAAAAGCATTTTCATAAATTTAGTGGGTATCAAAATAGGACCACTATACGTTCCACTAGATATTGTCGTGGGTTCCATCCCACCAGGGTTCCATCCCTTTAACAGGCTCGAAGTGGATTCCATTCCACGAATAAATTTCGAATAAAGATGCAAATGCTTTCAAGAAGTTTTGACATAATTCTAGACTCAATACTTATCTTGTATTCTTGAAATCTTGAACTCTTAATATCTTGATACCCATGAGTCTTCAATCTTGAATCTCTATATTGTACAGTCTTCATTCTTGGTACCTGCATGGTTATATCATGCATACACACACACACACACACACACACATATATATAAACTATAATGTTAGTATTTATATTTTATATCAAGTCCTAAGGTTGTTGTCATCAAAACCATCATCTCAGGAACTAACAATTAATAGCTTATCAATCGCATAGTATATAACAAGTAGGTTAGTGAATAGCGTTAAACTCTTTTGAAGAAAGTTACCGATAATCATGAATATTAATTCATATTTAAAAGATGGAATAAGGATTTTTTTTTTCTATATGGCCTTAAGTTGTAAATGCGGTGAGATATTATATACATGTAGTATATATAGTTGTGAGTTAGAAAAGCGAAAATATGACTAAGTTATATGGATGCCAGATCAGTCAAAACACACCGAAGTTTGCCCAGACTACCAACAATGTGACTTTGGGATTGATGTAAGACACCATCTATAATGAGTACCCACTGTAGACGCAGGGTTTGTCCCAATTTTGTAGGGTAAGTTTGCCTAGTTAATCTGGCTACCATTACCTTCGAATAGTTGGACTAATGTGAGACATCACAGTTTGGGTTTAGGGGTCATAAGACGGATATTCTAGTAGGACATGCTTCAGGGTCGGGGGTATTAAGTGGTTGTTGTAGGGTCCGCCTCCTTTCTAATTAAGAAGTATTAAATGATTGGGATTATCTTTTAAGTGTGGTAATGGAGAATTTGAGAGGGATTGGCTTAAGGGTTGAGGTATTAAGTGGCTATTGTAAGGTTCGCCTCTTCCCATAAAAAAGTATTAAGTGGCCTAGTGAGAATTCTTGCGATGTTAGTTAGTGAGTACCAGAGAGGGGTTAGCCTTAAGTTTAGGTATTAAATGATGGGGATCTGCTTAGGGTATATGTGCTAAATGATTAGAGTCTGTCTAATTCTCGTTAAAGAGGTATTAAGTGGTTGGGTACTTTTCCTCGCATCGTTAGGGCATGATTGACGGTAGTTGCATTGGATTGGTAAAAGACTTTGGTCTACAGTTGAAGGTATGTTATAGAGTTGGACTGGAAGAATCTTAGGGCTTATGGATGAAGATATTTTTGGTATGATATAGTATAGGAAGCGTAAGACATATTACTTATCTAAATGATACTGCCCAAATACTATCATGGCAAGGCTTGAGATTTTTATTCATCAGACATTGTTGTTTCGACCCCCTCCTCGTTACAACACATAGGTTAGAAGAGACGATGCTTATGCAGAGAACAAAGGCGGTAGCAAATATTTGTGGTAGTCTATCTATTTATCTATGTTTTTGATATGTTATGATGCACCCAATTTCAACAAATTAATGTTACGTGATATTGTATTATGGATATTTGAGATGATATTTTATGTTTCTAAGATTTGAATTTTTAATAAATGAGTACTTATTCCTGTTATTATATTTTATCTCTTCCGTTGTGAAATTCTGAAAGAATAGATAGATAACTTCGTATATTATTCATTGTATCAATTTTACAAACCAATAACTAGCTTTGGAATGGGCTTAGGGTTCGATGAGCTTATTTAGGTCGATAATTAGGTCCGGTTTGGAGATGGTTGTTACAACATCGTCCCACTACCTCCTCCGAAGCCGTTAATCTCTTATATGTTAGATTTGTCTCATTAAGTGAACAGTTGGATCCGTCCTTCTATCATATGACTCCAAAGCGGATAACTTGAAATCAGGTGCATTCCTATCGGATCAGGTGTTTGGGAGTGAAATGGTTTCCGTTTCACATCCTCCAAACTTCGATCTATAGGTTCACCTCGAAGTATTTGTCTTACCATCTCAGCTAAGTGATCATCTGGATTCAGTTGAAATATCTTCGCATGCCTTTGATTTAAATCTTCTTCATGCCCCCGTTCCTACGCGCGGACTTCCGGTTCCAATCCTTGTGGTTGTAAGTTTGCATTCTCATCTTGATTTCGAGGTTCGACATCCATCTGACGCGTCCTTCCATGCTCGATATTCAGATCGACCATGCCTCCCTATTTAAACATGTCAGTACCAACTGGACCTCTCGATACCGACTTGTTGGCGTGTTGGGGATGGTTCCAACTTGTTCTATTCCGCTTCAGTTCCTTGTGTATCAGCTCCACCTTCTAACCTCCGGTTCTGATTTCCAACAACTTCAGGTGCTCTTTACTATTCCATCATTTGGAAGAATCCATTCGTCATCTTTTCTAAACGAGCTACCAGTCTCTCTTGCAAACTTGTCATCATCCACTCCATCTCCTATCTGGTCACACAGATAAAATGTGGATTTGAGCTAGCGATCACTTCCTGGTTGCCCCACGTTCTGGTTGACTTGGTCCAACAATGACTTCTATAGTACGCCTCTTCTTTTTTTCTAATATTAAATCCAAGTTCATCCTAGTGGAAGTACAAAAAATGTTGCTTAAAAAATTGGCATAACACCATAATATTACTAAAAAACAAATCAAACAAATAGTAAAATGAAGAAATTAAAAGAGAATGAAGAAGTGACATAGAATTTTTATAACGGTTCGGCAAAATCTTCGGCCTACATACATTCAATCGATTTTATTTATGAGTTCTCTTTAGAAACACAATTTACAATCAAACCTGAGTTACAATCTAATATATCTCGGTTTTCTCAAAGTCTTATGAAATAGAAGATGAAGAAGATCGTTCATCTTTTTGGTCGAAGATAGACTGCTATTTATATACCAGTTCGGTATGAATTTCGTCATTTTCAATTTGAACAAGTCATTTCTTCTAGATTCGAACTTCCAACATGAAAAATGGATCATCGCACACGCTTTTCAAGGCAACCAAACATGTCTGAACCGACATGTTTTTTGTGTCAAATCTTTATTTCTCTTTCGTAGGTTGAGTCCCAAGCCTCCAAAGTAGCCAAATCAAGATCCAAAATTATGCCGATCAAATCAAGTCGGTGCAGATTTGTTTTTGTTGTCCAAAACTTAGTCAACATTTGTGTACTTCTTCCATTTATTATTCTTGATGGTTTCCAAACCACGTCGGCACCAAACATGTCGGTACCAATCATGTCGTTACAAAATATGTCAGCGTCAACCTGTTTTGTATTTTAGAAACTTGACCAAATCTTTAGTTTCTTCATTCTTGACATTTTCCAAGTTCCATTTATTATTCTTGATGATTTCCAAACCACGTCAGCACCAAACATGTCGGTACCAATCATGTCGTTACAAAATATGTCAGCGTCAACCTGTTTTGTATTTTAGAAACTTGACCGAATCTTTAGTTTCTTCATTCTTGACATTTTCCAAGTTCTTGACTCAATTCTTCATCATTTTGTAGTATAATTTTTCTGATCTAAGTCAATTTCAAGACTATGCTAAATTGGGAGAAAATAGCCTTCGACTTGAATGTTAGGCAGTCGATGAACAAAAATTAGATGACAAAAAATAGGACTTGAGAAGTTTTTTACGTTCAAAATTAACACCGCCCATACAATGTTAATGTTTAATAGAGTGACGTGACCCCCATACATGTCACCAACGAGTTTTGAACTTTTTCTATCGTGGTGTTAGACTCTGATACCATTTGTTATGAAACAACCTAGATATGACTCATCCTCAAAAACTAGCTTGTTGGAGAATGATGCCTAGTTGGTTATATAGTCATCGTCCATATCATATTAGACGATGTGGGTAAGAGATAACAATAAAAATAAAATGTGGGAACATAGATAGGTTCAATGGGTGACATGACAAATGAGCTTAGATCATAATTTGGTTTGTCGAGATAGCAACACCGACCCAATCTTAGTACTTAACAGTCATCTTCCTCCCTCAGGCTTAGGGTTTCTAGAAAATCTGAAAATAGAGGAGAAAAATTAAATCGATTTGCCTCTGGATCCTAGATTTTTCAGTTCAGGTTTGCTGCTGCTTATTCTTCCTATTCCTCCGTTTTTTTCCCTCATTTTTGCTGAATCGAGGTTGCCATGCTGAACTAAGTCTCTTTTGACTTTGTTTCAATTCGATGTTTAAATTGAAATCGCGATTCAGTATTGGCTCCAATATTTTCATTCTGAAATAGGATCGTACATTTTACGCGGGTTGCGGTCCAATTCAACTCGTAGATCGATAAGGCTGCGATTCCTTCCCAATCGCGCTTTGGAACGTACGATCTCGCCATTTTTGCAATCACTAGACTTTGGTTATAGAACATGTTTTGAGTTCAAAACATTTCAGTGAAAATTGTGCTACTCTAAAGAACTCCATATTGTAAATTGAGGACAAAAATATTTGTTTAAAGAATTATGGGTATGATTTATATTTGTTGGTCAGTTCTGACTTTTAGCGAGGCTAATAAACACATTTTTCTTACTGACACAGGTATAAGCAATTTAATTTAATTTTTACTAAACTCACCGAGTTGGAATTTGTTAAAAAGCTAGTTCAGGAGGATATAACAAACAAAACACCATTGTGATATTGGTTTACACTAACGGATGCCTATTTATTTGGCAGGTTAGGCAGACGTCGATTCAAGATGGTTGGAAGTGGAACAGAAACAATTGCGGGAGCAATTTCTAACATTAAAGACTTGCATATTGGCCAACCAGTTGCTCAAGTTAGTGCTACCTATAGACATTAAGAGTTCCTTTTTAATTTTGTCGACACCGGGCATGCTCCTTTTTGGCACTAGTTCATACTCATCATATATGCTCTATATGTTACTTTTATTGTATACCCAATTTCTGTTCGAATCATGCCAAACTTACGTGGAAATTTGTGTTGCATTCTATAAAAAGGCAGCCTGCTAGGGGTAAATATGTTGTTTTAGACTTTTTTTCCTTTTATAAATGCAAATAAGGTTGTTATGGTAATAACAACAATCACCGATATGAGAAAACTGCTATCGTATTGATAGTACTGGTAAGTCAAAAATGACTACCAATACTTTATTGTTATTGTTGTATCGTTGATATACCGATAAACTGGTAAAATATTCACCGCTAATGATAAATTTGCTCGTACGTAAAATATTAGAAGTTTATTATATTAAAACTTTGATAATGATGAAAAGTGAATATGTATTTTTGGTTCTTACTCCATTACTATATATCAACATTTTTACTTATTTTAGTTGATAAAAGAATTTTTTTCTTAATTCATCACAAATTATGTACAACAATACGAAATAATAACTTTGCTAATATTAGACTCGTAAACAATGTTAAAAACATCTTTTTAAAAGCTAATATAACTTCAAAAATGTGGTCGTTATGATTGAATTAAATAGTGAAAAAACAAAATCAATATTGACCGATAAATCTCCCATTACCATTGGTTTTGACTTTTTTTACCATTAACAATGATAAAATTTGCCTTTAGCATACCGATAGCATTGATATACAGATATATCTCAATATCGGTTACTAATTGCTTGATATTGGTATGATAATGATAAACTTATCGTTATCATAAGCAACTCTAAAAGCAAATATATGATCTAACTTTTGAATGTTAACCTATAAAATTTTAAGATTTGACAATTTCTAGTTTTAATTAATAAATAGATAAGAAGTAGAAACAGATTTCATGCATTATATGCATTAAAACATAATTAACATAGTTATTATATGTTTGTGATGTTGAGATGATTGAGATGATTGAGAGGATTATTTATTGACCCGTGGTTTTCTATCGACAATACAATTCAATGATCTTAATGAAAATTTAATGCACAAATAACACTATTTGCATTCGAAGTGCAAGTTGAAGTGCAAGTTGAGTTACTAAAATTGATTCCAAAATGTCATTATAATTTTTATTCTCCAATTCAGTCATGTATCTGAATATGTTTTTGAATCAATTCGTATAAAATATAATCGATATGTTCGAACATTTCTAATCTCATATGCCCATTACAAGCTCAATTCACCAAATAGAACATTCATGTTATAGCCGTTTCAAGTGTATATGATGATGAAAAGAGATAAAACTGCAAGTAAATTTTAATTGTTGCATTCCCTCTCATATCCATTTGAATTATAAACAAGCGCTAGCTAACTATCAAGTTTGAAAATTAAATTCATGGAATATTGATAGGCACTTCAGAACTATTTAGTTATTATTGTTGACTACTAAGTAATTAATGATGGTATCTATAAAATATCGATCGATGGAATAACATGCGATAGTTTGAAGCTATTTGAGTAACATCAAAATAATATTGAATATTTGTTAGCAAATTATAAAATACATGGTGGATACACGTGCTCTCTTTTCATCTTAGTCGATAATATTAGTATGTTTTGGGTTGAAAATTTGATGCAATATAAATGATTTGCATATGTACTTAGTTTTGTAGGAATACGAGAAATCTATACAATTTTTTTTGTAAAATGGCAGCATTTGACTATTTTCACCAATATTCGCATCAGACATTTGTTTTATATCATTGATATATTTTGAACTGCGTTTGATATATCACTGACGTACACATTAGAGTATATCTCATTTGATTTTTTTAAATTGTCATTTGAAGCTCAATGTGGGATATATTGATCTAAATAGTTGATGTCACTATATCAATATCGACTACATATCAATTAACTATTGATATGAGATATTCAACCATATCGTAGATGAGATTGGATAATATTAGAAAAATATAGGACATGTTATAATATCAAGGTCCGTTATACATGGATCAAGTACCGACATGCAATACTAAAGTTTTGAGATTCCTCGCCGTTCACATGAACATGTTTTAAAAAATGAACCGTCTCATAATCATGTAACCTAGCATGTAAAATAAATATTATCAGCGTAGCTAGTTCCCTCTAAATGTGATTTGTAACCTAACAAATTCGATCGAGTTAACAATACCATGAGTTACTCTATACAAATAACTTTTTATACTAGCAAAACGAACAGGTTGCCTTCGTTGTTGATTTCAGCATCAGGTAGGTATCAATCTGGGACTGACATGCGATATTTGAAAATAGCAAATGGTATCGATGAAATATCATAAATGTTCTATCGTGGGTATTGGCTTCATATTGATCAAGTATTGCACATGATATTCAAACATATTGAGATAATGTCATACAAAACCGGCAAAGTAAATCATGTAGCAAATACAATAAAAATATGATAGATATCATAACATACATAGGAAATGTTATACTATATAGAACTTCAGTTAACACTTCAGTAAATAGCTACATACAAATACAAATGCTAAGAATATTAATAAAAACAGAAATCTAAGGTTAGATTTAACTATTCGAATATGGTAAAAGCGATTATTTTCATAGACTTCATTCGATTACGTCATTTCAAAATTTACTGCACTAGTTGTTTACATGGTCAGTTCTTGAAACAAGCACCATTTTATTTTTAAGAAAATACACAACCTACTGTTTATTATGACATCCTAACATGATTTTGCATTAATGATACTAATATTCTTCTGCATTAAATTTTATTGGTCAAATTAATAGCATTTCCTCGGGTCTTTCTCATTTTCCAGTAATGTCGTAACTAGGAAAAGCTGCATCTTAATACTTAATAATAACGTGAATAATAATACTTTGTAACATAGTATGCTTTTACGGACTTCCAGATCTGAAATCTAAACCAAAAAAATACAAGTAGAATTCACATACATATGTCTATTCAAAATATTACTTGGAAAAATGAAAGGAAACCACAACATAGTAGGAAAAATGGACCATTCATCATTTACAAGTAAGAACAATTAAATGCTCAGTACTTAGTTTTTTATCATAGCATACATTGAAAATTCAATTTGTATTTTGCTAGTTTTTCCAAAAATTAAAAATTCCAAACCAAAATATCGGCGAACTTCGGTTGATATTTCGTTAGGGATAATTCAATTGAAATTTGAAAAAATAAATGCTCAAAGTAGGAAATTTGGTATTTTGCCATTTTTTTTGAAATTAACACCATAATTGCGTTTATTTACAGTAGTGTAAACAAAGCATTTTAAAATAAAGTCTCATATATCATGGTTTTGCACTGGTTATACGTTTTATATGCATGAAAAACTGACAATGATACGTGAAAATAAATGTCGTTGCATATTATTAAAAGACTTCCCATGTATTGTAGTAGTTACTATATCATTAGTATTATTATTATATTATTATTATTATAGAAATTCTTGTTTATAGTTTGCTAGGGCTAGTAGACAATAATATAGATGGACAGTAGCATTCTTAAAGCTATATGATACATAATAGTATTCTTAAAACAACACAAAATCATGGTAGGAGGTTTCAATTGGAACTTCTAGATTTTGGCCATCTCGGTTCAGTTTCGGCCCTCGTTAGGTTTATGTTAGATCAAATGTCTATTATGGTAGAAGACAATAAAAAAGGAAAAAATCTCAAGAAAATGTGGATATGCTTTCGTTGGTTGGGATAGGGTAAAAGAAACAAAACAATCAAACAAAAAACAACAAAATCGAGGATTAGAACATATCCCAAGCTTATGCATTTTAAATTTGAAGCTGTCTTTTTTTGAGCATTCCTCCCAAAATCCAGCATCACATTTAAGAAAAAGCAATTGTTCGTAAATCAAGCATCGATGAAGATGAATTTTTTAATTTCATGTTCTCTTGTGAAATCAAAACTAGTGTTGAAGACAATAATATAGTTAATTGATGTTACAAAGTGGGGCGGGTTTGAGGTAATTAGGGTTTGAAGTGTTTTAGGCTGAGTTAAAGTTGATTATATTAATAGCGGGCTTGTTTGGGTTGAATTTGGTTCAGTTGAAATTTATTTAGTTTATATTTAAGTTAATATAGGTTGATTTAGATTAGGATTTGGATATATATGTATATGTGTGTGTGTGTGTGTGTGTGTGTGTGTGCGTGCGTGCGTGCGTGCGTGCGTGCGTGCGTGCGTGCGTGCGTGCGTGCGTGCGTGCGTGCGTGCGTGCGTGCGAATAGGAGTACTTTGTTCAAGCAAATCACTCATTTTAACGTTTTAGAGGTTCGAATTCATGACCTTTAGAACCTCATTTTAAAGCGGCATACCACTTGCCCATTGAGCTAGGCAGCTAGTGGTCCTTGACTACTATGATTTGGATTTAAGTTTAATCCAAGTTAACTTAATTTATATTTGGCATTTTATACAACATTAATTATTGTATTTTCATTAAAAAGTACTAAAATTTAAATTCGGAACTTCCAAAATTGATTGAATTCGAAATTTTCTAATGGCAGAGTCCAAAAATGATTTCTTGAACCTTGGTTAAAACCTATTGCAAGTAATAGATAACGATGAGCATAGAAAGGTAAAGTAATTTTTTTAATTTTTGTAAACAATCTATATTGAGATCACGAGATCAAGCACGTGAAATTTGGAGAAGAAAGATTGATTAAAGAGACTATGGTTTCAACTTTCAGTAGAAAAAGTTTACTAATAGTGGGTGCATTTATAAGTTCGTTACCGTTTACCGTGTTGCAATAATGCTGTATAGTAAGAATAAAAAGGGTTATGTTCTACCTCCTTTATTTTTGAATATAACGATCGATAATGAAAATTATTCAATACATCTTACTAAATATCGGTGGGATATAGCTGTAAATATCTGCTGATATATAACTATCGACGTCTTAAGTAATATATTGGAAAAATAATCAGCTAAGCCTGGTACGTGATATATCACCCGAGACATTAACTACGTAGTGTGAGAAGGTTGTTGACATGATTATGACCTCAATGAGGGTAGGACTACCAGCTTGTGGTACTGCATTGATATGTAGATGGTGTGGTGTGGCTGCAGAGGTCTCGACTCTTGACTGATATTTTCTCATATTAATACATGGGGCTTTTGTGGGTCCCCAACAAATTCTTTCATGATAGCATCCTTAAACTCGACTTACTTGTTTTCTATTTTCTTGAATATTTCATCACATGCAAGTAGTCAGGGGAGATTCTCTGTTATTAAATTGCATTGTCTGTAGATTTTTGGGTTCTTCCTTGGCTAATATAACTTTATGTATCGGTTTAATATGATTGCCAGAACAGCGTCTAATTGGCTAAACTGGCAATTGTCTGTGTATATTTTACTTCTTCCTTGACTAAGAACTTTGTGGAAACATGCTTTATGGAAACTCTCTGTAGTTTTTGGGTTTCATCCTTGACTGATATAACTGTATGTTTCAGTTTATAATAATAGCTAGGACCACATTTAGTTGGCTAACTTTATGGCAACCTTGTATATATGTTACTTCCTCCTTGCCTGAGAACATTGCAGAAACAAGCTTGTTATGTATTACTCTGTTTTTATGAAGTTATAAAACTGCACCACTGTCATTCCAAATTCTATTTTGGCTGACTGGCTTACCTGGTTCTGGGATTGGTTCACAAAGTCAGCGACCTGCAATCGCATATTTTTTATTTGCCTTGTGCACTAAATGCAACAATATTTTTATATTTAGGACAAAAACGATGAAGTTAGCAAATCTGAATCCGCACCGCACGACGATGAAGAAGATATGGAAGCTGATGGTCCAGATGGAGTGCCAGGTTAATATATATACTTCATGGTTAATAATTTAACGGTCTGCTTGTTCTGAATTAATATGCAAGCTGTTGTGATGGGACGGAACAAATGGTATACAAATATGTCAAATGAAAAATGTATGAAATGTACTTTGTCATTGCTGTGTTACCAAATATTGAGCTTCATAATTCTCAACTGGTAAGTTTTGTACTGAACATTAAAGCAGGTTTATACAAAATGACATGAATGAATACTAGGGCTGTTATGGTCAACGGTAAATTTACCATTACCAGCCAATCGGTTACCATTTTTGAGTGAAATTGGTATACCAGTTTAATCGGTATGGTAACGGTAAATTTACCATTTTCTACGGTAAATCATCGGCAACATTTCTTCAATACCAGCGGTAACGGTAATTTTACCAGTCAATTTATAATACATGTATATTCATGTAACATGCTTTATTATAGGCATTTAGAACCAAGCAAATGATTAAATTTAGTTTATTAATCAGGTGAAATAATGTTAAATACACTTTACTTCTTTCTCATTTATATCTTTTATTAAGTAACAATATAAACTGTATAATGAAGCTCCGTTATGGTGTAAATACGTGTTATGTTACCAACCTTTTTTAGACAAACGGTAATTTACCATTACCAGTGTAACGGTTACCAGATTATCGGTATACCAATCTTCGGTATACCAGCCTATCGGTAACGGTAAGCAATTTTCGTTTACTAGTAAAATTGGTACGGTAACGGTATTTGTGAAATGATAATGATAACCATTACCATAACAGCCCTAATGAATACAAATTAGATGTTGTGAAAGGTCCAAGTGGAAATGAAGTTATGATTGTTCAACCGTATGTATTGTAAGCTCTCTTTAACCGAAATCTTCTTTTTGCACTTGGATGAGAGGAAACTTCAAACACACATTTTATCTTGTTTGATAGTCATCTCACCCGAGATATGATCACAGCCCGAGGTATAGATCAAGATGTCAGTTCGAGATACCGTTTGAAAATTAAGATTTGGATCTTTGCTGAAATAACGTGGCAATAATGAGCTATAAGCTGTAAACAAAGACACGACTCAGTTTGGGTTTTCGTAACAAGCAAAATGCATGTCGTCAAAGCATTTTTTAAAGTTTTGGAAAATGGTTTTGACATGTAAATTTAAAAATGATTTTTTTGTTCGCTTTTTGGGAAATACCAAAAACAACACATTTTTCCTTTCTCCTTACACCTTTGTTGTAATATCTAGAATTTTTCCACTCCCTCCCTTCTCATGTCTTTTGATATGCATGTTGAAACTGCAAAACACAGAACTCAAAGTTCAAATCAAACAGATCCTTAGCTTCTGTCTTATTTTTATTGTTATTTTTGTTACTTTTCTCAAGTTGTTTCTATAATTTGTTTATATTTTGCTAAGGGTGTATGTTTGTTGTTTTTGCTTGTTATAGCTTTAGCACTATAATAATATGTACCTAATTGCAGTAGATATTGGTATAGTTTTTTATGGCACACCAAGGTGCAAAACATTTTTGGTGCCTTGACGCTCGGTGTGGTTAACGATGCACACTCTTTCGATCAATGTGCATGTATTAATTTTTTGTATACTTATTATATTTCATAATTAATTAATATAAATTTTAGTTTACTAAAAGATATTCAATACAATTTTTTTAGCATTTCACAGAAGTATAATTAATTATTATGTTGTAAGCATTGATCCAAGCACAAAAGTTATTATGAAATCCAAAATCCAAAGTAGTAGAAGACACAATCCATAAAATTGAAATTAACACATGTTTAGTCTGTTGTGTCATTCCAACGTCTTTAACTAACCAAATATGATATGCAAAGAAATATGATATGCTAACTTGTTATAGTAAGTACATATTTTATTTTTGTTCATTTGTCAATACCTATAAAAAATAAATTCATTTTTACTAATCCTTCTTAAAATGAAATCTTCATTTATGAATATTTTAGGTAACAAAACAAGAAGTTATATTTCATGTTAAACTTATTGCTGTTGTTTAACAGTTAAATTTTAAGTTCTAAGCTAATAGCAATTTTGTATATTTTAAGTGATAAACGACGAGGGGACGGTATCTTATTATATTTTTGTTTTGTGTGCTGTTATTTTGGTACATTTATCTTATTTTGTTACTCTAATATATTCATGTTTATTGCTTTGTTTAATCATTTTTTGTATAGTTATCTAATATAATTTGATCACATTGAACCATAGATGTCTATAAGTTGATTTTTACGTCGGTTTATTCGCACATAAACAGATTTGAATAGAGTGAAATGAAAATCAGATGAGCAAAACTGCAGTCAATTGTGTGAAGGACTTGCCTCAAATCAGCTTATCCGGATTTGAATTTGAAATCAATTTCGAAGAAACAAATGATAAAAAAGCAGAAAAGTGAAAGGAATATAATATAAGCAAAAGAAATGAGCAGACATAGAACTTGGGTTTTGATTATTTGTAATAGAAAGTATCATAGAGTAGTGGCAATTGTCATTTCAAAGCAGGTGTTTATTTTACTATTTGGCTGCTGGTTTAATGATTAGGCTGGTGCATTATTGAAATTTGAAAGTAGCTTTATAAATTATTGCAGTGAACAAAATATTAAAATGAACACACTTTAGAATGATAGTTAACATTTAAATAATCGATTTATTATTGTATCTTCTTTAAAATAATCACCGTAATATGGCTTTTAGTGAAATTTCCGAAACTAACAAAACGAGTTGAAATTTACAGTAATTGTAAAGACCAAAAGCGAGTTTTTAAAGTCAAGTGTTCAGATTGCGAGCAATATTTTTCTTGATATAGCCAAAATATGAGATAAGAGTAGATTCATTTCCTACAATTTGTTTGTGAATGTTAGTTTCTCAAGTTTTGATAAAAGGAGAAATACAAAACCCTGTTGTGTATGTATATTACAACCAGCAGTTACAGCGTATATTATGGCAAAGAGAAAATTAAAGAGTGCTTATTGTGACACCTGAAGAACTTGGATAAATTATATCCATAAATTTGGAGGGAATTGGAAATGGTAGTGTATAGGTATTCAGAATTTATCGTATGAGAATATCGTTTGCGAAATGCTACTTATTCATCTTACGTTATTTCTAAACATGCTCGCTTGTGCTGCCCATTGTGCTTTTGGTAAGTTTCATATGAATTATGAGTTGCAATAAATATAATGTATTGGAACAACAAAGCTTAGCATGCTAAAGAGTAAGGGCGCGTTCTTGTGTGATACGAAAGAGGCACGGAAAATGGGAATCTGAAAGGGGAAGTTTTGGGAAATGAGAATGTGTGTATTGAAAGAGAAATGAAAGTGGTATTTGAAAGGGTAAGTAATTGTTTTGTTATTATTAGTTATGTTTGAGAGTATTAATTATTTGTGTTGGAAAGAGCACAGTATTTGCAAGTCTTTGGAAGGGAAACCAAAGTATTAATTTTCATTAATTACCGTTGTTGTCGACGCCAATGGGTTAATTTGATCTATATGTGGGTCCCACTTCCGACATGACATTAACACAATGTGGACATTTCTTTTATCGGAACCCACCCTAAATGGTTAGTTTGATTTAAAAATGAATAATAGGCGTGCTCATGTGTAGGGCTGTCAATGGATACCCGAAAAATTCGAAATCCATCCACATCTGTATCCGAAAAGCGGATAATATCTGATATCCGGAAAAAACGGATGTGGATATGAAAACATCCGCATCCGAAAATTATCCGTCCGGTATTTGTCAAGATTATAGTATAAATTATGTGTGTTTTAGTATAATGAAAGATATTTATTGTTTTAATAAGTTAGCAGTTTATATTATATGCACTTAATGCTTATTAACTGCTCAAAACTATTTATTATCGCCATATTTATTTATGTTTAACACTTGTATAATCAATTGGATTGAAAAAAATGTATGTTAAACTTAAAATTTATATTTATATTTCTTGATTTATCAGTCGTTAGCAGATAGAGTAATTATCCGATATTCGTCCGTATCCGCGGATACGGATATCCGAAAATCGTTTCAGATGCGGATATGGTACTATCCGCATCTGAAAGTATCCATTGACATGCCTATTCATGTGCATGTAAATTCATACATGATGATTCAAAACGGTACCAGCATGGCATATTGCGAGAGTAGAGGTAGATTACATGGCAGACATTGATCTGTACTTGAATGCTTGTCATTTATATTCCAACCATGGTTCGAGGTATCGGACCAGTACCTTGAAATTTTAGTTGTACCGTACGGGTGCCGTCGATAAGCGAACCAAAACCGATTAAAAAAAATCAGCGTCAATTAGGGTTCAAAATAAAAAAAAACGGAAATAAAAAATCAATCAAATTAAAGCAAAATCAATCAAATTAAAGCAAAATCAAAACAATTGACCTCGACTTATATTGAAGATCGACTCGACTTCGGTTACAAACTCACTTGGCTACAGCCCTTGCCCTAGCAGCGAGAGATTGTAAGCCCTGCCCTAGTAGTTGACTTTGTCTCGCAATCGGCTTTTTTTCTTCTTCTTGCTCCTTGCTGTAGCAGCCGTCAACATATTGGGTTGAGACAGGAACACAGTCGACTTCCTCCCTTCTTTTTTTTTGGCTTCTTTCCCTAGCAGTACCGCAGTAGTTTATGTATTGGAGAGAGTCTGGAGCTTCTGTTTGATCAATTAATAGGAAAGGGCAAAAGGTTGGGCTGAGAATTGATTTTCTATTTTAAGTAATCAGGGTTAGTTTTTGTTAAGCTTAGTTTATTTTAATTGTTAAGTTATTATTAAATTTAACTCTTGTTAACTTAAATTAAATTTATTTATTAAGTTTAATTCAATTAGGATTTTACAATTTGATTTAACTATTAATGTTGTGTACTATATTTTGAACGTATATTTAATGTTTTATTTACAAATTTCATTATCTATTTTCATTAACATAATATTGAAAATCGAAATCGGGACCGAAACCAAAACTGAAACTTCCAAAATTTCCGAAATCGTCCAAAACTAAGAAAATTTCAAATGGCCGAAACCAAGTTCTCAAACCTTGATTCCGACATATTCATGAATCTTGTAAAGTGCAGATACCTGTTTAAAAGTTGGTCAAGTATTTAGAATTTCTGTTGCATCCTAGTTTAAATGGATAGATTAAGAATATATACCGTGTTTTTTCTCTATTCCGAGCACAATATTTTTCCTTTCACACTATCACTCAGTATACCTGCTAAGCCATTCAATTAATTATAATTATTGCAACATTTACGTGCTTTCAAGAAATCCAAATACATGACCAACAATGTTTAGATGAATATTAACGGTGATAATAATAATGAAAGTTCATTTCAGAATTTTTTGACAGTATGTATTTCTTGTATTGTGTGCTTATATTGCTTCAATACTTTCCCGGTAGCGTCATTATTATCCATGTTTTTTTGATAGCCTACTATGTAACTTATTTGAAATTCATTTGCATATTTCATTATGAGTTTCACGTGCGTACTGTTGATACTTTGTGTTGAAATCTGTCCCAGATGCTACAAAAAAGAAGAAAAAGAAGAAGTCTAAGTAAGTGCTTAGCCTTAGAAAATACAATTTCTGGATCCATCTTTTGAATTCCTTCATATATTTGCATACGTTGATTTAATTTATAGGAAAAAGAAAGCACCTGTTGATCCATCTGCAAGTATAAGTGTAAACAAAACGCATGTCCAGACCAATCCACCTTCAATTCCTGTTGATGAGCTATTTCCCAATGGTGAATTTCCTGAGGGCGAGATTCAACAGTACAAGGACGAGTAAGTATATTTTACTCTATCATGTATTACAGACTTATTTTATATTACACTCCATTGGTAAATTATCTAAATAATAAAATTTGATTGTATTTGATGCTGACCGGTACTTTTGCACATGCGATACGCTTGAGAAAAAAAAATATTTCTACCCAACAAAAAAAGGACTTCAAATGATCGCAAACTAACTTTGGAGGTAGTATTGATTAATTGATGTTAACAGATAGAAGTGATTTTAGGACTTGTATTTTAATCCAAAGAAAAACAAAAAATTCCTGTATATTTTCTTAAATTTTTAATCAAGCTGTTATTCTCAATTAATAATAATAATAATCAGCTGTTTTAAATTACTTTTGGATAGACAATAAAGAATCGAATCAAAAATTTAAACATATAATCAATTAAATGTGCATCGTTTCTATTCAGAGAATTAACATGTAGAGTAAAATAAACAAAATGTTGTATGTATAAATAGAAAGCTAAACGAAGGAATATGGATAAAATGTGTACAAATATTTTGTGTTAATATAGCAAAATCTAAACAGCAAAGGTTAAAAACGTGATTTTTTTTGTTATGAGTGATATTCAAACTTTTGTTACTTTTTAGTTGTGATAAGGGTTTTCAAGTCATGTTATATGTTACACCAAGTTTTTGATTAAAAAAATAAGATATTTTGAGAATTTTTGTGTACATCAAAGAAAACATAATATCAAAGGCATTACAATTATTAAAAGAAGATTAGTATTATTAAAAGAAGATTGGTATTACAATTATTAAAAGAAGATTGGTATTACAATTATTAAAAGAAGTTTGCAATATAGAGGTCAATGATCAGGCCCTACCCTTTGAGGCTTTACCCTCTTGACTCCTACTTGTGTTTTGAATTAACACGGTTCATATTACCATTGTACTCATATTTCAAATTAACACCGTTTGAATTATCAACAATGCATGCACACACCTATGTATATATATGTGTGTATATATACACAAAGTCTCTAGATTCCTGCTAATGACCACTAGTCCGGTGGTATGATACCTTGTATGAGTTGTTAGAGGTTTGACTTCAAGTCTCTAGGTATATGTATTGATCAAATTTCAAAAAAACGTTTTGTAGATCTCATCTCATCATTTTTCAAAATTATCCCGTTGATTCTTTTTTCGCACAAAAAAGTTTCAATTGAGCTAATTTTCATGGATAACCTTCTTATAATATATAAATTGACTTCATAAAATTTGCGTCGGTTCAAAACTTTTTAGCCCATTTGAAAGTGTAAGTGAATAAGAATGGTCGAAAACATCTATTTTAACAATTGATTTAAACTATATTTTTAAAGGAGCTAGAATCTTTAAAGACGTGGACAAAAAATTATACAAACTGATTTTCCCTTTTTGGGGGTCGGCTACTAGAACACAAAATAAACACAAAACGGAGACACGATAGATGTTGGTCGTTGGATTTTATTGGAGGTTGAATTCAGGGGAAGATATGATGGTTGACATTTCTTGTTCACCTCTTGTGTCATCTATTTGTGTCCAAATAGTTTTTTCCATTTTTTATATGAAAAAAATCAATGGGGGAGTTAAGGGGAGATAAATGATGGGACCTTATGACTCACACATGTGTGTAAATGTACTTATATATACATGAGCTAGGTTCAACGACATTCCAAAATCTAGCATCTCTTTTGCATTCCAATCTAATCCATTAGTTTCATGTAGTCAATGACTATTATTAATGTTGACTACATCAGTAATTGTCATCCTTTATTAATATCACATCAATATCATTAATAATCATTGATTAGATCATTTTAACGCGATTTGACCTTGATCTACTGTCTACATATATACACATACATGTACATACATAACATAAAAAAGCGGTTTACTTGGAATATGTATCATGTGTCGTTGATTTGGTGCATACTTCTTTAGAGCTTACAAGCGCAAGCTTGGTGCTCTGATCATAAAAAAAGGGTGAATAAACACCACATTATCTGCAAGTACATTGTTAAATGCAGAAATTTTGTACACAAATTTATTGGGAACTCAAATTAACTTCAATGTCTCAACGTTAAAAAAACAGAGAGATAAAACACAGAACATCAACTAGTTAATGGGATCTTACAGTGAACAAACAACCTAGAATTATAGTAGGTGAGATGAAACGTTCTTCAGTAATTTTCTCTACTCTGCCATTACTATTGGAAGGAATGTTGTTTTAACATAAAAAAGGTCAGTTGCCTTTCATATAGAGCATTTTAACGTGTTACTTCAGTCTTGTTGGACAAATGCTTGAATCTAATTTTTAGTTGCTTTTATGCAGTAATCTATGGAGGTCAACCTCAGAAGAGAAGCGAGAACTGGAGCGCCTTGAGAAGCCAATGTATAATGCAGTACGTCGAGCAGCTGAAGTTCATAGACAGGTTACCATTTGTTGATATTTGATTTTCGAAGACTATATTCTAATTGTAATTAGCAAAAGTTTATATCTTTATGGGTATATAGGTTCGGAAATATATGAGGGGGATTATTAAACCAGGGATGCTGATGATTGACATGTGTGAAACATTGGAAAATACTGTTCGAAAACTGATAAAAGAAAATGGCCTCCAAGCAGGAATTGCCTTTCCAACAGGATGCTCTTTAAATTGGTAAGGATTTCTTCATAGATCACACCATAATATTCTGAACATGCATTGCATGTATGTATGTATACCCCATTACATAGATGTGTGCTGTACCATAGTTCATTATGTAATTATCACCAGAGTTTTCGCTTTCCATTTCAACATGTAATCCAATTACATATATTTTGTTAGGGTTGCAGCTCATTGGACACCCAATGCTGGTGATAAAACTGTACTTCAGTATGATGATGTGATGAAGTTAGATTTTGGAACACATGTTGATGGTAATGTATAGTATTTTCTTTTGTATTCGTCATTTTATTTCACTAATTTTATATCAAAGTATTTGTTGAGTATGATGACTTTCTTTTCAGGACATATAATTGATTGTGCGTTTACTGTGGCATTCAATCCCATGTATAATCCATTGCTTGAAGCTTCACGAGAAGCTACAAATACTGGAATAAAGGTATAGGTTTTGTTTGCATGTATTCCTTTCTTTCTTGCTTGTGCGTGAACAGGACTGCAAGGACAAACTTTGTGTAATAAATAATAATAACATGAACACCTTTTCACACAGCTATGTTCAGAAGAGTCGATCCCGATGATGCCCAGTACTGAAGCCAAACTGCATGCATTTGCTAATAGTAATAAAAAAGGAAAAAAAAAAAAATTCAATACACATTAGTTGGCATTTACAGTACAATTCGTTTCCATTTTAGTTTACTGCCACGTTCATCCGTGCGCTTAATTTTTAACTGCATTTAGAAATAAATGACCATACCACTTTATATTTAATTGATGGATTGTCATATTGATCAACATTTACACTTTATGGCATCTTTGGACAACCATAGACAGTTTATGATACTGAGATCAAAAATTGTGTGCACTTGTAGGAAGCTGGAATAGATGTTCGACTATGTGATGTCGGTGCTGCGATCCAAGAAGTCATGGAATCATACGAGGTTGAAATTAATGGGAAAGTGTTCCAAGGTTTGTATTCGAATTTTTTGTTTTTTCAGTAGTTTCATTTTGTAAACATACTTATGTCTTCCACACCAGCACTCATATTAAAAATTCGTTTGAAGTTACTAATTTAGTTATTTTCTGCGTGATGATGCTAGTAACCCATAGGTTAGTTATGCAACATTCATTGTGGTGTAGTTTAATGTAACTGAACGAAAAAACCTATGGCTATTTTCACCATTACATGTATATACTATTACGTGGAACTTTAGTTCAGGTTCCTACATCATAACACCCACACGAAATTAATAAGCTCACTCTTGATTAATACATTATAAATTATAAAAATAATATTATAAAAATGTGTTATCTTTAGAGAAGTCGAATTGAAGATTCTTTTTCATGATTAATTCACACAGAATGTGAATATCAATATGATAGATATCGTGCACATCAATTTATTTGGAGAAGTCTGATCAACGATCCACTTTTCTGATTAATTCACACACACGATGAATTTTAATATGATATATTGTACGCATGTAAAGAATGAAAATTTGTAGAAATCAAAATTCTAAGTCATAATATTTTTCGGTAGAAAAGCTGAATTGAAGCCTCATTTCACCATTCAATCACATGCATCATAATCTTTCTAACAAATATACTACTCGATGTCTATAGTTTATTTTCTTGGATGTAGTTAAACTTCTTTGGTACTATTTTCATTATTTTATGAGTACTTATTTTTACCTTTTGTTCTTTGATTGTATTTATTTATTTTATACATGTTAACTACCAAAAAAATACGGCTCAATTAAATCTTAAAGTAATAAATGTTCTGTATTTAACAAAAAAATGAACTTGAAGTTCAATTGGCTTTCAGGAAAATGTAATACAAGCACAGATTTATACGCCATTAAAAATTTTGAAGCATATGATTGATAGGTGGAGATGAATTATCATGTTGACTTTTTTTAGCAAAAGTATCTCATTTTAAGATTTTGACCATTGTGAAGTTGGTTCTTTGCAAACGCACAATCGTTTCAAAAGGATCTTAAAAACTTGGTTAGTATTTCGTTTGAAAACGAGTTTTGTGTTTTTTATTTTCAATATTTATGTCGAATGGCATGGGAGATAATTTCAATTTGTACTTTAAGATTCCATGTATGCCAAGTTACACCCGTCTGTGTTCTTGTTCATGCCAATTAGTGCTTTGTATTTTTTCCAGTGCAGTTGAAATTAAACCAATTGTTGCAGTTGGTGTCATACGATTCAATATCTCATCAATTTTCTTGTTTGTAGTATTTATATTAGTAGGGTGTGTACTTTTCTGACACAACCATTTGTTTCTTAGAAAATCTCTTTTCATATTGTCAGTAAAAAGTGTGAGAAACTTGAATGGACATAGCATTGGGCCTTATCAAATTCACGCTGGAAAATCGGTGCCCATTGTTAAAGGTGGCGAGCAGACGAAGATGGAGGAGGGAGAGTTTTATGCTATTGAGACTTTTGCCTCGACAGGTATATCATTCCAACATATTTTATTTTCTTAGTTCTAAAAATCGGTGCTAACCATAATTCGTTTAATGCTAGGTAACAAATATATATGCATAATACTAGTAAATTGCATGCTATACTTGTGAACTACATGGTAGCAGGTTAATGAAAATTGTTTTATTGTATTATATATTATATCTATTACCTACATTCTCTTAATGGTTGTGTGATACAAAACATAGTACTTCACTGGAAAATTTGCATACATAGACCAGTTTAGGGAAACAATAACGGAAATAGCCATGTTTTGAAAATAATTACAAACTTAGACCTGTTTTTGCCAGGTAGACGAAGGCGAATTTTCAAAATTCGCATTCGGGCGCATTTTCAAAATTCGCCAACAGGCGACATTTGAAAATGCGCACGAAGGCGAATTTTGAAAATTCGCCTTCACTAAAACCCCACACAAAACAAGACAGCAGACAGAGAGTTTATTAAATCTAACAACTTTTGTAGATATCAGCTTGCAAATCTTACAATTGCGAAGTTCATTTAAGTTTGATACATGACTAGTTAGTTTGATACATAGAAATTACATGTCTTTAAAGTTGAATACACTGAAATCTTAATTCGTTACAAAGTCATACATTTGATAAATGAAGTTTAGGTCGCTGCAGTACATCGCTTTCTGTTATGGTTCTGCGATCCACATTTGCTGCACCTGTTTGTTTTAGGCGTTTGAAGCTCGTCCATAATATTTTTTATCCTTGTAGATTTAGGTCGTCCAGGTTGTCTTCTTGTAGGTGGAGGTAATATATGTGGACCGGTGTATGGTCTCCAGTATCTCTTATCACGCACGGGATGAAACTCTGACTGATATGAAGCTTTGTAACTCCGAACAGAGTACCACTCTGATGCGAACTCATGATGTGCTCTGTATATCATTAGAAGTACGATGCTGTGCTTGAAGAAATAATACCCTTCCATCAACGGGTTCGGGCTCCATCTCAACATACTCTACAAAATACAAATATTAAAAATCAATTCATTTCGATAAAAATTATACACTAACCAAAAATTGACAACCTCCTAACCTACAAAGTAGTATGAATGCACGTAAACTTCTTGTCGTTCATATAGATTTTTAATATGGCTTTTATAAACTACTTCTACCTTAGTTCAAAGTTGTTTTAAATCTAAGACTACAATGTGTACAAATACTTGTAATGATAGTGTTGTAAATGCTTTATCAACGGTGATATTCAAATGCTTTACAAGCACAATTTTTGTTCATGAAGTAAGATTGCAAAAAATTCATGCCCTAGATTAGAAACAACAAATTATGGGTATAGATTCATACCTATTTCTTGTTCTATACCAGACGTGCTTGTCATTGACTAATTTGTGAAAGAATTTGAATAAAAATTGAAGAAATGGAAGTGGAGGAAGGTTTTGAGGAATTTGGGGCTTTTGGGTTCGGTTGGGAGAGTTGGAAGAGAGTGGAAATGAGAAGGGGGTTGTTGTCTGGTCTTGTTTTGTGCAGGGTTTCGTGCGCATTTTCAAATGTCGCCTGTTGGCGAATTTTGAAAATGCGCCCAAAGGCGAATTCTGAAAATTCGCCTTCTTCTACCTGACAAAACATGTCTAAATTTGTAATTATTTTCAAAACATGGCTATTTCCGTTATTGTTTCCCTAAACCGGTCTATGTCTGCAAATTTTCCTACTTCACTCCTATGGTCTTTTTCTACATTTGCTGCATGGAAAAATTCAAATTTTAAATTAAATTATATTTTTTGGATTACTTTTAGAGGTAGATTGTCTAAGAAGTGCACGATGGCTGTATAGTACCCTGATAGTCGTTATATTTAGATGACACATTTATTATTTCAGGCAAAGGATTTATAAGAGAAGATCTTGAGTGCAGCCATTACATGAAAAACTTTGATGTTGGTCATGTACCATTGAGATTGCCTAGAGCAAAGCAACTGCTCGGAACAATCAACAAGCACTTTTCAACTTTGGCCTTTTGTAGACGATACCTCGATCGTGTCGGAGAGACTAAATATTTAATGGCATTGAAAAACTTGTGCGATGCTGGAATTGTTCAGGTATGCTTGTTTGCTAATTTTAGGCATATTGTCAGGTGCAAACTAATTCTGTACTTGCGTTGGTGCGACGAAATAATTACTTGAACTGAAATGGTGTTGGATATTTAAGATGGAAGCAAATCAGCTGGAGCAGATCAAAACACTTAAATTTTTGATCGAAAGTCCATCATGCTTTATAACAAGGACTTTGCTGCAAAGTATATGCTTATGTGTCAATCATTTATTAAGAAATATCGGGACAGAGAAGATTGAGTCCGGTGATTTGCTTCCATTTGAGATGTCAAGAGAATATTAATGATAAACTAGTATGGGCCTGTCCTTCGTACACGGGCAAGGACATTTTTGGAATTTCAAAAGGACACCGAGTAGATTAGTTCAATGAATTTTCCTTATTAGTAGTAGAGATATAGCAGTAAAGAAAATTCAAAACTAGTGGTAATGATTAATTCATCAGTCATATTAATTTTGTTTTTTTATTAGTTAAATTAATTCTAACCACGGACACTTCTAAAGGTATTTCAGCTCTTAAGAAAATGTTTGTAGTATTATTTATGACGATGTTTCCTTTTTAGTTTTATTAGGTTCGAAGTCTAAGATTAGCAAAACTATTATTTCATATTATTGTAAATAATTTGTGATGAGTTAAGAAAATTTTCTATGTCAAAAAAAAAAGAAGTCAAAATGTTAATATAAATACTAATGGAGTTAGAATCAGTAATAAAATGTATACTTTTTTTTATCGTTGTCAGTATATTTTTTAATCATTGTCAAAATTTTAATGTTTCATGTAGTGGTAAACTTATAATGTCAACGGTTTACCAGTTTATCGGTATATCAACAATTATTTTACCAACTATAGAGGGAGAGTATCTGGAGTCTTTTTTGACCTGCTAAATGGATCGGTACGGTAATGATTTTCTCGTATTGGTAACGGCTATCATTACCATAACAGCCCTATTCAGCAGCTCATCATAGCTATCCCTTATATTCCAAATTTCATATTTTGGAAATAGTGAGAGTCTTAGATTTGGTCCGTTTTGCAATTTTAGCATTGGTTTGCTGTTCATGTTTTCAGTCTTTTCCAGTTAATTGTGTGGGAAGCTGTTCTTTGATAGTAGCACCCTTTATCTCTCGTACAGAGTCACATGTATGTATGTATATGATTATGGATCCACAGCTTATGTCTTTTAATACGCTGAATTGCAATTTGCAGCCTTATCCTCCGTTATGTGATGTTAAAGGGAGCTATGTATCTCAATTTGAGCATACCATTTTTCTCCGACCCACTTGCAAGGAAGTATTATCAAGAGGAGAAGACTATTAAGATATCGAAACACTTTTGAGTTAGTATTAATTACACTGTTAATTTTTTTTAAAAAAAAGAAAGATATCGCACCCCTTTATTTTGTGGTGCACTAGCTTGGAACTAGTATTGAAGTGTGTAACGATGTAAACTTATGCATTGCTATTTCAACCAAAAAACCCGACTACTCTATTTGGAGATGGTAATAAAGGGCTGGAGTTTTATAGATATTCCTTAAAATTTCTGAAGCCCGTGTGTGTAACTTTTGCTGGTTGATAGATGATTTTCAGATTTTATGGTTCCGGACATGTACAAGCTGAGAAGATTTCCTGTTCTTCTGATTTTAAGAAGCACTGCTTCTAGTTAAAGCAAGTACTCTGTCCAACACATTGTAGTTGTTACATAACGGGGCAAGTACTCTGCCCAACACATGGTGGTTGTTACATAACGGGATTTCCAACTGTTGGTGGTTCGCAATGCTTGCATTTATGAGCATCGAACGTTTGTTCAATAAGCCACTGGAGTTGGATTGTTGTTGAGTATAAGCAGTTGAATGGAATGTCAATTGAAATTATTTGTTTTATTTGACGCTCACCATACAAATGTGCATGGTATGCAACATAAATGCCTGTGCGATTATTATTATTTTATAAAAGGTCTGGGGCAATCTTTGGAGGGGCTAATGGCATAGCTAACAACAGGTCGACATCCACCACCTCCAATATTGTTAAGATAAAATATGCTGGGAACTGCTCTGGATGTGGGGAGGACAAGGACAAAGGATTTGGCAGTCCTGATCCTAGGATGCCTGGAGGGTCAAGGAGGGATTGTGATGGAATTAGCCATGTGGCACAAATGAGTAGTCAGCGAGTGAGTTTGTTGAAGGAGAAAGTTTACAAGTAGATGCTGTGTGTTTGAAACTGTGACAAACAAAACAAATGTGCCATTTCCAGATGTATATACACGTTGTATTAGTTTGATGCCTGAATTGGTGTCAAGTGCTCCTACCTGTTGGTCCAAGAGGTAATGCACTGCCGCAAAGTGATCTACTGCAAGTGATTTTTTATTTCAGGTTTGCGTTGTTGAGGTGATTCAGTTCTACATTTTTCGCCTATAATTGCTGCTAAACTTTTGTGAATGATGCTCTATGAAAAGCGTGATTGGTTACTCGTACTTGAGATGATGATATGTGCATGAATGAAATTGAGTTTGCTTTGATTCTGATTTTGACAAACTGCCTTTGTTCCGGTGCTGTAGTTAGAATGATCTGTTGATGTTTTCTGGTATCTGGTATATGTTATTTTTGCTGATGTGCTTGTCATATATTGATTCTTTAGAGCAAACTAGGATAGGATTGTGATGGTAGTGTTGTTGGTCGATGAAAGATATATATGCTGTGATAATGACGGTGGGTGTGATGGTCGTGTTCCTAGTTCAGTGAGAAGATCCACATTGTTCTGCAGATAATAGCTTTTTTGGGAATGATTAACGCTCACAAAAGAATGAAGTTCTGAGGATTATTTTCTAAGCAGGAAATATATCTGAGTGGTTTTGGTGTGTGGTATCAAGGGATGATGTTCCAGATTAGATGATGGGTTTTAAAAACGATTCACCGACTGTTCTAACAATATTATTTCTCTAGAGTCTACATATTACCCATTCCTTAGTATTACCCACTCCCTAAATTTTCAAACATTATACTTGAAAAAAAAAAGTAGAAAAAAGTGTTTTCCTTCTCAACGCATAACAAAACATGCACATTTATCTAGGAAAACGGTGAATCAACGGCAGATAAAATGAAACCAAATGACGTGATCTTTGTCAAAATTGCAATTCAAATTTCTAGCATAATTATTTTAAATCAGTTTCAAGCAACTCTTTGCAAAAAGAAAATTGATTTTACCTAAACGAATGTATAGCAATCGCATCAATTTAAAATGAAAAATAATTTTCAACACCAATAATTATCTCTTTTCATAACTATTTACTTAGGGAAGGAAATAATGTTCGTCCATCTTTATTTCGGACGATTTCTTCTTTTAATCAAATTTCTTCAGTCTAGTGTTAAAGCGAGTTTATGATTTAAAGTTTTGATTAGAATAACGATGCGATGTCAGAATTTTAATTAGTGAGATATAAGATTGTCGTAGTATTGCATCAATGGCTACTTTAAAGTGGGTTACTAATGTCATATTTCAAAGTGTTGATCAGGTAATATTTAGAGCAAAGCATGGAGTGAATTGTCATGCTCTTAAAAAATAGAGAACAAAGAAATATTAGGAGAGGAGAGAAATATTTTGAAAGAAAAATACATTTAATAGTTGAAATACTTGTACGAACTAATATAATGAAAGAATAATAGTTTGTTATTCCTGTGTTTATTTGGCTATATCTCATGCTCCTTTTGTACTTGAGAATATGTTATACATGTGTGTGTGTGTATGTGTATATGTGCATGTATGTATGTATGTGTATTAATCAATTCCTTGATCAACTGATTAAAAAAGACATTTTATCTGTGCATGCAAATTGGAGAAAACTGAAAAAATCAAATGAATAAATGTTTTTCATATGAATAAAAGACTATTGATTTGACGGTGGATGAAGAGTAGAAGGCGATGGTTCTTTTGTGTTCCCTTCTAGAGCATTACACAGGTTTCGGTAACTGTATGATATATGAAAGAGAAACTTTAAAAGTAGAGGATGTGAAGTTGTCTTCTCTTTGAAGGCTTGAGAGATTAAATGAACGTAGAGGAGGGGTAGTAGTTAGGGTCTATTCATTGAGAGATGAAGAGAGGAGAAGAAGAGATGGAATCTTAGCAGGCACACCAAGTCTAGAAAGCCCGCAAATGAGTGGAAAGGAAAGTCTAGAGATGGAAAGTGTCACCACTATAAGAAACCACGTCATTAGAAGAGAGATTGTCTAATTTTAAGAGGAAGAACGAGGATGGATCTTCATCAATTGCGGTGGAAAAGACTGTATTTGCTGATGTGTTGACTATAGCAACATACAATGTATTAGAACATTGGGTTCTTATTTCAGGGGCATTGTTTCACATTATGGCAAATATGGATTACTTTAGCTCTTTTGTTAGAAAAGAAGGAAGTGAAATTATTATGGAAAATAATACTTGTTGTAGAGCCATGGGAGGAGGTACAGTATGAATTCTTATGTTTGACAGAGTGATTCACATTTTGACAGGTATCTGCTATGTTACAGGTCTTTGGAAGTCATTGATCTCTTTGGAGCAGTTGACATCCAAGGGTTGAATATAAAGAAGCATAGTTTGAAGTTTTCTAAGGATGCGTTAGTTTGAAGGATGATGTGTTCAGGAATTTATATTTGTTGACAGGAACCACCATGCTTGGAGAGTCATGCATTGGAGTAGATAGTTCTCGTGCTTTGGATGCCACCGACCTTATCATCTCAGAATGGATCATATTTCGAAGAAGAGCTTGGATTTGCTTCTTAAACAGAAGATGATCAAAGGAGAAAGCTTCGACAAGTTGGATTTCTACTAATAGTGTGTGTTGGGTGAGCGGACAAAGGTATCTTTTGAAGTTGGACTTCATAAATCAGAGAAAGTAATAGATTATGTACCTACATATGTCTAAGGACCAGTAGCTACTGCTTTTTCATTGGGGAACGAAGTATTTTCTTCATTTATGACTTGTCAAAAAATTTGGGTGTATGTGATGAATGCCAAGTTAGAAGAAGTCTGGTTGCAAGTTGAAGGTGCATATGTTTGATAATGACGATGAACTTTTCTCTAGAGATTTTCTCTATTTTTGTAAGCAACATGGTATTTAGAGACATTTCACTACACCTAGTGATCCGTTATCCAACAGAGTTGTTGATAGGACGAATCAGACTCTATTTGAAAAAACCGTTGCTTGAGATTGATTGTGGGTTTATCTAGTGTCTTTTGGGTTGAAGCCTTGTCAACTACAGCACATATTGTAAATTAAATTTCATGCTCAGCCATAGATGTGAGGATTTCATAAGAAAAGTGGAGAGGTAAAGTAGTGTATCTTAGTCATTTTCATACTTTTGGTTGTCCTGTGTATGTGCACCATACATGTGATGATAAGTTGGAGGCTAGGGTATACAAGGGCATGATTATGAGAACATAGATGGAGTCTGTGGATAACGAATTCATAAACAAGTTTCTAAGAAGATTGTATATTCTAAATATATTACATTTGACAAATCTGCTATTTTTAATCCTAAGGAAGAGTTACCTACTACATCAGTTGATTGTGATAGGCCTATGGAGATGAAAGTAGTTCCCATGTTTTAGCCTACTAATAGAGTTGCAGTTTTTTTGATAGAAGTGAAGATGAAATTGATGAGACGTCACAGAGTAGGTAACAGATGCCTTCTAATAGTGTTACCGATGTTCATGAACCAAGAGGAAGTTCAGTTCAAGATGGAGCTGAAAGGATTTTAGGTGATGTTATAACTGCTTGGGCCAGGTAGGATTATTAGGCCATCCGAGAGGTATGGAGATTGACAATATGCAAACCCTCAGCCTTGATGATCATTTTGACTACGCCCTACATGTGGTTCATGATAAGATATTTTACCTTAAAGAAGCCATGAATTCGAGTGGTAGTTTAAAGTGGATTTGCACTATGGAAGAGGAGTTAGAGTCGTTGAAGAAGAATAAGGCTTGGAATTTGCTACCACCACCTTAGGAAAGCTGAGCCATAAGTTGTATGTGGGCGTTCACGTGAAAGGATGATAGGAGATACAAGATTTGATTAGTTGCAAAAATATTTTCACAAAGGAATGGATTATTGTATGATGAGATTTTCTCCTATACTGAGACATACTTACATCCAGATTTTGCTTTCCATAGTTGCTATTCCTGACTTAGAACTTGAGAAACTTGATGTGAAGACCTCTTTCTTATATGGTGATTTAGAGATGACCATTTACATGAAGCAGCCAAAATGATTTTTTATAAGTGGGAAAGAAGATTGGGATTACAAGTTGGAAAAGATTCTTTATGGAATTAAGCAGTTGCCTAAACAGTGGTACAAGAGGCTTGATTCTTTTATGCTTTCACTTGATTTTAAATCATAGTATTAAAGATGCATGTGTTTATTTTAAGCATTTAAAGAATGGTAGTTGTGTATATTTGCTCTTGTAAGTGGATGATATGTTAATTGCTTTCAAGGATAAAGCTGAAATAAATAATTGAAGTAAAGTTAGAAGCGGAATCCGAGATGAAAGACCTTGAGGAAGCAAGAAAGATTTTGCATATAGAAATCCAAAGAGTTAAAATGCTTGGATTTTTGAGGCTCTCTCAAAAGGAATATATACGGAAGGTGCTTGCTCGGTTTAGCATAGAAGGAATAAAGACAATTAGAACATCCATGCCTTTGCATATATAACTTTTTAATAAAGACTCTTTGATCTCAATAAAGAACAAGGTCTACATGGAAAAGGTGTCGTATGCAAGTACAGTTGGTAGCTTGATGTATGTCATGATTTGCATTAGGCCTGACATTGTATAGGCTGTTGGATTGGTTAGTAGGTATATGACAAACTTGGAAAGACACATTAGGAGACGGTGAAGTATGTGTTAGGTATGTTAGAGGAACTTTGGACCATAAGCTTGTTTTTAGCGGCAGAGATATAGATTTCAGCATTGTTGGATTTTGTTATTATGCCTACGCTAGAGGCAGAGATTGAAGGACGTCAACCTCGAGTTATGTGTCCACTCTTAGAAGGATAGATATTAGTTGGAGAGCGAAGTTGTATACCATAGTTTCTTTGCCTACCACAGAGGCAGAGATGGTAGCTGTTGTTGAAGCAGCTAAGGCGGCACTCTACTTGAAGCAGTTGATGTGTGACTTGGACTTTGTATATGATGGAGTTATGATGCATTATGATAGTCAAAGTACTTAGCTGAAAATTCGACTTTTAGCTCGAGGAAGAAGCATATAAAGGTGAAAGAGTCCTTTCATGTCTCGATGAATGAAGAGAAGCTAGTTCATCTTCATAAGATTCATACGGGGGAGAATGCAGTAGATAGGTTACCAAATCCTTACGTGCTACAAAGTTCGAGCATTGCTCAAATTTGATCCACTTATTTCACATTGTAGCATATGAGGAATTCGAGTTGGCAGATGGAGATGTTTGTTTTCATTGTGGAGATTGATAGATCCTACATGGAGACGGTACTTTTAACACTTTGTTAGCGGACAGTGGCATTACTGGAGTTCGTTGAAAAGTGCAATGAGTGATGGCCATTCCGAAGCTCATTGGGAAAGTATCCATGGTGTCTTATCCAAGAGTTTCTTAGAGTATTAAGATGTAGGTGGAATTGGTAGGATTGCATGTATAGTATCAATGGAGAGATTTCTAGATTTCGGTAATATAATATTTTATATAAAAGAAGATTTGGGAAATATTCGAGTTAATGTGAATTATGACTCAAATTCGTTGCCACTTCTAGTGCATTAAAGAAGGCAAGGAATTATCCAAATAAAGATATATTTTGAGAGATTTAAGAAATTAATCAATTCCCTAATCATCTGACTAAAAAAGGCATTTTATTAGGTACATGTCAATGGGTATAAAATAGAAAAATCAACTGGATAAACGTTTCCCATATGAATATGAGAATTGACGAGACATTGATCTATTACCTTAAATCAATTACTTCAACTTTTAATAATAATCTCTATAAGAGATTAACATCATCCTCTCAAGTTGCATTTCTTTATATTTCCTTTTAGCTTCCATTATCAATCTTGTAATTTTCTTTTCTCAGAAAGCAATAAAATCTGCACACCTCAAAGTGGATGTACACTATCTTACAATAGTTGAACCAGCACAAATCATGTTTGTGGTTTTCTTTTCTGTTTGTACATCCACGATTTCTATAACCGTTTGTTATATCCATTATCAACACGATCATATTATTTCCAATGCATTTGGGGTGTTAATCCAAATTTTTCCCAACAAAATATCTCAATATATTACATGCACAACATATTTATATGCCCTCCTACAATGTTGCTTATGTGTTCAAAAATTAAATATTCAACTAACGGTATATTTTAAATATAACCAAAGAATTTAGTATTACCGAATCTTAACATCCCTTCCCCTTTTATTTTCACCAAAGTATAAATGTTAAATTAATATAGTAGAAAATTGAGCAAGCATTATGTAACATGATCAAAAAAGTAACATTAAATAGATAATCAAACATAAACTATACTACTATTATTGATCAAACACATATCCTATGAGAATGAAGGGGGTGAAAACAAAGAAATATATTTATTTCTTTGTAGTGTGGTTCAAATAACGAAGCCCATGATTTATTCCATAGTTTAAATAATTTATTCCTAACCCTTTAAACAAGGTCAAGACACTTTCATGCATGCATTGTCGCGAGGTCTCCTAAATTTGGAAGATGCGACTTGATGGCTTTAGGGCGATTGCATTGTTTTAATTTTAAGCAACTTACCCCTATCTCATATTAAATGAGATCAAGGAATTTCCATCCATGCACTGTAGCGATGTCTATGATAGATGTTACTTTATGAGCAACACAACTATATTTTCAAGTATGTCGGAAAAGCATAGGGATTTAGTTATATTATATATTGGTCTAATGCATTTAATTTTCCAAAATAAACTAAAAAAACTTTCAATCAATTAGTTTTTGGGTTATGTCATTCTAACAACACATGCATAAAAATGAGAAGTAGTAATGGTACGAAAGAAAATTAAATGAGACGACAGAATAGAAATGTCAAATGAAGGATTCATAGATGAAGTGATATCCAATAATAAAAAATAAAAAATTATAGTCAGTGATCTTTAGGTCAAGTGATTAGAGGTATGAAACTTTAAACGAAGGTTTCAGAGGTCATGATTTTGAGTCCTTGAGACATGTTAATGAGTGGTATGCTTGAAATATGTATCATTCTTGTTATAAAAAATAAAAACTATAAAATATGCTTAATCATAAAAAATATCATATTGTTTTCATTCAATTGAGAACATAATGCATTATCCTTAATCAATTATATATCTAACAAATATTTTTTTTATAATCCCAACAAGTTCGATTAGTCATTATTACGGTAAAAGCAAATTCATCAATTTTTTAAAGAATATTGTTTGTTTCTTATTTTAATCTCGAATATAGTGAGGAAGCGAATTTTGTAAATTTATTTAGGATGAATAAGCATATGGCCAAGGGTAGCATATTAACATAAAAGGCATCAGTGACTGTTTTAATAAACTTTCATCTCAATGATTTTACTTCAAAATTTTCATGTTTGAATGTTCATTATCAAATTTGTCATTTTAGGTATCTCTATTCTTTTTTTATAACATGAGAGATAATTTGAGTAGTGCACTCATTTTTTGTGTCTTGGGGGACTGAATCCAAGATCTCAAGAACAATCATACAGAGATTTTCCGCTTGAGCTAATGGTCCTTGATAAGTATTCCACATCTTGGATAAAAATGAGTAGTGAACTGAGAGAATTAGGGGTATATCATAGGGCAATTATGTAATTTGTTAACTATATCTAACTCTGTGATCGATCTTGTTCATAATAAAGGTATTTATTTTTTATTATATACTTTACTATATAGTGATACAATCATTTAAGTAATTAATTTAAATGTATATTAAATAGAAAACCCTTAAATGATATTTTATGTGATAATAATTACAAGAGGTTGCAATCATGAAAAAGTTATCACAATATTAAATAACATATTATTTTAAATATTCCTGATCAAGATGTTTCGAGAAAGGATATTAATACATCCATTGAGACAAGAGTTTGTAACGCTCTCAAATGTTGGAAGTGTATTACTAATGGATGCTAGAGAACCAAGGGATTGCATACTGATAATTATTAAATATTTATGGAATGACTCACTAGAGAGTTTCATATTGGTTAATAATAACTAATGTCAAATAGGAAATCTCGAAGTGACGATATTACAATTCTTTCGACTCGAAAATACTATCGAACTTCAATATGGATACTCCATTTTATAGTTAATCGTGTCATGACGTCCATCGAATAATTATAGTGGGTCTGAGTTGAGGCATTAAAAGTGAAATACTATTCAATAGAGAATCTATCTCCTCGCTTTTATGAGGTTGGAATCACAGCCAACCATAATCAACTCAAAGTCATAGTCTTTGGCCTGAGTAGTAAAATTTATAATAAATGTTATTTTTGAACCAAAGGCTTTGATTATGACTAATCGAGTTGAATGTGGATGATATTGGAATTTCTACCACATCCAATTCCACAAGTACTAAAGCGATGTAGTGTCGACAAAGAGAATTGATATAAATAATCATTACTAAAAGGCACCGTTTAAAACTAAAGTTGGATTTTATCAAAAAATATGTGTATGCTATAAATTTGGCCAAGCTGTCACACCATTAATTAAGGTGAAATGTGAATATTAATATTTGGATTGTTTAATATTAGTCACTTACTAAATTTATACCTACGAGTCGCATAATTGCATTGATAGATTCTTCGAAATACCATAAGATTTAATTGATTTATAAATTGTTATAAATTAATTAATATTTATGAATTTTTTTTGATGTATTGTGTGTTATTAGTATTTTCTTTATATAAAAGTTATATGTGTACTAATCAGTATATAATATCGATACATATTTGAATTTGATTTAAAACTGTTTATTTGCTAAATATTTTGGAACATTTGAAGAGTCCATCTAGACTGTTACGTCGACCATGGAATGAGCATAAAGGAGGCGATTAATAATTTACTCCCTTTATAAATACCATACTTAACTCTTCATTATTTTACTTAATACTCTCTCTCTCTCAAATCCTAGGCTCTATCTCACTTTTTCATTATTTCTGACCGAAATATCATAGCGAATAAACTAAAATAAATAAATGTTTTAATGGCATCCAACTGATTCAAACAAATAAAAGCTGGTTTTCCTTCTCTTACAAAGCTAAGAGTTGAGTTTTTGATCTAGGAGCAACTCTTTCAATCTAGGTGCATTCAAGGGCTACATCGATGGGGTTTAACCTATTCTATTTTATATATTTTTATCATGATGTTGTAGATCTAGTTATTTAATTACTTAATGAATTTGTATACGCATTTATTGTTCAACTTTAATTTGTACATGTGTATATCTGAATTTTTTACGAGTTTGTTATTTCAGGTTTGATTTGAGATTAATAATAATGATCTTGACTGTCAATTCATAATATTGATCTCTATTATTGTTGATATTGTTTTTGATCTGGATCTAAAAGCTAACTTATTATTTTATATGCATATATTTATTTGGTTAAATATCAATGTTTATTTCATTGATTTATAGTTTGTTTTTTCTATTTCAAAACACATATGCATGTGTGTGTACTATAATTAATTTGGAAACAACTTTATAATAAATGGTTTAATAAAAGATATGCATTAATATACATACATACATATTTCCTAGTTTTATTAATAAAATAATTCTTTTGATTTAAAAATAATAATCTATTATTTCAGGTCAACATGTTAATTTAACAATTATAATCACATTTGGCTTTCAGTTATTAATTTTATCGCAAAATAAAACATACCAATTGAGCCAAAGGGAGATGAAATGTTTTGTTTTTGGTAAAGAATATATATATATATTATGTGTTTATGTGTATATATACGTGTGTATATATATATGTATGTGTGTATGTACATCATATTTAAAAAAAAATATTTATTTTGTATTGTTTCAAATTATTAATATACAATATATATTTGAATTTGTGGATCTATATCTAATTTTGTTGTCTTAACAAATCAAATAACTTGATGTTTTAGAAACAAATTTTTGGTATGACCGCGAATTTCCTAAAATACCCTTTATGTCCAAGCTTTTAAAAAATAAACAAATAAAAATAAAAAGGTAACCAGAAAAAAGGAAGAAAATAAAGGTCCTACATCTTAAATGTGCGCCTTAAAACATAATAATTTTTTAATGTTGGTAGGAGAATGATGGTTATGCATGTATATTTTCAAGTAAAAATATAATAAATAAACTAGGACCTACTCTACAACATTCTATCCTATTCATTTTAGTATAAGTACCTTCTCAACTTTGACCGATTTCTTGAGCTAAAGAGATATTCAAACTTTTATCCTTAAAATATGGCTTCTACAAAATCCTACAACCCCTATAAATATCATATTAATTTTATTTTCCTCTTTGCTCTACCCATTCATGATCAATCAAACTTTCTTCACCATTCTATTGTTGGGGAAAATACCTTTAAATGATCAGTCTAAGAGAATAAAAAACCTAACGCAGCGGAAAACAACTGGATCGTGATTGTAGTAAGACGAAACAAACAGAGATAAACACCAGAATAGACAGTCATAGATCAATTCAATGTAGAAAAACAAATAACACCAGTATTTACAGTGGTTTCACTACCACGAGGCAGTGCGTTCACTTGGGGGGAGGAGATTTTATCAATCACTGAAAGATTAAAGTTACAAGATTGATTCACTTTTGGAGGCTATGCATAAGAAGAATTAATAATACAGACAAAATTTTGCAGAGTTTCAGCTCTCTAGGATGACTACCATTGTTGTCCAGAAGCTCCACTATTTATAGAGTGAAGGTATGAGGAGGGGTAGCTACTATATAGCAGCCTTGGGTTTTGGTTCAGCATCCATCTGGACCGGCAAAGCACGTGTTTGGATCGGCAAAAGGAATCTGGAGAGGCATGACTTGGTTCGGCATAGAGCACTTGAGATCTAGATCGACATGCTCCAATACCGAACCAAAAATATCATCCGGCAAAACCATTCCATCAAACGAAATATTTTGTTCGGTATTGTTTCCGAACGAAATCTTTAATGCCACTCCAAATCACACTACTTCAAATAACAGCGGACCACCTTGTTGGTTAGGCAACTCAAACCTCACTACCAGACGAAGTCACCACCACGGGATGAGACAACTTCCTTCTTCCCCGAAGGAGATCAGCTGCACAAATTTCACCGAACTAGATCCTCTCCTCCATTGAACAAAATTTCTCGTTCGACCTTCCTTAATCACCAAACCACCAACATCCTCTTCATGCAAGTCATGACTTTGACATAGGGTTAGGGTTTCGATGCTTCGTCTTCCTCTATGCTTTTGTAATGTTTTCTTCTTCCAGCTAGAGCTTATATTCAGGTATCAAAACTGACAATCTTCACCTTGATACCGAATTCCAAACAAGCTTTCCAACTTCGTCTACATCTTCATGCTTCAAGTAATGGATACTTACCTAATGAGTTTCTCCATCGTCCATTACACTCTGTTAACGAACTCCGGTAAGGCCACCACCCATCAAGAAAGTGTTCGAAGTACTCAATCCGTGTAGAACCTATCAATCTCCACCATGAAAACAAACGTCTCCACAAACCATCTCAACTCTCCCCTGTGCCACCTAGTACTTCATTAAGCCAATCAAGTCCGAGCAATGCTCAAACTTACCAGCAGGCAACGATTTGGTAAACATATCTGCTGCATTCTTCTTTGTGTGAACTTTCTAAAGACGAACTAGCTTCTCTTCACTTACGAAGATAAGGAACAGCTCTCTCACTCAATATGCTTTGTCCTCGATCTGAATACCAGATTTTCAGCTAAGTAAATTGCACTTTGGCTGTCACAGTACACATACACGCCTTTATATACGAAGCCTAAATCACACAACAATCGCCTTAAATAGAGCACCTCCTTAGCTGCTTCAACCACAGCTATGAGCTCTGCTCTACAGTGGACAAAGCCATAATCATCTGCAACCTCACTCTAACTAATCACTATCCCACCAATGGTGAATACATATCCGGAGGTTGACTTCCTTCTATCTCTATCACCGGCATAGTCGGAACCACAAAATCCAACCAAGCTGAAATCTCTTTCTCTACCGCCAAAGACAAGTTCATGGTTTGCAGTTCCTCTAAGATATCCGAAGATACACTTCTCTACTTCCCAATGCGTCTTTCCTGGATTTTCCATGAACTTACTCTCCAATCCAACCGTCTGTGCAATGTCAGGCCTCGTGCAGACCATGACATACATCAAGCTGCCAACTGCACTTGCATATGAGACCTTTAGCATATAGGCCTTTTCCTTTTTCGAGATTGGAGAATCTTTACTAGAAAGCTGTATGTGCAAAGGCATGGGTGTGCTAATTGCCTTTGCCCCTTCCATGCTAAACTGAGCAAGCATATTTCGAATGTACTCCTTTTGAGTGAGGCTCAAAAGTCCTAGCTTTCCATACCCAAAATTTTCTTTGCTTCTCGAAGGTCTTTCATTTCGAATTTTGCTTTAAACTATCGATTTCAGCCTTATCCTTGGAAGCAATTAACATATCATCCATGCACAAAGTAGATACACCCATCTACCATTCTTTAAATGCTTGAAGTACGTACAAGCGTCTTTGATGCTACGATCGAAACCAAGTGAAAGCATAAAAGAGTCGAACCTCTTGTGCCATTGTCTAGGCGACTGCTTAAGTCCATGCAATGACTTCTTCAACTTACAAACCCAATTTTCTTTTCAATTTACAAAAAATCCTTCCGGCTGCTTTATGTAGATGGTCTCATCCAAATCTCCGTGCAAGAAAGCGGTTTTCACATCCAGTTGCTCCAACTCCAAGTCATGAGCTACGACGACAGCGAGCAAAAATGCGGATGGACATACGCCTCACTACTGGAGAGAATATCCCATCATTCTCCAATCCCTTTCTTTGTTAAAAATCTTTAGCAACTTGCTTAGCATTGTATCTCCCATCATCCTTCATCTTGAACACCCACTTGCAACCTATGGCTCGGCTTTCTTAAGGAGGTGGTACCAATCCAAAGTCTTGTTTTTCTTCAACGACTCTAACTCCTCTTCCATAACGCACATCCACTTCAAACTATCACATGACTTCAAAGCTTCATCAAGATCAAGCGCCTCATCATGAACCACATATAGGGCATAATCAAACTGATCACCAAGGCTAAGGTTCGCAAACTTCCAATCACCATACCTTTTGGGCAACCTAATAGTCATACGACTGACCCGGGTAGGTAATGCTTTACCTAAACTCTTTTCGACTCCACCTTGAACTAAACTTCCTCTAAATTCATGCACATCACCAGAACTACTAGAAGGTACCTGTGGACTATCCTGTGATATTTCACCAACCGCGTTTTCCTCGACACCATCAACAACAACTCCACTATTTGGCTGGAACATGGGAACTTCTTCCATCTCCTTAGGCCTATCAGAATCTTTTGATGTGGTAGGTAGCTTCTCCTTCGGTTGAACATAGAAGACTTATCAAAATTAACATGTATGGAATGACTATCTTCCGATCAACAGGGTTCCAAATTCGATACCTTTTGATACCATCGGTGTATCCCAATAGTATGCCTTGTATGCTCTAGCCTCTAACTTGGCATCACCTGTATGGTAAACGTACACAGGACAATCGAAAATTCGAAAGTAACCAAGATACACTGCTTTACCTCTTCACTTTTCCTCTGGAATTTTTCCAATCGACAGCTGAGCACGAAATTCGATTTATGATATGCGCCGCAGTTGATAATCCCTCATCCTAAAAGTCTCTAGACAAGCCCGCCATCAATCTTAAGCAACGAGCCTTCTCCAATAGAGTCTTCTTCATCCTTTCTGCAACCCTATTGGATTGAGAATCGTCGGGTGTAGTGAAATGCCTCTAAATTCCATGCTGTTTACAAAAGTTGAAGAACTCCCTAGAGATAAATTCACCGCCATTATCAAATCTCAGCACCTTCAACCTAGAACCAGATTAGTTCTCAACAAGCGTTTTCCAGTCTTCGAACTTCTCAAAAATTTCTTATTTGGCCTTCATCACATACACCCATACTTTTTGAGAAAATCATCAATGAAGCAAAAAATACTTTGCTCCTCCAAGAGGAGTAGCGACCAGTCCCCAAACATCCGTATGCGCATATTCAAGTACTCGCCTCGAGCTATGGAGTCCAACTCCAAAGATACTTTAGTTTTCTTGCCTAGCACACACTTCTGGCAAAAGTCCGTCTTGTCGAAGCTTCCTTCTTTGATCATCTTCTATCTTCGAACCAACTTTAAGCCATTCTCTGAAATATGTCCCAACCAAGATGCTAAAGCTTCCAATGCATGAGAACTATCTACTTCAATACACGACTCTCCAAGAACCGTGGTTCCTTTCAGCAAATGCATATTTCGAAACGCATATCCTTTCATAAGAACTAGTGCACCTCTCTAAACCTTTAGATTATTTTTCTCGATAGTTACCTTGTATCTCAATGATGCCAATTGTCTTAAAAAAATTAAGGACTTCCGAAGACCTGGAACATAACGGACACCTGTCAAAGTGCGTATCACTCCGTCAAACATCCTGATCCTCACTACACTTTCACTCATTTCTCTATAGCTAGCATCATTACCCATAAGAATAGAGCTTCCCTCTCGTCCAATGAAAGAACTGAAGTAATCCTTATTAGGCATAATATGCAAAGACGTCCCCTAGTCCAGCACCCAACGGTCTGAGCCATCCAACACTGCTGCAAATAACACATCGTCAAATACAGACTTCTCCACTGCAAATGATGAAGATCCATCTTCTTCCTTCTTCTTCAAATCTAGACAATCCTTTTTCCAATAACTAGGTTTCTTGCAGATAAAGCACTTCATGTCCTTAGACTTTCCTCTCCTTCTATTACCGGGCTTCTTGGACTTGGAACGACCTCTAGAATGCCAATTCTTCTTACATCTTTACCTCTTTCAATAAATAGGCCATGACTACTACTTCCACCTCCACTTCCTTCACTTATCTCCTTCGTCTGATCTCTTAAGCCCTCAGATAGGACCTGACTTCATATCTTCCGCTATCAATGTGTCTTTAGCGTAGATAAGACTGTTAGCAAAACCTATGCTACGCTCCAGAAGAGAACACAAAAGAATCATTTTCATTTGCTCCCCATCCATCTTCAAGCCAATAATCTTAATCTTCATCACGATATCATCAAAGAAATTATGATGTTCCTTCAATTAAGTATCCTCTCTCATCCGTATGGTGAAAAACACCTACATCAATATCGGACGATTAGTCAGAGATTTCTTCAAGGTGAGATCTTCCAGCTTGGTCCAAATGCCCCTAGTAGTGGTCTCACTGCTAATCTATGAGATGACATTATCTCTCATAGCTAGTTTTAAAGTAGCAAATGCCCATTCTCCATCTCCTTCTTTTCCACGACTGAGATGTCAACCGTCAACTCCTCTGGGACAAACACTACTAGATGGACTTCATTCCTCATTAGAACAACCTTCATCATCCATTGCCACTTCTCGAAGTCTTTATCCCCATTTCATTTCTCAATGCCAACTATGATCCTGACGCGATATACATCCCTCTAGTATAGGTTCTTGTAACAAGTGGACGTTAGTCCTTGAGATGATGGTATTGATAACAACAACCTTAGAACTTGTTATAAAATATAAATATTAACATTGTGTGTGTATATATATATATATATATGTAGGATATAACCATGCAGGTACCAAGAATGAAGACTGTACAATATAGAGATTCAATGCTGAAGATGTCAAGATTAAAGACTCATGAGTATCAAGATATCTAGTGTTCAAGATTTTAAGAATACAAGATAGGTATTGAGTCTAGAATTATGTTAAAACTTCTTGAAAGCACTTACATCTTTATTCGAAATTTATTCGTGCAATGGAATCCACTTCGAGCCTGTTAAAGGGATGGAACCCTAGTGGGATGGAACCCACAATAATATCTAGTGGAACATATAGTTGTCCTATTTTGATATCCGCTAATTTTATAAAAATGCTTTTCAAAATTATATCTCTTATTTTTAAAAAATGTTTTCAAAATTTTCTTTTCAAAAAGACATCTCTCTTGGTTTTAAATATTTTAGCCTCAAAACTATTTTTATAATTTTTTATATTTTAATCAAAATTTTCCTTATTTTTAAACAATCTCGTGCTTTAAATATTGAGCTTTAAAATATTTGTATACTCAGATTTTAGATCACTTTATAGATTAAGATTATATATTGAAAATTACTTTTATATGTTTAAACTATATTTAAATATATTTACAAAGTTTGAAAATTGTTTTGATAAATTATAGAAACCAATTTTAATAAGAAAATATAAATCATCAATTTTGCCTAGAGCATGTCGACATCCTTCAACCCACCATGTCGACATGGTGCCCGTTAAATTCAAAATTCAAATTTTCAAAAGAAATGTCTATTCATCGTGTCCTTTCACGAATAGATATGGCCGTTAACTTCAAAATAAATGATCACAGGAATTTGGAAATCATAATGAAGTACCAAACCACGTAAAATGTTTCAACTGTGATGAACCAGGCTATCTCAAAAGAGACTGTCCACATCCTGGTAAGAAAAAATTTCCTGCAAGTAATGATTGTACAAAGAAGAGCGTATACCGCTACACTAGACGACTCAGATTCGGACTCATCCTCAAGCGATGATGATCAGAAGATGGAAAATTCAAATATTTGCTTTACGGTTATTCATGATTCCGTTGATATCAGAGGTACGAATCTAGAAGAAGGCGCACGTTTACAATATATTGGTTGAAATTGTTTTGCTTAAAATTGTTTGATTGTTTTTTGAAATTATGTGTTGTTTGAATTTTTTTTATATTATATTTGTTTTTGTTTTTAATATTATAATATTTTTATATTAAAAGAGTATTATTATGTTTAATAATTACTTTAGAAATATATAGACATTAAAAATAATATATATATATATTAAAGTATATAAGAAAAGATAAGTCACTTGAATTATCTAACCTATGTCGACATGGTCCTACCCATGATGTCGACATCTCTGTCAAAAATTTGAAACTCAAATTTGAATTCAAATCTTTGAACTTCCCTTCACCTTTTCATCAAATCCAATGTTCTGGAAAGGCACCTCTTGACCAGAGAACGTGATTATCGAATATCTATTTATTTCCATTATCTTATCATAACTTTTCACTTTCATTTTAAAAATTCAAACTCTCTTTCACTCTTTCAAACTTTCTATCCTCTTCAAAAATGGCTTCTTCAAGCACTTTATCCACAATGAAGCTGTCTAAAACCATTAAAGAGTATCTCTATATGATCCGAAAGCAATCAAAGCTTATATAAGTTATGCTAATTATGGAAAAGTTCATATGGAAAAGTTTGCTATCTTTAGTGATTTATCTACATGTGAAATCAATACTCTTCTTGAAGAGTAACATATTCTCAGTCCTTTTGATAATTCTGAAAATGATTTTGTTTGTTACCCAAATTTTGTTAAAATGTTTTATGCGAATTTGAATCGCGGTTTTTATGAAGGAAATGAAAGTGAAATTTGGAGCAGTGTTAAAGGCACTAAAATTGTTTTAAATTGTGAAATTTTGGAAAACATTCTCAATTGCAAGAATTTGAGAATGGATCTTTCTACTTTTAATATTGATGAACATGATCGAGAGATATTTCATCACATTTTTGAAGGAGATGACAACTTTGAATTTAAAAATTATAACTTTCGTCCGAAAGAACGTATTGTCAATCTTCCTTTGCAATATATTGTTACTCCTAGATCGAGAAATTTCAATAACCCGACTTTAAAAGTTTGTAAAGCTCTTTTTGCTATTTTTGGTCATTATGACATTAATTGGACGCAAGTAGTTATGGATGAACTTCGTCCTAAGAATTTGGAAATGGATGAGAATATTTTGTATCATGGAATCTATTTCACTCGAATTTCTAAACATTTTGGTGTTGGTTACAAAAGGGAAGAATTTGTTTCAAGGAAAGTGTTTAATCATGCCAATATTTCTCTCATGAAAATTCCTTTCATATTTCAACAATATGAATCTATTGCCGAAAAGGATGAAAGATTGGCACATGAAGATATGGAGGAAGAAAATGAGGAAGAAGAAGAAGAAGGGGAGGAAATGGAAATGGAAGAAGAAAATGATGATACCTCCTTGGAAAGTATTGAATATCCTACCAATACTAACAATCATTCCAACCAAACACTCATCAAAAATCAAAAGATCATAGTGGAAATTCAACTGATTCTCAAAAGATCCGTTGGTAAGAAATTGGATAAGATATCCACTAATATGAACAAATTCTTTGCTAAAGTTGGCCGAAAACTTCGCTTATCATCATCCTCCTCATCCACTAGCACATTCTAAGGACTAGGTTGTGATGTATTAGTTTATTTTGTGTGAGCTTGTATTGTTTTTTTTATCATATTTGTAGTATCTTATGTATCACCTCATCTATTGATAAAAATCATCTATCTTATGTTTTTCTGCCTTATCGTGTGTCTAGAATAAAAGTATAGTATATAAGTTTACATATATACATACTTGTTCACAAAATAAATAAGATACATAGATTAACATACCCAAGTCGACATACCTCTACCCCCTATGTCGACATATAACTGTCTGATTTGGTTATTTTTTAATTTTTGAAATTAAAATAACTAGCTTATGTCTATTCATTTCAAACGAATTTCTGCGTATTTATACACGTGTTTCTTCAAGAAAGTTGTAATCTCTTTATTTCTACTTATCTCTATTTGCATCTTCTAACTACTTATCAAAAATGGCTTTTTCTTCTCGAATTCTAAGTAATAATCTTGAAGAAACTCTCAATTCATTCAAGAATATACTTATTTTTATTCTCCGCAATCAAAGGCACTTAGAACTAAGTCAAATGCAGATGATAAAAGAACAAGAGAAGCATTTCGATTCCCTCCGTTGGATGATTTCTGCCCTAAACAAAGATGATCTCGATGCAAATCCTGTAGGAACTTTGATTCAAGATAATGAAGATAGGGAAGATATTACAAAGGATCCTATCTTTGGAGAAGAATGATGGGTTGAAGTTCCTAGAAATATTTGATCTCCTTATGATTTGAATTGCTTGTTTTTGAATTGTTTGATTTGATTTGATTTGCTTTGATTAAAATTGATTTGGTTTGAATGATTTATATAACAATATATGAAACATAATATATATTCGGTTTAAACTTTCATATTTATCATGTCTTTATTATTAATTCATGTTATTTTATATATACTCTATCATAATTTGTCATAGGTTCTCCAATATAAGCCTAAGGAGGGTTACATCCGTATAGGATTAGTTTTTTGTTGATGAAAAAGAGAGAGAAATATACAATAGAGTAGTTAGGCTTAGATTAACGGGGAGTTATTATTTTTAGGGGGGTTATTAGTTTTAGCAGGAGTTATTAGCTTTAGGTGGAGTTATAGTAAAGGTGAAGTATATTTTATAAACATAGGTTGTCATCATCAAAAAGGAGGAGATTGTTAGTCCTTAAGATGATGGTTTTGATGACAACAACCTTAGAACTTGTTATAAAATATAAATTCTAACATTATAGTTTAAATATACATGTATATGCAGGATATAACCATGCTAGTACCAAGAATGAAGACCGTACAGTATAGACAATCAAGATTGAAGATATCAAGATTGAAGACTCATGAGCATCAAGATATCAAGAGTTCAAGATTTCAAGAATACAACATAAGTATTGAGTCTAGAATTATGTTAAGACTTCTTGAAAGCACTTACATCTTTATTCGAAATTTATTCGTGGAATGAATCCACTTCAAGCCTGTTAAAGGGATGGAACCCTAGTGGGATGGAACCCTAGTGTGATGTCTAGTGGAACATATAATGGTCCTATTTTAATATCCACTAATTTTATAAAAGTGCTTTTAAAAATATATCTCTTGTTTTTAAAAAATGTTTTCAAAACTTTTTTTTCAAAAAGAAATCTCTCTTGGTTTTAAATATTTTAGCCTCAAAACTATTTTTATCATTTTTTATATTTTGATTTCAAAATTGTCCTTGTTTTTAAACCATCTCTTGTTTTAAATATTTAGCTTTAAAATATTTATATATTCAGATTTAAATCACTTTATAGATTAAGATTATATATTAAAAATTACTTTTATATGTTTAAACTATATTCAAATATATTTACAAAGTTTAGAAATTGTTTTGACAAATTATAGATCAAAATCATCAATTTTGCCTAGAGCATGTCGACATCCTTCAACCCCCTATGTCGACATGGTGCCCGTTAAATTAAAAATTCAAATTTTCAAAAGAAGTGTCTATTCATTGTATCCTTTCACAAATAGATATGGTTGCTGATCTTCTATAAATACCAGTAGTTATAAATGAATTTTTAATCAGATTTCACTTTTTTCTTTCCTCTTCATCTTCCACATTTATTCTAAAGAATCCTAAACTATACTTTGCCAAAATACCAAGTGAATCAAACTTAATTATCTCTTGTTTGACTCTCTGCAACTCTCTCCATAAGATCTTAGTGCTATTCAGAGTTATGGGATCTTTTATAAATCAACTATTGAGTAAAAGGTGCGGTTGTGCCTTGAAATCAATTGGGTATGATTGTATCCCCCGAAAATCAATTAGGTGATCTTGTAGCCTAGTTAAATCAAGAGAGTTGCCCTGAACTCGAATACATGAGGGTGTACCTCGTAGCCTTGAAACCGAGGGTGTAATCTAAGAGATTATTTTGAAAAGAAATCCCTATGCTTGTATGGGACTAGATGTAGGGTAATTTCGAACCAGTATAAAATCCTGGTGTGTTCTTTCCTTTACTGCTTTTATTTAGTATTTGCATCTGTGTCTGATTCTGTGATTATATCTATGTCTGTGAATTACATTTGTTGATGTTTAAATTACACAAGTTTCAAAAAGATTTAGAAAATCCATAAAATACTATTCACCTCCCTCTAGTGTTATTCCAATCTTAAGATCCGTAATTCGCATTTTTCACACTGGAGTCGCTTCATCTCTTGCCATAACGTCTAACACTCCTCAATCAACCTTGTAGCTCCGATACCAGAATTTTAGGGAAAAATCCCTTCAAACGATTAGTTTGAAGGGATAAAAACCTAACTCAACGGAAAATAACTAGATTGTGATTATAGTGAGGCGAAACAAATAGAGATAAACATCAAAACAGACACTCACAGATCGATGCAATGCAGAAAAATAAATAACACTGGTATTTATATTGGTTGCACACCGTAAGGAAGTGTACGTCCACTTGGGGAGAAGATATTTTATTGATCACTGAAAGATTAGAGTTACAAGATTGATTCACTTTGGGAGGCTATACATAAGGAGAATTAATAATATAGACAAATTTATGTAGAGTTTCAGCTCTCTAGGATGACTACCATTGTTGTCCAGAAGCTCCACTATTTATAGAGTGAAGATACGAGGAGGGGTAGCTGCTATATTGCAGCCCTCAGTTTTGGTTTGACATCCATCTGCACTAGTAGAGCACACGTTTGGATCGGCAAAAGTAATCAGGAGCGACATGACTTGGTTTGGCATACAACACTTGAGATCTAGACCGGCATGGTCCAATACCGAACCAAAATTCTCGTCCGGAAAAACCATTCCATCGAATGAAATATTTCGTTTGGTATTATTTTCGAACGAAATCTTTAATGCCGCTCTAAGTCAAACTACTTCAAACAACACTGGACCACCTTGTTGGTTCGGTAATTCAAACCTCACTACCGGACGAAGTCACCACCACCGATCAAGACAACTTCCTTCTTCCATGAACGAGATCAGCTGCACCAACTTCACCGATCTAGATCCTCTCCTCCACCGAGCAAAATTTTTCGTTCGGCCTTCCTTAATCACCGAACCACCAACATCCTCTTCCTACAAGTCATGACTTTGACATAGGGTTAGGGTTTCAGTGCTTCGTCTTCCTCCATGCTTTTGCGATGTTTTCTTCTTCCAGGTAGGGCTTGAATTCAGGTATCAAAACTAACATCCATCACCTCCAGCGTTCTTCATTAGTCATCATTATTCATTATTGCTCACTACTGCTCGCCACCATTGACCTCCATGATCATAGTTCTTTCAAAGCTTCACTGTTACTCATTGTTGCTCACTGCTTCACTGTTATTCATTGTTGCTCACTGCTGCTTGCCACCATTGGACACATAGACAGTGGAAATGGGACATGAACCGAGTAGAGGAAAGTGGACAAGAATTAGCATATAATTGTTATAATATTGTAACCTATGTATCAAACAGATCATGTCACGTGCCATTACATTTCCCTTAATTAATTACATGAATTATAGCCATTGAATGTAAAGCGTTTAAGATATTAAACATATATTTTAATTTTTTAATATAAATTAAGTACATGGTTTTACTTTTTAAGTAGTTTTAGCCTTTTATAATAAATTTTTGCGGGTGATCATAATAAGATCATTAATAAAACTTAAATATTATTGACATTAATTGATTCATTATACATAATATTAATGTTCTATGATACTATCAATAATATTAACGTAATTTTAATATTTTGTTACGATAATTAATATTTGGGTTCAGTTTCTCTGTCCTTATTTTCCTTATTCCCTGCGTCAAATTCATTTCTGCTATCGATTTATGTATCATCTGGTTATTTTAATAATGTGGTGGAGCACACTCAACAATTAAGTCATATGATGTGTGCTTGGGATTCAATTAGGCGCATGGAGATAGTAAAAAGGGGACATGCATTAAGTTATTAATGTTTTATGCTATTAACATATAGTAGTTACAATATTGTACCCTTTGTATTAAAAAAATAACATTACATGGCATCACATTTCCCTTAATTAGTTACATGAATTTTAGCCATTGAATGTTAGATCTTTAACACATTGAACATGTATATAAATAGCAAGAACCCTTTTATATTTTTTATTTTATTTAATCTCATAATTGACGAACTTGTTTCGTCATGCGTAATTTGTAGCAGCCATGAAGATCAATGCTATTGCGAACATAAGTTAACGAAAAAATAACAAACTTTATATATAGGTATCATCTAGCATATACTTCAACTTATTTTAACTTTTCAACATCTAAAAAATCCATACAATGCAGAAAACATAACAGAGTAGAGGCACAACTCCTTAGATAATAGCTACAAACAAAGTTTGTAGCTCTAGTTTCTCAAGCAACATTTACCAACAAAATAATTTTTCGAAAAAATAATAGTTTATAGGTTCTTGTGCTTTTAATGATAAAAATGCGTTATATTGGTTCATTTAAATTTCTGAAATGAAATATTTTACAGTTAAATTAGCCATATTTTTTATTCTGCTTTCCAATTACATTTTCGTAGTTCTGAATTAACATGATATTCTAGTCAATACAGTAGCTTTTTTTTTTACTAGGCAACCGCGTCATATTTTGGGAACTTACTCAGAAATAAGATAATTTATTTTTGAAATATTTTATAATTTTTTTTAGAATTACTTAGTAATATCATTCAAATTAGATAATATTTTTTATTTACAAAGTTCTTTACGTATACCCATAATAAGAATCATTATCATCCTTTCATTAAGTAGAGCCTACAACAATATTTGTGAACCAAACAATAGATACTAGACATTGCGATAAGAAAGGTTTACTCAAAAAGATGATATATCTCTAAAAGCATCTTCAATGAAGGACAATGCATATGTTCGGAAGCTAACAAATCGATGATATGAAATCTCTTTCAAATGATGATTATGGATGAGATGATAACTTTGTTTTTGAATTCGTACGTGATATATCAATCAAAAATTATAGAAAAATAATATAATTAAATTTATTATCTTATCAGTTTTCTCTTCATGTTTTTGTAGGCAAACTGTTTGGAGAAAAATGGATGGTGATGATTATGAAAATAATTTAATAAAAAATCACTATGTAGGAAAAACTACGATGATTTATTATATGTAATAGTATAAGAAACCTAACATTTATTAGTTGTACTTTTTAGATGTTGTATCCGTTACCATTAAAAAAGAAATCACTAAACAATCTCTACTTTTATGTATTCCAATTTGGAAATAAAGTTAAACTTACATTAATGTTTGTTAATAGTATACTTATCCTATCTTTGACATGGTGTTGGAATTCAGTTCCTTTTAATAATCTTACTATTATTATCATCATTACCTTAACAAGTACCATCAGACATCAACTGCTACGCAAAACAAAGTATATAAGATTAAAAAATTAAAAACATTGCTAACAATATTTATTTTTCAGTCGACCGTATATCAAAGATGAATAGTCAAAGGGACGAAATAGAAGAAAGAAATATTTTAAGTGATGAACAAAAAGAAATGTGTTGCATAAGAGAGAGAACGAAGGAGAGCCATGACTCATGAACAAAGAGGAATTATCTAGCTGATATCGTGAAATGTATCGTCAAAGAAGAGCAAAATCTTAAAATGCATCTTTAGGAAGAAATTCAAAAAACGTAGGCAATGAATACCATAACTACCAATAAGAAAGAATCATGAGAATACATATAGAACAAACAGAAGCAACATCTGTTAAAGAAAGAGAACCTATTATAGATGAGATACCACAATCTAACCAGAGCAGTGACGATTATGACAAAATGATAATCAATTGCAAAGACGTCAAATGGTGTGAAGAAATGTTAGAAATCATAATGTTGCAAAAAAAATTCAAATATCGTAATGGATTTTGAAAACAATTATTGAAACAACCAACATTTTGTCAACGTTGTTTGGAAAAATTATTTCAACACAATACCAAATCATTATGTTGTTTAAGTAGAAGAACTGTACCACCTTAAGTGTAACGACCCATATTTTACATATCGAAAGATCGTAAAAGATTTCTATTTGATTCATATAAGGTCATATGATTATATAGTTTTGTGATATTACTCATAGAGACATTTTACATAATTATGATTTTTCTCAAATTTCTATGCGACTATTTTAATCCTGAAAATATTTTTTGGGCAACAAATTTTGATAAGAGGCGATTTCAGATCTCAAACCAGTTCCATTGCTTCAGGATGATGGTTTCCCATTTCGTAGAATGGTCATATTAGAAAAGCGGACTTACGTTTGGGGAGTTATACGTATTTTAAGTTTTAAAAGCCGCCGGTCAAAATTGGTATACAATTAATTAAGCCCATTAATCTAATTAGACAATCACTATAAATAGGGGCCGTGGGAGTCAAATTAAAACTTTCTCTCCCATTCCAAATTAGATCTAAAACCTAACTAGCCCTAAATCCATCATAATTCATTCAAATTTCTCTTTAAATCAAATAGATCATGGATTAGAGATTAGATCTTCGATTATAAGCTAGAGATAATCAAATTGGCTGATTAGAAGTGCTTTTCATTACCGTTCGAGTCTACATTCAAATTGATTGAATTTGGTAATTAACAAGTGGTTTATGCCTCTCATTATGCTATGCATGTTTTTATAGTAGAATTATAGGATTTAACATGTTTTGAATTGATTTTTGGCTATAAAACATTTTCTAACTCTAATTACATGTTTATCCATGCATGTGATATACATTGATTAGAAATCATCTTTGTTTATGCTCATATTTTCATGCTATTTGTAGATCTATATTAGAGCGACTTGTTTATCTTATTTCTATGAGTTGCATGTTGAAGTGGATGAAATGAATTGTTGTTTGTATGATGTGATTTGATGTTGTTTATTAGCGTTTTAGATGTTTAGGAAGATAGTAGGAGAATTGAGCTTATCGGAGGCGAAGATAATCCAAATTGGACGAAATTTGGAAGGGAGGCTTTGGAGTATAGAGAGAATCAATGATTCAAGTCGCGAGCTCCAATTCATGAAGTATACATGTTGGCACCACCATGGAGAGCTTGACATCGACATGTTTAGATCGGTCCTATATGTTAGCGACTTTGATGAGGAAAAGTGCAAGGCTAATGGAGGTTTCCCAAAGTGATGGATTGGTGATTGGCTAAGTGTTGGAGGCTATGATGACTTGTTTCTAGAATGTGGAGTTGAATTCTTTAAAGAGAAAACTTATTCCTATGATGACTTGTTTTGGGTTGATAGGTCGAGGTCAAAGCATCTAGGCATGGCATACTAAAAGTAAGGAATGAGTGGATGAAAACTCAGCCATTAGTTGGCTAAGTACAGAGATAGGCAACGGCATGAAGAGATTGGTATCGACTTGTTATGGTGAGTCCAATGGGGAGTGGTACTTCTGGGGAATGGAGTAGAGGTTTTGTAGATCGTGCTGGAGGTGTTGGCTCGTTCGCATCAGGGTTGGATAGCGATGTAACAACATGATGAAAAGCTAGAATCTTCGAATGTTGGCTCGTATTGGGCATAGGTTCCGAAGAGCGCATCAGTAGTGGAGGCAGCCATAGGATCAGAGAATATGTAAGGGTTCCTTGTGAATAAAGGAAACTGGATTGAGCTAGAAGAGCTCGATGTCCAAAAGATTCAAAGAAGGGCTTGGATAAGTATGTCGAGCAGGGGTATTATAAGTGGGGACACCCATGGATTGGTGGCAAGGATCCAAATACCCTGGACCAGTAGCTTTGGGTCTAGCGTCTAGTTTTGAGCTACGAGAAACGTATCGAGCTTTGGGCTACGTGATAGAGAGTACACAGAGAACTAGGATTTCCATTAGTCCCTATAATTAAGGAGGCCATACGAGTTATTATATATTCAGAGCATATGGGCGAGTGATATTGAGTCTTCTTTGATGTATGTTATTGTTGGATTGCTTTCCTTTGTTGGGCTATCACTCAGGGATATCATTGGGAGTAGCTACTGGAGACAATGATATTTGTACATCTACTATGGTATTCTATATTGTACCTTTATGATATTCTAGAGTAGCTTATTATACTGTTATGTGCTAACTCTTTGGTTGTAGAGACATGTCAGGTATGATTCGTGTACCCTTGTTCCTTACCATATTTACCTGTATAGTACCTTGAGATTTATTTACCGCTCACCCCAGACTATTGTTTGACCTAAGATTTTATGCTTAGTCTTGGGTACTCATAAATTAGTAGACTAGATAACATGTCTAGGTGACACAGTAGTGTTCGGAAGACGAGTTGGATGGAACTATCTCGCATTTTATACATATTTGGAGTCTACACTTGTTCCGTTGTGCAGCACTAGTGAGCCTTAGCAGTGGCTGCTTACTATTTGTATTCGAGATAATTGTTGAGTTTGTTTCCATTGTATAAACTCTACTATTGGTGTATAACTCTATGGATATTATATTTTGATGATGATTTGTTCATATTGTTATTACCGTCTCTTCTATTGTACATAGGATATTATATTTTTTCCATGTGCTGTAGGATATATGATAGATTATATGATGCATTTGTTTATTCTAACCATAATGATCGTCCTATATTGGCGGGCATGATTGCAACACACTATTTATTCTCTACTAGTGCCGGTGGTATAGGGCGGTTGCCACGCCAAGTGCATTCAACAAATAAGCTCTTGGAGCTCTATAAAGATACAGGTAGTGGTGGTATACATTTCAAAAGAAATATTCGATCGTATAACCATGTATTTTCCTTTACTTCAATGTGGGTGCATGTCGATGAAAACCTGTTAAGTGGAAGAGCTGGTGTTTACATTTTATGTACTCAAGGATATATAAGTCACAGTATTGGAAGCCTCCTTACTAAAGAAGGAGATAAACCAAGATTTCTACAATTACTTATATATATGATACCGATCATGAAATTGAAAATTGAACTATTGAAAATGAAGACTTGAATAGAGGAATAGTGTAATGATCTTCCTTTCTTACACCTAAAGACAATATTTAATACATCTTGGTATTCGTGTGCTGATCATTTAAGTGTCCGAAAGACATGTCATTAAGGGTAAAGAAGGAAAAAGGAATAACAGAATCTCATAAAAACATAACAAGAAATATATAAGATACATAAAATCTTTACAAAAAGAAATCATCTTTATTTATACACAACATCAAAGTACACTATCCTATTGTCGGCCTTTGACAGGTATAATAACATGTTCTTATAATTGCTGATATATAAACAACAAACAAACATCAATGACAACTAACGACGAAATAATTAAGATACGTGAGTACGCTTTGGAGAATCCAGCTCGATCTCCTGAAAGCTCCAAAGTATCCAGCTAAATTTGGGAAAACATGCTCGAGCAGACCTGAGCATTATAAGAAAATAACGTCTGGATCGGTTTGATAAAACCAGCGTGAGAAACTCAAACCACAAGGAGTTTTATTTATTATAACTTGTAAAATCCTTTAAAATCAAAGGTATCTCATAAGAACACGCCACACATAAACACGATGGTTTTTTACCTTACAATAACCAAAACATTTTTATAGAAAATCTAGTTATATTATGATAATGTCTAGAATTCACATACATATTAATCATAGCCGAAATTGTCACATTATTAAATTCCATCATAATAGGTATATAATCAAGTCCAAAGGCACTAACTGGAGAATGGATTCCAACTATAAAAGGGTAAGGGTCTGCCCACCGAATCTGTACACCTCTAGATAAAATGTACGGGAGGTCATAACACATTGCACCTCTACTATTTAGGACCGGCCTTACCCTTTACTGGATAGCGCCGAATATGATCACCCATTGGTTGCAGTCGAATAACCATAATGGGCCACGAAGCATACATGGAGATATCAACACTATATCTTGGGATGATCATACCATAATGAGAGCGACCCACATAGCCCTACTACACGCCCCTGATTTAGTCGTTTTCCTGGTTGATGAGGCTTGAGGCTACGAATTCCTTTTATAGAAACAATCTTGGAATGCTAACACTGCCCTTCAAGCAGCAATGCAGTGCCAATATTCACCAATACAAGTTCAATCTGGATCTGAACGGAACCGAAGGCACTACCTCTACTATATCCATTTTGGAATCACTCTCAGGATTAGTAGCAAGTAGCCCTTGCATTTCAAAAGCTCCATCTTCGGTCATCTTCAAGATATCTTCAGTTCGAAAAACTTGAGTTGGATCGAAGCGGTTTTAAAATATTTTATATTTATCCAATACCGGTCTCTTTGAAACAACTTATGACAGTTCCGGTAAACTCAACCTCGGTTCCTTTGGAAATAATCAGACAATACAAAGGAGCAGGGATCACCTCCTAACCATTTAAGTGGACCGATCTCCCTATCATTTGTCCTAAGAGAACAAAATGAGATTTATACACGTAGTACAACATTATTAAAGATGATCACCATATAACTTATGTGTTTCTCCTAGATATTTCCAGAGCTTTATTTTGGTCAAGATTTGATAAATGGTTATTTAACTATCAAATAAACAAACAACCACAAATTCAGAGGTTTAATTACCCAAAGCCACCACTAAGCCTCAAACTAAATCTTTCATTTATTAAAACTCTTTTCAAAAGTGTTTATAAAAAACATCCATATACTTATCTCACTGACATAAGTATATTCACGAATCATTTGTGAAAGATTTCTCATTTCCAAATCACATAAAAGGATCAAATAAAATGTTATTTAAATTATAGATAAAGATAAACTCAAACAATATTCCTTCTGTGTTAAGTGCGGAACGATTGTCCATACCACCAGAATTAAGAAGGTCAGTTAAAGGAAATACAATCTAAAATCCTTTTATAAATTTCCTTCTATAAATTCTCTTAATAAATCTCTTTTATCTATGAATCTTCTTTACTTAAATTCCAAACCCATTTACAAAGCTCTTTACAAATCACGAAGTTAGATTTACAAAACTCTTTTGTAAATATCAAAACCATTTATATATATCTCATTATAAATCTCCAAAATTATTTATATACTTCCTTTATAAATATCCAAAATCATTTATAAAACTTTCTTATAAATATTCCTTATTTAAAACAAACTCCTTTAAAACTCATTTAATAAAGTCCTTTTGATAAACAAAATGATTATTTAAAATACCTTTACTAAAATCATTACTTAACTTGAAACCATTAAAAGTATGACTGAACTTAAAAATCAGAAAGAAGCTTAGTGACTGTAATGGTTCTCTTTTAATTAAGTTCACTTTTCAAGTTATAACATAGGTATTTACTTAACAAGCAGATATATATAAAGGGATCAACCAACAACAACAAAATCATCATATAGGTAAGATATCCATATTTCTATAATAGTAAACGGAGATTTGTTTTGCTAAACACATGTCCAAGTTAATATAATAACAGAATGAGTTTTTATTCTGCTTAAATAGATGTCCAAAAAATCTACTTAAGAACTTATCGCAAAACTGTGATTTATTCTACCTAACAGATGTCCAATATAACTTAATCAACAGAACAATATTTTATTCTGCTAAACAGATGCCATTCGGTTTCATATCCAATTGGTGTTACTTAAGGGTAATCGACAAAGAAATCCCTTGGATCTAAAATATTCTTTTAAAAGAAAGTTACTTTAAAACAAAATCGATCTTCGAAAAGTAGTTTAAAACTTTAAAAGTTTTGATATAAAAAATTAAATGACTACTAAACTCTTCACTTTATAATAATTAAACCTTTAGTTAATAATTAATAATAATTAAGTATTAAATAAATAATTAAACCTTAATTAATCTTTAGTTAATTAACCCTCAATTAATTAATTAATTATTCCTTAATTATAACTTAAATAATAAATTAAACCTTCATTTAAAATAATTAAATCATAATTAGGTCTTAATTAAATCTTAACTTAAATTTATATCGATTAATAATTAATTAATAATTAAACCCTTCTCAAATAATTTATTAATCTTAATTAAATAATGATTAATCTCTTAATAATCAATTAAGTAATAATTAACTCTTTATTAATTAATAAATTATGATTAGATTACTTAAAAATAATTAAGTACAATTACCCTAAATTAATTAGTGATTAAGTGCTAATTACCTTACTTAATTTGTTAACTAAATAATCAATAAATAAATACTTAATTGAATCATAATTGCTTTTAAATATTTAAAATATGTTTGAGAACACTTTTCAAAAAATACTTAAGTTAAAACGTTTTAAATTTAGAAAGAGTTCATCTTTCATGAACTGCAATTATAACGACTATCGCTTATGACCTGAAGTTTCGAAAATTCATTTTACACTCTAAATCACTTTTCAAACTGTTTCTTTTATATTTAAACTACTTTATAAACTTTGAATAAAGTTAATCAAAAGTAAGGTCTTTAAAACTTTTATAAAACATTTTTGAGAGTAAAGTTAGAAAACAATTTTAAACCAAAGGATCTCAATGTCATTTTAACAAGTCAAAATGCTAACTTTCTTAGCATATACAACACATGCATAAGGTCATACATCCAAACACAAGCCATAACAACATACATAAGCAACAACTATAAATCAAAATCATATCTTGCAAACTAACTTCAACATTAGATTTCATTTCAAGTCTAACTTCCAATCATGTATAATAACATATAATATTATCTAAGCCAAACATCTGACATACTTAACAAACAAATAAAAATATTTATTATCAAAGTAAGCATCATATTTAAACTTAGAACTTTTAAATGAATTTATGTGTTATAATCACCCAAAAGCTACCAAACCACTCTGAACTTCCACCACAACTTGTCTGTACTCAGCTCCATGCTATATGCTTTGAAAATGAAGATTTGGTGGCCTTATGGTAGCTTTATGGTTCGACCAAGGTATGGTGCACAAGGCCAAAAGTTGGTGGAGCTCGGCCTTGAAAGGTGGAGGGACTTTAGATTATCATCAAATCCACAAAAATCCAACCCAAAAATAGGTCTTCTTCTAACTAATTTTTGGATAAAAAATCAGAGAATTTAGGAAAGCTGTAAAAGTAAAAGTTCTTGGCAATTATTTTTTTCTACGATTAAAAAAAGAATAACTCAATATGGATCAGTTTTGAGGGAGATATGGTCAAAAGAAGATGACGTATTTTCGGACTTGAAAATCTGGGTCCGAAAATGGGTCTGAAAGAAATGAGAATTAGACATAGCTAAGCTCAAAAATTGAAGAAGTGATATGAATGGAAGTTACAGCCATTGAAATTTTACACAGTTTAGAGAAAAGTAACCTCCATTTTATTATGAATTGGGAAAGATATGGCAAAATGAAGAGAAGACAAAATTGAAGAAATGAAGGGGGTATTTATAAGCAAGAACAAAGTAAATTACCTAAACACCCTTGGACTTTACCCTCCACCTCCACTTGCCACATCACCTTGCTACCTCACCTTCATGTACCTCAGCCCACAAGATTGCTTCCCTCTAAAACCCTACGAGCCAACGTTTTTGTTTGCACTTAGTTGTCAAAATATCATTTCATGTTTCTTAAGGCATCTTATTTTTATTTTTATTATTATTTCTGTTTAAAACCTTATATAATTAAATGTGTATATAAACCATAATATATACTAACTAATATGTAATTATATATATAATTATATTAACAAAGTTTGCATGCTTCCAATAAATTTAAGCCGATGAAGAAAATTCGAAAAACGAATTTCGGTCACATTTTCGATTTTTCTTCGAACTGTACATTTTTGTATATACATTAGAGAAAGTATTTCACCATCACCATTTACTATTTTAAAATAGTTTTATTTTAATTATAAAATCTATTATTTTAATATTTAAAATTAATTAAATATTCCTAAACTAAAGTGGTGAAATTCCGGATTGTTACAAATATTTAAAGGATACAACGTATATTGGATGAGAATAATGATTTTGCTCAGTATTTTCCTTGAGTTTGAACACTTCCTGAGATTTATGATCTTAAATTTATAATTAAATAACAAACATTGCAATGGAAATATTTACTACCTACATAACTATAAGTTTTCACAATGATAGTTGGTTAGGATGGGACATGTCTTATAAATGGTAGGGATACTCCTTTACATATGACAATAGGTTACCTTATGAGAATTCCATAAACACATGGTTGTTGTGACATTCTACAGTACCCTATTATACTACCTTATGGAAGTTATGGTTGGGACCTTACCAACAATAATGTAAATGGAACTCCTGTTACAGGCCGTAAGACCTTCTTTCTTATGGCCAATTAGGATATTATTCCATATGGACAAAAAAACTCCAAGGGCTGTATAATTGGTTAAATATATTTAAAATTTATTTAAATATACATTGATACCGTATTTCGCTATGCGTATGTATAAATTTTACATATACATCCAAACAATTACTAATAGCTCTGAGAATATTTCTAAAAGCTATATCACTTACTAATAACACCTCATACACAATATACGTCGCTAATCCTTAAATATTAATTAATTTAGTTAATTTATAACATTTTACAAACCAATTAACATGTGGTTTCTTAGAAAATTCACAAATATGGTGGTGAGACTCGGAGATGTGAATTAATTCAGTGATTAATATTGAACAATTCAAATATTAATGTTCTCATGTCACTTTTGCTTGTGGTGTGATAGTTTGGTCGAACTATCGCTTGTGGACCTTCTCGATAAAAAATCATATTTTATATTATCTTAAGCAATACCAAAAGTGATAATAATTTGCACACATTCTCTTCGCCAACACTATGACACCAGGATGTATAAAGTCAGGTAGTGGTCAAATCTGTGAGATTATTCACATTCAGTTTGATCAGTCCATAAATAAAATCCTCGGTTCAATAATAGCATTTATGATTAATCACACTACTTTAAACAAAGAATTTGACATTGAGTTGACTGAAGTTGATCATGATACTAACCTTATATAAATGAGGAGATGAATTCTTTATTGAATAGCGCTTCATTTCCAATACTTCAACTCAGATCCAACTATAGTCGCAAGATGGGTCGACATGCCATGATTGTCCACATTCAAAGTGGAGTATTCACATTGAAGTTTCAAGGTATTCTCAAGTTGAGGGAACTACGTAAAATCATCACATTGAAATTTATGTTTGACCTAATTTTTATTAGCTTCAAAAAATTCTTGGACGAGTCATTCTATAGTTATCCAATAATTACAAGCATGTACTCCTTGGTTCCCCTACAGCCATAAGTAATACCTTGCTCAACATTTGGAGAGCATTATGCACTTTGGTTATAATAGATGTATCTATATTATTTCACGAAATATCTTGACCAAGAATATGTATGAAAAAATATAATTTTGTTTTGTGATTAATTACTCATAAGTGCAACTATTTGTAACTATAATCATACAAAATTTTATTTATGGATTTTCTTATTAATATACTTTAATTAATTACTTATTTAATTATATCATAAACTTTAATAGAGTATATAAAAGAGATCGAACATCTTTATTACGAACAAGATTGACTACAGAGTTAAATATATGTTACAGTTAGTTAATTTTGAAATCTTAGTCTCATTCCTTCGGTTAGTTCAAAACTGTTCTCACTAGTCTCTTAGTGAACGGTTCAACTATATTGTTGTACTATTTGCTCTATCAGGCAACATTTTATCATTGATAAACTACCTTTATAATATGGAACTTTCGAAGCCTGTGTCTAGACACACCATGAGCTTAGTTTCTTTTGCGATCTATATTTCTATATTGATTCAGAAAAAATGTCATGGGATTATCAAAAATTGGAATTACTCCAAGCTTAATTTTATTTTTGTGTATTTATGTATATGGATTTTATTATGGTGTCATTCAAGGAGATGTGCTTGGCCTTTGATTGAATAAGACACCACCCCTCGTTTGGTGTATTTCTAACTTAATTCTCCTTAAATATGGTTGAATATTAATTTATGATTTACATGTCATATTCTATATCACTTATTAAGTTCGAATCCATGTAATCCTTCATAAGGAGTTTGTTATTTCCAAAGAGAAATTCTTTAGCACTTCACAAATACTTGAAAATAACCATAACTACCATTTAGTGATCTTAATTCATATATGATACTGGCTTAATGCATCAATTACATAAGCTAATAGAGATATAATAGATGATATAGCATATGTAATGATTCCTATTGTCGATGTATACGGAATCCATCTCGTATGCTCCATTTCAGACATTTTGATATGCTCTTTGTATATATTATTTAGGAAAATCGCAACATCCTTATTTATAGTCTTAAAAATATTTTAATACCACTTAATATTATTCCTTAACGACACATGCTTCCTCTACATTTTGACTAAAATCAACTAATTTATTTTCTAATCAAAATATTTGCTCAATTCTAGTGCTTTTCGAATGATACAGTTGTATCAGTTCCTGATTCTTATCCAACGCTTAACAAACTTAGTTATTGCCTTACTAATGTCGTGTTATTTTGGTTATCAGGTGCAAATTGTTTTTCTAAATCATTATTCATAATTTTTATTTCAGCAAAAATTCAAATTTATATTGTACGTTAATTTTATGAATATAATCTGAATTAACTAAAGCACGTTGATTGACGAATCTGTCATGCAAATTTCACTAATTGAAATTTATGATGCTATTCGTCATCAATGTTACTTACTATACTCCAACTATATTGGTCTAATTTTTAAATATATACATGCAGCCGATGGATCATATCCCTTCGGATACAACTATCAAAAAAATATTTCGATAATATGCATGTAATCACTTTTGGATTTAAGCATCTTTCCATATGCAGACTTTATATTCTATGTGGATTATTGATAACTGAGGAAATGTTATTACCAATAATTCTTTTTCTCGACATTTATAAGAAACTCGTATTGCTCTTTAATGTGTGAGAATTTTTATTAGACACAGTAATGAGTTGGACTTGTTTTAGGCCTGGTCAATCTTGTTCATCTCTTGTAATCAATTTCTATATTTGAGCATTTGGAACATATCTATGTCAATTGTACTACCATTAAATTCTGAAAGAAATCCCTTTATCATGAAGGCGTAGTATCTTGAAACAACAATTGTTTCTCGGTATAACAAAATAGGCGTTCAGAAACATTTTATGAAATGCCACTATAATTACATAAAATTAATTCAATTTTGAGTTTATGAATATTACATTCATAACATAATTAGACAACCACACATCTTACACTATTTAAGATCAAGATTTCTTTTCAATATATCTCATATGAATATGATCTCATAACTATGCTTTAAAATAAATTAAACTTAACATATATACTTACTCTTAAGTACATATACTTACATAAAGAAGTTGAATCAACTCCACTCATGGTCAATATTATTTTGTCCAACAATGTCCAATTACTCCTTACATCATTATGCATTTTATGGAGGAGTGACTTTGAGTTGAACCTTATTCATTTTAGGTACATTTGGAACCCTTTTTTTTAATGTACTAACATATTTGAACTGTTATCCTATCTTTTGGCCAAACAATATTTGGATGAACTTGATGAATTGAACTTGAAAGCCATCAAGGCACAAAGCGTAGAGAGAAATCCAATGATTTCATAAACGAAGTACAACAAAGACCGTGAGGTGGATATAAGTCAATCTCATAAAAGCAAAAAGCTGATCCATCTAACTGATGGATCTGTTTCGATCTATAAAACTTCCCCACAATCACCCCAATTTTCTCCCACTCTTAAGTGTTGTTAACAAGCCATTTTTACCTTCATAAGATCAATTGCGTGCAGCTCCCAATCTATCTCCTTGAGTACTTGAAATCAGCAACTCCATTCCTTCACCGATCCTTCACTTGGACTCAAAAAAAGGCTTATAGCAGTACAAACAAAGTTGGAAAATGAAGCTAATGACAAGCCATTTCATCTCAAAGTAACAAGAATGATCCATAGGAAGACCTTATGGATCAGTACCGATCCACACCTATGGATCAGTACTAATCCATCAACATTGTTGTCCTGGCCATATTTTGTCGAGGATATTGCTATTAGGAAGTGGGGAACATAGAGGAAGAATTGGTGGAGCATTTCCCAGCAACCTACAACTACAAATAGGAGGCTAGAGGCTCATTTTCAAGATTGTTTTGCTTCCTTGCATTTATTACATATTTTTTGCAATCATCTGTTGAGTGATACTGATCCATAAGAACTGTACTTGCAAAACAATAATATAATCAGTAGATATCTCTATTGGACGTAGGCAATAGTTGGCCGAACCACAATAAACGTTTGGTGTCTTGTTTTTACTAATTTTCCATTTACACCTCTTCATTTTCATTCTCTACTTAATCTCTTACATGTTTGTGCCACTTTTTGTTACTACTATTTTGGTGCTTTCATTGAGAACGTGATTCCCAGACCTTGGATCCATCTTCTACTACCAATTTCCTAGCTTTATATTCTTTTAAACTGCTCAGATTTCCAAAAAATACACATAAGTTGCCTTTAACCATGATCACTAGAAGAGATTGATCCATTACTTCAAGAGGTTCTGAGGATGTTGAGAATGTCAATCCCGACATGTTAAGGAAGTTGTAAAGTCAACCACTGTTGAAGGTTAGAACATAACAGATGTGATTACCAAGGTTGAGATAGATCGTATGCTGAAGCAAATGGAGGACAAGCTCTAAGAAAACCACGATGAGTTGAATCAGCAAATAAAATAGAACTTTGACTTGTTGAATCAACTGACTAACAATGGTAGAAGAAGTAGAGGGACTTAACACCTTCTGGTTGAGAATCTAGGAGTTCCTCATCACCGGAGAAAAGACAGAGGGACAAAAGGCAGAAGATGCTTAATAGGAAATCATAACAACAATTGGGACCGAACCATAGCAAAGGTTTATGGTTCGGTACTAATCCATCAAGAAGGTTCGGTATCGAAACATTAGGTGGTCGAATTCCAAGTGACGGTGCTGTTTTGGCTTTTAGTCGTGCTATACACAGAACCACTGAACAAATAGTTCCCTCAGAATAAGTGGAACCTAGGTACCATGAAACTAACTGAGAGTGTTTATCGGCCCAAATATTCGGAGTGGATAATGATTACCGCTATTTAGTATATCTATTTGAGTCATTTTTAACTGAGAATGGTAAATAGAATTGTCAATGAGAGCCAACATTAAATTAATGATGATTGGGGTTCCTCCCTAAGCCAAAATCCATTAATGGAAGAGATCCTACGTGAATAATAACCAAGGAAATTTGATATGAGATTCCCTTGTTCCTTCCATAGAATAAGCGTCAAATCTAAGATTCCCTTGTTCTTCTCAGTGAAAGCATCGAATTGTTAACCCAAAAAATGGATCAACACCCTGGTTAAAGTTTGAAAGCACCATTCCTAATCTAACAGAGCAATATCAGAGATCACAAATATAAGAAAGGAATAATAAAAGAAAAAAGATAGAGAATTTTTATAGTAGTTCGGCTGTTAATGAAGTCTACGTCCACCATATATTTTTCTTATAGGCAGATTGCTGTTACAAGATGTGTTTGATTACAAGACTTTGATTATCTCTCAATAGATTAAATCCCTAGAGTTCGAATCCATTGGAGAATCACAGTGAATTTCTTTAGAGATTGTTGTGAAGAAGGCAGAGAGTGAAAAATGTTTCCAGCAGAGCTTACGCAATCAGTCCGTAGAAGATCCTCTTTGTGTTGTAGGTGAGATGATATTTATAGAGATCAGAGAACTTCTGGGTCAGGCCTATGCTCATCAGCTTGCAGGTAGATTACAGGCAACCTTGGGGGGCTTTGGCTCGCAAAACAAGCGAAAACCATGGGTCGCTGGTGACCATGGCCCATGGGTCGTTGGCGACCCATAGACTTGATTCGTTTTGTGGACCAAATCATGCCTCATTTTGATAATGTTCCATATTTGGTTTGTTTGATGGTTTGAGCAGAGGCATGATTCGCTGATTAGCTAAGTACTTAGGATTTTTCTGGAGTCTGGACTCGGAGATGTTTCTATAGTCTTTTATCGTAGTTGTTTGCATAGTATCATTGATGATTGGACTGAACCGATGCTAGCTTCTTGGTTTAGTTGAATTTGTTCATCAACTCCTTGCCTTAGCCTTTCTGGTTAAGTTCTAAGCCATCCTGATGTGACGGGATTGCTCTATATTCTGCTGGATCCTGTTGGGTTAAAAACCCGGATAACATTTGCACCCTCAAAGGATGCCTTTTGAATTAAAGGTGTTCTTTTCTCTAGAACAAGTCATGGCAACGAGTCTTCGGTTGTTGAGCTTTCCAGCAGCTTTAGTCTTGGTGAATCGTCCAGTTCTTTCGGATTCTCTTGCCAATCACAAGTCATTCCAAACCTGTTACAGTCTCAGACTCTAGACTCTGCCTAAGTGTAATCTATGCATCACAATGATTCCAATATCATTCGGATTTATTACATCACATGTCTCTAATTACATTACGCATCTTTAATCGTCCCTCGTTCATTAGGGAATCGCATCACCATTAATTTTTGTTTTTCATTTAAAGTTTTTACATCATATATCCAAATCAAATCAAATTTCAGAATCACATCATATCACATCATATATCAAAATCACATTATATCTCAAAATCACATCATGTCACAACATACATCAAAATCATGTTGTATCACATCATATATCAAAGGCATCCCGCGTTCATCCAAGATTTATCCATTTTGTTCTATTTATAAGGCATTCAGATCCTTTTTTTGCAAAACCAAATATGTTTTAAGGTCCGATATTTGTAGACCGCTTAAGTTTGATGCATGATCTCTCCGGATCATTGAAGCTTTAGTTCAACGCATGATCTATCGGGATTGTTTTAATGTTTAGTTTAATGTGCAATCTCTCTGGATTGTATAATGTTTAGTTTAATGCGCGATCTCTCTGGATCATTTAATGTTTTAAGCTAAGGGGAAGACCTTTTCGGATCGTTGTTTGTTAAACCAAGAGGGATTAAGTAAGCCCATCTGCTCACTCTCCGGTGATGGGACTTACTTCTTGCACTCCGGTCACATGATGGGACTCTAAGGCGATCAATATTGTACAAGTCCATCCATTTGCTTCTGGAAAATGGACTTGCACCTTACACTCCGGTCCTGTGGTGGGACTCAAAGGCGATCAGTATAAGTTAAGAAAATTCAAATATTCAAATCAAAGTAAATAAACAGAAATTAAACAAGTAGGAGTCCTAAATGTTCATCTCAGGCGTCCGACTCAAAGCGTGCCTAGGTACCGTTCAGGATCCCGTACACGTGTAAGCGGCCTTCGATTGTTATTGTCCTAAGTTCTCTCAGGCATCCAACTCAGGGAGTGCCTAGGGACCATTCGAAATCCCGTACATGTGTAAGCGGCCTTCGATTATTTTTACGCCGCATAATTTATTTTATATAATTTTATTATACCAAATACATTTAAAAATTCATAATTGATTACCCAACGGTTTAAAAAATTATTTAGTTCTTTAAAATGTTACATATAACCACCTTTATCGAATTTCTATAGTGGATTGACTAAAAGTTGCATCGATTGGTCGTGCGAGTTAGATTTTCAACAACGATAACTTTTCGAATTACACAAACATATATCATCGAAAATACCAATTTAACATATCACGACTTGTCATTTGGTGAATATTAATAATCATACATGTCAATTTTATTTTTTTAGCCATTTTAGTACTGTTTTTCATTTTTTCAAATGAAATAGGAGTATATAAGAATTAGATTAGGAAAATAATTAAATAGCCGGCGTTAGCCGTCTCCAACTGACTCCGGCCGACTCCAACCGATGCAACGTTCAATAAAATTATAAGCCGTCCCCAACCGACTCTAAAAAGGAGACGGAGCTGACTCCGACCGACTCCAAGCTCCGTCCCCATTTTAAAGTATTCTAGTAGTGTATAATATTAACCAATAAAACCTGTATAAATCTACGTATAGTATAGTATTTTCATCTGTGCCCCTATATAGATTATAAACAACATATAATATAATTGTCTAGTAAAGAAAAATATCCAATTGAAATGAATGTATCTAACTACAAAACTATATGATAATGAAGTCAAAGAATTAAATGTAACCCTTGTTTGATTATTTAAAGAATTTGAACTTAGTATTATGCTATTGTTTCTATTATTTGAATTGTTTTTGTTTTTTGCAGACTCAATACGAGATTTTATTTTTTTAAGAAACTTTTTAAAACTTAAATTTTTATTTAATTTATAACAAGGATTTGAAATCCAATTAAAACTAAATTAAGAAATCGCATATTTTAATTTTTCTGAACCAATATTAATATTATCAAAGCTTGTTGATTCCTTTCAAACCAAATATACCAACATGTAATTGTGTAAATAATGTCTAATAAAAATCTATTTGGCCCTTATAATAAAATCTAATACTATTCCAATATATCTCGCAATTATTATGTATATAATTTATATTAAAATCAAATAAATTTAGAATTTTTATAAGGATAAATCTAGTGATATCACAATTAATATATAAATGCATAATATCTTAAATTATCTAATACATTGTTTATTATTACATGTACTACAAATGCCTAATTTGTAAAAAAAAAAATTGGAGTTAACAAAAAAATATTGGTCGAATAAAATTTGCACATATTTTATGAATTTTAAATTTTATGTATAGTATATGGATATATCTTTAAATTCCATTTTACATGTTATGTATATGTTTCAAAAAAGTATCTATTTATATTAATAAAACTATCTTCACCAACGTATTCATTTTATATTATTATTATATATTTAAATTTAATAAATATATTTTAATTAATAAACTTAAGATCCAACTTTGGAATTAAAATATTTTACCAAGTCTTAACCAGATATTCTAGTTATGAATTTTGAACTTAAAAATTAATGAGTTGGTCAGAATTAGATTAGATAACCGACACTTTATTTTATATCAATAATTTTGGATTTTAACTAAATTTGTCTATTTTATAAATATACCGTAAACATTATTTTAAGACAATCATCACATATAAATAATAAACGTATACGTTATAGTTGCATATCCCAACATCTAGGTACGTAAAGATTACCATGTACTCGTTATTATATTGCGTGGGCACTAGACACATATGAGTATATAATGATATACTCATTAATTATATTAGATATTAATTTCAAAATTTCATTAATTAAACAAGTCAATAAAATATGATTTTTATTTTAGTTAGTTAGATTGGATCTAGTCAAACTTTAGACTTTATAGGCCTAATATTATCCAAAATAGGAAAAGATAATTGAAATCCACTCATTTCACTTGCTTTCGACTGGTCTAGTTCCACTAATGGTATCGGACCCTGATAGTCTACACGCTTTAAATTAGCAATTTTAGGACCGACTAATAAAATCTACTTATTTTTTTGTTGAATATTCTCGAGAATCCAGGGGATCGGTAAACTCATGGGGGGAATTAAGTTATACCCGTCCACTTCAACTTATGGCATTTATAACCCCCGGTTTTGTGAGAATGTGTGCAAAGCAGGGCTCAAACCTGGGTGTGTTACCAGACCTAGGCACCTCTTTTCATTGCGCTATACCTGCGGATAAAATCAACTTATCATTTATGTGTCTAAAATAGTAGTGCCCAGGATTGCGGTTGGATAATCAAGTATTCTCTCCTCCTTGGCTACTAACCTAGCTCAATAATGGAGTAAGTCCAAAAGATTGACTCAATTGCAAAGGACCAAAATGATTTGGGCCTTGGGTTGTTACATATTATATGCAGCCTTTCAACTCACACAACCTTTCAACTCCTTGACCTAGGATATGTAGGGGTTATTTCATTAACTCTTATCTTGTACGATTTGTAGACTTTGTTCTAGATGAAACTAAATTTAAATTTATGTACTTACTCTTAAGTATACCTCCTTAAAAGACAAAGTTAACTCAACTACACTCATCATCAATCATACTTTGTTTAACAAAGTCTGATTAGTCCTTAACGATGCATCATTATGTATCATCGGAAGGGGCGACTTTTGAGATTGAATCTTGTTCGTTGCAAATACAATCGAAACTCCATTCCAATACAATCACTTATTTGGTCAAATCAAATTGTTTTATTTTCTTTTGCACGTCATGTTATTTACTTCCATTTTATATTCTATGAAATTATCATAGACATAATGCATACGCATCAAATACATATGTTCATGTTTGCCATAATTCATCGATGGTTTAAATAAAGCATATAGAACCATTTTGGTATCATTAGACTTACGATTGCTTACATCTATATGTATCAATCCTTAGAGTTTACACACTTTAATGGTGCTCCCAAAGGGTGCTTTACCTTAATCATTTGAGATACAATTCACCAACATGATTCATAATTATACGATTAAAGAATCATTTCTTAAAACTATAGCTTAGTCTATAATTTCAAAATAATTATAAATTTTCAATGCTTCTATATTTTCTAATGCATCATTTAGTTATAATATCAAATACCATTACTATAATTTTATATTACAAAGAATATTTATAATATTCATATTGAAATAAAACCATGTGTATTTTTAGCCGTTGCTGAAAATAGTTATTACTTCATGAATAATGTTTGGTAAAATTTTTTTGGCTTGATGCATCCACTAAGAAGTGCTATATGATATGCTCCAACTATTTTCATCATTACTATAATAGCACATGAAATATGAAGCTCCATTCAACGACTTATTAAGGGATTTTATTTCATTATTGTAACCACTTTACACTCATGAGTTTTTGATCAATTATCTTGAACTTGAGGAAATAATTTTTATAGAAATTAATTTTATACTAAAATACCCTTCAGATAGATATCAAATTTCTCGGTCCATATTAGGCATCTTTTAGTATTTTATACAATTCTCATTCTCGATATCTCTTTATGACTAATCAATCTCTTCATCCCAACTGTGCCTTATGCTACATATACTATTGTATATTCACTTTCTTTTCCAAATAGTCGAAACATTCAAAAGAAAATCTTACTACAAAACCAAAATGAACTCTTTACAAAGTGCATTTGATTATCCCCAACATTTAAGGACATCAAACAAGTTACACTTTATATGAACTTATCAAATTGACATTTCAATAATCGATGTCCAGGATCCATCTTCCTTGGTGTAGTGCTACATCTAACATAATCAATTGTATTGAGTACACAATCCCGCATTATGGTTTACTTGCTTATTCCGAGTTACCTAATTTCTTCGAAATTTCATACATTACAACTCACGACTATGGGTCAAAGATCCATGTAGTTATATTACATCATAGTTCAAAACTCGACGAAGACAATACACGGTCTTGGACAGCTAGACTCTTAAGTGACCGAGCATGAATGTCTTAGTAATTTCTTATATTAGCTCTTGTGTGAGTCTTGAAGTGAAAAGATGCCAAAAGATCTATTGATAAGTATATTTTATATTTCTATATCAATCTTAATTTAGTTCATTTGTATATTCTAAATGATAAACATGTTATTAATTATAATGGTTAAAGAAATTTATCTAAGTAAGATTATTTAACTTATGTAGTCTTAGAATATTAGAAATGTTAAATGTTATCATTTTATTTTTCTAATAAAGCTGTCACTAGATTTTTATATTTCTTAAAACCAGTAGAGAACACAGATATGAAACTACAAGTGGTATATTAAGGATTTCATTTGCAAAGGCATTAATTAAGGTAGATATTTCTTGTAATTCCCTACATTATTATTATAATGGATATGAAAGGGAAAAATAGCCAACAAGAAGTGAGCCAGAAGTTGAAAGCTATAAGTGCAAGTTACATGCAAATGTTTTGGTCATTCGGGAAAGATGTGTAGATCCACTAAACAATAGGTTCCTTAATAGGTAGTATCCAATAAACATGACAGCATGAACATGTACGTTGATAACAATATTGAATTGCGAAATCAAGGTACAAAAATTTTTACTAGAGCAAAATAGTTAATAACTAGATAGACGAACACGTTGAAGCAGGAAAAAATATATATTTACATAGAATTCTTCAATTTTAAATGGTACATCAAATGAGGTAGACCAAAATATGGATACAAAAGTTTTAATAAACATAATGTTGCAACTGAAATCAAACGGAATGATACAACAACTTGATGACATAGGTAGATCTAGTTATACAAATCAAATCCAAAGGTAGAAAATGTAAAAACAATAAAATGAATGATTCCCTTAGTAGCTCGGTGAGTATCGGGAAACGTTTCAAATAATAATCAGTGATGTTCCTAGTTTGGAACGGTAGGGGGCTTAATTCCCCTACTAGATGGTATGATGTGATTGCATATGTTAATAAGTATAAGCATTCAACTATAGCAATTACTAAGCATAAAATTCATTCTGGTAATGAGAAGAAATTTGTGAAATCTTTAAACCCATATTAGGAATACATTTCTGATGTAAATGGTGGGTCGGTTAAAAGCAAGATATTGCTAATTTGGAATCTAATTATTTGGAAGTCTAATGTGCAATCAAGTGACGAACAATTTATTACATGCTCATTTGAAAACAATGAGGGACTTGAACTTTCGTTCACTATAATATATGGATTATACACCCAAATTGATAGTAAACAACTCCGGGACCATATTATAGAAATGGGGAAATCAGTTAACCTCCTTTGGATTGTTGTGGGAGATTATAATTATGACTTATATAATACTTATAGATTGGGTCCCAAAAATTTATTGAATAATGCAGATGAGGAATTTTTCGGTGCAGTTCTAGCTATATGCTTGCTACAAATAAATTATACAGGCAACAATTTCACTTGGAGAGAATGTAAAGATTATGCTACTCACAGTAAAATTGAATGGGTGTTTTCTAATCCAATTTTCCCAAATCGATTTCCCTGTTCATATACTAAAATTTTGATTTATTCGACGAGCGGTCAGCGTCCGTTATCAATTAAATTGTTCAACATTGATAATTAAATTGTGAAGATACCTTTTAGATACAATAATATTTTGATAGAGTTTAATGGTAACAATAATGTGGTTTCTATTGCTTGGAATACTTTAGTAATAGGCATTCCTATTTTTAAATTGCTATGCAAACTTAATAAGATCAGAAGGCATTTAAAAGAGTGTAGCTAGGGAAGACCAAGTATACATGAGATGACCGACCAATTGAGAATGTCAAACAATGATATTTATACGCAATTACAAGCATATCCACGAAATATATTTTTAATGCGGTGCTATAAAGAAAATTTATCGACTTCGGAGGGACTAATGCATAACCAATCAACTAAATTCAACAAAAGCCTAAAATAAGCTGGTTGAAAGAGGAAGTCAATGTTCTAAATTCTTTTATTCTCATATGTTAACTACCAAAAACTAGGAAACAAATCGAGTATCTCATAATCAAAATGGTAATCTAGCAATGTATCAAAATGATTTGCAAAACAACGTAGTTATGTTTTCTTTGAAACCATTTAATATTACAAACAGTCAAGGGAGCCTTCCCATGGTTACATGTAAGAAAATCTTTTCCACTCAGACAATAATTAAACTAGAGGTGGATGTTACGGATGAGGAAATTAAAGTTGCAACATTCCAAATTGATAATAATAGTAGTCCAGGTCCTAATGGGTTGGTTCAGAGTTCTTTAAATTGCACTAAATACAGTGAGAGAGTATGTCAGTGCTGCTATTAAAGGAAGCACTTCAACAAAATTCATTAATGAAATTAATCGTTTTTTCCTTTTTTTGATGTAAATATCGGATTACATGCCCATTTCATGTTGCAATGTCATCTATAAAATCAATGCTAATATTATTTAAAACGGATTTAAAGGCTATATTAATGAACCCGTTTCATTCAATGAAATGCATTTATTATAGCTAGAAACATAAGTAAGAACTCTCTTCTAGCTTATGGGATGATCAGAACCTTTCATATGAAAGGTTCAAATAATTTATGCCTTAAAGTAGATTTGCAAAAGGCGTATGATAAACTTAGTAGTGAATTTGTATACCACATCCTACAAGCCACAAGGTTTCTACACAAACAAATAACCACAATACATAAGTGTATTACGACACACACGGTCTATGTATTGGTCAATGGTTCTCTATATGGTTTTATAATTAACAACATTGGTTTAAGGCAAATTGATCCGCTATCCCCTTACTTATTTGTCATTACTGTGTAATGTCTTTCGTTAATTTTTGAGCTGGGGCACTTAGAGGACAAATTAACACCTATTTATAAAAATAAACCTATGGTTAATCACTTACCATATATGGATGATCTCTTGGTATTTGCTAAAGCAATTATAGAAAATACACACGGTATCAAATATGTGATGGAAATTTTTTTGAGCCTTTTTGTAAATGAGAAAAATGTTATAGCAAAGGAGCCAATAGGAAAGCTGTTGTAACAAACCTTGTTTTACGCATCGAAGGATTGTAAAATATTTTTATTTTATTTATATGAAGTCGTACTATTCTATAATTTTGGAATATGACTTTTAGGCATATTTTACACACCTTTGATTTTTCCTAGATTTCTATATGACCATTTTGACTCTAAAAACCTTGTTGAGCTATAACTTTTAATAGGAGTCGAATTATGGTCTCAAACCAGTTCCATTGCTTCAAGATGTTTGTTTCTCATTCCGTACAGTGGACATAATAAGAAAAGACTTACGATTAGGAAGTTATACCTGTTTTAAGTTTAGATAGCTGTTGGCCAATATTAGTGTGTAATTAATTAAGCCTATAAGTTGGCCCATTAGTCTAATTCAAGATTGGTATAAATAGAGAGCTCTAGGAGTCAAATTAAGAAAAATTCCTCTTCCCCAAATCATATCTAAGCCCACATTAACCTATATTCATCCAAAATCACAATACTTACTGTTTAAGTCTAGCTAAATCATTAATTAGAGAGAATATCATCAATTAGAAGATAGAGATCATCATTTTAGTTGATATGCATTGTTTTTATTGTTTTCTACATTGGATCTAGTGAGAATTGGTTGATTTTAGTAATTACTAAATGATTTATGTTTCTCACTATCCTATGCATGTTTATATCGTAGAATGATATGTTTTAACATGATTTTTGGCCTAAAAACCTTTTCCAACTTTAATTACATATTATCATATGCTTATGACCTAAATTTGTGAATTTTTGAAATGGTTTTCAAAAATGGTTTAGTAATTCTCCTTATTCATATATGCATGTAATATGTAGACCTAGAAAGAACTGGCTTGTTTATCACATTCTTCTGTATTTTTTTGGAATGGATGTATATGCATGTTATTCTATGTTTGTATGTTGTGATTTGATGTGGTTTGTTAGTATTGTCACACCCTTAATTTTTGTTTAACATTATTCTAAACATTTAGTTAGATAAATTAAATAGAATAATATAAATAAGAAGATTGAGGATTGATCAATAAATTAAGTGTGTGTGCTTATTAAACTAAATGAACTAATAAATGATTAAGTAATTAAACATAAGGGCATTAGGGTAAATTGCCGCCTATATTTCCTACCCTTTACTATTCACCTTAGTCATGCACGATCGTTTTATCTCAAATAAAATTTATAACCATGAGAAGAAAGCAAGGCCGACCATTAAGAAGAAGAGAAGAAAAAAATCAAAGCAAAAGCTTAGGATCAAGCTAGAAGAAATAAATCTCAATCAAACTTTAATTTCCTTATCTAATCTAAGGCGAATAATAATTTCTACATCTCTATTTTTTGTCTTATTTTCATACGGTTTTGGATTTAATGGTAAATCTATTTTTATGATACATGAATGATGATATGATTGATTTTTGATTTATATTTGTTTAAACATGGGTTGTTTAAAGGAGATATATATGGCTTAAGGGTAAAACCAAGATTTAATGATTTGGAAATGCCATGGAAAAATTATAAATTATGAAAAACGTGATTTTGGAGGTGGATTACAATTTTCCAAGCCGTAGAGAATTGGTTGTGAATTTTTAAAGGAAGATATGGTTTATTTGGGTTTATAAATTTATTTTGGAAAATATATATATTAAGAATTTGGATGTGAAATTTTGATATGTTAGATAACATGATTAAAATGAATTTATGTGGATTTTACTAAGTGAATTAGTATGAGAATTAAATTATTTCGAAAGGAGGACCTAATTGATTTAATTGTTTTTATAAGTGAAAGGGCTTATTTGTTAAATGTTAATTTGAATTTTGACCCGAAAATGTGGCTAATATTATCCAAATTATTTAAAAATCGTGAAAGCCAATCAAAAGTAGGCTTTGCCACAAAAGGTTTACTTATTTTGGCAAAATCAGCTTTTACCCAGAAAAAGGTGGTTCCGCCTCCTTTGGCAAACCTTTCGACTTATACCTTTCGACTAAGACCTTTCGACTTCGTTGACCAACAAGGTCGAAAGCAATCATATGATATCATTCATGTGGTATTTAGTAAATTGGACCAAGTCGAAAGGTAAGATGTCAAAGGGTTGCTTTCGAAGGAGATGGTTCCTTAGTTTACTTTGATTTGGAAAAAAAAGAAAAATCACTTGCCTATTTTTAAGAGCTTCCGACATGGTTAAAAGCCAGGCTTACTTTCGACAACATCAAAAGCTATGATTTTGAAAGGTTTTAAAAAAGATTTTTGAAAGAGAGTTGCCGCCTTTATTTTGTTTAAACCTTCCGAAGGGGTCGAAAGTAAGAACTTTCGACGTTGTCGAAGGGTTTAATTGTTCTTATAAATACAAACCGCTTCTCAAACCTTTCGAAGGGGTTGAAAGTGAAGCTTTCGACGTTGTCGAAAAGTTTAATTGTCTTTCCAAGTATTTCATAAAATAAAAGAGTGATTTTGAAAGAGATACTTTCGCCTATTTTCACTATGACCCAAAATAATATTTTAAGTACAAACCTAATGCTATCGAAAGGTTTGATCTTCAATGCTTTCGAAAGGTTTGATCTTCAATGGTTTGAAATGTTTGATTTTCAATGGTTTTTGGTTTGATCTTCAATGCTTTCAAAAGGTTTGATCTTCAATGGTTTCGAAAGGTTTGATTTTCAATGATTTCAAAAGGTTTGGTTTTCAAGGGATTTGAAGGGGTAATCTTCAATGCTTTCGAAAGGGATACTTTCAAGTGATTTTGAAGCTATGCTTCTACACTTATATAATAATATTTTAACAAGGTCGAAAGGTTTCGAAGGTGGGGTTTTAAAGTATTACAAAGGCTGGAGCCTATTGTTTTAAAATTTATGGTTTATGCTTTTGAAAGGGTCAAAAGCAAACCATTCGTATGGGTCAAAAGGTTGCTTTCAAAAGGGTCGAAAGCAAAAGCACAGATTTCGAAGGGGTTAGAAAATTGTTTCTTTTAAACTTATAAAATGTTGTTTAACCTTGGGGATACCGAGGTGAGCTTAATGAGTGCAACACATTAGTTGGGGATATCAACACTTATATGTTTTGACAATCATTTGGGAATACGAATGTAAATTATAAATGGGTATAACCTAAATTAGGAATACTAATGGAAATAGGACAACCATATGGATAGCATGGGATGGATATAACCTAAATTAGGGATGCTAATAGAAATAGGTTAATCATGTGGATAGTATGAGATAATTATATTCATGGGGATAACATGAGTTAAGTGGACAAACGAAGGGTTCATAGCTATCCTAGGAAAAATATAGGATGTTTGATGGATAGTCAACATCAAGTTAGAGATGGATAGTCTCCATATGATTGAAGAAGAGTTCATAGTTATCCTAGGAAAACTATGGGATGATTGACGGATAGTCAACATCGTGATGGGGATGGATAGTCTCCATATGTTTAACGAACAGTTTATAGTCATCCTAGGAAAACTATGAGATGTGAGATGAACAGTCCACATCAACTTAAGTAAAATTAATATGGGATGGATAGTCCCTCTTTGAGGAAAATTAAAATCTGATAGCGGAATAGGAAATCCAAAATGTTTACAAGCATACATATCATCATAATATTTTGAAAATATATGTTTTAACCATTGTGGATGCAAGAGCATGGAATATGGTTTTATAAAAGTTTTGGAATGTTAGTGAGGGGAAAACCCATTCCGCTAAGCGGCATGGTCTCACTAGATATAAAAAAGGCTTAAGATGTTAGATTATTATTCGTACTAGGCTTTATGTTTGATTTGATGTTTTTGTTTTCCCTTTAAACTCTCGGATGCTCAATTGATTTTGAGTAGTTTGATAGTTAAGGTTCTTAGGTTTTTTTTCTTTGGTGAATAAAGCTTCCGAAGGCCTACAGGATGCCGACAGTTATTTAGAGTTTTCTTTTTCGCTATGTATTTGTTTATAAAGGCAGATTTATTAGCCATACTATATTATCTGATAAACCGAGGGGCATCTTCATATGTCGCTCTTGGCGTAGTTGTAATAATTATAATTTGCGGAACGTGGTTAAAGTATTTTGGGATTATTTAGTGAACATGTAATGTTTTAATCTGAGTGTGGAAATATGTTTTTGAATTCTCAAGATTTTTCATATTCTTGTGATCTGTGTATCAATGTATCTAGTACCGCCGTATTTGGTCGTCGGAGAATAATAACTATGGATGACTATAACATCCGTAGCTGTTAGTTTTGGGCTTGGGGATGTTACAAGTTGGTATCGAAGCATAGGTTTATGATAAAACATAAAATAAACCAAAAGATTTCAAACATAATCCTAATAAAGTAGAAAAATATGATCGGGGGTTGGGTTAACGCTATTGTAATGTAGTTGTTTTTGATGTATAGGTATATATCTACGCAAGTATTCCCCTCTCTCTTAGACCATTCTTCTGTATTTTACTAAGGCTCGTATGTAGATTTATGAGAATGAAGATATGGAGGTAGAAAACGGAAGAGGAAATCTAGGTGGAGGAAGCATAACTACAAATAGAAATGTTCGACCTAATACTCGTAGAAACCAAGGTTGGCAGGCTAATGCTTACTAAAATGCTGAGGCCAATATAGGTGCTAAAAATCCACCCGTAGATGCAGGGGATGGTGTATCAGTTGTTGGCTAATCTTTTGCAAGCAAGAGCTATTGGTAATGTTGGAGAAGCTAATCCTATAGTTCTAGTTGGATATAACTATGCTAAGCTAAGTAGGGACTATACCAGTCTAGGTGGGAAGCCGTTTATTGGAATGGAGGATCCCATTGAATTTGAGAACTGGCTGTTGAACTGTGAAAGGATCTTTACAAATCTAGGCTTGGAGGATGGATAGAAGTGAAGGCTAGTCTCTAGACAGTTGCAAGGTTTAGCGCTTCATTAGTGGAACAGTGTGAAAGCTGGAGTTCCGAAAGAAGAGCTGACATGGGCCGATTTCAGGAGAAGGATTGAGCAGAGGTTCTTAGCTGAGGTTTCCAAATCGACATTGTTGAGGAAGCTTATGGATCTTGTCTAAGGAGATATACCTTTGATCGAGTATGCAGCTAAGTTTGATGAGCTACCTCAATATGGTTATACTTTTGTTGACACTAATGTCAGAAGGAATGGGAGATTCATTAGTGGGCTGAGACCAAATTTAGGCAAAAGGACTATGGCCCATATCCGAGATCCTTCTAATGTAGTGGTGGAGATGCCCATCCGCCATGAGGAGATGCTTGCTATTTCACCTAGACAGAAGCCAAATGAATCCCATGGTCCTGGGGGGAAGAAGAGGAAGTTCTTCAAGAAGAAGGGTGCTTAGAAAGGAGGAGCAGCCAAGAGTGGAAGTCAAATATAGTTTTCTACAAGTGTGATATGAAAGGGCCTATACTAATGAGTGACGTTTGGGAGATGGAAGGTTAGTTGTGGGAAAGGAGATGTGCAATGCTATAACTGCAACCAAATAGGGCATTATAAGTACAAGTGTCCTGAAGCTTGCCAAGGTAGGAAAAGGAAAGGTCTTTGCTTTAGAACCATCATCCTCTAAACCCTCTATTGCTGAGAAAGGAAAGTCTATGATGGAAGGTACACTTTTGATACATAGCATACCAGTTAGAGTATTGTTTGATACCGGAGCATCACATTCATTTATATCTCAGTGTTTGGTAGATAAGTTATGTATAGAACCCACATACCTTGTTACTTCCTTAAGGGTTGCAAATCCAATAGGAAGGTATGTAACTCTTGGGATGAGATGTGATCAGTTAGAACTTGATTTATTAGGTCATAAGTTTGCATGTAGTTTATATGTTTTTGATTTCACAGATTTCGGGATCATTTTGGGTATGGATTGGTTGGGTAAGTATGAGGCTAGGATATTTTTCCAAGATCGAGAAATATCATTAAGACACCCAAATAGTCATAACCGAATCATTCTCTCAGTGGAAAATTCCAGTATGAGCGCTTGTGCTTTGTTGAGTACCATGGAGGTTGGAGACGAGCTTAGCCAGGTTCGTGTAGCGAGAGAATTTGCAGATTTATTTGAGCCAGTCACTGAATTACCCCCGAAACGAGCTGTTGAGTTTTGAAAATATCTTGTATCGGAAGCTGAACCTATTAGTAGACCATCCAACAGGATGACACCGACGGAGATGAAGGAATTGAAGGTGAAGCTAGTACATATAGAGGGAAGGAATTTTATCAGACCAAGCAGTGCGTCTTGGGGAGCAGCTATGGTGTTAGTAAAGAAACCAAATGGGTCATTAAGGATGTGCATCGACTATCGTAAGTTAAACGAAAGAACGATCAAGAATAGGTACCCTTTGCCGAGGGTAGATGATCTGTTTGATCAGTTGAGTGGAGCCAAAGTATTTTTCCAATTGGATTTAGTGATAGGGTTCCATCAGTTGAGACTAGAGGAGGATAGCATTCCTTTGACGGCATTTTGGACTAGATATGGTTCGTATGAGTGGTTGGTGATGCCATTTGGATTGACGAATGCACCTGCTTTCTTCGTTGATTTTGATGAACTGTGTTTACCGAGAGCACTTGGATAGGTTAGTGTTGGTATTTATAGATGACATTTTGATATAGTCAAAGGATGGAAGAGAGCATGAGATTCATCTTAGAGTGGTGCTGGAGACGCTAAGGCAGAATCAGCTAAAGGCAAAGTGTTCCAAGTGTCATTTTTGGAATAAAAAAGTTAAGTTTCTTAGTCATGTAGTTTCAGAGAAGGGATTGTCAGTCAATCCAGATAAGATCAAAGCTGTGAACAATTGGAAGAGACCAGAAAGGTGACCGAGATCAGAAGTTTTCTTGGACTTGCTGGCTATTATCGGAGATTCATTAAGGATTTCTTGCGAATACCAGCACCTTTGACTAAGTTGACCAGGAAGGACGTGTAGTTTGTTTGGTCTGACAAATGTGAGGAAGGGTTCCTAGTTAACCAATGCGCCAGTGTTAATAGTTCCAGATGGTAACCAAGGGTTGGTAGTATATACTGATGCATGTGGGACTGGATTGGGAGCACTATTGATGCAAAGGGTCAAGGTTATTGCTTACTCATCAAGGCAACTTAGACCGTACAAAGTAGATATCCTACTCATGACTTAGAGTTAGCTTCGGTGATCTTTGCCTTGAAGATTTGGAGGCATTATCTTTTGGGAGAGAGATTTGAGTTGTTTACCGATCATAAGTCATTAAAGTATTTATTCTCTCATAAGGAGTTGAATATGAGGCAGCAGAGAAGGCTGAATTTTTTTGGCTGCTTATGATTTCGGTATAGAGTATATTCCGGGAAAGGAAATAAAGTAGCAGATGCTCTCAATAGAAGACATAAAAATGCGGTGTTAGCAATGTTGGCAGAATGGAAGGATTTAGAAGCTTTAGCCAGTTGTAGCATGTAGTTAAGATCGACTACTAGTTCTAGTGGAGGTACTGCCATGTTGTCTTGTTTAGTAGTTCGACCAATGCTGATCGAGAGGATAGCTTCTAAGCAAAGAAAAGATCTAGTTTTAGCTGAAAGGATCAGAAGGCTTGAGGTTGGAACTGAGGTTGATGATTTGAAAGATTTTTGTCTTGGCCAAAGAGGATGGTAGAGAAAAAAGGACGGTTATGTGTTCCGAATGTAGAGAACTTAAGGAGAGAAGTTCTAAGGGAATGTAATCGATCAAAGTTTATGGTTCATCCTGGAGGAACCAATATTTATCTAGACATGAAGAGAAGCCTTTATTGGGAAGGCATAAAGAGGGATGTTGGCTTGTGGGTAGGCAGCGTGTCAACTGTCAACAAGTGAAGGCCAAATATCAAAAGCCTAGTGGGTTACTTCAGCCTTTAGATATTCCAGTTTGGAAATGGGAGTCGATATCGATGGATTTTATAGACGGGTTGCCAAGGTCAAGTAGAGGAAACGAAAGTATATGGGTCATTGTGGACCGGTTGACCAAGAGTGCTCATTTCATTCTAGTAAAGTTGACCAGGACGGCTCCTTTTTTAGCAAGGTTGTTCATGGAGAACATAGTTAGACTTCATGGGATTCCTAGTAGCATAGTCAACAACAGAGATGCATTATTTACTAGCTAATTTTGGAAGAGTCTGCAAGATGTTTAGGTACCAAGCTCAAGTGAGTACATTATATCACCCACAGAAAGACGGGCAAATAGAGAGAGTCAATGATATACTCGAGGATTTATTAAGAGCTTATGTATTGGATTTTGGTGGATCATGGGAGGATGACCTATATTTGATTGATTTTTCCTATAATAATAGTTATCAGACTAGTATAAGAATGGCGCCTTATGAATATTTGTATAGAAGGCCATGCATATCGTCAGTATGTTGGTTGGAGATTGGAGACAAATTAATCTTAGGTCCGGATTTGGTTAGAGAGGCGTCAGAAATGATTGAATTAATCCAAGAACGGATGAAGGAAGCTCAATCTAGGAAAAAGAGTTACGCAAATAAGAGGCATAAAGACATAGTGTTCTCAGTAGGGGACATGGTGTTTATTAAAGTATCACCGATGAAGGGTATGGCATGATTTGAAAAGTCGGGAAAGTTGGCCCCGAGATATGTTGGACCATTCCGGATTTTAGAAAGGATTGGTAAGCTCGCTTACAGAGTGGAGTTGCCGAGCAGTATGGCAGGTGTGTCCATAATGTATTCTATGTGTCTCATCTTGGCAAGTATATGCATGATCCTGAGGCTACTATTCCTCAGACAGAGTTGGAGGATTCGGTGGTAGAGCCCGATTTGACTTTTGTTAGACAACCAGTTCGGTTTGTAGCAAGAGATGAGAAGAGATTGAGGTCCAAGACAGTCAAGTTAGTGAAAGTTCAGTGGAGCGACAACGAGAAAGACTGTACTTGGAAGACAGAGGATAGGATTCGAGAGGTTTATTTTGATCTGCTTTGATGGTATGTCTATATTAGATCTATATATATTGGCTGCTAGTCAGATAGACTAGTATGGTTGTTAGGAGATGTTACAGATGATTTCTATGTTTGCTAGTTAGTCCTTACTGAATTTCAATGACGAAATTATTTAAGGAGGGGAGCCTGTAACACCCCTAATTTTTGTTTAACATTATTCAGGACATGTAATTAGATAAGTTAAATATAATAATGTAGATAAGAAGATTGAGAATTGATTACTAAATTAAGTGTCCATGCTTTTCTAACTAAATGAACTAATAAATGATTAAGTAATTAAACATAAGGGCATTAGGGTAAATAGCCATCCATATTTCCCACCCTTATACTATTCTCCTTAGTCATACACGTTCATTTTATCTCAAACAAAATTTATAACTGTAAGAAGAAAGCAAGGCCGACCATTAGGAAGAAGGGAAGAAAAAAATCAACGTAAAAGCTTAGGATCAAGCTTGAAGAAATAAATCTCAACCAAATTTCAATTTCTTTATCAAATCTAAGGTGAATAATAATTTCTACATCTCTATTTTTGGTCTTATATTCATACGGTTTCGAATTTAGTGGTAAATCTATTTTTATGATATATTGAATGATGATATTCCTGATTTATGATTTATATATCTTTAAACATGGTTGTTTAAAGGACATATATACGACTTAAGGGTAAAACCGAGATTTAATGATTTGGAAATGCCATGGGAAAATTATATGTTATGAAAAACATGATTCTGGAGTTGGGTTTCAATTTTTATAATTTTCCAAGCGTGGAGAATTACTTACGAATTTTCAAAGGAAAATATGATTATTTGGGTTTATAAATTTATTTTGAAAAATATATATTAAGCATTTGGGTCTAAAATATTGAAATATTAGATAACATGATTAAAGTGAATTTCTGGAATTTTTGGGGATTTTTACTAAGTGGATTAGTATGAGAATTAAATTATTTTGGAAGGAGGGTCTAAATGATTTAATTGTTTTTATAAGAGGAAGGGCTTATTTGTTAAATGTTAGTTTGATTTTAGACCTGAGAAAATGCGGCAAATATTATCCAAATTATTTAAATGCCATGAAAGCCAATCAAATATTTACGAGTACGCAAGTTTGTTACAAAAAGTTTACTTATTTTGGCAAAATCAGCTTTTACCCAAAAAAAAGGTGGTTCCGCTTTCTTTGGCAAACCATTCGACTTAGACCTTCCGACTAAGACCTTTCGACTTCATTGACCAACAAGGTTGAAAGAAATGCACATGATATCATTCGGGTGGTATGTAGTGAATTAGACCAAGTCGAAAGGTAAGGTGTCGAAGAGTTGCTTTTGAAGAAGATGGTTCCTTAGTTTACTTTGATTTGGAAAAATAATAAAATCATTTGCCTATTTTTAAAACTTCCGACAAGGTCGAAAGCTATGCTTGCTTTCAACATGGTCAAAAGCTATGATTTTGAAAGGTTTTTCAAAGAGAATTTTAAAAGAAAGATGCTGTCTTTATTTCTTTTAAACCTTCCAAAGGGGTCAAAAGCAGGAGCTTTCAATGTTGTCAAAGGGTTTAATTGTTCTTATAAATACAAGCCACTTCCCAAACCTTTCGAAGGGGTTGAAAGCTGAAGCTTTCGACATTGTCGAAAGGTTTAATTGTCTTCCTTAGTATTTTATAAAATAAAATTGTGGTTTTGAAAGAGATACTTTCACCTATTTTCACTATGACCTAAAGTAATATTTTCAAGTACAAACCCAATGCTTTCGAAAGGTTTGATCTTCAATGCTTTCGAAAGGTTTGATCTTTAATGGTTTTAAAATGTTTGATCTTCAATGCTTTCAGAAGGTTTGATATTCAATTCTTTCAGAAGGTTTGATCTTCAATGGTTTCAAAAGGTTTGATTTTCAATGTTTTCGAAAGGTTTGATTTTCAAGGGATTTGAAGGGGTAATCTTTAATGTTTTCAAAAGGGATACTTTCAAGTGATTTTGAAGGTATGCTTCTACCCTTATATAATAATACTTTAACATGGTAGAAAGGTTTCGAAGGAGGGGTTTTAAAGTATTATAAAGGCTGGAGCCTATTGTTTTAAAATTTATGGTTTATGCTTTCGAAAGGGTGGAAAACAAACTTTTCGAAGGGGTCGATAGGTTGCTTTAAAAAGGGTCGAAGGCACAGCTTTCGAAGGGGATGCTTTCGAAGGGTTTAGAAAATTGTTTCTTTTAAACTTATAAAATGTTGTTTAACCTTAGGGATACCGGGGTGAGCTTAATGAGTGCAACACAATAGTTGGGGATATCAACACTTATATGTTTTGAAAATCATTTGGGGATACCAATGTGAATTATAAATGGGTATAACATAAATTAGGGATACTAATGGAAATAGGTCAACCATGTAGATAGCGTGGGATAAATGGGATATAACCTAAATTAGGGATGTTAATGGAAATAGGTTAATCATGTGGACAACATGAGATAATTATATTCATGGGGATAGCACGAGTTAAGTGGCCAAGTGAAGTGTTCATACTTATCTTAGGAAAACTATGGGATGTTTGATGGACAGTCAACATCAAGTTAGAGATGGATAGTCTCTATATGATTGAAGAAAAGTTCATAGTTATCCAAGGAAAATTACGGGATGATTGATGGATAGTCAACATCGTGTTGGGGATGGATAGTCTCCATATATTTAATGAAGGGTTTATTGTCATCGTAGGAAAACTATGAGATGTGAGATGGATAATCCACATCGATTTAAGTAAAATGAATATGGGATGGATAGTCCCTCTTTGAGGCAAATTAAAATCTGATAAGGGAAGGGAAAATCCTAAATGTTTGCAAGCATACATATCATCATAATATTTTGAAAATGTATGTTTTAACCATTACGGACACAGGAGCACGAAATATGGTTTTATAAAAATATGGGATATTAATGAGGGGAAAACCCATTCCGCTAAACAACGTGGTCTCACTTGATTTCTAAAAGGATTGAGATGTTAGATTATTATTCATACCAGGCTTTATGTCTGACTCGAAGTTTTTGTTTTCCTCTTAAACTCTCGGGTGCTCAACTAATTTTGAGTAGTTTGAGAGTAAAGGTTCTCAACTTCTTTTCTTTGTCGAATAAAGCTTCCAAAGGCATGCAGGAGGCCAATAGATATTTAAAGTTTTGTATTCCGCTGTGTATTTGCTTGTAAAGGTAGATTTATTAGCCTTACTATGTACTTTGATCAACCAAGTGGACATCTTTATATGTCGCTCTTAGCGTAATTGTAATAATTATATTTTGTTGAATGTGGTTAATGTATTTTGGGATTATGTATGAAATTTAATGTTTTAAACTGTCTGTAGAAATATGTTTTTGAATTGTCAACATTTTCCATATTCTTGTGATCTTTGTATTAATGTATCTAGCACCGTCGTATTTGATCGTCGAAGATTAATAACTATGGACAACTGCAATATCTATAGCAGTTAGTTTTGGGCCTCCAAGTAGGAGGATGTCCCAAGTATTTTGGGTGCTTAGAAAGATAGATTGGTTAATTTGGCAAAGCGAAGGCAAATATGGCCAGAATTGGACGAAACTTTGAAGGGTGGCTCTGGAGCATGGGAAGAGCTCGCAGAACAACTCACACCTCAAAATGTGTTAAGAGCTAAACTCGGACCCAAGTTGAAGATTCGGTGTCAAGTTATTTTGGGAAGTCAAATAAGTCGGTGGTTGACATAGGTCGATAACGTATCGCTAGAGGAGGTTTTCCATTACAGAATGCAGGAAATTGGCTAAGTATTGGAAGTTAGGCCGATTTATTCTCAAAACTTGAAGTTAGATGCTATGCGATAGGATCGAGTTGTTTTAAGGAATGGATCAGGTCTAAAGCATTTAGGAAGGAAGCAGTGGAGGCATGAGAGTTTGCTTAGCCAAAATTGGCTAAGTAAATGGGCCAGTATCGCGTTGAACAACTCGGTACCGAGTTATTTATATGGGTCAGGTTGAGGTGGAACTTTTAGGGAATGGATTAGAGGTTCTGTAGAGCTTGCTGGAGGTGTTGCTTCATTTGCTTAAGGATTGGATAGTGATGTAACAACATGACAAAAACTTTGTCCCTTCGATTAGTGACTCATGAACGCAGTAGGTATCGAGGATAGCGGCTTGATAAAGAAAGGATCCATAGAATAGGAACATAAAGGGTTTCGAATAATGGAATGTAAAGGGTTCTAAATAATGGAAACTGGATCGAGCAAAGGAAGGACTCGGATTCGAATGGAGCAAAGAAGGGCTCGAGTGTATCTGCTAAGGAATCATCGATACTCGAAGTGTTTTCTACTATACTCGAAGGAGGGTTATTGTAAGTAGGGATGCCCATGGATCAATGAAGGGGATATGAATACCCTAGACTAGTGGCTTTGGATCTAGTGTCTACATTTGGATTATGAGACACGTATATAGTTTTGGGCTACGTGATACGAGAATACACAAAAATCCCAGATTCTCATTAGTACCTTGCAGCAAGGAGGCCATAAAAGCTATCATATATTTAGAGCATATGGAGTGAAAATGGGGATCACTTGATGGATGTTGTGGTTGCTTTAGTTTCTTTCTAGGTTATCACATGGTTGGGAGTAGGTATTACAGATAGGAATACCTAGAGAGATGATATCCTTATTTTGAGTAAAGTACCTTTATGTTATATGTAGAGTAGCATGTTATGATGTTATGTGCTAACTCTTTGGTTGTAGGGACATATCAGGTATGATTCGTGTACCCCTTTTCCTTACCATATTTACCGGCATGGTATTTTGAAATTCATTTACTGCTCACACCAAAGTGTTGTTTGACTCAAAGTTTTATGGTTTATTTCTTATTATCTTGGGTACTCTTAAATGAGTAAAATAAATAACATGTCTAGGTAATGCAATAGTTGTGTGGAGGACGAGCTAGATGGAGCTATCACGTATTATATACTCATATGGATTTCTATGCTTACTCCGTCGTGCGGCACTGGGGATCTTTAGTAGTGACTGCTTATTTTTTTTGTTATAAGACAGTTGTCGAGTTTATTTCCATTGTATAAACTCTACTGCACCTGTATGACTCTGTGGATCTATGTTCTGTTGATTTGTTCACATAGTTATTACTGTCTCACCTGTTATATTTATGGTACTATTTTTCCATGCACCGTGAGATGTTCGATAGGTTATATGCTATATTTGTTTCATTTTCAACCTTGATGATCGTCCTATATCGACTGAGCACGACTACAATGCACTATTTTGATATTATTTATGCCAGTGGTATAAGGCGGTCGCCACATTTGGTATTAGAGCTTTGGTTACATGGTTAACTTAAGTTGGTGTTGTGATTTAGTAGAGATGAAGAAGGAGTTACCACCTTAGACTAGATTGAGAATATATATACACGAGACTGCGTACTTGTTATATATTTTGGTTTTTAAATCTATATAGTAATATATTATATAGTATAAGTTGCATGCGAAAGAGCACCGTAGACCCAGTTTTCTTTATTAGAGACTGATCATTCTTGTTACAGATTAAGAATGATCCAGCATATAAGAAATACTATGAGGAATTCTGCTTTAGGAATTGAGGAAGGAGCAGGGTCAGGAGGTGCTACACCTGACTTTCAAGTGATGTTGAATGCTTTGATGGCGACCATCATGAGGAATGTTCTGGCTACTACTGCTGGTGTGGCTGTTAAGTGGAGGTGCTCCCATGCAAGCGCTTAGGGCTGATTTTGCTAAGTTGAGTAAAGATTATTCTACTCTAGGAGGTAAATCATTTTATGCAACAAAGTCAGCCATAGAAGTGAAGGACTGGTTGGATACCTACGGGTGGATCTTTAGTGATATGGAAGTGGATGATGCTATAAAGAGAAAGCTGGCATCTAGACAACTTTTGAGGACAAGCTATGAACTAGTGGAACGCCATTACCATTACTACTCAAGAAGATCAGTTTACTTGGAACTAGTTCAAAGCAAGGTTTGAAGAGAAGTACATTCCAGCTACTCGATGCTGTTAGGAAGTTTGCCGATCTTAAGCAAGGAGAGATGTCAGTTTTTGAATATGTTGTAGAGTTTGATGCTTTATCGAAGTACAATATGTTATTCGTGGATACTCCATTATGGAAAAGTGGAAAGTTCATTACTGGTTTGGATGGTTACCTTAGAGAGAAGCTAGTAGACCACATAGATGATCCATTTGAGAATCTTTTTGAGAAAGCTCTTCATCGTGAGAATCTGTATGCAAATGCTAGAACAACTATTATCGTTTATGTTGAGATGAAAGAATGAAAACCGCAATAAGCCGACAGAGGCAAGAAAAAGTAGAATGGAAAGAGGAAACAGTCTTAAGTGAAAATAACCGAAAGAAAGCTAAGTGGAAACCTACTTGTATGGGTGCAAGGAGAAGAGTCACTTGATTAAGGATTGCAAAGTGAGTGAGAAGAAGAAATGCTACAATCATGACAAGCCTGGGTATTTGAAGAAGGATTAATTGGAACTAGTGAAGGGTAAGAAGGTTGTGAAAGCATACACTTCGGACGTTGCCTCGACTTTTTTGAGTGCTCCCTCGGCGAAGGAGAAGGGAAAAGAAGTTGTTATTCAAGAATGCTTTCCATTAAAGATGTTTCCATTCATGTTTTTTTCCGATCCACAGGCTTTGCATTCATTCATATCCGATGACCTAGTGGATAGATTGGGATTGAGATCCAAGATAGTAGTCTAACCTTTGGTTGTGACAAACCATGTTAGAGGCTCTACTAACCTTTTCATGGTTTGTTATGGCCTAGTGTTATCGAGTTATAAATACTCTTTTGTTTATGGTTGCTTTGTCTTGAATGTTGTTGGTTTTGGGATAATCTTGGGAATGGACTGGCTTAAGAAGTATGCGACAATGGTTGATTATGAGAAGCTATTAGTGATGATCGAGGATGTGGATGGGTGAACGATAGCGATAAGCTTCCTACCAAAGGATGGGGTGATGGTTAGCTTTCTATATTCGATTGAAATTCCACAGGAGGGTTTGTCATCTGTGCTTATCGCTAGAGAGTATCTGAATGCATTTGTGAAAGTGACCAGATTGCCGCCACATAGAGTGATTGAGTTTCAACTAGAATTACTAAAGGAAGCCAGACCGATAGTTATGCCTTTGAGGCATATGACACTTAAAGAGTAGGAATTAGAGGTACAAGTAAATGATCTATTAAGGAGAGGGTTCATCGAAGGAGTATACCTGAGTGGGGTGCACTTGTAGTATTCGCGACTAAAGCGGATGGCTCTTTGAGATTTTGTGTGGATTATCATGAGATGAATGAAGTAACAAAGAATAATAAGTATCCATTGCCACGCATTAATGACTTTTTCTATCAGCTTCACGGTGCAAATGTGTTCTCTCAAATGGATTTGGCAATGAGATTTCACCAGTTGAGAGTAGCAAAGGAGAGTGTGTCTATTAACGTGTTTCGTATGTATCAGGATTTTATAAGTGGTTGGTGATGCCGTTCATGTTGATTAACGCTCCAGCATACCTTGTGGATCTCATGAATCAGCTTTTCCCAGACCAGCTAAACAAGTTTGTGCTTGTATTCATGGATCATATTCTGATCTATCCCAAACAGAAGGGGCACAAGACACACTTGAGGATTATGCTAAAGAAGCTGAGAAAGCACAAGTCGAGAGAAAATTTCTAAGTGTCACTTTTGAAGAAAAGAAGCGAGGTTCTTGGGTCACGTCATTTTTGGACAGGGTAAAGCGGTGGATCCTACAAAGGTGGCAGTGGTTCAAGATTGGAACCATCCCTAGAATGCTATGAATATGAGGAGTTTTCTAGTATTAGCAGAATATTATATGCGTTTTATCAAGGACTTCCCACAAATAGAAGTGCCGTTGACCAATTTGACGAAAAAGAATCAGACTTTTGTTTAGGGTACGAAGTATGAGAATGCTTTTGTGAGTCTGAAAGAGGGGTTGATGAGTGCATCGATATTGACCATTCCAAGTGGGAATGAGGAGTTGACAGTATATATAGACGCTTGTGGTACTGGATTGGGTGTGGTGGTTGACGTAGAAAGGAAAAGTTGTTGTCTATGCTAGTCGATAGCTAAAGTCGCATAAAAGGAATTATCCAACTCATGATTTGGAATTAGCTATGATAGCTTTTGCTTTGAAGATGTGGAGGCATTATCTACTGGGAGAAAAGTTTGAGCTGCTTACGGACCACAAATCCTTGAGTTACTTTTCTCTCGGAAGGATCACAACCTTCGTCAGCAATGGTGATTCGAGTTCTTAGCCTCTTATGATTTTAGCATTTCCTATACATCAGGTAAAGGGAATGCCATCGCTAATGCATTGAGTAGAAGACATGCTAGTTTGGGAGAAATGTTTTTGGAATGGAAGCAGATTGAGTATATTGTTGGGTATGATTTGAGGCCTCATTGTGAGCTAGAACCGAAGATGTTAGCAAGTTTGTCAATCAAGCCTACTCTAATAGAAAGGATCGGTGCTAGTTAAAAGCGAGATGCTAGACTGGCGGAGATCATAATGAAGATAGTAGGGGTAGAGTCTGAGGATATGAAGCAATACAGACTCAAGTGAGAAGATTGGCTCCGTAAGGATGGATGACTGTTTGTTCCTGATACTGATGGATTGCAAGATGAAGTGCTACGAGAATGCCACCATTATAGGTTGACAATACATCCTAGAGATAATAAGATCTACTGGGAGATGAAGCAAGCCTATTATTGGTAAGAAATGAAAAAGGATGCAAGGTCATTCATCTATAAGTGTATGAACTACCAATTGGTAAAGGAAAAGCAAAAGAAACCCAGTGGATTGTTGCAACTGCTAGAATTTCCTGAGTGGAAATAGGAGCAAGCATCGATGGATTTTATTGATGGACTGTCGAGGACTCAAGCAGGGTGTAATAGAATTTGAATCATGGTTAATCGGTTGACCGAGAGCACTAGATCTATACCTATCAAGTCAAGTAGAAGGCATCCAAGCCGGCAGAGTTATATGTAAAGTCGATAGTACAATTTCATGATGTACCAAAGAGCATTGTGAGCGACCGAGACCGATCGATCACCAGTGGGTTTTGAAAGAGCTTACAAGAGGCGTTAGGGACTAAGCTGCATCTTAGAACAACTTACCGTCCACAAACGGATGGATAAGCCAAAAGAGTAAATTGTATATTAGAAGACTCTTGTGAGTGTACATTATAGATTTTGGAGGATCATGGAATGTCCGTCTACATTTGGTGGAGATTGCATACAATAATAGTTATCAGTCGAGTACTGATATGGCTCATTAAGAAGCATTGTATGGCCAATCGTGTAACGCTCCTTCATGTTAGTAGGAAGCAGACGAGAAACTGGTACTTGGGCCAAATATGATTAGTGAAACTTCAAAAATGATTGGGATCATTCGGCAACGAATGAAAGCCACCCTGGATCGACAGAAGAACTAAGTCTAGAAAAGACATAGAGATTTGGAATTTTCTATTGGGGATATGGTTTTTGTGAAGGTATCTCCTTTAAGGATGTTGTTCAATTCAATAATAAGGGGAAGTTGGCATCAAGATTCGTAGGTCCTTTTCCGATGACAGAAAGGATTGGGAAATTAGCGTACCTCAGAAGATGGCGGGCATGCGCAATGTCTTTCATGTCTTCTATCTATAGAAATTTATGCACGACTCAGGCATGACAATAACATCGAATAAATTTGAAGATGTTGTGGTTGAACCAGAAGTTTTGAGATCTCATAGGCTGGTTCGTATTGTCTGATGTGATACGAAATAGCTTAGGAGAAAGTCGATGAAGCTAGTCAAAGTATAACGGAGTGGAAGTGATGACCATTGTATGTGGAATATTGATGAGAGCATGTGGACTGCATGTCCGAAGTTCTTTGAATGGTAAGATCCATCATTTATCTTATCTAATTTCACCATTGTATATCATTTGATAGGTTAGTATTCTGTATTCTGCATGTTATGGTAGGTTCACTATTGATTGCATGATCGCTTATTTGATATGGTTGACGGTTGCATATGGTTGCTAGGCGTGTGAATTAACTATGGTTTTTTATTTCCTAACTTGTTTAGGGATTACGGGGGTGAAATTCCAAAAGGGAAGAAGAATGTAGTGACTCGTATTTTACGTATGTAGGATCGTAAAAGATTTTTATTTTATTTATATGAGGTCGTATGATTCTATAATTTTGGGATATGACTCTAAGGGACTTTTTACACACTATGATTTTTCTCGAATTTGTATATGATCATTTTGATCTTAAAAACCTTGTTTCGCTAAACTTTTGACATGAGTCGAACTAGGGTCCCAAACTAGTTCCATTGCTTCAAGGTAATGGTTTCCTATTCCATAAAGTGGTCATAATAGAACAACAGACTTTACAGTTAGGATGATATGCCTTTTTTAAGTTTAAACAACTGCTAGCCAGTATTAGTGTGTAACTAATTTAGTCTATAAGTAGGCCCATTAGTCTAATTCAAGATTAGTATAAATATGGGGTTATAGAAGTTAAATTAAATTTTTTCACCCTTTCTCAAATCAGATATAAACCCCAATTAACCATAGATTAATCCAAAATCACACAAATTACTCTCTAAATCCAACTAAATCATTAATTATAGGGAAGATCATCAATCATCATTTTGGCTGATTTACATTGCTTTTTATTGCTGTCCACATTGGATCTAAGCGAGAATTAGTTGATTTTGGTATTGGTGAGTGGTTTATGCCTTCTCACTATCCTACGCACGTTTATATGGTACAATTACATGTTTAAACGTGAGTTTTGGTCGTAAAACCTTTCTTAACTTTAATTACATTTTATTATATGCTTATGACCTAAATTTGTGAATCTTTGAAGTGGTTTTAAAAAATGACTTAACAATTCTGCTTATTCATGTTCATATGTGCATGTAATATGTAGATTTAAATTATAGTTGGCATGTTTATCACATTCTTTTGTATTGATTGTTGAAAAGGATATGTATGCATGTTAGTCTATGTTTGTACGATGTGCTTTGATGTGGTTTGTTAGTGTTTTGGATGCTTAGGAAGTTAGGTTGGTGATTTGGTAAATCGAAGGCAAAGATGGTTGGAATTGGACAAAACATGAAGGGGAGGCTTTGGAGCATGGGAAGAGCTTTCAGAACAACTCAGACCTCAAAATTCATTAAGGGCTTAACTCGGACCTAGTTGAAGAGTCAGTGACGAGTCATTTTGGAAAGTCAAACAGATCGATGGTTGACATGGGTAGATAGAGTATGGCTAGAGGAGGTTGTCCATGGCAGGATGCAGGAAATTGGCTAAGTGTTGGAAGTCATGACGAGTTGTTCTCTAGAACTTGAAGTTAGATGCTATGGGATGGGACTGAGTTGTTTAGAATGATGGACCAGTGTTTGAAGCATCTAGGAAGGAACTGCCATAGGTAAGAGAGTTTACTTAGCCAAAATTGGCTAAGTAAATAGGTCGGTACCAAGTTGAATAGCTCAATACTGAGTTATTCATATGGGTTAGGTTGAGGTGAAACTTCTGGGGATTGGAGTAGAGGTTCTGTAGAGCATGCTAGAGGTGTTGGCTCATTCACTTGAGGATTGGATAGCGATGTAGCAACATTGTAAAAGCTTTATATCTTCGGTTGGTGACTCATGAAAGGAGTAGGTACCGAAGATAACAGTTTGATAAAGGATTCTGAATAATGGAAACTGGATTGAGAAAAGGAAGGGCTCAGATCCGACTAGAGCAAAGGAGGGCTCAAGTGTATGTGCTAAGGAATCATTGATACTCTGTAGCACCCCTAATTTTTGTTTAACATTATTCGAGAGATTTAATTGAACTAATTATATAGAATAACGTTTGGTGTGATAAGGGGATGAGATTTAATAATCAATTAGGTTAGGCCTTAACTAATCAACAAAGATTGTTTTAACTCTTAAATAAGTAGGAGGATTTATGAAAGGGGCAAACTAAGAATAGACCTCATTTTCTAAACATAAATCCTACAACCCTCATGTCCTCATTCACACTTCATTCACATAAATATAAACAAAGTAGAGGTCAGCCATTCGTAGGGGATTCAAGAGGAGAAAAGCTAGGGAATCAAGTAAAAGCTAAGGGAAATCAGATCAACGCACTCAAATCTCAACTCTCTTTATCAAATCAAGGTGAAATAGTATCCATCTCATCTTTATGTGTTCGATTTTCGGAATTTGATTGATTCTAAATTGGTTGATGATAATATGTCATGATATAGTTGATTTTACCATTGTTTGATTAAAAGATAATTAATTGAAATTTTTATGGAATTATTACGTTAGGTTTTAAAGGCAAAACCTTAGTAGTTGATCTTCAAACAATTTTATTTTTGGATATTTTATGTAAAACAAAATTTTGGAGATAGGTTTTTAGTTTCATATTTTTTGAATTAAGGAGAATATTTTATGAATTTCCTAAGGAAAAAAGGCATGTATTTCGAGTTTTAATTATTAAAAATAATTAAATAATGATTTTTTCCCAAATTTTTTTATATGTTTAAGAATATGTTATTTCCTATTTTGGGTTAATTTAGAGGATTTTTTTCAAATGCATTTGATTTATTATAAATTTATTAAGCTAGAAAAGCTTAATAATTATATTTAAATATCAATATAAATTTAATGGTTTGCAAACTATTTTGGAGTTGAAAATTATGATATGTAGTATTTTTTTTGAAAAGAATTTGGCAAAGTAAATTAGTATCCAATAGGAAGTTGACAAAGGATAAGAGTTCGTGAAAAGAATGTATTCTAGATAGCAAAATAACGGTTTTTATGTTAATTATGAATTTTCCATGTCACCACTTCATCGATGCCACTAGTTCAGGCATGTCACCACTTCGTTGATGTCACCAATTTAAGTCATGCTACTACTTCGTCGATGCCACCAGTTAAGGCATGTCACTACTTCATCGATGCTACCAGTTTAGGGCATGTCGCTACTTCATCGATTCCACTAGTTTAAGGGTTGCCACCACTTCATCGATGCCACCACTTTAGGTAAGCGACCACTTCAACGATGCCACTAGTTTAGGCATGTGACCACTTCATTGATGCCACCAGTTTAGGCAGTTCACCACTTCATTGATGCCACCAGTTTAAGGCATGCTACCTCTTCATTGATGCCACCATTTTAGGCATGTCAGCACTTCAGCGATGTCACCAGTTTAGACATGTCACCACTCCATAAATGCCAGCACTTTAGGCATGAGACATCACCATTGATGCCACCATTTTATGCCAGCGACCTCAATTGTTGTCGCCACCTCTTTAGACCCATGTCATCAACGTTAATTGCAACTATTTGGACACATGTTTTCGACGTTAATGACACCTCTTTGGACACATGTCATCAACGTTGATGCCACCTCTTTGGTCATATGCTGTCAACATTAATGCCAACTTTTTGGACCACATCAATGGATGATGTTTTCCTTGTTTTAAAGAATGATTTTAAGTGGTTTATCAATGTTAAAGAAATTAGTTTTGAGGATATAAATGGCGATTTAGCCCAATTTTGTACGAAGTTTCCAATGGAAAATATTATTTAATATTAAGTGTTTTTGTCGTGTATGTGATTATTGATTAAACATATTTTATTAAATAATGCTATACTTTCTTATTATTAATTGATCAGTTAAACTTACATATTTATCATTGTCATACTCACATTTCGTGACCCAATACTACATCTCGCGATTTTGGTGGTGGAATTACTAATTAGGTTGTCCTAGTAGTGGGTATTGATAACTAAACTCTATAGTAGAATTTCATCCAGGAGATTAGACAGATCAATTGTGTTAGGATGCCCTGAACGGATCCGAAGGTGTAGCTTATGAATTTAAAACCAAATAAGATTGTAGGTGGGACTGGTGTTGGATCGCGCCCTATACTTTAGTTGTTAGCACTCGGTTAGTATAGATCCGTGATTCCAGTGCATAAGGCTTGTCAGTAGTGAGACAAAAGAGTATTTGCGCACAAAAGGAACTCATAGCTCTATAAACTCACCATATTATTTAAATTGTTTTACTTCTAACCGTATTTGGATATTTGTGGACATAAGGTTATGTTTTGGCTCGATTCAGCTCAATAGGTTATAAGTTGACCTACAAAACCATTAGGTTTGTTGTGGCCCTAGGAAAATTATGATTCAAGACAAACAATCTACTTTTGGGAAGGGTAAACTTTAGGTACACTTAATGCTAGGATGAAAATATAGCAAGACTTACCCAGGATGCATGCAAGCATATGAACATATTATGTTTTGTTCTAACCATTATAGTTGTAGGTGCATGATTATGATTAATATTTTTTTTAAGATACTAGTGAGGGGAAACCCTATTCCGCTTAATGGCGTGGTCTCACTATATACCTATTTCGGTACGAGATGGTATATTATTATTCACACCAGACTTTTTGTCTAATCCGAAGTTTTTTCCTAAACTCTTGGGTAGTCATTTGAGTAGGTCGAGAGTAGGGATTTTAGGTTTGATGAATAAGCTTCCAGAGACATGCAGAAGACAAATTAGCTAAAGTAGGAGCTTATATTTCCACCGTATTCTGTAAAGCTTGTGCTATATTTGAATGGATGTAATGACCAAATTTATAAATGTTAAATATTAGACTCTGATCAATCAAGAGGGCATCTTCATATGTCGTTCTTGGAGTATTTTGTAATCATTATATTTTCTTTGAATGTGGGAAATGAATGGGATTGTGTAATGAATGTGAAATCTTATTTCTGAAATGTAATGAAAGTTGAGCAATGAAAAATGTGTGAAATTTTTTCATATTCATATGCTACCGATGTTATTGACATGATTAACGTAACCATATTTTGTCAACGAAGAATAATACTATTGATGACTACAATATCAGTAACGCTTATTTTCAGGCCTCAAAATTAGGGATGTTATAGCTTGATATCAGAGCATAGGTTTATGTAAAACTTATAATGATTTTGAAAACATAATCCAAATAAATTAGAGAATATGTTTGGGGTATGGGACAATGCTATAGTAACACACTTGTATTTGCTTCATTCTCTCCTCTCTCTTAGACCATTCTTCTATATCTTACAAAGGTCCATATGCAGATTCAAATGAAGTAAGATATGGAAGCAGGAAAAGGAGGAGCGAATCTAGGTGGAGGAAGCATCACAACAAATGGATATGCTCGGCTTAATACGGGAAAGAATAAGGATTGAAGGGCAAGTTCTAATCAAAACGCAAATGCTAATGTGCGTGCTGGAAGCCCGCCAATAGATATGGGGACTATGTATCAGATCTTTGTTAACATGATGCAAGCTGGAGTAGCAACTGGTTTGGCTGGAGGAAATGTTGCTAATGCAGGAGGAGCTAAACCCGTGGTGCTAGTTAGTAATAACTATGCCAAGCTAAACCGTGATTATACTAGTCTTACAGGAAAGCCACTTTTAGGAATGCAGGATGTTGTTGAAGTGAAGAACTGGTTGTTACATTGTGAGAAATTTTTTGTTGACCTAGACTTGAACGATGAGTTGAAGAGAAGACTGGCTTCGATGCGGTTGCAAGGAGCCACATTGTATTGGTGAAATGGGGTAACCGTTGGTGTTCCATAAGAGGAACTGACTTGGGCTAAGTTTAGGAGAAGGTTTGACGAGAGGTTCTTATCTGAAGTAGCCCAGTCAACCTTTCTTGGAATGTTTATGGAGTTGGATCAAGAGAAATGTCGATGTTGGAATATGCCACTAAGTCAGATGAGCTGTCTAGGTATTGGTACGCCACAGTAGACACTTCGATTAAGATGAACGAGAAGTTTATTCAAGGTTTGAAGTCGAAGATTGCTAGAGCAACAATGGCATGTCTTCGAGATTTGAGTTATGTAGTGATGGAGATGGCAATAAGAAATGAGATGATTTCAACTTTTGGAAAGGAGAAGTCGGTGGAGGCCCAAAGTTCTCGGAGTAAGAAGAAGAAATTATTTAAAAAAAAGAGAGCTCAAAAAAGTGGAGATGCCAAGAAAAAAAAAGGATGTTGTTTTCTATAACTACAATAAGAAAGGGCATTTTGCAAACGAGTGTCGCTCTGGTAATGGAAAGAAGGCTGCAGGAAAGAAGAACATGAAGTGCTATAAATGTAATCAGATGGGCATTATTAGAATGAATGTCTAGTACCGGCCAAGGCTGAAAAGGGAAAGTTTTTGCTCTAGAACCATCAGCTTCCAGACCGACTACAGAAGAGAAAGGAAAGTCTTTGATGGGAGGCATGCTTTTAATTCGTGGAATTCCTGTTCATATATTATTTGATACTATTACATCACATTCTTTTATCTCACAATGTTTAGTAGATAAGTTAAGTTAGAACTATCATGCCTTATTACTTCCCTAAGGGTTGCGAATCTATTAGCAGGTTATGCAACTCTTAGGATGAGATGTGACCATTTAGAATTTGAGCTTTTAGGTCGTGCATTTTCCAGCGATTTGTATGTGTTCGACTTTATGGGATTTGTGATTATTCTGGGTATAAATTGGTTAAGCAAATACGATGATAGGATATTTTACCAGAATAGAAAGATATCACTACGACACTATAATAGCAGTGATCAAATTATATACTAGGTATAAAAATTCATGCCTAGATGTTTGTGCTTTTTCGGGTACAATTGAAGTAGAGGATGAAGTGAATCAGATTTTTATCGTAAGAGAGTATGCAGATGTTTTTGAGCTAGTTACAGGATTACCATCAAAACGACCTACTAAGTTTAGAATATATCTTGTACTTGGAGTTGCACCGTGAGTAGACCGCCAAGCAAAATGACACCCACTGAGATAAAAGAATTAAAGGTGCAGTTGGCGGAATTAGAAGGAAAGAATTTTATTAGACCGAGCAATTCATCGTAGGGAGCGGCAGTGTTGTTTATTGACGATGTGTATTGATTATCGTAATTTGAATGAGGACACAAAAAGAATAAATATCCTTTGCCGATAATATTTATCAGTTGAGTGGAGCCAAAGTGTTTTTTTCCAGTTGGATTTAGAAATAGGGTTCCATCAATTAAGAGTGGCGGAGGATAGTATTCCATTAACGGTGTTTCGAATAAGATATGGTTCATATGAAAGGTTAATCTGCACTTTGGGCTAAGCAATGGGCTTGCTTACTTTGTGGATTTGATGAACCGTATCTTCTGAGAGCATTGGGACATATTCGTGTTGGTGATTATAGATGACATTCTAATATATTCTAAGAACGAAAGAGATTATAAGATTAATCTTAGAACACTGTTGGAGACATTAAGATAGCATCAACTAAACACAAAGTTTTCAAAGTATCATTTTTGGAAGAAAGAAGCTAATTCCTTGGTCATGTAGGTTTAGAAAATGGGTCATCATAGATCTAGCTATGATTGAAGCTATTAATAACTGGAAAGGACACGAGACTATGACCAAAATAAGAAGTTTTCTCATATAGCGGCGCCTATGACTAAACTTACAAGGAAGGGTGTAGAGTATGCTTGGACCGATAAATGTAAAGAAGCGTTCTTAAAGCTAAAATTTTTATTGACCAATATGCGCCCGTGTTAGTTTTTTCAGAAAGGAATCAGGATTTAGTTGTGTATACAGATGCATGTGGGGCAGGGTTAGGAGTTGTGTTAATGCAAAAAAGTAAAGTGATTGTCTACGCTTCTTGACAGGTTCAACCACATGAAGTTAGATATTCGACTCATGATTTAGAGTTGGCAACGGGGATCGTTGCTTTGAAAGTATGGGGACACTATCTTTTGGGAGAACGATTTGAGTTATTTACGGATCATAAGTCTTTGAAGTATTTATTCTCTTAGAAGGAGTTGAATACGAGACCGCAAAGGTGGCTAGAATTTTTGACGGCTTATGATTTTGAGATTGAGTACACACTAGGGAATGGAAATGAAGTTGAAGATGCACTTAGCAGAAAACATCAGAGTTTGGTGTTTGCAATATTATAAGAATGGAGAGATTTAGAAGTATTGACTACTTATGGTGTAAGGCAAAAATTAACGGCTAGTTCTAATCAGCTGCAATGTTATCATGTTTGAAAGTTCAACCATTAATGATCAAAAGGATTATTTCTAAGCAGAAAGATGATCCATTACTAGCTGAACGGATTAGAAGACTTAAAGAGGGAACTTAGATTGATGATTTAAAAGATTTTAGCTGTAACGACATGGAATTTTTATCGTCTTGATTTTTCAATATTAATTTTTAATATTCAATAATATGCTATTTCAATCAAAATAAAATCCCTGTCAAATGACAATGAGTAACATATAACCTTTTAAAACCATGATAATATTTCAAATTTTCAGATTTTATTTATGAAATAGGAAATTGATTTAAAATGGAATTTCTTATATATATATATATATATATATAAACATATTCAAAAAAATAGAATTTTTATACATAATTTGAAAATAAATCCATAGCAAATAAAATGAAAAGAATATGTAATAAATAGAAATGGTTTTGGCTTATGAACAATATAGTGTATTATAATTAGAAAGAGTTTATACATGGATTATATATACACACACATTTGTTAGGAAGAATATATATATAAGTTCGAAAAAGAAATTATAGTATTTATGAACAAAAATAAATGGTTTGTAATGGTAAGTGAAATACATACATACATATATATATAAACTATAAAAAATATAGTTATTAATAATAATATATATATTGAAAAATGGAAGAAGATATATATATATATATATATATATATATATGAAATTATTATACGATGAATATAAGAAAAATTATAATATCATTTTAAACCATTTTAAAAGGAAATATATTGAAAGTATTATATGATAGGAATGAGAAAATTTATAAAATCATTTTTAAATAATCTTTTACAAAATAGTGTTGTAAAAACAAATGTTATTTCATACTTTTAAAATGAAATAGCAAAATTTTCATTTGCTTTGAATTATAAATTTTTAAATATAAAAAGAAATGTAAAGCAAATTGTTATTTCTTTGACTTTCGCATCTCTAAAAAATATTAAATAAGGATATAATTTGAATATGAAGTCTTAAAGCTATTTAAAATTGGTACTACCTTATTTTTAAAATATATATGTATGAAACATATTAAAATCAAAGGAAAGTTTAACTAAGTAAATACCAAAAGTAAAAAAAAAATTAAAAGTAAAAAGTAAACAAAAAGGGTAAAATAAGGATATCGGCCTATATACTTGTCCGGTCTAAAAAAAGTAAAGACCAAAACATTAGTTTTAACCTCAACCCAAAACAATATATCACCTCAAATTCTATTTCAATCCAACAAACCATCAAAATTCTTGTACATCATCTGCAAATTTTTTGAGCCCAAAATATTGTATGCATACATCATTTTATCTTGTGCAAGCATATATATATATATACATACATACATACATATATATATATATATATATACACACACACATACATACATAGGCTTGTATGTGCGTAGGCATCAGTTTTCAAAAGCCTGTAAAACAAAATCTATAAAAAAAAAATTAACTATAAACACAAAAAGATCTGTAAACAAAAGAAGACGCAATCTCTTTCAAATTCAAATCAAAGGCGAGGATTCAAGATTTAGATATAAATTAAGTGCAACCGGAACAATTTCAAAGGATTGTAAGCAATGTTTAAGGTGAGGATTTTAAATTTGAATTCCTCTTATATGCTTATCATCACTCTATTATGTTAACAGAGGTAAATTCCTATATATACTTAGTTTCAAAAATCAATATCTCTTCCCTCGATTAGAATTTATGGATGACGTAAACTAGAAAAATGTTTGTCTTTGAGGCTAGAACACAATAAAAATATTTCAAAGCTTGTTCATCATACCTATAGGGTGAATTTTTAAATTTACAGTAAAGAGACCAGTTTTGGCCAATCTTAGCATTTTTAAAATAGTGATTAATGTATTTAAGCATGATCGTTTCGTGAAAATAGAATTTTTAGTGAAAGTTTCATGAATTTTAATGGGTTATGTCGTGAGTAATTTGGAGATGATCGATTTTTGTTAAAAAATTGAATTCCGACGATTGGGTCATCGAGGGAAGGCAGGGTTTGGCCAAGGAGGAACGTCACATCGAGGGGAAGAGATTGACCATGGTTAATTTTTGAATTAGGCATTGATTTTGATAGGATATGGAATTTTAGGGTTTAAGGGCTTGTTTGTGGTAGGCTATGTTGTGTGGCGATGGCGCAATGGTGGAGGAGAATGAGGGTTGCAGTCCAGGGGGAGAAGGAAGAGGGGGACGCGGCGGAGATCTGCTCGAAGTTTGGTAATTGTTAGAGGTGGTGGGTGGCATGGCGTTTTAGTGGCTCAACTTCATTTTGCAGTGCTCGTAGCAGTCAAAATTTTCGAATAAGAACGAACATGTTCGTTTGGGGGTGTTTCGTGATAAGAGACTTGGATGGTCTGCGGGGATGATTGACGGCGAGTGTTGACGGCTGTTAGTCGTGTGAACATGCACATACGTAGGCATGCACAAGAGGGAAACCCCAGGAAACTAATCAAAAACCGGTGGAGGCATTCGTTCTCTTTTTGGCGTTGGGCTGCGGTGGTTTGGGATTGTGTCCAGGGACGTACGAGAGGTTTGGGTGATCGACTACTGGGGTAGGACGATCGAAGAAATTGATTCTGTTGGTTCTTGTTCTTATATTTGAAACTGGGTACTAGAAACTATAAAGGGGGAAAAGGGGAGGGAAGAAGAAGAAAAGGAGATACAGGTTGGGCTACGACCCAAGTTTTTTTTAAAAACAGAAAGAAAGACTGAAAAGTGTTAGTTTATATAAATATAAAAGTTAAAATCTTTGAAATATCATAACTCGTCCATACGAAACCTGGTTATCGCGGTTCTTTTTGCGATGGGTTCGTATTGTCGAGTATGTCGATGCCAACGAAGTTTATTGTTAGATTTGACTTAGTGATAATTTAAGGTATTTTAAAATGGTCAAGTTTTAAACATAATATGTTAAATTATATATATATTTTGTAAATTTTAAAATATCATAGCATACAAATTTCGATTGAAGCGAATTCATTACGATGGGTTCGCATCGGCGAACACTATGTCGTCATATGAATTGTTGTCGAGTTTGAATAAGTGAAAAATTACGGTATATTTAAACGGATAGAAATTTAATCACCCGATTTAAAACAAATATCATCGTTTAAATTTATATGACCTATCTATTTTAGTTATTTGTCCAGATAAAAATAGTGATGAGTTAATTTGAATTAATTATGATGTTTCGATATCTGTTAGGTGCTATAAAACACCGTTCCACTAATTGTATTTAAATTGGACCCCTATTGGCAGAGTAAATCATCGTTCTGACAATATTACTTTATATATGTGTTTTGGACATTTCCTAGCAGAAATGAAACCCTGTTCCGCTATTATATGTGTATATACATCTTTTTTTGTCCTGGTAATTATATTGGGCAATAAGATGTTGAACTGATTGTTAAAAATAGATTGTTGTGAATATATGTATATGTTATTCCAGACTTTTATGGAACGAATGGTAATGTGATTAAGTACCATTGGAATTAATAAGTCTTTTCCGATTTGGGGGTTGACTTTTGAACCAAGATTATGTAAGGATGATTATTATTTATTAATGATATTTTAAAGTTAATTAATAAATATTTTGATGATGATTTAAAGTTAATTATTTTATTTTTCTCAAAAGTTATTTAAAGAATTTAATTATTGTTTCAAAGTTATTAAATTATTGTAATTGTTTAAAAGCATGTAAATTATTAACTAAAGTTATTTATAATGATTTGATTAGTTAATTATTACTTAAGGATTAATTAATATTAAGATATTATTATTATTATTCAAAAGATAATTTGTTTAAAAATTAAAATGTTTAAAAATAATATATTATATAACAAACTTTTATAAAAGTGTATTTTCCTAAATTAACTTGGGAAATTTATGTTGAAACTTTATAAGTACTATTTTGAGATAGTTATTAAATAAAATTTTCAGGAAGTAATGGTATACTTTTATGGCAAAATCGGAGGCAGAGAGTGCCTACAGTTAAGTTTGGATTTCTCTGGGATAGAGACGCAATCATCGAGCTGTGAATCCATGGTTGATGCCACAAAATACTTCCCTTATTTATTTAAAAAGGTTTTCAAATATTATCGAAGGAAATGGTTTGTGAATATACTTATTCCTGCGAGATAAATATATACCTTTTATTTAGAGATTTAATATATTGGATTTAAAGTTAAAGAAGGCTTAGCAATTTCAGTGGGAAATAGAATCTTTGATTGAATGACTGTTTATTTGATAGTTAAATAACCGACTATCAAATTTGGACCCAAAAACATAACGTTGGAAATATCTAGAGGAAACATGTGGATTATATAATACAATTATCGTCGAAGGTGATATACTATATGTATAAATTTGTTTCGTTCTTCTAGGACGATTGTAAGAAAATATGTCCACTAACGGTTAGGAGATTATCTCCGATCTTATTTCATCTGTTTATTTCCTAAAGAATCGGGGTTGAGTTCACCGAAAATAAAGAACGTTGTTTCGAAGAGACGGGGATCAGATAAGTTATTCGAAAACCACTTTGATCCAATGAATACGTTTTCGGAATGAAGATAAGAGCATGGAATTGAAGATGGAGCATTGAAGTGCAAGGGCTAATCGCTACTAATCCTGAGGATGATTCCAAAATGAATGTAGAAGGCAATAGTGCCTTCGGTTTTGTTCAGACATAGAATGGTCCTGTATGGATGAATGATATCAGCACATTATCATTGGAAGACAATGAGCATTCCAAGTATAAATTCCTTAAAAGGTAATCGTCGCCTCAAGCATCATCAACCGGAAATGACTAAAAATCAGTGGAGATGCAGCAAGGCTAAGTGGGTCACTTCCAATTAGGGTATGTTTATCACCTTTCTAGATACCCTCAAATATTACCACTACGGTGTGCAGAAGGATTCGGTAAGGGTGGGAAGACCTGGGGTGATAGCACATTCGGTCTATCTAGGTTAGGGGTAGTCTGGTCTTATGTTGCAGGGGATTTCAGCGTGGTCCTCGGTACATTTTTCTAGATGTGTACTGTGATAGGTGGTACCCAGTGCCTAGTCATTTGTATAGAATCCATTCTCCAATACACGCCTTTACGACATTGGTTGAGGAGCCTAGTATGTTATAATTTAATTAATGTAACAATTTCAGCTATTTGAATAAGTATTTATACTTAGACACTATTATAATATCATTTGATTTTCTATAAAAGGTTTTGGTTACCGTAAGGGAAAAACCCGTCATGTTTATGTGTGACACGGTCTTATGGGATACCTTTGATTTTAAAAGGATTTTGAAATTTTAAATGAATAAAATTACTTGTGATTCGAATTCTTCTGCGGGTTTTACTAGACTGACCTGGGAGTGGTTTTTCCTATATGCTTGGGTCAGACTGAGCGTATTTCATGTTTTAGCTGGAAGGAATGGAGCTTTAGGAGAGGAGCTAGAGGCCTAGAGATGTATTCACGTAGATGATTATATTCCATTGCATTTTAATTGTGTTTATCAGCAATTGTAAGGACAGGGTGTTATAATTGTCCGTGCTGTATAGGTTGGTGTTCTCTGATTATTATTTGTTATGTAAATTTTACAGTTTATGTAAAGATTTGTTCTATATTATAGATTATTCATTTTCGCTATGAGATTTTGTGTTGTTCTATTTTCCTTCTATAGTCTTTGTATCTTCTTTCTACTTTCTTTTTCTTACTATCCGCCTTTCTTTTAAATTTGGACTGGATAAGTGTGTTAAAGTGTCCGTTCGAACTGTATGGAAAAGTAGGTCTGACATCGTGGTATCAGAGTTTTGGTTGAGCGAGTACCTAGGTTTTGGTGGGATTTCTCATTAGAGATAGGGTCAATAGTACTCTAGAATGAGTTTGAGTATATATGTATATGAGAGCGCGTATTTATTAGTGATATAAAAGTGCTTATATTGTGTTAATTTATCTATTGAGTGGCATATGGATTCTGGTCTGTACGAGTAGCTAACGTTATTGATAGGGATCTCTAAACACTTGAACAAGGCCAACAGACACAATATTGTTATAAGAGGGTAAATGAAATAATTTTACCCAGTATATATTTTATATATAAAAGGCCATGAATTTCAAAAGATATAGTATTTTGAGATGCGTTGATAAGTGATGATAATAATTTTTATCATCTAGGATTTGGGTGGTCATGGCCATCTGTTTTGAGTACCCTCTATCGCCTGATGTTTTGACTTGAGTATCTCCTTAGAATCTTGGTCTTGTAGATAGAAGCCTTGGAAAAATTTGAAATTTTGGGTAAATTTTGTTTACTAAAGGAATTTAAAATAAATTTAGATAAATATTTTAGGAAGATTTTCATATTAAAAAGCTAATTTTATAATAATTGATTTATAAAAAGATATATTTGAGGATTAAAAATTCCAGTAATTTCTAAAGAATTGTTTTTAAACAAATTTTTGAAGAAAGATGATTTTGATATTGCTTAAATAATTTTTTTAAATGATAGTAATTTAAAAGAAGAGTTATTTGAAGTTTGTACCTACGTATACTCTTTGGCTTATGAAAATTCCTAGAACTTTAGGATCTCATTCTTTGATTTTGTTAATTGATTGTAGAGAACTCCCATCGTAGTTAGAAGAGAATTTGTGAAGGCTAGGAGGGCTGGTGATCAAGACTTGGTTAACCGGATTCTGAAGGATCTTGTCCAGCCATCGATATATGAGGAGGAGTTAGAAGATGAAAAGGAACCTATCGAGCAGCCATCGGTTCATGAAGAGGAGCCTGAGATGGGAGTTGAGGAGAAATTCAAGTATGAAGAAGACGAATTCGAGGATGAAGAGTAGGAATTCGAGGAGCAAGAAGAGGAATTTGAAGCAGAAGAAGAGCCCGAATAAGAAAATGATGATGCTGTCATTTGGGAAATGGGCGAGGTTGATAATAAGCCACTATCAGATGGGGACAATCTTCGAGGGAACCAAGCCCGTTGTTTGCACGGATTCCGGACAATGATGTTGAATCTATGGAGTTGGAAGGACCGAAAGTGGAGGACTTTGATGGAGAGAGTCAATTGTGAGTGATAGTTGGTTTTGGGTTAGTACTCCTAGGATGCGTACCCTATTAGGCCATATTAGTATAGATATGTAGACGTCACGGATGTGCATCTAGGTTGTAAAGTAATGAAGTCTCTTAGTAGGTGTTTTGGTATGGGTATATGTGTATTACTGACTAGTGGTTATAAATATCTCCTGGATATGTATACGTATGTGGTGACTGTAATTGTAATAGTATCTTAGTTGATACTATATGACTGATATTTTAGGATATATATATGTATGTGTGCATATATATATGTATGTATGCATGTATATGAACTTGTGTGATATCGTTGTTTATTAATTCGTTAATAACCTAAATTTGGTTAGTTATGTTTACTAGCCTAGTTACGGAAATTTCGAGGATGAAATTCTTTTAAGGGGGGGGGGGGAATGTAACGACCCGAAATTTTTGTCGTCTTGTGTTTTGAATATTAGTTTTGAATATTCAATAATATAGTATTTCAATCAAAATAAAATTCCTGTTAAACAAAAATTAGTAATAATATATCGTTTTAAAACCAAGATAATATTTTAAATTTTCAGATTTTATTTATAAAATAGGAAATTGATTTAAAATGGAATTTCTTATATATATATAAACATATTCAAAACAACAGAATATATATATATAATTTGACAAATCCACAGCAAATAAAATTGAAAAGAAAAGAATATGTTATAAATGGAAATGATTTTAGCTTATGAACAATATAGTGTATTATAGTTAGAAAGAGTTTAAAATTGGATTATATATATACACAAACACACACATTAGTTAAGAAGAATATATATATATAAGTTCAAAAAAGAAATTATAGTGTTTATGAACAAATATTAATGGTATGTAATGGTAAGTGAAATATATATATATATATATATATATATATATATATATATATGAACTAAATAAATATAGTTATTAACAATAATATACATATATTGAAAAATGGAAGAAGATTTATATATATATATATGTGTGAAATTTTTATACGATAAATATAAGAAAAATTATAAAATCATTTTAAACCATTTTAAAAGGAATTATATTTGAAAGTATAATATGCTAGGAATGAGAAAATTTATAAATCATTTTTAAATAATCTTGTACAAAATAGTGTTGTAACAAAAATGTTATTTTCATACATTTATAATGAAATAGCAAAATTTTCATTTGCTTTGAATTGTACAGTTTTAGATATAAAAAGAAATGTAGTGCAAATTGTTATTTCTTTGAATTTCGCATCTCTAAAAAGATAAAGTAAATAAGGGTATAATTTGAATATGAAGTCCTAAAGCTATTTAAAATTGATACTACCTTATTTTCAAAATATATATGTATTAAGCATATTAAAATCAAAGGAAAGTTTAACTAAGTAAGTACCAAAAGTAAAACAAAAATTAAAAGTAAAAAAGTAAACAAAAAAGGGTAAAATATGTATATCAGCATATATACTTGTCTAGTTTAAAACAGTAAAGACCAAAACATTAGTTTTAACCTCTTTTCAACCAAAACAATATATCACCTCTAATTCTATTTCAATCCATCAACCCATCAAAATCCCTGTACAACATCTGCAAATCTTTTGAGCCCAAAATATTGTACACATACATCATTTTATCTTGTGCAAGCATGTATATATACATAGGCTTGTATGTGCGTAGGCATCAGTTTTCAAAAGCCTGTAAAACAAAGTCTATAAAAAATAAACTGTAAACACAAAAAGATCTGTAAACAAAAGAAGAAGCAATCTCTTTCAAATTCAAATCAAAGGCAAGGATTCAAGCTTTAGATCATAAATTAAGTGCAATCGGAAGGATTTCAAAGGATTGCAAGAAATGTTTAAGGTAAGGATTTTAAATTTGAATTCCTAAGATATGCTTATCATCACTCTGTTATGTTAACAGAGGTAAATTCCAATATATGCTTAGTTTCAAAAATCAGTACTCTTCCCTCGATTAGAATTTGTGGATGCCATAAACTAGAAAAATGTTTGTTTTTGAGTCTAGAATGCAATAAAAATAGTTCGAAGCTTGTTTATCATATATATTTATAGTGAATTTTTAAATTTACAGTAAAGAGACAAGGTTTAGGCAAATTTCAGCATTTTTAAAACAATGATTCATGTATTTAATCACGATCCTTACGTGAAAATAGGATTTTTAGTGAAAGTTTCACAATTTTTAGTGGTCTATGTTGTGAGTAATATGAAGATGATCGATTTTTGTTAAAAAATTGAATTTCGGTGATTGGATCGTCGAGGTAAGGCGGGGTTTGGCAGAGGAGGAACGTCGCATCTAGAGGAAGAGGTTGACCATGGTGAATTTTTGGATTAGGCATTGATCTTGAGAGGACGTAGCATTTTAGGGTTTGTTCATGATAGGCTCGGTTGTGTGGCCATGGCGCCAACGGTGGAGGAGAATGAGGGTTGTGGTCCCGGGGAAGAAGGAAAAGGGGGACGCAACAGAGCTCTGGGCGAAGTCTAGGATTTGTTAGTGGTAGTGGGTGGCGTGACGTGGCATTTTAGTGGCTCGATTTCATTTTGCAGTGCTCGTAGCAGTTAAATTTTTTGAATAAGGGACGAACGCACTCATCTGGGAGTGTTTCATGACAAGAGAGTTGTGGGTGGTCTGCTGGGATAATCAATGGCGAATGTCTATGGCTGCAAGTCGTGTGCATGTGCACATGCGTAGGCGCGTATAAAGGGGAAACCCAGGGAAACTGATCAAAAATTGGTGGGGCCATTCGTTCTATTTTTGGCATTGGGCTGCGGTGGCTCAAGATTGGGTCCAGGGACATATGAGAGGTTTGGGTCATCGACCACTGAGGTAGGACGATCGAACAAATTTAATCGGGTTGCTCTTGTTCTTATTTTTAAAATTGGGTACTGGAAACTACAAAGGGGAAAAGGGGAGGGAGGAAGAAGAGAAGGAGATACGGGTTGGGCTTCAGCCCATGTTTGTAAAAAAAGAAAAAGAAAGAAATACAAGTGTTAGTTTATATAAATACAAAAGTTAAAATCTTTTGAATATCATAACTCGTCCATACGAAACCCGTTTATCACGATTATTTTTGCGATGGTGTAACAACCGTGATTTTTAACTACTGTCAAAATAATATTTAAAATAGAGATTTTAAATTGAGATTTGAAAAAAAGAGGGATTTTCAAATGTGGATGCAAAATCAGTTGCATATTTTTCAATGGCTCACGTTGGATATGTAATGCAAATTTCCTTCACATGTATAGAAGAGTATAGGTCCATTCAAGAAAGTTTGAACACCTTGTTTTGCTGTCCCTAAAGTTTGAAAAGCAAAAAATGAGCAAGTGTTGTCAACAAAGTTGTGTTATATTTTTTTTTCCTTTCACGTGTAACATGTATTGGTTCATTTGATGCAAATTTGAACAAGTGCAGTCTCATCATATTAAAGCAAAGTGAACATGTTGCTGTCACATTCATTTTATAAAACAAATATTGAACACTTTGCTTTGCTTTTCCATCATCACTTTTATGTACATGCCGTGTACTATTTCTCTAGTGCACGTTTCCATAAATGCTTGTGTACCTCATATGTTTGCCAGCACACTTCTTCCATTGACTTATACACAAATTAGAAAAGAAAATTGGGCAGACAACATTCATTTTTCTCATTTTCTTCCAGTAGCTGTGCAAAATACTTTAATGGCGTTTCCAATATTTTCGCTCCACTCCGTTCTTGGTTGCTAGTTGTTTATTAAACCAAATTTGAGGTGAGTTTTATACTCACATTTCTAATATATTCAGGTCAGTTATATTTTTGTTTGCTTCGTCTTCCATGCGTGCCAAAAATTTCATTCCCAGGCCAACATTTTTATAATTCATTTTTTTGTGTATTCATGTAATACACAAAGCTAAGATCAGGACTATTCTGGTCCACTTCAGTATTTGTGTGAAAAAATGTAAATTGCATTACACAAAAATCTAGTAGCATGCGTGAAAATGTAAATTGCATCACACAAAATCTAGTTGCTTGCATGTAAATTGCCCAGGATATTAAGTTGCTTGCATACAAAGGAGTGAAGCATGAAAATAATGTATGCGCGTTCAAGTTCCAGGTCATTGATCTTTATTCGACTTCAGTATGCATGCATATTTCAATACGCGTGCATATACATATAGCTTTGCCATGTCATTTTCATATATATTCATGCGTGCAAAGTGAAAAAAATCCAGGTATTGGTGTTATTTTATTATTGTGTGCCCAGGTAGCTTTATTTTACAGTTTTCAATTGTTTCGTGCGTACACGAGTAGAAGTCCAGACCAACCTCTAGTCTTTTTCAATAGGTACGTATAGGGAAGGGGAGAGTACGTTGCACTACACGAAGCCTTTACTAAAATGCTTTAAAATATTAATTGTGCGTGTCAGTGTGGGAGAGTTTATACACAAAATTTTTTCAGGTCACTTTCATTTGCGTGTGTCACTTGCATGCATGTCGTGTTTCGTGTGTGTATGAGATCAATTTACATTGGTTGTGTGCCTGAAAATTTAGTTGCACATTTCAATATCTTGGTCAAATTATAATTTTGTCTATTTTAGTTTGCAAATGTAGCGCATGAGGCCAAGTATAGCACGAAAATATATAAATTTGCATTGTCAGTTAAAGCATTTTATATCCAGACCGTGCGCAAATATGTGTGCATAATGAAACATTGCCCAGACCATAATATGTACGTGCATGTTGAATTGCATGGAAGTGTTTTAAAGACCAGTGTTAATTTGCTTTGAACCGGTGTTTGGTTTTAAAACGTATTTTGCGCCGTTATTTTTATAACGGAAATATTTACTCCGGTGCTATATTTTTGAAGCGTGTTGTTTTAATGAAATTTTTGACGAATAAAAACTACTGTTGGTTTGACTTCAGTAACCTTCGATTTTAAGGTGAATTTTCAAGCGGTTATCCCGTAACGCTGATTTGATGTACATTTTTTTTGTGAAGCGAAATTTCTTTGTTGAAATTGCTATAGTTGTTGCTGTTTTAAATCACGTGTTTTTAAAAAATCGTTTTAAAATAAAATTGTTTCCAAAATTTTTACAGTTTGCATTTTCAAAAGAATGAGGAAGAGATTTAAACGCTTCAGCAAAATTAAGGATTATGAACCATTACATTTACTGATTCGCTTAATTCCGGACTTGTTCGTTTGAGAACGTAAATTTTATTTATATACAATACACAATTTTGCACTTTTAAGGAAACGATGAAGAGATCTTAACGAATTAGCAAAAGTGTGGAATATGGAACTACGCTTTTACTGATTCGGTTAAATCCGGACTCGTTAATTGAAATATTTGCTGTGGATTTGTTGTTTGATGATTTTGATGATTTTGTTGGGCTTTCGAGCCACTATGATGGACCTTCGGGTCAATTACCAGTACTAGACCTTCGGGTCATATGTTGGACCTACGGGTCATTTATTGGACGCCAAAAATTATGATGACAGTACTTGGTAGGCTTTAAGCCATATGTTGATGCACGTGCGGCATAGCTTAGATTCGCCATATGCTGAGATCGATCCACATTTATGTTGATTTTTATAGTTATCAATTTTTGATTTCTAGATTTTGTGAATTGCTGTTTTGAATTCAATTATGAATTTGAAAGTTGATTTTGATGGAGTTTAATGAAAATTCTTCATTTAAACTATGTTGATTTCTTATGTTGAATAGTCTCATTCGAGACTATTATTATTTTGCTTGATGTTGTTTATGATGCATTCACTTCTAAGTTTAAGTTAGACTGATCCGTTTATTATTTTCTTTTAAATAATACTCGGGTTAGACCGAGTTATTTTACGATAATCGCTATCTATGATTCAGTTGTTGCTTTAGCTTTTGGGATTTCACTTCATCTTTTGTTTAGGCTTCGAGGTGTTACTTTTAGTGTATCGACTCTCGTCTCATGTATGTTGATGTCTATGTATATGTATATTTGGTTCATGTGAATCATCGATTGTTGTAGCATGTATCCAGAGTTGTCTTCCGCTATATATATCTGATATTTCTGTTTTGATGTGATTATACTTGTCTGTGTTGTTGTTATTATGAGTTGTTCTGAATTTTTCTTAAGCCACCGTAGTTTGGTTTTAGACTTGGATTGAATATATCTTTGGGAGTAATTCACACAACTCCTATTGATGTAATCAATACTTGTCTAAGGCATAACTTACAGAGGTCGCTTCTAACAAGCCTTATTCTTCGCAATAGCAGACATTATTTCTTATAATAACCATTGTTATTGTGATCATAGATGTGGGGCATCACAGCTTGGTATCAGAGCTGAAATTCAAAATAAATTATAATAAACACAGAACAGAAGCAGAATGGAACATGCGTTACAACTATTCGATGGTTTATTCGTTCCTTTCTAATCTATTCTTTCCACTTTAACATGTGGAGTATGTAAATCTCATATTCCGTAGTATTCCATTTGTTAAATTTCTTATCAATTGTATACTCTTTAACTAATCCTTATCTTCTCTTATTCTCTCAGCCCATGGCTGGAAGAGGTAGAGGGAAGCGTTCTTCTGCAGGCCCGTCTAGTGGTTCTCATCCGGACGGAGTCTATATGTCACATGATCAGTTTATGGAGCTATTTCGGGGTACTCAGCCTTCTGTTGCTACTCCAGCAGCTCCCTCTCACAAGTTTGCCTTCGCCCGCATGTGTAGTGATTATTCCCACCTTGGAGACAAGCCTTTCAAGGGATTGGAAAGTGTATTGGAGGTTCAGACTTGGTTGCGCGCTTGTGAGTGCATATTTTCTCGGATGGATCTTTCTGATCATCATCGCGTTCTCGTGGCATCTAGTACGTTGCAAGAGCGTGCGCTTGATTAGTATGAGCTTTTTATTGCGGAAGTTGATGAGTCCTCTCTCTCGTGGATTCAGTTTAAGGAACAATTCGAACTTAAGTTCGTTCCTGAATCAGAAAAGGCTAATCTTGCTCGTAGTTTCCTTGAGTTGAAGCAAGGAAAGTCCTCTGTTTCTGATTATGTTGCATCTTTCGAAGTCCTGTCCAAATCGGAGTTGAGTTCATTAACACTCTGCATAAGAAGAATCTTTGTTTTTTTGATGGTTTGAAGAAGTATTTGAAGAAAGTTTTTTTACTTCAGCTTAAGTTTCCTTTTGAGGAACTTTTTGATTCAGCTCTTTGCCTTAAAGCTGTTGAAAAGGAACGTGATAGTGGTGATGAGGTTGAGGTTTCTAAGAACCCCAACAAGAAGAGGTTTCCATTTCATAGGCCAAATTCTTCTTCGAACAAGAAGAAGAAGAAGCAAGCTACCTCTAGTTCTCAGCCTAATAGTGCACCTTCTATTCAGAGGGCGTGCTATAATTATGGTTCTTTGGATCATTTTCTTCGTAGCTGTCATAAGCCTCACATTTTTCGCTATTGCAAGAAAGAGGGTCGTTGGGTATCTGATTGTCCTACTGCTCCTAAGGGTTTCAAATCTTGAAAGCTTAATGTTGCGAAAGCTTCTGCTGATTCTTCTAAAGTCCAAAGGCATTACTCCTTCTGTTTTGGAAGGTTTAGTTTATTTCATGGCCATTCTATTAGAGTACTTTTCGATACGGGTGCATCACATTCATTCGTGTCAAAGGAGCTTGTTGATATTATTCCTTTGGATGTTATTACTCTTTGCGACCCTTTGAGGATTGTGAATCCTATTGGTGGATCCGCCACTCTTGGTTTATTGTGTGTTAATGTTGAGATTATTCTACGTGTTTTTTCCTTTCATGCGAATCCGCATGTTATGGATCATCTTGATTTTGATATGATATTGGGTATGGATTGACTCGTCCGTTATGAAGTTCAAATCCTATGTCTCGAAAGAACTTTATATATCGAGCATTCCGATGCTGTCGGGCAATTATCTATTATATTTCGAAGCATGGATCATACTTCGAATGCTCTCATTTCTTCCATCGATTCGGAGGATGTCATAGCTAATATTCTTGTTGTTTGTGATTTTTCTGATGTTTTCGAGCCTATTTCGTGTTTTCCGTCGAAGATGGCAATTGAGTTCAGTACTGATCTTACCTCTGGTGCTCATCCTGTCAGTCGTCCTCCCACGAGGATGTCTGCTAAGGAAAATGAGGAACTCAAGCAACAATTATCTGAGTTGGAAGCCAAGCAATTTATTCGTTCTACCTCTTCTCCTTGGGGCGCCGCCATTGTCTTTATTAAGAAGCCAGATGGTACTCTTAGGCTTTGCATTGATTATCGCAAGCTTAACGAGCTCATTATCAAGAACAGGTAACCATTACCTAGAATCAACGACATGTTTGATTAGTTAAGTGGCGTTAAGATCTTCTCCCAACTCGATCTTGCTACCGGTTTTCATCAGTTACGAGTTGCGGAAAATAGCATTCCTCTTACAGTATTCCGCAGTCGATATGGTTCATACAAATGGCTTTTTATAACGTTCGGTTTGACGAATGCTCCGATGTATTTTGTTGATCTTATGAATCAGATATTCCGAGAATATCTCCATAAGTTCGTCTTGGTTTTCATTGATGATATTCTTATTTATTCCAAATCTGAAGCCGATCATATTTAGCATTTGGAGATTGTTTTGAGCACCCTCCGTCAGCATCAGTTTTATGCCAAATTCTCTAAGTGTCACTTCTGGGAGAATAAGGTGAAGTTTCTCGGTCATATTGTTTCTTCTGATGGTATCTCTTTCGATCCGATCAAGATCGAATCTTTTCGGAATTGGAAGAGGCCCGAGACCGTTACTGAAATCCGTAATTTCCTTGGATTGGAGGGTTATTATCGTCGGTTCATTAAGGACTTTTCTCGTATTGGTTTACCGCTTACCACTCTTACGAGAAAAGCTGTTCCTTTTATTTGATCTGATAAGTGTGAGACTTCTTTCGTGAAGTTAAAAGATCTCCTTACTCATGCTCCTATCTTAGTGGTTCACAAGGGGAATCATGATCTTGTTATTCATACCGATGCTAGTGGTTATGGACTCGGTGCTGTTCTCATGCAAAAGGATAGAGTAGTTGCCTATGCTTCTAGACAACGAAAGCCTAACGAGATTCGTTATGCTACCCATGATTTGGAGTTAGCCGCTATAGTCTTTGCTCTAAAGATGTGGCGACATTATTTGTGGGGCGAGCATTTTATTCTCTTCACTGATCACAAATCTCTGAAATATCTATTTACTTAGAAAGAACTTAATATGAGGCAACAACGTTGGCTTGAATTTCTTGCTTCATATGATTTCAATATTCAGTATACCCTTGGTAAGGGTAATCGAGTTGCTGATGCGCTTAGTCGCAAGCAGCAAGTTGTTATTTCCATGATGCTAGCAGAGTGGAATATGTTGGAAGCTTTATCTCATTGTGATATTAGAGACCGTCCTTAATTTTCTGATTCTCCCGTGCTTTTATATAACATGGAAGCTCGTCCTAGTTTGTTGGATCATATTGTCGACGTCCAGAAACAAGATCCAGATCTCTCTTATCTTATTCAGAGTTGTAAATCGGAATCCCGAAGTGATGATCTAAAAGATTTCGATATTGATATTCATGGTTGTATTCGAAAGAAGGGAAGGTGGATCGTGCCTAATGTTTTTAATCTTAGAAATAACATTCTTGAGGACTGTCATCGTTCTAAGTATACTATCAATCCAGGTAGTAGCAAGATGTATGCTAACATGAAACGCTTATACTTTTGGGAAGGTATGAAGCGTGATGTTGCAAGTTATGTGAGTCGTTGCATGACTTATCAACTTATTAAAGCAGAACACCAGTGTCATAGTGGTCTTTTGCAGCCTCTTAAGATTCCATTATGGAAATGAGATCATATTTCTATGGACTTCATTGATGGTCTACCTCGTTCGAGGTCGGGCCATACTAGTATTTGGGTGATTATTGACAGATTGACCAAATCAGCCCATTTTATTCCTATCAAGTCCAATCGGACTGCTTTTTTGTTGGCTAAGCTTTTTATTAAAGAAGTCGTTTGACTTCATGGTGTGCTTAATTCTATTATTAGTGACAGAGGTCCGCTTTTTACTAGTGGTTTTTGGCAGAGCCTTCAGAAAGCTTTGGGCACTAAGCTCGATCTCAGTACAGCTTATCATCCACAGTCTGATGGTTAGACTGAAAGGGTGAATCAAGTCTTAGAGGATCTCCTTCGCGCTTGTATTCTTGATTTTGGTAGTAGTTGGGAAGACCACTTATCTCTTGTTGAATTTTCTTATAACAACGTTTTCAATCCATTATCGATATGGCTCCTTTCGAAGCCCTTTACGGAAGATCGTGTCGATCACCATCTTGTTGGTTGGAATCGGAGGAAAAGTTGGTTCTCGGCCCCAATTATGTTCGTGAATCTTCTGAGAAGATTGATATTATTAGACAAAGAATGAAATAGGCTCAGAATAGGCAGAAATCTTATGCCGATCATAATAGGAAGCCTTTGGAATTTTCTGCTGGTGATCAGGTATTCATTCGTGTTTCTTCGATGAAGGGTGTGGTGCGTTTTAGTAGCTCCGGGAAATTGGATCCTCGATATATTGGACCGTTTCCTATTACGGAACGCATTGGCCCTGTTGCTTATCGTGTATCGCTACCTATCCAGTTTTCGGGAATTCATGTCGTATTTCATGTATCCTAGCTTCTTCGATGCCTTCGAGATTCAGATTCTATTACTGATCCTCATATATTGCAAGATCTTGAGATCACACCCGACTTGTCTATGGTGCAAAATCCCATTTGTGTGCTATCTTCAGAGGTTAAACGCCTTTGGAATAAAGAAGTCCCGCTTGTGAAAATTCAATGGTCCGCAAACCCCAATGGTTGCACTTGGGGAACCAAAGAATTCATGGAGCCTTCTTATCCAGGTTTTCTCTCCTCTTCGGATGGGGGTGAGCATTCTTGATCTATCTTTTCTTTTTAAGTCTTGTTGTGATGAATTATTTGTGTTATAGACTGCTTCTGGTATGAAAATTGCGGGGACCCAATTTTTATAAAGGGGAGTTTGTAACAACCGTGATTTTTAATTACTGTCAAAATAAATATTTTAAATAGAGATTTTAAATTGAGATTTGAAAAAAGGGGGTTTGCAAATGTGGATGCAAAGTAAGTTGCATGTTTTCCAGTGGCGCACGTTAGATATGTAGCGCAAATTTCCTTCACGTGTATAGAAGAGTATAGGTCCATTCAAGCAAGTTTGAACACCCTGTTTTACTGTCACTAAAGTTTGAAAAGCAAAAAGTGAGCAAGTACTGTCAACAAAGTTGTGTTATATTTTTTTTGCCTTTCACGTGTAACATGTATTGGTCCATTTTATGCAAATTTGAACAAGTGTAGTCTCATCTTATTAGAGCAAAGTGAACATATTGCTGTCACATTCATTTTATAAAACAAATATTGCACACTTTGCTTTGCTTTGCTTTTCCATCATCACTTTTATGTACAGGCCGTGTACTATTTCTCTAGTGCACGTTTCCATAAATGCTTGTGTACCTCAAATGTTCGCCAGCACACTTCTTCCATTGACTTATACACAAATGAGAAAACAAAATTGGGCCGGCAACATTCATTTTGCTCATTTTCTTCCAGTAGTTGTGCAAAATACTTTAATGGCATTTCTAATATTTTTGCTCCACTCCGTTCTCGGTTTTTAGTTGTTTTTTAAACCAAATTTGAGGTGAGTTTTATATTCACATTTCTAATATATTCAGGTCAGTTAAATTTTTGTTTACTTCGTCTTGCATGCGTGCCAAAAATTTCATTCCCAGGCCAACATTTTTGTAATTCATTTTTTTGTGTATTCATGTAATACACAAAGAAAAATCAGGACTATTCTGGTCCACTTCAGTATTTGTGTGGAAAAAATGTAAATTGTATTACACAAAAATCTAGTTGCTTGCGTGAAAATGTAAATTGCATCACACAAAATCTAATTGCTTGCATGTAAATTGCCCAGGATATTAAGTTGCTTGCGTACAAAGGAGTGAAGCATGAAAATAATGTATGCGCGTTCAAGTTCCAGGTCATTGATCTTTATTCGACTTCCGTACGCATGCATATTTCAATACGCGTGCATATACATATAGCTTTGCCAAGTCATTTTCATATATCTTCATGCGTGCAAAGTGAAAAAAAAATTCTAGGTACTGGTTTATTTTATTTTCGTGTACCCAGGTAGCTTTATTTTGCATTTGTTTTCAATTGTTTCGTGCATACACGAGTAGAAGTCCAGGCCAACCTCTAGTCTTTTTCAATAGGTACATATGGGAGAGGGGAGAGTACATTGCATTACACGAAGCCTTCACGAAAATGCTTTAAAATATTAATTATGTGTGTCAGTGTGGGAGAGTTTATAGTCAAAAAAATTTCAGGTCACTTTCATTTGCGTGTGTCACTTGTATGCATGTCGTGTTTCGTGTGTGTATGAGATCATTTTACATTGGTTGTGTGCCTAAAAATTTAGTCGCACGTTTCAATATCTTGGTCAAATTTAATTTTGTCTATGTTAGTTTGCACATGCATGTAGCACATGAGGCCAGGTATAGCACGAAAATATATAAATTTCATTGTCAGTTAAAGCAATATCTAGACCGTGTGCAAATATGTGTGCATAATGAAACATTGCCCAGACCACAATATGTACGTGCATGTTGAATTGCACGGAAGTGTTTTAAAGACCAGTGTTAATTTGCTTTGAACCAGTGTTTGGTTTTAAAACGTATTTTACGTCGTTATTTTTATAACGGAAATTTTTACTCTGGTGCTATATTTTTGAAGCGTGTTGTTTTAACGAAATTTTTGACGAATAAAAATTACTGTTGGTTTGACTTCAGTAACCGTCAATTTTAAGGTGAATTTTCAAGCAGTTATCCCACAACGCTGATTTGATGTATGTTTTTACGGTGTTTTGTGAAGCGAAATTTTTTCGTCGAAATTGCTATAGTTGTTGCTATTTTATATCACGTGTTTTAAAAAAATCGTTTTAAAATAAAATTGTTTCCTAAAATTTTACAGTTTGCGTTTTCAAAAGAATGAAGAAGCGATTTAAACGCTTCAGCAAAATTAAGGACTATGAACCCTTACTTTTACTGATTCGCTTAATTCTGAACTTGTCCGTTTGAGAACGTAAATTTTATTTATATAAAATACACAATTTTGCACTTCCAAGGAAACGATGAAGAGATTTAAACATTTAGCAAAACTGCAGAATATAGAACCACGTTTTTACTAATTCGGTTAAATCCGGACTCGTTAATTGAAATATTTGTTGTGATTTGTTGTTTGATGATTTTGATGATTTTGTTGGGCTTTCGAGCCAATATGATGGACCTTCGGGTCAATTACCAGTATTAGACCTTGGGGTCATATGTTGGACCTTTGGGTCATTTGTTGGATGCCAAAAATTATGATGACAGTACTTGGTAGACTTCGGCCATATGTTGATGCATGTGCGGCGTAGCTTAGACTCGCCATATGCTGGGATCGATCCACTTTTATGTTGATTTTTCTAGTTATCTTTTTTTGATTTCTAGATTTTGCGAATTGCTGTTTTGAATTCAATTATGAATTTGAAAGTTGATTTTGATGGAGTTTAATGAAAATTCTTCATTTGAACTATGTTGATTTCTTAAGTTGAATAGTCTCATTCGAGACTATTATTATTTTGCTTGATGTTGTTTATGATTCATTCACTTCTAAGTTTAAATTAGACTGGTCCGTTTATTATTTGCTTCTGAATAATACTCGGGTCAGACCGAGTTATTTCAGGATAATCGCTATCTCTGATTTAGTTGCTGCTTTAGCTTTTGGGATTTCACTTCATCTTTTGTTTAGGCTTCGAATTGTTACTTTTGGTGTATCGACTTTCGTCTCATGTATGTTGATGTCTATGTATATGTATATTCGGTTCATGAGAACCATCGATTGTTGTAGCATGTACCCAGACTTGCCTTCCGCAATATATATATCTAATATTTTTGTTCTGATGTGATTATACTTATCTGTGTTGTTGTTGTTGTTGTTATGAGTTGTTCTGAATTTTTCTTAAGCCTTCGTAGTTTCATTTTAGATTGGATTGAATATATATATTTGGAAGTAATTCACACAACTCCTATTGATGTAATCAATACTCGTCTAAGGCATAACTTATGGATGGTTGATTCTAACAAGCCTTATTCTTCGCAATAGCAGATGTTATTCCTTATAATAACCTTTGTTATTGTGAGCATAGAGGTGGGGCGTCACAACTGGGTTTGTATCGTCGAGTATTTCGATGTCATGAAGTTTGTTGTTGGATTTGACTTACTGATAATTTAAGGCATTTTAAAAGGGTCAAGTTTTAAATATAAAATGTTAACCATATATGTTTTGTAAATTTTAAAATATCACAACTAATGCATACAAATTCCAATTGAAGTGTAGTTCATTACGATATCGACAAACACTGTGTCATCATATGAATTGTTGTCAAGTTCGAATAAGTGAAAAATTATGGTATATTTAAATGTATAGAAATTTAATCACCCGATTTAAAACAAATATCTTCGTTTAAATTTATATGTCATGTCTATTTTAGTTATTTGTCCAGATAAAAACAGTTATGAATTAATTTAAATTAATTATGATGTTTTGACATCTGTTTAGTGGAATAAAACATTGTTCCACTAGTTGTATTTAAATTAGACCTCTGTTGGCAGAATAAATCACCGTTCTGCCATTATTACTGTATATGTGTTTTGGACGTTTACTAGTAGAAATAAAACCCTATTCTGCTATTATATTTTTATTGGAACCTTTTATTTATCTTGATAATTATACTGAGTAATATGATATTGAATTGATTATTAAAAATAGATCGTTGTGAATATCTGTATCAGTTATTCTAGACTGTTATCGAACGAATGGTAATTTGATTAAGTACCATTGGAATTAATAAGTCTTTCCCGATTTTAGGGTTGGCATTTGAACCAAAATTTCTTAAGGATGATTATATATTAATGATATTTTTAAAGTTAATTAATAAATATTTTGATAATGATTTAAAGTTAGTTATTTTATTTGTCTTAAAAATTATTTAAAGAATTTAATTATTCTAATTGTTTAAAAGCGTGTAAATTATTAACTAAAGTTATTTATAATGATTTGGTTAAAGTTAATTATTACTTAAGGATTAATTAATATTAAGATATTATTATTATTCCAAAGATAATTTGTTTAAAAATTAATAATGTTTAAAAATAACATATTACATATCAAACTTTTATAAAAGAGTATTTTCCTAAATTAAATTTGGGAAATTTATTTTGAAACTTTATAAGTATTATTTTGAGATAGTTATTAAATAGAGTTTTTGGGAAACAATGGTATACTTTTATGGCGAAATCGGAGGCAGAGAGTGCCTACATTTAAGTTTGGATTTCTCTAGGATAGAGATGCATTCAACGAGCTATGAATCCATGGTTGATACCGCAAAGTACTTTCCTTATTTATTTAAAAAGGTTTTGAAATATTATTGAAGGAAATGATTTGTGAATATACTTATTTCTGTGAGATAAGTATATACCTTTAATTTAGGGATTTAATTCATTGGACTTAAAATTAAAGAAGGCTTAGCGATTTCAGTGGGAAATGGAATCTTTGATTGAAAAGGTGCTATCATGTACCTTTAAAATCGTTTCGTTCTTCTAGGACGATTATAAGAAAATCCATCCACTAACGATTAGGAGACGATCTCCGATCTTATTTTGTCTGTTTATTTTCTAAAGAATTGGTGTTGGGTTTACCGAAAATATTGAACGTTATTTCGAAGAGACCGGGATCGAATTAGTTATCCGAAAACCACTTCGATCCGACGAATACGTTTTCGAAATGAAGATAAGAGCATGGAATTGAAGATGGAGCATTGAAGTGCAATGGCTAACCGCTACTATTTCTGAAGATGATTACAAAATAAATGTAGTAGGAATAGTGCCTTCAGTTTCGTTCAGACATAGAATGGTCCTGTATGGATGAATGCTATCAGCACATTGTCATTGGAAGGCAATGAGCATTCCAAGTATAAATTCCTTAAAAGGTAATCGTAGCTTCAAGCCTTATGAACTGGGAATGATTGAAAATCAGGGGAGATGGAGCAAGGCTAAGTGGGTTCGCACTCAGTTAGGGTATGTTTATCATCTTTCTAGATACCCTTGGATATTATTACCATGGTACGTGGAAGGATTCGATAAGGGTGGGAACACCCAGGGTGATAGCATATTTGGTCTATCCGGGTTAGGGGAAGGCTGGTCTTATGCTGCAGGGGATCCCAGCGTGGTTCTCAGTACATTTTTCTAGATGTATATTGTGATAGGTGGTGCCCCAGTGCCTAGTTAATTATATGAAATCCATTCTCCAATACGTGCCTTTACGACTTTGGTTGTAGAGCCTAGTATGTTGGAATTTAATCAATATAATAATTTCAGCTATTTGAATAAGTATTTGTACTTAGACACTATTATAATATCATTGGATTTCTATAAAAGGCTTTGGTTATCGTAAGGGAAAACCCGTCGTGTTTATGTGTGGCATGGTCTTACGGGTTACCCTTGATTTTGCAAGGATTTTGAAAGTTTAAATGAACAAAATTCCTTGTGATTTAAATTCTCACGTTGGTTTTACCAGACTGACCCGGATGTGGTTTTTCCTATGTGCTCGAGTCAGACTGAGCGTACTTCTAGGTTTTAGCTGGAAGGATTGGAGCATCAGGAGAGGAGCTGGTGGCCTAGAGACATATTCACGTAGATGATTATATTCCGTTACATTTTAGTTGTGTTTATCAGCAATTGTAAGGATAGGGTGTTACATTTTAGTCCGTGTTGCATAGATTGGTGTACTCTGATTGTTATCTGTTATTTAAATATTATAGTTTGTTTTATGTAAAGATTTTTTACATATTATAGATTATCCGTTTCCGCTATGAAATTCTGTGTTGTTCTATTTTTTCTATCTTCTTTCTACTTTATTTTTCTTACTATCTGCCTTTGTGTTCAATTTAGACTAGACAAGTGTGGTAAAGTGTCCGTTCGAACTGTATGGAAAAGTGGGTCTGATATTAGTCTTGACTAGAATGGATTGTTGAGGAATAAGGGACAGTTGTGTGTACTGGATGTTGGTAACCTAAGGAAGAAAGTACTTAGAGAGTGTCATCGATCGAAGTTTATGATTCATCCAGGAGGAACTAAGATGTATCAGGACATAAAGAGAAGTTTCTTTTGGGAAAGTATGAAAGTGGATGTGGGCTTATGGATAAAGTAGCGTCTGAACTGCCAGCAAGAAAATGCCGAGCATCAGAAGCCGAGTGTATTGCTTCGGCCTTTAGAAGTGCCATTTTGAAAATGAGATTCTATATCCATGGATTTTATTCATGGGTTTCCAAGGTCGAATAGGGAAATGAAAGCATATGGGTCGTGGTAGATAGACTGACCAAGAGTGCACACTTTATTCCCATTAAGTCGACAAGGACGGAACCTACCTTAGGAAAGTTTTTTATGAAGAATATCGTAAGATTGCATGGGATTCTTAATAGTATAGTTAATGGTAGAGATACTTTATATACTAGTATATTCTGGAAGAGTCTGCAAGGAGTTTTAGGTACCAAGGTAAAAATGAGTACCGGTTACCATCCACAAACGAATCGGCAAAGGGAAAGAGTTAACAAAGTTCTCGAAGATTTGCTAAGGGCTTCTGTACTGCACTTTGGAGGGTCATGGAAAGACCATTTGCACTTATTCAGATTTTTCTATAACAATAGTTATCAAACTAGTATAGGAAAGGCAAGGCTATGCTAATCACCAACATCTTGATTGGAGACTCAAGACAAATTAGTTCTTGGTCCAAATATGGTGAGTGAAGCCATAGAAAAGATCGAGTTGATCCAAGCACGGATGAAAGATGCTCAATCTAGGCAGAAAAGTTTTACGGATAAGAGGCATAAGGATTTAGAGTTCTCGTTAGAGATCATGTTTTTGTTAAAGTATCACCGATGAAGGATGTGACACGGTTTGGAAAAAGGGGAAATTGGCACCAAGATATGTAGGTCCATTTCCTATCATAGATAGGATCGGTAAATTCGCTTATCGGATAGAGTTACGAAGCAGTTTGGCAGGAGTCTATACTGTTTTTCATGTTTCTCATCTTAGAAAGTGTGTTCAGTTGGATCATAGATTTTGATTGCTGACATGAAACAAAAATTCTTGAATCTACGACTACGACAACATCCGGACTCAATGACTCAAAGTATGGTTTGTATAGTTATATATTTTAACAAGAGGCGTCAAATGTGTATATAGAATCTAGTTTAGTACTTTGTTAAAATCTTTACTCAGGAATCATCATCCACATTCAAATATAACTTGCATGCATATTTTAATCAAAATCAAGTTTTCAAAAAACGCATGGAGCAGGGCTCGAACTTGGGTAACTAATTTAGAAGACAAGTGCTCCAACAAAATAAGCTATGGTAATTTTTGTTTATCAATAGAATTCGATTGAATGAACAAGGTCATTCAGTCGACTGAATATTATAGGCAACCTATTGAACTTGTGCACATATGTATGCACGTTTATATTTTCAAATTTAGTCGACTGAAGTTCATAGACCAGTCAACCGACCTAGTTCCAACTGCCATTTTCTTAGTAGACACTTCTTTTCATGAATTGCTTTCTTCTTCGTAGAAGGTTATGACCAGTGTTGTTCGTTAAAGTATTTTCACCAAAAGTTATAACTTTCTATCTATTATATATATGCATGAATTTTAATGTCAAATCACTTCACTTACTTTCTTATACTTGAATCATATTTTCTGAATTAACTACTCTCTTGAATTCATACATTCATTGCTTATAATCACAATTTTATATTTCTAAAGCAATTTGAAACTTCCTAATCTTCATATACACACAACTACACACATCATACTTAAGGAAAAATTATAGGAATGGTGTACTATAAGTGATAAATCCATGTTATTAGAAAACACAAGGTCAAGACAATCTACTTTATAATCAAAGTCCTGTTCAGTTATTCAGGCGGTCAAGTGCTATTTTGTTGCTCAGGTGGTCAAGTCCTGTTCTGTTGCTCAGGCAGTCAAAGTCCTGTTCAGTTGCTCAGGCGCTGTAATACATGTTCCTTCGGGTTAAGTGAGGGTTGCTAGCTATAATTCCGGAAGGAGTCTAGGACTGGACGTAGAACGAGAGTTCGAACCAGTATAAAAATCTCTGGTTTCATTTATTTTGCTATTTATTTTTATACTCATATTCCGCATCAGTAACTTAGTTTATATCGCACTGCCACTACATTTACATTGTTTACAACTCTTGTGCATTTCGATCCTATAGCATAGCAGTCGCTTTCATCCTGGGATTTCGATCCTATAACTCTTGTGCATTTCGATCCTGGGATTCTAGAGATCATACCGACATCCTAGAATAAATTGCCATAAAGAGATCCAGTCAAGGCAATATGAAGAGGAAGAGTAATAAAAAAGAATCAAAGGAGAAAACAAGAAAATGCTTCATGGCTAAACTCATGTCATAATCGGTATGCTTAGATTCTTTATATAAAGACCTTTTGTTAGCTAATGATAAATTATAGAAAGATTATAAAACTTTGAATAAAGTTAATGGAATTGTTTTAGCCAAGTTAAAAGATTGTGAGCAAGAAATTTCCAATTTAAAAGAGAAAAATAAATTTTTTGATAAAACAAACTAAACGTTTTGAAAATACCGTAGAAGAACTTGTTTTACAAAAAGATTTCCTACAAAAAGAAAACGAGCAGTTAGAAGGAAAAAACAATAATTTTTTAGAGGAAATCAATGTTTTGCAAAATAAAAATATATTTTTGGAAAATTCTTTAAACAATTCGAGATCTTTAATTTTGCCTCTTGAAAAAGAGAATGAAGCTTTAATTAAAAAGAATTTAAAATTATCTAAAGAATGTGAGATTTTAAAAGTTAATAATAGTATTTTACAAAAAGAAGTATATGATTCCAAGCCAAATTTTGAAAGATTAAATACAAAAGTCATAAATTTTAACAAAGGTAAAGATATCATATCTTCCTTAGTTACAAATTCTAAAGCACACAATGATAAAAGCGATTTAGGCTATAAACAAGCTAAAAGTAAAAATAGTACTAGATATGCATTCTCGTATAATTTTTTTAATGATAGTACTAGTAACAAAGATAATTCTAAAACCACTTACAATTATAATAATACTTTGTTTAAAAATGATAGAAATTATTTTTCAAGTACTAAGCTAATGACCAGTAGTATTAAGATATGGATTCTAGCTAATATAATTGATCATGATAAACAACTTTATATTAGCAACTGCCATAAGAATGTGATTTGTAATGAAAACTATATCTATAAAAGTTCAACCATACCCAAATGGGTATGGTTTCCTAAAAATTAGGAAATTATAAGAACCTTGGGTATCGCATGCTTTAAATGTTAATTTTTTCTAATAACTTACATTATGAGTAGTAGTTATTTTGTTCTATATTGTTCTATGTTAACACTTATGTGGAATATAACTTATGTCATCATATAAACTCTTCTTTTTGTCGATGATAAAGGGGAGAAAGATATCCCTCTATAACACTATTTGCAGGAATAAACGATGCAAGCACAAATTAAGGGGGAGAAATGATTAATTATTTACAGGAATATATAGCAATATATAGCATAGATTCAGGGGGAGAAAACTATAGCACAATTGTAGGAATATATTCAAGGGAAGAGATAAGTCAACAAAGATTATCGAAGATTCGTCCGTAGAAAATGGAGTTGTCATCATCAAAAAGGGAAGAATGTTGGATTATAGGTTTTGATTGCTGAATGAAACAACAATTCACGAATCTACAACTACGATAACATCCGGACTCAACGACTCAAAGTATGGTTTGTGTAGTTATATATTTTAACAAGAGTCATCAAATGTGTATATAGAGTCTAGTTTAGTGCTTTGTTAAAATCTTTCCTCAAGAATCATCATTCACATTCAAATAAAACTTGCATGCATATTTTAATCAAAATTAAGTTTTCAAAAAATGCATGTAGCAGGGCTCGAACTCTGGTCACTAGTTTAGAAGACAAGTGCTCAAACCAAACGAGCTATGGTAATTTATGTTTATCAATAGAATTCATTCGACTAAACAAGGTCACTACATCAACTGAATATCTATAGGTAGCCTATTGAACTTGTGCACATATGTATGCACATTTATATTTTCAAATTCAGTCGACTGAAATTCATAGACCAGTCGACTGACCTGGTTCCAACTGCCATTTTCTGAATCGACACTTCCTTTCATGAATAGCTTTCTTCTTCGTAGAAGGTTATGGCCATTGTTGTTCATTAGAGTCGTTTCACCATAAGTTATAACTTTCTACCTACTATATATATGCATGAATTTCAATATCAAATCACTTCACTTACTTGCTTATACTTGATCGTATTTTATGAATTAACTACTCTCTTGAATTCATACATTCATTGCTTACAATCACAATTTTTATATTTTTAAAAACAATTCAAAACATCCTAATCTTCATATACACACAACTACACACATCATACTTGAGGAAAAGATTATAGGAAGAGTGTACTATAAGTGATAAATCCGTGTTATTAGAACACATAAGGTCAAGACAATCTACTTTGTAATCAAAGTCATGTTCGGTTGCTCAGGTGGTTAAGTCCTGTTTTGTTGCTCAGGTGGTCAAAGTCTTGTTCGGTTGCGCAGGCACTGTAATACATGTTCCTCTGGGTTAAGTGAGGGTTGCTAGCTATAATTTCAGAAGGAGTCTGAGATTGGTATTGTAGAATGAGAGTACGAACCAGTATAAAAATCTCTGGTGTCATTTACTTTACTATTTGTTTTTATACTCATATTCTGCATCAGTAACTTAGTTTATATCGCACTGCCACTGCATTTACATTGTTTACAACTCTTTGCCATTTCGATCCTATAACATAGCAGTCGCTTTCATTTTCATGATCCAGAGACTACTATTGCACCGACAACATTGGAAGATTTTCTAGTGGAATTTGAGATGACTTTGATTAGGCAACTATTTCATGTTGTAGTAAGAGATGAGAAGAAGCTAAGTAACATGATAGTCAATTTAGTGAAAGTCCAATGGAGTGTAAGGAAAAGGAATGTACTTGGATGACAAAGGACAAGATTAGGGAAACTTATTTCAAATTATTGTGATGGTTTGTTCTATACTTGTTATATAGACTTTGTTGCTGATAGGATATACTAGCACTGATTGTTACAAATGTTTGCATGTTTGATATGCATGTTATGTATTCCTTACTGAATTTTGAGAATGAAATTCTTTAGGTAGGGGAGCCTGTAGCACCTTTGATTTTTTTTTAATATTATTCAGAAGATTTAATAAAACCAATTAAATAGAATAATGTGTGGTGTGATAAGGAGATTGGATTTGATAATTAATTGGGTTAGGCCTTAACTAATCAACAAATAAGATAGCATTAATTTACAAATAAGTAGAAGGACTTATGAGAGGGGAAAAATAGGAATAGCCCTCATTTCCTAAACATAAACCCTTTCCCTCTCATTCCTTATTCACATTTCATTCACATCAATAGAAGCAAAGTAGAAGCCAACCATTGCTAAGGGATTTAAGAAGAGAAAAGCTAGCAGATCAAGTTAAAGCTAAGGGGAATCAAATCAACACACTCAAATCTTAACTCTTTTTATCAAATCAAGGTAAATAATTATATCCATCTCATCATTATGTGTTTGATTTTTGGATTTTGATTGTTTTGGAATTGATTGATGATAATACATTATGATATGGTTGATTTTACCATTGATTGATTGAATAATGATTTATTGAAATTTTTATAGAATTATTATGTTCGGTTTTAAAGGAAAAACCTTAGTAATTGATCTCGAAATGATTTGACTACTAGATATGTTGTGTAAAACATAATTTTGAAGATGGACTTTTTATTCCATAATTTTTTGAATTAAGGGGAATATTTTATGAATTTCCTAAGGATAAAAGGGAATTTATTTCAATTTAATTTATTAAATAATGATTTTGATCGTGAAATTTTTATATGTTAATGAACATGTTATGTTCGACTTTTGATTAATTTCGAGGATTTTTCCCAAATGTTTTTGATTTACTATGAATTTATTAAGCTAGAAAAGCTTAATAATTATATTAAAATATTAATATAAATTTAATGGTTTGCAAATTATGTTGGAATTAAAAATTCTGATCCATGGCAGTTTTTATAAAAAGAATTTGACAAAGTAAATTACAATCCAATAGGAATTTGACAAAGGATAAGAGTTGGTGAAAAGGATATACTTTATATAGCAAAATAACAGTTTTTATGTTAATTCCGAGTTTGCCATGTCACCACTTCATCGATTTCGCTAGTTTGGCACGTCAACACTTCATCGATCCCACCAGTTTAGAGCATGTGACTGCTTCACGATGTCACCAATTTAGACATGTCACCACTTCATCGATGCCACCAGTTTAGGCATTTCACCACTTCATCGATGCCACCGGTTTAGGGCATGTCACCACTTCATCGATGCCACCAGTTTAGGCATGTCACCACTTCATCACTACCATTAGTTTGTAACGATATGGAAATTTTAATGATTTTTATAATATAATTGACTAAATTTTTCTTGAAAATTTAATAATAAAATTTAGCAATGATAATTTGACATTCGAAATACGTCTATTTAAACGTAGCAAGTGTCAGATTTTCATTAGAAAATATGAAAGTTTGTTTGGTTGTGAAATTTCAATTTAAAAATATAAAATCAATTAAATTAGATGGAAATAAAATATTTTAAAATCTGAATATTTTTACATAATAAAAATGTAGGCTTTTTTGAATGATATGTCATATTTCGTTTCGTCAAATTTGGATGCTATAGCCTCATTTATCTTTTTCTCGGCGTTTTAGCAGCATTTTCAGCAGCGAAAATCGAGCTTTAATAGGATGGTAATATTGCTGATATCCGTGTAGTATTTTGTTCGTCTCGTCGTGCTGATCTTCGCAGTGTATTCATTTGTGCACTTCGGTGCTCGGTACGCGGCAAAATCAGTAAAACAATTAATCGTATCGGTTCCGCATTTGAATCATTTAGGCTTTCGGTGTCTTTTCATTTGTTCACCTGGTACAGTTAATAACCAATAGCCATAAATATTTGCAAAAGTCAACGGCCGACCATTACCATTCCCTATATTAAGTATATTATTTACGGGTTCGTTTCCTTTTCTCTCTCCTTCTTTCATTTTGTTCATTTGGATTCGTTCTGACTTTTTCTGAGAAATATAAAAATATGTAAATAAATTGGAAAGCTTTTATATTTTGCTTATTCATATTTTTCCAAGTAGCCTGCACATATTCTTCTAACCCTGCTCGGCCATGGCTTGCACTCCACCATCTCCCACTCTTTCCAAACCCACGATAGCTCATCGGCACCCCAGACCCACCCCTCTCTCTCCCGCACTCATTTCCCTCACCATATAGAAGCTCCATACTCAGACCGACCTGCACCTCCATAATGCAAGTAGCGAAACCCATCAATCCTTGTTTTTAGAAATCCATCATCACCAAAGCTAGCAATTCAGCCTCTCCCCTATGCTTTCCCTCCGCCTTCGCGTCAAACCTACGCCTCCAGACCCACATCTGCATACAACAGTCAGCTTGCAAATCCATTCCACATGTGATAGCCCCACATCATTCCCATCCGACCGGTTTTTCATCCCTCAAGTGCATGCAAACCCCACGATATCTCAGCCCGCCTCCATCTTCTTCCTTCCTGCTGGCCACTTTAACCCATCCGAGCCTACCCTCCGCTCCACACAGCCCATCATCGAAACTCCATAGCCAAGCAATTCGCACTAGCAGCCGCAACTCCACGTGACCGAGCACCCATCTTCACAGCCACCTCCTCAACTTGACCACACCACCATCAGCCTCTGACCGTGCGCAACACCTTCCCCAAAACACAGCTGCTTCCACGTTTAGATTGTTTGCCAGAGAACAACACCTTCTCCCATAGCATCCCCTCTTCAACCGTACACAATTGCTTTTTTTATTTATTTGAATTTTATAAATAACCCCAAAAGCTGTCAACATACCTGACAGGTAACCAAAGCATAAGGAAATACATAAAGCGCCGAAAAAGCAATAAGACAAACAATAACAGACGACCGTAGAAACGGCGAGAACAGACAATAAGGAGAGGAAGTCGCCCTCGTGATATAGATGCCAAACAAACCGGCCGAGATCCAAACAACCGCAAATGAGAACGCCGATAATGAGCTCCGGGTTTTCCACCACCCGTGATCCAATATAAGAAGAGGAGTAAAGTCTCCGATCCAAACCTGAATATCCAGAGCCTGAAAACCAATAGCCACAAAATCAGAGAAAAAAAAGGGAGAGGGAGGATGAATCGGAGACGAAAACGCCATAGCCACCTGGCTCGGAATCGGGTGTCATCCGATTCCCGCTCTATAGGAAGACTGAGAACATGTAATAGATAACAGGTCCACAAGGCGACCAGAACGAGAACTGACCGAGCCCTTGAAAGGTCTTCCACGAAAAGCCAAGAAAACATCGTTTCTAACCCGACGAATAATGGAAGAGGGATCCATGGGTGATTCCTCAAAAATTGCCTTATTCCGCGCGCACCAGATGTGCCAACATATCAGACAAGGAATCAAGCGGAAGAGGATAGAGCGAAGAGATTTACCAGAGATTCCTTTCCACCAGGTTCTCTGTAATTCATCCGTCGAACTGTTGCTACCTCGGATACCCATCAGATTTCCGAAGTAATTCCAGCAGGATCTGGTAGAGAAACCTGAAAAAAGCAAGTGATCCAAAGATCTGTATCCCCATTTCTGCAGCATCTACAACGGGAGACATAGGGAATGTCAATCCTTTGAATGTTCTCATCAATTGGAAACCCTTTATGAAGGGTTCGCCACATGAACAAAGACACTTTAGGAGGGATTCTAGCGTCCCAGATGAAAGAGAAAATTAGGAGAACGGGAGCGGGATTACGAGCTGAGCTCCAGGCCTTTAAGATGGAAAACGGACCGCCATCCCATCCGGAATGACCTCCATGTGAATCAGAAAATGATTTTACCGATTGCATGTGCTTCCAAGTCTCACTTGCGAATGATGGAGATCCGGAAAAGCCAATAGACGCCAGCCTCTGGTACTTGGCATGTAGGAACGTCGCCCATAAGGAATCGTTTGTCCCAAACCTATACCACAACTTGCAAGCAAAAGCCGAACAAATGTCCTTTGGGTTTCGCAAACGAAGAGCACCCTCGTTCTTGGGACGGCATACGACGTCCCAAGATACCCAGTGATGACGGTGATTGTCAACCTTCGACCCCCAGAAGAAGGAAGAGGCCAAAGATTGGAATGACCGAAAGAAAGGAGACGTAGGGGTCATCGCGGCGAAGACATGAGTGCCCAACGATCCTAATACCTACTTTATGAGAACCAATCTTCCTGCTTGAGAAAGAAGAGACGCATTCCAACGGATAATCTTCAACCCGCAATCCCAAATTTGATATTATGCCATAATTGCTTCAGCCAGCCGAGTATACGGTCCATCCCATGCCATTAGCAGCCTTCCGATTTGATTTTATATAAATATCATTTTATAAATATTGATTTAAGTATTGTTTTTGAATATATATATATATATATATATATATATATATATATAGGAATTTTGAAATTTAAATATGTGTTTTAATTAAATATCGATTTTAATATATATATATATATATATATATATATCTGTGTGTGTGTGTGTCTGTGTGTTATTTTAATATGAGTTTTAAATTGAATATTGATTTTAAAATGTAATATAAAAGGTTTATTTTAAATACATGAGTAAAATTTTGATTTTAAAATTTTTGAATATGATATGTTATTTAAATTGCTCACCTATGGTTGATATATGACACCATAACATGTTGTATATACATTATGTTTAAATTTGTTAATTACGACATAAGCTTGTCATTGATGTGTATGTTATTTTATGTTATTATTATATTGTTCTCACTCTGCAAGTTCCCTGATAGTTAGGAATTCCCTATGGGTTGAAATGACATATACCCGAACGATCTTATAGATTATGGAAAATCGTTATCGATTGAAATGACAAACCCAAACGATTTTATTTATTTTTGAAAATTTGGGATTGCGGGTTAAAATGATATAAACTCATAAATTTAAATTATTACACATTGAAATGATAAATATCCATATCAATTGACCATAGGATAGAAAATTATATACGGACATCATTGGTCTATTTTGAAAAATTATTTCCAAAGTTTTTGAAAGGAAATATACGGGTCGTAATAAATATTGATTTTAAGAATATAATATAAAGACTTTATTCCAACATATGTGTAAAATTTAGATTTTAAAATTATATCTTTTAGACATTTTAAAATTATAAGTAAAGGTTTAAAAGGTAAATTATAAAATTTTACTTATAACTTTATTATTTTAAAATATATAAACTAAGATTTAAAATAGATTTAATAATAATGATTTAATTTAATAATAATAAATATAGTAAGTTTTAATATGAATTTTATTTGACTATTATATATAATATGTTTTAAATATTTATTTACAATTCATATTAATATTTTAAAATAGATTTTGTAATAACTTTAATAAAATTAAGGTTGGAAAGATAAATTGAGTTGACAAGTAAATTTACTTATTTAAGAATTGAATTTAATAAGTATTGAGTAGAAACTTATTGATTTTGAGGTTTTAAGGATATGATTTGTAACTTAATAACTAGATTTGAATAAAGGTGATTACATAATATTTTTTCAATTTAAATAAAATCAAAATTTAATATTAAATTTTGATTTAAATTTGCAATTTGATTTTTTTTAAATATTTATAAAAAGGTGATAAAGTGAATAATTTCAAATTTAATATAACTAGAGTTAGATGTTTGATTTTAATTTTAATTTGTAATTTGAGATTCTATTTAAATGTTATTAAAAATGATTAAGTGAATATTTTCAAATTTAAATAAAATTAAAATTAGATTTTGAAAATAAATGAAATTTATCAGATTGAGTTATTGAAAATTGTTTGAGTATTTAAATTTTGAAACCTATTGAATTGGAAGTGGTTTAAGTTTGTAGTGCAAAACCGGATTTAAATCGATAAATTAAAATGGTTTTAATGAGAAATTGAATTTACCTTTGACTTTTAATTGAAATTGTTGAACTGAGATTGATTCAAATTGTATTTTGGAATTAAAGTTGACTTGAATTGATTATGAAATTGGAGGAAACATGTCTAATTTGTAACTATTTTAATATATATTTATTTTAAATTTATAAAAAAATTTAAGTATATATATTTTAATATATAAATTATTTTAATGTATAAAATGTTTTAATCTATAACCTATTTTTAAATATCACTATCTTAATTTATAACTATTTTAATATATATAAACTATTTTAGTTTATAACTATTTCAATATAGATAAACTATTTTCAATATTTAAACTGTTAAGTTGGAACTGTTATGATTTATATTTAATGGATTTAAATACAAATATTTTGATATGAAGACTTAAATTATTTTGTGGTTATGATTTTTAAAGCGAATATGATTGTGAAAGTGAATATGATTTTGAAAGTGACATGATTTCTAAAGTGGTATGACTTTGAAATGAATATGATATTTTGATAATGAACTATTTGAAATATAAAATAACCATGGTGCGAAATAAGCGTTTGGCTGTTAAAGAGATCATGATCGGATATTGTCATATTCTCTGCCAATACCGAAAATCACTTTAACAACTGTGCACGTGGTGGAGATTCCAAAACGAAGTAGGATGGTCTGGCGAACAATTCTATATGAGGTATTAACGCAGCCCTGACTCCCGTGAGTCAGCTTGATGTGACTAAAATAAGAGCTATACCAGGCCAAGTGAGGTCGCACCTCCGATCGAGCATGCTTCTTCGATACCGTTCTATTACTTTTTAATTTGATTGGGTACACCTTTGATTTGGGAGTGTGTCTCGAGATGGGCAGTAGTAGCTCCTATGCGTTACCACCAGTCCGAGAGTGCAAACGGAAGAATCCTACCCTGGCATTGCCTCGTGTGCCTTGTCACATGCCTTATCATGCATTCTACGAGTTCGGTTTTTATTGTACCTATGGAGTGCCTTCTAACAGCCCTCCAGTTTATGAAGGAATTACGGTACTGTATAGACTACATAATATATATAAAAATGTGTTAAGGGAGATATGGGTAACGTCTTAACACTATTTTAATAGTTTACTTTACTATAAACATTATCTATGTAGCGTATTGTACTATGTATGTAGATAGTTTCATGGATCCTTAAAGGATGGGAATCCCAAACATCCTTTAAATTATTTGTATTTCACTTGGAAATTTCACTTGAGTTGATTTACTTGCATAAGAATGTTAATCCTGACTCGAGTGTTTTGTGTTTTTCTTTATGCTCGGCTAAGACTGAGTGTCACAACATTTGAGACCCGCCTTTGGAGAATGGAGCTTTGCTTGAAGATCTATCTTATATTTATTCAGCTTTTGGTTATTTTCAGTTATTTTGTTCAAACTTGTCAGTTTCTTTTGTATTGAGGCTTCTATGTATTCGATATTTCTTATTGTATTTTTTTAAACTCTGATGTTTTGTAGTAGCTTCATGAACTATTATTTATCTATTCCGCTGCTTATTGTTATATTACTCTATGACTGTGATTCTGTAATTGATTTATTTACTGCATATGCTGAGTTTTGCCAAATATAAATTAATAATCTGTTGTTTTGAGCAATTCAAGTTTGATATGTGTGGATGATTATTGATTTGAATGGTTTGAAATTTTCAAGTCATTACATCGTTTAAGGCAAGTCACCACTTCATCGATGCCATCAATTTAGGCATGTCACCACTTCATAGATGCCACCAGTTTAAGACATGTCACCACTTCATCGGTGCCACCAGTTTAGGCATGTCATCACTTCATATATTCCACCACTTTACGCATACAACATCACCATTGATGCCACCATTTTATACTAGCAACATCAATGCTGATGCACATCTTTGGAGACATATCGTCAACGTTAATGCCATATGTTTGGACATATGTTGTCAATGATAATACCACTCTTTGGACATATGTCATCAATGTTGATGTCACCTCTTTGGTCATATGCCATCAACATTGATGCCACCTTTTGTACCTAACATCAATGGATGATGTTATGTTTCAAGGAAATAAATAGCGATTTAGCCCAATTTTGTATGAAGTTGCCAATGGAAAACCTAATTTAATATTAAATAATTTTGTTGTGTATGTGATTATTGGTTAAACATATTTTATTGAATAATGCTATATTTTCTTATTAACAATTGATCATTTAAACTTACATATTTTATCATTCTATACTCTCATTTCATGATCCAATACTGCATATTGGAATTTCGGAAGGCAGAATTACCAGTTAGGTTGTCCCAGTAGTGGATATGGACTAACTAAAATCTAGAGTGAGTAGAATTGCATCCAAGAGATTAATTATGTACCTCGGTTCCTTACCATATTTACTTGCATAGTATTTTGAGATACACTTATCGCTCACACCAGACTGTTGTCGGATCCAAGGTTTTATTCTTTTTTGATATTATCTTGGATACTCTTAAATGAATAGACTAGATAACAGGTCTAGTTAATGCAGAAGCTGTGCAGAGGACGAGCTGGATGAAGCTATTTCAGATTATATACTTAGATGGATTTCTATGCCTATTACATTGTGCAGCATTGGGGAGCCTAAGCAATGACTTCTATTTTTCCTGTTATGAGACAACTGTCAAGTTTATTTCCATTGTGTAAATTCTATTACATTTGTATATAACTTTGTGGATCTGTGTTCTGGTGATTTTTTCACATAGTTATTATCGTCTCTCCTATTATATTTGTGATATTATATTTTATCTATGCGCTATGAGATATTCGATAGGTTATATGATGTATTTGTTTCATTTTCAACCTTGATAATTGTTTGCGCCAAAAATGGTCACAAACCCCAAGTATCGTGAAAGCACCGAACAATGAATATAAATCAGCAATATTCAAGCACAAATCTCAGATCTAAGCAAGCAACAAACAGCAATCCAGAAATAACAATCAGAAATGCAAGATTTATAGTGGTTCGACTATCTCCGAGATATGTCCACTTCAAAGTTTTATCTTTTATTGATGTTCTTTGCTGATTACAAATGATTGCAGCAGTTACAAGGATTGAATTTCGACTATAACAGCAATGGAAAGAAGTAGAATCGAATCCGGCAGAGTCTGGACGTTGAATAGCAAAAAGATCCCTCTTCTGTAGGCTTCAGGGGGCTATTTATAGGCGCATGAGGCTGATATCGCGCTCAAACTTCGGAAGACTTCTTCTGGCATGTGAGTAGGCCTATGCGACCGGTCCCACCAAGTTTCAACTCGATTTGTGATGGATACGAAACAAGCGCATGTCCTGTTGATGGATACGAACTCGATCGATGGGAGGTTGATGGATACGAAATGTGACGTGATGATGGATACGGATTCCATCGATACGAAGTTCATGCTGTCTGATGGATACGAAAATGTGACTTTTTCCTTCAACTTGCATCGATCATATCTTGAGCATATGAACTCGGATTGACTTGAAATTTGGAATGCGGGCTTCCATGGCTTTGCTTGCCATGTCTTGTCAATTGCGGCCTGATCCGGACTCGGACAAAATTCATCGATATCCATGGTTGTTCTGCAATGTATAGTTGATATTCATGACTTGTTATTATCGATTTTCAGTTAATTTTTAGGTATCTCGGCTTTGCCAAAAGGTGGGATAACACTTTGCCCCCCAAAACATGCCTTTTGGTAAAAGGTGTGCTTTGATCAGTCTCAAATCGAATGCAGTGAGTTTATGTTTTATTCAAAGCTTATAGCATTTTCAATAAAGTGCATGGCTGTTCGAAACCAAATCGTTATCCATTTCCTCCCGTGGAAGTTAAAAATGAAATTCTAAAGTCTCTCTTGACTTTCGGTGGTCACTCCGGACCCTTACCAAGCCCATTCCAGACTTGGCTATTGAATAGAAAGATCCCATTGCGCTCCGGCGTTGCTCTCTATCCCTTACACTACGGCCCCAGCTAGGGCATATAGCGTTGTCTTGGTTGTTCTAAACCGATCATAGCCTCTCCGGGCTCTTGCTGGACCCCATCCTGTCACTCTCCGGTGAAGGGGAAGCAGCGTTAAGTGAGTCGATCTTGTCGCTCTCAGGCGAAGCAACTCACTTCTTGCACTCCGGACCCCACCTCTCCGGGTAGGGCCATAAAGCGATCATTTTCATGTTGGTTTTAATATTCATCCTTTAACTCTCCAGTGAAAGGTCTATTTCAAGAAATTAAAGTTCGTTTATTAAATTCAAGTCCTAGATGTTTAATCTCAAACATCAGGAGAAAACTAAACATTGCCTCTCCGGGAAGATCGGTCTATTTCCATCTTAGTGCATGCCTAGGGATCTATCCTGTTCCCGTACATGAGTAAGTGGAATAGTCGTTTATTTTTAAACTCAAATCTAAGAAAACAAATCGACGAAAGTCCAAATCTCGAACTTGGCCCTTGCCATCATAATCAATTGATGATGAGTCGTAATCCCGATCCAGGATCAGTTCTGTTAGGCGGAGGCAGCAGTTGTTCAGGTCTTACGGTCGCAGTCCGTTCCCTGGTATACTGTGGCAATCTACCACTCCTGGCATATTCTTCCACCTCATCTTTTAGGTGACGACATTCAACGGTAGTATGCCCATCCAGCTCGTGGAATAGGCAATATTTTCCAGTTCTACACTCCCGCTCAATGGGATCTCTCCTGGATGGTTTTCGATAGGGGAGTTGCCCCCGAGTTTCAGTGTAAATCCTATCTAGACTTGCCGTCAGATCTGTGTATTGTATGAATCTGGGCTCTCGGAATTTCTTCCGTTTATCAGGACCGTCACGTCTATCGTCCTACTTTCTCTTTCCTTTGTCCGCTCTGGACTGTTCCCTGGCGGTTCCTTCGCCCTGCACAGCATTTATTTCTCACCTTTCGGCTTGTGATTCTTCTAACCGAATGAATCTTTTAGCTTCATGATAAAATTCTCCAAGATCTTGTGGTGGATCTCTTGCCAAAGAATCTTTGAATTCGGTGCCTTCCCCAACTCCTGCCATCGCCGCCATCAAAATCATCGATGGATCCGGCGATCTACAGAAGCCACCGTTGCATTGAATCGCAGTAAGAACTATTTTATGGACTCTCCGGTCCTTTGCTTTATTGAAGTAGGGTCATCACACTCTTGGGTCGCTTCACGTGGACCCTGAACTGTCTCATGAAGCAATCTACAAGCTCGCCCCATGTTCTGATTGATCCGTTCTCTAGCTGCCTAAACCAAAGCGCAGCCAAATCTGACAAGTATAGAGGGAAGCATCGAGCCATCACTTCCTCAGATGCCCCTAGCACTTCCATGTTCCTAATGTATCTGGTAATATGCATCGTTGGGTTTGACTTCCCGTCATAAGGATCCAGAATGGACAGTTTGAACTTTGGAGGGTTCCTTGCATTTTTGATATTCGGAGTGAACGGACTACGACTGACTTCTTCTAACCCTCCACTCGACAATCCTCCTCTCATGATTCGTCGCACTAGACCAATCATTCTTTCATCTCCATCCAGGGGTTGCCCCCTTGTCCCCCTAGTCTCGAAGGGAATTCTGGCACATACTCTTCGTGTGGCTCAGTAACATTAGCATTGACTCCAGCCTGCTGGGCTTCATCTATGGGTCTTCCTCCAGTGTCTGACTGAGGGTCTGCCCCCAAGTCCTTGTTGATTGCTATCAGGTCCTGCATTCCAGTCCTGAACCTGACCTTCATCGGTTTTCACAATACTGACTCCTTGTCCTGCACTTGCAGCCGCTGTGGTTGGCCCAAGGTTCTGCACGTTCGCTGCTCTCATCTGTTCGAAGAAATTCTGCAGCATCTCTTGTTGGCTTTTCATCATTCTTTCATGCATTAAATTAGCCATAGCCTCCATCTCATCCCGGGTGATGTAGATCGAAGCTTGTCCTTCTACAGCTCCAGAGGATGCCTTTGGGCTTCCTCCTTGTTGGCTTCTCTCAACCCTCTGCCTTCTACTCTTTTGTCTAGTCATTTTCTCTAATTCTGAATTCTTCAAGCTTTTCGAATCAGAACTTTAATCCGATGCAGCGGGTGCTAGTTCTTCTCAGTGAAAGCACCAAAGTGTTTGCGCCAAAAATGGCCACAAACCCCAAGTATAGTGAAAGAACCAAACAATGAATACAAATCAGCAATATTCAAGCACAAGTCTCAGATCTAAGCAAGAAACAAACAACAATTCAGAAATAACAATTAGAAACGCAAGATTTATAGTGGTTCGGCTATCTCTGGCCTACGTCCACTTCAAAGTTTTATTTTTTATTGATGTTCTTTGCTGATTACAAATGATTGCAGCAGTTACAATGATTGAATTTCGACTATAACAACAATGGAAAGAAGTAGAATCGAATCCGGCCGAGTCTGGACGTTGAATAGCAAAAAGATCCCTTTTCTGTAGGCTTTAGGGGGCTATTTATAGGCGTAGGAGGCTGATATCGCGCTCAAACTTCGGGAGACTTCTTTTGGCATGTGAGTGGGCCCACGCGACCGGTCCCACCAAGTTTCAACTCGATCTGTGATCAATACGAAACAATTTCGTATCGATCAAAAAATGATACAATCGAGTTGAAACTTGGCAGGACTTTTCTTTAGCATGTATGCAAGCTGCTGTGAAAATTTCATTGCATTTGGATCAATGGTTTAGGAGATATGATCGATGATAATTTGGATTGCTCGATGGCTGATTGGTTCGAGTCCATTGATTCGAACCGATCACTTCGACTCGATGGCAACACGCGTGAGCAAGTTGACGTGGCGCGCGCTCTTTTGTGTCGATCCGCTTTTCACTCTGGTTTGATCGAGTCACTCCGAGTATTTCGCCCCGTTCGCATCCATAACTCACGCATCATCTCTGCCTGTTTGACTCGATGGATATGAACAAGCAATTATTTATGTATTCGAACAAGGACTCCTGATGGATACGAAGTGGTCAGCGCCTGATGGATGCAAAGTCATCTGATGGACTCGAGTCAGATGGATACGAAGGACTTGTATCCCTGACCGATACGAAGATGTTGGATTTGAATGGAAGCTCATCCATGGATACAGACCTTGTCTAGCTGGATGGATATGAAACAGGACGTTGCCGATCGATACGAAGCGCATGTCCTGTTGATGGATACGAACTCGATCGATGTGAGGTTGATGGATACGAAATGTGATGTGATGATGGACATGGATTCCATCGATACGAAGTTCATGCTGTCTGATGGATACGAAAATGTGACTTTTTCCTTCAACTTGCATTGATCATATCTTGAGCATATGAACTCATATTGACTTGAAATTTGGAATGCTAGCTTCCATGGCTTTGCTTGTCATGTCTTGTCAATTGCGGCCCGATCCGGACTCGGAAATAATTCATCGATATCCATGGTTATCCTGTAATGTATAGTTGATATTCATGAGTTGTTATTATCGATTTTCAGTTAATTTTTGGGTATGTCAGCTTTGCCAAAAGGTGGGATAACAATGATCGTCCTATATCAACCAGGCATGACTGTAGCACACTATTTTGATATTAGCGATGCCAGTAGTATTGGGAAGTCGTCACATCAACAATTTCTGAAATTATATGTATGGAAATACAAAGTCTTCTGATTACTTATTTTAGCATACCACTTAGCTGCTCCTCACTGTAAAGAGCCAATTTCAAGGACTGTTTGACAAAGTAAAGAAAAGATATATTGGTTGAAATGGGAGATGTCTGAATTTAAGTGGTAGAATTGAGCTAATTGAAACAGTGATACATTTTACAGTGCTCTTTTGGATACAAATAAATGTCATTGAATGTGATGAACCAAATTAACAGTATATGAGCAAACTTCTTATTGCAAGGGAGGAAACAACAAACAACTAGAATAATGTGTGTAAACTAAAGGAAAAGGAAGGTATAGGTTTGAGAAATTTATAAGATACTACAAAAGATTTGTCGGTTAAATCACTATGGAAGTATCCTAATGGATGCATCCAAGATATTATGGTGAGAATTTTTTTGGGTGATGCAAGAAGATAATAGTTCCTCCTATATGAGGAAGCTAATGTAGAAAAATAATAAGTTTTTGTCAAGGCTTGTTTGGGAAGAAAATAGAAAATGGGGATGATACAAGTTTGTGATTTGACCCACAGATAAACAAAAATCATTGATCAACATATTAGAGTGGCAACAACTTAGCTACTTAGGGGTGCAAATAAAGAGGGATCTTCTCTAATTGATAATGAAAATAAGAGCCCTAACAACCTCCACCTATCCTCGATCATTTGTAATCAAATAAGGAAAGCACACATTTATAGTAAAATTTCAATAGACTTATGGTGGTGAAAATCAAGTTAGAATGGGGAGTTTAGCTTAAGTTCTTCTACTAGTACACAACATTAATCATATGTATGGAATAAGGTTAATACCCCCAAAATGTTTCATGTACCTCTTACTAGATTTTGTGAATATGTTGAACACATTGGATAGAATTAAAAAATAGAGTAACAAACAATCCACAATATGCAAGCTTTGGAACAGAGTTGAGGAATTACATGAACACCTTTTTTTCAAATGTGTCCATTCTATTTAGACTGGCAAAGTATAAAATAGAAATGACAACTTAATCATTATCATAATGAGAATTTTAAATATTTGTTGGAATTTTGAATATATCTTTTACTAAAAAAGGATTTCATTTATGATATAGTGGATGTAGCAGTTAGCACAATAGTTTGGCATAGATGGATCGAGTGAAACAAAAAAAATTTCAAAATCGGAGCATGCCAGCATAGGAATTATTAGAACTAATTTTAAATGTTGCAAAATTATCATAAGCAAGTCCAAAAACACGGTAACAACATGTAATAAGGAAATGATTTTTTTTTAATAACTTTAGCCTTATTTGATTCTTCTTATGGATACATTGACGACTTGAGATGGCCATAGACTGATTTAGTGAAGCTATGTTCTACATTGCAGTACTCATTTTATCTTCAGAGCAAAAGTGATGGCTTAGATTTCAATAATCAGTAAGCAAATTAATAAAGTAAGTTGTAGCTAGTACAACCTATGGTGAATTTCTGTTAGATATGGAAGTTATAAAGATTCCATAGGATGACTTTAGTGTCTTTCTGAACCATTTTGTGTCGTAGATTGAGATGTCTTGAAATGTGACTCGCCACTAATAACATATCTGGAATAGTTTGGAGATAGGAGACACAAATTAGATGCATTGAATACTAACTGGAGTTGCATGTTTTACTACTTTTCTTGCGGTGTAGTTATTAGAGAGATGATGTAAAGATTTTGTTGACTGGAGGACAATTGAAGGAACGAGTGTGTGGTTTTCTTCTTTTATTTTTGTACATGTACATTTATAAAGACATATTTCTCCTACGTAGATGAGTTCTAGCATATGAGATCTCTATGGCTCGATCATCCCCAATTTTGGAACAGTAGCAGAAACTTTATGGATTTGTAGTTTAATATATGAAAATTACATGTACTCTTTTTCCTTGCAAGGTATGCATTTAGGTTAGGAGGATTGTAAGGTTTTCTATAAGACATATTATTGAAGAAAGTGGAAATTAGCCACAATGGCCTCTTTAGCAAGTGCAAATAGTTTCTAGGACATACAACTGAAATAATTACTTTTAAGGACAAAATGCAAAATAATTAATTTCTAAGGCCTAAAAACCTATGAAATTATATCCTTGAAAGTAATTGAACTGCTAACTTTGTCCTTAAAAGTAATTATTGTGCTGACTTTGGCCTTGAAATTAATTTCTATGGATGTGTGTCCTAGAAACTAATTGGACTGTAAAGTTTGTCCTTCTAGTGAAATGCCCCTTATTGAAATATATGAATGTGGGTTGTAGAAATATGAATCTTAAGGCTAATTTAACACTAGAGTGGGTGAAAATTATTTTCTAACTTATGTAAATATTTTTAAATTCTTGCAAGATTAATATTAAATCATAGATTATTAACATAGAAATATACCAATAGTCAATCACAAATGCAATCATATATAAAAATAAAAGCAATAAATAAAGTACATAGTTAGACAGATGACACCAAAGATTTTATACTGGTTCGGGTTTCTCCTATACCCAATCCTGTACAATTGATTGTACAGATTCTTTTCAAATGCCAATCTTTAACCGAGCAGAAAGCAAACTTAAATACAATCTCAATTTCAAGGCTACAAGACACACCCTCCTGAATTTCCAAACTCAGGATAGACTCAATTGACAGCTACAAGCGCACCCACTAGATTTTCAGGCTACCAAAGACAAATTTTTGTACTTTGGATGCAATGGATCATATAGCCACTTGGCCATCACTTTGATCTTTGAATTAAGAGAGATGTTTTCAAAATAGTAAAAAAAATAGTATTGAATCAATAGAATGAAGTATAAATTGATTCTATATGATTTTGAAAAGAATGGAGTATAATTTCAATGGAGTTTCAAGAGAGTAAGAATAGGGAAGAAAATAAGTAACTAGCTATCGAAAATTTCATTTGCACCCCCATTTATATAGTAAATCAACAGATGTGTCCATTCGTGAGGACTTGAGATGAATAAACACTTCATTTCAAAATTAAAAAAACCAGTTAGCAGCATGTGTGTCAACATATCCAAGGCATGTATATCGACATATGCCTGTGCATTTTGAAACTTATTTATTTAATGGTGTTTTAAAAATCCTATACTTTGTAAAATAATTTGATACTTCGTAAAATAGTTTGAACATAGTTTATAAACATTTTGAAATTTGAAAACTTTTATATCTTGGTCTTTGAACAATGTATATCCAAGGACTTTAACAATATATACTATGACTCTATACACTAAATTATTATCTTGAGATCTTCATATCTTGGTCTTTGAACTCATGAGTCATTATGTCTATCTTTTGAGTCTTTATACTGTATAGTCTTCATGTCTATATAACTAGGCAAAACATTAGTATCTATATTTTATATGTTTGTATGTGCTTGCTGTCATCAAAATAAATAATTAAGATATTAACAATCTCCTCATTTTTGATGATAACAACCATAAAATATTCCTACATATATAATATAATTTCCCTTGAGTTAGATAACTCCCCCTGAATACATGCACATGTTTTATATTTTTCTCCTCCTTTGTCATCAATAAAAATGGAAGAAAAATAAAAACTCCTCCTAAATGAAATGCTTAGAAATTGTAGGGGACTAAAGTATGATAATATGCAATATGGTATGATGATCAATGCATTAAGACTTTAAATAAATGAGATAAGATTTTATTTATTCAAACAAAATGTTTAATCCAAACATATATATAAACAAGCTAAAACATTCACCGCCTAATAATATTATCAAACCAAATCAAATCATAACCTAATGCTACGAACAACCAAATCTAGACAAGCCAAACTTTAACGTATGAAATAATGTGTCTTTTTGATAATGGAGGACCTATGGATGGGGCCAAACAAATAGTGGAGATAAAAGTTTCCTTTTTGTTCCACGAGATTTCCATCACGATCAAAGTAGACCTCTTCTACACATTTGACTTCGTCATCATCTTCGACAATTTCTTCCTACTCTTCCTCTTCTTCCTCTTCATCATTCATGGGATTGTGAATGACAAGATTATGAGTTTCTTCTTCGATTACTATTGAATTAGCTGCATTATCCAAAAGATGCTTATGGAGATTCGAATGATGGGCACTTTCTTTTCTTGTTCCTTTAAAAGGCGCATTTGGATGACTTCTATTTTTCAAAGCATGTTGTGAACATGCTTCAAATCATCTTCTTCTTTGATGACTTTGGCCGTGGTGGTTTGGAATGGGCCTAGAGTGGAGGTTTTGAAGTTAAAGGGGGCAGTCTCTTCTCTTAATCGCTTGCAGGAATAATTCTAGCGATTCTGGGCTAGACATAGGAATCCATTAATTTTATTTTATTTACAATTTATAGAAAGAAGAAGACAGGGAAATGAGAAAGATTTCAAAATTTGCTGGTTATATAGTTATTTTTTGAATTTTGAATTTGACGAAAAAAGAGTTTTCAAAAATTTGCAGTATATGTCAACATAGGTATATAGTATGTTGACATATGTAGGTTAATTTAACATTTTATTTTGTATTTAAACTTATAGTTTATATGTTATTATATTTATATTTTAGAAAAAGAACATATTCCTAACTCTCTTCTAATTTTCGCAAAAGAATTGATTTTCAGTATTTATAAATTCGAGTGAAATGACTTCTTTATTTATGTTATCTCTCAGAAAATAATGTCTTATGCCTATATGTTTAGTCATATATGATGTGTTGGGTTTTTTAGATAGATTTATTGCACTAGTGTTATCATAATATATTGGTGATTTAGAGAAATTTAAATCAAATTTTTTTAAAGTTTGTTGCATATAAATAACCTATGATACGAAAATCTAAAAGAGATATATTCTGCTTCAGTTGTAGATAAAGATATAAAAAATTTCTTTTTACTAAATCGGGAAGCAAGAGATTGTCTTAAAAAGTGACACGTTCCACTTGTACTTTTTCGGTCTGATTTGCATCCCGCATAGTCAGCATCACTATATGAAATTAAATCGAAGGAATCTTCTTTTGGATAAGAGAGTCCATGATTTAGTGTGTTGTTTACGTATCTTAATATTCGTTTTGCAGATTTTAGGTGAGTTTCCTTAAGTTGAGATTGATATCTTGCACAGAGACAAACATTATGCATTATGTCAGGTCTACTAACAGTTATATAGAGTACGGAACCTATCATAAATGTAGTTTTTGATCTAAAAAATTTCTTAACTAGACCTTTAACAAATCTTTCGTGGCTTATAAAAATATCTTTACTTAATTGTCTTATTCGTAATCCTAAAAAGAAAGTTTGTTTTCTGTATAACTCATTCAAATTCTTTAGTCATTATAGAAAATTCTTTATTTAATTGTTCATTTATTGATCTAAAAATAATATCGTCCACATATATTTGTATAAGTTGAATATCATTGTTATTTCTTTTAATAATAATACTATCTACTTTTCTTATTTCCGAAATTAGATTGTAATAAATAAGATTTAAGTCTATCATACCATGCTCTAGGAGCTTATTTCAGACCATATTAGGCTTTCTTTAATTTGTAAATGTGATTTGAAAGATTTTCATCTTCAAAAGGAGGGGTTGTTCTACATAAACATCTTCTTTATTAAAACCATTTTAAAAGGCAATTTCGACATCCATTTGAAATAATTTAAAATTATTATGATTTGCAAAAGTGAGTAGAATTTTAATAGCTTCTAATCTAGCTATAGGAGTGCAACAACTCAAAATTTTGGATATTTGAAATTGGGATATTTAATTGATTTTTAATATTTAAAAGTTAATTTTAACTTGAATTTCAAATATAACAATTTATTGGATAATGAAATTATTGAATTTAATGATTGGAAATTGAATGTGGAGTTTTAAGCTTGTTAAAATAATTTAAAGGCTTATAGATTTATATTAACATTACTGAAGATAACAAAAGTTTTGAATTTGAATTTGAATTTAAAAGTGATTTGTTTATTTTTAAAAATATATCGTTTAAATGGACATTTTAAAATAGCCTTCTGAGGCGCGGTCTCGGAATTCGACGAAACAAGTTCCATTGGTTCCATAATAGTGTATTATTATCGGATTTCGATTTTGTAGCATTTGGAGTTATCGTTTGATCGTATGAAATATAAACGCACTATAATTTACATCGAAATCAATTTTATAACTGGGTCTAAAAAGCTATCTTCTCCATACGATCAAATTAGAACTCGAAACCTTTTCCATTGCGTTTTGAATAGGGGTATAACATTATAAATGCCGAGAGGTGCACCTCAATAGGGGTTCGAATTTTTACAGTGCATAATTCGAGGGATTTTTTGAAAAAAAATAGAGTAGAAATCTAGTCAATATCCTAGCCGACCCCATTGTACCCAAACCCACTCTTTTACATTAGAGTCACGTCCCTCCTACAATCTCTTAGTTCAAAAATCACATTGTCGCCTCCTTTCTCTTCAAAAAAACGAAATCGATCCAAAAACAAAAAAAGTGGTCGGACAAAAGAAAAATAATAATAAACAACAAATAATGAGAGCGAAATCGGCATTCATAAAGGGATAACATCCGTCCTCCACTTCTCCTTCGATGGAACGAGAGTGCAGAAGAAAAATGAGGGAAGGCATGAAAACTAAAGTTACGAATTCGTGCACGCACTTCATCTGGAGAGGGAGCAGGCACGTTCAAGTGGTGGCCGCAACTGCATAGGGGTTGAGCTAGGGCGGGATTGGAAGCAGTTGTGGAGGCGACGTGGTGTACGGAGGTTAGGGCTTTGGGTATAATTGTTGGAAACGACGTGAGAAGGGGTTCGACTGCCGAAGGCGACAACATCACGATCGAAGAAGCAGTGCAAGGGAAGTCAGGGTTTTGATCGACAGTGGTGGTGTAAGCTGTAAAGGCGTGTGTTTCTTTTTTTCGTAGAAGATGCATTGTAGGGTTGGGTTGTTGTTCGTGGCTGGGTTATTTTTGCTATAGGTAAGTAACCGTTAAGTAGTAAAATTTGGATTGCTTTATTTCTATATATGTTCTAAAAAAATTAGTTATATATCTATAAATTGTTTAGTTTAAATTTCCAATTCGTATAAAAAGCATATCTCATCCATTTTAGGTCCAATCGACGTGAGGTTGGTTGCGTTGTGTTCGTATCGACGAATAAGATGCGTAGGGATTGGATTGATCAATATTAGAGCTGGATGATATTTCAGATAAATTCAAACGCATTCGAACTTAATTGAAAACGGAATGCAAAAATGACAGAAAATCAAGGTGAGTTAATCTCACTCAAATTCAGAATTCCGTATTTGATTTTAAGTAGTTAATTTAATTATTGATTGATTGATTGAATTTGATAATTTTTATCAGTCTGGATATTATATAATATATAGTGGTGTGTATGTGTCTATATATTGGAGTGATTGACATTTCCGCATACATATAACAGATGAGACCCTATGTGCCCCGCATAATAGCGGATCACCCTATATATCGCGATATCCTCCTCGAAGTGGGATTGGTATTTTAATATTGTGCAAACACCAGTGGATGCAGGAAAAAAGGTTGGAGGGATCCAACTGGATTCCTCAAACTATTGAAATTACCTTCATATTCAGTGATATGATTTATTTGAATAATCTGTGATAGAATATATCGGAAATTGATTTATTAGATGCTATGATATTGTTGGATGTATTTTTGGCATTTTAAAATATCAAAAATAAGATATTGAATTTTTAAAGGAAAATAAAAGAGAATTTTAAAGTAAAATATTATAGTGAAGTTGAATAAATTAAAAGAATGATTTGGGGAAAATAAATATTTTGATTTTAAAATCCTATATAATAAATTCCAGAGTATGGAAAGATATAGATTTTTGGATAAATGTGAATAAAAGAGTTTTCAAAAAAATGAGAACTCAAGCGATTTTGTTTTAAGTATAAAAGAATTTTTTTCTTTATATTAAGATTTAAAATAGTTTGGAAAAATAAAGGGAAAAAGTTGAAAATAAATAGGAAATTGATGTTAAGGATTTAAAAAAAAAAAATTATAAAAAGGAAGTGAATCTAAAATTAATGGGTTTTGAGATAAGTTTTGGGTTAACTAAGAAATTAATGTAAAAATGGAATTTAATTTGAAAATCGATGAAAAATCGATTAAGTGTCGTGAAAACAGTAATGAAACGGGAAATGAGATTATGAAAAATATAAACGAAGTTTATAAAATTAAAATGAAGTAATTATTAGTGGATAATTTGAAATAATAAATTCACGGTGGGTATTCATAAGGATATGGGTAAATCATTTTAAAAATAAATAGTAGTTTTTATTTTTTTTAAATGTGAAAAAGGGAATTTACGGGATTGGACATAAATTAAGCTGGAAATAAATCGAGAGGGAATTATAAAAAAATTGGACTGCCTATATTAGGTTGAAATATATTTTCTGGGAAAAGTTAAGTATATTTTTAAAGAAGATTTTTAAGTATTAGTTAGAATTTTAAAAGTTTTTAAAAGAATGTTTCAGAAAAATGTATGATTTAATTGTTTAAAAATTGTTAAAGTAAATATTAATTAATTTAGTTATAGTAGTTAATTGTTATTAAAGGTTAAATCATTATTTTTATTTCAAAAGGATAATTATTCAATATTAATATTTAATATAAAAGCTTTTATTTAGAAGTAGTTTTGTCTAAAGTTAACATGGAAAAATCATTCTAAAAATTTCATAAGTATTATTTTGAAAATTTTTAAATGGAGTTTTCGGGAAGTAATGGTATACTTGCATGGTGTAAATCGGAAGTAGTGAGTGCCTATAGCTAAGTCTTGGATTTCTCTAGGATAAAGGCGTAACCATTGAGCTGTGATCCATGGTTTGATACCGTAGTGGTACTTTCCACATTATTTTTAATGGATTTTTGAATACTTTGAAAAGGATAATTTGTGAATACACCGAATTCAATAAGATAAGCACATATTTTGGATAAAGAGATTTAAATTATTTAAGATTTAATTTAAATAAGACTTGGTGTTTTCAGTAAAAATGAAGTATTGGTTGAATTGATTGTTTGATTTGACAGTTAAATAACCGACTATCAAATCTGGACCCAAATATAACTTTGGAAATATTTGGAAGAAGTACGAAAATTATGCGGTACAATTACCGTTCGAGGTGATTTACTGTATGTGTAAACCCATTTCGTTCTTCTAGGATATTTATAAGGAAATATGTCCACAATGGTTAGGAGGTGATCTACGATCTTACTTTCGTCTGTTTATTTCCTAAAGAACCGGGGTTGAGTTTACCGGGAATATTGAATGTTGTTTCGAAGAGACTGGGATCAGATTTGTGATCCGAAAACCACTTCGATCCAACGAGTACGTTTTCATAATGAGGACAAGAGCATGGAGTTGAAGATGGAGTAATTAAGTGCAAGGGCTAATCGCTACTTATACAGAGGGTGATTCCAAAATGGATGTAGTAGGAATAGTGCCTTCGGTTTTGCTCGGACCGGGAACAGACTTGTATGAATGTATGCTATCAGTACATTATCATTGGAGGACAGTGAGCATTCTAAGTGAATATTTCTATAAAGGTAATCGTGGCCTCTAGCCTCATCAACCAGGAATGACTGAAAATCAGGGGAGATGCAGCAAGGTTAAGTGGGTCGCACCTAAGCAGGGTAAGGCTACCCCTATATAGAGTCCCTTTTATTCGACTATGTGGCGGTTGCTGATCCCAACCATGGGGTAATCTTATTCGGACTATCCAGGTTAGGGGTAGTCCGTCTTGTGTTGGCAGGGATCGAAGGTTCGATCTTGGTATGCTGTTCTATACGTGTACCGTGACAGGTGGTACCTCAATGCCTAGTCATTCAGTTGGAATCCATTCTCCAATGAGCGCCTTACGGTTTTGATTGTGCCCAACTATGATGGAACGTAAGATGCAAGCATTTCAGCTATTTGTATTTGTACTTAGACACTATTATAATACCATATGATTTTGATATGAAAAGTTTTTGTTATCGTAAGGTAAAAAATCATCATGTTTATTTGTGGCGGGGTCTTATAAGATACAATTGATTTCCAAAGGATTTGATAACTATAATAATTCAAATTGAGTGTGTTTTCTTACGCTGGTTTTCCAAACTGACTCGAGTGTTATTTATTATAATGCTCGGGTTAGAACGAGTACTACAGATACAGTATAGGATGCTATGGAGCTCAGGAGACGAGTTGGATAACGAAGGCATATCACGCGCAGTTGACTTTTATTCCGCTGTGTATTACAGGCTGTATATTCATTTTTCGTAAGGACAAGTTATTATAACCTTCAAGTGTTGTGTTAGTGATGTACTATACACTGATGATGTATTGTGTAAAAACAGTTATAGTTCTTTTGTATAAAGATCAGTTGTTACCTATTATATATTGTTCCGCTGTGATTGTGAGATTCTATGTTGTTATTTCTATTTTCTTCTTCTACTTTTTTCTTCTTTCCCTAACGATCGGGTATTTTCGGCATTTGATTGTTCGGCATGTAATACAGTGGGCGTATTGACGTCAATTTTTGGGCATCGAAAATTCCGGACCGTGACACTTGGTATCAGAGGAGGTCAAGCGAGAACCTTGGCTCTAGTGGGAATTACTCATTAGAGATAGGGTCAGTAGCGCCCTAGAATGAGTTGAGTGTAATAATAGATATGAGCGGGTGTTTGTTGGTGAATATAAAATTTGTTTTATATTGTGTTGATTAGTTTGTTGAGTGGTGTGACGCCCCACCTCTATACCCACACTAGCCAAGAACACTACGGAGTAGTGCTGTCAACTAGCACGGAGAATAAGGCTGTTGAGGAGCGACCGTCCATGTAATTGCTTATCACAAGGTGGCTTTAAATAATCTTCGGAAACAAACATAGAAATAAGCGTAACACAAATCAGTCATAGACATCCATATCACAAGGGCGGAAGAAGATATGAATATATAACTAACACATGAAAGTGTACATCAGAGTAGTGGTCAAAAAGATCCACAATAATACAAAAGAATAGCAACACGTGCTATACAATAGAATACAACTATGAGTCTATATCTCAAGTGTATACAACAAAAAAACTGCTAATCTAAATAGTTAGCCAAAAGTTAGAGTAGCAAATCCCGGGAAGAAGTCAAGCAGAAGCACCTGTAACATCTCGGTCTGACCCGAGTATTATTTGAGAAAATAATAAACGGATCAGTCTAGCTATAAATATCAGATGACATGATATAAAATAAAAGACATGGCATAAACATAAAGTATCCATACTGACATACTACTATAAGTATGCAAATGATGATCAACAGAAGATCAATCGATAAGAGGTAAATCAATATCACAAGAATCTTTTCAAAGATCCAAAGAGGGCATCATACCCTAAACTTGTACTCATAACAAGTCAATGACATAAATTCCAGAAATCAACACGAGAAATCCAGAAATCATAAAAAGGGAAAGAGGCCTATCACATGACGGTCCGAAGACCATGGGGAGCTACCCCGCATGTGTGAATGGAATCACACAGATTGAGGTCAAGACTAACCAAAAAGCAGAAAGGTATGTGTGAATGGAATCACACAAGTGGTGTCTAGTCTAACCTTGCAATGAAAGAGACATCGCGCAATTGCTAGTCTAATTCATAAAGCGATCATCAAGATCAACGAGAAGTGTCAATTACACTAAGCTAGTAAATATAGAAGTTTAGCTTCATGTCCCATAACCACTTGCTTAACTTAAATATTTACGAACAAACTGTAAATCTTCACTAATAAAATTGTCACAAGAGGTTCAATCGAACAAGTCCAAGAATTAACCGACGAAGTGAACGCAAGCTTTTCATACCACTTGTTTTACTAAGTCGTTTAATTAGATTTCTCATCCGAGTGAGGTAAAGGCTTGTATATACTAATAGATTGGAAAACGGTTTAAGAAAAGAGCTTTGTTATTAAAAATAGAGTTGAAATTGTTTGTTAAAAGAGTTTTGATATTTACTACTAGTATTGAAACCTTTATATTATAAAGTGACAAAACACAGAAGCAATTGTAGAAACAATCAGTCACAAAAATCGCATACGGAGATGTGAATAAAATCCAAGGAAATCAGCTCAATGTTTTTCAGATAAGATCCCCTACGGAGGGGGGGTCCAGGGGGGGTGGCAACCCCCCAAGGTTGGGGTGCGGGGGCAACGCCACCGCTTACGGGGTTCGACCTGCCCGGTCAGGTCACGGGGGTCCAGGGGGCAGCGCCCCCGGCGGGGTGCGGAGCAGCGCCCCGTCCAAAACGGTACGACTTAGTGAAGACAAAATGAGGTCTAACGACCTAAGAGGAATAGGGTCGAGCGACCTAATGGTTGCGACCTAGGGGTCTAAGGGGTCAAACGACCTAGTGGTGTTCGCGAGTTAGCCGAAGCGAGCGACCTAAGAGAGACGAGCGACTTAAGGAACTCGCGACCTAACATTTGAATAGGTCAAGCGACCTAAGTGGTCAGGCGACCTAAGGTCTTACGACCTAACGACCTACGGTCTAAAGGCCACGCGACCTAGAGGATCTGCGAGCTAACGAGGCCGACCTAAGGTGCAAGCGACCTAAGGGACAACGGGCTAAAGTATGGTACGCGACCTAAAAGATGGCGCGACCTAAGGTGAGAGCAGGTCGAGCGACTTAAGGCGATGCGCGACCTAAGACCTAGCGACCTAAAGGGATGCGCGACCTAAGACCTAGCGACCTAAAGGGATGCGCGACCTAAGACCTAGCGACCTAAAGGGATGCGCGACCTAAGAGAGGCATCAGGTCGAACGACTTAAGGGTGATGCGACCTACGACCTAAGCTCAAATACGAGCTACGAGCTAGCGACCTACGACCTAAGCTCAAATGCGAGCTAAGGCCTACGACCTAAGGCCCTCACGTACTAACATTTGTCGCGACCTAAGTGGTGACGACCTAACAAGGAAAGGCTGAGCGACCTAACGCTGCAGAGGGGATTTAGGGCCAGAAACGACCTACGACCTAAACCCCATACGACCTAACGTGAAACAACCTAACTCCGAAGTGAAAATTCAAGGCAGTGCGACCTAGCGCGATAACACGCGAATGACCTAAGGGTTAGGTCGCGAGCGACCTAACTCCGAACACACGAAAATGGCCAGAACGACCTAAGTGCAGAAAATTCACCAAAACGCTAAAAATTGGAGTTTTTCGCCAATCCAATCCAAACCAAATGCAAATGTGCATGCAAAAGTGATAGGGAATCATTCCCAACAGTCCAATATAGTTATAGACTAGATTTGTGAGATAAAAATCTCACCTTTGCACTAAAGTTTATGAAGATGAAGCTTGAAAGCAAGGAGAAGCAATCCAAAGCTTGAATCCAATATCTTCTACTTGAATTTGGAGTTGAATGTTGGATTTGCAATTGAATTTGTGCTTGGAGTTTTAATTTCCCATTCTTTTCACCATTAATGCCCAAGCTTGAGTTAGTTAGGAAATTTATGAAGAGTGAGGAGAAGGGGGTTGGATCTTGGGCTTAATAGGCTAAACTAACCCAAAGTCCAAAGCGGGAAAAGTTAGTGAAATTTCGCTAACTCCAAACCTATCGATGTTTATACTTAAAAACTTGTAAACGGCATTTCGAACTCAATGGAAGTGGTCTCGAGTCCGAATTTGACCGTTTGCAAAAAGTAGCTTTTCGGACCAATATCCGATTAACGACAAAATATTTAAACAAAATATTTAAATGTAAAATCGATAAATATGCGGGTTGTTACAAGTGGTTTATGGATTCTGATCAATATGAGTAATTAATATTATTGATATGGATCTCTAAGCACTATAGCAAACCAATTCACTCGGTATTGTTTTAAAATGAGGTAAATGAAATAATTTTACCCAAATTGTTTTTATATATAAAAGGAATAATTTTCGTAAATTATTATAGTGTATGAGGTGTGCTTCGTTGTTCGGAAATGATAATATTAAATTATTATCATTGTTGTTGTGAAAATTGAATAGAAGTTGATATTTAACCAAAAGCTAAGGAAGCAATTCGTATAATAAAATATAATTTTGTAAGTATGAGTTTATAAATGTGATTTATAAATGGAAATGGAATGACATTTTTACGGAATATTTAAATAAAGATTTAAAGAACTTAAATGATGAAAAATTTGGAAATTCGGGAATTTAAATATCATTGGGTTTGAAAATGTGTTTACAAAGTTGGGAAGTAATAGTGATATTATTTGGAGGATATTTTTGAATTGAAATGTTTAATGATTTAAAGGAGATAAAAGCACTGGACTCACTTCGGTCGTTGGAAAATAATTTCGGTGATGATTGCAGCATCATTGATGTTCTTTTTCGAGTTTCCAAGAGAGGCGTTGCTACCTCAATGGTTTGAATTGGAGTTTGTTGGCAAAACTAGGTTGATTTTGAAATGCAAATGAATAATTTGGTATACCAAAGGATTTTGGACATATGTGATTCCAAAATGGTTTTGAAATACTTAAGTGATTGTTTAAACTCTGAAATATTATTTAAATGTTTTAATGGAATATGATTAGTTTGGGAAAACTTATAAAAATTTGAAATTTGAATATTGGAATGATATTTAATTTGAATAAAGTGAAATTGAAGAATTTGTTCGAGTAGACTAATTGAAACAGTTATTGAAAATAAAGTTTGTTAAGATTGTAGATAAATGTGTGGATGAACACATTAATATAATTTGTAATAAATGGAATTGAAACCTCATTGTTGGAATGGAAATTAAACTAAAATTAGGTTTAAAAATAAAGTGAACTTTGGGAGATAAGCCTAAGTAGGCTAAATGGAAAATAGTTCTGAATTAGAATGTAGCGAGATTTGAAATAAATTAATAAATGAAATAATAAATTGAATAAGAAGATTTAACGGATTTGGAATTGAATTTGATTGGAAATAAATTAGTAGATGGAATGAATAAAAAAATTAGCGGATTAAATATGGTTTGAGGTATGGTGGACAGAATTCAATATTTAAAATTTGAAAGATAAATTGAGTTCAAATGAAATTGAAAATTTAATTTGAATTCAAATAGATATATAATTTAGTTGTGAAGTGAAATAAATCTGAGAACAATTGTATAAAAGGCTATAAATTGACTTAAGAAAATTGATGGGATAAATTCTTAATTAAAATAAGTATAGAGGAAATATACTAAGTAAATTAGGAAATGAGAAGTTTTAATGAGTGTGATAACTGTGAAAAATTGAATAGGAAGGAAGTAAATGTGAATAAAAATAAATTGCTATAGATAATGACCAATAGGAAATTTATACATAAGTTGTGCATATATTATCTTATTTGCATAACGACTTGATCCAGATTCGAGCACAGAATTTCGAGATAGTTATATCGTTTCGAGTTGGGATTTTTCACTCGATTTTCGACGATGAACCCTGGATATGGATTTTTGGTTGATTCTGGATTTCTACATCATAGTATATAGCTATGCGAGGAGGATGATGGTTTCTGATCAAGGCATCGGATCTGAGTCCGCACTAGGGAGTCGTGTGAACGATACTAGTTCGAAAGCGAAATTGTGTGATCGAGTGAGCGATCAGAGTTGATATTGCGTACGGATGATATATGTACATCGTACGGGCTTGAATGAACTAAATTTTTAAAATTTTGAAAGAGGAATGGATAAAATGATTTTTGAATTATATGATTGGATATTATTGGTAAGTAAGGTGCAGGTAATTAAAAGCAAAGAATAAATTGGTGTCTTCGATTTCAGAAATAAATTTGATTGCCCAGCAAAAAGGTATGTGTTTAAATTGTTGTATGAAATTGATGGTTTTCTGATTGAGCCACTTGGCTTTTGTTTTCTTTTGATGATTTGGGCTGTAGAGGGAGTTTTGTAGTTTTTTCGATCTTGCCGCGCAATAGAGAAGCTGGCGAAATTTTTCGAAAAATTAAAGAGTTAGAAATTTTTTGATAATTTAAAATTTGGTTTTAAATTATAGTTTGGATAATTGAGGGAGTAATATTATTTGATATCTATGGATGAGTTTAGGAAGTTAGCAAGAGTGATATGTCTTCAATAAAAATGTTTTTGGAAGGTTGTTGAAACCGTGTAGTTTTGGGAAATAGTTATTGGGTTTTGGACCATTCTTCTTACCTAGCATTTTCAAGGATGAAATTCTTATAAGGGGAGAAATGTAAAGACCTGGAATTTTGGATATTAGAAATTGGGATATTTAATTGACATTTAATATTTAAAAGTTAATTTTTAACTTGAATTTCAAATATAACAATTTATTAGATAATTAAATTATTGAATTTAATAATTAGAAATTAGGTAAAATATTGAATCTAAAGTTTTAAGCTTATTAAAAATAATTTAAAGACTTATAAAATTTAAATTAACAATACGGAAGATAATAAAAGTTTTAAATTAGAATTTAAAAGTGATTTGTTCGGTTTTAAAAATATATCGTTTAAATGGACATTTTAAAATAGCCTTCCAAGGCATGGTCTCGGAATTTGACGAATCCAGTTCCATTGGATTTGTAATAGCATATTATCGTCGGATTTCAAGTTTCGTTGCATTTGGAGTTATCGTTTGATCGTATGAAATATAAACGCGCTAGAATTTACATCGAAATTCAACATTATAACTGGGTCCAAAAAGCTCTCTTCTCCATACGATCGAATTTAGACTCGAAACCTTTTCCATTGCGTTTGGAATAGGGGTATAACATTATAAACGCCTAGCGGCAAACCTCAATAGAAGTTCGAATTTTTACAGTGCATAATTCAAGGGATCTTTTGAAGAAAAAAAATAGAGTAGAAATCTAGTCAACATCCTAGCCAACCACCTTGTACCCAACCCTTTTCACGTTAGAGTCAAGTCCCTCCTTCAATCTCTCAGTTCAAAATTCACGATGTCTCCTCCTTTCTCTTCAAAAGAAAGAAATCGATGCAAAAACAAAAAATGGCCGAACAGAAGAAAAATAATAATAAACATCAAATAAGGAGAGCAACATCGATATTCATAAAGGGATAACGTCCGTCCTCCACTTCTCCTTCGATGGAACGAGAGCGTGGAAAAAAATGAGGGAAGGCACGAAAACTAAAGTCACGAACTCGTATGCGTGCTTCGTCTAGAGAGGGAGGAGGCGTGTTCAAGTGGAGGCACGTTCAAGTGGTGGCCACGACTGCATAGGGGTTGAGCTGGGGCGGGATTGTGAGCAGTTGTGGAGGTGACGTGGTGTACAGGGGTTAGGGCTTTGGGTATAGTTGTTGGGATAGGCGTGAGAAGGGGTTCGACCACAGAGGGCGACAACGTCGTGATCGGAGAAGCGATGAGGAAGGGAAGTCGAGGTTTTGATTGGTAGTGGTAGAGCAAGCTGTAGAGGCGTGTGTTTCTTTTTTTGGTAGAAGATGCATTGTAGGGTCGGGTTGTTGTTCATGGCTGGATTGTTTTTTCCATGGGTAAGTAACAGTTAGGTAGTAAAATTTGAATTGCTTTATTTGTATATATGTTTTTAAAAAAATTGTTATATATATATATATATATATATAAATTGTTTAATTTAAATTTCCAATTCATATAAAAAGCATATCTCGTACATTTTAGGTCCAATCGACATAAGGCTGGTTGCGTTGTGTTTGTATCGACGAATACAATGCGTAGGGATTGGGTTGATCAATATTACAGCTAGCTGATTTCTGCTAAATTCAAACGCATTCGAACTTAATTGAAAACGGAACACAAAAATGACAAAATATCAAGGTGAGTTAATCTCACTCAAATTTGGAATTCCGTAATTGATTTGATGTAGCACAAAAGAGAATTTTAAAGTAAAATATTATTGTGAAGTTGAATAAATTAAAAGAATGAATTTGGGAAAAATAAATAATTTGATTTTAAAATCCTATTTAATAAATTCTGGAGTACGGAAAAATAGAGATTTTTGGATAAATGTGAATAAAAGAGTTTTAAGAAAAAAGAGAACTTAAGCTATTTTGTTTTAAGTATAATAGAATATATTTTTTAAATTTAAGATTTAAAATAGTTTGGAAAAATAAAGGGGAAAAATTGAAAATAAAATTGGAAATTGATTTTCTAGATTTGAATAAGATTTTAAATCTTAAATAGGAAGTGAATCTAAAATTAGTGGGTTTTGAGATAAATCTTGGGTTAACTAAGAAATTAATGTAAAAATGGAATTTATTTTGAAAATCGATGAAAAATCGATTAAGTGTTGTGAAAATAGTGATGAAACGGGAAATGAGTTTATGGAAAATATAATCCAAGTTTATAAAATTAAAACGAAGTAATTATTAATGGATAATTTGACATTATAAATTCATACTGGGAATTTATAAGGAGATGGGTAAATCGTTTTAAAAATAGATAGTTGTTTTTATTTTTTTTAATTGTGCAAAAGGGAATTTACGGGATTGGACGCAAATTAAGCTGGAAACAAATCGAGAGAGATTTATAAAAAAAATTAAACTGGCTATATTGGGTTGAAATATATTTTTCGAGAAATGTTAAGTATAGTTTAAAGAATATTTTTAAGTATTTCAAAAGTTTTTAAAAGAATGTTTTAGAAAAATGTACTATTTAATTGTTTTATATTTGTTAAAGTAAATATTAATTAAGTCAGCTATAGTAGTTAATTGTTATTAAAGGTTAAATCAGTATTATTATTTCGAAAAGATAATTACTCAATATTAATATTTTATATAAAAGCTTTTATTTAAAAGTTGTTTTGTCTAACGTTGACTTGGAAAATTTATTATAGAAATTTCAAAAGTATTATTTTGAAAAATTTTAAATGGAGTTTTCGAGAAGTAAAGGTATACTCGCGTGGCGTAAATAGGAGGCGGTGAGTTCCTACAGCTAAGTCTTGGATTTCTCTGTGATAGAGGCTAACCATTGAGCCATGTTCATAGTTTGATACCGCAGCGGTACTTTCCACATTATTTTGAAAAGGGTTTTCAAAGATTTTGAAAAGGCAAATTTGTGAATATACTAATTCGATAAGATAAGTATATATTTTGGATAAAGATATTTAAATTATTTAAAATTTAATTTAAATAAAACTTGGTGATTTCCAGTAAAAATGAAGTAATTGGTTGAATTGATTGTTTTATTTGACAGTTAAATAACCGTCTATCAAATCTGGACCCAAATATAACTTTGGAAATATCTGGAAGAAGTACGGGAATTGTACGGTATAATTACCGTTCGAGGTGATTTACTGTATGTGTGAACCTATTTCGTTCTTCTAGGATATTTATATGGAAATCTGTCCACTAACGGTTAGGAGGTGATCTACGATCTTACTTTCGTCTGTTTATTTCCTAAAGAACCGGCGTTGAGTTTGCCGAGAATATCGAATGTTGTTTCGATCAGATCGGGATTGGTTTGTGATCCGAAACAACTTGGTCCAACGAGTATGTTTTCGTAATGAAGACAAGAGCGTGGAGTCAAAGATGGAGTAGTGAAGTGCAAGGGCTGATCGCTACTAATCCCGAGGGTGATTCCAATATGGATGTAGTAGGAATAGTGCCTTCGGTTCCGCTCGAACCGGGAATGGACTTGTATGGATGAATGCTATCAGTACATTGTCATTGGAGGACAATGAGCATTCTAAGTGAACATTTCTGAAAAGGTAATCATAGCCTCTAGCCTCATCAACTAAGAATGACTGAAAATCAGGTGCAGCAAGGCGAAGTGGGTTACACCCAAGCAGGGTAACATTACCCCTATTTAGAGTCCCCTTTATTCGACTGTGTGGCAGTCTCTGATCCCAACGACATGTTAATCTTATTCGGACTACCCAGGTTAGGGGTAGTCTGGTCTTATGTTGGCAGGAATCGATTGGTTCGATCTCGATATGCTGTTCTAGACGTGTACCATGACAGGTGGTATCCCGGTGCCTAGTCATTCAGTTTGAATCTATTCTCCATCAAGCGCCGTACGGTTTTGATTGTGCCCAACAATGCTGGAATGTAAGGTGCAAGCATTTTAGCTATTTGAATAAGTATTTGTACTCAGACACTATCATAATATCAGATGATTTTGATATGAAATGTTTTGGTTATCGTAAGGTAAAAACCCATCGTGTTTATTTGTGGCGTGGTCTTTCGAGATACCATTGATTTCCAAAGGATTTGATAACATTAATAATTCAAATTGAATGTTTTTTCTCACGCTGGTTTTTCAGACTGACTCGGGTGTTATTTTATTATAATGCTCGGGTCAGATTGAGTATTACAGATAGAGGATATGATGCTATGGAGCTCAGGAGACGAGCTGGATGGCGAAGGTGTATGGCACGTACTTGGCTTTTATTCCACTATGTATTATAGGCTATATATTCAGTTTTCGTAAGGACAAGTTATTATAACCTTCTAGTGTTGTGTTAGTGATGTAATGTAATCTGATGATGTAATGTATAAAAACAGTTATAGTTCTTTTTGTATAAAAATAGTTGTTACCTATTATATATTGTTCCACTACGATTGTAAGATTTTGTGTTGTTATTTCTGTTTTCTTCTTATACCTTTTTCTTTTTTCCCTAACGATCGGGTATTTCCGGCATTCGATTGTTCGGCATGTAATACAGTGGGCGTATTGATGTCAATTTTCGGGGGTCAAAAAATTCCGGGCCGTGGCAAGGAGCTAAAGTTTCATCAAAATCTGCATCTTCTTCCTAACTATAATCTTGAGAAACTAAACGAGCTTTATTCTAATGACTTCTCCTTGTTCACTCATTTCATTTCTATAAACCAACGTAGTGCCTATTACGGATTAATTTTCAAGCCTTGGAACTAATTCTTAAACATCTTTTCTGGTGAAATGATTCAATTCCTCTTGCATAACAAGAATCCACGAATCATCTAATGATGCTTCCTTCAGATTTTTAGGTTCATTGAGTGAGATAAAGGCTACATTACTCATTTTATTTAATTGATATCTTATTTTTACAACCGACTCTATATTTCTAAGAATATTTTCTACAAGACGATCTTTTAAAAATTTAGTTCTTTTATTTGGATATGAATTTTTTGAATTAGCATTATTTTCATCATTAGCGATTCCATTAGTTGTAATTTCATTATTAATATTTTCTTCTTCATCAAAATTGTTTTTATTGATTTTAAAATTATCATAAAATGCAACATGTAATGTCCCTTCAATGGTGTTAGTTTTGGTATTAAAAACTCTATAAGCTTTACTTCTATTTGAATACCTAATAAATATTCCTTTATCTGATTTAGCATCAAATTTATCTAAATTATCTTTTGTATCAAATATAAAACATTTACTACCAAAAACTCTAAAGTACTATACTTTAGATTTTTTATTATAAAATACTTCATAAGAGGTTTTCTTTGTCAAAGGTCTTATTAAAATTCTATTTAAAATATAACATGTTGTAGCAACTACTTTAGCCCACTTTTGGGCAAATTACAAATAATATCGTTCTAGCATATTTTTGTACAGTACTATAGTTACATTTTACTACTCTAGTTTGTTGAGATGTTCTTTGAAATGAAAAGTTATGTGTAATTCCTTTCTTACTACAAAAGTTTTCAAAATTTTCATTTTTTTATGAATTCTCCTCAATGATCTCTCCTAATCTTTTAATTTTAGTTGACACTTGATTTGGAATTCTTTCCGTAAAATTTTAAATATTTCAAAATCTTCACTTTTAAGTTTTAAGAAAATTGTCCACGTAAATCTAGAAAAATCATCTCCAGTGACAAAGACATATCTATTATGAATTATTGATCGTATCTGCTAAGGTCCGAAAAGATATAGGTGAAGAAGTTTTAGAGGATGAGAAGCAGAAATCACATCTTTTGATTTAAAAGAACTTTTATGAAGTTTTCCTCGTTGACAGGCGTCACATAAGTTGTTGATATTGAAACCCGTTTTAGGGAGACCCCTAATGTAATGACCCATCTTTTCGACCTTTAAATATTGTTGAGGAAAAGAAAGAAAAGATAGATTGTTGGGGAACATTATTACATTCATGTTATTCAGGTGCCGAGCATTTGACTACCGAAAAGACAGATTGTTGGGGAAAAGAAAGAAAAGATAGAATAGAATCTCACACATGACGAGGAATATATAATACACAACAGATCTTTAATAAAGAAAAACTGTAATATATATACAACAACAAGAGTCAGCTAAACAAATCATCAACCTGGACAGTTATAACAACCTATCCTTACAAATACTGTTAAATATAGACAACCAATGTAGAAAAAATAACATATAGGTGATTATGACTTGGAGGCGTCTAGCTTGTCTTCTGAAGCTCTAAGCATCCAAATTGAATCTGTAAATATGCTCGGTCTGGCCCAAGCATCATAAGAAAAATAAGGCCCGTATCGATGGGGTAAACCAGCGTGAGAAACAAATCTCAATTGGATTTTAGTGTTACAAAAATTGTTCAAAATAATAGTATCACATAAGACCATGCCGCATATAAATACGGACGAGTTTTTACCTCACGATAACTAAAACATTTTTATAAAAGAACTAGTGATATTATAATAATGTCTAGGGTTTAATTAAATATGAATCATAGCCAAAAAATTTATATTATTAAATTCTAGAATAATACGTATACAATCAAATTCGAAGGCTCATATTGAAAGATACATTCTAACTATGAAAGGGTAAGGCTACCCACATAATCTGTATGCCTTTAGATAAAATGTATGGGAGGCTGCAGCACGTTGCACCTCCGCTACTCAGGATCGGCCCCACCCTTTACTGGATAGCACCGAATATGATCACCTCTTGGTTGATCATCAACCATAATGGGTCCCCAAGCATACATAAAATCGAATCTAGATAAGGGATAATCATACCCTTATGGTAATGAACCACATAGCCGTAGTACACGTCCTTGCTTAAGTAATTTACCGATTTATAAGGCTTGAGGTTACGTTTTACCATTTAGATAGCAAATCCACTTGGAATGCTAACACTGCCCTCCAGGCAGAAATGCAATGCTAGCATTCATCCGTACAAGTTTGTACGGGATCTGACCGAACGAAGGCACTACCTCTACTATAGCCATTTTGGAATTTCCCTCAAGATTAGTAGTAAGTAGCCATTGCACTTCAAAAGCTCTATCTTCAAGATGTTCCAATTCGAACACTTATGCCGGTACAAAGTTGTTTTCGAATAATATATTTGATCCTGGTCTCTCCGAACTAACAATAATAATTAAAAAATCGGCAAGTTTGATAGTCGGTTATTTAATTGTCAAATAAACAACAATCACATCAGGGATTTAATCCCATAAGGAAAAAAACATTAATTAAGCACATAAGCAACCACTAACCTCTTTAATTAGTCCTTTCATTAATTAAAATCACCTTGTAAGTTCTTGTATCAACATACATTTACAAAGGTATGCTCACAAACCCATTTTACTCCTTTCAATACTTGGAAGAATATCCACTTACTTATCTCAACGGTATAAGTATATTCACAAAAGCACTACATTTCATTACTTAGAAAATGTATCTATATACTTATCTCAATGGTATAAGTATATTTACCAAACATAGAGAAAATTTTCCTATTTGGTGTTGAGTATGGAAAGATATTCCTTACCACTATAATTATTTACAGATTATTTTTGGAAATCATTCTCATCTTTCTTTTATAAATCTCCTTTTTATAAAAACTCCAAAATCATTTATAAAACTCCTTTATAAATCTCTAAAATCATTTATAAAATTCTTTTATAAATCTCAAAAACAATTTATAAAACTCTCTTTTTGTTAACATCTAAAACCATTGATAAAGCTCTTTTTATAAATTTGTAAAACCATTTATAAAGCTCTTTTATCAACCTATAAAACTATTTATAATTTTTTTATAAATCCATAAACCTATTTATAAAATTTATTCTTTTATAGAAGTCTTTCATAAAGATCCTCTATCAAAATTCTCTGTCAAAATTAATTTATAAAAATCTTTCCAAAAATCCTTTTATAAATACTTTATAAAAATACTTTATAAAGCTTTTATAAAAATCCTTTATAAACCCAAAACTCCTTTTTTATTTATAAACACTTTAATAATGGAGATTCCTTTATAAATCAATTTATTATTTATAAATACAATTAATTGGATAAATTAATTAACTTTAAACATCATAAATAAATAAAAATTTAACTGTTAGTCCTTGAGATGATGGTTTTGATGACAACAACCTTAGGATTTGTTATAAAACATAAATACTAACATTATAGTCTATATATATGCAGGATATATATACAGGTACCAAAGAATGAAGCTTGTACATTATAGAGATTCAAGAACTGATAAACTCAAGATCGAAGATATCAAGATTCATGACTCATGAGTATCAAAGAGTTTAAGATTTCAATATAAGTAATTTAGTTAGGAATTTTGTTAAAACTCCTAGAAAAGCACTGACATCTTAAAATCCATTTTATTCATGGAATGGAATCCACTTCGAGCCCATTAAAGAGATGGAACCCTAAGTAGGATGGAACCTACAAAAAATTTAGTGGAACATTGTTTTGTATCCACTAACTTTTATTCAAATGTTTTACAAAATTATATCTTGTTTTTAAAATTATTTCAAAATCTTATTTTTTAAATCAAAAACATCTATCCTGGTTTTGAAATACTTTTAGCCTCAAAATAATCTTTATATATCAAATTATCCTTGATTTTAAACTATCTTTAAATTGTAATATATTCAACTTTTAATATTTATACTTAGATTTAAATATAAAATTATAGTAAAATTTTATATACACCAAAATATTATTCTCTATACTTATTTATGCATTTTAGCTATAGTTAAGTATATTTATAAAGTTTAAAATAGTTTTAATACAAGATAGAAGTTATTTCCAAAGAAAAACAAATTACCAAAAATAACTTAAGCCTATCGACAACCCAAAGGAACCCTTATCGACAAGGTGACAGTTTATTTCAAAAGTTTGAATTTCAAAGGAAGTGTCTATACGTCATATCCTTTCACGAATGGACATGGATGTTGTTCTACTATAAATAGGGGTTGTTTTAAACGAATTTAAATATATATTTCTCTGATTTCACTCCTCTTCTTCTTCCACATTTCTTTATATACATTTTTACCATTACTCTGCCAAAATCACCATTGAATCTAACTAGATCATCTCTGGTTTGATTTTCTATCACTATCTCAACAAGATTCTAGTGCTATTCAGAGGTATAGACTTCTTTGTAATCAATCGAGCGAGCAAATGTGTGATTGTAGCCTGAAAAATCAATCAAGCGAGAAAAGGTGTAATTGTAGCCTGGAAATCAATCGGGTAAACATGTTGCCCGTAAAATCAAGTATCTCTACCTAGAGGATTGTGAATCTGGAGCTGTGTACCTCGTGGCCTTAAAATCGAGGGTATAATTGTAAGAATTGATTTTGAAAGGAAATCCGTACTTGTGTTGTGGGACTGGATGTAGGGTAACTCCGAACTATTATAAAATTCGGTATATTCTTTCCTTTATTGCTTTTACTTTATATCTGCATCCGTGTGTGATTCTGTAATCATATCTGTGTCTGAATATTGCATACATTTATGTTCAAATTGATATAAACTCAAAAAGAATTAGTAATTCCACAAAGCACTATTCACCCCCTTCCCCTCTAGTGTTATTTCTAACCTTAAGTTCTGTAATCCTCATTTCTCACAATTGGTATCAGAGCAAGGTTTTCAAAATATGATTTTTGAAAAATTTTAAATGGAATTTTTTTTAAAAAAATTATTAACACTGTTTTCATATGAATATGTCATAGAATCTGTAACGACCCGTAAATTCGGTAATTAAATTTCTTAATTTAAGAAGATTTTGGTAACTTAATGTTGAAGGAAATAAAAATTTAGTGAATTATTAATGGAAATAATAACTTGGATATGATTGGTAAGTTAATTTTTAATAACTTGAATGTAACAATATAAATGTAAGTTAATTGTTAATAACTTGGTTGTAATTCCAATAAGTGAAACAATGTAAATATTAATTATATTCTTATTGTAATAAAAGATTGTTACCCAAATGAAATTATTAATTTGATTTAAAATCTTAATTAATGTGTGCATTAATTTATAATGGGATATAAAAGGTAAATTAAATAAAATAATTTAAATCTATGACTTGGTTATAAGTGGAATATGAGGAAGCAAATGTAATTATTGAATTAATGTGTGAAATAGTGTAATAGGGTGTAATAAGTTGGGAAGAATGAACATACAAGTAATTAAAGGTTACTTTAATGATGATTAATATAATAAAGGAAAGGTGAATGTAAATTGATTAGAAACGGAAGTTTGTTCATAAGGCAGTAATTGATGAATAAAAAAGTTTGAAACCAAGTAGATAAATTTATTGAGAACATTTAATAGTAATTAATGTATATATTTGGCAATTGACAATTTATGAATTTGTTAAGATTGTAAAATTATAATCTAGTGTTACGTAATGTTAACTAAGGTAACTATTAATAAATTGAACGAAATGCAAATCAATGGCATTAATGTAGACGTATACTTAGCTACAAATTGAATATATGAAAACAAAACGTAAGCATTGGATTAAATTAAGGAAATTAATTATAATAAATGGTCATTTAATAAAACCAATGTTCTGGGAGTAATTATAATAGTTGTTTGATATATGTATAAACTTTGATTTGGAAATCAATTGGATTTAAAATGAAATTTGGTATTACATTAATGAGTTTAAATGTTATTTTATTTTGTAAAGTAATAAATGATGTAATAAAAGAATGCATCAAGATATAACCAGTGCTAATTAAGATTAATACTTAATGGATTGAATGAAATGACAATTAATGAAGATATGTTATACTTGACTATAAATGGCATAAGCGAATAAATGGAATATTAGATGAAATTAATCCTATGAAAATATATAAATGGTAACATTTATTTGTGAGTAATAAAAGCTTGTATATGTGACTAGAATTTAGCGTAATGATTATTGTATGTTACATATTCTTGTTGCTTGTTAATTTAAATTGGAAATCAGTTACCATAAGCCTAATGTAATATTACGTTAATATTAATTAAGGTAATATTTAGAAAAAATGTTAATGTTATTCATAATTGGGAAATTTGCTGCATTATAAAAGTGGGAATAAATACTTATCAATTTGTTGGATTTGAACTATATTAATAATTGGATTTATTGTAGTTAAGTGAAATTTAATTATTGCGTTAGTTGAGATTTAGATGAAATTTAAGAATATTAATGTAATAGTCTGAATCCAATGTTAAAAAATTTCCAGTTGATAACAATGAATTGAATAATAGAATGAAAAAATTAAATTTAATAGAATTTTTGGAAATTAAATTTATAATTTTTGAATTTAATGAAATTGAGGTTAATACTGGAATTGATAAATCAATCAACCCTAAATTGACTTTTTTTTTAAATTATTGTAAATGATTAAGAAATTAAGAATGTTGAAATTGGTCGATTAAAGAATTGAAATTGAAAATTTGATATAATTTGTTAATTTATTAATTTAATTAATTAAGGTAAAAATAGCCATTTTGGCCACTGACTCGGATTTCGAAGAAACCAATTTCATCGGATCCGTAACGGTGAATTATTGTAGGATTTCAAGTTTCGTAGAGATCGGACTTGTCATTTGATCGTACGGACTCGAAACGCCTTGAAATAAATTAAATTGATATAAATTTGGAAATTTTGATTTTAGCATAACTTCTTCATACGATGGAATTCGGAATTGAAACTTGTTCCATCGAGTTTAAAATATTTTAAAACATCTATTTTGATATACGGATTGACCCAATTTCGTTCCGGAGTCAGAACGGGATTTTCGGGCCATTTATCATTCAGCGCGTTTATAAATCGGGTCCATCTATTCTATTTCAGCCTTGTCTATAAATACCATATTATAAACCCTAGCCTACCTCTATTTCTCATTTATCTGTATGTACAATTCATCTATCTCTCCTCCTCAATGGCAGACAAATACCTAATATCAATTGCAATTTAAAAATCAGTGAAATTTCAAACTCCTCCAAAAAAATCAGAAAAATTATATATTGAAGCTTTTGATGTACGCATCTCAGATCTGCAGTTCGTTTTTGGTTTTGAATCACCATTTGTCCGAAAATCTCAAAATCATTCTCGGCCGTTCATCACGCGTCAATGAACTACGTCAGATCGTCGAATCGAGGGTAGGGTTTGGTGGAGATCGACGAGAGGAGTTCATCTATATGGTTTGTTTCGCAAATTAACGGCTGGATCGAGCTAAAAAAATAATTTTGGTTAGGTTTTTAGGCGGCGGCTACGGGGGTCTTGGCTCGTTCGAGCGTCGCGTGGAGGGGGGTCTGCGCCTGGAGGAGGCAACTCGGCCTGGGGAGGCTGAGGCAGGCCAACGGCGGCGCCTTCGACCAAGGCGTGGTGGCATGCGTTCGAATTTTGCGTGCGTGTTTGCTGGGCTCGGTAGGGTTCTGGAGATAGAGGTTGCGTGCGTGAAGAAAGGCTGATGATGTGCCGAGGGGTAAAAATGTGTTCTTTTTTTATATAATTAAAATTCAAACACATTTATCGCTATATCTTTCACATACGAACACCAATTCATGCGCGATTTTTTTATTAGGATCGTATTGAAATTCTGAACATTTTGGCGCTGGTTTGGATGAATTCTTAGACTGTCAAATTTTTGGGTTTAAATTGGATTTAAATTCAATTTAAATTCAAAAGGTGAGTGTTTTAACCCATTCACAACTTCTAAAATTTCTTATGTTTGTTAAATTTATTTCGGATGTGATTAGAAATTTATTTGTGACTGTTTGGCGCATTTTTAATCATCATCCCGGTAAAATTAAATTTAATTGAATTAAATTGTTATTTAATTTATTTATTGCATATAAACTACCAGTTAAAGTTTCATTTAATTTATTTTTGTATATAAACTGCTAGTTGATACATGTTGCTTATTATCCGTTATATATCGATGTTATTGATTGAACTGGATGATGTTTGTGATTAATGGTGGATGAATGATATTGGATAATGGATGTTATATTTTATATTGTTATATACTGCAAATTGTTATGCACTTTATTTCATTCGGGATTGGGGTTTGAAACGATATAACCATATTTTTATTTTAAATTGCGGATTGAAATGATAAATATCCGTATCACTTGACCATAGGATTGAAAATTATATACAGATACCGTCCGTCTATATATATAAATATTTTGAAAATGATTTCTATGGTTTTGATAGAATTATACGGTTTAAATAAATATTGATTCTTTTTGATATTATGTAAAATATTTTATATATAGTTAAATTCATGTATTTAAGCTATGTATAAATCTGTTTAATGATAATAAGTTAAATAATGGAGTTTGATTTATTAAAATAAATATGGTTAAGTATTTAAATCATATTTAGAGGTTATAATGATTTAAATAAAATTAAGATTTGGAAGATAAAATATGAAATAGATGTGAATTAAATTATTTAAGAATTTTACACAAATAAAATTTGCTTTAAAATTTAGATAAATTTGAGATTTTATGAAATTGAATTTATTCAAGAATTAAACCAACAGGGTTGGTGTGAAATTTATTAAATTGGAAATTTTAAAAGGTATAATTATTATAACTTGATTTTGGGTCTAGGTGAATTAAATGATTATTCCAAGTATAATGAATTGAAGGCAATATTTAGTTATTTGTAGTTTGAGTTTTATTTAAATAATAAGGGGTTTATTTTATAAAATATTTCAAAAATAAATAATAGGAAATTTAATTGTTGAATCGAAATTATCAAATTAAGTTTTGAAATTTTGGAATATTTAAAGCCTTGAAATATATCGAAATTGAAATATTTATAGAAATTGAAATGTTTCGAAGTTATGAATTTCATAGCGTTATATTTTAAAGGTGTTAAAATTTCAAATGTTTGGTTTTGAAGTATAAAATTTGGAAGTGCTATGATTTTGAAAATGGGATATATTGAAATAAAATGATATTATATTGATTTGAGATAAAAGGGATATCATATTGATTTGGTTTTTAAATTTGAAATGATATCGTATTTATATGGTTTTGAAATAAATATTACATCCTGGTTTTGAAGTATAAATTATTTTGAAATGACTGCGGTGTTATAATAACGTTGGGTTGTTGAAGAGACTGGGATCGGAAGTTTTCATACTCTCTGCTAACTCCAAAAACCACTTTAACAACCGTGTACGCGGTGGAGATTCCAGAATGAAGTAAGATGGTGGCGTCGTTTCCTTTGAGGTAAATACATAGACCCGACTTCCGTGAGTTGGCATAAGGTGGCTAAAACAGGAGCGATTGACGGGCTAATGAGGTAACACCTTTAATCGGACACATCCCTTCGATATTATACTTTGACTTTTGGATTGATTCGGTGGCCACTTTTGATTTTTTATTTGGGAGGTGTGGCTCGAGGCGGGCGGTAGCTGCGCGCTACGCGTTACCACCGGCCCGGAAGCGTAATTGGTATATCTACCCTAGCATTGCCTAGTTGTGCCGTGTCACCTACACTAGCGTGCCTTGTACGAGTTTCTATTTGTGTCGTACCTATGGAGTATCTTCTGGTAGCTTGCCGATCAGGAGGTATTACGGTACTGTATAGACTATTGGCACTATTACGTGTTAAGGTGGAAAATGTAAAGCCTTAACGCTATTTAAAAGTAAATTTATTTTACTAATAAACATTATTATAATAGAGAAATATTACTACATAGTAAATAGTTTAACGGATCCTTAGGAGATGTGAATCCCGAGCATCTCTTGAGTTACTACAGTCACGTTAGACACTGGATAGGGGATGTCAAATCTGGTAAACATTTCTGACGCCGTTCCACTCTTATTTATTTCCATTGATTTAACTTACATAAGACATTTTAGTTCTGACTCAAGCGTTTTATCTTTTCAATTCGCTCGGGTCATCCTGAGCATTTCAAGATTTGGAAGACCGTATTCTAGAGGATGAAGATGAAGATTTATCATTATTTATTATATTATTCCACCACACCATTTTATTCCGCTGCACTGTTATTGATTATTCCATGGTATGTGTAACTCTGATATGTATTGTATAAGTATAATCAAATGTTTTTGTAAAACAGCTTCATGAACTGTATATTTGATTATTATATTTTATCATTCTGCTGCAAGATTCTATTTTGTTTTTCTTTATCTGCCTTTTTCTTATTTACACCATAACAATCCGCCCTTCTGTATGGTTTAAGTCTGACGTGTGTGGTTTATCGTCGATTTAAAGCGTGCAGAAAGGCGGGACGTTACGGAATCATCATCATATTGTCATTTAAAACTATATCAAGTTATTTTGAAAAGTCACTTGATTCTTTAAAAAGTTATGTTGTTTTGCAGGAGAAGAGTTATGTCTAATAACTGTTGGTTAAAAGATACTAGATAATCATTCATCGATCAAGAAGAATAAATGGATATATAATGGCAATCGACAACGAAATGGGTACCAGATCAATACAAAATTTTTGATTCTCGTCTACAACTTGATTTGGTACTATACTTCTCTCCATCTGCTTTGCAATTCCACTGGTTTCATATGAATAGAAGTTTGATAGTAAGTAGAAAAACGAAAAGAAGAAGAAGAAGTTAAACTTTTATGAAAAGAGGTGACTGCTGGGCCTATTTATAGCGGTTGAAGTATCCATTCATTCAAAATTCAAATTCAAAGTTTTGGCGCTAAGTTGGTCGATCTACTAAATCATCCGTATCTTTCTCATACCATCTTCAAATTCAGCAAATGAATATGCTATGATGGTCAGAAAACCAAGCCCGTCGTAATAAAGCTAGATCTCGTCATCAAATTCTTAAAGATATAAATGTGTGTTTCACGACAATGGAAGAACAACAAAGTTAGAAAGATGGAGGGGTACAAAAAGTGATATGCTTTATTATTATTTCATCTTTATTGTTGCATTTAGTTAGGTTTAGAAATTTATCTCTTTTATAAGTTTTGATATTTTGGTCCATATATCGGCACACCATAGTATACATATTGGTATACCAGTCTAATTTATTTTACAAGTCTTTTAAAATGTATTTTCTTTCAGATAAAATCTCATTACTGATTCATTACAACTATAATAAGTAGAAAAGCATACCATCATTCATGATTTCAACTTTTCTAATGTTGTTTTTACTTCTCGTACTCTATTTCTTTTAAGATACTAATTTTATATTTTTAAGAAATTAATAGAAGGAATTTAGAATGTTAGAATAAGGGTCTATTTATAGATTTCTTTAATTAATAAGATTATTCCATACCACATGACACTTGTCATATAAATAGATAGTGACATATATGCAATATGACACATGTCATTACACTTTTTCTTTAATAAAAGCATTTTTACATGCATAATGCCAAGTGTCTTTACACATATTTTCTCATTATTATTTTTATGTTAATTAAATACTATAAAAAATTGAGTAAAAAATCAATATTTATATGTCAAAATCCAGTCGTAAAATTAGTGCAAAATCATGTTAAAATCAGGCCCAGAACAATAGGTAGTATATCTGAAATGTTGTCTTTTCTTCTAGAACGTTTCTTAAGTGCTGCAAATTCATTTTTATAGCATCTCTGTGCTTTGAAACACTGTAATGTTTTAGAAACTTTTCACAGCATTTGGTAAATAATGCAGTTTCTATTTATAATGTTTTGAATATATTTTACTACAAAAACTTTTTACAGCATCTTATGAATGCTGCCTTTTCTATTTAAAACTTTAAGCTATGTAAAAATAATATTTAAATTAAGTATTTTTCTCTACTCTTTTTAGAAGTTATTTTCTAACTTATATTAGAATATTTTAAAATTAGTATTTAGATATTTTTTAGTAATTGATTAAAATTTTAAAATGAAAGAGACCTTAATATAACACATGCCAGTTTTATTTTTTCAATCTTTATTATTTTATTGATTGTTTCACTATGATATTTTTTTAAAGGTGTTTAAACATGTTTCTAAATATTTTAGTCAATAATAATTTAATATATAAGTTTTAACTAGTAAGTTAAGTATTTTATAAACATGGAAGTTTGGATTCTTATAAAAATTAATTTATTTTTTTTTTAAAACAAGAAGAGTATTAAATTTTTTAAATCCATATTTCATAGCAATTTGATTTTGATATTGAGTTTGATTACTACCTTTCATGAATATGTTATAGTTTTAATATCGTTAATTACCTTTAAACTCTAGTCTTTACTACTCTTTTAGTCTCATTCATTGGTTTTCTTAACCTAAGCTTAGTAATTGGTGTGTATTAGCTTTGTTCGGTTGAAGCGAGTTATAATAAATTGTTTGTTATATGTATATATACATATACATACATATACATATACAAACACAAACACACACACATATATATTCTTTTCAATTAGATATTACTTATCACTCATGTTTATCTTATAATCTGGATATCTCTTATCCTAGTATGTATATCATCATATCATTCTGCATATTATTATTATTATTATTACTTCATTATCATTTTGTTTCATATTACATATCATTATGCATCCTATTTCATATCACATTTCATTGTATATTACATCATAAATTACAATGCATGAAATATCATAATCATTCGCATCACAAGTTGCACTTCATTCTGCATAATATCTCATGCTACATTACATATGTCATACATTTCATACTGTATTACAAACTACATATTGCATACATGTATACATAAGAGTGTATTTTATTTAAGGGGAGTTTGTAGTATTGTCTTATAGTATAGGATTATTAGTTTTTGATTTGCTTGGTATGTTTTGATTGACTTGTTTGACTTGATTAACTTGATTGACATGTTTGACTTGATTGACTTGTTTGACTTGATTGATTTTTGACCTTATTGATTTGTTTGACTTATTTGACATGATTAGAATTGATAAGAGTGTTGATTGGACCATCTGATATATACTTATACATATTTATATATTGAATAATTATAATATAATTATGTTAATGTCTTTCACATTCTATTTACTATACTTTGTTTTAGTATAAGTTTAAGGGGGAGTTTTATAGTTTTATGGTTTTAGGATGGTTTTTTTGTTGATGACAAAGGTGGAGAAATATAAAATAGAGCGGTTAAAGTAGCTAGGCTTAGATTAAGAGGGAGTTATTAGTTTTAGGGGGAGTTATAGTAAAGGAGAAGTATATTTTATAAACATAGGTTGTCATCATCAAAAGGGGGGAGATTGTTAGTCCTTGAGATGATGGTTTTCATGACAACAACCTTAGGACTTGTTATAAAATATAAATACTAACATTATAGTCTACATATATGTGCAAGATATATATACATGTACCAAAGAATGAAGACTGTATAGGGTAGAGATTCAAGAACTGATAAACACAAGATCGAAGATATCAAGATTCAAGACTCATGAGTATCAAGACTATCAAGAGTTCAAGATTTCAGTATAAGTAATTTAGTTAGGAATTTTTTTAAAACTCCTGGAAAAGCACTGACATATTAAAATCCATTTTATTCATGGAATGGATTCCAGTTCGAGCTTGTTAAAGGGATGGAACCCTAAGTAGGATGGAACTTACAAAAAATCTAGTGGAACATTGTTTTGTATCCACTAACTTTTATTCAAATGTTTTACAAAATTATATCTTGTTTTCAAAATGATTTCAAAATCTTCCTTTTTAAATCAAAAACATCTATCCTCGTTTTGAAATACTTTTAGCCTCAAAATAATCTTTATATATCAAATTATCCTTTGTTTTAAAATATCTTTTAGTTATAGTATATTTAACTTTTAATATTTATACTTAGATTTAAATATAAAATTATAGTAAAATTTTATATATACCAAAATATTATTCTATATACTTATTTATGTATTTTAACTATAGTTAAGTGTATATAAAGTTTAAAATAGTTTTAATACAAGATAGAAGTTATTTTCAAAGGAAAACAAATTTTCAAAAATTACTTAGGCCTGTCGACAAGGTTACAGTTTATTTCAAAATCAAAGAAAGTGTCTATTCGTCATATCCTTTCACGAATGGACATAGCTGTTGTTTTACAATAAATAGGGGCTGTTTTAAACGAATTTAAATATATATATATATATGTGTGTGTGTGTGTGTGTGTGTGTTTATATATATATATATATATATATATATATATATATATATATATATATATATATATATTTCTTTGATTTCACTTCTCTTCTTCTTCCACATTTCTTTACATACATTTTTACCATTACTCTGCCGAAATCACCATTGAATCTAACTAGATCATCTCTGATTTGATTCTCTATCACCATCTCAACATGATCCCAGTGCTATTCAGAGTTATAGACTTCTTTTTAATCAATCTAGCGAGAAAAGATGTGATTGTAGCCTAGAAAATCAATCAAGCGAGAAAAGGTGTGGTTGTAGCCTGGAAAATCAATCGGGTGAACTTGTTGCCCGTAAAATCAAATATCTCTATCCAAAGGACTGTGAATCTGGAGCGGTGTACCTCATGGCCTTGAAATCGAGGGTGTAATTGTAAGAATTGATTTTGAAAGGAAATCTATACTTGTGATGCGGGACTGGATGTAGGGTAACTCCGAACCAATATAAAATTCGGTGTGTTCTTTCCTTTATTTCTTTTACTTTATATATGCATCTGTGTTTGATTCTATAATCATATCTTTGTTTGAATATTGCATACATTTGTGTTCAAATTAATCTAAACTCAAAAAGAATTATTAATTCCTTAAAACACTATTCAACCCCCCTCTAGTGTTAATTCTAGCCTTAAGATCCGTAATCCGCATTTCTCACATTAACTTTTCAACAATATTAATAACACGGTCGATTTCTTTTTGTACATCATTAATGAAATAATTAATTTATTTCAAAACATTAGTATAATAATAAATAACCCCAAAATATTATTGTTATAATAATTAATAATTTCAAACATTATTAATATAGTAACTAATAATTCATCTTTGAAAAATATTATTATAACAAATAATTAACTTCCATGTATTATTAGTAAATAATTATTATTATCTTTAAACATTGCTAATTATTTAAATAAATAACTTTTAAACAATATTAAATAGAAGCAATCAACTTTTAAACATTATTAAATAATTTTAAACCATTATTAAATGATAGTTAAATAACTTTAAATCGTTTTTAAATGATTTAGAAAAGACAAATAACAACGGTTGAGGTAAAATAGAGAAGTTCAAAATCTGCTTAAATAAAAATATTCTAGAAAACCCAAAAGATTAGATTTGAGTTCATTCTCCAAATCAAAAACCCATTTCAAGCCAAAACGATAGTTAATAGTATTTCAAAATACTAAATTGAGCCAATAGCCACTAAGCACTTAATCAATGTTAATGATTTTATCACTACAAGTGTTAAGTTTTTCGACATATAACAATGTCATAACTAATAGTGCTAAATAATCAAGATTTGGCAATTAACAAATATGTAAAAGAATTACAACTAAAATTGAATGAACGAGTATATATAACTAGAGATTGAAATCACTACGGTGAGAAATCCGGATTTCTCTACATAATTTCCTGTATTTCAATTTTACATGACAATCTCTTTTAAAAGCGGATATTTAACCAAATCAACCAATAATTTCGACCAAACACATACAGCAAAATTTATCTATTATATAACAAACTTATTTATCCAAAGAGGTGAGTTATACTCACCAAAATTATAATTATTGCCGAAGCGTTTTGGTTCCTCTAGTTAAAATTTCTATAAGCTCCAAATTTCATGAATCCAATTCCAAAATATAGATATCCTCCCTACGAGCGCAACACGATTGACCGTGTTTGATTTGTACCCTTAAACTATGTTGAACACCTTCTTTCTAAATCAAGACTACGTCCGCCTGATACTAGATATCCTCTATCCTATGCATGTCGTGCACCCTCCCTCCTACCACAATCAATGAACCGACTCCCCCTTTAAGACACTCTCCACAAGGTCGATGCCACAAACCCCTTGAAAGCAAGCTCAATAGCCCCATCTAGAATGCGAAGCGCGTGACCAAAATTCCATGACCTAAAACTGACGCATTCTACCTCGGTGCCCCATACAACCTTAGACCACCACCACTCGACACCTCTCACCCTATGAGCTCCACCATATCATTGATTTGACTCCTAGAGTCTTCAATAAATTCAAGACAAAACCAAACCTAGACAGCTCCAAATGTTGCGAATTAAAACACATAACTGCACGCCGCCATATCAACGCCCCAATCTCTCCCTGCCACGAGAATCACCCTGCCGCCAATCTCCATGGCCTTCGATTGCCTAAATCATTTGAAATATTTAACGGTAGCCTCACTTTCCTAAAGTCGATCGGCCCTAAACCACCTCGCACCATTAATAAACCAACCATCAGATAGATCTATACATTTTAAACTCAAAAATTTAGGCTTTATATTTTTTTGGTTTTTGTTTGCATTTGTTTTGAATTTTTAGAAGTGGATTTCTCATCAATTTTTTTTGTTCTTTGTTGTTAGATTTGAAAATGAGAAATAGAGAGAGGAGGTGAGAAAAGGAGCACATTTACTTTAGTCAAGGGTTGAGTTAGTTAGTTTACTATTTACTTACGATGAGATTTTCGGCATCCCGCAACATTAATTTTCATTTGCGAATGAAGTCCGAACGATAAAACAAAAATACGATCGCGTTCAAAACAGCGCCGTAACCTTAAAATAATACAAATGTACACTGGTTTTTCGATTCTGTCAAATCATAAAAATACCGTAGTTTGCAAATAATTATAGAATGATAATTTCAATATTTTCCAAATTAATTTTGTTGGATAAATCATATAAATAAAAATAAAAATACGTCATCAAAAGTTGATTCGTAAAAATAATAATTTAATTTCTCATTATTTATTCGAACATTTATTACTGTAAATAAATTTACAACTGCGTTCACCGTTAATATTTATTGGTTTGAAAGGAGTTAAATAGGATCATTTTATTAATTAAATTAACATTCAATTATAAATCCCATTATTTAAATTACCATTTAAATATTAAGCTCACAATTTAAATATTTAGATAATCTCCATAGTTGAATTCAGGTTATTTAACTTAAAAACCAAATTATTTAATATTTAAACCCGACTAAATATTCAAAATCAAATGACCAAAATTCAGGGTCGTTGCATCCTAACAAGTTCATATCTAGCAACTTTAAATAGGTGTGTAAAATTCAAATAACCAAATCTTTTATGCCAAATCTATAGGCCATTACTTTAACGATACGCCTTTTCAACCATCGAAAGTCAACACCGAATATATCCACGGAACATCCAATCGCCGAAAAGGCAAATAGTTAGGTAAAATATATAGAAAAGAACAAAAAAAGGGGAAACAGATTTTCATAGCGGAATAAACAACATATAATATAACAAAGACGGTATAAACTGTCTCTCTAATATGCATAGTACATCGAAATTAAAAATAAATCTTAACAACCCACTTTTCTAGATGCTTTAAATCGACAATAAACCACGCATGTCTAACTCAAACCATTCAAAAGGAAGGATTGTCAATGAGATTTAATAAGAAAATAAGAGAAAAGAAGAAAAAAAATAAAGAATCTTGAGGTGGAATAAAAAAAATATAATAATCAAATAGACAGTTCATGAAGTTGTTTTACAATATACATTTGATTACACAAATATTTTTACAACATAATCAGAGTACAAACAACAACATACCAATAATGATGCAGTGGAATAATACTAATAATATAGTATACCAAACTCCATTTTCGTCCTTTAGAAATAATGTCTTCAAACACTGAAATGCTCAGGCTGACCCGAGCATAATGAAAAGATAAAACACTCGAGTCAGAACTGAAAGTTCTTATGTAAGTTAAATCAATAACAAGTAAATATGAGTGTAATAGCTTCAAAGATGTTTATGGGATTTTCCATCTTCTATCAAGTGTACAACGTGAGTGCAATAACTTAAGAGATGCTACAAGATTTTCCATCTTTTAAGGATCTACCAAAATATCTACATGTAGTGGAATACGCTGTATATATAATGTCTAATCGGTAAAATAAATATTTTCTTAGCGTTAAGGCTTTACATTAATCCCCCTTAACACATATTTAAGCAAGTAGTCTATACAGGTCTTGTAACACAACCAGTAATGTAGTAGTCGGTGAGTCCCTTACAGGTACCATAATAAAACAAAATCATTATGGGCGTGAATAAGGATAAAGAGTATGACAAGGCAGTGAGGCGATGCCCAATGTAGGATACTACCATTTGCGTTTCCTGACTAGTGGTAACCCCTAACGGCCCACCGCGTCCAACACCCCCAAAATATCAAATCAAGGTGCACCGATCAAGCCAACATTAATATAGTAATACGAAGAGGTGTATCCGCTACAGTTGCTAGCCTCAATGGTCAGGTATGACTCTTGTTTTAGTCATTTCGAATTGACACAAGTGTCAAAGTCATCCATCATCATTCTCTTTCTTCAAATCCAGTAAACGCCTCCCATTCAACCACTTCATCCTGTATAACATCCACCGCGTACACAGTTGTTAAAGTGGTTCCAATATTGATAGAGAGCATGCCAATAAGAGGCCCCGATCTTTTTAACAACCAAACGTTATTTTTCAGACCGGTTGGTTATTTTACATTTCGAGAATGATTCATATTGATGTCAAAATATCATATTCACTTCAAAAATATCACTTCATTTCAAAATACCATATCTACTCAAATATTTCATTTTCACTTAAAAATATCATTTCAAATTCCTACTTAGGTTATAACTTCATTTAACCACATTCACATTTAAATCAACGATTTAAATATAAACACCTCAACTTTGCACAGTTAGAAATTTTAGAAAATAGTTTGAAAAGTTATAAATAGTTTAAAATAGTATAAATAGTTTAGAGATTTAGAATAGTTTATTATAAAATGGTTTGAGTATTGAAAATGGTTTATATAGTAAAATAGTATGGAAAAATACAAAAAATTTGAATATTAAAAAGAACATATTTTAGTCAGTTTATCTTAAATAATTTATTTCGAAAATAGTATTAGATCAAATTGGTTCTTTCCATTTCAACAATCTGGACTCATGTCCAAATTACAAATCAACAAATTTAATTTCCAATCTTTCAATTCAATTGACTCCACTTAGATTTAATGTCAAATCAACTTGATTTCAATTTCAATTCGAATTAACTTCAATTTTCGAAACATTCTTTTTTAACTTCAAATTCGATTCAACAATCCAATTCAATGATTTAAATTTTAATTGAATTCTTATTTTAAACCATTTCAATTTATATTAATTTCAAGTCCAATTTCAGTTTACTGATTAAAACAATTAAATCAAATTAAACCTCATTTTCAGTTTTAAGATCGAAATCTTTAAAATAATTCAATTTCCAAAATTAAAGTCATATATCAATTACAACTTCACATTTCCAATTCAATTCTTTAAAAAAATTTCCTTTTAACCAATTTCAGTTTCAACATTTTAAAGCTTGAATTAGAAAATAATTCAATTCATATAAATCCAAAATTTACTTCTTTTAAACAATATTATTTAATCAAAATTCAAATTCATGATTTTTAAAACCATTTAATTTAACCAATCCGTTGTCCGTATATAATTTTCTACCCTATGGCCAAGTGATCAGTTATTTCAATTTTAATTATAGGGATGGATATTTTTTTTTTTTTGAAAATGGGTTCAAACTTTTCTATTGCAAACTGTATAAAACGAACTACAAATGCCATAAGGCAAGGTCACTATGTACATAGGAAAGAACAATAACTAAACAAACCTTAATATAATTAAACAAATGCGGTACAGGGCCAAACGAACAAAGCCCATGCGTGGAAGTTTCTCGAATGCTCACAAGTAAAAAGGCATGTTTTACTTCTAACTCCTTCATTAAACCAACTCCGAAATAATTCCATTAATGGCGACCAGAAGAAAATGGTAACATTCTCTTCAAACTAATCTGCCGCTGTAGTGAAAGCTTTACTCGACTACTTCAATTATCTCGACGAGGCACCATACTGACCAGATTTTGCAGCTTTGAAGTTAACAAATCTAGCAGCTATGAAGCTCTTTTTCTCGTATGTCCCAGATCTGAAGAAGATAAGTGATTTAAACCTCAAAGGTGAAATCTTTAAGCTTTATGTGAAATACAACCGGATCTGAGTAACTTTATGTCTTTTAACAGCAGATTCGGCAGCAATTAGGAGATCCATATTCATTTATAACCTTTTCGAGTAAATCAATTCCAGATCTATATCAGATAAGATATTTGACTCAATTTTGTTTTGGGAGGAATGTAAGGGCCCGATTGGGAACCCATACAGTTCCTATCTTTCATCTCATGTCTAATATTTTGGTCTGATTTGATTTATAGGCTCGAAGGCAGGTACTTATTTGCTACAACCAGCATAGAAGAGGCCATATGACCGAGTCTTCTCCAACTGAACAACCAGATAAGTCACTGTAATAATGGACTGAGAACAATATTTTTGATTGTGTGGACTAATCATGTTGTTTGAATGTCGGTCAATCCAGGTAAGCATAAGGTGTCATCAGAATTCAAAGCTACCCAAGGAAAGATATTCTGCAACTTAACAAACTACATCAAAATGTATTATTAAATATTTATTAAAATGTAAATTAAAAGAGAGGAGGTGAGGTCAATGTAAGTAATACAGGTAAAAGTTGAGCTAAATTAAGGTTCAACGATTGAAGAATGAGAGCAGGAACTCGACATATGATATTGCAGAGAGTACCCCAATTCAGCATTGGGAGGTATATCCCCATTTCATAATTATTTTCTCATCCATGCCGGTGATGTTTTTAAAATGTTTGGATTTTGACATTCTGATGCTCATGGTTTGATGAATTCTATTACATATTTGTGTACTGTCTGAGAACCTATTGAAATATTCTATCGTTTCTTTCTTTCCATAAGTGCCAAACACCAATAGATAAGGATAGTTGAAACAAATCTGAACTAAGATTATTTGTTTTAGAAATAGAAACGATTTTCTGCAAATCTTCCTTTAAAGAGAAGGACAGCACATTTTTTGGTGAATTGAAAAAAAAATTACAACTCCAGTACCAATTTTTTTTCCGTATAATCACATTGAAAAAATAGATGATCTATAGTTTCAATGTGATTATTACATAAAGCACAATAGGGATCCACAACTATCTGTTTCTGAAGCAATCTATCTTTTGTCAATAGATAGTCGTTAATGGCTTTGTAAAGGCACATCGCCATTTTTGGAACGTGGATCTTGTTCCAGACCAAATTCGACAAGTATTTGTGTTCAAAACTGGTACGAATCGTATTCCAAACATTTTTGAACTGGTATGTTCCATTCTTCGTACACTTCCAAGACCAAAAATCCCTTTCCCTGTCCTTGTGAATTAAAACGCCTTCTATCTCTGCATGGATTTGAAATAAGAAACTGTAAGAGTCCCACCTCCATTCTCCTTTCTGAATAATTTTACGTAGAAGAAGATTATCTGTGTCAGTTATTAATGCAGTTTCTCTACCTATACGTTCCATTATAGAACTACCATGCAACCATGGATCGAACCATAAAGAGGTAGTTTTACCATCAGCTATATTGAGCGAAAGACATTTCAGGGCGATACGTCTGTTTTTTAAGATAAATTTCCACACTCCCGAATCGTCCGAGCGTTGATTAATATCCCAAAAGCTTTTATGCCCAATGTATTTACAACGCATGAATTCCGCCCAAATTCCTTCTGCATTTACAATTTTCCAAATCAATTTAGTGCATAACGCTCGATTCATCTCTTCTAAGTCTCTCAGACCCATTCCACCTTCTTCTTTTTGTCTGCACAATATTTCCCAAGGAATTTTACTGCTACGACTCTTCCAAAGAAAGTTAAGGATTAAATGTTTAATTTTTTGGATCGTAGAGATTGGGAGACAAAAACATTGCATCTAGAATTGTATTATTGGGTAAATGGTAGATTTAATAAGTTCGAGTCTTCCAGCTAGACTCAACATCTTATTCTCCCATCCTCCAATTCTTAACTTGATTTTTTCTATCAATAGCACACAATCATTATCCCTCAAATTCACACTAGACAAAGGTATTCCCAGATATCTTATAGGCAAATCCGACTGCTGAATATTAAGGATATTGCTAATCTCCGAGCACGTATCAACCCCTTTCCCAAAGAAAACATTAGATTTTCCACAACTGAGTTCTAGGCCTGGCACTCTTCCCATAGATTGAAAAACATCACTAATGGCCTTTGTTGTTTTTGCATTGGCTTTAGTAAAGATTATAATATCATCTGCGTAAATGATGTGTGTCAACTTGTTATCAAAATCTGTTATTGGGGAGATTTGACCTTCTCTTACTTTTTCATCCATTAATAGCGTAAAATATTCCATGACCAAAGTAAATAGAATGGGCGAAATTGGGTCGCCTTGTCTAAGGCCATTTGAACTCTTGAAATATCCGTGTGATTCCCCTTTAACTATGAGTGAGAACATAGGAGTCGATATAATGTTGTTAATAACATTCACCCATTTTCCTGGAAAACCCAGGCTAATTAATATATGTATAACAAAAGCTCGATTAATCGAATCATATGCTTTCTTTAAATCAACTTTGATGCACATATATTTATTATCCTTTCTGCCTAGGCCTCTAATAATTTCATGCGCAAAAAGAATTCCATCCCCTATTGATCTACCTTTTATAAATGTCGTCTGATTCGGGGATATCAACTTATTCAAAAAAGGGACCAGTCTACTACAAAGAATTTTGGAGAAAATCTTATAAACAGTATTACAACAAGCGATGGGTCTAAAATCTTGAATACAAGTTGAGTGGACTTTTTTAGGAATCAAATGTAAGAAAGTGTGATTCCATTCTTTGATTATTAAACCCTTTTGGAAAACATCATTCAATGCTTTGAAGATAATGTCTTTCGAAAGATGCCAGTGTATTTTGAAAAAGTTAGCATTAAAACCATCTGGACCTGGAGAAGACGTATCTTTAATGTCCCATAATGCAAGTTTAATTTCATCCATAGAAATACCGTCGTTCAAGAAGTTAGCACCATATTCAGTAATAATAGATTTACAAACAACTTCTGGGAATTTATTTTCTAGCGGACGGTTAAAAATGCGTTTGTAGAAGTTGATAGCCGAGTCGACAAATTTGTCATCTGTCTCTATTTTGCCGTCTACTTCAATGTTAGTCAAGCAATTTTTACCTCTTCTGCTAGACATTTTAGCATAAAAGAAAGAAGAAGCTTCATCTCCCATTCTCAACCAATCGCATTTGGCCTTTTGCTTGGTGTCAAGATACTCCTTTTTGAGTGCCATATCCAGTTTAATTTTGGCGTCATGGAATTCTAGGACTAAATTTTGATAATTTGATGTTTCCAAAAGTTTTTGGAGTCTAGAGCAGGTCTCTCTTTGAACTTGAACCTCCTGTTTGGAATTCCTTATATTAGCGCTCCAAATCTTTAGCTCTTTCTTAATGTTCTTGAGTATATATAAGAGTTGAAATAACGGTCTATCTTCAAAGTTAGAAGTCCACTTTCTCTCAATGAGAGGGAAGTATTGATCACATAAAGGCCAGTGATTCATAAACCTAAAAGGTCTATTCTTGTCTCTAGGTTTGGAAAAAAGAGAGACTATGATTGCATTATGGTCGCTCACCGAGGGAGGTAAATAGAAGGCCGTTAAGTCTGGAAATAAATTGATCCATTCTAAATTAGCAAAGACCCTATCTATTTTTGAAAATATGTTTCTACTTGGGCCAGACCACCAAGAAAATTCAAAACCTTTCATGTCAATTTCTTTAAGTCCTGTATAATTAGCCAAATCATCTAATTCAAACAGTTTTTCAAATGGCACTGGGTTACCTCCCTTTCTTTCAGAAGTGCTACGGATACAATTGAAATCTCCAAGGACTAACCACGGTCTAAAAATATTAATAGCATCTTCTCGTAAATTCTCCCATAACTTCTTCCTCAGATTAGTAAAATTCTGAGCGTAGATAAAGGATAAATTACATTTAAATTTCAAATTGTTAACCAACTCAAGAGTGGTATGTTGGTCGCTCATACTAATGAAGTTAAAATCCCAATAACTTCTGTCGATAAGGATGATAATTCTACATTTATAATAACAGGAGACATTGCTTATAATTTTCCACCCGTTATCTATAAGCCTTTCTAGGTTTAAGATATCTGATAACAACATCTTATTTTCTAAGATACCAAAGCAACTTATTTTATACTTGCCAATAATATTTCTCACTTCTTTCATTCTGTTGGGGTTATGAAACCCCCTCACATTCCAACAAGCAATCGTCATTATACTTTGTTGTTCTGAGTCCTCTGTGACCTTCTATTAGAGGACTCCTCTATATCTTCTTCAGTAATGCCTAGCATCTGAACCTACTTGGGGTTTTTACGAACAAGCTTATCCTTAATCACGTTCTCATATTCTTTGTCCTGAGGCTCAGGGATATTCTGTACCCCCGGAGGAAACTCTATATTATCATATGTATATTGTTCCTTTTCCAATTCTTTCGATCCTGAATCCTGGTCGAGCTCTTCCTGAACCTGCGTATAATTACATTGTTCAGTACCTCTCATATAATTAACATTATTAATAGGACAATTTTCAATACAAATATCAGTAGGAAGTAAAGTAGTAGAAAGTGTATTATTATTCGATATAGGCGAAGGACGATTAAAAATAATAATTTGATTTGGGGGAGATTTCGGAGGTGGTGTTTTCAATTCATTGTCTTCCGTATCGTTGGTCGATTCATCATTTCTCAGATCACCCTCTATACTGGCCTCTGAGATTTGAACTAAATTACTCGTTGTCTCCATCTCCTTCGACTTAGTTTGGCTTCCATCCTCTTCGTTTGAGACCATCTCCTCGTTATTCCTTGTGATTCCCTCAGCTGGACACAAACCATCTATAAGTTTCGTGTTTTGAGATACATTGGGAGTATCTTCATGCACCTGATTATCCCGTTCCACTGTGTTATCCTTTCCTCCTTCCTCCATGACTTCCTTGCCTGCTTCTACAATGTTTTCTTCGATAGAATCATTGACTTGGTTCTTTTTAGGAACCCATGACTTGGTCATAGGGCATTCCTCAGATATATGGCCAAAACAAATGCACTTGTCACAAATAGGCGGAGGGTTTTCATATTCCACTTCCTGTATAAAGCTCCTCCCTTCCTCATCCATACCAACAATGCTGTTAGGCATACCATAGGTTGCATTAACCTCAATCAATACTCTGGCATAAGTAGTCTATTTTTTTTTGTTGCCTCGTCCATCTTTATTGGGATTCCAATAGCACTTGTTAGCGCACTAATAGCTTTATTACCCCACAGCTTAAAACTTAGACCAGGAAGTCTAACCCACATTGGTAAAGATGTAAGAAGATCTCTATCTGTTTTCATATCCGGTGAAAGGCGCTTCATAATTATCAAATTCCTGTCCATAAACCATGGACCTGATTTCAAAATTTTGCTACAGTCTTCCTCCGAACAAAATCTCACCACGAAGAATCCATTATTCCTGGAATGGACAGAGAACGGCTTTTGAGTTGACCAAACTCTGTTGGCATATCTTTCAAATGTCTTAAGCCAAGGTTTATATCCAACAACATACAATAGAATACATAGATCCCATCCACCCTCTGCTTCATTGATAGCATCAGCTGTAAGTGTACCAATCCTTTTGCCACCTACTATTGTAGGTTCAATAAATTCAAGATCTAGGTTACCTATGTCACCAACTGCACCAATTTTCACTGCCTCACTATAAGAGAATTTTTTAGCATTCTCTGAGACAGTGAATTTAATTTTCGGATAGCTTCCTGTCTGCGTGGCGGATTGCTTTGTTAATTTTTGAGATTTTGTTTTAGTTAGACCTGCAGCCGCCTGAACCTTATTCTTCAGATTTCGATCAGATGTGAACCCATTTTTATTCGATCTAAGACCTCCCATATTGAGTCGGGTTTCAGGACCACTAGGAGCTGGAAGTTTGCCCCTTTTCCTTCTCACCTCCTCCCAGCCTTCTTCATCACGCAGTGATCCCATTTTTTAGAGGAGAAAGAATTGAAGACAGAATTAAGAATGAATGAGATGATGGAAGAATCGAAAGAGAAAGGAGAAGAGGAAAAAACCCTAATCTCCAGATCTAGATCTGGAAGCCATGGCCGAAAATTGATGGGAGGTAAGTCTTCCAAGGTATGGATATATATCATTTCAACATATTTCTTAATCTACTCAAAATAATTTAAATAATAGTTTATATGCTTTCGATCAATATACAGGGTGATAACAGGGATGCATATATAAATAAATAAACATCCAATCATCGAAAATTTCAACAAATGACATCCATCACAGTCAACATTCAAATCAACCAATAAATCATAATAATTAACTAGTTATCAATATCAGGTACTTGACTAGCAATTAAATTCAATATTAATTTAAATGGCGATTTAATTCTATAAAATTCAGTTTCAATTAAAATGTCAAATTAAACTACTAAACATCAACCAATAAAATTCTTATCACTTCACAAATTTAATTCAACTAATATAAGAAGATTTAGTGTTGCATGAGTGGTTAAATCACTCACCTTTGATTTATAGTCGATTAAAAATCCAATAAAAGCCCAAAATTTAAACAATCTCCAAATTTAACGAAAATAGCTCTATGTTGTTCGAAATTAAATATCATGATTATACAGAAATTTAATGATCTTTTTAAAATTAAATTTCCCATGTTAAATCTAATATTTAAATATTAAATTAATTTTTAACGTTTAATTATAATTGTAATAAAATCCTAGTTTATTATAATTTAAATTCCAACAATGTATTTTATTTTGATTTACATTCTTATCATTTAATTGTAACGACCCGGAAATTTCGATCCAAAAAATTCCAGATTGTTAGGGAAAAGAAGAAAAGAGATAGAAGAAGAAGAAACATAAACACCAAATCACAGAATCTCACATCTGCAGCGGGTCAAAATATAATATCAAATAAAATAGCAGTTTTACAAAGGAAAAATGTATTAGTTAATTTACATTAATACATTAAAGTTACAACATTTAACAATCAATGAATAGTTAAAATAACCTGTCCCAGATAAATAATAATATATCACAACGGAATACTCTCCATACGTTCCTGCCATTCAGCTCGCCTCCTGAGCTCCAAAACATCCTTACTTGAAAATTTGTAATACTCGGTCTGACCCGGGCATTACACCAAACCAACACCCGAGTCAGGCTGGAAACCCGCATGAGTATACCCATCTAACATGGAATACAAACGCATAAACTTATTTAAAACCCAGGTAACTCGATCAATTTACAAATTCACAATTTGTTATAGACAACACTAATTTCACCCATCAATTTCTAAGTACCAAAACTTAGATTAAATGGTCCAATTCATTTAAATCATTCCATTCCAGCCTATTGATTTCATATATCAATCTATAAAGAATTGAGTGGTTTCGGATATTTACTAATACCCGACTCCGGTCTCTTCGAATTCAATACCATCTTATCCCTAGTTATTCAAGTGAAATACAATCCAACTTTAAATACAAGATGTCACTTTTTACACAGCACTTCATCATCGATAGGTATCTACATTATCATTGTTCACCCAAACATATCATATCACAAAACATTTCATATCAGAGATATTAAACGATCCATGGCATTCAATATCATTCAATAACTCATAAGCAAGATTAATTAATCACACCATTCCTAATTAATTTAAATAAATTAAATTAGTTACTTCAATCATCTTTTTAAATCTTGCTTACATAACATTAGTTAATTAATTAATCATCCCTTAATTATCCTCCTCAATTACATTCAGTAATTAGCCACAAATTAATTTACCTTCACCCATTCACATTAATTACATTTATTTTTAATTAGTGACTCGAATTAATTATCCTATACTCACTTATATTGATTAATTATCCTTTAATTAATAACATTCCATTTACTGACCCTTTAACTTAATTCCTTAATAAATCAATCCTTTAATTAATTTCACTAAGTAATTAACCCTTAATTACTTCCATTAAGTAATTATCCTTAATTACTTACACTATCATCCTTTAATAAATTTCATTAAGCAACTAACTATCCCTTAATTAACTATGTTAATTAAATTAATCCTCTAATTACTTCCCTTAATTAATTAATTATGTTAAGTAATTATCTTAATTAATTACACCAAATAATTATTCTTTAATTTCGTTTAGTAATTATACTTTAATCAATTACATCATTTGAAACCTTCTTGATTAGTTTAAGTTTAATACCACATACGTACTACTTCTTAATTTCATCATTTATTTTATTTGAAATCAGCTAGATATTTTATTAAATAATTCACCCAACATATAATCATTCAAATCCAAACCAATTTATCTTAATTAACAAAAAATTAAAGTCTTGTTTAATAAGGCTTAAAACTCGTTACAAGATATTAATTTTTTTTTTGCTCTCGAACTTTGAAAATTTTAGATGCTTTAAATCCTGAAATTTCTTGCCTTAAAATATAGTACTACAAATTACCAGCATATTTATTAACCCGATAACTGAAACTCGAGCCGCCTATCAAAATTTTCTAGTCAAAACTCGAGTTACACATGAGCTCACAATCTTCGAGTCAAACGCGAAAGTGCCACGAGCCAAACACGGGTAAAATCATCTTTCCCAACTTCTTTCCAACTTCCAGACACCATGTGCATACATGCACCATGCATGCCAATCAGTCCAACTCCGATCAACTCTGAAACCTTCAGCAAGTCGCCGCAGCCTTCCTCTACAAATCCGACCACTCGCCCGCACCGATTAGGCCGAGAATCAAAAACGAGCAACACTGCCACATCCTGGAACCCAAACTGTTTCAACCATTCTCCTTGTGCCGCCACTACTGTCCACCGAAGTCGTTACTATTCTGACCAGACCTTCCTTTTAGACTTAAGCTTCTATTCCACCCATTCCGATGAAGACCGATGCTTCATCGACATCGTACCCATCTTGAAACCGAAGTCGATCAAAATAGAATCTAGAACCATAGTTTGCCATTACCCGACCACTTCGGTGATTTAGAGTCCCTCCGAGTAATTTTTCCAAGATCAAGGTCCGACCAATAATCTACGGCCCAACCACGACACACCCAAAGCCTCACGATCGTCAGAATTCGACGATAATGCCATAATTGTTCACCACCGAAATTCCCCCCAGATAAAAACTTAAAATTTATAAAATTATCAAAAATCATCTTTTCCCAATTCAAATCTGATTATAAAATTCAAATACGAAATTATGAACTTCGGTTTTTGACTTATATTCGATTTCCCACTGCAATTTCCTATCCCCGATATTTATTAAATATTTTTACTTGTAACTATTTTTAGAAATAAATTTACATTGTTTCAAACCATTCCTTTTTAATAATCAAAGCCTGATATTGTTTCTTTGTGATGATATGATTTTATTTGTGTTGCTCTTAGTCTGTAATTCAATAGAGAAGATAATTTACAAATATATAGACATGCACAGCCTTTTTCATATCCATGAGCATGTAATCACATCCACTCAAACCATATCTACAAACATACTACACAGATCTACCACTTACATCCATGATAAGAACAGTTTTAAGCTTTTATAAAAAAAGATTGTCTACTCACAGTTGTAAACAGAGACCAGGTTATAATGTCTTTGATCTGGAACTGTTTTGATTATGATCTGAAGCTGGCTTTTGATCTGAGAACTTGAACTAGCTGTTGACTTTGAATTTTATTTGCTCTTGAATTTGTTTGAAGATCTGAACAGTTTGATTTATTTGAAAGCTTGAAAAAGTTTCTTGCTTTTGAACTTGATTTTAGCTTTAATACCTTCTGATTTTGTCCCAGTTTGTTTTCATTATATATTAGTTTTCGTTTTAGTTCTGGAAATGAAAGAAGTTTTAGAGGAAGAAGATGCTTGAATTGGAAACCTTATGGCCACATTTCTCTATATATTTAAAAAAAATTAAATTCTAAAAGAAATTTTTTATTTGCCACTTGTTAACCATGCTTACATTTGCCAATGCATGAAAACATTTTCTTACAACTGTTAATATGCAAGAATGAAATAAATGTTTAACACTTATCTCACTTATGTATTTATATTAATTACTCTAGCTTTTATATTAATATGTTATGTTTATATTAATTTTTATATATATAAATTTGCTATGAGATATCTACAAGGAAAGAATATTTTAAACTTAAGCTAAAACACTTTTAATAAATAAAAATGTAAAGATACTATCCTTATTTCAAATATATAAGTATGTGCTTTAGATCTTTTAATTAAATCTCGCTTTTTCTTAAACTATAATATTTTCAAAATTAATAAATATTTATCTTGTGTAAAGAGAATAGATGATTAATTTTTTTAAAAAAAAATAGCCTTTGAAAGGTATTATATTGGATTTAAAAAAAAAATCTCCAAATCACAGCACATTAAAATTTGGTAACATATCTTTTTATTACATTCAACCCAAAAACTTCTTATTTACAATGTGTATATATATAGAATACACTTTTTATTCGCTTTGAAAGATAAGGTTTACAAATTAAATATTATTGTCTTTTGAAAAGATAAATTTTGCCAAATTAAGTATTTATAAAAGAAAATCATTAAACTAATATAGTCAAACTTAAAAATTATATTAGGAGATTATCAAATACATATCTATCCAAATATTTATAATTCAGCATTTATTATAGTTCACATCCATCTATATACATATCCAGATATCGAATTTCATTTGTTCAAATTACAAATGAGTATTTTAATAAATCTAGTCCTATTAATTTCAAACTAGCAGATGCCCAAAAGTTCGGGTTAACACATTCCTTCCCCCTTAGAATCTTTTCGTCCTCGAAAAGGAATGGAGCCAAAATTTATTAAAATATTTATATTGGATAAATTACTTTTTAACATTTTTAAACTATAAACTCCTTTTTTCTAAGAAATTTTAAAAACACTTTTAAAATCTACATAGTATTAAAAAATAGTTGTTATAAAAATACTTTGTATAACTCGATGTCTTAACCGGTCCATCCTTGTTCTCACAGAAATTCGGTCATACTTGATCAGGCGTAGGACTGAAAATCTATAAGTACTTGGCAAACCCGTTTTCAACACCCAGTGAAAATACTTGGAAAATAATTTTACTGGAAAATATAGAAAACATTTTTTAAAATAGAGGAAATATCATTGGTGAGAATGCTCTGGAAATCATCACTTCCATCCATGGTCGCAGTTACATCCTAGGTTATGTTGCCATCGCAGCAAAAGTCCATGTTACTATAGGCACTCCGCACCCCTCGATTACGCCATGGAACCCGCCACAGATCGCAGTTACATTCCAGAGTTACGTTGCCATCGCAACAAAAGTCCATTTAACTGTAGGCATCAACGCCCTCGATTTTCGCTGCCAAAAAAATGAAACTTCTCCACTCCCACATAGATCGCAGTCTACCGATGTAAAATCAAACGTAGACTATTGGCTCTCAGCAGTACACACAACTTTCGCTATGTCACCATAGGTCGTAGTCTAACGATATAAAATCAAACGTAGACTGTTGGCTCTCAGTAACAGACATGACTTTCGCTATGGTCTGCAGTAGATCGCAGTGACATCGAGTTACACTATCGTCACAGCATAACCCAAATGCCTCTGTAGGCATCAGTGCCCTTGATTTTTGCTGCCAAAAAAATGAAACTTATCCACTTCCATATATTTCGCAGTCTACCGATGTAAAATCAAACGTAGACTGTTGGCTCTTAGCAGCACACACGACTTTCGCTATGTTCTGTAGTAGATCGCAGTGATATCGAGTTACACTGTCGTCACAGCATAACCCAAATGCCTCTGTAAGCATCCGCGCCCTCGATTTTCGCTACACACTACACAAAATCCTCAGGAACTAGTTTTGTACGGACTCCTCACAAGATCAAGTTTAGAACCCCCCTTAGGGTTCAAGGCAGTACCACCCTGTGGCACTCCTGAGAAGTTCATTTTAAGGGAGCGCCTTTTTCCCCAGAGCCAATCTCAAAACACTTTATACTATATTCTTATAGTATCTTTCAAATCATACCCTTTATGATTTTCATCAAAATCTCCTTTACACAAAATCGATAATTCTCAAACTAGGCTTTCCAAATTCCAATATTGATTTTACCCAAAAATCAAAAAGCCTTTTCCAAATTCATAGGTTCCCAACCTTTTCCAAAATCATTCTCATAAGATCCGTTATATATATAGATATATAAAACTTTGAAAATCTTTGGATCACTTCATACTTGTATAAACTCCCTTTTATACTTTAAATCCTTTCAAAAATACTTTCTTTCTGGCAATAGATTCAACAAGGGGAGATTTACCTTATATAACAAAGATATATAACTTTGTTTATTCCAAATCAAATATTCAAATTTGATTACTCTATAAAGTCACTTACCATATTACTTACTTTCATAAAGTAAATTTTTACCATAGAAATATCCAGTTTCCACTTTACTTCATAATATATTTCACAAGATATACTTTTCATTTCAAAAACCATTTCACATTTCTTATCCACAAATTCCCAATATCAATTTCATTCAAACATGTATGGTGTACACATATCATCTATACGCTATATCAATCTGATCGCTCACTCGATCACACAATTTCATTTCCGAACTAGTATCGTCCACCCGACTTCCTAGCGCGGACTCAGATCTGGTTTCTTGATCATAAACCGTCATTCTCCTTTCATAGCCATAACTATGATAGAGAATATCCAGAACCAATCAACAATCCATATCCAGGTTCGCCATTGAAAATCGAATGAAAAATCCCAACTCGGATTGATATAACTATCTCAAATTTCTGCACTCGAATCTAGAACAAATCATTATGCGAATAGAATAATATACGTATATCCTACGTATTCATCTTCACTGATTATTAGCCAAACCAATCTTCTTTCTATTCACCTTTACTTTGATTCTATTTCTTAATTCACCATTGCTTCAATCCCATTTGGATTATCACTTAAATTATTATCTTAAATGGATATTTAACCGTAAACAGTTAGAACTCTGATAAGCTTAAATTTAGAAAATAGCTTGAAAAATTAAGAATAGATAAGTAGTTGAAAATAATTACTAATTTGTAAAATAGCCGTAAAATAGTTAAGTAATTGTAAGATAGTTGGGAAATAGTTAAATAGTTATAGAATATTTAAGTAATTGCAAAATAGTTGTAAAATTGTAATTAGTTTATAAAACAGCTATTAGGGAAAGAAGAAAATTTCGATCTCATACCAAATGTAACGGCCCGGAAATTTCGAGATACTTAGGGTAAAGAAGGAAAGAGATAGAAGAAGAAACAGAAACACCAAATCACAGAATCTCACATTCGCAGCGGATCAAAGTATAATATCAAATAAAATAGCAGTTTTACAAAGGAAAACTGTATTAGTAATTTACATTAATACATCAAAGTTACAACATTTCACAATCACTGGATAGTTAAAATAACCTGTCCTAGATAAATAATAATATATCACAGCGGAATACTCTCCATACGTTCCTGCCATCCAGCTCGCCTCCTGAGCTCCAGAACGTCCTTCCTTGAAAATCTGTAATACTCAGTCTGACCCGAGCATTACATCAAAGTAACATCCGGGTTAGGCTGCAAACCAACTTGAGTAAACCCATCTAACATGGAATACAAAAGCATAAACTTATTTAAAACTCGGGTAACTCGATCAATTTATAAATTCACAATTTGTTATAGACAACAATTATTTCACCCATCAATTTCCAAGTACAAAAACTTAGATTAAATGGTCCAATTCATTTAAATCATTCCATTCCAGCCTATTGATTTCACATATCAATCTATAAAGAATCGAAGAGGTTTCGGGTATTTACTAATACCCGACTCCGGTCTCTTCGAATTCAATACCATCTTATCCCAAGTTATTCAAATGAAATACAATTCAACTTTAAATACAAGTTGTCACTATTTATCACAACAATTCATCATCGATAGATATTCACATTATCATTATCACCCAAGCATATCATATCACAAAACATTTCATATCAGAGATATCAAACGATCCATGGCATTCAATATCATTCAATAACTCATAAGCAAGGTTAATTAATCACATTATTCCTAATTAATTTAAATAAATTAAATTAGTTACTTCAATCATCTTTTTAAATCTTGCTTAAATAACATTAATTAATTAACTAATCATCCCTTAATTATCCTCCTCAATTACATTCAGTAATTAGCCACAAATTAATTAACCTTTACCCATTTACATTAATTACATTTATTCTTAATGAGTTACTCAAATTAATTATCCTATAGTCACTTATATTGATTAATTATCCTTTAATTAATCACATTCATTTGCTGACCCTTTAACTTAATTCCTTAATTAATCAATCCTTTAATTAATTTCGCTAAGTAATTAACCGTTAATTACTTCCATTAAGTAGTTATCCTTAATTACTTACACTAATCAACCTTTAATAAATTTCATTTAGCAACTAACTATCCTTTAATTAACTATGTTAATTAAGTTAATCCTCTAATTACTTTCCTTAATTAATTAAGTATCTTAATTAACTACACCAATTAATTATTCTTTAATTTCATTTAGTAATTATACTTTAATCAATTACATCATTTGAAACCTTCTTGATTAGTTTAAGTTTAATACCACATACCTACTACTTCTTAATTTCGTCACTTATTTTATTTGAAATCAACTAGAGATTTTATTAAATAATTCACCCAATATTTAATCATTCAAATCCAAACCAATTTATCTTAATTAACAAAAAATCAAAGTCTTGTTTAATAAGGCTTAAAACTCGTTACAAAATATTGAATTTTTTTTCTCTGGAGCTTTGAAAATTTTAAATGCTTTAAAACCTGAAATTTCTTGCCTTAAAATCTGGTACTACAAATTACCAGCATATTTATTAACCCGACAACTAAAACCCGAGTCGCCTATCAAAACTTTCGAGTCAAAACTCGAGTTATACATGAGCTCACAATCTTCGAGTCAAACGCGAAAGTTCTTCGAGCCAAACACGAGTACGATCTTCTTCCCCAACTTCTTTCCAGCTTCCAGACACCATGTGCACCATGCATGCCAACCAGTGCAACTCCGATCAACTCTGAAACCTTCAGCAAGTCGCCGCAGCCTTCCTCTACTGATCCGACCACTCGTCCCCACCAATTAGGTTGAGAATCAAAAATGAGCAACACAGCCACATCCTGGAACGCAAACTGTTTCAACCATTCTCCTTGTGCCACCACTACTATCCACAGGAGTCCCTACTATTCTGACCAGACCTTCCTTGTAGACTTAAGCTTCTATTCCACCCATTTCGATGAAGACTGGTGCTTCGTCGACGTCGTACCCATCTTGAAATCGAAGTCGATCAAAACAGAATCTATAACCCTAGTTTGCCATTACCCGACCACTTCGGTGATCTAGACTCCCTTCAAGTAATTTTTCCAAGATCAATGTCCGACCAACAATCTACGACCCAACCCCGACACACCCAAAGACGCACGATCGTCAGAATTCGAGATAATACCAAAACTGTTCAACACCGAAATTCTCCCCAGATAAAAACTTAAAATTTGTAAAAATGATTATTAAAATTTATCTTTTCCTAATTCAAATCTGATTATAAAATTCAAACACGAAATTATGAAATTTGGTTTTTGAATTATATTCGATTTCCCACTGTTATTTCCTATTTCCACAACATTTACCAAATATTTTTACTTGTAAACTATTTTTAGAAATAAATTTACATTGTTTCAAACCTTTCCTTTTTAATGATCAAAGTATTATATTGTTTCTTTGTGATGATATGATTTATTTGTGTTGCTCTTAGTGTGTAATTCAACAGAGAATATAATTTACAAATATACAGACATGCATAGCCTTTTTTATATCCATGAGCATGTAATCACATCCTCTCAAACCATATCTGCAAACATATTATACAGATCTACCACTTGCATCCATGATAAGAACAGGTTTTAAGCTTTTATATACGAAAAATTGTCTACTCACAGTTGTAAACAGAGACCAGGTTCCAATTTCTTTGATCTGGAACTGTTTTGATTATGATCTGAAGCTGGCTTTCGATCTGAGAACTTGAACTAGCTGTTGACTTTGAAATTTATTTGCTCTTGAATTTGTTTGAATATCTGAACAGTTTGATTTATTTGAAAACTTGAAAAAGTTGCTTACTTTTGAACTTTACTTTAGCTTTAATACCTTCTGGTTTTGTCCCAGGTTGTTTTCATTATATATTAGTTTTCTTTTTAGTTTTGGAAATGAAAGAATTTTTAGAGGAAGAAGATGTTTGAACTGGAAACCTTATGGCCAGGTTTCTCTATATATTTTTTAAAAAAAAAAATCTAAAAGAAAATTTTAGTTTGCCACTTGTTAACCATGCTTACATTTGTCAATGCATGAAAATATATTCTTACAATTGTTAATATGCAAGAATGAAATAAATGTTTAACACTTATCTCACTTATGTATTTATATTAATTACTCTAGCTTTTATATTAATATGTTATGTTTATATTAATTTATATATATATATATATATATTTGCTATGAGATATCTACAAGGAAAGAATATTTTAAACTTAAGCTAAAACACTTTTAGTAAATAAAAATGTAAAGATATTATTGTGCTTTAGATCTTTTAATTAAATCTCACTTTTTCTTAAACTATAATATTTTCAAAATTAATAAATATTTATCTTGTGTAAAGAGAATAGATGATTGATTTTTTTTTAATTGCCTTTGAAAGGTATTATATTAAATTTTAGAACAAAATCTCCAAATCACAATATATTAAAATTTGGTAATATATCTTTTTATTACATTCGACCCAAAGACTTCTTATTTACAATGTGTGTGTGTATATATATATATATATATATATATATATATATAATACACTTTTTATTCGCTTTGAAAGATAAGGTCTACAAATTAGATATTATTGTCTTTTGAAAAGATAAATTTTGCCAAATTAAGTATTTATAAAAGAAAATCATTAAAGTAATATAGTCAAATTTAAAAATTATATCAGGAGATTATCAAATACATATCTATCCAATTATTTATAATTCAGCATTTATTATAGTTCAAATCCATCTATATACATATCCAGATATAGAATTTCATTTGTTCAAATTACAAATGTGTATTTTAATAAATCTAATCTGGTTGATTTCAAATTAGCAGGTGCCCAAAAATTCGGGTTATCACTTTAATCATCAAATACCTTATGAATTTATTTAACATAAGTTTTCATCTTATTATTCTCGCCACTCTATGTTTAAAGTCTTTTTTATATTAACTGCAATATTTCAATTACATTAAATTCAATAATTGATTTTCAAATTTATTTCAAATGGATTAAATAAAATGATAATTAGACCAAATATTATACATTAATAATTCATATCTATTAACTTATTGTTTACAAATAAAGGTTGATAAATTTGCGAACAAACTAATTGATCTCATATTCTATATTAAAATCGATTTCCATTATATGACATTGATTTCCCGTTTTATACAACATTTATTTTATTCCTTATTAACCTCTATTATTACCATTAATTGAAATAGCAGTCAATTACATCCAATCAACATTATTAAATTATCTTCTAACAATTTTTTTCCATTTATAAATCATAAATTTTAATATCTTAGAGTATTAAATTCCAAAAATCTTATTATATTTTGTACTTTTAATTGTTAAAAATATGGGTCCTTACAGTTATAAAATCCCGGCCTTACAGTTATTGGTAGGTGTACAGTATAATACAGTGGAACTAAAATACTATGAAAGGTGAACATTTAGCTCTTCTCCAGTAACTCCATATCACCAAAGCCAACTTAGGAAATACTCGGTCTGACCTAAGCATTATAATAAAATAACACCCAGATCAGTCTAGAAACCGAACTTGGGATAATTCAAGTAATATAAGATACATAAAACAATATCTATGAGACCATGCCACTAAATGTGAAATGGGTTTTTACCTTACAAGAACAACATCCTTGTATAAAGCAATTGGAAACAGTCGAAACAATAATCCAAATAAAAAAAGATGTACACGGATAACAACAATATCCAAACTTAAAGAATGAACAAATATAATTAGACATCGAGAAGACCTCCATACACTTCTCGATGCAATTTAAGAAACATAGTTCAAACATTTGAATCAAATAAGGAAAGAGAAATTTTTCAACAAACGACTAGGAGGGGGCGTGTCCCCCTTACAAAAGTATACCTTTAGAAACATACTTGAGGGATACGATGGCCCTGGACAATACCAAACTGGACTCTTCTAATTTTTATCGAGAATTCGAGTATTTCACGTCTCCAAATGCATACCACCGAATCCAATCTAGAGTAGATGTGAAGATACCCTAAATGGAAACATCTCATATAGCCTGATTTCCACTCATGCTTTGGTTTTAGTCGTTTTCGATAAAGGATAACAATACCCAAATAAGCAATAATCATCTTAAACTGGCGAATCACAAAAGATGAACAGATTAATTCCAAGTTTCAAGGTAGAAACAAGGAAAATGAATTTATCCAACATAACTAGGAGAGTGCTCCCCCTTCAACAAAAGTATACCTCTAGATAAAATATGTTTGAGATCACACGTGTCACTTTTGAAAACTTCTAAGTTAAACCCCGTTAAATCCATAAGCATTTGAATATACTCACATCAACGCATGCATGAAATCGACGTCTCTACATAAATGTAAATATATCCCAGTGGGTGTGACCCACATGGCTTGGCTCCACTCCTTCTTGGTTTTAGTTTCCGTGGTGTTGGATGCCATTGCTCAAAATGAGCGACAAATCGTCTTAGAGTGAAGAGGCACAATAATGACTAGGAGGATGCACCCCTTTACCCGCTCTTTGGTTTTAGTCATTTCAGACAAAGGATATCAAAGCTCAAAAGAGCAACACCTCGTCTTACAATGATGAAATACAAAGTAGATAGCAGAATCGAAATCGATAGTCGAAAATCAACTATCGAGGATAACAAAGTGGTTTGCATACAGGAATTAAATCGCATACACTTACCACCAATTAATGAATTTAACTTTTAAAACAATTGATTCATACTTGTGCTTGATTTTTACATTTCAAAATATTTGGAAAACAACTATAAAGATACTTTTTGAAATGTTCTTTTAGAAGGTAAATTTATAATACTAAGTTTATTGAAAAAACAAATGTCATTAAAATATTGTTGCAACGACCGGGGTTTTCGACCCGTAAAAATCAACACTAATACGTCCACTGTATTACATGCCGAGAAATCGAATGTCGGAAACTCGACTATTAGGGGAAAAGAAAAGGAAGAGATAGAAGAAAGTAGAAACAATAATATAGAATATCACAATCATAGCAGAATAATATATAATAGATAATAACATATCTTTATACAAAAAGAACTATAACTATTATTATACATACCATCATCAGAGTACAACAATCAACAATCAATCTGGACAGTTATAATAACTTGTCCTCGCAGGTGCTGAATATACGACCTACACACATAGCGGAAAATAAAAAAGTACGAGAATCCATCTCTTCCATCCAGCCCATCTCCTTAGCTCCATAGCATCCTAACCTGAATCTTTAAAACTCGGTCTGACCCAACCATTATAATAAAATAACATCCGAGTCGGTCTGGAAAACCATTCAAGAAAACACACTCAATTTGAGTTTAATTATACTTCAAAAATCTTTTAAAAACAAAGGTATCTCGCAAGACCATGCCACACATAAAAATGACGGGTTCTTACCTTACGATAACTAAATTTTTTTTATATCGAATCATCTGATATTATAATAGCGTCTATAGAATATATATATATATATATATAATAGCTGAAATGTTTGCATCTCGCATTTCAACATAGTTGGGCACAATCAAATCCATACGGCGCTTATTGAAGAATGGATTGCATGCTATGACCCGGGTATGACAAGAACATCTTGTACCCTGCCACACAGAACTAGCCTAGCACTTGACTAGTGTACCGAATATGTCATCAACCCGGCCTTCCGACCTTTTTGAGATCTCATGCACAACCAATCCATAAATGTAGATATTGGGTATCTTGAAAGATGATGACATACCCTAATGGGGGCGACCCACATAACCCTGCTGCATGCCATGTTTTAGTCATTTTCCAGTTGGTGAGGCTTGAGGCTACGTTTACCTTTTTGAATAGCACTTCCACTTGGAATGCTAACACTGCCTTTCAGGCAACAATGCAATGATAGCGTTCATCCATACAAGTTGTTCTGGGTCTGAACAAAACCAATCTCTTCAAAAAATACCATCTTCATTAGCTTCACAATATCATAATTCGTAGCGCATAAATCAGATCGAAGTGGTTTTTGGATAATTAAATCTTATCTCGATCTCTTCGAAACGATCAACGAATTAGGACCACATTTGATAGTCGGTTATTTAACTATTAAATTACAAAAATAAGCAGTCACTAGGCCCATATTATAATTTTTTCAAAATATTTATTTCAAAATATCTTTACCAAAAATATATATTAAACTTTCTTCCAATATTTCAATATTTGAAAAACAAATTTCAAATTCTTATATCCATAACAAGCTTTTTTAACCCATATCAACACTTAGAAATATTTTCAAATCCAGCTTATAATTCATTACATAGAAAATATTTCTATAAAAATTATTTCGTCGCTAATATATCTCCTAAACCATTTTGTTCCAATACTTAGGAATATTCTGTCTTCTCACAAATTCCATGAATTTATTCAATTCCATTTATGATTTCCATAAATTATTGATTATCCTTATTTTTTATCTATCTAACAATTTATAACTCTTTTAATGAATTCATTTTTATTTCCTAAGTTTCTGTATCTAACATTTTGGAAATTCTCTTAAATTTCCAGAATTCCTTTATAAGATGCCTCTTATCCAATTTCATCCGTAAATTGAAACATGGTTTACAATACCTCGAGAGGATTCATAAAATAAATTTCAAACCCTTAACTTTAAATCCTATATATACAAAAAATAAGTATATTTAAAGAGTGATAATTTATTTTCAAAACATTTTTGAGTAATTATTTAAAACATCAAAATCTTTTTAAATAAACATCTATAGCGCATTCCAAATCCATTTTAAATAAAACTAATCAATTTACAAAACATATTATAGAAATTTAATTTATTTAAATAACCAACTTTATGAAATATTTCGATACTACAACAGTTTAAATTACATAGCTAAATAAGTAAAAAAAAATTCCTTAGCAAACATAACTTCTCAATAAAAATATATTTTTAAAATTGTGCGATAACTAATCTCAATTTATAAATCCCTCTCAATTTATCATAAATCGATTACACTTCCAATGTCATACCATTCTCACATTTCAAAAATAGAATCCACTATTTCTTTCAATAATCGATTTTCACCTCCCGTTATAAATTCACCCTGTGGATTTATATTTCCCATCTAACCAATGATAACCATTTCACTTTATTTACAAACATTGTTTATAAATTTCATAATCTCAATTCCCAGCTTATACAGGTTTACATTACAAAAATTCTGTTTATAAATTTTTTTCTAAATTTAATCCCATTTATAAATCAATTTCTTAAATAACCTAAATTATATTCCAAAACCAATCAAATCTCGATTTCTCCTTTCATTTCATAATTTAAAAATCTTATTTGACCAATTTTATATTTATTTCCAACTTCCCTTTATTCTCCCAATCTATTTAAATCTCGATTTTTAAAACCCTTTTACATTTAAACAAATATCACTTAAGATTTATTGTTTAAAACGCTATATATCTATATATTATTCCAAAATCTCTATTTAAAGTATCACGAAATAGTTAAGTACAAATTTAAAGTCAAACTATTTATTTTATCCAACTCAATTTATTTTTAATTAATCCAAAATTCAATATAAATATTCACTTCCAAATCGAATTTCAATTTTCTTTTAAATCCAAAAATAATATTTATAGTTTCAAAATATTACAATTAGGGCCAATGCTACCATAACATCCAATAAATTCAAATCAGATCATAATCTATCACAGACTATTCAACACATCATATATCACTATATATGAAACAAAAATCAACATTTTGAGGAATCTAATTGGATCCCTCTAACTTGTTTCCCTACAACTACATATGTTATATACAATAAAATACCAATTCTGCTTTAAGGCGGGATATTGCATATATAGGGTCATCCACCATTATATGGGTGCATAGCGTCTCATCTGCTCCAATAGGCGGGAAATATACCTAACTACTAATATATATACTACTATATATAAAAAATAACATCTAACTGATAATAATAATTAATCAATCCATCCAATCGATTAATAAACAATTTTTAACTAGCTAATTATCCAAGATGAGTGAAATTTACTCATCTTTATTTCAGTCTTCGCTTTCGCATTCTAGTTCTGACTAAATTCAAACGGCGTTCAAATTTAATTGAAAATTCCGCAAACATTAAATTTAACTAATTTGATTCCAAAGATCTCGTTGATATGAATCCAGCGCGACTGACCGCGTTGGATTTGGACCTGAAACGGATGAGATATTCAATTTATAAGTTTAACAATTATTTAAAAAAAATTTAATTATATAAGTAATAAATCTCTTTACCCAATAGCAACCGGCCGGCCCAAACTAATATACCGACCCATTATTCCTTCTTCAAATGCTCGATCAAAGGCTGTAGCTTCATCTCTTTCACGGCTGCCTCGTGTATGTGACACGCAAATCTATTCGATCACTCGACAATCTTACTTCACATTTGAGTCTCGCTCGCCTCGCTCGACTTGACCATAACCATCTCAACACTTCCGGAGCCACCCTGCAAATTGCAGCCATCCCTTCCCTCTATTCAGTACTGTAGTGACGCATTCCACCAACAATTACCGGACATCACCAATCTCCATGCTTAGATGCGAATCTCCACATCTAATTCAAATACAATTTCAAAAGTGCGAATCGAGCACTACAAACTCCAATTTTCTAAACCCTAATTTTGAAACTGATGTTCGACTAACTTTCGAGCTTTCCCAATCTCGATCGCATCCCACCAATGCTATATCAGATCGAAGTACTTGCCAAACGTTGAATTTTAAAACTTATTTCATGGATTTTCATTTCGTATTTCAAGAGAATTAAATTTTAAAAGCTTTTATTTTATTTTTTTTCCTTTCTGCTGAGTTAAATCTGTGTTCAAATAAAAAGGAGAGGGAAGCGTCATGTATAAGGAAACAATGTAGGCTCATGATATAGGGTGGCTGAGTGAACGTTTTTACGGCTGATGTGAAATTTGAAAATTATATATATATATATATATATATAATTCTAAAATATCTAGATATTTATTCCTAACCCTAATCGAGGTGTGCCGCCAGGCGTTTCAAATGTTATACCCCTATTTCGAACGCAATGGAACAAGTTTCGGGACCTAATTTGATCGTATGAAGAAGATAGCTTTTTGAATCCCATTATTATATTAAATTTTCAATATAAATTTCAACACATTTCTATCCCGTATGACCAAACAGTAACTCCAAATGCTACGAAATTTGAAATCCGCTAATAATACACTATTACGGATCCAATGGAACTAGTATTGTCGAAATCCAAGACTGTGTCCCAAAAGACTATTTTTGCACGTTAATTAAAACGAGTTATTTTTAAAATCGAGTACACCACTTTTTAAATCCAATTTAAAATTTTATTATCTTCCTTCTTATTAATAGGAATTAAATAAGACCTTAAATCATTTGTATCCAAAAAAAATCCAAGTTTAAATTATTTAAACGATTTCTAATGATTAATTTCAATAATTAAATTACCTCATAAATCATTATATTTGAAATTCAAGTTGTGAAATCTATAAAATTGACTTTTAAATATTTAAAATCAATTAAATACTAAATTTCAAATCACTAAAAATATAGGTCGTTACATTCTTCTCCCCTTAAAATAATTTCGTCCCCAAAATTCCCAAGATAGAAAAAATGCCTAAACCAATTTCTTTTCTAAAACCAATTAGTTGAAATAACTTTCCAAATCAATTTATTGTAACTTTATTATAACTTTTAATAAATTTCCAAATACATCCATTGATTCCAACTACTAATATCCATTCAATCATTTCAAGTTATAATCAAAATCAAATTTTAGTTATTAAAAATTTCATCAAATTTTCTAACTCCTTAAATTTTCAAGAAATTTCGCCAGCGTCTTCTCTGCGTGGCTAGATCGGAACAACTACAAATCGCCATTACGGGCCCAAACCAATCAAAAGAAAACAAAATGCAAGTGGTCAACCATCAAACCGTCAAATCAAACAACAATATAAACATGTACCTTTTGTTAGGAAACTCAAATTTACTTATGAAACCAAGGCATTAATTTAGCTCTTGCTTTTATATACCTGCATCTTACTTACCAATGATATCCATGTGAGGAATGAGGAATGAGGATTAAGGATCTTAAGGCTAGGATAAACACTAGAGGGGGTGAATAGTGTTTTAAGAAATTGTTAAATCTTTTTGAGTTTTTGTTAATTTGAACACAAATATATGCAATATTCAGACACAGATATGATCACAGAATCAAACACAGATGCAGAAATAAAGTTAAAGCAGTAAAGGAAAGAACACACCAGATTTTATACTGGTTTGGAGTTACCCTACATCCAGTGCAACGACCCTGAAATTCAGACCCAGTTTAAAATTTTAAAAATCGTATATTAGTGTAGATATTCGAATTTTTCAAACAAATTCCGTTGCTATTCAAACTTCACATTTGGAATGCGTCTAGATAGACATAGGCATACGCCAAATTTCGTTGAAAAATATTGAAGTAAATTTCGCTCGTCGCATTTACATATTAGTTTAAGTTTTATGTGTAAATTTTCTATTGTCCGAACTCAAATATTTTTCACAATGTTGCATAAGAAACATATTCTGAATATGACGACGCATTTCGTTTCGTCAAATTTCGTTTTTAATTGCTAGTTAAAATGTTCGCTCGAGAAAATGGATCAATAAGATTAACCACTTCACAAACAGTGTCAAACCATAAATATCTTCATACCGTTGTGTCCGCCTCGTCGCGCTGATCAAAACGGTATATTATTTGTGTCAATTGGAGTTCGACGTTGCAAATTATAATTGGTTAACGGAGTACAAACTGGTCCATTACGCAACACAAACCGGTACCCAACTTTCTTCACTGTACAGAGTTCTAGGAGTCCTATGTCTATTCAGCTATCTTGGAAACCCAATAGCCATCACGTTTATCAAGAACATCATTGCATTGACCTTTGCACTCTGAACCCCTCCGTATATATGAGCTACCACCTCTGCCTGCATTAACTGCTCTGCCTTCATTTATTTCTCACTGCTTCTCTGGTACGTCTCTGCACTTCCTCTCTTCTCACTCCTCTTCATAATTCTTTTATTTTGTCTACCTCCATAAAATGAAACTCACTCACCTGCTCCATGCACGTTCACTGCTCATGAGACATCGCCTCACCCATCACCGTGCTCACCGCCTCCACGCCCTGCCTGCACCACACCCATTGCCGCACGACGCCCCACTGCCCAGCTCGCCTTCGCTGCTCAGCCCAAACCGCCTTCTCCAACCCCACTTCCATCCGCCCCCATCGCACAGCCAGTGACCAGCCCACCCACGTCGCCCCTCCACTGTCCAGCCCACCTCCGCCCCTGCCCGCTTCCCCACATCCCACTGTCTCAGCCCGCACCGCCTGCTCCCCCGCCCCACAAGCCACCCACTGCCGCACCACCGCATCCCCACGCCGCCCATGTCCCTGTCCACCAGCCTTCGCCTTCACCACCCGCCACCCACCCACGCCCAGCTGAACCCCAGACCACCCGAACCCGCAGCCCGCAGCCGCCTTTCCCGACCATCGCGACATCCCCTGCATGTCGTCACTGTTGTGCCTCGCCTTGGCCGCCACCGTGTTTCAGTGCACTTCCATTTGCATATAAATATATATATGGAACAGTTATATTATAGCAGTATATACTTTGAGATTCTAGTTTGCTTACATACATTGTTTTATTGTGTTTGTTTCAGCTACTGCTTCGGAGACGTAGGCTTCCATTCAGCTTATCAGATTTATCTAGTTTCTTTGTTTTGGTATGGTTTATATATATATATATATATACACACACACACACACAATCGATATATATATATTGCAATAAACAAATTATTGATTAATTATTTGTTGATTGCAGTTGTGTTCATTTTGCGTCGTTCTTGTTAGGGTCTATCTTATCTATCCATCTTCATGCTTCACCTTCATCTTCTTCAACCACGCAAGGTGAATATTCCATTCACGACTCAATCTATTATGCGATGATAATCAAGTGATAGATGTTGTTAATGATAATTTGGATGTTAAAATGGTTGATGTTAAAATTGTTCACATAAACTGTAGATTGCTATACAAGTTAAAATTGAATATTGTTAGAATTTAAAAATTGCTAAATTGACGCCATGTATTGTTTAAAGATTTAACGTGATAAATTGTGATTTGATGCTGGTTTATGGTAAATAGTTGTGACACTAAAATTGTTGTGATGTTGAATTTGGTTGTTAATATAAGCAATAATTAATATGAAATTGAATTTGATATAGGATAGTTAACAATGTAAAATGGATTATATATGTTGAACTTGACCCCCTTTAAATGTTAAATAAATCGACACGTGGAAATAGCGTTAACCTCACTTTGAACCATTGAATGTATGATTGAGGTAGAAATTTGATAATGGACACTAAGTGAAAATCATAATGTAATAATCTTTAATCTGCATGAAATGATAGTGTGGATTCTAGGAATAATTATATTAATTTACATAAATAACAAATGTAAGTTAATACGATTATTTCGGGATCATTTAGTAAATTGTTGAATTGTTATGTATGGTTGCTATTTCTTGTTTATTTACTTTGACACCATCCCAGTTATCACACTGCAAGTTCCCTTTGCTATGCTTTGTTTATATTGAATGATATTGGGTTGAAATGATAAATTCCCAATTAAACAACTTGGCCTAGGATAGATAATTAAAAATAAGAAACCCGATTGGTCAACAAAAAATCAATTTCGAAATTGAAATATATTTTAAATTAAGGAATGAACTTAATGATTTGTTTGGAAATTAAGTAACAAACTTAAGGGATTTAAATTGAAATAAATTAATGGATTTAATTGAAACGAATGAATAAACCTATTTAATTGAATAAAATGAATTGGCAAATTTAATTGACATAGGATTTAGAAACAAGTAAGTTCTTGAATTTAATAACTTAAAAATTTATTAGATTTGTTAGATTTACCTTTAAACTCGGTTTTAATTAAATAAATTTGGAACTTGTTATAAGTTTGATTTGAGATTTAGAAAATTTTGACTTAATGGGAGTGTAAAACTAACTAAAGTTTTATGAATTTAATTGAGTGATAATTTAAATTTTAAATGATTTTAAATTTAATGAATTAATCAAATCAGGACATTTTAAACGGAATGTGGATTGAGTTGATTTGTAACTCGGAAATAACTTATTAGTGATATGTTGATCAGTGAACCAAATAGATGGAAATGGATTTCTTTAAATAGCAATTTAATTGAATTGGTAAATAAATCAAATGAAGTTTCGATAAAAAGGAATTTAGTTAATGAAATTGATTTAATCGAATTTATGATAACAGCGGATGTAAACATAAAGTGAAAGGAATAGAATTCGATTTAATGATTCAAACTAAATTTACCATTAAATTGAATTCATTAATTATGAACTAAATTTAATAAGCGACATTTAGACCTTATTAGATTGAACTTGAATACTTAATTTTATCGTTAGCTCAAATGTTTGAACTAAAGATTGCATTTGGAAATATGTTTTAAATATCCGAGATAAATTGAATCGTGAAATGTCAAACTTTGAAAGTCAAATTTGCACCTTGACTTTTGGACTTTGATTTGTTTAAACGCTAATTTAACCGACCATCGGGTAATAAATACGTAGATATTAAAGAGACCGGGATCGGGTATGGACATACTCTCTGTAGATACTGAAAACCACTTTAGTAACTATTATACGCGGAGTGTTGATCCAGAATGAAGTGGATGATTTGGTGAACGCGTTGACTGAAGAAAGAGAACGATATTGGATGACCCCTGACATGACTAAAACAGGAGCCGCGCTGGACCATTGAGGTTCGCCACCTCCAGCGGACACGCTTCTTCGATACCACATCTATTACTTTTGTGATTCGATTTGGGTGCACCCGTTGATTTGGGCGTGTTGTTTCGCGGTGTTGAGGTAGCTGCTGGCTATGCTCAACATCAGTCCGGATCACGCAACTACTAGTATCCTAGTTGTTATCGCCTCATGTACCTTGTCATACTGATTATCCTATTCGCGACCACTACGTTTTGTTTTGTGTTATACCTATGGGGTACCCTCTGATAACCACTAGTTTACGGTGGGGTTTACGGTGCTCTATAGACTATGACATTATAAAATGTGTTAAGGGGAATTATGGTAACATCTTAACGCTATTTTAATATCGTATTTTACTGATTAGACATTATCTACATATCGTATTATATTGTATATATAGATAGTTTATCGGATCCTTAGAGATGTTGTTTTATTCATCTTTGAATTATGGACTTTATTCCCTGCACTTGATTATTCTGTATAAGATTTGAGTCCTGACTCGAGCGTTTCCCTTTTGTATATGCTCGGGTCAGTCTGAAGCTATCCAGTTGCTGATCAAGGTGGGTTGAAGATGCTGAAGGCTTAGCACTTATCTTCATCAGTCTATTTCTATTCCTGTATTGATGTCCTAGTCTGTTGGACATTTATGTATTTCCTTTTAGTCGCTTTATGTTAAGACATTGTTGTACTTCATGTAGTAGCTTCATGAACTGCTATTATGACGATGTATTTTCCGCTGCATTATTCTGTGGTTGTTCTGTGTCTGTGTTGTTGTATTGATTCTCATTTACATTTATGTATTTATAATCCCATAATGATTCATGTTTTGTATTATTTAAGTTGACATGTGTGGATTATTGTCAACTTAAATGGTCCAAATATATGGGTTGTTACAGTTGGTATCAGAGCTTTGGTTTCCCTAAAAACCTTAGTTTGGGGTTATATAAACTCATTAGAGATAGGGTAGCAATACCCTAGAATGAGGAGAATCGATTCTATATCCAGATCCTTAAATTCAAACTTCTTTTGATTCGTTAATTAGAGTTTCTTTAAGCTTTATGATTTTTCTATCCTTGGTTCTAAATCTCTTTCGATATTTTAGGATGAGTACCGGAAGAAACAATATGGGAGGAAGAGGCCATGGTCCTGCCCAGGCTGCACCTGCCGCCCCAACTTCAGTCAAATTCACCACTCTTAGTAAAGAGTATACCCAGCTAGGGGGTATTAAGTTTTCCGGATCCGAGGGCATTATCGAAGCTCAGCAATGGCTCAAAGGCTTAGAGAAGATATTTTCTGGATTAGAAATCACTGATGCTCAGAAGCGTTAGCTTGCTACTTGGCAACTTCAGGATGCCGCACAAGATTGGTGGGAATCCGTTACTTCTCGTATCGAGGAGAACACCATCACTTGGGCCCAATTTAGGTATAAATTTGCTTGGATTTTGTAGTCTAAATTCTTCTTTCAATCTTTGAAATGTTATTCATCTAGTCTATCTTTTGATTAGGGATACTTTCTCGGCACAATGGATCCCCGTTGCGGGGAGAACCCAGCTTTATAGAGATTTTATGGATCTTAAGCAAGGCAGTATGACTTTTTCCGAGTACGAGAGGAAATTCAACGAACTCTCCAAATTTGGCCCTGGCTTGATCGATACACCACTTCTAAAGAACGAGAAGTTCATTTTGGGAGCTAGACCAGAGTATTATGGCTTGCTTACTGGCCACACTCACTACACCTTCACAGAGCTTGTTGATTGTGCTCTTAGATATGAGGCAAAGCCAAGGGGACCCACTGATAAGGCCACTCCTATTCAGTCCTCTTCTAGCCAGCTCGGAAAGAGGAAGATGAGCTTTGACCAACAAAAGAAAGCTTGGAAAAAGACTACCGGATTAGGATATGCCCAGAAAAGCCCAATCGACCTTGCTAATATCACTTGCTTCAAATGCGATAAGAAGGGCCATTATGTTAATAGCTGTCCAACTACCGGAGCAGCTATTCCACCACCTTCTCAAATGAGGGGTGATTTATGCCATGCCTGCCTCCAGCCTGGTCACTACAAGAGAGACTGCCCATTACGGAAGAGAGGCACGCCATCTGGAGTGTTTGCTATCACCACTCCTACACCACCTCCACCACCTGCTTAGGATGACCGAGGTACCTTACGAAGTACTTTTTCATTACATGATTCACCTGTTAGGGTATTATTCGATACTGGTGCTTCTCATAGCTTCATATCTATTGATCTTTGTAATAAGCTCAAATTAGAACCTACTCTTGCTACTACTTCCTTATGTGTCTCCAACCCTATTGGAGGACTTTCCAACCTCATTAGAATTTGTAAAGAGGTTGTGCTTTTGTACGGAAGATATCGATTCACTTGGGATTTTTATGTGCTTGGCTTCGTAACATTTGACATTTTGTTGGGTGCTGATTGGTTAAGAAAATTCGAGGCTGTTATTTCTTGCAAAGCTCGTTCTGTTTCTCTAATCAATGACAAGGGCCTACCAGTTATCATCGAATGCAAATCACCTCAGAAATATGCCGAAAGCTTCATATTCTCTCTTGATGCACACCCGGATGATCTTAGTACCACTCCTATTGTTTAGCAATTTCCCGATGTATTTGGAGAGGTCAACTCTCTACCGCCTAAACAGGAGATCGATTTCCGCATTGACCTTATTCCTGGAGCTACTCCCGTAGTTCTCCCTCACAGAAGGATGACTCCTAAAGAGAAAGCTGAACTTAAAACTCAAATTGATGATCTATTTGTTAGGTGTTTGATCAGGAGAAGTTGTTCTGAATGGGGCGCCGCAGTCGTATTTTTCACCAAATCAGATGGATCTCTTCGCATGTGTGTTGATTACAGGGAATTAAACAAATGCACTCTCAAAAATCGCTATCCGATGCCTCGCATAAATGATTTATTCGATCATCTCCATGGAGCTAAAGTCTTCTCACAACTTGATCTAGCCACTGGGTTCCACCAACTCAGAGTAGCAGAAGATAGTATCCATAAGACAGCTTTCTGTATCGAGAATGGATTCTATGAATGGTTGGTTATGCCGTTCGGGTTGACCAATGCCCCTGCTTATTTCGTCGACTTGATGAATCGAGTCTTCCGTGATGTCCTTAACAAGTTTATTCTTGTCTTCATTGATGATATTCTCATCTTCTCCAAAGATGAGAAAGAGCATGAGACACATCTTGCTTATGTTCTGGAAACACTCCGAAATCATCAGCATAAAGCCAAATTCTCGAAATGCCACTTCTGGCGAGACGAAGTACGATTCCTTGGCCATATTGTTTTTGAAAATTGGATTTCGGTCGATCCAGCTAAGATCGTCGTAATCAATGTAAGTTCTATCCTATTCGTTATTTCTATTCGATCCATCTTATTCCTTTCTAATTTGAAAATTTATCTTCAGGATTGGGAGACTCCCAAAACTCCTACAGAGATTCGTAGCTTCTTGGGCTTGGCCAGTTATTATCGCAGATTTATTAAGCACTTTGCCTGGATCTCTGCCCCACTTACTGCTTTAACTCGTAAGGATGTCAAGTTTATTTGGAGTGAGATGTGTGAATTAGCTTTTAATGAGTTGAAACGTAAGTTAACTTCAGCCCCAGTTCTTGCGGTAATTGACGGGAGTGAAGGATTAACTGTCTATACAGATGCTTGTCGAGAGGGTTTAGGCGCTGTCCTGATGCAAAATGTTAAGGTTGTTGCTTATGATGGTCGTCGGTTGAAGATCCATGAAGTAAACTATGCAACCCATGATTTAGAGCTTCTTGCAGTTGTATTTGCTTTGAAACTATGGAGGCATCATCTTTTGGGAACAAAATTTGAATTATTCACTGATCATAAGTCCTTGAGGTATATCTTCTCTCAAAAGGATTTGAACCAGAGACAAGTCCGATGGGTGTTTAAAAATCCTGATGAGATAGGTTGTAAGCGTATAAATTGAGATGATTTTCAACTCAGGAAGGAAATATGAGATTTGAATGTTGGAATTAAAATTTAAAGTGAAAGCTAAAAATAAAATTAACTTAGATTGAGGAAGAAAATTGAATCGAATTGAATTAAATAAATCCGAGTTAAAATAAAATTGAATTGGAATAAAAATTCAGTTGAGTTATGAGTGATATTGAATGGAATTACATCCTTACTTAAATAAATGGAAGTAAGTTGGATAAGAAATAAGTTGGAATAAATAAATTATAATAACTTATAAAAGAATTAACAATCCATAGAATAAAATATACTTGGGCTATAAATAAGCGTAAATCTTGAGTTAAAAATAAAAGATGAATATATTCAAGCCTAGAATGAATGGAAATGTGTAAAATAAGAAGTTGTGACTTATAAAATTGAAAAGTGGGATAGAAAACCCAAAATAAATATTTTTGATGAATTGGAAAAAAAAAATCCAAACTTGAATTATAAAATAAATTAAACTTAAGAAAATTAAATGAAGTGATATTGGAATTAAAATCAATTATTGAATTTTAACCAGGAGGAGAACTAAGTAGATAATAAATTAGTTAATAAAATGTGTAAATGGAACTTAATGTCGTCAAATAGAAGTTGGATTTGTGAGTTAATAATGTAGTTTGGAAATAAAACTCAAGTTATAAATCAAATTCGACTTGAATTGTTAGTGAAGTAAATATGATTGGAAATAGATTAAAGTAGGGATTGTTTTGGTTGCAAATAAAACCCAGATAAGTGGGAATAAAATTGAAAATGGCCTTGTAATCAACTGAATGAATTGAAGCTGAAAATTTAAATTTTATAATAACTAATCAAATAAAATTGTAGATTTAAACTGAGATTTGATTGAGATAGAATTAAGTTGAATAGAAAAGAAAATTTTACTTGTAAAATGAAAATGAGCCTAAGTATAAAATTTGAATAAACTGAAGTAAATTAACTTAAGCTAAATAGATGGAGGAGAGTTGAATTGAAGTCAACTTAGACTAAGTTTAATGATATTGGGTTGGATATAAATCAAGTGAAAATAAATTTTAATCGAAATAAATTTCGGTGAGTTATAGATAATATTTAATGGAATGAAATTCTTAAATAAATAATTGTAAACCATTTAAATTTTTAAAGAATTGAAATAACTTAGAGACAATAAGAAAAATAGAATGTTTTCAAGTTTAATAGAATGGTTTTAAATGAATGGGGATAAGAAATGAAACGCAAATGAATGGATCGTGAATAAAATTGAAATGGAATGTGTCGAGCTAAATAAAATGGTTGTGAATGAATTAAAATAGAAGGAATTAAATAATAAATTGAGTTGGAATCAATTTAAAATGGTTATAAGCTTAAGTAATTGTTATTTGCATGAATAACATCAAATTTACACAGAAAATTAGTCATTTTATCGTAAACAAAAGTAAATGTATTAACAGAGGTAAATAGAATTGATTTTTTAAATCAATTGGAGTAATATGGATTGTAAAACATTCAAATTGAATGAAAATGGTATATGAATTAATTGAAAACAGTTGAATTAATATTAAAACTATATAAATTGCTTATGAAAAGTGTTTAGTGTGCAATGCTTTTAGAATTCATGTGTTTAACTTTTGCAAATAAGTGAAATGTTGTTAAACTTCGTATATATGGCACTTACATGTTTAAATTGAGTAAGTACAGGTACCTGGAAGCCGTGTGGCTGGATTTGGTTGCGCTAATTGCTAAAATAATAAGCTGTTTGCTTAAAAATGCTAAATAAGTACGCCTACGCAATAAAAATAGGAAATATGAATTGTTTTTGTTTTTCCGACCGTGTGGGTCGATGTATATATATTTATATCTTTTGTCAAAATGCAAAAGCTCCTTCGTACAATGGAGACTCTACCAAAATTTTCCGAAAATTTTGGGAGTTAGATTTTTTTTTGAAATTCTTGGAATATTTTTGTTAGCGACAAAACGATTTCAAATAGGAAATTGAAGTAAACGAGTGAATGAAAACTAATTTGAATAGAAGTAGGTATGAAAACTTATGTAAAGAAATGTATAAAATGATTTTAAAATCTATAATGGGATATTATTGCTAAGTAGGATATGCGAATATTATAAAGGGAAAGGATAATTGTTTTTTATTTCAAAAGACAAATTTGAATTGCTCGACAAAAAGGTATGTGTTTAAATTTTTGTATGAAATTTGATTGGTTTTTTGATCTAGCCACTTGGAATTTTGTTTTCTTTTGGAATTTGGAAGCCCGTAGAGGCCTTTTTTAGTTGTACCGAGCTAGCCGCGCAAAGGAGGCGCTGGCGAAATTTTTCGAAAACTTAGAGAGTTAGAAAATTTTTCAGAAAATTTTGATAATTTAAATTTGGTTTCAAATTTAAATTTGAATGGTTGAATAAGTAAAGTTATTAGAAAAATATGGAAGGTTTTGGGAAGTTGGTTGAAGAAATAGTGGGTCTTTAATAAAAGATATATTATGGCCGCTTGCCTTCGATTCAAATCGAATCATTATAAAAAAATGGCGAACGAAAAAAGGGGGGCCAAGGCAACTCAAGCGATTGCGATCGCGTGGGGTCGCGATAGCAGGAGGGGCCGGCAATCGTCGCGTGGAGTCTAGGGGAGGCGTTCGATTGGAGCTAGGGTTTCGGCGAGCGACAATATGGGGGCCGCGTCGTTCAGGAGGAGGGTTTCGTTCAAAGGGGCTTGGCGGCGTGACCTTACTGCTCGTACGAAGCATCATGGTGATGGGTGAGCTCGAGTTGGCAGCGCGCGACTCAGCGAGGTGGCGTGGGTGCAGAACTTCATGGTGTCGACAGAGGACTCTCGAGATTCGCTGGGATTGGCGTTTGTTGTCATCCATTTTGGGTATGGCTTCCTTTTATTCATCTATTTGAATTCGTAGAAATATAACAGTAGGGTAGGAAATTTACCTTTTGCTATTTACTAAAAAAAGAAGAAGAAAGTTTTGCAGTAAGGAAATTTATTGTCTTGTTATTTATAGCAAAATATGTATGTATATATGATTTTGGAAAATATAAGAATCTGAAATTAACATCAAGATAAAAAGACTTTTGAATGGAATTTATTATTTTTAAGATGCTATGGTTACTAAAATAAATTTGTAAAGAAAATTTAGTTTTAAATCAAATTTTGTAGTTGAATAAATTTATCGAAAGAAATTTGTTTAAACCAAATTCATTAGCTTAAAATTTAAAATATTAATTAAATTAAAAATTATAATGGCAATTGAGTATTCGATTATTTCGAATATTAATAAATTATATAAATTGTTTATTCAAGGTCAAACATCTTGAAATCCAAGGCAATATTGAAGTGGATTGCAAAATAAAATCAAAGGCGAGTTAATCTCACTCATCTGGTTATAATTTTAATTTAAATGGTTAAATTTAAATAATTGGTTGATTGATTGTTGTGATTGGATGTGCAATATTATATATAGTGGTATATGATATATCTTGGAATGATTGATTTCCCACATTTTATAGCGGATGAGACCATATGCGCCGCATAATAGCGGATGATATTTTATATTAATCCCATATACCATGATATTCCACCTCGAAGTGGAATTGGTATTGTGCTAGCAGTTGTGGATGCAGGAAAATAGGTTGGAAGGATCCAACTGGATTCCTCAACATTTATTTAGATTATTTAATATTCTCTGTTATGCATATTCGATATTCTATGGTGAATATTATTGATAATTGGAATATTGAATGTTATGGTTTACTTGAATATATTTCGGTACACCGAGTTATCAAAATATATAGAATTGAATTTTTGAAAATAAAAGGAAGCGAATTTGAAGGTGAAGTAATTATAGAGAATTTAAATAAATTAAAATGAACTGGATAAGAATATTAGTGGTTTTAAAATTCTAATAAATAAATTCCGTATATGAAAAGGGAATTTTGAATAAATAGAAAGTTATTGAATTTTGAACTTCAGTTTTATTATTTAAAAGTACAAAGCATTTATTTTAAATTTAAGATAATTTTGAAAAGAATAAAGAAGAAATTGGGAAAAATCTGAAATTTGTATATTTCAGTTAAAAGATTTAAAATCAAACCGAAAATAATAATAATAATAAAGTCCGTAATTAAAAAAAATTTAAATGAATTGAGTAAGTAAAGAAATTTATTTCAAATGGAGTAAATTGGAAATCAATTTGGAAAACTGATTTGAGTGATTGAAATTGGAAATTCTCCTTAGATAACCAAGTACGTTTTTAAAGAAATTTTTTAAATATAAGTTAAAAGTTTTAAAGTTCTTTTAAAAGCAAATTTGGGAAAATTTATTATTTCTAAAATATTTAAATTCTAAAGTAAATATTTTCTTTTAATCTATTATAGTAGTAATTATTTAAAAGTGACTTGGTATTTGTTTTAAAGAGAAAATCTAGTTTATATTTTATAAAGTAGCCTCATTTTAAATATTCCTATAGTATATATTTTAATAAAGTATTAAAGTAATTTTAATTTAAATGTTTTAAAGGGTAATTTATAAATAAAGTGTTTTAAATTAATTTAAAAATCTAAAGTTTTGTGCTTGGTTATTTTCAGTGGAAATAAATATTTGGATATTTTAATTCATGAGAAAGGTGTGTTGAAACTGTTTTCAAAGGAATTGAAAATGGAAGTATATCTTTCGAAGATATTTCGAGGTTAATAAATAATTTGGAGAAATTATTTATATTTGATGTTGTTTGTGAATGTTAATTGATAGTAAAATAACCGACTATCAGTATTGGCCAAATGCATTGATGTTTCGAAGAGACGAGGATCGGGATTTATTTCTCGAAAATTTATTTCTCGAAAACCACTTCGATCCGGTTTGTACGTTTTCGTGGGAAAACAAGTTTGGATGCGAAGATGGAGTAGTGAAGTGTAAGGGCTAGTCGCTACTAATCCCGAGGATATTTCCAAAGTGGATGTAGTAGGAATAGTGCCTTCGGTTCCGTTCAAACCCGGGATGGACCTGTGTGGATGAATGCTTTCGGAGCATCGTCAGGTGGACGATGGGAAATCTAAGTGAAACGATCTAAATGGTAACGCTTAGCCTCAAGCCTCATCAACCGGGAATGACTGAAAATCAGGGGTTATGCAAGAAGGCTAGGTGGGAAGCACCCACTTCAGGGTGAGGTCATCCCTGTATAGATGTCCCTTTTATTTCGGCTTAGTGGTGCGGTTGCTGATCACAACCGTGGGGTGATCTTACTCGGGATTATCCAGTAAGGGATAGTCCTGGTCTTGTGTTGCAGGGGGTTGGGAGTGATCCTCGGTACTGTGATCTAGGCCACGTACCGTGACAGGTGGTACCCCAGTGCCTAGTCACTAGTTGGAAATCCATTCTCCCTACGCGCTTTTACGAGTTTTGTTTGTATTACCCACTCTGTGGCTAGTAGCTGGAATTTAATAGATGAAACAATTTTGGCTATTTTAATAAGTATTTGTATATAGACCCTATTATAATATCAGAGAATTTTAATAAAAAGTGATTTAGCTATCGTAAGGTAAAAACCCGACATGTTTATTTGTGGCGTGGTTTTACGAGATGCTTTTGTTTTCAAAAGAATTTTTGAAACTTTAATAATCAATTTGGGTGTGATTTCTCACGCTGGTATTCCAGATTGACTCGGGTGTTATTTAACTGTAATGCTCGGGTCAGACCGAGTATTATAGAATACAGGATATGATGCTGTGGAGCTCAGGAGACGAGCTGGATGGCGATACGTACTTCCGTATTTGATTACTATTCCGTTGTGTATCTGGTTGTATGTTATTGATGTTGAACTCTGATGATGTATGTATAAACAGATATAGTTTTCTTTGTGTAAAGATCATTGATTATCTATTATATTTTATTCCGTTGCGATGGTTAGATTCTGATGTTGTTTCTTTTTTTCCTTCTTCTTCTACCTCTTATTCTTTAACCCAAATGGTTCGTATTTCTGTTCAAATTGAGTTGATTGATGTAGAATAGTGTTGACTAAAGGGGTACGGATTTGCGGGCTGTTACACCTTCACTCATTACTCATATCCCTTACCTGAAGCAATACCTCCCACCGAGATGATTTCCACAAAGAAAAAGCTCTCGGTATCGATAATAAGCTCTCATTGCTAAGTCTAGTGCTTACATAAATTCTTGCACTTGACCTTCACTCACCACCCTAGCCATGACCTGAAGCAATGCCTCCTACCAAGACGATTTCCATAAAAAAACCTCTCAGTATCGATAATAAGCTCTCGATACTGATAATAAGCTCTTGATATCGATAAAAAGCTCTCGATACCGAGTCTCTACTTAGCTCCAATTTTGATGCAACATGAAATCTGGGCTTCTCTCATGCTCTAGAGCCCCTTCTCCAAATTTCATCCCATTCTGACCATCGTTGCCTTCGATTTTCCAAATTCATCAACCTCTTCCCTAACTACCTAAAATCACTAGCAAACCACAAAGCACAATATACAAACATGCTATATTATACATATGCATCCATTCATATGTGCAATATATACAAACATGATATTCATGCAAATCCTAACCTAGATCTAACTTTTACACAAACATACAAATATGAATAAAATGGATTACAAAACCATTTTGAAAACTACCTTAAAATCTTTAAATTTTGGCCATAAACATATGTTAACATGTGATAAAAGTTAGAAAATGATTTAACGTCAAAATCATGTTAAAAACATTAGTTTTGACCATATAAACATGTATAGTATAGTGAGTGGTCAAGAACCACTCACCAAATAACCAAAATACAAAATTTTCTCCTCAGATCTGAAGTGGCAGTAAAGGAGATGAACACAAATCAACAAAAATGATAATCTCCAACTCTTGGGTGCTAATTAGCCCTCTAATTATGATCTAGGCTAAGATTAGTAAGGAAAAGGTGCGATATTTGATAAAATTATGGTTAATGGAGGTTTAGAGCTATTTTGGGGAAGATGGAATTGACTTAGATCAGTTCCTATAGCCTTCCCTTGGCATAATTTTTGAGATAGGTTCGAGGGACTAAGTATGGGCTTAGTTAATTACCCACTAATGCACACCAGTAGCAGCCACAACTTAAAATAGGTATTACTTTCAAATTGTAAGTCTGTTTTTCTATTATGACTACTTTATGTAATGGGAAACATCATTTTGAGACAATGGAAGTTGTTTGAGACCCTAATTCAGCACCTGTAAAAAGTTATAGTTAAAAAAAGTTTTTTAGGGTCAAAATAGTAACATAGAATTCGGCAAAAATCATAGATATGGAAAATGTCCCTAATTTCCAAAATTTTAGTGTCGTAGACCTTATAAGAATAAAACAAAAATATTTTATGATCATTCGATACGTAAAATATGAGTTGTTACATTCTCCCTCATTTAGGAATTTCACCTTCGAAATCCCCAAATAAGTCAACTAATAGTCAAACATATTTACCCTGCATGCCAAATAATCAAATGCAACCACCATACATATCAAACAAGCAGCCATGCAGCCAATAGTGTTGGCAAGCCTATCCTAGCATGCAAGATACTAAACTATCCTATATGATATTAAAAGATGAAAGAAAATACGATAAAAAATAGGTCTTACCATACAAAGAGCTCTAGATATATGTCCCTCATGCTTTCCTCGGTTTTGTACGTGCAATCGCCCTCACTTTCGTCCTATTGAAACTTCATTAACTCCATTATCTTCCTCCTAAGCTATTTTATATCACGTCTAACATTATGAACCGATCTATGAGGTTTCGAAGCTTCTAGTTCAATCTCGATATCATCAAGTTGATCTGGTGCAATCTCATGCCCGAGTCATGCACAAACTTCCGCAGATGAGAAACATAAAAGACGATGTGCACACCCGCCATCTTCAGGGTCAAAATGGTCATAGAGAAATTCTGTGAAAATTATAGATGTGGAGAATTTTCCTAAGAATCACTTACCAAAATTTAGAGTCATATGAACTCATATGAATAAAATAAAAATATTTTACGATCCTCCGATGCGTAAAATACGGTCGTTACCGTGATATGTTCTAACCTCTCAGTAAGATTAAAGATGGTACCCTCAGGGAGGAGGCAAAAAGCGGATACTCAGATCGTGGAATGACTAGAGAGGTGAGACGGGTAGTATTTCTAAGGAAAGACGAGAATAACAAGGATATGTATGTGGTTTCTTGAAGGACTGACTAGAGGCTTCAGCACCATCTTTCTTCCTCTTTTCACCCTTCTTCTTCTTCGATGCCTCTAAATTCTTGGATGGAGAATCCTCAAGAAACAAATCAAAAAGATCATCACCCATTCTGCCCACATGAAAAAATTGGGATCAGTAATCGCCTTTAAGAAAAAAAGGGAAGAAAAAAGTTCTTGTCCATCTTATCAAATTATACACCTAGATTTATACGTAGTTGAAGAGAATTTGGAGATAAATCAAGAAAAGTTATGTCTAGTATGCAAATATTGGTACTTCAGTAGTAACGACTCAGTAAAAAAATGATTTTGTTTTCCTTTCATCTTCGCCTAAGCTAAGGATGCTCTTCTTATGAGATTCGTATGAACCGATAGCTTGATTAGAAATGATAGGATGATTGGGATGTGGTTGGAAAGAAGACGGGAAGTTATCAAGATGCAAAATAAAGAAATAACCGTTCCATTTTTGGTCTTGCGGGAAATGGACGTAAGAACCGATTTATTCGCGTGGGCATAATAAAAACCCAAAATCACCCCCAGAAGTACTCTTATAGATATCAAATAAGAGTTGTTCTTCACATGAAGGAGGCATTCATTTCTCAGCAAAAAGAATGAATGCAGCTAGCAGAAGGGTATAAGAAATGGGAGCAAGTTGAATAGAGGAAATACTAGTGGCAGTTAACCATTCATGAAGAATTCGGTTAGCAGGGAGGTAAAGTCCGCATCGAATATGCTAAGGAGAAATAGAAATGAAGCTAATTGAGGGCGCAAAAATATGTTTACGAGAATCTGGTGCCCTACCCACATAACCCACGAACCCAATATGATTGAGAATAACCTCTATTTTCCTTAATTCAACTACCCAAGATGGCAAGGATAAGGGAGAGGAAGAAGGGATTATTATATCAGCTACCACTAAGTTACAAGAAAAAGAAAATAAAAAAGAGAGAACGACCTTACTTTTATTTGGAAAATAGTGGTTTTTGAAGAAGATGAGATTAATAATTAGGGTTTTCGAAAGTAGGTAAAAAATGAAGAAGAAGAAAGAGGAAAGACATATACTTACCTCAAGTAAAATCTTAGCCGCACAATCGCACGGGTGAAAGAACTCAACAAATGTCAACTGATTAATAACAAGAAAAATTAGCAAGAGATCCATACAGATTTTCTTACGAGTCGAAAAGACTAAATTAATAACTTTTCTAGAAAATTAACTAACAAGGGAACGACTCAGTACTAGGGCATTAAATGCAAAACAGCTGTAAAGATGTTTTCTTTTGGAAAGAAAAAGAGAAAAGATAGGAAGTGGCATGGTACAAAAAAATATGGACATAGAGAAAGTCCTCTCCATTCTACGATCGCTGTAGACTAGGGTGCAAGTGTTACACCTATATTTTCCAAACTATATCTGTGATAAACTGATGCAAGCATTGGGCTAAAAAAAACTACCCTACAAGAGATGCTAGACCGAGAAAAGAAAGCAAGAATAAAGCCCAGTTAGGACCACATCAAAGCCTCAAGATAGTGGCAAAACATGAAAACTATGCCATTTGATCAAGTATAGAATTGATGTTAGAATACTGTGTCGATGACCTGATATGGCCACAAAAGTGCAAAATATGATCTGTAATCCTAACACTCAAGGAGAAGGACTATGACATACCCTTTAAATTGCGTAGCTTCTAAATACCAAATATAAAGGTCCTACTATGGTCTAAAAGTAAGCCTTCATGGGTCAACGCTGAGGCGCAATCTTAAAATAATAGCAAAGCGAAAAGATTGTGCTGTATCCCAAAAAAAAAGAAACCCTAATGACATAGAACTGCAACACCATCCTTAAAGCAATTACATCTAGTAGGGAGTGCAGCAATCTTAAACTAATATTTAATATGGAGGAGCTGCACCGCAATCTTATATCGACAATGAAGTAACAAGGATGTGCCGCCATCTTGATATGACAAAACAATGCTGCAATCCTAAAAACATTACCCACAAAACAAGGACTCGAGGGGTAAAGCGATGGGGTAAGATTGCTTTACAACCAAGAGTCAAGCCTTATTCCTCAAAGGCAAACTAAGAAATCCCAACTTCATCCCCAAGATCATTAAACCTAGCTCAATGACAAGGGTGGTGGTGTAGTCCTCTATTGATGAGAATAGCTTGGAATAGGTTCATACAAGGCGGTCACTCTTCAATATAACAGCATGGCCTCTTCTACTAAGCCATACAACTAAATTCTAACTATCTCCAACTCTAACGCTCTACAGATGTTTTAGATTGAACAGTGAAGTATAGTTTTAGATGTGTTGATGCAGTTTGAATACAATACGGTATCACCATCCCGGACATATTGAAGGCGCAATTCCTAATAAAATAAAGCAAAGTTTAAAGTGTTGATAATGATGTAGTTCTTCCTAAAATGTAGTGCAGATTCTCATTATAGCTTCATCTATACATGTGCCCAGTCCACTAGCTTATTGTTGTACAGAATCATAAAGTCGCGGTCTATTCAAAATTGGGTTTTCCACTTCAATTTCAAACTTCCTGCCTAAGTTCAAAATTCACCAACTCAAATAACAGTTTCCCACGAAGACCACATTCGCAATCGTTGTATAGTAAATTAATAAGATGGATGATTGGCACGTGGCAAGATCCAAAGGTAGAAATCAAAAGAGCTAAAGGCCACTTCCATAATCCGTGTATAATGAACAAGCAAGATGGTGATTGACACGTGGCGTAATCTAAGGGTCAGAATCGAGAACATGTGTGATTGACGAAAGAAATTCTCGTAATTCTATATATTATAAAATTAGAAGGTAATGTAGCAGAAAAGGGAGAGGATCTTTTAGCCTTTTTTAGCAGCAACATTGTAGTAAAAAATTGTACTCTCTGCCATTATTTGTTATACTAAGAACCAAGAGGAAAAGGACATTGTCCTATGGATGTAGGATTCATTAACATCCAAACCACGTAAATTCTCTATGTCATTTTATTGCTTTTAGTGCTTTATTTTTATTTTTCCTTTTTAAATGCAAAAGTAAGAATATATTAATTAATGAACTTGACAAGGACTTATCATCAAATTTTGGATATTGTTTTCCTTATAATTGTGTTAGTATTAACATGTATAACTACTTCCTCTAAAGGCAATCTTAACATCACTTAATTTTGATGATTCCTAATCATGAAAGCATTCAATATCATGATTACTTCGAAAAATCTCAATATCAAAGGGATTTATGGAAATTTTATAACATTTGAAGGCAAGTAATTTTGGCCATGCCATGCGAAGAGAGAGGACTGGGGAGAGCAAGTCAAGAGAGTTGATTAGGGAAGTTTTAATTAAAAAAGGGAAATGTTTCATTCCTTCAACTAGAACAAACCCACTGATTCATTCCTATGGTCACTTATTTTCATTCACTTTCCTCTTCTATCCTTCTTACCTCCATAGCCAAAATATAAAAGATTTCCAAAATTTTATCAACTCCAAATGAAATGCAAACATTACATGAAAATGATACATAAGTCGTTCATCCATCTCTTGCAAGAATTTAGTGTGCATCTTGGATATCTAGGAGTTATTCTTCATTTACAATGTGAATCATAGGCTGTTACTTAAGGTAGTTGTCCAATCTTAATTTTAATTATATATAACATCTTGATAGTATTGATTAGATCCCTTATATTTTACAACGATTTTTTATCGGCAAATGTTGTCACCTATAACTGTTGGAACCTGCATATACATACCTTTGAATCTTTTATTTGTTGTAATATTACAGTTGGAGTTTATATTAATTTAAATAAAATACTTGTTTGGCCTAAATTATTTAATATATGTATGTGTGTGTATTAAATAATGATAACTTTATTACTATATGTATATTTCAAACTTACGTATTTTCAACTTATTTATGTGTGTGTGTGTGTGTATGTCTACATGTATGTATTTGTTATGCATATTTATAATATCTTTAACTATCTTATAGTTTTCTATTTGATAATTAAACCATTTTCTTAGCAAATTTAGATATTTCGGATTTTAAATCTGCATCTATTTTATTGACTTAGTCAAATCTATTCAAATATTTTAAAAATATTGTTTAATTTAATACAAAAATTAATTTTGACACACACACACATATAAGTTTGAAATGTTTTTGAAAGCAAGCCAAAAATAGAGTAAATGAATGCCAAAGGATCTCCACATTTTCCACTCCTTAATTGCCACTTAAATGCACCACTGACTATTCAAATTTGAATCTAATTTATTGAATTGGTAAAATTTATTCAAATATTTTAAATTATTTACTTCATTTAATACACAAGTTATTTTTTTATATGTATGTATTTGTTTGTGCGTATTTACATATAGGTTTAAAATATTTTATGACACCAATTGCACACATAAGTGGTGAACGTATATGTTACAGGAATATCATAATATCTATATATGTATTCATTAACTATGTACCCTCATGCCATGTTGCACGTGCACCAAGCATACATGAGTGTATTTGATATACTCATAATAATATGGCTAATACAAGTCAAAATAAAATATCTTTTAAATAAATTAAATAAAATATTATTTTAATGGAAAATAATAATAAATTGTATCTATTACACCCATTTTCGAACACAAATTGCATGTAACAGACTAGACAGACCTTTAGAGAACACTGTACGCAAAGTTCGATAAAATAAAGTAACATAATTAAAAGGCTAGCCAAACCCATAACGCAGTAGTATCCCTGAGCAAGTAGGTTGTACATGAAGCGTACTGCGTACATTCAAGCGTTTAAAACAGCTATAACATTATAAACCAAAAATATGAATAAAAACTACTCTGTCATAACACGAACAAGCGCTTGAACTTCATGGAGTTGGCATGGCTTAAATAATGGAATATGCCGCCACCTTGGCAAACACTGCATCGTCATACTTCCAGACGGCACCATCGTTTCCTAGTCCACGCATCAACTCCAGAATCCACGCCACTGTTGATAGAACAATATTCACTATATAATTAAATCATGGTGTGACATTTAAGCAGAATAAACAAAACCGAAACTACCAAAACCGATATGTTTGATTATTTTCTTAATTGACCAAATGCCAAGTGAAGAAGCAAGTCATCCAGATAAACACGACATAATACCAAGGTCGGACCAAACATCTAAACAAGAGTCGGGATAAAGAAGTTATGCTGCATTCACTAACCAAGCCGCTCACATGCGTCGATGACTCTACAGAAAGATACCAGTCCAATACACAAAATTTCATTTCCATGTGAAAACCAGGTAGCACCACCTAGATTCAATCCCAAACACCATGACCACATTTTTGGTGCTAGAAGGAGGGCAAATTTCTTCTCCAGCAAATTCACACACATTTTCTTTAGACACCACCATTACACCATGATTACCACTGATTTCAACACTTCTCATAACCAAGAACAATTTCACCTGGCCTCAAAAATGCCAAAACTCCTAACCTCCATGACCCAAACTGAGGTAGGTGCTTCTGTAGAAACCCACATGAGTCTCATCCTAACTGCTCTCCTTGCTTTCATTAACCAATTAAACAAACATGTGGATGAGTTAGAGAGATCCATAGCCCAATATCCCGCTCTCAAACTAACCTCCCCTCAGTCTTCCATAGCTCACTGTCATCGTTCACCAATTGCGTTGACTATGCAACATGTGAATGATAACGACAATCATAGAAATGAGATCAGTGATGTTGCTCTAAATTAAACAGATGCCATGCTCAAATAAAGATTCAAATCAACCCCCAAATCAAATTGAGGCCTACGAACATCAATCCATTACTGCAAAAAAACCAAACAGGAATTGCACATGATGACAATGATGTCACCTCATGCAGCAAAGGTGGCTCATCATAGATAGATCCCAAGAGGATAGGTTTTGTCAATTGAAAGCTCATGTAAAACAGCTGGCCAGACTTTGCCAATTGTGCAAGACAAAGGAAGTAAGGGAAGAGGGTTTTTCCCCGTTCAACGAAAGTATTATAGAAACAGACTTTCACGTTAACTTTAAAGCCCCGTATATCAATTAATTTGATAGGACTACCAACCTTGATGACCGTATTTGCACTTTTAAGAACTTTATGGACACTTTGACGGTAAGAAGGATAGAAAGATGCATGCTTTTTCTGGTATATCTAGCTGGTTTAGTTTCCAGAAGGTTTAGGAGGTATAGGGAGGTTCGGTCATGGCCATAGTTAGCTGCAGATTTCTTAAAAAAACTAAAACTTGGGAGAGAGGCTTCCCCAAATGTGAACACCATGTCTTGTGTGAAGTAGGACGAAAATGAAAGCTTGTGCGACTTTATAAAATGCTTCAAATCATTGGCTTTTCAGATTGAAGTAACTTGTGAAGAAACACTACTAATGGTAGCACATGTTGGAATTAGAAAGAACCCCGATGTATGGGAAAAGAATGGCAGGAAGCCATGCCATAACTTGAAAGCTTTCTACGAAAGGGCAGTAACTACATGCGAATGAAAGAAGCTAGTGTTTGTACCAAAATTGGGCACAACACTCTTCGGCAGTATTTGAAGAGATAAACATGTAGAATATAAACTTAAAATGAGGATTATCTAACAAACACTTCAAAAACAGAAATGAAAACACTCAGAAACACAGCAATTTAGAGTGGTTCGGCGTATTGCCTATGTACGCTATAAAGTTTCATGACTTTATTGATGTTCACTTGCAGATTACAACTGATTTCAATGGATTACGGCGAATTAAAGTGTTTGAATTCGAGTAAAACAGCAGTAATGGAGTGCAAAGTTGAATTCAGCGCAGTCCGGACGTCATAGAGCAAAAATCCCTCTTCTGTAGGCCCTGGGGCTTTATTTACAGGCATAGGAGGCTGATATTTTGCTCAGATCTTAGGAGACTTCGTCTGGCACGTGGGTTGTCCCACGCAATCGATCCCACGAAGTTTCGACTCAATCTACGATCGATACGAATGAATTTCGTATTGATCGAAATTTGATCCAATCAAGTTGAAACTTGGCATGGACCTTACTTAGATCGTACGTAAGTTCTTGCGAAAATTTCACAGCATTTGGACTTGTGGATTGTGAGATATGATCGATGCAATCTTGTGTTTTCGGTAGACCGTTTGGTTCGAATCGATGACTTTGAATCGATTACTTCGAATCGATACTGGGCACGTGCTCAGGAGATGACATGGCGTGCGATTTCTGGATTGATCCACTTTCGATGCCGAGTTGACCGAGTCTTTCCAAGATTCTGTTCTTGTTCGTATCGATAACCGTTGATTAGTTTGCATCGATGGAAGACGACTCTGTTTGTATCGATGAAACGAACTCTATTCGTATCGACCGAAAACATGTGGAATATGTTGATTGTAGGCCTTGTTCGTAACGATCGAAAATGACTACAGTCGATCGATACGAAGTTGAAGTGGCCGGATGGATTCGAACGCTGATAGCTCGATCGATACGAATAGCTATGACATGAAGGATACGAACAGGGGCTTCTCGATGGATACGAAGCAAATGGACTTGATGGATTCGAACAGGGGTCTTCTTGGATGGATACAAACTAGAGAACTAATGGATACAAATTATACAATTGATGGATATGAAGCGGGGCATCCGGATGGATACGAAGTAGGCTCCATCTGGTTGGTGATCGATATGAAGCATGTTCGTGTGCCGGTGGATTCGAATAAAGTTCTTCACCTGATGGATACGAAATGGTGCTTGCTTACTGATGGATTCGAAATAGGATCGATTCGAATAAGGCTTAATGATGGATACGAAGTGAGGTTATTTCCTTCGATTTGCATCGATCATAACTTGAGCATACAAACTCGGATTGACTTGAAACTTGGAGCATTGGCTTTCACAGTCTGTCATGTGTTGTCAATTGTAGCCTGATCTGGACTCAGACAGAATTTATCGATATCCATAGCGAACCTGTGCTTATCCGACACTCAGGATGAGCGAACCTTGTTTTCAATCAATTCCTTGATATCTTAGCCTTGCCAAAAGGCGGGATAACATTTGCCTCCCAAAAAACGTCTTGTGACAGCACGACATGCTTTGAACAGTCGTATCTTACATCCTGAATAGTTCTATCCAACTCATTAAAAAAAAATTCTTTCTCGTTGGTGGTTGTGATCCTTGACCGATCTTTCAGTAATATGAATTGTTGACTGCCAACTGTTGTACTGTGTACTTTTGTAATCAATTGTTGTATGATAGTGATCGGCTATTTGTTGTTGTAATTGTCATCAAGCAAGTAACTTTGAAAATTGAAAATTGAAATTTGTCTGACATACATACACACAAGTTAACCAGACCCTTGTTAACATTCGTGCGTTTACAAGACGTTGTCAGCTTTCTTTCCTCGAATTCCATATCGATCCTCTCCTGAACCGATGTGAGATTCGAGTCGTAACAACGTTTGATGGTACCTTCATATCAATCCTCTCCTGGATCGATGTAATTGGTCAAAAGATAGGTTTCATATCAATGCCTGAAGATGGATGCGAACAGCTAACTCGCACCTATGAACATGTGCCCTTACGGGTTGAGCGTTGATGGATACGAATAAAGCATTTCGTATCGATGGAGTTCGAGCTTTTTGGATTCGAACAGCCAATTCGTATCGATGGATATGAGCCTTCGGAGGCTATGACTTGATGGATTCAAAGGGTGCAGTTCGTATCGTTGAGTCTTAGATGGAGACAAGAACAAAGGACACGAATAGGTGCTTCGTATCGATGAAACCTATGTTGTCAGACACGAATAACCAATTCGCACCGGTCAAGGGTAAAACCGGTTGTACACGGTCACGATGATTGAGAGACGAATCGTTTCTTACCCTCAGATTCACACCCATATAAATACAGGCTTTGTACTAAGAATTTTTTTTACTTATCCACTTTTCTGCCTAGTCTTCGTATCAATTGAGAGACCCAATAAAAAAGAAACTGTACTTGCCTTCGGTTCCATCCATCGAACTAACTATTGTAATCAGGTAATGAATCGATGAACTCATGTTAAGAACAACGGGATTCGAATCCAGTTGTTACTCCATTCACATACATGGCCGATCTCTGGTAATCTAGAGGCCGGAATCGGCTCAGAGCAAGGATGAGGGAGGATGGAAATGGATTTATGTCCATTTGGGGAAGAAGGAGTGAGGAAGGAGACGAAGGAATCGATGAAAAGTTTCTCGTCTTTGATTTCATATAGATGAAGGTTTAAAGAAATTGGATTTCGCATCGATCCTTAACCGGGAGCTTCACATCGATCGCCTACCTTTAACTTCATGTCGACTGTTGATCATTTGATTTTGTTTTTATCACTTCGAATTGGTATGGATACAAAGTATAGTTGTGATGGGTACGAACTATGTTGTAACCCGATGGATGCGAAATCAAGGCGGCCTGATCGTTACGAAGCCATTGGATTTCGATCATTATGAAGTTGAGGCTTCGATGACCGATACGAAACGAAAGTTTTGGATCAATACAAAGTGTATGTTTTTGATCGATGCGAAGCCTCTGGTATTCGATGACAACGAAGTTATTGAGCTTCGATTGATACGAAGTTAATAAACTTCAATCGCTGCGAGATCAAAGCATTCTGCCGATCGATCTCAATTTGATTTTTTGACGGATACGAAGTCTCATGCATACTCAAACTCTTGACTCCGATGAGCTTCATCTTTGCATAACTGGACTTGACCATTAGACTGCATATTCGACTTCCCTTCGAAGCTCGTCAATGTAACTGTAACTTAAATGAACCCAATGAAATTTAACCTTGAATCGATTGCTAAAGTTTGGATGGCACGGTTATGATGGTCAGCGGTGACGGTCACTCTAGTCGAATTTTGAAATTTCGTTGTTCACACGTTCTCTTTAACTCTGTATAATCTTTCAAGTAATATGTAGCACTACACTACACAACACATCCATACACTTCACATTGGGGGATGCATGGGTTTATTATTGTCTAATGATGATTTCTTATAAGTTAGTTAGTTATGAGACCTTCAAGCTCACAACAACAGGAAGTTTAGAGTTCATTTCCCCCAATAATCGAGATACCAGTCATCGCGGTCGAAGTCATAGACCCAGCTTCGGATGAGCTAGCTGGCGCATATTTCATCGGTAATCCACCAGATTCCGTTCCTTCCAATGTTTTCGAAGACGTGTTGGGACGAATATGTTTAAGGCATGGCCTGTCGTTGGACGATGTGCTACTGTCGGGTCCGAATGATAGACCGCACTATCCACTGGAAAGGTTTACCGCATCCAATCATCATGTGTGCGCAATTGGAAATCTTCCCCCGTTCAACCAACACATTAGGGAAGTGTTATCTTTTCTGAGAATCGCTCCATCCTAACTACAACCCAATGGATACGCTCTGTTGAACGGCCTGTTCATCGTATTTATGGAGCATCTCTTTCGCCCCCGACACCGATCGAGATTAGATATTTATTCAACATAAAGAGCCGGGGAGATAGCCCTTCTTTTACATTTCTGGAAGCAGTAAGAAATTGTCAAGTAGTTACGGGGTAATGGACTCGGTTAAGTTACTTCAAAAAGGAATGGTTTTATGTTCGATGCCCTCCAGGATTTTCCGGTCGATGGTTATTCAGATGTAAGTACCGCAGTCTTCTTAAGTAGCCAATAAGATAATCATGACTGATGCCAAACTTATATATCCTTTTCTTTTACAGCTGTGATTCCACGACCCGAGGGCGCTCATTTCAAAGAGATTGTTCGGGTTCTTCAAGAAGTTTCAAGCGAAGAGAGGAATATTGACCCACTTCTGACAAACAGGAATTTGAGAATTGTTAGATTGATTGAGCGAAACCATATATAAGGCTCGTGGGAATGCTAAAGGCCATTTCGAAGAAACGAGCCAAGCGTAAGATGCCTGGAATTGTTATAACCAAAGGGGCTGATTCGTAGAGAACACCCACTGATGACGAACTTTTGGCTGGGCCCTCGGATGGAGTTCAGGATTTTTAAGGAAAGAGAAAAGGCAAGGCAACTGCATTTAAACGTCCTAAATCCATGAAATGGAAATCTGTGGTCGTGTATCTGCCTGTTCCTAGGATTAAAATTTCGGAGGCTCCTCCTACGAAGGTGGAAGACCTTTTCGAAGGGCTCATAGATATTCCAATTTCGGATTATATGTCTTTCCAACATGATGCTGGATTGGAGGAACTTCAACATGCTTTAGACTTAAGCGAATCTCTTCCCACTAGCGTGGCCGACACTTCCAGTTTGTCAAGGGGTCGCACATACGTACACACTTCACGGCACTACACGATTCCTGACCATAAGTTGATCACTTTGGGAGATTATTAACTATGTTCTTCTTTTACTTTGTAGATATAATGTCTGGGTGAGGCTCGATGTTAGGTTGTCTTCAAAACGCTCGCTGATCTTCAACATACTATGAATCGCACAGAAGAGAGGCAGATAGGGACTATAACCGTGGGTAATCTGGTCAGGAGCGATATGACAATGATAGGGAGTACAGGCATTGATCCCAATCTCATTCTCCACTCCTAGAAACCCTGTACAACCTCTTGTTTACATCTCACGTCCTCCAAAAACTTCACGGCACAAGCCGTCTTCTCAAGTTTCAAGGCCTGAAACTCAACACCATAGAACTGAAATAGAGGCCCCCATAATTGCAGAGCAGGTCCTTACCGAGCCTTGGGGGGAAGGAGCGATTAAATTTGCTCAATTAAAGAAGGATTTTCCAGATATTTGCTTCGACAGTTATATTTTCCCCCTGCACTTAAAGAGAATTCCAGCGAAGGCTGAGAAAACAATGCACGATTACATCCATGACATTTACTCCCAATACAAGGAGTGGGGGAAGGCCGCGAAAAAAGCATCAAAGCTGGCCTTTGAACAAGCGGCCACCATTGAGAAGTTAGAGAAGGAGCTTGCTCAGAAAGACCATGTCATCCACGTGCTCAATACTGAAGCCGAGTCATCCCGAAAATCAGAAATGAAAGCCTTTAAAAAAGCCGACGAGGCTAACTCGGCTAGGGAGAGGATGCCGCAATCTCACTACGCCTTGGTGGAGGAAATGGGTCATTGGAACACCACCATCACTGTCGAGCGAGATGCGGCCCTCAAAGAACTTGACGAGCTTAGGTCCAAACTTTCTGATATCATTAAAGAGAGGGATGACGCCAACACCGCAGCACATGAGGCATTTGATCAAGCCGTGGTGCTTCAGGGTGAAAGGGATGTGGCAGTGTCTAAGGTTCGCGTGGTGGAATCCGAGGTTGAGGAGATGGTTCAGCTAGTTGAGTCCAGGCTGGAGGCTGATATAGAAGATCTTCTCATCACCTATAACGCCAACGTGCTAAAACATAGAAATTTGGCCTGGGTCGAAAACTATTCTACACATCTCTATAACGCCTGGAGCCAGTTGGTCGAGGAGGACAAGATGGTGCATCTGGGTGAATCATTCGACGAGTTTGAGCTCGAGAATCACGTGCTAATTGAGGATGAAGGGAAGATCCTCCAAGAGTCAATGATCTCACATGAAAGGGAGAAGCTTAGCACCCCACGTCTAAAGATTGGGGAAGGTTCGGGTGTCATGCATCATGCTACAAGCCTTAAGATTCCGGCTCCACCTCAATCTGAACCTATACCAGCGGTTGAGCCCTAGTCTGTCCTTACTTATAATCCGTAATATCTACAGCTATCCTCTATTAAACAGCACATCTCCGAAGCCGCTCAGTCGTCCGTGAGCCAAACTGAGGAAGGTACTCTGAACAAATCTCATTTGTGTTCAAAATAAGGAACTTGTCTTGAAGCGTTTGCTAACAGTTTCTCTTCTTCTTTATCCAATGACCGGAGTTACACTAATAGCGCCTCCTGTAACCCAAGAATCACACCAAGTATAGGAGGCCATTATTACCAAAGTGACTACCGCGGCAACTACTACGCCGATTGATGGAAACACAGGGGGCTAACTTTCTTTCGACGAGCAGATGATGAATGAACTCCTCGGTCGCCACAGTGACCCCTTTGCGGACTTACATTTGTCATAAGTAGACTCACACCTGCTTTTGGTTCTTTAACGCAGACCACCGCTGCCCCCAGCGAGGCTCAATCAATTCGTGAGGAAGAAATATTGGCCGAAATTAACGCCGAAATGGATGCGGCGGCTCATGGTGGTAGTTCTAGAGGTGGAATGGCGGCGCCTGTCCCAGCTCCGCTAAGCATGATATCACCTTATGGTATAATTATCGATACCAATGTGCCCATTTTGCCCTCTATAGTAGATCTGACTCCTTCGACTCCACCTGTAGAAAGTATTCCCGTACATTCGAGTTCGAAGGAGGATGTTGAGATCATGCTCCCGCCTGGAGATTGTCCGCCAAAAGGCAAGAGCTCAAAGTGGAAAATCTTTAGCTACTCCAGCGGGTATACATCGAAGAAGAAGCCGAGGAAGAAGAAAAAGTTGATCGGCCTCTTCGATGCATATTTTGGTAGATAGAAATTTGTTTTTTGCTTTCCTTTCATAGGCCGTGTATAGATGCGGGTTCGTCCCCTGCTAGTAGGAATTTTGGAAAAACTTGCACAAGAACTTCATTTACAGTTAGCTGAAATGAAATTTTGTTTTCTACTTTGACTCTATTACTTTATTTTATGCTTAAGTGTTCCAGTATTTGAATTTCAGTCTAGTGCACTTGTAGAATTTAAACTTTTGAGTCGAATTTGTTTTTATTTTCTAAGTCCATAAGTCATAGACATGAGTCATAACTGGAGATTATGTTGAACTTTGATGTTGCACTGCTTCAGTTGATGGTTGACACTTAAGCCCTGCCTCTAGTTTCGAGGATGAGTTGTAAAAATCGGCTAGCGACTGCATTTTTCCTTTATTTTGCCAAGCTTAACATCGTCGAATCGATGCTGACACTGACGTGAGTCCAATGGTCGAATCCTACTTTCTCACTTAATAATGATCACATCTGCTCTCTGGGGAGTTGTATTTTAACTTCGGCGGTTGATCATGCCTGTTTAAGTTTAAGAATGTGCCCACGTTCTGGGGACTTAGGTTATTTTATGATGGCCTTTCGCACTCGAGTTTTGTTTATACTCCGACCGCACTCTGAGGACTCAGAGTCATTTGCACTCTGGGAATCCGGAGATAATCAACATTTGTAATCCAGTTCGCACTCCAGGAACTTGGGTTTGGTGTTTATACTCCAACTCGCACTCTGGGAATTTGGTGTTGGCGTTTATACTCTAGTTCGCACTTCGTGAACCTAGAGTCGATGTTTATACTCCTACTCGCACTCTGGGAATTTGGAGTTGGCCAACAGATGGTCAGTCATATCTGTTTGGGCTTTTAGAATTTCGTTCACACTTTAGGAACTATGGATTTATCAGGATCGTTGATGGTCAATTCACATCCACCCTGAGTTAACAAGTGAGGTCATTAAATAGATGGATCCATCCTCCTCGAACTTGGTTAGGATACGGTCAAAGTCGTTAGGTAGACGGGTCCACCCTCTTTAAAACCGCATTTATGAGTTTATACTCCAACTTGCACTTTGGGAGTTTGGAGTTAGTTAAAGGATTATCGTATATCAATCCTTCTTGACTTTAGTGTAGTGACTTGGACCTGAGCTTGGGTTTCAGTTAGCGAGTGGTCGATCGTATAACAATCACTCCCTATTTGAATAAATTCCATCGTATGATGGAATTTAGCTCTTCGTGCATCGTGATGGTTGTACGTCATATTCAATAAATCATAGCTTTGTCTCGAAGAGATAGCATTTTATTGCTGAAATGAGAAAATACGGCAAAGTCAGTTGCCTTATTACAAATTCAAATATCGAAATGTAGAAACAAATTGTAAATGAGAAATAGACTGAATAAATAAAGCCTGTCATGTGTAGTAGCGATGGAGACTCTCGTTGTTCCAGGTTCTTGGTAAAGTTAGACCATCAACGGTCGATAACTTAAATGTGTTATCTCCGAGCTTTCGTTCAATCACATACGGTCCTTTCCAAGTTGGTTTCATGTGCGAAGGAACCGAATAAATCCTCTTGAGGACGAGATCGTCGAGTCCAAAGGTTCATGGTCGGACCTTAGCATTGTATAATCGGCCGACTCGACTTCGATATGCGGCTACCCTCAAATCAGCCTCTTCACGCTTCTCATCTAACAAATCCAAGGATTCAACAAGTAATACGACTTTTGTCTTTGGATCATAGTAAGTCACACGATGAGAAGGTACTTCCTTCTCAACTGGAATGACGACTTCTAAACCATAGGATAGAGAGAATGGAGTGTGTCCGATCGTGGACTTGTGGGTTGTCCGGTAAACCCATAAAGCCATAGGAAGTTCGTCAACCCACTTGTCCATGGCCTTTTCCGGTCACTTCTTTAGAATAGACTTGATAACCTTATTAACAGCTTCAACCTGGTCATTCGCTTGAGGGTGTGCAACTGCAGAGAATTTCTTATGGATGTGGAATTGTTGACAGAAATCCTTGAATTCAACACTGTCGAACTGGGCTCCGTTATCTGTGACGATGGTATGCAAGAGACCAAATCGGCAGATAATGCTGCGAACTATAAAGTGATCACCTTCTTCGTCGTGATTGTTGCAAGAGGTTTAGCTTATGCCCAGTTGGTAAAGTAATCAACTCCGACAATGGCTTACTTCACACAACCTTTAGCCAGAGGAAGAGAGCCAATGATATCAATGCCCCCACACTGTAAATTGCCACGGACTGACCATTTGGATTATCTCAGTAGGTGGGGCTCTAAGAATTCGAGCATGCTTTTGACATCTATGACATTTTCTGGCGTGGTCTGCTACGTCACGGTTTACATTTGGCCAATAATACCCATATCGAAGTACTTTCTTAGCAAGAGCTTGACCCCGGTGTGATCGCCACATTCTCCTTTGTGCGCATCATGTAACACTCGTTTAATTTCATCATGTGCGATACATTGGAGGAGAGGAACAGAATACCCTCTTCTATACATGACTCCATTCTGAATGGTGAACCGCGAAGCTTTCCGAAGAATTTGTCTCTTTTTACTTCTGTGCTTAGGCAGCGTTCCATGCTCGATGTAATTTCGGTATGGAGTCATCTACGACTCCTTACTGGGAGTGATTTCAAATAAAAATTATGTCTCCATCTGATCAATGCTTGAGGAGGATAAAGTGCCAATAGGAACGAGTCCCATCTGTTGTGCTTCGCCCATGCTGGTTAACTTTTCCAATGAATCGACCTTTTGATTGGGCTCACGGGGTATGTAGAAGATGGAATAATAATCAAACTAATCAAGTATTCCTTGGACTCGAGCTAGATAAACGGTCAGTCTTCGATCTTTGGCTTGATATTTCCCCTCAACTTGGCATATGACTAATTGCGAATCACAATAAATCTCCATGCCAATAATCCTCAAATCGGGGCGAGTTTTAATCCAACAAGAAAGGCTTCATATTCAGCTTCATTTGGTCGCATGAAAATCAAATTTCAGAGCATAGCATATGGATCGGCCTTCGGGGGTTTCAAGTACTACTCCAGCACCCGACCACCGATCGTTTGATGCACCATCAGTATGCAGCTTCCAGATTGCATCCGGGAGATTTACTGGTCTCGGGCAAGTCCTTTGGAATGGTAAATTCGGCTATGAAATTTGCTAGGACTTGTCCTTGAATATCTCTCCTTGGAGTGTAGGTAATGTCGAACTGGCTCAGTTCAATGTTCCATTTGAGTAACCTACCAGACATCTCAGGCCGCGTAAGGACCTGTCGTAACGACTGATCGGTATAAACAGTGATGGGATGAGCCTGGAAATATGAACGGAGCTTTATTGAGCTAATAACTAGGAAATAAGCCAATTTCTCTAGCTTTGGATAATTTCTCTCAGCTTCAGTTAACCGTTTAGTAACTTAATGGACCAGTTTCTGCACTCGGTCTTCCTCCCGAACTAAGGCAGCACTGATCGTGTTTTTCGATGCCGCTAACTAAAGGAATAATCGCTCATGATCGATAGGCTTTGACAAAACCGATAGTGTAGAGAAGTGTTGAATTAGTGCTCTGAATGCGCCTTCACATTCCATTGTCCATTCAAAGTTTCATTTTTCCTTTCGGATTAGATCGAAGAAGGGAATGCATTTTTCGGTGGACTTTGAAATGAACTTGCTCAATGCTGCTGCCTTCCTATTGAGACTCTGGACTTGCTTTAAGGTTCTCAGAGTTTGAAGATTTCTGATTACCCAGATCTTTTTGGGATTTTCTTCTATTCCTGGAGCGTCGACGATGAACCCAAGGAACTTCCCGGATGCGACTCCAAAATGGCATATCGGTGGATTGAGCTTCATCTTGTATTCTCGAAGGATGTTGAACATTGATTCCAAGTCTCTTAAATGATTAGTGGAGAATTGCGACTTTACTAGCATGTCGTCCATATATGCTTCCATGGTCTTTCCGATCCGGTTGGCAAACATTCGATTGACTAGTCGTTGGTACGTTCCCCCGGAGTTCTTGAGTTCGAAGAACATGACTCAGTAGTAGTAGAGTCCCAGAACGGTCACGAAGCTGGTATCTTCTTGGTCGGGTAACTGCAAGGGTATTTGGTTGTAACGGGAATAAGAATCCATAAAAGATAACAATTCGTGCCTAGCCGTTGAATCTACCAGTTGATCAATTCTGGGAAGTGGAAAACTGTCTTTCGAGCAAGCTTTGTTCAAATCAGAATAATCAACACACGTCCTCTATTTCCCATTTGGCTTTTGGAAAAGTGCGGGATTAGATACCCACTCTGGGTATAAGGCATCCCGGATAAACCCATTTGATTTCAACTTATCGACATCTTCTTTAAGGGAAGCAGATCTCTCTGGATCCACACCACGCCTTTTCTGTTTGACCGAGATACACCGCGGGTCAATATACAGGGTGTGGCTCGGGATGTCCGACGAGATCCCACACATGTCAGAATGCATGCAGGCGAATACGTCGAGATTCGCCCAGAGAAATGCAACCAAATCCTGTTGCGTTTGTTGGCTTAACTGAGATTCAACCTTTATCATCTTTGAACCGTCATCGTCGTCGACCGGGACATCGATTGCCAGTTCGACCGGGGAAGATTGGCTGTCTTTAGATTCATCTTTACTTTAAGTGTCTCTCGGGTAAAGATCCCTCTGGAATTGGTTGGAGTGCCCGAGCCAAGGCCTAGGCACCAATTGTTAATTATCAGCAAAACAGACGTAGAGAGATTCCTCTATGCCCTTTCCTTTCTCCTTTCGCTGCGCCCTGCGCAACTCAACAACATAACAGGCCCGTCCAGCAGCCTAATCTCCTTGAACGACTCCGACGCCATGATCGGTGGGGAATTTTAGAGTCAAATACCATGGGACAATAGCTGCCCTAAACTCAGCAAGGGCCGGTCGGCCCAAAAAAGCATTATAAGGGGAGTCTATGTCCAATACAATAAATTGTATAATCCGGACTCTCTGGCGTTCTCCAACTCTCAACTCCACTGGTAGTTCCATCACTCCGGTGGGTATAGTAGCACTCCCATTAAAGCTGTGGATTTAAGACTGGCAACGTTTCGAATCTTTGGCTTTCATCTTCATCAGATCATAACTTGTTTAAACAAAATATTCACAGAGCTTCCACTGTCAATCAAGATCCTCTTCATCCAAGCAAGACCTACTTGAGAAGAAATGACAAGTGGATCAATAGTGGGGGCTTCGACCTTATCAGTGTCTCTGTTTTGGAACATGATGTCATCGGCCATCATCTTATGTTGCTTGGCCGGAGCACCATCATCACAACTACTACAACATTCAAAGTCTGCATGCCTGATAGAGCTGGCATACGACTCCATTTCCCTCCAGCTTTGGTCTGTTGGATGAGGACCACCACTTATTGCATTTAACACTAACCTCCCTCCAGTACGAGTGAGTTCCTCCTGTCTTTCCTAGTTTTGGTACAAGATTTTGAGTTGATGAGCCAACACTCCTGATTGCGGCACCTGCATAAACTGATCCAACTTCCGTTCACCTATCAGCTTTTCAATGAGATCCCATAAATGATGACACTCATTTGTATTATCGCTGTAGCTTTCATGAAATCTGCAAAATTTCCCTATCTGAATTTGTCTCTCCGATGATGGCTTCGGAGCAGGCTTCTTGTACTGCATAGTATTGAGGTTTGCACATATAATTCTCTAGCAACGTATTTAATGGAGTATAATTATCGAACATTGGAGCCCTACGTCACGGGCCTCAGTTTTGATCTCGTTTTTTCTTTTGGTTTCCATTATCCCTCTACTGAGTTTGCTTGGTTTGAATGTTCAACTGAACCTTTCCGGAACTCTCCCTGGACTGCTTGACTGCAACATTACTTTGAATTCCTTCGCCACTGGGTCCTACGTCATCCTTCTTCCTAGACTGTTTCACGTCCTCCCTTCTCAAGAATTAGGCAGCCTTGGAGTAGAAATGGTCCAATGACGCGGAAGGCTTTCCAGCCAACCAGTTTCCAAACTCGGAATCAGGATCAATCCCTTTTGTCAATGCCATCAAGATAGAGTTGTCACTGGGATTTCTTATCTCTTCACATGCAGCATGAAACCTTTCTAAGTTGCATCTGAGTGTCTCCCCGGGAGCTTGGGTGACACTAGATAGAGTATTGACATCTTTAGGCTTCGCAACATGCATGCAGAATTGTTCTACAAACTTGGTGGCCAATTGGTCAAAGCAGGATATGGATATAAGTGGTAATCGAGTGAACCACATAGTAGCTATGCCCCCCAAGGATATCGGGAAGCTTCGGCATTTTACTACATCATCAGCTCTCGCAGCACTCATCGACCACTCATACTTTAGGATATGTTGTTTGGGATCAGAGTTTCCTTCATAAATTGGTAGAGCCAGCATTCTGAATCGCCGAGGGGGTTTAGTATAGAGTATTTCATCTATGAAAGGGGTATGACTCCGGGAGATTCCCCAGTCGTCATTAGTAAGACCCTGACTCTCACGGATCATCTGACGAACCATAGTTGGTATATACGGCATTTGTACATTCTTTGCACGTTGAGCCAAAGTGTGGTCTAGTTCCATAATGCGAGGCTGGACCGGATGCTGTCAACGGTCCATGTCTCGCCTTCTTGGCTCCAAGTCTTCAGGGACGTATGGTTCAGGAGTATGTCCACGCTGGTGATGGTTCAAATCTGACTGATTTCAGGCATCAGCTCCTGGTTCCACAACGGCGGTGGTAGCGCGGTTGTTTATGGCATAGTGAGGAACGGTACCTCCTCAGGTGGAAGGTCCAATTTGGAAGCTGATCGATGGTCCAACTCTCAACTATCCAATGGTAATAGTAGGTTGATGTCCGGTGGCATGTGTGTAACTTCCGTCTAGCCGAGGATGTGTAGATTGACGATGATAGTCAGACGAGGCTGAACTCTCAGTGGATGAGTGAGAAGCATGATCTCTTCTGGATCTTTTGCACCTTTGGCGATTCAGTTGGTTAGTCAACTCAACGTTGGTGCGTAGCTATTCAGTTAGTTGTTGCCGAATCTAGCTCAACTCTCGAAGCAGCATCTGAAACTATTGTCTGGTAACCGGGCCTGATGGATCTGAAGGTCCGACGGCATTCTGGTTGAATGGAGCAATTGCACGGGATTCTGTCTATCCCGCCTTTCTCGGTCTACAGCAGTAGAGGCGGTCCTTGTGCTGCCATGGCGAATAGTGAAGTCCTTTCCTAGATTTTATGAAAATCTGAATAGGTTGGAAGGATTCTGAACTTGTGATATGGATCTTACTCTTGGATTTATGCAATCCGGCATCGATAGTAGATCTAAGGAGCGGGAGAAAAACTGTGTTCTCTCAGTGAAAGCACCAAAGTGTTTGTATCAAAATTGGGCACAACACTCTTCAGAAGTATTTAAAGAGATAAAAATAAAGAGTAGAAATTTAAAATGAGGATTATATAACAAACACTTCAAAAACAGAAATAAAAACACGCAGAAAAACAGCAATTTAGAGTGGTTCGGCGTATTGCCTATGTGCACTATAAAGTTTGATGACTTTATTGATGTTCACTTGCAGATTACAACTGATTTCAATGGATTACTGCAAATTAAAGTGTTTAAACTCGAGTACAACAGCAGTAATGGAGTGCAAAGTTGAATTCGACGGAGTCTGGACGTCGGAGAGCAAAGATCCCTCTTCAGTAGGCCCTGGGGCTGTATTTTTAGGCGTAGGAGGCTGATATTTCACTCAGATGTCAGGAGACTTCTTCTAGCACGTGCGTGGGCCCACGCAAACGATCCCATGAAGTTTCAGGTCGATCAGTGATCGATACGAATGAATTTCATATCGATCAAGATTTGATCCAATCGAGTCGAAACTTGGCATGGACCTTCCTTAGGTCGTACATAAGTTCTTATGAAAACTCCATAGCATTTGGACTTGTGGATTGTGAGATATGATCAATGCAATCTTGTGATTTCGGCAGGCTGTTTGGTTCAAATCGATAACTTCGAATCGTTTACTTCGAATCGATACTGGGCACGTGCTCACGAGATGACGTGGCGCGCGATTTTTGGATCAATCCACTTTCGATGCCGAGTTGACCGAGTCTTCCCAAAATTCTTGCCTTGTTTGTATCGATAACCGTTGATTAGTTCGCATCGATGGAAGATGGCTCTGTTCGTATTGACGAAATGAACTCTGTTCGCATCGATGGAAAACACATGGAATATGTTGATTGTATGGCCATGTTCATATCGATGGGAAACGACTCAAGTCGATCGATACAAAGTTGAAGTGGCCGGATGGATTCGAACGCTGATAGCTCGTTCGATACGAATAGCTATGACACGAAGGATACGAAAAGGGGCTTCTCGATGGATACGAAGCAACTAGACTTGATGGATTCGAACAAGGGTCTTCTTGGATGGATACGAACAAGAGAACCAATGGATACGAACTATACAATTGATGGATACGAAGTAGGGGGATCCGGATGGATACGAAGTAGACTCCATCTGGATGTTGATCGATAAGAAGCATGCTCGTGTGCCAATGGATTCGTACAAAGCTTTTCACCTGATGGATACGAAATGGAGTTTGCTCATTGATGGATTCGAAATAGGATCGATTCGAACTAAGGTTTAACGATGGATACGAAGTAAGGTTATTTCCTTCGATTTGCATTGATCATAACTTGAGCATATAAACTCGGGTTGACTTGAAATTTGGAGCGCTAGCTTTCACAGCTTTGTTTGTTATGTGTTGTCAATTATAGCCTAATCCGGACTCAGACAAAATTTATTGATATCCATAGCGATCTTATGCTTATTCGACACTCGAGATGTGTGATACTAGTTTTCAGTCAATTCCTTGATATCTCGGCCTTGCCAAAAGGTAGGATAACAGCTAGGGCTATAGAATTACATTTATCTGAAAGAACTTCATCTCGCTACAATGAATAAAGATGGGGCAAAAGAATATAATCCACCTATGAAGTAGCAAAGAGAATTTAACTTCATAGCTAAAACTCCCCTCTCCCATACACCTAGTTAAGTGTATGAGATGTTGAGAACATAACTAGCCTATAACGTACAGAACAATGGAAAGAAGCCAGAACAGACCAGGGGAGCATATTGTCACTTCCACATGGCCAATGGTCACCACACTATTAACTTTCCATATATAAGGAACAAAATTGAAAGACTAATCCAGAAGGAATACTTAGGCAACTGTCAGAATGAAAGCAATGGGGAGAGTGCTGAGATCTCTCTCTAGATCCGAATAAAGGCCTGGTAGGAAATCCCAACAACTTCATAACTTTGACCCATGAAGGACCACACTCCGTTGGAAATAAGCAAAAAAAGAAAAAGAGCGGTATGTAGAAGAAGCAAAAAAGGAGCACAAAATTGTATTCCACGTGAAGTAGAAGCCTGCTCAGGACATAGCCTTCGTTTTTGCTAATACTGCTTGGGCTATTTTTCCACATCAGGACCCATTGGTAATTACGATGCAGATCTCAAACTGCATCATAAAGAAAAAATTTATGGATTCTAGAAGCTTTATAAAAGTTATCTTCAAATATGAATTTAACAAGATGAAAGGGACCTCGGTTCCATAATCCCATTGGAATAGGATCCTAAAGATCCTTTGAAGGTTCTCAAGATTGGAAAAAAGCTCAGCGTAGAAATTAGAATACAATTAATAGACTTCCTTGAAAGATCAGCAGATGTTTTTGCTTGGGCCCACCCAAACATGATACTAATAGACCCAACTATCATTTTCCATGCACTCAACAATGATTGCAATGCTCATCCAGTCAGGTAGAAGCGCCAAACTCTAGATCAAGAAAGATATTATGCTTTGCATGAAGAGGTTAAGAAGTAGAAGGAAAATGGGTTCATCGTGGAAGTGTATCACCTAAAGTGGATTGCCAACCCAACTCTTGTAAAGAAGTCTAATGGGAAATAGAGAACTTGCATAGACTACACCAATCTCAACAAGGCATGCCGAAAGGACATCTTTCATCTACCCAGGATTAATTAATTAGTGAACGCAGCTAGCGGCCATGAACTGCTCTCGTTTATGAATGCATATTCAGGTTACAACCAGATATCTATGTTTGAAACAAATCAGAAGCATACCAGTTTTGTGATATACATGGGCTTATACTGCTACAAGGCCATTGCATTCAGACTCAAAAACACTGGAGCAACTTATCATACATTAGTTAATGCAATGTTCCTAGGTCAGATTGGTAAAAACATTGAGGTATACATATATGACATGCTCATTAAGTCGAAAGCAGCACAAGTCATATGCAGGACTTGGAGGAAATCTTTGCAACCCTAAGCAGTACAACATGAAGTCAAATCCCTTGAAATTTAATTTTTCCATTCAGTCAGGAAAATTTCTGGAGTATATAGTGAGCTCCCACGACATTGAAGCTAACCCAGAGCAGATTGAGACCGTAAGGAATATTGGAGTTCTAAAAAAGCCGAAGGATAACATGAGCCTAAATGGTAAAGTAGCTGCTCTAAGCCAATTCATTTCCAAAGAAACTGACAAGAGTATACCGCTCTTCGACCAAGTGAAAAAGCGGTAGAATTTTGAATGGACTTAGGACTGCAAGATCACGTTCCAGAATTTGAAGGATCAACCGATCAGCACTCCAATTCTATCAAAACCAAGTACATGTTAGGACTTATACATGTATTTAGCTATAACTAATCAAGCTGTTGATGCCATAGTAGTTCAAGAAGATGAAGCAACCCTTGTTGAATATGCTAATATATGATTTTTGTATGATGATAATAAACATATGTATATATATATTCATTCAAATGAATTTGCTATTGTACTATTTTATTTTCACATAATTAAATAAATATTTGTTGAATAAAATAATAGAATTTAAATTCAAACAAATAATTTATTACAATTTTGAGTAGTACGAATTTGAGCTCTCACCACATAATATACATTTTTCAATTACAGTTCAATTTCAATTACATTGCAACTTCGATTACATCACAAATTTTAATTTACAATGTTCGTCTCACTATATATCACTCATTCACTCGTATTTGTTCTTTAACTCTATTCCAGTTTATATCCAGTATCTGAATTATCTGCAGAATAAACACTGATGCAGTAAAATTGAAAAAGAAATATATTTTTGCAATGTACAATGAAGTGTGTGTTTTTGAAAATGTTATTTGCCTCAGGTATTTGGGTTATTCATCGTCATTTTCACTTGAATCCATTCATCATATACGAACAACTTGTGACATGCATAGTGTATCTATACATGCCACATGGACGTGCATATAGACATACACTTGATAAAATTACAGGGACATGTGAACACATGGTCAAACCCAAGCTGAGGCTAGATTCAACTCAGATGCATGCAAAACGACACAGCACACTTCAAATATACACATGGTCAGTTTAGAATCAAGTCAACCACACATATATACGTACATAAATGGATGGATATGACCAACATTCAAAGCAGCAAAAGACTCCAAATGTAGCAAGTATGCAAGAACCAAACTGCACACATGTATACATATCAGGAGCAACAAGGTTTCATGTTGAAAACAATGCACATCACCAATCCAGGTTGCAAATGTACAAAGAACAACAAGATAGCATCTCGAGTTTTAGACTGCCAAGGCAACCCAGTCCAAATGAACAATTTCAATGTTTGAAACAAACCAGTGCAAACATTCAACATGTATAACAAGCCAGTGCATATGAATCAGAGGAAACAACAAATTCGGACCAGATAAATGAAATGACAGAACCTTACATGAACAACCTACAACATGTGCAGTGCAAGGCAACATGTATGCAAATGGAAAAAGAATTGAATGCAAAAGGAAAATCAACCAATTACAGCAACTAGACCAGACAAGGTCATTAAAGAATCCAGACTAGATCAGAGTATGTGGAACCAAATACAGTGCAAACTCAAGTGAAACAAAGTCAAAAAAGGCCATCAAGCAATGGGTCATCAAGGAAACCTAGTTCAAATAAATGCAAATGAAAATATACACAATTAAATATGCAACTGAATACAAGTCCACATGCATAGTGCACATGTATAAGGTGATGTATGCATGGTTGATCATATGTACGGCAAGCTCCAGACCAAAGAAATAGCACGTATCAAGAAAACAATGAGAGCAGTACACAAGCATGAGATGAAGGCTATGCAAAGAAACCACCATACATATATATATACACACACATATACATATACACACACACACACACATGTATACATAAATAGGTAGTGCACATGTAACCAGAACCAAGGCCAACCATAGAACAGTTTCGAAGACATGAAACCACACATTCAACACATAAATATGCAGCCCAATACACACATAAGTGAACACATGATGAACACAAATGCAAGAATAAGTAAGAGCATCATAGTGATGAACCAAAGTACAAAACCAGAGGAAAGCAGGTCAACTAAACTTCAATGGAGTCAAGGCATGAAGCCACAACAAAGTGCTCACAACTCCAAATGAACTCAATAGAGACTAGTATCATATACACATGTATATGTAGGATCGATTTCACCCTAGAGGGGGGTGAATAGGGTGATAGTATAAATTATAAAATTAATTGTGGAAGCTATAAAATAATTTCAACACAGATCACGGAACAATAGCAGCACAGATAATAGCAGAATAATAAATGCAGAAAAAGAACGACACAGAATTTACCCAGCTTCGGCAAAACCCTGCCTACATGCTGCCCCCAAGGTTTCTACTAGAAATTAGATAGTCCCTCGCTTACACACGTAAACTCGCGACACCCGCTATTGACTAAATCTAACTCTATGCTCAAAACCCTGCCACAACTCAGCCACTGAGTTGCGAATTCTCAAGCTACGCCACGTAGCTTGTCCCCTAGTCACACGACTAGAAAAATAAATAGTTTAATACGAAATTACAAATTTTAAAAAGAATTTGAACAAATAAAACAAAATCCTTATTTTAAAAAAAAAACTAAACCCAAATATTATTAGGACCGGCCCAATAATTAGATAAAATTGCGTCCCCCTTTTCTCTTTTTATTATATCGGCCTGGTTGCTTTTTCTTGAGAAAGAAATGTCGTTCGTCCCTTTTCCAGATTTAGGGTTTTGTATCTCGAAGTGCCTGTTTTAATTTGATTGAATCAATGATAATTTGCGTGTTGCCTTGTTCGATTTGATTCCTCGTTGCTCACCGCGGCTGCTTCGTTGATCGAATTCCTTCCTTACTTCGGTATGTAATTATATGCTTTTGCTTTTACTGATTTTATGCTTGCTTGAATTCGATGCCTAAATTTGCCGATGATGAATGGTTTATATATAGGTCGAATTCCTATATTTGCGTTCGTATATAATTGTTTGAATTCATCAATTCTGTGCTTTGGCCATTCGATTATCGTATGGATGATGGTGATTTTCTCTGACTTGTTCATAATCGTATATTTCTGATGCTTGGTACCCACGGTTTTGAATTGCGGCTTTGAATTGCCGTGCTCATCACGGTGTTGATTTTTGACTTTGTCAATACTGCATACGCACTTGAATTTTTATCACTTGACTTCTGTATATTTTCATAACTTCGATGTTTAACCTAGTCGAATCCTTGATTACCCGTGACTTTGCTTGCGATTAACTCCTTGGCTGCCACAGTTGATTTTCATTCGACTTTGGTTGTAATTGCATACGCACTTGATTTTACTTTCAGTATACATTCATGAATTCTCTTGTTGACTTCCTGTAGTTGCATTCATTGGTCATTCTGGCCTTGAACCTGTACTTGTAGTTGTTCAACCTGGTTTGCCTAGAATTGAGTTGATGTACTTGGATATTTGCAGTTGGTATTTGAATTTCAGTTTTGTTTACTGGTTTTGATACTTGCAGCTGTATCGCTTGATATTCATTCCTGTAGTTTGCATTCATGTACTTGCTGTCATAGATGTTGCACTGCATCACCACTGTCTTTGCATTTGTACATATGAATGTTCTCATTGTTGCTTGTACCTGTGCATTACTGAAACACTGCTGATGTTTGTTGCTGTCCATGTTGTTGCTTGAGTCTCTGTTGCCTTGCTTCTGACCATGTTGCACAATTTCTGGCCATTCTTGTTGCCTTGAGTCTGTGCACTGGTGGTCTTCATATTGTGTATGTTGTATGGTGTCTCTACTGTGTTGCATTATTATCATTGCTACCTGGTCGACTTGATTCTCTGTTGTAACTGGATCAGTTGCCTTCAGTTGCTTGTCGAATTTGCATGTATAATTTTGAAATTCCTTTGTGCCTTGGTTATTGTCGCTGTACACTTGTTTTTGTTGCATTTTGTTTCGGCCTATCGTGTTCATGTAGTCTTGTTCATGCTGTACTTGTTTTGGACTTGCAGTTTGAATTGCATTGAGTTGAGTCGAGTTTGCAGTGATGGCTTGACCTTTGCACTTTGTTTGTTATTTGGTGCCTTCTTGAATTTGTGTAGAATGTGCATTACACTTGAGTTGAATCCAGTTTTACAACTCGGGTTTGACCTTGTGCTGAAGTCGATATTTTATTTATGTTGCACCTGAGTTGAATCCTGTATTTGGGTTTGACCTGTGCTCACTTGTCCCTGTAAATCGGTCAAGTGTATATTTCGGTGTGCACGGCCTTGTGGCATATACAATGATACACTGTGTATGTCACAAGCTGTTCGTGTATGATGAATTCAAATTTAAATGATGACGAACAACCCAAATACCCGAGGCAAATAATATTTTCAAAATCCATATTTTATTTTATATTGCAAAAATATTTCTTTTTCAATTTTACTGCGTTAGTGAATATTTTTGCAGATTGCTCAGATGCTGGATTCTAACTGGAATGAAGTTGAAGATCAATACGAGTGTGAGTGATATGTAGTGAGGTGAAGATGTAAAAATTAATTGTAATTGAAAATGTATAGTTATAGTGAGAGCTTGAAATTGTACTATCAAAATTGAAATAAATATTTGTTTGAATAAAATATTCGTTTGAATTCAAAATCTGTGTTATTTAATTTTATTCAGCAAATATTTATTTAATATATGAGAAATAAAATAGTACATTAACAAATACATTTAAACGAATGTATATATGTTTATTATCATCAAACAAAAATCATATAAGCGCATATTCAACAGTATACATGTATGCATACACACACACACACACACACACACACACACACACACACGTATATAGTTTCAGAAACTCACATGTGAAAATCTTTAACAAAATAACTAGTCATCACCAATATGAAACAAGACTATACACTGAAGTGTAGAACACAACACAATGCATAGATTTCACCAGACCAAAATGTAAGCATTCAGACAAGTGCACATGGAACTACAGCAACATTAGTTCAGGTATGGAGTGCAACCAGACTAAGTAAATGAGATGGCTCGAAATAGCAATGAGCACAGTAAAGACAATACAAGGTGAACATCTCCAGTTAAATAAAATGACAAATATACAAAGCTTGAATGGTTCAGTTTACAAAACAGTGAAGCAGCAGTGTACATAAAGCAAGGAGTAGGTTTGAAAAAGAAATTATCAAGCCGAAAGAGAATGGAATAGTAGTTCTAATTTTCCAGCAAAAGAATGTAACATATGATTAAGTAATATTTTATCTCAAAAATTAAAATACCGAAGTCATAGGAAAAAGAACGAAACCGACTCAAGAATTTCAAATCCAACAACTATTGAAGAAGTCAGTGCAATCACCACAGTTCAAGCAATTATCTAATGGCCAAGAAAAATCATGAAATATTCAAACAAATTTATACGAACAAAAAGATAGGGTGTTCGAACCCTATAAATTTAGACCCAAAAATCATCATTGGCAAACTAAGGAGTTCGAGCCCAAGCAATTAATCAGAGCATAAAGTCAAATATATTCGAAAATAAAAAAAAGGGCGAATATCACATACCGAAGTATCATTCAAACTCAAAGCAATCGACATGTACACAAGAATCTTGAAGAAGCATCGAATTATATTTATGAATTCAAAGCATACCAGTATTCAATTCGAGCTCAATCTGTTCAGGGCGGGGACTTAATAAAAAACCCTAGCTTTCGAAAAGGAACGAAGCAAAAAAAAAGATCAGCCGAAGTTTACAGAAGGGAGAGATCCTTATTTCTCATATTTTGTAAATCATAATGGGCCGGTCTAATTTATTTTTGGACTTAAGTTTATTAAATAGGGTTTTGGGATTTATTTTGTTTTAGTTTCAGTTATAATTTTCTTTTTTAAACTGTGCAATTTTCTAGTCGCGTGACTAGGTTACGAACTACGGTGGTGTAGTTCAAGAATTCACAACTCAGTGGCAGAATTGTGGCAGGGTTTTGAGCGTAGATTTAGGTTAGTCATTAGTAGGTGTCGCAAGTTTACGTATGTAAGCGTATGACTATTTAATTTCTAGTAGAAACCTTGGTGGCAGCACGTGGGCAGGGTTTTGCCGAAGTTGGGAAATCTGTGTTGTTTGATTTTTTCTTTTATTATTCTGCTATTATCTATGCTACAATTATTATATATTTTCCCCATTAAGTTTTATTATTTTTAGTATCACCCTATTCACCCCCCCTCTAGGGTGAAATCAATTCTACAAGTGGTATCAGGTCTAGGAACAAAAACCATTTTTTGTTTTCAAAATTTGATTTTTCAAAAACCAATTTTTGTTTTTATTTTTTTTGTTCTTTAAACGACTTCTTTTAATAATTCTTTTGCTGAGGATCAGTCCATAGTTAGGCCATCCATGTTCAATAGTGAATATGCATATTAGAAAAATAGAATGAAATTCTTTTTGAAAAACATTGATGCTTGGAATATTATTGAGCTGATATAGGACACCAACTATAGTGGTAGATAATCAAGAAATTGAAAAACCAATGGATCAATGGATAGATCATGAAAATAAACTATAGAATGCTAATGCTAAAGCTATGAATTCTATTATATGTTCATTGGATCAAATTGAATTTAATCATGTCTCACATTATCTAACTGCACAGGAAATTTGGCACACACTTGAAGTGACTCATGAAGGAATCTCTCAAGTCAAAGAATCTTTCCTTACCATGCTTAATAGCAAATACGAGGACTTCACAATGGCCAAGGATGAAAATGTCAAAGAGATGTATGGACAACTTTCTAACCTCGTATACAAATCAAAGTCTATCGAAAAACCATACACAAAATTTGAAATAGTCCGAAAAATCCTCAGAGTCCTTCCATTAATTTTTGAAGCAAAAGTTACTATCATTCAAGAATCAAAGGATTTGAAACAAGTTGAAGTTGAAGAACTCATTGAAAATCTCACCACTTATGAGATAGAAGTTAAATTCAAGGAAGAACGTTAAGGAGGTGATACTCAAAAGAAATCAATAGCTCTCAAAGGAACACTAAAACTGAAGAAGAAGATGATAATGGTGTAGCAGAACTGACGTTGATAATAAAGAAATTCAAAAGGTGGAATCACAAGTATGGAAATCCAGCTCTAAATCAACAAATGAAAACCAGAATAGTCAAAGTTCTAGACAACCTAGAAGAGCATGAGATCATCTATCAGAACTACAAAAACCTGTTCATATCAAGCCAAATTGTCCCAGAATCGACTCTACCGAGGAAAGAAACCAAAAAGGAGAAGTTTTGCAGTTACTTAGGACGAAAATGATGAAGCTGATAAAAGCACTGGAAGTGAGAGTGAAAAAGAAAATTTGTGTCTTCAAGGAGAAACAACTGACAGTGATGATGACGAGCCAAGTGAGGTATCAAAACTTACTCATTCGAAATTACTTGTATATTTTCATGAAGTAAATGGCTGTTTTGAAAGACTTAGGGAGAAATACGCTGAAATTGAATCACAAAGAGATAGTTTGATAGGATTGAATAAACAGCTTGATCAATTGGTTAAAAACTATTAAAACAAAAGCCCTAAGTGTGATAAGTGTCCATCACTTGAAGTAGAAATTAAAAAATCAGAAATTAAAATTAAATCGCTTGAAAATGAAATTCTGATTTTGAAAGAAAGTGAAAACACCAGGAGAGAAAATTCTATTGAAAGTTCACTCTATTATTGAATGAAAATGAATCTCTCAAACTATAAGTCTAACAATTGTCTACAACTTTAGGAAAATTTTCCAAAGGAGAAAGATCTCTAAATATGATATTAGAGAAACAAACTGTTAATATTGTTAGACAAAGACTTGGGTACATTCAATCTGAAAGAGTTAGAAGTAAAATTAATCGTGTCAAATCCGAGTGCATAATTTGTAGAAGAACTGGACATAATCAAAACAATTGTCGGTATAGGCCTAAACACATGAAAACAATACCAATTTGGATTCCTAAAGGCATAAATGTTAAATCCCTTAAAATCAAATAAATCTGGGTGTTGAAAGGAACAAATATAGATTGTTTTGGGTCTACTCAAAGATATTTTTCAAAATATTTTGTCACTAACAACCATGGACCTATAAAAACAAATAGGTCACAAAAATCTTTTCTCGTGTAGGTGTGGTGGCAGGCTAAGGAACAAAAAGAGTGGTACCTGGATTCTAGCTATTCCAGGCACACGACGAGCAACAAATCTGTAACGACCCATCTTTTTCAATAGTTAATTTGTGATATTTAAAATGAATTTAAATAATTAATTTGAAATATAATTTGTGTCCAATATGAAAAGTTGGTTTGATGTAATAAAAAAAACTTAGAATTTAAATATGAAAATTTATTGAATAAATTAAATAATGATTGACAATTGGGTAAATTATTTAAATCTGGAATTGTGAGCTTGTTGGAAATATTTGAACGGCTTATAAATTTATATTGATAATATTGGAAATAATAAATGGATTAAAATTGAATTTAACTGTTGTTCGTTTAATTTTAAATCTACATCGTTTAAATTGACGAGTAAAATAGCCTTCCGAGGCACAGTCTCGGAATTCGACGAAACCTGTTCCATTGGATCCGCAATATTGAATTATTGTCGGATTTCAAATTTCGTAATTTTCGGAGCTATAATGTGGTCGTACGAGATTAAAACGCTTCGAAAACAATTAATTATTTTTAACTTAAATATCCTACATCAAATCATAACCGACTACACTCTATCTCATCACGCGCTCTCTTTCCTTTCCTCAGAAGCCAAGATCGATTTCTTTAATATCATGGCCGCCTCCTTTTTATCAAAATCAGATCGTTCATTTAAATAAATAAAAAATGGAAGACGAGCGAATCTCGTTCGACTCGCTGGGGGGCTCGCGTAGGGGCGAAGCGACTTGGAGTTCGACATCGAGGCAGGGGGGGCGTTGTTCGCGAGTTGGCGCACGTGTTGGATGTCGTTCGTGAATTGGGGAGGAAGCGGCGACCTTGTTGAGTCGCGCGCGAGGGGACGAGGCGATGGTTCGAAGCCGATCGTGGGTAGCTGCGACGTGTTCGATGGTGGAGGTGAACCGATAGTCGAAGTCGCGATGTCGTTGCTGTGGATATGCTGAGGTCTCGTGCTGTTCTCGTTCGGTGGTGGATGGGTTTCGATCCAGGTGTGCGCGAGAGTATAGGCTGGAAGCAGTTCCAGGTTAGAAGCTCGATTAGGGTTTCTCGAGCCTTATAGCAGTGAGGTACGATTATCTGCTATTTTATGCTATTTTATTTTAATATGTATTTTACAGTAAAGTATTTAATATTCCTGTTTAATTTAATACATCTATAGAATATTTCAAAATATAAAATAATAATAAAATTTAAAGTTATTTTGAAGCAGTTTATTTAACAATATTAAGTTAACTCGATTTAATTTTAATTAAATAATATATATATAAATGTTTAAAGATTATGAAAAATTAGATTTTTAAACCTACAGACTATTTAAATGTGCAATTTGAAGAATATATAAAATATAAATTATTGGTTTGAAAATTTAAGTATTTGTTTAAATTGTATCACTTGTTGAAAAATAAACTATTAGATAAAAGAATAAATTTATTTAAACGGAAATAAATTGCTGCAAATATTAATAAATCATCAAATTGTTATTCAAGGTCAAAAATCGAGAAACCAAGGCAATATTGGAATGGATTGCAACTTAAAGGCAAAGGTGAGATTTTCTCACTCATTTGGATGCCCCAAAATTTAATTTAAATGCTAAATTTAAATTATTGGATGTGATTGATTGATTGATGATAATTCATTCACTGGTAAATATTATAACCCATATGCTGTAATATCCATTTGAAAGTGGATTGATATGTTACTGTGCTAACATTTGTGGATGCAGGAAAAACAAGTTGGAGGGATCCAACAGGATTCCTCAAACTATTTATTTTATTTTGTATATATGATGTTCTGTGGCAGGATGATATATTGATTTGAGTGGTTTTCTAGATGATTGAATTATCAACTGTTGAATCACAAAGAAGTTGAAAAATTGAAATTTCTATTACCGTTGATAAATTAATTTGAAGAAGTTAAATAAAACTCAAATAGAAAATATTTATTTGAAATTTGAATCTACTTTAAGTGAGAATGAAGAAAAGAAATAAAAGTATATTTTCTACTTAAGTAAAACCTTAATGTGATAAAGTTGAGTTTTGGAAAATTTAAAATTATAAATTTATACTTGAAGGAATATTGTAATCGATAAGTGAATTAGAGAAAATGGAATTATATTAAGAAATGGAAATGGAGGTCTATTAAGGAAATAAAAAGAAATATTAATAGGGAAAGAAAAGAAATTTTATTAGGAAATAAAGACGATGCTATTAAGAATTACGAATAAGAAATCCTATTAAGAGCCAAAAGGAAATTTTATTTAATAATGAATGGAATTTATTAAATGGGACAATATGGAACTTTATAGAAAGAAAGAAATTATAAAGATGGGATTTTTAAATCAAACTATCTGATAATAAATGAAATTCAAGGAGATTTTATAAATTCATGAATGGAATTTATAAATGAGATATGAAATTGGTTGAATGGAAATAGCAGGATATTTCCAAAGGTGAATGTGGACAAGAGGCATTTATAAATGAATATTGGATTTTCTAAAATTATAATTTATTTTAAAAGGGAATATTTTAAATTACTATTTCATATAAATCTTTTTATAAACTATTATTTGAATGTAAAATATTTTCGAATTAGTTAATTTGAAGGTTTAGCTATTATTTATTATAAACACTAAGTTTTCTAAAACCAGTTATTTAATATTACTTCTTATTTTATAAATCTATATGTTTTCAAAAATCCAATTAAAATCCTCTTGTGATGGTAAGCAAATTAATTTAAATGGGATAAGATTTAGGAGAAATCTTATTAAATGGAGAAAGTGAATTTGTGTAATTATAAGGAAAGTGTAAATTGAATTTTTGAGGAAGAAATGAGAAATAGGAATATTTTCAAAGGATAAATCAATTGTGAGTGAGTATAAGGAATCAGTTAAATGATTTCATGGAAATAAAAGAACTTTGAAAATTTGTTTCAAATAGATTGAATGGGAATTATATCTGAATGATATTTGAGATAAATAATTTGTGGAAATTATTTGATGGTTGCTTGTGAATGATTAATTGGTAGTTAAATAACCGACTATCAATATTGGACAACGCGCTGATCGTTTCGAAGAGTCCGGGATCAGATTTAATTATCCGAAAACCACTTCGATCCGGTTTGAACGATTACGAATGAAGACCGTGAAGAGTTGAAGACGGTGATTCGGTTTGTCCAAACCCAGGGAAACTTGTATGGATTGAATGCTTTCAGAACATCGTCAGGTGGACGATGAGCATTCTAAGTGACGTGTTCTTAAAAAGGTAACGTTTAATCCTCAAGCCTCATCAACCGAGAATGGCTAAAACAGGGGAGGTGCAGCAAGGTTAGGTGGGTCATGCCCAAGCAGGACAAGATATTTCCCCTGTCTAGATGTCCCTTATATATTTCGGCTTAGTGGGTGGTTGGTCGCTCCAACCACGTGGTTTATCTTGTTCGGGACTGTTCAGTAAGGAATGGTTCCGGCCTTGTGTTGCAGGGGATGAAGGGAGTAATCCTCGGTACTCTGATCTAGGCCAGGTACTGTGACGGGCGATACCCCAGTAGCCCAGCCATTGATGGAAATCCATTCTCCCTACGAGCCTTGTACGAGTTTTGTTTGTATTACCCACTCTGTGGCTAGTAGCTGGAATTTAATCATGTAACAATTTCGGCTATTTTATAAGTATTTGTATATAGACCCTATTATAATATCAGAGGATTTCTATAAAAATTGTTTTAGCCATCGTAAGGTAAAACCCGACATGTTTATTTGTGGCGTGGTCTTACGAGATGCTTTTGTTTTCAAAAAGATTTTTCAAACTTTAATAATCCAATTGAGTGTGATTTTCTCACGCTGGTATTCCAGACTGACTCGGGTGTTGTTTTATATGATGCTCGGGTCAGATCGAGTTAAACAGGATCCAGGTTTTATACTGGAGCTCAGGAGACAAGCTGATGACAGAGCGTATCTACGTATTTGCCTATTATTTCCGCTGCGTATGATCTTATAGTAGTTGTCTCTGTATGAGTTGATTGATGTACTCTGATGATGATATGTATGTATATGTATACAGCACAGTTTTCTTGTATTTAAAACTGTATTCTATATATTATATTTTATTTCGCTGCGATGTGAGATTCTGCTGTTGTTTTTTTTCTTTTTCTTCTTCTATCCCTTTCTTCTTTTTCATAACTATCTGGAGTTTTCGGGTTCGAAAATTCCTGGTTGTTACACTTGGTATCGGAGCTGAAAGGTTAAGCGAGAACCTTGGCTCTGGTGGGGAATTACTCATTAGAAATAGAGTCGATGGTACTCTAGAATGAGTTTGAGCGTATTAATAGATATGAGCGCGTATTTGTTAGTGAATATAAAATGGTTTTATATTGCGTTGATTGATTTATTGAGTGGTATATGAACCTTCGTCGGCACAGCCTCGAAAACTGTATCGAAGGGGTTTCTAAACACTTAAATAGAGCAATTCGACACAATATTGATTTTCAAAAGTGGGTGAATGAAATAATTTCATCCAAAATATATTTTGATATAAAAGGAATATTTTTCTGAGATTATTATTATAACTTGGATGTTTGGATGCTAGTATTGTAGACAAATGAGATTTTAAAATCCGAAATAGCTTATATAACCTAGGAAATTATTAGATTTGAATTTTGGATTTTAAAATCAAGTGAAAAGTTAGAAATGAGAATTTAACTTGGATTTGAGATTAAATTTTTGAAATGTAATTAAGAAAATTTGTTGTGATTGAAGTGAGATGATGAAAATATAAAAATAAAATAAATATAAATAATGTGGAGAAGTGAATAAAAATTTAGAATGTAAATGAATTGAGAAGAGAAATAAAACTTAAGTGGATTGAAATTTATTCAAGTTATGTGAATGGAAGTAATTGAATTAAACTGGAAAATAAATTCAGTTGTATTTGATTTAAATTGTAATTGGAATTAAAATGGAATTTAGTGATGAAACCTGAATTATACATAGAAATTCCATTGAATGGTAAGTAAATTAAATATGAATTGAAATTGTTTTGGAATCGGACTAAAGTAAAGGTAATTAGAAGTTACAAATAAAATCCAAATCAAGTATGGATGGAATAAATTGGCCTTGAATATTATCTTAACAAATTTAGATGGTAAATTAAATCACATGGGATTTGATCTAGATGAGTATCAAATCAATTGCAATGAATTTAAGTAAGAAGTTGCAATAATTAAATTAACTGAAGATGTAAAATTTATGGAAAGGTGATTTCGATGAAAGTGGAAGTTCATTGAACAAAATAAATGGGTAAAGTACCTTAAACATTGGTTGTGATTGGATAGTGAATAGAAAATTTAATTGGATTGAGAACTTTGATTGTACTAAAATTAACTTAAGCTAAGTTAATGTTTAAATTTGAATGAAGATGAATTAAATTGAGATATAGATGATATTATAATAAAACTCGCACTTGAGTAAAATTCATAACAATGAAATGAAGATGAATTTAATGTAAGCTAAGTGAAATTTGAATTTGAAGTAATAAGACTTCGATAGCTTATAAAAGAATTGAGAGGCGTTGAAATAAAAATATATACTTGGCTAAGTGAAAATGTATAAACCCGAATTAAAATAAAATGGGAATATGCTAAACTGTAAATAAATAAGAAGTGGACTTATAAAATTAAGATGGAATAAAAAAGTCAAATAGAATTGTTTGAATTTGGAAAATGAAAGAAAATCCAAACCTGAAATTTCAAATTAGAATTGAAACAAAGAAATTTAAATGAAGAGATTTTAGAAGTTAAGAATCAAATATTGAATTATCACTTGGGAATAAACTAATTTGGGATAATTTAGTAACTTGAATATGTGAATAAACTTTGAATTGGTTAAATAGAGTTGAATGGTGAATTAATAAGATGGGGTTGTGAATTTAAGTGAATGGTAGAAAGAGAACTTGAATTATAAATATAAAATTCAACTTGGATTGGTTGGTAAATAAATTGAAATTGGATTAAATATGATGGTTAGAAGTGTAAACAAAATCCAATTGTGTGTAAATAAAGTGAAAGTGGTTTGGTAATAAGTTAAATAAGTTCGAGGATGAATCGAACATGGGAATAGAATTTTTAAATGAAATGATTAATTGAGTTGAGAAGTGAATGAAAGAGATTTGATTCGAATAAAATCAAATTAAATTGGAAAAAGAATTTATGGGCAAAAGAAATAAATTTAAGTTATGAAAGTTAAATAATTTGAAGTCACTTAACTTAAGTCTAAAATTCAGTGAAGCATGACTCATATAAACTTGGGACATGATTGCTAAATTTTTAAGCATTGAAGTTGTCGAGCTTAATAAAAACGGTGTTGAATAAAATCAATGCAAAGATGTGGTTTATGAATAAATTAGAATGGAATGAAATTTCATATAACTTGAGTTGGAATCAGTTTTAAAATAGTTGTAAAACTAAAGAAATTGTTCGTTAAACGAATATTGTCAAATTTGCATGAAATAATTGTTGTTGTCGTAAACATGTTTGAATAAAGTTCTTTGGAATAATAGAAGTCAATAAACTTGATTTTTGAATAGAATTGCCATGAATACAAATTAGTTTACTTTAAGAATGGATTGAATAAAAGAATGATATTGGAAATCATTCTGAATCGAATATGGTGTTATAAATTAAGTAAAAGCAATTGGATTTAATTGGAACCTCATCAATTATTTATAAAACTGGATTTCGTCTAATTGTTTATAAAGTATGGTTTTGAAGTGTTAAGAAGCAGGAATTGATTTTGGAAATCAATTAAATGGAAAATGGGTTTGCTTAGGCATAATTATGAATTAGAGTTAAGTAGATGTGTTGTAACTCACTTCAAGTTGAATACAACGGTATTTATGTCCGTTATAAACAAATGTAACTAGTTTGGAAACTATATAATTGGTTATGAAGTTATTTATATTGCATTGCTTATGTTTTTGATGTGTTGTAGTTGATTAAATGAATGAAATGTTATAAATTTCATACATATGTTACTTATGTTTATAAACTGAGTAAGTACAGGTACCAGAAGACTGTATAGCGGGATTTTGGGCACGCAAATGCTAAAAATAAATTAAGCCGCTTGCTTAAAATGCTAAATAAGGTACGCCTACGCAATACAAACTAGGAAATATGAACTGTTTTTGGTTTTTCCGACCGTGTGGGTCGATGTATATATATTTATCTCTATTGACAAATTGCAAAAGCTCCTTTGTACAAAGGGGACTCTGCCAAAAAAATTCAGAAATTTTAGGAGTTAGAAATTTTTGAAGTTTTTGAAAATTTTGTCAACGACAAATGTTTTCAAATTGAAAATTGAAATGAGTTAGTGAATGAAACTAATTTGAAATAATGACATGAATTTGATATATAAAAAAAAGAGAAAGAGAATTGTTAAAGATAAATTGAATTCATATAGAAATGGAAGAATCAATTATATAAGAATGAATATAATAGTAAGATGGAAATAAAGATAAGAAATACATAAAATGCTTACACTAACTTGAGTAAGGAATATTGCATTCTCAATCGGGAATTGATATTTCGAATATAATTTAAAAATTGAATGAATAGATATGGACATTTGTGAGGATATCGATAAAATGTATTGTATATTGTAATTGGATATATTGCTGTGTAAGGTTATGCAGGTAATATAAAGATTAAGAGAATTGAGATGGTTTCAAGATAAAATTGAAATGCTCGACAAAGCGGTATGTGTTTGAATTTCTATATGGAAATTGATTGGGATTTTGATTGAGCCGCTTGGCCTTTTGTTTTCTTTGAGTTTTTTGAGAGGCCGTAGAGCCATTTTGTAGTAGTACCGAGCTAGCCGCGCAAAGGAGACGCTGGCAAAAAATTTCGGGAATTTAGGGTGTTAGAAAAATTTTGAGCAAATTTTGATAAGTCAAAATTTGAGTTTAAATTGAAACTTGAATAGTTAAGCATATAGTATAGTTTGGAACTAGGGAAAAAGTTTAGAAAGCTATTAAGAAGGGTAATGCATCTTTTATTGAAAATGTAGTGGGTAGGATGTTGAATTGTTGATTGTAAAGTAATAATAACGGGTATTGGACCATTCTTCCTAACTAGTAATTTCGGGGACGAAATTCTTTTAAGGGAGGAGGAATGTAACGGCCCGTCTTTTTCAACAGTTAATTTGTGATATTTAAAATGAATTTAAATAATTAATTTGAAATATAATTTGTTATCAATATGAAAAGTTGGTTTGATGTAATAAAAAGAACTCAGAATTTAAATATGAAAATTAATTGAATAAATTAAATAATGGATTGACAATTGGGTAAATTATTTAAATCTGGAATTGTGAGCTTGTTGGAAATATTTGAACGGCTTATAAATTTATATTAATAATATTGGAAATAATAAATGGATTAAAATTGAATTTAACTATTGTTCGTTTAATTTTAAATCTACATCGTTTAAATTGACGAGTAAAATAGCCTTCCGAGGCACAGTCTCGGAATTCGACGAAACCTGTTCCATTGGATCCGCAATATTGAATTATTGCCGGATTTCAAATTTCGTAATTTTCGGAGCTATAATGTGGTCGTACGAGATTAAAACACTTCGAAAACAATTAATTATTTTTAACTTAAATATCCTACGTCAAATCATAGCCGACTACTCTCAATCTCATCACGCGCTCTCTTTCCTTCCCTCAGAAGCCAAGATCGATTTCTTTAATATCATGGCCGCCTCCTTTTTATCAAAATCAGATCGTTCGTTTAGATAAAAAAAATAAAAAAAAATGGAAGACGAGCGAATCTCGTTCGACTCGCTGGGGGGCTCGCGTAGGGGCGAAGCGACTTGGAGTTCGACATCGAGGCAGGGGGGGCGTTGTTTGCGAATTGGCGCATGCATTGGATGTCGTTCGCGAATTGGGGAGGAAGTGGCGACCTTGTTGAGTCGCGCGCAAGGGGACGAGGCGAGGGTTCAAAGCCGATCATGGGTAGCTGCGACGTGTTCGATGGTGGAGGTGAACCGAGAGTCGAAGTCGCGATGTCATTGCTGTGGATATGCTGAGGTCTCGTGCTGTTCTCATTCGATGGTGGATGGGTTTCGATCCAGGTGTGCGCGAGAGTATAGGCTGGAAGCAGTTCCAGGTTGGAAGCTCGACTAGGGTTTCTCGAGCCTTATAGCAATGAGGTACGATTATCTGCTATTTTAGTTTAATATGTATTTTACAGTAAAGTATTTAATATTCCTATTTAATTTAATGCATCTATAGAATATTTCAAAATATAAAATAATAATAAAATTTAAAGTTATTTTGAAGCAGTTTATTTAACAATATTAAGTTAACTCGATTTAATTTTAATTAAATAATATATATAGAAATATTTAAAGATTATGAAAAATTAGATTTTTAAACCTACAGACTATTTAAATGTGCAGTTTGAAGAATATATAAAATATAAATTATTGGTTTAAAAATTTAAGTATTTGTTTAAATTGTATCACTTGTTGAAAAATAAACTATTAGATAAAAGAATAAATTTATTAAAACGGAAATAAATTGCTGCAAATATTAATAAATCATCAAATTGTTATTCAAGGTCAAAAATCGAGAAACCAAGGCAATATTGGAATGGATTGCAACTTAAAGGCAAAGGTGAGATTATCTCACTCATTTGGATGCCCCAAAATTTAATTTAAATGCTAAATTTAAATTATTGGATGTGATTGATTGATTGATGATAATTCATTCACTGGTAAATATTATAACCCATATGCTGTAATATCCATTTGAAAGTGGATTGATATGTTACTGTGCTAACATTTGTGGATGCAGGAAAAACAGGTTGGAGGGATCCAACAGGATTCCTCAAACTATTTATTTTATTTTGTATATATGATGTTCTGTGGCAGGATGATATATTGATTTGAGTGGTTTTCTAGATGATTGAATTATCAACTGTTGAATCACAGAGAAGTTGAAAAATTGAAATTTCTATTACCGTTGATAAATTAATTTGAAGAAGTTAAATAAAACTCAAATAGAAAATATTTATTTGAAATTTGAATCTACTTTAAGTGAGAATGAAGAAAAGAAATAAAAGTATATTTTCTACTTAAGTAAAACCTTAATGTGATAAAGTTGAGTTTTGGAAAATTTAAAATTATAAATTTATACTTGAAGGAATATTGTAATCGATAAGTGAATTAGAGAAAATGGAATTATATTAAGAAATGGAAATGGAGGTCTATTAAGGAAATAAAAAGAAATATTAATAGGGAAAGAAAAGAAAATTTATTAGGAAATAAAGACGATGCTATTAAGAATTACGAATAAGAAATCCTATTAAGAGCCAAAAGGAAATTTTATTTAATAATGAATGGAATTTATTAAATGGGACAATATGGAACTTTATAGAAAGAAATAAATTATAAAGATGGGACTTTTAAATTAAACTATCTGATAATAAATGAAATTCAAGGAGATTTTATAAATTCATGAATGGAATTTATAAATGAGATATGAAATTGGTTGAATGGAAATAGCAGGATATTTCCAAAGGTGAATGTGGACAAGAGGCATTTATAAATGGATATTGGATTTTCTAAAATTATAATTTATTTTAAAAGGGAATATTTTAAATTACTATTCCATATAAATCTTTTTATAAACTATTATTTGAATGTAAAATATTTTCGAATTAGTTAATTTGAAGGTTTAGCTATTATTTATTATAAACTCTAAGTTTTCTAAAACCTGTTATTCAATATTACTTCTTATTTTATAATCTATATGTTTTCAAAAATCCAATTAAAATCCTCTTGTGATGGTAAGAAAATTAATTTAAATGGGATAAGATTTAGGAGAAATCTTATTAAATGGAGAAAGTGAATTTGTGTAATTATAAGGAAAGTGTAAATTGAATTTTTGAGGAAGAAATGAGAAATAGAAATATTTTCAAAGGATAAATCAATTGTGAGTGAGTATAAGGAATCAGTTAAATGATTTCATGGAAATAAAAGAACTTTGAAAATTTGTTTCAAATAGATTGAATGGGAATTATATCTGAATGATATTTGAGATAAATAATTTGTGGAAATTATTTGATGGTTTCTTGTGAATGATTAATTGGTAGTTAAATAACCGACTATCAATATTGGACAACGCGCTGATCGTTTCGAAGAGTCCGGGATCAGATTTAATTATCCGAAAACCACTTCGATCCGGTTTGAACGATTACGAATGAAGACCGTGAAGAGTTGAAGACGGTGATTCGGTTTGTCCAAACCCAGGGAAACTTGTATGGATTGAATGCTTTCAGAACATCGTCAGGTGGACGATGAGCATTCTAAGTGACGTGTTCTTAAAAAGGTAACGTTTAATCCTCAAGCCTCATCAACCGAGAATGGCTAAAACAGGGGAGGTGCAGCAAGGTTAGGTGGGTCATGCCCAAGCAGGACAAGATATTTCCCCTGTCTAGATGTCCCTTATATATTTCGGCTTAGTGGGTGGTTGGTCGCTCCAACCACGTGGTTTATCTTGTTCGGGACTGTTCAGTAAGGAATGGTTCCGGCCTTGTGTTGCAGGGGATGAAGGGAGTAATCCTCGGTACTCTGATCTAGGCCAGGTACTGTGACGGGCGATACCCCAGTAGCCCAGCCATTGATGGAAATCCATTCTCCCTACGAGCCTTGTACGAGTTTTGTTTGTATTACCCACTCTGTGGCTAGTAGCTGGAATTTAATCATGTAATAATTTCGGCTATTTTATAAGTATTTGTATATAGACCCTATTATAATATCAGAGGATTTCTATAAAAATTGTTTTAGTTATCGTAAGGTAAAAACCCGACATGTTTATTTGTGGCGTGGTCTTACGAGATGCTTTTGTTTTCAAAAAGATTTTTCAAACTTTAATAATCCAATTGAGTGTGATTTTCTCACGCTGGTATTCCAGACTGACTCGGGTGTTGTTTTATATGATGCTCGGGCCAGACCGAGTTAAACAGGATCCAGGTTTTATACTGGAGCTCAGGAGACAAGCTGATGACATAGCGTATCTACGTATTTGCCTATTATTTCCGCTGCGTATGATCTTATAGTAGGTGTCTCTGTATGAGTTGATTGATGTACTCTGATGATGATATGTATGTATATGTATACAGCACAGTTTTCTTGTATTTAAAACTGTATTCTATATATTATATTTCATTTCGCTGCGATGTGAGATTCTGCTGTTGTTTTTTTTCTTTTTATTCTTCTATCCCTTTCTTCTTTTTCATAACTATCTGGAGTTTTCGGGTTCGAAAATTCCTGGTTGTTACAAAACCAAAGTTCCTTAGCCAAGCACAATGGTGGCAGAATCACAATAAGCAATAATGAGAAATTATCGGTAAGGGTAAAATAGGTAATGGTACATTTATCTTGAACGATATATTAAACATTCAAAATCTGCACCATAATCTATTTAAATCAGCCAGTTATATGATAAAGAAATGAATGTTGATTTTGATTCTGACTTATGCAAAAATGTTGACCAATTAGCTTTTCATCCTTGAACTGGTTCATATATAATGTTGTTGTTTTATTAGTTAATGATTACTCTATATACATATGGATTTTTTTAATCTTACTGCTTCTGGATCTGACACTATGTTCATTAGTTGTTCAATTCAAATTCAAAAGAATTTCATTTAAAAACTGTAAAAAGGATTTTAAGGTATTTGTTGCACACTCCATGATTTGGTCTATGATATCTATTTAATAATAACCTTGAGTCAAAGGGAAATTCAGATGCAGATTACACTGGTAGACTAGTTGATAGAAAAAGTACTAGTGGAACGTGTTTTATGTTGAGACATTCATTAGTTGCATCACATTCACAAAGAAAATATCTACATAATTTTCATTTTAACTGATTTTCAATTGGCAGACCCTTTTTTTTACAAAACCCCTTCCAGAAAATATTTTTTGTTGACTTCATTTCATATTAGGCATTTTAGAAGATTTGATTTTAAAATTATTTTTGGATTTTATCTTAAATGACTATTAACTAGTCTGACTCCCTATTGATTATCAAAAAGAAAAATAGTTACTGAAAAATGTGATGAGTGCTGATATTAATCATACATTATGACTTGAGAAAGTATATTTAGTAAATTTCATTCAAAATTTAAACAAAATCTATAATAAATTTGATTAGTAAAAATTCCATGACCACCTCCATTTCTATCATTTTTCTAACGACCATCACTCATCAAAATCCAATATAGTATGTCAAATTGTGGTATTTAAAATGGGAAACTATTCATTTTTTAAGTTAATGAGCAATAAAATTATCCAAAGTATTCATTCTCATTTAAACTTCCCCACGGTTATGTATGGGTGAATTACTTGGAATCTTTGATTATGTGCTTTCATGCTCATTTAAAAATCCTCATGGTTATGCATGTATGGAACACATATCAAAATTGATTATTAAATAGACAAGTTGATTCTAATCCCATTTAAAAGTCCTCGCGGTTATGCGTGGTTAGAAGATGCTTGAAATTCAATTTTTTAATAAAAATTAGGAATACTACTAATCTCGTTTAAAAGTCCTAACAATTATGCATGATTAGTAGGTATTCAAATTCCTAATATAAATATACCACAACTAGACACAACTATATGGTTTTATATGCTGACATCACCCCTATCACTCTAAAGTGGAATATGCACCTAACAAAGCATTTATGATTTTTGTTTGATTTTTTTATTTAAATTTAATATTTATACTCGATTGGGTATTTATGTTGTATTAATGTCTATCACTTTATCTCTACTTTTCTAACATTATTACTCTTTTGCTGATAACAAATGGGGGAGAAAAGTTAATATTTTGACAAATAAAGTTCAAATGTTTTATTTTTTTATTTCATATTCCCATCAAGGTTCATTTGCATATTTTTATTGATTTTCATGCATATATAAAGGGGAGCTTTGTTGTAGAGAGGGAGCATTCAATTAAAAGGAGCAAATAGATTTCATCAATGACCAAATACATTTTATAAATTCAAAATCTTAATATATTTTTGTTATCATCAAAAGGGGGAGATTGTTAAATATGCTAGTAAATGATTTTTGTTTGATGATAATAAACATATATATATATATTCATTTAAATGTATTGGCTATTGTACTATTTTATTTTTCACATAATTAAATAAATATTTGTTGAATAAAATAAATAACACAGAATTTAAATTCAAACAAATGCTTTATTCAAATAAATATTTTATTACAATTTTGAATCGTACAAATTTGAGCACTCACTACATTACATACATTTTTCAATTACAATTCAATTTCAATTACATTACAAATTCGATTACATCACAATTTCAATTTACAATGTTCATCTCACTACATATCACTCATTCACTCGTATTTGTTCTTCAACTCTATTCCAGTTTGTATCAAGCATCAGAATTATCTACAAAATAAATATCGATGCATTAAAATTGAAATATTTTTTTGCAGTGTACAATGAAGTGTGTGTTTTCTAAAATGTTATTTGCCTCAGTTATCTGGGTGTTCGTCGTCATTTTCGCTTGAATCCATTCATCATACACGAATAACTCGTGACATGCACGGTATATCAGTTTACATGCCACAAGGCCATGCACACCAATATACACTTGATAAAATTACAGGGACAAGTGAGCACAAGGTCAAACCCAAGTCGAGGATGGATTCACTCAGGTGCATGCAAAACAACATACAACACTTCAAATATACACATGGTCAGTTCAGAATCAAGTCAACCACACATATATACATACATAAATGGATGGAGATAACCAACATTTAAAGCATGCAAAAGACTCCAAATGCAGCAAGTATGCAAGAATCAAACTGCACATATGTATATATATCAGGAGCAACGAAATTTCGTGTTGAAAATAATGCACATCACCAATCCAGGTTGCAAATGTACAAGCAACAACAAGACAAAATCTCGAGTTTTAGACGAAGGCAACCCAATCCAAATGAACAAGTTCAATGTCAAAAACAAGCCAGTGCAAACATTCAACAAGTACAACAAGCCAGTGCACGTGAATCAGAGGAAACAATAAATCCAGACCAGAGAAATGAAATGACAAAACTAGGCATGAACAAGCTACAACATGTGCAGTGCAAAGCAACATGAATGAAAATGGAAACAGATTCAAATGAAAAAGGAAACTCAACCAAACACAGCAAGCGTACCAGACAAGGCCATCAAAGAATCCAGACCAGATTAGTGTATGTGGAACCAAACCCAGTGCAAACTCAAGTGAAACAAGGTCAAAAAAGGTCATCAAGCAAAGAATCATCAAGGCAAACCAGTTCAAATAAATGCAAATGAAAATGTATACAATTACATATGCAATTGAATACAGGTCCACATGCACAGTGCACATGTATAAGGTGATGTATGCAAGGTTGGTTATATGTACAACAAGCTCCAGACTCAAAGAAATAGCATGTATCAAGACAATAACAGGAACAGTACACAAGCATGAGATGAAGGCTACACAAAGAAACCACCATACATATATATACACATATGTATACATAAATAGGTAGTGCATATGTAACCAAAACCAAGGCCAACCATAGAACAGTTTCGAAGACATGAAATCACATATTCAACACACAAATGTACAACCCAATACACACATAAATGAACACAAATGCAAGAAGAAGTAAGAGCATTAAACAATGATGAACCAGACTATTAACCAGAGGAAAGCAGGTCAACCAAACTTCAATGGAGTCAAGGCATGAAGCCCCAACAAAGTGCTCACAACTCCAAATGAACTCAATGGAGACCAGTGTCGTATACACATGTATACATATATGCATATATATATGTATACATGTATATAGTTTCAGAAACTCACACGTGAAAACATTTAACAAAAAAAGTAGTCATCACTAATATGAAACAAGACTGTACATTGAAGTATAGACCACAACACACAACACAATACAAAGATTTCACCAGGCCAAAATGTAAGCATTCAGACATGTGCACATGCAACTACAGTAACATCAGCTTAGGCATGGAGTGCAACCAGACCAGGTAAATGTGACGACCTGAAATAGTAATGAGCACTATGATGATAATACAAAGCAAACATCTCTAGTTAAATAAAATGACAAATATACAAAGCTTGAATGGTTCAATTTACAAAATAGTGAAGCAACAGTGTACACAAAGCAAGGAGCAGGTTTGAAAAAGAAATTATCAAGCCAAAAGAGAATGGAATAGCGGTTCTAAAATTTCCAACAAAAGAATGGTATGATTAAGTCAGATTTTATCTCAAAAATAAAAATACCGAAATCATAGGAAAAAGAACGAAACCGACTCAAGAATTTAAAATCCACCAACTATTGAACAAGTCGGTGCAATCACCATAGTTCAAGCAATTATCTAATGGCCAAGAAAAATCATGAAATAGTCAAACACATTTATACGAACAAAAATATAGGGTGTTCGAACCCTATAAATTTAGACCCAAAAATATCATTGGCATTTTGAGCCCAAGCAATTAATCAGAGCATAAAGTCGAATATAATCGAAAATAAAAAAGGGCGAATATCACTTACAAAATTATCATTCGAACTCAAAGCAATAGCATATACACAAGAATCTTGAAGAAGCATTGAATCATATTTATGAATTCAGAGCATACCAGTATTCGATTCGAGCTCAATTTATTTAAGGCGATGACTTAATCAAAAACCCTAGCTTTTGAAAAGGAACGAAGCAAACAAAAGATCGGCCAAAGTTTATAGAAGGGAGAAATCCTTATTTCTAATATTTTATAAATCATAATGGGCCGGTTTAATTTATTTTTGGACATAAGTTTATTATATAGGGTTTTGGGTTTTATTTTATTTTAGTTTCAGTTGTAATTTTCTTTTTTAAACTGTGTAATTTTCTAGTCGTGTGACTAGGTTACGAACTACGGTGGTGTAGTTCGAGAATTCGCAACTCAGTGGTCGAGTTGTGGCAGGGTTTTGAGTGTAGAGTTAGGTTAATCATTAGCGGATGTTGCACGTTTACGTGTGTAAACATTTGACTACTTAATTTTTAGTAGAAACCTTAGAGGCAGCACGTAGGTAGGGTTTTGCCGAAGCTGGGTAAATCTGTGTTGTTCTATTTCTGCTTTTATTATTCTCCTATTATCTGTGTTTCATATGTTATATACATTTCCGCATTAACTTTTATTATTTTTAGTATCACCCTATTTACCCCCTCAGGGTTAAATTGATCCTACAACCCTGAGTCCTATATAGTTATTTCACGTGCAAGTGCTTATTCGAGGCAGAGATTACTTACCTAATCATTGAAAAGTAATCGTACAACCTTCTTCTCACGACAAGGAAACCGTGGCCATACTTTCAAGCGTGTCCTATCAAAGTCCTCACAGACAAACTGCCGAAGCAAATACTGCAGAGGTCAAAAACATCAGGTCGCTTACTAAAATGGGAAATAGAGCTCGGTTAGTATGATATATCCTACTGCTCAAGAAAAGTAATCAAAGGTAAAGCCCCCAACTTATTTCATTGTGGAGTGCATGTTACCTACCAAGCCATGATTTGAAGAAGAGACACCCACTATACAGTTTTGGTGATTGCTTGTGCATGGGGCATCAAATGAATAGGGGGCATGTATTGGATATGTATTGATCATTCTTGATGAGAAAAAATTATATATAGTGGTGCAATTTGGTTTCAAAGCTTCCAATAATATAGCGGAACATGAGGCACTCTTCCCAGGCTTAAGGATGTCTCAGGCAATGAAAGTAATTCATACTAAAATTCATAGTGATTCCCAATTAGTTGTGAATCAAATGTTGGGAAATTACCAAACAAAAGAGCCAACCTTAGCCAAATATGTATAATTATCTAAAAAAAATTCTAGCACATACGAGACTCCTATGTGAGAATATTTCTTCTATAGACTCAGTGGAAAAACATGCTACCCCAAAAGTGGCATAGGAAATGAAAGTTATCCCTATAGGATACCAAGCAAAAACCAAGCATTACCGAGGCTAATCAAATACTAGTCATAACTAAGACACAACATGTTATAGTCAGACAAGCTCATAAATAAGAAACGATCGATTATCGAGTGCAGATTCCACATGTGTCAATACCTCTACACATAGAGAAAGACTTATGGATGACCCCTATTCAACAATTCTTGGTAAATGGAATCCCACCTCCAAACAAGAATGAGGCTTAAAAAATTACATATCAGGCTCTGTATTTCTCCTTCTTTGATGGCATATTATACAAGAGAGGGCGCTCTAACCCTTGTCTTAGACGTGTTTCCAAAGAGGAAGGAATACACAATTTGGGTGAAGTACATAAAGGTTAGTGTGAAGACCACTCTAGAGGAGCTAAAGTAGTAAAGAAAGTACTAAGGCACAGCTATTACTAGCCCATCGCAATCCAATATGCATAGGAATACGTAGGAAAATGTGATTGATGCTAAAAATTTGCCAACATCTCAAGACTACCTCCCCATGAGCTTATCCCATTAGCCAACCTATTGCCGTTTTACGTATAGGGCATGGATTAGATAGAATCACTTCCTATGTCTAAAGGAGCAGAAAAATGCAGTGTAGTGGCGATAGACTATTTCAACAAGTGGGTGGAAGCGGAACCCTTAGCTACAATTACTTTGAGGAAGATAGTTACTTTTATTGTGAGGAGTACAATTGCTAAATTTTGGATCCCCATAAAATAATTTTTGACAACGGTACTCAGTTTGAAAGTAAAGAGTTTGCAGAACTTTGTGAAAGAGATGCGATAATAAAAAGTATCTTCTTGTTCAACACCCACATGTGAATGGGTAAGTCAAACCAACAAACAAACCACTAATAAGCTGCTCAGGAAAAGACTGCAAAAGGCTAAAGGAAACTGGGTAGAGGAGTTATCCCTAGTACCGTGGGCTTATAAAACCTCATCTAAAAACCTAATTAGCCACACACCTTTCTCTTTAACCTATGGCAATGAAGTGTTGCTCTCAGTTGAGACAAAGATTCCATCACACAGAAGATTAACATATGTGGCAGAACTGAATAAGGTATTAAAGGAAGGCACCCTCGACCTTATTCGAGAAAAAAGAGAAGAGGCAGCTGTCTGATCCCCTAAATACGGACAATGGATGGTAAAGAAATAAATAATAGGCTCATAGAGAAAACTTCTACAATGGGGCTTTAGTACCGTAGCTAAAACAAAGGACCAACATAACGAGCTTGGGCCCAAATTGGGTAGGCCCGTTGGTTGATGAAAATCTAGTTCCGAGAGCTTGGAATTTTAAGCATCTCAGGCCTTACTTTGTATTAACAATGTTATTTACGTAGAAAAATATCAGGTACTGTAACCATTATGAGAAATAATAATACAATGAACTGGGTATGGTATATTAGACGTCCTAAACTAGCTAAAAACATTGAGTTATATCATAGCTAAAGTACCGTAATCTCTCTGTGTTAATTTTACTAACATAGCTAACAACATTGAGTTATATCTTACATAACTCGGCTTTTCAGCCAAGCAATTACACCCGGATGTAAGGATAATAGACAACTTGAACCAGTACAAAAAACCATATGCATGAACAAAAAGGTTGTAAATACCTAACCTGACTTCTCAGTCAAACATAAGTCTACACCACTAACGGAGTAGACCATGCCAAGGGCATGCCAAGGCATAATGCCAAGAAACAACCAAATATATAAAAAAAACAAGCCGGGTGACACAGATATCTATGCTGGAAATCAAAGAGGAATAACGTAAAAAAAGAAGCAATATAGGAAACACAACACAAAAAATAAGTCAGGTACGATTCTAAAGTCACCATAAAGCTCGCGAGGCAAAACATAAAAAATTTGCAATACACCTTTACCTAAATATGTCCTACCTTATACATTTTACATATGCATGACTTGTTAGGTATATAAGATAAAATACTTGAACTTAACACTAAAGAAATTATAATAATATAATCAAGAATGATCACGACACGAATTCCACTATGAATTTGACCCCATGTTGGAAGGACCACTGATGATTATCCTCCTATCATGAGAGTGCCCCTAAGCATAGATTCCCTTTCGATCAGAAGGTGTAGGACCAGTAGTAGAATCTCCTATTAGGTTAGGAGGTTGAGCGAGATCCGTTGATCCTGAAATTACTACCGACATGCGGCGGGGATTATAGCTGGCTCCTACCCAATGACTACCAAGATCGAATTTGTTAAATACATAGTCGGGCTGATTGTAGAGCATAGCTAAGTCTAAAGTCGGCGTAAAATGAGTAAAAATGTCGACTGCACGTTTTAAGGAGATCACACTCTTAGCCCTTTTCCTTTCTAAGTTTCTTGATCAGATCAGATTGTTATAGGCGTGAGTGAAGTTGGATGGGAGGAAGAAGTAGCCAAGGTCGGTATGGTAGAATCTGAGTGTGTTATCTACTCTTTAGGACAATTAGCCCACTCGATAACAGTAATATGCTCGCGCCTGAAACCATCGAAGATCTTTGCTTTTGTCATTTTAGTTTTCTTTAAGAATAGGCCAAATAAGTTGTAAGCAGAATAGCATATCTCTACCTTAACACCACTAGTGGAACCTTTCGATATTTCTTCATATACAGCTTCAACTATCAACTTTATTTTTGTAGTATGCCATAAATCGCTTCTTCCACTGAGTAGCCTCATCCTTATTTAAACTCGAAGGAGGTACATTAGCCGCTTGAGAACAAAGGGTGTTAGGGTCGTGTTCTTTAGATAATTAGATAGAAAACTTTTGAGACGGTTTTTCATTTTCCTTTTTAAGGTTTTTGACCTCATCCTCATAAATAACCCTGTAATAGATCTCCAATCTTTTAGCGATCCTTCTAGTTCAGTAATACGAAGCAGAGCTGAAATAAGCTTCATTTTCAATTCAATTATCTCCGAACATTGCTTGGTAATGAGGGAATATTGCCGAAGAGTAACATGTTTAAATTCTTCCAACTCCCATGCTTGTTCATCACATCGAGTTCCCTTCAAGCATCATCAGTAATCGACTCTTATTCCTTAGGAAGATCTACATTAGCAGCTTTAAGTTCTTTGATCCGGGTTTCATAGTCTTCAATAATAATTGAAGAATCTGGCTCTTTCAAGTAAGAAGTGTAAGGAGCAAGTGAAGGGGAACTAGTTTCAGGAAAGTTAGTTTGAATGGCCTCGATTTGTGAAGTGAGCACAATCTAAAGAAAATAATGGTTATAATATTATATATATATATATATGTTATATATGAGGTAGAGAAGTAAGAAATCAGTGAACAGTCAAACTATATAAGAAATAATAATAAAATATTTATACAACAAGGAAAGTGTCTTATTTAATTAATAATCATACATAGAAACAAATGTTGCACTCACTATCAACTAATTCTATTTTTGGACCACAACAAATAGGGATGCCTGAAGGAAGAGGCTCATCCTTTAACGCAGAACCCCATCTACATAGAATGAAGTTTCAAAGCACATCTCTCTAGTGACCTGGATGATTCTAAACAAAAGCCTTTGATACTCTCTAGTTAACTATGCTATAGATCTCTCAAGCTCATTTTCCCTCCTATGTACGAAGTTAATTTTTGTTGACAACCTTCCTATGGCTTGCTTTTCAAGACACTTTGATATGCTTCCTTAAGTGTTGAACTAAAGTATCTTCCATACACGACTTTAGCCAAAAGATTTTCTCAACACATACTCCTCTTACCTTGAAGGAAAAAGTAGGGGAACACAAGTTCAAAATACACTACTATTTGTAATTAAACAAGACAAAATATGGAAAGGCGAACAGCCACCATCTCCTAAGAATACCATATGCGTATACAAAACATAAGATGGTACAACCAATTCAAAACAATATAAAACAAGATAAAAGAACGATCAAACATTTATTACTGCATCATATGAAGATCCCTGCAAATTGAGTACGGACTGCACTACATCATTTGTTGGGTTCTGCTCTACATTAGAATTATTAAGCACCACTCCCTAAACTGCTTTAGAAGGGGAGTCAGGAATCCTAGCATGATCTTGGAGCCATTTCCTCCTATAGTAATCCAAGGTGTCTATTACAACATCAAGGTCGCCAAGAAAATCCATACTAACCTCCACATCCACATTGTCGAGGCTAATCTGGAAAAAAACAGCTTTTCACTTAAGCATAAACATTGTACAGGACATTAAAGGTGTTGCTATCAAGATCTTTCTTCATCTTCGCAAGTCCCTTATTGAACTCCTTAGCATTCTTCTTCCACCTACCAGCCCTTTCCCTCGTCTTTACTGCTAGTTGCTCAATTTCCTCAAGTTTCTCGTTAACTCCATCAAACTGTTTGGTGATCTCTTCTAATCTTGTTTTATCAGCACTCTTCCTCCGTGCCCCCACCTTAATTTCCAATTGCAATAGGATATTCTCCATCTGATCCCTGCCAATGTCATTTCCAGATCTAGGAGTCATTTGTGCTACTCCATCGCAAAAGCCATACCCTGAGTACAACGAAAAAGTAAAAAATACTTCTAAATTGCCAGAAAAATCAAATTAACCAACGAACACCAATAAGCTTACTTGAAAATACTACGATGGAAGCTAGAAAAAAGGTCCTCAATAAGCGAAGGAGGAGACACCACCTAAGCAGGAGGCAAGGAAGCCACATCATCAATGAGAAGGTGCCCTATCCATTCGATCAAATCAGGAATGGCTCTCTCCCCTCAAATAGGTAGGGAGTGAGAAGTAGGAGGGCGCGCACTAATGGGGGACACCTAGATTGGAGAAAGAGGAGTAGTTTTAGAAGAAGGGAGAAGGTCGGCTTTTTTCCTCTAAACAATGACGTCCATTGCAATCAAACTGTCCTTGGGCCTCTTTGCTTCTTTCTTCTTCTTCAGTACATCATCAACTGTGAAGACATAGTATCTGCACGGTTTAAGTAACAGCCCACTTAATGCATGAAAACAAAAAGAAAAAGAAAAACATATATAAAAACCTAAACAAAAACACTTAAAACCAAAATATACCACTAGCTGCAGCCTCGTCAAAAGCATAAATAAAAATAAAATGATAGAAATGTGATGATGTGGGCAGTGGAAGTTATGCCTGCATAGTAGGTCTTCTATGAACAGGTTTGAGCACTTACGAACCCCTGCACCATAATTAAGTGCCTTCGTCCTATGAGATGAAAAGTGCTCTCATACACTTTTAGAAAAATCATGAAAGTAACTGAAAAATTCAAACCAATGAACATAATCATAGGAGCTAAAATGGGAAACAAAAAGTAAGGAAATACCTAGTTCTCCAAACAAGGAAATGAAGCCATCCTAGTTTGAAATGAAAAAGAACCGATTCGCCTACTTATAAGCCTTGTGTGGAGTTGTTGAAAACGGGACTTAGTAGCTTAGATATGATAAAACCCGATGCATCCTAAGGTTAGGCTCTTGCACATCGAAAATAAAATGAGCAGTTCTCGACAAGATGGGGGAGTTGAATTTTCAGCATATAAAATGTAGGTGCAAATAAGGAGATGATAAGATATAGGGGTTACTGAATAGGGGATAGATCGGCCATAGCCAACCAGTCTTTATTAATAGGATGTTAAGGAAGGTAATGAACACAATGATGTGTTCTAAAGTAAGGAAATATAACCCTCTAAGGGAAAGTGATTACGCCCCAAGGGACTAGGGATCCTAAACCCATAAATCTCAACTCCAAACTTGGTCAAGATATCTTCAACCTGACTTTCCTTACATATAGCCGAAGTTATGTTTCAAAAAGATGAATCACGACCCGATGAACAAGGGAGATCGTCGGAAGCCATTGATAACTAAAATAAAGAGCAAACTAAAATCAAAATCCATAAAGATCCATTTAACTCAAATTGAAAATAAGAAAAGAAACAGGGAATTTGTATATGCAAGAAAAATATTCCAAATCAAAGAACAATGCCGATTAATTAAACAAATAAAATAAAGATTTTATTCAACAACCTAAAAGCATACATAATTGCACATTAAGAAAATAAAGCCCTAAGAAAGATTTACCTGAAAATAATAAAAAGAACACACCAATTTACACTAGAAGCATTGGAAAACAAATAAATTTGATCAGTGACCTAAAATGCAAAATGAAGATGCAAAATAAATGGCTTACAGGTTAACGCTGGTTGAAGTTCGGTAAGAGAGAATTAGAGTGAAATTGTGAATCGCTTAAGGTTTCTTTTACATTTGTCGAGCAAGTGAAATGGAGGAAGGAATGAGAAATAAGTGTAAGTTAATTTTAGAAGAACTCAACCCTTGAATTCAAATGAAACTATTAATCTGGACCCTTAAATTATAATGATGGAGGGGATCTTCGTGGGAAACTAAGGAAATCTCCTAAAAACCGAAGTGATGTGTGTAATCACATACAAAGAGCATATCCACCCATATAAATGTACATGTAAGGATCACTGAATGCGAGGCGATCGATTGATTAGATGGTATGGAAAAATTAGTATAGTAAGTCACAAATCTGCGTTAACATGCATTAGTGTAACATCCCCCATTTAGAGGTCCAAAACTAACCGCTACGGATGTTGCAGTCATCCATAATTATTAATTCTCGGTGACCAAATATGGTGATGTTAGATACACTGATATACCATAAAAATATGGATATAATAAATTTTAAACTCAATTTTAAAAACAAATTACTCATTCCACTTTAAATCACATTTCAAATTCATTACACAATCCCATTTCGTAAACCATGTTTAAGAAATATAATTATTACAAAATACGCCAAGAGCGATATATGAAGATGCCCTCTTGGTAGATCAGAGTCTAAATATAGGCAATTAAACAACTTTGCCATTACATCAATTACACAGCGGAATCAAATAGAGAGAACTCCTAATAGCTAGCTTGCCTCTTGCACATCTCCGGAAGCTTATTCGTCTAAAGGGAAATCTGAAAACCTTAACTCTCAAACTACTCAAAATCAATTGAGCAACTAAGAGTTTAAGGGGAAAACATAAACTTAGAGTCAAACAAAAGGTCTGGTATGAATAATAACCTACCATCTCGAACCATATAGATATTTAGTGAGACCATGCCGAATAGCGGAATAGGTTTTCCTCTCACTAGCATCATAACCCAATTTATAACAACCATATACTGTGCACCTACATCCACAATGGTTAAGACATAACATAATAAAATATATTATGATGATATGCAAACATACAACATGCTCTGGATTTCCCATCCCCGTTTACCTTACTATCTATCTCAAATTATAGTTTCTATGGTCACTATTAACCTATTAGTTTTCATGGGCTGATTAATAATCTGTTCCAAACTTATGGACTATCTGTCTGGTAACATAGTTTTCTTGGGATCATTAAGAACCTATTGGTGTCTTTCAATAACCTCATCTAATCATAGTTTTCATGGGGTCACCATAAACCTATTGGATTCTCTAATAACGTCCCTCATATCATGATTTTATGGGATCACAACGAACCTACTGATCTTTATCAATAACTTATTCCGGACATAGTTTTCATGGGATCACTAAGAACCTATTGGCCCCTTCCAATAAAAATCTCCATACATACTTATCATGGGCTTACTAAAAACCCGTCTAAATCGATAATCCTTTAAGTCTTGGGCATCTTATTCTGGTCTGACCTCTTGGATGCAATTTTACTCACACGGGAGTTAAATTCAATATATATATATATATATGTATGTATGTATATATGTATATTTATATTTACATATTCACTACTAGGTCAACCTAGCCTGTTATTCTGCCCATACCCCCAAGATGCTATTATAGGTTATAAATAAAGTGAATATAGTTACACAAGCATTAATGATAACAGATCAAATAACATAACAATATAAACATCCATGGTTAAATTCCTTGTAATCATCTTTCCAATGAAATATGGTTAATACTCTTAACCCACTATCTTTACCAAGGAAAACTTCCTTTAAAAACAAAGTTAAATTCCATTATCAAATTCTTTCTTATTGTCATATATTTAATTTAAAAATGAGGTTGGGTTCTTAAATTTGAAAACTAAGGCTTTTGATTTTATCCTTTGTATCATTACTTAAAACCTAAGATGTCCTCTTTCGAGACCATCCAACATATCTTTTGAATGCATTGAAACCTTCCTTTCGAAGCACTTAAAGATATACCTTTCAAAACACTTAAAATATATCTTTCGAAGGCATTTAGTTCAAGTGAATTTACAGAATCATAGTTTCAAAACCGCTTGAAAGTGTCCCTTTCAAAATCATTGGGTTTAACATTAAATATAACTACTAGGTCAAAGAGAACAAAAGTGAAAGCTTTTCTTTCGAAAGCATTGATCTTAAGAAAAACATTAGGAAGAGGATAGCTTCGAAACCATCCTTTCAAAACCATTGCCCCGGAAACCATTTATAAAAGCGGCTAAAAGGACCTTTTTAAAGCATTAGGAAGGCGGCTTCAATGTTAATAAAACGAAAGCCTTCCTTTCGAACTCATTATTATAAGGTTATAAACGAAAGCGGCCTTTAACCAATTTGAAAGGTATGAATGCAGCAGCTCGGTGTCCAATAGGTTCAAAACGCGGCAACTCTCTCGAAAGCTTCTTTAAAAACAATGTCAAGTTGAATAGATGCGAAAGCTAAATAGAAGTAGCTACAACCGCTTTTGAAGCATCTATTAAAAACAAAGGCAAGTAATATATTCAAAAGCTTATAAGAATGACTTTAACCCCATCAAAAGCATGCCTTCGACACAAACCCTTCTGTCTTTCTCTAATACACTACGTAATAATTGCTTGATATCATGTGCACTGTTTTCAAACGAGTTTGAAAGGCCTGCTGGGCATGGTGACGGAAGGAAGCAAAGGAAGTGGAAAAGTTGTAATTCGTAACAAAACTGATTTTATGCCTTTCAGAGTAATTTCTTTTCACCTAACTTGCCTAATTTGTAAAAATGTGATCGGTTGCCATTTCCTTGCAAAATCCTTTTACTAAAAAGGATGCCGAATTCACAATTAGCAATTTAAAACACTTTAAGAAAATAAGCTCTTCCCTTGATAGAACATATAAAATATTTAAGTCTCTTAACTTAAATAATTTTATAACCATACTAAAATAATTAGGAAAATTCCCCAAAAATCATAATAATTTACTTTTAATATGTTTTCAAACATATATAAATTTCAGACCCAAAGTCATCATAAAATTGCCTTAAATAATTTAAACCCAAAATTATCTATTTATTCCATTCAAAATTCATAATAAATTATTAAAAATAATAAACCCATCTCTAAAATAATGTTTTACATAACATATTCTAAAATCATGGCATTCAAAAATCAATTTGCACGATTTTAACCTTAAAATTGAATCATACTATCGCATAAAAATCCTTATTTAAATTATAACATGGCATATAATCAAAGCATATCATCACTCATACATCCAAACGGTTTTAATCCTTAAAATCGAATTTAAACATTCGAGAAGACATATATGAGATGGTTTAGATCATTATTCACCTTGTTTGAATAAAGAACTTGAGCTTTGTTCTTCACTTTAATCTTCCTAGCTTGAATCCTAGCCTCTAATTAATTTTGAGCTCCTCTTCTCTTAGGGTTATGGTCGGCCTTGTTATCTTTTGCTTATATTTTCGATTTATGAAAATGTGAATGAGAATACGGTAAGGGTTTAGGGGTTATGGGGTTCGGCTATTCCCATATTGCCCTTGCATTATTCTCTTAGATATTTAACTTATAAACCATTTTTATAAATCCATTTAGTTAAGGCACGACCCTAATTGGTTTCAAATCTCAATTCCCTTAGTGCTCTAATCTCTGCATTATTCTATTTAATCTATCTAATTAAATCTCTTGAATAATGCTATTTAAAATCAGATGTGTTGCAGGCTTCCCTCCTTAAAGAATTTCACCCTCGAAATTCAGCAAGGACTAAATACTAAGCATAACAATCATCTGAAATATCTCCTAACTACCATACTAGCCTATTTGACTAGGAAACAGTCTATAAAGCAAATATAGAACATACCCTTAAAGCAGATTGGGATAAGTATCTCTAATCATATCTTCTGTCTCCTAAGTACAGTCCTTCTCATTGCCGCTCCATTAAACTTTCACAAACTTGACTATCTTGTTTCTTAACCTCTTATCATCTCTTGCTACAACCCAGACCAGTTGCCTAAGTAAAGTCAGATCCGGTTCTACTATTAATTCTTCTAATGCGGTCGGAGGAATAGTTGTCTCTGGATCATGCACATACTTACAAAGATGAGACTCATGAAACAATATGGACACCCGCCAAACTGCTTGGAAACTTTATTCTGTAGGCGAGCCTTCCGATCCTATCTATAATTGGGAACGGTCTCCATGCCAGTTTCCCCGACTTTTCAAATCATAGCACACTCTTCATCGATGATACTTTAATGAAAACCCCATCTCTAACTGAGAACTCTAGATCCTTAGGTCTCTTATCTGCTTAACTCTTTTGTCTAGACAGAGCTTCCTTTATTCTACCTCGGATCAACTCAATCTTCTCCACATCCTCTTTTACCAGATCTGGACCTAAGACTAATATGTCTACAGTTTCCAACCAACATGCTGGTAACTTGCATGGCCTTCCATACAAACTTTGAAAGGCGCCATTCCTAAACTAGTCTGACAACCGTTATTATAGGAAAACTCGACTAAGTGTAGGCGATCTTTCCATGATCCATCAAAATTTAGCATACAAGCTCCTAACAAATCCTCGAATACCTGGTTGACTCTCTTTATCTGTCCATCTATCTGCAAATGGTAAGCGGTACTCATCTTGAGCTTTGTGCCTAAAGTCTCCTGTAAACTCTTCCAAAACTCCCTAGTAAATAAGGAGTCTCTATCACTTACTATACTATTAGGAATTTCATGCGGTCTTACCATGTTCTTTATAAACAATTTAGCTAAAACAGGTTCTGTCCTGGTTGAATTAACCGGAATGGAATAGGTACTCGTGGTCAACCTGTCCACTATGACCCATATACTTTCATTTCCTCGATTAGACCATGGCAATCCGTCTATAGAATCCATTGATATCGAATCCCATTTCCATACTAGTATCTCCAAAGGTTGAAGCAACCCACTCGACTTCTGATGTTTGGCCTTCATTTATTGATAGTTCATACACTGCTTTAACCACAAGTCAACATCCTTCTTTATACCTTCCCAGTAGAAACTCCTCTTTATCTATTGCTACATCTTGGTTCCCCCAGGATGAATCGTAAATTTTGATCAATGATATTCCCTAAGAACTTCTCTCCTTAAGTCTCCAACATTCGGAACACACAACCGTCCCTTCTTTCTCAACCATCCCATCTGGTCAACACTAAAACCTTTTTGATCATCAATCTCCAATCCAACCTCAAGCCTTTTAATCTTCTCGGTTAATAGTGGATCCTCTTTCTGCTTAGAAGAAATCCTTTCAATGAGTACTGGTCAGACTCCCAAGTAGGATAACATGGCAGTGCTTTGACTAGAACTAGCAGTCAATCGTAACTGCATACTACAAGTAGTCAAAGCCTCTAGGTCCTTCCATTCTGTTAACATAGTTAATACCATATTTCGATGTTTTCTACTAAGTTCATCCGCTACATTATTTCCTTTTCCAAGGTATACTCTATGCCAAAATCAAAAGCTGCTAAAAAATCCATCCATCACTGCCGTCTCATATTCAACTCTTTCTGAGAGAATAAATATGTTAAGGACTTATGATTTATTATAACTCAAATCTCTCCCCTAAGAGCTAATATCTTTATACTTTTAGTGCGAAGATCACTGCTGCCAATTCTTGATCATGAGCAGGATATCTCACTTCACGCAGTCTAAGATGTCGTGAAGCGTAGGTAATAACTTCACCTTTATGCATCAACACAGCCCCTAATCATGTTCCACATGCATCGGTATACACTAGTAGTTCTTGATTCCCGTTTGGAACTACTAATACAAGCGCATTGGTCAACAAATGATTAAACTTAAGTAATGCTTCCTCACATTTTTTTAAACCAAATAAACTTCACGTCCTTCCTAGTTGGCTTAGTCAAAAGTGCTACTATCCGTAAGAAATCCTTAATGAATCTTTGGTTATAGCCAGCAAGTCCAAGAAAACTTTTAATCTTAGTCACTGTCTTCGGTCTCTTCCAGTTTTTTATAGCCTCAATCTTATCTGAATCAACTGACAAACTCTTCTCTGAAACTATGTGACCAAGAAACTTAATCTTTCTTTCAGAAATGACACTTTGAAAGCTTCGTTTTCGGTTGATGCCGCCTCAACGTCTCAAGCACTACCATAAGATGAACCTCGTGCTCTCTTTCATCCTTAGAGTATATTAAAATATCATCTATGAATATCAATACGAACTTGTCCAAGTGCTCTTGGGAAACTCGGTTCATCAAATCCATAAAGAAAGGTAGCGCATTCGTTAACCGAATGGCATTACTAACCACTCGTACGAACCATACCCAGTCTTAAACGCTGTCATCGAAATACTATCCTCTACCACTCTTAGCTGATGGAAACCTGTCGTCAAATCCAACAGGGAAAATGCTCAGGCTCCACTCGAATGATCAAATAAATCATCAGGTCTCGGCAAAGGAAAGTTATTCTTGATTATCTTCACATTCAAATTACGACAGTCAATGCACATCCTTAACGACCCATCTGGTTTCTTCATGAATATTGCAGCCGCTCCCCAAGGCGAACTACTTGGTCTAATATAATTCTTTCTTTCTAAATCCACTTGTTGCACTTTCAATTCCTTCATCTCTGTAGGTTTCATCCTGCTAGGTGGTCTACTTACAGGTTCTTCTCCTGGCATAAGATCTACACAAAACTTAATGACTCGCTTCAGTGGTAGTCTTTGAATGGCTCAAAAAAATTTGTAAAATCTCTCGCTACCAAAACTTGATTTAACTCTTCTTCTACTTCCATTGCATTCAGCAAAGCACAAGCAAAAGCACTTGAGTCCCTTCTCCACCGGGTATATAATTCGGTTATGACTATTGGGATGTCTTAGCGATATTTCCCTATCTTGGTAAAATATCCTAGCATCATATTTATCTAACCAATCCATACCCAAAATGAACCTGAAGCCAATGAAATAAAAAACATACAAACTGCATGCAAACTTATGACCTAACAACTCAAGTTCTAACTGGTCACATCTCATCTCCAGAGTTGCACACTCTCCTATCGGATTCACAACCCTTAAGGAAGTAACAAGGTATGAGGGTTCTATACATAACTTTTCTACCAAACACTAAGATATAAATGAATGCAACGCACCTATATCAAATAGTACCCTAACTGTTATACTATGAATCAAAAGTGTGCCTTCCATCATAGTCTTTCCCTTCACAGTAGCAGTTGGTCTTGAGGAAGACGGTTCCAAAGTAAAAACTTTTCCCTTGTCTGCTCTGACTGATTCCGGACACTGGCTCTTGTAGTGTCCAATCTAGCCATAGTTAAAGCACTTCACTCCTTTCTTATCTGCAACCTTTTTCCCTCTTTTAGTTCGACATTCATGAGAATCATGTCCTTTCTTGTCGCACTTGTAGTAAACTATATCAGCCTTCCCTTTCTTGGCGGCACTTTCTGAGCTCCTTTCCTCTTATAGAATTTCCTCTTATTGCTCTGAGAATATTGGGTTCCAACCTGCTTCTCTTTACCATACGTAGAAAACATCTCTTCATTCTAATTTCCATTTTCACTACAACTGCCCTTGGATCACGGAGGTGTGGCATAGTCGCCATGGAAATCTCGGGTCTTACCTCAAATAAACTTCTCATTCCTTTTAATAGCAGTGTCAATGGTAGCATATTCGTAACTGGAGAACTCATCAAACATTGTAGCATACTCAATCACCGACGTCTCACCTTGCACTAAGTCCATGAACTTTCTCAGCAATATTGACTTGGCAAATTCAGTCACTCTCCTTCGAAATTCTGCCCAAGTCTCCTTGAGAACTCCCATGGTAACATTATTCCACCAATAAAGTACTACTTCCTGCAACTGTCTAGAAGAAAGTCTTCTCTTCTGCTCATTATCTAATCCCAAGTCAACAAAAACCTTTCACAGTGCTAAAAATTTTCTACTTCAACAACATCCTCTGTTTCCAAAAACGGCTTCCCACCAAGACTGGTATAACCCTTGCTCCACTTGGCATAATTATTGCCAACTGGGGTCACGTGATTAGCTCCTCCAAGATTCATAGCATTTCCCTAACTACTCCTGCAGCTACTCGAGATTGCATCAGATTGACAAAGAACTGATACATCATCCCCATATCTGGTAGAATTCTAGCACCATCATTGGCATTTGCGTTTGGATTAGCATTTTCCTATCAACCCAGATTCGTCCTAGTATTAGATCGAGCATTTCCATTAGTTATGTTGCTTCCTCCACCATGATTTCCTCTTCTGTTTCCTTCCTCCATATCTTCCTTTCTCGTAAATCTGGATAAGAGCCTTAGTAAGATACAGAGGAATTGTTTAAGAGAGAGAGGAATACATACTTATATATAAATATATAACAAATGCAGGTACGTTACTAGAGCGTTAACCCAAACCCCGATCTCATTATTTGATTCTTTGGATTATGTTTTGAAAATCTTTTAGGTTCAAATTTCTTTTAAATTTACAAAAAACTTATGCTTCGATACCAACTTGTAACATCCCCTATTTGGAGGCCCAAAACTAACTGCTATGAATGCTGCAGTGATCCATAGTTATAAATTCTCTATGACCGGATACGGTAACGTTAATTACATAGATATAGTAGAAACTTATGGATATGAAAATTTTTAAACTCAATTTTTAAAACAAATTTCTCATTTCACTTCAAATCACATTTCAAATTCATTAATCATAATTAGTAAACCACGTTTAGAGAAATATAATTATTAAATAAATACACCAAGAGCGACATATGAAGATGCCCACTTGGTAGATCAGAGTCTAAATAAAGGCAATTAAACAACTTTGTCATTCATCCAATTCACAGCGGAATCAAACAGAAATAACTCCTTATAGCTAGCTTGCCTCCTGCACGTCTTCGAAAGCTTATTTGTCTAAAGGAAAATCTGAAAACCTTAACTCTCAAACTCCCAAAATCAATTGAGCATCCGAGAGTTTAAGGGGAAAACATAAACTTTGGATCATACAAAAAGTCTAATATGAATAATAACCTACTATCTCAAACCATATAGATATCTAGTGAGACCACACCTCATAGCGGAGTGGGTTTTCCCCACACTAGCATCTTAACCAAATTTATAACACCATATGCTGTACACTTGCATCCATAATGGTTAAGACGTAACATAATAAAATATATCATGATGATATGTAAACATGCAATATGATTTGGATTTTCCATCCCCATTTACCTGACTATCTATCTCAAGTTATAGTTTCTAGGGTCACCATTAAACTATTAGTTTTCGTGGGCTGACTACTATTCCAAACTTACGGACTATCTATATGGTTGATAGTTTTCATGGGATCACCAAGAACCTACTGATGTCTACTAATAACCTCATCTAATCATAATGTTCATAAGGTCACTATGAACCTATTGGATTCTCCAATGACATCCCTCATGTCATAGTTTTTGTAGGATCACTATTAACCTATAGATCCCTTTCAATAACTTATTCTGGACATAGTTATCATGGGATCATTAAGAACCTATTGGCCCTTGCCAATAATAATCTCCATACACAGTTTTCATGGGATTACTAAGAACCTATCTAAACCAATAATCCTTTGATCAGTCTTGAGCATTCTATATTCTAGTCTGTCTGACCTCCTAGATGCAATTATATTCACATAGGAGTTAAATTCAATACACACACACACATATTCACTACTGGGTCAACCTAGCCTGTTATTCTGCCCTTACCCTAAGATGTAGTTATGGGTTATAAATGAAGTGAATATAGTTACACAAGCATTAATGATAACTGATCAAATAACATAACAATATAAACATCCACGGTTAAATTCCTTATAATCTTCTTTTCAATGAAATATGGTTAATACCCTTAATCCACTATCTTTATCAAGGAAAACTTCCTTTAAAAACAAAGTTAAATGCCATTTCCAAATTATTTCATATTGCAGTGTATTTACTTTAAAAATGAGGTTGGGTTCTCAAATTTGAAAAATAAGGCTTTCGATTATATCCTTTATATCATTACTTAAAACCTAAGATGTCCTCTTTCGAGACCATCTAACATAGCTTTCAAAAGCATTGAAACCTCCTTTTCAAAACACTTAAAGATATACCTTTTAAAACACTTAAAACATACCTTTCGAAGGCATTTAGTTCAAGTAGAATTTATGGATGCATAGCTTTGAAAGTATCTCTTTCGAAATCATTGAGTTTAACATTAAATATAACTATTAGGTCAAAGAGAACAAAACGAAACTTTGCTTTCGAAAGCATTAATCTTAAGGAAAAGAATTTGGGAAGATGATTGCTTCAAAATCATCCTTTCAAAACTATTGCCTCCGAAAACATTTATAAAAGTAGCTAAAAGAACCCTTCTGAAGCATTAGGAAGGTGGCTTCAATGTTAATAAAATGAAAGCCTTCCTTTCGAACTTATTATTACAAGGCTATAAAGGAAAGTGGCCTTTAACTTAATTGAAAGGTATGAATGTGGCAGCTAGGTGTCGAATAGGTTCAAAATGCGACAACTCTTTCAAAAGCTTCTTTAAAAACAAAAGCAAGTTGAATTGATTCGAAAGCTAAATAAAAGCAGCTTCAGTCAATTGGAAAACATCCATTAAAAACAAAGGCAAGTAATGTATTTGACAGCTTATAAGAATGACTTCAACCCCTTTGAAAGCATGCCTTCAACACAGGCCCTTTTGCCTTTCTCCAATACACTACGTACCAATTGCTTGATACCATGTGCATTGGTTTCGAATGAGTTCAAAAGGTCTGTGGGCTTAGTGATTGAAGCAAGCAAAGGAAGTGGCAAAGTTGTAATTCGTAACAAAACCGATTTTATGCCTTCAAAAGTAATTTCTTTTCACCTAACTTACCTAATTTTTCAAAATGCGATTAGTTGCCATTTCTTTATCAAAATCCTTTTTCTTAAAAGGCTGCCAAATTCACAACTAAAAATTTAAAACATTTTAAGCAAATAAGCTCTTCCCCTTGATAAAACATACAAAATATTTAAGTCCCTTAGCATTAATAATTTTATAACCATAGTAAAATACTTAGGAAAATTCCCCAAAAATCACAATAATTCACTTTTATTATGTTTTCTAACATATACAAATTTCAGACCTGAAGTCATTATATAATTACCTTAAATAACTTAAACCCAAAATCATCTATTTCTTCCATTCAAAATTCATAATAAATTATCCATGACTTGGAAAATCATGAAATTTGAAGCCCATCTCCAAAATAAAGTTTTAAATAACATATTCTAACATCATAGCATTTGAAAATCAGTTTGCAGGAATTTAGCCTTAAAATCAAATCATATTATCCCACATAAATCCTTGTTTAAATTATGGCATATAATCAAAGATATCATCATTCATCCATCCAAACGGTTTCAAACCTTAAAATCGAATTTAAATGTTCAAGAAGACATATATGAGATGGTTTAGATCATTATTCATTTTGTTTGGATAATGAACTTGAGATTTGTTCTTTACTTTGATCTTTCTACCTTAAATCCTGGCCTCAAATGATTTAGAGCTCCTCTTCTCCTAGAGTTATAGCCGGCCTCGTTTTCTTTTATTTATGTTTTTGATTTATGAAAATGTGAAAAAGAATGAGATAAGGTTTAGGGGTTATGGGTTTCATCTGTTCCCATATTCCCCTTGTCTTATTCTCTTAGGTATTTAACTTATAATTAATTTTTATAAATCCATTTTTTAAGGCATGACCCTAATTGGTTTTCAAATATTAATTCTCTTATCACTCTAATCTCTACATTATTCTATTTAATTGATCTAATAAGATCTTCCGAATAATGCTATTTAAAATTAGGGGTGTTATAATTAGCATAGACTTAGAGGGCAAATATTACACCCATTTTCGATCACAATGTATTGAGCAAAGTCCAATTAACAAGAGAACTACGAAGTACAGCAAAACGACCCAAATTGCATGCAATGGACTAGAAATCCCTATAGAGAACACTACATGCAACGTTCAGTAAAATAAAGTAACATGATCAAAAGGCCAACCAAAACCATAACGCAGTGTATCCCTCAACAGCAGGTTGGTCGTACCATAAAGTGTACTGCATACATTCACAACGTTCAAAATAGTTACAGTACTACAAACCAAAAACATGAATAAGAACCGCTCTGTCGTAAAGTGAACAAATGCTCAAACTTCATGGAGTTGGTGCATTCTACGTAATGGACTGCACTGCCAGCTTCGACAAACACTACGTCATCATACTTTCAGACATCGCTATCATTTGCTAGTCCACGCATCAACTCTAGAACCTGCGTCACCATTGATAAAACTATATTCGCTATATAATTAAATCATACGTAACACTTAGGTTGAATAAAAAAAACTAAAAATACCAATACTGGTATGTTTGATTAATTAACAAAATGCCCAATGAAGAAGCATTTCATCTTGATATACACGACGTAGTACCAAGGTTGAACCAAATGCCTAAATAAGAGTCAGGATAAAGAAGTTGTGTCGTGTTCACTAACCAAGCCACTCACATGCATCACTGATTCCAAAGAAAGAAAGCACTTCAATATATAAAACCACTTCAATATATAAAACCGCACAACCTTTATTCCATTAAAGTATTGCTATAGAGGTTATATCTAGAAGATGCATTGCATGCAACATCTCGACGATGAAACTGCATCCCCATGAGAAAAATAGGTAGCATCACCTAGATCCAGTCCCAAACACCACAATTGCGGTAGTTATGGACTGCATGACCCCTTCAATTTAGAACAAGGCACATGAAATTCAAGCACAAAACAAGTCCCATGAGATGTGAATGAAACCAAAGCAACCACAAACCTATTAATTCACTAATTTCAATCAATAATGTTCCAAATTCAAATCATACCACCTAAATCCAAGCCTCATCGCCTAAAATAAACTTTCTTGCCTATAGCCATGTCAATAATCTGTGCACATTATCTCAATCAATATATGGAAGATACATGGCAACATCGGATGGTGAGTGAATAACATGGAGTGGTGATGTCAGTAATCCATGTGAAATTTATGTTATAAATAGAAAATTACCATAGGAGAGAATGGGGCCTTTTGATTAACTCTATGAAAAGATTACCTAATATTCTTGTACCCACTTCTCCCATGAAAATTAGTATATGATGAAGAAGAAAGATAATAATAGGTTTGACTCATGGACTTAGGATTCTTTGAAATCTGAACCACATAAATTTCTATGTCTTTTACTTTACTGCATTTATCATTTCTGTTTTTAGTAAATTTTATTTAGCTTTTACTTTGCTAAATCTAGCATCTAAGCTAACCTAGGCATTTCAACAAATAGATGAAGTATCTCTTCATAATTATGTAAGCATACAGTGACATATTACTACCTTAAGGTAAATTTAATTCCACTTAATTTCTTGATTCATAATTATCGAAGTGATTAATCTCATAGTTACTCTATATACATTGGGTATTATGAGACCAAAAATAACACTAACATTTTAGCATTGGAAGGAATGCCAATTTCCTCTCTAGCAAAATTCACATATATTTCCTTTAGACACCACTATTACACCATGATTCCCACTGATTCCAACATTCCTCCTAACCAAGAACGGCTTCAACTGGCCTCAAAAAAGCTAAAAAAGAACTCTATAACCTCCATGACCCAACTAATCTAGGTGCTTCTACAGAACCTCCCACAGATCTCATCCTAGCTGCTCTCCAGGCTCCTACAAAATAATTAAAAAACATATGAATGAGCTATAGAGACCTATGGCCCAATATCCTACTCTTAAACCAACCTCCTTTCAGTCTTCCACAGCTCACTACCAGCGTTCCATGACTGTGCTGAATATGTAGCATGTGAAGAATAACGACAATCTCAAAAATGAGATTATTGATGCCGGTCTAAAATAAATGGACTTCAAGGTCAAAAGTAGGAATCAAATCAACCCCCAAATCAAATCGAAGTCAATGACCATTAACACATTACTACTGACAAAGCAAACACGAACTACACATGATGATGGCGATGCCTCCTCAAGCAGCAAAGATGGCTCATTATAAATAAATCCCAAGGACGATGAGATCCGTTAATTCAAAGCTTATGTATAAAAATTGACAAGACTTTACTGATAGAGTAGTAGAGAGGAAGTAAGGAAAGATAGTTCCTCCCCATTCATCGACAGTATCACAGAGGCAGACTTCCCCAAGAACTTCAAAGCCCCATCTAGCGATAAATTTTATAGGACTACCAACTTCGATGATCATATTTGCGCTTTTGAGTTCTTCAAGGACATTCGAAGGTAGGAAGGATGGCAGATGCAAGCTCTTTCTAGTAAATCTAGCTAGTGTAGCTTCTAGATAGTTTAGAAGGTATGGGTTATGGGAGGTTTGCTTGCGGCTTATAGTTGTAGATTTCTTAAAATAATTCAACTTTAGGAGAGAGGCTTCCCCGGATGTGAATACCATGTCTTGCATGAAGCATGGCAAAAATAAAAGCTTGTGCAGCTTTATAAAATGCTTCAAATCCAGATTCTTCGGATTAGAGTAACTTGTGAAGAAGCATTTCTGATGGTAGCACATGTTGGGATCAAGAAGAACACTACTATATGCAATAAGAATGGCGGGAAGCCATGCCACATCATGAAAGCTTTCTACAAAAGAGCCAATGGTTACATACGAATGAAAGAAGCTAGGGTCGTACAATTACATGCGTATCAAAAAGCTCATACTCCATATTGAAAAAATAAGAGAAAGAAGGATACAATCCACCTGCAAAGCGGTAAAGAGAATTTAACTTCACATCTAAAACTCCCATCTCCGATACACTTAGTCAGATATATACGATGACCTAAACTTAAGTGGCCTATAAAGTACCGAATAAGGGAAAGAAGCTAGAAAAAACAGGAGGGTGCATATTGTTGCTTCCACAATTCCAATGGCCACCATACTGTTAACTACTGACACTTGAGGAACAAAATTGAAACATTGATCCAAACGGGTTACTTAGGCAGCTATCAAAAGGAAAGCAATTTGATGAGAGCTGAAATTCTCTCTTCAAATCCAAATGAAGGTTTAGTAGGAAACTCCGACAATCTCATAACTTCGATCCATAGAGGAACATACTTCACAAGAAAAAGTAAAAAAGCATAAGAGAGATGCGTACAAGAAGTTAAAACAGAGCAGAAAACCGTATTCCATATGGAGAAAAAGCCTACTCAGAATATAGTCTTCACTGCTTCTAATGCTGATGGGGAAGTTTTTCCGCATCAAGACCCGCTGGTAGTTATGGTGCAGATATCATATTGCACGACCCCAAAAATCTCTATGGATTCTGGAAGCTCTATTTACATTATCTTTAAATATGCATTTGAGCTTACAATGAAAATACTAAAGTTGATCCCCAAACCAATACGACTTCAATAATACTGCGATTGTTCCTATCGGGTCAGCACGACTTCTTGTCATCCCCGGGATTGCCCCCTCTATAAATTATTCTATGCAAGCTTCTTAATCACTGATCAACCATCCCCATACAATGTATTCTTAGGAATACCTGCACTAGTTGACATGGGGAAATAGTTTCTTAGAAGATTTGCTTATGAAGTTCCATATTCCCATTGGAATAGGGTCGATTAGGGGGGAACAAGTATTAGCTAGAGAGCACAATGTAAACCTTAGTTCTAGCAATAAAATTGTTCATAATTATTCTGTTGTCTCCTATAATAATTGTAATAATGATAATGAAAATGGAAGCTTGCCATTTCTAAGAACTGCATTGGCACTATGTACCAAGGCTGATGTTGGAACCTATCATTTATGTCCATAAGATCAGTAAGAAAAAAAGAAGAGTGTATGCACATGATCAGCACTGATGAGTATAACTCATCCTATGCATAATATTTTCCAAAGAATCTTAGAGATAGGCTTTCATATCCCATCCTAACTTAAAGAAAGAGAAGAAAGTGAAATAGATCTAAGATAAGAGGAAACAAGAAAGATATAATGCTCTACATGAAGAGGTAATGAAGCCAAAGGCAAATGGGTTTATCAGGGAAGTGTATTACCCCAAGTGCATTGCCAACCTTGTTCTTGTAAAGAAGAAGTCTAATGGAAAATGAAGGACTTATGCAGACTGCACCAACCTGAACAATGCTTTCCCGGAGGACTGCTTTCTTGTAACTAAGATTGATCAATTGGTGGATGTAACTAGCGGCTGTGAACTGCTCTTGTTTATGGACGCATATTCAAGTTACAACCAAATAGCTACGTCTGAACCAGATTAGGTGCACACCAGTATTGTAATTGACTAGGGCTCATACTGTTACAAGGACATGACATTTAGACTCAAAAACATTAGAGAAACCTATCAAAGGTTAGTTAATATGATGTTCTTAGATCAAATTGATGACATTGAGGTATACGTAGATAACATTCTCATTAAATCGAAAGTAGAACCGAGTCATGTATAGGACTTGGAAAAAACTTTTGTAGCTCTGAGGCATTACAATATGAAGTTAAATCCTTTGAAGTGTACATTTTCCCTTCAGTCAAGAAAATTTCTACGCTATATAGTGGGCGCCAACGGCTTTGAAGCTAACCTAGAGCAGATTGAGGCCATGAGGAATATGGGAGTTCCAAAAAATCCAAAGGATATCATGAGCCTAAATGGTAGAGTAGCTACTTTAAGCCGATTCATTTCCTAAGCAGCTAATAAGTGCATATTGTTCTTTGACCAAACTAATCAAGTTGTTAGTGCCGTAGTAGTTCGCGAAGATAAAGTAATCCAAAGTCTTATATACTTCACAAGCAAGCGCTTGTTCGGGGCAGAGATCAACTACTCGGTCATTGAAAAGTTAATGTACAAGTGGCTACTCACAGCGAGGGAATTGCGACCATATTTTTAAGCACATCCTATCAAATTCCTCATAGACAAACAGCTAAATCCAATGTCGCAGACGCCGGAAACATCGAGTCGCTTGCTAAAATAGGCAATGGAACTCAGTCAGTATGATATCTCCTACTGCCCAATAAAAGCAATCAAAGGACAAGTCGTAGCAGAATTCATTGTGGAGTGCATGTTACCTACTGGCCACGCTTTGAAGAAGAGACCCCCACTCCATAGTTTTGTTAATTGTTCGTGGATTGGGCGTCAAATGAATAGAAGGCATGTGTTAGATATATACTTATCACTGTAGATGAGTATAAATTGTTTGGAGCAGTGCAACTGGGATTCAAAGTTACCAATAATGTAGTAGATTATGAGGCACCCCTCATAGGTTTAAGGATGGCTCAGGTAATGAAAGTAAATCATATTAAAATTCATAGTGATTCCAAATTAATTATGAATTAAGTGCAGAAGGAAGAGAAAACCCTTGCCAAATATATGGAATTGCCTAAAAAATTGCTAGAGCAGTTCAGTCAATTTGAATAGAACAATCCCATATGAGAATAATTCTTCTGCGAACTTATTGGCAAAATTTGCTAGCATAAAAGTGGCATAAGAAATGAAAGCTATCCCAACAGGATACCAAGAAGATACAAGCATTATTGAGGCCAGCCAAACACTAGTCCTAACTAGGGCACTTCAAGCCGCAGTCAGACAAGTTAGAACCAAGAAACGGCTGGTGATCAAGAGCAGACTCCACCTATGCTAATCTCTCTACACACACAGAGTAAGACTTATGGATGACCTCATTAAACAATTCTTAGTAAGAAAAATCCTACCTCCAAACAAGAATGAAGCTTGAAAAATTAGGTATCAGGCTCATTATTTCTCCTTTTTTGATTGCATACTATACCAGAGAGGGTACTCCATCCCTTACCTTAGATGCATTTCCAAAGAGGAAGGAATGCAAGTTTTGGGTGAAGCAGATGAAGGTCAATGCAGAGACTACTATGGAGGAGCTAAGTTAACAAAGAAAGTATTAAAGCACGGCTACTACTGGCCTACCGCACTCCAAGATGTGCAGGAATACATAAGAAAGTGTGATAAATGCCAAAGATTGGCCAACATTCCAAGACTACCTTCCCATGAGCTCATCCTGTTAGCCAGTCCATGGACGTTTGACATATGGGGTATAGATTTGGGTGGACCACTTCATATTTCTTAAGGTGGAGCAAAATACGTTGTAATGGCGATAGACTATTTCACCAAGTGGGTGGAAGCGAAATCCTTAGCGATAATTACTACAAAGAAGATGGTTACCTTTTTGAGGAATATTATTATTTGGTTTGGGATCCCCCATAAAATAATTTCTGATAATGGAACTTAATTTGAAAGTATATAGTTTGCAGACCTTTGTCAAAGAAATGCGATAATAAAAAATTTCTCTTCTGTCGCACACCAACAGGCGTATGGGCAAGTTGAAGCAGCAAATGAAACCATTAAGAAGTTTCATATGAAAAGATTGCAAAAGCTAAAAGAAAGTGGATAAAGGAGTTATCCCTAATACCATGGGCTTATAAAACCTTATCCAGATCCCTAAGTGGACACACCTTTCTCGTTAACATATGGCTATGAAGTGATGCTCCCAGCTGAGATAAACATCCAATCATATAGAAGAATATCATATATGGTAGAACAAAACAAGAAGTTGAAAGAAGCCGCCATCGACCTTATTCAGGAAAGAAAGGACAAGGCAGCACTCTGATTTGTTACATACTAACAATGGACGGTGAAGAACTATAATGTTAAACTTAGAGGGAGACACTTCTACAAAGTGGATCTAGTACTGCAAAAGGGTTAGCTTTAGCGCCGTTGGTGCTTACTATATAGCTTAGAAAATTTCCTAATTGAATAGCGAAAGTACACTTCAAGGGATTTAACTTCATGTTGTATTACCTCAGGGTTGCAAAGGTTTCCTTTAAGTCCCGCACATGACTCGGTGCTGCTATCGACTTAACAAGCATGATATCTATGTATACCTTAACGTTTTTACCAATATGAACCGAGAATATTATATTAACTAACCTTTGATATGTTGCTCCAGTGTTTTTGAGTTCAAACGACATGACCTTGTAGCATTATAAGCTCTTGTCCATCACAAAAATGGTATGCTCCTGATCTGGTTCAGACATAACTATCTGATTGTAACTAGAATATGCATCCATGAATGAATGCAATTCATGGCCTCTGGTTGCATCCACTAATTTTTTAAACTTAGGTAGAGGAAATATGTCCTTTGGGAAGGCCTTGTTGAGGTTGGTGTAGTCTATGCAAGTTCTTCATTTTCCATTAGACTTATTCATAAAAACTAGGTTGGTAATCCACTTTGGGTTATACACTTCCCCGATGAAGCCATTTGTTTTGAGCTTATTAACCTCTTGATGCAAAGCATTGTATATTTCTTGATCTAGAGTTCTATGCTTTAGCCTGACTGGATAAGAATTGGGAACGATGCTGAGTACATGGAAAATGATAGCTGAGGTTATTCCAACCTTGCCCGAGTGCAGCCGAGTATAAACATCTGCTAATCTTTTGAGGAAGTCTATTAATTCTATTTTTATTTTTGCATAATTTTTTTTTCCTATCTTAATAACCATTGAATGATCTTTAGGACATATTTATATGTCCTTGAGATCATCCAATGACTTCAATTGTCACCTTATTTCCCCTAAGCTTGGATCTTTTCACTTTCTTCTCTTTCTTTAGGTTTGGTTGTAGCGAAGAAAGCCCGTTTTTGAGATTCTTCGAGAAAATACTGCGTACAGATTGAGTTATACTCATCAATGCTGATCATATGCATATACGCCCTCATTTTTCTTCTTACCGATGATGTGGTCATAGAATGACCTATTTCAGCATCAACTTTGGTACTTAATACTGATGTAGTTCTTAAAACTGGCTTGCTTCCTTTTTAATTGTCATTATTAAAATTATTAGAGAAGACAACAGAATAATTTTGAACAATTTTATTGCTAAAACTAAGGTTTACATTGTACAACTCTCTAGTTAATACTTGTTTTCCTCTAATTGACCCTATTCCAGTGGGAGTACGGAACGTCATAAGCAGATTTTCTGAGAAAGTACTACCACCATGTCAATTAGTGTAGGTCTACCTAAAAATACGTTGTATGGGGATGGTTGATCAATGTTAGGAAGTTTTTATAGAATAGTTTAGAGAGAGGGGTAGACCTAGTGGTAATAAGAAGTCGTGCTGACCCTATAGGAATAGTGGTAGTATTATTAATGCTAAAAATTGATTCGAGGCTCGGTTTAAATATTTCCGTTGGAAGCTTCATCTTATCCAATGTAGCTTTGAAGAAAACTTTAATAAAGCTTCCAGAATCCTGAAAGATTTTCTTTATGATGTAGTTTGAGATCTGCATTATAACTATCAGGGAGTCTTGATGTGAAAAAACCATCCTAGCAGCATAAGCAGTAGTGATAACTATGTCTTGAGCAGGCTTCTCCTTCACGTGGAATATAGTTCTTTGCTCTATTTTAGCTTCTGATATATGCCACCCTTGTGCTATTTTTCTTGTTCCAATGAAGTGTGTCCCTCCGTGGATCGAAGCTATGAGAGTGCTGGGGTTTCCTACTAGACCTTCATTTGAACCTGGAGAGAGATTCTCAGCTATCTCCTCATTGCTTTCCTTTAATAGTTGCCTAAGTATCCCTTTAGATCAGTCTTTTAATTTTGTTCCTTAAATGTCTCAGTTATCAGTATGGTGACCTAATCATTCATGTTAACCTATAGCAGAATAATAAATGCAGGAATAGAACGACACAGAATTTACCCAACTTCGGCAAAACCCAACCTACGTGCTGCCTCCAAGGTTTCTACTAGAAATTAAGCAGTCAGATGCTTACACATGTAAACTCGCGGCACCCGCTATCGACTAGCCTTAACTCTACGCTCAAAACCCTGCCACAACTCAGCCACTGAGTTGCGAATTCTCAAACTATGCCACGTAGTTTGTACCCTAGTAACACGACTAGAAATTACAAGAGTTTAAAAAAGGAAAAATACAATTTTAAAAACAATTATAAACAAAACCCTAATTTTTAAAATACACAAGCCCTAAGTAAATATCCGGCCCAAAATTAAATAAGAAATCCTCTTTCTTTTTCATTTATAATATGTCAGCCTGGCTTGCTCCAAAAACAATGGCGGCATCGTGTTTGTTCTTCGTCCTTCCAAATTAGGGCTTTGTGGAAAAATTGAATCGCCGCTTCAATTGTTTGCTGATGCTTCAATTTGTTATCTTCGATCAATTAGATTGGTTGCGGTGGCTTCAACCAAGTTTGTGATCGCTTCCAATTAGTCGAGTTTGGTTTGAAAAAATTGGAAAGTTTGTTCCTTTTTGATTTATACAGCACTCGACTTTGATTCAAGTTTTATGAATTGTTCTTCTCTGTTTAGCTCGAACTCGAATACTTTTCAACGTTGATGATGATTGGGTTTATATAAGATTCGAATTCCTAATTTTTCGTTCGTCTGATAGTTTGCTTGACTTCGTCTCGGCCACTTGATTATGTTTTGATGTTGATGATTTATCTGACTTTGTCAATTTCGTATAATTTGATACTTGATTGACACGGCTTTGAATTGTTGTGATTGATATCTTACCACCACGGTTTCGAATTTTGACAGTTCGATCTTGTTCATTTTTCTATTGACTTCTGCTTTGACTTGAACTATTCGTTGTTGGAAACTGCAATGTGACCGATCATCTTTGACTTCGTATTCTCTGTCTTTGATCAAAACTGCTACTTGATGCTTGCATCCCTGTGCTTCATGTTGTTCGGTCTGGTTTTTGTATTGTGCAGTTGAATTGAGTCATATGCATGTTGCCACCATTATTGTATGTGTCTGGTTCAGTCTTGAGTCTGACTTGAGTATTTTGTTGCCAGTTTTGTGTTCTTCATGATTCACCTGAATTTTTCTTCACTTGATGCATTTATCGACTGGTTCGATATTGATTTCATTGTTGTTTTATTGTGTACATGTAAACTTGGTTGTACATAATGTTATCACATATGGAAGCTGCTTCATCGACTTGGCTTTTGACATCACCTAACTTTGATCATTTATTACTGTGATAATATTTGGCATTGTCACCGACTATATACATACCACTTGATCTGGTTTGATTGCTTCATGACATGTATGCATGTATATTGGCTATGTAGTCTGCAATGCTTGGAGATTCATGTATATAGTATATAAGAGGTCTGGCACACTTTGATATGCATATGAGCTTATTCATGCTCTGGTTCAGGTAACACTGTAGTTGTCTTGTTGCATTGTGTACATGTTCATGTATTCATTGTGTCATGTCTCTGGTGCATTTGCTCATTTGAGTTTGCAATGAAAGGATGCTGTAGACTGGTCTTTGCTAGAATTGATTTGTTGTCTGGTCGACTATTGCAATTCACTGGTCTTGGACTTTGTTGTTGTGTGTATTTGTATGTAGCTTGTCTACACTTGCATTGTCCACGGTTGCATTCATGTGTACATTACTTGTTTGCCACCTTTATTGCATGTTCGTCCCTTGTGGCGACCCGAAAATTTTGAGCATTTAAAATCGGAATATTTAATTGATTTTAAATATTCAATAGAGTAATTTTAACTTGAATTACGAATATTACAATTTATTTGATAATTAAATTATTGAATTAAATAATTTGAAGTCGGGTAAAATGTTGAATCTTCAGCTTTAAGCCTGTTGAAAATAAATTGAAGGCTTATGAAATTTATATTGATAATACTGAAGACAATAGAAGTGTTAAAATTGAAATTAGCAGTGATCTGTTCAGTTCTGAAATTTTATCGTTTTAAATTGAATTTAAAAATAGCCTTCCAAAGCACAGTCTCGGAATTCGACGAAACCAGTTCCATTGGATCCGTAATATTGAATTACTACCGGATTTCAAATTTTGTATTTATCGGAGTCAGTGTGTGAGTGTACGATATATAAGCGCGCTGAAAATTTTAATTGATAATAATCTAATGAAATTTAATTTAATTGGTTAAGATTCTTGTATACGCCATCTCCTTCTTGTATACGCCATCTCCTTTACTTATCACGTCACCTCCTTTCCTTCTAATCAGCTAATCTTAATTCATTTCCCAATTCGAAAAAAAAGGCGACTGCATCTAAATTCATAATCGTGTCTTCCCCTTTCGTTTCCTTCTCTCCTTTATTCAATTCGAATCCTCCCTCAGGAAATCCAAAGCAAAACCCATATTTCTTCGTTCGAACTCAAGGTATGGCCGAACCCCCTTTTCGTTTCCAAAATCAATCTCACTCCTTTTAAAAAAAAAGTCAATTCAAAATCGAAAGTATATTTCATTTCAAAATCGTTATGCGGGAGTGGGAATCGAGGCGAGCATGTCGATGGAAGGGAGCTTCGGGTCGAAGGGCAATTAGGGTTTACGAGGGGTAGTTTCGTGTAGATGTGATGGCGCGATCGAGAGGGGGGCCGAGGTCGGCATTACGCGAGTTGAAAGTAGGGATGGCGTTGGACAAGGACAGGGCGAAGTCGCGATGGGGGTGTTCATGCAGACGATGGGTTTTGGATTTTTTTCTGGGCGTCGGCAGCGAAGTGGAAGGTGCGATCAGCCCCAAGGAGCTCGCCGTGGCCAGCGCATCGATGGACGTCTGCAGGTGGTGGTCCGATCATCGATAATGGCGACGGCGTGGATGAGTTCGAGCTGTAAGGTATTGTTTTGGGTAATTGATTTAATTTGGTTTCTGGATTTGGGTGGTTAACCTTGAAAATAACAAATTGCAGTAGGAAGATATTACAGTGAAATATGAGCATGCATGTCCTAATTTAATTTTATATTTAGAATCCAGAAAAGATTTTATATAGGAAAGAATTTTGAAAGAAATATATAGGAACCTTAGATAATTGGAAAGTTTATATAAAATTAAATTATTGAATCGATATAAATTAAAATCTTAAAATATATTTAGTTTTAAAGGAAGTAAAAATAAAATATACATTTGCACATTCTTATTTACTAGTTTATTTTAAATGATATTTGGGAGATTAACTTATTTAATTTATTTTTGGAACTTAAAATTTATCTATTGAAAGAAAAAAAATTAGTTTAAATAAATTTTGGGTTAACTAAATTTATCAAATGGAAATTAATTATTCGAATTGTATGAATATTAATAAAATCATCTAATATTTATTCAAGGTCCATACCTGAAAGAAAACAAGTCGGGATAGAAGTGGGTTGCGAAACAGGAATCAAAGGTGAGTTAATCTCACTCAGTTAAATTTAAATTTAATTGATTAAATTTAAATAATTGTTTGAATGGTTGAATTGATTGATGTGCAATAGTATGGTATATTTTGGAATTGGCATTTTATACCGTGCTAACGTCTGTGGATGCAGGGAAAACAGGTTGGAGGGATCCAACTGGATCCCTCAACATTTATTTAAATTATTTAATGCCATCTGTTGTGATTATTTGATATTCTATGATGAATTATATTGGAATATTGAATGTTATGGTTCGTTTGGATATAATTAGGTATAATGAATTACCAAAAATATATAAATTGGATTTTGGAAAGCAAATAAAGAAGTGAATTTGTAAGCAAAATAATTATAGAATTTGAATAAATTTAAGAATGAACTGGAAAAGAAATAAAGTGACTTTAAAATTCTAATAAATAAATCTTGAGTATAGAAAGGGGAAATTTTGAATAATCAAAAGATTTATGAATTTTAAACTTCAGTGTTATTGTTTAAAAGAACAAAACATTTATTTAAATTTTAAGATTTAAATTATTGAAAAGAATAAAGAAGAAATTGGGAAAAGGCTGAAATTTGTATTTTTCAGTTAAAAGATTTAAAATCAAATGGAAGATAATAACAATAATAATAAAAATCCATAATCAATGAATTTTGGAAATGAACTGAGTAAGTAAAGGAATTTATTTCAAATGGAATAAATTGGAAATTAATTTGGAAAATTGATTTAAGTGATTGAGATTGGAAATTCTCCCTGAATAATCAAGTACGTTTTCAAAGTACATTTTTAAATGTAAGTTTAAAGTTGTTTTAAAAAGCAAGTTTTGGAAAATTTATTATTTCTAATATTCAAATTATAAAGTAAGTATTTTCTTTTAATCTATTTATAGCAATAATTATTTAAAGAGTGACTTAGTATTTGTTTTAAGAGTGAAAATCCAGTTTTATATTTTATTAAGTAACCTTATTTTCAAATATTCATATATTATGTATTTTTAATAAATTATTGAAGTAGTTTTTAACTTAAATGTTTTTAAAGTACATTTCAAAGTAAAGTGTTTTAAATTATTTTAAAAATCTAGTTTTGTGCTTGGTGATTTCAACGGAGATAGAAAATATTTGGGAAGTTTATTCTGAAAAGAATGATGGTTTGAAACTGTTTTCAAAGGTTGAAAATAGAAATATATCTTGGGAAGATATTTTTGAGGTTAATAAATAATTTGGAAAATTATTTATTGTTGGATGGTTGTTAGTGAATATTAATTGATAGTTAAATCACCGACTATCAATATTTGGCCAAATGCGCTGATCGTTTCGAAGAGACCGGGATTGAGATTTATTTCTTGAAAACCACTTCGATCCGGTTTGTACGTTTTCATGGAAAACGAGTTTGGATTCGAAGATGGAGTAGTGAAGTGCAATGGCTAATCGCTACTAATCTTGAGGATATTTCCAAAATGGATGTAGTAGGAATAGTGCCTTCGGTTCCGTTCGAACCCAAGACGGGCTTGTATGGATGAATGCTTTTGGAACATCGTCATGTGGACGATGGGCGTTCTAAGGGATATGTTCTAAAAAGGTAACGCTTAGCCTCTGCCTCATAAAATGGGAATGACTGAAAATCAGAGGTTATGCAGCAAGGCTAGGTGGGTAGCACCCAAACAGGGTGAGGTCGTCCCTGTCTAGATGTCCCTTTTATTTCGGCTTAGTGGACGGTTGCTAATCCCAACCGCGGGGTGATCTCACTCGGGATTATGCAGTAAGGGGTGGTCCCGGTCTTATGTTGTAAGGGAGTGGGCGTACTCCTCGATACTGTGATCTAGGCCACGTACTATGACAGGTGGTACCCCAGTGCCTAGTCATTAGTTGGAAATCCATTCTCCCTACGAGCCTTGTACGAATTTTGTTTGTATTACCCACTCTATGGCTAGTAGATGGAATTTAATAGATATAACAATTTTGGCTATTTTATAAGTATTTGTATATAGACCCTATTATAATATCAGAGGATTTCTATAAAAATTGTTTTAGCTATCGTAAGGTAAAAACCCGACATGTTTATTTGTGGTGTGGTCTTACGAGATGCTTTTGTTTTCAAAGGATTCTTGAAACTTTAATAATCAACTGAGTGTGATTTTCTCACGCTGGTATTCCAGACTGACTTGGGTGTTATTTAACTGTAATGCTCGGGTAAGACCGAGTATTATAGGATACAGGATATGATGCTGTGGAGCTCAGGAGATGAGCTGGGTGACGATGCGCATTTCTATACTTGTTTTATATATATTTCGCCGTGTTGATTAGCTGTATATCCAATTGTATGATATTGATGTAAGACTCTGATGATGATGTACCCTGATGTATGTATAAATAAATGATGTACCCTGATGTATGTATAAATAAATATAGTCTTTTTTTTTGTGTAACGATTATTTATTATCTATTATATTTTATTCCGCTGCGATGGTTAGATTCTGATGTTGTTTTCTATTTTCTTCTTCTACCACTTCTTCTTTAACCCAAATGGTTCGTATTTCTGTACAACTTGAGTTGATTTAAGTAGAATAGTGTTAACTCAAAGGGTACGGATTTGCGGGTCGTTACACTTAGTATCAGAGCATAGGTTCGTGATAACCTTGGCTCTGGTGGGGATTACTCGTTAAATAGAGTCCATAGTACTCTAGAATGAGTTTGAGAGTATTAATAGATATGAGTGCATAATTGTTAGTGAATATAAAATTGTTTTATATTGTGATGATTTATCGGTTGAGCGTTTATGGATTCTGGTTGATATGTGGGACGCTATATTATCAATAGGAATTTCTAAACTCTTAAACAAGATAAACCGACACAGTATTATTTTAAATAGGGTAAATGAAATAATTTTACCCAAAATTATTTTGTATATAAATGAAATGGTTTTCGTAATTGTTATAGTTATATATGGATGCTTGGTTGTTAGGAGTGATAATATTACATTATATCATTGTATGAGAATTGAATGAGAAATTGAAATAATAACCAAAGATGGAGGAATAAATTGATAAATAAATAGGATTTGTAAATGTGATTTATAATTGAATAAGATATTGAAACCATAATTAAAAACTAAGAAACCAATTTGTATACAAATGAAATTCATAAATATAAACTATAAATGTGAATTATAGTGTGATTAATAATTAAAATAAGATAAAATTTCAAAGTAATGTTTGAATATAAATTTAAAGGATTTGGAATTTAAATTCCTTTGAATTTGGAAATGTTTCTCAAAAGCTGAGAAGATAATATATATTGAGAAATATTTTTGAATTGGATTTGAAATCTAGAGAGATTGGAATTTAAAAATATTGAAAGGTTTTTTTAAAAGAGATAAGAGCATTGAACTCTTTTGGTCGTTGGAAAATAATTTCGGTGATGACTGCAGCATCATCGATGTTCATTTTCGAATTTCCAAGAGAGAAATCGCTACCAAATTGTTTTGAATTGGAATTGTTTGCAAAGGATGAATTTGATTTTTTGAAATGCAAGGAATTTTGGATATAGAAGATTTCAAAGGGAATTTTGAAATGTTAAAGACTGTTTAAACTCAGGAATCTTAACTAGCAAAGCTTATGGCATGTAATAAGTTTAACGACATGTAAATTAGGAATTTGTTGAAATAAAATTCAACCTTGTAAGTAAGTAAAGTGGAAACTGGATACTGGGAGTTAAAATTTAAATTGTGTTAAATTATGTGTGGAAATAAATTTTATTGGTAGGAAAACGAATTGGTGAATGAATAAATGAATCAACCATTGAACTTATAAAATAAAGTTGATATTAATAAGAAGAAAATGGAAATTTTAATCCGGGAATTAAAATTTAACTTAAGTGAATGGAAGTGAAGAAAATATATTTGAATCTAACTTGAGATAAGTTAAATAAAATTGAAATTGAAATTGAATTAAATTAGATATAAATTTGAAAGGTAAAATGATTATAATTGCGAAATGAAAATTTATACCTTAAGTTAGTATGTGTTATATATATAATCTGGAATTTGGTTATAAGATGAAATGACTCAAATGAGCTATATAAGCTTTTAAATAAATAAATAAGTTTTGAACTCATATATTGATAAATAAAATTTAGTTAAATTTGGATTGAATTGAATCAAAAGTCAGTTGTGTCATGAATGATATTAATGGAATTAAGTCCTTGCTTAACGAAAATTCAAAGAATGATATGTAACCAGATTTAAGTGAAGTTGAGTTGGAATAAAAACTGAATTTAAATGAATTCAGTCGAATTATAAATAATATTGACTGGAATAAAATTCTACTCAAACAAATAAATGTAAATTAAGCAAGTATTGAATTAGAATAAATAAGCTTTGGAACCTTATAAAAGAATTGAAAAGCATTGGGGAAAAAATGTATATATATAACCCCTAGTAAAAGTAAAATGTGAATATAATTGATTGTAAATAGATGGGGAAGAGTGAATATTAATAAGTGAGTAGTTTATAAAAATTTAAAAAGGGAATAAATAAGCCGGAATAAAAATATTGTATTCTGAGATAAAAATCCAAACTTGGATATAAAATAAGATTGAACTCAAGGAAATCAAATAAAATGATTTTCAAGATAAATGAAAAAAAATCAAGTATGGGATTATAATTGGAAGCGTTGTTGAATGAAAATTTGAATTGGATTAAAAAGGATATGGTGTGGAATATAAACAAATCCAATTCAAGTATAAATTGATGGCCTTATTATTAATAAATTCAACAATGAATTGTTAATGTAAATTAAAATTTAAAATGGATAAAGGAATAAACTAATCGAATAAATTAGTGAAATGGTTGGGATTTGATCAAAGGAGAATCAAATCAAAGATTGTGAATAGGTAATGGAGTTTGGAAATAGAGCTTGAGTTGTTTGGAATTGGATTAAAATAAAAATGATTTGAGATGAAAATAAATCCAATTCGAGTATGAATAAATTAAAGCGAGAATGAACTTAAGTTATGAAATGGTAGTGAATTGAAGTAAATTAACTTAAGTTTAAAATTTATAGAAACATGAGATGTTGTCGAGTATAACAAAATAGTTTGGAATCAAACTCTTTGGATATGAAAGAAATGCAATGGAAGTTTGTGAATAAATTAAAATGGGATGGAATCAAGTGTAAATTGGGTTGGAATCAATTTAAATAGTTAAGAAGCTTAAGTAATTATTTATTCACATTAATATTGTCAAATTGCATTAGAAAATTGGTCGTTCGACGTAAACGGAAGTAAGCAAAACTATATGAATCAATAGCAGTTTGATAAATTGATTTTTGCATTAATTGGAATGAATATGAGTTTGTTTTGCTTAGAATGAATTAAGTAAAAGCAAGTAAGTTGTAAATCACTTCAACCGAATGGAATGGTTTGAGAATTGATTATAAGCAATTGTAATAAGTATCGAAACCTTATATATGCTTATAGAAATTATATAACATGCATTATATGTGAAATTTATGTGTTTATGCCGGTATATCACATGCATTGTTACATAATCGATGTTTTAGCTATTTAAATTTAAGTAAAATGCTATAACTTCCTATATATAGTAGTTATATGTTTAAATTGATTAAGTACAGGTACCGGGAAGCCGTTTGGCTGGATTTTGGTCACGCTAGATGCTAAGAATATAAGCTGTTTGCTTAAAAATGCTAAATAAGGTACGCCCACGCAATAAAAATAGGAAATATGAACTGTTTTTTGTTTTTCCGACTGTGTGGGTAGATGTATATATATTTATATCTTTTGTCAAATTGCAAAAGCTCCTTCGTACAAAGGAGACTGCCAAAAAAATTCAGAAATTTTGGGAGTTAAAAAGATTCTTAAAAAAAATTAGTTAGCGACAAAACGATTTCAAAATTGAAAATTGAAATAAATTAGTAAATGAAACTACTTTAAAATAATAATATGAATCGGTATAAATGGAAGATAAAATTTAAATGTTCAGAGTTGAAAATAAATTAAATTCATATGGAATCGGAGAACCAATTTGAGTAGAAGTAGATATAACTAGAATGGTAAAGTGAAAATAAATATAGGAACATATAAAATGTTTATACTAAACTCAAGTAAGGAATGGTGCATTCTCAATTGGAAATTGATATTACAAATATATTTTAAGTTAATATTTGGATGATAAATATTGACATTGGTAAGGAAGTCGATAAAATATTTTTGAATGTTGTGATTGGATATTATTGCTAAGTGGAATATGCAGGTGATATAAAAGGAAAAGAAAAATGGGTGTTTATTCCAGAAGATAAATTTGAATTGCTCGACAAAAAGGTATGTGTTTAAATTTCAGTATGAAATTTGATTGGGTTTTTGATCGAGCCACTTGGCTTTTGGTTTTCTTTTGGGATTTGGGAGCCCGTAGAGGCCTTTTGTATTTGTACCGAACTAGCCGCGCAAAGGAGACGCTGGCGAAATTTTTCGAAAATTTAGAGAGTTAGAAAATTTTTGAGAAAATTTTGATAATTCAAATTTTGGTTTTAAATTGAAACTTGAATGGTTAAACAAATAGTATTGTTTGAAACTATTGGGAGGGTTTGGAAAGTTAGTAAGAATGATAATGGGACTATATAAAGATAGTTGGTAGAATGCTGAATTGTTGGTTTCGAGAAAAGTAAACGGGTATTAGACCATTCTTCCTAACTAGTAATTTCGGGGACGAAATTCTTTTAAGGGGGAGGAATGTGACGACCCGGAAATTTCGAGCATTTATAATTGGAATATTTAATTGATTTTAAATATTCAATAGAGTAATTTTAACTTGAATTACGAATATTACAATTTATTTGATAATTAAATTATTGAATTAAATAATTTGAAGTCGGGTAAAATGTTGAATCTTCAGTTTTAAGCCTTTTGAAAATAAATTGAAGGCTTATGAAATTTATATTGATAATACTGAAGACAATAGAAGTGTTAAAATTGAAATTAACAATGATCTGTTCAGTTTTGAAATTTTATCGTTCTAAATTGAATTTAAAAATAGCCTTCCGAAGCATAGTCTCGCAATTCGACGAAACCAGTTCCATTGGATCCGTAATATTGAATTATTATCGGATTTCAAATTTTGTTTTTATCGGAGTCAGTGTGTGAGTGTACGATATATAAACGCGCTGAAAAATTTAATTGATAATAATCTAATGAAATTTAATTTAATTGGTCAAGCTTCTTGTATATGCCATCTCCTTTACTTATCACGTCACCTCCTTTCCTTCTTATCAGCTAATCCTAATGCATTTCCCAATTCGAAAATAATAATAATGGCGACTGCACCTAAATTCATAATCGTGTCTTCCCCTTTCGTTTCCTTCTCTGCTTTATTCAATTCGAATCCTCCCTCACGAAATCCAAAGCAAAACCCTTATTTCTTCGTTCGAACTCAAGGTATGGCCGAACCCCCTTTTCGTTTCCAAAATCAATCTCGCTCCTTTAAAACCAAAAAAGTCAATTCGAAATCAAGAGTCGATTTTGTTTCGAAATCGTTACGATGGAGTGGGAATCGGGGCGAGCATGTCGATGGAAGGAGGCTTCGGGTCGAAGGGCAATTAGGGTTTGCGAGGGGTAGTTTCGTGTAGATGTGATGGCGCAATCGAGGGGGGCCGAGGTCGCCATCACGCAGTTGGAAGTAGGCATGGCGGTGGACGAGGATAGGGCGAAGTCGCGATGGGGGTGTTCGTGCAGACGATGGGTTTTGGATTATTTTTTTATTCTGGGCGTCGGCAGCGAAGTGGAAGGTGCGATCAGCGCCAAGGAGCTCGCCTGGCCAGGCGCATCGATGAACGTATGCAGGTGGTGGTCCGATCATCGATAATGGCGGTGGCGTGGATGTGTTCGAGCTGCAAGGTATTGTCTTGGGTAATTGATTTAATTTGGTTTCTGGATTTAGGTGGTTAACCTTGAAAATAACAAATTGCAGTACAGGAAGATATTACAGTGAAATATAAGCATGCATGTCCTAATTTAATTTTATGTTTAGAATCCAGAAAAGATTTTATATAGGAAAGATTTTTGAAAGAAATATATAGAAACCTTAGATAATTGGAAAGTTTATATAAAATTAAATTGTTGAATCGATATAAATTAAAATCTTAAAATATATTTAGTTTTAAAGGAAGTAAAAATAAAATAAATATACATTTGCACATTCTTATTTACTAGTTTATTTTAAATGATATTTGGGAGATTAACTTATTTAATTTATTTTTGGAACTTAAAATTTATCTATTGAAAGAAAAAAAATTAGTTTAAATAAATTTTGGGTTAATTAAATTAAATTTATCAAATGGAAATTAATTATTTGAATTGTACGAATATTAATAAAATCATCTAATATTTATTCAAGGTCCATATCTGAAAGAAAACAAGTCGGGATAGAAGTGGGTTGCGAAACAGGAATCAAAGATGAGTTAATCTCACTCAGTTAAATTTAAATTTAAATGATTAAATTTAAATAATTGTTTGAATGGTTGAATTGATTGATGTGCTATAGTATGGTATATTTTAGAATTGGCATTTTATACTGTGCTAACGTCTGTGGATGCAGGAAAAACAGGTTGGAGGGATCCAACTGGATCTCTCAACATTTATTTAAATTATTTAATGCCATCTGTTGTGATTATTTCATATTCTATGATGAATTATATTGGAATATTGAATGTTATGATTCGACTGGATATAATTAGATATAATGAATTACCAAAAATATATAAACTGGATTTTGGAAAGCAAATAAAGAAGTGAATTTGTAAGTAAAATAATTATAGAAATTTGAATAAATTTAAGAATGAATTGGAAAAGAAATAAAGTGACTTTAAAATTCTAATAAATAAATCTTGAGTATATGTTTAAAGTTCAAAGTTGTTTTAAAAAGCAAGTTTTGAAAAATTTATTATTTCTAATATTTAAATTCTAAAGTAAGTATTTCCTTTTAATCTATTTATAGCAATAATCATTTAAAGAGTGACTTAGTATTTGTTTTAAGAGTGAAAATCCAGTTTTATATTTTATTAAGTAACCTTATTTTCAAATATTCATATATTATGTATTTTTAATAAATTATTGAAGTAGTTTTTAACTTAAATGTTTTTAAAGTACATTTCAAAGTAAAGCGTTTTAAATTATTTTAAAAATCTAGTTTTGTGCTTGGTGATTTCAGCGGAGATAGAAAATATTTGGGAAGTTTATTCTGAAAAGAATGATGGTTTGAAACTGTGTTCAAAGGTTGAAAATAGAAATATATCTTGTGAAGATATTTTTGAGGTTAATAAATAATTTGGAAAATTATTTATTGTTGGATGGTTGTTTGTGAATATTAATTGATAGCTAAATCACCGACTATCAATATTTGGCCAAATGCGCTGATCGTTTCGAAGAGACCGGGATCGAGATTTATTTCTCGAAAACCACTTCGATCTGGTTTGTACGTTTTCGTGGAAAACGAGTTTGGGTTCGAAGATGGAGTAGTGAAGTGCAAGGATTAGTCGCTACTAATCCTGAGGATATTTCCAAAATGGATGTAGTAGGAATAGTGCCTTCGGTTTCATTCGAACCCGGGACGGACTTGTATGGATGAATGCTTTCGGAACATCGTCGGGTGGACGATGGGCATTCTAAGGGATATGTTCTAAAAAGGTAACGCTTAGCCTCAAGCCTCATCAAATGGGAATGACTGAAAATCAGGGGTATGCAGCAAGGCTAGGTGGGTAGCACCTAAGCAGGGTGAGGTCATCCCTGTCTAGATGTCCCTTTTATTTCGGCTTAGTGGGCGGTTTCTCATCCCAACCGCGGGGTGATCTCACTCGGGATTATCTAGTAAGGGTTAGTCCCAGTCTTGTGTTGTAGGGGAGCGGGCGTACTCCTCGGTACTGTGATATAGGCCACGTACTGTGACAGGTGGTACCCCAGTGCCTAGTCATTAGTTGGAAATCCATTCTCCCTACGAGCCTTGTACGAGTTTTGTTAGTATTACCCACTCTGTGGCTAGTAGATGGAATTAATAGATGTAACAATTTCGGCTATTTTATAAGTATTTGTATATAGGCCCTATTATAATATCAGAGGATTTCTATAAAAATTGTTTTAGCTATCGTAAGGTAAAAACCCGACATGTTTATTTGTGGCGTGGTCTTACGAGATGCTTTTGTTTTCAAAGGATTCTTGAAACTTTAATGAGTGTAATTTTCTCACGCTGGTATTCCAGACTGACTCGGGTGTTATTTAACTGTAATGCTCGGGTAAGACCGAGTATTATAGGATACAGGATATGATGCTGTGGAGCTCAGGAGACGAGCTGGGTGACGATGCGTATTTCCGTACTTGTTTTATATATATTCCACTGTGTTGATTAGCTGTATATCCAGTTGTATGATATTGATGTAAAACTCTGATGATGATGTACCCTGATGTATGTATAAACAAATATAGTATTTGTTTTTGTGTAAAGATCATTTATTTTCTATTATATTTTATTCCGCTGTGATGGTTAGATTCTGATGTTGTTTTCTATTTTCTTCTTCTATCTCTTCTTCTTTAACCCAAATGGTTTGTATTTCTGTACAACTTGAGTTGATTTAAGTAGAATAGTGTTAACTCAAGGGATACGGATTTGCGGGTCGTTAAAGTCCCTTTTTGAGTTGAGTCAGTAGTGGTTATAGTCTGTTTCACCATTGACTGTTGCATTGTGATCCTTTGAGTCAGTTTGCAGTTTGCATTCACTTGTGTACATTTGTCTGAGTGTGGCTTTGTCCCATACTTATGGTTCTATTGACGATGCTATGCACTATATATACATGTGCCATTTTATTTTCTTCTTCGGTCTTGTTCACTTGATGGCATTTGGTCTGGTATACATGTATATGCGATATGCTCCATTTGTATATCAACTTGAGTCTGAGTTGCTCCCGACCGTTATTGCATTTGTATATTTGGATTTTTGGTCGAGGCTTGTTTTAGTTGTCTTGACCATTTTCATGAATTTGCCCCTTGTTGAATCCAGCTTGGATTTCGGGTTTGACCTTGTACTGATATTGTGACATTATTTTTATTGCACTTGAGTTAACCTGACTTTTGATTTGGGTTTGACCTGCGCTCACCTGTCCCTGTAATTTTAGCAAGCGTATATTGGTGTGCACGGCATTGTGGCATGTACAGTGTGCATATCACAAGCTGTTCGTGTATGATGAATTCAAATTTAAATGATGACGAACAACCCAAATAACTGAGGCAGATATTATTTTCAAAATCCACATTTTATTTTATATTGAAAAAATATTTCCTTTTCAATTTTACTACGTCAGTATTTATTTTTGCAGATTGCTCAGATGCTGGATTCAATCTAGAATAAAGTTGTAGATAAACTACGAGTGAATGGGCAATATGTAGTGAGGTGTATTTGCAAATGATAAATTGTGATGTAATCGAATTTGTATTGTATTTGTATTTATATAGTGAGAGTTCACATTTGCACTATTCAAAATTGTAATAAATATTTGTTTGAATAAAATATCTGTTTGAATTTAAATGTTGTGTTATTTATTTTATTCAGCAAATATTTATTTAATTATGTGAAACATAAAATATTACATTAACAAATACATTTAAATGAATATATATATATATATGTGTGTGTGTGTGTGTTTATTATCATCAAACAAAAATCATATACTCGCATATTCAACAGGATGAAATGTTTTAAATACATGTGTTAATTAAAATTAAGTAATTAAAGTAAATGATTTATCTTGAAAGTTAATTAAGGTTTTAATGATTAATCATTAATTTAATTAATAAAGTAATTAAAGTGTAATTAATTAATTTAATTAATAAATGATTTAGGATTAATTAATTTATAAAGGTTTAGTTAAATAAATAAGGATTAATTAATTGATAATTAAGATTTAATTAATTAAGTAATTAAGATTAATTAATTTGTAATTAGAGGTTAATTAATTAGATAATTAAAGGTTAACTAATCAATGATTAAGGATTAATTAATAAGTAATTAGAGATTAATTAATTGATAATTAAAGAATAATTAATTAAGTAATTAAGATTTATTTATTTATAATTTGAGATTAATTAATTAAGTAATTAAGGATTAATTAACTGTTAATTAAGGATTGATTAACTGGTAATTAAAGATTAATTCATTTGTTTTTAAGGAATATTAATTAATAATTAAGGTTTATTAATTAATATTCAAAGGATAATTAATTATTTAATTAAAGATTAATTAATTGATTATAAAGGTAATTAAGGAATGATTAATTAATTAAATGGTCTGTAATTAATTAATGATTGATTAAGCAAGGTTAAGTGATTAATCCTTAAGCAATTAATTTAAATTGAATTAATTAAATTAATTACAATATGGATTAATAATTCTTGCTTGTGGGTGATGATTTGAGTAGAATGTCTAGATTGAGTGATATCTATTGAATGATAATCTATGATATTCTGCGATGTGGTATTGGATATATTTATGGTAAATGTATGTTATTTATCTCTGATGAATGCTGTGTGGATTCAAAGTAATTAAATTGAATTGTTTAACCTTAAACAACTTGACCTTTAAAATGGCGTTCGGATTTCGATGAGACCGGGATCGGATATCAAGTTTGATTATCCGAAAAACACATCGATCCAAGTTAAACGTTAGGCTGTGAAATCTCAAGTGAAGATCGAGATGGAGTTTCAGAGTGCAAGGGTTATTGTCGTTAACTCTGAGGGTGATTCCAAAATGAGTGTAACGAGATAATGCCTTCGGTTTTGTTCGAACCCGGAACAAACTTGTATGGATTAATGCTATCAGACCATTGTCAACGGAGGACGATGAGCATTCCAAGATGTGTTCTTAAAAGGTCATTGTAGCCTCTAGCCTCATCAACCGAGAATGGCTAAAACAGGGGAGGTGCAGCAAGGTTGAGTGGGTAGCACCCAAGTAGGACGAGATTTACCCCTGTCGAGAGGTCCCTTTTTATTTGGCTTAATGGGCGGTTGTTGGCCACAACTGAAGGGTTGTCTTGTTCGAGAGTATCCAGTAAGGGATGGTTCCGGCCTTGTGTTGCAGGGATTTAGGGTGGATCATCGGTATGATGATCTAGGCCACGTACTGTGACGGGCGGTACCCCAGTAGCTCTATCATTGATGGAAACCCATTATCCCAACGTGCCTTTACGGTTTTGATTGTATAACCCACTTTGTGGCTAGTATGCTGGAATTTAATCATGTAACAATTTCAGCTATGTGAATATTTACATGAAAACCCTAGACACTATTATAATATCATAGGATTTCCTATCAAATGATTTGGTTAGCATAAGGTAAAAACTTACCCATGTTTATGAGTGGGAAGTCTTTCGTGATACCTTTGTTTCCAAATGATTTTTAAAGTTAAACAACTAAACTGTTTACTCACGCCAGACCCATGTCTGACCCGGAGTTTATTTCTGTTTTTCTTAAACTCTTGGGCACTCAAATTTTTATGAGTAGCCAAGTGATCAGGTTTGGCTTGACGTATTTTGGATAGCTTGGAGAAGGAGCCTATCGTAGCTATATATATCTATTTCCACTGTGTTGAAACATTTTTGACTATTGTATTTTGAAATGTAATGGATAGACAGATCTTTATAACTACCTAATGTAATGAAGTTGTGTAACTGTGTATTCTGATGTAAAGACATGTGTATTAGTTATGTGAAATATTATATTTTGTTCCGTTTCCGCTGTGAGATTCTGATATTGTTATTTCTTTCTTTCTGTCTATTCTTTTTCTACCTATTTCTTTTCTTGTTGATAATACGTCTTTCTGTGAAAAGAAAGGAGGGTCGTCACGGTTGGTATAAGAGCATAGGTTGAGATAATACCTAGGCTCCGTAGTAGTATCTATCTTGAGAGCGCGCATTTGTAATTTTTAAATAACTATATACCTATCTAAATATGTTGGGTTACCTGTCCAGGTTGCCAACATTAGTTTAAGAGGTAGGAGAGGCAGAGTTGCAGGGAGCACGTCGACCAATGATGGAAGAGGTCAGACTGCTAGCGAGGCTATGAATCCAGCACCGCCTCGAGTTAGTTTTGCTACTTTGTGCAAAGATTTCACAAATCTTGGAGGGAGGCCTTTAAAGGATCGGAGACTGTAATTGAGGTTTAGGCTTGGTTACGCTCATGCGAAAGGATTTTTTAGAGTTTGGATTTGTCTGACGAACAGAAGAGTGTGATGGCATCGTGGCAAATGCAAGAAGGAGTTGCAACTTTGTGGGATGCAGTTACGGCAAATATCTCATAGGACGACATTTCTTCGAGTAGATTTAAGGAATTGTTTGAGGAATAATTCATGCCTATAGCTGGGAAAACTCGTCTATACCGAGATTTTCTGCATTTGAAACAAGGAAGCATGGCTATAGCAGAATATGAGACCAAATTTAATGAACTATCTCGCTAGTCCAAGACTCATAGAGACTTCCCTTAAAAAGAATGAGATGTTTGTGCAAGGAATGAGGCCAGAGTTTCATGAAAGATGACAGCGCATTTTAAGGGATCTTTTGTAGAGTTGATTGATATGGCACTTAGATATGAGGAGTTGATGAATAAAAAACCAGTGGCATTTATAGCAGCATCAAGAGGGAATTCTTCCAACCCAAATAAGAGAAAGTTCAATCCAACTTGGAAGAAGCAGAATAAGAAGAGACCTAGATGTAACAACGGAGCTCGGAAATGTTATATTTGTCAGCAAGTAGGGCATTTGGCTAATTAGTGTACTCAGGGTTAAACTCAGCAGCAGCAGCAGCGTCAGAATGGATCAGGTTCAGCAATGGTTCAGAAATCATTGTGCTTCAACTGTCACCAACCGGGCCATATAGTGAGAGCTTGCCCGCTACTTCAAAAAGCTCTGTAGAACAAGATGTTTCCTCTGGAGGGTGCACCATCAACTTCTTCTAAAGGCAAACGAGTGTTGGAAGGTACATTACTTTTAGATGGCAAGTATATTAAAGTATTGTTTGATTCGGGTGCCTCTCTTAGTTTTATCTCTTTGGAATTAGTAGAGAAGTTTCATCTTACCTCTAGTACTGTAGACCGTCCTATTCTTGTACCTGGTCCAATAAGGGGAGTAACCAAGTTAGATATGATCTGTAAGGATCTAAAAAATTTCTATCTGTCCCATAGTTCTTCATGCGACCCTTATGTGTTGGATTTTAAGGGGTTTGACCTTATATTGGGGATGGATTTGCTTGATAAATATGAGGCTGTTCTGATCTGTGAAAAGAGAATAGTTTCGTTGGAAACTGATCTGGGTAGGGTTGCGAAAGTAATGTGTGATAGTTGTGGAATTCACTTGAGTAGTCTTTTACATGGAGTTGAGACTTCTTAAGAGGAGGAAGGAGATATCGAAGTGGTCAAAGATTTTCCAGATATCTTCGAGGAAGTCAAGTGTTTACCTCCGCATCGGGAGATAGAGTTTCACATCGATTTGGTTCCAGGAGTGATACCAGTGATTCAACCTAGCAGAAGGATGGATGGCTCCTATAGAGAGGAAGGAGCTAGTGAAGCAGACTCAGGATCTGTTGGAGAAAGGATTGATTAGGCCCAGTTTTTCTTGTTGGGTTATGCTACAGTGTTCGTCACCAAGTCGGATGGGACTTTAAGGTTCTATGTTGATTGTCGATAATTGAACAAAGTGACCATCTGAAATAAGTATCCTTTTCCTCATATAGATGACCTCTTTGATCAGCTGCATGGAGCTTCTGTTTTCCCCCAACTGATTTAGCTTCGGGTTTCCATCGGTTAAGGGTAGCTGAAGACAGTATACCATTGACTGCGTTTAGGGGACCCAATTATTTCTATGAGTGGTTGGTTATGCCTTTTGGGCTGACCAACGCTCCTGCTTATTTTATGGATTTGACGAACCGAGTTTTTAGGGATATGTTGAATAAGTTTTTTCTCGTGTTCATCGATGACATTCTTGTCTATTCCAAGTCTGAGGAAGAGCATAAGCAACATCTGGAAATAGTATTGGAGACTCTGAGAAGGCATGTTCTTAGGGCTAAGTTTTCAAAGTGCTATTTTTGGAAATCGAAAGTCAGATTTTTGGGGCATATTGTATCCGGAGAGGGAATTTCTGTAGTCCAGCCAAGGTAGCTACTATTCTGGAGTGGAAACAACCGCAGACTCTGACTAAAGTCTGCAGTTTTCTAGGTTTAGCAGGCTACAACAGGAAGTTCATCAAGGATTATTCCAAGATCTCTTCACATTTAACCAAGTTGACTAGGAAGGCAGAAAAGTTCAAGTGGACCCCTGAACGTGAGGTAGCTTTTCAAAATCTAAAGGCAAAGCTGACAAGTGCTCCTACGTTGGCTATTCCAGATGGAAAGAGTAAGTTTGAGGTTTATACGGATGCATGTATAGTAGGGTTGGGTGCTGTTCTGATGCAAAATGGAAGGGTGTTGCGTTTGCGAGCAGGTAGTTAAAGCCTCATGAAAGGAACTATGCTACGCACGATCTGGAGCTGTTGGCCATCGTCTTTTCTTTAAAGATTTGGAGACACTATCTGCTAGGAGAGAAGTTCGAGCTAGTCACTGATCACAAACCGTTGAAGTACCTTTTATCCCAGAAAGATCTGAATTTGAGGCAGCGGAGGTGGGTAGGATTTCTGGCATCTTATGATTTAAATATCCTGTATACTCCGAGAAAGGCGAATGTTGTGGCAGTTGCTCTAACATAATTCTGTCTTAATTGGAAGTTGATCCGTCTCTTATGGAAAGGATTTCGAGTAAGTAAGGATCAGATAGAAGATTGAGAGGAATCATCAGGAGAGTCAAGAATGGTCAGTGTTCCAGTTTTGAGATTGATGACCAAGGATCATTAAGGATCAACGGAAGGATTTGTGTTCCAAATTTCAAGGATTTTAAGCAAGAAGTCTTATCAGAGAGTCATCGCTCCAGATTGAGTATCCACCTGGGAATTTCAAAGATGTATAAGGATATCAAGAGAGTCTTCTGGTGGATGGGCATGAGGAAGGATATTGCTGCTTACGTCAATGGATGTGCGATCTGCCAATAGGTGAAAGGAGATCAGCAGAAGACAGCAGGATTGTTGCAGCCTTTGGAAGTCTTGAAGTGAAAGTGGGAAATGATTTCTATAGATTTCATCGACGGCTTTCCAAGGACCAGAAAGGGATACGAATGAATATGGGTAATTGTTGACTGGTTAACCAAGAACACCTTTTTTATACCGATTAAGGCAACCCGTACTGCAGCATCTTGGACTGAGATTTTCTTGAAGGAGATCGTCCGATTGCATGGTGTTCCAGTCAGCATAGTAAGTGATCGTGATCCTATCTTCACCAGCAAGTTTTAGGAGGCTTTGCAATCAACTTTGGGTACGAGTTTGAGTTTGAGTACAACATACCATCCCCAGATCGATGGACAGACGGAAAGATTGAATCGAATTCTAGAAGATATGCTGAGGGCTTGTGTTTTGGATTTTGGTGGATCTTGGGAGGACCATCTACATTTAGTTGAATTCTTGTACAATAACAGTTACCAAGCGAGTATCAAGATGGCACCCTATCAAGCTTTATATGGAAGACCTTGTAGATCCCCATCCTGTTGGGTAGAGTCAGGAGATCATCTTCTTCTTGGTCCAGATTTGATTAGAGAGGCATCTGCGAAGGTAGAGCTTATCAAACAGAGAATGAGAGCAGCGCAGGATCGCCAGACGAAATATGCAGACAAGAGATGAAGACAATTGGAATTTGAGATTGGAGATTTAGTCTTTGTCAAAGTTTCCTCGATTAAAGGAGCGATAAGATTTGGGAAGACGAGAAAACTTGCCCCAAGGTATATTGGTCCGTTTCGAGTTCTTGAGAGGATTGGTGTTGTGGCCTACTGGATTGAATTGCCAGTCCGGATGGTTGGAATTCATAATGTTTTTCACGTATCTCATCCAAGGTAATACGTGCACGATCCATCTCTTGTTGTGGAGCCAGCAGTGCAAGAAGACTTAGAGATCGAACCGGACTTATCTGTGGTCAGGAATCCTCCAGATCGTTGATCAAGATGAGAGGCAACTCAGAAATAAGGTGGTGAAGCTTGTCAAGGTCCAGTGGAGCGAGGATCCCAGAGATTGTACTTGTGAAACTTTGGATAGTTTTAGGAAGTCTTATCCGAAATTGTGTCCGGATAGCTAGAGTTGTTTGTTTGAATGAATTGGTTGTTTGGTTGATAATGTATGGTCAATATGTATGCTTGAAATGGTTGAAATGAAATAAAAGTTTTGGATTATCTTTCGTTTTAAATTTTGGGGACGAAATTCTTTTAAGGGGGGAGGAATGTGATATCCCGAAATTTTTAAGCAATAAATATGTGATAATCTCCTTTATTAAATAATTATAATTGGCAAAAATTGTTATTTCCAAAATAATAAAAATAATATGGATTGTTTATATATAGATATAAATAGATTTTAAATAGAATTATTATTTTCAAATTGAATTTTTGTTTGTTTAAATATATGTACATATATATATTTATTTGAGTTGATTTTAAATTGGATTATAAAATTTGAATTTGAATTTGGATTTAAATTTGAAATTTAAAAGATATGTATATTTAAAATATTTTGGATTTAAAATATATGTATAAGATTTTTAGTAATATATAATATATTTTCTTTAAAGGACTTTATTTATATAAATTAAGAAAGTATTTATTCAATAGGAAAATAAATATAAAAGCTTTATAAAAGTATTTAAATTAAATTAAAATACATAATTACAAGTGTTAATCTATGAAACCTTTTAATAACAAGTGTGAGGTGATTAACAAATGTAATTGAACAAGTGTCATCTTTTCATTTTCATTTTCATTTTCTTTAATTTTTAATAAATCATAAATTAGTCTATATAAACATATATCTCCTCTCTTTAATTCTTTTCCTATTCTCATTCCTAAAACAAAGAAAACTCAAAATCAAAACCTATAAAACAAATCACCAGAACAAACTCAAACCTTGTAAAACATTTTTCACAAACCTGTAACCAATTCTCAAACCAAACAAAAGCCTATAATCAAATTTTCAACCCAGAGGAATTAAAAATAGCAATTTCAAAACTAGAGATTAAATCAAGCAAACTTGAAATCAAAAGCGTCATCATCTCAGTTTTCAAAGCCTTGATCATCTCAACATCAAAGTTTCCGGTCAACATGTTTCCCAGTTTAAAGATCATCAAGAAATCAAAGCAATTCAAGTTTTCAAAAATCTAGCATCTCGGTTTTTTTTAAAAAGCTCTGTTCATCTTTTAATAAGGTGAGTAAACTTTTTATTAAGAAAAGTTAAGTAAATAAAATCCGTGCTTGTGAATTTCTGAGATGATTGATGTCTTGCATGTATATATATTAGTGAAATCTCTGTATATATGTTTATGTTGAACTGTGCATGTTTGGGTCTGTCTGATTCTTCTCTGTTTTCAAGTTTACAGAGTTTAAAGATAAATCAAAATTCAAAATCTCCTTAACTAATCACTAATAGGCTTTGAGTTTCAAACATAGTATGTTTGTTTAAACATAAATTAAAGTTTAAAATTTTATTCAAATAAAAATTGGTTTGAAAATATTCTGAAATCAAGGATGATACAGTAGTAATTTTAATAACATGTTAAAATCAAGTATTGTAGTTTGTTGATTTAATTGTATAACTTGAATCGACTCTGGAAAATATGAATTTTAAAATGAAAATCATGATTTTTAGATTGGGATCGAGGTAGTATTTCGGTGATGACCAGAAAATTGTTTTTGAGCAAATTCTGTTGGCCAGAGGTACTCTGGTGGTCGAGGTTTCGATTGAAGGTGAGGGAAGGTTCGACAAGCTTGGCAAAAATATCAGATGGGTGGATAAACCACCGTGGCTTCGGCGGTGGGTCGAAATGGGTTCTAAACCCTAAAATAGGTCATGATCAGAAATTTGATCACCACGGCATCTCTGGCGAATCGAGTTACATGGGACTTTGGGAAATGGTGGCGTGGAAGGTCAGCAAGGTGTGGCCAGAGTTACGCGATCATTGGTGGTCGGAGACGTGGGTTCAAGGGGTTTTCCAGGCAATGGGTTGGGTTCCAGGTTTGACTGAGTTCCTAGATTTCGATTGTGGGCTTGTGCTAGTGATTAGGTGGTCGGGATTTGATGTAGAGGCGATCGTCGATGGGTTGAAGGTGTCAGCTGTAACGACCCGAAATTTTCAAACCCGAAAATTCCAGATAGTTAAGAAAAAGAAGAAGAAAGAGATAGAAGAAGAAGAACATAAACAACATCTCACATTCGCAGCGGATAAAATATAATAATAAATAATAACAGATTACAAAAGAATACTATATCTGTCGATTACAGTTAATATACATCAGAGTTTCGCATTTACATACAGTTACTGAATATACACGATTATCATGACTCAGATTGACAATAATATAAATGCAGCGGAAATACTCTATACGATATTGCCATCCAGCTCGCCTCCTGAGCTCCAGAACGTCCTAACCTGAAAATCTGTAATACTCGGTCTGATCCGAGCATTACACCAAAGTAACACCCGGGCCAGGCTGGAAACCAGCGTGAGTAAACCCATCTAACATGGAATACCAAAGCAAACAACTTATATAAAACCCGGGGTAACTTATATCAATTTAACCAATTCATAATTTGCTTTAGACAACACTTATTCCACCTATCAATTTCTAAGTACCAAACTTAGATAAAATAATCCAATTTACTGAAATTATTTCATTCCTGCATATTGATTTCACAAATCAATTTATAAAAATTCGAAGTGGTTTCGGGCATTTCCTAATACCCGACCCCGGTCTCTTCGAGACTCATATTATCCTAACCCAAGTTATTCAAATGAAATTCACAACATTTCATATTAGAGATATCAACTCATTCAAAGCATCCAATAACATTCAATCATCCATAAGCAAAGCTTAATCACATACAAATTAATTCAGTTGATTCCAATTGAATTTCAAATCTCAACCACTTAGATTACTTCATTTAATATTAATTAATTCCAAATCAATTAATTAATCAACTCTTCATTATTCATCTTAATTAATCACACTGGATTAATTATCTTCCAATTGCATTCAAGTAATTATCTCCAATTAATTTCATGATATTAATTATTCTTAACCCAAAATCAATAAGTAATCTTAATTACTTCATAAATTAATTAACTATATCATTCCCTTAACTACTTATATTAATTAACTTCTCATAAGTCACTTATATTGATTAATTCATCTTAAATTACATCCTTAATTATATAAATTATGAATTCCAATTTCATTTCCATTTATCCTAATCCAAATTAATTACATTAATTAAACCCCGATATTAATCATTCTCAAACAACCTCTACCTATATTTAACTATCTTTTATTTACTTCATTAAATGAATTACTTACTCCTTAATTAATTATCTCATTTAATCTCTTGCTTTCTTCCGCAAAGTAATTATATTTCATTAATTTCATTAAGAAATTACTTGACACACCATTCAATTATTATTTTGATTTACTTACACTTAATTAGTTTACTTGAAACTTAATTAATTAATTCAACTCATTCGTTACCAAATTAATTAACCCAAATCATTAATTAATTGAATTTATAAATTATCCATTTTAATTACCCTACTAATTTAATGTATCTCAAATCATTAAGCCTTTAGTAACCTTTAAAACGGAAACATTTTCTTATTTATGTTTAAGTTTAAAACAACTTAAAATTCCCAATACTTCGAGTCAAGCAACAATTAACTCGAAAACCATCCAAAACCACAATCACCAGATCATCAATTCACAGTCCATATCAAATCAATTCAATCATTCAACCAAATATTTAAATTTAACCATTTAAATTTAAATAGAAATCTAACAGAGTGAGATTTACTCACCTTTTATTTGCTGTTTTTCAATCCAATCCAAACCTCGACTGATTTTCTCCATGACTTTAAACCTTATAAAACATTTTACATGTTATTAATATTTGAAGTACTCGAAAAGTCCGTTATCTCCTATTAATTAATTTTAACTAATCTGTTCGAATTAATATTAACTTTAAAAAAAAATTAAAGTTTTTTATCAAATCAAGACTTTTCCAAAATCCCAAATTTAAAAATCCTATGTTGTCAGCTAACCCAATAAACTTTAGTAATTACCTAATTTATTTGTATAACAGTATATATATATATATATATATATATATATTTTACAAACAACAGAAAGAAGGAGAACTCACACCCAATGCAGAGCATAGACCCTGGCTATCTCCTTCCTCCACGAAATGCCCTCATCTCCTCTTCTGGGCATGAGTTGAAGACACAGCCAAGCACGCGAGAGATGACATCGAGCTTCATCACCTAAAGCTGAACCAGACATCCCTATTGCTCCATCCACTACGACACCTATCAACTCCATCGTCCCCCCTACATCGAGTCGAACGCGACCATAAGCCGAAAAACCCCAGACCCAGAGAACCTCAAATTGATCCACTCGAGACCGACCACCTCCTGATCGTCGTCGATATTCACGGTGTTGCCTTCCACCGCGAGCCCTCCCGAGTGCGCACGCGAACCCCAAAAATCGATTGCGTCCTCCCATACACAGTTTGAACGAAAATTGATTTCGTTATTTATTACGATTCAAATTCATGACATTCTCCTGAGACCTAAACGAGTTTGACTCGCTCGAATTCGTGTTGGGTTTAATTCACTTCAGTAGAATGATTTTTAGGAGAAGAGGATTCGATTCTCGTATTCACTGATCTTCCCCTTTATTTTTTTATTAGAACTAAGATCTTGCTTGAAGATAAACAAGGCTCGGCATATTTTTTTTCCCCTTTTTTTTAAAGCATTCGATTTACTGCTATTGAGAATGGAGGGGGACGGAGATGAAATAGATTTAGGAAGCTTCTTGAGTACGCCAGACTATAAAAATATCTTGCTAATTTATTTAAATTTAATTATATTATAAACGTCTCGTTCAACGCCAATTAAAATTTTGAACTCCTCTAAAGGAATGCCGCTAGATGATTTTAGGGTTTTACCCACGTTCCGAACTCAATGGAACGTGTTTCGGAGGCTAATTTGATTGTATGCGCGAGTCACGGAAGTAAAAGATCAATTTTAAATTAAATTGATTAAAATAGTTCCAAGCGTTTCGAGCTGCCAAGGTCAAACGACAACTCCGATTGCTACGAAAATTGAAATCCGATAATAACTAACTATTACGGATCCAATGGAACTGGTTTCGTCGAATTCCGGGACTGTGCCTCGTAAAGCTATTTTAAATGTCAATTTAAACTATATATTATTAAAACTGAACAAAACACTTCCAAACTCAATTTCAACACTTTCACTACCTTCAGTGCTATCGATATAAATTTTATAAGCCTTCAAATTATTTTAACAAGCTTAAAATTCCAGCTTCAACATTTTGCCCAATCTTCAGTTTATAAAATTCAATAAATTAATTATCAAGTAAGTATTAATATCTTGAATTCGAATTAAAATTAACTTTTAATTATTTAAAATCAATTAATTATTCCAATTTAAATTGTTATAAATTCCGGGTCCTCACATTCCTTCCCCCTTAAAAGAATTTCGTCCCTGAAATTACTAGTTAGGAAGAATGAACCAATACCCGTTTACCCTTCCCCCAAAACCAACAGTTTTATCAACATCCTACCAACTATCCTTTATTAAAACCCCTTATCACATCAACCAACTTCCCAAAACCTTCTATAGTTTCAATCAATACCCTTTTTCTTAATCGTTCAAAATTCAATTTAAAACTAAATTTAGAATTATCCAAATTTCCTCAAAAAAATTCTAACTCTCTAAATTCCCGAAATTTTTTGTCAGCGTCTCCTTTGCGCGGCTACTCGGTACTACTACAAAAGGCCTCTACGGGCTCCCAAATTCCAAAAAGAAAACAGAAAGCCAAGTGGATAGATCAAAAACCCAATCCAATTCATACAGAAATTAAAATACATACCTTTTTGTCGGGCAATTCACATTTATCTTTTGGAATCAAATCCAATTTTCTTTTCCCCCTTTTAATACCTGCATAACTTACTTAGCAATAATATCTCATCATAGCCCTTTCAAATCTTTACATACTTTTCCTTACAGAAGTTTTCATATCCATTTCTATTCAAACTAGTTTTCCCCACTTCATTCGATTTCAATTTATTTAAAAAAATTCATATTGAATTTTTATCTTTCAAATATAACTGATTCACATTAGTTTCATCTACTAATTTATTTTAATTTCCAATTTGAAATTATTTGTCGTTAACAAAATTTTCCTAATATTTTCAAAAAAATTCTAACTCCCAAAATTTTCGAAAATTTTTGGCAGAGTCCCCTTTGTACGGAGGAGCTTTTGCAATTTAACAAGAGATATAAATATATATACATCGACCCACACGGTCGGAAAAGGCAAAAACAGTTCATATTTCCTATTTTTATTGCGTAGGCGTAGCTTATTTAGCATTTTAAGCATGCGGCTTATTTATTTTAGAAATTTGTGCAATCCAAATCCAGCCAAACGGCCTTCAGGTACGTGTACTTACTCCATTTAAACTATAAGTGCCAAATATAGAAAATCTATTAGTATTTCACTTATTTTCAATAGCTAAACACAAGCTTTTCGAAAGCAACAAACTCCAAATGCTTACCATAAGCGATTTATTTAACTTTAAAGATTATTCAATTGCTTTCTATCAATTCATAAGCCGTTTCATTCAGTTTCAAACCTTTGCAACTCAATTTCTTACATCCAGTTTATTTTTAATCCAAACAAGTTCATATTCACTTCAAATGATTTCAGAATCAATTTAATTTAATCTCTGTCGACTCATAGAATTTTAATTATTTTGTTTACGTCAAACGACAATTTATTTTATGCAAATTTGACAATATTCGCTTAATAGGGTATTCTATTTTAGTTTTTATTCTATCACACTTCATCCATTTATTATTTAACTCAATTAACCCACTTCAATTTTTAATTCAATTACTTAATTCGTTATCGAATTTATTTTATTAATACAAGGCTATTCTCAATTTATTTCTATTCGCTTGTGTTTTGTTTTGCACCCAAACCATTTCTATCATAATCACTTCTCTTATATCCAATTTACTTGCAAATTTCATTAAATGTTATTCAAATCACCCTTGAATTTTATTTGTAATTCAAACCATCACATTTTTCAACCCAACTCTATTCTATTTTTATTTTACAACATTTCCTCTTTTTAATTTATTAGCAAATCTAAGTCGAATTCTATTTACAGTTTGAATTCATTTTCAAATTCCATTATTAACGTACAATTCCTTTTTATTTATCCGAGTTAAACTTTATTAATATACTCTATCGAATAATTATTTAACCCATTTAGCTTTCTCCCAATCTCTAAATCAATATTCGGTTTTAATTACAAAATTACTTCATTAAAACTCCAGTTTGGATTTCCTTTTATTTCCCCAAAATCCTAACACCTTTATTTCAAAATTTTAGAAAAGCTTTTAAAGTAACATAATACTATTAAAATAACTCTTTATAAAAATACCTTTTATAACTCGATGTCTCAACCAGTCCATCCTTGTTCTCACAGAAATTCAGTCATACGTTGATCAGGTGTAGGACTGAAAACCTATAAGTACTTGGTAAACCCGTTTTCAACATCCAGTGAAAATACTTTGAAAATAATTTTATTGAAAATATAGAAAACAGATTTTTTTTCTTTGAAAATAGAGGAAATATCTTTGGTGAGAATGCTCTAGAAATCATCACCCCCATCCACGGTCGCAGTTAACCCGATGGTTACGTTGCCATCCCGACAAAATCCATAGATAACTGTAGGCCTCCGCGCCCCACGATTACACCATGGAACCCACGACAGATCGCAACTACAACTGGGGTTACGTAGCTATCACAGCAAAAACTCATATAACTGTAGGCATCAGCGCCATCGAATTTCGCTGCCAAAAATGAAACTTCTCCACTCCACTTGACCATAGATCGCAGTCTACCGATGTTGCGTTGCCTTCCCGGCAAAATCAAGTGTAGACCGTTGACACTCATCCTCCACACGATTTTCGCTATGGTCTCCACAGTAGATCGCAGCGACATCGAGTTACACTGTCGTCACAGCATAACCCAAATGCATCTGTAGGCATCAGCGTCCTCAACTTTCACTACCCAATAATCCTCAGGAACTAGTTTTGTCAGGACTCCTCACAGGATCAACTTTAGAACCCCCTGGGCTCAAGGTAGCACCACCCGGTGGCACTCCTGAGAAGTTCATTTCAAGGGAGCGCCTTTTTCCCCAGAGCCATCATCAAAACATTTTATACTATACACATATAGTATCTTCAAATCATACACCTAGTATGACCTCATACAAAAATCATTTATACAAAATCGATTATTCCAAAATCGATAATTCTCAAATTAGGCTTTCCAAATTCCAATATTGATTTTACTCAAAAATCAAAAGCCTTTCCAAATCCAAAGGTTCTCAAAACCTTTTCCAAAATCCTCATAAGATCCTTTATATATATATATATATATATATATATACAGATATATAAAATTTTAAAAACTTTGGATCCTTTCAAACTTGTATAAAACTCCTTTTTATACTTCAAACACCTTCAAAAATCCTTTTCTTTCAGCAATAGATTTAACAAGGAAAGATTTATCTTATATAACAAAGATATATATAAATTTGTTTATTCAAAATCAAATATTCAAATTTTATTACTCTTTCCAATATCAGCTTCATTTCTATTCTCATTCACTTAGTTACAATTGTCTCAATACTATTGAATCATCACTTCAATTCTTATCTCAGCTGGGTATTAAATCCATAACAGTTTGAACTCCGACCAGTTTATTTTTAGAAAATAGCTTGATAATTTTTAAAAATAGATAAGTAGTTGAAAATAGTAATTGGTTTATAAAATAGTTGAAAAGTTGTTAAATAGTCCCAAAAATAATTGTAAAACAAGAATAAAATAATTTGGCTTTAAGAAAGAAAAGTTGTATATATTTAATAGCTCAAAAAAATAAGTTTATACCAAACAGTTTATATTGAAAGTAGTCAAGAGTCAACTGTTCACTTCCCCACAATTTGACTTAAATTTCCACTTCCATTTAATTGACTCAATTCTAACTTGAATAACTTCAGTTTCTATTGAAATTTATTTAAACCCAATCCAAGTTGAATCACCCTTGATTCCCTTCCCAATTTAAATCAAATTCCATCTGATTTTAATCCTGTTCAACTTTAATTATAATTTCATGTAATTCCCATCAATTTGAATTATTATCAATTAAACCCATATCAAATTCAAATCATTTCAATATAATCCAATTCAATTTCCCATTTATATTCTTAAACTTATACATCTTCAATCACCAGTCCTATTAATCCAAACCAAATTCAATTTTTGAACTAATTCAATTTAAATCTTGAATTTAAACTATCTCGAATTATATAGATTCGAGTTAAATTCTCAAAGGTTGGTTCAACTCTTTAAACCAAATTAACTTTTATTTAAAGTTTATAAACAATTTAATTTCTGAGTCCAATCCTCAAAATTCCTTTTTAAATTATCTTAACTTATGTATTTCATGGTTCAATACAATTTTATTTTAAAATTTTAATTTATTACTAAATTTTATCTTCCAGTTTGAAGCCAGTTTAGGAACTAGCTTATTTTACAAGTCAATTATTCAAATTTATAATTCAAGGTAATTCCATACCCTTAATTCCAAATGAAAGTTTAACTTCCCTTTTTCTCGATAATGGATATATCACCACACTTCATTTCTATTTCATTTAAACCAAATCAATTCACAATTTAAAGATTTTTATTAACAATAGGATGATATCATCCAATTTATTTTAAAACGTCATCCATTTTCAATTTTAAATCTCAAACCCGTTTTGAGATCACACAAATTCCCAATTAAAATCAACCATTTAACTTTCCAAGTTCTATTCCAATTATCTATGATATCATGTATATCCATACATATATACATATTTATTTCTTGGCCCTTCCAGCCATATTTTAAAATTTTAAACCACCTTTGGTTTCAAATTCAAATCAATTTCAAACAACCCATTGTTTCCAACAAATCCCGATTATCCAAATAATACTTATTTATCATTTTCATTACTTTGAAACCAAATTTTCAAATTCTGGGATTAGATTTAGAATTTCATTTTAAATCACTTAAATTTTTATTTAGTTGTATTTTTGTTCCTACTTAATTTAATTCCAATTCTAGACTTCAGTTTGGTTGAATTATATGACTTCTTAATTTTAATTTCAATAATTAACAACCAATCACCTTAATATTCATTACAAGGGAATATTACTTATATATCAAAATATACTTTTATATAAAATCATTTAAAATCTTTATATAAGAAAATAACAAGTACGCTCTCATATATATATATATATATATATATATACACTCAACTCATTCTCGAGTTCTACTGACTCTATTTAATGAGTAATCCCACCAGAGCCAAGGTTCTCGCTTAACCTTTTAGCTCTGATACCAAATGTAACGACTCGAAATTTTCGAACCCGAAAATTCCAGATAGTTAAGAAAAAAAGAAGAAAGAGATAGAAGAAGAAGAACAGAAACAACATCTCACATTCGCAGCGGATAAAATATAATAATAAATAATAACAGATTACAAAAGAATACTATATCTGTCGATTACATTTAATATACATCAGAGTTTTGCATTTACATACAGTTACTGAATATACACAATTATCATGACTCAGATTGACAATAATATAAATACAGCGGAAATACTTCATACAATATTGCCATCCAGCTCGCCCCCTGAGCTCCAAAACGTCCTAACCTGAAAATCTGTAATACTCGGTCTGACCCGAGCATTACACCAAAGTAACACCCGGGTCAGGCTAGAAACCAGCGTGAATAAACCCATCTAACATGGAATACCAAAGCAAACAACTTATATAAAACCCGGGGTAACTTATATCAATTTAACCAATTCACAATTTGCTTTAGACAATAGTTATTTCACCTATCAATTTCTAAGTACCAAACTTAGATAAAATAATCCAATTTTCTGAAATCATTTCATTCTTGCCTATCGATTTCACAAATCAATTTATAAAAATTCGAAGTGGTTTCGGGCATTTCCTAATACCCGACCCCTGTCTCTTCGAGACTCATATTATCCTAACCCAAGTTATTCAAATGAAATTCACAACATTTCATATTAGAGATATCAACTCATTCAAAGCATCCGATACCGTTCAATTATCCATAAGCAAAGCTTAATCACATACAAATTAATTCAATTGATTCCAATTGAATTTCAAATCTCAACCACTTAGATTCCTTCATTTAATATTAATTCCAAATCAATTAATTAATCAACTCTTCATTATTCATCTTAATTAATCACACTGGATTAATTATCTTTCAATTGCACTCAAGTAATTATCTCCAATTAATTTCACGATATTAATTATTCTTAACCCAAAATCAATAAGTAATCTTAATTACTTCATAAATTAATTAACTATATCATTCCCTTAACTACTTAATTGATTAACTTCTCATAAGTCACTTATATTGATTAATTCATCTTAAATTACATCCTTAATTATATAAATTATGAATTCCAATTTCATTTCCATTTATCCTAATCCAAATTAATTACATTAATTAAACCCCGATATTAATCATTCTCAAACAACCTCTACCTATATTTAACTATCTTTTATTTACTTCATTAAATAAATTACTTACTCCTTAATTAATTATCTCATTTAATCTCTTGCTTTCTTCCGCAAAGTAATTATATTTCATTAATTTCATTAAGAAATTACTTGACAAACCATTCAATTATTATTTTGATTTACTTACACTTAATTAGTTTACTTGAAACTTAATTAATTAATTCAACTCATTCGTTACCAAATTAATTAACCCAAATCATTAATTAATTGAATTAATAAATTATCCATTTTAATTACCCTACTAATTTAATGTATCTCAAATCATTAAGCCTTTAGTAACCTTTAAAACGGAAACATTTTCTTATTTATGTTTAAGTTTAAAACAACTTAAAATTCCCAATACTTCGAGTTAAGCAACAATTAACTCGAAAACCATCCAAAACCAAAATCACCAGATCATCAATTCACAGTCCATATCAAATCAATCCAATCATTCAACCAAATATTTAAATTTAACCATTTAAATTTAAACAGAAATCTAACAGAGTGAGATTTACTCACCTTTTATTTGCTGTTTTTCAATCCAATCCAAACCTCGACTGATTTTCTCCATGACTTTAAACCTTGTAAAACATTTTACATGTTATTAATATTTTAAGTACTTGAAAAGTCCGTTATCTCCTATTAATTAAATTTTAACTAATCTGTTCGAATTAATATTAACTTTAAAAAAAATTAAAGTTTTTTTTTTCAAATCAAGACTTTTCCAAAATCCCAAATTTCAAAATCCTATGTTGTCAGCCAACCCAATAAACTTTAGTAATTACCTAATTTATTCGTATGACAGTATATATATATATATATATATATATATATATATATATATTTTATAAACAACAGAAAGAGGGAGAACTCATACCCAATGCAGAGCATAGACCCTGGCTATCTCCTTCCTCCACGAAATGCCCTCATCTCCTCTTCTGGGCATGAGTTAAAGACACAGCCAAGTACGCGAGAGATGACATCGAGCTTCATCACCCAAAGCTGAACCAAACATCCCTATTGCTCCATCCACTACGGCACCCATCAACTCCATCGTCCCCCCTACATCGAGTCGAACGCGACCATAAGCCGAAAAACCCCAGACCCAGGGAACCTCAAATTGATCCACTCGAGACCGACCACCTCCTGATCATCGCCGCCATTCACGGCGTTGCCTTCCACCGCGAGCCCTTCCTTGTGCGCACGCGAACCCCAAAAATCGATTGCGTCCTCCCATACACAGTTTGAACGAAAATTGATTTCGTTCTTTATTGCGATTCAAATTCGTGAAATTCTCCTGAGACCTAAACGAGTTCGACTCGCTCGAATTCGTGTTGGGTTTAATTCACTTCGGTAGAATGATTTTTAGGAGAAGAGGAATTCGATTCTCGTATTCACTGATCTGCCCCTTTTTTTTTAATTAGAACTAAGATATAGCTTGAAGATAAACAAGGCTCGGCATATTTTTTCCCTTTTTTTTTAAAGCATTCGATTTACTGCTATTGAGAATGGAGGGGGACGGAGATGAAATAGATTTAGGAAGCTTCTTGAGTACGCTTGACTATAAAAATATCTTGTGTTGTTAAAAATATCTTGCTAATTTATTTTAAATTTAATTATACTATAAACGTCTCGTTCAACGCCAACTAAAATTTTGAACTCCTCTAAAGGAATTCCGCTAGGTGATTTTAGGGTTTTACCCGCGTTCCGAACTCAATGGAACGTGTTTCGGATGCTAATTTGATTGTATGCGCGAGTTACGGAAGTAAACGATCAATTTTAAATTAAACCGATTAAAATAGTTCCAAGCGTTTCGAGCTGCCAGGGTCAAACGACAACTCCGATTGCTATGAAAATTGAAATTCGATAATAACTAACTATTACGGATCCAATGGAACTGGTTTCGTCGAATTTCGAGACTGTGCCTCGTAAGGCTATTTTAAATGTCAATTTAAACGATATATTATTAAAACTGAATAAAACACTTCCAAACTCAATTTCAACACTTTCACTACCTTCAGTGCTATCGATATAAATTTTATAAGCCTTTAAATTATTTTAACAAGCTTAAAATTCCAGCTTCAACATTTTGCCCAATCTTCAGTTTATAAAATTCAATAAATTAATTGTCAAGTAAATATTAATATCTTGAATTCGAATTAAAATTAACTTTTAATTATTTAAAATCAATTAATTATTCCAATTTAAATTGTTAGAAATTCCAGGTTTTCACATCAGCGGTGAACAATGTCGTCGTGATCATCTGTGCAAGTGTACCAGTGGGTTAGTGTGTTTGAGAAGTGAGGATTGACTCGAGGGATGACTCGGGTATTTGGATAAGTGACTCGAGTAGGGACTTGAGTAGGTCGCGAGTGAAATCATGTTTCCAGGTTTAAAGTTTTAACAATCTAAGGTTTTTTTTTAAAAAAAAGAGAGTTTTACTTGGGTAGGACTTGAGCGACCTTCAGGTTGAACCTAAAGCATGTTTAAAACAGTTTTAAAAGTTTTATAAAAAGCAAGTGTTAAATTTAGATTAAATCTAGTTTAAACTATTTTATGATAAATGTTTTTAAACTATTTGATTAAAGAAGTTATATGATTTGTTAACTTAAATTTGTGAAATGCTTAAGTTATTTTAAAACTTAATTTTTTAAAAGTAATTAAGTATTAATTAAAAGGATGAAATGTTTTAAATACATGTGTTAGTTAAAATTAAGTAATTAAAGTAAATAATTTATCTTGAAAGTTAATTAAGGTTTTAATGATTAATGATTAATTTAATTAATAAAGTAATTAAAGTGTAATTAATTAATTTAATTAATAAATGATTTAGGATTAATTAATTTATAAGGGTTTAGTTAATTAAATAAGGATTAATTAATTGATAATTAAGAATTAATTAATTAAGAAATTAAGATTAACTAATTTATAATTATAGGTTAATTAATTAGATGATTAAAGATTAACTAATCAACGATTAAAGATTAATTAATTAAGTAATTAGAGATTAATTAATTGATAATTAAGGAATAATTAATTAAGTAATTAAGATTTATTTATTTATAATTTGAGATTAATTAATTAAGTAATTAAGGATTAATTAACTGTTAATTAAGGATTGATTAACTGGTAATTAAGGATTAGTTCATTTGTTATTAAGTAATATTAATTAATAATTAAGGTTTATTAATTAATAGTTAAAGGATAATTAATTAATTAATTAAAGATTAATTAATTGATTATAAAGGTAATTAAGGAATGATTAATTAATTAAATGGTATGTAATTAATTAATTAATGATTGATTAAGCAAGGTTAAATGATTAATCCTTAAGCAATTAATTTAAATTGAATTACTTAAATTAATTCTAATATGGATTAATAATTCTTGCTTGTGGATGATAATTTGAGTAGAATGTCTGGATTGACTGATATCCATTGAATGATAATCTTTGATATTCTGTGATGTGGTATTAGATATATATGTGGTAAACGTATGTTATTTATCTATGATGAATGCTGTGTGAATTCAAAGTAATTGAATTGAATTGTTTAACCTTAAACAACTTGACTTTTAAAATGGTGTTTGGATTTCGATGAGACCGAGATCGGATATCAAGTTTGATTATCCGAAAACCACATTGACCCAAGTTAAACGTTAGGTTGTGAAATCTCATGTGAATATCGAGATGGAGTTTCAGAGTGCAAGGGTTATTGTCGTTAAGTCTGAGAATGATTCCAAAATGAGTGTAAGGAGATAATGCCTTTGGTTTCATTCGAACCTGAAACGAACTTGAATGGATTGAATGCTACCAGACCATCGTCAATGGAGGACGATGAACATTCCAAGATGTGTTCTTAAAAGGTAATCGTAGCCTCAAGCCCCATCAACCAGAAATGGCTAAAATAAGGGAGGTGCAACAATGTTAAGTCGGTAGCACCCAAGTAGGACGAGATTTACCCATGTTTAGAGGTCCCTTTTTATTCGGCTAAATGGACAGTTGTTGGCCACAACTGCGGGGTTCTCTTATTCGGGACTGTCCAGTAAGGGATAGTTCCGGCCTTGTGTTTCAGGGGATTTAGGGTGGATCCCTGGTACGGTGATCTAGGCTACGTACTGTGACGGACGGTACACTAGTAGCCCTACCATTGATGGAAACTCATTATCCCTACGTGCCTTTACGGTTTTGATTGTATAACTCACTTTGTGGCTAGTATGCTGGAATTTAATCATGTAACAATTTCAGCTATGCGAATATTTATTTGAAAACCCTAGACACTATTATAATATCACTGGATTTCCTATCAAATGATTTGGTTAGCATAAGGTAAAAACTTACCCATATTTATGAGTGGGAAGTCTTACGTGATACCTTTATTTCCAAATGATTTTTAAAGTTAAACAACTAAACTGTTTACTCACACCAGACCCATGTCTGACCCGGAGTTTATTTATTTTTTTCTTAAATTCTTGGGTGCTCAAATTTTGATGAGTAGCCAAGTGATCAGGTTTAGCTTGACGTATTTTGGATAGCTTGGAGCAGGAGCCTGGCGTAGCTATATATCTATTTCCGCTGTGTTAAAACCTTTTTGACTGTTGTGTTTTGAAATGTAATGGATGGACAGATCTTTATAACTATCTAATGTAATGAAGTTGTGTAACTGTGTGTATTTTGATGTAAAGACTGTGTATTAGTTATGTGAAATATTATATTTTGTTCCGTTTCCACTGTGAGATTCTGATATTGTTATTTATTTCTTTCTATCTATTCTTTTTCTACCTATTTTTTTCTTATTGATGATACGTCTTTCTATGGAAAGAAAGACGGGTCCTCACAATATGGCTTCCTTATACCCTTCATTCCTATAGGGACCTTTCGGTTCTCTTTCATGCTGCTGTAAGTTTGCATTCTGATCCAAATTCAGAGGCTCGACATCGTCCATCTGACGCGCTCTTTCATGCTCAACATTCGGATAAATTATGCTTCTTGTCAAAATACGTCGGCACCGACATAATTAGACTTCTCGGTACTGACCTGTCCATGTATTAAGGTGTTGTCCCTACTTGTTTTGCTCCATTCCCTTGTCCATCTGCTCCTCTTTCTGGCCTTCGACACTGATTTCCAATAACTCTGGCTGCTCTTTGTTTTTCCATCTGTTAGAAGAATCCATTCATGTAACATCCGTCATTTTAAGGTTCGAATCTAAGTGCTATAGATGTTGCAGTCATCCATAGTATTAATTTCCAGTAACAAAATGCGACTATGTTAATTGTATCAATAACATCAAAAGCACAGGAACACGAAATTTGCTTAAACAAAACAACGTTCGCATTTCATTTCAAAGATAATATTTCATTTTCATTACATTATCTCAAACGTTTCCTTGGTTTAGATAAAATATAATTATTACAAAATACTCCAAGAGTGACATATGCCCCTTTGGTTGATCAGAATTTACTAGTAGATAGTTATAACATTTGTCACTACATACATTCCAACCAAATAAAACTTCAACACAGCGGATAATATATGTACAAGTTCCTACATAGCTATTTCTACCTCTTACACACCCCCGAAAGCTTTATTCATTCATTTTAAACAACCTGTAAACCCTTACTCCCGACCTACTCAAATCAAATCATGAGCACCTGAGAGGTTAAGGGGAAACATAAACTTCAAGTTAGACAAAAAGCCTGTAAATAATATTATACCATCTCGATTTATGGATATCTAGTGAGACTACGACATTGAGCGAAACGAGTTTTCTCCTCACTAATATCTTTTAAAAATATACCTTTTGCAAATCAAACTCCTGCAACCACAATGATTAAAACAAACAATAAAAATGCATGCATGCAACATGGGTAATCTTGACCAATCTATCTAAATCAATAGACTATCTATCCTAACATCATAGTTTTCTTAGGGTAACTACAAACCTATAGTTGACTCAGCCTACCAGATATATCAAATTCTCTAACATATTGTTAGAAGGAAACTTGATGGTTGTTCAAAACTTACTATCCCAAGGGTCACTCTAATCTTAATTTTTTATGGGCTCACCGATAAACTACCTAATTTTGTATGTTCCTTTCTGTATGCGAACCTACTTTTTAGTCTTACCTGTGGCAAAGCCCTATGAACTGGAATTATGGACAAATATAAGCTGGGGGTTAAAAGCCGAAGTATAAGGCGTTACCCTCCACCAGTCCCATTCAGTTTTCTAATCTCCGCATCAATTCATCCTATCGCAATGTATCTAATGGTGATAAGAACAATAATCTCTTTAGTAAAATTCTGGGCTAAGTATCCCTTTTATTTCATTGAGAACATAATTATTTATAAATTATTTTACCCTTGAAATCATACTTTTAAACATGGAAAGTATAGCCCTTTACTTTATCCAAAATATTTATTCCATGATATATGCTTTTATAAAATAATATCGATGAAATTCAATATCATTTTGAGGTAGTCGCTACTCAAAACTATAGGCCACTAAGCCAAAATAATAAAACTCTTAAATTGATAAAGTGCGGCATAATTATCACTAACATGGGTCTTCGCACTAATTTAATTGTCGAAAACGATGGTAAAGAACTTGATTTAATAAACCGTAAGACCATAGGGTCGATATAAATCTATGTCTCCTCTCATAGTATCGAGTTTTATAGGTTTGCATAGTATAAAGTTATAAAGTTTAAAAACACGGGAATGTCGACATTGATGACTGTCAGCATCAATGCTTCAAAGAGAAACGCGACGTCATTATCGCTGTTATAGATCAACTTTGAAAGTAATGGATTCGGCATCACTGCCTAAAGGAGTTGGCATAGCACAAATAGCGGCATCACTGCCTTGTAGGTTTGGCGTCGATACTGAAAACCTTCTGCATCATTAGCGCCGACATAGATGTTTTGTGGTTTTATTGTACAAGAGATTAATATAGTAAACCAGAGGCAATATTACCTTACGGAGTCGACATCATTATTAAAACCATGCAACATTACTTACGTCAAAGTTATTGATGTCGACTTTGATACTTTCCTTCATACTTTAACCAAGGCCGATCCATTTCATTTCAACCGAAGTTGATGTCCTAGGTATCGCCCGTGATTGACGTCGAAGACCATAAACACGACATAATGAAATGCGGCATCGTAAACCTCGACGTGGCAAAGCCGTAATTATGGTGAAAATTATTTTCTTGCTAATAAAAAGTAATTCCTTTTCACCAAGTCCTATTGTTTATCCTAATCTTATTGAATAATAATTTTCTTTATTAAAGCCTTTTTAGAAATCTTCTAGGGTTCAGAGATTTCATTCCTAAAACATTTGCAAACCTATTGATTTATATTAATATTTTAAAATAATCATCAAGCTTTTTTAACCCAAATAATCAATAATAAATCACAAACACTTGGGACCCATAAATCAGATTTAATATATTCTTTAACATATAAAAATTCAAGGGCTGAAAAAATTATTTAACTATTTTTAACGATTAAAACCCGAAATTAACCATTTTCTCCACTTAGAAAATTATACTTGCTTGGAAATTTATGAAATCTAAAACCCGCTTATAGAATAATGTTTCTAACATCATATCAAAATTTCAAGTCTATTGGGTATCAAAAATAGGTTTTCACACTTAAAAAACATATTAGATAATTCCACAATAATCCAATAATTCGTCCTTCGAGCATATAGCCATCAAAATTAAAACATAGCATAATGAAATCAAAAGATATGGGTTTATACTTAAACCAAAAATAATAGATAAATCTTGAGATGCATAACCATTATTCACCTTGATTTGATAAAGAAACTTGAGATTTGAGTTAACAATTGATTTCCTCTAGCTTAAATTTTGATTTGCTAGCTTTGTCTTCCTCTTTGCTCTCTTGTAACAGCCGACCTTACTCTCTCTTTAGTTTGTGTAAGTATAAGTGGGGAAGGAAATAAGAGAATAAGGATTTATGTTTAGGAAATAAGGTATAGTCTCGTTTTTCCCTTAGCATATATTCATCATTCTTGTCTAAGTTTTAAACCATTCTTATTAACTCATTCATTAAGGCATAACCCCTATTAATTATAGAATCTCAATCCTCTTATCCTTTTACATTATTTTATTTAATTTTTCTAATTAAATATCCTAGATAATGTTAATAAAAATTAAGGTCGATACAGACTCCACTCCTTAAAGAATCTCATCCTTGAAATCATGATAAGGTATATGCCAGTAATCATAGCTATAAACATGGAACACACCATTAGAACAAATCAGGATAAATATCTCTAATCTTGTCCTTTATCCCCAAAGTACATTCTCTCTTGTCATCACTCCCTGGACTTTTACTAATTTGACTGCCTTGTTCCTGAGCTTCTTCTTATCCCTAGCTACAATACGAACTAAATGTCCAACTACCGTCATGTCCAGTTCCACCACTAAGTCTTCCATTGCATTCAGAATGATAGTAGTTTCTAGATTTCGAATATACTTTCTAAGATGAGAAATATGAAAGACGTTGTAGACTCCTGCCAAACTGCTTGGTAACTTTATCCTATAAGCGAGTTTCCCGATCCTTTCTACAATAGGAACAATAAACCTAGTGCTAATGTCCCTGATTTCCCAAATCTTACTGTATACCCTTCAATGGAAATACTTTAACGAAAACATGATCTCCAACTAAGAAATCAAAGTCTTTCTGTCTCTTATCTTTATATCTTTTCTGCCTAGATTGAGCTTTCTTCATCCTAGCTTGGATTAACTCAATCTTTTCTGTGGCTTCTCTTACCATTTTCAGACCATGAACTAATCCATCTTCGATCTCTAACGAACATATGAGTGATTTATACGGCCTTCCTATAAGGCTTCAAAAGGTGTCGTCCCTATAATAGGCTGATAACTATTGTTATAGGAAAATTTCGACCGAGTGTAGATGGTCTTCCCATCATCCTTCAAAGTCAAGCACACAAGCCCTTAAAAAATCCTCCAAGACTATTAACTCTTTTTATTCCCCCATCGGCATATGGATGGTAAGCGGTACTCATCTTGAGCTTGGTACCTAAAACCTCTTTTAGACTCTTTCAGAATTTGCTAGTGAATAATGAAACTATATTGCTAAGAATCATATGCAGTCTTACTATATTCTTCATAAATAGCTTAGCTAAAAAGGTGTCGTTCTTGTCGACTTAACATGTATATAGTGTGCACTCTTAGTCAGTCTATCCACTAAAACCCAAATGCTTTAATTTTTTCTATTAGATCTTACCAACCCGTCTATGAAGTCCATAGATATAGAATCAAATTTCCATACTGATATTTCCGAAGGCTACTGATGCTCGACTTCTACTTGCTGGCGAGTCGGACACTATTTTACCCATAAGCCTACATCCCTTTTCATACCTTCCCAGAAAGAAACTTATGTTCATCTCCTGATACATCTTAGTTCCTCCAGGATGAATAGTGAACCTTGGTCGATGAAATTCCCTAAGAACTTCTTTCCTTAGGTTACCAGCATATGGAACACATATCTGTCCTTTCTTCCTTAACCATCCATTATGATCAAGATAAAAATCCTTCAAGTCTTCAATCCCATTTCCACTTTCCAATCTCTAATTCATTCAGTTAGCAATGGATCGTCATTTTGCTAGGGAGCAATCCTTTCAATCAATACTGGTCGAACTTTTAAGCAAGATAACATTGTAGCACTCTGACTAGAACTAGCCGTTGATCTTAATTGCAAACTACATATGGTCAATTCCTCTAAAATTTTCATTCCGCTATCATTGCTAATACTGCATTCTGATGTTCTCTACTAAGCGCATCTACTACCTTGTTTTTCCTAGCGTATTCTCAATTTCATAATCATAAGCAGCTATAAATTTTAACCATCTCTGTTGTCTCATATCTAACTTCTTCCAAGAGAACAAATATCTTCAAGACTTGTGATCCGTATACAACTCGAATTATTCTCTTAAAAGATAATATCTCCACACTTTCAGAGAAAAAATTACGGCAGCCAACTCTAAGTCATGCTAACTTCATGCGGTGTGAGCTATTGAGAAGCATAGGCAATCACTTTACCCCTTTGCATTAACATAGCTCATAATCTCATTCTGCACACATAGGTATACACCACTAAATCCTGATTTCCATCTAGTATAACTAGCATAGGTGCATTGGCTAATAAATGTTTCATCTTCTAGAATGCCTCGTCACGTTTATCAGTCCAAACATATTTCACGTCCTTCCTTGTCAACTTTTCCATTGGTGCTACTATACGGGTGAAGTCCTTGAAAAATCTCTGGTAGTAGCCAGCTAACCTAAAAAACTCTTTATCGCAGTCACTATCTTTGGTCTCTTTCAGTTATTAATAGCTTCTACCTTTGATGGATCTACTGACAACCCTTCTTCTAAGACTACATGACCGAGAAACTTCTTTCTTTCAGAAATGACACTTAGAAAGTTTTGCTTTCAGTAGATGTTGCCTTAATGTCTCAAACATTATTCTAAGGTGAGTCTTATGATCTTGCTCATTCCTAGAATATATCATAATGTATATATAAATACTAATACGAATCTATCCATATGCTCTCGAAAGATTCAGTTCATCAAATCTATGAAGAAAGCAGACGCATTAGCCAGTCTGAATGACATTACTAACCACTTGTAAAAACCCTATCTTATTTGAAATGCCATTAAAGGAATACTGTCTTCTGCTACCCTCAATTGATGGAACCTGTCACCAAATCTAGGTTAGAAAATACTTTGGCTCCACTCAGCTGATCAAATAAATCATCAATTCTCGGCAAAGGATATCTATTCTTCACCGTCATCTCATTAACTTACGATAATCGATACACAATCTTAATGACCCGTTCGATTTCTTCATGAATACCATAGCCACTCCCCAATGTGAATTGCTTGGTCTAATAAAAACTTTTCCTTCTAAATCCACCAGCTGTATCTTTAATTCCTTCATCTCGGTAGGTGTCATCCTATTAGGTGGTCTACATACGAGTCCAGATCTAGGTGCAAGATCTGTATGAAACTCAATAGTTCGTTTCAGTGATAGCCCTATCAATGGCTCAAAGACATCGACAAACTCTCTAATAATAAAAACTCGGTTCAACTCGTCTTTCTCCTCCATTGCATCCAATAAAGTATAAACATCAGAATTCGAGTTCTCTACTGAATATATGATTCGGTTGCTACTATTAGGGTGCCTTAGCGATATTTTTCTATCTTGGCAAGATACCCTAGCATCATATTTACTTAACCAGTCCATATTGAAAATTATCCCAAAGCCTACGAAATCAAACACATGCAAATTGCAGACAAATATATGACCTAATAATTCAAGCTCTAACTAGTTCCATCTCATCCCTAAAGTTGCATACCCTCCTATTGAATTCGCAACCCTCAAGGAAGTAACTAGGCATGAGGGTTCTAGATTAAGCTTATCTACCAAACAATGAGATATAAAAGAATGTGATGCACCAGTGTCAGACAATACTCTAATAGGTATACCATAAATCAAAAGCGTACCTCCCATCATAGCCTTCCCTTTCTCCTATATTATGGGTTTGGAGGCAGATAGTTCCAAAGCACATACCTTTCCTTTCTCCACTTTAGTTGGTTCCTAGCACTGATTCTTATAGTGTCCAATCTGGTTACAGTTAAAGAACTTGACGTTCTTTCCACACCCTCGTTCCATCACTAGATTGACATTCATATGCGAAATGCTCTTTCTTGTCATACTCGTAACACACAACTTCGGCCATTCCTTTCTTGACAGCTCCACCCATCTGAGCTCCCTTTTTATGAAAGAACTTTCTTTTTCGACTCTACCCATTTTGGGTCTCCACTGCTTTGTTATCGCTAAATAAAGAAAGCACTCTTTATTCCTCAAAGTCATCTCTACTATCACGTCACATGGATCCTTGAGATGTGGCAAGGTAGCCCTAGTAAGCTATGGTCTTAATCCATGGATTGACTTTTCATTTCTCTTTATCACTACATCAACTGTAGTGTACCCATACCAAGATAACTCCTTAAATCTTGTTTCAAACTCAAGCATAGTCATATCACAGTGCACCAATTTAGCAAAATTTTTGAGCAAAGTAGACTTAGAAATTTCTGACCTAAAACTCTCTTCGAACCTCCTTCGAACTTTTCTGAAGTCAAATTCTCTTCTGGCACATCAACAGTTACATTGTTCCACCAGTACAATGCAGCTCCTTGTAGTTTTCTGGATGCCAACCTTCTTCTGCTCGTTATTTAGACCTAAATCAATAAAATTCCTTTCATAATGGAGCGGCCAATTCTCCAACTCAATAGTGTCCTCAGTTCCAATGAATGGCTTCCCTCCAAGTCCTGCATAATCCCTACTCAAAACATCATAATTGTTGATAAATAAAACTTTAGGATTTTATCATCCAGCATTTCCACCAACTAATCCAACTGCAACTCCTTCTTGCATCATCTTGACAAAGAACTGATATATAGCTCCCATATCCACCTGTAGTGTTCCAACACCCACACTAGCAGTTGTTTGTCGACCCAGATTCCTCCTAGTATTGGGCTTAACATTTCCATTGGTTGTGGTGCTTCCTCCACCGAGATCCACTCTTCCATTTCCTATCTCCATATCTTACTTCTTAAATCTGCATTTGAATCGTAGTAATATATGGAAAAACAGTCTGAGAGAGAGGGAGAATAAAGATAAGGCATATATTATTATATAGCAATACAAGTATGTTGCTATAGCGTTATCCCATACCCCAATCTTATTCTCTGATTCATTTGGATTTTGTTTTTAAAATTATTTTTAAGTTTAAAATTATTTTAGTTTACCTAAACCTATTCTTTGATACCAAGTTGTAACATTCTCCATTTTAAGGCCCGAAACTAAGTGCTACAAATGCTGTAGTCATCCTAGTATTAGTTTCCAGTGACAAAATGCGATGTTAGTTGTATCAATAATATCAGAAGTACAAGAATATGAAATTTTCTTAAAAAACAACTTTAACATTTCATTTCAAAGACAATATTTTATTTTCATTATATAATCCCAAATGTTGCCCAAGTTCAGATAAAATATAATTATTACAAAATACTCCAAGAGCGATACATGAAGATGCTCCTTGGTTGATCAGAGTTTACTACTTGACAATTATAACATTTTTCATTACATACATTCCAACCAAATAAAACTTCAACACATCAGATGATATATATAGATAAGTTCCTACATAGCTATTTCTGCCTCCTACACATCCCAATAAGCTTTATTCGTCCATTCTAAATAACCTATAAACCCTTACTCCCGACATAATCAAATAAATTTTGAGCACCCGAGAGTTTAAGGGGAAACATAAACTTCAAGTCAGACAAAAAGCATAGTGTGAATAATAATATGCTATCTCGATTTATGGATATCCAGTGAGACCCCGCCACTGAACGGAATAGGTTTTCCCCTCACCAATACCTTTAAAAATATATCTTTTGCAAATCAAACTCTTGCAACCACAATGGTTAAAATAGACAATAAAAATGCATGCATACAACGTGGGCAATCATGACCAATTTGTCTAAATCAATGGATTATCTATCCCAACACCATAGTTTTCTCAGAGTAACTACAAAGCTATGGTTGACTTGGGCCTACTAGATATATCAAATTCTCTAACATACTATTAGAAGGCAACTAGATGATCTGTCCAAAACTTACCATTCATAGGGTCACTCTTATCCTAATGGTTTTGCGGGCTCACCAATAACCTACCTCATCTTGTATACTGCTTTTTATGTGTAAACCTACTTTTAGTCTTACCCATGACAAAGCCCTATGCACTGGAATTATGGACTAATATCAGTAGGGGCTAACAGTTGAAGTATAGGGCGCTACCCTACATCGTCCCATCTGATTTTCTAATCTCCGAGTCAATTCATCCTATCGCAATTTATCTGATGGTGATAAGAACAATAATTTCTTTAGTAAAATTCTAGGCTAAGTACTCTTTTTATTTTCTTGAAAATATAATTTTTTATAAACGATTTTACCCTTGAAATCATACTTTAAAACAAGGAAATTTGACATCACTTTGAGGTAGTTGCTCCTCAAAACTATAGGCTACTGAGCCAAAACAATAAAACTCTTAAATTGATATAGTGCAACATGATTATCGCCAATATAGGTCTTCGCACCCTCTTTATTGTCAAAAACTATGGTAAAGAACTTGATTTAATAAAGCATAAGACCATAAGGTCAATATAAATCTGTCACTTGTCATAATATCGAGTTTCATAGGTTTGAATGGTATAAAGTTATAAAGCTTAAAAACATGGGAATGACGACATTGATGACCAGCGACATCAATGCCTTAAAGAGAAACGCGATGTCATTACTGTCGTTATAGATTAACTTCGAAAGTAATGAGGTCGACATCACTGTTTAAAGGAGTTGACATAGCAAAAATAGCGGCATTAATGCCTTATAGGGTCGGCATCAACATTGAAAACCTTCAGAATCATTAGCACCGACATAGATGTTTTGCGATGTCATAGTACAAGAGATTTAATATAGTAAACTAGGGGCATCGCTGCCTTATAGAGTTGGCGTCGTCATTGAAATCATGCGGCATTACTCACGTCGAAGTTATTGATGTCGACTTTGATACTTTCCTTCATACTTCAACCAAGGTCGATCCATTTCATATCAACTGAAGTTGATATCCTAGGTATCGCCCACGATTGATATCGAAGACCATAAACGCGGTATAATGAAATGCAACATCGTAAACCTCAATGTGGCAAAGTCGTAATTATGATGAAAACTGTTTTCTTGTTAATAAAAGTAATTCATTTTCGCCAACTCCTATTATTTGTCAAAATCTTATTGGATAACAATTTTCTTTATCAAAAACCTTTTTAGAAATCTGCCTAAGCCTAGAGATTTCATTTCCATAACATTAGCAAACCTATTGATCTATATTAATATTTTAATATAATTATTAAATATATTCCTATTTGAGCCTTGGCCCAAAGTCCAAAGGGCTCATTCCCAGGTTTTATCTATTCCTGTTTGGGCCCATTTTTCTCACATCCCTTCTGTTCTCCAGCCCCTTATCGGGATTGATTAGCTAGCAGGCCTTTTTAGTAAGGTGATTTGTTATGATACAAACACAGTAGCCAGAAATAGATTAGTTTATGCCAAAGCTTTGATTGAAATAGCTCCGACCAAACCTTTCCCTTCAGTGCTAAAAGTCAGAATCGATGAGGGTCATTATGCTGAGGTCAGAGTGCGATAGAGTTAGAAACCTGAGATATGTACGGTCCGTCAACCCTTTAGGCATCTTTCGGAGGCGTGTCCTAGTTCGGCCTATGCTGGAAGCCCCTATCTGATCGAGTTCCTTTGCCTCGTACTCCTATCAGGAGGTGGATCCCTAAGGTTACTTTGCTTCCATCTGTTTCTCCTCCTGTTGTTACTCCTCCCGTAGTGACTCCTGCTGTACATGCTCCTACTGTTGATGCTCCTGTAGTCGTACCTGCTGTTGAGACTCCTGCTATAGTCGCTCCTGTTTTTGATGATCTTGTTGGTAAGGCCTATTCTGTGGAAGCACTGATTCGATTACTTGGAATTTCTTAGGAGCGAGCCTGGATTCATATTCCTTCTGATATGTGTTACTCGCCAAAGTCTGACACTTACTATACCTTTATCAGTGATGTTGGGGGAGAGTGTCACAGTCTTTTGTATCATATCGACGGCGATGGTCTTTCCCTTACCAAGACTGGTGTGATTGGTGAGGTGAATAAAAGTAAGTTTTATGATGTCATTTGGGATAGGAAATTTATTTACTCGCCTGCTTCTGATGGTTATGATCCTAATCTGGCTACTATTTTCTCTGGGTTTGTGCATGTTATTGGCCCGTTGTCTGACGTTTGTTCTGGCCACTCCTCTTCGGAGGGTGAGTAGTCAAGTCGATTGGGTATCAAAAACTAGGTTTTCAATCTTTAAAACTTAATAAATAATTCCATAATAATCCAATAATTCATCCTTGAAGCATATAACCATCCAAATAATTAAAACATGGCACAATACAATCAAAAGATTTGGGTTTATAATGTGAGATGCATAACCATTATTCACCTTGATTTGATAAAGGTACTTGAGATTTGAGTTAAAAATTGATTTCCGCTAACTTAAATCTTGATTTTATAGCTTTATCTTCCTCTTTGCTCTCTCTCAATGGCCGGTCTTACTCTCTCTTTAGTTTTTGTAAATAGAAGTGAGTAAGGAAATAAGAGAATAAGGGTTTATGTTTAGGAATTAAGGTTTATTCTCATTTTGCCCTTAGCATATATTCCTCCTTATATAAGTTTTAAACTATTCTTATTAATTCATTCATTAAGGCACGACCCATATTAATTACCAAATCTCAATCTCCTTACATTATTTTATTTAATTTTTCTAGTTGAATTTCCTAAATAATGTTAATCAAAATTTGGGTTGTTACAATTCATCATCTCATCTTGTCAAGCCATTAATCTTTCTTGCATCTTTGTCATCATCCCTTCCATCTCCTCTTTGGTAACATAGATGTAAGGTGGATTTGAATTTGAAGACTCTTCCTAGCTACCTCCATGTTCTTGTTGACTTCATCCAATGGATTTCCTTATAGTAGGCCTTTTCATCTTCTTCAAATCAAATCTTAGGTCTTTCTCTGTGAAAGAACCAAAAGTGTTACATCAAAAATTGACATAACACCCCAATATCGCTCAAAAACAAACTAAATAAATATAAAATGAAGAAAGAAAATAGTAAAGAAGGAAAAACATAATTTTTATAGTAGTTTTGCAAAATCTCTGGTTTACATCCACTTAGTTGCCTTTGTTGACTGATTCTTCTCTGATTTAGAATCAATTTCTAGTTACATAGGATAAATCTCAGTTTTGCCTCAAAGGGTTAAGGGAAGAAAAAGAAAATCCAAAATTCATTTCTTAGTTGAAGGTAGACTATTATTTATATAGGAGATCCAACATAAATTTCGTTGTTTCAGGTTTGAACGAGTTAATACTCAAAGATCCGAAATTCCAGCACGAAGAATAGGTTGTCACGAACGTTTCTTGAGGTAGCCAATAATGTCAGTACCGACATGATAAAACACATCGATACCAACATGATCATGTCGGTGTCGACATGATTTTATGTGTCAAAACTTCATTTCCTACATAGCTTAGTCCCAAACCTCCAAATTAGCCAATCGCAATCTAAAATCATGCCGTACCAACCAAATCATGTTGGTACCATCAAGTTTTGGTCATCCAAAACTTAGTAAAATTTGGTGTACTCTTTCCTTTTGTCATTCTTAATGGTTCCCAAACATATCAGTACCATAAATATTGGTACCAATTATGTTGGTACAAATCTGCCAAAATCAATCATGTCGGTACAAATCATGCTGGCACCGCTCATATTGGTACCAACCTATTTTGATTTCTAAAACTTGGTCAAATCTTTGTTTTCTTCAACCTTGATATCTTCCTAGTTCCTTGACTCAATTTATCCATTTGAGCTTATTTTAAGACCGTAATTTTTTTTTGGAAATAAATAAACTCTCATCTATTTTAAGAACCATTTGTCTATATACACAAAACCAAATGTTTTATGTATGGAATTACCTAGAATCATTTGTAAATTAGTCTAATTTAACAAATAATTGGATATGAAAGACAATACAAGCTAAACAATGTTAACCTGCACAAAATGATCATCATCTACGAATGCGATTGCAATCTCCACACATTGCTTTGGAATCGTAATTTTACCCCTCAAAGATGGAGTATTAAGGTTTGAATAATTGCTAAGACTGAAAATAACTACATTATATCAAGTCGCCATAATGTAGCTAATATAGGCATATCTATCCATTTTCTGGTGGTGCAGGTCTAGTATCATGTGACACCCATTTTAGTAGTAGGTCGGTTCTACCATGTTCAACAACAACCGAGTTATATAACTCCTTGTGTTCATATAACTCATCTTGCAATTCACTTCGAACTTGCGACCGACTCGATTTTCCCATGCCCAACAAATTAGTAACACATCTAAAACCACAATCACCATCACGTTCAACATCAACAACTTTGGTTATATAAGGAATCAATTTAGTTGGCATCTAATCATCATACAAAGTCGATACCTTAGATAAATCAAATGATCGAGAAGGTTTACAAATCTAAAAATTGATATTTTTTACTGTGCTATTTTCACTACATCGGGCAGAAGGTAAAGGCGTCGATTTGTCATCAGACAACTCAAAAGTTAATAGTCATCTTTTAGTAGAGGTCTCGGCTTTTATATTAAACGACCTTTGGTTTTTGATTTGCTAATAAGAGAAACTAGCGAGGAATTTTGAGGTAAAAGAATTTTGTAAGTCTCCATCTAATGATCCACATCTATATTCTTTATTTCATGCACCTATCTTTAATTGTTTTAATACCAATGTATACTTCATCACTCATGCCGACAACATTTAGTCTAGTCTAATGTGTATGAATTAAATGTAGAAAGATTTCTAAATAATTCCCTGAAATAGCCAGCTCATGAACACATGGAAGACCGTGAGTTCTCTTGATGACACACTCACAAGCTTTAGTATTGGATGCATGTAGGCGCATTACCTTATTTAGCTAGAAATGAATGAGCTCTAGCTCTACTATAGATACTACATAATCCTAAGTATTAACAACCTTGTTTGCATAAAAGCTTTTAATTCAATAAAAGATAGCTACGACGAGGAATGCATACTCTCCTAAGCTTTCACAAAATTTCCTCGATAAGTTTGTAAATGTTTTTTCAATTTTAAACGTGTCACTTTAGCCCTAAAAAATAAAAAAATACCGTAAGTATATCTGAACTAAGTATGTAAAATGAGAAATAAATAACAAAAACTATTTTATACATATTAAACGTGCAGTTTGTCAAGTTGCATAAAATTATTGATCATGCATGAACAAATCATTCTTTTCATGGATATAACCAAGATTCATGGTGATATTTCAACAAAGATGGAAAACCAACATAGTTGGTATGTAATTCTTGTAATTTTTCAATGAGCATATCGATAAATTTTGAATATATTAGCATATTCCATTCCCTAAGCAATTGCTTCTTCACCACCTTGTCCATGTTTTTACCATATTTTTGTTTATATGTTAGAATGTTTTGTCATTTTCAAAGTAAATGAGTCAAATCTGGAAAAACTATCACAACCACATTCATCAAAGCAAGTTCTCTATATGTTACAACGAGATAAGAGACAATAACTATGCAAATTGTATGGCCTATAGACGTGATATCGACAATACCTAGTAAAAACATCAATACCTATTCATTTTATACGTATAATCTGTTATAGGACGCAATGTTCATAGAAAATTTAAACTAATCGAATGAGCCTAAATAATATTTGTGATTGTGTTGGTTCCATTATCTTGATTACGATGCCATTCAAAATAGTTAAACTTCATAAGCTTGCTTAATAAATATTGAATTGTGATCGTCCTACAAGTTCGATAAACTTGACTACGATGCCATTCAAAATAGTTAAACTTCATAAGCTTGCTTAATAAATATTGAATTGTGATCATCCTACAAGTTCGATGAACTTGACTACGATGCCATTCAAAATAGTTAAACTTCACAACCTTTCTTAATAAATATTGAATTGTGATCATCCTACAAGTTCGATAAACTTTTGTTGATTGACAAATTTTGTAGATTGTTTTTATGGTTGTATAATTTTTAGGATTTTTTTAAAGTATGTAAAATGACTCGACTTTAGACATATTTCTAGACATATCAATACAAATTTTAATTTATTTCTTTGTTAATCTTCCGAACAAAAGAATGACCTTCACTGTTTTCCATTGTATAATGGTTATCAATGTTAAATTTTGGTGATACAAAATCACAAATAGAGGAAAGCTAATAAGCGAAAGAAAGAAAGAGAATATTTTATTTCTCCTAATTAATAGGCATATGTTAGTATGTTTATTTCTCTCTCCAATTGGCTAATCAAATTATTTTTTTCCGTCTAATGTTAACTTGGGCATTAAGTAATTGATTATATAAATAGAGACTAGAAGAGAGAGTAAAAGTGTGGTGGAAAATCTATTTGTTAATTTTCTCTTCTCCATCTTTGTTCTTCTTCTCCAACAATTTTAGCCATATAGATATTTGCTCACTTTCTCAATTTATTTATTGATTCAATGGTATTTTGTTTATTTTAGATTTTTTCTACTAATTGTAATTGGTGAATCAATAAAGTGGATGGTTGGGTGGAATATCTTGTGTTATTGCGTTTTGATTTCAATTCCGTCTTGTTTTCAATCCAAGTTATCTCTTTGTGATTTGGGTGACAAAGATCCGTTGATAAAAGTTTCTTCAAAGCGCTACTATTTCCATAACAGTTTGGTATTAGAGCATAGATCATCGTAAAGCTTAAAGTAATTTTGATTTGAAAAATTATTGATGTCGGATATGATTTCATTTTCGAAGATGCCTATTTTGGATGGGAAGAATTGGGGTATTTGGAAGCCTAAGATGGAGGATGTTCTGTACCTCAAAGATCTTCATGATCCGATTGATGGAGATGGAAAGAAACCCTCTGATGTAGATGAAGGAAAATGGAAGAAGATGGATAAGAAGGCATTTTCTTTGATTCGCCAATATCTTGATGATTCAGTTTTCCATAACATGGCTAGTTGTGAATCCTCGAAGGCTTTGTGGGACAAGTTGATATCTTTGTATGAGTCAAAGAGTGCTACTAGTAAGGCTTTTCTGGTTCGAAAGTTGGTACAACTGAGATTAGATGAATAGAAGTCTGTTATAAAGCATTTGAATAAATTCCAAGATCTAATAAATCAATTAGCAAATACGTAGGTCAATTTTGATGATGAGTTACATGCTTTTTTATTAATGAGTTCGCTTTCAGAAAGTTGGAAAACTTTGGTTGTTTCATTAAGTAATTCCAATGCTAATGGAACTATCTCTTTGGAAACTGTTCGAAGCAGTCTTTTGAATGAGAAGCTTAGAAGAAAAGGCTCAAGTATGAAATCAATTCAAATTGAGGCTATGGTGGCAAGGGACTCAAAGAAAGTTACAATTTGAAAGAAGAAGGACGCTAATAGTAAACGTGTTATCACTTGTCATTATTGTAATAAGAAAGGTCACATACGCAGCAAGTGTTATGCTTATAAAAGAGATTAGAAAAAGTCCGCGCATGGTAATACTAGTAGTGATGCACGTGCAGGTTTTGCTAAAGGTACCTATAGTGATGCTTCTTGTGATGTTGTCTTCAGTAAAAATAAGCCTTGGAAGATGGATTTGGGAGTTAGTTTTTGCATTTGTAGAGATATGAATTGTTTTTCTTCTTGATTGTCTGCATGATTAGGACAGCCAATGGAGAAGAGCTACGGATTTGTGGTATTGGATCTATCCGGTTTCGTATGCATGACGGTGTGGTTGGAGAAGTCTTTGGAGTGAGACATGTACCCACTTGTTCGTATAATCTTATTTCTCTCGATCAGTTGGATTGCCGTGGTTGCACTTGTGAGACTCAAGATGAAGTTTTGAGAGTGAAGAAAGGTTGTCGTGTAAGGATGAGAGGAGTATTGAAAGAAGGAAACCATTTAGCTTGTTGGTTCTACAGTCGACAATGGAAAGCGAATGACGGTTGAAGGAAACCTAGTCCACAACAAGATGGAGAGGTTAATGTGGTCACTACTTATGATTCTAGCATTGAGAATCATATTTTAGATAGAGCTCTTCATGTTGATAATGCTATAACGATCGATAGTGATCAGGTAACGAGCTCAAATCGAGCGATAGACGGGTGTCGAATTATAGAATCCACAAAGATAAGACATAGATCTTTGTGGTATTACAAAAGTTTTTAAGACCGGATTTATGTGGTGCACCTCATGTGGGAGATGCATCACTTTGCAGGCGGTGGTTGAGGTTTGTAATTCAGTGTGGTTGAGATATGGAGATTTGTAATAGATCTAGATATGACATGCTTGATATGTTGGAGATATGTGATTTTGCATCAAGGTGGAGTGTTAAATTTTGGTGATACAAAATCACTAAAAGAGGGAAATAAATATGCAAAAGAAAGAAAGAGAAGATTTTGTTCACTCTAATTAATAGACATATTTGAGTATGTTTATTTCTTTCTCTAATTGGCTAATCAAATTATTTTTTGCCATCTAATGTTAACTTGGACATTAAGTAATTGATTATATGTGTAGAAGAGAGTGTAAAAGTGTGATGAAAAATCTATTTGCTAAATTTCTCTTCTCCATCTTTGTTCTTCTTCTCCAAAATTTTAGTTATATAGATATTTGCTCCATTTCTCAATTTGGTTATTGGTTCAATGATATTTTGTTTATTTTAACTTTGTTCTATTAATTGTAAATAAAATTTTGATGAATCAATAAAGTGGGTGGTTGGGTGGAATATCTTGTGTTATTGTTTTTTATTTCAATTCCGTTTTGTTTTCAATCCAAGTTATCTCTTTGTGATTTGGGTGACAAAGATCCATTGATAAAACCTTCCGCAAAGCGCTACTATTTCCAAAACAATCAACTCCATTCATAACTTTCAACTTCCATCCGTCTAATGAAGATGTTGTAACGCCCTTAATTCAAAATGGACAATTGTATTTTTTCGTACCGGTCAATACAAAATTCAAAAAAGAACCTTCTTTATGTTCTCTATATTTTCCACTTCTTTTGTTAGCAAATGAAACTCAAAGTGCCCTACCATAACTGTTAAATTATGATTTAAAAACAACAACAAATTCTACCTATTGCAGCAACCCAATCTTTTAATTTACTTTAACACGGAAATATCTGCATTTAATAAATTTAAGATAAAAACCTATAAAAACAAAATTTATAGAAAAAAGTTATAATAGTACTTAAGTTGTATGTAGTGAATTCGTTATTGCACTCCACTATATTTTTTTCGGATTCAATCGCTTGATATTCGTCTCCCATGACGTCAATTTAAAATTAAAAAAGTTTGCAAATTAAACACCATCGGCATCCTCGTTGAAGGCAAACACGAGCAACATTTAATGGGTTTTTTTTTTTTTTTTTTTTTTTTTTGGATTTCAAAACGATTTTGAGGAAGAAAAATAACATTTAATGATTCCATAGGCCATAAAATTTCAATGTAAATTTTCATCAGCCTCCACTCGGACTTACCTGAAAAACTCACTGATGATTATTTGGTGGATTGGTTTGGGTTTAAGTTAAAAGCAAGGAATCAATAATGTACTGAGACACGGAAGAAAAAACGACTGTGTGCAAAAGGAATTGGCATCTTTACCCAGCTGCAAAAAATACTGCTTCTCCTTCTTTGATATCTTTTTCTCTCGCTCCCTGTCTTCTTCTCCTCCATACCGACTCTAGTCTCTTTTAGTTTACCATACAAATCCGGTTAAAGAAATAATTTCTCTAAATCTGCGACGATCGGGTTCATTTCCTGATCGCCAAACATAGCTTCCCAGATCAAGTCCGCATTTTAGTTGTCTCCACTCTCCAGTACTGGCTCTCAATTGCTTTTTCTCCCTAATCCTTTTTTTTTGGTCAGAATAAGCATCTAAATTAGTATATTCTGTGCGTATATGATAAAACCTGAATTGCGAAACTCAAATTCAGTCGATGGATTCTGGTCGTGCATTCTCCGTCGACCTTCTCGTTGACTCGGCTGCGAAATCTCACGGCATCGTCACGTCCATGGCTGCCGGCAATGACGTCATCGTTCTGGGCACCTCTAAAGGATATCTCATACGCTACGATTTTAACGCTGGAAATTCTTTTGGTAATACTAAAAATTGCATACTCCTTTTGTGTTTAGTTAATTTCTCTTGCATTGCAGTAGTTTAAGATGGTTTTGTACGCCACAGGGATTTATTTGGTTTGTTGATGCATATGATAATCAGGAACTCTTATTTGGAACAAAAAGTAGGCTTCTATAAACGCACCACCTTTTGCCTTTCTCATCCCAATAATTTTTAAAAAAATTAACGACTATTTTACCCTAATAATATTTTAGACCGAGAAAATCTTTTTGAAAAGATAGCGTTTTTGAAGAAGGTGATGTAATTGAACGTTTGGTATATTTTCTGGGCATTGTTATTGACACTCCAATATTTATTGGGGGATTTCGGCGGAGGTCTGCTTGAGTTTAGGCCTTAAATTCGGCAGACCCCCTCCGAATTTAAGCTTGAAATTTGACAACCCCACCGAACGTAGTGTAAAATGTTGGTTCGGGGGGCAACGTCGAATTTTATGTTTTTGGGTTATCCCCCTTAACAAATTTCGGAGTGTCAATAACAGCCCTCTATTTTCTGCTAACCTGCACAATTCCCTTTCGAAATTGAAAGTGTATTTTCTAAGATAAGGTAGCATCCCATGCTATGTGTATCTTGGATTGTTGGTAAGCCTAGTGTGTAGTGCACTTGGAATAAAACCAATGCAGTGAAATACATTGCATTACTTTCTTATCATTTCTGTACTTTATTAAACTGTAGTTTATTTCTCTCTTTTAGGATGTATCGTTGGATGATTAAAAAATGAAATTATTCAATGAATTACTGCTGAGAGAATAGAGATTTTTTTTAACTGTTGTGAAAAAAAGGAAGAAAGGAAATAGTGAGATATATGAAATATGGGTATTTTTGGAATAATATGGGGTGAGAAAAGAAAAAAACGGGCATGTTTAAAGCACAAGGGCGGGAAAGATAAAAAGTGTCGTGTTAATAGAATTGGCCCAAAGACTATAGTTTTTGAGTTGTAAAATTTTGCCTAACACCTGTAGTATCTAGTAGCACTTAGTACCCTATGATTAAATCGGCACGTAAAATATGCTTGCTTCTTAACGTCATGCGATGGTCCTGGAGGGTTGGACAGTGGCAACTTTGCAGTCTGAAAATTTATGCGCCATCGACCACCTTTTTATGACTAATCAACATAGCTAAAGCAACAAAATATTGTACTAAATGAGTAAAAAGTACAAAATTCAGTTAAAATAAGCCAGGAAGTCCGGAAGTATGTTCAAATAACTCTTCTTGTTCTTTATTTTTTATATTATTTTATTCTTGCATCAATTTTGCATTGATGTTGTCTGATATTGAACCAGATCTTGATTTATCTGGTGGAAAAGGCAGTGATCAGGCTGTTCACAGAGTGTATCTTGATCCCGGTGGAAGTCACTGTATTGTGAATGTTGTTTCTGCTTCTGGCGGTGCTGAGACATACTATACTCATGCGAAATGGTCAAAGCCTCGGGTTTTGAGTAGGTTGAAGGGCTTGGTTGTTAATGCAGTTGCTTGGAATAGGCAGCAGGTCACAGAAGGTAACATTATTTTCTAGTGCAGTTCTTCGTGCTAAAGAAATTTGAGTGTTGCTTAGTCCTAAAAAGCTCAATTCAAAAATCACGAGCTTTATTCCATGAACTACTTCCTCATCCAAGTTTAATGTGGCACAAGAAGTCTTTACTGAGATTTGATGTCACTTAAAAGAAAGTATGCAAGTTGCAAAATTGCAATTCAGTATTGTTTATACGTGAACTATAATATTACGATTGTGAGAAAGCTTATTTCCATAATTTTCTCAAGTTATCCTATGATCACTTCATTGAAATTAAAACCTCGATGGGAGTACCATTTACCCTCCTCATCATAATCTGCTATACTATTTAGTGTGTGCAGACAACTTGATTTATTTTTTCCCACATGAAACTTGATGGACGGTACTAATTACAAGAACATGCCTGAATAAAACATTGGGGGAAAATGCTGCGATGATAACATCATTCAAATCACGTTTCCATGAATACTTTGTTTTAGCATGCGTCTATCACTTTTTACTTCAGTCAGAAACTTTTAAAAATATCTACTTATTTGTTTCAGTGTGCATGTTTGAATGCTTGAAGTTTTCAAAATGAGATTTAAATCGTAAATCATAAAGTTCGAATTTTAAATCGAAATGGGATAAATCGTAGATTCAAAGGATTTATATTTTAAGGTTTGTACACATTTTGAAATTGATTTTGGTGTTAACCTTAAAACTCAATTTTTTTGCTTATTTCATTTTTAGTTTATTTTGGAAATATTACAATTGAAATAGTGAATCCAAATAAGTATATTAAATATGTTAATCTGAGTTGAATGTTTTTGTAATTGCAGTTTTAACTAAGTTTGAATCGAAATATAAATCGAATCATAAAGGAAGAGGTCCAATCTAAATCGGGATTTAAATCACAATATTTTATGATTTTTGACAACAATGCTTGAAACAGTTTTAATCACATTATGTTCCTTGTTTGTTTTCTTTTTGGAAAAGAAACAATCTCAGATCCATGTCACCATTTTAACATACTCTAATCAGCTATATTAACATTCTATGATTTCTTCATTATTCATTGTGTGTAATATCCATGAAACCATGTCTGCCTAGCACTTACATGTGTACCTTAGGCTGCAATATTTTAGAATGTTTGAAAATATGCTTAATTTTAGAATGTACTTTTCTATGTGCAAATACGGTAAGGTCTGCAATTATAACCTTTTCCCTTTATTCTTTGTAATACTGAACCTTATCTTTCTTCAGTGTGGTAAGCTGGTGTTTTCTTCTCTTTGGTTATATAACCATTGCAAATTCGCAAATTATCCAATATTTCAGTTTATTTTGTTCTAATGATGTGCAATGAAAGGTTGGTTCAATTATATTTTCAGATGTAGTGACAGTAACTGAACTCCTTTTACTTTTGACACGTGAATAATGTGACATGAGTTCGGTTTTTTGTCTTTAAAGCTTGATGATTTGACACTAGTATTCTTGTGCTCATTTTCAGCTCTGTATGCCATCATGAAGCTTTATTGAGTATTGTATATGTAGTATTTATGATAGATACACACAAGTAATAGTGAGTTTATGTTGAATGAACTACAGTTTGTACCTTAAGTGTTGCTTAAAAGCAATTAAAAAAAAGGCAACAATAGAAAATGCTAAGACAGTAAACTGACTCCATCACTCTCAATATAGCAACGCAGTGTGCATATACCTTGATAAAGCATAGTAAGGCAAACTAATGTGCTCCTGCCTGTAATGAGTTTGAGTCCTTCAATGCACGTGATCTCCTGGTTTCTACAGTTTTGATCAGTAAGCATGTATATTACAGATATAATAAGTGTTTCTAGTGACTGGTGAATCTTTATTGGCATGAGAATGATAACATCATTGAAGAACTATGTTACTTTGCACGTTCCATTTTAAGCCTCTATTTTTTGCCACAACTAAACATTTTGGTTAATTCCATGAATTAAGCTTCAACTCGCGAGGTCATACTTGGCACAGAAAATGGGCAGATGTTTGAGTTAGCAGTAAATGAGATAGATAAAAAGGAAAAATATATCAAGTTATTGTTTGAGCTAACTGAACTGCCAGAAGCTATAATGGGATTACAGGTTAGGGTGTTGATATGAGTCTTTTTTTCGTCAATGGCTGTAACGGGATTATCGGTTTTACTGGTTGAGACATTTGTTATACTTGTGCACCCTTTGCAGATGGAAACTGCTGCAGTAATTAGCGCCACAAGGTTTTATGTGATGGCTGTTACACCAACTAGATTGTATTCTTTTACTGGAATAGGGTCATTGGAGGTACTAGGCATTTCTTCTGATTTATATTTCAAAACACGAAGTTATATATGGTTGTTTTTTCTTCAACCATGCTACTTATGTATGCCATATTTGAAATATTTATGTACATATTTTTCTGGTGTAAAAATTTGATTTCCTTAATTAATATATATATATATATATATATATATATATATATATATATTGATCTTGCAATTTCTTGGTTTTATAAGGTTAATTATAATTATGAAGTTACTCTGTCTGTAGCTCGATTATCTTCTTACTTATAATTTGTTAGTTATTAGAAGATATTAGATCCTCTCATTTCAATTTTTCTCCAGAGTGTTTTCTACAGTACTTAAATAGATCATCTGTCAGTATCAATACATTGACAAGAACATCAAAATAACCGTTTGTATGGTGATTTTTGACCAATAGTGATGTAGATAACGTCAACCTGTGTCTTTAGAGAAGTCAGATTCAACCTATCCTCACTCTTCTTTCTAGACTAATGTCCCATTGACCAATATTTTTGGAGATTTTTCATTCAAGCTACCCCTCCTCCCCCCCCCCCCCCTCCTCTTTTTCTCTTAGCACAACTGTCTTATTAGAAAGTTTAAGAAATTTTGTTTTCAGTCAACAACGTCAGAACTCTCACTTCATATGATTTTTATTTTTATTCCGTTCCTATTGTTGCACATGCCTAACATACTTCCGCAGCAATCTTCACACCTGTTTGGTTTATTCTCCATGCAATTGGTTTCCCAAACTCCAAGCTTCTAATAGTACCCGATAAACAACAATTTGGGCTTCTTAGATCAATAGTTACTACACACACAGAGATACATACGTACTTATGTATGCATGTATGTATATATGCGTGCGTGCGTGCGCACTTGTGCTTGAGTGTGGGACTGCAAATTTCAGCTGCATGGAGTAGAAAATTCCTACTCCAGTCCATGTAAAAGGGGTCAGTCACTCACTCTACCCCCTCCCTCTCCTTCTCCTCCTCCTCTTATTATGTTGTCTTATCGGTGTCATCATCCAGATGCGTAATGTAACAGCATAGTTTCAGACCTAATCAGCAGCTAACAAACCATGCGTTCAATTCCAGACTACCTGATTGGAAAGATAGGTCCCTTCTTCCACAATATTGCAATTGTCGTTCATGTTTAATCAAGCTGTACTCTTCATAATCAACTTCACACTTAATCAAGCTGTACTTGTTCCACACTGTTCATAATCAAATTCACACCAATTTAAATGAGCTATCCTCAAGGGGTATAACGTAGAAAAGATTGATGAAAAACAATATAAGATTCTGCTTCCAGAAAGGAAAAAAAAAGTACGAATATATGAATAATAGGTGCGCAACTTTATTTTTTAGAAGCTTTATCAGTAAGTTTATCAAGTTAGTGGGACAAATTACCTAGTTCTATATGGAATTTATGTTTCTGATGCCGAAATTGTTTTGCAGACAGTATTTGCTAGTTATTCTGACCGTACTGTCCATTTCATGGAGCTTCCTGGAGAGATACCAAACAGGCAAGTATTATTTTTGACTTTTATACTTTACCGTATGCAAAAATAACTTCGCCTGTAAGTTTAAGATTTTTGATTTGTAATTTATCCTCATGACATCTTTATTGGATTCATAGTATGCAACTGTGCTAGTATAATTAGTATATGCTAGTCCGGGTCATTGTTGTCAAAAATCCTAAAATCCTACGATTTAAATCCCGATTCGGATCTTTCTCTTAACGATTCGATTTAATTCCGATCCAAACTTAGTCAAAACCGCAAATAAAAAAACATTCTATTTATATACTAACATGCTTAATATGTTTATTTGGATTCAAAATACAAAATACAATGTTTTCAAAATAAAATAAAAATATAATAAAAGAGGAAATTGAGTTTTATGTTTAATTGTAGAAGTTCAAACATCAAAATCAATTTCAAATTGTGTGCAAACCTTCAAATACGAATCTTTTGAATCTACGATTTACGATTTGAATCTCGTTTCGATTTAAAGTTTGAACTTTACGATTTATGATTTAAATATCGTTTTGAAAACATTGGTCCGGGTTGTTTTCTGAATTTCGACAAAGACAACATTGTTTCCTAATTGTGAAGACGAGTTGCACTTATTACATTGCTACTGTAGTTGAACCTAGAGAGTTTGACATGGAATCTTTCAGGTTTGATTAAACTTTATTTTTAGATCACGTATGTGAATTGAATGTGGTATATATTACTAAACTCATGTTTTATTTGAAACCTTATATCTTTTAGTTTTGTGAATTTTATGCAATGCAGACTGTTCTTTTAGGGAAATTCTATTTGGACACAAATTTGTGTCACAATATATCTCAACTATTGGATTGCCATTTGATTTTAACCGACCGGGATTGAATTTGTAGAAAAATCCGGCTCTGGAATGAGGCGGTAAAAATTCAGTGCGAAAAAAGAAGCAAAACGAAAATTAACCACAAAGCTACATGAGAACCAAAACAAAGGAAATAAAATAAAACACGAGCAGTTGATTTAGCAACGACATCTACTAATCGCGCAAGTTTTTTTAAAATCTTATTTTCCCCTTTCCCCCCCTTTTGAGCTTCAAACTGGATTGCAATATTGGGGATTTAGTGCTTCAAATATATCAGCGTGGCAGAAAGTGAAATGATGAATTGTAGGTTTTTAGGTAAGAACTAGTTGATGCAAGGCTTTAGGCAATGGAAGGGCATCTGGATTAAAACAGTAGTTGAATGGAAATATTACACATTAGACTTGTTGATTGAGCTTTGAATGAAATTAATATATTGGGATTGTTATATTGGACTTCAAATTATATGATTGGGCTTTAGGTGGAAATGGATTTTGGTTGTTAATTGTCAAATATTACACTTTTTATTATATTTTTTAACGAAATCCGAATCTCAGATTGAAACAGAATTTCCAAATTTTTTGAAGTGAGATCAGAATTTCAAAAAATTCAAATGGCCAAAATGGAATGGAAATCAAAATTTTGAACTTTGATTATCTTATTATGGTGTGCTATGAAGATAACTGGTAACAATAAACTGAATGACAAATTTTCTAGCATCACATTGTATTACATTGTCGAAGATCATCATTATTCCTTTTGGACATTTGTGTAGGCCTCGCCTAAGCGCTAGACTAGGTATACCGCCTAGATATCTGCTTAGGACTCGGGTCCAACGCTAGGCTACACTTGGTTTAGTGCCTTACCTAAGCATTTAAGTGGTTATTTAGGTGCCAAGCAATCTTAAATAATATGAAATTTTCAGTTGAAGGTAGAAGTCTGACTTCGGGTGGCCATCAAAATCGAAAATTGAAAACCATTAGATATAGGTATATTTTATGCAATGGTTTTTTTTTGGGCATAAACTGATTATTACTGTTATTTTAAAAAAAACACGAGTTTATCAAAAACGCCTAAATCCGATTAATCTTCATTTAATCCCCGCCTAAACGATTAACTTCTAGTCCAAATCCACCATCCAACATCAACATAGCGATTCTCACTACTTGTCGAAGACTTCAAAATATATTCAGAAGTAAACCATGTTAATCAAAAAAATTCCTTAGACCCCCATTCACCATTCGTTCATACGTTATAGTTGTACAAAGGTTGTAAATAAACGATAGGTGGATGCTAGGTGGTAAGTATGGACCATGGATTAATCGTTTGGACAAGGAGTAATCGGGGATGGATTTTTTTTACGTTTAATGTATTTTGGATATAATTTTAGTGTTTTGTTTAGTATCAATTGATATAAATTGAAAGTTTGCGATTTTAAATGTGTTTTGGAGTAGTCAAGGAGGCAAGACGCCCTACCACTAGCGCATTAATTCTTATATGTGACACCGAGCCTTAAATAATACCCAACTAGTGCCAAAATGCATGTTTAGATTTTTACATGAGGCGGTTGTCTAGGCAGGCTTAGACAAATCTTAAGCCTCGCCTAGTGCCTAGTTGGGGCCTAGGCGGAGGTTAGGAAGGATTTTTACAACAGCGAGTCGTACAGTGGAGAAATATAAATTTATATTCATGTAATTGCACAATTGATTGATTGATCTTCAGTTGGACATCTACTAATTGTTGCCTTGCAGAATCATTTGTGTTTTTTTAAGGCTTGCAGTCTCTCAACATTGTCAATTGTTTAGGCTACTTCATAATTATTACCTTATGTCTTATGGTCTTCCATATATCAAGGCTATTATTATCTTGTAAAAAGTTTGTATTTTTTGACGCTGTTACAAATGATTGATTGAACACACCTCCTGCTATCCCTGCAGTGAACTTCATTTTTTTATCCATCAAAGAAGGGCCAAACATTTCGCTTGGCTTTCTGGTGCGGGAATATATCACGGCGATTTGAATTTTGGAGCCCAACATAGGTTTTTATATTGATAACATCCCTTCAAACTACTTATTTCATTGCATACTATTTGTTGTGTTGTACTTACGATTGAATTCCACGTTTTTTTGAGCAGTTCATCAAGCGGAGATGAAAATTTTGTTGAAAACAAAGGACTTTTAGATTTCTCCAAGTTGGGTGATGATGTCAAACCAAAATCTCTTGCTGTTTCAGAGTTCCATTTTCTGCTTCTGTTGGGAAATAAAGTTAAGGTGCAACTATACCCCCCTTTGAACATTTTATTTGTAAGGTTGATTAGCAATCATTACCGAGCAAATCAATGGATCAAGTTAAAAATCTGTTCCTTTTTTGAATAAAAATATAATTATATTTACCCATGATGCGTGAAGATTCGACTCCAAAGAGTAGCATCACCATTATTTGGAGGGGGCGTGCTTCGTAGCCTCTTTTGACTCTTCTTATATTTCATGAGAAAATATGTATTGTACTATGTTATTATTGTCGCAGGAGTAAAACAAAACGTAGGATACGAAAAGGTTATCAAAATACCCTTTGCACTGTCTGTTTTATTTTTTTAGCAAATAAGGGTGAATTTGTAAATTCAAAATCTTCAAATCAATGTATTCCTATTGTATATAGGTATATAGACATACTATTCACTGTGTGTTTATTCAAATATGCGCTTGCGTGCGCGCGTGCGTGTTGGTGGTTTCCAAAGTGAACAAGTGTTAGGCATAAAAAGGAAAATTATTTTAATCAATTTATTAAAAACATAATTCGAACATGTTAGAAATTCCATTCTTTTATATCTAGAGATCTGCATGGTCATGGTATGTGTGTATACACACACACTATACACACACGTATGTATGAAAAGAATGGCTCAAAGAATTTGACACAAAAAGAACGAGAACAAATTCTGTTCTTTTATATCTAGAGATTAGCATGGTTATGGTATGTGTGTATGCATATACACACATACACAGTTACACACACGTATGTATGTAAAGAATGGCTTAAAGAATTTGACATGAAAAGAACGAGGACAAGTGGAAGAATTTAATGAATAGAAGATGTAAAGAAATACTAGATATATGGGGGATCAACGATATTCCACTTTTCTCAATTCCACATACTTTCAATCATAAAATGATATCAAATTATGTTCATATGTTTTCATAGTTTTAATGATCATCTTCATGAAAATTTGCTTTGAAGGAAAAATTCTTTTTAGACGATTTTATTTTTTGTTGATAATGTTTGAAATGTGGATTGAATATCACCAAAATTTGGTATCAGAAAGTGTAACCTGTAAAACACGAGGTGTGTATTGTAAATATGATATGGTAGTGACACTATATGTAAAATTGAAGAGGACAGAAATAACTTGATATTGGTGAAGACAGCTCGCGAAGTGGAGCTCGGAGGAGGAATATATCGCAGTTTGAAGAAGCAATTCAGAGCTACAGCAAGTGACGTCTAAATTGTAATTTAGACGTCTAATATGGAATTTACGTCTAGTTGACTCAGGATTTTTATCCCGAGAATCTCGGGAAGGTATTAGATGTCTGGAACAGCCAACTTAGTCGTCTGGTTGAATATTCAGACGTCTGATTGCCTGTAACGGGGTATTTATGCCCGTATTGCTGTGTATTGATTGCAAAGGCTTCAATGGGCAAATTTGGTATTTGTCAAACAGAAATTCTTCATATAAAAACCATTTTTCAGATCTCAAAAGAGAAGTTCATTCAAATTGAAAAAAGGTTTTTCTCTATCAAATTTTTTCAATTCTTAATCTCCACAAAATCAAATTCGATAGAATTTTGATTGATCATTGTAAAATCTCTTGTACTCTTTCATTGTTAATAATAAAAGAGTTCTCTCCAAAGTGGATGTACACTAACACATCGTTAGTAGAATCAGTATAAATCTTGTGTGTGATTTACTATTTACTTTTGTTATTGCTTATTTTACTTGCCTATGATTGAAATTGGTTTATTTGGATTGGTTTGAGTTTTGGTATTGTGATATTGATCGGTTGGTTTACCTACCTTATACATGTACACATGGAAGAGTTTCGCTAGTCTCTCACTACACCTTATGTACATGTCTGCTATTTTTTGAACTATGCAATTCGAATCAAACGAAATATTGTAGACATGCCTCAAGATCATCTTCACAAATTTTTAGTTAGTTTGAACAATCATAACATCTTCAAAAGAACATTTCAAATCAATTGTTAAAACAAATATTTCAAAGGGTAATATTGACTTAACAGTTTGAACATATTAGAAGATTTATCTCATTTTTCGTGGATATGATGTTCATAAAGTCGATTACATTTTCAAAGTTTCATTTGATTTTGAATAGCGCAATGTTAAAAATCCTAGATGTATAGAGTGGGATGAGGCAAAAAAGGGGTTCAATGGATTCTACAGGTGTATTGTGGGATGTGACAAAAGAGGGATGTAGAGAGGAAAAATACACGAGACTTTGTCAATTAACTCGATTTAGCTTGAATAATGAGAAAAAGCATCAGAATCATTTTCTCAAGTATATAATACATAATTTATTTTCGTAAATACAATCGATGCACCACTTCTAATTCATATTTAAGGAAAAAGTGTACTGTAACTGAAATTGTAACCAAGAATTTCAAACCTTAATTGATTTGTGAACAAAAATACAAGTGAAGTCACTTAACATTTCCGTAAAAAAATGTAAAATTATAACTTACAAATGGTACTCGTGTCTTTTGATTGTATCAATAAACTTATCGTGTGCAAACTTTCAAAAACTACCCTTCTGCACAGGGTTGTTATGCTAAGGTTACCGCTGCCATTTTGCAAAAACCGTTACCATTGTCATTTTTACCGGTCGGCTAAATTGCATATTGTTACCGTTTTCGATCTATCGGTATACCATAAATTGATATATCGATAAATTGATAATCATTCCATTGATAATGAAAAATTACCGTTTGTCTTCAAAATAAATTTTTGATGGTTTAGTACACTATAATGACATTTCATCGTGGTGCTTGATAAAATACACCAGTGAGAAAGAAAAGAAATGTAATTAACATCATTTGAATTGAATTCTTGAACTAAATCTTGTTTTTTGTTTGCTTCTAAATGCATGTAATACCACTAGTTAAACGGATATCAATGTATTATAAATGAACTGGTAAATTTTTGTCACCATTGATTTTGAAAAAAATACCACCGATGTTTTATTATTAAAGTAGTAAATTTACTGTTATCATTCTAATTGCACTACTATACCGGTTTAACTCAGAAACGTAACTGATTAACTGGTAATGATATGATAACGAAAATTTGCAGTCAGCATAACAACCCTACTTTTGCATCATAGAGTGGATGTGTAATGGTTATTACACAAGCATAAGACCTACCTGTAATAATATATCCAACTAACTAAAATGACAAAATTACGAACTTTTGTTCCTTTGCGAATTAAGTGAGTTTGTATTAGTGAATACTAACTCTAATATTTTAGCCACGACAGTCTCCATAGAATATGGATAAGCATTTGAAGTGACATTAAGTGATAATCGAGAACAGTACTAAAAACACACCTGTCTTTTAGTTGTTTGAGTTGGCTTGTAGCGTCTCCTTCTGAACTACTAAGTCTATCATCTTATTTGATTACCTCGATCAATTTATATTGCATTGTGCTATATCGTGGATGTTCATAAATAAAACTGGCCCAATTTTATGTAATGCTTTTGATGGGACCACATGATGCCAGTTGTAAGGAAACAAAAACATGAGTTCAAAATAATAAAAATTACATATTTCTTCATGCTCTTTCTGCACTTATGACTATGAGCGATTATTTTGTGCTTTCTTGTTGCATTGCAGTTCAGCACTGACCATTATTAGAACATGACAGGTTGTGAATAGAATTAGTCAACAAATTATAGAGGAACTCAAATTTGATCAAGCGTCTGAATATGTTTCAAAAGGCATCATTGGCTTGTGTAGTGATGCTACAGCTGGTTTATTTTTTGCATTTGATGAAAACTCAATATTTCAGGTCAGTACCAGATTTCATTAATATTCCAGTTCTATATATACTAGGCGTTTTCAGTGCAACATCAAAAAATGGTCGATAATTAGATTTAGTAATGCAAGTACAATCATATCAGAAAACATTTTAATATTTAGTACGTGAATTTCCAAACATTTTGTTTAGTCTTCTGAGGTATTTTAGTTTTTTGGGTGTTTTTTGGTTGCTATTAAATCTCACACACACATATATACATACACATATACATATCTAGACATTGTATTAAACTATCATTTATTCCCACCTCGCTTTTGCCAAGCACCTATGTTGAAGCCACAATTTTCACAAATTGTTCTCATCTTTAGATGTCGATTGAGGAACTAGCTAATAAATTTGTTTTGAGAAGTAAACTTAGAATTGGTATTACATTGTGGTCCATCAGACCATGAGAAATAATAATACATGCTTTTTTTAATATTTGTTCGCAAATGTTGAAAACTTGACAATTTTACGACTGTTCTTTATTATATTAGTTTAATGTGTACATTTTCCTTAATTTAAAGCATATGCATAATAATATTACAATTAACTAAGAGCATTATTCCAAAAAAAAAAAAAAGAAGAAGAAGAAGAAAGAATCAACCTTCTATCACATTTGTAAGTTTATATATATTTGTGCTCGCTTTTGTATCAAGAAGAAGGAAATAAGAGCTTAGATTCAGTTTATGCACTGCCTACGTGAATAGCCTCTAGGCCCTAAACAATCCTATTTGAAGACAAAAAACACAACACTTTCTAAAAACATTATTTTTGATATATTTGAGTTTTACACCATAATTCTGATTCCGGTGTGATTATTCATGTCCATAAACCCCACTCTTGTTAACTGGAAGTATAGTTAAGTGTGAATGTAGACAATGTTTGCTATAGGAGTATTTTTCACATTTTCATTTGGAAACAGACAAGGATGATGATGGTGATATATAGACAGTCATTGTTTTAAAGGGCGGAGATGCTCTTTTATCAGCTGGAGGCAATGCGCTAGCTCAGCTTTTTTTTCGGTAACAGGAAATGGTATTTATTTATCCGGGCATATGACAAATTGATCATTAGCCCTAGTTGAAATTAGCCCTACCCACAACAATCTACATTCTATATTCCAACCCGAACAACCCATATTCTTCTTTTCCATCCCTCTCCAATCACTAAATTAATTTAGAAATCATACCAGAGCTTATTTGTTTCTTGAAAATATCAGAATCTAATTTTCAAAGCAAAAGATAGTTCATATGAATTTGGATCTAATCATCTAAAAAATCTCGTATTTTATTCACAATTTCACATAGTTTTGGATAATTTTTCATGAATGGTTATTACACTTTAATGTGAAATTGAAATGACATTGTATGTTGGTAATGGCTATATGTTGTATTTTACAACTTTTAGTTAGTATGTTTTTTTGACTAAAACTGTCACCTATTAATTTTTTAAATTTATTTATAGATTTATGGCTAAAAAAGAGGGTCGACAAAACTGTGACTAAATATTCGTCAGTTTTATCTTTTAACAGGAAATTTATCTTTATATTTTAAGTCTGCTATTTTTTTATGTTAATTTTTTTAATCAAATATTTTGATTAGAAAAAAGTTGAAGATCGACGGAGAAAATATCTATTAGTTCTATTTTATTATAGGTTTCATGCCTTAATTATCCCATGTTTAATTTTGAAATGTGCCTCAGGTGTCTGTCGACGATGAAGGTCGTAACATGTGGGAGATTTATTTAAATATGGGGGAATATGCTACTGCTTTAGCCTTCTGTCGGAATCCTTTTCAAAGGGACCAAGTTTACTTGGTCCAGGTAATGTGTATTGTCTTAGTAATCTTTCAATAAGAATATTTCATGAAATTATCTCACTGATGCTCCTGTTTGATAAACACATCTTCCTCCTCTACTGTTGTTTATATATCATTGCTTTTGAGCAAGCCACTTGAAATTAACTTGGTGCATTACAGGCGGATGCTGCCATTTCTTCCAAGGATTTTTATAGGGCAGCGTCATTCTATGCAAAGGTGAGATTCTGTCCTTAATCTGTTGACCTATCATGATGTAATTCGGTGTTTATATCAGACCTTCCCACATCGGAATCCAATATTTTCCCCCTCGGTTGTACCATTCGTTATTGTAAAAAATGCTAAAATTTATTTGTGTATACGGGACTACAAATTTTAATTTTATAGAGAAATTCAGTGAAGGTTACAGAGATATTTCAGGATTTTCTTCCTTCCTTTTTTCCCTTTTCCTTTTCTCTGCATCTCTCTGTCTCTGTTATTATTATTTTTTTGGGTGGAAAATGTTGTACATAGTTTTGATGATAAAAAATATCGTGGTTTTACCCCCTTTTTGGTGCTGTTGATCAACGTTTTAATGCATGGTTGACGGTGCAAGCGACCTAATACGATTAAAAGAGTTAATTAAAAAAAGTTTTAACACATGAACTGCAAGTTCTTAGTATCAATTTGGAAGTTGGTTTGCTAATGATTGTGTTTAAGGCATTAATTATTTTTGCTTTCAACATCAGCCCTCAAGCAAACTGTTGGACTCAAGTTTATCTGAAGTTGCTGTTGTTCTTTCATACATTCTTTTTTATTTGTATTCTGATTTGGGCTCCCTCCATATTCCAGTCCAGAACCCATGCTACTAAATGAGTGACAACAAAACTGCATCCTTAGAGTCAATAGCTTTCCTTTAACTTTATTATCTGTTCCATTTATTACCGATACTTTTTTATGTTTATTTTACTGTTCTTTCTTATTATTTGATGGTTTTATTGTTTTTGTTTTTTTGTTTATGCGTATGTTTTGGGGTGATGTGGGGGTTGATAGGTTTACTTAAGGTGTTTTCTGATGCTGAGATTTACTTGCAAACTTAATTTCTTTTTTTTCCTTTTCATAGATAAACTATACCTTATCGTTCGAGGAGATCAGTTTAAAGTTTATTGCCATTGGTGAGCAGGTAATACTAATCCTTTTTTTTGTTTATATATAATATAAATTTGTAGCTACATCGTCATACCTTGAGCTACAAAATTGTGCTAATAGTAACTCAAATCAATATTGTTACAGTACGCATACTTTGAATTGAAATGCAACTAGAAACATGATATATGACATTTCAATTGCTGTGCGCATGCCTGTTCAGTGGCAGTCATTTTTGCTATTGATTTGTTACATGGAATGCTGCCTCAGTTGTCAATTTAGGTATTACTTTTTACTTGTCATTTTGCTCAGGAGTACAAGAAGTCCACTTTTGATTTATTACACGAATTCTACAAATTTCAAAGTATGGAAGCTCCAATAAAAACAACTTAATTTGTGGAACATGGTAAAAAAGACTTGATTGATTGTGTGAGAACTGAGAACTACATTGTTGTGCTAGAGGTGGAAGTAATAACCAAGCAAAATTGATTGATCACCGAAGAGGTTTTTTGAGTTAGGTCATTAATTTTTAAAATGTTCAAATTTAAAAGGCTCAACGTTTCATAATGCAAATAAGGTCCCTCTAATACAAAACAAATCCCTTTTTTTTTTGTATACCAAATATTTGTAATATAAAAATATGAATCTTTTCATAGAAAAATCGGATTTATGATCCTTTTTCAATTCTAAACTAACAAAAATGAAATCTCTTTCAAATAACTTTCCAAAACCATTTTTGTTACTCTTTGTATTGCGAAGTGCACATTGCTTGCAGTGTAAGGGGCCGTCTGCACTATCTATAGCATACTCCATCTGCACTGTATATTCACACTATCTGCAGTGCCCATTACGAAGTCCAAATCACTTGCAGTGTCTGCAGTGCACCGTCGCTTCCATATACAGAAGTGCAAATCGCTTGCACGAAAAATTATCAAGTGCAAGTCGCTTCCACAAAATTTATAAAATATTATCAAATGCAAGTCGCTTGCACGAAAATTATCAGTATCAAAATTTCACAATACAAATATATTACTGGTATTATAATCAAAATTTGTTCCAGTGAAATAACCGATTTCTATTTTTTTTTAAATATTTTAAATGAAGTGTTTGTTAGGATGAAAACTGGATTCAATATGTAATGACATCCCCTGCCATAAGTTAGTGCATAAAAAGGTTATCAAACAAAGGCTTTAATTCCTAAGTCAAAAAGAAAAAGAAAAAAAGGTACACCCAGTAATCCTGAATCATTATATGACTCTTTTGCTATTTCTGACGTCAATCTCAAATCAACACACTCATCTTTCATTCTTTTTTCACTTACCTCCATCACCCCTATTTAAAAACCAAGACTAAATTCCAACTTCAACTCCAAAACTAACGAAAATGGTTGCAGCACTCTCACTCTACTTTGCAACAGTTTGCTTCTCGCTGACTTACCCTTGCCTTTGTGTTACGTATGGATCTTTATTGCTGGGCAGCATAATTTCTGCTCGTGTTATGCGAATTCAGAGAATACAAATCTATCATAGAATAATTTCCGGTTTTTTCTTTTCTTTTTTGTTTTGTGAGTTATCAGGATCTATTGTACCATAATTTTGTTTTATTGTGAATTTGAGGAATTAATTTTGCTTTAAATCAGCTTGAATTGATTTTGATATAACAAATAAACCACCCCCCACCCCCCCTCCCACCGCCCCCTCAAACCCAAACCACTTTCCTTTATTAGACTCAATTTGCGAATCGATTTTGATTTAGAATGTATTTTGTATAAAAGAGGGATCCAAACCCAATTTCCACATTACCAAATGCCGCAAACCTACAAATTTATATGAAGGGATAAATAACAAATTAACATTCCCTAACAAGTAGCTATCATACTTGAAACATAGTGTATGACATTTTAATTGATGTGTACTGTCATTCGATTCCACTGGCAATTATTTCTTCAATTTTATGTATTTGGTTAATAGTGCCTCAGTTTTCATCTGTCACTTTCGGTACGACATTTTGTTAGTTTTCACCTGTCATTATTCTCGGAAACTCAGAAGTTGGCCCTAATTCTCACCATATTAATCACACAAATTTTAAAATACAGATGTTCCAAGAATAAAACTCAAAAACAAATGTGGAATTTAGTAAAAAGTTGAGAGTTGATCGATTGTGTGGTACTTGAATATTTGTGCTTGTGGCGGAAGAAATAAGCAAACAAAACTGAGGGAGTACCAAACACTACAAACATACAAATCTATGCATAAATGATGAATATACAATATAACATGGCATAACAAGTAACTAGCATTTATCAGCACCCAAGAAGTAGCTCTGGGTGAAAAAATTGATATAAAGAAATCAAAGATTAAAAATTCGAATCATAATGTCGACATAATTGATTTTGATTTATCAACGTGAATGTTACGGACAAACTACATCCCTTAAGGTTTGGTTTAAGTGAGCAACCATTGGTTTTCTAAGTTCTAAAAAACTGTCATTTATCAACACCATCAATTACTAATTTTGCATGTATTTATTGTTCCCTGGTGTTTCTTTTATCATACAGGATGCTCTAAGGACTTACTTATTGAGAAAACTTGATAATCTCACAAAAGACGACAGATGCCAAATAACAATGATATCAACCTGGGCTACTGAGTTGTACTTGGACAAGGTAGCGTTTTCACCAATTCAAATTAGTGCCCAATTTGAAACCTTCACCTATTCTTGATTTGATGCTGTTTCACATGATTAAACCTAATATTCCTTTATGTTTTCTTTTTATGAATGACAACAACATGCATTCATATGCAACAGCCATTTTATGCTCAATTACTTCACCCAGTACTCCTGCAGTAGTGAAATCATATAGTTGGCCTGGTTATCTTGGAGGCTATGTCTCATACACTCAATTTATTTGGGTTGACTGTATTTTGTCACAGCTCAAATATCTAATTTACTGGTTATATGACCCTTTCATCATGTTAATTCTTCACTACTAAATTATCTTGCTTAAGAAGGGTCATTATATTTCATGGATATCTCCCTTGTTTAGTATTGTCTTAAAAGGTATTGGGTGATGATAAACCGTTATTGCTAATAGACTAACTGACAATAAATCCTAATTGCTACTTCAGTCTTTGTTAGTGCCTTCTAATTTGCATAACCCGTTTTATAGCTGCTCTCCTAATGCACTTGCAAACACTATCATTTGCTTGCTTTTCAATTGAGCAGTTGATTTACTGGTGCTATAAAATACTATAGTCACATGCAATATTATTCTGGCTAAACCTTATCTGAGACAGCATCATCCAGTTATACCAAATTGTTGTCCCTTCAAGGAGTAATTTACAGCAAGGGATTTGTAAAAGGTGTCATTGATTAGATTTGTGTAGCTACAGGATTATTACTTAACCAATCTTAATGCAGTCAGCATTATTCCTTTGTATTATGTCTTCCTAGATTAATCGGTTGTTGCTGGAAGATGACACAAGCAGCACGAAGAATGCCTCTTCAGCAAGTAATGACTCTGAATACCAATCGATTATCAAGGAATTTCGGGCTTTCCTAAGTGATTCAAAAGATGTATTGGATGAAGCAACAACAATGAAACTATTAGAGAGGTGATCTAACTTCTACATATACATTTCATATAATCATTTAGCTCTTTTAGCGAGTTCGAATCTCGTTCTTGACAAAAATATTCTTTTATTTTCTACCAGTTCACAAGTTTAAATCGCGTTTTTGATAATAATACCTCTTGTTTTCAATGTTTTCTTAGCTATATTCTTAATTTATTTATGTTTTTTATATTCTCAATATCATTATATTTTTCAAAAAACTCTTCACAGTTTTGTTTTACATTCATACATTTAACAATCGGCTCATTCAACTTTCAGTCTTAATCTTTATGAACAATATTTCTCTTATCAAAAGCTATTTCTATGATCATATTAAATCCACATTCTGTTTTTGTAATGTAATGTTGAATTAAAACTGTCGGTACTATATGCACATGCATCGCACGTGTCCAAACACTCTTAACAATAAGCACAATTATCCCAGCCGGCCCATATATCACCCAAGCCCACAAAACAAACTTTTTATAACTCTTAACCATAATTCCCTTGTTTTACTAATAGCCCAATACCAAAATTCCACAACCCATTGGCTTAATGCTAGAACCTAATAGCCTAATATGATAACTGACCAACCCTGCGATACTAAACCCTAATTGCAGCTGCTAAATGATTATTTATTTATTTTTATCCGATCAAAAAAAATCAGGATTGGCTTTCAAAATCATGAAGAGAGAAATAATGCTAGGATTCAAATTTTGTGATGAACCAATGGTCCGAGATCAAAAGAAGTGGAACTCAATGTAAAAATAGTGCAAATTTGATTGGTTTTTTTCTTCTTCCAATTTTTCCTTTTCTAGTCATTTATGCTTGTGATTTGATGCCGAGCTTACTATTTCTGAGGTTTTACTTCTGATTTGTACGCTAACTTACAATCAAAACCAATTTTTTTTCTGATATTTTCTGTGGGGTCCAACCAGATTCAAGTTGAGATGGATGTAATTTTGGGATACCGTCCGGAACCTCAAACCTCGATATACACTACTTATGGTATATCAGTTAAACTAGTTTTACTCAATTTTATAAAAAATATGATATATACGGTAAAAAAAAAACAGTAACAAAATCCGTACAATGATCTGTGTATTTTAAATTACGATTTAAAATATTACTTTTGGTCGCGTATATGATTTTTACTTATGACTGGATTTAAAAAATGGCAATAAACTTTGTAAATAGAAAATAATTACTGATACATGTATGATTTCTTTTAAAAAATGATATATTATAATAAAAATAAGACACAATGGGTGAAATGCAAAAAGTACATTCTATGGGAGGTAAGCATTGAAATTCGAATTCTGAATCATAACTGTTTATTTTTATTTTTTTTGAAAATGGTCGGATCAGAGTTCCAAACATCAAATAGTCGGAACACAAGAACCGAAATTTTGACCACACTCTGTAGTTGAAGATAGGTAGTTATGACTTGAGTTTAATAAACTAAACCATTTATGTCTTGCCAAGATTTGTGTGGCGATCAACTCATTTGTGTTTGACGTCATTAATCATCATTAAAAAAAGTAGAACTTGAATCCAAATACCAACTTAAAGTCTAAGTTAGGCTTGTTATATTTGACTTGGTTTTATTATCAAATATGATGCACAAAACAATAATTTTAAAGAACACTGAAATCAACTAAACAACTAAGTACAATTGCAAAATTTTATTTATCTACTAATGATGTAAATCTGAAGTGTCAATAGTTTTCAACTTTTATATAATCACATATAATTATATGGTATAGTTCTGCCTCCATTTTTCAATCCTTTTAGTCTCAAAATTCCGACAAATAAAGGGTTGAGATAAAAAATTTCTATAAAAAAGGATTGAGATAAAAACATTTTTATCTTATCTTTATCATTTACGCTTCATTTTTCAGAAGTATTCAAAATAAAGGCAAGTGCTACAGGTAAAACATGAAGAAAGAGGGTCTATTTATCAATCACTTTCTCTTTTGTTGCTGTACATAAAAGATATTTTTTATTTTGAACACAAACTAAACATTTTCTTTAAGAAAATTAATTTTTGGTCCTAAAAAACTGGTCCACGTTGAATTATGATTTCATAAATTACTTTTATTCAAAATTAATCTGATTTTTTACATCTAAAAATCGAAGTACATCATTGTAAATTTTGTATATGTGATATACACGTACAAAGCACAAATAGCAATACTAGAATACTACTTATTGCATATACCAATTAAATTAATTTTACTCAATTTTATGCCAAAGGATAAGTAATAAAGACTCTAAAAGAATACGTTCAATGACTTGTGTACTATTTTAAATAATTCTTTTGGTTCATATATATGTGTGTGTGTGTGTGTGTGTTTGCATATATATATATATATATGTATGTATGTATGTATGTATGTATGTATATGTGTGTGCATTAGTTTTCTTTATAATCATGGGCTTTGTAAATAGAAAACAATTATTGATATATATGTACAAAAAGCTTCAAACAAACAAAACACCATTATAAAGTTTGAAAAAATAATAATGAACGATATGCACATAAATTGTTGGAAGGTTGAAATTTCTAATATTAGTTGCACACATAGAGATGGAAAGCTAGAGAGGGTGATTTTGCAGTTTCAAAAGGAAAAAAAATGCAATGTTGAGTTGTATGAATTGAGTTCATTTTATCAATAGCAAAAATATTATTATCAATCGTAAGTAATACTTGAATAGTTTGATAATTTCCTCTGAACAAGTTTCAAATTATTCAACCTAAACAGTCTGTTGACGTTCAATTTATTTCAATTCACTTAATAGTGAATCTGTTCATCTATTAACGTGGCTTGATTGTTTAGCATATTAATGTTGTATCTACCTTATAGCATATGGTGTCCTAATTCTACAATAAGAATTTTATCCATCTTATGTACAAATATTTTAGACAAAACAAATATGCTAGATAAAGTGACATCGCGAGTTCTCTTGTTGGATATGGTCCCTCAACAAACCAAACTGAGTTAGAAGCACAAAGTGCATGTCTATATACCTATGATGCAAACAAATTTAATACAAACGAACAGTGAATAAGGTCAGCTTATAATAATACTGCATGTTCAAGTTTAGTTGCTTAAGAAATTTTGATAGCGATCCAAGCTAATATCATGGTCTTACATTGTTCAAGTTTCCATGCCTTACAGTGTACAAGTTGAAATCTCGGTCCCATGCCTTCGATGCCAAATTTCATAGCATAAGTTGGTGATTGGATAGCATGAATTACGCGTTACAAATTTGTACTCATGCTACCTTGTTGCTCATAAGAAAGAACTATATTTGATGTTTTTTTCCTCACGTAACCAAGCTTCATATATGAATTAAATTCAGAACTTTGTAAAGATCAGAAAATGATTGTATATAGCGAATTAGGGGGTCTCACACTTGAGTTGGGACGATGCAAGAAAATGTTAACACAATTGTTCAAACACATAAAAACTAAAGCAATTTGATAGACTAAACAAGAAAGCTTACACTTTATTATATAAACCTTTTTATCTCCGTACAAATTATGAAGAGGATACATTGAGGCAATATATTATATTCAACCTAAAATATTTGATTGCAACAGAGATATCTATATATGGTTGATGCACATAGGAGTGGTAATTATTTTGAAAATATGAATGAAGTGCATGTACCGAAACTTCAGTTATGTCCTGTTTGACAAAGTTATAAAATTATTATTTAACCAAACCATAGTTATATCTTTTCTAGTTTTCTTTTCAGTAATACGCTTATCCGTTCTAAAGATGTAGTGTGACAATTTGTTTTAACTAAAAGATGACGAGTATTGAATATGCAACTTATTTCCATTGTAGAGTTAGATGATCCATTTCCACAATTAACTCTACGCATCATTATCTTATATGCATCATGATTTTCCAATGAGATTTCTTTATCACATGTAAAATATCATATGAAATGACATGAGACGCTTGTAGAAAATTAATTTTATTGACGGGGAAGTATTTTATTATTACACACATATGAAAACAGAAAAAATATAGTGTGCAATTTTTTGCGGTTTCAATATCTAGCTGGAAGAAACTGAAAGTTGCAACATTTTTGAATAGGAAATAGTAAAATTGATTCTTAGTTTGTTCCAATAGTCATGTTGATTGCGTTTTCTCAGCTTGCATCCATGCATTAAATTATTTTAATTAGTTAGTTAGATGGTTGAGGTGGAGTCTTGGCGCAACGGTTAGGTCACCCGCATGATGATCGGACGTCCAGGTTCGAGTCCGGAAAACAGCCTTTTTGCAATGCGATGGAAAGACTGCGTACATTATCGGCCTCCGCAGAGCCCACTATCGTGCGGGAGCCTCGTGCACCGGGGTTTCACCTTTAGTTAGGTGGTGGTTGCATAGTTATACAGCATGCATTAATCTAGTCATCTTATAATTCACCTACTCTTAACTCACCAAATCATATTAATTACTGAATGTGTATTCAATGGAGATGTGACTGAAAACCTAAATGACAATTTTTTTTTTTTTTGTTACATATGAGCAATCATTACTGTCATTCTGTTTTCTATGTATATTGGAAGACACATAACTTCAGTATCAGTTTAATAAGGTATTTCGAGAAAATACAAATTAAGACTCATAATGCAAATAAGAGGGGGTAAAATTACTTTGAAGTCTTTTAGTCAAAATCTTTCAAAATTACTCTTCTTAAAACAATTGCGTGGTCATCAATAAATTAACAAAAGGTATAAATAGAACGTATTTAAATTTGAAAAATGCTTGCTTTATGGTATAGTCGAAAAAAATTCTCTTCGCCATTTAGAAAGACATACATCATACTTATTATTCTTTTTCCAATGATATCTATTTTTTGTATGTATAAAGATGGAAATATACATACACGCGCGCGATGTCATTCATAACACATGTACCTGTGTGCATAATAATAATAAAATAATAGAAATGCTCCTTTTTCTTCTATCTGCAGGGAAATTTTTCTGTGAACCTTTATACCATGCATTCTCTTCCCAAATACCTCTTCCAACTTGTTTTGTTTCCTGAATATTGCACATTACTGGGTCAATCAAAGCCCTTCACTTGTAACCTAATTATTGATTGGTTGGAGAAAGAAATTTTTTTGTTGGTAAAGATGAGATTCAAAAGTTTACACATGTATGGCAGAAGTTTATCACCTCGTTATGTTCAATTATGCCCTGACCAGTCCATGCTTGTAGCTCTATGTTTCATTCATCTTTTTGATCATATATTAAGTTGATTTTTCCAGAAAAATATATTCTAAAGAAGCAAGTTTTTTTTTTCTCAAAACTTTATTCTGAAAAGTAACAGCATTTAAAATTATCCGGCTCGTAACTTTGTTCTATCCATCTGACTGACTCCAACTTATTTGGAATCAAGGCAAGACGTTTATGGTGATGTGAACGTGCAAATTTCTCACTATAATGTTTCTTTATTACATTTTTTTTACTGTTGCCGCCCATGTTTCTCTTACTGTTTGATTATTTATTAGGGACTCTTTGTATTTTTTCATACGTAAATTTCATGTATTCAGTTTCCAGTGAAAAATATTTCAAAATACATGCAGTTATGGCAGAGTTGATGAATTAGTTTTCTTTGCTTCACTAAAGGAGAACTATGAAATTGTCATTCACCATTACATTCAGGTTTGTTTTTCTTTCTCACTTCATCAGTTCTTGTTTTCACTTTTAAGTCCATTAGTATTAAGCAATCATTCTATATGAATCTGCTTCCATACCTTGTACATGCGAATGTTATTTTAGCAAGGCGAAACAAAGAAGGCACTGGAGTTGCTTCAGAAGCCTAGTGTCCCTATTGACCTTCAGGTACATTATATTTCATTGCCAAATCGATAAATCCACTATTAATATTTTTTTCTATAACTTGTTGTTTAAACAACCTTCCCATTAAATTATACTTTCAGATGTTTGTTTTCCATACTTTTCTTTAGTATTTCAACAATAAATTAATAAGTCTGAAACTATCTTTTTGCAGTATAAGTTTGCTCCAGATCTAATCATGCTTGATGCCTATGAAACTGTAGAGTCATGGATGACTACCAACAAGCTGAACCCTAGAAAACTAATACCTGCAATGATGCGCTATGCAAGTGAACCACATGCAAAGTACAATCTGTTACATATTGCTATTTTAGCGCTTTGTCTTTTACTTTATTTTATTTATTATGAAAGAAAATGCTTGCAGTACCTTATGAATTTTGCCTTCAATGTATAGCATACCTTCACTGAGGCGCTGTAGATAACAAATATGCGAGTATCATATTTAGAAGCTAGAGGTGTTTGAAGTGTTCATATATTTTGTATAGGCCTATTGATAGTAGTAGTTTTGTATTCATTTTCTCAAGTTCACTGCCATCGTCATTGAGTATCTTTATACATGGTTTTTAAGTCCTTCAAATTATTTTAGCATTCATTCTTATTGATATTGATAATTATTTTTCTGTGGTGCAGGAATGAAACACATGAGGTAATCAAGTATTTGGAATATTGTGTCCATCATTTGCATAATGAAGATCCAGGGGTGCATAATTTGTTGCTATCGCTGTATGCAAAACAGGTTTTATTTACAGCCATTTTCTTTGTAGTTCTATGTATTTATCTTTCAGCTATCATCTTTCAACAAATTTGGGTGTTCAATAGCATATCCTATACCGCTCATTCAGATGTGAAAAATGCTCGATTTGAGAAAATTTTAAATGAAAACAGACCATTTTTATTCTGTTTATTCTTGTAGCACACACTTTAATACTATAACTTGTTTTTACACATATTTAGGAAGATGACAGTGCACTAATACGATTTCTGCAATGCAAATTTGGAAAAGGTCAAATAAATGGCCCTGATTTTTTCTATGATCCTAAGTTCGCATTGCGACTATGCCTCAAGGAGAAACGGATGCGTGCTTGTGTTCACATATACAGTATGATGTTCATGCATGAAGAAGCTGTTGCTCTTGCATTGAAGGTAAAAAAAAAAAACATTGTATACAACATGAAACTTCCCTATCTGTCAAATTTGTTGTGTATATACTATGGACTTTGGAAAGTGTCGGTAGAATAAACATAAGTTGTAATTGATTAACTATACTATGACAAACGGCAATACGCATCACTATATCTACATGTAGATAATGCATGAATTATCAAGTATTCATACATATTTTGGAAATTATCGTAAAAAAAAAAACATAATATGTTTTACTAAATTACTAGTGCATGAATGAGGGTTACTTATTGAGTTGGAAATTTATGTTTGGCTTGAGATAGGTTATAGTGCATGAGTGATAGGTTTATAGTGCATGATATTCATTACTCTTTCATGTATGTTTTTACCCAAAAGCCTACGCCCTTGAATTGAAAAAAAAAGGCATTGACCTTTCAGAGCAAGTTCAATACTGGTTTATATTTGTTTTAGCTTGCAGGTGTAATTTATCGCAAACTTGAACCAGCATATGTATGCTATTAACCCAGAATATCTGCTATCATAAAAACTACTATTCCTGTATACGGATACGTTATATGTGAACCTGTTTCCTGTCACCTTAGTGTTCTGTTTATAATGTAGGTCCCCTGTAGCTTTTTGATACTTCTTCGTGAACAATGCTTCATTTTGGCCCTAAAGTAAAAGTATATTTTTAGATAGCAGTAGTTGCAGGGAGTTCTCATAAACATTTAAAAAATATGCGGTTATGCCTGATTTGAAGTTATTAATTTTTGCAACCCAACATTCTTGATTTTAGGCTGTTGGTGTAATTTATCTACAAATAAGCTCAAACAGTGCTGTTCGTTTAGTGACAAACTTAAACCAGCATATGTATAGTATTAGCACAGAACATGTGCTATCATAAAACTACTATTCCCATATATGGATAAATTATACGTGCACCTTTTTTCCTGTCACCTGAGTAGTGTTATGTTTGTAATGTGGGTCCTGTGTGGTTCTTTAGTACCTCTTTGTAAGCAATGCTTCATTTTGGCACTAAAGTGAAAGTATATTTCAAGATTGCAGTAATTGCAAAGTGTTCCCATGACATTTTAAAAATATGTCGCCATACCTTATTTTGAAGATTTTAATTTTTATAATGCAACATTCTTGTAAATTAGCTTCTGTTATTATACTTAATAGGTAGATCCTGATCTTGCAATGGCAGAAGCAGATAAAGTTGAAGATGATGAAGATTTGAGGAAGAAGTTGTGGCTTATGATTGCAAAACATGTAATTCAACAGGAGAAAGGAGTGAAAAGGGAGAATATAAGGAAAGCAATAGCATTTTTGAAAGAAACAAATGGCCTACTCAAGATTGAGGATATTCTTCCATTCTTTCCGGACTTTGCTCTTATTGATGACTTCAAAGTAATTTAGCTCTTACCGGCGTTCTTTATTTCATGCTACTTGCCTACCTTGCAATTATTTTCAACACCAATTACAATTGCTTATTTTTGGAAAATAGCAATTTAAGTTAGTTTGGTAAATTTGTCGTTGTTTTACTTTTCTTTTTTGTTTGAAATGAAATAAAATAAATTCAAGGTCTAGAATTCAGCAAACAATTGACCTAAGCATTTTGCTTTCTTTATTCAGATTTTCAACCACTGTTTCTTACGAGTTATGACTTAACATGTGATACATACAAATTTTTATAGGAAGCAATTTGCTCATCATTGGAGGATTACAACAAGCAAATTCAAAAATTAAAAGAGGATATGCATGATGCTACACATGGGGCTGATAACATAAGGAATGATATAACTGCCCTGGCTCAAAGATATACTGTTATTGAACGCGATGAAGAATGTGGGGTATTGATTGCTGATTATTAAATCTTTAGGCCGCATAATAATTTTTTTTCTTAATGGAAATCTTATTTCCAAGCATATTCCCAAAATATGCTTTATTAGTTAGTCTTTTATGGTAAAAAAAAAATGTGGTTACGCACTGCACCTCACCCGCTAACAAAGAGATTGTACCCAAACTCAAATCATTCCATCACATAGGCCAACTAGAATTGATCTTTTGTTTTTTAAATGACCTCATGTTGTTTGAAGATTGGTGATACAATTTATACCATGCTTGGTGTATATGATTTATGTGCACAAGAGTAAGTTTTGTGGGAAATACATTGTTTGTACTCATTTGCTTTATTTTAGGTTTGTAAACGCAAAATTTTAGCCGCTGGAGGAGCAAATGTAATGGCAAAAGGTTATACAGCAGGCGGACCAATGGCCCCGTTTTATGTTTTTCCTTGTGGGCATGCCTTCCATGCACAATGTCTGGTTGCTCACGTTTCTCGTTGTTCAAGCCAAGCACATGTAAGTCCCAAGCAATTTGTATGTAGTCACCGTGAACTATGCTCTTTTAGGCTACTTAAATGGATGCTGTTGGTTTTTGAATTCTAGAATTTTGTTATAGACGGAACATTATGCAAAGATTTTCACTCCAAACTCAGAAGAACGGTGCACATTTGCGCAAATGTCTAGGAAAACTGATTAAAGATCGGCAAAAATCAATCGTATATGGCCAGTTGATTTTAAAAGTTTGACTGTCAAAAAATGTTTTTTTCCTAATTTTTTTTTTGAAATTGGGTACTTAAGTGGCAGTACATAATTTGTACTACAAGTCTAGTATATAACATACTACAAGTCAACATATGCTCGATGATTCGAATCATGCGCTATTCATGATTCGAATCTGTGACCTCATGAACCAAAACCAGAGCGCCTAACCACTACAGTGACACTGGACATGATTTTTTTCCCCTAATTACTTGATTGTTCAAATTTATCATTACTTAAAGCTTCATTTAAATGATAATATAGCTTAAATTCAAAGGTATAAAATTATCAATTTTGGACTACTCACAGCTTCCGAATTAACATCTCGTTATTCATTGAATTGAAGTGTTATTTTAAAACTGTTGTAGGCTAATTATATATCAGACATCCAAAGACAGCTCAGTTTGCTTGGTGCTCAAACAACTAAGGATTCAAGTCCGGGTGCTGGTGAAGATTCTATTTCTAACATGACTCCACTTGATAAGGTCAGTGAAAATAGAAGCTTCTCCTCATTTATATTCCCCACTTGAGGCTTTTTTTAATAGTTGTTTGTTCAAGGATAAATACAAAGGCATGGGAATATAACTTGATACTACCATGTCGCACATTTTCAGTCATAATACACATTCTTATTTTGAATTAACAAAGAGGGGGTTATTCTGAATGTCTTAGTTCATCAAAAGGAAAGTCTATATTGTTTGTGTAATATAAATAAACATAGAATCACTTCATGTTGATTCTAGTTTGCTCTATTATTGAATAAGGTCTCCTGATTTCTTTGAATATGGGTTTACCTTGAGAATATAACTGTTGTACAGTTGCGCTCACAATTGGATGATGCAGTAGCAAGCGAATGTCCGTTCTGCGGTGACTTAATGATCCGGCAGATATCTTTGCCATTCATATCACCAGAAGAGGCTGACGAGTTGTCGTCATGGGAGATCAAACCACAAGTTGCAGGTCAAAAAATTCTTCCAATGATGATGATTTAACTTACTAGAAGCCGGATGTATTTGATTCTTTCCGATGCTATAGAGTTGCAGTCTTTACAGTCACATTTGCCCTCTTAATGCAATTTTCATTGCTTTTTTTGGTTTGGAACATGCACTCGACATTTCTCCGTCTCCATACATATGTCCAAACATGTCTAAACACAGCATTGGTGTTAAGTAAACATTAAAACATTGTGTGTTCCTGGGTGTGCATATGTTGTATTCTTTGTATAATTATAATGTGTCCTTTGGACAACAAAACCTTGTGATGCAAGGACAATGTGTTTTGTTTATGTAAGAGCATGATCTAATACTAGTAGTCGTATTTCATATTCTGAACTCAGATTTTTCCAGTCAAATTTGCGATACTTTTTTTAAATGAAAAAATGCATCTTTATCAGCGAAGCTAAAGTTATACTCTTTATCTTTTGTAATATTTGGATCTGAGGTACTTTAGGCCCAAGGATTTAGATTCCTTGCTATCTTTGGTGAGACTATATTGCATATGTGTGTGTTAGGGTCCGTTTTTTATGAAGCAATGTGAGTATTTAACGGGAAAGTTAGTTCTTTACGAAGCAATGAGAGTATTTGAACGAGAAAGTAAGTTGAAATGTTAATGTATTTGATGAATTGAATGAGTTATTTGAACGGAGTATTCGTTGAAGGAGGAAATATATGGAAGAAGGGAGAAAGAAATGGGTATTTGAGTTGGGGGCAAACGGTAGGATGCGTCTGACTCAAATGCATCATTTTCCCTCATTTTAGTCAACGAGTCATCTGCGGGAAATAATGCATTGCGGCATTGATCCAACACGTTGGGAACGGTTACATAGCGTTTGAAGGTCACCAACGGTACCTTAGTTTTAAGAAAATCTGAAACGCAAGTAGGTTTGCTGGTCAAAACACACGTGCACTTTAACCATTCATAGTTATATGCGAATAGCTGTTTCTTAAGGATTCACGTAATATTTGCTTTGGACTGGTATTTCAACATAGAAGCTTCAACAAAAAGACGGACTGGGATTGAACATTAAGCCTTGGATTTTATTTAAAATTGACAATGGCTCTGTTATGTCAATATTCATATTTCATCTAGGGCTGTCAATGGATATCCGAAAAATCCGAAATCCGTCCTCTTTCGAAAAAGGGATAAATTTTCGATATCCGAAAAAAGGATGTAGATGGGAATATGAAGGCATCCGCATTTAAAAATTATCCGTTTTGTTTTTATCAATATTATGGTTCAAATTATGTGTATTTTGCTACGATGAAAAATATTTGTTTATTATATTAAGTTAGCAGTTTATATTATATGCACTTAATGTTTTTTAACCGTTCGAAACTATTTATTATCATTATGTTTGTTAATTTTGAACAATTTTATAATTGATGTATTGAAAAATATTTATGTTAAACTAATTTATTTTTATAATTCTTGATTTACATGTGGTTAACGGATAGGGTAATTATCTGATATCCGTCCATATTCGCGGATGCGGATGCAAATATGACACATCCGCATCCGAAAGTATCCGTTGACATGTCTAATTTCACAAATTCAATGGAAGCTCTCAGACATTTAATAAATGTCTAAGCTTAATCAGCTATTTAATAAATGCTTTAGAATTAATCTCTTATTTAATAAATAAGAGATTTAAAGTGCTTATTATGTATACCCCCCTCTTTAAGATACGTCCAAGGTGTTTAATATTAAGTATTTTTTCTTCAGTTGGAGAGTATTCTTCCCTTAAATTTAAAATCTAAATTGGCTATTGTTAAAGTTGCTCTAATCAGGTCCTATGCAATTGTTCAACCACTTTTATTTTGGGGGATTGGATGACATGCCCCTACTACTAATTAAAATGCACAAAAAACTCATGGAATAAAATTTATGAAAATTAGGATTATGTCAAATTTCAAAAATGAAAAACATCAAACTGGCGATATTAAAATTTCAAAATTACCCTTCTTCATTTTCATCGCCATTCAATTTCACTTTATCTTTATATATAAGTTACATTCTTATTATATTTTAAATTCATTCTTAGTCCTACAAATTAAATCCAATAAATCGGAAAACATCCGATCTATTCGACGAACATTTGATCAAATCAAAATTATACATAGGTACAACTACATAATAAATCTCTAATTAATTTATCAGATTTCATAATTTTTAGTTATTTGAATTTATTTTTATTAGAAGATCAAAAATTACAATGGATTCAAATCAACCTCCACCACGGGAATCCAGATCTTCGGAAGAATCCAGATCTTCAATGTCTTCATTGGATTTAAATCAATTTTCAGTTATCGCTGCAGAACATAGTATAGAGGTATTGAATTTATATAATTATATTATCAACTACATTGCAGTCTTGCGTTTAAATTTTTTTTCAACCATAGAGTTCGCTTTCATGTTTTTTTACATTTAACTGCATTACGCTTATACAATTAAAAAAAAAAATTCAACTAAAAATTAATTAAAACTTTTGAACATATATTTGTAATTAATTTTTTTTACTCCGGTTTGAAATGCAATACACACACTATGTATGTATATATGTATGACAAAACAACTTGAACACAAGATGATTAAAATGACTTTCAATTATTGTTGTTAGATAGACACGTATTGGAAAAATGTATTGAGTTATATACTTATGTTATTTATACGAGATTGTTTATAAATGAAATCAAGTATTTATCTTAGTACAAATATGTTCATCTTTAACTATAATACACTTATGCATTTAAAAAATTATCAACCATAGAGTTCACTTTTATGTTTATTTACATTTAACTGCATTACACTTATGCAGTTAAATAAATAATTCAATTTAATTTAAAATTAATTAAACTTCTAAATGTAATTAGAAATTTAACTGCATTCCAAAATTTATATATTTAACTGCATTACAACTTATTCAGTTAAATCAATAAAGTAGCTTATAAATTTGTTAGACAATAAAAATGTTTTTATCATTTTCAATTTAAATATATTAATTTATATATTTAACTGCATTATACTTAGGCAATTAAATAATTATTTTGACTTAATTTGGGAACATTCATCTTTCCAGGTGTTTAAAACATTTAAAAAATTAACTACATAATACTTAAGCGGTTAAATTATTTATGTATTGAATTCAAAATTGTTTATACTTCCAGCTTAAAAATAGTTAAAATTTTACTGCATTATAAAATGCAGTTGATATGCATGTAAAAGTGTATATTTTTACTCTCGTATTTAATCTTCTATTATTAAAATAAATGAGCATATGGGGATATTTTACATGTTTAAACCAAAAACTAAATTGTTTTCGAATCATCATTCATCGATCTTTATTTGAGGGCAAAATGGTAATTTTATGTATGATTTAATTTTGAGAAAATTTATTTGCACATTTTTGTTTTTATTTGTAGGAAATTGAGTGTAAATTGGATAGAGTTTCATGGATGTGTGCATGCACATATGTTAAAAGCAAATGAAGAAAGGAAATAAAAGACTTCATGCAACATGAAGGAGTCCACATGCCCACTAACTAATGGACCATAGTTAAAACCACACGCATATGTTAATGGAGATTAAAATCATGTTAGTGGGGATTAATTAATTTCTTAATGATTACTTGGAGGTTACACAATCTCAATGGCATTTTTGGCAGTCCCATAATATAGAATTAGGGTTTTAAGTATGTATAAATACCTCTTATGTTTTATGTAATTAGCTTCTTCTTTTATGCATATTATAACCACATAATCAACGCTAAATAAAATGTCTTTTTAATGGCTTCTTAGCCTTCTTTTTATTTGCTTTTGTTTACATGCTCTTTTCTCTTATGCTATTTTTCTTTTATGCTCTCTTATTTAGTTTATGCTTCTCTTATTTCATGTTAGTAGAATGGATTTAATTCTTGCAATTAGTTTAGTTTTATTTCATGCAAGTAATTAGCTCTTTTTTCCTTTGATTAGGTTTTATTTTCCTTTTTTTTCATGCTAAAACCATTTTGCGTTGAGATGAATTCAAATTATAAAAAGCTAAACCCCTTCAGTTTAGGGGTAATGAAGCTCTCATGAATCATACTAAATTTTACCACATTATAAAATGCACTAAATGTACAAATATATATATATATATATATATATATATTAGCAAATTAAAATTTTACTTTAAAATATTAATTGCTTTATAATTATGTAATAAAATTTTATTTACTAAATTCTAGTACAAATTAATTTTAACTGCATTAAACTTTAATTGCAGAAAGCTAATAAATTAAACCGATGTATCTTTAATTGTAGAAGACTTATACATTAACTTTAACATAGCTAAAATAATTTATTTATTAAATTGCATATCAGAAATACCTTTTATTCTTGTATGTTTCATGTTCAAAGGAAACTGTTATGACGATTTTCTTTTCAAGATTCAAAATTAGAATTTATGAGGGATTTAATATTTGCAAAATAGAAAAATATTAACTCCATAATTTTTATTTATTTATAAAAAATGGCGACATCAAGCTTTCCCGAAACCCTAGATCTGGAAGAGGACGATGGATGAGGATGGAAAACGGTTAAGAGAAAGGGAAAACAATATTTTGCGGAAATACTGAAGCAGCAACCAAATATGAATAATCGCCAATTGGGGAAAAACCCAAAACTGTAGGTGGAGGCGGTGGAAAGCAATATCGAAATTAAAGCAAAATGGAAGTCTATGAACCAATAAAGGATGGGAAGGAATCTTATCAGCTGATAGGCGACAAGGATTATGAAGAGTTCAACATAATGCAGAGAAATTCGATCTGTTCATTTATGGCTAGTAAAAGACCTTATTATGTTTATTTCAATGCTTATATCAAAAGAGTATGGAATCCCAAGGGATCCTAGGATATATTTCCCAAAGATAATGGATTTTATCCAGTAAAACTTGAAAGGAAAGATTATTATGAATGCATACTTAAAGAAGGTCCATGATTCATGGAAAGCAAGTTAATTTTCATGAGAAAATGAGAGGTTAATTTCAATTTTGAAAGAGCCACGTGAACTACATATCCTATATGGATTAAATTTAACAATTTAAATCTGGCTTTATGGAATGCGAGGTATATCAGCAAACTGGCAAGTTTAATCAGTAAGCCACTTGATATTGATGAGAACACAAGAAAAATCAAGGGAAATAAACATGTTAGAGTTCTGGTAGAAATAGATTCAGAAGCAGAAATGCCATAAAGTGGTAAGGCAATAGATGAACATGGGAATGTGTATATCCATGAAGTAGAATACGAATTCGTACCTCCAAGATGTGGTGAGTGCAAATGTTTTGGAAATTCTTCCATGCAATAATAATCGAATTAAAACTAAGCAAGTTTGGGTTGAATAACCAAAATTAGATATAAGTTGGATCAATTAGTACTACTAAAGTGGAACCCCAAGTTTGTGAGACAAATAGTGGAACTGGGCTAACACCCCAAAAAATGAAGCAGTCATAAAAAATTATACACAAAATGCTGCTATGCTTAACCAAAAACACCATATATAGAGAAGTAGAAGGAGACTAATGCAAAGGGCTCTGAAGCAATGAAAGCAACATATCATCAATTTCAGAGTCATAGGAGGAGAATTCAAACCAGGAGATCCATAAGTAGCAACAATCTGATCAAGAAAAGGAGGACCAGATGGATTCTGATGAAGAGCACCTACCTGAAACATTTTCTGAAATACATAAATTGGACATCCAAATAGAAACTACCGATGAAGTAATAAAAGATAATGATATCAGTAAATACAAAGAAGTCAATGAGGAATATGATAAAGTATATGCATATTAAAAAAACAATGAAGCTAACAAAAAAGCTAAGGTAGCATCGCTTCGATTACTAGGAAAAAAGCTACTAAACTTTAATTTCCATTATATGTTGGAATGTTAGAGGTCTAAATGGAGACACTAGAAAATTAGACGTCTATAATATCAGAAAGAAGTACAATCCTACATTGTTAGCTATTCTGGAAAATAAATTTACCGATGACGGCTTAGAGTCTTTTAAATATCAAATGGGTAGCCAATGGGATTTCATACATAACAGCTCTAGAGCACTAAAAGGTAGAATTATGATACTATGGGATATAAATATCTGGACAACTACCTTGATCAATATAGATGAACAATAAGCAACTGTTCATTTAAAAAATGTGGGAGGCATGGAAATAGTAGCAAAATTTTGTATATGTAAGCAATTTGGCTTCAAAGAGAAATAAACTTTGGCAAAAAATAATTGAAAATTCAAAAATCATACATAAGCCTTGGATGGCTGCAGGGGATTTTAATGCTATGTTAATAACAATTGAACAGCAAGGGAGACTTACAGTTAAGGTTTTCCAAGTTTTCGAATTCAACTACTGTATACTTGCAACTGGATTAGCTGAAGAATTTCATACAAGCCTAAAATATACATGGAGAGGTGGTGAGGCCTAAAGGATTCATTCAAGATTGGATAAAGTATTGGGTAATGCTAAATTGTTTAATAAAATTTCAAATATTAAAGTTATAGTTCTGCCTATCTCAACTAGTGATCATTGCCCATTGTTTATACAATTTAATAATGACAAACATAATCAAAAAGTTAATCCATTTAGATATGCCAACCACCGGTATCTTATTAAAGGATATAAAGAAGCTATGGACTTTAAGGCAATTCAAATTCCTGAGGGGAAATATAGGTACCAATTCATCATGACGGTGAAGTAGATGAAATTTAGACTCAAAGAATGGAATAAAAAAGGCCAAAATCAGAAGATGAATTTTTGGATACACAAAAGCATCTGGAGAAAATCCAACAGCAATTAGATGAAGATCCGCAAAATGAGAATCTCAATTTAGATTTTTATGCAGCACAAAGACTTCTTAAATCCTAGTTGAATTAACAAGCTACATAATTAAGGCAAAAGCTAAAGAGAAATGGTTGAATGAGGGAGATGAATGCAATAAATTCTTCTATACTAAAATGTCCCAAAGATGGAATTATAATAACTTGTTTAATTGCTTGAATGAACATGGTTTTTCTACAGATAACATACTTGAATAAGAGAACAAAGCCATCGCATACTTTACAGAGATATATAACAGGGATTATAATCAACAAATACCTCATGTCCAATGTAGAAGGTGCATATCCATGGAGGGTGCTGCCATGTTGACATCTGATATTACTGAAAGGGAACTGAAACAAGCCACTTTCTCGATCCACAGTGACTCTAGTCCCGGCTCGGATGGCATGGGAGCAGCCTTCTTCAAAATGCATTGGGAAAACCTGAAAGACAACATGATTAAAGCCTATCAAGAAGCATTTAATTCTGGTGAATTCATCCAAGAAATTAATCAGACGTTTATAACACTTATCCCTAAAGTGAATAAACCAGAATTAATAGAAGAATATAGGCCTATAGCATGTTGTAATGTTACATATGAAATTCTTAGCAAGATTACATGTAAGAGACTTAACAAAGTGCTACCAGATCTCATCTCCTAATGTTAGAGTGCATTTATTAAAGGAAGGTTTATATCAGAAAATTCCTTAATGGCTCACGAACTAGTTAGAGATTTTAATAAACAAGGAGTAGACAGAATATGTACGGAAATAGACCTGCACAAAGCCTATGACAAAGTCAACAGGATATTCATCTTACATATGCTTCATGACATAGGAGTACCAGCTAAATTGCTAAAACTAATTACCCATTGTATATGTACCCCAACTTTCTCAGTGATTATAAATAGTACTCCTAAGGGATATATTCAATCCAACAGAGGGATTAGACAAGGATACCCTTTACCCCCCTACTTATTCGCAGCGGCAATGGAATGGTTCTCTCTACAGATGGAATTAGCAAGTCATCAATCGATGATCAAACGGGTATACAACATACAACCTAAAATTAACCATCTCATATATGTAGATGACCTGTTACTGGTGTTCAAAGCAAATTCATTGGCAATTGAAACAATTAAGGAGATTTTCAAACAAATGGAGACATTTGTAGGCTTAAAGGTTAATGAGATGAAAACAAAATACTATATGAATAAAAGTTGCAAACACAGATCAACGATCATTTCTCAACTTAGAATAATGGAAGGGGAACTTCCAGTCAAATATCTTGGCGTGCCTCTATCTAATAACACTATCACAGATGCAGAATGTGGAAAATTAGTAGACAGTATCAGAGAGAAACTTCAAGGTTAGAGATCAAACCTATTATCATTTGCAGGAAGAATTGAAATTGTCCACACAATCATTACTACCAAAGTAAGGTTTTGGTTACAAACTTTCAAATTCTCGATTTTTCCACAGCAAAAATTAATACAGTCTGTGCAAACTTTATTTGAAGAGGAGTTCACAAGGTAAGTTAGAAAGACTTGTGCAGATCCAAAAAAGAAGGTGGAGTAGGTCTTCAAAAATTTGTTTGAATGAAAAAAGGCTTATGGACTAAAAGTAGCTCACTGAGTAATCAGACAGATATCACGGAATTGATGAAGGAAATCAGTAAAATTAGCTTGAAAGCTACAGTTTGGCACATCTGGAGAGAAAGGAACATAAGGACTTTCGATAGAAAGCGGAATGAAGAATTAGAGCTTTCAGAACTAATGATAGAGATGTAACCATCACAATTGGAAGGATAAAGCAACGTACCAGCTCAGAGAAACGAGAAAGGAGACTGGAGCTTGAGGGCTAATGAGTGAGGAAATCTATTAATGACTTGAAAGATGCCATAGCTCGCGCAAAGCAACCCTAGTAATTTGGGAATGTTTTCAGTTAGGTTGGAGATAAACCAATATGTTGTATCAAATGCAGCTGTAAAATTGTTAGCTTTGGGCCGCATAGACCATTAATAAAGATTTAACCAAATTAAAAAAAAATCTTAACTCCATAACGTGGTAAAAAAAAGAGAACTTTTGAATCGGGTTTGATTTGCAAGCGTTTTTGTGCCATTCTGTATTCAATAGCGCGGATTCTCTTATTATGAATGTTGATGTTAAAGGTATATCGTCATCTGTTTCTAACACAACTGCTTCAATTTCAAGTAATTGTGTAGAAGGTGTTAGTTCTGAAATAGTTTGCTTTGATGATACTATCTGTGGTCTACTATATTCTTAGAATGGACCACAACAGTCCAACTCAGATTTTTACAGAAGTTGGTCAATGTTTTAGCACCGTTAAAGAGTTTAGAAACAAATCGATACTACATCAACTTGTCAATAAATATAAGCTTTAAAATGTGAAAAAGATAAGAAGCATGTTATTGAGAAATGTGCTTGACCTCGTTGCAAATTTTGAATTCATGCATCTTGTCCATTTACTAATCCAAATACCATTATTGTTAATATTATGAACAATGTTCATACATGTGGTACTGGATTTTTTGATATAAACCATCCTCTAATTTCAAGTTGATTTGTTAAAGAATTAGTGATGAGTTATATTTGTTCTAATCCTGTTATTTAAATAGGGATGTTATCATACAGTGTAACTCTAACATTGTTCTTAGCAACTACTATGCTTATAAAGGAAAATCTCTACCTATTAACGAACTACATGGAACTTTAGATTTATCATATCATCATTTAGTAGGATATATTGATTTAGTGAACATGAAAAATCCAGAAAGCACAACTGCTTTGGAAGGAAATTCATTAAGTAAATGTTTTGAGCGAGTTTTCATTGGATTAGAAGCTTGTTTATTTTGGTTTCAAATACCGTCGTCCCGTTATCTTTGTGGAATCAACTTTTATGAAAGGAAAAACTAATGTGTGTTTAATGTTAGCTTCGAACAAAGATGGTAATGAAGGTAAACAAAATTACATTAATCATATCAAATATATTATTTTAAATAATTACACTATATCTGCATCTATATGTTTTAAATAATTACCGCATAACACAGATGTAGTTATCCATATTTTGTTCTTTTACATATAATTTTATTAACATACTATACATGTATTTTAGGTATGTTTGTGTTGGCCATACCTATAGTTTCCTGCAAAAACACAAATAATTGCTATTGGTTTTTAAAACTTCTTCGTCAAGTGGTCATTGATGATAATAGGAGATATGTTTTTATGTCAAATAGACATCATGGAATCAAATTGTCTATTCCAGAAGTTTTCCCGGATGCTTATCATAGCTGTTGCTCATATCATTTAGAAAAAAAATCTTAAAGCATCTTTGGAAAGTTATTGAAGCAATAGAGGATGGATAGTAAGGTTATTCACAGAATGTGCTTATGCATCAGCCTTTTCTAAATACAATAAAGCTATTAGACATTCAGATTAATTGGTGGAAAAATTGCTGCCAAATTTCTCTTAAATTTACCTCCAAACATTGGACATTTGCTCTATTTTCTGGAAACCGTTATAGAGAAACGTCATCAAATATGGTAATATGTTTGAATAGTTGGATATTAAAAGAAAGAAGTTTGTCAATAACTCCATCATTGGATGCTATTCGAAACAAAATAATGGTCTTAATATTAAACTACCGAGAAGAATCAAAAGATTGGAATAGTCATTTAAAATAAAAAAATAAAAATAAAAAGCTCATTTCATAGAAGCATGGGTTGGATAGCGAACAAATCATATGAGGATGTTTTCGAAGTACAAACAACCAAAGGTAAGTCAAAGCTGTAGATATTAACTTATGTACATACTCTTGCAATATCTGGCATATTAACAACTTCCCATATGATCATGTAATTAGGGTTATACTAAGTCAAATGCTTAAAATTTATGATTATGTAAGATTATTTCAAGACATTCTACTCTCATTTAGCTTATTTTCATAACATCAAGCCAAATCCAACTTTACATAGTATAACTGAAGCTCTAGAAACTATTTTGTTACATCCTCCAGAATGCAAAAGACAACCTGGAAGACCATCCATAAGCCATATATTAAATGTTGCAAAAGTATAACAAAAGGAAAAAGAAAATGTGGCTTATGTCAATGTTATGGACATAATAAAAGAACATGCTAGAAATATAATGTTTGAAGTTATTATTTTGTTTGATTTACATAACGTTGTAATAAAAAGATTGTTTGAATTCATCATATAAAGTCATGGATTTATTATTGTATGACCTGTTAAAATTTTTGTATTAAATTTACCGTTCATGTTTAACTTCATTATTTTAGCTGCATTTGATTTATGAAGCTAAATAAACAATAAAACTTGGTTTCATACTTCTTGTATTAGTATACTGTACATGATTACAGTTTACAACTACCTATATTTAACTTATGTAGCTAACAAATAATTGTTCTTAATTTAAAATTGCTTATATTTCTATTTATAAAAACAATTATAAAATTAACTACATATTATAATGTAGTAAATTAATATATTTGTGATAGGTCAACTCCAAAAACAATTATTAAGTTCAATTGCATTTTACTTGGGCAGTTAATTCAAAAATTAATAAAATTCAAAATTTGTATAGTTAAAATTAAATATGTCATAAAAAATTTAACTGCTTTTTATAATGCATTAAATCAACTGTAATTCATCTATATTTTATAATATGGTAAACCTTAGGTTTATCCTTCTTATATTAAATTCTACCGTATATGATTCTAGTTTATATTTACCTATATTTGACTTAAGTAGTTGACAAATAATTGTTATTAATTTAAAACTATTAATGTTTCTATGCATAAGAACAGTTAAAATTCGATCCCCGTCTGCCCTACCCCCGATTTCAAGGCGCAGAGGTGGGTCCCTGATGAATCCAAGATAAAAACTGGTTGGGGACATCAAATCTCTGTGTTGGGCTAGCTAAAAAGGGGGTCAGTGTGGCGGACAGCTGTATCCCCAATCTCTACTCTCCGGAGTAGGGTTTAAATTTTTTTTTTAACTACATGATAAGCACCATTGTCCCAGTGGTTAAGTGATTCAACTTTGGTGCGAGAGGTCATAAGTTTGAAACTTGTGTAGGTGATTCGATCATATTTTGATATGTGATTTGTGTTATGTTGTCTAGTGACACGTTGTATCAAAGTACCAATTCAAAATAAAATAAAAATCAACCACATTTTATAATGCGGTAACTTAGTATCTTTGTAATATGTCAACTCTAAAAAATATTATAAATTACTGCATTTTTCTTGAGCAGTTAAATCACAAATTAGTATAACTAAAAATTCAAATATTTAAAAATAAAAAAATTGAAATGCATTTTATAAAAAGTGAAAAATTATTTGTATTTTATAATGTATTAAACTTTAGGTTTTAAACTTCTTGTAGTAAGTCTACTGTACATGATTACCATTTACAGTTAGCTGCATATGACTTATATAGTTAACAAATAATTGTTTATGACTTAAAACTATTTATATTTCAAAGCATTAAAATAATTTAGATTCCACCAGACTAACTATTGCATAAAAACAAGTAATTTCAGCAATGCCACATAAGCAAATATAACACCAAACCACCAGTATCATATCCAAATATATGTAAAACCTAAAATATAACAAAAAACTCGTAGAAAAAAGTAAAACAATACCATACAAATTCTTATTACTACAATAAACGAATAGGCCTACAAGGCCATTTTTTCCAATGCCTCTTGTAAGCTCTTCCAAAACTCACTAGCGAATAATGAGTTTCACATCACACCTCTAACTAATATCGCTTTGCTAAATCAAAGTAGGTATTATTAAAAAACTAGCCATCATCTCTGGTACTAGCTCACATCGAGTTTTGAAGTCATAACTGGCATTAATCTCGAGCCGTGTCCACTCTAGGAACATTGTTTGCAAACTGGCATGTATTCCACTCAAAGCATCAACATTACCCGAAATATAGGAAATGTCAATGTCGTTGGAGGTCAAGAACTCTAACCATTATCGCTGGCAAATATTAAGATTCCTCCGAGAGAAGAGGTACTTTAATGATATGAGGCTAATAAATAGCCTAAACCTCTCTCTAAGTGGATAGTGCCTCTATATCTCCAAAAATGATACTATTGTCGCTAACTCCAAATCATGACTAGAATATCCCCTCTTGTGCAATTTCTATTGCCAATTAGAATATGCAACAATCTTATCCTTTTGCATCAATACCGCACCTAATCAAGTATTATAGGCATTTATGTGTACTGTCAACTCCTTATTCCCACTTAGAATGAGTAATATTGGTGCACATGTCAACTTCTCTGTCAAACTCATAAACGCATGCTTGCATATAGTGTTCTAGATGAAACTCTGATACCTCTTCATCAAATCGATAAAAGGTCCTATACATTTCAAAATTCCTTGATAAAACGTCTATAATATGCCGCCAATCCAACGAAACTCCTCACATCTATAGCACTATGAAGTTGACTCCACTGCTGCTACCTTTGTAGAATTTAAAGAAACTAATCACACTTCCCTCTAAAAGTGATACTTTAAAATTGGTCTTTTCTCAACACTTCCAACAAAACCCTCAAATGCATCTTGTGCTTCCTCTGGTCCATGAGCAGATGGAAATAACATTAATATACATGTTACTACTATAATTTTCATCGAAAAGGTTCGGTGTGCTATGACTTCGTTAATCATCACTATTGTTGAAGTCATATGAATATCGACATGATTGTAACACAAGTGATCAATCACGAAGACATGAACATAGGTTTACTTCGAAGGAAATAGAGGTCACATTAATAGATCGGTGGCCAAAAATGGGATAGTACACTTTGATAATAACAGGGAAGCGAAAAGGACAAATATAACTCACTTCATAAGCTATTAGAGAATGTCAAAGTGAACATAACATGTTTCCTCGATTCAAATCCCTATCCACATCATACCACACAAGCTCCTCGAAGGTGTTATACATATTGCAATGTCCCACTTCGTGCTCCATCCATGTGCCAGCGGCACCGCACTTTGCAAGCTCTCTAAAGATGGTGTAAGCGGTGTTGATAGAGAGCACTATCAACATCCATGAAGACCCTCGTATTACAGAGAGGTGACATCATATATTATAGTACTTCGAAGGTATCCTTTTATACAAACACCAATTTAAGCCAGCATCGAAGACATCAAGGATGAGATAATGCCGCCTCTCGCATATGACGTCCAGCTACAAAGACAAAAGCTAAATCAACATAGTTAAGGACAGGCCTCATTGAAGTTAATCTCGCTGAAGAAATACTAGCGGAGAGACCAATACTAAACGCTAACAGAGTCGAAGCCTGATGAAGGCCAAAGATGCGAGGAGTACGCCGCTCACCTTTATAATACAACCTTAGGGTGCCATTGGGCAGATCGAATTTTCTCTCCTCTTATTTCTTACAACGTAAACATAAATAAATTTGCAAATTTTAGAGCATATTTTAATTTTGGAACATTTTTCATATAACATTATGAATATTTTACAAGGACATAGCATAACATACTTGATTGTGACTTGTAACTTGTGATTTGAACAATTATTCGACTTCGAACTTGTACTTTCCTTGCGTACACGACTTTTACTATGAAAACAACATCAAGAATAATTACCAAACCCCTACTGCATTATTAACTTCAACGAACCTCTAAAAGACTTCTTCTTGATTAAACTCAATCTCCCAAGCGCGTTTGGGGTTAGCAAATTTTTTGCTAACATTTTGGTGCTAGAAGGAGGGCACGAACCTCCGACTTCATTTAAACCTGTAACGACCCGTATTTTTAACACTTTAAAAATACGAATTAAAAAAAAAAAAAAAAAAAAAAAAAAAAAAATTTGATAGAGAAAAAAAAAACCCGAAGGAAATAAAATTTTGTGTTGTTAAATGTGAATTACAAGTTAAAATACAAAACTGAATTCTGAAATAACTTATTTGTAAATGAAATATGGATGTTAACTTATAGTGAATATAGATAATGAATTGAATGTGATTGTAAACCAAATTGGTTATGATTGTAAACAAAGGATAAATAAAATGTTACATTTAATATTGAAGTTATAATATGGAAATCAACGTAAATGAATATAATTTAATATTATTGTGAATTTAAATAAGATGATTGCTGAAGAAAATGAAAGTAAATGAATTATAAACCATTGATAATAATGCATAAGTAAATGGTTGATTCATTAATGAAAGTGTAAATCGAAATAAAAGAATTCATTTGAAATTAAATAACTTGAATTTGAATTACAATATAATTGAACGCTGAATCTAATCTAATCTTTTATATTGGATCTATAATGGAAAACTGCCTTGTAAAAGATTGTTAATTACTGTGAAATTAAAAATAGGATTTGTGAACAATTGAAATTTGATTTAAAAGTTAATAAAATAAAATTGGGAATTTTATATTGAAATTAAACAGTCGAATAATTTACTTTTCGAATATTGGATTTAATTAGGTAATTAAATCGATAATTTAATAAGTTAAATTTCAGAAATAATTGAAAATCGAGTTGAATATGATTGAAAATGATTTGTACAATTTTATCTTATCATATTGGAGTTATAAGAATGTTATAGAAATTTTAAAATTAAATTTTGAGTTAATTTGTGAAAATTGAATATTTTAATATTTAATTATCGACTGTAAAATAGCTAATTTTTGAACAGTCTCAGAATTGGACGAAACCAGTTCCATTGGATCCGAAATAGTTGTTATTATCGAATTTCAATTTTCGTAGCAATCGGAATTGTCGTTTGACCATGGCAGCTCGAAACGCATCGAAATTGTTTTAATATTAATTTAACGAGTTAAAATAGTCATTTTTCAAACGGTCTCGGATTTCGACAAAACCAGTTTCATCGGATCCGTAATGTGATATTATTGTAAGATTTCAAACTTCATGTCAATCGGATTTACCGTTTGTCCGGGGCGAGCCAAAACGCATAGAAATTCGTTTAATCGATTTAATTTAAAATTGATCGTTTATTTCCGTAACTCGCTCATACGATCGAATTAGCTTTCGAAACCTGTTCCATTGTGTCCGGAACGCGGGATAAACCCTAGAAACGTCAGTTACCGCGCGAAAGTCGGAGTTTGGAAAAGCCGGATAAATAATATTCGTCGTTTCCTATAAATAGCCCTTTATAAAAAAAAAAAAAAAAACCTAATTTGCTACAGCCGCCTCTTATATCCATCAATGGCCGATACACTCCCTCCTTCCTCTTTATTTTTCTTCACATCTGTAGATCGTTAGCGAAAATCATCAACTAGAAAGTCGAAGAGCTCGTCACGAACTACCTAACCAACGGCTGAGATCGTCATTGGCAAAGTAAATCGTCCAGAAATTGCTCGTGTAGTGGCCGCGTTCATGGGTCCAATTCTCGAGCATGACGAGGCCGAGCTCCATCATTTTTGGGCCGAGTGTAGAGTCGGCTATGGCCTTCGACGTGGTGAGTTTTGATCGACCTGGAGTTGCTCGTTTGGGTCGCGACTAGGAGAGATAGGAGCGACGGGTTTGGGTTCTTTACCTGAGATGAATCGCGTACTGGAACGAAGAGAGGGGGAGGGGAAATCACGGCCGAGATTGCAGGCCAAGAATTCTACGGCTTTGATGTGAGTGTGGTTAAATTTTAAAAAAAAATAAAGTTATATTAATTTACATAAAAATTTGTGTAAACTTATATTTGTCATAACTTGTTCGTACGAGGTCGGATCGTGACGAAACAAGTTGCGTTGTCTTCGTTTCGTCGAGCACTACACAATGGAGCTGGATTGGAATCGTTTGAAGCTAAAGAAAATTTTGGATTAAATCGAACGTCGTTCGATTTGATTTAAAATCGTAAAATCAAGGTGAGTGTTTTATAATGCTCACATCGTACTAAATATCTTTATGATAGTTAAATTGACATTATGAAGTGATATGAATTTTATTTGTCGTTGTTTGATATAAATTTAATTGTCATATAGCTTGTTATTCGAATTAACCGTTGAAAAATTAAATTGACAGTTAAATTGAAATTAAAATTGAATTGCGAATAAATTACCCGACATTGATAACTATGAAACTGCCATGAATTGTATTGTTTATTGGATGATGTATTTTGATGGATGCTATTGGTTGATAATTGAATGTTTGGATGTTTATTTGCTTATATAGATCCTGTTATGCATACATATGATACTGTGATTTAATTTAAGTAATATATACTCATCCCTGACATCTAATTGAAATAAATAACTACTTGGCCATAGGATAGAAAATTATATACGGACACCGAATTGGCTAAATTAATAATTTTTGAAATCGTCGATTTGAAATTTATTTAAATGTTTTGATTTAAAAGTTATAAATAGAAATCGATTTATAGAAATTGAATTCATCGAAAAATTGAGTTTGGAATGTTGAAATAAAATTTGGTTAAAGGAATTTTGTTAAATAATTAAGTTGAGACTTTGAAATTTAAAATTTGGTTATGATTGAAGTTTGAAAATTTATTCGTTTAAGGGATTGAACCTTAAATCGAGCTTTGAATATTATTAAGTAAAAGCGATATAAAATGATATTTGAAATTGAGCTTGAAATTGAATCATGTTTATAATTGGGATTTAAATTTGAATATGGAAGGATAATTTTGTTAAGTGTTAAAATTGATATTCTGAAAAATCAAGCTAAAAATCGATATATATTGAAATTGAATAAGTTGGAGGTGAATGTAAAATCGAATTAATTTGAAGTCAAAGTTGGCATTGATTTAAATTAAAAATCGAAATTGAATCGGTAAAATGGAAATTGAAATTGATTTGAATTGGGAAGTTATAATTGAAATGGATTGGTTTGAAGCTGTTATTTTGTTTTCCAAATTACTCAGGATATAAACCATTTTGGAAGACTGAAACTATTTTAAGTCTACTTAACCCAATTTAAATTATTTTGAACTAATTTATCTATTTAAATCCATTTTAAGACTTTAAGTATTTTTAACTAGTTTTAATTATTTAAACTACTTTTAAACTACTTAAAACTATTTTCTAAAATTTCAAGCTGGTTAATAAGGTGAAGTGTTTATGTTTAAATCTTGAATTTGAATACGAATTGGAATAAACGAAGTTGCAACCTAAATTGAGATTTGAAATGATTATGAAATCGAAATGAGATATTGATGCGAAATTTATTTTGGAACGAAATCCTACATTTTAATAGATTCGATATTATTTGAAATGGATTTGATTTTTGAAACGAATATGATATTTTGATATCAATTATAAATCGATTTGAAATTTAAAAGAGCCAACGGTGTAATAATACGTAGTTATTAAAGAGTCCGGGATCGGATATGGACATACTCTCTGTCGATACTGAAAACCACTTTAATAACTATTATACGCGGAGTGTTGATCCAGAATGAAGTGGATGGTTTGGTGAACGCGTTGACTGAAGAAAGAGAACGATTATTGGATGACCCCTGACATGACTAAAACAGGAGCCGCGCCGGGCCATTGAGGTTCGCCACCTCTAGCGGACACACTTCTTCGATACCATTTCTATTACATTTGTGATGCGATTTGGGTGCACCCCTTGATTTGGGAGTGTTGTCTCGCGGTGTTGGGGTAGCTGCTGGCTATGCCCAACATCAGTCCGGATCACGCAACTACTAGTATCCTAGTTGGTATTGCCTCATGTACCTTGTCATACTGATTATCCTATTCGCGACCACTACGTTTTGATTTGTACCTTGAGTATATGGATTGCCCTCTGGTGACTTCCGGTTTTGGGGAAACTACGGTCTTGTATATGCTTTTGGGAATATAAAAATGTGTTAAGGGGGATTATGGTAACGCCTTAACGCTATTTTGATACTTTATATTACTGATAGACATTATCTACTTAGCGTATATTACTACATAGTAGATAGTTTAACGGATCCTTGAGAGATGGAAAATCCCGTAACATCTCTTAAGTTATTGCACGCACGTTGACACTGGATAGGAGATGTCAAACCCCGTAAACATCTCTGACGCCGTTTACACTCATATTTATTTACGATTGATTTAACTTTCATAAGGATATTTAGTCCTGACTCGAGTGTTTTGTCTTTTCATTACGCTCGGGTCAGTCCTGAGTTTTCAGTTTAGGTTGAAGATCATTTCCTTGGAGGACGGAGACGAAGATTTGGTATATTATCTACTACTATTATATTCATTCCATTCCGCTGCATTGTTGTATGATATTTGTTGTGTATGTAACTCTGATAAATGTTGTATAATAATAATCAAATGTATTCATTTCAAATGTATTCATTTAATTAACAGCTTCATGAACTGTTATTTTATTATTATACTTTAGCCTTCCGCTGTGAGATTCTGTGTTGTTTCATTCCTTTATTTCCTTTCCTTTTCTTTTCTCAATTACCCCAATAACTATCTGCCCTTTTAATGGTTTGGAATCGACATGGGCATTTGATCGTCGGTTTAAACTGCCCAAAAAGGCGGGTCGTTACAGTTGGTATCAGAGCTTTGGTTTAGCGATAAACCTTGGCTCTAGTGGGGAATAACTCATTGAAATAGAGGTAAACTATATGAATGAGTTGAGTGTATATGAGAGAGCGTACTTGTTATTTGATATAAAATGGTTTTATATTGTGTTAATTTGTTCCGTTGAGTATTTATGAATTCTGGTTGATACTTGGGACGCCAAGGCGTCGATAGGAATTTCTAAACACTCGAATAGGACAAACCAACACAATATCGTTTTGGAATATATTTTATATAAAAGAATTATTTGAATATCTATTCATTTTGATTGAATTGATTGTTAGGAGATGATAATATTAGATTATTATCGTTATTGTTTGATCAGTCAATATTTACAACAATTGATTAAATAACAATGGATTTAGGAAAATGAAATCTTGTAAACACAATTGATAATGAATATAAATGAATTTTAACTTGGATTTGGGAATTTAAATTTCGGTGTTTGAAATTGACTTACAAGAATTTGAAAAACATAATATGAGTATTATATGATAGTATAATTGAGTTGAAATTGTTTTCGAAGGATTTTTTTTATGATAAGTGTTATATTCCCTTCTCTTGACGCTAGAAAATGATTTCGGTGATGAGTGCACGCATCATCGGCGTTTATTTTCGAGAGTCTGAGTGGGGGAGACCACTTAATAGCTTGTCTAAACTTTGTTTGATTCAAATTTTATTTTATTTTGTACTCTCTATAGTATGATTTGTTATATAAATTATATAAGTATATATTATTTCAAAACTTGATTTGAAATGAAACCGGGTTTGGAATTCTTAAGTCCTTTAATAATTAATGATTTTTTTTTAATGATTGAAATGAATTTAGACTTGAATCATTAAGGAACTTATGAATTGTGAAATGAGAAATTAACCTAAGAGCTAAGTGAAAATATCCATTGAAGTAGAAATCCTTAGAATTAGGAAATTATGAACTTAAAATAAAAGTGAAACTGTAAAACCCGCGTAGTATTAAAATTCATTCTATAGCATAGATATAACTTACCAAAATATTTAAGAAGTTCAAAAATGTTATATGAATTGTTAATTGGATAATATACAAGTATAGGTTTGAATAATGAAATATGCATTTAATTATTGGTTTGCAAATATAAATAAAATTGTTAGTAAATAATTGGAATTTAGATTAACATTTAAAGGTGATTCACAGTTATGTTAATATAAAATGGAAATACTATATGTGAATGTAAACGTGAAATTAAATTATAGTGAAATTTAAGTAATGACTTAAGAATTAATTAATTGAAAATTCAACTTTAAATGAAAAGAAGTTGTATGTTGTTTAACTACATTCTATTTGCATAACTATAACTTACCAAATACTTAAAAGGTTCAAAATGCTAATAAGGATAAGTAGAGAAATAATATACGAGTGTGAGAATGAATAATAAAATGTGTAATAGTTGTAAATATAAAAGAAATTTAAGCTGTTAAATGAATGATATATAAGTGAATGAATAAAATTTAAAATTAATGAAAAATAAAATTGGTAAATGGAAACTAATTAAATGTGAATATAACTAAATGTCAATAAACTTGGAAGCGTATGAAATTAAATTTGACTTGGAAATGTATAATTGATTTAGTGTAGATTTTAGATGGATGTTAATGTTTGATATGCATTGGTTGTTAGATGGATGAAAATTGATTAACTAGAATTCATTAGTGTTAATGGAATTGAATAAACGGAATAAAATTTTAAAATAACTAAATTCAAATTTGAAGCAAAGTGAAATTAAATATAATTGAATTCAATATAAATTGAAGCAAATCGACTTGAATTTAAAATGCGAATGAAACAAACTTGAATAAATCGGAAACAAATTGAATGTAAACCTATTGCATGGATGAATAAGAAAATAAATGATTTTGTGTTTATGATTGTTCTTTAAAAATTTTGAAGTTTTGCACTTTGAAATAATAAAAGCAAATTTTTGGGAAAATCCAAATTTGTCCAATATATGCTGAAACGAAAACAACCATAACTTTTAAATGGCTGAACGGAATTCGACGATTTTGGACTTTTCGGAAAGCTTAGAAACTATAGCACGAATTTTGTTTAGATAACTTGAGAAAATTCCTTCGTCTACTAGGTTAAAAACTTGAATGTTACTCGCTGTCCTGTGTAAAAATAAGTAAAATCTGTAGTATACACCCTTAGTATTTTTGCCATATCTTTTTACTGGTTTATCGGATTTTGATGATCTTGTACTTTCTGGAAAGCTAAGAACTTAAGCTAAAACTTTTGTTTTAAGTGTTTTGTGTTTTGACACCGTTTAGAAGGTCGAAACCACGAGTGAACGTCACTGACCTGCGCAACACTGCCCAGGCTGAAGCGTTTCCCCTAAGTAAAACGGCCATAACTTTTGAACGGATGATCCAAATTCGATGATTTTGGACATTCCGGAAAGCCTGAAATGAATGCAACAACTTTTGTTTAGATTCTTTTGTCAAATTTTACCGTTTAGGTGACCTAAAGCTAAGATTTGTTTGCTGTTCAGAAATTGAAATCTCAGTTTTGAAGCTAAATATGTTATATATATGTTGTGTAGGCTAAATATATCGATCTATCTTTATATGCATGGTTCTAACTTAGTTATTGAGCATTGTAGTAGGTAGCAAAGGGGTTGCGCTTCGTTGTGGAGCTCGCTTCTGCGCTAAAATGCAAAATGTAAGTTAAATTGCTAATAAACGCTTAATAAAAGGTACGTTCTCGGATTTCGGTTTATGTTTTGGTATATTATTGTGTTCCCCATGTTTTGGGATGCCTCATTCTTGTAATGAGATGTACATCATGCAATTTTTACCACTGTGAAATTTTTTCGGTCCTAGCCGCGCAAAGGAGGTGCTGCCGAAATTTTCCGTAAATCCGGGTGTTAGAAAATTTTTCAAGATTTAAATTTTTTTATAACTTGTTTTGATAACTAACTTTTAAAGTTAAAAGGCGTTTGGAATAACTTAGTAAAAGCGTAGTAATGACTTTATAAATGGAATTTCATTATTTTATAAGTAGATAATTTCAAATATAATACATCTAATGTTGAATTCTATACTTAGTTCTTTTCCCTTCTCCGTTCCTTTTCGAGGACGAAAAGTTTTAAGTGGGGGAGAATGTAACGACCCGTATTTTTAACACTTTAAAAATACGAATTAAAAAAAAAAAAAAAAAAAAAAAAAAAAAAAATTTGATAGAGAAAAAAAAAAACCCGAAGGAAATAAAATTTTGTGTTGTTAAATGTGAATTACAAGTTAAAATACAAAACTGAATTCTGAAATAACTTATTTGTAAATGAAATATGGATGTTAACTTATAGTGAATATAGATAATGAATTGAATGTGATTGTAAACCAAATTGGTTATGATTGTAAACAAAGGATAAATAAAATGTTACATTTAATATTGAAGTTATAATATGGAAATCAACGTAAATGAATATAATTTAATATTATTGTGAATTTAAATAAGATGATTGCTGAAGAAAATGAAAGTAAATGAATTATAAACCATTGATAATAATGCATAAGTAAATGGTTGATTCATTAATGAAAGTGTAAATCGAAATAAAAGAATTCATTTGAAATTAAATAACTTGAATTTGAATTACAATATAATTGAACGCTGAATCTAATCTAATCTTTTATATTGGATCTATAATGGAAAACTGCCTTGTAAAAGATTGTTAATTACTGTGAAATTAAAAATAGGATTTGTGAACAATTGAAATTTGATTTAAAAGTTAATAATATAAAATTGGGAATTTTATATTGAAATTAAACAGTCGAATAATTTACTTTTCGAATATTGGATTTAATTAGGTAATTAAATCGATAATTTAATAAGTTAAATTTCAGAAATAATTGAAAATCGAGTTGAATATGATTGAAAATGATTTGTACAATTTTATCTTATCATATTGGAGTTATAAGAATGTTATAGAAATTTTAAAATTAAATTTTGAGTTAATTTGTGAAAATTGAATATTTTAATATTTAATTATCGACTGTAAAATAGCTAATTTTTGAACAGTCTCAGAATTGGACGAAACCAGTTCCATTGGATCCGAAATAGTTGTTATTATCGAATTTCAATTTTCGTAGCAATCGGAGTTGTCGTTTGACCATGGCAGCTCGAAACGCATCGAAATTGTTTTAATATTAATTTAACGAGTTAAAATAGTCATTTTTCAAACGGTCTCGGATTTCGACAAAACCAGTTTCATCGGATCCGTAATGTGATATTATTGTAAGATTTCAAACTTCATGTCAATCGGATTTACCGTTTGTCCGGGGCGAGCCAAAACGCATAGAAATTCGTTTAATCGATTTAATTTAAAATTGATCGTTTATTTCCGTAACTCGCTCATACGATCGAATTAGCTTTCGAAACCTGTTCCATTGTGTCCGGAACGCGGGATAAACCCTAGAAACGTCAGTTACCGCGCGAAAGTCGGAGTTTGGAAAAGCCGGATAAATAATATTCGTCGTTTCCTATAAATAGCCCTTTATAAAAAAAAAAAAAAAAACCTAATTTGCTACAGCCGCCTCTTATATCCATCAATGGCCGATACACTCCCTCCTTCCTCTTTATTTTTCTTCACATCTGTAGATCGTTAGCGAAAATCATCAACTAGAAAGTCGAAGAGCTCGTCACGAACTACCTAACCAACGGCTGAGATCGTCATTGGCAAAGTAAATCGTCCAGAAATTGCTCGTGTAGTGGCCGCGTTCATGGGTCCAATTCTCGAGCATGACGAGGCCGAGCTCCATCATTTTTGGGCCGAGTGTAGAGTCGGCTATGGCCTTCGACGTGGTGAGTTTTGATCGACCTGGAGTTGCTCGTTTGGGTCGCGACTAGGAGAGATAGGAGCGACGGGTTTGGGTTCTTTACCTGAGATGAATCGCGTACTGGAACGAAGAGAGGGGGAGGGGAAATCACGGCCGAGATTGCAGGCCAAGAATTCTACGGCTTTGATGTGAGTGTGGTTAAATTTTAAAAAAAAATAAAGTTATATTAATTTACATAAAAATTTGTGTAAACTTATATTTGTCATAACTTGTTCGTACGAGGTCGGATCGTGACGAAACAAGTTGCGTTGTCTTCGTTTCGTCGAGCACTACACAATGGAGCTGGATTGGAATCGTTTGAAGCTAAAGAAAATTTTGGATTAAATCGAACGTCGTTCGATTTGATTTAAAATCGTAAAATCAAGGTGAGTGTTTTATAATGCTCACATCGTACTAAATATCTTTATGATAGTTAAATTGACATTATGAAGTGATATGAATTTTATTTGTCGTTGTTTGATATAAATTTAATTGTCATATAGCTTGTTATTCGAATTAACCGTTGAAAAATTAAATTGACAGTTAAATTGAAATTAAAATTGAATTGCGAATAAATTACCCGACATTGATAACTATGAAACTGCCATGAATTGTATTGTTTATTGGATGATGTATTTTGATGGATGCTATTGGTTGATAATTGAATGTTTGGATGTTTATTTGCTTATATAGATCCTGTTATGCATACATATGATACTGTGATTTAATTTAAGTAATATATACTCATCCCTGACATCTAATTGAAATAAATAACTACTTGGCCATAGGATAGAAAATTATATACGGACACCGAATTGGCTAAATTAATAATTTTTGAAATCGTCGATTTGAAATTTATTTAAATGTTTTGATTTAAAAGTTATAAATAGAAATCGATTTATAGAAATTGAATTCATCGAAAAATTGAGTTTGGAATGTTGAAATAAAATTTGGTTAAAGGAATTTTGTTAAATAATTAAGTTGAGACTTTGAAATTTAAAATTTGGTTATGATTGAAGTTTGAAAATTTATTCGTTTAAGGGATTGAACCTTAAATCGAGCTTTGAATATTATTAAGTAAAAGCGATATAAAATGATATTTGAAATTGAGCTTGAAATTGAATCATGTTTATAATTGGGATTTAAATTTGAATATGGAAGGATAATTTTGTTAAGTGTTAAAATTGATATTCTGAAAAATCAAGCTAAAAATCGATATATATTGAAATTGAATAAGTTGGAGGTGAATGTAAAATCGAATTAATTTGAAGTCAAAGTTGGCATTGATTTAAATTAAAAATCGAAATTGAATCGGTAAAATGGAAATTGAAATTGATTTGAATTGGGAAGTTATAATTGAAATGGATTGGTTTGAAGCTGTTATTTTGTTTTCCAAATTACTCAGGATATAAACCATTTTGGAAGACTGAAACTATTTTAAGTCTACTTAACCCAATTTAAATTATTTTGAACTAATTTATCTATTTAAATCCATTTTAAGACTTTAAGTATTTTTAACTAGTTTTAATTATTTAAACTACTTTTAAACTACTTAAAACTATTTTCTAAAATTTCAAGCTGGTTAATAAGGTGAAGTGTTTATGTTTAAATCTTGAATTTGAATACGAATTGGAATAAACGAAGTTGCAACCTAAATTGAGATTTGAAATGATTATGAAATCGAAATGAGATATTGATGCGAAATTTATTTTGGAACGAAATCCTACATTTTAATAGATTCGATATTATTTGAAATGGATTTGATTTTTGAAACGAATATGATATTTTGATATCAATTATAAATCGATTTGAAATTTAAAAGAGCCAACGGTGTAATAATACGTAGTTATTAAAGAGTCCGGGATCGGATATGGACATACTCTCTGTCGATACTGAAAACCACTTTAATAACTATTATACGCGGAGTGTTGATCCAGAATGAAGTGGATGGTTTGGTGAACGCGTTGACTGAAGAAAGAGAACGATTATTGGATGACCCCTGACATGACTAAAACAGGAGCCGCGCCGGGCCATTGAGGTTCGCCACCTCTAGCGGACACACTTCTTCGATACCATTTCTATTACATTTGTGATGCGATTTGGGTGCACCCCTTGATTTGGGAGTGTTGTCTCGCGGTGTTGGGGTAGCTGCTGGCTATGCCCAACATCAGTCCGGATCACGCAACTACTAGTATCCTAGTTGGTATTGCCTCATGTACCTTGTCATACTGATTATCCTATTCGCGACCACTACGTTTTGATTTGTACCTTGAGTATATGGATTGCCCTCTGGTGACTTCCGGTTTTGGGGAAACTACGGTCTTGTATATGCTTTTGGGAATATAAAAATGTGTTAAGGGGGATTATGGTAACGCCTTAACGCTATTTTGATACTTTATATTACTGATAGACATTATCTACTTAGCGTATATTACTACATAGTAGATAGTTTAACGGATCCTTGAGAGATGGAAAATCCCGTAACATCTCTTAAGTTATTGCACGCACGTTGACACTGGATAGGAGATGTCAAACCCCGTAAACATCTCTGACGCCGTTTACACTCATATTTATTTACGATTGATTTAACTTTCATAAGGATATTTAGTCCTGACTCGAGTGTTTTGTCTTTTCATTACGCTCGGGTCAGTCCTGAGTTTTCAGTTTAGGTTGAAGATCATTTCCTTGGAGGACGGAGACGAAGATTTGGTATATTATCTACTACTATTATATTCATTCCATTCCGCTGCATTGTTGTATGATATTTGTTGTGTATGTAACTCTGATAAATGTTGTATAATAATAATCAAATGTATTCATTTCAAATGTATTCATTTAATTAACAGCTTCATGAACTGTTATTTTATTATTATACTTTAGCCTTCCGCTGTGAGATTCTGTGTTGTTTCATTCCTTTATTTCCTTTCCTTTTCTTTTCTCAATTACCCCAATAACTATCTGCCCTTTTAATGGTTTGGAATCGACATGGGCATTTGATCGTCGGTTTAAACTGCCCAAAAAGGCGGGTCGTTACAAAACCCTAAGTGGAACCACTCCAACCTGCATTAAACTGTCCTAGCCTGCATATTAGGGCATAAATAAAATTCCTATCCAAGCATGTACTAATCCGAAGATAACCAAGCTCAATCCCTAACACCATACTTTTTAATCATGTTAAGAAGTCTAAGCAGGGGTCTTTTGTGCCTCGAATAATTAGGCTCGCATATCAATTCACTGATGATACATGATTTTATGTAGAACAAATATTGAGACTGAAGGCCTTGCTGATCATAAATGAAAAGAAGCAGGCGCCCTTTATGATTTGGATAATTGGAGCATAAATATCTTTCATATTGGCCCTACTCCAATTCTTGCCTTGAGAAGAAATACTCTAAGGAAGGATAATTTGTTCTTAAAGATAAGGAGAGCAATCCAATATCAAGCAAAGGGAACTATGTTTCAAAAAGAGATAACAAATGATTCGATATTTTCGCTCAGAAATGGCATAGAGTCGTGAATCATTCATTAGCCTCTAATGTAGTTCAAAGGACATTGAAAATAAAGCCGGCTATGCAAGATTGTAACGACTCGAAGTTTTCGATCCCAAAAGCTCCAGATAGTTAGAGAAAGAAGAAAGAGATAGAAGAAGAAGAAGAAACACCACAAAGATTCTCACATTCGCAGCGGATCAAAATATAATATCAAATAATAACAGTTTACAAAAGAATTCTGTATCTAAAATACATTTATAATACATCAGAGTTACACATATATACAGACACTGGATATACGCAATCATCATGTCTCAGATATACAACAATATAAAACAGCGGAAAAACTCCATACGTTCCTGCCATCCAGCTCGCCTCCTGAGCTCCAGAACGTCCTTACCTGAAAATATGTAATACTCGGTCTGACCCGAGCATTACATCAAAGTAACACACGGGTCAGGCTGGAAACCAGCGTGAGTAAACTCATATAATTTGAAATACTAAATTCAAATCACAAAGAAAACTCCCCGAGTAACTCGTACTTCACTATGAGTTCATTATCAATTATAGCCAACACTTATATTCACAAATCAATTCCTAAGTATCTTCACTTGGTTTTAAATGGTCCAGTCATTTAAATCATTCCATTCCGGCCTATTGATAGCACATATCAATCTATAAAGAATCATTGTAGGTTACAAATTCAAAGTGGGTTCGAACGAAATCGAAGGCATTATCTCGTTACACTCAGAGTTAACGACGATAACCCTTGCACTCTGAAACACCATCTTGATCTCCACTTGAGATGCCATGACCTATCCTTTAATTTGGATCGATGTGGTTTTTGGATAATCATAACTGACACCCGATCCCGGTCTCATTGAAATCCAAATGCCATTTTAAAGGCCAAGTTGTTTAATAGTTTAAACAATTTAATTCAACACTTTGAATTCACATAGCATTTATCACAGATAAATTCATACTCAAACATCACAGATCCAATGCATATCACAGAGTATCGCAGAATATCACTCAATAGATATCACAAATCCAGATATTCTACTCATACAAACATCCAAACATGAATCATTAATCCATGGCATAATTATTTTAATTATTTTAAATTAATTACTCAAGAATTTATCATTAATCCTGCTTAATTAATCGTCAATTAATTAATTATTCCATTTCAAACCATTTTATTAATTAATCACTTCTCAATCAATTTATTAAACCATAATTACTTAATTCATTACTCCTTAATTCTCATTTCTTAATTAATTAATCATTAATTACTAATTAATCAATCATTAACCCTTAATAAATTATTTAATTAATTAACTATCAATTATTTATTAATTAACTTTAATTAGCTAATTTAAAATTCTTAATTACGAATTAATTAAACACTTAACTATTAATTAACCAATCTTTAATTACAATTCGATTAATCTCTAATTACACAATTAATTACAATTATGAATTAATTAATCATTCTTAATTACCTTTTCAAACAATTAATTAATAATAATCATTTATCTTACTTATCTTCCTACTTAACATTTAAAAAAATTCCCTAATAAATTTGAAATCAAATTATTACTAACTTGAAAACTTTAATGTTAATTAACTTTAACACTTATCTTAAGTTAACTACTTAATTATAATATTAATTAAGATTTAAAGCATTCTTAAGTATTCTCTTAAATAATTAAAACTTATAGTAAATTCTTAACTTAAATTATTCGACATTAATTAAGTCATAAGCACTTAAACTTGTTGAAATGATTAGTTGGAACTTTACTTTTATTGGACTGCAAGTTGAAAATCAAAACCCGAGAATGCCCCCAGGTTTACTCGAGTAAACACTCAAGTTTCTTCACTATCTTCCCCGAGTCCTCTTCCTTCTACTTCACATACTTTTTTTTTCCAGTTAAGTTGTAAACTTCAATAACAGGAAAAACTCATGCACTTAGGTCCAACTCGAAGCAATTCCTGATCTTTCTCGAGCATCAACTCGAGTTGCTCACAACCAACCTCCTGACACCATCTCAAGGTCGTGCACGTGCACGGCACCTTGCCGACGCTCTGGCGAACTATGCTACTTCCGGCGAGTCAAGAACCATCATCATAATCAAAGGCAAAGATCAACTCAATGCCAAAATTTCCAGATCGTGATTAAGCCTTTCGTTCGAAATCCTGAAATTTGACCCACCCAACAAATCGCTTCGTCCCATCCACGCCATCCACCTGAGGCGATACAACTCCGGCCTCACCTTACCGATCCCCTACACTACACTTCCCAAGTTTTTTATGAAACTCGGTCAATCAGAGGTGACAAAATCACCTTGTTTCCAGACCATGACAAACCATGTGTTAAACCCTAAATCTTCCTCGTTCCATCCTCTTGCAATATTTTTTTTTACTGTTTTCCCGTTACCATCGATGGTCAAACTTGCTTCGTGCAAAATTTCAACATTCAAAATTGCTTCGGTCACCAGAAATTGATTAAAACATGTTTTTGGTTCAACTACGAACTGCTCATATTATATTTAACTAAAAATTCCCATTTTTGTTTTAAAAATCCTATTTTCGAATGTTGATTCAAGTTGTGTAATTAAATCGATGGTTTAAAATATTTGAATTTTTCATATGTTCATCTTATTCACTGTAAAATTAAATTTACAGAGTCAATACTTCAATACCAATCCTAAAACAAATTCTAGGCCATAATTTAAGTTTAAACAAACTTGTTTTGTTTGAAACCCTAAGCTTGATAATGTTTGGATGAAGAGGTATTTAAAATTTTCTAGTTTATCTTACTCTGTAACCACAAACAAAGAAGAACATGCCATACAAAATATACAGTACAATCGTATATATAAACTGAGCTATTTACTTAAAAATATACAGGCAAAGCACAAAATTATTTATGCACAGATTTAAGTTTTAAAAATGATATGTTTACTCACCTAAAATATGTTTAAACAGAGAGAAATTCTGTTTTGAAAGGCTGCAGTTTGATCTTCCTGTTTTGTTCAGCAGATTTGTATTTGAGTTTGTAAAAATAGCGATGCTTATTTTCTTTCTTTCTTTCTGGTTTGCTATGTTATCTTTGTGAACGAGTAGGAATAAGAAGATACATACATATATAGAAGAAAGGTTTTTGTACGGGGTAGGCATTAACTGGTACATACTTTTCTTTGGCCGGATTTTTTTTCTGAACTGAAATGATTTTTAGCATTTCGAAATGACTTTTGTTTGTGCTTGAGATGAAATCATTTAATGCTAATGTTTCCTTACAAGTTAACATATTTATCCCATTTGATATGTATGTAGATATATTTTTTCTCTTTCTTTCTTTCCTTGCATAGTTCATAGCAAATATACATATTTGTCCTATTTTTTTTTTTTGTACATAGATATTTTGTTTTTGCCTTGCATACACATATGAATTTCCATATGTATTTATTTATGTTGCATACACACAAACCCACTTATTTCTAACATAAACCCTTACTTTTATTTCTAACATACATCTTTGTTCTTATTTTTATTTCTATTTTAAGCTTAACTATCAAACACTTTATTTATATTCATATTTTTTTTATATTTATATTTATATTGATAAGATTGATTTTATTTCAAGCATTATTATTTAGATTACATCCATATATATTTTTAGATTAAATGTAAGGTAGAGCTTTTAATTAAATTGAATAAGATAGATTTTATTATAAATATTTCTGAAAGATTTTATTTTGAATTTTCAAATCAAAGCTTCCTTCACAATACATATACATATAAATAAATGGTAAATGGCAAAAAGTCTTATTTGTTTTCAAAATGACAAGTTTTTATTTTGTTTAATTAGATTAAATTCTTATTAAAATAATATTGCCAGAATTCTAGGTCGTCACATTCCTCCCCCCTTTGAATCTTTTCGTCCTCGAAATGGAACGAAGCCAGAATTATTAAAATTCTTAAAATTAGATAAATTTTCTTTGATCATTTTTTTAAACTACTTTAAAAATCTATATAATATTACTAAAATAGTTTTTATAAAAATACTTTTATAACTCGATTTTTCGACAATTCCATCCTTGTTCTCACAGAAATTCGGTCATACGTTGATCAGACGTACGATTGAAAATCTATAAGTGCATGGCGGTCCCGTTTCCAACATCCAGCGAAAATATTTTGAAAAATAATTTTATTGAAAATATATAAAACAGTTTTTGAAAATAGAGGAAATATTCTTGGTGAGAATGCTCTGGAAATCATCAACCCCGTCCATGGTTGTAGATACATCCTGGGTTACGTTGCCATCGCAGCAAAAGTCCATGTAACTATAGGCACTCCGCGCCCCTCAATTACGCCATGGAACCCATAACAGACCGCAGTTACATTCCAGGGTTACGTTTCCATCACAGCAAAAGTCCATGTAACTGTAGGCATCAGCGCCCTCGATTTTCGGTGCCAAAGTGAAACTTCTCCTTTCCTACATAGGTCGTAATCTACCGATATAAAATCAAACGTAGACTGTTGGCTCTCAGCGGCACACACGACTTTCGCCATGGTCTGCAGTAGATCGCAAACTGTCGTCACAGCATAACCCAAATGCCTCTGTAGGCTCAGCACCCTCGATTTTCGCTAAACACTACACAAAATCCTCAGGAACTAGTTTTGTCCGGACTCCTCACAGAATCAACTTTAGAACCCCCCTTAGGGTTCAAGGCAGTACCACCCTGTGGTACTCCTGAGAAGTTCATTTCAAGGGAGCGCCTTTTTCTCCAGATCCATTTCCAAAACACTTTATACTATACACATATAGTATATTCCAAATCATTCACCTAATATGAATCTCATATAAATCTCCTTTTCTCAAAATCAATTATCCCAAAATCGTTAAATCTCATGCCAGGCTTTCCAAATTCCAATATTGATTTTACCCAAAAATCAAAAGCCTTTCCAAATCCAAAGGTTCCTAAAACCTTTTTCCCAAAATCCTCATAAGATCCTTTATATATATATATATAATTTATTTTTTAAAACTTTGGATCATTTCAAACTTGTATAAAACTCCTTTTATGCTTCAAAGACCTTCAAAATCCTTTTCTTCCGGCAATAGATTCAACAAGGGGATATTTATCTTATGTAACAAAGATATATAACTTTGTTTATTCAAAATCAAATATTCAAATTTGATTACTTTTTTTTATAAAGCTGTTTCCATTTTACTTATCATCATAAAAATATCCAACTTTCACCTTTATCCATTGTATATTTCACAAAATATACTTCCTTTTCAAAAGAAATCATTTCACATTTCTTATTCACAAATTTTCAATATCAATTTCATTCAAATCCGTGCGATGTACACATATCATCCGTATGCTATACCAATCCTATCGCTCACTCGATCATACAATTTCACTTCTTAACTAGTATCGTCCACCTGACTTCCTAGTGTGGACACAAATCTGGTTTCTTGATCAAAAACCATCATTCTCTTTGCATAGTCATAACTATGATAGAGAATATCCAGAACCAATCAACAGTCCATATCCAGGTTCACCGTCGAAAATCGAGTGAAAAATCCCAACTCGGATCGATATAACTATCTCAAAATTCTGTGCTCGAATCTGGATCAAATCACAATGTGAATAGAATAATATACGTATATCCTACGTATTTAACTTCATTGATTATTTGCCGAATCAATTTCCTTTCTATTCATCCTCACTTTGATTTTATTCACTTATTCACATTTGCCTTAATCCCTATTTGGATTATCACTTCAATTCTTATCTCAGTTGGGTATTTAATCAATAACAGTTTGAACTCCGACCAGTTTATATTTAGAAAATGGCTTGAAAAATTTAAAAATAGATAAGTAGTTGAAAAATAATTATTAGTTTGTAACATAGCTATAAAATAATTAAGTAATTGTAAAATAGTTGGAAAATAATCAGATAGTTATAGAAATTTTAAATAATTGCAAAATAGTTGTAAAATAGTAATTAATTTGTAAAATAGTAACTAGTTTATAAAACAGTTGAATTTTTTTTAAATAGTTCCAAAAAATAATTGTAAAATAAATATAAAATAATTTGGCTTTTAAAACAAAAGATTGTATATAGTAAATAGCTTGGAAAAATAGATTTATATTAAAACAATTTATTCTGAAAACAGTCCAGAGCCAAACTGTTCAATTCCCCATTAATTCAATTTGAATTTCCACTTCCATTTAAATTGACTCAATTCTAATTTGAATAACTTCAAATTCCCTTGAACTTGATTTATCCCCAATATAAGTTGAATTAACCTTAATTTCTTCCCAATTTCAAATCAAATTCCATTTGATTTTATACATGTTCACTTTAACTACAATTCCAAATTGTTCAAATCAATTTGGACTAATTTCAAATTGAATCCACTTCAATTTCAAATCGTTTCAAATTTATCCAATTCAAATTTCTCCATTTGAATTTTTAAACTTATCCATCTTCAATCACAATTCCAATTAATTCAAATTCAATTTGAACTAATTCAATTTAAGTTTCAAATTTAAACCATCCGGAATTATATAAATTCGAGTTAAATTTTTAAATGCTGATTTAATCCTTTAAATAAATTAAACTTATATCTTTAAACCATTTAGTTCTAAATCCAAATTCCATTTTAAACTTATTTCAAAATTCAAATCGTAGTATAAACCCATTTTAAACAACTCAATCTTTGAAATTCAATTTATCACCAAATTTCCATTTTGAAACCAAACCTTTGAAGTTTTATCTTAAACATTCAAATCTTAGGTCCAAAATGATTCCATTTTATCTTAATAATGGATATATTACTACAGTCCATTTCTTCACTTATTTAAACAAATCCGATTTCAGCTTAAAGATTATTAGTAACAACAGGGTGGTATCATTCAAATTATTTTAAAACATCCATCCATTTCCAATTTTCGGATCTCAAACCCATTTTGAGATCACCCAAAATACCAATTTAAATCAACCATTTAAATTCCCAAATTAATCCAAATTTCACCTTAAAATTTTCAATTCAGGTTGCTTGTTAACTTATTTAACTTTCCCAAAGTCAAATTCAATTTGGTTAATCCAGCCAACCTTACCCAAATTTGGATTCCCACTTCAAATTTTAAGCTTTATATTAATATCCAATCCCATTCAAAAACTTATCACTTTGGGTATCACATCTCATTCCAAATTTAAAACTAAACATTTAGAGTTTATTTCAAACCATTTTTTATATTATGTATATCCACACATATATACATATTATCTTCTTGGCCCACCAAGCCATATTTTATAATTTAAACCACCTTTTGTTTTAAATCCAAAAATAATTTTCAAACAACCCTTGTTTGCAACAAGTCCCTTTCATTCAAATAATACTTATTTATTATTTCTTTTAGCACTTTGAAACAATTCAAATGTTTCTAGGCTTAGGTTTTAAAACTTCATAATTTAAAACCTACTTAAATTTATAAGTTATACTTACCCAAATGTTTTACTTCCTCAAAACATTTCATTTTTATTACTCATTAATCATTAAACACAACAATCATTTATGATAATAAACAAGGTTATCATATCTGAAACCACATCTTATTCTGAAACTCTTTCCCAATTTAAGATTTCAATTTCAGTTTGAATCCACTTCAAACTCATCATGGTTTAATTACAATTATTTAACAACCAATTACCTTAACATAAGAAAGAAATATTGCTTTATATATATATCAAAATATATTCTTATATAAAATCATTTAAAATCTTTATAGAAGCAAATAACAAGTACGCTCTCATATATATACACACTCAACTCATTCTAGGGTGCCATTGACCCTATCCTTAATGAGTAATCCCACCAGAGCCAAGGTTCTCGCTTAACCTTTAGCTCTGATACCAACCATAATGACCCAAAATTTTCGATCCCGAAAACTCTAGATAGTTAGAGAAAGAAGAAAGAGATAGAAGAAGAAGAAGAAACACCACAAAGATTCTCACATTCGCAGCGGATCAAAATATAATATCAAATAATAACATTTTACAAAAGAATTCTGTATCTGTGAAATACATTTATAATACATCAGAGTTACACATATATACAGACATTGGATATACGCAACCATCCTGTCTCAGATATACAACAATATAAAACAGCGGAAACACTCCATACGTTCCTCCCATCCAGCTCGCTTCTTGAGCTCCAGAACGTCCTTACCTGAAATATGTAATATTCAGTCTGACCCGAGCATAACATCAAAGTAACACACGGGTCAGGCTGGAAACCAACGTGAGTAAACCCATATAATTTGAAATACTAAATTCAAATCACAAAGAAAACTCCCGAGTAACTCGTACTTCACTATGAGTTCATTATCAGTTATAGCCAACACTTATATTCACAAATCAATTCCTAAGTATCTTCACTTGGTTTTAAATGGTCCAATCATTTAAATCATTCCATTCTGGCCTATTGATAGCACATATCAATCTATAAAGAATCATTGTAGGTTTCAAATTCGAAGTGGCTTCAAACGAAACCGAAGGCATTATCTTGTTACACTCAGAGTTAACGACGATAACCCTTGCACTCTGAAACACCATCTCGATCACCACTTGAGATGCCATGACCTATCCTTTAATTTGGATCGATGTGGTTTTCAGATAATCATAACTGACACCCAATCTCGGTCTCATCGAAATCCAAACGCCATTTTAAAGGCCAAGATGTTTAATAGTTTAAACAATTTAATTCAACACTTTGAATTCACATATCATTTATCACAGATAAATTCATACTCAAACATCACAGATATATCCAGTGCATATCACAGAGTATCACAGAATATCACTCAATAGATATCACAAATCCAGATATTCTACTCATACAAACATCCAAACATGAATCATTAATCCATGGTATAATTATTTTAATTACTTTAAATTAATTACTCAAGAATTTATCACTAATCCTACTTAATCATCAATTAATTAATTATTCCATTTCAAACCATTTTATTAATTAATCACTTCTTAGCCAATTTATTAAACCTTAATTACTTAATTCTTTACTCCTTAATTCTCATTTCTTAATTAATTAATCATTAATTACTAATTAATTAATCATTAATTACTAATTAATTAATCATTAACCCTTAATTAATTATTTAATTAATTAACTATCAATTATTTACTAATTAACTTTAATTAGCTAATTTAAAATTCTTAATTACAAATTAATTAAACACTTAATTATTAATTAACTAATCTTTAATTACAATTTGATTAATCTCTAATCACATAATTAATTACAATTATGAATTAATTAATCATTCTTAATTACCTTTTCAAACAATTAATTAATAATAATCATTTATCTTAATTATCTTCCTACTTAACATTTAAAAATCTTCCCTAATAATTTTGAAATCAAATTATTACTAACTTGAAAACTTTAATGTTAATTAACTTTAACACTTATCTTAAGTTAACTACTTAATTAGAATATTAATTAAGATTTAAAATTTTCTTAAGTATTCTCTTAAATAATTAAAACTTATAGTAAATTCTTAACTTAAATTATTCGACATTAATTAAGTCATAAACACTTAAACTTGTTGAAATGATTAGCTGGAACTTTACTTTTATTGGACTGCAAGTTGAAAATCAAAACCCGAGAATGCCTCCAGGTTTACTCGAGTAAACACTCGAGTTTCTTCACTATCTTCACTGAGTCCTCTTCCTTCTACTTCACATACTTTTTTTTCCAGTTAAATTATAAACTTCAATAACAAGAAACACTCACGCACTCAGGTCCAACTCGAAGCAATCCCTCATTTTTCTCGAGCATCAACTCGAGTTGCTCACAACCAACTTCCTGACACCATCTTAAGACCGTGCACGTGCACGGCACCTCGCTGGCACTCTGGTGAACTATGCTACCTCCGGCGAGTCACGAACCATTACCATAATCAAAGGCAAAGATCAACTCGATGCTAAAATTTCCAGATCGCGATTATGCCTTTCGTTCGAAATCCTGAAACTTGACCCACCCAGCAAATCGCTTCGTCCCATCCACGCCGTCCACCTAAGGCGATACAACTCTGACCTCACCTCACTAATCCCCTACACTACACTTCCCCAGTGTTTCATGCAACTCGGTCAATCAGAGGTGACGAAATCACCTCGTTTCCAAACCACGACAAACCCATGTGTTAAATCCTAAATCTTCCTCGTTCCATCATCTCTTGCAATAGAATTTTTTTTACAATTTTCCCGTTACCGTCGATGGTCAAACTTGCTTCGTGCAAAATTTGAACTTCCAAAATTACTTCGGTCACCAAAAATTGATTAAAACATGTTTTCAGTTCAACTACGAACTGCTCGTAGTATAGTCAACTAAAAATTCCCATTTTTGTTTTAAAAATCCTATTTTTGAATGTTGATTCAAGTTGTGTAATTGAATTGATGGTTTAAAATATTCGGATTTTTCATATGTTTGCCTTTTCACTGTAAAATTAAATTTACAGAGTCAATACTTCAATACCGAGCCTAAAACAAATTCTAGGCCATAATTTAAGTTTAAACAAACTTGTTTTGTTTGAAACCCTAAGCTTGATAATGTTTGGATGAAGAGGTATTTAAAATTTTCTAGTTTATCTTACTCTGTAACCATAAACAAAGAAGAACATGCCATACAAAATATACAGTACAATCACATATATATAAACAGAGCTATTTACTTAAAAATTATAGGCAAAGCACAAAATTATTTATGCATAGATTTAAGTTTTTAAAATGATATGTTTACTCACTTAAACTATGTTTGAATAGAGAGCAATTCTGTTTTGAAAGGCTGTAGTTTGATCTTCCTATTTTGTTCAGCAGATTTGTATTTGATTTTGTAAAAATAGTGATGCTTATTTTTTCTCTTTCTTTCTGGTTTGCTATGTTATCTTTGTGAACGAGCAGGAATAAGTAGACACACACATATATATAGAAGAAAGGTTTTTGTGCAGGGTAGGCATTAACTGGTACATGCTTTTCGTTGGTCAGATTTTTTTTCTGAACTGAAATGATTTTTAACACTTCGAAATGACTTTTGTTTGTGCTTAAGATGATATCATTTAATGCTAATGTTTCCTTACAAGTTAACATATTTATTCCATTTGATATGTATGTAGATATTTTTTTCTCTTTCTTTCTTGCCTTGCATAATTCACAGCAAACATACATACTTGTCCTTTTTTTGTACATAGATATTTTGTTTTTGCCTTGCATACACATATGAATTTCCATATGTATTTATTTATGTTGCATACACACAAACCCACTTATTTCTAACATAAACCCTTACTTTTATTTCTAACATAAATCTTTGTTTTTGTTTTTATTTCTATTTTAAGCGTAACTATCAAACACTTTATTTATATTCATATATTTATTTATTTATTTTTTATTTTATATTTATATTTATATTGATAAGATTGATTTTATTTCAAGCATTATTTAGATTACATCCATATATATTTTTAGATTAAATGTAAGGTAGAGCTTTTAATTAAACAGAATAAGATAGATTTTATTATAAATATTTTTGAAAGATTTTATTTTGAATTTTCAAATCAAAGCTTCCTTCACAATACATACATACATGCATATATATATATATATATATATATATATATATATATATATATAAATGGTGAATGGCAAAAAGTCTTATTTGTTTTTAAAATGACAAGTTTGTATTTTATTTAATTAGATTAAATGCTTATTAAAATAATATTGCCAAAATCCCGGGTCGTCACAAAGATGAGATACCAAAGCAATAAAAGAAGCATGCAATAATCAAAAGGCTATCATTCAAATCCCGACTTCCAAAAGATTTCACTTTCACCGCTTCTCTTAAAAACATTTACTTGTTGACTAAGGATGAGCTTGATTATTGGCCTTCGTAAAAGAGAAGGCCCAAATTTGAAAGAAATCTTAGAAGCTTGTATACCAGTATCACCTTATGAATGGGAATGATACCAATCAGTGTAGAAGCCTAGAAGTAATGATCGTCAATTTTCTAAGGTAAGGCAAGCTCAATGACTTTGTAAAATGATTCGACTTTGTAAAAAGATATTAGACAAGTTTGATAATAAAATAAGTCGTTCTAGTAAGTAATTGTACATGGTCGAGGAGTAAAATTCTCCTAGTATAATGGAAATCCTAAATCACTACCTAAGATAGTAGTAAGTGGATAAAGGCTTTATCTCTAGTTAACATGTGCTAGACAAAGTGCCTCCTAGTGAGAGGACGAAGTAAGCCTTTGGTCCCGTCCGAAAGGGCTTGGCCAAAGCACGATTGGGCCTTCGGTTCCACCTACATGGCCTGGTTAAAGCATAAGCCTTTAACACCATCATTAAAGGCCTGGTTAAGACACCTTCGAGAGAGAGGCTAGAGTAATCCTTTGGTATCATCTTAAAGGGCCTGTCCAAAGTTTCTGCAAGCCTTCAACCTCTGCCAATGCAGCCTGGTTGAAGCACCTCATAGAAGGAGGATGGAGTAAGCCTTTAGTACTTTCATCAAAGGCCTCATTAAAGCACCGAACAACCTTCAGTGTCTTCCATCAAAGTCCTCGTTGAAGCGCCTCCTTGACGGAGGTTAGGTAAGTCTTTGGTCCTACTTAAGATAGCTAACTAAACGCATCGGACGACAAACCTAAACCATCACCTAAAATGGTAATAAGGGGTCCGAGCCAAAGAAATGCTCCTAAATAAATCAAAATCATAGCCAAGTAATGCTGTCAAATCTATAACAATTTGAGCCAAAGAAGTGATCCCAAATTAATCGAAATCATAAACAACTAGTGCTCTCAAGTCTAACAAAGTTTGAACCAACTAGTCCTCTCAACTGATTAGTCTTCTAGAGGAAGATCTAGCGAAATCCAACTCAAGCACTTCAAATCTATCTAACACCCAAGAAGAAAAGATCTTCAAATATTCCATTGCCAGATATGAGTTTCTGATTTTCTGTTGTTACTCGATATAAATTTCTGGTCTTCTACTATCATATATACAAATTTCTAGTTATCTATTATTTGAGATGTGGACTTCTGACCTTCCAGATGGGGATTTTTGATATTCAATATTGTTACCGTATCTAATATCATTTGAACAAGAATCTCTGTTATTAAACATCCGCTTTGAGTTGTAAATGGCTCAATCAGCAACAATCTCAATTTTATAAACAAGTAGAAAGTGAATACATAAACTTGTAGTATGGAAAACTAAAATAGCAAGCATCATACAGTTTCAAGTCAGAATCAAAATTCAATTCTTTGTTACATATCCAAGATAATTTTCATTGAATTGCAAATTGTTAACAATTCGATACACTTTTTACACGGTTGTGGGCACAAAAAATGGATAAAAGAAAGAAAATCTAATCAAGGCCGATTCCTGTTAAAGCCTAAGATTCTATGCCGATTTATCCAAAACCTAATCTATTAAGGGTTCGGTGATGTGACAAATGGACACATCCATGGGTTCCTTGTGTTTCTTTTCCCTTTAAAATGGTGTTTGCATCATCAATCAAGTTGATCTTCTCTTTCAGGGTATGCAAGAGTCTTATTTGCTCCTCGTAAAGTTTGAATCATACTCGTCAGCCTTTTGATTTCTTGATTACGATCATACTTCTCGTGTTCGATTTTTTAAACCTTATTTTCATATCCATCGGTGTGTTGGGATGTCTTTTCCTTCCACTTCTTATTGAAATACTGCATCCTTTCAAATTGGACTTGATTACCGAACTTAGAGATTACTGCGTTATTTAAACCTAGAGGAGGCTTTAGCAAAGTAAAAAACTCATGATTAGGTGAGGATGTGGCTCTTGTTCTCCATTTCAGAGTAGCAGAGGGAAGGATGGAATCACCATCACTTACAATAAGCTCCAAAGATTAGCCTGGTACTTAACTTTTTGTTAGCTCAAATTCGAGATCACTTATTTTTTGATGAAGCTTATTTACCTCAATGTCAGCTTTGACATAAAAGATAGATCCCCGAATCATGTCCTTTCTCTTTTTCAACAACTGATGCTCATTCTTCACTTTAAGCTCTGCCTCTATAAGAGCAGTTATTTCTTTTTGTAAGCACTAAAAGCTGATTTTAATTGAAATAGATCATATGCCACACTCGTGCCTTAGGGTTATTTGGGAATCGTAAAGCCAAGTCATCTCGACATCGTTTCTCCTTCATATATGCAAACAACCGATCTTTAACTTCGATAATTCGCAGATGTCTAATAAATCATATTTATGTGCTAACTGAGTGTCCTATTAAAATAAGGAAAACAAATACATAAAGGACGAACTCTTCCATTAATAACAAATGGAGTTTACGAATAATAATAAGAATTAAGGTTACATTCCAATTCCATTTTAATAACATTTAACTAATATTCAAAGTATTGAAACCGCGGCCTTAACCTTTTCAAACGACCTAGCAGACAAAGTAAGAGTCACTACAAGAAAACTGATTTTTTGTAGCGCCCAAAAAATGCCACTATGTATTTTTAGCGGCGTTCCGATAATCGTTACGAAAAAACATGCCACTAAAAATCCTCGAGTATTAGTTGCACTTTTTTAAACGCCACCAAATTTGTTTTTTTGATAGCGTTTTTATAATGCCATAGAATTCCTTTTTTGTAGCGCCTATTTACCGCCACCGAAAAGGTTTTCTCCTCCATGATACTTTTTTATGGCGTTATCTAAATTTTTTATAGCGCCTGTTTAACGCCACCGAACGGGTTTTCTCCTCCACGTTACCTTTTCATGGCGTTATATACATTTTTTGTAGCGCTTAATAAACGCCAGCATAAGTGTACTTGAGTTTTTAATCACTCTTTTGTAGCGACATTTTAACGCTACCAAAATAAATAATATCCAGTAGCGTTTGTTTCCCTCCACCTGCTACTCCAGATTTACCCCTGATCTAGCATCCAGTCATATAATAACAGAATACGCAAGCACATACACTTTTGAACACAATATATTAAACAACTACAAAATACGCATACGCATTGAGGATCCACAAGAAACATAGACATTCATACATCCACGTACATAGGTGTCGACAAAAAACTACCCATACACATACACAACCAAACTACCATAAGTGTTATAACCAAACTACCATAAGTGTCATAACCGTACATATACATCTGAAATAAACGTCTGAAATAACCAAAGTACCGAGCAAAACCTGAATCACCGTAAAACCTGAACTACCTGTCATTGCTGATTTCTTCAAAACCTGAACTACCTGTCAACAAAGAACAGAACAAAAGAGTGAGAAAACAAAACCTGAACTTAAAACTGCATCACTAACATTCCACCACAATCCATACATAACTCCTCACCATCAATTATTTTCCCTCCCCTGAACCATACATACTAGTTTCATAATAGTTTCATTACAATTTTAATCAACCTAACTACATACATGTGCTGGTACCATACCAAAAACCAGTGCTGCTGCTTGAATTCTTCACAAACGTTTATCTACCTGTAAACAATAATAATCATGTTACTAAATATTTGTGAGGTGAAGGTATCAAAGATCAAAAATGGACAAATATTGAAGTCCTTAGACTATAATACTTCATACAAATATGCCTCTGCCCATCCACTTCAAAACCAAAAACTGCCCATCCACTTCAAAACCAAAAACTGCAGTTTCAATTAACCATCTACCTACACACAAAACCATACATCCTATGCATTTATAACATACGAAACTGACCTCTATTGCTCTTCTCTCAATAGCTACTTGCAAACACTTACGTGTTAACTTAACAAATGAAACTGAAGTTATATAATGAAACCATACATTATTTATAAACTGAATTTAACGAAACTTAATGAAACTAAAGTTGCTGAAATGACTGCACCAATGAATGGACCAACCCAGAATATTCGTTGTTCATACAACATAGAGTAACTTATCAGGTACTTGTAACCGTATTATTAATATGAAATATGAGTTTGAATAATATGTAAAAGCAAGCTAACCTGATCATCCCAAGCTTCATCCTTGTTGTAAATAACAGCAGCTCCAAAACTTCTAGCAGTGTTAATCCCAGTACCAGCAATTGGAATGGTCTCCAGATGAACCATGAACACCGCAAACCCAATTAGAAGTGGAGCTAGTACCTACAACCCATTTATTACTTATAATTCTAGTTTAAAACTAAATAATTACAGAACATAAGAAATTTTATAGTATGACGCGTAATTTATCACAGTTTACAAATATAAATCAGGTTCTATTCTTTGAAATATAAAAGAAGAGTATCATACCGGCACATGAGTATCTCTATCACCACGTTTAGGGTCGGTAGCAGCAAACACGGTGTATACCATTACCAACACAAAAGTGTCTATAATTTCAGATGCAAGCCCAGTTCCTTTACTGTACCAAGCGCTTATTGTAAAACATGGTAACTGGTCCTGCAAAATAAAGAAAATAGTGTTAAAACATGGTAAGATAAACCTTCTGGTAATGGCAACTGATTTTGCAACTAATTCTGTAAAACAAATAAAATAGTGTTAAAACATGGTAAAGATAAATCAGGTTTAAATGCCCATGTTCTGCATACATAATGGATTTCACCAGTTAAAAAACTATTGTTAGGTCCTAAAGAAATAAGTTTCAATGTAGCAAACCTTTCAGGAAGCATTGTCATCACAAAAGCTAAAACTTTCAGCTTCTGCAAAACAGGTGTTATTCTACAAATCCGTACTTATTTCAATAAGCCAAATAACCAGCCTCACGAAGTTACTGTCACAAGTTGGCTCAAACAATCCGCTTCTTAATCATTTTCTTCAAAAAGCCTAGATGCAAATGTTTCAACTGAATAAAATTCAATAAATTAATAGCTAATACCGATACAATTAATGTTTCTTCACTTATCTGTTACAATAGTCCAAACCAAGCCATGTCTATTCTCATCCATAACCTTCTCGTTACCCATGTGCTGTCGAAAATCATGAATCCCCTTTATAGACCATCATAAAGATTGTTTGTTCCAGATCTGAAGCTGCAAGACAATTTCAGATAGTTTGCTTCACTACACTGCAATGTTCGAAGCCTGAGATATACAGAAGAGTTTTAACTTTGAGGAAATGATATTCTTTGAGTTTTATGCAGAAGAACCAACTAAAACTGACCAAAACAGGATGTGATGGATAGGTAACCAAACAATAAAAATAAATAAACACACACAACTATTATTATACACAATGATAAGAATATTTATAATTAAAAGAAATCAATATTCACTACATGTAATAATGTATAATACATGCCTATATATATAAATCAAAATAAAATTGAAAATCCTTGAGCTGAAGACAAAAAACATAGAAAATTATGCTAGAAGTTTTACTATATTTCATCTAATATACATCATAACTAATGGTGTACATCTAGGCAAAACTGAGAGTGATGGACTTGTAACAGTATATAGATGGACAAAGCAACAAAATCTTGAGGTGCAAGCGCTAATTTATTTTCATTCATAAATTATACTTGCAAAATCTCAGCTATATTCTGGTAAATAGTAAAGTCTCATAACCGAAAGAACAAATCGCTTTACCCAAAGAAAATAAAGCAAAGAAGAAACCAGAAAGAATAGCAAAACAAAAATCTTCAGTTCTTTACAGTGAAAAAAGTGAATGTCTTCTCAGCCTAACCTTCTATAGATGAAACAGCACTCAGACCATTTAAACAAGTTTTTCATAATTTCAGATTAACTAAGATGCATTAATTCTAACAGATTCAGCCTATGTATGCGCACAAATAGATTTTCAATATATACAACAAAATCTTTTTAATTCCATCCAGGCACATACATCAGATAGTTAAATTTTTACTAAAATTAAGTTACCTTGTGATCCCATATGTGACATGTTTGACACGGTTGTGCTCCTCTAACCGTCGTCTCTTCAGCCATCTTATTTGCTTCAGGATATACATGAATAAATGCCCAATTTCTCCCTCTTCTTGCTTTGTTTATTTCATTTAATGCCTTTTCATGTTTGCAGTCACCAAGAAATAGTCCATTACTCCATAATACAAGCAGAAGAGAATCCCCTGCAATAATAAACTTCTTAGTTTTATTGCTTATCAAATAAATAAATGATAATACAAATACACAGAAACCTCACCGCACACACATTTAAGCGGTTCAACATAACCTCAAGCAACAAAGCACAAATTCAATGTAGTGCGACAATCTCCAAGATCAATCACAACCGCACAAAGCATTCAACTGCCTACACGACAGTGCACATTATCACCAAGACCAAACAACTGCTCTACAACCTCCAACAACACTACCATCCCACTTTATCACAACATTTCAACAGCCTCAAAACTGCTGTTCATATCAACTACATTTCTGCCGTCGAACCACCCCACCATAGCATTGTAGTGCACTTCAATCTCGCTTGGAACCCAAAACTATGCTACAACATTCATCCCTTCTCATTGCCATACATCCCCTGCCATCATCTTTTAAACAGCATCACTTCAACGCATCCTCCCCTACGTCCCACTGCCGCTAGTATCAACAGCACCAAAATAACAGTGCACAACTCCCGGCCAACCAATCACCACTGTTAGCCACAATCCACATAGCAACCAATACACATTCATACAAGCATCTCTACTTGCTTTTATCACTGCAACCATTCATACACATTGCTTGCAACCAATACATCCATACACTGCAGTTAACATTCAACTCCGAATTCATACTTCTGAACCAAGTTTCCAGAGCACTACTGCTTTCCAATCTCTTGCCAGATGCGACCACATCAGTCGACCACACTGCAACCACTACCATCATCGGTCGCAATCCCAATTCCTTCAACCCTAAATTGCCAACCCGAAATCCCATCGCAAATCGAACAACCTTCAACCCGAACCACACTACGACCTCCATCACTTCTCAAAACTAATTCAACTGCCAATTTTCACCCAGAATCGAACGTCTGATTTTATTTGATTTTGATCGAGAATTTGGTATTGTGGAACTTGATTTGGAAACAGTCGATTTTATTTGTTTCTTTTCTTTTCGAACGAGAATTCAGGAATAAGAATATGAAAATGAGAATTTGAGATTTTTTTTCCTTCGTACTTTTTGGAAGGAGGACGGGAAAATGTTAATTGTTAAAATAAGCTATGAGCGGTCACGGAAAAATTTAGCTAAATTTTCATGAATTGTTGGCGGGAACCGATTAGCCGCGTTTATTGTTTATTTTTATACTAAAAAAGTTCCAACGGTTGCATATGGTTATAAACGCTACCAATTAATGCAACTAAAAGCAGATTTTCTTGTAGTGAGTAGAATTTAAAGAAGACTTGATTCCTTCTCGAGTATAAACAAAAGGAAAACGGTGATAATCCCATTTTCTGATTGGATGGCTATCACGACCATATTTTTTTTTATGTGGTAGGATCTAATTTCGCTAAGTAACTTCTCCTTCTTATCACCAAGAAATTATAGCAGAAATGGAGAAAATGCATGCAAATTTCTTGTAAATCTCCAAGGAAAAAGTGTCTTGCCAATTGTGATGCGTTGAGAATTGAAGATTTCTCCTTAAAATCCTTCCTTAAGTTAACAAATTTACTCAAGAGATCCTTAGGGACCAGATTGCACGAGAAGTCTTTGATCTGTGCAACAAAGAAAACTAAAATAGTGAAATACATAAGTAAACCAAGTAACATATCATTATTGTACAATCATTCAGATTCATACAAAATGGATTTCTTATACATTTAAGGGATAAATCCTTTTCCTATTATACTTAAGTTTTCGTTGGAAGAGAACGAGAAGAAAGAGGAATAGGAGTAACTCTAAGAAGATTACAACATACTCCAGGATGGGGATCAGACTCATACTCGTCCAAATATCTGCAATGAAAGCATCTAAGCAAACCTCTACAGCGGTCACCTAATTATGAGAAATCAACAAATTTAACCCTATAATAAACGTTGTACATAAACTCCATTAGAGAACTTCTATCATCAATTAGCATCCAAAATAGGGTCATCAGTTTGAAATTTTCTTTAATATGTCTTTCTCGGTGATGACGAGCTTTCCTCTTTCGGGGAGAAATTTCTTTTTCCATGAAATACCTTAACTTGATCTTCTCTTAGCATCGTATTTTTCAGATAACATATTATAATCCTTCATTTGTTTGTCCAACTCTCGATTAAGGCAATCTATGTCCGTTCGCTTCTTCTCGAGAATAATGTCATAATGGTATTTTGACTTTCTCTTTAACTAAAGTAGTTAATAAATTAACTAAAGATTATTTGATAGTTGATATATCTATGTAATGAGATTCATACCTGAGAAAGTGGGATAGTAGATAACAAGATTTTCTCTTTGTTTTGGACTTTAAGCTTGGGGAGTATTGTCCCCCTTGGGAGAACTTGCCCGGGGAGGATTAGGAATTTTATTAGCCCTCGTATCTTGGAAAGTTGGTTTTAGATTAGTGTCTCCTGATTCATCCTTGTCAACCGATGGTCTAGAAATGCCATTTCCACAACCTCCATTATTGTTGTCATCATCATCATCATTGTCGTTAGGTCCATCATTACCATCATCAGCCCCATCCTGATCCCAATCATCATTTTTCTCCTCCTCATCTGAATCAGTCTCTTCATCAAACGGAGGATCATTAAAAGTCGATAACTTAGCGGCATCAACTTTCTCCTTTTCCTCAAAACATAAGATCCATGTGACATATCTTTAAATCTGCTCATGAACTTGTCATTCCATTTTAAAGTATGAGAGGGCTAAAGTCCGAGCACTTGCAAGTGTTATCAGCATAAGCGACGAAGAGTTCCTTCTCGTGGGATCTCTCAATGATAATTTCAAGAGGCATGCCAAGAAAATATGACACTTTTTTTTCATATTTAATCACTACTATCGACTTATCTATAGGATCTTCCTTCCTTTTAAGAGATGCGTTCTCTTCCACAAGCCTAGCTTCTTTCATTTCAGCTTTCTTAAGAGCGAGTTCTAAAGCCGTCACCGTATCATTTGAAGTTTGAAGTGTCGAATATGCGACTATATTATTTGATGATAATAAACATATATATATATATATATATTCATTTAAATGTATTTGTTAATGTACTAATTTATTTTTCATAGATTAAATAAATATTTGCAAAATAAAATAAATAACACAGAATTTGAATTCAAATAGAAATTTAATTCAAACAAATATTTAGTACAATTTTTGAATAGTACAAATTTCAAGCTCTCACTATATATATACACAACTTCAATTAAAAATACAATTTTAATTACATCACAATTTCTAATTTACATTTGACCTCACTACATATCACTCATTCACTCAACTCGTATTTATCTTCAACTTCATTCCAATGTGAATCCAACATCTGAGCAATCTGCAAAAATATACATTGACGCAGTAAAATTGAAAATCAAATATTTTTTCAGTATAAAATAAAATGTGGATTTTGAAAATAATATCTGCCTCGGTTATTTGGGTTGTTCGTCATCATTTAAATTCGAATTCATCATATATGAACAGCTTGTGACATACACAGTGTATCACTGTATATGCCACAAGGCCGTGCACATCGATATATACACTTGATAAAATTATAGGGACAGGTGAGCACAGGTCAAACCCAAAACGATGGGTTCAACTCAAGTGCAATAAAAATAATGTCACAATATCAGCACAAGGTCAAACCCAAGCCTTAAGCTGGATTCAACTCAGGCGTGATTTCAAAAATCAACATGAAGTATACAATAGCAAACCAAACTCAAGGAAGCAAAAAGCACATACAAGGCAAGACCAACAAAACAGAAGCAAGGCATAACTTAGTACACACCAAGATGAAACAAGAGGGGTCAGAGAATACACACACAAAGATAATGAACTCAAATAAATCCAACCCGGGCAAGTCTACACAGAAGTACAACACTCTACAAGCTAGAACAGTGCACATAGGAGTGCAAGAGAAAATAAAGCAAGCATGTGCACCAAACAAGAGCATAATTAAATACAACAAAGACTCAAGTCAGTGCACCAGTGATGTCGACAAGTCAAGGGATGCACCAGTAAACCAGGGTTCAAAATGAACACTACAACATATATACACAGATGACAACGGTGGAGCAACAGAACCCAAAACTGCATAACCAAAATCCAAATGTACATACACAATGCAGCCTCTACATGAAGTTCAAGAGAACCAGCAAATGGCACAACAACCCAAATCAAACCACAGTGAACCAGTGGACAGAACAAGTGCATATGAAATAAGGCTCGACATGTACATGAAGAGCAGACAACAAAACAATCATATACAAGTTTCGCTGACTCGAAGGAACAAGCCAATATGGCAACAATGCAAACAAAGTTCAAATGAACATCACATGCAACAGCAGGCACAAGTTAAAGATGAACAAACCATGGTGGCAAGTTCGAAAAAAATCCAAAGCCGAGCAAATGCAAATATACATGTATGCACACATACACACACACACACACACACACACACATATATGTATGTATGTATGTATGTATACACATACATATCTATATCAAATGAAACAGTTCAATATCAAAGAAACAGATTAAAGCTAGAGATCAATCTCAAGCATCATCAACAAAGTGATACAACAGTCAAAGACATAATGGCCAGAGTCATGAAATAGCAAGTAAAATCGAACAAGGTCGAAAGTGCTACCAGAGGCAGTAAACAGTATGGCCAAAGTCGAACAAAATCAACATCATCAAAATCAAGTCAAAGCCGAAGAAAACAAGAACGAGAACGAACGAAATCAACGCCTTGGCAATCAAGGAATCGAACCAAGTCAGAATTCAAAACCATGTTATTCAAGTGAATTGAAAAAGTCAGAAATAAATCTCAAGCATTAAAACTAAATCAAATGGCCGAAGACGAATTCAAATAAACGTATACAAATGAAAATCAAGGATCTCGAATCCTATATAAACAAGTAATATCATCGGCAATTCATCATCGAGTTCAAGAAATAAAATCAAAAGAAGCAAAAAGGAAAATTTACATACCAAATCAAAGTCAGACTTGATCGAGGAGGAGGAGCCGCGAACGATTCAAATTGAAGTAAGCAATCAAAGCATCAACCATCAATTAAGCAATGACTTCATAAAGCCCTAATTTCAGAAGCTAAAAGGAACGAACGAAAGAAGGAACCTGGGCCGACATTTCTTCTCAGAGCAAAATTGGTAAAGGAGATAACGGGGCCGTAATTTTTAGTGATAATATTTTAGGCCGGGCCTTCTCTCTTAAGTATTGGTTTATATTAAAAAGGGATAATTAGGGTTTTGGTTTTTAATTGTTTTTAAATTGTTGTCTTTTGTATTTTCTTTTGAAAATTGTGTATTTACTAGTCATGTGACTAGGGGACAAACTACATGGCATAGTTTGAGAATTCGTAACTCAGTGGCTGAGTTGTGGCAGGGTTTTGAGCATAGAATTAGGTTAGTCAGTAGCGGGTGTCGCGAGTTTACGTGTGTAAGCGTGTGACTACTTAATTTCTAGTAGAAACCTTGGAGGCAGCACGTAGGCAGGGTTTTGCCGAAGCTGGGTAAATTCTGTGTCGTTCTATTTCTGCATTTATTATTCTGCTATTATCTGTGCTGCTATTATTTTGATATATCTGTGTTGAAATAATTTTATAAGCTTCCGCAATAATTTTTATAATTAACAGTATCACCCTATTCACCCACCTCTAGGGTGAAATCGATCATACAAGTGGTATCAGAGCTAGTAATAGAAGTCAGCTTTTGTTTTTAAAAATTTGATTTTTTTTCAGAAATCAATTTTTGTTTTAAAAAGTTGAATTTTTTAAAATGTCTTCTTTTAATGCTTCTTTTGCTGAGGGTCAGTCCATAGTTAGACCACCAATGTTTAGTGGTGAATACGCCTACTGGAAAAATATAATGAAAATTTTTCTGAAAACCATTGACGCTTGGAATACTGTTGAGACAGGTTATAGAGCACCGACTATAATTGTAGATAATCAGGAAATAGATAAACCAATGGATCAATGGACAGAACTAGAAAATAAATTACAAAATGCTAATGCTAAAGCTATGAATTCTATCATCTGTTCATTGGATCAATTTGAATTTAATCGTGTCTCACATTGTCTAACTGCTCAAGAAGTATGGCACACACTCGAAGTGACTCACGAAGGAACGTCTCAAGTCAAAGAATCTCACCTTGCCATGCTAAGCAGCGAATACGAGAATTTCACAATGGCGAAGGAAGAAAATGTCAAAGAAATGTACGGACGACTTTCCAATATCGTATACAAATCAAAGGCTCTTGGAAAATCATACACAGAATTTGAGATAGTCTGAAAAATCCTCAGAGTCCTTCCACGAGGTTTTGAAGCCAAAGTAACTGCCATTCAAGAATCAAAAGATTTGAAACAAATGAAATTCGAAGAACTCATCGGAAACCTCACCACTTACGAGCTAGAGATGAAATTCAAGGAAGAGCGTGAAGGAGGAGACACTCGAAAGAAATCAATAGCTCTTAAAGGGACAACTAAAAGTGAAGATGATGATGGTGAAGCAGAACTAGCACTATTAATAAGAAGATTCAAAAGGTAGAATCGCAAATATGGCAATCCGGTCAAAAATCAACAAGTAAAGAGCAGATTAAACAAAGCACTAGACAACCCAAAAGAGCAGAAAATCATTTGTCACAAATGCAATAAATCCAGTCATATCAAGCCAAATTGTCCCCAAAATCGACTCAACCAAGAAAAGAAACCGAAGAGGAGAAGTTTTGCAGCTACCTGGGATGAAATCGATGAAGATAAAAGTTATAGCACCGGTAGTGAGAGTGAAAGAGCAAATTTGTGTCTTCATGGTGAAATAACTGACAGTGACGACGACGAGCCAAGTGAGGTTCAAAACTTACTCATTCAGAATTACTTATATATTTCCATGAAATAAATGGCTATTTTGAACGACTTAGGAAGAAGTATGCCAAACTTGAATCACAAAAAGATACTTTGATAGATTTAAATAAACAACTTGACCAATTAGTTAAAACCTATCAATGTAGGATCCCTAAGTGTGATAAGTGTCCATTATTTGAAGAAGAAATTAAAAATCAGAAACTAATATAAAATCACTTGAAAATGAAATTCTGATTTTGAAAGAAAGTGAAAATACAAGAAGAGAAAATTCTATTAAAAGGTGCACACAATTGTTAAATGAAAATGAATCTCTCAAAGCACAAGCCCAACAACTATCAATGACTTTAGATAAATTTTCAAAAAGTGAGAAATTGTTGAACATGCTATTCGGAAAACAAACTATGAATACAGTTAGACAAGGACTTGGGTATAAATCTAAAAATGTTAGAAATAAGATTAATCAAGTAAATTCAATGTGCACAATTTGTAGAAAATTTGGACATGATTAAAACAATTGTTGGTACAGACCCAAACACGTGAAAACGATTCCAATTTGGGTTCCAAAAGGCATAAATATAAAATCTCTCAAAGTTAAACAAATATGGATGCCGAAAGGAACATATATAAATAGTTTTGGGTCTCCACAAAATTATTTTTCAAAATCAATTACCACTAACAATCATGGACTTGTAAAAACAAATAGGTCACTAAACTCTCTTCTCGTGTAGGTATGCTGGCAGGCTAAGGAACAACATCAATGATACTTGGATTCTGGCTGTTCCAGGCACATGACAGGTGATAAATCAAAGTTCCTTAGTCTAGAAAAGTACAGAGGTGGCAGAGTCACAATGGGTAACAATGACAAGTGTAGTTATCGGTAAAGGTAAAGTATGTAACAATACATTTACCTTGAATGACGTACTATATGTTGAAAATCTGCACCATAATTTGATATCAATCAGCCAGCTATGTGATAAAGATATGATGTTATTTTTGATTCTGACTTGTGTAAAATTGTTGACAATTCATCAAAAGAAACCTTATTTTCAGGTAGGAGGAAAGGTAATACATATTCTCTATCTTTTGATGATCTCACCCTTTCAAAATGTTTGGTAGCTAAGGATATAGAAGTAAATTTATAGCATAGACAATTAGGGCATGCTAGCATGAATTTGTTAAACAAGTTGAAAAGGAAAATTTTGGTAAGAGGGTTGCCATCCCATGATTTCGAAACAGAAAATTTATGTAAAGCATGTACCTTGGGAAAACTTTAAAAATCATCATTTCATGCCAAAAAAATGTAAGCACTTCTAGAATTCTTGAACTAGTTCATATTGAACTATTTGGACCTAACGACATTGCTAGCTTAGGTGGTAAGAAATATTGCTTTGTGCTAGTTGATGATTACTCAAGATATACATGGGTATATTTCTTGGCTAAAAAATCAGAAACTTTTTCATACTTCACAAAATTCACAAAATTAGTTCAAAATGAAAAAGGAGTTCCTATTGTTTCGTTAAGATGTGATCATGGTGGAGAATTTGAAAATTATGAATTTGAAAACTTTTGTGATGAAAATGGATTTAAACAATAATTTTCTGCACCACGTACTCCACAACAAAATGGAGAAGTTAAGAGAAAGAATCAAACATTGCAAGAGTTGGCTAGGTCTATGATAAATGAGTATGAGCTACCTTTGCATTTTTGGGCAGAAGTAGTAAATACAACATGTTATGTAATGAATAGAGTTATGATTAGACCGATTCTTAACAAAACACCCTATGAGCTATGGTTCAAAAATAAACCAAACATTGCTTACTTCAAAGTATTTGGGTGTCCGTGCTATATTCTCAGTACAAGTGTTCAATTAGGAAAATTCGAAGCAAAATCCGATGAAGGCATATTCATGGGATACTCTTCTAGAAGAAAAGCTTATAGAGTCTACAACAAAAGGAATAAAACAATTGTGGAGTCAATCAATGTGAAGTTTGATGAAGGCATTAATGAACATGAAATGGTCAAAAGCAATGTTGAAGAGGAGAACGAAAAAGATGAGAACGAAAAACCAAAAGAAACTGCAACAACAAAAGAAGTCCAAAGGAATCTAGATCCAGAGAGATTGAAATTCAAAGCTAATCATCCTCCAGAATTGATAATAGAAAATCCTATCACAGGTGTTCAAACTTGTTCCTCCTCTAAAAATTTGTGTGATCTGTATCTATATAGTGGATTTATTTCAGAAATAGAACCCAAAGACATAGATACAGCTCTTAATGATGAAAACTGGTTTATCGCTATGCAAGAAGAGCTAAATCAATTTAAGCATAATGATGTTTGGAATCTAACATTTAAACCTAAGGATTATCCAGTCGTAGGAACAAAATGGATTTTCAAAAATAAATATGGTGAATATGGAAATGTGATTAGAAATAAAGCTAGATTAGTCGCTAAAAGATATAATAAAATTAAAGGAGTTGACTTAGAAATAAAGCTAGATTAGTCACAAATAATCCTATACATCACTCACGAACAAAACATATAGATGTTAGACATTATTTTATTAGAGATCATATTTCTAAGGAAAATATCTGCATAAATTTCATTTCAACCGATTCTCAATTGGCAGACATTTTTACAAAACCCCTACCAGAAAATAGTTTTTGTAAACTACATCTCAGCTTAGGTGTTTTAGAAATTTGATTTCTAAATATTTAACATTTTTTTCTCCCTACTAATTATCGAAAAAGTAAATAGTAATTGAAAAAGTGATGAGTTTTGATATTTATCATATATTATGACTCGAGATGGTATAATTAGTAAATTTCTTAAGAAACTTAAACAAGAGTTATAAAACTTTTGTTGGTAAAAATTCCATGACCATCTCTATTTCTATCATATTTCTAACGACCATCACTCATCAAAATTCTATATAGTTTGTCAATATGTGGTATTTTAAACAGGAATCATTCGTTTTTCATTTTACTTTTTTTTAATAAATAATAATAATAATAATAATAATAAAATAAAGTCCAAAGTATCCACTCTCATTTAAAAGTCCTCACGGTAATGCATGGGTGAATTACTTGGAATTTTTTATGTGCTTCCATGCTCATTTAAAAGTCCTCACGGTTATGAATGTATGGAGTGCATATCAAAATTGATTTTTTTAAATAAACGAGTTGATTCTAATCCCATTTAAAAGTCCTCACGGTTATGCGTGGTTAGAAGATACTTAAATTCATTTTTTTAAAATAAAATTGGAATACCACTAATCTCATTTAAAAGTCCTAACGGTTACGCATGGTTGGTAGATATTCAAATTCCTGATATAAATATACCACAAATAGACACAACTGTCTGGTTTTAGATGATGACATCATTCCCATCATTCTAAAAGTGGAATATGCGCCTAACAAAGTGTTTACGATTTTTGTTTGATATTTTTGAAATTTAATAGTTATATTCGGTTGAGTTTTAATGTTGAATTAATATCTGTCACTTTATCTCCATCTTTCTAACATTGTTACTCTTTTGCTGATAACAAAAGGGGAAGAGAAAAGTTAAGATTTTGTCAAATAAAATCAAGAAAAGGTCAAATATTTTCTATTTGCATCTAGGCTAATTTGCATATTTTTAATGGTATGCATATATTAAGGGGGAGCTTTGTGCAGAGAGGAAGCATTTAAATAGGAGGAGCAATTAGAGTATATCAATGATCAAATACATTTAACATATTCAAAATCTTAAATATATGTTTGTTATCATCAAAAAAGGGAGATTGTTGAATATGCGATTATATGGTTTTTGTTTGATGATAATAAACATATATATATATATATATATTCATTTAAATGTATTTGCTAATGTACTATTTTATTTTTCATAGATTAAATAAATATTTTACGAATAAAATAAAAAACATAGAATTTGAATTCAAACGGATATTTTATTCAAACAAATATTTATTACAATTTTTGTATAGTACAAATTTCAAGCTCTCACTATATATATACAACTTCAATTACAATACAATTTTGATTACATCACAATTTCACATTTACATTGCACCTCACTACAATTACAATTCACTCATTCACTCAACCCATACTGATCTTCAACTTCATTCCAATGTGTATCCAGCATCTGAGCAATCTGCAAAAATATACATTGACGCAGTAAAATTGAAAATAAAATATTTTTGCAGTATAAAATAAAATATGGATTTTGAAAATAATATTTGCATCAGTTATTTGGGTTGTTCGTCATCATTTAATTTAGAATTCATCATACACGAACAGCTTGTAACATACACAACGTATCACTGTATATGCCACAAGGCCGTGCACACCGATATATACACTTGATAAAATTACAGGGACAGGTGAGTACAGGTCAAACCCAAAACGCCGGGTTCAACTCAAGTGAAATAAAAATAATGTCACAATATCAGCATATGGTCAAACCCGAGCTCCAAGCTAGATTCAACACAGGTGCAGTTCGAATATAAACGTTTAATAAAATGGTCAGGAGCAAACCAGTCAAAGTGTATACATGAACCAGAAGAGTTCGATTCAAGATAGCAAGCTCTAGATGGTACATAAGTAAAAGGCTCGAACTCAAGTCAGTGCACAACAACTCAAATCAAACTATAATGAACCAGTGGACAGAACAAGTGCTATCAGGAATGAACACAAATGGACAGAGGGATTAATATGGCAACACAGCAACCATGAAATGGCAAAAAACAAAATTCATGAAACTGCACCAAAGGAATAGCAACATGCATGCTACAGGTCTGAAACAAATGAAACTCAAAGGCAAGCACAACTCTAACTGGAAGTACACATGAAGTATACAAACTACCAAACTAAAAGAAGCAAAAATCCAAACCAAGTTCAAGTCACACATGAAAACAACTCAATGCAACAACCAAAACAAATGCAACAGTGGATCAAATGATCAATGAGCAAGGCTGCACAGCGAAAACTGTATGCAAACCAAGTGCACCAATACTAAACAGAAGAATACTTCAACTACAAATGCACAACAAGTATACATGAAGGCCAGAGTATGCAATATACAATACTACAAGTGACAATATCAAGTCGAGTCAAAACCAAAACATCAACTCAATTTACAACCAAAGACTGCACATTCAAGTGCATGACCATGAAAATTATGTAAGGAATCACCAGGCCTCAACACGAAGTTCAATAGAAATAAAGCTTCATCAAGCAATTTCAAGTAAACTCAAGAAGACAGTTATTCAAATGCAAACGGCTTAAAGGAACAAGCACATGAAACAGCATATGTGCAGGCTGCAAACATATATAACAGTGAACAATGCAATGAACAAGATCAGAGCAGAAAGTAAAATGGGACATGTATATACACAGTGCATAACATCATCAATGCAAACCAGATTTAAGCTCAAGCAAAATAGAGGCAATACTCAAGTGCTACCAGAATTCATCGGCTACCAAAATCATGGAACAGTATGGTACAGTTCGAACAATATCACTAGCATTTTAAGAAATCAAAATGGCCAAAGTAAACCCGATTAGCGTCAAGGCCGAAGTCAACAGAAATGAAATAAATCAATATCGTCACAGCAAAGTTAAAGCCGTGACCAAAGAATATGATGAACAAGTCAGAGACGTGGTTGTCAAGAATCGAGCAAGAAAAATTCGAAGCCGTGATGAACAAGCCATCATCAAATTATACGAAATTGACAAAGTCAGAGAAACCATCAACATCAAAACAAAATCGAATGGCCGAGGAGAATTGCAGACGAATGCAAACAAATATATACGAACGAAAATCAAGGGGTTCGAACCCTATATAAAAACTCAATCATCATCGACTACAAAATCATCGAGTTCAAGTAAGTCAAAACCAGAAAAGTAAAAGGAGTAAATTACATACCGAAATCAGATTCAAACTCGACACAAATAGAAGCAGCCGTGAGCAACTCAAAGATATAGTCGATCGACAAGGAAAGGACCTAAATCATCATTCGATCGAGAAACCATTGTCGACAGCTTCTAATCAGAAGCCCTAATTTGCAAGCAAAGGAAAAAGGAACAACCGACATTATTTTTACAAAGCAAATAGAAAAAGAAGAAAGTGGGCCGGCATATATTAAAGAAGGAGATATCATTGGGCCGGTTATATTAACAAAGGATTTTAGTTTATAAAATTAGGGGTTTTTGTTTTTAATTATCTTTTAATTTGTATTTTTCTTTTAAACAGTTGTAATTTCTCGTCGTGAGACTGGGGGACAAACTACATGGCGTAGTTTGAGAATTCGCAACTCAGTAGCTGAGTTGTGGCACGATTTTGAGCATAGATTTAGGTTAGTCAGTAGTGGGGTGTCGAAAGTTTACGTTTGTAAGCGTGTGACTACTTAATTTCTAGTAGAAACCTTGGGGGCAGCACGTAGGCAGGGTTTTGCCGAAGCTGGGTAAATTCTGTGTCGTTCTATTTCTGCATTTATTATTCTGCTATTATTTGTACTGCTATAATTTTGATTTATCTGTGTTAAAAAAATTTTATAAGCTTCTGCAATAATTTTTGCAATTAACAGTATCACTCTATTCACCCCCCTCTAGGGTGAAATCGATCCTACAAGTGGTATCAGAGCTAGGAATAGAAGTCAACTTTTGTTTTTTTTTAAAAAAAATACGTTTTTAAAAAAAAAACTAATTTTTGTTTTAAAAATTTGAGTTTTTAAAATGGCTTCTTTTAATGCTGCTTTTGCTGAGGGTCAATCCATAGTTAGACCACCAATGGTCAATGATGAATTCGCCTACTGGAAAAATAGAATGAAATTTTTTCTAATAACCATTGACGCTTGGAATATTATTGAGACTGGTTATAGAGAACCAACAATAATTGTAGATAATCAGGAAATAGATAAACCAAAGGATCAATGGACAGAACTAGAAAATAAATTAGAAAATGCTAATGCTAAAGCTATGAATTCTATTATCTGTTCATTGGATCAATTTGAATTTAATCGTGTCTCACATTGTCTAACTGCGCAGGAAATATGGCACACACTAGAAGTGACTCACGAAGGAACATCTTAAGTCAAAGAATCTCGCCTTGCCATGCTAAACAGCGAATACGAGAACTTCACAATGGCGAAGGAAGAAAATGTCAAAGAGATGTATGGACGACTTTCCAATATCGTATACAAATCAAAAGCTCTCGGAAAATCATACACATAGTTGGAGATAGTACGAAAAATCCTCAGAGTCCTTTCACGAAGTTTTGAAGCCAAAGTGACTGCCATTTAAGAATCAAAAGATTTAAAACAGATTAAAGTTGAAGAACTCATCGGAAATCTCACCACTTATGAGCTAGAAATGAAATTCAAGGAAGTGCGTTAAGGAGGTGACACTCGAAAGAAATTAATAGCTCTTAAAGGAACAACAGAAAGTGATAATGACGACGACGACGATGGAGCAGCAGAATTGGAGCTGATAATAAAGAAATTAAAAAGGTGGAATTATAAATATAGAAATCCAGCTCGAAATCAAAAAATGAAAACCAGAATATCCAAAGCAGTAGACTACTCAGAAGAACAGAAAATCATCTGTCACAAGTGCAACCAACCCAGACACATCAAGCCCAATTGTCCTCAAAATCGTCGCGACTTTGAAAAGAAATCAAAAAGGGGAAGTTTTGCAGCCACGTGGAATACAAGTGATGAAGATAATCAAAGTACTAGCAGTGAGAGTGAGAAAGCAGATATGTGTCTTAAAGGAAATACAACTGATAGCGACGATGATGAGCCAAGCGAGGTATCAATACTCACTCACTCAGAATTACTTATATATTTCCATGAAGTAAATGGCTGTTTTGAACGACTAGGGAGAAGTATGCCAAACTTGAATCACAAAAAGATACTTTGATAGATTTAAATAAACTACTTGACCAATTAGTTAAAACCTATCAAAGTAGGATCCTTAAGTGTGATAAGCGTCCAACATTCGAAGAAGAAATTAAAAAATCAGAAATTAATATAACATCACTTGAAAATGAAATTCTGATTTTGAAAGAGAGTGAAAATACTAGAAGAGAAAATTCTATTAAAAAGTGCACACAATTATTAAATGAAATGAATCACTCAAAACACAAGTCCAACAATTGTCAACGACTTTAGATAAATTTTCAAAAAGTGAAAAATCGTTGAATATGCTATTAGGGAAGCAAAATTGTTAATACAACTAGACAAGGACTTGAATATAATCAATCTAAAAATGTTAGTAATGAGATTAATCAAGTGAATTCAATATGCACACTTTGTAGAAAATTTGAACACAATCACAATAATTGTTGGTATAGACCCAAACATGTGAAAACTATACCAATTTGGGTTCCAAAAGGCTTAAATATAAAATCTCTCAAAGTTAAACAAATCTGGGTGCCGAAAGGAACATATATAAATAGTTTTGGGTCTCCACAAAATTATTTCTCAAAATATTCTGCCTCTAATAATCATGAACCTATAAAAACAAATAGGTCACAAAAATCTTTTATCATGTAGGAGTGGTGGCAGGCTAAGGAACAACAACCGTGTTATCTGATTCTGGCTGTTCCAGAAACACATCGGGCGATAAAGCAAAGTTCCTTAGCCTAGTATAAAAGTGACAGAATCACAATGGACAACAACGAAAAATATCGTAAAGATAAAACAGGTAATGGTATATTTATTTGAACGACATATTAAATGTGATAATCTGCACCGTAATCTGAGTTAAATCAGCCAATAATGTGATGATGAAATAATGATGATTTTGATTCTGACTTATTCAAAATTGTTGGCCAATTATATTCTTATGCCAAGAACACTATAAAAATCTCTAGAGTCTTTGAATTACTTCATATATATTAGTTTGGATTAATAATAGTATTTTACTGGATGACAATACATTTGGTTATTTTACGGCTAACTCTACATTCACGGTTTTTGATTATTTACACGGCTTCAATTCAAATTCAAGAGAATGTCATTTAAAAGCTATCAAAATTGATTTTGAGATTTTTTTTGTTGCACACTTCATGGTCTGGTCTATCAAATTCAGTTAATGATAATTTTGAGTGAAAAAGAAATTCAGATGCAGATTACACTGGTAATCTAGTTGATAGAAAAATTACTAGTGGAACGTGATTTGTTGAGACATTTAGTAACTGCATCGTTTTTCAAAGAAAATATCTGCATATTTTTCATTTCAAATAGCAATTTTTTTTCCCATATAACCCCTTCTAGAAAATCATTTTTGACCATGTTTTCAAATCAGTCATTTTGAAAAATTAATTTTATAATTATCTTTGAATTTGATTTTAAATGATTATTTTGACTAATCCGACTTCCTAATAATTATCGAAAAGATAAATAGTGATTGGAAAAGTGATGAGTGTTCATATTTATCATATATTATGACTCGAGACGGTATAATTAGTAAATTTCTTTAGAAATTTAAACAAGAGTTATAAAACTTTTTGTTGGTAAAAATTCCATGGCCATCTCTATTTCTATCATATTTCTAACGACCATCACTCATCAAAATTCAATATAATTTGTCAATATGTGGTACTTTAAACAGGAATCATTCGTTTTCATTTTACATTTTTTTTAATAAAAAAATAACAATAATAAAAATAAATAAATAATCCAAAGTATTCACTCTCATTTAAAAGTCCTTACAGTTATGCATGGTTGAAGTACTTGGAATTTGTTATGTGACTCCATGCTCATTTAAAAGTCCTCACGGTTATGCATGTATGGAACGCATATCAATTTTTTTTAAATAAACAAGTTGATTCTAATCCCATTTAAAAGCCCTCACGGTTATGCATGGTTAGATGATACTTGAATTCATTTTTTTAAAAATAAAATTGAAATACTACTAATCTCATTTAAAAGTCCTAACGGTTATGCATGGTTGGTAGATATTCAAATTACCGATATGAATATACCACAAATAAACACAACTATATGGTTTTATATGATGACATTATTCCCATCATTCTAAAAGTGGAATATGCGCCTAACAAAGTATTTATGATTTTTGTTTGATTTTTTATTGAAATTTAATAGTTATATTCAATTGAGTTTTAATGTTGAATTAATATCTATCACTTTATCTCCATTTTCTAACACTGTTACTCTTTTGCTGATAACAAAAGGGGGAGAGAAAAGTTAAGATTTTGTCAAATAAATTCAAGCAAAGGTCAAGTATTTTCTATTTGCATCTAGGCTCATTTGCATATTTTTAATGGTATGCATATATGAAGGGGGAGCTTTGTGTAAAGAGGAAGCATTTAAATAGGGGGAGCAATTAGAGTATATCAGTGATCAAATACATTTAACATATTCAAAATCTTAAATATATGTTTGTTATTATCAAAAGGGGGAGATTGTTGAATATGCGATTATATGATTTTTGTTTGATGATAATAAACACACACACACACACACATATATATATATATTCATTTAAATGTATTTGCTAATGTACTATTTTATTTTTCATAGATTAAGTAAATATTTGACGAATAAAATAAATAACACAAAATTTGAATTCAAACGGATTTTTTATTCAAACAAATATTTATTACAATTTTTTGTATAGCACAAATTTCAAGCTCTCACTATATATATGTAACTTCAATTACAATATAATTTTGATTACATCACAATTTCACATTTACATTGCACCTCCCTACAATTACAATTCACTCAACCCATACTGATCTTCAACTTCATTCCAATGTGAATCCAGCATCTGAGCAATCTGCAAAAATATACATTGACGCAGTAAAATTGAAAATAAAATATTTTTGCAGTATAAAATAAAATATGGATTTTGAAAATAATATTTGCCTCAGTTATTTGGGTTGTTCGTCATCATTTAATTTTGAATTCATCATACACGAACAGCTTGTGACATACATAGTGTATCACTGTATATGCCACAAGGCCGTGCACACCGATATATACACTTGATAAAATTACAGGGACAGGTGAGCATAGGTCAAACCCAAAACGCCGGGTTCAACACAAGTGCAATAAAAATAATGTCACAATATCAGCATAAGGTCAAACACGAGCTCCAAGCTAGATTCAACAAAGGTGCAGTTCGAATATATAAGTTTAATAAAATGGTCAGGAGCAAGCCAGTCAAAGTGTACACATGAACCAGAAGAGTTCGATTCAAGACAGCAAGCTCTAGATGGTACATAAGTAAAAGGCTCGAACTCAAGTCAGTGCACAACAACTCAAATCAAACTATAATGAACCAGTGGAAAGAACAAGTGCTATCAGGAATGAACACAAATGACCAGAGGGATTAATATGGCAACACAGCAACCATGAAATGGCAATAAACAAAATTCATGAAACTGCACCAAAGGAATAGCAACATGCATGCTACAGGTCTGAAACAAATGAAACTCAAAGGCAAGCACAACACTAACTGGAAGTACACATGAAGTATACAAACTACCAAACTCAAAGAAGCAAAAATCCAAACCAAGTTCAAGTCACACATGAAAACAACTCAATGCAGCAACCAAAACAAATGCAACAGTGGATCAAATGATCAATGAGCAAGGCTGCATAGTGAAAACTATATGCAAACCAAGTGCACCAATACTAAACAGAAAAATACTTCAACTACAAATGCACAACATGTATACATGAAGGCCAGAGTGTGCAATATACAATACTACAAGTGACATATCAAGTCGAGTCAAAACCAAAAGATCAACTCAATTCACAACCAAAGACTGCGCATTCAAGTGCATGACCATGAAAACTATGTAAGGAATCACCAGGCCTCAACATGAAGTTCAATAGCAATAAAGCTTCATCAAGCAATTTCAAGTGAACTCAATAAGATAGTTATTCAAATGAAAACTGGATTAAAGGAACAAGCACATGAAACAGCATATGTGCAGGCTGCAAACATATATAACAGTGGACAATGCAATGAACAAGATCAGAGCAGAAAGTAAAATGGGACATGTATATACACAGTGCATAGCATCATCAATGCAAACCAGATTCAAGCTTAGGCAAAATAGAGGCAATACTCAAGTGCTACCAGAATTCATCGGTTACCAAAATCATGGAATAGTATGGTATAGTTCGAACGCACTAGCATTTTAAGAAATCAAAATGGCCGAAGTAAACACGATCAGTGTCAAGGCCGAAGTCAACAGAAATGAAATAAATCAATATCGTCACAGCAAAGTCAAGCCATGATCAAAGAATATGATGAACAAGTCAGAGATGTGGTGGTCAAGAATCGAGCAAGAAAAATTCGAAGCCGTGATGAACAAGCCATCATCAAACTATACGAAATTGACAAAGTCAGAGAAATCATCAACATCAAAACAAAATCGAATGGCCGAGGAGAATTACAGACGAATTCAAACAATTATATACGAATGAAAATGAAGGGGTTCGAACTCTATATAAAAACCCAATCATCATCGGCTACAAAATCATCTAGTTTAAGTAAGTCAAAACCAGAAAAGTAAAAGGAGTAAATTACATACCGAAATCAGATTTGAACTCGATGCAAATAGAAGCAGTCGTGAGCAACTCAAAGAGATAGTCGATCGACAAAGCAAGGACCTAAATCATCATTCGATCGAGCAACCATTGTCGACAGCTTCTAATCAGAACCCCTAATTTGCAAGCAAAGGAAAAAGGAACGACCGACATTTTTTTACAGAGCAAATAGAAAAAGAAGAAAGTGGGCCGGTATATATTAAAGAGGGAGATATCGTTGGGCTGGTTATATTAACAAAGGATTTTGGTTTATAAAATTAGAGGTTTTTGTTTTCAATTATCTTTTAATTTGTATTTTGTTTTTAAACAGTTGTTATTTCTGGTCGTGTGACTAGGGGACAAACTACGTGGCGTAGTTTGAGAATTCGCAACTCAATAGCTGAGTTGTGGCAGGGTTTTGAGCATAGAGTTAGGTTAGTCTATTGCGGGTGTCGCGAATTTACCTATGTAAGCGTGTGACTACTTAATTTCTAGTAGAAACCTTGGAGGCAACACGTAGGCAGGGTTTTGCTGAAACTGGGTAAATTCTGTGTCGTTCTATTTCTGCATTTATTATTCTGCTATTATTTATACTGCTATAATTTTGATTTATCTGTGTTAAAATAATTTTATAAGCTTCTGCAATAATTGTTGTAGTTAACACTATCACCCTATTCACCCCCCTCTAGGGTGAAATCGATCCTACAGCAGGTACAAGTTAAAGATGAACAAACCATGGTGGCAAGTTCAAAAAAAATCCAAAGCCGAGCAAATGCAAATATACATGTATGCATATATATATATATGTATGTATACACATACATATCTATATCAAATGAAACAGTTCAATATCAAAGAAACAGATTAAAGCTAGAGATCAATCTCAAGCATCATCAATAAAGTGATACAATAGTCAAAGATATAATGGCCGGAGTCATGAAAAAACATGTAAAATCGAACAAGGTCGAAAGTGCTACCAGAAGCAGTGAACAGTATGGCCAATGTCGAACAAAATCAACATCGTCAAAATCAAGTCAAAGCCGAAGACAACAAGAATGAGAACGAACGAAATCAACGCCTTGGCAATCAAGGAATCGAACCAAGTCAGAATTCAAAACCGTATTATTCAAGTGAATTGAAAAAGTCAGAAACAAATCTCAAGCAAAAACAAAATCGAATGGCCGAGGACGAATTCTAATAAATGAATGCGAATGAAAATCAAGGATCTCGAATCCTATGTAAACAAGTAACATCATCGGCAATTCATCATCGAGTTCAAGAAAGAAAATCAGAAGAAGCAAAAAGGAAAATTTACATACCAAATCAAAGTCAGACTCGATCAAGAAGGAGGAGCAACGAATGATTCAATTGAAGTAAGCAATCGAAGCATCAACCATCAATCAAGAGACGACTTCAAAAAGCCTAATTTTAGAAGCTAAAAGGAACGAACGAAAGAAGGAACCAGACAGACATTTCTTCGTAGAGCAAAATAAATAAAGGAGATAACGGGGCCGTAATTTTTTGGTGATAATATTTTGGGCTGGGCCTTCTCTCTTAAGTATTGGTTTATATTAAAAAGGGATAATTAGGGTTTTGGTTTTTAATTGTTGTCTTTTGTATTTTCTTTTGAAAATTGTGTATTTACTAGTCGTGTGACTAGGGGACAAACTACGTGGCGTTGTTTTAGAATTCACAACTCAGTGGCTGAGTTGTAGCAGGTTTTTTTAGCGTAGAGTTAGGTTAGTTAGTAGCGGGTGTCGCGAGTTTATGTGTGTAAGCGTGTGACTACTTAATTTCTAGTAGAAACCTTGGGGGCATCACGTAGGCAGGGTTTTGCCGAAGCTGGGTAAATTATGTGTCGTTCTATTTCTGCATTTATTATTCTGCTATTATCTATGCTGCTATAATTTTGATATATCTGTGTTGAAATAAATTTATAAGCTTCCGCAATAATTTTTATAATTAACAGTATCACCCTATTCACCCCCCCTCTAGGGTGAAATCGATCCTACATGAAGTAGGGTTGTCGTTTCTTCAAGTGAGGCAGCCAGCTTGCCTTTCCCTTGCACAGCTTCATCTCTTTTGGTAGTCAAGTCAATAACATGATTGTTAAGCAAGAAGTTTTCCTCCTTTATATTATAAATTCACTTGATGACTCCGAAGCCTCATCTTAGAGTGAAAGCAGATGCTTGGAAACCTAGAATGAATAATGAAACTTGAATATGTAGGATATTAAGAGTTTAAAGCAATTAGACAAAAATGGTAATACCAGTTGTGGTGTCTAAGGAGAGCAAATCGATGGTCTTTGGTGTATGAAGAATGTTTTAATAGTTGGAAACCAACAAAAGAAGGAGATTGATTAGCCAATTGAAGAAGGTCATTAAATTCGCTGACAGGAGTTGACGATCGTGACATAGAAGGGATAGGGTCCTTCGAAGTGAAAGATAACCCAAGCTCTTTGCAAATATGGTTTAAGGCTTTGGGGGAGCTCCAGACAGTAATACACTGCAGTACGTCCTGAGAAGATTCCGTCTCGACCACCTGCTGGGTCTTCTCCACAACGGCATTAAAATCAGACTTGTCTCCAGCTGTAGAAAAAAGATTAGGAACTTAAGATGTGCACCAACACCAACTTGTTCTCCCTCTTCAATAACAACTAGAGTCTGTACATCCCTAATCTTAGACCTTTTACTAAGGATTGGAAAAATGGCAGATCCATCACTTAGTTTTCTTTTAAGTAGAATAGAATGAACTAGAGATAACATCATTGAGAGATCGAGATTTAGGAGCCTGAACTGTAGCAGAAGTGACTCTTCCCTAATTTGTCTTTGGACATATCCACAACAACTTCCTTCCTAATGGGAGTAACAACCAAAGCAGACGAACCGAGTCAAAAGGATAAATTTATGAGATGATGTTATAATAAATTTTATGTGATTACAATGATATCTTACCAAGTACTTCAGGCCAAATAGGGGAACTAGATGGAAAAAGTTTGTGCTTGCTCATTACTAATGAGCCCTTGCCCTTAGAGTTACGTTTTACCATTGGAGGTTCTCCCAGGATTTTGTAACCATCTAAAATTATAAAGTATCAATAAAGCTTGGCCGGGATTAGCAATCTGAGCTTGTTCCCTATTGTTACCACTTCTTTGTTTAGCGATAGCACAAGTTCATGATCTTCCAAGTTCAACTTTATAGGAGTAAGGTCTGGAAAAGAGATACCCGTTAATAAGAAATGACAAACCAATACGGATAAGCAAGAAAGGAAGCTTACTAGCAGTAGAAAAGTCCTTCTAAGACCCGAGAAGCATTTTACAAATAAAAGTTGAGTCTCTCATACTTTTGCTTTATTAAGAGTTTTAGAAATTAAGCCTTTTGGATAAGGATGGATCTGATACAATTAATAGCCTGGTTGCACCAACTTTAGCAAGGCCATCTATAGGATGAAGAATCCTAGGACTAAGGGGGTAAATATCAACTTATTGAGCTAAGACTTCTAAGTAGGTTAGGCATGTGTAAGAATTTGGTAAGAATTGGATCAATGCAATACCCAGATGCTTTAAGTATCTCAAAAGAAATCCGAGAAAAGGAAGATATCATAGATATGTACAGCGAAGAAAGCAAAATATACCTCCAGTGGGTTATAAATGCAGTCTGAGGATCCTATAGGGATAGCTTCAACCTCGGTAATACCAAATTGACAAAGAATGGAATCTAAGCCTAGGAGGGAATATACGATGATTTGGAAACAATGTCTTCCTTCTTGCTGCTTGAAGGTAAAGCATGGTCTCTTTGGTAGCTCTCTTAGAGGACTTCTTTCTAGACTGTTGGCCTTCCATTCTCCTACCAGATGATATTGCTCCAAACTTAAGAAAATACCACGATTTATAAAATGTTTCATGCATTCTAAATTCAAATCAAATTTTTTTTGCCTAAGTATTCTACCATTTGCCAAAGTGACGATGTAAATGAAACAATAAAACTCAAATGACTTTCAATAAGTGTAATAGAAGATTTGGACTTTAATCTTGATAAGAAACCTCATAAAAGGTTATAAAGTAGGACATAATATGTGATATACAAAAGTCAATGACAAATAAGACAAATTACCACCAAAGTTATGTAATCATAACTAATGATAAACTTTAAAAGTTAAACAGTTTGAATATGGTATGGTAATAATGCTTGGAATAGTGATATAATAAATAATAACATTCATATTGAAATCGGTAACAAGTGAACTCAATAACCATGCTTAATACTGAAGCAATGAGGGTGTAGTCACCAACGAATAGCAACAATATGAACTGGAGACATAATAGTTGGTTAAACGATTTACAACATACCAAAAGAGGTAGTGTCGAGAGTGTTGATGTCATATGGAGTCCCACTTGTAATATTAAAAGGGTAAGGCTCCGACAATTAAATTATACTTACAAACTAACGTCAAAGAAATGTTGTCGACGAGGTAAATCAATGCGCCTAATGTCGTCTAAGAATCTTTCCAACAAAGGGTCACCATGATTTGGCTTATAAAATGACACAGGAGAGGACTTCGGTGTAGTCGACCAACAAAGGGTACCACTAGAATCAATTGACATTAAACCAGCATCGAGATGATTGGCACCGCATTTAGTCAATTTAAATACCTTAGCAACGATGTAACTTACGACTTCAAATAGGTCGATGAGCTTTATCCAAATTATTTACAATATAAAACTCTTAGCTAGTAGGATGATGAAATGGCATAAGGCACTCATTAACAACTAGAAACATAATGTCATCAGGAATGAGTAATGACGATAGCTGATGTCAAGACTATCTTTGTCGTTAATACACTATTTATGATTCCAAGGCTTCATGTTTGAAACAATTACTAATGAGACAACAAAATGATAAAGGGTCTCACTAACGTCGATTGTCGTAATGGAATTGAAAGTTACCAGTATCACTCATCATACTAAAGTTAGGAGTGTCTTAGGAATTATTCGATAACGGGTTCTAGGTTCAGTAAATCATAGTCTTTGATGAGCCTAAACATGTTTGGTAAAATGCCTACTTCAATTAATAATGAAAAATATGCTATTAGTCTAACTTAAATCCATTTTTAAGGAGATTAATGAACATAAAAGCTTTATGACCTAATCTGAGCTTTAGTTTGGAGTCAATAAGATTCAAATAGAACCCATGAGAATAACAAAATCCATAAACCAAACCCTAATAATATTATTAAAATCTAATTTATCAAATCAACATCTTAACATAATCAAATTGAAATAAAAATCCTAAGAATTGGGTAACTAGGAACTAAAGAAAATGCTGATTTCTTGCTTAAGCTGTTACTTGTAGGTAACGAAGAAAAGGGAGGGTCCTTCCTATTTATAGAAAATGGTAGGCGTACTGGGACCATTGGACTTTTAAATGAACAACTAGGATCAGCAATAGAAGACCAAAAGGCGGGAAGTGAACATCTCTATCATTATTGACTTGAAAAATCAATGGCTCCTCTACATTAGGGGGAAAATGTTAGTACTATAATTCCCATCGAAGAGGTTCGATGTGCTATGTCTTCACAAGTTACCACTGTTGTTAAATTCATATGAATAGCGACATGCTTGTAACACCAGTTATCAATGATGAAGACTGAAAGATAGGTTAACTTCGGAGGAAATAGAGTGTCACATCAATAGATCGATAGCGAAAAGATAGGATGCTATACTTCAATGATAACAGGGAAGCGAAGAGGAAAAATATGACTCACTTCATAAGCTATTAGCGAACATCGAAGTGATCATAATATGTTTCCTCAATGCAAAGCCCTAACCGCATCACACCACATAACTCCTCGAAGGTGTTATACGCATAACAATGCCCTACTCCACTAATAACTGCTTTGCGCTCCATCCATGTACAAGCAGCACTGCACTTTGCATGCTCTTCGAAGATGTTATATAAGCAGTGTTGATAGGGAGCACTATCAATATCCACGAAGACCCTCATATTACAGAGAGGCGACATCATATATTACAGTGCTTCAAAGGTATCCTTCTATACCAACACCAATTGATGCCGATGTTGAAGACATTGAGGATGTGACAATGCCACCTCTTGCATATGATGTCCAATTATGGAGACAAAAGCTAAATCAACATAGTTAAGGACATGCCTCATTGAAGTTAACCAAGCTAAAGACATACTAGCGGACATACCAGTATTAAGCTCCGATGGAGTCAAAGCCTGATAAAGACCCAAGATGCGAAGAGAAGACCGCTCACCTCTATAAATATAGAGGTGCCATTTGGGAGACCAAATTTTCTCTCCTCTCATTTTTACATTGTAAACCCGAAATCAATTTGGGGATTTTAGAGCATATTGTAATTTTGGAACATCGTTCACATAGGATTTTGAATATTGAGCAAGGACATAGAATAACATACATGATTGTGACTTGTAACTTGTGATTTGAACATTTATTTGACTTCGGACTTGTACTTACCTTGCAGACATGATTTCAAACTTGTACTTGCCTTGTCTATATGACTTCTACTATGACGAATACATCAAGAATGATTACCAAAACTCCTACTGCACTGTTAAATTCAACGAACCTCTACTGGACTTCCTCTGGATTAAACTCAATTTCCCAAGCACTTTTAGGGCTATCAAATTTATTTGCTAACAATACAGAAGCACAAACTTACTCCGTCGATCCCAGAAAACGTGGTTAAAGAAATCAATATAGTATGTTGGCACATTGGTTTGCCCAAATGGCATGCCCAACTTGTCCAAAGATCTAGATAGAATACGAAATGCTATAATCATCAATCCCTCCTTCACTACCCACAACTGATGAAGCCCTATTGTAAGTTCCAACAGAGAGAACATCTTTGTAAAATAACGCCGATTGAACTAGCCATCAATACACGGGAGTGGATACTTGTCCGTTATTTAATTTAGCTCATGGTAATTAACTCATAACCCCAAGGGCTATCCGTCTTAGTGGTGAATACTACATGTGCATCCCACTCAAGTATGTTTATACGAATGAAAACTTGCCTCAATAGTTCATCCTCCACAATGATCTGGAATTTTGAACACTTCGTATTTAAATATCTGAATTATTTAAAATTTTAAATCTTGGACTAACTGTGATTAAATTGATTTAACAACCTTGTTAACCCACTTTTAATGATTAACTAACGATGGTAAACTTGTTTTCAAAATTGTTTTACAATAATAAATAACTTGAAGAAATATCGGTAATGCGATCGAAAATTGTTTTATCGATAAACAGCTTTTTTTCTTGGTAATAGTTGTTCAAACTTTTTCAACACACCCAAAATAACATAGGAGGTCATTAATTAGTAATAAAAATATTTTGCACTAAGCCTATTTTAAAAAGCTTCTAGAAATAAGGGAAGATATTTGTGGAGGAGGCTACTTTGGGAATGCTTAAGGCTTAAGTAATGGAGGTAGAAAGGTGAGATGATGAACACATGAAGGGGTGAGCCTTCCTTAGATATAAATGAGGGTTGAGAGGAAGCTTATGCAATATCACTTGAGGCTTATATACAAGAATGCATAGCTCATTGATCTCTTTTACATTTTTGCAAATTAAAACAAGCTCTCTTCACTCTTTTCTCTTCACAATTTCCTAAGATCAAATTAATTCAAAACAACTTGAAACTTCATCAGACTCTAGTATATGTTCTAACACAACATAGAAACACCATCTAACAACTCTATATAAAATTTGGAGCACAATGCTCCAAAAAAGAAAGGGGCCATGAGCACTGGAAAGGGGTCTATGCATGGACGTGAGCAAACATGAAAAGTAGGAGGATTTATTTGGTTGTTTGGTACAGGTAGGAAGATGGAAGCTTAGTGAAAGCTCATGCTTGGTTGCTTGCTTAGTTTTGGATAAGCTAACTAACCACTTATAGGAATATGAAGTGTTTGTATTATTGTTTGAACTATATGAATGTTGCTTAACTTTATATTGTGATGTTTGCTTGTGATTCTTGCTTTGGAAAGCAAATGGCATATGTAAATGATGTGTTTGGACTTGCAGACTTTATATGACTTTTTGTATAGCCTTGAAACAAAGCCTATAAGGTTTTTCTAAACAATGATTTGAGTAGGACTTGATTTGGTTATGGTTTTATGGCGATAGTCGCTATAAAAGCATTAAAAATGCCTTATGTTCAGCATTTTCCATGATTTTTTGTAGAGAAACCCTTAGGGGTTTTGTACTATGGTTATGATATATTATGTGTATACTAGCTATTGTAAAAAGATCGAATGCTAAAAATGTAGTTATGTTATTGAAAATTGATCAAACTTTCAATACTTCAAAACTAGACTAGGTCGCAATCATTGACAATAATCATCCACAGCACTTTTAAAACGCTACCTCTATTCTAGATCAATTTTTACAGCATTTTGGAAATGCTATCTTTTTTTTCAGAATTTAAATTTTATTGAAATGACTTTAAAGTTCAGTATTTCACTTCTAGGGAAGTTTTCTAATTTGTATTATAGTATCATAAAGGTGGTTTGGAATTTTCCTAAATTTTTAATAATTAATTATTAAAGAGGCTTATTTTTATAAATAGAAAACATGTGTTTTTGAAGTTTTAAATAACTTATAAAACATGTATTTTTAAGTAACATTTTAAATGAAGATTTTAAACCATATTATAAGTCTTTTTAAGTAATATTTTAAATGGATGTTTTAAAACACATTATAATTATTTTTAAGTATATGTAGTTTTAGAAAATTAGTTAATTATTTTTTAAAGTGTTAAAAAATATATAATATAATAGTTTTATTTTTTTAGAATCTTATTAAATATCTTAGCTTTATAATTAAATTAGCATACATATATCTCAATTTTAATGGTTTTTAGTAAACATATAAGTTTTGAAAAAGTAAGTAAGTTTTTACAAAAGAATAGAAGACAGTTTGGGTTATAACACTAATGTTATAATAAATAGTTTTATAAAGTTAATTAAAGTATATTACCTTGTTTAAAAAGTATAGATATACTTAGGTTTTTAATTGAATGTTTTAAAGATAATGACAAGTATGAAATGGTTTTGGGTGTGTTGAGATACCGTGTGAATAACATTCGTCTTTAACCTTTTTCATTATTCTTAGTAAAGTATTTATATCTCTAAAAAGAACGTTTTAAAGATAATTATAGATAAAATGATTTTGGGTTTGTAGTAACAATGTTTAACGACGTTCAATTTTAACCCATTAAAGTATACTTGTGCAAAATATGAAATCTTGTTTAAAATTTGTGAGTATACTTATATTATTCGGAATAAGAATATGGATACATTTCTAAGTATTGAAAAGTAGAAAGGAATAACAAAGTGTACAAATGAATAGCGATGTAGTATTATACATGAATATATATTTTGTAAAGGTATTTTAAACACACATACACACATTAGTATTTACAAAAAAGTTTTAATTAATAAAAGGATTAATTAAATAAAAAGGGATTATAAGCCATTTATGTATGCTTTGTGTAGCTTAATCATGCTTTGTGTAGCTTAATCATGCTTTGTGTAACCTAATCATGCTTTGTATGACTTAATCCTGCTTTGTGTTTTTTCTTGTTTATGGAAAATATTCAAACCTATCTTTAACACTAAAACCGACAAAGTAGACATATCAATTTGTGAGAGTTAAGTTGATGTTCGAGTAGGGTTTAGAAGCAGTAGTCTCTAACCTACCGGCTTTACTCTTGACCGAGGAATAGAAAGTTGAGAAGGTAAAAGCATGTTAAACATGCTATTTGTTTACTTGTTATGAATGTTATTAGTGCCAAACTGATCAATAAAACTCAATGAATTAAACTTATCTATCTGTGAGAGTTAAGAAGGATATTTGAGTAGGATTTAAAAGAAATAGTGCTCTAACCCACTAGCTTCACTCTTGATCGAAGGATAGTAAGTTGAGTTGGTTGGAAGCATGTTAAATATACGAAACTTGATTTCCATAAGTAATCTTTTGTAGAACTAGATAGTTGACTAGTAAACTATCGAAATTGACCAAAATAACTTAAGAAATATCTAGAAGAAACACGAGAGTTATACAGTATATTTATCTTCGATGATGCTATACTGTATGTACAAACTCATCTTGCTCTTCTAGGACAAACGATAAGAAAATCCATTCGAATAAGAGTTGATCTACACTCTTATGTATTATCTATTTATTTCTGAAAGAACCGTAGTTAAGTTAACTGGAAATCTATCGACTGGTTTTGGAGCATCCAACTAGTGGGGGAGTGTACTTATATAATATGACTCGAAATCGTAACCACTTCAAAACCATATATGTGATCTTTGTTCTAGAAGCAGTTCGAAAGAGAAATGTCATAGAGTTACACTGTCTATCCTAAGTTTAAGTTCAAGGGAGAGGTCAATGTTAACATTTCAAACAATGATATCGTGTGGGACTATCAATCTTGAGGGTGATCCCAAGAGAGTGGATAATGTTAGCATTCATCGTAGGATTTATGCTGGAATCTATATGGAGATTCAAGATCTATTCGAGATGCTTAGATCGATGTAGAGATTTGTGATTTGTTCGAGATGTTGGAATCCATGTAGAGATTCATGGACCGCTTGAGATGCTAGAATCTAAAGAGAGATTCAAGATCTATTCGAATGATGAACACATACATGATGAGATGTTGAATGTGACTTCACCATTATTAATGGCAGATACCATGGTAGGGCGCAAACTTAGGCAGTTTAGCAAAACCAAGGGTATATCGTTCTTCATCTAGTGGCACATTCGGAGATGCATTTAAGAACAATAATACTTGGAGCTGCATGATCTGACATGGACTAGCGATGGCTTCCCTATGGTATATTTTATTTGGAGATATACAATGCTCAGAAGAATATCTCTGATCCTTGTGCAAGAGATCCGCCTTGATTTACAGCGGGCATCTCCACGAAAATCCTTACACATATACGAATGTGCCTTAGCGGCATTGATCGTATACCTATCATTGTTTTAGTGTACACATGACATAACTTTTCTTATTTATGTTCTACACATGAGACATAATCTATTATATCACCATATGTACTTGTCAGATGGTTTGGTTTCTTTTGAGGGAAAAACTGTACTATAATTTGTACGGTTATATGTTGGACACATATTTCTTAAGTTTCTCACACCAGTCTTATGTCTAGCTCATGGTTTTATATTTCACTTATTTCCGTAGGTGTTCTTTCAACAATTTTAGGAAAGGCAGGTTTTCATTGATGTTCTTGGAGCTTATGGAGACGAGCTGGTTGCTTCCATTCACCCACCATAATATTCTTATTTCCACTACATTACCACTATGTATATATTAGCATTGTGAGGAGATTCCATTTTAACCATGTTTATTCCTAGCATGGGTTAAAATTTTATTTTAATAAAATAAGTTTAGTATAATTTTTCTAAGTATGGTTCATAAAACATGGTTTATAAACAAAAAGGGTTTAAACAGAGAATTTGAGAACTTGAATCCCAATGTTTTTCAAATTGATTTTCTAATATTTGGGAAAAATAATAATAACATTATTTGAAAGTAAATATTAGGGAAATAGATTCATGAAACGGAGATCATGATAGTTAGTAATATTATACGAAGTATTTGATACCACTTTGAATATGATTTTGGATTAAGTCGTAAGGGTATGATTTGAATGTATCGAACTCACTTCTATCGCTTGAGATTGATTCTGGTAGTGACTGCATCATCATCGACGCTCATTTTATGGTTTCTAAGTAGGGGATGCTACATAGTAGTTTTGGTAACAGATTTTGGTTTAATACCGAAAGTACGATTTGATGTACAAAAGATATATGTATATATTATTGTTTCAATTGATTTGAAAAAAAAATTGGTGTTTAGTTCTAAAGTTTTCTTTAAAGAAGTTGAAGAAAAAAATATAAAGTAGTTTAATAAAGATTTTGAAATAAACTTTCTATATGGAAAAAATTTATATGTATGCTATGTTGGGTACCCAAGTGGTAGGAGCATAGCCCAAATAATTAAGAATTTTATGCTTCTCTTTATAGTAAAGTGTGTATAATAAAAAAGTGAAACTTTGTTAACTTATTCCATGGACACGTATTTTATGTATTAGGACAGTATGGTGTGTGCTCCATGTTATGATATGATCTTTAGTAGTATTCATTTGTTAAAATGAAATGGAATTTTCGACGATTGTGGATAGACCAAAATTTCCGAATCGGTATAGAACTTGAAGCTAAGTATTTTTGTAAAAATATAAAGGTTGTATTTTTATAACTTTTGAATTGAGAAGATAGTAGGTTAAAACAAGTTATGAATTTGTTGAAAATCCATGTTAAGCTAAATGAAATTTATGTTTTGTACATACTGTTAGGATGTAATGGAATATTAAACGAGTATGGACTTAAGTTACCAAATGTTTATAAACTTAAAATTCTGTTGTATGAAATGCTTCTGTAACAATCGTGATATTATTATCCTCAAAATAAAAATTTAAAATGGAAATTTTAAATTGAAATTTGGAAATAAAAAATTTGCATAGTCAGTGCATATCTTACCTTGCTCTTTCTTTGCTATCACTACTTTGCTGCATGTAGTACGTAGTTTTGTCTTGCAGAGTGTATAAGTGAATATGGTCCAATTGTAAAGCAAAGTGCACCATTTTTTCCATGTGTTGTCACAATTATTTTATAAAGCAAGTATGAACACTTTGTTTATACAGCCATCATCATTCGTATAGGCAGCCTGTCCTTCTATGCAACAAAGCACGTTTGCATTAAATGCATTGTACTAGATTGCACGCCAACACACTTTTATTTGATTCATACACATTTTAAAGAAGAAAAGTAGCTGCCTCATCATTTTTGTTCATTCGTTTTCCAGTAGCTTCAATTCTTTCGTTCCATTTAATTGTTGTTGCTCTGCAAACACATTAATGGCAGCTCAATAATTTCTTGCTTCCTTTGGATCCTAATTGCTAACCGGTTTTAAAACAAAAATCTAAGGTGAGTGTTAAACTCACATTTCCAATTTAATTTTTTGCTACGTGAGTGTTATTTCATTTTTATGTATTGTCACGTGTAGCACTAAAGCTAAGTCAATGAGCATTCCTCATTTACATTTTTATGTGTACGTGTGCACAAGTTATGGTGCATGAAAATACACTTCAGATATTTTGTGTAATTCATTTCGTGCGTGTATGCAAATGCATGTCCAAATTCCTTTTTGCATTTTATCCATGCGTGCTTATATTACCAGCATCATCTATCCTTCTTCATTTCATTAGTGCGTGAAAGAAAACACGTTCAGGTCATCTTAGTATGCAATTTAATCTTTGCTTACATGTTGTAGTGTAAGGAAATATTACCCAGATTATCTTTTTTAATACAATGCATGCTAGCATATGTGAATTGCCCAAGCTGTTTTATTTTTCAACTTCAAATTGGTGCGTGCATGCTATATGCTTGTTACCTTGTTTCCCCCTGAAGGCTTTAAGTAAAAGTGTCAATATGTAGTGTTCAGGTCATCATTTAACTCTTGCATGCATGTTGCGTGTGTTATATTGCATAGAAGTGGTTGCGTATAATGGAGTATGCAGTTGCGTGAAAAAAATTGTGCACAGGTCTTGTTCTTTTTATTTTTCTTTGAATCAGCGTGCCAAATTTTTATTGCGTGCATTATTTTTGGAGCACATTTATTATTTGCATGTAAAAGTTAAACAGTCCAGTTCCTTCATTTTGCCTTCTCGTGTGCATGTAGTAGTAATAGACATCGCATATTTATCAATTTAAGGGCGCCTATTCCTTTACTTGCATGGGTTTAAACGAGTTGCACGAAAATGTTGTAATACAAAACCATCACCTTTATACATGTAGAAAGTGAAGTTAAGTCCAGGGCCAATACTTGCGTGTGTTAATTAGTAATGCACCTTTATGCACTTAAGCCCAGATCAATGCGTTCAATTGCATTTTTGAGCATACACGTGTAGCTTGCTAGGTCCTTTCCTCTGTTGAATTTCACTTTTGGGTAGGCATGCATTTCGTATGTATGGGTAATAATAATATATGGCCAGTTCATTTTTATTTTTGTCACGGGTCACCTAAATTTACATCGTTTTCGTGCATTTATGTCATGGTAGCATCGTTTGTGAAGTTATTGCCCAGGCTATCCAATATTTTAAATAATTTATAGCAATAGTGCAGTCCGATATAAAATTTGCTTTGAACTGGTGTTTGGTTTTAAAACTTATTTTTGCGCCGTTATTTTTATAACGGAATTTTTAGACCGGTATAATATTTTTGAAGCGTGTTGTTTTATTGACATTTTTGACGAATAAAAATTACTATTATTTCGACTTCAGTAACCGTTAATTTTAAAGTGAATTTTAAGCGGCTATCCCGCAACGCTGATTTGATATCCGTTTTTACGGTGTTTTGTGAAGCGCAATTTCCTTGTCAGAATTGCTACAGATGTTGCTGTTTTAATCACGTGTTTTAAAAATCATTTTAAAATAAAAATTGTTTCCAAAATTTTTACAGTTTACGCTTTCAAAAGAATGTGGAAGCGATTTAAACGTTTCAACAAAATTAAGGACTATGAATGTAACGACCCATAAATTTTCGATAATTAAAATAGCTAATTTAATAAGATTTCGTGATTTAGTGTTAGAAGAAAAAATTGTAAGTCGTTTGGAATAATAATAACTTGAATGAAATGCAACAAGATTTTATCTAAGTTAATTATTTATGAATTGAGTAAAATCCCAAATCAAATCGAGATGATATGTAGTCAAAGGTAATTGAATGAATTTGTATTGTATAGGTAATTGTGAGGCTTGTTTGTAAATAATAAACTTATAAGTAATTAACAGTTAACGGTGATAATTATTTGAGTTACCTATTCATTTGGTTAGTCGAATTGAATTTGTGAACCAATTGCAATTGAAATGAAGGTTTATATATTAGTTGAGTGCATTATCTCTAACTATAGTTAAATAATAATGTGGAATTCATTTTATGTAATATAGTAAATCGACTGATAATGAAATTTTATTTAAAAAAAAATCCAATATTGAAATCCGTCAAATATTGAACAATTAAATTGTTTAAATTTAATATTTGAAATTTATTGAATAATTGAATAACGGGTTTACTATGATTAAAAATTATTTGTAAAATTTTATTTTATCATATTAAAGTTAGAATGATGTTATAGAACTTTTAAAATCGAATTAAAAGTAAATTTGTAAAAATTGAATATTTTAATATTTAATTATCGACTAGAAAATAACCAAATTTTGAATAGTCTCAGAATTGGACGAAACTAGTTCCATTGGATCCGTAATAGTTAGTTATTATCGGATTTCAATTTTCATAGCAATCGGAGTTGTCGTTTTACCGTGGCAGCTCGAAACGCGTTGAAATTGTTTTAATATTAATTTGGCGAGTTAAAATAGTCATTTTTTCAAATGGTCTCGGATTCCGACGAAACCAGTTTCATCGGATCCGTAACGTGATATTATTGTAATATTTCAAATTTCACGTCAATCGGATTTACCGTTTGTCCGGGGCAAGCCAAAACGCCTAGAAAATCGTTTAATCGGTTTAATTTAAAATTGATCGTTATTGCCGTAACTCACACATACGATTGAATTAGCTTTCGAAACACATTTCATTGCGTTCAGAACGTGGGGTAAACCCTAGAAACGCCAACCGGCATGCTTCATTTGGAGTTCGGAAAATTTCGATGAATAGTAAATTGGGAAATTTTCTATAAAAGGACCTTCACCCTTTCACTTTGCAAACCCTAATTGACTTCAGCCCTAGCCGCCATTTACTGAATCAATGGCCACGAAAATTCGAAACTTCTTCCTCATTTTCCTCTCAATCCATCAACAATTAACAAAAGCTCTCAACTGCAAAGTTGTAGAGGACGATGAAAGCTTCAAATCCATACGGAGATGATCGAAAACGGAGCTTCGAATCAACGGGAAATCGAGCAAGAAGGGGCTGCGTTTTTCACGCAAATCGAGGTGATAGGGGAGGCCGAGTTCAACATGGTGGAAGCCGATGGTGGCTCTCGAGCGGGGCTTCGCAACGATGGTCTCTGATCAACTTCCCGACGTTTGTGGTGGTCGCGGCATGTGGTCAAAGTATGCGTTCTTAGGTTCATGTATGCGTTCACCTACCTGGAGCATCGCACGAATGAGAAGATGAAGGAAGTTACGGCCCAGATCTGCTATGCAGGAAATCAACGGTGATGATGGGGTGAGTTTTAAAAATTTAATTAAGCTGTAATTAATTTATATAAAAATTCGTGTTAACTTTAAACCATCATAACTTTGTCATACGAGGTCGGAATTCGACGAAACTTTTTGCGTTGGAATCATATCGACGAGCTCTTCGCATTACAACTGCATTGGAATCATTTGGAGCTAGAGAAAATTTTGAGTTAAATCGAACGTCGTTCGATTTGATTTAAAATCAAAAAATCAAAGTGAGTGTTTTATAACGCTCACAACGTACTGAAAATCTTTATGCTAGTTAAATTTGATATTATGAAGTGATATGAATTTTATTTGTCCTTGTTTGATATAATTTAATTGTCATTTGAATTAACCGTCGAAAATTAAATTGACAGTTAAATTTGAAATTAAAATTGAAATTGAATTGCGATTTAATTACCTGACATCGATAACTATGAAATTGCCATGAATTGTATTGCCTATTGGATGATGTATTTCGATGGATGCTATTGGTTGATATTTGAATGTTTGGATGTTTATTTGCTTATATATATCCTGTTATGCATACATATGATACTGTGATTTAATTTAAGTGATATATATTCATCCCTGACATTTAATTGAAATAAATAATTACTTGGCCATATGATAGAAAATTATATACGGACACCGAATTGGCTAAATTAATAATTTTTAAAATCGTCGATTTGAAATTTATTTAAATGTTTGATGTAAAAGTTATAAATAGAAATCGAATTTATCGAAAATTTGAGTTTGGAATGTTGAAATAAATTTTGGTTAAAGAAATTGTTAAATAATTTAAGTGGAGACTTTGGAATTTTAAAAATCGAGATATGATTGAATTTCGAAATTTGATTTGTTTAAAGATTGAACCTTAATTCGAGCTTTGAATATTACTAAGTAAAAGTAATATAAAAATGATATTTTGAAATCGAGCTTGGAATTGAATCATATTTGAAATTTGGATTTAAACTTGAATATTGATGGAAATTTTTGTTAAGTGTTATAAATGGATATTTTGAAAATCAAGCTAAAAATCGATATAAATTGAAATTGAATAAATTGAAGGTGGATGTAAAATTGAATTAATTTGAAGTCAAAGTTGACATTGATTTGAATTGAAATCGAAATTGAATCGGTAGAATGGAAATTGAAATTGATTTGAATTGGGAAGTTATAATTAAAATGGATTGGTTTTGAAGCTTTATTATTTGTTTCCAAATTACTCGGTTATATAAACCATTTTGAATACTTAACTGTTTTAATCTATTTTAAATCTACTTAACCCAATTTAAATTAGTTTAAACTAATTTATCTATTTCAAATCCGTTTTAAGATTTCAAGTATTTTTAACTATTTTAATTATTTAAAACTACTTTTAAACTACTTAAAACTATTTTCTAAAATTCTAAGCTGGTCAATAAGGTGAAATGTTTATATTTAAATCTTGAATTTAAATACGAATTGGGTTAAATGAAGTTGCAACCTAAATTGAAATTCAAAATGATTTTGAAATCGAAATGAGATATTGATGCGAAAAATGATTTTTGAAACGGAATCTTACATTTGAAAGGATACAATGATATTTGAAATGGATATGATTTTTGAGGCGAATATGATATTTTGATATCAATTATGAATCGATTTGAAATATAAAAGATCCAACGGTGTAATAATACGTAGTTATTAAAGAGACCGGGATCGGATATGGACATACTCTCTGTCGATACCGAACACCACTTTAATAACTATTATACGCGGAGTGTTGATCCAGAATGAAGAGGATGGTTTGGTGAACGCGTTGACTGAAGAAAGAGAACGATATTGGATGACCCCTGACATGACTAAAACAGGAGCCGCGCCGGGCCATTGAGGTTCGCCACCTCTAGCGACACGCTTCTTCGATACCATTTCTATTACATTTGTGATTCGATTTGGGTGCACCCCTTGATTTGGGAGTGTTGTTTCGCGGTGTTGGGGTGGCTGCTGGCTATGTCCAACATCAGTTCGGATCACGCAACTACTAGTATCCTAGTTGGTATCGCCTCATGTACCTTGTCATACTGATTATCCTATTCGCGACCACTACGTTTTGATTTGTACCTTGAGTATATGGATTGCCCTCTGGTGACTTCCGGTTTTGGGAAAACTACGGTCTTGTATATGCTTTTGGGAATATAAAATGTGTTAAGGGGGATTATGGTAACGCCTTAACGCTATTTTGATACTTTATATTACTGATAGGCATTATCTACTTAGCGTATATTACTACATAATAGATAGTTTCACGAATCCTTGAGAGATGGAAAATCCCGTAACATCTCTTGAGTTATTGCACGCACGTTGACACTGGATAGGAGATGTCAAACCCCGTAAACATCTCTGACGCCGTTACACTCATATTTATTTACGATTGATTTCACTTTCATAAGGATATTTTAGTCCTGACTCGAGTGTTTTGTCTTTTCATTGCGCTCGGGTTAGTCCTGAGTTTTTCAGATTTTTGAAGATCTATTCTGGAGGATGAAGATGAAGATTTGGTATACTATTACTATTATTACCCTTGCATCATGCTATCTGCTGCATTATTTTAATTGTTCTGTTGTATATGTATAACTCTGATAAATGTTGTATAAATAATTCTCAAAGTATAGTAAGCAGCTTCATGAACTGTTTATTTGACTATTATATTTTATCGTTCCGCTGCGAGATTCTGTGTTGTTTCATTTCCTTTATTTCTCTTTCTTTTCTTTTCTTATTTACCCCAATAACTATCTGCCCTTTTGAATGGTTTGGAATCGACATGTGTGTTGAAAGTCGATTTAAACTGTCCAAAAAGGCGGGTCGTTACAGTTGGTATCAGAGCCTTGATTTAGCGATAAACCTTGGCTCTAGTGGGGAATAACTCATTGAAATAGAGGTAAACTATATGATGAGTTGAGTGTATATGAGAGAGCATACTTATTATTTGATATAAAATGGTTTTATATTGTGTTAACTTTGTTCCGTTGAGTATTTATGAATTCTGGTCGATATTTGGGACGCCAAGGCGTCGATAGGAATTTCTAAACACTCGAATAGGACAAACCAACACAATATCATTTTGGAATATATTTTATATAAAAGAATTATTTGAATATTTATTCATTTTGATTGAATTGATTGTTAGGAGACGAGAGTATTAGATTATTATCGTTATTGTTTGATCAGTCAATATTTACAACAATTGATTAAATAACAATGGATTTAGGAAAATGAAAACTTGTAAACACAATTGATAATGAATATAAATGAATTTTAACTTGGATTTGGGAATTTAAATTCCGGTGTTTGAAATTGACTTACAAGAATTTGAAAAATATAATATGAGTATTATATGATAGTATAATTGAGTTGAAATTGTTTTCGAAGGATTTTTTTAATGATAAGTGTTATATTCCCTTCTCTTGACGCTAGAAAATGATTTCAGTGATGAGTGCACGCATCATCGGCGTTTATTTTCGAGAGTCCAAGTGGGGGAGACCACTTAATAGCTTGTCTAAACCTTGTTTTGATTCAACTTTTATTTTATTTTGTATTCTCTATAGTATGATTTGATATATAAATTATATAAGTATATATCATTTCAAAACTTGATTTGAAATGAAACCGGGATTGGAATTCTTAAGTCCTTTAATAATTAATGATTTTTTTTAAATGATTGAAATGAATTTAGACTTGAATCATTAAGGAACTTCTGGATTGTGAAATGAGAAATGAACCTAAGAGCTAAGTGAAAATATCAGTTGAAGTAGAAATCCTTAGAATTTGGAAATTATGAACTTAAAATAAAATTGAAACTGTAAAACTCGCGTAGTATTAAATTTTATTCTATAGCATAGATATAACTTACCAAAATATTTAAGAAGTTCAAAAATGTTATATGAATTGTTAATTGGATGATATACAAGTATAGGTTTGAATAATGAAATATGCATTTAATTAATGGTTTGCAAATATAAATAAAATTGTTAGTAAATAATTGGAATTTAAATTAACATTTAAAGGTGATTCACAATTATGTTAATATAAAATGGAAATACTATATGGGAATGTAAATGTGAATTAAATTATAATGTAATTTAAGTAATGACTTAAGAATTAATTAATTGAAAATTCAACTTTAAATGAAAAGAAGTTGTATGTTGTTTAACTACATTCTATTTGCATAACTATAACTTACCAAATACTTAAAAGGTTTAAAATGCTAATAAGGATAAGTAGAGAAATAATATACCAGTGTGAGAGTGAATAATAAAATGTGAAGATCTATTGATAGTTGTAAATATAAAAGAAATATAAGCTGTAAAATGAATGATATATATAAGTGAATGAATAAAATTTAAAATTAATGAAATATAAAATTGGTAAATGGAAACTAATCAAATTTGTATATAACTAAATGTCAATAAACTTGGAAGTATATGAAATTAAAATTTGCTTGGAAATGTATAATTGATTTAGTGTAGATTTTGGATGGATGTTAATGTTTGATATGCATTGGTTGTTAGATGGATGAAAATTGGTTAAGTAAAATTCATTAGTGTTAATGGAATTGAATAAACGGAATAAAATTTTAAAATAATTAAATTCAAATTTGAAGCAAAGTGGCATTAAATATAATTGAATTCAATTCAAATTGAAGCAAATTGACTTGAATTTAAAATGTGAATGAAACAAACTTGAATAAATCGAAAACAAATTAAATGTAAACCTATTGCATGGATGAATAAGAAAATAAATAACTTTGTGTTTATGGTTGTTCTTTAGAAAATTTGAAGTTTGATGGTTTGTACTTTGAAATAATAAAAGCAAATTTTGGAAAAACCAAAATTGTCCAATATATGCTGAAACGAAAACAACCATAACTTTTAAATGGCTGAACTGAATTCAACAATTTTGGACTTTTCGAAAAGCTTAGAAATTATAGCACAACTTTTGTTTAGATAATGTGAGAAAATTCCTTCGTCTACTAGGTTAAAAACTTGAATGTTACTCGCTGTCCTGTGTAAAAATAAGTAAGATCAGTAGTATATACCCTTAGTATTTTCGCCATATCTTTTGACAATTTTATCGAATTTTGATGATCTTGCACTTTCTGGAAAGCTAAGAACTTAAGCTAAAATTTTTGTTTTAAGTGTTTTGTGTTTTGATGTAGTTTAGAAGGTCGAAAACGTGGGTGAACGTCGCTGACCTGCGCAATTCACTGCCCAGGCTGAGGCGTATCCTCCAAATAAAACGGCCATAATTTTTGAATGTATGGTCCGAATTCGATGATTTTGGACATTCCGGAAAGCCTAAAATGAATGCAACAACTTTTTTTTAGATTCTGTTGCCGAATTTTGTCGTTTAGGTGTCCTGAAACTAAGATTTGTTTGCTGTCCTGAAATTGGAATCTCAGTTTTGAAGCTAAATATGTTATATATATGTTGTGTAGGCTAAGTATATCGATCTATCTTTATATGCATGGTTCTAACTTAGTTACTGAGTGTTTAGTAGGTGCGGATTTCGCTTGCTTCGCATTTGGAGCTCGCTTTCGCGCTATATTAGCCGTATATGCTCGCTAACAATATATAAGGTACATATCTCGGATTACATATCGTATTTTTACACTTTTTCCCTGCGGGATGCCTCATCACTTGATGAGATGTATATTTGTGATATATATACTGTTATATTTTTTTTTCTGATCGAGCCGCGCAAAGGAGACTCTGCCGAAATTTTCCGTAAAATCCGGGTGTTAGAAATTTTTTTCAAGTTTTAAATTTTTTTATAACTTGTTTTGATTACTAACTTTTAAAGTTAGGAAGCCGTTTGGAGTAACTTAGTGGAAGCGTAGTTATGACTTTATAAATGGAATTTCATTGTTTATAAGTGGATAATTTTTAATAAAATATATCAAATGTTGAATTCATTACTTAGTTCCTTTTCCCTTCTTTTTCCTTTTCGGGGACGAAAAGTTTTGAGTGGGGGAGAGTGTAACGACCCATAAATTTTCGATAATTAAAATAGCTAATTTAATAAGATTTCGTGATTTAGTGTTAGAAGAAAAAATTGTAAGTCGTTTGGAATAATAATAACTTGAATGAAATGCAACAAGATTTTATCTAAGTTAATTATTTATGAATTGAGTAAAATCCCAAATCAAATCGAAATGATACGTAGTCAAAGGTAATTGAATGAATTTGTATTGTATAGGTAATTGTGAGGCTTGTTTGTAAATAATAAACTTATAAGTAATTAACAGTTAACGGTGATAATTATTTGAGTTACCTATTCATTTGGTTAGTCGAATTGAATTTGTGAACCAATTGCAATTGAAATGAAGGTTTATATATTAGTTGAGTGCATTATCTCTAACTATAGTTAAATAATAATGTGGAATTCATTTTATGTAATATAGTAAATCGACTGATAATGAAATTTTATTTAAAAAAAATCCAATATTGAAATCCGTCAAATATTGAACAATTAAATTGTTTAAATTTAATATTTGAAATTTATTGAATAATTGAATAACGAGTTTAATATGATTAAAAATTATTTGTAAAATTTTATTTTATCATATTAAAGTTAGAATGATGTTATAGAACTTTTAAAATCGAATTAAAAGTAAATTTGTGAAAATTGAATATTTTAATAATTAATTATCGACTAGAAAATAGCCAAATTTTGAATAGTCTCAGAATTGGACGAAACTAGTTCCATTGGATCCGTAATAGTTAGTTATTATCGGATTTCAAGTTTCATAGCAATCGGAGTTGTCGTTTGACCGTGGCAGCTCGAAACGCATTGAAATTGTTTTAATATTAATTTGGCGAGTTAAAATAGTCATTTTTTCAAATAGTCTCGGATTCCGACGAAACCAGTTTCATCGGATCCGTAACGTGATATTAGTGTAATATTTCAAATTTCACGTCAATCGGATTTACCGTTTGTCCGGAGCAAGCCAAAACGCCTAGAAAATCGTTTAATCGGTTTAATTTAAAATTGATCGTTATTGCGTAACTCACACATACGATTGAATTAGCTTTCGAAACACATTTCATTGCATTCGGAACGTGGGGTAAACCCTAGAAACGCCAGCCGGCATGCTTCGTTTGGAGTTCGGAAAATTTCGATGAATAGTAAATTGGGAAATTTTCTATAAAAGGACCTTCACCCTTTCACTTTGCAAACCCTAATTGACTTCAGCCCTAGCCGCCATTTACTGAATCAATGGCCACGAAAATTCGAAACTTCTTCCTCATTTTCCTCTCAATCCATCAACAATTAACAAAAGCTCTCAACTGCAAAGTTGTAGAGGACGATGAAAGCTTCAAATCCATACGGAGATGATCGAAAACGGAGCTTCGAATCAACGGGAAATCGAGCAAGAAGGGGCTGCGTTTTTCATGCAAATCGAGGTGATAGGGGAGGCCGAGTTCAACATGGTGGAAGCCGATGGTGGCTCTCGAGCGGGGCTTAAAAATTTGCTATGCAGGAAATCAACGGTGATGATGGGGTGGGTTTTAAAAATTTAATTAAGCTGTAATTAATTTATATAAAAATTCGTGTTAACTTTAAACCATCATAACTTTGTCATACGAGGTCGGAATTCGACGAAACTTTTTGCGTTGGAATCATATCGACGAGCTCTTCGCATTACAACTGCATTGGAATCATTTGGAGCTAGAGAAAATTTTGAGTTAAATCGAACGTCGTTCGATTTGATTTAAAATCAAAAAATCAAAGTGAGTGTTTTATAACGCTCACAACGTACTGAAAATCTTTATGCTAGTTAAATTTGATATTATGAAGTGATATGAATTTTATTTGTCCTTGTTTGGTATAATTTAATTGTCATTTGAATTAACCGTCGAAAATTAAATTGACAGTTAAATTTGAAATTAAAATTGAAATTGAATTGCGATTTAATTACCTGACATCGATAACTATGAAATTGCCATGAATTGTATTGCCTATTGGATGATGTATTTCGATGGATGCTATTGGTTGATATTTGAATGTTTGGATGTTTATTTGCTTATATATATCATGTTATGCATACATATGATACTGTGATTTAATTTAAGTGATATATATTCATCCCTGACATTTAATTGAAATAAATAATTACTTGGCCATATGATAGAAAATTATATACAGACACCGAATTGGCTAAATTAATAATTTTTAAAATCGTCGATTTGAAATTTATTTAAATGTTTGATGTAAAAGTTATAAATAGAAATCGAATTTATCGAAAATTTGAGTTTGGAATGTTGAAATAAATTTTGGTTAAAGAAATTGTTAAATAATTTAAGTGGAGACTTTGGAATTTTAAAAATCGGGATATGATTGAATTTCGAAATTTGATTTGTTTAAAGATTGAACCTTAATTCGAGCTTTGAATATTACTAAGTAAAAGTAATATAAAAATGATATTTTGAAATCGAGCTTGGAATTGAATCATATTTGAAATTTGGATTTAAACTTGAATATTGATGGAAAATTTTGTTAAGTGTTATAAATGGATATTTTGAAAATCAAGCTAAAAATCGATATAAATTGAAATTGAATAAATTGAAGGTGGATGTAAAATTGAATTAATTTGAAGTCAAAGTTGACATTGATTTGAATTGAAATCGAAATTGAATCGGTAGAATGAAATTGAAATTGATTTGAATTGGGAAGTTATAATTGAAATGGATTGGTTTTGAAGCTTTTTTATTTATTTCCAAATTACTAGGTTATATAAACCATTTTGAATACTTAACTGTTTTAATCTATTTTAAATCTACTTAACCCAATTTAAATTAATTTAAACTAATTTATCTATTTCAAATTCGTTTTAAGATTTCAAGTATTTTTAACTATTTTAATTATTTAAAACTACTTTTAAACTACTTAAAACTATTTTCTAAAATTCTAAGCTGGTCAATAAGGTGAAATGTTTATATTTAAATCTTGAATTTAAATACGAATTGGGTTAAATGAAGTTGCAACCTAAATTGAAATTCGAAATGATTTTGAAATCGAAATGAGATATTGATGCGAAAAATGATTTTTGAAACGGAATCTTACATTTGAAAGGATACAATGATATTTGAAATGGATATGATTTTTGAGGCGAATACGATATTTTGATATCAATTATAAATCGATTTGAAATATAAAAGATCCAATGGTGTAATAATACGTAGTTATTAAAGAGACCGGGATCGGATATGGACATACTCTCTATCGATACCGAACACCACTTTAATAACTATTATACGCGGAGTGTTGATCCAGAATGAAGTGGATGGTTTGGTGAACGCGTTGACTGAAGAAAGAGAACGATATTGGATGACCCCTGACATGACTAAAACAGGAGCCGCGCCGGGCCATTGAGGTTCGCCACCTCTAGCGGACACACTTCTTCGATACCATTTCTATTGCATTTGTGATTCGATTTGGGTGCACCCCTTGATTTGGGAGTGTTGTTTCGCGGTGTTGGGGTGGCTGCTGGCTATGCCCAACATCAGTCCGGATCACGCAACTACTAGTATCCTAGTTGGTATCGCCTCATGTACCTTGTCATACTGATTATCCTATTCGCGACCACTACGTTTTGATTTGTACCTTGAGTATATGGATTGCCCTCTGGTGACTTCCGGTTTTGGGGAAACTACGGTCTTGTATATGCTTTTGGGAATATAAAATGTGTTAAGGGGGATTATGGTAACGCCTTAACGCTATTTTGATACTTTATATTACTGATAGGCATTATCTACTTAGCGTATATTACTACATAATAGATAGTTTCATGGATCCTTGAGAGATGGAAAATCCCGTAACATCTCTTGAGTTATTGCACGCACGTTGACACTGGATATGAGATGTCAAACCCCGTAAACATCTCTGACGCCGTTACACTCATATTTATTTACGATTGATTTCACTTTCATAAGGATATTTTAGTCCTGACTCGAGTGTTTTGTCTTTTCATTACGCTCGGGTTAGTCCTGAGTTTTTCAGATTTTTGAAAATCTATTCTGGAGGATGAAGACGAAGATTTGGTATACTATTACTATTATTACCCTTGCATCATGCTATCTGCTGCATTATTTTAATTGTTCTGTTGTATATGTATAACTCTGATAAATGTTGTATAAATAATTCTCAAAGTATAGTAAGCAGCTTCATGAACTGTTTATTTGACTATTATATTTTATCGTTCCGCTGCGAGATTCTGTGTTGTTTCATTTCCTTTATATCTCTTCCTTTTCTTTTCTTATTTACCCCAATAACTATCTGCCCTTTTGAATGGTTTGGAATCGACATGTGTGTTGATCGTCGATTTAAACTGTCCAAAAAGGCGGGTCGTTACAATGAACCCTTACTTTTACTGATTCGGTTAATTCCGGACTTGTCCGTTTGAGAATGTAAAATGTTATTTATATAAAATACACAATTTTGCAAGGAAACGATGAAGAGATTTAAACGATTTAACAAAAGTGCAGAGTATGGAATCACACTTTTACTATTTCGGTTATTTCTGGACTCGTTAATTGAAATATTTGCTGTTTGATGATTTTGTTGGGCATTCGAGTCACTCTGTTGGACCTTCGGGTCATTTGTTGGACCTTCGTGTCATTTGATGGACCTTCGGGTGAATTACCTGTACCAAACCTTCGTGTCATCTGTTGGACCTTCGGGTCATTTGTTGGGCGCCAAAAATTATAGTACTTGGTAGGTTTTGGCCATATGAGATGCACGTGCGGCGCAGATAAAACTCGTCATCTGCTGGGATCGATCCATCTTTTATGTTGATTTTCTAGTTATATTATTTTGATTTCTAGATTCTGCGTATTTATCTTTTGAATTCAATTGTGAATTTGGAAGTTAATTTTGATGATGTTTAATGGGATTTCTTCCTTTAAACTATGCTGATTACTATGTTGTATAGTCTCACCCGAGACTATAATTTTGTGTATAGCCTCATCCGAAATTATAAATTTGCGTATTGATGTTTTGAATTTAATTTTGAATTTGAAAGTTGATTTTGATGGAGTTTAAATTGAGATTTATTTATTTGAACTATGTTGATTATCTATGTTGTATAATCTCATTTGAGATTATGATTATTTGCTTAAGTGCTATTTATCATACACTTATTTCTGAAGTTTAAATTAGACTGATTCATTTATTATTTTCTTTTAAATAATACTCGGGTCAGACCGAGTCATTTCAGGATAATCGCTATCTCAGGTTCAGTTGCTGCTTCAGCTTTTGGGATTTCACTTCATCGTTTGTCTAGCTTCGAGCTGTTTTTTTTGGTGCATTGACTCTCATCTCATGTACGTTGATAATATGTAAATGTACATTTGGTTTATGTGAACTATCGATTGTTGTAGCATGTATCCAGACTTGTCTTCCGCTATATATCTGATATTTCTGTTCTGATGTGATTATACTTTTCTGTGTTATTGTTATTGTGAGTTGTTATGAATTTTTCTTAAGCCACCATAGTTTTGTTTTAGATTTGGATTTAATATATATCTTTGGGAGTAATTTACACAACTCCTATCGATGTAATCAATACTCGTCTAAGGCATAACTTACGGACGATCGCTTTTAACAAGCCTCATTCTTCGCAATAGCGGACGTTATTCCTTATAATAACCTTTGTTATTATGAGCATAGAGGTGGGGCGTCACAGCTTGGTATCAGAGCTGAAATTCGTAACAAATTATAATAAATACAAAACAGAAGCTGAATGGAACATGCGTTGCAACTATTCGAGGGTTTTATTCATGCTTTCTAATCTATTCCTTCGTTGTTTTTAAGCTTTTATCCTCTCTAACAAGTTGGAATATGTCTAGGAATATATCTCATATTTCCGTAGTATTCCATCTGTTACATTCCTTTTCAATCTTAGATTTGTAAGAGGGTTATTGGATTTCTGATTGTCCTACTACTCCTAAGGGTGTCAAATCTGAGAAGCTTAATGTTGCTTAAGCTTCTGGTGATTCTTCTCAGCCCAAAGGTTTTAATCCTTCTGTTTTGGAAGGATTTATTTTATTTCATTGCCGTTCTGTTAGAGTTCTTTTCGATACGGGTGCATCACATTCATTTGTGTCGAAGGAGCTTGTTAATGTTATTCCTATGGTTGTTGTTTGTATTTGCGACCCTTTAAGGATTGTAAATCCTACTGGCGGATCCACTACTCTTGGTTTGTTATGGGTTGGTGTTGAGATTATTCTATGTGGCTTTTCCTTTCATGCAAATCTACATGTTATGGATCATCTTGGTTTTGATATGATTTTGGGAATGGATTGGCTCGTCCGTTATGAAGTTCAAATCCTATATCCCGAAAGAACTTTATATCTCAAGCATCCCAATGCTATTGAGCAGTTATCTATTATATTTCGAAACATGGACCATACTTCAAATGATTTCATTTCTCCCTTCGAATCGAAGGATGTCATAGCTAATATTCCTGTCATTTGTGATTTTGTGATGTCTTTGAGCCTATTTCGTGTTTGTTGTCGAAGAGGGCAATTGAGTACCGTATTGATCTTATCTCTGGTGTTCATCCTATCAGTCGTCCTCCCACGAGGATGTATGCTAAGGAAAATGAGGAACTCAAGCAACAATTATCTGAATTGGAAGCCAAACGATTTATTCGTTCTTGCTCATCTCCTTGGGGGGCCGCCGTTGTCTTCTTTAAGAAACCAGATGGTACTCTTAGGCTTTGCATTGATTATCGCAAGCTTAATGAGCTCACTATCAAAAATAGGTACTCATTACCTAGGATCGACGACATGTTCGATCAATTAAGTGGCGCTAAACTGTTCTCCCAATTCGACCTTACCATCGGTTTTCATTTGGCTATAAGTTGCGGAAGTTAGCATTCCACTCATCGCATTCCGCACTCATTACAATTCTTATGAATGACTTATTATGTCATTCAGTTTGCCCAGCTTATTTCATCCATTTATGAATCGAGTATTCTACGAATATTTCGATGACTCCCTTTGTGTATTTATTGATTTTGGATGAAAACAACAATTTAAATTTTTGCAAATATTTTTCATAAGATTTATTTACAAGTATAATTGGATTTGTGTTTATAATATAGAAGATGATTTTGTGATTGTATTGCTCATTGAGTGCTTTAAGAATTCTGGTCGATGCGCTTGATCAACATTATCGATAGGAATCTCCTAAACGCTTTGATGAGCCAATTTGACACAATAAATTGACCTATAAAAAGTAAAATTTTGTAGAAAATGATTTCATAAAGGTAATTGTAATTTTGGAAGTTTTAGCTTTTCAAGAAAGAAGATTATTTGAAAGAACTCTTTTCCGATACTCTTATCCTTGCGATTCCCGAAGGGAATCAAGACTTCATTATCTGTACCAATACTAGCCGTATTGGTTTCGGTGTTGTTCTCATGCGAAAAGATAGTAGTTGCCAATGCTTCTAGACAACTAAAGCCCAATGAGATTCGTTATGTTACCCATGATTTAAAGTTAGCCGCTATAATCTTTGCTCCAAAGATTTGGCGACATTATTTATTGGGCGAGCGTTTTGTTCTCTTCACTGTTCACAAATCTCTGAAGTATCTATTTACTCAGAGAGAACTTAATATGAGGCAACAACGTTGGCCCGAATTTCTTGCTTCATATGATTTTGATATTCAGTATACCCCTGGTAGGGGTAATCGAGTTGCTAATGCGCTTAGTCGCAAGCAGCAAGTGGTTGTTTCCATAATGCTAGCAGAGTGAAATATATTGGAAGCTTTATCTCATTGTGATAGTAAAGACCGTCCTTCAGTTTCTAATTCTCCCGTGCTTTTGTTTAGCATGGAAACTCATCCTAGTTTGTTGGATCGTGTTGCCGATGCCCAGGAACAAGATCAAAATCTCTCTTATCTTATTCAGAGTTGTAAATCGAAATCCCGAAGTGATGATCTAAAGGATTTCGATATTGATATTCAAGGTTGTATTCAGATGAAGGAAAGGTTGATCGTGCCTAATGCTCCTAATCTTAGAAATGACATTTTTGAGGACTGTCATCGTTCTAAGTATACTATCCATCCGGGTAGTAGTAAGATGTATGCTGATATGAAATGCTTATACTATTGGGAAGGTATGAAGCGTGATGTTGCAAGTTATGTAAGTCGTTGCATGACTTGTCAACTTATTAAAGCAGAACACCAACATCCAAGTGGTCTTTTGCAGCCTTTTGAGGTTCCATTATGGAAATGGGATCAAATTTCTATGGACTTCATTGATGGTCTACCTCGTTCGAGGTCGGGACATACTAGTGTTTGGGTGATTGTTGAACGAGTGACCAAATCAACCTATTTTTTTCTATCAAGTCCAATCGGACTGCTTCTTGATTTTAGTGGTAGTTGGGAAGACCACTTATCTCTTTCTTAACAATAGTTTTCAATCCAGTATCGGTATGGCTCCTTTCGAAGCCCTTTACCGAAGGCCATGTCGATAACCATCTTGTTTGTTAGAATCGACGGAAAAGTTAGTTCTCGGCCCCGATTATATTCGTGAATATTCTGAGAGGATTGATATTATTAGACAGAGAATGAAAGAGGCTCAGAATAGGCAGAAATCTTATGCCGGTCATCGTAGAAAGCCTTTGGAATTTTTTGTTGGCGATCGCGTATTCATTTGTGTTTCTCCGATGAAGGGTGTGGTGTGTTTCAGTAGCTCCGGGAAATTGGCTCCTCGATATATCGGACCGTTTCCTATTACGGAACGCATTGGCCCTGTTTCATATCGTGTATCGCTCCTAATCCAGTTTTTGGGAATTCATGACGTATTTCATGTATCCCAACTTCTTCGATGCCTTCGAGGTTCAGATTCTATTGTTGATCCTCATTTGTTATAAGATCTTGAGATCTCACCCGACATGTCTATTGTGCAAAATCCTATTCGTGTGCTAGCTTCGGAGGTTAAACACCTTTGGAATAAAGAAGTCCTGCTTATGAAAATTCAATGGTCCAAAAACCCCAAAGATTGCACTTGGAAAACCAAAGAATTCATCGAGTGCTCTTATCCTGATTTTCTCTCCTCTTTGGGTGGGGGTGAGCATTCTAAATGCATCTTTTCTATTTTTAATCTTTGTTGTGATGAATAATTTGTGTTATAAACAACTTCTAGTATGAAAATTACGGGGACACAATTTTTATAAGGGGGAGTTTGTAATAACCGTGATTTTATTACCGTCGAAATAAAAATTTAAAATGAAAATTTTAAACTGAAATTTGGAAATAAAAAATTTGCAAAGTCAGTGCATATCTTACCTTGCTCTTTCTTTGCTATCACTACTTTGTTGTATATAGTACATAGTTTTGTCTTGTATAGTGTATAAGTGAATATGGTTCAATTGTAAAGAAAAGTGCACCATTTTTGCCATGTGCTGTCACAATTATTTTATAAAGCAAGTATGAACACTTTATTTATACAACCATCATCATTCGTATAGGCAGCCTGTCCTTCTTTGCAACAAAGCACGTTTGCATTAAATGCATTGTACTAGATTGCATGCCAACACACTTTTATTTGACTTGTAGACATTTTAAAGAAGAAAAGTAGCTGCCTCGTCATTTTTGTTCATTCTTTTTCCAGTAGCTTCAATTCTTTCGTTCCATTTAATTCCTGTTGCTCTGCAAACACATTAATGGAAGCTCAATAATTTCTTGCTTTCTTTGGATCCTAATTGCTAACCGGTTTTGAAAAAAAAAATCTAAGGTGAGTGTTAAACTCACATTTCTAATTTAAAATTTTTGTTGCCTGAGTGTTATTTCATTTTTATGTATTGTCGCGTGTAGCACTAAAGCTAAGTCACTGAGCATTCCTCATTTACATTTTTATGTAAACGTGTGTACAAGTTATGGTGCACGAAAATACACTTCAGATATTTTGTATAGTTCATTTCGTGCGTGTATGCAATGCATGTCCAAATTCCTTTTTGCATTTTATCCATGCGTGTTTATATTACCAGCATCATCTATCCTTCTTCATTTCATTAGTGCGTGAAAGAAAACACGTTCAGGTCACCTTAGTATGCAATTTAGTCTTTGCTCACATGTTGTAGTGTAAGGAAATATTACCCAGATTATCTTTTTTTAATACAATGCATGCTAGCATACGTGAATTGCCCAAGCTTTTTTATTTTTCAACTTCAAATTGGTGCGTGCATGCTATATGCGTGTTACCTTGTTTCCTCCTGAAGGCTATAAGTAAAAGTGTCAATATGCAGTGTTCAGGTCATAATTTAACTCTTGCATGCATGTTGTGTGTGTTATATTACATAAAAGTGGTTGCGTTGAATGGAGTATGCAGTTGCGTGAAAAAAATTGTGCACAGGTCTTGTTCTTTTTATTTTTCTTTGAATCATGCGTGCCAAATTTTTATTGCGTGCATTATTTTTGGAGCATGTTTCTTATTTGCATGTAAAAGTTAAACAGTCCAATTCCTTTATTTTGCCTTCTCGTGTGCATGTAGTAGTAATAGACATCATATATTTTACAATTCAAAGGGGCCTATTCCTTTACTTGCATGGGCTTAAACGAGTTGCACGAAAATGTTGTAATACAAAACCATCACCTTTTTACATGTAGAAAGTGAGGTTAAGTCCAGGGCCAATACTTGCGTGCATTAATTAGTAATGCACCTTTATGCACTTAAGCCCAGATCAATGCGTTCAATTGCATTTTTGAGCATACACGTGTAGCTTGCTAGGTCCTTTCCTCTGTTGAATTTCACTTTTGGGTAAGCATGCATTTCGTATGTATGAGTAATAATAATATGTGGCCAGTTCATTTTTTATTTTTGTCACGGGTCACCAAATTTACATTGTTTTCGCGCACGTATGTCGTGGTAACATCGTTTGTGATGTTATTACACAGGCTATCCAATATTTTAAATAATTTATAGCAATAGTGCAGTCCAATGTAAAATTTGCTTTGAACTGATGTATGGTTTTAAAATGTATTTTGCGCCATTATTTTTATAACGGAATTTTTACACCGGTATTATATTTTTGAAGCCTGTTGTTTTAATGACATTTTTGACGAATAAAAATTACTGTTTTTTCGACTTCAGTAACCGTCAATTTTAAAGTGAATTTTAAGCGGCTATCCCGCAACGCTGATTAGATATCTGTTTTACGGTGTTTTATGAAGCATAATTTCCTTGTCGAAATTGTTATAGATGTTGCTGTTTTAATCATGTGTTTTAAAATTATTTTAAAATAAAAATTGTTTCCAAATTTTTTACAGTTTACTCTTTCAAAAGAATGAGGAAGCGATTTAAATGTTTCAGCAAAATTAAGGACTATAAACCCTTACTTTTACTGATTCGGTTAATTCTGGACTTGTCCGTTTGAGAACGTAAAATGTTATTTATATAAAATACACAATTTTGCACTTTTAACGAAACGATGAAGAGATTTAAACGATTTAGCCAAAGTGCGGAGTATGGAACCACACTTTTACTATTTCGGTTAATTTCGGACTCGTTAATTGAAATATTTGCTGTTTGATGATTTTGTAGGGCTTTCGAGCCACTCTACTGGACCTTCGGGTCATTTGTTGGACCTTCGGGTCATTTGTTGGACCTTCGGGTCATTTCTTGGACCTTCGGGTCATTTACCAGTACTAGACCTTCGGGTCATTTGTTGGGCGCCAAAAATTATAGTACTTGGTAGGCTTCGGCCATATGAGGTGCACGTGCGGCGCAACTAAAACTCGCCATCTGCTGGGATCGATCCATCTTTTATGTTGATTTTCTAGTTATCTTATTTTGATTTCTAGATTCTGCATATTGCTGTTTTGAATTCAGTTGTGAATTTGGAAGTTAATTTTGATGACGTCTAATGGGATTTCTTCCTTTAAACTATTCTCATTCTGTGTTGTGTAGTCTCACCCGAGACTATAATTTTTTGTATAGTCTCATCCGATATTATAAATTTGCGTATTGCTGTTTTGAATTCAATTTTGAATTTGAAAGTTGATTTTGATGGAGTTTAAATTGAGATTTCTTTATTTGAACTATGTTGATTATCTATGTTGTATAATCTCTTTCGAGATAATGATTATTTGCTTAAGTGTTATTTATCATACACTTATTTCTGAAGTTTAAATTTAACTGATCCGTTTATTATTTTCTTTTAAATAATACTCGGGTCAGACCGAGTCATTTCAGGATCATCGCTATCTTTGATTCAGTTGCCGCTTCAGCTTTTGGGATTTCACTTCATCGTTTGTCTAGCTTCGAGGTGATTCTTTTTGGTGCATTGAATCTCGTATCATGTATGTTGATAATATGTAAATGTACATTTGGTTTATGTGAACTATCGATTGTTGTAGTGTTTGCACAATAAATGGGCAAACACCTCCAAGTCGTATTATTTAGTCGATTTTATATGGTTTTCAATGATTTGGGTGACTTATGCAAATATGTAAAAAGCGGGGACTAAACTGTAAAAGACACACATATTCATAGTGGTTCGGCTAGAACGTGCCTACGTCCACTTTATATGTTATTATCCTTTTTCTTTCAGATTACAAATACAAAGCTTTGCATACAAGTATATGAAAGTTGTTTGAAAGTTCCTTCCATGCTTGAGCTCTCAAACTTGTCTTCCATTGTTGTACCCCTGCCCCTCTATTTATAGAATGAGGTCGGGGGCAGGGGTCCTGGAAGTATATAGCAGCTGGCGGGCCTGGACTGAAGCAATCTGGCCTGAAAGCGTTCTGGTTCGGCGAGGCTTCATTCGGCATGGAACTTGGACCGGTGATGGAGTGGACCGGTGGTAGGTGGTTTGGAGGTTCATTCGGCATGGAACTTGGACCGGTGATGGAGTGGACCGGTGGTAGGTGGTTTGGAGGTTCATTCGGTAGTGGGTTTAGAGGTGTTGGTTCGGCATGAAGGCGGTGTTGGTCCGGCATGGAGCTTGGACCGGTGATGGGTGGTTCGGTGGGGGAGTGTATATGTGTTGGTCCGGTGAGGCCTGCGACCGGATGGAGCATGACCAGATGGCCTTTGGTTCGGCAAGGAGGTGTTGTTTTGCTCGATGGGCTTGGTTCGACGAAGGATGGAAACTCATGGGTGGAAACACGCCCAACATTTGCCCCCCAAAGTGGGGCACGTGCTTGCACGTGTCGCGCTTTGCTTTAAGTTGGATACCTGGTATAGCTTTATTCGGTTTGAGGTGCCGAACCGGTTGGTCCGGTGTGCCGAACCGGTTGGTCCGGTGCTTCTGCGCTCGTCTATATATAGGGGCTACACCCCCTTAGTCATTTGTCTATATATAGGTGCTTCTGCGCTCTATCTATTCCGAATCAACCTCGTACCGAACCAGGTATATATCCTAAAGCCGAATGAGCTTAAGAATCTTGACTACCGAATGGATCTGATGCCGAATGGATACGAGGTTTCTAAGAACCGAATGGGGCTCGGTATTGGGAATGCCGAGTGAACCTCGAAAGCTTGACCACCGGATGGAACCTGAAAGTTATTCGTTTATATTCCCATACTCCTTGTTCTAAAACCATGTTTTTCTTGTGCCGCAGATCAATGTCTCGCAAAGCAGAAACTCGATCAGATAGAAAGAAGTCCAAGGACAGAGAAGAGACTTCTACCGTGCCCCCAGCCCAGTCAGGGCTGGCGCAACATGGACCTGCCCCGAGGTCGTTAGTGATGGGTATGGTCCCCAGGAACTTCTGGTCTCCCCTTCTGACTGCTTTCCTAGCTCCCTGAAGGAGGAGCAACTCGATGTTATATCTCGTTCCTTCGGAATAGATAGAGCGCTCATGGTGCTGCCGGGGGCTGGAGTTATGCCATATGACCCTCCTGAAGGGTATTTTGCGTATAGTAGGTACCACTGTATGTGCGGGGCCATTCCACCCATCAACGCCTGGGTAGTCAGCTTCATCACTTATCTGAAGGTGGCTCCATTCCAACTCCAGCCCAACTCTTACGCCATCCTGGTGTGCTTGTACGCTATCTTTCAGGAGAGGTATGGGCGCGCTCCTTCCAACCGGAAGATACGGTATCTGTACAATCTGAGGGGATACAGGAAGGGATCCCCATATATTAGCTTGGAGTCTGCCGTCTCTTTTAAGCCGGTTCTGGACCTCTATTCGAAGTACAGTATGTTCAAGAAGGAGTGGTTCTTCGTCAGAGATGACTCCGTCTCTATCCGTCGCTTCACCTCCGGATGTAAGTCAAAGTTTTATTTACATTCCTTGTCTTGGACACAATTCTTTTCCTTATGTGCTTTCATTTCTTGCTAGCGACAGGTGGCTTTGTGGTTGTGGAGAACGATCACCTAGTTCAGATGGTAGCTGAGATAGAAGCTATTTCAGAGAGAGACAGATCGGCTGCTTACCTGGTCAGGAATGCTAGACTCTTGATGTACAGCTTGATTCTTCCACATCAGTCTGTGGTTAAACAGAGAGATACTACAGAAGAGAAAGCTTCCCAGACTACAGGAGGGGCCACGAAGAAGAATGGCAAGAGGAAAACTTTTACAAAGCCTCCGGTTGTCGGGGGTAAGAAACTTAAGGAGTCTGACGGCCCCTCTCCTAGCACTTGCCCGATTACCCCGGAGGAGGAAGATGTGGATGAGGATAGAGGCGAGGGCGAAGGAGGCGATGTAGGAGGAGAGTCAGAGGGTGGAGGATATGGAGATGGAGAGGGCAATGATGATGGCGACGGACAGGGCGGTAGTGGCACTGGTGCCTTAACCTCCGGGCAAGTGGGGGAGCTTCAGGAGTGGACGGATGAGGCTCTCCGTCAAGCTTTCGGGGAATCGGAGGGAGAATCGGATTTGGCGGAGAAGGCGAAGAAGACTGGCAAGGCCGGGGATGGCGCTGATCCATCCCCTAAGAGCTCCTCAGCTAGGGTGACTCCGACAGTGCAAGGTGAACTTTTGACTTCTGCAGATTCCATTTACGATAGGGACTTAGGAATATTTTATGGCTCTCTCCCGTCCTGGGATGAAATCCAGGACTTATTGCAGGATCCTCCTTCTCTGCAGGGTTTGTATAGTAAACGCGTCTTTCTTGTTCTTTTTTTTTAACTCGATATATCTCTTGCCTCATGATTTGATGCATGCTTGCAACATTTATTCTTTACTCCAGGGGCAGGCCAGGTGGCTAAAACGTCAGATGTTCGACACCGCCTCGAACAATTCAAGTTGATGAGAGCTTCTGCTAAGCCGAAGCCTCCTACTGGTCGTCCTGGGGACGTGGTCAGCTACCGCCCTCTCCTTGGAGTTATCGAGGAGGGTATCCAGCAAAGGAAGAGGAGGCGTTCCTTGTTTGATTCACCACCTGGTCCTCAGCCTTCTACTCAGCCATCCCGAGATACCACGGAGGAGACCACGGATTTTGTCCACTCTCCGCATCCTTCCGAGAATCCTACTGTTATCCGCATAAAACGTCCCGACGTGCCTCGCAATCCCTTTGCCGGCCACCCGGATTTGGACCCAAGCTCTCATGATATTTTATTTGACGAGGCCACGGGCGAGCATCTTCTCCCCCGCAATCCCATGGTTCGGGTTCTTGATGAGGCTAAGTCCCTAGATCTGGATCTGCTCACTACTCGGATAGCTGCTATGGGGGACGAAGCCAAGGCCAACATCGACCGGGTCGCGGAGGAGGCCAAGAAGTTAATGGAACATCACGCCCTATTGGCCAAGGCCGGGGAGGAGATAGGGAGTGCCAATATAAGGTTGCGGTTAGTGGTTGCTGATCAGGCCAAACAACTTGCCGACCAGGCTACTCAGATTTCGCAGCATGAAGCCGACTCCCAACGATTGAAGAAGGCCATGGAAGAGGCTAGCAGAGCTGAGTTGCGGAAAATGGAGGCCGCTTGCAAGAAACGCATTGACATGGCCATTACCACGGTTGATGAGGTTAGGAGGGCGGATCTCGAGCAGGTTGAAGAGATATTTGGGAGGCTTGAAGCTGCAGAACTTAGTCAAGCCAAGTTGAAAGAAGAGATGGAGGAGACGAGGAGATTCCTCCAGGCTGGGTGCTCGAGATAACGGCGGGAGAGGGATGCTGCTGCCACTAAGTTGCAGATTTCCGAGGCCCGGGTGAAGAGGTTTGAAGTGGATGAGGGGATGATGGACGATATGCTGCAGGACATGTACTTCCGCACTTGGAAGGAGGGCAGCTTATCCTGGATGGATGACTATCCCCGGGTTATGGCCAAGGTATATCTTCGGGCTTTAGAGGAGGCCAGGGTTGATGCGGGTAAGAAAGGTGGAGCGGCCTTTAGTCTGGACGTAGTCACCGCTCAGTTTTCGAAGGAGGAGCAGGCGGCGGTGAAGGAGGGGATGCGGCTGCTTGCTGCGGAGGAAGCGGGTGTGCAATTGGAGGATGAGGATCAAGCGGCGGACGCTGGTGAGACTCTCTTCTCTTTCTCTTTTCTTTTTAGATTTTCATAACTTGATCGCTTACTGTTTGTTTAATGGACTCCTCTTTTGAATTGGACAGGTGGGGCTTCCGATCAATATGCTGGGAGCTCCGACCCTACGGCTAAGTAGGCTTGGAGAGTTGGTAGGATGAGGGCGAAACGTGGACGCAGCTGGTTCCTTGTCCGGATTCGGTCACCTTTTGATTTCTTTTTATTGTTGTTTATGTTAGTCCAAAACATTGATGTGACTGTAATAATATTGTTTGTGATGAATGACTTTATGTAATTTCATGACGCGAGCTGATTCCGTTATATTTTGTATGCTGTTATTATTTTGATGTGCTGTATAAGAAACATGGTTATGCATATGCCTGTGATTTGGTGCTAAGTTTCTCAAAATATTATTTCTTGTAATGTCAATATGATGTGTGAATAAATTAACGCTACATATTGGTATACAAGAGAAGAGAGTACCACCCTTCATGTTTTAGTTGTAGGGGGTTGCTTTGAATGTCTTGCGTGACTGAGTATGGAATGTAGCTGGGTATTCAGTCATCCGGATGTGAGTTCATATTTCCACAAGCGAGAGTTCCCCTATTTTGTGACCTGTACTTTAGGGATCGTTATATGGGATAGAAGAAAAGTTTCTAAATGGAAATATAGGAAAAGTAAAACTTCCAGTTACGGAAGGCCGTCGGTGTGCTTAAGTTCGTGGAAAATGGGTTTTGTAGTCACTTTCCCTAGCTGTGGGTCTTGGAGACATATGTCACCCATCTTACGCCTACTGTGGGGAGTTTTCTTTTTACCACAGCCGCACTTAAGACACATCGGAGCCGATCGCACACAGTAACTACCCGGGCCATTATGGCCCGTAATCGCGGGTATTATTCGATTTACTATGGCCGGCTAGTGTGGGGGCCGATCGTCAACTGTGAACTGCCCCTGGCTGGCCACACCTTATGTTGGGGCTTATGGTCGGTTCACAGTTGCCGGCAAGCCGAATCGCTGTAATGAGCAGCCATGGCATAATCGGCCTTCTCGGTGGCTTATACTCGGCTTATTACAGTCGGCTTTAAGGGCCGAGGCAAACAATGAGTTAACTCGCGGTAGAGGGATACCGAAGCAAAGTGTCTCATTGGCGAGGGCATAGGATCGTAGCATACCTGTTAGATTTTGTCCAAGTGGAGTTGTGCTGTGAAGCTCTAAATGGAAATGTCATTTGCAAAGGATTTTGTTCAACAGAAAAGGATAAAGCTTAACAAGTAGCCAAGATGCAAAGGAACAAGTCAACAAGAGCCAAGTTTTTAAAGTGGTTCGGCACGAAAATGCCTATGTCCACTGATTCTCTTTGTTAATTCACTTCATATGGGCAGTACAAGTTAAGAAAAGTATCGACGGAGGTGTCGGATGTTCCATGCCCTCTGGAACACCTCTCCGTCCACTGTTGACAAAATATAAGCTCCGTTGTGGAGATCTTTATGAATTACATATGGTCCGTCCCAGATGGGGTCCAGTGCCCCGGGGCGCGGAAAGATTCGTTTGAGGACAAGATCTCCTTCTTATAAGCTGCGATGCTTGACTTTCGAGTTGTACTGGGCTGCCACTTTTTGTTTGTGAGCTGCTACTTTGAGTGCTGCATCGTTTCTCCTTTCCTCAATCAGATCCAAAGACATGAGGAGGAGTTCTTAGTTTTCTTCTGGATTGTAGTGGATCCTACGGTGGGAAGGCACAATAGTCTCAACTGGGAGCATTGCCTCCGATCCGTATGCCAAAGAGAAAGGAGTATGTCCTGTTTATGTTCTGAAAGATGTGCGGTAGGCCCAAAGTGCCGTAGGAAGTTGATCCACCCAAGCGCCCTTTGACTTTTCAAGCTTCTTCTTGATCAGTGTTTTGAGAATTTTGTTGACAGCTTCGACTTGGCCATTTGCTTGGGGATAAGCCACGGATGAGAAGCTTTTGCGAATCCCGTGCTCTTGGCACCAGTCGGTGAATTCCTCGCTGTTAAACTGAAGTCCATTGTTTGACATGATTTTGAGTGGTACTCCATACCTGCACAGAACATTTTTGATCAAGAAGTTAATGATTTTTGTCGAAGATATTTTATTTAGAGGTTCTGCTTCCACCCATTTGGTGAAATAGTCGACTGCTACTATAGCATATTTAGCTCCGCCTCGGCCCATTGGCAGTTCACCAATCAAGTCAATTCCCCATACTGCAAAGGGCCAAGGGCTAGTCATTTGAGTGATCTCATTTGTCGGTAGTCGAGGAATTTTGGCAAATTTCTGACATCTATCACATTTTTTGACGAAGTCTAAGGCGTCTTTGTTCAAGGTGGGCCAGAAATATCCATATCGGAGTATCTTCTTTGCCAGAGTCTGCCCTCCAGTGTGATCTCCGCAGCTTCCCTGGTGGATGTTGGATAAGATTTCTTTGGCTTCCCTTCCAGCGAACATCGTAATAAGGGGTTAGAGAAGCCGCGCCGGTGGAGGATTCCTTCTTGCAGTGTGTAGCGGGAAGCTTTCCTCAAGATTTTCCTGACTTCGCTACGCTCGCTGGGCAATGCGCCATCTTGTAAGTATTTCCAAATAGGAGCCATCCAAGTTTCTTCTTCAATCGCGGCTATCAGATCCTCCCGTTCGAAGCTCGGGGCTAGTTGTTTTGAGATGGCTATTGCTCCCGAAAAGGAGTTGTTCTTCATGCTGGCTTGTTTTGCCAGGTCGTTGGCCTCTTGATTCTCCTCTCGAGGAATGTGTCTGATCAAATAGTGATCCAGTTGGTTAAGTAGCAGCTTGGTCTTCTTTAGGTATGCTGTGAGTCGTTCTCCTCGAGTCTGGAACTCTCCTAGTATTTGATTTACAATGAGTTGAGAATCACTATAAAGATATAAAGAACGGGCTCCGATTTCCAAGGCAAGTTCTAATCCGGCGATTACTGCTTCATATTCTGCATGGTTATTGGTGGCAGCGAATTCCAACCTCAGGGCATAGTGCAGCTTCCTTCCCCTTGGGGTGACTATCACGATGCCTGCCCCCGAGCCTTGTTCGTTTGATGCTCCATCTACAAAGAGATTCCATTTGACGTCTTCTGACACCTCGGATTGCTCCCTACCTTCACCGGTGGTGAATTCGGCAATGAAATCGGCCATAGCTTGTCTCTTGATGGCGGTGCGGGGGTGGTAGGTGATATCATATTGACTCAATTCAATGCATCATTTAAGTAACCGCCCAGAAGTATCGGGACGATGAAGTATTTGCCTTAGTGGTTGATCAGTTAGAACTCGGATGGAATGAGACTGGAAGTAGTGTCGCAGCTTCCGTGATGTGATTAGTAAGCAGTACGCTAGCTTCTCAAGTTTAGGATACCTGGCTTCTGCCTCCGTAAACCTCTTACTTACGAAGTATACGGGCCGTTGCGTGCGGTTATCCTCTCTCACCAAAGCGGCGCTTAGAGCATGAGATGACACAACAAGGTATAGGTATAACTCTTCGCCTTCACTAGGAGTTGAGAGTACCGGTGGTCTCTGGAGATGTTCGATTAGGTTATGGAAGGCCATTAGGCATTCGTCAGTCCATTCGAACTTTCCTTTGTCTTTCTTTAGGGCTTCGAAGAAAGGGACACACTTATCAGTTGCTTTGGAGATGAATCTGCTTAAGGCGGCCACCTTCCCATTTAGGCTTTGCATTTCTTTCCGAGTGGATGGTATCTTGATATCTTGCAAGGCTCGGACTTGTTCGGGGTTTGCTTCGATCCCTCTGGCATGGACGATGAATCCCAAAAACTTTCCTGATGACACCCCGAAGGAGCACTTTAGAGGATTTAGCTTCATTCCATATTGGCGGAGTACTTGGAACATCTCGTCCAGGTGGCTTACATGATCGTTGGCTTTTCTTGATTTAACCAGCATGTCATCCACATAGACCTCCATAGTTCGTCCCACCAATTCCGCAAACATCTTGTTGACGAGGCGCTGGTAAGTAGCTCCGGCGTTCTTAAGTCCGAAAGGCATTACTCTATAGCAGTACAACCCCCGGTCCGTGATGAAACTGGTGTGGTCCTGATCGGGGGCATGCATAGGGATTAGGTTATATCCGGAGTAGGCATCCATGAAAGATAAGAGCTCGTGCCCGGCGGTACTGTCCACAAGTTGATCGATTCGGGGAAGGGGGAAGCAATCCTTTGGGCAAGCATCATTTAGGTTGGAGAAGTCAATGCATGTCCGCCACTTCCCATTAGCCTTCTTTACCAGTACCGGGTTAGCGATCCATTCTGGGTAGATGGCTTCTCGTATGAAGTTATTGGCAAGCAGGTTCTTTACCTCTTCTTCGAGGGCTGCCGATCGTTCTACCCCCATACTTCTCTTCTTTTGCTTTACCGGTACCTTGGTAGGATCGATGTTTAGTGCGTGGCATGCTATGTCCGGGAAGATTCCAGTCATATCAGCGTGTGTCCATGCAAACACATCCAAGTTGTGGCGAAGGAAATCAATAAGTTGGTCTTTCAATTCTGTTTTTAACTGAGACCCGATTCTCAGTAGTCTACTCGAGTCACATTTGTCTACAGATACAAACTCCATAGCCTCTACGGGCTCGGCAGTGGCCTCTCCTCTCTGTCCCTAGGGTCTAATTCATCAAAGGGATCACTGGTATATCGAGGAGGAGGGGCCTTCTTTAGTTGCTATGCTTCCAAGTTTTTCTTGCAGAGAGCAGTCTCTGCATTCTTCCCTTTATCTCTCCTGCGATTATTGCGAAGTTCGGTTACATAGCAGTCCCGAGCGGCGTCTTGATCCCATTCTACTTCTCCCACTCCATTATCCATTGGGAACTTCATCTTCAGGCACCATGGGGCAAGGACAATTTGGAAGTCGGACAAGGCTGGTCTTCCTAAAAAGTCATTGTAGGCCGAGTGGTTGTCTATTAGCACGAATGTTTGTTTCCGAACGGCGGAGCGGGGATGACTTCCCAATTCAACAAAGAGATCCAATTGTCCGAGGGGCATCTTTGCTTCTCCAGTGAAACTGTGTAGCGGTTTGTTGCAAGGAGACACGTCCTTCATTGACAGCTTCATTTTGTCGAAAGCATGCTTGAACAGAATATTCACTGAGCTTCCAGTGTCTACTAGGATTCGAAAAACTTCAGCTGGGCCGAACCAGGCAGAGATGACCATAGGATCCATATGAGGGTATTGCCTTCCTTCTAGGTCGCGCCCACTGAATGTGATGTCATTATTTTCCTTCCGCTTAGGGTAGCGTTCTTCCATAACAGAATTGACGCAGTCTCCCTCGCTTCTGAGTGAGTTTCTGTATCTTTCCATTTCTGCCCAGCTCTTGTCGGCGATGTGTGGCCCTCCTGATATTGTATGGACCACTATCTTCTCTTGGCTGGAACCGCTGGTGTTGCGATTTCCTCCGCCTGTCTCTGGGTGGAGCTGCCCTGGGTTTTCCTTGGCGGGAGCTGGAGTCCTGTCCTGGCCCTTTACATAGCGTTCCAGCCTCTTTCTCCTGATGTGTTCTTCAATTAGGTCTCGGAGATGGCGGCATTCATTGGTATCGTGCCCATGAGACTCATGGAAACGGCAGAATTTTCCGGACTGGATTGCGCGATCTGACTCTTTCTTGTACGGGGGGTGCTTGTATGTAAGTTCGTCCTGGGTGGCCAGGAAGATGTTCTCGACTGTTTCATTCAAGGGAGTGTAAGCGTCAAATCTCGGTCCTGGTCAGTACAAGCGCTTTTCTCCCTTCTTGCCCCCTACATTGTCTTTGGAGTCGTTTCTCCGAATGTCCTTCGCTGCGGCGGGGGCGTTTCCATGAGTCGTCTTAGCCTGTGGTCCTGTCTGCCTTTCAGTGGCAGCCTCTTCGAGTCTCATGTACTTCCCAGCTTCATGGAAGAAATCGGGCAAGGTAGCTGGTTTTTCTTTAGTTAGTGTTCTAGCAAACTTGATATCTGGGTGCACACCACTACAGAGGGCCATTAGGGTGAGTTTCTCATCGGCATATTGGACTGCGGCCGCTGCGGCGTTGAACCGGGTTAGATATTGTTGCAGTGTCTCTCCGGATTTCTGTTTGACAGTAGATAGAGAATAAGCATCCTTGGGTTGTTCCACATGAATGCGGAACTAGCTAATGAACTTTTCTTTCAACATCTCCCATGAGCTGATAGATCCTTGGGGTAGATGGAAGAACCAGGAGGTAGCTAGGTCTGCTAGGGAATAGCGGAAAGCATTTACACAACACTCCTTCCGTTGCTCCGCTCATGAGCATATGCTGTGTGTATCTCTGCAAGTGTACAACGGGGTCGGAAGTTCCCTTGTACGGTTCCATCGTCGGCATTTTCCATTCTCGAGGGGTGATGGCGGTTTCGATGTCGCGGGTGAAAGGGCTGGTTACCCTAGCGCCTATCCCTCGATCCCTTTGCTCCCGTCGGACGCATTACCTGAATAATCGTGCCATTCTTTCATCAGAATTCGGAGCGGACAAAAATGAGCTTGGTTCTTCCCTGTAGGATCGATCTCGTCCAGATGACCTGTAGGGATGGTATAGTCTATCACTTCTGACGTTATCCAGTGGCTGTCTTTGGCTGCTCGGATGCATGCTAGGACCAGCTACAGTTAGCCCCTGCCTTGATCTTCCCCTGTGGGGTTCTGTTTCGAGCATTTCCATGGGGTCAACTTCGGGCTGGGTTCTAGCTCGGCTCCGTTCAGCAGGGTTTCTATGACTAGGCGGCATGACTGGCTCAGCTACATCCGACCCTCGCCTGGAGCCTCCCCTATTGGGTTCGGTTCCAAGCGCTTCCTCGGGTCGGAGTTCGGGCTGAGTCCGGACGCGGCCCCTATCATTGTTGTTCCTGTTGGTAGCTTCTTCGAAGAGGAAAGACCTTTGTTGTCTCCGAGATCCTCCAGATTGAGACTCACCCCATGATTCGGTGTTGCGGTTGGATTCTTCGGCATCCCTCAAGCGTGACATGAGTTGGTTCACCAAACCTTCTTGTTGGGATGCGAAGCGGTTAGTCACTTCAAGCACAACTCTGTCTAGGTCTGCTCTAGTGATTGCTGCCGGTTGTTCCGTGGCAGGGGCTGTCGGAATTGCCTGATCTACATTTGGCACTGCGGTCGTAGTGGGATGGTTCTCTTGATCTGGATCCACTGGATCTGGAGCGCTGTTGGTTGCAACGTTCTTTCCCTTGTTGGCGTCTTTTCTCGGCCTGGAAGTCATGTTTCCTAGGCAATGAAGGGTGCTATTGGGAAAGAAGGTTGAATGAGGGAAGCTGAAGCTTCGAGTTCCAAGCTCTCAGTGAAAGCACCAAAAAATGTTTTCACAATAAATGGGCAAACACCTCCAATTCGTATTATTTAGTCGATTTTATATGGTTTTCAATGATTTGGGTGACTTATGCAAATATGTAAAAAGCGAGGACTAAACTGTAAAAGACACACAGATTTATAGTGGTTCGGCCAGAACGTGCCTACATCCACTTTATATGTTATTATCCTTTTTCTTTCAGATTACGAATACAAAGCTTTGCATACAAGTATATGAAAGTTGTTTGAAAGTTCCTTCCATGCTTGAGCTCTCAAACTTGTCTGCCATTGTTGTACCACTGCCCCTCTATTTATAGAGTGAGGTCGGGGGCAGGGGTCCTGAAAGTATATAGCAGCTGGCGGGCCTGGGCTAAAGCAATCTGGCCTGAAAGCGTTCTGGTTCGGCGAGGCTTCATTCGGCATGGAACTTGGACCGGTGATGGAGTGGACCGGTGGTAGGTGGTTTGGAGGTTCATTCGGTAGTGGGTTTAGAGGTGTTGGTTCGGCATGAAGGCGGTGTTGGTCCGACATGGAGCTTGGACTGGTGATGGGTGGTTCGGTGGGGGAGTGTATATGTGTTGGTCCGGTGAGGCCTGCGACCGGATGGAGCTTGACCGGATGGCCTTTGGTTCGGCAAGGAGGTGTTGTTTTGCTCGATGGGCTTGGTTCGATGAAGGATGGAAACTCATGGGTGGAAACACGCCCAATATGTAGCGTGTATCCAGACTTGTCTTCCACTATATATCTGATATTTTTGTTCTGATGTTATTATACTTTTTTGTGTTGTTGTTATTATGAGTTGTTCTGAATTTTTCTTAAGCCACCGTAGTTTCGTTTTAGATTTGGATTGAACATATATCTTTGGGAGTAATTTACACAACTCCTATCGATGTAATCAATACTCGTATAAGGCATAACATACGGATGGTCGCTTCTAACGAGCCTTATTCTTCGCAATAGCAGACGTTATTCCTTATAATAACCTTTGTTATTGTGAGCATAGAGGTGGGGCGTCACAGCTTCATAAATTATTTTAGTATTTAAAGAGATATTCTATTAGTGTAAATGAATTTGATTTAAAGGAAATTGGTGTAGTTGAGAAACCAACAGAATAGATACGTAAGTTGTACATAGATTGTTTTATCTGTATGACTGTTCATGATCTAGGATTTGAGTACATGATTTCAAGGTGGTTTACACAGGATAAAGTTGGAATTTTTCACTTGATTCTAGACCGCGAACACTTGATATGGATTCTTGATATGATCCTGAGATTTTCTATTATGGTATATGGCTATGTAAGGGAAATAGAAGTTTCTAATCAATCTAATCGAAGTTCGTACTAAAGAGGTCAAGTGGTCTATACTAGTTAAAACGTGAAATTTATATGATCGAGCAAGTTATCAGATTGGTTATTGCATATGATGACCCATGCACATCGTACAAGCTTCAGTATATGCATACTATGTTATGTTGGCTCATGAAGAGTTCGGGGAATGACTCTACGATATGTCATAAGGTAACATGAATATTGTTTAAGTAATAATCTGAGACTGTTGAGCATAAGGTATGTTTTGTAGATTGTTTATTGTCCCTGTGAGATAAGAGGGCTTTGAACATGAGCAAACCATGAGCATTGCTTGCTAATGTTTTGAATACAGTTAATTATTGATCTGTGCCTTTTCTTTTGTATGTTAGCTGTGATAGAATTTCGAGGATGAAATATTTTAAGTGTAGGAGAATGTAGCAATCTAGAATTTGGAACACTTCGTATTTAAATATCTAAATTATTTAAATATTTGAACCTTGGATTAAATGTGATTAAATTGATTTAATAACCATGTTATCCCTCTTTATTTAATAACTAATGATGGTAAACTTGTATTTGAAAAATGTTTACAAAAATAAATACTTTGACGAAATATCGATAATGTGATCGAAAATCATTTTATCGATAACAACTTTTTCTCAGTAAAAGTTCAAACTTTTTCTACATACACTAAATAACTTAGGAGGTCATTAATTAGTAGTTAAAATATTTTTCACTAAGCGTCTTTTGGGAATCTTGTAGAAGGTTTTAGAAGGAATGGATGATATTTGTGGTGGAGGGTACTTTGGGAATGCTTATAGCTTAAGTAAAGGAGATGAAAAGGTGAGATGATGGGACCATGGAGAGGAGAGCCTTCCTTGGTCAGAAATGGGGGAAGGGGGTAAGAGAAAGCTTAGGTAACACCACTTGAGGCCTATAAAAAGACACACATAGCTCATTTGATCGCTTTTACATTTTTGCAAAATTAAAACAAACTTTATTCGTTCTCTTCCCTTTATTATTTCCCAAGATCAGATTAATTCAAAACAACTCCAAACTTCACCAACCTCTGGTATATGGTCTAACACAACATAGGAATACCATCTAGCATCACAAAGTAGAAGATTTGGAGCACAACACCTGTGACGCCCCACCCTATGCTCACAATAACAAAGAGTATTAAAGGAAATACTGTCCGTTATCACGAAGAATAAGGCTGGATAGGAGCGGCCATCCGTAGTTAGGCCTTACACTAGTATTGGTTATCTCGATAGGAGTGGTATATTTTTTTTCTTTCATCTCTTATTTATTTACTCCCATCGACATACCCAATTCCAATATAAAACGAACTACGATGATTCATAATAGTTTAGGGCAATAGATATAATAATAACACAGATAATATATGTGCGGAACACAGATAAAGAAAAAAGTCTCATATATACAATAACTGATGTCAGTTACAATACATGTGATACAGTACATATGATACAACTACAATTGTCGACTCTGGAAGTTACATATACATGTACATTATCGTATATAATATACAAGAATACATATCTTCCTAAACTCTGACAACGACTACTTCAAAAGGTATGAAAAGACTTCATAGCTCTAGCAGCAACCCAAAGCAAGATATCTACAACCTGTAATACTCGGTCTGACCTGAGTATTAAATTCAAAAGAAAATAATACACGGGTCAGTCTAATTCAAACTCAGTTATTATTGCACAGAAGCAATAATAATTAAGAAACAAATAGACGACAGTCACAATAAATTTCGTCTATCCGATCCTTAAATAAAGAAATCGGATAACGATAAATATAACACGTAATAGTGTTAAACAACAAATTAAAAAATCCAAATTATCAACGAAGATAAATGAAAAGAATATCGATGAAGATAATTTAAAAACATCAGAATTGCCTAAACGGCAATTAACAACAAAATCATCAAATTAACCAATCAAAATACAAATCCAAAATATAATGAAATATCAATTAAAATATCAACTCGGGTAGGGCTGCAGTACACGCACGCGTGTACTGCCTCGCCACTACAGCATATGGAATATGCAAAAGGTCAATAGATCAAACAAAATAGAATATCCATAAAAGCCTTACCGTGTGGCTGCAGTTCACGCTCGCGTACACCGCCTTGCCACTAAGGTGATGATGTACGCAAAAGCTCAATATCGTGTGGCTGCAGTTCACGCTTGCATGCACTGCCTTGCCACTACAGTGATGATGTACACAACCGGGCACAAGGTCAAACCCGAAATACCGGATTCAACTCAAATGACTAATTTAATTGCAATGGTCAAGACATAAAAATCAAGTCTCGACCCAAGTTCAAATCAATTGACAGAAAACAGAGACTGCAACAAGACTGCAGTCACAAGAAGATCAACAGCAAGCAACCATACCGCACACTCTAGTGCAGCCAAAGTGAAAGGCCACTAAGTCAAGCAGTGGACAAGAGAGAGACACTACATGAATGCGACAGTGAAACTAGACAGTGCAAGCTTCAATTTTGAGAACAAAGGCAACAGTATAACACAATTGAACTACAAATGCACAGCTACAACATGTATTCAGGTACATGAAGACAGCAATACAATTACACACGTGAACTACACAATGAACAAGTATGCAAATGAATGCAACGTGAACTAAATAGTGTACTAGTAAGGTTAACAAGACTCGAAATGTACATGAAACTAACAGTACAGGAAGGGTAATAAGATGGCAAAGTGACAATGTAAACTACAACGTGAATGCACTGTCGTACTTGATAATGGAGCTCAAGTGATACAACAATTCGATGAACGAGTAAACTCAAAGGCTACAGGTTTGAAACCACAAGGCGTTGGCAACATAGAGTATAACAGAACGAAAGGAGTATCCCTGCAACATGCACCAGTGATGCATGTTAACAACAACTAGTAGAACAAATAAAGATGCGAAATAAACTGCATCAGAGAAATAACATGAACACTGCGTGCTACAGGTTAGCCCGAGTGCAAATGGAGATACGAAGTAAAATGCATCAGAGAAATAATATAAACACTGCATGTTACAAGATGACCAGACAACATAGGTTCTTGTGGGACTGCACTAGCAACAGGTGCAACTACAGTGACATACGACCTCAACGATGAAGCAACCAAAACCAGAATGCAAGTGGATGAACAGAGGTCACAACACGTGATGTAACATCACATAATCAAAGAGCTCAAGGCCCAAAAATAATGACCTAATCAGAGATGTAGACTCTAGTGCAACAATTGGAGATGCAAAACAAACTGCCCAAAAGAATGTCATGAACAATGCATGCTACAGTCTCAAGACCAACCAGACTAATGAACAAACACACCCACTCAGGTACATGGCAGCAACTTACAGACAACCAGAAAGTTCACGAGCCAAAGACTAGTGAATAGAAATGGTCAACCAAGACTACCATGTACACAAGTGAATGTGACAACAATTTTAAATATACGAATCAGACTCAAGACTGCAACAATATGGCAAACTATGAATGCACAGGAGGTTCATGAAGTACACAAGTGCAACAATAATCGGCAGTATACAAGTGCAGACCCCAACAAAATGCACAAAGCTGCTACAAGTGAAAACACTAACTAACCAGACAAGTATCAACCCCTGCAATAAAATTCCCCCAAGAATATCGCAAGTTTGAAGACAATGATATACAGGTCAGTACAAAGTATCACAAAATGATTCGTTGCCGAGAGACCAAATTCAAAACCAAGTTCAATACTGAGAAACAACATCTAGAACTCAAGTGTTCTCAAGTCCAATTGCTACAAGTTCAAACAGAACTAAAGTCAAAGAGAAAGTCACGGCATCAAAATCAAATGTCACAAAAATGCCAAGACCTGATATTAAACAAGTCAGAAATTACCAACGGTGAAACCAAGGCAAACGCGGAGCAAAATGAGATCGAAGTCAAATACTATCAAAATTGCAAAGTGACCGAAGTCAAAGTACCAAAATTCAAGGCCTGAAAACTCAAAATCACATATACATAAAATTGAATTAGATGTGAGTAATTTTAAAATTACTCACTTGGTCTAAGCGGAGATGAACTCGTTCACGTGGAGGCGTTCGACAGTTTGAAGCGGCCGAAGTTCCCCCTTTTTGTTCACTCGAAGTCGACCAACCATCAGCAACTGGAATCACCTTGCGAGATCGAGCGAAGCAAGGGACGAGCATATAAAGTCGGCGATCATTAATTGCACGAAACCTAATTTGAATTTGAGGAACGAACTAAAGGAACGAAGCGGCCACCATTTTTCGTTCATTTTTTTAGGGTTATGAATCAAAATGATAAATGAGGATCGGGTCGAATTGAATTAAGGGAACGACATTTAAAAATTTGTTAAAGAAAGATTGGGCTGAGATTAAAATTTTAAAGCCCACAAACTCTTAACCAAATTTTTGAAAAGAATTTCAACTCGAATCAAAACTCCAATAAACAATTAGCTAGCAGATTAATCATTTAATGGCGATAATAAAATAATTGTGAAATCCCGGGTTGTTACAGACTCCCCTCCTTATAAAAATTGCATCCCCGCAATTTTCGTAATTAATGTCGTCAATAACAATTATTTTTCTAACATAAACTGATTAAGCTAGAAAAATTAAGGTAAAGAATTCAGACGCCAAAGAAATCTTTTTAATTTCGTAAAAGAAATTCACCAATTCTCAACAAAATCTAATTATCAAATAGGTATTCAGAATACAACAAAACTAGATAAATGCAATTATCAGCAATATTCAATTATCAGTTAGATAATTAGAATACAGAAATCATAAAACATCAATATCTAATTATCGATACAATAATTAGAAAATAACAAAATCTAATTATCAACAAAGATAATCAGAATTCAAATCAACAAATATTCAATTATCAAAAACGATAATCAAAATCCACAAATATTCGATTATCAAAAACGATAATCAAATCTCAAATCAACAAATATTCGATTATCAAAAACGATAATCAAATCTCAAATATTCGATTATCAAAAGCGATAATCAAATCAACAAATATTCGATTATCAAAAACGATAATCAAATCAACAAATATTCGATTATCAAAAACGATAATCAAATCAACAAATATTCGATTATCAAAAACGATAATCAAAACAACAAATATTCGATTATCAAAAACAATAATCAAATCTCAAATATTCGATTATCAAAAACGATAATCAAATCCCAAATCAACAAATATTCGATTATCAAAAACGATAATCAAATCTCAAATCAACAAATATTCGATTATCAAAAACGATAATCAAATCAACAAAGATTCGATTATCAAAAACGATAATCAAATCAATAAATATTCGATTATCAAAAACGATAATCAAATCAACAAATATTCGATTATCAAAAACGATAATCAAATCAACAAATATTCGATTATCAAAAACGATAATCAAATCTCAAATCAACAAATATTCGATTATCAAAAACGATAATCAAATCAACAAATATTCGATTATCAAAAACGATAATCAAATCAACAAATATTCGATTATCAAAAACGATAATCTAAACAACAAATATTCGATTATCAAAAACGATAATCAAATCATCAAATATCTAATTATCAAAAACGATAATCAATAACAATAAATATCTAATTATCAAAAACGATAATCAGAAACAACAAATATCTAATTATTAAAAATGATAATTAGAAACAAAAAATATCTAATTATCAAAAACGATAATTAGAACTCATATCAACAAATATCCAATTACCTGCAGATAATTGGAAACAACAAATATCTAGAAATCAATTAAGATACTCTAGAAAATCAACATAAAAGGTTGGATCAATCCCATCAGATGGTGAGTTTTTAAGCTACGCCGCACATGCATCTCAGAGTGGCCGAAGCCTACCAAGTACTCAACATAATTTTTGGCACCCATCAGATTGACCCGAAGGTCCGCAGAGTGACCCGAAGGTCTAGTACTGGTATTTGACCCGAAGGTCCGCAGAGTGGCCCGAAAGCCCAACAAATGACCCGAAGGTCTAACATATGACCCGAAGGTCCATCAGAGTGGCTCGAAAGCCAAATAAAATCATCAAAACGGCAAATATTTCAATTAACGAGTCCGGAATTAACCAAAATAGCAAACGCACATGTCCCATAACCACGAGTTTTACTAAATCGTTTAACTCTCTTCATCGTTTCCTTGAAAGTGCAAAATTGTGTATTTCAAAAATAACATTTCACATTCTCAAACGGACAAGTTCGGAATTAAGCGAATCAGTAAAAGGAAGGGGTCATAGTCCTCGATTTTGCTGAAATGTTTAAATCGCTTTCTCATTCTTTTGAAAGCGTAAACCATAAAAATTTTGGAAAACACTTTTTTTTTTAAAACGATTTGTAAATCCGTGATAAAAACAGCAACATTAGTGACAATTTCGACAAGGAAATTGCACTTCTTAAAACATAGTGGAAACGGATCTCAAAATCAGCATTGCGGGATAACCGTTTGAAAATCCACTTTAAAATTTGACGGTTACTGAAGTCAATGCGACAGTAATTTTTAAATGTAAAAAATCTCATCAAAATAATTTGCATCAAAATATAATACCAGTGAATTTTCATTCATTAAAATGTCAACAAAACACCATGCCTCAAAGATTTAGCAATGGAGTAAAAATCCCGTTATAAAAATAACGGCAACAATGTACGTTAAAACCAAACATCGGTTCAACGTAAAATTAATGCAGTAACATGCAACATAAATTTTCACGTATACCGCAAAATGCACAAAGAAATCATTCGAATATATCTTCAATGAAGATAATTCAAAACAGCAGAAATCTCAACAAATTCACATACTTGCAATCGCTTCGGATCCTCAAAGAGGATTCGAAATTTTCAAAGAAAACAAATTAAACACAGCTATGTAAACAACAAATGAAATTTATTTCAATTTCATATTTTGATTTTTAAATCAAAAGGATTATCAGCTGTGTTCAGTGAAGATGGTCTCACTGTTTTCGCTGCGCACTCTGATAAACAAAACACGAATCAACCAATCATCAAAACACAGTTTCACTTTTTATTTTTAAATAAAGATATTTAAAAATTTCATCATAATTTCAAAACTTTAGTTTTGACCCAAAGCACAAATAAAACATCGACTAATAGTTGTAACACATGTTTCATCTAATTTATGTTTTATATTATGTCCATAAACCCCAAGCTCTGATACCAACTGTGACGCCCCACCTCTATGCTCACAATAACAAAGAGTATTAAAGGAAATACTGTCCGTTATCACGAAGAATAAGGCTGGATAGGAGAGGCCATCCGTAGTTAGGCCTTACACTAGTATTGGTTATCTCGATAGGAGTGGTATATTTTTTTCTTCTTTCATCTCTTATTTATTTACTCCCAACGACATACCCAATTCCAATATAAAACGAACTACGATAGTTCATAATAGTTTAGGACAATAGATATAATAATAACACAGATAATATAAGTGCGGAACACAGATAAAGCAAAAAGTCTCATATATACAATAACTGATGTCAGTTACAATACATGTGATACAATGATACAACTACGATTGTCGACTCTGGAAGTTACATATACATGTACACTATCGTATATAATATACAAGAATACATATCTTCCTAAACTATGACAATGACTACTTCAAAAGGTATGAAAAGACTTCATAGCTCTAGCAGCAACCCAAATTAAGATATCTACAACCTGTAATACTCGGTATGACCCGAGTATTAAATTCAAAAGAAAATAATACACGGGTCAGTCTAATTCAAACTCAGTTATTAGTGCACAGAAGCAATAATAATTAAGCAACAAATAGACGACAGTCACAATAAATTTCGTCTATCCCATCCTTAAATAAAGAAATCAGATAACGATAAATATAACACGTAATAATGTTAAACAACAAATCAGCAAATCCAAATTATCAACGAAGATAAATGAAAAGAATATCGATGAAGATAATTTAAAAACATCAGAATTGCCTAAACAACAATTAACAACAAAATCATCAAATTAACCAATCAAAATACAAATCCAAAATATAATGAAATATCAATTAAAATGTCAACTCGGGTAGGGCTGCAGTACACGCACGCGTGTACTGCCTCGCCACTACAGCATATGGAATACGCAAAAGGTCAATAAATCAAACAAAATAGAATATCCATAAAAGCCATACCGTTGGCTGCAGTTCACGCTCGCATGCACTGCCTTGCCACTACGGTGATGATGTATCCAAAAGCTCAATATCGTGTGGCTGCAGTTCACGCTTGCGTGCACTGCCTTGCCACTACAGTGATGATGTACACAACCGGGCACAAGGTCAAACCCGAAATACCGAATTCAACTCAAGTGACTAATTCAATTGCAATGGTCAAGACATAAAAATCAAGTCTCGACCCAAGTTCCATTCAATTGACAGAAAACAGAGACTACAACAAGACTGCGGTCACAAGAAGATCAACAGCAAGCAACCATATCGCACACTCTAGTGCAGCCAAAGTGAAAGGCCACTAAGTCAAGCAGTGGACAAGAGAGAGACACTACATGAATGCGACAGTGAAACTAGACGGTGCAAGCTTCAAATTTGAGAACAAAGGCAACAGTATAACACAATTGAACTACAAATGCATAGCTACAACATGTATTCAGGTGCATGAAGACGGCAATACAATTACACACGTGAACTACACAATGAACAAGTATGCAAATGAATGCAACGTGAACTAAATAGTGTACTAGTAAGGTTAACAAGACTCGAAATGTACATGAAACTAACAGTACAGGAAGTGTAATAAGATGGCAAAGTGACAATGTAAACTACAACGTGAATGCACTGTCATACTTGATAATGGAGTTCAAACAATTCGATGAACTAGTAAACTCAAAGGCTACAGGTTCGAAACCACAAGGTGGTGGCAACATAGAGTATAACAGAACGAAAGGAGAATCCCTGCAACATGCACCAGTGATGCATGTTAACAGCAACTAGTAGAACAAATGAAGATGCGAAATAAACTGCATCAGGGAAATAACATGAACACTGCGTGCTACAGGTTAGCCCGAGTGCAAATGGAGATACGAAGTAAAATGCATCAGAGAAATAATATAAACACTGCATGTTACAAGATGACCAGACAACATTGGTTCTTGTGGGACTGCACAAGCAACAGGTGCAACTACAGTGACACGCGACCTCAACGATGAAGCAACCAAAACCAGAATGCAAGTGGATGAACAGAGGTCACAACAAGTGATGTAACATCACATAATCAAAGAGCTCAAGGCCCAAAAATAATGACCTGATCAGAGATGTAGGCTCTAGCGCAACAATTGGAGATGCAAAACAAACTGCCCAAAAGAATGTCATGAACAATGCATGCTACAGTCTCAAGACCAACCAGACTAATGAACAAACACACCCACTCAGGTACATGGCAGCAACTTACAGACAACCAGAAAGTTCACGAGCCAAAGACCACTGAATAGAAATGGTCGACCAAGACTACCATGTACACAAGTGAATGTGACAACAATTTTAAATATATGAATCAGACTCAAGACTGCAACAATATGACAAACTATGAATGCACAGGAGATTTATGAAGTACACAAGTGCAACAATAATCGGCAGTATACAAGTGCAGACCCCAATAAAATGCACAAAGCTGCTACAAGTGAAAACACTAACTAACCAGACAAGTATCAACCACTGCAATAAAATTCCCCCAAGAATATCGCAAGTTTGAAGATAATGATATACAGGTCAGTACAAAGTATCACAAAATGGTTCGTTGCCGTGAGACCAAATTCAAAACCAAGTTCAATACCAAGAAACAACATCTAGAACTCAAGTGTGCTCAAGTCCAATTGCTACAAGTTCAAACAGAACTAAAGTCAAAAAGAAAGTCACGACATCAAAATCAAATGTCACAAAAATGCCAAGGCCTGGTATTAAACAAGTTAGAAATTACCAATGGTGAAACCAAGTCAAACGCGGAGCTAAATGAGATCGAAGTCAAATACTATCAAAATTCCAAAGTGACCGAAGTTAAAGTACGAAAATTCAAGGCCTGAAAACTCAAAATCACAAATACATAAAATCGAATTAGATGTGAGTAATTTTAAAATTACTCACCTTGGTCTAAGCGGAGATGAACTCGTTCACGTGGAGGCGTTTGATAGTTTGAAGCGGCCGAAGTTCCTCCTTTTTGTTCACTCGAAGTCGACCAACCATCTGTAGCTGGAATCACCTCACGAGATCGAGCGAAGCAAGGGACGAGCATCTGAAGTCAGCGACCATTAATTACACGAAACCTAATTTGAATTTGAGGAACGAACTAAAGGAACGAAGCGGCCACCATTTTTATTTCATTTTTTTTAGGGTTACGAATCAAAATGATAAAGGAGGATCGGGTCGAATTGAATTAAGGGAACGACATTTAAAAATTTGTTAAAGAAAGATTGGGCTGAGATTAAATTTTTAAAGCCTACAAACTCTTAACCAAATTTTTGAAAAGAATTTCAACTCGAATCAAAACTCCAATAAACAATTAGCTAGCAGATTAATCGTTTAATGGCGATAATAAAATAATTGTGAAATCCCGGGTTGTTACAACACCCCAAACAAGCAAGAGGTCGTAAGCATTGGAGGGTGGTCTAGGCATGGCCATGAGCAACTATGAAGGGTGATGAGTTTATTGGTTGTTTAGTTTAGGTAGGAAGATGGAAACTTGGTGGAAGCTTGTGCTTGGTTGTTTTCTTAGTTTTAGGTACGTTAACTTACTAATTAAATGAATATGAAGTGTCTATTTTGTTGTTTGAACTACATGAATATTGCTTGACTTTATACAGCGATGTTTTATTGCGATTCTTGCTTTGGAAAGTAAATGACATGTGTAAATGATGTGTTTGGACTTGTATGACTTTTTATGACTTGTTGCATAACCTTGAAACAAAGCATATAGGGTTTTGTTAACAATGGTTTGAGTAGGACTTGATTTGGTTATTGTTTTATAGCGACAATCGTTATTAACGTACTTTGAAAATGCCTTGTGTTCAACATTTTCTATGATTTTTTATAGAGAGATCCTCATGGGTTTCTCAGTATGGTTATGATGTATTATGTATGCATTAGTCACTATAAAAACATCGGATGCTAAAAAGATTTTTATCATATCAAAAATTGATCAAACTTCAGATATATCAAAATTGACCAAGGTCGCCGCCATTGACAATATTCATCAGCAACACTTTTAAAACAGTCGTTTCTCTAATCACGTTTTCCAACATTACAGAAATCTTGTCTTTTTTAGAGTTTATATTGCTTTGAAATGACTTTCAATTTAAGAATTTCGTTTCAATCCTTTTAGGGAAGTTTTCTTACTTATATTAAAGTATTTTAAAAGTAGTTTAGAATTTTTCTGAATTAATAATAATTATGAATTATTAAAAAGGGGCTTATTTTTATAAAAGGTAAACATGTCTCTTTGAAGTTTTAAATAATTTATAAAATAAGGATTTTTAAGTACAATTTTAAATGTTTTAAACCATATTATAAATGTTTTTATATAATATTTTAAATGAATGTTTTAAACCATATTTTAAATGTATATAGTTTTTATAAAATTAGGTAATTATTTTACTAAAGTATTAAAGAGCTTTTGTAATATAATATTTGCTAAATTGTTTTTAGAATCTTATTAAATATCTTAGCTTTATAAATAAATTAATATATATGTATGTGTGTGTGTATCATTTTTAAAGTTTTTAATAAACATACAAGTTTTGGAAAAGTAAGTAAGTCTTTTACAAAAGAATAAAAGGCCATTTTGGATTATAACACTTATGTTATAATAAATGGTTTTGTAAAGTTAATTTTAAACTATAACACCTTTTTTAGTAAGTTTAGATATAATAGATCTTTTGTTGAATGTTTTGAAAGATAATGACAAGTATGAAAAGGTTTTGGATTTGTTGCGACAATGTGTTCATAGCATTTGTCTTTAACCCTTTTTTATTATACTTAGTAAAGTAATTAGATCTCTAATAGGAACATTTTAAAGATAATTATAAATGAAATGGATTTGGGTTTGTAATAATAATGTTTTAATGACACTCATTCTTAACCCATTAAAGTACATTTGTGCAAAATGTGAAATCTTGTTTAAGATTTTTGAATATTCTTATACAATTTGGAAAAAGAATACGGATACATTTCTAAGTATTAAAAAGAGTAGAAATGAATAGCAATGCGTAGAAATGAATAGTGAAATCATAATATACATGTATATATCTTTTGTATAGGTATTTTAGATATATATACACTTTTATAAAGATGTTTTAATTAATAATAGGATTAATTAAATAAAAAGGGATTAGAAGCCGCTTATGTGATGTAATCATGCTCTATGTAACTTAATCGTGCTTGTTTGGCTCAATCATTCTTTGTGTAACTTAATCATGCTTTGTGTAGCTTAATCGTGCTTTATGTGACTTAACCATGCTTTGTGTAGCTTGATCATGCTCTATGTGTTTGTTTATTTATGAAAATATTTAATCGTGCTTAATGTTCGAGTACAATTTAGAAGCAATAGTATTCTAACCTACCGGTTTCACATTTAAACGAGGAATAAAAAGTTGAGAAGGTCAGAAACATGCTAATAATGTTGTTTGTTTACTTATTTATGGAATGTTGTTAGTACTACACTGAATACTAAAAGTCAATGAAGTAGACTTGTCTATCTATGAGAATTAGAAAGAATATTCGAGTAGGGTTTAGATACAATAATGCTCGAACCTATTGGCCTCACTCTTGACCAAGGATTATAAGTTGAGATGGTCGGAAATCTGTTAAGTACATGAAACTTTATTTCTATAAGCAATCTTTTTAGAACTAGATAGTTGACTAGTCAACTATAGAAATTAACTAGTCAACTATAGAAATTGACTAAAATAACTAAAGAAATATATAAAAGAAACACGAGAGTTATATGGTACATTTATCTTCGGTGATGCTATATTGTTCATTAAACTCCTCTTGCACTTTTAGGAAAAATGACAAGGAAATTCGCCCGGATAGGAGATGATCTCCACCCTTAAGTGTTGTCTATTCATTCAGAAGAACTGGGGTTAAGTTAACCAAAATCTACTGATTGGTTTTGGATTGTCCGACAAGCGGGGGAGTGTACTTATATGAAATGACTCGAAGCCATAACCACTTCAAAACCATATATGTAATCTGTGTTCTGGAAGTAGTTGGAAAGATATTTTTTGTACGGTTGCACTGTTATCCTAAGGTTGAGTAGAAGGAGAGGTCAGTATTAACATTTCAAATAATGCTATCATATGGGATTGTCTATCTTGGGGGTGATCCCAAGAGAGAGGAAAAAGTTAACATTCATCGTAGGACTTATGCTGGAATTTATATGAAGACTTGAGATCTATCTGAGATGCTTGAATCCATGTAGAGATTCATGATTTGTTCGAGGTGTTGGAATCTATGTAGAGATTCATGGGCTGTTAGAAATGTTGGAATCTAGAGAGAGATTCGAGATCTGTTTTAGCGATGAAGACTTACACAATGAAATGCTGAATATAACTTTACCATCGATATGACAGAAACCAGAGTAAGGGGCATATCCAGGGGATTTAGCTAAACCAAAGGTATATCATTCTGTATCTAGTGACACTTTCAGAGATGCATGCAAGAACAATGATACTTGGAGCCACGTGATCAGGCGTGGACTAGCTATGGCTTCTCTTTGGTATATTTTATCCAAAGATATACAACGCTCAAAAGGATATCTCTAATCCTTGTGCTGGAGATCCACCTCGGTTTACTGAGGGGTTCTCCATGGAAATCCTTATACATATACGAACGCGACTTAGCGATATTTATTATATACCTATTATTGTTGTGGTTTACACATAACACAACTATTTTTGGATTTGTAATCTACACCCAAGACATTATCTATTATATCACCTTATGTACTTATCAGATGGTTTGGTTTCTCTTGAGGGGAAAACTGCATAGTAATCCATACAGTCTCGAAAGCTACTGCTATATGTTAGACACATATTTCTTGAGTTTCCTACTCCAAGTTTATGTCTGACTCATGGTTTTATATTTTTCTTATTTTCAAGGGTGCTCTTTCGAATGGTCTGGGAAATGCAGGTTTTCGTTGATGTTCTTTGGAGCTTCTAAAGACGAGTGGGATGCTTCCACTCACCTATCATAGTGTTCTTTTCCGTTGCATTACTACAATATGTATATATATATATATATATTAACATTATGAGAACATTAAAACCGTCTAGGACGGTGATAATACTTAGGATTGTAACTCTGAAATGCTATGTATCTTAGAGTGACAATTTGTACTATTTTTGGTATTATATGTTATTGTTCCGTTGTGAGGTTCTGATATTATGTTCTCTTTTCTCTTGTTCTTTTTAATTTACCATATTTTGTCTCTTTGGCACTTGAGCATGGTAGATGAATACCGTGAATGTATTAGTATTGACATTCAGAGGTCGAAAAGTTGAACCATTACACCTACCCACACCACCAGTTTTCTCTGTTATTTGGCCCCCATATGCCTCAGAGGAATAAATATTGGTCCGATATCTTTGATCAAATTGATATTGAACTCTATCTCCTTATGTGGTGCTAATTCGATCAACTCATCAAATATGTTAGGATAGTTTCTGCCTATATGCACAGATGACTACTCGTCATGTAGGACCTTTAGCGAATACAGAAAGTGCATAGGCTGGTTGAGCCCCTAACAAGGTTTGTCATAATCAAAGGTCGGTCTTCTATACCAGGTTTCAATTCTAATCTATTTATCGAATCATTAGATATGAAGGATTGTGAATCCCCTAATATCGAATAGAATATGTATAGAAACATCATAAATGGAAAGCATGCCTTAGATGGTAATGCCCTTCCCCTTCTAATAAAACATGTACATAAATATAATAAATGGAAAGCATGCCTCAAATAGCAATGCCTATTCCCCTTCTGTTTTACTAATGGAGCATTCAACAAAACATGTTCAACATGCATATGCCTTCACAGTCTGCCCCTACTCAACTAGTTCAGGACAATCTTTTGTATTTGGTAAATGCTCTCTTAATTTAGTGATTTTTAAACCACCTCTTCGAATCCCCCATCAATGGGATCAATTAATCACTCCTTAGGAGATAATTCAACGCAATGATAAACAATTCATTAAGAACATTGAATTCAATCACATACACTGACATAAACATATCGCCTCTCTTTAAATTGACGAACTTCCTAACTAATCCAACTTCTAAATAGCCAGCATAAACTTCTCTTCAAAATGAATAACAGATTGATGCCAAGTAAAATGGTCCTCGAGAATCTTAGCTCTAAGGGTGTTCCACTAATTCATACTCTCAAGTTCATGAATCAATTGAAAAATTATATTATTAAGTTTTAATACCAAAGTTACATTACCATGTCAAGAAGTTCTATTACTCGATCAATTGGAGGATGGGATCCAAGGTGCATAGCGAAAAGATATTGGTTCATGGGCTCTCTATGACTTGAGTTCAATCAAAATGGATAACATTCACCTCGACTCTCATACTAAAGGCCTCAGAACTATATTACCCTTCTCTTGAGTTTAATAAATCCCAAAAGTCGCGATGATAAGAACTTCGTTCACCGTTACCATCTTAAATTCAAAACTTTTTAAGAAGAACTAGTAATTGTTAGTTTTATGGTCTACAAACAACTCAAATATCTTGTCCGAAAATAATGTCTTTAGGACTTCGGTGAAAAAACAATGGCAACTAAATCCAAGTTATGCATCGCATAATTCCTTTGATGATTCTTCAAACATTGACTTGCATATGCCAATACTTTTCCTTTATGGATAATAAGGACGACACCAAGACCAATATTGCATGCATTAGTATACACATTAGAGTTTCCTTTGTTCATCTCATCCTTTCTCTCAATTATTTTTGAAGCATTCAAAATTGGCACTATAATAAACTATAACTATAGTGTGGATGGAGTTTTGTAGGTAAATATGACTTTCTTTTCAATGGTGCAGTTATAATAATGCAGTTACTCAAAGGTGTTGACATAATAACATTTTCTTAATGCAGTTGAAATATAAAGTGCTTTAAATTCAAAAAGGTTACCAAATCCAACAAATTTATTACAGTTAAGTAGTTAAAATAGGACTATTTTTCAATAGTAAATTATAACAATGCACTTATTTTCCTTCTCTCGATTGTTTAAAAGCATTTAAAATCTAGATTAAGATAAAATATAGCTGCTTTTTCTTGACGAAGTTAAATTATAAAGCGCTTTAGATCTCAAGAGATTACCAAATTCAACCAAAATACATCATCAAATGATAAGGAAAAGAAAACATACTGTATTCATAACAACATTAAAATTTTATCATATAATAAAACATCAAATACAAGGAAAAAAATTCATCCATTATTTCATTGATAAAATGCAGTAAAAGAAACCTTCAACGTCTATGTGCATCAAAAAATCTTTATACAACAACTTCACTAAGTTTTACACCAACACGTATTATCCAAACTATACCATCAGTTGACGTCTTGTAGAATAAATTCTTGAATAATAAGTAATAAAGTGCTCCTTTCCTTCAACTCATTACTAATTTCAGAAATGCACTAACTCGTTGGGTAATCAATAAGCATATTGTACAACAACCTATTTTTATCCATTATAACATATTTTGATGACATTTCCTTTTGAATTTCACCAAACTTAACTTCATGAAATATGAACCTCATAACATATAAAGTAAGATCATAATTGTAGTAAAAAAACAACAACCAAAAAAATTATCATATATATATATATAATATTTGAATAAGAATATTATCTATTTTTCTACTGAGGATATTATGCAAATTCAGGACATACTGCATCTTTTAAGCTACTCAAAAAATTTCTACTTTGTCTTTCTTTTTATAATAGGTTCAATAAAATTTTTCTACAAAGCAACAAACACAATATAGCAATAACATTAATAATTAATTCCAATATAATCTAAATAAATATCATACATTTAAAACAAATAAACTATAATACAAATCTTTTGTCGATTGGACTCAAGGCAAAATTTATCTTTACTGTAACACAAATTATGTGGATAATTCATATAATAATTAATTTTAGTATACCCTAAGATCAAGTGTACTTATAATTACTGCTTAATTATATTAATAATTCTAGAAGACAAAAAAACTATAATACAAATGTTTTGTCAATTGGACTCGAGGGAAAAATCATTTTCACTATAAAACCATACAATTCCCTATTTACATTTAACTACATTATAGTTAAGCAGTTAAATTTCACCCATAAAACAATACATTTCACTGTTAACATTTAGCTGCATTAGACTTAGTCAAAATTCACCTAAAGCTATACATTTCACTATTATATTTAGCCGTGTTCATTTCGCCTATAAAACTATATAGTTCACCATATACATATAACTACATTAGCCTTATGTAGTTAAACTTCACCTAAAAACTAAACAGTTCACTGTTTATATTTAATTGCCTAAAACTCATGCGGTTAAATTTACCTATAAAATGTAGAGTTCACTACTTATATTTAACAGCATTAGACTTAGTTAAAATTTTAACTAAACTTCAAATACATTTGTACTTCTATTCAAATAATCATCAAATAACAACTTCATATAGAAGATAATATTAAACAAAAACAATTCATAATATACTTACAATCTTGCTTGCTAAATCTTCATGAATTCCATGACCTTAACCTTTGAAAGAATTGAAAAATATCCACTTTTTAACAACATTGTCAAAAATTAACAATGTAAAGTGCTCAAAATTCACAATAGGAAAAAGCATTATCTGAATTTAAATTGAAGGATCGATAACTTCAATCACATCTTCAATATATGTTTGAATATAATTCTTTGCATCATTTAAAACACCATATCTTTAAAAAGAAATTAGTTAATATTTATAACAAATAAGAAAAGGTAACTAATTAAATATAAACAACCATAACGCTGCATAAGTTTGAAAAAAATGCCTACCAAACCTTTCTCTAAGATATTTGCCATACTAGTTAATAATCTGCAAAAAAATATTACAAAAATATAAGTAAATATAACTATACTATACAAATGCATCTAATTATGAAAAGAATAAATTATGTTTATAACATAAGTAAAATCAAAACATAAAATAACTGCATAAGCCAAATGCAGCAAATAGTTAAATATACATTCATCAACCAAATGCAACCGCGTTACACCCTGTAATTTTAACGATAATTAATTAGAAAGGAATTAATTTAATAAATAATAATACCGAAATATAGAATTTTTATAGACGTTAGGATTTGACTATGAAACTTGCACCATTAGGTTCGTGGTGTTTTTTTGATTTATGTAACGACCCTAGATTTTAATTTAATTTAAATTGATAATTTATCGTATTTTTGAATTAAAATTTGTAAAATTGATTATAAATGATGCGAGTTTCCCCGATTCAAATAGAAAATATATTGAGTCATATAAGTTTGAAAATATGTATATATTGGATTTTTAATAAAATAAGAAATAAATGTTTGAGTAAATTCGAATTTAATATATAGGAAATATGAACTACAAACAAAGTATATTTATAAAATATAAATCTATGTATAACAAGACATACAAGTCAATGAAATATTTAAGTTAGAAGTGTAAATAAATTCATACAAGATGAATTATAAAATATAAATTAAACACATTGAACAAAATATAATAACATTTAATGTCATTTATATTACAAAACAAGTAAAATAATATTTTAAGTTAACAATAGAAATTTATTCATATTCCAAAGTATAGAAATAAATAAATAAATTGATTTAAAAAATAAATAAATGAAGATAATTTGAGTTATATAAAATATATGTGTACAAAGAGGAATATAAAACAATAATTTTTATAGTAAAATTTATGATAATTATTTAAACTAAAAATAGAAGTAAAATTAAAATGCAAGAATAAAGCAAATACATTTAAGTAAGCAAAATAAAAGTATACAGTTTTACATAAATAAACAAATAAATAAATAAGAAGTAAATAAAATATAAGATATAACAATATAAAGTAAATATATATATACATATATATCGTAATCTCGTATTAATAAATTAATACAAAATAATACAAATGGAGTAGGCTACAAAAGTAATAAGAGTAAAATAAAAATAGAAGTTCACTTATTTTGTAAAGTAAAACAATTCATACTTAAGCTATGAATAAAAAAATAAGAACATTGATATATATAAAATATAATCAATAAGTATTCAAACAAATAAAATAGGAAACAAAGCAAAAGAATAAATTCAAACAAATACAAATATAAGAGATATAACTAAGCTTGCAAACAAATATAAAAGAGATCAGTAATAAATAAGCAAAGTAAAACAAAACTAAAGCAATGTACAATAGCATGTTAAAGAAAAACAAGAGGAAAAATATAATAAGATAAAAATCTACTTAGCTAACAAATAAACAATTAATGCAAACATATCAGCCGAGCAAATACATGCAAGTAGAAAACAGATAAATAAAAATAATAACAACAAGTATGGAGAGGAAAGTATATTTGTACAAAGCAATAAATGCCATACACCTCAACAATTAATGCAACATACTTCAGCCATGCCTATTATACTAAAATATATAATTAACTTGTACACTTTTCCTATATATCACCTCATATAGAAATAATAACAACCCTGCACACTTCTTAGTTTATATTACTTCATCCCAGTTTCAAGTAGAATCTGAAGTAAAATCCATTTCAAACTAAAACAAACCTGAGGAATTCAAACAAGGGTGCTCAATCTTCATTCTTCAAAACTGTGAGTAACCTCACCCTTAAATGATTAAGCATATATATCTGTTGAATATACATCTTGAGTAAGTATGAAATGTACAAATATCAATTCAATACTATCTGGTACATAGGCAAGAATGATATGTAATGCAGGTGAATTAACAGAGTACTCTCTGTATTTAGCTTTCAAGTTTTGCTTTGAAAAAGAAAAATCAACTTAGAATTCAACTTTCACTTCATTAAATCATCATTAGACTTTGAATTTTAAACAAAACAAGTTTGTTTATACTTAATTTAAGATCTGGAGAAGGTCATCAGTAAAATAGAGCTTTATAACATCTGAAAAATTTATTTTACAGGGAAAATCTTAACTTTATGATTAATGCGAATATCATGAAACTTGAATCAAATTATATGACTTGAATTCATACTGAAAATGATGATTTTTAAGATGGGTTTCGTGATTTTTAGTGGGGTAGTTTGGTAGCAGTTTGAAGTTGAACGGAAATGGGTTTTTAGGGGATTTCTGGCGATCGGGGGTACTAGAGGTGCTAGGGTTGTTCGGGGAGGTGGAGGAGTGATCGATGGTGTCGGGAAAAATATCGTGATGGTTGGGTGATGACCATGGTGGCGGCAGGAGGCATTCGAATTTTGTTGACCTAGTTTTCGCGTGGTCTGGAGCCAAGGTGATTTCGTCACCACGAAACGATCGAGTGTAACGTGCTTCGGGATGATGGAAGTTGGGGCGATGACGAGGACATGGACGGAGGTGGAAGTCCTCAGATGGTCAGAGATCGGAGAGAGGCGCGTTGACAGGTTTTGAGTGTTTCCTGTATTTCTTGCTTCCAGGGTTCGTTTTGGGTTTTTTTACTCAAATTCGATCGAGAGGGTGGAGAGTTATTGGGGAGGTGGCAGTGTGATCAAGGGATAGAACGTGACTTGTAGGTGTGGCCGCGACGGAAAGATGGCCGTGGATGATGATGTGCACGTGCACGTGTCACAGCGTGTATCAGGGAATTGAAAAATTTTTGGGGAAGACGAGACATGTTGGATGATGAAATTGTGAAATTCTGGGGAGGTGGCTGCTCGGGTTTGAAGCAGTGATGATGCTTGCGTATGTGCTTGCCTGAAAAGAAGCAGGGGGGAATTCACGCGTCGAATTTGTGAAATTCTCGTGCGTTTGGAATTTTTGCTCGAAGCAAATAGAAGGGGGCTCGAGTCAAAGTTGTTACGGTTTTTAACCTGATGCTTTAATTCATAGTTTAGGTAAAACTTAAACTACAGTAAAAAAAAAAAAAGAAGAAGAAATGAAGGTGACAGGGGGTGGAGCTCGGGGAATTAGGCCAGGAAACTCGGGTTCAACACGGGTAAACTAGGTTTTTGCCTGGGTTTGTCTCAATGCAAGGTTTTAACATCAGTAAATATAAACAGGTTTTGGTAAATACAAGATAAATACAAGACAAAGGTTTTAATTACAAATTTAAGACCTAATGGAAATTGTAATTAAGAGATGTCATTGCTAATTAAAATATTAATAAGAAAAAAAATTAACTAAATTGAGTTAATTAAAGAATAAGAGTTAATTAGTTTAAATTCTAATTTAGAAGTAATAATTTGTTGATTACGAAAGTAATTTAGTAATTAACGAATAAATAAAAGGGTAATTAATTAAATAAAAATTAATCAATTTTGGGCTAATTAATTAATTAAAGATCATAAATGAAAATGGTATAATCAAAGGTCAATTATTTAATAATTTAAAAGTCGACGAAATATAATTAAAGGTTTAATTACTTAATTAAAGTTTAAAGATTTATTAAGTTAATTAATTTGTAAATTAAGAATTATTGATTGGATATTAATTAATAATTAAAGTTGATTTAATCAAGTGATTAAGCAATTAATTGATTTAAGGATAGTGTGATAAATTAATTTAAGTAATTAATTTGAGAATAATTAATTTATCAAGGGCAAATTATTAAATAAAAGTGATCAAGAATAATTATTAATTAAGGAGTAATTAATGATTAATTAAAGGATAGTTTATTAAATGTTTTAAAATTAATTGATTATCAATTTACCATAACTAGAAAATTTATTCACGGAAATTTATCTAATTAAATTAATCAGATAATTGAATAAATCCTACCTATGGATGCTTGGATTAATTGGATGTTAAACTGTTTGATATCCTTGATATATGATGCTTTATGATTATCCTGATTTGTGTTGTGATCTGTGATATAGTTTATTATTTGTGATATATATATCTGCGAATCTGTGTATGAAAGATAAGCGTTATAGTTATATCGCTTATCGAATATATTGTTGTACTTAAATCTGTGATGATTGAATGATATTGCACTATTGTGTATAACCCCTGGACCACACCATACACACACAATTATGGATTTCACGAGGAAATCGGTTAAGTCACAGATGTTTGAGATAGTTTTAAATTTGAATTTTTAAATTCAAATGTTTTGGAAATGGAATCGGAATAAATGTGAAAAGCTTTTGGAATGGAATTTCAAAATAAAGTTTATTATTTTTAAATTACTTGCTTAAGTTTTGGAATTTAAATAATTTGATTTAAATTTAAATTCAAGACTTGAAATTGAATTCTATGATTTGAAATTAGGGATTAAAGATGTTATATTGGTTATATAAGGATTAAACCATTTTAAAGGTATGGTTTTGGGAGTTTGAATTTAACCCAAGGATTTCAACTCGTATAAATGAATCAGATTTCCAAAATGAAAACTGTTGTTTTCAAATGATAAACACTTTTAGATAAGAACCGAGATTCCAGTTAATTAGGGGAATTTCAAGATTGAATAGAGAAATGATTTTCCTAAGTTATGAATGAATTCTTTTTGAAAACTAAGGATTAAATCTGTTTATTTTTAACAGATTTAAATTGATGATTTGCTTAAATCAAATTGAAATGAAATTGTTTTGAAAGCTATAAGTTAAATCTTTGATTTAGAGATTTAACGAGTTAATCGAATTGAAATGAATATTGATTTGGAAAAATCTGTGAATGAATCTTTTGTTTAAAAGATTAAAATGTGAAAATTGTTTAAACCGTTAAAGGTTGTGAAAATGAATCTTTTTGTTTAAAGATTGAAATGGTAATTGGATTAAACCATTTGAAAGAAAGTTTTGAATTATTAAGTTATGACTTAATTGAAATCCCATTATCCATTTGTTTTTGAAATATCGTGCTCACTATTCGGTTTAACCGGGAAAGGACCTTTGTGTCGTATAACCCATTCTGAATATGTGATTCGACGTTATGGATAGCATTTGAAGACCGGTGTTGAAGACCGAGTATTTGCGAGAGCGATAGGATGACCTGTCGATTGACTCTGCACCGAGTAGCTACGGTATTGAGTTCTCCATATGTGATGGGAAATCCGATCAGGATTGTGAATATCCGAATTGCAAGGGCTTCATAAGAAGTGCCTTCGGTTCTGTTCGAGCCCGGAACAGACTTGTATGGATTGTATGTCTGACATTACAAATTGAGATATAAAGCCGATTTCTTTCAATTATATTTCTGTTGGTGGCGAAGAATTTATTCTCTTAGCTTAACACCCTTCTCTGAGACGTACGAGCTCAGAGGTTATGTAGTTGAATGTTATCAGCGGTATATTCCCAATTTGGTAATGTGACATGCTGAGTGTTGCTGTAAATGATCATTGTGTTGATTATTTGTGATAGGATCGTTTATTTGATCGTCTATCCTGGTGATCATTTCTATGATCATTTGTTGACCCAAAGCATGGCTTTTGTATAAAGTATGTTTTTGTGGACGTGACTTCGTCGAGCCTCACACCCCGGAATGGTCAAAACAGGAAAGAAGCAGCAAGGTTATGAGGGGTAGCTCCCTTTAGGGTATGTGCATTTCCTTTTGGAAAAGGGTGGTATCATGGTATGGAGCCCAGATACTTACTCATGTTGAAAACACTTTATGATTGTGTGAATTGATTGCGAGCGCTCGGTGAAAGGCCCCAAAGGACCGGGGGATGGCATATTCGGTCAGTTGTTACTCAGTTAGGGGTAACCCGGCCTTGTGTTGGTAGAGATCCGGTTTGGTTCTCGGGGATGTCCATCCAGAGGCATTCTCATGTGGCAATGGAAAGTTCCTTGGCCTGATCATTCGTTGGAAATGCAAAGAAACAATACGAGACTTGTACGGTATTAGTTGTAGAACCTGCCATCTAATATGGTAGCTATAGTAGGCATAATATAATGGTACCTATGCTGGCTAAGATTTATATTCTACTTTCGAAATGACTTGTTCTACACTATGCACTAGTAATAATATCAAATGTTGCTTTTTAATGCGTATCAAGCATCTTTGACTAACATAAGAAGAAATCTCCTCCAAGTCTGCGTTTGCATTGTGTGTGTGGCCGGAGGTCTTATGGTAGTCTCATTTTTAAAAAGCATTGCGAATTGACTTTGAAATCTTTTGTTGAATGTTTAAAAGATAAACTGTTTTTGTTTCTCACACCAGTCCCACGACTGATCCAGAGTTTATTGTTTCTTTCCTAAACTCTGGGTGCTCATTATATTTCTACACGAGCAGTCTAGAGTTGGGTTTTTTTCAGACAGTCAGGTTTAGTAGATTATCTAGAGTTAGTTCAGTCTTTGGATCGCACCAGTCTTGCCTAGCTTGGTGCATTGTTATGGGGAGTTCGAGCTATTGCTGGATTGATTCTTGGAAATGGAGTTGCAGTTCACGGAGTTCTCTTTTGAAGACTATTTTAGAGTTATTTGTTCCACTGCTAGATGTCATCTATTTTCTTTTCCGCTGCTATTTTATTGTATCATACCTCTGATGTATATTGATATCTATTGGACCATCTGTTATATCAGATATTGTATCAAAGCTGTATATCAATGTATTATTTTTTTTTTCCGCTGTGTTATTTACTTAATGTTGTTATAAGCTCCGGCGAATCGGATTTGAACGGTCGAATCTATGGCATTCGAATACGATCTAAAGTATGGATGTCGATTTTCGAGCAGGCAAATTCCGCGTCGTTACAATTTATTTTCATATATAAAGTTTTCTAATCGGAGTTTAAATGAAAAACTTTATTAACATTTGAAATTTTGAATCGAAAATAATATATATGTAATTAAGGAAATAAAATGTAATTAATGAAATAAATTAACATTAATGGTTGCTTAGGGCCTAAGTAAGCTTCAATACAAAAACAAACTATCTCAATCGGTTTTAAAAGTAAAGTAAACAATAAATCGAACATCATTAATTAATTTACAAAATTAGTAACAATCGGTCGACCCTTGATATCGACTGATTGAGAGAGGTTGGGGACAACAGTTGACTGATTGAGACTAGCACGAGGGAGTGGTCGATTGGTGAATGTTTTCCGTTGAGTGTTTTGACATGGCCGAAAGGCCCATATTTAAAATAATTTAATCTAATGGCAGGCATTTATTTGAACACCTATAAATATGGGCCTAACTTCTCACTTTTCATCTCATATTTTCTAAAGCAACGCGAAGCTCTGCCATTTTTTGTTCTCTACACACAATGCTTAATTCTGAAATTATTTATAGTTTATATACATACACACAAGTAGAGAATATCAGAGGATAACTGAGAAGAAAAATAAGATTGAATTAAATCATCAAAGCCAAGGAAAATTATAAATCCAAATCTGAATTTAAATTATATCCAAATCTCTTCTTCGGTCTACATTTTTGACAGATGTATGTATGCTTGCATTATGTACATTCAAACAGGGAGAATAAGGGGAGTTAAACTGGAGTAATGGGGATTGGATCTGAAAATTTGAAAAGATAAAAAGATGAGTAGGAAATTATGTGACGCCCACCACAAGACCCATATTAACAAAGAGCATTATGGAGTAATACTGTCTGTTAATGCAGAGAATAAGGCTGGTTAGGAGCGACCATCGTAAGATTTGTCTTATACAAGTATTGAATATGTCGATTGGGTGCTCTATTTTTTTCTTTTACCTTTCTCAAGTGGATCGACATATTCAATAAATGTTTAACACAAAACTACTGTGTGACAACAAATACAACATATCACAGAACAGCAGTCACACACACACACACACACACACACACACACATAAACAGATACATCACGGTGCACTACATAGTGAAACACAAGTGGTGGTACATAGACTATAATATAAACATCGACCAAAAAGAATATGTACATATTAGAGTACATAAAATAACTACAAGACTACACAAAAGATGACTAGCATCCAAAAGAAAGCTAGATAATCCATAGCAAAAGCAGCATAACAGTAATCTACAATAGGTGAGTAACTTGAAACAACTCGGTCTGACTGGAGTATATAAAATACACGGGTCAATCTAGCTTAAATAAACTGATTATGTAACGGCCCGATTTTACGACGCCCGAAAGTCGACATTAATACGTCCACTGTATCAAATGTCGCACAGTTGAATGCCGAAAAATCGAACCGTTAGGGTTTAAGAAGAAGAAGATAGAAGAGAAATAGAAACAATAACAGAGTCTCACATTTCGCAGCGTAACCATATATAATAGATAAAGAATAACCTTTAAAACAAAACACTATATCAATTTATACATCACAATATCAGAGTTTACAACGACATCATACAGACACTTGCAGTCTTTTAAACTTGACCATATGAAACACTAACCACACGCAACGGACATTACATAGTAAGAGATACGTCTCGCCATCCAGCTTCAACTCCCGATCTCCACAGCAACTCTTTTCTGACTTCGCTCCCGAATAACTGACAACCTGACTCTAGGATGCCCGTGTGGAAAATTGTGGGCACCCAAAGTTTAGAAAGGGAACAATAAACTCCAGGTCAGTCATGGGACTAGTGTGGGATCTTAAAACAGTTATTCTTTTACCGAAGAAAACAAAGGAATTTAAAAGAAATTCGCTATGCTTTTTGAAAATGAAACTATCATAAGGCCTCCCGCCACACACACAATGCAAACGCAGAATTGGAGGAGATTTCTCCTTATGATAGTCAAACATGCTTAATACACAAAATCCTTTCGATATTATTATTAGTGCATAATGTGGAAAACATTTCTAAAGTATAATATTAATCTTAGCCAGCATAGACATTCCGAACTATGCCTACTATAGCTACCATCTAAACAGTGGGGCGCCACCATAAGTAGATGGCAGGTTATACAACTAAAACCGTACAAGGCGCGTATTGGAGTTTGGATTTCCAACAAATGGACAGGCTAAGGAACTTCCTACTGCCACATGGGTACGCCTCTAGAGGGACGTCCCGAAAACCTAACCGGATCTCTGCCGACATAAGGCCGGGTTACCTCTGCAAAAATAGGTAACTACTGACACGAGGACTCCATACCATGATACTACTTCTATTCAGAAGGAAATGCACATACCCTAAGGGGGACTACCCCCTATAACCATGCTGCATCCTTCCTGTTTCGACCATTCCAGGGTGTGAGGTTTGACGAAGCCTCATCCACAAAGCTACGCTTTTCACAAAAGCCATGCTTCGATCAACAAACGATCAGCAGCACTTCGTATGCCACATTACCAAATTGGGAATATATCACTAGTAACCATCAACTACACAACCTCTGAGCTCGTACGTCTCAGAGAAGGGTGTTAAGCTAAGAGAATAAATTCTCCGCCACCAACAGAAATATATTTGACAGAAACCAGCTTCGCATCTCAAAGTGTAACGTCAGAAACACATCCATGCAAGTCCGTTTCGAGTTCGAACGGAACCGAAGGCACTTCCAAAGTAGTCCTTGCAAATTCGGATATTCACTAATCACGCCCGGAATCCCCATCACAAAGGGTGATAAAATCTCTATACCGGAGCAATCCCAGTGCAGAGACATTCGACAGGTAATCCTTTCGCTTTCGAAAATACCCGGTCTTCAACACCATCTTCAAATGCAATCCCATTTTGAAGTATCGTTATTCGAAATGGGTTTTATGACACAAGGTCCTCTCCCGGCTAATCCGAATAATGAGCGCTTATTTAAAAATAAATAAGTGTTACATGCAGATTCAAACAAATCACAACAAATTCGACTTTGATCTTTTAACAAAAGATTCATCACAATCACAAAGGTTCGATGTGGGTTTTCAATATCCAGTTGGAATTCGACTCCCGGTCGCATCGAAATTCAAATGCCATTTAAAAAGGCCAATATTGATAGTCGGTTATTTAACTATCAATCATCATTCACAACAATCACTGGATTTCAATAATTTTCTCCTAATTATTATTTTCAACATATTTTCGCAAGATAAATTTTTTCTCTTAAACACTTTGAAAACAAATCCTAATCAATTTCACACTTCAATCCTTTGAAATAAATTTCAAATCAATTTTTTTCCTTACGCGGAAAGCATTTCCAAATATTTATTCATTTCCATTGAAAATCTGCCAATTTCAAATATTTCAAAATGATATAAAATACTTAGTCAAATATATTTGGAAACATTTAAAATAAACTATTTTAGAATATTTGCTTCAATATTAGTTATGAAAAATATTATACTAATATCTCATATAAAAATTCAAGTCCAAAACTAATTTTAAAATAAAATATGTAGATAGAGTATAAATATTTAAATAACTATTTTCTAAACCAAATATAAATTTAAATCTTTAAAATAACCCTTATATAATTAACTAAATACATTTTTTACTTTAAAACAATTTCCAAAATTAATTTCTCCAACAAATATTATTTTAAAACCAAATCTAGAACTTTTAAATTTTATTCAAAAGCTATTTCAAAAATATACTCGGCTTTTCAGGGAAGAATTCTTTTTCCATTACAAAATGGTCTATTTAAATAATTAATAAATCTTCTCGATTTATTTTAATTTACATTCCAAATTTGTAAATTTCTTTTACATTTTTTTGAAAATAAACTGATATTTATTTTTAAAACAAAATTCTCCTTCCTTTATAAAATTTCCATTGTGAATTTTGAACCTTCAAATATCCAACAATATGCGATTTTCAAATCTTTTTCCAAATATTCACTTTCAACAGCCAAATCAATTTTTAAATTGATTTCCAAATTTATGTCAATCGCCAAATCAAATTCCAGATTGTTTTCTAAATTTGTTTCAATCCACAAATCAATTTTCATATTGATTTCCCAAGGGTTTTATTTTTAAAACACCAAATTAATCTTCAAATTTAATTTCTAAAATATTTCAATTACCAAGTTCAATTTCAAATTGATTTCTAAATTTATTTCTAACAAATAAATTTTCATATCAATTTCCCAAAGGTTTATTATTTTATACCAAATTAATTTCAAACTGATTTCCCAATTTATTTCCAAAACACCAAACCAAATTCATAAATCGATTCCTAAGATTTATTTTAACTCCAAATTAATTCCCAAATCAATTTCTAAAATTAATTTCAACTCCAAATTAAATTTCAAATTTAATTTCTAAATTTATTTCCTTTTGAAATAAATTTATTTATCTCTTTCAAATATTTAAAATCTGTATCTTAAATAAATTCTTCAGCTATTAAACAACATTCTCTATTAGAAATATTTCCTATATTTTTGGAATTTATTCGATCGGATTATAAGAATCAACTTTAATACTTTAATTGTAATGGTCTAGGCTTTTCTACTTTAATTTTCAAAAATCCAATTTCGTATTTCCGGTATCCTACGATACCAAAAATATATTCGGCTAAATTTTATCCTTCAATGGTTTCAATCACAAATAATCAACACAAAATTTTGAAAACAAATCAAAATGTTTGAGGAATCTAGTTGGATCTCTCCAACCTGTTTCCCTGCATCCACAGACGTTAGCGCAATAATTAAATACCAATTCCACTTCGAGGTGGAATATCGCGGTATATGGGATTAATATTATATCATCCGCTATTATGCGGCGCAATAGGGTCTCATCTTGTAACAACCCTGAATTTTGAACAATTTAAATTGAAAATATTTAATTAATTTTAAATATTTGAATGATGGTTTAGTTTGAATTCCCAATATAACTATGAATTGGCGATTAAATTTTAGAATTTAATCTATTGATAGTTGAATAAAAATTTGAATTTGACTTTGGAGTTTGAAATTGAACGTTAAATTTGTATATAAAATTCGAACTAATGACTTAGAAAAAATAGTTTGGATTTACGAATTATTTTTATGTAAATTTATAAATTGATGTTAATAGTTGATATTCAAAACGTTTATATATCTATGAAATTTACTAAAGAAAATATCTACAAAACAAATTGAATTTAAAATGGAAAATAATAATAATAATAATATATATAATATAAAGAGTACCACTGCCTTACTTTTATCAGCTACAAACACGCCTTAACCCACGCCAAAAATCACGCCTTGAATCACGTTTCCCCTCTTCCTCACAAAAACACGAGGCCGAAACCCTCTTCATTTCAGAAAAATAAATAAAAATAAAATGAGTAAATAAAAAAATTAATGGCGGCCTCGAGTATTCCTTTTCGTCCTTCGATCCAAGCTAGGGCTTTTCAAAATCTAGGGCTTCGGCTTCAATTTTTCTCGACCGCTTCAAGCAAAGTGAGTAAATTTTTCTTACTCACATCTAATTCGATTTCAGGTATATGTGATTTTGTGTTATGGGCCTTAAACTTGATATTGATGGTGTTCCTTATATTATCTACTGTGAAAAGAAAAAGGAAACGATTTCGGCATTTGTCTTGAACTGTAAAACCTGCTTCATTGAGTTTGATGGGTTTTTTATCACTTGAATTCGACTTTGAGTTATTTTGTTGTTTTTCTTTGGAGAGTGGGATGCTTCTGTCTAATAATAAAAGGTTCATGTTGTATTGACGTTTGAATTGATTTTGTGTTGCTTTTGAGTTGAACCGGTACATTTCCTTCGGCTCTGACTTTGAGCATTTTTCTGTGACATTGGTCTTGACCAATTAAACTTGATTTTTGCCTCGGCTTGCACTAGATCGTGTATTAGCTTTGGCCATTATAATTCTGACCTTGCTTCAAAGTATGGCTTTCTTTGACGTTGGGATCGACACTGTCTTTGTGGCTTTGTTCGAACTAACTATTTAAGCTTGAAATTGATTTTTTTGTGTCGTTTTGCTTGACGTTGGCTTTGCATTTCTGTGTAATGGTTTCGGCCCTTATATCTTTGATTTTGATAACCTCGGCACTGTCACTATCCACTGGTCACTGATAGTTTGGTTTGGGTGGTGATTCACTGTTGTAACCTGTTTTGATTGTGCTTCCCTTGTTGTGCTTCCCTTTGTAGTTGCATACATGTTGTGCACTACTTACATTGCCCACTGTATTTCCAAACTAAGGATAATTACACACCTTAGCATCTTGCTTTGATAATTATTTAGTCCCTGTTAGTTCACGCTTTGAATTGAAGAATATGCCATTATATATGCTAATTTGTGATTGCACTTCATTTTCTTACTTTGTCCCTGTCAGTTAATGGTAGCTTGCATTATAGCAATGAAATATGGGTATGCATTGTTTAAGTTGAAAATGGATCTGTTTGATTTTTATTTTTCCGTCCCATACCTTGGCTCGCTGATTTGTAACCTGTGCTAGTGCCTTGAAATATGACATAAAATCTTTTGTATAATTAGCATACGTTTCTGTCATTCTATCCTTGTTTATTTTTGTTGCCTTCACCCGAAACCTCCATGTGGTGGCTGCAGTTATGGTTGCAGTTTTCCCTTGAGTTCAAAGTGGGGCTGCAGTTCATTTTTATGAAAATTTTGCACTTGTTGAAGTGTGCAGTAATGAGTGGTTTGGGAACTTGTTTTCTCGAGTTTACTTGAGTATATGCAAACAGTTGCATTTCGACCTGGCCATGTTGCATGAGTTTTGGTGTTGCAGCTGCGTTGAGTCACTAACTTGACCTTTTGCATTTTGTTGAAGTTTTGATTTGGGCCTATTTAATTGCAGTCTACATTTCTAATAGTAGATTTGCATTTGAATTTATAGTCTATTACACTGTTAGTTTTATTCGCAGTTGTGTTGAGTCACTGACTTGACCTCTGCAGCTTCGATTTCTGTTAGTATTCACTGTTGTGATGATTTCTATTTCTTCACTGTTGTGGCGAGGCCGTACATGCGTGCGTGTACAGCAGCCACACAGTATTGATTTTAATTGATATTTCCTTTTGCTTCGAATCCATTGATCTTCTGCGTATTTCATAGACTGTATTGGCGAGGCAGTGCATGCATGCATGTACTGCAGCCAATCAGTATTGATGTTTTTAACGATATTTTAATTGTTTGAATTGTTTGATTTAATTTCATGATTTTGTTGTAAATTGCCGTTTAGGCAATTCTGATGTTTTTTTTCTAAATTATCTTCATTAATAATCCTCCTATCTATCTTCGTCGATAATTTGAATCTACTGATTATTGTTTAGCACTGTTAAGTGTTATATTTACCGTTATCCGATTTCTTGTTAAAGGATCGGATAGGTGAAGTTATATTTGACTGTCGTCTAATTGTCAATTGATTACTATTGCCTCTGCACTAATAACTGAGTTTGAATTAGACTGATCCGTGTATTATTTTCTTTTGAATGTAATACTCGGGTCAGACCCAATATTTTACAGCTTGAAGATTTTCGGGCAGCGAAGTTAGAGAGAGGGGGGATAACGCTTCACTTTAGCTTTTCGGGGGTTTATTTTTGTACTTTAAAGAAATATTCCACTGTATAAATTAATGCATTGTACAAACTCTGATATATGAACAAAAATTCATTTATGTGAAATATAATTATTCTGTGTTTCTGTGGCTGATTCTGTTTAAACTCTATAAACTGAATAACAATCCGTCATTTTGAACGTTTCAAGTTGGTTTAATTACCGACTAGGGGCGGTCAGAAGGACGGGTCGTTACAAAAGTGGTATCAGAGCTTTGGTTTATACAAAGCTCAGTTTATGATGTTTAATATGAATAGTTAGTAGAATCACTTTACAGAAAACATTTTTTAAATTTAAAGAAGTATAAGATTGTTTTCTTTGAAAAATAAAAGGTATTTTGAAAATTCAAATCTTTTTCGGATAACCAACCTCTCTTTTATACCTCTATAATTTTAGGTTTGCGATAGCTTCTCTTCGATAAGGTCTCCTTAGATTTGTGTCCCGATCATTCGAAAACCCATTATCGAATTGCTGAGATTTATGAAAAATAAAAAATAAGTGAAGTAAATTAATGAATTGGTTTGAATCAAATATTTTGAATATCTCCAGAGTAATAATTGTGAAATAAAATGACATGTCAATTTAGTATAGCCAAGGGGATCATTGAACTATAACTTGGGAATTTGATTCTGAATTCTTTTGAGAAATTGATTTCAAATGTTTTGAAGAATGATTTAGTAAATAAATGGATTATAAGTACTTAACTTATAATATGGACTTTTGGTATATAATTGAGTTATATAAATTAAATTGAATTAATGAAGGAGATTTATAAATCGAAGTTTTATAAATAGAAATGGAATTTGTAAAGATTATTTATAAATTCGAAACCAATTGAATTTGATAAATGAAACATAGAAGTTATTAAAGGAGATATATTCGTGATTTTGGACAGCGAATTATCCTTTAAGTTAAATATTGTGATAGTAAATGTTGGTTGGGAATTTTATCCACAATTTTGGACAGTGAATAATCTTTTAAATAAAAAGTGTAGAAATACTGAATTGGGTAAATAAGGTATATTCACGATTTTGGACAGTGAATATATTACTAAATAAAACGGATATGTTTTAGGGAAGTGATATTATGAAATGAAGTTAATGGTTTTAAAGATGTTTTAAAATGCATTAAGTATCAAATACATAGATTTCAACATTCATTGTCGAAATAGACGTTTTCGAGAAATAAGGAAATGGTGGACTATAACACTGTTGTTATAGTAAATGGTTTTCGAAAGGGAATGTTTTATATAGTATTGGGATTTATATATCTATCTTAAATTCGAATTTCCTATACTAGTGATTTTGAGTTGTCGTAACGATGTTTTACGTAACATTCGTTTTGGCTCAAATAAATGTGTTTAAAAGAGCGCTTTCCTTAAAGATGGAATATATACTTGATTATGATTTAACTATATTGAATATTTTTTCAAGTGTTGAAAATAAATGGATTTGTGAATTACTTATTATTAAATAAGTATGGAAATGTTTTCCAATATGAAATGGAAAGTTTGAAATTCTATCTTTTAAAGATAAATTGAAAAAAAATGAATATTTGAAATTTGTTTCCAATGGTTAAGTGTGGAAAATTATATATATCTTGTAAAGATATTTATGGGAAATTTGAACAATTAGTTCAACTTGAAATTTTTCAAAAAGATTGAATCTTGAGTTAAATTGAGTTTAACTTCGCCACCAAAAACAATATAAGTTGAGCTTTGAATTTCAGATAGTCGATTTGGATTGTATGTCTAACATGGTGAATTGATTACATAGCAATTGATCTCTATTAAATATATATCTGTGGTGGCGGAGAATTTATTCTTTTAGCTTAACACCCTTCTCTGAGACGTACGAGCTTAGAGGTTATATATCAGTAGACATCAATTATGTGTTGAGAATTGACAATGTAACGTGAATACCAAATCGAATGTGAACTCGATGATGAATTGGATTATGAATGTGAATTGGGTTTGAGATAACCTTAAATTTTCAAATCGATTTAGAGGAAAATTTTAAATGAGATGGAAAATTTTGGAATCCTCTATTTGTTATGAATATGAGATATTATGGTTTTCGTAACTTATATATGTGAATGTAATAATTCGAAAACCATCAGTTTGAAAAGTCATTATTATGAAAATCCTATATAAGTTTACATAGGTATGATATGTACGAAATGTGAAATGAAGTACTATATGTATATGACATATGTTTTCTAAAACTGAGGATATGGAAAAGTACCTTCCATTTAAAATTTGTGAAGGTGATTGGAACTCGGTGTGAGTGTCCATTTGAAAATCGTAGCTACGTAGAATTTCCATAAGTTGGAATGTCCATTTGGACTAGAATCCCTCACGATGGATCATCGTGTTGGGATCATGTGAATTGATGATGTATGCTAGCGTAATTCGTGGGGCGTGATGCCTACAGTTACAAGCGTTTCCACTGGGATAGTGGCGCAACCGCCGCGTAAACTGCGATCTAGAGGCCAAAGCGAAATTTGAGGGGTGAGATGCCTACGGTCACAAGCGTTTCTACTGGGATAGTAGCGAAACCGCCGTGTGAACAGCGATCTATGGCAACAACCATGGCGAAATTCAAGGGAGATGTGAAATCTACAGATTACAAGCGATTCTACTGGGATAGTAGCGTAACTGCCGGGTAAACTGTGATCCATGGAGGAATGTGCTTTCCATATCCATCTTTAAAAGATTTTTTAGTATTTTCACTGGGAGTTGAAGCAAGTATATTTAGTACTTGGAGATTTTTAGTCCTGCGCCTGGCCAGCGTATGCCTAATGTCTACGAGAACGACGATGGACTTGTTAAACTTCAAGTTAGCAAGTATTTTCAAAACTTTAGATAGCAAATCAATAGTCTGAAATTAAAATTACATAATTCCAACCTAATGAATTAAAGAAGAAGATCTTTAAAATATCTTGAAAGTCCACAGCTTTGAAAAAAATATATGATATGCAAATCTCTAGCATGAAAAATTGCAAGTTTAAATTTGAGTTTTGTAAGTCGAAAATTTTGGTAAAAGACTTTTGCGTCTTGATTGTAGAAATAATGAACAAAGCTTGTGAGGTAAAATAAATGGAATGAATCCTATGTTTATTTATTTTTAATAAGATTCGAACTTGGTAAAAATTGTGTAGGGTATAAATATCGGTGAGATTTTAACAATCGTTTTTCCTAACTTGTAATTTCGGGACAAATTCTTTTAAGGGGGGAAGATTGTAACAACCCTGAATTTTGAACAATTTAAATTGAAAATATTTAATTAATTTTAAATATTTGAATTATGGTTTAGTTTGAATTCCCAATACAACTATGAATTGGCGATTAAATTTTAGAATTTAATCTATTGAAAGTTGAATAAAAATTTGAATTAGACTTTGGAGTTTGAAATTGAACGTTAAATTTGTATATAAAATTCGAACTAATGACTTAGAAAAAATAGTTTGGATTTACGAATTATTTTTATGTAAATTTATAAATTGATGTTAATAGTTGATCTTCAAAACGTTTATATATCTATGAAATTTACTAAAGAAAATATCTAAAAAACAAATTGAATTTAAAATGGAAAATAATAATAATAATATATAATATAAAGAGTACCACTGCCTTACTTTTATCAGCTACAAACACGCCTTAACCCACGCCAAAAATCACGCCTTGAATAACGTTTCCCCTCTTCCTCATAAAAACACGAGGCCGAAACCCTCTTCATTTTAGAAAAAAAACGAGTAAATAAAAAAATTAATGGCGGCCTCGAGTATTCCTTTTCGTCCTTCGATCCAAGCTAGGGCTTTTCAAAATCTAGGGCTTCGGCTTCAATTTTTCTCGACCTCTTCAAGCAAAGTGAGTAAATTTTTCTTACTCACATCTAATTCGATTTCAGGTATATGTGATTTTGTGTTATGGGCCTTAAACTTGATATTGATGGTGTTCCTTATATTATATACTGTGAAAAGAAAAAGAAAAAGAAAACGATTTCGGCATTTGGCTTGAACTGTAAAACCTGCTTCATTGAGTTTGATGGGTTTGTTATCACTTGAATTCGACTTTGAGTTATTTTGTTGTTTTTCTTTGGAGAGTGGGCTGCTTCTGTCTAATAATAAAAGGTTCATGTTGTATTGACGTTTGAATTGATTTTGTGTTGCTTTTGAGTTGAACTGGTACATTTCCTTCGGTTGTGACTTTGAGCATTTTTCTGTGACATTGGTCTTGACCAATTAAACCTGATTTTTGCCTCGGCTTGCACTAGATCGTGTATTAGCTTTGGCCATTATAATTCTGACCTTGCTTCAAAGTATGGCTTTCTTTGATGTTGGGATCGACACTGTCTTTGTTGCTTTGTTCGAACTAACTATTTAAGCTTGAAATTGATTTTTTTTGTGTCGTTTTGCTCGACGTTGGCTTTGCATTTCTGTGTAATGGTTTCGGCCCTTATATCTTTGATTTTGATAACCTCGGCACTGTCACTGTCCACTGGTCATTGATAGTTTGGTTTGGGTGGTGATTCACTGTTGTAACCTATTTTGATTGTGCTTCCCTTGTTGTGCTTCCCTTTGTAGTTGCATACATGCTGTGCACTACTTACATTGCCTACTGTATTTCCAAACTGAGGATAATTACACACCTAAGCATCTTGCTTTGATAATTATTTAGTCCCTGTTAGTTCACGCTTTGCATTGAAGAATATGCCATTATATATGCTAATTTGTGATTGCACTTCATTTTCTTACTTTGTCCCTGTCAGTTAATGGTAGCTTGCATTATAGCAATGAAATATGGGTATGCATTGTTTAAGTTGAAAATGGATCTGTTTGATTTTTATTTTTCCGTCCCTACCTTGGCTCGCTGATTTGTAACCTGTGCCAGTGCCTTGAAATATGACATAAAATCTTTTGTATAATTAGCATACGTTTCTGTCATTCTATCCTTGTTTATTTTTGTTGCCTTCACCCGAAACCTCCATGTGGTGGCTGTAGTTATGGTTGCAGTTTGCCCTTGAGTTCAAAGTGGGGCTGCAGTTCATTTTTATGAAAATTTTGCACTTGTTGAAGTGTGCAGTAATGAGTTGTTTGGGAACTTGTTTTCTGGAGTTTACTTGAGTATATACAAACAGTTGCATTTCGACCTGGCCATGTTGCATGGGTTTCGGTTTTGCTGCTGCGTTGAGTCACTAACGTGACCTTTTGCATTTTGTTGAAGTTTTGATTTGGGCCTATTTAATTGCAGTCTACATTTCTGATAGTAGATTTGCATTTGAATTTCTAGCCTATTACACTGTTAGTTTTATTCGCAGTTGTGTTGAGTCACTGACTTGACCTATGCAGCTTCGATTTCTGTTAGTATTCACTGTTGTGATGATTTCTATTTCTTCACTATTGTGGCGCGGCCGTATACGCGTGCGTGTACAACAGCCACACAGTATTGATTTTAATTGATATTTCCTCTTGCTTTAGATCCATCAATCTTCTGCGTATTTCATAGACTGTATTGGCGAGCCAGTGCACACGTGCGTGTACTGCAGCCAATCAGTATTGATGTTTTTAATGATATTTTAATTGTTTGAATTGTTTGATTTAATTTGATGATTTTGTTGTAAATTGCCGTTTAGGCAATTCTGATGTTTTTTTTTTCTAAATTATCTTCATTAATAATCCTCCTATCTATCTTCGTTGATAATTTGAATCTACTGATTATTGTTTAGCACTGTTAAGTGTTATATTTACCGTTATCCGATTTCTTGTTAAAGGATCGGATAGGTGAAGTTATATTTGACTGTCGTCTAATTGTCAATTGATTATTATTGCCTCTATGCACTAATAACTGAGTTTGAATTAGACTGATCCGTGTATTATTTTCTTTTGAATGTAATACTCGTGTCAGACCCAGTATTTTACAGCTCGAAGATTTTCGGGAAGTGAAGTTAGAGAGAGAGGGGGATAAGGCTTCACTGTAGCTTTTCGGGGATTTATTTTTGTACTTTAAAGAAATATCCCGCTGTATAAATTAATGCGTTGTACAAACTCTGATATATGTACAAAAATTCATTTATGTGAAATATAATTATTCTGTGTTTATGTGGCTGATTCTGTTTAAACTCTATAAACTGAATAACAATCCGTCATTTTGAACGTTTCAAGTTGGTTTAATTACCGACTAGGGCGGTCAGAAGGGCGGGTCGTTACAAAAGTGGTATCAGAGCTTTGGTTTTACAAAGCTCAGTTTATGATGTTTAACATGAATAGTTAGTAGAATCACTTTAAAGAAAATGTTTTTGAAATTTAAAGAAGTATAAGATTGTTTTCTTTGAAAAATAAAAGGTATTTTGAAAATTCAAATCTTTTTCGGACAACCCACCTCTCTTTTATACCTCTCTAATTTTTGGTTTGCAATAGCTTCTCTTTGATAAGGTCTCCTTAGATTTGAGTCCCGATCATTCGAAAACCCATTATCGAATTGTTGAGATTTATGAAAAATAAAAAATAAGTGAAGTAAATTAATGAATTGGTTTGAATCAAATATTTTGAATACCTCCAGAGTAATAATTGTGAAATAAAATGACATGTCAATTTAGTATAGCCAAGGGGATCATTGAACTATAACTTGGGAATTTGATTCTGAATTCTTTTGAGAAATTGATTTCAAATGTTTTGAAGAATGATTTAGTAAATAAATGGATTATAAGTACTTAACTTACAATATGGACTTTTGTTATATAATTGAGTTATATAAATTAAATTGAATTAATAAAGGAGATTTATAAATCGAAGTTTTATAAATAGAAATGGAATTTGTAAAGATTATTTATAAATTCGAAACCAATTGAATTTAATAAATGAAACATAGAAGTTATTAAAGGAGATATATTCGTGATTTTGGACAGCGAATTATCCTTTAAGTTAAATATTGTGATAGTAAATGTTGGTTGGGAATTTTATCCACAATTTTGGACAGTGAATAATCTTTTAAATAAAAAGTGTAGAAATACTGAATTGGGTAAATAAGATATATTAACGATTTGGACAGTGAATATATTATTAAATAAAACGGATATGTTTTAGGGAAGTGATATTATGAAATGAAGTTAATGGTTTTAAAGATGTTTTAAAATGCATTAAGTATCGAATACATAGATTTCAACATTCATTGTCGAAATAGACGTTTTCGAGAAATAAGGAAATGGTGACTATAACACTGTTGTTATACTAAATGGTTTTCGAAAGGGAATGTTTTATATAGTATTGGTATTTATATATCTATCTTAAATTCGAATTTCCTATACTAGTGATTTTGAGTTGTCGTAACGATGTTTTACGTAACATTCGTTTTGACTCAAATAAATGTGTTTAAAAGAGCGCTTTCCTTAAAGAATGGAATATATACTTGATTATGATTTAAGTATATTGAATATTTTTTCAAGTGTTGAAAATAAATGGATTTGTGAATTACTTATTATTAAATAAGTATGGAAATGTTTTCCAATATGAAGTGGAAAGTTTGAAATTCTATCTTTTAAAGATAAATTGAGAAAAAATAAATATTTGAAATTTGTTTCCAATGGTTAAGTGTGGAAAATTATAAATATCTTGTAAAGATATTTATGGGAAATTTGAACAATTAGTTCAACTTGAAATTTTTCAAAAAGATTGAATCTTGAGTTAAATTGAGTTTAACTTCGACACCAAAAACAATATAAGTTGAGCTTTGAATTTCAGATAGTCGATTTGGATTGTATGTCTAACAGGGTGAATTGATGACATAGAAATTGATCGCTATTAAATATATATCTGTGGTGGCGGAGAATTTATTCTTTTAGCTTAACACCCTTCTCTGAGACGTACGAGCTTAGAGGTTATATATCGGTAGACATCAATTATGTGTTGAGAATTGACGATGTAACGTGAAATCCAAATCGAATGTGAACTCGATAATGAATTGGATTATGAATGTGAATTGGGTTTGAGATAACCTTAAATTTTCAAAACGATTTAGAGGAAAATTTTAAACGAGATGGAAAATTTTGGAATCCTCTATTTGTTATGAATATGAGATATTGTGGTTTTCGTAACTTATATATGTGAATGTAATAATTCGAAAACCATCAGTTTGGAAAGTCATTATTATGAAAATCCTATGTAAGTTTACATAGGTATGATATGTACGAAATGTGAAATGAAGTACTATATGTATATGACATATGTTTTCTAAAACTAAGGATATGGAAAATTACCTTCCATTTAAAATTTGTGAAGGTGATTGGAACTCGGTGTGAGTGTCCATTTGAAAATCGTAGCTACGTAGAATTTCCATAAGTTGGAATGTCCATTTGGACTAGAATCCCTCACGATGGATCATCGTGTTGGGATCATGTGAATTTATGATGTATGCTAGCATAATTCGTGGGACGTGATGCCTACAGTTACAAGCGTTTCCACTGGGATAGTGGCGCAACCGCCGCATAAACTGCAATCTAGAGGCCAAAGCGAAATTTGAGGGGGGAGATGCCTACGGTCACAAGCGTTTCTACTGGGATAGTAGCAAAACCGCCGTGTGAACCGCGATCTATGGCAACACCATGGCGAAATTCAAGAGAGATGTGAAATCTACATATTACAAGCGATTCTACTGGGATAGTAGCGTAACCGCCGGGTAAACTGTGATCCATGGGGGAACGTGCTTTCCATATCCATTTTAAAAAGATTTTTAAGTATTTTCACTGGGAGTTGAAGCAAGTATATTTAGTACTTGGAGATTTTAGTCCTGCGCCTGGCTAGCGTATGCCTAATGTCTGGGAGAACGACAATGGACTTGTTAAACTTCGAGTTAGCAAGTATTTTCAAAACTTTAGATAGCAAATCAATAGTCTGAAATTAAAATTACGTAATTCCAACCTATTGAATTAAAGAAGAAGATCTTTAAAATATCTTGAAAGTCCACAGCTTTGAAAAAAAAAATATGATATGCAAATCTCTAGCATGAAAAATTGCAAGTTTAAATTTGAGTTTTGTAAGTCGAAAATTTTGGTAAAAGACTTTTGCGTCTTGATTGTAGAAATAATGAACAAAGCTAGTGAGATAAAATAAATGGAATGAATCCTATGTTTATTTATTTTTAATAAGATTCGAACTTGGTAAAAATTGTGTAGGGTATAAATATCGATGAGATTTTAACAATCGTTTTTCCTAACTTGTAATTTCGGGACGAAATTCTTTTAAGGGGGGAAGATTGTAACAACCCTGAATTTTGAACAATTTAAATTGAAAATATTTAATTAATTTTAAATATTTGAATGATGGTTTAGTTTGAATTCCCAATATAACTATAAATTGGCGATTAAATTTTAGAATTTAATCTATTGAAAGTTGAATAAAAATTTGAATTTGACTTTGGAGTTTGAAATTGAACGTTAAATTTGTATATAAAATTCGAACTAATGACTTAGAAAAAATAGTTTGGATTTACGAATTATTTTTATGTAAATTTATAAATTGATGTTAATAGTTGATCTTCAAAACGTTTATATATCTATGAAATTTACTAAAGAAAATATCTACAAAACAAGTTGAATTTAAAATGGAAAATAATAATAATAATAATAATAATAATATATAATATAAAGAGTACCACTGCCTTACTTTTATCAGCTACAAACACGCCTTAACCCACGCCAAAAATCACGCCTTGAATCACGTTTCCCCTCTTCCTCATAAAAACACGAGGCCGAAACCCTCTTCATTTCAGAAAAATAAATAAAAATAAAACGAGTAAATAAAAAAATTAATGGCGGCCTTGAGTATTCCTTTTCGTCCTTCGATCCAAGCTTAGGGCTTTTCAAAATCTAGGGCTTCGGCTTCAATTTTTCTCGACCGCTTCAAGCAAAGTGAGTAAATTTTTCTTACTCACATCTAATTCAAGTTCAGGTATATGTGATTTTGTGTTATGGGCCTTAAACTTGATATTGATGGTGTTCCTTATATTATCTACTGTAAAAAGAAAAAGAAAAAGAAAACGATTTCAGCATTTGGCTTGAACTGTAAAACCTGCTTCATTGAGTTTGATGGGTTTGTTATCACTTGAATTCGACTTTGAGTTATTTTGTTGTTTTTCTTTGGAGAGTGTGCTGCTTTTGCCTAATAATAAAAGGTTCATGTTGTATTGACGTTTGAATTGATTTTGTGTTGCTTTTGAGTTGAACTGGTACATTTCCTTCGGCTGTGACTTTGAGCATTTTTCTGTGACATTGGTCTTGACCAATTAAACCTGATTTTTGCCTCGGCTTGCACTAGATCGTGTATTAGCTTTGGCCATTATAATTCTGACCTTGCTTCAAAGTATGGCTTTCTTTGATGTTGGGATCGACACTATCTTTGTGGCTTTGTTCGAACTAACTATTTAAGCTTGAAATTGATTTTTTTGTGTCGTTTTGCTCGACGTTGGCTTCGCATTTCTGTGCAATGGTTTCGGCCCTTATATCTTTGATTTTGATAACCTCGGCACTGTCACTGTCCACTGGTCATTGATAGTTTGGTTTGGGTGGTGATTCACTGTTGTAACCTGTTTTGATTGTGCTTCCCTTGTTGTGCTTCCCTTTTTAGTTGCATACATGCTATGCACTACTTACATTGCCCACTGTATTTCCAAACTGAGGATAATTACACACCTAAGCATCTTGCTTTGATAATTATTTAGTCCCTGTTAGTTCACGCTTTTCATTGAAGAATATGTCATTATATATGCTAATTTGTGATTGCACTTCATTTTCTTACTTTGTCCCTGTCAGTTAATGGTAGCTTGCATTATAGAAATGAAATATGGGTATGCATTGTTTAAGTTGAAAATGGATCTGTTTGATTTTTATTTTTCCGTCCCTACCTTGGCTCGCTGATTTGTAATCTGTGCCAGTGCCTTGAAATATGACATAAAATCTTTTGTATAATTATCATATGTTTCTGTCATTCTATCCTTGTTTATTTTTGTTGCCTTCACCCAGAACCTCCATGTGGTGGCTGTAGTTATGGTTGCAGTTTGCCCTTGAGTTCAAAGTGGGGCTGCAGTTCATTTTTATGAAAATTTTGCACTTATTGAAGTGTGCAGTAATGAGTTGTTTGGGAACTTGTTTTCTCGAGTTTATTTGAGTATATGCAAACAGTTGCATTTCGACCTGGCCATGTTGCATGGGTTTTGGTATTGCAGCTGCGTTGAGTCCCTAACTTGACCTTTTGCATTTTGTTGAAGTTTTGATTTGGGCCTATTTAATTGCAGTCTACATTTCTGAAAGTAGATTTGCATTTGAATTTCTAGCCTATTACACTGTTAGTTTTATTCGCAGTTGTGTTGAGTCACTGACTTGACCTCTACAGCTTCGATTCTGTTAGTATTCACTGTTGTGATGATTTCTATTTCTTCACTGTTGTGGCGAGGCCGTACATGCGTGCGTGTAAAGCAGCCACACAGTATTGATTTTAATTGATATTTCCTTTTGCTTTGGATCCATTGATCTTCTGCGTATTTCATAGACTGTATTGGCGAGGCAGTGCACGCGTGCGTGTACTGCAGCCAATCAGTATTGATGTTTTTAATGATATTTTAATTGTTTGAATTGTTTGATTTAATTTGATGATTTTGTTGTAAATTTCCGTTAAGGAAATTCTGATGTTTTTTTTTCTAAATTATCTTCGTTAATAATCCTCCTATCTATCTTCGTTGATAATTTGAATCTACTGATTATTGTTTAGCACTGTTAAGTGTTATATTTACCGTTATCCAATTTCTTGTTAAAGGATCGGATAGGTGAAGTTATATTTGACTGTCGTCTAATTGTCAATTGATTATTATTGCCTTTATGCACTAATAACTGAGTTTGAATTAGACTGATATGTGTATTATTTTCTTTTGAATGTAATATCGGGTCAGACCCAGTATTTTACAGCTTGAAGATTTTCGGGCAGCGAAGTTAGAGAGAGAGAGGGGGGATAACGCTTCACTTTAGCTTTTCGTGGATTTATTTTTGTACTTTAAAGAAATATTCCGCTGTATAAATTAATGCATTGTACAAACTCTGATATATGTACAAAAATTCATTTATGTGAAATATAATTATTCTGTGTTTCTATGGCTGATTCTGTTTAAACTCTATAAACTGAATAACAATCCGTCATTTTGAACGTTTCAAGTTGGTTTAATTACCGACTAGGGGCTGTCAGAAGGGCGGGTCGTTGCTATATAATGCAGGAAATCAACAACTCCAAATACATATAATACCAATTCCAATTCGTGGAATATCGAGGTATATTGGTTTAATATAATAACCTTCGCCATTATGCGACGCATAGGGTCTAAACTAATATAATTAATAATAAATTAATTATTCAAGCACACAGTCAATCAATTTTAAATTTAGCTATAAAAATTAAATCAGTGATTGAGTGAGAAGATCTCACCTTTGCCTATACATGCAATCCATTTTCCATTCTGACTCGTTTTCTCGATTTATAGACCTTGTATAAACAATTTATGATTTTTATTTATATTCGAATCAATCAAACAATTAATTTCCATTTAATAGATTAAATTTCAACTAATGATTCATTGAATAAATAATTAAATTTTAAACTAACTTGAAAAATCATTACTGTTTAATAAATTAAATTTACTAATAATTGGATTTAAATTGATTTCCTTTAAACAAATTATTTTTAGTGCCCTAAATAAATTAAATAAATTTATTAACAAATCAATTACTAATATACATTGTTTAAAAATAAACTAGTAGATGAAAAATAAGTATATGTATATTTATTTCCTTTTGAAATTACATGCACCAAAAATATCAACCTAACCTATATACATTAAAAAAATCAAATCTTTATAAAAAAATAACTTAGAAAATAAAGATGGATATTTGTAAAGCATTTTATTTTCCTTTTATATATATTTTATTTTCTTGTAAATAAACAAATAGTAATAATTTTTTTCTTTCTGCTGTAAAAATTATATTTTCTACATGCATATAAAAATATGTAAACTGCATATATAATAATTTTTTTCTTTTCCTGTTAAACCTTGTATACCCATACGTATATATATATATATATATTAAAATCCCAATAAATAAAAGTTACTTCACTGTTAAAAATCAATTTTTTTGTTTTCCTTTCTGTTATTGATTCAAAAATAAATTTCCTAATTTAGCTAAATCGACAAATACTTGTTGTATATTTAAAATCTGACCTATATACATCTATTTGAATTTGAATTAAATTAAAACAAAGCTGATACCTTACTACAAATCGAACACTAGAAGAAACCCACCGATGCTGATGAACATTGTGACCCCCACCATCGCCTGCCGCGAGCACCCAGGCGTCGCGCTCCTCTTCTCCACGCGAGCATCGCCATTGCATGTTGCCAACTCCGCCTTTTGTTATCTCGTGCTTGCCCTAATTCATGCCCATGCACGCGATCGCGCATTTGCCTAGCACTCAATCGCCTGCCCAGGCCATCACAAAGGTGTGCGCTTCGCCTTGCAATCGATCGTCGCCATTCCCCTTGACAATTCACGTGACGTCGCCGCCTTCTTTCGATGTTCGAGCCAAAAGCCATTGCGAACGACACAGAAGGTCGTAGCCTCATTCGAGAACGAGAAATCGACTCTCCGAGAATCTGCTATGCTATCGATTTTGATTCCGCTATATTTTTTTCGTTTTTCTCTGATTTTGAATTTTATGAGGAATATCGTGGCCATGGTTTCTGTCAATTCGATTTCGAAATTAGTAAAGGAATGCGGCCATTTTTTTTTGAATGAAAGAGAAGTTTTTCTTTTCTTTTTGACTTTGATATGCATAGTTTTGAATTTTTTTTATTGAAGACGAATGCGTGTTTCAATTCTTTTGCCAAGTGTTGGAGAACAAGGAAACGTGTCATTAGCATTGCGATAATAATATTATATTAAATACTGTGTATATATACTTTAAATTCAAATTCAAAAATTCAAATCGTTTCGAATACGCATCTTAAAATCTCGATCTCCAATCGAGGCATTCCGCCGGGCGTTTATAATGTTAAACCCCTATTCTGAACGTAATGGAAAAGATTCCGAGTCCAAATTCGATCATATAGAGAAGATAGCTTTATGAAACAGTTAAAACATCGAATTTTTGATTTAAATTTTAACATGTTTGCTTACCGTACGATCACACTACAACTCCGAATGCTGTGAAAATTGAAATCCGATAATAATACAATATTACGGATCCAATGGAACTTGTTTCGTCGAATTTTGAGACTGTTCCTCGGAAGGCTATTTTTAAATATCGATTTAAACGATAAATTTTCAAACTGAACAAAATAGTTCCAAATTCGATTATGAAGCTTTCATTATCTTCAATATTATCAATATAAATCTCGTAAGCCATCAAATTATTTTTAGCAGGCTCAAAATTGAAGATTTACAATTTTACCCAAATTTCTATAGTTAAACTTGATAATTAAATTGCTAAATTCATAGTTAAAATTGAAACTCAAGCTTAAAAACAACTTCCAATATCTAAAATCAATTAAATATTTTAATTGAGAATTTTGGGTCGTCACATCCTTCTCCCCTTAAAAGAATTCCGTCCCGAAATTACAAGTTAAGAAGAACGATCCCTAACCCATTTGCTATCTTTCCAAAACTAAACAGTTTTATCAACTTACCAAACAAATCCTTTTTATTAACAACTCATTATCGCTTCAACTAACTTTCCAAAATTAATCATAGATTCCAAATAACATTGTTTTCTTAATAATTCAAATTTAAAATTCTCAAAATTTTCTCAAAATTTTTCTAACTCTCTAAATTTTCGAAAAATTTCGCCAGCGTCTCCTTTGCAAGGCTAGCTCGGAACGACTACAAAAATGGCACCACGGCCCCCAGATTTCAAAAGGAAAACAAAAAGCCAAGCGGCTAGACAAGAAGATCATCAAATTCCATACTGAAATTCAAATACATACCTTTTTTCGAGCAATTCAAAATTTATCTTCGAAATCAAAATCCCAATTCCATTTCCTTTAATACACCTGTATATCCTGCTAGCCATAATATCCAATTACAACATTCAAATATCATTTTGCACATTCCTTTACAAAATTTTCAATATATACTTCTTATACCATTTTTACTTTACTATTGAAGTTATATATCCATTATCATTTCAATCTTACATTTTCTATTTCATTTGAATTCAATTTACCATTTCAATTCTATTTGGATTCAATTTACCTTCTAAATATTGAATTTATCAATTATCTTTCATTCACAACTGATTCATCTTACTATTTTAAATTAGTTTCTTTTACTAATTAATTACAAGTTCTAATTCTTTCATCTCAAACCATTTTTTTTATTTCCACTTTATTATCTTTAGTTCACTTCGAACAAATTTTACAACTTCATTTTATTTCACATAATTCAAATTGGTTCTCAATATTCAGTATCAATTCCAGTTTTCTTCTTTTGTTTATTCCCAAAAACTTATTTTCAATTCACTATTTTGGTTTATAACCACTTATATTTAAACTGGATTTCAAATTTTATATACTTCTTATATTTATTTTCAGTTCATCACTTTGGTTTATAACCATTTATTTTTAAACTGGATTTCAAATCCCATATGAATTTAATTTATCTTTCATTTATAAATATTGAATTCATTTCATTTCAACCCATATTAAACTTGTCATTCCTTCAATTAGCTTCACTCACTAATTTTATTTCAATACTTCGCTTTGCTTATAACAAATCAAATTCAATTCTAATTCTATTCTATTTGCTTACAAATTCGAAATGAATTTCAACATTCAATTCCGCTTTCAATTAATTGTAACTGTAAATTTATTCATTCATTCACAATTTTATTTTCCATCTTAATAAATTTCATTCCAATCATTTAGTCTATAGGACTTCTCAAATTCACATTCATACAAATTATCTCAAATCTTCGATTTCAATTTCAATTTCATTCTGAATCTATATCATCATTTTGTTTGACTTAAATTTTCAATCTCAATTCTTTTATTCAATTCTCATTTTTAATTCCACTTGAATTAAATTTTCCTTCCAACTTATTTTATTTCCACATTTACCTTTTTCTAACTTCTCTTTAAGTTAGATTTTTATTTTAACAACTTCAAACTTTACAAGTTATCAACTTAATGCTATTCCATAAATATTTTATATAACATTCCAGAGTCTTTTTAACCTTTCAAAATTCATTTTTTTGACATCAATTCAAATTTTCGTTTTGAATTCCTAAAACCAAACCCAGTTTTCCAAATAACCTCATATTTTAGCAGCAATTCCTCTCTTGGAAACCCGAAAATGAACATCGATGATGCTGCAGTCATCACCGAAGTTATTTTCCAGCGATAGAAAAGAGTTACATCTTTCATCCCTTCAAAACACATTTCCAAAACCTTTGAAAATTATTTTCAAACAAAAAGGGATTTAAACCTTTCCAAATTCCAAAACATCAAATCCTTTCAAATTCTTTTAAACTTTCCTCTGGAATTCTATTTCAAATTATAAATCACAATCACAATTTACATTCTTAAATTCCATTTGTATGTGATTTTATTTCCTTAGCTTTAAGCTATGATTTCAATTTCTTAATCACTTCCTAATCAAACAATCAACCATATATTATAATAATTTACAAAAATTATTTCCTTTTATATACAAAATAGTTTTGGGTAAAATTATTTCATTTACCCTAATTTAAAATAATACTGTGTCGAACTGTTCTGTACGAGTGTTTAGAGATCCCAATCGATAGAGTTGTACGGACTATACCGACCAGATCCATATACCACTCAACAAACCAATCATCACAATATAAAACAATTTTATATTCACTAACAAATACGCGCTCATATCTACTATTACACTCAAACCCATTCTAGAGTACTGCTGACTCTATCTCTAATGAGTAACGCCCAGCAGAGCCAAAGTTGTGGCTTAACCAAATGCTCTGATACCACTTTGTGACGGCCCGATTTTACGATGCCCGAAAGTCGACATTTATACGTCCACTGTATCAAATGTCGCACAGTCGAATGCTGGAGAATCGAACCGTTAGGGTTTAAGAAGAAGAAGATAGAAGAAAAACAGAAACAATAACAGAATCTCACATTTCGCAGTGTAACCATATATAATAGATAAAGAACAACCTTTAAAACAAAACACTATATCAGTTTATACATCACAATATCAGAGTTTACAACGACATCATACAGACACTTGTAGTCTTTAAAACTTGACCATATGAAAACTGACTTGCACTAACCACACGCAACAGACACTACATAGTAAGAGATACGTCTCGCCGTCCATCTTCAACTTCTGATCTCCACAGCAACTCTTTTCTGACTTCGCTCCCGAATAACTGACAACCTGACTCTAGGCTGCCCGTGTGGAAAATTATGGGCACTCAGAGTTTAGAAAGGGATCAATAAACTCCAGGTCAGTCATGGGACTGGCGTGAGATCTTAAAAACAGTTATCTTTTACCGAAGAAAACAAAGGAATTTAATGTTTTTTGAAAATGAAACTATCATAAGGCCTCCCGCCACGCACACAATGCAAACGCAGAATTGGAGGAGTTTCTCCTTATGATAGTCAAACATGCTTAATATGCAAAATCCTTTCGATGTTATTATTATTAGTGCACAGTGTGGAAAACATTTTGAAAGTATAATATTAATCTTAGCCAGCAAAGACATTCCGAACTATGCCTACTATAGCTACCATCTAAACAGTGGGGCGCCACCATAAGTAGATGGCAGGTTATACAACTAAAACCGTACAGGCGCTTATTGGAGTTTGGATTTCCAACAAATGGTCAGGCTAAGGAACTCTCTACTGCTACATGGGTACGCCTCTGGAGGGACGTCCCGAGAACCTAACCAGATCTCTGCCAACACAAGGCCAGGTTACCTCTGCAAAAATAGGTAACTACTGACATGAGTATGCCATCCCCTGGTTGTAAACAACCTTTATCCGAGGATCCTCAACAACAACAATCACAAAGTAATATATATTTGTGATATCCACATAAGTTAAGTATCTGGGCTCCATACCATGATACCACTTCTATCCAGAAGGAAATGCACATACCCTAAGGAGCGCTACCGCCTATAACCTTGCTGCATCCTTCCTGTTTCGACCATTCCGGGGTGTGAGGTTCGACGAAGTCTCGTCCACAAAGCTACTCTTTTCACAAAAGCCATGCTTCGATCAACAAATGATCAGCAGCACTTTGTATGCCACATTACCAAATTGAGAATGTATCGCTAGTAACCATCAACTACATAACATTTGAGCTCGTACGTCTCAGAGAAGGGTGTTAAGCTAAGAGAATAAATTATCCGCCACCAATAGAAATGTATTTGATAGAAACCAGCTTTACATCTCAAAGTGTAACGTCAGACACACATCCATACAAGCCCATTCCGAGTTCGAACGGAACCGAAGGCACTTCCAAAGAAGTCCTTGAAAATCCGGATATTCACTAATCACGTTCGGAATCCCCATCACATAGGGTGATAAAATCTCTATACCGGAGCAATCCCGGTGCAGAGGCATTCGACAGGTAACCCTTTCGCTTTCGAAAATACCCGGTCTTCAACACCATCTTCAAATGCAATCCCATTTCGTCGTATCGTTATTCGGAATGGATTTTATGACACATGGTACTCTCCTGGCTAATCCGAATAACGAGCGCTTATTTAAAAAAAAATAAGTGTTACATTCAGATTCAAAAAAATCACAACAAATTCCACTTTGATCTTTTAACAAAAGATCCATCACAATAACAAAGGTTCGATGTGGGTTTCGAATATCCAGTTGGAATTCGACTCTCGATCGCATCGAAATTCAAATGCCATTTAAAAAGGCCAATATCGATAGTCGGTTATTTAACTATCAATCATCATTCACAACAGTCATTGGATTTCGAATAATTTTCTCCCAATTATTATTTTCAACATATCTTCGCAGGATAAATTTTCACTCTTCAACACTTTGAAAACAAATTCTAATCAGTTTTTCACACTTCAATCCTTTGAAATAAATTTCAAATCAATTTTTTTCCTTACGCGGAAGACATTTCCAAATATTTATTCATTTCCATTGAAAATCTGCCGATTTCAAATATTTTAAAATAATATAAAATACTTATTCAAAATATATTTGGAATCATTTAAAATAAACTATTTTAGAATATTTGCTTAATTATTAGTTATGAAAAATATTATACTAATATCTCATATAAAAATTCAAGTCCAAAACTAATTTTAAAATAAAATTAGTAGATAGAGTATAAATATTTAAATAACTATTTTCTAAATCAAATATCAATTTAAATCTTTAATATAATCCCTTATATAATTAACTAAATACATTTTTTACTTTAAAACAATTTCCAAAACTAATTTCTTCAACAATATTATTTTGAAACCAAATCTAGAATTTTTTTATTCAAAAGCTATTTCAAAAATATACTCGGCTTTCCAGGGAAGAATTCTTTTTCCATTACAAAATGGTCCATTCAAATAATTAATAAATCTTCTCGATTTATTTTAATATACATTCCAAATTTGTAAATTTCTTCCACATTTTTTTAAAAAATAAACCAATATTTATTTTTAAAACAAAATTCCCTTTCCTTTATAAAATTTTCATTGTGAATTTTAAACCTTCAAATATCCAACGATATGTGATTTTCAAATCGTTTTTCAAATATTCACTTCCTACACCCAAATTAATTTTTAAACTGATTTCCAAATTTATTTCAGTCACCAAATCAAATTCCAAATTGTTTTCTAAATTTGTTTCAATCCACAAATCAATTTTCATATTGATTTCCCAAGGGTTTTATTTTTAAAACACCAAATTAATCTTCAAATTTAATTTCTAAATTATTTCAATTACCAAGTTCAGTTTCAAATTTATTTCTAAATTTGTTTCAAACAAATAAATTTTCATATCAATTTCCCAAAGGTTTATTATTTTATACCAACTTAACTTCAAACCGATTTCCCAATTTATTTCCAAAACGCCAAACCAAATTCCCAAATCGATTCCTAAGATTTATTTTAACTCCAAATTGATTCCCAAATCGATTTCTAAAATTAATTTCAACTCCAAATTTAATTTCAAATTTAATTTCTAAATTTATTTCCTTTTGAAATAAATTTCTTTATCTCTTTCAAATATTTAAAATCCGTATCTTAAATAAATTCTTCAACTATTAAACAACATTCTCGAAATTCCTTTATTAAAAATGTTTCCCATGTTTTTGGAATTTATTCGATCGGATTATAAGAATCAACTTTAATACTTTAATTGTAACGGTCTAGGCTTTTCTACTTTAATTTCCAAAAATCCAATTTCATATTTCTGGTATCCTACGATACAAAAAATATATTCGACTAAATTTTAGGCTTCAATGATTTCAATCACAAATAGCCACATATAGATTACAAATAATCAACACAAAGTTTTGAAAACAAATCAAAATGTTTGAGGAATCCAGTTGGATCCCTCCAACCTGTTTCCCTGCATCCACAGATGTTAGCACAACAATTAAATACCAATTCCACTTCGAGGTGGAATATCGCGGTATATGGGATTAATATTATATCATCCGCTATTATGCGGCGCAATAGGGTCTCATCCGCTATATAATGCGGGAAATCAACAACTCCAAATACATATATAATACCAATTCCACTTCGAGGTGGAATATCGCGGTATATGGGTTTAATATAATAACCTCCGCTATTATACGGCGCATAGGGTCTAAACTAATATAACTAAAAATAAATTAATTATTCAAGCACACAATCAATCAATTTTAAATTTAACTATAAAAATTAAATCAGCGATTGAGTGAGAAGATCTCACCTTTGCCTATGCATGCAATCCATTTTCCATTCTGACTCGTTTTATAGTAACTTATAGTTGGATTTTGAAATATAAATGAGATATAAATGGAATTTGTTAGTAAAGGAATTTTGTATCTGGAATAAAATATAAATGGAACTTATAAACACTATTTATAAATGTGGAATCAATTTTAATTGATATGCTAAATATAAATTTTATAAAAGTAACTATATTCACGATTTTGGACACTGAATAATCCTTTAAATTAAATGTACAGATGTAATGAATTTGGTAAGAGAATTATATTCATGATTTTGGACAGTGAATAATCCTTTAAATAAAATGAATGTTTTGGAAAGTGATATTATAAAATGGAGTAAAATGGTTTGGAAATAAAATATGTTGTGAATTTACTTAATATAAAATATAAAAATAAGTAAATGAAAATGTTTTCCAAATATCTATTAAGTGAAATGGTTTTGAACGTTATCTTTTTAAAGATTTATTGAAGTGAATAATCAAAAAGTGATTTGATTTATGAACGATTAAATAAAATCAGGCCCGGTGACTACCTTTATGCTAGATTTTTTTTTTGCTTTGATAGTTAAATAACCGACTATCAAATTTGGCAATTTTAGTTTCTCAACTTGATGTAGAAACTAGTTAGCTGTACACTTAGTACATAACTAATTGAGTAGGCTTGATTATCGTTTATGTTGAGAATGTTGATTCGTGTAGTGCAGAGTGATTACTCTAATCTATCGAGCTTCCTTCTTGGTCGAAGGATGGCAAGTTGAAAGTTGGAGAAGTGATAAGTCTCCAAGAATTAGTTTCCGTGTGGCATCGAGAAATGCTTTTTCGTTGTTGGTGCAAAGAGATTGGGATCAGATTTATCTAAAAACCACTTCAAACCAACTTTTATACGACGATTGTATAGGTTGGTCATTGATATCGATATTTAGGATTTTCGAAGTGAAGGATTTCTTGTTCATCTTTTGGGGTTAAAATCCAATATACATATAGTAGTAGTAGTCTCTGCGTTATGAAATATCCATTGCAAGTGTTGTTGCTGCTAATCCTATAGGATGTGGTAGGAGAGTACCTTTGGTCTGTCCTATTTCTGGACAACTTCTATGGGTGAGTGTTTGACATTGCATTTCTAAGGTTACGTACATTTGTTTTTACAAAAGTACATCTGTGGTGGCAGAGAAGGAAACTTCTCTTAGCTTAACACCCTTCTTGAGACGTAAGAGCTCAAAGGTTGTATTTTTGTGGAATGCAATTAGTAGTCAACGAGAATGGCAATGTGGCATTCAAGGATGATGTGATATGTAAAAGGTAATCGATACCTCTTTGGTCTCACTCCTTGGAAAATGACAGGAATAGAAGCAGCAAGGCTAAGTGGGTTGCTCTCATTAGGAGATGTCACCACTCTTCTATATATATCTTTACACGCTATGACGTCGTATATCTGATTATTATTGATGTATGCATGTGGCCACAGATTTTAGGTCGGTAATGACCGGAGTGATGACATATCGGTACTATCCAAGGATGGGTAGGCCGGTCTTGTGTTGTTTTAGGTGCCGAGTATCTCGACCCTAGGTACATCCCTCTAGAGGTGTACCGAGTTTTTGGAAAGGTAGTCCCTTCACCTAATTATTTGTGTGGAATCCAAACTACACTATGAACTTGCGGTTTTGTTTGTCGGCGTAATGAATATCCCTGAAATGCTATATGGGTATCCATTTCGGATATATTAATATTATATGTGCAATATATACTATTATAATATAGAATGATTTGATATAAAATGTTTTGATTATCGTGTGGTAAAAACAATCTGTGTTTATATATAGGCATGTCTTACGATATACTTTTGTTTTGAAAAGAAAAGTTTTGGTAATTTAATAAATTCAATTGAGATGTGTTTTTCTCATGCTAGTTTACCAGACTGATCTAGGCATTCTTTCCTTTCAATGTTCGGGTCAGATCGAGTATATTTACAGGTTTAGATTTGGTACTTTTGGAGCTTCAGCAGCGAGCTGGAGATCTTCATGTCGTATACACATATCTATTTGTTTTTTCGCTACTTTGCATTATTGTTATTGTAAATTATCAGCATTTGTGAGGATAGATTATTATAACTGTCCGAGCTGATGATTGCTTTTTGTGTACTCTGATATTGATTTATGTATATTACAATTTATCTTTGTAAAGAACATTGATATATATCATATGTTATTCCGCTATGATGTGAGATTCTGTATTGTTTTGGTTCCACTTCTCTCTCTTCTTCTTATCTTCTTCTTTCTTCTCTCTTTCTTATCACCCACTCTTTTCTTTCCTATGATCATTTGCAATCGGTGTGCTCTGGATTGGACACGCGTGGTTTGGTGTTGGATTCAAAGGGTGCCAAGTGTGGGTCGTCACATCCTCGGTCTCTATAATAATCAAACGTCATTTTTCACACCAGTTGGTTCTTTTACATTTCAAGAAACAGGTCATACTTCATACCAAAATATCGAATTCACCTAAACAGTATAAATCATACTTTATATCATTATTTAATTCATACGGATTTGAATATTGAAAACAGATTATGTATTAAAATAGTTCGAATATTAAAATAGTTTATATATTAAAATAGTTTGAATGTTAAAATAGTTCATATTTTAAAAGGGTTTTGAATTAAAACTGTTTCTTTCTTTTCTCAACAATTTGAACTCAGGTTCAAATTCCAAATTAAAACAAATTCAATTTTTCGACTTCCAATTCAAGTCAACTTCAAACGTAAAATTCATTTTAAGTCAACCTTAATTCAAAACAATTTCAAATTTACCTCAAACTCAATTTAAACAAATCTGTTCGAGTGGTTGAAAGTTTCAACTTGATTCTCATTTAAAATAATTCAATTTAAATCCATTTCACATCCAAAACTCCAAATACCAACTTAAACCACTTTAATCAAAATAAATTCAAAGTTCAAGTTAAAATTTAAACCTTTCATATAATTCAATTCCGGCAAATTTAAAACATCTCTTAATTTCAACTTTAAGATTTCGAGTTAACTTCTTAAACGATTTCGTTTAAGTAGTTACAATTTCAACTTTTCAAAGCTCGAATTAGAAATTAATTCAATTCATATACATTTATTTATATTTTATTTAAAATAATATCATTTAAAAAAATACAAATTCAAGATTTTAAAACCATTTAGTTTAATCTAATCTAGCGTCCTTATATAATTTTATACCCTATGGCCAAGTGATCAGTTATTTAAATTTTAATTACATGGATGGATATATATCATTTCAATCCTTATTTAAATGTCATAAGTGTATATCATTTCAACAAATTTCTTAGTTCAATATCGAAACAATTCAACTGACAATTTATATGATATCAATAATATATAGGATGATAATTGGGATATATCAAAATAATGATCATTGATAATATAAATAAAACTTCTTCCAGTGTATCGATCAATAGGCATACGTATGCAATCAACATCCAAATTAACCAATATATAACAATAGTCACTAGTTATCAAATGTCAGGGTTTTTAACTAGCTATTCGATTTCAGTATCAATTTAAATGTCAATTCAATTTGATATCAAACACAAATTCAATTTAAATGCCAAATTAAATTACCAAACAATAATCAATAAAATTTATCACTTCTAGATTTTGATTTAACTTGCATCAGAAATTTTTATATTGTGTGAGAGGGTTTAATCACTTTTCATTTTTAACCCACTTAAATCCAAACACATGCGCTTTTTCCAACTATCTTCAAATTCATACAAACTAATTTCATGTTGTCTAGAATTTCAATAATACTAATTCAGAGAGCTTCCCTTGGGCAGCAAGAATTTGGATGGAAAAATCACCTGCTAAAGAAAATTTATTATTTCGGAAAATTATGGCAAATGCACTTAATACTAAGCAGAAATTAACAAGTCTTGGTGTAATAGCAATGAAGATTTGTGTTTTTTGTCAAAAGTATCCTGAAACTAATACTCATTTATTTTTTGAGTGCAACTACACTTTTGGAATATGGTGCATATTACTTACAAAAGGAAGTTATCAAAAACCTGTTAAAAGCTCGAGAATTGAATGGTTTAATATATTCAAGGCAATAAGGTGGAAGTCTTCGAAGACAGATGTACTTATGATTATTTTAAAGATTTTTTCATATGAGATATGGAATGAAAGAAATAGGAGAATCTTTGATCTGAAAATGGAAACTGCAGCTACTTTATACAGTATAATTAATAAGAGAATTCACAAAAGATTGAGCATGCTGAAATGAAAGATGAGATGTTATTGATGTATGTTACTTTTTATGTCATTGTGTAACAACCCGCATATTTATCGATTATATATTTAAATATTTTGTTTAAATATTTTATCGTTATTCGGATATTGGTCCGAAAAGCTACTTTTTGCAAACTGTCGAATTAGGACTCGAGACCACTTCCATTGAGTTCGAAATGCCGTTTACAATTTTTAAGTATAAACATTGATAAGTTTGGAGTTAGTGAAATTTCACTAACTTTTCCCGCTTTGGACTTTGGGTTAGTCTAGCCATTATAACTCAAGCCCGCTTCTCTCCTTCTCCTCACTCTTCATAAATTCCTACCAAACTCTAGCTCAAGCATTAATGGTGAGTGGAAAGGGAAACTAAAACTCCAAACCTAGGCTTCTACTTCAAATCCATCTTTCAACTCCAAATTCAAAGAGAAGATATTGGATTCAAGCTTCTTGTGTTGAGATTAAAGTGGATTGATTCTTGCTTTGCTTCAAAGCTTCATTTTCATTCATTTTTGGCCCAAAGGTGAGATTTTTATCTCACAATTCTAGTCTATAACTATATGGGACTGTTGGGAATGATTCCTCATCAGTTTAGCATGTACATTTGCATTTGGTTTGGATTGGATTGGCCAAAAACTCCAATTTTTAGTGTTTTTGGTAAAATTATGCACTTAGGTCGTTCTCCCAATGCTAGGTCGTTCGCGTGGAAAAGTCTCGGCCTTCAAATAGCTCGTTTCTGGCCTTAAATCGTTCTACAGACTTAGGTCGCTCGGCACTAGGTCGTAGGTCATAGGTCGTAGGTCGTAGGTCGTTTGGCCACGAAATGTCGCCTCAGAGTTAGGTCGCAAGGTCGCTAGGTTGTAGGTCGTTAGGCTTAGGTCGTTAAGTCGTTCCCTTTGTTGGAAACATCTCCTCGGTCTTAGGTCGTTGGACCTTAGGTCGGCCCCCCCTTAGGTCGTTAGACCCTGAGTTGTTCCGCCTTCAGTTAGCTCGTGCACCTCTTTTGGTCGCATACTCCTTTAGGTCGCATGACCCCCATCCCTTTAGGTCGTTATACCTTTATACTTTAGGTCGTTGCTCGGCCTTTCCACATAGGTCACTCGGCCTTTGTTCCATTTGATTGCGAACCTCGATAGGTCGCTCGACCCCTTTAACTCGTAGGTCGCTCGCCTCCCTTAGGTTGTTAGACCTTAATACCGTTAGGTCGCATGACTTTTATACCTTTAGGTCGTGTACCCTGTTAGGTCGCGAGTTTAATTAGATCGTTCGGCCTTAAAATGTTAGGTCGCTTGGCCTGTGCTTTTGTTAGGTCGCGAGTCCCTTAAGTCGCTCGCCTCTGTTAGGTCGCTCGCTTCTGCTAACTCTCGAACACCTCTAGGTCGCAACCACTAGGTCGCTTGACCCCTTAGACCCTTAGGTCGCTCGATCCTATTCTCCCTTAGGTATTCACTAGGTCGTACCCCCACCTTAGGGGGTTGCCACCCCCCTTGGACCCCCCCTCCATCGGGGATCTTATCTGAAAAACATTCAACAGAACTTGCTTTGTTGAGATGCTGAGTTGACCATTCTTCGAGACAAACTATCTTTGGCTTCTCGGTCGATTTTATGGTATCACGGCCTTGCTAAAAAGGCGGGATAACAACTTTAGGAATATGAAGGTTCAATACTAGTAGTAAATATCAAAACTCTTTCAACAAAATGATTTCAACTTTATTTTCAATAACAAAGCTCTTTTCTTAAGCCATTTTCCAATCTACTAGTATATACAAACCTTTACCTCACTCGGATGAGAAATCTAATTAAACGGCTTAGTAAAACAAGTGGTATGAAACGCTTGCGTTCACTTCGTCGGTTAATTCTTGGACTTGTTCGATTGAACCTCTTGTGACAATTTTCTAGTAAATATTTACAGTTTGTTCGTAAATATTTAAGTTAAGTAAGTGGTTATGGGACACGAAGATAAACTTTTATATTTACTAGCTTAGTGTAATTGACACTTCTCGTTGATCATGACGATCATTTTATGATTTAGACTAGCAATTGTGCGATGTCTCTTTGTCCGCAAGGTTAGTCTAGACACCATTTGTGTGATTCCACTCACACATACCTTTTTGTTGCGAGGTTAGGATAGACACCATTTGTGTGATTCCGCTCACACATACCTTTTTGCTTTTTGGTTAGCCTAGACCTCATCTGGGTGATTCCGACTCACCTATATAGGGTAGCTCCCCATGGTCTCCGGACCATCATGTGATAGGCCTCTTTCCCTTTTTCTGTGATTTCTGGATTGCTTGTGTTGATTTTTGGAGTTTATGTCATTGACTTGTTATGAGTACAAGTTTAGGGTATGATGCCCTCTTAGGATCTTTAAGAAGATTCTTGTGATATCGATTTATCTCTTATTGATTGATCTTCTGTTAATCATCATTTGCATACTTATAGTAGTATGCCAGTATGGATATTTTATGTTTATGCCATATCTTTTATTTTATGCCATGTCATCTGATATTTATAGCTAGACTGATCCGTTTATTATTTTCTTAAATAATACTCGGGTCAGACCGAGATGTTACAGTTGCTTCTGCTTACCTTCTTCCCGGGATTTGCTACTCTGACTTTTGGCTAACTATTTAGATTAGTAGTTTTTGTTGTATACACTTGAGATATAGACTCATAGTTGTATTCTTTTGTATAGCACGTGTTGCTATTCTTTTGTATTATTGTGGATCTTTTTGACCACTACTCTGATGTACACTATCATGTGTTAGTTATATATTCATACCTTCTTCCGCCTTTGTGATATGGATGTCTGTGAGTGATTTGTGTTATGCTTATTTCTATGTTTGTTTCCGAAGATTATTTATAGCCACCGTGTGATAAGCAATCACATGGATGGTCGCTCCTCAACAGCCTTATTCTCCATGCTAGTTGACAACATTACACCGTAGTGTTCTTGGCTAGCGTGGGTATAGAGGTGGGGCGTCACACATTGATATGTTTATGTTACATAGTGTAAATGTCTTTTCAGTCATAAGGCTATAATTTGCATGTATACATTTCTAAGTGAAGAATATATTGGGCAGGGCTCCCTTAGCCCATTTCTTTTCAATTTAGAATTTCAATACGAGTCCAAGTGAAGAAACGGCGCGTGTATCGGAGTTTGTATGCAAAAGTTATTCAAGTTAGAAGTTATAAGATTTTAACTATAACAATTAATAAATAAAAGAAAGTACTGTAGTTACTCACCGTATTCTCTTCCCAAACTCTAAATCGATCAAATAAACCCAACATAATAACTCAACCGCCACTTTAATCGCCGACCGCCGTATCCATACGTTGCCCTCTTCAATTAGACCCTGCCATCACGTCTGCCTTGGCCTGTTGCATCTACCCATGCCCACACGATCACCTCAACCGCCAGAACCCGCCTTCAATCGAAATTCCTAAACGCTGCCTTAATAGCCAAAGTATGGCGAACTCTGGCACATATATGATGATCCAAGCCAATAGATCAACTCCACTTGACGTCCCCTATGACGTAGTTCTCTCTGATCGTCCCATAATCGTATAACCATCGTGAGTCCAAACCCAAGAATGGATGGCCAAGAAAAGGTCATCAATTTCTGGTCAAACGGTGCACCAAATTGGAAAACGACTCTTAGATGCCTCTTTTTTTTGTTCAGTGATTTCCAACGACATATGATACCATAGGATTTGGACAGTTTGAATTTTGACTTGATTTTGAAATCAGTACTTAGGAATTTGGATAAATTTCAATTAGAGTAGAAGATGTTGGATCTATAGAGAAGGTCTAGGTCAGAAAGAAAATATAGCAGAAGAGGAATGGGATGCGACTACTAGATTTTCACTCAAACAACATATATATAGGCAAAATAAAGATCGAAAGGACCAAAGCGATTACAAAGGCCTGGAAACCTATTTCATTCCCGAATGAAAATATATCTTCCTGTATATCAAAATGTACATTTTTGATGTTTCAAAACTCAATAGAACCATCAAAAATCCCAAAATAGAATTATGCTCCTATTTTCCTTTTTTCCCATCAAATTAACTATTTTAAATAACTATTTAAAATTATAATTAGTGCGACGCAATTTCAGGTTATTACACTAGCTATTTTAAGACAGATGAACAAGATTGTTTCAAAATTTACTTTTTCTCTTTTCATACAATTATACTTAATTATAAAATAGCAACATTCATTTTATTTTTTTTATTTTCCAAAAAAACTTTTAATTTTGTTAAAAATATTCTTTTTATTAAATCATATTTTCCATTTTATTTCCATTAAAACATATGTCTTTTTTTATTTCCTCAACTTTCCCTTTCATTTTAATCTAATCGTATTTTTCTATTTATTACACCTATTAATTACAATTAACATTCTCTTTCCTTTTATTTGAAAGATTCCAATCACATTAATTGCTATTGACTTTGAAATTAAATTTTAAAGGAGAAATGAGACAAATCAATTCCTTCTTATAATAATTTAATATGTTTATGGAATTATTGTATACAGACTAAAAGTTATTAATTTCTTGTTGAATAATTGATTTCTTATTCCTATAATCAATCTTTCATTAACCCAGCTTTTAAAATAAATAAACATATGATTTCTTCTTTAATAAAGGAACATTTATTATTATTTATTAACATTTATTATTCCAATCAATTGGAAGCTTACATTCACACAGCTGTTAATTTCATTCAAATCAGTGTCATTAAATATACACTGACATATGTTATCATTCTTACCTTATTGCAAACAGATGTCAATAATGGAAATTAAAATTAAGCTCATAACTTATATTATAATCTAATTTGAATCAATACAATCTTAAAAAAATTAACGATTTTATTCAAAAATCTTATCTAGTTTAATATTTTTAAATGGTTAAAAATACGACGCTCAAAACTTTTTTGCCCTCGTAAAGGAACGAAGCAAAGAGTCTAGCATTTGATATTTTTTATCAAAATCATCAACTTATAGCATTTAAACTTACATATTTAAGTTTATTATAAACTTAAAATAATCCAAACCTTTTTCCAAATACCTTTTTAAAATACTTTTATGGTTGATGTTTTAACTGGTTTATTATTGATTTCTCACTTTTGAGACCCAAAAATGAATGCCGATGATGTTGCAATCATCACTAGACTTATCATCAAGCGACTAGAGTGAGCAATAATATTAACAGTCCCATGAGGAATGTTTCACATATCATTGTTGTTACAGAATTTAATTCATATGTTGATCAGATGTATGTCAAAAATTCCTAAGTACTTGATAGATTAGTTATTAACACCAAATAAAATACTTGAAAACCTTCTTTTCAAAATAGATATTCAAAAAATTTCTAACATAACATATAATAACTTTTCCAATCATATCTTTCATAGTATACATTTAAACAGAAAAATTTATATACATTTTTTAATAATACCTTCCAAGTTTTATACTTGAAGAAAACTAATATCAATCTCATTCATATTAAAATCAATAGTCTTATAAATTTCAATAATCCACGTAGTTTATTTGTAAAATTTCTTGCTTCATATAAGACAATTTCAATTTTTAAATGTCATTTGAGTATTCCCCATAGTCATCCTTATACATATATTCAAATATTATAAAATAATTATTAACATCGTTACTATATTTTGAAAGATGGATATTAAAGTTATAAATCTAATACTAAAAATATGGGAAAATTATTTTAAGAGAGTAGGAAAGACAATAGCGATTCACAAATTTAGCACAAAATCAGCTAATCAACACTTAACATTTTATAAATCCTATCTTTATAAGTTACCTTTTATATAAAAAATTTCTGTTAAAATACAATTTATTTTAATTTCCAACCGTTTATTCAAAATAGAATTAACTTAAAGTATAATAAGAAATCATACAAAGTAATCCATAGGGTTTTCTTAATATATATTTGAACTTTACTTAGGTTACATTTTAATTTCATTCTTTAAATTTACACCTTTAATTTTATTTTAAAGTTTATACTTTAAATTTTCCTGTTTTAGTTTACCATTTAAATCTTAACCTCTCATGTGAAATATATTGTTTAAGTTGTCATTATAATATAAAGTCCAAATCAACATCCTTAATTAATTTATATTCAATTCAACATCATTGATTAGTATTCAAATCATTATTGTCCTTAATTATCATTAATGTTATCAATGTTTAAATTATTATCATTAATTATTATTTATTACCATTTATTTAAAATCATTTAAAGATATTTAAAATTACCGGTACTTAAGTTTAAGTAAATCATAATTTAACAATTTATTTTCATTTGTATTTATAACAATGTTTCATAAACTATACAAATATAGATATATTTCTAAAATTTATTTTACTTTCATAAATGAATACCTATATACATTTCTTAATTTCATCTATCTTTTCTTATAATTTTAATAAACTTCCTTTATTTTTTATCTTCGTTATATAAATTTCATACCAAACAAAGTCCTTAAATCCTTGTTCCAAAGATCTTCTTCCTTTAAAATAAGATTCTTTTATTTATAAATTTCATTTATAACTCATATTTATATAGATTTCCTTTACATAATGCCATCCAATTTCATAAATAAACACTCTACAAATCCTTTTAAGTTGTTTATTAAACACAATAAAATACCTTTTATGAAAACTATTCCATAAATGCATATCCAAAATATTTTATTTAGAATCAGTAGTTAATGAAAGACAAGTGATATCAACAATCGTTAGTAAAACTTTGATTTCTAAATTTCATCTTTATTTATTCTTAATTAATTTATACTTATTTTAACTTCCAAATACTTTTTATTAAGACATAAGTATATTCATAAATTATTAAGCAAAGATTATTTTCTTAAAGATATATTTAAAAGAAATTAAAACAATTGTTTATAAAACATATGTTACAATAAAACCCTTGTTCTTTTTTTATCATATTTATATTCTACGTTACAAATTCAAATAGAAAATATTTCATATCAAATATAAGTGTTATACCCCTTCCCTATTGTATAAAGGTAAATTATTTGTAAATTAGTTAGACATAGTTTAAAAATCAACACACCATAGTCAATGCTCATAAATTGGTCGAGCATAACAAATCAAGCAATAAATGATAATAATTGAATATTATTACTGCCTAACAAACAAGTACATAACTATCTCAATTTTAAAAATTATTCTTTTATATATAAAATATAATTCCAGGTAAAATTATTTCATTTACCTATTTTCAAAACAATACTGTGTCCATTTGCCTTTTTTAAGAATCCAGAAATCCATATCAATACCATGGCGTCCCATGTTCCGACCATAATTTATAAAGTTCTCATTAGACAAATTAACACAATATAAAACATTTTTACAACACAAACAAAAGTGTGCTCTCATATATACACACACTTAAAACTCATTCTAGTGTATTACTAACCTATCTCTAATGAGTTTACCCCCAACAGGCTTAGGCGTTCTCTCAACCAAAACTTTGATACCAACTATGATGACCCGCCATTTTGGACAATTTAAGTCGACAAAGCACACATGTTTGACTCAAACAGTCCAAAAAACAGATAATCAATAGGGTTAATAAATAAAATAAGAAGAAGAAAAAATAATCATAATTTCATGCTGGAATGACAAAATATAATAATCACATAAACAGTTCATGAATTTGTTTTACAATATAAATTTAACTTTCATTTTTCAACATAATCAGAGTACAACAAACAAACATATCAAATAATGCAATGGAATAATACTAATAATATGATCATCAATCTCCATCTTCATCTTTAAGGGATAACGTCTTTGAACACTAAAATACTCAGGCTAACCGGAGCGTAACGAAAAGATAAAGCATTTGAGTCAGAACTAAAAATTCTTATATAAGTTAAATCAATATCATGAGAAATAAGGGTACAAGTAACTTAAGAGAACTACGGGTTTTCCATCCCATAAGGATCTATTAAACTATCTATATAGTAAGATACGTTATATATGTGGTGTCTATCAATAAAGTGAATATTTTTCTTAGCGTTAAGGCTTTACATTAATTCACTTTAACACATTTTTAAGCATTGCCCTACAGTTTGCCTTAGTAGCACAACCAATAACGTTGGTAGCCAAGGAGGCACCATGATAGGACAACACTAAAACAAAATCGTAGTGGTCTCGTATATGAATAATCATATGACAAGGCACGTGAGGCAATGCCCAAGGTAGGATACTATCATTTCGAGTCGCCTGACTGGTGGTAACCCCTAAAGGCCCACTGCAAACATCCATCCCATAATCAAATCAAGGTGCACCAATTGAGTTTAAAATAGAGATAGTCATACGAAGAACAGATGTCCATTAGAGGTAGCTAGCAGCTATTTATATAGCTTTCCTCTCAATTTACCGTCTTCTTGGCTGAACAATCCACTCCCAGATTGAACAAAGGATACACCAGCTGCACGAGTGGAGCCTGTACAATTGTTTTCCCTATTGTAACTTATTGCACTTTCTACTGTAAAAAGATTTTTACAACTTAAAATTTTCTTTCATCTTAGAAAATTGACCAAGCTATATATGCTTTACTATTTTTTTTGAAAGAATTTACTTTTTATTAAACCCATTTGTTGAAATTTCCAATTTCATTGTTTTACTTTCTACTAAAATCTTTTATTTTAATAGTACCTTTTGTTTAAGAAAAATATAAGTATTTTGTTATTTTCTTCGAAAATTTATAATTTACTACTCTTGCGAAATAGGGTTCTCTACTTTCAGATGAATCCTTTGAAAATCATTTCAAATGCTGTTTCGCTTTCGAACTTTTAAATAAGTCCATTAATAATCATTTCCAATACAATATTTATATATTTTCTCAAATCTTTTTTTTCATATTATATTCTTTTATGTGGGGTCGGAATGATAGTGGTTTTACTTGTCCCTTTTCATGGACTTTTCTTCTGTACGACGTACTGACTTATCTTCTTCCTTAATATCAAAAGTCCGGCTATCACCTTGGAATGATTACTATATACCTTCTTTTGAGAACATATTTCTTTCGGATATCTACAAACTATGGACTCTTTCTTTCTCCTTAACTAGATCTAGTGTACATCAATTATCGCCAATCCTATAGGGATCTACAACCATTGGGCTATCCAAGCCCAACTAGGGAGTCACATACTATCCAGCTTCAGGAAGCTTCCATATATTTCCCCCATGCTCTTCTTTAGTCAACACCTTTCCATATGACCTATCTCCTATGAGGTAATTGGGTAGGTATAATCTTCAACTTCTTTCATTGTTCCGACTCGTAATCGACATATCCATTTTTCATAGTATGATTACAACTACTCTATAATCAGAATTATAGGGTTTTTCATCTAATATATTTATAATTATATGTAAAAAATACAAATAAACTCACTCAACAAATACACTCTGTAGTCAGATTTCAATTTTCGTGGTGTTTGGGGTGATCATTTGGCCGCACGATAAGTTAACGCGCTGAAATTTATGTCGAAAATTTAATAATAACCGAGTCCAAAACCTATCTTCTCCATACGATCGAGTTAGGACTCGAAATCTTTTCTATTGCGTTCGGAATAGGGGTTTGACATTATAAACGCCTAGTGGCACGCTTCGATTGGAGATCGAGATTTGGGTTTGACATTATAAGCGTCTAACAGCACGCCTCGATTGGAGATCGAGAACTTGTGTTGCTACAATCAAGACGATTTCAATTTAAATTCACATAAATAATAAATTACATTGCAAGCCTACAGACACATCACATAATTTAAAGCACGTGTCACCACTAAAGACACGCGTTAGAAAATAAAAATATAGTAGATTTCGTTAGGAAGAAAAAAAATAGCCAGAAACAACATTCCTCTTCGTTTCAAATCAATATCAATCGAGAGAAAAAAATAAAAATAAAAAGAAGCGAAACCCTTCGTCGTTCGAATCTAACACAGTAAAATTAACCATTGCCGAACGAAATCATTTCGTTCAATCATCGAAGAGAATAATTTGCCGAGTAATTGATCTTGAATCCTTCCTTATTTTGATCCAAACCCTAATGGTCGAAGCCAATTCGATTCGCTCGATTAATTGTGGATGCGATCGAGCTCGATTTCTAATGGAGTCGAAGTCATTTCCAATCGAGATTTGGGATTTTTCTTCGCGTGGGTTTTGAATTCGCGGTGAGGTAGTGGTTCCTTCTGGGCGACGATGAGGCGAGCATGAGGGTGTCGAGTCGTCAGGTGGATGGCGCGTGCGTTGGGCCGAACTTCAGATCGAAGCCAAAGATCGACATTTGGGTTTGCCGAAATCGATAGCAGGGTGTCATGGCTAGGAGTCAATGCTGGGTTTGGGAGAACCGTGTAGTCGATTTTTTTATGGCATGTTCTGGAAGTCAGCAAGGTACACGATTGTATTTTTATTTTCATTATTTAGGTTAATACATATATATATATATATATATATGATTGAAGAAAAAGAAATTTTTTATTAACAGTAAGGCAACATTTTTGCTTTGTTGTATTTCAATTTAAAAGATGTGTTGATACATTTGTATGTACAGTAAAAGATAATTTGATTTGCAGAAAAGAAATTTTGAATGTAGATATATCTAGAAAATATATATCCATGCATGCTCTAGCTTACTGTTACTTTGGGAAATGTATTAGGGTAATTAGTGTGTTAATTAACTTATTTAATAAATTTAGTCCCTAAAAATAATATATTTAAAGGAAAAATAGTTTAAATCAAATTTTAGTTAATTAAATTATATTAAATGGGAATGGATTATTGGGGTTAATTCCAATGTTAATAAATCATATAATGTTATACAAGGTCTTCAATCGTGAAGAGAACAAGTCTAGACGGAAGTGGATTGCAAATTAAAAAGCAAAAGTGAGTTAATCTCACTCATTTGGATACCTTTTAAATTTTAATGGTTAAATTTAAATTATTGGTTGTTTGTTTGAATTGGTGATTTAATATCAGTTTGGATGTGATATATTATATATAGTAGTATATATATTGGAGTGATTGATTTCCCGCATTATATAGCGGATAAGACCCTATGCGTCCCGCATAATAGCGGATGACCCCATATACCACGATATTCCACCTCGAAGTGGAATTGGTATTTTATATTGTGCTAACATCTGTGGATGCAGGAAAGTAGGTTAGAGGGATCCAACAAGATTCCTAAAAATATTTAGATTGTTTTAATATTCTATGATATGATTATTTGATAACCTATGATAGATTATATTAGTAATTGAAAATATTGGATCCTATGGTTTGATTGAATATTGGGTATACTAAGTTATCAAAAATATACATATATAGATTGAATTTTTGAAGGGACATAAAAGAGGGAATTTTTAAGTAAAGCAGTTATAGAGAATTTGGATAAATTAAAGAATGAATTGGAAAAGGATAAAAGTTGATTTTTATATTCTAATAAATAAATTCCAAGTATGGGAAAGGAGATTTTTGAATAAATAGAAATAAATGAATTTTTACACTTAAGTGATAATATTTAAAGGAATAAAAGATTTTTTTAATTCAGGATTTAAATGGTCTAGGAAGGAATAAAAGAAGAATTTTGAAATAAATATAAAATTGGAATTTTCAGTTTAAATAAGATTTTAAATCATAATAAAGAAGTTAAATCTGATATTAATGGGTTTTGAAATAAAATTGAGTAAGTAATGGAATTTGTTTTTAAAAATGGAGTAAAATTTGAAAATCGATTTGGAAATTAATTTAGAATTTAATTTTTTTTCAAAAGAAGGTGAGACTATGGGATTTATAAACTGGGTTTATAAAGTGAAATAAGATATCGGTGGATATTTGAAAGTATAGATTCATGATGGGAATTTATAAAGAAATGGGTAATTTGTCTTAAAAATAAATAGTGGCTTATTTTTAAAAGGTGTGAAAGAAAAGTGTATTTCTCTGAAAAGCCAAGTATGTTTTTAAAGCAGATTTTTAAGTATAAGTTAACTGTTTTAATGTTGTTTCAAAGGAATGTTTTTGAGAAATTATTATTTAAGTTGTTTAAAATTTATAATTAAATATTTATTAAATTATTTATAGTAGTAATAATTTGAAAAGCTAATTTGTATTATGCTTTTAAAAGATAATTATTAATAATTATATTTTATAAAGTAGTTTTATTTTAAAAGATAGTTTTGCTAAAGTTGTTATTTGAAAATTTTGTATAGAATTTCATAACCTTTATTTTAAATTTGTCTTGGCTTAAGTTTACATGAGGAATTATTTTGAAATTTTATAACTAGTATTTTTATTTAAATGAAGTGTTTAAGTAGTTTATATTTTAAATGTTTAAAGTATATATTTTTTGATTAAGTGATTTAAATTGTTTTAAAATCTAAGTATTTAGACTTGGTGATTTTCGGTGGAAATAAAAAATATTTGGGGAATTTATTCCGAAAGAGAAAAGAGATTTGAAGACTATTTTCAAAGAGTTGAAATGTAGGAAAATAGCTTGCAAGGATATTTTGGAATAAATAATTTGGAAATTATTTAAATCTGATGATTGTTGTGGATGTTATTTGATAGTTAAATAACTAACTATCAATATTGGCCAATGCGTTGATCGTTTCAAAGAGACCGGGATCGAGATTAATTTTTCGAAAACCACTTCGATCCGGTTTGAATGTTTTCGTGAGGAAGACAAGAGCTTGGAGTCGAAGATGGAGCAGAGAAGTGCAAGGGCTAATCGTTACTAATCCTAAGGGTGATTCCAAAATGGATGTAGTATAAGTAGTGCCTTTGGTTCCGTTCGAACTCGGAACGGACTTGAATGGATGAATCTATCAGAACATCGTTAGGAGGACGATGAGCATTCTAGGTGAATGTGTGCTAAAAAGGTAACACATAGCCTCGAGCCTCATTAACCGAGAATGGCTAAAATAGGGGAGGTGCACACAAGGCTATGTGGCTGGCAACCAATTAGGGTAAGGTCACCCCTATCTTGATGTTCCTTTATTTCGTCTGTGTGGGCGGTTGCTAATCCCAACCGCGGGGTGAACTTATTCAGACTATCCAGTAAGGGGTAGCTCCAGTCTTGTGATGTAGGGGATTAGGGTGGATCCTCGGTACGGTGATCTTGACCATGTACTATGACGAGCAGTACCCCAGTAGCCCTGCCATTGGTGGAAATCCGTTCTCTCTACGTACCTTTACTGTTTTATTTGTAGAACCCACTTTGTGGCTAGTATTGCTAGAATTTAATAATGTAACAATTTTGGCTATTTGAATAAGTATTTGTACATGTACACTATTATAATATCAGAGGATTTGATAAGAAATGTTTTGGTTATCGTAAGGTAAAAACCCGGCATGTTTATTTGTGGCGTGGTCTTACGAGATACCTTTGATTTCAAAGGATTTTGAAAACTTTAATAATCCAATTGAGTGTATTTTCTCACGCCGGTTTTCCAGATTGACTCGGGTTTAACTATAATGCTCGGGTCAGACCGAGTATTATAGAGTATAGATTTTGGGATGGACTGTTGTGGAGCTCAAGAGAAGAGCTGGATGACGAGGCGTATTCCCATAGATTTATATTCCGCTATGTAATGAAAGCTGTATAGTTAGCTTTTGTGAGGACAAGTTATTATAAGTGTCCTGAATTGTGTTGTTGATATCGACGTACTCTGGTGATGTATAAAGTTTCTTTTGTGTAAAGATCAGTTATTATCTATCATATTTTATTCTGTTGCTATGGTAAGATTCTGTTGTTTGTTTTGTTTCTCACTTCTTCTACCTCCTTCTTCTTTAAGCTTAATGGTTCGATTTTCTGGCATTCGATTGTTCGACATTTGGTACAATAAACGTACTAATGTCGATTTTCGGGCATCGAAAAATCGGGTCGTTACATTGTGGTATCAGGGCTGAAGTTTAAGTGAGAACCTTGGCTCTGGTGGGGAATACTCATTAGAATAGAGTCTGTAGTACTCTAGAATGAGTTTGAGTGTGCTAATATATACGAGCGCGTATTTGTTAGTGAATATAATTTTTTTTTATTGTGTTGACTTATCGGTTGAGTGTTTATGAATTCTGGTCGATATGTGGGACGTCATGTCATCGATAGGAGTTTCTAAACTCTTAAACAAGATAAACTGACAGAGTATTGTTTTAAAATAGGGTAAATGAAATAATTACCCAAATTATTTTTGTATATAAAAAAATAATTATTGTAAATTATTATAGTATATGGTTGCTTGATTGTTAGAGAATGATAATATTAAATTATTATCATTGTTGTGTGAAATTGAATAAGGAATGGAAATCATAACCAATTAAATTTGAAAGTTATAAAATTTGAAACTTATTGGGATAAAATTCAACTTGAATAAGGAGTTATGTTAAAGTAAGTATAACAATAAAGTAATGTGATAGACATACCAATTAAATGAAGTGAATGAAATAGAAGTTTAAATTTGAATTGAATTGGGATTTAACTAAATTAAGTTAATTTAAGGAGATCTTTGAGGAAATGAATGAAAGAAGGCTTAGTAAAATGGCCATTGAAATAAAAAATTATTAAGATGGAAATAAATTTGTGAATGAATAAATTAATTTAATTTAATTTATATCTAAATGGAAATGAAATTTAATATTTGAATTAAATTTAAATTGTGCCAAATAAAGGAAATGGAAAATGAGTCTAGTTGGACTAAAGAAAGCAAAATATTGAAATTAAAATTAAACTGATTGATTTAAATGGTAGCAAATGAATTAAAATTGAATATTATGATGTTATTTAATTTAAATTGTGCATAGTAAAGTGAAATTGAAAAATTAGTTCTAAGTGGACTAAAAATAGTAAAAATTTGGGAATAGAAATGTTTGAGGTTTGAATAAATTGGTAAGTGGGATTAGTTAAGGAATGGATTAAATTAATATGGATCGAGATAAGATGAATAGAATTCAATATTTAAAATTGGAGGGTAAACTGAATTCAAACGGAATTGAAAGTGCAAAGTTGAATATAAATGGATATATAACTTCAGTAATGAAGTGGAAATAAATATTTAAGTGTAAAATATTTATCTTGAACTTAAGAAATGGATGGTAAATTCTTAAGTAAAATTGGAGTTGAGAAATATACCAAGTAAAAATGTGGTATTGGAAAATATTCTAAGTTAATAAATGAAGGTTTAACAAGGGTGTATATAAGGATAATCGTAAATAAGTGAATAGAAATCAAAATGAATGTGAATAAAAGGATAATGGATAAAGCTAATAATCAATTGAGATAAATATATAGGATGTACGTATATTATTTTATTCGCATAGCAGTTTGATCCATATTCGAGCACAGAATTTCGAGATAATTATATCGATTCGAGTTGTGATTTTACACTCGATTTTCGACGACGAACCCTGGATATGGATTTTTGATTGATTCTTAAAATTCTCTATCATAGTTTGTGGCTATGCAAAGAGAATAACAGTTTCTGATCAAGAAACGAAATCCGAGTCCGCACTAGGAATCGGGTGGATGATACTAGTTCGGAAGTGAAATTGTGTGATCGAATGAGCGATCGAATTTGATATTGCGTACGGATGGTATATGTACATCGTACAGGCTTGAATGAAATAGATATTGAAACTATTGCAAAATAAATATAGAAAATGACTTTGAAATCTGAATTGGATATTATTGCTAAGTATGATATACAGGTATCTAAAGGCAAAGGATAAATGGATGTTTTGATTTTCGGAGATAAATTTGAATTGTCCAACAAAGAGGTATGTGTTTAAATTTCTATATGAAATTTGATGATTTTCTAGTCCAGCCATGTGTCATTTTGTTTTCTTTTAAAATTTAGGGCCCCGTAGAGGCATTTTGTAGTTGTACCGAGTTAGCCGCGGAAAGGAGATGCTGGCAAAACAGTTTCAAAAATTTAGGGGGTTAGAAAAATTTTGAGAAAATTTTGATAGTTTAAAATTTGAATTTGAATTATAATTTGAACGGTTGAGTAAGTAATGTTGTTTGGAAATTTTGGATAGGTTTGAAAAGTTAGTAAGAATGATAGTGTTTCTTTAATATAAAGATTGTGTTGGGAAAGTTGTTTGAAACTGTTTGATTTTGGGAAAAGTTAACGGGTATTGGACCATTCTTCTTAACCAGCAATTTCAGGGACGAAAATCTTTTAAGGGGGGAGGAACGTGACGATCCGTAATTTTTAGACATTTAAAATTGGAATATTTAATTGATTTTAAATATTTGAAAGTTAAATTCCAACTTGAAATTTCAAATACCACTATTTATTGAGTGATTTAATTGTTTAATTAAATAATTGAAAATTGGGTAAATGGTTGAGTCTGAAATTTTAAGTTTGTTAAAAATAATTAAAAGGCTTATAAAATTTATACTAATAATATTATAGATAGTAAAAGTTTAAACTTGAATTTGGAAGTGTTTTATTAAGTTTTGAAATTATATCGTTTAAATCGATATTTCAAAATAGCCTTCCGAGGCACAGTCACGGATTTCGACGAAACAAGTTCCACTGGATCTGTAACAACGTATTATTATTATCGAATTTCAATTTTCGTGGTGTTTGGAGTGATCGTTTGGCCGTACGGTAAGTAAACGCGCTGAAATTTATATCGAAAATTTAATATAATAACTGAGTCCAAAAGCTATCTTCTCCATACGATTGAGTTAGGACTCGAAACCTTTTCCATTGCGTTCGGAATAGAGGTTTAACATTATAAATGTCTAGTGGCACGCCTCGACTGAAGATCGAGATCTTGTGTTGCGAAAATCGAGACGATTTCAATTTAAATTTAAATAAATAATAAATTACATTGCAAGCCCACAGACACGTTTCATAACTTAAAGCATGTGTCCCCACTAAAGACACACGTTAGAAAATAAAAATATAGTAGATTTCGTTAGGTAGAAAAAAATGGCCAGAAACAACATTCCTCTTCGTTTCAAATTAAAATCAATCGAGAGAAAATAAAATATAAAAAATAAGAAACGAAACCCTTTGTCGTTCGAATCTAACACAGTAACTTCAAATTAACCATGGCCGAACGAAATCGTTTCATTCAATAATCGAAGAGAATAATTTGCCGAGTAATTGATCGTGAATCCTTCCTTATTTAGATCGAAACCTAATGGTCGAAGCCGATTCGATTCATTTGAATAATGGTGGATGCGATCGAACTCGACTTCAAATGGAGTCGAAGTCATTTCCAATCGATATTTGGGATGTTTCTTCGCGTGGATTTTGAATTCGCAGTGAGGTGGTGGTTCCTTTTGGGCGACGATGAGGCGAGCGTGAGGGTATCGAGTCGTCAGGTGGATGGCGCGTGCGTTGGGCCGAAGTTCAGATCGAAGCCAAAGATCGACATTTGGGTTTGGCCGAAATCGATAGCAGGGTGTCGTAGCTTGGGGTCAATACTGGGTTTGGGAGAACTGTGTTGTCGATATTTATGTGGCATGGTTTCTGGAAGTCAGCGAGGTACGATTGTATTTTTTTTCATTATTTAGGTTAATACATATATATATATACATGATTGAAGAAAAAGAAATGTTTTATTAACAGTATGGCAACATTTTGCTTCGTTGTATTTCAATTTAAAAGATGTATAGATATATTTGTATGTACAGTAAAAGATAATTTGATTTACAAAATAGAAATTTTGAACGTAGATACTAGAAAATATATATTCATGCATGCTCTAGCCTAACGTTACTTTGGGAAATGTATTAGGGTAATTAGTTTGTTAATTTACTTATTCGATAAATTTAGTCATAAAAATAATTTATTTAAAGGAAAAATAGTTTAAATCAAATTTTTAGTTAATTAAATTTTATTAAATGGTAATGGACTATTGGAGTTAGTTCCAATGTTAATAAATCATCTAATGTTATACAAGGTCTTCAATCGTGAAGAAAACAAGTCTAGACGGAAGTGAATTGTAAATTAAAAAGCAAATGTGAGTTAAGCTCACTTGTTTGGATACCTTTTAAATTTTAATAGTTACATTTAAATTATCAGTTGTTTGTTTGAATTGATGATTTAATATCAGTTTGGATGTGATATATTATATATAGTAGTATATATAGTGATTGATTTCCACATAATAGCGGTTGACCCCATATACTGTGATATTCCGCCTCAAAGTGGAATTGTTATTTTATATTGTGCTAATACCTGTGGATGCAGGAAAACAGGTTGGAGGGATCCAACTGGATTCCTCAAAATATTTAAATTGTATTAATATTCTATGAAATGATTATTTGATAATCTGTGATTGATTATATTGGTAATTGAAAATACTGGATGCAATGGTTTGATTGAATATATTGGGTATACTGAGTTATCGACTATATATATATATTGAATTTTTGAAGGGAAATAAAAGAGAGAATTTTTAAGTAAAGTAGTTATAGAGAATTTGGATAAATTAAAGAATGAATTAGAAAAGGATAAAAGTTGATTTTTATATTCTAATAAATAAATTCCAAGTATGGGAAAGGAGATTTTTGAATAAATAGAAATAAATGAGTTTTTAAATTTAAGTGATAATATTTAAAGGAATAAAATATTTATTTTTAAATTCAGAATTTAAATGGTTTAGGAAGGAATAAAAGAAGAATTTTGAAATGAATATGAAATTGGTATTTTCAGTTTAAATAAGATTTTAAATCATGGTAAAGAAGTCAAATATGAAATTAATGGGTTTTGAAATAAAATTAAGTGAGTAAAGGAATTTATTTTTAAAAATGGAGTAAAATTTGAAAATTGATTTAGAATTTGAAATTGTGTTTTAAAAGAAGGATGAGACTATGGGATTTATAAACTAGGTTTATAAAGTGAAATAAGATATTGGGGGATATTTGAAAGTATAGATTTGCGATAGGAATTTATAAAGGAGTGGGTAGTTTGTTTTAAAAATAAATAGTGGTTTATTTTTAAAAGGTGTGGAAGAAAAGTGTATTTCTCTGAAAAGCCAAGTACGTTTTCAAAGCAGATTTTTAGGTATAAGTTAAAGTTTTAATGTTGTTTTAAAGGAATGTTTTTGAGAAATTATGATTTAAGTTGCTTAAATTTTTAAAGGTAAATATTTATTAAATTTGTTATAGTAATAGTTATTTTTAAAAGTTAACTGGTATTATGTTTTTAAAAGATAATTATTAATAATTATATTTTATAAAGTAGTTTTATTTTAAAAGATAGTTTGGCAAAAGTTGTTATTTGAAAAATTTGTCTAGAATTTCATAACCTTTATTTTAAATTTTTCCTGGCTTAAGTTTACATGAGGAATTATTTTAAAACTTTATAACCGGTATTTTTCTAAAATGAAGTGTTTAAGTAGTTTTATTTTAAACGTTTAAAGTATATATTTTTTGACTAAGTGTTTCAAATTATTTTAAAATATAAGCATTTAGACTTGGTGATTTTTGGTGGAAATAAACAATATTTGAGGAATTTATTCCGAAAGAGAAAAGAGATTTAAATACTATTTTCAAAGAGTTGAAATGTAGGAAAATAGCTTGCAAGGATACTTTGGAATAAATAATTTGGAAATTATTTAAATCTTATGATTGTTGTGGAAGTTATTTGATAGTTAAATAACCGACTATCAATATTGGCCAATGCATTGATCGTATCGAAGAGATCGGGATCGGGATTAATTTTCTGAAAACCACTTCGAATCGGTTTGGACGTTTTCGTGCGGAAGATAAGAGCTTGGAGTCGAAGATGGAGCAGTGAAGTGCAAGGGATAATCCTACTAATCCTAAGGGTGATTCCAAAATGGATGTAGTAGGAGTAGTGCCTTCGGTTCCATTCGAACCCGGAATGGACTTGTATGGATGAATGCTATTAGAACATCGTTAGGAGGATGATGAGCATTCTAAATGAATGTGTGCTAAAAAGGTAACGCATAGCCTCGAGCCTCATCAACCGGGAATGGCTAAAATTAGGGAGATAGACACAAGGCTACGTGGCTAGCAACCAATTAGGGTAAGGTCTCCACTATCTAGATGTCCCTTTATTTCGGCTATGTGGGTGGTTGCTGATCCCAACCGCGGGGTGAACTTATTCGGACTATCTAGTAAGAGATAGCTCCGGTCTTGTGATGCAGGGGATCAGGGTGGATCCTCGGTATGGTGATCTAGACCACGTACTGTGACAGGCGATACCCTAATAGCCCTGCCACTGATGGAAATCCATTCTCCCTGCGTACCTTTACGGTTTTGTTTATAGAACCCACTTTGTGGCTAGTATTGCTGGAATTTAATAGTGTAACAATTTCGGCTATTTGAATAAGTATATGTATATAGACACCTTTGATTTCAAAGGATTTTGGAAACTTTAATAATCCAATTTTCTCATGCTCGTTTTCCAAACTGACTCGAGTGTAATTTAACTACAATGCTCGGGTCAGACCGAGTATTATAGAGTACATATTTTGGGATGGACTAATGTGGAGCTTAGGAGACGAGCTGGATGACGAGGTGTATTCCCGTAGATTTATATTCTGCTGTACAGTGAAAGTTGTATAGTCAGCTTCTGCGAGGACAAGTTATTATAACTGTCCTGAATTGTGTTGTTGATTTTGATGTACTCTGATGATGTAATGTATTAAACATATAGAGTTCCTTTGTGTAAAGATCAGTTATTAGCTATTATATTTTATTCCGCTGCGATGATAAGATTCTGTTGTTTGTTTTGTTTTTCTCTTCTTCTACCTCCTTCTTCTTTAACCTTAATTGTTCGATTTTTCAGCATTCGATTGTTTGGCATTTGATACAGTGGACGTATTAATGTCGATTTTCGGGTATCGAAAAATTGGATCGTTACATATTATGTCCCTTATTTTATTTTTACTTAGTCATTGACTCCATGTCGTGTATGGTATGCCCTATATACTCGAAGTTGACCATAACTACGTATATATATAGTACCATAGTCCCCATTAGAACGGAGATACCGTCCCCACTAGTATTCATAACCAGCACCTCGTAAGGATCTCACGTCCTTGTCATCATGCATGTAAAGGAACTCCCGTAGTGCCTAATAGCGGCATCACAATAGTTAGACGTATTCTGTCCATTTTGAAAGACCTCTATAAAGGGTTATCTAGCCTTGCCCCTTACAAACAATCTAGCAAACAACTATGGCGGTGCTGACTAAGCATGATCTACACTAGTAGTAGGTGTAGCCGTTTAGGCGTAACCCTTGTCTTCTCGCTGACCACTCGTGACGGATGAAATTCTCGGCCCATATATAACTCCTACACACTAATACGGTACCAATCACACATTGACATAGCACCAAATCTTACTGACCAACATATTTAGATTGTCTAATGCGATCAAGGTGATACCTATTTGTTATTTAATATCTCCTAAAAGGTTGAAGCAAACTCTACTTTTCCTTTTGACACTTTGGCCTAGGCGAACCTTCCTGCTTGGATATCCCTCACTTATATGCAAACATATATAACTCAACAAGTCCTACGGTTGGATATATCCTACATCAGTATTATGTATACACAACTACCGGTGGCCTTTTGTGGTGGGCAGACTTCTGTTGTGTAACCCTACTGACCTCGCATTTCAACCTATTTAATGACCATGTCATTCTTATCCAATTTAAGTTATTTACTATCTAATTCACACCCATCATAAACGCATACTTGTGGATAGGTGTGTGTATACGTATGTATGTATACACACACATATATTTCATATTAGTTTAATTATTACGCCTCCAATGTTCAAATGTTAGTAATATTCCTTTACTTTTTCATGCATTTGCCTCTCATTCCATTAGTACCAGTTTAATGTCATTTACCGCTTTCATTTAAGATCGAAATATCCTTTCCTATTAATTTTTCCATGCCTTATTATTTATATTTCTGTTCTTTTTTAACCTTTACTACCCTCCCTTGTTTAGTGGACTTTCCATACCCTTAAATTATTAATTTCCTACCTTTTATTGTTTATTATTTGATTTCTATCTTGCCTCTACTGCATAATAATTCTTTGCTTAATCCATTATTATCACATATACAATTATTTAATTGATCCCTAGGGATTTCTGTATTTTAATGCATTGGAATCGCATCTCTCTCAAAAGAAAAGGTTAACACTGTAAATTTCTATGTCTTATTCAAAAAAGAAATAATGTTATGTTTGGAATTACAAAGAGTTATCTTTTTCATAGTTATTGACATAGATGGTACAAAATACGATAAGTATCCATATTTTATACATCTCTTTCTTTTAAGCATACTTCTTGTTATTTCGAACGTTGCAGTTTTATTTATGAATTCAAACTTGATAATTTATAGAAATTTACATTATAACACCCTTCATTCCTATGAATTAAAATACTACTTAAATCTCCATAATTTACTGTGATAACTCTAATTTACATTTTGCTTGCATAAGTCATTTAAATCTACAAATTTGAAATTACAACATAATGTATCTATTTTAAGGACTACTACTACCCAATACTTTTCTGATTCATATGCATGAAATATGAAAATCAAGTTATTAATCATAGAATATGCAGGCATGATTATAAGTTCATTACACGTATACATTTTTAGTCCACAACACTAAGTTTACATTTAGGCATATAGGGATAGATTTACAATAATATAAATCCAATATTATATAAAGAATATATAATTTGTAACAACCCTAGCTTTGGTGATTACCTGTGAAATTATATTATAACGGTGGTTATAATTTGATAATGGAGGAATAAAATAAATTGGAAAGCTAAATTTTTTTTATTTTTTTATTTTAAATAAACAATGGATTTTGGTGAAACATAATAGAATTAAGATGGTTTGGTTGGTAATAAATTAAGATTAAAGGAAATATGATGTTTTGGTGGTAAATTAATTAAATAAGTGAAGTAAAAGAATCTAACTCAATATCATTTGTTGTAAATAAATAAATAATGTTGAAAATAAAGTTTTTTTAAAAAACTTTAATATGTTAATTTGGGGTAAAAATGGTCATTATATGGTTTTAATTTGATAAAATGCAATAATTTTGGAAATTATTGCCAAATGGTGATTTTTGTCAATTTTACCGATGTGTTAAAAGTTAAGTTGGTAAATACTGTAAATAAGAAGGTGGAATTTTGTTCTAAAATAATATTTGGATGTAAAAATAACGTTAATAAGGTTTGTTATATTTAGTTGAACAAGAGAAATAATTTTATGTAATTTTGTTGTTAAAATTATTGATTTGTGAAAATAAAAAAGGGTAATCAAAGTATTTAAATAAATGTAAGAATTTAATTATGGAAAATAGTTTCTAATGGCCAAACTAATTTTGTACGTTGTAAAACATTTTTGTAAACATGAAACATGAAGTTATGATAATTATTTGGCTAAATAATGTGAATATGTGTAAAATGGTTAAATAAAATTTTAACATAAATTAACTTAGTTAAATTTTAACTAATTATTAACACATAGCATTATGGAGTGGTTTTGGGTCCTAACTCGAATCCCATAACCAAATGAAACTTTTCTAGCTGCAAGAAGAGAGTATGTACAGTACTCTTTCTTCATCCACTTCTTGAAAAAAATGGCAACCACCTCTTAATCATTCAAATGTAGCTCCGAATTAAACAAAATTAAAGGGAAAATTTGTGAATTCAAGAGGTTAACACATGCAATACATTCAAACCATAAGATTATTTCATCAAATTCTTAGTTTGAGAAGATTTTGGTTTACCGTAACTTTCTCTTTGTATTGCATGTATGTTTCTTCTTCAGCTATAGGTATCTTAATCTTTTCCAAGGCCAAAAGACAACAGCTTGCTAATTTAAATCACTAAAATCATATCAAGGTGAGTAGTAACTCACATTTCTAGTCAAAACAAGCGGCCTATAAAAGTTTTGTTTAGTTTACGTTGTTTTTAATTTACTGTAAACTGTAAATGTAAAATTTGTAGTTTACGGTGAAAAGCCTATCTGGGTTCAACTTTGTGAACCTAGATCTCTTTGGTTTTATACTAGAATTGAGTTAAATGTTTTTTGGGTCATAGATCATGTTTAGTTTTATGTGCATATCAAATTTCATAGTTTGATTAAATCTAGAAAGGTCTGAAATCCGTGCTCAAAGTTGGAATTGGAATAGGCAGAAATGCATGTAGCATTCACGACTTCTAGGTTGATCCAAGAACTCTCTAGGTTGACCCAGACACTCTAAAGGTCAACCCAGGTACTCTATGGGTCGACCTATGCCTTCCTAGTGTCGAACTAGGCCATATGAAGGTCGATCCTTGCATTTTAAACTTGTCCAGGTTGTTTCTTATGTGTTCCTGTGCACTGTTTTGCTTATTCTGTTTATTCCAGTGATTATTCTGACCAAGTCTTCTGATATTTTGAAGCGTTTTGAAGGTCTTAAACCTATCAATAGATAAGCCAACATTATCGTTGATACATACTTCAGATTGATATGTTTTTTAGGAGATGTCATATGCCCTTTTTTGGCCTTTTTGGCGATTTTTGTTGTTTTCAAGCACGAATTTTCTAAACCAATTTTGAAATGATTTTTATAATAAAATAGATTTCAAAATAAATATTTTGCAACTTGGTAATTATTTTTGAAGCTAATAAAAAAATTCTCTATAATAAAGAGAATTTCAAAGCCATGATTTCCAAACGATTTCAAAATTTGTTTTAAAAACTAGTTTTCTCGGGGCAAAGTGTTTATTTTCTATATAAAATACATATTTTTACACTCTTCGAGCGAATGAGGAAGAGATTTAAACGATTTAATAAAACATGTGGTTTGGGACACATGCGTTTACTGTTTCGGTTAATGCCGGACTTGTTCGATTGAGGTCATACACGAGAGTGAAATTAACTACCTTATAGTAAAAGGTTAAGTGAGAACGTGTGGTATGGGACACACTGTTGTCACTGATTTGGTTGCTATCTGGAAGTTGTTGACACTTTATATTGGACCTTCGGTGTGACGACCCGATTTTCTCACCACAGAAAATCGCATCATCTTGAAGAAAGAAAGGGATAGAAAAGAGAAAAGAAAGAGAAGAAAGAAGAAACAACATCAGAATCTCAACAACGGAACGAATAAATTATATTAATAACATAAATATTACATAGTATACAACACTAATTCGAGTTACACAACATATACATCACATACTAGACAGCTATAAACACCTGTCTAGTTATACAACTCAATACAATACAAGGAAACTACTCAGAGAAACCAACACAGCGGAATACTATATAGCTATAACGCATAAGCCTCCTGCTCCATTGCTCCTCCAGAATTCGTCAAAGCAAACCTTAATCCCTTGGCTATTCGTAAAAATTTGAGTACCCAAGAGTTTAAGAAAACAAAAGATAAACTCCGTGTCAGACATGGGTCTAGTGTGAGTAACAGGTTAAGGTTGCTTAACTTTGAAAAAACCTTTTGAAAAAAAGGGTATCACGGAAGACTTCCCACACATAAACATGGAAAAGTTTTTACCTTACGCTAACCAAAACATTTGATAGGAAATCCAGTGATATTATAACAAGTCTAGGGTTTTCAAGTAAATAAGAAATAGCCGAAATTGTTACATTCATTAAATTCCAGCTACTAGCCACAAAAGTGGGTAATACAATCAAAACCGTTGGCATTTATTGGATTTTGGATTCCATACAATGGCAGGGCTACCGGGGTACTGCCCGTCATAGTATGTGGCCTAGATCACCGTACCAAGGATCACTCCCAATCCCCTGCAACACAAGGCCGGAATCATCCCTTACTGGACAGTCCCGAACAAGACAACCCAACAGTTGGCGTACATTCCAATCGCCCACACAGCCGAAATAAAAAGGGACTTCTAGACAGGGGAAAATCTCGCCCTACTTGGGCGTGACCCACTTTGCCTTGCTGCACCTTCTCTGTTTTAGCTATTCCCGGTTGATGAGGCTTGAGGCTACGATTACCTTTAGAGAACATATCTCTTAGAATGTTCATCGTCCCTCTGACGATGTTCTAAAAGCATTCAATCCATACAAGTTTGTTCTGGGTTCGAACGAAACCGAATGCATTATCTCGTTACACTCATTTTGGAATCACCCTCATAGTTAACAACAATAACCCTTGCACTCTGAATCTTTATCTCGAATCTGAAAGTACCACCCCGTTAAACTCGTATCGGAATCACCCTCAGAGTTTTAACGACGAATAGTCCTTACACCTCGAGTCTTCACTCTTCACTTGAGATTCACGACCTATCGTAAATTTGGATCGATGTGGTTTTCGGATATCCAAATCTGGAAACCCGATCCCGGTCTCATCGAAATCCAAAGCGTTTCTTTTAAGGCCAAGTTGTTTTAAAGTTTAAAACAATTCAATTTCATTATCTAAATACACACAGGTAGATAATTCACAAGTCACTATAGATAATCATCATTATCATCACAACAGATAATCCATATTATCAATCACAAATAGATAATTCTTATTTGTTTTCATAAATAGATAATTCATATTATCATCCTAATGCAACCAAAGCATCCATATCACACCGCATTATTATCTCATATCTGAGATCTTAAACCATTCAAGGCAACCAATATCATCCATTCATAAATAAGCAATGATTAATAATCACACCAAATATAATTAATTTAAAATGAATTAAATTAATTACATCATTTCTAATTAATTTAAAGTGAATTAAATTAATTACTTCATCAATATAAATCTTGCTTACATAACCATTAATTAATTACAAATTAATTAATTAATTATCCTCTAATTAATCACCTTAATTAATCACCCTTGATTAATTATTCCTCAATTACATTCAAGTAATTATCCTTTAATTAATTTCACAAATTAATTATTCTTAACCAAATACAGTAATTAATCTTTAATTACTTCGTAAATTAATTAACTATAATTAATTACATTAATTCTTAATTAATTACATTAATTAATTCCTTAATTGATTAATTATTTCTAAATAAATCTATTCTTAATTACTTCATTAATTATAATAATTAATGATCTCTAATTACATTTTCTATTTAAATTAATTACATTAAGTAATTGATCTTTATTTAAACCATAATTGTTAATCACCCTTGATTAACCCCTATTCAGTAATTAACTACCCTTAATTACTTCACCAAATAGATTAATTACTCCTTAATTAATTATCTATAATTAATCCCTTGATTAATTTTATAAAGTAATTATACTCAAATTACTTCCATCATCAAATCACCTTCAATTAATTACATCCAGTAATTACCCATTAATTACTTTCCTAAGTAATTTCTCTTCATTAAAACTACATTAAATATCACAAATCATCAAATGATTATTCTAAATTAATTAAACTTAATTAATTAACTTAATCTAATCAAATTAAACTCAATTAATTACAATGAGTAATTAATTCCTTAATTACTTTCATAAGTAATTATACTTAACAATTTACACAAATGATTATCTTTAAATTAATTTATCTAATTAATTATTAAAAATTAATCACATTAATTAATTATTAAATAATCCTTAGTTAATAACCTTCATTAACTACTAACAATATATTAATTATTTTTCTAAGGTAATTAACATATTTTAGTCATTATTGATTACAAATTAATTAAACTTAATAGCCCATTAATTAACCCCTAATTGTTTAATTGATTAAGTGTTAACTGTAACTTAATTAATCCTTTATTACTTGATTAATTAATTACTAATCATTAATTAAAATCTAATCTTATTTAATTAATGATTCTTAAATTACAAGTTAATTATTCTAAGAATAATTAATCTTAAACTTTTTAGTTTAAAACCCTTAATTACTTTAAGTAATTATCCATTTCATTAATTTATTAAATAATTAATTATCCATTTAATTACCCTAATAATTAAATGAATTACAAATCATTAAATTCTAATTTAACTTTAAGCCAATACCTTTTTCTTATCTATGTTTAAATTAGCATTCACAAATATATTTGAAAACATTCATTTCCAAATTTAAATTCAAATTTCATTTTAAATTCAAGTTTTAAAATGAAAACCAATTTATCTTCAACAAAAATTAAAATCAATTTAAAAACTTTAAATTTACATGATAAAGAATACTTTTTCTTATAAAAGGAATTTTACAAGAGTTTAAACCAAATTCCTTCTTAAATTCAAAACATTTAAATTTTACTTTATCATTCAAAATTGTTAAAACACTTAAATTTATAAAACTTAAATTTATTTTAAAACAAAGATTCAAATTTAGATTTGAATCAGATTTAAACCTTGTTTAAGTCATTCCTTTATATTTCAAATTCCAATTTAAATTCAAATTCCTTTAAAAACACTTTTAAACAATTAACCCCTTAAGGTTACTTAAACAAATTTGAAATTTAAAAATCTCATTCATTTCAAGCTAAGATTTAAATTAAACTTGAATCCATTATTTAAAATTTGATTTAAAACTTATTTTAAATCTTTGCTTTATACTTTAAATTTCAGTTTAAAATTTTGAAAACAGTACAGGCTTTCTAACCTGTACAAAACTAAACCGAGCTACACATAAATCACTCGAGCCTAACCCAACCTAGCCCGAGCAAAACACTAAATAACTCGAGTAGAACTCGAGTAACATTTCCATTTTGAATTCATTCAAACTTAAGTACTGTCAGGTTTTACAAAAACCTGTATCAACAACACACCCGAGCCCACACAACAACGACTTCGAGTCCAACACCCCAATGCTTCGAGCAAAACACGCAACAACTCTTATCACACTCGAGTACCCATCTTCCCCAAATCAATAGCATATACACCATGTTTTCCGTGCACCTACACCATCACTGCCGCCAACTCCGACCACTCGCGACGACACACACAAGCCAACGATCACCTTCCAACACAATTTCGACCTTCAAACCATTTGCAGAAGCTAAAAATCAAAATCGAGCTTACGAGCTCAAAACTGGAAACAATGTCGAAAACTGGAAACACCTCAATCACATGATTCCGACCACTAGAGTGGCTTAACCTCCGGCCACTACTTCTTCCACACTCCATCAATCATTTCCCTGAATCTGGAAAAGCTTGGTCACCTATAGATGTCGCGTCGATCAATTTTTTGATGAACAGAAAAACTAGGGTTAAAATCTTCATCCCCTAACCACCATCGCCACAGTACAATGATCAACTTCCACTATTTTTCCCTAATCTCCCATCACCACTTCATCACCAAAGAAGCCGCTGACCACCCCAACCACCTAGATTGACAGTTGCAACCCAAAACATTATTTCTGGTCAAACCAAAAATACTCAATCATTTTCAAATTAAAAATTTTGATTTTAATTTTAAAATTCAAGTTTTAGTTTAAGTAATCGATTTATAATCTTGGATCAATGAATCTGGATGATCATATTTTTACTTACATAAGATTTGTTCTGTATTTTCTAAATTCCCAGAGACAATACATAACTTTTTTTTATATATTGAATAAAATTTAAACTTCAACTTATATTACAAAGCCATATTTTGTTTGAATCTAAATCCTTAACATAGATTAGTTCAAATGAAATGGATGAACCTGGAAACTCAAGAACAGAAAACTAAGTTACACTACAGCATGCACTACTTTATACATTCATATATATACCAGCAATGAACTTGTAAATGGCATACAAACATGCTTATTTCCAGAGTAAAACAAGCAACTAGAATTCATACTTAATTTTAAAAGAGTGATGTTACTCACCAGAAATTTTTATGAGCAGAGCACTTTTGAAAAACTTCTTTTCTTCTTTCTGAATAGGGTATTGAAACTGCTTCAGATTTAAATTTTGATTTGCTTCTTTATTTTTGTAAACTTTAATCTTGTTTTACTGTAATTATTGCTCCTTAATTTACAACCACAAGCATGCTTCCAGATAAAAAGGAAAAATGCAGGCTTGGATGTTGTTTCAAAACAGAAATGGAGGAGACTGCAGGCTTTTTTGAGCATCTTTGAAAAATAATTTGCAAAATGGATTTCTGGTTTTGAAGATGGTTTCAGATAGTTTTGGGCTATTTTGGTTAGAGGAAATACTAGTTTCAGATTGGTTTTTGAGGGGATTTGCAGGACTTGTTTTGAATAAAATTTTCTATTTTGAATAAATCTTCAAATGAACTTCAGATTTTCGGTGTGATTTGAAGAAGATGATTTTCAGATTTGTTTTGGGTTATTTGGTTTGAATGTTGGCTGAAGATTTCTTAAGTTATGAAGAAGAAAAGAAAAAAGAATAATAGTGAGAAGTAATGTGTTTATATAAATAAATTTTTGACTTAATTAAAATAAAAGAAAAAGAAAATTTAATAGGACACTTTCTTTTAACCTTAACATTTGTCACATTGTTTAATCTATGGCTTAACACATGTCATTTAGGTGTCTTAAGTGATTTACACATGTCTCTTAAATATTTTATTTTAATTTAAATTGTTTATAAAAGATTTAAATCTTAATTTATTACTTTTTATGTATACTTAAATAAATTTCTTCCTTATTTTTCTTTTATAGAAAAACAAAACAAAGCAAATTATAAATAAAAATTTATCCAAATATTTTTAAATATTTATTCTTTTAAATTTCAAAACATTAAATTCAAATTCAAATTAAATTATAAAAATCCAATTTAAAAATCAAGTTATATATATATATATATATATACATATATAACTCTTATTAAATTTAAAAATAACAAATCCTATTTCTATAAAATCCATTTATGTTTATAAGAACCAAGTATTGTAATTATTATTTGAAAATAATAAATTTAACAAATTTTAAATGATTTATAAAAGAGATTATAAATCACTTCTATTACTCAATATATTAAGATCATATGTAAATTGTATTTTAAACTCTTATATATATAATTTCAAGACAATGCTTTTATGTTAATCTAATTTAGATTCATATTTAAGCTATTTAAATATAATTTAACAAATAAGATTTACCTTGAGTATTTACAAACCATATGATTATTTATTAAATTGCTTAAATGTTAAATTTAAATCAAATTTTCCAATTTACCAAATATAAATTAGAATTAGAAAATTGATTTATTTACCAAATTCCAAGCCAAAGCTTATTTATTTATTATATATACAATTATATATATATATATATATATATATTATAACAATTTATTTGTTTTAAAAAGATAAAATCTACCAATTTAAATATTTATTAAAGAATATTAATAAATCAATTCAAATTTTATTAACAAAAATTATCAAAAATTTAATTTCTAACACAGATTTTTAAATTTATATTGCTAAAAATTCCGGGATATCACATTCCTCCCCCCTTAAAAGAATTTCGTCCCCAAAATTTAGAACAAAGGTAATTTAATAATCTATCTTAAGATTTTATTTTAAAACACAAGCATATATTAATCATATGTAAACAACCATAGCAACCAATTCACTCAAACGAACAAATCTAACTATCCAGACAAAATTCTGGATAGGATTTCCTCGAGTTTCCCAAGTATAAATATCAGGATACTCACTCTACAGAATCCAAACAATCTGTACTACTAAGCTACAGAGCTCCTATTTAACTAGATCTACAAAACTAAACAGGATATCAGACTACAGACAAGTTTGACTCAACAATCACATCCTTCTGAATTGCTGATTCCCACACCAGAGATAAATCATACACATACTCCCTCAGAGATACGTGAAACACATCGAATCCCAGTTATCCAAACTGGTAATTCAACCTTTAAAATCAAACACCAATCCTCACAAGAACACAGAAAAGATCCAAAACACCTCGGAGCTGACTTATTCAGTCTTACCCAATCTTATAGCTCCTTAGATCAAAGAAAACTTACCCAAAATCAAATCTCCGACTCCGGAATCCAAATTCCTTCGTCTCTTATCTACAAGACTCTTCTGACGATCCTGGGCTGCCTTCATCTCTCTCGATTAGCTCAACCTTTGCTGATGTCTCTAGAAACAAACCGGACCAAAACAACCCAATAGAATGATCTCCTCAAGATCAATCCAAAACCAAGAACACCAACTCTACTCCACAAACATCAAAAGACTAACTTACTTCTCCTATCCGGAAAAAAAAACAAAACAAAAGCACTCCCAAACCGCTTCCGCTGCACAACTCTGATATGGAATAGAAGAAAATGCCAATGAAGAACATGAGCACAAACTGGAAAACACATCTCAGAAATATGGTTCAATAAATCCATAAAATAAAAATCTGATGTCCCACCTGATCCTAAGCTGCTTCACCAAACCCTTGCTCTAGAAGTCATCCTTCTACTAAACTGAACCACCGGTAGCACTCTTGGAATGCAGTCGATAGGAAAACTCAACCTCCAGATGTGGACAAACCTCTGACTTCCTGAAGACATCTGGAAAAATCTCCAATAGCTCAAGAGAACACTCAAACTATCGCAAATCTCTTTTGCGATCAACCAGTCCAATATCCAAAGAAAATTGTCCTCTCTTTACCAATCAGAATAGCTTACGCTTATCTTAGCCAATCCATCAAAGAAACGGATCCACTCTGCTGCTTCTGAACTCCACCTCTAGAAAAACTGCTTAGCCAAAGGATCTCCTTACCATCACAGAACACTCCGAGCTGCACTCATGACACCGATGCCAAAAACTTCCTAATCCAAAGCTCTTCGAGAAACTCGGACGTCAAACCAGACAGAAACATCCTGCTAAACTCAGCACAACATCGAAGCAGATATACTTCCCAAACTTGTTCCAAAGAAACATCTTCAGATACATCCACAGTCACTACGTCTCATCACGCAGCTACTACCTCCCGAGGTATCAAGATACTATCACACACTTCTGCCAAACCGACAGATCCAAACTCTCTACATCCAAGCTCTGCACTTCAAAAATGGACTCCGAACCTTTTAAAAGGTATCCTTCAGAGATCGATGAAATCCTTACATCCAGCTGCCAAGCTCACTTGAGACGGTATTAGGTCTACAATATCGATAGATACACTTCCAACCTCAACAGTCAAACTCAACCATTGGTAGTAGTCGTGTTACACACCCCACTACCTTATCTACCTCTATAACTCATATTGGAAAACCAGAACAGGTAACCCAACAGATAGGTTGAAGTAAATATATATATATATATATATATATATATATATAAGTCCACATATTTATAACATCAAGGACTCTGTAGAAGAGAAGCAAGAAGTTCATCAATTTCAGAAGACACAGGAGGATCATCAACTAAAGGACTATAGCCAGCAACCACAGGAGCAGAATATGACTGAGACAAGTGATGAAGAAGATCTCCCTGGATCAATCAATGAAATTAAAAAATTAGACATACAAATAGAATCATCAGAAGAGGAGGATGAGGATGAAAACATAGAAAAATATACAGAAGCAAATACCAACTATGAAAATATGTTTACAGACACAGGAAAAGAAGAAGCTTATAAAAAAGCTAAAGTAGTATCAGCTCCGATTACTAGGAGCAGATCTGCTAAATCATAATGACTATAATATGCTGGAATGTAAGAGGTCTTAATAATGATGTCAGGAAATTAGACCTCTATAATCTCAGGATAAAATACAAACCTACAGTCTTGGCTATTTTAGAAAATAAACTTAATGAAGAAAGTATGGAGGAAATACAGAAACAAATGGGAGATCAATGGAAAATCACCCATAATAATTTAAATAATGTTAAAGGTAGAATAATAATTTTCTGGGAGTCCAATATTTGGAGTTGTAGTTTGCTAAATGCTGATGAACAACAAATTACTATGGATATGAAAAACATAGGAGGAATGCAAATTATGGTTACAATAGTATATGCTAACAATTTGGCATCCGAAAGAAAGAAACTTTGGAAAGTGACCAATGAAAATTCAAAAATCATAACCAATCCATGGATAGTAGTTGGAGACTTTAATGCTGTTCTAAAAACACATGAAAAACAGGGAGGACTTACCCTGAAGGTCTGCCAAATATCTGAATTCAACAATTGTGTATTAACAGCAGGACTTACAGAAGTACTCCACATAGGCCTGAAATTTACATGGAAAAGTGGTGAGAAGAAAAAAATTAATTCTAGACTGGACAGAGCACTGGGAAATGCAGAACTTATTAACAAATTCCCAAATATAAATGTCACAGTACTGCCAAGCTCCACAAGTGATCATAGTCCTTTATACATACAATTCAATAATGAAAAGCAAGAACATAAGGGGAAACCTTTCAGATATGCTAATCATTGGCATCTTCTTAAAGAATACAATGAAATAGTTGATTTCAATAAAATCAAAATACCAGAAGGTAACTACATGTACAAATACATTATGATGGTGAAGCAAATTAAAAATAAGCTGAAGGAATGGAACAAAATAAGGCCAAAAAGACATGATGACATCAAAGATATGCAGGAAAGACTTGAAAGACTTCAATATCAATTGGAAAAAGAACCACAAAATGAAGTCCTTAATGCAGAATATTTTGACAAACAACAACAGCTGAAGAATCTTCTGAGCATTCAAGCCATGGATATCAAACAAAAAGCAAAGGAAAAATGGCTAACACAAGGGGATGAATGCAATAAGTTTTTTTATACTAAAATGTCTGTGAGGAAAAATCAAAATAACAATTTACTAAACTATTTAAATGAACAGGGAAATGTTGCTGGAAACCTAAAAGAGCTGGAAACAAATGCCATAGAATATTTTACAAGCACATACAATGGGGATCATTCTCAACAAATACCTCATATCCACTGTAGGAAAAGAATCTCCAGTGAAGGTGCCCAAATGCTCACAGCTGAAGTTACGGAAAGGGAGATGAAAAGAGCCACTTTCTCTATCCACAATGAATCCAGTCCGGGACCCGATGGAATGAGCGCACTCTTCTTCAAAATGCACTGGAAAGACCTAAAGGATAAAATGCTCAGAGGTTATCAAGAGGCTTTCAATACAGGTGAATTCATTCAAGAAATTAATCATACTTTCATCACCTTGATTCCAAAAGTCAAAAAACCAGGAAAAATAGAGGACTTTAGACCCATAGCTTGTTGCAATGTTACATACAAAATCCTCAGCAAAATCATTTGTATGAGATTGAATAAAGTTCTTCCTCAAATCATTTCGCAAAGTCAAAGTGCATTTATAAAAGGTAGATTCATCTCTGAAAATTCTTTGCTAGCACATGAACTAATTAGGGACTTCAACAAAAAAGGAGCTGACAAAGTGTGTTTAAAAATAGATTTACACAAAGCTTATGATAAAGTGAACAGGCAATTCATTTTACATATGCTACATGAAATGGGAGTACCAGCTAAACTGCTTAAACTAATAACACACTGCATATGCACTCCTACTTTCTCAGTGCTTATAAATGGAACTCCTAAAGGGTACATTACAACTAACAGAGGAATTAGACAAGGAGATCCTCTTTCTCCTTATCTATTTGCTGTTGCCATGGAGTGGTTCTCTCTTCAAATGGAACTTGCAAGTTACCATTCACTGATAAAACCAGTATACAATTTAAAACCAGAAGTCAATCACCTTATTTATGCTGATGACTTACTAGTTGTATTTAAAGCTACAGACATGGGAATACACACAATAAAAGGAATTTTTAAACAATTTGAGGAATTGGCTGGTCTCAAAGTTAATGAGCTTAAAACAAAGTGCTATATGAATAAATTATGTAAAAACAAAACAAACATATTAGCACAACTTGGAGTAGGGGAAGGAGAGCTGCCAGTGAAATACCTAGGGGTTCCTCTGTCTAATAATAATATCACTGATGCTGAATGTGGAAAGCTGATAGATAAAATAAGGGAAAAATTACAGGGATGGAGATCAAAAATGCTATCTTTTGCAGGCAGAGTGGAATAGGTGCATACTGTAATCACCTCACAAGTTAGATTCTGGCTACAAATATTTCAGATACCAGATTGTTCTATAGCTAAGATAAATACAGTATGTGCTAATTTCATATGGAAAGGAGGGATACATAAAGTGAATTATAATGAATTGTGTAGACCCAAAAAAGAAGGAGGAGTGGGACTGAAAAACCTTTTTGAACTTAAAAAGATATATGGTCTCAAATTAGCCTGGAAATTCATTTCTTCTGAAAACTTATGGGCCAAATGGATGAAAAGTAGATATCTGAAAGACAACTTTTGGACTATCCAAACTGATAACAATGCTTCAGTGACTTGGAAAAATATCTTAAAACAAAGAGGAATCCTCAAAAATTCAATTGAAAGGCAAATAGCAAATGGAAAAGACACAGACTTATGGAGGGATCCGTGGATAAATAACAAAAGCATTATAGACATTTTTGGATGGGAAAGCTACTCAGCTAACAACACTCCACAAATTCAAGTAGCCAGAATAATACATAATAACAAATGGGAGACAGAAAGACAACTGATTACAAGGAATCTGAAACATGAGATAGAGGGAATCCCTATCCTTTCAAACAAGATAGTTGATAAATGGATCTGGAAAAACAACAACAAAGGACATTTCAAAATGAATGAAGTCTGGAATGAAAACAGGAGACATTATGAAATGGTAAATTGGTATAATGCCATCTGGAGTAAATCTAATTGCCCTAAAATGGCGCACACTACATATAAAGCAATCAAGGGCAGGCTGAGCACTAAAGATAGATTAAAAAGCTGGGGTATTATCACTGAAGATATTTGTAACTTATGCAGGAAAGAAACAGAAACTCACTACCACTTATTTTTCGATTGCAAATTTAGTAAACGGGTGTGGGCTATACAAAAACTTAAAAATTTGCAATCAGAAACAGTCCAAAGCTTAGAATTAGAGATTATTCACCTGAGTAATCGGACATATTTCACGAACTTGATGAAGGAGGTTGTGAAAATTTCTTTGACGACAACTGTCTGGCATCTCTGGAGAGAAAGGAACATAAGGGCTTTCAAAAGTGGAAAAGAAAAAGATGTATTAGAACTAGCAGAGTATATTGCCAGAGACGTGAAAATCAACATCGGAAGGATAAAGAAACTCACTAGCTTAGAGGCAAAAGAAAAACTGCAACTGGAGAACTGGAAGTGGAGGGCTGAGAAGCTAGGAAATCAAGCAAACACCTCGTAGTAGCCATTATTATTGAAATGAAAAGAACCCTAATTATTTTAGGAAGTGTTAGATTAAGATGAGACTGTAATGAAGTTGTCGGATGTAATCTCGGAATGTTTATTGTATTTGTACTCACAGGCTATTGGGCCGCAAAGCCCGTTTAATATCAATTAACCCATTTTCAAAAAAAAAAAATATATATATTCAAAATTACAAATATGCTCTCTTAAGAAAGAAATCACTTCAAAGCCTAGGTATTCACTCAACCTAGTGCTCTGATACCAACTGTGACGACCCGACTTTCCACAGATTCATTCATAGCCTTTCAAAACAATTTCATTTTAAGTTGGATTAACTCGTCCGATCTTTAAATCAAAGACTCATTTCATAGCCTTCAAAACATTTCAATTCCATTTCAAACTTGAAACCTTTCATCACAATTTGGAAATCCTTTCTTTAAATGAAAGCTATTATTATTTGAAAACAAATAGGTTTCATTTTGGAAAAAACTGATTACAATTACATCAGTTAAAACCATTCAAGTATAAAACTTGGATTTAAATTTAAATTTCCCAAACCATACTTTTTAAATGGTTAAAAACCCATAAAAACATCTTTATAACTTGTATAATCTTTTTAGACCATAATTTCCAAAACATTGAATTCAATCTCAAATATTGAATTCAAATTTAAATCAAATTATTTAAATTTCAAGTTTATTAAGTTATTTAAAATATTTTCAAACTTCAAATTCTAATTCCAAAACTATTTTGGATTCAAGAATTCAATCTTTAAAAATTGTTGAAAATTTGTGACTTAGCCGATTTCCTCGTGCAATCCATATTTTTGTGTGTATGGTGTAGTTCAGGGGTTTTACACAGTAGTGCAACATCATTCAGTCATCACAGATTGCAATCACAACAATATCGATAAGAGGTATATTCCCATAACGCTTATCTATATACACAGATTCACAGATAGAAAATATGAATGCATTATAAATAAATAAATAAATTACATTCATCACAGATCACTCTGAAACAACTCATAGCACAAAGCATAGCATATTAGAATATCAAATAGTTCGACAATCAATAGAATTCAAACATCTATAAGTGAACTCAATTAATTATCTGATTGATTTAGTTCAAATGGGTCATCGATCATGGTTAATTAATATTAATTGATTTCAAATCATTTGATTAATTGTCCTTTAGTCATTTATTAATTAAATTAATCAACCTTAAATTATTGAATAATCAACCTTTAATTATTCAATAATCCTTTAATTAATCATCTTTGTAATTAATTTTCATTAACAATTCTTAATTACAAATAAATTAAACTCTTGATTATTAATTTACAAATTTATTAGTTACAAATCGATAAACCCCTAATTAATTACAACTACAAATTAAGTAACCAATCTTTACTTACCTTTATAAATTAATCATTCTTAATTAATTTTTTAAAAATAATTAATTAATAATAAAATTATCATAATTAACATTTTAAAATTTTCCTTAAACAAATTATTACTAATTTGAAAACTGTAATGTTAATTACATTAAATACTTAATTAGGTTAATTACTAAACCAAAATATTTATTAAAATTTTAGAAAACATCGTTAAGCATTTTCCTCAAATAATTAAACTTGTAATAAAATCTTAATTTGACATTATCAATTAATAATTAAGTCGATAATACTAAAAATTGTTTTAAAGGAAATTTGCTTAACCCATTTTTTTATAAATTTACAAGCCTTGACAGCTAACCCGAGAATGCCTCCTGATTTACTCGAGTAACACTCGAGATTTTCTACCCATTTCCCCGAGTTAAATTCTGTTTAAAAATATTTAATCACTTTACAAAATACTTTAACAATTTAAGTTATTAAAACATTTCATTTTTTATAAAATTTATTTATAAAAAAGCGGAGTTCGAATTCATTTTGAAATTCAGATTTTTAAACTTGTTTTAAAACTTTTTTAAAACTTTTACACTTTTTAAATTCAGTTTAAATTAGAAAAAACTCAACACTGTCAGGTTTAAGCAAAAACCTGTAAAAAAACAATTTACCCGAGCCACTCAAATTTGCCTCGAGTCAACTTCCCATAAACTCGAGCAAAACTGTAAAATTCTTCAAGCCTTCACTTAAATTTACTCGAGCAACACGCGCGAGAACATAAGAAACTCAAGTGACTCTTCTTCATTCCAGGCACACCAGAAATGCAATGTGCACGGTGCACTTGCACCGTACCTCCGACCACCTCCGATCACCCCTAATGACCTTCCCACATCGGCAACCAACCTCGCATCATACTCCGACCATCACCACTTCGATTCCCACTCGAAAACAAAATCGAGCCACCTGACACAAAGCTGGAAGAACAATCGAAATTGAAATCACCACGTTCTCGCTCCTCCGACAACTGGAGTGCCAACGGCTTCAGACACGTCATCGAGAACCCTAAAGCTTCCATTCCCCAAACGTACGTGCAGCTCGATGCACTAAGGAAGTCGAACAAAAACAAAACTCAACACAGATAAAAACTAGGGTTCTAAACTTAATCGAACTATCTTCGTCGCCACAGCGATCGTGAACCACCACTACCATTTTTCCCAACCTCATCGGTTGCACACTAGCTTCGTGCATAAATTCAGTACCCAAAATTCCTCCGATCTCCAGGAATCGATTAAACTCATTTTCTGATCAATATACAATTTCTCCAAATTTACAGTATTAAAAAAATCAAGATTTAAATTTTAAAAATCCTAAAATTGATGCCAGATCAAGTTTTAAACTTTGAAACAACAGTTTAATCATGTTGAGATTTCTATATGTTTATGTTTTACTGTTCTTCTTCCTGTCTGTTTAAACCAGCTTCATTTGAAACACTGTAACATTTTTAAAATTTTGTATTCTGATATTACTAACAATTTTTTCTTATATATTGAAATCTAAAAGGATTCAGAGAAGAGGATCTTGAGTTATTTTAAAAATTTGAAACCTGAATAATAAGAACATAGTCTTCATTCTCATAAAACATACACCGTCTAATATGCAAGCATATACTTACACAATCCATCATTATGCAAACAATTTTATATCGAACTTCAAGATCAATTTATGCATCCAAATTTAAGTCAAATGAAGTTGGGTTTACTCACTTTAAACAAAGAGAACCTGAGAAGCTTTCAAAACTGGAAGCTATACAGGGAGTATCTCACAGTATTTCTGTCCACATAACATATATTTATTCTAAAGTAATATGCATACAAAAAAATTTCAACCATACATCACAACTTTAAATCTAATCATTTATCACATGCATATAAACAAAAACCATTTTTATGTTTCGTTTACTCACTTTATTTCCAGAAAGAACAGAGAGCCTTCCTTGTTTTTGAGTTTCTTGTAATCTTCCTTTAATATATATTTTCTGTTTTGTTTTTATTGAATGAATTGAACTTATTTTAAGATTTAAGATGATATCACTTTAGATTGTCTCAGCTTGAAATGAAGAAGCTGAGGTAAAGTTGATATAAATAAAAGAAGTGTACAGGTTGAACATTATTTGTACAGGGTGATATAATTTTCTTTGTTTGTACAGCAGGATATATATTATTTTGTACAGGTTATTTATATTGTTTTGTACAACATCATAGCTATTTTTGCTTTGCTTGTTGACTTCGGTTGATAATCTTTCTTCCTTTGGTGGCTGAGATGATCTTGCATTTAATGCTTTGTACAATCTACACTTATACCATACTTGAAGATATTTTTCTGTCCTTACTTGCAAGTTCGTACATATGTTTACAAAGTATTCCATGTTTACATTCTTACTTTGTTCTTAGCTTTACATTCCTAACTCTACAGGCTACATACAATATTTATTTGCCTGGCATACCTACTTCTTGTTTTGCATTTCTTTATTACTTTATAATGTAAACAATCCCTACTTTAAATATGTTGTTTAAATTTAGTTGTGTTTTACTTTATATTTTAAAATTTGTCATATATATATATATTGCTATTTTAAACATGTATTTCTTAATTAAATATTTATTTTAACTTACATAGTTATTGTCGTATTTCTCTCTCTCTCTCTCTCTCTATATATATATATATATATATATTTGAAATTACCATTTCTATTTTTATTAAAATCCATTTGTAAAGACATTACATTATAAACATTGTTTTAAAAATAACTCATTATTAAATTAAAACAATTTATAAAAGAAACTGTCTCTTTATTAATAAATAACATATTTTATTTGAATTTGGAAAAACTCAAATCGATTAACCAATTAATTTCACAATTTTTAATCAAAAATTAAATTAATTAATTATTTAAACTTAATAAAAATTCGGGATCGTAACAAAATCTGGTGCAACCACGTCATAGGCTCGATGGGAACCATCGGATGGAAGCACGGACACACAGGATTGGATAAGAGTTTCAAAATGACGTGTTCGAATCAACTGGATGAGGCTATGTACAAGAATGCACGCGGGTTGACTTTGGTGTCAACCTTCCACTAGCTATAGTCGACCTGTAGGTCGACCTAGCCTTGGTGAGGGTCGACCTAGGGCCGGCCTAGTTTATTTTTTTTTCTCATTTCTTCATTAACTCATATCTTCTTCATACTAGCTCGAATTTTGATGATCTATATATGGAAATTGACTAGAAAATTACCACGGACATAATGGTGCAATTTTCATGGCTCAATTCTAATAATTTCACAAAATTATTTTATTATTTAATTAATTCGTTAATTAATTATTATAGCTTAAATTTCGAGTTGTTACATTCTCCCTTCCTTTAGGGATTTTGTCCCAAAAATCTCTATGGATAGAAGAATGAAATAAATGTTTTCATCCAAGTTTTACAACCAACTACTCAACCATCCCCTTTACATCCATTGTCCTTAAGTTTTCTAATGAGATTTATGATACATATGAAATTAGTGTAGTGTCAATGTCCCTAGCTAATGTAAAAGATTAGGCAGTCTACTGATGCAATTGACCTCATTTTATGCAATCATGTCTGTGCCATGTATCCAAATGAATGAAAATTTTCTAATAATAACTGACAGTTCTATATGCATGCTACAATCATCATCCAAATGTAATAATCATGTGATAATCATCCATTTATAATAACCATGGAGTAAAATAAAAATAAAATGTAAGTGCGCACACATCCATATGCATATGCTCTAGTGTCCTAGTTAGGCCGATCCCTAAGGGATAATAGTGCCTAGTGTAAGTATGTGCATCAATTAGCATTCACTAGCAACCACTAGTATCCATCATACATAACAAGTTCTAATAACATGTTTACATCAAACCCTACCATCCATAGGTTAAATCTTAAATCCTACCCTTCCAAAGGATAATGAAGGAAAGAACATATTCGATAAAGATGAAAATAGGGAATTCAAAATTTACTATCAAGGAGATGTCGATAAGAGGTACGCATTTTCTCCTAGTCAAATCAATCTTCTCCGAAGTCTCTCTGACCATGTCAGAACCAAGTAACAATCTCTTTGTAGACTCCAACCAATATGAAGGCTACTTTCATGGTCTTCCATAAAGAGCTTCGAAAGGTGTCATTCTAATGCTAGCTTGAAAACTGTTATTACACGTGAACTCCACTAAAGGAAGATGCTTCTTCCAAGTTCCTTAAGAATACACTTCCTCAACTACGTGTGTCATACCATCTTACTAATATCACTTTACTATTATTCTATAGTTTACACACATGAAGCAACAATCCTAGGTTCTCACTAGTGTCCTATACACTTTACGGAAACTTTTATTATTACTTCTAAAAGTAATTTCTGCTATAGCCTTACGCTTTTTCCATTATACCTAGGAAATGTTTCCTATGTACTCCATGTTTAAAAGTTTGGTTTGGTATTTATCATTTCAAAAACTAAAGCTTCTAAAATTTTAAAATAATGCTAAAAATTTTGTCTTTAAAAGTGTTACTTTCAAATTTCTACTAAATTCAAAGGAACTTGGTTACTTAACATCTTATCTTTCTATAAAAATTGGGATTTTCTAAATTTAATTATTTCTAATTTTTTGGCTTCCAAAACCTTATTTACTTTTTCACCAAACATTTTTCTATAAAATATCTTTAAAATGTTCTAATACGTTTTTGAAACGTCTGCTTTTAATAAATTTTCAATTTTGCAAAAACTGTAGCAGATAAGAACAAATCGGGACCTTCTACTAAGGCTCTCTATAATATTTCTCCTAACGAACACTTCCTCTAATTATTACGCTTCTTACTATGTCCAATGGTTTTATACCTTAATATATTGGAACTACTTTCTTTTATAAGAAACTATTAACGCTAAAACCTTCTATGAATCCTTTAAAAGAGGACTTCATGTTTATGTGAAATTACAAGGAATTTATTTTATATTTTCTAAAATAGGCTATACAAAATATGGTGCTTTCCATATCTTGTACATCTTGTATTCCTTATAACTTGCATAAAACATCTTTATTTATAATTTGGTTTCATAGAAAATTTTATCATTATTCATTTCTTTCCAATAGATTAAAGTATATTTAATTTATATTCTCTTACAATAGTCAATTTCTATGAATTTAATTAATTTCTAATATTTAACTTACACTTTTCTTTTTAGAAAACCCATTTTCAGAACTATTTTACATATCCATAAGTAGAAAAAAATTTCCTTATACGTATTTGAATAATAAGTGTATTCACAAACCACTTTATTTCTATACTTAGAATGCAAAGCACATTTTTATTTGGATCAAAATAGAAGTTGTGTAAAACACCGTACTACAACCTAAAAATACTAGTGTATGGATTTAATTAAAATCAATACTAATAAATCTCATATACTATGTAAAAACGTTTCTTTTGGGAGTCACCTACTATAACAGTGTTATATTCTTTGCTTCCTTTATTTTTTCATGAAAACATTTATTACAACAATAAATGTTGTAAGCTTTGTTTTTGATACTTAATATACTCTAAGTTTTTTAAAATCTTTGTTCACTTCCAAAGAAACTAGCAGCCATATACGCTCTATAATTCTAAAAGAATTTTCACTTTTAACAAAATCATATTAAAACGAATTTAAATCTCATACAACTTTTTTCTTCAAAAATACAATACTTACTTTCTCAAAAATATTGACAATTTTTTTCAACTTTTCAATTCTAACAATTTCATTTTATTGGGCTAAACGTAAAGTGGATTCTCTTCTTACTATCTTAGTAGTCCTAAACCTTGGAAACTTCATTTCCTTACTGAAGTCTTTTGTTCCTAGGCTCTACCATTAAATCCTCTTTGCAGTTATCTACACATGGGCTTTCTTCTTTTCTTATCAACCGAATCTATTGTACATCTCCAATCTCTGCCTACCTCTCTTTAGATTTCCACAATCCGAACCAAATTATACAAAACCGTTTCTCGAAATATTTCCATGTGTCGACCTTCTCTATGCCCTAAGAAATGCATTTCTTTACGCCAAAAAGTGATACTTCAAGAATTTTGCCTTCAACTGATGAATGCGAAGAACCTCCTCTAGATGAATAGCATGCTCTTCCATACTCTTGGAAACCACCAAAATGTTTACTACGAATGCTACTATGAACTTACTTAGCACGGCTCATCAAGTCTACAAAGTAGGCTGGGGAATTGGTTAGCCCAAACGGCATAACCAACCACTCAAAGAATCCATTGGGTTCCCTAAATGCTATTTTATCGGTGTTATCGCCAACGACTTTAAGCTGATGAAATCCAGTGGCTAAATCAAGCTAAGAAAATACTAAAGAGCCAACTAACTAGTCGAAAAGATCATCTATCCTAGAAAGTGAATAATGGTTCTTCTTTGTGAGCTTATTCAACTCTCTATAATCTATGCAAAGTCGAAGGGAACCATCTGCCTTTGCAGCGAAGACGATTGGCGCTCCCCACTCAGATATACTCCACCTAATGAAGCCTTCCTCCAATAGCTCACGAATCTGCTTACTTAACTCCTTCCTCTTCTTAGGTGCCATATGTCTCACGGGCAATGCCACTGGTTTAGCATTGTCATTAAAATAAATCCTAAAGTCGATCTCTTTCTTAACGGGGTAGTCCCCTAACCTCCTCAAAAATGTCTGGGAAATTTCCGACGATCGGAACAGAATCTAACTCCGATGGTGATGAATTGAGAGAATAAAGGAAGCTCAACATGATTGACCTCTATGGGTCACAAGAAACCTCGAGAGTCCTACCGCTACATGTCTGTAGTCCAATGACTCTTCTCTCGTAGTCTAATATAGCTCCATAAGTGGATAGCCAATCCATCCCTAAATCATCCCATACCCCGAGAATCCCAATACATAGGCGTCACAATCAAACTCTGTGCCTAGGATAAAAATTTTCAAACCCCTACAAATCATAAACAAATGTGCCGATCCTCCTATGGGTTCTACTACTAACGAGATATCTAAGTGTAAACAATCTACCAAAGAGCTAGAAATGAAAGAGTGTGATGTTCCAAAATCAAAAAGAGTCTGAATAGGAAAGTCTGAAATAGAAATCAAACCTCCCACGGTGACTTTCCTACCTCCATCAGATCCGCTGCTAGAAGGTGCTGCATCCAAGGCCTATATCTGTGCTATAGGTATGCTTTCCTTCTACCCCATCTTCTAGGGACAGACTTTACTAAAGTGAACAGGCTGTCCACAATCGAAACACTTCCCTTTCATCGCTTCCTTTTTACAGTCTTTTGCGTAATGACCAACCATCCTATAACTATTGCATTTTCCATTTTTCCTGATCCGCTTTTGAGGTCGTCCTCCTTTCCTCTTGCCCTTATCCTTCTTGTTCTTCCACCACGGCTTTTTGGAGCTTTTTGATTTAGGAACCTCTTTAAGCTCTCGCTTCAGCTGCCAAGATGTAGGCTGAACTCTCTGTCGGTCCTCAAAACCTAACAGCCTAAATCTTTGCTCAATATCCTTCTACCTAGCTTGCGTCTCCTTAGAATCCTCAATGCTAGAAAACATTTTGTGTAACGATCCAGAATTTCAGTCATTTGAAATTCATATATTTAATTGATTTTAAATATTCACAAGTTAATTTTATAAGATGAATAACGTATATTTTGAATATCTATATTTAATTGGATAATTAAATTGTTAATTTAATATTTGAAATTGCTGAAATAATTGAAATCTGTATTAAATAAAAATGATTTAAAAAGTTGAATTAAATTCTATTTGAATTAGAGTGATGTTAGAGAACTTTTGAAATTGAATAAGCTTTAAAACATTATAAATTTACATATAAGTGAGAGTTTTAAAAAATTATAAATTTATTTATATTAAAAATTGTATAAGCTTTAAAACGTTATAACTTCGTCATACGAGGTCCGTTTTTGACGAAACGAATTGCGTTTGTTTTGTATTGACGAGCACTACATTCTAGAGCTGGTTTGAAGTTGATTGGAGCTAGTGTAAATTTTGGGTAAAATTAAATGCGTATTTAATTTTATTCAGAATAAAACACCGTAACTGCTATTGGAAGCAATGTGAGTACAACTCGCTCTTTCTGACTCACTGATAATTTATATAAGTGAGAAATAATTTATTTTATGATGATTGATGATTTTTTTGGATGATAAATGATACGATGTATTTATATTGATTGGTATTTGGATATTCCTGCCTATTGGAGCAGATGACCCTATACGTTCCCGTGTATGAGGGATGACCACTTGTACGCGCGTCTGCCTAGCGGAAATTGTACACATATTTCTAATATGCATATTTGTTGCAAGTGACAGGTTGGAGGGATCCAACTAGAATCCTCACCAGTATTGATTTATTTATAGATATTGATATATACTCTATTATCATATGATATATGATGTTTTGGATGCCGTGGTTGATGTATTTAGTGATGTTGCAGCATTGGGCCTATTTTCGAATTTTAAAAATGTTAAAGTGACGACTTCAAATTAAAAAGGATTTTCAAGTGATTTTGAAAATAGATGTTTTGTTGACTTTTGAATGGGTAAGGAAATGAATTTATTTTTAAATAAAAGGAAGCTCTAATTTTTATGGTATAAAAATCACCATTTTGTGAAATATACTTAAGTATGACTTTTTTGAGTTATATATGTTTTAATAACGATTTGTAAACTATTAAAAGAATAAGTTTATTTAAATTGATATTTTTGATTTATTATAAATGGTTTTATAAATGAGATTTACAAAATTGAATTTTTATAAATCAAAATAATGGAATTATAAATGAGCTTTTATAAGTGTTAAAATGAAGTTAAAAATGAATCTTATAAGCGATTAAGATTTATGAATTTGTGAAGTTATAAAAAGAACGAATTTTGGAAATGAATGATTTATAATCAATTAACTTATAAATTGGATTTTTGAATGTAAATGAGATAGAAACCGAATTTGTTAATTAAGGGATTTTATAAGTTGAAGTTCTTATAGAATAATAAATGGAATTTGATTTTATAAATGGAAGTTTTTATAATATATAAATGGAATTTATAAACATTGTTTTATAAATCCGAAATCAGTTGAATTTGAAAAGTTAAATATAGAAGTTTATTAAACGTATTATATCTACGATTTTGGGCAGTGGATAATCCTTTAATAAAATATGTAGAAATATTGAATTTGGTAAACGATTTACATTCACGATTTTGGACAGTGAATAATATTTTAAATAAAATGGAAAGTTTTGGAAAATGATATTTTAAATGAAGTTAAATGTTTTGAAGATGTTTTTAATTTGTGTTAAGTATCAAATACATAGATTTCAACATTCATTGTTGAAATAGACGTTTTAAAGAAATAAGGAAATGATGGACTATAACATTGTTGTTATAGTAAATGATTTTCAAAAGGAGATGTTTTGTATAGTATTGGGATTTATATATCTATCTATTTTTGGATCCCTATAATAGTGATTTTTGGTTGTCGTAACAATGTTTTATGCAACATTCCTTTTTAACCCAAATAAATATGTTTAAAGAGAATTTTTTCCTTAAATAATAGAATATATACTTAATTGTGATTTAAATATATGTGATATTTTCTAAGTGTTGAAAATAAATTGGTTAGTGAATTACTTATTATTAAATAAGTATAAAGAAATGTTTTCCAATATAGAAGTTGAAATGATTTTTGAGATTATATCTTTTCTAAAGATAATTTGATGGGAATATTTGGTAAATAATTTAATCAATAAAAGATTAATTAACAGGGCCTTGTGATTGTATATAGTGGTAAATATTTGTTTAGTTGCTTTGATAGTTAAATAACCGACTATAAAATTTTGCCATTTTAGTTCCTCAACCTGATGTGGAAAATATTTAGTCATACACTTAGTGCGTAGCCTTCTGTGTAGGCTTGATTATCGTTTCTGTTGAGGATGTTGATTCGTATAGTGCGGAGTATTACTCCAATCTATCGAGCTTCCTTCTTGGCCCGAAGGATAGCAAGTTGAAAGTTGGAGAAATGATAAGTCTGCGAGAATTATTTTCTATGTGAGGTTGAGAAACGCTTTTTCGTTGTTGGTGTAAAGAGACCGGGATCAGATTTATCTGAAAACAACTTCGGACCAACGTATATGCGACGATTGTGCAGGTTGCTTATGATGATATTGATATTCTAGATTTTCATAGTAGGAGACTGCTTGTTGATCGTATGGAGTTAAATCCCAATATACATATAGTAGCAGTGGTTTCTTTATTATGAAATATCCAATGCAAGGACTATTCGCTACTAATCCTAGGGATTTCCCGATAGAACGTGATAGGAAAGTACCTTCGATTTGTCATGTTTCTCGATAACTTGTATGGATGTTTGTCTGACATTGCATTTCTAAAGATTACGTACATTGGTTTTTACAAACATACATCATTGGTGGCGGAAAAGAAAACTTCTCTTATCTTGACACCCTTCTTGAGACGTATGAGCTTAAGGATTGTATTTTTATGGAAGGAAATTAGTAGTCCATGGAAATGGCCATGTGGCATTCAAAGTGATGTGTTATGTGATTTGTGAAAGATAATCATTACCTCAGACCTCATCATCTGGAAATGACCAAAACAGGGTTAGATGCGGTAAGGCTAAGTGGGTCGCTCCCATTAGGGTATGATCATCCCCTTCTAGATATATCTTTACATGATATGACGTCGTGTATCCGACTATTGTGGTTTGTATGCTTCAAAGGCCCTCGGTAAAGGTCGGTAACGACCGAAGGATGACATATTCGGTACCATCTAGTTATAGGGATGGGCCAGTCTTGTGTTGATAGAAGGCATATGTTTTGTGCCTCGGGATATCCATCTAAAGGTGTACCCACTCGGAAGGCAGTCCCTTCACCTAGTCATTTGTATGGAAATCCAAACTCCACTATCTACCTGCCATACAATTTTGGCTATGATTAATATTATTTGTATACTAGACACTAGTATAATATCAGGTGATTTGATATAATATGTTTTAGTTATCATAAGGTAAAAATATGTCCGTATTTATGTGTGGACTTGTCTTACGAGATATTTTTTCTTGATAAAGGAAAAGTTCGGTAATTTAATAAATTCAGTTGAGTGTGTTTCTCACGCTGGTTTACCAGACTGATCCGGACGTTCTTACTTTTCAATGCTTGGGTCAGACCGAGTATATTTACATGTTTAGATTTGGTGCTTTTGGAGTTTCAGCAGGAGAGTTGGAGATCTTCATTTATGCATATGCGTATCTGTTTTGATTATTGATTATCCACTGTGCTTAGTTGTTATATGTTATCGGCAATTGTGAGGACATGTTATTATAACTGTCCACGCTGATGACTATTGATTGATTGTTGAACTCTGATTGATGTATGTATATATACAGTTTCTATTTTGTAAAGATCATTGATATGATATTATATGTTTTCCACTGCAATGTGAGATTCTGTATTTTTCCATTTGGTTCTATCTTCTCTCTTTCTTCTCTTCTCTTCTTCTCTTTTTTTATTTCTCTTGACTTTTCCTCAGTCTGTCCTGTTAGGGTCGGACATATATGGATTATTGTCGATTCAAAGGGTAGGGATTTACGGGTCGTCACATTCTGTCTCCTAGGCTAGCAAAGTCGTTGTATAGCCTAGAAAAATTGGCTGTTGTAGGTGGATTAAAGGGACGTTCATCTACCAGTGCCGTATTGGGTGCTTGCCCTTACGCCTCTTGTATCGTAGCTTTATGGAACTCGTCAGTCACGCTATGCAAAAAAAGCTAACTTAAGCTCGAAAGAATCGAAAGAAGGTTGAACGGGACTTTGAGGGGATATTTGTAAAAACTCTTTTATACATAAAAACTATATCTAAGAGTTTCTTTCTGAAAAATACTTTTAAAATGGGTTATTTTGAAAAATACTTTACTTTTATAAAACAAATTTTTAGGAATCCTTTAAATTTAGGCCCTGATACCAAATGAAACACCCCACACCTCTTAGTATGCCCAAAAAGGGGACACCAAAGAATAAGAAGCGTTATAGGTATAGCTCAAAACTTACAGAGACTAAGATTTAAAAGACAAAATAAATAAAACAACAGAAACATTAATAATTTATTTATAAATCAAACTTCATAAATACTTCTACAAAAAAATATGTCTCAAAAGACCAAATATTCATGTCTAGTGAAAACTTTTATCTCAGCCATAACATCGGAGTACATAAAATAACTATCCCTCTTAAAGAAAAGTACCAGTACATCAAATGAAATAAAAACTGAAAAAGAAGAAGTAGAATACATGAAGAAAATCTCCACAGCTGAAATCTCCCAAAAAATCCAAAGTCTAGTGTCCTTGTCTCTGCTGGTCTATGGGGGAAAAAGGGGAAATAGAGGAGTGGGTCAAACTAAAAGTTTAGTGAATAAAAGTAATTACCGGTATTCTTAAGCAAGATAAAGGTAATATAATTTGCAACAGTTCTACTATAAATGGAAATAAAAGATAGGATAAAGATGGAATAAAATACGGTTTAACTATTCACTTTGCTTAGATAGTTCGATTAGAGTGTTTGCACTTGTCTCAGATTATTGCTTTGATTAGGATTAGTTCCCAATCCTACTTTAATTAGGCCGTACTCCTAATTCTACCCTTGGATTGGCCTTTTATCTCTGCTGCGCCTACTGAGGACTAGTCCCGTCCCGTTAGACCTTACACAAAAGATACCTACTTCTATGGACTAGACCCATCATGTTGGTCCCTACGCAAAGGTTGCCTACTTAGCGCTTGGAACTCAATAACGACTTATCAGCCTGCACTGAGGCCATACGCTCGACCATCATTAGGCTCGCGCTATCTATTGCTCCCTCTTTTGACCACTTATATACCATAGCTCCAGCATAAGCGTGACCTAGCCTCACCTCTGCTACTATGAGACCACATGTGTCTGACTGAAGGGGACGATGTTGGTATAGGTCCTAACAACTAAAATCTGGTTGCGCTTCTTGCCCAAATCCCCTGATTTGAGCTTCTATCTACTGACCATTGATTTACCAACACTTCAGCATAAGAATGTCCCCAAGGGGAATGCTACCGGTATGGGTCTTACTACTATCTTTGTTTATTAGCTTAAGTAAATTCTAAAATAAGCCTCCATATCTATAAAGGACTACCCTGTTGGGCCTACAATATCGATCTTTTATATCTGTAAAGGACTACCCCTTTGGCCTACAATACCGATCTTCTATATCTGTGAGGGCTACCTCATTGGCCTACAATACTGATCTTCTATATCTATAAAGGACTACCTCATTGGGCCTACAATACAAATCTTCTATGTCAGTAATGGACTAACCTGTTGGGCCTATAATACAGATCTTCTATATATTTCTTATTAACTTAATCCAAGATCTAAGTTTATTAAAATAAGCCTCTTTTGTTATTTCTGCTTTATTTGCTTATTAACTTTATTTAAGTCTTAAAATAAGCCTTTTCTGTTATCTCTAATCATAACCCGTGTGTGATAATTCATCTTATTAACTTAACCCAAGGTCAAAGTATAAAAATAAGCTACTACTGCCATTTTCTCTATTTTCTCTTTTTCTAATTATAATTACATGTTTTAACTATGCGTGCAAATGTCTTAAATTTTCCTATTTCATTCTAAGTCCAATTTATTACAGTTCTTCTTATGTTACATCCCATTTTCTAAAAGTTCAATGTTATTATATTTAAGTCCATATTAACGAATTATTTTCTTCTATTTATTCCATTCGCATAAAAAGGGAATTAAAAAGAAACTGATACCACTGAAGAAATTCCAATGTAAAATAGATGTAAATAAAACGTAAATAACAATGAATAACTGTAAATGCCATAAATAACTATAAATAATTAAAAAAGCTATAATTAAAAGTAAATAGTTTCAAATACCTGAAATAGAATAGCTAAAAGAAATTTGTCTGGAAAGCAAGTCTAAAATTTATTTAAAACAAACTGTAAATAAACTTGCATAAAGGTTATCCCAAAATTGTAGAAAAACTACAACTATTGGAAACCCTATTATTTGAAATTATCTAAAAATCTAAAATAATTACTTAAACACTCACCTGTGGTCTTTAGCTCTTTTCCTTGGCCTTCCTGGATCCACTTGTAGGGTATAAAATATATTAATTAAAAAGATCTTCTCCTTGGAAAAATATTCATTTTAGGGTCCAACCTCAAGCAATGAACCCAGATGGAGAAAATATGAATGAGAAAAATACCTACGCCTAGAGTCTTATTTATAGTGTCACTTGTGGATCTCAAACCGTTGGATTTGGATATTAAATCAGATGTAACCACGTCATAGGCTCGATGGGACCATTGGATGGAAGCACGGATGCACATGATTGGATAAAAGTTATAAAAGATGTGTTCGAATCAGCTGGATGAGGCCACGTACAAGAATGCACATCGGTCGACCTTTGTGTCGGGCTTCCACTAGCTAGGGTCGACCTAGCCATGGTGAGGGTCAACCCTAGAGTCGACCTAGCCTATTTTTGTTCTCGTTTCTTCATTAACTCATATCTTCTTCATATAGCTCGAATTTTGACGATCTATGTATGGAAATTGACAAAAATATTACCACAGACACAATGGCGCAACTTCCATAGCCCAATTCTGGTAATTTCATGAAGTTATTTTATTATTTAGTTAATTTGTTAATTAATTATTATAGCTTAAATTTCGTGTTGTTACAGATCAGTACGAGTCAATTTTTCAACGTTTTATTCTATTTGCTTTAAATTTGTTGGCTGCTTAATGGCACAGATAACTGAAAAGAATATATATAAGAGCAATATTAGTCAAACATAAATCAATAACTAAATCAAACATTTACAACTGATATTAAATCAACTTACCAATCAAAATTGAATGGATTTAATTAACTGAGTCAAGCTATTTTTTCCCATTTATTTATCAATTAAAGAAATAAAATAAAATAATTTATTCAAATAAATTTAAAATTAAACGGTTCATTAAATAGTTAATTGATTAATTAACATATAATTAATTACATAAAAAAATACCTATTCATTTATTTTAAACCGTATAAATTATTAAATTTTACATTGCAGAATGCTCGACGATATTATTTCAGATGACATTACTCTACGATGGGATTTTGGCGCAAAATTTTACACGTCATTTGGATTCGAAAAGGAAGAGGAATAATATTTTTAACCTATAGGTTATTTTTAAAATACACAAATTTAATTTTTCTTTAAAATAAACACAACTAGCCCACTGCCTTACCAACCCGACCCAACTCCCCTCTCTTTCTTCTTCCCCCAGTTTCTTTTACTCCCTCTCTCTCATTTTCCCGAAGACATGCACCAACCCATGCAACACACCCAATCTGATCGATCAACCAAGCCATCGAGTACCCTCGTGAGTCGCCTTCGACCTCCACCTACGTCGAACCTCCTGGACCACGACCGAAGCCCTTGATTCAAACTTCGAAATCACAATCCGAAAACCTAGACGAAGCCATAACCTTCAGACGCCTCACCACGACCACCCGTACCACCATCCATCACCAGATCCTACCCAAGCTATGACACGGCCTCCTCTTCATTTTCCCTCGGGTACACACGTTCCCTTCTTCCCCTTTTCATCGCCATGGCCATGAAATAGGTATCCATCCAAAACTGTCGCCAAACCCTACTTTGACCACGACCACGCTATACACTTCACTAAAAATCTTTACATGAATTTTCCCGGATGCACCATCGCTCGCACCTCCTCCACACCCAATGCCACATCACGAAATCATTTTGGTCATCGTAATTTGACTAAAGACCCAAAACCGATCATCTGCTAAATTATTCCTTCATGAAAAAAATTCGAACCACCTCTAAAAATCTAGTTTTTCAATGATGAACGCATCTGTATAATTCATGGATTAAAATACGACAGTCTAATCTCGACTCTATATGATCCATTCATTGTTTAACGTCGTTTCCTCTCTTGCTCCTCAATAAAATTTACTGAAATAAATTTTAAAATAATTTGTATTTAAAAACAAAAAACTTTGTTTTAGGAATCACCTGTTAAAACTGATTGGAAGATGAGCAATTGATTTCTGAAGCTAGAGGTTTAACTATTTTAACAAAAATAAAACATAGCAGAGGAGTTTGGGAGGAGATATACAGGTTTTTTTGATGTACAGGTAAAAATTTTCATTGACTAAAACTATGTACGCATGCTAGATATTGACATATCTCAAGACTTACCCGAACCACAATTATATAAGTTGGTATGTGAAACAGGAAGCAAAAACAAAGTTGTTTTACTCGCTGTTTTCAAAACAGGTGAACGCTGCTGCTTGCTTTCCTCCCTGAAGCTTGGACAACTTAGTTTTATTTTAAGGTTTTTAAATGGCTGAGAATTTTTCTTCTTCTTTTGAATGCTATACGTGAAACCAGGGACAAGTTCAACGTAGGGTATTTATATAAATAAGAGGGAAGACATGCAGATACAATGGGGTTTTGTATAGGTTTTCACCTTTTTTCATTTCATTTCATTTTTCTTCTTACATTTCTTTGTTCCCTGATTTGATTTCCTGAATGATTTGATCTTCCTAAGCAGAATTGATTCCTTGTTGTGCTTGATTGGATTTCTATTATGCTTGATTTTGAAATTTTCCATCATGATGTTTTTATGTGTATATATATCTACATATACATATATAGGTATAGATCTTCGTATACATTATTTAAATATCATTTATGTGTATACATATTTACATTCCTATATATATGTATTTACATATCCAGTACTTTAGATGAACATATATACATATATATTTACACATTTACATATTCATATGTACATTTAGATATGCATATTTGTATATATAGATATTTATATTTCCATATGCAATATTTTTATGAACACATACCTATATATATAATCGTATGTTTGAATTTTTCCATTATGAAGTTTATATATGCATGTATATATATTTATATATACAACATTTTTATAACATATATACATACATATAAACCTATATACATATATCTTTGTCGTCAAAATAGGGCTTGTGTATATTTGTGTGTGTGTATATATAGATATTTTGTCATGAGTTTGAATGGTGAAGTTTACATATATATATATATATTAATTAATTTTTTTACTTATTCAGGAATTTACATTTTAAAATTTAAAATTTAATTAATTTATAGATTCAAAGATTTCAATTATCAAAAAAATTATATACTAAACTTATAAAAATTAATATTCCAGTGATCAAAATTAGTTAATTATCCCAATATCAGATGGCTAAAATTCCGAGTCGTTACAATCCTCCTCCTTTAGAATTTTTCATCCTCGAAAAGGAATGAATCCAGAATTAAAATTTTGTTGTATATTACTAAATTACTCATCTTTTAAGCATTTTGAACTTCTTCCACTTTTATTATACATTTAGGATATATCCACTTTAAATTACATAATATTTCCAAGCTAGTTTTATCTTAAAACATTTTTCTGTAACTCGATGTTTTAACAAGTCCATCCTTATTCTTATAGAAATTTAGTCATACGTTGATCAGGCGTAGAACTAAAAGTCTTTAAGTACTTAGTAGATCTATTTTAACACCCAGTGAAAATACTTGATAAACTTTTTCAAAAATGATATGGAAAGTATCACCTACTTTCCTTTTTTACCACCATGGATCGTGATTAACACGATGATTGCGTCGCCATCCCAGCGAAATCATAAGTAAACTGTAGGCATCAATAATCCTCGATTTATGCCATGGGAACACGATGGACCGCAGCTACACAAAGGTTGCATCACTATCCTAACGAAACCGAAAATAGTCTGTAGGCAATCTCTTTCCCTCGAATTGCGCTATCAAAACAAAACGACATAGATCGCAGGTATACAAAGGTTGCGTCACTATCCCAGTGAGACCAAACATAGACTGTAGGCAATCTCTGCCTTCCGAATTACTCTATGGAACAACGGTAGATCACAGTTACACAAAGGTTGCATTGCTATCCCAGCACAACCATACATAACTGTAGGCAATCCCAGCCGCTCGAATTACTACCAACTCTCATAGATCATAGTTACACAAAGGTTGCGTTGCTATCACAACAAAACTATAAGTAACTGTAGGTATAATACCCCTCGATTTATGCTATGTAGACCCAAGAACTCATGATTTTTTGTTCGGACATCCTTTAGGATCCAATTCTAATTGAATCCACCATGTGGATTTCGAGGTAGACCCATCCAGTGGTTCTCCTACTCCAAATTTTCAACTTCATGGTGGGTGTTTTTCATAATTTTAATTTCAAAACACATCATACTATATATATAGACACACACACAATATCTTTCGGATCATACACTTCATATGTATCACATATAAATTTTATCTATATAAAATTGATACTTTTAAAATCAATAGTTTTTGAATTAGTTTTATACAATTTCCAAAATCGACTATTTGCCAAAATTAAATGTCCTTAAAAATCAATAGGTTCCAAAACTATTTCAGTTTCATTCTCATATATATATAAGATCATTCTTTCCAACATGAATAATTTTTGGACCAATAAATTCTGAGTTCGCTTCATACTTATATAAACTCCATTTAGTATTTTCAAATACCTTTCAAAGATCATTTCCTTCTAGTCATAAATTCAAGGAGCTAAGTTTGAATATATATAAAATCGCATTTATGCCAAATCTAAATTTTCCAAGTTTGATTTCTCTACAAAGTTATTTGTAACATTTCTTACTTCTTATAAGGTAAATTTTCAGTTATAGTTACTATTCAATCTTCATTCTAATAAATTTTCACATTTGTATTTTACGTAATTATACATTTATGTTCAAATTAATATAAAGGCCATTTTATATAAGATTATATTTCTTAAATTTTTTTTACAAATCGATAGACTACAACACTAGTAAGTTCAAAAATTACATCCATTCATACAAAAATGTTCAAAAGGTCATAAATCTTGACGTATTAACAAAGCTCTACATATATTACAGCGAACACTACCTACCATTTCTCACCACCCCGCATCTTCTATATAAAAAACTTCTTTAAGTGTTTCTCGACATTTCGTCAAAACCATCCATGCAATCCATAAGAAGGTGTCCCCACTTCTTGCATTTGCCATAAAAGAACTCTATATTTCCATCTGTGATGATTTTTATGCCATTCGTGGGGCATTCCACAACTTGCTTTTTATTTTTTCTCAGGACAATTTCCAGTGATGTGTCCCATCATTTTACAATGGTACCAAATGGTTGACCTATCGACTGATACTACGGATTTGTGTTTCATCTTCCTCACCATAGGGCAATGGTTTAGAAAATGTCCTTTCTCACGACACTTAAAGCTTGAAATCTTAGAGCGAAAATGTTTGACTTCCTTACTCTTTTCCCTTCTTGGTTTACTAAACTTATCTACGTAATGCCCTTCATTGTGACATCTATAAAATATGATATTATCATAAGGATCTGGTCCAGTCCTTTCACTATTCCGTTTCTCTAGTTCCATTCTTGCTTCTTCCCATTCCTTACGTGTAGTTGCATTCCGCTCCCTACGTCTTGCCTTCTATTCTTCCCCTTTCGCCATCTTTTATAACTTGGCCTAGATTCTAATAGGACTTCCTAACCTATAATTAAAACCTCAATTGGTTGAATTTCAATTATCATTCTTATATCTAGATATCTTCTTTATTTGTTCTCGATCATTTTTATACTTCTAAAGTCCCCAAGAAATAAGTAAATTCATAAAACTAAATAAATTTTCTCTTAGCCGTTTTTTAATTAATTACAAATAATTTTAATTTCCTTGACTTCCTAATTTACTTGTCATAAGTTAAATTCCAATACCCAAGGTTATATTTTAAAGTACAATTCACTAAATTGATAGTTGGGTTCATTACTAATTTCCAAATTTCGAAACCCATTTTATTTCAAAATCATTAGAAATCATTCATATATAACTTATTTTTCACCCTTTCTATCAAATATATACCTTTTCTTTTAAAATTTAATTTATTTAACTTCGTTAAGTTAAATTTTAATTTCATCTTGAAATTTCCAATTTCAGGTTATATGTTCAAAACTTATTTAACTTGGTCAGAGAAAATTTCCAATTCGTTCAATCCATTAAACTTAATTAAAAAATTTACATTCCAAAATTCAATTCCATACCTCTTTTCTTATTAACATCACTTCCCACTTATAAGTTCAAAAACTTATTTTCCTTTGGTTCTACTTCTCTTTTTAACGGGAATCCCAAAATTCAAACATCCAATGTTTATTTCAAATCACCTTGAAATCTTATACACACACACACACACACACATATATCCCATTTATATATCGAATCACACTTTTAAATTTAAACCAACCTCATTTTCAAAACAAAAATTTCCATATCAAAAATATTCTAAATAATATTACTTATTATTTCCTCAAACACTTTAAAACACATTCCCAAAATTTTCGAAACTTAGATTCAAAACTTCTCAATCTAAATTCATTTTAATTATAAGTCATATTTATAAATTATACTTATATAAATTCACTTCCTCAAAACATTTCACAATTTGTTACCATTGTTTATGTTGTAATAAACATATTTTATTAAGGCACAACAACCGGTTTATGATAATAATCAATATTATCATACCTAGAAACTAAACACACTATATACTCCATAATAATTTTCTGAAAAATTATTTCTCTATATATAAAAATATAACTAGGGTAAAATTATTTCATTTCAAAACAATTTGAAAAACGCTTCTGAAATTTCTGGAATTTAAATTCTTGTTTGGATCTATTTTTATCTTAACTTATTTGTATAGTTCGTTCTTATCAAATTTCTATTTGCTTATATATAACCACTTAAATTTAATAACTTTATTTGATTATAATAATAACAACCAGTCACCTCAATATACTATAATAATTTTAAAAATTATTTCTTTTTATATCAAAATATAATCCTATATAAAAATTATTTTAAAAATTTTTATCCTTTAAAATTATTGTATAAAAAAATAACAAGTATGTCATCAAATATAATACACTGAACTCATTCTAGGATACTACTGACCCTATCTCTAATGAGTAATCCTCACCCAAGCCAAGGATCTCGCTTAACCTTCCGCTCTGATACCATGTGTGACGAACGTGGACTTTCGACCCTCGAAAATCGACATTAACACATTCACGGTATAGAATGCCGAGCAATCGAATGCATGAAATACCAGATTATTAGGAGTTAAGAAGAGAAGAGATAGAAGAAGAAATATAAGTAACAATAACACAAAATCTCACAATCGCAACAGAACAAAATATATTATATAATAACAGATTTTTATACAAAAGAATTTGCAACTGTTAATATACATACAATTTATTAGAGTACAACCATTAAAATAGAAATCTGGACCGTTATAATAACTTGTCCTTAAAATGTTGAATATACAGCCTGCAATACACAGCGGAATATAACCAAGTACGTGTAATACGTCTCAGTCATCCAGCTTGCCTCCTGAGCTTCATTGCATCCTAACTTGAATCTGTAATACCTGGTTGGACCCGAGCATTACAATAAAGTAACACCCGAGTCACTCTGAAAAACCAGCATGAGTAAACGCACTTAACTTGAATTATTTAATTTATCAAATCCTTTGAAAACAAAGGTATCTCGTAAGGCCGCGTCACACATAAACATGACAGGTTTTTCCATTACAATACCCAAAACATTTTTATAGAAAATCCAGTGATATTATAATAGTGTCTAAGCATAAGTACTAATTAACGTGGCCGAAATTATTACATTAATTAAAACCCAGTATACTAGTCTCTATAATCGAACCATTAAGGTTCGCGATGGTTATTGGATCGAAGTGGTTTTCGAATAAAGCTGATATCCGATCCTGATCTCTTCGAACCCAATGATAATTTTATAGGTCACATTATTTGAATTTCACAACCAGGGCGCCAACGTTCACTTATGGAAATTTGTTTCATATGTTTATTTTATCATGACCAGTCCATAGAAATTTATTTGCTTGAAATCATCACATTTGCCGAAATTGGAATAGTTTTTAGTACGAGTCGACTTATTTTAAATAAAATATGTCAACGTTTTATTCTATTTACTTTAAATTTATTTGCTGCTTAATTGCACGAATAATTGATAATAATATATATAAGAGCAATATCAGTCAAACATGAATCAATAACTAAATCAAACATTTACAACCGATATTAAATCAACTTACCAATCAAAACTGAATGGATTTAATTAACCGAGTCAAGCTATAATTTTTCGATTATTTTTCAATTAAAGAAATTAAATAAAATAATTTATTCTAAACAAATTTAAAATTAAACATTTCGTTAAATAATTAATTGATTAATTAATATATAATTAGTTACATAAGAAATTACCTACTCGTTTATTCTAAACTGTATAATTATTAAATTTTACATTGCATAATGCTCGACAATATTATTACAGATGAATTACTCTACGATGAGATCTTGACGTAAAAATCTATGCGTCATTTGTATTCGAAAAGGAACAGGAATAAGGTTTTTAACTTATAGGTTATTTTTAAAATTGAAAATAATAATAATTTTTGTTCAAATAAACACAACCAGCCCACTACCTTACCAACCCGGCCTAACTCCCGTCTCTTTCTTCTTCCTCCAGTTTCTTTCACCCCCTCTCCCTCATTTGCACGAAGACATGCACCAACTCGTGCACGTACATACCCATGCCGATAAATCAACCACGCCGTCGAACACCCTCGCGAGTTGCCTTTGACCTCCACCTCACGTCCAACATCCTGGAACACAACCAAAGCCCTTGGTTCGAACTTCGAACCCACAACCCGAAAACCTGGAACGAAGCCATGATCTTCAGACACATCTCCACGATCACCCGTACCACCATCCATCACCAGATCATACCCCAAGCTTCTTCACGTCCTCTCTTTATTGTCCCCTAGGTGTGCACGCTCCCTTCTTCCCCTTATCATCGCCATGGCCATGAAACCGATACCTCCCCAAAACTGTCACTAAACCCTACTTCGACCTCAACCACCCTGCACACTTCTCTAAAAATCATCGCATTAATTTTCCCGGATGCACCATTGCTCGCACCTCCTCCACACCCAATGCTACATCACTAAATGATTCAGGTCGTCGTAATTTGGCCAAAGACCAAAAACCGATCATCTACTAAATTCTTCCTTCCAACAACATGAAAATTTTCAAACCACCTCTAAAAATCTAGTTTTTCAACGATGAATGTAACGACCCGTAAATTTTAACAGTTTTTATAATGTAATTAACTAAAATTTTGCTTGAAATTTAATTATAAAATTTAGCAATGAAAATTTCATATTTGCAGTACGTTTATTTAAAAATAGTAAATGGCAGATTTTCATGGGTAAATATGAAAGTTAGTTCTGCGGGTGAGTTTCAATTTCAATTTGAATCAGTTAAGTTGATGTAAATAAAACAATTTTGAAACCATAATATTTTTATATAATAAAAATGTAAATCATTTTCTGAGTGAGGCATCGTGTTTCTTTTCGTCAAATTTGGACTTCTCTATCCCCATTTTATCTTAATTTCGACGAATTTGCAGCAGTTTGGAAGCGAAATATCGACTTTTGATAGGATTGTCATATCGATCATATCTGTGTACCATTCTGTTCGTCTTGTCGTGCTGATCTCCGTAGTATATTTATTTGTTCATTTCGGCGTCCGGTACGCGTCGAAATCGACAAAACTATTTGTCATAACGGTATCCATTTTGAGCCTTTGGAATTTCCTATATCCTTCCACAACCACCGTTAATGAAACAATCATCAGTAATTATTATTTTCAGCTTTTAACCGTTCCTATTCCCAATGTTCGACATAATATGCTGCCGGTTCATTTCTTTTAGCTGGTTGGTTTAATTTCCTTCTATCTCGTTCTTTTCTCTTCTTTGTTCTGCCTTTCTAAAATATATATAATAATATTAAGAATTTTATTACTCGAAGTGTTCATTCTCTTCCATGCAACCATGCGGCCATGCTTTTCCCCACCACCTTTTCCCTTCCCCTGGCCACCTATCCTCTATAACGACGCGACTTTTCGACGCTCGAAAACCGACATCAATACGTCCACTGTATCAACTGCCGAGCAATCGAAGGCCGGAAAATCGTACCATTAGGGTTTAAGAAGAGGTAAAAGATAGAAGAAGAGAGAAAAAGATAGAACAGAGCAGAAAGTAACAACGGAACAATATCAGAGTCTCACAATCGTAGCGGAACAACATATAATAGATAAATGAATAATCTTTAAACAAAGAACTATATCAGTTATTACATTACATCACATTACATTACATTACATCATCAGAGTGTACAACAACAAACAGCAGAAAAGAAATACTATATACTAGTGAACACGCCATGCTATCCAGCTTGCCTCTAGCAACTCTTGAATTCCAGAATATCCTGATAAACCTGACTCTAGACTGCCCGTGTGGAAATTGGTGGGCACCCAGAGTTTAGGAGGGAAAACAATAAACTCCGAGTCAGTCATGTGACTGGTGTGAAAACTAAAACAGCTTATTTTTAAAACAAAGTACAGGATAATTTTTAAAATAGATTCGCAATGCTTTTTAGAAAATGAGACTACCATAAGGCCCCTCGCACACACACACAATGCAAACGCAGAATCGGAGGAGATTTCTCCTTATGATAGTCAAAGATGCTTGATACGCATTAAAAAGAAACATTTGATATTATTACTAGTGCATAGTGTAGAAAAAATCATTTCGAAAGTAAAGATATAAATCTTAGCCAGCATAGGCATTTCGCAGTTATGCCTACTATAGCTACCATCCAAACAGTGGGGCGCCACCATAAGTGAATGATAGGTTCTACAACTAAAACCGTACAAGATCGTATTGTTTCTTTGGATTTCCAACAAATGGTCAGGCTAAGGAACTTCCGATTGCCACATGGGTACGCCTCTGGAAAGACGACCCAAGAACCTAACCGGATCTCTGCCAACACAAGGTCGGGTTACCCTTCAAACTGGGTAACTACTGACACGAATATGTCATTCCCCGATCGTAACCGATCTATATCCGAGGATCCTCGATTCCAACAACCACAAAGTAATAAATTTGCAGCAACAACATAGGTTAAATATCTAGGCTCCATACCATGATACCACATCTATCCAGAAGGAATGACATACATTAAAGGGGCGCTACCCCCTAATAACCTTGCTGCATCCTTCCTGTTTTGACCATTTTCGGGGTGTGAGGTCCGACGAAGTCTCGTCCACAAAGCCACGCTTTATACAAAAGCTGTGCTTTTTCAACAAATGCTCAACAGCACTTCGTATGCCACATTACCAATTTGAGAATGTATCACTAGTAACCATCAACTACATAACCTCTGAGCTCGTACGTCTCGGAGAAGGGTGTTAAGCTAGAGAATAAATTCTCCGCCACCAACAGAAATATATTTGATAGAAACCAGCTTTACATCTCAAATTGTAATGTCAGACACACAATCCATACAAGTCCGTTCCGGGATCGAACGGAACCGAAGGCACTTCCAAAGAAGCCCTTGCAATCCGGATATTCACTAATCACGACCAGACTTCCCATCACAAAGGGTAATAAATTTCTATATCGACCGATGCAGAAACATTCGATGGTAATCCTTCCGTTTTCACAAATATCCGGTCTTCAACACCGGTCATCAATTGCAATTCATAACGACGTGTCACATATTTTCGGAATGGGTTATACGACCCCAAGGTCCTTTCCCAGCTAACCCGAATAGTGAGCGCTTATTTTAAAAATAAGCGTGGCATTCAAATTCAAGCAAATCACAACAAATACCCATTCAAAGGTAAATATTGATAGTCGGTTATTTAACTATCAATGGGCATGCATAACATCACCAAGTTCCAAATAATTTTCCAAATTATTTATTTTCCAAAAATATCTTTACAAGATATATATTTTCCACACTTCAACATTTGAAAACAAATTTTCAATTATTTTCCTTACGCGGAAAAACTTTCATTTCAATATGGTTCATTTAAACCAATTAAATAAATCCTCCTTATATTTACTCTCCAAATCCGTAAATTTATTCTCATACTTCAAAAATAAAGCAACGTTTATTTTTAAACAAATTTCCCTTTCTTTTATAAATTCCATAGTGAATTTACAATTCCAAAATATCTATGAATATATGATTTTCAAATCGATTTCTAATATTCATTTTTGATTTATCTTTAAAAGATAAATTATCAAAATATTCACTTCATATTGGAAAAACATTTTCATACTTATTTAATAATAAGTAATTCACAAATCCATTTATTTTCAACACTTGGAAAATATTCAATACACCTAAATCAAAATTAAGTATATATTTCATTCTTTAAGGAAAACATTCTCTTAAACACATTTATTTGGGTCAAAACGAATGTTACGTAAAACATCGTTACGACGACCCAAAATCACTAGTATAGGAATTCGAAATTTAGATAGATATATAAATCCCAATACTATACAAAACTTTTCCTTTCGGAAATCATTTACTATACAACAGTGTTATAGTCCATCTTTTCCTTATTTCTCGAAAACGTCTATTTTAACAATAAATGTTGAAATCTATGGTTTCGATAGTTAATCCATTTTAATACATCTTTAAAACAATTAACTTCATTTGATAATATTCATTTTCCCAAAACATATCCATTTTATTTAAATAATATATTCACTGTCCAAAATCGTGAATATACTTCACTAACCAAATTCACTATTTTCTACACATTTTATTTAAAGGATAATTCGCTATCCGAAATCGCGAATATATCTCCTTTAATAACCTTCTATATTAAATTTATCAAATTCAATTGATTTCGGATTTATAAAAACTTCAATTATAAAATCCCTTTTTTAAATCAATTCAATCTATAACTCGACTTTATACCCAAAATCCGATTTATAAGTTAATTATTTATAAATCTTTTATTTTACAAAATCTATTCATTTCATAACTTCACAATTTATAAATCAATAAATGTTATTCACTTGTGAAATCCATTTATACTTCATTTTAACACTTAATAAAACTCGTTCACAATTCCTATATTTTTAATTTTTAAATATCAACATTATAAATCTTTTATACACATCGTTTATAATAATTCAAAAATCCCAAATTAAACTATTTTATAAATTTATCAACTATTTATTTCAAAAATCACATTTCGGTTATATTTCACAAAAATCATAATTTTTATAATATTAATTTCTATAACGTTAATTTATTTAAAATGAATCAACTCAAAAATTTAATAAAACATATACTTTCAAAAATCACTTTTTCAATTTGAAAATCATCACTTTAAAATCCTTTTAAAATTCCAAATTGGCCCAACGAAGCAACACACCAAATAGTCAATCACGATATCCAAATATCATATATCGATATGATAATCAACAAACATCATAATATCTGTAATCAAATAAATACTGGTGAGGAATCCAGTTGAATCCCTCCAACCTGTTTCCCTGCATCCACAGACATTAGCACAATACCAATTCCGTACAAGTTGGAATTATCGCGGTATATAGGATTTATAAAATATTATCCGCTATTATGCGGCGCAATAGGGTCTCATCCGCTATATAATGCGGGAAAATCAACTCCAAGTACATAAATAATACCAATTTCACTTTGCAGTGAAATATTTGCGGTATATGTTTTTAATAAATAACCTCCGCTTAATAACGGCGTATAATGTCTATTTTAACAATGAATAGATAATAATTTATCATCCAAGCATACAATCATCAATTTTAAATCTAACTATTTAAAATTTAAATCGAAACAATTCGATTGAGTGAGAAGTTCTCACCTTGAGTTTTCGATATTAGTTGTAGCGTTTTATTTCGAATAAAATTAAACACGCGTTTAATTTTACCCGAAATTCTCACTAGCCTAAGCGAATCCAATCCAATTCCATAGCATAGTATTCGTCCATATGGTTCCAACGCAACTGGTTTCGTCCAAAACAGACCTCGTATCAACAAGTTACGACGTTTAGAAGTTTATACAATTTTATAATGTAAACAATTAACATTTTCTTATTTAATTTCCAAACCCTTGCAATCCCGGCCGTTCCTTTTGCATCATCATATCTGGCCGCGCACATCTTCTTCCCACTCCAGTGAAAAACGCGACCCAAGCTACCCATAGCCACCTCCTAGGGTTAAATATCGCGGCATATACGAACGTTTTCAAGTCGATCGACGACCATCACCACGAAGGCCCTCGCGACCTCTACCACCGGCCAGAGAACGGCTAGGCTCGGCCACCCCCTTAGCATGCGAATCAAAGTTGAATGGCCGGCTTTTGCAGCCAATTTGTCGATGAACTATAGCTCCATTCACGATCTCACCGTTGGATTTGTAGAGATCGAGGAGCTCTACAACATTGCAGTTGGAGTTTTAAGCTAATTGTTGATTGATTAGAAGGAAATCGAGGAAGAAGAAGACGAATTTTCAGCCATTGAATATATGAGACGGCGGCTAGCTTTTTGAAACCCTAGGGCTTTAGAAATTTTGCAAAAGTTAAAATAAGGGGGCTTTTATAGAAAATTCAACGAACACTATTCACCCGAAATTTTCCGAACTCCAAACGAAGAGTGTCGGTTAGCGTTTCTAAGGTTTACCCCACGTTCGAACACAATGGAATGTGTTTCAGAGGCCAATTCGATCATCTGTGCGAGTTACGGCAATAAACGATCAAATTTAAATTTAATCGATTTAAACTAATTTTTATGCGTTTTGGCTTGCCCTAGACAAACCGTAAATCCGATTGACATGAAATTTGAAATCTTACAATAATATCACATCACGGATCCGATGAAACTAGTTTCGTCGAAATCCGAGACTGTTTGAAAATTGGCTATTTTAACTCGTCAATTAAATATTGAAATATTCAATTTTCATAAATTAACTTAAAATTCGATTTTAAAAGTTCTATAACATCATTCTAACTCCAATATGATTAAATAAAATTTTACAAATCATTTTTAATCATATTTAACCCAATTTACAATTATTTCTGTAATATTCCACTATTAACTTGTCGATTTAATTATTCAATTAAAACCAGATATTCGATATAAAAATTATTTGACTTATAAATTTCACTTATTGATATTTAAAATCAATTAAATATATAAATTTTAGTTGACAGAAATTCTGGGTCGTTACAAACTTCCCCCCTTAAAGGAATTTCGTCATCGAAATTACCAAGTAAGAAAAAGTTACAGAATCCATTAACTTTCCCAAAATTCATAGTTAAACTTCTTTCAACAACTTTACTAAGTTTCCAAATCCAACTTAGTTTTCAAAAATTTCCCAATTTTCTCAAAAATATTCTAACGCCTTAAATTTTCGGAAAAATTCGCCAGAGTCTCCTTTGCGTGGCTCGATCCGAAAAAAAAAATGACAGTATATATATCACAAATATACATCTCATAAAGTGATGAGGCATCCCGCAGGGAAAAAAGTGTAAAAGTACGATATGTAATCCGAGATATATACCTTATATTTTATTAGCGAGCATATACGGCTAATATAGCGCGAAAACGAGCTCCAAATGCGAAGCAAGCGCAATCCGCACCTACTATACACTCAACAAACAATGAGAAACATGCATATATGGAAGTAATATCAATATACATCATATAGCAACATAACAACTACATGTGCCAACATAGCAATGCATTCAATCAACAAACGCAACCATCAAACAACTATCCAACCAATAAACGTCCAACAATCAATGTCTATCCAAATCAATTCATAACCAAATCAATATTCTTTCATTTCTCATTAATATTCAATGAATTGGTTTTCCAATTTAAATCACATTTGATTCATTAACATTGGATTTACTAACATTCATTCATATTCAATTTCAATTAGTTTGCATTCACTAATTTACATTCAAGTTGGTTCACTTTCCATTCAATCAAATTCAATCCTATTAAATTTTACATCACTTTCAATTTGAATTTCAATTACTTTAGCTTTCAATTCATTAATTCAATTTCATTAATACTTAATGAATTTTGCACAATCAACTAACAATTATATAACAACCAATGTATTTTCAACACCTTTAATTCCTATTGGTTGATATTAAATTGACTTCCATTCAATTTATTTAATTCCTCAACTTCATTAGCTTCTAATGAATTTACACTGACATTCATTATTCCATATCAATTCTTTTACATTCGATTGATTAATATTTTATCCATTTATCAATTCATTTGCTAATTCCTTTAACAATATAAGGTTGAATTTCATTTATATAACTCAAGTTCATATTCATTTAATTCACTTGATTATTTTACTTCGATACCAAAATCAACTTCATTCAACATCATTTAAGTTACTTTCCATTTCAACATCATTTGTTTCAATTTAACTTAAGTTTTCCACTTATAAATCCAATTCAGATTTCAATTCTAAAGTAAATTCTATTTTACTTTTACCAAAGTCAAATTTTCATCACTTATTCAAATTCAGATTTATTTAGCTTAACAAAATTGTTTAACCATTTTTTTTAACAATTTGTTTCACTTTCATTTTCTCATTTCATAAGTTATACAACTTATATTCAACAATTACCAAATGGATTTTTATTGATTCACTTATACTTCCTTTAATTTAACTCTATCCTTTAGGTTAAATTTATTCTATCAAAATTCAAATTGTATAAGTTATCAACTCATTTATCATTCCCATAAATATTTTAAATAGGATTCCAGAGTCTTTTCAACCTTTCAAAACCATTTTTGAAATCAATTCAAATTACCTTTTGAATTTCCAAAACCAAATCCAAATTTTCCAAACAACTTTCATTTAAAACAATTTGGCAGCAATTCCTCTTTTGGAAACCCGAAAATGAACACCAACAATGTCGCGATCATCATCGAAACTATTTTCCAGCGACCGAAAAGAGTTTAGAGCTTTAATTTCTTCAAAAAAAAATTCAAAAATATCAAATCCTTTCAAAATACTTCTCTGGAATTTTTGGTTTTTAGATTATAAATCACATTTATTGTTGGGCGAGTTCTTATTACCGGTCCAAGGGTTCTCCAACTACCATTGACCGAACCAACCAACTACCGGTTGAAAGCCTCTCCATGTCCATGCCTAGCCGAATCAACCTCTGCCGAACCAAGGCACGCCGAACCAAGCTTCGTACACTTGCCACCGGTCCAACTCCATCTCCATGCTACTACAGAACCAGCCTCCACCGAACCAGACCTTTTTCATTGCCGAGCCAAAGTACACGAGCCACTGCCGAACCGCCATACTCCTACCACCGAACCAAGGTAAACCGATCCAAATTTGCTAGGCCAGATTGCTTCAGCCCAGGCCCACCAGCTGCTATATACATCCAGGACCCCTGCCCCCAGCCTCACTCTATAAATAGAGGGGCAGGGGTACAACAATGGCAGACAAGTTTGAGAGCTCAAGCACGGAAGGAACTTTCAAACAACTTTCATATACTTGTATACAAAGCTTTGTACTTGTAATCTGAAAGAAAAAGGAGAATAACATATAAAGTGGACGTAGGCACGTTCTGGCCGAACCACTATAAATCTGTGTGTCTTTCACAGTTTTGTCCATCTATTTCGTATACTTGCATAAATCACCCAAACCATCCAAATCAACATATAATCAACTAAATCATACGACTAGGAGGTGTTTGCCCATTTTTTGTGCAAACATTTTTGGTGCTTTCACTGAGAACCAGGAGCTCAAAGCTTCAGCTTCTCCCAGTTAACCCTTTTTCTGTCAGCATCGTTCACTGCTTGTAAAATATGGCTCCCGGACGGAAGAAAGATGCTAACAAAGGAAAGAATGTTGCAACTGACAGTGTCCCAGATCCAGTAATTAGGGACCAAGACAATCGTCAAGTTCCAACGGCAAATTTAAATCAGGCAAATCCGACAGCCCCCGCTGTGGAACAACCAATTACAAGTGGGGATCTGGACAGGATTGTGGCTGAAGTAACTAACCGCTTCGCATCTCAACAAGAAGCCTTGGTGGACCAACTCATGTCACGCTTAAGAGATGCTGAAGAGTCCAACCGTAACACTGAATCATGTGGTGAGTCCCAGTCTAGAGGATCTAAGAGACAACAAGGGTCTTTCTTCTTCGAAGAGGCCAACAACAGAAGCAGCCATGGTAGGAGCCGAGCCCAGACTCAGCCCGAATTCCGATCCGAGGAAACACTTGGAACCGAACCCAACGGGGGAAGTGCCTGGCAGGGGTCGGATGTGGCTGAGCCTGTCATGCTACCTAACCATGGAAACACCAGTAGGCGGGGCCGAGCTGGAGTCCAGCCCGAAGTTGGACCCGAGGAAGTGCTAAGAACAGGACCCAGCAGGGGAAGATCAAGGCAAGGGCCAACTGTGGCTGACTCCAGCATGCTCCCGGAAGACCAGAGGCAGCCGTTGGAGAATGTTAGAAGTGATAAACGATACCATCCTTACAGGTCATCTGGACGGAATCAATCCCGCAGGGAAGAACCAAACTCATTTTTATCCGCTCCAAGTTCTGATGAAAGGATGGCGCGATTGTTCAGGGAGTGCGTCCAACGGGAGCAAAGGGATCGAGGGATAGGTGCTAGGGTAACCATCCCCTTCACCCGTAATATCGAAACTGCCATCACCCTCCGGTAATGGAAAATGCCAACGATGGAACCTTACAAGGGAACCTCTGACCCCATCGTACACTTACAAAGATACACCCAGCATATGCTCATGAGCAGAGCAACGGAGGGAGTATTGTGTAAATGCTTCCCACTTTTCTTGGCAGACCTAGCTACCTCCTGGTTCTGCCACCTACCCCAAGGGTCCATCAGCTCATGGGAAATGTTGAAAGAAAAATTCATCAGCCAGTTCCGCATTCATGTGGAACAACCCAAGGACGCTTATTCCTTATCTAATATCAAGCAGAAACCCGGAGAGACAGTGCAACAATATCTCACCCGATTCAACGCTACGGTGGCCGCAGTCCAAGATGCCGACGAGAAACTTATCCTAATGGCTCTCTACAGTGGTGTACATCCGGATACTAAATTTGCTAGAAGACTAACCAAGGAAAAGCCAGCTACTTTACCTGATTTCTTCCATGAAGCTGGAAAGTATATGAGACTTGAAGACGCTGCCACTGAGAGGCAGTCAGGGCAACAAGCTAAAATAGCTACAGACAGGGTTTTCGCTGCAACAAAGGATGTTCGGAGAAATGACTCTAGAGACAATGCGGGGGCAAGAAGGAGGAAAAGCGCCTATATCGACCTGGACCAAGATTTGACTCCTACACTCCTTTGAATGAAACAATCGAAAACATCTTCCTAGCCACTCAAAACGAAGTTAGATACAAGCGCCCCCCGCACAAGAAGGAGTCAGATAACGCACTCAAGTCTGGAAAGTTCTGCTGCTTCCACGAATCCCACGGACATGAAACCAATGAATGCCACCATCTCCGGGACTTGATTGAAGAACACATTAGAAGGAGGAGACTGGAATGCTATGTAAAATGCCAGAACAGGACTCCAGCTCCCGCCAATGAAAACCCAGGGTTACCCCTCCCAGAAGGAGGCGGAGGAAATCGCAACACCAGCGTCTCTAGTCAAGAGAAAATAGTGGTCCATACCATATCAGGAGGACCACACATCGCCGACAGAAGCTGGGCAGAGATGGAAAGATACGGTAAGTCACTTAGAAACGCTGAAGGCTACGTTAATTCTGTTATGAAAGAACGCCACCCGAAACGGAAAGAGAATGACGACATCACATTCAGTAGGCGTGATCTAGAGGGAAGACAGTACCCACACATGGATCCTATGGCCATCTCTGCCTGGTTCGGTCCAGCCAAAGTTTTTCGAATTTTAGTAGACACTGGAAGCTCAGTGAATATCCTATTCAAGCATGCATTCGACAAAATGAAGCTGTCAATGAAGGATGTGTCTCCCTGCAACAAACCACTACATGGTTTCACTGGAGATGCGAAGATGCCCCTCGGGCAACTGGACTTTTTTGTTGAAATAGGAAGTCATCCCCGCTCCGCTGTGCGAAAACAAACATTTGTACTGATAGAGAACCATTCGGCCTACAACGCCTTTTTGGGAAGACCAGCCTTGTCTGACTTCCAAATTGTCCTAGCCCCATGGTGCCTGAAGATGAAATTCCCAACAGATAACGGAGTAGGAGAAATAGAGGGAGATCAAGACGCCGCTCGAGATTGCTATGTAACTGAGCTTCGCAATAACCGCAGGAAGGATAAAGGGAAGGATGCAAAGACTTCTCTCTGCAAGAAAAACCTGGAAGCATAGCAATTAAAGAAAGCCCCTCCTCTTCGATATACCAGCGATCCTTTCAATGAATTAGACTTCAGGGACAAAGGGGAGGAGGCCACCACCAAGCCTGCAGAGGCTATGGAATTTGTATCTGTAGACAAACACGACCCAAGTAGATTGCTGATGGTCGGGTCTCAGTTAAGAGCGGAGTTGAAAGATCAACTCGTCGATTTTCTTCGCCATAACATGGATGTATTTGCATGGATGCACACCGACATGACAGGAATCTCTCCAGACATAGCATGCCACATGCTGAACATCGATCCCACCAAGGTGCCAGTGAAGCAGAAAAAGAGGAGCATGGGGCAGAACGATCAGCGACCCTCGAGAAAGAAGTAAAGAACTTACTTGCCAATGACTTCATACGAGAAGCCATCTACCCAGAATGGATCGCCAACCCGGTACTGGTAAAGAAATCTAATGGGAAGTGGCAAACATGCATCGATTTCTCCAACTTAAATGACGCTTGCCCGAAGGACTGCTTCCCACTCCCCCGAATCGACCAACTCATGGACAGCACAGCCGGACACAAACTCTTATCCTTTATGGACACATACTCAAGATATAACCAGATCCCTATGCGCTCCCCCGATCAAGACCATACTAGTTTCATCACTGACCGGAGATTGTACTGCTACAAAGTAATGCCTTTTGGACTTAAAAACGCTGGAGCTACTTATCAGTGCCTCGTCAACAAGATGTTTGCGAAATTAATAGGGCGAACAATGGAGGTTTATGTGGATGACATGCTGGTAAAATCAAGGAAAGCCAACGATCATATAAACTACCTGAATGAGATGTTTCAGGTACTTCGCCAATATGGAATGAAACTGAATCCTCTAAAGTGCTCCTTCGAAGTATCATCGAGAAAGTTCTTGGGATTCATCGTACATGCCAGGGGGATTGAAGCGAACCGCGAACAAGTCCGGGCTTTGCAAGATATCAAGATACCATCCACTCGAAGAGAGATGCAAAGCCTAACCGGGAAGGTGGATGCACTAAGCAGGTTCATCTCTAAAGCAACCGACAAATGCATCCCTTTCTTCGAAGCTCTTAAGAAGGACAAAGGAAAGTTCGAATGGACTGACGAATGCTCGACAGCCTTCCTTAACTTAATCGAACACCTCCAAAGACCACCAGTACTCTCAACTCCAAATGAAGGCGAGGAACTATACCTATACCTTGTTGTATCATCCCATGCTTTAAGCGCTGCTTTGGTGAGAGAAGACGACCGCACACAGCGGCCCGTATACTTTGTAAGCAAGAGATTTACAGAGGCAGAAGCCAGATACCCTAAACTTGATAAACTAGCATACTGTTTACTAATCACGTCACGGAAACTGCGACACTATTTCCAATCTCATTCCATCAGAGTTTTAACCGATCAACCGCTAAGGCAGGTACTCCATCGCCCCGACACTTCTGGGCGACTACTTAAGTGGTGCATTGAACTGAGTCAATATGATATTACCTACCACCCTCGCACCGCTATCAAGGAACAAGCCATAGCTAATTTCATTGCCGAATTCACTACTAATGAAGGTAAGGAGCAATCTGAAGTAGCGAAAAATATCAAGTGGAATCTCTTCGTTGATGGAGCATCAAATGAGCAAGGCTCGTGGGCAGGTGTTGTGATAATCACCCCCAAGGGAAGGAAGCTGCACTACGCCCTAAGGTTGGAGTTCGCTGCTACCAACAATGACGCAGAATACGAAGCAGTGATAGCCGGTTTAGAACTTGCCCGGGAGATTGGAGTCGGTTCTTTATGTCTCCATAGTGATTCTTAACTTATTGTAAATCGGATACTGGGAGAATTCCAAACTTGAGGAGATCGACTCACAGCATATCTAAAGAAGACCAAGCTGCTGCTCAATCAGTTGGATCACTATTTAATCAGACACATTCCTCGAGAGAAGAATCAGGAGGTCGACGAATTGGCAAAGCAAGCTAGCATGAAGGACGACACCGCTTCCCGAACAATAACCATCTCACAGCAACTAGCCCCAAGTTACGAGACAATGAATATGATAGCTGCAATCGAAGAGGAAACTTGGATGACTCCTATCCGGAAATATTTACAAGATGGCACACTGCCCGACGGGCGTAACGAAGTCAAGAAAATCTTGAGGAAAGCTTCCCGCTATACAATACAAGAAGGCATCCTCTATCGACGCGGCTTCTCTAATCCCTTATTAAGGTGTGTCGCTGGAAGGGAAGCCAAGGAAATCTTATCCAACATACATCGAGGAAGTTGCGGAGATCACACTGTTGGGCAGACTTTGGCAAAGAAGATACTCCGATATGGATATTACTGGTCCATCTTAAACAAAGACGCCCTAGACTTCGTCAAAAGATGTGACAAATGTCAGAAATTTGCTAAAATTCCTCGACTACCAACAAACGAGATTACTCAAATGACCAGCCCTTGGCCCTTTGCAAGATGGGGAATTGACTTGATTGGCGAACTGCCAGTGGGCCGAGGCGGAGCCAAATATGCCGTAGTAGCAGTTGACTATTTCACCAAATGGGTGGAAGCGGAGCCTCTAAATAAAATATCTTCGGCAAAAGTTATTAACTTCTTGATCAAAAATGTTTTATGTAGGTACGGGGTTCCACTCAAAATCATATTGGACAATGGACTTCAATTTGACAGCGAGGAATTCGCCGACTGGTGGCAAGAGCACGGAATTCACAAAAGCTTCTCATCTGTGGCTTACCCCCAGGCAAACGGACAAGTCGAAGCTGTCAACAAAATCCTCAAAACCCTAATCAAGAAGAAACTCGAAAAGTCAAAAGGCGTTTGGGTGGATGAACTTCCTACGGCACTTTGGGCCTAACGCACATCTTACAGAACATCAATAGGGCATACTCCTTTCTCTTTGGCATACGGATCGGAATCCATGCTCCCAGTTGAAACTGTAGTGCCTTCCCACCGCAGGGTCCACTACAACCCAGAAGAGAACAATGAACTCCTCCACATGTCTTTGGATCTAATTGAAGAGAAAAGAAATGATGCAGCACTCAAAGCAGCAGCTCATAAGCAAAAAGTTGCAGCACAATACAACTCCAAAGTCAAGCACCGTGGCTTACAAGAAGGAGATCTTGTCCTCAAGCGGATCTTCCCGCACCCCGGAGCGCTAGATCCAATCTGTGACGGACCCTATGTGATTCATAAAGATCTCCGCAACGGAGCCTATATTTTGTCAACAGTGGACGGAGAGGTGTTCCAGAGGGCATGGAACATCCGACACCTCCGTCGATACTTTTCTTAACTTGTACTGCCTATATGAAGTGAATTAACAAAGAGAATCAGTGGACGTAGGCATTTTCGTGCCAAACCACTTTAAAAATCTTGTCTCTTTTTAACTTGTTCCTTTATATCTTGGCTGCTTGTTAAGCTTTATCCTTTTCCGTTGAACAAAATCATGTATAACGACGTTTCCATACTGGAACTTCACGGCGCAACCTCACCTGGACAAGACCCAACAGGTACTATGCGATTCTATGCACTCGCCAATGAGACACTTTTACTCCAGCATCCCTCTGCTACGGGTTAACTCATTGCTCGCGACTTCCCTCAAAGCCAACTATAATGAACCAATTATAAGCCATCAAGAAGGCCGACTATAGCCGATGGCAGCTCATTACGGCGTTCGGCTCGCCAGCAACTGTGAACCTACCTTAAGCCCCAACATAAGGTGTGGACAGCCAGGGGTAGTTCACGGTTGACGATCGGCACCCACACTAGCCGGCCATAGTAAATCAAATAATACCCACGATTACGGGCCATAATGGCTCGGGTAGTTACTGTGCGCGATCTCGGCTCCGATATGTCCTAAGTGCGGCTGTGATAAAAAAGATAAACTCCCCGCGGAGGCGTAAGATGGGTGACAAATGTCTCCAAGACCCATAGCTAGGGAAAGTGACTACAAAACCCGTTTGCCACGAACTTAAGCATATCGACGGCCTTCCGTGATTGGAAGTTTTACTGTTTCTCATATTTCCATTTCATTCAAAAACTTTCCTCCTATCCTATATAACAATCCTTAAAGTACAGGTCACAAAATATGGGAACTCTCGCTTGTGTAAATATGAGCTCACATCCGGATGACGGAACACTCGGCTACATTCCATACCCAGTCACGCAAGACATTCAAAGCAACCCTCGACAACTAAAACACGAAGGGCGGTACTATCTTCTATTTTATACAAATATGTAGCTTTAATTTATTCACACATCATATTGGCATTATAAGACATGAGATAATATTTTAAGAAGAAACTTAGCATTAAATACGATTAAGTCACATGCATAAACATGCAGCTGTATTTCTTATGCAGCATATCAAAATGACAACAGCATTCAAACATGACAGAATCAGCTTATGTTATAAAATTACATAAAGTCGTTCTTTACAAATAATATAATTGCAAGTTACATTAATGTTTCGGACTAACATAGACAGCAACCAAAATATGTACAAGTCAAGTCAAAGAATCAGGGCTTCGCCTCCATCCCGCTAGCCCTCGGGATCTACTTAACTGCAGGATCGGAACTCCCAGCATGTGCTACCGAGGTCCCGCCTGCATAATTCAGAAGAGAATCCATCAATAATCACGAAAGATAAGCAATCAAATCATGAAAAGGTCAAAAGGAAAGACTTACCAGCACCTTCTCCCTGACCATCACCATCTAGCTGCACGCCTACCTCATCCGCGGCGAGCAGCCACATGCCCTCCTTAACCGCCACCTTCTCCTCCTTAGTGAATTGGGTTGTAACCACATCCATCCTGAAATTCGCTCCACCTTCCTTATCCGTATCGGCCTCAGCTTCCTCCAAAGGCCGGAGATATATCCTAGCCATAACCCGGGGATAATCGTCCATCCAGGACAGGCTGCCCTGCCTCCAAGTACGGAAATACATGTCCTGGAGCATCTCGTCCATCATCCCCTCGTTCTCCTCAAACTCTTTCATCCGGGCCTCAGAAGCCGACAGTCGTTCGACAGCAGCATCTCTCTCCAAACGGTATCTCGAGAAGTCAGCCTGAACGGACTTCTGCATCACTTCCATCTCCTCCTTCAACTTGGCCTGAGCAAGCTCTGCGGCCTCAAGCCTCCCAGATAACTCTTCTACCTGCTCAAGATCCGCTCTCCGTACCTCGTCCACCGTTGCGATGGCCATGTCAATCCGTTCCTTGCAGGCAGCCTCCATCTTTCGTAGTTCTGCCTTACTAGCCTCTTCCATAGTCTTCTTCAACCGCCTGGAGGTTGCCTCATGCCGAGAAATCTGAATGGCTTGATCGGCAAGCTGTTTGGCCTGATCAGCAACCTTTAGCCGCACCTGAATATTAGCACTCCCAATCTCCTCTCCAGCCTTGACCAGACGGGCATGATGCCCCATCAACTTCCTGGTCTCCTCCGCGACCCGGTCAATATTAGCCTTGGCTTCGTCCCCCATGGTAACTATCCGAGTAGTAAGAAAATCGAGGTCTAAGGACTTAGCCTCATCAAGCACCCGTACCATGGGATTGCGGAGAAGAAGATGCTCACCCGTGGCCTCATCAAAAGAGATGTCCTGAAAACTCGGGTCCAGATCCAGATGGCCAGCAAATGGGTTGCGAACCAAACCAGGATGGTCTATCGGGGTGACGGTTGGATTTTCGGACGGATGTGGGGAAGGCATAAGCTCAGTATACTCCTCAGTAATATCATGGATAGGCTGGACTAAAGGCTGAGGGCCAGGTGAAGGTTCAAACGAAGATCGGCCCCTCTTTCTCTTTTGCATATCTTCTTCAATAACTCCGAGAAGAGGGCGATATCTAACCGCATCTCCAGGACGGCTAGCTGACGGCTTTGGTTTGGTGGAAGCTTTGAGTAACTTATACTGTTCAAGGCGGTGCCGAATATCTGATGTCTTGGCCACCTTACCCATTCCTGAAATAAAAACCAAGTGTTACAAGCATGCATGAAACTATGATTCAAGAAACATGTGGAGTTAAAAGAAGGAGTTAAGAATTCACCTTCAACCGCAGGAGTTGCCTTAGCTGAAATACTCTCAGAAGATAGACTGGCACCAGTCCCGGCCTTATCAGACCTCTTCGACTTCTCCACCAAGGCTGATCCTTCCTACAACCCCTCAAAAGCCTGGCGGAAGGCATCATCCGTCCACTCTTGAATCTCGCCTACTTGCCCAGGAGGCAAAGCCCTGGCGCCATTACCACCACCATCACCTTCTCTGTCATCTCCACTCTCTGCCTCTCCTCCTACTTCGCCTTCACCTCTATCCTCCTTCACGTCTTCCTCCCCCGGATTAATTGGGCATGTGCTAGGGGAAGGGCCGTTGGACTTCTTGAGCTTCTTACCTCCGACAACTGGAGGTTTTGTGAAAGGCCTCCTCTTGCTACTCTTCGTGGTGGCCCCATCTTTAGCTTTAGCAGCCCTATCCTCGGCTGTATCTCTCTGCTTAACTACGGATTGACGTGGCAGAATCAGGTTGTGCTCTAGGAGAGTGGCATTCCTAATCAGGTAAGAAGCCGACCTGTCCCTTCCAGAGATAGCCTCTATCTCCGCGGCCATCTGTACCAGGCGATCATTCTCCACGACCGCAAAGCCACCTATTGCTAGCAAGAAATAAAAGCATATAAGAGGAAGCATTGCAGTCGGGACAAAGAAATTACAAATGGAATTCAACTTACAGCCAGAAGTGAAAAGGCGAAAAGAAACGGAGTCGTCCTTGACGAAGAACCATTCCTTTTTAAACATATTAAACTTCGAGTATAAGTCCAAGACCGGCTTGAAGGACACGGCCGACTCTAAACTAATGTATGGAGACCCCTTCTTGTAGCCCCTCAGATTATATAGATATCGGATTTCCTGGTTAGAAGGGGGGCGCCCATATCTCATCTGGAAGATAACGAATAGACACACTAAGATGGCATAGGAGTTGGGCTGAAGCTGAAAAGGAGCCACTTTCAGGTAAGTAATGGAGCTGACTATCCACGCATTGATTGGAGGAATGGCCCCACACATTCAATGGTATCGGCTATACGCGAAGTATCCTTCAGGGGGATTATATGGCATGACCCCCTCCCCTGGCAACAGCATGCATGCTCTATCAATCCCAAAGGAGCGGGAGATAACGTCAAGTTGCTCCTCTCGGAGAGAGCTCGGAAAGCAATCAGGAGGAGAATTCAGAAGCTCTTGGGGACCATACCCATCTACTAGCGACCTCGGGGTGGGTCCACGACGTTCCGGTCCTGGCTGGGCTGGGGGCACCACGGGGGACTCTCGTCTATCCGTAGATTTTCTTTTTTCTGATCGAGTTTCCACTTTGCGAGACATTTTTCTACAAACACAAAAGAAAAACATATTGTTGGAACAGAGGATATAAAAAAGCAAGTGTATATAGTCTGAAATTTCACTCAAAAATCAAAACTCCCAGAACTCCTAGTATCATTCGGCAAAGCCGATACAAAGGTTCATCCGGTGTTAAGTCCGTTCGGCATTCCCAATACCAGGGTTCATTCGGCACTCTCTGTATAAAGCTCATTCGGCGTCCCAACTTTCAAAACGAATTCGGCGATCGAACCCACAAGCTCATTCGGTAGTACAGTATAAAAATTCATTCGGTGGGAAAGGGGTCTCACCTAGTTCGGCTAGCGCTTTGGTTCGGCGAAACTAAGAGTTTGACTCGGCAAAATGGTTCGGCTCGTTTGGTAAGAAATAACGAAGGCACGTGACCCCTATTTATAAGCAAACCTCAATGACCGGACCAGATGGCTCGACGCTTAAAACCGAACGAGACTATCCCAGCAAAACAAAGCGCGACACATGCAGGCATGTGCCCCACTTTGGGGGGCAAATGTTGGGCGAGTTCTCATTACCGGTCCAAGGCTTCTCCAACTACCATTGACCGAACCAACCAACTACCGGTTGAAAGCCTCTCCATGTCCATGCCTAGCCGAATCAACCTCTGTCGAACCAAGGCACGTCGAACCAAGCTTCGTACACTTGCCACCGGTCCAACTCCATCTCCATGCTACTACCGAACCAGCCTCCACCGAACCACACCTTTTTCACTGCCGAGCCAAAGTACACGAGCCACTGCCGAACCACCATACTCCTACCACCGAACCAAGGTAAACCGATCTAAATTTGCTAGGCCATATTGCTTCAGCCCAGGCCCACCAGCTGCTATATACATCCAGGACCCCTGCCCCCAGCCTCACTCTATAAATAGAGGGGAAGGGGTACAACAATGGCAGACAAGTTTGAGAGCTCAAGCACGGAAGGAACTTTCAAACAACTTTCATATACTTGTATAAAAAGCTTTGTACTTGTAATCTGAAAGAAAAAGGAGAATAACATATAAAGTGGACGTAGGCACATTCTGGTCGAACCACTATAAATCTGTGTGTGTTTTACAGCTTTGTCCATCTATTTCGTATACTGGCATAAATCACTTAAACCATCCAGATCAACATATAATCAACTAAATCATACGACTAGGAGGTGTTTGCCCATTTTTTGTGCAAACATTTATAAATCTTTTTACTTATATAATTTCATTTCTTATATATAAGATTATTTCACAAGTGTAAATCATTTTAATTATAATTCCATACTTATAATTCATTTGCTTATACAATTCATTCTTTTACAGTTGTTGTTTTTATTTCACTTGTTCAAACAACTTTCAATTAACTTATATATATCTTACATTTTCAACAACCGAACGATCAATTGATATACACTTTAATAATTCTGAAAAATTATTCCTTTATATATAAAATATAATCAAGGTAAAATTATTTCATTTACCCAATTCAAAATGATACTATGTCGGTTTATCTCGTTTTAGAGTTTAGAAACCCCTATCGATAATATGGCATCCCATCTACCGACCAGAATTCACAAACAGCTCAACGGATAAGCAAACACAGTATAAAACATTTTATATTCACTAACAAATACGCGCTCATAGCTATTATTACACTCAAACTCATTCTAGAGTACTACTGACTCTATCTCTAATGAGTAGTTCCCAATAGAGCCATGGTTGTCGCTTAACCATATGCTCTGATACCAAATGTAACGGCGCGACTTTTCGACGCTCGAAAATCGACATCAATACGTCCACTGTATCAACTGCCGAGTAATCGAAGGCCGGAAAACCGTACCGTTAGGGTTTAAGAAGAGGTAGAAGATAGAAGAAGAGAGAAAAAGATAGAACAGAGCAGAAAATAACAACAGAACAATATCAGAGTCTCATAATCGCAGCGGAACAACATATAATAGATAAATGAATAATCTTTAAACAAAGAACTATATCAGTTATTACATTACATCACATTACATTACATTACATCAGCAGATTGTACAACAACAAATAGCGGAAAAGAAATATTATATACTAGTGAACACGCCATGCCATCCAGCTTGCCTCTAGCAACTCCTAAATTCCAGAATATCCTGATAAACCTGAATCTAGACTGCCCGTGTGGAAATTGGTGGGCACCCAGAGTTTAGGAGGGAAAACAATAAACTCCGAGTCAGTCATGTGACTGGTGTGAGAACTAAAATAGCTTATTTTTAAAACAAAGTACAGGATAATTTTTAAAATAGATTCGCAATGCTTTTTAGAAAATGAGACTACCATAAGGCCTCCCGCACACACAATGCAAACGCAGAATCGGAGGAGATTTCTCCTTATGATAGTCAAAGATGCTTGATATGCATTAAAAAGAAACATTTGATATTATTACTAGTGCATAGTGTAGAAAAAATCATTTCGAAAGTAAAGATACAAATCTTAGTCAGCATAGGCATTTCGCAGTTATGCCTACTATAGCTACCATCCAAACAGTGGGGCGCCACCATAAGTGAATGATAGGTTCTACAACTAAAACCGTACAAGATCGTATTGTTTCTTTGGATTTCCAACAAATGGTCAGGCTAAGGAACTTCCCATTGCCACAAGGGTACGCCTCTGGAAAGACGACCCGAGAACCTAACCGGATCTCTGCCAATACAAGGCCGAGTTACCCTTCAAACTGGGTAACTACTGACACGAATATGTCATTCCCCGATCGTAACCGATCTATATCCGAGGATCCTCGATTCCAACAACCACAAAGTAATAAATTTGCATCAACAACATAGGTTAAATATCTAGGCTCCATACCATGATACCACCTCTATCTAGAAGGAATGACATACACTAAAGGGGCGCTACCCCCTAATAACCTTGCTGCATCCTTCCTGTTTTGACCATTTTCGGGGTGTGAGGTCCGACGAAGTCTCGTCCACAAAGCCACGCTTTATACAAAAGCTGTGCTTTGTTCAACAAATGCTCAACAGCACTTCGTATGCCACATTACCAATTTGGGAATGTATCACTAGTAACCATCAACTACATAACCTCTGAGCTCGTACGTCTCAGAGAAGGGTGTTAAGATAAGAGAATAAATTCTCCGCCACCAATATAAATATATTTGATAGAAACCAGCTTTACATCTCAAATTGTAATGTCATACACACAATCTATACAAGTCCGTTTCGGGATCGAACGGAACCGAAGGCACTTCCAAAGAAGCCCTTGCAATCCGGATATTCACTAATCACGACCGGAGTTCCCATCACAAAGGGTAATAAATTTCTATATCGGCCGATGCAGAAACATTCGACGGTAATCCTTCCGTTTTCACAAATATCCGGTCTTCAACACCGGTCATCAATTGCAATTCATAGCGACGTGTCACATATTCAGAATGGGTTAACGACCCCAAGGTCCTTTCCTGGCTAACCCGAATAGTGAGCGCTTATTTTAAAAACAAGTGTGGCATTCAAATTCAAGCAAATCACAACAAATACCCATTCAAAGGTAAATATTGATAGTCGGTTATTTAACTATCAATGGACATGCATAAAATCACCAAGTTCCAAATAATTTTCCAAATTATTTATTTTCCAAAAATATATTTACAAGATATATATTTCCATACTTCAACATTTGAAAACAATTTTTCAATTATTTTCCTTACGCGGAAAAACTTTCATTTCAAAATGGTTCATTTAAACCAATTAAATAAATCCTTACCAATTTACTTTATATTTACGCTCCAAATCCTATTCCCACACTTCAAAAATAAATCAACGTTTATTTTTAAACAAATTTCCCTTTCTTTTATAAATTCCATAGTGAATTAACAATTACAAAATATCTATTAATATACGATTTTCAAATTGATTTATAATATTCATTTTCGATTTAACTTTAAAAGATAAATTATCAAAATATTCACTTCATATTGGAAAAACATTTCCATAATTATTTAATAATAAGTAATTCACAAATCCATTTATTTTCAACACTTGGAAAATATTCAATATACTTAAATCAAAATTAAGTATATATTTCATTCTTTAAGGAAAACATTCTCTTAAACACATTTATTTGGGCCAAAATGAATGTTACGTAAAACATCTTTACGACGACCCAAAATCACTAGTATAGGAATTCGAAATTTAGATAGATATATAAATCCCAATACTATACAAAACTTTTCCTTTCGGAAATCATTTACTATAACAACACTGTTATAGTCCATCTTTTCCTTATTTCTCGAAAATGTCTATTTCAACAATAAATGTTGAAATCTATGGTTTCGATAGTTAATCCATTTTAATACATCTTTAAAACAATTAACTTCATTTGATAATATTCATTTTCCCAAAACATATCCATTTTATTTAAATAATATATTCACTGTCCAAAATCGTGAATATACTTCACTAACCAAATTCAGTATTTTCTACACATTTTATTTCAAGGATAATTCGCTATCCGAAATCTCGAATATATCTCCTTTAATAACCTTCTATATTAAATTTATCAAATTCAATTGATTTCGGATTTATAAAAACTTCAATTATAAAATCCCTTTTTTAAACCAATTCAATTTATAACCCCACTTTATACCCAAAATCCGATTTATAAGTTAATTATTTATAAATCTTTTATTTTACAACATCTATTCATTTCATAACTTCACAATTTATAAATCTATAAATTTTATTCACTTGTGAAATCCATTTATACTTCATTTTAACACTTAATAAAACTCGTTTCACAATTCCTATATTTTTAATTTAGAAATATCAACATTATAAATCTTTTATACACATCGTTTACAATAATTCAAAAATCCTAAATCAAACTATTTTATAAATTTATCAACTATTTATTTCAAAAATCACATTTTGGTTATATTTCACAAAAATCATAATTTTTATAATATTAAATTCTATAACGTTAATTTATTTAAAATGAATCAATTCAAAAATTTAATAAAACGTATACTTTCAAAAATCACTTTTTCAATTTGAAAATCATCACTTTAAAATCCTTTTAAAATTCCAAATTAGCCCAATGATGCAACACACCAAATAGTCAATCACGACATCCAAATATCATATATCGATATGATAATCAACAAACATCACAATATCTGTAATCAAATAAATGCTGGTGAGGAATCCAGTTGGATCCCTCCAACCTGTTTCCTTGCATCCACATACATTAGCACAATACCAATTCCGTACAAGTTGGAATTATCGCGGTATATAGGATTTATAAAATACTATCCGCTATTATGCGGAGCAACAGGGTCTCATCCGCTATATAATGCGGGAAAATCAGCTCCAAGTACATAAATAATACCAATTTCACTTTGCAGTGAAATATTCGCGGTATATGTTTTTAATATATAACCTCCGCTTAATAACGACGTATAATGTCTATTTTAACAATGAATAGATAATAATTTATCATCCAAGCATACAATCATCAATTTTAAATCTAACTATTTAAAATTTAAATCGAAACAATTCGATTGAGTGAGAAGTTCTCGCCTTGAGTTTCCGATAATAGTTGTAGCGTTTTATTTTGAATCAAATTAAACGCCCGTTAATTTTACTCGAAATACTCACTAGCTCCAAACGACTCCAATCCAGTTCCATAGCGTAGTATTCGTCCATACGGTTCCAACGCAACTGGTTTCGTCCAAAACGGACCTCGTATCAACAAGTTATGACGTTTAGAAGTTTATACAATTTTATAATATAAACAATTAACATTTTCTTATTTAATTTCCAAACCCTTGCAATCTCGGCCATTCCTTTTGCATCATCACATCTGGCCGCACGCATCTTCTTCACTCTCCAGTGAACAACGCGACCCAAGCTACGCATAGCCGCCTCCTAAGATTAAATATCGCGACACGTACGAACGTTTTCAAGTCGATCAACGACCATCACCATGAAGGCCCTCGCGACCTCTACCACCGGCCAAAGCACAGCTAGGCTTGGCCACCCCCTTAGCATGCGAATCAAAGTTGAACGGCCGGCCTTTGCAGCCAATTTGTCGATGAACTATAGCTCCATTCACGATCTCACCTGTTGGATTTGTAGAGCTCGCGGAGCTCTACAACATTGCAATTGAAGTTTTAAGCTAATTGTTGATGGATTATAAGGAAATCGAGGAAGAATAAGAAGAATTTTCAGCCATTGAATATATGAGACGGTGGCTGGCTTTTTGAAACCCTAGGGCTTTAGAAATTTTGCAAAAGTGAAAATAAGGGGGCTTTTATAGAAAATTCAACGAACACTATTCACCCGAAATTTTCCGAACTCCAAACGAAGCGTGCCAATTGGCGTTTCTAAGGTTTACCCCACGTTCCGAACACAATGGAACGTGTTTCGGAGGCCAATTCGACATCTGTGCGAGTTACGACAATAAAAGATCAAATTTAAATTAAATCGATTTAAACTAATTTCTATGCGTTTGGCTTGCCCCGGACAAACCGTAAATCCGATTGACACGAAATTTGAAACCTTACAATAATATCACATTATGGATCTGATATAACTGGTTTCTTCGAAATCCGAGACTGTTTGAAAATTGGCTATTTTAACTCGTCAATTAAATATTGAAATATTCAATTTTCACAAATTAACTTAAAATTCGATTTTAAAAGTTCTATAACATCATTCTAACTCCAATATGATTAAATAAAATTTTACAAATCATTTTTAATCATATTTAACCAATTTACAATTGTTTCTGTAATTTTCCACTATTAATTTGTCGATTTAATTATTCAATTAAATCCAGATATTCGATATAAAAATTATTTGACTTATAAATTTCACTTATTGATATTTAAAATCAATTTAATATACAAATTTTAATTGACAGAAATTCTGGGTCGTTACATCCTCCCTCCTTCACCACCCTACCACTGTCCTCCTTCGCCTTGTGCCACCATCTCAACCTACTACACAACTGAAACTCATTACCAGCTCACACCCACCCTTTCCACGAACAGCATACCTTCCACGAGCAGCCCCACCACTTCGTGTACCACATCAGCCCATTACGACTCGATCTACCTACCCTGATCGCACCCATCCCGCTTCCACCTTGCTATCTGCTCATGTCATTTATAATGACCAAGATAGCCTTCTATGCCACCTCCATGTCCACAACCTTCGCCGCATTACCCTTGCCTCCCATCACCACTGACACGCGCCTATACCCCTCTAGCCCGCTTCCTTCCTCCACCACGAACCAGATCCGACCCCATCCCTACAACCTCTCCCTGCTAACCCTACTCCTCCTTGCCTCGACAGTTTCTCTTCCTCCACGCCCAAACTCCAGTGAGCCACTCCTTTGTCACGCAAGCAGATTTCCACTGCCTTAACTCCGGCTCGCCACTGCATCCCACTTTACTTGACCCGTTTTCCCTTGGCCGAGCATGGCCCATTTCTTTTCTCGAACCTAGCACCGTGCTACTCCCCATCATGAATGCTTGAGCTGCTCCTCACCACCTGTAGCCCACGTCCTCCCCTGCGATCTGCCAAAGCTCCATCTCCGCCAAGCCTTTGACGCGAAGCCAAGAACAGCCTTCACCAGAACCAAATGTCATAGCCTCGCCTCACCTCCACATCTTGTGCCCCTCTCTTCTACTGTTCCAAATACATAGGTATATTTGTGTGTTTATATTATAGCTTATCGATAAATATGTACATATCGGAGTTATATATTAGCTTGTAGAGTTTAAAGGGGTAAAAATTTAAAGAATACAATATGTATACTCACGTATGTTCGCATATATATATATATATATATATATATATATATATATATATATATATATATATATAGACACACACACACACACAACATGGTATAAACCTTTTATATCTATGTGTACTTTTATATTTTTGATCTGAAGCTTTCTTTTTTCCTTGTTTTGTACATATATATAGGTTAGTGAATATACATGATAGTGTGTGTGTGTACCAGCGTGTATATAAAAATTTGATTCCCAGTTTATATATATGTCAAGTTATATATACATGAAATGTTATAGATTATTTTAAATTAAAATATGTTCAATTTACTAATATTTTATGTTTAATGTATTTCAATGAAAATGTTTAATGTATTTATATATTATTTCAAAGTATTTATATAATATGTTAAATAATAATGTTAGTTATATATATATGTAAGTTATCTTATATATATAGTATGGTTAAAGAAGATTATATATAGCTTTTGTAAGAATTATACTTATTTAAAGTTATATTATTATTTTAAAATAGATTTTTGTAATAAATTTTTAAATATAAATAATATGTTAAAAAAATTATTGGAATTTATGTTATAAATTTTGTAAAAAAATTCTATATATAATATCTTTAGAATATATACTTGGTCCATCGAATCTAATCTGCCTTGCCTTGCTTCCCCGCTGTCCGCACGGCAATAGTTCTAGCTTTGCCTCTATATCATTCGCGTATCCATATGCATATCCGAGTCCATTGCTTCTCATTATCCATTGTTCCCTAGCCTTGAAAGGTGAGCAATCACTCACGATGAACATTCTTCTATATAGTAAATTTAATTCACCTTGAAATGACAATTGAAATATGCTATTAAATTTGAATTGTTAATCATATAATTGCTATATTTGATATGCCTTCATTTGTTACTGTCCACCTATGACATATGACACCATAACCTGTTATTTATATGATTAAAGTTGCTATTGATGATATATGCCTGTTGTTGATATGTTATGTTATTATCATATTTATTCTCACTCTGCAATTCCTTGTTAGTTTAGAATTACCTATGGGTTGAAATGATACATACCCGAACGATCTTATAGATTGGGGAAAATCGTTATGGGTAGAAATGACAAACCTATATGATTTTCATTGGTTTGGAAAATTTGGGATTACGGGTTGAAATTATATATACCCATAAAATATTAAATTTACATTGCGGATTAAAATGATAAATATCTGTATCACTTGACCATAGGATAGAAAATTATATACGGACACAGTTGGTTTATTTTGAAAAATGATTTTAAGAGTTAGGAAGGAAATTATGGATTTTAATAAATATTTATTTTAATATAAGGTAAAGATATTTATTTTGTAAAATTTAGATTATTAATTATATGTTTGGAAATTTTAAATTTGCAAGTTAGTTTAAAAAGATAAATTATTAAATTTCATATATAGTTTTATTATTTTCAAATATGTATAAAATAAGATATAAAACAGATTTAATTTAATGAAATTCAATTTATTTAATATATACACAATATATTTAAAATACTTAATTAAATTTATATTAATATTTTAAAAAATAGAATTTTGTAAAAATTTAATAAATTAAGGTTGGAAAGATAAATTGAAATTGATTTGTAACTTAATTTGTTTAAGAATTATATTTAAATAGAAATTCATTTGAAACCTATTAATTTGATATTTTTTTAAAGATAGGATTTTGTAACCTAATTTTTGGTAAAAGGTGGCGAAAGGAATATTTTAAAATTTAAATAATTAAAAAATTGAATACTTATGTTGATTTAAAGATGTAATTGGAGACTATATTTAATTATTATTATTAAATGATTAAGTGAGTATTTCCCAATTTGAATAAATTTAACGTTAAATGTTGAAATATAAATGAAACTTATATTGAAATGTTTGAATATTTAACTTTGAACCTTGTTGGACTTGAAATGATAATTCAAACCAGATTTGAAATCGATAAAAATTGAAATGGTTTATTGATAATTTGAATCGAATCTTTAACCTTTTAAATTGAAAGTGCTGAACATGGATTGATTTAAATTGAATTTTGAAACTTTAATTGTTTTGAATCGATATGTGGAATTGGATGAAACAATTTTCACTGGGAATTTATATCAGTGTAATCTCTTTAAAAGAAATATAAACTATTTTAATTTATAATTATTTTAAAATATATACTATTTTCAATATCTAAATGGTTTAAGTTGGAACTGTTATGATTAGGGAAGTGTTACGGTTTCAAAAGTGTCATGATTTCAAAAGTGTTGTGATTTTCAAAGGTATTATAATTTCAAAAGTGTTACGATTTAGGAAATGAATATTATTTAAAGTGAGTAATGATATCGAATTGATATGATCTTGAAATGAATATGATATTTTGATATTAAGTTTGAACTATTTGAAATGAAATGAACGCAGTGTGAAATAAGTGTTTAGTTGTTAAAAAGACCGGGATTGGATATTGTCATACTCTTTGCCAATACCGAAAACCACCTTAAAAACTGTGTATGTGGTGGAAATTTCAGAATGAAGTAGGATGGTTTGGCGACGATTCTGTTTGAGGTATTAAAGCAGTGCTGACTTCTGTGAGTCAGCTTGATGTAGCTAAAACAGGAGCCATGCCAGGCCAGGTGAGGTCATTCCTCCGATTGGGCACATTCCTTCGATACTTTTCTATTACTTCGTGATTTGATGGGTGCTGCCATGCGTTACCACCAATCCGGATCTGTAAACGGTATATCTACCATGACATTGTCTTGTATGCCTTGTCACATTCCCTATCATGCCTTCTACGGGTTTGCTTTGTGTCGTACCTATGGAGCGCTTGTTGATAGCCCACCCGCGGGTGGAGTTTACAGTACTATATAGATTATGGCATTACATAATGTGTTAAGGGGATATAGGTAATGCTTTAATGCTATTTTAATACTTTACTTTACTATAGACATTATTATAATAGCGTATATTACTACGCATTAAATAGTTCCACGGATCCTTAGAGGATGGGTATCCCAAACATCCTTTAAGTTACTTGTGTTTCAATTGACATTTCATTTGAGTTAAATTTACCGATATAAGAATGTTAATCTTGACTGGAGTGTTTTGTGTTTTTCTTTATGCTCGGGTCAGATTGAGTGTCACAGCATTTGAGACTCATGTTTGAAGATTGGAGCTTTGTTTGAAGATCTATCATCCAGCTTTCAGTTATTTCGGTTTATTTCAGTTATATATGTTCAGACTCGTCAGTTTCCTATGTATTAGAGATTCCTGTATTGAGATTCTATTCTATCGTGTTTCAGAGTCTGATGCTTTATAGTACTTCATGAACTACTATTTATCTACTCCACTGCTTATTGTTGTAATACTCATTGCCTCTGACTCTGTATTGATTTATTACTGTGTATGCTAAATTTTCCATATATAAATTAACAATCTGACGTTTTGAGCAATTCAAGTCCGATATGCATGGATGCAAATGGATCGAAATACCAGGTCGTTACAAGTGGTATCACAACTCTAGTTTAGGAAAACTTAGCATATGGAGTAAAACCACATTTGAGATAGGGTGGTAATACCCTAGAATGAGGGAAATCGATTACAGAATCATATTCGTTCGAGCTTGAAATTCTTTGTTAGGATCCTTTTTGATTAGGATTTCTTTTGACTCTTGGAACTATCCCCTTTTCTAAAATCCATTAGTTTCTTTTCCTGTTCGTGTTCTTCTTGATACGTAAGCATCCTATAGCTCTATTTCTATCGATCTTTATAACAATTTGAGCTCATCTTGCTATCACAATTGACAACTCCATCCTTGTGTAGGACTAATCCCATCGGAGGTCTCTCCAATCGTGGTATGATTTGTAAGGGTGAAACTCTTTTACAACAAGCGTCGATTTACCGGAGACTTCTATGCCCTCGGTTTTGATGTCGTTACCTTTTTGCAAAGCCCGAACTATTCTCTAGTCGATGATCTGGGTAATTCTCCTTTGATCGGATATCGGTTGCCTTAGGATTTTTCAAGCAGTTATATATTTTCGCTTGATTCTCAACCTAGTGATCTCGACTCCACCTTTGTTGTCCAACTATTTCTGGGTATTCTTGGTGAATTCATTGCTCTTTCTTTCAAGAGGGAAATTTAATTTCCACATCTATATTATTCTTGGAATCTCGGTTAACCCGGTTAAGGTCGCTGCGATAAAAATAAGTCTATCCATTTCTTCATCTGAAATTTAATTATTTTATCTTCCTTTCGAGTTTATCTTCGTAGTTGGAATTCTATTAGACTAGGATTCATCTAAATTTGAGTCTTTATTCTTGATTTGAAATCTTTAATGAATCATCTGTGAGGGAGTGTATTAGCAATTTATATAAAATGTTTTACATTATGTTGTTTGAGTTGTTAAGTTTGACTTTTGGGTTTCGATCGATTCGTCAGGCCAACGCTACCGGTAGGAATTCGAAAACACTTGAACATGGCAAACTGACGCAATACTGTTTTCGAAATTGGTAAATGATATAATTTTATGTAAGGTTATATTTTATATATAAAAGTTTAATTTTCTAAAATTGGACAGTACTTAAATTGGTTTTTGGGAATGATAATACCAAATTATTATTTATTATTTTGTCAACACTACTAAACCATTAACTATCATTATGTGTTAGGAGATGAAAATTTTATAAACATAGTTTATAAATCTAATTTTCAAATGAAATAAATTTAAATTAAGGATTTGAGAATTAAATTTTCGGTATTTATTTAACCGTTGACATCTTTTACTATATTAACTGCAATAATTAATTACATAAACTTTTGTTGATTTTCAAATTAATTCCAAACATATTAAATAATGAGATGATAAATGAACAATTGTTACTTTTAAGTAATTTTTATCACATTTATAAATTTATTGTTTACAAATGAAGATTATAACTACTTACCACATCACTGATTTCTTATTCTATATTTACCTATTTCAATCAATTACATACAATCTAACAATTACATACATCATTTAATTTATTTCATTATTTACAATTATAACCAAATTAACCTAAAATTTCTTTCAATTGATTGAAATTACATTAAATAGTTATCAGTAGCATTCAAACAACATTATTTGTACCGACTCGCATTTTACTGATAATTAAAATTTTGAATTAAATAAGATTTTTGTAATTTAATATTGGATGAAACTAAAATTTATGGTTTATTAATAAGAAAGGACTAGAATGTAATGTTAAAAATGTTAATTCAAGACAATTGATAACTACTTTAATGTATGTCCAATTAATTGAAATGATTGTAGAATTAAATTTGGTTTGCGGTTGTAAATAAAGAAACATGGTTTAATAATGTAAATTTAATATAATAAATGACTAATTAAATGAAATATCAAATAATTATAATAACTTGTAAAGTTTCATTGGTTAGAAATTGTAAATAAGAAGATAAAATCAATGTGAAGTTATTTGTTTTGTTAGTTAATAATAAACTTGGAAATGTGTTTGAATTGGCAAATTGTAACAATGGTTAATTAATCCATTGAAATTTAATTAGTTATAAATGGTAAATAAGGGAATATATTAAATGTTATATTAATTGATGAAATAATGTGTGTATTAATTGATAATTGGATTAAAAGAGTAATTGATAATTTAAATGTTGTATTAATAAATGAAATAGCATGTAATAAATTGTAGTTGAATAAAAATTAGTGTTGTGCAAATATTTATAACATTTGTGTAGACAATCAACTTATGAATCTGATCAAATTAAGCTAAAGGTGACAATTGTTATTTGTTACCTATTTTTTTAGTTTGTTGAAATCAAATTAGAAATAAATTGCATTAAATGTAATTAAATATTACGTTAATGGAAATTAAGATGGAATTGAAGAATATTAATGTAATAAGATATAAACTAATATTAGCTATGCCCACAGGATAATGATTGATTGAATAAAAAGGATTGAAATCAAATTAAATTAATTTATTGGAAATAAAAATATAATTAAGAGGGATTTAGGAAAAGGACAAACTTTGGAAATAATTTAGGCTGAAGGATACCAAGTTTCATTTTTAGACTGAAGGACAAACGCTAGTAATAATTAGCATTATATTCAACTTTTATACTATACAAAATGCTAGTACAAAATGTTAGTTATAACTAGCATTGTCCTTTAGCCTAAAAAACAAATTTGTTGTCCTTCTGCCTAGTTTTTTTTTATAAGTTTGTTCTTATGCCAATTTTCCTGTATAATTAGTAGGATTTATTTACGGTTGAAACCGAACAATGTAGTTAGTTGTAACGATCCGAAATTTTGGATATTTGGAATTGGAATACTTAATTGATTTCAAATATTTAAAATTTAGTTTTTAACTTGAATTTCAAATGTGACTATTTGTTGGACAATTAATTTGTTGAATTTAATAATTGAAAATTGGGTAAAATATTGAATATGGAATTTTGAGCTTGTTAAGAATAAATGAAAGGCTTGTAAAATTTATATTAATAATACTGAAGGAAGTAAAAAAATTTAAATTGAATTTGGAAGCAATTGGTTCGGTTTTAAAAATATATCGTTTAAATTTATAATTGAAAATAGCATTTCGAGACATAGTTTCGAAATTCAACGAAACCAACTTCATTTGATCCATGATAATGTATTATTATCGAATTTCAGATTTCGTAACATCTGGAGTTATCGTGTGATCGTACGGTTTGTAAACACGCTAAAATTTATATCCAAAATTCAATATAATAATGAGGGTCCAAAAAGCTATCTTCTTCATAAGATCGAATTAAGCCTCGAATCTTTTTCCATTGCATTCGAAATAGGGTATAACATTTTAAATGCCTAGTGGCATGCCTTGATAGGAGGTCAAGATTTCAATCTAGGATTTCGAGACAATTTTAATTTATATATATACATATTGTAACATTCCTGAAAATTTATCAAGTTTAAATTGGCAATTTAATTTATTTTTGAAAATAAAATGAGAATTAATTAGAAAATTTTCTAGAATAAATAAATAATTTTGATCATAAACAGAAATTTAATAAGAAATTTAAGTATAAGTAGCTTAAAAATAAATATTGGATTTAGGAAAATAAGATGTATATTTATATAAATGAATTACAAAATAGAAATTTGAGATTTATAGGATTTCAAAATAAAATGTATTAAAAATAAATTAGAAATAAAAGAAAAAAAACTTTAGAAAAAAGAAATTTGAGCAAACAAAATAAATAAATAAAAAATGTATGAATGTAAAATGTGTTAATATAAATTTTAAATAAGTGTGTAAACATGTTGAACAAAAATTTAATGTAAGTACATATACATAAGTTTTTATTTCAAGTTGAGACTGAAAATTTAATTTTTATTCTAAATAGATGTTTTTAAAAAGTAAGTAGCATTTAAAAAAAAATTAAGTTATAAGGAAAAAAATTTCTTTTGTCTTTAAAATTTTAAAAGTAAAACATATACAAACATGCACATGTGAGAATGGAGTGTAGGAGTTAACAAAATTTAAAAGTTATAATTATTTTATACAAATGGCATTCACCATATCTAATAAAATAAAATAATAAGATTAAAAAAATTACACAAACTCTTCATTTTCCCATACACCATCATAAAACAATATTCAGATAAGAAAGCATCTTCAACAAAATCTGTTTTAACCTCAAAAATAAATAAAGATCAAAGCAACCTGAAAACAAAATTTCAAAACAAAGAAGAGAGGGTAGAAATCGGGAAAACTAAAGTCTGGATCAAGCAAAGCTTGGAGGGGAAAACATCATCAGGCTTTGTCCAACAAAACAGTGCAGGGTTTTCTGGAAAATAGTTTAAAGTTGTAGGAAGAAATTAGGTTCAAAGATTAAACTCATTCCTGGATTTCAAGTAGCAGAAAAAAAAGGAAGCTTCTTGTGTATAACAATATTTCAAACCTGTAAGTAAATAAAATTGTTTGTATATAATAAATTAAGTACAACAAAGATTTGAACAACTTTGTAAATCAGTTCAGGAAGCAAATCAAACAAATTCAAAGTTTTCAAAGAACTTGAACAAATCAAAAGGGAAATGCAAAGCAATCAAAGAAAGAAAGAAGAAAAAAATGCAGGCTTGTTTCCTCTCTGTTCTTCATCCATATTATGGTGAGCAAACCTTCTATTTTGAACCTATTACTGTTGTTTGGAAGTAAACTAATCTCTTTTACCTTCTTATACTTGTTGTGATGATTGAAACATGCCTGTACATTTGAAATAAGATATGCATGTTGGTTCCAGGCAAATGTGCCTCTGATTCTTTTCATCACAGGGTTGATAAACCTGTTTAGAAACTTATATTATCCAAATACAATTCAAGTTAGGTTTTGATCTCTAAAAACAAATTGTTTAGAACATTGTAAATTTAATTTTAAAAATAATTTTTAAGCAAGAATATCAGTAGTATTCTAGAAAAAAATAAAAATACAGTAAGAACTTGTAAATACGTTACAAACCAATTGGTACAAAAAAAATTTTAATCACATAACTTGAATTAGCCTGGAAAGTTATGATTTTTGAAATCAAAACCATGATTTTAAGTGAGGTGTTCATCGAGACACCCACAGTTGAACGAATTTGGAAAATTTATGAATCCTCGGTGTTCGCGAATGAATTAGAGTTTAGGATTTGTTTCAGAGATGCTGGGAGGATTTTAGAATATGAGAAAAATGCAAATTGAATTACTAATTCGTCATTGATGAAGATCTGAATCAATTTAGGGCTTTGGGTTCATTTTCGGTTGCTGTTGTTCACGATCAAATTCCGTCATCGTCATGGAAATCTGAGTGATCGCACCCAAGGGAAATGGTTCATGGGTCGTTAAGGCAACTTCGGTCGAGGTGGTGAAGTCTCTGATGATCCAGAATGGTGGTACGAGACGATTGGGTCCATAGTTTTGTTTCCAGAATATCGATCGAACAACTAAATTTTGATTTCTGACAAGATTGATCGAACTAGGTTGTTAAGTTGAATGATGAGGTCATAGTCGACCTGCGGCGACTATTGGTGATGGCCGGAGAGGCTCTGGCCATCTGTGCACGTGCACTAGTAAATGGATTTTGGGCTGTTCGCTGTGGGTTTTGAGAGGATGGAGCTGTCTCGAGAACGAGCTCGGGAAGATGGTGATTTGGCTCGAGTTTCCTTTGCATTTGACTCGAGTAAAAATTTTCATAGGCTCGAGTAGGTTTTCTTCTGAAACCTGACTGTGTGCAGGTTTTTAATTTTAAAACTAAATTTAAAAATAGGCTAGGCAAGTTTAAATCTGAGCTTAAAGCAAGATTAAATGATGAATTCAAATAGATTTTGAATTTCAGGTTTTGAAATAATCAAGATTTTCAGAAATATAATATTTAAAATTTTACAAGCTACACAGTTTTTGATATTGAGTGATTTTTAAAATCTGAAAATAAGTTATTAAAACAAGATTTAAATTCTAAGTTAAATCTGAAATTAGAATCCTGGATTCAAATTTGAATTTGAACCTGAAAGTTACAAAAAGGAAAATAGGTTGACAAATTCAAATGTAATAATTTAATTTGAATATTTTAAGTATGTTTAACATGTGTTTTATAAAATCTGTAATAAAATTTGAAACAGAGTTTAAATTTTAATCTTTGAATTTAAACCTGAAACATGATTTGGATCTTGGTTGTAATATAAATAAAATTTGAAATTTATATGTTCAATATCCTTTGAATTATTTAAAGTATTTTAAACTTGTTAAGTTTGAATGTGGGATAAGTTTTATAATCTATAATCTAACTTAAAGATCTTAAGTTGATAAATTTATTGATAACGGTCTATTTCCAAAGGTTTATTAAATAAGAATCAAACGATAAAAAAAAAAGATGAATGGCTATCTTCGAATTGAAGAAATTTTAAATAATTAATTAATGAAAGTACTTAAAGAAATTAAAGAAATTGATTAATAATTCAAGTTAATTAAATCAAGTAATGAATGATTTAAATTAAAATAATAATTACTAGGTAAAAGTAATTAAGAGTAGATAAATTTAAGATCAAAGATTGATTAATCAAATATTAAGGGTTAATTACTATAAAGCACAATTGATTAATGTGGTTAATTAATTAGGGTAATTAAATTAAGAATAATTAATCAAAGGATAATTAATTATAATTAAGATTCAATTAATCAATAATTAAAGGTTTATTATTTAAAGTAACAAATTAAGGAATAAAATTTAATTAACTACAATTAAGTGTTAATTAATTAAGATGATTAATTAAGAAATGATTAATTAAGACTAAATCAATTGAAATTAATGATAGTTTATCATGGATAAAAAGATTATTAATTTGAATTAATTAGAGATATGCTTGCTTATGAATGATTGTATGGCTTTGCATTGATTGTTATCTTGGACTATAATATTCTGTGACGTGAGATATGCTGTGTATTGATTTATGATATCTGTGATACGCTTTCGACTTTTCGGTATAAATACCCTTGGCCGTAAAACGGCGTTTGAAATTCGATGCGACAGTGAGTCGGATTCCAGTCGGTTATCCGAAACCCACATCGAATCATATTAGTTAATCTTTGTGATTGATATTTTACTTTATTTATGAATCTGTGAATATAGATAAGCGTTATGGGTTATACCGCTTATCGATATGATTGAACCTGTGATGATGATGTTGTGCACTATTGTGTTGAACCCCTAGACCACACCTATACGCACACAAATATGGATTGCACGTGGAAATGGGTTAAGTCACAGATTTTAAAAATCGTTTTAAAATTGAATTTTTCCAAAATAGTTTTGGAATTAGAATTGAAGCTTTTAAAAATGAGTTTTCAAAAAATAAAAGTTATTTGAATAACTTGATTGAGTTTTGAAATTTAAATAAATTAATTTAAATTTGAATTCAATATTTGAAATTGAATTCTATGACTTGGAAACTATTGTTTAAAAAGTTATTCAACTTACAAATGGGTTATATGGGTTTTAAACCATATTTTTTTTAAAGGTGATGTTTCGAAATTTAAATTCAACTCAAGATCTCAACTTGTATAAATTAGATTTGCTTTCTCATAAGAAATGGACTTCCAAGTTGTGTTAAAAGGATTTTTAAGTCTAAAAAGGAAAATTGTTTTCCAAGTTATAGATAAATCTTTGGAAATGGGTTTGAAAGCTATAAATCTTTAATTTTAAAGATTTAATTTGGGTTAATCCAAATTTAATGAGAATTGTTTTGGAATCTATGGATAAATCTTTGTGAAATTGGGTGAAACTTTGTGAATAAATCTTTTTGTTTAAAAGATTTAAAATGGTAATTTGTTAAACCATTTGAAAGAAAAGTGTTGAATTTTTTTAAGTTGTGACTTAACTGAAATCCCATATCCATATGTTTTTAAATATTGCGCTCATTATTCGGTTTAGCCGGGAGAGGACCTTGTGTCATATAGCCCATTCCGAATAGTGATACGACGTTATGGATAGCATTTGAAGACCGGTGGTGAAGACCGGGTATTTGTCAGAACGATAGGATAACCTATCGATTGACTCTGCACTGAGTTGCTCCGGTATAGAGTTCTCCTTAGTGATGGGAAGTCCGATCGGGATTGTGGATACCCGGATTTGCAAGGGCTTCTTCGGAAGTGCCTTCGGTTCTGTTCGAACCCGGAACAGACTTGTATGGTTGTATGTCCGACATTACACTTTGAGATGTTAACTGATCTCTATCAAATACATTTCTGCTTGGTGGCGGAGAATTTATTCTCTTAGCTTAACACCCTTCTCTGAGACGCACGAGCTCAGAGGTTATGTAGTTGATATTTATCAGTGATATCTTCCCAATTTGGTAATGTGGCATGCTGAGTGCTGCTGTGTGATGATCATTGGTTGATCATTTGTGATATGATCATTTGTTTGATCATTTATCTTTGTGATCATTGCTTTGGTCATCTGTTGACCCAAAGCATGGCTTTGTGCCAAAGCGTAGCTTTGTGGACGAGACTGCATCAGGACCTCACACCCCGAAAATGGTCGAAACAGGAAAGATGCGGCAAGGTTATGAGGGTCGCGCCCTTTAGGGTGTGTCATTCCCTTCTGGTAAAGGGTGGTATCATGGTATGGAGCCCACATACTTACTCATGTGCATACTGCAGATCTATTACTTTGTGATACTTTGTGGTTGTTGGTGCGAGCGCTCGGATAAAGGTCCCAAAGGACCGGGGGATGGCATATTCGTGTAGTAGTTACCTAGTTACAGATGTAACCCGGCCTTGTGTTGGCAGAGATCTAACCGTAACGTTAGGCTCTCGGGACGTCCCGCCAGAGGCGATCCCATTGACAGTAGGAAGTTCCTTAGCCTGACCATTTGTTGGAAATCCATTCATCCAATACGTGCCTTGTACGGTTTTAGTTGTAGAACCTGCCATTTACTTATGGTGGTCACCACTGTTTAGATGGTAGCTATAGTAGGCATAGTTCGGAATGTCTATGCTGGCTAGGATTTATATTCTACTTTCGAAATGATTTTCTACACTTTGCACTTATTATAATAATATCAAAGAATTTTCTCGTATCAAGCATATTTGACTATCATAAGGAGAAATCTCCTCCAATTCTGCGTTTTCATTGTGTGTGTGGCGGGAGGCCTTATGGTAGTTTCATTTTCCAAAAAGCATTACGAATTTCAAATTTAAATTCTCTTGTTGTTTGTTTTAAAGACCAATTTCTTTTGTTTGCTCATACCAGTCCCATGACTGACCTGAAGTTTATCGTTCCTTTCCTAAACTCTGGGTGCCCACTATTTTCCCACACGGGCAGTCTAGAGTTGGGTTTTTCAGATAGTCAGGTTTAGTAGATTATCTGGAGCTAGTTCAGTCTTTGGATCTGAACTGCACTTGCTTATCTTTGTGCATCGTGATTTGGAGTTCGAGCTATTGCTGGATTGGTGCTTTGGAGATGGAGATTTCCGATACTGGAGTTCTTCCTTGAAGACTATATTGGAGATTTTGTTCCGCTGTGGTGTTATCCTCTCTTTCCGCTGCTATTATCTTGTATCATTACTCTGATATATATTGATGTTCATTGTACCATTCATGTTGTATCAGTTATTGTATCAAATGTTGTATATGATATATGCTATTCTTTTCTTCCGCTGTGTTGTACTTAATGTGTTATAAGCTCCGGCACGACTCGAATTTCGACGTTTGAATCTGCGGCATTCAAGTACAGTGGAGTACGGATGTCGATTTTCGAACGCTGGAATTTGGATCGTGACATTTTGGTATCAGAGCTGAAGGTTAAAACTTTAGCTCGGGAGTATAACACATTAGGTAACTCATTAGAGATAGGGTGAAGTATACCCTAGAATGAGTATATCCCTAAGATATCCGTTTGAATGCCTCAGTAAATTCTCTTACTATCCACTGATAGTAAGTATGAGTGCGAGAAGAGGACGAGATATGGGACGGGGGGAGTACCACTATGAATGGTCAATACCCTGTAACAGTGGAAATATCTTTTCTCTATCAATCTCCTTTGATTCGATTCACAAATTCTTTTGATTGCTTCGTGATAGCTCCAGAAAGAAGTTTCGGTGTGATGATGGCCATACGTATTGTTGTAGAAAATCCTTACTTCGTATCTTCATCGATTCCTTATCAGCTTTTTGTCTTAAACCCTTGATGAATTTGAATTTGAAAATTTAAATTAAATAAATGGGAATTTCTAAATTGAGTTAAATTGGTTAATAGAATGTAAGAATAAACTTGAATTATATTAATAAAACGATATCGATTAAAACCAAATTTGGAATTCTATTGTAATTTCTTGCGTATATCAAAGCCCGAAAAGGAATAAGTCGGTATATACTTTGGAGTATTCCGACCTGAATTTGGAATCCATATCTAGTGCTTGAGAAATAATAGAAGATTGAATCTATCTATCTATCTATCTATTTATCTATTCTCTGGGATCTGATATATTCTACGAACGATTAGTTATCTCTTCGAACTAATCAATGTCGTTGCGTATTCGTAGACCGGTGGACCCGAATATTTTGTGTAATATTGTATGAGTTTGTTCTCATATTGTTGATATTCTGATTTGGGAACCAAATGCAGAATAAATATCTCGATTCTGATCTGATCAATTATTTCTCTATCTATCATCTTTTCTTTCTCGTCTTCCTTGCAATTTCGAGGACGAAATTCTTTTAAGGGGGGAAATCTGTAACATTCCTGAAAATTTATCAAGTTTAAATTGGCAATTTAATTTATTTTTGAAAATAAAATGAGAATTAATTAGAAAATTTTCAAGAATAAATAAATAATTTTGATCATAAACAGAAATTTAATAAGAAATTTATGTATAAGTAGCTTAAAAATAAATATTGGATTTAGGAAAATAAGATGTATATTTATATAAATGAATTACAAAATAGAAATTTGAGATTTATAGGATTTCAAAATAAAATGTATTAAAAATAAATTAGAAATAAAAGAAAAAAAACTTTAGAAAAAAGAAAGTTGAGAAAACAAAATAAATAAATAAAAAATGTATGAATGTAAAATGTGTTAATATAAATTTTAAATAAGTGTATAAACATGTTGAACAAAAATTTAATGTAAGTACATATACATAAGTTTTTATTTCAAGTTGAGATTGAAAATTTAATTTTTATTTTAAATAGATGTTTTTAAAAAGTAAGTAGCATTTAAAAAAAATTAAGTTATAAGGAAAAAAATTTCTTTTGTCTTTAAAATTTTAAAAGTAAAACATAAACAAACATGCACATGTGAGAATGGAGTGTAGGAGTTAACAAAATCTAAAAGTTATAATGATTTTATACAAATGGCATTCACCATATCTAATAAAATAAAATAATAAGATTAAAAAAATTACACAAACTCTTCATTTTCCCATACACCATCATAAAACAATATTCAGATCAGAAAGCATCTTCAACAAAATCTGTTTTAACCTCAAAAATAAATAAAGATCAAAGCAACCTGAAAACAAAATTTCAAAACAAAGAAGAGAGGGTAGAAATCGGGCAAACTAAAGTCTGGATCAAGCAAAGCTTGGAGGGGAAAACATCATCAGGCTTTGTCCAACAAAACAGTGCAGGGTTTTCTGGAAAATAGTTTAAAGTTGTAGGAAGAAATTAGGTTCAAAGATTAAACTCATTCCTGGATTTCAAGTAGCAGAAAAAAAAAGGAAGCTTCTTGTGTATAACAATATTTCAAACCTGTAACCAATTGGGACAATTTTTTTTTTAAAATCACATAACTTGAATTAGCTTGGAAAGTTATGGTTTTTGAAATAAAAACCATGATTTTAAGTGAGGTGTTCATCGAGACACCCACAGTTGAACGAATTTGGAAAATTTATGAATCCTCGGTGTTCGTGAATGAATTAGAGTTTAGGATTTGTTTCAGAGATGCTGGGAGGATTTTAGAATATGAGAAAAATGCAAATTGAATTTCTAATTCGTCATTGATGAAGATCTGAATCAATTTAGGGCTTTGGGTTCATTTTCGGTTGCTGTTGTTCACGATCAAATTCCGTCATCGTCATGGAAATCTGAGTGATCGCACCCAAGGGAAATGGTTCATGGGTCGTTGAGGCAACTTCGGTCGAGGTGGTGTAGTCTCTGATGATCGAGAATGGTGGTGCGAGACGATTGGGTCCATAGTTTTGTTTCCAGAATATCGATCGAACAACTAAATTTTGATTTCTGACAAGATTGATCGAACTAGGTTGTTAAGTTGAATGATGAGGTCATAGTCGACCTGCGGCGACTATTGGTGATGGCCGGAGAGGCTCTGGCCATCTGTGCACGTGCACTAGTAAATAGATTTTGGGCTGTTCGCTGTGGGTTTTGAGAGGATGGAGCTGTCCCGAGAACGAGCTCGGGAAGATGGTGATTTGGCTCGAGTTTCCTTTGCATTTGACTCGAGTAAAAAATTTCATAGGCTCGAGTAGGTTTTCTTCTGAAACCTGACTGTGTGCAGGTTTTTAATTTTAAAACTAAATTTAAAAATAGGCTAGGCAAGTTTAAATCTGAGCTTAAAGCAAGATTAAATGATGAATTCAAATAGATTTTGAATTTCAGGTTTTGAAATAATCAAGATTTTCAGAAATATAATATTTAAAATTTTACAACCTACACAGTTTTTGATATTGAGTGATATTTAAAATCTGAAAATAAGTTATTAAAACAAGATTTAAATTCTAAGTTAAATCTGAAATTAGAATCCTGGATTCAAATTTGAATTTGAACCTGAAAGTTTCGAAAAGGAAAATAGGTTGACAAATTCAAATGTAATAATTTAATTTGAATATTTTAAGTATGTTTAACATGTGTTTTATAAAATCTGTAATAAAATTTGAAACAGAGTTTAAATTTTAATCTTTGAATTTAAACCTGAAACATGATTTGGATCTTGGTTGTAATATAAATAAAATTTGAAATTTATATGTCCAATATCCTTTGAATTATTTAAAGTATTTTAAACTTGTTAGGTTTGAATGTGGGTTAAGTTTTATAATCTATAATCTAATTTAAAGATCTTAAGTTGATAAATTTATTGATAATGGTCTATTTTCCAAGGTTTATTAAATAAGAATCAAACGATAAAAAAAAAAGATGAATGGCTATCTTCTAATTGACGAAATTTTAAATAATTAATTAATGAAAGTACTTAAAGTAATTAAAGAAATTGATTAATAATTCAAGTTAATTAAATCAAGTAATGAATGATTTAAATTAAAATAATAATTACTAGGTAAAAGTCATTAAGAGTAGATAAATTTAAGATCAAAGATTGATTAATCAAATATTAAGGGTTAATTACTATAAAGCACAATTAATTAATGTGGTTAATTAATTAGGGTAATTAAATTAAGAATAATTAATCAAAGGATAATTAATTATAATTAAGATTCAATTAATCAATAATTAAAGGTTTATTATTTAAAGTAACAAATTAAGGAATAAAATTTAATTAACTACAATTAAGGGTTAATTAATTAAGATGATTAATTAAGACTAAATCAATTGAAATTAATGATAGTTTATCATGGATAAAAAGATTACTAATTTGAATTAATTAGAGATATGCTTGCTTATGAATGATTGTATGGCTTTGCATTGATTGTTATCTTGGACTATAATATTCTGTGATGTGAGATATGCTGTGTATTAATCTATGATATATGTGTTATGCTTTCGACTTTTCGGTATAAATACCCTTGGCCGTAAAACGGCGTTTGAAATTCGATGCGACAGGGAGTCGGATTCCAGTCGGTTATCCGAAACCCACATCGAATCATATTAGTTAATCTTTATGATTGATATTTTACTTTATCTACGAATCTGCGAATATAGATAAGCGTTATGGGTTATACCTCTTATCGATATGATTGAACCTGTGATGATGATGTTGTGCACTATTGTGTTGAACCCCTAGACCACACCTATACACACACAAATATGGATTGCACATGGAAATGGGTTAAGTCACAGATTTTAAAAATCGTTTTAAAATTGAATTTTTCCAAAATAGTTTTGGAATTAGAATTGAAGCTTTTGAAAATGAGTTTTCAAAAAATAAAAGTTATTTGAATAACTTGATTGAGTTTTGAAATTTAAATAAATTAATTTAAATTTGAATTCAATATTTGAAATTGAATTCTATGACTTGGAAACTATTGTTTAAAAAGTTATTCAACTTACAAATGGGTTATATGGGTTTTAAACCATATTTTTTTTAAAGGTGATGTTTCGAAATTTAAATTCAACTCAAGAATTCAACTTGTATATATTAGATTTGCTTTCACATAAGAAATGGACTTCCAAGTTGTGTTAAAAGGATTTTTAAGTCTAAAAAGGAAAATTGTTTTCCAAGTTATAGATAAATCTTTGGAAATGGGTTTGAAAGCTATAAATCTTTAATTTTAAAGATTTAATTTGGGTTAATCCAAATTTAATGGGAATTGTTTTGGAATCTATGGATAAATCTTTGTGAAATTGGGTGAAACTTTGTGAATAAATCTTTTTGTTTAAAAGATTTAAAATGGTAATTTGTTTAACCATTTGAAAGAAAAGTGTTGAATTTTTTTAAGTTGTGACTTAACTGAAATCCCATATCCATATGTTTTTAAATATTGCGCTCATTATTCGGTTTAGCCGGGAGAGGACCTTGTGTCATATAGCCCATTCCGAATAGTGATACGACGTTATGGATAGCATTTGAAGACCGGTGGTGAAGACCGGGTATTTGTGAGAACGATAGGATAACCTATCAATTGACTCTGCACTGAGTTGCTCCGGTATAGAGTTCTCCTTAGTGATGGGAAGTCCAATCGGGATTGTGGATACCCGGATTTGCAAGGGCTTCTTCGGAAGTTCCTTCGGTTCTGTTCGAACCCGGAACAGACTTGTATGGTTGTATGTCCGACATTACACTTTGAGATGTTAACTGATCTCTATCAAATACATTTCTGCTTGGTGGCGGAGAATTTATTCTCTTAGCTTAACGCCCTTCTCTGAGACGTACGAGCTCAGAGGTTATGTAGTTGATATTTATCAGTGATATCTTCCCAATTTGGTAATGTGGCATGCTGAGTGCTGCTGTGTGATGATCATTGGTTGATCATTTGTGATATGATCATTTGTTTGATCATTTATCTTTGTGATCATTGCTTTGGTCATCTGTTGACCCAAAGCATGGCTTTGTGCCAAAGCGTAGCTTTGTGGACGAGACTGCATCAGGACCTCACACCCCGAAAATGGTCGAAACAGGAAAGATGCGACAAGGTTATGAGGGTCGCGCCCTTTAGGGTGTGTCATTCCCTTCTGCTAAAGGGTGGTATCATGGTATGGAGCCCAGATACTTACTCATGTGGATACTGCAGATCTATTACTTTGTGATACTTTGTGGTTGTTGGTGCGAGCGCTCGGATAAAGGTCCCAAAGGACCGGCGGATGGCATATTCGTGTAGTAGTTACCTAGTTACAGAGGTAACCCGGCCTTGTGTTGGCAGAGATCTAACCGTAACGTTAGGCTCTCGGGACGTCCCGCCAGAGGCGATCCCATTGACAGTAGGAAGTTCCTTAGCCTGACCATTTGTTGGAAATCCATTCATCCAATACGTGCCTTGTACGGTTTTAGTTGTAGAACCTGCCATTTACTTATGGTGGTCACCACTGTTTAGATGGTAGCTATAGTAGGCATAGTTCGGAATGTCTATGCTGGCTAGGATTTATATTCTACTTTTGAAATGATTTTCTACACTTTGCACTTATTATAATAATATCAAAGAATTTTCTCGTATCAAGCATATTTGACTATCATAAGGAGAAATCTCTTCCAATTCTGCGTTTGCATTGTGTGTGTGGCGGGAGGCCTTATGGTAGTTTTATTTTCCAAAAAGCATTGCGAATTTCAAATTTAAATTCTCTTGTTGTTTGTTTTAAAGACCAATTGCTTTTGTTTGCTCATACCAGTCCCATGACTGACCTGGAGTTTATCGTTCCTTTCCTAAACTCTGGGTGCCCACTATTTTCCCACACGGGCAGTGTAGAGTTGGGTTTTTCAGATAGTCAGGTTTAGTAGATTATCTGGAGCTAGTTCAGTCTTTGGATCTGAACTGCACTTGCTTATCTTTGTGCATCGTGATTTGGAGTTCGAGCTATTACTGGATTGGTGCTTTGGAGATGGAGATTTCCGATACTGGAGTTCTTCCTTGAAGACTATATTGGAGATTTTGTTCCGCTGTGGTGTTATCCTTTCTTTCCGCTGTGGTGTTATCTTGTATCATTACTCTGATATATATTGATGTTCATTGTACCATTCATGTTGTATCAGTTATTGTATCAAATGTTGTATATGATATATGCTATTCTTTTCTTCCGCTGTGTTGTACTTAATGTGTTATAAGCTCCGGCACGACTCGAATTTCGACGTTTGAATCTGCGGCATTCAAGTACAATGGAGTACGGATGTCGATTTTCGAATGCTGGAATTTGGATCGTGACATTTTGGTATCAGAGATGAAGGTTAAAACTTTAGCTCGGGAGTATAACACATTAGGTAACTCATTAGAGATAGGGTGAAGTATACCCTAGAATGAGTATATCCCTAAGATATCCGTTCGAATGCCTCAGTAAATTCTCTTACTATCCACTGATAGTAAGTATGAGTGCGAGAAGAGGACGAGATATGGGACGGGGGGAGTACCACTATGAATGGTCAATACCCTGTAACAGTGGAAATATCTTTTCTCTATCAATCTCCTTTGATTCGATTCACAAATTCTTTTGATTGCTTCGTGACAGCTCCGGAAAGAAGTTTCGGTGTGATGATGGCCATACGTATTGTTGTAGAGAATCCTTACTTCGTATCTTCATCGATTTCTTATCAGCTTTTTGTCTTAAACCCTTGATGAATTTGAAAATTTAAATTAAATAAATGGGGATTTCTAAATTGAGTTAAATTGGTTAATAGAATGTAAGAATAAACTTGAATTATATTAATAAAACGATATCGATTAAAACCAAATTTGGAATTCTATTGTAATTTCTTGCGTATATCAAAGCCCGAAGAGGAATAAGTCGGTATATACTTTGGAGTATTCCGACCTGAATTTGGAATCCATATCTAGTGCTTGAGAAATAATAGAAGATTGAATCTATCTATCTATCTATCTATCTATTCTCTGGGATCCGATATATTCTACGAACGATTAGTTATCTCTTCGAACTAATCAATGTCGTTGCGTATTCGTAGACCGGTGGACCCGAATATTTTGTGTAATATTGTATGAGTTTGTTCTCATATTGTTGATATTCTGATTTGGGAACCAAATGCAGAATAAATATCTTGATTCTGATCTGATCAATTATTTCTTTATCTATCATCTTTTCTTTCTCGTCTTCCTTGCAATTTCGAGGACGAAATTCTTTTAAGGGGGGAAATCTGTAACATTCCTGAAAATTTATCAAGTTTAAATTGGCAATTTAATTTATTTTTGAAAATAAAATGAGAATTAATTAGAAAATTTTCTAGAATAAATAAATAATTTTGATCATAAACAGAAATTTAATAAGAAATTTAAGTATAAGTAGCTTAAAAATAAATATTGGATTTAGGAAAATAAGATGTATATTTATATAAATGAATTACAAAATAGAAATTTGAGATTTATAGGATTTCAAAATAAAATGTATTAAAAATAAATTAGAAATAAAAGAAAAAAAAAACTTTAGAAAAAAGAAAGTTGAGAAAACAAAATAAATAAATAAAAAATGTATGAATGTAAAATGTGTTAATATAAATTTTAAATAAGTGTATAAACACGTTGAACAAAAATTTAATGTAAGTACATATACATAAGTTTTTATTTCAAGTTGAGATTGAAAATTTAATTTTTATTTTAAATACATGTTTTTAAAAAGTAAGTAGCATTTAAAAAAAAAATTAAGTTATAAGGAAAAAAATTTCTTTTGTCTTTAAAATTTTAAAAGTAAAACATATACAAACATGCACATGTGAGAATGGAGTGTAGGAGTTAACAAAATCTAAAAGTTATAATGATTTTATACAAATGGCATTCACCATATCTAATAAAATAAAATAATAACATTATAAAAATTACACAAACTCTTCATTTTCCCATACACCATCATAAAACAATATTCAGATCAGAAAGCATCTTCAACAAAATCTGTTTTAACCTCAAAAATAAATAAAGATCAAAGCAACCTGAAAACAAAATTTCAAAACAAAGAAGAGAGGGTAGAAATCGGGAAAACTAAAGTCTGGATCAAGCAAAGCTTGGAGGGGAAAACATCATCAGGCTTTGTCCAACAAAACAGTGCAAGGTTTTCTGGAAAATAGTTTAAAGTTGTAGGAAGAAATTAGGTTCAAAGATTAAACTCATTCCTGGATTTCAAGTAGCAGAAAAAAAAAGGAAGCTTCTTGTGTATAACAATATTTCAAACCTGTAAGTAAATAAAATTGTTTGTATATAATAAATTAAGTACAACAAAGATTTGAACAACTTTGTAAATCGGTTCAGGAAGCAAATCAAACAAATTCAAAGTTTTCAAAGCACTTGAACAAATCAAAAGGGAAATGCAAAGCAATCAAAGAAAGAAAGAAGAAAAAAATGCAGCCTTGTTTCCTCTCTGTTCTTCATCCATATTATGGTGAGCAAACCTTCTATTTTGAACCTATTACTATTGTTTGGAGGTATACTAATCTCTTTTACCTTCTTATACTTGTTGTGATGATTGTGATGATTGAAACATGCCTGTACATTTGAAATAAGATATGCATGTTGGTTCCAGGAAAATGTGCCTCTGATTCTTTTCATCACAGGGTTGATAAACCTGTTTAGAAACTTATATTATCCAAATACAATTCAAGTTAGGTTTTGATCTCTAAAAACAAATTGTTTAGAACATTGTATTTAATTTTAAAAATAATTTTTAAGCAAGAATATCAGTAGTATTCTAGAAAAAAATAAAAATACAGTAAGAACTTGTAAATATGTTACAAACTAATTGGTACAAAAAAAAAATTTAATCACATAACTTGAATTAGCTTGGAAAGTTATGATTTTTGAAATCAAAACCATGATTTTAAGTGAGGTGTTCATCGAGACACCCACAGTTGAACGAATTTGGAAAATTTATGAATCCTCGGTGTTCGCGAATGAATTAGAGTTTAGGATTTGTTTCAGAGATGCTGGGAGGATTTTAGAATATGAGAAAAATGCAAAATGAATTTCAAATTCGTCATTGATGAAGATCTGAATCAATTTAGGGCTTTGGGTTCATTTTCAGTTGCTATTGTTCACGATCAAATTCCGTCATCGTCATGGAAATCTGAGTGATCGCACCCAAGGGAAATGGTTCATGGGTCGTTGAGGCAACTTCGGTCGAGGTGGTGAAGTCTCTGATGATCGAGAATGGTGGTGCGAGACGATTGGGTCCATAGTTTTGTTTCCAGAATATCGATCGAACAACTAAATTTTGATTTCTGACAAGATTGATCGAACTAGGTTGTTAAGTTGAATGATGAGGTCATAGTCGACCTGCGGCGACTATTGGTGATGGCCGGAGAGGCTCTGGCCATCTGTGCACGTGCACTAGTAAATGGATTTTGGGCTGTTCACTGTGGGTTTTGAGAGGATGGAGCTGTCTCGAGAACGAGCTCGGGAAGATGGTGATTTGGCTCGAGTTTCCTTTGCATTTGACTCGAGTAAAAAATTTCATAGGCTCGAGTAGGTTTTCTTCTGAAACCTGACTGTGTGCAGGTTTTTAATTTTAAAACTAAATTTAAAAATAGGCTAGGCAAGTTTAAATCTGAGCTTAAAGCAAGATTAAATGATGAATTCAAATAGATTTTGAATTTCATGTTTTGAAATAATCAAGATTTTCAGAAATATAATATTTAAAATTTTACAACCTACACAGTTTTTGATATTGAGTGATTTTTGAAATCTGAAAATAAGTTATTAAAACAAGATTTAAATTCTAAGTTAAATCTGAAATTAGAATCCTGGATTCAAATTTGAATTTGAACCTGAAAGTTTCAAAAAGGAAAATAGGTTGACAAATTCAAATGTAATAATTTAATTTGAATATTTTAAGTATGTTTAACATGTGTTTTATAAAATCTGTAATAAAATTTGAAACAGAGTTTAAATTTTAATCTTTGAATTTAAACCTGAAACATGATTTGGATCTTGGTTGTAATATAAATAAAATTTGAAATTTATATGTTCAATATCCTTTGAATTATTTAAAGTATTTTAAACTTGTTAAGTTTGAATGTGGGATAAGTTTTATAATCTATAATCTAACTTAAAGATCTTAAGTTGATAAATTTATTGATAACGGTCTATTTCCCAAGGTTTATTAAATAAGAATCAAACGATAAAAAAAAAAAAGATGAATGGCTATCTTCTAATTGACGAAATTTTAAATAATTAATTAATGAAAGTACTCAAAGTAATTAAAGAAATTGATTAATAATTCGAGTTAATTAAATCAAGTAATGAATGATTTAAATTAAAATAATAATTACTAGGTAAAAGTAATTAAGAGTAGATAAATTTAAGATCAAAGATTGATTAATCAAATATTATGGGTTAATTACTATAAAGCACAATTAATTAATGTGGTTAATTAATTAGGGTAATTAAATTAAGAATAATTAATCAAAGGATAATTAATTATAATTAAGATTCAATTAATCAATAATTAAAGGTTTATTATTTAAAGTAACAAATTAAGGAATAAAATTTAATTAACTACAATTAAGGGTTAATTAATTAAGATGATTAATTAAGAAATGATTAATTAAGACTAAATCAATTGAAATTAATGATAGTTTATCATGGATAAAAAGATTACTAATTTGAATTAATTAGAGATATGCTTGCTTATGAATGATTGTATGGCTTTGCATTGATTGTTATCTTGGACTATAATATTATGTGACGTGAGATATGCTGTGTATTGATTTGTGATATCTGTGATACGCTTTCGACTTTTCGGTATAAATACCCTTGGCCGTAAAACGGCGTTTGAAATTCGATGCGACAGGGAGTCGGATTCCAGTCGGTTATCCGAAACCCACATCGAATCATATTAGTTAATCTTTGTGATTGATATTTTACTTTATCTATGAATCTGTGAATATAGATAAGCGTTATGGGTTATACCGCTTATCGATATGATTGAACCTGTGATGATGATGTTGTGCACTATTGTGTTGAACCCCTAGACCACACCTATACGCACACAAATATGGATTGCACGTGGAAATGGGTTAAGTCATAGATTTTAAAAATCGTTTTAAAATTGAATTTTTCCAAAATAGTTTTGGAATTAGAATTGAAGCTTTTGAAAATGAGTTTTCAAAAAATAAAAGTTATTTGAATAACTTGATTGAGTTTTGAAATTTAAATAAATTAATTTAAATTTGAATTCAATATTTGAAATTGAATTCTATGACTTGGAAACTATTGTTTAAAAAGTTATTCAACTTACAAATGGGTTATATGGGTGTTAAACCATATTTTTTTTAAAGGTTATGTTTCGAAATTTAAATTCAACTCAAGGTTTCAACTTGTATAAATTAGATTTGCTTTCTCATAAGAAATGGACTTCCAAGTTGTGTTAAAAGGATTTTTAAGTCTAAAAAGGAAAATTGTTTTCCAAGTTATAGATAAATCTTTGGAAATGGGTTTGAAAGCTATAAATCTTTAATTTTAAAGATTTAATTTGGGTTAATCCAAATTTAATGGGAATTGTTTTGGAATCTATGGATAAATCTTTGTGAAATTGGGTGAAACTTTGTGAATAAATCTTTTTGTTTAAAAGATTTAAAATGGTAATTTATTTAACCATTTGAAAGAAAAGTGTTGAATTCTTTAAGTTGTGACTTAACTGAAATCCCATATCCATATATTTTTAAATATTGCGCTCATTATTCGGTTTAGCCGGGAGAGGACCTTGTGTCATATAACCCATTCCGAATAGTGATACGACGTTATGGATAGCATTTGAAGACCGGTGGTGAAGACCGGGTATTTGTGAGAACGATAGGATAACCTATCGATTGACTCTCCACTGAGTTGCTCCGGTATAGAGTTCTCCTTAGTGATGGGAAGTCCGATCGGGATTGTGGATACCCGGATTTGCAAGGGCTTCTTCGGAAGTGCCTTCGGTTCTGTTCGAACCCAGAACAGACTTGTATGGTTGTATATCCGACATTACACTTTGAGATGTTAACTGATCTCTATCAAGTACATTTCTGCTTGGTGGCGGAGAATTTATTCTCTTAGCTTAACACCCTTCTCTGAGACGTACGAGCTAAGAGGTTTTGTAGTTGATATTTATCAGTGATATCTTCCCAATTTGGTAATGTGGCATGCTGAGTGCTGCTGTGTGATGATCATTGGTTGATCATTTGTGATATGATCATTTGTTTGATCATTTATCTTTGTGATCATTGCTTTGGTCATCTGTTGACCCAAAGCATGGCTTTGTGCCAAAGCGTAGCTTTGTGGACGAGACTGCATCAGGACCTCACACCCCGGAAATGGTCGAAACAGGAAAGATGCGGCAAGGTTATGAGGGTCGCGCCCTTTAGGGTGTGTCATTCCCTTCTGGTAAAGGGTGGTATCATGGTATGGAGCCCATATACTTACTCATGTGGATACTGCAGATCTATTACTTTGTGATACTTTGTGGTTGTTGGTGCGAGCGCTCGGATAAAGGTCCCAAAGGACCGGGGGATGGCATATTCGTGTAGTAGTTACCTAGTTACATAGGTAACCCGACCTTGTGTTGGCAGAGATCTAACCGTAACGTTAGGCTCTCGGGACGTCCCACCAGAGGCGATCCCATTGACAGTAGGAAGTTCCTTAGCCTGACCATTTGTTGGAAATCCATTCATCCAATACGTGCCTTGTACGGTTTTAGTTGTAGAACCTGCCATTTACTTATGGTGGTCACCACTGTTTAGATGGTAGCTATAGTAGGCATAGTTCGGAATGTCTATGCTGGCTAGGATTTATATTCTACTTTCGAAATGATTTTCTACACTTTGCACTTATTATAATAATATCAAAGAATTTTCTCGTATCAAGCATATTTGACTATCATAAGGAGAAATCTCCTCCAATTCTGCGTTTGCATTGTGTGTGTGGCGGGAGGCCTTATGGTAGTTTCATTTTCCAAAAAGCATTGCAAATTTCAAATTTAAATTCTCTTGTTGTTTGTTTTAAAGTCCAATTGCTTTTGTTTGCTCATACCAGTCCCACGACTGGCCTGGAGTTTATCGTTCCTTTCCTAAACTCTGGGTGCCCACTATTTTCCCACACGGGCAGTCTAGAGTTGGGTTTTTCAGATAGTCAGGTTTAGTAGATTATCTGGAGCTAGTTCAGTCTTTGGATCTGAACTGCACTTGCTTATCTTTGTGCATCGTGATTTGGAGTTCGAGCTATTGCTGGATTGGTGCTTTGGAGATGGAGATTTCCGATACTGGAGTTCTTCCTTGAAGACTATATTGGAGATTTTGTTCCGCTGTGGTGTTATCCTTTCTTTCCACTGCTATTATCTTGTATCATTACTCTGATATATATTGATGTTCATTGTACCATTCATGTTGTATCAGTTATTGTATCAAATGTTGTATATGATATATGCTATTCTTTTCTTCCGCTGTGTTGTACTTAATGTGTTATAAGCTCCGGCACGACTCGAATTTCGACGTTTGAATCTGCGGCATTCAAGTGCAGTGGAGTACGGATGTCGATTTTCGAACACTGGAATTTGGATCGTGACATATATATATATATATATATACATACATACATACATATATATATATATATATTGTTTGGCTGGTCAAGTTTTTTCACATCGGAACTTTATGCTTTCTCCTCGATCATTGTATACCATCACTGTAGCAAGGCTTCAACACGTTTCCCTCCTTTAAAATATCATCTCACCCTTCTTTTCATAACAATCGAAATTAAAAAAAAGGGTTCAGAACATCTAATGTAAGCTGTAATGCCCTTCAGTTCAGAACCGAATTTCTCTTCCTCCCTTACCTCAGTTATTCTAGAAAAAAATCGAGACTACTGCCTTTCAAATTAATAAACCTAGTTTTAAATAATAATAATAATAATAATAATAAGCTATTTGAATTCGAATTTCTTCTCCTCTCTTAAATTTTGAGCTCGAGGAAGGGTGGCTCGCGTGTTGGAGGGGGGGTGTTGCGATCGAGAGAGGTCGTGTGGTATTGCTTTGGTGACTGAGTCAGGAGTATGGGCGGAGGCTGTGGTGAGTTTGATGGCGGAAGGAGGGCGGTAGAAGATGAGGTAGTTTTATCGAAGTTGTTTTGGGCAGCGTGGTTACTAGGCGGCCGATATATGTGGTACAATTTTCGAGATGGAGAGGATGCAGCATGCGGGAGGTGATGGGTTCGATCGACCTAAGGAACATATCGCAATCGGAAGGGAGGTGGAATCGCTCGGTTACTTGGCACGGCTACATTCGTGACTGTGGGCGGGATTGTGGCCACTAGATGATTTGGGGTAAAAAATAAATTATTCCAGTGAATATGTTAATAACAATTTACTTTTGTCTTCGGTTTTGAAAAGAAAAAAAAAGAATTGTATATTCACTTTTGAGATATATACATATAGGTCAAGAAAAGTTTATGTTGGAAAAATGTTGAAAAAAAATATATTAGAATTTTAAATGTTGAAGAGTTTATATATAATTAGATTTTTGAATCCACATAAATAAATTTTCATAAATGTATGGGTTCCAAAGAAAAATATATATAAATATAAATTATCTATATAAAAATATATATACATATTTTCACTTACTAGTTTAGTTTAAAATAGTTGATTAATGTGATTATCTTGTTTAAATTTAACTTATTAAATTATTTTAGCTACAAAAAATTATTATTGTAGGAAAATTAGTTTAATAATTAAATTATTAGTTTATATTAAATTATTAAATGGAAATTGATTTTTAGATTACTTCAAATGTTAATAAACCATAAAATGTTTATGCAAGGTCATGATTCGTGGAACCAAGTCGAGATTAGATTGGGTTGCAAATAAAAATCAAAGGTGAGTAAATCTCACTCAAATTGGATTTACTGGTTAATTTAAGTAATAAAAAATTAAATTAATGGTTGATTGGCTGAATGTTATAATTATTATCAGTCTGGAGGTGATATTATATATAGTAGTGCATATATATTGGAATGATTGATATTCCCGCATTATATAGCGGATGAGACCCTATGCATCCCGCATAATAGCGGATGACCCTATATACCATGATATCGAATTGGTATTTTTATATTATGCTAACTTCTGTGGATTCAAGGAAATAGGTTGGAGGGATCCAACTGGATTCCTCAAAAATATTGAAATTTATTTCATATTCAATGATATGATTTATTTGATAATCTATGATAGATTATATTGAAAATTGAAATTATTGAATGCTATGGTTTGGTTGAATATATTTTCGGTATTTTAAGATATCAAAAATATGAAAGTGTGTGACGCCCCACCTCTATACCCACGCTAGCCAAGAACACTCCAGAGTAGTGCTGTCAACTAGCACGGAGAATAAGGCTGTTGAGGAGCGACCATCCATGTAATTGCTTATCACACGGTGGCTATAAATAATCTTCGAAAACAAACATAGAAATAATCATATCACAAATCAGTCACAGATATCCATATCACAAAGGCGGAAGAAGATATGAATATATAACTAACACATGAAAGTGTACATCAGAGTAGTGGTCAGTAAGATCCACGGTAATACAAAAGAATAGCAACACGTGCTATACAAAAGAATACAACTATGAGTCTATATCTCAAGTGTATACAACAAAAGCTGCTAATCTAAACAGTTAGCCAAAAGTCAGAGTGATGAATCCCTGGGAAGAAGTCAAGCAGAAGCACCTGTAACATCTCGGTCTGACCCGAGTATTATTTAAGAAAATAATAAACGGGTCAGTCTAGCTATAAATATCAGATGACATGATATAACATAAAAGATATGGCATAAACATAAACATCCATAATGACATACCACTATAAGTATGTAAATAATGATCAACAGAAGATCAATCAATAAGAGATAATCAATATCACAAGAATCTTCTCAAAGATTCGGAAAGGGCATCATACCCCAAACTTGTACTCATAACAAGTCAATGACATAAATTCTAGAAATCAATGCAAGAAGTCCAGAAATCATAGAAAAGAGAAAGAGGCCTATCACATGACGGTCCGAAGACCAAGGGGAGCTACCCCACATGTGTGAATGGAATCACACAGATTAAGGTCCAGACTAACCAAAAAGCAAAAAGGTATGTGTGAGTGGAATCACACAAGTGGTGTCTAGTCTAACCTCGCAACAAGAGACATCGCACAGTTGCTAGTCTAAATCATCAGAATGATCGTCATGATCAACGAGAAGTGTCAATTACACTAAGCTAGTAAATATAGAAGTTTAGCTTCATGTCCCATAACCACTTGCTTAACTTAAATATTTACGAACAAACTGTAAATCTTCACTAATAAAATTGTCACAAGAGGTTCAATCGAACAAGTCCAAGAATTAACCGACGAAGTGAACGCAAGCGTTTCATACCACTTGTTTTACTAAGTCGTTTAATTAGACTTCTCATCCGAGTGAGGTAAAGGTTTGTATATACTAATAGATTGGAAAACGGTTTAAGAAAAGAGCTTTGTTATTAAAAATAGAGTTGAAATTGTTTGTTAAAAGAGTTTTGATATTTACTACTAGTATTGAAACCTATATATTATAAAGTGACAAAACACAGAAGCAATTGTAGAAACAATCAGTCACAAAAATCGCATACGGAGATGTGAATAAAATTCAAGGAAATCAGCTCAATGTTTTTCAGATAAGACCCCCTACGGAGGGGGGGTCCGGGGGGGTGGCAACCCCCCAAGGTGGGGGTGCGGGGGCAACGCCACCGCTTACGGTACGACCTAGTGAAGACAAAAAGGGGGTCTAACGACCTAAGAGGGATAGGGTCGAGCAACCTAACGGTTGCGACCTAGGGGTCTAAGGGGTCAAGCGACTTAGTGGTTGCGACCTAGAGGTGTTCGCGACCTAACGGTGACTCACGACCCAACATGGCCGACTTAACAGAGGTCGCGACCTAACAGGATAACTCGTGACCGACTTAAGAGTTGCGTGACTGAAGGGTTCCACGACTTAAGGGTTGCACGACTTAAGAGTTACACGACTTAAGGGTTAGGCCAGGAGCGACCTAACGAGATAAGGTCCAACGACCTACGAGTTAAGGGTCCAATGACCTATCGGGATAACTCGTAACCGACTTAAGAGTTGCGTGACTGAAGGGCTGCACGACTTAAGGGTTGCACGACTTAAGGGTTAGGCCAGGAGCGACCTAACGAGATAAGGTCCAACGACCTACGAGTTAAGGGTCCAACGACCTATCGGGATAACTCGTAACCGACTTAAGAGTTGCGTGACTGAAGGGCTGCACGACTTAAGGGTTGCACGACTTAAGGGTTAGCTCGTAAACGACTCACGACCTATGGATGAACGACTTAACTCCGAACGAGCTAAAAATGGCCAGAACGACCTAGGGTTAACTCGTAAACGACTCACGACCTATGGACGAACGACTTAACTCCGAACGAGCTAAAAATGGCCAGAACGACCTAAGGTTAACTCGTGAACGACTCACGACCTATGGACGAACGACTTAACTCCGAACGAGCTAAAAATGGCCAGAACGACCTAGGGTTAACTCGTGAACGACTCACGACCTATGGACGAACGACTTAACTCCGAACGACCTAAAAATGGCCAGAACGACCTAAGTGCAGAAAATTCAACAAAACGCTAAAAATTGGAGTTTTTCGCCAATCCAATCCAAACCAAATGCTAACATGCATGCAAAAATGATAGGGAATCATTCCCAACAGTCCAATATAGTTATAGGCTAGAATTGTGAGATAAAAATCTCACCTTTGCACCAAATATCAATGAAAATGAAGTTTTAAGCAAGCAAGAATCAATCCTTCTTCTATCTAAGCACAAGAAGCTTGAATCCAATGTCTTCTTCTTGAATTTGGAGTAGAAAGATGGATTGCAATTGAATTTGAGTTTTGGAATTTTAATTTTCCATTCCCTCCACCATTAATGCCAAAGCTTGATTAGTTAGGCAATTTATGAAGAGTGAGGAGAAGAGGTTTGGAACTTGGGCTTAATAGGCTAAACTAACCCAAAGTCCAAAGCGGGAAAAGTTAGTGAAATTTCACTAACTCCAAACCTATCGATGTTTATACTTAAAAAAAGTTGTAAACGGCATTTCGAACTCAATGGAAGTGGTCTCGAGTCCTAATTTGACCGTTTGCAAAAAGTAGCTTTTCGGACCAAAATCCGATTAACGAGTTAATATTTAAATAAAATATTTAAATACAAACTCGATAAATATGCGGGTTGTTACAAAGTGGGTTTTTGAAGGAAAATAAAAAGGAAGTTTTTAAGTAAAATAATTGTGGTGAAATTGAATAAATTAAAAGAATGAATTTGGAAAAGAAATAAAAGTTTGATTTAGATGTCTTATTAAATAGATTCCGAGTATGGAAAAAATAGAGGTTTTTGAATAAATGGAAATAAAAGAGTTTTGAGGACTTAAGCGATATTGTTTAAGAATTGAAGGATTTATTTTTAAATTTAAGATTTAAGTGAGTTGGCAAAAAAGGAGAATTTTGAAATAGATTATGAAATGGATATTTCAGATTTAAATAAGGTTTTAAATCATAATAGAGAGTGAAGCTGGGATTAATAGGTTTTGGAATAAACTTGGATAAATCGAGAAATAAATTTTAAAGGAAACTTAATTCAAAGAATTGATTTGAAAATCGATTAAGTGTTTTGAAAATAGTGATTAAAAAGAGAACGAGATTATGGAATTTATAAACGGGGTTTATAAATAAAGTGAAATATTTATCAGTGGATAATTTGGCATTATAAATTCATGATGAGAATTTATAAGGGGATGAGTAAATCTTTTTAAAAATAAAAGAACAGTTTTATTTTTCGAAGTGTGGAAAAGAAAATTTATGGGACTGTGGTGTAAATTAAACTGGAAATAAAACGAAAAGGATTTATAAACGACCAGACGAGTTATATTGGGATGGAAACTGTATTTTCCTAAATATCAAAATGTATTTTCAAAGAAAGGTTTTTAAGTATAAATTAGAAATTTTAAAGATGTTTTTAAAAAAATGTTTTTAGATAAATTTAATATTTAAAGGGTTTTAAATTTTTTTAAAGTAAGTATTGATTAATTAATTACAGCAGCTAGTTAATTTTAAAGTTTAAATTATTATGATTTAAAGGTAAATTTTAAATATTTATACCTTATATAACAGTTTTATTTTAAAAGTAGTTTTTGCTAAAGTATTACTTGGGAAATTACTATAGAATTTCATAACTATTATTTGAATAATGTGATTTAAGTAGTTTTGTTTTAGTTTTAAGTGTATATTTGTGGATAAAGTGATTTAATTTAGTTAAAAATCTAAATTTAATAGGACTTTGTGCTTTTCGGTGGAAATAAAATAATTGGTTGAATGATTGTTTAATTTGATAGTTAAATAACCGACAATCAATATTGGCTAATGCGGTGATCGTTTCGAAGAGACTGGGGTCGGATTTAACTATCCGAAAACCACTACGATTCGGTTTGAACGTAGCGAATGAATACCTTGAAGGCGATGAAGACGGTGATTCGGTTTGTCCAGACCTAGGGCAACTTGCATGGACGGATGCTATCAGACCATCGTCATTGGAGGACGATGAGCATTCTAAGTGAATATGTGCTAAAAGGGTAGCGCATAGCCTCAAGCCTCATCAACCAGGAATGGCTAAAACATGGAAGGTGCAACAAGGCTAAGTGGGTAGCACCTAATTAGGGTAAGGTCATCCCTGTCTATAGTCCCTTTTGATCTCGGCTGTGTGGGCAAATTGCCGATCCCAACCGCATGGTGATCTTATTTGGACTATCTAGTAAGGGGTAGCTCCATTCTTGTGTTGTAGGGGATCGGGAGTGGTTCTTGTACTCTGATCTAGGCCGGGTACTGTTACGGGAGGTACCACAGTAGCCCTGCCATTGTATGGAATCAATTCTCCAATAAGCTCCCATAAGGTTTTGATTGTGCCTGACTATTGTAGGAACGTAAGATGCAAGCATTTCAACTAGATTCTATTTTACTTTCTATAGACACTATTATAATATCAGACGAATTTGATAAAAATATTTTGGTTATCGTAAGGTAAAAACCCGACGTGTTTATTTGTGGCGTGGTCTTACGAGATGCCTTTGACTTTAAAGGATTTTGAAAACTTTAATAATCCAATTGAGTGTGTTTTCTCATGCTAGTTTTCTAGAATGATTAGGGTGTTATTTTATTATGATGCTCGGATCATACCGAGTATTACAGATATATTGTAGGATGCTCTGGACTTTAGGAGACGTATATCAAGTATCTGACTTATATTTCGTTATGTATGGTACGTTTTATATTCAGCTTTGTGAGGATAAGTTATTATAACTATCCAGTACTGTGTTATTTTTTGGTGTTGTACTTTGATGATGTAATGCATAAAACAGTAATAGTTTTTTTTGCATAAAGATAAGATATTATCTATTATATGTTATTCCGCTGCGATTGTTACACTTGTCATCCCATAATGGTTCATATTTCCGTCCAATTTGAGTTGAACTGATGGAGAATATTGTCGACTCAAAGGTGTACGGATTTGCAGGTCGTTACACTTGGTATCAAAGCAGAAGGTTAAGCGAGAACCTTGGCTCCGGTGGGGATTACTCATTAGAGATAAGGTAAGTAGTGCCCTAGAACGAGTTTGAGAGTATTAATAGATATGAGTGCGTAATTGTTAGTGAATATATAATTATTTTATATTGTTTTGATTGGGTTGTTGAGTAGCTTATGGATTCTGGTCAATATGAGTAATTAACGTTATTGATAGGGATCTCTAAACATTTGTATAGAACGGTTCGATGCGGTATTGTTTTAAATAGGGTGATGAATGAAATAATTTTACCCAAGTTATTTTTATATATGTGAAAGAAATAATTTTTCGTAAATTATTATAAGAATATATGGTTGCTTAGTTGTTAGGAAATGTTAATATTAAATAATTATCAATATTGTGTGGAAATTGAAATAAGGAAGTAATGTTATAACTAAAATTAACAAATTAACCCATATAACAAAATGGAATTTACAAATGTGAATTATAAATGTGATTTATAATGAGATAAAATTCCAAAGTAATATTTGAAATATAGACTGAAAGGAATTGGAATTCAAAAATTTGGAAAATTTAATTTCCTTTGAGTTTGAAAATGATTATCATGGGCTTTGGAAGAATAATAGTGATATTATTTGGTAATATTTTTGAATTGGATATGAAGTCCGATGAGATTTGGAATTAAAAATATTTGAAAATGTTTTTTTAAAAGAATAAAAAGCACTAAACTCGCTTCGGTCGTTGGAAAATAATTTCGATGATGATCGCGACATCATCGGTGTTCATTTTCGAGTTTCCAAGAGAGGAATTGCTACCTGAATATTTTGAATTGGCGTTTGTTTTCAAAATTGGGTTTGATTTTAGAATGCAAAGGAATAATTTGGTTTGCGTATATATGATTTCAAATTATTTTTTGAATGTTTAAGCAATTGTTTAAACTCTGGAAGTTTAATTAAAAATATTTATGGAATAATAAATGTGTTTGAAGACTTATAAAAATTTGAAATTTATTTAGAATAAAATTTAACTTATGTAACGACCCGGAATTTTCGATCTAGAAAATTCCAGATAGTTAAAGAAAAGAAGAAAGAGATAGAAGACGAAGGAACAGAAACACCAAAATACAGATTCTCACATTCACAGCGGATCAAAATATAATATCAAATAAAATAGCAGTTATAAAAAGAAAGCTATAATTGTTATTTTACATACTTTTTATCAGAGTTACACATTTACACAAAACATTAGACAACAAAAATCACTTGTCATAGATAACTACAATATATCATAGCGGAATACACTCCAGACGTTCCTGCCATCCAGCTTGCCTCCTGAGTTCCAGAACGTCCTTACCTAAAAAGCTATAATACTCGGTCTGACCCGAGCATCATATCAAAGTAACACTTGGGTCAGGCTGGAAACCAGCGTGAGTAAACCTATATAATTTGAAATATCAAGCTATAAAATATGTGAATATCAAGTTAACTCGTAATCTTTACGAGTTCTCATAGTCAACATTTATCACACAACAGTTTCAGGTTAAATATCCATATTACCCAGTTCATTCCATTCCATCCTGTTTAATACCACATATCCAATTTATAAAGAATTTTGTAGATTACAAATCGAAGTGGTTCCAGGTATTTACTAATACCCGATTCCGGTCTCTTCGAATCTCATGTCATCTTAACCCAAGTTTTTCCATTAAATATAATTCAACTTTAAATACAGAATGTCACTTTTTACATAGCAATTCATCATCGATATATAACCACATTATCACAGTTTAAACCAGATATATCATATCACAAAACAATTCATATCAGAGATATCAACCAGTTCAAGGCACTTATCACTATTCAATCATTCATAAGCAAGATTGATCACTTCCAAAATTAATTTAATTTATCTCTAATTAAATTAATTACTAATCTTTAATCACTTAGATTACCATTACCTAACATTAATTAATTACAACCAATTAATTAATCATCTATAAATTATCCATCTTAATTAATCACCCTTGACTAATTATACTTTAATCACATTAAGTAGTTAACCTTAATTAATTTCGCAAATTAATTATCCTTAACCTTTCACAGCAATTATCCTTGATTAATTGCTCAAATTAATTATCCTATAATCACTTACATTGATTAGTTATCTTTTAGTTAATCACACTCATTAATTAACTAATCCCTTGACTAGTTTCCTTAATCAATCAATCCTTAATTAATCATAAACAGTAATTAACTATCCTGTAATTACCTACCTTAATTAATAACTCCTTAATTAATTATATTAATCCTTTGATTAATTACTCTAAGTAATTAATCCTTAATTATTTCCACTAATTAATTATTAATTAATTTCATTAATTAATAATCCTTAATTAATTACTTTCATGAATTAAGCACACTTCTTAATTAATTACATTTAGTAATTAATCCTAAATTAATCACATTCATTAACTTAAATCAATTACATTAATTAAATAACTAAATTAATTACATAAGTAATTAATCCTTAATTACATTCATTAAGTAATTATACTCTAATTACTTTATTAAGTAGTTCCCCTTTAATTGATTATATCCAGTAATTATCCATTAATTACTTCTCTAAGTAATTATGCTTAATTAATTCATAATTAAGTGATTATCTTTAATCAATTAGACTAATTAATTAAAATTAATTTCCTTAATTAATTAATCAATTAATCATCACTCAAACTCTAGTTAATGATTTATCTCTTAATTACATTTATTAACTATCCACTAATTACACCATTAAAAATTATTCTTAATTACAGTAAGTAAATAATAATTTTAAATACTTAAAACTTGTTTATACACTTTACTGGAATTTGATAATTACTTTTATCTTTGAAACTTGTTTTTGTTATGCTTTAAAACTTTGTGCTTTTCTTTGTGCTAAAAAGTTTGGTATTGTAAACTTGATTTCCTTTTTAAAACTTACAACCATAAACTTATCAAAACAAACCCGAGATAATCATTAGAATCCTCGAGCCAAAGTACTGAATAACCCGAGCCAAATCACGAGATGACACTAGCGTCTAATAATTCGAGAAAAACATGAAAGTAACTCGAGTACGCCCCCAACCATCACCCGTCTTCCCCAACGCGAGGGAAAAATCAACCCAGACACCAACGTGCATCGTGCACGTGCACAACACCGATCTGACCTTCCGACCATCTCTTCGGTCTTCACCTAACTGCAAACGACCTCAACAAACTTCTTGTTCGAACAGAACTTCGAAATCGAGGGCCAAGCAAAACAGAGAAAAACTCGATCAAAACAGGAACACGTACATGATCGGAAAAACCAGCGCTAGACAACACCTCCGACCTTGGAAACATGCGCCATCCAACCTGAAGCAACGCCATACTCTGACGAACACTTTCCCCCCATCACGATCATCTCCTGTGATCGATCGGCGACTCACGATGCTCTCAAAAACTTCGATCAAAACTAGCCCCCGAACCCTAGTTCGTGGCTGGCTGACCACCACGGACCCTAATAAAATCTTTAACTATTTTTCACGAGACCACCATGCTGCCCTCTACCTCCAGGAACAACTATAAACCAACAGTTACTGTCGATCAACCGAAATCGACGAAATACCCAAAATCGCATAACTCTGATTATCTCATCAATTACCTATCTAAAAATCAAGATCATAATATCAAAATTCATCATTTTCCATTACTATTCTATTTCTGAAATCAATTTACTAAATTATGATTATTTATTTTTGACATATATTTGGTATTTTACTGTAAAATTCCAATTTGAAATAATTTCTCAATATCAACCTTTGAAATTATTTTTAAAAATAAATCATAATCTTAGAATCATTATTCATTTAAAGATTGAAGCCTAAAATCAATTAGATGAAGAGAAATTGAATTCCTATAGGAGAGTTAAGCCTGTAATATAAACAGAGCTTACATACACAAATATTCACAATCATTCCCAAGCATTTCAATATATACACACACACACATGCATTATCATCACTATATTCATGCAATCATTACCTACTATATTACTACAAAAATACATCATATACATCTAATATAAACATAGATTAAAACAGTATTTATGGTAAAGGTTTACTCATCTTTGATATTGTACAGAGAGCTCGTTTTTTTTTGAATTTGAAACCTTAAAAGTTTGCTCAGATGCTCTTATTTGCTTCAGGCTTTGAGTTTTCTAGTTTGTATTTTGATTTACAGATTTGCTTTCTCTTTGCTTTTGTAAATTTGAGGATAGAAAAAGTAATGAAGAGAAAAGAAGGATGAACATATAGACTTAAATCATGATTTTCTTCCAAACGTAAAAGAAAATAAAATTATAAGTGACACTTGTTAACATTTGGCATTATACTTATTAATCTACTCACATTTTTTATTTAGATGTTTTATAAGCTAACACTTGTCCTTATTCATTTTCTTTTTTTTATTAGATGTTAATAAAAAGCTTTTCTATTTATTTTTCTAATTACTAAATACTTTTTCTAAATATATAGATAAAATTCTTTAAAGAAAATAAAATAAAAACTAATTATATTCTAAATAAATCATATATATAAAATATTTAAAAATCCAAAATGTATCTAAGATATATATCTTTTAAATTCCAAATTTAAATCCAAATTCAAATTCAAATTCAATTTAAAATCCAATTAAAAATCAATTCAAACAAATATATATATATATATATATATATATATACATATTAAATAATCCCATATTCAATTTGTAGTTAATAATCCATTTAAATTTTTTTTACCTATTATGACTATATTTAAAAATATCACGTTACTATTATTATTATGAAAATAATAATTTTACTAATTTTTAAATAATTAATAAAGGATATTATCACATTTTATTTGGTCAATTTATAAATTAGTAATTTCAATAGTTAAAATAGATAATTATCCAATTATCTGATGTCCGAAAATTTAGCTTATCACCACTTAAGAAGTGTTTAAATTAAAATAAGTGTGAAAACAAAATAAGTTAGAAAAATAAGCCAATTAGATGAGGTGAGTTGGAGGAGAGTAGTGAATGGAATTTAAATGAGTTGGAAAACTTATGGAAGTTAAAAATTTGAATGGAAATGGAATTTAACTGAATCAAGTTAAATAAAAGTGAATTTTGAGAAAAATAAATCTAAGTAAGCTAAATGGAATGGTCATTGAAATAAAATTTATTAAGTTGAAATAAATTTGGGAATGAACAAATTAAATTCAAATTGTGGGTAAATGGAATTTAAATTGAATATTCGAACGAAATGTTTAACTTGAATTATGTTAAGTAAAGTGAAATTGAAAAAAAATAGTTCGAGTTGGACTAAAAGAACAAAGTTTGGGGAATTAAAATTTGTTGGAATTGGAAATAAAAGGTAGTGGATGAACTAACTGATTTGAATGGGTAAGCAAATGAATTGAAATTGAATATTAGAATGATATTTAATTTAAATTATGTAAGTAAAGTGGAATCGAAAAATAAGTTTGAATGAGCTAGATAAAATGAAAGGTTTGGAAAAAAAAATTTGATTGAGATATGAATAAACTAGTGAGTGGAACTAATTTAAAGAAATGGTTAATTAAGAATGAGTTTGGGATAAGGTAAATAGAGTTCAATATTAAATTTGATTTGGAAATAAATTAGTAACTGCAAGGCAAATTGGAAACAAATGGAATTGGAAACATAAATTGAATAAAAATGGATATAACATCAATGGTGAAGTGGAAAAATAACTGTAAGAGGTTGTATAAAATATTTATATTGAACTTAAGAAATGGATGGTGAAATTCTTAAGTAAACGTGGAATTGAGAGAAATACTAAGTTAGTTAATGAATGAAGATTTAATAAAAGTTGTGAAATAGGATAATTGTGAATAAGTGAATGGAAATCAAAATAAATGTGAATAAAAAGAAAATTGATATAATTAATAATCAATTGAGATAAATACGTAGGATATATGTATATTATTTTATTCGCATAGCAATTTCATCCAGATTTGAGCATAGAATTTCAAGATAGTTATATCGATCCGAGTTGGGATTTTTCACTCGATTTTCGATTGCAAACCTAGATATGGATTTTCGATTGATTCTGGATATTCTCTATCATAGTATATGGATGTGCGAGGAGAGTGACGGTTTCTGATCAAGGAACCAGAACTGAGTCCCCTATAGGAAATCGGTGGGACGATACTAGTTTGGAAGTAAAATTGTGTGATGGATTGAGCGATCGGTTTTGATATTGCGTACGGATGATATATGTGCATCGTACGGGCTTAAGTAAAGCAAATTTTGAAAAGGAAGTAAATAAAATGATTTTGGATTCTGTGATTGGATATTATTGCTAAGTAGGATATATAGGTAATTAAAAGAAAAGCTAAAATTGATGTTTAGATTTCATAAGATAAATTTGAATTGTCCGACAAAAAGGTATGTGTTTAAATCACAATATGAAGTTTGATGGTTTTTTTGATCTAGCCACTTGGCTTTTGTTTTCTTTTGAAAATTTGTTCCCCGTAGAAGCATTTTGTAGTTGTTCCGATCTAGCTGTGCAAAAGAGACGCTGGCGAAATATTTTGAAAACTTAAGGAGTTCGGAAAATTTTGAAGAAAATTTTGATAGTTTAATATTTGGTTTAAATTATAAGTTGAATTATTGAGGGATAATATTATTTGGAACCTATGGATGAGTTCGGAAAGTCAGAAAGAATGATAGGATGTTTTTAATAAAAAGATTGTTTTGGGGAGTTGTCAAAAACTATTTGGTTTTGGAAAATAGTTAACGGGTTGTGGACTATTCTTCTTAACTAGCAATTTAAAGGACGAAATTCTTATAAGGGTGGAGGAATGTAATGACTCGAAATTTTGGATATTTGGAATTGTAATATTTAATTGATTTTAAATATTTAAAAGTTAATTTTTAACTAGAATTTCAAATGTAACCATATATTGGATAATTAAATTATTGAATTTAATAATTGATGGGTAAAATAATGAATCTGGAATTTTAAGCTTGTTAAAAATAATTGGAAGGCTTGTAAAATTTATATTAACAATACTGAAGGTAATAAACGTTTTAAAATTTAATTTGGAAGTGATTGGTTCAGTTTTAAAAATATATCGTTTAAATTGATAATTGAAAATATCCTTCGGAGGCACAATTTTGAAATCCGATGAAACCAGTTTCATTTGATCTGTAATAATGTATTATTATCAGATTTCGTAACTTCAGGAGTTATCGTGCGATCGTACGGTTTGTAAACACGCTGAAATTTATATCAAAAATTCAACACAATAAAGGGGTCTAAAAGGCTATCTTCTTTATACGATCGAATTAGGACTCGAAACCTTTTCCATTGCATTCGAAATAGGGGTATAACATTATAAACGCCTAGCGGCATGCCTTGATAGGAGGTGAAGATTTCAAGCTACGATTTCGAGACGATTTAAATTTAAATATTATATATATGTATATGTATATATATATATTGTTTGACTGATCAAGATTTTTCACATCAGAACTTTATGCTTTCTCCTCAATCACTGTACACCATCACTGTAGCAAGCCTTCAACAATTTTCCCTTCTTTCAAATATTATCCCCCCTTCTTTTCATAACAGTCGAAATTCAAAAAAAAGTAAGAAGGGTTCAAAACATCTAATGTAAGCGGTAATGCCCTTTGGTTCAGAATCGAATTTCTCTTCCTCCCTTCCCTCAGTTTTTCTCAAAAAAAACGAGACTACTGCCTTTCAAATTTCTAAACGTGGTTCGAATATAATAATAATAAGCTGTTCGAATTCGAATTTCTACGCCAGTCTCAAATTTCGATCTTGAGGAAGGGTAGGTTGTGAGTTGGAGGGGGTGATGCGGTCGGAAGACGTCACGTGGTATTGCTGTTGTGACCGAGTCACGAGTATGGGCGGAGGTTGTGGTGAGTTTGACGGTGGAAGGAGCGGTAGGAGATGAGGTTGTTTTGTTCGAATTTGTTTTGGGCAGCATAGTTACTGGATGGTCGATATGCATGGTGCCGTTTTCAAGATGGAGAGGATGCAGCATGTGGGAGGTGATGAGTTCGATCGACCTGAGGAACATATCGCAATCGGAAGGGAGGTGGAATTGCTCGGTTATTTGGCACGGCTGCGTTCGTGGACTGTGGGTGGGATTGTGGCCACTCGATGATTTGGGATAATTTTTTTATTAATTCCAGTGAATATGTTCATAACAATTTACCTTTGTCTTCGGTTTTGAAAAGAAAAAAAAGAACTGTGTATTCACTTTTGAGAAATATATATACATATAGGTCAGGAAAATTTTATGTAGGAATTTTTTTGAAAATATATATATATATATATATATATATATATAGGAATTTTAAATGTTGAAGAGTTTATATAAAATTAGATTTTTGATTCCACATAAATAAATTTTTATAAACGTATGGGTTCCAAAGAAAAATATATATAAATACAAATTGTCTACATAAAAATATATATACATATTTTCACTTAATAGTTTATTTAAAATAGTGGATTAAGGTGATTAACTTGTTTAAATTTAACTTATTAAATTATTTTAGTTACAACAAATTATTATTGTAGGAAAATTAGTTTAATAATTAAATTATTAGTTTAAATTAAATTATTAAATGGAAATTGATTTTTAGATCACTTCAAGTGTTAATAAATCATAAATGCTGATGCAAGGTCAAGAATCGTGGAACCAAGTCAAGATTGGATTGGGTTGTAAATAAAAACCAAATGTGAGTTAATCTCACACAAATTAGATTTACTGGTTAATTTAAATAGTAAAAATTTAAATTATTGGCTGATTGACTGAATGTGATAATCATTATCAGTTCGGATGTGATATTATATATAGTAGTATATATATATATATATATATATATATATATATATTGAAGTAATTGATATTCCCGCATTATATAACAAATGAGACTCTATGCGCCCCGCATAATAGCGGATGACCCTATAGACCGCGATATCCCCTTGAAGTGGGATTGGTATTTTTATATTGTGCTAACATCTGTGGATGCAGGGAAACTGATTGGAGGGTTCCAACTGGATTCCTTAAAAATATTGAAATTTATTTCATATTCAATGATATGATTTATTTAATAATCTGTGATAGATTCTGTTGAAAATTGAAATTATTGAATGCTATGGTTTGGTTGAATATATTTTCGGTATTTTAAGATATCAAAAACATGAAAGTGGGATTTTTAAAGGAAAATAAAAAGGTAGTTTTTGTGTAAAATAATTGCCGTGAAATTGGATAGATTAAAAGAATGAATTTGGAAAAGAAATAAAAGTTTGATTTGGAAGGCCTATTAAATAGATTCTGAGTATGGAATAAATAGAGGTTTTTGAATAAATGGAAATAAAAGAGTTTTGAGGACTTAAGCGACATTGTTTAAGAAATAAAGGATTTATTTTTAAATTCAAGATTTAGGTGAATTGGGAAAAATAAAAGGAGAATTTTGAAATAGAGTACGAAATGGATATTTTAGATTTAAATAAGGTTTTAATTATTAATAAAGAAGTAAAGTTGGGATTAATGGGTTTTGGAATAAACGCTGATAAATCGAGAAATAAATTATAGAGGGAATTTAATTCAAAGAATTGATTTGAAAATCGATTAAGTGTTTTGAAAATATTGATTGAAACGAGAATGATATTGTGGAATTCATAAACGGGGTTTATAAATAAAGTGAAATATTCATCAGTGGATAATTTGGGATTATAAATTCATAATGGGAATTAATAAGGGGATGAGTAAACGTTTTAAAAATAAAAGAGCAGTTTTATTTTTAAAAGTCTGGAAAAGAAATTTACGGAATTGGGAAGTAAGTTAAACTAGAAATAATCGAGAAGGGTTTATAAATGATTAGACAGGTTATATTAGGATGGAAAGTGTATTTTCCTTAAAAGCTAAGTGTATTTTCAAAGAAAGGTTTTTAAGTATAAATTATAATTTTTAAAGATGTTTTAAAAGAATTTTTTTAGAGAAATTTATTATTTAAAGGGTTATAAATTTTTTAAAGTAAATATTAATTAAGTTAATTGTAGTAATAAGTTATTTTTAAAGGTTAAATTAGTATTATGACTTAAAGGTAATTTTTAAATATTTATACCTTATTTAACAGTTTTATTTTAAAAGTAGTTTTGGATAAAGTTTTACTTGGGAAATTATTATAGAATTTCATAATTATTATTTTTAATAAATTGATTTAAGTATTTTTATTTTAAATGTGTTAAGTGTATATTTGTGGATAAAGTGATTCAATTTATTTAAAAATCTAAATTTAATAGGACTTTGTGCTTTTCGGTGGAAGTAAAATAATTGGTTGAATGATTGTTTAATTTGATAGTTAAATAACCGACTATCAATATTAGCCAATGCACTGATCGTTTCCAAGGGACCTGGATCGGATTTAATTATCCGAAATGATCCGATTGAACTAGCGTATGAATACCGTGAAGATGATGAAGACGGTGATTCGGTTTATCCAGACCTAGGGCAACTTGTATGGACGTATGCTATCAAACCATCGTCATTGGAGGACGATGAGCATTCTAAGTGAATGTGTGCTAAAAAGGTAACGCATAGCCTCAAGCCTCATTAACTGGGAATGGCTAAAACATGGGAGGTGTAGTAAGGCTAAGTGGGTAGCACCCAATTTGGGTAAGGTAACCCAGTCTAGAATCCCTTTTGATCTTGGCTGTGTGGGCGGTTGCTGATCCCAACCGCGGGGTGATCTTATTCGACTATCCAATAAGTGGTAGCTCTGGTCTTATGTTGCAGGGGATCGGGAGTGGTCCTCGGTACTCTGATCTAGGCCACGTACTATGACAGGCGGTACCTTAGTAGCTCAGCTATTGTATGGAATCCATTCTCCAATAAGCGTCCGTACGGTTTTGATTGTGCCCAACTATTTCTGGAACGTGGGATGCAAGCATTTCAGCTAGATTTTATTTTACTTTCTATATACACTATTATAATATCAAACGAATTCGATAAAAATGTTTCGGTTATTGTAAGGTAAAAACCAGGCATGTTTATTTATGGCGTGGTCTTATGAGATACCTTTGATTTCAAAGGATTTTGAAAACTTTAATAATCTAATTGAGTGTGTTTTCTCACGTTGGTTTTCCAGACTGGCTAGAGTGTTATTTTGTTATAATGCTCGGGTCAGACCGAGTATTACAAATACAGGATATGATGCTATGGAGTTCAGAAGACGAGCTGGATGACGGAGACGCATATTAAGTATCTGACTTATACTCTGCCATGTATGGTACGCTATATATTTAGCTTTTTGAGGACAAGTTATTATAACTGTCCAGTATTTTGTTATTGTTTGGTGTTGTACTCTGATGACGTAATGTATAAAACAGTAATAGTTCTTTTTGCAAAAATATCAGTTGTCATCTATTATATGTTATTCCGCTGCGATTGTGAGATTTTGATGTTGTTTCTATTTCTTCTTCTTCCCCTTTTTCTTCTTTTCCCATAATGGCTTGTATTTTTGTTCAATTTGAGTTGAATTGATGGAGAATATTGTTGACTCAAAGGGGTATGAATTTGTGGGTCGTTACATTAATGTAATATTTAACACTGAATTGACATATAAATTCGTTTTGAATTATTGCAAATGTCCAAGTAATCAAAAATGATGAAAATTACTAGTTATTAAATTTGAAATTTAAAAGTGATTAAATCAATTTAATAATTATTTATTTAAATAATGTGAAAATAGCCATTTTGGCCATTGTCTTGGATTTTGACGAAACCAATTTCATCGGATCCGTAACGGTGAATTATTGTAAGATTTTATGTTTTGTAGGGATCAGACCTGTCGTTTGATCGTACGGGCTCAAAATGAGTAAAAATAAATTTAATGAAATTAATTTGAAATAAGCTTATTTTAAAAGCTAACTTCTTCATACGACGGAATTAGAATTAGAAACCTATTCCATTGAGTTTAAAATTATCAAAAACATCTATTTTGATATATGGGATGACCCACTTTCATTTCGGTAGTAAAACGGCTTTACAGGTCATTATTGTCGTTCTTACCAATTCGATATGTGTTCATTTTCTTATCGGGCTTGGTTGATATAAATTGTTCTGTTCTAACCCTAGCAGTCTTTCTATTTCTTATTCCTATACATACATCAACTTCTATCTGCTCCTTTTTTCCATGACAGAAATAAATTCTAATTCCAAACGCTACAATTCAATCTCCAAACTAATTTCAAAATCAAACTTCTCTAAACTATATCAAAATATATACCGTTGGAAATCTCTCGAGGAGCGCAATCCACTGCTGCTATTCGTTCTTTGATTCGAGTCACCATTTGTCCAAAAATCAATGGTTTAGTTTCGACCATCCATTGGTTAGGATTTCGACCCAAAAGTGGATCTTCTCCCGATCGTCGATCGGGAGGTGGCGTTGGGAAGGTTGCGCGATGCAGGTCTTAGGGGTGCTAGCTATTCATGTCAATTGGCCATGAGTTCGCCAGGAATTGGTAGAAAGGGCAGCGGCGGTGGAATGGAGTAGAGCGCACCTGGTGGTCGCACGAGCTCGGCCTAGGGGCGGCTGGAGGAGGTGATGTCAGCGGCGTTGGTCGATCAGATTTTTGTGAGGTGCGGCGACGCATGTTGGTGGTCAAGACGCATGGGGGTGGCAGTTGTTTGCTCGTGCAGATGCATGCATAAGGGATCGAGATGATAGGGTTGTGAATGTGCATGGTGACGTATCCGATAGGGTATGGTCTTTGCTTTATATTTTATTTTCTAATTTTAAATTTTACTTACGAATGTTCTAATGTTAATAACTTTTCCATACATGCTCGAATTTGTGTGCAGTTTATTTCATTGGGATCGTATCAGAATTTTGGACGTTACGAAATTAGTTTGGATGAATTCTGAGACTTTTCAATTTTTGGCTTTATTTTAGATTTCAAATCGATTTGAAATCAAAGGTGAGTTTTTGGTCCACTCATAATTACTAAATTATCTCATGTTGGTCAAATTAAATTCACGATGTCATTAGAAATTGGTTGATGTTGGTATAATTAAATCGTTATTCTAGTTAAATTTGACTTTTATTGCATTTAATCATCGTCTAATTTAAAATTAAAATTTAATTGTCATTGTAATATCTATTAATGATAATCAGTTATCTATTGATGTTTATTGGTTGATTTGGATGATGATTGTGATGGATGTTTGATCGTTGATATTGGATGAATGGATGTTATATTTCATATTATTATAACACGGCAAGTTCTCTATGGGTTGAAATGATACATAACCTAACGATCATATAGAATAGGGGAAAACCGTTATGGGTTGAAATGATAAACCCAAGTGATTTTCATTGAATTGAAATTTTGGGATTGCGGGGTGAAATGATATATATCTGTAAATATGAAATATTTGTGGATTGAAATGGCAAATAGCTGTATCACTTGACCAGTAGAAAATTCTATACGGACACTGGATTGGTTAAATTAAATTATTTTAAATCCTTAATTGTTGAATTAGTTATATGATATCTTGAAATAAAATTTAATTTATATAAATTGAAATATTGTTGAAAATCCAAGTTTTAAAATGTGAAATTAGAATTGGTTCAAATGAATTGTTTAATCGACTTAAATTGAAATTTGAAAGCTGAACGTGGTCCAAATGTGTTGAAATGAGAGAAATGGTTCAATTTGATATTAATTTCAAATTTATTATAGTTAATATAAACTGTTTTAAATCATATTACTTTCAACTCTTAATTATTAATATTTTAAAATATTAAACTAATTTAAGCTATTTTGAATTATTTGAACTATTTTAATCAATTTAAACTAATTTAATTTATTTTAATCTATATAATACAATTTAATCTATTATAATCTATTTAACCTAATTAACCCATTTTAAACTATTTAATCTATTTTAATTTATTTTAAACTATATTAATCTATTTTAAATTATATTAATCTATTTTAAACTATAATAATCTTATTTTAAATTACATTAATCTATTTTAAATTATATTAATCTATTTTAATCTATTTTAAATTATTTTAATCTATTTTAATCTATTAAACGATATTAATCCATTTTAACCTATTTTAAACTATATTAATCTGTTTAATCTATTTTAAACTATCTTAAACTATTTTTAAAACTAATTTAAACTACCTAAACTATTTTATGAATTTCAGGTTTTGTAAAGTGGAAGTTTGTATTTAAATCCTTAATTTTTAAGTAGAATATGACTACATGATGTAATAACCTAAGTTGGGATTTAAATAACATATTTTGAGTAAATATGGTGATTTGAAATAAGGGTTTAACCTATTTTGAAAATATGATTTCGAAAGTGAATATGATTCCAAAAGTGATATGGTTTGAATTGAATATGATATTTTGATATCAATATGAAAGGGTTTTGAAAATGTAAAAGAACCATCCAGTGTGAAATAAGCGTTTGGTTGTTAAAGAGACCGGGATTAGATATTGTCATACTCTTTGCCAATATTGAAAACTACTTTAACAACTGTGCATGTGGTGAAGATTTCAGAAATGAAGTAGGATGGTTTGGTGAATGATTTTATATGAGGTATTTATGTGACCCCGACTCACGTGAGTTAGCTTAGATGTGACTAAAACAAGAGCTATACCTGGGCTTAGTAAGGTCATTCCTCTGATCAGACATACTTCTTTGATACTATATTATGACTTGGTGAATGATTTGGTGGCCACCCTCGATTTAATAATAGGAGTGTGTTCTGAGGTGGACGGTAGTAGCCGCTAGCGTTACCACCAGCCCGATTCTGCAAAACAGTAGAGTCCTACTCTGGCATTGCCTCGAGTGCCGTGTTCACATGCTCTATCGCTCCTTCTATGAGTTTGGTTTGTACCATATTATGGAGTGCCCTTTGATAGCCCTTCTAGTTTACGGAGGAATTGAGGTACTGTATAAACTATGAGAATATATATATATATATAATTGTGCTAAGGGGAATATGGGTAACGTCTGAAGGCTATTTTAATACTTTTCTTTACTATAGACACTATTATAATTGTGTATTGTACTATGTATGTAGATAGTTTAACAGATCATTAGGAGATGGAGATCCCAAACATCAGTTAAGTTTTTGCACCCATGTTAGACGTTGGATACGAGATGTCAAAACCCATTAACATCTCTGACGCCATTACACTCATATTTATTTACTGTTGATTTAATTTACATAAGTTCTTATAGTTCCGACTCGAATGCTTTGTCTTTTCAATTCGCTCGGGTCAGTCTAAGCTTTTCAGTTTATGGAAGACTGCTTTTCTAGAGGACGAAGATGAAGATTTGCACTATTACTATTTATCATATTCATAACACTGCATCATGTTGTTTCGCTGCATTTATTTATTCTTGTTGCATATAACTCTGATCTGTACTGTAAAGTGTAATCAAATGTTATTTATAAAACAGCTTCATAAACTGTTTATTTGATTGTTATATTTTGTCATTTCATTGTGAGATTCTGTGTTTGTTTTTCTTTCTCTACTTTTTTCTTATTTACCCCCCTAACAATTTGCCCTTTGAATGGTTTGATTAGCATGTGTGTCGATTTAAACTGTCCAAAAAGGCAGGTCGTTACATTATTAAATCATATTCTAATTATTTCCTCAATAATAAATCATAAATTTTAATTTCTCACAATATTAAATTTCAAAAGATTATTAATTTAATAGTTTTAATTATCTAAATTTATGGGTCGTTATACTCTCCCCCACTCAAAACTTTTCGTCTTCAAAAAAGAACAAGAATGGATAAATAAACTAATATATTTTTTCTTTAGAATAATCAATTTATAAACACTTTAAAATTACATAATTAAGTACTTTTGATAAAATATATCAATATATAAACAATTAAATCTTTCATATGCAAGTCTAGTAAAAGTTTGAAAATATTTTCACTTTCACAAAAAATTTCTAATTCTTAAATTCACGAAATTTTTTGACAGAGTCTCCTTTGCGCGGTTAGGTCCAAAAAAATACAATATCAATCACAATATATATCATATCCAAAAATAAAACATCCCAAACCATAGGAAAAAAAATATCGTTGTAAAACCGTAATCCGAGAATGTACCTATTCGTCGAGCAAACAACTTTATTTATGAAACCAAAAGTAATAACTATTGCTTCCATAAACCTATATTCCACTTATATAATCCAAAGAGTTAAAATTATATAAAAGAGTAATATTTTAGTAAAAAAAGAAAATCAACGTAAAACATATGCAAACAAAACAGTACGACTATCATACGTCCATAGCGATCAATCTCATGGTTTGTTCGGGTTTAGACACTTTCATCGTACAAGGGTGATAAATAAACTACTAAGCGAACCCTACGCTCAACAGCCTTAGATAATTACTTAATAGATTATTCATACATCCTTAAACAATTTGAAGTATCATTTCTCAAACTTCCCATTGGCTAGACAATAAAGAATTTAAATATTAAAGTTAATTAAATTGGTTTCTCTTATTTTCATTAACTTTCCATTTATTTTCATCCATTCATATAATAATTATCTTTTATTAATTTACCTTCATTACTTAGACAAATTTTCCATTCAATATTTAAAATAATCAATGAATTTATTATTTAAGCATTAGCTACATTTCCTTGCAGTTCACTTCACATTTATTATTTACCTATAACCTTGATTTCCATTTTAATAATATTCATCAATGAATCATTTCAATCATTTCTTACGTTTATAATCATTTTCTTAGATAATATTCACTTTTTACCATTCAAACGAATTATTAGCATTTCAAAACATTTACTTATATTTATAACATTTATTGTACATCTTAGTTGTTCATTCTTGAATATATGTTCGTTTTGAAGCACTTTTGTTATTAAGATTTCACTTGTATAATATTCTATTACATATTCTTATTTAACATTTCAAATTTTTTTAATATTTCAGGTAAGTTTTATATTTCTTTTTAGAGTGCAATTGAACGCTGTATAAATTATCTTATTCATTTTAGTTAGAAAAATATTCAATGATTTACGTCTTCTAAATTTTCATTATCTTTTAATTTACAAGTGACAAATACCAATTATATAAATTTTATTTGAAATATTCATTTGAAAACTTATTTGCGAATCAATCATTTTCAATGCTTTACTATTTAAAAAAATGCATTGGTAAATTTTTTTGCTTCATTTATAAATACCATTTTAAAATTTTAAATAACATCTTTATAAATACTTTATCAAAATACTTTTATAACTCGATGTCTTAACAAGTTTATCCTTGTTCTTACAGACGCTGGCCATGCTTTGATCAAGCGCAAGGCTAGAATTCTCTAATCAATTAGTAGACATGTTTCAACATTCAGTGAAAATACTTAAAACAGATATGAAAAGTACCGCTCAAAATCTGATGTCAAATGATGATGTTACGATGGTACTGACCTGGTGTTGATCCAATATTTGTGCAATGGACACAAAACTTTCCAGAAGATACTTCGACATTTCGAATTCTAGAAAAATATTGTAGCCATTTCGTAAACAAGGGACCATCAATCCCTGCTACAGTGGTACGTTGCTGATTCAATGATTTACGCAAATGGATGCACTTCCTTGCCGAAAGATCCATAAACAACAAATCCGAGGATTGAAAGCGCCTCCTTTGGGTAAACTAAAGAACTATCTACCCTGAAAAAATTGAGTAACTCGTGATTTTAATTCCGGATAATCATATCAGTTTGAATCCATTTCTGAATTCACAAAAGTATATTAGGGTTTTTTGGTCGAATCCATCCCTGGATTCCCCAAGTCCATTTGGGTCGAAGCATATCATATTATACTTCTTCATGGTGGGTACTTCTCCATACCTTTTACTTCAAACTATATCATACCATATATAGTACCCTTTCAAAATCATAACTTCGAATATCACACTTATATGAATTCCATTGTATACAAAATTTCATTTTCAAATAGAGTACCTTTTAAAGTCAATAGTCATCAAAATCACCTTATACTTATACAAAGCCCATCTTATATAAGAATCAAACTTTCCAAAATCAAATACTTCACAAAACCAAAGGTCTTTAATCCCTAAATAAATTTCAACAATTGCTTTAGTTTCATACTTATATAAAGTCTTATATATATAAAAATAAAATTTTCATTTCAAAATTAAATTCTTTGCCTAAAACATACGGGGTTGAACACCTTTTCTTTATAAAGTAGTTTTGTACGTAAAATAGTTTTGTATGTAAAATAGTTTGTAAAATAGTTTTTATATAAAATAGTTTGTAAAATAGTTTTTATATAAAATAGTTTGTAAAATAGTTTTAAATGTAAAATAGTTTGTATTTCTATGTAAAATAGTAGTTTTGTATATAAAATAGTTTGTAAAATAGTTCTGAATTATAAAATGGTTTTTCTTTCTTAAACCAATTTATATTAAAATAACATCCACTAAACCGCTTATAATTTCAATATCAAAACATATTAATTATGTTACATCACATATGTCATCATCATGCAATATCACATCTGATCGCTTGCTCGATCATACAATTTCAATTTCGAACTAGTATTGTTCATTCGACTTCCCTAGTGCGGTTTTTGATAAGGTTTCTTAACTAGATACCACCATTCTCCTTGTATAGCCATATACTACGATAGAGAATTTTTTAGAATCAAACCATAAATCCTTATCAAATATTCGTCATCAAGAATCGAATGAAAAATCCTAACATGAAATGGTGTAATTCACCACGAACTGGTGTACTCAAATCCGCATCAAATTAATTATGCGAATAAAACAATATGTGTACAACTTACTTATTTATTCTAATTATTTTTGTCACGATTACATTTTCAGTTCACATTATAAATCTCATTCGTTTATACATATTTTATCCCTTATCAACTAATAGCAAAAGTTCTCCATCTAATGAAAAAATCATTAATAGATTACAATACCACATCTTGCTTCATTTTAAATCACTTCATTTTCACATATAATATTTGTCATTTAATACTACATTTATTTGTGAATCATTTCATAAGAAATTTTCTTAAGTTTAAAACCAATTTATAAAAGTTTAACATCTTTTGTAAACATTGTACGAGTTTAAAGTTACCACAACTTTAATAATGACCATTTCTTGCAACATCCATTTATTTCATAACAAATTTATAATTTATGACTTTATTTATAATCATTTCATTGTAGTTCATATTTGTTTATCCAATTAGTTTTTGCTTTTACCTTTCAAATTATTTATGATACATTTCAAAATTTTAAATAAGTTTATAAACAATTTTTTAGCCCATTTAACTTTATTTATAACATATTTTTTCCAATTTCAACTCAAACACTCCAATACTTATATTCACACTTATAATACCATATTTCATCATAAAAGTTCATACAAACTTTTAGAATCGTTTTCTTAACATAATTTTTTTCAATTCAAATCATTTTTAATCAATCTGCCTTTTCTAATTAAGATTATAAAATTCAACTTTTATAATTTTACAAAATTACTAATTATTTAACACTAAAATTAACTTCAAAATTTTGGACTGTCTAGAATTTAGTTGAAACTACCAATCAATGAAGAACAAAATTCATAACAAAACAATTCACTTACATAAACAAATATCCTAATTATTCACTTTTGAATTGTAACGTCCCGAAAATTTTCGACTTTCGAAAATCCGACATCGACACTCACTTTATCGACTGCCGAGAAATCGAAGGCCGAAAACACGGAATGTTATGGGTTTTAAAAAGAATTTAAGAAAAAGAAAGAAAGAAGAGAGAAGAGATAGGAAATAGAGGGGAAAGAAGATAGACAATTTTTAGAAAACAGAGAAAGAAAAGAAAATAGAGAATTTGAAAATAGAAGATAGAAGCATTTTAAAAATAGAACGGGACAGAAGAAAACAACAGAACAACATCAGAATCTCACAATTCGCAGCGGAACAACATATAATAATAAATGAATAATCTTTAAACAAAGAACTATATCAGTTATTACATTTTATACATTTCATTTCATCATATCATCAGAGTATACAACAACAACAACAAACAGTGCAGCGGAAAAAGAAATACTATATAAGTAATATGCCATGCCATCCAGCTTGCCTCCAGCAACTCCAGAATATCCAGAATATCCTGATAAACCTAACTCTTAACTGCCCGTGTGGAAATTGGTGGGCACCCAGAGTTTAGGAAAGAAAACAATAAACTCCGAGTCAGTCATGTGACTGGTGTGAGAACTCAAAACAGTTTATTTATCTTTAAAATCAAATAGAGGAATATTTTTAAATTCAATTCGCAATGCTTTTAAAAAATGAGACTACCATAAGGCCTCCCGCACACACACACAATGCAAACGCAGAATCGGAGGAGATTTCTCCTTATGATAGTCAAAGATGCTTGATACGCATTTAAAATAACATTTGATATTATTACTAGTGCATAGTGTAGAGAAATATTTCGAAAGTAGAATATAAATCTTAGCCAACATAGACATTTCGAACTATGCCTACTATAGCTACTATCCAAACAGTGGTGACCACCATAAGTGAATAGCAGGTTCTACAACTAATACCGTAAAAGTTTCGTATTGGGAATTGGATTTCCAACAAATGATCAGGCCAAGGAACTTCCCATTGCCACATGAGAATGCCTCTGGATGGACATCCCCGAGAACCAAACCGGATCTCTACCAACACAAGGCCGGGTTACTCCTAACTGAGTAACAACTGACCGAATATGCCATCCCCCGGTCCTTTGGGACCTTTTCACCGAGCGCTCGTAATCAATTCACACAATCATAAAGTGTTTTCAAGATGAGTAAGTATCTGGGCTCCATACCATGATACCACCCTTTTCCAGAAGGAAATGGACATATCCTAAAGGGCGCTACCCCTCATAACCTTGCCGCATCTTTCCTGTTTTGACCATTCACGGGGTGTGAGGCTCGACGAATTCACGTCCACAAAAACATACTTTATACAAAAGCCATGCTTTGGGTCAACAAATGATCAACACAATGATCACAAGGATAGACGATCAAATAAACGATCCTATCACAATAATCAACACAATGATCATTTCAGCATCACTCAGCATGTCACATTACCAAATTGGGAATATATCGCTGATAACTTCAACTATATAACCTCTGAGCACATACGTCTCAGAGAAGGGTGTTAAGCAAAGAATAAATTCTCCGCCACCAACAGAAATATATTTGAAAGAAATCGGCTTTATATCTCAACTTGTAATGTCAGACATACAATCCATACAAGTCTGTTCCGGGATCGAACAGAACCGAAGGCACTTACAAAGAAGTCCTTGCAATCCGGATATTCACAATCCTGATCGGATTCACCATCACATATGGAGAACTCAATACCGGAGCAACTCAGTGCAGAGTCAATCGATAGTTCATCCTATCACTCTCGCAAATACCGGTCTTCAACACCGATCTTCAAATGCAATTCACAACGACGTATCACATATTCGGAGTGGGTTATACGACCCCATGGTCCTTTCCCGGTTAACCCGAATAGTGAGCGCTTATTCAAAAATAAGTGTGCATTCAAATTCAATCAATTCACATCAAATACCCATTCAAAGGGAAATACTGATAGTCGGTTATTGAACTATTACTGGATATGCACACATCACCAGATTCCAAATTATTTATTTTCCAAAATATCTTTACAAGATATATATAATTTTAACACTTCAAAAATAAATCAATATTTATTTTCCATACAAATTCCACTTTCTCATATAAATTCCTTAGTGAATTTATATTTCAAAATATCCATGCATATACGATTTCAATTATCCATTTCAATTTATCTTCAAAAAGATAAATTCTAATTATTCACTTCATATTGGAAAACATTTCCATACTTATTCATTCATAAGTAATTCACAAATTTCTTTTATTTTCAACACTTGGAAAATATTCAATATACTTAAATCGAATTAAGTGTATAATTCATTCTTTAAGAAAATCATTCTCTTAAACATATTTACTTGGGCCAAAACGAATGTTGCGTAAAACATCGTTACGACAACCCAAAATCACTAGTATATGGATTCGAAATTTAAATAGATATATAAATCCCAATACTAAACCAAAACATTTCCTTTCGGAAATCATTTACTATAACAACAGTGTTATAGTCTACCATTTCCTTTTATTTCTCGAAAACGTCTATTTCAACAATAAATGTTGAAATCTATGGTTTCGAATCTCAACACATTTAAAACATCGTTAGATCGTTTTAATTCTGTTTAAAATATCACATTCTAAACATTTCCTTTAACATGTTATTCACTATTCAAAATCGTGAACATACTTCGTTAACAAATTTCATCCTTTTATTCAATTTATTTTAAAGGATTATTCACTATTCAAAAATGTGAATATAACTTCATTAATAGGTTATAACAATTAACTTATCAAAATAAGTCGTTTGCGAATTTATAAAACAACGTTTATAAATTCCATTTCTATTTATTTATAAAAACTTCCTTTTTATAAATTCCTTTATTTACCTATTCCAGTTTATAACTCAATTATAGATTAAAAGTTCATATTATAAGTTAAATACTTATAAAACGATTATTTTACAAAACCGTTCCTTTAAAGACTTTCCAATTTATAAATCTTATAACTTATAAGATCCATTTATTTAACCAATCTATTCTTCAAATAATTTCACCAAATTTATAAATCTTACTATTTATAAATTTCTTTTTATAACTTCACAGTTTACAATTCTATAAATTTCATTCTATTATGAAATTCATTTTCACTTAATTCAAACACTTATAAAAACTCGTTTTATAAGTCAATATTTCAATTTATAAATATCCATTTATAAATCTCTTAATATAAATCAATTAATATTATTCTTTAAAACATCTTTAATTTCCTTTATAATTTCACCATTCTGATTTATAAAAAAAATCAAATTTTATAAATCTTACATTCAAACTTTTATAATAAATTCAAAAATCCAATTTAACTATTTTATAAAATCATTGATCCATATTTCTCAAAAATCAACTTTTAACCGTATTTCTAAAAATCAGCTTTTTAACTATATTTCACAAAACCCATAATTTTATAACTTTAAAAATTATAGCGTTTAATTATTTTAAAATGGATCAATTTCAAAAATAAAGTATATTTTCAAAAATCACTTTAAAAATCATTTTAAAATCCCAAAATCTGGGTCCAATGATGCTACACACCAAATAGTCAATCACGACTAACAACGATATCATATATCGATATGATAATCTATCAAATATCAAAATATCTGAAATCAAATAAAAACTGTTGAGGAATCCAGTTGGATCCCTCCAACCTGTTTCCTGCATCCAAAAACATTAGCACAATACCAATTTCGCTCCAGTACGAAATTATCGCGGTATATGTTCTTATTTAATATTATCCGCTTAATAACGGCGTAATAGGGTCTCATCCGCTAAAAAATACGGGAAATCAATCAACTGCAATATATACATATGCCAATATATATATATTGATATTATATATAATACCAATTTCACTGTTTATGAAATATTCGCGGTATATGTTTTTATTAAATAACATCCGCTTACTAACGGCGCATAATGTCTATTTTAACAATCAATAATTTACAGTCATCATTCAAACATGCATTCAAATATTTTAAATCTAACTATTTAAAATAAAATTGAAATCTATTCGATTGAGTGAGAAGTTCTCACCTTGGTTTTAATTTCCGTTTTTAGCTTTTATTTCGAATAAAATTAAACGCGCGTTTAATTTTATCCAAAATTCTCACTAACTCCAAACGACTCCAAACCAACTCCATCGCGTAGTGCTCGTCCATACGATTCCAACGCAACTGAGTTTGCATTTTTTCGACCTCGTATGAAAAAGATATGAATTATTGAAGTTTGCTCGATTTTTTATATAAACAATTACAACTTAAATTAAATTTTATAAACCTAAACAGATCCTGGCCATTGGATCCACTGCCCCTCATCAAGACCGTTCGGCCTTTCTTCCTCAACATGTATTCACGCGACATTCATCAGTAACCCAAACCCACCTAGCCGCCATAAAACCCTAGTGCACGCGACAAAAACAAGCATCTCTAGGCCGATCAGGGAACGCCAATCGATAGCCCACCCCCTACTCCATCAACGTCCCCACCATGGTCAAGCTCGGTTGCACACAACCCGAGATAAACGCGTTCGAACGCCGCTGCTTCATCGCCAAATTTTCGTGAATCCAAGCCACTCCAACGAAATTCCACCGTTGGATGTGATGATCTCCTCAAGCTCTTCATCTTTTGTGTTGGAAGTTTCTGGTGAAAGGGGATGGATTGGAAGATCTAGAGGGAAGAACGAAACAAATTTCTGGCCATTAAAATCCTAGGGCCGGCTACAAGAAGGAAGAAGGGTTTTGCCTCTTTTTTTTTTATTTAGAATGGTGGCTATTTATAAGAAAAGCTAGCGTAAACACTATTCATCCAGGGAATTCCGAACTCCGATTTAGACGCCGTAACCAGCGTACCTAGGGTTTATCCCGCGTTCCGGACACAATGGAATAGGTTTCGGAAGCTAATTCGGAAGTATGTGCGAGTTATGGCAACAAACGCTCAATTTAAATTAAACCGATTTAAATCGATTTCTAGGCGTTTTAATTCGTACCGGACAAACGGTAAATCCAAACGACTTGAAATTTGAAACCTTACAATAATATCACATTACGGATCCGATGAAACTGGTTTCGTCGAAATCCGAGACTTTTTGAAAAATGGCTATTTTGACTCGCCAAATTTAAATTAAAAATAATTCGATGCGTTTCGAGCTGTCACGATCAAACGATAACTCCGATTGACACGAAAATTGAAATCCGGTAATAACTAACTATTACGGATCCAATGAAACTGGTTTCGTTCAATTCTGAGACTGTTCAAAAATTGGCTATTTTACAGTCGATTATTAAATATTAAAATATTCAATTTTCACAAATTAACTTTTAATTCGATTTTAAAAGTTCTAAAATATCTCTATAACTCCAGTATGATTAAATAAAATTTTCCAAATTATTTCTAATCATATTTAACTCGATTTTCAATTATTTCCATAATTTAACATATTAAATTATCGATTTAATAATCCAATTAAATCCAAAAATTCAAATAAAAATTTATTTGACTTATAAATTCACTTATAAATATTTAAAATAAATTAAATATTCAAATTTAAATTATTAAAAATTCTGGGTCGTTACAATCTTTCCCCCTTAAAAGAATTTCGTCATCGAAATTACAAGTAAGAAAAGTTAGAGAATCTATTAATTTTCCAAAATTCATAATTAAACTTCTTACAATTCTTTACTAAGTTTTTCAAATCATACTTAGTTATCCTTTCAAAAACAATCTATATCATTTAACTTTCAATTTCAAAATCAAAGTTAAAGTTTTCAAAATTTTCCAAATTTTCTCAAAATTTTCTAACGCCTTAAATTTTCGGAAAAATTCGCCATAGTCTCCTTTGCGCGGCTCGATCCGAAAAAAAAAAAATGACAGTATATATATCACAAATATACATCTCATCAAGTAATGAGGCATCCCGAAGGGAAAAAAGTATAAAAGTACGATATTTAATCCGAGATATGTACCTTATATTTTTTTAGCGAGCATATACGGCTAATATAGAGCAAAAGCGAACTCCAAATGCGAAGCAAACGCGATCCGCACCTACTAATCACTCAACAAACAACATGAGAATCATGCATATAGACAATAATCTCAATATACAACATATAGCAACATAACTATACATGTCACATAGAAAATGCAACCAAACAACAAATGCAACATCAACTAACTACCATTCATAATCAAATGAATTTTCATTCATATTCTCATTAATATTCAATGAATTGGTTTTCACTTTAAATCACATTTGATTTATTCACATTGGATTTTATCAACATACGTTCTCAATTTTAATTAGTTTGCATTCACTAATTAAATCCAATTCACTTTCAATTCTATTCAAATTTATTTACTTCTAATTTGAATTCAATTTCATAGCTTTCGATTTCATTAACACTTAATGAATTTTATACAATCAATCAACATCCATATAACAACCAAAGTATATTAATTATAACCAAATTCCTTTGCTTATAATTGATTTTCATTTTTTTATTCAACTTCTAATAACATTAGATTTTAATGAATCAACACTTATATTCATTATTTTATTTAATCCATTTGATTATTTACAACTCATATTCATAAATATATTAACTTCTTATATATATAAGTTTATTTCACAATTGTAAATCACTTTAATTATACTTCAATTCTTATAATTCTTTTACTTATACAATTATTCTTTAATTTAGATTACTCAAACAACTAAACAATCACTTATATACACTTTAACAATTTTGAAAAATTATTCCTTTACATATAAAATATAATCAAGGCAAAATCATTCCATTTACCCAATTTAAAAACAATATTGTGTTGAATTGTTCTATTCAAGTGTTTAGAAACCCCTTCGGCATAGTTGTCGAGACCACGTTGACGTAGGTTCATATACCACTCAATAAACCAATCATCACAATATAAAACAATTTTATATTCACTAACAAATACGCTCTCATAGCTATTATTACACTCAAATTCATTCTAGAGTACTACTGACTCTATCTCTAATGAATTATACCCAACAGAACCATGGTTGTCGCTTAACCATCAGCTCTGATACCAAATGTAACGTCCCGAAAATTTTCGACTTTCGAAAATCCGACATCGACACTCACTTTATCGACTGCCGAGAAATCGAAGGCCGAAAACACGGAATGTTATGGGTTTTAAAAAGAATTTAAGAAAAAGAAAGAAAGAAGAGAGAAGAGATAGGAAATAGAGGGGAAAGAAGATAGACAATTTTTAGAAAACAGAGAAAGAAAAGAAAATAGAGAATTTGAAAATAGAAGATAGAAGCATTTTAAAAATAGAACGGGACAGAAGAAAACAACAGAACAACATCAGAATCTCACAATTCGCAGCGGAACAACATATAATAATAAATGAATAATCTTTAAACAAAGAACTATATCAGTTATTACATTTTATACATTTCATTTCATCATATCATCAGAGTATACAACAACAACAACAAACAGTGCAGCGGAAAAAGAAATACTATATAAGTAATATGCCATGCCATCCAGCTTGCCTCCAGCAACTCCAGAATATCCAGAATATCCTGATAAACCTAACTCTTAACTGCCCGTGTGGAAATTGGTGGGCACCCAGAGTTTAGGAAAGAAAACAATAAACTCCGAGTCAGTCATGTGACTGGTGTGAGAACTCAAAACAGTTTATTTATCTTTAAAATCAAATAGAGGAATATTTTTAAATTCAATTCGCAATGCTTTTAAAAAATGAGACTACCATAAGGCCTCCCGCACACACACACAATGCAAACGCAGAATCGGAGGAGATTTCTCCTTATGATAGTCAAAGATGCTTGATACGCATTTAAAATAACATTTGATATTATTACTAGTGCATAGTGTAGAGAAATATTTCGAAAGTAGAATATAAATCTTAGCCAACATAGACATTTCGAACTATGCCTACTATAGCTACTATCCAAACAGTGGTGACCACCATAAGTGAATAGCAGGTTCTACAACTAATACCGTAAAAGTTTCGTATTGGGAATTGGATTTCCAACAAATGATCAGGCCAAGGAACTTCCCATTGCCACATGAGAATGCCTCTGGATGGACATCCCCGAGAACCAAACCGGATCTCTACCAACACAAGGCCGGGTTACTCCTAACTGAGTAACAACTGACCGAATATGCCATCCCCCGGTCCTTTGGGACCTTTTCACCGAGCGCTCGTAATCAATTCACACAATCATAAAGTGTTTTCAAGATGAGTAAGTATCTGGGCTCCATACCATGATACCACCCTTTTCCAGAAGGAAATGGACATATCCTAAAGGGCGCTACCCCTCATAACCTTGCCGCATCTTTCCTGTTTTGACCATTCACGGGGTGTGAGGCTCGACGAATTCACGTCCACAAAAACATACTTTATACAAAAGCCATGCTTTGGGTCAACAAATGATCAACACAATGATCACAAGGATAGACGATCAAATAAACGATCCTATCACAATAATCAACACAATGATCATTTCAGCATCACTCAGCATGTCACATTACCAAATTGGGAATATATCGCTGATAACTTCAACTATATAACCTCTGAGCACATACGTCTCAGAGAAGGGTGTTAAGCAAAGAATAAATTCTCCGCCACCAACAGAAATATATTTGAAAGAAATCGGCTTTATATCTCAACTTGTAATGTCAGACATACAATCCATACAAGTCTGTTCCGGGATCGAACAGAACCGAAGGCACTTACAAAGAAGTCCTTGCAATCCGGATATTCACAATCCTGATCGGATTCACCATCACATATGGAGAACTCAATACCGGAGCAACTCAGTGCAGAGTCAATCGATAGTTCATCCTATCACTCTCGCAAATACCGGTCTTCAACACCGATCTTCAAATGCAATTCACAACGACGTATCACATATTCGGAGTGGGTTATACGACCCCATGGTCCTTTCCCGGTTAACCCGAATAGTGAGCGCTTATTCAAAAATAAGTGTGCATTCAAATTCAATCAATTCACATCAAATACCCATTCAAAGGGAAATACTGATAGTCGGTTATTGAACTATTACTGGATATGCACACATCACCAGATTCCAAATAATTTTCCAAATTATTTATTTTCCAAAATATCTTTACAAGATATATATAATTTTAACACTTCAAAAATAAATCAATATTTATTTTCCATACAAATTCCACTTTCTCATATAAATTCCTTAGTGAATTTATATTTCAAAATATCCATGCATATACGATTTCAATTATCCATTTCAATTTATCTTCAAAAAGATAAATTCTAATTATTCACTTCATATTGGAAAACATTTCCATACTTATTCATTCATAAGTAATTCACAAATTTCTTTTATTTTCAACACTTGGAAAATATTCAATATACTTAAATCGAATTAAGTGTATAATTCATTCTTTAAGAAAATCATTCTCTTAAACATATTTACTTGGGCCAAAACGAATGTTGCGTAAAACATCGTTACGACAACCCAAAATCACTAGTATATGGATTCGAAATTTAAATAGATATATAAATCCCAATACTAAACCAAAACATTTCCTTTCGGAAATCATTTACTATAACAACAGTGTTATAGTCTACCATTTCCTTTTATTTCTCGAAAACGTCTATTTCAACAATAAATGTTGAAATCTATGGTTTCGAATCTCAACACATTTAAAACATCGTTAGATCGTTTTAATTCTGTTTAAAATATCACATTCTAAAACATTTCCTTTAACATGTTATTCACTATTCAAAATCGTGAACATACTTCGTTAACAAATTTCATCCTTTTATTCAATTTATTTTAAAGGATTATTCACTATTCAAAAATGTGAATATAACTTCATTAATAGGTTATAACAATTAACTTATCAAAATAAGTCGTTTGCGAATTTATAAAACAACGTTTATAAATTCCATTTCTATTTATTTATAAAAACTTCCTTTTTATAAATTCCTTTATTTACCTATTCCAGTTTATAACTCAATTATAGATTAAAAGTTCATATTATAAGTTAAATACTTATAAAACGATTATTTTACAAAACCGTTCCTTTAAAGACTTTCCAATTTATAAATCTTATAACTTATAAGATCCATTTATTTAACCAATCTATTCTTCAAATAATTTCACCAAATTTATAAATCTTACTATTTATAAATTTCTTTTTATAACTTCACAGTTTACAATTCTATAAATTTCATTCTATTATGAAATTCATTTTCACTTAATTCAAACACTTATAAAAACTCGTTTTATAAGTCAATATTTCAATTTATAAATATCCATTTATAAATCTCTTAATATAAATCAATTAATATTATTCTTTAAAACATCTTTAATTTCCTTTATAATTTCACCATTCTGATTTATAAAAAAAATCAAATTTTATAAATCTTACATTCAAACTTTTATAATAAATTCAAAAATCCAATTTAACTATTTTATAAAATCATTGATCCATATTTCTCAAAAATCAACTTTTAACCGTATTTCTAAAAATCAGCTTTTTAACTATATTTCACAAAACCCATAATTTTATAACTTTAAAAATTATAGCGTTTAATTATTTTAAAATGGATCAATTTCAAAAATAAAGTATATTTTCAAAAATCACTTTAAAAATCATTTTAAAATCCCAAAATCTGGGTCCAATGATGCTACACACCAAATAGTCAATCACGACTAACAACGATATCATATATCGATATGATAATCTATCAAATATCAAAATATCTGAAATCAAATAAAAACTGTTGAGGAATCCAGTTGGATCCCTCCAACCTGTTTCCTGCATCCAAAAACATTAGCACAATACCAATTTCGCTCCAGTACGAAATTATCGCGGTATATGTTCTTATTTAATATTATCCGCTTAATAACGGCGTAATAGGGTCTCATCCGCTAAAAAATACGGGAAATCAATCAACTGCAATATATACATATGCCAATATATATATATTGATATTATATATAATACCAATTTCACTGTTTATGAAATATTCGCGGTATATGTTTTTATTAAATAACATCCGCTTACTAACGGCGCATAATGTCTATTTTAACAATCAATAATTTACAGTCATCATTCAAACATGCATTCAAATATTTTAAATCTAACTATTTAAAATAAAATTGAAATCTATTCGATTGAGTGAGAAGTTCTCACCTTGGTTTTAATTTCCGTTTTTAGCTTTTATTTCGAATAAAATTAAACGCGCGTTTAATTTTATCCAAAATTCTCACTAACTCCAAACGACTCCAAACCAACTCCATCGCGTAGTGCTCGTCCATACGATTCCAACGCAACTGAGTTTGCATTTTTTCGACCTCGTATGAAAAAGATATGAATTATTGAAGTTTGCTCGATTTTTTATATAAACAATTACAACTTAAATTAAATTTTATAAACCTAAACAGATCCTGGCCATTGGATCCACTGCCCCTCATCAAGACCGTTCGGCCTTTCTTCCTCAACATGTATTCACGCGACATTCATCAGTAACCCAAACCCACCTAGCCGCCATAAAACCCTAGTGCACGCGACAAAAACAAGCATCTCTAGGCCGATCAGGGAACGCCAATCGATAGCCCACCCCCTACTCCATCAACGTCCCCACCATGGTCAAGCTCGGTTGCACACAACCCGAGATAAACGCGTTCGAACGCCGCTGCTTCATCGCCAAATTTTCGTGAATCCAAGCCACTCCAACGAAATTCCACCGTTGGATGTGATGATCTCCTCAAGCTCTTCATCTTTTGTGTTGGAAGTTTCTGGTGAAAGGGGATGGATTGGAAGATCTAGAGGGAAGAACGAAACAAATTTCTGGCCATTAAAATCCTAGGGCCGGCTACAAGAAGGAAGAAGGGTTTTGCCTCTTTTTTTTTTTTATTTAGAATGGTGGCTATTTATAAGAAAAGCTAGCGTAAACACTATTCATCCAGGGAATTCCGAACTCCGATTTAGACGCCGTAACCAGCGTACCTAGGGTTTATCCCGCGTTCCGGACACAATGGAACAGGTTTCGGAAGCTAATTCGGAAGTATGTGCGAGTTATGGCAACAAACGCTCAATTTAAATTAAACCGATTTAAATCGATTTCTAGGCGTTTTAATTCGTACCGGACAAACGGTAAATCCAAACGACTTGAAATTTGAAACCTTACAATAATATCACATTACGGATCCGATGAAACTGGTTTCGTCGAAATCCGAGACTTTTTGAAAAATGGCTATTTTGACTCGCCAAATTTAAATTAAAAATAATTCGATGCGTTTCGAGCTGTCACGATCAAACGATAACTCCGATTGACACGAAAATTGAAATCCGGTAATAACTAACTATTACGGATCCAATGAAACTGGTTTCGTTCAATTCTGAGACTGTTCAAAAATTGGCTATTTTACAGTCGATTATTAAATATTAAAATATTCAATTTTCACAAATTAACTTTTAATTCGATTTTAAAAGTTCTAAAATATCTCTATAACTCCAGTATGATTAAATAAAATTTTCCAAATTATTTCTAATCATATTTAACTCGATTTTCAATTATTTCCATAATTTAACATATTAAATTATCGATTTAATAATCCAATTAAATCCAAAAATTCAAATAAAAATTTATTTGACTTATAAATTCACTTATAAATATTTAAAATAAATTAAATATTCAAATTTAAATTATTAAAAATTCTGGGTCGTTACAATCTTTCCCCCTTAAAAGAATTTCGTCCTCGAAATTACAAGTAAGAAAAGTTAGAGAATCTATTAATTTTCCAAAATTCATAATTAAACTTCTTACAATTCTTTACTAAGTTTTTCAAATCATACTTAGTTATCCTTTCAAAAACAATCTATATCATTTAACTTTCAATTTCAAAATCAAAGTTAAAGTTTTCAAAATTTTCCAAATTTTCTCAAAATTTTCTAACGCCTTAAATTTTCGGAAAAATTCGCCATAGTCTCCTTTGCGCGGCTCGATCCGAAAAAAAAAATGACAGTATATATATCACAAATATACATCTCATCAAGTAATGAGGCATCCCGAAGGGAAAAAAGTATAAAAGTACGATATTTAATCCGAGATATGTACCTTATATTTTTTTAGCGAGCATATACGGCTAATATAGAGCAAAAGCGAACTCCAAATGCGAAGCAAACGCGATCCGCACCTACTAATCACTCAACAAACAACATGAGAATCATGCATATAGACAATAATCTCAATATACAACATATAGCAACATAACTATACATGTCACATAGAAAATGCAACCAAACAACAAATGCAACATCAACTAACTACCATTCATAATCAAATGAATTTTCATTCATATTCTCATTAATATTCAATGAATTGGTTTTCACTTTAAATCACATTTGATTTATTCACATTGGATTTTATCAACATACGTTCTCAATTTTAATTAGTTTGCATTCACTAATTAAATCCAATTCACTTTCAATTCTATTCAAATTTATTTACTTCTAATTTGAATTCAATTTCATAGCTTTCGATTTCATTAACACTTAATGAATTTTATACAATCAATCAACATCCATATAACAACCAAAGTATATTAATTATAACCAAATTCCTTTGCTTATAATTGATTTTCATTTTTTTATTCAACTTCTAATAACATTAGATTTTAATGAATCAACACTTATATTCATTATTTTATTTAATCCATTTGATTATTTACAACTCATATTCATAAATATATTAACTTCTTATATATATAAGTTTATTTCACAATTGTAAATCACTTTAATTATACTTCAATTCTTATAATTCTTTTACTTATACAATTATTCTTTAATTTAGATTATTCAAACAACTAAACAATCACTTATATACACTTTAACAATTTTGAAAAATTATTCCTTTACATATAAAATATAATCAAGGCAAAATCATTCCATTTACCCAATTTAAAAACAATATTGTGTTGAATTGTTCTATTCAAGTGTTTAGAAACCCCTTCGGCATAGTTGTCGAGACCACGCTGACGTAGGTTCATATACCACTCAATAAACCAATCATCACAATATAAAACAATTTTATATTCACTAACAAATACGCTCTCATAGATATTATTACACTCAAATTCATTCTAGAGTACTACTGACTCTATCTCTAATGAATTATACCCAACAGAACCATGGTTGTCGCTTAACCATCAGCTCTGATACCAAATGTAACGTCCCGAAAATTTTCGACTTTCGAAAATCCGACATCGACACTCACTTTATCGACTGCCGAGAAATCGAAGGCCGAAAACACGGAATGTTATGGGTTTTAAAAAGAATTTAAGAAAAAGAAAGAAAGAAGAGAGAAGAGATAGGAAATAGAGGGGAAAGAAGATAGACAATTTTTAGAAAACAGAGAAAGAAAAGAAAATAGAGAATTTGAAAATAGAAGATAGAAGCATTTTAAAAATAGAACGGGACAGAAGAAAACAACAGAACAACATCAGAATCTCACAATTCGCAGCGGAACAACATATAATAATAAATGAATAATCTTTAAACAAAGAACTATATCAGTTATTACATTTTATACATTTCATTTCATCATATCATCAGAGTATACAACAACAACAAACAGTGCAGCGGAAAAAGAAATACTATATAAGTAATATGCCATGCCATCCAGCTTGCCTCCAGCAACTCCAGAATATCCAGAATATCCTGATAAACCTAACTCTTAACTGCCCGTGTGGAAATTGGTGGGCACCCAGAGTTTAGGAAAGAAAACAATAAACTCCGAGTCAGTCATGTGACTGGTGTGAGAACTCAAAACAGTTTATTTATCTTTAAAATCAAATAGAGGAATATTTTTAAATTCAATTCGCAATGCTTTTAAAAAATGAGACTACCATAAGGCCTCCCGCACACACACACAATGCAAACGCAGAATCGGAGGAGATTTCTCCTTATGATAGTCAAAGATGCTTGATACGCATTTAAAATAACATTTGATATTATTACTAGTGCATAGTGTAGAGAAATATTTCGAAAGTAGAATATAAATCTTAGCCAACATAGACATTTCGAACTATGCCTACTATAGCTACTATCCAAACAGTGGTGACCACCATAAGTGAATAGCAGTTTCTACAACTAATACCGTAAAAGTTTCGTATTGGGAATTGGATTTCCAACAAATGATCAGGCCAAGGAACTTCCCATTGCCACATGAGAATGCCTCTGGATGGACATCCCCGAGAACCAAACCGGATCTCTACCAACACAAGGCCGGGTTACTCCTAACTGAGTAACAACTGACCGAATATGCCATCCCCCGGTCCTTTGGGACCTTTTCACCGAGCGCTCGTAATCAATTCACACAATCATAAAGTGTTTTCAACATGAGTAAGTATCTGGGCTCCATACCATGATACCACCCTTTTCCAGAAGGAAATGGACATATCCTAAAGGGCGCTACCCCTCATAACCTTGCCGCATCTTTCCTGTTTTGACCATTCACGGGGTGTGAGGCTCGACGAATTCACGTCCACAAAAACATACTTTATACAAAAGCCATGCTTTGGGTCAACAAATGATCAACACAATGATCACAAGGATAGACGATCAAATAAACGATCCTATCACAATAATCAACACAATGATCATTTCAGCATCACTCAGCATGTCACATTACCAAATTGGGAATATATCGCTGATAACTTCAACTATATAACCTCTGAGCACATACGTCTCAGAGAAGGGTGTTAAGCAAAGAATAAATTCTCCGCCACCAACAGAAATATATTTGAAAGAAATCGGCTTTATATCTCAACTTGTAATGTCAGACATACAATCCATACAAGTCTGTTCCGGGATCGAACAGAACCGAAGGCACTTACAAAGAAGTCCTTGCAATCCGGATATTCACAATCCTGATCGGATTCACCATCACATATGGAGAACTCAATACCGGAGCAACTCAGTGCAGAGTCAATCGATAGTTCATCCTATCACTCTCGCAAATACCGGTCTTCAACACCGATCTTCAAATGCAATTCACAACGACGTATCACATATTCGGAGTGGGTTATACGACCCCATGGTCCTTTCCCGGTTAACCCGAATAGTGAGCGCTTATTCAAAAATAAGTGTGCATTCAAATTCAATCAATTCACATCAAATACCCATTCAAAGGGAAATACTGATAGTCGGTTATTGAACTATTACTGGATATGCACACATCACCAGATTCCAAATAATTTTCCAAATTATTTATTTTCCAAAATATCTTTACAAGATATATATAATTTTAACACTTCAAAAATAAATCAATATTTATTTTCCATACAAATTCCACTTTCTCATATAAATTCCTTAGTGAATTTATATTTCAAAATATCCATGCATATACGATTTCAATTATCCATTTCAATTTATCTTCAAAAAGATAAATTCTAATTATTCACTTCATATTGGAAAACATTTCCATACTTATTCATTCATAAGTAATTCACAAATTTCTTTTATTTTCAACACTTGGAAAATATTCAATATACTTAAATCGAATTAAGTGTATAATTCATTCTTTAAGAAAATCATTCTCTTAAACATATTTACTTGGGCCAAAACGAATGTTGCGTAAAACATCGTTACGACAACCCAAAATCACTAGTATATGGATTCGAAATTTAAATAGATATATAAATCCCAATACTAAACCAAAACATTTCCTTTCGGAAATCATTTACTATAACAACAGTGTTATAGTCTACCATTTCCTTTTATTTCTCGAAAACGTCTATTTCAACAATAAATGTTGAAATCTATGGTTTCGAATCTCAACACATTTAAAACATCGTTAGATCGTTTTAATTCTGTTTAAAATATCACATTCTAAAACATTTCCTTTAACATGTTATTCACTATTCAAAATCGTGAACATACTTCGTTAACAAATTTCATCCTTTTATTCAATTTATTTTAAAGGATTATTCACTATTCAAAAATGTGAATATAACTTCATTAATAGGTTATAACAATTAACTTATCAAAATAAGTCGTTTGCGAATTTATAAAACAACGTTTATAAATTCCATTTCTATTTATTTATAAAAACTTCCTTTTTATAAATTCCTTTATTTACCTATTCCAGTTTATAACTCAATTATAGATTAAAAGTTCATATTATAAGTTAAATACTTATAAAACGATTATTTTACAAAACCGTTCCTTTAAAGACTTTCCAATTTATAAATCTTATAACTTATAAGATCCATTTATTTAACCAATCTATTCTTCAAATAATTTCACCAAATTTATAAATCTTACTATTTATAAATTTCTTTTTATAACTTCACAGTTTACAATTCTATAAATTTCATTCTATTATGAAATTCATTTTCACTTAATTCAAACACTTATAAAAACTCGTTTTATAAGTCAATATTTCAATTTATAAATATCCATTTATAAATCTCTTAATATAAATCAATTAATATTATTCTTTAAAACATCTTTAATTTCCTTTATAATTTCACCATTCTGATTTATAAAAAAAATCAAATTTTATAAATCTTACATTCAAACTTTTATAATAAATTCAAAAATCCAATTTAACTATTTTATAAAATCATTGATCCATATTTCTCAAAAATCAACTTTTAACCGTATTTCTAAAAATCAGCTTTTTAACTATATTTCACAAAACCCATAATTTTATAACTTTAAAAATTATAGCGTTTAATTATTTTAAAATGGATCAATTTCAAAAATAAAGTATATTTTCAAAAATCACTTTAAAAATCATTTTAAAATCCCAAAATCTGGGTCCAATGATGCTACACACCAAATAGTCAATCACGACTAACAACGATATCATATATCGATATGATAATCTATCAAATATCAAAATATCTGAAATCAAATAAAAACTGTTGAGGAATCCAGTTGGATCCCTCCAACCTGTTTCCTGCATCCAAAAACATTAGCACAATACCAATTTCGCTCCAGTACGAAATTATCGCGGTATATGTTCTTATTTAATATTATCCGCTTAATAACGGCGTAATAGGGTCTCATCCGCTAAAAAATACGGGAAATCAATCAACTGCAATATATACATATGCCAATATATATATATTGATATTATATATAATACCAATTTCACTGTTTATGAAATATTCGCGGTATATGTTTTTATTAAATAACATCCGCTTACTAACGGCGCATAATGTCTATTTTAACAATCAATAATTTACAGTCATCATTCAAACATGCATTCAAATATTTTAAATCTAACTATTTAAAATAAAATTGAAATCTATTCGATTGAGTGAGAAGTTCTCACCTTGGTTTTAATTTCCGTTTTTAGCTTTTATTTCGAATAAAATTAAACGCGCGTTTAATTTTATCCAAAATTCTCACTAACTCCAAACGACTCCAAACCAACTCCATCGCGTAGTGCTCGTCCATACGATTCCAACGCAACTGAGTTTGCATTTTTTCGACCTCGTATGAAAAAGATATGAATTATTGAAGTTTGCTCGATTTTTTATATAAACAATTACAACTTAAATTAAATTTTATAAACCTAAACAGATCCTGGCCATTGGATCCACTGCCCCTCATCAAGACCGTTCGGCCTTTCTTCCTCAACATGTATTCACGCGACATTCATCAGTAACCCAAACCCACCTAGCCGCCATAAAACCCTAGTGCACGCGACAAAAACAAGCATCTCTAGGCCGATCAGGGAACGCCAATCGATAGCCCACCCCCTACTCCATCAACGTCCCCACCATGGTCAAGCTCGGTTGCACACAACCCGAGATAAACGCGTTCGAACGCCGCTGCTTCATCGCCAAATTTTCGTGAATCCAAGCCACTCCAACGAAATTCCACCGTTGGATGTGATGATCTCCTCAAGCTCTTCATCTTTTGTGTTGGAAGTTTCTGGTGAAAGGGGATGGATTGGAAGATCTAGAGGGAAGAACGAAACAAATTTCTGGCCATTAAAATCCTAGGGCCGGCTACAAGAAGGAAGAAGGGTTTTGCCTCTTTTTTTTTTTATTTAGAATGGTGGCTATTTATAAGAAAAGCTAGCGTAAACACTATTCATCCAGGGAATTCCGAACTCCGATTTAGACGCCGTAACCAGCGTACCTAGGGTTTATCCCGCGTTCCGGACACAATGGAACAGGTTTCGGAAGCTAATTCGGAAGTATGTGCGAGTTATGGCAACAAACGCTCAATTTAAATTAAACCAATTTAAATCGATTTCTAGGCGTTTTAATTCGTACCGGACAAACGGTAAATCCAAACGACTTGAAATTTGAAACCTTACAATAATATCACATTACGGATCCGATGAAACTGGTTTCGTCGAAATCCGAGACTTTTTGAAAAATGGCTATTTTGACTCGCCAAATTTAAATTAAAAATAATTCGATGCGTTTCGAGCTGTCACGATCAAACGATAACTCCGATTGACACGAAAATTGAAATCCGGTAATAACTAACTATTACGGATCTAATGAAACTGGTTTCGTTCAATTCTGAGACTGTTCAAAAATTGGCTATTTTACAGTCGATTATTAAATATTAAAATATTCAATTTTCACAAATTAACTTTTAATTCGATTTTAAAAGTTCTAAAATATCTCTATAACTCCAGTATGATTAAATAAAATTTTCCAAATTATTTCTAATCATATTTAACTCGATTTTCAATTATTTCCATAATTTAACATATTAAATTATCGATTTAATAATCCAATTAAATCCAAAAATTCAAATAAAAATTTATTTGACTTATAAATTCACTTATAAATATTTAAAATAAATTAAATATTCAAATTTAAATTATTAAAAATTCTGGGTCGTTACATGAATAATACTACTATTATTTACAAAATATTAGGAAACCAACTTTTAAAACATCGAAATTTTAGTTCTCAAATTTTCAGTTTAAATTCTCTTTATTAAGATTAAACTTAGAAATCATGTTCATATAATCATTCACTTAATTTTCTTTAATATACCATTATTAAACTAGTGTTTATTTCATAAATTCATATGAACGATAACAGCCAATGCTTGCAAACTGACTAAATGCTATTGATCAATGATAAATGATAATAGTTAAATATTATCATTTCCTAAAACAAACACATTACAAATAATTATATTAGTTATTAAAAATTCATTCCCTTATACATAACATATAATGTTAGGAAAAAAAAATATTTCATTTCAAAATTATATGAAACATTTTACAGCACTAACAAATATGTGCTCTCGTACATATATACACACTCAAACCCATTCTAGGGTATTACTAACACAATCACTAATGGGTAAACACCAACAGGCTAAGGTTACACTAAACCAAAGCTTCGATACCAACTGTAACAAACCGTCTTTTTAGACCGTTTAAGTCGACAATAAACCACACATATCTAACTGAAACTATTCAAAAGACAAATTATTAATGGGATTGTTTAAATGAAATAAGGTTCAAAAGAACAAAATACAGAATCTCGCAGCGGAAGAATAAAGTATAATACAAAAAATAAATACATAAACAGTTCATGAGGCTATTTTTCAACAAAATCAGTATTTATATTTTTTTTCAAGCGGGATAGACAATTGCTATAACAGTAGTAGATACGGTCCTCAACTCCGTCTTCACCTTCATAAATAAGTGTCTTTGCTAAACTGAAATACCCAGTCTGACCCGACGGTAAAGTAAAACAAAAAAACTCGAGTCAAGACTAAAATTCTTATGTAAGTAAGTCAAATCAAGTGAAATGTATAGATAATTCAATAAGTGAAATGCTTAGGTTTAAATAAACATCATCTTTCAAACTATAAATCGGTTTAGTTCAAATACTGATTTTAATGTTCATTTCCAATTGATTCATTATTAAATTCAACTTCAAATTTCAATTTTTCACTTAAATCCATTTCACCTTCCATGATCCAAACCGAACCATATATCAACATTCCCAATCATGACTTAAATAAATTCAGGTTTCAATTTTTGTGACGACCCGGAAATTATAACAAATTAAATTGGAATAGTTAATCGATTTTAACTTATTTAAAAAGTTAATTTTAACTTGAATACAAGATATTAATATTTACTTGATAATTAAATCATTGAATTATATGTTTTAAATATTAAATTTAATAATGAAAATTGGGTAAAATGCTGAATCTGAAATTTTTAAGCCTGTTTAAATATTTTGGAGGCTTATAAATTTATAATGACGATACAGAAGATAATAGAATGATTGGAATTTAATTTAAAAGTAATTTGTTCGGTTTTGAAGTTTTATTGTTTAAATTGACATTTAAAAATAGCATTCCGAGGCACAGTCTCGGAATTCGACGAAACTAGTTCCATTGGATCCGTAATAGTTAGTTATTATCGGATTTCAATTTCCGTAGCAATTGGAGTTGTCGTTTGACCCTGGCAGATCGAAACGCTTAGATTTATTTTAATCGATTTAATTTAATATCAATCGTTTAATTCCGTAACTCGCGCATACGATCAAATTAGCCTCCGAAACACGTTCCATCGTGTTCGGAGTGCAGGTAGAACCCTATAAACGTTAGGCGGCTCGTGTGATTTGGAGTTTGTTATAGCAGTTGTTGATTTACGAATATTAATGAAATAATTTAATGGATAACCCTATCTTCCAAAGCACGCCTCCCCTTTAATATTTAGTCCTTTAGTCCTTTAGTTATTGGAACGAAGCACTCTCTCCAGTTTTTCGAAATCAAAAGAGAACGAACGAAATTCGTTCGAGAAAAAAAAAAAGGAAGGGGCTGAAGCCTCTTCTAATTGAACTAATCGACTTGCCACCATCCTCGTACGATCGTAGGGGTTCATGGGGAAGTAATCACGAGCTAGGGTTTGTGATTTCGTGAGTTTTGAAGTCGTGTTCTTGGATTGGAAGCTCTGATTCGATCAACATAGGGTAGCCATGTATTGACCTCACTCGATTGTGTATTGAAGGTCGCGACTTCCAAGAAGACGCTTGAAGCCTCCAGGTCGCGACATCTTCGCGTGGTCAAGCTGCTTTGAATGGTGATTTGGATTATGGGATGGCGCTCGAGTGAATGGGGCGGCTTCGTGCGAAGCAATGCGTCAATGGCAGAGGTGTTGTCTCGTGGGGTCGCGGGTTAGATCATTGGTGAGGATTTCTATTTGGTTTTAAATTTAATTCAAATATATCTAGTTTAAATAAATCATATGTATCACAGTACTTAATTTAGTTGTAAGGCAGTTCTGTAGCATTTTTTTTATCCTTCGTTTTCAACTTAAATTGGATAATATATATATATATATATATATATATATATATATTTATAAGTAACAAAAGCTACTATAGATTTTGGAAGTATAAGGGCTGAAAAAAAAATGTATTTATGTAGATGAGATTTTAAATTTGCAGTAGGATTCAAACAATTGTATTTTGAAATTCAATATGTATATGTCGGAGAGAAAGGAAATAATTACTAATTTTTGAAAAAAAAATTGTTTGAACAAATTAATTGGTAAATCAAATTTTTATTAAACGGTAATTGATAATTTAATTATTCCAATTATTAATAAACCATATAAATGTTTATTCAAGGACAATAATCAAGGAATCAACTCGAGGTTGAAGTGGATTTGCAAATAAAAGCGAATGTGAGTAAATCGTACTCAGTTGAGTTGTTATTAAACTTCAATAGTCAAGTTTAAATGATTATTTGAATGCTTGAATTGATTTGATGTGTGTTGAGAATTGATGATTTGGTGGCTTTGGTTTATTGGATGGTTTCCGAGTAAATTGTTGCTGGATTCGAAATATAGGGGTTTAAATTGTTTAAACTCAAAAGGAAAAAAAAGTTAATAGGGGTCGAATTAATTAAGGATATAAGGATTAAGTCAATTAATGATATTTAATGAAATTAGGATAATCAAAGGACGGTTTAATAAGTAATTACTTAAAGTAATATAATTACTTTGTGAAATAATAATTTATTTATTTAATGAAGTAAATTAATAGATAGTTGATTACAGGTTGAGATAAATCAAATATGATTTATATTGGGAATTAATGTAATTAATTTATGATAGGTTAAATTAAAATATAATTGAAAAAAAAAAGATTAATTTACATAATCAATGACGTAATTAAAGATGATTCATTTAAATGAATAACAAGTGACTTATGAGATGATAATTGATAATGTAATTAATGTAGTTAGCTAATTTATAAAGAAATAAAGATTACTCATTGATTATGGTTAAGAATAATTAATATCGTGATAATTAATTAAAGATAATTGCTTGAATGTAATTGTAAGATAATTAACCCAGGATGATTAATTAAGATGAAGAACGAAGGGTTGATAAATTAATTCACTTGGAGCTAATTAATATTGAATGAAGGAATCTAGGTGAATGTGGTTCGAAATTTAATTAAAAATCAATTGAATTAATTTGTATGTGATTAAGCTTTGCTTATGGATGTTTGAAGGCTATTGGGTACTTCAAATGAGCTGAACCTCTGATATGAAATGTGATGTATTTCATTTGAATAACTTGGGTAGGATAGCTTGAGTTTCAAGGAGACGGGATCGGGTATTGGGAAATACCCGAAACCCACATTGAATTTATATAATTTGATTTGTGAAATCAATGGGCAGGGATGAAATGATATAAGTGGATTGGATTATTTTATCTAAGTTTGGTACTTAGAAATTTATATGTGAAATAAGTTCTGTCTAAAGCAAATCGTGAATTGAAAAAAAAATTGAGACAAGTTACCCCGGGTTTTATTTGAGTTGTATGCTTTGTATTCCATGTTAGTTGAATTTACTCACGCTGGTTTCCAGCCTGACCCGGGTGTTACTTTGGTGTAATGCTCGGGTCAGATCGAGTATTACAGATTTTCAGGTAGGTACGTTCTGGAGCTCGGGAGGTGAGCTGGATGGCTAACGTATGGGGTATTTCCGCTGTAGTATATTATTGTGTATCTGAGACATGATTTGTATATGTCCATTATCTGTATATATGAGTAACTCTGATGTATATTAAATGTAATCAACAAATATAGTATTCTTTTGTAAACTATTATTTATTATTATATTTTATCCACTGCGAATGTGAGTTGTTGATGTTTCTTTTCTTCTTCTTCTTCTATCTCTTTCTTCTTTTTCATAACTATCTGGAATTTTCGGGTTCGAAAATTTCGGGTTGTTACAGTTGGTATCAGAGCTGAAGGTTAAGCGAGAACCTTGGCTCTGGTGGGGATTACTCATTGAATAGAGTCCGTAGTACTCTAAAATGAGTTGAGTGTGTATATATATATATATATATATATATATATATATATATATATATGAGAGCGTACTTGTTATTTGCTTATAAAGATTTTTAATGATGTTATATTAAAATATATTTTTTGATATATATAGCAATATTTCCTTTTAAGGAATATCTAGATGATTGGTTGTTAAATTATTGAAATTAAGTAAGAAGTAAAATAAAATACGACCAAATTGAAACTTATAACCAAAGTTGAAGAACAAACTTATATAACCAAATGGAATTTGAAATATGGATTGTGAATGTAAATTATAAATTGAAATAAACTTCATAATAAATGAGATTAAAAGTTGAAATAGAATTTCCGAGAATAATTGAAAATAAAGTAAGATGAAAATTCCAGAGTAATGTTTAAATATGAATTGGATGGATTGGGAGTTTGAAATTTTGGGAACAATTAAAATTCCTTTGGGTTTGAAAGTGGTTTATAAGAGTTTTGAAGAAGGAATATTATTATTTCAAAAATATTTTTGTGTTTGAAATCTGGGAGATTTGAAAATCAAAAATATTTGGAAGTGTTTTTAGAGAGATAAAGGCATTGAACTCTTTTGGTCACTGGAAAATAAAGTCGGTGATGACTGCAGCATCATCGATCATTTTCGAGTTTCTAAAAGAGAAATTGCTACCAAATTGTTTTAAATTGGAATTGTTTGTGAATTGGGTTTGGTTTTGAAATTCAAAGGGATAATTGAATTCGCCAAAGAATTTTGGATATAGTTGAATTCCAAGGTGATATTGAAATTTGGAAATTTGTTTAAACTCTGGAATCTTGATTAAATGTTTATGGAATAATAAAAATATATTGGCTAAGTAAAATGTATAATTCTAAGTTAAAAGTAAATGGGAATGTAATTGATTATAAATAAAAGATGTAAAATTGAAATTATACTTAAAATTGTACAAGTTTAAAGATCAAATGGAATTTGATTTGAGGTTGGAAGGAAACTGAGAATCAATTCAATTTGAATTGGGAATGAATCAAGTCCAATGAAAATTGGAGTTAATTAAATTGGGATTGGGTTAATTTAAATGGAGTGGAAATTTAAATTGGATTGTTGGGGAAGTGAACAGTTTGACTCTAGACCATTTTCAATGTAAATTGTTTTAATATAAATAGTTTTAAATCTATTGTCTTATCTATTTACCATACAACTTTCTTTTTAAAAAACCTAAACTATTTTATACTGGTTTTGCCACTACTTTTGAAACTCTTTACCTATTTTACAACTGTTTTATAAATGACTTATTAATTTGAATTGCTTATGAATTAATTATTATTTTACAATTATTTTGTAATTATCTAAAAATTTCTGAAACTATTTAGCTATTTTCCAACTATTTTATAATTAGTTATTTTTCAAAGTATTTATCTATTTTTAAAATTTTCAAGCTATTCTCTAAACTGGTCGGAGTTTAAACTGTTTATGATTAATACCCAACTGGGATAAGAATTTAGGTGATAATCCAAATGGGGATTAAGGCAAATGTGAATAAGTGAATGGAAATTTAAGTGAATGTGAATAGAAAGGAATTGATATTGGAAAGAGTAATCAAATGTGAACATTTGATTTTGGGTAAACAAAGTTATATCTTTGTTATATATTCTTCCCTTGTTGAATCTATTGTGGGAAGAAAAAGGATTTTGGAAGTGTTTGAAGTATAAAAGGAATTTTATACGAGTTTAAAGTGATCCAAGGTTTTAAAAATTATATATCTGTATATATATAAGGGATCTATGAGGATTTTGGAAAAGATTTGGGCACCTTTGGATTTGGGAAGGCTTTTGGTTTTTGGGTAAAAATCAAATATATGGAATTTGGAAAGCCTACTTTGAGAATTATCGATTTTGGGATAATCGATTTTTGTGTAAAGGAGCTTTGTATGATATCATACTAGGTGTATGATTTGAAGATACTATATGTGTATAGTATAAAATATTTTGACGATGGCTCTGGGGAAAAAGGCGCTCTCTTGAAATGAACTTCTCAGGAGTGCCACCGGGTGGTGCTGCCTTGAGCCCAAGAGGGGTTCTAAAGTTGATCCTGTGAGGAGTCCGGACAAAACTAGTTCCTGAGGATTATTGGGTAGCGTAAGTGGATGGCGTTGATGCCTACAGAGGCATTTGGTTTATGCTGTGATGACAGTGTAACTCGATGTCGCTGCGATCTACTGTGGGGACCATAGCGGAAATCGTGTGGAGGATGAGTGTCAACGGTCTACACTTTATTTTGCCGGGAAGGCAACGCAACATCGGTAGACTGCGATCTGTGGTCAAGTGGAGTGGAGAAGTTTCATTTTTGGCAGCGAAATTCGATGGCGCTGATGCCTACAGCTATATGGGTTTTTGCTGTGATAGCTACGTAACCCCAGTTGTAGCTGCGATCTGTCGTGGGTTCCATGGTGTAATCGAGGGGCGCGGAGGCCTACAGTTATCTGTGGATTTTGTCGGGACGGCAACGTAATCATCGCGTTAACTGCGACCATGGATGGGGGTGATGATTTTCAGAGCATTGTCACCAAAAATATTTCCTCTATTTTCAAAATTGTTTTCTATATTTTCAATAAAATTATTTTTCCAATTATTTTCACTGGATGTTGAAAACGGGTTTACCAAGTACTTATAGATTTTCAGTCCTACGCCTGATCAACGTATGATTGAATTTCTGTGAGAACAAGGATGGACTGGTTGAGACATCGAGTTATGAGAAATATTTTATAAAAAGCTATTTTAATTGTATTATCTGAATTTAAGGCATTTCTAAATCTTCAAGTAAAAAGGGAATCCAAACTGGAATTATAAAACAAAACTGAACTCGGGAAAAATTTAATGAAGTGATTTTTGTAAATTAAGTTGGAGGGAAGCTAATCAGCTAAATAAATTATTTAATGGAGTGTGTTGATAAAAATTTAACTCGGTTAACTAAAATGGATTGTAAGTTGATAAGGGAGTTTGGAAATGAATTCGAATTATAAATAGAATTCGACTTGGATTTGGTAATGAATTAAATAAGAGGTACTGTAAAAAAATAAAATAAAGTTGGCTTGAAAGGGTGATGGTTTGACTTGCAAATAAAATTCAAGTGATTTGAATAATATATAGTGTAATTTGCAAGTAAATTTTGATAAAATGGAAGTGTTGAAATAAAAGCGAATTCTAATAGAAATAGTTTGGGACAAAACCCAAGTGAATAAAATTAAATTGAGAATGACCATGTATTAATAAAATAAATTCGAAATTGAATTAAATAAGTAAATTTAAAATTTAAAATGGGTTACTGGGATTATAAAATAAATGGATGAAGTCTGATTGAAAGAAGGAAAAAAAAAACTAAATCAAAGTTGTGATTGGAATTGGATTATCACACCGAACTTGAGTTTGGTAGCATATCAATTTGAAGTATAAATGAGTTAAGTATGTGTTGGATATTACTTGATGAATTGAGAAGGTGAATTAAATTTACAATTAAAGTGGATGGGCTAACAAAATTTAATGGGATTTGATTTGATGAGAATCAAATTTAATGGAAGTGAACTTAAGTTGAGGTGGAAATAGATTGAAGTAATTAACCTAAGTTTAAATTTATAAAAGCTTGGCTTCGAATAAGGATAAAAGCCCGTTGAATAAAAGCTCGGTTTAAATTAATTCGGGAATGGTTAGTATTACACAAGCATGGAATGTGTCGAGCTAAATAAAATGATTGTGAATAAATTAAAATGGAGTTGAATTAAATAAAACTGGGTTGGAATCAATTTTGATTGGTTATAAAACTTAAATAATTAATTATTCACATGGATATTATCAAATTGCGTAGAAATGATTATCGTTTAACGTAAGCGAGATTTAATCAAATTAAATGCTATGAATTAGTAGAAGCGATATAATTGATTTTTGAATCAATTGAAGTGAATATGGGATTGTTTCGCTTAAAATGAGTTGAATGCAAGTAATTGTGTGTAAACCATTAAAATTGAATGAAAAGGCATATAAATTTGGTTGGAAATAATTAGATGTGCTTTAAAACATATAAATTGCTTATTGGAAGTGTTTGGTGCTTGTTATTTATGTAATGCTTGTGTTTAGCTATTAAAAGTAAGTGAAATGTTAATAGATTTTCTAAGTATGACACTTACGTATTTAAATTGAGTAAGTACAGGTACAGGGAAGCCGTTTGGCTAGATTTGGGTATGCTAATCGCTAAAATTTATAAGCTGTTTGCTTAAATTGCTAAATAAAGTACGCCTACGCAATAAAAATAGGAAATATGAACTGTTTTTGCTTTTTCCGACCGTGTGGGTCGATGTATACATATTTATATCTATTGTCAAATTGCTAAAGCTTCCCCGTACAAAGGAGACTCTGCCAAAAAATTTCGAAAATTTTGAGAGTTAGAAAATTTTTGGAAAATTTTGGTTAACGATAAAACAATTTCAAATGGGAAACTTAAAATAAACTAGTAAATGAAACTAATATGAATCAGTTTAAATGAAAGATATAACTCCATATTAGAAATCGAAATAAAATTGAATAGAAGTATATGTGAAAACCTATATATGAGAATGTATAAAATGATTTGTAAGGTTGCGATTGTACATTGTTGCTAAGTGAGATATGCAGGTATTAAAGAGAAAAGAAATTGGATTTGGTTCCATATGATAAATTTGAATTGCCCGTCAAAAAGGTATGTATTTAAATATCTGTAAGGAATTGGATTGGGTTTTTGATATAGCCACTTGGCTTTTGTTTCTTTTTGAGTTTTTGGGAGCCCGTAGAGGCCTTTTGTAGTAGTAACGAGCTAGCCGCGCAAAGGAGAACCTGGCAAAAATTTTCGAAAAGTTAGAGAGTTAGAAAATTTTTGAGAAAATTTTGAGGATTCAAAATTTGGTTTTAAAGTGAAATTTAAATGATTAAGCAAAGGGGTATAGTTTGAAACTATAGAAGGTGTTGGAAGTTGCTTAAGGTAATAGTGGACCTTTAATAAAAGATAGTTGGTGGGATGTTGATAAAACTATTGGTTTTGGAGAAAAGGTAAACGGGTATTGGTCCATTCTTCCGAATTAGTAATTTCGGCGACAAAATTCTTTTAAGGAGGGAGGAATGTGACGACCCGGAAATTTTAACAAATTAAATTGGAATAGCTAATCGATTTTAACTTATTTAAAAAGTTAATTTTAACTTGAATACAAGATATTAATATTTACTTAATAATTAAATCATTGAATTATATGTTTTAAATATTAAATTTAATAATGAAAATTGGGTAAAATGCTGAATCTGAAATTTTTAAGCCTGTTTAAATATTTTGGAGGCTTATAAAATTTATAATGACGATACAGAAGATAATAGAATGATTGGAATTTAATTTAAAAGTAATTTGTTCGGTTTTGAAGTTTTATTGTTTAAATTGACATTTAAAAATAGCATTCCGAGGCACAGTCTCGGAATTCGACGAAACCGGTTCCATTGGATTCGTAATAGTTAGTTATTATCGGATTTCAATTTCCGTAGCAATTGGAGTTGTCGTTTGACCCTGGCAGCTCGAAACGCTTAGATTTATTTTAATCGATTTAATTTAATATCGATCGTTTAATTCCGTAACTCGCGCATACGATCAAATTAGTCTCCGAAACACGTTAATCGTGTTCGGAATGCAGGTAGAACCCTATAAACGTTGGGCGGCTCGTGTGATTTGGAGTTTGTTATAGCAGTTGTTGATTTACGAATATTAATGAAATAATTTAATGGATAACCCTATCTTCCAAAGCACGCCTCCCCTTTAATATTTAGTCCTTTAGTCCTTTAGTTATTGGAACGAAGCACTCTCTCCAGTTTTTCGAAATAAAAAGAGAACGAACGAAATTCGTTCGAGAAAAAAAAAAGAGGAAGGGGCTGAAGCCTCTTCTAATTGAACTAATCGACTTGCCACCATCCTCGTACGATCGTAGGGGTTCATGGGGAAGTAATCGCGAGCTAGGGTTTGTGATTTCGTGAGTTTTGAAGTCGTGTTCTTGGATTGGAAGCTCTGATTCGATCAAATAGCATAGGGTAGCCATGTATTGACCTCACTCGATCGTGTATTGAAGGTCGCGACTTCCAAGAAGACGCTTGAAGCCTCCAGGTCGCGACATCTTCGCGTGGTCAAGCTGCTTTGAATGGTGATTTGGATTATGGGATGGCGCTCGAGTGAATGGGGCGGCTTCGTGCGAAGCAATGCGTTAATGGCAGAGGTGTTGTCTCGTGGGGTCGCGGGTTAGATCATTGGTGAGGATTTCTATTTGGTTTTAAATTTAATTCAAATATATCTAGTTTAAATAAATCATATATATCACAGTACTTAATTTAGTTGTAAGGCAGTTCTGTAGCATTTTTTTATCCTTCGTTTTCAACTTAAATTGGATAATATATATATATATTTATAAGTAACAAAAGCTACTATAGATTTTGGAAGTATAAGGGCTGGAAAAAAATGTATTTATGTAGATGAGATTTTAAATTTGCAGTAGGATTCAAACAATTGTATTTTGAAATTCAATATGTATATGTCGGAGAGAAAGGAAATAATTACTAATTTTTGAAAAAAAAAATTGTTTGAACAAATTAATTGGTAAATCAAATTTTTATTAAACGGTAATTGATAATTTAATTATTCCAATTATTAATAAACCATATAAATGTTTATTCAAGGACAATAATCAAGGAATCAACTCGAGGTTGAAGTGGATTTGCAAATAAAAGCGAATGTGAGTAAATCGTACTCGGTTGAGTTGTTATTAAACTTCAATAGTCAAGTTTAAATGATTATTTGAATGCTTGAATTGATTTGATGTGTGTTGAGAATTGATGATTTGGTGGCTTTGGTTTATTGGATGGTTTCCGAGTAAATTGTTGCTGGATTCGAAATATAGGGGTTAAACTGTTTAAACTCAAAAGGAAAAAAAAAAGTTAATAGGGGTCGAATTAATTAAGGATTAAGTCAATTAATGATGTTTAATGAAATTAGGATAATCAGAGGACGGTTTAATAAGTAATTACTTAAAGTAATATAATTACTTTGTGAAATAATAATTTATTTATATAATGAAGTAAATTAATAGATAGTTGATTACAGGTTGAGATAAATCAAATATGATTTATATTGGGAATTAATGTAATTAATTTATGATAGGATAAATTAAAATATAATTGAAAAAAAATCATTAATTTACATAATCAATGACGTAATTAAAGATGATTCATTTAAATGAACAACAAGTGACTTATGAGAAGATAATTGATAATGTAATTAATGTAGTTAGCTAATTTATAAAGAAATTAAAGATTACTCATTGATTATGGTTAAGAATAATTAATATCGTGATAATTAATTAAAGATAATTGCTTGAATGTAATTGTAAGATAATTAACCCAGGATAATTAATTATGATGAAGAACGAAGGGTTGATTAATTAATTCACTTGGAGCTAATTAATATTGAATGGAGGAATCTAGGTGAATGTGGTTCGAAATTTAATTAAAAATCAATTGAATTAATTTGTATGTGATTAAGCTTTGCTTATGGATGTTTGAAAGCTATTGGGTACTTCAAATGAGCTGAACCTCTGATATGAAATGTGATGTATTTCATTTGAATAACTTGGGTAGGATAGCTTGAGTTTCAAGGAGACGCGATCGGGTATTGGGAAATACCCGAAACCCACTTTGAATTTATATAATTTGATTTGTGAAATCAATGGGCAGGGATGAAATGATATAAGTGGATTGGATTATTTTATCTAAGTTCGGTACTTAGAAATTTATATGTGAAATAAGTTCTGTCTAAAGCAAATCGTGAATTGAAAAAAAAAATTGAGACAAGTTACCCCGGGTTTTATTTGAGTTGTATGCTTTGTATTCCATGTTAGTTGAATTTACTCACGCTGGTTTCCAGCCTGACCCGGGTGTTACTTTGGTGTAATGCTCGGGTCAGACCGAGTATTACAGATTTTCAGGTAGGTACGTTCTGGAGCTCAGGAGGCGAGCTGGATGGCTAACGTATGGGGTATTTCCGCTGTAGTATATTATTGTGTATCTGAGACATGATTTGTATATGTCCATTATCTGTATATATGGGTAACTCTGATGTATATTAAATGTAATCAACAAATATAGTATTCTTTTGTAAACTATTATTTATTATTATATTTTATCCACTGCGAATGTGAGTTGTTGATGTTTCTTTTCTTCTTCTTCGTCTATCTCTTTCTTCTTTTTCATAACTATCTGGAATTTTCGGGTTCGAAAATTTCGGGTCGTTACAACTTTCACATTTACTTAAGGATTAATGGTTTGAATTTCCCTTTTTAAACTATTTACCTCAATTAAATCAAAATTATCCTGTTTCATCATTTAGATGAAATTCTTTAAATTTCAACATTTGCTTTAAAATCAACTACTTAGAAAATCCAAATTCATATCTGTTATATATCAATTTTTCGACAAATCAATCAAACCTTTTAAAATTAATTTGAATTTTTTTACCATTATAATCTATTAAGTAAAAATCGAACAACAAGTTTATATCTAAAAATCCAATTAAAAGTTTCATTAAATCAATTAAATTTAAATTTCAAATGTAAATTTAAACTTACAATATTTCAATTTTATTTCTAAATTAATTTATTTAAACCCAAATTGGTTTTATATTGGGTATATATCATTTCGACCCAAAGTGATTTTCCTAACTATCAGGGAACTTGGAGTGTGAGTGCAATAATAACATAAATAACATAACATGTCAAAGTCCAACATGTGTGCATAATTAACAATTTCATTTATACCCATGCATAACTAACATATCATATGTGGCACATATCATAAACAGCATAAATGCATATTCCAAATTACAATATGTCATACACTAACAAAATATATAACATGACATATATGCAATGAATTTGCAAGGTGATTTACAATAAAATAAGATGACATATCATTTTTTTCAAACATAACCCATTATTTCCACATAGCATAGGCGACATATTATTAACGTAGCATATGCAACATATGATTTTATTAACATAACACTTTTTTTTCAACATAGCATATGTGAAACATTTCAATATAGCTTATATAATTTTTTTTCTAACATAACACATTTTCTAACATATCGTATGTGACATATTTATCGTACATATGTCACAATTAATCAAATTAATATAACAATACTATTTGTGACATATAAAGCAATATGAGCATGTGAACACTATAACACAAATTCAAGGGAGTATAACAACAAATATCACATATTCTATCTAGAGCAAATATTTCTCATAACATTTCAATTAATGTTTATTTGCCTAACAATAAAATGATAATTCTGAGTGATTGCTCACCTTTTGAGGTTAGAGAGTTTTTGACAACACAAATAGAGACATCCAAGTTGAAATCCAAACACGACAAGCTAATCAATCCTATCCAAAGCAACAATCCAAAAGAAAAGCAAAGCACGACAACGCAAATCGAACAAATTGTGTTTCTTGTTTTTTTTTTAAAATAACAGAGGAGGAAAGGATGGAAGGGTTTGAAAGAGAGGAGGGATGAAGTTTGTAGTTTGGGAATTTGTGGATTTAGGAATTTTGGGGTTTCTGTAGTTTTGAGGAGGAAGGAGGAAGTGTGAGCAGAAAGCTTCGGATAGAGGAATGAGAAACAATCTGTACGTACTTTGGTTTTGTTCTCCGGTGGGAAATTGAAAAGTCAGCAGGTGGGAAAGTGAGGAGTCATAAGTCTCTAAATGTTCTAGATGGCTCTTCGTATGGTTAGGTGCCCATTAGTCATAAAGGAGTCAAGGGTCTAGTCAATACTTAGCCAAATATACACACAAATATAAACTGCAAATTTTTGTCTATTTTTAACAGTAATTTATATTTTAGAGCAATAGGAATTTGATTTTTACAAAACGAAAAACGAAGAGGGGATTAGAATTCAATCTAGTATCATATAAAATGGATAAAATTTTAAAATTCAAATTTAAATTTTCTAACCAAAAGTCAAACTTTGACCAAAGTTTGAAAATTCACAAAAAAATTATTCTATTAAATTTGGTCAAATAAAAAACTCAACCTCACAAATTCAAACTTTTTTCTTAAATTTCAACTTTAATTTTTACCTAACTTCAAAACACTGCCATTTTAAAGTTGTTAAAAGTTATGGTCCGTTACACTTTATCTTAATTAAAAGATGTAATATTAATTAATGCAATATTAATTTGTTTCCCCTTATCATTTTTAAAAGGTTAAATACCAATCAATTCAATATTTATATTTCAAATTAAATGGTGGTAATAAATTTCCAATTTATTGTTATTAATATATTTGTAAATTCTATTGTCGTTATTAAATAGTTGTAACGTCCATTGCATTAACAAAAGACATCCATCACTTACAAATTTATTGTTTTACCTCATTTTGTTATTTGAAATCAACTTGGTATGTTACCATTTAAATCATGCATTTTATTTTCCTTAAATATATATGCATTTTATCATCGCTTACAATTTTTTTATTATCCAATTCATGCCAATAACCACGCATCCAATTCTTATCCAATTACATTCAAACCTATATTATCATCCTTATTATTCAATCAACAATTCCCTATTAATTATATAATATAAGTTTACATTTTATTACATTCATTATTTTACTGTTAACATCTTTTACTATATTATCTGCAATAATTAAAAACATAAATTTTCGTTGATTTCCAAATTAATTCCAAACATATTAAACAGTGAGATGATAAATGAATAATTGTTACTTTTAAGTAATTTATCACATTTATAAATTTATTATTTACAAACAAAGATTATAACTATTTACCACATCACTGATTTCATATTCTATATTAACCAATTTCAATCAATTACTTACAATCTCGCCATTACATTTATCGTTTAATTTATTTCATTATTTACAATTATAACCAAATTAATCTAAAATTTATTTCAAATGATTGAAATCGCATTAAATAGTTATCAATAGCATTCAAACAACATTATTAAATCATATTCTAATCATTTCCTCAATAATAAATCATATCTCACAATATTAAATTTTAAATTTTATTTAATTTAATAGTTTTAATTATCAAAATTTATGGGTCATTACAGAGTGGAAACCCGTTCGGCTACGCGATGTGGTCTCACTAGATATCTAAATGGTTTGAGATAGTAAATTATTATTTATACCAGGCTTTATGTCTGACTCGAAGTTTTTATTTTCCCCCTAAACTCTCAATTGAGTAGATCGAGAGTTAGGGTTTCTATGTGTTCTTCATGATGAATAAAGCTTCCAAGGATGTGTAGGAGGTAAGCTTGTTATTAGAGTTTCCAGGTGATCAACCAAGGGAGGCATCTTCATATGTTGCTCTTGGCATATTTTTTATTAATTATATATTATCTGAACGAGGGCTGCATATTGGAATTATGTAATTGTGACGACCCGCCTTTCTACTCACAGAAAGACATATCATCAATAAGAAAAGAAAGGGATAGAAATAGAAAGGATAGAAAGAAAGAAGAACAACATCAGAATCTCACAGCGGAATGGAACAAAATATAGTACATCACTTAACTATTACATAGTGTTATATATATTAGAGTTATACAACATCATACCACAAGACAGTGATATACATATCTGTCAATACATATATCCCAAAATACATCATACATCAACTACACATCGGAACTAGATAGATAGATATATACGTCTGGGCTCTTGCTCCAAGCTCATCCAGGACTCAACAATCCCAAAACCTATTACTTGGCTAATCAAAAAAATTTGAGTACCCAAGAGTTTATGAAAAACAAAATATAAACTCCAGGTCAGACATGGGTCTGGTGTGAGTAAACGGGTTAAAGTTGTTTAACTTTGAAAACCATTTGAAAATAAAGGTATCACGTAAGACTTCCCACACATAAACACGGGTAAGTTTTTACCTTACGCTAACCAAAACATTTTATAGGAAATCCAGTGGTATTATAATAGTCTCTAGGATTTTCAAGTAAATATAAAATATCCGAAATTGTTACATCTATTAAATTCTAGCTACTAGCCACAAAAGTGGGTAATACAAATCAAAACCGTAGGGTCTCATAGGGAAAATGGGTTTCCATCAATGGCAGGGCTACTGGGTACCGTCCATCACAGTACGGGGCCTAGATCACCGTACCGAGGATCACTCCCGACCCCCTACAACACAAGGCCAAAACCATTCTTTACTGAACAGTCCCGAACAAGATAACCCCGCAGTTGTGGCCAACAACTGCCCACACATCCGAAATAAAAAGGGACATCTAAACAGGGGTATATCTCGTCCTGCTTGGGTGCTACCCACCTAACGTTGCTGCACATCCCCTGTTTTAGCCATTCTCGGTTGATGAGGGTTAGGATGCGATTACCTTTATAGAACATATCTCTTAGAATGCTCATCATCCGTCTGACGATGTGTTGAAAGCATTCAATCCATACAAGTTCGAATGAAACTGAAGGCATTATCTCGTTACACTTGTTTTGGAATCACCCTCGGAGTTAACGACAATAACCCTTGCACTCTGAAACACCATCTCGACCTTCACTTGAGATGTCACGACCTATCGTTTAATTTGGATCGATGCGGTTTTCAGAATATCGAATTGACACCCGATCCCGGTCTCATCGAAATCCAAACACCATTTTAAAGGCCAAGTTGTTTAATAGTTTAAACTGTTTAATTCAACATTTTGAATTCACATAACAGTTATCATGGATAAGTCATACACAGTCATCACAGATATATCCCGAATAAATCACAAAATATCACAGAATATCACCAAATAGATATCAGAGTCAATAAAGCAAGAATCATCAATTCATATCAAAATAGTTTAATTAACTTAACTTAATTAATTACTTAAGAATAAACCATTTTATCCTGCTTAATTAATCACCAATTAATCAACTTATTAAATTTATTAATTATTACTTAATTACTCACCTAATTAATTCTTAATTATTAATTAATAACCTTAATTATTTATTAATAAACTTAATTACCTATTCATTACCAATTAATTACTTAATTAATCATTATTACCAATTAATTAATCATTAATTCTTAATTAATTTCTCAATTAGTTAACTACTATTTATTTATTAATTAACTTTAGGTAGTTAATTAAATTCTTAAGTTCAAATTGATTAAACACAAAGTTATTAATATCGATCTTTAATTAAAAATTTATTTAATCTTAAATTACTTAGTTAATTACAAGTATAAATTAATTTACATTCTTAATTAACTTATACTTTAAATTAATTAACCATCTTACATTTGCAAACCTTCTTAAATAAGTTTTAAATCAAATCTTAACTTAAAAACTCACCAACATTATTTATTTAATTAATACTAAACTTTGTTAACCAAATAACTTAAAGGTTTGTTAAGCTAACCCCTAAAAAAAGGAACCCGAGGCAAACACCTCGTTTACTCGAGTAAAACTCGAGTTTCCCCTAACCTTTTCCCGCATCCTCCTCTCTTCCTCATACCTTCTTTTTCTCTACTTATTCTTTCTTCTTTTCTACTTATCCTTTCTTCTTTTTTTATTAGTTAAGTTTTAATTACACACAGCAGTAATACGCGAAACACACTCACGCACGCACCCAGGTTCCTGTAGCATTTCCCCAATTTTCTCGAGTAATAACTTGAGACGACCCATACTCGAACCCGCTGACACCATACGTCGTCGTGCACGTGCACGGCACTTCACCATCACTCCGGCGAACCGCTTCTGCTCCGGCAAATCACAAAATGACACCACTCGCGAAAACAAAACCTAATTCGACGCGAAATACACGAAATCAAAATATACCAATTCGCTTGAACCAGCAACTCAAACACCCCAACGGAAAAATGCCTCGACCCATTAACGCCGACCACCAGTGGCGACGCAGCTCCGGCCACACCACGGCCATATCTCCCTCTGCCGTCTCCTAGAATTGCGTGCAGCTCGGTCGACCCGCGATGACAAAATCCACCAATTTACAGACCACTGCAACTTGAACCCAAAAACCCTAAACTCGATTCGACCAAACAATTTACGCAATAGATAATTTTTTTTAGCATTTTTCCTGTATTAGTAAATCACCAAGCTAGTCTCTCAACAAATTTCAACAATTAAAATTTGTTGAATCATCAAAAATTTACAAAAAAAGCATTTTTGGTCCATTTTAAAACTGCGCCTTGAATACTTATCTAAAAATCATCATCTTTGTTTCAAAAATCTTACTTTTGTATGTTTATTCAAGATATGAAATCAAATCAACAAATTAACATATTCGAATTTAACAATTGATTACCTTTTTTACTGTAAAATTGAACATACAGTATCTATAATGCACTATCAACCTTCAAACAATTTTCCAGGCCTCGACTCAAGTATAAACAAACTTATTTAGCTTAAATTCCTAAGTTTAAAATATTTATATGAAGAAGTATTAGTTTTCTTTACACTTCTTTGCTTAGAAACTAGAAACACTGAAGAACATAACATTGTACAGCTTCCAGTAAAACAGCAACATCACAGAACAACTTATTTTCAATAAATAGCAAACACAAGATTTTCATTGACTAATTATCAAGATTTAAATTTCAAAGGTAGTATGTTTACTCACCTGAATTACTGTTGAAACAGAGAATATTGTTGTTGAAAAACTGCAGTTTGAATTCCTGAAAATCTTCTCTGCCTTGATGTTGAATATGTTTGAGTTTGTAAATAGAGACGTTTATTTTCTTTCTTTTCTCAGGTTTGCTTCTCAGGTTTACTAAGTTTTGTGAATGAGTTAAAATAGGATCATGTATATATAGGAACAACTTTAACAGTGGTATGAGCTTTTGGTACAAGCCTTACCCTGTTTTGATCAGATTATACTTTGTTTAATTACTGTAATTTGAAGTGATATTGCATATTTCGGCTGAACATATATTTGTACTGAGATGATTTCTTTTGTAAATTTGAAATGACAAATGTTGTGCTAGCATTTAATGTATATGTCTTCATATATGTTTACACATAATTATTATGTTTTTGTTGTATATAAATATTTGTATGTAACTATACACTTTGCAGGTAGATATTTGATCTTTATAAATGAAGATATTTCGTATATGTAAATATTTGTCTTCTTCTTGCATTGGTTATACATGTATTATACAGCACATATGTGTTATTATTTTTGTCAAAGATTTTGTTTTTGCATAACATATGTGTTTATATTAGAACTATCATATGTTCCTATTTCCATATAAGTTGTTGTTACATAACTCCTCAATTTTATTTTCTGTTTGTAATTTTACTTTCAAACATTTGATTTATAACATTATATTTGTATTTATATATTTTATATATATCTTATATTTATATTTAATATTGATAGGATTGTTTATTTTAAACATTATTATTAAAGACTTTATTTATATTCATATATGTATTATATCAAATGTTAATAATATAGCACCTTTTAATTTAATTGAATAAGACAGATTTTATTATAAATATTTTTGAAAGAATTTATTTTAAATTTTTAAATCAGAAATTCCTTCACAAAACATATATACACATATATAACTGATAATTTTCCAAAGATCTTATCAGTTTATAAAATGAAAAGCTTGTATTTTATTTGAATTAGATTAAATTCTTCTTAAAATATGTTGTCAAAATCCCGGGTCATTACATTCCTCCCCCCTTAAAAAAAATTTGTCCCCGAAATTTAAAACAAAAGTTAATTCAAAAGCTTTTATATTAACAATCCAAACATACATATCATCCATACAATAATAAACAATCAAAAAATCTATCTTAACAAACATCACTAGTTATCTGGACACAAATCCGAATAGGCTTTCCTAAAATTATCCAAAGTTTCCCTGGTACAATCTCTGGGATTCTCGCTACATTGCACCTTGATGAGCTTCACTACTTTGCTCCTGAGTTGCCTCTCGTCTTGATCCACAATCCGAACTGGGTTTCAGACCACAGTCAAGTTGGACTCAACATCCAAATCTTCCTGGACTACTGGTTCTACAACCAATGATGGGTCATGAACAAACTTCTATAGATGGGATACATGAAATACATTATGAATTTCAAACATCCATTCTGGCAATTCAATTCTGTAAGCTACAGCTCCAATTCTTTCCAGCACTCGGAATGGTCCAATATATCTTGGAGCAAGTTTTCCCGTCTTTCCGAATCTAATAGCACCTTTGTCCGGTGGAACTTTGATAAAGACTAAATCTCTGATCTCAAATTCCAAAGGTCTTCGCCTTTTATCTGCGTACTTCTTCTGACAGTCCTAAGCAGCTTTCATCCTTTTCTTGATAAGCTCAACTTTCATAGAAGCTTCTCGAATTAGATCGGGTCCAAGCACAAGACGATCTTTCGATTCTTTCAAATAGGATGGGGTTCTACACGGCCTTCCAAGAGAGCTTCTTAAGGAGCCATCTTGATACTTGTCTGATAACTGTTATTATAAGAGAATTCCACTAGATGAAGATGGTCTTCCCACGATCCTCTAAAATCTAAAACACAAGCTCGCAGCATATCTTCTAGAATTCGATTAAGCCTCTCCATCTGTCCGTCTGTCTAAGGATGATAGGCTGTACTCAATCTCAAACTCATTCCCATAGCTGATTGCAGAGCCTCCCAGAATTTGTTGGTGAAGATAGGATCTCGATCACTTACTATACTGACAGGAACACCATGCAATCTGACTATCTCCCTCAAGAAAATCTCTGCCAGAGAAGCTGCAGTACGAGTTGCCTTAACCGGTATGAAATGGCTGCTCTTAGTTAACCGATCCACAATAACCCATATTCCTTCATTTCCTTTCTTGCTTCTTTGCAAACCGTCGATGAAATCCATCGAAATCATTTCCCACTTCCAATCTGGAACTTCTAAAGGCTGCAATAATCTGGCTGACTTCTGCTGATCTCATTTAACTTGTTGGTAGATGGCACAACTATTTACAAACCTAGCAATATCTTTCTTCATACCCGGCCACCAGAATACTCTTCTCATATCTTTATACATCTTCGAGATTCCCGGGTGAATATTCAATTTAGAGCGATGACTCTCAGATAAGACCTCCTGCTACAATTCCTTGAAATTCGAAACACGGATCCTCCCGTTGATCCTCAACGTTCCTTAGCCATCAATTTCAAAACTGGGACACTGAACCTTTCTAACTTTCTTGATGATTCCTTTTAATCTATTATCTGATTCTTGCTTGCTTGAAATCCTTTCAATAAGAGATGGAACAACTTCCAGAAGAGACAGGACTGCATTCCTGCTAAGAGCATCAGCTATAACATTCGCCTTTCCCGGGGTATACAGAATATCCAAATCATAGGGTGCCAGAAACTCGACCCACCGCTGCTGCCTCAGATTAAGATCCTTTTGAGAGAAGAGATATTTCAATGGTCTGTAATCCATGAATAATTCGAATTTATCTGCTAAAAGATAATGTCTCTAGATCTTCAAAGCAAAAATAATGGCTAACAGTTCTAGATCGTGCGTAGCATGGTTCCTCTCATGTGGCTTCAATTGCCAACGCGCATACGCAATTACCCTTCCATTCTGCATCAGAACTGCTCCCAATCCAACTATACAAGCGTCAGTATAAACTTCAAATTTTCTCTTCCCATCCGGGATAGCAAGCACTGGTGCACTGGTTAGCCTCGTCTTCAACTCTTGGAAAGCTTCTTCACACTGGGGTGTCCATTTGAATTTAGCTCCTTTCCTTATCAGCTTGGTCAGATGTGAAGAAATCTTGAAATAATCCTTGATAAACTTTCTGTAGTAACCAGCCAATCGCAGAAAACTGTGTCAATCGATGTCTCCGGCTGCTTCCATTCCAGAATAGTCTCAACCTTCGCTAGATCTACAAAGATACCTTCACCAGAAACATTGTGCCCTAAAAATTTGACTTTCGATTTCCAGAAATGGAACTTCAAGAACTTCGTCTTCAAAACATGCCTCCTCAGAGTCTCCAACATAATTCTCAAATGCTGCCTATGCTCTTCTTCTGACTTAGAGTAGACCAGGATATCATCAATAAATACCAGAACGAACTTATTCAATACATCACGAAAAACTCGGTTCATCGGGTCAACAAAGTAGGCATGAGCGTTGGTTAGCCCGAAAGGCATAACCAACCACTCATAGAAACAATTTGGTCCCTTAAATGCAGTCAAGGGAATGCTGTCCTCGGCTACCCTTAACTGATGGAAACCTGAAGCTAAATCCAGTTGAGAAAAGACCAAAGCTCCATGCAACTTGTCAAAGAGATCATCGATACGAGGAAGAGGATATTTATTACTGATAGTCACATTGTTCAATTCTCTATAATCCACACAGAACCTTAGCGATCCATCTGATTTAGTGACAAACACCATAGCAGAGCCCCAACAAGAAAAACTGGGCCTAATCAATTCCTTCTCCAAAAGATCCCGAGTCTGCTTAATTAACTCCTCTCTCTCCCTAGGAGCCATTCTCCTACTAGGCTGAATCACCGGCACTGCTCCTGAAATCAAATCAATACGAAACTCTATTTCTCGATGTGGTGGCAGACACTTAACCTCCTCAAATACATCAGGAAAATCTTGAACCACATTGATATCTTCAATCTTCTCCTGAGAAGTCTCAATTCCATGCAAAAGACTACTCAAGTGAATTCCAGAATTATCACACGACACTCTGGCAATCCTACCCAAATCAGTTTCCAGCGAAACTGTTCTCTCATCACAATTCAGGATTGCTCTATACTTATCAAGCCAATCCATCCCCAATATAAGGTCGAATCCCTTAAAATTCAACACATAAGGGTCACAAGAAAAACAATGGGATAGATAAGAGATCTTCAAGTCCTTATAGATCGTATCTAATTTGGTCACCCCTCCTATAGGATTAGATACCAAGATAGGAAAGTCTATAGTACTAGGGGTAAGAAAGAACTTCTCTACAGATTCCAGAGAAATAAAACTCAAAGAAGCACCCGAATCAAACAAAACTTTAATATACTTGCTATCTAAAAGTAATGTACTTTCCAATACTCCCTTGCCTTTAGATGAAGTAGATGGTGCACCTTCCAAAGCAAATACTTTATTCTGCTGAGCTTTATGAAGTAACGGCCAATCCTTGATCATATGACCTGGTTGGTGAAAATTGAAGCATAGAGATCTCTGAATCAAAGCTGAACCCGGTCCACTATAATGCGGTTGCTGTTGCTGCTGTTGAAATCCTTTCTTGGGACACTTATTCGCCAAGTGACCTTCTTGTTGACATATATACTTCCAACCTCAAACATTCAAACTCCAACCATTGGTAGTCGTGTTACACACACCACTACCCTAACTTATATTGGAAAACCAAAACATGTAACCCAACAAATAGGTGGATATATATATATATATATCAAAATTACAAATACGCTCTCTCAAGAAAGAAATCACTCAAGAGCTTAGGTATTCGCTCAACCTAGCACTCTGATACCAACTGTGACGACCCGCCTTTCTACTCACAGAAAGACGTATCATCAATAAGAAAAGAAAGGGATAGAAATAGAGAGGATAGAAAGAAAGAAGAACAACATCAGAATCTCACAGCAGAATGGAACAAAATATAATACATTACATAACTATTACATAGTGTTACATATATCAGAGTTATACAATATCATACAACAAGACAAAGATATACATATCTGTCAATACATACATCCCAAAATACATCATACATCAACTATATAGCGGAACTAGATAGATAGATACATACGTCTGGGCTCTTGCTCCAAGCTCCTCCAGAACTCAACAATCCCAAAACCTATCACTTGGCTACTCATAAAAATTTGAGTACCCAAGAGTTTATGAAAAACAAAATATAAACTCCGGGTCAGACATGGGTCTGGTGTGAGTAAACGGGTTAAAGTTGTTTAACTTTCAAAACCATTTGAAAATAAAGGTATCACGTAAGACTTCCCACACATAAACACAGGTAAGTTTTTACCTTACGCTAACCAAAATATTTTATAGGAAATCCAGTGATATTATAATAGTTTCTAGGGTTTTCAAGTAAATAGAAAATAGCCGAAATTGTTACATCTATTAAATTCCAGCTACTAGCCACAAAAGTGGGTAATACAAATCAAAACCGTAGGGTCTCGTAGGGAAAATAGGTTTCCATCAATGGCAGGGCTACTGGGGTACCGCCCGTCACAGTACGGGGCCTAGATCACCGTATAGAGGATCACTCCTGAACTCCTACAACACAAGGCCGGAACCATTCTTTACTGAACAGTCCCGAACAAGATAACCCCGCAGTTGTGGCCAACAACTGCCCACACAGCCGAAATAAATAGGGACATCTAGACAGGGGTATATCTCGTCCTGCTTGGGTGCTACCCACCTAACCTTGCTGCACATCCCATGTTTTAGCCATTCCCGGTTGATGTGGGTTGAGGCTGCGATTACCTTTATAGAACATATCTCTTAGAATGCTCATCGTCCGTCTGACGATGTGCTGAAAGCATTCAATCCATACAAGTTCATTCCGGGTTCGAACGGAACCGAAGGCATTATCTTATTACACTCGTTTTGGAACCACCCTCAAAGTTAACGACAATAACCCTTGCACTCTGAAACACCATCTCGACCTTCACTTGAGATGTCACGACCTATCGTTTAATTTGGATCGATGTGGTTTTCGGAATATCGAATTGATACCCGATCCCGGTCTCATCAAAATCCAAACGTCATTTTAAAGGCCAAGTTGTTTAATAGTTTAAACAGTTTAATTCAACACTTTGAATTCACATAACAGTTATCATAGATAAATCATACACAGTCATTACAGATATATCCCGAATATATCACAAAATATCACAGAACATCACCAAATAGATATGAGAGTCAATCAAGCAAGAATCATTAATTCATATATCAAAATAGTTTGATTAACTTAACTTAATTAATTACTTAAGAATAAACCATTTTATCCTGCTTAATTTATCACCAATTAATCAACTTATTAAATTTATTAATTATTACTTAATTACTCACCTAATTAATTCTTAATTATTAATTAATAACCTTAATTATTTATTAATAAACTTAATTACCCATTAATTACCAATTAATTACTTAATTAATCATTAATTACCAATTTATTAATCACTAATTCTTAATTAATTTCTCAATTAGTTAACTACTATTTATTTATTAATTAACTTTAAGTAGTTAATTAAATTCTTAAGTTCAAATTGATTAAACACAAAGTTATTAATATCAATCTTTAATTACAAATTTATTTAATCTTAAATTACTTAATTAATTACAAGTATAAATTAATTTACATTCTTAATTAACTTATACTTTAAATTAATTAATCATCTTAGCAAACCTTCTTAAATAAGTTTTAAATCAAATCTTAACTTAAAAACTCACCAACATTATTTATTTAATTAATACTAAACTTTGTTAACTAAATAACTTAAAGGTTTGTTAATCTAACCCCTAAAAAAAGGAACCCGAGGCAAACACCTCGTTTACTCGAGTAAAACTCGAGTTTCCCCTAACCTTTTCCCGCATCCTCCTCTCTTCCTCATACCTTCTTCTTCTTTAATTATCCTTTCTTCTTTTCTACTTATCCTTTTTTTATTAGTTAAGTTTTAATTACATACAGCAGTAATATGCGAAACATACTCACGCACGCACCCCGGTACCCATAGCATTTCCCCCATTTTCTCGAGTAATAACTCGAGACGACCCATACTCGAACCCGCTGACACCATACGCCGCCGTGCACGTGCACGGCGCTTCGCCATCACTCTGCCGAACCGCTTCTCCTCCGGCAAATCACAAAATGACACCACTTGCGAAAACAAAACCCAATTCGACGCGAAATACACGAAATCAAAATATACCAATTCGCTTGAACCAGCAACTCGAACACCCCAACAGAAAAACGTTTCGACCCACTACGTCGACCACCAGTGGCGACGCAGCTGCGGCCACACCACGGCCATATCCTCCTCCACCATCTCCCAGAATTGCATGCAGCTCGATCGACCCACGATGACAAAATCCACCAATTCACAGACCACTGCAACTTGAACCCAAAAACCTTAAACTCAATTCGACCAAACAATTTACGCAATAGATAATTTTTTTAGCATTTTTCCTGTGTTAGTAAATCACCAAGCTAGCCTCTCAACAAATTTCAACAATTAAAATTTGTTGAATCATCAAAAATTTACAAAAAAGCATTTTTGGTCCATTTTAAAACTGCACCTTGAATACTTATCTAAAAATCATCATCTTTGTTTCAAAAATCTTACTTTTGTATGTTTATTCAAGATATCAAATCAAATCAACAAATTAACATATTTGAATTTAACAATTGATTACCTTTTTTACTGAAAAATTGAACATACAGTATCTATGATGCATTGTCAACCTTCAAACAATTTTCCAGGCCTCGACTCAAGTTTAAACAAACTTATTTAGCTTAAATTCCTAAGTTTAAAATATTTGTATGAAGAAGTATTAGTTTTCTTTACACTTCTTTGCTCAGAAACTTGAAACACTGGAGAACATAACATAGTACAGCTTCCAGTAAAACAGCAACATCACAGAACAACTTATTTTCAATAAATAGGAAACACAAGATCTTTATGAACTAATATCAAGATTTAAATTTCAAAGATAGTATGTTTACTCACCTGAATCAATGTTGAAACAAAGAATAATTGTTGTTGAAAAAATGCAGTTTGAATTCCTGAAAATCTTCTCTGCCTTGATGTTGAATTTGTTTGAGTTTGTAAATAGAGATGTTTATTTTCTTTCTTTTCTCAGGTTTGCTTTTTAGGTTTACTAAGTTTTGTGAACGAGTTAAAATAGGATGATGTATATATAGGAACAACTTTAACCAGTGGTATGAGCTTTTGGTACAAGCCTTACCCTGTTTTGATCAGATTATACTTTGTTTAATTACTGTAATTTGAAGTGATATTGCATATTTCGGCTGAACATATATTTGTACTAAGATGATTTCTTTTGTAAATTTGAAATGATAAATGTTGTGCTAGCATTTAATGTATATGTCTTCATATATGTTTACACATAATTATTATGTTTTTGTTGTACATAAATATTTGTATGTAACTATACACTTTGCAGGTAGATATTTGGTCTTTGTAAATGAAGATATTTTGTATATGTAAATATTTGTCTTCTTCTTGCATTGGTTATACATGTATTATACAGCACATATGTGTTATTATTTTTGTCAAAGATTTTGTTTTTGCATACCATATGCGTTTCTATTTCCATATAAGTTGTTGTTACATAACTTCTCAATTTTATTTTCTATTTTTAATTTAACTTTCAAACATTTGATTTATAACATTATATTTGTATTTATGTATTTAATATTTTATATACATCTAATATTTATATTTAACATCGATAGGATTGTTTATTTTAAACATTATTATTAAAGACTTTATTTGTATTCATATATGTATTATATCAGATGTTAATAATATAGCACCTTTTAATTTAATTGAATAAGACAGATTTTATTATAAATATTTTTGAAAGAATTTATTTTAAATTTTTAAATCAAAAATTCCTCCACAAAACATATATATACATATATAACTGATAGTTGTCCAAAGATCTTATCAGTTTACAAAATGAAAAGCTTGTATTTTATTTGAATTAGATTAAATTCTTATTAAAATATATTGTCAAAATCCCGGGTCATATCAGTAATCAATTTGGAATATTTTAAAACGGAATGTGGAATGTGTTTTTTGTTTCAAGTTTTTCTATATTCTTCTATTTCTATATATCAATGTATCTAATATCGTTGTATTGGATCGTAGAGGATTAATAGCTATTGATGATTGCAGCATCCATGCTGTTAGTTTTGGGCCTCCAAGTAGGGGGATGTTACACATATATTCAAATATGAAGTGTCCAAAATTCCAGGTTGTTAAAGTCTAACACTTGCTGTTTGTATCTCCTTTTTGTTACTTTTTCCTAGCTTGTGCCTATGCAATCCGCATTAACCTTTATGGTTATGTCATGCAGATTTATATTGGTTTGCATCTGTTTGGTTATGGTGTTGCTGTTAATATTTTTGTTGGTCACATGTTTTCTGTTGATATGCTGTTATGTTCTCTAGTTGCCTGAAGGTTATTGTGCTTTGCAAATGCTTGCCTTTTCATTACTTCTGCCTTTAAATTTCATGGAATTTTATGTATTGTAATGTTGGGGAGCAGGTGCCTTTGGAAATGTAAGATTTAAATTTCTTCCTATAGAAATGTAAGTTGGTAATTGGTGTGGCCTTATTGTCATATTTCTTGTTGATGCAATATTCTTTTGGGATTATCTGGCTTCCTTTTTGGTGCCAGTAGAAAATAAAATAGTTTCCGTGCTACCTATGCAATTTTGAAAGTGGGATGAAGCACTTCTTCCTTCTGGAATTGCGATCCATGAGCACTTTTGTTTGTATTGTTGAGTCTATTCTGTTGCAATGCTTATAGTTTGTGATTAGTAGCCGTTGAGGCACTTATGCCTCACACCTGTACTATAATGTGTACGATTCTAGGGTCTATCATCCTTTCTATTAAAAAATGTGTATTCATAGGCATTAGATATAAGTTATATTTCTAATCTATTATGAATATCAATATATATATATATATATATATAATTATATTTTATTTTATTATATTTATTATAATTATATTATCATAACTAGATGATTGTATTGTTATCCCATTTTTTGGTCAAAACTAGGATATCCATGTTGTGTGCGTTTCCACCGCGACTGGAGCAAAAAGGAGCAAGCAAGCATACATAAGTCAAGGGTTTCACTCAAAGTTCACATATAAAAGTTCATTCGGCGCTCCAACACTCAAGCCCATTCGGCGTCTACAACATATGGTTCATTCGGTAATCATCACCAGAGTCATTCGGCATATCTAGAATAAGGCTGCATTCGGCAGCGTCATCCGGCATTCCCAGTGCCAAAGTACATTCGGTATTCATTCATTCGGCAGTATGAAGCAGAGCCTCATTCGGCATTTAGAGTTCCGGATCTCATTCGGCCAAACATGCCTCCAAACTCACCACCGAACCATCTCATCCTTCATCCTCCTACCAAACCCAAGCTCCACCAGTATCTCATCCTTCATCCTCCTACCAAACCCAAGCTCCACCGGTCCACTCCTTTCCTACCACCGAACCAGGTGACCACCGAACCGAAGCTTCTCCATCCTTCTCTCCAAGCATAGCCGAACCAAAGTTGCCAGTCCAGATTGCTTCAGCCCAAGCCCACCAGCAGCTATAAACATCCAAGACCCCTGCCCCCAGCCTCACTCTATAAATAGAGGGGCAGGGGTACAACAATGGGGGACAAGTTGGAGAGCTCAAGCCTGGAAGGAACTCTCAAACAACTTTAGATACTTGTAATCAAAGCTTTGTACTTGTAATCTAAAGAAAAAAGGAGAATAACATATAAAGTGGACGTAGGCACGTTCTGGCCGAACCACTATAAATCTGTGTGTCTTTTACAGTTTAGTCCCTGCTTTTTATATATTTGCATAAATCACCCAAATCACTAAATACAACATAAAATCAACCAACTCATACGACTTTGGGTGTTTGCGGCCATTTTTGGCGCAAACATTTTGGTGCTTTCACTGAGAAGAACCAGCTCCCGCTACATCGGATAGAAGTTGAATTTGAAAATCTAAGAGTTCAGATCTAAGAGTTATGACGAGACAAACAAGTAGAAGGCAAAGGCCAGAGAGAAGTGAACACCAAGGAAGTCAAGAGGCTTCCTCAGGAGGGAATCAAGCGTCGATCTTCATCACTAGGGATGAGATGGAGGCCATGATGAGAAGACAAGAAGAGATGATCCAGAACTTACTTCAACAAATTGGGCAAATTGGAGCACAAATCCAAGGAGCAACTGGGGTTCAGAACGGGGTAGGACCATCTGGCGCAGCACCAGAGCTAGGGGGCACTCACGCAGAGCATGTTGATCCGACCCCGGGAAGTGAGATGGGGGCATCCGAACCACCTGGTAGCAATAGAGGAATGAACGTTCAGCCAGGGAGGCATACACATGAAAACTCCCGCGGACTTGGGGGGCAGGTCGAAGACAGTGAACGAGAACTACAGCTTGGAGACAATGACAGATTAGCAGAGATGGTTAGAAGAGCTATGAGAGGCGGTTTAGTAAACAGAGACTTGGAAGATGTAAACAGGAGTCCTTTTTCTTCTGCGATTAGGATGGCTAGGAACCCACCAGAATTCAAGCTACCATCATTGGACATGTACAACGGGAAAACGGACCCCACGGTCCATCTAACGAAGTATATGAGACATATGAAAGTGCTGGGGGCATCAGAGGAGGTTATGGCCCGGTGCTTTCCACTGTATTTGACGGACATTGCAGCGTTATGGTTTAGGCAACTGGAGAGCGGCTCCATAGGAACATGGGCAGATTTAACTGAGAGATTCATGAGGCAATTCAGGGTTCATATTGCGAGACCCAAGAATGTGATGACTTTGGAAACCTTGAAACAGAAAACTGGAGAGACTTTGAGGAGTTTTCTAACGCGATTTAATGCGGCGGCAGCATCAGTGGATCGACCAGATCCATCTATGGTCATGATGGCGGCTGTATCTGGAATAGCTGGTAATACAGAGTTCAAGAATTCATTAACCAAGGACCCGCCTATGAATCTGGGAGAGTTCTATCATGAGGCTGAAAAGTTTCTGCGTTTGGAAGATGCTAGTGCAGAAAGAGAGGAAGAAGATGACGTTTACGTAATCAAAAGCGGAAACCCACCTGGAAAGGGTGCGGAGACTAGCAAAGGAAAAAGAAAGGCTGAGGATAATGATGACAGGACAAAGTGGCTACGAAGAGAACCACGCTTCACCACCTATTCAGAGCTGAATGAGAGTTTGGAACGGATTTATCAGGATACCAAGGGGCAGGTTCCGTATCGTAGACCAATGCGAAGGGATCCAACCTCTGACGAATGAAAATCAGATAAGTTTTGTGTATTTCATGAATTGAATGGTCATAACACTAATGATTGTAGGCATTTGAAGGACGAGGTAGAAGGGCATATCAGGAACGGTATGCTCCTTCAGTATGTGAGGAGGCGAACTCTAGCGGTGGAGCCAGAGCGACCGCCCTCTACGTCAGCTAGAGGTGACCCCGGATCAAGGCACCATTTGATTATCCATTGATTGCTTGATTAAAATAACGATGAACAGGTCGTAAGCTTCCACTAACGCAATTAAATCGTTTACACATGTAAGAGATCGCGAACGATCTCCAAGCATGCTCTGAATGATCATTGACTGCTTCGGAGTGGGAACTTACACTTTGACATCCTTGCTTTGCTTTTGTTTCGATTTGAGCATTTGAATTCTTCCTGTTTGGACATGTCTGCTGTAAGGTACTATTGCTTTAACATTTACAATTCTATGAAAAAATTATTTACTTGTATGCCCGTTGGATCGCAAACGGTCCACGAGCACCTATTGCATGGCAACGAACTGCCGAAGTCTTTGATTCGAAAAATTCCCCCAAACAATGACTCCAACACTGATAATATTAAGTCCCCCCCCGGGCACACTCATTCGCCTCGAACGGCACTCGACTTCGAACAGTCACAATTCGCCTCGAACGGCACCCGACTTCGAACAGTCACAACTCGCCTCGAACGGCACCCGACCGCTAACGGTCACAAACTCGCCTCGAACGGCACAACTCGCCTCGAACGGCACAACTCGCCTTACCTCAAATGGCTCGATCGCGAACGATCGTCATTTGAGGTCCGCCACCTGATCACTAACTGATACGCCTTACCTCAAATGGCTTGATCGCGTACGGTCATCATTTGAGGACCACCACTTGACCGCGCACTGTCGCACTTTACCTCGAATGACTCGATCACGAACGATCGTCATTTGAAGTAAAGCGCTTGACCTCGAACGGTCACATTTCACTGCAGATGACTCGATCCCGAACGATCGACGCACGGATTTATGCGCTTGACCACGCACGGTCGCACTTGACCTCAAATGACTTGATCACGAACGATCGTCATTTGAAGTTAGGCGCTTGACCACGAACGGCCGCGCTTCATCCCAAATAGCTCGATCTCGAACGGTTGTCATTTGGGGCCATATAAAATATCAAGCTCTTTACAGGTTGTCAACAGGATACGAACATCCAGCTCATGGCATTACAAAACACGCCTTCCTACCGCAAGGCATATTTTGGGGGGCAAAGTGTTATCCCATTTTTTGGTCAAAACTAGGATATCCATGTTGTGTGCGTTTCCACCGCGACCGGAGCAAAAAGAAGCAAGCAAGCATACATAAGTCAAGGGTTTCACTCAAAGTTCACATATAAAAGTTCATTCGGCGCTCCAACACTCAAGCCCATTCGGCGTCTACAACATATGGTTCATTCGGTAATCATCGCCAGAGTCATTCGGCATATCTAGAATAAGGCTTCATTCGGCAGCGTCATCCGGCATTCCCAGTGCCAAAGTACATTCGGTATTCATTCATTCGGCAGTATGAAGCAGAGCCTCATTCGGCATTTAGAGTTCCGGATCTCATTCGGCCAAACATGCCTCCAAACTCACCACCGAACCATCTCATCCTTCATCCTCCTACCAAACCCAAGCTCCACCGGTCCACTCCTTTCCTACCACCGAACCAGGTGACCACCGAACCGAAGCTTCTCCATCCTTCTCTCCAAGCATAGCCGAACCAAAGTTGCCAGTCCAGATTGCTTCAGCCCAAGCCCACCAGCAGCTATAAACATCCAAGACCCCTGCCCCCAGCCTCACTCTATAAATAGAGGGGCAGGGGTACAACAATGGGGGACAAGTTGGAGAGCTCAAGCCTGGAAGGAACTCTCAAACAACTTTAGATACTTGTAATCAAAGCTTTGTACTTGTAATCTAAAGAAAAAAAGGAGAATAACATATAAAGTGGACGTAGGCACGTTCTGGCCGAACCACTATAAATCTGTGTGTCTTTTACAGTTTAGTCTCTGCTTTTTATATATTTGCATAAATCACCCAAATCACTAAATACAACATAAAATCAACCAACTCATACGACTTTGGGTGTTTGCGGCCATTTTTGGCGCAAACATGTATGTTATAACTTTATATTAAAAATATATTTTTTATGTCATTTATATACCTTTAAGAGGCGCGGTTCGATTAAAAAAACAAAATTTTAGTATATGCAAAATGTGATATTATATTTTATACATTTAGTATTATATGTGCAAAAAAATTTAACAAAGATAAATATATATATATATATATATATATATATATATATATATATATTATTTTTAAATTAATTAGTATGTAAATTAAATATTTAAATAGATATATAATATAAAATATGTATTTTATATTTTATAAAATTAAATTAGTATTAGATAAACTTACGGTAAAATAAAAAATGTATTTATTTCAAAATTTTTAAAATAGATGAATATTAAAACAATTTTTTAAATAGTTTTTATATTATATAATTATTTTAAATTTTAAAACATTAAAATATCTCTTAGATTTTTTTACAGGAATTATAAAATTCAAAATATGTTTTGAAATTAATTTATATTAAATTTTAAAACAATATCAATGAGGATATCTATTTAAAATATATTTTAAAGTAAACAAATTGTAATTTTGTTGTGTGCAATGTTAACACCTCAATTATTGATTTTGATGATAACAACCTTGATTACAATAATATACAATATAAATATTGATATTTTGCCAAGTTATATAGTATATAGTGTAAGATTTTACAAGGTGTTGAATCAAAGACTATATAGTACAAAGACTCAAGAAATTGGTAAGAAGACTCATGAGTACAAACACTAAGATACGAAGATCTTAAGACTGTAGTATAGTATATAGAATAATATAGTGTTGTTAAAGTCTCCGGTAGAAATCTTTGATATCTCATATTTTTCTATTTTTTATATTGTCAAAAAAAAATTTCAAAATAAATTTCAAAATATTTTATAAAAGTTTTTCAAAGATCAAAATATTTATAAATTATGTGTAAAATATTTTACAAAGTATCAAACTATTTTACAATGTATATGTTTTCATAATTTAAAGCGAATTAAATTTTCAAAATTTACAAGCAATGTTGACATATACCCAGATGGTATGTCAACATATATACCAAAAATTATTTTCAAATTTTGAAAAGAATTGTCTTTTAATTGTAAATCTTCGTGAAGGGATGCATCACTTCATTTACCATATAAAGCAGAGTTAAAATGAATTTTTTGGCAGTCATTGACTTATTTTTTTCTCTCCTCTTGCTCTCTTGAAAACTCCATTAAAATTATACTCTTTTCTCTTCAAAATCAAATAGAATCAATTCAAACTTCTTTGTATTGATTCGGTATTACTTTCTTACTGCTTTGAAATCATCTTTCTCTTAAATCAAAGATTAGAGTGCTACCCAGAGGCTACAGAATCCATTATATACAAAGATCAAGAAATCGCCTTTGAAAAAACTATCAAACTTTATTTGTATTTTCTTGGATGTGCTTGTAGCCTACTCAAATCGAGTGGGCGTACTTGGTAGCCTGGAAATCCGAGTAGATGGCATATAGCCCGTCCAAATCAAGTGGGTGTACCTTGAGCTCAAAAAAATCAGGAGGATGTGCCTTAGAATCGAGATTGTAATTAGTTTTGCGTTCCACCCATATAAAGATTGGCATTTGAAAAAGAAATATGTATAAACAATTGTAAGGGACTGGATGTAGGAGAAATCCGAACTAATATAAAATCCATTGTGTCATCTTTCTAACTCTTTACTGCTTTTATTTTATATATATGATTTCATCTGTGACTGTTTGATAGAATAATTCTGTGTTCATAATTTATGATTTAACATAAAACTTGAAAGAAATTTAAAATATTTTACGAAAGCTATAAAACACTATTTACCCCCTCTAGTGTTTAATTAGCCTTAAGATACATAATTCTGCAACCCACACGCAATATCTGGTGTATGCGTGTGTGTGTGTGTGTGTGTGTGTGTGTATATTCTAATACATAAATTCTTATATATTTTGAATGTTTTAATATATATATAATATCATATATATGCATTATATGTAAATATATATTATATACATATATATTAAAATAAATTGTACATACATATATTACTCTCGACTCTAAAAGAAATTTAACTGTAATATGATTTATAAATAGTTTAAAATATACATATATAAACACACACAGACACTTATAAATTACAGTGTTAAACTTTTATGCATGTGTGTGTGTGTGTGTGTGTGTGTGTATAATTATCTAAGAAAACATAGTTTATATATGTTTATATGTCTGTGTATAAGTGTGTGTGTGTGCGTATACTTATAATATTTTGAATATATAAATTAAAGTATATAAACGTACATTTAGACAACATATATTGTGTACTAGATGAGCTAACATGTTCGTTGCATTGTAAATACCAACATTTTTACACAAGTATGTTATTACACCTTGTACGGATTGCTATGTTACACATGCATGCACATATATCTGTGTGTACGATATACGCATAGTGGCGTAGTGATGATTCAGCGTTGAGGGGACACAATGTAGTAAGGTAGGGGATTTGGGGGCGATAGCTCGAGATATTTTTTTGACAATTATGTAAACAGTGTAAAAGAACTCATCAATAGATCATCAAAAATCCATACCTAGTAATTAATATAATAATATTCCATTATAAAAACGATCAATTGTTGATCGTTTTAAACAAAACAATATCATTGATATTAATAATCTGAAGTTTTCCACGTTTAGTCCTCGTGTCTTGAAACTTATCGATAATTGCCCCCATTGCTAATTTGACTAAATATATCCTTCTCGATGTATGCAACACAACTATCATTCAACCATTCATCTCCCACTCGATTTCGCAAATTATTTTTTATTATGTTCATAGCAGAAAATGCTCTCTTCATAGTTGTAGTAGAAACCGGTAAGATAAGAGATAAAGTCATGAGCTTATAAACCAAACTATATATAATATTTTTTCTCGTCAACACCATCATCTTAGCCAAATGTCCAATGTCTTTCAGGTCTTTTAACCTATAATTGGACTTTATGTCAATCTCATAAATCTCCAACTGATTATAAAGGTCCATACGTTCTGCTCTAGAAAAATCATTAGGATAAAATTCAGAAAAATGAACCAAATTCACTTTATCAAAAGCAGCAGATGAATCGATCGGACTAAGCGATGACTATAAAGAAGCAGTTCTGAATTTACCTCATAGAAGCGATTATTTAGTTCAACAATTTGTTTATCTAAACAAAGGCAGAACAAATCTATTTGATAATGATGTAAATTTGTAATCATTGGTCCTCTTCTCGATCTTCCCAAAAGAAAATAATAATCATCCATATTTGAAATTGGAATATTTTGTTTCATGCCAAATGATACAACCTCATTCAAAAGAGTATTCCATCCACTATCTTTCATTTTTTGTAAATGCTCATTGGATACTTTTACCAACATCAAAGCATTTATGATATCTTATTCCTTTCATTGTAATGCTTGGAAAAATCATTAGCGATTGCAAGTACACTCTACAATAAATGCAAAATAAAGATAAAATTATAAGATTACAATGCTTTTATCAAATTCGAAGGTTCCCCTTTCTTTATCACTTGACATATCTTCTACTAGATCCATAAGCACATTAATGATTGAACGAAACATAATAATCAAATTGATTAGTGTACCATAATGTGAACCCAATGCGTGTCTTCCAGTCATTTCAAATTACGTTCTTGATTTAACCCTCGCCCACTAGATAGTTCACCGCCTTCTAGTTGGCTAAATATTAAATTTGCTTCTTTCTCTCTAAGTACATCGCGGTGCTTACATGATGCTCTAACAAGATTTTCTAGATTATTTTTTTTTTAAAAAAAACTGGTACTTTATATACAACAAATCAATGGGACAACATATCCCATGATTTTCTAGATTATTAACCAAGTAAAAATAACTCGAAAATGTTATCTATATTGTTAGCAACACAAAAAAGTGCTAATTGGAGTTGATGTGAAAAATAATGAACTTAGAAAGTAGAATTGTTCTCATTTATAATGAGTATTTTAAGTCCATTGAACATACCTTGCATATTACTTGCACTATAATACCCTTGACTATGTAGCTTTGTATGCTCAATTTATGTTTGCAAAAAAATTGCTTTAAGTGATATATTAAGAGAAATTGATGTCATGTTAGGAACGTGCTACATAACCATAAATCTTTTGATAACACTTTCGGCCTCATCCACAAATCGTAAAACAATTGGTATTTTCTCTTTAATTAATGTATCACGAGTTTCATTAATTAGTAACGCAAATAGTCTTGCAGAAAGATTTTTTTAGTATAACATCTCTAATTTCCACAGGAATACAATTTACAATATCTTTCTAAATATCCAATGATGTCATTTTAAGATTTTGTGGTGCATTTTTTAAAACAACAGAATTCACTATAGGTTTTTCATTGGCCATTGCAGAAGTTCAAGAAAATTTTCCATATTCATTGATTCTTTAGATTCATCATGACTATAAAAGGACGACCCTTGATGTAAAAGATATCGAATGCATACAAGCGTTGAATGTAAACAACGTCGATAATCAATTTGACTTTGAGTTAATTGTTGCTCAGCTATCATCTCAATATGCTGACTCTAATTCATTAAATTCTCAGCCTACATGTTGTAGCATTATGAACATCCAAATTAGAATGCTATTGAAGCCTTAGAATTTCTTTCAATTCTTGAACCCACATCGAATAAATGCATCACTTGTATTTCTACTCATCGACCGAGGGTGGAATACATAACATGGTAAGCAATGGATGTAATCTTCTTTAACATTATACTTCAACCAATTTTTATAATCGTTAAACTACGAGTGACTGAAGTGACGAGCTTTTCCACCAATTATTGTTTAAGGAAAGATTTGCGAAGAGGATTGACAAGGACCTTTTGAAATCTGATGTTATAAACTATGATTGGATGAAAGATCCAATAAATCCACATGAATACAACTTCGAGTTACTAAGTTTAGAATAATAGTGTCTTGAATATCATTGTTCACGGTACTATTATCAAATGTAGAAATTTTAGAAGATCCAATTTCATCGAACGGTCTTTTGAAATATGCTCGTAAATCTAAACAAACAAATTAATTTATTAGAATCTTCATTAAAATTATTTATTTATTTGTTGGGCGATAGCTTCAATCCAACAAACAAATAATACCCTATTTCAATAATCACTATTCCAACCTGCTTACTAAAAAATAAGTATTTAACCTATTACTAAATCAGTATTCAACTTATTACTAAAAAATAAAATAAGAATAAACTAATATGGTTCTGCTTTCATTAAAAAGTATATTTAGAAGTATCTAGAAAACTTAATCAAAGGAATGAAAAAACTGAATAAATTAGTTAGCGTTACTCATATTGAATTGAAGGGAGCGACAACGACACAGGAAGTAGCAAAGGTGGATCTCAATTTTTAGTTGGCAAGCCAAATAATTTGACTTTTAGAGGAGCTCAATCTAAGATGGCAGGCCACAAAACTCGACTCAAGAGGAGAAGCTCGACTTTCAGAGGAGCTAAGAAGTTTTGTTCCTATAGAAAACAACATACGGAACCCAGAAGAAAACTCAGGTCGTTTATTCTCCTCTACCGTAATTACTTCGACTGAAACCCTCTCACAACTCACAAACTCTACCACCTTCTAGAGAGGTCACGCAACCCCCTCATTGCTACCATGCCTTCGCGTTGTATATGTATATATATATATATATATAAACTGTAATAATAATTAAATAAAATAAAACTATATTATAAATTTAAACAAAATAATAATTTTATTTAAAATAAATTTAGAAGTGTTCTAAATAAATTTGACTTCATATCCCTAATAAAGATCCAATATGGAAAAAATTGTAGTTCACTTATAACTTCCACTAAGAAATGGTACGGTTTCAAGAAATTTTGTCATTCACATACAGATAAATAAAATGTAGAATTCAAATGCAGCATCAGATGCCTAATTATATCTAATTAGTTGCAAAACATTATGAAATTCCTTTTCAATTGCATAATCAAAATGCGGTTAAAATTATATTTCATACAAAAATCAAATGCACCGCTCAAATACATTTTTAAGTACATATCATATAAAATTTTAACATCAAAAGCTTTTTAATTGTATTTTATATAAATCCACTACACAAATGAAACAAAATATAGAACTCAAATGCATTATAACTCAAATTTGATGCAGAACTTATATACTATTTTAACTACATAACTCAAAAGCAGTTAAAAATATATTTCATATTCATACCAATCCAATACACAGTAATTAATTTTAAATCTAAAATCATACATAGTTTTAACCGCCTTTAACAAATAATTTTAAACAAAAATTGATATTTAATTAAAACAATATAATTGGCAACTAAAATTATAAATTATTTGAAAATAGATTTATACCTTTTCCAACTCTTCATTTTTTCTTCAACTCTTTGTTAACCCAAAGAAATGGATCAACACCCTGGATTGAGTGTGTAAGCATGAGCCTTGTTCTTACAGAGCAATAATATAGAGAATAAGTATAGAAAAAGCAGAAATAGAAAGAAGACAAGAAGATTTTTATAATGGTCGGCTCTTAATAAAGCCTACGTCCACTTTATAGTTTTTATTATTGATGGATTGCTGTTACAAATTGAATTGAATTACAAAGTTCTTCAATATCCTTAGTTAGATTAGATCCCCAATGTTGAAGTTCGCTGGAGAATCATAGTAAACTAACTCCTTAGATGACTATTGTGAGGGAGGATGAGAGTGAAGAAAGTTTTATGTAGAGTTTCAACAGCCAGTCCAGAAGATCCCTTTTATGTTGCAGATAGGAGAGTATTTATAGAGGTTGAAGAGTTACTAGCTCAAGCCTGTTTGTCAAATGCTTGCAGATAATCATACGAAGGCACACTAGAAGTTTTGCCATGATCCGAGCTAAAATAATGGATCGCTAGAGATCCATAGCTCAGGCTCGAAGGCGATCCAATGCCTTAGTACATTGCCCTGTTTTTTTCCATAAGAGTCACAGCGATCTGAAAACAATAAACGGGTTTCCATTGATCCATAGTGTGTAGATCGCTAAGATCCATATACTTGGCCTAATTTTGAACTTTGTCATCCGGATAACCTTTTTTGTCTCGTGTTGATGTTGTTTGTGTACTCACAAGCTAATACGATGGATCGCTAGTGATCTATAGGCCACGGATTGCTAACGATCCATGTCCTTAGCGAATTTTGCTTTCATTTTTCTCTATCTTCCTTTGGCTTACTGTTCTAGTCCTTTTGGTTGGCTTTTGAGCCATTCTGACTTGATCGGGTGGTTCCGACTTGTTTTGTGAATTATACTAGGTTGAAAAATCGGATAATATTTTCCCCCAGAGCATGCCTTCATTGTAAATAAGGCATGCTCTAGAAGTAATCGCTTTTCAGTTCTGTCTTGTTGAATTTCAAGTAGTCGTGTTAGGGACACACAAATTTGCATTAGGCTATATTGTTGCTTACAAAGTTTTGACCTAGACCAACATTGCGTGTTATAACGGACCAAATTATACTCTATGTCTTTACAAAATGCCTTGAAGTAGTACGTGGATTTCGCTAGATGAGTTTGGGATCGATCTCCAGTAATTTGATGGATCGCTAGCGATCCTTAGCCGATGGATCGCTAAGGATCCAATTACTTAACATTTTTTCCATGTAACTCTTCTATTTAAGTGCCGTGAACCGACTTATTTCATTTTTTCCTTGCGACCAAAGCTTCCTTCTGTGATTCGAGCCATTATTTCTAGTTATTCGATCTAACTCTGACCAAGCTTCCATCATGATTCTATTAACGCCGTCGATTGTTCACTTCGCCGTTGACTCCAGAACCTCGCCGCCCCCTGTTTCCTATTACACCATTTTTAACTTCCGCCAACCAAACCCTAGCATAGCTCATTCGCTTCTTCCTTGGATCACCGTCGATCCATCATGTTTGGATCGTCGATTGAGAATTCCAACCACCTATGTTTTTTGATCATTAACTCAAGATGGGTTATACTGATTATGGCCTTCATTTATCGTTTTGATGATGGAGTTGTATTCGTGATGATAGTCATAGAAAGTCCGAGTTGATTCTAATTTTATGGAGGAAGATAGTAAATCAAGTCTTGAGTTCTTCACGGAATGACATTCGGGCCTTGCCACGGTGCTTGACACGTTTTGCTGTCTTCATCCATAGAATCAAAATTGACTTGTACGGAGTTACATAACGATATAGTACGACGCATCACGAATTGGCCCTAGTATGGAGGATTCAGATTAGTCTTGTTTTCTTTTGTATGCTCGGTGTACCAACTGAGAAGAAATTTCCACATCGCTTCAGAGAACAGAGCCGTTATCGATAATATGTAAGTGTAGAATAAGTAATTCCGGAAAGAAATGATATGGAAAGTCCTTTGCTGCTACGAGCGAACTATCTATATAGGGTAGAGCATTTGTAGTGTTCAGGACACTGATCTCACCCCTATAGATAACACACCGCATTTACCCCGGTGAAATTCGAATTGTCAGGATGAATTTGTATTCCTTCAGAATTCAAGTGTTGTAGAGGAAATTTTGAGTTTAGAGTGGAATTACCTGACTGTTTTGGATGCAAGTTCTGTTTTTTAGAATGAGGTACCCGCCTTCTCATTGTAAGTCCAACGAGGAAGTCCAGCACTTTCGAAGCCGACTCGTCGTCTGTCCCCCTTCTTCTTTTGCTTTGCAAGCTGAATATGGTCAAGTAGTCCCAATTGGTCCGATAGTGGACTAAACTCCTTCGAACTTTAGGGCTCTTCTTAATCCACCCGAGAGAGCGTCCTCCATAATTTCTACCAAGGTTTGGCTCAACATTTGCTTGCAACATGACATTTTTGAGGAAGACGTGCGCCTCCCAAGAAAGGACGAGTTCGCTCATATGCCTCTCTGGGATATACTGCTTATCACCGGTATATGTCCCTAAACGGAGTAGTGCCTACTTTCAACGAATTATTGAGAGAAACTCTCTTGAACTTGGCAATCGCTCCATTCTAGATTCATCCCAATGAACATGCTATCTTAAATTGCATGCACGTTCTTTTTATGCGGACATTTAACCGCGCTCCGAGTTTCGACGAGTTGAGATATTTTCTCTCTTTTAAAAGAAGAGATGAGTGTCCATATTTAGTCGTGATTAAGGCTCAAAGAAATCTTAAAATCTTGTAGCAACTTAAAAGCAATTTATCCCAATTCAAGACTCAATACTTTTTTGTTAAATATCCTGAAGGATTCACCCGTCTTTGGACAACTGAGGGTAAGTTCTCTTCCTTACTTATTGAGTTCCAATATGTTGTTATGGAATTTCTAACAACTCAAATACTTCCTATAGTTACTATGAGGCCAAATAAAGACCCATCTCTTGATGAAATTTTTTGTACCCAGAAAGCTATAAATGCCAGGGAAAGATCAATCAAATTATTGCCGACGGATGAAAACTTGCTTCGGTGCGGATTGCTGCATCCAAGGAGATCCGTAGTCACATTTGAGGTCCCATCCCCTTCTCATTCTAGGATATGAACGTGCTCTACTTCTTTGCCTCACAGTTCTGAGGAGAGTGTTTTTCAAGAAAGGGAATGTTTGTCTGGTGAGTCGGCTGAAGACACCTATGAAGGAAAAGATGCAGCAACCGAAGCCAATCCCCGGCTAGAATGCCCTTGATTTCGAAGGAAGGGAAGAAGAGTTTAAACAGTGAGAAGGTAAGGCTGTGATAGCTACAAAAAAGGAGAAGGGTGAGATTGGGAGAAGTAGTGAAGAGTCCTCTTCCAGTGGTGATGATGATTTCCGTGCAAATTTCGATGATGGATATTCTGAATCGTGCGACTAGACCCTGGGATGAGTCCTGTAGCCTCGACTTGCCTCCTCCAAAGATTCGCAATAAAGACGATGCTCCAAAAGTCAAACGACGTCAGGATTCCCCAATCAAAGATGCCAGCAAAGACTTTGGAGATCCGAGCAACGTCTATGTCGATTCGATTTTGACGCACTCATGGGGGAAGATTTCATATTTTAAGAGATGTCCCCTTGCTCGGGCCATATTGCCCCCCAAAATCAGTCTAATTCCTACTACAATGGTTTGTGACGTCATTTTAGGCCTTCCTCCAGACTCTACACGCTTCACTAGGGTCACACTCACTTATACACACATTATTCAAGCCTATTCTTCATTACTAAAGTTTTTTGTCTCTTCTCTATGTCAACTGCCATGAGAGGACGCGGTCTCTACGGTGATCTTGAGGAATTCATCGACTCTCAACACTAATCAAAATGGTCCTCCAATCGCCATCAACCTAGTGAAAAAGAGGAGGAATGGAGAAGACGGAAGGATTTGGAAGCTGAAGCTCATCGCCGAGACGAGAGGGAACGGGGTCGAGCATACAAAGGTGGTTACGAGAAAAGAAAGACTTTTCATGAATGAGAGGAACCGTCTAAAAATTCAAATGTCGATCATGGCCCTCATTCTTCAGAGCAATATGCCTTCGTCCCGGTCTCTGCTTCAATCGATCCCGAAATTCCAGTTTCCTCTTTCCACGTTTCATCTTCGTCTTAAGTTCCATCATCTCATATGGCGCTTTTCCCCCATTGTTCACCCCCACACCATAGGTCGACCTATGTTCTTCTGTCGGGTCTTCCTAGGCTTGAAGCAGTGCTCCCTGTGTGGTTTTTAAAAGGGATTAAATTTGATCGTGATCTCCATCCAGTTCGCAAAGATTCATACATGCCCCGGCTTCAGGAAATCCAGAGTGATTTGGAGCAAGCCGAGGGATAGGAAAAATTATGCAAACAGCTGGCGGACACGAACCACAATAATTACCAAGAAATTCTCTCCTTTGAATCGGAGAAGGACGACTTCGAGAAAGCGTTGGCGGAATGAAATGCCAGAATGGAACAACTAGTTGAAGAAAGTGATGCGGCGCTTCGAGAGAGTAAGAGTAACGCCGGCTGCTAAAAGAGTTGAAAGTGGCCCGTGAGAAAATAAAGATCGTCTACAGAGATGAAATTAAGAAGGCCCATGTAGAAGAAATTAAGTTGAAAGAGAAGCTGTAAGCTTGTAGCACGACTATTGAAGACCATTTTCGACCATGACAAGATCGTAGAGGGGCACAACAAAACGATCATAGAATATGAGGAAGTCGTGAAGTCGCATCAGGCCCAGATGATCGCCATGCTATAGGACAGAGTTGCACAGGATAGTACCGATAAGACTCATGTTGAAGTTGAAAAGACCGTTGTTATGGCGAATTATCTAGAGCTGCAAGACACCGTTGAGAGGAAAATGGAAAAGATGGATGATACCATCTTAAACTTCTACTTCAACTCCCTGTTGCACCAAAGGAGTCTCGGTTACTTGGGCCCCAATTTCTTGCGTACTCTTGTCGTGGTTTAGGAAGAAACTTTAAACCGCTTCTAGGATAGCGGAATGTCTACACTGAGTGGGAGCTAGAGAATCCTACCTCAATGAGGAATCAAAGAAAGCATTGACAGAGAGCCAGGAAATTCTACGAATTGAAAGGGAACAGGAAGCTGCCAATGTTGCTACAGCATCCACTTCCAAAACATTACTAGAGACCCTTGATTCCAGACCTGGCAAAATGTTCAGGCAACCTCGCAATCCATTAGCAAGTCCTAGACCTGAAGCTTCTCCGTAGATTGTGAAAACGTATAAGGAAGGAGAGGCGGTGAATATGAGATCGACATTCTCAGTTACTCCTCTGGTGCATGTAAACTTCTTGCATCTCCCGAGTTCAAGAACTTTCAACTCACACCTCAGGAGCAAGATGAACTTAACGCTTTCATTCTTGATCTTATAAGACCATCTTCCTTATCCGTCGATCTACCGATTTCCTCGATTCTCGGAGTCGTTGATATTTCTACTACTTTCATGCTCATCTCTATAGCTGCTCTGATTGCCATGCCTGTGTCAGGCTTGCAGCTGGGGACATAGTTTGAAACAATCATCGCATTTCATGGCTTAGATGACCCTCTGTATCTTTTAAGGGTGACTTCATGGCGGCCGATGATCGGGAACAAGTGGTCCAGATTGAGCAGCCATGTATATCCCAACAACAACTGGTTGCCATCAAGAAAGAAAGAGTTAAAGCGATAAAGTCCTCGAAGAGCTCTCGCAAATCCCGAAATTGCAAGACGAAGGGGGAGACCTTCGAGAAAGTTAAAGAGCAGGAAGGAGACGTCAGCACCCAGGAGATAGTCAACATTATCGGTAGCGACACTACTCCTGAGGGGAAGCAAAACTTCTAACCAAAGGCAGGAAGGGGAGTGGTGGTAAAAAGCGTTGATAAGCTCGGATGGTTGTTGGGCAGGTTTTGAGACATTTTGTATTGTTTTGTTCAAGTGCAAAGTCCGCACTTGCTGCTTTTGTTGTACCGTATGTACTTTTTTTCTTTTTGTTGGTCAGCATTGTGTGGTATGGACACCATATTTTGACCTTGTACAAAAAGTTATAAGTAATACATTACTGATATATTGACCATAATCTTACTTATCTTCTTATCTGTATCTATTTTGTTTACTTCCATTCCATTTTATCTAGTGCTGTGATTACTTTCAGAATTCCTAGTTTGGTGTAACAGAACTTGCGAAGTGTTTTTGTTCTTGAGCTTTTTATCCGAGTAATGGTGTATGCCCCCCTGTTCACAGGGCTGTTTACTTCGAACATTTGACACTCGACTGGTTAATCCGAGTATTATTATTGTCCTCTTTATTCATTGGACGTGCTCTAAGGTTCCTATCCTTGGGAACTTATGGTTTGCATAGTCTGCATATCAAAACTTGGAATAAAACTAAGTTACAATATGATTTTTTTTTCTTTTGCAAGTTTTGTAACTTTAGTATATGGTTTATGTTATTTATGCACTTCTAGAAAACATGTTACATGTGGATGTTAAAAATGTGCATAAAGATGTAAATGAAGTGCAAAATATGTAGTTATATGATTAACTACTAAAAAATTCAGAAATGCTTTTCATGCAAAATGACTAATCTTTGCAAATTTTTGAAAGCTAAACCACTTATCACTTCTCAAAAACGTGAATAAAAACTCATGAACATTATTTCCCATAAATTTTGCTAGTCAAATGTAGTTAGTTTGACGTGGTGATCAAACACACATTAAATTTACCATCTTGAAACATGCATTTTGTAACAACCCGGAAAATAGAGCTTGCTAATTAAATGAGATAAATGATTTTATTTAATATTTTAAAATATAAGCTTGGAATTATAAAATGTCAATTTTGGATTTAAAATTCAATTTAGAGGTTTTGAGGAGTAATCTATTTTTTTTAAATTAAGTAAAGGTTTAAATATAGAATAAATTATTTTCACAAGTCCAGAATATTTTTATGGGAATTATAAAGATAAGAAACTAAAAATTTTGGGTTTGCCCTCAACATTGGGAATTTTGAATAAATTGTGTAATATTAGAAATTTTGTTAAAATGGGTTTAAATTAATCCAAGTAATGGTATAAGAGTTATAAAAGTATTTTAAATTTATTTTTGTATTGGAATCCTTTTAGAATTTAATCATGTAGCTAGCTTTAAAGGGAGAAAATGAGAGTAAATGAAGTAAAAGGGGAAATTTTGCAAAGTACTATTCATGAGGTAAGTCCACGTACTCATTTATGGAGACCTTTTCATTAAACATCCCACCAACCTCTTCTCCCCTCATCGATAAAAAAATTCACATTCAAAACTTATTTTTGCTCTCATTTACTAATGAAGCTTTAAGTGCAAATCTTCTCATTTTAATTCCAATAAAATCCAAAAATTCAAGAAAAATTAAGATCCTTAGTCTCTATTACATCCCTTAGAACAATCAAAACTAAGTTTTGTTGTGCTTTTTGTTTTTCATGATTCCATGAATTTCAATTTATTAAGGAAAGAAGAGGAGTTTAGGAGTTAGAGAGGTCATAGCAAGGTCTAGAAGGCTAGCAAGATGTGGCATCAATTGGAGGTTAGTTCTCCTCATAAGTACAACTAACATGGGATTGTGGAATTCATGTATTGCTTGTTTGAGAGTTGTGGAACTCTTGAATGAAGGGAATTGTGTATATGTGCTTGTTTTGGTCATGGTTGATTTTTCTAATCATGTTAATGATCATATTCTTCCCACTAGCAATCATAACTTGCATATAGTCAAACATAGGTGCAAAGTCACAGTGCATGACGACTGTTGCATTTGGTTGCATAGAATGACATTTGTGAAGTGATTTGCATACGTGAATTTTGATTTTTATTAAATGAGAGATTTTGAATTTTGGAGCATTTATCTTCAATTTAATTCATATGGCTCCGAGACTCTCATTGTGGCATCATTACACCACCATGAGTTCACTACGATTGTCGAAATTAAATTTCATGAAGTTTTGAATTCAAAATTCAAGTTTTTGTTTTTTGAAATAGAGTTCTCAATATTTCAAGACTTGAAATGAAATGGCCATATCTTTTGACCGGCAAGTCGAAATTTGGTGATCTTTCTTCGGACTCAAGCTAAGTTTACCATCTTTAACTTTCATACTTTTAGTTTTATTAGATTTTTGATTTTAAAGGATTGAATTAGCTTTTTAAGCCGTAGCACTATTGAATTTAAATTTACACGGAGTTTTGTAATTTCAAGACGAGAAAATGAAATGGTCGTATCTTTTGATTCATAAGTTGGAATTAGGTAACTTTGTTTTGAATTCATGAAAAGGTTACCGTCTTCAACTTTTGTGTTTTTATTTTTGCAACATTCTTGGGTTTAAAGGATCGAATTGGCTTTTTAAGCCGCAGTCTTGTAGAATTTAAATGTACTCGGAGTTTTGTAATTTCAAGGCATGAAAATGAAATGATCATATCTTTTGATCTGTAAGTCGAAACTAGATGATTCTTTTTTCGAATTCTACCTTCAACTTTCATGTTTTGATTTTTATAAAATTTTGAGATTTAGATTTTCAAAATGGCAATCGAATGCCTCAACCTTGTGAATATCAATTTTCGGAGTTTGGTATTTTTAAAACCAAAAAATGAACTTGCCATATCTTTTGATCCTTAAGTAAAAATTAGATCATTCTTTTTCTGAGTTCAAGCTAAGATTACCTTCTTCAACTTTCTTCTTTTGAGTTTTGTAAAATTTGGAGGTTTAGATTTTCAAAATGGTAATCGAATGCCTCGGCCCTGTGAATATCAATTTTCTGAGTTTGAAAATTTTAAAATTTGAAAATGAAATTGCCATATCTTTTGATCCTTAAGTCGAAAATAGGTGATTCTTATTCCAAATTAAAGATAATGTTACTGTATTTAACTTTCTTGTTTTGAGTTTTATAAAATTTTGAGGCTTAAATTTTTGAAAATTGCAGTCGTATGCCTCAGCCCTATGAATATCAATTTTCTGAGTTTGATATTTTTTAAATCTAAAAATTAAATCACCATGTCTTTTGATCCTTAAACTGGAGTTAAGAGATTCTTCTTTTAAATTCAAGCTAAGGTTACCGTCCTCAACTCTTATGCTTTGGGTTTTATAAAGTTTTATAGTTAGATTTTCGAAATGGCAATGGATTGACTTAGCCCTATGAATATTAATTTTCTGATTTTGATATTTTTAATACCTCAAAATGAATTCACCATATCTTTTGATCCTTTAGGAATTAGGTTATTATTTTTTGAATTCAAGCTAAGCTTGCCAACTTCAATTTTTGTGGTTCAAAATTTCGAAATGGTAATCGAATGCCTCAACCCTGTGAATATCAATTTTCTGAGTTTGATATTTTTAAAACCTCAAAATGAAATCGCCATATCTTTTTATTCATAAGTCAAAATAAAGTGATTACTTATTTGAATTCAAGCTAAGGTTACCGTCTTTAACTTTCATTTTTTAGTTTTACCTCACTTTTGAGTTTTTAAGGGTTGAAATGGCTAAATAAGCCGCAACCCTGAGATTAAATGCCTTTTTATAATGTCTTTTTTATATATAATTATTCATAAATTTTGATTATTTCCATTCTATGAGATAATAACTGATTATAAATGGATCATAATTATCAACTGGTTATGAGACTGTAGTTAGATCTAGTTCGGATATTCCCATGACTTGTCGAATAGAGAAATTAGTGAAATTCATTAACTTTTAGTAAATATTCAAATAACACTAGATATTTATGGGATGTTCGATCGATATTCGATTAGTTACAATTGGACGTGTTAAAACTTATGGGTGGTGTTTTATTTGGGGATTTTGGTATCGACCATGGTCCAACTCTTGCCGACATGATATCGAAATTTATGTTTTGATAGGCAAGTCCGTCTATTTTTCCCACGACTTGTTCATAATTATGAGACATACCTATCTTGTTTTCCGATGACCTCCGCCTTATATGAGTTATATCCCATTTAGATTTTTGGTGGCTGCATACCCGTCGATCTTGTCCGTCCGTCTAGATTTCTGGTGACCGATAGTTTTGGACTAGTGAGTGTCGTCTAATTCTCGATACACTCATGAAATCTATGTAGTAAGCCTCCAGATGAGGTCTCGTCCTGCTGCACTTTGATCAAAATAGAAGACTATCATTTTAGTTATATTTAGTGTTTTAGACGATCATTCCTGTTCTTCAACAAAGCATCCTGGTTTTGATATTGGTATATGGCTTCGATAATTTTGAGATGATTTCCACCATATTTTGAGGTGATAGTCTATCAAGACTTGATGTGATTTATGACATGGTGATTTGTTTTATGCCTTGTGTATGATTTTTTTGGGCATATTTTGAGATGATTTCAACCATATTTTGAGATGGTAGTCTATCAAGGACTTGATATGGTTTATGACATAGTGATTTGCTTTATGCCTTGCGTGTGATTGTTTTGAGCATATTGTTAATTCTATTTTGTTGCATGTCATATTTTTATTTTTATTATCATGTCTCTCACCCTTTTGATTAGTTGTAACTTGATTCATTTATTATATTTTTGTATAATACTCGGGTCAGGCCGAGACCATGTAGGTAGCAGGGCTTAGCTTTTGGACTTGCGCTAGCGGAAGTTAGACTTGTTATACTTTTGTGATTGATGCATGTATATGTATAGATTTTTTGAGTTAGAGACTCATTATACATGTATATTTTGGCTAGCTAGTATTAGTTGATGGTGTTGTATTATTATGCTATTATGTGAGACTAGACTTATATTTTTGTGGACTCACCACTATGTTATGACATTTATCCCTACATTGTGATTTGTGATATATCTTGGATATCTGTTATATTTCATATTCTTATAGATATATTGAGTCTTTGTGTTATTGCTTCGTGCCGATACTGTTCATGTCGTTTTATTATTTGTTGAGGTATATGAGACATGTCAGTATCAACCCGAAGTAATTTCACGATGGTAACTCCTTTTAAAGCCTTATTCTCCGGATTAGCGGAGGATATTATTCATAATATTCTTTGTTAATCTAGGAATAAATGGTGGAGCATTACAGCTTGGTATAAGAGCGGGTCTGAAACAATGTAACATTTGTTTTTTTCACAAATCCTAACCTAGTATGACCCCATGCCATGTCCCCTTAGTTGTGTGGTAGGTAGATATATAAGGGATAGGAATAGTTGATGGTTATTGAGGTAATCAATTAGGCACATATTTGATATTTTATTATATAAAGTATTTTTATTGTATTGAAATCCCCTCTCTATTTGTTAATCCTTAATTGAATTGGAATAAAGACGGGAGTCATAGGATGAAGTGTTGAACTGACAAGTAGTGTTGATATTGGTAATTGGAGTTGTTTCTTGAGTGGTTTTGTCAAGGGAAGTTGTCGATTAGGGGAATTGTATAAGACCCTAATTGGTATCTCACAATGGGGTTGTCTTCTAACTTCGTGTTGTGAAGGAGCGAGATGTTTTGAATGTGATCCTTTATGGTCAGAGTTGTGCAATGAAGGCTAAAGAATAATTTCGCTGAAGTCGATTAATTGTTTTTTGTTGTATGCTTATTTAAAATATATGATACGGTTGGAATATATATATATATATATACATATGTGTATATGTATATATGTGTATGTAGCCCAGATTATAAAAATATAATTATTGGAAAATTTCTTTGCATAATCTTTGCTTGTTTGATTGATTAAATGGATGTTGTATGTAATGTGTGCTATTATTATATTCTATGTATGCTTTTGAAATTTTGTAAATAAATGATTTCGATCAAGAAAAATTTTAATTTTTGAAAATGATAAAAAGGTTTTTTCATCCATTATTTGTTAAAGGTTGGAATTTATTCCTATTTTGGGAGAGCTTTAAGATTTGTTGTGTTGGGTTGTTTGGAAGATGTTTATGGATTTTGATCGAAACATGGAACGCTATTGTGTCGATAGGAATTCCTAAACATTGGAGAGAGACGCTTTGACATAACAAATAGTAATTTTGATAGAAAACAAAATTTTTGGATTTTAAATAATTTAAATGAATGTTCTGACCGTTGGATAAGAGTGGAAAGCTGGGAAACTAGGGCAATGCGATGTTGATACTTATATCGTCAACCTTGCACCCGAATGTAGTGGTTAACCATTTTGTTTATGTCTTGGCATTTATTCTAGTGAGATGTATGAGGGGAAAATTTTACTTTAGAAGTAACGTTGAGGAGAAAAAATATATATGTATACATTTGAGAAGAATATTTGATGATTTTAGTTTTGACATGGATGTGTTAAATTAAATTATTTATGTTAGTTGACTGTTAGTTTATATTTGATCCCTGAATCCTTTAAATTATGGAATTGTTAATAAATAAACCCTGAAAGATTTCTTTAAAAATTTGAGTTGGCAATTTAGAGTTTCAAGAAAATATTAAATAATAAATGTGTTAAGATATTAAAATAATATAAAAATTTGTTATTGGATTGTACATTTAGGTTCTGAGCAATTATTGGGTTATTTTAAAATTAAGTAATGTGGTTAGTTGATATTATCTCCTATATCTTGTCTTAAAAGTAAATGGATTTTCGTATATTTTGAAGATATAAAACTTAGAATGTTTATATGTAATTTCGAATGGAGATTTTAAGTGTGCAGTTCTAAAATGTACGGCTAAGAAGTTAAAAAATGGAAATTCTTGACTTAAAAAGGAAATGGTGAAATTCCATTTTATGGTTTTATTATTCAGAAAGGATTAAGCTATAATGATTTTAAATTTCGTTGATAATTGAATGGCTCTTTGGTTGGAAAGTATTTATAATACTCATTTCTTTGGTTGATTGAAAATTCTTGAAACACCTTATGTGACGCCTCACACCGAGAGCCTCGTTAACAAAGAGTATTACATAGATAATACTGTCGGCTAACGCGGACAATAGAGTATAATGGAAGCGACCATGTGCAATCTTACCTTAACTATTCACTAAATATGTCGAAAAGTAAAAACACATTAAAATACAACCTATTCAATAAATATTTAAAGCAAAACTACAATGGCTATAGGATCTATCAGAAGAAAATATAACAACTCAAATGTAATATACATCACAGAACAGTCGATCATAATATACACATACACAGATACACCACAGAGTATACAAAATAATACATGTCAAGTGGTACAGGAGACCACCATATACAGACGAGACGAAAGAGTATAAATCAGAGTTATAACAGATATAGACTACAAAAGACGCTATAACAAAATAAAGCTAGCGAATAGTCCATGCGGAAGCAAAATAGGCTAAGTCCCCAAAAGCACCTAACCTGAAACATCTCGGTCTGACCCGAGTATAAAATACACGGGTCAGTCTAGATAACAAATCAGTTAGATAAAATGAACACTAATAAACCTGCAAGGTCATACAGTATAACAAATATCTCTAGGGGAGATAACACAATCATCAACAAAAGATGAATCATATAGAACAAGCCTCATATCATCGGCAACATATAGAAACAAAGGATACAACTATCCCAAAACAAGCCAATAGGCAAACAACAAATACCAATAAGGTATACAAGTTCCACAAGGTAAACGCTATACTCCATGCGGCTCAAAAAGACCAATACCGAAGGGCGATACCAAGGGAATATACATATAAATGAAACATCATAAAATTTGCTCGAGCTCAGTACTGTACAAACAAGGATCCATGAGCCCGAAGACTCCAAACCCAAGTATCACCCATGCGGCACATAAGGCCAACATCAGAGCGAAACTATATAGGGCAACAAACCCGAAGGCACACACCCGAAGGCAACATACCCGAAGGCAACAAACCTAGGGAGACAGTCCGAAGACACTATCCCAGAGGCAACAAACCGTAGTGGTGAAGGTCGAAGACCCAGTACTGGACACCACTAACTGGCGGAATGTGTCACAACTCTCGAAAAGGAATCCGAAAAGTGTTAACGTATGTCCCATAACCACTCGTTCGCACTAAACGGTTTACCATCCGTCAGTCCCTTTCACACTCAAAGCAGTACAAAGTTTACCTCATATCATCAATAAACCAAACCCGAAGGTCAAAACAATCAATCGAATAGGTCGAGGATTAATCGAAAAGATAAACGCACAGATTCATGGTCCGTGTTTTGCCCAACCATTTAATCACCCTTCCACTTCGTTCGAAGTGAGAAAGTGTGTGTGTTTTAAATAGAATTTATAAATTAGAGAAACGAACTTTTAAATGCGATTCGAGAGATTATTTTATAAAAACCCTTGGATAAAATTAAAAGGAACCATCAAAGTCAAAACAATTGATAATCATACATAGGATCATCATGAATCGATTCAAATTGAAAATTCAATCCCAAAAGGCAAAGTGGGCTGAAACAGCAGGTTCAGTCGACTGAACAGAGTTTTCAGTCGACTGACCCTATACCTGGAAAATTTTCCAGGTTCAGGAAACTTTCTGTTTCCAGGTTCAGTCGACTGTGCAGAGTTTTTCAATCGACCGAATCGTGCCTGGAAACTCTCGGGTTTCAGGTTCAGTCGACAGTGCAGAGTTTTCAGTCGACTGAATCATGCCTGGGCTGTTTTCCGGCCTTATTCAAATGAAGAGCAAACTCTCCCAAAATGCAATCGGACGAACATTGGCTCTAAGGGCTTATGCCAATCGACAACCCGGCCCTATATGTTCCTCGATGCATCACCAAAACATGATTAAAACATCAAAGTTAGGATTTCAAAGATTTGAACCCAAAACACTAAAAATTGGTATATTCCCCAATTCAACCCAAACCAATTGCAAGTGCATATGAACAAGGTGTTAGGAATTCATACCTAACATCAATGAAATCAAGAGAAGTAGATGTGAGTTCAAAACTCACCTTTTTACGCAAAACAAAGAAGATGAAGAAGCACAATTGCAAGGGATCAACCAACTACACTCCACTTCAACACTACAAGCTTCAATCTAGAATCAAAAGCAAGTATTTCCTAAGTTAGGGTTAGGAAATTACTGAAATTGAAGAGGAGAAAAGATGGAGAAGGTGGAGATGAACTTACCAATGGATTTTCTTTGATTTTGGAGCAAGAATCAAGTTACAAAGGAGAAACTAGGGCTTGCTAATTTCTATTTCTCTTTCCTTTCCCCCATTTCAGTTTTTAGTTTGAGAAATAAAAATGAAATGAAGATGAAATGAAGAGAAGGGTTGAGCTAGAGGTTAAGTGAGCTAGTGGGCTGAATCCAACCCCAAACCCAATAGGAAAAGTAGCCAAAATTTCACAAACTCCAAACATATCAAAGATTATACTCAAAAAGATCGCAAACGCCATTTTGGACTCAATGGAAATGGTTTCGAGCTCCAATTCGGCCATTTGCAGAAAGTAACATTTCGGACCCCAAAATCCGAATAATGGCGCTATATTTAAATCAAACATTTAAATATAAAATCGTTAAATATGCGGGTTGTTACAGATATCCCCTCCTTACAAAATTGCGTCCCCGCAATTCCTAGAGACGATATTTGTAACAACTACATACATACAACATACAAAAGAAAGAATAAACTTTAGACACAGAAATAGACTTACCATTACGAAGCAAGGATAGAAAACCTGGATAAGATCGCTCGATATACTCTCTGGTTTCCCAAGTACAGTCATTGGGATTAGCGGACCATTGAACTTTAACGAGCGGCACGTCCTTGTTCCGAAGGTGTCGCACCTCCGTGTCAAGCACGCGAATAGGTTGCTGTACAATAGATAAGTCCGGTGAGATCTCAAGCTCTTGCAAATCAGGAGAATCAATTACAGAATCCGATTCTCGAAGACACTTTCGAAGTTGCGAGACGTGAAACACGTCATGAATGCCAGATAAATGAGCTGGAAGTGAAACTCTAAAAGCCACAGGGCCAATACGTTCAGTAATAGAAAACGGTCCTATATAACGAGGAGCCAATTTTCCAGTCGCACTAAAACGCATAACCCCTTTCAAAGGAGAAACACGAATAAAAACAAGATCGCCGATCGAGAACTCGAGAGGCTTCCTACGGTTGTCCGCGTAGGATTTCTGGCGACTCTGTGCCTCTTTCATCCTCAATCGAATAAGATCAATCTTCTCAGAAGAATGACGAACAAAGTCCGGGCCAAGAATAAGCTTCTCCCCAGATTCCAACCAACAAGAAGGTGATCGACATGGCCTTCCGTATAAGGCTTCGAAAGGAGCCATACCGATACTAGACTGAAAACTATTGTTGTAGGAGAACTCTACAAGAGGTAGGTGATCCTCCCAACAACCACCGAAATCAAAAATACAAATACGGAGAAGATCTTCCAAAATACGATTCACCCGTTCAGTTTGTCCGTCAGACTGCGGATGATAAGCTGTAGAAAAATTAAGCTTTGTTCCCAAAGCTTGCTGAAGACTCTTCCAAAAATGACCCGTGAATAAAGGATCACGATCACTCACAATAGAACTAGGAACACCGTGAAGTCTCACGATTTCCTTGACATACAACTTAGCCAAATGCGAAGCTGTCCTATTAGACTTAATAGGGACAAAATGAGCAGACTTGGTGAGGCGATCAACAATAACCCAAATACTAGAATGACCTGATCTCGAACGAGGTAGGCCGTCAAAAAAATCCATAGAAATTTGATCCCACTTCCACAATGGAATCTCAAGAGGTTGAAGAAGTCCAGAAGGACGCTGATGTTCGGCCTTCACACGTTGACATGTCATGCAGTTGCTCACATAACTCGCCACATCGCGCTTCATGCCTTCCCAATAATAAAGACGATGCATATCGGCATACATCTTACTACTACCGGGATGTATGGTATACTTAGAACGATGGCAATCATCAAGAATGTCATGCCTAAGTGCAAAATCAGAAGGCACAAAAAGACGGTTCTTCTTACAAAGACACCCATGAGAATCAATGCTAAAATCTTGCAACGCCTCATCACAAGATCCAGACTCACAAAGCTGAAAAAAATGCAACAAATCAGGATCACGCCGCTGAGCATCGGCAATACGATCCAATAAAATAGGTCGAGCTCCCAAACTAAATAATAGAATAGGAGAATCAGAAGATGAACCTTGATCACGAATTTCACAAAAAGATAGAGTTTCAAGAATATTCCATTCGGCAAGCATCATAGAAATAACAGCCGAATGTTTACGACTAAGCGCATCTGCAACACGATTACCCTTACCAGGGGTAAACTGGATATCAAAGTCATAGGAAGCAAGAAACTCGAGCCAACGCTGTTGTCTCATATTGAGTTCCTTCTGAGTAAACAAATACTTCAAAAATTTATGATCGGTATAGAGAATGAAGCGCTCGCCCAATAAATAATGTCGCCAAATCTTCAAGGCAAAGACAATGGCGGCTAACTCAAGATCATGAGTGGCATAGCGAACTTCATTCGGACGCAGTTGCCTAGAAGCATAAGCAACTACCCAATCTCTCTGCATAAGCACAGCACCGAGACCACTACCACACGCATCGGTGTAGACAACAAGATCATGATTCCCTTCGGGAACCACAAGAATAGGAGCATTAGTGAGAAGTTCTTTCAATGTCTGAAAGGAAGCTTCACACTTGTCGGACCAAATAAAACGAATGCCTTTCCGAGTAAGGCTTGTGAGAGGAAGCACAACACGGGAAAAGTTCTTAATGAACCGCCGGTAATAACCCGCCAATCCAAGGAAACTACGAATCTCATGCACATTCTCAGGCCTCTTCCAATACTGGATGGCTTCGATCTTTGAGGGATCGACAGAAATGCCATCGGAAGATACAACATGGCCTAAGAACTTAACCTTATTCTCCCAAAAGTAGCACTTGGAGAATTTGGCTTTAAGCAGATGACGACGAAGAGTACTCAAGACAATTCTCAAGTGATTAGCATGCTCAGCTTCAGACTTAGAATAAATAAGGATATCATCAATGAAGACAAGAACAAACTTATCGAGATATTCCCGGAATACCCGATTCATGAGGTCAACAAAGAAAGCAGGAGCGTTCGTCAAACCGAACGGCATAACGAGCCACTCAAAAGAACCATAACGAGTGCGGAAAGCGGTAAGAGGTATGCTATCCTCCGCGACTCGTAACTGATGAAAACCTGTGGCAAGGTCAAGCTGAGAAAAGACCTTGGCACCACTCAATAGATCGAACATATCATCGATCCTAGGCAATGGATACCTATTTCTAATGGTCAACTCGTTAAGCTTGCGATAGTAAATGCAAAGCCTAAGAGTTCCATCAGACTTCTTCACAAAAACGACCGCGGATCCCCATGGAGAAAAACTGGACTGAATCAACTGCTTGGACTCGAGCTCTAAAAGCTGCTTCTTGAGTTCCTCATTTTCCTTTGTAGACATCCTCGTGGGAGGACGACTAACTGGCCGCGCGCCTGGAATGAGATTAATGCGGAACTCAATTGGCCGTTTGGGTGGCAAACCCGAAACAGGTTCAAAAACATCAGAAAAGTCACAAGCAATAGGAATACGAGATACATCATCACCATCTCGCGAATCAAGAGAATACAAAGCCATCTCGGAATTATCCACATCCCGAAGAACAAGAGATAACTGAGAAGGTGAATCAGGATGACAAAGATATAAAATTCTCTCGGAACAAATAATCCTGGCATCGTACCTCACTAGCCAGTCCATACCAAAAATCATATCAAAACCCAAATGAGAAACAACGTGCAGATTCGCACGGAAAGAAAAGCCACATAAAACAATCTCAATATCATCACAAAGCAAACTAAGGGTCGCGGATCCCCCAATAGGATTCGCAATCCTTAAAGAAGTAACCATACAAGAAACATCCAAAGATAAATCATCTACAAGCTTCTTCGATACGAAAGAATGTGAAGCACCCGTATCGAAAAGAACTCGTATACTATGATCATGAAATAGAATTGAACCCTCCAAAATAGATGGAGTCATACCTTTGGATTGAGAAGGACCTCCAGAAGCATTAGCCACATTGAGCTTGCCAGATTTTGCGTTAGCAGGAGCAGTAGGACAAGCAGAAACATGATGACCTTCCTTCTTGCAATTACGGCAGAAGAGAGGCTTTGGACAAGCTCGAATAATATGATCCGGAGAACCACAATTAAAACACTTCCGAACGAAAGGTGTTACGGAAGATTGAGGCTGAGAGCTAGGACCACCGGTCTTCTTCTTCTTATAAGGAAAAGGCTTCTTCTGAATTGGAAACTGCTTCTTGTTGGGGTTTCTGGAAACCTCAACATCAACATCACTATCACACTCCTTCTCGGCGGTCTCGAGATGAAGCGCCGAATCAACCAATTCCTCAAAAGAAAGTTTAAGCTCGAGCAACAAGGACTTCTTAAGATATTTCTTAAGGCCTGAAACAAACTTCAAATTCTTCTTATAAGAAGTGCTGATGAATTCAAGACCATACTGAGATAAAGCCTCGAACGATGCGACATACTCAGAAACAGAAGATTTCCCTTGCTTCAACTCAAGGAAGCGACGGGTCAATAAAACTTTTTCAGATTCAGGAACGAACTTGAGTTCAAATCGTCCGCGAAACTGAGTCCAAGAAAGAGTAGACTCATCAATTTCAGCTACAAGAAGCTCATACCAGTCAAGAGCACGCTCTTGTAATAAGCTAGAAGTTACAAGAACTCTATCATGGTCAGAAAGATCCATGCGAGAGAAAATACGCTCGCACGTGCGAAGCCAAGCTTGGACTTCAAGAACAGACTCGGAGCCCTTAAACGGCTTTCCTCCAAGATGAGCAAAATCACTGCACTGACGTGCAAAAGCAGACTTGCGAGGTGGAGACACTCGAGGAGGAACGAGAGGCTGAGTGCTCCTAAACAATTCCAAAAATTGATCGGCAGACATATATACGCCATCCGGATGCGAGCCACTAGATTGCCCAGCATCCGAACGTCGACCCCTGCCTCTTCCAGACATAAGCTGAAAGTAAGATAAGAACAAGATTATTCACAAGGTAGATATTACAATATGGGATACTACGGAATAAAATGCATTCCAAGACGTATTTCCAATATCTATCTAACCTTGATGGAATAAAGAGACACGATGACTCAAGGATCTGTATCACTTGTACACTTTGATGTACCATAATATGTGCATCTATTCTGTGTTTATCATATTTTGTTCTGAATTCAGCTCTGATACCACGCTGTGACGCCCCACTCCGAGAGCCTCGTTAACAAAGAGTATTACATAGATAATACTGTCGGCTAACGCGGACAATAGAGTATAATGGAAGCGACCATGTGCAATCTTACCTTAACTATTCACTAAATATGTCGAAAAGTAGAAACACATTAAAATCCGACCTATTCAATAAATATTTAAAGCAAAACTACAATGGCTATAGGATCTATCAGAAGAAAATATAACAACTCAAATGTAATATACATCACAGAACAGTCGATCATAATATACACATACACAGATACACCACAGAGTATACAAAATAATACATGTCAAGTGGTACAGGAGACCACCATATACAGACGAGACGAAAGAGTATAAATCAGAGTTATAACAGATATGGACTACAAAAGACGCTATAACAAAATGAAGCTAGCGAATAGTCCATACGGAAGCAAAATAGGCTAAGTCCCCAAAAGCACCTAACCTGAAACATCTCGGTCTGACCCGAGTATAAAATACACGGGTCAGTCTAGATAACAAATCAGTTAGATAAACTGAACACTAATAAACCTGCAAGGTCATACAGTATAATAAATATCTCTAGGGGAGATAACACAATCATCAACAACAGATGAATCATATAGAACAAGCCTCATATCATCGGCAACATATAGAAACAAAGGATACAACTATCCCAAAACAAGCCAATAGGCAAACAACAAATACCAATAAGGTATGCAAGTTCCACAAGGTAAACGCTATACTCCATGCGGCTCAAAAAGACCAATATCGAAGGGCGATACCAAGGGAATATACATATCAATGAAACATCATAAAATTTGCTCGAGCTCAGTACTGTACAAACAAGGATCCATGAGCCCGAAGACTCCAAACCCAAGTATCACCCATGCGGCACATAAGGCCAACATCAGAGCGAAACTATATAGGGCAACAAACCCGAAGGCACACACCCGAAGGCAACATACCCGAAGGCAACAAACCTAGGGAGACAGTCCGAAGACACTATCCCAGAGGCAACAAACCATAGTGGTGAAGGTCGAAGACCCAGTACTGGACACCACTAACTGGCGGAATGTGTCACAACTCTCGAAAAGGAATCCGAAAAGTGTTAACGTATGTCCCATAACCACTCGTTCGCACTAAACGGTTTACCATCCGTCAGTCCCTTTCACACTCAAAGCAGTACAAAGTTTACCTCATATCATCAATAAACCAAACCCGAAGGTCAAAACAATCAATCGAATAGGTCGAGGATTAATCGAAAAGATAAACGCACAGATTCATGGTCCGTGTTTTGCCCAACCATTTAATCACCCTTCCACTTCGTTCGAAGTGCGAAAGTGTGTGTGTTTTAAATAGAATTTATAAATTAGAGAAACGAACTTTTAAATGCGATTCGAGAGATTATTTTATAAAAACCCTTGGATTAAAATTAAAAGGAACCATCAAAGTCAAAACAATTGATAATCATACATAGGATCATCATGAATCGATTCAAATTGAAAATTCAATCCCAAAAGGGAAAGTGGGCTGAAACAGCAGGTTCAGTCGACTGAACAGAGTTTTCAGTCGACTGACCCTATACCTGGAAAATTTTCCAGGTTCAGGAAACTTTCTGTTTCCAGGTTCAGTCGACTGTGCAGAGTTTTTCAGTCGACCGAATCGTGCCTGGAAACTCTCGGGTTTCAGGTTCAGTCGACTGTGCAGAGTTTTCAGTCGACTGAATCATGCCTGGGCTGTTTTCCAGCCTTATTCAAATGAAGAGCAAACTCTCCCAAAATGCAATCGGACGAACATTGGCTCTAAGGGCTTATGCCAATCGACAACCCGGCCCTATATGTTCCTCGATGCATCACCAAAACATGATTAAAACATCAAAGTTAGGATTTCAAAGATTTGAACCCAAAACACTAAAAATTGATATATTCCCCAATTCAACCCAAACCAATTGCAAGTGCATATGAACAAGGTGTTAGGAATTCATACCTAACATTAATGAAATTAAGAGAAGTAGATGTGAGTTCAAAACTCACCTTTTTATGCAAAACAAAGAAGATGAAGAAGCACAATTGCAAGGGATCAACCAACTACACTCCACTTCAACACTACAAGCTTCAATCTAGAATCAAAAGCAAGTATTTCCTAAGTTAGGGTTAGGAAATTACTGAAATTGAAGAGGAGAAAAGATGGAGAAGGTGGAGATGAACTTACCAATGGATTCTCTTTGATTTTGGAGCAAGAATCAAGTTACAAAGGAGAAACTAGGGCTTGCTAATTTCTATTTCTCTTTCCTTTCCCCCATTTCAGTTTTTAGTTTGAGAAATAAAAATGAAATGAAGATGAAATGAAGAGAACGGTTGAGCTAGAGGTTAAGTGAGCTAGTGGGCTGAATCCAACCCCAAACCCAATAGGAAAAGTAGCCAAAATTTCACAAACTCCAAACATATCAAAGATTATACTCAAAAAGATCGCAAACGCCATTTTGGACTCAATGGAAATGGTTTCGAGCTCCAATTCGGCCATTTGCAGAAAGTAACATTTCGGACCCCAAAATCCGAATAACGACGCTATATTTAAATCACATTTAAATATAAAATCGTTAAATATGCGGGTTGTTACACCTTACCCTAGATTTTGATAGAAAGCCTAAATTAGCAATGTGTTTGTAAGAGGAAAAAAATTATGGTGCAGATTGAGTTTTTAATTATTTGGTTTTAGAAAAGGGGCTTGCTAGATGATTAAAATGGTTGTTTTGAGAATGTAAATATGTGTGTTTATAGATTTTTCTCATGAATGAAGTGTATATTTTATATAGATGAAACTAAATGGTTAAGCTATATATAAATCTTAAAAGTTGTTTTAAATTGAGAAAGTGAAATTGAAATTTCAAAAGTTGATTTAGAATTTTATAATGTGTGAAATGAGAAACATAATGAATAACATTATTTAGACTTGTTAAATCTTTTGTAAGAGCTAATTAGAGATGGTTAACAAGAGGATTTTAATTAGTTATGTTGGAAAGGATAAAAATCAAATTTTATTCATTTCGAATGATTTACGAATAAGACAATTGTATTTGAATAATATTTGAGAATTTCAAATCTATTTAAGAAATGGGATGAGGTGTTAAACTCTAGTAAAAATTTGTTTCACTTTTTGATTGGAGAGTTTGATCTCATTTGGCTATGAAATGAATTATTTACATTTGAAAATAATTGGAAGAATAGTAGGAATAATTTTTAAATCTCTAAAGTATTAGTGAATTCAAGTTGATTTTTATATTTCATTTGTAGAATATGGGAAAAAATTCAGTATCAGTTATATAATTTCTTCCATTGACCTTATACTTAAAATTTGAGTTTTGAAAAATAAATGTATATATATATATGTGTGTGTGTATACACAATTTTAGAAATGAATGTTGGATGGTTTAAATTGTAAATAAATCTAATGATTTGGATCTCTTGCATTGCCAATTAAGTGCTTAAAATGGATGGTTTAACCCTTGGGAAGGTATGCACGTTTACAATGAATATCTAGTATATTTGAAAGCTAGAAGTCAATTTTGGTGTTTTTCGAAAATTTTGGAATATTGTTAAAGAGTAAAATGTTAGTTTATTAAGAATATGATATTTAAGGAAGTAGACATGTTAGCTTTATAATTCTTTTATATAACTTATAATTGAAATTTTGAATAAAATTGTATGTTAGGCATGTAAATTCTAATTTAAAAGTGGTATAATATTATTAGAGGTAGAACTTAAAAGGAAATTATTTGCTTATGGTGTATGTATAACTTTGGAATGATTTTATAACTCCATTTTGTCAAGTTACCCTTAAAAAAATTGAAATCGTGTTTAAATGTGAAGATTAATCTCAGCTCGAAATTTAAAAATATAAAACTTTTTTGGCCATAACTTTTGATCCATAAATCTGAATTTAGTGATCTTTATCTTGGTGGAAAGCTAAGAATCGTAATAACAACTTTCATGTTTTGAATTCTGGAAAATTTGAAGTTTATGAGGTGGCAAGTTGATTTTGGGATAACTGGGTTGAATGTGATTTTTTGGAAAATTTTGGTTTTCGTTGATGCATTTGAATCTTTATATGCATATGTGTTTTTGTAATGGACGTATAGTATATAGTAGTTATTTTTATATGTAAAACTTTACAGTTATGAATGGCATAATGGGATAGGTGGTTTTGGGCAAAGAGAAATGGCAGAATTACCATGTTCGAGTAGGTGTTGCATGCCTTTGGGGTATAGCGAGATAAGTATTAATTTATATGCTATTGTTTTTGTAGTTAATTATGTTCCCATGATCAAGATGTCTTTTCATAGAGTTATAGATATTCTTGTGTATTTTGAGGTTTTGAAATGTCCTCCGTGCAAAGGAGACGGTGAAAATTTTCAAAATTGCCGATACTTAGAAAATATTTGTATTCATTACGGCAGGTATAAGTCTCAATTTTCAAATATTTTAAGTAGGTGCTTTAGTATTTGTTGTGTGGTTGCTTGGCAATGATTTTTATTTGCATAGTGCATCATAGTGTGTGAGTAAATAATAGATGGATGTAATGCTAGTATAGCACGTTGTGAATTCCTCTTTGAGGAGGAATTGCGAGAACGAGATTTTCTTAAGTGGAGGGGTTCTGTAACATCCCGAAAAATAGAGCTTGCTAGTTAAATGAGATAAATATTTTATTTTAGAATTTAAAATATAATCTTGGAATTATAAACGTAAATTTGGGATTTAAAATTTAATTTAGATGTTTTTGGGAGTAAAATCGATTTTTTTAACATCAAGTAAAGGTTTAAATATAGAATAAATTATTTTCACAAGCCAGGAATATTTTTATAGGAATTATAAAGATAAGAAACAGTTAATTTTGGGTTTACCCTCAACTTTGAGAATTTTGAATAAATTGTTTGATATTGTAATCTTTGTTAAAATGGGTTTAAAATTATTTAAATAACGATACGAGAGTTATAAAAGTACTTTCATTTTTATTTTTGTATTGGAATTCTTTTAGAATTTAATCATGTAGCTTTTATATGAGAGTAAATGAAGTAAAAGAGGGAAAATTTGCTAAGTATTATTCATGAGCTAAGCCCACTAACTCATGTATGAAAACCTTCTCATTAAACATCTCAACAACCTATTTTCCCCTCACCAATAAAAAAAATTCATGTTCAAAACTTCTTTGTTGCTTTCATTTACTTCGTGAATCCCTAAGCGCAAATCTTCCCATTTTAATTCCAATAAAATCGGAAAAATTCAAGAAAAATCAAAGGGAAACATTTTAGTCCCTATTACATCCCTTTGAACAATCAAAACTAAGTTTTGTTGTGTTTTTTATTTCTCATGATTCCATGAATTTCATTTAGTGAGGAAATAAAAGGAGTTTGGGAGTTACAGAGGCCATAGCAAGATTTAGAAGCATATAGCCAGCTATAACATCAATTGGAGGTGAGTTCTCCTCAAAAGTACAATAATATAGGATTATGGAATTCATATATTGCATGTTTGAGAGTTGTGGAACTCTTGAATGAAGGGAATTTATGTATACATGCTTGTTTTGGTCATGGTTGATTTTTTTGATCGTGTTAATGACCATATTCTTCCCACTAGCCATCATAACTTGCATATATTGGTTGCATATATTCCGACATAAGGTACTAAGCCATAGTGCATGATTGTTGTCATGTTTGGTTGCATAGAATGACATCTGTGAAGTGATTTGCATAAGTGAATTTCGATTTTTATTAAATGAGAGATCTAGAATTTTGGAGCATTTATCTTCAATTTAATTCGTATGGCTCCGAGACTCTCACTATGGCATCATTACGCCACCAAGGGTTCACTACGATTGCCAGAATCGAATTTCATGAGGTTTTGAATTCAAATTAAAGTTTTTGTTTTTCGGAACAGAGTTCTCAATATTTCAAGACCTAAAAATGAAACAGCCATATCTTTTGATCGGTATGTCAAAATTAGGTTATTCTTTTTTAGAATTCATGCTAAGTTTACCGTCTTCAACTTTCATATTTTGAATTTTATGTGATTTTTGGTTCGATTTGGCTTTTTAATCCGCATCCCTGTGGAATTAAAACTTACTCAAAGTTTTGTAATTTCAAGACCAAAAAATGAAGTGGCCATATCTTACTGTATGTCGGAAGACTCGTTTATTGAATTCAGGATAAGGTTACCATATTCAACTTCTATGTTTTGAGTTTTACAAGATTCTGGTGTTTAGACGATCGAATTGGCTTTTTAAGTCGTGGTCCTGTGGAATTTAAATTTACTCAAAGTTTTGTAATTTCCAGACTTGAAAAATGAAATAGCCATATCTTTTGATCATTAAGTCGGAATTTGGTGATCCTTTTTTTGAATTCAAGATAAGGTAACAATCTTCAACTTTCATGTTTAAGTTTTATAAAATTATGGCAATTGAAAGCTCAACCTTATGAATATCAATTTTCTGAGTTTGATATTTTTAAAACTTGAAAATGAAATTGCCATATCTTTCGATCTTTAAGTGGGAATTAGGTGACTCTTTTTCTATATTCTAGCTAAGGTTACCAACTTCAACTTTATCCTTTGAGTTTAATAAAATTTTGAGGTTTAGCTCTTTTTCTAAATTCTAGATAAGGTTACCAACTTCAACTTTATCCTTTGAGTTTAATAAAATTTTGAGGTTTAGATTTTCAAAATGTAAATCAAATGCCTAATCCCGGTGAATATCAATTTGCTGATTTTGATATTTTTAAAACCTAAAAATGATATCGCCATATCTTTTGATCCTTAAGTCGGAATTAGGTGATTCATTTTCTGAATTCAAGCTAAGGTTACCATCTTCAACTTTATTGTTTTCAGTTTATAAAATTTTGGTGTTTAGATTTTCGAAATGGCAATCGAATGCATTAGGAACAATTTTATTAGTTTGATATTTTTAAAATCTGAAAATGAAATCACCATATTTTTGGTTCTTTAATCAGAACAAGGTGATTATTTTTTTGAATTCAAGCTAAGGTTACCATCCTAAACTTTCATGTTTTGAGTTTTATAAAATTTTATGGTTTAGATTTTTGAAATGGCAATCGAATGCCTTATCCCTACAAATATCAATTTTCTGAGTTTGATATTTTTAATACTTCAAAATGAAAGCGCCATATCTTTTGATCCTTATGTCGGAATTAGGTTATTCTTTTTTGAATTCAAGCTAAGCCTACTAAATTCAACTTTAGTATTTTGGGTTTTATAAAATATTGAGGTTTAGATTTTCGAAAGGGCAATGAAATGGCTCAACCCTGTGAATATCAATTTCTCGAGTTTGATATTTTTAAAATCTCAACAAGAAATCGCCATATCTTCTGATCCGTAAGTCAGAATCAAGTGATTCTTTATTTGAATTCAAGCTAAGGTTACTGTCTATGATATTATTCATTTTAACATTTTGATCCTTATAATGTCTTTTTTATATATAATTATTCATAAATTTTGATTAATTCCATTCTATGAGATAAGAATTGATTTTAAACGGATTAGAATTATTAACAGGTTATAGAATGGTAGTGTTAAATCTAGTCCGGATATTATCTTGACTTGTCGAATAAAGAAATTAGTGAAACTCACTAGCTTTTAGTAAATATTCGAATAATGTCGAATATTTATAGATATTCGAATAATGTCGGATATTTATTGGATGTTCGATCGATATTCGATTAGTTACTTTTGGATGTGTTTGACACTTACGGATGGTGTACTACTTGGGGAGTTTGGCATTTAGAGGTGATAGATCCCTAAGCGACCACGGTCCAACTCTTGCTGATATGATATCAGAACTTATGTTTTGACACGCAAGTCCGTTTTGTTTTTCGGTGACTTATTCATGATTAAGAGATGTGCCCTTCTAGTTTTCTAATGACCTCCATCTTATATGAGTTGTTGCCCGTTTAGATTTTCGGTGGCTGCATACCCATCGATCTTGTTGCTCTGTATAGATTTCCAGTGACCGGTGGTTCTGGGCTAGTGAGTGCCGTCTAGTTTTCTGGTGCACTCATGAAATCTACGTAGTGAGCCTTTGGTTGAGGTCTCGTCCTGTTGCACTTTGATCGAGATGAGAGACTATTATTATAGTTATGTTTAGTGTTCATGTAATCATTCCCATTGATCATCAAAGTATCTTGGCTTTGATATTGGTATATGGCTTTTATAATTTTAAGATGATTTTCGCCATATTTGGAGTTGATAGTCTATCAAGACTTGATATGGTTAATGACAGGTGATTTGCTTTATGCGTTGCATGTGATTATTTTGGTCATATTATTGGTTCTCTTTTGATGCATGTCGTATTATTATTATTTTATTATCATGTCTCTCACCCTTTTGATTAGTTATAACTTGACCCTTTTGTTATATTTTTGTATAATATTCGGGTCAAGCCAAGACCATGGACGTAGCAGGGCTTAGCTTTTGGACTTGGGCTAGCAGATATTAAGACTTGTTATACTTTAGTGATAGATGCATGTATATGTATATAGTTTTTGAGTTAGAGACTCATTATATATGTATATTTTAGCTAGCTAGTATTACTTGATGGTGTTGTATTATTATGCTATTATATGAACCTGGACTTGTATTTTTGCACATTCGCTATTATGTTATGACATTTATCCTTTCACTGTGATTAGTGATATATCTTGGATATCTGTTATATTTTATATTGTTTTGGATATATTGAGCTTTCATGTTATTGCTTTGTGTCGATATTGTTCATGTCATTTTATTATTTGTTGAGGTATATGAGACGTGTCAGTATTAGCCCGAAGTAATTTCACGATGGTCGCTCCTTTCAAAGCCTAATTCTCTAGATTAGTAGTGGATATTATTCATAATATTCTTTGTTAATCTAGGTATAAAAGGCGGAGTGTTACACACTTTATTGCCTAGAGCATGCATGCTGTATGAGTTAATCTAGATAGTTAAACATTATCCACGTTAAATGTTATAGTTATTTATTGAGTGTCGTCAATTGGAGCTTTTTGCCAATTTGTAGTACTCTTATTTTGTTTGATTCATGCCTGTTACTCCTGATAATAGGAGTGGATTGATCCTTGTTATTCCTGTGATGGACGGGTTCTGAAACGACCCGACTTTCTTACTACAGAAAATCGCATCATTTTTAAGAAAGAAAGGGATATAAAAGAGAAAAGATAGAGAAGAAGAAGAAAACAACATCAGAATCTAAACAGCGGAACGAATAAATTATATTAATCACATAAATATTACATAGTTTACAACTCTTATCAGAGTTACACAGATATACAACACATACTAGACAGTTATAAACACCTGTCTAGTTATACAACTCAATATAACACATAAGAACAACTCAGAGAAATCTACACAGTGGAAAACTATATATATATATATATATATATATATATCTACACTCAGAAGCCTCCTGCTCCATTGCTCCTCCACAATTCGTCAAAGCTAACCTGAATCCCTTGGCTACTCGTAAAAATTTGAGTACCCAACAGTTTATGAAAAACAAAAATAAACTCCGGGTCAAACATGGGTCTGGTGTGAGTAACAGGTTAAGGTTGCTTAACTTTTAAAAACCTTTTGAAAAGAAAGGTATCACGTAAGACTTCCCACACATAAACATGGAAAAGTTTTTACCTTACGCTAACCAAAACATTTGATAGGAAATCTGATGATATTATAATAGTGTCTTGGGTTTTCAAATAAATAAGAAATAGCCAAAATTGTTACATGATTAAATTCCAGCTACTAGCCACAAAAGTGGGTAATACAATCAAAACCGTTGGCACTTATTGGATTTTGGATTCCATACAATGGCAGGGCTACTGGGGTACCTCCCGTCACAGTGTGTGGCCTAGATCAACGTACCGAGGAGTACGCCCGCTCCCCTGCAACACAAAGCCGGACCCATTCCCTACTGAACAGTTCCGAACAAGATAACCCCGTGTTGTAGCTAGCAACCACCCACACAGCTGAATATAAAGGGACTTCTAGACAGGGGTAAATCTCGCTCTCCAACGGGAGCGACCCACGAAGCCTTGCTGCACCTCCCCTGTTTTAGCCATTCCCGGTTGATGAGGCTTGAGGCTACGATTACCTTTATAGGACACATCACTTAGAATGCTCATCGTCCACCTGACGATGTTCTGAAAGCATTCAATCCATACAAGTTCGTTCCGGTTCGAACGAAACCGAAGGCATTACCTCTTTACACTCAATTTTGGAATCACCCTCAGAGTCAACGACGATAACCCTTGCACTCTGAATCACCATCTCAAATCTATAAGAACTAGTCTGTCAACTCATTACGGAATCACCCATAGAGTTATACTGACGTATAATCCTTACACCTCGAGTCTTCACAAAGCTCCATTTTGATTCACGACCTAACATTATTTGGAATCGATGTGGTTTTCGGATATCCAAATATGGAAACTCGATCCCGGTCTCATCGAAATCCAAAGCGTGTCTTTTAGGTCCAAGTTGTTTTAAAAGTTTTAAAACAATTCAATACAGTATCTATATACACACAGATAGATAATTCATAAATCACAATTGATAATCAACATTATCAAACAACAGGTAATCCACATTATCAATTATCAAAAATGGATAATCCATATATCAACATCCCAATTGATAATCTAATTTATCATCACAATGCGATCAAGCATTCATACCACACAAAAATACTTATTTCATTTCTGAGATCACAAAGCATCCAAGACAATCAATGTCATTCATACATATGTATAAGCAATGATTTACTCATCATAATGTAATTAATTTAAAATGAATTAATTAATTATCTCTATTACTAATTAATTTAAAATGAATTAAACTAATTACTTCATTTCCAATTAATTTAAAATAAATTAAATTAATTACTTCATCAAAATATACCTTGCTTACTCAATCATTTAATTGATTAAAATCAATTAATCATTCATTATTAATCACCTTAATTAATCACCCTTGATTAATTACCCTTAATTACATTCATGTAATTATCCTCAATTAATTTCACAAAATTAATTATTCTCAACTAAACAGTAATTAACCTTTAATTACTTCAATTAATCATTTAATCATAATTAATTACATTAATCCTAAATTAATTAATTAATTAATTATCTTTAATTACTTATCATAATTAATCATCTTTAATTACATCATTAATTAAAATAATTAATAATCTTTCATTATACTTAATTAATTATCTTCTTAAATTAATTAACTTATGTAATTAACTTATAATTATTAATCCTCACAGATTAATTACATTTAGTAATTATCTAGCTTAATTACTATATTAAATAAATTAACTATCGTTAATTAATTTCTTAATTAATTCCTTGATTTATTACTAAATAATTTATCCAAATTACCTCATTCTTAAATATCTCCACTTAATTACAACCTGTAGTTATTAAACAATTACTTAACTAAGTAATTTCCAAATTATTAATTACATATAGTAATTATTTATAAAACCCAAGTGTTTAAAATTAATTAAAATAAATTAATTAAAATAAACAATCATATTAAACTAAATTAATTACATTTAGTAATTAATTTCTTAATTACTTCATAAAGTAATTTCACATGTTACAATTGATTATTATTAAATTAATTAACCTAATTAATTATAAAAATTAATCATATTAATTAATTGTTAAATAATCCTGGTTGATGACCTTCATTAACCATTCTCTAATTATTTCATTTAGTAATTAACTTAAATTAATTACAATTTGAATTATATTTAATTATTCATTAATTAAAGTTAATTATCAAATAAAATAACCTTGATTTAAATCTTAATTACATAATTAATAATATTCATTCATCATTAACTAATAATCTAATTAACGATCTTAACTATAAATTGATTAATCATTAATCAATTATTAATTCCAAATTCAATTAATCAATTAAATTAATTAATTTTAATTACCTTATTAATTAAATTAATTCTGAAATATTAATCTAAATTTAATTTTCAAGATAAAACATAACTTAATTATGTTTAAAACAATTTAATTGAAACAAAGTACTTTTTGAACTACTTTTAAATTTTTATTTTAAAATACAAGTTTTAAAATAGAATAATTTTAAAACTTATCAAAGTTTAAATAATTTAAAACTTTTTAAATTGCAAATCAAACAAGTGCTATGAAATTTTTTAAAGTTAAATTCATTTCAAAATTTTAGAAATTTCAATCATTCTTAGTTTAAAACTTTCAAATTTAAATCTTCTTTTGAATTTAAAACTGAAGTTCATATTTAAACTTAGATTTTCAGATTTTAAATAAATCTTCAAATCTTACTCATATTTAAAAAAACTTATTATTAAAAGGTTTAAACTATTTACCAAAATGAAATAGTTAATTAAGTTAAATTTTTGAAACTTTAATTCATATTTAAAAACTAGGATTTGAATTTAAATCAAAAAAATTCAAACTTGAATTTGAATTTAAACTTAAACCTTACCTTAAACATAAGACTACAGATATTAAAATTTTAAAACCCAGATTTAAAAACAGTTTTTCTGAAACCTGTAAATTATAGTGAAAACCCAACTTTACTTCGAGTCTAATGCATCTCCACTCCGAGTCACCCATCCATCTTCTTCGAGCAAAACTCAAACCTTCCCCTGTTCCACAACCAACCCAACATGATCATCAGTAACTCATCGCCATGCATATGCACGGCGACTCCAGCCAACGTTGATGGCCATGGATAATCGCTACACATCAGAATTCCATCCGACAACCCATCACGAATATCCAAATCAAGCTACCACCCACGAAGTCAAATTCAACCCCCAATTCAAAACCTGTAAACAGAAAACCAGGTTTTCTGTCAAAACCTGTCAACGGCGACTATTCGCCACTCCGATCATCTGATGTCCAACCCCTCCGGCTTCGAGCTCCTTCACCCTTCAACTACACAATCACCAATTATCACAACACTCGATCCATCCTACACCTCAAACTGACTCAATGCTTAAACTTATTCAAAACTAGGGTTTAAATAAAGATTTACAAACTGCATCCAATATAACAAATTATAAAACAAATCATGATTTTTCTGAGCATCTCCTATACTTCCTCTATTACTCAAAAGAATCCCAGAGTTTCACAAGTCATGGATCACGAGAACTTGCTAAAATTTCATTCTTAGTTCAAGTACTAACTGCTACTGAAACTAAACTCTAAAAATTCTAATACTTGATTTAAAAATCAAGTTTCAATTAATACCATAGTTTACTGATACTGAAATACAAAATTAACTCGTTAAATTTTGGTTTGAATTAACATGCAGAGGCCATACTGTTTATATCTTTAACTTAAGTTTAATTAAACTTCAGGCAGTCAATCACTTCACCTAAAAAATATTTTGGTTCTAATCTACAATAAGCAAACAATTTTTAATTATTTTAAGAACAGATACTAACACAAATTTAAACAAATTTTTGTAGGATTCCTTTAAATAGGAAGATGAATTTAGAATCACAGCAGAGCATAGACAACATGCATACACAAACATATTTACACCAGGCTTTTATAAACACCAACATTACTAAATTATATCCAACATTAACATGCAACCTATTTAAAATTAAAATTTTAAGTTACTCACTTTATTTCAATGCAGAGTCAGTTTTGACTTCCTTTTGAATTTGCAGGAAAATGGTGCAGGTGCTTATGCTAGACCTTGTCTTACTTCATGTCTGAAATGATATGCAGTTTTGCTTATGTTCCCTGACTAAAATGCTTGCATGCAGATGTATTTGACAAGCTTCAAACTGAGGTTGTGCAGAAAAGATGCAAGCAAGATCATCTCCAGGTTTTAAGAACATGACGCAGGCCCTTTTTTTTTAATGACATGCAGATCAATGCAAATTGATGTTTGAATTTGAGATGAAGATGGGTTTGATTTTGAAGAAGTGGAATATGCAGATGTTGGTGAATCAATGCAAATTTGTGGATTTTGAGGATATTCAGATTTGATTTTTTTTTTATGATGGGTTTAATTTTGAAGAGGAGTTTAACTTTCAAATTTGTAAACTAATTTCAAACTTTGAACAAGAATTTAATATGAAGGTTTTGATTATGGATATGAAAAATGAGTTTTGATCTTTGTTTTGATTAAGGAAATGAAAAGGAATATGCATGAATAAAGATGCAATCTAAACTAGATGTATTTTCAGATTTAATGAAATAAAAGAAAAATTAAAACTAAAATTTACACTTGTACAAATGTTATACACTTGTCAAATTGTTATGTAAATTTTTAAACACATGTTAAATAGATGTTAAAGAATGAAACACTTGTTTCTTTTAAAATAATTAGTACTAATTTACAAACTAATGTGTATGTTAGCCTAAATTTAAGTTGTTAGTTTATATTTGAATATGTGTGTAAATTTATAAATGAAATAAAAACAAACCATGTTTATATACATATTAAAGATTAAAACAATTAAGATTTTATACTTTTGAATTTAAATTCAAACTAAATTCAAAATCAAATATTTTCAAATCAAGTTATACATATAAATTCAATTTGAGATAAAAATTACAAATTCTATTCAAAACTTATTTATAAAGACAATACACTATCAATATTGTTTTTATAAATCTCTTACTATTAAATTAAAATCATTTTAAAATAAATTATATTTTTATTAAAAAAATATCTATTTTATTAAGCCATAGAACCTTTTGTTGAATTTATTCTAAATTTAAAACTCAATCTAATTAAAATCAAAATTTCCAATTTATAATGTATATATTAGAATTTTATAACATGATTCATTTATTAAATTTAAGCCAAAATCATTTATTTAACTTTGAAAATCTTAAACATTAAATAAAACAAATTTTCCAAATGACTACAAATATTAAAACTAGAAAATATGCTTTACTTATTAAAATTAGAACAATACCAATCTATTTAAAATATAAACCATATATTTATTTATAAATAGAAATCAATTTATTATTTTTAAAAGATAAAATAACCAATTTTAAATATTTATTGAAGAAGATTATTAAATTTATTTGAATAATTATTAATAGATTATCAATATCCATTTAATTTTTTATACAGATTATTAAATTGATATTGTTAAAAATTCTGGGATATTACAATCCTTCCCCCTTAAAAGAATTTCGTCCTCGAAATTTAAAACAAAGGTAATTTAATAATCTCATTAAATTTTAAATTTTAAAATTTTAAACACAAGCATATATCAAATATATGCTAACAATCAAAGCAACCAATTCAACCAATCAAACAAATCTAATTATCTAGACAAATTCTAGATAGAATTTCTTCGAGTTTTCCCCAGTATATATATATATATATACCGGGATACTCGCTATAGAGAATCCAAACAATCTATACTATGAAGCTACAAAGCTCCAATCCAACTATATCTATAACACTAGACAAGATATCAGACTTACAAATGAGTCTGACTCAACAACCAAAACTCCAGAACTGCTGGCTCCACAACCAGAGATAGATCATACACGTACTCCCTCGGAGATACTTGAAACTCATCGAATCCCAGTTATCCAAACTGACAATCCAATCCTGTAGATCAATCACTCATTCTCCAAGATCACAGAAAAGATCCAAAACACTTCAGAGCTAGCTTCTCAGACTTACCCAAACTTGTAGCTCACTTTTGATCGGAGATAACTTATCCAAAATTAAATCTCCGACTTCAGAGTCCAAATCCCTCCGACTCTTATCCACAAAATCGCTTCGGACAATCCTGGGCTGCCTACAACCTTACTGATCAGCTCAACCTTCGCTAATACTTTTATAAACAAACAAAACCAATCAACTCAACAAAATGATTTTCTCAAGATCAACCAAAACCAAGAACTCAAACTCTACTCCTCAACATCAGAAGACAACAGCTTCTTCTGTCCAGAAAAGAAAAGCAGATGCACTTCCAAACTGCTTCCGCTGCTCAACTCTAATCCGAAGTAGAAGAAAATGCTTGAAGAAGAACACAAGTACAAACAGGACAACACACTTCAGAGATATGGTTCAACAGATCCATAAGAAACTCAAAATTTTCCCCAAAACTCTGAGCTGCTATACCATCTCAATCTCTAGGAACCATTCTTCTATAAAGCTGAATCACCGGTACCACTCCTGGAATTCCAGATGATAAGAAAGCTCAATCTCCATATGCGAACAAACTCTAACTTCCTGAAGACATCCAGAAAAACTCAGATAACCCAAGAGAACACTCAAACAATTGCAAGTCACTTTTGCGATCAACCCAAACCAAATCCAAGGAAAAAATGTTCTTCGTTTACCAAACAGAACAGCTTATACTTAACTAGCCAACCCATCAAAGAAACGAGTCCACTCTGCTGCTTCTGAACTCTACTTCAGAAAAACTGCTAAGCCAGAAGATTTCTTGCCAACACCGAGAACACTCCAAGCTGCACTGGAGCCACAGATGCTAAAGAATTCCAAATCAAAGCTCTTCGAGAAACTCAAACCTCAAAGCAAACAGAAACTCCGGCCGAACACAGCCACAACACTAAAGCAGACTCACCTCCATAATTTGTTCCAAAGAAAACATCTTCGGGAACATCCATAGTCACTGCATCTCATCACGCAGCTACTACTTCCCGAGGTATGAAAATATCATCACTCGCTTCTGCCCAATCGACAGATCCAAACTCTACTCATCATCTTCAGAAATGAACTCCGAACCTTCACAGGTTTCCTTCAGAGATCAATGAAATCCTTCATCACCACAGAACTTACTCGAGACGGTATTAGGTTTACAGTCTCGACAGATAGACTTCCAACCTCAAACATTCAAACTCCAACCAATGGTAGGTCGTGTTACACACACTACTACCCCATCTACCTTTATAACTTATATTGAAAAACCCGAACAGGTAACCCAACAGATAGGTAGAAATAAATAAATAAATATATATATATTAAAATTACAAATACGCTCTCTCAAGATAGACACTACTACAGAGCCTAGGTATTCACTCAACCTAATGCTCTGATACCAAGTGAAACGACCCGAATTTCTTACCATAGAAAATCGCATCATTTTTAAGAAAGAAAGGGACAGAAAAGAGAAAAGATAGAGAAGACGAAGAAAACAACATCAGAATCTAAACAGCGGAACAAATAAATTATATTAATCACATAAACATTACATAGTTTACAACTCTTATCAGAGTTACACAGATATACAACACATACTAGACAGTTATAAACACCTGTCTAGTTATACAACTCAATATAACACATAAGAACGACTCAGAGAAATCTACACAGCGGAAAACTATATATATATCTACACGCAGAAGCCTCCTGCTCCATTGCTCCTCCACAATTCGTCAAAGCTAACCTGAATCCCTTGGCTACTCGTAAAAATTTGAGTACCCAACAGTTTATGAAAAACAAAAATAAACTCCGGGTCAAACATGGGTCTGGTGTGAGTAACAGGTTAAGGTTGCTTAACTTTTAAAAACCTTTTGAAAAGAAAGGTATCACGTAAGACTTCCCACACATAAACATGGAAAAGTTGTTACCTTACGCTAACCAAAACATTTGATAGGAAATCCGATGATATTATAATAGTGTCTAGGGTTTTCAAATAAATAAGAAATAGCCGAAATTGTTACATGATTAAATTCCAGCTACTAGCCACAAAAGTGGGTAATACAATCAAAACCGTTGGCACTTATTGGATTTTGGATTCCATATAATGGCAGGGCTACTAGGGTACCGCCCGTCACAGTACATGGCCTAGATCAACGTACCGAGGAGTACGCCCGCTCCCTTGCAACACAAAGCCGGACCCATTCCTTACTGAACAGTTTCGAACAAGATAACCCCGTGGTTGTAGCTAGCAACCACCCACACAACCGAATATAAAGGGACTTCTAGACAGGGGTAAATCTCGCTCTCCAGTGGGAGCGACCCACGAAGCCTTGCTGCACCTCCCCTGTTTTAGCCATTCTCGGTTAATGAGGCTTGAGGCTACGATTACCTTTATAGGAAACATCACTTAGAATGCTCATCGTCCACCTGACGATGATCTAAAAGCATTCAATCCATACAAGTTCGTTCCGGGTTCGAACGAAACCGAAGGCATTACATCGTTACATAAAATTTTGGAATCACCCTCAGAGTCAACGACGATAACTCTTGCACTCTTAATCACCATCTCAAATCTATAAGAACTAGTCTGTCAACTCATTACGGAATCACCCACAGAGTTATACTGACGTATAATCCTTACACCTTGAGTCTTCACAAAGCTCCATTTTGATTCACGACCTAACGTTATTTAGAATCGATGTGGTTTTCGGATATCCAAATATGGAAACCCGATCCCGGTCTCATCGAAATCCAAAGCGTGTCTTTTAGGTCCAAGCTGTTTTAAAAGTTTTAAAACAATTCAATACAGTATCTATGTACACACAGATAGATAATTCATAAATCACAATTGATAATCAACATTATCAAATAACAGGTAATCGACATTATCAATTATCAAAAATGAATAATCCATATATCAACATGCCAATTGATAATCTAAGTTATCATCACAATGCGATCAAGCATTCATACCACACAACAATACTTATCTCATTTCTAAGATCACAAAGCATCCAAGACAATCAATGTCATTCATACATATATATAAGCAATGATTTACTCATCACAATATAATTAATTTAAAATGAATTAAATTAATTATCTCTATTACTAATTAATTTAAAATGAATTAAATTAATTACTTCATTTTCAATTAATTTAAAATAAATTAAATTAATCACTTCATCAAAATATATCTTGCCTACTCAATCATTTAATTGATTACAATCAATTAATCATTCATTATTAATCACCTTAATTAATCACCCTTGATTAATTACCCTTAATTACATTCATGTAATTATCCTCAATTAATTTCAAAAAATTAATTATTCTCAACTAAACAGTAATTAACCTTTAATTACTTCAATTAATCAATTAATCATAATTAATTACATTAATCCTAAATTGATTAATTAATTAATTACCTTTAATTACTTATCATAATTAATCATCTTTAATTACATCATTAATTAAAATAATTTAAAATCTTTCATTATACTTAATTAATTATCTTCTTAAATTAATTACCTTAAGTAATTAACTTATAATTATTAATCCTCACAGATTAATTACATTTAGTAATTATCTAGCTTAATTACTATATTAAACAAATTAACTATCTAATTAATTTCTTAATTAATTCCTTGATTTATTACTAAATAATTTATCCAAATTACCTCATTCTTGAATATCTCCACTTAATTACAACCTATAATTATTAAACAATTAGTTAACTAAGTAATTTCCAAATCATTAATTACATAAAGTAATTATTTATAAAACCCAAGTGTTTAAAATTAATTAAACTAAATTAATTAAAATAAAAAATCATATTAAACTAAATTAATTACATTTAGTAATTAATTTCTTAATTACTTCATAAAGTAATTTCACATATTATAATTGATTATTATTAAATTAATTAATCTAATTAATTATAAAAATTAATCGTATTAATTAATTGTTAAATAATCTTGGTTAATGACCTTCATTAACCATTCTCTAATTATTTTATTTAGTAATTAACTTAAATTAATTACAATTTGAATTATCTTTAATTATTCATTAATTAAAGTTAATTATCAAATAAAATAACCTTGATTTAAATCTTTATTACATAATTAATAATATTCATTCATCATTAATTAGTAATCTAATTAATGATCTTAATTATAAATTGATTAATCATTAATCAATTATTAATTCCAAATACAATTAATTAACTAAATTAATTAATTAATTTTAATTACCTTATTAATTAAATTAATTCTGAAATATTAATCTAAATTAAAATTTCAAGATAAAACATAACTTAATTATGTTTAAAACAATTTAATTGGAACAAAGTACTTTTTGAACTACTTTTAAATTTTCATTTTAAAATACAAGTTTTAAAATAGAATAATTTTAAACTTATCAAAGTTTAAACAATATAAAACTTTTTAAATTGCAAATCAAACAAGTGCTATGAAATTTTTTAAAGTTAAATTCATTTCAAAATTTTAGAAATTTCAATTCATTCTTAGTTTAAAACTTTCAAATTTAAATCTTCTTTTGAATTTAAAACCGAAGTTCATATTTAAACTTAGATTTCCAGATTTTAAATAAATCTTCAAATCTTACTCATATTTAAAAAAACTTATTATTAAAAGGTTTAAACTATTTACCAAAATGAAATAGTTTATTAAGTTAAATTTTTGAAACTTTAATTCATATTTAAAAATTGGGATTTGAATTTAAATTAAAAAAATTCAAACTTGAATTTGAATTTAAACTTAAACCTTACCTTAAACATAAGACTACAGATTTTGAAATCTTAAAACCCGGATTTAAAAACATTTTTTCTGAAACCTGTAAATTACAGTGTAACCCGTGAAAACCCAAATTTACTTCGAGTCTAATGCATCTCCACACCAAGTCACCCATCCATCTTCTTCGAGCAAAACTCAAACCTTCCCCTGTTCCACAACCAACCCAACATCATCATCAGTAACTCATCGCCGTGCATATGCACGGCGACTCCAGCCAACGTTGATCGCCATGGATGATCGCTACACATCAGAATTCCATCCTACAACCCATCACGAATATCCAAATCAAGCTACCACCCACGAAGTCAAAATCAACCCCCAATTCAAAACCTGTAAACAGAAAACCAGATTTTCTGTCAAAACCTATCAACGGCGACTGTTCGCCACTCCGATCATCTGACGTTCAACCCCTCCGGCCTCGAGCTCCTTCACCCTTCAACTACACAATCACCAATTATCACAACACTCGATCCATCCTACACCTCAAACTGACTCAATGCTTAAACTTATTCAAAACTAGGGTTTAAACAAAGATTTACAAACTGCATCCAATCTAACAAATTATAAAACAAATCATGATTTTTCTGGGCATCTCCTATACTTCCTCTATTACTCAGAAGAATCCCAGAGTTTCACAAGTCATGGATCACGAGAACTTGCTAAAATTTCATTCTTAGCTCAAGTACTAATTGCTACTGAAACTAAACTCTTAAAATTCCAATACTTGATTTAAAAATCAAGTTTCAATTAATACCATAGTTTACTGATACTGAAATACAAAATTAACTCGTTAAATTTTGGTTTGAATTAACATGCAGAGGCCACACTGTTTATATCTTTAACTTACTTAAGTTTAATTAAACTTCAGGCAGTCAATCACTTCACCTAAAAAATATTTTGATTCTAATCAACAATAAGAAAACGATTTTTAATTATTTTATGAACAGATACTAACACAAATTTTAACAAATTTTTGGAGGATTCCTTTAAATAGAAAGATGAATTTAGAATCACAGCAGAGCATAGACAACATGCATACACAAACATATTTACACCAGGCTTTTATAAACACAAACATTACTAAATTATATCCAACATTAACATGCAACCTATTTAAAATTAAAATTTTAAGTTACTCACTTTATTTCAATGCAGAGTCAGTTTTGACTTCCTTTTGAATTTGCAGGAAAATGGTGCATGTGCTTATGCTAGACCTTGTCTTACTTCATGTCTGAAATGATATGCAGTTTTGCTTATGTTCCCTGACTAAAATGCTTGCATGCAGATGTATTTGACAAGCTTCAAACTGAGGTTGTGCAGAAAAGATGCAAGCATGATCATCTCCAGGTTTTAAGAACAGGATGCAGGCCCCTTTTTTTTTAAATGACATGCAGATCAATGCAGATTGATGTTTGAATTTGAGATGAAGATGGTATTGATTTTGAAGAAGTGGAATATGCAGATGTTGGTGAATCAACGCAGATTTGTGGATTTTGAGGATATTCAGATTTGATTTTTTTTGATGATGGGTTTAATTTTGAAGAGGAGTTTAACTTGCAAATTTGTAAACTAATTTCAAACGTTGAACAAGAATTTAATATGCAGGTTTTGATTATGGATATGAAAAATGAGTTTTGATCTTTGTTTTGATTAAGGAAATGAAAAAGAATATGCATGAATGAAGATGCAAGCTAAACTAGATGTATTTTCAGATTTAATGAAATAAAAGAAAAATTAAAACTAAATTTTACACTTGTACAAATGTTATACACTTGTCAAATTGTTATGTAAATTTTTAAACACATGTTAAATGGATGTTAAAGAATGAAATACTTGTTTCTTTTAAAATAATTAGTACTAATTTACAAATTAATGTGTATGTTAGCCTAAATTTAAGTTGTCAGTTTATATTTGAATATGTGTATAAATTTATAAATGAAATAAAAGCAAACCATGTTTATATACATATTAAAGATTAAAACAATTAAGATTTTATACTTTTGAATTTAAATTCAAACTAAATTCAAAATCAAATATTTTCAAATCAAGTTATACATATAAATTCAATTTGAGATAAAAATTACAAATTCTATTCAAAACTTATTTATAAAGACAATACACTATCAATATTGTTTTTATAAATCTCTTATTATTTAATTAAAATCATTTTAAAAGAAATTATATTTTTGTTAATAAAATATCTATTTTATTAAGCCATAGAACCTTTTGTTGAATTTATTCTAAATTTAAAACTCAATCTAATTAAAATCAAAATTTCCAATTTATAATGTATATATTAGAATTTTATAACATGATTCATTTATTAAATTTAGGCCAAAATCATTTATTTAACTTTGAAAAGCTTAAATATTAAATAAAACAAAATTTCCAAATTACTATAAATATTAAAACTAGAAAATATGCTTTACTTATTAAAATTAGAACAATACCAATCTATTTAAAATATAAACCATATATTTATTTATAAATAGAAATCAATTTATTATTTTTAAAAGATAAAATAACCAATTTTAAATATTTATTGAAGAAGATTATTAAATTTATTTGAATAATTATTAACAGATTATCAATATCAATTTAATTTTTTATACAGATTATTAAATTGATATTGTTAAAAATTCTGGGATATTACAAGTTTTTCGGTATTACCGAAGCGATTCTGGTACTTAAAATATATGCATCTTATTAAATACACGGCTTTTTAGAAGTACGCACGGCTTATGCGATGTGCAGCTTTTGGACCGATATGACCCATCGATCCAGCACGGTTTTGATACTTCTTAATGTTGCCAATCTTCAGGCAATGTGAGGGGTTTATGTTTCAAAAGGTTGATTCTATGCTTTTAAAAGTTAGTGCATGGCTTATGGGATGCACGGCTTTTTACTTGAACCTTTCCAATGTTGTCGAAGCGACGCCGGTTCTTAGAAGGCGGGGATGGGGTTCCGCCGATCAAACAATTTGAGTCAATTTGCTTCCGTTGACTCGGCGGGTTAGTGAGGTATACTTGAGCATGATTCCACTATCTCAAGTAGTAATTGAATGGTTTTGAGCTGATTTGACCCCCGTCGACTCAGCAGGTTATTATTATGAACACAGCTTTGTTTGTTCAGAAAGCGAATCAATTTTATTAAGAAAAGTTGGGTAAGTTCTGCCTATTTACAATGCCCCATGTATCCCGAGATAGCTTATTTTATTAAAAATAGAAAGTAAATAAAGTAGTGTTTAGATGAAGTAAGGACACAGTGATTCACTATTCCATACTCTGGGAATCTGGATTCCATCAATGGTGTCAGTTTGAAGGTTCCGTCCCTTAGATTTTGATTGATCACGTACAGCCCTTCCCAATTTGGTCCGAATTCTCCCAGGACAAGATATACTTGTTTGAGGATAAGGACTCCCACTTCAAAGGTTTCGTTGTGAACTTTGGAGTTGAAGTATCGCACGTCCCTTTTTGGTGAGCAACGGTCCTCAACTCGGCTTCTTCCCTCCTTTCGTCAATCGTATCAAGCGACTCGAGTATGAGCTGCTCGTTCTATTTCTGCTTGAAATTTGGCCTTCGATGAGGGAGGACTTCTATTTTAATAGGAATCATTACCTCTAAACCATATGCCAAGGTGAATGGAATAAGGATGGTTGCCACTTTGTGTGTAGTTCTATAAGTCCATAGTGTGAGTGACCTCATTAACTCTGCTCCCTTTTGCTTTAGTTAATTACCTTTTGATGGTGGACTTGATGATCTTGTTTATTACTTCCACTTGCCTTTTTGCATGCTAGTGAGTGAGTACAGAAAAGCTCTTCTTAATTTGGAAGCGTCTGCAAAAGTCTTTGAATCGGCGCTTTCGAATAGGGTTCTGTTATTAGTAATGATTTTCTATGGCACACCAAACCTGTAATTAATGTTTTTAGTAACAAAATTAATGGCTTTCTTTGTGGTAATGGTGGCTAATAATTCCGCTTCGTCCCATTTTGTGAAATAATCAACGACAACTATAACGTATTTGGCCTTTCCTTTTGCTATTGGCAGTAGCCAATCAAGTCAATTCCTCATATTGCGAACGGCCATGGGATGACCATCTGTGTTAGCTCTTTTGAGGGAGTTCTTTTAATTTTTCTGAATCTTTGGCAACGATCATACCGTTTGGCATAGTCTGCTGCATTGTGGTTTATTATTGGCCAAAAGTACATGTACCAGAGAACCTTCTTTGCAAGGCTTTGTCCCCCTGTATGGTTTCCGCATTCGCCTTTGTGCACTTCCTTGGGGATCTGTCGAGCTTCGTCATCAGTCACACATCTAATAAGGGGGTAGAGAATCCTTTTCGGTAGCGCGTTCTGTCCTGTATCATGAATTGCGGCGCCCTTATGAAGAAGTTTTTTCGTTGATTGCGGTCAGTCAAAAGTCCCTCTAAGTAAGTAGTCCTTGATTGGCGTCATTCTTATTTCTAGATCGATGGTGGTTTCAGAAATCCAGTCGACCTCTATTTCGTCTATACTTAGAGTGGTCAGGGTCTCAACCGAGACTAATCCCAATGATTGAGCTTCTCCGGAGTTGCGAGTTTAGCTAAGTAGTCAACCTTGGTGTTTTTCTCCCATAGAATGTGAGTTATGGTGTAGTGTTCGATGTCATTCAGCAACTTTTGTACTTTAGGTAGATATGGGGCAAAATTCTCCCCTCGAGCCTGATATTCACCTTTCACTTGGCAGACAACTAATTTAGAGTCACCGTAGATGTGAATGGACTTTATTCTGAGTTCTTTCACAATTTTTAGTCCTGCTATCAATGCTTCATATTCTGCTTAGTTATTGTTGCAGGGAATTCCAAGCGTAAAGCATAGCAAATTGCTCGACTTTGGGGGTTTCAAGTACTACCCCTTCCCTTGAACAGAGGTTGTTAGAGCGCCATCATCGAAGAGTTTCCATTGCGTTTCCACTTCCGACGGTGTTTCTTCTTCATCATCTCTTATGTTACACTCGATGATAAAATCTACAAACACTTGCCCATTGATTTCCTTTCTCGGGTGGAAAGTGATATCATATTGGAACAATTTGATATTCCATTTGAGGAGTTGCCCGGAAGTTTCAGGTCCGTACAATTCTTGCTACAGAGTTTGATCAGTCGTACTTTGATCGGATGCTCTTGGAAATATGGTCGTAGCTTCCTAGACACGATCAAGAGGCAATACGCTAGCTTTTCCAGCTTTAAGTAATATCTCTCGGCTCCAATGAACCACTTGCTAATGTAGTATATAGGTCGTTGAATTTTTGCTTCTTCACGCACATGGGAAACACTCAACTAATAAGGTGGGATTCCTAAGTAAATGAATATGTCCTCTCTGTCCGTTGGCTTTGATAGGACTGGCAATGTTTCCATGTGTCGCATCAATTCTTCAAATGCGGCTTGACAAGCTTTACTCCGTTTTAAGTTTTTCTTTCCTTTCTTTAATGCATCAAAGAAAAGTATGCACTTGTCGGTTGCTTTCAAGATAAATCGGTTTAGTGTTGCGACTTTCCCATTCAAGCTTTGCAATTCCTTCTTGTTCTTTGGGACTTGGACTTTGCGTAAGGCGGTTATGTACTCTGCATTTGCTTCAATGCCCCTGGAACTCCCTATGGATCCTAAGTACTTTTCAAAGGCTATCCTGAAGTGACATTTGAGTGGATTGAGCTTCATTCCATACTTTTGGAGTATTTCAAACATTTCAGGGAGATTATCCAGATGATCGGCAGCTACTTGCGACTTAACCGACATATCATCCATGTAGACCACCATGATTTTCCCGATTTGACACATGAACATGGTATTTACTATTCTTTGATAGGCTGCCCCAACATTCTTTAAATGGAATGGCATTGCCTTATATTAGAATAGCCCTAGATCGGTGATGAAGCTGGAGTTTTCCTGATTAGGTTCGTGCATCAGGATTTGGTTGTACCCCGATTATGCATCCATGAACGATAGCAGTTCGTGTCTCGTCATTCTGTCTATAAGCTGGTCAATTCTGGGCAGGGGGAAGCTATCTTTCAGGCAAGCTTTGTTTAAGTCCGAATAGTCAATACAAGTTTACCACTTCCCATTGGACTTTTTAACCAAGACCGGATTAGATACCCATTCAGGATAAGTCGCATCATGGATAAAACAGTTGGCCATTAGCTTGTTCACTTCTTCTCTTAACGCCTTGGACCGTTCATGGTCCAGGTTGCACCTTTTTTTCTTTACTGGTGTAAACTTGGGGCCGATGTTGAGTGTGTGGCATGCAATTTCTGGCGATACCCCACACATGTCGGAACGCGTCCAAGCGAATGCATCCACATTGGCGTGAAGAAATTTAGCAAGTTCCAATCGCATCTTGTTGCCAAGGTGTGATCCAATTTTCAAGACCTACGTTGGATCATACATATCGATTGGGACAGACACTGTCAATTTTGTCAGTGCTTCCCAATCCTCCCTTGAGCTCTTCTTTCTAAGGTCCAAAGCCTTGTCGAATTGGCTGTGGTCCCCAAGCTAGTGGCAGCTCTGTAGTTGCTATTTGGTAGGCTCACGAATGTGGAGAGTTCTCCCCACATCCTTCTCTTTTTTTCCTTCTTTTGGATTCACGTAATTCCACAATGTAACACTCTCTAGTAGTGCATCGATCATCTTTAACCACTCCAATTCCGTTTGCCGTTGGGAACTCCATGGTAGGGCGCCACTGGGCTAGAATAATTCTAAAATCTGCCGGCACGGGCCATCCCAAGAAGGCGTTATACGTGGAAGTTTCATCCATAATTACGAAAGTCTGGATGAGGGAGACTCTTTGGTCATTTTCTCCAAGTTCTACTGGCAAGTCGATCGTTCCTACGGCTGTTTGCATTTTCCAGTGAACCTTTGGACTATTTTTTGGCATGTAGATACCTTTTTAATATCAATCTTCATTTGGTCGACGATACGTTTAAACAAGATATTCACTAAATTTCTGCTATCAACCAACACTCGTCGAACCACAACGGGCCCAACCCCACTGCACCACCATTGGATCGAGAGTTGGAGCTTCGATCCCTACGGTATCCCAATTTCGAAACACTATATCGTCACTCAACATTTTCTGCTGCTTGGATAGTGCCCCATCTTCGATTATGAGACATGATTCCTTCAGAGCGTGCTTTAACGAACTCTCATACCTCTCCATCTCTCCACAACTTCTCTGTACGGGATGTGGCCCCTCCAATATCATTCTAATAATGAGTCTCTGGTCAGTTCGCTTTGATCCCTCTTCACTAGTTCCGGCTTGGTTTTTTTCGACCTCTAGGAGCTTGAGGAGCCGCGACCTGGTAAGGATTCTGTGATTTTCTCACGTATTGTTGAAGCTTGATTTTTTGAATCAACCCTTCAATCAAGTTCTTTAGGTGGCGTCATTCGTTTGTGTTGTGATCGTGCATCTTGTGGAAGCGACATAACTTTCCTGAGTGCTTTGTTGTTTAGTTTCTCCTTTTTAGGGGTTTTTTATATTCCTCAATCCCATGTGTCACGAGATAAATGTTTTCCATAGTATTGTTGAGAGGGGTGTAATCTTCAAGCCTGAAAACTTTAAGCTATTTATTGTTACCATTTCTTTTATTGGAATTTTGGTTCTACCTTTTTTTATTTCCGTCTTTCCCTGTGATTCCTTCAGTAGTCCTAGAAGCGTTTGTATTCTAGTTCATTGCCATGTCACTCTACTCGACATTTTCATCTGTTGCATGCTACCATTCTAGCTTCCGCGCCTCCTCCAATCTCAAGTATTGACTTGCTTTGCGATTGAAGTCCTTCGTCATAGTGGGTTGCTTCATTTTGATCCACTTTTCAAATTCAGCTTCGGGGTGAATAGGACAGACCAAATCCATTAAAACCATGTCCTTGTTTGGATTTCTTACTTCTATCACTGTGGTATAGAATCGGTTCGTGAAAGATTTTAGCGATTCGTTACATCCCTGAAATAGTTCAGATAGGGATATCACATCCATAGGCTGGGCGGTGTGAAGCCTGAACCGATCGAGGAATCTTTCTGCTAATTGGTTGAAAGTGGAGATATATCTCGACAGAAGCCTAGTGAACCACATGGAACAATTCCTTCCATAAAAATAGGAAAATATCTACATCAGTCAGCATCCGAAGCATTTGCTCCATCAATGTAACAACTATACTTATACAAATAGGGTTTTGGGGCTTTTATCTCATGATAGGATGGAATAGTTGGCATTGCGAACTTTTCTGGATATCGCTCATTCAAGATCTCATTAGTAAAAGGAGTCCGACGTGGCATGGATCTCATTCATCATCTTTCATGTCCTTACTCTCATCCATCAACCACTTGACCATGTCCATGATAAATGTCTCTGATGTCTGGTATTCCAGGGGGCGGTTATCATTCATTACACCAAGCGTTTAGCTTTGCAAACGGTCTTGGTAAGTGGGCTGAAGCCTAGGCCCTCCTGTCTTTAGGAGAGCCACTCCCCCAGGATCTCGTCGGCTTGATTGGGGCAGTCTGGACATTCCTAGCATTATCGAATGCATTGGCATTCCCTTCCATCTTGCCGTCGTTAAATTTCTCTCTATCTTCTGAGTCGGAGAGGTCCATGGCTATATCCTCCTGTGAGGTCTTCTCCCCTTGATTTAAGTTCAAAGTTGGTTGCCTTGCGGTGAGTGGCTTACTTGTATTTCCTTCTACATTGATTCCCACGATTCCCGCTATCACCTTTCTTTGCGGCTGCTTTCCGTTTCTTCTGCTTAGACCAGAAATAAAGGGATTTTCTTGTTCCATAGCAACCGTGGGTTCAGCCATAGTTCTTGGAGCAGGATTTTCTTACAAGATTAAGAGAGCATTAAGCTTTTCCATCAAAACTCTCTGACTTCTTTTCATTTTTTGATTGATTTCATCAACCATTTTATTCAACTCATCTCTTATAACGACTTCACATTGGTTGGAGGTTCCTGGCACTTGATCTCCTACGTTGGCACCATTTACTTCAATTTGCTGATGATTTATTTCTTCCACGGCTATTACTGCCCCTATGGACCTTCTAGAGGCAGTTCTCTTCCTTTCTAGAGCCATTGACTCTAAGGAACAGATTCTTAAACATAGATTGAGGATCTAACTTCTGGACCTATCTTGTCCAAAGTAGATAGCTATATCTAAACCCTGAGTTGAGTTTCTAGTGAAGCATCAAAATGTTAACCCAAAAATGGATCAACACCTTGGATTGAGTGTGAAAGCACCAACCATGTTCTTACAGAGTAATAATATAGAGAACGAACATAGAAAAAGCAGAAATAGAAAGAAGAAAAGAAGATTTTTATTGTGGTTTGGCTTTTAATAAAGCATATGTCCATTTTACAGTTTTTATTATTGATTGTTGTTACAAGGTGAATCAAATTATAAAGCTCTTCAATATCCTTAGTTAGACTAAGTCCACGATGTTGAAATTCATTGAAGAATCACAGTAAACTTCTTGGATGACTATTGTAAGGAACGAGAGTGAAGAAAGCTTTCTGCAGAGTTTCAACGAGCATTCTAGAGGATCCCCTTTATGTTGTAGATAGGAGAGTATTTATAGAGATTGGAGAGCTACTAGGCCAAGCCTATTAGTCAAATCCTTGTAGATAACCATATGACGGCAGACTGAAAGTTTCGCCATGATTCGAGCTAAAATGATTGATCGCTAGCGATCCATAGCTCAGGCTTGAAGGCGATCCAGTGCCTTAGTACTTTCCCCCACTTTGTTCCATAAGAGTCGCAATGATCTGATGATAATGAATGGGTCGCCAAAGATCCATAGTGTATGGATCGTTAGCGATCCATATACTTGACCTAATTTTGGACTTTGTCCTTTGGATTGCCTTTGTTATCTCGTGTTGATATTGTTTGTGTACTCACGAGTTAATACGATGAATCGCAAGCGATCCATGTCCTTAGCGAATTTTTCTTCCTTTTTCCTCCGACTTCCTTTGGCTTGCTATTCTAGTCCTTTTGATTGGCTTTTGAGCCATTCTGACTCGATCGAGTTGTTCCGACTTGTTTTGGATTTTGCTGGGTTAAAAACCCGAATAACACTTCTCAACTTCCTTAAATATATCATTGAAATCCAAAATATTAGTATTCTATATTTCATCAACACATTTGTCAATTTCTTCTCATAAAGACCCTTATTTTGAAGAAATAATTTACAAAATTAAATATCAACATAAATCTTAATATTGATTATAGTAACAAACAATAATTTTTAACATGCTATATGCATATCATAATACTTTGTTACATGAGTACAACTCATATCACTAACTTACATATACAACTCGTATACTTTTTAACTATATCACTCAAGTAATTTATAACTACATTTATAAAATACAGTTTTAATTATTTTTAAGGTAATGTATATAAACTCATTCCACATAGAAATACAAACAAAATTATATCTTAACTAATTATAAATAAATAAAAATATACAAAAAAAATTACATTCATACTGTATCAAAATTTTCAACAACCCTACCTCTTAATTCTTGTGGATTTCCATTGAACTTCACTTTTCAGCTTCATAGCGACCTTCTTCATATCCTATCCTTGACTTAATATATTAAATTTGTTGCAAAACCGTTACTGTAAAAAAAAAGTTTAGATAAAAATATAAAGTAACAGGTTAAACTAAAAACAAAATAAAATAATTATCAATAAAGCAATTATACAATATTTCATCTTTCCTTGATTATGCTTGTATTTTTTCAATTACTCAATCAACTTATAATGCATTACTTGAGCTTGAGATCCACTATTAAACACTTCAATATCCTTAATAAGCGGAACCAATTGATTTTGTATACAAAAATACCATTTTCTAAGAAAAATGTACCAAGTAGCCCTTCATAAACATCTTTCCCAATAAAACATTTTTTTGATTTCAGATAACGACCAACAAAACTTCGAGTATCTAAAGAAAATTAATCAACTCTAACTTTTTCTTTCAAATAAAACACCGGTAACCATTAAAAAAACAATAAAACAAACAAAACAACAAGTTAGACTAAATTATTTGATCTAATATAACAAAATTAACTATGCATATTTCATAAACAAACAAAGTTTCTTTTCCCATCAAAAAATATCAGTAATATCAATCTGACTAAATTCCAACTTGCCTAGCTATCTCCAGAAACAAAAGCATTTTCACCGTTATAATAAGATATGATCTGATAAACATCATCATTGTATTTTCTTGCACCAAAATCATAATAATTCTCAAAGAAACTCTTCAAAAATTTCCAACAAACATATTATTTAATTACGTCAAGTAACCTGTCTTCTTTTTTTCTTTTTTTGTACTACTTGAACACGTCTCAAAGTGATTTCAACTAATAATTATATGACTTCTTTGATGTAAAATTTTCTTTCTTAATTTCTTCAACACTGTTATTGAAACCTTCTGCATTATTAACATATGCAAATTCTTCATTTTTTTCTAAATGAATTTCGGATTGTGAACCAGAATCTATAGAGTCGGTCTTTTTGGAATCATCAGATTTTTCAACACCTATATCTTCTTGAATAGTTTTCTCAACTGGTTTCTATTAAAGTCATTAAAATATTAAATTCAACAAATCAATCAATCTAAACAAATCATGTATTTCTTTAAATTTCAACATTATATAAATGCAGTAATCATATCAAACTTAAAAATTCTGCATTTTGTTAATGCAGTTATTATTGCTTTAAACAAAAATAATTTTTTTTAACTTTAATTGCAATGAAATAATTATAAGTAAGTATATTTTGAATTACTAATTAAAACTACTATTATAGATGCAATTGCTACATGCATTTTTAACTGAAAAAGTTCAGTTAAAATGAAAGCAATACTTACTAAATGCAGTTTCTAAAATGCATTTTAAGACCTCATAACACAAATGCGGTTACAGTATAAATTAAAATTTGATTGCATTTTGTGAATGTAATTATGAAATTCTAGTTTTTATAATATTGTAATTAACTACATATAACACATGTGTAACAACCCGTAGATTTTCGATAATTTAATTTGTTAAAATAATGAAACAACTTAAATAAAGGTAATAATGTTAATTTGATTAGAAATTGTGAATATATATTTGGAAACAATGTTAATTCTATGTGAAATAATATGATAAGTGGAAATAAAAAGAATGGAAATCAAGATTTATTAATTTAAATTTAATAATTGGATTAGTTGGAATTAAATGAAATTAATATTTAAAAATTACGTAAATAGGGATTAAGATGAAATTGGGAAATATTAGTGTACCATGTTATTAACCAATGTTAATTATATCCTTATTGTAATAAAAGACTTGAATAACAAGGTTTAAAAGTTAATAAATGGATTTTGGAATTTTAAATTTATAAATTTCTGAATTTAACAAAATTGAAATTAAACATTGAAATTGAGGAATTAATCAATTTTAAATCGAAAACTAAATTTGTTTAAATTATTTATCAATGGTTAAGAAATCAAAATTTATAGAAGTTGTAAATTTTTAAATTTAAATTGGAAAGTGATTAATTAATTTAATATTAATTTATTTAATTAACTAGAAAATAATCATTTTGGCCACTGACTCGGATTTCGACAAAACTAGTTTCATCGGATCCGTAACAGAGAATTATTATAGGACTTCAAGTTTCGTAACGATCGGACTTGTCATTTGATCGTACGGACTCGAAATGTCCAGAAATCAAATTAATTGAAATCAGTTGAAATCAATTTGAAATAACTTGATTTTTGCATAACTTCTCCATATGATGGAATTTGGACTTGAACACCTATTCCATTGCATTTAAAATATTTTAAAACATCTATTTGATATATGGGTTGACTCGTTTTCGTTCCAGAGTCAAAATGGGCTATTTGGCCATTTATTGCTCAACTTTCGATCCAAATCAGTCCGGTCCATTCTTATTTTAGATTTGCATGTATATACCTCATTATAAACCCTAGCCTATTTCTTACGTTCATTTTTTTTGTATGTACAATTCTAATTGCTCCTCTTTCTCAATGGCAGACAAACTCTAAATTTCACGGTCAATTGCAAATCAAAATTTCTACTTCAAAATTCAGTTTCCTCAATATATATCGAATTATATACGGATTTGAAGCTCTCGACGAGCGTAAGTCAAATATATGATTCGTTTTTCAATCTGGGTTTTGGTGTGGCCGAAAATCGATGGTTTCTTTTCAGCCATTCGTTTATTAGGGTTTCGATCCAATGGCGAATCGTCAACTATACGAAGATTGGAGGGCATGGTGAGTCATTAAGCAGAGATGATCGGTGGTACTCGCCGATGTTAGAGGTGGCTAGAATCGCCGCATTTGGCATTCGAACCAGCGACGGCTCGTTGTCCTAGGGGGCATCGGAGGAAGCAGCGAACTCGCCGTGGGGTCGGCTCAGGGAAGGGAGGGGTGATGGGTTCCGATCGATGGGGATAGCCTCGTAGGCGATGCAGTAATTGGGTGAAGTCCTGGCGCTAGGGATTGATGACTTGGGAAGGATTGGTTTCGCGTGCGCAAATAGATGCTGATGTGGTAATTATATGTATTTTTTATTTAAATTAAATTCAAAATGAAAATCTTCTAACTCGAATAATTTTCACACACGAGGTCCGATTTATGTGCAGTTTTCTCTGCTAGGTTCTTATTGGAATTCCGGACAGTTTGACACTGATTTAGACGAATTCTGACACTGTTCAAATTCTGGGTTTAAATTCGATTTAAATTCAATTTAAATTCAAAAGGTGAGTGTTTTAACCCACTCACATCTAAAATTTCGTATGTTTGTTAAATTGATTTATGATGTGATTAGAAATTTATTTATGGCTGTTTGGCATATTTTGAATCATCGCCTCGGTTTATTTGAATTTATTAGGATAAATTGTTATTAATTTATTATTGCATATAAACTGCCAGTTAAATTGTTATTTAATTTATTATTGAATATAAACTGCCAGTAGATACATGTTGTTTATTATCTGTTTATATTGATGTTATTGATTTAATTGGATGATGATTGTGATAAATGGTTGATGATTGATATTGGACGAATGGATGTGGTATTTTATATTGTTATAAAATACAAGTTGTTATGGGTTTTTATTTCGTTCGGGATTGTCGTTTGAAATGATATATAACCGTAATTGTATTTTAAATTACGTATTGAAATGATAAATATCCGTATCACTTAACCATATGATAGAAAATTTTATACAAACACCGTCGGTTTATGTATAAATATTTTAAAAATGATTTCTATGGTTTTGAAAAGAAATATTTGGTTTAATAAATATTGATTTTTGATATTATATAAACATTATTTTTATATATAATTAAATTCTTGAATTTAAGCTACGTATGAGTTTGTTAAGTAAAAATTAAGTTTAATAATAGAGTTTGATTTTATTTAAAATATAATGCGAGTTTGGGGTTGTTCCAATTTCTTTGTCTTGGGAATTTCTAGTGATCCACTGATTTGTTGAGGACGGGGTTCTTTGGGGTGGTAGTGGAGTGAACGGTAGTTTTAGGAAAAATACTAGGATGGCGTGTAGTTGGTCGTGGTGGCGGTGGCAAGCATTTGAAGTCTGGAAACCTAGTTTAGTCGAGGCTATGTATTTTGTTGAGTTCATCGTCGATAGTCGACCGAGTGCGACGTGGCTTTGGGTGATGGTAGAGGAAGCGATGACAAGTAGATGGCCGGAGTTTGAGGCTTTCTGGTAGTCGGGGTTGCGAGGATGGCGGCGTTCCACGTTTGGAGGAGTTCATCTGCTTTTGTTTCCAAGTTTCACTTTTTTAACTCAATTTTGAATTCGAGAAGATGGAGGAGTTCTGGCGATCGACGATGGATTCGTGGATGGTCGTCGACTTGTTCGACGATGAGGCGACGTCTAGAGGTGAGCGACGGTGCCATGCAAGTGCACCATGCATGAATTTCTGGTAATCAGGAAACTTGGGTAGTTTGGGATGAAGCAGGGTGAACTCGAGATTTTCTCGAGTAACTCGAGTGATTTACTCGAAGTTTTTAAGTGCTGGCTCGAAGCAAATGTGATATTGGCTTGGGTAGAAATGCTTGTACAGGTTTAAAACAAGATTTGTTCTATCTTTGTTTGAAATTTTAAAATTAAATTTAAATTATTAAGCAAGGTCTGAACTAAGTTTAAAACAAAAGTTTAACCATAAATTCAAGTTTAGTTCGAAGCCTAGTTTGAGGATAAAGTTTGTAAATTTAAATTGTTTTAGTAACTAAAAGTGTTTAAGTTAAGTGTATTTAAAAAGAGTTTGAAATTTAAAATGGAACTTGAAATTGTAAAGGAAGCATTTAAAATAAAGTTTAAATCAAGATTTTAAACCTGGACTTGAATCCAAATCTGAATTCTAGATTTTGAAATTGAATAAAGTTCTATATAATTTAAATGCTTAAAGAAGTTTAAATGTAAAAGTATTCTTTTAATATGTGAATTTAGAAAGGATTTTGATTTCAACTTTTTAAATTTCTTTTATAATGAAATTATTACTTAAACATGGAAATTTTAAGGGCTTTTAAAATTAGTTTTTAAATTTATATAAGATAAATTGGTATTCATTTTAAAACTTGAAATTAAAATGAAATTTAAGCAGTAAATTTGAAATTAATGTTTTCGAACATATTTGTGAGTGATAATGTAACAACCCGCATATTTGTCGATTTTATGTTTAAATATTTTATTTAAATATTTTAACGATAATCAGAATTTAGTCCGGAAGGCTACTTTTTGCATACGGTCGAATTAGGACTCGGGACCACTCCCATTGAGTTTAAAATGCCGTTTGCGACCTTTTTGAGTATAAGCTTCGATATGTTTGGAGTAAGTTGATTTTTGCTACTTTTTCATTTAGGGTTTTGATTTGGGCTGAGCCCACTTATGTATTCGGTCCCAACCCCTCTCCTCCTCATTTTACTTCATTTCCAATTCCTATTACTCAAGCTTTAGCAACAATGGTGGGAGAGATGAGAAATTGAAACTCAAGCCCTAGTTTTCTTTTGCAAATCAAGCTCTAGCTCCAAACTAATAGAAGAACCCATTGGTAAGCTTTCTCTTCTTCTTCTCCAACTCATTCTCTTATCAATTTCAGAAATTCCTAAACCTAAATTTGGGAATGTTCTTCTTTTAAAGCTTAGGATCAAGCTTCTTGAGTTAGATTTGAAGAGTGGTTGACTCTCCTTTGCTTTCAAGCTTCTTCTTCAATCGTTTGGGTTCAAAGGTGAGATTTTTATCTCACATCTATGTCTATGATTATCTTCGAAAGTTAGGTATGAATTCCTAACACATATTCATGTGCATTTGATTTTGGTTTGAATTGATTTGGTGTGTGTTCCAATTTTTAGTGTTTTGGAATCAAAATCTATGAAAATCCTTTTATGGATATCTTAACATGTTTTGGTGACGCATCGAAGAGCCATAAGGGCCGGATAGTCGATTGGCATAAACCCCTAGCGCCATTGCTCGAATTCGGTTGCGAATTGGTTGGATTGCACACCTTGTGCAAAGGCAGGGAAAACTGCCTTAGCTCCAATCAGTCGACTGGATCTCTTGGTCAGTCGACTGGCTGAAGCTAATAGGCAGGGTGAAGACTTCCTGCAGAGCCTTGGGGACTATGTTTACTGCAGTCAGTCGACTGACTCACTTAGTTTAGTCGACTGACCTGCATCCCGAGAGTTTTTGGGACTGTGATCAGTCGACTTAACTCAGTGAGTCAGTCGACTGACCTGCTTCTATTTGTCTGCTATGCCTATTTGAGCCTAGTTTTGCTTGGTATCCAATTTATATCGATTCGTTTTGACTCCTAGTTGTTGTTATCACTTATACTACGATGACTTCTATTTTGGAATTTTTGGAAATATCCATTTTGATGGATTTGATATCGATTTCTTTGGAATTAGTTCACGTCTTCGTATGTGAATTTTGGTGATTGATTATTTCTACAATCATTTTTGTGCTTTGTCACTTTAAAATATAAAGGTTTCTATACTAGTAGTAAATATTCAAACTCTCTATCAAAGATTATTTAAACTCTATTTTCAATATCAAACTCGTTTATAAAACCGTTTTCCAACCTATTAGTATATACAAACCTTTACCTCACTCGTATAAGAAATCTAATTAAACGACTTAGTAAAACAAGTGGTATGAAACGCTTGCGTTTACTTCGTCGGTTAATTCTTGGACTTGTTCGATTGAATCTCTTGTGACAATTTTCTAGTGGAGATCTACAATTTGTTCGTAAATATTTAAGTTAAGCTAGTGGTTATGGGACATGAAGCTAATCTCATATATTTACTAGCTTACTGTAATTGACACTTCTTGATGATCATGACGATTATTTTTGTGATTTAGACTAGCAATGTGCGATGTCTCTTTGTCTGCGAGGGAGACTAAACCCCGTTTTGTGGAGCTTCGACTCATATTGATGGGGTAGCGCCCCATGGTCTTCGGGTCGTTCGTGTGTCAAAAATTAATGGCTAGCTACCATGAGATAGCGTCTCGTTCGTGTGATACATATGTTGGTGAGTTTTCATTCTCCCGTTCGTGTGATAGGCCTCCCCCTATTTTGGGTGATTTCTGGATTTCGTGTGTCGAATTCTGGAACTTTCTTCTTCACCTATTTTTGTGATTTCTATTGATATGATTTATCAATTTTTGTGCATAGGTGAATTTGTGTGTCATTGACTGGATTTCTCGAGATGATTTCTAGAATTTGTGCTTCACCAATTTTCATGATTTCCATTGATAAGTTTTATCAATATTTGTGCATTGGTGAATTTGTGCGTCATTGACTTTTGTGATTGACATTGATATAATCGTCAATATTTATGGTTTGGTGAATGAAATAAGGAGTATGACATTTCTTTTGAATCTTGTGTAGATTTGGTGGTATTGATTAATCTCTTGTTGATTTTCAATTACTTATATATATCACAGCTTGGCATTGTGATTATTATGTGTTTAGTCATATCTCTTACTCTATATCGTTTCATCTGATATTTATAGTTAGACTGATCCGTTTATTATTTTCTTATTAAATAATACTCGGGTCAGACCGAGATGTTACAGGTGCTTCTGCTTGACTTTACATCCAGGATTACCTCCTTGACTTTTGGTTGACTACTTAGATTAGTAGTTTTTGTTGTATACATTTGAGACATAGACTCCATAATGTATACTTATTCTTTTGTGTAGTTCATGTAACTATTCTTTTGTGATATTGTGGATCTTTTTAGACCACTATTCTGATGTACACTTCCTAGTGTAATATTCATATCTATTTCCGCCTTTGTGATATGAATTATCTGTGACTGATTTGTGTTATGCTTATTTCTATATTTGTTTCCAAAGATTATTATAGCCACTGTGTAGTAGCTTTGAGTTTGTGTCGGTATGTCGGATTTTCCCTCTCGAGAAAAGAAATGCATGTTATACTATCTGAAATATCGATGCTCTCGCAAAGCAATTACACGGATGGTCGCTCCTCAACAGCCTTATTCTCTATGCTAGTTGACAGCATTACTCCGTAGTGTTCTTGGCTAGCGTGGGTATAGAGGTGGGGCGTCACAGCTTGATATCGGAGCCAAACTTCGGAACAATATGGAATGTTATAACAAGGATCCTCGTCCTAAGTCCATCTTAGGAGTCGTGCTTTAGGATTTAATTCAAGTCTTCGTACCGATTCATCCTATTTTCTTTATGATTCCTTGTTTTATCTATCAAGATTGCTTGATATTCATTAGTGAATAATCTTCTTCTTGTTCTTCTTTCTTTCTAAAGGAAGAGAAATGTCTAGACCAGGCCGCCCCAGAGCCGTACCATCTAGCACTCCACCCCAGGATGGAGTTTTTATGACTGCTCAACAGCTTCTTGATTTAGTGACGAATGCTCAAGCAGTTGGAGCTAACCCGAAACCTACTCACCCAAAGTCGAGGTTTGCACGCTTGTGCAGCGATTACACTAATTTGGGTGGGGAGCAATTCAAAGGTTTTGAAACTATTATTGAAGTACAGGCTTGGCTAAGGTCATGCGATCGAATCTTTTCTCGCATGAATCTTATTGACCTTCACCGAGTTCAGGTGGCCTCTAGTATGCTCCGAGAAAGAGCATTGGACTCATACGAGCTTCTTATTTCTGAGATTAATGAAGCGGATCTCACCTGGGAGCAATTCCAGGAATGCTTCGAGTTGAAATTTGTACCAGAAGCAGAGAAAGTGACATTGGCTCGACGATTTATAGACCTTGTTCAAGGTGAGTCCTCCGTGACTGATTATGTCACCTCCTTCGAGTCGCTTTCTAAATACAGAGTTGAATGCATCAACACCCCTTTAAAGAAGAACTAGAGGTTCGTCTATGGCTTAAACAAAAATCTCAAGAAGCCATTATTTCTAAAGTTAGAAGTTTCTTTCGACCAACTCATTGATATCGCTCTTCGTCTTGAAGAGGCGGATAGGGAGAATGATATTGAAGTAGTGGGTTTCAAACCAAACTTCAACAACAAGAAGAGGCCAAACAAATTCAAAGGTCCTTATCCCAATAAGAAAGGGAGGCAAGCAACTCCTGCTGTAAAGACCTTTTCCTCTACTGAAGGGAAATGCTTTAACTGTGGTTCCAGAGACCATTTTGTGAACAAGTTTTCAAAGCCTCATACTTGTCGCTATTGTAAAAGCCCGGACCATTTTATGCATGTATGTCCCAAACTTCAAAATAGGAAGGAGGGAAAGCTTAATGTTGCTCAAGCCCCTGGCAACACATCCCGTGGCCAAGGTATTTCTCATTCTATTCTGGATGGAATTATTTTATTTCGTGATCATCCTCTTCGAGTTCTTTTTGATAGGGCACGTCCCATTCTTTTATATCAAAAGAACTTGTTGATACTTTTTCTTTGGATGTTTTGTGTTTAATGACTTCTTTGAGAATTGCAAATCCGGTTGGTGGATCCGCGACAATCAGTTTATTGTGTAAAGATGTCGAGATTATTTTGTGTGATTTTTCTTTCCGAGCCGATTTGCATGTCATGCGTTATTTAGGCTTTGGAATGATTTTGGGAATGGATTGGCTTAACCGTTATGAAGCTCATATCCTATGTCCTGAGCGGACTATTCATCTTCGACGTCCTCTATCTGTTAAGAAGATTTCTATTAATCTTAAAGATTCGGATTCCAGGTTGGTTGCATCTTTATATTCTTTAAATCCTCGTGATGACGATAATGATGATGAGGAAGATATAATTTCTCTTATTCACATTGTTCGTGAATTTTCCGACATATTTAAGCCCGTTTTAGGATTACCACCTAAGCGAGCAATCGAGTTCAGAATTAATCTTATCCCTGGAGCTCAACCTATTACTCGTCCTCCTTATCGTATGTCCAATAAGGAAAATGAGGAGATGCGCAAACAATTATCTGAATTGGAGACGAAGCAATTTATTCGCTCCAGTTCCTCGCCTTGGGGAGCTTCGACTATTTTTGTGAAGAAATCTGATGGTACACTTAGGCTTTGCGTTGACTACCACAAGCTTAATGATCTTACTATCAAAAATAAATATCCTTTACCTCGGATTGATGATCTATTCGATCAACTTAGTGGTGCTAGAGTCTTTCCACAATTGGACTTGGCTACCGGTTTCCATCAGCTTCGTATTGAAGAGAATAGCATTCCTTTGACATCGTTCCGTACCCGCTATGGATCTTATGAATGGCTTGTTATGCCATTTGGATTAACGAATGCTCCGGCTTATTTCGTTGACCTTATGAATCGAGTTTTCAAAGATTTTCTCGATCCATTTGTTCTCATCTTTATTGATGATATTCTTGTGTATTTAGAAACCGAGGAGGAACATGAAAAGCATCTTCGGATTGTGTTGGAAACTCTTAGGAGTAATCAATTAAAAGCAAAATTTTCTAAATGTCATTTTTGGCAATCTAGTGTGAAATTTCTCGGTCATATTATTTCCGAATTCGGAATTTCCGTCGATCCTTCAAAGATTGAAGCGATTCAAAGTTGGAAGAAACCGGAGAGTGTGACGGAGATCCGTAGCTTCCTTGGATTGGAAGGTTATTACCGCCGTTTTATCAAAGACTTTTCTAAGATTGTCGTGCCTCTCACTAGCTTAACGAAGAAAGGTATTAAATACATTTGGTCGGACAAATGTGAAACTTCTTTTCAGAAACTAAAGGAACTTCTTTCAGATGCTCCTATTCTTGTTATTCCCGAGGGGAATCAAGATTTCGTTGTTTATACCGATGCTAGTCGCGTTGGTTTGGGTGCCGTTCTTATGCAAAGAGAACGTGTTATTGCTTATGCTTCTAGGCAACTGAAGCTTGCTGAGACTAGATATGCCACTCATGATTTAGAGCTCGAGTCTATTGTTTTCGCCCTTCGTATTTGGCGTCATTATCTTTTAGGAGAGAAATTTGTTCTTTATACCGATCATAAGTCCTTGAAGTATTTATTCTCTCAAAAGGAACTTAATTTGCGTCAACAGTGTTGGCTCGAATTTCTTGCACCATATGATCTTGATATCCTTTATAGTCCCGGAAAGGGAAATCGCGTTGCGAATGCACTTAGTCGAAAGCAACAAGCGGTTGTTTCTATGATGATATCCGAATGGAACGATCTCGAGATTTTATCCACTTGCGAAATTCGAGACCGTGTTTCCGATTTATGTTCATCTCTTGTTTTATGTAGCCTTGAGGCTCATCCTTCTCTTTTAGACCGCATTCTTGAAGCTCAAGGGCAAGATCCTGAATTGGCTCTTCTTGGCCAAAATGTTAAGGATAAAATTGACATTGAAGGTTTGAAAGACTTTGATATTGATTCTCGTGGCGGCATTCGAAAATTTGGTAGACTTATCGTACCAAATATTAGTGATCTTCGTAAAGATATTTTAGAAGATTCTCATCGCTCTAAATTTACTATTCATCCCAGTAGTAGTAAAATGTACGCGGATATGAAGCGACTTTATTATTGGGAGGGAATGAAACTTGACATCGCTAACTTCGTTAAGCGTTGCATGACTTGCCAACTCGTTAAGGCCGAACATCAAAGGCCCGATGGGTTATTGCAACCTTTAGAAATTTCCATGGATTTTATAGATGGCCTTCCCCATTCTCGTTCGGGTCATGATAGCTTATGGGTGATTGTTGATAGACTTACTAAATCCGCACATTTTATTCCCGTTCGTTCTAACCGGACCGTACCTCTTTTGGCCAAACTTTTTATTAAAGAAATTGTTAAATTGCATAGAGTTCCTACTTCTATTGTTAGTGATCGTGATTCATTGTTTACCAGTGGATTTTGGAAGAGTCTTCAAAAAGCTTTGGGAACGAAGCTTAACTTTAGCACCGCTTATCATCCTCAGTCCGATGGACAAACCGAGCGTGTGAATCAAACTCTTGAAGATCTTCTTCGTGCATGTGTTCTTGATTTTGGTGGAAGTTGGGAAGATCATATTTCTCTTGTTGAATTTTTCTATAATAATAGCTTCCAATCTAGTATTGGTATGGCACCTTCGAGGCACTCTATGGAAGGCCATGCCGATCTCCTTCTTGTTGACTTGAGGCCGGTGAGAAGCTGGTTTTAGGTCCAGATTTTATTCGTGATTCCACAGAAAAGATTGACCTTATTCGTCATAGGATGAAAGAAGCCCAGAGTAGACAAAAATCCTATGCCGATAACCGGAGAAGGAAGCTAGAATTTTCTGTGGGAGATCTTGTGTTCATTCGTGTTTCACCTATGAAAAGTGTTGTATGTTTCAGTCGATCGGGAAAATTGGTGCCTCGATATATTGGGCCATTTTCTATCACTGAACGTATTGGTTCCATGGCTTATCGCCTATCATTACCGGCTCAATTTTCTGCTATTCATGACGTGTTTCACGTTTCTCAATTACGGAAATGCCTTCGAGATTTCGATTCCATTCTTGATCCCGATATTGTGGAAGAAATTGAAATTTCGCCTAGTTTAACTTATGAGCAGCATTCTATTCGTATCATTGCTTCGGAAGTCAAACGACTTCGAAATAAAGATGTTCCACTTGTTAAAGTTCAATGGTCTTCAAATCCTAAGGATTGTTCTTGGGAATCTAGAGAGTTCATCGAGCGAACACATCCGGACTTACTTTCTCGTGCTCTTTGAGGTAAACTTTTTATTTCAAATTTCTTTTGTGTTGAATATGCTTTTATGGTTGTTACTTTATATTTTCTTCTTAAATATTGCGAGGACGCAATTTCTTTAAGGAGAGGAGTCTGTAAAAACCCGCATATTTGTCGATTTTATGTTTAAATATTTTAACGATACTCAGAATTTAGTCCGAAAAGCTACTTTTTGCATACGGTCGAATTAGGACTCGAGACCACTCCCATTGAGTTTAAAATGCCGTTTGCGACCTTTTTGAGTATAAGCTTCGATATGTTTGGAGTAAGTTGATTTTTGCTACTTTTTCATTTAGGGTTTTGATTTGGGCTGAGCCCACTTATGTATTCAGTCCCAACCCCTCTCCTCTTCATTTTACTTCATTTCCAATTCCTATTACTCAAGCTTAAGCAACAAGGGTGGGAGAGATGAGAAATTGAAACTCAAGCCCTAGTTTTCTTTTGCAAATCAAGCTCTAGCTCCAAACTAATAGAAGAACCCATTGGTAAGCTTTCTCTTCTTCTTCTCCAACTCATTCTCTTATCAATTTCAGAAATTCCTAAACCTAACTTTGGGAATGTTCTTCTTTTAAAGCTTAGGATCAAGCTTCTTGAGTTGGATTTGAAGAGTGGTTGATTCTCCTTTGCTTTCAAGCTTCTTCTTCAATCGTTTGGGTTCAAAGGTGAGATTTTTATCTCACATCTATGTCTATGATTATCTTCGAAAGTTAGGTATGAATTCCTAACACATATTCATGTGCATTTGATTTTGGTTTGAATTGATTTGGTGTGTGTTCCAATTTTTAGTGTTTTGGAATCAAAATCTATGAAAATCCTTTTATGGATATCTTAACATGTTTTGGTGACGCATCGAAGAGCCATAAGGGCCGGATAGTCGATTGGCATAAACCCCTAGCGCCATTGCTCGAATTCGGTTGCGAATTGGTTGGATTGCACACCTTGTGCAAAGGCAGGGAAAACTGCCTTAGCTCCAGTCAGTCGACTGGATCTCTTGGTCAGTCGACTGGCTGAAGCTAATAGGCAGGGTGAAGACTTCCTGCAGAGCCTTGGGGGCTATGTTTACTGCAGTCAGTCGACTGACTCACTGAGTTCAGTCGACTGACCTGCATCCCGAGAGTTTTTGGGACTGTGATCAGTCGACTGAACTCAGTGAGTCAGTCGACTGACCTGCTTCTATTTGTCTGCTATGCCTATTTGAGCCTAGTTTTGCTTGGTATCCAATTTATATCGATTCGTTTTGATTCCTAGTTGTTGTTATCACTTATACTACGATGACTTCTATTTTGGAATTTTTGGAAATATCCATTTTGATGGATTTGATATTGATTTCTTTGGAATTAGTTCACGTCTTCGTATGTGAATTTTGGTGATTGATTATTTCTACAATAATTTTTGTGCTTTGTCACTTTAAAATATAAAGGTTTCTATACTAGTAGTAAATATTCAAACTCTATATCAAAGATTATTTAAACTCTATTTTCAATATCAAACTCGTTTATAAAACCGTTTTCCAACCTATTAGTATATACAAACCTTTACCTCACTCGTATAAGAAATCTAATTAAACGACTTAGTAAAACAAGTGGTATGAAACGCTTGCGTTTACTTCGTCGGTTAATTCTTGGACTTGTTCGATTGAATCTCTTGTGACAATTTTCTAGTGGAGATCTACAATTTGTTCGTAAATATTTAAGTTAAGCTAGTAGTTATGGGACATGAAGCTAAGCTCATATATTTACTTGCTTATTGTAATTGACACTTCTTGATGATCATGACGATTATTTTTGTGATTTAGACTAGCAATGTGCGATGTCTCTTTGTCTACGAGGTAGACTAAACCCCGTTTTGTGGAGTTTCGACTCATATTGATGGGGTGGCGCCACATGGTCTTTGGGCCGTTCGTGTGTCAAAAATTAATGGCTAGCTACCATGAGATAGCGTCTCGTTCGTGTGATACATATGTTGGTGAGTTTTCATGCTCCCGTTCGTGTGATAGGCCTCCCCCCTATTTTGTGTGATTTCTGGATTTCGTGTGTCGAATTCTGGAACTTTCTTCTTCACCTATTTTTGTGATTTCTATCAATTTTTGTGCATAGGTGAATTTGTGTGTCATTGATTGGATTTCTTGAGATGATTTCTAGAATTTGTGCTTCATCAATTTTCGTGATTTCCATTGATAAGTTTTATCAGTATTTGTGCATTGGTGAATTTGTGTGTCATTGACTTTTGTGATTGACATTGATATAATAGTCAATATTTATGGTTTGGTGAACGAAATAAGGAGTATGACATTTCCTTTGATTCTTGTGTAGATTTGGTGATATTGATTAATCTCTTGTTGATTTTTCAATTACTTATATATATCACAGCTTGGCATTGTGATTATTATGTGTTTAGTCATATCTCTTACTCTATATCGTTTCATCTGATATTTATAGTTAGACTGATCCGTTTATTATTTTCTTATTAAATAATACTCGGGCCAGACCGAGATGATACAGGTGCTTCTGCTTGACTTTACATCCGGGATTACCTCCTTGACTTTTGGTTAACTACTTAGATTAGTAGTTTTTGTTGTATACATTTGAGACATCGACTCCATAATGTATACTTATTCTTTTGTGTAGTTCGTGTAACTATTCTTTTATGATATTGTGGATCATTTTAGACCACTACTCTGATGTACACTTCCTAGTGTAATATTCATATCTATTTCCGCCTTTGTGATATGAATTATCTGTGACTGATTTGTGTTATTCTTATTTCTATATTTGTTTCCGAAAATTATTATAGCCACTGTGTAGTAGCTTTGAGTTTGTGTCTGTATGTCAGATTTTCCCTCTTGAGAAAAGAAATGCATGTTGTACTATCTGACATATCGATGCTCTCGCAAAGAAATTACACAGATGGTCGCTCCTCAACAGCCTTATTCTCCGTGCTAGTTGACAGCATTACTCCGTAGTGTTCTTGGCTAGCGTGGGCATGGAGGTGTGGCGTCACAGATGAAGGAAATCATAAATAAGAATAGGCTTTCTTTAAAGTTAATGAAATTTATTGACTCGTAAGTCATAAATCATTGAGTTAATTAAAATGGATAATTAATGTTTTGTATCAATTTAATAGTAAATATAAGGTTTAAATTTATTGATTTAGGTTTAAGTTAATTAATGATTAGGAATTAATTAATTTGTAATTAAGAACTAATTAAGTTAAAGTTAACACTTAATTTATTAAATAATTAGGATTAATGAGTTATTAATGGTTAATCAATTTTAATTAATTAATGATAACCATTTATGAAATTGTGTAAGTGAAATTACTTTATGAAAGTAATAAAAAATCAGTTGCTCATTGTAATTAATTGAGTTTAATTTGATTAATTTAAATAAATTGTCAACTATTGTGTACTGGATTGATATTTCTGATATGTGATTGTGATGCTATGTAATGTGAATTGCTTTGTGTTGAACTATGATTTGTGATTTGTTTCCATGTGTATGCGAAAACCATTTTTTGCCAGTAAGACGGCATGTAAATTTCGGTGCAACAGGGAGTCGGATTCCAGTTGGTTATCCGAAACCCACATCGAATCGTAATGGTGAATCTTTGTGATTGATGAATTTACTTTATTTGTGAATGAAGATAAGCATTATGGATTATACCGCTTATCGAGTTTGATACTATTGAACCTGTGATGATTTATGATGTTGCACTACTGTGTAAAACCCCCTGGACTACACCATACACACACCAATATGGATTGCATGAGGAAATCAGCTAAGTCATAGATTTTTAACAATTTCAAAGATTGAAGTCTTGAATCCAAATTAGTTTTAGAATTGGAATTGAAAGCTTTTGAAAATGAGTTTTCAAAAATAAAGTTATTTTAATAATTTAATAAAACTTGAAATTTAAATAATTTGATTTAAATTTGAATTCAATATTTGAAATTTAATTAAATGATTTGGAAATTATGGTCTAAAAGATTATACAAGTTGTAAAGATGTTTATACGGGTTTTCAACCATTTAAAGTATGGTTTTGGAAATTTAAACATAAAACCCAAGTTTTTACTTAAATGGCTTTAACTTATGTGAAAGATTATTAAACCTTGTTTTGAAATTGAAGAAAGTTTTAAATGGTATATCTTTCATATAAAAGATTTGAATTGGAAATGGTTTGGAAGTTATGAATTAAATCTTTAATTTAAAGGTTGGATAAGTTAATCCAATTTGAAATGGAATTGTTTTGAAAGGCCGTGAGTGAACCTTTGTGGAAAATTGGTAAACTTTGTGAAATGAACCTTTTCGTTTAAAAGGATTTGAAATGGTAATTTGTTTAAACCATTTGAGAGAAAAGTTTTGGATTTAAATTTTGACTTAACTGAGATCCTATTATCCATATGTTTTAAATATTATGCTCATTATTCGGTTTATCCAGGAGAGGACCTTTGTGTCAAATAACCCATTCTGAATAATGATACGCCGATATGGATAACATTTGACGACCGGTGGTGAAGACCGGGTATTTTCGAGAACGAAAGGATGACCCGTCGATTGTCTCTGCACTGATTCGCGCTGGTATAGAGATTTACTAAGTGATGGGAAGTCCGATCAAGATTGTGAATACCCGGATTGCAAGGGCTTCTTCGGAAGTGCCTTCGGTTCTGTTCGAACCCGGAACAGACTTGTATGGATGTGTGTCTGACATTACACATTGAGATGTAAAGCTGGTTTCTATCAAATACATTTCTGTTGGTGGCGGAGATTTATTCTCTTAGCTTAACACCCTTCTCTGAAACGTACGAGCTCAGAGGTTATGTAGTTGATGGCTACTAGTGATACATTTCCAATTTGGTAATGTGGCATGCTAAGTGATGTTGTGGGTTGATGATCATTTGTGATCGAAGCATGGCTTTGTGAAAAAGTGTAGCTTTGTGGACGTGACTTCATCGGGCTTCACAAACCGGTAATGGTCAAAACAGAATCGTCGCAGCAAGGTTATTTGGGGGTAGCCATTTCCTTCTGGATAAAAAGTCATATCATGGTATGGAGCCCAGATATTTTCTTATGTTGATTTTTGAAAGTGGTATCATGGTATGAAGCCAGATACTTTACTGTGTGGTTGTCGGATTGAGGGCCCTCGGATAAAGGTCTGTAACGACCGGGGGATGGCATACTCGTGTCAGTTGTTACCTAGTTACAGTGGCAACCCGGCCTTGTGTAGCAGAGAACCGGTTAGGTTCTCGGGGACGTCCCTCCAGAGGCGTTTCGTTTTATGTGGGAAGTTCCTTTGCCTGACCATTTATTGGAAATCCAAACAAAACAATACGAACCCAGTACGGTTTTAGTTGTATAACCTGCCATGGGATGTGGCGGTAACCTGTTATTGAATATGGTAGCTATAGTAAACATAAGTGCGAAATGTCTATGCTGGCTTAGATTAATATTATATTTTCGAAGGGTTTTCTGCACTATGCACTAATAATAATATTTCAAGGAGTTTTCCCGTATCAAGCATGTTTAATTGTCATAAGGAGAAATCTCCTCCAATTCTGCGTTTTCATTGAATGTGTGGTGGGAGGCCTTATGGTAGTTTCATTTTCCAATGGCATTGCGAATTTCAATTTAAATTCTTTTGTTTCTTTTAAAGATAAAACTATTTTCTTTGCTCACACCAGTCCCATGACTGACCTGGAGTTTATTGTTCCTTTCCTAAACTCTGGGTGCCCACTATTTTCCACACGGGCAGTCTAGTGTTGGGTTTTCTAGATAGTCGAATAGTAGGAATTGATTAGATAGCCTTCGAGCCTTTTCGATTTGTGGATCATATTTGCTACACTTCAGCATTTGCGGATGACCTTGCTTATCTAGGTGAAACGTGATGAAGGTTCGAGCTAGCTTTGGATTGGAGATGGAGTTCTTGGAGTTGGCATTGAAGATATTCTGTTCCGCTATTATTCCTTGTATCTTTGATAGTGCTGATATCTGTTGTATCATTCTATTGTACCATCATTGTATCAAATGTTGTACATGATATTATTCATTTTCTTCCGTTGTGTTGTACTTGATGTGTTATAAGCTCCGACACGAGTCCAATTTTGACGTTTGAATCTACGACATTCAAGTACAAGTGGAGTACGGGTGTCTATTTTCGAACGCTGAAATTTGGAATGTGACAAATAGTTAAAGCCTTGAAATATATCGAAATTGAAATGTTCTATCAAATTTGAAATGTTCGAGGTTATGAATTTCAAAGTATTATGTTTTAAAAGTGTTATAATTTCAAATGTTTAGTTTCGAGGGGTATAAATTTGAAAGTGCTATGATTTTGGAAAAGGGATATATTTGAAATAAAATGATACTATATTGATTTGGGTTTTATAACATTGATATCATATTGCTTTGGGTTTTTGAAATGGATATTATACTCTGTTTTTGAAGTAAAATTATTTTGAAATGACCGCGGTGTTATAATAACGTTTGGTTGTTAAAGAGACTGTGATCGAAAGTTGTCATACTCTCTGCCAACTTCGAAAACCACTTTAACAATTGTGTACGCGGTGGAGATTTCAGAATGAAGTAGGATGGTGGCGGCGTTTTTTTTGTGGTATTAATGTGGACCCAACTTCCGTGAGTTAGCTTAAGATGGCTAAAATATAAGCTTTCTCGGGCCAGTGAGGTAGCCCCTCTTATCGGACACACTCCTTCGATATTACACTCTGACTTTTGAATTGATTCGGTGACCACTTTTGACTTTTGATTTTTTTTTGGAGGTGTGGCTCGAGGTGGGCAGTAGCTGCGCACTATGCGTCACCACCAGCCCATGTGCATAATTGGCATATTTATCCTGGCATTGCCTTGTGTGTCGTGTCACCTACCCTAGCGCGCCTTGTACGATTTTGGATTTCTCCCGTAGCCCATGAGTATTTAGGGTAGTCTCTCGATCTGGAAATACGCTGATGTTGGATGTACTACTATGACTATTACGTGTTAAGGTGGAAAATGTAATTCTTTAATGCTATTTAAAAGTAAGTTTATTTTACTATAGACATTATTATAATAGCGAAATATTACTACATAGTAAATAGTTTAACGGATCCTTAGGAGATGTGAATCCCGAGCATCTCTTAAGTTACTGCACTCACGTTAGACACTGGATAGGAGATGTCAAATCCCGTAAACATCTCCGACGCCGTTTACACTCATATTTAATTACTGTTGATTTAACTTACATAAAATCTTTTAGTTCTGACTCGAGTGTTTTGTCTTTTCAATTCGTTCGGGTCAGTCTGAGCATTTCAGGATTCGAAGACTTTATCTCTGGAGAACGAAGACGAAGATTTGTATTACTATCATTTATTATATTCCACTGCATCATATACTCCGCTGCATTGTTATTTATTATTCTTTGGTATGTGTAACTCTGGTATGTATTATGTAAGTATAAATCGAATATTTTGTAAAACAGCTTCATGAACTGTTTATTTGATTATTATATTTTATCGTTCCGCTGCAAGATTTATGTTTTTGTTTTTTCTTCCTATGCTTTTTCTTATTTACCCCATAATAATCCGTCATGCTGTATGGTTTGAGTTGATACGTGTGTCTGCTTAAGCGTATAAAAAGGCGGGATGTTACAACATGCATCAATAACAATTATAAAAAAGGCAATAATTTTTTTTGATCAATTAACTAAAAGTATCTAATTTTGAATTTACTTACACTACAACAAAAATACCTTTTCGCAATTGCCAAAAACAGTTGTAATAGGTCTATTACAATGGGCGGCCGCTAGTGTTAATATCCAGAGTTGTAATAGAGTTGAATATTTTTACAACTGTTGCCGACAGTTGCAGGAGCAGTTGTAAAATAACCTTTTACAACTGCTTTTGAAAGTTGTGGTAAAGTCTATCGTAACTGTTGCATTGACAGTTGTAATAGGTCTCTTTTGCAACTGCTAATAGCAGTTGCAACAATAACTTTTGCAACTGCTTTTGGCAATTGTAATAGATTCATTTACAACTGTTATTGACAGTTGCAATAAATCTTTTTACAACTACTATCAACAATTGCAATTCATCTTCCGACAACTGCCACTAACCATAAATTTCACAACATTATAATTAAAACCGATATTTCACTAATAATATCTACAATCGTTAACATTAATTGAAACAACATGAACCATTCACATTTAATAAAAACTAAAACAATTCGATTTTACACCATTTTTGAATTCATAATTTTATTACAAAATATAATAAATCCATAACATACGTCAATATAAATATAGACACATTCACCGTCCATCAAATACGTACCTGACCAACTTGTCCATAACATACTTCAATATAAATACATCAAATGCTTTTCACTCCACCAAGCAAGCTAATAGTTGTTGCTACATCAAACTCTTAACTGACGAGCTTGTATATTTGAAACTCTAATAGACCCAAATGATCTACAAGCTTAAAAAAGCTAAGTAACGTCTCCGACAGCTACTTCTTCCAGATGAATCCATGCGCGCGCTATTACAGTATCCATCTGTATACTTGAAGGTTGAGCTACTGATATATGCCGAAAGTTCAGAGGGGAAGAAAACTCAAATAAATATTAGAGTATTTATCACCAAATCTGTAATTAATTCTTTTATTGTAAGAGAGAATACAAAAATAACACTGGAAAAAAGCTCATACCATTCGCTTGGCGTCCCATCAATTCAGACAATTCAATCACTATTGGTCCTCACCACCAAACAAAGGATGGTAGGTATGAACGTTACAAAATCGGTTCATTATAAATTAGTTTATCTGTGCTGCCTAGACATTTGAGAGCTCGAATCATCATAATGCTTTTTATACGTCTATAACCCTTTTGTTCAGTATTTTGAAGATTAATAAAAATCCCGTGTTCTGTTCTTTCCAAATACAACAAATATCCAAAGATAACACTAAAATTGATATATCCTTACTTAAATTATTACTGCTAAATTTGAGCGGAAGATTTTCAATTTCTGTCGGTAAGTGGATTTCTTTTGTGTGCCTTACTGACCAGATACCTTTTGGACGGCATCATTTCCAAATGAGTGTCGTAATTTACACTGGAAGAAAAGATGAAAACTCATTTCTTCTTGTGCCTTACAAAATGAACAAGCCTCATCGATGTAAATATGTCTAGCTGTAAGACTCTGGTTAGTGAGTAGAAAACTTTGAACACGCTAATTGACATTTTAGGAATGATTATTTTTTTCTAGACTTCTTGGCCCTTCCAACATGGTCATACTCAGTTTGAATGGAGTATGATATGAAGGGGGATTCAGGGTGGAAAGTGTATATGTTGACAGTGGTGAATGGATAGCATAGAAGTTTATTGAAGGTGATGTGTTGAAGGCAGTTCAATTGATCAGTGAAATGTTTGGTTTGGCAGAAGTGTTGTTAGTTTGATATGTGAGTGTGCAAGTTGCACTGGAAGGCAGTATGTGGCAATGAGGAGCTATTTTGGAAAAGAGTAATATTGAATAATCAAGTCAAATAACCCAATTTTAAAGCTGTTAAACAATTTTAAAAAGATAATCGACTTTAGTATATCATCGATTAAAAAGCAGTTAAACAACTTTAAAACAAACTAACCCGAGGCACAACAACGATGAATCCATAAGAAGCGACATGTTGAATGAGCTGAGAGTAGAAAGTATTATTAAGAAGGTAGCCATGAAGTAATATCAATACTGGATACTCTCCATCCTTGATCGTACATGCAATTAACAATGGCTTTTGAGGCGGTAATTCATCACTTGCTACGACGTTTATGAGCTTGCTGCCGTATTTTCCAATACTGAACACGCTGTAAGTAAATGTGCCTTTAGTTTGACATGATTGAACACTGCATTCTCTGTATCAAATTTGAGAAAAGATTTCTGTAAATAATAACTATAGATTGTAGTTTTTTCAATTTTTATGTTCGGTATAATCCGCATGTACTCCAACAATTCTATCTAAAAATAAAAAAATAAAAGCTAAACTATAACAAATAATTATTTTTTATACATAATTCAGTTAACTATCTAAATAATAGTAGCAATAAAACATTTCTCACTGTTCTTATATATTGCTGATTTGTTATTTGATGTAGAAAATCAATAACGAAACAACGTACTTGTACAGTTTTCTTGAATATAGAATTAGAAGCAACACAAAAAATATATCCATACAACCAAGTTGATACATCTCACTGAAAATATAATATACATATTTTTACCAATGAGCATAATGAGCTGATTAAAATAAATAAATGGAAACTTAGTGTGACGACCGGAATTTCTAACAATTTAAAGTGGAATATTTAATTAATTTTAAAATATTCAAAAGTTAATTTTAACTTGAATTCAGGATATCAATATTTACTTGTAATTAAATTATTGAATTATATAGTTTAAATGTTGAATTTAATAATTGAAATTGGTAAATTGTTGAATTTGAAAATTTTAAGCCTGTTTAAAATAATTTGAAGGCTTATAAGATTTATAATGATGATACTGAAGATAATAGGATGGTTGAAATTAAATTTAAAAGTGATTTGTTCAATTTTAATAATATATCATTTAAATTGAATTTAAAAATAGTCTTCCAAGACACAGTCTCGGAATTCAACGAAACCAAATCCATTGGATCCGTAATAGTTATGTATTATCGGATTTCAATTTTCGAAGCAATCAGAGTTGTCGTTTGACTCTGACAGCTCAAAACGCATAGAAACTATTTTAATCGATTTAATTTAAAATTGATCGTTTATTTCCCTCACTCGCGCAGACGATCAAATTAGCCTCCGAAACATGTTCCATTGTGTTCGGGATGCGGGTAAAACTTTATAAACGCCTATCGGCATGTCTGATTCGGGGTTCGAGATTTCGCGTTATGCTTAACTAGACATTTGGTAATTTAATAATTTTAAAAATCTAAAAAAAAATCAATCAACCAGCCACCGTTCTTTCATTTCAGCCATCTTCTTTTGGAGCAAGCCGACATACTCTCTGCAGAAGTCACGTACTTCTTGTCTTCCCTCAGAAGCCAAAATCAAATCAAGGGCGACAATCGTTCGCTTGAATTCGAATTTGAATTCATGTCGCTTCCATTTATTTAGTTCCTCGCCCTTCAATTCATCTAACTCAAATAAAAAAAATGGCCTAAGCCGACCCTGCCTAAATTCCCAAATCATTGCGTCTTTGGTTAATTAAAAAAAAATGGTGGATGCGAGTCACGCAAGGGAGAAGAGAGCACGAGTTGAAGTCGCGAGCGAGCAGGTGGAAGTCGTGAGTGGAGGCGGCGACCGAAGGGCTTAGTCGTGAGGCGGGGGCTACTCGCGTCGGTTCGAGGAATGTTGCGTGATGGTAGTTGGAGGCGGTTTGATTTCTCGGCAGAGGATGTGGGTGATCTGATGTTGATGGAGACGAGGTGAAGGGGATGGCTCGCGAGTTGCTTGTGAAGGCAGTGATGGTTGTTCGTAGTTGCGATTGCAGTCTGTGGGTGATTGTTGTAGGAGAGGGATTGATGTTAGGGAAGGGAGTTGTTAAGCAAGTTGAGTGGCCTGAAATGGATGAGGATGAAATTGCTAAAGCGTGGGATGTGGTTGGAGGTGTGGCTACTGAAGAGGCTAGAAGTGCTGAAGCATGGTAGTCGCAGTGGAAGGTATCGCGCGATGGAGGCAATTCGACTTGAGGAGTCGCCGATCTGATTTTGGCCGAGCAGCTTCGGGGATGTCGTCAGCATTTTGGTGAATTCTCGCCTGATTTACGATTGTATTTTTATTTTAAACTAAGCAGGTAGATTCTTAAGTCATGTTTGAAACTTAATTAATATTGTGATTAAGGAGAAATTAAGGAAATAAAATGTTATCTTACTAAAACTTAAAGATTTTAAGTTAAACTATAGATTAATGACAATTAAATTCCATGTTAGTTGAGATTACTCACGTTGGTTTCCAGCTTGACCCGGGTGTTACTTTGATGTAATGCTCAGGTCAGACCGAGTATTACAGATTTCTAGGTTAGGACGTTCTGGAGCTCGAGAGGCGAGCTGCATGGCAATATCGTATAGAGTATTTCCACTGTATTTATATTATTGTTAATCTGAGACATGATAATTGTAAATATTCAGTGACTGTATATAATGTGAAGCTCTGATGTATTAGATGTATTAGAATGTAATCGACAGATATAATATTCTTTTGTAAACTGTTTATTATTTATTATTATATTTTATCCGCTGCGAATGTGAGACGTTAATGTTTCTGTTTTTCTTCTTCTTCTTCTATCTCTTTCTTCTTTTCATAACTATCTGGAATTTTCGGGTGTGAAAATTTCGGGTCGTTACATTTGGTATCAGAGCTGAAAGGTTAAGCGAGAACCTTAACTCTGGTAGGGATTACTCATTTAATAGAGTCTGTAGTACTCTAGAATGAGTTGAGAGTGTGTGTGTGTGTGTGTGTGTATATATATATATATATATATATATATATATATGAGCGCGTACTTGTAATTTTCTGATATAAAGATTTTAAATGATTTTATATAAAATATATATTTTGATATATAAAGCAATATTTCCTTCTAACAAATATTAAGGTGATTGGCTGTTAAATTATTGGAATTAGAATTTAGAAGTAATATAATACAACCAAATTTAAAGTCTTGAATTGGAATTAAATTAAGTAGAAATAGAAATACAACCAAATTAAAATTTAATTGATTGAAAATGAAATTCTAAATCTTAATTGATCGAAAATGAAATTCTAAATCTGGTCCCAGAATTCGGAAATTTTGTTTCAAAGTAATGAAAAATAATAAATAAGTATTATTTGGATAACTGAGACTTGTTGAAAACAATGGGTTGTTTGAAATTTGATTTGGATTTAAAACAAAGGGTGGTTTAAAATTTTAAAACACGGCCGGGAGGGCCAAGAAATAAATATGTATATATGTATGGATATACATGATATCAAAGATAATTTGAAATAAACTCTAAGAGGTTGAGTTTTGATTTTTATTCCCGGAAGTGTGATGTAAAAAAAACCAAAGTGATATAAGTTTTGAACTTATAAGAGGGAAAGAATTTTGAAGTTTGAAGCGGGAATTCAAATTGAGTAAGGTTGATTGAATTAAGTAAATTGGAATTTAACTTGGAAAGTTAAATGGTTGATTTGAATTGGGAATCTGTGTGATCTCAAAACCGGTTTGAGATTTAAAAATTGAAAATGGATGGACGTTTTAAAATAAATTGGATGATATCATCCTATTGTTAATAAAAATCTTTAAATTGAGAATGGTATTGTATAAATAAAATAAATTTGAATAATTGAATTGTAAAATAAACTTGTTTAAGAACTGGCTTCAAACTGGAAGATAAAATTGAATAATAAATTAAATTTTGAAAACAAATAAAATTGTATTTAACTCTTATTTGAACCTTGAAACACATGAGTAAAGATAATTTAAAGTGGAATTCAGTTTAATTTGGGAAAGGAATCAAGATTGATTCAACTTGAACTGGGCTTAAATAAATTGCAAGAAAAATTGAAGTTATTCAAATTGAAATTGAGTCAATTTAAACGGAAGTGGAAATTAAGATTGAATTGTTGGGAATGTGAACAGTTTGACTCTGGACCATTTTTCAACATAAATTGTTTTAATATGAATAAATTTTTCCAAGCTATTTAATATATACAACCTTTCTTATTAAACCCAAAATTATTTTATACTTATTTTATAACTACTTTTGGAGTTACTTAACTATTTTGTAGCTGTTTTATAAACTAATTACTATTTTTCAACTATTTCACAAACTAATTTCTATTTTACAACTATTTAACAATTATTTAAAATTTCTGAAACTATTTAACTATTTTCCAACTATTATACGATTAGTTAACTATTTTATAGCTATTTTGTACACCAATAATTATTTTTTCAACTGCTTATCTATTTTTAAAATTTTCAAGCTATTTTCTAAATATAACTGGTCGGAGTTCAAACTGCTATGGATTTAATATCCAACTAAGATAAGAATTGAAGTGATAATTCAATGGAATTGAGACAATTGTAACCAAGTGAATGAAAATTCAAGTGAATGAGAATAGAAATGGGATTGATTTGGCAAATAATCAATGAGGATAAATACGTAGGATGTATGTATACTATTCTATTCGCATAGTGATTTGATCCAGATTCGAGCACAGAATTTCGAGATAGTATATCGATCCGAGTTGGGATTTTTCACTCGATTTTCGATGGCAAACCTGGATATGGATTGTTGATTGGTTCTGGATATTCTCTATCGTAGTTATGGCTATGCAAGGAGAATGACGGATTCTAATCAAGAAACCAGATCTGAGTCCGCATTCGGAAATCGGGTGGACAATACTAGTTCGGAAGTGAAATTGTGTGATCGAGTGGACGATCAGATTGGTATAGCGTACGAATAATATGTGTATATCGTATGGATTTGAATGAAATTGATATTGAAAAGAGTAATCAAATTTGAATATTTGATTTTGAATAAACAAAGTTATATATCTTTGTTAAATGTAAGATGAAACCCCCCTTGTTAAATCTATTGCCGGGAAAAAGGGATTTTTGAAGATGTTTGAAGTATAAAAGGAGTTTTATACGATTTGAAAGGATCCAAAGTTTTTTTTTAAATTATATGTATCTGAATATATATATATATATAAAGGATCTTATGAGGATTTTGAAAAAGGTTTTGGGAACCTTTGAATTTGGAAGGGCTTTTGATTTTTGGGTAAAATCAATATTGAAATTTGAAAAGCCTAGCTTGAGAATTATCGATTTTGGGATAATCGATTTTGTGTAAAGGAGCTTTGTATGAGATCATACTAGGTGGATTTGAAAGATACTATATATGTATAGTATAAAGTGTTTTGATGATGGCTTTGGGGGAAAAAGGCGCTCCCTTGAAATGAACTTCTCAGGAGTACCACCAGGTGGTGCTGCCTTGAGCCCCAATGGAGGGTTCTAAAGTTGATCTTGTGAGGAGTCCGGACAAAACTAGTTCCTGGGGATTATGAGTATAGTATACCATAGCGGAAGTCGTGTGTGTCGTTGAGAGCCAACAGTCTGCGTTTGGATTTATATCGGTAGACTGCGACCTATGGTATAACATAGTGAAAGTCGTGTGTGCCGCTGAGAGCCAATAGTCTACGTTTGATTTTATATCGGTAGACTGCGACCTATGTAGGAGTGAAGAAATTTCATTTCGACAGCGAAAAATCAGAGGCCGCGAGAGCCTGCAGTTACATGGACTTTTGCTGCGATGGCAACGTAACCCTGTATGTAACTGCGACCATGGATAGGGGTAATGATTTCCAGAGCATTCTCACCAAAGATATTTCCTCTATTTTCAAAAATTGATTTCTATATTTTCAATAAAATTATTTTCCAAGTATCTTCACTGGGTGTTGAAAACGGGTTAACCAAGTACTTATAGATTTTCAGTCCTACGCCTGATCAACGTATGACTGAATTTCTATGAGAACAAGGATGGACTGGTTAAGATATCGAGTTATAAGAAGTATTTTTATAAAAAGCTATTTTAATAGTATGAGGTGGATTTAAAAGCCTTTCTAATTTTTTTTAAAAATAGAAGTGTTAGAATTTTGGGAAATGAAAGAAATCCAAACTAGAACTATAAATAAGATTTAACTCAGGGAAATTTAAATGAAGTGATTTTTGAATTAAAAGTTGGAAGAAAGTTAATAAATAATTATTTGATAGAGTATGTTAATGAAAATTTAACTTGGTTAAACAAATGGATTGTAGGTTGATAATGGGTTTGGGAATGAATTCGAATTTTAAATAGAATTCAACTTAGATTTAATAATGAATTAAATAAGAAGAGATGTTGTAAAATAAAAATAAAATAGAGTTGGATTGAAAAAATGTGATGGTTTGAATTATAAATAAAATTCAAGAGTGGTTTGAATAATATTTAATGAAATTTGCAAGTAAATTGGATATAATGAAAGTGAATTGTAATAGAAATGGTTTGAGTTGCAAATAAAATCCAGATGAGTAGAAATAGATTGAGAATGGCTTTGTATTAATAAAATAAGTTCGAAAATGAAGTAAGTAAGTAAATTAAAATTTTAAATTGGGTTAACTGAGTTAAATAATAAATGGACGAAGTCTGATTGAATAAAAAAACTAAATCAAAGTGGTGATTGCAATTGGATTATCAGACTGAACCTATGTTCGGTGGCATATTAATTTGAAGTATAAATGAGTTAAGTATGTGCTTGGATATTATGTTGAAAATTGAGAAGGTGAATTAAAATTTAAAATTTAAAAGGGATGGGCTAACTGAGTTGAATGGAATTTGATTAAATGAGAATCAAATAAAAGTAAAGTTAAGTTTGATATTGGAATAAATTAAAGTAAAATTAACTTAAGTTTAAAATTTATGGAAGAATAAGAGTGAAAGCCCATTAAATAAAAGCTTGGATTGAATTAATTTGGGAATGGCTAGAAGTATACAAGAATGGAATGTGTCGAGTTAAATGAATGGTTGGTGAATAAATTAGAATTGAATTGGAATTAAATATAAAATGAGTTGAAATCAATTTGAAATAGTTATAAACTAGAATAGATACTCTATTAAGTGGATATCGCTGAATTTACACATAAACAGTTGTCGTTTGACATAAACAGAAGTAATTAAAATTCTATAAATTGATAGAGATTTAATAAATTGATTTTTGAATCATTTGAAGTAAATATGAGTTTGTTTGGATTAAAAATAAATTGAACATAAGCAATTGAGTTGTAAACCATTAAAATTGAATGAAATGGCATATAAATTTGGTTGGAAGCAATTGGAATTGGCTTAGAATCATATAAGTCGCTTATGGTAAGCTTTTGGTGTTTAATGCTTGTATTTTGCTATAAAGTAAGTGAAATGCTAATAAATTCTCTATATATAGCACTTACATATTTAAATTGAGTAAGTACAGGTACTGGAAAGCCGTTTGGCTGGATTTGGTTGCACTAATTGCTAAAATAAATAAACTATTTGCTTAAAATGCTAAATAAGGTACGCCTACGCAATAAAAATAGGAAATATGAACTGTTTTTTCTTTTTCCGACCGTGTGGATCGATGTATATATATTTATATCTCTTGTCAAATTGCAAAAGCTCCTCCGTACAAAGGAGACTCTGCCAAAAATTTTGGAAAATTTCGGGAGATAGAAAATTTTTGGGAAAATTTTTGTTAACGACAAAACAATTTCAAATTGAAAATTAAAGTAAATCGGTAGATGAAACTAATATGAATCAGTTATAAATGAAAGATAAAATTTAATACTCAGAAGTGAAGGCAAATTGAATTCATATGGAATGGGAAAACTAGTTTGAATAGAAATGGATATGAAAACTTCTGTAAGAAAAAGTATGTAAAGATTTGAAAGGGCTATGATTGAATATTGTTCTTAGTAAGATATGCAGGTATAAAAAGGGAAAAGAAAATTTGATTTGATATTAGAAGATAAATTTAATTGCCCGACAAAAAGGTATGCATTTTAAATTTCTGTATGAAATTGGATTGGGTTTTTGATCTAGCCACTTGGCTTTTGTTTTCTTTTGGAATTTGGAAGCCCGTAGAGGCCTTTTTTAGTTGTACCGAGCTAGGCGCGCAAAGGAGACGCTGGCAAAAAATTTCGGGAATTTAGAGAGTTAGAAAATTTTTGAGAAAATTTTGATAATTCCAAATTTGGTTTTAAATTGTAATTTGAATGATTGGGTAAAAAGGGATTAAGAATTGAAAACTGTGAGAGATTTTGGGAAGTTAGTAAGAAGGATAAGAAGTCTTTTATAAAAGACAGTTGGTAGGATGTTGATAAAACTGTTGGTTTTGGAGAAAAGGTAAACGAGTATTTGTCCATTCTTCCTAACTAGTAATTTCGGGGACGAAATTCTTTTAAGGGGGGAGGAATGTGACGACCCCGAATTTCTAACAATTTAAATTGGAATATTTAATTGATTTTAAAATATTCAAAAGTTAATTTTAACTTGAATTCAAGATATCAATATTTACTTGGTAATTAAATTATTGAATTATATAGTTTAAATGTTGAATTTAGTTAATTGAAATTTCGTAAATTGTTGAATCTGAAATTTTTAAGACTGTTTAAAATAATTTGAAGGCTTATAAAATTTATAATGATGATAGTGAAGATAATAGGATGGTTGAAATTAAATTTAAAGATGATTTGTTCAATTTCAACAATATATCTTTTAAATTGAATTTAAAAATAGCCTTCCGAGACACGGTCTCGAAATTCAACAAAACCAGTTCCATTGGATCCGTAATAGTTAGTTATAATCAGATTTCAATTTTCGAAGCAATCGGAGTTGTCGTTTGACCCTGACAGCTCAAAACGCATAGAAACTATTTTAATCGATTTAATTTAAAATTGATCGTTTATTTCCGTCACTCGCGCAGACGATCAAATTAGCCTCCGAAACACGTTCCATTGTGTTCAGAATGCGGGTAAAACTTTATAAACGCCTGTCGGCATGTCTGATTCGGGGGTTCGAGATTTCGCGTTATGCTTAACTAGATATTTGGTAATTTAATAATTTTAAAAATCTAAAAAAAATCAATCAACCAGCCACCGTTCTTTCATTTCAGCCATCTTCTTTTGGGGCAAGCCGACATACTCTCTGTAGAAGTCACGTACTTTTTGTATTCCCTCAGAAGCCAAAATCAAATCAAGGGCGACAATCGTTCGCTTGAATTCGAATTCGAATTCATGTCGCTTCCATTTATTTAGTTCCTCGCCCTTCAATTCATCTAACTCAAATAAAAAAAATGGCCGAAGCCGACCCTGCCTAAATTCCCAAATCATTGCGTCTTTGGTTAATTTAAAAAAAAAATGGAGGATGCGAGTCGTGCAAGGGAGAAGAGAGCACGAGTTGAAGTCGCGAGCGAGCAGGTGGAAGTCGCGAGTGGAGGCAGCGACCGAAGGGCTTAGTCGCGAGGCGGGAGCTACTCGCGTGGGTTCGAGGAATGTTGCATGATGGTAGTTAGAGGCGGTTTGATTTCTCGGCGGAGAATGTGGGTGATCTGATGTTGATGGAGACGAGGTGAAGGGGATGGCTCGCGAGTTGCTTGTGAAGGCAGTGATGGTTGTTCGTAGTTGCGATTGCAGTCTGTGGGTGATTGTTGTAGGAGAGGGATTGATGTTAGGGAAGGGAGTTGTTATGCAAGTTGAGTTGCCTGAAATGGATGAGGATGAAATTGCTAAAGCGTGGGATGTGGTTGGAGGTGTGGCTACTGACGAGGCTAGAAGTGCTGAAGCATGGCAGTCGCACTGGAAGGTATCGCGCGATGGAGGCAATTCGACTTGAGGAGTCGCCGATCTGATTTTGGTCGAGCAGCTTCGGGGATGTCGTCAGCATTTTGGTGAGTTCTCGCCCGATTTACGATTGTATGTTTATTTTAAACTAAGCAGGTAGATTCTTAAGTCATATTTGAAACTTAATTAATAGTGTGATTAAGGAGAAATTAAGGAAATAAAATGTTATCTTACTAAAACTTAAAGATTTTAAGTTAAACTATAGATTAATGACAATTAAATTCCAGGTTTATAAATAAGATTTTAAAGTGATATAATTTAGAAGTTAATTAAGATAAATGACTTATCTTTAATTTAATTTAGGTTTGGGTGATTAAGATTATTTAATTAATCAGTTAAGTAATTAAAGAGAAGCTAATTTATTAAAATTTAAAGTTTAAATTTAAATAATTGGTTGGATGAACAAATTAATTGGATGTGCTACTGATGATGAGTGACTTTGTTTTGGTCGGATCTCGAGTTAATTGTGGGTTGACTCGAAGTATTCGGGTTTTTAAATTGTTTTCAGATTTAAAGTTATAAATAAGAAAATGTTTTCATTCTAATGTTGTTAAGGGCTTGATGATTTCTGATTTCGTCAAGTTAGTAGGGTAATTACAGGTTGAGGTAAATCAAAAGTGATTAATATGTGGGGTTTAATAAATGTTCAATTGTTTAACGTAATTAAATTTGATTAGGATACATTGAAATGTAAACGAAATCATAAGTTATATAATCAACGACGTAACAAAGGATTGACAAATAAAGATTAATAAATCAAAAGTAAGTGACTTATGAGAAATTAGTCAACAAGTAATTAAGGGTAAATGGAATTAATATAGTCAACTAATTTATGAGGTAATTAAAGATTTCTTATGGATTTTGGTTAAGAATAATGAATATCGTGATAATTAATTAAAGAATGGTACTTGAATGTAATTGAAGGATAATTAATCCTGGGTGATTAATTAAGATGAATAATGAAGGGATGATTGATTAATTAATTTGAAATTAATTAATGTTGAATGAAGAAATCTAAGTGATTGAGATTAGTAATTCAATCAGGGTTAATTAAATTAAATTTGTTGTGATTAAGTTTTGCTCATGGACAATTGAATGGCATTTGAAGCTTTGAATGAGTTGATTTCTTTGATGTGAAATGTTGTGTTTTTCATTTGGATAACTTGGGATAGGATGGTATGAGACTCGAAGAGACCGGGGTCAGGTATTGGAAAAATCCGAAACCACTTCGAATTTTTTTTATAAATTGATTTGTGAAATCAATAAGCAGGAAATGAAATGATTTAAGAGAATTGGATTATTTTGTCTAAGTTTGGTACTTAGAAATTTTTATGTGAAATAAGTGTTGGCTATAGCAAATTGTGAATTGGTTAAATTGATATAAGATACTCGGGTTTATATAAGTTGATTTCTTTAGTATTCCATGTTAGTTGAGATTACTCACGTTGGTTTCCAGTCTGACCCAGGTGTTACTTTGATGTAATGCTCGGGTCAGACCGAGTATTACAGATTTCCAGGTTAGGACGTTCTGGAGCTCGGGACGCGAGCTGGATGACAATATCGTATAGAGTACTTCCGTTGTATTTATATTATTGTTAATCTGAGACATGATAATTGTAAATATTCAGTAATTGTATATAATGTGAAACTCTGTTGTATTAGAATGTAATCGACAGATGTAGTATTCTTTTGTGAACTGTTTATTTTTTATTATTATATTTTATCCGCTGCGAATGTGAGATGTTAATGTTTCTGTTTTTCTTCTTCTTCTATCTCTTTCTTCTTTTCATAACTATCTGGAATTTTCGAGTGTGAAAATTTCGGGTCGTTACACTTAGGTAAGCGATTATTTTAAATCTCTTCTAATTTCTAAAGTTAGTCTTATTTCTCATAATGCCTTACATTATTTTTCATATAAGTAATTCTATACTTCATCAATCTCGTGAGCAATTGTTGTTTTTATGGATTAGGATTAGTAATGAATGAAAGCAAAGTCAAAGAATTTGTTTAGCAAATTGACATTCATGTCAAATCCAAAACCAAACAATTCTATCCAACCTTACATATACATACATGATACATATCAACAGAATCACAATACACTGCATCAAGATTCCTCATTCCATTTCCACAGCAATCAAAATGTCACAAAGAACAACAAAATAGAAAAATTTTACCAATTCAGTATCTGTAGACCAAGAAGAACATACAACGACTCTGATCACTGCAACTCCAAAACCACTCTCTCGAGCCTTGCTCGCTTGCTTCATCGACGGCTTCATCCAGGACAGCAGCGTCTACTTTGGATTCGCTATGAGGCATGGGATGTTCGTCTTCGACTTTTCAAACGGCGTCAAATTGTCGGATTTGGCGATGAAGAAGCTGAGGGTGGTGGATTTCGTGCACGCGGTGCTTTCGATGCTGGTTTTTGGGTAGGTGGCACTAAGGGATAAGAACGTGGTGAGCTTCTTGTATCCGGGACTGGAAGGGGAGATGAAGGAGGGGTTGGATATTGTTCCTATTACTGGATTATTGAAATTGGGATGAACGATTTGGGGAGTTGGGGTTTTAGGGAAAAATAAAGTGTTTGGCTGCAAGTTGTGGCGGGCTTTAAAATTTTGGTTGAGGCGAGGCTATAAAATTTTAGTTGAGGAGAGTTGTAAAATTAAACAAAAAATATGACAATAAACATAGACTATTGTATTCATTTGTCTTTACATATAATAGGTAGATTTAATATCAAGGTCTCTTTTATTCCATTTTGTATGTATATTTTATTCTAGTAGAATTTCCCTTTTCAAAACTGTATATTATCAATCATTAATTACTAAAAAGTAAATACTAAATATTATTAATTTTTTATTAATTATTAATTATTATATAATATTAATTTTAAACTTTTAGTTATTGTTATTTAATTAATATTTATTATAAAAAATTTATTACTAATTATTAGTTGCTATTATTTAATAGCAATTATTAGTTATAAATTATTAATTATTAATTAATTATTTATCACTTATTCATTGATTATTGATTATTAATTTATTAATTATTATTTACAAATTAATTATTATTCATATTTCAAGTTATTAGTGATCACTATTATTTAATAGTATTAATTATTATATATTAATATTTAATTATTATTCATTATTAGTTTTTATTAATTATTAATTATTATTATTTAATTGTAATTATTACTTATTAACTATTTTCTTATAGTAGGCAAACCAAAAACGTTTAATAAGTATCAACTACAAGTAGCACAAAAAAAAAGAGTTGTTGAAAATTGACATCTATTACAACGGGTAAAATAAAATAGTTGTAATAGTCATATGGACTACTATAGCAGACACAAAAAGTTATTGAAAATAAGTTTATTACAACATTTTATAACAAAACGGTGTAAAAATCTTAATTACAACTGGCATATTATGATCGTTGTAAAAATATGAATAGGTCTTTTTATTGTAGTTTATTGTTAATGTTAAATAATAATTATTAAAAATTAATTATTATTTGTTTATTATTTATTATTTAATAATTATTGTTTATTAGTTATTTTATTAATTATTAATATTAATTATATTGAATAATAATTATATAATTAATTATTTCATATTTCAAATTAATTATTGTTATTTAATAGTAATTATTATTTATTATCGATTTTCTTATTAATAGTAATTACTTCATACTTTAAATTAATTATTATTATTTAAAAGTAATTATTATTTATTATTAATTCTCTAGTTAATTATTAAATTATTAAATATTAATATTTAATTATAATTATTAACTAATTATTACAACTGGTAAAAAAAAGTTGTAATAGACCCTATTATAACTGAGAAAAAGAGTTGTTAAAAATATGCATCTATTACAACTACCAAAAAATGTTGTAATAGACATCTATTACAACTGACAAAAAAGAAGAGTTGTAAAAAACAGGCATTTATTATAACTAGCAAAAAATGTTGTAACAAAGATCTATTACAACTGAGAGAAAAGAAGAGTTGTTAAAAATAGATATATATTACAACTGGAAAAAAAGAAAGGTTGTAATAGACATCTATTACAACCGGCAAAAAAAAGAGTTGTTGAAAGTAAATTTATTACAACTTTCTGAGAAAAATAGTCGTAAAAAGCTCTATTACAACTGACAAATTCTAACAGTTGTAAAAATACAGTTTTAATAGGATCTTTTTGTTGTAGTGTTAGTGAATGCAGTATTTATAAGCATCTAATTCTTTTTAGAATATTGTAAGTAATGCAATTACATTAATTTATAACTTAAAAAAATACAATTGCATAACACGCTAAAGCAGTAAAACACAAACAAAATCAACCATATTGATTAACATAACACTAATGAACTAAAAGGTAATCGCATAACCCTAATGCAGTAAAACACGAATAAAAACAGCCATACTAATTTTCATAACCTTAATACACTAAAAAACAACTACATAACACCAGTGCAATAAAATTAATCATATTTTTTATGATGATATTTTTTTTGAACAACAGTAACTGCTTAAAATTAATCAAAAATAATCGCAATAACACTTGTGAACAATTATACCTTTTTAGATTCGTACACTTTTACGATGTTTGCAACAGTACAAATCACATTCCTCGGCATTTTCATGGTATAATCTAACTCTAGATTTCAAAATACTTTGTGATTGATAATGTTGAGAACTTTTAATCTCGGCAATAGCTTTAGTACCTTTACTGTTAGTCATCCTCATTTGAAACTTAAATTTCATTTATATAGTTAAATTCAAGATCGCAAGCACAAATTTGATCGATAAAAAGTGTATGAAAAATATAGCATACCAATAAGAATCTTTGAAACTTGATTTTGTTACACAACAGTAACGCTTTTATACTATATAAAAGTGATAGCTACCATGACCAAATAAATAGAACATGTTTTTTTCCTTTTTCCTTTTGAATAATAGTTGAGAGAACCTGACGAACTGGTAAATTCCTGAGAAGAAATTAAGTTATGTCTATCTGCTTGAACTCATGACATCTACATTCCTCGGTTATTATTTTTTGTGAAAAGTGTGTGCAAGTTAGAGCTCGAATCTGGATTTGTGAGCATGTTTAGGCACCTCTTTAGCATTGTGCCACAACTATAGACTAAAACATTTTTTTTCTTCTTGTGCAAAAAATTTATAATCTTTGTTTTTTATAATAAAATGTTCAAAAGATTTGAATTCAGGACCTCATGATCAAAAGATCTTAGCACTGCTATATATGTGAGTTTTGGTGGTGTATAATACAAAAAGTTTTGCGATTCACTTGTGCTCAGATTGAACTTACTATTGATGTGATAATTTTCTTTTTAGATTTATGGAAATTCTATAACCGAAACAGTTTTTCATATTGTTTGTTGAGTGATTTTTTTTAGAACCTTTGTAAAACAAATTTTTTTAAGTTTCAAAATATATATCATTTTTTTCTTAAAAACATATTTTCGAAAAAACTCATATTTTTTAGTTTTAAGAAATTCGTAGAAAACTGATACAAATATTTGCAGTAAAACTGATACAAATAATTGTCGCGGTTTAAAACCTGGGGTAATCGGTTTGTTTTGTCGACTCTGTAGTCAAATAAATGAGCACGTGCTTGGTCTTAAACTGCTCCAAACTCAACCAACCCAAAAATAATATGCTGGAAAGCGTTCCAATGAGGTTAAAGTTAAAACAAGAAGGCTAATTCTATTCCAACCCAAAATTTTGCTTTGTAGCCCCCTCCAAATAATTAAAATTATTATGACTAAATTACCCTTAAAAATTTTCTTCCTTCTACACTGTTAATAACAGTACGTAAGTTGGGTTAGAACAGTGCCAAAAACCCTAATATACAAATTTCTTGAAAAAAGTTTGATTTTCAAAGAAATAATTAATGGATTTTGAAGAGAATGATGATACTCTATCACAATCACAGCAGGTTTGTCAAGAAATCATATTTATATCAATTTTTTTTAAGATTTTCTTTCCCACGGTCGCTGTTGCGAAATAGAGTGGATTGCTATTAATTCCCACCTGAATCGTACGAGGATGAGGTAGTAATCACGCACAACAACAGTGAGAATTTTCCTAAAACCACGTAGTAAAGGAAGGAGATTTCGATCAAAACCACGTAAAAACTTTGCGTGATTGGTTATAAATCCATGCAGAACTTTTATGTGGTTAGTTGTGTAACCACGCATTTTAAGGCGTGGTTGTCAGAATCAGTTCTGCAAATTGACTTTGTCTATTTTATTTCCATTCTTACATTTTTGTTGTGTGCTACTTCCTTTTGCAGATCGTACCATTTTCAAGTGATGAAGAATCTTGCGATGAAATGGTGTTGGATTATTCTAATGAGTTTACGACATATAACGTAAGAGTAATTTGAAACATTTTTTGTATAAAATAATCGTCATACTTTTCCTTGTACATTACTTACATTTCATTTTACATTTGTATTGCAGATATTTCCTTCAAGGAACAAATTAGTTGATTGGGTTCGTGATACCGAAAAACGTCTTGGTTTTGTTATCATTATTCTAAAATCAGATACAGGTGTATCAACCAAAAAGCCAAGAATTATGTTTGCTTGTGAACGAAGTGGTGTGTACAAAAAGAGAAAAGACAAAAGCCCGAAGAATCTCCGAATGACCAGGACGAAAAAAATGCAACTGCCCTTTTAGACTTAGAGGTGAGAAACTTCCTACTTTAGATGATTGGCGATTGCATGTTGTTAATGGTGTTCATAATCATTCGGAATTAAGAAATACTGAAGGACGTTCGTATATTGATCGACTAAATGAACATGAGACCAAGTTAGTTATTGAGATGCATAGGAACATGGTAAAAGCAAAAGAAATTTTACACACCATCAAAAGAAATGATCCTACAAATTGTACGACAATCAAAACCATATACAATGTTATCCGAGCTCAAAACGCTATTGTAAAAGCAGGGCGATCTCAAGTTCAATATTTGCTTAGTAAATTGAAAGAGTTTGGTTATTTTGAATGGCACCGTAAAACACTTGAGGAAAAGATATTATTAAAGACGTTTTTTGGGCTCATCCGACCAGTGTGGATTTTCTACGCACCTTTCCCCGAGTTATTATATTAGACTGCACATATAAGACCAATCATTGCAGAATGCTGTTACTTGAGGTTGTTGGTGTTACTTGCACCGATCTTACATTATGTATCGCGATTGCTTACTTAGTTACTGAAGCTGAAGAAAATTATTTATGGGCCCTAGAACGATCGAAATCTGTTTTGCTTGATTGTGAAGTGGAATTGCCATCGGTATTCATTTCTGATAGGGAAACATCGCTAGTTAATGCTATTGGGGTTGTTTTTCCAAACTCTGATCATATGTTATGCACGTGGCACATTAAAAACAATGTTCTAACGTATATGCACAAAAAAGTGGAAGGTATGGAAATTGAGGAGAAGAAGTCATTTTTAATTGATTGGAATGAACTTGTTTGTTCAAAAAATATAGTTGTGTACAATGAAAATTTGCAAGTGCTACATGAAAAGTACGTGAAGCATAGTTCACATCTGAAGTATATTCACGAGACTTGGTTGGATACATACAAAGACCGATTTGTTCGAGCATTGACGGATGAGTACATGCATTTTGGAAATTATACTTCTAATCGGTACTTATCTTTCATACTAATATTAATAACTATTTCAAATAGTCATATTTTTATATAATAATATTGTTATGTCATATGCAGGGCCGAATCCGCTCATTCAAAATTGAAGAAACATTTAGCTAGTTGTCAATGTAATTTCGAACAAGCTTGGATGAAGATGCATTCATTATTGGAACTCTCATTTACTGAACTTAAAGCATCATTCGAGCAAAGTTAAACAAAAGTAAAGCACATATTTCATATACGGGAATTCAAAAATTTAAGAGGCTTTATTTCTATCAAGGCACTGGATTTGATTCATTCAGAAATATAGAAACAAAAGATGTTGGCGAGGATGAATTGCTATGTGGATGTGTCGTTCGTAGAACACATGGATTGCCTTGTTCACATGAGTTAGCACGTCTTGGGCCTAGTACCGTCATATCCCTTGAAATGATCGATGTTCATTGGACAAGACTTCATCTTGTTGAAATTAGTGGAAAGAAAGATGTTGGTGTTATAGAAAAAATGGAGGTACTTTTAAATGATGTTAAAAAGATGGATACCCAATACCAAATGCAAATTTATAAGAAGATGTTAGAAGTTGTTGAACCCCAGACTTCTGCTCTCGCATCACCGAAAAGCAAAATAAAACACGTGGAAGAGAAAGCAAAAAAAGTGCTAAGAATTCAACTAAAGAATGCCTTCGTCATTTGAGCTTGTACAAAATGTGTACTCCCAAAGTTAGTGTACTTCAAAAAAAGCTCGTGTCGATAAACTTCCTATTCGAAAACCAAAGAAGGTACGTAAAAGACTTGCATGTTATTTTCATACATATATTATGTAATTATTGACTTTACCTGTCACCTTATTTCCCAGTTAGAAGAACTAACCGTTGGCATGAAAACTTATTTTCCCCAAATACCGTTGGCGATGAAGGCATTTGTTACTGATATTATTGACGTCTGATCAGATGGTAACTGTGGATATAGGTGTGTCGCAGCTTTGCTTGGTATGGGTGAATCTAGCTGGGGCCAAATTAGGCGGGATTTGTACGAAGATTATATGAAAATCAGAGTTTATACGCTCGTGTTTTCGTTGAGCATGACAGAACTACTACACTTCTCAATAGCATTAGACATGAAGGTGAAGGGTTTGCGCCGATAGAAAAGTGGATGTCGATACCCGATGTTGGTTGTCTCATTGCAACTAGATACAATGTTGTAGTGTTCAATATTAGTGAAAGACTCAAGCTGACAATACCACCATTGAAAGGTAAAGTGCCCCCACCGATACAACGCACGGAAATTGGATTAGCTTTTGTAAACCAAGATCATTTTGTGCAGGTACGTAACATACATATTAACTCTGTCATTCGTAATTTTAACTTAAACTTGAACTGAAATTGTATATTCTAACTTGTAGGTGAAACTGGAGCCCAACCACCCGGTTCCACCAATTCATTCGAAATGGTTCACAGCTCGTGATGTGGACGCAAGTAAATGGGAGGACGTGTTCACCGACCGAAGACAAGCGTGGGATGAAAGAAATGAATATGCTAAATGGATGTAGTTGTTTCTTACTTTAATGTTGTTGACATTTGATATGAATTTGCTGGATGGTTGTATAACTGCATTGAATGAATGAAATTGAATTATATTTTATGTTCTGGAGAGATTATGGTTGTATAATTGCAGTCGAAATGGTTCACTTTTCCAGAGAGAATTTTTTTCCCTGTCTAAACTAACCGCGTATAACCGAAAGGAGAATTTGGTTCCAGTACGGGAAACAAAAACGTGGTTTGTGCTTTAACCTCGAAAAAACGCTACGTGGCTCGTCGAAAACAACGTCGACATTCTACGTGGTTAGCTCTTAACCACGTATGATCACTACGTGGTTTCTCTGCGTACCACATACTTACAGTGCGTGGTAAACACAAAGACTGGAAAAAAAACAGTTTGACACAATGCATTTTCCATATGCAACATCGAGAAGTACAAACAACATACGCAAACAACATGTAGGGATGATAAAGCATAGGTAAACAACATTCGCAAACAACATACATTTCGTAATATGCAAACAACACACATTTCAAAATATGCATACAACATACATTTCATACAACAGTTCCTAACACCATTTGATACAACAATTCGTCCACCATTTCATACAACAATTTTAACTTAAACTAGTCTATTCCAAAAAGTCATTTAAACATACATTCCAAAAAGTCATTTCAGTTAACCATATAACATTTGCAGAAGTAACTACACTTGACGACGAATGTAGCATGATGCGGCGACTCTGGCATTATCAATTTGAGGGTTAGCTCCATCCAAAAGACCATGCACATCATGTAGAGTCTGCAAAATAAAAAATTGTATTGAAAATAAACTAGTGTAAACTAAGTGCCATAAATTTAAATGAGATGAATCATACCGCATAGAGTTGGTCATAGGTCGGCTGAAAGTATGGAGCTCCAATCTATACATCATCAGGTAACCTTGCTGGATTTTGAACACGCAAAACACTATGCTCCCGATACCACTCCATATAGTCCTCAGTGCAACTCATGAAAGAATGTTGAAGTAGTATGGATCTACGGGCCTCTGCAATCACATGATTGTACCAATTCTCCCATATACTTTCTAGAAATTGATAACGCACTCGAGTGTATGTGGTTGAAGTTGAACCTCGACGTGCATTTGTTGCTACTAGAGGAATAGGAGGCATTGGAATGTTCTGAACTCTGTCAAACTGTCTAAGTACTCTATCGGGATGATAAGGCTCCACAACATTGAAGCAGAGTATGCAGCCACTATACCAAGCTATAGGATGAAATGGATGATACTGACGTGTGAATATGTAAGGATCAAAAATAACATGTTCAAAGATATAGTTAACACCATCATCATTATAGTCCTAATGCATCGTAAAAAATTATATATATACATACATATATATATATATATATAAAATTACCTGCTCAATCATCATTATAGTCCAATCATCACTAACATTTTCAAATATATCATATAATTTAGACAAACTTATTTTATACCCAACCCTCTCATTCATTTCCAACCTAGCTTCTGCTTTGCTAATGCCAAGATACTTCGAAACAGTATTGACTTCTTGTTCCATTTCATATCCCATGCTCTACATGGGCTTACCTACCACTGGTATATGTAATAAAGAAGCAACATCATCGAGAGTTATAGTCATCTCACCGAATGGTAAATGAAAGGTATTTGTCTCAGGATACCATCGTTCTACAAAAGTTGATACCAAATTTTTGTTAACACTCCTGTAGCAAGTGCTAAAAATAGAAAACAAGCCAGACGCGTCAATGATTGCTTTGAATCTTGTAGTATTATCTGGAATCTTCCACTCGGACACCTTTTATGCATGGTTAACACAAGTGAGCGGTGATCGTTCCTACAGGAATAAATGTTAGAATTAGTAAATGCAGACTATCGATATCGATGTTGTAGAATAATATTAGGTACATACCTGACCAATCCATATCATTGAAGCAACGTGAGTATCAAACTCTCTAATCACATCATCAATTCTCGGTCCACCTTTCTCGTTTACTTCTTCCTCGCCTTCACCCTCTTTCTCGGACTCGTCATCTGCGTCATTGTCATTACTGGTATGTGAATCATCCCCCGTGTCATCTCCATCGTATTCAGATGAGTCTGAACCACCTTCTCCTTCCTCATCTCCCTCACCTCCCTCATCTACCTCACCTCCCTCATCTCCCTCATCTCCTTGATCACTCTGCTCCCGGGCAACAATTTCATATGCGGTTGCATCTGTACCTTGCTGCTCCTCTACCGTATCATCTCCAGCTTCAACTACGGTGCCCGCACTAGTACCTCCGGCCCTTTGCATCATTCTCTGTTTTCGTTCTGAAGCAGTCATTCGTGCTCTACCCATATGTAATCAAGTTTAGGAAACCCATTTAGCACGACCATATTCGTAAAAAGTAAATAGTAAAACTTGTTCGCAAAATATTTTTTTCGCTGTATACAGTTTACCACGTAGGGAAAGTGCGTGGTAAAAATGCGTACCACGCATGGCCAGTGCGTGGTAAAAATGAATACCACACCAATTATCTGCGTTGTTTTCATTTTTACCATGCACTGGCCATGCGTGGTACGCATTTTTACCACGCATTTTCCCTGCGTGGTAAACTGTATACAGCAAAAAAATGAGGCTTTTAAAAGTGTGTGTGTGTATGTATGTATGTATGTAAGTATATTTTTGTATCTCGGTGTATACATATAAACATACACAAATTCATAAATGATGGTTTGTTATAGTCTATGTTTTATCACTTGATTTGTATATCTTGCAACTTTGTAAATGATATATTGATAAAAAAAAGAACTAGTGGCCACACTTAATGCATTTCTTTGTATTAAACATATTGGCCAACATGGATTTTCGACTTTCTTGTTTGTAGTTGGCTTTTTCACTTTTGCATTTACTTTATAACAAAAATTAATGTGTTTGTTTGTGGAAAATGATTTCACTTAATGCAGTGCTATGGTGAGGTAGAAGTGGGGATTTCAGAACAATGAAGGTTGTATGGGTAGTGTTTGTTTGTGGAGAAGGTGTTATGAGGACAGTAGGTGCTGATGTTATATGTGGTTAGTGATACCAGAGTGTTGGCAGTGTGCTATCTGCAGCAGTTGATACTGGTGAAGTGAGTTGCAGTTTGCTTATGCTGTGGCAGCAGATGAATGGTTTAGGAAGGGTATGGGGATGCACTGATATGGCAATTGAAGTGTAGCAGATGTGCAGGGTTGTGGATGTGGTTTGTAAGGAGAATGTAATGGAATGTTGTGATGTTAAGGTGAATGCAAGAGTTGTTAGGATGTAGGGTGGAACAGTATGTAAGGAAAATTAATGTGTATGAAAAATGAAATCATTTGATGATAAATTAGGTGATTCTTAACTAGAATAAAAAATATAATTACAAATTTAGTTTAAGGAAATTTAATAATTTATTTATATAAGATTTAAAGTTACAAAATCATTAAAAAAATTGATAATTTATTGATTATCGCATATTCCAAGATACTATTCAGATTGAGCAGGTAATTATATCTATTTTGTTACGATGTATTAGGACTATAATGATGATGATGTTAATTACTATAATTAGGACTTTTTTTTTGTATTGACAGCTTACTTTGCAGGCAAACAATGTGGTAAAAATGATAACCCCGCAAGGTTCCATCGTGGTAGAAATGAATACCCCGCAGTTCGAAAGCATTGTTTTCATTTTTACCACGCATTGGCACTGTGTGGTACGCATTTTTACCATGCGTTTGTCCTGCGTGGTAAACTGTATACAGCAAAAAAAAATTCGCGTTTCAATTCAACAATTATAACTCGCGTTTCTGTACAAACCCAAACTCAAATATAGATCATCGTTCAACATGTATAACTCGCGTTTCTTCAAATCCAAACTCGAATAAATCATCGTTCAACATATATAACTCGCGTTCAAACCCTAACTTGCGTTCAATTATATAACAGAATAGAAAATTGAGGAGGATGAGGAGTATACCTTTAGCTGCTGACAGGAATCGCGACTTGAAGAACTTGAGGATGAGGAGGAGTATACCTTTAGCGTGGGTGAAAGTGAAAGTGGAAGGGTAGTATTGGAAAACAGGGGGGCTACTAACTAAAGTAAGGGGTATGCAAAAAAAATAACAAAATGGGGGGCTACAAAGCAAAATTTTGGGTCGGAATAGAATTAGCCAAACAAGAAAGCCACCAGAAATAAGTAAGGAGGTGCATATAGAAAGAAAAAGCACGACAAAACCATCAAATAGTCAGCCGTTTGTTTTCGTTAGCCCACTCAACTTTTCCTCTGTTATATGTATAGAAATGCAGACGCATGCCTTGGTTCTCTCAACCAAAAAACAAGGATAAACCATTCAAAACAAAAGGTTAAAACAAAGAGGAGAATGAGTGGGGTAGCAAGGAATGCATCATGGGCGGTAGCAGCGAGCGTGGCCGCAGTGGAAGCGCTCAAAGATCAGGCCGGCTTATGCAGGTGGAACTACGCTTTCACATCCATCGATCAACTCGCCAAATCCAAAGTTCCAACTCTTTCTCTCGTTCCAAACTGGACAAATCTAAGTTGTTTAATCAGAGCACTGTGATGATGGATAAAGGATCTGAAATGGACCAAGGAAGGATGAGAAGGAAGATGATGAGACGAGAGGAGAAGCAGGAGAAGCTCTATCATCTTCTCTGCTGGGGACCTAACTAATTATTTGCTTATTTTGCTTTACATCTTATGTTACTTTTGGTCCTTTTTTCTTGCTATATAATTCATGGTTTGTAAACTTGTATGTACTCGAAGCAATTGACAATTTTGATTAGGTATTGTGTGCTGTCCTGCTTTCCAGAGCAAACAATGTCGGCGTGATTAAAGGCATGGAATGGGGAACGCCAACAATTTAGAATCTCTTAAAAAAATTACAATATAATCAATTCTGCTTGCTTCTCGGTGATGAGAAAAGGGCGCAATGTTATTTGTACATCTGAGTTTGACAACGGTTTAAGTTGGTTGTTTCTTTCCCTGCCTTCGCTGAACTAGTAGTTGTTAGGGCTTAGATGCGTCAGTACTTAGTGCCCTTAGTTTTCAGTCGCCTCGCTAACTCGGCTGTTTATTATTATTATTATTATTACTAGCATAACCCTACAAAGGTGGGGGAAACCGACCGTTCAATTCTATAATTAAAGAAAAACAAAATTGTATTATCATTTATGTTAATTTAAATCAAATCCATGATATGTCGATAATCAACACTAAAGTGCTAGAAATAATGTGTGCACATGTGATATAAAATGCATGCACGTGTGATATCAAATGCTAATAAAACTCTATAGTAACACAGCTAATATGATGATGCTGGATTTGATTTATCTGCATAACTAACATACTTATAATATATTTTGGGATACTTAGCTGAATTAATTTTCACACAACTATGCTAATTTTAAACCTCTAAGTTTAATACAAAATGAAAACATTATAAGAGCTTTTAATTTTAGGACCAACTTACGAAGTCGTCACTCTCTCAAGTGCATAGGTACATTACATATAATTTCATGCATGTTACTTGCATACTAACAGCTTTACTACATGTATATTGTACAAAAAAAATCATATAGTCAATAATACCAAAGCTTAGCATATAAACTGTATGACCAAAATGAATAATATATATTTAAATACCCGGTTTCCCTTATATTTTGCAACCACCAAAATTAGTAAATTACATAGCAACTTGCAAATGGAATATACCACAACATTTGTACGTACACAATACAAGAATAATGATAAAGATATACTGATAGGCCACAAATATGAAATTCATTACATATTTTAGAATTAACATTTATTTGATGCATGATATACAGTGGTAAAAGAGATATACAAATACTAAAAAAAAATACACAAGGTTTTAACTAAAACCGACACTTTATACATTGACCAACTTTTGTAAACATCTAACCTCTAATTATGAACTTACAAGACACCTTATTTGCATAATTTTTCAATTGAGTAGTAATTAAACATGCATCAACACATCAAAGTGTTCCAATGTAAGCAAAATGACAAACATAACAATATTATATTATAGGATGTCGTAGTAGAACAAGCGATTGACACAATGTTGAAACCTAAGAGCAAAATTTTATGTAATCTTCATCATCGCCTTTAAATCATTTTCTTCCAGAATAGCGGTGTTTAACTCAGTATGGGCAAATATGCAGTTATAAGGGAAAGAACTGAGCTCATTTTAGGGGCATTACAATTATAAGGCATATTTATGATAGGAAATAAATATATCTCACCTTTAAATTATAAATTAAATAATACTATAAATGTGTCCTCATGAGAGTCAAAAACCGTGATGTCCATGGATAAATCTCCCGAGCCGTCATCGCCTAGTCGCTAGTTTTTAACCCTTCCCCTGTTCAAGAGATGTATTAAACTGAAAATCCTGAATTAGAAGACAATGAATATATGGTACTCAGAGCAACTAAGCTAGCCTGTAACTTTTGATATGAAGACTTTGTAGAAACTGAAGATAATACAAATATTTGGTGAAACGTGATAGTGAAAGCATTTATTGGTGGGCTTGTTGAGATTAGTCCCATATTGGGCAATTTACAATTTGCATAAATACTAAGAGACCTCCCTTCACTACCATTTGGTTTTATGATAATATATTGTTCTCTAATGTGATATCAGAGGAGGTTTTAATTGTGTCACACGTTACCCTCAACGAATGTTCACGTGTTTGGCTGATGATACACCACACGTGCATAGTGATGATAAATGTTTATTATACACAGCAGCCAGTAATCTTTCCAAACCTTCACACCCTACCTCCTTTTTGAGGCATAATAGTTTGAGCACTCCATTGGCAACTATTAAACTATTCGTGTCCAACCTATTTAAACACAACACATACATTGAAAAACATGCTAAATTTGATTTTATTAGACACATTGTAACTTGATATCAATTATATAGATCCACAAATCATTTAACATTCAATATCTTATGGTACAGTTTCTTATCATCGAGCAAAGAAAGCTACAGCTTTCAAGGCTGGAAAGTTGGATGGACCAACATTAGATATAATTTAGAGTTGCCAACGAAACTAGTAATATTTCCAATTCATTTATTTGTTTCATTCTATGGATAAACAGTAAATTCCAAAAATATTTGCTTTCTGCTTCCTAGCGCCTTTCAGTTAAGAAAACGATAAATTATTTAAAAAATAAGTCTATGAAAATGAAAATTAACTCATAAAGACTTAAAAATAGAAGTATGAATACAAAGGAATTAACCATGCGACGAACAGTTTCAACGCATTTATCAAAGAGTTTCAACTTGAGTTTTGCAAGCGATGACCTTCGTATTATATGTTCAGTGTAAAGAAAAGCAGTAAATATGGTCGATTCTCTAGTTGCATGCTTTTCTCCTAATAACAATCGGTGTTCGTATTAGTCAAAATAATATGAAACTCTAAACTGTATACTTGTTTAAATATGTAGCATAAAACTTAGTAAAAAAAAACGTGCGCCTGCACACTATATCTACGTCTGTGTGTCTGCATAACATAATTAGATCGCTTTTGATATGTTGGGTACTTTATAACGTGATCTATGTTACAAAATCCTATATGGGATGAAAATAATTTCATAGATTTGAAATAATATTCAGCAAATAAGAAAAAAAATCCATTGTACATATGTGTGCATGATGAGGTAATTTTAGCAAAAATACCTTCATTATAATGTTTCATTTGCACAAAAGAGCACCAAGTACAGAATAATTTCAAATAATTCATAATATTTTATGCAGATATTTGAAACTTGCAATACTATATTTTCTATTTAAATAATGTATGGTAAAATGTTGTATTGTACTCATGACACTAATGTTACCCAGTTATGATTTTTCTAGTATATCATATTACCGCTATTTAGCAAAACAAAAGGTTTCCCTATAAAATGACACGATTTGTAATAATTACTTTTACAGAAACAACTGGCCAAATATAATTCGTAATAAAAACACAAAATTGAAAATATATTTAACTAGAAGAAACAATCACTTTAAGAATTCCTGGTGGATCTTACATTACAACAAACAGGACCTTTAACAGCGTTTCAAAAACGCTGTAAAAGCTATTAACGGTGTTTTTACATACGTTGTATATCGACATGCAGTAATATATCAGAGATATACAATGACAAAGAATAAACGCTGTAAAATGTCCTTTTTTACAGGCGTTTTCCTGGTATCATAAATTCATTTAACAACGTTTGGTCTAATTTAACGGCATTTTAAAAAAACACTATTAAAATAATTCCACGGCATTTTAGGAACGCTATTAAAACATTCAACGCCGTTTAAAAAACGCCATGCAATGTTTTAATAGGGTTTTAAAAAAGCCATTAAATTGTATTTCGTTATGTTTTTAGATACAATTTAACGGCGTTTTTAAAACGTTGTTAAATCATTCAACGACGTTTAAAAGGCGCCATGGAATATTTTAACAGCGTTTTAAAAACGTCATTATTGTATACAAAGCTAAGTCAATTATGCTTTTTCTACTTTTCTGTAAATTACATTTCAGTAGACATCAGTCACGATGTGTATATATACCATATTTCAAAATTAGCATATTATATCAATACCATATTTCAAAATCAACGTATTGTATAAATACCATATTTTGGACATATATTTGATAACCAACGTATGAAATTTCATAATCAAAATACACAATATTCTTACACCAAACATAAATAGTTTGTCATCAATAGTTCATAAAAAAAATATAACAAGTAATAATAGCAAAAAATAAAAGCAAGTAGTACATACGTTAAAACCAAAAAGTTGTTCTAGCAGCAAAAATAACTTCGATTCATAACTCGTTGCAACCTTTTTTTTGCATCACAGTCATCTATCTACCTGTAAAGAAAAATAATGGAATTATCTCAAATGATAGTGTAATTTATGTGCATAATCTTAGTCCTTGAGAAGGATGGTTTTGATGACAACAACCTTAGGACTTGTTATAAAATATAAATACTAACATTATGGTTTATATATATATATATGTATATGTATGTATGTATGTATACGCAGGATATAAACATGTAGGTACCAAGAATGAAGATTGTACAGTATAGAGATTCAAGATTGAAGACATCAAGATTGAAGACTCATGAGTATCAAGATATCAAGAGTTCAAGATTTAAATAGTACAAGATAAGTATTGAGTCTAAAATTATGTTAAAACTTCTTGAAAGCACTGACATCTTTATTCGAAATTTATTCGTGGAATGGAATTCACTTCGAGCCTGTTAAAGGGATGGAACCCTAATGGGATGGAACCCACGATAATATCTTGTGGAACATATAGTGGTCTTATTTTGATATCCACTAATTTTATAAAAGTGTTTTTCAAAAATATATCTCTTGTTTTTAAAATTGTTTTCAAAACTTCCTTTTCAAAAAGACATCTATCTTGGTTTTAAATATTTTAACCTCAAAACTATTTTTATCATTTTTAATATTTTGATTTCAAAAGTGTCCTTGATTTCAAACAATCTCTTGTTTTAAATATTTAGCTTAAAATATTTATATACTCGGATTTTAAATCATTTTATAGATTAAGATTGTATATACTAAAAATTACTTTCAAAACTCTTTTATATGTTTAAACTATATTCAAATATATTTACAAAGTTTAGAAATTGTTTCGAAAAATTATATAAACCAATTTTAATAAGAAAATCAAAACATCATTTTTGCCTTGAGCATGTCGACACACCCCTACCTCCCATGTCGACACGGTGTCCGTTATTTTCAAAACTCAAATTTCAAAAGAAGTGTCTTTTTGTCCTTTCTCTTTGCGAACGGACATGACCGTTATTCTCCTACAAATACCAAACTTGCTAAATGAATTTTTAACTAAATATTATTCTTTTCTTCACTCCTTCTTCTCCACTCAAATATTCTCTAATATCTTAACAAAACTCCGCCGAAATCCTAAGTGAATCAAACTTGATTATCTCTTGTTTGATTCTCTGCCACTCTCTCCATAAGATCCCAGTGCTATTCAGAGTTATAGGATTATTTGTAAATCAAACTGTTGAGTAAAAGGTGCGGTTGAGCCTTGAAATCAATTGGGTGTGATTATTACCCCGGAAATCGATTAGGTGATCTTGTGGCCTGGTAAACCAAGAGAGTTTTCCCCGGACTCGAATATAGGAGGGTATAGCTCGTGGCCTTGAAATCAAGGGTGTAATTTGGGAGGTTATTTTTAATAAGAACTCCATACGTTTGTGCGGGACATGATGTAGGGTAACTCCGAAGCAGTATAAAATCATAATGTGTTCTTTCATTTACTGCTTTTATTTATTATTTGCATCTGTGTCTGATGCTGTGATTATATCTGTGTCTGTGATTTGCATTTGTTGGTGAATAAATTACATAAGTTTCAAAAAGATTCATAAAATCTATAAAACACTATTCACCCCCCTTTAGTACTATTCCAGCCTTAAGATCATCAATCTGCATTTCTCACATTTGGTATCAGAGCAAGGTTTTCAAAGTTTACATAATCTGAATTTTGAAAATTTTAAAATGGCAATTTTTTTGATAAAATTATTAACACTATTTTCATATGAATATGTCACAGAATCATCGTGATATTTTTGTTTAAAATTATATTTAGTTATTTTGAAAAGTCACTTGATTCTTTAAAAAGTTATGTTGTTTTGCAGGAGAAGAGTAATTTCTAATGACTGTTGGTTAAAAGGTACCAGATAATCATTCATCGATCAAGAAAAATAAATGGATGTATAATGGAAATCGACAATGAAATGGGTACCAGATCAATACAAAACTTTTGGTTCTCATCTACAACTTGACTTGATACTGTACTTCTCTCCATCTGATTCGCAATGTGACTGATTTCATGCGAATCCGTTTAGAAATGACCAAGTTATGGTCAAATGAAGTTTTGGTGAACAAAGAGAAAAGGAAAGCAAAATTGTCAATGAGATTCTTCAAATTGCATCCAAAGATTTGAGTATTTTATTCCAAATCCTTTTTCAGATTGTAGTTCTTGTTTCCATGGTCAATTTGATGGGTGGATCATCAAATTCCGATTAAAATTGAGTGAGATATGATAGTTTGAAGTTGGCTGTCCAAAACTGAAAACTGTGTACGAGATTTTCTACATTTATCCTATTGTTCGGCCTATTGCACCACAATATCGTCCAAATTCATCACCAAACTATTATCAGATTGTAGCCCTTGCCTTCCTCTTTGATTTGCCGCTGGTTTCATCCAATTCCGTTAAGAAACAAAGGAGACATACCTTCTAGAAGTTTGATAGTAAATAGAAAAACGGAAAGAAGAAGAAGAGGAATTTTTATGAAAAGTTGTGACTCTTTGACCTCTTTATAGTGGTTGAAGTGTCCATTCATTTAAAATTCAAATTCAAAGTTTTGGCGCCAAGTTAGTCAATCTACTAAATCATCTGCATCTTTCTCATACGGTCTTCAAATTCAACAAATGAATATACTACGCTGATCAGTAGAACGAGCCTGTCGCAATAGAACAGATCTTGTCTTCAAATTCTGAAAGATATAAATGCATGGTACACGACAATGGAAGAATAACAAAGTTAGAAAGATGGAGGAGTGAAAAAAGTGGTATGCTTTAATATTATTTTCATCTTTATTATTGCATTTAGGAATATATACATATGCATTTAGTTAGGTATAAAAATTTATCTCTTTTATAAGTTTTGATATTTTTGTCCATATATCGACACACCATAGTATACTTATTTTTTTAAGTCTTTTAAAATGTGTTCCTTTCAATAAAATCTTACTACTAATTTATTACAACTATTCTAAGTAGAAAAGCATATCTTCATTCATGATTTCAACTTTTCTAATGTTATTTTTACTACTCATACTCTATTTCTTTTAAGATACTAATTTTATGTTTTTAAGAAATTAATAGAATGAATTTAGAATATTAGAATAAGGCTCTATATATAGATTTCTTCAACTAATAAGATTGCACCACATCACATAACACTTGTCATATAAGCAGACAGTGACATACATGCAAAATGACATGTGTCATTACACTTGTTCTATAATAAAAGCATTTTTACATGCATAATGCCAAGTGTCTTTACACATGTTTTTTCCATAATTTTTTTATGTTTTTTAAGTGATTTAGTTATATTAACTACTTTAAAAATTTTGGTCAAAAATCAATTATTTACAAGTCAAAATCTAATCGTAAAATTAGTGCAAAATCATGTTAAAAACATGCCCAGAATTTTAGATAGCATTTCTAAAATGCTACTTTTCTTCTGTAACGTTTTGTAAGTACTGCAAATTCGTTTTTATAGCATTTCTGTGCTTTGAAATGCTGTAGAATTTCAGAAACTTTACACAACATTTAGTAAATGCTACGGTTTCCGTTTTATAAAGTTTCGAATATATTTTACTGCAAAACTTTTTAAGCATTCTTTAGATGTTGTCTTTATTTATGAAACTTTAAACTATGTAAAAATGATATTTAAATTAAGTATTTTTCTCTATTCTTTTTAGAGTTAGTTTCTAACTTATATTAGAATATTTTAAAATTAATTTCATGTTTAAATGTTTTTTAATAATTAATTAGAATTTTTAAAGTAAGAGGCCTTAATATAACACATGTTTATTTTAGTTTTTCAATCTTTATTATTTTATTTAATAATTCATTATGATATTTTTTAAATTTAAAAAATGTTTAAACATGTTTCTAAATATTTTAAATAGTAATAATTTGATATAAAAGTTTTAATTAGTAAGTTAAGTATTTTATAAGCATGGAAGTTTGGATTCTTCAAAAAAACCAAGTTAAAAAAAATTATTTTAAGTAAATTAAATAAGCAGGCTATTAATTTTGTAACTGAAACAGTTTTTCGTATTGTTTGTTGAGTGTTTTTTTGGAACTTTTGTAAACCAAATTTTTTAAGTTTCAAAATATACATCTGTTTTTACTTGAAAACGTATTATCAAAAAACTCATCTTTTTAAAGTTTTAAGAAATCCGTGGAAAACTTTTGCAAATATTTACAGAGAAATCTAGAGACTTTTAATATGTTTATGATGATACTTTTTATGATGATACTCTTTTGAACAACAACAACTACATAAAATTAATCAAAAATAATCGCAATAACACTAGTGACCAATTATACCTTTTCGATTTATACACTTTTACGATGTTTGTTATAGTACAAATCACATTCCTCAGCATTTTCACGGTATAATCTAACTCTACATTTCAAAATACTTTGTGATTGATAATGTTGAGAACTTTTGATCTCGGCAATATATAGCTTTAGTACCATTACTGCTAGTCATCCTCATTTGAAACTTAAATTTCATTTATATAGTTAAATTCGAGATCGCAAGCACAAATTTGATCGATAAAAGCGTACGAAAAATATAACATACCAATAAGAATCTTTGAAACTTGATTTTTGTTACACAACAGTGGCGCTTTTATACTATAAAGGTGATAGTTACCATGATCAAATAAATAGAACATGTTTTTTTCCTTTTTCCTTTAGAATTATAGTTTGGAGAACTTGACGAACCGGTAAACTTTTGAGGAGAAGTTAAATTATGTCTGGCCGTTTGAACTCGTGAATCTACATTCCTCGGTTATTTTTTTCGTGAGAAGTGTGTGCAAGTCAGAGTTCAAACTTGGATCTGGTAGCATACTTATGCATCTCTTTACTATTGTGCCACAACTATAGACTAAAACATATTTTTTTTCTTCTTGTAGAAATTTCTTTTAATCTTTGTTTTTGATAGTAAAAATGTTCAAAAGATTTGAATTTAGGACCACATGATCAAGAGAACTTAGCACCGCTGTATATGTGAGTTTTGGTGGTGTATAATACGAACTGTTTTGCGATTCACTTGTGCTCAAATTGAACTTACTATTGTATTGATGTGATAATTTTCTTTCTAGATTTGTGGAAATTTTGTAACCGAAACAGTTTTTCATATTGTTTGTTGAGTATTTTTTTCTCTCGAACTTTTGTAAAACAAAAAAAATTTAAGTTTCAAAATATATATCAGCTTTTTTCTTAAAAACATATTTTCAAAAAAACTCATATTTTTAAGTTTTAAGAAATTCGTGGAAAACTGGTACAAATATTTGCAGAAAAATTTGTAGATTTTTAACATATTTAAATTGTAAATATTTGTAGAGTTTTTTAGGGATACGAAAAGAATGTATTTTTCAATTTAAAAATATGAGAAAAATTATTTTAAATGTAAAAAGATGTGATTAATTTTCAAAATTCTTTTTTAGCAAAAATTTAAGATAGGAGTATAATTTGAAAATGTTTAGAGGAAGCATTTTTCATGTATTAAATTTTGAATGATCCAAACTCCGACTTTTTTTTGCCTGGTATAGTTATACCAGAGATGAGTTCTACAACGCGTGAGTCAGATCCAGAATCACCAAATAAAAGTCGTGGTTTAAAACCTGGGGTAGTCGGTCTGTTTTGTCGAATCCGGAGTCAAATAAATGAGCACATGCTTGGTCTTACACTGCTCCAAACTCAAGCAACCCAAAAACAATGTGCTGAAAAGCGTTCCAACGAGGTTAAAGTTTACAACAAGAAAAGCCACCAGAAATAAGTAAGGAGGTGCATGTAGAAACAAAAAGCACGACAAAACCATCAAATAGGCAGCTTCTTGTTTTCGTTAGCCCACTCAACCTTTCCTCTTTATATATATAGAAACGCAGAGGCATGCCTTGGTTCTCTCAACCAAAAAACAAAGATAAACCATTGAAAACAAAAGGTTAAAACAAAGAGGAGAATGAGTGGAGTAGCAAGGAATGCATCATGGGCGGCAGCAGCGAGCGTGGCCGCAGTGGAAGCGCTCAAAGATCAGGCCGGCTTATGCAGGTGGAACTACGCTTTCACATCCATCCATCAACTCGCCCAAATCCAAAGCCAACTCTTTCTCTCCTTCCAAACTGGACAAATCTAAGCTGTTTAATCGGAGCAGTGTGATGATGGATAAAGGATCTGAAATGGACCAAGGAACGATGAGAAGGAAGATGATGAGACGAGAGGAGAAGCAGGAGAAGCTCTATCATCTTCTCTGCTGGGGACCTAACTAATTCTTTGCTTCTTTTGCTTTACATCTTATGTTACTTTTGGTCCTTTTTTCTTGCTATGTAATTCATGGTTTGTAAAATTGTATGTACTCGAAGCAATTGACAATTTTGATTAGGTATTGTGTGCTGTCCTGCTTTCCTGAGCAAACAATGTCGGCGTGATTAAAGGCATGGAATGGGGAATGCCAACAATTTAGAATCTCTTTAAAAAATAACAATATAATCAATTCTGCTTGCTTCTCGATGAAGAGAAAAGGGCGCAATGTTATTTGTACATCTGAGTTTGACAACGGTTTAAGTTGGTTGTTTCTTTCCCTGCCTTCGCTGAACTAGTAGCTGTTAGGGCTAAGATGCGTTAGTACATAGTACCCTTAGTTTTCAGTCGCCTCGCTAACTCGGCTGTTTATTATTATTATTGCTAGTAACAATGTATTATCATTTAAGTTAATTAAAATCAAATCCATGATACGTCGATAATCAACATTGAAGTGCTAGAAATGATGGGTGCACGTGTGATATCAAATGCTAATAAAACTCTATTAGAAACACAGCTAATATGATGATGCTAAATTAATTTTCACACAACTATGCTAATTTTGAATCTCTAAGTTTAATACAAAATGAAAATATTATAAGAGCTTTTAATTTTAGGACCAACTTACGAAATCGTCACTCTCTCAAGTGCATAGGTACATTACATATAATTTCATGCATGTTTCTTGCATACTAACAGCTTTGCTACACGTGTATTGTACAAAACAAATCGTATAGTCAATAATACCAAAGCTTGGCATATAAACTGTATGACCAAAATGAATTATATATATTTAAATACCTCGTTTCCCTTATATTTTGCAACCACCAAAATTAGTAAATTACATGACAACTTGCAAATGGAATATACCACTACATTTGCACATACACAATACAAGAATAATGATAAAGATATACTGATAGGCCACAAATATGAAATTCATCACATATTTTAGAATAATATTTATTTGATGCATGATATACAATAGTAAAAGAGATATACAATACTAAAAGACAATAGTACACAAGGTTTTAGTTAAAACCAACATTTTATACATTGAACAGCTTTTGCAAACATCTAACCTCTAATTATGAACTTACAAGGCACCTTATGTGCATAAATTTTCAATTGAGTAGTAATTAAACATGCATCAACACATCAAAGTGTTCCAGTGTAACCAAAATGACAAACATAACAACATTATATTATAGAATGTCGTAGTAGAACAAGCGGTTGACGCAATGTTGAAACCTAATAGCAAGATTTTATGTAATCTTCATCATCGCCTTTAAATCATTTTCTTCTAGAATAGCGGTGTTTAACTCAGTATGGGCATAATATGCAATTATAAGGGAAAGAACTGAGCCCAATTTAGGGGCATTACAATTATAAGGCATATTTTTGGTAGGAAATAAATATCTCTCACCTTTAAATTATAAATTAAGTAATACTATATGTGTCCTCATGAGAGTCAAATACCGTGATGTCCATGAATAAATCTCCCGAGCTGTCATCACCTAGCCGCTAGTTTTTAACCCTTCCCCTGTTCAAGAGATGTATTAAACTAAAAATACTGAATTAGAAGACAATAAATATATGGTACTCAGAGCTACTAAGCTAGCCTGTAACTCTTGAAATGCAGACTCTGTGGAAACTGAAGATAATACAAATATTTGGTGAAACGTGATAATGAAAGCATTTATTGGTGGGCTTGTTGAGATTAGTCTCATGTCGGACAATTTACAATATGAATTCTGCATAAATACTAAGAGACCTCCCTTCACTACCAATTAGTTTTGTGATAATATATTGTTCTCTAACGTGGTATCAGAGCAGGTTTTAATTATGTCACACGTTACTCTCAATAAATGTTCACGTGTTTGGCTGATGATACGCCACACGTGCATAATGATGATAAATGTTTATTATACACAGCAGCCAGTAATCTTTCCAAACCTTCACACCCTACCTCCTTTTTGAGGCATAATGGTTTGAACACTCCATTGTCAACTATTAACTATTCGGCTTGGTGTAGGATGTCACCAGTTCGAAACTTGCTTTCGAACGTTTATTTGACATGGGATATGTTGTCTCATTGATTTGTTGTATATAAAGTACCAGTTCAAAAAAAAACTATTAACTATTCGTGTCCAACCTATTTAAACACAACACATACATTGAAAAACGTGTTAAATTTGATTTTATTGGACACATTGTAACTTGATATCAATTATATAATTCCATAAATCGTTTAACATTCAATATCTTATGGTATAGTTTCTTATCATCGAACAAAGAAAGCTACAGCTTTCAAGGCTGGAAAGTTGGATGAACCAACATTAGATATAATTTAAAGGTACCAACGAAACTGGTAATATTTCCAATTCATTTATTTGTTTCATTCTATGGATAAACAGTAAATTCCAAAAATATTTGCTTTCAGCTTCCTAGCGCCTTTCAGTTAAGAAAACAATAAATTATTTAAAAAATAAGTCCATGTAAATGAAAATTAACTCATAAAGACTTAAAAATGGAAGTATGAATGCAAAGGAATTAACCATGCCACGAACAGTTTCAACGCATTTATCAAAGAGTTTCAACTTGAGTTTTGCAAGCGATGATCTTCGTATTATATGTTCAGTGTAAAGAAAAGCAGTAAATATGATCGATTCTCTAGTTGCATGCTTTTCTCCTAATAACATTCGGTGTTCGTATTAGTCAAAATAATATAAACTCTAAACAGTATACTTGTTTAAATATGTAGCATAAAACTTAGTAAAAAAAATTGCGCCTGCACACTATATCTACGTGTGTGTGTCTGCATAACATAATTAGATCGCTTTTGATATGTTGGGTACTTTATAACGTGATCTATGTTACAAAAACCTATATGGGATGAAAATAATTTCGTAGATTTGAAATAATATTCAGCAAATAAGAAAAAAATCCATTGTACATACGTGTGCATGATGAGATAATTTCAGCAAAAATACCTTCAGTATCATGTTTCATTTGTACAAAAGAGCACCAAGTACAGAATAATTTCAAATAATTCATAATATTTTATGCAGATGTTTGAAACTTGCAATACTATATTTTCTATTTAAATGATGTATGGTAAAACGTTGTACTGTACTCATGACATTAATGTTACTCAGTTATGATTTTCCTAGTATATCATATTACTGCTATTTAGCAAAACAAAAGGTTTCCCTATAAAATGACACGATTTGTAATAATTACCTTTTCAGAAACAACTGGCCAAATATAATTCTTAATAAAAGCACAAAATTTGAAAATATATTTAACTAGAAGAAACAACAACTTTAAGAATTCCTGGTGGATCTTGCACTACAACAAACAGGACCTTTAACAGCGTTTCAAAAACGCTGTAAAAGCTATTAACAGCATTTTTACATACGCTGTATATCGACATGCAGTTATATATCAGAGATATACAATGACAAGGAATAAGCGCTGTTAAATGTCCTTTTTTACAACGTTTTCCAGGTATCATGAAATCATTTAACAGCGTTTGGTCTAATTTAATGGCATTTTAAAAAAAACGCTATTGAAATAATTCCACGACATTTTTAAAACACTATTAAAATATTCAACGACGTTTAAAAAATGTCATGCAATGTTTTAACAGGGTTTTAAGAAAGCCGTTAAATTATATTTTGTTATGTTTTTAGATACAATTTAACTGCGTTTTTAAAACGCTGTTAAAACATTCAACTGCGTTTAAAAAGTGCCGTGGAATATTTTAACAGCGTTTTAAAAACGCTACTAAATTGTATACAAAGCTAAGTCAATTAGACTTTTTGTACTTTTCTGTAAATTACATTTCAGTAGACATCAGTCACAATGTGTATATATACCATATTTCAAGATTAGCATATTATATCAATACTACATTTCAAAATCAACATATTGTATCAATACCACATTTTGGACACATATTTGATAACCAACGTATGAAATTTCATAATCAAAATACATAATATATTCTTACACCAAACATAAATAATTTGTCATCAATAGTTCATAAACAAAATATAGAACAAGTAGCAATAGAAAAAAACAAAAGCAAGTAGTACATACGTTAAAACCAAAAAGTAGCTCTAGCAGCAAAATAACTTCGATCCATAACTCGTTGCAACCTTTTTTTTGCATCACAGTCATCTATCTACTTGTAAAGCAAAGTAATAAAATTATCTCAGATGATAGTGTAATTGATGTGCATAATCTTAGTCCTTAAGAAGGATGGTTTTGATGACAACAACCTTAGGACTTGTTATAAAATATAAATACTAACATTATGCTTTATATATATATATATATATATATATGTGTATATGTATATGTATATGCAGGATATAAACATGTAGGTACCAAGAATGAAGACTATACAGAATAGAGATTCAAGATTGAAAATATCAAGATTGAATACTCATGAGTATCAAGATATCAAGAGTTCAAGATTTCAATAGTACAAGATAAGTATTGAATCTAGAATTATGTTAAAACTTCTTGAAAGCACTGACATCTTTATTCGAAATTTATTCGTGGAATGGAATCCACTTCAAGCCCGTTAAAGGGATGGAACTCTAGTGGGATGGAACCCACGGTAATATCTAGTGGAACATATAGTGGTTCTATTTTGATATCCACTAATTTTATAAAAGTGTTTTTCAAAAATATATCTCTTGTTTTTAAAATTGTTTTCAAAACTTTCTTTTCAAAAAGACATCTCTCTTGGTTTTAAATATTTTAACCTCAAAACTATTTTTATCATTTTTAATATTTTGATTTCAAAAGTGTCCTTGATTTTAAACAATCTCTTGTTTTAAATATTTAGCTTAAAATATTTATATACTCAGATTTTAAATCATTTTATAGATTAAGATTATATATACTAAAAATTACTTTCTAAACTCTTTTATGTGTTTAAATTATATTCAAATATATTTACAAAGTTTAGAAATTGTTTCGACAAATTATAGAAACCAATTTTAATAAGAAAATCAAAACATCATTTTTGCCTTGAGCATGTCGACACACCCCTACCTCCCATGTCGACATGGTGTCCGTTATTTTCAAAAGTCAAATTTCAGAAGAAGTGTCTCTTCATCCTTTCTCTTTGCGAACGAACATGACAGTTATTCTCCTATAAATACCAAACTTTCTAAACGAATTTTTAACTAAATTTTATTCTATTCTTCACTCCTTCTTCTCCACTCAAATATTCCCTAATATCTTAAAAAAAACTCTACCGAAATCCTAAGTGAATCAAACTTGATTATCTCTTGTTTGATTCTCTGTCACTCTCTCCATAAGATCCCAGTGCTATTCAGAGTTATAGGATTATTTGTAAGTCAAACTGTTGAGTAAAAGATGCGGTTGAGCCTTGAAATCAATTGGGTGTGATTGTTACCCCGGAAATCTATTAGGTGATCTTGTGGCCTGGTAAACCAAGAGAGTTTTCCCCAGACTCGAATACAGGAGGGTGTACCTCGTGGCCTTGAAATCGATGGTGTAATCTGGGAGGTTATTTTTAATAAGAAATCTATACGTTTGTGCGGGACAGGATGTAGGGTAACTCCGAAGCAGTATAAAATCCTGGTGTGTTCTTTCCTTTTACTGCTTTTATTTATTATTTGCATCTGTGTCTAATGCTGTGATTATATCTGTGTTTGTGATTTTCATTGTTGGTGATTAAATTACATAAGTTTCAAAAAGATTTATAAAATCTACAGAACACTATTCACCCCCCTCTAGTGTTATTCCAGCCTTAAGATCCTCAATCCGCATTTCTCACATTTGGTATCAGAGCAAGGTTTTCAAAGTTTTCATGATCTGAATTTCAAAAATTTTAAAATGGCAATTTTTTTGATAAAATTATTAACACTATTTTCATATGAATATATCACAGAATCATCATGATATTTTTGTTTAAAACAATATTTCGTTATTTTAAAAAGTCACTTGTTTCTTTAAAAAGTTATGTTGTTTTGCAGGAGAAGAGTAATTTCTAATGTCTGTTGGTTAAAAGATACCAGATAATCATTCATCGATCATGAAAAAAAAAAGGATGTATAATGGCAATCAACAATGAAATGGGTACCAGATCAATACAAAACTTTTGGTTCTCATCTACAACTTAACTTGATACCGTACTTCTCTCCATCTGATTCGCAATGCCACTGGTTTCGTGCGAATCCGTCAAGAAATGACCAAGTTATGGTCAAATGAAGTTTTGGTGAACAAAAAGAAAAGGAAAGCAAAACTGTAAACGGAATTCTTCAAATTGCATCCAAAGTTTTGAGTATTTTGTCCCAAATCCTTTTTCAGATTGTAATTCTTGTTTCCATGGTCAATTTGATGGGCGGATCATCAAATTCCGATTAAAATTGAGTGAGATATGACAGTTTGAAGTTGGCTATCCAAAACTGAAAACTGTGTACGAGATTTTCTACATTTCTCCTACTGTTCGGCCTATCGCACCACAATATTGTCCAAATTCATCACCAAACTATATTAGATCGTAGCCCTTGCCTTCCTCTTCGATTTTCCACTGGTTTCATCCAATTCCGTTAAGAAACGAAGGAGATATGCATTCTAGAAGTTTGATAGTAAATAGAAAAACGGAAAAAAGAAAAAGAGGAATTTTTATGAAAAGTGGTGACTCTTTGGCCTATTTATAGCGGTTGAAGTGTCCATTCATTCAAATTCAAATTCAAAGTTTTGGCGCCAAGTTAGTCAATCTACTAAATCATTTGCATCTTTCTCATACGGTCTTCAAATTCAGCAAATGAATATACTACGTTGATCAGTAGAACGAGTCCGTCGCGGTAGAACAGATCTTGTCTTCAAATTCTGAAAATATAAATGCGTGGTACACGACAATGGAAGAACAACAAAGTTAGAAAGATAGAGGAGTGAAAAAAGTGGTACGCTTTAATATTATTTCATCTTCATTATTGCATTTAGGAATATATACTTATGCATTTAGTTAGGTATAAAAATTTATCTCTTTTATAAGTTTTGTCCATATATCGACACACCGTAGTATACTTATTTTTTTAAGTCTTTTAAAATGTGTTCCTTTCAAATAAAATCCTACTACTAATTTATTACAACTATACTAAGTAGAAAAGCATATCTTCATTCATGATTTCAATTTTTCTAATGTCATTTTTACTGCTCATACTCTATTTCTTTTAAAATACTAATTTTATGTCTTTAAAAAATTAATAGAATGAATTTAGAATATTAGAATAAGGCTCTATATAGATTTCTTCAACTAATAAGATTACACCACATCACATGACACTTGTCATATAAGCACACAGTGACATACATGCAAAATGACATGTGTCATTACACTTGTTCTATAATAAAAGCATTTTTACATGCATAATGTCAAGTGTCTTTACACATGTTTTTTTCCATAATTTGTTATGTTTTTTTAAGTGATTTAGTTATATTAACTACTTTAAAAAATTTGTTCAAAAATCAATTATTTACAAGTCAAAATCTAGTCGTAAAATTAGTACAAAATCATGTTAAAAACAGGTCCGGAATTTTAGATAGCATTTCTAAAATGCTTCTTTTCTTCTGTAACATTTTGTAAGTACCGCAAATTCGTTTTTATAGCATTTTTGTGCTTTGAAACGCTGTAGAGTTTCAGAAACTTTAAACAACATTTAGTAAATGCTACAGTTTCAGTTTTATAAAGTTTCGAATATATTTTACTGCAAAACTTTTTAAGCATTCTTTAGATGCTGTCTTTCTTTATGAAACTTTAAACTATGTAAAAATGATATTTAAATTAAGTATTTTTCTCTATTCTTTTTAGAGTTGGTTTCTAACTTATATTAGAATATTTTAAAATTAATTTCATGTTTAAATGTTTTTAATAATTAATTAGAATTTTTAAAGTTAGAGGCCTTAATATAACACATGTTTATTTTAGTTTTTCAATCTTTATTATTTTATTTAATAATTCATTATGATATTTTTTAAATTTAAAAAATGTTTAAACATTTTTCTAAATATTTTAATCAGTAATAATTTAATATAAAGGTTTTAATTGGTAAGTTAACACTACTAGAAAATACTTCAATTTTCTTCGTAAAATTTCCTACGTCTTTTCTACGCCAAAAGGCGAGGCGTGGGAAAGGCGTAGAAAATATGTAGAAAGAGGTAGGAAAGACAGAAGGAAATTTCCTACGTCTTTCCTATGCCAAGTGAATTGAATTAGTTCACCAAATTTTGGCTCTAAATTGATAAATTTTGGCTCTAAATTGAAATATTTTTGCTCTAAATTGGAAATTTTCGGCCCTCTTCTCCAATTAAACACTATTTTATTTTTCCCTCGCCTCTTATCCAAAATTAATCCCTAATTTCTACCCTCACCATCAATCGCCACCGTCACTCTCGACCTACTTAAGAATCACTTCACCCTACAAGCCAACAAAGCGTACAAGCCAGCAACCTAAATAATACCCTTAACATGTCTTCTTTCTACTAAAAAAAGCGGTTCTTCTTCTTGTTTTTTTCCCTTTTGGTAAACAAAATCATGATTCTCAGTAAACATAACCTCGAAATTGTGGGTTAGTTCGAGGGTTGCAGTTGCTGAAGGTCGACATCGCGGTGAAGGATGGTTGAGGATTTTAGTCGAGTTTGCTTTAGGTGATCGATCTACGATTTTTTGTTCTGATTGATTTGGTGTTCGTGATTAAGGAGGGTGGTCACGTATTTGAGGAAGTGGTTGCTGGCAGGTGCTAGTGGCAGGTTATCAGTGGAGTTGTGATGTTTGAGGAAGTGGTAATCTGATGTTGTAATGTGATGTTATTTGTTGAGGAAGTGCTAATCTGATTTGTGAATGAGGTTGCAAGTTGGAGGAGTTTTTTCAAAGAGGTTGATGATGGCAGTGGTTGAGTTGAAGAACGGCAGGTGATTGGGGGTTTGTTGAGAGTTGTAGAGGTGGTTTTTGGAGTTAAAGGCTAAAGAATGGGAATGGATGGTTTGTGATGGGTGTTTTGTTTGGATGCAGTTTGGAGTTGTAAGTGGTAGGAGAAGGGTGTTCACAGTGGGTTGTTTATTGCTAGCAGGTTGTGTGGTTTGAAGAGGGTTGATTGTTTGAGGAGTGAACGGGATTAGGATTTGTAGTTAGAGGTGATGTGAAGAGGAGAAAGGTGGTTAGCATGCAAGTAGTATGAGGAAGTGTGGAAATGTTGTATAATAACGGCAGGGTTGGTGGTTTAAAGGTGGATCAAGTAGACACAACAGGTGCTGGAGATGCTTTTGTTGCTGGAATATTATCCCAAGTTGCTACTGACATTTCCTTGCTTCAGGTAAGCCTTTTGGAATCCTGACTGGTACATAAATTATTGCCCATAGATTTTTGTTTATCCAAATATTATGAACATGTAGCATATATGTATACCCTCTTTTGAAAAGGAGAAAGAACTTAGGAAAGGGAGGTCCCAAGAATTCTCAGTATGGAATTGTGACGTTGTGGAAGTAATATTTTCTAAAGATCTGATCTCAACTTCTAATAAGCTCTTAACCTTTTCTGTTTTTCCAAAAATCTTTAGTTGTGGCATTTTGATTTGTATGTTCGCAAATAAGCTCTTAACCTTTTCTGTTTTTCCAAAATTCTTTAGTTATGGAATTTTGATTTGTATGTTCGCAATTACATGGTTATACATTGAGTTTGTTATATTTTGCATGCTTGCAATTTTTACCAACACATGTAATATCAAAATATCAATCTTTCGTCAGCACTTGTAATACAAAGCTGATTTTCAGGTTACCTTCAACTTTTACTGTGTCTTATATTACAGATTTATTATGATATTGCATACACAAAAATAATGTAGATAGTGTAAGGCAAAGGTAAACATAACTTGGGTTAGTATATTAGATTTGTATTAGACTGTTAACAATGGGTCAAGATTTCATTGTCTCACCACACATGTCTTGTTCACTTAATTTGCTCAGAGGCGGTAGCTAAAGTATACACGCCATGACCAGAAGCTTTTGCCTAGACACTAATGCTAGTGCTGGTTTCTATACATACATACATATACATATATCTACACACGCACGTGCTCTTTTTACTCAACAGAAATGAACACAATGAAGACCCTATCTGCTTCGGCTTGTATTTGAGATACTTGGACACTGATTACCAATTTTTAAAGAAATTAAAAATAATTTTGAACAATAGATGCGTAGAAAGTCGGAAGTCGTAGTTAGACGCTCTAGGTTTGGCTCATTAGGTCACGGGTTCAAATCCTGTGTGGCGTGATTCGAACAACGTTACGTATTCTGATTTGTAGTATGCTTACTATACTTCAGGTAAGCCTTTTGGAATCCTGACTGGTACAACAGGTGCAAGAGATACTTTGTTCATCAAGATCAACAAAAAAGGAGAAAAAAGTAAAATATTTCTTGAAGTGTTTATATGTGCTTGGTGAGATGGTGAAACAGATAACATGAAGCAGACATAGAATATCTATTAAAAAAAAATTAGAGTATGGGCAATCAGATTACAGAAAGTATGAAACTTTCAGATGAATTCGTGAAAACTGCATAAAATTTGTTTGGATTTTACCGAACATAAATTGTTTCTGATTTGATTACTTTGATATGGAAAAACAGGGTGGAGCTGAACTAGGAGAAGCTTTGAAGTTTGCAAATGCATGTGGAACGTTGACAGTAAAGGAAAGAGGAGCAATTCCAGCTCTTCCAACTCGACAAGCAATTAGAGTATGGGCAATCAGATTACAGAATGAATGTGGAGCGTTGATAGTAAATGTATCATGAACATATTATCGGATTATTTTGATATATAAAAACTTAATTAATATTGTTTGACTTTGTAATATGAATGAGATATTTGTTTTTTGAATTAAAGATGAATGATTTGACGTTAATCTTTTTGATGGAATGTGTATATATGTGTTACAAGTCGGTTTAGTTTCTATTTGATATGGTGAAATGAAACACAATAGTAATATATCAAAATTGCTTTAGAAAAGACATAGGTAAAGTGAATATCGATGCACCCGTAGATGAATGAATGACGTAGATAAAACATAGGAAATGTAATATGTAAGAATGGCGTAGGGAAAGCGTAGGAAAACAAGACGTAGGTAAACGGATGATGTAGGAAAGACGTGGGTAACGAAAGAAGTAAAAATGTCGTAGCAAAATCGTAGGAATAACGAGGCGTAGGAAAAACGTAGAAAAATCATGGCGTAGGAAAGACGTAGGGAACAACCCAACGGATGGCGTAGGTAAAGCGTAGGTATTTTATTAGCTACGCGAGTTTTACCCACGCCAAAATTGGCGTAAGGGTTACGTGGTTAATGCATTTACCTACGCCCCGCCTACGCCATTTTGGCGTAGATAAACCGCAGTTTTCTTGTAGTGTAAGTATTTATAAGCATTGAAGTTTGGGTTCTTTAAAAAAACCAAGTTAAAAAAAAATTATTTTAAATAAATTAAATAAGTAGGCTTTTAATTTTGTAACTGAAACAGTTTTTCATATTGTTTGTTGAGTGTTTTTTTGGAACTTGTGTAAAACTAAATTTTTTAAGTTTCAAAATATACATCTGTTTTTCCTTAAAAACGTATTATAAAAAAAAATTCATTTTTTTTTAAGTTTTAAGAAATCCACGGAAAAACAAACACCTTTGTCCAAGTGGTTAATTGATTTGGCTTTGGTACAGGATGTCACAAGTTCGAAACTTGCTTTCGAACGTTTATGTGACATGAGATTTGTTGGCCCCATTATTTGTTGTATATAAAGTACCATTTCAAAAAAAAAATCCATCGAAAACTTTTGCAAATATTTTGCAGAGAAATCTGCAGACTTTTAATATATTTATGATGATGTTTTTTATGATGATACTCTTTTGAACAACAATTACTGCATAAAATTAATCAAAAATAATCGCAATAACACTAGTGAGCAATTATACCTTTTTCGATTTGTACACTTTTACGATGTTTGCTATAGTACAAATCACATTCCTCACCATTTTCATGGTATAATCTAACCCTACATTTCAAAATACTTTGTGATTGATAATGTTGAGAACTTTTGATCTTGGCAATAGCTTTAGTACCTTTACTGCTAGTCACCCTCATTTGAAACTTAAATTTCATTTATGTAGTTAAATTCGAGATCGCAAGCACAAATTTGTTCGATAAAAAGCGTATGAAAAATATAACATACCAATAAGAATCTTTGAAACTTGATTTTTGTTACACAACAGCGATGCTTTTATACTATATAAAGGTGATAGTTACCATGATCAAATAAATAGAACATGTTTTTTTTCTTTTTCCTTTAGAATTATAGTTTGGAGAACTTGATGAACCGGTAAACTTTTGAGGAGAAGTTAAATTATGTCTGGCCGTTTGAACTCGTGAATCTACATTCCTCGGTTATTTTTTTTGTGAGAAGTGTGTGCAAGTCAGAGTTCAAACTTGGATCTGGTAGCATACTTATGCATCTCTTTACTATTGTGCCACAACTATAGACTAAAACATATTTTTTTTCTTCTTGTAGAAATTTCTTTTAACCTTTGTTTTTGATAGTAAAAATGTTCAAAAGATTTGAATTTAGGACCACATGATCAAGAGAACTTAGCACCGCTGTATATGTGAGTTTTGGTGGTGTATAATACGAACTGTTTTGCGATTCACTTGTGCTCAAATTGAACTTACTATTGTATTGATGTGATAATTTTCTTTTTAGATTTGTGGAAATTTTGTAACCGAAACAGTTTTTCATATTGTTTGTTGAGTATTTTTTTCTCTCGAACTTTTGTAAAACAAAAAAAATTTAAGTTTCAAAATATATATCAGCTTTTTTCTTAAAAACATATTTTCAAAAAAACTCATATTTTTAAGTTTTAAGAAATTCGTGGAAAACTGGTACAAATATTTGCAGAAAAATTTGTAGATTTTTAACATATTTAAATTGTAAATATTTGTAGAGTTTTTTAGGGATACGAAAAGAATGTATTTTTCAATTTAAAAATATGAGAAAAATTATTTTAAATGTAAAAAGATGTGATTAATTTTCAAAATTCTTTTTTAGCAAAAATTTAAGATAGGAGTATAATTTGAAAATGTTTAGAGGAAGCATTTTTCATGTATTAAATTTTGAATGATCCAAACTCCGACTTTTTTTTGCCTGGTATAGTTATACCAGAGATGAGTTCTACAACGCGTGAGTCAGATCCAGAATCACCAAATAAAAGTCGTGGTTTAAAACCTGGGGTAGTCGGTCTGTTTTGTCGAATCCGGAGTCAAATAAATGAGCACATGCTTGGTCTTACACTGCTCCAAACTCAAGCAACCCAAAAACAATGTGCTGAAAAGCGTTCCAACGAGGTTAAAGTTTACAACAAGAAAAGCCACCAGAAATAAGTAAGGAGGTGCATGTAGAAACAAAAAGCACGACAAAACCATCAAATAGGCAGCTTCTTGTTTTCGTTAGCCCACTCAACCTTTCCTCTTTATATATATAGAAACGCAGAGGCATGCCTTGGTTCTCTCAACCAAAAAACAAAGATAAACCATTGAAAACAAAAGGTTAAAACAAAGAGGAGAATGAGTGGAGTAGCAAGGAATGCATCATGGGCGGCAGCAGCGAGCGTGGCCGCAGTGGAAGCGCTCAAAGATCAGGCCGGCTTATGCAGGTGGAACTACGCTTTCACATCCATCCATCAACTCGCCCAAATCCAAAGCCAACTCTTTCTCTCCTTCCAAACTGGACAAATCTAAGCTGTTTAATCGGAGCAGTGTGATGATGGATAAAGGATCTGAAATGGACCAAGGAACGATGAGAAGGAAGATGATGAGACGAGAGGAGAAGCAGGAGAAGCTCTATCATCTTCTCTGCTGGGGACCTAACTAATTCTTTGCTTCTTTTGCTTTACATCTTATGTTACTTTTGGTCCTTTTTTCTTGCTATGTAATTCATGGTTTGTAAAATTGTATGTACTCGAAGCAATTGACAATTTTGATTAGGTATTGTGTGCTGTCCTGCTTTCCTGAGCAAACAATGTCGGCGTGATTAAAGGCATGGAATGGGGAATGCCAACAATTTAGAATCTCTTTAAAAAATAACAATATAATCAATTCTGCTTGCTTCTCGATGAAGAGAAAAGGGCGCAATGTTATTTGTACATCTGAGTTTGACAACGGTTTAAGTTGGTTGTTTCTTTCCCTGCCTTCGCTGAACTAGTAGCTGTTAGGGCTAAGATGCGTTAGTACATAGTACCCTTAGTTTTCAGTCGCCTCGCTAACTCGGCTGTTTATTATTATTATTGCTAGTAACAATGTATTATCATTTAAGTTAATTAAAATCAAATCCATGATACGTCGATAATCAACATTGAAGTGCTAGAAATGATGGGTGCACGTGTGATATCAAATGCTAATAAAACTCTATTAGAAACACAGCTAATATGATGATGCTAAATTAATTTTCACACAACTATGCTAATTTTAAACCTCTAAGTTTAATACAAAATGAAAACATTATAAGAGCTTTTAATTTTAGGACCAACTTACGAAGTCGTCACTCTCTCAAGTGCATAGGTACATTACATATAATTTCATGCATGTTACTTGCATACTAACAGCTTTACTACATGTATATTGTACAAAAAAAATCATATAGTCAATAATACCAAAGCTTAGCATATAAACTGTATGACCAAAATGAATAATATATATTTAAATACCCGGTTTCCCTTATATTTTGCAACCACCAAAATTAGTAAATTACATAGCAACTTGCAAATGGAATATACCACAACATTTGTACGTACACAATACAAGAATAATGATAAAGATATACTGATAGGCCACAAATATGAAATTCATCACATATTTTAGAATTAACATTTATTTGATGCATGATATACAGTGGTAAAAGAGATATACAAATACTAAAAAAAAAATACACAAGGTTTTAACTAAAACCAACACTTTATACATTGACCAACTTTTGTAAACATCTAACCTCTAATTATGAACTTACAAGACACCTTATTTGCATAATTTTTCAATTGAGTAGTAATTAAACATGCATCAACACATCAAAGTGTTCCAATGTAAGCAAAATGACAAACATAACAATATTATATTATAGGATGTCGTAGTAGAACAAGCGATTGACACAATGTTGAAACCTAAGAGCAAAATTTTATGTAATCTTCATCATCGCCTTTAAATCATTTTCTTCCAGAATAGCGGTGTTTAACTCAGTATGGGCAAATATGCAGTTATAAGGGAAAGAACTGAGCTCATTTTAGGGGCATTACAATTATAAGGCATATTTATGATAGGAAATAAATATATCTCACCTTTAAATTATAAATTAAATAATACTATAAATGTGTCCTCATGAGAGTCAAAAACCGTGATGTCCATGGATAAATCTCCCGAGCCGTCATCGCCTAGTCGCTAGTTTTTAACCCTTCCCCTGTTCAAGAGATGTATTAAACTGAAAATCCTGAATTAGAAGACAATGAATATATGGTACTCAGAGCAACTAAGCTAGCCTGTAACTTTTGATATGAAGACTTTGTAGAAACTGAAGATAATACAAATATTTGGTGAAACGTGATAGTGAAAGCATTTATTGGTGGGCTTGTTGAGATTAGTCCCATATTGGGCAATTTACAATTTGCATAAATACTAAGAGACCTCCCTTCACTACCATTTGATTTTATGATAATATATTGTTCTCTAATGTGATATCAGAGCAGGTTTTAATTGTGTCACACGTTACCCTCAACGAATGTTCACGTGTTTGGCTGATGATACACCACACGTGCATAGTGATGACAAATGTTTATTATACACAGCAGCCAGTAATCTTTCCAAACCTTCACACCCTACCTCCTTTTTGAGGCATAATGGTTTGAGCACTCCATTGGCAACTATTAAACTATTCGTGTCCAACCTATTTAAACACAACACATACATTGAAAAACATGCTAAATTTGATTTTATTAGACACATTGTAACTTGATATCAATTATATAGATCCACAAATCATTTAACATTCAATATCTTATGGTACAGTTTCTTATCATCGAGCAAAGAAAGCTACAGCTTTCAAGGCTGGAAAGTTGGATGGACCAACATTAGATATAATTTAGAGTTGCCAACGAAACTCGTAATATTTCCAATTCATTTATTTGTTTCATTCTATGGATAAACAGTAAATTCCAAAAATATTTGCTTTCTGCTTCCTAGCGCCTTTCAGTTAAGAAAACGATAAATTATTTAAAAAATAAGTCTATGAAAATGAAAATTAACTCATAAAGACTTAAAAATAGAAGTATGAATACAAAGGAATTAACCATGCGACGAACAGTTTCAACGCATTTATCAAAGAGTTTCAACTTGAGTTTTGCAAGCGATGACCTTCGTATTATATGTTCAGTGTAAAGAAAAGCAGTAAATATGATCGATTCTCTAGTTGCATGCTTTTCTCCTAATAACAATCGGTGTTCGTATTAGTCAAAATAATATGAAACTCTAAACTGTATACTTGTTTAAATATGTAGCATAAAACTTAGTAAAAAAAACGTGCGCCTGCACACTATATCTACGTCTGTGTGTCTGCATAACATAATTAGATCGCTTTTGATATGTTGGGTACTTTATAACGTGATCTATGTTACAAAAACCTATATGGGATGAAAATAATTTCATAGATTTGAAATAATATTCAGCAAATAAGAAAAAAAATCCATTGTACATATGTGTGCATGATGAGGTAATTTTAGCAAAAATACCTTCATTATAATGTTTCATTTGCACAAAAGAGCACCAAGTACAGAATAATTTCAAATAATTCATAATATTTTATGCAGATATTTGAAACTTGCAGTACTATATTTTCTATTTAAATAATGTATGGTAAAATGTTGTATTGTACTCATGACACTAATGTTACCCAGTTATGATTTTTCTAGTATATCATATTACCGCTATTTAGCAAAACAAAAGGTTTCCCTATAAAATGACACGTAATAATTACTTTTACAGAAACAACTGGCCAAATATAATTCGTAATAAAAACACAAAATTGAAAATATATTTAACTAGAAGAAACAATCACTTTAAGAATTCCTGGTGGATCTTACATTACAACAAACAGGACCTTTAACAGCGTTTCAAAAACGCTGTAAAAGCTATTAACGGTGTTTTTACATACGTTGTATATCGACATGCAGTAATATATCAGAGATATACAATGACAAAGAATAAACCCTGTAAAATGTCCTTTTTTACAGGCGTTTTCCTGGTATCATAAAATCATTTAACAACGTTTGGTCTAATTTAACGACATTTTAAAAAAACACTATTAAAATAATTCCACGGCATTTTAGGAACGCTATTAAAACATTCAACGCCGTTTAAAAAACGCCATGCAATGTTTTAATAGGGTTTTAAAAAAGCCGTTAAATTGTATTTCGTTATGTTTTTAGATACAATTTAACGGCGTTTTTAAAACGTTGTTAAATCATTCAACGACGTTTAAAAGGCGCCATGGAATATTTTAACAGCGTTTTAAAAACGTCATTATTGTATACAAAGCTAAGTCAATTATGCTTTTTCTACTTTTCTGTAAATTACATTTCAGTAGACATCAGTCACAATGTGTATATATACCATATTTCAAAATTAGCATATTATATCAATACCATATTTCAAAATCAACATATTGTATAAATACCATATTTTGGACATATATTTGATAACCAACGTATGAAATTTCATAATCAAAATACACAATATTCTTACACCAAACATAAATAGTTTGTCATCAATAGTTCATAAAAAAAAATATAACAAGTAATAATAGCAAAAAATAAAAGCAAGTAGTACATACGTTAAAACCAAAAAGTAGTTCTAGCAGCAAAAATAACTTCGATTCATAACTCGTTGCAACCTTTTTTTGCATCACAGTCATCTATCTACCTGTAAAGAAAAATAATGGAATTATCTCAAATGATAGTGTAATTTATGTGCATAATCTTAGTTCTTGAGAAGGATGGTTTTGATGACAACAACCTTAGGACTTGTTATAAAATATAAATACTAACATTATGGTTTATATATATATATATATATATGTATGTATGTATATGTATGTATGTATGTATGTATACGCAGGATATAAATATGTAGGTACCAAGAATGAAGATTGTACAGTATAGAGATTCAAGATTGAAGACATCAAGATTGAAGACTCATGAGTATCAAGATATCAAGAGTTCAAGATTTAAATAGTACAAGATAAGTATTGAGTCTAAAATTATGTTAAAACTTCTTGAAAGCACTGACATCTTTATTCGAAATTTATTCGTGGAATGGAATTCACTTCGAGCCTGTTAAAGGGATGGAACCCTAATGGGATGGAACCCACGATAATATCTTGTGGAACATATAGTGGTCTTATTTTGATATCCACTAATTTTATAAAAGTGTTTTTCAAAAATATATCTCTCGTTTTTAAAATTGTTTTCAAAACTTCCTTTTCAAAAAGACATCTCTCTTGGTTTTAAATATTTTAACCTCAAAACTATTTTTATCATTTTTAATATTTTGATTTCAAAAGTGTCCTTGATTTCAAACAATCTCTTGTTTTAAATATTTAGCTTAAAATATTTATATACTCAGATTTTAAATCATTTTATAGATTAAGATTGTATATACTAAAAATTACTTTCAAAACTCTTTTATATGTTTAAACTATATTCAAATATATTTACAAAGTTTAGAAATTGTTTCGAAAAATTATATAAACCAATTTTAATAAGCAAATCAAAACATCATTTTTGCCTTGAGCATGTCGACACACCCCTACCTCCCATGTCGACACGGTGTCCGTTATTTTCAAAACTCAAATTTCAAAAGAAGTGTCTTTTTGTCCTTTCTCTATGCGAACGGACATGACCGTTATTCTCCTACAAATACCAAACTTGCTAAATGAATTTTTAACTAAATATTATTCTTTTCTTCACTCCTTCTTCTCCACTCAAATATTCTCTAATATCTTAACAAAACTCCGCCGAAATCCTAAGTGAATCAAACTTGATTATCTCTTGTTTGATTCTCTGCCACTCTCTCCATAAGATCCCAGTGCTATTCAGAGTTATAGGATTATTTGTAAATCAAACTGTTGAGTAAAAGGTGCGGTTGAGCCTTGAAATCAATTGGGTGTGATTATTACCCCGAAAATCGATTAGGTGATCTTATGGCCTGGTAAACCAAGAGAGTTTTCCCCGGACTCGAATATAGGAGGGTATAGCTCGTGGCCTTGAAATCAAGGGTGTAATTTGGGAGGTTATTTTTAATAAGGACTCCATACGTTTGTGCGGGACATGATGTAGGGTAACTCCGAAGCAGTATAAAATCATAATGTGTTCTTTCATTTACTGCTTTTATTTATTATTTGCATCTGTGTCTGATGCTGTGATTATATCTGTGTCTGTGATTTGCATTTGTTGGTGAATAAATTACATAAGTTTCAAAAAGATTTATAAAATCTATAAAACACTATTCACCCCCTTTAGTATTATTCCAGCCTTAAGATCATCAATCCGCATTTCTCACATTTGGTATCAGAGCAAGGTTTTCAAAGTTTACATAATCTGAATTTTGAAAATTTTAAAATGGCAATTTTTTTGATAAAATTATTAACACTATTTTCATATGAATATGTCACAGAATCATCGTGATATTTTTGTTTAAAATTATATTTAGTTATTTTGAAAAGTCACTTGATTCTTTAAAAAGTTATGTTGTTTTGCAGGAGAAGAGTAATTTCTAATGACTGTTGGTTAAAAGGTACCAGATAATCATTCATCGATCAAGAAAAATAAATGGATGTATAATGGAAATCGACAATGAAATGGGTACCAGATCAATACAAAACTTTTGGTTCTCATCTACAACTTGACTTGATACTGTACTTCTCTCCATCTGATTCGCAATGTGACTGATTTCATGCGAATCCGTTTAGAAATGACCAAGTTATGGTCAAATGAAGTTTTGGTGAACAAAGAGAAAAGGAAAGCAAAATTGTCAATGAGATTCTTCAAATTGCATCCAGAGATTTGAGTATTTTATTCCAAATCCTTTTTCATATTGTAGTTCTTGTTTCCATGGTCAATTTGATGGGTGGATCATCAAATTCCGATTAAAATTGAGTGAGATATGATAGTTTGAAGTTGGCTGTCCAAAACTGAAAACTGTGTACGAGATTTTCTACATTTATCCTATTGTTCGGCCTATTGCACCACAATATCGTCCAAATTCATCACCAAACTATTATCAGATTGTAGCCCTTGCCTTCCTCTTTGATTTGCCGCTGGTTTCATCCAATTCCGTTAAGAAACAAAGGAGACATACCTTCTAGAAGTTTGATAGTAAATAGAAAAACGGAAAGAAGAAGAAGAGGAATTTTTATGAAAAGTTGTGACTCTTTGACCTCTTTATAGTGGTTGAAGTGTCCATTCATTTAAAATTCAAATTCAAAGTTTTGGCGCCAAGTTAGTCAATCTACTAAATCATCTGCATCTTTCTCATACGGTCTTCAAATTCAACAAATGAATATACTACGCTGATCAGTAGAACGAGCCTGTCGCAATAGAACAGATCTTGTCTTCAAATTCTGAAAGATATAAATGCATGGTACACGACAATGGAAGAATAACAAAGTTAGAAAGATGGAGGAGTGAAAAAAGTGGTATGCTTTAATATTATTTTCATCTTTATTATTGCATTTAGGAATATATACATATGCATTTAGTTAGGTATAAAAATTTATCTCTTTTATAAGTTTTGATATTTTTGTCCATATATCGACACACCATAGTATACTTATTTTTTTAAGTCTTTTAAAATGTGTTCCTTTCAATAAAATCTTACTACTAATTTATTACAACTATTCTAAGTAGAAAAGCATATCTTCATTCATGATTTCAACTTTTCTAATGTTATTTTTACTACTCATACTCTATTTCTTTTAAGATACTAATTTTATGTTTTTAAGAAATTAATAGAATGAATTTAGAATATTAGAATAAGGCTCTATATATAGATTTCTTCAACTAATAAGATTGCACCACATCACATAACACTTGTCATATAAGCAGACAGTGACATACATGCAAAATGACATGTGTCATTACACTTGTTCTATAATAAAAGCATTTTTACATGCATAATGCCAAGTGTCTTTACACATGTTTTTTCCATAATTTTTTTATGTTTTTTAAGTGATTTAGTTATATTAACTACTTTAAAAAATTTGGTCAAAAATCAATTATTTACAAGTCAAAATCTAATCGTAAAATTAGTGCAAAATCATGTTAAAAACATGCCCAGAATTTTAGATAGCATTTCTAAAATGCTACTTTTCTTCTGTAATGTTTTGTAAGTACTGCAAATTCATTTTTATAGCATTTCTGTGCTTTGAAATGCTGTAGAATTTTAGAAACTTTACACAACATTTAGTAAATGCTACGGTTTCCGTTTTATAAAGTTTCGAATATATTTTACTGCAAAACTTTTTAAGCATTCTTTAGATGTTGTCTTTCTTTATGAAACTTTAAACTATGTAAAAATGATATTTAAATTAAGTATTTTTCTCTATTCTTTTTAGAGTTAGTTTCTAACTTATATTAGAATATTTTAAAATTAATTTCATGTTTAAATGTTTTTTAATAATTAATTAGAATTTTTAAAGTAAGAGGCCTTAATATAACACATGTTTATTTTAGTTTTTCAATCTTTATTATTTTATTTAATAATTCATTATGATATTTTTTAAATTTAAAAAATGTTTAAACATGTTTCTAAATATTTTAAATAGTAATAATTTAATATAAAAGTTTTAATTAGTAAGTTAAGTATTTTATAAGCATGGAAGTTTGGATTCTTCAAAAAAACCAAGTTAAAAAAAATTATTTTAAGTAAATTAAATAAGCAGGCTATTAATTTTGTAACTGAAACAGTTTTTCGTATTGTTTGTTGAGTGTTTTTTAGGAACTTTTGTAAACCAAATTTTTTAAGTTTCAAAATATACATCTGTTTTTACTTAAAAACGTATTATCAAAAAACTCATCTTTTTAAAGTTTTAAGAAATCCGTGGAAAACTTTTGCAAATATTTGCAGAGAAATCTAGAGACTTTTTATATGTTTATGATGATACTTTTTATGATGATACTCTTTTGAACAACAATAACTACATAAAATTAATCAAAAATAATCGCAATAACACTAGTGACCAATTATACCTTTTCGATTTATACACTTTACGATGTTTGTTATAGTACAAATCACATTCCTCAGCATTTTCACGGTATAATCTAACTCTACATTTCAAAATACTTTGTGATTGATAATGTTGAGAACTTTTGATCTCGGCAATATATAGCTTTAGTACCATTACTGCTAGTCATCCTCATTTGAAACTTAAATTTCATTTATATAGTTAAATTCGAGATCGCAAGCACAAATTTGATCGATAAAAGCGTACGAAAAATATAACATACCAATAAGAATCTTTGAAACTTGATTTTTGTTACACAACAGTGGCGCTTTTATACTATAAAGGTGATAGTTACCATGATCAAATAAATAGAACATGTTTTTTTCCTTTTTCCTTTAGAATTATAGTTTGGAGAACTTGACGAACCGGTAAACTTTTGAGGAGAAGTTAAATTATGTCTGGCCGTTTGAACTCGTGAATCTACATTCCTCGGTTATTTTTTTCGTGAGAAGTGTGTGCATGTCAGAGTTCAAACTTGGATCTGGTAGCATACTTATGCATCTCTTTACTATTGTGCCACAACTATAGACTAAAACATATTTTTTTTTCTTCTTGTAGAAATTTCTTTTAATCTTTGTTTTTGATAGTAAAAATGTTCAAAAGATTTGAATTTAGGACCACACGATCAAAAGAACTTAGCACCGCTGTATATGTGAGTTTTGGTGGTGTATAATACGAACTGTATTGCGATTCACTTGTGCTCAAATTGAACTTACTATTGTATTGATGTGATAATTTTCATTTTAGATTTGTGGAAATTTTGTAACCGAAACAGTTTTTCATATTGTTATATTGTTTGTTGAGTGCTTTTTTTTTTTCGAACCTTTGTAAAACAAAAATTTCTAAGTTTCAAAATATATATCAGCTTTGTAGATTTTTAACATATTTAAATTGTAAATATTTGTAGAGTTTTTTACGGATACGAAAAGAATGTATTTTTTTTAATTTAAAAATATGAGAAAAAATTATTTTAAATGTAAAAATATGTGGTTAATTTTCAAAATTCTTTTTTAGCAAAAATTTAAGATAGGAGTACAATTTGAAATATGTTTAGAGGAAGCATTTTTCATCTATTAAATTTTGAATGATCCAAACTCCGACTTTTTTTTGCCTGGTCGTGAAACGATAGTTATACCAGAGATGAGTTCTACAACGCGTGAATCAGATCCAGAATCACCAAATAATTGTCGCGGTTTAAAACCTGGGGCAATCGGTTTGTTTTGTCGACTCCGTAGTCAAATAAATGAGCACGTGCTTGGTCTTACACTGCTCCAAACTCGAGCAACCCAAAAACAATGTGCCGAAAAGCGTACCAACGCGGTTAAAGTTTAAAACAAGAAAGCCACCAGAAATAAGTAAGGAGGTGCATGTAGAAAGAAAAAGCACGACAAAACCATCAAATAGGCAGCCGCTTGTTTTCATTAGCCAACTCAACTTTTCCTCTGTTATATATACAGAAACGCAGAAGCAGTGCCTGGGTTCTCTCAACCAAAAAACAAAGATAAACCATTGAAAACAAAAGGTTAAAACAAAGAGGAGAATGAGTGGAGTAGCAAGGAATGCATCATGGGCGGCAGCAGCGAGCGTGGCCGCAGTGGAAGCGCTCAAAGATCAGGCCGGCTTATGCAGGTGGAACTACGCTTTCACATCCATCCATCAGCTCGCCAAATCCAAAGCCAACTCTTTCTCTCATTCCAAACTGGACAGATCTAAGCTGTTTAATCGGAGCAGTGTGTTGATGGATAAAGGATCTGAAATGGACCAAGGAACGATGAGAAGGAAGATGATGAGACGAGAGGAGAAGCAGGAGAAGCTCTATCATCTTCTCTGCTGGGGACCTAACTAATTCTTTGCTTCTTTTGCATTACATCTTATGTTACTTTTGGTCCTTTTTTCTTGCTATGTAATTCATGGTTTGTAAACTTGTATGTACACGAAGCAATTGACATTTTTGATTAGGTACATTGTTTTTGTGACCTTGACATTTTCAGTCTAGTTGAATTAAGGAAGGACGAAAGCAAAGTTTTCTAGTGATCATAGGTCAAATAATCTAAGTGAAAATATAAATATGGATCGTTGTTTGTTTCAAGCATCAAAAACCTTAATTCGAAATCAGATTATTACAGTAATGATACATTTTATATGCCAAAACTTATTTGAAAAGGTTTACCGTGCAAAAGAATGTTTAGTAGAAATACATCCCGATCTAAAATATATTAAAAAGCAAGCAACACAGATAATTGCATTCAAAGACTATGTGGTCAAAGCAACTAATTTACATTTGGAAAGAGAAATGGAAACTTATTTTTTAAGCTTAGTACACAGCGATATTAAAGAAATGATGTGTATCAAAGCAAATATATGGAGAATTACAACATGTGAGCCGCGTATGGAAAATAAAATATGTTGTGCTATTTAGTGCAAAGTCCAATTAAAATGATCAAATTATAAATTGAAATTAAAATGTTTAAAAGTATAATTTTTATGTTGTTGATATGTAGATACCGAGATAATTTTAATTCGTTGAAAGACCAATTAAAAATTGCCAACATTATAAACAAGGATTATGGTCTTTAAATTGAACAACCTCTGGTTATTTTTTTAATATTTTCTATGAAAATAAATCATATCTAGGGTTTGTGTCAATTTGGAAAATCAAACCAATTCTTCTTTTCTTTCAATCAACAAATATGGATTCAGATACAACATCCGCTAATTTATTAACTTCCTCTGATTTCTTTTCAATCAAATCAATATGATTCATCCACTCTATTTCAAGGTTTCATGATTAAACAATCCTAAAGTAGGTTGAAATCCAACAAGTGGTATCAAAACTAACCATCGTTGATTTTATTGGGAACTTTTTTTTAACTATAGACAAATTTTGAAATAAACTTCATTGAGAAGTCATTAAATTCCACTTAAATTTCAGATCTGCTTGATCTATGTATCAAAGATTTTTTTGTGATGCTTTTAGATTTGATTTAGTATCAATTTTTTTTTCATATATTGCAATTTGATGAAAGGCTGATTTGAGAAATTGTTTTGGTGTAGAAATATAGATCTAAATATCTATAAATTAGAATTTTGAAATCATTAAATTATGAGAAATAATCTAAATTTGAAAACAACTTATGTTGATTAAAGCATTGACATGTTTATTATTTTATATTTTGTAAATATGTTGTGAATTTTAACATGAGAAATACATTATGATTTAATATGTACAGTCATTTTCTTTAATGTGTATAAATATGGTGTGTATGTGTAACTATACAATTAGAACCGTTTATGCAAGTAATACAAATCCGGTTCTATGATTATTTTACATTAATCAACTTCTGATTTAGTAATTTGGATATATAAGGTATATTGGTTATTTCAGAAATTTTGATTAATTAGAAATAAAGTATGCTCATTTAAAGTGCTTATGTTTATTTTATTATTGAAATAAATTTTAACATGACAATGATTTATATTTTGGACCACATAACGGTCAATTGCATTTATTTCCATCATAAATGCATTAAACGAGCGGTCGCCCGATCTAATATACAGGATCGATCACCTAAGAACAGGAATATTTATACTCTTCATAATCTATTATTATTATTATGATTTATACTTAGTTTTTGTTATGGTAATAATTTAATTAATTTGTTATCGTAAATGCACTACATGTGTCGGTTACCATTAATTTAATGATATGCAGCATGTTTGTATTTGAAATAAGAAAATGCACATGGTTTATTATTGATGTATTTATGTTTGATAGTTGCATATATTTGATATATTTGATCCATGCTCGTTAAAAACATGTTTCACTTTCGTGCTTTGGTTATCATCATAAAATAAAAGAAGCGGCAGTTGTAACGATCCAGTTTAGTCATTTAAATTTGCAATATTTAATTGATTTTAAATATTGAAAGGTTAATTTTATAAGTTAAATAACTCGGATTTCAAATATAGCGATTTATTTGATAATTAGATTGTTAAATTTAATATTTGAAATTTGTTTAAATTGTTTAAATAGTTGAATCTTGAATTTAATGTGGATATAAATGATTTCAAAAGCTGATTTAAATTCTGTTTAAATAAGAATGAAAATAGTAAACTTTTAAGTTAGAATTATAAGTGATTAAACTAACTTGGAAATAACTCGTTTTAATTAACGTGTTAAATATCGACGCGGGGCACAATCTCGGATTTCCATGAAACCAGTTTCATTGGATCCATAATAGTGAATTATAGTATGCTATCGAATTTCATGGCTATCGTTTGGACGTGTGAGATTGAAATGCGTAGAATTTAATTTCAAAAACTTTATAATAAGTGAGTTTGAAAAGTTATCTTCTGTATATGATCGAATTAACCCTCGAGACTAGTCCCATTGTGTTTGGAATATGGGTATTACAGCGCCAGATGACACATTTTATTTGGAGTTCGAGAATTTTGGATGTTTAAAAGCTAGACATTTTTTAATTAAAACAATATATATGTACTTTTCATAGCCATACTTATCCCATACCTAAACGTACAGGCACCATACCCTTGACGTTGACCATACCCCTCTCCTTCTTTATTAACTATCGTGGTTAATCAGAGAAAGTTCTTCTTCTTTTAATTTAAAGACGACCAAATCCCACGGCCATAGTTCGATGGGACTACCAGGTGCTGAATCAAGCTTCGACCCCAACTAAGGAAAGGTGTGCCTCGGCATGACGAAGGGATTCAACGGTGATGATCGCTTATGACGTGACAAGATGTCCAGAATTTGGCTCTATTCGTAAGGGCATATTTCGGCAAAATTACAGCAGGCGGACGCGAAGTGGATGGTCGTGTGGTGTTAGAGGTGAGGTGAAGGTCGGCACGTGCGCTGGTGAACTCGCGATCGTTGTTGATGACGTGATGGTGGAGCGGCGAAGGGAAAATTGTGAGAAAAATTTTATCATGCCGGGAAGCGAGAGTTGAGAGGGAAAGAGTAATTAAGGTTATAATTTAATTAATTAAAAATTAATTATAATTTAATTATATAAATCGTTCATTAATGCATAACGTTTTCATACGATGTTAATTTTGAGAGCGACAAGTTGCATTGCGATCGTACCGACGAATACTATGCTATGAAGTTGGATTGAATGGATTTAGATATTGTAGGAATTTGAATTAAAATTTAACGCCTATTCAATATTAATTCGAACCAGAGCGCTTTGACGACTTGTATAATCAAGGTGAGTTAAACTCGCCTTTTTGGTTAACAGTATGTTATATAGTTGTTTTAAATTATTGATTGTATGTTTGGATGATTTACTTTTTTATATTGTTAGTTTGGGTATATATTCCCACCCTTGGAGCAAATGAGACCATATTACGTTCCCGTGTAAGAGCTGATGACCCTTGGTATACGATCCCACCTCGAAGCGGTTAATTTCTATTATTTGATTATATAATGTATGTGATGCAGGGGAACAGGTTGGAGCGATCCAACAAGATTCCTCACAATGTTGATTTAATTTTTCATATAACTTAATATATGATGTGTTAGATGTTATATATGATGACATAGATGATTTTTCCCTATCTAGTGCTATAGTGGCACTGGGCTATATTTGTAGTACTTTGAAATACTATAAATGAAGAATTAGTTTTTGAAAAATATTTTTAGTGATTTTCGAAAATTTATATGTTTAATAATTATTTTTCAATTATTTAAAGAAGGAATCTATCTAAATAAAATAAAAAGTATGATTTTTAGAGATTATAAATTGATAATATGTGGAATGTTGTTTAAGGAAAAATTGTTGATTCTATTTTGAAAAATTAAAAGTGAGGATAGATTGGAGATGTTAAATGATATGTAATAAAATAGAAAGATATTTTTAAATATAGTTTTATAAATACGAAAATGATTATGCTGAAACTATAAGTATGGATTTTTATCAAGGAAATATATATTTACGTCCAACAAGTTGTTTATTTATATTAATATTATTTCAAAGTTGTTATCAACATTTTAATATTTTAAAAAGTTAATTATTTAATATGGTTTGAAATTAAAAATAATTATTTACCAATAAAGTTTAGAAATTTATTATTATCATTTGTAATAATGTTAAACATAAATTATTATTGTTTTATTAAGAAATGTTTCTGAGATCACTAATTTTTATTATTTGTAAGATGTTTTGAAGTTAATTATTATTTATTTAAAATGTTAATTATTATGTAATAGTGTTTTAAAGTAAATGATTAGTATTTTATTTATAAATGTTTTCTTTCGAGGGTTATATATGGGATTTTATAAATAGATGTGGGTTTAATAAAAGGAATTTTATAACATGGTTTGAAAACTTAAAGGAAGATTATTTACAAGATAAAAGAGTTTTATAAATGGTTTTAGACATTTATAAAAAAAACTTGAAATGGGTTTATGGATTTATAAAAGGAGTTTTATAAATGGTTTAGTAGATGTGTAATGGAGATTATAAATGATTTTAGAATTGTAAAAAATGAAAATCTTCCTCAATGTTTGGTAAATATACTTACACCATTGAGATAAGTATATATATTTTTTCCAAGTATTGCAAAATAGGGATTTGTGGATATGTATATCTTTGTAAAAAAAGATTTTGATTCAAGTACTTATAAAGTGGATTTAATTAATGAAAGATTAATTAAAAGGAGGTTTGTAGTTGCTTGTGTGCTTAATCATTGTTTGGTTTTCCTATGGAATTTAAATCCCTGATTTGAATGTTCGTTTATTCGATGGTTGAATAAGTGACTATCGAATTTCGATCCAAAACGTAACTTTGAAAATATCTAGGAGAAACACGTGAGTTATATGACACAGTCATCTCTGATGATGTTGTGCTGTGCGTATAAATCTCGTTTCATTCTCCTAGGATAATGATAAGAAAATCCATCCACTAACGGTTAGGAGGTGATCTCTACTTTTACCTTTGACTATTTATTTCCTAAAGGACTAGGGTTGAGTTTACTAAAAACTATTGAATGTTGTTTCGAAGAAACTGAGATCGGGTATGTTGTCTGAAAACCGCTTTGACCTAACTCAACCGTTTCGAAGTGATCGCTTGAAGATGATAGAATTGAAGAGGGAGCTCTCAAGCTTTACATTCAGCCCCAGAACGAACATGTATGGGTGAATGCTGGTATTGCAGTGTTGCTTGGAGGGGAGTGCTAGCATTCCTAGTGGAAAGTGCTATATAAAGGTAAAACGTAGCCTCATCAATTGGGAAATGACAAAAAACAGGCATGCAGCAAGGCCAAGTGGGTCGCTTCCATCAAGGTATGGTCATTCCAAATCCAGATTGGTTACTATCTACTCACGTATGCTTTGGGGCCAATTAATGAAAAGGGTGATATATGCGGTACCACTAGTCAAGTAGTAGGGCAGTCATGTGTGGTAGGGGTACAAGATATTCTTGTCAAACCCCGGTACATTTTATCTAGAGATGTACCATCGGAAGGCAATTCTTTACCTTATCGTAGTATGAAATCCTTTCTCCAATACGAACCTTACGGTTTTAATTGTATACCTATTATGCTGGAATTTAATAATGTAACAATGTTGGCTATGAATAATAAGTATTTGTATCTTAGATAATATTATAATATCAAAGAATTTCATATGAAATGTTTTTGGTTATCGTAAGGTAACTCATTCGTGTTTATACGCGACATGGACTTATAAGATACTTTTGATTTTCAAAGGTTTATATAACTTTAAAATCCAGTTAGGTGTATTTTTCCCATGCTGGTTTACCATACTGACTCGGGTGTTATTTTATTATAATGCTTGGGTCAGGCCGAGCATATTTACAGATTGCTTTGGATGCATTGGAGCTTAGGAGACGAGTTGGAGGTCTTCAAGTCGTATTCATATATGTATCCATTTTCCATTGCTTGTTGTTAAAATAATCTGCATCTGCAAGGAAAGGTTGTTATAACTGTTCAGGCTGATGATTATGATTTGTTGTTGTACTCTGACTGATGTACGTATATAACAGTTTCTCTTTTGTAAAGATCATTGGTATTATATTATATATATTGTTCCGTTATGATTGTGAGATTCTGTTTTGTTTCTAGTATCTTTTCTTTTCTTCTTCTCTTTTCTTCTTCTTCTTTCTTTCCCATAACTATCCGTTCTTTTGTTCGATTTGGGTTGGACATGTGTGGTTTATTATCAGCTTGAATTGTGTAAACTGGAGGTTCGTTACACTTGGTATTAAGCGCAAGGTTAAGCGAGAGCCTTGGATTTGGTGTGGCAACTCATTAAGAGATAAGATAATGTAATGCCTTATTATGAGTTTTGAGGGTATATAAACGAGAGCATATTTGTTAGTGATTATAAAAATGTTTTATATTATTCTGATTTATCTGTTGAGTGGCTTATGAATTCTTGTCGGTAAGTGGGATACCATGATATTGATTGGGGTTTCTAAATGCTTAAACAAGGAAAACCAGCATAGTACTATTTTGAGGATTGGTAAATGAAATAATTTTACCTAAATTATATTTTATACATAAATGTAAAATTTTGTAGAAATTACTATAGTTATATTTAGTGTGTTGATTGCTAGTAAATGATAATATTTGATTATTATCATTTGTTATTTGTTCTTCTAAGAAACGTTGTTATTATTATAATCTAAACAAAGGTAAACATTTATAAAATGAGTTATATATGGAAGTAGATTTATAAGTATGAATTATAGAGCATTGATTATTATTAAAATAATCAATATTTTTAAAATGATATTAAACAAGAAATGGGATTATATAAATAGGATTCATAAATGCGATTTATAAATGGAAAAGAAATAAAATTGTATAAGGATATGTATAATTATGGTTTGTAAATAAAAAATGTTTTAAAACAAGAAATTTGAGAATTTAAATCCTATTGATTTTGAAAATTGTTTTCAGATGTTTTGGAAGAAATAACAATAGTATAATTTTGAAAGTATTTTGATTAGAAATATTTTTAAAAGGATTTAAAATAAGTAGAAAGCACTGAACTCACTTCAGTCGCTGAAAAATAATTCTGGTGATGATTGCAGCATCATCAGCGTTCATTTTAGAGTTTTCAAGTGATGGATTGCAACCGACGAAGTTGTACTTTGGTAAAAAAAAGTTTTGATTTTAAAATCTAACATATAATTTGATAAATATGAACTTAGTTGTAAAATGACTTCAACTTAAGTTGTAAAATGAATCGAATATGGTTTGGAATATTGTTTGATAAAATTGAATATGAGCTTAACTTATGAAGTGAAAATAAACATAATAAGTGTTGTATAAAATGTTTATAATGAACTTAAATAAAAAATTTAATGGAATGGTTCATAAATAATATTAGTATTGAAGAAACATAATAAGTGACAGTGAAATAAAATTTTAACTTAGGGAAAGTTAAAATGTAGCAGTTTTATGAAATGGTCCATAAACTAATATAATAAGCAATGAAATGTTGTTAAACATAAATTGAAATTAAAATGAATGTAAGTGAAGTGAATGAAAAATAAAGTAATAAAATTGAATGTAAATTAACTGAATGTAAATAAATTGAAAACGAATCAATTGAATGTTAATAAGAAATGAAAGTGTATAAATAGAATGTTGACATTTAAAAATGCAAATTGATATGATGAAAAATAACTTGGATGGATATTATGTGTTTGATGGTTTCTCTTGTTACATTTTCTACATTTGCAGATGGTTATTATATTAGTACATGCAATATATTGATATTACTTTCTAGTTTCTTCATACTTTCTCTCATTGGTTGTTGAGTGATTAGTAGGTGCGGATGGCGTAAGCATCGCATTTGAAGCTCGCTTTCGTATTATATTGGTTGTATATACCTGCTAATACTAAAAAAAGATACACAACTTGGATTACATATCGTATTTTTATATTATTCCATACGGGATGCCTCATCCTTGAAGATGAGATGTATATTTGTGATTACACACCCACACACACACACACACACACACACATATATATTGTAAAAAAATTCGATCGAGCCGCGTAAAGGAGATGCTGGCGAAATTTTCCATAAATTTAAGGTGTTAGAAATATTTTGAGAATCTTGGAAAAAAATTTATTAGTAAAATTTAATTTTTAAATTATAGCTATGAATGAATGGAAGGGAATTAGGTTGCATAGGTGGGTGAATTTAGAAGACTTGGAAATTTTACAATCTATTCCAGTTAACTGATTATGAAAAATTAATGAGTTTGGGTAATTTTGTTTACCTTGGAAATTTCGAGGACTAAATTCTTTTAAGGGGGAAGAATGTAATGACGAAGAATTTTAGTCATTTAATTTGAAATATTTAATTGATTTTAAATATTGAAAGGTTAATTTTAGAAGTTAAATAACTTGGATTTCAAATATAGCAATTTATGTGATAACTAAATTCTTAAACTTAATATTTAGAATTTGTTCAAAATTGTTTATATAATTGAATCTTGATCTTCAAACTTAATTCCATATAATATATACAGATCATCCATATGAAATATCTTATTCGATCTCCTATTTGAATACACAACTTTATTTTCGAACTAGTATCGATCCACCGATCCTCTAGTGCGGACTCTGGTCAAGCTTCTAGATCAGAACCTTTGCTTTCCTTGCATAGTGCTCAACTATGATAGAAAATTCAAGTATCTAACCACAAACCCTCATCAATATTCGTCGTTAAGAATCGAGTGATAAATCCTTTTTCAAACTAGTGTAAATACCTCAAAGTTCCAAACTCGAATCTTAGATCAAAATTATGTGATGAGATGATCTACATATAACATATGTATGTATTAATCCTGAAAACTTTCATAAAAACTTTATCTTAAGCTCAAGCACTTTATAAAGGTGCTTCTGTGTATAATCCCTTTAATTATTTATTTCCAAATATTTTTATTAAAGGAAAATATTCTAAAGAACCATTTTTCACTCAAAAGATAATTTATCTTTATTATGAAAAAAATTCCCAAAATCCTTTAACTTAATATATTTCCTTTAATGCTAACATTATTTATGAACCATTTCATAAAACTATTACATAAGTTTATCACATCTTATAACTTACATAAATCAATCACATTTTAAAGACTTATGTCCAAATTCTTAATTAATGCTAGAATTCATTAATAAAAGATTTTCTAGGTTATAATTACTTTTTTGAGGAGTCATTATTTTATTTAATAGTTCATGACTTAAACCTATATTTGTATGATACACCTTTACATCCTAAGAATATATACACATCCCAAATTTCAAATTGATTTTACTTAAATCCGTCTGTCTAACAAATTTAGACATTGTTGTAATTTACCACTATCTCAAATTCATAAGTTATACAACTTATTTCTTATTTAATAGTATTATTAATTTTCTAGCTTTGAAAAAAACAAATTTTAAAACCACCCGTATTTAAATCCTCAAACTCTTAAATCTTTTTTCTTTATAAATCAGATTTATAAATTATTCTTATCTTGTTTAATTTACTCAAAGTATTTCACAATCTTTTATCAATTTCTTAGCTTTGAGTTATGTATGATTCGAAAATTTTCGAATGTTCAAAATCGTCGGAAGTTATGCATTATTTTAGCAATTAGCGATCCTAATTTATCACCAGTTTAAACAAGTTTATAATGATTACTAATCAATGATTCATATTATTTCTTGAACTTAAGAAAATTATATAGATCGAGTAACTCCAAAACAATCCAAGGAACTGGGTACTACCACTAGTATCACATATCCTCTTAACAAGAAGAGTAATGCTTAAAAGATGTTCTTACCATCCGAACATATCTCTTGCCCATTTTTAGTTTATTTTCGAGCCAATCAAATTAGTTATCATAAAATACCTATTTATTGAAATAATACCACTTTCAAAATCCTTTCGAGATTATTTTATAAAATCTATTTCATAAATTCTTTTTATAAATTTATCTTATATGTTCATTCCTTAAACAAATCTTATTATCAAACACCTTATAGTCAAATTGTGAAACTTAATTTACAATGTATTTGTACTTAAAATTTTATATCAAACAGTTGATCAATTTATGATAGTAACTTAACATTATCATTTCTTGATTTATTATTTTGGAATAAGTATTAAAGATCTTAATTACCTTATCAGATTTCTTGCTTATCGATTATCTTTATGGAACATCTTATAGTCAAATGGTGAAATTCTAATCACAAGATGTTCATAGTTAAATTTCACTAATCCTGATTTCTAACTAAACAACTTTTCAAAATATATACTTTATATTAAAAGTATAATACTAGGTAAAATTATTTCGTTTACCAATTTTTTCAAAATCAGTGTGTCAGTTCGCCTTTTTCAAGTGTTTGGAAATCCCTATCGATTACATGGAGCTCTCTTGCATCGACCAGAATCCATATACCACTCTACAGATTAATCAACACAAAACATTTTTATATCCAATAACAAATATGCGCTCATATATAATACACTCAAACTCATTCTAGGATGTTACTAACCCTATCTCTAATGAATTACTCATCCGAGGGTATTACTAACCCTATCTCCGATGAGTCTTTACCCCAACAAAGCCAAGGTTCTATTTAACCTTCAGCTCTGATACCAAATGTAATGGCCTGTTGTTCTATACTCTTTGAATCGACAATAAACCACACATGTCCAACTCAAATTGCACGAATAAGTGGATCATTAAGGGTAGAAAAATAAATAAAGATAGAACAGAATCTCACAAGAATGGAATAACATATATTATTTCAATAATAATCTTTACAGCAAAAATATTTAAAATACAATGCTAGAGTCTAACCTAGATTCATCCTGGACAGTTATAAACCTATGTCCTTACAAATGCTGAAAATAACAAAACAAATGCAATAAATATAGCAGATAATAGAATACGTCCATACGATGATGAAGATCTCCAGCTATCCTTTGGAAAATCCAACCGTCATTAACTGGACCTAAAACTACAAGCTTGATAAACTAGCGTGAGATAGTCAAAATTTGAAATGACTATGTTATTAAAACCTTTGAAAAGATGGGTATCTCATAAGACCAAGATCACGCATAAACACGCATGAGTTTTTATCTTATGATAACCAAAACACTTTTGTATCAACTCATTTGATATTATTTTTAATGAATTCCTTTGAAAAACACTTTTCAAAGACTTATTTAAATAAGGTATCAATACCTGGACTAAGTCTAAGGTAATATATCCGGACTAGGTCAATGGGATATGCCGAACGGAATATATGATACCAAAAAGGGGTAGCTGAAAAATTACAAGTCATTACAGCTATTTTGGGAATACAATCAAAACCGTAAATAACGTATTGGGATTGGATTTCCAACATGATAGGGAACTTGTGGTCTTTTCTCCGATCTATGCATAACAAACATAGTTCCTACGGTGCCTTAATTGCTTTTCTCAAACTAGTCACTTGAAAAAGTACTTGCTATACTACCACTGATAATATTAGTTCCCTACTTTTCTCAAGCTAACCACTTTATCAAAATGGGGCAATAAATGCATTGAAGAACGTTTTCCCCCAAAGGGCCCAATGTATTGGACACCACCATACATACTCACTTATTCTGAATTTGTGTCTGTCAGACCACATAGTATCCCATATCATCTTCTTACGCTCAGTTTTTTCAAAGCCACGCTTTTCACACAAAACTACGCTTTGATCATAACATCTTCCACTTTGAATGCGACATTGTCATTCCGCGTCACATGACTGATTTCTAGAAAAGTATAACTTCCTGAGCTCGTATGTCTCAAGAAAGGGTGTTAAGCTAAAAGAAGTTGTCTTTTCCACCACCAACTGATATACTTTTATAGAGATCACTCAGATGTGAATTAGAATACAATGTCAAATAAACATCCATACAAGTTCGTTCTGGGACTGAACGAAACCGATGACACTTTTCTCGACCATTACTAGGCGAGAAACCCTTGTAATTCAAAAAAATCTCCACAACGAAGAGACCACTGCTATAAATAACTCTATAATAGGAGTGACCCAGAGCATGTCAACAAGCATTCCTCGCGCTATGAAGATCCTTGGTCTTTAATAATCATCGTTTTCAACATGTCTTCACTTTCGAATGTATACATTGGATCGAAGTGGTTTTTGGATAGAGATCACCCAAATCCGACCTCGGTTCCTTCGAAGCTAATTATCGATTTATGTTAAGTTCATATGTGGATTTCAATCATCAATCAATTACTTTACCTTTTGTAAAATATCTTTCTCAGATATATTCTTGTCAATTTATTCCATTTTCTTTTCAAGAGTATATGGAATCATTAAGCCTCATTTATCAAATCATTTGGTTTATTTAAACCTTTCTTAAATCCTGGAATAATTCCAAATCATTTTCTCTTTTACTTATGAAATCTTTTCCAAATCATTCATTAAATCTTAATCAAAGATTTCTTATATTCAAGTTATAACTTTTAACTTAGGGAAAATATTTTCAAATCATTTATTAAATCTTAATCAAAGCTTTCTTTCTTAACTTCAAATCATATTCTTGCAAATTGAAGATTTTCATAACAAAGTACTGTTGCCACCTTAGATATGGTAAATTTCACCTCCAAGGACTAATGAAAAGTAATCGTACATCATAAATATCTTTGTCTTCAATATGTTTTATTTCGAAAATTAGTTTGAAGGGTTTTCGGATAGGAATCACCCAAATCTGATTCCGGTTGTTCGGATAGGAATCATCCAAACCCGATCCCGGTTCCTTGTACCATTCATCAAGTAAAAGATGTAAGTGGTTAATTAACATTCAAAGGATTAGTTCTTTTCTCTTATCTTGAAAAAACTTAAATATGATCTTTTAGAGCATTCGGACTTTCCTTTTATTCTATTCCACCCCTCGCTTAAAAAGAGAAAACATAGGCTAGGTAATTTTAGGGCCCTGGTTAATCCATTCCTAACCTTAGTTAAACACCTTGTTTTATCTTTCTATATCTCATAGGATTGTACTAGCCATTTCTGCATACTCGGTTTGTTATTACATTCAATATTCTTCACTTTTTGTATAAGCGATATATACAATTCCTCTCAACCATTTATTCAAACTGTTATTAAAACTTCCAAATCATACTTAAATTACTTAATTATTATTTTAAAATCATTCACAAAATATTTAGGAAAGAACTGTTAAGTTTAAAACTACATTTCAAAAGTTATTTAAAACTGCTGCGAAAAGCGCAATGAAAAGGGTTGCAAACAGTGTTTTAAAAGCTGTATTCTTCAAAAGGTTTTTTATATCATTTAAAAATCCATTTTTTCAACTTAAATCTCTTTTAAAACATTTTAAATGATTTTTATAATTTATTTCATATTTTTGAAATTTTAAAATATCAATTTTAAACTTTAGTCACTTTAGTGCAAAAGCACGATTTTTATGAAAAATTGTTTTGGACATATTTAAAATATACAAGATGAACTTTCTTTTTTTCTTTAAACATATTTAAATGTTTATTAAACCTTTCTAACTCATTTTAAAACTATTTTCAAAAATTTTAAGCATTCCATGTACACCATTTTATTTTCAAAAGGAAAGTGATTTCCTTTGTGCTTATCGACGTGTATTAACTTGACTTGGTGAAACAATTCAACAATCATATCAAACAACCAATACTTGCCAATCAAAGCATATATAAGCATCCATAGCAATCATAACACATCATCAAACATGTGTATATATATATATTAAATAGAGTTTCTCACCATAAACCAAAGCGATAAACTTCCTACCAACATTCTAATCAACCAACACTTCACTAACTAATTCCTACTCCATTAAACACTAGAAAACAGCACCATCTCCCTTCCAATAGCCTGGCTGAGGCTTGAGATGGTGGTTGGCCAGAAGGATAGAGATGAAGCGGTAGAGCTTTGAACTTGAATTCCTAAGATTTAGATCCGAAAAATAGGTTATCTTGCATCTAATTTTAGGACCTCTAAATCTCAAAATTTAGAAAAGTTTTTAACTAAAAAGTTATTGAAAATAATTTTCTATTGAATTTGAAAAAATGGATCATTTGAATCCAAATTTTTTTGGGAGATATGATAGAATGAAGAAGAGGTATTGTCGGATTGAAAAAAATGAAGCCAAAAATTCATTTCAAAGAATTAAGTTTCAGGTGTAGCAAACCTCAAAACCGAAAAAAGTGCTCAACAAAAAATTTTAGCCACTAGAATTTTATATGATTTGAAAAAATGGATTTCTTAGTTTTGATCTTCTATAATCAAGTTATTATCAAAACAAAATGAGATATTCTCTATCTTAAAAACTGGGCCAGAGAATGCACTGAGAAGAAGTGGATTTTTGACATGGTTATTTTAAGAATGAGACAAAGTGGTCAAAATGAAAGTTATACCTATCGAAAAAAAACATGATTTGAAAAAAAGAATTTCGTATTTTGGTTCTTTGTTGAAGAAGTTATGGTTGAGAGAAGAAGAGGTAAAATATGGAGAAAATATGAGTTTGATTTGAAGAGAATGGACATTGATTTGTTTTGAATATTTTGTAAATATTTCTTTCTAATTATTTTCAAATGGCTTGTAAGCCATTAAATAGAAGAGAAAAAAATGTAAATAAGCTTGAGAAAATAAGAAGAAGAAATTGAATGAAAGTGAAGAAAGAGGTGGGTATTTATAGAAATAGAAAGAAGTGGTAATTTACCAAAATAACCTCTTACCAAATTAACAAACTAACCTTATTTCAACTCAAAGCAAACTCCACTTTTTCAACACTTAAAATAATCCTTTCACTTTTCATTTTATGTCTTAGTCACTCAAAAATTAAGTAAATAAAAGTAATTATTTTGTTGGATTTTGATATGATTTGGATTTGATGTTTACTTTTGACTTTTCTTAAACTTACTTGCTTCTCTTAATGGCATTCTAGTATTTCCTATTCTTATTTAGTAAAAGTGAATATGATTAGCGAATTAATTAATACTTATACTATTTGAATATATGTTCCTATATAAGAAAATAAAGGTGCAATAATGTTGCGACAATTTTTAATCACATAACGTTGATTTTCGAAAAAAATATTTTACAGTCACATTTTGACATTTTAGTTAAACAATTTATTTATATAAACCGAATTTAAAAATAAATTTTTATAATGATATTTAAAAGTAAAAACACTTATGAATTAATTAAAATAATTTATATAACCATCAAAACATACTTTTCTGAAATCAGCATTTTGTTAATTTTGTCGATATAGGTAAATGTTACTATTTTTGTGTATACTTCTCTTTCCAAATCCTATCTCATATTTTATGAATAACATAACATTACCTACTTTATATTTAAAATCACTTTAAATAGTATATTTTAAAGTGGTCAAATTCTGGATCGTTCAAAAAGACTCCAAGCAACACGAAAGCAACTTGAACGGTCTTCCATAAAGAGCTTCGAAAGGTGTCACTCCAATGCTAGCTTGAAAACTACAATAATATGGGAATTCCACTAAAGTAAGATGCTTCTTTCGAGTTTCTCAAAATTAAGAATACTCATTCTCAACCATGCGTGTCTTACTATCTAACTAATTTCACTTACTACCCTCTTTTGGTTTGCGCACATGAATCAACATTCCTAGGTTCTTACTAGTGTCCTACACACTCCACGGGAACCTCTATCGTTACTTTTAAAAATAATCACTGCTATAGCCTTGCACTTTTTCCATTATACCTAGGAAATGATTCTTATCTACTCCACATTTAGAGCTGGGTTTGGTAAAATACTATTACTACAACCTAAAAATACTAATGCATGGATTCACTTAAAACAAATAATAATAAACATCATATACTATGTAAAAACATTTCCTTTGGTAGTTACTTACTATAATAATAGTGCTATAGTCTATTCTCCCTTTACTTTCCATGAAAACATCTATTATAACAATAAATGTTGTGACCTACGTTTTCGATACTGAATAACCTCTAGGTTTTTGTATTTATAATCTTTGTTTGTCTAAAAAGAAATTAGTGAGCTGTAATTCTTCAAAAAGAATCTTATTTTTAACAAAATTTATATCATATAAAAAGCAATTTAAATTTCATACCATTTTTCAAAAACCTATTTATTTCCTTAACGAAAATATTAACAATGAAAATTTTCAATTCTAACAATTATATTCTATTGAGCTAAACAAAAGGTGGATTTTCTTCTCACTACCCTAGGAGTACCCTTCCTAAATTTTGATAATCCTGTTTCCTTACTAAAGTCTTTTTGTACTACCGTTAAATCCATTTATCTGAAACAATTGTAATTTCTACAATTATCTATACATGAGCTTTCTTCATTTCTTATCAACTGAATCTGCTGTACATCTCCAATCTTTGCCTACCTCTTTGTGGTTTTCCATAATCCGAACCTAAATTTACAAAATCATTTCTCAAACTCCTACCATGTGTAGACCTTCTCTATGCCCCGAGAAATGCACTTCCTTATGCCACAAGTGTCACTACAAGAATTTTGCCTTCCACCGATGAACACGAAGTGTACGAAGAACCTCCTCAAGATGAATATCATGCTATTCCATACTCTTGGAAAACTCCAAAATGTCGTTCACGAATACCACCCTAAACTTATTTAGGACATATCCGGTTCATCAAATCTACGAAATGGGCTAGGGCATTGCTTAGCCCAAAAGGCATACCAACCACTCAAAGAATCCGTCGAGTGTACTAAATGTAGTCTTATCAATGCTGTTATCAGCGATCCTAAGATGATGAAATCCAGTGGCCAAATCAAACTGAGAAAATACCGCAGAGCCAACTAACTGGTAAAAAAGGTCATCTATCCTAGGGAGTGGATAATGATTCTTCTTCATGAGCTTATTCAACTCCCTATAGTCTATGCAAAGTCGAAGGGAACCATCCACCTTATTAGCAAAGACGACTGGTGCTCCCTACTTCGATATGCTTCTTATTATGAAACCTCTCTCTAAAAGCTCACGGATCTTGCTTTCTCAATTCCTTCCTCTCCCTAGGTGCCATGGGTATTGCTACTAGCTTAGCATTATCAGTCAAATAAATCATGAAGTCAATCTCTCTCTTAGGGGGTAGTCCCCTAACCTCCTCAAAGACATCTCTAAAATCTTTGATGACAGGAATCGAATCTAACTCTAATGATGATGAATCGAGGGAATAAAGGAAGCTCAACATAACTGACCCTTGCAGGTCGTAAGAAATCTCGAGAGTCCTACCGCTGTATGTCTCTAGTCTAACGAATCTCCTCTCGCAATCTAATATAGCTCCATATGTGGATAGCCAATCCATCCCCAAAATCATCCCATACCTTGAAAATCTCAATACATAAGCGTCATAGTCAAATTCCACGCCTAGGATAAAAAATTTCAAACCTCTACAAAACATAGACAAGTGTGCCGATCCTTTTCTGGGGTCTGAAACAAAAATGGGGTCTACTGCTAAAGAGATGTCTAAGTGCAAACAATCTACCAATGAACTTGTAATGAAAGGGTGTGATGCTCCAAAATCAAAAAGGGTCCGATTGGGAAAATTTAAAAGAGATATTAATCCTTCTAAAGAGATTTTCCTACCTCTATGTGAATCACATCAAGAAAGTGTTGCATCCAAAGCTTGTACCTATGCCACAGGTGTGCTTGCTCTCTGCCCCATTCTCTAAGGACAAGCTCTATTAAGATGACCGGGCTGCCATAGTTGAAACACCTCCCCTTCATCGTTTTATTTTTATAGTCATTTGCATAATGACCAGCCCGTCCATAGTTATTGCATTTCCTGCTTTTCTTGATCCACTTCCGAGGCCCTCCAAGTCTAACATCTTAAACCTTTGCTCTATAACCTCCAACCTAGCTCGTGCCTCCTTGAAATCTTTTGTTCCAGAAATCGTTCTGCCTCCTAGACTAGTGAAGTTCTTGCACACCTTAGAAAAATTGGCTATTGTAGATGGATTAAAGGGACCTCCACCTACTGGTGCTGTGTTGGGAGCTTGCCCTTACACCTCTGGTATCGTAGCTCTATAGAACTAGTCAGCCATATTATGCAAAGAAAAGAAAACTTAAGCTCGAAAGAATCAAAAGAAGGTTGAACTTGACTTTTGAGGGGATTTTTTAGAAAAACTCTATTATACTTGAAACTACTTCTATAAGAAGAGTTTCTTTCTAAAAGTTACTTCTAATTTGAAGATATACTACTTAAAAATAGGTTGCTTTTGGAAAAATACTTTATTTTAAAAAAAAGCTTTTAGGAACCCTATACCCTTAGGCATTTATACCAAATGTAACACCCCATACTCCTTAGTATACCCAAAAGGACACATTAAAGGATATAGTGCGTTGTATATATAACTAAAACTAGCAGAGATTCACAAGACAAAATAGATAAAAACAGCGGAAACAATTAAAATAATAATTTGCTAAAATTCAAATTTCATAATATTATAAAACTAAATGCATCATATGTCTCAGAATACCTACATATGTCTCATGAAATCAAAACCTCAGTCTCATAAATATCAGAGTACAAACTATACCTCACAAAGTGCTAGTACATGGAATAAGCTAAACACTGAAAATAAAGAAGACAGATACATAAAAAACTCGGCCAAAGAAGTCTCCAAATGTCTACAATCTATCATCCTTGCTCTTGCTAGCCTATGATGGGAAAGGGGGAAAATGGAGGAGTGGGTCAGACTAAAAGTCTAGTGAATGATAGTAATTACTAAAATCTTTAAGCAAAGTAAAAGTAATAGACTTTAGAACGGTTCTAGTATCTAAAAGAAAACAAAGGAATAAAGAGAAGGAATAAGCAACATAATTGATTAACTTTGATTGTTTGCACATTTTTTTGATAGCTGCTTAGATTAGGCTGAATTTCTAATACTACCTTTTGATCGGCCTGCTACTCTATAGATTTTATTGTGGACCGGACACTAAAGCTCCCTGCACAATATACACTGGTGCCTACCAAAGGCGCACACACACTAAGCGCTTGGAACTCATAACACTTACTAAGCACCCGAATGGAAGTCATACGCGTAACCGTCACCATGCTCATGTTACCTATGTTCCACCTATTGGGTCTTCTTATTACCTCATCTCAGCCATAAGCGTGCCCCTTGTCTCACTTTAGGTTTATGTGAGACACCTCGTCTTACTTCAGGCTTATCTGAGGGTTATGTGAAACACTGTGTCTATAAAAATAATAGGGGAAATGCTGTTGGTACTGGCTCGTCATCCAAACAATATCAAGTTTCTCCCCTTGCCCAAATCCTATGATTTGAAATTCTACTTATTGACCATTTACTACTGTTATTAACATAAGCGTGCCTCTCGTCTCACTTTAGGATTATGTTAAACACCGTGTCCATAGAAATAAGGGAATGTTTTTTGGTACAAGTCCTACTTTAATTCTTTGCTTATTAACTTAGATAAATTATTTAAATAAGCCTTTACTTTTATTCTTACTCTCAGTGCTTATTAATTTATCCTAAGTATTAAAATAAGCCTCACTCTGTTCTATTTCTTATTATAACCTACGTTATAATCATGTTTATTGCTTAACCCAAGGTCTAAGCGTAAAAATAAGCTTCTTTCATCTTATACTCTTTTTAGTTATAATTCTAAGTTATAACTAGGCCAGTTATCTTTAATTAGTCCAATTCTAACATCGATATCATAATTAGGCTCAATTTTAGTATCAATTCCATTTTTATTACAGTCTTTACAATTTACATCTTCCGTTATTTCAGTGGTCTTATAATTTTAATCCATATTTGTGTTTAATCTATTCTAATCCATACACGAAGAAGAAGGAGAAATAAAAGAAAACTAAAAATAAGAGAAAATCCAAAGCGTAGGAAAAATACGTAAATAATGCATAAATAACAGTAAATAAATTAAAATACTGTAAATAAAATGTAAATAAATGGAAAAACTATAATTAACAGAAATAAACCAAAATAACTGAAAAGAATAGCTAAAAGAAATAGACCGAAAATAATTCTAAAAACCATAAATAAACTATTAAAATGATTATTTCAAAAATCGTAGTAAAACTACAACTATTGGAAACCCTATTATTTTTAATTACATAAAGAAATCTAAAATAGTTACAATCACTCACCTGTGGTCCTAAGCTTTTCCCTTTTGGTCTTTCTGGATCCACTTGAGGATATTAAAATATTTTTATTAAAAAGATTCTCTCCTTGGAAAATTATTCCTTTTAGGGTCCTTCCTAAAAAGTGAACCTAAGCGGAGTAAATCTAGAATGAGAAAAAGTGTTAGGCCTAGGGTCTTATTTATAGGGGTGGAAGTGGATCTCGGACCGTTGGATTTGGAGTTTGAATAGGATGCAACCATGTTACAGGCTGAATAGGAGCCGTCAGGTGGAAGCACGGAAGGACCAGACGGAGCCAAAGATCGAAAAAATCATGTACAAAACTTGCTGGTACGAACAAAAAGTTCAATCGCTCACCACGTAGGGTAGGTCGACTGCCAAGTCGACCTTCCCTCCCCCTAGGTCGACCGGCCGGTCGACCTAGGGTGTGGTTAGGTCGACTTCCTGGTCGACCACACCCATGTAATATTTTTTTTCTGTTGATTCATGTTTCGTGCGTAACTTCTTCATATTGACTCAGATTCTGACGTTCTATATAAGAAATTGACCAAAAAATTGCCATGAACATAATGATGTAACTCTCGTGGCTCAATTCTGATAATTTCACAAAGTTATTTTATCATTTCATTAATTAACGAACTATTATGGGTCAAATTTCGGGTTGTTACATTACATATTCCCTCTCTCACCTTTATTCGCTCGCTTCCAAGAGACAAATATGCGACTTTAGTTTGATCCTGTGCCTCCATATCTTTTCCATAAACCATCATGACTCGACCAGAGCCAGCCCTGACTCCCCTCTACCATCCAGCACTAAAGTCGTGCCCCCAAACGCTGCCAATCGCCTCAAAATCGAACGTAACTGTGCCACCTTCTCGACCAGGTTCCAGTCACCAAGGTATGCCGGTAGGTGATCGGAAGGTGGCGATGGGTTCCTTGGGTTGAGGCGCGCCTTTCTCCTTTTGGGGTCGAAGGCCAGATCACACTCTAGCTCATCGTGCAATTCTAGCCATTGGATGATGGTGATATTTCAATTTAAAATTTCGAACCTTTCTCTGGTTGCAGGCTAATTATATAAGGGAAAGGGATATGACCAATGATGTGCAAGCTTGGTTATGGGTATGGGCAAAGTTATGGTCATAAAATAGTTTATATGCATTATTTTAATTAGAAAATATCTAGCTTTAAATTTTCGAAAATCTCAAACTCAAATGAAACATGCTGCTTGGCGTTCTATATGTAATACCCATATTCCAAACTTAATGGAACTATTATCGAGAGGAAATTTCATCATATACAGAAGTTAGCTTTTCAAATCAAATTACATTAATTCAAATTCTTTTAATTAATTTCTACATGTTTCGAACTATCATAACCTAACGATATGTCTAATCGCCAGGAAATTCGACGATATGTAATAATTCACTATTATAGATCCAATGGAATTGGTTTCGTCCAATTCCGAGATAATATCCCAAAAAGTTATTTTCACACATTAATTAAAATGAATTATTGATAAAACTGGTTTAATCACTTTTTAATTCAAATTCAAAAGTTTGTTTTCTTCATTCTTATTTAAATAGAATTTAAATCAACTTTCGACATCATTTTTATTCACATCAAATTCAAGATTTGGTAATTTTAAATGATTCCAAATATTCAATTTAACAATTCACTTAGCAATTAATTTACTTAATTGAAATATAAGTTATTTAACTTATAAAATTAACTTTTACAATATTTAAAATCAATTAAATATTCCAAATTCAAATGATTGAAATTTTGGGTCCTTACAATACATTTTGAGTAATAAAGCAATAGATGTCGATGTGTATTTTTGGGATAATATAACAACTTGAAATTAGAAATTTAGCATGCATACGATCTACTAAAATAATTGTTTTATAACTAGGAATATCTTTGAAATAATAATGTCTAATAATGAGTATCCTATTATTTTGAAATGCTATTGAACTTGTAGTCTTTGTAATAGATTTAAAAAGAGCTAAATTTAGACAGTAATAACAATATATCCTTAAAATGACAACCAGTGAACTTTTCATAAGTATAGACCATAATTTCATGAAGTAATAAATGCTGATTTTTAATTTAATGTAATAGGTTAATTTGTATAGAACAATTTATTGAAAATTATTTTATATGTCGAAGAAGCTTTATGAGAAGGAAAATTATTTTTCTCATTTACAGAATTAACCAATTTTTTAATTTTTCATTTAATAATAGTGTGAGTTGATTAAATTCTAAATATTTTGAATTAATAGTCAAACTTTTAAAGAAATAAATTTTTATTGTGGAAAGACCTTAAAAGGGGAGAGTTGGTTAGAAAAAGAAAAAAATTCATAGCTCCTATGGGAACTACACAATTTTTGAAATTGAAAAAAAGGGTTTCCAAGTTTATATTTTCAAAGATAAAGGTTTTGGATAAGGTACTTTTATAATTGTAGTTTTAAAGAATGATGAGAATTAAATCAAAATTTCAGGGTTCAATACCTAGGTAAGATAGTGTAGAAGTTTTAAGATATGAATAAAACAGAAACAGTATGTACAATCTTATCTAGAAATTTAGATTAGTCCCAAAAATTAAATTGTGGAATATCAGTAAAGTTGTGAAGATATTCCAGATTTATAATTGGGTTGAAAAGTTAGGTTGCCTTAGCTGACTTGGAATGTGAATTTCTAGTTTTGATTTATTTGGCACAAGTTCCGTGTAAACTCCATAATTTTCCAACTTCAAAATATGTATAAAAGCTTGTCATTTGAACTAACAAGAAATGTACCAAAAAGAAAGGAGATGTGTAAGATATGGATATTCTTTTCCATTGCACTGACAATTTCGTTAAAAGGAAAGAAATAATTCCTAGTAGTTTCAAACGAAGAAACAATCCCACTTTGGTTAATTTGTGGAAAAATTATAACGGTAATCCTTTTAAGAAGGATATTTTTGATAAATTAAAGTGTGAAAAAGAACGTTCTAGTTTAGAAATTAACATATAGACACATGTATAACCGAGGTTAACATATAAAAATAGAAATATATAAATAGCGTAATTTACAATAGTATTCGTATTAGTTATTATCGGACTAGAATCTATGGACACTAATTACATATTTAATTGGTAATAAATTTGTATTTAATAGAGAATTAAAAAGGAATTAAACGAGCACTAGTTAGGAATTTAGTATGACATTGCTGGAAGAATTGAATCAACATAATAGATGGATTTTGAAACTAGTAGAAAGTTTAAGGAATTTAAATAAGGATTGATTAGAGATGGTCTAACTTTAACATTAATGATCAGTTGTTACGGATATCTTTTAGGGTATATTAACTGAAGCAATGGTGAACCTCATTTATTAGAAAACTAGAAGGAGGATTAAGGAAGATGGAGAATTAAGTGGAATGACATACTAAGAATGTTCATCTTAGTTTAGTAAGAAGTATTATGGCCCTAACATTACTAACACTAGTTAATGATAAACGATAACTTCCAGCAAAATTTTTATTTAGAGTTTTTGTGTTGCAACCTCTAGTTTTCTCCCTTACGTTATTGAAAATGCATATGATATAGTATAATTTATGTTCGTATTTTATCAATGTGTTGATTTTATAAATGGGATTTGACCGCCCGATAAACATATATGTGTAGGAAAACCGTAAATAAGGAAATTTCAATAGGACACTTAACTTGCGATAAACTATGGGTAAGACTGAAAGATAATGAGGAGATTAGGTTAGTAATTAAAAATAAAAGAATGCTTCAATCCCAATTTTTTTAGTATTTTAGGGAAAACAAATTTTAGCATACTCAGGGACACCATTAAAGGATGACCATTCACCCCGGAAAAAATAAGATGAATATGGATATGAAGAGAATTTTTTGTTGGACAGGGATGAAGAAAATGTCGTAGAATATTCCACTAGATAGTTGATGTGCTAGAAATAAAAGGATAGAAATGATTAGGCAGCTAATGAAGGCCGCACAAGTGCAAAAATCCTATGCGGACAAGTAAAGAAAAGATTTAGAATTAGAAGTAGGAGACATGGTGTTTGTCAAAGTTTTCCTACTTAGGAAGGTCATGAGATTTGGAAAGTTGGAAAAGTTGGCAATAAAAATTTGTTGGATCTTTCCAATTTTTAGAAAGAGTGGGAAGTGTTTATCGTGTGGAGCTATCGAATAAATTGACAAGAGTGCATGACATTATTTTTTCATTTCACATTCGAGAAAATTCCTTCATAGTATAGCTACTATGATAGAGCTTGATATATTGAGGGAAATTGAGACGGAGCTAATAGCATCATGTGCCACCACAAGCATTATGGAGCATGGGACTAGAAAGCTCTGTAATAAAGAAATTAAACTAGTTCAAGTACGATGGGGGGAAATCCGATGGAAAACATGAGGAATTCTCATCCTAAACTTTTCATTAACAAACTTTTCTCTCCAAAATTAGGTTTTGTTGGATCGTAGTTGCTAGATTGGATGGTAGGATGTAGTTGTTACACTTTTACTACCACTTTTTCACTCATATAGGACATTTTTTGCATTTTTAAGTTGTTTTGCATATATACTTATATGCTGCGGTCATATGCTCATGTTAGGATTGAGCTCACTCATAGTATGTCTATAGTACATAATTATATTGTACTTTTGTTCAAGTCGATGATTATGCAGGTAACTTGATTGTATAACACGAATGTTTATTACACGTTACATCGTTCGTCCCTTGAAAAATTTCGAGGATGAAATCCTTTTTAAGGCTGGAAGAATGTAATACCCCATAAAAATTGATAAGAAATAAATAAAATAGAATTGGATAAGATAAATTAATTAAAAAAATAAAGTTAAAAATGAAAATTTTGCAAAATTCAAAATTTGACCATGAAAGTTATGGCGTTGTGTTCGTGGCGAAATTCTAATTAATTTACATATATAATATGTTTTGAAAATGGAGCTCAAACGAAGAAATTACGGAAGTTTGAAGTTTTTAAATTTAAAATAATTAAAATAGTACTAAAATTCTAGTAATTAAAGAATTCTTAAATTTTAAATTTGAAAGTTAACAATTATTAATTTGGAGGTTAAGCAAACGGTAAAAATAACATTAGCGTTAAATGTTAACTAAGAAAGAAAATAAATTAAAAACCAACAGAACAAAATCTTCCCAATATAGCATGTACAGGTCGACCGCTAGTGGTTGACCGATGGGTAGCGGCGGTCGACCTGTGCTGTTGAGTGGTGGATAGAGTTTTAAATATTTAACGTACCAGATTCTATTGTTTTTAAACGACCTAAATCCAATAGTTCTAGTGTATTTCAACCATTATAAATAGGAGCCTAGCCCCCTCACTTCTATTCACAAAATGTTTTGGGACTCTAGCGAAGCTCTGTTAGTTCGTCTCTTTATATATTTAGAAAAACTCCATTATGGTTTCAAGTAAGAAATCATATATATCTATTTTGTTTTCTATTTATTTTCCTAACATATTCTTCTCCAATTTTTTGAATCTAATGTATATATACTAATCTCTTGCTCTATGTGTGTGTGTGTGTATAAAAGAAAGGATTTGATAGATATTGTTAAAGGCGTGTCAAATTCAAAGGAAGCAAAGCTAAGGATCTACTACTAGTGGAAATCATAGTTTTTTATTTTATTCTAGTAATTAATCAGTATATTTTGGGTTTGAATATGCCTTAGGGAGTTTTGATTTGTAAAAACATCATATTATAAACCCCCAAAACTCCTCCAACGCGTAATGTTAATTCTAGGTTGAAATTTTAACTATCTATATCAAAATAATGGGAATTGTGTAAATTTGTAGTTTTGATAATTTTATATTCTATCCCATTTCTTATTCTTTCCCTTTAAATTTGATTGAAGAGTTTGATTTGGGAATAGTGGTAAGACATGAATTTTATTCCTAGTTTGCATGCTTATTCTTATGAACTAAATAGAAATTCCTTTGTTTATTTTTATGTGAAAAAGTAGTTGAATAGAGCGTAAAAATTGAATGTAAGTTTGTATTATCAATATATTCCATTATTTTGATGTAATGAATTGAGTTTAAATTTTTATTGTGTACAAGTCTATTGATTGGAATTTTTGGATATCAATATTGGAATTTTGGTATTTATTCCAAGGGGCGAACATATCCATGACACAATATTCTGAAATTACAATATTGTGTGTGTATATATATACATATACATACATACATATACACACACACACATATACATACATATTATCATAATTCACATGTAATTGCGTAGATAGTAGGCATGTGTATGTGTGTCTATATATATTTGTGTATGTGTGTGTGCGCACACGCGTGTATGTGTCTCTGTGTTTATTAGCATAATTAACGTGTAATTGTGTTGTTAAATAGATTATTAATTTTTATCAAAATCCTCTTTTGGAAGGTTTAATATACTAAAGGCGAAATAAAAAAGATCTCTTATAAGACCTTGATTATGCAAACGACGAGATGTGTGATAATATATATAAAGAGTGATATAATTATGACTAAGTTATAGGAATGCAAGGCCAGTCAAAAACACATGAAAATCTGCCCAGCTAATTTGGTTATCAGCGGTATGGCTTTGGGATTGATGTGAGACATCGCCTACAATAGTTAACTATGATGACGCGAGGTTAGTCCTAAATTATTTAGGGTAAATTGTCTAGCTAGCTTGGCAACCTGTGCCTACGAATAGTCGAGCTAATGTGAGACATCACCGTAGGGTACGAGTCATAATATGAAGGACCTGCTTTAGAGATTGAAGGTAATAAGTGGTTGTGTAGGAAGTAGTAAATGGTTAGGATTATTGGGTAGACGCGGTAGAGGACATCTCGAAAAAGGGCCCACTTCAATAAGGAGTATTAAGTGGGTGTAGAGATTTTATGCAATGACAGCTAGATGGTTACTGGTGAGGAGTGCGCCATGGGTTTATGGTAGTAAAAAATGTGGATCTGCCTTAAATAAGGTATTATATAGTCAGACTCTGTCTAATTCCCATCAAACGTTATTGAGTGACTTGAGTACTATCTCTACATTGATAGGACATTATAGACGATAGATTTGGATTATTGGGTTGATGGAAAATTGGTTATGGGCTTATATTTGGGAAGCCTTTTTATTTTTGAGAAAAGCCACCTTGCTTATATTTTAAATGACTTATGATGTAAGTAGAAAATGCAAGACATGTTCCTATTTAAATTATACTGTCTATGTACAAATATAGTAAGGCCCGAGATTTTTATTCACCGGACATATGTTGTTCTGACTCCCTCCTCATTACAACACAAGTTAAGAAGGGTGATGTTGAAGGCCGAGACAGTGATTAAACTTGTGGCAATAGTTTATTGATCTACTTGTTATTTTCTATAGTTTTTGATGCACCCATGAAGTAGAAACAATGTTATAATTTTGGAATATTATATCATCGATATTTTACGGTTATTGTTGGATTTTGATATTATGGATATTTTGTTATGGCTTTGAATGACATTTCAAAATTTGAATAAAATGGTTGTTGCTATTATTGTATTTTATCCTTCTACTAAGAGATTCTGAATGTGTAGATAAATAGCTTTGTATTGTTCTTTTTATTAACCAACAGCCAACTTTGATATGGTTCTAAGTTCCGACGAGCCTTTTATGGGTCAAAATTTAGGCCCATTTTAGGATAGGTTGTTACATTTTGCTTTAATCCCAAACAATTTAGGATTTTGGAAAAATTAAATTTTATCTTGCGAAGTGACTGTTTGGCCAAGCGGTTTAAGGCGTTTTATTTAGGGTCTGATATCTAATGTTACAACCTGCCCTGAAATAGACTAAAATTCCGATCTAGAAAAGGTCCATCGAAACTTAGAACCATCTCAAAGTTAGTTGTTGGTTGATGAAAAGAGCCACACAGAGCTATTTATCTACACATTCATAGTCTCATAGTGGAAGAATAAAATATAATAATAACAACAACACTCATTTTATTCAAATTTTGAAATTTCGTTAAAAACTATAACAAAATATCCATAATACAAAAAAAAAAAATAGTTTTTTGCTTATATAAAATTGATGGTAATGTTGTAAATTTTCAGAAAAAATTAGGCATGGGGCTTATTTTAAAGAAGAAGAAGAGAAAGTGGAATTGAAAATAGTACCACATCCTAGAAGTTATAGGAACTATATTTTTTTAAATATAGATTCCGCAAGAGAAGGTTAGGCTTTTTGGGCATCGAACATTTGCTCTATTGTGAGGAGGGAAGTCATGCATAACTACCACATGCACGCACTGTGGACCGACCAAACCAGGTTGGGTCGGGTTTGGGTTTGGATGTAAATAATATTTTTGGTCAAAATTCTATGACACAACGGGTTCAAATTTTTGGGCGTTAGTAAACCAGGCAGGAGACTTTACTGTTTGCAAAGGTTTTGGAATGTTGGGAAGCAACGTTTTGAACAGACGCAACCCTTGGCAAAAAGGGGTCCTCTCTACAACTATAAACAATAACACCTAAACGCTATTGCAAAAACTTACTTCTTCTTTCTCTTAAGTTCATAACGCCTAAAAATGTTTCAGAGCGCTTTCTTCTTCTTCCTAAAATCAGTAACGCTTGATAGACGTTGCAGATCAAAAACGCCTGAAATGTGTTGTGATTCTTCTTCTCTACTCTCTTCTCTACATTATGTCATTAGAAATAACCAAAGTAGTGTTCTTGTCTGGATCAAAGTCGTAAAACTGTGAATCTGGTTACACTGTTTCAAGGCTTCATTGAATCCTGAAATCGATAGATCTACAACCCGTTTCTATCTGTTGGATTGAACTATTGTCTAAAAGAATCTACATAGTAGATCCTTGAAGTCGGAAGTATAGAAATTTCCTCATCACGGTACTCAAATCATCAATAATTTTCCAATAATTTTATATTAACCATGGATGGTTCGGGTTCAAGAAACATTAATGCAGTACAAGTCAAGAATCAACACTTGACGTATTGGAACAGTTTGATGGCAAAAACTTCACATGATAGCAAGAAACTATGAAGTTCTTTTTTATCACTGTCAAACTCTTTTACATTCTTGAAGTCGATTTGGTGGCTATACCAAAAGGTATGGATGAGTTGAAAGCGAAACATGAGAAGCGCAAAGAAGATGATTTCCTATGTAGACAACACATAATCAATGCATTATCTACTTCTGTGTATAATGCATATAGAAGTCCAGAAACAACCATGCCTTTGGACTGCACTAGAGAGTAAATATCAAATATCTGAGGCAAGCTATAAGAAATACCTAGTATGCAATTTTATTGATTTTAAAATAAATGATAATAAGTTTGTTATTGGACAAGTTAGTGAAATTATATATATAGTAAATCAACTTAAAGATGCCAAGATTGAACTCTCTAGTTGTTGGATTTATAATTTCTAAACTCCTTCACTCTTAGAATGATTATAAAAAGAAATTGAAACACATAGAGATGGATAATGATTTAGAGAATTTGCAGCATCATCTTCGCATAGAAGAGGACTCTCGTAAAAGAGAACTAAATGATAATATGCAAACCGAGTCTCATTCTAAGGCAAATAATACTTAAGTGACAAATTCGTTGAAGCCTAAGAATGAGACACAGTTTAAGAAGAAAAATCATTCTAAGAATGACAAAAAGAAATCGCTTGTTTGTAACAAGTCCGACCACTATGCTTGCGACCGTTGTCAACAAAAGAAACAAATGAAGGCGAATATGGTCGAAGAAACATTGGTGATAATAGTTCAAGAAGCAAAATTTGTTGGGGGCATAGAAAATGATTATTGGCTTGATACTGGTGCGACCGTTCATATATGCAAGGACTGTAGTCTCTACAAGAACTACAAAGAAATTAATGAAGATGAAAATCAAGTTAATGGACCAAATAATGTTCAGAGCAAAGTGATTGGCAAAGGGCACTATAGAACTTTCATTCACTTTTGGAAATACTCTCACTTTGGTAAACGTTTTTCATGTATCTGATATTTGCAAGAATTTGGTCTATGGATATATTCTAAAAGAAGGAAGATTCAAGCTAAAGTATCAATCTGAAAAATCAGTGTTATCCAAGAATGGAAAGTTCATTGGAAAGGGATATTCTTGTAATGGCATGATTAAGTTGAATTTAATAAAGATAACTTCCGCTTATGTCGTTGATTCTGTAGATTTATGGCATGTTAGATTAGGACATATTAATTATGCTGCACTTAAAATATGAATAAGTTAGGATTAATTTTTGATTGCAATTTTGACTCCATCCCTAAATGTGAAATTTGAATTCAAGTAAAGTTACATAGAAAGTCCTTGAAATCTGTAGGAAGGACGATTAGTCTCCTTGATCTTGTATATAGAAATGTTGGTGATTTAAAAGGTCTCACAACATATAGTGGAAATAAATTCTATATCACATTTATTAATGATTACTCTAGATATTCTTATTTTTGTTTAATGAAATCAAAAGATGAAGTCTTTGATAAGTTTAAATTTTACAAGGTTGAAGTTGAAATGGGATCAAGACTTAAAATAAAAGTATTATATTATGATCATGATGATGAATATTTTTAAAATAATTTTGCTTTATTGTATAAACAACAAGGATTAATTCATCAGTGTACTGCTCCTTATACCTCTCAAAAAAATGGAGCCATTGAAAGAAAAAATAGGACATTAATAGAAATGGTTAATGCTATGCTAACTAGTTCAAATTTACCTAAGATCTTATGAGGCAATGCCATTTTATCTGCATATTATATTTTAAATAAAGTTGCTTTAAAAGGGAAGGATATACCCCCTTATGAACTATGGTTTAAACAAAAATCTAACTCATAAAGACTTAAAGTTTGGGGATGTTTAGCATATATTAGAAAACCAGATCTCAAAAGGCCAAAATTAGGAAATAGAACATTTAATGTGCTTTCATAGGTTATTCTCCTAATTGTATAACCTATCATTTTATTATCCTTGATACTTTTGAAGTAACAGATATAGAATTTTTTGAAAACAAGTATATAGCCCAACATCAAATTAGCGAGAATCCATTGGCATCTCTAGTTTAGAACATATTGATACTAATGATAACAATGATGAAGATTATACCTCTTTTCAAAACAACGAGAATGTTTCAGTACGTCAAGGGGATACTAAATGAAGGAAAAGTAAAATGCAAGAATAGAAAAGGACTATGGTCCTGACCTCATTACATATCTTATAGAAGGAAGTAAGAATGAAATTCTTAACATCAATAGATATATAATGAATTTTAGTAATGACCCGAATACTTATTCTAAAGATACGAGTTCCAGAGATGCTAATTTCTGGAAAGAAGCTATCAATGATGAAATGAATTCAATTTTGGTTAACCAAACTTGGATTTTGACTGATTTACCTCCTAGTACTAAGCCAATAGGATGTAAATGGATATCCTATAAAAGTTGAATATTGATGGATCTATCGATAAAATTTAAAGCTAGATTAGTAGTAAAGGGTTATAAGCAAAGATACGAAGTGGATTATTTTGAGACATACACTCCTCTTGCTCGCGTATCTTTAATCCATTGTTTGATAGCACTTGCATCCATTCATAAACTTGTAATACACCAGATAGATGTGAAAACCGCTTTTCTAAATGGTGATTTAAAAGAAGAGATATCCATGGAACAACCAGAGGGTTTAATAAATCCAAGCCAAGAAAAGAAAGTTTGTAAAATGATAAAATCTCTTTATAATCCGAAGCAGGCACCCATGAAATGGTACAAGAAGTTTGATAATGTAGTATTGTCAGAAGGCTTCATTGTTACCAATGCTGATAAATGTATTTATAGAAAATCAGATGAAACTGGTTGTATTATAATATTTTTATACGTTAATGACATGTTAATTTTTAAGACTAATATATAGTATGTGAAAGAAACTAAGAAGTATCTATCCTCTAAATTTAATATGAAAGATCTAGAAGAGGCTAATATAATTTTTGGGATTAGAATCTTAAGAAAAGAGGAAGAGTTGGTATTAACCCAATCTCGCTATGTTGAGAAATTTATCAATAAATATGGTCACTATAATGACAAACCTAGACTGACTCCTTGAGATCCTATTATTAAATTGGAGAAGAATACTGGGCATACTGTTTCTCAAATAGAATGTTTTAGTATTATTGGAAATCTTACGTATGCTACGCATTGCATAAGACCTCACATAGGACATGCTACTAACATATTATGTCATTTTACGAGTAATCCAGGTATGAAACATTGGAAAGAAATTTCAAGAGTTCTAGCTTATTTGAATGGTAATATAGACTATGGTCTTCCTTATAAAGGATATCCTATTGAATTAGAAGGATACAGTGATGCTACTTGGAACAATGTAGAATCTAAATCCTAATCTACGATTGGATGGATATGAGGAGCTGCTATGTCTTGATGATCCAAGAAGCAGACCTATGTTTTTGACACAACTCTATTGTCAGAATTGATTGGATTAACAAATGCGAGCAAGGAAGCGGAATGGCTTAGGAATTTATTAACAGAAATCTGTTTGTGGAAGAAGCCATCGCCAATGGTCTTGATTGATTGTGACAATCAGGCTACAAAAATATAATTTTTCTAATAAAAATATATAATGGAAAGTCTAGACATGTAAGTCTTAGACATCAGATGATAAGACAATAGCTCAAAAGAGGAGTAATCAATTTCGATTACATAGAAACAAAGAAAAACTTGGCTGACCCATTTACCAAGAGTCTTCCAAAGGTTATGATTTCTATTAAATCGAAAAAATGAGGCTAAGGTCTATGGATGAAGGTCGATCATCCTTAATAGAAACCCAACTTATGTCTTGAAAAGAATAGACAAAGTTCAATGGGTACCAACAAGTTAAGAGAACGAGTATGAAACACTAAAAACGAATTTCCCATCACTAGTGTTTGGATTCTGCATGAAAGAGTATGGATAAAGATCCTTGATAAGTCTAGTTAAAATCACAAGGTGTATTGCAGAAACACCTTAAATGACTTACCTATATGAGTATAGAAGTCAGACCGTTTCCTAAGAAAGTATGACCTCTTTCTAAAGTAGACTCATAAACCCAGGATTTGAACATATGTCCATTAATATGCTGAACATACATAACACTATATATATGGAAATTAGTGTATGACTATTCCGGTACTATTACAAGAGGAATTTGGTTCAAGATACATCCACCATTGAACTCGATATAACTTTGAACGGTTTATACTAAGTGAAAGTTCAAATCCAAAAGATACATTACCATTTATGTATTGATTTTCACGATAATGCAATACTTGATCTTGGAACTACATTGGCTTGATCCTACTTCTGCGTCACTATAGTGATGCAGCCGTCTATTTCATATATTTTATTTGTTTTACTTATTTTGAAAATGGAGGAAATTGTGGTAAATTTTCAAAATTAATTGGGCATTAGGGTTTATTTTAAAGAAGAAGAAGAGAAAGTGGGAATGGGAATAGTCCAACATCCTAGAAATTATATGGACTATATTTGTTTAAATATAGGTTCCTCAAGAGAAGGTTGGGCCCTTTGGGTACGCAGATGTTTGCTCTATTGTGAGGAGATAAGCCATGCATAACTACCACCATGGGCGCACCTCCAACCGACCGAACCGAACTAGGTCGAGTTTGGATGTAAAAAATATTTTTGGATAAAATTCTATGGACATAAAGGGTCAAATTTTAGCCAGTTAATAACCCAAAATTCAAATTCAGAATAAGGCGAGAGACACGACCGTTTGGAACGGTTTTGGACCTTTGGGAAGGAACATTTTGAACAAACGCAAACCTTGGCAAAAAGGCATGTAACAACCCGCGTATTTTACGATTATATCTTTAAATGATTTATTTATAGCAACGTTACTCAGATTAAAGCCTGAAATGATACTTTTTCAAATAGTCGAATCAGGACTGGAAACTACTTCCATTGAGTTCAAAATGACATTTGCGACCTTTTTGAGTATAAACATCGATATGTTTGGAGTTGAGTAGAATTTTGCTATTTTTCTATTGGGCTTTAGGTTTGGGTTTCAACCCACCAACCCAACTTCTCTATCAAATACCCTAACTCCACTCATTTTCATTTATTTCATTCCTTATTTTCTAACACTTTCAAGCCCTAGAAAAATGGGGGAAAAGAAAAAAGATTAGAAATTCCTAAGCTCTAATTCTCTTAGGAAATTCAACTTCAAGTTATAAATCAAAGAGAAACTTTGGTAAGTATCCTCTTCATCTTCTCCATCTCAATTCCTCTCCAATTTTCAAAATTTTTCTATAACCTAATTTAGGAAACATTTGTCTATGATAATAGATTGGAGCTTCTAGAGTTGAAGTTGAAGAGTGGTTGATCTTTCCTTTGTTTTAGATCTTCTGATTTGTTGTGATTTGGTTTAAAGGTGAGTTCTTGAACTCACATTTATATCTATGGTCTTCATTGTTGTTAGGTATGAATTCCTAACATTTATTGCATGAACAATTGCTTTTCGTTTGAATTGGTTTGATGAATTTTCCAATTTTTGGTATTTTGAGGTCAAAATCTATGAAAATTATATATTGGATGTCTTGACATGTTGTTTGGAGTGTATTGAAGTGGCAAGAGGGTTGGGTTATCGCTTGGCATAAATCCTTAGCCATCGTGCTCATTCGATCGCTTTTGAGATGAATTGATCATTATTGGCCTAGCAGATTTTTGCTCTCAGCTTCAGCTTAGATGTCTGGAAGTATGCCCAGACGTCTGGAGCTATAAGAATAAACTTCCAAACCATCAGATCAGACGTCTGAGCTTCCTTCCCAAACGTCTGGGCGATCTGGAATAAAGTTTTCAGTCTTTCAGCTCAGATGTCTGGGAGAACCACCAGACATCTGGAGCTGGTAATTTCAGCCATCTTGCTTATTTTTGATGGGTTTCCATTTATATCGATTTTGGTTGATCCGATTGGTCGTCGTCATTTAATATAGACTTTGACGACTTCTTTCTGGCTTTGGGAATATCCATTTGATGGATTTGATATCGATTTTTATGGATTTGATTCACGTCATCAAATGTGAATTTTTGATGAACGATTGTTTTACAATCATTTTCTGTGATTTGTCACTTCTAAAATACAAAGGTTTTTATACTAGTAGTAAATATTCAAACTTTTTCACAAAAATGTTTCCAACGTTATTTTAATACAAAGTTTGTTTTTAAACCCGCTTTCCAACCTATTAGTATATACAAACCATTACCTCACTCGTATGAGAAATCTAATTAAACGGCTTAGTAAAACAAGTGGTATGAAACACTTGTGTTTACTTTGTCGGTTAATTCTTGGACTTATACGATTGAAATCTTGTGACAATTTTCGAGTGGAAATCTACAGTTTGTTCGTAAATATTTAAGTTAAGCCAATGGTTATGGGACATGGAGCCAAACTCATTATTTACTAGCTTAGTGTAATCACACTTCTTATTGATCAATGATGATCATTTTATGGTTTAGACTAGGGATATGCGATGCCTCTTTGTCAACGTGGGGGACTATACCTCATTTTATTGAGCTTCGTCTCATTTCTTTTATAGGCTAGCACCCATGTTCTTTTATGGAGTTCAACTCATCGGACGTACCGTCGTTGTACTACGTTGTTGTTCTGACTTATCTGGTTCATCGGGCGTACTGCTATTGTACTACGTCGTTGGTTCGAATTATTGAAGTTTCAGGTACATCGGGCATACCGTTATTGCACTACGTCGATGTTCTGAATTATTCAAGTTTTAGGTTCCTCAGGCATACCATTATTTTACTATGTCGTTACACCGGCTCTATGGTTAGTAACCATGGGATAGCGATCCATTTGTGATACACATGTTGGTGAGTTTTCATGCTCTCATTTTTGATAGGCCTCCCCCTTTTGATTTCTGGAATTTATGTTTCACCAATTTTTGAGATTGGCATTGATATGTTTGTCAATATTTGTGCTTTGATGAATAAAATGAAGAATATGACGTTCTTTTTGGTGTTTTGAGATTCTTGAGATATAATATGATTTTTGTTGTTATTTAACGTATAATTGTCACAGTATGACATTATTGTTATCATACGATTCTGTCATATCTCTTTTCCTATCTCATTTTATATGATATTTATAGCTAGTCTGGCCCATTTATTATTTTCTTCTTAAATAATACTCGGTCAGACCGAGGCATTTCAGGTACTTCTACTTGACTTCTTATCAGGGTCCATCATCTGACTTTTGGCTAACTACTCAGCTTAGTAGTTTTTGTATATATATTCGAGATAGAGACTCCTTGATGTATACATATCATTTTGTCTAGCACTTGTACCTATTCTTTTGTGTTGTAGTGGATATGACCACTACTTTGATGAACACTTCTATGTGTTATATTCATATCTATTTCCGCCTTTATGATATGAATATTTGTGGCTGATTATGTTATATTTATTTTATATTTGTTTCCAAAGATCACATAGCCACTGTGTATAGTTTTGAGTTTGTAACGGTATGTTGGTTTTCGCATGACCTTCTATCTGGCATATCGGTACTCGCAGAAAGCAATTACACAGATGGTCGCTCCTCAACAGCCTTATTCTTTGTGCTAATTGATGGCATTACTCTTTAATGTCCTTGGCTAGTGTGAGTATAGAGGTGGGGTATCACAACTTGGTATCGGAGCCAAACTTCGAACAATATAGAATATTATAGCAAGGATCATCGTCTTAAGTCTCTCTTCGGAATCGTGCCTTACGATTTAATTTGAGTCATTGGACCCATTCTATCCTAATTTCTTTTATGATGCCATGGTTTATCAATCATGATTGTTTGATATTCATTTTGAGAATAACCTTTTTCTTCTTCTTTCTATTTTTCTTAAAGAAGAGAAAATGGTTAGACCTGGCCGTCCCAATGCCGGTCAATCCAGTGCTACTCCTCAGGATGGAGTATTTATGTCTGCCCAGTAGCTTTTAGATATGGTAAAGAATGCTCAGGCTGTCAGACCCATTCCAAAGCCTACTCACCCTAAATCTGGGTTAGCACGCTTGTGCAGTGACTATACCAATTTGGGTGGAAAGCCATTCAAGGGTTCCGAAAGTGTTATAGAAGTCCAAGCTTGGCTTAGAACATGCGATCGCATTTTTTCTTGCATGAATCTTATTGATCAACATCGAGTCCAAATGGCTTCTAGCATGCTCCAAGAAAGAGCATTAGATTGGTATGAGCTTTCGATTTTGAATTTTTTTAAAGCGGATCTTGCTTGGGAGCAATTCCGGGAAATATTCGAATTGAAGTTTGTGCTAGAGGCTGGAAAAGTAACTTTAGCTCGGCGCTTTATTGACCTTGTTCGAGGTGAATCTTCTACGACAGAATATGTCGCATGTTTTGAATCTCTCTCTAAATTTGCGGTCAAGTATATTGAAGAAAAATCAAAGGTTTGTCTATGGGTTGAATAAGAACATCAAAAGCCTTTACTCCTGAAACTAGAAGTTTCTTTTGATCAGCTTGTTGATATCGCTCTTCGACTTGAAGAGGCCGATAAAGAGAGTGATGTTGAAGTTGTGGGTGCCAAACATAACTTCAACATCAACAAAAGGAGGCCAATTAAGTTCAAGCCTAATCCCAATAAGAAAGAGAAGCAAGCCACTTCTGTAGCAAAGACTCCTACCTCTAGTCATGGACAATGCTACAATTGTGGCTTTAAGGACCATTATGCTAATGTGTGTCCGAAGCCCCTCTTTTGTCGTTATTGCAAAGGTTTAGGTCATCTTTTATCTTCATGTCCCAAAGTTCAAGGCAAGAAGGAGAGCAAACTAAATGTTATGCAAGCGCCTAATAACACTTCTCTTGGTCGAGGTGTTTCTCATTCTATCCTTGATGGCATCATTATGTTTCGTGATCATCCTATTCGAGCTCTTTTTGATACGGGTGCACCTCACTCTTTGATATCAAAAGAACTTGTTGATACTTTGTCTTTAAAAGTTATGTGCTTGATAATTTCTTTGAGAATTTGAATCCGGTTGGTGGATCCACAACACTCAGTTTGTTTTGCAGAGACGTCGAGATTATTTTGTGTGATTACTCTTTCCAAGCCGATTTGCATGTTATGCGCTACTTAGGCTTCGAAATGATTTTGGAAATGGATTGGAGTAACCGTTATGAACCCCATATCCTATGTCTGAGAGGACTATTCATCTTCGACATCCTCAATATGTTAAGCAGATTTCTATTGTTCTTAAAGATACAAATTCCAATTTGACGGCATCCTCTTATTCTCTAAATCCACATGATGACGATAATGACGATGAGGAAGATGTCATTTCTCTCTTTCACGTTGTTTGTGAATTTTCCGACGTAATTGAGCCTGTTTTAGGATTACCCCCTAAGCGAGCAATTGAGTTCTAAATTAATCTAATCTCTAGAGCTCAACCTATCACTCGTCCACTTTATCGTATGTCCAATAAGGAAAATAAGGAGATGCATAAACAATTATCCGAATTTGAAGCGAAGCAATTTATTCGTTCTAGTTCCTCTCCTTGGGGAGCTTCAGCTATTTTTGTGAAGAAATCCAATGGTACACTTAGGCTTTACATTGACTACCGTAAGCTTAATGATCTCACCATCAAGAATAAATATCCTTTACCTCGGATTGATGATCTGTTCGATCAACTTAGCGGTGCTAGAGTCTTTTCATAGTTAGACTTAGCAACCGGTTTTCATCGGCTTCATATTGCAGAGCGTAACATTCCTTTGACATCATTCCGTACTCATTATAGATCTTATGAATGGCTTGTTGTGCCGTTTGGTTTAAGAATGCTCCAGCTTATTTCGTTAACCTTATGAATCGAGTTTTCAAAAACTTCCTCGATCGATTTGTTCTCATCTTTATCGATGATATTCTTGTTTATTCTCAAACTAAGGAAGATCACGAAAAACATCTTCAGCTTATGTTGGAAACTCTTAGGAGCAATCAATTAAAAGAAAAATTTTCTAAGTGCCACCTTTCACAATCTCGTGTGAAATTTTTAGGACATATCATTTCTGAATTCGAAATTTCTGTGCATCCTTTAAAGATTGAAGCGATTCAAAATTGGAAGAGATCGGAGAGTGTAATGGAAATTCATAGCTTTCTTGGATTGGTGGGCTATTACCGCCATTTCATAAAGAACTTTTATAAAATTTTCGTACCTCTTACTTGTTTGATAAAGAAGGGAGTTAAGTACATTTGGTCAGACAAATGTGAAGCTTCTTTTTAGAAATTAAAAGAACTCCGTTCTGATGCTCCTATTCATCTGATTCCCAAAGGGAGCCAAGACTTTATTGTTTATACCGATGCTAGTCGTATTGGTTTGGGAGCCGTTCTCATGCAAAGGGAATGTGTTATCGCTTATGCTTCTAGGAAATTAAAGCCTGCCGAGACTAGATATGCCACTCATGATTTAGAGCTTGCGGCTATTATTTTCGCCCTTAGAATTTGGCGTCATTATCTTTTGCGAGAGAAATTTGTTCTCTACACCGATCATAAATCTTTGAAGTATTTATTTTTTTCAAAAGGAACTCAATTTGCATCAACAACGTTGGCTCGAATTCTTTGCATCTTATGATCTTTATATTCTTTATACTCCCAGAGAGGGAAATCGTGTTGCCGATGCCCTTAGTCGTAAGCAATAAGCGGTTGTTTCATGATGATATCTGAATGGAATGATCTCAAGACTTTATCTACTTATAAGATTCAAGATCGTGAATCCGATTCATGTTCATCACTTGTTTTATGTAGCCTTGAGGCTCATCCATCTCTTTTAGACCGTATTCTTGTTACTCAAAAGCATGATCCTGAATTGGCTCATCTTAGCCAAGGTTATCGAGATAGTAATGTTGATGGTTTGAAGGAATTTGAAATTGATACTCGTGGCGGCATTCGAAAATTTGATAGACTTATCGTGCCAGATATTTGTGATCTTCGTAAAGACATTTTAGAAGATTTTCATCGTTCTAAATTTACCATTCATCCCGGTAGTAGTAAAATGTACGTAGATATGAAGAGACTCTATTATTGGGATGGAATGAAATCTGATATTGCTAACTTCATTAAGCGTTGCATGACTTGCCAACTCATTAAAGCCAAGCATCAGAGGCCTGATGGGTTATTGCAACCTTTAGACATTCCCATTTGGAAGTGGGATCAAATCTCCATGGACTTTATTGATGGTCTCCCTTGATCTCATTCGCATCATGATAGTTTATGGATAATTGTTGATAGGCTTACAAAATCCGCTCATTTTATTCCCGCTCGGTCTAATCGGACTGTCCCCCTTTTGGCCAAACTCTATGTTAGACAAATTGTTAAATTGCATGGAGTCCCTACTTCTATTGTTATTGGACATGATCCATTATTTACTAGTGGATTTTGGAAGAGTCTTCAAAAAGCTTTGGGAACGAAGCTTAATTTTATCACCGCTTATCATCCTCAGTCCGATGGACAAACAGAGCATGCGAATCAAACTCTTGAAGATCTTCTTCGTGCATGTGTTCTTGATTTTGGAGGAAGTTGGGAAGATCATACTTCTCTTGTTGAGTTTTTCTATAATAATAGTTTCCAATCTAGTATTGGTATGACATCTTTCGAGGCACTCTATGGAAGGCTATGCCAATCTCCTTCTTGTTGGCTTGAGGTCGGTGAGAAGCTGGTTTTAGGTCCAGATTTTATTCGTGATTCCACAGAAAAGATTGACCTTATTCGTCATAGGATGAAAGAAGCTCAAAGTAGACAAAAATCCTATGTCGATAACTGAAGATGGAATTTAGAATTTTCTATGGGAGATTTGATGTGTATTCGTATTTCACCTATGAAAGGTGTTTCGCGTTTCAGTCGATCGGAAAAATTAGCGCCTCGATATATTGGTCCATTCACTGAACATATTGATTCCATGGCTTATCACTTTTATTACCGGCTCAATTTTCTGGTATTCACGACGTTTTCCACGTCTCTCAACTATGGAAATTCCTTAAAGATTCCGATTCTATTCTTGAGTCTGGTGTTATTGAAGAAATTGAAGTTTCACATAATTTGACTTATGAGCAACATCCTATTCATATCACTTCTTTGGAGGTTAAGCGCCTTCGAAATAAAGATGTTCCACTTGTGAAAGTTCAATGGACCTCAAATTCTAATGATTGTTCTCGAGAATCCAGAGAATTCATCGAGCGAACACATCATGACTTACTCTCTCGTGCTCTTTAAGGTGAACTTTTTACTTCAAATTTTCTTTTATGTTAATATGCTTTTATGGTTATTACACTTTATTTTCTTCTTAAGTATTACGAGGACGTAATTTCTTTAAGGAGTGGAGTCTGTAACAATGCGCGTATTTTACGATTGTATATTTAAATGATTTATTTAAATATAGCAACGTTAGTCGGATTAAAGTCTGAAATGTTACTTTTTGCAAACAGTCGAATCAGGACTCAAGACTACTTCCATTGCGTTCAAAATGGCGTTTGCGACCTTTTTGAGTATAAACATCAATATGTTTGGAGTTGAGTAGAATTTTGCTATTTTTCAATTGGGCATCGGGTTTGGGTTTCAGCCTACCAACCCAACTTCTCTATCAAATATCCTAATTCCACTCATTTTCTTTCATTTCATTCCTCATTTCCTAACACTTTTAAGCCCTAAAAAAGGGGGAAAAAGAAAAGAGATTAGAAATTCCTAAGCTCTAATTCTCTTAGGAAATTCAACTTCAAGTTATAAATCAAAGAGAAGCTTAGGTAAGCATCCTCTTCATCTTCTCCATCTCAATTCCTCTCCAATTTTCAAAAATTTCCTTTAACCTAATTTAGGAAATATTTGTCTATGATCATAGGTTGGAGCTTCTAAAGTTGAAGTTGAAGAGTGGTTGATCTTTCCTTTGTTTTAGAGCTTCTCATTTGTTGTGATTTGGTTTAAAGGTGAGTTCTTGAACTCACATCTATGTCTACAATCTTCATTGTTGTTAGGTATGAATTCCTAACATCTATTGCATGACCAATTGCTTTTGATTTGAATTGGTTTGATGAATTTTCCAATTTTTGGTATTTTGAAGTCAAAATCTATGAAAATCCTACATTGGATGTTTTGACATGTTTTTTGGAGTGTATTGAAGAGGCTAGAGGGTTATGTTGTCGCTTGGCATAAATACTTAGCCATCGTGCTCGTTCGATCGCTTTTGAGATGAATTGGCCATCATTGGCCTTGCAAATTTTTGCCCTGAGTTTCAGCTCAGACGTCTAGAAGTATGGCCAAACGTCTGGAGCTACGGGAATAAACTTCCACACCAACAGATCAGTCATACGAGCTTATTTCCCAGATGTCTGGGCGATCTGGAATAAAATTACCAGTCTTTCAGCTCAGACGTCTATAGCTGCTAATTTCAGCTATCTTGCTTGTTTTTGATGGGTTTCCATTTATATCGATTTTTGGTTGATCTGATTGGTCGTCATTATTTATTATCGATTTTGATGACTTCTTTCTAAACATTATTTATTATCGATTTTGATGACTTCTTTCTAAATTTTTGGGAATATACATTTGATGGATTTTATATCGATTTTTATGGATTTGATTCACGTCATCGAATGTGAATTTTTGGTGATTGATTGTTTTTACAATCATTTTCTGTGATTTGTCACTTCTAAAATACAAAGGTTTTTATACTAGTAGTAAATATTCAAACTTTTTCACAAAAATGTTTTCAACGTTGTTTTAATACAAAGCTTGTTTTTAAACCCTCTTTTCAAACTATTAGTATATACAAACCTTTACCTCACTCATATGAGAAACCTAATTAAACGACTTAGTAAAACAAGTGATATGAAAAGCTTGTATTTACTTCGTTGGTTAATTATGGGACTTGTACGATTGAAATCTTATGATAATTTTCGAGTGGAAATTTACAATTTGTTCGTAAATATTAAAGTTAAGTTAGCGGTTATGGGACATGGAGCTAAACTCATTTATTTACTAGCTTAGTGTAATTCACACATATTATTGATTAATGATGATCATTTTATGGTTTAGACTAGTGATATGCGATGTCTCTTTATCTACTTGGGGGACTGTACCTCGTTTTATTGAGTTTTGTCTCATTTCTTTTATGGGCTAGCGACCCATGTTCTTTAATGGAGTTTGGCTCATCGGACGTACCCAGGCGTACTGTTTTTATACTACGTCGTTGTTTCGAATTATTGGAGTTTCAGGTCCATCGAGAGTACCGTTATTGCACTACGTCGATGTTCTGAATTATTCGAGTTTTAGGTTCCTCGGGCGCACCGCTACGTCGTTGCACCGGCTCTATGGTTAGCGACCATATGATAACGACCCGTTTGTGATACACATGTTGGTGAGTTTTCTTGCTCCCACTTTTGATAGGCCTCCCCCGACCAATTTTGAGAATGGCACTGATATGTTTGTCAATATTTGTGGTTTGATGAATAAAATGAAGAATATGACATTCTTTTTGGTGTTTTGAAATTCTTGAGATATTGTATGATTTTTGTTGTTATTTAATGTATACTTTTCACAGTATGGCATTATTGTTATCTTACGTTTCTGTCATATCTCTCTTCCTATCTCATTTTATATGATATTTATAGCTCGATTGATCCGTTTATTATTTTCTTCTTAAATAATACTCGGGTCAGACTGAGGTATTTCAGGTTCTTCTACTTGACTTCTTATCAGGGTCCGTCATAGACTTTTGGCTAACTACTTAGCTTAGTAGTTTTTGTTTTATACATTCAAGATAGAGACTCCTTGATGTATACATATCCTTTTGTCTAGCACTTGTACCTTTTCTTTTGTGTTTTAGTTGATCTTGTATGACCACTACTTTGATGAACACTTCTATGTGTTATATTCATATCCGTTTTCGCCTTTGTGATATGAATATCTGACTGATTATGTTATGTTTATTTTATATTTGTTTCCAAAATCACATAGCCATTGCGTAGTAGTTTTGAGTTTGTATCGGTATGTCGGATTTCGCATGACCTTCTATCTGGCATATCGGTACTCGCACAAAGCAATTACACAGATGGTCGCTCCTCAACAACCTTATTCTTCGTGCTAGTCAATGGCATTACTCCGTAATGTCCTTGGCTAGTGTGACTATAGAGGTAGGGCATCACAAGGCACCTCTCTACAACTATAAATAGCAACACCCAGACGTTGTTGCAAAAACTTACTTCTCCTTACCTTGAAAATTACAACGCTTGAAAGTGTTTCGGAGCGCTTTCTTCTTCTTGAAATCAGTAATGCCTGATACGTGTTGCAGATCAGAAATGCCTGAAAGATGTTGTGAATATTCTCTTCTTCTTCTTTACTCTCTTCTCTACATCGCATCATTAGAAATTATCAAAGTAGTGTTCTTGGACTAATCAAAGATGTACAAATTTTAAATCATCTTACGTTGTTTCAAGACTTCATTGAATCCTGAAGTCAATAGTTCTACAACATGTTTGCACCTATTGGGTTGAACTGTTGTCTTTAAAAATCTACATAGTAGATCCTTAAAGTCAGAAGTATAATAATCTCCTCATCAGAATACTCAAATCATCGATAATTTTCCAGCAAATAATGTGGTAAAAATAAATTTCAATCAATTTATTACTGAAATGGACATGCCTTATAAATTTGAGTGGGCATATACTGGTATACATGGTTAGATAGAAGTTGGTCATCGTTAATTCCTATAGAACTTCAAAGTAAATGAAAATCTAAGGTAATTCTTGGTTTGTTATTTTTAGTTTTTGATTTTCATACATACAGAAATGCACACAAAGCATGTATATTACCGAAAATGACCAATTTAGAAAACGAAGTTAACATGCAGAATAGAAAACAACTTTTTTCTATTTTCCATGTTTTGGGAAATAACACAAGTATATGAAATAATCCATTCTTCCATCGTTTCTCTATCTTCTTCGTCCTCCCATCCGGCTTTCTTTCATCCCCTCCACCGTCCCTTAATTATTCTCATATTTAAGATACATATTGAAAATCGAAAACCCAAAATTCATTTTTAAACCAAACATTATCTAAATTTTCCTATGAATATAGACTTAACAATCGATTACCCAATGTTCATTAGGACATTCACTCATGTTTCCGCAGTCAATCATCACTACCAATGTCGCATATAAAGATGTAACTACAATGATTATATGTGGCATCATTCACAGAACAAATAGTAATTTAATTAAAAATGTTACGCCATCATATGAATTTTAGTAATAGACCGTTCCATGGTAAACAAAAATAACATACAATAATGTATAAACAAAACTCAGTTTAGTGGCACGTATGGTTAACAATAGATAGTATCAAACCCTGAAAAGATGAAAACATTCTTTATATATGAATGATATTGTCTTATGGATCACACATTAAGCATCAAATTGCAGCATGACAGCAACTGGCCTTGAGGTCACAAAAATGTAGGCCAATTGATTCGTCAAATTAGATGAATTATAAGAATCGCACAAAAAGTTTTGGAAAATTATATGTAGGATATCAATGGTAGAAAAAACAAGGGAAGACAACACTGGTAGATTTGCAACAACATAGAGGAAAAGTTGGAAACATTAAACATCGGCCTGTATACTTCATTGGGGTTAAAAGCAAGAATACCTAAAAATCAACTACAATAATTGCACTGTGAAATCTACAGTAAAATGTTCTGGTGGAAGTCGAATCATAGTCGGTCAATTCAAGGGCGAGAGGAAAAAAGTTTGGAGTATAAATTATGGGGGAATCCCTGTTTCTCCGGCTGTTGATATGGAAGGAAAGTGGAAGTGAAATCGAGTGAGATTTCTTATAAAATGGACATTGTATGCTATTTGGAGCGAAACTGAAAGCGTGGGTGGGAAATTATGTGACGCCTCCCTCTGTACTCACACTAGCCAAGGACATTATGGGGTAATGCCGTCTACTAGCACGAAGAATAAGGCTGTTGAGGAGCGACCATCCGTGTAATTGCTTTATGCGAGTACCGATATGTCAGATAGTTTGGCATGCATTTCAATTCGAGAGGAAATCCGACATACCAAATACAAACTCAAAGCTACTACACAGTGGCTATGTGGACTTCGGAAAAAATATAGAAATAAGCATAACATAAATCAATCACAAATATTCATATCACTAAGGCGGAAACAGATATAAATATATCACATAAAAGTATACATCAAAGTAGTGGTCATACAAGATCCACTACATCACAAAAGAATAGGTACAAGTGTTGGACAAAAGAATATGTATACATCAAGAAGTCTCTATCTTGAATGTATAATAACAAAAAATACTAAACTAGAGTAGTTAGTCAAAAGTCATAAGCTAGTCCCTACTAAGAAGTCAAGTGGAAGCACCTGTAACACATCGGTCTGATCCGAGTATTATTTAAGAAGAAAATAATAAACGGATCAGTCTAGCTATAAATATCATATAAAAGGAGATAGGATACGAGATATGCCAAAAACGTATGATAATTATAATGTCATACTGTGACAAGTATACACTAGATAACAACAAAAATCATACATTATCTCGAATATACTCAAACACTAAAAAGAATATCATATTCTTTAACATATTCACCAAACCACAAATATTGATAAAATTTATCGATGTAAATCACAAAAATTGGTGAAACACAAATTCTAGAAATCATCAATTAGAAATCCAGAAAACACAAAGGGGGAGGCCTGTCACAAATGGAAGCATGAAAACTCACCAACACGTGCATCACAAACGGAACGCTATTCCATGGTCACCAACCATCAATTTTGAGTCGAGGCTCCACAAATGGCCCGAAGACCATGGGTCGCTACCCCATCAATTTTGAGTTGAAACTCCACAAACGGGGTTTAGTCCCCCCACACAAACAAAGAGACATCACACATCATTAGTCTAAATCGCAAAATAATCATCATCGATCATCGAGAAGTGTCGATTACACTAAACTAGTAAATAAATGAGTTTAGCTTCATGTCCCATAACCACTGGCATAACTTAAGTGTTTACGAACAAATTGTAGATTCTTGCTCGAAAATTGTCCACAAGCGTTTCAATTGAACGAGTCTAAGAATTAACCGACAAAGTAAACGTAAGCGTTTCATACCACTTGTTTTGCTAAGTCGTTGGATTTCTCGAACGAATGAGAAAAGGTTTGTATATACTAATAGATTGGAAAACGATTTTATAAACGAGCTTTGTATTAAAATAGAGATGAAATCATCTTGTTTACTACTGGTATAGAAACCTTTGTATTTCAAAGTGATAAATCACAAAAAATGATTGTAAAAACAATCAATCACCAAAAATTCACATACGAAGACATAAATCAAATCCATAGAAATCGATACTGAATCCATCCAAATGGATATTCCCACAAATCCCGAAAAGAAATTATCAAAGTCAACAAGAGTAATAACAACTAATCTGATCAACGAGAATCAATTAAAAATTAGAAATCCATACAAAACGGCAATTTGGCTGAGAGAAGCAGATTCAGTCGACTGAACATAGTGGTCAGTCGACTGATACTGGCTCAGGAAATTTTCTGGTTCCAGGTTCAGTCGATTGAACTGTGTGGTCAGTCGACTGATACAAGGCCAGATAATTTTATATCCCCAGGTTGAGTCGATTGACATTACAGTTCTGTCGACTGAACTTTCATTTCCATTATTTTCAACCTAGCCCCAAGAAGGGCAAAAATCCTCACCGGGAGCGATTGGACGAGCAACAAAGACTAGGGATTTATGCCAGGTGACAACCTAGCCTTATAGCCTCTTTTATACACCCTAAAAATATCTTCAAACATCAAAGATAGGATTTTAAAGATTTTTGGCTTCAAAACATCAAAATTGGAATATTCACCAAACCAATTCAAATCAAAGCAAACGAACATAGATAGATATTAGGGATTACTACCTAACAACTATCAAAGATATAGACATAGATGTGAGTTCAAAAACTCACCTTTTAACCCCCAAACAACAAATGAGAAGCCTTGGAACAAGCAAAGATTGATCTCTTCAACAACAACTCTAGAATATTCAATATATTATCAAAGGTGAAGTTTTTATGAGAAATGCGGAATACAAATCTTAAGGCTAGGATTAAGACTAGAGGGGGGTGAATAGTGTTTAAAGAAATTACTATATCTTTTTGAGTTTTTGTTAATTTGAACACAAATATATGCAATATTCAGACACAGATATGATCACATAATCAAACACAGCAGCAGAAATAAAGTAAAAGCAATAAAGGAAAGAACACATAGGATTTTGTACTGGTTTGGAGTTACCCTACATCTAGTCCCGCACACAAGTACGGATTTCCTTTCAAAAGCAATTGTACAATTACACCCTCGATTTCAAGGCCACGAGGTACACCACTCCAGATTCACAATCCTCCGGGTAGAGATACTTGATTTTAGGAGCAACAAGTTCACCCAATTGATTTCCTAGGCCTACAATCACACCTTTTCTAACTTGATTGATTTCCAAGGCCACAATCACACCTTTTCTAACTTAGTTGATTTACAAGGCTACAATCACACCTTTTCTCGCTAAATTGATTACAAAGAAGTCTATAACTTTGAATAGCACTGAGACCTTGTTGAGATGGTGATAGAGAATCAAACTAGAAATGATCTAGTTAGATTCAATGTTGATTTCGGCAGAGTACTGGTAAGAATATGTATAAAGAAACGTGGAAGAAGAAGAGGAGTGAAAACCAGGAAAATTATGAATACAAATTCGTTCAAAACCACCCCTATTTATAGTAGAACAACAGCCATGTCCATTCGTGAAGGGATATGACGAACATACACTTCTTTTGAAATTCAAGTTTTGAAATCAACTGCTACCATGTCGACATGGGGTACTTGAGTATGTCGACATGCCGAAGGAAGTTTTGGTGATTTGTTTTTCTTCGAAAATAACTTCTTCTTATATTAAAACTATTTTAAACTTTATAAATATACTTGACTATAGTTAAAATACATAAGTAAATATAGAGAATAAAATTTTGGTATATATAAAATTTTACTATAATTTTATATTTAGATCTAAGTATAAAAATTAAAAAGTAAATATATATTATTAAAAGATAGTTTAAAACCAAGGATAATTTGATTTTGAAAATAAAGATTATTTTGAGGCTAAAAGTATTAAAACCAGGATAGATGTTTTTTGATTCTTTTAAAAGGAAGATTTTGAAAACATTCTAAAAACAAGATATAATTTTTTAAAACATTTTGAATAAAAGTTAGCGGATACAAAACAATGTTCTACTAGATTTTTCGTAGGTTCCATCCTGCTTAGGGTTCCATCCCTTTAACAGGCTCGAAGTGGATTCCATTCCATGAATAAATTGGATTTTAAGATGCCAATGCTTTTCTAGGAGTTTTAAAAAAATTCCTAATTAAATTACTTATCTTGAAATCTTTAACTCTTCATAATCTTGATACTCATGAGTCTTCAATCTTGATATATTCAGTCTTGAATCGCTATACTATACAGTCTTCATTCTTGGTACCTGCATGGTTAAATCCTGCATATACATATATATCTAAAATATAATGTTAGTGTTTATATTTTATAATCTTATTCTAAGGTTGTTGTCATCAAAACCATCATTTCAAGAACTAACAGTTTTTCTTGAGTTAGGTTATAGAAATTTCTGAAAATTGAAGAGGGATTGAGATGGAGAAGTTGAAAAGGATGCTTACCTAAGCTTCTCCTTGATTTCTAGCTTGAAGCAGATAATTTCTAAGAGAATTAGGGGTTAGGAATTTTAATTTCCTCTTCTCTCCCCCATTTTTACCTTAGCTTGAGAGTGTTAGAAAGTGAGGAGTGGAATGAATGAAGAGGAGCGGAGTTGGGTTATTTGTTAGGTTAGTGGGCTGAAACCCAAACCCAAAGCCCTAAATGAAAATATCAAAATTCTACTCAACTCCAAACATATCGATGTTTATACTAAAAAAGGTCGCAAACGCCATTTTGGACTCAATGGAAGGGGTCTCGAGTCCTAATTCGACTGTTTTCAAAAAGTGACATTTCAGACTTAAATCTGACTAACGATGCTATATTTAAATAAAACATTTAAATATACAATCGTAAAATATGTGGATTGTTATAAATTAACTTGGAGATGAAGTGATTTTAACAAAAAAACGAAGATGTGAAACAAGTTTTGATAACATGATTTGTTATTTAGAAAGAAAGGAAATTCATGTTGCCACCTAAGCAGATGGTGGCTCCTAACTTCTAGGGTGATAAAATTGAGTCCATTTCCACATTGATTCTTGTAAATTATCGCCTTCCTATCTATGAATCCCCTTGCATTATAATTCAGATATCTTTAATTGAAGAATTTTTTTTTAGTTTTTGAGAGAAAAAAAGTTGACGGTTCAAGCGAGACTGATCCAATAGAAATTTAGGACCTGGACAATGCGTTTTAAACAAAAAGATTTAGGTTTGGACAAAAAAACATTCCAAAATACAATTTCATATTAAGTAGTACGAAGTGGAAGAAATCATGGGTTATATACGTATTATAATATGTTATAAATATTTAATTAAAGTATACTTAGCAGAAAATGTGTAAATGTTATGTTTGTGATGATAATAACAAATAGTTATAATCATAAGTATTGTATTACAAAATAATAAGCACATCATTTTAGATATCCATAGTCAAAATGTATCGAGACTGGATATCAATGCATCCGTTAAGATTAGAGTACACAATACTCTTCAAATTTTAGACAATGTATTACTCTTAATTGTTGGGTGACCAAGGGGTTACGAGCAGATAGTTATTGGATAACTATGTAATAACTCACTCGCTATATGTATATGATCCACACATATATAATATAATATAAATAATAATATAAAACTTTATTTGTAAACTTAAATAAAATATTGATTTTATAGAAAAGAAAATTTAGAAAAGTTCTAAATGGATTTAGACTACGTAGACCATTAAAGATCTAATAATGACTTTTTTGAAATTTCCCAATAAGTCCACTACAACTGGTCCAGATACAACAGTGATATCAAAGCCTAATAGCCAATACAGTTTAAATTAGTGATGTTAGGGCTAACTAATTGAGCTCACAACCAAGGTAGTAGGGTGTCTAGAAAGATAGTGTAGAAGAATTATGTTTGGATAATAAATTACTCCATCCTACCGTGCTACCGGCCTGGCCAGAATAGATATGTGAGCCCAAAAGTTGACTCTAATAGAAAAGACCCAATTTGAATTAGGCCTTGGGCTAATTTTCAAAATTATTTTGAAACTTAAAAATTAAAATAAGAAATATGTTATAAAAGATATGGTATAGATTTTCAAAATGTTTGAATATATATAAGTTAATTTTGAAACTAATATTATTACCAAGATTAATAAAAGAAATTAATTAATTAATTAAATAAGTTAATTAAATAATATACATATATATGTATATATATGTATAATATATAGTGACATATGTTATGTTGTCATGAAATGTTTAAGACAATATAAGTATACATGCATGTACATAAAATAATTTTAGAAATTAATAAAATTTAATTAAAATTGTTTAATTCAATAAATTAATTAACTGCCAATAAATAAATTAGAACACACACATAGATATGATGATATATGTGTATTATAATAAAGGTGATAGTATATAAATATTTAATATAATACGATAAAACTGAATAATATACAATTAATTAAAGTCTTAATTAATTAAAGTTAATTAAATATGATTTAATTAATATAATGTTATACACAAGATTATTATATAAGCTAATTAAAATATAAACTTTGTATAGTAATGCAACATATATAATACGAATGTACAAACTAAAGGTGGAATATTAAAGAAACCCCAAATAGACTTAAGGAATAAATACATACGTAAATGTACATATATCGGGATTCCTGATGTATTCGACACTTGAATCACGATGGTATTTCGTAAGATATACATTATTCCATATGTCAATATCACTCAATATAATATATTGAAGATTGTGTATCTATAATATAATATTGTCCTTTACCATGTGTATATTAATAAATTACTTGCATGCTCCTTAATTGTTGAGCAAACTCAAGCTAGGGATGTTATGTGTAGTTTTATTAATATATTGAATAGGCAAGGTAAGATAATTATATGTATTTATTGAGCAAACTTAAGATATATATATATATATACACACACTAAACTTAAGCTATCGCGATACGAAGGTATGAGTGAATAATTTCATTTTGATTTGTTGAGCAAACTCCATGCCAGATTAACCCTTTAATAGTGCATGAAAAATGCTATAATATCTTTTCATAGCATTAGTGACGACGCTATATAATGACATGTAATAATAGCCCCGATACGTCTACAGCATTAATCTAAACGCTATCGTATCAAACATTTTATAGCACATGGTTATATGAAAACTTTTTTATAGTGTTTTATCCATGTCGTTTTAATTAACTTGGTAAAAGATAACCTTCTACTTACAGTGTTAACTTATTTTTCACAACATGTACACAACACTAAAAAAAAAGTTCATAATGGTTTAATTTAAGCATAGCTCTATTTCCACGCTATAATATTCTATCCTATAGCGTTTTTCTTTTGATATAATAAGTTTTTATAGTGCTTTACCTTTTGTTTCCATAGCAGTATTTTTGCACTACTAATATATATTCAATATAGCACACGTTTTCTTCTACGCTGTTCTTTCTATAGTGCACTACAAATGTTATCTTCTCTCTTACCTGAATTCTGCACATTACGGGCATTTCAACAGTAAATCTTCAAAATACAAAACTACATATCTGGCAGCAAAAATTTGAAAGTAAAATCATATCTAATAGCAAAAAAAATCTAATACCAAAAGAATATCTTATTGCAAAATACAAAATAAATACGATCTTACATAGTGATATTCTTACATAGCTAAGTAAATAAGTTTAGACATGGTTTCAAAATAAAAACAATACATGAAAAACCATAATCCCTTAGTCTTCCTTTTGTCAACTCATGCAAATTCTATATTTCAAAACCTGCAATTTATACAAGTACAAGTTAGTGATTTTTATAAACATATACGTAAACAATTTTGAATATGAAAAAAGCAAAGTGTAGGCTAAAGATATTGGCAATACTAATTGACAATCAAGTCACAATCTAGTAAATCGAAAATCTAGTCACATTTTGTCTTTCTATAAGATTGGTTGAAATGCAGTGCAACATGTAAAGTGCAGGCTGAAGCAATTGATAATACTAGTTGACAATCAAGCCGCAGTTTGGTATAGAGAGCAAAGTGCAGGTTGAAGCGATTGATAATACTAATTGACAACCAAGTCACAATCTAGTATAGAGAGCAAAGTTTGGGCTAAAGCTATTAGGTCACATTTTACACATCTATTGAAGCAATCGGTTAAACACACCTATTGTAGTCTGAAGCAGAACACTTTTGTTTTGCATATGGCTATCTTGGTTTCCCATGTACACCTGGTGTAGGCTGAAGCCAAAATCATATGATGATGATATTACTTACAGTTAATTTTACACCTAGTGCAGGTGGAAGCATAACGCATATGATAATGATGATATTTCTACACCTAGTGCGGACTAAAGCAAAACTCATATGGCTATTCTCTTTTTTTCTTTTGATATGAGGATTACAAAATGTGTCTATTATATTTGTAAGAATGAACTTCTACATCAGGTCATCTTGTAAATGAAACTTAGTCAACATTATTTGGTGTCTAGTCCACCATTTTCCTTTACCAAATACACCATGGTGTGGTGTGTAATTAGTTTATAATTTCTAACTAATATATCACACTAAACATGAAGGTTATTTTGTTTTTGAATTGTTTGTCACGCCTGTAAGTAAGTGTTTTAAATATATTTATGTAATACATTATTATTTTTATGTAGGAAAAATCAAATAATGCATTTTCTTAATTCTCTTGCAGAAGATGGTAAAATAAGGTTTGGAGTATAGCGGTTGATCTCTATCAGAATTATTAAATGCTTAACTAATTAACACTGAAGGATTTGAACTGCGTTCTGATGATTTTGAGGAAATCATTTCATTATTTTCAAGCTTCTTAAGGCATCCATGTGTCTAAGAAGAAATCAAGTAAGTCATTAATTCTTTAATTTTTGTTTAACCCATATAAAACAGTTCATAAAACTTTGCAATTTCCCTTACATTTTAATTGATTTTAATATGTACAATATATGATTACTGACTGAACATATAAAAGTGGTAAGAAAAATTTTAAGCAGCACAAACTATTACAAGATTTTAAAACACAAAACATGAATTTCTTAATCCCACAAACTGAAGTATGAAACATAGATTTGGTTTATTTTTGTGTTTTTTTATTAGAAATTACTTATCCTTGCTATTATTGATAAGTAGATACCCCAATTTCAACTCAAGCATGGAATAATATCAAGATCTCCATGCATATGATTAGATATGATTCATCATGTTCGTTGCTTCAACTTATGAAATGTTGCATGAGTAGCTTTTAAATTTTTGTATTTTATTACATCTCTATACTGTGTGAATACATTTTGCATGTTATAAACTAGTGGAACATAAAACCAATCAGTTATTTATGCATGTGTCTTTGTTATCAGTTAAGGAACTATATTTTTCAATTGTATCCTCCTTTGCTTGCCCCATCAAAATACATTGTTACATAGATATTAATATCAACAACTATAACATCTCATGTTCCATTCAATTTGAGGGTGCAATTTGGGATCAGTTAATAATTTCCAAAATTTATTTACATTAAGAACCTGCGACGACCCGACTTTCTACTCCAAGAAAATCGCATCATCTTGAAGAAAGAAAGGGATAGAAGAAGAAAAGAAAGAGAAAGAAGAAACAGAACAACATCAGAGAACTCATGGCGGAACGAATAAAATATAATATATAACATAAAATATTACATAGTATTACATTACATCAGAGTACACAACTTAAACAACAGATAATAGACAGTTATAAACTTCTGTCGAACTATACACCTCAAATATACAAGATACAGACACAACATACACAACGGAAACAATATATATCTACACGTCGAAGCCTCCTGCTCCATATCTCATCCAGAATTCGTCAAGCTAACCTGATCCACTTGACTACTCATACATAATATGAGTACCCAAGAGTTTAATAAAACAGAAAATAAACACTCGGGTCAGACAGGGGTCTGGTGTGAGAAAACGGGTTAAAATTGCTTAACTTTAGAAAAACTTTTGAAAAGAAAAGGTATCACGTAAGACTTCCCACACATAAACATGGAAAAGTTTTTACCTTACGCTAACCAAAACATTTGATAGGAAATCCAGTGATATTATAATAGTGTCTAGGGTTTTCAAGTAAATAAGAAATAGCCGAAATTGTTACATCTATTAAATTCCAGCTACTAGCCACAAAAGTGGGTAATACAATCAAAACCGTAGGGTCTCGTAGGGAAAATGGGTTTCCATCAATGGCAGGGCTACTGGGGTACCGCCCGTCACAGTACGTGGCCTAGATCAACGTACCGAGGAGTACTCCCACTCCCCTGCAACACAAGGCCGGAACCATCCCTTACTGGACAGTCCCGAACAAGACAACCCCGCAGTTGGCCGCGACCCAACTGCCCACACAGCCGAATAAAAAGGGACTTCTAGACAGGGGAAAATCTTGCTCTCCACTGGAAGCTACCCACGAAGCCTTGCTGCACCTCCCCTGTTTTAGCCATTCCCGGTTGATGAGGCTTGAGGTTACGATTACCTTTATAGGACACATCACTTAGAATGCTCATCGTCCGCGTGACAATGTGCTGAAAGCATTCAATCCATACAAGTTCGTTCTGGGTTCGAACGAAACCGAAGGCACTATCTCGTTGTACTCATTATTGGAATCACCCTCAGAGTCAACGACCATAGCCCTTGCACTCTGATTCACCATCTCGAATCTATAAGCACTATTTCGTCAAACTCATTACGGAATCACCCACAGAGTTATACTGACGTATAGCCCTTACACCTCGAGTCTTCACTTGCTCCTCTTGGATTAACGACCTAACGTTTAATTGGAATCGATGTGGTTTTCGGATATCCAAATATGGAAACCTGATCCCGGTCTCACCGAAACCAAACGCCATTTTAAATGTCCAAGTTGTACTTAAGGGTTTTAAACAGTTTAACTTATATTCAGGGTGATATATAAATAGATAGATGAATCATATTATCACAAAAGATAATTCATAACAACATTCATCTTCATAAGCAGCATCTCACATATCATAGATATCCAAATCAACCAATATCAAACAATATCAAACATCTAATATCAACCAATCAACCATCCAATAGCAATCACCAAATATTGATCATCCAATATCAATTAATTTACCAATATTAATCAATCAACTCATATTAAGTAAACATCCAAATCAGAATTGATTATCTCTTAATCAATTGGATTACTATAATCCTTCTTCATTACTTATTATTTCAAATAAATTAATCAATCATCTCTAATGATCTTCACTAATTAATCTTCCTTGATTAATTACCTTTAATTACATTCAAGTAATTATCCTATCCATATTCAGTAATTAACCCTTTAATTACTATCATTAATTACAATAATTAATGATCATTCATTAATTAATTAACTATAATTAATTACATTAAACCTTAACTAATTACAATTAATTAATCACACTTTAATTAATTACTTTTATTAATCAACCTTGATTAATATCATTAATTACATTAATTAATGATCCTTATTAATTCATAAATCTTTAATTAAATAACTAATTAACTTATAATTAATCAACTAATTAATCATAATTAGTAATTAACAATTTGTAATTACTTAACTAAATTAATTAACTTCTTACTTAATTAATTTCTAATTTAATTTTTATTAATCCTTGATTAATTAATCTAATTTTTAACTACTTCATTAAGTAATTATTAACCAATCTAAATTATCAATTTATCCTTAATTAATTACTTTATTAATTAATTACAATTTTAATTAATTACCCTTAGTAATTTATCTTAATTTAATCTCATTCATTAATTAATTAATCACATTAATTAATTAACTAAAATAAATTAAGTAATTAACTCTTAATTACTTACATAAGTAATTATCTCTAATTACTTTCATTAATAAGTCTTAATTACTTTCTTAATTAATCACTTAACAAACAATTAACTTCATCATTAAATAATTCTTAATTCTTTAATTAATTAATCATTTCAACTCATATTAATTAACTTTAAAAAAATTAAATTAATCAACGCTTTAATTGTTAACAACAAGTGATTACCCCATAATCACCTCAACTTAATTACTCCCATGAGTATTTTCCATTAGTTACCTCCATAAGTAATTGACTTCTTAATTACATTCAACAATTCATTATTAATTTCTTTATTAAGTAATTATACTTAATTAATTCATAATTAAGTGATTATTTAAAATTTAATAAATAATTAACTAATTATTTAAAATTAATTAAACAATTAATTAACTTCTTATAATTTCAAAATCCTTAATTAATTAAGAGAGCATTAATCTTAATTAAACTTTTCTTATTAACAATCAAATTTAATATTCAAATTAAAGATAAATTAACCTTATTTATCTTGTAATGAATTAAATCAAATTTTAACATTTTAAACCAGTTATCCTATTTAGTTTTCAAAATCATAATGATAATCTTATTTAAAAATAGGAAATTTAGAAACAAATTTCAAAATTTTCAATACTTTAAAACATTCAAATTAATCTTATTTATTTCAAATATAAATTTGAAATCTAAAGATTGAATCATTACTCAACTTTTTATTTAATATTTAAATTCAAAATACCCTTTTTAAATTGAAATCCAAAATGTAATTAAATTACTTTCAATATGAAATCACTTTAAATAAATTTAAATTGAAATAAATGATATAATTTCAACTTATACTTTATAAATTTGATTAACATTAAATTTTTTTAAACAACAAGTTTAAAGTTTTCATTTTATTCCTTTATAAAACTATTATCAGACAACACCCTAGGAAAAACCCAAAGCAAACCATCCATCAACCCGAGTTAACTCCGAAGCAAACCCAACCCAACCTGACTTCGAGTTACCCCCGAGTCACACGCGAGTTCCCACCCGAGAAAATTCCATCTTCCCCAAACCAAACTTTCCCAGATCAATGTCATGTACACAACACCCATGTGCACGTCTCCCACTACCTCCGGTCACCGTGGGCAACCGCGATCATCTACGACAGCCACCTTATCGCCAGCGAGCACCACAACACACCCAACTCGAACAAATCTTACGCGAATCAAAATTTCGACCTCAACTCGAAAAACTGCAGAACCCACCTTCCACAAAACCACCCACGACCGTTAAGCCACCGCCGACCTTACCCTAGAAACACCACAACCCCGAGCTTCAACATTCCCATGCCGCGATCGAACCCGATCCAACATTCAAGTCGCAAGAACCCTTACAGCAAAGCCCAAACTAAAAATGCTAAAACCTTATTTCGATCCATTCCGAGAAATTCTCTCATTAAAAAAATTTCCAGTATTTTTCCTAAGATCAATGATACCTAAATTAACTTCCTCCAAGATATCATCTTCAATTATGAAGGGGATCATCGGCAATTTAGCAAATTGCCGATATTTTTCATTCTCAAATTTCAAACAAATTATCACAATAAAAATTACCATGCGCATGTTAAAATTATTGATTCTCAAGCACGAATCAAATCCTATAATTCGATTCTGAAATTGAGCAAGATGATTTTTATCCAAAATTTAAGTTTCACTGTTATTTTTATATTTAACAGGAATGGTAGCATTTAAAATTCCTGAAACTATTTAATAACCTTCATCATACAATTGCAAACAATCTTCATTCAAATATTTAAGCCTAATATAGATTAGATATGTAGATATTAATTTTTATAATAATTTTTTTTTAAAACAGAACATTCTTTGAATAACAAGGAACAGAATAACAAGCTCACACCACTCAATCCATATAAATTCAAAGCATCATATTTCAATACAAGTTATAACATCGCATGCAAGGTGGTTTAAAACAATTCAAACTGTTTTTAAAAGAAGTTCACTCACCTTCTTAAAGTATGCAGACCATAACAAGCTTTATTATACCCAGGCTTGAACTTTTAAATTTGAAAACTGCATTTGCTTTTGATTTCTTGCTGTTACTGAAGAAAACTTTTGCATGCTTTCAATTTTGCTGTTGATTTCCCTTCGCATGTTGAAATTACAGATTGCAGGTTTAATTAGACTTGTTGAGTAAATCTTCATTTGAATTTTCAGGTTGAAGTAGATATTGCAGATTGGAATCACATATGGACTTGAATCTTTGCATTACAGGTTTGATTTTTCTTATCTCAGATTTGGATTTTATTTTCAGATTTGAAGTTGCTGATTAAATTTTTGCTTTGTAGAATTTAAATTTTGCTTTTTCCCTTAAAGAAGACCCAAATTTCTTTGTATGATTATATTTCAAATAAAAGAAATATGAAGGCCACTTGTTCCTTAAACTTACATTTGTCACATTAATGTTTAATTGCTTTACAAATGTCTTTAATATATTTTAAAAAGTTTTACAAGTGTTACTCCATTTTATTAAATCATTTAAATTATATATGTATCCATAAAGTATTATATGCATTTATGAAATATTTATATACATTAGTGAAATGATTTTATAAGAAGCCCTTTTGAATTTTAAATAAATATACAAGTATGAAATCTTTATTAACTTTTTATTTTATAAATAGCTTATGTTTTACAAACAATTCTTAGTTCAAGAGATATTTAAAAAGAAAGTTTATTTATAACTTTATATATATTTATAACCATTTAATTTAAACACTTTAAAAGAAAACATTGATAAATTTCTTTATAAACTATCATATTTTAAAAAGAAACGATTATCCCACATTTTTAAAACAAATGAATTGATCTTTGAATTAACTTATGAAAATATAATTTCTAAACAAAGCTTTAAGTTATAATATCCATTCATATACAAATTATTAATGGATTAAATTTCAAAACAATATCAAACTATAACATATACATACATATATGTTACAATTTGAAAATTAATCTTTAATTTAAAACAAAAGCTCTTCTATTCACAATATATATCAATTGTATATATTATAAACAGAATAAAATTTTAATTAGCTTTGAAAAACAATTCTTATCAATATTTAAATTGTCAGAAAGATATTGATTACCATTAACAGATTAAATATTTATTAACCTTTAAAAGATCAAATTCACAAATTTTAAATTAAAATTATAAAGAAAATTATCAAACCAATTAAATTATTTACACAGATTATTAAATTGTTATTGCCCAAAATTCCGGGTCGTTACAGAACCATAGTTCTTCTCTACCACAAATGTGCATCCTAGGTACTATTATACAATGTAGCAGTTATTATGTAACAGCCGCCTTTTTGTACGCTTTAAATCGACGATAGACTACACACGTCAGACTCAAACCATACAAAGGGGCGGATCGTTATTGGGGTTAATAAGAAAAGCAGAGAAAGAAATAAAACAAAACAAAATCTCACAGCAGAATGATAAAATATAATAATCAAATAATAGTTCATGAAGCTGTTTTACAAAACATTTGATTACTTATACAACATAGAATCAGAGTTACACATACCATAGAATAATAAATAACCGTGCAGCGGAACAATGTGATGCAGTCGAACAATATAGTAAATATAGTAATAATAAAATCTTCGCCTTCATCCTCCAGAAATAAGCTCTTCAAAATCTGAAATGCTCAGACTGACCAGAGCGAATTGAAAAGACAAAACACTCGAGCCAGAACTAAAAGATCTTATGTGAGTTAAATTAATGGTAAATAAATATGAGTGTAAACGGCATCGGAGATGTTTACGGGGTTTGACATCCCTTATCCAGTGTCTAACGTGAGTGCAATAACTTAAGAGATGCTTGAGATTCACATCTCCTAAGGATCCGTTAAACTATCTACTATGTAGTAATATACGCTATTATAATAGTGTTTGCACAAAAAATGGGCAAACACCTCCAAGTCGTATGATTCAGTTGATTTTGTGTTGTTTTTAGTGATTTGGATGATTTATGCAAATATGTAAAAAGCAGGGACTAAACTGTAAAAGACACACAGATTTATAGTGGTTCGGCCAGAATGTGCCTACGTCCACTTTATATGTTATTCTCCTTTATTTTTCAGATTACAAGTCTGAGGCTTTGATTACAAGCGTATATAAGTTGTTTGAATGTCCCTTCCGTGTTTGAGCTCTCAAACTTGTCTGCCATTGTTGTACCCCTGCCCCTTTATTTATAGAGTGAGGCTGGGGGTAAGGGTCTTGGATGTATATAGCTGTTGGTAGGCCTAGGCTGACGTGATCTGGCCTGGCAACCTTGGTTCGGTAGTGCTTTGGTCCGGTAGTTGGTGGAGCGTTGATTGGCCCGGCGTTGCCTTGGTTCGGCAGTAGATGGAGAATGAGTTGGTTCGGTAGACATGGAAAGAGGGGTGGTTCGGTGGGACTTGGTCCGGTAGGTTGTGGTTCAGTGTAGAGCGGTGAGATGGATTGATTCAGTGGCATGAGGAAGTAGGTTGGTTCGGTAGTGAGTGAACCAGCTAGGCATGGAAATGGAGTTGGACCGGTAGTGCCTGGACCGGTGATGCTTTGGCTCGGCTGTGAGTTGGTCCGGTGGTGGTCTACCTTGCTTCTGGTTCGGTGGTGGAAATGCACACAACATTGATATTCCAATTTTGACCAAAAATGGGATAACACTTTGCCCCCCAAAACATGCCTTGTGATAATAAGGCGTGTTTTGAATAGTTCCGAATCCAATATCCAAAGTCCATAGCCATATTGCCAGAGTATGTCATCCTTGACTGCTCCGAGTCGATGTCCAATTCCAAATCCAATAACCAAAGCCTGAGCCAATTCCGTATCCATCCGAACTCGACAACCGAGTCCCAATCCATCCTTATCCAATAGCCAAGAACCGAATCCAGGACCTCTCCATGTCGATATCCAAATCCATAACCTCTCCGGGTTCTTGCCAAGCGTGATCCACATCTGATGACCGTGGTCTAGTGTCCCTGGACGTTGAGCTAACCTCTCTGTGTTCTTGCCAAGCGTGATCCACACTTGACGACCGTGGTCCAGTGTCCCTGGACGTTGAGCTAACCTCTCCGGGTTCTTGCCAAGCGTGATCCACACTTGACGACCTTGGTCCAGTGTCCCTGGGCGCTGCACAACGCCATGGCTTAAGTCCTAAGCCGAATCCTGGTCTCTCCGGACCCTTGTTGAGCATAGTCCATACTCAATGACCTGAAACAATAATCGATAGTACGGGGCCTAAGTCCTAGGCCGAATCCTGGTCACTCCGGACCCTTGCCGAGCATAGTCCATACTCAACGACCTGATAATAACAATTGATAATAGAGTGCCTAAGTCCTAGGCCGAATTGTAACGATCCCGAATTTTAATTTATTTTAAATTGATAATTAAATTAACTTTTGATTTAAATTTGTGAAATTAAATGATAATCGATTGGAGTTTTTCCAAATTCAAATGGTTTGTGTTATTTATTAATAAGAAAATGGTTTCTTTTGTAAATTATTTTAAATCAATAAGGAGTTATTTTTATAACAATAATTATAATAGCTTTATATCTATGTACATGAAGTATAAAATCAAAAGTAAGTAAAGGGATCTTGTATGTAACCAGTAAGTGGTTATGCAAAACAAATTCAAAGTTCAAAGCAAGACAAAGAAATGTCATCTCTAACACATACAAGTCAAGTATCTTCAGCCGAAGTCTTGCTTAGTCAAGTAGGAAAAAAATTAAAATATCTATACATAAAAATAAGGTAAGGTTGTAGACATTAAGTACAAGCAAATAAATGATAAGTATGTAGGCTGTAACTAAGGAAAACAACATATGCTCAAATATAAAACAAGTACAAATATAAGCATGGAATGAAACAAGTAAACAAATACATTTATATGTATAAACAAGTACAAGCAAGCATCTTCACCCATGCCTTTGTACAAACCAGATCACCACCTTGTACAAATAATGTCCCTGTAAACTGCTTTATATAAGCAAAGGCATCTTATTCTAATTCATTCATTTAAAACTTAGCAAACCGCAAAGAAAAAAAATAAGCATCATCATTTATCTAAATAAAAACAAGATGATGTAAAAGAAGATTTAGCAAAGTTTAAAAACAAATCAAATGCAAAGGTTCAACTCAATGTGAATATCAAGTATCAGACCAAAGATAAAGGTTTTCAAAAAAATCAAAATGCTCAGTTTCAAAGCCACTGATCAAAAGTTCAAATCCAAGTTTCCATTTCCAGGTTTTCTGGTCTCTGTCTTCAACATAAAGGTGAGTAACCTCACTAATTTAAATATTAAGTATATTAATATGGTTACATGCTTATCTCTGAAGTTAAGTATGTTTGTGAATGGTTATATTTATGTGTATATTTCTATGAGTGTATATGAGCGTGAATGTATACATGCCTGTAACTTTTTTTTTCCTCTGTTCCTGTTTCTTGTTAAAACCCAGATTTGCATATAAGTCTTTTCTTCCCAATCTACTTACTGATTGAACTCAAGATCAAAACGAATTTTGTTTGCTATAGTATATGTTAAAGAGTAAAAATTTATTTATGCTTAATCAACTTATTTATCTTTCTGGAAATCAAAAAAAAAAAAACTGAGCCAACTTCAAATTTGTCAAATTTTAAAAATTCTTAATTTACTATTTCAGGTATATAAACTGAATTCATATGCTTTAACTTGATTTTTAAAGTTAAAATCAAAATTTTTAGATAAAGGAGAGGAAAGCATTTTGGGAATGTCGAAAATTCATAATATTGGCAACCCCTGGCGATCCACTGCCTCGTGATGGTCGAAGTTGTGGCTGGTGATGGAGGAGCGAACGAGGGTTCGGAAAAAAAAATGATCGGTGGTGCTTACAATCACCGGGGAGGTAGCAGCAAGCGATGTTCGTTCGAAAACCTAATTTTTTTTGGGGTCGAAATTTTGATCGCCGCGGCCTCAATTCAGCGTCGAGTGGCGAATGGCTTTGGGGGACGATAGCTCGGTGGTTGACGAAGTCGAGGCCGGATTTGTAGATTTTCTGATGGTCGAAATTGGGAAGACGAACGTTTTCCAGGTTTTGAGTATCGTTCCAGTTTCTTTGTTCCAGGTTTTGGATGAGGAACTCGAATTCAAATTCGAGTTGATATGGGTTTTCTGATGATTGTGCTTGAGTAGGAAAGAGGTCGCCGATGTGGGAGAACCATAGGAGATGATCGGAGGTGGTTGGTCACGACGTACACGTACACGCTCGAAAGTTGTGCATCTGGGATTTTCATATTGATGAAGAAGATGGGTTGGCAAGGGTCATTGTTTAGTTGCAGGATTTGAAAACCTGTAGGCATTAGATTTTTTTTTGAACTTAAAACCAAATTTCAAAATGTAAAGCCAGTTTTAATCAAAGTTTTGAAACACAAATGAATTGGTATCCTGGTTTTTAAATGCAGTTAAGTTCTATCAAATTTAATGTTTAAACAAACTTTAATTAAAATTAAGTTTATAAATTAAAATCTGAAAACAAGACTTAAATATGGCTTCAAGTTTAAAATCTGGAATTTGAACCAGTTTTCAAATCATATGTGTTTTAAAATAAGTATAAATCAAATAGCTTTTTAAAAGTAAATTTGTTTTCAAACCAATAACTTAACTTGATTTTTGATAATTTGAATCTGTGAGTTAAATAGTGGTGTATTTTAAAGGCTTAATTTTTAAATGAAATTAAGTAAATTGGTTTTAAGGCTTACATAAGTTCATAAGTAAACAACAAATGTTCTTTATATTTATTATAAGTGGATATTTAGATTTGTTAATATTTAGATATGTAAGCATTTTGAACCATAAATTCAAAACGAATTTTGAGTTTAAATTCAAAAGTGAAATGTTTTACACTTAAAATATTGATGAAGTCATTAATAAGAAAATTAATTATCTTAGAGATAATTAAGGTAATTAAAATGATTTAATTAATAAGGAAATTAAAGAATTATTTATTTAATTTAGAAACAAGTAATTTAGATTAATTAATTAGAAATGATTAATAAAGATTTAATCTAAGAAATTTTTCTTAAGAAAATAATTAAAGAAATATTTTTAGTTAATTAAGATAATTAACTAAAGATTATCAAGTATTGATTAAAGTGATAAATATTAATAATTAAATGGATTAATTAATTTAGAAAATCAATTATAAATTGTTAAATGTAATTACTTAATGAAAGTAATTAAGGATTAATCGCTTATTGTAATTAATTTTAGATATTTTGATTAACTAAAATATTTGATAAACAAATTAATATCAAATGATTTGTAATTAATTAAATAATCAGTGATTAAATATATGATTTTAAAGGTTAATTAAATGATAATTAACAATAATTAAATGATAATTAACAATAATTAAATAGAGTTTAATTACTTAAGAATAGTAATTAAATAATTATGAATAGTTAATGAGGATCATTTACTTGAAATTTATTTGATAATAAATGTGAAAAGAAATATTCATAGAAATTTAATCTGATTTAAATTTATCAGATGATTAAATTGATCCTACTTATGGATGTTTGGATTTTATTGGATGTTGAATTGTTAATATCCCTGATATGTGATGATTTGTGATATATCCTGATTTGTGTTATGACCTGTAATTTATTATCGACCTTTATATATCTGTGATCTGTGAATGGAAGATGAGCGTTATAGTTTATATCACTTATCAACTATATTTCTATGTTTTAATCTGTGATGATGATGATTGTGCACTATTGTGTGTTAAACCCCTGGACCACACCATACACACACAAATATGGATTTCACGAGGAAATCGATTAAGTCACAGATTTTTGAAAATAGCTTTGAATTTGAATTTTTGAATTCAAATGTTTTGGAAATGGATTGGGTTTAAAAGTGAAAAGCTTTTGAAATGGAATTTCATAGATGAAATTTATTTTGAATAACTCGATAAAATATGAAGTTGAATAATTTGATTTGAACTTAAATTCAAGATTTGAAATTGAATTCTATGATTTAAAACTAGGGATTAAAAATGTTATACCAGTTATATATGGGTTAAACTATTTTAAAAGTATTGATTTGGGGATGTGAATAGAATTCAAGGGCTTTAACTCGTGTAAATATAATTGGATTTTTCTGAAACGAAAACTATTTGTTTTCAAATAATAAAAGCTTTCACATAAGAAATGAACGTCCAATTTGTGTTAAAAAGAATTTCAAGTTTGAAAATGAAGATAATTTCCAAGTTATAAAAACGATTTGAAAGCTATAAGTTGAATTTTGATTTAAAGATTCAACAAGTTAATCGAATTTTGAAAGCTATGAGTTAAATCTTTGATTTAAAGATTTAATGAGTTAATCCAATTGGAATGGAAATTGTTTTAAAGTCTATAAATTGATCTTTGTGAAATAAATCCTTTTTGTAATATAAAGATTTGAAATGGTAATTGGTTTAAACCATTTGAAGAAAAGTTTTGGGTTTTAAGTTGTGACTTAATTGAAATCCCAATATCCATATGTTTTTGAAATACTGCGCTCACTGTTCGGTTTAGCCGGGAGAGGACCTTTGTGTCATATATCCCATTCCGAATATGTGATATGTCGTTATGGATAGCATTTGAAGACCGGTGTTGAAGACCGGATATTTTTGAAAGCGAAAGGACAACTCGTCGAATGTCTTTGCATCGACTGGTCCCCGGTATAGAGACTCCATATGTGATGGGAAGTCCGAACGTGATTAGTGAATAGCCGGATTGCAAGGACTTCTTTGTAAGTGCCTTCGGTTCTGTTCGAGCCCAGAACAGACTTGTATGGATAGTATGTCTGACATTACAAATTGAGATATAAAGCTGATTTCTTTCAAATATATTTCTGTTGGTGGCCGAGAATTTATTCTCTTAGCTTAACACCCTTCCCTGAGACGTACGAGCTCAGAGGTTATGTAGTTGAAGGTTATCAGCAATATATTCCCAATTTGGTAATGTGATATGCTGAGTGTTGCTGTGAAATGATCATTGTGTTGATCATTTGTGATAAGATCATTTGTTTGATCGTTTATCTTTGTGATCATTTCTATGATCATTTGTTGATCCAAAGCACAGCTTTTGTATAAAGCGTGGCTTTGTGGACGAGACTTCGTCGAGCCTCACACCCCGGAATGGTCAAAATAGGAAAGATGCGGCAAGGTTATGAGGGGTAGCTCCCTTTATGTGCATTTCCTTCTGGAAAAGGGTGGTATCATGGTATGGAGCCCAGATACTTGCTCATGTGGAAACACTTTATTTATCATTGTGTGATGTTGGTTAGAGAGATCTCGGATAAAGGTCCTAAAGGACCGGGGGATGGCATACTCGTGTCAGTAGTTACCCAGTTAGGTGTAACCCGGCCTTGCGTTGGCAGAGATCCGGTTTGGTTCTCAGGGACGTCCTTCCAGAGGCGTTCTCATGTGGCAATGGGAAGTTCCTTGGCCTGACCATTCGTTGGAAATCCAAAGAAATAATACGATCTTGTACGGTATTAGTTGTAGAACCTATCATTCACTTATGGTGGCGCCCCACTGTTTGGATGGTAGCTATAGTAGGCATAGTTCGAAATGTCTATGCTGGCTAAGATTTATATCTTTATTTTCGAAATGATTTTTACTACACTATGCACTAGTAATAATATCAAATGTTTCTTTTTAATGCGTATCAAGCATCTTTGACTATCATAAGGAGAAATCTCCTCTGATTCTGCGTTTGCATTGTGTGTGTGTGCGAGAGGCCTTATGGTAGTCTCATTTTTAAAAAGCATTGCGAATTGACTTTGAAAATCTTTTGTTGAATGTTTTAAAAGATAAACTGTTTTGTTGCTCACACCAGTCCCATGACTGATCCGGAGTTTATTGTTTCTTTCCTAAACTCTGGATGCTCAAAATTTTTCTACACGAGCAGTTTAGAGTTGGGTTTTTCAGATAGCTAGGTTCAGTAGATTATCTGGAGTTAGTTCAGTCTTTGGACCACACCAGTCTTGCTTAGCTTGGTGCATCGTTATTGGGGGTTCGAGCTATTGCTGGATTGATTCTTGGAGATGGAGCTGCAGTTCTCGGAGTTCTCTTTTGAAGACAATTTTAGAGTTATATTGTTCCGCTGCTAGATGTCATCTATTTTCTTTTCCGCTGCTATTTATTGTATCATATCTCTGATGTATATTGATATCTATTGGATCATCTGTTGTAGCAGATATTGTATCAAAGCTGTATATCAATGTATTATTCTTTTATTCCGTTGTGTTGTCTACTAAATGTTGTTATAAGCTCCGGCGAATCGGATTTGAACGGTCGAATCTACGGCATTCGAGTACGATGTAAAGTATGGATGTCGATTTTCGAGCGAGCAAAATCCGCCTCGTTACACGAATCCTGGTCACTCCAGACCCTTGCCGAGGATAGTCCATACTCGACGACCTGAGTGAGCCAATTTACCACGTTCGGGCAAAGCGACTCACCCCTTGCCAGGCATAATCCATACCCGACGACCGTTTATCAAAAACCAGATAAAAATCCAATCAAAATCCAATCCAAAATCCAAATCCAAATCCAAAATCTAAATCCAAAATCCAAATCTGAAATCCAAATCCAAAATCCAAATTAAAACCAGAAAGCCAGAAATCTAAACCAGCGTCCAAAACTGAAAACAATCATCCAAAGGAAAATCCAAAAGCAAGTAAAACCAGGAGCTTAATCCAAGCTCCAAAACCAAAAACCAAAAAGAAAAGCAGTGCCCAATCCAAAAGCAAAAGATAAATTTCACAAACCATAGCATCGCAGTTTATCATCATTCAGAGCATGCCTAGGGGCTATCTCCGTCCCCGTACATGTGTAAATGACTTGGTTTCTTGCCAATAGTTCGCTACTTATTCCATATTATCCTGGTCAATGGATGATCAATCGACCATCGTTCCTGGGCCTCCTACCATCATAGCTTGAGGTAGGCGGCGGTTGCTTCTGCTCCGCCGTTGCATTCCAAGGTCCAACATATTGTGGCAGCTGTCCATTCCTTACATGCTCCTCAATTATGTTCTTTAGGTGCCTGCAGTTGTTGGTGTCGTGTCCATCCAAATCATGGAAGAGACAGTGCCTTCCTGATGTCTTTTCCCGTTCTGTTGGTTCTCTCTTAGCCGGCCTCCGGTAGGGAAGGCGATTCCGAGTATCCAGGTATATCCGCTCCAGCGTCTCGTTCAATCCTGTGTATGTGGAAAACTTTGGATCGTTCCATTGCTTCCTAGCATTTCCAGAGTCATCGTCCAACTTCCTTTTTCCTTTGTCTTTATCCAAACCTTTGCTGGATGGTCCTCCAACCTCAATTGCATTAACCTTTTTTAACTTTAAATCTGTACTCGCATCTTCTTGCCGAAGGAACCTTTCTGCCTCGTGAAAGAATTCGTCGAGATCCCGTGGGGGATCTTGTATCAGAGATACCTTGAAATCCGAGTTCTCCCTGACTCCTGATACTGCTGCCATTAAAACCATCGATGGATCGGGCTGATCCACCGAAGCAACTGCGGCACAGAATCGAGTTAGAAAAGCTCTAAGCGATTCATCTATCCTTTGCTTTACCGATGTCAATGTCATCACGTTCTTCGGTCTCTTGACATGAACCCGAAACTGTCCCAAAAACCTTTCCACCAATTCCCTCCAAGTCCTGATAGATCCTTCTTCCAGCTGCCTAAACTACATCGCAGCTAAGTCCGTCAAGTACAAAGGGAAGCATCGGGCCATCACTTCCTCCGATGCCCCCAGCACCTCCATGTGTCTGGTGTATCTCATCAAATGATCCGTAGGGTCTGCCTTGCCATCATATACCTCCATGCTAGGTAGCTTGAACTTAGGTGGATTCTGAGCCATCCTTATTTCCCGAGCGAACGGACTCCTGTTCACTCCTTCCAAGTCTCCGCTGGTCAAACCACCTCGCACAGTCTTCCAGATTATATCTACCAATCCAGCGTTGTCTGTCGGGGGTTGCCCCCGAGGGAATTCCGGTACATACTCTTCATGTGGCTCGCTAGCAGCAACGTTGGTTCTAGCCTGTTGAACTCCTTCCAAAGGTCCTCCTGTGTTAGATCCTGCGGGCCTACCCCCAATCCCTTGTCGATTGCCCTCTGGCTCTGCATCCTGTCCTCCATTGGGTTCCATAACCCTAGCTCCTTGTCTTGCATCCACAGCCGCTGTAGTTGTTCCAAAGTTCTGGGTCCCTGTAGCTCTCATTTGCTCTAAGAAAGTCTGCGTCATCTCCTGTTGACTCTTCAACAACCTCTCTTGCAGTGAATTTGCTATGGCTTTCATTTCGTCCCGGGTTATGTAGATCGAAGCCGGTCCTTCCTCAGCTCCGGAGGATGCTTGTTGACTTCCTTCCGGTTGGCTTCTCTCAGCCCTCTGCCTTCTACTATTTTTCCTAGTCATTGTCTTCCAAATCCAAACTTCTATCCGATGCAGCGGGTGCTAGTCCCTCTCAGTGAAAGCACCAAAAATGTTTGCACAAAAAATGGGCAAACACCTCCAAGTCGTATGATTCAGTTGATTTTGTGTTGTTCTTAGTAATTTGGGTGATTTATGCAAATGTGTAAAAAGCAGGGACTAAACTATAAAAGACACACAGATTTATAGTGGTTCGGCCAAAATGTGCCTACGTCCACTTTATATGTTATTCTCCTTTATTTTTCAGATTACAAGTCCGAGGCTTTGATTACAAGCATATATAAGTTGTTTGAAAGTCCCTTCCGTGTTTGAGCTCTCAAACTTGTCTGCCATTGTTGTACCTCTGCCCCTCTATTTATAGAGTGAGGCTGGGGGTAGGGGTCTTGGATGTATATAGCTGCTGGTAGGCCTGGGCTGACGTGATCTGGCCTGGCAACCTTGGTTCGGTAGTGCTTTGGTCCGGTAGTTGGTGGAGCGTTGATTGGCCCGGCGTTGCCTTGGTTCGGCAGTGGATGGAGAATGAGTTGGTTCGGTAGACATGGAAAGAGGGGTGGTTCGGTGGGACTTGGTCCGGTAGGTTGTGGTTCGGTGTAGAGTGGTGAGATGGATTGATTCGGTGGCATGAGGAAGTAGGTTGGTTCGGTAGTGAGTGGACCGGCTAGGCATGGAAATGGAGTTGGACAAGTAGTGCCTGGACCGGTGATGCTTTGGCTCGGTTGTGAGTTGGTCCGGTGGTGGTCTACCTTGCTTCTGGTTCGGTGGTGGAAATGCACACAACATTGATATTCCAGTTTTGACCAAAAATGGGATAACAAATAGTGTCTACAGTAAAGCATAACATAAATTAAAAATAGCGTTAAGGCTTTACATTTTCCACCTTAACACACTTTACATTCACATAGTCTATATAGTACCGTAATCTTCCCCATACTGGGCGACATCAGAGGGCACTCCTTAGGTATGGTACAAAATCAAAATGTATAAAGCGTGCTAGGATAGGTGACATGGCGTACAAGGCAATGCCAGCGTAGATATACCAATTACACATCCAGGGTGGTGGTAATGCGTAGCAGCTACTACTGCCAACCTCGAACCACACCCCCAAAATCAAAAATCAAAAGTGGCCACCAAATCAATCCAAAGTCAGAATATAATATCGAAGGAGTGTGTTCGATAAGAGGGGCTACCTCCTTGGCCCGAAAACGCTCCTGTTTTAGCCACCTTATGCCAACTCACGGGATCGGGTCCACGTTCATACCTCAATAGAACGTCGCCACCATCCTACTTCATTCTGGAATCTCGACCGCGTACACGGTTGTCAAAGTGGTTTTCGGAGTTGGCAGAGAGTATGAAAACTTTCGGTCCTGGTCTCTTTAACAACCAAACGTTATTATAACACCACGGTTATTTTAAGTAGTTTATATTAAAACCAAAATATCATTGCCCTTTCAAAAACTATATAAATACGATATTATTTCCATTTCAAAACCAAATTAGATATCATTTCTATTTCGAATATGTAACAACCCTTGTTGGAGATTACCGTAAATATTAAATTATAATGAACATTATAATTTAATATTGGAATTAATTGAATTAATTGGAAGAAAATGATGAATTATATTGTTTATTTGGAATAAACAATATAATATGAATAAATTTTGGGAGAATAATATAAAATAAGGTTTATTTCAAATTAAATGATTGAAGCAAATTTAAGATGAAGGAAAGATGAAGTAAACAACTTAATTGTGATCTTTGAGTTGGAAATTGTCATTGATGGAATTTTGTAGGAGCATTAAAGGAATATTGGCAATTTATTCCGATATTCTCCTTTTATTGTAAAATAAAAGGGAAAATAAAAGTAGAAAGATTTTATTGTATTAATAGTAATAAACATACGTGTGAGATAAAGTTGTTCCTTTATTTCATGAATTTTGAATATAGAGATGCAACCATATTCAATTAACATGTACGATTTGGCGATAATGTAATTTATTGTCAAATTGCATCTTTTCTTTGTTAAATACAAAGAAAATTGTTAAATAATTGTTTAATCATCATATGCATAATGAATTTGAATTTTTGGGCTAATGAATTGTAACAAAATAAATTAATCACTTCATTTTGATGGTTAGGGTGGTTTGGAATAATTAATGGAATTTTGTTTGGGTTGGGGAAATCATATTGGTAATTTAAAACCAATAATACATTTTATTGTAAAATAAAACGTGGGGAATAAGAAGAAAAATAATCTTCTTTGAGTATAAAAAATGATGGACATGAGTGAAATAAAGTTTCTACTTTATTTCATGAATTTGAATGCAGTCAATTGACTACATTTGATTAAATTGATAATTTGTACAATATTCTGCTTGTTTGCCAATATTGTCATTTTATTAATTAAATATATATATATAAGAATGAGTTAATAAAATAATTAATCATGATAACTACGATAAAAATGTGAGATATAGTTTAATAATGTCTAAACATGTATTTGTTTTGTGTTGGGTACATAACATCTTTTTATTTAACATATTGTATTAAATTTGCAATTTATTTTGCAATTATGGAAAAATTGGATAAATTGAGTAATAGATGGAAATTTAATAACAAAATTGTTAAAACTTATGTTTTGATAATTTTATTAAAACTAGATGACATAACGAATCCAACGCATCCAAAATCATTAAAAACGGATTAAAAATGTAGAAGTTATGAAGATTTAAGCATTGTCTAAGTGTAAATAAACTTAAACAAATTTTTGCCTAAGTAAAATTAATATGGGTCATTGGGTTAAGCCCAAACCCAATATCCACTAGAGAAACTTCTGGAGGCAGGAAAGAAGTACGTACACTTCTTCCTCCTTCGGCTCATTTGAGAAAAGGAACGATAGAAGCTCAAAAAATAATAATAGAAACAATGGCTGCCTTCTCAAACCTTAGACATAATTAACAAATTCTTTGCAAATCAATAGAATTTCGGGTCTTATTCATCATTAAGGTAATCTCCATCCTTCTCTATCTTGAATTTGAGGAGAAATCCATATTTGTTTACTGTAATTCTTGTTTTGTAATTTTTCTTCTTTGCATGCCTCTTTTTCTAGTTTCTACAGGTGCTAGAGCTCCTCTTCCTTGCTAAAGACCTCATATTTGCTCCAGTCTTTGCTTCATAATCTCCTCTTTTCGCTGCCAAAGGTAAGTTTAAAACTTACAGCAACTAAATTGGCTCATGCTTGGAAAATTTGGCTCTATATGCTCAAGTTTTATCTCCGTTCTTAATTGTTGATCTCTGAAATACCTCATCTTTGAATGCTTATATCTCCCTCATCCGAAGTCGGATTGAGCTGATTTTTGTTTCATTTTGAAGCTTACTATCTCTAGTTTTTTGTATCAAATTTTATCAAGTTTCGAGTCCGTTTGGACCTCTGTATTTGCTGTGAAAGTTGCAAAACCGAAAGCGTTTTTGTACAGGAAATATATTCGGCTGAATAGTATTTTTGGCATAACTTTTGCGTTTCTTATCAGAATTTCGAAATCTTGGATGTTCTGAAATCCTTGTGAAATATTCCACAACTTTTTTGTTTTCAGTTTGGAATGATTTTGAAGCCTACCTAGTGAAAAATTGACTTTTTCGTTGCTGTTCTGTGTTAATAAGCAGTGCACATAATTTTTTTTTTCTATGTAGTATTTCGATCATAATTTTCAGTTCATTAATCGGAATCTTGAAATCCAAGATGTTCTAGAATCCTTAGGAAATATTCTAGAACTTTTATATTTCAGCTTTTGAATGATCTAGAAGTCTTCATAGTGAAAAATAGACGTTTTTGTCGCTGGCCTGAGTTAATAGCCAGTGCGCAAATTTTCTTTTCTAGTAGTATTTCGCTCGTAACTTATTCGTTACAGACCGGAATATCAAATTTTTGAAGTTTTGAAAACCTTAGACTGTAGACTACAAATTTTGTGTTTTATGCTTCGTGGAATTTCGAAGTTTGCATGGTGGAAAATTGATGTTTTCATTGTTGGCCTATCATGGACAGCCCCAAATTTTGTTACAACTGTCCGATTTTGTCGATTTCATTTGCATTCTTTTGAAAGAATTTTATTATGAAATTTATTTATTTATTAATCCTTTTCTACAAAATTATTTTATGTTATAACTTATTAAATTTCATCATCTTTATGCTTTTTCGGACGTATAAGAAAATAAATTAAACGATTTAGTAAATCCGCAATGTATGGGACTTGTGTATTTACTTTATCGGTTAATTTCGGACTTGTACGATCGAAACGATTTTGAGGAATCGTTTGATTTCCTCCTTGATGTTAACCACATTGGGGTATGAGTTTGAGATTATATTAGTCCATTTGGCTAATACGTATAGACCGAGATCTCCTATTCGGGAGTACATACGAGATTAGGACTATATTGATGGAGATATACATGCCGATGATATGAGGCAAGATTTTGATGGTATTTGACGAGTTTGATGATTTTATGGAATTTCTGCTTGTCGATGAGATGAGACGAGTTTAGCATCTTATATCATACGCCGATGACATGAGGTGATTCTTTTGATGATGTTGATGATTTCTTAGTGTGGCACGAACTAGCGGCTAGAAAACCGCTAAGTGAGAGCGTATGGTATGAGACATACGTTACCACTTTCCGAGTTACTATCCGAGAGTTGTTGACACATTCTAGGAGAACTACTAGTACTTGGAGTCCCGATCGGGTTAAGTAATGCTTGACTCGATCAATTTTGATGGTGGGGACTCAGCGGATACCGATTGGAGTGAGGTGCTCCAATCATTTTTGATGGCGGGTGTTCAGGGAGAATATAGATGACGTCATAGACCGGATTAATTCGAGATGAGGATTCCGGTCGAGAGATGGATATGGTACCATGATGGTGAATAGTACTGGTAAATAGCACGTGCAACATGCTTTTGCATGTAATAATTGGCCAATATGAGATTTCTTTTATGAGTTATGATGATTTCGATTTCACCATTTTTGATGTGTTTACCTAGCCTTATAGATGTAAATAAGGCAAATATGATTTCTTTGAGGATTTTGGTGATTTTGAATTTTATGGATTTATACTTGGGATTTATATACGACTTGAGAGATTTATTTATTCATGGATAATGTTTGAATGTTTTCCCTTATATCATATACATGAATTCCTTCAGATTAACCCAAGTATATGTATATGCAAACCACCATAGAGACATAGTGAAGTTACTTGACATCAACCCTAGATGTTCATACCTACTTATGTTATCCTGTTGCGAAGCTCTTCTCTTTACCTTATCATATTCCTTTCTAACGATAAGATTCAGTTGCCTGACCCGTGTGTTTATCACTCGGGTCAGACCGAGTTGTTTCAGGTTAGCTATCCGTTACGGGACTTTGCTTTGATGCATCTGCTTGGATATCATCCTAGCACTTTTGCGGTTTATATTTCTTTCCGCTTTACTCTGATGTATTTATATTCGATTCCATGTATATAGTATGGTCGAATACCACCTTTATTGTATTCATATTGTATTGTACTAAACATGTATCAGTGTATATGTATATAAATGGTGTTGATTACTGTTCTGTGATGTGCTTTACATTTAGTTATGGTATTTTGTTCTGATAAATCCGTTAGCCACCTATAGTTTTGGATTAAGCATTTACTGTGTATGTCGATCCATTGAGATAGAAAAGAAAATTCATAGTGCATTTATCGACGTATTCAGTAGATGTTTAAGACAAAGTTATAGATGGTTGGCCTTAACCAGCCCTATTCTCCGCTTTAGTAGACAGAATTACTCATTAATTCTCTTTATTAAGGTGGGTCTCGGGGTGGGACCTTACAGATATCTATTTTCCAAAGCCATAGCATTTTCAAAGTTATAACGCTTAGAAATCAAAACCACTTGAAATATAACACTTTCAAATCATAATAGTTTGGAACTCATAACTTTGAAACATAACTTCCACCACTTAAATGGTTTAAATATTAAAATACTTTATACAATAAAATAGCTTCTTCAATTTCACAAATCAATTCCAAAACAACTCGAATTTATCGATTTTAAATTTAACCAAATCGCAAATCATACATTTCATTACGATTCAGTTTTCAAATAAGCTATTCCAAATTTTATCGATTTCAAAACAGATTTGATCCACAAAATAAACCATTTCAGATTCAATATATTTCAATCATTAAGTATTCAAAATTTCAAAACTAAGTTTGGTAATTACGATTCAACAATTAAACTTTCTATTATTTAGTTTTGAAATATTTTACATAATAAATCCATTATCATTTAAATAAAACTCAAATTACAAATAACTAAATTTTTCCTTCAATTTATTTATACTTGAAATATTCATGTAATTCACCTTAAACCAAAATCAAGTTATAAACATCATACCTTCTAAAATTTCACATTTAGTAAATACCAAATCAAGCTTATTTGAGTTTAATTCTTAAATAAATTCAATTTCAAATAAGTCCAAAATTTATCTTCCAACCTTAATTTGTTAAAATCATTATAAACTCTATATTAAAATATAATTTAAATACTTAACCATATTATCTTCAATAGAAATCAACTTGTTATTAAGCTTATTCTATATTAAAACAAATTATACATAGCTTAAAATCAAGGACAAAATAACATTTATATAATATCTAAAATCAATATTTATATAAACCATATATTTCTTTACAAAACCATAGAAATCATTTCAAAAAAGTGTTTTTATATATGTACCACAGTGTCTGTATATAATTTTCTATCTATGGTCAAGTGATATGGATATTTATCATTTCAATCCGTAATTTAAAATATAAATAGGGTTATATATCATTTCAAACCGCAATCCCGAATGAAAAAAAATCCTTAACAACTTGCAGTTTATAACAATATAAAATACAACATCCATTCATCCAATTCAATCAATAACATCAGTATAGAACAGATAACAAGTAATGGGTATTTACTGGCAGTTTATATTCAATAATAAATTAAATAATTATTTTATCCAAATAAATTCAAATAAACTGAGATGATGATTCAAAATATGTCAAACAGTCATAAATAAATTTCTAATCACATCATAAATCAATTTAAAAAACATAAGAAATTTTAGAAGTTGTGAGTGAGTTAAAACACTCCCCTTTTGAATTTAAACTGAATTCAAATCCAATTTAAACCCAAAATTCAAAAAGTCTTAGAATCCGTCCAAACGCTTGTTAAAATGTCCGGAATTCCAATACAAACCTAGCAGAGAAAACCCCGCGTGAATTGGACCCCATAAGTGAAAGTTATTAAGATTAGAACAATTGAAATTAAAATTATTAAAACAAATAAAAATAAAACAATACTTGCCACGTCACCTATTTCCTCTCTCCAAAAACAAACGCACCTTTCAACGTACCTAACCCTAGCCGCCATCGAGATCGACGTCGCTGAACACAGCCGCGCCCGCCTCCGGTCACGCCGCAGTGACGCCGACCATCACCCAATGCCTCTGCATGCTCTCCGACCTCCAGATGATCACCGCGCTCACGAAAAACAGTAGCCGCTGTCGGCGTTTGCTGCCCTAATCGAATTAAATCGACCAATACGGCCGTTGAAACGATGAATGACCACCATGGATGAGTTGTATATGATGATCTATATGAAGGTTATATTTGGTTGTAATATATTGGTTGTTAGGTAGTGAAATTTATAAATATTGTTTGGAAATAAGATTTGAAGAAAATAAAGTAAATGAAAATTAGAATTTTAGAACTTAAGTTCTGGGATTTTTGAAAATTTCTTTCGAATAATTTTGGAATATAATAATAATTTTATTTAAAGTATTTTCTGATATAAATATTTTAATATAATTTGAAAGAATATTTTTAAATTTTTTTTGGAAGAAATAAGTTATGTACTCCCGTCTCTATCGCTGGAAAATAATTTCGGTGATGAGTGCATGCATCATCGACATTCATTTTCGAGTTTCGAAGTGGGAAGGCCATTATAGTAGTTTTACTACAGATTTATTTTGATAAACAAATATAAATTTCAAATTGTTTTAAATATAATTGGATATATTAATTGTAAGTGTATACAACTATCTATTATTTTAAAATGATTTGAAATTTAACCTGGTATTTAGTTCTTAAATTTCCATTAATCAATAGTTTCAATTATTGTAACGAAATGGAATAACTAATTAATAATTGGAACCGCTAAATGAAAATAAGAGATTTAATGATAAGATATAAATGTAATTAAAAGAAATTTGAAATTTGTAACCTATAAGACAAGGGATATTTTTATTGAACATTAAGTTAATTTAAAAGAGATAAAATAAACTTGCGTAATTTTCAATTACATCCTTAAAAAGCATATATATATATATATATATATATATATAAATATATATATATATATATACATATATATATATATATATGACTTACCGAATATTAGAAGTTCTAATGTTTAATAAGGAAATGTAATAGGATATTATACTAGTAAACTTGAAGTAATAAAAAGTATTCAATGAAATTCCTTAATAAATAAGAATTTGATGTTGTAGTTGCTATAAACTTATGTTATAATTGAAATATTACTACAATAAATTGTGATAGAAAGTAAGTATTATAAGAAAGTAAATGAAAATTTAAGTAGATGAATTGATATGCGAAGAAATCGAATTGAACATAAATACTATAAATAAATGAATATAAATAAATGAAGTTATGCAAAAATGAATGAATGAATGAATATAATGCAATAAAAAGAAAATGACATGACCTGAATAAATGAAAATGAATAATTGTAAGTAATAAATGAAAATAAATGAAATAAACACTGAATGGGTGAATGGAAATAAAAGTTTATAAGAAATAAATGTAAATTAAAGGATGAATCATTATATGAATGAAAAGAAGTTTAAACAATAAATGCTATGAAATGGAATTAACAAGAATGAACTTGATCTGTTGTTTGAAATTGTTGTTTGTTTTGGTTTATGAGTGTTTGGCTAAAAGATACTTTTGATTGCTTAGATGTATGAATAATCTATTGAGTTTATCTAAGACCATTAAGTAAATGGAATACTTCATAGTTATTTATCATTCTATGTGATTTAAAGTTTCTTAACCCGAACAAACCAATTGTCTGTCTTGCTTGAATGGTTGATTTGTATTTGATGTGTATGCTGTTGGTTGCGAATGATTGTTGTTTATATTGATTGTTTGTTAGTAGTTGAAAACACTTTAAGTATTTCATTTTATATAATTATTAACCCTTTTTAGATTATATAAGTGAAATACATATTATGGAAGCAATTACTACTGCTTTTGGTTTCATAAAATAAGCGCTAATTGCCGGACAAATAGGTACGTTTTCGGATTACGATTTTTTAGCTCTATTATATTGTTTTTTCCTTTGTTTGGATATATTATTTTGAGATATTGTGATATATATTGTTATATTTGATATTATATTTTCTCCAGAGCACCTCCGTACAAAAGAAACTATACCGAAATTTTCCATGAATTTTAGACTTAGCAATTTTTTGAAAATGTTTCCAAACTTTATTAATTTGAGTATAAAATGATTTAATGGTTATAATGTGATATCCCAAAAATTTGGGACAATATCAATTTAATAATCTACATTAAAAATTAAATTGATTTGATAATATTTGTTAATAATTTAATAATCTTCTTTTAAATTAATATTTAACTGATAATTTATCTTTTAAAAGTTAATCAAATTGCCTTCTATTTATAATGTATATATCTGTATATATTGTAAATGGATAATCTTTGCTTTAAAATTTAATAAATAGATTGTTTCTAATTCTAATATTTTTGATAATTTAGAAATTTGATATTTAAGCTATTTAATAAATGATCATATGATTTTAAATTACTCAAGATTTAAGTTTAGTTTGTTTAAAATAATTTTAGCTTACATTTAAATTTAGCAAAAAGGGTTGTTTAATTTGTTTTAAATTTAGCTTGATAAAATTAAGTAGTTTATTAATAAAGAGATAAATTCTTTTATAAATCATTTTGACTTAATAATGAGCTCTATTAATTATGTAAATGTTTACAAATGAATTTTTAATAAAATTGTTATTTCAACTTTAATTATGTATATGTGTGTTTGAATGAAATTTATGATTTGGTAATTAAAAATAAAGGTTTCAAAATGTTCAAATTAAAATAAACATTTATTAATATTAATATAAGTATAAAATAAAATAATAATAAGTAATCAAATATTTGTTAGTCTATGTTTAAAAAATAAAGGAAAAAAATAAAAGTAAACACACATGCTAGAAATAGAACTAAATACTTAGACTAAATTTATAACAAATAACTAAAGTAACTTTATATATGTAATAAAGCATAACCAGACTAAAGATAAAAAAAAGTAAGAATAAGGCCTGTAAGTAATTTATAGTGTAAGCTAATGCAAAGTAAAATTCAAAACACATGCTTGTAAGTATGCAAGACAAAATAATAAAAGTATGCAGGCAAGAATAGGAAAGAAAAGACAAGTATGCAAAGCAAAATAAATATCTTCATTCTAATCAAATGGAAGTAGTCAAAGTATGAAAATAACAGTTCACTAAAGATGTATATTATAGTTCGAACTAGAAACAATAAAACAAATATTTATAAACATGTAGCTTCATATACAAGCTAAACCTTAGTCCGCAGATTGTACACTTACACACACGTATCTTTTAGCAGCTGAACCAAAATATACTTATGTCAACTAATAGAGAAACAAGTATGAAAACAACATGATAAATATCTAAGCATAAAATTGGGTAAATTGAGACACAAGTACATTAGCATTAATGACACCATTTATTAGCAGCAAACAAGTCATTTCTAATTATTATTTTTTCAGCCTCCTAATACAAGATTTGGCCTGATAAAACAAAACTCATAGTATCTGCAAATAGCTTGTCTCAGATGCCACCTTCCCTTATAAGCTTCTTTTTATACATGCTTCCTTATTCAGTTCGTTCAACATAGCATAGCATAGCAAACATTTATATTTTTATAACTGAAGCATCATACATCAACAAAGGCAACAAGGTTAAGGAAATTAATCAAATAATTTCTCAATTTCAAAGTATTAGCTGTTGCAAAACAAGAATGCTCTGTCCCTTCCTAATGCAATGGTGAGTAACATTTTTTTAAAAATAACTTAAGTTCTAAACTTACTGTATGTCAATACTTGATTGTTTAACAATATTTATGTGAATGTTTATGTGTTCACTCCTCTGTGCAACTGTGAAATAGAAACATCTGCATGTTACCCTGTAACACCATCCTGTTTATGACTTCTGAGCTCATGTACTACTTCAAAAATTATCTCTGCTCAATATATTGATTTATATGGTTTAGTATCTAAACAAGATGGGTTTGTTTAATCATTAAGAAAATGTTAAAATTTGTATTATAGCCTGTAAAGTAGAAGTGCTCTGTGAAAACTTAAGGAATAGGCAATTGTGTGATATGCATGAAAATTCAAACACTCTAAATCATTAATCCAGGTTTATAAAGGGAATTCTTACCTACAATTAGGATTTTTAAAACAATAATCATATTTTTATGTTTAGTAATTAAAGAGCTTTTCTGAGGAGAACATTTTGGGGTTTCTTGGGTATCACTAGTGATACCAGAGGTTGGAGAGGCTGGAATACGGTCTGGCGATGGAGGAACGACTGACGAAGAGGGGAAAATTGCTTGATGTTCGATTTAGTTAGGGTGGAGAGTGCGGTAGGGAATTTTTGTTCAGAACCCTAATTTTGTTCAGTGGGATAAAGGTGCTCGGCATTTACTCTCTGTAGTGTCGAGTGTATTGGGTTTGTGGGACATGGAAGGTGGGGCATTAGCAAAGCAGTAGCCGGAGGCGTTGACTTTCTGGTGGTCGAGGCAGCGTGTGTAAGCCGTTGACAGGTTTGGAGGTGGTGGGAGTATTGTTGTTCCAGGTTTCGAATTCGAGTTCGTTTTCGAATTTGAGACGAAGATAAGGCTCAGGCAACCGAGGGAAGGAGTATGGGTGATCGTTGACTTGGTCGGCGTCGTGGCAACGTTGGAAGATGATCGGAGATGCCGTGCACGTGAATGTGCATGAGTTGTTGAACCTGAAGATTTTGATGGGTGCAGGGTTTGACCTCGGGACGAACTCGAGTCACTCGAGTAGATGACTCGAAGCAAGAGGGGTAAAGTCTCCGAGCATTTGGGGTTTGCGTCGAGTCTATTTTTGTTCAGGCCTTGTTAAACTGGAAACAGAGTTTGATTGTAAAAAAGAAAAACAATCGATAAAGTGAGTATCGATGTTGAATTTTCGAAAGTCGAAAATTTTCGGGACGTTACATTTGGTATCAGAGCATATGGTTAAGCGATAACCATGGTTCTGTTGGGTATTACTCATTAGAGATAGAGTTAGTAGTACTCTAGAATGAGTTTGAGTGTAATAATAGCTATGAGAGCGTATTTGTTAGGGAATATAAAATTGTTTTATATTGTGATGATTGGTTTATTGAGTGGTATATGAACCTTCGTCAGCGTGGTCTCGACAACTATGCCGAAGGGGTTTCTAAACACTTAAATAGAACAATTCGACACAGTATTGTTTTAAATTGGGTAAATGAAATAACTTTACTTGAGTATATTTTATATATAAAGAAATAATTTTTCAGAATTATTAAAGGAATGTATATAAGTTGATTGTTTGGTTGTTTGAATAATCTAAATAGAAGAATAATTGTATAAGTAAAAAGAATTATAAGAACTGAATTATAATTAAAGTGATTTACAATTGTGAAATAAACTTATTTATATATATAAGAAGAGAAACTAATGAATATATTTATGAATATGAGTTGTAAATAAAAATAAATTTAAAGTTAAATGGAAATTTACTTTAGAATTTAGAAGCTGAATTGATTTATAAGTTGAAAAATAAAAATGAAATTCAACTTTAGAAATTGAATTGAATAAATGGATTAAATGTTAATCAACTAAATGTAAATTTTGTTGATATGAAATAATGAATATAAGTGTTAATTCATTAAAACCTAATGTTATTGGAAGTTGAATAATTGAATGAAAATCAATTTAATTAAACCAATTATAAGCAAAGGAATTTGGTTGAATTGATATACATTGGTTGCTATATGATTGTTAGATTGATTGTATATAATTCATTAAGTGTTAATGAAATTAAATTAATGAAATTGAAAGCTAAAGTAATTGAAATTCAATTAGAAGTTAAGTGAATCTTAAATAGAATTGAAGTTGATTTGGAAGTGAACCAACTTGAATATGAATTAGTGAATATAAACTAATTGAAAATGAATGTTAGTAAACATCCACTGTTAATGAATCAAATGTGATTTAAATTGAAAACCTAATTCATTGAATATTAATGAGAATATGAATGAATATTTATTGGTTATGAATTTTTGGATGATAGTTGGTTGAATATATTGCTTTTATTGCATTTGTTATGTTGGCATATATAGTTATTATATTGCTATTTGTTGTATATTGAGATTATTTTCATATATGCATGTTCTCATGTTGTTTGTTGAGTGATTAGTAGGTGCGGACCGCGTTTACTTCGCATTTGGAGCTCGCTTTCGCGCTATATTAGCCGTATATGCTTGCTAATAAAATATAAGGTACATATCTCGGATTAAATATCGTACTTTTATACCTTTTTCCCTTCGGGATGCCTCATTACTTGATGAGATGTATATTTGTGATATATATACTGTCATTTTTTTTCGGATCGAGCCGCGCAAAGGAGACTATGGCGAATTTTTCCGAAAATTTAAGGCGTTAGAAAAATTTTGAAAAAAATGGGAAATTTTGAAAACTTAAATTTTGATTTGGAATTGAAAGTTAAACAATATAGTAGTTTTTTTTGAAAAGATAACTAAGTATGATTTGAAAACTTAGTAAAGTATTATAAGAAGTTTAACTATGGATTTATGAAAAATTAATAGACTCTGTAACCTTTCTTACTTGGTAATTTCGAGGACGAAATTCTTTTAAGGGGGGAAGTCTGTAACAACCCATAATTTTTATTTATTTAAATTTGAATATTTAATTAATTTTAGATATTAATAAGTGAAATTTATAAGTCGAATAAATTTTATATTGAATTATTGGATTTAATTGAATAATTAAATCGATAATTTAATATGTTAAATTATGGAAATAATTGAAAATTGGGTTAAATATGATTGAAAATGATTTATAAAATTTTATTTTATCATATTGAAGTTAGAATGATATTTTAGAACTTTTAAAATCGAATTAAAAGTTAAATTGTGAAAATTGAATATTTTAATATTTAATCGACTAGTGAAAATAGCCAATTTTTGAACAGTCTCAGAATTAGACGAAACCAGTTCCATTGGATCCGTAATAGTTAGTTATTATCGGATTTCAAATTTCGTAGCAATCGGAGCTATCGTTTGATCGTGGCAGCTCGAAACGCATCGAAATTGTTTTTAATATTAATTTGGCGAGTTAAAATAGCCATTTTTCAAACAGTCTCGGATTTTGACGAAACCAGTTTCATCGGATCCGTAATGTGATATTATTGTATGGTTTCAAATTTCGTGTCAATTGGATTTACCGTTTGTCCGGTACGAATTAAAACGCATCGAAATCGGTTTAATTTAAATTAATCGTTTGTTGCCATATCTCGCACAGATGACCGAATTAGCTTCCGAAACCTGTTCCATTGTGTCCGGAACGCTGGATAAACCCTAGGAACGTCAGTTTCGGCGCGTAAATTGGAGTTTAGAAAACCGGGATGAATAGTGATTCAATAATTTCCTATAAATACCCCCATAAGTCTAAAAATAAAAATAAAATAAAAAAATTTAAACCCTAAGCTTAACCTAGCCGCCAGTTCAAGCTTCAATGGCTGAAAACGTTCAACCTTCTTCCCTCCTTTTCTTCCAATCTATAAACTTTCGTGAAAAACATTCAACTACAAAAATGTCAAGCTCAACATGATCTTCAGATCCAACGGGCAAGATCGCTTAAAACAAAATGAATCGACGGCAATTCGTCTTTGAAGCCGCCACGGTCACGCACGAAAAACGAGGCCATAAAGGGGCCGAGCTCCACCAAATTTGAACCGAGAGTCGAGCATGAAAAGGGCTTCAGAATGATGCATCCTGATCGTCGTAGAGATCAACGTGTTGGTGGCAAGAATTGATGGGAGAGGGGCGGCCGTTGGGTTTGGGTTGTGCGTGAATGAAGAAGAAGGAGGGAGTAGAACGCACGGCCAGGATTTGATCTGGAGAAAGGAACGGTAGTAGTTGAATTAGGTTATTAGAAATGTAAATTTAATTATATATTAAATTGTGTAGTATTTAAACTGCGATATCTCTTTCGTACGAGGTCCGTTTCGGACGAGATTTTTTGCATTGGCTTCGTATTGACGAGCTCTACGCGATGGAGCTGGATTGGAGTCGGTTGGAGTCAGTGAAAATTTTGGATAAAATTAAACGCGCGTTTAATTTTATTCAAAATAAAAGCTAAAACGGAATTGAAATCAAGGTGAGAACTTCTCACTCAATCGAATCGGTTTCGATTTTATTTTAAATAGTTAGATTTAAAATATTTGAACGCATGTTTGAATGATGATTGTTATCTATTGATTGTTAAAATAGACATTATACGCCGTTAGTAAGCGGATGTTATTTATTAAAAACATATACCGCGAATATTTCATAAACAGTGAAATTGGTATTATATATAATAGCAATATATATATATTGGCATATGTATATATTGCAGTTGTTGATTTTCCCGCATTTTTTAGCGGATGAGACCCTATTGCGCCGTCTATTAAGCGGATAATATTTATAAATCCCATATACCGCGATAATTCCGTACTGGAGCGGAATTGCTATTGTGCTAATGTTTGTGGATGCAGGAAACAGGTTGGAGGGATCCAACTTGATTCCTCAACTGTATTGATTTATTTACAGATATTATTATATTTGTTGAATATCATATCGATATATGATATTTGAAGGTCGTGATTGACTATTTGGTGATGTTTACATCATCGGATCCATTTTCGAAGTTTTAAAATAACGATTTTGGTTATTAAAGGAATTTTAAAGTGATTTTTGAAAGTATATGTTTTATTAAAATTTTGAATTGATTTATTTTAAATAAATTAACGTTATAAGTTAATGTTATAAAAAGTTATAATTTTTGTAAAATATAACCAAATTAAGATTTTTGAAATAAATAGTGATTAATTTATAAATTGGTTTAAATTGGGAATTTTGAATTATTATTAACGGTTTATATAAAAGATTTATAAAATTGATATTTATAAATTTAAAATACTGGAATTATAACGAGTTTTTATAAGTAATAAAGTGAAATAAAAAACGGATTTCATAAGTGAATTGAAATTTATAAACTTATGAAATATGAAGTTATAAAATGGATAGATTTTGTAAAATATAAGATTTATAAGTAATCAACTTATAAATCGGATTTTGGCATTTAAAATAAGATAAAAAGGGTTTTTATAAATAGAAGTTTATAAAAATATAAATGGAGTTTATAAACGTTGTTTATCAATCCGAAATCAATTGAATTTGATAAGTTGGATATAGGAATATATGAAAGGAATTATATTCACGATTTTGGACAGTGAATATATTATTAAATGAAATGGATATGTTCTTGGGAAAGGAACATTATGAAATGAAGTTAATGATTTTAAAGACGTTTAAAATGCAATAAATATCGAATACATAGATTTCAACATTTATTGTTGAAATAGACGTTTTCGAGAAAGATGGAAATGGTGGACTATAACACTGTTGTTATAGTAAATGGTTTCCGAAAGGAAATGTTTTGTATAGTATTGGGATTTATATATCTATTTAAACTTTAATCCCTATACTAGTGATTTTTGGGTCGTCGTAACGATGTTTTACGTAACATTCGTTATTGACCCAAATAAATGTGTTAAGAGAATGATTTCCTTAAGAATGAAATATATACTAAATTTTGATCTAAGTATATTGAATATTTTCACATGTTGAAAATAAATAGATTTGTGATGTACTTATTATTAAATAAGTATGGAAATATTTTACCAATGTGAAATGAACGTTTTAGAATTTATCCTCGTAAGATAAATTGAAAGTGAATATTGAAAATCGATTGAAATCGTATATTCATAAATATTTTGAAATATAAATTCACCATGGAATTTATAGAAGGGAATTGGATTTGTTTAAAAATAAACGTTGATTTATTTTTAAAGTGTGGGAATAAATTTACGAATTTGGAACGTAAATATAAAATAAATCGGTAAGGATTTATTTAAATTGGTTTAAATGAATCAATTTGAAATGAAAATATTTCCGAGTAAGGAAAATGATTGAAATTTGTTTCCAAAAGTGATAAAGGAAATAAATAATTTGAAAATTAGTTTTCAAATGTTGAAGTGTGGAAAATATATATATCTTGTAAAGATATTTTAGAAAATAAATAATTTGGAAAATTATTTGGATTTGGTGATGTTGAGCATGCCTATTGATAGTTAAATAATCCGACTATCAATATTTACCTTTAAATAGGTATTTGTTGTGAATTGTTGAATTTGAATGCCACACTTATTTTTGAATAAGCGCTCACTATTCGGGTTAGCCGGGAAAGGACCTTGGGGTCGTATAACCCATTCCGAGTATGTGATACGTCGTTATGGATTGCATTTGATGACCGGTGTTGAAGACCGGATGTTTATGAAAACGGAAGGATTACCGTCGAGTTACTCTACATCGGCTGATCTCCGATATAGAGGTTTTATCACCCTTAGTGACGGGAAGTCCGGTCGTGATTAGTGAATATCCGGATTGCAAGGACTTCTTTGTAAGTGCCTTCGATTTTGTTTGAGCCCGGAACAGACTTGTATGGATTGTATGTCTGACATTACAAATTGAGATATAAAGCAGATTTCTTTCAAATATATTTCTGTTGGTGGCGGAGAATTTATTCTTTTAGCTTAACACCCTTCTCTGAGACGTACGAGCTCAGAGGTTATGTAGTTGAAGGTTATCAGCGATATATTCCCAATTTGGTAATGTGACATGCTGAGTGTTGCTGTAAATGATAATTGTGTTGATTATTTGTGATAGGATCATTTGTTTGATCGTCTATCTTGGTGATCATTTCTATGATCATTTGTTGACCCAAAGCATGGCTTTTGTATAAAGTGTGTTTTGTGGACGTAACTTCGTCAAGCCTCACACCCCATGAATGGTCAAAACAGGAAAGATGCGGCAAGGTTATGAGGGGTAGCGCCCTTTAGGGTATGTGCATTTCCTTCTGGAAAAGGGTGGTAACATGGTATGGAGCCCAGATACTTACTCATGTTGAAAACACTTTATGATTGTGTGAATTGATTGCGAGCGCTCGGTGAAAGGTCCCAAAGGACCGGGGGATGGCATACTCGTGTAGTAGTTACCTAGTGATAAAGGTAACCCGGCCTTGTGTTGGCAGAGAGCTGGTTAAGTTCTTGGGACGTCCATCCAGAGGCGTTTCCATGTGGCAATGGGAAGTTCCTTGGCCTGATCATTCGTTGGAAATCCAAAGAAACAAAACGATCTTGTACGGTATTAGTTGTAGAACCTATCATTCACTTATGGTGGCGCCCCACTGTTTGGATGGTAGCTATAGTAGGCATAGTTCGGAATGTCTATGTTGGCTAAGATTTATATTCTACTTTCGAAATAAATTTTTCCTACACTATGCACTAATAATAATATCAAATGTTCTTTTAAATGCGTATCAAGCATCTTTGACTATCATAAGGAGAAATCTCCTCCGATTCTGCGTTTGCATTGTGTGTGTGTGCGGGAGGCCTTATGGTAGTCTCATTTTTTAAAAGCATTGCGAATTGACTTTAAAAATATTCCTCTATTTTGATTTTAAAGATAAATAAGCTGTTTTGAGTTCTCACACCAGTCACATGACTGACTCGGAGTTTATTGTTTTCCTTCCTAAACTCTGGGTGCCCACCAATTTCCACACGGGCAGTTAAGAGTTAGGTTTATCAGGATATTCTGGATATTCTGGAGTTGCTGGAGGCAAGATGGATGGCATGGCGTATTACTAGTATATAGTATTTTTTTTCCGCTGCACTATTTGTTGTTGTTGTTGTACACTCTGATGAGATGATGTAATGTAATGTATAAAATGTAATAACTGATATAGTTCTTTATTTAAAGATTATTCATTTATTATTATATGTTGTTCCGCTGCGAATTGTGAGATTCTGATGTTGTTCTGTTATTTCTTCTGTTCTGTTCTATCTTTTTCTATCTTCTTCTACTCTTTCTTTTTCTTAAACCATAACATTTCGGGTTTCCGGCCTTCGATTTCTCGGCAGTCGATAAAGTGAGTATCGATGTTGAATTTTCGAAAGTCGAAAATTTTCGGGACGTTACATTTGGTATCAGAGCATATGGTTAAGCGACAACCATGGTTCTATTAGGTATTACTCATTAGAGATAGAGTTAGTAGTACTCTAGAATGAGTTTGAGTGTAATAATAGCTATGATTGCGTATTTGTTAGGGAATATAAAATTGTTTTATATTGTGATGATTGGTTTATTGAGTGGTATATGAACCTTCGTCAGCGTGGTCTCGACAACTATGCCGAAGGGGTTTCTAAACACTTAAATAGAACAATTCGACACAATATTGTTTTAAATTGGGTAAATGAAATAACTTTACTTGAGTATATTTTATATATAAAGAAATAATTTTTCAGAATTATTAAAGGAATGTATATAAGTTGATTGTTTGGTTGTTTGAATAATCTAAATAAAAGAATAATTGTATTAGTAAAAAGAATTATAAGAATTGAATTATAATTAAAGTGATTTACAATTGTGAAATAAACTTATTTATATATGTAAGAAGAGAAACTAATGAATATATTTATGAATATGAGTTGTAAATAAAAATAAATTTAAAGTTAAATGGAAATTTACTTTAGAATTTAGAAGCTGAATTGATTTATAAGTTGAAAAATAAAAATGAAATTCAACTTTAGAAATTGAATTGAATAAATGGATTAAATGTTAATCAATTAAATGTAAATTTTGTTGATATGAAATAATGAATATAAGTGTTAATTCATTAAAACCTAATGTTATTGGAAGTTGAATAATTGAATGAAAATCAATTTAATTAAACCAATTATAAGCAAAGGAATTTGGTTGAAATTGATATACATTGGTTGTTATATGATTGTTAGATTGATTGTATATAATTCATTAAGTGTTAATGAAATTAAATTAATGAAATTGAAAGCTAAAGTAATTGAAATTCAATTAGAAGTTAAGTGAATCTTAAATAGAATTGAATTTGATTTGGAAGTGAACCAACTTGAATATGAATTAGTGAATATAAACTAATTGAAAATGAATGTTAGTAAACATCCACTGTTAATGAATCAAATGTGATTTAAATTGAAAACCTAATTCATTGAATATTAATGAGAATATGAATGAATATTTATTGGTTATGAATTTTTGGATGATAGTTGGTTGATGGTTGAATATATTGCTTTTATTGCATTTGTTATGTTGGCATATATAGTTATTATGTTGCTATATGTTGTATATTGAGATTATTTTCATATATGCATGTTCTCATGTTGTTTGTTGAGTGATTAGTAGGTGCGGACCGCGTTTGCTTCGCATTTGGAGCTCGCTTTCGCGCTATATTAGCCGTATATGCTTGCTAATAAAATATAAGGTACATATCTCGGATTAAATATCGTACTTTTATACCTTTTTCCCTTCGGGATGCCTCATTACTTGATGAGATGTATATTTGTGATATATATACTGTCATTTTTTTTCGGATCGAGCCGCGCAAAGGAGACTATGGCGAATTTTTCCGAAAATTTAAGGCGTTAGAAAAATTTTGAAAAAAATGGGAAATTTTGAAAACTTAAATTTTGATTTGGAATTGAAAGTTAAAAAATATAGTAGTTTTTTTTGAAAAGATAACTAAGTATGATTTGAAAACTTAGTAAAGTATTATAAGAAGTTTAACTATGGATTTATGAAAAATTAATAGACTTTGTAACCTTTCTTACTTGGTAATTTCGAGGACGAAATTCTTTTAAGGGGGGAAGTCTGTAACGACCCAGAATTTTTATTTATTTAAATTTGAATATTTAATTAATTTTAGATATTAATAAGTGAAATTTATAAGTCGAATAAATTTTATATTGAATTATTGGATTTAATTGAATAATTAAATCGATAATTTAATATGTTAAATTATGGAAATAATTGAAAATTGGGTTAAATATGATTGAAAATGATTTGTAAAATTTTATTTTATCATATTGAAGTTAGAATGATATTTTAGAACTTTTAAAATCGAATTAAAAGTTAAATTGTGAAAATTGAATATTTTAATATTTAATCGACTAGTGAAAATAGCCAATTTTTGAACAGTCTCAGAATTAGACGAAACCAGTTCCATTGGATCCGTAATAGTTAGTTATTATCGGATTTCAAATTTCGTAGCAATCGGAGCTATCGTTTGATCGTGGCAGCTCGAAACGCATCGAAATTGTTTTTAATATTAATTTGGCGAGTTAAAATAGCCATTTTTCAAACAGTCTCGGATTTTGACGAAACCAGTTTCATCGGATCCGTAATGTGATATTATTGTATGGTTTCAAATTTCGTGTCAATTGGATTTACCGTTTGTCCGGTACGAATTAAAACGCATCGAAATCGGTTTAATTTAAATTAATCGTTTGTTGCCATATCTCGCACAGATGACCGAATTAGCTTCCGAAACCTGTTCCATTGTGTCCGGAACGCTGGATAAACCCTAGGAACGTCAGTTTCGGCGCGTAAATTGGAGTTTAGAAAACCGGGATGAATAGTGATTCAATAATTTCCTATAAATACCCCCATAAGTCTAAAAATAAAAATAAAAAAAAAATTTAAACCCTAAGCTTAACCTAGCCGCCAGTTCAAGCTTCAATGGCTGAAAACGTTCAACCTTCTTCCCTCCTTTTCTTCCAATCTATAAACTTTCGTGAAAAACATTCAACTACAAAAATGTCAAGCTCAACATGATCTTCAGATCCAACGGGCAAGATCGCTTAAAACAAAATGAATCGACGGCAATTCGTCTTTGAAGCCGCCACGGTCACACACGAAAAACGAGGCCATAAAGGGGCCGAGCTCCACCAAATTTGAACCGAGAGTCGAGCATGAAAAGGGCTTCAGAATGATGCATCCTGATCGTCGTAGAGATCAACGTGTTGGTGGCAAGAATTGATGGGAGAGGGGCGACCGTTGGGTTTGGGTTGTGCGTGAATGAAGAAGAAGGAGGGAGTAGAACGCACGGCCAGGATTTGATCTGGAGAAAGGAACGGTAGTAGTTGAATTAGGTTATTAGAAATGTAAATTTAATTATATATTAAATTGTGTAGTATTTAAACTGCGATATCTCTTTCGTACGAGGTCCGTTTCGGACGAGATTTTTTGCGTTGGCTTCGTATTGACGAGCTCTACGCGATGGAGCTGGATTGGAGTCGGTTGGAGTCAGTGAAAATTTTGGATAAAATTAAACGTGCGTTTAATTTTATTCGAAATAAAAGCTAAAACGGAATTGAAATCAAGGTGAGAACTTCTCACTCAATCGAATCGGTTTCGATTTTATTTTAAATAGTTAGATTTAAAATATTTGAATGCATGTTTGAATGATGATTGTTATCTATTGATTGTTAAAATAGACATTATACGCTGTTAGTAAGCGGATGTTATTTATTAAAAACATATACCGCGAATATTTCATAAACAGTGAAATTGGTATTATATATAATAGCAATATATATATATATTGGCATATGTATATATTGCAGTTGTTGATTTTCCCGCATTTTTTAGCGGATGAGACCCTATTGCGCCGTCTATTAAGCGGATAATATTTATAAATCCCATATACCGCGATAATTCCGTACTGGAGCGGAATTGCTATTGTGCTAATGTTTGTGGATGCAGGAAACAGGTTGGAGGGATCCAACTAGATTCCTCAAATGTATTGATTTATTTACAGATATTATGATATTTGTTGATTATCATATCGATATAGGATATTTGAAGGTCGTGATTGACTATTTGGTGATGTTTACATCATCGGATCCATTTTTCAAGTTTTAAAATAATGATTTTGGTTATTAAAGGAATTTTAAAGTGATTTTTGAAAGTATATGTTTTATTAAAATTTTGAATTGATTTATTTTAAATAAATTAACGTTATAAGTTAATGTTATAAAAAGTTATAATTTTTGTAAAATATAACCAAATTAAGATTTTTGAAATAAATAGTGATTAATTTATAAATTGGTTTAAATTGGGAATTTTGAATTATTATTAACGGTTTATATAAAAGATTTATAAAATTGATATTTATAAATTTAAAATACTGGAATTATAACGAGTTTTTATAAGTAATAAAGTGAAATAAAAAATGGATTTCATAAGTGAATTGAAATTTATAAACTTATGAAATATGAAGTTATAAAATGGATAGATTTTGTAAAATATAAGATTTATAAGTAATCAACTTATAAATCGGATTTTGGCATTTAAAATAAGATAAAAAGGGTTTTTATAAATAGAAGTTTATAAAAATATAAATGGAGTTTATAAACGTTGTTTATCAATCCGAAATCAATTGAATTTGATAAGTTGGATATAGGAATATATGAAAGGAATTATATTCACGATTTTGGACAGTGAATATATTATTAAATGAAATGGATATGTTCTTGGGAAAGGAACATTATGAAATGAAGTTAATGATTTTAAAGACGTTTAAAATGCATTAAATATCGAATACATAGATTTCAACATTTATTGTTGAAATAGACGTTTTCGAGAAAGAAGGAAATGGTGGACTATAACACTGTTGTTATAGTAAATGGTTTTTGAAAGGAAATGTTTTGTATAGTATTGGGATTTATATATCTATTTAAACTTTAATCCCTATACTAGTGATTTTTGGGTCGTCGTAACGATGTTTTACGTAACATTCGTTATTGACCCAAATAAATGTGTTAAGAGAATGATTTCCTTAAGAATGAAATATATACTAAATTTTGATCTAAGTATATTGAATATTTTCACATGTTGAAAATAAATAGATTTGTGATATACTTATTATTAAATAAGTATGGAAATATTTTACCAATGTGAAATGAACGTTTTAGAATTTATCCTCGTAAGATAAATTGAAAGTGAATATTGAAAATCGATTGAAATCGTATATTCATAAATATTTTGAAATATAAATTCACCATGGAATTTATAGAAGGGAATTGGATTTGTTTAAAAATAAACGTTGATTTATTTTTAAAGTGTGGGAATAAATTTACGAATTTGGAACGTAAATATAAAATAAATCGGTAAGGATTTATTTAAATTGGTTTAAATGAATCAATTTGAAATGAAAATATTTCCGAGTAAGGAAAATGATTGAAATTTGTTTCCAAAAGTGATAAAGGAAATAAATAATTTGAAAATTAGTTTTCAAATGTTGAAGTGTGGAAAATATATATATCTTGTAAAGATATTTTAGAAAATAAATAATTTGGAAAATTATTTGGATTTGGTGGTGTTGAGCATGCCTATTGATAGTTAAATAATCCGACTATCAATATTTACCTTTAAATAGGTATTTGTTGTGAATTGTTGAATTTGAATGCCACACTTATTTTTGAATAAGCGCTCACTATTCGGGTTAGCCGGGAAAGGACCTTGGGGTCGTATAACCCATTCCGAGTATGTGATACGTCGTTATGGATTGCATTTGATGACCGGTGTTGAAGACCGGATGTTTATGAAAACGGAAGGATTACCGTCGAGTTACTCTACATCGGCTGATCTCCGATATAGAGGTTTTATCACCCTTAGTGACGGGAAGTCCGGTCGTGATTAGTGAATATCCGGATTGCAAGGACTTCTTTGTAAGTGCCTTCGGTTTTGTTCGAGCCCGGAACAGACTTGTATGGATTGTATGTCTGACATTACAAATTGAGATATAAAGCAGATTTCTTTCAAATATATTTCTGTTGGTGGCGGAGAATCTATTCTTTTAGCTTAACACCCTTCTCTGAGACGTACGAGCTCAGAGGTTATGTAGTTGAAGGTTATCAGCGATATATTCCCAATTTGGTAATGTGACATGCTGAGTGTTGCTGTAAATGATCATTGTGTTGATTATTTGTGATAGGATCATTTGTTTGATCGTCTATCCTGGTGATCATTTCTATGATCATTTGTTGACCCAAAGCATGGCTTTTGTATAAAGTGTGTTTTGTGGACGTAACTTCGTCGAGCCTCACACCCCGTGAATGGTCAAAACAGGAAAGATGCGGCAAGGTTATGAGGGGTAGCGCCCTTTAGGGTATGTGCATTTCCTTCTGGAAAAAGGTGGTATCATGGTATGGAGCCCAGATACTTACTCATGTTGAAAACACTTTATGATTGTGTGAATTGATTGCGAGCGCTCGGTGAAAGGTCCCAAAGTACCGGGGGATGGCATACTCGTGTAGTAGTTACCTAGTGATAAAGGTAACCCGGCCTTGTGTTGGCAGAGAGCTGGTTAAGTTCTCGGGACGTCCATCCAGAGGCGTTTCCATGTGGCAATGGGAAGTTCCTTGGCCTGATCATTCGTTGGAAATCCAAAGAAACAATACGATCTTGTACGGTATTAGTTGTAGAACCTATCATTCACTTATGGTGGCGTCCCACTGTTTGGATGGTAGCTATAGTAGGCATAGTTCGGAATGTCTATGTTGGCTAAGATTTATATTCTACTTTCGAAATAAATTTTTCCTACACTATGCACTAATAATAATATCAAATGTTCTTTTAAATGCGTATCAAGCATCTTTGACTATCATAAGGAGAAATCTCCTCCGATTCTGCGTTTGCATTGTGTGTGTGTGCAGGAGGCCTTATGGTAGTCTCATTTTTTAAAAGCATTGCGAATTGACTTTAAAAGTATTCCTCTATTTTGATTTTAAAGATAAATAAGCTGTTTTGAGTTCTCACACCAGTCACATGACTGACTCGGAGTTTATTGTTTTCCTTCCTAAACTCTGGGTGCCCACCAATTTCCACACGGGCAGTTAAGAGTTAGGTTTATCAGGATATTCTGGATATTCTGGAGTTGCTGGAGGCAAGATGGATGGCATGGCGTATTACTAGTATATAGTATTTTTTTTTCCGCTGCACTATTTGTTGTTGTTGTTGTTGTACACTCTGATGAGATGATGTAATGTAATGTATAAAATGTAATAACTGATATAGTTCTTTGTTTAAAGATTATTCATTTATTATTATATGTTGTTCCGCTGCGAATTGTGAGATTCTGATGTTGTTCTGTTATTTCTTCTGTTCTGTTCTATCTTTTTCTATCTTCTTCTACTCTTTTTTTTCTTAAACCATAACATTTCGGGTTTCCGGCCTTCGATTTCTCGGCAGTCGATAAAGTGAGTATCGATGTTGAATTTTCGAAAGTCGAAAATTTTCGGGACGTTACAAGAGATCATTAATTAATATAATTAATGATGTAAATTAAGAATTGTTTAATTAAGAAATAATTAATAATGTGAAGATTAATTTATGTAATTAATTAAGAATAAATGTAATTAGTTTAAATAAAGTAATTCAAAGTTAATTACTCGGAATAATTTAGAATAATTAATTTGTAAAATTAATTACTTATTGTAATTAGAAAATGATTAATCAAAGGAGTTAATCAAGATAAATATCTAGAGATTAATTAATTAATTTGTATAAATTTAATTATTGGTTGTATAAGCAGGATTTATAGAAAAAGTGATTAATTTAATTTACTTTAAATTAATTAGAGATAGAAGTAGTTAATTTAATTCATTTTAAATTAATTACAAATGGTGAGATTATAAATCATTGATTATGGATGAATGAAATTAATATTTCATTTGATGGTTGTGAACTCAGATATGAGATGAATAATATCTAGGTGACTTGGATGTTTGTTTAAGCATGACAGTAATTATTATCTGATTGGGTTGATAATTTTGATTAGCTGTTTATGATGATGATATGATTATCTACTGTGATATTATGAATTATCCATCTGTGTATATTTATGATTTTGAATTAAACTGTTAAAGCTAAATAGACAACTTGGCCCTAAAAGACACGTTTTGGATTTTGATGAGACCGGGATCGGTTTTCCTTATTTGGAACATCCAAAAACCACATCGATTCCAAATTAACTATAGGTCGTGAATCTGAAGTGAAGATGAAGATTCAGAATGCAAGGGTTGTCGTCGTTAACTCTGAGGGTGATTCCAAAATGAGTGTAACGAGATGATGCCTTTGGTTTCGTTCGAACCCGGAACGAACTTGTATGGATTGAATGCTTTCAACACATCGTCAGGTGGGCGAAGAGCATTCTAAGAAATATTTTCTATAAAGGTAATCGCAGCCTCAAGCCTCATCAACCGGGAATGGCTAAAACAGGGGAGGTGCAGCAAGGTTAGGTGGGTCATGCCCAAGCAGGACAAGCTTTTCCCCTGTCTAGATGTCCCTTTTTATTCGGCTGTGTGGGCGGTTGGATGTACACCAACTGCGGGGTTATCTTGTTCGGGACTGTTCAGTAAGAAATGGTTCCGGCCTTGTGTTGCAGGGGGTCGGGATTGATCCTCGGTACGTTGATCTAGGCCACGTACTGCGACGGGCGGTACCCCAGTAGCCCTGCCATTGTATGGAATCCACAATCCAATAAGTGCCAACGGTTTTGATTGTATTACCCACTTTTGTGGCTAGTAGCTGGAATTTAATGAATGTAACAATTTCGGCTATTTTCTATTTACTTGAAAACCCTAGACCTATTATAATATCACAGAATTTCCTATCAAATGTTTTGGTTAGCGTAAGGTAAAAACTTTTCCATGTTTATGTGTGGGGAGTCTTACGTGATACCTTTTATTTTCAAAATATTTTCAAAGTTAAGCAACTTTAACCTGTTACTCATACCAGACCCATGTCTGACCTGGAGTTTATTTTTGTTTTTCATAAACTCTCGGGTACCCAAATTTTTACGGGTAGCCAAGGGATTCAGGTTAGCTTTGACGAATTCTGGAGGAGCAATGGAGCAGGTGGCTTCAGCGTTGTAGATATATATATTGTTCCGCTGTGTTGGTATCTCTGAGTCGTATTGTTTGAGTTGTTTTGTGTATTGAGTTGTATAACTAGACAGGTGTTTATCACTGTCTAGTACGTGATGTATTATCTGTATAACTCTGATTGATGTTGTATATTATGTAAATACCTATGTGATTATTATAAATTATTCTTTCCGTTGTGAGATTCTGATGTTGTTGTTCTTTCTTCTCTATCTTTTCTATTTTCTCATCCCTTTCTTTCTTCAAGAACGATACGTCTTCCTGGGCGTAGGAAGTCGGGTCGTTACAGTGGTATCAGAGCGCTAGGTTGAGTGAATACCTAGGCTCTTGAGTATTTTCTTTCCTGAGAGAGCGTATTTGTAATTTGATATATGTATATTTATATTTATTTCTACCTCTTGTTGGGTTACCTGTTCAGGTTTTCCAATATGCTATAAAGGTAGATAGGTAGTGGTGTGTGTAACACAACTATCAATGGTTGGAAGTGTAATTGTCGAGACTGTAGGCCTAATACTGTCTCGAGTAAGTTTTGGACGGTGTAAGGATGTGTAATTGTCGAGACTGTAGGCCTAATATTGTCTCGAGTAAGTTTTGGACGGTGTAAGGATTTCATTGATCTCTGAAGGAAACCTGTTAAGGTTCGGAGTTCATCTTTGAAATGTAAGAGTTTGGTTGAGCTAGAATCTGGATCTGTCGGTTGGGCAGAAGTAAGTCAAGATATTTTGATACATCAAGGTGTAGTAGCTGTGTGATGAGACACAGTGACTATGGATATCTCCGACGATGTTTCTTTGGAACAAGTAAGGAAGTGTGTCTGCTTCGGTGTTGTGGCTGTGCTCAGCTGGATGTTTTGTTTGTTTGAGGTCCGAGTTTCTCGAAGAGCTTTGGATAGGAAATCTTAGCATCTGTGGCAGCAATGCAGCTTGGAATGTTTTCGGTGTTGGCAAGAGATCTTCTGGCTTAGCAGATTTTCTGTAATGGAATTCAGAAGTAATTATGTATACCCGTTTCTTCGATGGATTGGCCACATAAGTGTAAGCTGTTCTGATTTGTAAAAAGAGAGCAGTATCATTGGAATTTGGCTGTATAGATCGCAAAAGTGACTTGCGATGATTTGGGTGTTCTTTGGGGTTTCAGAGATTTTTCTAGATGTCTTCTGGAAGTTAGAGTTTTGTTAACATCTGGAAATTGAGTTTGGTGAAGCAGCTCAGAATTTTGGAGGAACTTTTGAGTTTTATTTTTGGAATGTGTTGACCAGTCTGTGCTTGAGTTCATAATCAGCATTTTCATCTGTTCAGTCAGAGTTGCGCAGTGGAAGCATGGTGGCATCTGTTTTAGTTTGGAAGCAATTGGATATTGCAGTGTTTGGATTAGAGAGTTCTATGGGAAATGTTTCAGGATCTGAGACCAGATTGGAGTGCACCTGTTTTATCTCTCCGAACGAGAGATGTGAGTTCTGTTTTCCGATTTTGGAATAGAGTTGTGTTCTGAGTTTTGGTTAATCTTGGAAAGATCCATTTGTTGGATTGTCTTTGGTTCAGTTTGTTTATAAGGGCATCAGCAAGGGTTGAGCTGATCGGGAAAGATGAAGGAAGCCCAGGATCGTCCAAAGAGTTTTGTGGATTAGAGACGAAGAAATTTGGAGTCCGTAATCGGAGATTTGATTTTGGATAAGTGTTTGGTTTCAGAATTGGATTTTCAGTTTGGATAACTGGAATTCGGAGCGTTTCACGTGTAAGATCTATCTTTGATTTTAGAGTCAGCAGTTCAGGGGACTTCGGTTGTTGGGCCGGACTTGAGTTTGGTCTGATATTTTGATTTGTTTTGTAGATTTAGATGAGGAGGAACTCTGTAGTTTAGTAGTAGTATTAGTTGTTTCGATTCTATAGGGCGAGTAACCCGGTATTTATACTTGGGGAAACTCGAGAAAATTGTATTTAGAATTTTGTCTGGATAGTTAGATTTGTTTGTTTGGATGAATTGGTTGCTATGATTGTTAGTTTAGGGTTGATATATGCTTGTGTTTCAAAATTTAAATTTGTAATTGGATTATTAAATTACCTTTGTTTTAAATTTCGGGGACGAAATTCATTTGAGGGGGGAAGAATGTGATATCCCGAAAATTTGGGACAATATCAATTTAATAATGTACATTAAAAATTAAATTGATTTTGATAATATTTGTTAATAATTTAATAATCTTCTTTTAAATTAATATTTAACTGATAATTTATCTTTTAAAAGTTAATCAAATTGCCTTCTATTTATAATGTATATATCTGTATATATTGTAAATGGATAATCTTTGCTTTAAAATTTAATAAATAGACATGTTTCTAATTCTAATATTTTTGATAATTTAGAAATTTGATATTTAAGCTATTTAATAAATGATCATATGATTTTAAATTACTCAAGATTTAAGTTTAGTTTGTTTAAAATAATTTTAGCTTACATTTAAATTTAGCAAAAAGGGTTGTTTAATTTGTTTTAAATTTAGCTTGATAAAATTAAGTAGTTTATTAATAAAGAGATAAATTCTTTTATAAATCATTTTGACTTAATAATGAGCTCTATTAATTATGTAAATGTTTACAAATGAATTTTTAATAAAATTGTTATTTCAACTTTAATTATGTATATGTGTGTTTGAATGAAATTTATGATTTGGTAATTAAAAATAAAGGTTTCAAAATGTTCAAATTAAAATAAACATTTATTAATATTAATATAAGTATAAAATAAAATAATAATAAGTAATCAAATATTTGTTAGTCTATGTTTAAAAAATAAAGGAAAAAAATAAAAGTAAACACACATGCTAGAAATAGAACTAAATACTTAGACTAAATTTATAACAAATAACTAAAGTAACTTTATATATGTAATAAAGCATAACCAGACTAAAGATAAAAAAAAGTAAGAATAAGGCCTGTAAGTAATTTATAGTGTAAGCTAATGCAAAGTAAAATTCAAAACACATGCTTGTAAGTATGCAAGACAAAATAATAAAAGTATGCAGGCAAGAATAGGAAAGAAAAGACAAGTATGCAAAGCAAAATAAATATCTTCATTCTAATCAAATGGAAGTAGTCAAAGTATGAAAATAACAGTTCACTAAAGATGTATATTATAGTTCGAACTAGAAACAATAAAACAAATATTTATAAACATGTAGCTTCATATACAAGCTAAACCTTAGTCCGCAGATTGTACACTTACACACACGTATCTTTTAGCAGCTGAACCAAAATATACTTATGTCAACTAATAGAGAAACAAGTATGAAAACAACATGATAAATATCTAAGCATAAAATTGGGTAAATTGAGACACAAGTACATTAGCATTAATGACACCATTTATTAGCAGCAAACAAGTCATTTCTAATTATTATTTTTTCAGCCTCCTAATACAAGATTTGGCCTGATAAAACAAAACTCATAGTATCTGCAAATAGCTTGTCTCAGATGCCACCTTCCCTTATAAGCTTCTTTTTATACATGCTTCCTTATTCAGTTCGTTCAACATAGCATAGCATAGCAAACATTTATATTTTTATAACTGAAGCATCATACATCAACAAAGGCAACAAGGTTAAGGAAATTAATCAAATAATTTCTCAATTTCAAAGTATTAGCTGTTGCAAAACAAGAATGCTCTGTCCCTTCCTAATGCAATGGTGAGTAACATTTTTTTTAAAAATAACTTAAGTTCTAAACTTACTGTATGTCAATACTTGATTGTTTAACAATATTTATGTGAATGTTTATGTGTTCACTCCTCTGTGCAACTGTGAAATAGAAACATCTGCATGTTACCCTGTAACACCATCCTGTTTATGACTTCTGAGCTCATGTACTACTTCAAAAATTATCTATGCTCAATATATTGATTTATATGGTTTAGTATCTAAACAAGATGGGTTTGTTTAATCATTAAGCAAATGTTAAAATTTGTATTATAGCCTGTAAAGTAGAAGTGCTCTGTGAAAACTTAAGGAATAGGCAATTGTGTGATATGCATGAAAATTCAAACACTCTAAATCATTAATCTAGGTTTATAAAGGGAATTCTTACCTACAATTAGGATTTTTAAAACAATAATCATATTTTTATGTTTAGTAATTAAAGAGCTTTTCTGAGGAGAACATTTTGGGGTTTCTTGGGTATCACTGGTGATACCAGAGGTTGGAGAGGCTGGAATACGGTCTGGCGATGGAGGAACGACTGACGAAGAGGGGAAAATTTCTTGATGTTCGATTTAGTTAGGGTCGAGAGTGCGGTAGGGAATTTTTGTTCAGAACCCTAATTTTGTTCAGTGGGATAAAGGTGCTCGGCATTTACTCTCTGTAGTGTCGAGTGTATTGGGTTTGTGGGAGATGGAAGGTGGGGCATTAGCAAAGCAGTAGCCGGAGGCGTTGACTTTCTGGTGGTTGAGGCAGCGTGTGTAAGCCGTTGACAGGTTTGGTGGTGGTGGGAGTATTGTTGTTCCAGGTTTCGAATTCGAGTTCGTTTTCGAATTTGAGACGAAGATGAGGCTCTGGCAACCGAGGGAAGGAGTATGGGTGATCGTTGACTTGGTCGGCGTTGTGGCAACGTTGGAAGATGATCGGAGATGCCGTGCACGTGAACGTGCACGAGTTGTTGAACCTGAAGATTTTGATGGGTGCAGGGTTTGACCTCGGGACGAACTCGAGTCACTCGAGTAGATGACTCGAAGCAAGAGGGGTAAAGTCTCTGAGCATTTTGGGTTTGCGTCGAGTCTGTTTTTGTTCAGGCCTTGTTAAACTGGAAACAGAGTTTGATTGTAAAAAAGAAAAACAAATTCAAATGAAACCTATTTAAAGCAAATAACTAATAGATTTAGACTAAGTTTAAATTCAGTTTGCGGAATGAATTCAAACTTATATTTTGAAATCTAAAATAAGTTTAAATATTTAAATAAATTTCAGGTTGACAAACCTGAAAATTTCCAGATTTTTAAAAAATATTTAAATCTGAAATAACGACTCTAACCATAGAATAAATTTGAATTTTTAAGGTATTGATTCAAATGAATATTGAAATCTTAAGATTTTAAAATAGATTTGGATGTGAAAATCGAGTTTCTAATTTAAGTTGTTAAAAGGAAGTTTAGATCAAAGTTTTAAAATCAAAGATAAATTGACGAAATTTAAGTTTACTTAAAATCCAAATCTAAAGCTTAAATCAGTTTTTTGAATATGAATAAGTTCAAATAAAATGGTTCTGAAAAGTAAATTTGTTTCAATAAATAATTAACTTGATTTTGAGGATGCTTTTATTAAAGATTTTTGAATAAAAAGTAAATGAATGGTTTAACTTGAAGTTGCAAGTTAAAATAAAAATGTATTTTGGAAATTTAAATTTGAATTAAAATTCAAGTAGTTTAATTTAAAAGATTTTCTTATGTAAGTTCATGTGTAAATGTTATTTACATTTATTTAAAAGATTTTAAATTGAATTTAAATTATAATCATTTTGAATCTTCAATTCAAATGATATTAGAATTTAAAATTTAAAATGTAATGATAATGAAGTCATTAATAAAGAAATAAATTATCTTAAGGGTAATAGGGTAATTAAGGAATGACATGTATTTAAGTTAATAATTTAAATTAATTTATAACTAAAGATCAACTAAGAAGTAAATTAAGAAATGATATTAAATGTAGACAATTAACTAAGGATTATTAATTAATTCATATATAGGATTAATTTTGAATAATTAATTAGATTAATTGGATAAGCTATTGTAAATTGTTAAATGTAATTACTTGATAAAAGTAATTAAGAGATTAATTACTTATGGTAATTAATAAGATGATTAATTTAAGTTAGTTAATTTATTTTAATTAATTCAAGGAAATCATTTGATAAATTGATAAGTGTAATTACTTAGTGTATGCAATGGAGCAAAATTACTTAAGGAAGTAATTAATGATAATTGCTGTATGTAATTAGTGAAAGATGATATGTTAATAAAGTAATTTGGATAATTACTTTTGAAATTAATCAGAGGATTAATTAATGGAGATAATTAATTATGGGATAATTAATTTATTTATATGAGTAATTAAGGATAATTAATTACTGGTTGATATTAATCAAAGGTGATTAATAATTGTGTTTAATTAAAGATTAATCACTTAATGTGATTAATAAAGTAAGTTAATCTGAATTAGAGATCATCAATTAATATAATTAATGATGTAAATTAAGAATTGTTTAATTAAGAAATAATTAATAATGTGAAGATTAATTCATGTAATTAATTAAGAATAAATGTAATTAGTTTAAATAAAGTAATTCAAAGTTAATTACTAGGAATAATTTAGAATAATTAATTTGTAAAATTAATTACTTACTGTAATTAGATAATGATTAATCGAAGGAGTTAATCAAGATAAATATCTAGAGATTAATTAATTAATTTGTATAAATTTAATTATTGGTTGTATAAGCAGGATTTATAGATAAAGTAATTAATTTAATTTACTTCAAAATTAATTAGAGATAGAAGTAGTTAATTTAATTCATTTTAAATTAATTACAAATGGTGAGATTATAAATCATTGCTTATGGATGAATGAAATTAATATTTCATTTGATGGTTGTGAACTCAGATATGAGATGAATAATATCTAGGTGACTTGGATGTTTGTTTAAGCATGACAGTAATTATTATCTGATTGGGTTGATAATTTTGATTAGCTGTTTATGATGATGATATGATTATCTACTGTGATATTATGAATTATCCATCTGTGTATATTGATGATTTTGAATTAAACTGTTAAGGCTAAATAGACAACTTGGCCCTACAAGACACGTTTTGGATTTTGATGAGACCGGGATCGGTTTTCCTTATTTGGAACATCCGAAAACCACATCGATTCCAAATTAACGATAGGTCGTTAATCTGAAGTGAAGATGAAGATTCAGAATGCAAGGGTTGTCGTCGTTAACTCTGAGGGTGATTCCAAAATGAGTGTAACGAGATGATGCCTTCGGTTTTGTTCGAACCCGGAACGAACTTGTATGGATTGAATGCTTTCAACACATCGTCAGGTGGGCGATGAGCATTCTAAGAAATATTTTCTATAAAGGTAATCGCAGCCTCAAGCCTCATCAACCGGGAATGGCTAAAACAGGGGAGGTGCAGCAAGGTTAGGTGGGTCATGCCCAAGCAGGACAAGATTTTCCCCTGTCTAGATGTCCCTTTTTATTCGGCTGTGTGGGCGGTTGGATGTACACCAACTGCTGGGTTATCTTGTTCGGGACTGTTCAGTAAGGAATGGTTCCGGCCTTGTGTTGCAGGGGGTCGGGAGTGATCCTCGGTACGTTGATGTAGGCCACGTACCGTAACGGGCGGTACCCCAGTAGCCCTGCCATTGTATGGAATCCACAATCCAATAAGTGCCAACGGTTTTGATTGTATTACCCACTTTTGTGGCTAGTAGCTAGAATTTAATGAATGTAACAATTTCGGCTATTTTCTATTTACTTGAAAACCCTAGACCTATTATAATATCACAGAATTTCCTATCAAATGTTTTGGTTAGCGTAAGGTAAAAACTTTTCCATGTTTATGTGTGGGGAGTCTTACGTGATACCTTTTATTTTCAAAAGATTTTCAAAGTTAAGCAACTTTAACCTGTTACTCATACCAGACCCATGTCTGACCCGGAGTTTATTTTTGTTTTTCATAAACTCTCGGGTACCCAAATTTTTACGGGTAGCCAAGGGATTCAGGTTAGCTTTGACGAATTCTGGAGGAGCAATGGAGCAGGTGGCTTCAGCGTTGTAGATATATATATTGTTCCGCTGTATTGGTATCTCTGAGTCGTATTGTTTGAGTTGTTTCGTGTATTGAGTTGTATAACTAGACAGGTGTTTATAACTATCTAGTATGTGATGTATTATCTGTATAACTCTGATTGATGTTGTATATTATGTAAATACCTATGTGATTATTATAAATTATTCGTTCCGCTGTGAGATTCTGATGTTGTTGTTCTTTCTTCTCTATCTTTTCTATTTTCTCATCCCTTTCTTTCTTCAAGAACGATACGTCTTCCTGGGCGTAGGAAGTCAGGTCGTTACATATAAATTGGTATATTTTATTTAAATTGATTAATTTTTCAAATTTATAATGAAGTAAATGAAGAAAAAATGAAATGTAGCGATAGTAAATTAAAACTAATTATTGACAATTGAAATGAAATCCAATAACGAAATAGTGTAAATTATTGCACTTGGTTATAAAATTGAATATAAGTGAACAAGGGTAAGTGTTAGATAAATAAAGAAATTAGTATTATTAATGGTAATTGGATGAATTCAGTATTATGTAAGTAATTATGATAATTAGTTGGACATATAATAAACTTAAGTGTAATGTAAGGTTAATGGTAACGAGTGTTATAAGTTACCTATTTAATTAGTTTACCAAATTAAAATAGGAAATCGTTAACGTTATATTAATGAGAATTAAGGGAATAACTAAAGGTGTGAATGAAATAAAATAAATAGAAACGTAAATTTATTACTTTGCTAATTGGAATTGGAATAAATTGGGAAATATTAATGTAATAAACATAAACCAATGGTTATACCTATAGGGTGATAATTGATTCAATAACAAACCTAGAAATCAAATATATGGATTAATTGGGAATTTAAAACTTATAATTTATAAATTAATTGAAATTGAAACTAAGTGTTGTAAATTGTGAAATGTCCAATAATAAGTTAATAAGAGAATTTGCTTTAAAGGATTTTAAATTACTGAATAATCCAAAGTGATAGAAATTGGAAATAATGATAATTGAATGGAAAAGTGATTTAATTTAATTTAATATTAATTTATTTAATTAATTGAAATATAGCTATTTTGGCCACTAACTCGGATTTCGACGGAACCAGTTTCATCGGATCCGTAAAGGTGAATTATTATAGGATTTCAAGTTTCGTATCGATCAGACTTGTCGTTTGATCGAACGGACTTGAAATGCCTAGAAATCAATTTAATTAAAATTTGAAATCAATTTGAAATAAACTGATTTTGACATAGATGAAATTAGGACTTGAAACTTGTTCCATTGATTTTAAAATATTTATAAATATCTATTTTGATATATGGGTTGATCCATTTTCGTTCCAGAATCGAAACTAGCTTTTCGGGTCGCTTATTGTTCAATCAAGTCGTGTCCATTCATCTCTATTTTTGATACCTATATATACCTCGTTATATACCCTAGCCACTCCTTATTCTCATTTGTATGTATGTATAATTCAACTGTCTCTCCTCCTCAATGGCAGACAAATAAATTCTCAATTTCGAATCCAACTTCAAAACCAAATCTACACAAACTTTATCGAATTATATATCGATCTGAAGCTCTCGACCAGCGCATCGCTGATCTGTAATTCGTTTTTTAAGCTAGAACTTTGTCTGTCCAGAAATTGAAGACCAAACTGCGGCCGTTCATCAAGTCGCAATCAACTGCGACCGATCGTCGATTGAAGGGTACAGGGCGGTGGAGATCGTCGTACAAAACTCATCGTGGTGGTTATTCGTCGTTTCAACGGCCGGACTGGTCGATTTAATTCAATTAGGGCTGCAAACGTCGGCGGCAGCTGCTATTTTTTGTGAGCGCGGTGATCGTCTGGAGGTCGGAGAGCATGCCGAGGCGTTGTGTGATGGTCGACGTCGCTGTGGCGTGACCGGAGGCGGGTGTGGCTGTGTTCGGCAACGTCTATCTCGATGGCAGCTAGGGTTAGGTGCGTTGAAAGGTGCATTCATTTTTGGAGAGAGGAAATAGGTGACGTGGAAAGTATTTTTTTATTTTTATTTGTTTTAATAATTTGAATTTCAATCATTCTAATCTTAATAACTTTCACTTATGAGGTCCAACTCACGCGCGGTTTTCTCCACTAGGTTCGTATTGGAATTCCGAACATTTTGTCGCGGTTTGGACGGATACTAAGACTGTCTAAATTTTGGGTTTAAATTGGATTTAAATTCAATTTAAATTCAAAATGTGAGTGTTTTAACCCACTCGCAACTTCTAAAATTTCTTATGTTTGTTAAATTGATTTATGATGTGATTAGAAATTTATTTATGACTGTTTGACATATTTTGAATCTTCATCTCAGTTTATTTGAATTTATTTGGATAAAATAGTTATTTAATTTATTATTGAATATAAACTGCCAGTAAATACATATTATTTATTACCTGTTCTATATTGATGTTATTGATTAAATTGGATGATGATTGTGATAAATGTTTGATGATTGATATTGGATGAATGGATGTTATATTTTATATTGTTATAAACTGCAAGTTGTTATGGATTTTTTCATTCAGAATTGCAGTTTGAGATAATATTTAACCGTATTTATATTTTAAATTACGGATTGAAATGATAAATATCTGTATCACTTGACCATAGAATAGAAAATTATATATAGACATTGTGGTCTATATATAAAAATACTTTTTTTTGAAATGATTTATATGGTTTTTTAAAGAAATATATGGTTTTATATAAATATTGATTTTGGATATTATATAAATGTTATTTTATCCTTGATTTTAAGCTATGTATAATTTGTTTTAATATAGAATAAGCTTAAAAACAAGTTGATTTTTATTGAAGATAATATGGTTAAGTATTTAAATTATTTTTTAATATAGAGTTTATAATGATTTTAACAAATTAAGGTTGGAAGATAAATTTGGGATTTATTTGAAATTGAATTTATTTAAGAATTAAACTCAAATAAGCTTGATGTAGAATTTATTAAATTTGAAATTTAGAAGGTATGATGTTTATAACTTTATTTTGGTTTAAGGTGAATTAAATGAATATTTCAAGTATAAATAAATTGAAGGAAAAATTTAGTTATTTGTAATTTGAATTTTATTTAAATGATAATGGATGTATTATGTAAAATATTTGAAAACTAAATCAAAATCGTAATTACCGAACTAGTTTTGAAATTTTAAATACTTAAAAATTTAAATATATTGAATCTGAAATGGTTTATTCCGTGGATCAAATCTGTTTTTAAATCGATAAAATTTGGAATAGTTATTTGAAAACTGAATCATATTGAAATGTATGATTTGGTATTTGGTTAAATTTAAAATCGAGAAATTCGAGTTGTTTTGGAATTGATTTGTGAAATTGAAGAAGCTATTTTATTATATAAAGTATTTTAATATTTAAACCATTTAAGTAGTGAAAGTTATGTTTCAAAGTTATGAGTTTCAAACTATTATGATTTGAAAGTGTTATATTTTAAGTGGTTTTGATTTCAAAGTGTTATAACTTTGAAAATGCTATGACTTTGGAAAATGGATATATTTAAAATAGAAATGATATCTTATTTGATTTTGAAATGGAAATGATATCGTATTTATATGGTTTTTGAAAGGGCAATGATATTTTGGTTTTTAAGTATAAACTATTTAAAATGACTGCGGTGTTATAATAACGTTTGGTTGCTAAAGAGACTGGGACCAGAAGTTGTCATACTCTCTGCCAACTCCGAAAACCACTTTGACAACCATGTACGCGGTGGAGATTCCAGAATGAAGTAGGATAGTGGAGGCATTCTATTGAGGTATGAACGTGGACCCGACTCTCGTGAGTTGGTATAACGTGGCTAAAACAAGAGCAATTCTCGGGCCAAGGAGGTATCCCCTCTTATCGGACACACTCCTTCGATATTATATTCTGACTTTGGATTGATTTGGTTTTTTTGATTTTTGATTTCGGAGGTGTGGCTCGAGGTGGATGGTAGTAGCTGCTACGCGTTACCACCATCCCGGATGCGTAATTGGTATATCTACGCTGGCATTGCCTTGTGTGCCGTGTCATCTACCCTAGCGCATCTTATACGATTTTGGTTTTGTACCATATCTATGGAGTGCCCTCTGACGACGTCCAGTACGGGGGAGATTATGGTACTGTATAGACTATGGGAATATGAAATTGTGTTAAGGTGGAAAATGTAAAGCCTTAACGCTATTGTTAATTTATATTATACTTTACTGTAGACACTATTATAATAGCGTATATTACTACATAGTAGATAGTTTAATGGATCCTTAGAAGATATGAATCCCAAGCATCTCTTAAGTTATTGCACTTACATTAGATACTGGATAGGAGATGTCAAGCCCCGTAAACATCTCCGACGCCGTTTACACTCATATTTATTTACCATTGATTTAATTCACACAAGATCTTTTAGTTCTGACTCGAGTGTTTTGTCTTTTCAATTCGCTCGGGTCAGTCTGAGCATTTCAGGTTTTGAAGACCTTATTTCTAGAGGACGAAGGCAAAGATTTTATTATTATTATTATTTAGTATATTGTTCGACTGCATCACATTGTTCCGCTGCATTGTTATTTATTATTCTTTGGTATGTATAATTCTGATTCTATGTTGTATAAGTAATCAAATGTTTTGTAAAATAGCTTCATGAACTGTTATTTGATTATTATATTTTGTCATTCCGCTGTGAGATTTTGTTTTTTTATTTCTTTCTCTATTTTTCTTATTCACCTCAATAACGATCTGCTCCTTTGTATGGTTTGAATCCGACGGTGCGGTTTATCGTCGATTTAAAGCGTACAGAAAGACGGGCGGTTACATATTTTTCACAATTAATGAATTTTCCCATTTCATATTGACATAATTGTGTCTTTCAAATGCAATATATTTGAACTCTAAGTATCAATGGTATATGTTATGGAAATAGGTTCTAGTCACCTTATTGGAGAGGGAAGGCTGTAAGGTAAGTTACCATTAGAATCCCTAATAACCGACTAGTAGCTAACTACATTTATGAAGGCTAAATCAATCTTCCTCATTTCGTCCCAAGTAATATCATATAGCTAATTGCATTTACAAAAGTAACATCGACTTATATATCAATTGCGGTTATAATTTCTAAATTTATACTGTATATTCCATTAGTTGCTTGTTTGTAAGAAATATAATGTGTATTTTCCTAAAATTATGACGAAGCATAAGATCATTTTTACACAATTAAGTTTTAAAGGTTGCAAACCTGACGTAGAATTTCTTTCAAAAAGAAGCATGCATTTTCCATGAATGGAATTTTAGGACTACAGATTTATTTCAGCCCAAAGGTGTAGGGGAAAATATAGCCGGGTTATTATCTTATAAGTGGGTATCTTAATGATATAGGACATGGCATGCTTTAATGGACGAGGTAGTCTTTCTGTTAAGATTATTACTCTAATATTCTAATTCAATTTCTACATCCCACCGTTCATAATTATGGAGTCACGTTGAAATTTGCACATAACTAATGTTTCCAGATGTTTAAAGAGCAAGAACCATTTTTTTATTTGGAACTAGCTAGGAGTTATTAACATTTGATGGTGCTATTTAAATTTTGGAAACATTCAACCTTGATTTTGTTCTACTGTTCTTAAATTTTACATTTTACAGCGGTTATATTTTAGAAATCTTTAAAGACTCTAAAAGTGACTGTTAAATTAAACTAAAAAAAACTTTACACCAATAATTATGAGCTATATATTTTTTATACCAACCCTTAAAGTATGGGCTTCTAGTTACAATTGTGATAAAAGCTAATAAAAACCGAGTTCACCAAATGTATCTACTTAGCTACACTAGGCATACCCTGATTCATATAAAGACTATAAAGTAATTGTAACTTTTGATATTTCATTTTCTTACATAAAAAACACTTTTTATACATTTTAATATCATAGGGCCTCTATGGAAAGCCTATAGTGTTTTAAAGAGTAGGGATTACCCCAGTGAGGCAAGTATTATGGTTATATTTGTAATCTATCCTTTTGATCAGGCAATATTTGGATGGACAGAACAAGTTGGACTTGAAAGCTACCAAGGTAGGAAGCTCAGAGAGATATCCACAAAGTCCAGAAACCAAGTGAAACCAGAGTCACCAGATGGGAGCAAGGCCGTCTCATAAAATTCCAAAGCTAAATCCATCTAATTGATGGATGGTGTTGATCCATAAAGCTTCCCTAAAATTGCCTCATTTTTCTCTCACTACCAAGCTATGATGCCAGCAACTTATTTTAGGCTACACTTGAGCGATCACATGTAATTTTCTAGCAAACGACTTGAGCATCTAAAATCAGCAACTCCATTCCACCACTGATCTATCTTATTAACTCGAAAAAAAGTTTATAACAACGCAAAAAAGATGGAAATCATGAGCTAACAATGAGTTGCCACATCACAAAGCATCGAAACTGATCAATAAGAAGATCTTATGGATCGGTACAGATCCATGCCCATGGAATGGTGCCGATCCATCAATATTTCTAACATGGTCATGTCTCTTCTAGGCTAACTGCTACTCGAACATAGAGATTGTGGTGGAAGACATGGTGGAGCCTTTCTCGACGGCCTACAGCTATAAATAGAAGGCTAGAGGCTCATTTCAGGGGATCCTTTTAGCTTCCTCGCAACTATTCCATAATTCTTTTGTAACCCCGTGCATCCTTAACGATTCATAAGAACTATACTTGCAAAACAACAATATAATCAATAAAAACTCTAAGTGGATGTAGGCATCAGTTGGCCAAACCAATAAAAACTTTGTATGTTCTCTTTTACTCATTTTCCATCAATATTTCTTCATTTACTTCTCTTCTAAAATCTATTGGCTGTTGTGCCACTTTTTGGTACTAACATTATTTCTACAACTATGTAACCAAGATAGCTGTAGGGCTCGAACAATTTAGAATACATTTTCTATCTTGAAGATTTTGAACACACTCAAATTTTAGCTTAATTTTTTTAATACTACGTACCATACTAAAATTACCGCAAACATTATATGTATGAACGTGGTGTAAAATTGGTTATGTTTGATTATTAAGTGTTATCCAACTAATGTTATAATATTTCTATAATGTACTATACGAAATCTTACATCAATATTTCGTATAATCCAAAATCAATTCTTAACTGTTATCCGATTGGTATTTCTTATATAAAACCTAGTTGAAGTGTTCGATGAATTAATATTTCGCATAATATAATATTGACAGGATTAAAGTGTAGGCTAAAATTCAGGCTAATACATTACATGTATTTCTGGCTAAAGTACAAGCTAAAGCAAGTCTGAAGTGTAAGCTAACAATTTCAAAAGCTAAAGTGTAGGTTGAAGCAAATTGAAGGCTGAAGTAGAGTCACTACACCACTACTAAAAATGAAAGTGAACTTGTGCAATCTAGATTGGTTAAACTTAGAAGTTAACCTAATTAGTTAACAGAAAAGGAGATTTTAATTGTGATGAAAATAGAGGATGCGGGTGAAATGATTCATCAATTGCTTAACCAAACACCCAGTTCAAATTACAAATCAATTACAAAGTTTTGTTATCTAAAACTTTAACAATTTAGAGCATTTTTATGTGAGTTGAGTTCTTTGTTCCATATTTTAAAGAAATAAGTTGAAACTCAGTATATGAACTCAAGGAGAAATAAAAAAGAAATGCATAGGTTCTTAAATACATAAATTACCTATGTTGATAGGAAAGTCGACTTCCATTTATTAAAGTTAGTCAACAATTACTACCATAGAAGTAGGATAATTAATTCATAAATTTCAAAATTTTATATTTGAACAGTTTTATTTAACAATTATGAAATATGCTTACTAGAAGTTGATTCTGTTACAAGATTCAACATAGGCCGAGCTATTGTAAAGAAAACGGCATCTTTAATGCATTCAAACTTAGCAGTATGTCACCATAAACATGCAGTTGGAAATTTTGCAACATCAATCCAAACTCTACCTGAATTCAAACTAAAGTAAGGTTAATATATGTATATATATGTGTATATATATATGTTAGTAATGTGTAACAAATAATACTTGTATTGGAATCATGTATCTAGAGTATTGAAAAGTCATGTCCTTTGGTTATTGTCAATTCATGCAATATATATGTATGAATGGTTACTGACATTTGGTAAGAGAAAAAAAATAATAATTTATCTTCCTCTTCAATTCTCAGTTTTAATTTTCGAACACCAACAGAGTGGTACCAGAGCATTAGATCCTGCAATAAATAAAACATAAAAGTGAAGAGTAATGGCTTCCTCAGCAAGCATCAGCTCAAGCAATGTCTCAGCAAGCATCAGCTCCACCTATAGCAATGTCCAAGTACCCTTATTTGAAGGAGAAAATTATGATTTCTGGGCAGTAAAAATGAGACTTTGTTCACCTCTTTGGATGTCTTGGAGTTCATCAAACAAGGATATGAAGACCCAGTGACTGCAGCAGAACCTACAGTAGAAGGAAATGAAATATTAAAAAGAAAAAAATCACAAATGCTAGAGTTGTTGGAATGATTCAAAGAGGAGGGTCAAACACCATATTTCCAAGAATTATGAGAACAAAAACAGCCAAGGAAGCATAGGAAACTTTACAACAAGAGTTTGAAGGGGATTCAAAAGTGAGAACTATCAAACTTCAATCTCTAAAGAGAGGTTTTTAAAATGAAAAAATGAAAGAAAATGAAAGCTTGAATGAGTATTTTAATAGGCTGTCCGAATTAGTAATCAAATGAAGTCTCATGGAGATAGAATAGATGATCGTAGGATTGTTGATAAAATTTTGATTAGCTTAACTGAAAATTTTGATCCTATGGTGGCTGTTATAGAAGAATCAAAGATTTGTCAAGCATGACCGTTCAAGGTTGATGGGCTCACTTAGATCCTATAAGCAAGGATTGTTACGTCGTATAGAAAAGACTGTTGAAAGCGCGTTTCAATCCAAACTCACCATTCAATCAAACAATGAAGCAAATTAATGGTGATTCTTCTAGAGGTGGTAGATTTAGCAAAGGAAGAGGAAGAGGAAGAGGAAGAAACTCATGTGGAAGAGATCAACGCACCTATGGTGGAAGAGGAAGCGATGAAGGATCAAATAAATGGTGTGAAATTTGCAAGAAGAACTCTCATGAAGAAAAAGATTGTTGGAATAAAGGAAAGCCACAGTGTCATAACTACCGAAGATTTAGGCACATTCAAAAGGATTGTCACTTTGGTAAGCCACAACATACAGCATTTGCAGAAGCTGAAAATATGGAAGGCATCATGTTCTTTACATGCCAAAAATCAATTGAAGAATATAAGAATGTATGGTACTTGGACTGTGGATGTAGAAACCATATGACAGGAGATAAAAATGCAACTGGGCAATGGAGAATATGTTGAGTTGAAGGCAAAGGCAACATTGGAGTTGCAACAAAGTAAGGAAGTAAGGTTATTCATGACACCTTTTATGTTCCTAAATTAGACGAGAATTTATTGAGCATTGGACAACTTTTAGAGCATGGTTATTCGCTTCAATTTGAGAACCGAGAGTGTAAAATCTTTGATTCAAAAGGAAGACCTGCTGCTGTAGTAAAAATGACAAATAACAGAAGCTTTCCCCTCCATTTCAATTATGAGAAAAATCACAGCTTAATGGCTAGAGAGGAAGACGACTCTTGTCTATGGCATAAGAGACTTGGACACTTAGACTACAATAGTCTCACATTGCTTTCTCAAAAAAATATGGTGTTCGGACTGCCAACAATTAAAAAGAAACATGGAGTATGTGAAGGATGTGTGCTTGGCAAACATCATCGACAACCATTTCCAAAGGAAGGATCAAGAAGACCCAATGAAGTGCTGGAATTAGTACACACAGATGTGTGTGGTCCTATGAGCACCTTATCTCATGCTCAAAACAGGTACTTTATTTTGTTCATTGATGATTTGAACCGCATGACATGGGTTTATTTTATGAAACAAAAATCTGAGGTGTTTGTTATATTTAAGAAGTTTAAAGCTTTTGTTGAGAAACAAAGTGCCAGGTCCATAAAAGTTTTGAGAAGTAACAGGGGAAAGGAGTATAACTCCAATGATTTTGATAAATTTTGTGAAGAAGAAGGTGTGGAGAGGCAACTAACCTTTGGATATACGCCTTAACAAAATGGTGTATCCGAAAGGAAGAATCAAACCGTTATGGAGATGGCTAAGTCAATGTTGTTTGAGAAAGGCATGCCTAAAGAATTTTGGCATGAGGCTGTAAATACAGCTGTGTATCTACTGAATAGATGTCCAACAAAAGCTGTATGGAATATGATACCGTTTGAAGCTTGGAGTGGAAGGAAGCCTTTGGTAAACTACCTTAAATTTTTTGGAAGTATTTGTTATGCTCAAGTTCCTAAAGAAAAAAGGACAAAGCTTCAAGAAGCAAGTGAAAAATGCATTTTTTATTGGCTATAGTTCCGTGTCAAGGGGCTATAGACTTTACAACTTGAAGACAAAGAAAGTTATCATTAGTAGAGATGTTGTATTTGATGAAAAAGCCTTTGGGAATTGGCAAAAGGAGAAAGTGGAGGATAAAACAGTCCTAGCAGTAATTTTAGAACAAAATTCAACTTCATCTGCAAATAACCAACATGGTACATCTACACCAGGTTCTCCATCCAGCACTCCATCTTCAGCAAGCTATAATTCATCATCTCCATGCTCAACCCTAATAAAAATGAGGAGTTTGAGTGATATTTTGCTAGGTGCAACAATTGTGCAATGGAACCAGAAAATTTTGAAGAAGCGGTTACGGAAGATGCTTAGAGGAAGGCAATGCAAGAAGAGATAGATGCACTTGAAAGGAACAAGACATGGTTGTTGGTTGATACGCCAAAAGACAAAGAAACTATTGGAGTAAAATGGATCTACAAGGTAAAGCATAATCCGGATGGTTCAATTCAGAAGACTAAAGCGAGACTTGTCGCAAAGGGCTATTCTCAACAGCCCGGTATTGACTATGAAGAGACATTCGCTCCTGTGGCATGCCTCGATACCGTTAGAGCTTTAATATCTCTTGCAGCCCAAAAAGGATGGAAGTTATATCAACTAGATGTAAAATCGGCATTCTTGAACGGAGAATTGAAAGAAGAGGTCTACGTGGAACAACCTCAAGGATTTGAGATTGAAGGGCAAGAAGGAAAAGTTTACAAATTAATGAAAGCTCTTTATGGGCTAAAGCAAGCACCACGGGCATGGTATAGCAATATTGATAATTACTTCATGAAGAAAGGCTTTGAGAAGAGAAAGAATGAGCCTTCTTTGTATGTCAAACGACAGGGTACGAATGATATTCTAATTATCGCACTTTATGTGGATGATTTAATTTTTACCGGAAACAATTTAAAGATGATTGAAGATTTTAGAAAAGAGATGATGATGAAGTATGAAATGAACAATTTGGGCTTGTTGCATTTCTTTCTTGTAATAGAAATATCTCAAGATGATGATGGAGTTTTTATTTGTCAAAAGAAATATGCGGAGAAGATATTGAAAAAGTTTGGGATGCTTGGATGTAATCCAACTGATACACCGTTAGTAGTGAATGAAAAACTGAAAAAAGAAGATAAAGGAAGGAAGGTTGATGCTAGTTACTATAGAAGTCTAGTTGGCAATTTATTTTACCTCACTAGTACCAGACCTGATATCATGTTTGCAGCTAGCCTAATTTCTCGGTTCATTCATGAACCAAGTCATATTCATCTAGGTGCAGCAAAAAGGGTGCTGAGATATATTCAAGGCACTTTGGGCTATGAAATCAAATATGACAACAATGATGAAACTACTTTATTTGGGTTTTGCGACAGTGAATGGGCATGCTGTATGGATGAAATGAAAAGCACTTCTGGATATGTGTTTTCACTTGGATCAGGAGCATTTTCTTGGTGTTCGAAGAATCAAAAAACTGTGGCTCAATCTTCTGCAGAAGCTGAATATGTTTCAACTATCCAAGTTACCCAACAAGCAATATGGTTGAAGAAAATTCTAAACGATTTTGGTGAGAAACAAGAAGCTGTGTCAATCCATTGTGACAATAAATCAGCCATTGCTATGGCTAAAAATCCAGTCCATCATGGAAGAACAATGCATACATCCATCAAACATCATTTCATTCGATAAGAAATTGAAATGAAGAGGTGCAGCTAAATTTTTGCAAAACAAATAATCAAGTTGCTGATATTTTCACAAAATCTCTACCTAGAGAAAAACTTCAGAAATTTAGAGAAGCTCTTGGAGTTCAAGAACAACACATTAAGGGGGAGAATGTTAGTAATGTGTAATAAATAATACTTGTATTGGAATCATGTATCTGGAGTATTAAAAAGTCATGTCCTTTGGCTATTGTCAGTTCATGCAATATATATGTATGAATGGTTACTGGCATTTGGTAAGAGAGAAAAAATTATAATTTATCTTCCTCTTCAATTCTCAGTTTTAATTTTCTAACACCAACAATATACATACACACACATGTCTCTATCTGAGGCAAATCTGGTTGGAGTTACACTTCAATTTGTGTCTCTATCTGAGGCAAATCTGGTTGGAGTTACACTTCCATTGGTCAATACCGTCCCTTGTCATATTTAAGTATTTATATATTTATTTGGATTTTATATATATAACTCTTACATTCAAAGTGGATAGATAACATTATATTAGACAAAATATCAGTGACCTACAATTAAAGGAATAAGTTGTATTAATGTATATTTTTAGACTACCAACTCATTTGTACATCCCAGCTTATAAAACTTAAAGAAAACTGGCATGCTGATAATAAATTTTGGTTTATTTATTTTTGCATGACACTGAGAAGGAAGCAGGTTACACTACTTTATAACTTATGCTCTATACTACATTAGAAAGCTTATACATAAATTTTTTTCATAGCTACTATAAGGAAAACTACCATTGGTGTCTCTATCTGAGGCAAATCTGGTTGGAGTTACACTTCCATTGGTCAATACTGTCCCTTGTCATATTTAAGTATTTATATATTTATTTGGATTTTATATATATAACTCTTACATTCAAAGTGGATAGATAACATTATATTAGACAAAATATCAGTGACCTACAATTAAAGGAATAAGTTGTATTAATGTATATTTTTAGACTACCAACTCATTTGTACATCCCAGCTTATAAAACTTAAAGAAAACTGGCATGCTGATAATAAATTTTGGTTTATTTATTTTTGCATGACACTGAGAAGGAAGCAGGTTACACTACTTTATAACTTATGCTCTATACTACATTAGAAAGCTTATACATAAATTGTTTTCATAGCTACTATAAGGAAAACTACCATTGGTGTCTCTATCTGAGGCAAATCTGGTTGGAGTTACACTTCCATTGGTCAATACTGTCCCTTGTCATATTTAAGTATTTATATATTTATTTGGATTTTATATATATAACTCTTACATTCAAAGTGGATAGATAACATTATGTTAGACAAAATATCAGTGACCTACAGTTAAAGGAATAAGTTGTATTAATGTATATTTTTAGACTACCAACTCATTTGTACATACCAGCTTATAAAACTTAAAGAAAACTGGCATGCTGATAATAAATTTTGGTTTATTTATTTTTGCATGACACTGAGAAGGAAGCAGGTTGCACTACTTTATAGCTTATGCTCTATACTACATTAGAAAGCTTATACATAAATTGTTTTCATAGCTACTATAAGGAAAACTACCATAAGTATGATACCTGTACTACACTAGAAAGCTTATACATAAATTATTTTCATAGCTACTTTATACGTTTTGTATTTATGTTTTAATCATTACATAATTACATTTATCAGTAGTAGTAACAATTTTATAATCAACCTGAAAAATACTCACTTATGTTGATAATCTCTTTTATTCAATCATAAAATTCTCTAAAAGATCGCTGGCTTGCAGTTAAATTTCTTACTAAGTGAAGTGTGTACTATGTGCACATGCTGATGATTAAGAGAAAATGGGGCTTAATTATATCTTAGGTGCTCCCTGTTTTATTCTTGAAATGCAACTTAAAATGAAATGATACATATGTGAAATCCAGATGTTACAGTAGCAAGCAAATATTGTGGATAACCTATTAATACCGTAGCATTTAAAAAGATTTAAATAAAACTAAAAAGTCCTTGTATGGCATAATATCCTCTAGCTCTCAACACAAGTAATTATTTGAGTTTAGAAAGTATGTACTTTTCCAATCCAAAGATAATATAATCTGTATATATTTTCCATCTACGTGCATTCACTTTTTAGTTGCATTCACATTTTTTGCCCTAAATCTAGATTTGCATAAGATGATAAATTAGAGTTAATTAGTGATTGCAATTATTTCCAATTGTGTAATAATGGTTTATAGCATCCCATAGTATACCTATTTCATATGTTATCGTGAAATTTTAAAGAGTATGGATAATTTGTGATTGTGTGTGTATATAGTTAGTAAAACTGTATTTTCTCGTAAAATGCGCACATTTAATTAACTAATGTCCCTTAGAGAGTTTTTGGCCCCATCTAGTGAGTGTTGTACATGATCGTTATATAAATAGTCGTTTTTTCAAAAAACGACCATTTATATTCATCTGGAACAATGTTTGTTGGATTTGTCCCTGTATTGGACAAGTTATGAACACAGTAAGCATTTACATTTTGTATACTACTTCGTCTCAAACGGTTCATAAAATTTCGGCCTAACTTTTTTTATTTTTTCCTGCGTACACGCATTTGTGTACTGTGATGTCCCGGAATTTTGGGCAATACTTATTTAATAATTTCCATTTATAATTTATTTTAAATGTGAAATATTGATTTAATAATCTAATTAACCAATTTTTTTTTCAAAACTTAATAATAATAATTTAATTTGCAATTTTATTCTTTTCAAAGTGAAGATATTATTTTAATTGATAAAAATTTATCTTTCTAAGCTAATAAAAATGTTTTCAAATTATATTATACATTTATATATATATATATATTATGATTTGAGGTTCTGTTTTAAATTCAAATAATTTTCGAAGTTAATATTTAAATGTTCTATTTATAATGTATATATATATTTGTATATTTATTGTAAATAGAAAAATATTAGATTAAACTTAAGTAGAAAATGTGTTTTCAAATTTATAATATACATACATATATATATATGGTGATTTGGAAGATTTTTTATTTGATTTAATAAAATGCTTTTCAAAAGCAATTTCAAATTAATTTTATATTTACAAAACACTCAAGAAAGTATAATAGCTTAAAAATAATATATTATTATAAAAGTTTAATTTGTTTTCTTTTAAATTGGTTTCTGAAAATAAATTTAGTTTTTATATATAATATCAATGTTAGATATAATAACTTAAGTTTAAACTTTTAAAATAAAATTTAAATAAATGTTTATTTTCTTTCTTTTAAACTTATCCTTGGAAAATGGATTTTTAAAATATAAATAAAACATAAAGATATAAATACATTTCATAGTTTATATTAAACATAAGTATTTAGGATGATATGTAATTAAGGTTTAAATCATTTGTAATAATAAGTAATTAATTCAATAATCAAATCTAAAACACTTGGCAACTTAAGAATTAATGAGAAGTACACTTGTATTCATAATAATAAAGGTTTGCACATGTGTAAATAAATGGATTTATGCAAGAAAACAAGTGGCCTCTCTTTGTTTAAAAGAAAACTTTGTTTATAATTAATGTTTAAAAGAAAAGGGTCTGTTTATTTTCTTCAGCTCAAAACTTTCTTTTGTTTCTTCATCTTAAAAAAAAGGAAAACAAAAACCAGATTCAAAACTGTAATCAAAACTGAAGCTATTTTAAAACATCAGTTCCAAAATTTTCAACCTGAAGAACATGCAATTCAATATGGCAATCAACAACAACTTTAACAAACAAGGTTTCAAACTCAACTTCAGGAATGAACTCAAACTACAACAATCAAAACAGCAGGCAAATAGATTCAACATCAATTAAAACAATGCCTATCAAATTCAAAGTTCCATGAATCAAAATACAGTATTCTCTCTGTATTCGGAAAGGTGAGTAAATTTATTTAAAAAAATAGATTAAACTTGATCTTATGATTGATGCCTGTTGAAGTAATTATGTTTACAAATATATGGATGTGAATGTTTATGTATGAAGTGTGATGCCTGAAGTAATATTAAAGTTTACACAAACATGTTCTCTGTACTCACCAGACCCAATTCTATTGAAAAGAAATTCATAGCTTCCAATACATTGAACTATAGGTTTGGATTTTTAAAGATGGTATAACTCTAACAGCGTAATTGACATTTTAGAAATTTGTTTCAAAATTTTATATTTAGAAATTAGCCTGAAAAAGCAAAATAACAGTGAAAATCATATTATTTGATAAAAGTCAATCGAGCTATTTCAAACTTCTGATTTTATAATCTAAATTGAAGTAACAAATCATGAATTTAGATATAAAAATTGGAATTTTTAGTTTGGGATTCAAGGTGATATCCTGTGTTGTTTGATTTTGGGGTTTTTCTCATCTGCCGTCGATCGGAGGTGAAGTGTGCGGCGAAGTTTGGCATGAAGGTGGTCGAAGTGTCTGGGAACACAGGAAAAATAGTGGAAGTTGGTATCGATGGCCATGGTGGCCGTATAGAGGCGATGTAGGGTTTGTTTATCAGCTTGGGTCGATGAGGTTGCTGTTGTTTTCTCGATTAGCGTGGCGCAACGGAATGAATCGCTTGTGGAGCAATGGGTTCGTATGATCGAGGCCATCTCTGGTGAAGGTGGCAGATCATCTAGTGATAGGGTTTGTCGTCGGTGGGTAGTTTTGTCGATCTAATTTCTAGAGGCTTTGGGTTGAATTGCTCATTCCTTTTTCTCTGACGATATCGGCAAGTTCGGTGGGTTCGAGGGATGAGGGGAGAATCAGCGACGTGGTGAGAGTCATGGCGATGGATAGAACCAATCAACTTCGTCGTGCACGTGCATGAGGTAGGATTTGTGCATCTGAGTTAATGGTTAGGGAAGAAAAGTTTGGCTAGGGTTTTATTCGTTGTTTTCTCGAAGCTTGACTCGTGTTTGTATCGGGGGTTACTTAGGGTTTCGTGTGTGCTGACTAGTGTATTGCTTGTTCTAGATTTTAAGCTTGTCCAGTTTAAAGTAAAGTGAAAGTTAAAGAAAAAGTTTTACTTAAGTTTGTTCCAGAATTCAAATTCTGTCCAGTTTTAAATTTGAAAATGAATTTTAAATTTTTTAAGGCAAAGCTAAATTTTAAAACAAAGCTTTAGTCAGTTTTTAAAATGTACGAAATGATTAATTTAAAGTTTGATGTTAAAAGAATTTTTGTTTTAAAGTTTTTTTTCAAAGTTCAAACTTTTGTTTAAAATAGTTTTGGTTATAAATATTGCTATAGTTAAATTATGAAATGAACCCCCAAATGTTTTCAAATAAAATATTATTGATATAATTGAATGTGATATACAAAGGTATTTAACTTGAATAAATTTAAAGATGATGATTTTGTGTAAACCAAACTCAAGCTTTTAAATTTAAAAATTTAATTTTTAATTTAAAATGGAAGATAAGAATTTAATGTATGGTTTATCTTAGTTTAATCAACTTTTATTTATAAAGGTAATTTAAGTGTAATTACTTAATTAACTTAAGTGTTAATATGGATAATTAAATTTGGGTAAATTAGTTGGGAAATTAATTAATTGTAATTAATTATTTAATTGAGGGTCGATTAATTAAGGTTAATCAATTAAGAAATAATTAAGTAATAAGTAATTAAGAAGTTAATTACTTAATGTTAAGAAGAATTATTAAAGATAATTACTTAATGAAGTAATTAAAGAAATTAATTATTCAGTTTAACTAATTAAGTAATTGTGGTTAATTTTAATTGATTAATTAAGTTTAATTAATTAAAATAATTACTTAATGATGGGATTAAGTAAAATTACTTAATGTAATTAATGAAGTGAAATTACTTAGTGAAGTAATTAATGAATAATTACTGGATGTAATTAATTAAGGGAAATTACTTGATAGATGGTTGTTAAAGGATAAGTACTTAGGGGAAGTAATTAAGTGATAATTACTCAGTGTAATTAAAGGATCAATTAATGTAATTAATCAAGGAGTTGGTTTAATTGATGAAGTAATTAAGGGAAGTTAATTACTGATTGTGATTAATCAGGTTTGATTAATAAATGTAATTAAGTTTATAATTAATTATTAAATGTAATTAAGAGAACAATTGATTAATAAAGTAATTAGAGGGTCATTAATTAATGTAATTAATGAATAATTAATTGTTTAAATTGATTAATAAATGTGATTAATTGTAAGATAATTAATCAATGAAGTGATTAAAGTAATAATTAATTAATGTAATTAATTAAAGATTAATGTAATTAATTATAGTTAATTAATTAATTAAAAAATAATTAAGATTAATTAATAATTAAAGATTAATTAATTTGTGTAATTAATTTAAAGGCTAATTACTTAATGTAATTAAGGAATAATTAAACAAGGATAATTAATCAATTAATTAAGGAATAATTAAAGGATAATTAATCTGTAATTGAAGATTAATTAATTGGATTATAAAGGTGATTAAAGAGTGATTAATTAATTAATTTTAATTAATTAATGATTGTTTAAGCAGGATTAGTTGTTTAATTTTCAAGTAATTAATTTAATTTAAGTTGATTAAATTAATTATAAAAGGGTTAATGATGCCTGTTTATGGATGACTGTTTGTAGAATATCTGGATTAGTTGATATCTATTGGATGATATGTTGTGATACTCTGTAATATGATATTCGATATATCAGTGATAAATGTGTGATATTTATCTGTGAATGATGCTGTGTGAATTCAATGTTTAAAATTGAATTAAACTGTTAAACTTAAATCACTTGGACATTAAGATGGCGTTTTGGATTCGATGAGACCGGGATCGGGTTTCCAATTTGAAATTCCGAAAACCACATCGATCCAAATTAAACGTTAGGCCGTGAATCTCTAGTGAAGAGTGAAGACTCGAGGTGTAAGGACTATTGTCGTTAATTCTCTAAGGGTGATTCCACTACGAGTTTAACAGGGGTAGTACTTTCAGGTTCGAGATGAAGATTCAGAGTGCAAGGGCTATTGTCGTTAACTCTAGGTGATTCCAAAATGAGTGTAACGAGATAGTGCCTTCGGTTTCGTTCGAACTTGGAAGGAACTTGTATGGATTGAATGCTTTCAGAACATCGTCAGGTGGACGATGAGCATTCTAAGATAGATGTGTTCTATAAAGGTAATCGTAGCCTCAAGCCTCATCAACCGGGAATGGCTAAAATAAGGAAGGTGTAGCAAAGCTAAGTGGGTAGCACCCAAGTAGGACGAGATTTACCCCTGTCTAGAGGTCCCTTTTTATTTCGGCTGTGCGGGCGGTTGATCATGACAACTATCGGGGTTGTCTTGTTTAAGACTATCCAGTAAGGGATAGTTCCGGCCTTGTGTTGTAGCAGATTTAGGGTGCATCCACGGTACGGTGATCTAGGCCACGACGGGCGGTACCCTAGTAGCCCTGCCATTATATGGAATCCAATCTCCAATAAGTGTTGTACGTTTTGATTGTGCCCAACTATGTTGGAACGTGAGATGTAAGCATTCCAGCTATTTCTGTATTTTACTTGAAAACCCTAGACCCTATTATAATATCAATGGATTTCCTATCAAATGTTTTGGTTAGCGTAAGGAAAGAACATACCCATGTTTATTTGTAGGGAGTCTTACGTGATACCTTTGTTTTAAAGGATTTTCAAACTTAAGCAACTTTAACCCATTTACTCACACCAGACCTATGTCTGACCCAAGTGTTTATTTTCTGTTTTATTAAACTCTTGGGTACTCATATTATGTATGAGTAGTCGAGGGATTCAGGTTAGCTTTGACGAGTTCTGGAGGAGATATGGAGCAGGAGGCTTCTACGTGTAAATATATGTGTAGTGTCTGTTGTGTTAGAATTGTATCTGTATCTATGTGTTGTAACTGAGTTGTAATACCTAGATAGGTGTTTATAACTGTCTAGTTTGTGTTGTTTGAGCTGTATAACTCTGATGTATATGATACTATGTAATATTTTATTTGATAAATATAATTTGTTCGTTCCGTTGTGAGATTCTAATATTGTTTGGTTCTTTCTTTTCTATCTTTTCTCTTTTCTATCCCTTTCTTTCTTCTTAATGATGCGCCTTTCTGTGGAATGAAAGGCGGGTCATTTCATGTACAATGCAAGAAACAAAAGGGAAATGCTGCCGAAATATTGTTGAAACGTTTGAGACGAAGTAAAATACGAAATGTAAATGCTTACTGTGTTCGAAATAGTAAGTAGGATGCCCGACCATGGAAAAAAAATATCATTTTGTACAAAATTTTGTATCGATACGTTAAAAAATAAAACGTGTCATATTTGAAAATATTTTTTAATTTGTGATATACTTCTTCAAATTCAAATATTGTACGACCATTAAAAATAATCCTTTTCGAATTTGTATTCTTGAAAATAAATATTAAATTTTGAACTTGTGACTCATTTTCTCAAATAGGAAAAATGATTGATTATTTTTTGATCGGAAGAGATGGATGTACCAAAAAAACGGACCGAGAGGCTCAATAAAAGAAGATTTTTTTAATAGTATAAACGTATTTGTTGAATTCGGTTTAAGTAATAACGGAAACGATTCAGAAATTCATTGTCCGTATAGTAGGTGTACACATTTGAAGTATTTGTTACCAGATATTGTGAAAGTTCATTTGTGCCAAAACAGTTTCGTATCCGAGTATTATGTTTAGGATCGGATTGGAGAAGTTGTAGAAAATACTTCTCTAGAGTCTGAAAGTGTCGTTAACGAAGTAGTTACGACGATCCGTATAGAAAATATGGTCGAAGATGCAGCACGATCAATGTTTTCTATGGTTGAAGTTGACGATGACGATGGAAATGTTGAAGAGCCAAATATTGAAGAAAAAAATTATGATTTACTAGATGCTGCTAAGAAACCTATTTGGGATGGTTGTAAAAGCGGCACTCAGCTGTCAGTAATCGCAGAATACATTGCGATGAAGTCAAAATACAACATCACTGAAGCTGGATTTACGGCTGTTGTACAAGCTGCAAAAAGACATAGGTCGTCCGATAATCTAATGTGTGAAAATCACTATGAAGTTAAAAAACTTATGTAGGCTTTTGGTTTACCTTATCAGAAAATAGTACATGTTTAAAAGACTTCATGTTGTTTTGGAAAGAAGTCGCAAACCTTACAAATTGTAAAAGTTGTAATCAGGAGAGATACAAACCAAGAAAAAAAAGGGAAAGGAAGTTCTGTACAAGCGTACACATTACTTACCCATCACTTCAAGGCTTCAAAGAGTATACGCATCTTCTGTAACTACATCTAATATGAGATGGCATAGTGTGAGAATGAAGGAAGAGGGTACGTTGACATATCCGACCGATGGAGAAGGATGGAAGCATTTCGACAAAAAGGTGTCCAAATTTTGCAACGGAGAGTCGAAATGTTAAATTAGGATTATGTACGGATGGTTTTTTGCCATTTTATCAATTTGGTTTTAAATATTCATCCTGACTCATTATCGTCACACCGTATAATTTCCCTTCATGGATGTGTATGAAAAGGCAATATATGTTTCTTACTATTGTCATTCCTGGCCCCGACGATCCGACAGAAGGAATCGATGTATATTTACAACCGTTGATTGAGGAGTTAAAAATATTATGGAACGAAGGAGTAGAAACATATAATGTGTCCAAGAAGAAAAAATTTCGTATGTTTGCTTCTTTGTTGTGGACTATAAGTGATTTCCCTCCCTATGCAATGCTTTCAGGATGGAGTAGTGCCGATCGTCTGGCATGTCCATATTGCATCAATGAAACACGAGCGTTTTCTTTACCTCATGGTAAGAAAATTTTATGGTTTGACTGTCGCCGATATTTTCTCCATGTAAATCATCCATTCATAGGAGACAAGAAAAAAAATTTAGTTAATAGAGTAGAAACCAGACAACCACCAACGATATGGTCAAGCGAAGACATATATGAACTTGTTAGGGACTATCCAAAGATATATGAAACTGGAGTGCAAACAGAAATTGAAGGCAAATCGATTGTTTGTGACTGGTGCAAACAATCTATTTTTTGGGAGTTGCCATATTGGAAACATCTTCTGCTTCATCATAATATAGACATGATGCACAATGAGAAAATGTATTTGATAATGTTTTAACACAATTTTGAATGTGAAAGGGAAGATAAAGGATGATTTGAAATCAAGACGCGATATAGAAGAATTATGCAAATGTCCCGAGCTTCATATGAAACCAAATGATAGTAAAAAAAACCCAAAGCATGTTACGAATTAGATAATAATCAAGTTAAAGTTGTGTTAAAATGTGTGAAAGGGTTAAGATTTCCTAATGGGATATCATCAAATATTCGTAGATGTGTTGATTTTAAAAACGGTAGACTGAGCGGAATGAAAAGCCACGACTGTCATATAATGATGGAAAATTTATTTCCCGTTATGTTCAAAGAAGTACTACCATTAGAAGTTTGAAAGGTAGTAACGGAGCTTAGTATGTTTTACAAAGAGCTTTGTTCGACTACTTTAAAAGTGCAACGATTGAGTAAAATTGAAGTAGATATTCCTATATTGCTTTGCAAATTAGAAAAAATATTTCCGCTAGGTTTTTTTAATGTAATGGAATATTTACCCGTTCATCTCCCATCTGAAGCACGACTTCGGGGTCCTGTCCAATATGGATGGATGTATCCATTTGAGAAGTATGTAATATGTTATCACGTAATTTAATTGCATTTGAAAGATGAAGTTAATGTAAATTAATTTTGCATAGATATCTAAATCATCTGAAGAAAAAAGTGAGGAGAAAAGCACGAGTTGAAGGTTCGATATGTAATTCTTACATCGAAGAAGAAGCTTCGTTCTTTTTCTCTCACTATTTCAGTGACCATATGAATATATCATTTAAAAGTGTTCCTCGTAATGGTGAAGACGACGAGCAAGAGTCCATCTCAAGCAATGTTACCTATTTTTAGACAACATGGTCGGCCTTTTGGAAAATGTGTAGAAATATTGCTAGACAATAGAGATCTTCATGTAGCATACACTTATATTCTTCTAAATTGTGCCGAGGTTGCACCGTTTGTTAGGTAATCTGAAATAATAATTCGTGTTTTATTCTTTTCTATAATTCATGCGCGTGTATAACCTAATGTAATAATTTGTTTATATATACAGTGTTTATGAACGTGAACATCTGAACAGAGATCTCAGTAAAGAATTTTCCAGTTGGTTTTTAAATTATGTTTATGAGCCGAGAAATTGTGTTGTTGACAAAGGGTTGAAACATCTTGCGATGGTAGCAAAAAGAGTGGTCAAGACATATCCAATATATTTCTTCAATGGATATAAATTTAACACCAAAGAATACGGTGCAGAAAAATTAAGAATAATACTAGTGTATTTGTTAAAGGTAGTGATGATCCAGAAAATCACATAAATGATTTTTATAGCGTTCTAACATAATTTTACAACTGACATATTTCTCATGATCCGTAGAGGAGGTGTTTCTATTTAGATGCAATTTGTTTAGCAATGTTCCAGGTTCTGAAATTAATGTGCACAAGGATTATAATCTTATCAAAATAAAGCATACATAGCACTATCACAAGTACGATCCTTTTGTACAAGCCAAACAAGCATTACAAGTTTATAACGCTCCTTATCCGTATCCAAAAAGAGATAAAGAAGATTGGTCTGCGGTTTTTAAAACAAAGGCCAGATTTACATTCGATGGGAAGAATATTCCAAACGAACAAGATTATCAGGCAGATCTTGAGGAAAATAACGAAATAATAATTACAGATGATCATACAGATTTTGGTTCTTTGATCGATGAATCACATGTTTTGTAGAATCATTTGACAGTGCAGAGGAAAATATCGTAGAAAAGGAGACCGAATCTGAATCAGAAGACGATGGTGATTGATAAAAATGCGAATCTGATTTTTTTGCAATTGGTGTAACTATGTTGAATTCTTGATGTATTATGAAATTGATGTAACTATGAAACCAAATTTGTACGTTTACTATTGTTTACATGTTTTATGTCATTTCCATTTGTCATTTATTTAGCAATTTTTATTAAAAATGTAATGTAATCTGCTTATCGTCGGAACATGAGACCCATTATGAATCAGGTATAACACACTTTCATTTCTATTTTCATTTCAGTCATTAATTTAGCTATTTATACCGTTGATGTCATTTAGTATAAAATATATTTCATTATCATGTTGTTATTCTCCTTTGAAATGATGTGTATATATGTCACAGGTTTATCTAATGTCATCTAGAGGTAGGAGCTCTTTTCGATCTTCAGGAGGCGATGGAAGTGGTCCATCGCAAGCATCACAGCATCCTGTAGTTTCTTTAATACCTAAAGCAGAGGGGTAAGAATTAAATTTTATTCAGCATCTTATTTTTTTGATATACGTACGTACTTATCTGTATCATATTTAAAAACAGGAGGTTCGACCTACTTCCCTCGAAGGTTGTGTTGGATGTTTCTAGAGCTTCTTACCAGAGTAGGATGACTGCATGTTGGCCGAAGTGGGATAACATCCCTCCCCACATAGTAGAGTGTATTTGACAGGATGTCCTAGTAAGTATAATTTTCTATTTTCCATTTTTAATCCGTTTTTGTCATTTTTTTGCTGTTTTCGTTTACAGTTTAATATTCTTTTTGCTTTTTATCGTGAAACACAGGCTGAGATAGACAATCAGCTAGATGATATGAAGTTGGCATGAGAATATTGGATGAAGAAGATGCGTAAAAACTATACGGACTCGGTATCTGAATCAAGAAATCAGGTAAGAAACCACGTTGGATGGGGGAGAGTGTATGATAAGCACGGTTGGGATACTGGGAAACTGACGAGGCGAAGGAAAATATACTAAATTTTTTTAAATTATTTGACTGGTAGTAAATATCAAAAAATACATGATCGATAAATAATGTATCAAATTTTGAATGTACAGGTAGAGTCGGAAAGAAACTCTGCAAACAAAAGTAAAAATCTCGTCACTCATCGCGGAGGATCGAAGTCATTTCATGAGTATCGGCAGTAGTTGGTAAATTTACTGAATGCAAATTGTAAATAGTTTGTGCTATATAATTTTAAATGTACAATGATTTTATGTAAAAATCAATTTCAGGAAGTTGAGGTGCATGGTCACGTGGGCTATATCGACGTGTTTACTCGTACGCATGCTGTCAAGCATGTAAATCCGGACAGGACAGTTTCGTATACATGGCACCATGATAAATCCAACAAGAGCCATGTAAGCATATTTCATTTTATGCAGCATTAGTAATTGTTCTACTTGTTAAAATATAATGAAATAAGATATGATAATATTAATTTTTTAATGCAGGAAAAGTTTATGGAGCGGCGCTAGAAACTCCTTGCTGATAAGGGTCGAGATCAGCTGACGATGGATGATGAGGATGCTATTTTCAAGTCAGTTATGAATCCATCAGAGCATGGCAGACAATACGGATTCGGCAATAAAGTGGTAAGTAAATAATATATTGGGTATTATATAAGTTTTCAAATTCAGTACATTGCTTTTGAGTCACTTCGTTATGAAAGCATTATGCATTACCAAAATATAATAATTCGTTGCTTGAGTGTCATTTCAAAAAAATAACAACGAAAAAGACACGTTATTTAATTTAGTTTGCCTGATATATGTTGTACGCATGCATAAATTTTTCGCATTTACTGTTAAAGAGATCAAAAGCAATGATATCTCATAATGTAACGTACTATTATTTTTATTAATAAATGGTTGAATCACAATTTAAAAATGGCCAAAAGAACATATTTTCAAATGTATACATTATACATAAGTAATGGTTAGAACTTCATTAACGAGTAAATTATTGTAGCTTTGATTTTATTGCATCAAACAATAGAAAGAAATTCAATGCGGAAAAATGGTAATGGACAGAGTTTTGAAATAGAGTGATTTTGCCATAAAAGCCTTAGGCACTTCTAATGACATATTTATATTTATTTATTAGCGATTAATGTAACAAGTGGATTCATTTTTGAAAATACTCGAGTAACATATGATTTTTGAATGGAAATATAAACTGAAGGAGTGCTTCTACATTTGTTTTGAAATAAGATAATACAAGGATAAAATTATTTTGCATCTACATGAATTATTTTATTGCTAATTTTTTCTTCATTTTAGGACTAGTGTCTTGATTAATAAGTATAAATGAACATACAAATATGAAGTACAAATACTTTACTAAAGTAGATTACATATGGCTACAATAATTTGTAAATAAAGGCCTTTAGTGTTTCAGGTATCAAAATGGCGGTTTATGCTGTGGGAACTACATCAATTAATGTTTTTTCCCATCATCTAATGTGTGTAAATTCTAAGTTCAAATGTTGAGTAATTTGTTAAAATACAAAACAATGTTTTGTAATGGTTGATATTTGTCCAATACATTGTCAGCCTCATTTAGTCTACAGTTTCATGGTTTAGTCGCATGGTCCTCCTTAACCAATTTACAGACCATTTTTTGAAATTAGTCATTTCCTTTCAAAATAGTTATCCCTTTGCTGGGTGGCACAACTGTTCGTATTTATAAATTAGCCAACCTCCCTCTCATCTGAGAGATAGAAAACAGAGTAGTTTCAAATTTATTGCTTTCATTATTCGCTATAGTTACTTTACTTACGCTAAAAAAATTCAAAGTTATAGAATTTCAAAATATAAATCAACAATCTTGTCATTATAGTTATTTGGTGTTATCACAATCTAATATGTTATCAACATGCACATACACTTACATAAACATGCATAAACTAAATTAAATAACATTATCACACTGCTAATCATTCACATACCTGCACATACACTTACAAAGATCACACAGCTAAATTAAATATTTATTACAGGCCAGCAGTCAGAGACGAGGTAGGCAGACTAGAGCTTAGATCGATCTAGCAGATGTAACAACCCGCATATTTATCGATTTTATATTTAAATATTTTATCGTTAGTCGGATTTTAGTCCAAAAAACTACTTTTTGCAAACAACCGAATTAGGACTCGAGACCACTTCCATTGAGTTCAAAATGCCATTTGCGACCTTTTTGAGTATAAACTTCGATATGTTTGGAGATCGTAGAATTTTGCTACTTTTTCTTTAGGGCTTTGGGTTGGGTTTCAGCCCATTAACCCCAGTTATACTCTAGCTCAGCCCTCTCCTCTCCATTCACTCATTCTAACTCCTCAAACTCAAGTTCTAACTGAAAATGGTGGAGAGGAAAGGGAATTAGAAACTCGAAGCCCTAGTTCCTCTTGCTAGCACAAGTTCTTACTCCAAAATCAAAGAGAACCCATTAGTAAGCATCTCCTTCTTCTTCTCCAACTCATTCTCCTTCCAATTTCAGAAATTTCCTAAACCTAACTTAGGAAATGTTCTTCTTTTAAGCTTAGATTCAAGCTTCTAGAGTTGGATTTGAAGAGTGGTTGATTCCCCTTTGCTTTCAAGCTTCATCTTCATAAATTTTAGTGCAAAGGTGAGATTTTTAATCTCACATCTATGCTTATAATTCTCTTCTATTGTTAGGTATGAATTCCTAACACTTATTCATGTGCATTTGACTTTGATTTGGATTGCTTTTGTGAATATTCCAATTTTTAGTGTTTTGAGTTCAATTCGCTAAAAATCCTAACTTTGATGTTTGAACATGTTTTTGGTGATGCATCGAGGAGCATATAGGGTCGGGTAGTCGGTTGGCATAAACCCTTAGCGTCGTTGCTCGTGCGATTGCAATTTGGTCAGGATTTGCACCTCCTTTGGAATAGGGTAGGAAGTGCAAGTATACAGGTTCGGCCGACCGAGCCCCCTGGGCCGGTCGACCGACCTGTAGTCCAGGCACTTCCAGCCTCTGTTTGGAAGTGCTGGTCACAGGCTTCGGCCGACCGAGCCCCCTGGGCCGGTCGACCGACCTGGTGCCCCGAGCACTTCCAACCTCTGGTTCGGTCGACCGACTCAGGGAGTCCGGTCGACCGACCTGCTACTATTTGCCAGATTATCCTATATTGCTAATTCGTTTGAATATCCAACTTTAATCGACTCGTGTTGTCTCCCTTTTGTTGTTGTCATTTATTATCGACTTTGATGACCTTTTCTTTGGGAATTTTAGATATATCCACTTTGATGGATTTTATATCGATTTCTTTGGATTTTATTAACGTCTTCGAATGTGAATTTTTATGCCCAATTGTTTCTACAATCACTTCTATGATTTGTCACTTTAAAATATAAAGGTTTTCTATACTAGTAGTAAATATCAAAACTCTTCCTTCAAATGATTTCAACACTATTTTATTACAAAGCTCGTTTTCTCAAACCGATTTCCAATCTATTAGTATATACAAACCTCTACCTCACTCGTATGAGAAATCTAATTAAACGACTTAGTAAAACAAGTGGTATGAAACGCTTGCGTTTACTTCATTGGTTAATTTTTGGACTTGTTCGATTGAACCACTTGTGACATTTTTCTAGTGGAGATTTACAGTTTGTTCGTAAATGTTTAAGTTAAGCAAGTGGTTATGGGACATGAAGCTAAACTTTTATATTTACTAGCTTAGTGTAATTGACACTTCTCGTTGATCATGACGATCATCTTTGTGGTTTAGACTAGCAATGTGCGATGTCTCTTTGTTTTCGAGGTTAGGCTAGACACCACTTGTGCGATTCCATTCGCACATACCTTTTCGGTTAGCCTAGACACCACTTGTGTGATTCCGTTCACACATACCTTTTTGCATTTTGGTTAGGCTAGACACCATTTGTGCGATTCCATTCGCACATACCTTTTCGGTTAGCCTAGACACCACTTGTGTGATTCCACTCACACATACCTTTTTGTGATTTCTGGATTTCGTGTGTTGATTTCTGGAATTTATGTTTCACCAACTTTTACGATGGGCATTGATATATATGTCATTTATTGTGGCTTAGTGAGTGAAATTAGGAGTATGACATTCCTTTTTATCTTGAGTAGATTATTGTGATATTGATTAATCTCTTGTTGATTTTCAATTACTTATTTATCACAGCTTGGCATTGTGATTATTATATGTTTATGTCATATCTCTTATTATATATCACTTCATCTGATATTTATAGCTAGACTGATCCGTTTATTATTTTCTTCTTAAATAATACTCGGGTCAGACTGAGATTTTACAGGTGCTTCTGCTTGACTCCTTATCGACCATCATCTGACTTTTGGCTAACTGCTTAGATTAGTAGTAGCTTTTGTTGTATACACTTGAGATATAGACTCATAGTTGTATTCTTTTGTATAGCACTGGTATCTATTCTTTTTTGATATTGTGGATCTTGTTTGACCACTACTCTTATGTACACTTTCATGTGTAATATTCATATCTATTTCCGCCTTTGTGATATGAATTCTCTGCGACTGATTTATGTTATGTTTACTTCTATATTTGTTTCCGAAAATATTATAGCCACTGTGTAGTAGCTTTGAGTTTGTGTCGGCATGTCGGATTATGCTATACTATCTGACATGTCGATGCTCGCACAAAGCAATTACACGGATGGTCGCTCCTCAACAGCCTTATTCTCCGTGCTAGTTGACAGCATTCACCGTAGTGTTCTTGGCTAGCGTGGGTATAGAGGTGGGGCGTCACAGCTTGGTATCGGAGCCAAACTTCGGAACAATATGGAATATTATAACAAGGATCATCGTCCTAAGTCTTTCTTAGGAGTCGTGCTTTAGGATTTTATTCGAGTCTTCGTACCGATTCATCCTATTTTCCTTTATGATTCCTTGTTTTATCTATCAAGAATTGCTTGATATTTATCTTTAGAATAACTTTTTCCTCTTCTTTCTTTCTTTCTTAAAGAAGAGAAATGGTTAGGCCTGGCCGTCCCAGCGCCGGTCAATCTAGCGCAACTCCCCAAGATGGAGTTTTTATGACTACCCAGCAACTCCTTGACCTCGTTACAAATGCTCAAGCAGCTGGAGCTAACCCGGAACCTACTCATCCAAAGTCGGGATTTGCACGCTTGTGCAGCGATTACACTAATTTGGGTGGGAAGCCATTCAAAGGTTCGGAAACTATCATCGAGGTCCAGGCCTGGTTAAAATCAGGCGATCGAATCTTTTCTCGCATGAACCTTATCGATCTCCACCGCGTTCAGGTGGCTTCCAGCATGCTCCAGGAGAGAGCATTGGACTGGTACGAACTCCTTGTTTCAGAAATTAATGAAGCGGATCTCACCTGGGAGCAATTTCAGGGACGCTTCGAGTTAAAGTTTGTACCAGAAGCTGGGAAAGTAACCTTGGCTCGACGTTTTATAGACCTTGTTCAAGGTCAATCCTCTGTGACTGATTACGTCGCATCCTTCGAGTCGCTTTCCAAATATGGGGTTGAATACATCAACACCCCATTGAAGAAGAACCAGAGGTTCGTTTATGGCTTAAATAAAAATCTTAAGAAGCCAATACTCCTGAAACTGGAAGTCGCATTTGATCAACTAGTCGATATCGCTCTTCGTCTTGAAGAGACTGATAAAGAAAGTGATGTTGAAATAGTAGCTTCCAAACCCAACTTCAACAACAAAAAGAGTCCCAACGAATTCCAAGGCCCTTATCCCAACAAAAAGGGTAAGCAAGCAACGCCTGCTGTAAAGGCTCCTTCTCCTAGTAGTGCGAGATGCTTCAACTGTGGATCTGGGGATCATTTTGCTAATAAGTGCTCAATGCCCAAATCGTGTCGCTATTGTAAGAGCCCAGATCATTTCATCCATCAATGCCTCAAACGTGAAGGCAAGAGGGAGGGAAAGTTGAATGTGGCTCAAGCCCTTGGCAACACATCTCGTGGCCAAGGTATTTCTCATTCAATCCTTGATTTTGTTTGTCTTGTGAATATTCTTTTCAAGTTCTTGTTGATTTGTATCTCATTATTTTATATCAAAAGAACTTGTTGATTCTTTTTCTTTGAAAATATTTTGGGCTTGATGACTTCTTTAAGAGTTGCGAATCCGGATGGTAGATCCGCAACACTCAATTTGCTTTTTATTGATGTCGAAATTATTTTATGAGACTTTTCTTTCCGAGCCGATATTTTTACTTAGGCTTCGGAATTGATTTTTTGAAAGGATCGGCTTAATCATTGTGAAGCCCATATCCTATTTTTTGAGTGGACTATTCATCTTCGACATTTTCAATCTGTTAAGCAGATTTCTATTTTTCCTTTATGATTTTGATTCCAACTTGATGGCATCATTTTATTCCTTAAGCCCACTTATAAGGAAAGTGTTATTTCTCTCATTCATGTAGTTTGAGAAATTTTCTGGTATTTTTGAGTTTGTCTTAGGATTATCACCTAAGAAATCTTTTGTGTGGTGTTAAGGTCTTTTCAGTTTGACTTTACCACCGGTTTTCGTTTGCTACGAGTTGCGGAAATTAGCATTCCACTTACCGCATTCCACACTCGTTATGATTCTTATGAATGACTTATTATGTCATTCAATTTGTCCAGCTTATTTCATCCATTTCATAAATCGAATATTCTATGAATATTTCGATGAGAGTACTCTTGTATTTACTGATTTTGGATGAAAATAGAAATTTAAAATTTTGCAAATCTTTTTCATAAGATTTATTTATAAGTATAACTGGATTTTTGTTCTTAAAACGAACAAAGAATATTCTTAGAAGTTTTTGAAAAAACTTACTTATCCTATAGAATATGATTTTGTGATTGTATTGCCCGTTGAGTGCTTTAAGAATTTTGGTCGATGCGCTTGATCAACGTTATCGATAGGAATTTCCTAAACGCTTTGATGAGACAAGCAGACACAGTATATTAACGTGAAAATAGTAAATTTTTCTAGAATGATTATAACATAATGATAAATGTAATTTTGAAAGTTTTAACTTTTCAGGAAAGAAGATTATTTAAAAGAAATTCTTTCTTTTCGATACTTTAGTTCTTGTGATTCCTGGAAGGGGACCAAGACTTTGCTATTTGTACCGATACTAGTCGTATTGGTTTGGATGTCGTTCTCTTGCAAAGGAGAACGTGCTATCTCTTGTGCTTCTAAACCATTAAAGCCGATCGAGACTAGGTATGCCACTCATGATCTAGTGCTCGCGGCTATTGTTTTTACTTTTGGAATTTGGCATCATCATATTTGGATGAGAAATTTGTTCTCTACCTCGATCATAAATCTTTGGAATAATTATTTTCTCATATGGAACTCCATGTTGACTCTAGTTCCTGACATCTTATGATCTTGATATTCTTTTTATTCCTGAGAAGGGAAATCGAGTTGCCAATGCGCTTTGTCGTAAGCAACAAGTGGTTGATTCTTTGATGTTGTCTGAATGGAATTATCTTTTTGTTAAGTTCATCGGATGTTTTGGTATACTTCGTTTTATTGAGCTTTATCTCATTCCTTTTATGGGCTAGTGTCCGGTGTTCTTTTATGGTGTTCGGTTCATCGGATGTACTGTTATTATACTACATCGATGTTCCGTCTCATTTGATTCATTGGATGTACCGTTTGCACTACATCAATGATTTTGGTATTTGGATTCATTGAATGTACCGTTTGTACTACATCAATGTCTTCGCTTTTCGATTCATTGGATGTACCGTTTGTACTACATCAATGTTTTTGCTATTTGATTCATTGGATGTACCGTATGTACTACATCAATGTCTTTGCTTTGGTTCATTGGGCGTACCGTTTTGTACTACGCTGATGTCCCAAATTATTTGAGTTTCTAGTTTCTCGGGCGTACCGTTTTTGTACTACACCGTTGCACTGGCTCAATTTTCTGCTATTCTTGACGTTCCCCACGTCTTTTATCTACGGAAATGCCTTAGGGATTCCAGTTTACATTCTTGAGCCCGGTGATATTGTGGAAATTGAAGTTTCAGCAGATTTGATTTTGAGCAACATCCTATTCGAATTATTGCTTCGGAGCTCAAACGACTTCGAAATAAAGATGTTCTTCTTGTGAGAGTTCAATGGTTCTCAAATCCTAGGGATTCTTGGGAATCTTGAGAATTCATTGAGCGATCCCGTTCTTGCTAACTCTTTCGTGCTCTTTATGGTGAACTTCTTATTTCAATTTTCTTTTGCGTTGATATGCTTCTATGGTTGTTACTTCTTATTTTCTTCTTAAGTATTGCGAGGACGCAATTTCTTTAAGGAGGGGAGTCTGTAACAACCCGCATATTTATCGATTTTATATTTAAATATTTTATTTAAATATTTTATCGTTAGTCGGATTTTAGTCCGAAAAGCTACTTTATGCAAACAGCCGAATTAGGACTCGAGACCATTTCCATTGAGTTCAAAATGCCGTTTGCGACCTTTTTCAGTATAAACTTCGATATGTTTGGAGATAGTAGAATTTTGCTACTTTTTCTTTAGGGCTTTGGGTTGGGTTTCAGCCCATTAACCCCACTTATACTCTAGCTCAGCTCTCTCCTCTCCATTCACTCATTCTAACTCCTCAAACTCAAGCTCCAACTGAAAATGGTGGAGAGGAAAGGGAATTAGAAACTCCAAGCCCTAGTTCCTCTTGCTAGCTCAAGTTCTTACTCCAAAATCAAAGAGAACCCATTAGTAAGCATCTCCTTCTTCTTCTCCAACTCATTCTCCTTCCAATTTCAGAAATTTCCTAAACCTAACTTAGGAAATGTTCTTCTTTTAAGCTTAGATTCAAGCTTCTAGAGTTGGATTTGAAGAGTGGTTGATTCCCCTTTGCTTTCAAGCTTCGTCTTCATAAATTTTAGTGCAAAGGTGAGATTTTTAATCTCACATCTATGCTTATAATTCTCTTCTATTGTTAGGTATGAATTCCTAACACTTATTCATGTGCATTTGACTTTGATTTGGATTGCTTTTGTGAATATTCCAATTTTTAGTGTTTTGAGTTCAATTCGTTAAAAACCCTAACTTTGATGTTTGAACATGTTTTTGGTGATGCATCGAGGAGCATATAGGGCCGGGTAGTCGATTGGCATAAACCCTTAACGCCGTTGCTCGTGCGATTGCAATTTGGTCGGGATTTGCACCTCCTTTGGAATAGGGTAGGAAGTGCAAGTATACAGGTTCGGCCGACCGAGCCCCCTGGGCCGGTCGACCGACCTGTAGTCCAGGCACTTCCTGCCTCTGTTTGGAAGTGCTGGTCACAGGCTTCGGCCGACCGAGCCCCCTGGGCCGGTCGACCGACCTGGTGCCCCGAGCACTTCCAACCTCTGGTTCGGTCGACCGACTCAGGGAGTCCGGTCGACAGACCTGCTACTATTTGCCAGATTATCCTATATTGCTAATTCGTTTGAATATCCAACTTTAATCGACTCGTGTTGTCTCCCTTTTGTTGTCATTTATTATCGACTTTGATGACCTTTTCTTTGGGAATTTTAGATATATCCACTTTGATGGATTTTATATCGATTTCTTTGGATTTTATTCACGTCTTCGAATGTGAATTTTTATGCCCGATTGTTTCTACAATCACTTCTATGATTTGTCACTTTAAAATATAAAGGTTTTCTATACTAGTAGTAAATATCAAAACTCTTCCTTCAAATGATTTCAACGCTATTTTATTACAAAGCTCGTTTTCTCAAACCGATTTCCAATCTATTAGTATATACAAACCTCTACCTCACTCGTATGAGAAATCTAATTAAACGACTTAGTAAAACAAGTGGTATGAAACGCTTGCGTTTACTTCGTTGGTTAATTTTTGGACTTGTTCGATTGAACCACTTGTGACATTTTTCTAGTGGAGATTTACAGTTTGTTCGTAAATGTTTAAGTTAAGCAAGTGGTTATGGGACATGAAGCTAAACTTTTATATTTACTAGCTTAGTGTAATTGACACTTCTCGTTGATCATGACGATCATCTTTGTGGTTTAGACTAGCAATGTGCGATGTCTCTTTGTTTGCGAGGTTAGGCTAGACACCACTTGTGCGATTCCATTCGCACATACCTTTTCGGTTAGCCTAGACACCACTTGTGTGATTCCGTTCACACATACCTTTTTGCTTTTTGGTTAGGCTAGACACCACTTGTGCGATTTCATTCGCACATACCTTTTTGGTTAGCCTAGACAGCACTTGTGTGATTCCGTTCACACATACCTTTTTGCTTTTTGGTTAGGCTAGACACCACTTGTGCGATTCCATTCGCATATACCTTTTTGGTTAGCCTAGACACCACTTGTGTGATTCCGTTCACACATACCTTTTTGCTTTTTGGTTAGGCTAGATACCTCTTGTGCGATTCCATTCGCACATACCTTTTCGGTTAGCCTAGACACCACTTGTGTGATTCCGTTCACACATACCTTTTTGCTTTTTTGTTAGGCTAGACACCACTTGTGCGATTCCATTCGCACATACCTTTTCGGTTAGCCTAGACACCACTTGTGTGATTCCGTTCACACATACCTTTTTGCTTTTTGGTTAGGCTAGACACCACTTGTGCGATTCCATTCGCACATACCTTTTCGTTTAGCCTAGACACCACTTGTGTGATTCCACTCACACATACCTTTTTGTGATTTCTGGATTTCGTGTGTTGATTTCTGGAATTTATGTTTCACCAACTTTTACGATGGGCATTGATATATATGTCATTTATTGTGGCTTGGTGAGTGAAATTAGGAGTATGACATTCCTTTTTATTTTGAGTAGATTATTGTGATACTGATTAATCTCTTGTTGATTTTCAATTACTTATTTATCACAGCTTGGCATTGTGATTATTATATGTTTATGTCATATCTCTTATTATATATCACTTCATCTGATATTTATAGCTAGATTGATCCGTTTATTATTTTGTCTTAAATAATACTCAGGTCAGACTGAGATTTTACAGGTGCTTCTGCTTGACTCCTTATCGGACCATCATCTGACTTTTGGCTAACTACTTAGATTAGTAGTAGCTTTTGTTGTATACACTTGAGATATAGACTCATAGTTGTATTCTCTTGTATTGCACTGGTATCTATTCTTTTTTGATATTGTGGATCTTGTTTGACCACTACTCTGATGTACACTTTCATGTATAATATTCATATCTATTTCCGCCTTTGTGATATGAATTCTCTGCGACTGATTTATGTTATGTTTACTTCTATATTTGTTTCCGAAGATATTATAGCCACTGTGTAGTAGCTTTGAGTTTGTGTCGGCATGTCGGATTATGCTATACTATCTGACATATCGATGCTCGCACAAAGCAATTACACGGATGGTCGCTCCTCAACAGCCTTATTCTCCGTGCTAGTTGACAGCATTCACCGTAGTGTTCTTGGCTAGCGTGGGTATAGAGGTGGGGCGTCACAGCTGAGATCGAAGATTTACGGGCTAGAGTAGCGCGGCTGGAGGATCAGAACCGTCAACAGGCCATAGAGACCACACGGTCGCTAGACCAGCGTATCGTCGAGTATATGCAGTAATATGGTGGCCGCTTCCCTTCCTCTGCTGGCTCTGGTTATGGAGGAGATTGATTGATTGCATTGGTCGGTATGTTTTTTTCTGTTTTGTACGATTTGGTAGATGGTGGAGGTAGTTGTTGATTTATGTACTATGTTATGACACACTTAGCTGTTTTGTTGTAAAATTATGTGTTTTGACTTAATTTTATGTATTTTTTTGTTTGGTGAATTGTGTATAGTTTAGTATTTTATATTTGGTTGGCATATTATATATTGGATTCTGCAGTATTAGTGGAATAGTTTTTGTATGGAAAATGTGGATGGAAGGTTATATTGCAGCAGAAATATATAAAAAACTGCAGCAGATTTCCGATGGCATTCGATGGCTTCCGATAGCTTTCAGGTTATATTTTTCCAACGACTTCCGACTGCTTTTAGATCAATTTTTCCAACGGTTTCCGACTGCTTCCATAAGTGTCGGAATCCATCGGAATCCTTTGGAAGCTGTCGGATGTCGTCGAAAATACGAACGGCGAGATGTGTCAGAAGCCGTCATAAACACTGCACTTCGACGCCTTACTTTCCTACGGCATTTTTTGATGGCTTCCGGCAGCCTCCAACAGCCGCCGATGGTTTTCGGCCATCGAAAAATGCCTTTTTCCTTGTAGTGCATGAGGTATAAATTTGTTTTAATTGAAACATACGTAGTACATGGAGTTACCGTTAGTGCCTTAAGCGGGCATACCAAGATTTAGCTCAATTTCCTTTTATTAAGCTAGCTGCTAACTGCTAACTACATTGTAATGTGATATGTGTATATACATGCTATGGTATTTGTAACATGATATTGCCGTATAACTCTTACATTTTAGCATCGTGCAGCCAACATCACCTATCTTAATCAACTTTGTTGTAGTTATAAATGCGTAACTTATTAATTATATTTTGATTAAGCTGACATTGTTTAATTATTAAACAAAACCATTCCTGTTTAATTTTTCCTGAAAGGATGCTAATTAGATAGAAGTGTGAAGCGAGCAAAAGCGCGTGAAAATAAATAAATAAAAATATTATTAAACAAATGCTAGTACTATTTAACTGTATCATTGACTATTTTATGTAATGCCTTCTTCATGGTTTAAAAGGATGGAATTACGGATAATGATTGTCGACTGATAGACAAGGAGGGAATTAGAACTAGGTCATTGCATCCACGAATAATAAATCAAGGTTCAAAGTTCTGGTTTCCATTCCAGTCATTTGAAAAATTCAAAATTTCTGTCTAGTTTTGAGATTTTTGGAAATTCCGTTTTAAATACGGTTTGTGAATTCCGGTACATTTATGTTATAAATACGAAAATAAATATGCAATATTGATAGTCAATTACACTAAAATATACAAGCGGCATAGAAGTTAAAAAATATACAACATAAAAATTTAATACAAAAAGCTATTTCTCTTAGCATCGTATAAATTTTGTCCATCTCTCACTTCATCTTGTGTCGGATTATAATATGCTGGAAAAGCATACTTTTGTATCTGATCCGAACTTAAAAATGTTGTCATCATATTATCAAAGGGTGAGTGTTCATCTTGGCTATTTGATGGCTCAGCAGCATACGGTTGATTTAACCCACAATACGAATAACCTCCGGTATAGCCAGACGTAGAATATCTAAAACTGAAGACATTGTTAGAAGTATATCTGCCATCATAAACCCTTGATCTTCATGTACAACGTTCAAATTTCTATCTCTTCATCGACTATAGTTATCTGCTTCATAATTTTGGATATGTCTATGAGACTCATCAAAAGTGGATATGTCTTTGCAAATTCTGTTGCTTTTATTGTAAATATTCAATAGTAATACAAATTCATGGTCATTTTCAAATTATATACAATGCAAAAAACATACGACTTATAACAAATTTAATATCAAAATCCGTTTCTTTTGGTATCTAATGAATTATAGTCTACATTGTCTTACCACCACTGGCCGTTTGATAAATTACCTGAAATTATAAGTATCCAAATAACGTTTATAAAAATTATTTTGACAGCCAAACCATCAACTAGCTAATTTCAAATTACTTGAACAAAAACAACTACTTACCTGGAAACAAAGTAATAAAAAAGCAATCACTAAATAGCCCAGCTGATGAAGAAACCAGCCCAGCCCAAGTTAGCACTCCCCTTACCCAAAACATCACTCTTTATTCTTCCTGTTTTGACCGCGTGCCCTAAAATTCCAAATCGATGAAGCCGAAAAAAATATAGATGATACATGCTAAATTCTGAAGCATTGTTGTTGACTGTCCCTTCTTCGACTTGCTCCTACTTCGACGGTAAGTTTTATTTTTAAACCCTAGAATCTGAAATGGAATTTTCCTCTTAATCCGGTCTGGTAAATGCCGGAACCGGAAAGAAATCACCGGAATTCCAACGTGTCGTTGGAAGTTTGAACCATGTAATAAATAAGATATCAAGGGATGTAAAATGATCGCAGTTGCATACCTGTGTAAAACAATCAATAGAAACGAATGCCTGCCTAGTCCTCTTCCCCTTTCCTATGATTGGCTTGTTTATTTGCTAAGAGCATTCATTTAAGGAACACTCAACCACACCCTGAACCAAATGCATGACAAATTCTGGCCCCATCCTCTTCTTTAACCACTTCTAAGCAACTGACACCGCATTCTATTAATCCACAAATGTTCATACTTTTGAGCTGAAATCAAACTGGAAGATCAACTAAATTAAACTATGCCATGAGCAGTAAGAAAAATAAAGAGTTCGTTAGCAGTTAGCAGTTTCAAAATCATTATCGAAAGAAATAAGAAATGTACCAGTGACATACAAATATCACTTATCAACAGTGTTAGGGTCACTTGCATCATGGGCCAACCCAAAGCTCAATAAGCTATGTAACAGTTTTCTATATAAAAACCGAATGAATATGCTGTAACATTTGTTTTAGTTATATACTGCAAAATCATATCTCTCTAATTTGTAAAAATTCAAGTTAATGAAAAGAATTTTTTTACATTTCTTCTCAAATTCTTTCTTGGTATCAGAGCCAAGAATTGCTTAACAGTAAATTCATGTCGTTCCATTAATCTCTCAAAGCAATTTCATCACAAAGATTAGGCTGCGCTTATAAGATCTTCAGAGAACTGACATTCTCCTCATATGATCATGATTAATCATCATACCCCTAGTTTATCGGAGTTTTTATCTCACTGGTCGGTCTTCCTCATCATATGCCCACTATGCCTCGCTAAGAAATCAAGTATCAGAGTCAGTTTCATCATTCAGTTGATCTCTGACTGCACTTTTCATCAAGTCTATTGATTCTTGCTGTTGTTATCCTTTTTCCATCATCATTTCATTAGATCTCACAAGTTCTTGAATATGGTTGAAGGAGCCATTAACAATTCAGCTACTTCTTAAGCAAGAACAACCAATTCAACATCTTAGACAGCCAACACCCAATATCTTATCAAAGCCATAATAAAGCCCCAAAGCCAACTAGTCGGTGTTCAACTAGATGAAAGTAATTATATTAATCTTTATAAATTCCAAATAGAGACATCAATAAGAGGTTACGGCCTTGAAGATCATGTTCTTGGAATATTAATTACACCATTAAGATATACTGTAGGTAAAGATGGCAAATTAGTGAGTAATCAAGATTGTATCAATCATTAAAGGCAAGACAGATTAATCTGCATGGTTACTGTCACCTATAAATGCAAATATTCTACCATAGCTAATTGTATGCAAAAATGCACATGAGATATGGTCACAGCGGAGCAGATCTTTAACATTCAATCTGCAGCAAGAATAATGTATTACAAAAGACAACTACAAAGCATAAGAAAAGAAAAGTTGCCAATGAGAGAGTATTTGACCAAGGCCAAGACACTATGTGATCAACTTAAGGTAGTGATAGCAATGATATCTTCAAAGGAAACCACACCAAGCATACAATATGTTCACTCCACTCTACTTGCCCATGAAGGAAGAATAAAGAAAAAAAGATCAACTGTTTCAGACTTCACTGTAAATTTCACCAGCAACAATAAATTCAAGAATCAAGAAAGAAACAACAATAGCAGAAATCAATCTAATTCTCAAAGGGGTGGTCAATCCTTCAGATCTAGAGGCAGAAATGGAAGATATAACAACAGATTGAGATGTCCAGTTTGTGAAAAATTTGGTCATGCGGCCAACAAATGCTACTCCGGATTTGTTGCTAACAACATACCATCTCAACAAAGCAGCAACAATTCAAGAAATCATAATCTCAATGCAAACATGATCAATACTTATCCAGATTCTAAAGAAAAAATAGATACCAAAAGCACAGAGACAACAAAGATTGATGACATTCATGAAGAAAGCTGGTACCCCCGACTCAGGAGCTACCAATCATGTAACAAATAATCTCAGCAATCTAAACTTGGGAAGCAGGGAGTACAGAGGTAAGCAATTAATTCGTATGGGTAATGGTGAGTCAGTTAAAATTACACATACTGGAAATGCAAGTTTTGCTCGCAAAAAAGAACTCTTTCTAAAAAACTTGTTAAGAGTTCCATCTATAAGGAAAAATTTATTGAGTGTGTCACATTTTGTACAAGATAATGATGTGTATTTCGAATTTTATCCAAAACACTATTAGAGATATTCTAACTAAAGCATTTTGCAGGGTAAGGAATTTAAAGGATTGTACAAATTCAATGTTGCAAAACAAAGAAATTCTGAATTTCGAAGAAAATGGTATAATGTCACTGAAATTGAACAAGAAGATAATGTAAAGATTTTTATATTTGGCATTCCAAGCTTGGACATCCAAGTGTAAACATTGTAAAGAAAGTATTAAGTAATGATAGTATTTCTTTTAAAGATGTTTCAATGCCTTATGTATGTACATATTGTCAAATGAGTAAAATCACAAACTTGCATTTCCAGTCACAAAAACAAATTACACGAATCCATTAGAATTAGTTGCTAGTGACTTATGGGGTCCAGCTCCTGTTAACACAGATCATAGCTATAAATATTACATATCATTTGTTGATGCATATTCCAGATATGTATGGATCTATTTTTTGAAATCAAAGTCTAAAACTTATGATGCAGTCTTATAATTTATAACTCAGGCTAAGAGGCAAATAAATTGCCAATTAAAAGTCATGCAGACTGATAATGGAACTGAGTTCCAACCGCTTAAAGAATATTTTCAAAAAAGGGTATAATTCACATAACAACCTGTCCATACACATCAGAATAAAATGGACTAGTTGAAAGAAAGCATAGACATATTGTTGAGACTGGGCTTACTTTACTGGCTCAGGCATCACTTCCTCCAAAGTTTCAGCCTTATGCCTTTGCCACTACTGTGTTCTTAATAAATAGATTACCCCCAAAATTCTTACAGATTAAAAGTCCAATAGAGGTTCTATATAAAATCAAACCTGAATTCTAAAGGTGTTTGGATGTCTATATTTTCCCTACTTAAGGCCATATAATACACACAAATTGAGCTTTAGGTCATCATCATGTACCTTCCTAGGCTATGCAGCCAACAAGAAGGGATACAAATGCTTGGATAGCAATGAAAAGTTTTTTATATCTAGGCATGTAGTTTTTAATGAAAGGATATTTCCCTTTAGCTAATCAAATATAAAAACTTCATAGAAAGTATATAATTCAAAACTTTCTATACCACCAATACCTGAGCAACTTGATGTTATAACTCAAGTTGAAGGTGAAAGAGTGCAGAATGACACAAACTTAGAGTCACTTGCTAGATCTACTTCATAATACACTGTGCCCACACCTGAGCTAGGTCATGAAGAAGTTAAACCAACTGAAAGTACAAGTCAGGCACCTCATCAATGCCCCACTACTCAATCAGACTGCAGTCAACCATTAGATGTTTCACAATCTTCTAATGATCAACAGGAAGTCATAGCTGATGAGAAAATCAACCACTGCACAAATTAGACAGCAAATGATAACACGAGCCAAGAGTGGTACTAAACCAAAAATATATAGCGCTGCCATGGATACTGAAGAACCAAATACCTACTAACAAGCTTTGTAGAATGAAATCGAAAGCTGCTACGAAAGAAGAATACAATGCATTGATGAAAAACAAAACTTGGAATCTAACTTCATTACCAAGCAATAAAAATGTTACAGGCTGTAGATGGACATATAGAATAAAAAAAATGCCGATGGTTCAGTTTCTAAATATAAGGCAAGGCTGGTAGCTAAAGGGTGTTCACAGCAAAGTGGCTTTGAATTTATTGAAACTTTCTCACCAGTTGTGAAACCCTTTACTATTAGAGTTATTCTTACCATTACCTTACATAGAAACTGGAACATCAAGCAATTAGATGTAAGTAACGCTTTTTTGAATGGCATTTTACAAGAGGAAGTGTATATGGAGCAGCTCCCAGGTTTTAAACAAGAAGGAAGTGACAAGCTTGTATGCAGATTGAATAAGCAATTTATTGGCTCAAATAAGCTCCAAGGGTCTGGCTTGAAAAGCTAAAGTCAACACTAGTCAGACTGGCTATAGCTCAGCAAAATCAGACAATTCCTTATTCACAAAATTTAATAACAATGTAACTACTAATATACCGATATATGCTGATGAGAACAACAAACTTTTAGAACTCTTAAACAAGGAATTTTCAATCAAAGACTTGGGAAACTTGAATTATTTTCTTGGCATTGAAGTTAAAAGGATCTCTGACATAGAAATACATTTAAATCAAAGAAAATACATCTTAGAAATTCTACAAAGAGCAAAAATGGATCAAGTAAATGCACTCTCTACTCCTATGGCAAGCAATTTACATCTGTCAAAGTATAAAGGAGAATATGTATCAAATGACAAACAGTACAGAAGCATTGTAGGCGCTTACAAGATGTGGCAATTACCAGGCCCGAGATTTCATTCAGTGTTAACAAAGTAAATCAATATATGCAAAATCCAGTTGATGAACACTGGAAAGCTGTCAAGAGAATCCTAAGACATCTTAAGGGAACCATGAATCATGGACTACAACTACAATCATGTGAATCTATTAATATAAAAGGCTATGCAGATGTAGACTAGGCTACAGACATGGATGACAGAAGATCTACCACTGGCTACTATACATTTTTAAGCAACAACCCAAGCTCATGGTGTTCGAAGAAGCAACCTACAGTATCTAGATCTAGTATAGACACCGAATATAGAAGTGTTACTAATGCAACTGCTCAAGTAATATGGATCGAGTCTTTGCTCAATGAACTTAATTTCAAGGCCACTGACAAACCAACAATTTGGTGTGACAATTTGAGCACTGTTCTGCTTTCAGCAAATCTAGTTCTACATGCTAGACTAAGCACATAGAACTAGATCTCTATTTTGTAAGAGAACAGGTAACAGAAGGAAAAATCAAGATAAATCACTTACCATCATCTTACCAAGTTGTCAACATCATGACAAAGCCTCTATCGAAGAAAAACTTCATTCACTTCAGACAAGAGCTGAAGGTAAATGAACTTAACAATAATTAACAAGGAAAAATCTCCAGCAACTCGAACAAAATCAAAGCATAATAGCATCAATCACTTTAATCAAAGTGAAATTCCACTCGTTAATCAAGTGAAATTCCACTTGATGAAGAAAGCTTCTTTAAAAAGATCAACTACATGTTGCCAAGTGGTCAAGATCTACAAATTGTTGATCCCGACACTCTCAGTTGAACAGTCTCTTAAAATATCGAAGAGCAAAAAGCATTGAAGCACTCATTTTTATGGTACGGCTGAATTTCAAAGGAATCGCAAACCCTGACCCGAAGTTAGGTTTGAGGGGGGGTATCGAAAGAAATAAGATATGAACTGGTGACCAATGTATACAAATATCACTTATCAACAGAGTACGGGTCACTTGCATCATAGGCCAACCCAAAGCTCAATAAGCTATATGATAGTTTTTTGTATAAATACCAAATGAATATGTTGTAACATTTGTTTTAGTTATATACTGCAAAATCATATCTCTCTCTGATTTGTAAAAATTCAAGTTAATGAAATAAATTCTTTAAGAATTTACATTTCTTCTCAAATTATTTCTATCATTAATTCTCATATATCAGCTCACATATATGCGCACGCACATACATACATATAAATAATAGACGAGTTTGTGTGTAAGTATATGTATGTGCATATGCAAAAATAATCTTTAATTCGTGGATACCTTTAATGCTAGATTAGGTGGGATCATGACACATTGGGTAAAGACCTAATGATGAACCAAGGTTAACATAACCCTCAACTTCTTAATTTTTTGCATTGTTTGTATCTGTCGGACAACGATAGAAATTTAATATGGTTATACATTTATAGTATATACTAAGACAGTCTTGTTAGTTCTATGGTCTAATATACATTGAATTTTACCACAATTTGAATGAAATCAACAATAGCGACAAAATTAATATTGATGATACATCTTCATTTACTAATGCCATTGGATTCATATTCATGAAAACGTTTGAGAAAGCATCTAAGCCCTGCTCTATTTACAAAATTATTGAGAACTCTATACAATTCCACATGCTTGTTTAATACAGCTAATGCATCTCCTGCATAAAATTTTAATTCAACACTGTAAATAAAGCTATACTTGAATACTGATAACTAAAGTTTGCGTAAAGAAATATAATTTAGTTTTATCGCTCTTGTTGACATCATTGATGAAACATTGCAAAAGAGTATGTGATAATGGGATGGAAATTTTTTGCTCTCAATTCAACCAATGAAACAATTTTATTTCCTCTCTTTTCTAGTATATCAACAATAGTTATGGAGGTTCCATTTTTGTCTAGAGCCAAAGCAACAGCCTTGCCAACCCATTAGCACCAACCGGTTACAAGAACAAACAAACCTAGATTCAATTTAATTTTTTAGTTATGTGATCTAGATTATAAACTAGTAAGGTATTACTTTATGATAGAGAGAAGAATATAATGTAATATAAAGAGAAGAATATAGCGTAATATATATATAAAGAGTTCTCTGCTTATTTTTTTCACTAGTTTAATCTTTAGGCATTCTTATAGTATCCAAAGGATAAAGTTTCACTTCAAAACCTAGGAATATATACATTAAAACCATAACATATACCTACACCAAAGCTTGAACTTGTTACGTCTTACCAAAAACTCTCTGCTTTTTCACTATACCACATTTTTATTTAGGTTTTAAGCAAAATTTTGATTCATTCTTAAATCATGGAAAGAAAATCTTTACCCTTGTAGATTTGGCAAATGGACTTGGAAAAAAAGCAACCCTAGTCATAATCTAGACATGGTAACCATCATCGATCAAAAGTCACACATCAAAATTAAAACTTCTCTCCATGAGATACAATTTAATATTCAAACTTCATTTGCGTAGACAACTTTCAATATAGAATAAGAAAATCCTTGGCTCTCCCAAAATCTCAATCATAGACATTAACAAGTAGAGCGATACAATGGATTAGAATAAACTAAATATGCCATTTTAAACTTTAATCAAATTCCAAAGAGGAAAAATTACACCTTTTTCAAACTTTAATTTTCCTTCTCCTTTGCCAAAGGTATTAACTACTAAGGGTTAGATTAAAAATATTACCTACTTCAAACAACTCCACTGATTTGGTCGAATCTGGAGTGAACTGGAAATGGCATTGACTTATGGTTGAGTAAATCAGAGACGGTCGACTTACGCCATGCTAGAGTTAATCGAAGATGGTCGACTTTTTGAAGTTTGTGGAGTGAATCAAATAATTAGGCAGTTTGGGGAGATGTTTGGTCGAGATGGAGAAAGATGGAGGGAATTTTTATTTTAGCGCCCTTTTGTTTTTATTTTCTTCAACATTGCTATTAACTCTCGCATTCTTAATGGATTTGGTTAATATAGCAAAAATATTTATATATAGCGCAACATATGTGTTATTTTCTTTTCTTTATTTATATAGCACAATTTATGTGTTATTTTCTTTTCTTTAATTATTTTATTATAGCACTTTAATATAATGCTATGACACAATGATGTATATCATATTTTCTTGTAGTGAAACTCAAGGTCAGAGTGAAATTAGGATAAGGTAGCATGGGTTAGGAGTTTTATATGATACATTTGATAAGTAATTGTCCATCGTATGTGGAGCTATGGCTTGTTGTGCAAAATCAAAATGATAATTCTATGACAGATGGATCCTAACACCAACTAGTGAAATCGAAAGACTTCTATGTTTTGACTTAGAGTTTTGTGAAACGTAAGAGATTATGGGTAGATTATTAGAAAAATGAAACCTAAAGTTTAACCTTACTAATATTATAATAACATCTACTACGATAATGTCCTACTACTCTACCAATTGAGACTTGTAGAAAATTCAACTCTAAGACTGTTTAATGAAAGCAACAATCTAAAAAGACCAAAGCTAAGAGCTATAAAGATAGCATTGACATACACGCATCTTTAGTCATCTGTTACTTTTACTCCTATGACAAGTCCCTCTAATAACGCTGAACATGAACTATATGTTACTTATAATAATTGGGCTGATGACCTGACAATTGCCTAGTTTTCATGCTATCTACATTAGACAAGCCGTTGCAAAGGCAGCATAAAACCATGCGTGTCCTCAGATGTTCGATAGTTTGAAGGCACTTTTTGGTGATCAATCTCATTCCATAAGGTACAAGATTACTAAGAAATTGTTCGACACAATAATGCAGAAGGGACAGAAGGTGGACAACTATGTCCTAACGATGAAGGGCTATATTGATAGGCTTTTACAATTAGGCATGATGATAAGTAATGAGTTACAAGTAGACTTGATCCTTGGTTCACTTACTCTTAGTTCGAACCATTCATATTGAATTATAGTATAAACCAACTGAATGTGAATCTTGTGGAGCTCCTCAATATGTTGAGGTTGACCGAATCACAATTAAGGATCAAGGGGTCGTGCTTGCTAGTAAGGGTAGGGCATCATCTTCGAAGAGTTTGAAAAGGTGAAATAGAGAAGGTAAGGAGAATAAAGGAGTAAGAAGAACGATGATAAGCGTGAATGTCACCATTGGCGTAAGGAGGAATATTGGAAAAGGAACTATCTTATGTATATAAATGCCTTTAAAGAAAGAAAGCAGACTGGCTCTACAACTCCGTCGGGCATATTTATGATTCGAATTATTTTGTAATCAATAAATTGCCTTGGGTTTTAGACACTAGATCAAGAACTTATATATGTAATTTGTTACAAGATTAGAAACTGGCATCCCATGGAAAAAGAAAAAATGAAGCTCTAGGCTGTTGATAGATAAATCTAGATCCAATGGCACCAGGAGATTATCATTTATGCTTGCCCAGTGCTTTCATATTAATATAAAATAATTGCTAGTTTGTAAATGAATTTATTTGTGGAATTATGTTTGTTTTGAGATTATCGGAGATTGATATGTATTTCATTGTGAGAATAATTTTATGAACATTAGTTTGAATGGAATAACGTCGGCAATGGTGTACTTGAAAATGGCATTTATGTAATCAGTACAAATTATGTTGGTTCTGCGAGTAGTTCTTTTAACAATATAAATGATAATTATCTTTGGCATTATAGGCTAGGTCATATTAGTGAGAAGCGACTCCATAAATAGAAAATCGAAAGTTTTCTCTCGTCACTTGATTTTGAATTAATGTAAGAGTTGATGAACTCTTAGGGTTGGTATGTAATGATGTATGTAGCCTGATGTTAGTAATCGCCAAGGATGATAGTTCTTACTCAGTTACCTTCACTAATGATTTCTCGGGAATAGGATATGTGTATCTTATGAAAAACAACTCTGATGTCCATGAGAAATTTATTGAGTTTCACAATGTGGTTGAAAATTAGACGAACCGTAAGATAAATATTTTTTGATCTAATTGAGAGGTGAGTAAGTTGGATAGGAAATCCAACAGTACTTAAAAGATAATGAGATTATCCCTTTGTTTACTCCACCCTATACTCCGCAACATAACGTTGTGTCAAAGCTTGTCAAAGCAAAGAAACCGAACCCTATGAGATATGGTACAGTAAGAAATCCCAACTCAAGTATTTGAAAGTGTAGGTTTGTCCGCTGTTACAATAAGAATGTTTTTCTGAATAAACCAAGAGCAAGATCAATACTGTGAAATTTATAGGATATCCCAAAAAATCAATGGGATGTATATTCTACAATACCGAGGAATAAAAGGTTATTGTTTCTCGGCACGCTGTATTTTTGGCAAAGGAATTTCATTAAAGGAATTTAATGGCATGGTTGTAGATTTGGATGAGATCGAAGAAGTTAACACTGAAGCCAAACTGATGGGAGAATCGAATTCACGTGTACATAAAAATTTACAGCCTGTTAGATGGTCTAGTAGGGAATCTCATGCCCTAAAGACATACTATGGTTTCCTCATGGGCGGTGAGAAGCAGGATAATGTCTTAGAGGCCTCTGTTTTTCCACTGAACACGATAGAGTGTGAACTCTGCCTTCTCGCTTGGAGCAATGAAATTCGAGATGGATTCCATGTATGAAAACAAAGTATGGACTTTTTCTAACATATCCGAAGGGATAAAACCCATTAGTTGGAAATGTTTTTTTAAGAAAAAGAATATGTGGATGTGGATGTAGAGACTTAGAATGCTAGGCTAGTTGCGAAAGGATTTCGCCAAATTCATAGTATTGATTATGACAAGACCTTTTCACCTATGGCCGTGCTTAAGTCCATTCAGATTATGCTAATTATTTCATCATTCCATGGCTATGAAATATTAAAATGTACCCTAGAATGGTATTTCTAATTGTGATTTAGAAGAGACGATCTATGTGTTGTAGCCCAAGGGTTTATAGTCAGTGGAAGTGAGAGAAAGGCTTGAAAGTTTTTAAACTCCATTTATGGACTTAAACAAACTTCAAGAAGTTTGAATAAGTGTTTTGATAAGGTAATCAAACAGTTTCACTTTTATCAGAATATAGAGAAAGTGTGCATATATATAGGGCAACGCAGTCGTATTCTTAGTGCTATATGACGATGATCTTCTTTGATTAGCAATGTGACTTCATTATTGCATTCAGTGAAAACTTGGTTTCCAAGAACTTCTCCATGAAAGATTTGGGATACGTAGCCTATATACTAGGCATAAAGATCTATAGATATAGAAATAATAGGCTATTGGGATTGTCCCAATCCCTTTATATAGATACCATAGTGAAAAGGTTCGGTATGGAGACTTCCAAGCAGTGAAATATTCCAGCATAGTCTAGAATCGTCCTTTATAAGAAAGATTCTCCACATATTGATGAGGAAAATGAGCGTATGAAAAGGGTCCCATATGCCTCAGCCATGTATGTTATGCTACGTATGAGAATGGATGTGGCATACGCATTAGGATTCGTGAGCCGATACCAATATAATCCTGAATAAAAGCATTGGACAGTTGTAAAATGTATACCGAAGTATTTAAGACACAATTATGACTTATTCCTGATATATGAGAATGGAGAACTCCTTATGAAGGGGTATATTGACTCAAGGTTTTAGAGTGATATCGACGATAGTAAATTGATGTGTGGTTATGGTTTTATGCTTAATGGCAGGACTGTTAGTTAGAAATGTTCCGAGCAAGAAACTGTAGTTGATTCGATGTCAAATGCCAAAGACAGTACCCTCAATAAAGCAACTAAAGAGGCAGTCTAGACGTATAAGTTTTAAGTGAGCTCGGAGTGATTCCGGATACCGAGAATCTAATGGTATTGTTCTGTGACAACAATATAGTGATACCGAGAGTTAGGGGTTCCCTAGGGGCAATTATGTAATTTGTTGCATATATCTAACTTGTTGACCAATTTGTTCGAAATAAAAGGTATTTTCTTCATATTATATACTTGATATAATGTGATTATATTAATTAATTAACTTAATTAAAAGTATATTTAATAGAAAAATCCATAAATGGTATATTTTGTGGTAGTGGTTACAAAGTATTATAACCGTGAGTTATTTATCACAATGAAATAAATATACCATTTTAAATATTCCTAGTCAAGATGCATCGAGACCGTATATCGATGTATCCGTCGAGACTGGAGTACATAACGCTCTCTAAATATTAGACAATATATTATTCATGACTACTGGAGGCACCTAGGGTTTATGTACTAATAGTTATTGGATAACCATGGAATGGATCACTCGATAGTTTTCTGTTGGTTAATATAACTAACGTCAAACAGAAAATATCCCCGTGACTAATTTGCACAGTTCTCTCGACTAGAGAATACTGTGGATCTTCAATATGAAAGCTTCGCTTTGATTATAGCCCAATCATGGTGTAACGACCTGGTATTTTGAACTATTCAAATCGATAATCATCCACTCATGTCATACTAGAATTGCTCAAAACAGCAGATAGTTGATTCATATTTGGCAAAACTTAGCATATACTGGAAATAAATCAATCATAGAATCACAGACACAAAGTATTACAATAATGAGCAACGAAATAGATAAATAGCAGTTCATGAAGCTACCATAAAACATCATAGTATGAAACAAAATACAACAGAATCTCAAATACAAATGAACCTCTAATACATAAGCAACTAACAAGTATGAACATAAATGACTGGAATAAACTAAAATAACCGAAAGCTGGACAGATAGATCTTCAAACAAAGCTTCAATCTCCAGAGGTGAGTCTTAAATGATGTGACACTCAGTCTGACCTAAGCATAAAGCAAAACGTGAAACACTCGAGTCAGTATTAACATTCTTACACCAGTAAATTCAACTCAAGTGAAATGTCAACTGAAATGCAAATAACTTGAAGGGTGTTTGAGATTCCTATCCTTTAAGGATCCGTTAAACTATCTACATACATAGTACAATATGCTACATAGATAATGTCTATAGTAAAGTAAACTATTACAATAACGTTAAGGAGTTACATGTATCCCCCTTCACACATTTCATATATTCCCGTAGTCTACACAATGTCGTAAGCTCACCAAACTGGTGGATTACCCAGAGGACACCTCATAGGTACGGTGTAAAACAAACTCGTAGAAGGCGCGATAAGACATGTGACAAGGCACGCGAGGCAATGCCCAGGGTAAGATACTACCGTTTTTTGGATCCATACTGGTGGTAACGCATAGCAGCCACTACACCAAAATAGTGATTTTGTAACATTTTATATATGTTAATTTCCAACAGTTATAAATGTTATAAATTACCAACAGCAAAAAAGTGTTAGGACACCTAAAAAGTGTTAGTAAAAATAAATAGTCATATGTATAAAAATTGCAACATATTTGGTTATAATTTGCAACACAAATAAGTGTTATTAAGCCGGTAAACATGTAAATAATTCGCTGAAAAATGGAGTGTTTCGTATTTTTTATATATGATATGTTTTGTGACGCTTCCCCCACTTCCCATCAGTTTCAAGCCGCACAAAAATTTTATTTTTTAACTTGGGTTTCATGCGATACCCACTCTCTTCACATCAACGACGACGAGTGGCTTCTGGAGTGGTCCTTCTTCTCTAGGAGACATTGAAGACAGCTTCTCGTGGCTACGACATCAACAACGGCTGGCGATATCTGGATTCATGACATAGACTTCAGATTCAGGCACATCGAAATCCATTTCTATTCACGACATCGACGGGACTAGATTGCGACACGACTTTAGATTTCCTGCGATTTCAATTCTCTACATCGCGACTTCAGAATCTCATCAATTTCGTATAAAGGTTCGTTTTAGTATAAAGTTGAATTTTCCTGAATAGACTTCAGAATCTCATCAAGTGTTGTTATTTCTTAAGTTTAGTTCTTACGTGAGATTATTACTCATGCAATTTTAGCTTAATCTGTTACAAGTATTAGTGCATCTATCAATACTTTATGTGAAGCAACTAAGATCTATTACCTGAAGTGAACAATTCATATTTCGCAGCTTACATTGATTAATTATAAGTGCAAATTTTTTGGAACTGTAACTTAAGAATTTGTTGGCCTCTTTTATTTTGTCCAGTATTTTATGTTGCATACTAGCATTATATATGCATATGTTGTTAATTTTGGTAAAATCATATCTTTATAACTATCATCCATACAGGGTGTTTCATTTTATTTACATTGTAGTAGTAAGATTTTTTTTTCATGATTGGTTATTATAGATCAGTGAAAAGAAAATGTGAATGCACAACTAATGTGCACAAGTTAAAACTGTCTAAACATGAATATGAAAATAAAAGGATGGATTATAGCAAAGAGGTAAGTTGTAAAAGAAACAAGTTTAGGCAAAAAGGAATAATCAAGTTTGGTTTCTGCTAAAAAAGTGAAGTTCTCAAACTGAAAATAGAGTGTTTTTGGATGTTTTACAAATATTGATTTGGTTAATTTGTAAAAGATGAGTGAGGATCCTATTTCAATAAGAGAACAAAATGCAGGGTTAACTTGTTACATTTTTATAATACTTAGTTAATTTTTATAAAACTTAGTTAATTTTTATGAATCTTAGTTACTTGTTCAATTTTTATAAACTTAATCAATTTAATTTTACTATTGTTATAAGCTTAGTTAACTACGCTAAAATTTTATAATACTTAGTCAATTTTTATAAAGTTTCTCTAATTTTTATAAAACTTGGATAATTTTAAAATTTTATAAACTTTGTTAAATTATCATCATCATTATTGTCATTGTTATTATAAATTTAGTAACATTATTAATACCTGATTGAGCTTTTATATAATACAATATATAGACTAACAGCTTATATTATATAATAGATGGACTAATAGCTAGTATCATCTTTTATGCAGACATATATAGAAGGAAAGTTTAAAAAATTATACTGTATTCCATCACCAGTTTATTTTCTTTATTTTCTTTTTAGTAATCATACATGAAACACATGCAGCAAAGACATAAGTGGGTAACATCATAGAAAGATGTTGTATTCTAAGCTGAAATAGTTAGCTAGATATTGCTTAACTATCGTTCACTAAGCAAATATAAGCTACATGTAAACATGACAAGGCATATTGTACAAAAATGATGTTAGTCAACTGATATTTGGTAAAGTACTTTACCTTAGGCAATTCAATGGTCGTATCATGATGGAATGCGGAGTCTTTCACAGCACTATCTTTGGAAATATGACTGCTTTGCACTGAATCTTCAGGCTGCTTGTTTTCGCCGAGCCTAATTTTGCATTACTATTCATTTCATTTTTGCCTTCTGATTCAACAAATCTCTTGTTCAAAACTAGTTGAATCTCTTCAATCAGTTTAGCTAAATCACCGTCTTTAACATTTTTGTCACCACCTGGATCAGTCTCTTGTTTCACATTCAAATCCTTGGTTTCGGGAAGTTCGGTTTTCTCAACATCTTCCATGTTGGGTTCTATGCCAATTTGGTTTTGCAATCTAGGAACAGGTGCATGAACATTATTTTCTTTATTGTGTTTGAAGGATGGATTAGCATTTGGTTTGCTATCAGAATCAAATTTGTTCTCCTTGGTATTAGAGCTATGCAGCCAGTTTAATAAGCTGCTACAAAAGCACTGCCAATAACTACACCGCCAAGGGAAAATTTCTTGAATGTGCTTTCTCATAATTAGATGGTTCTTGAGGAGGAAGATGTGGCGGTGGATATGTCATTTAAGTGGACTTTTTTTATAAATGTTGCAACTGCATTTCTTAAAGATAGAAAAATAGGGTCTACATTAATGATGACAAATAGAAAATATAAATCATAGCACTACTTAGGCTCTATGCAAAATATTATATGAAAAATTAATAATTTTGGAAGACCCTTAGTATTCTCACTTACAACCCACCATTCAAATTACATACTTATAAATAAAAGTATTTCTTTACGGAGATTAGTTTACCACCTAAAGTAGCATTATAACTCTTTAAGGTAAATCAGGATGTTTTGGTAGATATCCAAGGTTAGGGCATATTTCTATATGGTTTATCAGTGAAATGAACTAAAACTCATGGTACCTTAAGACCTGTCATGTTACTAGTGTTGGTAAAAAATGTAAATAACATGGGACATGATGAATGGGAGAGGGTGATGTAAAACACTTAATATTAGCCTGCAACTAAAATAATCTTCAGCCAAATGAAGTCTTTAATTGGATTGGGGACTTAATGTTTGGCCTTTATAATCAATTACCCAAAATCCCATATTTGATCCTCTAGTGTGAATACAATGTAGTATCAAAATCTATGAACTTATAATATCCCTACATGTTTACATCATTATTCTGAGATCAAAGCTTATCGCATTTGATAATCACAGGCAAGATGAACATGCATAGAATTACAAAGATAGAAAAATAACATTAAGTGATTTGACTTGGAGTGTAATACTTCACGCACGAGTCAATCAACATATGTGTTTTGGACCTATTGTTTTGTTCTTCTTCAACAAGCCTAGCTATGTTGGCAACTGCCGAGTTTTAAGCTAAAGCTGTTGTTTTCACACAAATAAAATCTGAAACATAGTACTATTTAGTCATATGACAAACGCTAATAAAATTGGAGGAAAAGGTATATGTTGTAACAGAGTTACTTAGCTGTGTCATAATAAGGATTTTTACAGTTACATTCCTTTGTCCCCTGGATTCTAGTATGGAATAAAGGAAGTAATGGTACAAAGCTGGGTTATAACACAACTAATTCTCGGCATTATAAATAACACTGATTCATATTCCTAACCAAATAATAGCCAAATCAATGATAGTAAAAGAAAAGGTTGGTTACCATCTATATTAGGCATCCCAGCCAAAACCAATGAGTAAATCTATTTAGGAACAAGAAATGATTCTCCAGTTAAGCTTTGCTCGTCGACCTCGCTTCTTCCTTTACTGTGAACAAGTGGTAGATCCAATCTCATTTACTGTAAATGTGGATATTTAGCTCTGATTATTGTCGTATGATATGGTATGATATTGGACATTTTTACTTCAGGTGTTGTACGTTTCCAAATGTCCGTGGATTTTCACGTTGAAACAATGAACCACTGCCTCGAAGAGCTGTCACTATGGAATTGAAAATGAGATAGCATCACACTGAAATTAGCTTCGTGCACAACCATTTTTACGTAATAATTAGAAGGGATCAGTTAGACGAAATAACCAACCTACGACGATGAATGTGTCTTCATGTCGGTATATCTTTATTTTTTCCTGTCAATGTAACGTTGTTATTTAATCTTCATCGTATTTTATCATCTTATTCCTAATTCAATTTTGAAAATGTTAACATTTATCATAAAAAGGATATGTTAAGGCTGTTAAATTACACAAATATCCTCATTAAATTTTATTTAAAATTAAAAAAATATCCTTTAGTACATAATTATCATTTTTGAACATGTGCGCACACAAAAGTTAAAAGATCCATGAATTGCTTCCAATGTCATATGTTTCAGGTCCATCTAGTGATGCTTGAGGAATTTCGAGTTCCAGCCGTCTAGCTCGAGGCTCGAATCTACATGTGTGGAGAAAACATCATCTCTAATTTCTTGCTTAGACGTAGCTTCTTGCAACATGATTTTCCCTTCTTCACTAACCAAAGCCCTGCAATTCACATGAGGTAAGGCAGCATTATTTTTTCCATTGTAAAGATTTGGAAAGTAAGAGATAGCTTCCCATTCAAACTGTTCAAGGATATGTGACTAGCACCCTATTGCTTGCAATAATGTTAAGTTGATTGTTGCAATTTTTCCTATACAACATCTTAGCGTAAAAGAATTTTATGCATTCATCACCTTGAGTTAACCATTTCTCCTTAGTCTTTTGCTTGACATCCACAGCTTGTAATGAACTATGCCTAAAACAGTTGCATTCTTTACGTACAGGTGGAATAAATTCATATACTACCTCTTGAACATAAGTTCTACCATACCCATCTTTGACTCTAATGTTTTATTTTTTGAAATTACCTCCGCTTTTACCTCCACTAACACACGGGTATACTTTAGTCTCTTCATTTGTCAAGTATTTTAGTTAATGTCAATAGGTTTTCCAAATTAACTAGCTAGTTTACTAATCCCTATAGCATTCCATAATGTCGAATGTAAGTTATGAAGTCTTACCTAAAATAGGTATGTTCCAACATATTCCTTTCAAATTGGAAATTTGCATCCCATCTTTTCATGAATATAATCAAACTATCCATGAACCATGGTCCTCCATTTAGGATCTTCTCTAGATCTTCCTGTAATTCAAATTTTACTAGATAAAATCCATTATCCATTGAGAAAACCTCTCACTTACCCTTGGTTTTCTATTCTCTTTTAACATAAGCATGTGTAATAAGGGCGTTTACCAGCCATATATATAAACATAGAATTATTCCATATTTCGTTTGATTTTTGGTAGTCGAGATCATCTATTTCAGAAAATTCACCATCCAGATTTGATTTTGGGTCATGAAACTCAATACTATCCTTAATTTTAATGCATTTATCCAGTAAGTCAGCCCAAGATCTTGATCCCTATTCTTTAGTACTAAAAAAATATCCTTTAGTACGTCACCAAAAAACATAGTTCAAACCAGAAAATCTTGAAATAAAAATAAAATTTCATGTAAAAGAAGGTACATAAAAGCTATTAAATAGTAGTTTATAATGTCCAAAAGTTCCCTCAGCTTCTATAAGTGAATTCCTCTCTTTACCTGAATAAATTTGAAGCTCATAACTCGTTGGCTTTTCTTTTGTTAAGAAAGACTTGTACGGTGTTCGAAATATGAAGTGTACAAAATCATTCCATCAGGTGTAGGAAAAACACCGAAGCAAAAGCTAAAAATACTATCACTCATACACTAGGAAGAAAATCATACCGTAGAGTTTACGACGAAATGGTAAGAAATAGTATAAAAATTATTTCTTGTAAATATTAATAATGAATAGTTAATTAGTTTAAATTTTTTGTTCTTGCAGGTCAACGAAAATCTGAAAGAGAAAGTTACGCGGACAATGGTTTGGAAGGCGGGACATGTAAATAAGAAATCTGGACAAGTTCTTCCATCTACAGCAAAAGCCTATGTAAGTATTTTTACTTGGGTATGAATAACTGATCAAATTATTTGGTATGAACATAAGAATTGCTGCATCTCAAAGTTTTGCTACAACCAGCCATAAGAATATTTTTGAAAAATGGTGCAAATGCCTATACATAAGAAATGCAGTGGGAGCATCAGTAAGCGTTGAACTGAGAATATTTTCAATTCTATCTGATTCTTTTTCTAGTCGAATTGCAGCCAATACAGCTAAAAGTTTAAGTGCCTGTAGAAATATTTTCAAAAAAGCTATTCAAATTTCAAATTCATACATAAATTAAGCAATTTTAATCTGAAATTTTGTGGTACCATAGCACGAGCTTCCTTTGTGATTATTTGGACATTGTCATTTCCTGTCCAAACTCTTGACATTGAATCATTATCATGATTGGAAACTGTAGAAAACCTGTAAATGGAATTAGATTGATTGTTAGGTTGCATTGAACCTAAGCATGTAAATAAAATTAGATTGCATTGAATCTAAGCATGCAAACTTAGTTTGCAAAACTGAGCACATAAACCGAGCTTACAAACTGAACTCACAAACTAAGCATGTAGCAAAATCGATGTAAATTGGATTTGCAAACTCAATTCGCAAATGCAAATTGAGTTTGATTAACATGTATTTTGCATACTAAGTTTGCGAATTCATAAATACAAAAAAAATTAGAACCTGAGTTGTAACTCAGTCTTTAACCTTTTGATTTTGAAGGTATAAGTTTTTAGCGAGTGTTTATATTAAATGCAGGAACTTGAAGAAGGACGCTTTGGATTGTTGTATTGGACGTTGAAGAATATTCAAAACCATTAGAGTTTGGAGTGGATGATCAGGAATGGTTAGGTTAACCGTAAGTTAAACTTTTAAGTGTATTTTGAAGGAAGAAAAATTGAAGCTTATGTTGTAATAATATCTGAATACATGACATTGCGGTATTTTAGATATGTAAATAATTGTTTATGATATATTATACTACATTTGCAGAGCGTTTAAACTTTGCATTGAATATGTATGATGAATTATATGTGATATGGAAACCATTATTTGCAGAGTGTTTATAATTAAACTTTGCGTTTAAGTTTTGGTGTGTATATATATATGTTACTAAATAATCATTTTCCGACACTTATAAGCGTTACCGTATATTTTTGTACCAACACTTATTAGTGTCACTGTATATTTCGTTATCAACACTTATAAGCGTTACCGTATATTTCTGTACCAACACTTATAAGTATCACTGTATATTTCGTTACCAACACTTATAAGCGTTACCGTATATTTCTGTACCAACACTTATAAGTGTTACTGTATATTTCTGTACCAACACTTATAAGTGTTACCGTATATTTAGGTACCGACACTTATAAGTGTTAGTAATACGTATGTTTGTAACACTTATAAGTGTTACAAATTTGGCCGCTCCATTCCTCACAGTCCATTAGTAACACTTAAAAAGTGTTACTGAAATTATTTGTAATACCTATAAATGTTAGAATTTACCTGTTTTGGTGTTGTGAGCTACTAGCGCCTACCTCGAGACACACTCCCAAAATCAAACATGCACCCAATCAAATCACGAAGTAATAGATGGTATCGAAGAAATGTGCCCAATCGAAGGTGCGACCTCACTTGGCCCGACATGGCTCCTATTTTAGCCACATCAAGCTGACTCACGGGAGTTAGGGCTACGTTAATACCTCATATAGAATCGTCGTCAAACCATCCTACTTCGTTCTGGAATCTTTACCAGGTATATATTTGTTAAAGTGGTTTTCGATATTGGCAGAGAGTATGACAATATCTGATCCTGGTCTCTTTAACAATCAAATGCTTATTTCACACCGTGATCAATTTTATTTCAAACAGTTCATACTTCATATCAAAATATCATATTCATTTCAAAAATCATATTACTTTCCAAATCATATTCACATCCAAAATCATAACCACAAAATAGTTTAAATCATCGTATCAAATATTCGCATTTTAATCCATTAAATCTAAATCATAAAAGTTCCAACTTTAAAACAGTTTAAATATTGAAAGTAGTTTATATAATAAAAATAGTATATATATTAAAAATAGTATATATAAAAAAATATGTTATAGGTCGAAATATTTTATACATTAAAATAGTTTACATCGAAAATAGTTTCAAATTAGAATTGTTTCTTCCAATTCCATAAATCAATTAAAATCAACTATAGTTCCAAAAATTCACTTTAAATCAATCTCAGTTCAACAATTACAATTCAATTCAAATTCTCAATATAACCCTTTTTAATTATATTGATTTCAAATTTAAACCACTTCTCATTCAATATGTTTCAAAGTTAAATATTCAAATAATTTACAATACTTAATTTGATAAATTCCATTTACATTTCAAAATTCAACTTTAATTTTATTTAAATCTGAAATATGCACTTAATCATTTTTAATAATATTTAAATAAAATATCAAATTACAAATTTAATCCAATCCAATATTCAACTTCAATATATTTAAATTTGAAAATATTCTTCTTTTATTACTTTAAATGAAATCTCAAGTTACATATTTAAATTAAAATTAAATATTAAAAATTAAAAATTCAATTTTATTTAAATTTAAATATTCATTTAATCCTCTTTAACCAAAATCAAATTATCAAGTTATAAAATCATATCTTTAAATTCTCAAATCAGTAAGTTTCAAATCAATTTTTATTTAAATTCAATTATTAAATAAATCAAATTACAAATCAGCTTTAACTTATCTTTCCAACCTTTATTTATTAAAGTTAATACAAAAATTTATTTATAATATTAAAATAAATTTTAATAAATATTCAAATATATTTGATATATATTTGTTAAATTAAATTTTTATTAAATGAAACTAAATCAAACCTTTTTATTAAACCTATTTAAATTTTATTTTATATATTTTAAAAATAATAAAATATAAGTAAAATCTTAAAATTTACATTTTCACTACTTAACTCAAAATTTTAAAATTTCTAAAACGTATAATTTAAAATCTAATTTTTTACACATATTAAAATAAAAATCTTTATATTATATATTAAAATCAAACTCATATATTTCCTTTCAAATTCTGGAAATCATTTCCAAAAAAATAGACCAACGGCGTCCATATATAATTTTCTATCCTATTGTCAAGTGATATGGATATTTATCATTTCACTTTGCAATAATCTTATATTTACAGATATATATCATTTCAACCCGCAATCCCAAAATTTCAAAATCAATAAAAATCGCTTGGGTTTATCATTTCAACCAATAATGATTCTCCCCTAATCTATAAGATCGTTCGGGCATGTGTCATTTCAACCTATAGGGAATTTAAATTAACAGGGAACTTGCAAAATGAGAACAAATATGATAATAATATAACATATCAATAACCACAGGCATATATCGTTAGTAAAAATTTTAAATATAATATATACAACAGGTTATAGTATCGTATGTCATAGTAAACAGTTGCAGATGATGGCATATCATATTTAACAATTAAATAACTTAACAATTCAAATTTAATAGCATATTTCAATCGTCATTTCATATGAATTAAATTTACCAAATATAAGAATGTTAATCATGAGTGATTGCTCATCTTTTGAGGCTAGAGAAACAAAAGAAATAAGAAGCAATGGACACGAATACACACAAGGACATGGATATGACACGAGAAACAACAACAAAGCTAGAAATAGCTGCTGCGACCAATTCTGCACAGCTTCGAGACAAAAGCAGAGCACGATGAACTGGATTTGATGGAAATGAAACAAAATAAAAATTATATTATTATTTTCTTCTCTAAAAATCAATATTTAATTAAAACACACACTTAAAAAAAATCTTTATATATATTTTAAAAATCAATGTTAGAAAAGCCCATATTTTAAAAATTCTTCAACATATTTGTAATATATATTAAACTAAAAAAACCCTTTTTAGATATTAATATAAATCAAAATAGATACCTTAACATATAATATATATACATACTTTTTCCTTCTTTGAACCAAGATAACTTACATAAAAAAAGAAAAGTCTTACTTTACTTTTATATGTATATACATATTATTATTATTTTAAATGTGTAAAACAATCCAAATAAAGGAAAGTCGGACCTGCGGCATTTAGCATTGCATAGAAACTATAGTACAGCACTCCATGATGTAACCAATCTAAAAACACTCTAAACTAAATCTCGCCATAGCCATTTAGATGCCTGAAACAAGCATAACTTGACTTTCCAACAAAGCGAACATTGTGATGGAAAAGTGAGTGGGCTGCAAGTGAAAGAAGGTGGTGGATTAAAGTAAGGTTGAAGCGGTGCTATGTTGAGAGGAGAAGGCGGATCCCTAGCGGGCTGCTGAGCTTGGCTGGTGGTGGAAGGGTTGTCACTGTGTTGATGGATACACTGAGTGGGATGGTGGTACTGGAGGTAGGGTCGCAAGTAGGAGGTTGCGAGACCGTGTGGTGACATTGCAGTGCTCGGCTTGGAGGGTTGGCTTGTGGGAAAGGAGGATTACTACCGTACTTGGGCCTAGTGAGCGGTGAGGGCGGTGTTGGACGGGCTGATGTGGAGAGGCAGAGACACGCTCAGCTACAGGGAGTGGGCTACTCTTGGGTTTGCATGGGATAGTGGAGGTGGGGAAACTGGAGACCGAACAGAGGAAGGGGAGGAAGGCTGTGCATAAGGTGGCGTTCTTTGGGAGGTTTGCTTGGCTTCATTTGGTGGGAGGGCGATTGTCGCTTAAGGATGGAAGAGCTGCTGATGTGGATAGGTGGGTTACTGTGTGGTGAGGGATGAGTGTGCAGGCTATGGGTTTGGCAGTCTTGGGCCGTGTGTCGCAGGTGAAAGGATGGGAGGTGGCTAGAGATACGTCGGCAATCGGCATGTTAATGTGTTCGGCTAGATGATGTACGTTGTTGCATGAGCACGGTAGGGTGAGGGGCAAGAGGAGCATGTAGGTTTCAATAAAAAGCGAACTTGAATATATATGCATTCCATTAAAAAAATTGTTGTCGCAAGAATTGGGAATGAAAAGAAGAAGAAGGGACGAGCAGATAAACACAGATCTGGGAAGAAAATGCATAGGCAAAAAGATGAACAAGCTTTTTTTTTTTTTGAAATGTTAAAGGGCGCAGCCCAAATAAAAATACATTACTAAAACGGGTAAACCGAAAAAACCCGAAACATCACTCTAAAGAAAAACAAAACCCTAACAAAATTAGGGCAAAACTCGCCCCCACTAAAAATCACAAGAGACACAAAAAATGACGAGCAGCCAGAGCGAAAAATGAAGAAAACAAATAGAACAACGCGCAAAATCCCTATGCACGGCCTAAGGAGGCTTGCAGTACAATAAATCTGGTCTTTGAGCCTCACGAAGCTTTGGAGTGAGGTGTAAATCCTTTGAAAGATTGGTTTTTGCTTCACGAATCTTTGGAGAGGTGATAATCCTTCAAAAGATTGGTATTTGCTTCAGTATTCTCAAGCGACTTGGTATTAATGGTCGGGTTATCAAAGTTGATCATCCAGCTGCTTTCTCCTCTTTCCCAGTTTGATAAGTGAAATAATTGGTTATTGATTCTGCTACGATAAAGATTGTAGCCTAATTTTTGCTCTTCGATTGCCAAGCAGAGCTTTTTGTCATGCTCTTGGAGGCTGCAATCCAGACAGTAACCTCCAGAACTGTCAAGTAAGCAAAGAGAACACTTACAATTTGTAGTGTTAAAGTTAATATTTGTGAAATTAAAAGGAGCTTTGATACTTCCCTTGTTGCTAGCAGTTGACATTTTACTATTCTGAAGGGAACTGCAATCTTGGTTGTTTGTTCGGTTTCTGTAGCCCTTTTCAGATAAGTGTGTATGAAGAAGCTCGAAATTATCTGAGCAGGAAGTGGTGGAACTATTATTAATGTTAACTGACGCTTGCCAATCTTTACTAATGTTCAGATGCTTTCCAATTTGAACATAAGGACTGCAAGTGCGGTAACTTCCGCCCCTATCAGGTATGTAATTACAATGATTAGTGCATAAATGATTCTTATCTATAGGAAAATAAGATATATTATTTAACAAATTTCCCTTATTATTGTAGGAGTGATTCCTGTAGTGTTGGTAGAAGTGGCCGCCATCAGTGCTGGTTAGATTGGAGGAAGCATTAACATTTTCCAGAGGCTTTATCATCCAGTGATTGACATTGCGATGAAGAGGCCTTACATTGGGAGAGTCAGAAATGATTTTCCCATTCTGTAAGAAATATTCTAGATTCTCCTCATATTTATCCATGTGCCAGTTTGCATATATTTGATTCTCAGACAGATTGTTTTGTTTTTTGGTTTTATTGAAGAGGATTTGGCAATCCAAATCAATTTTCTTCCAAAGTTGAATGCTTTCTGTTTTTGGTTGAGAGTGAAGTCTTTGATTTCTTTCTTTCCAGATGTGAAATATTGTTGCAGTCAGCATAATACTGGCTTTTTTGAATTCATTGGTTTTCTCTTTGAAATTTTCAATGATGTATTTGGTGCTTTCTTTAATGTTTTGAACCAAGCTTTTTAACATATGAACTTATATTTATTTTTATTAAACAGCACTGGAACGAAAGGTGGTTTGAGAATTGAAGGGCCACATCTTGGGAAAAAGGAAATGAATTCAAACGGTGGTAGGCCCAAAGCAGATATGGACCAACAGTTTATATATATATGTATGTATGTATGTATGTATGTATGTATGTATGTATGTATATAATGAATAGGAGGAAACAGAAAGGAAGAGAAAGAATAAGCAATTAGCGGATAATAAATTTAATGTAGGGAATGGTAAAAGCCCAAAAGCTGAATTGTTGGGAATATCAATGGCGAATGGCTATTCGTTTCAGCTGATGGGTAACTAAAGGACTAAGGAAATCAAACAGTCACAAGTACGGAACCGATACGACAAGTTGGTTCGTTTATTTCATCGCGTATCGGACGCTGAGATGAATAAATGAATCTACTGCGGAGATCAGCATTACGAGATGGATAGAATGGTACATATCGACGATATGATCAAGTTGTAAAAACTCGATTTGTTGTTGTTGAAAATTATGCTAAAATGCCAAAAATAAGATAAATGGGGCTAGAGTAATCCAAATTTGACAGAATGAAATATGACGTCTCACTCAGAAAATGATTTACATTTTTATTATATAAAAATATTCAAATTTCAAAAATATTTTATTTTCATCCAATTTAACCGATTTAAAATTGAAAATTACATAATAGAACTAACTTTTATATTTTCCAATGGAAATCTGTCATTTGCTATGTTTAAATAGACGCATATGAAATACCAAATTTTCATTGCTAAATTTAATTGTTTAATTTCAAGGAAAATTAATTACTTTATTTAAAATCGATAAAATTTATAGTTCTTTACACTCTCCCCCCTCAAAACTTTTCGTCCCCGGAAAGGAACAAGATAAGAGAATGAAGCAAAAGAAAGGAAAAATAGATTTGAAATACAAAATACAAAAATTGATTTAAAACCAGATAAATCTTCATTTTTGGAAATTTTATTACCTACATTTATGTTGTATATTGCTCAATTACATTTTCTAATAAACATTTTAACTTTGAATATTTCAGGCAAGTTATATATGTTTTGGAATGCAATTGAGTATTATACAAACAAATTTTATCCAAGTTCAAATGTTTCAAATTGTTTAAATTCCATTTCTCATTTAAATGCTCCAATTATTCAAAAAATTGCTTCATTTCAATAATTTAAAATCATTACTTAATATAAAACTTAAGAATTAAACTTCCGGTTTCACTTCAGACCATTTTGAAATAAATATATACAAAGATATATATTTTATAAATCAAATCTTACTTAAGAATTTCAAATTATACCCAACTTTCAAAACAAAGTGTAGTGAAGCTACTAAGTGATTTCTCCACTTTGAGACTCGAAAATGAATGTCGATGGTGTTGTAGTCATCACCGAAATTATTTTCCAACGACAAAAGAGGAGAGTACCGACGTACTTTTTAAAAATTCTTTGAAAATAATTTCTGTTTGAAAATACTTCCAAATAATATATTTTCTTAAAAGTTTTAAACCAAAATTTGAAAAGCACTGGAAATTTATTCTCAAATCCTTAATTTAAATTCATTTCATTCACAAATCATATTTATAAATCTTGTTTTAAAATTTTCAACTCCTTATAACATACAACAATAGTTAATGGTTTGGAAATATTGATAAAAATAATCAATGATAATCTAGTATTATCATTTCTAAGAACCAATTCATTTAACTATTTAATTTCCAATAATCATACTTTTATATACAAAATATAACCATACATAAAATTATTTCATTTACCAATTTCAAAAACAATATTATGTCAATTTGCTCAAGAGTTTTGAAATTCCTATCGATAGCATTAGCTAGACGAATCGATCGAAACCCCAAATCAACCTTAACAACTCAAACAACACAATATAAAACATTTTATATCAATTACAAATACACTCCTTCATAGGTTGAATGGATTTCTGAACCAGGATATGGATTCAAGCTTAGAGGGACCCAAATCAACGAGAATTCTAATCACGAAGATAGGCTCTAAAGGAAGATATGATAATTAAATTACAAAAGAGGAAAGATGGATAGACTCATATATTAATCGCGACGACTTTAACAGGGTCAACCGAGACTTTGGGAAAGACGAGAATATCATCAATGAAAACCAGGACAAACTTGTTGGGAATATCACGGGAAACGCGATTCAAGAGATCAACGAAGAAACCAGGAGCACCGGTTAATCCAAAAGCCATGACTAACCATCCACAGAAACCATTCATCCGGGAGGAAAGACAACAGGTTGAGCAATAGGAATAAGATCGATGCGAAAATTCAATTTCCTGCTTGGGAGAAAGAGAAATGACTTCATCAAAGCATCACGATAATCCCTGACTATCGAGGAGTCGAGATCACTAGACCAAGAATTAAACGAAAGGATTAAGCTACCTGCAAAATACTAAGGCATTCGACATTCAATCTTAAGAGAATTACCCTGATCTTCTACTAAAGAAATGGTTCGGGCTTTGAAAGGGATAACAACATCAAAACCGAGAACGTAAAAATCTCCAGTGAATTGACGCCTGTTGTAAAGGTGTTTCACTCCTTTACAAATCATATTGAGGTTGGTGGGACAGAAATGGAGCTGTGGGATGCACCAATATTAAGAAGAACACGAGTAGGAAGAGACAAGAATGTGTTTCAGAACGAAAGGAACGCTCCAAAAATTCAAAAGAAATCCTATCCAGAAGGATCTTAACGAAGAGTTTCAAGTTCGAACGAATATGATTCTATAATTGATTCTACTCATTGTAGGGTATTACTACCTATCTCTAATGAGTATTTGCTCTATATGCTAAGTTTTGCCTAAACCAGAGCTCTAATGCCACTTGTGACGACCTGGTATTTCGAACTATTCAAATCGACAATCATCCAGTAATGTCAGACTTGAACTGCTTAAAACAACAGATAGTTAATTCATATTTGGCAAAACTTAGCATATAAAGGAAATAAATCAATCACAGAATCATAGACACAGATTACTACAACAATAAGCAGCGAAATAGATAAATAGCAGTTCATAAAGCTACCATAAAACACAGAGCCTGGAACAAAATACAACAGAATCTTAAATACAAATGAATCTCTAATACATAAGCAACTGACAAGTCTGAACCTAAATGAATGGGATAAACTGAAATAACTGAAAGCTGGATGGATAGACCTTCAAACAAAGCTCCAATCTCCAAAGGTGAGTCTTAAATGCTGTGACACTCAGTCTGACCTAAGCATAAAGCAAAACACAAAACATTCAAGTCAAGATTAGCATTCTTATACCATTAAATTCAACTCAAGTGAAATGTCAACTGAAATGCAAATAACTTAAAAGGTTTTTGGGATTCCCATTCTCTAAGGATCCGTTAAACTATCTACATACATAGTACAATACGCTACATAGATAATGTCTTTAGTAAAGTAAACTATTAAAATAGCATTAAGGCGTTACTCATATCCCCCTTAATACATTTTATATATTCCCGTAATCCATACAATGCCGTAAGCTCCACCAAACCGGTGGTTTACCCAGAGGGCACCCTATAGGCACGGTACAAAACAAACTCGTAGAAGGCGCGATAAGGCATGTGACAAGGCACGCAAGGCAATACGTAGGGTAGGATACTACCGTTTTGCGGATCTGGACTAGTGGTAACGCATAACAGCTACTACCGCCCACCTCGAGACACACTCTCAAAATCAAAGGTGCACCCAAATAAATCACGAAGTAATAAAATGGTATCAAAGAAATGTGCACGCTCGAAGGTGCGACATTACTTAGTCCGGTAAGGCTCCTATTTTAGCCACATCAAGCCGACTCACGGGAGTCAGGGCTGCGTTAATACCTCATACAGAAACGTCGCCAAACCATCCTATTTCGTTCTAGAATCTCCACCACGTACATAGTTGTTAAAGTGGTTTTCGGTATTGGCAGAGAGTATGATAATATCTGATCCCGGTCTCTTTAACAACCAAACGCTTATTTCACACTATGGTCATTTTTATTTCAAACAGTTCATACTTCTTGTCAAAATATCGTATTCATTTCAAAAACCGTATCACTTTCGGCATCATATCATTTCCAAAATCATAACCACAAAATAGTTTAAATCATCATATCAAAATATTCGCATTTAAATCCATTAAATCCAAATCGTAAAAGTTCCAACTTTAAACAGTTTGAATATTGAAAGTAGTTTATATAATAAAAATAGTTTATATATTAAAAATAGTATATATAAAAAATAGTTTATAGTTTGAAATGTTTTATATATTAAAAATAGTTTATATATTAAAAATAATTTATATCAAAAATAGTTTCAAATTAGAATTGTTTCCTCCAACTCCATAATCAATTCAAATCAACTATAGTTTCAGAAATTCAATTTAAATCAATCTCAGTTCAACAATTACAATTCAATTCAAATTCTCAAAAAAAACATTTTTAATTTATATTGATTTCAAATTAAAACCACTTCCCGTTCAATAGGTTTCAAAGTTAAATATTCAAACAATTACAACAACTTAATTTGATAAAAGTCATTTATATTTCAAAATTCAACTTTAGTTTTATTTAAATCTGAAATATGCACTTAATCATTTTTAATAATATTTAGATAAAATATCAAATTACAAATTTAATCCAGTCCAATAATCAACTTCAATATATATAAATTTGAAAATATTCCTTTTTATGAAATCTCAAATTACATAATTAAAAATTTAATTTCATATAAATTTAAATATTCATTTAATCCTCTTTAACCAAAATCAAGTTATCAAGTTAGAAAATCATATCTTTAAATTCTCAAATCAACAAGTTTCAAATCAATTTTATTTAAATTCAATTCTTAAATAAGTCAAGCTACAAATCAGCTTTAACTTATCTTTCCAACCATTATTTAGTAAAGTCGATAGCAAATTTTGTTTAAAATATTAAAATAAATTTAAATAAATATCCAAACACATTTTACATATATTAGTCAAATTAAATTTTTAGTAATTGAACTTATTAAATCTTATTTTATATATTTCAAAAATAATAAAATATAAGTAAAATATTAAAACTTACATTTTCACGACTTTGACTTCAAATTTTAAAATTTCTAAAGCATATAATTTAAAATCTAATTTTGTTACACATACTAAAATAAAAATCTTTGTATTATATTTTAAAATCAAACTCATATATTTCCTTTCAAACTCTAGAAATCATTTTCAAAAAATAGACTAACGGTGTCCGTATATAATTTTCTATCTTGTGGTCAAGTGATACAGATATTTATCATTTCAATCCGCAATAATCTTATATTTACGGGTGTATATCATTTCAACCTGCAATCCCAAAATTCAAAATCAATGAAAATCACTTGGGTTTATCATATCAACCCATATTGATTTTCCCCTAATCTATAAGATCGTTCGGGTATGTATCATTTCAACCCATAGGGAATTTCAATTAATAGGGAACTTGCAGAGTGAGAAAAAAATATGATAATAATATAAAATATCAACCACCGGCATATATCATCATTAACAAATTTAAATATAATATATACAACAGGTTATGGTGTCATATATCATAGGTAAACAGTTGCAGATGATGCCATATCATATTTAACAATTAAATAACTTAACAATTCAAATTTAACAGCATATTTCAATCACCATTTCATGTGAATTAAACTTACCAAATATAAGAATGTTAATCGTGAGTGATTTTTCGCCTTTCGAGGCTAGAGAAACAACAGGAATGAGAAGCAACGGACACGAATACATACACGGACACGGATACGTACACGTGTAACAACGACAAAGCTAGAAACTGCTGCTGCGACCAATTCTGGACAGCGTCGAGACAAAAGCCAAGCATGATGAACTGGATTTAATAGGAACGAAACAAAATATAAATTATATTATTATTTTCTTCTCTAAAAATCATTATTTAATTAAAACACACACTTAAAATAAAATCTTTATACATATTTTAAAAATCAATGTTTATAAAAGCCAATATTTTAAAAATTCTTCAACATTTTTATAATATATGTTGAAGTAAATACCCCTTTTTTTAAATATTAATATAACGCATGGAGGGTTGGCCGTCGGGAGTGTTGTGGTTTGTTGGCGGGAAAGGAGAGGCATTGTGGGCGAGGGGGATTACTACCGTGCTTGGATCTGGTGAGCGGTGAGGATGGTGTTAGACGGGCTGACATGGAGAGGCAGAGTCACGCTTGGCTACATGGAGTGGGCTACTCTTGGGTTTGCATGGGACGGCGGAGATGGGGAAACTAGTGGCTGAATGGAGGAAGGGGAGGAAGGTTGTGCGTAAGGTCGCGGTCTCTAGGAGGGTTGCATGGCTTCGTTTGGTGAGAGGGCGGTTGTCGCTTGAGGATGGAAGAGCTACTGACGTGGATAGGTGGGTTATTGTGTGGTGAGCGATGGGTGTGCAGGCTATGGGTTCGGAAGTCTTCGGTCGTGTGTCGCAGGTGAAAGGATGGGAGGTAGGTAGAGATACCCCGGCATGTTGATGTGTTCGGCTAGATGGTGTAGGTTGTTGCGTGAGCACGACATGGTGAGGAGCCGACGGAGCATGTCGGTTTCAATAAAAAGCGAGCTTGAATATACATGCTTTCCATAAAAAAATTTGTTGCAAGAATTGAAAACGAAAAGAAGAAGGAGAAGGGACGAGCAGATAAACACAGATCTGGGAAGAAAATGAGCAAGCAAAAAGATGAACAAGCTTTTAACATATAAACTTATATTTTTTTATTAAACAGCACAGGAACGAAATGTGGTTTGAGAATTGAAGGGCCATGTCTTAGGAAAAAGAAAATGAATTCAAACAGTGGTCGGTCCAAAGCAGATATAGACCAGCAGTTTATATATGTATGTATGTATGTATGTATGTATGTACGTACGTACGTACGTATATATGTATGTATGTATGTATATTTCAACGAAAAGGAGGGAACAGAAAGGAAGAGAATGAATGAGCAATCAGCCGATAATAAATTTAATGTAGGGAATGGTAAAAGTCAAAAAGCTGAATTGCTAGGAATATCAATGGCGAATGGCTATTCGTTTCAGCTGATGAGTAACTAAAGGACTAAGGAAATTAAACAGTCACAAGTACGGAACTGATACGACAAATTGGTTTGCTTATTTCATCACGTACCAGACGCCGAGATGAAAAAATGAATTTACTACGAAAATCAGCACGACGAGACATATAGAATGGTATACAGATATCAGCGATATGATCAAGTTATAAAAACTCGATTTTTCACGGTTGAAATGCGGCTAAAACACCAAAAATAAGATAAATGGATCTAGAGCAGTCAAATTTTGACAAAACGAATTATGACTCTCACTCAGATCTGTGACTATAGTTGGGTCGCACTGAAGTATTAGAAGTGAAGCACTATTCAAGAGAGGATTTGTCTCCTCGGTTATATATGGTTAGTACCACAGTCAACTCAAGTCAACTCAAAGTCAAAGTCTCTGGCCAGAGCATTTCGGTTAACAATAATTGTTATTATTGAACCAAGGACTTGGTATTGGAATATAAAGTTGAATGTGGATGAGGTTGGAATCTTGGCCATTACCAAATTCCACAAGTCTAAAGTGATATAGCTTTGACGAAGAGAATTAGTGTGAACAAATGTCACAACCGGTTAACGCTTATTAAACTAAAATTGGATTTCACCAAAAATGAGTAAGCGATAAATTTGGCCATAATGTTACACCACCTATTAAGTGAAGTATGAATGTTAACATTAGAGTAGTTCTGTGTTAATCGTTGACCAAATTTATACCCAAGAGTTACACAGTCGAAATAATGAATTTCCTTAAGACCAAACGATTTAATTAGCTTATAATTGTTATAAATTGATTAAATTGATTAGTATTTATGAAATATTAATTATAAATTTTGAATATGATTTAAGAAATAAATAATTATATATATATTTATAATAGTTATAAATATATCGATCGATATATAATATCGACAAGCGATTAAATTAGATTTAATTGCATAGTAATTTGGTCTTAGATGGGTTTATGGCCCATCATTAGGGCTGCAAAATTTCTATTTTGGGAAGGTCTAGTGGTGGGTAAAAAAAGGAAATTGGCTTGGAGACAATGGGTTGGGATCAAGTGAGAACGGGTAAAAAGGTTTTCCTCATTTCTCTCTAATACAACCTTATATATATACGTGTGTGTTTGTGTATGTGTCTCTAAAACTAAAAAAATAAACTAAATTTTTGGCCGCCATTACCTTCTACACTACTGGTTAAAGCATAGCTCTTGATCCAATCCAAAATTCGCAATTATATTTCAAATTAAAATAATATTATTCGATAGTTAGAGGTCGGTGATTTCGGACTTACAATCTGACGAATCAAGAACAGTAAAAGGAAGGGAAGTCATTGTTTTAACGTGGATTCAAATGCATCATTAAATTGTTAATTTTAGTTCATACAGTAATAAATTATATTCTACGATCCTCTAATGAGAAATTTCATATCTGTTTAAATATATTGCTACTATATGTTTAGTTAGGTGAGATTTTGTAAGTAAATGTAGTCGTCACAAATCAGTTTGGTTATATGCATAATTTATTTGTTATACTATTTGATATATATATAGAGAAATGTTGTTTACTAAACAAAATCAATTTTTGTCATTAATAATTGCATTATATACATTTACTAATAAATTCATATATATATATATATATATATATATATATATATATTTGTGTATATTTCTCTCTCATAATACTATATATACATATATAAGATATATACGATTTAAAAAATTTAGTACACTCACTAGTATATAATATGAATTTACAAACTCGAAAATTAGTTATCATACAAATATTCATATTTTTAAATTAATATTTATTTAATTTTTGAATTGATTATTATATATAAAATAACTATTAAATTAAAAATTCAATTTTATATTTTTATTTAAATATTATATCATTTCAAAAACGTATAGAAAAAATTTAGGAATTTTCTAATAAATTTTATTATTTTTGATAATTAATATTATTTTGAAAAAATTATTTATGATTTATTAAAAATAATAATTTAATTGGAAAATCTTTAAAAAAAATTCTTAATCTTTCATTCATGATCTTAGAATTTCTAAAATTTTGAATTTTGAATTTTTTGATAATATATTATTTTATATTAAATAATTATTGCCGAAATCAGTGTATTTGTTTTTTAAAAAATATTTCAACTTTGAAAAATCTTTAGATTTTTTGTAAGCTCTATTTTATGATCCTAAATTTTCTAAAATTATAAAATTTGAATTTCCATTAACTGATTGTGTTATGTTAATTATTTATGGATGAAAACATTATTTTATTCATAATATATATACGAATTAAATTACTAAAATATTATGTTTGCAAAAATAAATTAATTTTAAATTATATATAATATTTAATAATTTTTTCTCTCTTTCTATATATATTTATCTATATATAAATGTTTTATGTTCATATATTATATATAATATATTTTTTTTTTTTTGCAGAGCAAGCGGGGTTAAGCTGGTCCCCTACCAGATTTATTAAAAAGAAGACACAACACAGAGAATACAAAGAACGGAAAAAAATTAAAAATAAAGAAAGAAGAAAAAAATTAGAAAAAAAACACACAGGTGGACTAGTTGTTCCACGGCTCTATTTGGTGACTGAGGAAGGAATGCACACTACCCCTCATCCCCAACAAAATTTCATTCTTCACTTTTATCCATAAAGCCTCATGCCTCATGCTGATCCCACTGAAAATTCTACTATTTCTTTCTTTCCATATTATCTTTAACAGTTTCTTCAGTGAAAACAAATAAGAAAAATTGTCCTCAACACTTTGCATTATCATATGCTCAGTATACGCCCATGGATCAGCAAATAAAGTAAAGGCAGACATTGTATCTAATATGTTCATCAAATTAACCCATAGTTGCTCAACGTACTCACACTCAAAAAACAAGTGCTGCGTACTTTCCTCATGAATGAGACATAGAACACACGAGGAAGGGACATCCATACCTAACCTAATTAGCTTATCTCTGGTTAAAAGAGCATTATTCTTCACCTTCCATAGCATCATATTGTCACTGTTTGGGGAGAAAGCTGCCCAAATAGTCTTGCTCCACTTGCAATTAGGCACAGAATCCATGTCAAGCAATGCATGGTAAATACGTGAGATAGCATGCTTTTTTCCGTTCCAAAGGACCGTGTCATGTTCTCGCGTGACAAAATTGATGGCATCATATTGTCGCCATATAGCTCTGACATTCTGGTTACTGGAGAAAGGCAAGAGAAGATGGCCATTGACAATATGGTCAGTAGCTAATGCATTTGGGCTAATAGATGATTGAAATTTTTGTTGAGACGTGAATTTCTGATTGAGAATTATTCCTTTACTAATCCAAGGCTCATTCCAGAAACTACAAACACTCCTAGCAGAAAGCTCAATCTGTACAAAGGGAAGAAAAGAGGATCTCAACTTCAAGATACTTCTCCAAATCCAACTGCAAGACTGCGGAGGATCCATATGCCAAAAGTTGTTAGCTCCAACATTGTACGTGAGAACCCACCTAACCCAAAGGTTATTCTTCCTCTGCATCAGAGCATGGAGATGACAACTGAAAGCAGCCTTGTTCCAAACTTCAATATTGCACAATCCCGGACCACCCTTAACTTTAGGTTTCTCAATAGTAGAAAAAGAACAGGGAAAGGTTCTACTGCTATGAATGGTCCCAAACCAAAAGAATTTCATTATGGCACTTCTCACCATTCTCATAAGCTTGATTGGTAGAATAAATGTTCTAGCCCAATATACCATCATAGAATTGCATACTGACTTGACAAGAACCAGCCTGCCGGCCTGACTCAAGAATCTATTCGCCCAATTTCCCATGACAGCCGTTATTTTTTGATACAGTGGCAAACAGGCAGCATGGGTAACCCTAGACGTACACAGTGGTAGACCAAGATAAACCATATCATGGTCCATAGACTGCAATCCAGCAGAGCTTGCCAGGATTTGCTGCTGCAAGGGACAAATCCCAGCAAACAAAATGCTAGATTTACTATGATTTAATCTAAGCCCTGTCATTAGATAGAAATTATGAAGGGCTCCCATAATGGAGTTAATAGATTGCTGATTCGGCTTAGTGAATATCATGATATCATCAGCAAATAAAAGAGAAGTGATCTGGAGTTCTTTGCACTTGGAATGATAACGAATCTGCCTATTCTCAAACAAAGGTTTCAAGGAGCAAGTTAATACTTCCAAAACCAGGATAAAGACATAGGAAGATAGAGGGTCCCCCTGTCTTATTCCCTGCGCAGAACGAAAGTACCCAGTATTAGTCCCATTCAAGAGGAGGGAGTACGATGGTGTAGATATGCACTCATATATCCAAGCTACAAAAACTTTTGGGAATCCCATAAGTGCCATGTTCTCACAATGGATTTCCACTGAACGGTATCATAAGCCTTCCTTAAGTCAAGCTTCATCATGGCACAAGGGGTTGCATTAGCACGTTTATACCCATTCAATAATTCGTGGGCAAGCATTATGTTGTCTTGAATATTTCTGTTCGGCAAGAAGGCGGTCTGGTTAAAAGATATAACACGTTCAAGAACAGCAACCAATCTCGTGGCAATTATCTTGGAAATACATTTATATATCACGTTGCAGCAGGAGATAGGTCGAAAAGCAGAGACAGATGCAGCAGGAATGCTTTTGGGGATTAAAACTAAGTTTGTTGCGTTAACTGATTTCAGCAGTCTAACTTTGTCAAAGAAATTGTTGACTGCACGACAGAAATCCCCACCCACAATATCCCACCCAGTGGTGAAGAAAACCACGTTGAAGCCATCAGGCCCTCCACACGAGTTTTTATAATATATTTATATATACACGTATGTGTATTTTGTAACACATATACATGCACATAATTGGAAAACATATATGACATACAAAATGAGTGAATATGTCTGTTGCGATGTAAACCCCAACATCTACATATGGGCATATTAGACCTTTCACGGATTATTATGTTACACACACAGAGAGAGATACACACACACACATTTATGTATAAACTAAATCAAATAAATTACTTTCATATCTGAATATATTTGAACTTAAATAAAATAAATGATTTTATTTGAATGAAATTTAAAAATGTTCTAATATAGTTAGATTTCATAGGCGAATAAAGATCCAATAAGGTAAAAATTTGAAAATTCCCCCATAGCTTCCGCTGTGGGCTGGTCCATTTTCAACACTGGTATCAGAGCCCAATAGCCTATGGGGTCTAAATTAGTCATATTAGGGCTAACTAATTAAGCTTGCGCACTTAGCTCGGTGTCTAGAAAGGTAATGTCTAGGATTGGAAATGGGTAACCAAGTACCTTGTTCTACTTGGTTACCGGCCTGGCCCGAAAGGTGAAGTGAGCACAAAGATTACTCCTAATAGAAAAGGCCCAACTTAATTTAGGCCTTGGGCTAATTTTCAAAATTGTTTTGAAAATTAATATTAAAGATTTTAAATTTATTGTTAAATTTAAAATAAAACATGTTTAATGTAAAAATTATAATACTGCATAAGTTTTCAAGATGTTTGAAAGGATAATGATATTTTCAAAAATTTTGAAAATATTTATATAATAATTTCAAATTTTAAATTTATTAATAAGATTGATAAAATAAATTAATTAAATATGTTAATTAATTAATGTATATATGCATGTATTATATATATTGATATATGTTATGTTATTTTAAAATGTTTAAGATAACATAAGTATACATTTATGTATACAAGATAAAATTTGAAATTAATAAATTTTAATAAAATTGTTTAATTGAATAAATCAATTAAAGGTTAATTAATTAAATAAAATGCACATATATATGATATATGTGTGTTACACTATAAAGGTTATAGTATACACTATAAATGTAATAGTAGATATATCCAATATAGAAGTTATATTGGAATACAAATTTAAAATTAATTAAAGAGTTAATTGATTGAAATTAATTAGATAAGATTTAATTAATGATATATTATACATAAGACTATCATATAAGTAAAATGAAATATAAAAGTTATATAATAATAAAACTTATATGATACGTGTATAAACTAAATGTGGAACATTAAAGAAACCCAAATAGACTTGAGAAATAAATACATATATAAATATATATATACCGTGATTTCTGATGTGTTTGACACTTGAATCGCTGGGGTGTTTCATAAGAAATATATTATTCTATAAGTCGATATCACTCAATATATATATATATTGAAGATTATGAATCTTCAATATAATGTTGTCCTCTACCACATATATATATATATATATATATATATATATATATATAAATTACTTACATACTCCTTAGTTGTTGAGAAAACTCAAACTAGGGATGTTATGCGTAGCATTATTAATATTGAACATATGAGGTAAGATAACGATATGTATTTGTTGAGCAAACTCAAGGTACATATACTATACTTAGGCTATCATGATATGGTAGGTATGAGTGAATAATCTCTTTTGATTTATTGAGCAAAATAAAGGTCGAAATTAGATTAGAACAAGGAAAAATGGGTTAGAAGTTGTATGTGATACAACCAATAAGGAGTTACCCATCGTTTGTGGGGCTACGATTTGTTGAGAAAACTCAAGGTCAAAACACAAAAATAAACGAGTCCTAACACCCATTAGTGAAGTTGTAAGACTTTAATATTTCATCTTAGGGTTTGGAGAAACATAAAAGACTCATGGGAGCCTTATTAGAAAAATAAAATGGTATCATTTAACCTTTCTGATATTGTAAGAACATATGCTACATAATGTTATAATTACAATGATAAATTTGTGCATTTAATATGATTGATAAAACATTTGTCAATTAACATATATAAACAAACTGAATTGAAAGTTGACAAATAGAAATATAATATATACTTACTAATATTTCTAATTGCATGTTATATAATGTTTCTGTACCCATGCAAGTGCCTAATTTCAACTACTTAATACATTCGTAAGTTGGTCACTTATATGTTTATTTGGTTTAGACCATGTATTGCATTTTATGAGTTTTGAACTCTAAAAGCAATTCTAGACTATGGATATTTGATCCATGTAATTTCACATATAAATTTTATATGGTGAATAGTCATAGTTTGTGTGGTACAGTATTTCGATGAAGTTAATTCATTCGAAGTAAGCTAATAAACAATATTTTAAGATCATGTATTCAACATGAATGATTTCAAAAGGATCATATTGTACAAGACTATAAACTACGAGAGAACTCGATCGTTGAAATGTCATCTTGATCGGTTTATATAAAGTGCAACATATTTGATGTCTTAAATGTTAAGAATAATAGATTGCTCTTTTGTAAAAAAAATTGTTATGATATTGTAGTAAGGTTTTCTTTTGAATAGTTTGACCATTTGAAAGAAAAACGAATGTATAAGAATAGATGTAATTTAAGGCAAAGTTGAAATGAAGAGAATGAATAGTCACTTCTGCTTCATAGAGAAATATTGGAAACCTGAATTGTAATAATAATTGATACTTAATATTGAAATATGAAACATGATTTTTATTCCAAAATGTATTTTCATATAGAAAATTGTTTTCTATAACATTTATTTCTTTGAGTTTAAGATATTTGATTAAAGAACTCTCCACTATAAACTAGTTGCAGCATATGAAATAAGTAAACAATATTAACAATATTAAGTGAATGGTGCACCTCTAAATTTAGTACGCTGTTATAGTAATGGCGGAAATAGTGGAGCATGCCATATAGCACCTTATGATTGCATCAAATTACGAAAATTGTTTTCGTAAAATGCACCAAATATTATTTGTGAAATATTGTTTAATTTTAATATTGACTGAAAAGTAAATATAACTATATTTCAATATTAGTATTATGAATATTCATTATGAAATAGAACTCTATTATGGAATTTGTTTTCATAGTAAAAGTAATGCAATAAAAATACATATGCATATAATATTATTTATAGTTGTTGTAAGTATGGACTAAACCATAGTTTTGAGAAATAATTTTACTATATGATTATGAATCATATGATATAGGTTAATTATATCTCAAACAATTAATGGCTATGCACCCATTCAGTGGGAGCATCATAAGAGTTTAATGAACTCTTCGAATTAATACATATTGATGTATGCAATCACAAGTATATTAATACAAAAAGGGTTCCACGTACTTTGTTATACTCATCGATGATTTATTACCAACATGAATATGTATTAGATACACATGTAGTAAGTTTATGATAAAATCATTGAATATAAAAGAAAAGTAAATAAAATAACATGCAATGGAATAAAATGATTTAATTTGGTCGAATAAGTTAGTATATTGGAAAGAGTTCCAAATGTACCTAAAAATGAATATAGATTCAATCTCATAAGTCACTCCTCCATGTGATACATAATGATGCATCGATAAGAAGTAATCAGACATTATTGGACAATTTACGATTAATTATGAGTGAAGTTGAGTTAGTTTCTTTCTATAAGGTCATGTATTTAAGAGTAGTACATAAGATTGATATTATTTCATCTAAACAACAGATTACAGAATCATACAAGGTAAAGGTTTGTAAGAAATCCTAGAGTATCCTAGGCCAAGAAGTTGGCAGTTTGTGCGAGTCAAACGATTGCACGTAATAATTGTTCGTGAGGGGTCTTGTATGAATCTCCAAAAGATTTTTTGGAAAGGTCTATCATCAAATGACATATTTATGTTTTAAACATAATTTTTGTAAACTAAAATCAGTTTATAAACAAAAAGGTTCATAAAGCATTTATGAATCCCTATTCTATTTGCACTAAGAAACTATTTTTGTTTCATGATATATCAAGTTCGTTGTGAAGGAATTTCTTAGAGAAATTTTTAGTAGTTAAACGAAATTAGATCCAATCCAATAATAGAACTGATTATATGAGATGAGGTGAAATTAACTAACCTAAATGAACACATAACATTAGAATGTATAATAAGTATTCTCGTACATCGAAGAGAAACTATGAGTTTCTTATTAATGTCGAAAATATACATTACCCTTGGTTGTTCAATTAAACCATTAAAATTGTTGACTCTATATGGTATGATGCGCAAATCTGAAAGAATTCCAAGTATGCTATTAAAATATTATTTTTGCTATCGTAACCAAAGAAATGTGATCCATCGGCCAAGATTGTGTCGGAAACACTAATATGGTTGGAATTAAATGAGCAATGTCGATAAGAATAATATCGCAAATTTCAATTATTAAAATTAGCATAACAGATTCAGTATTTAACATGCTCGAGTTAATTCAGATTTACTCACCAAATTATTGCGTGATAAGAATTAGCGTTTGGTACTTATGTATTGAAATAGAAAATTCTAGATAGTGATTTAGAGTAAGCCATTTACACATATTAACCAAAATTGCCTCGAAGTTAGTGGGAGCGATATTGAATTTGTGAGTCTTTGGATATGATCCAAGAAATGATATGACTGTATCATTTTATAAGCATCAAGATTGAATAAGTATTTTGATAGAAATATCAAATAGTTTGATTTTCAATCAAAGTGCAGAGAAAGCGTGTGTTCATAAGAAAGAACGTTAAAAGGTAGATTGATACTTCTAAATTATAAGTAAACAACACGTTGTTGATTTTAACAATATGCTTGTATTGAAATCAACTTTATTTGTTTTAATACTCAATTTTGGATTGTAAATGATATCTTTTATGGTGAGTATAAAAGATATAGGGATTGTCCCAAAACGATATACAAGAGCACCCTATTAAAAAGAGAACATGTAAGTTGGATTCCTTATGCATTAGCAATAGGAATTATCATACAGATAATGTTGTGTATGATATTGTATTTTGGTTACGTATTTGATACAGGAAGCAAATATAAAATCCAAATTGATATCACTAAATAGTTGTTTGAGGTGTTCTCACGTATTTATGAAATACTAGATAATTATTTATAGAAAGAACGAACTCGTTATGATGGAACGTTTGGAAAAACTTTTATAAGTGATATTGAGTATAACAAATCAATGATAAAATTCAAGTTAAAATCTTTAATTCGAAAATGTTTCAAAATAAAAGTGGTTGTAGTCGATTCAACGAAATGTTGAGAACATTAACATGAATCGCGCTACAATAAACCAATGAATATAGATACAAATGCACAAATTTATAATTGAGCCAAATGTGATTTCAAATATTGAGAATCCCATAATATTGTTATAAGATAACAATGTCATGGAATTGGTCATGATAGAACTTAAAACTTACTAGAAGTCGAAAGACATACTTCGAATCGTTCCACTTGATAAAGATAGTTTATCAGTATCAAAGAGAGTTAATCGACAAACTAGATAATACAAAACATAATAGCATACATATTCACTAAGGGACTGACCTAATTGGTTTTGAGAAAAAATGATTGGAGAAGTTGGAAGTAGATTCCATAATTGACCTTAAGTGCAAGTGGGAGATTGATAGAGTTAGGGGTATGCCCCAAGGGCAATTATGTAATTTTTTACAGATATCTAACTCGTTGACCAATCTTGTTCGAAATAAAAAGTATTTTCTTTCTATTATATACTTGATATAATATGATTATATTAATTAACTAACTTAATTAAAGGTATATTTAATATAAAAATTCATAAATGGTATGTTTTGTGATAGTAGTTATTGTAACCGTGAGTAATTTATCTTAACGAAACAAATATACCGTTTTAAATGTTCCTAATCAAGATGCATCAAGATTGGATATCGATGTATCCGTTGAGACGGGAGAACGTAACGCTCTTCAAATGTTGGGCAGTGTATTACTCATGATTACTGGAGGCACCTAGGGGTTACATACTAATAGTTATTGGATAACTATAGAACGACTCGTTTGATAGTTTTCTATTGGTTAATATAACTAAGATCAAAAAGAAATATCGAGGCGGCTGATTTTCACAGTTCTCTCAACTTGAGAATACTGTGGATCTTCAATATGAAAGCTCCGCTTTGATTATAGCCAAATCAGAACATGGCGTCCATCTAGTGACTATAGTTGAGTCGAGTGGAAGTATTGGAAGTGAAGCACTATTTAAGAGAGGATTCGTCTCCTTAGTTATATGCGGTTAGTATCACAGTCAACTCAAAGTCAAATCTGTGGCCGGAGCATTTCGGTTAATAATAATTTTTATTATTGTACCAAGGGCTTTGTATTTGGACTATAAAGTTAAATGTGGATGAGATTCGAATTTTGAATATTACTAAATTCCATAAGTTCAGAGTGGTATAGTTTCGATGAAATGAATTGGTGTAAACAAATATCAGAACTGGGTAACGCATATTAAACTTAAATTGGATTTTACCGAAAGTGAGTAAGCGATAAATTTGACCATAACGTTATACCATCTGCTAAGTAACGTGTGAACGTTAACATTGGAATAGTTCAATGTTAATCACTGACCAAATTTACACCCAAGAGTTACACAGCTGAAATGATGAATTCCCTTAAGACCGAATGATTTAATTAGTTTATAATTATTTTAAATTAAGTAAATCAATTAATATCTATGAAATATTAATATAATTTTGAATATGATTTGAGAAATAAACAATGTTATACATATTTATAACAGTTATAAATATATCGATCGATATACAATATCGACAAGCGATTAAATTAGAGTTAATTGCATAGTATTTTGGCTTGAGCTTAAATGGGTTTAAGGCCCATCATTAGGGCTGCAAAATTTTGATTTTGGAAATGTCTAGGGGTGGCTAAAACATAGGGAATCAGCTTGGAGATAATGGGTTGAGATCGAGTAAGAATGGGTAAAAAGGTTTTCCTCGTTTCTCTCTAATACAACCATATGTATGTATGTATGTATATCTCTAAAAATAAAAAAACTAACCTTTTGGCTGCCATTACCTTCTACATTGTTGGTTAAAACATAGCTCCCAATCAACTCAAAAATTCTCAAATATATTTCAAGTTAAAATAATATTATTCGATATTTAGAGGTCGGTGATTCCGGACTTGCAATCTGACGAATCAAGAATAATAAAAGGAAGGGAACTCATTGCTTCAACATGGATTCAAAGGCATCATTAAATTGGTAATCTTAATTCATATTACAGTAACTAAATCATATTCTATGATCCTATAATGAGCAATTTCATATCTGTTTAAATATATTGCTACTATATGCTTAATTATGTGAGATTTTGTAAGTGGATGTAGTTGTCACAAATCAGTTTGGTTTTATGCATAATTTATTTGTTATACTATTTAATTTATGTATAGAAAAATGTTGATTACTGTACAAAATCAATTTTTGTCATTAATAATTGTTTTATATACATTTATTAATTAATTCATGTATATATATTAGTGTATATTTCTCTCTCATCATAGCATATATGCATATAATATATATATATATATATATATATATATATCATTTAAAAAAATTAGTACACTTATTTATATACAATATGAATTCAAAAATTATTTATCATACAAATTTTCATGTTTTTAAATTAACATTTATTGAATTTTTGAGTTAATTATTATATATAAAATAATTAATGCATTAAAAATTCAATTTTATATTTTAAAAAAATATTATATTACTTCAGAAACATATATAAAAATTTAGGAATTTTTTAATAAATTTTATTATTTTTAATAGTTAATATTATTTCAAAAAAACTGTTTACATTTATTAAAAATAATAATTTAATTGATAAATTCTTCAAAAATTTTGTAACCTTAATTCTTGATCCTAGAAATTTTCAAATTTTAAATTTTAAATTTTAAATTTTTAATAATGTATTATTTTATATTAAATAATTATTATCGAAATCAATGTATTTGTTTTTTAAAAAAAAATCCAACTTTGAAAAATCTCCAGATTTTATCTAAGCTCTATTTTATGATCTTAGTTTCTTGAAAATTGTAAAATTTGAATTTTCATCAATAGATTGTTTTATTTTAATTATTCATGGATGTAAACATTGTTTTATTCATAATATATACAAATTAAAATATTAAAATTTCTATGTTTGCAAAACAAAGTTAATTTTGAATTATAAATAATTTTTAATAATTGTTCTCTCTCTCTCTATATATATATTTATCTATATATAAATGTTTTATGTTTATATAATATATTTATAGACACTTATGTGTGCGTGTGTATTTTGTAACACATATATATATGCACATATTTGGACAACATACATGGTATACAAAATAAGCTAATATGTCTGTTGCGATGTAAATCTCAACATCTACATATGGACATATAATACCTTTCATGAATTATTATGCTACACATGCACTCATACATATATATATATATATATATATATATATATAAATGTATGTATACGTTACATTTATGTATGAACTAAATCAAGTATGATTAATTTCATCTTAATATATTTGAATTTAAATAAAATAAATGATTTTATTTAAATCAAATTTAGAAATGTTCTAATTCAGTTAGACTTCATAGGTCCAATAAAGATCCAATGTGGTAAATTTTTTGAAATTCACCAATAACTTCCGCCGCTGATCCTGTTCCAATAATTTCGGATACCGAGAATCCAATGGTATTGTTCTATGACAACAATACAGTGATGTAGATCGCAAATAAGCCCAGAGCACACAAGAAGTTATAACATATTCCTTGCTCTCCATCTTATGAAAGAATCCATTGAGAAGAAATAGGTCATGATATAAAGGGTAGATACCAAGAATAACATAATAGATCCATTCACCAAGGGCATGAGTCGATCAGTCTCAAGAAGCTGATTAAAGGGATTAGATTGAGATTCCATAACTGGCTCCAAGTGCAAGTGTGAGATTGATAGAGTTATGGGTATGCCTTAGGGGAAATTTTGTAATTTATTGTAAAATATTAACTCTGTAATCAATTCTCGTTCATAATAAAAGGTGTTTTCTTTCTATTATATATTTGTTATAATATGTTATAATTGTTTACATGTTTAATTAAAGTATATTTAATAAAAAATCCATTTATGATCATGTGTTTGTGATAGTTATTACAAATATTTATAATCATAAGTATTGTATCACATTACAATAAACACTACATTTTAAATATTTCTAGTCAAGATGTATCGAGTCTGGATACTAATGTATCCATTGATACTAGAGTAAATAACGCTCTTCAAATATTAGATAGCGTATTATTCATGACTACTGGAGGCACCAAGAGGTTAGATGCTAACTGTTATTGGATAATTATGAAATGACTCAGTCGACAGCTTTATATTGGTTAATATAACTAAAATCAAACAGAAAATATCGATGTGACTGATTTATATAGTTCTCTTGATTTGAGAATATTATTGAAGAACAATATGAAATCTCCGCTTTGATTATAGTCAAATCATGTCATGGCGTCCATCAAACAAGTATAGTTGGGTCGAGTGGAAGTATGGAAAGTGAAACACTATTCAAGAGAAGATTCGACTTCTCAGTTATATGAGATTACCATCACAGCCAACAGAAGTCAATTCAAAGTCAAAATTCTGGCCAGTGTAGTTTGGTAATAATAATATTATTACTGAGCCAAGAACTTTGTATTTGGACTATAGAGTTGAATATGGAAGATGTTGGAATTTTGACCTTTACAAATTCAATAAGTTCAAAGTGATTTATTTTTGGCGAAGAGAATAGGGGTAAATAATTGTCACTTTCGGATAACGCTTAACAATGTAAAATCGAATTATACCAAAACCAAGTAAGTAATAAATTTTGGCATATTGTCGCCATCTTCTAAGTGATGGGTGAACATTAATATTCAAATTGTTCAATTTTAATTATCGATCAAATTTATACTTAAGAGTCATGCAATCGAAAGGTTGAATACTCATGTTAACACCTGATTTAATTAATTTATAATTGCTATAAAATAATTGAATTAATTTATGGAATATAAATTATAAAAATTTATTTGATGTATATATTGAATAATAGTAAATGGTGTGCTTATAATAGTTATATAAACACTAATCAATATACGATATCAATATGCTGTTAAATTGAATTTAAATGTAACAAATATTGTATGGGCTTGAAATATTTTTAAGGTACAGTTGGAGCTTGCTTTAGGTGGCTATACAGCAGTAATAGGGCTGGCCATATGATGGCTTCAAGGGGAGGTTTTGAATGGTTAAGAAGGAAGGAAGGAATTGGTAGGAGATAAAAGAGGATCTTGGTCCACTTTTTACTCTTTTATCTTTCCTTTGTATAAGCCATCTTCTCCTTACTTAAAAAAAATAACATTTGCCCTCTCTTCTTGCTGCTATTCCAAACCACCATACCCCCTTCACAGCCCTAAAGAATTCAAACATCAAAACATCAAACTGAAGGTAGATTCGATTATCGGTGGTAAAACTGTCTAGTAGTTAGCAAGTTTTGGACTTGGAATTGAATTAAAGGAGCTACGTTCTTTATTTCTACATATATGCACTAGGCTTTGGTGAAAGTAAATTTAGAAAAGTTCTATAAATTGAGACTATATAGGCCCAATACAGATCCAAAAAGGTAAAAAAAATTGAAATTTACCTAATTACCCCATTGCGGGATAGCTCAGTTCCAACAATGGTATCATAGCCTAGTAGTCTATGCAGTTTAAATTAGTCATGTTAGGTCTAAATAGTTAAGCATACAACCCTAATAGTAGGATGTCTAAAAAGGTAGTGTCAAAGAATTGAGTTTGGATAATCAAGTACTCTACCTAGCTATCGGCCTATCCCGAATAGGTATGTGAGACCAAAGATTGTTCCTAATAGAAAAGACCCAATTAAAATTGGGTCTTTGGCGAATTTTCAAAATTATTTTGAAAATTAGTAACATAGATTTTAAATTTAAAAGTTAAATTTAAAATAAAACATATATATTATAAAAGTTATAATATAATGAAAATTTTCAAAGTATTTTAATACATATATATATATACAAGTTAATTTTAAAATTAATTTTATTGATAAGATTAATAAAAGAAATACATTAATTATATAAGTTATTGAAATAAAAAAAATATGTATGTATAATATATAGTGATATATGTTATGTTATCTTGAAATGTTTAAAACAATATAAGTATACATGTATATATATATAAAATAATTTTTGGAAATTAACAAAACTCAATTAAAATTTTAAATTAAATAAAGTAATTAAAAAATAATTACTAAATTTAAATACCTACATTCATATACTATAAAGGTTATAGTATATAAATATTCAACATAATATTTATAATTGAATAATATACAATTAATTAAAATAAATTAAACACGATTTAATTAATATAATGTTACATGTAAGATTATTATATAAGTTAATTAAAATATAGAAGTTGTATAATAATGAAATATATATAATATGAATGTACAAACTAAAGGTAGAACATTAAAGAGACCCTAAATAGACTTAAAGAATAAATAAATATGTAAATATATGTATATCATGAGATTTCCAATGTGTTCATCACCTGAATCATGATGATAATTCATAAGAAACACATTATTTCATAAGTCGATATCACTCAATATAATATATTTAAGATCGTGAATCTTTAATATAATGTTGTCCTCTACCATATATATGTTAATAAATTACTTGTATACTCCTTAGTTCTTCAGCAAACTCATGCTAAGGATGTTATGTGTAGTATCATTAATATATTGAATAGATGAGGTAAGATAATTATATGTATTTGTTGAGCAAACTCAAGATACATATACCATACTTAGGCCATCATGAAATCGTATGTACAAGTGAATAATTTAATTTCAATTTGTTGAGCAAACTCAAGGTCGAAGTGAAACTAGGACACGGTACCATGGGTTAGAAGTTGGGTATGATACAATTGATAAGGATTTATCCATTATCCATGGAGCTATGACTTATTAAGAAAACTCAAGCTTAAAATTCCAACACAAATGAGTCCTTACACCTACCAATGAAGTCGAAAGACTTTTATGTTCTGACTTAGGGTTTAGCAAAACATAAAAGACTGGTGGGAGCTTATTAGTAAAATAAAACATAAAGTTTAACCTTACTAATATTATAAGAACATTTACTAAAAAAGCTATAATATAATAAGAATTTTCTAAACGTTTGAAAAATGATATAAATTAATTTTGAAATTTTTAAAAATTTATTAATAAGATTAATATAATAAATTAACTAAATCAGTTAATTAATTAATTAATGCATGCATGTATTATATATTATAACACATGTTATGCTATTTTTTAGAATGTTTAAAATAACATAAGCATACATGTATGTATAAGAAGTGAATTTGAAATTAATATAATTTAATTGAAATAATTTAATTAAATAAATTATTTAAAATTTTAATTCATTAAATAATATACGCACATATATTATATATACGTTATGTTATAAAGGTTATGGTGTATAACAAATATTTAATATGAATGTTATATTAAGTTAACATAAAATTGATTAAAATTAATTAAATAAGAGTTAATTAATATAATGTTATACCAAAGACTATTATAGAAGTAATATAAAATATAAAAGTTATATAGTGCAAAATTATATAATATGAATGTATGAACTAAAGGAACAAAACCCAAATAGACTAAAGGAATAAATGCATACATAAATGTACGTATACCATTATTTTCGATATGTCCAACACTTGAATCACGATGGTATTTCATCAGATTTCATAAGTCAATATCACTTAATATTATATATCAAAGACTATGAATCTTCAATATAATATTGTCCTCTACTATATATATATATATATATATATATAGATATATATTACTTGCATACTTCTTAGTTATTAAGAAAACTCAAGCTAGGAATGTTATGTGTAGTATTATTAATACATTGAATAGATGAGGTAAGATTACCATATGTATTCGTCGAGAAAACTCAAGGTACATATACTATACTTAGGTCGTCGCGATATGGAAATACAAGTGAATAATTTTGTTTCGATTTGCTAAGCAAATTCAAGGTTAAAGTAAAATTAGGACAAGATACCAAGGGTTAGGAGTTGTATATGACACAACCGATAAGGAATTATGTCTGCCCGTTAGATTTTTGATAGTCTCAAGGCCTGTTTGGTGAACACTCACATTCCAAAAGGTAAGGGCGTATGAAAAAGCTATTCGATGTCAAAATGACCAAAGGATAGAAAGTTGATGATTATGTACTGATGATGAAGGGCTATATTGATAGGATTTTGCAGTTGGACATACAAATAGCAATGAATGCAAGTTGATTTAATCTTTGGTTCTCTTACTCCTAAGCATGAACCGTTCATACTGAATTATAATATAAACCAATTAAATGTGCATCTCGTGAAGCTCCTTAATACGCTGAGGTCGGTAGAGTTTGCATCTAAGGATCAAGGGATTGTACTTGCTGTTAGGAGTAGTGCATCATCTTTGAAAAGTTTGAAGGATCGGAATTGAGAAGGTAAGAAAAATAATAAAAGTAAGACGACCGATGAAAAGGGTGAATGTCACCACTACCGTAAGAAAGGTCACTGGAAAAGGAACTTTCATGACTACTTGAAGATTGTTAGAGAAAAGATGTGGAATGGTTCTATAACTCCATTGAGTACATTTATGATTCAAAATTGTTTTATAATTAATAAAATATCTTGGGTCTTAAATACTGGATCTAGAACTCAAATTTGTAATTTGTTACATAGGCTTATTAACATGCATAGCATGGAAAAAGGAGAGATGAGGCTCCAAGTTGCTGATGGATCTATCGTAGATGCAATAGCAGAAAGAGACTATCATTTAGTTTTTCCTAGTGGAGTAGTTTTGATATTAAATAACTGTTATTTTATAAAAGACTTTATTTGTGAGATTATTTTTGTTTCTAAATTGTTTGAGACTGGATATATATTTTGTTGTGCAAATAAAATTATGAACATTAGTTTGAATAGAAATAAAGTCTGTGATGGTACACTTGAAAATTGCACTTATGTGATCAATTCTATATGTATGTGTTTTGTGAATAATACATCTACAATATAAATGATAGTTACCTTTGGTATTGTAGGCTTGGTCATATTAGTGAGAAACGACTATACAAACTGAAAATCATAGATTTTCTTCCATCACTTGATTCTAAATCATTTGACACGTGTGAGTCATGTCTTAAAGGTAAAATGATCAAGCACCCTGTTAGTGGGAGCAATGAAAGAGTTGAATAACTCTTACGTTAGTACATAGTGATGTTTGTGGTCTGATGCCTATAATCACAAAAGATAATAGTTCATTTTGTTACCTTCACTGATGATTTCTCGAGACTAGGATATATGTATCTTATGAAGAACAAATCCGATGTCTATGAGAAATTTTTGAAATATAAAAAATATATTAGAAAATCAAATGGGCCGTAAAATTAAGATTGTTCAATCAAATCGAAGACGTGAGTATGTTGGACAAGAGCTAAAACAGAATAATGCGTTATCTCTCAGGTTACTTCACTCTATAGTCCGCAACTTATTGGTATGTCAGAGCGAAGAAACCGAACCTTATTAGACATGGTTCATTCTATAGTGAGAAAGGTTGAGTTACCTCTATTCTATTGGGGATATGCGCTAGAAATAAAAGTATATATGTTGAACTTGTTGCCTACTAAATCTATGCCAAAAACACCAATGAGATATGGCATGGTAAGAATCCCCAACTCAAGTTCTTAAAGTGTGGGGTTGTTCAACATACGTTAAGAAAGTTTGTTCGAATAAACTAGAAGCAAGATTGGTACTATGTAAATTTATAGGATTTGCTCAAATTCAACGGGATATATATTCTGCAATACCAAGAACAAAAGGTTATTATTTCCCGACATGTTGTCCTCTTAGAAAAGAAATTTATATCAAAGAAAATTAACAATGAGGTTATAGACCTAGATGAAATCTAAGAAGTTAACACCGAGGTCGAACCAGAGGGAGAACCGAGTTCACCCGTATAAAAAAAACATGCAACCTATTAGAAGGCCTAGTAGGGAATCTCGCAAACCAGAGAGATACTACGGTTTTCTATGGATGACGAGAAGGAGGAACGTGTCTTAGATTATAACACGCATCCATCCTTCCATCAAGCACAGTAGTGTAAAGACTCTGCACTTTGGCTTGGAGTAATGAAATCTAAGATGGATCCCATGTATAAAAACAAAGTATGGACTTTGTTGGATCTACCCGAAGGGAAAAAACCCACCGACTGCAAATGGATTTTAATAAAAAGCTAAATGCAAATGGATAGGTAGAGACTGACAAATCTAGACTAGTTACGAAAGGATTTCATCAAAATCAAGGTGCTGATTATGATGAGACCTTTTCACCTATGGCCTTGTTTAAGTCCATTCGGATTATGCTAGATATTGCTACATTCAATGACTATGAAATATGACAAATGGATGTGTATACGGCATTTCTAAATGGTGGTTTAGAAGAAACATTTTTTATGTCATAGCCGGAGGGTTTTGTGGTCAATGAAAGTAAGGCAATGCTTGCAATTTGTTGAAGTCCATTTATAGAATTAAACAAGCTTCAAGGATTTGGAATAAGTATTTTAATAAGGAAATCAAATAGTTTGTTTTTTATCATAACACAAAGGAAGCGTACGAATACAGAAAGGAACAGGGCAACGTTATTGTTTTCGTAGTACAATATGTCGATGATCTATTATTGATTGACAATGACACTTCATTGTTGCAATCAATGAAGGCTTGGCGTGCCAAGAGTTTCTCCATAAAGGATTTGGGAGGCCAACTATGTATTAGGTATGAAGATCTGTAGAGATAGATCTAAGAGGTTGTTGGAATTGTCTCAATCCATGTACATAGATGCCTACTGAAAAGGTTCAGTATAGAGAATTCCAAGCATGGAAATGTTCCAATGCAGTCCAGAATCGTCCTTTCTAAGAAATACGCTCCCGATGAGAAAAAAGAGCTTATGAAGAGGATATCTATGCTTCAACTATATGATCCATAATATAGCTATGCAATGTACTATGTCGGATGTGGCAAATTCATTATGATGCATGGCTGATGCCAATCCAATCCTGGAGTAAAACATTGGACAAACGTAATGTGCACTAAAGTATTAAAAAAATACTAAGGATTTATTCTCCATATACAGGAATGTAGACCTCCTTATGAAGGAGTACATGGACTATAGTTTTTCAAAGTGATATAGATGATAGTAAGTTAGTGTCTGGTTATATCTTTACATCTAACGAGGGAGCCATCAGTTGGAAAACTTTCAAACAAGAGACAGTAGCTGTTTCAACAATGGAGGCCGAGTATATCGCCCTCACTGATGCAGCTAAATAAGTAGTCTGGATGTGCAAGGTTTTAGTGAGTTAGGGGTGATTTCTATAGAGAATTTTGTGGGATTGGTTTGTGATAACGATGTCACAATTCAGATTGCAAAGGAATCCAGAGTACATAAAAAGTTATGGCATTCTTTGAAAGTTCCACCTCATTAGAGAATTTGTTGAGAAAAAGAAGTCGTGATACAAATGGTAGATACCAAGGACAAAATAGTAGATCCAATTACTAAAGGTCTAGATTAGTCGGCTCTCGAGAAGTTGAGTGAAGGGATGAGACTGAAATTCCATAATTGGCCCCATGTGCAAGTGGAAGATTGAGAGAGTTAGAGGTATGCCCTAGGGGCAATTCTATAATTTACTGTAAATTAATTAACTCTATAATCAATTCTCGTTCATAATAAAAGTGTTTTCCTTCTGTTATATATTCGTTATAATAGACCATAAATAATTAAATATTTAATTAAAATATATTTAATAGAAAATCCATAAATTGTGTATTTGCAATAGTAATTACAAATAGTTATAATCATGAATATTATATCACAATATAATTTACACATCATTTTAAATATCCCTAGTCAAGATGTATCGAGACTGGATATCGATGTATCCGTTAAGTTTGGATTACATGACATTTTCCAAATGTTGGCAGTGTTGATGTGCATGTAAATGTGCATATATTTACCTCTATATTTTTTCTATTTTTATTTAAATATATCTCATATTTGGGCATTTTAACATCTTTAAAACCAAAATTCAATTATTTTCAAATCATCATATATTCATCTACATACAGGGAAAAAATAGTCATTTTGTGCATGTGTTAATTTGAGACATTTTACTTAGACATTTTTCGTAATTTTTATAGGAATTTGGATGCATATGGAAGAGGGTTTCATGAAGATATATGCATACACAAGGGAATACAAAGGAATAAAGAGAAAATAATTCAAGCTCGTGATCATGGAGGACCTCACCATTAGAAGCTAATTGACAACTAAGTGGAGGTTAAAGCTTCGTTCATATTTAATGATGGATTAATTAGAGGCTGATGGTTACTTGGAGGCCACACTTTCTAAAGAGAATTTTGGGAAGCACCCTAAAAATTGAATTAGAGTTTTACGTAGTATAAATAGTCCTCTTATGTACATGTAAATATCTTCTTACTCTTTAAAAAACGCAAGTAGTAAGCTCAATGTTTCATGAAATAAAATTGGCTTTCTAGCCTCTTTCTCGTTTCTTTTCTACATGCTTTTTTTTTACTTTCATGTTCATTTTTACTTCTATGCTCTCTTCTTTATTAGTATATTAGATTTATATTCATGCAAGTAGTGTAGCTTTATTTTTTATGCAAGTAGTTTAGTAGTTAATCTTATTTTCTTCCTTTGTTTATTTTCTATTTCTTTTGATTTTTAATGTTGTTGATATGATAACACAAATGAGTAGCTAATTCCCTTAAATCAATCGTTTACAGAGGTGTATAAGTGCAGATTTTCGCACTAAGGTCTGTCTAAAAACTCCTGCTGTAATACTATGATTTAACCCATCAAATGGTCATATTTTTGTATGAAATTTTTACAGACTATTCTAATATGAGTTTTAAACAACATATTTAAATTTCAGAATTTTATAAATTTTTCTCTAATTGTTATGAATTTCGTATTGACAGTCACTGCTGTTACAAAATCTGGGCAGGTATAGCATTGTAAATAATTGATTTCACCAATCAAAACACAATATTGTTCAGTGAAATTTTCAGAGCATATGCGCATACATGTAGAAAATAACATATCAAAATTTCAAAAAATTAAGCTCTCAAATATTATGTAATTTCAACATTTCTATGACTTATGGTATCTTTAATTTGTGCTTCGTGAAAGTAGATTTTGGTATAAGTTTATACAAGTAGGTTTGATAGCTTATGTTGCATTTGCAAATGAGTTGTTCCTATTCAACATAAACACAATTTACATCATCAATTGCTAATTGATTTTTGATTTTGAAATGAAAGTAAAACAAAATTTGATGATCTGTAATACTAATTACAATAGTAAATAGATCATGCTTAAAATAGCTTTTGTTTTGGCTTCATTTTTATGAGAATTGATAAGTGGTTTATTTGTTGTATTATAATTTGATGGTTTAAGTTATGTTAACTAATAACATAAATAAACCATACTTATGATAAATGCAACAATTATTTCACTTAATATCAATAGAGATCATAGATTATTTTTTTGTTGATTTACAAAAATATGATAGTGGATTTACCTCTAAATTGTTTTCTAATCTCATAGTTTTTAATCTAATTTTCATTCTAATTTTAGCTTCATTTTTTTTATAATTTATAGTTAAACAATCTTCTCTCCACTTTGGTCTAATTTGATTGATTAGAAAATTCTAAAATCTATAAAATTCCCTACGGATCGACCCATACTCGCCACGTGCTAAAATTGTATGCCGTGTTCTTGCGGTAATTTTAATTCAAAATTTATCGGCGATTTTCTAGCTCATAGAAAAACACGTCGTTAAACAAGTTTTTGATGTCGTTGCCGGGAAGTACTTTTGCTTTTGATTTTCTATTCTTCAAATTATTTGTTGTTGGATTTTGTGTGTTTTTTATTTTGTGTGTTTGTTTGCAATTAAAAAAAATTTATTGCATGTTTTTCTGATTTTTGTGTGCATTTGTTTGTGCGCTTGTTGATCTAGTTTCCTTTTCCATTTGCATTTTCATTATTAAAAAAAGAGCATACACAATTTTAAAAAGAAAAAAAAAATTATTCCATCGCATTTGCAAATACATTTTTTACTTTTAATTTACAGTTACATTTTTGCCAAATTCCCTTCACTGTTCTTCTGCCAGCACTTACATCTCTACTGCACAAACCCAAAAACCAGAGTGTAACTTCATTTTCACAATATCCTACAACTACAAAATTCCTTCCTACAATCATTCACCAGTAAACCGCACCTTCCCTCCGACTTCGGACTTCTCCAACCTTTTCGGACCACTTGCAGCTCCACCAAACAAGTATAACCAAGCTTTGACAAACACCTACATACTGTTCCTCCTGCAACACATTGTTGCACTCCTACATTCACATCACTGACATTCACAAACCATATATGTGCTGCATATTACTTACTTCATAACAAACATTTCCAACATCAACACATTACTGCCGAAGCCACTTCATTCAAGCAACCCAATGTGGATACATCATCACAAGACTGCTGTCACACTGCATACAACAAGCAAATCACCAACACTGCCATCTACCACTCAGTCCCTTATAACCAGCTACATATCCCTCTACATAATCATCACTACAAATTGCCTGTACTCTCCTCATACCACAACCATCATACACCAACATCCACAACCATACTATTGCCCCTTTGCAAACGTGCATCACCACTTCCCTATTCGATCTGCCTCTTGCCTTGCTACTACCTCTACATTTCAACCATACTGTCATATCTCCACAACAGCCTCATACTCCACCAACTTCCGGCCACAACAACATTCACATCCCCTCCGACCATTACAACTACCTTAACATCAGTTCATCACTTGACAGTGCTCTTCAATGCTTATTCACCACATCCATACACCCTTATTCTCTGTTACAATCAAACTACAATACATTAAACCACTCTGCAACAACAATCACTAAAGCAGTCTTCCTCAAATCTTCCCAAACCAACATTACTTCTCCAACAAACCTTCCTGACGACCCATAGTACGACCAACATACCTACTTCGACCTGCCTACATCAGCAGCGACATACCTCATTCACCCAAACCTCACCGCGACTTCACTCATCACACCCAACACTTTCATCACCTTCATATAATGACTTTCTTCTAAAACTCGACCAACCCCAGATCGCGACCTATAACTGCCAATCGCCTGCAGCCCATCGAACTCAAACTCAAGCTGACTAACTCCTCCAACCAACCCATCCTCGCGAAATCCTTACTTTCAATCGAGAACCAGAGATTGACACAGCCTCACCGCAATTGCAAATCTCAATCGCCTTCTGCAAACCCACGAACCGACTCCAATTTATAAAAAAAAGCTTTTGAGTTGCAAAAATAAATTCAATTTGAGATTCAGGATTGAATAAGTGAAAGTCACTTTGCTGTGTTTATTTTAAAGTGGGCCGGCTGTGATTTGAATTTTTTTTATTGTTTTATCTTTCCTTTTTCTTCTTTTCAATTTGTTAAGCTTTAAGTATTTCTTTTCCTTAAAAAAAGAAATTTTTTTTTGTTAGGTTTTCGTTTGCTTTGTCTTAGTTCTTTTATATACAAAAAAAAAACATTGACCTTTTTTTTTTGTAAAAATTCTCTTTTCTTTCTCTTTTAAAAAACGAAAAAAATCAAATATACAAAAAAAAAAAATTGTTTTCAATTGTTTTTAGTTTAAGTTGTTTTGTTTTTATTTTATTTTAGTTTCTTCGTTGATATATAAAAACAATTTTATATCTTAATTTTTTTTCAGGTTGTCAAAGCAGATAAAATCAAGAAGAATTGCTTGCTTTGCTTTGCTAAAAAAATCGCCGCTAAAAAAATTTGCAAAATAATCTACATGCTCTGGTATTATGATTTCATCTCTTATTTTTAATTTGAATTGCATTGTTGGTTGCTTGTATTTGCATTTATATATTATAAAAAATTCAAAATCCAAGAACAAACTTCATTTTAGTGGCATTATAAATTCACGTTTAGTTTTATCTTTACATTCATCTCATCTTCTTTTATTTTCTAAGGACAATACCCCAATTCACATAAGATGGGGGATTTCACCACCCTTTTCTTAGCCCATAAATTGCATTTTATCGTAGAATTTGACTAATAATAAAGGTTAGACATTCGACTTAAGGCTTTCGCGAGCTCACCTAGGGCTTAATTGTATCTTGATAATTATCTTCTTCGAACAAGTTTATTTCTTGGTGTCTAGGCTACGGTAGAGTAATAACCATTTAAAAATATTATGGTGATTCCTAAACATTATAGTGGTTGTTTCTCTGAAGGTACTTAAACCTTCGGTTGCATTGCTATGGTGATTCGTGCTGCATCGACAACCCTTTCCCGTTACCTGGCTGAGAAATATTTTTTGTTAATTTAAGACAAAACATAATTATACAATTTTAGCTTAGGTGCTACTAAGGACAGAAAATTGTAATTAAGTCATTTGCATTCATTTAGTTGCATTGGTTCATGCATATTTTAAAATAAATAAAAAATCTTTTCAAAAAGAAAAAAAATAAAATTCAAAAACAAAAACAAAAAAATCAAATTCACATTTTTTGAAAACAAAAATAATTCCTTTTAGTAAATATTTCATAATCTGAAAATTAGAAAAAAAACCAAATTAAATTTATGAAAACAAAAACATATAAAAATTTGAAAAGCCAAAAAAACAAAAATCAAACTTTTCTTTTGAAAAATAAATTTCACTTAGTAAATAGTTTCCTTTCTTTAAAAAATAGTAGTTTTTGACTTCATTTTCTAAATCTTGTTTCATTCTCTAAACTCGTTTATAACTTCTTTCACTTGTGCATGAGTACTTGTACTCGTGACAAAACAATAAATCGTTGGACTCGCGACTCAACAACTAATCGTTTAACACGAACAGACGATCCTTCCGAAATGGTGAACGAGAACGCCCCTCGAACTCTTATGGATAGAATCTTTTCCGATAGAGTTTCTATTACATCTTGCATCACGTTACCCGCCCCTATAGGTAACCATTTCAAAATCACTCGAACCATATTGCCACGCTTCCAAAACTTGGCAATTTCGAGCACGATGACTCATGCATTTTCTTGACTAAATTCAAATAAGTTTACGCAACCATGAAACTCCAATGACTTTTCAATGATGGAATCAAACTTCTATTAATCTAATTAACTCTTACGGATTACGCTGAAAAATGGTTGTACATCTTACCATCAAACTCAATTAAAACTTGGAAAGAATTCGTAAAAGCTTTCTTAAAAAAAATCTATCCTTTGGAAAAACGAGTAGAATCTGAAATGGAATTTTAAATTTTCATCAGTTTAAGGGAGAACCATTCGAAAAATATTTTAAAAAATTCAAAGAGCTTTTGATGAAATGTCCACACCATAACTTCGAAAAATGGACAATTTGCCGAATCTTATACGATGGACTCGAAAAAAGCTCACGAACCATGCTCGAATCAACATGCCTAAGGCAACTTTCTTGCCCAACATCACGATGATGCTCGGCAATTTCTTGAAAACCTCGCCGAAAAGTCATCCCAATGGAAACGTTCGAACGAAAAATCAATTTACTCACGATCGAGCGCACACTCGATAAGATCTTCTTTGGCTTTGGAAGCTAAGATTGATGCAATGATTAAAAAATTTGATAACGTTTTCTCATCGAATTAAATGAACCAAGCTTCCGAACTGATGTGTTATAAATGTAACGATTCGAATCATATAGCCGATCGACGCCCCAATTCTGTTGAACAAATCAATGCTTTCAATAAAGCCAAAAATGATCCATTTTCTCCAACGTACAACCTTGGTTGGAGAAATCATCCAAATTTGGCTTGAAACCAAAACAATCCCAACACAAATACGGTTCGCCCAAATTTTCAAGCATTCCCAAACAATGCTTCGAATCCTCCCTTTCAGCCCAACCGTTTTCAACCAAACTTTGCGGGTCCGTCTCATAATCAACCGCAACAATCAAATTTTCAACCAAATGCTACTCACCCTCCCTAAGACGATAAATGTTTAACTTCACTTGAGAAAAATCTTGAGACATTGGCTAAAGCAACTACTCAAAGCCTTCAATCAAATAGCAATTTGCAAAATTTGTTGGCCTCATATATGCAAAACACAAAACAATCAATTGCAAAACTTGAAATGCAAATGAGTCAATTAGCCACGTCTGTGAGCGAACGTGAACGAGACACATTTCTAGGCCAGCCAACTCCAAATCCCAGAAATCAAAGCGCTAATTCAAATCAGCCTCATGTTGTTCAAAATAGCAACATCACCCAATTAAATGCTATCACAACTTTACGTTCTGGTAAACAAATAGATAACCAAGTCGTTAAACCCAACGATTTACCGAAAACCTCTCTCGACGCTTCAAACGAATCAGAACAAAACATGGAGCCAAACGTTGAATCAAATGCCGGTCAAAATTCTTCTTCTACTCGAGTAGACCCGCATACCGAGTGCCGTGTTCCATTTCCACATCATCTTCAACCTAAGAATCACTCGGACCAAATGGAAAAGATGTTGGAAATTTTTAAATAAGTGAAAGTGAACATCCCGCTTCTTGACATCGTTCAGCAAGTCCCCACTTACGTGAAATTTATTAAGGACTTGTGTACCCAAAAGCGATGATCTCAAGTGCCCAAAAAAGTCTTCTTAACCCCCAGTTTGAGTGAAGTCTTGTCCCAATTCATGCTCGTCAAATGCAAAGATCCTGGCTACCCTACAATTTCAGAAGACAAGATGATTAATAAATGCTTGATAGAATTAGGTGCGAGTGTCATTTTGATTCCATATTCCATGTACGAACAATTAGGCTTAGGTGAGCTCAAACCCACAAAGATCACGCTTCATTTCATGGATCATTCCATTAAGAATCCCGAAGGAGAAATTGAGGACGTGCTCATTCGAGTAGGGCAATTCATATTCTCCGTTAATTTTATCGTTCTTGAAAAACGCCCGTGATAAATCCCGCGAGTCAACTTTTCCAATCTTGAAAGCCAATCAAATGAACCTCACGACCAAACGTTGGAAATTAGTGCCATTCACGAAAACTTCAAAAACAAGACACCTGACCTTAATGACGAATGCGAAGCTGAGTACAAAAAATTATTTCGTGAAATATGCAATAACATTGAATACACTCTTCCTTTTGAATTGCTTCCAGTTGAGTCCGAATCTAAACCCAATTCTTTGATCGAGAAACTCCCAAAGTTGGACCTCAAACCACTTCCAGATCACTTTAAGTATGCATATTTAAGTGATAACAAACGTTGCCCGTCATAATTTCCGCAACTCTCTCTCTCTCTCGATCAAGAAACCTCCTTACTTTCTATTCTATCCAAAACAGAGAAGTAATTGGGTGGTCCATTTTCGATAAAGGGAATTAGCCCTGTTATTGTCCAACATCGCATTCACTTAATTGACGAAACCAAACCCACTTGTGACATAGTGAAGGCTTAACCTAAAAATGAAAGACGCTGTTTGTGACGAAATTCTTAAGCTCCTCGATAACAGTATCATGTACCCCATCTCTTATTGCCCATGGGTTAGCCCAATTCATGTCGTGCCTAAAAAGTCCGGACTTACCGTTATAACAAACGACGCTAACGAACTCATTCCTACTTGGACTCAAACGGGTTAGCATGTTTGCATTGAACTATCGAAAATTAAATGCCGCAACATGTAAGGATCACTTCCCTCTTTCTTTTATCGACCAGACGCTCGAATGTTTAGCCGACCACAAATTCTACTACTTCCTTGATGGTTATTCCAGCTATAACCAAATTCCAATCGCTCCCGAAGATCAAGAGAAAATGACTTTCACATGTCCATTCGGTACCTTTGCTTATCCACGCATGCCATTCGGACTTTGTAACGCTCCTGCTACTTTCCAACGATGCATGGTTGGCATCTTTTCTGACATGATTAAACGCTTTCTAGAAGTTTTTATGGACGATTTCTCTATCTTTGGTGATTCTTTTTTCGAATGTTTACATCATCTCGAGTTGGTTTTAAATCGATGTAAAGAAAAGCATTTAATTTTGAATTGGGAAAAATGTCACTTTATGGTCAAATAAGGCATAGTCCTTGGACATATCATATCAAATAAAGGCATTGAGGTAGATAAAGCGAAAGTTGACGTAATTGCAAACATACCCATTCCCAAATCTGTTAAGGACATTCGATCATTTTTAGGACATGCTGGCTTTTACGGTTTTACCGATGTTTTGTGAAAGACTTTAGAAAAATCGCTCGTCCTTTGACTGCTCTTCTAGAAAAGACGTCCATTTCAATTTCAATTCTGATTGTGTCTCATCTTTCAAACGTATTATAAAGAATTCATTTATGCTCCAACCATTTTCGCACCCAATTGGGATCTCCCATTAGAAATAATGTGTGATGCTTCGAACTTTGCAATTGGTGTTGTCATAGGACAACGCATCAACAAGATCTTTCACGTTATCTACTACGTTAGCATGACTCTGAATGATGCTCAACTTAACTACACGATCACTGAAAAAGATCTTCTAGCGGTAGTTTTTGCTCTCGAAAAATTCCGACAATATTTGATCAGGTCATACATTACTGTGTACATAGACCATTCTGTGCTTCGATATCTCTTCACTAAAAAGACGCCAAATCTTGATTAATTCATTGGATCCTTTTATTACAGAAGTTTGATCTTACAATCAAGGACAAAAAGGATCCGATAATGTCATAGCCGATCACTTATCTCGTCTACCGAACGCACCATCTTCTTTGCCAATCAACGAAAACTTTCTCGACGAACAACTTCTTTCTGTCTCCATCAATCCGTGGTATACCGACATAGTGAACTACTTAGTCATTAAAGAAACTCATTCATTTTGGTCGAAACAAGATAAATGTAAATTCATGTCCCAAGTGAAATATTTCTATTGGGATGATCCATACTTGTTCAAGTATTGTCCTGATCAAATCATTCGACGTTGCATCCCAGATTGCAAAATTAAGAATGTTCTCTCATTTTTTCACGATAAAGCGTGCGGTTGATATGTCGATCCTCGAAAAACTATGGAAAAGGTGCTTAAGTGTGGTTTTTATCGGCCTTCTCTTTTCAAAGAATCGTTCGGATTTTGTAAAACTTGCAATCGATGCCAAATGGTTGAAAGAACTTCTTGACGAAATATGATGCCTTCGAATCCCATTCTTATCATCGAAATCTTTGATGTTTGAGGTATCAACTTTATGGGATCTTTTTCCAATTCTTTTGGAAACTTGTATATCCTTCTCGCTGTCGATTATGTATCAAAATGGGTCAAAGCCGTTCCTGGCAAAACTAATGACCATAGAATTTTATGCAATTTCTCAAACAAAACATCTTTTCGAGGTTCGGCCCACCTCGCGCAATTATCAGTGATAATATAACCCATTTTTGCAATCAATCTTTTGAAATGTTAATGAATAAATACTCGATAACCCACAAGTTATCCACTCCATATCATCCTCAAACTTGTGGGCAAGTTTAAGTTTCAAATCGTCAAATAAAACAAATCTTGTAGAAAACTATCGACAAAAATCGAAAAGATTGGTCTCACAAATTGACCGATGCGCTTTAGGCTTACCGTACTGCTTTCAAAACTAACATTGGAATGTCTCCATTTCGTTTGTTTTATGAGAAACCTTGTTATTTACCAGTTGAAATCAAACACAAAGCGTTGTGGGCAATAAAGAACTTAAACCTGATCTCAATAAAGCTAGCAAAAATTGAAAATTACAACTCAACGAATTAAAAGAACTTAAGAATGACACGTACGAAAAGGAGAAAATTTACAAAGAAAAAACAAAAAATTTCCATGACAAGTCAATCCTAAGAAAAACGTTTTCACCTAACCAAAAAGTTCTTTTATATGACTCAAGGCATCATTTATTCCCTGGAAAACTTAAATCAAGATGGACCGGACCATTGTGGTACGAACCGTTTTTCCACATGGTGCTATAGAAATAAAAAACCTCAGGGATGGATCGATTTTCAAAGTCAACAGTCATCATTTGAAGCCTTTCTTGGAATTTTCAAATAACCAAGAGGAAAAGCACATGATCCTTCATGCGCCAAGCTACGTCTAGGTAAATATGTACATATTTTTCCCTGATACACTCTTTATATTATGCATTGACTGTGGGGACACGGTCAAAATTAATTGTGGTGGGTCTTATTTTCATTTTTTAGTTTTTCGTGGCATTTCGAATTTTCAATTTTTCTTAAACTCAAAATTTTCAAAAAATATATATCAAAAGTTCTAAATCTAAAAAACATTTCTTTTTTTATATTTTGATTTATTTTTGAAGAAACGTTGTAGGATAGGTATAAGTTTGGGTTAATAAATTGAAATTTTTGAAAATTTATTTGTCTTAGCAAAAAAAAATGAGGTTTGATTACATACAACAATGGTTTAACTAGTATATAGGAAGGTTCACAATTATGAAGTATATCCTAATTGAAAATTTTTGTTTAAAAAGTGGTTGATTTAAAGTAAAGGCGATAATATTTTAAATCTTTTAAGTTAAGTGGTACTAATATGATACTACAAAACTCTCTCTTGAAAAAAAAACCAACAAAGAAAAAGATCGTATAAAAAAAAGCATTTGTATATATGTATATATTTCCTATTAAAACCTAGAGTCATGTGTTCACACTTGGGTGTTCATTCGCCATGCTCTGTACTCTTCTCACGTAAGCCCGAAAGGTAGTGCACAATCGATATATATGGCCTCAGTTTATCTGAGTTAGGTGTATGTATATAAAAATTCTTTTTTAATAACGCCTATAGTCGATAAGTGTCTGTACTTGTGTGTTCACTCACCACGCTCTATATTCCCCTCACATAAGTCCATAAGGCAGTACACGGGTAATATATCTGGCCTCAGTTTACCTGAGTTAGGCATATGTAAATATTGTTAATATAAATAAAATTTTCAAATAAAAAAGAGTAAGCAATTGAAATCTAAACACTATTTTTACTTGTTTGATTTGACTTGTTATTCAAAAGAAATGAAAATACCACATTGGTAAACTTTGATAATCAACTAAGGATCAATTTTATAGTTATGTTGTGTTATCAACCAAAACAACGAGTTAAATTATAGTCTATTTGTTATGATAACTTGATTTTCGTTGAAAATTTTGATGAGTAAATGACTTAAATTTTCAAGATAACGACAAAAACTTATATTTAACTTGTTTATTTCGATTTAAAAGTAAATCATTCATTTGTAAATATTTTCAAAAACTTGCATCCATCCCATTATAATTAGATCTTGCACTTTGTAAATATTTTCACTTTGCATTTGGATTTTGTGGGTAGTATCTGCTGAAAATCCTCACGAGACAACACTCGTCCTACTAGGGACACCCAGAGGTTTAACGGCCTGTTGCATACGCTCAATGCAATCGTGCTCCCTATGAAAACGGATTTATCTTAGTTTTCCTTTATTCGAGGACGAATAAAATTATAAGTGTGGGGTATTTGATGTGCATGTAAATATGCAGAAATTTACATCCATGTTTTATCTATTTTTATTTAAATAAATGTCGTATTTTGGTATTTTAACATGTTTAAAACCAAAATTCAGTTATTTTCAAATCATCATATATACATCTACATACAGGGGCAAAATAGTCATTTTTGTGCATATGTTAATTTGGGACTTTTTACTTGGACATTTTTCATAATTTTATAGGAATTTAGATGCATATAAAAGAGGGTTTCATGAAGATATATGCATGCAAGGGAATACAAAGGAATGAAGGGAAATAATTCAAGCTCATGATCATGGAGGACCCCACCTACCCACTTACCTAAATCTACAATTAGAAGCTAATGGACAACTAAGTGGAGGTTAAAACTTCATGTATATTTAATGATGGATTAATTAGAGGCTAATGGTTAATTGGTGGCCAAACTTTCTAAAGGGAATTTTCGAAAGCACCCTAAAAATTGAATTAAGGTTTTATGCATGTATAAATAGCCCTCTTATGTACAAGTAAATATCTTCTTACTCTTTAAAAATTACTTAAGAGATTAGAATGCAAGTTGTAAGCTCAATGTTTGATAAAATAAAAATGGCTTTCTAGTCACTTTCTCTTTTCTTTTCTACATGCTTCTTTTTACTTTCATGTTTATTTTTACTTCTATGCTCTCTTCTTTTCTTGTTTAGTGATTAGATTTATATTAATGTAAGTAGTGTAGCTTTATGTTTTATGCAAGTAGTTTATTGGTTAATCTTATTTTCTTCCTTTGTTTATTTTTTATTTTTTTATTTTTAATGTTGAAATTTACATGTGTTGATATGATAACACAAATGAGTAGCTAAACACCTTCAATTTATGGGTAATGAAGCTCTCAAATATTATGTAATTTCAACAATTCTATGATTTATGGTATTTTTTTTTGTGCTTCGTGAAAGTAGATTTTGATGTAATTTTATACAAGTAGGTTTGATAGCTTATGTTGCATTTGCAAATGAGCTATTCTTATTCAACATAAACACAATTTACATCATCATTTTCCAATTGATTTTTGATTTTTAAATGAAAGTAAAACAAAATTTGATGATCTATATTACTAATTACAATAGTAAATGGATCATACTTAAAATAGCTTTTGCTTTGGCTTCATTTTCATGAGAATTGATAAGTGGTTTTTTTTGTTGTATTATAGTTTGATGGTTTAAGTTATGTTAACTAATAACATAACTAAACCATACTTATGACAAATGCAACAATTATTTCACTTAATATCAATAGAGATCATAGATTATTTGTTTGTTGATTTACAAAAATATGAGAGTGGATTTGCCTCTAAATTGTTTTCTAATCTCATAGGTTTTAATCTAATTTTCATTCTAGTTTTAGCTTCATTTTGTTTACAATTTGTAGTTAAACAAACTTCTCTCCACTTTGGTCTAATTTGATTGAATAGTAAATTCTAAAATCTAAAAAATTCCTTGCGGATCGACCCGTACTCGCCACGTACTGAAATTGCACGCCGTGTCTTGCGGTAATTTTAATTCAAAATTTATCGGCGATTTTCTTGCTCATAGAAAAAAACGTTGTTAAGCAAGTGTATTACTCATGAAAACTATGGAATGAATATGGAATTAGGGGTTACATACTAATAGTTATTAAAAAACTATGGAATGACTCACTCGATATTTTTTTGTTGGTTAATACAACTAAGGTAAAAAGGTAAACATCGATGTGACTAATTTACATAGTTCTCTCAACTTGAGAATAAGTCGATCTTGAATATAAAAGCATCTCTTTGATTATAGTCAAATCAAGGCATGACGTCCAACGAGTGACTATTGTTGGGTTGAGTGGAAGTATTGGAAGTGAAAAACTATTTAAGAGAGGATCCGCCTCCTCAGTTATGTGGGGTTAGTATAACAGTCAACTCAAGTCAACTCAAAGTCAAAATCTCTTATCATAGTAGTTTAGTCAATAATAATTGTTATTATTGAACCATAGACTTTGTGATTGGACTATATAGTTGAATATGGACAGTATTGGAATTTTGACCATTACCAAATTCCATAGGTCCAAAGTGATTGTTGATGCCAAAATTGGCACAACCCAAATTTGACTTGCCGTAGGGTTAGATCTAGTAGAAATAACAAGAAAATGCAAAAGAGTAGAAAAGTAGAGAGACATAAGACTTTTATAGTGGTTCGACAATCTATGGCATATATACCCTTCATAGTCTTATTGATTATGGATTTGAGAGAGAATTAAAGTCACCAGTATAAGGGATAAATGGTTCTTATGCCTTGAACTGGCTGTAATATCTGCTTAGGTAACTATTGTAAGGGAGAGATGGGAGATGAAGAAGGAGCAGAGTCCAAGATCCTTGTATAGTCGTAGTAGGCTTGGTATTTATAGATAAATAGGCATATAGGTTTAGGAGCCTGCTTGCATTGTAGTCCAAAAGCAAGCCCAGTGTCGTACAAGTGAGCATGTGGGCCTATGAGCCATTTAAATTTCTCGGTACTGAGAGGTTTCTCTTGTACCGAGTGGTTTTGCTTTGTGCAATTCGACTTCCTTCACTTGTTTCATTCTACTATCTTCTATTTAATGTGTTTGAAGCTATTTTCCATAGACCTTGAGTTGACTTCGATGATTCCCCCGATAACAATTGTATTATCTTGTTTTCTTTGCTTCCTTTTCAACAATCTCGAGAATTGCTCATCCAAACTTTGATAAAAGCACTTGACGATGAGTGGTTTAAGTAGAGTATGAGTATATGGAGTTTGTCGGGCCAAAATGGGAAGGAAATACCTCTCAATGCCTAGTGGAAACCTCGCGGTACCGATAAGTTTACTTAGCTCCAAACTTGATGGTTTTCCTTGAGTTCCACTCTCTTATCCTTCTAATCGTGTTTTCAAGTTCTCAAGTCCTTTTGTCTTCGTTTTGACCTTCTATTTATGGTTGAATCTTACTTTCTTAAAAAGCCAGTTAACACTTGCTTCCTAGGGTATGCTTTCGTGGAAAACAAGGTGTGATCTAGGTCGAGACAAGCCCTGATTTAGCGATCCTAATTGATCGTTCAAGTATTGGTTTGAAAGTTTCATTCATTTGGTACACATTCCTTCAACATTTTTATGAAATTGTAATTCCTTTCTCTCTATCAAGAACAAGACCTATCTAGAGATTGTTTCACACCTTAGACGAGTACATTCTTCCCTTTGCCATGATTTCTAAAATTTACAAGGAGAAAAAACCTATGCTCTATCAAGACCTTCCGTCTTCCACCGATTTGTCTATTTATAATGGACGTAGAAAATTTTCACCTATATCACTTCGTTCATGTCTTATTTTATACCTCGCACTGAGTGCTTTACTATCGGATCCTTCACTCATTAGTGTCTGGAGTCTTGCCACCATCATCCCCTCATCCCGCCGACCATCCTACCACCGTCGATCCCTCTGTCGACTCCGACCACCTAAGGTTGCCGCCTTCCAGATCGCCACCATCGTCGTGCTCTAATTCGCTTCTTAGAGTTTTCAAATCCGAGAGTTCAAGTTTAACCACCGACTCAATCCGAGATATGAACTAAACTAAGATGGGCAATTGGTTACAGATGACGGTAGTGAAGGCGATGCTGCAGTTGATTTCCATGAGGGGAAATTGTCGAAGTTCGGACTATGCTCTTTCTACTTCAAGTTTTACCTTGGATATAGCTACACTATTCTGTAGAAAAAACTTACTTCTGACTTTGGCTAATTTCTTTCAATGCACAATCAAGCTCTCATAGTCATTTGAATTCCATGGGACGGTTTGTTTCAAGAACAGTCATTCTAAATGATCCTAATGCACCACTTTTCCTTGTTTCAAGAATAGTCATTCTAGTGGAACAGTTCATTCCACGTCGCTTTGAATAGCGACTCCATTATCAATTATTCATCGATAACAGTAAGTTCCGATATATTGTTTCATCATATGATGCAGCTCGTTTTTCTCACACAAGAGAGCTGTCTACACACGATGATCTATTTGTCATGAATTTGACACATGGCTCATATTGCATAGATTAACACTTCATGTTTCCCCAGCCAACGCTTGGAATCCGACTGATCAACACATGTCGACATCCTTTGAATTCCATGCGTTGGTCACATGGGCTTATTATTCAAAATAAAACATACATGGTCGTGTTGAATGAAAATTTTCTTGTCTTGAATGACTCGTCGATCTCCGCGATTCAAGTCGATGAGGGTATGTCTACTTCTCCTCAAGCTAGATCTTCAACAGCTTAGGCTTTGCCAATCAATACTGCTGGGTTGAGTCATCCTATTACATCAGAATTGCAAGGCTCAATGATTCCAGTATAGCTGACGGTGGATCATCCGCTAGAGCAAGTATCCACAATACCGATGGCTAGAATGCTAAAAACATTTTTCATTGGCATGGATTCCCAAAGATGATGTTCATCTCCCAACGAGGGTCAAGTTTGCACACAATCCTCCACCAGGATATATGATGTGCAACCAATACATGTGCTTAGGTAGGGCCGTCCCAACGTTTAGTCTCTTTCTCCGGATGGTTCTACAAGAACTTGGGTGGCTTTGTCTCAAATTCATCCGAACAGATATGCTTCTCTAAGTGCTCTCTACGTCCTTCTCGTGAATCGGTTCAACCGAGCCCTACTTTTAGTGAACTTTCTTATCTATTGCACTTCAATAAAAAATGGGACTTTCTTTCTTACATGATCATTGAAGCTTGGTGTTAGTGCAAGGTCGTTAAAAAGCTTCACAACAAATGCTCATACTTTAAAAATGAGTATTTCCTGGTACGGTGCCCATATAGCTTCAACCGATTATGGCTGTCTAGGAGTAGACTTTATTTTCTTTGCCCCTTCCATACATGAATTCTTTGACTCAAGCTATCAACTTAACATTCATTTCCTCATAGACATTCGGGCTCAAAAAGATCATCAAGAGCACGAGGCTACACTTAATGGCTTGAGATAACTTAGATTCCAACATCGCACTGTCGCATTCCTCCTAATGAATGAAAATCTACAGTCATGCGGCATCCTGCATCCCGATGGATTAATTGAGCTGAGGCTCCTACACCTAGTGGCTTTAGAGCTAGTACACGTTCTCCCATCCTCACTCGTAGCTACGATGATAATCTTCCGAGGTAAGTGTTGGATCATAGGTTTTGATTGCTGACAAGACACAACAATTCACGAATCTACGACCACGATAACATCCAGACTCATCGACTCAAAGTATGGTTCATATAGTTATATATTTTAACAAGAGTAATCAAATATGTATATAGAGTCTAGTTTAGTGCTTTGTTAAAATCTTTCCTTAATAATCATCATTCACATTCAAATAAACTTGCATGCATATTTTAATATAAAAAAAATCAAGTTTTCAAAAAATGCATGGAGCGAGGCTCGAACTTGGGTCACTAATTTAGAAGGCAAGTGCTCTAACCAAATGAGCTATGGTGATTTTTGATTATCAATAGAATTCAGTCGACTGAACAAAATCGACCAGTCGACTGAATACTATAAACAGCCTACTAAACTTGTGCACATATGTGTACACGTTTATATATTTTCAAATTCAGTCGACTGACCAAAAATAACCAGTCGACTGTACCTATTCAGTTGCATAGGAGTACTCTGTTTTTACGATCTTTGAATATTCAGTCAACCGACCGTTTTTCCCCAGTCGACTGACCTGGTTCCAACTGCTATTTTTTGAAAAGACACTTCCTTTTCGAATAGCCTTCTTCCCCGTGAAGGGTTGCAACCATTGCTATTCGCATAGATCTCTTCACCAGCAGTTGCAACTCTTTAACTACTATATATATGCATGAATTTCAAGATCAAATCAACTTCAATTTACTTGCTTATACTTGAATCATATTTTCTGAATCAACTACTCTCTTGAATTCATACATTCATTGCTTACAATCACAATTATATATTTCTAAAAGCAATTTGAAACTTCCTAATCTTCATATACACACAACTATACATATCATACTTGAGGATAAGATTATAGTAAGGGTGTACTACAAGTGGCAAATCCGTGTTATTCAGAACACACAAAGTCAAGTTAAAATCTAGTTTGTAAGAAAGTCATGTTCAGTTGCTCCAGCGGTCAAAGTCCTGTTCGGTTGCTCAGGCGGTAAAGTCATGTTCTGCTGTTCAGACGATAAAAGTCCTCTTCGGTTGTTGAGGCGGAAAAATCATGTTCGGCTGCTCAGGTGTTGTTTATGTATTCCTCCGGGTTAAGTGAGAGGTTATTGAGTGAAATTCCACAGGGAAGTCTGGGACTGGACGTAGAACGGGAAGTTCGAACCGATATAAAAACTCCTGGTGTGCTTATTCTTATTTACTTTACTATTATTATCTATTTTCGCATTTTGATTATAATACATTCCATATTACACGATCCTAAGCAAGGTTTTAAATATCGGTTTTGGTCACGTTTCATCTCGGAATTTTTACACAAGCTATCTCGTATCGGGAGAGATCTCGGACGAGAAGAGTACGTATCGGGTGTACATCTCGAATTGACATCTTGGGTCTTATAATGCATCTCAGAAATATCTCGGATGTACTTATGTATTTAAAATTGATGTGTCAAAAATTTATTTAATGATTATAACTTTCTTAGTAAAAATAAAAATGGTAACATACTTGATTTACATGGAAAAAGAAATATTTTTAGAAGAGCAGTAGCTTGATTAGCTTAATTGATTTGGTAATGATTGAATAATATCCTTTTATTTGAACGTAATAAAGACGTGAAACCTTTCGCTATGACTCATTAAGATAAAAAGTAAAGAATATGTTCAAGAAGTTGGTAAATTATTATTGGATTGAGTAGTTTCTTTTGAATTAATACGAAAATAAAAATTATTATGGAAAATAAGAAAAATGTATAACTTCGGGTGAGATCTCGGATTGAGATTTTGATCCATATATCGGGTGAGATTTGAATATCTCGGACGAGATGAGTGTCGAGGGAGATATGGAGGAGATTTGATGTCTCGTCTCGTTTAAGTGTGAAAATGAGATCTCGGGCGAGATATAGGAGATTTAAAACCATGATCCTAAGTGATAACTAGCCACATAGTAGTCACTTTCATTTGGTATCAGAGCCTGAAATTCTATCGATCGTCAGAACATCATAGAATAATGGCCAGAAAAAGATCCGGTCGAAGTACAATAAGCAAAAAGCCTGAAACTATCAGAGCAACGACCAATAAGGACTGTAAAAAGATACTTTCTGATTTACAAATTTCAGTAAATGAGAATAATGAATTAATTAGTGTAAGCGAGAAGATCTCAAAGCTTAATTTTCTTATTTTAGAAAAGATGAAATCACAAACTTGAAAATAAGAAATTGAAAAATGAGAAATTAGATTTAGAAAATCAACATGGTGTTTTGAAAAATAATTTTGAGGCTCTTAAAGATTTTCTAGACGATCAAAATACTGTGTTTGAAAAAGAAAGAGAAATTTTTTCAAAAGAAATTATGGATTTGAATAGAAAAAATGATTTATTACAATTATATTTAGATAATTCAGAATCTAGAATTTTTCTTCTCGAAAATGAGAACTGTACATTAAAAAAGCAGAAATCTGAATTAAACAAGCAAATTGACATTTTAAAAAACAGTAATATTTCTTTTGAAAATAATAATTGTGACTTTAAAGCCAAATTTGACAGACTTAACACTGAAGTAACAAAATTTAATGAAGGTCAAAATGATTAAAACATGATGTTATCTAGTTTTAGACCTTTACATGATAAAAGTGGTTTAGGATATAATAAAACTGATCGTAGAAATAGCACTAGATACACTTTCATGTATAGTAAGTATGTTAGTGCTAGTACAATATTCCGAGTAAAGTCTAAATTCAATTTTTATAGAAATTCAAATGCTGCTATGATAAATAATGTTTATAATTTATTTAGTAGTACAAAATCATTGACGGGAAATATGAATAAAAATTATCTAAGTATTTGGGTTCCTGCTAATTGGAAAAATAGAGAAAAATACATTGATGATTATTTTGATATGTAGTTAATAATGAAAATTATATTTATAAAGGTTCAACCACACCCAAATGGGTATGGTTTCCTAAAAAATAGGAAATTATAAGAACCTTGGGTATCGCGTGCTTTAAATGTTAATTTTTTCGGATACCTTACATTATAAGTAGTAGTTACTTTGTCATATACTGTTCTATGGCCACACTTATGTGAAATATAATTTACGTCATCATATAAACTCTCCTTTTTGTCGATGACAAAGGGGGAGAAACATATTGCTCTAACACTATTTGTAGAAATAAAAGCACAAATTAAGGGGGAGAAAATATTAATTATTTACAGGAATACATAGCATAGATTCAGGGGGAGAAATCTATAACATAATTACAGGAATATATTCAGTGAGAGAGATAAGATCAACAAATCAACAAAGCTTGTCAAAGATTCGTTCGTAGCAAATGAAGTTGTCGTCATCAAAAAGGGGGAGAATGTTGGATCATAGGTTTTGATTGCTGACAAGACACAACAATTCACGAATCTACAATTACGATAACATCCAGACTCATCGACTCAAAGTATGGTTCATATAGTTATATATTTTAACAAGAGTAATCAAATATGTATATAGAGTCTAGTTTAGTGCTTTGTTAAAATCTTTCCTCAAGAATCATCATTCACATTCAAATAAACTTGCATGCATATTTTAATAAAAAATCAAGTTTTCAAAAAATGCATGGAGGAGGGTTCAAACCTGGGTCACTAGTTTAGAAGGCAAGTGCTCTAACCAAATAAGCTGTGGTGATTTTTGATTATCAACAGAATTCAATCGACCGAACAAAATCGACCAGTCGACTGAATATCTATAAACAGCCTACTAAACTTGTGCACATATGTGTACACGTTTATATATTTTCAAATTCAGTCGATTGGGCAAAAATGACCAGTCGACTGAACCTATTCAGTTGCACAGGAGCACTCTGTTTTTACTATCTTTGAATATTCAGTCGACTGGCCGTTTTTTCTCCAGTCGACTGACCTGGTTCCAACTGCTATTTTTTGAAAAGACACTTCCTTTTCGAATAGCTTCTTCCTCGCGAAGGGTTGCAACCATTGCTATCCACATAGATCTTTTCACTAGCAGTTGCAACTCTTTAACTACTATATATGTGCATGAATTTCAAGATCAAATCAACTTCAATTTACTTGCTTATACTTTGAGTCATATTTTCTGAATCAACTACTCTCTTGAATTCATACATTCATTGCTTACAATCACAATTCTATATTTCTAAAAGCAATTTGAAACTTCCTAATCTTCATATACACACAACTTCACATATCATACTTAAGGATAAGATTATAGGAAGGGTGTACTACAAGCGGCAAATCTGTGCTATTCAGAACACACAAAGTCAAGTTAAAATCCAGTTTGTAAGAAAGTCCTATTCAGTTGCTCAGACGGTCAAAGTCCTGTTCGGTTGCTCAGGCGGTAAAGTCATGTTCTGTTGTTCAGGCGGTAAAAGCCCTTTTCGGCTGTTGAGGCGGAAAAATCCTGTTCGGCTGCTCAGGTGTTGTTTAGATATTCCTCCGGGTTAAATGAGAGGTTATTGAGTGAAATTCCAGAGGGAAGTCTGGGATTGGACGTAGAATGGGAAGTTCGAACCAGTATAAAAACTCCTGGTGTGCTTATTCTTATTTACTTTACTATTATTATCTGTTTCCGCATTTAGATTATAATACATTCCATGTTACATGATCCTAAGTGATAACTAGCCACACAGCAGTCACTTTCGGTAAGGTGAGGGTCCGTCTGGCATAGCTCATAAAGAGGAACCCATTGTGAGAGAGAGAGAAAGAATAGTGCATTGGCGGTGTTATTTTGAGAGATGAGGATGGAAATGCAAAAATTCTCCAATTCGAAAAGAAGGTAAGGATGCTGAAGGGAGTGAGGGACAGAACCTATGGTTGAAGAAGATGGAGAGGGTGTCGATGATATCGATAGCGGCTATCACGCTAGTGAAGGAGAAAGCGAATCGTTCGAAGAGACTTCCTATATGAGTCCTTCTCTCCCCAGATTGCCTCGTCTAAAGCACATTGCTGTAGAAACTTCTAAAGGGGATAGAGATTAAATTGTGTTGCCCTCAAGATATTTTTCGCCTCAATCCCGCTACTTTAATGACATTTTGTTCGTTTAAGCGATATTGGTGAGATCGACATATCAATTCATGATGTTCCGAACGAAGCACACTTTGGCTTCACCTTCTGGCCTGGAGGGTTTGTAAGCGAAGAGAGCAAGACTTCATCTTTAATTCCTTACCAACATGGTCTTTAGAGCAATTAAAGGGTCATTGGCACTATCATACACTTCACTAGGATTATGCAAATGCATTTTGCATTCCCTCATTTTATGAAGTTCCAACATTTATACTATATTTTCCTTGTTTCAAGTTCCATGGGTCCAGAAAGATATGGAGCTCTTTTTTTATAGTGGAGATGATTATAAAGGGAAGACACCGAATCTTTATCTGCCTTGCTCCAGCTATCTGGATTGTCGTGAGACCGATGAGGTAAGGCGAAGAAGGGATGACTGAAAGGTTAATGATGAACACCGGGCTGACAGGGATCATGAAAGGGAGAAGGAGAAGGAAAGAGAAAGAGGGAGAGGGAAGAGAGAGGCCGAAGATGAGTTGGGATGTGATCCTACTGAATTCCAGAGAGAATCTGCTAAGCACCATTTCCCTTCTTCCGGCGTCATTCCTACGAGCTCCGAAGCTTAAACCACTTCTCAATAACAAGTTCCCGCTTCCCGTTCACTTATTACAACAGTTCCACCTTCTTCTAAGGGAACCTCTGCCCCCTCGTTTTCCTTCCAACCGGTCCTCCATGCTTACATTCCGCATTTACCAACCTCTTCTTGTACGTGTTAAATTTGACCAAGACATCGAGGACATCCTAAAAGAAGTGGGAGATTAGGATGTTCCAAGTGTCCAAAAGCATGTTGACAAAGGGTACAAGTGAAGAGGCTATACAAGGCCCTATCAGACATGAGTAAAATCAATTATACCAATATCCATTCCTTTGATTCTGAAAAGGTTGCTTATATTGGAACTGGACCAGCCCGTAGCGGAAGTTATGGGTGACTTTCAAAATTTTTACTTTATTGGATCTTTATTGGGCCTATGAAGTCTAACTGAATTAAAGCATTTCTAAATTCCATTTAAATAAAATTATTTATTTTATTTAAATTCAAATATATTAAGATATGAAATTAATTTTATTTGATTTAGTTTATACATAAATGTATCATATACATATATGTGTGAGTGCATGTGTTACATAATAATCCGTGAAAGGTATAATATGCCCATATGTAGATGTTGAGATTTACATCATAACATACATATTAGCTCATTTTGTATGTCATGTATGTTGTCCAAATATGTGCAAGTATATGTGTTACAATACACACACATATGTATGTGCGAATACATTACATATAATATATGAACATAAAACATTTATATATAGACAAATATATACACATAGATATAGAAAAAAAACAATTATTAAAAATTATTTATAATTCAAAATTAACTTAGTTTTGCAAACATAATAAGTTTAGTATTTTAATTTGTATATATTATGAATAAAATAATTTTTTCATACATAATAATTAACATAAAATAATCTATTAATGAAAATTCAAATTTTACAATTTTCGAAAATCTAGAATCATAAAACAGATCTTAGAAAAAATCTGAATATTTTTCAAGTTGAAATATTATTTTTAAAAATAAATACATTATTTCGAACATAATTATTTAATATAAAATAATATATTATTAAAAATATAAATTTTAAATTTTTAGAAATTCTAGGATCATGAATGAATGGTTGCAAAAAAATTTAAAGAATTTTTCAATTAAATTATTATTTTTAATAAATCATAAACAATTTTTTCCAAAATAATAAACTTTATTTAAAAAATTCTAAAAATTTTCTGTGTGTTTCTAAAATGATATTATACATTTTTTAAATATATAATTGAATTGTTAATGGAATAATTATTTTATATATAATAAACAATTCAAAAATTCAATAAATGTTAATTTAAAAATATGTACGTATGATAATTAATTTTCGAATTTTTAAATTCATATTATATATAAATAAGTGAACTAAAATTTTTAAATCATATATATATATATATATATATCTTTTATATGCTTGTATGCTATTATGAGAGAAAAATATACACTAATATATACATATATATCAATTTATTAATAAATATATATAAAAAAATTATTAGTGATAAAAATTGATTTTGTACAGTGAACAAAATTTGTCTATACATAAATCAAATAGTGTAATAAACAAATTATGCACATAACCAAACTGATTTGTGACAACTACATTTACCGACAAAATCTCACCAAACTAAACATATAGTAGCAATATATTTAAATAGATATGAAATTGCTTATTATAGGATCAAAGAATATAATTAAATTACTATAATATGAATTAAAATTACCAATTTAATGATATCTTAGAATCCACGTTGAAGCAATGACTTCTCTTTCTTTTACTGTTCTTGAATCGTCAGATTGCAAGTCCTGAATCGCCGACCTCTAACTATCGAATAGAATTATTTTAATTTTAAATATATTTGAGAATTTTGAAGTGGATTGAGAGCTATGTTTTTACCAGCAATGTAGAAGGTAATGGCGGCAAAAAAGGTTGGTAATTATTTTTAGAGATACATACATACATACGTGTGTGTATACAGGGTTGTATTAGAGGGAAACGAGGAAAACCTTTTCACCCATTCTCACATGATCTCAACCCATTATCTCCAAGCCAATTTCCTATGTTTTAGCCACCCTTAGACCTTTTCAAAACTGAAATTTTTCAGCCCTAATGATTGGCCTTAAACTCATCTAAGCCTAAGCCAAAATACTATGCAATTAAATCTATTTAATCGCTTGTCGATATTGTATATCGATCAATATATTTATAACTATTACAAATATATATAACATTATTTATTTCTCAAATAATATTCAAATATTATAATTAATATTTCATAAATATTAATTAATTTATAACGATATAAACTAATTAAATCATTCGGTCTTAAGGGAATTTATCATTTCGGCTGTGTAACTCTTGGGTATAAATTTGGTCAGCAATTGACATCGAACTATTCTAATGTTAACATTCACACGTCACTTAGCAGGTGGTGTGACATTATGGCCAAATTTATCGCTTTCTCATTTTCGGTAAAATTCAATTTTAGTTTAATAAGCGTTACCCTGTTGTGACATTTGTTTACACCAATTCTCTTCGTCAAAACTATATCACTTTAGACTTATGGAATTTGGTAATGGTCAAAATTCCAATCTCATCCAATCCAACCGTATAGTCCATATACAAAATCTTTGGTTCAATAATAACAATTATTATTAACCGAAATGCTCTGGCTAGAGACATTGACTTTGAGTTGACTTGAGTTGACCGTGATACAAACCGCATATAACTGAGGAGACGAATCCTCTCTTGAATAGTGCTTCACTTTCAATACTTCAGCTCGACCCAACTATAGTCACTCCATGGACGCCATGCCATGATTTGGCTATAATCAAAGCGGAGCTTTCATATTGAAGATCCACAGTATTCTCAAGTCGAGAGAACTGTGTAAATCAGTTACATCGATATTTTCTGTTTAATCTTAGTTATATTAACCAACATAAAATTATCGACTGAGCCGTTCCATGGTTATTCAATAATTATTAGTACGTAACCCCCAGGTGCCCCCAGCAACAATGAGTAATACACTACCCAACATTTGAAGAGCGTTATGTACTCCAGTCTCAACAGATATATCGATATCCAGTCTTGATGCATCTTGACTGGGAACATTTAAAATGGTATATTTGTTTTGTTGTGATAAATTACTCGCGGTTACAACACTTTATAACTACTATCACAGAATATACCTTTTATGGATTTTTCTATTAAATATATTTTTAATTAAGTTAATTAATTAATATAATCACATTATATCAAGTATATAATAGGAAGAAGATACCTTTTATTTCGAACAAGATTGGTCAACGAGTTAGATATACGTAATAAATTACATAATTTCCCCTAGGGCATACCCCTAACCCCATCAGCTTATATAAGGATTTTAAACGAAGGGAAGAGGACCGGATAAAAGTCACTAAAGAGAGGAATGCGGCCCTTGAAGCAAAGGCTAAGTCTGATAGCCTAAAGGAAGAGATGAAGCATGCCCAAACCATCGCTGAGCTCATGATGAGGAATGGGTTAAAAACTTCCCTTGCTGAGCACACCGAGTTCAAGAAGTAAGTAAATGAGAAGGTCTAGGCTTTCATTCAAAAAGACGAGTTTGTAAAGGCCAATGACCAAACTATCTTGAAATAGGCAGTTGAGCTCGAGAAGCTACGAGAGGAGAACCAAAAGCTCCACGAAGAGAGAAGGAAGCCGACCGATGATTGGGAGCATCTATTAAATGAAAAACTTGCTAATGATATCAAGCTTGTGGTTTCCTAAGAAGAACTTAAAGATTTTGAGGAGGCAAAGGCCAGGGAAAGAGACGACCTCAACGATAATCTCTAATACTTCTATGCTAACGACATTATGTATAAGAACTTGAAGTTGTTGAGGAACGATTATTCTGCAAATCTTGTGGACTCTTGGGAAGAGGTGTTGCGTTGAGCTGTGCATGTTGGAGATAACTTCTCTGAAGAAGAGCTAATGGCACAGTACCTCGATGTGGAGGACATTAACATATTTGTAGTGGGAAAGGAGATCCTGGCTGAAGAAGAGGCCAACATTACTATTGCCGCTGCTACCAAAGTTCTCACGGGCCCAAGCTCATCGAGTCAGCACGAAGCATCCACTTCAAAGTCTGGAGAGCAGGAGATGATTATTCCTACATCCCAATGGTTAGCTCTGAAACCACCCAGATGATCCCTACTTCTGCAACGGTCACAACCATCAATCCTTACACCCCCAACCTTAAGAATATGAAACTGAAGAGGGGGAGTTCACGGTCTCTTACAGGGATCGTAGTCCGAGTTCAATTATGTATCTTGTCTCTCTGGTGTTTAAGAAGCTTCAGTTCTCTCCAGAGTCCATTTCTAAACTTACTGTTCCGTTTTTCAACTTGCAGGTCAACCACACCTTCCTTCTTTGCCTTCAGCTACACAGGGCTCGAGAATTGCAGCTATCTTCACTGCATCTACATCCGTCTCAATAGGACTTGCTATTGCTTCTTCTACCTTCAGTTCTGGCCTAGGAGCAGATTTTGAGAAGATAGCCACCGTGGAGAACCTGGAGGATGTTTCAATGTCCCAGGAGGAAGATATAATGATTATCAGTGCCTCAGACCCGACCGATCACGAGACCATAGATGCAAGGCTGAAGGTAGATCTGGAGAAAATCAAGTAAAAACAGAGTCTGGAGTCACCCAGCGTACTCCCTCCAAGCTGATATGCCCGAGATCCAAACTTCATGCGCTGAAGATTCGGCCATCTAGGAAAAAGCCCATCAGACCAACCGGCCAATCTAAAGAGCCACATACTGTGACTGGCAACATTCCGAAGGCAATACTTCCCCAGGTAGGGTGATTAAGGACAATAAGAAAAAGCACAAGACTCGCCCTAGAGGAGGTTGTGGCAAGGGCAATAAACAGTGCTTAAAGGCAGCAAGTGTGGCAGTTCATCTTTTGTGTTATGTCGTCATCGAGTCTATGTTTTTTTCTTTTTGATTTTAATAAGACAAGCTTGTACGGATACGGCGCCCGTTATTTATTGTACATAAAACCTGTTGGTCATGAAAGATTAACTTTTGCTTTGTAATATCTCTGCACTTTACCCTTTCGTTCTTTTATGTGTTGTGCATGTTTATGTGTAGCTACCTGTGTATATGATATAACTGTTAGTACTGCAATTTTCCTATATTCTACACTTCTGTTTCTATGCAATAAGCTTGTTTACTGTAACTCTGTGCATGTAAGTAATACTCTTGTTATTGCTTTAATTGTATCCTATTACTTATCCTCATTCACAGTACCAAAACGCTCTTATTAGGTGAAAAAGAACCGTTGTTTAGTCATCTCTACGGCTATTCCTATTTGGGCCCAGTCGAGTTCCTTTCGACCAAGTGTTGGCCTATATGCCCCTACTCACTGGGCTGATTACTCTAATTGATAAAGTTTGGGCATCTACTAGGGATTACATATTGTAGGCAATCTGTCAGATTTCCTCCCGTCTGGACCTCAATCCAACTCTAGGATCGGGTAAATCCGACAATTCTAGCTTTTGATTCTCTTCAACTATCCTCGCTTATCATCATCCAAGTGTGTCCTGCTTAGCTGCCAATGTCATCATTGAGATTCTCATTCATACACCAGCTCTTATCTTTGAGAACCGGTGACTTAAATACTTAATTCAATGTATTACTTTCTCGATATTGCCTATCTCCAAGCTGCATTTGAATTTTCTATATTCGAAGTTGGAAATCCAGTTATGCACCAGTTTCTATCCCAAAAAACTAGTACATTAGCAGTCCAATATTGAGAATTACTTCTTTACATTATCCATCTTCGAGAAATGACAAATTCCTGTAGACTAGAGCCGAGTGATTTGATCGACTCCAAGTTCAAGTCGACGGACCTTCCCGCTGTTGCCTATCTCTGGACAATAGTGAATTTCTGAAGGTTAATTAGATTTGAAAGACTTCCAGTCATCACCTATCTCCAGGTAATGGCGAATTCTTGAAGACTTGGGATTCTCTTCGCTGATATTTCCTATCTCTGGGCAATTCCAGATTCTTGGGGGGTAAGGCTTGGACCTTCCCGACGTTGCCTATCTTCGAGCAATGCCAGTTCATAAAAGGTTGGTAGTCGATTTTCCTGTTGACGTAGCAGTTTGAAACTTTCCGGTGTCGCTTATCTTCGGGAAATGCCAGTTTTCAGAAGGTTGAAGGTCAATTTTATCTATTGACCCGACGGTTCGGACCTTTTTGGCGCCGCCTATCTCTGAGCAACGCTGATTCTCAAAAGATTGACGATTGATTTTATACATCGACCCGGCTGTTTGGACTTTCCCGGCGATGCCTATCTCCAAGCACCAGTTCTCAGAAAGTTGAGGATCGATTTTCCCCGTTGACCCGATGGTTTGGACCTTCCCAACGCTGCCTATCTTCGAGTAATGCCAGTTCTCAAAAGGTTGGGGTCAATTTTCCCGTCGACCTGATAATTTGAAACTTTTCGATGCCACCTATCTCCACGTAACACCGGTTCTCAGAATATTGAGGGTCAACTTTCCCCATCAATTCGTCGTTTTGGACCTTCTTGGCACTACCTATCTCTAAGCAATGTGGATCTCAGAAGGTTGGGATCGATTTTCCCAGTTGACTCAAAGGTTTGAGTCCGCACTCTCCATCCATTATCCCAGGCTAGAGGAACATTTCCTCGACTATGCTGCTAATCGTGTGACCCAAGAGTTTTGGTTATAAGATCACGGTTCCATTGGTTTAAGAAGCTAGCTTTATTTGCGAATGGAAAAGGTAACAAGTCCTGCCTTTTTACATTGCCTCTAGTGTACTCGGGTGGATTATTTGAGAGAATAAATAGAGAAGAAACTAAATGTAGTAGTGCCATAACAGTTAGTCGTTCCAATGGGATTGGGATTCCATCAACGATTACTAACTTGAAAGTTCAATCTTCAAGATTTTGATCATTGCATAGGGTACTACCTAGTTTGGGCCAAGCACTCTCATACCTGGGAGAACTCGTTTCAGAGTGAGACCCCTACCTTAAAGGTTCGGTTGTAAACCTTGGCATTAAAGTGTCACGTTAGCCTTCTCTAGTGGGCAGCAACCCTTAATTCTACTTTTTCCCTATTCTCATCGACCAAATCGAGAGACTCAAGTAGGAGTTCCTAGTTCAACTCAGATCGAAATGCCTTTTACGATGAGAGGGGACTTCTAATTCTATTAGGATCATTGCTTCCGATCCATATGCCAAAGAAAATGGCGAGTGCCCAGTTGCTGACTTATGTATTGTTCTATAAGCCCAAAGTGCTAGTGGAAGGTTATCAACCCAGTTGTCGTTAGCTCTAGTCAGCCACTTCTTTAAGGTGGATTTGATGATTTTGTTCACTGCTTCCTCTTGTCCATTCGCTTATGGATGTGCTAATGCGGAGAAGCTCTTCCCAATTCGATAGTGCCTGTAAAAATCCTTGAACTCGATACTCTCGAACTGAGATCCATTTTCTATGATGATTTTCTAGGGCACTCCAAACCTACAAATAATATAATTTATTACAAAATTAATTACCTTTTTTTGTAATTGCGATAAGTGGTTCCGCTTCAGCCAATTTCATAAAGTAATCCACTACAATGATAGCATATTTGGATCCTCTTTTCGCTATTTGTAGCATATTGATATTGTCGATTCCCTAATTGCAAATGGCCATGGGTTGGCTATCTGCATAAGTTTTGAAGATGGGTCCCTCAGAATCTTTCGCAAATCTCTGGCATCGATCACACCACCTGGTTCAATCAGCTGCATCTCAGTTTATTGTTGGCCAGAAATATTCGTAGAGAAGTATCCTTTTTTCCAAAATCTACCCCACCCCTCCTCCCCAATGTGATCACCAAAGCCTCCCTCATGCATTCGATAAGGATCTTCCTGGCCTCCTCCTTGGCTACACACCAAAGTAAGGAGTTGAGATTCCTCTTCTATATAATACTTCGTTTTGTCACAAACCATGGCACTTTTTGAAGGAGCCTTTACCATTACTTCCTGTCTCTCGGGAGAGTTCCATTGATCAAGTAGCCTTTGATTGGAGTTATCCATGGCTCCTCCTCTTCTATATTCTCTAGAATCTTGTCGATGTCCATTTGATCAATGCTTGGAGCTATCAAAACCTCTACCATAACCAATCCCATTAACTGTGCTCCCCAAGAGCTAGCTAGCTTAGCTAATGAATCATCATTTATGATTTTTTATCTAGGGATGTGTGTTTTCATATAATTCTCCACGTCTTCAAGAAGTTATGGTGCTTCTGACAGGTAAGGGGCTAATCTCACAACCTTATCTTGATATTCCTTCCTGAGTTTGCAAACCACCGTAGGGAGTCGCCAAATATGTCCAACGTCTTTATCCCCAGTTTCTTTTCTATCCACAATCCTACTATTAATGCCACGTACTCAGGTTCGTTATTAGATGTAGGAAATTATAGCTTTAGAATGTAACGAATTGATTGTCATTCCGTCACTTCAAACACTACTCATGTCCCTTGCTAAATTCATTTGAAGCACCGTCTACAAACAATTTCCAATAAGGAGCTACGACTGCAACATCCTCTTCCTCTTCACCATTATGTGCAGTAAAATCAATGATAATGTCTGCCAATGCTTCCCCATTTATTAATCTCCTTGGATGGTCGATAATATCATACCGACTCAACTCGATATTCAATTTCAGCAACCTTCTCGAAGTCTCGGGTCGGTACAAAACCTATTTTAGAGGCTGATCTATCAGTACTGTGATAGGATGAGCATAAAAATATGGTCGATGCTTCCTTGATGCAATCATCAGGAAATACACGAGTTTCTCTAGCTTCGAATAATTCTTTTATGCTTCCGTGAACCGCTTGCTGATGCAGTAGATTTGTCATTGAATCTGTGCCTCCTCACGTACCAATGTTGCCTTAGTACGTGAGCAGAAACTACTAAGAAAAAAAATCCCCCCCGTCCAATGGTTCGGACAGGACCGGCGGCATCTCCATGTACCTCAATAACCCTTTGAAAGCATTTTAGGAATACTGATTCCATTCGAAATTTATTTTATCTTTCTTGAGGGAACTGAAAAATGGTTTGCATTTATCTATCGCCCTTAAGATGAATCGGCTCAAACCAGCGACCTTTCCATTAAAGCTCCAAAGTTGTTTATTCATGGTTGGGGCAGTTACATTTCTTAAAGAGTCAATCTACTCTAAACTGGCCATGATGCCCTGTTCATTCCCAATAAATCCAAGAAACTTCCAAGATACTATTCCAAAAGAACATTTTAACAGATTTAGTATCATTCTGTATTTACATGGAGTCTCATACATCTCTGAGAGATCGTCCAAATGATTCTTTGATACATGGGACTTCACAAGCATGTCATCTATGTAAACCTCCATCATCTACCATTTTGATTCTTGAACATTGTATTTGCCAATCGTTGTTACGTAGCTCTAGCGTTCTTCATACCAAATGCATTACCCGATAGCAATACAATTCCAAATGCATGATAAAATTAATATCCTTTTAATCTGGCTCATGTATCATGATCGGATTGTATCCAAAATAAGAATCTATAAAAGGGAGAAATTTATGGCCCGCTATTCTGTCAACCAACTGGCCAATCCTGGGCAAAGGAAAGTTGTCCTTCGAGCAAGCTTTGTTTAGATCCGAGTAGTCGATGGACGTTCACAAATTTCCATTTAACTTCTTGGCCAATATAGGGTTAGATACCCATTGGGGATATAAAGTGTCATGGATAAAGCCATTAGCCAATAGCTTATCCGCTTCTTTCTTCAATGAAGGGAATTGCTCCGGACCTAGGCTGTGCTTTTTCTGTTTCGCTGACATGAACTTGGGATCGATATTTAGTACATGATATGCTATCTCTGGCAATCCCACACATACCAGAATACGTCCAAGAAAACACATCTAGATTCCCTCGAAAGAAACTAATCAGTTCCTTTTGTAATCCAATTCCAAGTTGAGAACCAATCTTTAATACACGAGACAGATCATCCATGTCAATTGATACACTCACCGTAAGCTCCATTGGTGCTACCCGTACTTCCCTTGACTTTTTCCTACGATTCATAAACTTGTCGAATTAGATATGATTCTCGAGCCAGGGTTGCTCTGTAATTGCTATGCTTACGGCTCCTAAACGTGAAGAGTTCTCCCCACATTCTTTCCCTTCTCCCGATGCTTAACTTCACGACATAGCAATCTCTTGTCATGCTTTGGTCTCCTCGCACCACTCCAATCCCATTCTCTATAGGGAACTTCATTATCAAACATCATGGAGCCAAAGCAATCTTGAAGTCTGCCAGGACCGGTCAGCCTAAGAAAGCATTGTACGCCGAAAATTCATCAGTAATAACAAACTTCTGGATGTGAACCACCCTTTGTTCTCCTTTACCGAGCTCTATGGGAAAATCGATTATCCCAATCGACTATATAACATCGCCCGTAAATCCTTGAATCTTCATCTTGCAAGCGGTCACATCTTTCATACTGATCTTCATCTGGTAAAACGTCCTTTTGAACAGAATGTCGACCGAACTTCTATTATCCACCAACACTCGTTGTAAAATTGTCAGTCCAGTTCCAACTGTTACCACCATAGGATCGAGAGTCGATGCCTCAACTCCTTTTGAATCTTGATTTCTAAGCACAATGTCATTTATTATCATCTTCTGTTGCTTAGCTGGAGCTCCATCTTCGATGACATAGAAACTCCCTGTGGTGTGTGCTTCAGTGAGCTAGCGTATCTTTCCATCTTATCCCAACTTTTTTCCACTATTTGAGGTCCTCTTGTTATCATGTTAATAACCAGTCTTCCAACTATCTGCCTAGGCCCTTCTACGTTGGGTCCAGGTGCTTTCCCTTGGGCTAGTGGCTCTTGTGGTCCCCTAGCTTGGCCAGGGTTCTGCTGATTCTTCACATACTACCAAAGCATCTTCTTTCATATCAGCCACTCAATCAATTCCTTCAAGTGATGTCATTCGTTGGTGTTTTGCCTAGGAGTTTTTTGTAAGCGACGGTACTTTCCAAATCGCTTATGTTGTCTATCGCTTCCCTCTTGGTCAGCTTCTTATATTACTCAGTTCTTTGAGTAGCAAGATAAATATCATCAACATATCATTCAAATGCATATAATCTTCTAGTCTTATACTCTTCGGACGTTTCCTATTGTCTTTATGCCTACCGTCGGGGCCTTAATTCTGTTTCTTCTGATAATCACAGTTTTCAACATATACCACCACATTACCAACACTATCTTCGGACTGTTTAACCATCCTTTGGATAACCTATTTTAAATGTCTATCACTAACCTTCCCTTTAAACAGACTTGCTTCCTATAATCGTAGAAACCGGTTTGCCTTTCGATGGAATTCTTCCATAGTAGTTGGGTGTTTCATCTTCAGCCACCTATCAAAATCCATGTCCAAATGAATGCCCCAGATTAATGCCATGAATATAAGATCTCTCTTTGGATTACTAACATCCATAACAAAGATGTTGAATCATTCAAAAAACCGTTCACTGACTCCTTGAGTCCTTGAGACAAACTAGACAGGGACATCATGTCTTTTGGTTGGGTAGCGTGGAGCCTAAACTGCTCTAAAAACTTCTTACCTAATTCATCAAAGTATATCTAGACATTGGCGTGAGCCTAGTGAACCACATAGAAACAACTCCTTCCAAGAAGATGGGAAAACATCTACAACGAATAGCTATGTAGCCCTAGCTCCATCCATATGTCATTCGTATCTAAGTAAGTGCTATCTGGGTACCAAGAGAAATGGAGTCCTACTTGGTGTTGAGCCCCAATCCTCATTATTTTGCCTCTGTTTTCATCCATCGACTGTTTAACCACATCAGCTATGTATTCCTCATTAGCATGGTAGTTCGATGGTCGGCTATTAAGGGCTGCACCAAGTGCTTGACTTTGCAAACAATCTCAGTTTGCCAGCTGATACCTCAGTCCTCCTATCTCTGGGAGAACCACTCCTTCTGTATTACTTGGGTGTGTGGTTGGTTGTGCTATAGATGTTTGAACTCCATCTCCATTAGCATTGTTATCCAACTCAAAACCATCATCATCAAGCTGCAGATCCACTTCCTCATTGGAGACTACCATTGCATCAATTTCTTATGCATTACCTCCTCCTATATTGCTTTCAGTAATGAGAGAAATCCTCTCGGTACAGGTTAGTCTTCTTATGGGGGAGCACTTCTGCTTCTGCATGAAAGTCCTTCAACAACTTTAGCGATTCATGCCTTCTATTTTTGCTTCCAATCCCTATTTTGGCTAAAAACAGAGAAATTCTCTTATTCTACTGTAGGTGAAGTTTCCCTTCCAGTTCTTTTAATTTTTGGCGGTTGCAAGATTAGCAAAGTGTCCATCTTATCCATAGAGCTTTCTAGTTGTCCGCCATCTTCTGATTAACTTCTTGTATCATTTTATCAAGTTCTCCATAAGTAACCACTTCTTATTGAGTAGTTGATCTTGGTATTGCATGTTGGTAACAACTTCAGCTTGGTGAGGATTCCCTTCATCACATTCAGCTACCACTCAAGATGATTTATTGGACCTCCTTGGCACCGTTGACTTCAAATAGCAAACTTTCCAATTCTTCAAAAAAAACTTTTGGATCTAACCATTAAATCTCTCCAAATCCACAATAGTAAGCCAAATCTAGCCCCAGGTTCAGTTTCTCGGTGAAAGTACCAAAATATTGATGCCAATAGTGGTGCAACATCCAAATTTGACTTGTTGTAGGGTTAGATCTAGCAGAAATAACAGGAAAATGCAAAAAATCATTGAAAAGTAGAGAGACACAAGATTTTTACAGTGGTTCGGCAATCACTATCCTCTATCCACTATATAATTTTATTGATTATGGATTTGAGAGAGAATTAAAATCACTAGTACAAGGAAATGACAAGTTCTTATGCTTACACTGCCAATAGTATATGCCTGGGTGACTATTGTGAGGGAGAGATAGGAGATGAAGAAGGAGCAGAGTCCAAGATCCTTCTTTAGTTGTAGTACGGTTGATACTTATAGAGAAATAGGTATACAGGTTCAGAAGCTCATTTACATTGAAGTCCAAAAGCAAGCCCGATGTCGAACAAGTGAGCATGTAGGCCCACGAGTCATTTAAACCTCACGGTACCAAGCGATTTTTGTGCAATTCAACTTCCTTCACTTGTTTCATCCTACTATCTCTTATTGGATGTGTTCCAAGCTCTTTTCCGTTGAATTGAGTTAATTCCGATGATTCTCCCAATAACACTTGTATTATCCTACTTTCTTTTCTTTCTTCTCATCAATCCCGAGAATTGCTCATCCAAACTTTGAGAAAAGCACTTGATGACAAGTGGTTTGGGTAGAGTATGAAGTATATGGAGTTTCTGGGCCAAAAAGAAAAGGAAAAATCTCTCGGTACCGACAAGTTTAGTTAGCTCTAAACTTGATGGTTTTCCTTAAGTTCTACTCTCTTATCCTTCTGATCAAGTTTCCATGTTCTCGAGTCATTTTGTTTTGTTTTGACCTTCTACTTCTGGTCGAACTCCGCTTATTTAAAAAGCCAATTTGTGGGGCATCATCTTCGAAGAGTTCGAAGAAGTGAAAGAGAGAAGGTAAGAAGAATAAGAAGAGTAAAAAGGCTGATGATAAGGGTGAATGTCACCATTGTCCTAAGAAAGGCCATTGGAAAAGGAACTTTCCTGAGTACTTAAAGATCACTAAAGAAAGAAAGAAAAGTTCTACGGCTCCATCAAGTATATTTATGATTCAAAATTGTTTTGTAATCAGTAAATGTCTTGGGTTGTAGATAATGAATCTAAAAGTCATATATGAAATCGTTATATGAACTTAGCAACTAACGCCACATGGCAAAAGGAGACCTAAGGCTCCAAGTTGTTGATGGATCTGTCCTAGACGCAACGATGGTAGGAGATTGTCGTTTATGTTTGCTTAATGGAGTAGTACTGATATTAAATAAATGCTATTTTGTAAAAGACTTTATTTACGGGATTGTATATGTTGTTAGATTGTCTGAGAGTAGATATATATTTCACTCTATGAATAATGTTATGAACGTCAGTTTGAATGGAAATAAAGTCTGCAATGGTGTTCTTCAAACTGACATTTATGTGACCAATACAAATTATGTTTTTTTTTCATTTGAAGTTCTTCTAACAATATAAATGATAATTATCTTTTGCATTGCAAGCTAGGTCATAGTGTGAAATGACTACACAAACATAAAACCATTAGTTTTCTCCCGTCACTTGATTCTAAATCATTTGAAATGTGTGAGTCGTGTCTCAAGGGTAAAATGATGAAGCGCCCCTTCAGTGGAAGCAATGAAAGAGTTTATGAATCTTAGGGTTAGTACATAGTGATGTATGTGGTCCGATGCTTGTAATCACTAAGGAAAATATTTTATACTTTATCACCTTAACTGATGATTCTCAAGAATAGGACATACATATCGTATGAAAAATGAATCTCATGTCTGTGATAAATTGAAAATTTTTTAATGTAAGAATGTAGCTGAAAATCAGACGATCCAAAAGATAAAAATTCTTCATTTCGATTGAGGAGGTTAGTATGTTGGAAAGGAATTCTAACGGTACTTACAAGATAATGGGATTATCTCTCAAGTTGGTCCACCATATACTCTTACAACACAACAGTGTGTCGGAGTAAAGGAACCGAACATTATTGGACATGATTCGTTCCATAATGAGTGAGGCTAAGTTATCGCTATTCTATTGGGGATATCCATTGGAAGCCGTAGCGCGTATGTTGAACTTGTTTCCCACAAAATATGTGCTTTAACACCATATGAGACGTGGTGTGTTAAGAAATCCTAACACTAGTATATGAAGATGTGGGGTTGCCCGACCTACGTTAAGAACTTTGGTTTGAATAAACTAGAGTCAAGATCGGCACTGTGTAAGTTTATAAGATACCCCAAAAACTCAGTGCGATATATATTCTATAATACCGAGGAACAAAAGGTTATTGTCTCTCAGCACATTATTTCTAAAAAAATGAATATTTATCAAAGTAAATTAACATCGAGGTTGTAAACCTTGATGCGGTTGAAGAAGTTAACACTAAGACCAAACCAGTAGAAGAATCGAGTTCATCCGTATACAAAAGAATGCAACCTATTAGAGGGTCTAGTAGGAAATTTCTTGCAATAGAGAGATACTATGGTTTTCTTATGCATGATGAAAAGGAGGAATGTGTAACATCCCTCACTTTGGGACCTGAAAATTAACGATAATGATGCTGCAGTCGTTACCAGAATCGTTTCCAAGAGAAAAAGTGAGATCGCTATAATTTTTTTTCTAGCATTAAGTACACAGAGCAGCAAAATGATTTCATTACATCAAAACGTTTTATGAAAGTCTATACATTATTTTTTACCATTCCCATTCCCACACACGGGTGACTATATAGTAAGATATATCTAGAGTATCATACTCGACATATGAGGATGATATCACGGGCACTTAACTAGTTATAGAATCTGGTTTTATATAGCGGAATTTCAAAATAACTTTTATTTTCAAAATATGCCCCATGCTTCGTCTTCAGAGTCTTTATTCGCCATTTCCAAAATCTACATATCCATACCATGGACTCAGCCTACTCGAACGAGTACCCATGAATTTCTAGAAAATAATAAAAAGCATGGTATAAGTAATACTTTACCCTAATTAAACAATCAAATAGTGAGATCGTGCCATTAGAGCATGGAATGTTATTCTAAATTCATTAACTACATCATATAATGTAATAATATATGAATATGATCAAATATAAATCATCAATTTCAACATAAGGATGAGATTCCCTTCATAACATTTTCGACTAATTTTATAGTCAGTTCGTATTTTTCAATTTTCCACTCGGACCTTACTCTTATTAGTTTAAAAAAGGTACTAGGCGCTTAAGGTTGTTACGTAGGTGTTTTATCCGACTTCCCCTCAAATGTATTACGAACAGTTTCTTAGGTTGTCACCAGTCCTTGCACCACCCATCATCGAATATAATTGCATTTAGACAAATGGTCACCACAAACGCTTTAATACCAATCATCAAATATAAAGTTTAGGCAAACGGTTGCCACAGAGGCCTTACATCAGTGTTCATCAAGTATAATATCGTGTTTAGACCAATGTCTTCCATACGGGCCTTACATCTCCAGACATAAAAACATAAGGTCATGTTTAGACAAACGATTACCACACAAGCCTTGCGCCAGCTGTCATTATATAACATTGTAAGTAGACGTATTGGTGCCACAAAGGCAGTATTATTATCTTTTCATTCCTTAAATAAGCTATTTCATTCCTACCTAATAATCTTCATGGCCATTCTCAAGTTGACATTTCCTAGTAAAAATTAGATATCTCACGTTGATAATATGAACCATTTTCTCATGAGAAATAGCTTGCATATTGATGATTTAAGCCATTTCCTAGTGAGATGACAATTTGATAATTAATTGTTAAGCTATAGCAAGTTGATATTTTGAGCCATTTCCCGTTGATATGGAAATTTCATAATTAATTGTTTAGCTATTTCCTATAATAATTTGAGTCATTTCCTAGAGTTATGGCATTTTCATAATTAAATGAAAGGTTTTCTTTTGTAATAATTTGAGTCATTTCCTAGAGTTGTGCCATTTTTGCAATTAAAAGAAAAACCATTCCCTAAAGTTATGGTGTTTTCGTAATTAAATGGAAAGCCATTTCCTAAAGTTGTGACATTTTCGTAATTAAATGAAAGGCTTTTCTCATGTAACAATTTGAACCATTTGCTGGAGTTGGGCAATTTTCGTAATTGAATGAAAAACTATTTCCTAGAGTTGTGGCATTTTTGTAATTAAATGAAAGACATTCTGCCGTAATAATTTGAACCATTTCCTGAAGTTGTGAAATTTTTGTAATTAAATAAAAAGTCATATCCTAAAGTTTTGGCATTTTCGTAATTAAACGAAAAGCTTTCTCATGTAATAATTTGAGCTATTTTCTAGAGTTGTGGCATTTTCATAATTAAATAAAAAGTCATTTCCTAGTGTTGTGGTGTTTTCATAATTAAATGAAAAGTCATTTCTAGAGTTGTGGTATTTTCGTAATTAAATGAAAAATAATTTTATTTCTATTCAAAGAAACTGCTTTCTACCTAAGCCAATTACATGTCGGATTATCATATGTTACCAGGAATTTATGCAATTTTCTTTTTTAGAAATTATTGGTTGCCTTCTTAATTAATTAATTACCCTCTTCGTAATCAACTCTTCTCGTTGCCAAATCATTCATACAAATTCGAAGATGCATGAAAAAACACAAAAATGCATCAAAAATCTTAATCATCGCATTTTGCCTCATGCAAAATTTTCAAGCCAATATAATTAATTTAATTAATTTCTTAAATTAGGTTTTTTTCTAAAATTAGAAAATTCTTATAAATTTCAAATAATTTCATAAAATTATGAAATTAAACACCCACATCCACATTATTGTTATACGCATCATATAAAATTTTAAGAGATTTTAAAAAGGTTTGATTCATGTTTTTACTTGAACAATTCATAAATTATCATCTTTAAATTTCCAAACACGAACAACTATCTTCTAAACTTCTTAAACTTGATAATTATTATTCAAAACATCACAGATACATACAATCTAAATCCATACGGGTTTAAAAGGTTTAGAGAAAGAATCACTCACTTTTGATTATGAAAACCTCGATAGATCTCTTTTTCTTAAAGTTGAACATTTGATCTTCTAGCTTGATTTTCCTCCTCTCTCTCACACAAAACGGTGGAAGATTTTGTTTCCTTTTGTTTATGTGAAATAAGAGGATAATGAATGAAAGTGGAGGGGTTAGGGGAAGTTAATAATTTGGGTTTTGGGCTAAAATCTCATTCTAGTCTATTCTTGTTAATTCCCCTAACTCTTCTTTTTAATTCACTCTCTATTAATTTACTTGTTTGGATTTTTCACTTCATAAATTCGTTTAGTTAATTAATTTTCCCCCATATTAAGGTACCTCCAAAATATGGGATGTTACAGTCTATGTCTTATATGACAACACTTCTTTGTCTTTCCAACAAGCACTACAGAGTAAAGATTCTGCATTCTATCTTGGAGCGATGAAATTCGAGATGGATTCCATGTATGAAAACTAATTATGGACTTTATCTGACCTACCCGAAGGAATAAGACCTGCAAATGGATTTTTAAGAAAAAACTAAATACAGATGGAAAAGTAGAAACTTATAAGACTGGGCTAGTTGCGAAAGGATTTCATCAAATTCAAGGTGTTGATTATGACGAAACATTTTCGCTCGTAGCTTGCTTAAATCCGTCTGGATTATGGTGGTCAGTACTGCATTTTATGATTATGAAATATAGAAAAAGGACGCTTTTCATATTGATAAAGGGAGAGAAAGTATGAAATGGATCCCCCATGCTTCAGTCATAGGATCCATAATATACACTATGCTATGTACTAGACCGAATATGGCATACACATTGGGATACGTAATCCGATACCAGTTTAATCCTATAGAAAAACATTGGATAACTGTAAAATATATATCGAAGTAATTAAGAAATACTCAGGACATATTCCTCTTAAATGGGAATGACCTCTTATACGAGATGTAAACCACCTTATAAAGGGTTATACTAACTCTACTTTTTAGGGCAACGTTGATCGTAGTAAATCAATGTCCGGTTATGTTTTTACGCTTAATGGCGGGTCTGTTAGTTTGAAAAGTTCCAAACAAAAAATAATAGCAAACTCGGCTATGAAGGCCGAGTACATCGCCCTCAATGAAGCGACTAAAGAGGCGGTTTGGATGCGCAAGTTTTTCAGTGAGCTCAGAGCGACCTCGATGCCGAGAATTCAATGGCATTGCTCGAGTAGCACCGTTCTATGAAAATAATGCAGTGATGCAGATCGCAAAAGAGTTTAGAGCAAACAATAAGTCGTGACATATTCTTCTCAAGTTCCGCCTCATCAAAGTATTCGTTGAGAAAAGGAGGTCGTGATACAAAGGATAGATACAAAGAACAACATAGTAGATTCGTTCACTAAGGGTCTAAGTCGGACGGTTCTCGAGAAGTTGATCAAATGGATGGGATTAAAATTCCATAATTATCCCCAAATGCAAGAGGAAGATTGATAAAGTTAGAGGTATGCCTCAAGGGCAATTCTATAATTTATTGTAAATTATTAACTTTGTAACCAATTCTTGTTCATAATAAAAGATATTTTCCAACTGTGGTATACTTGTTATAATGTGTTATAAATGATTAAATATTTAATTAAAGTATATTTAACAGAAAATCCATAAATAGTGTATTTGTGATAGTAATTACAAATAATTATAATCGCGAGTACTGTATCACAATATAATAAACTTACTATTTTAAATATTTTTAGTCGAGATGCGTCGAGACTGCATATTGATGCATCTTTAAGATTAGTATGTAACGCTCTTCAAACGTTGGATGGTGTATTACTCATGATTACCGGAGGCATCAACAGTTTGCGTATTGAGAGTTATTGGATAATTATAAACGACTCTCTTGATAGTTTTCTGTTGGTTATTACAATAAAGGTCTAACATAAAATATCGATGTGACTAAGTTACACAGTTTTTTGACTTTGGAATACTATTGACCTTTAATATAAAAGTCTCGCTTTGATTATGGTTAAACCGTGGCACGTCGTCCATTGAATGATTGTAATTGGATCGAGTGGAAGTATGAAAAGTGAAACACTATTCAATAGAGGATTCGTCTTCTAAATTATATGAGCTTAGTATCATGGCCAGCTGAAGTCAATTCAAAATCAAAATATCCAATGGTGATAGTTCGGTTGATAATAATTGTTATTATTGAACCAAAGATTTTATGTTTGGACTACGAAGTTGAATATGGACTATTGAAATCTTAACCATTACCAAATTCTATAAGTTCAAAGTGATACAGTTTTGATAAAGAGAATAGATGTAAATAATTGTCACTATCGAGCAACGCTCAATAAAGTAAAATTAGATTTTACCGATACCAAACAAGCGATAAATTTTGCAAAAAATTCGCACAATCTGCTAAGTGAAATGTGTATATTAATATTTGAATAATTCGATATTAATCGCTGACCAAATTTATATGTTAGAGTCACTACCGAAAACGTTGAATACTCCTATTACCACTTGATTTAGTTAATTTATAACTGTTATATATTAATTAATATTTATGAAATATTTATATTAATTAAATTAATTAATATTTATGAAATATTAATTATAAAATTTTATCTGATGTATATTGAAAATATTAAATAATGTATGTATAATAATTATATAGACACTAATCGGTATATGATATTGATACATATTTAAATTAAATTTAAACGCAACAAATATTATTCGGACTTGAAATAGTTTAAATCCCAATTGGGACTGGTTTGGGCGGTCATAAAGCAAAAATAAGGCCGACCATGTAATGGATACAAGGGGAGGTTTTGAATGATTAAAAAGAAAGGGATGATTAAGAGATAGAACGGGATCTCGATCCACGTTTTTCTCTCTTTATCTTTATATAAGTCATGTTAAAAAAATAAAAACTTCTGCCGTCTCTTCTTGTTGCTATTCCAAGCCATCATACCCCATTCAAAGCCCCAAAGAATTCAAACTTCAAATTAAAGATCGATTTAATTGTCGATGGTAAAACTGTTCTATGGGTAGCAACATCTGATTTTGAATGGATTCAAGGAGTATTGTTCTTCATTTCTATACCTACGTACTAGGCTTTGAGGAAGTAAATTCAAAAAAGTTCTAAATAAATTTAAACTGCATATACTATACAAATCCAAAAGGATTTAAAAAAAGTACTTAATTACTTCACTTTCGACTGATCCAGTTCCAACAGAAAACACCAAACAGGAAACACCCGCAAAAGTAGATGTGTATGAAGCAGAAGCAAAAATGTTAGCATGAGTAACACAGGCCAACTTCAGTGAGAATTCAATGCCAACATTTGATACAACTAACAATCTAACATCCATGGATACAAATACTCAACATTCGAAAACAGTTCCAAATACGAGTATAATACTACCACCCACATTCGAAAGTTTCCATTGATAGATCTAGACATATGCAAGATGGGTAAAAAAATCAAAAAAAGAAGGATGAAAGGAAAAAAGAAAAATCCATAAAAGATGCAAAGAAATGCATAAATTTATCAATTGTCATCACAAGTGTTTCTATGAGCGACGACTATCCAACATAAAAGACCGAAGTTACATTTCAATTTCCTCCCATCATGAAGGCTGAAGCTACAGAATAACAACGATTTAGCGTCCAATTGAAAAGTCGAGGATTTGTGCATAATAATTGCTTGCTTCATCTTCAATTTCCAACCATGCGATCCCAGTGCAATGATATCTATCAACTGCTGGCTCTCTCAAAGAAATAGAGGTAGCCCATATCTTTCGGTGGATCATGCGATACACCAACTTTGCTGTCATTGAATATCACCCATCTTCCATCTTTCTTTATGTGAGCAACATAGTGCCCGCAGTGGGTTGATGTTCCCATATGGCTTACAAATGCCTTTAGTTTGTATTCTGTTAACAAAATGGTTAAGTTTTAATAACAAAACATTTGACATAAACTAGTTGTCCAACATATATATATATGGAAAATCTAAATATGGACACAATTGGTGACACAATTGATTTTCACCATTAAATTGCCCCCTGATTTCCATCTTTCATATAAGGACAAAAATATCTAACGGTTGAGATGCTTTGTGTCCCCAATTTGTGTCTACATAGCCCTCTGTGTGTGTGAGAGAGAAATAGTGTTTTACTGATACAAGATACGATTATATTATTCAAAAAAACAAAAAGGAATTAAACATTTATAATTAAGTTGTCTAGACATCCATCAAGGTCCTGTTTGTTCCTACAAAAGTCTATGTACAGTTCCTAAAATGCCACTTCATGGGATTTGGACATGACACTGTTTTTCCATTAAATACAGTGTTACTAAATGATGCTGCAAAATAAATTTCGCAAATATGTTTTGCAGAACTACGAGCTAAGAATTTTATGTAGTTTCAAGAAACTTTTTGGTAATACCTGAACCTGTCAGCGACTCGGCGTAAAAATATCTATTAGGATTGGAATAACAAGGATAGCCAAAGATCTCCAGATCAATAATTTTTAACATTGACTCAAATTTATATGGTGGAAAAATAGCAGTTTGTCTAATTAAACATTATTAGCCGGCCTGTATGTTAACTTAATCCAAAAGTTTGTTCCAAAAGAATCTTACAGTAATTACATGTTTAATATATCTTTTTGATGAACCCTTGTGTGTTTAAAAACATATGTCTACCTCCTCCATGTTTATTTTAACTTGCATGAATGTTTATAGGCACATCACACAGTCAATTAAAGTCCTTGAGTAGATACATTACAAATCAAATGGGCAATTTACTTTTATGCTATCAGCGATTCATAATGCAGCTTTCTTGATTTCTGACAAAGGCAAATTGCAATATGTTAAGTACTGGTTATAACATGATGTTCAAAGAATGACAACGTAAATTAGAGCTTGAAACTATAAATAAAACTTGAGATAACTTACTGCCACTTCCATCTGGTACATCCGTTTTTTCAGCTTGAATGCTGTTTGGTGCATCGGTGTCCATTGAGGAGCTTGAAGCATCAGGATTACTAAATATCCATTCCGTAGCCCTCTCAATATTCCCACCCTATAATGGTAACATATATAACATAATAAGATCGATACCTTAAACTTTTATTGATAAACATAACAAGTGGCTTTGATATTGATTACTTGATGGGAAGCAATTGATAAGTGAAAAGCATGGCCAAGGGTCTAGTATTTGCAATTTCATGTTGAAGTGTACAAACATATTCAGTACAAAGGAACTTACTGAAGCCTCCAATGCTTTCCGAGCAACAGCTTCTTGAAATCCAAATGAAACTAATGTTTCAACACTTGATTCATCTACAGAAGCCTTGCTTTCAACAGATATTGGATCGTTTATATCTGCCAAGAATTGAGATAAAAATGTCAAGTCAAAAACTGTATAATACCATCCAACCAAAGGGAAAATATCTATATCCACGGACTTTTATATGGAAATTTTCAAAGGTCATAATTTGAACTTTTTTTTAATGCTAGTTAACCATTCTGTCGTGTAGAGCCCATAGACTACTTCCAGATATTGTAAAATTTCACCAACAATAAAATGTAATGAAACATACTATGTAAGTGTGGCTGGAATGTATTCGTTAGTTTCATGTAGATATTAACTGATTTCCTTCAAATATACGTATTTGAACCATAAGGACGAACCTGGATCATCCATGTGAGAGAGCAACCACGTCATGGCTTCTTCGACGCCAGAATTAGATGTATTAATAGCAGCTTTTTGGCAGTGAAGATGATTGAATCCCATGGCTGTAAGCTGTGAAACTATATCTTCATTTGCAATAATGGTTGATTCGTTTTTTTCTGCTGCAGGACCTGTCAACGTGAACTTTTATTATTTTCATCCCCCAATACAATTTGAAAAAAAAACTAGGCACAAATTTGCCACAACCAACGATGTTTAAATAAATTTTTGGTACTAATAACTTTAGCCCTGTGAACAGAAATTACTACCTGCTTCTGGCAATAATTCTTCTCCCGGCTGAATCCCTTTACTACGCATGTGGGTGATGTCAATCGTATCGGGAACATCAATGTAGACATCTGATACAAATGAATCAAATAACTGAATAATTTGACATAAAATTACAGCATATTATTTTATTACTTGATCGCAAAAACTATGATGTTTACTCAAACCAATATCTATTTAATTCAGGATCATATATGTTTCATTTCTCCTACAGTTACTCCGACTTTTGAAAATTTGGCCATATTAAGTCACTTAATTAACAGGGAGAGAGTTTCTTTACAATTAATGATGCAGAGAACAATGTTTATTGATGCTAGCATACGACATGCACGATATGTGCACGTATGATATCGGATTAGTGCATGAAATTGGAGAGTAGTCTCTAATTAAAAGGTTGCAAAAGTGAGTAATATTTACCAAGCTTTTTGGGTACCCATCCCTCTTCTAATACAAACTTGCGCATGTGTAGTACCAAATAATCTGGGAAAGTAGTTAAACCAGCTGTTCTGCGAGCACAAAAAGTATATGAATAGATCAATGTTTGGATTTATTTTTAGCCTTAAGGAGGATTTACAGAGTACCACACAATTACAGATTCCATTTTACTTTCGTATTTCTCCAAATCTCAATGCAAAATATGTATAAAAAAAAAGACATACAGTATGATAGGTTAGCTTGACTCGCTATTTTATTTCCTAAACATAAACATAGAGATCATATTTAATCGTTCTCACAAAAAATTATTCCATATTCCATATTTGATTTCCAGGGCCGGCCTTGTCAAATTCTAGGCTTGGGGAAAAATCGTAATTTGACCTCATTTATTTATGTAATATAACACCAATAAAAACATGATAAAATTAATAATGTAGGCCCCGTTCCCGGACGCCGCAAACGCTAACCAAAAAGCGATTAGTGGAATTACAACGTAACTGATATGTCAGTAATGGTTCACGTTTTGACTCTCGAAAATGTAGCATTTCAACATGATGCGTTAACTGTGTCCAGGCCTGAACAACAAAACACGCTATACACATATCTTCAAATCTCTCTTCTAAAGCTTCTACTATACCCCCACCAGCCTAATCGAAAGGCCTAGCGCCATGCTGCTGGACCTTACACTGCTGCTCCTGCTCCTCGTTTTCTGTTGCAGCCTCCGACCTGTGCAAGGACGTTATGACATATCTTCGTGCATTGGGCATGTTATCTTCACTGGAGATGGCTACCGCTAGCATTATTTTGATGCAGAGAAGCTGAATATGGTTTCGACAATAAGGAAATCAAAGGACCAAAGACAGTTGTTCAGATTATTGACGTCTTTATTCTGGAATATCGTAGTTGTTTTTTGGTCTGAATTTGTAGTAGTTATTTGAATTTATATTTGAATTTTTTTTTAATTTGAGTTTGATTTCATATTATTCTTTATTAAATAGTAATGAATAATAATCATTAATTTTGAAAAAAAAAAACAATGTACATTACACATTACTTCATATCCAACCTCTAATTAAATTTTTATTCACGAACGCCACAACCTCTAAACTCTAATAAAAAATATCCGCGAACGCATACATAATTTAGATTGCTTAGTTTATTTTCTTTCAAGCTAACACAATAATTAAAAGTAGGATTGGGGTTGATGATGTTGCTAATGTTGTGCTAATTGATGAAAATAGGATTGGGGTTGATGGATAACTGGAGCTGTGAAGACACTTTAGAATCAAAGGGATTTAGGCTTAGCATAACTAAAACAGAGTATACGAAGTGTGAGTTCAACGGTGTCAAGTCAAAGGATGGAGATGTCGGTCTGGCTGGACAAATAGTTTCCAAGGAATTCTTTCGATATTTAAGATCAATGTTGCAGTATAATGATAAGATCGATGAAAATGTTAGTTTTAGAATTCGAGTTGGATTGGTGAAATGACGACAAACGTCTGGCATTCTCTGTGACAAGAAAGTCTCACGGAAGCTTAAAGAAAAGTTCTACAGAATGATAATCAGGCCTGCGATGTTGTATGGTGCAGAATGTTGACCTACCAAAAGCCAACACGTTCAGAAGATAAGTGTAGCAGAGATGCATATGTTGCAATGAAGCTGCGGTCATACAAGAAGAAAGCGGATTAGAAATGATGATATACGCGATAAACTTGAAGTAGCACCAATTGAGGAGAAGCTAATCCAACATCACTTAAAATAGGTTGGACATCTCCAACGGAGGCCGTCCGAGGCACCTGTACTGTTGGGATTATAGGCCGCATCGAATGCTCAAAGAGATATAGAGGTCAACCAAGATTGACATGGAAGGAAGTAGTAAAAAGTGACTTGAAGGATTGAAATATATCCGAGAGCTGGTGACGAACGAGAGCGCGTGGAAGTTAGTGATCCACGTACCAGAACCATAAGCTATGAGTTTTATAAGTTTTAGACTACAGAACTAGGGAACAGGAGCCTAAGACGTAAGGTTTGGTCTTCGACCAATATTACTATTAGTACCATTATTACTATTAGTATTATTATCATCATTTTTTTCTTTATATATTTTTATTTTACTTGATTATTATTATTAATAATTTACTTATTTGACTTTATTATTGTTGTTGTTATTGCTATTATTATGACTTTATCGTTTAGTTTTGAGTTCCATCTCTAACCGACCGCAACTTGTTTGGGAATAATGACTTAGCAGTTGTTGTAACACAATAATTAAAAGTAAAGGGTCGCGTTAGTTTTTTATATATGATTTTATATCAGAAGCAACTAAACTAATTTATATATTAAGGCTAAGAATAAAGTGTACGACAACATAATTTCTTAAGATATTTTTGCAAAAAAAAACAAGAAAGAAATCGATTGAAATAAAAAAGAACATGGTGCTTTAAAAAAGTTTCACATGAAAAACTAGCATGTTCAAGAATATAAGTCTCGAACATATCATCACTTGTGAAAACTGTAACATTCCTAACACTTGGGATACATTATAACATTGAGTTTGTATCGCAGAAATGATATTTTGTATTAGATTATACGTTTAAAAATAATAATATTCCAAATCTTATTTGTAAGTAGGGATCAGGATGAATGTTCTTTGACCCTTTAGGATCAGCTATGTTGTTTTGAGGTTAATAGAAAAACCCAATTGCTTTCTTCTTTTTCTTCTAACAATACAAACCACCTTAAATATCACAAATTTGATTTTTAACTACTACTATTTTTCTGCAAACCGGCTTAGTTTCCGATTCATGTTCAAACACATCAAAAGCATCAAATTTATTAACTGTTTGTAAGAAAAAAAATTAAGACTTCTTTTTTCTATCAAAAGAATGGTCATACGACAAGCACCATTGTCCCAGTGGTTAAGTGATTCGACTTTGGTGCGAGTGGTCACAAGTTTGAAACTTGCGTAGCATGATTCGAACATTTATTGACACATGATTTGTGGTTTGTTGTCCTAGTGACATGTTGTCTCATCACACGGAACAACTTTTAATTCAATATTAATAGAAAAAAGACATTGAAAATGCATTGTCTTCTATGCGTGTAAGAAAATATATTTTTATCTCAGCCTTCTTTTACCTCTTATACTTTAACTTGATGCTCAACCACATGACCACCATTAAAGAGCTGGATGAATGCGAAAAGGAAGATCGGCTGCTTTTTTGAGTTTATTAATAAAGTGCATTATAAACACTGATTTATACTGAAAAATTTTCAATATGTATGGTCATGTAATTGTAGGGTGAAGATGGATCTTTGTTTCAATTTTTTATAGAAAAAAAAATCACATTTTGAAAGCTCAAATCTTACGAATTCGATATTTTTTTAACATATGATAAAATGCATATAATTAAAATCATATGATGCGCTTGATTTAATTGTAAAAATCAACTGTCATTTCGACTCTAAAATTTATTGTGTTTCAAAACAACATTTTCTTCATGAGCTTCAGCACCATAAACTGAAAAGATACTTGTGTTTATATTAAGATCTCTTGTTTATCTATTAAATAAATAGTACTGCATAAGTTTTCAACTCGGGCTCTCCCTGGTTTTCTCCTTTTATTCCACGTTCAATTCTCTCGCGATTAGAAAATTTCATCCAACTTATTCACTTTATATTAACATCCAAATCATTTTGAAAATTTTATAATTTTCTTATCAATCTTTTATTTTAATCAAAATTCTCGACCATTTTATAATATCATCATCAGTATTTTCACTTATGCTCTTCATTTATTGAGATCACCAACCACTTCGTTTATTAAAATACAAACTTTTCAACCATTGATCATTTATCTTAACAAAATTGTCATATATCAAACAATAAATTGAAATTTCATTTAATAAATATTTATATCAAAAAACTAACTATTTTTGAATTTTGAAACGGTTAAATAAACCAATGTAGTCAAGGCGAAAAAGCGCAAAAAGGCGCAAAGTGTGCGCCTTGCGCTTTTCTGTAAGCCTTAGATGCGCTTTTTTCTTGCTGCCTTGCTATCAAACCTGCAGCTAAAACTACCACCAAATATGCAATTTTGACAACAAAAAATTGCATATATGTGAAATTTTGAGAATAAAACTTCTTAAACTCACATTACAAACCAAAATGATTCAAAATCTTCTTGATAAAATTTTTTAAAATTTAGTTTCCTTCAAAATAAACGGAAAGCGAGCTTTTTATTGCTCTGTCTTTTGCGGTTTAGAGTTTTTTTGCGCTTTTTTTTGCGCTTCACTAACACTTGCACTTTGAGTTCCAAAAAGCCCATTAGGTGTGCTTTGCTTTGCGTCAAGGGGCACGCCTTGACTACACTGAAATAAACATAATTAACTTATATTTATATACCAAATAGAACACTCAAAAAACTGAATTCAACAAATATCTCATTTATATTAGCAAGTAGAATAACATATAAAATATATAAATCAAAATAACAAAACTAATTGGTTTCGGTCAATTTTGAAAGTTTCGATTTTAGTTTCGGTTTCTGTCCCGGTCTCACATTTATTTATTTTTAATGAAAAAGTAATAATAATAAAATATAGTCTAAACACTGATTTTAGCCTAACCTAAATAATTAATATAATGAACATTGAATTTAGACATATAAACATTGAAGTTTGCCTAATCTAAATAAATAATATAACTAGCTCAGCCCGTTAACATGCAGTCCACCCAATATTAAATGCCCAATATCAAATAACCCTAACCACTAAACCAGATCTATTCCTACTTCGGTCTCCACCACGATTCAGTGAAAAGAGAGAGGGGAAAAAAAACAACGTTCACCATCGAAGACGAGAAAGATGAGAACGGCAAAGATGAGATATACAAATTTATGTTTGAATGAAGACGACGAACATGAGAATGACAATCAACTAAGATTTTGATGCTTGAATTGATTATGAGGTAATTTATGATTCAGTTTTGCTACTTTTATAGATAAATTTTGCTTCTCTCCCGCCTTCTACAGCGATTGCGATTCTCTCTGATTTTTTCCATTATCTTTTTTGTTGTCAGCGACGGGACGGGTTTTTGCCCTAATCCCATCCCATGTCCAGCCGGAACTGAGCGGGTTGGCCGAAATTTCGAGGTTCTGGCTGGAACCTGATACCATGGTACTAAAATAAAATTCAAATTTTCATTATTATTTTTAAACATAATGTGTGATGCACAGGTTACATGCCAGTTTTACTATCAGCGGATCATATATGCTTAGCAACGCCTGGTAAACCAGTCCATGAACCACTGCCAAAAAAGTTTGGCATGTAAAAGACAACTAAACTCATTTTTGTTTATAGCCATATAATCTATAAACCATGAGCCAACTTACCCAATTAATTAAATGGATGGGTGGGAATGCATAGGAGATAAATGAGAATAAGGAAGAACGTAAAAGGAGCAGCTGTGGCAAATCAATATATTCACTATGAATAAGTGGGAGAAAGAACAAAGCAGCTACAAGTAATATGATTACAATTTAAACCTACTGTCTGTCTTTTATACAAGCATCGTGAAAGATAAAGGATCAATGTGTTCAATTTCTATGTATTAGTAGTACTAAAATTACAAACAGAGCAAAGATATTTGTTGAGATGTACCAGCTTGGTAAAGTAATTTACTTACTTCGTTGCCGTTATCTTAGAATTTAAAGCCGTGCTGTAAAAATGGTGCACCTCTTCAGGAGCTGAAAAGCTAGCAAGACAAGCTTCCAAAGGTACTCTAGGCCGAACAACTTCTTGGTTAGTTCTGTGAAAAAAGAAAAAACAAGAGGATAAGTTATGATAATAATTATAAAATGACATAAGAACTACCAAAAACCTGAATGTTTGGTACTAATTTCTTAAAATCTAAAGATTGTTGCAAGGTTCGCAATTAAAAGGGTTATAACAAGAAGCATCCAATTATTTGTATTAATCATATATTGAATTTGTGAAGGTTAGCTGTGCAATTTGATGACCTTAACAGCCAAAATTAAATTTGAAAGGGCTTTAATAATAAAGGCATGTTTGAAAAATTACTATAGATATCACATGTATGAGAGAAAAAGAAAAACCTACAACACTTACACTTCCTTGCCATCCAATTTCCTTTCTGCCTTCAGCTTGTTAAATGCTTCTATCTCCTCTAAATTTAACAAGGGTTCAAATCAAAAAATAAGCTTGATCAAGGGAAATAGCCATCAGAAAAAATACCTTTATTTATAGCTTCATGCAAAGGTATATTTAAAGAGAGTATGTAATCTGATCTCTTGTTATAAGCAACTTTTCCTGAGGGACACTGTAATCGCTCTTCAATGAAAAATTTGAAACTCATTGAGGGGTCTGATTCAGGTTTTCCAGCATTGGCTCTTTCAACATGGTCAAGAAGATGGAGAAAAAACTCCAACGCGTCCTAATGGAATGTCAGTTTGTCAGAAAACCACAGTTTCTGTGAAATGCTACAAATTTAAGGGGAGAAGGGAGAGAGATTAGTCGCATGAGTAAAAATGGTTAGCAGTCCTCAAAAGAAAAAGGAAAAAGTAAAATAAAATAAAATAAACCAGTAGTTAAATTTGGCCAGTGTCTACTCATTTATAATGCACGGACTCGAACACTGTTATAGAATATGGCGGATTTATAAAAGTAGATTTATAAAAGTAAAACACAAGTGTAGAATCATCGAACCAATACTATTTAGTCCATAATGGTTCAAAGAATGGTACAATATGAAAAGCCTAGAGTGAGAGGATTCTAGAAAAGAAATATTAAGAAAAATTATTTTAAATGAATTTTAGCATACCGTTTAAATCGCTACACGACCTCAAAGAGCCCTACAAATGGCAACACTGTAGCGTTTGATGATAATGTTTTTTGCTTACCATATAGCATCCTATTATTTAGTTTCAAACGAATTTCAAGATCAGCATTTAGCTAAAGAAAATTAATTATCCTACATATTTGTCACAAAACGTGATTTATATTATCATCTCACCAGCTGTTCCACCAGATAAAGATGATTAAATAACGTTATATTTATTGTTCCCTCAACTTTAAAATAGTAAAACAAGAGAAAATATCGCACAATTTTACTCTGAACCACCGCAGCCAACTAAACTCTTCCAAATAAAGGTTTAAGCAATATACCGTATTAAAAAACAAAAAAACAAAAAACAGTGGCCAAGCCTGCCAAGCTGCCAAACAACTTCTAGTTCCATGGCACAGCAAATGAAGGCATCACTTAAGTTTGTAAAGGCCAATTATACGCATATAAATATATAAACTGGTATATTAAATTCACCTGTTGTCTCATACTCGAAAATTCAGGATGATTAGCAGCAATAACCGTTTTGAACATACGAGGTGGTATGCCTTCTTGTTTCTGAAATGAAGTAAAAACTATAACTGAAATACCATACAGTCAAAAATGAAGCTTAAACAACAACGGCAAGTAGGTTGAAAGAAAATGAGAATGGTAAATTCTGCAGGCAAATTTAATTGTGGTCAAAACACAATGGTTAAAATCGCCAATTTCTTAGTAAGCTTAAATCATTCGAATGTAACATAACAACTGAAGGTAGTCGTATTGTTCCAGCAATAAGCTTGAAATAATAAATGACTGAATCTCTGTACATGGCTAACGAGATGCCAGTTACGTCCAGAATCATGCAATTGCAACTATAAATCAACATCCAAGCAATTACCAATTTTAGCATAGATTAATAATAATTAATGAAGCAATTGGTGAAGCCCGCTTGACAATTGAGTAGTATGTAAATAGAGTTGGTTAAATTTTGACCTTTCAATTGCTCAAGCGATTGGAGGACTCTATCCAATTTAATCAATTTTTAACTTTTTATATTTAACTTCGGATCCATCTTTTACCAATATATTCACAAATAAATCACTTTATCGTAATCTTTATTATTAGTTGTAGTACCTTTGTTGTAAAAGTGAACTTCCCGAATGACCCTGTAAGATATACATATGAGGACATGAGTTCAAATCTCGATCTTAGAAAAAACACTCCTTATTTTTTCATAAAAAATTAATACACAAAATAAGATCGCGGGTTTGAATCTCACTTCTGACTAGAATTATAAATACTTTTTATTATGTTTTCGTTTATTTTATTATCTCAATATCATTAGATTTTACCTCTTTTAAAATAATTATACTTCACGGTTCAATTTTACAATCCTATATATGATGTTTTGCATAAAATATTGTATTTTAATTTTACGCATAGTGTATTGTATTTTAAAATAGGAAGTTCAAAATTCATTACAATATATTTGTGGTGTACCACTGTTGTACTATTTGAATAAAATATTTCATGAAAACCTAGATTTTGAAATCTTAAATTTTTTTGTTGAAATGGTTATATTTTTCCCAATTTTGAAATTTTGCAAGTTTCAAATTTAGATGTACAATTATTAAAATAATATATAAGCACGTTTGAATTTATTTCAAACTTTATATTTCTAATATCCTTATTTTAAATAAAATATTCAATACTAACTGATGCAAAAAATGATTTGGATTATTTTAGTTTGATATCTGAATTTGCAATATTTTGATGTATTTTTGGATTTAAAGAATGAGCTCTTTATGTTGATTTTTATCTAATTTATTATTTCTAGGGCGTAAATTTATTTAATATTGATTCCTTTGAAAATATACTTAAATCATAAATCGAAGTGGTTTCATGAAAAATATTCTATAACTTAATTCATATACTATATTTCAAAATGATTTAATATGTTCAGTATAAAAATTGCAAATTTTACAAGAAACATAATTTAGGTTTTATATTTTTTTTTATGACAATTTTTTAGGGTACAATACTTCCAAGATTGTTTTCAACTAAATTTGCTGTGTACGTAATGATTTTTTATATTAAAAATAGTATATACTACAAGAGCACTCTCCTGATATTGAGGATCACTCTTTCATACATAAAAAAGTATATGCTACATGCAAAATTAGGTATTGGTTATTTAATCTAATAATATGACCCATTCACAAATATTCCTATATACACGTACATCGCACACGCCGAAGCACAATTGAATTTATGTCATAATGTTAGCAATTGATATTTAAACGTTTTGGTTTTAAATTTTAACCATTTGTCTTTTACATGTGGATAACGTGCTATTTACACTAATTATTTGTCCTTCATGTGTGAAATTTTGTCCTCTATATTATTTATTTTCTTCTCACACGTGGAGCGTGTGTTATTTGGACTAATTATTGTCACTCGCACGAACACATGAATTTATACTAATTATTTTGTCTTACACATAGGAAGCATATATCGTTTGTACTAATTGCTATATGAACAGGAAGTGAATTGTCATTTGTAATAACTATTTTACCTTGTATGCGTAAAATTAATGTCATTGGTGCTCGTATTAACAAACGAGCTAACAGTTTAGTTGCAACAGTGGTACGCTGTTAACTGTCAACTGATTTTGTAAATTGGTGATTGGTTGGCAATTCACTTTTAACAATTAAAGACAGTGTTATTGCTCTAACATTTACCAGAAAACATTAGCATCTAACATTATTTCTCTAGCAGAAAGAACATGACAAAAGTACAGTCATCACATCTTTGAAATTTTGTACAGGTCCGAACGTATTGACACACATCTATTGTATCACTTTATGTTCATCTTCCTAACACTCACCACTTGATCACAGTAACTAACCCACTATCTCAAGCTAAAGGCGATTAAATATAACAAATGCTAAAATTAGGGCTATCAATGCATACCCGAAAACTCCGAAATCCGTCTATATCTGCATCCGAAAAGCAGATAAATATCTGATATCCAGAAAACGGATGCGGATGCGGATATGAAGGCATCTGCATCCGAAAATTACCCGTCCAGTATTTTTCAAGATTATAGTTTAAATTATGTGTATTTTAATATAGTGAAAGATATTTATTTTTGGTTTTATTATGTTAGAAGTTTATATTATACGCACTAAATGCATATTAACTGCTCAAAAATATTTATTACCATTACATATGTTTATTTTTAACACTTTTATAATCGGTGAGATTGAAAAAAGTTTATGTTAACCTAAAATTTTCCATTTATATTTCTTAATTTATCGTTCGTTAGCGGATACGATAATTATCCGATATCTGTCCGCATCCGCGGATGTGGATATCCGATATCCGAAAATGATTTTGGATGTGGATGCGGAGGCACTATCCGCATCCGAAAGTATCCGTTGACGGACCTTGCTAAAATTACATTTCAATTTACCCTAGGTTAAATGTAGAGTAATAACATTAAAATGGACAAGTCATAGATTCAAGTTGGGATGAACAGACATATCTAGTGTTAGTTTGAAGTAACAATTTCATGACAAAATGTGGCGTTTTATATATTTATGAGATGAATTGCATTTGTGCCACTATCTAATCATGGAAAAAGATAGTCAGAAGATGACTCTTCAAAATAACGGTGCTTGAATACAACTGTCATACAAACATATCTATATGTTTTGTAATAAGTTCACCAGAAAACAAAATGGTAATGTGTTAAAAGGAAAAAACGATAAATTTCAATCTACAAAATCAACAAATTAAACAAAAAAAAGGTTTAAAGTTAATGTTCTTCTTCTTCCCTTTTCCTTTTTTTCTTCCCTGAGCTGATACTTAGTAGAGGGTAGTACATATATCACAGGTCCTACGTAGTATATACATACTATATGTCTAAACATGTCGAGGTTCGAATCACGCTACGCACGATTTGAACTCTTTCCATGGAACCAAAGTCCAATAAAGTCGTTTTTAAACAAGGAAAGAAACTAAATTCCAGGCTCATACAGGTTGCTTCAAAATTACTACAGCACCTATGCTATTGTTGCAAATATCATAGAGAATACAAATTAGTACCATAGCAACAGAAAGAAAAAAAAACTAAATTCAGATATAAAAGTAAAGATCCAGACTCAGCTAAAGGTCAATAGATCACATAATTTACAGTACATGATATCATGTCAATATCGTTGCCCTATTCATCATTCTGGTTTTAGACAATTTAAAACTAACGGATCGTGATATATTAACAAATATTAAGTTGTGAAATATTTTTGTTACCTCTTGACCTGGATTGGAATACTTGCCGGAAAGCAATCCATACCCAAGTTTAGTCCTATAAAATCAAAGCACTCGTTAATATGACATCACATTAACAATACCCATCATACAGTCAAAATCCATATGTCATAAATCTGAGAAGTACACTACTTCTTTTCTTTTCGAATTCCCATGCTAAGAAAATGGGTGTAAATATAGAAGAATAATTTGTGTATTCAAATAGCCTACAATATAACAATATAATAGATGAAACTTCTAAGCAAATGTAATTTCAGTTATAAAGAAACAATCCATTGCAATTCTACACTCCTTAGCAAGAAATTTGTGCAGCACGAACGAGCGCGCACACACATAATATGTATGGTTATACAACAGTAAGCATCATACTTCCGTAATGCAAGATTAATAGGTGCACAAAAATAGATGATTACTTACTACTTCATTTTCAGACTAAAATGCATGTGTTAAAGAGATTGATGTTAGTATCTATTTCTCATTTCCTCTAAACTAGGAATATCTAAGAATGTGTTAATTTTAGTTCATCTGGATTGCAGCTGAGAATATCTAAGAACGCGTTATCTGTTAAGGAATAGGGATATTTAACTTTGTGCGGACTCTAGAACCTCTGTATCTTAAATGGTTATTTGTTGGGGACAGAGACGCATTAACTTTTTGCGAACTCTGGAACCTCTGCATGTTATATAGTGAAGTTTTGTTTACATATTTGTAAGCATTGCACTCGAAAATCTTACAATTTAAATGTTCGCTTTGAATACATAATTCACAATTTTTTTTCCCAAACAGAATAAAGATGCAACAAGAAAGAAAATTAATTTCATGTTTAGATGTGGAAGCTCAAGTATCAAAATCAATTAAAAATATACAAATTATTACCGTGGAAAGAAGAATCAACGTTTTTATATAACTATCATTTAATAATTTTACATGGATCGAAATTTCGAGCATTAAAGTACATACATATACATAACTCCTGGATCTATGGTTTACGATTTAAATCCAGTTTTGGTTTAAAAGTACGGTTTAAACATCATTTTGAAAACCTTGTTGGTAAGAATGAGTTAAGTGCACGTAAACAGATATGATTCATCATTGTGCTTATCAAATATCAAAATACGTCAAAGAGTAGATTCCAAGATTATATAAGTTGTAAATCATGGGTCGCTGACCAATAAAGACAGGTAACGTACTAAAAAGTCATCCAAAAAAGCGAATAATACCTCACTTGTTAATATCATAATGTATAAATACTCTCATAAAGTTTTGTCATGAAGGAAACTGTTATACAAATAATAAAATGAAGTTGGCCATACAATAATGAAAACCGCTAATTATCACAAAACATAGGAAACATCTTTCAACTCCTAACACAACGTTTTAGTTGAATATATCTATGTTCAATGATACAAAATCATACTATAACAAATAGCAAACTTACAAGTCAAACTTTGCGCTTTCTGAGGTCCAATGCAATTGAGGAACTCTGGTTGCATATATCCATGTTGTGGGTAGCATATATCCATGTTGTGGGTATTGACTTCACTTATTTTTGTTATTTTACTAGCATTCTAACTTGATTAAAATAGAAGATAAAAAAATAAAACTCATGTTTAACTTCACATGTTTGCACTGATTTTGGATAATCCAAACCACCAGAACTGATCTTTATGTTCTAACGCTAAGCATATAAGTTTCATGTAAATTGGAGAAATTGGAGATGCCATGGCATCGACCCTCTAGACTCTAACTGAAAATATCAACTTTCAACACTATAACTTGTAAAAACATTCTTCACTTACAATTGTGTATTAAGATCTACAGTTGGATCGGCAGGTGCAGCGTCAAATGCAGATTTCAAACTCTGTCTATCAAAATATCTGAAAGGCACAGCATATATATATATATATATATATATATATATATATATATATATTCTTGAAGTGATATAAATAGATACAGATATATGATTTGTGAACTTGTTTAAACAGCACCAACCGTGAAATGAACGAGTGTGTAGAGAACGCAACTTGCATAATAGATGCCATATAGCAGCTGAAGACAAACATATTATAATTCAAATGAGTTTTTGAAATGATGGTAAAGAACATCAACATGGAGCTCTGCTTTAACTGACTACCTATTTCCCAGATTTTGAAGTCCTGTATAGCCAGGACCGAATAGGGGCTGTATTTCCTGTCCACTTTCTTGAATTCTGTTCCAGTCAAAATTTGTATTCTGATCGAGTTCTTTTTCAGCGGTAGTCATTTCGGTCTGTAAAGTAAAACTTGACCTTCATATTTATGTTTTAACTTTTCCCTACCCATGATTAGAAAAATTTGCTTAAAACAGTAACTATTATTATGAAGCATGATGCACAAATTTTATGGAACAAAGTACTTGTATACGTACACATTCATTTTTAAAATAGAAATGAGTTGTGCATATGTATTGGCCAAGGATACGATCGTACTGTTGTCATATACTCAGCCACATAAACTTTACAATTACGGGAGTACACACTTGAACATGTTTCAGTTTTGATTTCTAACATCAAATGCACGCCATTAATATGACATGAACGTAGCCACTAAACGTTTCTAAAAATAGGGGGACTACGGCATTTTTAATCACATGTGTACAGATTTAGGTAAGATTGTATTGTAGATGAAAACCTAATTTGTATAGCTCGTAGGTTAAGGGCATTGACATTGATATTGATATGTTGTGGGATTCATGAAACCATTTTCTTCTATGTGGCTTTATGAAGAAATTAGGTTTACCTCTATCCAGGTAACTTGGCCAGACAAAACCTGACAACAACTCTTTACTGGTTTCATGTAGCGGTACATAATAAGGAGGATAAGAATAGAAGAAGTCGCTGTGTTACATACTTACGCTAGGTAATCATTACACTGTAGTAGATGTGCATGGAAAAGCTTGGTTTTCAGCATAAATACAACAGGTACTTCTTGAGCAAGCAAGAATGTCCAACTTACTTAGAGTTCATATGATAATTATTATTATATTACTTAAATTGCTCTATTCGTTTCATTTACTGTGCTTTTAAGGGAAGGCACATCGTTATAGTAAGTTGCGTAATCATGATTATTACTTCATAAATGACATATTTTGTCGCATTAAAAAAACCCCTCGTCGTGATAAAGATGAACTTTCTTTCTTGAATGTGATTTGTTATACCTTATTTGAACAAGAATTATGGTATAAGTTCACATCAAAAAGGACAAATGGAAAAATAGTTCAGGGAATGAATCATTTGATAATTGGTTAGAAAGTTGGGTTAGGTTTTAATAAAAAGGGTCTTTGAATTCATGGCAAGGGTTTCATAATTACACATTCCAACTTTCAGCAATCAGCATGGATTCAAAATCCTGAAGCATACAATTCAATTCCATGCAGAAATGCAAATTTCAACAATTATTAAAATTTAATCAAGAATGAAATAATTACATTTGACTACAATTACATATTTTAACAAGGCTGAAATAATTAGAGTATACTGCAGATATTAATTACCTTCTGTAACGATGAGAAATCAATGCCAAAAAAGGCCAAATGCTGAGCTAATAATGGATCCTCGACGCTGTCATCCTCCGGGTAAGAGAAAACGTCTGTTAGACAACAAAATGAATGTTACTGGTTTATGGAAAACCATCAATTCAACATAGAATTAAGTATCCAAATCTATTCATGTGAAATCATACATATGCTATGTCTTGATGGCATCAATTTATTCAAATAGAATATCCACTGCTAACCCATAAAAGAATAATACTTAGGCTTCCTTTATGCAATATGCAACACTAATTAACATAAATTACTCTATGTTCCAGATGGCCTGGATATATACCTCGACAGCATCATTTTTCAAAATAATTATTTCAATTTACTCACTTGACAATTGACATTGATTATGCTGAATAGCCCATAAGCTTAGGCTTCCATGATGTTATATATGCCGTACTAATTAAGATGAATCACTCCAATGATACCTTTACAATCTAGACTATGAGTGTGACTTCCAGTTATTAAGGAAGTGTAACTTTATTTATTTTGAGGGAGGGGTATCGTAACATTTCAAACAGAATAATTCGCAAGCAAAAGAAAATTTGCATGAACGGTTTGGTTACTTCCAAATCGATCGCTCAAAAGATTTTCCATACTAGACAAAATAACATGAATCAAAGTTGCCAAGTGAAGTGAACATCCAAATTTATTTTAGTTTCCAAAAATCATTCTAACTTGATAAGATTTATAAAAAAAAGAACCAAAATACCAAACAAATGAGTTTATTTTGGAAGAAAAAAAATGCAAACAAAAATAATTTTCAGGAAAAAAAATATAAATTCATTAAAATCAATAGGCAAATAAACACGAATAAAACCGGGGCCCAAAAGCTTATACTGTTAAACCATAAGTTTGTGCTTAACAGTTAGCATTGATTACACTGTTACCTATTAACTGAGGCTCACATGATGTAATATATTTTACCCTAATTAAGATGAATCGCTCCAATAATGTCTTTACAATCTACAGTAGAAGTGTGACCTACAGTTAGTAAGGGAGTGTTCGGCTAAGCTTCTTTTTCTCTTACAAGCTGCATATTTTCTAGAGTTAAGGAGTTGAAAAAAACAACGAAAGGGAGAAAGAAAAAAGAAAAAAGAAGTAGAGCGAGAAAGTGGAACTTCAACTTAGTACTCTTTGCTTCTTTTGAGAAGTTTAGGATCATAAAATTTCAAACAGAAGAATTCACGAACAAAAGGAAGCTTACACGCACTTTACTCACTGTCAAACTGATTGTTTGAAAGGTTTTCCTACTAGACATATAACATGAACCAAAATTGCAAAGGGAAGCTTTACTGAACACCCAAATTTGCTCTTTGGTTTCCGAAAAGTATTCTAACTTGATTTAAAAAATGACCAAATTATCAAGCAAATGAATAAAAATGGTCAGGAAGACAATTTTCAGGAAAAAATCATTGAAATCAGTGAACAATATTATAAAACGAATGAAACGAGCTTAAAAGCCAAAACGTTAAAAAGTTTAAACCCAAACAAATCGACACTAACGTAAAAAAGTTTTTGATGCAAATTATCAGATTCGGAATATAATAACAAAATCATATTTTTAAATCTTTCTAACATTAGCTTATCAACATATTCTTAGGCATGTCAATGGATACCCAAAAGATCCGAAATTCGTCTGCATCCATATCCGAAAAAAGGATAAATATCCGATATCCGAAAAAATGGATACAGATGCAGAGAGATCCGCATCCGAAAATTATCTGTCCGGTTTTTGTCAAGATTATAGTTTATATTATGCGTATTTTTGTAGAATAAATGATACGTATTTATTGTTTTATCACGTTAACTGTTTATATTATATGTATTTTGGTGCGTATTATCTGCTCTAAACTATTTACTATCATCAAATTAGCTTCTTTTTTTATTATGATTAATGGGATTAAAAAAAATTATGTTAAACCGATATTCTCTATTTATATTTCTAGATTTATCAATCGTCGGTAAATGGGATAAACATCTGATATCCATGGATGCAGATATCTGATATTCGAAAATGATTTCGAATGCAGATGCAGATATGGCATTATCCACATTCGAAAGTATCCATTGACAGACCTACATATTCTAAGAACAAAAGTTACGAAAAGTATCTTTCAAAAATACATTAAAATGGACTACAAAATTTTGATCAAGAAAAGCTAAATTAAAAGTTAAAAAATGAATGGAAAAAACATAAATATTTTTATTATTTAAAAAATAAAAACAATTACTTCACAAAAATTTTGAGAAAAAAATATTGAAGGAAAAAAGTTAAATAAAATCAATACAATTATCATATCTACTCAAATTATTTACCTTATCACTGCTATTAATAAAGTAAACTAATTTTGCAAGGTTCAACGTGTCTTTTTGAAACGCTAAAGTTACCCTTCATAGTTTATAGTACTCTGTCTAATCTATATTATTACAAATTTTAACCAAAATTTCAACGTCCCTAAGAGCTATTTGTTTCCACTGACCGATGATGTTTAATTTATTTTGTACGTATGACAAATAATATTTCTCTATTCACAAAACTTATAAAACATTTTTAAAATAAGTTTACAACTATGAATAAAAACTATATATGTGAACCAAAAGTAAGTAATTGAGTATTAATTGAATAATTATATGAATTCTGATAGTGTTGTATATTCGTACTTTGAGAAGTTAATTAGAATCGCACATAGTAAATGATGTAAATTTACACACCATGTCGTGTTGGTTTACTAGTTTTTACTATAGATATATAAAAAAATGAAAGTCTGAAGTTTCAGAAATTCACAATTTAACAATATTGATGTTAAACAGGCACACTACAACTTTTACATGTAAAGCACAATTTTAGAAATGCCTCAAATTTATTGTCAGTTCATGCTTTTTGATAAAACAAAACTATAACCAAAAAAAACTTCACCAAAATAAAATATAAATTATATACAACAAAATATAAAATTTGATATTTATTCAAAATAAACTAAAAGTCTGAATATTAGTCGATATATTTATCATGAAAAGTATATTATCATAACACAACTTAAAACAGTTCAAAAAATATTGATTGATTTACTGTATTTAAGAAAAGAATCAAGCAACATTAATAAATTTCCATTTTATGAATGACGCTTTTTGCTAATACCAATTTGTAACTGTATACTTATCCTTACAAAGTTTTAAGTATTTTTGTTACTTAGATGTGTTAAACGGCTGCATACCAAATAAGAATGTCAACCAGATTTTGATATGGTTAATGTGGACGAAAAGAACTTCCATATATATGCGGACGAAGGGAGAAAAAAATATAAAATCAAGTACAAATGAGTAGGTTGGTCCATCTAACTTTTCCAAACCAGTTAGGGCTAATATTGAGTATAAAACCATGATAACTAAATCGGTCGTACCATTAAATTAGAGTCGACATATTTGGATTATTTTATCCTTCAGAATCATGGTTTAAACATGTGTCTACCAGAGTAATAACTTACTATTTAAAAAGTGTTGCAATATGTTAAATTGTGGGCTATTGCAAACTAATGTTTCTGCAGGCATTAAATGATTTGCTAAGATGTAACTAGTTGTGTGCATAACTCTATAATAGTATATACCCATATTTAGAGCACTGATGATTATTAGTTTATTACCCATTACCCATAAAGATAATAATAAGTGATTGACTTGTCAAATTAGCAACTAAGAGATTCCTGGGGTCACATCATAAATTAAATTGGTGTTTAAAACATTCAATCTTGGTAAATGGAAGCATATCATGAAAATCCATGGTAGTCGTCCACCTATTTTCACTGCAAATTACTACTAAAATAGTTGAAAGTATGAAATTAGGTCAGCTGTGGGTTAACCCAAAAAAAATGTTTAGTCGGACTTGGCGAAACATTATGTAGAATTACGGAATCGGGTAGGTTATACTTGGTCATATATAAAAAGAACAGTAAATATCTGTCATATATAAAAAGAACAATAAATTATTACTAACATGTCTTCAAATAACATAATAAAGAAATGAACTCTAGGCATGTGAAAATTGATGATGGGTATTTTACCTGCTGCTTCTAAATCAGCAGTTACAGTCCCAAGCTTTACAGCAAGAGGATATTTTGTCTCTTCATAATGTTCAATAGCATGATTATTTCCCCCAGTTCCATCCCAATTCTTCCTCCCGCAGAATATCATGCCATCAGTTAAATTAAGCCATAAATTGTCTGTTTTATCACATTTACAACATTTCCATCCAGAAGGTGGCACGGTAACACCATTGTTTATTTGTTGAAGAGTCAAAGCATATGCACTGACGTTTTTCTTTTCAGCTGTCCATGCTGCCAATTGCTCTTTTCTTTCTGCACCTTCAACACTCAAAATTTTATCTACAGCTAGCCTGACCTGCAAAAAATGAATACCACAACTTATGCCATGAAAGAATATCTCCATAAACCAGGGACCGCTCTATACTTGTGCTACACTGGGAAATAGCTCAGGTTAAATTTATCAAACTATATTTATACACTTCCTTAAGACAAAGTCCCAAAAAAATTAAACTCATTTAATTTCGCCCTTTGATTTTATACCAATCACTAATATAGAAAAGTTAAACCTATTTTATTTCACTTTTTGATCTTAAAACCAATCCCATTAATTATAACCCTTTGATTTTAAAACAGGCATTGATATATTTTCGTTCTATTCAAATGAGCTTTTAATCTTTCCAAATCCAATTGAAGTCATAATAAAAAAGGATAAAAACCAAAGAAAGAAAGTAAGAAATTTTCGAAGGCGATCAAAAACAAAAACCAATAGCGATATAAGCAAAACAAGATCAATTAATTTTTTATTTCTGAAATTTTGTAAAGCAGAAGTATAAAAAAATTATTGATCTGTTTTCATTTTTCCATTCACTTTTTTTTCTATTCATTTGACATCTATAAATATTTAATTATTTGCAAATTTTGAGATTTTAATGTTTAGTATAAACTTTTCAGTTCATATGTATTCTGCTAATGTTTTCACTTTTTAAAGGTCACTTTGGTCGAGTTAAAATGAGGGAAAATGTTAGTTAGCCTGGGGGAACTTAAGATCCCAGCTCTGCCATGCCATAAACCATATGGATATCTCTTTGCATAAAATATTATGGTTTTTCCAATATATCCTCCACATATATTGTCCCTTAAGTACAAATATGTCCTCTAGATCTGAGGTTGTTTCAGGAATAACGACTGATAAATCGAACATGTACCAAACACAGACAATATTAATGGGAGAAAGGATAGTACACAAAGATGGAAGGAGTCACAATGATCGGTCAAGCCAAAAGATACAGTTTTTACCTTTTCAGGTAATTCGACACATGGAAAGGGGAGTGAAACATAGTCTGGTAACAGAACAATATTATGGGTTTCTTCATATTCAGGTTCTTGACTGTCGAATCCTCCATCAACGCCTGAAAATGAGTTCATATTAGTAATGGAAAGTACTACTAAGGAAAGGTAAAACAGCCAGACTGTACATACCAGATTAATACGTTTTAACGAAAAAAGTATACAACACTAACATTTCTGTGTTATAAAGACGCAGACACGCCTGTTGGGTAAAAAAATATAACATCGTGATCTGCTAACTGAAAGTGCTTGTAAAGGGTGCTAACTTTTAATGCAAAGTACCATGATATACAGGGATTGAGATTGAACACTACAACCAACAAAGGCCCATTAGTTTTTAGCAAAACCTATATAAATGGGAGAATTGTAAAAATGAGAACCAAGATAAAACTTACACAATGAAAGAATCTGCACATGCAGGTCATTTACGGTGATTTAATTTATAATGACGTCATCATAGTATACAAATACAACACCCAGATGGGATGCTTATTCCGAGTTTAACATGAATTCAATATGACACACATATCAAAACCAAATATTCAAATAAAATACATTTAAAACATTAAGCAGGTTTTTCCAGAACTGAAGCTTCAATTTCCGGATTTCACTGAGTCACTTATGATCTCTAACGAGTACGGCCAATAAATGCAATTAGAACCAAGCATGTGTTCAATGTATCATGTATGCCTTTGAAATAGCCTCCCCCCTCACCCCCCCCCCCCCAACCCCCAACCAACTCCTCTTCTGTTAATGTGTGTGTAGTGTGACAAATTGCTAGTCAAGATTATACAGACATGAGTTGATTTAAGATTGCAACATAATGGTTGTCCAATATACTATATAATATAATTTTACTAACAATTATTTTATTTATCCTTCCCAATATATAGTGATTTTAAAAGCTACACACTTTCACATATCATCCCTAAATATTTATGTCAAGGGGTTTTGTATAGTACTAATAGTTATCAACTATTGTTTGCGTAGTATGCTGACTATAGACAATGAAGACTGGAATATCAGTGATGATGACGCAGACCTACACAACCAAGGTGTGTTGCAAAATATTGTCTAATGTATAATATTGCAGTAAATTCTAGATCCAAAGGGCATCATCTACAGTTTGATAGCTTCTAATAACATATGAGATATATTCAAACGAAATAGAGTGTAAACCATCCACTGATGTGATAAACCATGTTAGAAATTGAAATTTCAACAAATACCTATAGCAAGAAGTGTAGGTTTCTTTAGAGGGCGATCTTCAGGATCCACTTTCTTCTTCTGTTGTATATGGAGATACACAGGATTCCCAGTCTTTTCATAATTCCACATGACATAGTCTTTTCCAAATGCAAGAAATGAGCTCATATCAACATACAGACCCCCTTCTGATTTCTAAAACAATTAAACGATCAGGATAACCAAGAGATATTGAAAATATAACTGAATGAGAAAAAATATGAATAAACTTGCATAATTAAGAAAGTAAGATCATTTCAACAATGCTAGAAGCATGTTTAAATCAGCAAGTCCACCCACAGAATACAGATTGGGTAACAAAAGGCAGACTCAATGGTCACATAACTTTTCATTAAGACATTAAACATAATACTATATAGGGGGTTTTATGGTTCATTTTGGGGTAAAAGTATTCCAAGACCCATAAAGTTTTCATGCAACAAACCACCATGCTTGTGTTCAGATATCATGGCTACAAAGGCAAAACTGAATTTAGAGGGTGCTCAGTATCTTCTTTTGAGTAAATAAATAAATAAACAACTTACGTAAGTTATTTATGCCATTTGACGTATTAGGCAATGACTTAAAATTTTCGATTAAAAGTTGCTGATAAGTAATATTCGGATAAATTTACTGCTCGGTAGTACCGATAAAAATATGTTTCCAAATGAGCTTAAAAAATGAAGACAAGTGTTGCTAAAGTGGTAGGAGACAATAGAACTAACAGGATTAGGATTAGGCCTTGTGCTTGCAATCGCAATAAAACTTGCAAACACGTAATAAAAACTTATGATTTAAAACAGTACGCTTGCTACAAGGCTACTATACAAGTAAAACTGCGATGGTCCCATACGATCAACCATTTACTCGATTAAATCCCAGAAAAGGTGCAATATTTCAGCGGAAATTAGGATTGATAATTACTGGAGAATCGAAGGAGATGCAGCATTCGTTCTTGTAAACTCGGTTGGTCGGCTCTGGGATTCTAACCTTCGATAGAAGAGAGCGGAGTACCTCCATATTTGAAATTTGAGAAAGAAATTGGGTCTGGGTCAGAAAGTCGTGAATCAGGGTTTTTAGCAGCGAAGAAAGAGACTGCAGTTTTAAAAGGTCGGAGCTGGATATGTAAATGGCCCGACTGAATTTATTTTACTTAACGGATGGATGAGCAACCAGCTGAAAGTAGTCAAAAATAGCTTATTTTAACTTTGACGTTTGTGAACTTCGAGTAGCTAGCATGTAAAATTGCTAATAAGTAAAAAAATTAAGAACTAATTATTTACTTCTTGTACCTTATGGAGCGATTTCTTATACAATTTTGATCAAACATTTCTATTTAGTAGTCCAATTACATCCAAATACTTCTACCCATACACCTGTATCTACACAACTTATAAGTTATTGTTCAGAACTCCTTTTAAGAAGTTCCAAAATAAGTCTAAACGAACTCTAAGTGTTTTTGGTTAAGTTTGAGGTTTCCGAAACGTAAAATTAAAAAGCAAAAATAATTAAACGAATAAATTATTGGTGCTCGAAGTTTTCGAAACGAAAATAATTAAAAATCAAAAATAATAATAAACATTAAAACACGGATCCTATTGATTGACCTCCTTCTATGGCCGATCGACCGCAATTGCTTATAGGAGAGCGGTCGACCGGTCGTATGGTGGCAGTTAGAGTTTGAAACTTGGTCAAACGGTCCGAATTTATTTGATTTAATTTAATGATTACGATTGATTTTAGCGCTTATAAATACAGGTCTAACCTCTCACTTCTCTTCTCGTATTTTTTTGTTTCAATCAGAAAATGCTGTCATTTTCTCTTCTCCACTATTTCTAAAAATTATAAAATATTATATATGCACAAATCGAAGAAGGGGCAAAAAAATAAAAGAGAAGAAGCGGATCAAAGCTGCGAAAGAAAAGGTAATTTCAATTATTACAAATCTACATTTTCCTTAACTCCCTCTTCTCAGAACGGTAATTCTAATAGTATGTATATACCATGTTATATATGTTCTTTTGGATTAGAGTGGAAAATGAGTCAAGTAAAGGAATGGATGTAGATTTGAAAGATTATGAAAACTAGAAATGTGAATAGGAAATTGTATAATTATTTATAATATTGAAATTTATATCGTTGAATTTTATTAATTATTATGTCTAAATAAAACCTAATGAATTGTAGGCTTAAAACAAATGTGTAGGAATATCGCCTACATATTCTATAAAATAGGTAATTGGAATAAAAAATAGTTAGTATGCCCTAATCCGAGAATTTGAATTCAATCCCAAATATTTATTATTATAGAATGTTTATTTATTCCAGATTTATAACTAGTTGAGTTGAAATGTTAATTTCTACATTTTAATTTATTCAGAATGGGTATAATTTAATTATATCTATTTTCATGCAATTTCAACAAATTATCCAACTTCTAAAATATGTATAAAAGTGCGTCATTAAATTGACAAGGAATATATCTAGGGATGGCAATGGGGAGGGTTGGGGCGGGTTTTTTATGCCCCAAACCCGTCTCGGGTTTTTTAAACCCTGCCCCGGACCCGCCCCATAGACCCGGTGCGGGTCTGAACTTTCGCCCCGTACCCGAAACCTATGCGGGTCAGGGTAGACCCTCCCCGCCCCGCCCCAAGACCCAGTGATACTTTGCATATTTATTCAAAATTACGTGTTAATATAAATATATTTATTCATTATATTTGTAGAAGTGATTGTCATTAAATGATACAATAAATATAGATATCAATGTGTTTACAATGATAAAGTTAGATTATAAAAATAAGGCGCATGATAACGATTTAGGAAAAACATGTATATGTTATTTTATAATTATTAGTGATACAACATAATAGCATAAAATAATATTAACTTATTGAATGGAACATTAGATTATTCATGTTATAACCACTTACGTATAAAAGGATTAACATGTCATCTTTGTAGCAATAAAGCGTTCTCATGCGATCGTAGTAGTGCGGGTCGGGTTGGGGCGGGACGGCCAAGCCCCAACTCGACCCTAGAACCGGAGCTTTTTTGAGCGGGTCTGGGTCTACCCGCCCCGATGACCCAATGGGGCGGGTCCAGATAGGTAAAAACAGGGGTGGGTCTATCGGGTTTAGACCCTAGACCCGCCCCATTGCTATCCCTGAATATATCAAAAAAAAAATGATGTGGAAAGTATGAATATCCTTCTCCGTAGTTTGTATTGTCTATTTTAATAAAAGGAAAAAGAAAATTCCTTATGATTTCAAATGAAGCAAAAGTCTAATTTTTGAGTAATCTATAAAAAGTTATAATGGTAACCCTTCGATAAATTAAAATGTGTAAAGGAATGTTCTAGTTTGGGAATTGATAATTAAAAAATAAATATAAAATATATATGTATGTATGTGTGTGTGTATGTATGTAAAACCGCACATATCAATTAAAAAATAAAAACACACACATACATATAGCGTAATTTACGACAATATTCGTATTAGTTATTATAGAGTATTAAAATACATGATTAAAAAGGAAGGAACAGGAATTGCAAAATTAATAGATGTTAACTACAAATTTAATGGGAAGCAGATTTGTAGTTAATAGAGAGTTAAAGAAATTAAATAGGGACAGATTAGAGAATTTAATATAACATTTATGGGAAAATGAATAGACATAATAGGTTGATTTTGAAACTAGTAAATAAATGTCAATGATATCGATGAGAAAATTGAATAGACAGAATAAGTGGATTTTGAAACGGGTAAACAAATATTATTAGGGATTATTTTGACATTAATGACTAATAATTACGGACAATGCATATTTATTAGACATAAGAAACAAGGAAACCAAAGATTAAGTGTATAAAATAAGAATAATTACGTAGCAAGTAAGTAAGTATTAATACTATTAAATACACATAGAAGACGGTATAATTTTTATAGTAGGAAATTACATAGCTTCAATTATAAATTTAAAACGAACATGAATTAGTGGGCCTATACTAACACTTAGGCATTAGGTGATAGGTTTGATTTAGTGGGTTGGAATGCGAGGTCGTTAGAGTTACACAACAAAAGTCCACCCTTCAAGCAGAGGCTATGTAACGACCGGGATTTTTATCGTCTTGAATTATGAATACTTATTTTTAATATCTAGTAATACGGTCTTTCAATCAATATAAAACCCCTACAAAATGATAATTGGTGATTAAATAGTTTTAATCAAGATAATATTTTGAATTTTCTAAATTTTATTTATTTAATAGAAAATTGATTTAATTCGGAATTTCTTATATATATAATCATAACAAAAAAAATTACATATAAATTTAAAAAAAAAATCGTAAGTGAAAAAGAAGAAAATATATATAAGAAAAATATACGGTGGAAATGAGAAAATTAAATAAAATCGTTAAACCATTTGCAAAGAGAAAAGCAAACTTTTACTTATTTGAGTATGCAATTCTAAATATAAAATGAATGTGAATATGGAGATTTAAATCATTTTTATTCAACACCACTTTACATTTAATTGTCCTCAAAAATATAGTGAAAGCATGAATCAAATGGAATTAAGGAAATAAGAGAAGTTAACATTTAAAATTTACAAATCAAATGGAAAAGAACATTGCCTGGTCAAAAATTCATGCTGAAAATTAGATTTCACCTCAACTTCATGTCAAAGCCACCGAACTTTAACATCAATCCATCAAAAACATTGTACAACAACCTTAAAAGATCTTAAATCCTTCTTGAGCCCCAAAATTCTGTAAAAATGCATCATTGCATCTTTGCAAACATGTATATATAGAGGTATGTATGTGTGTATGTTTCAGTTCTTTCAACCCTGTAAAACAAACCTTTAAAACAAAACACTGTAAGTAAGATAAAAGAAAAAGAGAAAAAGAAAATAACCTGCTCTGTCAAAATCAAAAGGCAAGGCAAGATTATCAAGATTTCAGGTCATGGACATGGATTCAAGTGGAAGTTTTTGGAAGGCCTAAGCATGTTTAAGGTGAGCATTTAAATCTGGAAGTGGTTTACTTTACTCTGTAAATGTTAACCGAGTTTAAAAATCATATATACCCTATTTAAAAAATAAATCAATATCTCTCACCTCGATTTGAATTGGCTATTGATGTAAACTAATGAAATGCTTGTTTTTGAATCTAGATCCCACTAAAAATAGTTTGAAGTTTGTTTATTTTGTATATGGTGTGGATTTACAAAAATACAGTAAGTAACCCAAGTTTTATCGATTTTCAACATACTCAAAACTTTGAATCAAGTATGTAATCATGATTATGGGTTGAAGATGGGAATTTTAGTGAAAGATTCATGATTTTTAATGGCCTAGATTGTGAGGAATTGGAAGATGATAAAAATTCGTTCAAAAATTGATTTCTGGCGATGTAGTCGACAAAGGGAGGAGAGGCTTGGCCGAGGAGGAGCCTAACGAAGAGGTCGAGGGGTTCACTGTGGCAAATTCTCGGATCTGGCTTTGGTTGGAGTTGGTATGGTGATTTTAGGGTTTAGCGCATGTTAAAAGTGGGGTTTGGTCATCAAGGCGCCGCGTCGGTTTGGGGTCATCGAAGTCGACCGGTGGTTGCTGGAAGGTGATGTGGAGGTAGGCAGTTTCGACAATGGTGGCGGCATGTACTAAAGGTTGGTATTGCGATTGGACGAGTGGATTTTGTTAACGCCTGTAGGAAATTTGAAGGGTAGCAGCAGTCGAAATTTGCTAGGGCTGTCGGCGGTGGAGCTAGGGGGCGATGATGGTCGAGATTGGGAAGGGATGCGCATATAGGTATTGTTTGGTAGTTCGACGTCGGCAGAGTTCATGTACGTGCACGCGTGCACGTTTGGCCATGCATGAAGATGGGTTTCAGGTTTGGGAAGATGATGGAATCTTGGACAATGTTGTTTGTTGTAGTTTTGGTTTGGGGTTTAGAGTCTGGCAAGAGAAGTTGGATGGATGATCGGTGCAGACAGAAGGTTGATCGGAGTCGAGGCTTTGGGTTTTGGTTTTCGTAGGTTCGACTGGAAATTTGGGGGAAGAAGGGTGAAGCGGGTTTTGGTTTGGTTGGTTCTGGGTCTCGCCCCAAAGTAAATGATGAAGGAAAGAGTTTTGATATTAGAAACATTTTAATTATATATATATATATATATATATATATAGTAAATTTTAAAATGTTAAACTAGTGCATACGAAACCCGATTGACACGAAAGTTTTTATGATGGGTTCATATCGCCGAGCATTATGTCATCATGAAAATTGTTGTCGAGTTTGAACAAGCAATAATTTAAGATATTTTAAAACGGATTGGTTTTTAATGTAGAATTTAAATAAATTTAGCCGTTTAAAATTTATATGTTCTATTTATCAACGTTAATTGCCAAATAAAAATATGTATTAATTAAATTAGAGTAAGTAAGATGATTAGGCATCAGTTTAGCGGAATAAAATACCATTCCACCAATTGTATTTAATTGGACTTTATTGGCAGAAATAATCATCGTTCTGCTGCTATCCCCGAATAAGTGTGCTTTTGGACATCGACTGGCAGAAATAAACCATGTTCTGCTATCACATTTGTATGAATACCTAACTATTATCCTGTTGATTATATTGGAATAAAAAAATAGTGATTATTTATATAAATCGTTTAACAAAATTCCAATGCTTATAAAATTCATAACTCGTTCGTTTATGTCCAAATCCAACACCGGTCAATCGCGTCGGTTTTGTATTAACGAGATCTTTACTACGGAATCAAACTGGCTGGATTTGGAGCTTGTAGAATTTTCAGTTAGATACGAACGCGTTCGAATTTAATCGGAATCAGAACGTGAAAGCGACAACAAAAATTATAACGTTCATGACATACTAGAATATTTTTATATTAGTTAAATTTAAAATTTTGAAGTGATTTAAATTTGTTGATTGTTGTTTGATAATTTTAATTGAGATTTAAACGGACATCTGAATTAACAGATAGAAATTTAAATCGACGGTTGAGTTGAATGGGAAGTAAACTGCTAGTAAAATTCTCGATTATTAATAATTGGTTAATTAATGTGATTTCTTGACTGATTTGGATGTTGATGTGATGGGTGCTATTGATTTCTCGATTATTAACACTTGTATTATCCTACTTTCTTTTCTTTCTTCTCATCAATCCCGAGAATTGCTCATCCAAACTTTGAGAAAAGCACTTGATGACAAGTGGTTTGGGTAGAGTATGAAGTATATGGAGTTTCTGGGCCAAAAAGAAAAGGAAAAATCTCTCGGTACCGACAAGTTTAGTTAGCTCTAAACTTGATGGTTTTCCTTAAGTTCTACTCTCTTATCCTTCTGATCAAGTTTCCATGTTCTCGAGTCATTTTGTTTTGTTTTGACCTTCTACTTCTGGTCGAACTCCGCTTATTTAAAAAGCCAATTTGTGGGGCATCATCTTCGAAGAGTTCGAAGAAGTGAAAGAGAGAAGGTAAGAAGAATAAGAAGAGTAAAAAGGCTGATGATAAGGGTGAATGTCACCATTGTCCTAAGAAAGGCCATTGGAAAAGGAACTTTCCTGAGTACTTAAAGATCACTAAAGAAAGAAAGAAAAGTTCTACGGCTCCATCAAGTATATTTATGATTCAAAATTGTTTTGTAATCAGTAAATGTCTTGGGTTGTAGATAATGAATCTAAAAGTCATATATGAAATCGTTATATGAACTTAGCAACTAACGCCACATGGCAAAAGGAGACCTAAGGCTCCAAGTTGTTGATGGATCTGTCCTAGACGCAACGATGGTAGGAGATTGTCGTTTATGTTTGCTTAATGGAGTAGTACTGATATTAAATAAATGCTATTTTGTAAAAGACTTTATTTACGGGATTGTATATGTTGTTAGATTGTCTGAGAGTAGATATATATTTCACTCTATGAATAATGTTATGAACGTCAGTTTGAATGGAAATAAAGTCTGCAATGGTGTTCTTCAAACTGACATTTATGTGACCAATACAAATTATGTTTTTTTTTCATTTGAAGTTCTTCTAACAATATAAATGATAATTATCTTTTGCATTGCAAGCTAGGTCATAGTGTGAAATGACTACACAAACATAAAACCATTAGTTTTCTCCCGTCACTTGATTCTAAATCATTTGAAATGTGTGAGTCGTGTCTCAAGGGTAAAATGATGAAGCGCCCCTTCAGTGGAAGCAATGAAAGAGTTTATGAATCTTAGGGTTAGTACATAGTGATGTATGTGGTCCGATGCTTGTAATCACTAAGGAAAATATTTTATACTTTATCACCTTAACTGATGATTCTCAAGAATAGGACATACATATCGTATGAAAAATGAATCTCATGTCTGTGATAAATTGAAAATTTTTTAATGTAAGAATGTAGCTGAAAATCAGACGATCCAAAAGATAAAAATTCTTCATTTCGATTGAGGAGGTTAGTATGTTGGAAAGGAATTCTAACGGTACTTACAAGATAATGGGATTATCTCTCAAGTTGGTCCACCATATACTCTTACAACACAACAGTGTGTCGGAGTAAAGGAACCGAACATTATTGGACATGATTCGTTCCATAATGAGTGAGGCTAAGTTATCGCTATTCTATTGGGGATATCCATTGGAAGCCGTAGCGCGTATGTTGAACTTGTTTCCCACAAAATATGTGCTTTAACACCATATGAGACGTGGTGTGTTAAGAAATCCTAACACTAGTATATGAAGATGTGGGGTTGCCCGACCTACGTTAAGAACTTTGGTTTGAATAAACTAGAGTCAAGATCGGCACTGTGTAAGTTTATAAGATACCCCAAAAACTCAGTGCGATATATATTCTATAATACCGAGGAACAAAAGGTTATTGTCTCTCAGCACATTATTTCTAAAAAAATGAATATTTATCAAAGTAAATTAACATCGAGGTTGTAAACCTTGATGCGGTTGAAGAAGTTAACACTAAGACCAAACCAGTAGAAGAATCGAGTTCATCCGTATACAAAAGAATGCAACCTATTAGAGGGTCTAGTAGGAAATTTCTTGCAATAGAGAGATACTATGGTTTTCTTATGCATGATGAAAAGGAGGAATGTGTAACATCCCTCACTTTGGGACCTGAAAATTAACGATAATGATGCTGCAGTCGTTACCAGAATCGTTTCCAAGAGAAAAAGTGAGATCGCTATAATTTTTTTTCTAGCATTAAGTACACAGAGCAGCAAAATGATTTCATTACATCAAAACGTTTTATGAAAGTCTATACATTATTTTTTACCATTCCCATTCCCACACACGGGTGACTATATAGTAAGATATATCTAGAGTATCATACTCGACATATGAGGATGATATCACGGGCACTTAACTAGTTATAGAATCTGGTTTTATATAGCGGAATTTCAAAATAACTTTTATTTTCAAAATATGCCCCATGCTTCGTCTTCAGAGTCTTTATTCGCCATTTCCAAAATCTACATATCCATACCATGGACTCAGCCTACTCGAACGAGTACCCATGAATTTCTAGAAAATAATAAAAAGCATGGTATAAGTAATACTTTACCCTAATTAAACAATCAAATAGTGAGATCGTGCCATTAGAGCATGGAATGTTATTCTAAATTCATTAACTACATCATATAATGTAATAATATATGAATATGATCAAATATAAATCATCAATTTCAACATAAGGATGAGATTCCCTTCATAACATTTTCGACTAATTTTATAGTCAGTTCGTATTTTTCAATTTTCCACTCGGACCTTACTCTTATTAGTTTAAAAAAGGTACTAGGCGCTTAAGGTTGTTACGTAGGTGTTTTATCCGACTTCCCCTCAAATGTATTACGAACAGTTTCTTAGGTTGTCACCAGTCCTTGCACCACCCATCATCGAATATAATTGCATTTAGACAAATGGTCACCACAAACGCTTTAATACCAATCATCAAATATAAAGTTTAGGCAAACGGTTGCCACAGAGGCCTTACATCAGTGTTCATCAAGTATAATATCGTGTTTAGACCAATGTCTTCCATACGGGCCTTACATCTCCAGACATAAAAACATAAGGTCATGTTTAGACAAACGATTACCACACAAGCCTTGCGCCAGCTGTCATTATATAACATTGTAAGTAGACGTATTGGTGCCACAAAGGCAGTATTATTATCTTTTCATTCCTTAAATAAGCTATTTCATTCCTACCTAATAATCTTCATGGCCATTCTCAAGTTGACATTTCCTAGTAAAAATTAGATATCTCACGTTGATAATATGAACCATTTTCTCATGAGAAATAGCTTGCATATTGATGATTTAAGCCATTTCCTAGTGAGATGACAATTTGATAATTAATTGTTAAGCTATAGCAAGTTGATATTTTGAGCCATTTCCCGTTGATATGGAAATTTCATAATTAATTGTTTAGCTATTTCCTATAATAATTTGAGTCATTTCCTAGAGTTATGGCATTTTCATAATTAAATGAAAGGTTTTCTTTTGTAATAATTTGAGTCATTTCCTAGAGTTGTGCCATTTTTGCAATTAAAAGAAAAACCATTCCCTAAAGTTATGGTGTTTTCGTAATTAAATGGAAAGCCATTTCCTAAAGTTGTGACATTTTCGTAATTAAATGAAAGGCTTTTCTCATGTAACAATTTGAACCATTTGCTGGAGTTGGGCAATTTTCGTAATTGAATGAAAAACTATTTCCTAGAGTTGTGGCATTTTTGTAATTAAATGAAAGACATTCTGCCGTAATAATTTGAACCATTTCCTGAAGTTGTGAAATTTTTGTAATTAAATAAAAAGTCATATCCTAAAGTTTTGGCATTTTCGTAATTAAACGAAAAGCTTTCTCATGTAATAATTTGAGCTATTTTCTAGAGTTGTGGCATTTTCATAATTAAATAAAAAGTCATTTCCTAGTGTTGTGGTGTTTTCATAATTAAATGAAAAGTCATTTCTAGAGTTGTGGTATTTTCGTAATTAAATGAAAAATAATTTTATTTCTATTCAAAGAAACTGCTTTCTACCTAAGCCAATTACATGTCGGATTATCATATGTTACCAGGAATTTATGCAATTTTCTTTTTTAGAAATTATTGGTTGCCTTCTTAATTAATTAATTACCCTCTTCGTAATCAACTCTTCTCGTTGCCAAATCATTCATACAAATTCGAAGATGCATGAAAAAACACAAAAATGCATCAAAAATCTTAATCATCGCATTTTGCCTCATGCAAAATTTTCAAGCCAATATAATTAATTTAATTAATTTCTTAAATTAGGTTTTTTTCTAAAATTAGAAAATTCTTATAAATTTCAAATAATTTCATAAAATTATGAAATTAAACACCCACATCCACATTATTGTTATACGCATCATATAAAATTTTAAGAGATTTTAAAAAGGTTTGATTCATGTTTTTACTTGAACAATTCATAAATTATCATCTTTAAATTTCCAAACACGAACAACTATCTTCTAAACTTCTTAAACTTGATAATTATTATTCAAAACATCACAGATACATACAATCTAAATCCATACGGGTTTAAAAGGTTTAGAGAAAGAATCACTCACTTTTGATTATGAAAACCTCGATAGATCTCTTTTTCTTAAAGTTGAACATTTGATCTTCTAGCTTGATTTTCCTCCTCTCTCTCACACAAAACGGTGGAAGATTTTGTTTCCTTTTGTTTATGTGAAATAAGAGGATAATGAATGAAAGTGGAGGGGTTAGGGGAAGTTAATAATTTGGGTTTTGGGCTAAAATCTCATTCTAGTCTATTCTTGTTAATTCCCCTAACTCTTCTTTTTAATTCACTCTCTATTAATTTACTTGTTTGGATTTTTCACTTCATAAATTCGTTTAGTTAATTAATTTTCCCCCATATTAAGGTACCTCCAAAATATGGGATGTTACAGTCTATGTCTTATATGACAACACTTCTTTGTCTTTCCAACAAGCACTACAGAGTAAAGATTCTGCATTCTATCTTGGAGCGATGAAATTCGAGATGGATTCCATGTATGAAAACTAATTATGGACTTTATCTGACCTACCCGAAGGAATAAGACCTGCAAATGGATTTTTAAGAAAAAACTAAATACAGATGGAAAAGTAGAAACTTATAAGACTGGGCTAGTTGCGAAAGGATTTCATCAAATTCAAGGTGTTGATTATGACGAAACATTTTCGCTCGTAGCTTGCTTAAATCCGTCTGGATTATGGTGGTCAGTACTGCATTTTATGATTATGAAATATAGAAAAAGGACGCTTTTCATATTGATAAAGGGAGAGAAAGTATGAAATGGATCCCCCATGCTTCAGTCATAGGATCCATAATATACACTATGCTATGTACTAGACCGAATATGGCATACACATTGGGATACGTAATCCGATACCAGTTTAATCCTATAGAAAAACATTGGATAACTGTAAAATATATATCGAAGTAATTAAGAAATACTCAGGACATATTCCTCTTAAATGGGAATGACCTCTTATACGAGATGTAAACCACCTTATAAAGGGTTATACTAACTCTACTTTTTAGGGCAACGTTGATCGTAGTAAATCAATGTCCGGTTATGTTTTTACGCTTAATGGCGGGTCTGTTAGTTTGAAAAGTTCCAAACAAAAAATAATAGCAAACTCGGCTATGAAGGCCGAGTACATCGCCCTCAATGAAGCGACTAAAGAGGCGGTTTGGATGCGCAAGTTTTTCAGTGAGCTCAGAGCGACCTCGATGCCGAGAATTCAATGGCATTGCTCGAGTAGCACCGTTCTATGAAAATAATGCAGTGATGCAGATCGCAAAAGAGTTTAGAGCAAACAATAAGTCGTGACATATTCTTCTCAAGTTCCGCCTCATCAAAGTATTCGTTGAGAAAAGGAGGTCGTGATACAAAGGATAGATACAAAGAACAACATAGTAGATTCGTTCACTAAGGGTCTAAGTCGGACGGTTCTCGAGAAGTTGATCAAATGGATGGGATTAAAATTCCATAATTATCCCCAAATGCAAGAGGAAGATTGATAAAGTTAGAGGTATGCCTCAAGGGCAATTCTATAATTTATTGTAAATTATTAACTTTGTAACCAATTCTTGTTCATAATAAAAGATATTTTCCAACTGTGGTATACTTGTTATAATGTGTTATAAATGATTAAATATTTAATTAAAGTATATTTAACAGAAAATCCATAAATAGTGTATTTGTGATAGTAATTACAAATAATTATAATCGCGAGTACTGTATCACAATATAATAAACTTACTATTTTAAATATTTTTAGTCGAGATGCGTCGAGACTGCATATTGATGCATCTTTAAGATTAGTATGTAACGCTCTTCAAACGTTGGATGGTGTATTACTCATGATTACCGGAGGCATCAACAGTTTGCGTATTGAGAGTTATTGGATAATTATAAACGACTCTCTTGATAGTTTTCTGTTGGTTATTACAATAAAGGTCTAACATAAAATATCGATGTGACTAAGTTACACAGTTTTTTGACTTTGGAATACTATTGACCTTTAATATAAAAGTCTCGCTTTGATTATGGTTAAACCGTGGCACGTCGTCCATTGAATGATTGTAATTGGATCGAGTGGAAGTATGAAAAGTGAAACACTATTCAATAGAGGATTCGTCTTCTAAATTATATGAGCTTAGTATCATGGCCAGCTGAAGTCAATTCAAAATCAAAATATCCAATGGTGATAGTTCGGTTGATAATAATTGTTATTATTGAACCAAAGATTTTATGTTTGGACTACGAAGTTGAATATGGACTATTGAAATCTTAACCATTACCAAATTCTATAAGTTCAAAGTGATACAGTTTTGATAAAGAGAATAGATGTAAATAATTGTCACTATCGAGCAACGCTCAATAAAGTAAAATTAGATTTTACCGATACCAAACAAGCGATAAATTTTGCAAAAAATTCGCACAATCTGCTAAGTGAAATGTGTATATTAATATTTGAATAATTCGATATTAATCGCTGACCAAATTTATATGTTAGAGTCACTACCGAAAACGTTGAATACTCCTATTACCACTTGATTTAGTTAATTTATAACTGTTATATATTAATTAATATTTATGAAATATTTATATTAATTAAATTAATTAATATTTATGAAATATTAATTATAAAATTTTATCTGATGTATATTGAAAATATTAAATAATGTATGTATAATAATTATATAGACACTAATCGGTATATGATATTGATACATATTTAAATTAAATTTAAACGCAACAAATATTATTCGGACTTGAAATAGTTTAAATCCCAATTGGGACTGGTTTGGGCGGTCATAAAGCAAAAATAAGGCCGACCATGTAATGGATACAAGGGGAGGTTTTGAATGATTAAAAAGAAAGGGATGATTAAGAGATAGAACGGGATCTCGATCCACGTTTTTCTCTCTTTATCTTTATATAAGTCATGTTAAAAAAATAAAAACTTCTGCCGTCTCTTCTTGTTGCTATTCCAAGCCATCATACCCCATTCAAAGCCCCAAAGAATTCAAACTTCAAATTAAAGATCGATTTAATTGTCGATGGTAAAACTGTTCTATGGGTAGCAACATCTGATTTTGAATGGATTCAAGGAGTATTGTTCTTCATTTCTATACCTACGTACTAGGCTTTGAGGAAGTAAATTCAAAAAAGTTCTAAATAAATTTAAACTGCATATACTATACAAATCCAAAAGGATTTAAAAAAAGTACTTAATTACTTCACTTTCGACTGATCCAGTTCCAACAGAAAACACCAAACAGGAAACACCCGCAAAAGTAGATGTGTATGAAGCAGAAGCAAAAATGTTAGCATGAGTAACACAGGCCAACTTCAGTGAGAATTCAATGCCAACATTTGATACAACTAACAATCTAACATCCATGGATACAAATACTCAACATTCGAAAACAGTTCCAAATACGAGTATAATACTACCACCCACATTCGAAAGTTTCCATTGATAGATCTAGACATATGCAAGATGGGTAAAAAAATCAAAAAAAGAAGGATGAAAGGAAAAAAGAAAAATCCATAAAAGATGCAAAGAAATGCATAAATTTATCAATTGTCATCACAAGTGTTTCTATGAGCGACGACTATCCAACATAAAAGACCGAAGTTACATTTCAATTTCCTCCCATCATGAAGGCTGAAGCTACAGAATAACAACGATTTAGCGTCCAATTGAAAAGTCGAGGATTTGTGCATAATAATTGCTTGCTTCATCTTCAATTTCCAACCATGCGATCCCAGTGCAATGATATCTATCAACTGCTGGCTCTCTCAAAGAAATAGAGGTAGCCCATATCTTTCGGTGGATCATGCGATACACCAACTTTGCTGTCATTGAATATCACCCATCTTCCATCTTTCTTTATGTGAGCAACATAGTGCCCGCAGTGGGTTGATGTTCCCATATGGCTTACAAATGCCTTTAGTTTGTATTCTGTTAACAAAATGGTTAAGTTTTAATAACAAAACATTTGACATAAACTAGTTGTCCAACATATATATATATGGAAAATCTAAATATGGACACAATTGGTGACACAATTGATTTTCACCATTAAATTGCCCCCTGATTTCCATCTTTCATATAAGGACAAAAATATCTAACGGTTGAGATGCTTTGTGTCCCCAATTTGTGTCTACATAGCCCTCTGTGTGTGTGAGAGAGAAATAGTGTTTTACTGATACAAGATACGATTATATTATTCAAAAAAACAAAAAGGAATTAAACATTTATAATTAAGTTGTCTAGACATCCATCAAGGTCCTGTTTGTTCCTACAAAAGTCTATGTACAGTTCCTAAAATGCCACTTCATGGGATTTGGACATGACACTGTTTTTCCATTAAATACAGTGTTACTAAATGATGCTGCAAAATAAATTTCGCAAATATGTTTTGCAGAACTACGAGCTAAGAATTTTATGTAGTTTCAAGAAACTTTTTGGTAATACCTGAACCTGTCAGCGACTCGGCGTAAAAATATCTATTAGGATTGGAATAACAAGGATAGCCAAAGATCTCCAGATCAATAATTTTTAACATTGACTCAAATTTATATGGTGGAAAAATAGCAGTTTGTCTAATTAAACATTATTAGCCGGCCTGTATGTTAACTTAATCCAAAAGTTTGTTCCAAAAGAATCTTACAGTAATTACATGTTTAATATATCTTTTTGATGAACCCTTGTGTGTTTAAAAACATATGTCTACCTCCTCCATGTTTATTTTAACTTGCATGAATGTTTATAGGCACATCACACAGTCAATTAAAGTCCTTGAGTAGATACATTACAAATCAAATGGGCAATTTACTTTTATGCTATCAGCGATTCATAATGCAGCTTTCTTGATTTCTGACAAAGGCAAATTGCAATATGTTAAGTACTGGTTATAACATGATGTTCAAAGAATGACAACGTAAATTAGAGCTTGAAACTATAAATAAAACTTGAGATAACTTACTGCCACTTCCATCTGGTACATCCGTTTTTTCAGCTTGAATGCTGTTTGGTGCATCGGTGTCCATTGAGGAGCTTGAAGCATCAGGATTACTAAATATCCATTCCGTAGCCCTCTCAATATTCCCACCCTATAATGGTAACATATATAACATAATAAGATCGATACCTTAAACTTTTATTGATAAACATAACAAGTGGCTTTGATATTGATTACTTGATGGGAAGCAATTGATAAGTGAAAAGCATGGCCAAGGGTCTAGTATTTGCAATTTCATGTTGAAGTGTACAAACATATTCAGTACAAAGGAACTTACTGAAGCCTCCAATGCTTTCCGAGCAACAGCTTCTTGAAATCCAAATGAAACTAATGTTTCAACACTTGATTCATCTACAGAAGCCTTGCTTTCAACAGATATTGGATCGTTTATATCTGCCAAGAATTGAGATAAAAATGTCAAGTCAAAAACTGTATAATACCATCCAACCAAAGGGAAAATATCTATATCCACGGACTTTTATATGGAAATTTTCAAAGGTCATAATTTGAACTTTTTTTTAATGCTAGTTAACCATTCTGTCGTGTAGAGCCCATAGACTACTTCCAGATATTGTAAAATTTCACCAACAATAAAATGTAATGAAACATACTATGTAAGTGTGGCTGGAATGTATTCGTTAGTTTCATGTAGATATTAACTGATTTCCTTCAAATATACGTATTTGAACCATAAGGACGAACCTGGATCATCCATGTGAGAGAGCAACCACGTCATGGCTTCTTCGACGCCAGAATTAGATGTATTAATAGCAGCTTTTTGGCAGTGAAGATGATTGAATCCCATGGCTGTAAGCTGTGAAACTATATCTTCATTTGCAATAATGGTTGATTCGTTTTTTTCTGCTGCAGGACCTGTCAACGTGAACTTTTATTATTTTCATCCCCCAATACAATTTGAAAAAAAAACTAGGCACAAATTTGCCACAACCAACGATGTTTAAATAAATTTTTGGTACTAATAACTTTAGCCCTGTGAACAGAAATTACTACCTGCTTCTGGCAATAATTCTTCTCCCGGCTGAATCCCTTTACTACGCATGTGGGTGATGTCAATCGTATCGGGAACATCAATGTAGACATCTGATACAAATGAATCAAATAACTGAATAATTTGACATAAAATTACAGCATATTATTTTATTACTTGATCGCAAAAACTATGATGTTTACTCAAACCAATATCTATTTAATTCAGGATCATATATGTTTCATTTCTCCTACAGTTACTCCGACTTTTGAAAATTTGGCCATATTAAGTCACTTAATTAACAGGGAGAGAGTTTCTTTACAATTAATGATGCAGAGAACAATGTTTATTGATGCTAGCATACGACATGCACGATATGTGCACGTATGATATCGGATTAGTGCATGAAATTGGAGAGTAGTCTCTAATTAAAAGGTTGCAAAAGTGAGTAATATTTACCAAGCTTTTTGGGTACCCATCCCTCTTCTAATACAAACTTGCGCATGTGTAGTACCAAATAATCTGGGAAAGTAGTTAAACCAGCTGTTCTGCGAGCACAAAAAGTATATGAATAGATCAATGTTTGGATTTATTTTTAGCCTTAAGGAGGATTTACAGAGTACCACACAATTACAGATTCCATTTTACTTTCGTATTTCTCCAAATCTCAATGCAAAATATGTATAAAAAAAAAGACATACAGTATGATAGGTTAGCTTGACTCGCTATTTTATTTCCTAAACATAAACATAGAGATCATATTTAATCGTTCTCACAAAAAATTATTCCATATTCCATATTTGATTTCCAGGGCCGGCCTTGTCAAATTCTAGGCTTGGGGAAAAATCGTAATTTGACCTCATTTATTTATGTAATATAACACCAATAAAAACATGATAAAATTAATAATGTAGGCCCCGTTCCCGGACGCCGCAAACGCTAACCAAAAAGCGATTAGTGGAATTACAACGTAACTGATATGTCAGTAATGGTTCACGTTTTGACTCTCGAAAATGTAGCATTTCAACATGATGCGTTAACTGTGTCCAGGCCTGAACAACAAAACACGCTATACACATATCTTCAAATCTCTCTTCTAAAGCTTCTACTATACCCCCACCAGCCTAATCGAAAGGCCTAGCGCCATGCTGCTGGACCTTACACTGCTGCTCCTGCTCCTCGTTTTCTGTTGCAGCCTCCGACCTGTGCAAGGACGTTATGACATATCTTCGTGCATTGGGCATGTTATCTTCACTGGAGATGGCTACCGCTAGCATTATTTTGATGCAGAGAAGCTGAATATGGTTTCGACAATAAGGAAATCAAAGGACCAAAGACAGTTGTTCAGATTATTGACGTCTTTATTCTGGAATATCGTAGTTGTTTTTTGGTCTGAATTTGTAGTAGTTATTTGAATTTATATTTGAATTTTTTTTTAATTTGAGTTTGATTTCATATTATTCTTTATTAAATAGTAATGAATAATAATCATTAATTTTGAAAAAAAAAAACAATGTACATTACACATTACTTCATATCCAACCTCTAATTAAATTTTTATTCACGAACGCCACAACCTCTAAACTCTAATAAAAAATATCCGCGAACGCATACATAATTTAGATTGCTTAGTTTATTTTCTTTCAAGCTAACACAATAATTAAAAGTAGGATTGGGGTTGATGATGTTGCTAATGTTGTGCTAATTGATGAAAATAGGATTGGGGTTGATGGATAACTGGAGCTGTGAAGACACTTTAGAATCAAAGGGATTTAGGCTTAGCATAACTAAAACAGAGTATACGAAGTGTGAGTTCAACGGTGTCAAGTCAAAGGATGGAGATGTCGGTCTGGCTGGACAAATAGTTTCCAAGGAATTCTTTCGATATTTAAGATCAATGTTGCAGTATAATGATAAGATCGATGAAAATGTTAGTTTTAGAATTCGAGTTGGATTGGTGAAATGACGACAAACGTCTGGCATTCTCTGTGACAAGAAAGTCTCACGGAAGCTTAAAGAAAAGTTCTACAGAATGATAATCAGGCCTGCGATGTTGTATGGTGCAGAATGTTGACCTACCAAAAGCCAACACGTTCAGAAGATAAGTGTAGCAGAGATGCATATGTTGCAATGAAGCTGCGGTCATACAAGAAGAAAGCGGATTAGAAATGATGATATACGCGATAAACTTGAAGTAGCACCAATTGAGGAGAAGCTAATCCAACATCACTTAAAATAGGTTGGACATCTCCAACGGAGGCCGTCCGAGGCACCTGTACTGTTGGGATTATAGGCCGCATCGAATGCTCAAAGAGATATAGAGGTCAACCAAGATTGACATGGAAGGAAGTAGTAAAAAGTGACTTGAAGGATTGAAATATATCCGAGAGCTGGTGACGAACGAGAGCGCGTGGAAGTTAGTGATCCACGTACCAGAACCATAAGCTATGAGTTTTATAAGTTTTAGACTACAGAACTAGGGAACAGGAGCCTAAGACGTAAGGTTTGGTCTTCGACCAATATTACTATTAGTACCATTATTACTATTAGTATTATTATCATCATTTTTTTCTTTATATATTTTTATTTTACTTGATTATTATTATTAATAATTTACTTATTTGACTTTATTATTGTTGTTGTTATTGCTATTATTATGACTTTATCGTTTAGTTTTGAGTTCCATCTCTAACCGACCGCAACTTGTTTGGGAATAATGACTTAGCAGTTGTTGTAACACAATAATTAAAAGTAAAGGGTCGCGTTAGTTTTTTATATATGATTTTATATCAGAAGCAACTAAACTAATTTATATATTAAGGCTAAGAATAAAGTGTACGACAACATAATTTCTTAAGATATTTTTGCAAAAAAAAACAAGAAAGAAATCGATTGAAATAAAAAAGAACATGGTGCTTTAAAAAAGTTTCACATGAAAAACTAGCATGTTCAAGAATATAAGTCTCGAACATATCATCACTTGTGAAAACTGTAACATTCCTAACACTTGGGATACATTATAACATTGAGTTTGTATCGCAGAAATGATATTTTGTATTAGATTATACGTTTAAAAATAATAATATTCCAAATCTTATTTGTAAGTAGGGATCAGGATGAATGTTCTTTGACCCTTTAGGATCAGCTATGTTGTTTTGAGGTTAATAGAAAAACCCAATTGCTTTCTTCTTTTTCTTCTAACAATACAAACCACCTTAAATATCACAAATTTGATTTTTAACTACTACTATTTTTCTGCAAACCGGCTTAGTTTCCGATTCATGTTCAAACACATCAAAAGCATCAAATTTATTAACTGTTTGTAAGAAAAAAAATTAAGACTTCTTTTTTCTATCAAAAGAATGGTCATACGACAAGCACCATTGTCCCAGTGGTTAAGTGATTCGACTTTGGTGCGAGTGGTCACAAGTTTGAAACTTGCGTAGCATGATTCGAACATTTATTGACACATGATTTGTGGTTTGTTGTCCTAGTGACATGTTGTCTCATCACACGGAACAACTTTTAATTCAATATTAATAGAAAAAAGACATTGAAAATGCATTGTCTTCTATGCGTGTAAGAAAATATATTTTTATCTCAGCCTTCTTTTACCTCTTATACTTTAACTTGATGCTCAACCACATGACCACCATTAAAGAGCTGGATGAATGCGAAAAGGAAGATCGGCTGCTTTTTTGAGTTTATTAATAAAGTGCATTATAAACACTGATTTATACTGAAAAATTTTCAATATGTATGGTCATGTAATTGTAGGGTGAAGATGGATCTTTGTTTCAATTTTTTATAGAAAAAAAAATCACATTTTGAAAGCTCAAATCTTACGAATTCGATATTTTTTTAACATATGATAAAATGCATATAATTAAAATCATATGATGCGCTTGATTTAATTGTAAAAATCAACTGTCATTTCGACTCTAAAATTTATTGTGTTTCAAAACAACATTTTCTTCATGAGCTTCAGCACCATAAACTGAAAAGATACTTGTGTTTATATTAAGATCTCTTGTTTATCTATTAAATAAATAGTACTGCATAAGTTTTCAACTCGGGCTCTCCCTGGTTTTCTCCTTTTATTCCACGTTCAATTCTCTCGCGATTAGAAAATTTCATCCAACTTATTCACTTTATATTAACATCCAAATCATTTTGAAAATTTTATAATTTTCTTATCAATCTTTTATTTTAATCAAAATTCTCGACCATTTTATAATATCATCATCAGTATTTTCACTTATGCTCTTCATTTATTGAGATCACCAACCACTTCGTTTATTAAAATACAAACTTTTCAACCATTGATCATTTATCTTAACAAAATTGTCATATATCAAACAATAAATTGAAATTTCATTTAATAAATATTTATATCAAAAAACTAACTATTTTTGAATTTTGAAACGGTTAAATAAACCAATGTAGTCAAGGCGAAAAAGCGCAAAAAGGCGCAAAGTGTGCGCCTTGCGCTTTTCTGTAAGCCTTAGATGCGCTTTTTTCTTGCTGCCTTGCTATCAAACCTGCAGCTAAAACTACCACCAAATATGCAATTTTGACAACAAAAAATTGCATATATGTGAAATTTTGAGAATAAAACTTCTTAAACTCACATTACAAACCAAAATGATTCAAAATCTTCTTGATAAAATTTTTTAAAATTTAGTTTCCTTCAAAATAAACGGAAAGCGAGCTTTTTATTGCTCTGTCTTTTGCGGTTTAGAGTTTTTTTGCGCTTTTTTTTGCGCTTCACTAACACTTGCACTTTGAGTTCCAAAAAGCCCATTAGGTGTGCTTTGCTTTGCGTCAAGGGGCACGCCTTGACTACACTGAAATAAACATAATTAACTTATATTTATATACCAAATAGAACACTCAAAAAACTGAATTCAACAAATATCTCATTTATATTAGCAAGTAGAATAACATATAAAATATATAAATCAAAATAACAAAACTAATTGGTTTCGGTCAATTTTGAAAGTTTCGATTTTAGTTTCGGTTTCTGTCCCGGTCTCACATTTATTTATTTTTAATGAAAAAGTAATAATAATAAAATATAGTCTAAACACTGATTTTAGCCTAACCTAAATAATTAATATAATGAACATTGAATTTAGACATATAAACATTGAAGTTTGCCTAATCTAAATAAATAATATAACTAGCTCAGCCCGTTAACATGCAGTCCACCCAATATTAAATGCCCAATATCAAATAACCCTAACCACTAAACCAGATCTATTCCTACTTCGGTCTCCACCACGATTCAGTGAAAAGAGAGAGGGGAAAAAAAACAACGTTCACCATCGAAGACGAGAAAGATGAGAACGGCAAAGATGAGATATACAAATTTATGTTTGAATGAAGACGACGAACATGAGAATGACAATCAACTAAGATTTTGATGCTTGAATTGATTATGAGGTAATTTATGATTCAGTTTTGCTACTTTTATAGATAAATTTTGCTTCTCTCCCGCCTTCTACAGCGATTGCGATTCTCTCTGATTTTTTCCATTATCTTTTTTGTTGTCAGCGACGGGACGGGTTTTTGCCCTAATCCCATCCCATGTCCAGCCGGAACTGAGCGGGTTGGCCGAAATTTCGAGGTTCTGGCTGGAACCTGATACCATGGTACTAAAATAAAATTCAAATTTTCATTATTATTTTTAAACATAATGTGTGATGCACAGGTTACATGCCAGTTTTACTATCAGCGGATCATATATGCTTAGCAACGCCTGGTAAACCAGTCCATGAACCACTGCCAAAAAAGTTTGGCATGTAAAAGACAACTAAACTCATTTTTGTTTATAGCCATATAATCTATAAACCATGAGCCAACTTACCCAATTAATTAAATGGATGGGTGGGAATGCATAGGAGATAAATGAGAATAAGGAAGAACGTAAAAGGAGCAGCTGTGGCAAATCAATATATTCACTATGAATAAGTGGGAGAAAGAACAAAGCAGCTACAAGTAATATGATTACAATTTAAACCTACTGTCTGTCTTTTATACAAGCATCGTGAAAGATAAAGGATCAATGTGTTCAATTTCTATGTATTAGTAGTACTAAAATTACAAACAGAGCAAAGATATTTGTTGAGATGTACCAGCTTGGTAAAGTAATTTACTTACTTCGTTGCCGTTATCTTAGAATTTAAAGCCGTGCTGTAAAAATGGTGCACCTCTTCAGGAGCTGAAAAGCTAGCAAGACAAGCTTCCAAAGGTACTCTAGGCCGAACAACTTCTTGGTTAGTTCTGTGAAAAAAGAAAAAACAAGAGGATAAGTTATGATAATAATTATAAAATGACATAAGAACTACCAAAAACCTGAATGTTTGGTACTAATTTCTTAAAATCTAAAGATTGTTGCAAGGTTCGCAATTAAAAGGGTTATAACAAGAAGCATCCAATTATTTGTATTAATCATATATTGAATTTGTGAAGGTTAGCTGTGCAATTTGATGACCTTAACAGCCAAAATTAAATTTGAAAGGGCTTTAATAATAAAGGCATGTTTGAAAAATTACTATAGATATCACATGTATGAGAGAAAAAGAAAAACCTACAACACTTACACTTCCTTGCCATCCAATTTCCTTTCTGCCTTCAGCTTGTTAAATGCTTCTATCTCCTCTAAATTTAACAAGGGTTCAAATCAAAAAATAAGCTTGATCAAGGGAAATAGCCATCAGAAAAAATACCTTTATTTATAGCTTCATGCAAAGGTATATTTAAAGAGAGTATGTAATCTGATCTCTTGTTATAAGCAACTTTTCCTGAGGGACACTGTAATCGCTCTTCAATGAAAAATTTGAAACTCATTGAGGGGTCTGATTCAGGTTTTCCAGCATTGGCTCTTTCAACATGGTCAAGAAGATGGAGAAAAAACTCCAACGCGTCCTAATGGAATGTCAGTTTGTCAGAAAACCACAGTTTCTGTGAAATGCTACAAATTTAAGGGGAGAAGGGAGAGAGATTAGTCGCATGAGTAAAAATGGTTAGCAGTCCTCAAAAGAAAAAGGAAAAAGTAAAATAAAATAAAATAAACCAGTAGTTAAATTTGGCCAGTGTCTACTCATTTATAATGCACGGACTCGAACACTGTTATAGAATATGGCGGATTTATAAAAGTAGATTTATAAAAGTAAAACACAAGTGTAGAATCATCGAACCAATACTATTTAGTCCATAATGGTTCAAAGAATGGTACAATATGAAAAGCCTAGAGTGAGAGGATTCTAGAAAAGAAATATTAAGAAAAATTATTTTAAATGAATTTTAGCATACCGTTTAAATCGCTACACGACCTCAAAGAGCCCTACAAATGGCAACACTGTAGCGTTTGATGATAATGTTTTTTGCTTACCATATAGCATCCTATTATTTAGTTTCAAACGAATTTCAAGATCAGCATTTAGCTAAAGAAAATTAATTATCCTACATATTTGTCACAAAACGTGATTTATATTATCATCTCACCAGCTGTTCCACCAGATAAAGATGATTAAATAACGTTATATTTATTGTTCCCTCAACTTTAAAATAGTAAAACAAGAGAAAATATCGCACAATTTTACTCTGAACCACCGCAGCCAACTAAACTCTTCCAAATAAAGGTTTAAGCAATATACCGTATTAAAAAACAAAAAAACAAAAAACAGTGGCCAAGCCTGCCAAGCTGCCAAACAACTTCTAGTTCCATGGCACAGCAAATGAAGGCATCACTTAAGTTTGTAAAGGCCAATTATACGCATATAAATATATAAACTGGTATATTAAATTCACCTGTTGTCTCATACTCGAAAATTCAGGATGATTAGCAGCAATAACCGTTTTGAACATACGAGGTGGTATGCCTTCTTGTTTCTGAAATGAAGTAAAAACTATAACTGAAATACCATACAGTCAAAAATGAAGCTTAAACAACAACGGCAAGTAGGTTGAAAGAAAATGAGAATGGTAAATTCTGCAGGCAAATTTAATTGTGGTCAAAACACAATGGTTAAAATCGCCAATTTCTTAGTAAGCTTAAATCATTCGAATGTAACATAACAACTGAAGGTAGTCGTATTGTTCCAGCAATAAGCTTGAAATAATAAATGACTGAATCTCTGTACATGGCTAACGAGATGCCAGTTACGTCCAGAATCATGCAATTGCAACTATAAATCAACATCCAAGCAATTACCAATTTTAGCATAGATTAATAATAATTAATGAAGCAATTGGTGAAGCCCGCTTGACAATTGAGTAGTATGTAAATAGAGTTGGTTAAATTTTGACCTTTCAATTGCTCAAGCGATTGGAGGACTCTATCCAATTTAATCAATTTTTAACTTTTTATATTTAACTTCGGATCCATCTTTTACCAATATATTCACAAATAAATCACTTTATCGTAATCTTTATTATTAGTTGTAGTACCTTTGTTGTAAAAGTGAACTTCCCGAATGACCCTGTAAGATATACATATGAGGACATGAGTTCAAATCTCGATCTTAGAAAAAACACTCCTTATTTTTTCATAAAAAATTAATACACAAAATAAGATCGCGGGTTTGAATCTCACTTCTGACTAGAATTATAAATACTTTTTATTATGTTTTCGTTTATTTTATTATCTCAATATCATTAGATTTTACCTCTTTTAAAATAATTATACTTCACGGTTCAATTTTACAATCCTATATATGATGTTTTGCATAAAATATTGTATTTTAATTTTACGCATAGTGTATTGTATTTTAAAATAGGAAGTTCAAAATTCATTACAATATATTTGTGGTGTACCACTGTTGTACTATTTGAATAAAATATTTCATGAAAACCTAGATTTTGAAATCTTAAATTTTTTTGTTGAAATGGTTATATTTTTCCCAATTTTGAAATTTTGCAAGTTTCAAATTTAGATGTACAATTATTAAAATAATATATAAGCACGTTTGAATTTATTTCAAACTTTATATTTCTAATATCCTTATTTTAAATAAAATATTCAATACTAACTGATGCAAAAAATGATTTGGATTATTTTAGTTTGATATCTGAATTTGCAATATTTTGATGTATTTTTGGATTTAAAGAATGAGCTCTTTATGTTGATTTTTATCTAATTTATTATTTCTAGGGCGTAAATTTATTTAATATTGATTCCTTTGAAAATATACTTAAATCATAAATCGAAGTGGTTTCATGAAAAATATTCTATAACTTAATTCATATACTATATTTCAAAATGATTTAATATGTTCAGTATAAAAATTGCAAATTTTACAAGAAACATAATTTAGGTTTTATATTTTTTTTTATGACAATTTTTTAGGGTACAATACTTCCAAGATTGTTTTCAACTAAATTTGCTGTGTACGTAATGATTTTTTATATTAAAAATAGTATATACTACAAGAGCACTCTCCTGATATTGAGGATCACTCTTTCATACATAAAAAAGTATATGCTACATGCAAAATTAGGTATTGGTTATTTAATCTAATAATATGACCCATTCACAAATATTCCTATATACACGTACATCGCACACGCCGAAGCACAATTGAATTTATGTCATAATGTTAGCAATTGATATTTAAACGTTTTGGTTTTAAATTTTAACCATTTGTCTTTTACATGTGGATAACGTGCTATTTACACTAATTATTTGTCCTTCATGTGTGAAATTTTGTCCTCTATATTATTTATTTTCTTCTCACACGTGGAGCGTGTGTTATTTGGACTAATTATTGTCACTCGCACGAACACATGAATTTATACTAATTATTTTGTCTTACACATAGGAAGCATATATCGTTTGTACTAATTGCTATATGAACAGGAAGTGAATTGTCATTTGTAATAACTATTTTACCTTGTATGCGTAAAATTAATGTCATTGGTGCTCGTATTAACAAACGAGCTAACAGTTTAGTTGCAACAGTGGTACGCTGTTAACTGTCAACTGATTTTGTAAATTGGTGATTGGTTGGCAATTCACTTTTAACAATTAAAGACAGTGTTATTGCTCTAACATTTACCAGAAAACATTAGCATCTAACATTATTTCTCTAGCAGAAAGAACATGACAAAAGTACAGTCATCACATCTTTGAAATTTTGTACAGGTCCGAACGTATTGACACACATCTATTGTATCACTTTATGTTCATCTTCCTAACACTCACCACTTGATCACAGTAACTAACCCACTATCTCAAGCTAAAGGCGATTAAATATAACAAATGCTAAAATTAGGGCTATCAATGCATACCCGAAAACTCCGAAATCCGTCTATATCTGCATCCGAAAAGCAGATAAATATCTGATATCCAGAAAACGGATGCGGATGCGGATATGAAGGCATCTGCATCCGAAAATTACCCGTCCAGTATTTTTCAAGATTATAGTTTAAATTATGTGTATTTTAATATAGTGAAAGATATTTATTTTTGGTTTTATTATGTTAGAAGTTTATATTATACGCACTAAATGCATATTAACTGCTCAAAAATATTTATTACCATTACATATGTTTATTTTTAACACTTTTATAATCGGTGAGATTGAAAAAAGTTTATGTTAACCTAAAATTTTCCATTTATATTTCTTAATTTATCGTTCGTTAGCGGATACGATAATTATCCGATATCTGTCCGCATCCGCGGATGTGGATATCCGATATCCGAAAATGATTTTGGATGTGGATGCGGAGGCACTATCCGCATCCGAAAGTATCCGTTGACGGACCTTGCTAAAATTACATTTCAATTTACCCTAGGTTAAATGTAGAGTAATAACATTAAAATGGACAAGTCATAGATTCAAGTTGGGATGAACAGACATATCTAGTGTTAGTTTGAAGTAACAATTTCATGACAAAATGTGGCGTTTTATATATTTATGAGATGAATTGCATTTGTGCCACTATCTAATCATGGAAAAAGATAGTCAGAAGATGACTCTTCAAAATAACGGTGCTTGAATACAACTGTCATACAAACATATCTATATGTTTTGTAATAAGTTCACCAGAAAACAAAATGGTAATGTGTTAAAAGGAAAAAACGATAAATTTCAATCTACAAAATCAACAAATTAAACAAAAAAAAGGTTTAAAGTTAATGTTCTTCTTCTTCCCTTTTCCTTTTTTTCTTCCCTGAGCTGATACTTAGTAGAGGGTAGTACATATATCACAGGTCCTACGTAGTATATACATACTATATGTCTAAACATGTCGAGGTTCGAATCACGCTACGCACGATTTGAACTCTTTCCATGGAACCAAAGTCCAATAAAGTCGTTTTTAAACAAGGAAAGAAACTAAATTCCAGGCTCATACAGGTTGCTTCAAAATTACTACAGCACCTATGCTATTGTTGCAAATATCATAGAGAATACAAATTAGTACCATAGCAACAGAAAGAAAAAAAAACTAAATTCAGATATAAAAGTAAAGATCCAGACTCAGCTAAAGGTCAATAGATCACATAATTTACAGTACATGATATCATGTCAATATCGTTGCCCTATTCATCATTCTGGTTTTAGACAATTTAAAACTAACGGATCGTGATATATTAACAAATATTAAGTTGTGAAATATTTTTGTTACCTCTTGACCTGGATTGGAATACTTGCCGGAAAGCAATCCATACCCAAGTTTAGTCCTATAAAATCAAAGCACTCGTTAATATGACATCACATTAACAATACCCATCATACAGTCAAAATCCATATGTCATAAATCTGAGAAGTACACTACTTCTTTTCTTTTCGAATTCCCATGCTAAGAAAATGGGTGTAAATATAGAAGAATAATTTGTGTATTCAAATAGCCTACAATATAACAATATAATAGATGAAACTTCTAAGCAAATGTAATTTCAGTTATAAAGAAACAATCCATTGCAATTCTACACTCCTTAGCAAGAAATTTGTGCAGCACGAACGAGCGCGCACACACATAATATGTATGGTTATACAACAGTAAGCATCATACTTCCGTAATGCAAGATTAATAGGTGCACAAAAATAGATGATTACTTACTACTTCATTTTCAGACTAAAATGCATGTGTTAAAGAGATTGATGTTAGTATCTATTTCTCATTTCCTCTAAACTAGGAATATCTAAGAATGTGTTAATTTTAGTTCATCTGGATTGCAGCTGAGAATATCTAAGAACGCGTTATCTGTTAAGGAATAGGGATATTTAACTTTGTGCGGACTCTAGAACCTCTGTATCTTAAATGGTTATTTGTTGGGGACAGAGACGCATTAACTTTTTGCGAACTCTGGAACCTCTGCATGTTATATAGTGAAGTTTTGTTTACATATTTGTAAGCATTGCACTCGAAAATCTTACAATTTAAATGTTCGCTTTGAATACATAATTCACAATTTTTTTTCCCAAACAGAATAAAGATGCAACAAGAAAGAAAATTAATTTCATGTTTAGATGTGGAAGCTCAAGTATCAAAATCAATTAAAAATATACAAATTATTACCGTGGAAAGAAGAATCAACGTTTTTATATAACTATCATTTAATAATTTTACATGGATCGAAATTTCGAGCATTAAAGTACATACATATACATAACTCCTGGATCTATGGTTTACGATTTAAATCCAGTTTTGGTTTAAAAGTACGGTTTAAACATCATTTTGAAAACCTTGTTGGTAAGAATGAGTTAAGTGCACGTAAACAGATATGATTCATCATTGTGCTTATCAAATATCAAAATACGTCAAAGAGTAGATTCCAAGATTATATAAGTTGTAAATCATGGGTCGCTGACCAATAAAGACAGGTAACGTACTAAAAAGTCATCCAAAAAAGCGAATAATACCTCACTTGTTAATATCATAATGTATAAATACTCTCATAAAGTTTTGTCATGAAGGAAACTGTTATACAAATAATAAAATGAAGTTGGCCATACAATAATGAAAACCGCTAATTATCACAAAACATAGGAAACATCTTTCAACTCCTAACACAACGTTTTAGTTGAATATATCTATGTTCAATGATACAAAATCATACTATAACAAATAGCAAACTTACAAGTCAAACTTTGCGCTTTCTGAGGTCCAATGCAATTGAGGAACTCTGGTTGCATATATCCATGTTGTGGGTAGCATATATCCATGTTGTGGGTATTGACTTCACTTATTTTTGTTATTTTACTAGCATTCTAACTTGATTAAAATAGAAGATAAAAAAATAAAACTCATGTTTAACTTCACATGTTTGCACTGATTTTGGATAATCCAAACCACCAGAACTGATCTTTATGTTCTAACGCTAAGCATATAAGTTTCATGTAAATTGGAGAAATTGGAGATGCCATGGCATCGACCCTCTAGACTCTAACTGAAAATATCAACTTTCAACACTATAACTTGTAAAAACATTCTTCACTTACAATTGTGTATTAAGATCTACAGTTGGATCGGCAGGTGCAGCGTCAAATGCAGATTTCAAACTCTGTCTATCAAAATATCTGAAAGGCACAGCATATATATATATATATATATATATATATATATATATATATATTCTTGAAGTGATATAAATAGATACAGATATATGATTTGTGAACTTGTTTAAACAGCACCAACCGTGAAATGAACGAGTGTGTAGAGAACGCAACTTGCATAATAGATGCCATATAGCAGCTGAAGACAAACATATTATAATTCAAATGAGTTTTTGAAATGATGGTAAAGAACATCAACATGGAGCTCTGCTTTAACTGACTACCTATTTCCCAGATTTTGAAGTCCTGTATAGCCAGGACCGAATAGGGGCTGTATTTCCTGTCCACTTTCTTGAATTCTGTTCCAGTCAAAATTTGTATTCTGATCGAGTTCTTTTTCAGCGGTAGTCATTTCGGTCTGTAAAGTAAAACTTGACCTTCATATTTATGTTTTAACTTTTCCCTACCCATGATTAGAAAAATTTGCTTAAAACAGTAACTATTATTATGAAGCATGATGCACAAATTTTATGGAACAAAGTACTTGTATACGTACACATTCATTTTTAAAATAGAAATGAGTTGTGCATATGTATTGGCCAAGGATACGATCGTACTGTTGTCATATACTCAGCCACATAAACTTTACAATTACGGGAGTACACACTTGAACATGTTTCAGTTTTGATTTCTAACATCAAATGCACGCCATTAATATGACATGAACGTAGCCACTAAACGTTTCTAAAAATAGGGGGACTACGGCATTTTTAATCACATGTGTACAGATTTAGGTAAGATTGTATTGTAGATGAAAACCTAATTTGTATAGCTCGTAGGTTAAGGGCATTGACATTGATATTGATATGTTGTGGGATTCATGAAACCATTTTCTTCTATGTGGCTTTATGAAGAAATTAGGTTTACCTCTATCCAGGTAACTTGGCCAGACAAAACCTGACAACAACTCTTTACTGGTTTCATGTAGCGGTACATAATAAGGAGGATAAGAATAGAAGAAGTCGCTGTGTTACATACTTACGCTAGGTAATCATTACACTGTAGTAGATGTGCATGGAAAAGCTTGGTTTTCAGCATAAATACAACAGGTACTTCTTGAGCAAGCAAGAATGTCCAACTTACTTAGAGTTCATATGATAATTATTATTATATTACTTAAATTGCTCTATTCGTTTCATTTACTGTGCTTTTAAGGGAAGGCACATCGTTATAGTAAGTTGCGTAATCATGATTATTACTTCATAAATGACATATTTTGTCGCATTAAAAAAACCCCTCGTCGTGATAAAGATGAACTTTCTTTCTTGAATGTGATTTGTTATACCTTATTTGAACAAGAATTATGGTATAAGTTCACATCAAAAAGGACAAATGGAAAAATAGTTCAGGGAATGAATCATTTGATAATTGGTTAGAAAGTTGGGTTAGGTTTTAATAAAAAGGGTCTTTGAATTCATGGCAAGGGTTTCATAATTACACATTCCAACTTTCAGCAATCAGCATGGATTCAAAATCCTGAAGCATACAATTCAATTCCATGCAGAAATGCAAATTTCAACAATTATTAAAATTTAATCAAGAATGAAATAATTACATTTGACTACAATTACATATTTTAACAAGGCTGAAATAATTAGAGTATACTGCAGATATTAATTACCTTCTGTAACGATGAGAAATCAATGCCAAAAAAGGCCAAATGCTGAGCTAATAATGGATCCTCGACGCTGTCATCCTCCGGGTAAGAGAAAACGTCTGTTAGACAACAAAATGAATGTTACTGGTTTATGGAAAACCATCAATTCAACATAGAATTAAGTATCCAAATCTATTCATGTGAAATCATACATATGCTATGTCTTGATGGCATCAATTTATTCAAATAGAATATCCACTGCTAACCCATAAAAGAATAATACTTAGGCTTCCTTTATGCAATATGCAACACTAATTAACATAAATTACTCTATGTTCCAGATGGCCTGGATATATACCTCGACAGCATCATTTTTCAAAATAATTATTTCAATTTACTCACTTGACAATTGACATTGATTATGCTGAATAGCCCATAAGCTTAGGCTTCCATGATGTTATATATGCCGTACTAATTAAGATGAATCACTCCAATGATACCTTTACAATCTAGACTATGAGTGTGACTTCCAGTTATTAAGGAAGTGTAACTTTATTTATTTTGAGGGAGGGGTATCGTAACATTTCAAACAGAATAATTCGCAAGCAAAAGAAAATTTGCATGAACGGTTTGGTTACTTCCAAATCGATCGCTCAAAAGATTTTCCATACTAGACAAAATAACATGAATCAAAGTTGCCAAGTGAAGTGAACATCCAAATTTATTTTAGTTTCCAAAAATCATTCTAACTTGATAAGATTTATAAAAAAAAGAACCAAAATACCAAACAAATGAGTTTATTTTGGAAGAAAAAAAATGCAAACAAAAATAATTTTCAGGAAAAAAAATATAAATTCATTAAAATCAATAGGCAAATAAACACGAATAAAACCGGGGCCCAAAAGCTTATACTGTTAAACCATAAGTTTGTGCTTAACAGTTAGCATTGATTACACTGTTACCTATTAACTGAGGCTCACATGATGTAATATATTTTACCCTAATTAAGATGAATCGCTCCAATAATGTCTTTACAATCTACAGTAGAAGTGTGACCTACAGTTAGTAAGGGAGTGTTCGGCTAAGCTTCTTTTTCTCTTACAAGCTGCATATTTTCTAGAGTTAAGGAGTTGAAAAAAACAACGAAAGGGAGAAAGAAAAAAGAAAAAAGAAGTAGAGCGAGAAAGTGGAACTTCAACTTAGTACTCTTTGCTTCTTTTGAGAAGTTTAGGATCATAAAATTTCAAACAGAAGAATTCACGAACAAAAGGAAGCTTACACGCACTTTACTCACTGTCAAACTGATTGTTTGAAAGGTTTTCCTACTAGACATATAACATGAACCAAAATTGCAAAGGGAAGCTTTACTGAACACCCAAATTTGCTCTTTGGTTTCCGAAAAGTATTCTAACTTGATTTAAAAAATGACCAAATTATCAAGCAAATGAATAAAAATGGTCAGGAAGACAATTTTCAGGAAAAAATCATTGAAATCAGTGAACAATATTATAAAACGAATGAAACGAGCTTAAAAGCCAAAACGTTAAAAAGTTTAAACCCAAACAAATCGACACTAACGTAAAAAAGTTTTTGATGCAAATTATCAGATTCGGAATATAATAACAAAATCATATTTTTAAATCTTTCTAACATTAGCTTATCAACATATTCTTAGGCATGTCAATGGATACCCAAAAGATCCGAAATTCGTCTGCATCCATATCCGAAAAAAGGATAAATATCCGATATCCGAAAAAATGGATACAGATGCAGAGAGATCCGCATCCGAAAATTATCTGTCCGGTTTTTGTCAAGATTATAGTTTATATTATGCGTATTTTTGTAGAATAAATGATACGTATTTATTGTTTTATCACGTTAACTGTTTATATTATATGTATTTTGGTGCGTATTATCTGCTCTAAACTATTTACTATCATCAAATTAGCTTCTTTTTTTATTATGATTAATGGGATTAAAAAAAATTATGTTAAACCGATATTCTCTATTTATATTTCTAGATTTATCAATCGTCGGTAAATGGGATAAACATCTGATATCCATGGATGCAGATATCTGATATTCGAAAATGATTTCGAATGCAGATGCAGATATGGCATTATCCACATTCGAAAGTATCCATTGACAGACCTACATATTCTAAGAACAAAAGTTACGAAAAGTATCTTTCAAAAATACATTAAAATGGACTACAAAATTTTGATCAAGAAAAGCTAAATTAAAAGTTAAAAAATGAATGGAAAAAACATAAATATTTTTATTATTTAAAAAATAAAAACAATTACTTCACAAAAATTTTGAGAAAAAAATATTGAAGGAAAAAAGTTAAATAAAATCAATACAATTATCATATCTACTCAAATTATTTACCTTATCACTGCTATTAATAAAGTAAACTAATTTTGCAAGGTTCAACGTGTCTTTTTGAAACGCTAAAGTTACCCTTCATAGTTTATAGTACTCTGTCTAATCTATATTATTACAAATTTTAACCAAAATTTCAACGTCCCTAAGAGCTATTTGTTTCCACTGACCGATGATGTTTAATTTATTTTGTACGTATGACAAATAATATTTCTCTATTCACAAAACTTATAAAACATTTTTAAAATAAGTTTACAACTATGAATAAAAACTATATATGTGAACCAAAAGTAAGTAATTGAGTATTAATTGAATAATTATATGAATTCTGATAGTGTTGTATATTCGTACTTTGAGAAGTTAATTAGAATCGCACATAGTAAATGATGTAAATTTACACACCATGTCGTGTTGGTTTACTAGTTTTTACTATAGATATATAAAAAAATGAAAGTCTGAAGTTTCAGAAATTCACAATTTAACAATATTGATGTTAAACAGGCACACTACAACTTTTACATGTAAAGCACAATTTTAGAAATGCCTCAAATTTATTGTCAGTTCATGCTTTTTGATAAAACAAAACTATAACCAAAAAAAACTTCACCAAAATAAAATATAAATTATATACAACAAAATATAAAATTTGATATTTATTCAAAATAAACTAAAAGTCTGAATATTAGTCGATATATTTATCATGAAAAGTATATTATCATAACACAACTTAAAACAGTTCAAAAAATATTGATTGATTTACTGTATTTAAGAAAAGAATCAAGCAACATTAATAAATTTCCATTTTATGAATGACGCTTTTTGCTAATACCAATTTGTAACTGTATACTTATCCTTACAAAGTTTTAAGTATTTTTGTTACTTAGATGTGTTAAACGGCTGCATACCAAATAAGAATGTCAACCAGATTTTGATATGGTTAATGTGGACGAAAAGAACTTCCATATATATGCGGACGAAGGGAGAAAAAAATATAAAATCAAGTACAAATGAGTAGGTTGGTCCATCTAACTTTTCCAAACCAGTTAGGGCTAATATTGAGTATAAAACCATGATAACTAAATCGGTCGTACCATTAAATTAGAGTCGACATATTTGGATTATTTTATCCTTCAGAATCATGGTTTAAACATGTGTCTACCAGAGTAATAACTTACTATTTAAAAAGTGTTGCAATATGTTAAATTGTGGGCTATTGCAAACTAATGTTTCTGCAGGCATTAAATGATTTGCTAAGATGTAACTAGTTGTGTGCATAACTCTATAATAGTATATACCCATATTTAGAGCACTGATGATTATTAGTTTATTACCCATTACCCATAAAGATAATAATAAGTGATTGACTTGTCAAATTAGCAACTAAGAGATTCCTGGGGTCACATCATAAATTAAATTGGTGTTTAAAACATTCAATCTTGGTAAATGGAAGCATATCATGAAAATCCATGGTAGTCGTCCACCTATTTTCACTGCAAATTACTACTAAAATAGTTGAAAGTATGAAATTAGGTCAGCTGTGGGTTAACCCAAAAAAAATGTTTAGTCGGACTTGGCGAAACATTATGTAGAATTACGGAATCGGGTAGGTTATACTTGGTCATATATAAAAAGAACAGTAAATATCTGTCATATATAAAAAGAACAATAAATTATTACTAACATGTCTTCAAATAACATAATAAAGAAATGAACTCTAGGCATGTGAAAATTGATGATGGGTATTTTACCTGCTGCTTCTAAATCAGCAGTTACAGTCCCAAGCTTTACAGCAAGAGGATATTTTGTCTCTTCATAATGTTCAATAGCATGATTATTTCCCCCAGTTCCATCCCAATTCTTCCTCCCGCAGAATATCATGCCATCAGTTAAATTAAGCCATAAATTGTCTGTTTTATCACATTTACAACATTTCCATCCAGAAGGTGGCACGGTAACACCATTGTTTATTTGTTGAAGAGTCAAAGCATATGCACTGACGTTTTTCTTTTCAGCTGTCCATGCTGCCAATTGCTCTTTTCTTTCTGCACCTTCAACACTCAAAATTTTATCTACAGCTAGCCTGACCTGCAAAAAATGAATACCACAACTTATGCCATGAAAGAATATCTCCATAAACCAGGGACCGCTCTATACTTGTGCTACACTGGGAAATAGCTCAGGTTAAATTTATCAAACTATATTTATACACTTCCTTAAGACAAAGTCCCAAAAAAATTAAACTCATTTAATTTCGCCCTTTGATTTTATACCAATCACTAATATAGAAAAGTTAAACCTATTTTATTTCACTTTTTGATCTTAAAACCAATCCCATTAATTATAACCCTTTGATTTTAAAACAGGCATTGATATATTTTCGTTCTATTCAAATGAGCTTTTAATCTTTCCAAATCCAATTGAAGTCATAATAAAAAAGGATAAAAACCAAAGAAAGAAAGTAAGAAATTTTCGAAGGCGATCAAAAACAAAAACCAATAGCGATATAAGCAAAACAAGATCAATTAATTTTTTATTTCTGAAATTTTGTAAAGCAGAAGTATAAAAAAATTATTGATCTGTTTTCATTTTTCCATTCACTTTTTTTTCTATTCATTTGACATCTATAAATATTTAATTATTTGCAAATTTTGAGATTTTAATGTTTAGTATAAACTTTTCAGTTCATATGTATTCTGCTAATGTTTTCACTTTTTAAAGGTCACTTTGGTCGAGTTAAAATGAGGGAAAATGTTAGTTAGCCTGGGGGAACTTAAGATCCCAGCTCTGCCATGCCATAAACCATATGGATATCTCTTTGCATAAAATATTATGGTTTTTCCAATATATCCTCCACATATATTGTCCCTTAAGTACAAATATGTCCTCTAGATCTGAGGTTGTTTCAGGAATAACGACTGATAAATCGAACATGTACCAAACACAGACAATATTAATGGGAGAAAGGATAGTACACAAAGATGGAAGGAGTCACAATGATCGGTCAAGCCAAAAGATACAGTTTTTACCTTTTCAGGTAATTCGACACATGGAAAGGGGAGTGAAACATAGTCTGGTAACAGAACAATATTATGGGTTTCTTCATATTCAGGTTCTTGACTGTCGAATCCTCCATCAACGCCTGAAAATGAGTTCATATTAGTAATGGAAAGTACTACTAAGGAAAGGTAAAACAGCCAGACTGTACATACCAGATTAATACGTTTTAACGAAAAAAGTATACAACACTAACATTTCTGTGTTATAAAGACGCAGACACGCCTGTTGGGTAAAAAAATATAACATCGTGATCTGCTAACTGAAAGTGCTTGTAAAGGGTGCTAACTTTTAATGCAAAGTACCATGATATACAGGGATTGAGATTGAACACTACAACCAACAAAGGCCCATTAGTTTTTAGCAAAACCTATATAAATGGGAGAATTGTAAAAATGAGAACCAAGATAAAACTTACACAATGAAAGAATCTGCACATGCAGGTCATTTACGGTGATTTAATTTATAATGACGTCATCATAGTATACAAATACAACACCCAGATGGGATGCTTATTCCGAGTTTAACATGAATTCAATATGACACACATATCAAAACCAAATATTCAAATAAAATACATTTAAAACATTAAGCAGGTTTTTCCAGAACTGAAGCTTCAATTTCCGGATTTCACTGAGTCACTTATGATCTCTAACGAGTACGGCCAATAAATGCAATTAGAACCAAGCATGTGTTCAATGTATCATGTATGCCTTTGAAATAGCCTCCCCCCTCACCCCCCCCCCCCCAACCCCCAACCAACTCCTCTTCTGTTAATGTGTGTGTAGTGTGACAAATTGCTAGTCAAGATTATACAGACATGAGTTGATTTAAGATTGCAACATAATGGTTGTCCAATATACTATATAATATAATTTTACTAACAATTATTTTATTTATCCTTCCCAATATATAGTGATTTTAAAAGCTACACACTTTCACATATCATCCCTAAATATTTATGTCAAGGGGTTTTGTATAGTACTAATAGTTATCAACTATTGTTTGCGTAGTATGCTGACTATAGACAATGAAGACTGGAATATCAGTGATGATGACGCAGACCTACACAACCAAGGTGTGTTGCAAAATATTGTCTAATGTATAATATTGCAGTAAATTCTAGATCCAAAGGGCATCATCTACAGTTTGATAGCTTCTAATAACATATGAGATATATTCAAACGAAATAGAGTGTAAACCATCCACTGATGTGATAAACCATGTTAGAAATTGAAATTTCAACAAATACCTATAGCAAGAAGTGTAGGTTTCTTTAGAGGGCGATCTTCAGGATCCACTTTCTTCTTCTGTTGTATATGGAGATACACAGGATTCCCAGTCTTTTCATAATTCCACATGACATAGTCTTTTCCAAATGCAAGAAATGAGCTCATATCAACATACAGACCCCCTTCTGATTTCTAAAACAATTAAACGATCAGGATAACCAAGAGATATTGAAAATATAACTGAATGAGAAAAAATATGAATAAACTTGCATAATTAAGAAAGTAAGATCATTTCAACAATGCTAGAAGCATGTTTAAATCAGCAAGTCCACCCACAGAATACAGATTGGGTAACAAAAGGCAGACTCAATGGTCACATAACTTTTCATTAAGACATTAAACATAATACTATATAGGGGGTTTTATGGTTCATTTTGGGGTAAAAGTATTCCAAGACCCATAAAGTTTTCATGCAACAAACCACCATGCTTGTGTTCAGATATCATGGCTACAAAGGCAAAACTGAATTTAGAGGGTGCTCAGTATCTTCTTTTGAGTAAATAAATAAATAAACAACTTACGTAAGTTATTTATGCCATTTGACGTATTAGGCAATGACTTAAAATTTTCGATTAAAAGTTGCTGATAAGTAATATTCGGATAAATTTACTGCTCGGTAGTACCGATAAAAATATGTTTCCAAATGAGCTTAAAAAATGAAGACAAGTGTTGCTAAAGTGGTAGGAGACAATAGAACTAACAGGATTAGGATTAGGCCTTGTGCTTGCAATCGCAATAAAACTTGCAAACACGTAATAAAAACTTATGATTTAAAACAGTACGCTTGCTACAAGGCTACTATACAAGTAAAACTGCGATGGTCCCATACGATCAACCATTTACTCGATTAAATCCCAGAAAAGGTGCAATATTTCAGCGGAAATTAGGATTGATAATTACTGGAGAATCGAAGGAGATGCAGCATTCGTTCTTGTAAACTCGGTTGGTCGGCTCTGGGATTCTAACCTTCGATAGAAGAGAGCGGAGTACCTCCATATTTGAAATTTGAGAAAGAAATTGGGTCTGGGTCAGAAAGTCGTGAATCAGGGTTTTTAGCAGCGAAGAAAGAGACTGCAGTTTTAAAAGGTCGGAGCTGGATATGTAAATGGCCCGACTGAATTTATTTTACTTAACGGATGGATGAGCAACCAGCTGAAAGTAGTCAAAAATAGCTTATTTTAACTTTGACGTTTGTGAACTTCGAGTAGCTAGCATGTAAAATTGCTAATAAGTAAAAAAATTAAGAACTAATTATTTACTTCTTGTACCTTATGGAGCGATTTCTTATACAATTTTGATCAAACATTTCTATTTAGTAGTCCAATTACATCCAAATACTTCTACCCATACACCTGTATCTACACAACTTATAAGTTATTGTTCAGAACTCCTTTTAAGAAGTTCCAAAATAAGTCTAAACGAACTCTAAGTGTTTTTGGTTAAGTTTGAGGTTTCCGAAACGTAAAATTAAAAAGCAAAAATAATTAAACGAATAAATTATTGGTGCTCGAAGTTTTCGAAACGAAAATAATTAAAAATCAAAAATAATAATAAACATTAAAACACGGATCCTATTGATTGACCTCCTTCTATGGCCGATCGACCGCAATTGCTTATAGGAGAGCGGTCGACCGGTCGTATGGTGGCAGTTAGAGTTTGAAACTTGGTCAAACGGTCCGAATTTATTTGATTTAATTTAATGATTACGATTGATTTTAGCGCTTATAAATACAGGTCTAACCTCTCACTTCTCTTCTCGTATTTTTTTGTTTCAATCAGAAAATGCTGTCATTTTCTCTTCTCCACTATTTCTAAAAATTATAAAATATTATATATGCACAAATCGAAGAAGGGGCAAAAAAATAAAAGAGAAGAAGCGGATCAAAGCTGCGAAAGAAAAGGTAATTTCAATTATTACAAATCTACATTTTCCTTAACTCCCTCTTCTCAGAACGGTAATTCTAATAGTATGTATATACCATGTTATATATGTTCTTTTGGATTAGAGTGGAAAATGAGTCAAGTAAAGGAATGGATGTAGATTTGAAAGATTATGAAAACTAGAAATGTGAATAGGAAATTGTATAATTATTTATAATATTGAAATTTATATCGTTGAATTTTATTAATTATTATGTCTAAATAAAACCTAATGAATTGTAGGCTTAAAACAAATGTGTAGGAATATCGCCTACATATTCTATAAAATAGGTAATTGGAATAAAAAATAGTTAGTATGCCCTAATCCGAGAATTTGAATTCAATCCCAAATATTTATTATTATAGAATGTTTATTTATTCCAGATTTATAACTAGTTGAGTTGAAATGTTAATTTCTACATTTTAATTTATTCAGAATGGGTATAATTTAATTATATCTATTTTCATGCAATTTCAACAAATTATCCAACTTCTAAAATATGTATAAAAGTGCGTCATTAAATTGACAAGGAATATATCTAGGGATGGCAATGGGGAGGGTTGGGGCGGGTTTTTTATGCCCCAAACCCGTCTCGGGTTTTTTAAACCCTGCCCCGGACCCGCCCCATAGACCCGGTGCGGGTCTGAACTTTCGCCCCGTACCCGAAACCTATGCGGGTCAGGGTAGACCCTCCCCGCCCCGCCCCAAGACCCAGTGATACTTTGCATATTTATTCAAAATTACGTGTTAATATAAATATATTTATTCATTATATTTGTAGAAGTGATTGTCATTAAATGATACAATAAATATAGATATCAATGTGTTTACAATGATAAAGTTAGATTATAAAAATAAGGCGCATGATAACGATTTAGGAAAAACATGTATATGTTATTTTATAATTATTAGTGATACAACATAATAGCATAAAATAATATTAACTTATTGAATGGAACATTAGATTATTCATGTTATAACCACTTACGTATAAAAGGATTAACATGTCATCTTTGTAGCAATAAAGCGTTCTCATGCGATCGTAGTAGTGCGGGTCGGGTTGGGGCGGGACGGCCAAGCCCCAACTCGACCCTAGAACCGGAGCTTTTTTGAGCGGGTCTGGGTCTACCCGCCCCGATGACCCAATGGGGCGGGTCCAGATAGGTAAAAACAGGGGTGGGTCTATCGGGTTTAGACCCTAGACCCGCCCCATTGCTATCCCTGAATATATCAAAAAAAAAATGATGTGGAAAGTATGAATATCCTTCTCCGTAGTTTGTATTGTCTATTTTAATAAAAGGAAAAAGAAAATTCCTTATGATTTCAAATGAAGCAAAAGTCTAATTTTTGAGTAATCTATAAAAAGTTATAATGGTAACCCTTCGATAAATTAAAATGTGTAAAGGAATGTTCTAGTTTGGGAATTGATAATTAAAAAATAAATATAAAATATATATGTATGTATGTGTGTGTGTATGTATGTAAAACCGCACATATCAATTAAAAAATAAAAACACACACATACATATAGCGTAATTTACGACAATATTCGTATTAGTTATTATAGAGTATTAAAATACATGATTAAAAAGGAAGGAACAGGAATTGCAAAATTAATAGATGTTAACTACAAATTTAATGGGAAGCAGATTTGTAGTTAATAGAGAGTTAAAGAAATTAAATAGGGACAGATTAGAGAATTTAATATAACATTTATGGGAAAATGAATAGACATAATAGGTTGATTTTGAAACTAGTAAATAAATGTCAATGATATCGATGAGAAAATTGAATAGACAGAATAAGTGGATTTTGAAACGGGTAAACAAATATTATTAGGGATTATTTTGACATTAATGACTAATAATTACGGACAATGCATATTTATTAGACATAAGAAACAAGGAAACCAAAGATTAAGTGTATAAAATAAGAATAATTACGTAGCAAGTAAGTAAGTATTAATACTATTAAATACACATAGAAGACGGTATAATTTTTATAGTAGGAAATTACATAGCTTCAATTATAAATTTAAAACGAACATGAATTAGTGGGCCTATACTAACACTTAGGCATTAGGTGATAGGTTTGATTTAGTGGGTTGGAATGCGAGGTCGTTAGAGTTACACAACAAAAGTCCACCCTTCAAGCAGAGGCTATGTAACGACCGGGATTTTTATCGTCTTGAATTATGAATACTTATTTTTAATATCTAGTAATACGGTCTTTCAATCAATATAAAACCCCTACAAAATGATAATTGGTGATTAAATAGTTTTAATCAAGATAATATTTTGAATTTTCTAAATTTTATTTATTTAATAGAAAATTGATTTAATTCGGAATTTCTTATATATATAATCATAACAAAAAAAATTACATATAAATTTAAAAAAAAAATCGTAAGTGAAAAAGAAGAAAATATATATAAGAAAAATATACGGTGGAAATGAGAAAATTAAATAAAATCGTTAAACCATTTGCAAAGAGAAAAGCAAACTTTTACTTATTTGAGTATGCAATTCTAAATATAAAATGAATGTGAATATGGAGATTTAAATCATTTTTATTCAACACCACTTTACATTTAATTGTCCTCAAAAATATAGTGAAAGCATGAATCAAATGGAATTAAGGAAATAAGAGAAGTTAACATTTAAAATTTACAAATCAAATGGAAAAGAACATTGCCTGGTCAAAAATTCATGCTGAAAATTAGATTTCACCTCAACTTCATGTCAAAGCCACCGAACTTTAACATCAATCCATCAAAAACATTGTACAACAACCTTAAAAGATCTTAAATCCTTCTTGAGCCCCAAAATTCTGTAAAAATGCATCATTGCATCTTTGCAAACATGTATATATAGAGGTATGTATGTGTGTATGTTTCAGTTCTTTCAACCCTGTAAAACAAACCTTTAAAACAAAACACTGTAAGTAAGATAAAAGAAAAAGAGAAAAAGAAAATAACCTGCTCTGTCAAAATCAAAAGGCAAGGCAAGATTATCAAGATTTCAGGTCATGGACATGGATTCAAGTGGAAGTTTTTGGAAGGCCTAAGCATGTTTAAGGTGAGCATTTAAATCTGGAAGTGGTTTACTTTACTCTGTAAATGTTAACCGAGTTTAAAAATCATATATACCCTATTTAAAAAATAAATCAATATCTCTCACCTCGATTTGAATTGGCTATTGATGTAAACTAATGAAATGCTTGTTTTTGAATCTAGATCCCACTAAAAATAGTTTGAAGTTTGTTTATTTTGTATATGGTGTGGATTTACAAAAATACAGTAAGTAACCCAAGTTTTATCGATTTTCAACATACTCAAAACTTTGAATCAAGTATGTAATCATGATTATGGGTTGAAGATGGGAATTTTAGTGAAAGATTCATGATTTTTAATGGCCTAGATTGTGAGGAATTGGAAGATGATAAAAATTCGTTCAAAAATTGATTTCTGGCGATGTAGTCGACAAAGGGAGGAGAGGCTTGGCCGAGGAGGAGCCTAACGAAGAGGTCGAGGGGTTCACTGTGGCAAATTCTCGGATCTGGCTTTGGTTGGAGTTGGTATGGTGATTTTAGGGTTTAGCGCATGTTAAAAGTGGGGTTTGGTCATCAAGGCGCCGCGTCGGTTTGGGGTCATCGAAGTCGACCGGTGGTTGCTGGAAGGTGATGTGGAGGTAGGCAGTTTCGACAATGGTGGCGGCATGTACTAAAGGTTGGTATTGCGATTGGACGAGTGGATTTTGTTAACGCCTGTAGGAAATTTGAAGGGTAGCAGCAGTCGAAATTTGCTAGGGCTGTCGGCGGTGGAGCTAGGGGGCGATGATGGTCGAGATTGGGAAGGGATGCGCATATAGGTATTGTTTGGTAGTTCGACGTCGGCAGAGTTCATGTACGTGCACGCGTGCACGTTTGGCCATGCATGAAGATGGGTTTCAGGTTTGGGAAGATGATGGAATCTTGGACAATGTTGTTTGTTGTAGTTTTGGTTTGGGGTTTAGAGTCTGGCAAGAGAAGTTGGATGGATGATCGGTGCAGACAGAAGGTTGATCGGAGTCGAGGCTTTGGGTTTTGGTTTTCGTAGGTTCGACTGGAAATTTGGGGGAAGAAGGGTGAAGCGGGTTTTGGTTTGGTTGGTTCTGGGTCTCGCCCCAAAGTAAATGATGAAGGAAAGAGTTTTGATATTAGAAACATTTTAATTATATATATATATATATATATATATATAGTAAATTTTAAAATGTTAAACTAGTGCATACGAAACCCGATTGACACGAAAGTTTTTATGATGGGTTCATATCGCCGAGCATTATGTCATCATGAAAATTGTTGTCGAGTTTGAACAAGCAATAATTTAAGATATTTTAAAACGGATTGGTTTTTAATGTAGAATTTAAATAAATTTAGCCGTTTAAAATTTATATGTTCTATTTATCAACGTTAATTGCCAAATAAAAATATGTATTAATTAAATTAGAGTAAGTAAGATGATTAGGCATCAGTTTAGCGGAATAAAATACCATTCCACCAATTGTATTTAATTGGACTTTATTGGCAGAAATAATCATCGTTCTGCTGCTATCCCCAAGTGTGCTTTTGGACATCGACTGGCAGAAATAAACCATGTTCTGCTATCACATTTGTATGAATACCTAACTATTATCCTGTTGATTATATTGGAATAAAAAAATAGTGATTATTTATATAAATCGTTTAACAAAATTCCAATGCTTATAAAATTCATAACTCGTTCGTTTATGTCCAAATCCAACACCGGTCAATCGCGTCGGTTTTGTATTAACGAGATCTTTACTACGGAATCAAACTGGCTGGATTTGGAGCTTGTAGAATTTTCAGTTAGATACGAACGCGTTCGAATTTAATCGGAATCAGAACGTGAAAGCGACAACAAAAATTATAACGTTCATGACATACTAGAATATTTTTATATTAGTTAAATTTAAAATTTTGAAGTGATTTAAATTTGTTGATTGTTGTTTGATAATTTTAATTGAGATTTAAACGGACATCTGAATTAACAGATAGAAATTTAAATCGACGGTTGAGTTGAATGGGAAGTAAACTGCTAGTAAAATTCTCGATTATTAATAATTGGTTAATTAATGTGATTTCTTGACTGATTTGGATGTTGATGTGATGGGTGCTATTGATTGATGTTTTGGATAATTTGAATGTTTATTTATTTTGATATATCATGCTATCATTTTGTATATTATTTACAGTATATAAAACTGTAATTCGAATTATTTCGAATAAATTAAGAAATAGGTTGAAATGATATATACCTATAACATTTATTTTGGATTAAAATGATATATATCCATCCTTGGAATTAAATTGAAATAATGGATTCACTTGGTCATAGGATAGAAAATTATATATGGACATCAGCTTGGTTAAATTAAATGATTTTAAAATTTTGGTTTGAAATTATTTAACTGATTTTGATATTAAGAAATAAAATCGAATTTAAATGGAAATGAAAATTGAAAGTGATTTGAACTGGAAAATTTGGAATTAAATCAGTTTGACTTTGAAACTATTTTCAAATAAATTATTTTAATATAAACTACTTAAATCTATCATTTTTTAAATATTCAAAATTAATTCGATTCTCCAAGCTATTTACTATGTAAACCATTTCAATACTCAAACTATTTCCTATTAAACTATTTTAACTATTTAAGCTATTTTAAAACTATTAAAACTATTTTTCTAAAAATTCAAACTAGTCAGAGTGGGAATCGTTTATAACTAAATCATGAATTTAAATACGAATTGGGTTAAAGTGAAGTTATAACCTAAATTGTAATTCGAATTGAACTTTGAAGTGAAATTGATGCATTAAACTAAATTGATATATTTTGAAGTAAATATGATGATTTTGAAATGAAATTGATTTTGAAGCGAATATGATATTTTGGTATCAAGTATGAATTGTTTTCGAAATGTAAAAGAATCAACCGGTGTGTAAAATGACGTTTGGTTGTTAAAAAGACAGGGGCCTCTTATTAGCATACTCTCTGGAAATATTGGAACCACTTTAACAACTGTTTCCATGGATGATGGTCCAAAATGAAGTGGTTGGATTTGGCGTATGTTTGCTGGATTTGAAAACTAAAGGGAACGATGATGGATTGGCCTGACACTTGTATCAATTTGAAATGACTAAAACATGAGTTGTACCGGCCAACGAGGTTAGCTACCTCTAACGGACACAATTTTTTGTATTACTATCATGACATGTGATTGATTGGTGCGCACCCTTGAATTTTGTGGAGTGTTGGACGTGGTGGGCAGTCATGACTATGATGCGTTATCACCAGCCGAGAAGGGTAAACTAGTAGTATCCTACCTTAGGCATCGCCTCACGTGCCTTGTCATACTTGTATCCCTATACGAGACTCATGCGATTTTGGTTTAGCGTTGTTGTATAACAGCGCATCCCTATCCACCAATGGTTTACTGGTGTTTTATTTGCAAACTGTACAACAATGCTTAAAAACGCGTTAAGGGGGATCAAAAATTTAATGCTATGAAAATATTTATTTTACTAATAGACACTATCTATTATAGCGTATTCTACTATATATAAATATTTTGATAGATCCTTAAGAGATGGAAAATCTTGTAACATTGCTTGAGTTATTGCACTCATGTTATACACTGGGTAGGAGATATGAAATTCCGTAAATATCTCTAACGCTATTACACTCATGTTATACGTGTTATCGACTTGACTTACATGAGGATATTTTAGTCCTAACTCGAGTTTTGTCTTTTCATTACGCTTTGGTAAGACCTGAGTTTTCAGCTTATCGAAGATTATTCTCTTGAGGATGAAGACGAAGATTTGGTATATTATTGCTAGAATTATTCCATCATTGTTTGTTCCACTGCATTATTTTATTTGTTCTGTTGTATTATATAACTCTGATAAATGTTGTATAAGTTATAATCAAAAGTATACTAAACAGCTTCATAAACTGTTTATTTGATTATTATATTTTGTCATTCCGCTGTGAGATTCTATGTTATTTCCTTCTTCTTTTCTTATTTTTCTTAATTAACCCATTTGATTATCTATGTTTCGGATTTTTTGGATTGGACATGTGTGGATTATTGTCAATTTAAACCTTCCAAAATGTGGGTCGTCACAATTGGTATCATAGCTTTGGTTTAGCAAGAACCTTGGCTTTGATGGGGTAACTCATTTGAGATAGGGTCAGTAGTACCCTAGAATGAGTTTAAGTATATTAATAGATATGAGTGCGTATTTGTTAGTGATATAAAATTGTTTTATATTATGTTGGTTGATCTATCGAGTGGCATATGAATTCTGGTCAATACGAGTAATTAACTTTATTGATAGGGATCTCTAAACACTTAAACATAGCAACTTGACATGGTTTTGTTTTAAAACTGGGTAAATGAAATAATTTTACCTGGATTATATTTATATGAAGAAATATTTTTTCAGAAAATTATTAGGGTATATATAGTGTGTTTGGCTGTTAGGAATGCTAATATTGATTATTATCATTAATTGGTTGGTGTATCTTAATAAACGATATTTATTATAAAATAAACAATGACAAAACATTTATGAAATGTTTTAAGAAAGTGGAATTATGTAAGTATAATTTATAAATGTGACGTATAAATTAAAATGAATTTAAATCGAGAAGTTTTTTCAAAGTGTTTTGGAAAAATAATAATGATAATATTATTTTGGAAGTATTATTGAATAAAAATATTAAGAATGGTTTTAAAGGGAATAAAAGTACCGATCTCACTTCGGTCGCTGGAAAATAAATTTCGAGGATGACTGTAGCATTATTGATGTTCATTTTCGAGTTTCTAAGTGACGGATTACTACAGAAATAATTTAATATGGAAATTTTTAAACAGGTGTTGTTTTGGAAATTCCGAGGGAATTATTTTGGATAAAATCAAGTTGATTTTGAAATTCCAAAGAAATGATTTGTTAAACCAAAAACGCTATATATATTGATTTCAAATGATTTGAAATAAAAAAACCGCATATTTGAATTCTGGAATTTAAATAATAACCAGTAAATGAGTTATGAACTTATAAATTGAGAATGGTTTTAATAAGTAAGAAAAGTATAGAATTTGAATTTTTGGAATTAAATTTTAACTTGAGTGAGTTAAAATGAATGAAATTTAACTTAAGCTAAGTTAAATAAAATTAGATTAGATTCGAAACCATATCAAATTGAATTGAACATAAAAAAGGAAAAAAAATTGGATTGGAAAATGATTATATAACTGTAAGTTATAAAATTTTGAATGAAATACAATTTAAGTGAAAAATTATGGAATTATGAATGAATAAGTTTAAATAACTTATAAATTTAAGCAAACGAAAAAGAAAACTGATTAAATGGGTTAGTTGACCTGTTAAAGGAATGGAAATTAGAATTTGAATTATAAATTGGAATTAAACCCAAGCCAAAACCAAACGAAGTGATGTTTGAGATAAAAATCAGATTTTTAATTTGGAAATGAACCAATTGGAATAATTAATTTGTGAATTGAATTGTAATCATAATAACCCCATTGTATAAATATAGGCTTGGGTTGTGGAAACGAAATCGATGATAATCGAAAATTTAGGGTGTTAGAGAAATTTCGAATTTTTTGGGAAATTTTGTTAACCAAAGGTTCGTTTTAAATTAAATTTGAAATAAGGGAATTTGGTTTAGAAATGTAAACTAATCTTTTTTTTTGGGGGGGGGGGAACTAAAGAAATTAGGAAAGTAAAATAGTAAATTAACCAAGTGGGTTTTTGAAAAAAAATTAATAGGTTTAGATCATTCGTCCTACCTTTGCAATTTCGGGGATGAAATTCTTTTAAAGGGGGAGGAATGTAACGATCCTGGATTTTTATCATCTTGAACTATGAATATTTATTTTTAATATCTAGTAATACAGTCTTTCAATCAAAATAAAACCCCTATAAAATAATAATTGGTAATAATATATGTTTTAATCAAGATAATATTTTGAATTTTCCAGATTTTATTTATTTAATAGAAAATTGATTTAATTTGGAATTTCTTATATATATAATCATAACAAAAAATTTATATATAAATTAAAGACAATATATATTGGTAAGTGAAAAGAAGAAAATATATAAGAAAAATATATAGTGGAAATGAGACAATTAAATAAAATCATTAAACCATTTTTAAAGAGAAGAGCAAACTTTTATTTTTTTTAGTATACAATTCTAAATATAAAATGAATCCGAATATGGAGATTTAGGAACTCGGCGGTATAGGCAACAAGACTGTGGAAACGAGAATTTTTTTGGGTACCAATTTACATTTAATTATCCTTAAAATCATAGCGAAAGCATGAATTAAATGGAATTAAGAAAAAAAAGAGAAGTTAACATTTAAAATTTACAAGTCAAACGGAAAAGAACATTGCCTAGTCAAAAATTCATGCTGAAAATTAGATTTCACCTCAACTTCATGTCAAACCACCAAACTTCAACATCAATCCATAAAAAAACATACAACAACCTTAAAATATCTTAAGTCCTTCTTGAGCCCCAAATTCTGTAAAAGTTGCATCATTACATCTTTGCAAACATGTATATATAGAGGTATGTATGTGTGTATGTTTCAGTTCTTTCAACCCTGTAAAATAATCGTGTAAAACAAAACATAATGTAAGTAAGAAAAAAGAAAAAGAGAAAAAGAAAACAACCTGCTCTGTCAAAATCCAAAGGCAAGGCAGGATTATCAAGATTTTATATCGTTGATTGTGATTCAAGTGGAAGTTTTTGGAAGGACTAAACTTGTTTAAGGTGAGCATATAAATTTTGAAGTGTTTTATTTTACTCTGTGAATGTTAACAGAGTTTAAAAATCATGTATACCCTGTTTTTAAAACAAATCAATATCTCTCACCTCGATTTGAATTGGCTATTGAAGTAAACTAATGAAATGCTTGTTTTTGAGTCTAGATCGCACTAAAAATAGATTGAAGTTATTTTGTATGGTATGGATTTGCAAAAATACAGTAAGTAACCCAACTTTTGTTGATTTTCAACATACTCAAAACTTTGAATCAAGTACGTAATCATGATTGTGGGTTGAAGGTAGGAATTTTAGTGAAAGATTCATGATTTTTAATGGCCTAGATTGTGAATAATTGGAAGAAGATCTGAATTCATTCAAATATTAATTTATGGTGACGTAGTCGACAAGGGGAGGAGAGGCTTGGCCGAGGAGGAGTCTAACGAAGAGGCCGAGGGTTTCACCGTGGAAAATTCTCGGAGTTGGCTTTGATTGGAGTTGGTGTGGTGATTGTAGGGTTTAGGGCATGTTAAAAGTGGGATTCGGTCATCAAAGTGCCGCTTCGGTTTAGGGTCATCGGAGTCGACCGGTGGTTGCGGGAAGGTGATGTGGAGGTAGGCGGTTTCGTCAGTGGTGGCGGCATGTCCTAAAGGTTCATATCGCTATTGGATGAGGGAATTTTGTTGATGCCCGTGGGAAAGTTAAAGGGTAGTGGTAGTCGGAATTTGCTAGGGACTGTCGGCTGTGGAGCTAGGGTGCGATGATGGTCAAGCTTGGGAAGAGACGCGCGTAGATGGTCTTGGTTTGGTAGTTCGGCTTCGGCAGAATTCGTGTACGTGCACGAATGCACATTTGGCCATGCACAAAGATGGGTTTCAGGTTTGGGAAGATGATGGAATCTTGGACGATGTTGTTTGTTGTAGTTTTGATTTGGGGTTTAGAGTCTAGCGAGCGAAGTTGGGTGGATGATCGGTGCAGACAGAAGGTTGATCGAAGTCGAGGATTTGGGTTTTTGGTTTTCGTGGGTTTTGACTGGAACTTTAGGAAAGAAGGGTGAAGCTAGTTTTGGGTTGATTGGGTCTGGGTCTCGGCCCAAAGTAAATGATGAAGGAAAGAGTTTTGATATTAGAAATATATTAATTGTGTATATATATATATATATAGTGAATTTTAAAATGTTATAACTAGTGCATACGAAACCCGATTGACGTGAAACTTTTCGCCATGGGTTCGTACCGCCGAGCACTACGTCGTCATGAAAATTATTGTCGAGTTTGAATAAGTAATAATTTATGGTATTTTAAAATGGATGGGTTTTAAATACGGAATTTAAACAAATTTTGTCGTTTAAAATTTATATGTTCTATTTACCGACGTTAATTGCCAAATAAAAATATGTATGAATTAGATTAGAGTAAGTAAGATGATTAGACATCTTTTTAGAGGAATAAAATACCGTTCCGCTAAATGTATTTAATTGGACTCCTATTGGCAGAAATAATCACATTTCTACTGCTATCCCTGGAAAAGTGTGTTTTTGGACATTGACTAGCAAAAATAAACCATGTTCTGTTATCACATTTGTATGGACATCTAATTATTATCCGATCGATTATATTGGAATAAAAAAATAGTGATTATATATATAAATCGTTTAATAAAATTCCAACGCTTATAAAATTCATAACTCATTCGTTGTAGGTCCAAATCCAACACGGTCAGTCATGTTGGATTCGTATTAATGAGGTATATACTATGGAATCAAACTGGTTGGATTTGGAGCTTGTAGAATTTCTAGTTAAATTCGAATGCGTTTCAATTTAATCGGAATCAGAACGCGAATGCGATAAGAAAAATAAAAGATGAGTGTTTTATGATTTAAATTTGTTGAGTGTTTTATAATTTTAATTGACATTTAAATGGACATCTGAATTAACAGATAGAAATTTAAGTCGATGGTTGAATTGAATGGAAAGTAAACTGCTAGTAAAATTCCTTATTATTTATAATTGGTTAATTGATGCGATTTATTGACTGATTTGGATGTTGATTGTGATGGATGCTATTGATATGTGTTTTGGATGATTTGGATGTTTATTTATTTTGATATATCTGGTATCGTCCTGTAAATTATTTATAGTATATAAAACTGTAAATTGAATTATTTCGAATAAATTAAGAAATAGGTTAAAATGATATATACCTATGATACTTATTTTGTATTGAAATGATATATATCAATTCCTAAAATTAAATTGATATAATGGATTCACATAGCCAAATGATAGAAAATTATATAGGACACTAGATTGGTTAAATTAAATGATTTTAAAATTTTGGTTTGAACTTATTTAAATGATTTTGATTTTAAGAAATAAAATCGAATTTAAATGGGAATTGAAAGTGAATTGAATTGGAAAATTCGGAATTATCAGTTTGACTTTGAAATTATTTTTGAATTAATTATTTTAATATAAACTACTAAAATATATCCTTTTTAAATATTAAAAATTAATTCGATTTTCAAAGTTATTTACTATATAAACCATTTCAATAGTCAAACTATTTGCTATTAAACTATTTTAAATATTTAAGCTATTTTAAAACTATTAAACTATTTTTCTAAAATTCAAACTGGTCAGAGTAGGAACCATTTGTATTTAAATCATAGTTTAAAATACAAATTGGGTTAAAGTGAAGTTATAACCTAAATTGGAATTCGAATTGAACTTTGAAGTGAAATTAACGCATCGAACTAAATTGTTATATTTTAGAGTAAATATGATGATCTTGAAATAAAATTGATTTTGAAGCGAATATGATATTTTGATATTAAGTATGAATTATTTTTGAAACGTTAAAGTACCAACAGGTGTGTAAAACGACATTTGATTGTTAAGGAAAACATGGTCTCTTATTGGCATACTCTTTGTCAATATTGGAACCACTTTAACAACTGTGTACATGGAGTGATGGTCCAGAATGAAGTAGTTGGATTTGACATACGTTTGCTGGATTTGAAGAAAGAGAATGATGATGGATTGGCCTGACACTCGTGTCAGTTTGAAATGACTGAAATAGGAGTTGTACTGGTCAATGAGGTTAGCTACCTCTAGCGGACACTTCTTCGTATTACTATCATGACATTGTGATTGATTGGCGCGCACCCTCGAATTTTGTGGAGTATTGGACTTGGTGGGCGCTCATGGCTATGATGAGTTACCACCAACCGGGAAGGGTAAACTGGTAGTATCCTACCTTGGGCATCACCTCATGTGCCTTGTCATACTTTTATCCCTATACGAGACCCATACGATTTTGGTTTAGTGTTGCCGTATCACGGCGCATCCCTATCCACCGACGGTTTACTGATGTTTTATATTCAAATTGTACGACAATGCTTAAAAATGCGTTAAGAGGGATCAATGTAAAGCCTTAACGCTATGAAAATATTTATTTTACTAATAGACACTATCTCTTATAGCATATTCTACTACATATAAATATTTTGACGGATCCTCAAGAGATGGAAATCCCGTTACCTCTCTTGAGTTATTGCATGCATGTTATACACTGGATATGAGATTTGAAATCCCCTAAATATCTCTGACTCTATTACACTCATGTTATATGTGTTATCGACTTGACTTACATAAGGATATTTTAGTCCTGACTCGAGTGTTTTTTCATTTCATTATGCTTGGGTCAGACTCGAGTTTTCAGCTTATCGAAGACTATTCTCTGAAGGACGCAGACGAAGATTTTGTATATTGTTGCTAGTTTTATTCCATCATTGTTTGTTCCGCTGCATTATTTTATTTCTTCTGTTGTATATATATAACTCTGATAAATGTTGTATAAATTATAATCAAAAGTATAGTAAATAGCTTCATGAACTGTTTATTTGATTATTATATTTTGTCATTCCACTGCAAGATTCTGTGTCGTTTTCTTCTTATTTTCTTATTTTTCTTAACTAACCAATTTGATTATCCAGGTTCCAGATTGTTTGGATTGGATATGTATGGATTATTTTCAATTTAAACCTTCCGAAATATAGGTCGTCACAGGCTACCAGCAATTATGTGTACTTACTACTAATGTGAGACATCTCCAATTGCAGGACCTGTGGGGAAGGGATATGCATTGTGGATAGGTGGGGGAGGGTTCACCTCAGATTTGAAGTATTAAATGGCCCAGTACTTTTAAGAAATTGTGGTCTGGTTCACTTCTAATAAGAAGTATTAAGTAACCGAAAAGGGCATTTTTCTTGACTTACTTGGGTTAGTCTAAATGGGATATCGGTTGTAGAAGGTCAACGGATTGGGTCAGTATTTTGTACCCGTATTTAGCAGTTATGGCAATATGACCACTAGCAGTCCCGATCGAGGGTTGCAAAGACTTGGCTTATGCCTTGACAGATTTCGCTACTTACTAGTGTAGAATTCGTATAAGATGTGCACAAACCTCAAAGTAGATGGTTAAATGAAAATTAGTTTATCGAAGATGGGCTAGTTAACCGTTAGATGAGTCTTTGAGATCAATTAGTAGTATGATAATTAAATTATATATTATAGAGCCGTTTATAGGGGTCTGTTGGTCACTATAGCTAGGACCGATTGATTAGGGTTTGCGTTACGGATGGCTTACTTTGGGACTTGCGGTATTAAATGGTCATTAAATCTGTCTCCTCCCTATTAAAAAAGTACTACGTGCCCGAGGTTTGGGTCGTTAACATTTATGGTTATACCTTGGAGAAGGTTAGGTTAGGTATATCGTACATGCACATGAGATTAAATAGAATAGTAGTAATAAATAGACATAACTCTTAAATGGAAATCAATTAGCATAAATTAATGGTATAGGTAAAGATATAATTTTTCCAATAACCAGAACATTGTTCCGATCCCCTTCCTTATAACAACCCGCAGGATAGATTTATAAGGACTGGATGTTGGAGCAAGACAGGAACTACAAATGGTGAAGTCTTCTTATTCATGCTCGGCTCAAACAAGGCAATTAAATATCAAAGGAATGGTATCCCAAGATGGTAGCCTTAATCAATGCACATGTTATATTATATTTTTCAATTCCACGGTGAGTTTATTCCGATCGCACTCTGATATATTTGTGTTTATTACAGGTTACCAAAACTAATGATCCGTACCTTAATGGACCTAGGTTCGATGTAGTCGAAATTCGGGACCATTAAGTTGCAGGTTATTACATTTGGTATCAGAGCTAGGTTAGTTGATCATAGGAATTTGAATATGCCAAGAGAACGTATTCTGTATTTTTACCTATAATTATATGTAAATTATATGCCTAACTTTATAAATTCCAACTATAGAAGTAGTTGCAACCATATTCTAAAAGGATGAGCGAGGCGACTATGAGTTGGAAAAATAAATGAAGTTAAATTTATACTCCTATCCTGATTACCCCATGGGGTGGAGGTCGTATCGTAAGGACTGGACCAAGAAGAGCTTGAGCATGACATATAGACGAATCCCAGAGGCGGGATAGTACTTGACTCCTTTGTTGGACATAGGTTGCTTTATGATTGTGGATTTTGATGGATTGCCGATTGAAGATCATCCAGACAAATGGGAAATAAGAAACTATATGTTGCAAGCATCTGGAACTAAGGTGTGATGAAGTAGTGGAGAAAGTACGCATAAGCAGATGTGCACTGATCACCACTCGAAGATAGTGGATTTTTGATGAAGATTAAGTAGGAAAGTAGGAAAGTCTAAAAGGAAGGACAATTAAAGTCCATTTCTAAATCCAATCTGATGTGAACGTTTTGATAAAAAAAGATTTAAGAATTCCTTGAAATGTTTTGATGAGTTTTTTCAAAGGATTTATTAGGAAGTTGATGTTTTGAAGAAGTAAAGAAATTTTGAAATTCATAATTTAAAAATTGGTTGAGTCAAAAAAAATTACTTTAAAGGTTTTTGGTAAAAAGCGTTTTTTATTTTTGATATTCTTGGTTTAAAATTGATTGAGTCAAAAAGTTTGGGTTTAAATATTTTAGATAAAAGGATATTTTATTTTTGAAATAAATGAAAAATAGAGCGTAGGTTGTGGATGACAATTTTTCCTATTGTGCAAATTTGGAAGTTCCATTTTAAAATTCTTATTAAGGGGTGGATAAATGGAAATGTTACTTGATTCAAGTGAGGTATATAAAATAGAAGGGTAAGAATGTCCTAAGGATTAGATAGAAATGACATTAGGAATTTATAATTAAAATAGAATTAGCAATCTAGTTAGAAATAATATTGGAGAAAACAACTGGAATAGGATAGGAAGAATGGATAATTTCGTATACTCATAGTGATTGCACGTATATTTTAGATTGACACTTAGATAGATGTTGCAATTACGGTATATTTGAGAAGTCCCCACTCTCGTGCTATTAAAATCTCTGCCAATGGTGGAAGCATAAATAGGACGAGTAATAAGAAAATAACAGGATGAAAGTTATCCTTTTCCACTCCACTTTTCATTGTTTAAAGCTATAGAAGATGTTTTGAAAAGAAAAAAAAGATGCTTTGGTATGATACTTGAGTATTGAGTGTTTCAAGTTAATAATCCTACTTTTAAAAAATGAAGTAAATTTTTATTGTACAAAGTCGTTGAAAAGGTAAAGTTGGTTAAAAAAGGGAAAATTTTTCACGGCTCCTTTTCAGAGACTAAGCAATTTTTGAATTTGATAAAAATGTTTCTAAGTTTATATTTTTTAAAAGGTAAATTTTTTGGATCAAGTACTCCATGATTCTGAAATTTTAATTTTATAAAGAATGACGATAACCAAACCAAAATTCTAATTTAATAGGGATCACTACCTAGGTAAGACGAGGTAAAAGTTTTAGGCTATAAATAAAATAGCTACAAATGCTCATAGGGTAGCAACAAGGAACCTTCCTTGAATATAAGGAATGTTGGCATGAATCTATGACTATTTTATTAGGAATGTGTGAAGCCATGAGAAGAACCTTCGAAGGAATGGGGAATGGTAGCATAGTATAACTTATCAAGTCCTAGGGTATACTCGCAGAAGGATCAATGATATATAGGAAGTGAATACCAAAATTTGAGAATGCTTTCAAGGGATTGCGATTGAGAGAATACAGTAGTTTGGTTGGAGACGAGAATAATAAGATGGCAAACCAACGTAAAGGATGTTGGTTAACTCAAGGTTAGAGACTGCAAGATAGGTGGTGGGGAAATTATTCCACCGGGTTAATTTTTCAAATAGTTATTCTAAATGAGCATAGTTAAATTTCTTACCCACTGTAGTGTGGGAATAACCCATAGTTTATCTTCTAATTGAAGTAATGGATAGACCTCATTTATTAGAAGCCAAGGAGGTAAGTTAAGTCATAGTTGAATATCATACTAGAAATGTCCATCTTTATTTAGTAAGGAGCATTAGGGCCACAACATCATTAACCCCAGTTGATGATGAATGGTAGCTTCCTGCAAATTTTGTTTTAGGAGCTTTGGGTTGTAATCGCTAGTTGTCTCATGTAGGTTAATTGAAAAGCATATAATATGGTATGTGATAAGTTCGTATTTTATCACTGGATTGTTTTATGGATGGGATTAGACCGTGTGTGTGTGTGTGTGTGTGTGTGTGTGTGTATAAACAGTGTAAACAAGGAAATCTTATAAGGACACTTAACTAGCGAGAAATTGCAGGTAAAACTGGAAGTTTATTTAATAAATTAGGAAATTAAGTTAGTAACTAGAAATTTAATATGCTTAAATTCCAAAACTTTAGAATTTTGGAAAAAATATATTTTAAGGAATGAAGGATAGGGAATGGTTGTTGTGAAATCAGGGTCACTATCCATAATCCCTAAAAGCTAAAATTTATAAATACGCTTGTAGGTAGTTTGAGAGAAAAAAATTCCCTAAATCTAAGATTAAATGCACAATACTAGGGTCAATCATATGCATTACCCCATTAACTGAGTTTCAATTACGTTGGGAGGTGGCTTGATTTGTTTTTAACGATGGAGAGGCAAATATTTTGGAAAATTTAGGGTTCAAATGATTTTGGAAAATTTTGGTCAATTGCTTTTGAAAAAAAAATGGTATTTAAATGCTTCTGGAAATTTCATTTTTCAAACTATTTTGCAAGATTGTTTGATGGGGGAAAAGTTTTCTATTGAAATTAAAAAATTCTGATTTTCGAATACCACATACTTAGCGTGTAGAACGTTGATATGTAAGTATATATGAATTATAATGTCCGATAAGGGAGACAGTATATAAAACATAAAGAATAGCAAGGAAAAATGCTGTTTTGGCTTTGGAATTTATATTTCCACACCTTGTTGATAGTAAACAAAATATTGCACTTTGGATAATTGTGCTTTAACGTCCAAAAATAAACTTTCTTATGCGAACCGTACTTGGAGTTGGAAAAGTTTTAGGGGCGAATGAGAAGGTTTCAAGATACAACGGAATAGGTATACAAAAGAAGGGTGAAATTGTAAAATTTTCAATCTAAATTCCTTTTTCGACATATGAATATAGGTTCAAAAACTGGATTTTCAAAAAATTTGAATGTTAAAAATTTATGCTATGTTTTCTTTCATAGGAATTGGATGCAAAATTGGTTGAACCACACTTCTACACGCGGGAGTGTGGAAAATTTTGTCTAAAAAATGATTTTTAATTTTTGAAAACTTGCATGCGTACAAAACTGTCAATATATATAGGTTGTTTGCATCATATTTCCAAAATGTTTTCAAAAGAGTGCATTCATGCAGGAGGTGCTAATTTATAATCATTCTGCATACATGTCTTATATGTTATGATACACCATGTGCTTATACAGATTTGGCTATAAAAATGGTTATACACTAATTGGTTAGATAACTCAGATTGGTTTCATGCTATATTGCATGATTCAATCCTTGAGGAATTTCGAAGATGAAATTCTTTTAAAGGAGAGAATGTAACAAGCCGTAAATTGACGTTATTTAATAAATAATTAATAAGACTCCAAAACCGAATTTGAGAAAACGATGGAATTTGTGATGAAACTTATGTCATTGTGTTCGTACCGATTTTTTAAGCAACTTTCATATTTGGAGTTTCGTGATCGGAGCTCAAACGAAGAAGTTATTAGAGTTGGAAGTTTCCAAAGCAAAAAATAATTTTAAAAAATAGAAATAAATAAACAATAAAAGCGCAGACCCCACCGATTGACTGTTGGCGGTCGATTACCTATAAGGTAGCGGTTGACCGGTCGTATGGCGATGGCTAGGGTTTGAACTTTGGCCAAATGACCCGGATTTAATTATTTTAATTTAATATTTACGGTTGATTCTAGTGCTTATAAATACAAGAATTAACCCTCACTTCCCTTCTTATATTTTCTAATTCAAGCAAGCTCTACCATTTTCCCTTCTCCATAATTTTTAAAAATTATAAAATATTTTGTTGTGTGTATAGACACACACAAAAAGCGAAGAAGGGGCGGAAAATAAAAGAGAAGAAAGGAAGAAGCGAATCAACGTTACGTAAGAAGAGGTAATTTCAATTATTATAAATCTATATTCCCCTTAATCCCAAATCTCTCCTTAGACCTGTGATTCTAATAGTATATATATCGTGTTAAACACATTCTTTTGGATTAGAATGGAAAATGAGTCAAGTAAAGGATGTATTCAGATTTTGGAGATTTGGAAAGCTATAAAAGTGAGTAGGAACTTATATAATTTATTTGTAACACTGAAATTTATATCGTAGGATTTTATTTAATTATTATGCCTAAAAAAGATCTGATGAATTGTATGTTTTAAAGCAAATGTATAGGAATATCGCCTACATATTTTATAAAATAGGTAACCCGAATAAGGAATAGTATGCACAATCTAATCCTGAAATTTGAATTTAGTCCCAAATATTTATTATTATAGAATGCTTGTTTATTCCAAATTTATAATTAGGTTGTAAATTAGGTTACCCTAGTTGACTTAGAATATGAATTTCTATATTTTAATTTATTTAGAGTGGGGTATAATTGAAATATATTTATTTTGTGTAATTTTCACAAATTATCCGACTTCTAAAATATGTACACAAGTGCGTTGTTTAAATTAACGAGGAATATACCAAAATGGAAAGAGATGTGAAAAGTCTAGATATTATTCTCCATAGTTTATAGTGCTTATTTCAATAAAAGGAAAGAGATAATTCCTTGTGATTTCATTTGGAGCAAAATTTCTTTGTTGGCAATTTATGGAAAGTTATAACGGTAATCCTTTCTGAAATGATAACTCTGATAAATTAAAATGTGGAAAAGAATGTCCTAGTTTAGGAATTAATAACTAGTAGAAAAAAATATACGTGAAACCGCGCATATCGATTAAAAATAAAAACACACGCACGCACATGTACACGCACATGCGCTCACTCACGCACGCATGCGTGCACACACACACACACACATATATATAACATGGTATATACATAATAGCATAATTTATGGTAATATCCGTATTTGTTATTATAGCATATTAAAATGTAGGATTAAAAAGGAAGGAATAGGAATTCCAAGATTTATGGACATTAACAACAAATTTAATGGACAATAAATTTGTAGTTAATAGAGAGTTAAATGAATTAAATTGGGATTGATTGGAGAATTTAATATGGAATTTATGGGAAAAGCGAGAGCATTAGTTAATCCATAAGGGATGACTAACCATTTATGAAAACCATTCTTCCGGGAGGGAGGACAATAGGTCGAGCTCCAGGAATAAGATCGACGCGGAAATTCAATTTCCTGCTTGAGAGGAAGAGAAGTGACTTTACCGAAACATCAGGATAATCCTTGACTATCAAGGAGTCAAGATCACTGGGCTGAGAATCAAGCAAAAAGATAGATCTGTCCACGTAACAGTGAGGCATTCACCATACGATCAGAAGAGAATTACTCGAATCGTCTACTAGAGAAACGATTCAGGCTTTGTTAGAGATAATAGCATCAAAACCAAGGATATGGAAATCTTTGATGGATCGATGCCTTTTGTAAAGGATTTTCACCCCTTTACATATCATACTAAGATTGGCGGAACCGCAAATGGGATGGGTCATACATAAGGACGAAGTTGCCAATCGAGGTGGCAAGATGCTAAGAAATGAAGCTATGGGATGATCCGGTGTCAAAAAGAACATGAACATGAAAAGACAGGAATGGATTTCAGAACAAAGGGAAGAGTTCCAAAATCCGAAAGAAATCATAATCTAGGAGGATCCTAACGAAGAATTTCAAGCTCGAACGAATATGATCCTACAGTTAGTTCTACTCATTCTAGGGTATCACTACCCTATCTCTAGTGATTTTCTCCTCCATATGCTAAGTTTTGCCTAAACCAGAGCTCTGATACCACTTCTAACGACCTGGTATTTCGAACCATTCAAATCGATAATAATCCGCACATTTCAGACTTGAATTGCTCAAAACAACAGATTGTTAATTTATATTTGGCAAAACTTAGCATAACAGTAAATAAAATCAATCATAGAATCACAAACACGGAGTAATATAAAAATAAGCAGCGAAATAGATAAATAGCAGTTTATGAAGCTACTACAACATCAGAGTCTGTAACAAATACAACGGAATCTCAAATACAAATGAATATCTAATACATAAGCAACTGACAAGTTTGAACATAAATGACTAGAATAAACCGAAAGCTGGATAGATAGGTCTTCAGACAAAGCTTCAATCTCCAAATGTGAGTTTCAAATGCTGTGATACTCAGTCTGACCCGAGCATAAAGCAAACACAAAACACTCGAGTCAGGATTAACATTCTTATAACAGTAAATTCAACTCAAGTGAAATGTCAACTGAAATACAAATAACTTACAGGATATTTAGGATTTCCATTCTCTAAGGATCCATGGAACTATCTACTATGTAGTAATATACGCTATTATAATATGTCTATCAGTAATGTAAAGTATTAAAATAGCGTTAAGGTGTTACCCATATCCCCCTTAACACATTTTATATATTCTCATAGCATATACAGTACCGTAAGCTCCACCAAACCGGTGGTTTACTCAGAGGGCACTCCATAGGTACGGTAAAAAAAAACTCGTAGAAGGCGCGATAGGGCATGTGAACACAGCACGCGAAGCAATGCCAGGGTAGAAATTCCGTTTGCGGATCCGGACTAGTGGTAACGCATAGTAGCTAGTACCGCCAACCTCAAGACTCACTCCCAAATCAAAGGTGCATCCAATCAAATCACAAAGTAATAGAATGGTGTCGAAGAAATGTGTGTGGTAGGAGGAATGACCTTACTTGGCTCGGTATGGCTCCTGTTTTAGTCACATCTAAGCTGACTCATGGGATTTAGGACTACGTAAATACCTCATACAGAATTGTTCGCCAAACCATCCTACTTCATTCTGGAATCTCCACCATGTACACAGTTGTTAAAATCATTTTCATTATTGGCGGAGAGTATGACAATATCAGATCTCTTTAATAACCGAACGCTTATTTCACACCGTGTTCATTTTATAAAATCACTTTTATAATCATTTCAAATAGTTCGTACTTCATATCGAAAAATCATTTCCATTTCAAAATCATATCACTTTTGAAATCATATTCACTTTAAAATCAAATTTATTTCCAAAATCTTAGCCACAAAAACAGGTTAAACCATCATATCAAATATTTGCATTTAAATCCATTAAATCTAAATCATAACAATTCCAACTTAAATAGTTTAAATATTGAAAATAGTTTATATATTGATCTAGTTATAAATTAAAAATAGTTTATATGTTTAAAAATAAGTTATAAATTGAAAATAGTTTATATATTTAAAAAGAGTTTATATACTAAAATAGTTTATATCAAAATAATTCAAATTAGAATTGTTTCCTCCAGTTTCGCCAATTCAAATTTACTTTGGTTTCAAAAATTCAATTTAAATCAATCTCAGTTCAACGACTTCAGTTAAAAAGGTTATTGAACTACCATTTCAAATTCAATAGGCTTCAAAGTTTAAATCTTCAAACATATACAATAAGTAAATTCGATAAATTTCATTTATATTTCAAGATTCAACTTTAATTTTATTTAAATTTGAAATATTCACTTAATCATTTATAATGACATTTAAATAAAATCTCCAATTACCAATTTAAATCAAACTAAATATTCAATTTAAATTTATTTAAATTTGAAAATATTTATTTAATCACCTTTAAATCAAAATCAAGTTATAAAATCATACCTTCAAAATCTCAAATTCAATAAGTTTCAAATCAATTTTATTTAAATATTATTCTAAAACAAATATAATTTCAAATCGATTCTAATTTATCTTTCCAACCATACTTTACTAAAGTTATTACAAAATCTATTTTTAAAATATTAATGAATTTTTTATATAAATACATAAACATATTATTTATATATATACTAATTAAATTAAATTTCATTAAATTAAATTTTATTATTAAACTTTATTTTATATAAAATCTTATTTTATATATTTTTAAAATAATGAAATTTTATGTAAAATCTCAAAATTTATATTTCAAAACTAACTTATAATTTAAAATTTCCAAAACATATAATTTCATAAATCTAATTTTCACATATATAAAAACAACATTTATATGTTATATTTTAAAAATCAACATTTATTTAAACCTATATATTTCGTTTCAAAACTTTGGAAATCATTTTCAAAATATAAACCAACGGTGTCCGTATATAATTTTCTTTCATATGGTCAAGGGATACAGAAGTTTATCATTTCAATCCGCAATTTAAATATTTACGGGTATATATCATTTCAACCTGTAATCCAAAAATTTCTAAAATCGATGAAAATTGCTTGGGTTTGTCATTTCAACCCATAACGATTTTCCCTTATTCTATAAGATTATTCAGGTATGTATCATTTTAACCCATAAGGAATTCCTAAACTAACAGGGTGCTTGCAGAGTGAGAACAAATATGATAAGATAACATATCAACAACAGGCATATATCAACCGTAACAAAATTCAAATATATATATACAACCGATTATGGTATCATATGTCATAGGTGAGCAATTGCAGATAATGACATATCATATTTAATAATTAAATAACTTAACAATTCAGATTAATGACATATTTCAATCGTTATTTCATGTGAACTAAATGTACAAAATATAAGAATGTTAATCGTGAATGATTGCTCACCTTTCGAGTCTAGAGAACCACGGAAATGAACACGACGCTGACTCGGATAAGGACATGGATAAGCACACGAAGGAAAGCAATACTGCCACGACAAATTCTGGGCAGCGGCGACTAGATGACTAGAATTCAATGAAAATGAATCAAAGCTAGAGATTGATGGAACAAAATATGTGTGCATATTTTTCTTCTTAAAATCACTGTTCAATTTAAAATCCATATTTAAAATAAAATTACATGTTATATTTCAAAAATCATTATTTAATAAAACCTATATATTAAAATCACAATGTTAATATATTATATAATATATATATATAATATGTAAAGATCAAAATATCTATATATATATTATATTTTTAAAAATCTATATATACTATATTTTAAAACACATATATTTAACATCAAAATATATATTACGTTTTTTTTTTTCAATATTTAGTTTAAAACACATATTTAATAAAATAAAAATCTCTTTATATGTAGTTCAAAATCATTTCTTTCTTCAACGTATTAAATCTAAATCAAAATATCAACATATTTTTTAAAATCAAGTTCTATATATACTACATATTTTTCTATATTTATTTCCAAAGCCAAACTGTCCATATATATATTACATGCAGTAAAACACTTATAATAAGTCTTATAATATATAAATTAAAAGCAAGCGGGAGAACATACAGTTTAGAATGTAAGTACACTTATATATATACACATACTCCATTTTTTCTCAAAGAAGTAGATGGAAGGCAACAGGCTGGGGAAAGTGCTGTTGGCTGTCGCTCAGGTGATGGTGTTGCTACGTTTCGGTGGCTACTGGAAGAAAGGGGAGGAGGATAAGGCGGCTTTGGGTCGGAGGCGTTCAAATGGCTGGGAGGTTTTTATTCGCATGCTTTGGCCATGAAAATGGTAGCACGACTGTGTTCACGGGTGGGGATGTGGTGTGTGTTGTTGCTTGGTGCGGAGAGGGGAAAGCAAGTGGAGGGTTGAGCTGACTGCGAGGGGAGGTGGACGGAGGGACTTGTCTGTGGTGTCAGAGTGTTTAGCGTACGCAGAAAGAGGTGGCTACGTGCTTAGTTTGCCGAGGTTAAAGGCGGACGTGGCTGAGAAGGTGGGTGGGATGTGCTCGGTGGCGGATTGCTAACGTTAGCAATTGGAAAGGAGCAGGCTCTCAAAAAATAATATAACGTATGTATATAAATTCATAAAGCATAAAAGAAGAAAGGAAGAAGTAGGCGAATACGGCAGGAAAGAGATGCTCAGGCAATATAAGACTTATGTACTATATTATATATTTATTATAATTTTTTTAAAACCTAAATGAAAGAGAATACAAAAGGAAGAATATGAATCAACCAGAATCTAATATGTTGAATGGTGGAGTAGCACTGAATTTCAGGAAATATTTGTGGCTACCGACCATTGGTTTCTCCCTAAAAACATACGAAAGGACACAGGGAACCAAGGCACAAAAATGGGTACCAATGCGGCTAACCATTTTATAGATTTCGCCGCGTACCAGACACCGACATGCACAAATGAATATACCGTGCAGATCAGCATGACAAGATGAACAGAATAATACATGGATATCGGCGATACGATCATCCTATCAAAAGTCTAATTTTTTTTATCTTTATGAAAAATTCAGTTAATTACATTATAAAAAGCGTTAAAATTTACGAGTCATTACAAAATTCAGGCCTATCATGGTGCGAGTTGTTACATCTCACAGTAGTCTGACTATTCGTAAATGCTAGTAACCAGATTTGATAAGAAGGCTTACTCTACAAAATTGGAACTAACCCCATCCTCCTTGGATACTTATTATGGACGATGTTTCACATCATTTCCAAAGTTATACTGTTTGTAGCCAGATTAGCCGGGTAGACTTTTGTGTGCTTTTGACTGACCTCGCATCCCTATAACTTAGTTATGATTCCACTCCCCTAACATACTACCATGTATATACCCCATCACATTTCGCATTAAGGCCATAAAAAGAAAACTCCTTATTCCTCCTTTAATTATGGAATAATTTCCATAATTGTTTTTAACTTACTTCCTAAGAGTTTAACGTTAATTACTAACCTATTTATTCTATATGATATGACTAATACGATGTTAATTACTGGTTAATAATATACTTATATGTTATATTTTTATACATACGTAATCTAGGTTAACTAATATTCCTAAGCATGCGAAGATTTTCGCCTCATATTCTAATCATTTTAAATATCAAAACTTCTAATTCGTACAAGTCTAACTCCATACAATAAATTACAAATTAGTTAATATCTTTAACCAAACAATAGACCGACATTAATAAAATAGAATCAAATACTCAACTTACTTTATGTATTAACATGGTATAATCAGTGCCTCAATTTTAAGGAATAAAACTTACAATTTAAACCCTTTATAGTCTATACAACTTATACATATAAAAACTTGAGATGAAAATGGGATTCATATTTAAATTAGAAAATAGGCCATGCAAACTATGAATTGGAGCATTCATATTTATGCACCATTTCCTAACTTATTTTCTTTTTAGAACCTTTTATCACAATAAAATAGAACAATTGGAAGTGAATAGAATCTGAAATATTCAGATTGCAACAACAACAAAAAATACAATTTTAATATAAAACAATTGAAATTCCAATAATATAAGAATTGATGTTTCATTTGGGGGAATTTTGGGGTTTGAGTTTTAGAGTTTTCATGGGGAACAAAATTCCCCAAGGCATAAAATAAATCTAAACTTCAACTATACAAACACTAAAATGTGAAAAACTAAAATTTCCACTCACAGATGGTTTCTAGCTTCCTTTTGGATTTGATTATGCCTTTTCCTAATGGCTCCTTTAGATTTATTCTCTTTGAAATGTATAATAATTCAATCGTATATTAGATTCAGAAAGCAAAGATTAGGGAAGAATAGAAATAGAAAAATGTATATTTATATAAAATTATTACCATTTTCCCTTAAACTTAAACTCTTAAATCTAATCGAGAGAGAAGACAGAAAGAGCTTTGCGAGCATTTCAAATATTTTTGTGAATAAAAGTGAGGGGGCAGACCTCTTATTTGAAATGGTTAGAGGTCATCCAGGCCGTAGGATTTAAGTTGGTTTAAAATAAAAAATCTATGTCATTTGCATCTAATAAAACCCTAGCCACCACTCAAAGCACCGGTCGATTGCTCACTCTCAAGCAGTCGACCACTAGCGATCGACCTGCTAGTGGACCGATCAGGGTGATGGGGTCAATCGGTCCCCTTATTTCGAACGTAATTTATTACTGCCATTTATTATTGTTTGTTTCCTGTTTTTTTTTGTAATTAACGTTAATGTTTATTTTATTGTTTCCTTAAACCTAAGATTCTCATCAATGTTAAAATATTTATTGGTGTTTTAAATTTAAAACGTCAACATTAACTAAATTTTTAAATTTAAATTCACTTCGAATTATTTTAAATTCGAAAACTTCAAACATCAATAAATTTTCCATTTGAGCTACGATTACAAAAATTTATATATAAAAGATGATCAGGAAATCTCCAGGAATGCAATGGTGTAACTTTTGTGGCCAAAGTTGGATATGCACAAAATTTCCATATTAGTAATTAATTTCTAATTAATTTTTATGACATGTTACATTCTCCCCTACTTAAAAAGGATATCGTCCCCAAAATCCCTAAGGGATAAATAGTGTAACGCGCACTCTACAACCATGTTATACAACCAAGTTATCTAAACAACTATCTACTTAGCCAAAAGTGTTGATTATGTATGCAACATACTGTAGGTGAGCTCAGTCCTAGCATAGCATGAATGCAAAATCGTGACATATATGCAAGCATCCTAAGTATGCATAAAATTCTACATGAGTGCAAAAATAATCAAAAAAAAATATGGCAATCATCCCCTACCATCCAATCTATCAACCACGATGCTACCAAAAACCTAAATTTTTGGGAGAGGAAGTTTACTAAAGAAAAGCTTGGGATGAGAAGGTTTCATCTTCTCTTCAGGTCCTATGTGCTTGCCATTGGATTATCTCATCATTATACTCGGGCAAGCCTAATTTCTTTATCGTGGAGCTTCCTAGTTCTGTGTACCACTATGCATGCACTAACATGGGGTGCTATCGGTGTTGTCTCAATATGTACTAATTGACCAGGCTCCATTATGGTGGTGGTGTCATAAAAGCATTTCCTCAAGTGCGAAACATGAAAGACATCATGGACTACGACGAATCAAATCTGGTCCAAGTAGAATTTTTTTCTATGGTTTCCCACCAACAATTAGGCAGTTTGTATGGCTTTTCATATGACGATTCAAAGGGTTCCATGCCTATCATCATTTGTAACTATTATTGTACGCGAACTCTACTAAGGGTAAGTGGTGTTCCCAATGTCCTATGAAATCCATGATGAAAGCCCTCAACAAATCCTCGAAAATCCTATTCACCATTTCCTTCTAACCGTCAGTGTGTGAATGGTAAGCAGTGCTAAGATTCGATATCATTTCTAAAGCTGACTGCGAACTCCTTCAAAATTCGCTAGTGAATAAGGGGTCCCTATCACTAATTCATTTCTAAAGCTGACTGCGAACTCCTCCAAAATTCGCTAGTGAATAAGGGGTCCCTATCACTAATGATGCTAACTAGAACTCCGTGCAGTTGTACTACTTCTTAAATATAAATTTATGCTAAAGATGTTGAAGTACTGTTACTCCTAACAGAAATAAAGTGGGCGCTTTTAGTGAGTATATCCACTATTACCCAAATAGCTTCATTGCTTCTTTGACTTCTACGCAACCCCTCTATAAACTCCATCAGCATATGCTCCCATTTCAAGTTGGTACTTCTAGCGGTAACAAAAATCCTCTAGGCTACCGTGGACTGCCCTTGTTCCACTTTTATTTTTTGGCACATCAAACGCCTAGAGACAAATTCCGCTACCCTCTTCTTCATCACCGGTCAATAGAAAATTCACTTCATATCCCTCTACAGTTTATTTCCATTGAGGTGAATGGTCATCCGAGAATGGTGACACTTAGCCAGAACTTCCTCCAAAACATTCTCTACCAAAGGAACATAAATGCATCCATCTCTTCTTAAACATCCTCTTCTATCGCATATCTGCCGCCATGAGGGAAGTGTTCTCCTCTACTCAACTTGCCCAAAATATATACTTATCCCCACATCCTACTTTTTCTCTTACCCAATGCGGTCCATCAATGCTGGCATAACCTCCATTGCTGCCAAATATCCCAAAGTGGGTTTTGTTGGTGGTTGGAAATTGAAATTCGAGAGAAACTCCAATTGCCTCCATTCCTATATAACACCTAAAGTAGCATGCCTCCGGCTAATGGCATCGGCGAAACCATTCCCTTTTCCGAGGGTGTACAATATCTCAAAGTCATATTGTACTATAAATTCCATCCAACACCACTGCCTAAGATTCAAATCTTTTTAAGAAAATAGGTATTTGATGGATGTTAGCGAATAAATCAAACCTTTCTCCTAAAGATAGTGTCTCTACATCTTCAAAGCAACAACGAAAACTGCTAATTCTAAGTTGTGAGTTATGCACCTCTTCTCATGGTCCTTCAACTACCTAATCGCATAGGCTATCACTCAACCTTCTTGCATAAGAATAGCTCCTAATCCCGTACCACATGTGTCAGTCTAAATGGTGAATGACTTCGTTTCATTGGGAATGGTAAGTACTAGCACACTAGTCAACAACTCCTTTAGCTTATCGAATGCTTCTATGAATTTCTTATTCCGTGCAAAAACTACATTTTTCTTCGTTAAGCGAGTTAGTGGGACTGCTATCTTTGTGCAGTCCTTGATGAATTTCCTGTAGTAACCCGCCAGCCCAAGAAAACTCCTAACTTCCATGGCCTTCTTCGAAATCTTCTAGTCTTGAATAGCTTTCACCTTTGTAGGATCTACATTCAATCCCTTCTCGGAAACAATATGACCGAGAAATCTCACATCCTTCTTCCAAAAACATATATTCTTAATTAGCCCCTAAACAACATGACTGAGAAATTTTACCTTGCAGTCCTTAACGACATGTCCCTTCTTTTAACGTCTACGACATGTTATACTTCCCTTCTTAATCTTCCCCTTGGACTTCTTATCAGCTCAAAATAATCGCTTCTTAGCTCCACCTTGATTTTATGCCGATCCCACCTTCTCCTTGGTACCACTAGTTTGCAGCAGGGCCATTTCAACTACCATTCCATAAGTAGCACACACAGGCATTTGGGTTAAAAGTAGCTCCATACATAGAGAATTTGGGCCTTTAACGAAATTCATAGCCTTCTTCATAGGGAAGTCAATCAAGCTCAATCTAAACTTGGCCAATTCCATGAACTTACTGATACACTGCTTTAACGTAAAGTCACCCTGCCTAAGTTGTATAAACTTCTCCGGTTACAAACTTACTTTATCTCTAGACATGAAACGCGACTCAAAGCGAATTCTGAATTTAGCCCAAGTGATTCCTTCCTCGGCATTCTCCTTAGCCATTATAGTCCACTAATTTAGGGCCTCTCCTTTTAGATGTCATGCAGTCATCCTCCTCTTGATCCGGTCTTCCTATCCATCCTAAAATATATGTTTACGGCCGTTAATCCAAGCTTTTATCTCCATGAAACCTTCAGCCCGTATACACTCTTCCTTCCATACTTTGAATTTTTTTACGCAATTTGGGGAAATCTAGTGCGTAAGGTGCTGCTTCAGCAGGCGGGGCAATGGGCGCCACTGGTGCAGCTTGTTGAGGAATAGAGACTTGCCCTACATGCCTCTGGTATTGCTTGAACCATTTTGGCATCCCTCTAATTATGGGTATTTCTTGGGTGGGCGGTTCCCAGTGTCAGAGGAATGATTTTAGCTATAATCAACTATTTGTAGGTTTAAACTTTTAGTTACAACTCCCTAAGATAGTATTATTTGCTGAAATAAATATTTGCCTAGTGATTTTGGATATATTCAAATAAGTATACATACATACAGATATATACATACATATATAGTAAGGTTTTGAAAAATAATTTCAAAAATAACAAATATGCGCTCTTACATATACCTATCCCAGTTGATCGGGTAACATAAGCTTTGATACCAAATGTAAAATATAATAACAGAAATAAGTACCTATTTCATAAAAATTCAAATCTTAGAAATACAAAATATCATCTTAAATATAATACCCAGAATAACAACTTGTCTAAAATCGGGTACTGTAAAATATATCAAAAACATAAATAGACAGATAAATTGCCATAAGACATTGCCACCACCTTCATCTTCTCAATCAGCACCGTCTCCCCAAACCTATGTATTGTAATAAGGAGGTGGTTAGAACAACAATGCCTGATGAATGAAAATCTCAAGTCTTACCATAATAGTATTTGGGCAGTATCATTTAGGTAAAAAAAAAATATGTCTTATACATCCTATACTATATCATATATAGAGTACCTCTAACTATAATCAAGAAGTCCTTTCTAGTTTAACTCGATAATGTACCTTCAATTGTAGGCCAATGGCCCTTCCCAATCCAATGAAACATCTGTCAATCATGTCCAAACAATGCGAGAGAAAGTACCCGAGCCACTTAATACATCTTAAATGAGAATTGGGTAAACTCCAACCATTTAATACCCGATCCTAGGTAGATTCCCATCATTTAATATCTGATTCAGGATGGACTCCTCTCTGGCACCCCCTAACCGACATCACATGAAATCTCATCAGGCCATTTAATACTTCATTATAAGAAGAGACGGCCCTACAATAGACACTTAATACCTTGATCTCGAAGTGGACCCCTTCCGAGATTCCTTACTACTGCACCTAAATGATAATCTCGACCATTTCATACTTAAGTGGGAAGGAGGCGGACCCTACAACAATCACTTAATACCTTCGACCCAGAAGCAGGCCCTATGCATTATGACTCCAAACTGTGATGTCTCATATTAGTCCGACTAATTGTAGTTGCTGGTAGCCTAATTAGCTGGACAGACCTACCTTAACAACGCATCCTCCCTACGTACTTATTATAGGAGATGTCTTACATTAGTCCCAAAGCCACACTACTGGTAGCCAGATTAGCTGAGCAAACTTCTGTGTGCTTTTGACTAACCTCGAAACCCTATAACTTAGTTAAATTTCCATTCCCCTAACATATTACCACATATATACACACTTTACGCATTTCGTATTAAGGTCATATAATGAAAACTCTTTATTTCACCATTAATTACGGATTACTTTCCATAATTATCTTTAACTTCCTTCATAAGAATTTAGAGTTAATTACTAACATATTTGTTCTATACGATACGACCAATACAATTTTAATTACACGTTGATAATATATTTATAAGTACTTAATTTAGGGTGACAAAATACTTCTAAGCATGCGAAAATTTTCGCTCCTATACTAATCGTTTTAGTGCCAAAAACTTCCAATTTGTACAAGTCTAACTTCATACAATAACTTACAAATCAACTAAACAATAGACTAGCATCAATAAAATAGAATCAAATACCCAACTTATTTTATATGATATGGTAGAAACAGCGCCTCTATTTCAAGGAGTAAATCTTACAGTTTAAACCCTTTATATTTTATTCAACTTTTACATATACGAACTTAAAATAAAAAATGGATTCATATTTAAATTATGAAAATAGGCAGTGCAAAATACCAATAGGAGAATTCATACTTCAAATGCCATTTTCTAACTTATTTTCTTTTTTCAGAACCCTTTATCACAACAAAAGAGAAAAGTTGGAGGTGAAATAAAATACAAAATATTCATATTGCAACAATAAGACAAATTCTACAATTTTAATAAAAAATTAAAATTCCTTTAACATAAGAATTGATGTTTTATTTGGCGAAATTTTGGGGTTTCGTGAATAAAATTTTTCAAGGCATAAAACAAAACCAAACTTCTATTATACAAACGCTAAAATGTGAAGAACTAAGAAATCCACTTACAGATGGTTTCCAACTTCCTTTTGGATTTGATTATGCTTATTCCTAATTGCCCCTTTGGATTTCTTCTCTTTGAAATGTACAATAATTCATTTGTATATTAGATTCAGAATATAGAGATTGAGGAAGAATAAAAATAGAAAAATGTATATTTATATAAACCTGTTACCTTTCCCCTTGAACTCGAACTCTTGAATGTAATCGAGCAAGAAGACTGACAAGGCTTCGCTAGCATTCTAGATATTTCTATGAATAAAAGCGAAAGGGTTAGCTTCTTATTTATAGTGGTTAGAAGGCGTCTAGATTAATAAAATCTGGGATGTTCACATCTTACAAAACCTTAACCTCCAGTCAAAGCACCGATCGATCGCTCACCCTTAAGTGGTCGACCACTAGCAATCTACCGATCAGGGTGAGGTGGTCGACCGGTCCCCTTATTTGGAATGTAATTTATTGCTACCCTTATTTTGGTTTGTTTCCTATTTTTCTATAACTAATTGTTATCCCACCTTTTGGTCAAGGTCGGGATATCAACAAATGGGTGGGAAAGAATGGATATCAGGATTGAAGATTAATTGGCAATAAGGTTATGATGGATGTCGACCAAGTTTGACCAAGCTCCAATCAAGGTGAAATTGACAGAAAATGAAGAGCAAGACTAGAAAAGGCTATGTTTCAAATTTCAAGTCATACGGAGTTTATTTACTCAAGAAATTGATGGATACGTGCACAAGATGTCCCATTCGAATGGATACGAATTCGTATCGATCCAGCGTGGATACGAACGAATTATTCGTGTCCATCGATATGGATACAAACACGTTGTTCATATCGATCAAGAAGAAGGGTACGATGTGTTTCGATTCAGTGGATATGAACTTGGATTGAATAGATAGGTGCATGATGATTTGTTCGACTCAATGATTTCGTATCGATCAGCATGGAACGTAGCAGTATACTTCGATTCGATTGACTTCGTATTGACGAAGTGCGAATTGGTTGGATAGGTGCATAGGTGTACTTCGTATCGATCATTGCTATATTGATATGAAGGGAAAGCAATGATTTTAGGACTCTGATTGGACATTTCGTATCGATCGCTTGTGGATCGATACGAAGAAGGCACTTGGGAGCGATACAAAGAAGGTAGATTTCATGGATACGAGGTAACAGACAAGAATAGATGGATGCAAAGCCAAACAGCACAAAGCTTGGATACGAGCTTTAAATATGCGTAATTTGAAGGAAGAAGCGTTAGACACGGCATGAAAAATGGATCTAGCCTTGAAAATAGTGCCACGTCGCTAACACGCATGTGCTTGGTATCGATACAAATAAGTATCGATACAAATTGATCGACATAAGCCAAGTAGCATAAAGAGAGTTCTAATTCGTATCGATCATATCTTAAGGTTTACAAATCCAAATGCCACCAAATTATCACAGAAGGTTGCGTACAGCCTCAAGAATGTTGGTGATTGATCTCGGCTCGATTGGGCAAGATTTGGATCGATACGAATCTCGTTCATATCGATCACGGATCGATTCAAAATCGCTCAAGATCGATCGCATGGGCCCACCCACATGAGAGAAGGAGTCTCCCGAGATCTGAGCGAGATATTTGCAGCCTACACCTATAAATAGCATCCGAAAGCCTATAGAAAGGGACTTTTGATTCTGAGACATACAGACTCTGCCGAAATCATTATTATACTCAAACTTCACTGCTTTACTTGAAAATTACCGTTGTAATCCGCTGTAACCAGCGAGCAAAGTCAATAAAAGATTATCTTTTGAAGTGGACGTAGACCGGAGATAGCCGAACCATGATAGAACTTGTATCTCTATCTACTTCTTTCCGTTTTAAGTTTGTTATTCTTCATTTTTATCCTCTGCATTATTTATATCTATAATCTGTAATCGTATACTGCTGATCTGTGTTCATATACCGGTGCTTTCACAATATTTGGGGTTTGTGACAAATTTTGGCCCAAACACTAATGTTAATATTTATTTTAACATTTGCTTAACCCTATGATTCTCATTAACTTTAAAATATTCATTAGTGTTTAAATTTCAAACGTCAGCATTATTTAAAATTTTAAATATAAATTCTCTGAATTATTTTAAATTCAAAAACTTCAAACATCAATAACTTCTCCATTTGAGCTCCAATTACAAAACATCTGTATGAAAGTAGATCAGAAAATTACTACGAATGCAACAGTGTAACCTTTGCGGCCAAATTTTAACATTTGAAAAAAAATCATTTTAGCCTTATCACTAATTAATTAATTTCTTATTAATTTTTAAGGGATGTTACATTTCTTCTAGTGGTCAATAGAAAATTCACTTCATATCCCTTTACAGTTTATTTCCATCAAGGTGAATGGTCATCCGAGAATGGTAACCCTTAGCCAGAACTTCCTCCATAACATCCTCCACCAAAGGAACACAAAGGCATCCATCTCTTCTTAAACATCCTCTTCTATCGCATATCTGCGGCCATAAGGGAAGTGTTCTCCTCTACTCAACTTACCCAAAATATATACTTGTCCCCACATCCTACTTTTTCTCTTACCCAATGCGGTCCATCAATGCTGGCATAACCTCCATTGCTGCCAAATATCCCAAAGTGGGTTTTGTTGGTGGTTTGAAATTGAAATTCGGGAGAAACTCCAACTGCCTCCATCCCTATATAACACCTGAAGTAGCATGCCTCCAGCTAATGGCATCGGCGAAACCATTCCCTTATTCGAGGGTGTATAGTATCTCAAAGTCATATTGTACTATAAATTCCATCCGACACTACTGCCTAAGATTCAAATCTTTCTAAGAAAATAGGTATTTGATGGATGTTAGTGAATAACTCAAACCTTTCTCCTAAAGATAGTGTCTCTACGTCTTCAAAGCAACAACGAAAACTGCTAATTCTAAGTTGTGAATTGTGCACCTCTTCTCATGGTCCTTCAATTACCTAATAGCATAGGCTATCACTCAACCTTCTTGCATAAGAATAGCTCCTAATCTCGTACCACATGTGTCGGTCTAAATGGTGAAAGACTTCGTTTCATTGGGAATGGTAAGTACTAGCACACCAGTCAACAGCTCCTTTAGCTTATCGAATGCTTCTGTGCATTTCTTATCCCGTGCAAAAACTACATTTTTCTTTGTTAAGCGAGTTAGTGGGACTGCTATCTTCGTACAGTCCTTGATGAATTTCCTAATGTAACCCGCCAGCCCAAGAAAACTCCTAACTTCCATGGCCTTTTTCGAAATCTTCTAGCCTTGAATAGCTTTCACCTTTACAGGATCTACATTCAATCCCTTCTCAGAAACAATATGACCGAGAAATCTCACTTCCTTCTTCCAAAAACATATATTCTTAATTGGCCCCTAAACAACATGACTGAGAAATCTTACCTAGCAGTCCTTAACGACATGTCCCTTCCTTTAACATCTATGACATGTTATGCTTCCCTTCTTAATCTTCCCCTTGGACTTCTTATCAGCTTAAAATAATCGCTTCTTAGCTCCACCTTGATTTTATGCCGATCCCACCTTTTCCTTCTCTTTGGTACCACTAGTTTGCAGCAGGGCCATTTCAACTATCATTCCATAAGTAGCAGACACGGGCGTTTGGGTTAAAAGTAGCTCCATACGTAGAGAATTCATGCCTTTAATGAAATTCATAGCCTTCTTCATAGGGAAGTCAATCAAGCTCAATCTAAATTTGGCTAATTCTGTGAACATACTGACATACTCCTTTAACGTAAATTCTCCTTGCCTAAGTTGTATAAACTTCTCCGATTACAAACTTACTTTATCTCTAGACATGAAACGCCACTCAAAGCGAATTCTGAATTTAGCTCAAGTGGTTCCTTCCTCAGCATTCTCCTTAGCCATTACAGTCCACTAATCTAGGGCCTCTCCTTTTAGATGTCATGTAGTCATGCTCCTCTTGCCCCGCTCTTCCTATCCATCCTAAAATATATGTTTACGGCCGTTAAACCAAGCTTTTATCTCCACAAAACCTTCAGTACGTATACACTCTTCCTTCCATACTTTGAAAATCTTTACATAATTTGGGGAAATCTAGTGCGTAAGGTGCTGCTTCAACAGGCGGGGCGGTGGGCGCCACGGGTGCAACTTGTTGAGGAATGGGGACTTGCCCTACATGCCTCTGGTCTTGCTTGAACCATTTTGGCATCCCTCTAATTGTGGGTATTTCTTGGGTGGGGGATTCCCAGTCTCAGAGGAATGATTTTAGCTATAATCAACTATTTGTAGGTTTAAACTTTTAGTTACAACTCCCTAAGAAAGTATTATTTGCTGAAATAAAATATTTGCCTAGTGACTTTGGATATGTTCAAATAAGTATACATACATACATATATAGTAAGGTTTTGAAAAATAATTTCAAAAATAACAAATATGCGCTCTTACATATACCTATCCCCATTGATCGGGTAACATAAGCTTTGAAACCTAATGTAAAATATAATAACAGAAATAAGTACCTATTTCATAAAAATTTAAATCTTAGAAATACAAAATATCATCTAAAATATAATACCTAAAATAACAACTTGTCTAAAATTGGGTGCCGTAAAATATATCAAAAACATAAATAGACAGACAAACTGCCATAAGACATTGCCACCACCTTCATCTTCTCAATCAGCACCGTCTCCCCAAACCTATGTATTGTAATAGGAGGTGGTTAGAACAACAATGCCTGATGAATGAAAATCTCAAGTCTTACCATAATAGTATTTGGGCAGTATCATTTAGGTAAAAAAAATGTCTTACACATCCTATACTATATCATATATAGAGTACCTCTAACTATAATCCCGAAGTCCTTTCTAATTTAATTCGATAATGTACCTTCAATTGTAGGCCAATGGCCTTTCCCAATCCAATGAAACCACCGTCAATCATGTCCAGACAATGTGAGTGAAAGTACCCGAGCCACTTAATACATCTTTAATGAGAATTAAGTAAACTCCGACCATTTAATACCCGATCCTAGGTAGATTCCCATTATTTAATATCTAATTCAGGATAGACTCCTCTCTGGTACCCCCTAACTCACATCACATGAAATTTCATCGGGCCCTTTATTACTTCACTATAAGAAGAGACGACCCATTAATAGACACTTAATACCTTGACCTCGAAGTGGACCCCTTCCGAGATTCCTTACTACTACACCTAAATGATAATCTCGACCATTTCATACTTCTTAAGTGGGAAGGAGGCGGACCCTACAACAATCACTTAATACCTCCTATCCAGATGCAGGCCCTATGCATTATGACTCCAAACTATGATGTCTCACATTAGTCCGACTAATTGTAGTTGCCGGTAGCCTGATTAGCTGGACAAACCTACCTTAACCACGCATCCTCCCTAGGTACTTATTATAGGAGATGTCTTACATTAGTCCCAAAGCCACACTACTGGTAGCCAGATTAGCTAAGCAAACTTCTGTGTGCTTTTGACTAACCTCGAAACCCTATAACTTAGTTAAATTTCCATTCCCTTAACATGTTACCACATATATACACACTTTACGCATTTCGTATTAAGGTCATATAATGAAAACTCTTTATTTCGCCTTTAATTACGGATTACTTTCCATACTTATCTTTAACTTCCTTCATAAGAATTTAAAGTTAATTACTAACATATTTGTTCTATACGATACGATCAATACACTTTTAATTACACGTTGATAATATATTTATAAGTATGTAATTTAGGGTGACTAAATACTCCTAAGCATGCGAAAATTTTCACTCCTATACTAATCGTTTTAGTGTCAAAAACTTCCAATTTGTACAAGTCTAACTTCATACAATAACTTACAAATCAGCTAAACAATAGACTAGCATTAATAAAATAGAATCAAATACCCAACTTATTTTATATGATATAGTAGAAACAACGCCTCTATTTCAAGGAGTAAATCTTATAGTTTAAACCCTTTGTATTTTATTCAACTTTTACATATACGAACTTAAAATAAAAAATGGTTTCATATTTAAATTATGAAAATAGGCAGTGCAAAATACCAGTAAGAGAATTCATACTTTAATTGCCATTTTCTAACTTATCAGAACCCTTTATCACAACGAAAGAGAAAAGTTGGAGGTGAAATAAAATACAAAATATTCATATTGCAACATTAAGACAAATTCTACAATTTTAATAAAAAATTAAGATTCCATTAACACAAGAATTGATGTTTTGTTTGGCAAAATTTTGCGGTTCATGAATAAAATTTCTCAAGGCATAAAGCAAAACAAAACTTCTATTATACAAACACTAAAATGTAAAGAACTAAGAAATCCACTTACAGATGGTTTCCAACTTCCTTTTGGATTTGATTATGCTTATTCCTAATTGCCCCTTTGGATTTCTTCTCTTTGAAGTGTACAATAATTCAATTGTATATTAGATTAAGAATATAGAGATTGAGGAAGAATAAAAATAGAAAAATGTATATTTATATAAACCTGTTACCTTTTCACCTTGAACTCAAACTCTTGAATGTAATCGAGCAAGAAGACTGATAAGGCTTCACTAGCATTCTAGATATTTCTATGAATAAAAGTGAGGGGGTTAGCTTCTTATTTATAGTGGCTAGAAGGCATCTGGATTAATAAAATCTGGGATGTTCACATCTTACAAAACCTTAACCTCCAGTCAAAGCACCGATCGATCGCTCACCCTTAAGTGGTCGACCACTAACAATCAACCGGTCAGGGTGAGGTGGTCGACCGGTCCCCTTATTTGGAATGTAATTTATTGCTACCTTTATTTTAGTTTGTTTCCTATTTCCTATTTTTTCTATAACTAATTGTTATCCCACCATTTGGTCAAGGCCGAAATATCAACAAATGGGCTGGAAAGGATGGATATCAAGATTGAAGATTAATTGGCAATAAGGTTATCATGGATGTCGACCAAGTTTGACCAGGCTCCAATCAAGGTGAAATTGACAGAAAATGAAGAGCAAGGCTAGAAAAGGCTATATTTCAAATTTCAAATCAGACGGAGTTTATTTGCTCAAGAAATTGATAGATATGTGCACAAGATGTCCCATTCGAATGGATACGAATTCGTATCGATCCGGTGTGGATACGAACGAATTATTCATATCCATCGATATGGATACAAACACGTTGTTCGTATCGATCAAGAAGAAGGGTACGATGTGTTTCGACTCGGTGGATATGAACTTGGATTGAATAGATAGGCGCATGATGATTTGTTGACTCAATGATTTCGTATTGATCAGCATGGAACGTAGCAGTATACTTCGAATCGATAGACTTCGTATCGATGAAGTGCGAATTGGTTGGATAGGTGCATAGGTGTACTTCGTATCGATCATTCCTATATCGATATGAAGGGGAAGCAATGATTTTAGGACTCCGATTGGACATTTCGTATCGATCGCTTATGGATCGATACGAAGAAGGCACTTGGGAGCGATACAAAGAAGGTAGATTTCATGGATACGAGGTAACGGACAAGAACAGATGGATGCAAAGCCAAACAGCACAAAGCTTGGATACGATCTAGAAATATGCGTAATTTGAAGAAAGAAGCATTATACACGGCATGGAAAATGGATTTAGCCTTGAAAATAGTGCCACGTCGCCAACGCGCACGTGCTTAGTATCGATACAAATAAGTATCGATACAAATTGATCGACATAAACCAAATAGCACAAAGAGAGTTCTAATTTGTATCGATCATATCTTAAGATTTACAAATCCAAATGCCACCAAATTTTCACAGAAGCTTGCGTACAGCCTCAAGAATGTTGGTGATCGATCTCGGCTCGATTGGGCAAGATTTGGACCGATACGAATCTCGTTTGTATCGATCATGGATCGAGTCAAATTCACTCGGGATCGATCGCGTGGGCCCACCCTCATGAGAGAAGGAGTCTCCCGAGATCTGAGCGAGATATTTGCAGCCTACACCTATAAATAGCATCCCAAAGCCTACAGAAAAGGGACTTTTGATTCTGAGACGTTCGGACTCTGCCAAAATCACTATTGTACTCAAACTTCACTGCTTTACTGGAAATTACCGTTGTAATCCGCTGTAACCAGCGAGCAAAGTCAATAAAAGATTATCTTTTGAAGTGGACGTAGACCAGAGATAGCCAAACCATGATAATACTTGTATCTCTGTCTACTTCTTTCCGTTTTAAGTTTGTTATTCTTTATTTTTATCCTCTACATTATTTATATCTATAATCTGTAATCATATACTGCTGATTTATGTTCATATACTGGTGCTTTCATGATATTTGGGGTTTGTGGCCAATTTTGTCCCAAACACTAATGTTAATGTTTATCTTAACATTTGTTAAACCCTATGATTCTCATTAACTTTAAAATATTTATTAGTGTTTAAATTTCAAATGTCAGCATTATTTAAAATTTTAAATATAATCCACTTTGAATTATTTTAAATTCAAAAACTTCAAACATCAATAACTTCTCCATTTGAGCTCCAATTACAGAACTATCTGTATGAAAGTTGATCGGGAAACCACTACGAATGCAATAATGTAACCTTTATGGCCAAATTTTAACATTTAAAAAAAATCATTTTAGCCTTATCACTAATTAATTAATTTCTTATTAATTTTTAAGGGATGTTACATTTCTTCTAGCGGGAGGTGATATATGGAGCCATAGCTATTTTACCGTTATCTTTATACCTATCTGGTTTTTGGGATACTGACGTGTAGACTATATATTCATTTTGAGATATGTTGTATATGATATTTGATGTATTGTTGGAACGTTGTATTATGATGTTGAAACTTATATTTCTTTCTATGACAAGAGTTTAATCTCTTACATTTTTATATTGATATTATATTTTATTCCTTCATTGTGAAATTTTGTATGATGGTAGTTGTGATAGTATGGTCTATATTGCTATTTTATATCCTACCCTTAATAGAACTTCATACGTGAAAAGTATGGAATCCTAATGCTTGTAAATGCAGATTATGAGAGTTACCTAGGGCTAGTCACTACGAACATGGTCCCCATATATAAGATCCACAATACTCTCAAGTCAAAAGAACATTGTCATCATTATGTGAGATCTCCTTTTGGAATTAGATGTAATTACCATAGAAACTCTTAGTGAGTCATTATGTAGTTCCTTAACAACCACAGGTGCATTACCTTATCGTGACCCAAAAGGTAGTGTGTAAATCATCATCCATCATGTGAAGATGATTACATGCACTAGTATTATTGATGTATTTATATATTATTTTAGAAGTTCCTTTTACTAGGAACATCTAATAATAAGTATTTATTAGTACAACCCACTACTCATGACTATGAACTCTTTCGTAACTATGGTCAACAAAACACTTTGTCCTAGGGAGATCTAACTATATATTCTAATATGCTTTCAAAGCGTGCCCATGCCTCCATAAACACACATATAATAAACCACATACAATACAACTAAAAAACATACTTTTTTGAACAAGACTCATTATAAGAGTTGATTACATAATTACTTCTAGGGAAAATCTTTACTCTTTCAATATCCCTTATGTATTCTGGATCGATTGTGGTGTCTCATATCCATATCATTTTTCATTTTTCTTGGAATAAACTGAGAAAAGGCATAACGAGTGGATCTACAATATTATGTTTAGCGTTTACTCATTTGATGACCACTTATTCGTTATTGATAAACAAATTTATCATGCGTTACTTAAGGAGAGTATGCCATGGTTGCTTTTGAATTCTTAGTTACTTTGCAATCTAATTGCAAAATTATGTTTAGAGTGCAAGGGTTTTGTATTCCCAATGGCACAAATCTCCTTAGCTCTTTGATAAATTTTTGTATACATGATGCTTCCTTGTGACATCATTCAAGGCAATATACTTAGTCTATATAGTTGAACATGCCAAAACTTCTTGCTTAGAACTTTTTCGAATTACGACCCCTCAATTAAGAGTGGAAACGAATCCCAAGGACTTACTTTCATAAATTTCCCTTAGAAATATTGCGTTTGGATAGTGCTTTATAGAGTCCATAGTAAAAAATGTAATATTTCGTAAATTCTTGAGAGTACTCTTTGTGATTATCCAGTTTTTTGCATGGATTCAACAGATATATGCTTAGTGCATCAAATGCATAAGTAATATTAGGCTCAATATAACATAACATACATGGTTGATCCTATTTCGGATATGCAATGATTTCTTATCATATGATTTCTCTCATCTTCCATAGACATGAATTTCTTTCTAAAAAGCACAGTTCATGTCGTACAAGAACATTTCCTTACTTAGAATTTTCCATACTGAATCTTCTTGGGATGGTGTCTATGTACATAAATTGGGTTAGTCTCAAAATTCTTTCGATCCATACACTAAGCATGAACGATGCCTTAGTTAAATCATTCTTTGAGAACTTAGTAGACAACCATGCTTTAAATGATTATATCATGAGTAAATGCTTATCAATCAATGGTAAGTCATCTGCATACAATATTGGAAATGCCACAATACCTAACTCTTCCTTCTTATAGCCACACATTTCCTTGTATTTTTGACTAAAATCAAACTATTTGATTATCTCATCAAAGCCCTTGTTCCAACATCTAAATGTTTGTCTAAGACCATAAATTGATCTTACTACGTGCTTTACCGCAACTCCTACTAACTTTCAAAAGGTTGGATAATGATATATGAACTGCCCCTTTTGAATCATTATTTAGAAAGTCCATTTTAATGTACATTTATTAAATTTTAAAGTCATAACATTCGATAATTGCAGATATAATACGAATCGACTTAAATGCACTTGTTGGCTAAATGATTTTTTCATTATCAACAATTTGTATTCAACAGAATCATTTTTGTACCATAATTTCTTTGTAAGTTTCTATTTTCCATCTGCACTAATATTCTTCATGAAGGTCCACTTGAAATTCTTAAGTACATCCATTTGTGCACAACTTTCAAAGACCAAACTTTATTAGTATGTATTGAACCCATTTCGGATTTCATAGCATCGAGCCTTAGGGAAACCTCTTTGCATTCCATATTCTATTGGTAACTAAAGGATCGTCATCATGAATGACACAATCTGCTTTCTCTCTATCGATGAGATACATGTAATATCTCTTCGGTGCAAGGTATTCCCTATTAGAACTTCTAATGGCTTTGGATCTTAGGGCGTAACTAAATCAATATCATCTATTTGAACAGTTTCCATGTTAGAATCTTGACTATTGTCCAAGTCAACCATATTGCCACTAATTCCTCTAGAGAGAATTTCCTCTAAGAAGGTGGCATGCCTTACAACTATTGCTTTTATTTCACAATATGTTAAAATTAATATCTAATGGATTTTAGGATAACCTATAACTTACACAATCTAACCTAGCCTTGAGTTTATCGGGATTGTGTTCTTAATATAGGTTAGATAACCCATATCTTAATATATTTAATACATGATTTCTTCTTGGTCCATAGTTTTATGGAGTTGAAGGTATAACTTAAGGTGGTACTATATCAATATTTATGCCACACTTATTAGCACATATCCTCAAATGGAAAGTGATAACTCAACTTCACTCATCATAGACTAAATCATCCCAAACAAAGTTCAGTTTATCCTTTTTGAAACACCATTATGTCATGGCGTACAGAGAACTGACATGAGAGAAATCTCATTCTCTTATTAGTATTCTTGAAGCCATATCTAAAATAATCACCTTCTCAATATGTTTGAACTATTTTCATTCATTTTCATGTTCGATTTTCTAATTCCATTTTATATTTTATGAATTTTTCATAGACTTATGACTAATGATTTGTAAGAAACATATGTCAATATCTTGGAATATCATTAGTGAATATATAGAAGTAAATGGAACTCTGGTTGGTACTCATAGACATTGGACCACATGCACATGTATAACAATCCTAAGGCTTCATTAACTCTTCTATTGCTCCTGCAAAAGTGGTGCTTATCCATTTTCCTTTTGTGACACGATTAAAAAATATCATATGATTCCAAATCAAATAAAGAGGGAAAACTTTCATTTCTCTACTTATGCGTTTGTTTTTCATTAAATTGGTTTAGCCTACAATGTCAAATATTAGCATCCGTAATTTTAGATGTTTTCATATTTTCAATAGCTAACATTACAATTTAGAAAGTTAAGGATATATCTAAAGGGAAATTATGTAATTTATTATGTAATCTTAAGTTTTCAAAAAATCTTACTAAAATAAAAGAATGCTGTTGGGTTTTTGTTTTTATTATGTGTTTTTTTATATATATGATATAAATAAGGATCATGAGCATTAGACATATATAAATAGAAAATCTTTAAGTAAAGTATTATATTGCTTATAGTGGCTAATCGATCATAACCATGAGTATTGGATCTATATAGTAATAGTACTCAACTTTAAAGAATCCTGTCAATATGCATCAAGAAAGGGATATTAATTCATCCACTTAGAATAGTGTATGTCACACTCTCCAAATATTTGACCGTGAATTACTCATGACCGTTGTAGGGCACCAACTAATTATATACTTAGGATCATTGGATATCACATAACAATTCAATCGAAGTCATATATAGGTTAAATATATCAAAGCCAAAACATAGGATCTCAACTTAACAATGATACCGGTTTATAGATTTAAGAATACTATGTAACATAAATGAGGAGGCTATGCTTTGGTTTTGGTTTGTTCATGACATCACGACTATGCCATGGCTCCTTTTGAATCTTTGGCAGCTTGTTTACTTTTGGATATATGGCAAATTGTTTTGACTGAATTCCTATTCAGTAATAGATTGATCTCCTTTGATATAGGAGATTAGTTAGTATCCTTGTAATTAGAAGTCAACTCATAGGAGATATTCTATGATTTGTAGAACTTTTGGTTATTCAATAATTGTTATTATTTGAATGATGGACTTTGAAATTGGTCTTCATAAACAATTATGAATATTATTAGAGTTTATCGATCAAAATCTATATATCTGAGTGATATATTGTTGATGAAAAGAAAAAGGGAAAGAAATCATTGCATAAGGGCGTATGCTCAATTAAATTAAAACATGATTTTCCTAAACTATCCATAAGCAACGAAACTTGTGCCATAATTGTAACAACCCAAAATTTGAGCTATAATAATTTATTAACGAATTGATTAAATAATAAAATAATTTTATGAAATGGTTAGAATCGAGCCATAGAAGTTGCATCATTCGGTCTGTGGTAATTTTTTAAGCAATTTTCATATATAGCTTGTCGAAATCCGAGTCAGTATGGAGAAGTTACAAGAGAAACAAGAAATCAGAATCATATAAACAAAAATGTAAAAAAAGACCCATAGGGGTGGACCCTTGCTAGGGTTGGGTCGACCCATAAATATCTCATGTTGATCCGTAATTCTTCCTGGATGATTTTTCATCTAGGTACGAGTCGAAGAACATAAAATTTAACTTTTGTGAAATCCTGTGTGTTCATAGCTGCATCCGATGGTTCCTAGTGAGCCTATAATGTGGTTGCAACGGATTAAATCTTCAAATCTGATGGCCTGAGATCCCTAAGCCACACTATAAATAGAAACCTAGGCCTAGCTATTTTTCTCATTCAGTTTTTCTCCCAATTGGGTTCATTGCCTTAGGCTGGACCCTAAATAGAAAAATTTCTAGGGAGGAAATATTTTTAATGAAAATATTCTACATCCTAGAAGTGGATCAAGGAAGGGCCAGGATTATAGCTAAGGACCACAGGTGAGTATTTTGTAATTATTTTAGATTTGTAAGCAATTTAAAACAATAGGGTTCTCAATAGTTGTAATTTTTCTGCAATTTTGAGATAGTTTTTATATAAACTTATTTACGGTTATTTTTAAGTAAATTTCAAAAAGTTCTTTTCAGCCTATTTTTATTCAGTTATTTGAAGTTATTTATATCCGTTTTAAATTGCAATTTAGCCTGTAAATGTTAGTTTCTTTTTATAGAGATTTAATCCTTTTTGACGCGAATAAAATGTTAAAAAGAGAAGAATTCACAAACATGGATTAAAATAGAAAAACATTAAATTTACAGAAATCAGATGTAAAATGAGAAAAACTGAAATAAAATAGAGATGGACCGAAATAGGAAAATTTAAGACATTTGCACGCATAATTATAACAAAAAGGTTGTAAATAAAAAGAGAAAATAGAAGAGTATTAGTTGCAAGAACAATCATAACACGTAGGTTATAATTAGAAAGAAGATATAACAGAAGTGGCTTATTTTAAAACTTAGATCTTGTATTAAGTTAATAAGCAAATATAGAAGAAGGGTAGGGCCCGTACCGACAGCATTCCCTTTCAGGTCTAGGACTAATGGTTTCATACGTAGGTGAGGCAGGGACACACTTATGCTGATTATGGTAAATAAGTGGCTAATAGATAGAGGCTCAAATCCGGGGATTTGGACTAGAGGCGCAAAGCTAGAAGATTTGTTTGTTAGGACCAGTACTGGAAGCATTCCCTTTTAGGTCGAGGACTGATGGTCTCACACATAGGTGGTGTTGGGCACACTTATGCTGATTAGGGTAAATAAAGGGTCAAATAGAGAGCGATAGTTAGTGTGTATCGACGATGATCGAGCCTGTGGCATCGATTAGGATAAATAATTCGCTACTGCGTCCTAAATGCTTAAAAGGTGTCTTTTTGCTGTGACTAATAGGATTGGTTTGCAGTGGCACAACAGAGATAGGAAAGGTCGATCAATGCATAGGATTAGGATTTCAACCTAATCAAGTTAGCAGTTGAGATAGGATTAGGATTTTGGCCTAATCACGTGATTTAAGACAAGTGCAAACAATCAAATGATCAAAGAAAACAGTCAAACATAATCAGAAACAATATTTTATTCGAGCTTTATCTTTTCTATATTTTCCTTTCAAGCTAAAACTATTGTTTAGTCTATTATCTTTATCTTACTTTGAAATGCTAGTAATTACTTTCACTCACTAGATTTATTTTCTGACCCACTCCTCTATCTTTTCTTTTCCCCAATAGGTCATTAGAGTTGAGGATAGTTGATTCAGGTTGCTTGAAGATTCATTTTCGAAGTTCCCTCATTTCAGATGTATTTCTCTGCTTTTCATCCTTTTCATTTGGCTTCTGATGGATTGGCACTTATGAGAGGGATTATTATTATTGTTACTTTTACGCTGATTATGTGAGGCTGAGATGTATTTTCATAAGACATGAGAGATTTCGAGTTTTTGAGACATGTTATGTTTTTATGACTTATTCTGAGATGAAGATTAATTCTGAATGATAAGACATGAGAGATTTCGAGTTTTTGAGACATGTTATGTTTTTATGTTTTTATGTTTTTATGCTTTAGCTATATCTATCATAGCAATGACTTTATCTATGATGCTTTAGTCTCTATGATGCTTTAGCTATACCTATAATGCCAAGGGCCTTTTTTGTATCCTTTGAATCGACAATAAACCACACAACTCAAATTGCACGAAAATACGGAACATGAACGGTAATAAAGAAAAATAGACAAAACAGAATCTCACTCGAATGGAATAACAAATAATGAACAAATATCTTTACAGCGGAAAACTTTTAAATACATATATCAGAGTCTAACCTAATTCAGCCTAGACAGTTATAAGCATCTGTCCTTACAATTGCTGACAAACATTACTAAGTACAGTGGATAATAGAATGTCTCCATACGTCGATGAATATCTCCAACTCTCCTTTGGAAACTCCAACTGTCTTTGATTAACCTGAAACTACTCGGATCTGATCCGAGTATTGAAAATACCCGGATCAGGCTTGATAAACCAGCGTGAGAAAAGCTCAACAATAAATGACAGTGTCATATATCAGCCTTTTTATAAATCCTTTGAAAATAAAGAGTATCTCATAAGACCGCGCCCACACATAAACACAGACAGGTTTTTACCTTATGATAACTAAAACACTTTTATATCAAAACGTTTGATATTATTTCTAATGACATCACTTTGAAATTTTTTGCAAATAAACTTATTAATCTTATCTGAAATGGTTACCCATATAGCATTTCGAGGATATTCATTACGCCAATACAAACAAAATCGTAGGTTCTTATTGGAGAACGGATTTCCATAGAAATGACCAAATGAAGGATCTACCTTCCGAAATGTGTGCACCTCTAGATGGATGCCCGGAGGAAGAGCACAAAGGAACCTCTACCAACACAAGACCGACCTACCTTTGTAACTAGATAGTACCGAATATGTCATCCCCCGGTCATTACCGACCTTTATCCGAGCGCTCGATTTCCATACACCACATTAGTTTACATCCCAAACGTCATAGTGGCAAGTAATATATCTAGAAGGGGATAAACATACCCTACTTGGGAATGACCCACTTAGCCTTGCCGCATCTAATCCTGTTTCGCTCATTTCCGGTTTGATGAGGCTTAAGGCTTTGATTACCTTTTCATAAAGCACATATCACATCTTTGAATGTCGCATTGCCATTTCCGTTAACTACTAATTGCCTTCCATAAAAATACAACCCTTGAGCTTGTATGTCTCAAGGAGGGTGTTAAGCTAAGAGAAGTTGCCTTCTCCGCCACCACTGATGTACGTTTGTAAAAACCAATGTACGTAATCTTTAGAAATGCGATGTCAAACAAACTTCCATGCAAGTTGTCCAGGAACAGGACAAACCGAAGGTACTCTCCTCCTATTACTACTAGCGAGTAGTCCTTGCAATCCGAAAAATCTCCACAACGAGGAGACCACTGCTATATATAACTCGAGAACTACCCAGAGCAAGTCAACAAGCAGTTCTCACGCTATAAAGATCCACGATCTTCAATTATCTTCAAAATGTCTTCACGTTCAAACGTATACGTTGGTTCGAAGTGGTTTTCAGATCCCAAATCCGACCCTGGTTCCTTGGAAATCCAATTATCGATAAAAAGTGAATACGAGTATACAAGATTTATTAAGTCTCTTTTCACTTTAATTCTTTTCGGATGATTTCAGAATCTCTACCTTTTGACTTAGGATAATTCAAAGTAACTCATTCTTTTGTTTTGGAAAATATCTCAAATTTCCTTACTTAACTCTCACTCAAATTCTTTCTTTTGGGCGAGTCAAAACAATGTTATTTAAGACATCGTTTACAATAAACCCTAAATCAATTTGAGCAAACATTTTGGAGTAAATAGGATCATAGAAATCATTTAATTTAGAGATTGCTTAAATTTTGGATAATGCCAATCTTCTTTTATTTTGGAAAACTTAATAGAATCATTTTTATTTAAGAGCATCCGGGATTTCCTTTCGATATGTTCTACCCCTGGCCTAAGAAAAGGAAACATAGGCCAGGTAAGTTCAGGGCACCGGTTACTCCATCCCTAACCTTAGTTAAACACCTTATTTTATCTTTCCAGATCTCACAGGAGGGACAAATGTACTAGTTGTTTCCGCATACTCAGTTTGTTATTACATTCAATACTCTTCAATTATTGTTTAAGTGTTATAAACAATTCATCTTAACCCTTTATTCAAAACTCTTATTAAAACTTCAAATTCATCTTTAAACGACTTACCATTCCTTTTAAAAACATTCACAATTTATTCCAGGAGAGACCGTTATGTTTAAACTCTTATTCAAAATGTTATACAATTCGAGCATAAAAGTGCTGCGGAAAGTGCTATATAAGCTTATTTGATTTAAACAACTTTTAAATATTTGATAATTCATATTTTCCAATCCAAATCTCCTTTAAATCATTTAAATAGATTTATTACATTTATTCCATATTTTTTCCATAATTAAAAACGTTCATTTAAACAAATTTCCTGTTATGGTCACTAAACTTCACTAGCGCGATTTTTCTGGAAAATCTATTTGGACTTATTTCAAAATCTACTCAACGAAACTTTGATTTTTCTTTCTTCGTTTAGAAGATATGGATATAATAGTCCAGAATTTTCCTACCTCGATGAATTCCGAGCTATATTTCACTACACATTTTCATTTGAACTTTTCGGCGCGAAATCGCGAACTACCGTTGCGCGACGCACCTAGTTTTAACTTATTTTTCAATACTTGAAATAATCTATTTACATTGAATTTTAACACTTATAAAATCATTAATAATCATTTTAAATCAATATTTCCATTTTTTGAAGTATTTAAAATAAATTTTCACTATTACCAAATTATAATATTATTTTATTTCATTATTTTAATATTAAATTTTAAATTCTAATTTCAGTTCGATTTCAATTCTAACTTCAAATTAAACACATTTAAAACATAGATTTCAAATCTAATTTCAATTTAAACTTCAATTCACTCTCAAATTAAACTTCAATTTTCAAAATCGATTTTAATTTCAATTTCACTATTCATCTCAATTTCAATTTCAAATTAACTATCCTTTTCAAATTCGTTTCACTTCAAATTTCAAATTCTCTTTTATTTTAACTTTAATTTCACTTCTAAATGAAAAGAGACTTATTTTTTCAAAATATCTCATATCGCTAAAATATGGTCTTATTCACAAAGTGATTATTTAAATCAAAATGAACATATCCAATATTCATATTTATCACTAACATAACATCTATTCAACCAATCACACACATATGATTTCAAATCCAACATTCACTATAAATATCATAACGGGACATATTATCACAATTCAATTAATTAACTAACTATAAAATCATCCATATTAAGAACCAAATAAATATTCATATGACATAAGGGTATAAATATGATTGTTTTAACATAATCAAAATATAAATTCAAAAGCGGTGAGAATTTCTCACATTTACCCAAAACGTTTAACTTCCTACCAACATTCATTTAATTCAACGCTTCACTAAACCACCACCTTAACATTCTTCAACCTTTTTCAAGTGCTCGGCCATCGCTTCCACCTTTGCTTTGATCTCAACCATGCCTCCCCACCTTTATATTTCTCATGGCCAAGCACCATTTTTTAAGAAGAGAAGAAGAAGAAGTGAATTAAGAAGAGGTTAGAGAGTAACAAGTGGATTCATGCTTAAGCACTCCACTATTTTTAACCCACATACCTCTCTTAAAGAGAGAAGCCATTAAAATAGCTAAAAGGAAGAAGAAGAGAATGATTTGTGTGAAAATGTAAGAGGTATGCATGGCTATTTATAGAAAAAACTTTGGAATAAAATATTATTATGTAAAATGACTAAAATGCCCTTTACTTACTTTTTAAGAAACCTTACTTTTTTCAATACTTAACATCACATTTCAAATCATGATTTATGTCACTTTCACTTAAGAAGTAAGAAAAGTAAAGTAATAATTATGTTTGGTTTAATTTGACATGTTTTGTCCTTTTGTGTTTACTTTTGCACTTTTTTGTCAAATCGTGTACTTTTTGAATTATTTTTGAATTTTGACTTTTCAAAGTGCATTTGTTAAATGTAACATGTAACATAGTTTGTTAAGTTGTATTTATATGCTAGAATATGTATCAAGTTGCAATAACTTGTTTCGGTTGAAAACGGTGTTTTTTGTCGACAAATTTTACAGTCAAAAATTGACGTTTTTGTTAAGCTACATATTGAAGTAAACCAAAATTTAAAATGAACTTTTTACTTCTTTAAATAAATTAAAACATGTCTCTTTATATTTTAAAATCATATTTAATTGATATCAAAATCTCTATTTTTACAGTGTATGTAAAACTGATAAAATGCAACAAATTTTGGTTATTTTTGTAAAACGATTATTAACATATTTTTAAATCTTTTAGTACACTTTTATTATCTTTATTAGATATTTTAAATAAGATTTACCTTTTTAAATAAATATTTAAATCCATTTATTAAGCCTTTAGTTATTATTAACAAAACTTAACTTTTGTCGATTTGTTCAAAAATTCAATTTATACTTTTTAATTTATTAACTATAAGAATAGATGATTATTTATATATATAACATATTTATTTTAAGATTTAAACTCCTTTTTAAATTTAAAACGAACGAAATCTTTCATTTCCGAAGTAGCGAAGTTACGGGTCGTTACATTCTCTCCTACGTAAAAGCATTTCGTACTCGAAATGAAAATTAGATAAAGGAATCTATCTCATACTCATATCCTCAAATAATTTGACTTATTTCTATTGATGAGAGAAAAGAAGAAGGTCGATATCATAACAACACTAAAACAAATGATGCCAAACATACATACAAAGATTCCCTACATTAACCTGAGTATCTATCACGTACTTATGATTATATATACATACATCAAGTCAAACTTCTACCCTACCCATCCTAGTGCATATTGCACATTTAAGATAATATATACAACAACCAAAGAAGACTATACATCCAAAAACAACCATACTGATACTATATCAACATAAATGAATACATCCACATAACTCATCCTCTATCCTGAGCGTGTACTATACATGAGGTTTATATATATACACATACCAAAACATCAGTCCAACCACTATATCTTAGTGCATACTATTTGAGATAACTATTACTAAGTAGACAGACCCGAAACATCATACTATATGTGATATTTGATTCAATCTATTATCCAAATTCATAACTTTACTTTTGAACTAGTATCGATCTCCCAATTTTCTAGTGCAGACTTTGATTAGACTTCTTAATCACAATCCCTTGCTTTCCTTGCATAGCTCTCAACTATGATAGAAAACTCGTGTACATAATCATAAACTCTCATCAATGTTTGCCCTCAAGAATTGAGTGATAAATCATTTTTCGGATTGGTGTAAACACCTCAAAATTCTGTACCCAAATCTTATGTGCTGAAATGATGTATGTTTATCTTATGTATTTATTCACATTCATCTTTATCTAATACTTGTATTATTTTTTAAATTTCTATCAATCCAAGTTTATTTCACAACATTTATTTTCTCCTAAATCCATTATTACTTAAGCATACAAATATGACTTAAACTTGTATAATATACCTTTAATTCCTAAGAGTATATATACACTCGCAAACTTCAAATTGTTATTACTTCAACTAAGGCGTTTAACTAATATGGAACTCTACTATTATCTCAAATTAATAAGTTATAAAACTCAACCCTTAGTTTTCTTTACCTAAGGTTTTCATTTAGCTAATATTATTTATCCACTCCATATATTAATAAGACAACTTTACTAAGTGTACACCTTTTTCTCACTAATTCTATGATTAACTACTTATCTTATTTACCTATCCATTTTCTAAATCAAATTTCTTAACCTTAAATCCATCAAATACCTTATAGTCAAATTGTGAAACTTAATTCACATGGTATTTGTTACTTAAACATTTTCATCCAACATTCAACCTACTAACCGTATTATTCAAAAATATCCACTTCTATTCTTATTTCATGTTGAATTACAAACGTTACCTTAAATGTATCACTAATTCAAATTTTTATATTAGGATGATATTTCTTATACCTCTTATTCCTAAATTTCACTTTGATTTAACCTAGTCAAAGTGTCTAAATTTCAAATTAACTTACTTCCTTATAAGTTATAGAACTTACCCTTTTTGATATATTTACAAAAAGTCTCAATTTAGGTTTATCTTTTTCTATCTTATTGATAAGAATTTTTTTCTATGTGTACGTTTTCACTTTACTTTCTCTAATTACACTTATAGCTTCAGTATTATCATCTAATATCTTATAATCAAATTGTGAATTTTACTTCACAAGATATTTTTACTTAGCTTTTAAATCCATCCATTATGATAATCACTTAATCATTATTATTTCCTAATAAATATCTAAGGGTATATGATTAAAGTTCTAAATTCTAGTTTTCAATTAGTTTATTCTATATGGAATATCTTATAGTAAAATTGTGCAATTTTAATCACAAGGTATTCATATTTTGGTTTTGCTAATCTAAATTACAAACAACCCTTAATTTCTAACCCAAAAATAATAATATCCCCTTTGATATTTAAAATATAAATCCAAAGTAAAATTATTCCATTTATCAACTTCTTTAAAACAAAACATTTTTATAAAATTAACAAATACACGCTCATATATATACAATACTCTCATAACTCATTCTAGGGTATTTCTAACCCTATCTCTAATGAGTTACTCATCCTAGGATATTACTAATCCTATCTCTGATGAGTCTTACCCTCATCAAGCATCGGTGTACGCTCAACCAAAAGCTCTGATACCAAATGTCAAGGCCCGTTTTTCCGTACCCTTTGAATCGACAATAAACCTCATATGTCCAACTCAAATTGTACGAAAATACGGAACATGAAGGGTAATAAAGAAAAATAGATAGAACGGAATCTCACTCGAATGGAATAACATATAATATTGAACAAATATCTTTACATCGGAAAACTTTTAAATACATATATCAGAGTCTAATCAAAATTCAACCTGGACAGTTATAAGCATCTGTCCTTACAATTGCTGACAAACATTACTAAGTACAGCGGATAATAAATGTGTCCATACGTCGATGAATATCTCCATCTCTCCTCTGGAAACTCCAACCATATTTGATTAACATGAAACTACTCGGATCTGACCCGAGTATTGAAAATACCCAGATCAGGCTTGATAAACCAGCGTGAGAAAAACTCAATAATAAATGACAGTGACATATATCAGCCTTTCTATAAATCCTTTGAAAATAAAGAGTATTTCTCATAAGACCACACCCACACATAAACACGTATGGGTTTTTACCTTATGATAACTAAAACACTTTTATATCAAAACTTTTGATATTATTTCTAATGACATCTCTTTGAAAACATTTGCAAATAAACTTATTAATCTTATCCGAAATGGTTACCCATATAGTATTTTGAGTCTATTCATTACGCCAATACAAACAAAATCGTAGGTTCTTATTGGAAAATGGATTTCCATACATATGACCAGGTGAAGGATCTACCTTCCGAATGGGTACACCTCTAGATGGATGCCCCGAGGAACAGCACAAAGGAACCTCTACCAACACAAGACCGGCCTACCTCTGTAACTAGATAGTACCGAATATGTCATCCCCCGATCGTTACCGACCTTTATCCGAGCGCTCAATTTCTATACACCACATTAATTTACATCCCGTATGTCATAGCGGGAAGAAATATATCTAGAAAGGGATGACCGTACCCTACAAGGGATTGACCCACTTAGCCTTGCCGCATCTAATCATGTTTCGTCATTTCCGGTTTAATGAGGCTTAAGGCTACAATTACCTTTTTACAAAGCACATATCACATCTTTGAATGCCGCATTGCCATTTTCGTTAACTACTAATTGCCTTCCACAAAAATACAACCCTTGAGCTCGTACGTCTCAAGGAGAGTGTTAAGCTAAAAGAAGTTGTCTTCTCCGCCACCATTGATGTATGTTTGTAAAAACCAATGTACGTAATCTTTAGAAATGCAATGTTAGACAAACGTCCATACAAGTTGTCCAGGAACAGGACAAACCGAAGGCACTCTCCTACTACCACTAGTACCGAGTAGTCCTTGCAATCCAAAAAATCTCCACAACGAGGAAACCATTGCTATATATAACTCGGGAGCTATCCAGAGCAAGTCAACAAGCAGTCCTCACGCTATAAAGATCCACGGTCTTCAATTATCTTCAACATGTCTTCATGTTCAAACATATACATTGGATCGAAGTGGTTTTCAGATAAGAATTACCCAAATCCGACCCTGGTTCCTTTGAAATCCAATTATCGATAAAAAGTGAATATAAGTATACATGATTTATTAAGTCTCTTTTCACTTTAATTCCTTTTGGATGATTTCGAAATCTCTACCTTTTGACTTAGGATAATTCAAAGTAATTCATTCTTTTGTTTTGGAAAATATCTCAAATTTCCTTACTTAACTCTCAATCAAATTCTTTAACTTTTAGGCGGGTCGAAACAATGTTATTTAAGACATCATTTACAATAACCCCTAAATCAATTTGAGCAAACATTTTGGAGTAAATAGGATCATAGAAATCGTTTATTTTAGAGATTGCTTAAATTTTGGATAATACCAATCTTCTTTTATTTTGGAAAACTTTACAGAATCATTTTTATTTAAGAGCATCCGAGATTTCCTTTCGATCTGTTCCACCCCCCGCCTAAGAAAAGAAAACATAGGCCAGGTAAGTTCAGGGCACTGGTTGCCATCCCTAACCTTAGTTAAACACCTTGTTTTATCTTCCAGATGTCACAGGCAGGACAAATGTACTAGTCATTTCCACATACTTAGTTTGTTATTACATTTAATATTCTTCACTTATTGTTTAAGTGTTATAAACAATTCATCTTAACCCTTTATTCGAAACTCTTGTTAAAACTTCAAATTCATATTTAAATGACTTAACATTCCTTTTAAAAACATTCACAATTGATTCCAGAAGAAACCGTTATGTTTAAATTCTTATTCAATAAATTATACAATTCGCAGCATAAAAGTGCCGTGGAAAGTGTTATATAAGCTTATTTTATTTAAACAACTTTTAAACATTTGATAATTCATATTTTCCAATCCAAATCTCTTTTAAATCATTTAAATAGATTTATCACATTTATTCCATATTTTTCCCATAATTAAATACGTTCATTCAAAAAAAAAAAAATCCATTATGGTCACTTAACTTCACTAGCGCGATTTTTCTGAAAAATTGATTTGGAGTTATTTCAAAATCTACTCAATGAAATTTTGATTTTTCTTTCTTCGTTTAGAAGATATGGATATAATAGTCCGGAATTTTCTTATCTCGAAGAATTCCGAGCTATATTTCTTTCACGACCCGTTTTCCACTAACCAGAAAGACGTATCATGAATTAAGAAAGAAAGAGATAGAAAGAGAAAGAAAGAAGAAACAACAACAGAATCTCAACAGCGGAATGAATAAATTATATTAATAACAAAAGTATTATATAATATACAACAATTATCAGAATTACACAGCTTATACAACGCACACTAGACAGTTATAAACACCTGTCTAGTTATTACAACTCAATACAACTTAGAGAAAACACAAAGATATCAAACACAACGGAACACTAGATAACTATAACGTAGAAGCCTCCTGCTCCATTGCTCCTCCATAATTCGTCAAAGCTAACCTGAATCCCTTGGCTACTCGTAAAAATTTGAATACCCAAGAGTTTAAGAAAACAGAAACAAACACCGGGTCAGACATGGGTCTGGTGTGAGTAACATGTTAAAGTTGCTTAACTTTTGAAAAATCTTTGAAAAGAAAGGTATCACGTAAGACTTCCCACACATAAACATGGAAAAGTTTTTACCTTACGCTAACCAAAATATTTGATGGGAAATCCGGTGATATTATAATAGTGTCTAGGGTTTTCAAACAAAATACAGTAATAGCTGGAATGCTTACATCTCACGTTCCAACATAGTTGGGAACAATCAATACGTACGGCACTTATTGGATTTTGGATTCCATACAATGGCAGGGATACCGGGGTACCGCCCGTCACAGTACGAGGCCTAGATAGCCGTACCGAGGATCACTCCCAATCCCTTGTAACACAAGGCCGGAACCATCCCTTACTGGACAGTCCCGAACAAGACAACCCCGCAGTTGGCTGCGACCCAACCGCCCACACAGCCGAATAAAAAGGGACTTCTAGACAGGGGAAAATCTCGTCCTACTTGGGCAAGACCCACTCAGCTTTGCTGCACCTCCCCTGTTTTAGCCATTCCCGGTTGATGAGGCTTGAGGCTACGATTACCTTTAGAGAACACATCTCTTAGAATTCTCATCGTCCACCTGACGATGTTCTGAAAGCATTCAGTCCATACAAGTTCGTTCCGGGTTCGAACGAAACCGAAGGCGTTACCTCGTAACACTCATTTTGGAATCACCCTCAGAGTTAACGACGATAACCCTTGCACTCTGAATCTTCATCTTCACTTGAGATTCACGACCTATCGTTAATTTGGATCGATGTGGTTTTCGGATATCCAAATATGGAAACCCGATCCTGGACTCATCGAATCCAAAACGCCATCTTTTAGGTCCAAGTTGTTTTAAATTTAAAACAATTCAATTAAATTATCTATATACACACAGATAGATAATTCACATCATCACAATAGATAATCATCACCACAGATAATCCCTATTATCATTATCAGAAGATAATCCAAATCATCATCACAATGCAACCAATGCATCCATATCACACATCATTACTAATCTCATATATGAGATTCAAACCATATCTATATCATCCATATATAAATAAGGATTAATAATCACACCAAATATAATTAATTTAAAATGAATTAAATTAATTACATCATCTCTAATCAATTTAAAGTAAATTAAATTAATTACCTCAATCTATAAATCATGCTTATATAACCATTAATTACAAATCAATCAACTAATTAATTAACCACTAATTAATTCCCTTGATTAATTACCCTTGATTAATCATCCTTTAATTACATTCAAGTAATTAATTTCACAAATTAATTATTCTTAATCAAATACAGTAATTAACCTTTAATTACTTCATTAATTAATTAATTATAATTAATTACATTAATCCTTAATTAATTACATTAATTAATTACTTTAATCACTTATCAATGATTAATTAATCTCAATTAATTAATTCTTAATTAAATCATTAATTATATTAATTAATGATTCTTAATTACATTTAAATTAATTAACTTCATCAAGTAATTAACCATAATTATTAATCACTTTTGATTAATTAACCTTAGTAATTAACTACTCTTAATTACTTCATTGAGTAAATTGATTACCCCTAAATTAATTATATTTAATAATTAATTATATTATTAATCATCCTTGATCAATTTTATTAGTAATTAATTACCCTTAATTAATTACATTACTTGATTATTTTCCAAATGACTTAATCAATCAATGCTAAAATTAATTATACCAAGTAATTAATTATTAATTACTTTCACAAAGTAATTAACCCCAAACTCTTCCATACTTCAAATAAGTTACATTCAGTAATTACTCACCTTTCTCTAAGTAATTATCCTTCATTAATTACTTATCAACCCATCAAATGATTATTCTAAATTAATTAAACTTAATTAATTAATTTAAACTAATCAAATTAATTAATTAATTACAATGAGTAAGTAATAACTTTAATTTCTTTCATAAAGTAATCATACTTAACCAAATTCCATAAATGATTATCTAATTTAATTAATCTAATTAATTATCAAAATTAATCACATTAATTAATTAATAAATAATCCCAAGTTAATGACCTTCATTAACTTATCAACAATTTCCGTAATTACTTTTCTTAAGTAATTAACTTAAGTTAATCATTATTAATTACAAATTTATTAATCTTTAATAATCATTTAATTAATCACTAATTGTTTAATTAATTAAGTTTTTAACTTAATTAATCTTAATCTCTTGATAAATTAATTTCCAATCATTAATTAAAATCTTAACTTATTTAATTAATGATCTTATTTCCAAATTAATTAATCTTAAAAACTTCAACCTTCATTCATTAATTCAAAATCCTTACTTAATTAATTAAATTAATTAATTAATTTTCCATCTAATTACCTTACTAATTTAATAAATCAAAATCATTAAACCTTTGATTGATTTTAAAATAAAACATTTCTTATTAATGATTACATTATCATTGACAAAGCAAATTTAAAACAACTTTTCTTTAAAAATTTGTTTTCAAATTACATTTAAATTTTAAATTAAAAATGAAATCAAACTTAACTTTGTCAAAGTTTTAAAAATATTTTAAAAACCTTTTTAAAACTTATGCAAAAGAATTTCCTATTTTAAAAAAATGTTTAAAGGAATTTAAACCCAAATTCATTTTAAAATACAAATCATATTTAAAATATATTTCAACATCCAAAGTTTTTAAAACACTTTAAATTTTTAAAACTTCCTTTATTTTCAAAACATTGATTCAAATTGGATTTTTATTCCAGACTTAAACTTATGTTTAAATCTTCCAATTTAATTTTAAACCTTTATCTTTAAATTCTATTATTTAAACTCTTTTATAATTTTTTAAACATTTTAATTTAAATTGAAAATTTAAAACTAGGATTCAAACTTAATTTTGAATCCATACTTTAAATTTAAGTTTAAATTCTGTCTAAAACCTACTTAAAATTTTAAAACCAAATTTGCAAAGGAAATAAACAGGTTTCTCTGGAAACCTGCAACCATCTGAAATACCCGAGCCTCCCCTTCTTGACTTCGAGTAAAACCCTGAACAACTTCGAGCAAAAACTCGAATTACTCGAGTATAACTCGAGTCCAAAATTCTGCAAATTCCCAAACCTTCCTGACACCATTCCTTGCACCGTGCATATGCACGGTGGTTCTGGCCGTCTCCAGTCACCACCAAGACAACGAGCATGTCGACGATTGCCCACAGATCCATCAACGATCATTAGAACCCCACAAGCATCACGAAATCAAATTCGAGTTTCCCCAAACCAAAACCTGGAAACATATCGGAACCACCATCACCCTTTGATCCAAAACCTGTATAACCCCCATCCCCTGTCCTCCGGCCATCAGAGGCTTTGGAACTCCGTCCAACACTTCTTCAACACCAAGCAACCATCTCCCTAAATATTAAAGCACTCGATCCCTTATAGCCACCATGCCGATCAAAACACTACACTGCTCATAAACTAGGTTTAGAAATCTAATCCAACAATCACCATCACCACGGTGATCTTCCACCACCTCCACCATTTTTCCCTAAATCACTGACCACTTCCCTTCTTCCAGAAAGAATTACGACCCTTAAGTCCATCAAGTTCATCAGAATTTCCTCAATTTACACTTTCCAGTAAAAACAGCAATGTTCTCAAATCCCAATACTAAAAATCGAAATTTTTGTTTCAAAAATCAAATTTAAGCTTTAGCTTTTGATTCATGCACCTGAAACTAAGAAACAATTAAATTGAATTTTACCTGTTTTTAGTTTACTTTATTGTTTCTTTGTTTTCCAGTAAAACTGGAGATTTTTTTAACTTAAACAAAATCTTAAACTATAATTTATGATAAATTAAACATACTTTGTTCAAGACTCATGTACTATTAAAGATTGATTCAAGAGCACTTGAGTTTTACTAAATTATGGACCTGTAACTTAGAAGAAAAAAACTGTAATAACATAAAACAGTAATCTATGCTTAAAATCAGTTCATATACAGAAGACACATATACACAATACAATTTTTATCACAGAAACAAGCATGCAATCATAACCATACTTAAGTTTTAAATTTGTGAGGTTACTCGCAAACATACTTGTTTCATAGATGATTTGGCAACATAATAATTTACTTAAATTTTAATACTGTAATGTTACTCACCTAATATAGCATGAAACAGAGCACAAGATTTTCTGAAAAGCTTTTACTTCTTTGATTATAAACTGAGTTGCAGATTGTTTTGAAGGTGAGTTGCAGGCTTGAACAGATTCCATATTGCAGAAGACAAACCCAGATTCATTTTATTTAAACTTGGAAATCTTGTAGTTGCATGTTCTTGATTTTTACAGTGGATTGCAGACTTTGATTAAGGAAGGGTTTCAGATCTTGATAATGTTTGCAGGCAGGCTTGATATTTGGGAGGGTTACAGGGTTGTAGATTTATAATTTAGGAGGATGTTGAATATGAATTTCAGGCAATGGTTTCTTGTTTGAGGAGTTAATATTGGCAATGAAATTATAGGCTTTAGATTTTTAATCTGAATTAAATTTTGGCTTTGGAGAGTTTGTTACTGATTTGTTTCAGCTGAAATCATATCTTCTTAACTTTGAGAAATGAAGATTAGAAAAGGAGAATGAGGGAATGAAGAAAACATGTTTTACAAGTGTAATTGATTTATTTAAAAATTAAAAGAAAAATTAAAAATAAAAGGACACATGTAAAAAAAACTAACATTTGTCATCTTTTCAATTAATTAACTAACACATGTCATTATACCACTTACTATATTAACATGTGTCTTAAGAATAATTTTATTTGTTTTTATTTAATTTAAAAGTAAATGAAACCCTTTTCTTTATTTATTAAATACACACATATATATATAAAAAAAATTTCATAATTAAATGTATATGCATTTCTTTTTAAAGAAAATGAAATGAAACAAATTAGATAAAAATGGAAGCTTACTTACATAATTTTAGATATGTTTATTCTTTTGAAATTTCAAAATTAAATTCAAAATTCAAATTCTATCCATACATTTAAAAATCCAATTTAAAACTAATTTATATAAACATATTTAATTTAAAAATAATAATAATATTGTCCTTTAAAATTTATCTATATTTATACATTTATTATTATTTGAAAATAACAAATTTATTAATTTAAATAATTTATAAAAGAAATTATGAATTACTTATCACTAATCTAACTTATTTAAATGCATTAATGTTTTAATATATAAATGGTGTTTTAAATTTTCATATATAATTCCAAATTATATTTATTAAGCTATATTCAAAAAGGAAATAAATTAAACTTTTGTTTATCTTATTTAAAATTTAAACAATGCTTTAAAATATATTTAAACAATTTAAAACATTTTCTTTAAGTATCTTAAAACCATATAGTTATTTATTAAATAGTTTTGAATAGTTATTTATTAAATAAAATAATAATTTCCAAATTATCAAAATGAATATTAGAATTTAAAAACAAGATTTTATTTGTTTATTAAACTTCAAATCAAAACTTATCTACCTACAATATATATATATATATATATATATATATATATATACATACACACACACTTTATAAATAGAAAGCAATTTATTAGCTTTTAAAAGATAAAATTCACCAATTAAACATTTATTTAATTGGATTATTAAATCAAGTTAATTTTTGTTAACAGAATTTATCAAATCCATTTAATTTTAAATACGGAATATTAAATTGATATTGCCAAAATTTCCAGGATATCACATTTCTCCCCTCTTAAAAGAATTTCGTCCCCGAAATTTAAAAGCAAAGGTTTTAATAATCTAATTTAAGATTTTAAATTTTAAATCACAAGCATACATCAATCATATGCTAACAACAAAAGCAATCAATTTATCTAATCAAACAAATTTAATTATCCAGACAAAATTATGGATAGAATTTTCTCGAGTTTTCCCAAGTATATATATATATATACCGGTATACTCGCTTTACATAATCCAAACAATCTAAACTACGAAGCTACAGAGCTCCTTCTCATCTAGATCTACAAAACTAGATAAGATATCAGACTACAGATAAGTCTGACTCAACAACCAAACCTTCCTGAATAGCTGGTTCCATAACCAAAGATAGCTCATACACGTACTCCCTCAAAGATACGTGAATCTCATTGAATCCAATTATCCAACTGGCAATTCAACTCTTGAAAACCAAAATACCAATCCAACCAAAACACAGAAGAAATCCAAAACACCCCGAAGCTAGCTTCCCAGACTTACCAAAACTTTATAGCTCCCTCGATCGAAGAAAACTTATCCAAATCAAATCTCCGACTCCGAAATCCAAATTCCTTCGTCTCTTATTCCTCAAAACTCTTCGGACGATCCTGGGCTGCCTAGAACCTCCATGCTGCTCAGCTCAACCCTTGCTGATGCCTCTAGAAACAAACTGGACCAAAAACAATCCAACACAACGATATCCTTAGGATCAAACAAGACCAAGATCACCAACTCTACTCTTCAAACATCAGAAGACAACAATTTCTCCTATCTGAAAAAGAAAAGCAGATGCACTTCCAAACTGCTTTCGCTGCACAACTCTGATCCGAGGTAGATGAAAATGCTGATGAAGTACATGAGCATAATCTAGACAACACATCCCAGAATATGATTCAACAGATCCATAAAAGAAAACTCAGAAGTTCCACCAATCCTTATCTCGAGAAACCATCCTTCTACTAGCTGATCCACCGGTAGCACTCCTGGAATCCGGTCGATAAGAAAACTCAATCTCCAGCTACAGACAAACCTCTGACTTCTCAGAAGACATCCAGAAAAATCTATGATAACCCAAGAGACCACTCAAACAATCGCAAGTCACTTTTGCGATCAATCCAGACCAATTCCCAAAGAAAACTGTTTTCTCTTTACCAAACAGAACAGCTTACACTTAACTAGCCAATCCACCGAAGAAACAGGTCCACTCTGCTGCTTCTGAACTCCACCTTCAGAAACTGCTAAGCCAGAAGACCTTCCTGCTGGCACACAGAACACACCGAGCTGAACTGCTGACACCAAAGCCAAAGACTTCCTAACCCAAAGCACTTCGAGAAACTCGGATCTCAAAGCCAACACAAACAACCAGCTGAACTCTGCCACATCAACGAAGCTGACACACTTCCTAAAACTTGTTCCAAAGAAAACTTCTTCGGAAACCTCCATAGTCACTGCATCTCATCACGCAACTACTACTTCCTGAGGTATCAAAATACCATCACACACTTCTGCTAAACCGACAGATCCAAACTCAACTCATCTAGCTTCAAAGATAGACTCCGAACCTTAACAGGTTACCTTCAGAGATCGATGAAATCCTTACACCAAGCAACAAAACTCACTCGAGACGGTATTAGGTTTACAGTCTTGATAGATACACTTCCAACCTCAAACATTCAAACTCCAACCAATGATAGTAGTCGTGTTACGGACACCACTACCTTATCTACCTTTATAACCTATATTGGAAAAACCCGAATAGGTAACCCAACAGATAGGTAGAAATAACTATATATATATATATATCAAAATTACAAACACGCTCTCTCAAGAAGAAAACACTCCAAAGCCTAGGTATTCACTTAACCTAGTGCTCTGATACCAACTATCACGACCCGTCTTCCACTAACCTGAAAGACGTATCATGAATTAAGAAAGAAAGAGATAGAAAGAGAAAGAAAGAGAAGAAAGAAGAAACAACAACAGAATCTCAACAGCGGAACGAATAAATTATATTAATAACAAAAGTATTATATAGTATACAACAATTATCAGAGTTACACAGCTTATACAACACATACTAGACAGTTATAAACACCTGTTTGGTTATTACAACTCAATATAACTTAGAGAAAACACAGAGATATCAAACACAGCGGAACACTAGATAACTATAACGCAGAAGCCTCCTGATCCATTGCTCCTCCACAATTCGTCAAAGCTAACCTGAATCCCTTGGCTACTCGTAAAATTTTGAGTACCCAAGAGTTTAAGAAAACAGAAATAAACTCCGAGTCAGACATGGGTCTGGTGTGAGTAACATGTTAAAGTTGCTTAACTTTTGAAAAATCTTTGAAAAGAAAGGTATCATGTAAGACTTCCCACACATAAACATGGAAAAGTTTTTACCTTACACTAACCAAAACATTCGATAGGAAATTCGGTGATATTATAATAGTGTCTAGGGTTTTCAAATAAAATACAGAAATAGCTGGAATGCTTACATCTCACGTTCCAACATAGTTGGGCACAATCAATACGTGCGACACTTATTGGATTTTGGATTCCATACAATGGCAGGGCTACCGGGGTACCGCCCGTCACAGTACGGGGCCTAGATCGCCGTACCGAGGATCACTCCCAATCCCCTGCAACACAAGGCCGGAACCATCCCTTAATGGACAGTCCCGAACAAGACAACCCCACGGTTGGCCGCGACCCAACCGCCCACACAACCGAATAAAAAGGGACTTCTAGACAGGGGGAAATATCGTCCTACTTGGGCATGACCCACTCAGCCTTGCTGCACCTCCCTGTTTTAGCCATTCCCGGTTGATGAGGCTTGAGGCTACGATTACCTTTAGAGAACACATCTCTTAGAATGCTCATCGTCCACCTGACGATGTGCTGAAAGCATTCAGTCCATACAAGTTCGTTTCGGGTTCGAACGAAACCGAAGGCGTTATCTCGTAGCACTCATTTTGGAATCACCCTCAGAGTTAACGACGATAACCCTTGCACTCTGAATCTTCATCTTCACTTGAGATTCATGACTTATCATTAATTTGGATCGATGTGGTTTTCGGATATCCAAATATGGAAACCCGATCCCGGTCTCATCGAATCCAAAACGCCATCTTTAAGGTCCAAGTTGTTTTAAATTTAAAACAATCCAATTAAATTATCTATATACACACAGATAGATAATTCACATCATCACAATAGATAATCATCACCACAGATAATCCCTATTATCATTATCAGAAGATAATCCAAATCATCATCACAATGCAACCAATGCATCCATATCACACATCATTACTAATCTCATATCTGAGATTCAAACCATTCAAGGAAATCTATATCATCCATACATAAACAAGGATTAATAATCACACCAAATATAATTAATTTAAAATGAATTAAATTAATTACATCATCTCTAATTAATTTAAAGTAAATTAAATTAATTACCTCAATCTATAAATCATGTTTATATAACCATTAATTACAAACCAATCAACTAATTAATTAACCACTAATTATGTCCCTGATTAACTACCCTTGATTAATCACCCTTTAATTACATTCAAGTAATTAATTTCACAAATTAATTATTCTTAATCAAATACAGTAATTAACCTTTAATTACTTCATTAATTAATTAATTATAATTAGTTACATTAATCCTTAATTAATTACATTAATTAATTACTTTAATCACTTATCAATGATTAATTAATCTCAATTAATTAATTCTTAATCACATCATTAATTATATTAATTAATGATTCTTAATTACATTTAAATCAATTAACTTCATTAAGTAATTAACCATAATTATTAATCACTTTTGATTAATTAACCTTAGTAATTAACTACTCTTAATTACTTCATTGAGTAAATTGATTACCCTTAAATTAATTATATTTAATAATTAATTATATTTATTAATCATCCTTGATCAATTTTATTAGTAATTAATTACCCTTAATTAATTACATTACTTAATTATTTTCTAAATGACTTAATCAATTAATGCTGAAATTAATTATACTAAGTAATTAATTATTAATTACTTTCACAAAGTAATTAACCCCAAACTCTTCCATACTTCAAATAAGTTACATTCAGTAATTACTCATCTTTCTCTAAGTAATTATCCTTCATTAATTACTTATCAACCCATCAAATGATTATTCTAAATTAATTAAAATTAATTAATTAATTAATTTATACTAATCAAATTAATTAATTAATTAATTACAATGAGTAATTAATAACTTTATTTTCTTTCATAAAGTAAATATACTTAACCAAATTCCATAAATGATTATCTAATTTAATTAATCTAATTAATTATCAAAATTAATCACATTAATTAATTAATAAATAATCCCAAGTTAGTGACCTTCATTAACTTATCAACAATTTCCTTAATTACCTTTCTTAAGTAATTAACTTAAATTAATCATTATTAATTACAAATTTATTAATCTTTAATAATCATTTAATTAATCACTAATTGTTTAATTAATTAAGTTTTTAACTTAATTAATCTTAATCTCTTGATAAATTAATTTCCATTCATTAATTAAAATCTTAACTTATTTAATTAATGATCTTATTTCCAAATTAATTAATCTTAATTAATTAACTTCAACCTTAATTAATTAATTCAAAATCCTTACTTAATTAATTAAGTAAATTTATTAATTATCCATATAATTACCTTTCTAATTTCATAAATCAAAATCACTAAATCTTTGATTGATTTTAAAATAAAACATTTCTTATTAATGATTACATTATCATTGACAAAGCAAATTTTAAAAAAACTTTTCTTTAAAATTTGTTTTAGTGACATTTAAATTTTAAATGAAATCAAACTTTACTTTATCAAAGTTTTAAAAATATTTTAAAAACCTTTTTAAAACTTATGCAAAAGAATTTCCTATTTAAAAAAAAATGTTTAAAGGAATTTAAACCCAAATTCATTTTAAAATACAAATCATATTTAAAATATATTTCAACATCCAAAGTTTTTAAAACACTTTAAATTTTTAAAACTTTCTTTATTTTCAAAACATTGATTCAAATTGGATTTTGATTCCAGACTTAAACTTATGTTTAAATCTTCTACTTTAATTTTAAACCTTTATCTTTAAATTCAATTATTTAAACTCTTTCATAGTTGTTTAAACATTTTGATTTAAATTAAATTTTTAAAACTAGGATTCAAACTTAATTTTGAATCCATACTTTAAATTTAAGTTTAAATTCTGTTTAAAACCTACTTCAGATTTTAAAACCAAATTGGCATACGAAATAAATAGGTTTCTCTGGAAACCTGTAACCATCTGAAATACCCGAGCTCCTCTTCTTGACTTCGAGTAAAACCCTGAACAACTTCAAGCTAAAACTGGAATTACTCGAGTATAACTCAAGTCCAAAATTCTGCAAATTCCCAAACCTTCCTGACACCATTCCTTGCACCGTGCATATGCACAGTGGTTCTGGCGTCTCCAGTCACCACCAAGACAACGATCATCAGAACCCCACAAGCATCACGAAATCAAATTCGAGTTTTCCCAAACCAAAACCTGGAAACATACTAGAACCACCATCACCCTCTGATCCAAAACCTGTAAAACCCCCATCCCCTCACCTCCGGCCATCGGAGGCTTTGGAACTCCGTCCAACACTTCTTCAACACCCAAGCAACCATCTCCCCAAATATTGAAGCACTCGATCCCCTATAGCCACCATGCCGATCAAGACACTGCACTGCCCAAAAACTAGGTTTAGAAATCTAATCCAACAATCACCATCACCACGGTGATCTTCCACCACCTCCACCATTTTTCCCTAAATCACTGACCACTTCCCTTCTTCCAGGAAGAATTACGACCCTTAAGTCCATCAAGTTCATCAGAATTTCCTCAATTTACACTTTCCAGTAAAAACAACCATGTTCTCAAATCCCAATACTAAAAATCGAAATTTTTGTTTCGAAAATCAAATTTAAGCTTTAGCTTTTGACTCATGCACCTGAAACTAAGAAACAATTAAATTGAATTTTACCTGTTTTTAGTTTATTTTGTTGTTTCTTTATTTTCCAGTAAAACTGCAGATTTTTTTAACTTAAACAAAATCCTAAACTATAATTTATGATAAATTAAACATACTTTGTTCAAGACTCATGTACTATTAAAGATTGATTCAAGAGCACTTGAGTTTTACTAAATTATGGACCTGGAACTTAGAGGACAAAAACTGTAATAACATAAAACAGTAATCTATGCTCAAAATCAATTCATATACAGAAGACACATATACAAAATACAATTTTTATCACAGAAAACAAGCATGCAATCATAACCATACTTAAGTTTTAAATTTGTGAGGTTACTCACAAACATACTTGTTTCATAGATGATTTGGCAACATAATTATTTACTTATTTTAATACTGTAATATTACTCACCTGATATAGCATGAAACAAAGCACAAGATTTTCTGAAATGCTTTTACTTCTTTGATTATAAACTGAGTTGCAGATTGTTTTGAAGGTGAGTTGCAGGCTTGAACAGATTCCATATTGCAGAAGACAAACCCAGATTCATTTTATTTAAACTTGGAAATCTTGTAGTTGCATGTTCTTGATTTTTACAGTGGATTGCAGACTTTGATTAAGGAAGGGTTTCAGATCTTGATAATGTTTGCAGGCAGGCTTGATATTTGGGAGGGTTACAGGGTTTTAGATTTATAATTTAGGAGGATGTTGAATATGAATTTCAGGCAATGGTTTCTTGTTTGAGGAGTTAATATTGGCAATGAAATTATAGGCTTCAAATTTTTAATCTGAATTAAATTTTGGTTTTGGAGAGTTTGTTACTGATTTGTTTCAGCTGAAATCATATCTTCTTAACTTTGAAAAATGAAGATCAGAAAAGGAGAATGAGGGGATGAAGAAAACATGTTTTATAAGTGTAATTGATTTATTTAAAAATTAAAAGAAAAATTAAAAATAAAAGGACAAATGTAAAAAAACTAACATTTGTCATCTTTTCAATTAATTAATTAACACATGTCATTATACCACTTACTATATTAACATGTGTCTTAAGAAGAATTTTATTTATTTTTATTTAATTTAAAAGTAAATGAAACCCTTTTCTTTATTTATTAAATACATACATACATACATATATATATATATATATATATATATATATATAAATTATTTTCATAAGTAAATGTATATGCATTTCTTTTTAAAGAAAATGAATGAAACAAATTACATAAAAATGGAAGCTTACTTACATAATTTTAGATATGTTTATTCTTTTGAAATTTCAAAATTAAATTCAAAATTCAAATTCTATTCATACATTTAAAAATCCAGTTTAAAAAATTTATTAACATATTTAATTTAAAAATAATAATAATATTGTCCTTTAAAATTTATCTATATTTATACATTTATTATTATTTGAAAATAACATATTTATTAATTTAAATAATTTATAAAAGAAATTATGAATTACTTATTACTAATCTAACTTATTTAAATGCATTAATGTTTTAATATATAAATGGTATTTTAATTTTTCATATATAATTCCAAATTATATTTATTAAGCTATATTCAAAAAGGAAATAAAATAAACTTTTGTTTATCTTATTTAAAATTTAAACTATGCTTTAAAATATATTTAAACAATTTAAATCATTTTCTTTAAGTATCTTAAAACCATATAGTTATTTATTAAATAGTTTTGAATAGTTATTTATTAAATAAAATAATAATTTCCAAATTATCAAAATGAATATTAGAATTTAAAAATAAGATTTTATTTGTTTATTAAACTTCAAATCAAAACTTATCTATCTACAATTTGTATAAATATATATATATACACACACACACATTATAAATAGAAAGCAATTTATTAGCTTTTAAAAAATAAAATTCACCAATTAAACATTTATTTAATTGGATTATTAAATCAAGTTAATTTTTATTAACAGAATTTATCAAATCCATTTAATTTTAAATGCAGATTATTAAATTGATATTGCCAAAATTTCCGAAATATCACAATTTCACTCTACACATTCATTTGAACCTTTCGGCGCGAAATCGCGGACTTCCGTTGCGCGACGCACCTAGTTTTAACTAATTTTTCAATACTTGAAATAATCTATTCAAATTGAATTTTAACACTTATAAAATCATTACAAAACACATTTAAATCAATATTTCCACTTTTTAAAGTATTTAAAATAAAATTTCACTATTACCACATTATAATATTATTTTATTTCCATTATTTTAATATTAAATTTAAAATTCTAATTTCAATTCAGTTTCAATTCTAACTTCAAATTAAACACATTTAAAACTTAGATTTCAAATCCGTTGCACTTCAAATTTCAAATTCTTTTTTATTTTAATTTTAATTTCACTTCTAAATGAAAAGAGACTTGTTTTTTTTCAAAATATCTCATATCACTAAAATGTGGTCTTATTAATATAGTGATTATTTAAATCGAAATGAACATATCCAATATTCATTTTTATCACTAACATAACATCCATTCAACCAATCACATACATATGATTTCAAATCCAACATTCACTATAAATATCATAACGGGACAGATTATCACAATTCAATTAATTAACTAATTATCAAATCATCCATATTAACAATCAAATAAATATTCATATGACATAAGGTTATAAATATGATTGTTTTAACATAATCAAAATATAAATTCAAAAGCGATGAGAATTTCTCACATTTACCCAAAACGTTTAACTTCCTACCAACATTCATTTTATTCAACGCTTCACTAAACCACCACCTAAACATTCTTCCACCTTTTCCAAGTGCCCGGCCATCGCTTCTACCTTTGCTTTGATCTCGACCATGCCTCCCCACCTTCATATTTCTCACGGCCAAGAGCCATTTTTTAAGAAAGAAGAAGAAGAAGTGAATTAAGAAGAGGCTAGAGAGTAATAAGTGGATTAGTGCTTAAGCACTCCACTATTTTTAACCCTCATAACTCTCTTAAAGAGAGAAGCCAGTAAAATAGCTTAAAGGAAGAAGAAGAGAATGATTTGTGTGAAAATGGAAGAGGTATGCATGACTATTTATAGGAAAAAGTTTGGAATAAAATATTATTATGTAAAATGACTAAAATGCCATTTACTTACTTTTTAAGAAAACATACCCTTTTCAACACTTAACATCACATTTCAAATCATGCTTTATGTCACTTTCACTTAAGGAGTAAGAAAAGTAAAGCAATAACTATGTTTGGTTTGATTTGACATGTTGTCCTTTTGTGTTTACTTTTGCACTCTGTTGTCAAATCATGTACTTTTGAATTATTTATAAATTTGACTTTTCAAAGTGCATTTGTTAAATGTAACATGTAACATAGTTTGTTAAGTTGTATTTATATGTTAGAAAATGTATCAAGTTGCAACAACTTATCGACAACTTATTTCGGTTGAAAATGGTGTTTTTTGTCGACAAATTTTACAGTCAAAATTTGCCGTTTTCGTTAAGCTACATATTGAAGTAAACCAAACTTTAAAATGAAATTTTTACTTCTTTATATAAATTAAAACATGTCTCTTTATATTTTAAAATCATATTTAATTGATATCAAAATCTCTATTTTTATAGTGTATGTAAAACTGACAAAATGCAACAAATTTTGGTTAATTTTGTAAAACGTTTATTAACATATTTTTAAATTTTTTAATATACTTTTATTATCTTTATTAGATTTTTTAAATAAGATTTACCTTTTTAAATAAATATTTAAATCCATTTATTTAAGCCTTTATTTATTATTAACAAAACTTAACTTTTGTCGATTTGTTCAAAAATCCAAATTTATACCTTTTAATTTATTAACTGTAAGAATAGATGAATATTTATTATATATAACATATTTATTTCAAGATTTAAATTCCTTTTTAAATTTAAAACGAACAAAATCTCTAATTTTCGAAGTAGCTAAATTACGGGTCGTTACATATAACGCACCATATCCTTTGGTGTACCCTTTTTTGGAATACTAACGGGTATGGGGTGTTTCAATAATGCACACCAATCAAGCCAAAACCGATGTGGACTTTGATGTCAAATTGTTTAATATTATCTACTGATCGAGTTCTCACACATGAGACACTTGATTAAGAATGATTGAGCGAATTCCAAAAACTACTGGTTTATAAATACTATATATTGAAAGGAGAAAGTAATATAAATGTTATATTAATTTATTTGATAGAGTTAATATTATTGGAGGACTATAGACCAATTAAATAATATATATAAACATCATACATATTTTTTAATAAATTAAAATAGTCAAATAATATTTGAATAAATAAAATGCGCATTTATATTATTTAAAAATGATTTAAAATCATTGTCGAATTTTTTTTATTACTATGTTCTAGCCCCGTTTTATGGAATACGCATTAATGTATTCTTTTATTTATTTAAAGCATGTTTTGTATATAAAGATATATTAAATCTTGACTTATCGAATGAGATCTCTAATATTATATATAATAGTGCCATCAAGAAATCCTAGCTTCCACTGACGTCATAGAATCAATTATGTAATTTGTTATATATATCTAACTCGATAACCAATCTTGTTCAAAATAAAAAATGTTTCCGTTCTACTATATACTTGTTATATGTGATATAATTAACTAAGTAATCAATTTAAAGTATATTAGATAGAAAATTCATTAATGATATGTTATGTGATAGTAATTACAGTGTGTTGTAATTCTGAAAAGCTAATCACATTAAAAATAAAATATTATTTTACTATTCCAAGTTAAGATGGTTTGAGATGGGATATTAATACATCGGTTGGGACTAGAGTACGTAGTGCTCTCCAAATATTTAGGCAGTATATTACTCATGGCTGTTGAGGACACCAAAGGGTAACATACTGATAGTTATTAAATAATTATGGAATGACCGACTTTAGATATTTTTTGGAAAAGATAACTATGGTAAAACAGAGAATCTCGAAGTGATTATAGTTAAGTCATGGCATGACATCCATTGGACGGCTATATTTAGGTCAAGGTTGAAGCATTGGAAGTGAAACGCTATTCAATAGAAAATTCGTCTCCTTTGTTTTATGGGGTTAGTATTGCGGTCGTCTATAATCAACTTAAAGTCAAAATCTCTGGCTAGATCAATATAGTTAATAATGATTGTTATTATTAAATAAATATTTTGTCTTCGGACTTACAAAATTAATTGTGGACGATGTGATATTTTGACCAAAACCAAATTCCATAAGTTTTATTGTGATGTAGTGTTGCCAAAGAGAACTAGTGTAAATAATCATTGCTACCATCTACCATTTATAATAAGTAAAAATGGATTTCATCGTAAAAATGTGTAAACGATAAATTCAACCAATATTTCATACCACTAGCTAAGGTAATGCGTGGACGTTAATATTCAAGTTTTTTTATATTAACTGCTGATTGAATTTATAACTTTGGATCACACAACCAAAATGATGAATACTTCAAATAAACCACACGATTAATTAATTTATAGTCCTTGTAAATTAATTAAATTAATTAAATTAATTAATATTTATGAAATATTAATTAATAAATTCTATTAGATGTTTTAATACCATTGTTATTTAATGAGATGCATATATACAAAAAGTTGTGCATATGTATATTGACAAAAGAAATCAGTAGAATATTTAAATTAGATTAAATATGAATAAGCGCCAATTGGATATTGAAATAAATCAAGGCCCATACCCCTTATTCTATGGCTAACCAACAAAGGGGGGAGAGAAGGAGTTTTCCATTCGAAATGAAAATTTTGAGAGATTATTAAGGGAAGGCAAATCAGCCTCTCTTTAATAATCTTTTATTGCCTCGTTTATAAGATCCCTCATTCAACAATTTCTATCTTCTTCCTACATAATTTTAGTGATCGCCAAATAAAAAACAAATTTTAGAATAAAAAACAAATAGATTTAAAAGTAAAAGGTGGTTCATATCTCTTCATTCCTGCAAAAATATGAAGGTCGATTCAACTGAGTCTAAGAACATCGATTCATTATTTTAAGGTATGATTTTTTGGCAATGTCCCAACACTAATACAAAATATGCCTGTTGCATCGCCTTATTTGCTTTCGTTGTGCTCACAACCGATGCAAATAGTGTTATTGGCTTTGGTTCCTTAGGTACCGAAGCGAATGCAACGAAGCAAACATTGTTATTTGCATCGGTTTTCCTTACAACTAAAGCAAATAGTTATCCTTTTCGGTTCCTTAGGAACCGATATAAGTGCGCCGAAGTAAATAGTGTTATTTGCTTTGGTTCTCCTTACAACCAAAGCAAATAGTGTTATTTGCATCGGTTCCTTAGGAACCGAAACAAATGCACAAAAGCAAACTGTGTTATTTGCATCAGTTCCTTAGGAAGCGAAGCAACTGCAGATTATTTTAGTCGGAGCAAATGCACATATCAATAATCATAAAGAGCAACTTACATATGTCATTATTTATAATCTATTATAATTAATGATTATCAATAAATTATTTATAATTACTAGTTATTATAAATAGTCAATAATTATTTTTATATTAATAATATTATAGTTAATTATCAATAATTAGTAAATTATAGTTAATATTTATTAATTACATTTAATTGTTGATAAACAAATTAATAATTAATATTAAATAGTGAATAATCAACATTTAATAATTAAAATTTAACACTTATCATTTAATCAATAAGTAATATTTTATCACTAAGAACTAATATTTAATAATTAATTTTTGGTAAAAATAATTAATTGTTAATAATTATATAATACTCTAATAATGAAATTTAACACATATGAAGTTAAATTTAGTATTTAATAATTAATTTTAAATAATTATTAATTCATAACGACTATTAAAAAATTAATAATTAATAAATAATAAAGAAGTAATAAGTAATAATTAATAAATAATAGTTAATAAACTAGAAGTAAATTAGTAAACTTTAGTTAATAAACTAGAAATAAATAATAGATTATATAGCTAATAAACTAGAAATTAATAAATAATTGTTAATAAACTAGAAATAATTAATACTATATATAATAATTTATTATTGTTAATTACTAAAAATTAGCAAATTAAAGTTAATATTTATTAATTATATTTAATAGTTAATAAATATATTTAATAATTAATACACAAGAAGCAAATAACTAATAATTAATAAATAATAGTTAATAAACTAGAAGTAAATTAATAAATTATAGTTAATAAACTAGAAATTGGTAAACTATTGTTAACAAATAGAAATAAATAATAGTTTATGTACAATAATTTAATTATTATTAATTATTAATTATTAATTAGTACATAATTATTATGAATAGTTAATATTTCGTAAATAATTATAAATATTGATATTTAATAATTACTAATTACTAATAGAAAACTAAAAGTAATAATTAATAATTAAGACTAATATTTACTGCTTAATAATTAATATTCGAAACTTTATAAAATTACAAATTGTTAAAAAAATTCAAAATAAGAAAGTATATGCATCACATTACAAATTATTACTTTCATATGAATCTAAATGACTTCTTCTGTAACTATCTTCTTTAACATATACAAGTTTTTTTAACTCTAAGTGACGAAAATTTTGAATCTCAATAGTCTTATTTGCATCGGTTGTCTTTACAATCGATGCAAATACTGTTATTTGCATTGTTTTTTGGGAATAGATGCAACTGCAAATTATTCTACTCCCAAGTATTGTTCCAGCCCGCTTCCTTTTCCCTAATTATTTCAATTCCCTCTTAAAAAAAATAAATTAAAAACCTATTGCCCACTTCTCTTTCCCTAATTAATCCCATTCCTGATTAAAACTAAAATAAAATAAAACCCCGTTTCCCTATATTTGATTAATTTTCCGCTTTCGTGGATTTTGATTGCCCACTCGGCTTCCCTCAAGTAATGAATCTCATTATCCTTTTCGATTTCATTTCATTTCTTTCTTTGATCGATTTTGTTTTGGATCGGTTTATTTTATTCTAACGTTAGAAATTGATTTCGAAATCGATTTTGATTTTGATTAGGAAACCGATTTCAATTTCAATTTTTATTCAGTTTATTTGGGTTATCTACTTTATATTTTTGATTTTTCTTTCAATTTCTCATTATTTATGAATATGTATAATAATTTAGTTATCCTATGATTTTTTATATTTTCTTGATCAATCTTTGGAATAAGGATGAGGTAATGAGTGATGTTTAAGACTATAAATACAACTAGGGATTGTCTCCAATACTCGCACTATAAGTGTTATCCCACTTTTTGGATAAAAACTGGAATATCGACAAATTGGCAAGGAATGTTGGATATCGCGGTTGAGCTCCGATCGGGATGAAATTGATTGGAAATGATGATGAGGATTAGGAGAAGCTATGTTTCAAATTCCAGATTAATCGGGGTTCGTATGAAGGAGATATGATCGATGCAAGGTAGGAAGAAGGTACTACCGATCCAGGTGCCACTCCACGGCATGCCGAACCAGATGCCACTCCACTGCATGCCGAACCAGATGCCACTCCACGGAATGCCGAACCAGATGCCACTCCACTGCATGCCGAACCAGATGCCACTCCACTGCATGCCGAACCAGATGCCACTCCACGGCATGCCGAACCAGATGCCACTCCACTGCATGCCGAACCAAACACCTTCCCCCTACCGCTGAACCAACTGCCGGTCCAACCCTCACCGGTCCAACCCTCACCAGTCCAACCCTCACCGGACCAACTCCACCTCCAGGAACAACCAAACCAACCTACCTCCAACCACTACCAGACCGGAGCTGCCGAACCAACCCACTCTCCACTCACTACCGATCCAATCAACACTCCACTCACCGCCGAACCAAGGCCTTGCCGAACCAGCACTGCCAGGCTAGATTGCTTCAGCCCAGGCCCACCAGCAGCTATATACATCCAAGACCCCTGCCCCCAGCCTCACTCTATAAATAGAGGGGCAGGGGTACAACAATGGCAGACAAGTTTGAGAGCTCAAGCCTGGAAGGAACTTTCAAACAACTTTGATATACTTGTAATCAAAGCTTTGTACTTGTAATCAGATCGAAAAAGGAGAATAACATATAAAGTGGACGTAGACACATTCTGGCCGAACCACTATAAATCTGCGTGTCTTTTACAGTTTAGTCCCTGCTTTTTACGTATTTACATAAACCACCCAAATCACTACGAACAACATAAAATCAACTAAATCATACGACTTGGAGGTGTTTGCCCATTTTTTGTACAAACATTTTTGGGATATTTGCTGAGATCTGTGATTTGTGTTTGAATATTGCTGAGTTGCATTCATACACTGGTGCTTTCACGGTATTTGGGGTTTGTGGCCAATTTTGGCGCAAATACTTTGGTGCTTTCACCGAGAGGAACCAGCACCCGCTACATCGGATAGAAGTTTGGATTTGGAAGACAATGACTAGGCAAAATAGTAGAAGGCAAAGGGCTGAGAGAAGCCAACCGGTAGGAAGTCAACAAGCATCCTCCAGAGCTGAGGAAGGACCGACTTCGATCTACATAACCCGGGAAGAAATGGAAGCCATAACAAATTCACTGCAAGAGAGGTTGTTGAAGAATCAACAAGAGATGATGCAGACTTTCTTGGAGCAAATGAGAGCTGCAGGGACCCTGAACTTAGGAACAACTACAGCGGCTGTGGATGCAGGACAAGGAACTAGGGTTATGGAACCCAATGGAGGAGCTAGGGTTATGGAACCCAATGGAGGACAGGATACAGAGCCAGAGGGCAATCGACAAGGGCTTGGGGGCAGGCCCGCAGGATCCAACACAGGAGGACCTTTGGAAGGAGTTCAACAGGCTAGAACCGACGTTGCTGCTAGCGAGCCACATGAAGAGTATGTACCGGTACCCTCGGGGGCAACCCCTGACAGACAACGCTGGATTGGTAGATATAATCAGGAAGGCTGTGCGAGGCGGTTTGACCAACAGAGACTTGGAAGGAGTGAACAGGAGTCCGTTCGCTCGAGAAATAAGGATGGCTCAGAATCCACCTAAGTTCAAGCTACCTAGCGTGGAGGTATACGATGGCAAGGCAGACCCTACGGATCACTTGATGAGGTACACCAGACACATGGAGGTGCTGGGGGCATCGGAGGAAGTGATGGCCCGATGCTTCCCTTTGTACTTGACGGACTTAGCTGCGATGTGGTTTAGGCAGCTGGAAGAAGGATCTATCAGGACTTGGAGGGAATTGGTGGAAAGGTTTTTAGGACAGTTTCGGGTTCATGTCAAGAGACCGAAGAACGTGATGACATTGACATCGGTAAAGCAAAGGATGGATGAATCGCTTAGAGCTTTTCTAACTCGATTCAGTGCCGCAGTTGCTTCGGTGGATCGGCCCGATCCATCGATGGTTTTAATGGAAGCAGTATCAGGAGTCAGGGAGAACTCGGATTTCAAAGTATCTCTGATACGAGATCCCCCACGGGATCTCGACGAATTCTTTCACGAGGAAGAAAGGTTCCTTCGGCAAGAAGATGCGAGTACGGATTTAAAGTTGAAAAAGGTTAATGCAATTGAGGTTGGAGGACCATCCAGCAAAGGTTCGGATAAAGACAAAGGAAAAAGGAAGTTGGACGATGATTCTGGAAATGCTAGGAAGCAATGGAAGGATCCAAAGTTTTCCACATACACAGGATTGAACGAGACACTGGAGCGGATATACCTGGATACTCGAAATCGCCTTCACTACCGGAGGCCGGCTAGGAGAGAACCAACAGAATGGGAAAGGACATCAGGAAGGAACTGTCTCTTCCATGATTTGGATGGACACGACACCAACAGCTGCAGGCACTTAAAGGACATAATTGAGGAGCATGTGAGGAATGGACAGCTGCCACAATATGTTGGACCTCGGAATGCAACGGCGAGGCAGGAGCAACCGCCGCCTACCTCAAGCTACGATGGTGGGAGGCCCAGGAATGATGGTCGGTTGATCATCCATTGACCGGGTTAATATGAAATAAGTAGCGAACTATTGGCAAGCAATCAAGTCATTTACACATGTACGGGGACGGAGATAGCCCCTAGGCATGCTCTGAATGATGATAAACTGCAATGCTATGGTTTGTGAAATTTATCTTTTGCTCTTGGATTGGGCACTGCTTTTCTTTTTGGTTTTCAGTTTTGGAGATTCGATTGAGCTCTTGGTTTTTCTTGCTTTTTGATTTGGATGTTCCTTTGGATGATTGTTTTCGGTTTTGGATGCTGGTTTGGATTTCTGTTTTTCTGGTTTTGGATTTGGATTTTGGATTTGGATTCTGGATTTGGATTTTGGATGTGGGTTTTGGATTGGATTTTGATTGGATTTTTATCTGATTTTTGATAACGGTCGTCGGGTATGGATTATGCCTGGCAAGGGGTGAGTCGCTTTGCCCGAACGTGGTAAATTGACTCATTCAGGTCGTCGAGTATGGACTATGCTCGGCAAGGGTCCGGAGTGACCACGATTCGGCCTAGGACTTAGGCCCTATATTATCAATTGTTATTTTCAGGTCATCGAGTATGGACTATGCTCGGCAAGGGTCCGGAGAGACCAAGATTCGGCTTAGGGCTTAAGCCATGGCATCGTATAGCGTCCAGGGACACTGGACCAAGGTCGTCAAGTGTGGATTACGTTTGGCAAGAACCCGGAGAGGTTAGCTCAACGTCCAGGGACACTGGACCAAGGTCGTCAAGTGTGGATTACGCTTGGCAAGAACCTGGAGAGGTTAGCTCAACGTCCAGGGACACTGGACCAAGGTCGTCAAGTGTGGATTACGCTTGGCAAGAACCCGGAGAGGTTAGCTTAACATCCAGGGACACTGGATCACGGCCGTCAGGTGTAGATTGCGCTTGGCAAGAGCCCGAAGAGGTTATGGATTTGGATATCGACCTGGAGAGGTCCTGGATTCGGTTATTGGCTATTGGACAAGGATGGATTGGAACTCGGTTGTCGATTTCGGACGGATATGGAATTGGCTAAGGCTTTGATTATTGGATTTGGAATTGGACATCAACTCGGAGCAGTCAAGAATAACATACTCTGGCAATATGGTTATGGACTTTGGATATTGGATTCGGAATTATTCAAAACACGCCTTGTTATCACAAGGCATGTTTTGGGGGGCAAAGTGTTATCCCACTTTTTGGATAAAAGCTGGAATATCGACAAATTGGCAAGGAATGTTGGATATCGCGGTTGAGCTCCGATCGGGATGAAATTGATTGGAAATGATGATGAGGATTAGAAGAAGCTATATTTCAAATTTCAGGTTAATCGGGGTTCGTATGAAGGAGATATGATCGATGCAAGGTAGGAAGAAGGTACTACCGATCCAGGTGCCACTCCACGGCATGCCGAACCAGATGCCACTCCACTGCATGCCGAACCAGATGCCACTCCATGGCATGCCGAACCAGATGCCACTCCACTGCATGCCGAACCAGATGCCACTCCACTGCATGCCGAACCAGATGCCACTCCACGGCATGCCGAACCAGATGCCACTCTACTGCATGCCGAACCAAACACCTTCCCCCTACTGCCGAACCAACTGCCGGTCCAACCCTCACCGGTCCAACCCTCACCGGACCAACTCCACCTCCAGGAACAACCAAACCAACCTACCTCCAACCACTACCAGACCGGAGCTGCCGAACCAACCCACTCTCCACTCACTACCGATCCAATCAACACTCCACTCACCGCCGAACCAAGGCCTTGCCGAACCAGCACTGCCAGGCTAGATTGCTTCAGCCCAGGCCCACCAGCAGCTATATACATCCAAGACCCCTGCCCCCAGCCTCACTCTATAAATATAGGGGCAGGGGTACAACAATGGCAGACAAGTTTGAGAGCTCAAGCCTGGAAGGAACTTTCAAACAACTTTGATATACTTGTAATCAAAGCTTTGTGCTTGTAATCAGATCGAAAAAGGAGAATAACATATAAAGTGGACGTAGGCACATTCTGGCCGAACCACTATAAATCTACGTGTCTTTTACAGTTTAGTCCCTGCTTTTTACGTATTTACATAAACCACCCAAATCACTACGAACAACATAAAATCAACTAAATCATACGACTTGGAGGTGTTTGCCCATTTTTTGTGCAAACATTTTTGGGATATTTGCTGAGATCTGTGATTTGTGTTTGAATATTGCTGAGTTGTATTCATACACTAGTGCTTTCACGGTATTTGGGGTTTGTGGCCAATTTTGGCGCAAACAATAAGAGTCAAATTAAGTTACTTAGCTCTACCATAATGAAAGCAAAGTTCATTACCAAATCATTCAGAAATGGAGGATAATGCATTGGAGAGGAAGCTGAAAAGGCAAGGAGGTCTTAAAACCATGCCATTATCCTTGGTAAGACATACAAATATATTTACTACTTCTATTATCACTTAGTTAATAAATTCACATATTAACTCATGATTCTACGATTCCAGGTAAATGTGCGATGAATTTGCAGTGGTTGGGTTTACTGCAAACATGGTATCCTTCGTTGGTCAACCACGGCTTCTAATTTGTGTTAAAATGTATGTTGTTAAAGGGGATTATGCTAGATCATCTATGGCAAAAAAGAAATGAGGGAATCAATTATTTAGAAGAACTGTTTGTTCATTTTGATGCAATTAACTCACTGAATATTGGTAAGGGACTGAATATTGGTAAGGGATATAGAGAAAGATTTGGAGATCCAGAAGAGTATTTTGGAAAAATTGAATTTTCTTTCAACAATTCTGATACAAAAGATGAGAATGATGTTGTGTTGAATAGGAAGCTTGGCTGCCTTGACTCTGTTTTTCTTGCCACTGTCATGAGAGAAGAAATATATGGTTTTGATCCTATACTGTTCAATCCTGCTGTTACACATTATACAGTGGATTCTCATGAGTCAAAGGGAAGCGATTTGATAAATTTTTCTGTCTCATCATTGGATGTTCTTGGAAAGGGTATGGAGCTGAACGATTTAAACAATGGATTCGTTCAAGTAAATAATAAAAGAGCCAAAACTAAAGCCCATGAACTGGATAAATTTGAATTAACTCTTACTAATAAATTTGAGTGCCTTGCCTTGTTTGTAGTCTCTGATATTAGTTCTGAAAGGCTTTGAGGTTATAGTGGATTTGAATGTCATTCTCTATTCGATAGTGCTAATGCGAAATAATTGAAGTTGGCGAGGGGAAGTAAAGCGGTCTCTGATGCTTTTAATGGTATTATTCTGGATGATAGCAAAGTGTTGGCTGATAGTAATGTTTCTGATATTCGAATGGATAATTGCTCAAGGAGTTTTGAGGAGAATATAAGGAATGCAGATGTCAATTGATTGACTAGTGGTTGGAACTTTTGGGTGAAGAGATGCCGTATGTTGTTGATCATACTAAACTAGCTGGAGTTTTAGATGATAAGCTTGGGGATCCTTTTTCTATTGACCACTCTGATTATAATGGAGAAGAATTTAATGTCAAGCTTGGAAGTTTGTATGATTGGATTTGATCTTCTGTTTCGCCTGTTACTGGAGTTTATTTATTAGAGAAGGAGGCTTATGTATTTTTGGACAAGTTATTGTAAGTATCGTATGAAGAGAGGATCATGTTTATTGATGGTAATGCTGAAATGCACGCTGATATCAATGTGCACAAAGTTTAAATTTGCATGATGGTTTGTAAACTTTGAGTCTTGTCCCATATGCTGTTAATCTCACTGGTTTGGATGGAGTTTTAGATGATATGCTTGGAGTTCCATTGTATGTTGATTTCATAGAATATTTTGGAGAGGATTATAATGTCAAGTTTGGTGATTGTGTTGATTATTCCATATTGCCTATTAGCGAAGTTGATATATTAGAGAAGGAGGATTCAGTTGGTTTGGAGAAGGAATGTGATATTGGTTGGAGAAGAAATGTGATGTTGTTATATTGGAGAAGGAATGTGATGTTGATTCGCATAGGAGATTAATCAATTGTTCGAGTTCAACTGATATGGTGGGGAAATCTTTAAAAATTATTTCTTTAACGATGCACAAGAGTGATGGCTTCATTATGGATTCGGTTGAAACAGTCTATACGTGGATATTAATGAACTGAACAATAATCTAGATACTAATTTGATGAGGAGCCCTTGTCTTTTAGCCGATGTTCATAATAGTGGGATCGACAATAATTCTGTTTCTTATTCTTCTTCATCGAGGAGAGGTAGGCATAGGAAATCTATGGCTGTTAGTGGATCGGTTCGACGTAGTGCTAGGATCCATTGTAGTCAGTTTCAGTCTATTGATGAGTTATTTGATTCGAGTGCCATGAGTAGTGCTACGAATTTAGGCTCAGGTTTGCAGTTCGATTTGGGTAGTACATATTCATTATATGCTTTAGGTAGTTTGTCTTCTTCTAAGTTTAGTCAGTTAGCTAGTGATACTGCTTTCATTTATTCCAATGTTGAGGTAGATCTTGAGTATATTAAAAGTAGGGAATTTGATATGGCTAGATCTGTTGGTATATGAGGATTATTAGTTAGAATATCAGATGTTTGCACGATTTAAATAAGTGTAACAAGGTTAGAGCTTTTTTTAAGACTATTCTATTGACATTGCACTCCTATAGGAAACTAAAATTGAATGTCCCAATATTTGTTTTTATAGAAGATTAGGGGGGCATCATTTTAAGAAATGAGCTTATATACCTTCTATAGGCGCTTCTAGGAGTTTATTGATTGGGTGGCGGGATAACTATTTTAAAATGCTCTAATGTATTTCCAAGAACCACTCTCTGCATGTTATTATCATTAATCTTAATGATAATTCCTTTTTAAATATTTCTAATGTTTATTGGCCTAACTCAAAAATGGGTCGTCAGGTTCTATGCAGTGAATATCTAGAGTTTAGATCTTTAACTTCGGGTTCTTGGATTTTGGGAGATGATTTCAACGTTATGTTTTTTTTATAGGAGAGCGTTCACCGTTGGAGGGTGATTTCTTTGCTATGGAGGAATTTGACCAATTTATTATTAATTCTAATTTGATTAAAATCCCTTTTTCTAATAGAGATTTTACTTGGAGTAATACTAGGGAGTCCCCATCTATGGCTCTTCTTGATAGGTTTTTTGTTAGTGATGAAATTGAGGATAAATTTCCAATTTGTAGAGTTTCTGATTTGCCTTAGACTTATTCTGATCATTGTCCTATTATTCTCACTTGTGAGCAACATCGAGTTATTAATAGTTCTTTTAAATTCGAGAAAATGTGGTTATTAGAATCCAATTTTTCGAATTTAATAAAAAATAAGTGGATTTCTATGAGCTTTTATAATATTAGAAATAAGGATAATTCTGCCAAAATTTTTGCTTTAAAACTGAGGGATCTTAGGATTTTTCTTAAAAATTGGAGTAAGAATGTTTTTGGTGGTATTAAAATTTAAAAAGAAAATATTACCTCTGAGAAGATTAAAATAAACAAGATAGAATAAACTAGACAACTAAATTTAGGTGAGCATAACATTCTCGCTAATCTAAAAGAAGAGCTTGACTCTATTTTAGAAAAAGAGGAGGTTATGTGGAAACAGAGATCTAGAATTTAGTGGATAAATGAAGGTGACAATAATACCAAATTTTTTCACAATATGGAAAATCGTTGAAAGCGTAGTAATATGATTAATTCTATTTTTATGAATAATGAAGAATTAGTCGATCAAAGGGATCTTAATAAGGCTTTTACAGACTATTATAGAGATATTTTTGGTAATATAAACAAACATATAATTAATGCTAGATGGGATGATTTTTATCGTTCTGATTATAATGTTGATCTTTCTGAGTTAGATAATCCCTTTACTAAAGAGAAAATTTGGAAAGTTATTAATGACATGCCAGATGATAAATCGCCAGGTCCAGATGGGTTCTCTATTTTCTTTATAAAACATTTTGGGATATTTTAAAATGCGATTTAATTATCATGTTTAAGGAATTCTATAATGGAAACTTGCAATTAGGAAGGTTTAATTTTGCTAATGTTATTTTATTACACAAAAAAGTAGGTGCTAATAAGTTAAAATTTTTAGACCTATTTCATTAATTAACTGTTCCTTAAAAATTATTTCAAAATTTTTAGCTAATAGACTTAGTATAAGAATGAACCATCTAATTGACTGTTCACAATTTGCTTTCACTAAGGGGAGAAATATCAATGACGTTGTGGCTGTTGTTGAAGAATACATTAATCATTATTGTAAGAATATTATAACCTGTGCGATTTTAAAATTGGACTTCGCAAAAGCTTTTGATTTGGTAGATTGGGAATTCTAGTAGATATATTTCATGCTAAAGGTTGTCATAGATGGATTAACTGGATCATGAATTTACTTAGAACTGGCGACTCTAGCATTGTGGTTAACAGTATTTTAGATAATAAAATTCATTCTAAGCTAGGTTTAAGGGAGGGTGATCCTTTATCGCCTCTTTTATTTAACTTAGCCGTAAATGTTTTTGCTAAGATAATAAAAAAGCGGGTGATAATGGATCTCTGGGGAATGCTGGTAAGATATCTCGCGTAATGGTATATTTGTCCTTCAATTTGCAAATGATACCTTGATTTTTTCCTCCCACTTGCCTAGACACATTATTACTCTTAAATTTATATTATATACTTTCGAACTACCATCAGGTTTAAAAGTAAATTTTGATAAAAGTTTGGTTTTAGTATTAAATAATTTTGAAAAAGTTAAAAATTTAGTTTCTAATACGCTTAACTGTAAAACTATGAATTTTCCTTTTAATTATCTTGGTTTTTTGATTAGACCTACTAAACTTAAACATGATACTCGTTTATAATCATAGATAAAATCAAAAATAGGATTTCTAACTGGAATGAGAGATTTTTATCGAGAGCGGGTATATCAGTTCTAATAAACTTTGTTTTATTAGCTCTTCCGATCTATTGGATGTCTATGCATCTTTTTCTAGATTGGGTGATCAATAAAATAGATAAAATAAGAAGGGACTTCTTATGGAGTAGGTAAACACTAATAGCAAAATTAAATGTTTAATAAATTGGAAAACTGTTTGTAAATCCAAAAAAGATGGTAGTTTAGAAATCATTAATTTGCGTAATATGAATTTGTCTTTGTTAGGTAGATGGTTATGGAAGTTTAAGGATATTAATGATAATTCTATTTGGAAAGAAATCATTTCTAAATATTACAATAATGGTAGTAATAATTTATATCAAATTACTCCTACAGTCATACGTAAACTATCAAATTTTTGGAATCTATTTTAAAATGTCATGGGACTTTTAACTTAGGCACTAATACAATAGTTCATTCAGGTAATAGAACTTCTTTTTGGCATGATCGTTGATTTCCGTTATTCCTCTTAGGATTGAATTTAAAGAGCTATACGAAATCTATAATTTTAAGAACGCTTTAATTATAGAAGTTTTTTCTCCTTAAAATGACCCTCCTTGGAATTTTAGTTTTAATAGAACTTTAGTAGGTTCAACTCTTAGGCAGCTTTCTTTGCTTTATGCTAGATTAAATCTATATAATATTGATAATGATAATATTAGTTGGGACTGGGATAGGAGTAAGAAAATATACTTCTAATTCTTTTTATAGATTTATTAACTTTTCTGGTGTAACCAATAACTATTTTAAATTTATTTGGAAATCAAATGCTCCTCCTAAATCTAAAATTCACATGTGATTAATTATGCACAGAAAACTAACTATTATAGAATTTTTAAAAAGAAAAAATATGCAAATTGATAACAAATGTTATTTTTGTAATTTGCATTTTGAAGATATTAAACATGTACACTATGATTGCATGGATACTTATTTCATTCTGAATAACACCCTTAAAATCGTTAACTTTAATAATACGGCTAAAATTTCTAATTGTGAATTCTATTGGAATAGTTTTAGATTTAAGTTCGAAAAGGAAAATAGATTTAATTGACACTTTATTCATTATAATTTGTTGGTATATTTGGTTTGAAAGAAATCAAAGAATTTTAAAAAATAATAATAGTCACTTTAATAAATTGATTTTTTATAACTTCTTCATTTTGTTTTAATTGGGTCTCTAATCCTAAATATAAATTAGCTAAAAATAATCTATTTAAAAAAATCTTAGTAAGGTTAATAATAACATTAAACTATTTAAACATAAAAATTATATTTTTGACATTAATAATTGTAGTATTAATATTTTTTTCAAACTTAAATGATGATTTTACTATGTATCATAATATCCTTTTGATCAAAGGACCATAAGGATAATTTTTTGATTTATTTTAGTTATTGTTTTTGTTTGTTTTAGTTTATAGATCTTTAAGTTCATTTGATCATGGATTCTTTTTAGTCATTTTTCTAATCTTTATTTTATTCTATCCTATTTTTTTTAATTTTTGTATTTTTGCTTCTATTTCATTTATACATATGTACGTATATAAATTTCATTTATATATAAATATATGTGTATTATTCTAAGTATTTTCTTTAGTTCCTTTTTTGGTATAGGTTTGGGCTAGATATGGTGTAGGTTTCTTTTTGCGGGTACGCAAGATTGCTGATTGCAGGATTGCTGTTTGCAATGAGGGGTTCTTCTTTGTACATCTTTATCTTCATTATGGCGTTCTACTTTCATGAGGATTCACTTTTCAGCTAGGCGCTTCTTCCAGGTTTGCCGAGTCTTCAGAGTGGAGTTTTCCATTCCAGATCATTCACAGTTCCATTTCAGATCATTCGCATTTCCATTCCTTCCGAGCCAGCAGCATGGAGTTTCCTTCTTAGATGGAGCTGGCTTCCAGTATCATTGGCTATGCGATACTCCATAGTTTTCTGGTACTTCTAACACCTTAATATCAGGCGGTGGCTATGTTGGAGCTTGGTGTTGGGATGTAATGGGCGGTGGCTATGCCGGAGCTCATTTGAGCGGTACTTGAGACTTTTCTTTGATACTTGCACTTAGGTTAGCTACCTGCCAGGAATGTCGGTAGCACCTCATCTTGTGTTATATACATATTTACATGTATGCTCTCCTCTATTTTAGATGATCACATATTTTTCTCAAAAAAAGAAAATTTTCAATAATCAAGTAGTTTCTGAAGGTTTTTTTTTAATTTTTTTAAGAATCTAAAATTTAAAATAGCCCAAATTGTACTGCAGTTATCTAAAAATCCTAGGCAAGAAACCTTTAAAAATGTTATATTAGTGCGGTGTGATGTAGCATTAACACAAATTGCCTCTCTAAATGGTTTTCAAACTGCTTTCAAATATATGTACAAAAAGCAGTCTAAATAGCTTAAAAATTCTTCTTATAAAGGGATACCATTCACTCACTGTCATTTTAGGTATACAAAAAAGAGAGGAAATAACTGGTTGCAGGATGATTTGGACAAGGGTAATTTGGATTATTATCACTGGTTGGTGACTATCTTGCAGATGTTGAATTTCGAATATTGTCTTCATTATGTCGGGTTTTATAGGTTTAAGACTTTGGAGGTGGATGAAATTGGGGAGGTAGACATTGAACTTGCAAAGTTAGAGCAGAAAAGTAACAACGACGACTTAGCTAGTTTTTAGAGAATGAAGCAAGCAAGAAATGAACATCATCTTTTCTCTCTCGAATAAATCATGTAAAAACAAGCGCATGATAGTACATAAAACAACAGTGAATAGGGATTGGTACCAGACTAATATAAGTAAGTTATCTTTTCAAATTTATTATTTGATGTTAGAAGTGATTCCCAATTTTTGTCTTCTGATTTGTTTCATTATCAAACAAACAAAAGGATCAATAGTTTAATATACTTTTTAATAGTTTAATCGAACAGTTCTTTCTAGACATACATGAGATGACAAAGCTATGGTCCCTGTTTTTGGTGTTATATATTGATAGATATTCATGCTACTTCTTGTACTACAGATCTCGGTCCTCTAATGGAATACACCAGCTCTCCTTTCTTACATTCATATTTTGACATTCTTATCAACTCTCGAAAAATGATAATATGGGTAGAAATTTCAAACTTGTATAGTATACCTATCAGCTAATAGAACAAAATTTCTGAAGTTACAGTTGTTAATGTATCGTGTTTGATATGTTTATACAGTCTAGACTATATTACCTCTTAATGATTGTAGTGAAGATCTGAATCATATTACTAAATAGAATGTACGAATCACTATTTTATATGGATTATGAACACTATAATTAAACTGTATTTACTTTGGTATTATGTTGTTCAATTTGTATTTGCCATTCAATTTGATTTTAAATGATTATAAAATTACCTATAGTAATTGTTCGTTATGATATATACATATAAACACAAACACACACACACACACACACACACACACACACATCCATATTAGTGTTTATTAGATTATTTTGGGGATTTATAAGGAGGTTTTTCTACATAGGTTGTTACTAATAACCGATGCAAATGGGTTGTATTTTGCATCGATTATTAGTAACAACCGATGCAAAAGAGGAAACATGTTTTTTAAGCCAATAGCCCCATTTTGCATTGGTTGTTATTAAAAACCGATGCAAAAGTTCACCTTTTATTTCAGTTGTACAACGGATGCAACAAGTTTAGACCTATTACATCGTCTACATTTGCATCAGTTATTGAACTGAAGTAACATGGGGGTAAATAACCAACGCAAATGACTTGTTTTTTTAGTAGTGCAAGGTAATTATCTGATTTCATTTATTTTTGATATTCATATGTTTGAATTCAATATGATTTATCTGGTGTTTTTGTGGTTCATCTTGCAACAAGTAATTCAGACCCTTTTATGTTCATCTTTATTGAAAGTATGTCAATTATGTTGATTTAACTCAGAGTTACTTTTACTCTTCATCTCTTTTCGAAATATGTTTATTATTATTGATATGATTTAAACCCACTTTCTCCTTTGTTAATTTGTTTTTTCTCTATTTTATTTGGATTTAAATGTTATTATCAGTAATTTACATATGCCTAACTTGTCTATTTCTTTTTCTTTGTAGTGGAAATTTTTTTAATGAAAAATAACTAATTTTTAATCGAGATCTATTTCATAATTTATATAACATACACAAATGTAAATAAACCGTTCATGTTAATTAGCTAAATTTCACCATGAAAACTAATTTCTTTTGTTATATGATTTATATTTTGAATATGAATGTTTTAAATATTGTTTAAAAAATAGATTTCTTTTCTTTTGATCTAAAATTCATGAATGGAATTTTGTGAAAATTCTAAACCTTTTATCTCTTTCCTTACTTTAGAGTTTTGTGTAAAATCCTCAACTTCAGTTTCCTTACTGAAGCAAAAGCTTGATTTAAATGTTAACTTTAAAGCTTAATATAATTGCTAATGTTTAGATATAAAAAAATTGTTTTAAATCTAAAACATCAATTTCAGTGTACATATGATAACATACATGTGTTGCATTAATTCAAAATCATAAGATGGATCTTGTGTATCGAAATGTAATGTTTAATATCAACCCAGTTTTGAAAGGTAATCGGTTTTAAAATGGCCTGTCCTTTTTTTATTAATAATATTAAAGTAGGTGCTTGGTTGAAGTACCAAAGTAGCTACACTTCGCATAAAAATATGACCATAACCATAGTGACATACCAAAGCAGCTACAACCCGCGCAAACAAAATGACAATAAACCGCAGTGCCATACTAGATAATAATCTAAGTTGAAAAAGGTCAACTTTAATGTTGTATGCTATTCTATCATCAAGATCATCCTGATTGAACTTGGAGGAAGCTTACCAGTAGAAACATCATCAAAAGCCTATCATTAGAGAGCTTAGCTTCGGGAAATATGTAATGAGAGAAAGCTGTGCCAAGGTAAGTATCAAGTTTATCTAGGTCAGTGGTATCAGTCGTAATAGGAGGGGCCAAAGCAGTAGAAGGGGGGATATGAGAAGTTGGCATTGGCGAAGGCCTCACAATGGTAGGGCAACTTTAGCTCTCCATTTCTTGGATGGAGGTTTCTTAATGAAATTGTGTTGGTGATTTAGTGGGGCACGGCATCTCGGATGATCGACACTAGATGGTGAATATACGTGGACATAGTATGACCAAAAGATTGGCAGTGTGTACAAATTGAAGGTTGCTATAAGTAAGAAACTGAGATATGGGCGGTTCTGTTGCCAGAAACAACAGTTGATAACTTTGAAGGTAGAGTCCTAGTAGGAGCGATCTCAGTAAGTGCTTTAGCATATTCAAGACGGCCTCTACGCTTAGTATTTTCACCAAACAGATCAATTCACAAGTATTATTAGCCAGCCAGTCTAGGCCCTCAAGAGATTGAAAGGAGGAGGAGATACAAGGGAACTTAGCCCAGACTAAAATCGATATAACATGCTCACGGGCTGTATATATTGAGGGACTCCAATGGGTGATTATAAACACTTTTTCGTCAATAACATAAGAGTCTGGTTTCAAAACCATATGGCGTTCTTCTTCATTTCCAAAACCAAAGAAATAAATATCCTTATCATAGCGCACTTTTAAGGATCCCCTAAGTCTCTAAAGATTAGTTAAAAATCTCTTTATGACACTACATGGAGACCATCATTTAGAAAGAAACCTATAAGTGTGTTTTCCCAAAACTAAACTCCCACATTTACAACTTTTGGAGGAGGACTAAGAATTTCATCAACAGTACAAGATAGTTTGAAGTGTTTAGATGTGTACCTTCCAGCATTCTTTGGCTTACTGGAATATAATGAGGACCTATTTATGCGACAAGGAGCGCTCTTATTAGTAATAGGGCCTGACTGAACAACCTCATGTTGATTACTAACTTGAATAGGATTCTCATTGCAATCGAATTACAATCCAGCTATAAGATTGGCAGGAGTATGGCTGAAAGGCAAAGGAGATTTAAATATCGGGTTTGATTGGGAAGCAGTACCGCCATTATCTGGATAAGCAGCATCAGATTCACCATTGCTTTGTACACATGCATCATCATTTGAAGAAGGTGAAGGAATGATATCAAAGAGAAATTACGTACAGTGACATAACCATATGGAGAAGGTGGATTCACATCTGGGATAGTAATGATTTGTTTATGCTTTGCATTGACTATGCTAGAGGCTTTGCTAGTGGTGGGTAAATTTTAGGATCGGTGCAAAGAAGGTGGGTTGAAGGTTTTTCTAGATCTCATCGTCGGAGTACCCATCACCGAAGAGCATGGGGGCCTATTTAGGGATTCGATGAACACCTTTTTCATGGGTTAATTTAACTTAAAAGAAGAAGGAGGTGGAGAGAGTGGAGATGATGGAGAAGAAAAGGGTGTGATGAAAAGACTAGAGGGGAGGTAGACGTGATAACAAGGCAGCTGAAGAAACCTTTTGTAGTTGAAACCAAATTCATTATTGTTAATTTTAGATTTCAAATCATATTAGCATGTCTAATATGTTTTCAAAATATGCATATATATATGTGTGTGTATGTGTATGTACTTACATAAGTGTATTTGATATATTTGTAAACTAAAATTAAAAAACTTCATATATATACGTATCTTTTAAACAAATAAATAAAATAAAGATTTTATTTAAAAATTATTTGGTTGGATCTAAAATCCAATTTTTCTTCATAGACTCAACTAAGATCAAAATGGAATTTTATTTAAATTCACCCATTTAACTTTCTTTCAACTGGTCCGGTTCCTTCAACGGTATCAGAGCGCAATTGTCACTGCGATTTAAAATTAACAATATTAGGGCTAATTGATTAAATCCTACTTATTTAGTATGGTGTGTAAAAAGGCAGTGTTAAATGTTAGGATTGGGTAATCAAGTACTCTTCCCTACCTGGCTACCAGCATGACCCGACAGATGAAGTAAGTTAAAAGGTTAACCCTAATTTAGAGTCGTGAATTGATTTTGTGCTTTGAACTAATTTTAAAAATCTATTTGAAGCTGTAGAAGATACTAAATTTAAATATGAAGTCTAAAATATAGAATTAAAATTTTATAGAGTTGTAAAACGCTTTCAAAGTTGTTTTGAGAAATTAAATAATTAATATTGAAATTTAAAATTTAATTAATATGATTAATTAAATTAAATAATTAACTAAAAGTTAATTGATTAAAACTTGTATATTGATATATATGTATAACTATAATTGTTGTCATTATTTATTTAACTTAAAATTGTTTATGTAAATTAAATTAAAATTTCAAATTAACTAAAATGTTTAACTAATTTTTTAATTAAATAAAATTTATCAAAATAATTAATTAAAATGCATATGTATATTGATATGCATACATAAATAAACTATATATGTTATAGTTGATTAACCATCTTAAATAACTTAAGGTAAGTAATGTTAGGAGCTGAAGATAGTGGTTTTGATGACAACAACCTTTGTAACTTATTTTATTATAACTTATATACTAACACTATTGTCTAGATATATATGAATGTTATTATGCAGGATATATATAAGGCAGGTACTGATTATGAAGACTGTGCATTATAAAGATCAAGAATGGATAAATCAAGTTTGAAGACTCATGAGTATCAAGATCAATATTTTAAGATAAGTGTCTAGTTTTTGTTAAAACTTCATAATAGTATAGAAATCTTCATTCCAAATTTCATTTGGGATGGAACCCATTTCTATCTTCTTAGTGGCTTACAAACCCACGACAAATAGCTTACAAACCTACGATAAGTTGCTTACAAAACCACGAACATCCTGGTTTTGTACAAGTTCTCGAGTCCTGATGTGATGAGATATTTTGCAGGAAGAAGCTTGCAAAACTTCTTCAAAATGGTTTTTTAGAATGATTTTCAAAACTGCTTTTCAAAATGTTTTAGCCTTAAAAATTATATTTTCAAATGATTTTCAAAAAGATGTTTTAGCCTTAAAATATTCTTTGTTTTTTTAAAATAAACTCTTGTTTTAAACTTCGTTTGTTTTTGAAACTATCTTCTGATTTTTATTTTTTTTAATAATATATAAATATATACTTTTCAGGTGCAGAAAGGCATGATAGACTCGAAGGTGGATGAATCTCCTCTATCTCAATCATGTATCAATCCCACATACCCTTCAAATGATAAACCTCCCAATATTATGCCCACAAATCTCACATCCATCAATCCTGAATTTGAAAAAGAAATTGCAGATATGAGAAGTAAAAATCTACATGATAGGAGAAAGAACAAAGGTGTTTTTGAAAGTGGGACTCCCACTGTAAGGACAAGGAGTCAAGCTCATTCATCCAAATAATGTCTATCCTATGTTGGAACGTGCGTGGTCTTAACAAGGCAGCACATATTCTAGAGGTCAAAAATATTGTATGCTCTCATAAACCATCTATTTTTTGCTTAGTGGAAAATAAATTGAGAAAAAATAAACTTCAGCAATACATAGAATCTTGGGGAAATAAATGGACTTGCATAAACAACATTGAGTACCATCATAAATGCAGAATCCTCATCATGATAAATTCTGATATTTGGAGCAGCTATGCAATTTCTATGAGTAAACAGCACATCACTTGTATGATTAACAATACTGCAGGGGCACAATGCATTATCACTGCTATTTATGCTTTAAATCTTGAATCTGAGAGAGCAAGTTTATGGAGACAGTTGGAAATAGAAGCTAACATTTTTAGTACACCTTGGTGCATCATAGGAGACTTCAATTGTGTTAGGCTCTTAAATGAAAAGATGGGAGGGAATAAATTGACTATCAGAAACATTCAAGAACTAAATAACTTTATCAATTCTACAGGGGTTAATGAGATCAGTATTTCTGGAGTTAAATATTCTTGGAGATCAGGGCCTCAGAAAAACATTGCTTCAAAAATTGATAGACTTTTCTGCAATATAGAATGGATGTACATGTTTAAAAATTCTCATGCAAAATATTTAGACCTATCAACAAGTGATCATGTCCCTATCATGTTCTACTTTAATTCCATCCAAACATATGACAGACCTAAACCCTTCAAATTCATGAATCACTGGATTATGTGTGAGGGGTATAAAGAGACAGTTGAAAAATGTTTTACATTCCCTGAAGGTAATCAGTTATACAACCTCATCCAGATGCAGAAAAACATCAAAAAGGAGATCAAAAATTGGTGCAAAGGTAAAAACGATTTGCAATCACAAGTACTACAATGCAAACAAGAGGTCAATTCTGCCCTGCAAATATTGGAATCAGACCATAATTCTTTGAATGCACATAAATTACATGAGGCTCAAGTGAAAATGGCCAAAAGTATGGAGCTGCTAGCAATTGACAACAAACAAAAAACTAAATGTCAATGGATCAAGTGGGATGACAGCTGTTCTAAATTTTTCTTTGCAAAACAAACTACCAGGAAATTTGTCAACAGCTCTCATAACATTTTGAAAGGAAATGGAGATGTAGTTAAAACCCAAGAAGAAATGGTGGAAGAAGCTGTCAAATTTTTCTCCAATATATATAACAGAGGCAATATGGCGAATCAGTTCCCAAATATTACCCCAAAAAGGAAACTAAATGACTGGGGTAAAACATTTCTTAATGTAACATTTGATGAAAAGGAAATTAAAAGAGCCATTTTCAGTGTACATAATGACACAGCTCCTGGCTATGATGGTTTTAATGCCAATTTCTATAAAAAACATTGGAATGAATTAAAGAAACCTCTTCTACAAGCTATGCAGACTTCTTTTGACAATGGTAGAATAGTGAGAGAAATTAACCACACCATCATATCATTAATCCCAAAAGTTAAAACCCCCCAATCAGTTTCAGATTTCAGACCCATAGCTTGTTGTTCCATGCTATACAAAATCCTATCAAAACTTCTTTGTGACAGAATGAAGTTTGTTCTCGCAGAATTAATATCTGACAACCAAACAGCATACTTACCAAACAGACAGATAAAAGATGGGATAATAATTGCGCACGAACACATCAGAAATTTCAATAAACATGGCAGCAACAAAATGTGCGTAAAGGTAGACCTTAAAAAAGCTTATGATTCAGTAAACAGATATTTCATTCTGCACATGATGAAAAGCATGGATTTTCCAAACAAATGGGTAAATATTATTCATGAAATGATATGCACCCCGAGTTTTTCATTTTCTATTGAAGGATATCATAAGGGATATTTTACCGGTAGTAATGGATTAAGACAAGGAGACCCATTATCCCCATCTTTTCACTTTATGCATGGAATATTTCACATTGTTGATGGATGCAAAGGCTGCTAAAGGTAAAATAGAATCAGTTATGAAGAACAATTCCACAATCACACATCTAATTTATGCAGATGACCTCTTAATTTTTACAAATGCAACTGCCACAGGAGCTAAGGCTATTAAAAATTGTTTCAAGAAATTTCAAAGAGTTACTGGTCTGGAAATGAACAATCTCAAAACTCAAGTGTTTTTCAACAAGTTTTGTAATAACAAGGATCAAGTGCTTAACATACTGAATATTCAAGAAGGACAATTACCTGTTAGATATCTTGGGCTACCCCTATCAGTGACATATATCAAACAATCAAACTGCAAACAACTGATTGACAGAGTGCTAAAAAAGATGCAAGGTTGGGAGTGCAAATTCCTCACAGTTCCAGGAAGAATTGAATTGATAAAGGCTGTCATATATCCTATTGTCAGTTTTTGGATGCAGTGTTTCATGCTTCCTAGCTTATGTATTCAAAAAATCAATCAATTATGCAAACAATTCATCTGGAAGGGCAAAAAAAAGCAGTGTTCCATGGGAAACTGTTACAAGTGTTAAATCTGAAGGTGGAATGGGGTTGAAAAAACTATCAGATATAAATACAACTTTCTGCATAAAAAGAATTTGGGAGGCACTCAATAATTCAACATTCAGCGCAAGGTGGTTAAATGAGAGATATGCTAACAAAGAAACACTGTGGGAATCTAATTACAATAACAATTTCTCATGCACTTGGAAAAAAATGCTATATCATAGAAGAGATGCACAAAAAATAATAGACAGAAGAATTGTAGATGGGAAATCTACAAGTTTATGGTTTAGTCCATGGATAAATGGTTCAACTTTATTAGAAAAATTAGGGCAAGAAACTTTATCATATTCCAGAGGTCAAAATCACAAGGTAAATCATATCATATCTGGTAATACATGGAGAACTGAGAATATCTCATATCTTGGTAACATAAGTGAAGAGATAAGACAAGTACCCATTCATCATGACAAAGCAGAAGACATTGGTTTTGCAAAAGTGGTAAAAATGGCAATTTCTCCTTTCACACTGTATGGAACAATCATAGAATCAAACTACAAGAGATCAATTACCACAAAATCATATGGAACAACATATCCCTACCTAAACTGAATGTCTGTTTCTATAGAGCCTGTTTCAACTTTCTACCAACTAAAGACAAATTAAAAAGGCAAGGAGTGACTGAAGATTCTATCTGTGTTTTATGCAATATAGAAGAAGAAACTTGCAAGCATTTATTTTTTAACTGTTCTTTCTCCAAGCATGTGTGGTGTTGGATTAGAATTATGATGGGTAACCCAATAACAGATAACAATATCGACATTTCCATTTCAGACACTATTGCCTACATAAATCAAAAATTTGCAGCCAACAACATTGAGAGGGATATCGTAATAGCTGCTACTAGCACAGCCATATGGTTCATTTGGAAGAGCAGAAATTCTAAGATCTTTAACAATGACAGTGCAGACAAAATTGCAGTTTGCAAATCCATTAAAAATATGGTTCGTGACCTAATTTTCAACAGATCAAAGTTCTATTCTCTCATTATGGTTAATTCCGACGAAACCCTAGTCAGATGGGAAATTTTACCTTCGCGTGTAGATCTTACCTTTCCCACGTCCCCTAACTTCCCAACCACGGTATCATCCTCAAGATACATGATTGATAGAGAAGATGATGAAGCTGAGAACTCTATTGTGTCCAGACGCACCGAAAGTAGCAGCAACATAGTTGGAAGAGTAGAAGATCTGCCAGGCAGAGAAATTGAGCCGCCATGAGAACTTCGCTCATTTTTCGCAATATGTTTAGGGTTTGGTTGAGAATGTGTTGGACAGCATACTTCTGTTACGCTTTGTACTTGTAAATAGTGTGTTGTGAATGTGTTTGTATTGTTTCCTCAATATCAATAAAGCTTTTGACCTTTCTTCAAAAAATAAAAATAAATAAATATATACTTGAGATTTAAAATCATATTTATATATACATTCTAAAAATATATTTTTCTACTCTTCTTTATTTTAAAACATAGGAAAATTAGTTAATTTTACTCGAGAATCATTTTATCTTGTTTTCCTTTCAATACCATTTTCAAAACAAATTTTACATTGTTTTTTAACTAAGGATGTCGACATCATGGGATACCCCATGTCAACATGGTGGCCGTTGAATTCAAAAGTTTCAATTTTCAAAAGAAACGTCTATTCGTTTAAATCTCTTCACGAATGGTTATGACCATTGGTACTCTATAAATAACCTTCACAAACAAATTTTTTAACTAACTATTTTCTTATTTTCTTCGCTCCTTCTCCACAAATCCATATTCTAATTTTTTTTATATTTTTAAGATCGTGCCGAAATTCTGCCGAATTCTTAAGTGAATCAAATTAGGAATCTCATTCTTGTTTGATTCTCCACTCTCTCTCGAAGATTAAAGTGCTATTCAGAGTTATAGGATCAATTTGTAATCAAACGTTTATCGAGTCTCTCTATAAGGTGTGTTTGTGCCTGGATATCAATTGGGTGATCTTGTGTCCCGTAAATCAAGAGAGTTTCCCCCAGACTCAAGAGACAGGAGGGTACCTCAAGGCCTTTAGAAATTGAGGATTGTAATCTCTACATTAGTATAATAAAAATATGTATGAGGTGTTTTCCTTGCTATAGGACTGGATGTAGGGTAACTCCGAACCAGTATAAAATCTGGTGTGTTCTTTCCTTTTACTGCTTTTTATTTGCTTTCTGCACTTATGTTTGATTCTGTGATTATTCTATGATTAAGTTCTGCATTTGTTTATACCATAATTTTTAAACTAGTCCATATAAGTCTTAGAATCCATTAAACACTATTCACCCCCCTCTAGTGTTAGATTATCCTTAAGATCCTTAATCCGCACTCCCTTTCAAGTAATATATAAGTTTGGAAATTTTATATAAAATAAACAAAATTGATTAAATATGGTTTAATTAATAAGAATTAGAAATAATTAAATAAAATTTAATTAATAGGATACATGTATATATTATATAAGCAAATTAAACCATATATGTGTAAAAATAAGTGGAAATGGGAAGAAATCCAAATGATATTTAAGGAATAAATACATATGTATAGTGTGTGTATATATATATATATATATCATGATTTCAGAGTGTTTGACACTTGAATCACGATGGTATTTGATAAGAAATAGATTGTTCCCTAAATTGATATCACTTAACGTATGTTATATGAAATAGATTGTTCCCTAAATTGATATCACTTAATATATATTAAAAGTTATGAATCCTTTATATAAGTTGTCATCTACCATTTATATGTTAATAGATTACTTGCATACTCTTTAATTATTAATATTCCTCAAACTAGAGATGTTATGTATCGCACCGTTAATATATTGACTGGACGGGGTAAGATACACGAATGTATCTATTGACATTCTTCATGGTACGTGTATTATACTTAGACCATCGTAAAATAGTGCATATGTGTGAATAATGTCTTTTGATTTTTTGAAATTCCTCAAGGTTGAGATGGTATTAGGATAAAGACCATGGTTTAGAAGTTGTGTATGATACACAAAAAGGGACTTTTGTAGTGTTTTAGAATTGCTTATCATCTGCAGCGTTTTGAAGAACGATGCATTATGAGCCGCTGTAGAAGTGCATGAATATACCGTAGCATTTCTAAAAAAATGAATACTGAAGCTTTTATGAAAGCAAAAAATTGCGCAGGGTTTAATAAATGATGCGAATTCATTTAGCATTATTGTGAAGAACGTAGTCAAAAAACATGCTTCGACAGATCATTAATATAACATCATTTATGAAACACTGCAATAATATATAATGCAGCGTTTTTGTCTTTAAGTTTTTGATACTTGTAGCGTTTTTTTGCTTCGTATTGTTGTTTTATTTTGCTATTTTAGTTTGCAGCTCTTTAAAAATGCTACGGTATATCAAATTTTTGCTTCAATTTTTCCATTTACTGCAGCAGTTTTAAATCACTTATAGCTAATGTATTCAATAACAAATTGCTCAATTTATAACACAATAATAGATATATTGTGATACAATAAACAACTATAAAGATTAAACATAATCAAAGCTATATCAATTTCATTAACTATAAGATTTATTCATATACAAAATTTTTAAAACTGTGTTTTAACTCAAATATTAGCGACCTAAAATCTTACAAAAAAAAGTTTGTTACAAGAGCATAATATAAATCAAGGAAAGTCCAAGCCCTTCTCCTTCAAAAGTCCAATATACCTACAGGAAAAAATATATTTAGAGATAAATGGTGGAAGAAATAAATTTCAAGTTCAAAAATGAAGCGGACAAGGGAAAAAACTAGCATTCTTTAGCAAATAGCATGTTAACTAAGGAAAACACAACATATGCTAGTGATGCATTTGGCGCCTTATTTTATATACGATTGATTCTTGTATGGTAATGTTAATGTATACATGGCAGAATAATCAATATAGCGTCAGTAACAGGTTCAGTCGAAAATGTTGGTCAGCCCAACTATAGTGCTGCGAATGCATGAGTGATAGGCTTTACCAAAACTGTTGCAAAGGAATATGCAAGCATAAGCATTATAATGAGTTCATCCATGCTGACATATTATCAATCAATTGCCTCGTAAAATGTACACACTCTTAATATTAGAATGCACCGTATGACATGCTAAGCTAAAAAAGATAATATAAGTACCTTTATGAAACATTTTTTCGTAATGCAAAGAGCATGACCTACCCATCAATTTTATAAAATTGTACAATTCCACTTTTACCTCTACCTAGATTCATCAGACAAATATCACGTTAGTTACAACATGAAACAACTATTTCCTAACTATACTGCATATATAAGTCTACTTACTAATCATAACCAATTTTCGTGTAACAAATTAATACATTACAGTCAAATATAGAAAAGTTTATGTTGCTACATTATGACATCTCTTCCCTTATATTTTTGCATCAAAATATTTGGAAGATTCTGTTTTCTAACAAACGAGGAAGATGGGCTCTGCTATGGACTAAAATATACCATATCGAGTCCCTGGAACATTAGATTTTCATTGACATAAATAATTCTTCCATTATTTGCATCAATATGCATTCTAAACTAATATTTATTATGTTTGACAATTCTGCAATACGTTTTGCTTACTACGGCTCACATAAGGTGAATCACCTGCTACAATAAAATACATTCGGATAGTAATATATTCAATGCACATAACGCTTTGAATTTCAACAGATTGTCTACCCATTTTAGTTTAATTATATGTATGATCAGGTAAATGCAGTTGCTCCTGGATTCATCGCATCCAGATATTACACACTCTTAATATTAGAATGAAGTAATTAGAAATCACTATTGAAGTAAACCAAAAAAACAAATTATCTATGGATATAAAAAGGTAAAAGTGAGTTGCATGTCGATTTTAATGAAAAGAAAATGATAGTATTTTGTCCATCAAAATTGCATATCAACAGGAACTGTCATCGCATAAAAAAATCAATTTCACAAAACAATCTTCAACCAAAACTATATTTTTACCTGTACAGTGTTCGATGTTGTACATAACATGGTAATACTGCACCCAAGATGACATACAAAAGTGCAACATTATGGTCTAATATTTTTGCCGGTGCATTTTTTATAAAAGGTATGTGAGTCTGGACTGAACACAGACTAGCAGTTGTACTTACCACTGTTACCCAGTTGTTTGGCCCGGTTACGAGAGGCTCGTCAAGCAAGCACACCTTTCAGCATATAAACTTTGTTCGGCCTGAATGCCGTTCGGCATTAACGTGTGACTCGGCCTGGATGTTGTTCGGCATAGACGTGTGGCTCGGCTTGGACGCCATTCGGCATATACATGTGGCTCAGCCTGGATGCCGTTGGCCTAGACATATTGTCACGACCCGAACTCGATGTCCGACAAACAACATCAAATTCGTATCGCGGGAGCTTGTCACACCATTAAATGATAAATAACACAGCGGTAATAAAAGATGATACCACTGATATAACATGAATACAATATCCGATACATCAATTTGATACAATGATAATCATCAACATCAGAGAATATACAACACAAAATACAACGGAACACGATACAATATGAAATAAGTCTTCTCAGAATATAATACTGCAACTCTGATCCAAAAAGCTCCAAAGACAAAGCTCCAAAACTCCTAGCTCGATCCACCATCAAGATAGCACTAAGCAAGTCTCGTCCATATCCAAAAACTGAACTAGCTCCAGATAATCCACTAAACCTAACTATCTGAAAAAACCAAACTCTAGACTGCCCGTGTAGAAAATTTTGAGCACCCAGAGTTTAGGAAATAAACAATAAACTCTGGGTCAGTCGTGGGACTGGTGTGAGCAAACAAAAACAGTTTATCTTTAAAAACAAACAATGAAATATTTTTAAAATCAATTCGTAATGCTTTTTAGAAATGAGACTACCATAAGGCCTCCCGCACACACACAATGCAAACGTAGAATCGGAGGAGATTTCTCCTTATGATAGTCAAATATGCTTGATACGAGAATTTCTTTGATATTATTGCTATAAGTGCAAAGCGCAGAAACGCATTTCGAAAGTAGAATATAAATCTTAGCCAGCATAGACATTTCGAACTATGCCTACTATAGCTACCATCCAAAAGTGGGGCGCCACCATAAGTAGATGGCAGGTAATACAACTAATACCGTACAAGGCTCGTATTGGAGGAATGGATTTTCCAACAAATGGTTAGGCCAAGGAACTTCCCATTGCCACATGGAAATGCCTCTGGAAGGACGCCCCGAGAACCAAACCGGATCTCTGCCAAACAAGGCCGGCTACCCCCCTTCCCGGGGAATATACAAAACCTCAGATATGCCACTCCTGGTCCTTTGGGACCTTTAAACGAGAGCTCTCTAACCAACAACATCACACAGTAAATAATATAGTGTGTCCACATGAGTAAGTATCTGGGCTCCATACCATGATACAACCCTTTTCCAGAAGGAATGGTCATACCCTAGGGAAGCTACCCCTGAAACCTTGCCGCACAATTCCTGTTTCGACCATTACCGGTTTGTGAGGCTCGACGAAGTCTCGTCCACAAAGCTACGCTTTTTACAAAAGCCACGCTTTGATCAACAAATGATCAGCAACACTCAGTATGCCACATTACCAAGTTGGGAATATATCGCTGATAACCCTCAACTACATGACCTTTAAGGGTGTTAAGCTAAGAGAATAAATTCTCCGCCACCAACAGAAATGTATTTGAAAGAAATCTGCTTTATATCTCAAAATGTAACGTCAGACATACATTCTATACAAGTCTGTTCTGGATTTAGAACAGAACCGAAGGCACTTCCAAAGAAGCCCTTGCAATCCGGGTATTCACAATCCCGATCGGACTTCCCATCACTTAGGGAAATCTCTATACCGGAGTAACTCAGTGCAGAGACAATCGATAGGTCATCCTATCGTTTTCGCAAATACTCGGTCTTCACCACCGGTCTTCAAATGCTATCCATAACGACGTATCACATATTCGGAATGGGTTATACGACGCAAAGGTCCTCTCCCGGCTAAACCGAATAGCGAGCGCAACATTTAAAACATATGGATATAGGATTTCAATTAAGTCACAACTTAATGATTCAAAACTTTCTTTCAAATGGTTTAAACCAATTACCAATTCAAATCTTTTAAACAAAAGATTTACCTCATAAAGTTCACCTAGTTTCACAAAGATTCATTCCCGGATTTCAAAACAATTTCATTTTAATTGGATTAATTCATTAATCTTTAAATCAAAGATTTATATTATAGCTTTCAAAACTGTTTCCAACGAATCATTCATAACTTGAAACCATTTTCAATTCAAACTTGAAATCCCCTTTATACACACTGGAAATTCATTATTTATGTGAAAGCTTTTATTATTTGAAAACAAATAGTTTTCGTTTCGGAAAAATCTGATTTCATTTATACAAGTTACAATCTTTGGTTTAATTCAAATTTCCAAAATCAACGCTAAAAAAGGGTTTAAATCCGTATAACTTGTAAAGTCCTTTTTAAATCATAAGTATCGAATATAGAATTCAATTTCAGGTTTTTGGATTTCAATTTAAATCGAATTATTCAAATTCCATATCTCTATTATTTATTCAAAATAACTTTTATTTTTAAAACACCTTTTCAAAAGCTTTTCACATTAAAACTTAATTTATTTCCAAAATAATTTGAATTTAAAAATTCAAATTCAAAACTTATTTAAAAATCTGTGACTTAACTGATTCCCACGTGAAAACCATATCTGTGTGTGTATGAGTGTGGTCCAGGGGTTTTACACAATAGTGCACACATCAATCATCACAGATATATCAATATCGATAAGCGATATAATCCATAACGCTGATCTTTATTCACAGATTCATAGATAAATAAATTTATCAATCACAAAGATTTATCACTATGATTCGATGTGGGTTTCGGATAACCAACTGGAATCCGAATCCCTGTCGCATCGAAATTTAAATGCCGTTTTAAAGGCTAAGGGTTTACAGAATAAAATTACCAATCATAATCCAGCATATAGTAATTCACATCTTATGGCATCACAATTTCAAACAGAAATATCAATTCATTTTACTATAAATCAGATATCCTGCATACACAATCCACAAGCAATCAACTTTAATTTTTGTTGTAATTAATTCAAATTAATTATTAAGTCTTAATTAATAAATTTATTACCTTAAATCATTAAGTAAAAATCTAAATTATTAATCAAACTTAATTACCCATTTATTAATTACTAATTACTTAGTTAATCAATTATTCATTCTTAATTAAATTACTTAATTAATTAACTATTAATCATTAATTAATTAATTTAAAGTAGTTAATTATAAATATATTTATTACTTAATCACCTATTAACTCAAATTCTAATTATAATGTAATTATTCTTAATTACTTCCAAAAGTAAATAATTTATATTAATTTCTCATCTTAATTAACATTTTATAAGTCTCTTTAAATTTTGAAAATCAATTATAGTATTAACTACAAACTTAATTGTTTGTTAACTTTATACTTAATTTAAATCAATTACTTAATTAAAATAGTAATTAAGGGCTAGAAACAATGTAAAGTATTAACTACATAATTATAAAATATTGATCAAGGTTTTAGGAAGCATTGTTATGTATCCACTTGATTAATTAATACTTGAAATAAATTCTTGATTCAAATATAGTCAACATTAGTTACTTAATAACTACTAAAATTTGCTTAACATTTTTTTAACTGTAAATTTATAGTCCAACTACAACTCGAGATTACCCAGATTTTTCTCGAGTAAACACTCGAGATTCCCTTGCATTTCCCCGAAGCATCTCTCTCCCTCACATATACTTCTTCTTCCTCTTTTTATTTTTTTTCCAGTGAGTTAAACTTGAACTTAATTTTAAAACGAAAGCATCAGGTAATCAACTCACAAACTCGAGTTCCCTACCGAGCGAACACTACTTTTACTCGAGAATCACCTCGCGCCATTCACCATCGTACCTGACACAATGACAATAACGTGCCTGTGCACGTGTACGGAAGCGCGACCGTCCTCTGGCAAACTCCAACACACAGGCGAGTCACACATCGTCCCCTCCATCATCACGAACAACCCAATTGTCGAGTTATACTAAGAATCAAAAATGAGTAGGTCAGTCCCCATCAGAACCCAAATCTCGGCAACAAAACCCATCATCAACGATGATTCCGGCCACTATCGAACACGCACCTTCACCCAAGCTTTCGCCTCTGGTCTACACGCCTATCCCCATAGGTGCGATCGAACTCGATGCCTTGATGAAAGCACGGCAATCAATTTTTCATCTATGTTCAAAACAGGGGTCGAAACCCTAAAATGTCTTCGTCCTCTCAATCCACTGAATAGAAAAATTATTTGACTTTTTTTCGAGATCAGGGGTGGCTATATTTGCTTCAATCCAAGTTTCGAAAATTTAAATTGATTCAATTCTCTTAAATTTGAAAAAAATAATTTTTATTCAAATCGAAACTGCTCGTGTATTACTAATCTAAAAATCTAAATTTTTGTTTTAAAAATCATAAATTGCAGTAGGAATTTAAGTTATGATCTTGAATCAAATTTTTTATTACAATCAAATTTATCACTTTTTTCCTTGATTGCCTGTAAACAATGTTCCGTGTAGTTATATTTCACCAACATGTTTAGTAAGCTTTGAAAAAAAAACACTTGTTTGAGGTTTTAAACATCTTGTTTGATTTAAAAAACTGAAAGTGTTACAATGATTTGATGAGAATGATTTTGAGTTTGAAGAAAATAATTAGCCTGTAACAACAACAGAGATGTTTACTTGTGTACTAACAGGCACAAGCATATACATCTATACAGAGGTTCATATTCATGCAAGCATCTTTTATAACATTCATTTACAGATCATCAGATGCAAACCCAAAAGATAATTATATAAGTTCAAGTGTTTTCTCACCTTGAAACAAATGGGAACAGAGAGTTGTTGTTTGGAAGCTGCAATATTGATTTTTCCTTTTTCTATTTCTTTTTACTTGCTTTGTTTCCTTTGAACCTGAATGATATTGCTTATATTTTTTTTCTTCTGGTTTTTCCATGTTGTTTTTTTCCTTTTCTTTTCTCTGGTATACTTACTTATGAACGAACTAATGTATATGGATGGGTATTAAATAAAGGCAATTGCTTGGTATAGGGTAAGGTGTTTTCTGGTACTACTTTGTCTTTGATCAATTATTTTCTATTTGGGTTTGTTGACTAAGCAATGGTTTGGTTTCGGCTGGGAAGATCTTTTACATGTTGAAAAGATGTGGCATTTAATGCATGTGCTATTGGGTTTACAACTTATACTGTTTCAATTATGTTTGTACAGTTCTTTGCTTCTTGTTTACATCTTTCTTTCTTCTTGCCTGCATACTTTTACCTTATTCTATTCTTTTATGCATAAATGTATATAGATACTCAGATTTTTATTTTGCATATGCATGTACAGTTTGCTTGTTTAAATTATGTATGTATTTTTATGTTATAGATATTATATTTTTTTGTTTTGCTTTCCCTGGTTGCTTCTTGCTTATTCACATACACTAATTTGTTTTAGTCTTGCTTTTATATATAAATGACATTCTATATTTACTATGTTGTTAAAAATTTATTTTACTTCATATGTTGTAATTTATCTTATAATTATATTTCTAACTGAAGTATTTAATTTATAACGTATATTTTATTTTTATATTCTACACTTATATTCAATATTGCTGAGTAGTTTTTATTTTAAACATTTAATAACTTTTTTTTAATTTTCCAAATCAAAATTTTATTTCTAATCAAATTCAATTGAAAACATTTATTTTGAACTTCAAATCCAGATTCAAAAGCAAATAAGTATACATTTCTTATTAAATTTGAAAAATTCAAATAAATACATAACTTAACCCAAGAATTTAATTAAATTACAAATTTAAATTCATCATTAAAATTGGGATCGTTACAGATTCCCCTCCTTACGAAATTTCGTCCTTGAAATTTGCCAAGGAGACAACAAAGATAGATAAAAGATAGAGAAATATCTTTCCAGATCAAACTAGATATCAATTATGCATTTGGCTACCAAATCAGAATATCAACAATAGATGTGAGAATAACTCAATCAACTACGAAACAATTGGGTTATCTGATCTACGAAGTATACAGGGGTATTGGTTAGTTCGAAGGGATAACTAACCGTTCGTAGAATATATCGAAACCCAATGAAATAGATAGAAATAGATTCGATTACGATTTTAGATTCAAGATTTAACTCATTCACGATTTGCTGAGAAATACAACTAATGATAGTTCCAGTGTCGAACAAAATTCGAACAATTTAATCGTAAACGAGAAGATTACCTTATAAAATTTCTTTTCCTAAATCAGCCTTTTGAGGTTGAAGAATCATCTCTAATTGCATACACTTTCTTTACTAAAGTCTGCTTCTTTGCTGGATAGTTGTTGATCCTATGTCCCGGCTTGCGGCAATTATAACATCCCGTAGATTCCTGATTTGGCCTCATAAATGGCTCTCTCATTCCTGGCATCCAAGAATTCTTGCATTTATCAGAGTAGTGACCTTTTTCCAGGCAATTGAGACAAGTAACATCCTTCTTTTTCTTCTGTATATTCTTCTTTCCTTTATCTTTCCTCGATTTCTTTCCGCCAAACTTCCTTTTTCTCCAATTCAGATTATTTGCATTTCCAATTTCCTCCGGATCTTTTTGCTTTTCCAGAGTATCGTATCGATAGCCCATATCAATCAATTCAGAAAAAGATTCCTTGACGTGGGTAGTCATCCTTTCCTGAAACTCCTGGTTCATTCCTCGAATAAACTTTTCATTCTTCTTTAACGGTGTATTCACCAATTCTGGTCCAAATCGAGATAATTCAATAAATTTGTTTTAAGTATTCTTCAAATGATAAACTTCCTTGCTCTAAATCCATAAACTCCTGGTACACTCTAGAGATACCAGCAGACGACATATATCGCTGCTCAAACACTTCTTTGAAACGAATCCAAGTAAATTCATCCGTCGGCTCATCTAATGTAACCGTTTCCCACCAAACTAAAGCCTCTTCCTGGAGTTGCCAAGAAGCTATCAACCGCATTTGATCATCTTCTAATTTTAGTCCTTTGAAAATCTTTTCACACGATCGAATCCAGGCTTGTGCTTCGATAACAGTTTCTTTGCCTGTGAATGGCTTTCCACCAAGTCTAGAAAAACTTCGATATAGATCAGCCAAATTCAATTGAGATTGAATAGGAATATCTGTCGTTGCAGGGTTTTGGCCAGCTGAAGTGGTACTTTCTTGTCTCCTATTTCGTCCTCTTCTTCCACTCATTCTTACTATCTGTAAATAGTAAGAAATCCGATTTAGGCATTCGGACGAAACATCTTAGAGAATAACAACAGATAAAGAGAATAGATTAAGAAATTTGGGTTTTGATTCCACTAGTTGTACTCATTCTAGGGTATACTTCACCCTATCTTTAATGAGCCATCTAATGTGTTACACTCCGTAGCTAAAGTTCTTACTCAACCTTTAACACTGATACCAATCTGTCACGACCCGAACTCGATGTCCGACAAACAACATCAAATTCGTATCGCGGGAGCTTGCAACACCATTAAATGATAAATAACACGGCGGAAATAAAAGATGGTATCAATGATATAACATGAATACAATATCTGATACATCAATTTGATACAATGATAATCATCAACATCAGAGAATATACAACACAAAATACAACGGAACACGATACAATATGAAATAAGTTTTCTCAGAATATAATACTGCAACTCTGATCCAAAAAGCTCCAAAGACAAAGCTCCAAAACTCCTAGCTCGATCCACCATCAAGATAGCACTAAGCAAGTCTCGTCCATATCCAAAAACTGAACTAGCTCCAGATAATCCATTGAACCTAACTATCTAAAAAAACCAAAATCTAGACTGCCCGTGTAGAAAATTTTGAGCGCCCAGAGTTTAGAAAATAAACAATAAACTCTGGGTCAGTCGTGGGACTAGTGTGAGCAAACAAAAAACAGTTTATCTTTAAAAACAAACAACGAAATATTTTAACATCAATTCGTAATGCTTTTTAGAAATGAGACTACCATAAGGCCTCCCGCACACACACACAATGCAAACGCAGAATCAGAGGAGATTTCTCCTTATGATAGTCAAATATGCTTGATACGCGAATTTCTTTGATATTATTGCTATAAGTGCAAAGTGAAGAAAAGCATTTCGAAAGTAGAATATAAATCTTAGCCAGCATAGACATTTCGAACTATGCCTACTATAGCCACCATCCAAACATTGGGGCGCCACCTAAGTAGATGGCAGGTAATACAACTAATACCGTACAAGGCTCATATTGGAGGAATGGATTTTCCAACAAATGGTCAGGCCAAGGAACTTCCCATTTCCACATGGAAACGCCTCTGGAAGGACGCCCCGAGAACCAAATCGGATCTCTGCCAAACAAGGCCGGCTACCTCCCTTCCCGGGGAATATACAAAACCTCAGATATGCCACTCCCGGTCCTTTGGGACCTTTAAACGAGAGCTCTCTAACCAACAACATCACACAGTAAATAATATAGTGTGTCCTCATGAGTAAGTATCTGGGCTCCATACCATGATACTACCCTTTTCCAGAAGGAATGGTCATACCCTAGGGAAGCTACCCCTGAAACCTTGCCGCACAATTCCTGTTTCGACCATTACCGGTTTGTGAGGCTCGACGAAGTCTCGTCCACAAAGCTACGCTTTTTACAAAAGCCACGCTTTGATCAACAAATGATCAGCACCACTCAGCATGCCACATTACCAAGTTGGGAATATATCGCTGATAACCCTCAACTACATAACCTCTAAGGGTGTTAAGCTAAGAGAATAAATTCTCCGCCACCAACGGAAATGTATTTGAAAGAAATCTTCTTTATATCTCAAAATGTAATGTCAGACATACATTCTATACAAGTCTGTTCTGGATTTAGAACAGAACCGAAGGCACTTCCAAAGAAGCCCTTGCAATCCGGGTATTCACAATCCCGATCGGACTTCCCATCACTTAGGGAAATCTCTATACCGGAGCAACTCAGTGCAGAGACAATCGATAGGTCATCCTATCGTTCTCGCAAATACTCGGTCTTCACCACCGGTCTTCAAATGCTATCCATAACGACGTATCACATATTCGGAGTGGGTTATATGACACAAAGGTCCTCTTCCAGCTAAACCGAATAGTGAGCGCAACATTTAAAACATATGGATATAGGATTTCAATTAAGTCACAACTTAATGATTCAAAACTTTCTTTCAAATGGTTTAAACCAATTACCATTTCAAATCTTTTAAACAAAAGATTTACCTCATTAAGTTCACCTAGTTTCACAAAGATTTCATTCCCGGATTTCAAAACAATTCCATTTTAATTGGATTAATTCATTAATCTTTAAATTAAAGATTTATATCATAACTTTCAAAACTGTTTCCAACGATTCATTCATAACTTGAAACCATTTTCAATTAAAACTTGAAATCCCCTTTATACACACTGGAAATTCATTATTTATGTGAAAGCTTTTATTATTTGAAAACAAATAGTTTTCGTTTCAGAAAAATCTGATTTCATTTATATAAGTTACAATCTTTGGTTTAATTCAAATTTCCAAAATCAACGCTAAAAAAAACGGTTTAAATCCGTATAACTTGTAAAGTCCTTTTTAAATCATAAGTATCGAATATAGAATTCAATTTCAGGTTTTTGAATTTCAATTTAAATCGAATTATTCAAATTCCAAATCTCTATTATTTATTCAAAATAACTTTTATTTTTAAAACACCTTTTTAAAAGATTTTCACATTAAAACTTAATTTATTTCCAAAACAATTTGAATTTAAAAATTCAAATTCAAAACTTATTTAAAAATCTGTGACTTAACTGATTCCCACGTGAAAACCATATCTGTGTGTGTATGAGTGTGGTCCAGGGGTTTTACACAATAGTGCACACATCAATCATCACAGATATATCAATATCGATAAGCGATATAATCCATAACGCTTATCTTTATTCACAGATTCATAGATAAATAAATTTATCAATCACAAAGATTTATCACTATGATTCGATGTGGGTTTCAGATAACCAACTGGAATCCGAATCCCCGATGCATCGAAATTTAAATGCCGTTTTAAAGGCTAAGGGTTTACAGAATAAAATTACCAATCATAACCCAGCATATAGTAATTCACATCTTATGGCATCACAATTTCAAACAGAAATATCAATTCATTTTACAATAAATCAGATATCCTACATACACAATCCACAAGCAATCAACTTTAATTTTTGTTGTAATTAATTCAAATTAATTATTAAGTCTTAATTACTAAATTTATTACCTTAAATCATTAAGTAAAAATCTAAATTATTAATCAAACTTAATTACCCATTTATTAATTACTAATTACTTAGTTAATCAATTATTCATTCTTAATTAAATTACTTAATTAATTAACTATTAATCATTAATTAATTAATTTAAATAATTATAAATATATTTATTACTTAATCACCTATTAACTCAAATTCTAATTATAATGTAATTATTCTTAATTAATTCCCAAAAGTAAATAATTTATATCAATTTCTCATCTTAATTAACATTTTATAAGTCTCTTTAAATTTTGAAAATCAATTATAGTATTAACTACAAACTTAATTGTTTGTTAACTTTATACTTAATTTAAATCAATTACTTAATTAAAATAGTAATTAAGGGCTAGAAACATTGTAAAGCATTGACTACATAATTATAAAATATTGATCAAGGTTTTAGGAAGCATTGTTATGTATCCACTTGGTTAATTAATACTTGAAATAAATTCTTGATTCAAATATAGTCAACATTAGTTACTTAATAACTACTAAAATTTGCTTAACATTTTTTTAACCGTAAATTTATAGTCCAACTACAACCCGAGATTACCCAGATTTTTCTCGAGTAAACACTCGATATTTCCTTGCACTTCCCCGAAGCATCTCTCTCCCTCACATATACTTCTTCTTCCTCTTTTTTTTTTCCAGTAAGTTAAACTTGAACTTAATTTTAAAATGAAAGCATCAGGTAATCAACTCACAAACACGAGTTCCCTACCGAAGCGAACACTACTTTTACTCGAGAATCACCTCGCGCCATTCACCATCGTACCTGACACAACGACAATAACGTGCCTGTGCACGTGTACGGCGGCGCGGCCGTCCTCTGGCGAATTCCAACATCACAGGCGATTCACACATCGTCCCCTCCATCGTCACGAACAACCCAATTGTCGAGTTATACTGAGAATCAAAAACGAGTAGGCCAGTCCCCATCAGGACCCAAATCTCGGCAACAAAACCCATCATCATCGATGATTCCGGCCACCATCGAACACGCACCTTCACCCAAGCTTTCGCCTCTGGTCCACACGCCTATCCCCATAGGTGCGATCGAACTCGATGCCTTAATGAAACCGCGGCAATCAATTTTTCATCTATGTTCAAAACAGGGGTCGAAACACTAAAATGTCTTCGTCCTCTCAATCCACTGAATAGAAAAATTATTTGTCTTTTTTTCGAGATCAGGGGTGACTATATCTGCTACAATCCAAGTTTCAAAAATTTAAATTGATTCAATTCTCTTAAATTTGAAAAAACAATTTTTATTCAAATCCAAAGTACTCGTGTATTACCAATCTAAAAATATAAATTTTTGTTTTAAAAATCATAAATTGCAGTAGGAATTTAAGTTATGATCTTGAATCAATTTTTTTATAACAATCAAATTTATCACTTTTTTCCTTGATTGCCTGTAAACAATGTTCCCTGCAGTTATATTTCACCAACATGTTTAGTATGCTTTGAAGAAAAAAAAAACACTTTTTTGAGGTTTTAAACATCTTGTTTGATTTAATAAACTAAAAGTGTTACAATGATTTGATGAGAATGATTTTGAGTTTGAAGAAAATAATCAGCCTGTAACAACAACAGAGATGTTTACTTGTGTACTAACAGGCACAAGCATATACATCTATACAGAGGTTCATATTCATGCAAGCATCTTTTATAACATTCATTTACAGATCATCAGATGCAAACCCAAAAGATAATTATATAAGTTCAAGTGTTTGCTCACCTTGAAACAAATGGGAACAGAGAGTTGTTATTTGGAAGCTGCAATATTGATTTTTCATTTTTCTATTTCTTTTTACTTGCTTTGTTTCCTTTGAACTTGAATGATATTGCTTATAATTATTATTTTTGGTTTTACCATGTTGTTTTTTTCTTCTTTTTTTTCTTCTCTGGTATACTTACTTATGAACGAACTAATGTATATGGATGGGTATTAAATAAAGGCAATTGCTTGGTATAGGGTAAGGTGTTTTCTGGTACTACTTTGTCTTTGATCAAATATTTTCTATTTGGGTTTGTTGACTAAGCAATGCTTTGGTTTCGGCTGGGAAGATCTTTTACATGCTGAAAAGATGTGGCATTTAATGCATGTGCTATTGGGTTTACAACTTATACTGTTTCAATTATGTTTGTACAGTTCTTTGCTTCTTGTTTACATCTTGCTTTCTTCTTGCCTGCATACTTTTACCTTATTCTATTCTTTTATGCACAAATGTATATAGATACTCAGATTTTTGTTTTGCATATGCATGTACAGTTTGCTTGTTTAAATTATGTATGTATTTTTATGTTATAGATGTCATATTTTTTTGTTTTGCTTTCCCAGGTTGCTTCTTGCTTATTCTCATACACTAATTTGTTTTGGTCTTGCTTTTATATATAAATGACATTCTATATTTACTATGTTGTTAAAAATTTATTTTACTTCATATGTTGTAAGTTATCTTATAATTATATTTCTAACTTAAGTATTTAATTTATAACGTATATTTTATTTTTATATTCTACACTTATATTCAATATTGCTGAGTAGTTTTTATTTTAAACATTTTATAACTTTTTTTAAACTTTCCAAATCAAAATTTTATTTCTAATCAAATTCAATTGAAAACATTTATTTTGAACTTCAAATCCAGATTCAAAAGCAAATAAGTATACATTTCTTATTAAATTTGAAAAATTCAAATAAATACATAATTTAACCCAAGAATTTAATTAAATTACAAATTTAAATTCGCCATTAAAATTGGGATCGTTACACATATGGCTCGACCTGGATGCCGTTCGGCATAGGCATGTGGTTTGGCCTAGACACTTTGGTTCAGCTTGGATGCCGTTCGGTTTCATAGGGAGGATCAATACTCAACCTTGAGTAAGGGTGTCATCATTCGGCATATATTGCTCGACATATCTCACTCGGCAAGCATCGCCCGGCAAAATGAGGCATTCGGCTTCGAGTCAACCCACCATTTTCTTCGAGTACTTAAGGTCTTGCTTCGAGTCGCTTTCTAAGATGATATTTGATCGGCCATGATGGCTCGTAGTTCCTGGATCGGCCAATTATCGACCGGAATTTCTCGCTCAGCATGACTCATTCGACATGCATGGCTCGACATGTAGAAGTCACCTACTATGGGCTGAGATACCATATTCCTGGGTCTATGAAGGAAGTCCAACCTATCTTCGTCTATAAATAGAGGGGCAAGGGCTTAGTGAAGAGGGACCTTTTTTCGAGAACACTAGGGAGACTCTACCATTTCCAAGACTTATTCCTTTTCAGTGAGAACTTATATTCTGGTCATTGGGGGTACGGATTGTATCCGTGTTCAATAATTTGATAATGCAATAAAGATTAAACTCAAAATGGACATAGGCAATTACGCCAAACCACTATAAAACTGATGTTCAAGTTTTCGTAATTAATTTACATATATTCCTCTATTTTAATTTTCTATCTTCATTGATCTCTCTACACAAATCTTTCTTTGGGTGTTAGTGACCAATTTTGGTGCTAAAATTTTGGTGCTTTCATTGAGAATCGCATTCTCAGGTTATTAGGATCTATTTTGTGATACTGGATTGAAGAAATCCCTCGAAGGATATCCAAGTCATTCACAGAAAGTTCGTTGGTTCCACACAGAGTTCTCACCAATAACTCTACAATGGGAAGACCTCGTACTAGATCGGCCTCACACAACACGGACGCCAATGAAACTGTTAGTGTCCAGCAAGTAGGATTTAGCAATCAACAAGTTAATTTAGGTGCAGGGTTTGTCGCCGCCCAAAACCAAATGGAAGTTGTCACTAGAACAGATTCAACAAGCTGATGAGAGAACTCATGGAAAGCAGGAGACAACTTAACGAATTGATTCAAGCTAATGCCAACCTCATGACTCAGCTTACTCAACAACAGCATCAAAATGCTGGAGGTGACCCTGCTCCTTACTTCTCATCTAACTGCTTGACTTCGTCCGATGAACTCCCAGGCGTAGATGCCGTAGAACCGAAACAACACAAGCAGGTGATACTGATCGATCAACCAGAGATGGTCCAGGTTCCCTACCTGGAGCCATGGAACCTCACTTGCATCAAGGAAATCACACCCAAACTGGAGCAGGAAACTTAGGATCTGGAGCATGAGTGGAAGCTGAATGTCCAGTTCACCAAAGTCCTAATGAAGCTGGTCCCTAAGATACCCATTTGGTAGATTTCCAACAGAGAAGACACCAACCAGAATGGTCTCGTAGGACAGATTCCAACCTGCTAGTTCCATACAAACCCCAAACCTATCGGCTATGGTCAGACAACTGATGAGAGAAAATCAAGGCTTGACTAATGATGATTGGGGGATATCCAGGAGTCATACTCCATTCACAGATACTATTCTACAAGCTGAGTACCCCAGGAAGTTTAACTTGCCAACTATTCCAGCCTACGAAGGGAAGGCTGATCCCCGACAGCATGTGATGAGATATGAATGGATGATGGATTCAGCTAGAGATAATGATGCAAATATGTGTAGATGCTTCCCAATAACTTTATTTGTAATCGCTACCATGCGGTTCACCCGACTTCCTCCGCGATCTATCTCCAACTTTGATGAATTAGCAACAAAATTTATGGAACAATCCAGGATTCATGCCACTCGTCCCAAGGACGTGATGTCCTTGTCCAATGTGATTCACGCTCCAGAGGAGTCATTAAAGGAGTACTTACAGAGATTTCACGTTGCGGCTACAGAAGTTAGCAACCTAAATGACCATGCCATTCTGATGGCTGTGATGCAAGGAGTGGATCCGGATTAGGAGTTTTGCGATTGGCTGGCAGGAAATCCTCTGATTACACTAGAGCGTTTTTATTCAAAGGCGCATCAATTCATAAGAAGAGAGGAAGCCAGGTGAATGAGGCGAGACAATGCACCAGGGCCTGGCAAGGAGACTGTGAAGAGCAACATTGCTGTAAAACAATCTGGTGATAACTCGGGAATGGTCTAGATCAATGTCCAGAACAAGCCAGAGCAATCTAAAGGATCCGAAGGAGGAAATCTCGGAAAGAAAAGGGAAGCAGGGAAGTGGAAACCAAGGATTCCGACTTATAGTGAATACACTCCTTCGAGTGCATCTCTGGAAAATATTTACCTATCGACTTTAATATTTTTCAATACCGAAAGCCACGCTCGAAAGACTTCACAAAGGTACAAAAGCGGACTGGGAAGTATTGTCGCTTTTATGAGACTTACGGGTATAATACCGAGGAGTGTAGACACCACCACGATGCCATAAAAAACTGATTTGACAGAAAAAGTTGCAGGAGTTTGTCAAGAACGTGTAGGAGGGTAGACAAGGGACATTAGACCTCGGTCGCGGGCAAGCTCCATGCCATCCAGAGGAACCTGCTCGAACTGTAGGTAGACTAGTCATAAACATGATAATCGGTGGACCTCACTCTGCAGAGAAGAACTGGAAAGAAATGGAGCGGTATGCTAACTCCCTAAGACATGCAGATTTTGAATGTTGTTCAAATACGGAGGATGGGTCCTCGACTAAGCAGCAGCGAAGGATGACAGACGATATAGTATTCAAGAGCCGAGATACTGATTAGGTGGAGGCTCCTACCGCTAGGCCGATGGTCATCTTCATGACAATCGGGACAACATTTGTGAAAAGAATATTGATTGATTATGGAAGTTTGTTAACATCATCTTCAAGAAAGCGTATGACCAAATGAAGATGGATACAAAGGATTTAAAACCATCTAAAGCTCATATCCATGGCTTTAATGGTGCAGCTACCAATGCAGTGGGTTTTGTCGAATTGTAAGTTGAACTTGGACATGGTGAACATAGAAGGGTGGAAATCCTTCCTTTCATAGTTTTGGATGTCGATTCTTCATACAATGTGTTTCTGGGTCGACCGGCCCTGGCAGAGTTTAGGGTAGCTTTGGCCCTTGATGTTTAACCTTGAAATTTCTGACAGACAAAGGAGTTGGTGTTGTGCATGGCGATCAGGAAACCGGCCGTGCGTGTTATGTGGTTGAGCTGAGAGAGGCCTAGCGAAGAGAGAGAAGGAAAGGTTGCAGACAGCTCCGTCCGCACCCGAGTCACTGAAGATTGACAAGTAGTGCCCGAGCCCTAGCTCGGGCAACACAATCGGATCTATAGAGACATAGATCCAAGAGATGATGATGAGGAACCCAGAGAAGCAAAAGTAGCACCGGCTGAACTGACGATTGACTTTCTAGTCAGCCGAGATAACCATCGCGAGTGCTTAAGATTGGATCACAACTCAACCCCTCGATGATCGAGGATCTCACTGATTTCCTCCGAGCGAATCTGGATGTTTTCGCTTGGATACATTATGATATATGCAGGATATCTCCCGCCATTACGAGTCATATTTTGAACATAGACCCGAGGTACGTACCAATAAAGCAGAAAAGGAGAGGCATGGATCCGAAGAGGTCTGTTGCTCTTAGAGAGGATGTGGACAAACTCAAAGCCAATGGGTTCGTCCGCAACGCCCTCTACCCTGAATGAGTGTCTAACCCCATGACAGTGAGAAAATCAAATAGGAAATGGAAAACCTGTGTAGATTAGTTTAATCTGAACAAAGCATGCCCTAAGGATAGTTTTCCTTTACCCAGAATTGACCAGCTGGTTGACTCAATGGCAGGACACAAGTTATTGTCATTTATGGATCCATACTTGGGATATAATCAAATCCCGATGCACATTCCAGATCAAGAACACATTAGTTTTGTTATAGATGTTGGGCTATATTGCTATGTAGTGAGCCCTTCGGACTGAAAAATGCGGGTGCAACTTATCAGCATCTGGTGAATCGGATGTTTAAAGACCAAATTTGTAGAACAATGGAAATCTATGTGGATGCATGCTAGTGAAGTCACGGCAGTCAAACGACCACATTCGAAACTTAGCGGAAATGTTTAATATACTCAGATATTATGGAATGAAGATCAATCCTCTGTAGTGTTCCTTTGGCGTTGCATCAGGGAAGTTTTTGGGTTTCATTGTTAATGCACGGGGAATTGAAGCTAACCTAGAAAAGATTCAGGCTATTCGAGACATACAAGTGCCCAAAACTATAAAGCAAGTATAAACCTGAATGGAAAAGTGGCCGCGCTGAGTCGATTCATATCCAGATCCACAGATAAGTGTATTCCCTTCTTCGATGTAATAAAAAAGGAAAGAGAAACTTCGAATGGACGCCCAACTGTGAGGATGCATTCCGAGCTCTGGTAAGGCATTTGAAAAGTCCCCCGGTGCTGTCGAAGCCTGTAGACCATGAAGTGTTGTTTGTATACTTGGCCATATCTCAACATGCCATCAGTATGACTTTGGTTCGCCAGGAGGAATGAGTTCAAAAGCCGGTGTATTATGTCAGCAAACGTCTAACGGGGGCAGAAAGGAATTATCCTAAAATTAAGAAGCTGGCCCACTGCTTGGTGATTGCATCACGCAAGCTTCATCCGTACTTTCAGGCACACTTGATCAGTGTTTATACCGATCAACCCTTGCGACTGGTACTTCAACGATCAAAAACCTCTGGAAGGATGTTAAAATGGAATATCGAGTTGAGTCAGTTCAATATTACCTACCTGCCATAAAGGGCCTTACAAGGGCAAGCGCTAGCAGACTTCATTGCATAATTCATCGTATCAGATGAACCAAATAATGATGATGTTATTCCCTCTATTCGGTGGAAACTATACACCAATGGGGCATCCAACGACCTTTATTCTGGGGCTAGTATAATTCTTGTGACTCTTGAAAACCGATTAATTTGTTACGCTTTGAAGCTTAATTTTTCAGCTACAAATAACAAAGCCGAGTATGAAGCATTGATTGCTGGCTTGAAACTTACCAGGGAACTTGGAGTAAAATCGGTTGAAATCTTTTATGACTCACAATTAGTGGTATACCAAGTGCGGGGAGATTATCAAGCGAAGAGGCAGAGGCTTTCTCCATACCTTGCCTGGGTTCACGAACTATTGGCAGACCTTGAATATTACGATATTTCGCATGTCCCATGCGAACAAAACAGAGAAGCTAATTCCTTGGCAAAATTTGCAAGTACTAGCGATGCACAACAAATGGGATTGGTTCCCATCAAAACCTTACATGCTCCGAGTATATATGAAATAGAAGTAGACTTCGCATTAGAAATAGAAATCGAGAAGAAGTCATGGATAACACCATTCAAGAAATACTTGCTACACGAGGTCTTGCCCAAAAGAAAGAGAGAAAGACGATAAGTCATTCGCAAAGCTTCGCGATATGTAATGTAGGGCAGAATAACGTATCGAAAGGGATTCTCGGTCCCCTTACTCTAGTGCATTGCCCATGGTGAAATAAAACGAGTCCTGAAGGAAGTTTATGAAGGAGAGTCTGGTGACCATTCTGGGGAGAAGACATTAGCAAAAAAGATCCTCCGCTATGGATACTATTGGCCAACTGTAAAGCGAGATGCTGCAGACTACGTAAGGATATGTGACAAATGTCAGAGGTATGCAAAAATCCCGAGAGCTCTACCAACGGAACCCACACAAATGGTTTGTCCCTGGCCGTTTGCAATATGGGAAATCGATATAATCAGTTCCTTTCCTATATCCAGAGATGGTGCAAAATACGCAATAGTTGCAATCGATTAATTTACTAAGTGGGTGGAAGCAGAGCCCTTAGCCACAATCACTACCAAGAAGGTCATTAATTTCGTTGTGCGAAACATTATATGCAGTTTTGCCTACCGTGAACTATCATTACAGACAATGGAACTCAGTCGAAAGTAGGGAGTTCAAAGAATTTTGTCAAAAATATAGCATTGAGAAAAGGTTTGCAGTAGTTGCTTATCCAAAAGCCAATGGACAAGTAGAAGCCGTGAACAAAATAATCAAGTCCATATTGAAAAAATGTTTAGAAAAGGCTAGAGGCAAGTTGGTGGATGAGCTTCCAACAACACTTTGGGATTACAAAACCACCCACAAGTCCGCGACTGACCACGCTCCATTTACATTGGTATATGGCACGAAAGCCGTTATACCCATGGAACTTGAAGTTCCTTCACATCAGGTAATTCATTATGACCCTAAAATGAATGGGGATCTCCTGCTAGAATCACTGGACTTTGTTGATGAAAAACGTAAAGAAGCCGATTTAAGGGCGGCTGCATATAGGCACCGAGTCACTCGATATTATAATGAAAAAAGTCCGACTGAGAATCTTTGATGTGGGCGATCTCATTTTGAAGCGAGTTTTTCCGGTCCCCTTGCATATGAATCCCACATGGGAAGGTCTATACGTCATTGAACGGAGGCTTGGAGAGGGAGCTTTCAAGCTAGCAAACATTGACGACGCGACACTCCCCTAAGCATGGAATAGAGAGCATCTGCGACGTTATTATACTTAGTCTATTTCTTTCGCATTTTAGTTGTAATTATTTCAAGTGTATTTTTATTTCGTTGATTCTTAGTTTTCGGCGTGTAATAAGACAATTCAGTTTGTTTTCATTAATAAAGGCTTGATGCCATCTTTTCCATGAATTATTGATGTTTCCGTGTGTGATAATTCTTTGGTAAAAATAAAGTTACATATTCTGTCTGGCGTATGAACGCGCACAAAAACTTAAAATCTCCAAGTCCCCAAAGTGCGGACTGGAATACTCTGAGTCCCCAGAGTGCGGACTAGAGTATAAATGACTTAAAATCTCTGAGTCTCTAGAGTGCGGACTGGAGTAATTTGAGTCCCCAGAGTGTGGATTAGAGTATAAATGACTTAAAATCTCCAAGTCCCCAGAGTGCGGACTGGAGTGTTCTTAAACGACTTAAAATCTCCAAGTCCCCAGAGTGCGGACTAGAGTACTTCGAGTTTCCATAGTGCGGGATAAAGCATAAACGACTTAAAATCTCTAAGTCCCCAGAGTACGGACTGGAGTACTCTGAGTCCCCAGCGTGTAGATTAGAGTATAAACGACTTAAAAATCTCCAAGTCCCTAGAGTGTGGACTGGAATACTCTGAGTCCCCAGAGTGCGGGATAGAGTATAAAGGACTTATAATCTCCAAGTCCTCAGAGTGCGGACTGGAGTACTCTGAGTCCCTAAAGTGCGGGCTAGAGTATAAACGACTTAAAAATCTCGAGTCCCTAGAGTGGGGACTGGAGTACTCCGAGTCCCCAGAGTGCAGGCTAGAATATAAACGACTTAATAATCTTCGAGTCTTCAGAGTGTGGACTGGAGTACTCCGAGTCCCCAAAGTGTGGACTAGAGTATAAACGACTCAAAAATCTTTAAGTCCCCAGAGTGCGAACTAAAAGTATTCTAAATGCCTGAAGCATGGAATAGAGGATCGACGTTCTCAAAAAAATTTCTGAGTCACATGGAGGTGAACTGAAACATGTGTAACTCATCGAATTCCAAGCTATGGCAACAAGTCAGGCAATAAGCTGAAAAGCGAAATTCATCTAAAAACAAAGAAACTAAGCTTTATTCACAAATCCTAAAACAAAGTACCTCTACATAATCCAAAACTAAGCTTTATTCACAAATCCTAGACTCGGAGTCAAAAGTCTATTTACATTGGCTACAAAAATAAATAGAAATAATCACATAATCCAGGCCGACCCTCATTGAACGAGCATGATAACTACTTCTTTGACTTCTTCTCCTTCCTCAATTTCTCAAACGACTCCTCCCTCACGCGTTTTATCTTGGATGCTTTGCTAGCAAGGGAAATGGTGTTCGAGGAAAGAAGAGGAACTTCCAATGGCCTGGTCCCACTGGGGAGTATGACATTCAAAGGCCTGTTCAAGGGATCATCAAGTTCCACTACTTGGCGTTCCACCTTGATTTCGACTTTCTTCTTGTTATCTTCCATAAGTAGCTCCCCCATGCTTAATTTCGAAGTATGCTCAGAGGCACCTGTAATTTCAACCTCATCATGTTCTTCGACGGGCAACGGATTTTCAGATTTGTCTTCGTTAAGCGCCTCGATTACTTGAGTGTCAGGTCCGGGAGTCTCTCCCGTTTGAATTGCCTCTCTCGTTTTCTCCTTCTTCTCTGTGGAGACATCGCTCCTTGGTGTTGGCTCGGGATCAGAACGGCCTTCACGACATCATAAGAGACAAATGTTAGAATACATTAACTACTCACCGAAAACGACGACCCTTTGAACTTTGAGAAGAAAAGTTACGTACCAGTTGCTGGCTGACTCTCAACTGTCCGGGGAGTTTCACCCTCTGGAATGGGAGATAGAACATGAATATCAAGGCTAGGATCCTCTAGGTCATAGCCAATATGTTGCTCGAAGGGATCAAGTGATGGACGACCAGTCGGTTGAGTACGGGGAGGAACACGAGACTCGGTTCTAGACGGGCCGACAATGTCATTCTTTCCTTTCGATGAGGAGGAGTCTCTGCTATAAAGAGCCTTCGCTGTAGACAAGTCCAAAGGCTCGTTCCTCCGTAGAAATTCCTTCACTAAAGCTTCTTCGTCAACCTCTTCAGTGCCCGACTGAACCTTTTTAATCTCTATCAAAGTCTCCCATGCTTCGGCCAAAGATTCAAGGTAACCCTCGTCAAGAAATGAGAGGTCGCGATGCATGAGAACTCGAGCATTGTACTCGGTTATGAGCGGATCAAACATGCACTTAATATCCTCCCTACCAACCTTAGTAGCCACCTCAAGGCGAGAATCAATCTCCGTGAATGCTATTCTTTTTCCCTCCTTGTGGGCTTCATCCTTCAACATCTCAGCTTTGGAGAGTTCTTCATTGAGCTTTGTTTTCAGGAGTCATGTAGCAACAATCTCGTCACAGTATCGTTGCGACTCCTCCTGAACAGCAGTCTTTTCTTCCTTCTCTTTGAGAAGTAGCTCTTCCAACTCTTTAACTCGTTGAGCGAACGCATCTCTCTCCTTTTGAATGGAGTCTTTCTCTAAAGTTAAGGCACCGCAACGTTGAACCGCTTCATCGATCTCTTTCTTATGTGTGGCCTCCATACGATTAACTGTCTCAGCTATGTCTTTTGCATTTTTCTGAGAAGTTTCAAGCTGAGATTTGTATAAGGAAAGCTCTTCATCTTGGGCATTGATAATGTCTTTGTTAAAGATGGCTTCGAGTTTCAGATGATCAATTTCATGTTGGCGTTCGATAGAGACTTCTGAAACTTTTTTTGCCATATGAGCAAATGCATCATGTTGAACATAGATATCATTGTTGCAAGCAATGGCACTTTGTTTAACGTGCCTTGGAATGTGATGAATCACTGGAAGAAACTTCAGACCGTCGAAACATATTTTTGGGAATGTGGCCATCAGCTCGGTTTGCTTTTCCGCTATCGACGGACCATGTGCGGAAGTAGAAGAAGTTTGTCTAGAGACTACGGGTTTTTTGTGAAGTTCCCAGGATTGCCTGATACTAGATGAACTAGAGTGTTGGTCGCGGTGAGTATCAGACTGAGATCCCTTATGAGCAAATTTTTCCTTGCCTTGCTTTGGTTGATAGGAAGGATCGTGAAGGTATGAAGACTGATTGTAAATTTTCCTTCAAGATGATGAATCCCGGGAGCGATAGTCCCTATCGTTGTCGTCGTGTCTATCTCGAAGTTTGTAGGAGCCCGAATCCTGGCCGGTATGATGGAAAATAGAGGACCCACGAAGGCGGTCGAATCCATAAGAATGTCTCATATCACCTGCACAGAAATCAAGTGAACACGAGTTAGCAAGAATAACATGATGGATGAAGTTTAAGTGCAAGGTGGGGTGTAAGTGTTATTGTGTGTTCCCTAATGTTTCCCCCTGACGGACCAGTTTCTTTAGCTTTACTTATCGGAGTTGGGCTTGAATGCCTTCATCGCCTCTCATAGGCGAATGAACGTTTAGGGCTTCTGGATCGTTGAAGCCATAATTAAGCAAGTCATCAAGAATAGTGAGGTCAGATAAGCCTTTCAGTGAACCCTTTAAATGTTCTGGAGACGGCTCTTTCTCCATTGGAGTAATTGTGACCTTTGAGGTTCCACCTACTTTTTTTTCCTTAGTTTGTAAGCCAGTTTCTTTTTTCCCTTTGAAGGGGGAGGTGGTACATCAGTGCCATGTGCCTCAACTACAAATTTCGAAGCAGGACTTACATTCTCACCCAGTGCTTCTGACACCCCAGTTTCTCTAATCTTGCCCTCCTCGGGTGTGTCGAGGGCACCATGTGTCAAAGGCATTGAAGCCCCAACTTGCCTTTTGCCTTTGTCCAAGATAGATCCACTTGTAGTGGCACTATGAGGAAGACTTTTTCGACGACCTCTCGCCAACAACCTAAATTTTAAGAGCGATTCATTGGAAATGATGGATTTGATGTCCCGGTCTTCCACAAGAACAGCTCGAATAGCTTCGACAGCCTCGGAGTACCCGGAACCTTCGGGACATGGACCGATACCTGTAAAAGTTGAGAAAGGGTTTAAAAAGGATGCACTTTCTGCCGCATACAAATATTGATCCAGAAAAGAAACTTACTCCCTTCTAACCATCTCCTCGCAAAGCCAGTGGGACAGCGCACATAAAACCATTCCTGCTTGTGTTGAACGAATTTTCTCCACGCCCCCGACAGGATTTGGCACTCGTTATGTGGCTCCAGGAATATGAAAGATGGGCTGTCGGATCGTCTCTTGAAACGATAAATGAAGCGGATGTCATCGGGCGTAGGGAGCCTGAATAGAATTCTCGTGAAAAGAATACACGTGCCATATATGAACGCATGACTGTTGGGATGTAGCTGTGCTGGGGTGATCTCAATATACTGCAACACATCATGGAGGAAGGAGTTAAATGATGGCACGCTACCAACCCAGCACATGAATTTGTTGCAGGCAGTATATCCAGTTGGGGAAAGGTAAGGACGATCTTGTCCCGATGGAATCAGGACATCGTCAAAAGTAATTCCATGGATTGAGCATAGTCGGCGAAGAGCGTTTTCATTGATTCTCGAAGCTTGAGAATCAGCCGGATTGTCTAGGATGATTGCTCCATCTATGGCATTAGGAGCCAAGTCAACAAATGCGGTTGTTGGACTCGGGATGTTCTGTGCAGGAGTTATCGATGGATTCGAAGTTCCCATTACTTCTTGTTGAGAACTTGGCTCAGGTTTATCTGAGACTGTAGAAGAGCTCGATTTTCTAGACATCTTTAATAAGCGTCGAATTTGGATAAACATTTGTTTGAACTATACTTGAAAGATAATCAATATTAGATATAACGACAAAAGTGCTCCCTCCATATGGTGTGTGGACTAGTGAAATCGTTCGAGTATAAATGTAAAATAATTAAAAGTCATGAAGCTGGTAAAATAATGTTAATCATTGAACTGTCATCTTCGAAGACCGTCATCGCTGACTGTCTCCGAAAGCCGGCCCAACGATGGTTTTAGTTTTGAACTCGGACATTAGCACTATATGTTGAAAGCTATTATTTGTTTTTTATTGAGTTGAGCTCAGGTTTGTGGTTGTTGAAACTGGGGAGTTATCAGTCCAAATCAGTTCGATATGCTTGTTTGCTTAACTTCTTGTCGTTGTTTATTGTCCTATGATTAGGTGTAGGAAGTAAGCGAACTTGGCATGTGTTGTGTTCAAGTTAAAATTATTTTAACTGTCATTGCCCACTTAAAGGCTCGATGCCGAGCGACTCCCAAAAGCATGCGACTGAACGACCCTCTACGCCGATCCACTCACTCTCCTCACCAATGCACTCTCAACACCGAACGAAACCGAGCCGCTAACCCTAACTTATAAAACCATTCATGATGATCGACCCACCCACCTCCTACTTTCCTAAAATCACTCTTACATGAATACTCCCGAGCCACCTACTTCGTAGTTGACCAGCTTCCACCCAAAAAGCAAATACCGACCCGTTCACACTCACTTCTCCCTCGTTCCTTTGTTACCGAATGACATTAACCACCAATTTAGTTCCACTTCCACAACCTAACGGCTTGAGATTAACATTCAGCCAACAACTCTTGAACTCACTAACACCTACCAACCCACTACCACTTCCTTCTGCCTCACTTGATGGCCCAAAAGGAACCAATGTCCTGGAAATCATCAGTTCCATCCTAAAACATGTTTTAACCTTGGGTTCGTCTTCATAACCTACACAACTCCTATCGTATGTAACCTGAAGAAAAATTGTGAAACCGAATTTTGTACAAAGCCCCCAGCTTGAGAAGGTCGGTCTTATGGAAGATTTGTACCTAATAAAGCGAGTCGAGGCTTGGGAAATTGAAAGATTAGAGGCCAGAGTTCGTTTCGATTTGTTACCAGGGGAAGTTGCAGAGCAGACGCACTAGATTTTGGATGAGAGAGGAAAATTGAGTGGTAGCTAAAATTCGGGGGAAGATAAGTTAAAAGATCCTATGGGGTTGAAGTAAGAGTGAAGAGAAAAAGAAGAGAAGTGTTGGCTTTTATATATGAAGAAGGGGAGGTGAACATGCATCAACCAGTGGCCCGGTCAAGATATTTTGGAGGGTCGGTAAGCAGTTGTGCCGAGCGGTAGTAAACTTGCCAAACGAGTGGTTCGGCATATAGAGTGGTTCGGTATCTATATGCCGAACGATACCTTGTTTATGTATAAAAGAAAGGAGGGGAGAGAACGAAATAGGGACTCTACAAGATACTAGGGAGGATAGTCGTGTTTTGAACCTCACTGAACACACTCAACTTTTGATGGTAGGAATTGGATACTGACTCAAAGCTTGTCAATTGCCTCATACAACACACTTTGGGGGGCAAATGTTATCCGGCTGTTTGGCCCAGTTACGAGAAGCTCGTCAAGCAAGCACACCTTTCGGCATATAAACTTCGTTCGGCTTGAATGCCGTTCGGAATTAACGTGCTTCGGCATAGACATGTGGTTCGGCCTAGACATTTTGGTTCAGCTTGGATGTCGTTCGATTTCAATGGAAGGATCAACACTCAACCTTGATTGAGGGTGTCGTCGTTTGGCATATATCGCTCGGCATACCTCACTGGGCAAGCATCGCCAAGCAAAGTGAGGTATTCGACGTGGTTTCGCTTCGAGTCAACCCACCATTTGCTTCGAGTACTTTGAGGTCTTGCTTCGAGTCGCTTGCTAGGATGATCATCGGTCGACCACGATGGCTCGTAGTTCCTGGATCGGCCGATTGTCGACCGGCATTTATCTCTCAACATGACTCGTTCGGCATGCATGGCTCAGCACGCAGACGCCACCTACTGTGTGCCAAGATACCTTATTCCTGGGCCTGTGAGGGAAGTCCAGCCTATCTTCGTCTATAAATAGAGGGGCAAGGGCACAGTGAAGAGGGATATTTTTTCGAGAACACTGGGGAGACTCTGCCATTTCCAAGACTTATTCCTTTTCAGTGAGAACTTGTATTCAGGTTATTGGGATACAGATTGTATCTGTATTCAATTATTTGATAAAGCAGTAAAGATTAAATTCAAAGTGGACGTAGGCAGTTATGCCAAACCACTGTAAAACTGGTGTTCTAGTTTTCGCAATTAATTCTGCATATATTCCTCTATTTTAATTTCCTATATTCATTAATCTCTCTACACAAATCTTTTTTTGTGTGTTAGTGACCAATCTTGGTGCTAACAACCACTTTCGGACCAAACACCCCATTATAATATGTATTCAAGGGGAGTATAGGGTTAAATATGTAAATATCTAATATAAGGTACTGTTAACCTTATATGGTTCAGTGTAGACTCCTTGGGTTGTTTGTTACTATAAGGAATGATTCCTACAATTCACTACACTTGTTTCCTGCATGAATTTTAATTGTTTATATCATTATCCTCTGCCATACATTTTTAAGTATCAAATTATCAATATCGCTTGCGTGCGTGGTGCGTAGATTTTTATTGGTAAAGCCCTGTAACTTTTTTATATTACTGATATTAATCATTATAAAATATATCTATTGTTATTGTATATTGTACTAAATAGATAATACTATTTTAAGTCTAGTCACAGCGGTTCAAAAGCTGATTTACACAAACTGACAAGGTGCTTAGTTAATCAAATTCAATTAAAACCAAAAACATTACATGCAATATTCATCAAATTGTATTGAGTACAAAATGACAATGAAGGTATAAAGCTACAGATTATGTATTAACTTTTTTACCATTAACTTTGCTTCTAGTTTTGTGTTATGATACATGTAATATTTCAATTACTTCAATGCCGACATATTCCAGATTGCATGGAACTGTAATATTTTGAAATTAGTAACATGCATAATATCTTGATAAACAGGTAGTAAAAGGCCAAGATTCCACTCAATCTACAGAGCCGAACATGCATAATAAGTTGCAAAAGAAGTTTAGCTTATCTAGCTCCCATACAATATAATTGACAGTATTCTAATAAAACTAGCCACTCTCAATCTGTACTCATAATATCTCGACCGACAACTTCTGACTTTTTCAAGGTTTATGCGTAGGCTTTTTTTAGTTAAAGAAGACATAAATATCTTAGTTACAATGGCTTAATATCCTATATTGTCCAAGATTCAATGAAAAGAAAGAAACAAACCAATGCATGAAGGGCTATAGATTATGGAATATATGAAACAATATGCAACAAAGAGAAGGATATAACTTAGAGTACCCGCACTTGACCATTATCCCAAATGGATTTGAAGGAAAACAAATTGTGCAGTTGCCCATATAGAAGAAAGCATTTATCCAGAAAGTTTGCATCGAAGCTTTAACAATTACCTAATGAAAAAAATTACAATAATTAATTAAAAAAATATGCACATTTATTTATGATTTATCTATTTGAATTAAATGTTAAAAAAGAAATGAAATTTGATCCTCTTAAGTGTAGACATAAACATAATAAATTATATCTCATGCTTACTAGAAGGTGAATCTGCTATAACATTTGTAGAAGACCAAGCTACAATAGAACCAATTGCATCTTCGATGGTTTCAAACTCGGATGTAAGTCTCCACAAACATGCATTTCGAATTTTTACCGTGTCTATCCAAACTTTAACTGCATTTTCTCCAAGTGGAACAAAATGGACCAATACTTTTGGGTCAATTGAAGACACACGTCCTTCGGTAATCACTTCAACTCCATCAAGACCAGTCAACTTACATTTAGTGTTTAACTTCAAATTTGTACTCTATCACACAACAAAAGAAATTGTTTAAATATATTTTAAAAGAATAAAAGATTGTCTAAATGTATATTTAATATGTTTAACACATAAATTATGCATATTACCGCCGAAGATATTACGTCATTCATTGTGTGAGAAGATGTTGTGACATTGCTATCCTCAACAACTACATTTGCTTCCGGCCATGCAATTGCTACCTGTAGCTTCTCCAACATATGGCATACCTACTGGCGATCTCCACAAAAATGTGTTTGGTTTCTTACTCTCGTCGATCAAAACAAGCACAGCAGATGGTCCAAGAGGAATATTATTTACTAGCTGCTTCAGATCACCGGAGTACAACCATCCTTTAATAACTAATTCTTTACTTCCGATCCAATCATACAGCTTGCATTTGATATTTGTACTGCTGGTTTTACTCCAGGAATGATCATATTTATAAAATAAACTTTGTGTACTAAAACATAAAGTTTTTAAATACATGAATAAATTATGTTTACAATACTATCTTCTTTCTCGGATATTTAATAGTGTGCAAAACAACTCTATTAGCTGGCCATCTACTATCTCATCCTTTGCTTCTCCAATATATGCGATCATTCTAGGTGTAGTCCTCCATAAAAAAACATTTTATTTCTTTGGAAAATCTATCAAAATTTTCATGGCATTCGGTCCAAGAGGAATATTACGTGTAAGCTCTTTCCGATTAGTTGAAAGAACCCTTACTTCAGCTACTATTTCATCGATCCTGGTCCAATCCAATAAATCACATTTATCGTGTGTTTTGTCATACTTGATCTATGATAAATTAAAAGCAATGATGTTATATGTTGAATTAAAAATCAAAATTTAATTGATACCATAACAATAATGTAGTAATTCTTATCATTTGAATTGTGCTCTCATCTCTACAATTTTCGTTCCCCCGATAAGCTAATATGTATGTAAGTTAGTTTTTTCAAAGAAGTCATAAACTACCACATGCTTGTATCCTCAATTTTTTGTTGATTTCGAATCGATTCAACAATATAACACATAATAGATTATATTAACATATAAACAGTGAATTTTTCTAAGTGTCACCTGATTTTGTGATATCAACATACGGACCTTCTTCTCCAAATCGACAACTCTATTTTGAAGTTGGGTTGTATGTTTTTTATTAGCCTGTGACAAAACAAACTTGGTGTGGGTCATACTTCTTCCCATTCCTCTTAATCGCCCTGGTTTATGTTTCCCCAAAGCTACCGAAAGTGCATCTTCTCTCACATTAGTTGTTGAGCTAGATTGTGATTCATTTCCAATTTTTTATCATCTCCTATAAAAGTTAACATGCATGTTATCTTACAAGTATCACTTTCTCAAGTCATTTACAATATTTCAAACTGAAATAAAAGCACATACAATAGTATCTCCAATAGTCGTGTTTACTGGCTCGCCATTTTTGTGAGTGTGGGACTTAATCCAAACATGAACCCTAGAAACATAAGATGGATCGGAACTCTCATTTCTCTACATCAAAATAAAATAATCGATCTATTAGCTATAATGCTTAAAACTAGTCCAAGACATAAGTAGTGTACACCAAATGAAAATAAACATATATACTGTCAAATAAAAAGCGACATTTATTCATAGCTTAGTTTTAGAAAGATTATTCTCAACAAAAAAGTTAAATTCATGTAAAATAAATGTCTTACCATATCTTTAGCTAATCGAGCCATTTCTTTACGACTGCATGTATGTGACATTTGTTTGCGCTTAATAGCTTTGAATGTTTGGCTTTGTCCCTAAAAAAACTAAATACATTGGATAGTTAATTCCTATACATGCAAATGATGAACGATTAGATGTAATTTACCTTAAATTTTGAACTAGTTTTCAAGTTGATAAAACCATTCCACTCCTTTGTACTTCTAATGTTATATGGTTTCATTTGAAGCCTTTCCTCCTTGGACTTCGCTTTTAATATTTGTTGGACTAATATAGATTTTGAACATCTGAAAATACACCCCACTGCTAAAATATGGAGACTTTTTGCCATTCCTCATCTAACTTAAATCTAGCCTGTATCAATCAGTGTTGTAACAATTAATAGGTTAATTAATTTGACATACTTCTTTTAAAATTTTCCTACATTATTGCTTGGTCTATTTTTTTTCCCAGACTACATATATTGCAATAGTGTAGAAAAAAAGACAGAATTTATCTGTAAGTCAGGTATGAATCATGGTACTCGATATCATCTTTTTTGCTGCCTTATTAATTTTGTTAAAAAAGGAAAAAGGGTGGAAAAAAGGAAAGAATCCTAAACAGGGTTGAGAAATAAAAACAAATACTCCTTTATTTTCACGGCATTTAAAAAGTTAGAACTGGCAATAGGTTAAAAAAAGTGGTTTATTATGAGGACCTAAAAAAATTTAGTGGAAATATAATACATGCAATTCTCTAAAGGTTAGCATAACTAGTATAATATCGAAATGAAATGAAAATTTTAAGACTTCAATCTCGGCTCTTTTGTAGATCTTGTAGCTGACTACCTAAAATGTGAGGATTAATGTCTAGTTGCATCAGCTATTTGATTCATAAAGTGCAATTTAGATAAGAGTTTTCTAAATCCATGAAAGTGAACACTCGAATGTGACATGGATTTAGACCAAAGTGTCCTGACATCAGCTAGAAATCAAGGCGCAATAAAATTTTGATAGACACAGAGTCATTCTTATTAAATTATTTTAAAACAAAAAGGCATTTTATAAATGTATTTTCATATTGATTTTTTATGTATGGAATTTTTAATCAAAATCAGTCGTTTTCTAGTGAAACTGAAACTCAATTGTCGTATTAAAAATTACATTACCTGAATGGATTCTCACAGAACAGATTTCAAATCATCACCAAGATGTCTTCAATTATTAAACATAATCGAAATATGCTCTCATACAAGCGGCCCTAGATAAGAGGATAAGCGGATTGATCCATCACCTATTGGTTTTGCATGTGCATTAAATCAACTTCAATCCGATTTGCGAAACTTGATGAAAGTTTCTTTATTTTAGTGGGACTTCTACGTTTTCTTTTCCCTAGTACGTATGCAGCTACATCTTGAATAGATCCATCGTTTTCCATCGTGACTTTCAAACATTGTTCATTTTGTGTTTCATTGTTTTCAAATGCATATGGATTGTCTTCTTTTTGATGATTGTTACCTTCAACATATTCTTCGACTTGCATTGTATTGTCTTCAAGTGCATAAGGGTTGTCGTCATTTTGAACATTATTGTCTTCCATATGCTTATTTTATACATTAGACTCCTTGAGTAACTCAGATTCCCTTTTTTTTTGGTTTCGAGTCATCCTCTTCATTTTTTGTACTAGACAGTCAAGAGACAAATCATTATAAAGATCAACAAAGAATTATAAGTTTAAACACGATTCAAAGCAACTTTTAAGATAGAAGTTTGTGCAACACTGTATCACATACAATCCTGTACCTTGCAGCAGTTATTACAGCACCTACAACACTGATTGGTTTTCTTTGCTTGCTTGTAAAACATCTGCTCAAAATGAATAGGGTTTCCAGTGAGCATGACCATCATACAATTGTTTGCACGAGTAAATATATGTAGCAAATATATTAATTTAATGCTGATAAATATATGGTAGTATAAGAGTAATCACTCCAAGGCACGAAAGTATCGTTGTCTTTCAAAAATGTTTTCCCCTTTTTTATCACAGCGGGTGTTATGAAAACTTTCTTTCAGTATACAACGAAAATTATCTGTGCAAGTTGTGATTACTTGCACAGATCAGAAGAAACACTCAGAAAAATAATGTGAGACGAGTTAGATATAGAAGAAAAGAGAAGTGGTTCTCTGCGTTGATGGAATGCTCTATTATATAGGGAGTGAGGTGTCTATTCGTCTACAGGTGCCCATCCGAACGGTCGTGACCGTTTTCTAACGGTTGTTACTTGGCTGTTGAATTTGAATTCAACAGCCAATAAAACGTACCATTTTGGACGGGACGCTGCCCTCTGGACCCCTACGATCTGACCGGGCAGGTCGAATCCCATAGCGGGGGCGTTGCCCCCTTACCCCACCTTGGGGTATTGCCACCACTGGACTCCCCTCCGTAGGGATCTTATTTGAAAAAAACATTCAACATTTAATGCTTACTTGTAAGGAGGATATTTTTGTTAAATAAAAAATAAAATAAAAATGCTTACTTGTGAGGTTGCACTCAGATAAGAGCTCTTCTCTACTAAGCTATCAAGTCTCTCCCATCGAGCAAGCACACTATCAATTGTTTTACGCTGCAATAAGTAACGACATGCATAAGACTTTCTATTGAAATTTGGAAACTGTCAATGTGTTTTCAAAATTAAATTGCATTTTTTAATTGAAATTGGTCCATAAAAGAAACTTTGATTCTCCTGAGCATAATGCCTCAGCCTAAATGGCATCAGAGATGAGAGCTATTGTCATTTGAAAACCAGACCAGCTTTCATAATTAATCTCTACCGATAAGGTTCCAGGTAAATTATACAAGCTGAGCATATGAAGATAAGGAATAGTTTGAAAACTATAATGAAAGCTGAGCTACATTTTCTTCTTCTTGCCGTTTACTGCATTTTTAATAAAGATAACATATAATAACTTAAGTATTTACAAAAATTAATATAAAGTTCATCTTTCATGTGCAGCTTGGTGGTAACTACAAGGAAATTATAGAAAGGAAATTAAGCTGATGTGATCTACAAGCTTTCAAAGACAGTGACCATGAGTACAAACCAAGTTTCAAAATTCCGTTTACCTACCGTTTCCGTTTCGGTCATTAGTTATTTTAAGATTTTCGGTTCCGTTTCGAAAATTTCGGAATTTCCGCTTTTATTCCGGTTTTCTAATTCCGGTACCATTTTAGCTTTATTTTGTTATATTCGCTAATAAATATCCAATACTGTCATAAATTTATAGTACACTTTTTACATTACATATAAAATATATACTTTAATTAAAAAACAATTGTTTAAGATTTTGTATTATTCATTTGAGATTTTAAAATTTGATCAATTTTGAATTTTTTATTATGATTCGATGTAAATTAACAAGAAGTATAACAGTTTTTTTTATATGAAATTACGTGATTTCTTGTCCATTTATTTATTGTTCCATTTAGTTTGTTTTCTTTTTTAATTACTATATATTTGTTGTATTTTTTTAATCTTTTTCAATATTTAAAAAGCAAATCCGGAATTTGGACTGGAACCGGAATTTTAACATAATTCCGTTCCGGTTATGAATGGAACTGGAACGGAATCACCGGAATAACCGGAATTCCGTCGAAATTTTGAACCATGGTACAAACATTATCTAAGCATTCGAAATCAAAATGTATGCATGTTCAAGTTACTAACTTATATCACAAAACTTCCTTTACTAGAAGCTGTTGTAAATAACTTTTACTGTACTGAAAACTTACGTGTACCCATTAAGTAGAATTTTTATTCACAAAACAATTGCATTTGTACAGGCTAAATATATTTCTGCCTTTCTCAATATAAAGGCCAGCATGCTATGAATTAAACTAATATTACCTCATATCAAAAAGCCACATTTTGTTTCAGAAAGTGATCACATTAACTAAATTAAGAAATGATACAGGCAACTGAATTGAAGTGAGCAACCTCATGCTACAGGTAGTGAACAACCATGATATAGGCTACTGAATTAAGAAATGATCACATTAACTAAACTTTTATTCTCTTTGTATGGAAACTAATACACCATTCAAACAACCTGAACAGGAACAAAAATAAGTAAATTTCTGTCGTTGAAATCATTTTTTATGTACAGTGACATATTGGGATCTATGATTGAAAAACACACTTAATGAAAGTGAAAACATCAACAAGTTCAGGCTCGCATCTCTAATGTAGCATATGTATGTATTTCATTCACTGAATTTATGACCATACATGTCACCTATGGACAAACTGAGGTACTAGAGTATGAACAAGAACCAAATACACATTTTCAAATGAAATGTAGTGCAACACCAGACAGTGCACCCAAGAGGACGTAACCAATCCAATGCAAGTCAAGGCCAGGGTGAAATATGAACAAATGCAAAAACTACCCCAACGTATCAGTGCTGTCAAATTTATCTGAGTCTATCTAAATTCAATAAGGATTTAAACACTTTGATAAATCAATATTCATAATATTCAATCTATCTAAATTTATCTCTACGCATATATCATTTGATAAATCAATATTCATGTACTAATTACAAGCGTAAATATATCTGTTCATACAACATAATCGCAACAAACACTCCACAATAACAATCCATCTAAATTCCTGGAAATTATTTTTTTGATGCCTGAAGTGCATAAAAAGCATGCTCACTTTTTTAAAGTTACGGATAAGAATACAACTGATAAATTATCAGTGATTCTTTTAGTTCACAATTAAAAATAATCCAATGTTAGCCACCTTTGCTCCGTTGTTAAGTAACATAAATAGCATAGGATTTATTCATAAATATATAAACGGTTGCTAATGTAAAAAATATAAAATCTGTCAACGAAGGAAGATGCCAATTTCACTGTCAAGTTGCCACTTAAAATTAAGGTGGACTATACTTAAACCAGAAATATATTAGTTTATTAGGTCAAACATTGAGAATTTTTAAGGTGGAAGTCGCCTCAGACGTCTGTCCAAAATGGTCAGACGTCTGTCCATATCCTCTGAAAAAAGTTCTCTGCAGGTTCAAATGTCTGACCATTTGGTCAGACGTCTGACTTAAGTCTTTGGAAGAAATTCTGCATAAACTCAGACGTCTGACTTAAGTTCTCTGCAGGTTCCACCACTAAGCCCTCTGATGCCATCAGAGCGATAATAGTTTCTAGATCATGAACAAACTTCCTAAGGTGAGAAACATGAAACACATTGTGGACCCTGGCCAAACTTCTCGGCAAATTTACTCGGTATGATGAGTCTCCCAACCATCTATGATATTGGAAATGGTCCAATATATCTTGGTGCTAGCTTCCCGGTCTTCCCAAACCGAACCACACCTTTCATCAATGACACCTTGATGAAAAATCTATCTTCAACTGCGAACTCTAGGTCCTCATGCCTTTTGTCTGCATAACTCTTCTGCCTAGACTGAGCTTCCTTCATACTCTCGCATATCAACTCGATCTTTTTCGTCGCCTCTCTTACCAAATCTGGACCAAGGACCAATCCATCTTCAGTCTCTAACCAACATACCAGTTTGCATGGCCTTCCATACAAAGGTTCAAAAGGCGCCATTTCTATAGTAGTCTGATAAATGTTATTATAGGAAAATTCCACTAAGTGCATGTTATCTTCCCAAGAACCACTAAAATCTAGCACACAAGCTCTCAACAAATCTTCCAGTACCTTATTGACTCACTCTGTCTACCCATCCGTCTGAGGATGATATGCGGATTCATCTTGAGCTTAGTACCTAACACACTCTGCAAACACTTCAAAAACTCACTAGTAAACAAGGTATCTCTATCACTGACGATACTACTAGGAATTCCATGCAGTCTAATGATGTTGTTTAGGAACAACTTAGCCAAAACAGGTGCCGTCTTGGTTGACCTTACCGGAATGAAGTGAGCACTCTTGGTCAATCTGTCCACTATGACCTATATACTTTCATTACCCCAGTTTTACCTTGACAACCCGTCAATAAAATCCATGGATATCGAGTCCCACTTCCAAACTGGAATATTCGAAGGCTAAAGCAATCCACTTGGCTTTTGATATTCGGCTTTTACTTGCTGATAGTTCAAACACCGTTTTACCTATAAGCCAACATCCCTCTTCATTCATTCCCCTAAGAAACTTCTCTTTATAACCTGATACATCTTAGTTCCCTCAGGATGAATCGTAAACTTCGATCAATGACATTCCCTATAAACTTCCTTCTTAAGATCTCAAACATCCGGAGCACATAACCGTTCCTTCTTTCTCAACCAACCCTGTGGTCAAGAATAAAATCCTTTAAATCATCAATCTCGGTTCTAGTTTCTAACCTTCTAATCCTCTTAGCTAACATTGGATCCCCTTTCTATTTAGTACCAATTCGTTCGATTAGAATTGGTCGAACTTCCAAATAAAACATCATGGCGATATTCCGACTTGATCTAGCAGTCGACCTCAACTGCATGCTGCAAGCACCCAGCGCTTCCAATTCTTTTCATTCCACCAAAATACCTATCACCACATTCTGATGTTTCCTGCTAAGCACATCCGCCACCTTATTCCTTTTTCTCGATGTATACTCGATGCCAAAATCATAAGCTGGAATAAACTCCAACCGTCTCTGTTATCTTATTACGGCTCCTTCTGAGAGAATAAATACCATAGAGACTTGTGATCCATGAACAGCTTAAACCTTTCTCCCAAAAGATAATGTCTCCACACCTTCAGTGCGAAGATTATCGCTGCCAACTCCAAATCATAAGTCGGGTATCTCACTTCATGCGGTCTAAGCTTTCTAGAAGCATATGTAATAACCTTTCCATTCTACATTAGCATAGCACCTAACCCAATACCACATGCATCGGTGTAAACTACCAACCCCTGATTCCCATCAGGAACTATTAACATGGACGCATTGGTTAATAAATGTTTCAACTTAAGGAATGCCTCCTCACATTTGTTAGACCAAACAAACTTCACGTCCTTCCTGATTAGCATGGTCAAGGATGCCGCTATCCACGAGAAATCCTCAATGAACTTTCGGTAGTATCCTGCAAGTCCAAGAAAGCTTCTAATCTCACTTACTGTCTCTGGTCTCTTCCAATTGTAACAGCTTCGATCTTATCCGGATCAACTGCTAAACCTTTCTCGAAAACTACATGACCAAGGAACTTCACTTCCTTCTTCCAGAAATGAGACTTTGAGAACTTCGCTTTCAGCTGATGTTGCCTTAGCATATCCAACACTATTCTAAGATGATCCACATGATCCTTTTCATTCTTATAATATACCCAAATGTCATCAATAAAAACCAACACGAACCTATGTAAGTGCTCTTGGAAAATCCGGTTCATCAAATCCACGAAAAAAGCTGGCGCATTAGTAAGCCCGAGTGGCATAACAAACCACTCGTAAGACCCATATCTGGTCCTTAACGCCGTCAAAGGAATGCTGTCCTCTTTCACTCTTAGCTGATGGAAACCTGTCGCCAAATCTAGTTAGGAAAACACTCTGGGTCCACTCAACTGACCGAATAAGTCATCGATCCTCGGCAAAGGATACCAATTCTTGATCGTTCTCTCGTTCAACATATGATAGTCGATACACATCCTTAACGACCCATCTGGCTTCTTCTCGAATACCACAGCCATTCCCCGTGGCGAATTGCTTGGCCAGATGAAATTCTTTCCTTCCAATTCCACCAGCCGCACCTTTAATTCCTTCATTTCAGTTGGTGACATACTGCAAGGTGGTCTACTTACGGGTTTAGCATCTGGTACGAGATCTATCTGAAACTCGATTGCCCTCTTCAGCGGCAAACCCGAAACTAGTTCAAATACATCCGCAAACTCTCTTGCAACATAAACTTACTTCAACTCTGCTTCCGCTCCCTTAGCACCTAATAATGCGTAAGCATTTTCGTTCGAACTCCTTACTGAGTAAATAACTCGGTTACAGCTATTAGGGTGCTTCAATGATATTTCCCCCTCGTAGCAAAATATCCTAGCATTATATATATCTAACCAACCCATACCCAATATGATCCCCAAACCCATGAAATTAAAAACATATAAACTGCATGCAAACATATGACCTAACAAATCAAGTTCCAACTGGTCATATTTCATTTCTAGATTTGCATACCCTCCCATAGGATTTGCAACTCTTAAAGAAGTAATAAGGTAAAAAGGTTCCAGATATAAGCAATCTACCAAATATTGAGATATAAATGAGTGGATGCACCAGTATCAAATAGTATCCTAACCGAAGTACTATGAATCATAAGCATACCTTCCATCACAGCCTTTCCTTTCTCAACAGCCATTGGTCTAGAGGATGATGGTTCCAATGCAAAGACCTTTCCCCTTCCAGACTTAGCAGCCTCAGGACACTTGTCCTTGTAATGCCCCATCTGGCCACAATTGTAACACTTCACATTCAGCCTCACTGCAACTGCTCTTCCATCACCCAAGCGACACTCATTAACATAGCGCCCCTTATTGTCACATTTGTAACAAACAATATCAGCCTTGCTATTCTTAGCTGATACCCCCAACTTGGCACCTTTATTCTTGATGAACTTACGCTTTTTACCCTGAATATTCTAAACCTCAACTGGTTTCCCCTTTCCAAAAGTAGAAAGCATCTCTTCATTCTGAATAGCCATCTCGACAACAATATGACAAGATCCTGGAGATTTGGCATGGTTACTCTGGCGATCTCAGGATTCAACCCCCTGATAAACTTATCATTCCTCTGAATGTTTGTATCCACTGTAGCATATCCATAACAGGAAAGTTCATCAAATTCCATAGCATACTCAATCACCAATTTATCCTTCTGGACTAAATCTGCAAACTCACTTAGCAGTGCCGACTTGCAACCTCAGATAGAAATCTTTCTTCGAACCACCTTCGAAATTCAGCCCAAGTTAGGTCTTCCTCTGGCTCTCCTACGGTAACTCCGTTCCACCAAAACAATGCTGCTCCCTGCAATTGCCTTGAAGCGAATCTTCTCTTCTAAATATCCGTTAAGCCGAGATCTGCAAATTTCTCTCACAATGCAATAGCTAGTTTTCCACTCCTGCTGCATCCTTGTTTCCTAGAAAAGGCTTCCCTCCAAGGCTAGCGTAATCCCTGCTCAGCTTGGCACAATTAATACCAACTGGGGCCACCGGATTAGCTCCTTCAGCATTCCCTATAGCCACTCCCACAGCTACTCCAGATTGCATCATATTCATGCAGAATTGATACATTATCCCCATATCAACCGATAAAATCTTAGCACCAACATTGGCATTTGCATCAGGGTTTGTATTTTCCTATTGACCCTGGTTGCTCCTAGTATTGGGTCGAACATTTCCAGTTGTTGCGGTGTATCCTCCACCTTGATTCACTCTTCCATTTTCTACCTGAAATCCAATCTTGGTAAGATACAGAAGAATAATCTAAGAGAGTGGAGAATACATACTTATGTATTTACAACAAAGTATACATACGTTACTATAACGCTTACACTAGCCCAACCATATCTTAGATTCATTAGATTATGATAAAAATCTTTTAAGGTTTAAATTCCTTTTAAGTACATAAACCATGCTCTGTAACTTGTAACATCCCGCTTTCGGAGGCTCAAAACTAACTGCTATGGATGCTGCAGTCATCCATAGGTGTTATCTCCAAGTGACCGAAATCGAAACCTTGAAACTATTGGCAACATAGGAACACTAGAATATGAAAAATTTTAAACTTCAACAAAACATAATTTTCTCATTTCTTATGAATTTCAATTTAAGATTTAATTACATAATCCCTGACGTTAACCATGCTTGGATCACATATACATGTACAAAATACGATAAGAGCAACATATGAAGATGTTCCTTTATAATGAATGGAGAACTACTAAATATGAACTTTAAAGTTCTTAGTACATCATAGCAGAAAACACAAAATAGCTCATATATAGCTAACACTGTCTCCTTCACGTCTTTGGAAGCTTATTCGTCCAAAAACCTGAAAGTTTCCTACTCTTAGACAACTCAAATTTTGAGTACCCGAGAGTTTGTGGAGAAACACAAACTTCGAGTCAAGCAATATGTCTGGTATGCCCCTATTATCTCTTATCATAAATAGATAGCTAGTGAGACTGCGCCGCTTAACATAATGGGTTTTCCCTCACTAGTATCCAAAAAACATACAAATCATTTACTATGCCCCTGCACCCAAAATGATTAGTTGTAACATAATATGAAATAAAGCCATAAACCATATATATTGGACATCCCATCCACCCATTCATTAGATATCCCATCTAAAAGCAATTTATTAGATTTTCCATCTAAAATCAATTTATTAGAGTTCCCCTCTAAAACCTCTAAAAATGACTATCCGTCGTAATTTCATAGAACCATCCATCCTAAATCCATTTAAAATAAATGCAGATTATCCATCGCACGTTGTTTTATAAAAGTTGGTGTGTGCTATTCACTGCACACTATATAGTTTTCCTGGATGACTATGAAATTTTGGGTGCTAAATCCCGAGGCTAACCACCTTTGGCAAAACATTCTTTACTTTAGAAATTTGATGTGGCTATCCAACGCACATTCCATGGTTTTCCTAGGTTAACCAAGAACCCAACACCTGGCCAATTAAAACATCATGATCCCATGATTATTTACAAAAATTCATGATCCCCACAATTAGTTATTTTCCCTAGGTATACCACCTGTTTATCCTATTCCCATTGGTATCCCTAATTAAGTTAAATTAAATAAAAACATATTGATAGCTCTAACGTATATTTTCAAAAGCATATTTCTGTTTGTAACCTCGAACTATGTATTGAAAACATTAAACCCACCCCGGTGTCCCTAAAGTTTTATAAGATTCAATTTAAATAAGAACCCCCTACATATTCAAACAAAGATAAGTATTTTATGCTATAACCCGTTGAAGTAGCCCCTTCAAATTAGCAAAACTTTACTCAAGAAAATGGCTAAAAACTGCTCTTTAAAACCCTTCGAATGAAATCCCATTAAAAAGCAAATAACCTTCTGAAGTCAGCCCCTTTGGAAACCTTCCTTTTGAAAGCATCACAAAATCATACCTTTCGATCTTGTCAAAAGATCCTACCTTTCGACCTTGTCGAAAGCCTGGGTATCCCCCCTTATAAAGCCATTTATAAACCTTTCAAAAGCATTGAAACTCAAAAACTTTCACAATCATTGAAGGAAACTCCTTCAAAACCTGTCAAAATCAAACCTTTCGAAACCATTCAAAAACAACAAAGTATTGGTGTTGGAACCATCCCTTCGAAAGTATACTTTCGACCTCGTCGAAAGGTTTATCCTTTGACTTTGTCGAAAGGTATTAAAACTTTTACTTTAAAAACAATGGAAGGTTTAGAAGTAACCACTTCTTCTTCACCTTCTTTCCCTTCGGCTTTGTCGAAGGCATCCCTTCGACTTAGTCGAAGGATTAAAACACCTTTTTAGAAAACATTTTAAAATAATTCTCTTGAAGGTTTAAGCTTTTGAAGATCACCTTCAAAACCCCTTCTTGAATATATAAAAAATTTAGTCTTTTATAAAATGACAGAGTCAAAGGACCCCCTTTCAACTTATTCGAAAGCAATTATGTTTCTATTCGAAAGCAAAGGAAGCAGCCTCCCCATCCCTTTGCCTCTGTTCCCTTCGGCACTGTGCATACCTTTCGACTTAGGCGGAGGGTAATTGTTTACCCTCCATTTTAGACGAAAGGTACCTTTCGACTTTGTCAAATGGGTAAAAGCGGGCTTGTGGAGTCGAAGGCAGAACTGAGCCTACTGAAGTGATATTATATCTTGCTCGTCCAATTTTGATTGGCTGACGAGCCTTCTCCTATACTTTCAAATAGTAAAGGTAAACAGAAATTAACCTTTTTCTTAAAGCACTATTCTTCTTCCCCAATTAAATTTTCGAATTGCAGCCTTTCCTCCAAATTGACTAATTCGAAGGCAATTTTGCAGTTTAGTCCTTAGGCTTAAATAATTTAATTACCTTAGTAAATCACTAAGGAAAATCTCCAAAAATCACCAAAAATCTGATAAATCATATACTTCAACATATTAAAATTTAAAAGCATGTGAAAATCAAAACAACTTGGAATTTAACCAAAACTGAATAAAAACGTGTTAATTAGCCCATTAACATTTAAAACACTTATGTCTTATTCAAACAAAGGTTTAAATGGTTATATCCTAACCAAAATCATAAACATGAATTGGGTATAACCCATAACCGATACAAACACGAAAAAATGAGATGGTAAACATGATTATTCACCTTAATTAGTTGATTGGAGAATGAGATAATTTCCTAGCTTTAATCCTTAGCTTTATCTTCGATTTATGCTCTTCCTGGAGCTTTTAATGGCCGGCCAAAAGATAGGTGCGGAGTTATAAATGAAAAAGTAAAAGTTTATTAAGGTGGAGGAAGAGATATATACTAAGAAATGTAGCCCTATTTCCAAGTTTGCCCCTTAGGAAAATTCCTCCTTCTAAATTTAGTTAAGTCTTATTTTAGTTCATTCATTAAGACACAACCATTGGATTTATTAATCTCATCTCTATAATTATTCACATTATTCTATTTAATTTATCCAATTAAATATTTTGAAAAATGTAAATTAAAATTCAGTGCATTACACACACGTTATCGTAATTTCGAGGACGTAATTATTTGAGGAGGGGAGTCTATAACGACCCAAATTTTGACTAACATTATTTAGGACATTTAATTTAGATAAATTAAATTAAATAATGTAAATGGTTAAGAGATTGAGATTTGTATGATCATAGGGTAGCTATGCCTAATTAATCTAAAGCCAAAGAGAATTAAAATGAAGTAAGTAAAGGTAATAAGATAAGGGCAAAATAGGAATAGGTTATATTCTTATACCCTAAACCCTTAATTAAATTTCATTTACAACATTCACAAACTAAACTAAACATAGAACTTGGCCGACCACCATTAGAAGTAATCTAAAGGACGATAGGCAAGGATTCAAGTAGGAAGCTTAATCAAATCAATTCAAGAGCAAATCTCAACTTTTTTAACAATCAAGCTAAGGTGAATAATATATTACATATCATTTTTATTGTTTTCAGTTTCTAGATAAGATGCAAAGTTATTTCGCAAAGTAAAATTTCATATTTTGATTGTTAAAGCGGATATATATGCTTGTTGATGACTTATGTTGTTTCATATAGATTTTATGATAATATTTGATTTTAAAAACCTATCAAATGACATCCAAATGGCTTGTGTTTTTATATAAGGTCAAAAACATTATTTTAGAGATGGGTTTCAAGTTTCATAATTTTCCAGGTGGTTATGGACTTACGATGAATTTCCTAGTAAAGAAAATGGTTAAAATTAGGTTTAAATTATTTTCGGCTATTATATGTTAGCTTTGAGTCAGAAAGTTAAATATGTTAGAAACCGTATTAAGAATGATTTATGAGGATTTTTGGAGAACTTTTCCAAATATTTTATTAAAGATATAAAATTATTTAAAGTATAGGAACGAAATGTTTTATATGTTTAAAAAAAGTAGGGCAATTTGTAAATGTTTTAAAATTGCTAATTACTGAATTTGGCAGCACTTTTAGAAAATAATTTTAAAAAAGAATTGGCAATCAATTATATATTGACAAATAAGGCAAGTTAGTTGGAAAGATATTACTTTAAAAGGTTAAAAATCAATTTTTGTAAAAGATTACTGCTTCGTCACTTACATCAGCCACCTTTCGACCCCATATTACCACCTTCAACCAAGTCAAAACTGATATCAATGCCTTGGTACGTACTGGATTGGAGAAAAGCGGAAAGTATGGAGTCGAAACATGCTTTCGAAGGGGTAGAAGTAGCTCTTTTAAACTTGGAATTACTTTGGTTATAAATAAGGCTTTAGAAGGAATTAGCTTTCGACTTGGTCAAATATGCCTTTGTTTTAGAAAAAGGGCTTTCGAAAGAGGCTGCCGCCTTTTATTTTAAAATAAGTTTTCTTAGGGGGTCGAAACCCCTGCTGTCGCATTCAACCCTTCGAACCAACGCTTTCAAAAGGGTACTTTGGCCTTTAAACTTTGAAGCTGCATCTCCATGCTTTCAAAAGGGTTGGCTTCGAAACCATCCACTTTCTTTTACTTAGGATAATACTTTCGCCGCAGTTCTTTTATGACCCTTAGATATATTGAAAGTTAAACCTAAGGGTTTCAAAAGGAATAATTTTAAATGGTTTCGAAGCTTTGTTCCACAGACTTTTACTTGGACCCAATGCTTTCGAAAGGTTTGTTCTAAGTAAAGGACTTTAATGCTTTCAAAAGATATATAATGAATGTAGGTTTCGAAAGGGAGATTCACCAATGTTTTCGAAAGATTTACTTTTAGTATTGAATGGAAAGTTTCCAATGCTTTCGAAAGGCAAGTTTAATGTGTTTTGAAAAGAGGATGTCTAAGGTTTTATAAAGCTTCGAAGGGATTCTTTCATGATTTCAAAAGTCCTATTTTTAAAGGTTTTGAAAGGTATGTTTTGGCCTTCGGCCTAGTGTTTCAAGATAAAGTAGCTAACCTATTTTAGGGGTACTTTCAATGGATTCGAAAAGGATTGTTTAAAAGTATTTAAACAAAGATTTCGAATGTGATATCTTGAATTTAAAACCTAATGTTTTTTAAGATATAGAAAGGCTTTAACTTGTTTTAAAGGGATATATAACCCTATTGATTTAGGTTTTCATTAACGTTGTTTAATCTAAAGCATATACCATGGCAAAGATATTTAAGTAAATCAAAAGTATATTTTCCTTGTTTAAGTATGATTTAAAGGGTTAAATCAATTTGGAAAAAAAAATTCAAGGAAAATTTAATGGGGGTAGTTAACCCTAATAAATGACTCAGATATTAGAATACTAGATTGGACTGGTATAGGGTCGCACTCTATACTTTAACTATAGCCCCTAGCTAATATAAGTCCAGAAATATAGTGTGTAGGGCTTTACCGCAGGTAAGACTAAAATAATGTTACATATAGAAAGAGATATACAAAGAAGGATATGTTATTGGTGAGCAAGCAAAACCATTATGATCAATTGACCCTGGGAGAAGTAACTTAAGAACAGACTGTCCAGAAGTGTGTCTAATAGAAGTTAGATAGTTATTTTGTCTGGTAGGCCTGAGTCAGCCAATAGTTAGTAGTCAGCCCAAAAAAACTGCATAGTTTGGACAGATAGTCCATGATTACCTGATTTATATGCCTGTATGATATTGCTATTATTGCTTTAATCAGTTTGATTGCAAGATTCTAATTTGGAAAAAAAAGATATGCTTTTAAAGGGCTATTTGTGAGGGGAAACCCATTCCGCTAAGCGGCATTGTCTCACTTAATATCGGTAAACTGAGATGTTATAGTATTATTCACACTAGGCTTTATGTCCGATTCAATGTTTATGTTTTTTCTCGTAAACTCTCGGGTGCTCAAAAATTAATTTGAGTAGATTAAGAGTTAAGGTTTTACAGGTTTAGTCGGTCATACGGATAACTTCCGAAGACATGTAGGAGGCAAAGTTAGGAGCTATTTAGTTTTATTTTTGCTATAATGTATTATGCCCGATATGTCTATTTAGTACTCTGATCATCTAAGGGGGCATCTTTATATGTCGCTCTTTGTGTAATTTTAATAATTATATTTTATCAAAAGCTAGGAATTGTTTTGGGATTATGTATCTGATTATGAAACAAGGATTTGAATTAATAAAAAAGGATGTGTTAATTTTATGTTGATTTTATTTCATATTCACGTGCTTCTGATATTATGGATACTACAAACATGAAGTTAATACTGTGAATGACTACAACATCTGTAGCACCTAGCTTCAGGTCTAAAGATAGGGGATGTTTCACCCCGTTAGCCATTTCTAGGGTTCAGCACCGATCCATGGTCAGGGATCTGTACCGATCCATAAGATTACATTATGGATCTTCTTAGTGGTCTTGGGTAGGTGTGATGACTTGCTTGTGTCTCCATGTTTTATACCTTGATTGCTTTGTTAGAAGCTTATTTTTGGGTGAAATTATTGATTTAGTGGTGGAATGGCAATGAGAAGCTTTGTGCACACTTTGTGCTTGATGGTAGTTGTAAGCGGACGATCCAATGAGGCTTGGAATAGGTTGTAACGATCTTGGCTAGTAGATGCCTTGGGGGATAAGTGATTTTGGCAAAGATTTGGGGATCAACACCGATCCTTGACAGGGGTTAGTACGGATCCCATACATTTTTATGGGATTGGCTTTTGTGTTGTGGCTTATAGTCATAGAGTGTTTTGTCCTTCATTTGTAAGTTGATTTCTTTGCTTTGGGATTGTCACATCGGTCGCACATGATATCTGAGTTTGGTAGTTATCACTCTAGGCTCTCTACCTCGATAACTTTCAAGTTTGATTAGTCAGATTTTCCCAAGAACAACCTAGCCAAAAGGCTGGATAACAATTGCCACCCAAAGTACATCTTGTTTCCAACATGATTTGCTTTATAACGAGAAAATAAGGAATCCTGCATCAAATTTCAATTCATGCTTCGAATAGCTGTTGTCTTCCCCTCGGACTATTTTAGTGAAGTGTAGTTTCTCAGACCATTCATTGCAACACTTTACTTGGCTCCTGCCAGTTGATATCTAGCACTATAAAAGCTGGAGTATGCTCTTGTTGTTCATCACTCCAAGTCTAAGGGATTTGAATAGACTTTCCTCTTGGATCCCATAGGTTTGAACTCGTTACCTTGTGATTTCAGTTGTCAAGTGTCACATATTCATATGCACACATATGTGGTTATAACACCCCACCTTTAGACCCACGTTAACAAAGAATATTACTAAGTAATATTGTCTGCTAATGTAGAGCATAAGGCTGGTTAGGAGTGACCATCCATATTTATTGCTTTAGGCTAACACTGTCACATTTTACCTTTTCGTATGAACAATATATATATATATATATATATATATATATATATATATATATATATATATATGCGAACAGTCTTGAACAAAGCAATAGATACGTTAGCTTTAAATAAAATTTAGAACAACATAACATATAACACAGAGCGTAGAATCAGATAACATGGTCGAAAATATAATACATATCAAATACATAATGCTAGTCTACAAAAAGAGATACCAGACCCACATAATATACATATAGAGTACAACATGTCTCCAAAATAAGCATAATAACTAGAGTCATTGTCTCATAAAAATATATATCTAATAAGGTCGACTACATAATGTACATACGAGAACTAAAGATGACATAATAGTCTACCCCCAAAAGCTAGAATAAGTCCAAAGTCCTCAAGTCCTGATACTTGATAAATCTCGATCCGACCCAAGCATAAAATAACACATGGATCAGATTATCTCTAAATATCCAATGTGAGTCCAACTAACAAATTTATTGAATAGAAATCAATAATAGTTTATGGTCACAACGTATATCATACACAAGATCTGCATAATAGAAAGCAATATCATGAAAACCATAAAAAGCATACGATTGCATGAAAGCAAGTCAACAAAGCGACTGCACGAAGGCAAGTCAAACACAAATATAGACTGTATATTTATCTTTTACCAAACGAATATTATTAATGTGAATTGCTTTCTTCAAAGGGGAGACTTATATAAAAAGCTCCAGGAGTTTAGCCTGCAAAATTCTACAGTATAAATGTACCAAATGTCCATAAGATGTATTCCACTTATTTTCGCACTGCTAAGGTGCCACGCTTACTAACGGATGGTGCAATTTTCATCACATTAAATATAACCCTCATTACAGACCGCTAGCTCGGTGGTACAGGGCTAGAACTATACTAATACCATGACTCAGGGTGCGACCACCACAGTCAAGCCGTTAGATGAACAACTAGCCTACAAGTTCAAACTACCGAATGTAATAACAAATATAGTGAATTATAAATAATACGCTTTCGCTAAGATACAATTTAATCCCGTAGTGTCATATACTCTTTTAATAGTAATTATTAATGTAAAACCCGTGTTCCATAACCACTGGATGTTGCTAAATTATTTACTATTAATTAGTAAATTTCAATACACTTAAACACTATGCAAATAAGTCCTATAACGAAACAACAAAGTGATAATTAATGTCCTATAACCACTTATTATTACTAAATTATTTAAATAAAATTCTTATCTCATAGCAAAATAATTGCTTAGTTTAAAGGCCAAATTCCACAAAATCCATTAATTTAATCAACATAAGAAATAGTTTGTTTCTTGCTTTTTGACAAATTACTTTATCTTATTTTAAAACCGAGATTTCAAAAATGAAAATACTAATATGATTTATATAAGCTAAGATTTTTAGAGCTAAAATAAGCTATATATAATTATAGTTATAATTTCTTCCTTGAAATCGATTTATAAAATACTTTCATAAAATCATATATATAGCAGTAATTTCATTGTCATCAAATCAGAGTTTAAAACACATTTAAATCAATTTATATACTATAATTAAAACCAAGAAAATGAACAAAACACCAAAAAATACAACAAAATCTAGAATGAAAACCTGGAGGCAGGCTCCAGTTTTCTTCTCGAACGATCCACCGACCGGTCCACCGGTGACGTGAAGAATCCTGGAGCTTGTCTCCAGCTTTTGTTCTCGGTTATTGATGCTTGTTTCAGTGATTAGGGCAGTGTTTTTCCTCTTCCAAGTGTGCTATTTCAATGTAATTCATATACACAACTTCAGCATGCAATCACAGGAAAATGAATTAGACAATAAAACTTGCATTTCCTATAGGGTTTCAGGGTTTAATTTTATTGTAAGATCAAACAAACATCAAACAATAGAGAGTACCTACATGCAACCCTATATACTTCTATTTAATTAACAAACGCTGCAGTTCAAATTTAGAGATAATTGTGAGCAAATTCTAACCATTTTCCTCAGCTAATACCAATCAAATACCCTAGCAGCCCACTTCATCAATCTTTGTCAAACCCTAAACAACAAATTTACAAATAATGCAACAAAGATCACTGTCTCAACCAAAAACTGAAATTGGAAATACTAAAAGCTAGTGATTGATAGGATAGAATTAACTTGAATTTACGTGAATTTTCGGAATTTTATTGTAATTAATTTGAGAGATTTTTGTTAGGTTTTCTAAATGAAAACATAAGTTGTCTTTCTTCTATTTTCTGAGTATAAAAAGTGGTACATATTGTATGTATAGACTTAATGAAATGAGAAGAAACACCTTTTTCTTTTCTTTAGTAAATGGGCTTAACCCAAATAAGATACTAATTACCAATTTTCTTAATCTAATGAACTTTGAATCCCATTTTACCAACAGAGTTAATTCTCTCTTTAGTTATTAACTAAACTCTTTATTAATTTTCAAAAAGCTTTAAGCTTTAACTAGTTAAAAACTTAAGAAATAAACCCATCTCTTCTTATTTTCAACAATGAATTCTTTTTTTAGTTTTAAAAATTAATTTAACTCTAACTAAATTCCCATTTATCCAACATGAGATAAATTTAATAATGATCAAAGAGCAATTTACATCTTAAAATAGTTATTAAATTTTTACAATGATTTCATCCTACAACTTATATTTTAATAAAATTAAAATACTCATTAAAAAGCAAAATAACATTTTTCTAATTTTCCATTTATTCAAATAAAACATTCCAAATAAGTTTTATCTCCTTTAATTACATAAAACCCATTATTTTTTATTTACGTCAATTAAAATTCTTAATTCACTTGATTATCTCCTTATGAAATTCGAATCAAGGTAGTAATTAAATCGGGTTGTACATGGGTTGGCCATCATGCTTCACATTAGCACATATGAATTTACCTATATACATTCATGTATACACAACACACACACGTATATATACATGCACATTTGCACAAATACACACACACACACACATATGGATTGGCACCGATCCTTGCGACTTCGAAAAAGTAGGCATTGAAGTCGCTTTGTTTTCAGGGTTCGTGGTTTATAAGACCCAAAGCAATACTTCACTTCCTTTTACTTTTGCCTGCATTCGCTTTTGAGACATCCTGAGATCAAGGTTGCTATTAAAGTCTTTCTACTCCAAATCAAAGCTCCTAACTCTGAAGTCCCCCGCTAATAGCCATCGTCCATAGCCTTGGCCACTAGCTTTCAACGCCGTCGACCTACCACGATCGATCTCGAGTTTCCATTTAAAACATTCATGACTCTTGAAATTTGCTTTTTGGTTAGGTAGCAATGTTAAAGGTCGAATCAGTTGGAAGCCCAGGTCGTCGGCGACACAGGAGAGTAGAAGGAAGATGAAGGTGGCAAATTCTAAGGGAAAAGCTAGGAATCGGTGCCGATCCCGCCTTTGGAAAATTTTGGTCAAGCGATCTTGAGTAACTTTAAGAAAACACTCAAAGTTCCTCAAGTGAAGTCTTCTAAGTACCGTCGGGTGGTTTTCTGTATGCGTTTGACCATGTGGAGCCTCTTGGGAGGGTCCGTGATGGTGGTCACTTCAGATAATAGGCGGGCCTTCAAGTGAACTATTGCGCATTATCTGCGGTTAATACTGTACACTCACAACTGCACATCCTATGCAATACTGCATAATATTGCTAATTGCATCATACGTTATTGGATTTTCACTTTGGCATAGGGGATGTTGCCTTTATGTTTCTGATATCAGTTGACATTCCGAGCTTCTCTCCGTAATGGCTATAGGTCATTCAACCTCTAGGTATGCCAAGTCCGACACCAAATTTACATCAACCACGGTTCCTATTGCGAGACATACCATGACACCACCTAGATCTCTGCCTACTAGCCATCAAGAAGAACAAACCTTCTAAGAGATTCCTCTTGAGCTGATAGAAGGTCTAGAAGTAGAAGCTTCTCTGAATAGTCTTAATGATGTGGTTATATTGGATGACCCTTTGGATTCTACAACCTCGCAGATTAATAAAGGATCCCAAAAAAGAAAATTTGGAAAACATCAAATCCCATTCGTGGATGTATTGGTCCCAACATGCCATCAGTAGACACACCATCCCCCGACGAGGTATACAACATGCAATCAATACATGTGCATATTGAGGTGTATCCCACCATTTAACCAATTCATTCACCAAGTTCTATAATTCATGAAGCTAACTCCAACACAATTGCATCCTAATGGCTATGTGTTCTTGCATAACACGTACATCATCTTTGCCGAACACCCGAATCATATCCCAAGTGATGAAGAAACCTGATACTTGTACAGCTTCAAGCATCAAAAAGGAAGTCCTTCTCTCACATACTTGGAACCTACCGAAGGTTGTAGGAGAGTGATAGGCACTTTGAATAAAATAAGATATTTCAAGAATGAGTTCTTCTTTGTTCATTGCCTGCTCGGATTCACGTAGAGATGGATGTCCGGGCATAAGTCTCATTTTCATTCCATTTTGTTCGGGCACATCTCATGATTTCGTTGGCTCAAATTTTTTCCTTTTATTCTCTCAGACATACCCAGAAGACCTAGTAATGCAACCTTAGTGGACACCTTTAGGAATCCCCTTTAAGTTCTGGTCAAAGAAAGAGAGGAAAGATTGCTTCTCACCGATGAAAATCTACTAGCGTACAACTTATTATGGGAGGACCGTAGTGTTGGTCATATACCGGTAGCTACTGACACTGATGTGGATGACTCTTCATCTGGGATGCTAGTGGGAAGCTAGGAATGCCGCCATTCCAAAGTCTTACAGCTAAAACTGAAGAAGTGCACGAGCATGCCGGGTAAGGTAAAAGTGGTGGAGTAGACCATGATGATGTTGACATGGGTCGGGAGTCCTCTAACAATGATAGGGATGATGATAGGGTTTTCTCTTGAAGCAGCGCCCTATGGTAAGGTCCTTCCAATGCAGACCCCGACACAACCTCCACCAACCACTGTAACAAAGGAGATTCCTATCCTTCCTTCCGATGACATCTACCGGGACCTTGGTTTGATTTTATATGAGTTTGGTTCTTTTGGTCTAGGAAACATGAGCCTTGGGGATATCAATTCCCATATTAATTTGTAGGATAACTTGCCAACTACTTGCGCGAAGGAGATTACTCCTGTCAGCAAAATCCAAACCCATGGTCTGTTGAGGGGACACTAGGACACACACATACACGCACTGCACCTTGCTTACTTTGCGTCATGCTTTATCCTGCCATGATTAACTTGTCCCTATTTCACTTGTAGGTTTGATGGAGCAAAGGTTCATGTTTGATTCACTCTAGGATCAGATGGGTAAGAACAAAAGACAGAACTCATGCACGCACTCTCATGGCATTGGCCATGACTCAGACACTAGGAGGCGATCGAGCCGAGATCAAGAGGGCCAAGACTGGGGTATCAGTCTCACGATTCATCCTCAGGGCACAGATCTTGATCTAGGTATCCTTTTCCCAAAAGCTTGGACAAGTTCTCTAACTGACCTAATGACATTCCGCCTATGGATGTTTCCCATGCCTCTTCTTTAGCTTTCCACTCTGTAAAGCAAACGGTGTCGTCCCATTCCCATTGAATATCTGAGCAGTCATTCCAACCTGTTGCCTCTGACCCTTCTTGCCATAGAGCTAATCAAGGATATATCCAATCTTCTGTTGCAAGAATAGAGAAAGAAATCACTTCAAACTCTCATATGGATTCTATAAAGCATCAATTTCCAAAAGCTTTTTTTGACGGAGTCAAGTCTGTCCTCGACTTAAAGGATGTTCCTCAGCATGTCCATGGTCAAACAATGTCTTATGTCAACAATGCTTATGAATAGTACTTTAGATGGAAGAGATTGGATGAGGTGATTTTCAAGTTTGTTGAAGGAAAAAAGGATGAGGTCGTAGGACTAAGGCTTGAGGCAGAGTAGGACAAGGAAAACATCATTGAAAAAACTGAAAAGAAATTCGTAGACTGACTGAGTCGGTCAAGCATGTAACACCCTTAATTATAATTTACATTATTTAGGAGATTTAATTGGATAGATTAAATAGAATAATATAGTGGGACATGGGGATGAGATTTGATAATTAACAAGGTTGGGCCTTAACTAATCGATTAACAAGATTGTTTTAAAACTAAAATTAGGAAGAATAAATGAGGAGAGAAAATTAGAATAGAGTCTTAGTTCACACCCTAAACCCTTCTTCCCTCTTATCCATTTCTCATTTTACAATCACAAACAATCATAAACATAAGAGAGGGAGGCTATGACTAAGTTAGAGAAGGGGAAATCAAGGGATTCAAAAGGGAAAAAGCTTAGGAAAACTAAACTCCATCAAATCTCAATCTCATCATCCAGTTCTAAGACGAATAATATTTAACCACCTCTATTACTTGTACTTTATTTCGGTTATGAATAATTTTCAAATCGATTATGATGATATTACAATATTATGATTGTTTATGGCATTATTTGGATAGAATAATGGTTTATCGAAATTTTACCAAAAAATTTAGAGGTGTTTTAAGGGTAAAACCTAGGTTTTGATCTTCAATTGATTTGATTTTCTGGTATGTTGTGTAAAACATTATTTTGGAGATGATTTTTTAATTTCATAATTTTTCAAGCTAAGGTGGACATTTTATGAATTTCCTGAGGAGAAAATAGTATTATTTTGGGTTTTAATTATTAAAAATAGATAAATAATTATTTTGGCCTTGAAATTTTTATATTTGAAAGAGTATGTTAATTTTGATTTTTGGTGAATTTTGGAGATTTTCTCCAATTGATTACTATTTTCTACGAATTTATTTCACTATAAAAGAATTTAAATTAATATTAATTAAGGATATTAATTAATTTAGTTTGTAAATGTTGTCAGGAAGGAAAATTGACTTGCGGTAGTTTTTCTAAAATGATATAGGTAAAGTATATTATTATTCAATAAGAATTTAACAAGGAATAAGAGTTGGTAAAAAGAAAAAGCTTTTAATAGAAATAAAACATTATTTATAATAATTACAACAATGCCACCGATATGCCGCATACGCATAACAATGGACATCAACAATAGGTGGTATCCCTTTACAGTTGTAAGCGATATCGGAATAGGCGGCATTGACATGAAGTAATGCATGTGATTTTTATACCATAAGTATGTGATGCATTGGGTCATGCACCTGACATCGTCGTTATGGAACTACTACATCTCATGGTGTTGGGGGTGTTTCCACCAAGCCATTACAAGGACAGTACCAACGAACCAAACCCCTCTACTTCACTGCCGAACCAAACCCCTCTATTTCATTGCCGAACCAAGCCTTCCCACTTCACTGCCGAACCAGGCTCCCTCCACTCACCACCGGACCATGTCCCACCGAACCAACGTACCTCCACTCACCACCGGACCATGTCCCACCGAACCAACCCATCTCCACACGCTGCCGAACCAGAAGCAAGGGAGGACACGACCGGACCAACTCTGCCAGGCCAGATTGCTTCAGCCCAGGCCCACCAGCAACTATATACATCCAAGACCCCTGCCCCCAGCCTCACTCTATAAATAGAGGGGCAGGGGTACAACAATGGAGGACAAGTTTGAGAGCTCAAGCACGGATAGAACTTTCGAACAACTTTCAGATACTTGTAATCTAAGCTTTGTACTTGTAATCTGAACAGAAAAGGAGAATAACATATAAAGTGGACGTAGACACATTCTGGCTAAACCACTATAAATCTGTTTGTCTTTTACAGTTTAGTCCATCTATTATTTATATTTGCATAAATCACCCAAATCATTGAGAACAACAAATAATCAACTAAATCATACGACTTGGAGGTGTTTGCCCATTTTTTGTGCAAACATTTTTGGTGCTTTCACTGAGAACAGAAGCTCGAAGCTTCAGCTTCTCCCGCTTAACCCTTTTTCTATCAGCATCGTTCATTGCTTGGACAAACATGCCTCCCGGACGGAAGAAAGATGCTAACAAAGGAAAGAACATCGCAACTGGCAATATCCCAGATCCAGGGATCAGAGACCAAGACAATCGTCCAGTTCCAACAGCAAATGTAAATCAGGCAAATCCGACAGCCCCTGCTGCGGAACAACCAATTACAAGGGCGGATCTGGACAGAGTTGTGGCTGAAGTAACTAACCGCTTCGCATCTCAACAAGGAGCCTTGGTGGATCAACTCATCTCACGCTTAAGGGATGTTGAAGAAACCAACCGCAACACTGAATCATGGGGTGAGTCCCGGTCTGGAGGATCTAGGAGACGACAAAGGTCTTTTTTCTTCGAAGAGGCTGACAACAGAAACAGCTATGGTAGGAGCCGAGCCCGGACTCAGTCCGAATTCCGACCCGAGGAAACGCTTGGAACCGAACCCAACGGGGGAGGTACCAGGCAAGGGTCGGATGTAGCTGAGCCTACCATGCTACTTAACCATGGAAACACCAAGGGAAGGGGCCGAGCTGGAGTCCATCTCGAAGTTGGACCCGAGGAAGTGCTGAGAAGAGAACCCAGCAGGGAAAGATCAAGGCAAGGGCCAACTGTGGCTGACCCCAGCATGCCCCCGGAAGACCAGAGGCAGCCGTTGAAGAATGTTAGGAGTGATTGAAGATACCATCCCTACAGGTCATCTGGACGGAATCAATCGCGCAGGTAAGAACCAAGCTCATTTCTATCCGCTCCAAGTTCTGATGAAAGGATGGCGCGGTTGTTCAGAGAGTGCGTCCAACGGGAACAAAGGGATCGAGGGATCGGTGCTAGGGTAACCAGCCCCTTCACCCGCAATATCGAAACTGCCATCACCCTCCGGGAATGGAAAATGCCAACAATGGAACCTTACAAAGGAACCTCTGACCCCATCGTACACTTACAGAGATACACACAGCATATGCTCATGAGTGGGGCGACAGAAGGAGTATTGTGTAAATGCTTTCCACTCTTCTTGGCCGATCTAGCTACCTCCTGGTTCTGCCATCTGCCCCAAGGGTCCATCAGCTCATGGGAAATGTTGAAATAAAAGTTCATCAGCCAGTTCCGCATTCATGTGGAACAACCCAAGGACGCTTATTCCGTATCTAATATCAAACAGAAGCTCGGGGAGACAGTGCAACAATATCTAACCCGATTCAACGCCGCAGCAGCCGCAGTCCAAGATGCCAACGAGAAACTTATCCTAATGGCCCTCTGCAGTGGTGTGCATCAAGATACTAAGTTTGCTAGGAGACTAACGAAAGAAAAGCCAGCTACCTTACCCGATTTCTTCCACGAAGCCGGGAAATATATGAGACTTGAAGACGCTGCCATTGAAAGGCAGATAGGGCAACAAACCAAGGCAGCTCATGGCAACACATCCGCAATGGCAAAAGATATCAAGTGGAATCTCTTTGTAGATGGAGCATCGAACGAACAGGGCTCGGGGGCAGGTATTGTGATAATCACCCCCAGGGGAAGGAAGCTGCACTATGCCCTAAAGTTGGAATTCGCTACCACCAACAACGATGCAGAATATGAAGTAGTAATAGCAGGACTGGAACTTGCCTTAGAAATTGGAGTCAGTTCTTTATGTCTCCATAGCGATTCTCAACTTAATGTAAATCAAATACTGAGACAATTACAGGCTCGAGGAGAACGACTCACAGCATATCTAAAGAAGACCAAGCTGCTGCTCAATCAATTGAATCACTATTTAATCAAACACATTCCTCGAGGAGAGAATCAGGAGGCCGACAAACTGGCAAAGCAAGCTAGCATGAAGGATGGCACCACTTCCGGAACGGTAGCCATCTTAAAACAACTAGCCCCAAGTTTCGAACAAGAGGATCTGATAGCTTCAATCGAAGAAGAAACTTGGATGACTCCTATCCGGAAATACTTGCAAGATGGCACACTACCCAACGAGCGTAACGAAGTCAGGAAAATCTTGAGGAGTGCTTCCCGCTACACGATACAAGAAGGCATCCTCTATCGGCGCGGCTTCTCTAACCCCTTATTAAGATGTGTCGCCGGAAGGGAAGCCAAGGAAATCTTATCCCACATCCATCGAGGAAGTTGCGGAGACCACACTGGTGGGCAGACTCTGGCAAAGAAGATACTCCGATATGGATATTTCTGGCCCACCTTAAACAAGGACGCCTTGGACTTCGTCAAAAAATGCGACAGATGTCAGAAATTTGCTAAAATCCCTCGACTACCAACCAATGAGATTACTCAGATGGCCAGTCCTTGGCCCTTTGCGGTATGGGGAATTGACCTGATTGGCGAACTGCCGATGGGCCGAGGCGGAGCCAAATATGCTATAGTGGCAGTCGACTATTTCACCAAATTGGTGGAAGCGGAAATAAAATATCTTCAGCAAAAGTTATTAACTTCTTGATCAAAAATGTTTTATGCAGGTACGAGGTTCCACTCAAAATCATATCGGACAATGGACTTCAATTTGACAGCGAGGAATTCACCGACTGGTGCCGAGAACACGGAATTCACAAAAGCTTCTCATCTGTAGCTTATCCCCAGGCAAACGGACAAGTCGATGCTATCAACAAAATTCTCAAAACTCTAATCAAGAAGAAACTTGAAAAGTCAAAAGGCGCTTGGGTGGATGAACTTCCTACGGCACTTTGGGCCTACCGCACATCTTACAGAACATCAACAGGACATACTCCTTTCTGTTTGGCATACGGATCAGAGGCCATGCTTCCAGTTGAAACTGTAGTGCCATCCCACCGTAGGATCCACTACAACCCAGAAGAGAATGAAGAACTCCTACACGTGTCTTTGGACCTAATTGAAGAAAGAAGAAATGATGCAGCACTTAAAGTGGCAGCTCACAAGCAAAAAGTGGCAGCACGATACAACTCCAAAGTCAAGCACCGCAGCTTACGAGAGGGAGACCTCGTTCTCAAACGGATCTTCCCATGCCCCGGAGCGCTAGATCCTATCTGGGACGGACCATATGTAATTCATAAAGATCTCCACAACGGAGCTTATATTTTGTCAACAGTGGACGGAGAGGTGTTCCAGAGGGCATGGAACATCCAACACCTTCGTCGACACTTTTCTTAACTTGTACTGCCTATATGAAGTGAATTAACAAAGAGAATCAGTGGACGTAGGCATTTTTGTGCCGAACCACTTTAAAAATCTTGTCTCTTTTTAACTTGTTCCTTTATATCTTGGCTGTCCTTTTCTGTTGAACAAAATCCTGTATAACGGCATTTCCATTCTGGACGCTTCACGGCACAACCTCACCTGGACAAGACCTAACAGGTACTATACGAATCTATGCCCTCGTCAGTGAGACACTTTTGCTCCAGCATCCCTCTGCTGCGGGTTAACTCATTGCTCACGACGGCCCTCAAAGCCAACTGTAATGAGCCGATCATAAGCCACCGAGAAGGCCGACTATAGCCGAGGCTCATTACGGTGTTCGGCTCGCCGGCGACTGTGAACCGATTATAAGCCCCAACATAAGGTGTGGCCAGCCAGGAGCAGCTCATAGTTGATGATCGGCACCCACGCTAGCCGGCCACGGTAAATCGAATAATACCCACGATTACGGGCCATAATGGCCCGAGTAGTTACTGTGCGCGATCTCGGCTCCGATGTGTCTTAAGTACGGCTGTGGTAAAAAAGAAAACTCCCCACGGAGGCGTAAGATGGGTGACGAATGTCTCCAAGACCCACAGCTAGGGAAAGTGACTACCAAACCCGTTTTCCACGAACTTAAGCACATCGAAGGCCTTCCGTGATTGGAAGTTTTACTATTTCTTATATTTCCATTTTATTTATAAAAACTTTCCTCCTATCCTCTATAACGATCACTAAAGTAAAGGACACAAAATGGGAGACACTCGCTAGTGGAAATGAGGACTCACAACTGGATAACAGGTCACTCAGCTGCATTGCATCCTCAATCACACAAGACATTCAAAGCTACCGTCTACAACTAAAAAATGAAGGGTGGTACTTCCTTTTCTTGTACATAAACATGTAGCTATAGCCTATTCACACATCACACTAACATTGCGAGACATGAAATTACATTTTAAGCAAGAGCTTAGCATCAAACACAATTAAAGCACATGCATATACACAGCTATATTTCTTATGCAACACATCAAAATAACGATAGCATTCAAATATGACAGAATCAGCTTATGTTATAAAATTATATAAGAATAAAATCATTCGCTACAATGACATAATTACATAATTACAGCCTGAAAGTACATTAATGTTTTGGACTAGTATATTCAGGAATGCGAAGTAAACCAAAAAAGTAGTCAGCTGCAGCAGGGCTCCGCCTCTATCCTGCTAGCCCTTCGGGATCTACTTGACCGCTAGATCAGAGCTCGCAGCATGCTGGCCAGAGGTCCCACCTGTCCGATTCAGGAGAAGAATCCATCAGATAAATGATACGCAGTCAAGTTAAGAAAAGATTGAGAGGGAAGACTTACCAGCATCTGCTCCCTGATCATCATCCCCCAACTGCACACCCACTTCCTCGGTGGTAAGCAGTCGCATGCCCTCCTTCACTGCCACTTTCTCCTCCTCCGTAAACTGGGTCGTGACCACATCCATTCTGAAAGCTACGCAACCGTCCTTATCCGCCTCAGCCTTGGCCTCCCCCAAAGCCCGAAGATATATCCTAGCCATGACCCGGGGATAGTCGTCCATCCAGGATAGGTTGCTCTGCTTCCAAGTACGGAAGTACATGTCCTGGAGCATCTCATCCATCATCCCCTAGTTCTCCTCAAACTCCCTCATCCGGGCCTCGGAAGCCGACAACCTTGTAACGGCAGCATCTCTCTCCAATCGGTATCTCGAGCAGTCAGCCTGAAGGGATTTCCGCATCGCCTCCATCTCCTCCTTCAGTTTGGCTTGAGCAAGCTCTGCGGCCTCAAGCCTCCCAGATAACTCCTCTATCCGCTCAAGATCCGCTCTCCGAACCTCATCCACCGTGGCAATGACCATATCGATTCGTTCCTTACGGTGGCCTCCATCTTTCGCAGCTCGGCTCTGCTAGCCTCCTCCATAGTTTTCTTTAGCCGTCTGGAGGCCGCCTCATGCTGGGAGATCTGAATGGCCTGATCGGCAAGCTGTTTGGCCTGATCGGAAACCATTAGCCGCAGCCGAATGTTAGCACTTCCGATTTCCTCTCCAGCCTTGACCAGTCGAGCGTGATGCCCCATTAACTTCTTGGTCTCTTCAGCCACCCGATCGATGTTTGCCTTGGCCTCATCCCCTATAGTCATAATCCGAGTGGTCAACAAGTCGAGATCCAAAGACTTAGCCTCATCAAGCACCCTTACCATAGGATTGCGGGGTAAGAGGTGCTCACCGGTAACCTCATCGAAGGAAATATCATGAGAACTCGGGTCCAGATCTGGATGACCCGCAAATGGGTTACGAGCCAAGCCGGGACGATCAACATGAGTAACGGAAGGATTCTCTGATGGATGCGGAGATGGTATGGACTCAGTATCCTCCCCCGTGATGTCATGAATAGGCTGGGTTGGGGGCTGAGGTCCAAGTGAAGGTTCGAACATGGAACACCTCCTCTTTCTCTTTTGAATATCCTCTTCAATGACTCCAAGAAGAGGACGGTAACTGACTACGCCCCCGGAACGGTCAGTCGAGGGCTTCGGTTTAGCAGAAGCTTTGAAGAGTTTGAATTGCTCGAGGCAGTGCCGAATGTCTGATGTCTTGGCCGCTTTACCCGTTCCTAGAATAAAAACCAAGTGTTACAAGCGTGCATGAGACTATAATCCAAGAAACATGTGAAGTTAAAAGAGGAGTCGAAAATTCACCTTGAACCGCCGGAGTTGCCCCAGCTGAAATGCTCTCAGAAGATCGACTGGCACCAGTCCCGGCCTTATCATATTTCTTCGGTTTCTCCACCAAGGCAGACCCTTCCTCCAACCCCTCAAAGGCTTGGCGGAAAGCATCATCCGTCCACTCTTGAATCTCACCTGCTTGCCCAGAGGTCAAGACACCAACTCCACTACCACTCTGTCCTTCGCCACCGTTACCACCATCACCTTCTCAATCACCTCCGCTCTCCTCCTCGCCTCTTTCCTCCTCTCCACTTTCCTCCTCCGGAACATCTGGGCATGTGCTGGGAGAGGGTCCATCAGATTTCTTGAGCTTCTTTCCCCCGACGACTGGAGGTATCAAGAAGGGTCTCCTCTTGCTGCTCTTTGTCGTGGCCCCTCCTTTTGCTTTGGCAGCTCTTTCCTCAGCCGTATCCCTCTGCTTGACCACAGACTGATGTGGTAGAATCAAGTTGTGTCCCAGGAGAGTGACATTCCTGATTAGGTAAGAAGCTGACATATCCCTTCTCGAAATGGTCTCTATATCCACGGCCATCTGAACCAGATGATCATTCTCCACGACCGCAAAGCCACCTATCGCTAGCAAGAGATAAAAGCACATAAGAAGAAGCATCTCAGTCAGAATGGAAATTATAAATAAGCTTCAACTTACAGCCAGAGGTGAAGCGGTGGATCAAAACGGTGTCATCCTGGACGAAGAACCATTCCTTCTTAAACATGGTGAACTTTGAATACAAGTCCAAGACCGGCTTAAAGGACACGGCCGATTCCAAGCTGATGTATGGAGACCCCTTCTTGTAACCTCTCTAGTTATATAGATACCGAATCTCCCGGTTAGAAGGGGGCGCCCGTACTTTCTCTGGAAAATCACGAATAGGCACACCAATATAGCGTAGGAGTTGGGCTGGAGCTGGAAAGGGGCCACCTTCAAATAGGTGACGAAGCTAACTATCCAAGCATTGATTGGAGGAATGGCCCCACACATGCAGTGGTACCTACTATAAGCGAAGTATCCTTCAGGGGGATTATATGGCATGACCCCCTTCCCTGGCAACATCATGCGTGCTCTATCAATCCCAAAGGAGCGGGAGATAACATCAAGCTGCTCCTCTTTGAGAGAGCTCGGAAAGCAATTAGGAGGAGAGTTCAGAAGCTCTTGGGGACCATACCCATCTACTAGCGATCTCGGGGTGGGTCCACGACGTTTCGGTCCTGGCTGAGCTGGGGGCACTAAAGCAGACTCTCCTTCGTCCTTGGATTTCCTCTTATCTGATCGAGTTTCCACTTTATGAGACATTTATCTGCAACACCAAAAAAAATACACTATTAAAACAAGGAGTAGGGAAATATAAACAAACAAGTGCATGCGGCCCATAGTCTCATTCTCAATACGAAATGTAAAAGTTTGAGGCTAAAGTCCATTCGGCCTCGCACTTCTCAAACTCCCAAGTCCATCCGGTAGTATAAGGTCGAAAGGCCATTCGACACTCAAACTAGCGAGCCCATTCGGTAGAGCAAGGAAAAAGGCCATTCGGTGATATATAGTCCTCAGCTAATTTGGCACTCAAGCATACTCGGTAGTTCAAGATTAAAACCCCATTCGGCAATCACCTGATTCGGCAATCCAACGTGATTCGACAGTAAATTTGATTCGGCAGGAGAGAATCTGATTCGGCTATCAAGCTTTGAAGGGAATAACGAAGGCATAACACCCCTACTTATAGGCGAACGCAGGATGACCGGACCGGCTAATTCGGCACATAGGACCGGATGAAAACATCCAAGATAGAACAAAGCGCGACATATACAAGCATATGCCCCACTTTGGGGGGCAAGTGTTGGGGGTGTTTCCACCAAGCCATTACAAGGAGAGTACCACCAAACCAAACCCCTCTACTTCACTGCCGAACCAAACCCCTCTACTTCATTGCCGAACCACGCCTTCCCACTTCACTGCCGAACCAGGCTCCCTCCACTCACCACCGGACCATGTCCCACTGAACCAACGTGCCTCCACTCACCACCGGACCATGTCCCACCGAACCAACCCACCTCCACACGCTGCCGAACCAGAAGCAAGGGAGGACACGACCGGACCAACTCTGCCAGGCCAGATTGCTTCAGCCCAGGCCCACCAGCAGCTATATACATCCAAGACCCCTGCCCCCAGCCTCACTCTATAAATAGAGGGGTAGGGATACAACAATGGGGGACAGTTTGAGAGCTCAAGCACGGATAGAACTTTCAAACAACTTTCAGATACTTGTAATCTAAGCTTTGTACTTGTAATCTGAACAGAAAAGGAGAATAACATATAAAGTGGACGTAGGCACATTCTGGCTGAACCACTATAAATCTATGTGTCTTTTACAGTTTAGTCCATCTATTATTTATATTTGCATAAATCACCCAAATCATTGAGAACAACACATAATCAACTAAATCATACGACTTGGAGGTGTTTGCCCATTTTTTGTGCAAACACATGGGTATATGAGTATTGATGCCGTGTGTTTTTATGTCCCAAGTGAACAATTCCGATATTAATTTATTTATGGGAACAATACCGCCAAAATGTGATTTTGACTAAAATATAGATGTCGTGAGTTTTCCATGCCGTCTTCTATATTTTGCGACATAATATCCAAATAATATTTTTGTTATACTTATAATGGTGCCATAAGTAATTAATTTCGACTCAAAGTATTGATGTCATGGTTTATCGATGTTGGCCTTCTTTATTTCCTTATCTTTGGCAACAACGTCATGCGACATTAATGCCGTATCTTTTTATTTTGAAGCTGCCGCTTTATTGGTCGAGAAGCCATATTGTATACAAACCATAAGCTTTGTTTTAAGGGCGGGATAGCCTATTTCTTAAGTATGTCGACAATCTTATATTTTGACATGAAATTTTTATATACCTAAGATAATTTAAGTTTTGTTTCTAACCTTAGATAAAGGTTTGACATCATTATTGCAGCATGAATGTCGTAAGTCTTCTATTTTCCTGCATTAATGGCGGTAAGTCAATGCTTCACGATTTCAGCATTATTTATTGGGGATACCAATGTCTTGTATTTTTATATGCCATAAGTTTATGAATTCAACTTTATTCATTTGGAACACCAATGTATACTATATTTGACTTGCCATTTATGATTCCGACATCACATATATTAAAGGATACCAATGTGTATTATTACGGCATGCTATAAGTATACGAATTTGTCAACCTAATTGGGGATACCAATAAACATAAGTTAAGCACATGAGTGAATAATATAATTTGCTTTAAATTTGATAAGTGATGAGTTCATAGTCATTCTAAGATAACTATTGAATATTGATGGATAGACCACATAATGCGATGGGTAGTCTCTATATGATTAATGAAGGGTTCGTGAAGGGTTCATAGCCATCTTAGGAAAACTATGATATGTGCAATCGATAATCCACATAGTTTAAAATGAATGAAATACGTGTGATGGATAGTCTATATAATTTAGATAGTTAAACCATGTATGATGGGTTGTCCATATGGTAGGGATAGTATATATTGTTACACATGTGAGATAGGTAGTCCACATAAATATAAGACGGATAGTCATTTGAAGTTAAGATAGATAGTCATATGAAATTAAGATGGATAGTCAAATAAATTGGGATGGGTTGTGACGACCCAACTTTCAACGACTAGAAAGTCGTATCATCTTTAAGAAAGAAAGGGATAGAAAAGAGAAAAGAAAGAAGAGAAAGAAGAAACAACAATAGAATCTCAACAGCGGAACGAATAAATTATATTAATAACATAAATAATACATAGTATACAACAGTTATAAGAGTTACACAGACAATACATCACATACTAGATAGTTATAAACACCTGTCTAGTTATTACAACTCAAATACAACATCAACAAAGAAACCACTCAGAGATACCAACAAAGCGGAACACTATATATATATATATATATCTACACGCTGAAGCCTCCTGCTCTATTGCTCCTCCACAATTCGTCAAAGCTAACCTGAATCCCTTGGCTACTTGTAAAAATTTGAGTACCCAAGAGTTTAAGAAACAGAAATAAACTCTGGGTCAGACATGGGTCTGGTGTGAGTAACAGGTTAAAGTTGCTTAACTTTGAAAAACCTTTGAAAACTAAAGGTATCACGTAAGACTTCCCACACATAAACATGGAAAAGTTTTTACTTTACGCTAACCAAAACATTTGATAGGAAATCCGATGATATTACAATAGGTCTAGGGTTTTCAAGTAAATATGAAATAGCCGAAATTGTTACATTATTAAATTCCAGCTACTAGCCACAGAAGTGGGTAATTACAATCAAAACCGATGACACTTTTTGGATTCCATACAATGGCAGGGCTACCAGGGTACCGCCCGTCACAGTACGGGGCCTAGATCACCGTACCGAGGATCACTCCCAATCCCCTGCAACACAAAACCGGAACCATTCCTTACTGAACAGTTTTGAATAAGACCACCCCGCAGTTGTGATCAGCAACCGCACCACACAACCGAAATAAAAGGGACATCTAGACATGGGTAAATCTCATCCTCCTTAGGGATGACCCACTTAGCCTAGCCGCACCTCCCCTATTTTAGCCATTCCCAGTTGATGAGGCTTGAGGCTATGATTACCTTTATAGAACACATCACTTAGAATGCTCATCTTCCACCTGACGATGTTCTGAAAGCATTCAATCCATACAAGTTCGTTCCGTGTTCGAACGAAACCGAAGGCATTATCTCGTTACACTCATTTTGGAATCACCCTCAGAGTTAACGACGATAACCGTTGCACTCTGAATCTTCATCTTCACTTGAGATTCACGACCCATCGTTAATTTGGATCGTTGTGGTTTTCGGATATCCAAATATGGAAACCAGATCCCGGTCTCACCGAATCCAAAACATATCTTTTAAGGCTAAGTTGTTTTAAAGTTAAAACGATTTAATTCATTATCTACATACACACAGATAGATATTTCACAGATTCACAATAGATAATCAGCATTATCATCATAAACAGATAATTCATATTATCATTATAAACAGATAATCCATATTATCATCTCAACGCAACCAAAACATCCATATCACACAGCATTACTCATCTCATAGCTGAGATTACAAACCATTCAAGGCAACCAATATTAACCATTCATACACAAGCAATGATTTAATGATCACACCATCTATAATTAATTTAAAATGAACTAAATTAATTACTTTATCTCTAATTAATTTAAAATGAATTAAATTAATTACTTCATCATTATAATCCTGCTTAACTGAACCATTAATTGATTACAATCAATTAATTAATCATCATCTCACTTTTCATTTCAATTAATCATTACTAATTAACAATTCCCTAATTACAATATGTAATTAGCCCTTAAATTAATAGCACAAGTTAATTATACTTAACCTTCTACAATAATTAACTTTTAATTACTTAATCAATTAATTAACTAAAGTTAATTAAATTCATCCTTTATTTATTAATTAATTCATTTATTAATTATTCCTTAATTAATCAATTCTAAATTTACATCATTAATTTTATTAATTAATGATTTCTAATTACATTTTTAATTAATCTCTCTATTTAAATTAATTACATTAAGTAATTAATCTTCAATTAAACCACATATAATAATCACCCTTGATTAATAACATCCAGTAATTAACTACCCTTAATTACTTCATTAAATAAATTACTCCTTAATTTATTCTCTAATTAATCCCTTGATTAATTTTAAAGTAATTTTAACCCAAATTACTTCCATTATTAAAACATCTTTAATTACATCCAGTAATTTCCAATTAATTACTTCCTTAAGTAATTACAATTCCATTAATTACATTAAGTAATTATTTATCAAACCAGCAAGTGTTTAAATTAATTAAACTTAATTAATTAACTTAAACTAATCACATTAAACTCAATCAATTACATTAAGTAATTAATCCACTAATTACTTCTATTAAGTAATTAAACTTTAAAAAATTTCAAATGATTATTATTAATTAATTAATCTATTTAATTATTAAAATTAATCACATTAATTAATTGTTAAATAATCTTAAGTTAATGACCTTTATTAACTATTCTTTAATTTCTTTCTTAAGAAATTAACTTAGATTAATCATTATTAACTACAAATTAATATTTCATTACCAATTAATTAATCTCTAACTATTAAATTAATTAAGTGTTAACTGTAACTTAATTAATCCTTAATTACTTGATTAATTAATCTTTAATCATTAATTAAAATCTAGTTAATAATCCTTAATTACAAATTAATTAACCTTAATTAATTAATCTCAAGTCTAAATTAATTAATTTAATAACTCTTAATTATTTTATTAATCATCCATATCATTAATTAATTAAATAATCAATTACCCATCTAAATTAACTTAATAATTTAATGAATCCAAATTATTAAAATTCTATTTATCTTAAGATAAAACATTTCTTACTTAATCAAAGTATTTAAAACAGTTTGTTTCAAATTTACTTTAAATTTCATTACTTCATTTTAAATTTAAGATTTCAAAATAAATACAAATTTATCTAAACAAAGTTTAAAAAAATTCAAAATCTTTTTATCTCATATGTTAAAGAAATATCCATTTTATAAAGAAGTTTTAAAAGAATTTAAAACCCAATTCATTTTTAAATTCAAATTAATTTAAAAATACACTTTAAACATTCCAAGTTATTTAAAAACAATTTCAATTCAAAAATTTCCTTTAATTTCAAAACTTAAATACAGATTTAATCTTGATTCTAGATTTAACTTAAAATTTTAAAGCTTTCCTTACATTTCAAATCTTCATTTTAAAATTTAAATCATTTAACCATTTTTAAAGTAGTTAAACAATTTAAAATTAAACTTTATTTTATTTTAAAGACTGAAATTCAAACCCAAATTCCAGATTTTAAAACTAGATTTAAACTTATTTAAAATTTCCATTTTACAATTTAAACTTTCAGTTTAAATTCAAACCAAATATACTATTACACTTAAAAGTTTCTAAACCAAATTTAAATTTCAAAACTTAAATTATTTCAAAACTCAGATTCAAACTACTTTGAAATCAGATTTCTGACTCAGGTTTTAAACTTATTTTAAATTTCAGTTTACATTTTTAAGCTTTACTTTGAAATTTTAAAACAGAACAGGTTTCTGTTTTCATTTCAAAACCTGTAAACAATCATTTGCACGAGCCTACTCTAAAATGACTTCGAGTCTATACCTAATATGCTTCAAGTTAAAACTCGAATCCCCCGAGACAAACGCGAGGCCACTAAATCCTGTAACCATCCCAAACCCAACAACACAGTTCATCCGAAAATTAGTGCACCGTGCACATGCACGGTGCCGCCGACCAACTCCTGTCGACTCTACAACCTCGAGCAGAACGACGATCCTCCTATCACCAGAATCTGGTCACCACAACATCCATCCAAACTTAAATTCGAAAACAAGCTTTACTCCCAAACCTGGAACATGAAGTAACTCAATCAACCAAACCTGTCAACGCCACGCCAAGGAAGCTCCGACCACCGTTGTCTCTGAAACTCCGACGAAGACCTCGTCAACCCACCAACTTCCATATCCTAAAACCCCAAGCAACTCGATCATCTACAAATGCCGAGGTGATCAACTTTACCTAACCCAGTAAAACTAGGGTTCTAATCTTCAAATCGTAACCATCATCTTCAAAATGAAATACACCACAATATGATAATTTTCCCCTCATCCCTGATCACTCCTCCACCTCCAGGAGGAAATTCAAACCATTCGAACACATAGATCATCAGTTAAAACCCCAAAAGAAAAATACAGTCAAACTAGACCTGCTCCCAAAAGCTAACACTAAAAATTATGATTTTTCTTTTAAAAATCATGATTTGGTAAGATGATTTGATTTGCAACCCTGAAACATCGCATCAAGGTACTTGAATTTTTACAAATTTAATGTCTGATCATCTATTTATAAATTTCATAGATGATGCAGAGTTGTTTTACTTAAGTAAAATTTTCAAACTATAGTTTATGATGAAATAAACATAATTTGCTTCTGCCTTAAATCTAAACCAAGATTTAATCAAGATATTATGTTTTTCTTTAAAATCAAACAGAAGCTTAAAATTTAGGAAACAGAAATATAACAGGTAAACAAGCATGCACACATATGCATTCATATATATATATATATATATATATATATATTCACAGCAAATTCATAATATATATTCATTTCTAATTAAAAGCATGCAATCACCTTTTTACCTACTTAAATTTTTTAAAAGTGGAGTTACTCACCTGTTAAAACCTGATGAGCAGAGCACCTGATTTTGAAAAGTCTTTTGATTCTTTTGAAAACTTGCTTGAATGCTTTTATTATTGATTTATAAACCTTAAACTTGAATTGCTGATGTTTTCAACTTGCATTAGTTCCCAGGTTGAATGATGAACATGCTTGCTTGCACCAGATTTGAAAACTTCATGCATGCAGGTATCTTGATTTCCAGTTTTTAGAAGAAATGAATGTAGGTTTTTTTTAAAACAGATTGAAATTGCAGGTTTGCTTCAGATTGAATAAAATGCAAACTTGCATGTTAATGTTACAGGGATTTTGCCATGCATTTTTGAAGATGGTTACAGGAGTTTGATTTACAGGGTTTTTGTTTGAAGATGGTTTCAGATTTGCATCTTGATATGAGGATGATTACAGATTTTGTGTTTCAGATTTTGTTTTTGAGGAGTGATTTCTGATTTTTTTTAAATGAAGATTGTTTTAGAATGGAATGTTTTTCAGCTGAAAATTTCTTAGTTTTGGAATTGAAAAATGAGAAAAGAAAAAGAATGGAAGATGTATATGTTTATATAACTTATTTTATGATTTATTAAAAATCAAAGAAAAATAAAAATACAAATTTGACACTTGTCTTTAATATTCACACTTGTTAATTTCTTTGTTTTTTAACTTAACACATGTTAAATGAGGCTTTTATATACTTACACTTGTCTTTTAAGTAGTTTGTATTTATAATTAAGTGTTAATAAAAGCTTTTAACTAAATTAATTAGTTTTTAATACTTAGTTATATATATAAATAATTTTTAAAGAATAAAACCAAGTATAGTTATAAATAAAAACAATACATATGTTTATTATTTGAAAATAACATTTTTGATCATTTCAAATAAAATTTATAAAAGAGGTTATAAATTACTTGTTATTTAAATAAATTAATGTTTCATATTTTAATTGTATTTAAACTTTCATATTTAATTACAATCATATTTATTAAACAATATTTTAAAAAGGAAATAAAACAAATCTTATTATTAATCTTATTTAAACTTTAAGCTAAAATCCTTCTTAAATAATTAAACATTTATTTTATAAATTTCAAAATCATATAGTTATTTATAAAATAACTTTAGAAAAGTTATATTAGGTTAAATCAAATTTCCAAATTGCTAGAATATATATTAGAATTTAAAAACAAGATTTATTTATTAAATTCAAACCAAGCCTATTCTATTTACCATATATATACCAAATATTTACATTATAAATAGAAACCAATTTATTAGTTAAAATTTATTAAAGTAAGATTATTAAGTAAATTCAAATTTTATTAACAATAATTATCAATAAATTTAATTTTAATACAGATTATTAAATTTATATTGCCAAAAATTCCGGGATATCACATGGGTAGTCTATTTTATGTTGCATAACTGTAAATGTTATTTACCATTCTAACCATTGTGGATGCAAGAGCATAATATATTATTGATATGTTTTGAATGAGATGCTAATTAGGGGAAAACCCATTTCGCTTAATGGCGTGACCCCGCTAGGTATCTATTTTGGTTTGAGTTGGTAGGTTGTTATTCATACCACACTGTTCGTCTGATCCGAAGTTTTTATTTTTCCCTTTCATCTCTTGTGTGCTCATTTGAGTAGGCCGCGAGTAAGAGTTTCAAGTTTTTGATTAGAGAAATAAGCTTTCGAAGATGTACAGGAGGCAAGCTAGCTATCACTAGGAGCTTTTATTTTCCTGGTGTTGTCTTTACCTACTTGAATGGATGTAACGGTAATCAAGAGGGCATCTTTATATGTCGCTTTTGAAATATTTTTAATAATTAAAATTTTTCTACGTGGGGGATCTAATGAGATTATGTAATGAATATGAATTTTATCTATGAAATAAAATATGAAAGTTTATTATTAAAATTGTGTTTGAAAAGTTTCATATTCATGTGCTTCTGATATTATTGATACGATTAACAAAGCCACATTTTATCATCTGAGATTAACATCATGGATAACTGTAGCATCCATAGCGCTTAATTTCGGGCCTCACAATAGGGGATATTACAATTTGGCATCAAAGCATAGGTTTATATAAAATTTAAAAAATAAAAGAGTTTTGAAAATGTAATCCAAATGAACCAGAAAACAACATTGGGGGTATGGAATAATGCTATAGTAATGTACTTGTATTTGCTATGTATAAGCATGTATTCTCTCCCCTCTCCTAGACCATTCTTTTGTATCTTATTGAGCCTAGTATACAGATTATGAGAAAGTATAATATGGAAGCAAGAAACAGAAGAGTGAATCTGGACGGAGGAAGCATTGCAACCAATGGAAATGTTCGATCCAATACCAGAAGGAACCAAGGTCAACATGCAAATGCTAACCAAAATGAAAATGCCAATGTAGGTGATGGAACCCACCAATAGATATGGGGACTATTTATCAGTTCTTTGTTAATAAGATGTAAGTTGGAGCTGCTACTGGTTTGGTTAGAGGGAATTTTACTATTGTGAAAGTACCTAATTCCATGGTGCCAGTTGTTAACAACTATGCTAAGCTGAACCATGATTATACTAGTCTTAGAGGAAAGCCTTTCTTTGAATTGACGATGCTATTGAAGTGGAGAACTGGTTATTGCACTGTTAGAGGATTTTTGCTGATCTACGGTTGAACTATGAGAAAAAAGGAGATTAGCTTCTAGGCAGTTGCAAGGAGCAACACTATACTGGTGGAACGGGGTGACCATAGGTGTACCAGAAGAGGAATTGACTTAGGCTGAATTTCGTAAGAGATTTGAAGATATTTTCTTATCTGAAGTAGCCAAGTCAACCCTGCTTAGAAAATTTTCTGATTTGGTACAAGGAGAGATGTCCGTGCTAGAGTATGCCACTAAGTTTGATGAGCTATCCAGGTACGGATATGCCATCATTGATACTGTGATTAAGAGGAATCAAAAGTTTATTCAGAGATTGAGGTTGGAGTTTGCTAGGGCAACCATGCCACATCTCAGGGATCCATCGAACATAGTGGTGGAGATGGCAATAAGGAATGAAGAAACGCGTTCAACTTTTGGGAAGGAAAAGTTGGTGGAAACATAGCATTCTTAGAATAAGAAGAGAAAGTTTTTCAAGGGGAAGGAAGTTCAGAAGAGTGGGCTGCCAAGAAAGGAAAGGCATATATTATTTGTTATAAGTGTGATAAGAAGGGCCATTATGACGATGAGTGTCGATTTGGTGATGATAAGATAGTTATAGGAAGAAGAATGTGAAGTGCTTCAACTACGACCGGGTGGGGCGTTATAAGAAAAAATGTCTAGAAGCAACCAAGGTGGAAAAAATGAAGGTCTTTGCTTTGGAACCATCATCTTCTAGGCCAACAGTAAAGGAGAAAGGAAAGGCTATAATAGGTGGTACCCTTTAGATTCATGGCATACCTGTTACAGTATTAGTTGATACGCTGCATCACATTCTTTTATCTCTCATTGTTTGTTAGATAAGTTAGATTTAGAACCATCATACCTTGTTACTTCCTTAAGGATCATAAACTCAATAGGAGGGTATGAAACTCTTGGGTGAGATGTGGACATTTAGAATTTGAATTATTGGTTCATACATTTGCCTGTAGTTTGTTTATGTTTGATTTTGTGGGCTTTAGGATTAATTTGGGTGTGGATTGGTTGAGCAAATATGATGCTAAGATATTCTGCCAGGATAGGAAACTATCATTAAAACACCTTAATAGTAGTGACTGAATTATATACTCAGTTGAGAATTCGAGTTTAGATGTTTGTGCTTTGTTGTATGCAACAGAGGTGGAAGATGAGTTAAGTCAGGTTGTAAGAGAATTTGCAGATGTTTGCGAACTAGTTACAAGATTACCAACGAGGAGAGCTATTGAGTTTAGAATTGATCTTGTACCTAGAGCTGAACCCGTAAGTAGACCGCATAGCAGAATGACACCTAATGAGATGAAATAGTTGGAGGTGCAGCTGGTGAAACTAGAAGGAAAGAATTTTATTAGACCAAACAGGTGAAATTAGAAGGAAATAATTTTATTAGACCAAGCAGTTCACCTTAGGGAACGGGTGCAGCGTAAAGACTGGATGGTATATTGATATTGTGTACTGATTATCGTAGGTTGAATGAAAGACAATAAAGAATAGATTTTCCTTGCCGAGAATTGATGACTTATTTCATCAGTTGAGTATAGCCAAAGTATTTTTCCAGTTGGATTTGGTGACAGGTTCCATCGATTATGGGTGATAGAGGACAATATTCGTTTGATGGTGTTTCGAATGAGGTATGATTCATATGAGTGGTTAGTCATGCTATTCGGATTGACTAATGCGCCTACTTTCTTTGTGGACTTGATGAATCGGATTTTCCGAGATCACTTAGGTAGGTTCGTGTTGGTGTTCATTAATGACATTTAGATATATTCTAAGGATGAGAGAAATCATAAGATTCATCTTAGAATAGTCCTTGAGATGTTGATGCAGCACCAATTAAAAGCAAAGTTTCTGAAGTATCATTTTTGGAAGAGGGAAGTGATGTTTCTTGGCCATGTAGTTTCAGAAAAGAGTTGTCTGTGGATCCAGCTAAGATTGAAGCTGTAAATAATTGAAAGAAACTTGAGATGGTGACTGAGATAAAGAGTTTTCTTGGATTAGCTATTTACGGAGATCCGTCAAGGTTTTCTCTTGGATAGCAGCACCTCATACTAAATTAACCATAAAGGACATAAATATTATTTAGTCTAGTAAATGTTAGGAAGCTTTCCAGAAGCTAAAACATTTATTGACCAATGTGTCCATTTTAGTTGTGCCAAATAGTAATCAGAATTTGGTGGTGTATACATATGCATATGGGACATAATTTAGAAATGTGTTGATGGAAAGAGGTAAAGTGATTGCCTACGCTTCTTGACATCTTAGACCACAAGTAGTTCGGTATTGACACATGATTTGGAGTTGGCAGCGGTGATCTTTGCATTAAAGGCATGTAGACACTACCTCTTAGGGGAAATATTTGAGTTGTTTAGGATCATAAGTCATTGAGGTATTTATTCTCTAAGAAAGAGTTGAATATGAGATGGCAGAGATAGCTAGAGCTTTTAGCAGCGTATGATTTCGGTATTGATTATACGCCAGGAAAAGGAAATAAAGTTGCAGATGCACTTAGCAGGAAACGTTAGAAAGTGGTGTTAGCTTTGATAGCGGAGTGAAAGGATTTAGAAGCATTGACTACTTGTGGTGTGTAGATAAGATCAACGGCTAGTTCTTGTCGGAAACTGCCATGTTGTCATGTTCAGAAGTTTGACCAGTGATGATCGAAAGGATTGCTTCTAAGTAGAAAGATGATCCATTGCTAGTCGAAAGGATTAGAAGGATTGACTGTGGAATTGGAATAGATGATTTGAAGGATTTTAGTCTTGACTAGAATGGATGGTTAAGAAAGAAGGGACAATTGTGTGTTCTAGATGTTGATAACCTAAGGAGAAATGTTCTTAAGGCATGTCATAGATCGAAGTTTACTATTCATCCTAGAGGAACTAAGATGTATCACGATATGAAGAGGAGTTTCTTTTGGGAATGTATGAAAATGGATGTAGGCTTATGAGTAAAGCAATGTTTGAATTGCCAGCAAGTGAAAGCCGAGCATCGAAAACCAAATGGTTTACTTCAGCCTTAGATATACTAGTTTCAAAATGAGATTCTATATCCATGGATTTTATTGAAGGCTTGCAATGTCGAATAAGGCAAATGAAAGTATTTGGGTTATAGTGGATAGACTAACCAAGAGTACACAATTCATTCACGTTAAGTCGACCAGAACGACACTTGTATTGGCTAAGTTATTTATGAAGAATATTATTAGACCACAAGGGATTCCTTGTTGTATAGTCATTGACAGAGACACTTTGTTCACTAGTGATTTCTGGAAGAGTACATGAAATGTTAGGTACCAAGCTTAAGTGTTAGTACCTTAGATATTGATTTTGATAATAACAACTATAGGACATTATATAAAATATAAGTATTAATGTTTTATCTATATATATAGTGCATGAAATTAGGCAAGTGTTGATTAAGAAGACTGTATAGTGTCAAGAGTAGATTCATGATGCTGATATAAAATTTCAAGAGTTTAGAATGAAGACTTACGAGTATTGAAGAGTTCAAGATTTCAAGGTATTCCAGATAAGTTATAGAGTCATAGAATTTATGTTAAAATCTTGATAGCACTTTCCCGATCTCTCTCACGTTCTTTAATTTTGTTTTAAACTGTTTTTCAAATATTCTGTTTTTAAAATAATCTTTTCAAAATATTTCCCAAAATGATTTTCAATCTTTTACTTATAGAGATATCATTTTAATGTTTTAAAATTTACATGTACATTGAATATTTTTTTATATTTTAATAAGTTATAATTATGCTAATTGTATATATGTTATTGAATATCTTATTAAATCTTTCAAAATTGTTTTATAAAGTTTTATTAAGTTATATTTGATTAAAACGTGTATAAACTATATTTAAATGATTCTACAAAGTATAAGTATTTTACAAAGCAACGGGTTTTAAAAATAATATTTCTAATTTTTTTTAAAATACAAAGGGATATATCGACACGTCCTATCTATGTATGTCAACATAGATGCCCTAAAATTCAAATTCAAATTAGAATCGAAGTATCTTTTCGTTGTATCTCTTTGCGAATGGACATGACCATTGTTTCCCTATATATACCAAACTTACAAACGAATTTTGATTAACTACTTTCTAATTTCTCTCTCCTATTTTCACTCTCTTGATTTTTAAATCAGTCTTTTTACCAAAACTCTACCGAAATTAAACCGCAATCAAATTCAATTATTGTTAGTTTGATTCTCCTTCATCTGCTCTATGATTTCTCTCATCTCTCTCAAGATCAAAGTGCTATTCAAGAGTTATATGATCAATTGTAATCAAGATCGAAGATACGAGTTTGTAAACTCTATCAAATCATACTCTTATACTCTGTGGTGTGTTTGGTATCCCTAAAATCCAACTAGGTGTTATAGTAGCCTGTTAAAATCAATTGGGTGTGCTTCGTAGCCCGTAAATCTAGTGGGTGTGCTTATGGTATGAAAATCAAGTGACTCTTCCCAGAGATCGGGATTCTGGAGGGTGTTTCTCGTAGACTTGAAATCAAGATTGTATTTGCATTTACTAGTTGAAAAGAAATCCATACAAGGAATTGTGCAGGACTGGATGTAGGTAACTCCAAACTAGTATAAAATCCTGGTGTGTTCTCTCCTTTTTACTTTTACTACATTTACTTTTATCTGTACTTTGACTCTGTGATTGTTTTTGTGATTGTTAATTACATCATCCCAAGTAGAATCTTAAAGAATTTGAAAAATATTCATATAATCCATTAAACACTAAACACCCTCCCTCTACTATTAATTTAGCCTTAAGATCCTTATTCCGACGACTCACATTAAGGTGAGTATCGTTTACCACCCCATAGACGGATGGATAGACAGAGAGAGTCAACATGGTACTTGTAGATTTAATAAGGGTTTTCATACTAGATTTTGGTGGGTTGTGGGAAGACCATTTGCACTTAGTTGAGATTTCCTATAATAATAGTTATCAAATTAGTATATGAATGGCGCCTTTCGAAGTTTTGTATAGAAGGCCATGCAAATCACCAGCATGTTGGTTGAAGATCGAAGATAGATTGATTCTTGATGCAGATATGGTAAGAGAAGCCACAGAAAAGATTGAGGTAATCCAGGCACGGATGATGAAGGCTCAGTCTAGGAAAAAAGTTATGCAAATAAGAGGCGTAAAGGTTTTAGAGTTCTCAATTGGAGATCATATTTTCATTAAGGTATCACCAATGAAGGGGGTGGTTTGATTTGGAATGTTAGGGAAATTCGCTCCTAGATATGTTGGATCATTCTCTGTTATAGAGAGGAACGGAAAGCTCGCGTACCAAGCAGAGTTACCGAGTAGTTTGGTGGAAGTCCATAATGTTTTTCATGTTTCTCATCTTAGGAAGTATATGCATGATCCAAAGAGTATTATGTTTCTCATCTTAGGATGAAATGACCGGTTCATGCTGTAGTATGAGATGAGAAGAAGCTAAGGAAAAGTCAAATTGGTGAAAGTGTAGTGGAGTGACAACGAGAAAGACTCTATTTGAGAAATAGAGGACATGACAAGGGATACTTATCCTAAGTTGCTACAATGATATGTTCTATACTTGTTATATAGACCGTATAGCTGGTAGGATATACTAGCATTGTTGTCACGGTTGTTTGCATGTTTGATGTGCTTATTGTGTAGTCCTTACTGAATTTTGATGATAAAATTCTTTAAGGAGGGGGAGACTGTAACATCTCTAATTTTAGTTTAACATTATCCAGGAGATTTAAATTAGAAAGATTAAATAGAATAAGTGGGATATGAGGATGATATTTGATAATTAACAAGGTCAGGCCTTAACCAATCAACTAATAAGATAGTTTTAAAACTTAAAATAAGGAAGAATAAATGAGAAGGGAAAATTTAGAATAGAATCTTAGTTCTTACCCTAAACCCTTCCTCTTTCTCATTCATTTCTCATTTTATAATTATAAACGATCATAAACATAAGAGAGCCATCCATAATCATGGCCGAGAAGAGGAAATGTAACGACCCGTAATTTTATCGCTTTTGTTTGTGAATAATTAATTAATTTTAAATATTCAAATAATGGTTTTAATAATTAAAATACCCTCTTTTAATTTATAATTGGTAATGGTGAAATTATTTTCAAGATGTGTTTACAAAAATATTTAGTTCAAAAAAATTAGAAAATGCGATCAGAAAGCTTTTTCAAAAATCCCGATTTTTGATCATGTAAAAGTTGTTTAAAAGATTGTAAAACACTTTAATATATTTAAACACACACTTATGTAAATAGGAGTACTCAATTAAGTGTGTAAAGTATAAATGTGTGTTTACTTATGACAAGAAAGTGATGTGACAATTTTCAAGTTTTTTTTAAAATTAAATAAAAGAAATCGTGACATGTCTTTATCATCTTACATCAAGTACATGGAGGAGGGTTTTTATAACAACCTATAATTTGGTGTTAGTTATTAAATTAGTTAGTTGGTTAATTAATTTAGGTTCGAAAATGGAATTTTTATAAATAATGGAATTTGACCACAAAATTAACACCACTGCGTCAGTGGCAAAATTCTAAGCGACTTTCATATTAGGTGTTTTGCAATTGGAGTTCAAACGAAGAAGTTACAGACGAAAAATGAATTCGAAACGAAAATAAATAAATAAATAAGGAAAATTAACGTTTATAATTATTCGCCCGTGCACACAAGCCGACCATTCACTATGATCGGTTGACATGCAACGGTCAACCGATGCATATAACGCGGCCGACCGGTTTGGTAACCACGGGCACAATAACCCTAGGCCACAATGGCCTAGATTTAATATATTTCGATCTAATGGTTCTGATTGATTCTAGCACTTAAAATTTTTGGCCTAGCCCTCCTTTCTCTTCTTACATTTTTTTGGAAGCAGTAGCGAAGCTCTGCCATCTCTTCTTCTCCACTTTCTTTCTAAATTATAAAGATAAGATATTTATATCTATACTCATACAAATAAGAGAAGAGTAGAAATCTAATAAAAAGAAGAGAAGACAATCAACCATATGTGCATTTGAAATAATTTATACATTTATATATATTTGTATCTATTTTCTCTCCCTATCCCAAATCTCTTCTCAGATCTGTAATTCTAATGTATGTACATACCCTTTTATACATATTTCTTGGATGAAAAAGAATTTGGAGATGAATCAAAGGTTCTACTTAAGATGTGGAGATTTATTCCTATAGAGCATCCATTAACAAGAAAATCAAATCATAAATATCGAAAAATTCTTGTCTTTTGTGATAAAAAATTCTTGTCTTTTGTGATCTAAGAACTAAAAAAGGAAATAAAAAACCCGCTTTCTACAATTTAATACATATCAAATTTAAATATTAGAATAACCAATATAGTCATTATTCAATGGGTCAGGTCCACATAGTTTTTTTAGTTACCATTTTTATGGTAGGTTCGGTAGCTTTTAAAAGCCGAGTGAGAAATTTTATAGATTGTTATAAAATGAAAATGATCCCGTTGGTGTTTATTTGATTTTTATGCCTAAATGTATAATGTAGGCAACAAATTGAATATGATCTGAATATAATAAATATCGTCTATATATTCTTGTTTATGAATTGATTTAAAATTGTTTACAACCAGATCTGGAAATCAATTCCAAAAGTTGATTTAGAATATTGATTTGATTGAAATTATTCCAGATCTGAAATAGGTTGTATAACAATGTTATAAATTTGGATTATTATCCTAATCTTGTTGGAATGTAAACTTTTCTTTATTTGGAATCGTTGGAATTTAGATCCGTTTAATATTTGTAAATTAGTTTGATTTCTTTTCCTTTTAGGAAAATACAACATCTGATCTACACGAAAAATATACAAATAGAAAGAGAAAGAGATGTGTGTAGAAATGATTATTTCAGTTACATTGTCTATTTCAGTATTGAAAAGAAATGATTATTCCTTTTAATTTCAAACAGTGTAATCTTTTAAAGTTAAATATTTTGTTTTGGGCTAATTTATTGAAATATAGTGGATAATACTTTCAGATATGATTCCAATAATTTAACATGGAAAAGAATATTCTAGCAAAGATATATAACTAGAACATATTCGATAAAAGTAAGTATTTGTACGTAATTTACTGCGCTTATAATAATTAAATAAAAAGCTAACAACCACACTTGCACGTAATATTCGCATTTAGGATAATTAACTAATGGGAAAGGAATTTTAAATGTTGTAACTCCAATAAATGGGGAATAAATGATAATAAATATGGGAGTTGCAATAATTTGATAGGTAAATGGATTAATGGGACTGATAAAAATGGAATATATGTAAAAGTTTACTAATTTGAAATTAGTAATCATACACAAATGTCTTACAAAATGTACGTTGAGTTTTATGGACCAATTGACATTTATAAGCGTTAAACGAGGATTTATGGGTAGATAAATATTTAAGGTAAATCTTATTGCCTTAAAATAAAAAGAGAATTAGTAAGCTAAGTCTAATATCCATCTAAGATAATATAAGTAAGGACTTATGATGGTTAATTGGACTTAGTAGGTTAGTAGTGCGAGGTTAGTAGAGTCACTCGACAAAAAGATTGCCTTCATTTTGAGGCTACCAATAGTCGATTGTACTTATTGCTGATGTAAGATATCACTAATCCTAGAACCCGTGATGACGCGAGAGAGTGGGTCTGCTTTCTTAATTGGAAAGTATTAAATAGTCTAAATTTGTAATTAGAAGCGGTGATGGATATCATAGGGGTTTGCTTCTGGTTTGATGTCTTAAGTGGCTGTAGGGTCCGCCTCTCTCCTAAATGGAAGTAATAAGTAACCTAGTGAGATTTCAAATAAATAAGGATGTCTCTAAAAGAGTTTACTTCAGTGTTGAAGTCTTCAGTGGCTGTAGGGCTCACCTCCCTACCGAAAAAAGTAATCTAATAAGATTCATATTTATAACTAAAGAGTGATAGTGGATATCTCATGAAGGGTTCGCTTTAGGTTTGGAGTCGTAAGCGACTCAAGGGTTCGCCTCTTTCCTATAAAAGAAGTATAAAGTAGCCGAACGAGATTTCCAAGCAAAGTATGCAAGATAGTATCAATGAAGAATCCTCCTTGGGGTTAGGTATTCAATGACAAAGGCCTACCTAGGTGTTTAAATGTTTGGGGTCTTCCTTGTCCTTATTAATGAGGTATTAAGTTGCTTGGCTACTGTCTCTCACATTGCTAAAAGAGTAATAATGATAGTACCATTGAGGATCATGCTGTGGGGATAGGTCTTAAATGATGGGGTCTATCTTAATTAAGGTCTCAAATGATCAGAGTCTGCCCATTTTCTAATAAAAGATATTAGGTGGCTTAGGTACTGTTTATTACGTGGCTATGATTTCATCGATGATAGATGCAGTAATAGTTGGACATTTAATGTTGAAAGCCTTAAATAGTGGTTAAAGGTCTTTGTAGCTAGGATCATCCATAATTGACAACATTGTTAGGAAACCACCATGTAAATAGGTCTAAAACGATGGGGTCTACCTTGATTAGGGTCTTAAATGACAGATTCTGCCTATTTCTCCTTTTAAAAGTATTATAGAAGCCTTCTTCATATTTTGAAGTATTAAGAGGCAAATGGGTATGGAAGTATTGAGTGGTTGATAAGGCTTCATCAGTATTTTGTACCTTGAAAAGGGGTAAGTAATCGTGTGTGCAATGCAAGATTAGAATTGAATTGCTAATCTTGATGGACATTACTATTAAATGGAAATCAATCAGTATAAATTTATGTTATGGATATTTTATATAATTTTTCGATCACCGAAACGTTGTTATGACCACTTCCTCATTACAACTCACAGGATAGATTTAAAGGAACCGGTCACTGGAGTTGGACGTGCTTTGTTCTTGGAAAAGTCTTTTTCTCTCGTGCTCGATGCTGATGTGACAATTTGCTATCCAAGAAATACCATTAATTCTAAGGTAGTGGTCATAGTCTGTATTCTTATGCTATTATTGTTTTCGCTATGAGTTTAGATTTCTTTTAATCTCTGATAATGCTCATGCTTATTTGTAGGTACCAAATCCAACGATTTGTGCTTTGATGGACTTGGGTTTTGATTTTTGTCGAAATTTAAGCCCATTAAGGTACAGGTTGTTACATTTGATATCAGAGTCTAGGTTAGTAGAATAGAGGAATTAGGATAAATTGAGAGAACGCATTCATACTTTTCTATCTAGTAATATTATATTTTTATGCCAGATTCTAAGAGTTCCACTATAGAAGTAGTTGTAGTTACACTCCGAAGGAATGGGCAAAACAACTATGGGTGGGAATTATCTTAGAGTTAAGATCTTCACGCCGACTACGAAGTACCCCATGAAGTGTTGGTGATGCGTAAAGCATTGTTGATGAAGAGCATGAGCGCGACATATGGTTGAATCTCGAAGATTGGAAGTGTTCGACTTAACGGTTGGGATTCAAGCTATCTTATGATTTTGGATTTTGAGTTCCAGTCGGAGATACAAATTTATTCTAGATGGGCGAGAATTAGATTTTGTATATCGCAATTGTACGGATGCAAGTTTTTGTTTGGGTGCACTCATTGATCACCTCTTGGATGGAAAACCGGATTTATATTTGAATAATTAATGCCAATTCCTTAGTCTAAAACCCGTGAAACAATTTTTATAAGTATGTTTTGGGAATGCCTTGGAAAAAAGGTTTTCTAGGATTTATTTTGTAAAGTTTATTTTGGGAAGTTTTGAAATTTTAATTTTCAAAGAAACACATATACCACTAGTCGGTCGTGTTAAGAAATTCTTAGTTTATAAAAGATTAACACTCGAAATCCTTAAATATTTATATATATATCAGTAAAGGCTTGATATTGATTTTGGCAACAAAATAGTTTTTCGATTTGGAAATTTGCGTTTTAAAAAGGTTTTTGGAAACCCTAAACTATTTATATACATAAGTTTGTTTTTAAGGAAAGTTTTGGTATGAAATTGTTTCTATTATTTAAAAACAAGTATAAAGGAATATGTATTTAGGTCAATGATTTTTTAGTTTATAAAATCGAGGTTTTTATATTATCTCTCTTTAAGGTATAGACAAAACAGGAATGACATTCTATTTTATTGAGGTATGTAGTTTGAAGTGTTGTTGTACCCATTAGATATTGAAAGAATATTTCCATGCGAAGTAGGTAGGAAATAGCAGCTGGAATATTTTTAGGTTTTTGGAAGCGTTGTTGGTCGCACCGGTTTGATCGAGGCTATCACAATCTTGCCAAGGAAGGGTCTACTGTAACATCCCCGGATTTTAGCCCAGTTTAATTTGATAATTGAATTAACTTTTGAAATTAATTTGTGGATTTAATAGAGTTTTAAAAAAATAATATCAGTTGTTTATAAAATATTGTTTGAATTTAATAAAGTATTTTCAAACTTTATCATATTTAGTTTGTAATTTGAACATTTAAATTTGACTTAATACTTTTAAAAATGATATTTGAGATTTAAATTTTAATAACATAAGATAAGCTTGTTTTAAAATTTTATATAAAGAGTTAAATTAAAATAGATTTCTCAAGCATATAAACATATGTTATATTTATTGGATCAAAAGCTTTAAGATTTATAGAAGGATATGTTTTGTAATTTATTTATAAATTTAGTTTAAATTAAATCTTGGAATTAAAATTCAAGAGTGAATATTTTATAAATAGATTATAATTTGAAGGCGTGAATTTGAAATTCAATTGTTAATATATTGAAATTTAATTAAAGAAATTTATATTTGAAAACAAAAATATAATAAGTATGGTTACTTAAGTTTAAGATGAAAATCTAAAATAAGTCTTTGTTAATAAGTTAATTTCTTAAGTTTAGAAATATAAATGTATTGAAAATAAAATTGTATTTGCTAACTTATAAATATTTATTTGTAATTAATAACTTTTCAAATCAATTGTTTTAAATTGTATTAGTACAAAATAGAATGTAAGGATAAAAAAATATATACATATGTAAAAGTATTAAAATGAAAAGAGTTTAAAATAAAAATTATAAATTTAAAACAAGATAAGGTAAAACATAATGTGTAAAGATAAAAAATAAAAATAAGGTTTAAATGCAAATGCATGAATTAATTTAAATTAAGAGTTTAACACTAAATTTTAATTATTTATCGAACTTAAGGATTTAAACATAAAAATACAAAGATTTACATTTGTAAGCATTTCAATTAAAGAATTAACGAGTGTTTACAAAAGATAACAAGTGGCATTTAAACTCATTTTCTTTTAAATTAAGTGTAAATAACATGCAAAGGAGAAAATATTAAAAATTCTTCTTTCATATTCAAATCTGAAATAAAAGAAACAAACCAGCAAAATAAAACCAAAAATATGAAAACAAGAAAATTTCTCAAATTAAACCTGAAAGAATCAAGCATTTTCAAGCATGCAACAAATCTGAAGCCTCCATATCATTTTTATTCAACCTGGAAACAAAGATCAAAGGAAAAAAAAATCTGGAACCAGAAACTAAAATTAACCCAAGTTCTTCAAACTGGGATCAAATTCAAGAAAAGATCAAAACAAGATCCAGAAAAGAAAATGAATTCATCAACCTGAAGCTAGCCAGAGTCTTCAAACCTGAGATGATCAAGTTAAAACAAGATCAGAGAAGTAAAGCAATTAAAGTTGCAGGAAAAAAAGGGGAAGGGTCTCTGTTATATGTGAAAGAATTTTAACTATTCAAAAGCCTAAGGCAAGACTAAACAAAATCAAAGTTTAAAGAAAAAAAAGAAGAAGCAGTTTTCAATTCTTCTCTGTTCTATGCATATGACCAGGTGAGCAATTTAGCCTTAAATTTTGTTCTCTGTCTTTCAGTCATATAAGTGAGTAAACATGCAATCTTGAAGTTTAATACTTGATGATTGATTTGTAGAAATTTTGGGTTAGCTAGCTATCTGTGTAAATATGAGTTCTGTAATGATTTTGTTTACTGGAAATTGTATCTTGCCATGTTTTCAATATTTCAAGCTACAGAGCAAATGAAAGAAAATAAATTTAAAACAAAACTTTTTCATATAATTAAATTAAAACTTAGGAGTTTAAATTAGAAAGGTTTGTTTGAACTAAAATCAGAACTTAGTTTTGTTTTCTGAAAGTTTGCAGTGTGATATAGACACTGGATGTTCATGTCTCAGTAAAAAGAAATCATAGGTTAAATTTTTTTGAATGTTTTAAACTGTGGTTTGAATTCACATCATGATTTAGTGTACAAAGCTAAATTTTTTAAACCAAAAACAATGATTTTTTGAATGTTTTCTGAAAGTTTTAAACATGACACAGTTTCTATATAAACTCGAATTGTGTTTTCATCAATTATGGTTGAATTAACAAATAATGGCTACTGAAATTTGTTATATAGTAAGTTTAACTATCCACGAATCCAAGAAAAATGCTAAATAATTTTTATAATGCGAGGATTTTGGGGTCGATTCGAATTTAGGGTTTTGTATCGTATTTTCGGTGCTCTGTTTTAATTTTTGTTTTCGAACCCATGGAATAATCGGGTATCACGAAATTTTTGGTGAAGGTAGAGGAGGGCATGGTTGAGTTATGGCTGGAGTTTCATCGCGACTGGTGATGTCTACGATGGTGATGAGGTGATTTTAACGATGGGGTTGAGTTCTATATTTTTGAGTCGAACAGTTGATTTTTGATTCGAACTTTTTTTTAGGGGATTCGTGCTTGATTTTCGTATCCATGTAGGAATTAGGACTTGCCGAAGTTAGGGGTGTTCACCGGAGGCTAGTGGTGCCGCCGTGCATGTGTACGGCGGTGGATCTCATGTCAGTATCGTTGGTTCGTGCATCTCGAGTCATTCTCGAGTTTATCTGGGGGTTGCTTCGTGTTATTTCGTGCGCATAGGGTTCCTAATGTTGGATTGTACTTAGTTTAAATTTAAAATTACAAAAGAAAAAAAAAGAAAGAGGGGAAGAAGGAGAAGGTGTTACATGAAGGACGCGGGTGATATAAGGGGTTACTCGAAGTACTTCTCGAGATTTAGCAGGGGAAGGTTCGGGTTTTTTTTCAAATTGAAATGTTTGAAATAAAATGAAGTTAATCAAACTTATGATTTTATCAGAGTTTAAACATTTTAACTTTTAATAAACGTTCGACAAACTTAAGTTAAAACTTTATACAAGTTCAATTATTTAGTTAGTGTATAACAATGCTTAAACTCTTGACTAATATTTTAATTAAGTAATTAATTTAAGTAAGTATAAAATTAATGATCGTCTAAAGTTGTAGTTAATAATAAATTAGTTCCAAAATTTAAAGAAGACTTTTTAATGTTTAATTGAGTTGAACAATTAATATCAATTAATTATTTTAGAAAGAAATTACATTAGAATTAGAATTAGAGATTCGTTAATCAATGAATTATGTGATTAATTAAATTGTAATTAACTACATAAGTTAATTTATGAATGCTTAATAGATGATTTATTAAGTAATTTAATTATGAATAATGAATTAATTAATTAATTAAGTAATGGATAATTAATGATTTAAGATGATTGCTTATGGATAATGGCGTATATAGAATCTCTAATTTGTGATAATTACTTGGTGATATTCTGTGATATTGCTCTTGATATATATATATATATATATATATATATATATATATATATATGATGATTGTGTATGATTTATCTGTGATAAATGTTATTTGGCTTCAAAGTGTTGAATTTAACTGTTTAAATTTATTTGACAATTTGGCCTTTAAAATGGCATTGGATTTCGATGCGACAGGGAGTCGGATTCTGGTTAGTTATCCGAAACCCACATCGAATCATAATGATGAATCTTTACAATTGATACATTTATTTTATCTATGAATCTATGAATAAAGATAAGCATTATAGTTCATACCGCTTATCGATATGATTATATCTGTGATGATTGATGCTGTGCACTATTGTGTAAAACCCCTTGGACTACACTATACACCCACAAATATGGATTGCACGTGGAAATTGGTTGAGTCACAGATTTTTTAAACAAATTTAAAATATGAATTTTTGAATTCAAATGATTTTTGGAATGGATCAGGTTTTAAAATGAAAAGCTTTTGGAGAAGGATTTCTAAAATAAAAGTTGTTTTGAATAACTTAATAAAGTTTTGAAACTTAATAATTCAGTTTAAATTTGAGTTCAGATTTTGAGTTTAAATTCTATTTTGAGAATTTATGAAGTAAAAGGTCATACAAGTTATATGAGTTTTTAAACCATTTTTAAATTATTTTTTTTGGGAATTAAATTTAACCCAAGTTTGATAAACTTTAACTTGTATAATGGAATTCGGATTTTTCCAAAACGAAAACTGTTTGTTTTCAAATGATAAGAGCTTTCATATAAGAAATGAATTTCCAATTTGTATTGTAGGAATTTCAAATTTGAAATGAAATGGTTTCCAAGTTATGAATGAATCTTTGGAATGTGTTTTGAAAGCTACGAGTTAAATCTTTTATTTAAAAGATTAAGTGAGTTAATCCAATAAAAATGGAAATTGTTTTGAAATCCATGGATGGATCTTTGTGAAATTGGATAAACTTTGTGAAATGAATCTTTTTGTTTAAAGATTTGAAACGGTAATTGGGTTAAACCATTCGAAATAAAATTTTGAATTTTGAGTTGTGACTTAACTGAAATCCATATCCATATGTTTTTAAACTTTACGCTCATTATTCGGTTTAGCCGGGAGAGGACCTTTGTGTCATATAACCATTCCGAATAATGGTACGTCGTTATGGATAGCATTTGAAGACCGGTGGTGAAGACCAGATATTTGCGAGAGCGATAGGATAACCTATCGACTGTCTATGCACTGAGTAGCTACGGTATAGAGATTCCCTAAGTGATGGGAAGTCCAATCGGGATTGTGGATACCCGGATTGCAAGGGCTTCTTCGAAAGTGCCTTCGGTTCTGTTCGAGCCCGGAACAGACTTGTATGGTCGTGTGTCTGACACTACACCTTGAGATATAAAGCTGATTTCTTTCAAATACATTTCTGCTTGGTGGCGAAGAATTAATTCTCTTAACTTAACACCCTTCTCTGAGACGTACGAGCTCAGAGGTTATGTAATTGAAGTTTATCAGCAATATACTCCCAATTTGGTAGTGTGGCATGCTAAGTGTTGTCGTGTGTTGATGATCATTTGTGATCAAAGCATGGATTTTGTATAAAGCGTAGCTTTGTGGACGAGACCTCATCGAGCCTCACAAACCGGTAATGGTCGAAACAGGAAAGATGCGGCAAGGTTTCAGAGGTAGCTCCCTAGGGTATGACCATTCCTTCTAGAAAAGGGTAGTATCATGGTATGGTGCCCAGATACTTACTCATGTAGGAATTGTAGTATATTTATTACTATGTGATGTTGTTGGTATTGAGGATCCTCGGTTAAAGGTCCCAAAGGACGGAGGGTGGTATATCTTAGGTTTTATTCCCCGGGAAGGGGTTAGCCGACCTTGTGTTAGCAGAGAACTGAGGGATGGTTCTCGGGGCGTCCCTCCAGAGGCGTACCCATGTGGCAATGGGAAGTTCCTTGGCCTGACCATTTGTTGGAAAACCCAAAGAAACAATACGGGCCCAGTACGGTTTTAGTTGTATAACCTGCCATGGAATGTGGCGGTAACCTGCTATTGAACATGGTAGTTATAGTAGGCATAAGTTTGAAATGCCTATGCTGGCCAAGATTAATATTATACTTTCGAAATGTTTTCTGCACTATGCACTAACAATAATATCAAATTTTTTTCGCGTATCAAGAATGTTTGACTATCATAAGGAGAAATCTCCTCCAATTCTGCATTTGCATTGTGTGTGTGGCAAAAGGTCTTATGGTAGTTTTATTTTCTAAAAGCATTGCAGATTTCAAATTTAGATTCTTTTGTTGTTTTTAAAAGGTAAACTATTTTCGTTTGCTCATACTAGTCCCACGACTGACCCGGAGTTTATTGTTCCTTTCCTAAACTCTGGGTGCCCACAATTTTCCACACGGGCAGTCTAGAGTTTGGTTTTTTAGATAGCCGGGTAGTAGATATCGTTTGGTAGCTTTCAGCTTTTTATTTGATATATTTTGAAGTCTTTGGAGCCCACGAAAGGATTTGCTCATCTTGGTGCAAACTTGATGGTGGATCGAGATTGGAGTTTGGAGCTTTGTCTTTGGAGCTTTTGGATCAGAGTTGCAGTATTGGATTCTGTGAAGACTTATCTTTTATTGTGTCATGTTCCGCTGTATTTTGTGTCGTATTCTCTGATGTCGATGATTATCATTGAATCAAATCGTTGTATTGGATATTGTATTCATGTTGTATCAATGATATCATCTTTTATTTCCACCGTGTTATTTATCATCTAATGTTGTTGTAAGCTCCGACAATACGAATTTGATGTTGTTGTCGGGCATCGAGTTCGGGTCGTGACATCTACATAGTAAGTTGGATACTGTAGTGTGAATGGTAGAATTTTTCTGGATAACTTAAGCTAAATATGGTGTGCGGAATGGTCATTAGAATATTAATTAATTTAACCGGCCCTACTAGGTCTAGGTTCACGTTGTGCCTAAATCTGGACTAACAGTCAACCTCAACGGTTGATCGTAGCGGTCCACCGGTTGACCTAATAGCAGTCGTTAGCTAAGTGGATTTGGGCCGAACCCGGACCTAGAACGCGGCTATAAGTCACATCCAAACCATCAGCCTCCGCACCCCCTCATTCTCTTCCTCCTCTCCATTTTCAGCAGAACTCCATTTCCACCTCTCCCTTTCTCCACTTAACCAAAGCCTCTCTCCTCCATTCCTCCACCAAGGAATACCAAAATTCTTTCACCTCGGATCTTGCTCTACCATTACTTCGGATCTGAACACTTTTCTCCCTTTTTCCAACTACCTCTTAGCCTATGGCACCGCCATGCACCGACGGCTCTTCCTCTCATCATCCCGGCCTCACCCCACAAGCAACCGCTTGGCTTGACCAGAGCGAGCAGAAGATCACCACTTATCTCGCAATGACGGACTTTGATTTTCTCCACGGGAGACCAATGAAATTCGGAGATTTCGCTGCTCTTAGGGTTGAAGAGCTTTTCCTCGTGGTAGGACTTACACCGATCCTTCGCTTTGAGACTTATGAACGGGAATATTACCCATGCTATGCTCATCTTTTTGATGCATAGATGGCACAGAATTTTGATGATGGCAATAGTTATATTGAGTTTGAGGTGAAGGGAGCTCAAATCGAGATGATAGATGATGTTCTCATTGGGATTTTGGAGAAATCTACAGTAGGCGCAGATTTGGATGACATAGGGATGCCTGATCTTGAGATTCTATAGTGGATCTTTTCTGAAAATGTAAATGATTGGAGGACCGCCAATTTGCGATCGGTTGCTCGTCTTGTGGTGTGCATCATTCAGCACATCATTCTAAAGACGGGAAACCTCGACCAGATCTATACCTCAGTGCAGAGAGTCGCCTATTCTATTATTGGCGGCATGGCCATCAATTCGGCTCATGTTTTGATGCTCCATATAGTCAATTAGGGAGTTGGTACCCCAAGGACTCACTTTCCATTTTTGTCAGCAACTCACTCGAGTGTTTACGCACTACGAGGTAAATTTAAGCGGAGAGCCAATATTAAGGATGGTCCCTCCTGCCATCGACAGACCACTATTGAGAGGATGAATATTCCTTTACTGCCTATCGCACCACCTATACCAGCATCAGAGCAGCAGCAACAGTAGCAGAGAACCAAGGGATACTTGAGTCCTGAGCTTGTTGTTATTCGTCAAGTTCAAGCAGAGCTCCGAGAGGTTGTGGCAGTACAGCAGTGCCAGGGCGTAAGATTGGATGCTTAGCCTCCATGCTACGATCATTCAGTGGTCGCGGCAATGGCTCAAGCTCCAGCCGTGAAGCGAGACCTTCTCATAGTTCATAGGCAGTTTTTTTATTTATGATTGTTATATCTTTTTATTTCCAGGATTTGTTCTTTTGTTTTAGGTTGTTGCGTTATAAAACTATTAGTTGTCTCTTATGAAAGGCACGCATGATAGTATGTGTTTCTATTCATTTTCTGCGTTATTGTTTCTAGATATGCAAACAGCTCTTATATATATATGCATAGTAGAAAGCAATATAAATATGAGAATTCATAAAGACGCTTAACTAGCAGCAAATGCGATATAAGACTGGAAGTTCATAATATTTGGGAAATTTAGCGAAAGACATTATAAAGTTATTTTGATATCACGGATCATTGCCCAAGTTCCTTAAAAAATAATTTTTTTGAATAATAGATTTGTTGAATTTTTTAAATATAATGTAATTTTTTTGGGTAAATGTTAGTTGTAGAATTTTGAAATTTAGTTTATGCATTTAGTGCTTAATCGACTTCTGATTACACTGAAATTGTGGTGTGATTTATTGAAAGTTTTTAGAAGGAAAATATTTTGAAATTTTTTCCCTTGATTTGAAAAGTTCCCTTTTGAAAAAGAAAAAAGTTTTGCATTTTAGTTTTTTTGGGTCTTAAACTATTTTTAGAGCTTTTGTTCAAAATTTTATTTCACGAGAAAACGTTCATCTAAATATTTTAGGATTTTATTTTTCAAATGATGTACAAATTTTAAAAGTGAGAAATATTTTGTGAAAATTTTGATTTTGAAAGCTACATGTTAGGCGTAGAGAAGACAAATAGAGTTAGAATTCGCAGATTTAGCGGTGCATTAGGGTCGACAATGCGATAAATGCAAGCGAGGACCTCTTTGACACTAGCCATCATGGATACTAAGCTTTAGGGTATTAAAAATTGATTCATTGAGTAGAGTTCGGCCCCTGCTACGCAGCTCCAATGATGAGTTAAGTGGGGAGCCTGGACCCCTTTACTAGTAAGAGGAGCTTTACTCATCTGGTCCCCTAGCTTTATATTTGGTCATGAAGAGCCTTAGCAAGCAAAAATCTGTTTTGGCCTTGGAATTTCTATTTTCATACCTTATTAACGGCGCGCGAGTCTATTTTAGATCTAATTCCATTTTAGGGCTTGAAAATAAGTCTCCTTATACGTTTTTTACATGGAAAATTTAGAGTAAATCTGGGGCAGTGAGGAAATTTCCACTGTACGAAGGGTATAGGAAGATTATAGAGAGGTAAGAATGTTAAATTCTCTGCCTAAATTCCTTTTTGGCATAGGAGTAATGTTTAGAAACCGATTTTTTGATGTGTTAGATTATTGGATGGTAGGAAGTCGATGCAAAATTGGTTGCTTCGCACTTCTATTTGTAGGAGTATGGGAGCTTTGGTTGAAAAGATTTTTCAAAAGCTGCACACAATAGAACAAAACAGCCAGTATATATGTAGGTTATTTGCATCATGTTTTCAAAAATGTTTACAAAAGAAATGCATTCATATAGGAGGATCCGATTTAGAATCATGCTGCATAAATATTATTTGTATAGTGGTACAGTATTTCGCTATACAATTGTGCAGTTTGATTACAAAACTAGTTGTACACTCACTGGTTCCATAGTTTAGGATAATTAGGATCCAATTTGTTGACTTAGTCATCAGTTAAATTTTGGAGACGAAATTCTATTCAAGGGGGGAAGAATGTAACACCTCGTAATTTGGCATTAGTTATTAAATTAATTAGTTAATTAATTAATCAGGCTCCAAACATGGAATTTTTGCAAATAATGGAATTTGACCACGAAATTTGCACCATTGCGTTCACTGTGAAATTATAAGCAACTTTCATATTTAGAGTTTTGTGATCGGAGTCCAAATGAAGAAGTTACGGACGAAAAATGAATTCGGAACGAAAATAAATAAATAAGAAAAATTAACGTTTACAGTTATTCACCCGGGCCCATAGGTCGACCATTCACTACGACCGATCGACATGTAGTGGTTAACCGAAGCATATAAGGCGGTCAACTAGTTAGGTAACCGCGTGCGCAATAACCCTAGCCCACAATGACCCGAATTCAATATAATTCGATCTAACGGTTCTGGTTGATTCTAGTGCCTATAAATTCAGGCATAACCATCCCTTCTCTTCTGATATTTTTAAGGAGGCACATAGCGAGGCCTTACCATTTCTTCTTCTCCATTTTCTTTCTTAATTATAAAGATAAGATATTTTTATCTATATTCATACAAAGGAGAAGAGTAAAAATCTAATAAAAAGGAGAAGAGAATCAACCATATGCATATTTGGGTTAATTTATATATTTATGTATATTTGTATCTTTTCTCTCTCTCTATCCCAAATCTCTTTTAAGATCTACAATTCTAATGTATATATACCCTTTTATACATATCTCTTGAATTAAAAAGGATTTGGAGATGAATCAAAAGTTCGACTTAGATCTGGAGATTTGGATCACTTTTAAAAGGTGAGTGGAAAATTTTGTAGATAGTTATAACAGGAAATTATTGTCAAGGACGAAATTTCTCATCTTTTATCCTTAAGGATAGACCTTCAGTATTTTAGCCTGAAGGACAACTTTCTTTAGGTATCAGTTTTTAGTTATTGATAGAAGTTTTTAGGTATCAGTTTGTAGTTATCGGTAGCACTTTTTAGGTACCAAGTTTTAGTTCGGTAGCAGTTTTGGAAGAATGTTTGTCCTTATGGATAATTTTGGAAGAATGTTTGTCCTTATGATTAAGTTTTTGTAGAATGTTTGTCTTTGTAGTTAAAATATTGGGGCCATGTCCTTGAGGCTAAATACAATTTTTTGTCCTTTAAATTGATTCTCCCTTGTTATAATATAAAAATGATAATGTTGGTGTTTATTTGATTTTTATGCTTAATTGGATAATTGTATATGAGTTATAGGCACAAATTGAATATGATCTGAATATAATAAATATTGCCTACATATTCTTTATTATAATTTGATTTTGAATTGTTTACAACTTGATATAGAAATCAGTCCCAAAAGTATGAATTTAGAATATTGATTTGAATGAAATTTATTCTAGATCAGAAATAGGTTGTATAATAATGTTATAAATTTGGATTATTACCCTAATCTTGTTGGAATGTAAACTTTTCCATGTTTGGAATTTTTGAAATTTAGGTCCATTTAATATTTGTAAATTAGTTTGATTTCTTTCCCTTATAGAAAAATACAACGTTTGATCTAACAAGGAATAGATGCAAATAGAAAGAGAAAGAGATGTAAAGTATGAATTCATGATTATTCCTTGTAATTTCAAACAATGTAATCTTTTAAAGTTAGATCTTTTGTTTTGGGCTAATTTATGGAAATTATAGCTGATAATCTTTTTATATATAATTCTAATAATTTAATATGAAAAAGAATATTCTAGTAAAGATATATAACTAGAACATATTTGATAAAAGTAAACATTTGTACGTAATTCACTACGCTTATAATAATTAAATAAAAAGCTAATAACGCCGCTTGCACATAATATTCGCGTTTAGGATAATTAACTAATGAGAATGGAATTTAAAAGGTTGTAACTCTAATAAATAGGGAATAAATGGCAATAAATATGGGAGTTGCAATAATTTGATAGGGTAAATGTATTAATAGAACTGATAAAAATGGAATAGATATAAAATGTTACTAATTTTAAATTAGTAATCATACATAAATGTCTTAGGAAATGTCAGTTAGTATTTTATAGACAAAATGACATTTATGAGCATTAAACGAGGATTTATGGGTAGATAAATGTTTAAGGTAAATCTTTTTTCGTTAAAAAAAGGAATTAGTAAGCTAAGTCTAAAGTCTACCTAAAATAATATAAGTGAAGACTTAGAATGGTTAATTGGACAAATTATGTTAGTGATGAGGTCAATAGAGTCACTCGATGGAAGACTATCTTTCTCTTGAGGATACCGGCAGTCGGTGCACTTACCACTAATGTGTGATATCATTAATCCTAGGACCAAGAAAGATGTGAGAGATTAGGCCTGCTTTCTTAATTAGAAAGTATCAGTTGGTCCAAATTTGGAATTAGAAGCGGTGAGGGATATCTCCATAGAGGTCAGCTTTTGGTTTGAGGTCTTAAGTGGCTGTAGGGTCCGTCTCTTTCCTAAATGGAAGTATTAAGTAACCTAGCGAGATTCCAAATAAATAAGGATATCTCTAAAAGGGTTTACTTTAGGGTTGATGTCTTAAGTGGCTGTAGGGCCTGCCTCCTAACCAATAGAAGCAACCTAATAAGATTTCATATTTATAATTAAAGAGTGATAGTGGATATCTCGGGAAGGGTTCGCTTCAGGTTTGGGGTCTTAAGTGACTCAAGTGTTCTCTTCTTTCCTATAAAAGAAGTATTAAGTAGCACAATGATATTTCCAAGCAATATCAGCTAGATAGTACCAGTAAGGAGTCCACCTTGGGGTTAGGTATTCATTTACAAAGGCCCACCTATAAATAGGTGTTAAATGGTCAGGGGTCTACCTAGTCCTTATTAATGAGGTATGCGTTACTTGGGTACAATGTCTCACATTGCTAAGGCCATAGTAACGATAGTACCATTGAGGAGCATGCCTTGGGAATAGGTCTTAAATGATGGGGTCTGCCTTAATTAAGGTCTTAAATGACGAGGGTCTGCCTATTTTCCAATATAAGTTATTAAGTGGCTTGGGCACTCTTTATTACATGGCTATAATTTTATCGGTAATAGATGTGGTAATAGTTGGAAATTAAATGTTGGAAGCCTTAAATAGTGGTTAGAGGTCTTTATAGCTAGGACCTACCGACCATTGATAACATTGTTAGGAAACCACATTGAGAATAGGTCTTAAGTGACGGGGTCTACCTTACTTAAGGTTTTAATGGAAGAGTCTATCTATTTCTCCTTTTAATATTATTATAGAAGCCCACTTCATATTTAGAAGTATTAAGTGGCAAATGGGTTTGGAAATATTAGGTGGTTGATAAGGCTTCATCAGTATTTTGTACCTTGGGAAGGGGTAAATAAGTAATCGCGTGTGCAATACAAGGTTAGATTAGAATTGCTCACCTGGACATAACTATTAAATGGAAACCAATTGGTATAAATTTTTATTATGGATAGTGTTTATATTTTTCTAGTCACTAGAACATTGTTCTGACCCTTCTCATTACAACCCATAGGATAGATTTAGAGGAACAGGTCGCTGGAGCTGGATGTTCTTTATTGTTGGAAAAGTCTTCTTTCTCTCATGCTGGATGCTGGTATGACAATCTACTATCAATGAATACCATTAATTTCAAGTTAGCAGTCATCGTCAGTATTATTATCATGTTATTGTTACTGCTGTAAGTTTAGATTTCTATCAATCTCCGATAATGCTCACACTTATTTACAAGTACCAAATTCAACGATCTGTACTTTGATGGACTTAGGTTTCGATTTTTGTCAAAATTTAGGTCCACTAAGGGGTTAATACAGTTTTACAACATGGATAAAGGGTATTACTCTTGGGGTAACTTATAGAAGAGAGAAGAAGGAGGTGAATGGGTGATGTGGTATTAAATTTATGGAGGGTATGGAGCTTATGGGCATTTTGGTAATTTTATAATTCCATTTTATATAAAACTAACTCAATTTTCTCTCTCCCTTCTCAATTTCATTTTTTGCCTTTTAAAAAAAAATTCAACTCCTTCTGTAAGCTTTTAAAGTTTTAATGGCTTCCTCTTTCTTTTTCCCTAAGTTTAAAAATCAATACTTTTCTGTTTAATCCTTTAAATACTTGTTTAGATCTTTATTCCTCCTTCTACACCCCTTCCTCTTTCATAAGCATATACACTTCCTTTCCAAACTATGCCATGCCCAACCTACCCTTTAACCGAGCCTAAAGGCCTTTGGCTAAGCCTACTAGCCTTCTCTTACTAAAAATTGAGTTTTGGTTTTGAAAATGCAAGATCTAGAGTTTATTTCAAAGTTTTAAAAAGATTTGGTTTTCTTTCATAATTTTGGCGAGTAAAAACTCATAATCTCTTATTAAAATTACATCTTTAAGGTATTAGCATTAGTGTGTGATATTGCTTGGTTATTGGATACTTACATGCTTGTATGTGATTTTATTTGTGCTTGTGCTTGGAATTTGCCTTAGACTTGATAAATAAGTCTAAATGTGTTATGGATACAAAAAAGTTTGGATTTTTAGGTTATTTGTGGTTATTGTTGCGTTGTATGTTCTAAGGACAAGTGTATGTAAGAGTTTGCTTAGGAAAGTTAGCACCTTTATATGGTTTGGCGACTTGGAACCCTTGTGTCTAAAACTACGGTTATTAGTTTTAAAAATAAAATTGTTTTCAAGTTCTAAATTTTATTTTACTTTTAAAAACTCTTACCTTATGTTTTGGAAATGTTAGTAAGTTTTCCAATGTTAATTTTTAAAAGTGAGTGTTAAAAAATATTTTCTAATCATGGTATCCATAGCGATAGTCGCTATGGATACAGTTTGTTAAAAGTCCACTTTTTACAGTTAAGTTTTTATATTTAAAAACACTTTAGAATTTTTGTATAAAACTTAATCAATAGTGATTAAAAAGTTAATTAAGATTAATTAACTAATTAAGTTTATTAATTAATAATTAATTAAGTATTAAACATGGTTTATTAATTATAATTAAGTAGATATTAATTACTAATTAATTATATTTTAAAAGTTGGATTAATTTTAATTAATTTTTGATTAAGCAAGATAATTTTTAATTAATTATTAATTAAGTACATGATTTATTTTAATTAATTATTAATTAAGTATAGGGTTAATTATTAATTAATTATTAAGTAAGTGTTTAATTATTCCAATTATAAATTAATTAAGGGTTTTAAATTATAAATTAATTATTTATTAAAGGTAAATTATTTATTAATTAATAATTTAGTTAAGTTAAACTTAATTAAGATTTAATTTTGATTTTAAAAAGTATTTAACTTGTAATTAATTATTTAAGAAGAGGTTTAAGTTCTTAATTACTTTATTTTTCAAGAATCAATTTTTTAAAGGCAGCTTTCTTTTACAAAGAATAGAATCGAATACAAGGGATTCTATTGCCGATACCACCAAGTAAACATACAAATGTGATTAGGTTATAATGTGATGCCTCACCCCAAGACCCACACTAAAAGAGAATATTACAAAGTAATGTTATCGGCTAGTGCAGAGATTAAGGCTGGTTAGGAGCGACCATCCATGAATTTTACTTAAGCGAGCATTGACACATCGATCAATGTGCTATGCATTTCTTGAATCAAGTGGAATTGACCTATACAATCCAAGCTTAAAACAAAACTACGGTGGCTATATAATAAAAATTCAGAATAATGTATAATAATATACAGACCACAGAATACTAGATCAGTGATAGCGGAATATAATAGATTCAAATCTGAACCGACACATAATAGATACAAGATGCAGACTACACATATACAAAGTGCTACATCTCAAAATGAATGTGTACATAAAAGATGTCTAGCTCGACACAAGATGAAATATAATGTCAACTATATATATATATATAGGACGACAAAAGAAAACCATTGGCTAAAAGATAAGATAGCCACTCTAAAGCCTCAAGCTGAAGAACGTGAAACATCTCGGTCTGACTCGAATATTAAAAATAATAATAAACATGTCAGTTTGGACTAAGATAAATGTGTTATCAAAACTGAATGATAGATAAAGTAATCTAGATCTCAATTATAAGAATATATCGAAAAATATCATACACGCCTCAATAACTTCAAATCACCAAACGCAAAAACACATAATAGCTTCTTAAAGGCAAAAACCTTCGAAATGATTTGGTGATAATCCAACAACGTTAAATCTAGAAATCTCACAAATAGAAATCCAAAAATCTCATAAATAAGGGGGACGCCAAACTTTAAGATTGGTGAAATAAATTCACCTACATGCATGTAGCTCCAAGTTAAACGTGTAAGTCTATAAACATCAAAATAGATACGAGGCCTATAAACATCAAAATAAGAGCAAGTCCTATAAATGTCAAAATAGATACGAGACCTATGAACTCCAAGATAGGAACAAGTCCTACAAACTACAAGATGGGTACAAGACCTATAAACATCAAAAATAGGAATAACTCCTACGATCTCCAAAGGCGGGTCATACCCATCAAAAAGTGTTATATACTTTTATATAGTAATCGAATAGATAACGACTAAGTGCCCCATACCACAAGGGTTTATCCAAACGCTTACTATACAATAGTAAACTCCACCTATGTGTGTAAATGGATCAATCAAATAAGTTCGAGAATTAACCGGTAAAACAAACGCGAGTGTTTCATATCACTCGTTTTATTAAACTATTTAAATCGCCTCCTCGTCTAATTGATAATGTGTAATTTTACATTAGTTTGAAATATGTTTATGAAACACTTTTGATTTGAAAACTACTATATATCTTTAAGAGTCGTTGGTGTAAAAAATTCATAAGTAGGTATATTGAATACATGCATATTGAACAATTACTTCCAAATTGATTTAAAACCATACTTGGTATAAACGTGAATATAATATAGCTATGTACATATTTTTCATTTTCTATTATCTAAAAACATATGTACATATGTATGTGTGTGCATAACATGGTATTCAATATATTTTTGGAAATGCTTGATTTAAAGATTCTCTTCAGAAAACATAAGCTGAAAAATTATGCAATAAAATCATATTTGTTACTCCACATGTCCATAGAAATAATTCTATGGAAAATATCTCCAAGATGAATCCATAATTCAATATTCAAAAAACAAGAAATAAGAAACCAATACCACCAAACTTAGACACCATCATCATGTCTAAAAACAATGCAATTCAATCTGAATAAATATATAAGTTGCTAGATCCATATAATCAAGCTCTATATCATTTCCAAATAAATTATATCAAATAACAATTGTGTGGAAATGGAAGCCAAGAGAGTTACAAAAAAATTGCATATAGAATAGGAAGCGAATGACATAGAGCAGAACAATCAATGGTGAAGAGAAAAATGGATCAAAATGTTTTCCATGAAGCTGTAACAACTCTAGGCAGTCACATCGGTGCACCGGTTTCCCATTCTGGTCCACTGGTATGACTGATTCCTAGAGCCATTTTAGCACCAAGCACTCCTTCAGCCATCTACGCGGGTGAGGGATCGATTCTATAATGTAGTAAAATGGTTCTGGGGTGATTTTGGGTATAAATACAATCATCTAACACTACAATATGTAATCAAAAGAGGCTAATCATCTAGGGCTATATTCATTGAAATTTTGAACATTATAGTTTGAGAATACTATGATAGTCAGAACTCAAATCATCCATAGATTCATTTTGTCCTATGAACAACAACATGCAAATTATTCTAGAGTAGAAGTGCGATCCATGCTTAGATTGCTAAACCCCTACTGTTAGCATTTCACTCAAGTCTTGACCAATAATGAAGATTTGGGTGGATTTTGTATTTAGGGGAAAAATCTTAATTTCTTTCCTTCTTTAAGGAATAATGAATGTGTATCAAAATGAAAAGAATGGCCTTGTAGAGAGGAGTATGTAGGGGTTTTAATCTCATTTTAATTAAGCATGAGTTGGTTATTATCTAGGCCCAATAAAGTGCATATATCACCATTATTTGCTTTCATTTAATTAAAAAAAGAATCCTCATCTTGTAAATGAAAACTTGCTACCCAAAACCATACAATAGAAAAATAATATGATTACTATTTATATATCCTTTCGATAATGGATTTATTTTTAAATTTCCCAAAAATATAGATTGGAGTTTCCTTAATACATCACTTTCTCGATTTAAAATTATTCTATACTTATTCAATAAGACCCAAAAGCCCGGGTTGTTACAGACTCCCCATCTAAAAAGAATCACGTCCCCGCAATTCCATTTTGGAAATTTTTTTCTAACGTATATGTGTACAATGTTAGAAGTAGCATCTTTATTGTATTCATTTGGCACTTTCTAGTTAATAATTATGATTATTTATAATAACCTTACACAACCGTATCATTTAGTCGTAAAAAGTTTTCAAACCAACCACTCTTTATAGGTCATCACACCATACAATTTAACATTTAAGAATAATTTCTCTTAAAGTTGAACTTCAATAACTATAAAAATATTCCATATGGGGTGTATAAGTTTTAACTTATTATTTACTCTCCCAGTTCAAAATAAAAATTCCATAGGCTAATGTTGCTTCCTCAAATAAATAGAACTACAAAATCATAAATCTACTAGTGTATTGTATTAAAATTTCATAATTTTAAATTTTCAAGTTCAAGACCATTAGAAAAAGAAACAAAATAAATTACACAAATCACTTTCTATAAAGTTTAAGATGAATTCATTTTCCCAAAAGCTAAAAGTCACAACAATATATAAATGCTTTTTCGTACATGTATTCTTATTACAAAATAGACTATTACAGAGGAATTTTTTTCCTTTGTTATAGTTACTTTAGAACTTATCCTTTTGTAATTTTATATGCCGGAATCCAATTACCTTATTTTCCTAATTTGTTTGAGTTCCCGACTCTTCACTAAAAAATGAAATCCTTGCATTTATTATAGTAAACACATGTATGAGTAAGTATGAATATATACGTGCATTGCTATATTGGCCTTAAGTGCTTTACGGACCCAAAATGAGAAATGTTATTATTTTATATTTATTCTCCATTATAAATTGAAAATTTTCATCAAAATCATATTTTAGAAAGCGTAAACAAAAAAGATGATTTCCTAGAATTTATCAAAACCATCGATATGTCAAAAATTTTCCATCTCCTTCAAGATGGGGATATTTTTATAAAAAATTTATACACCGTTAATATTAAAACAAATTATTACTAAAGAAAAAATATATTTCATTTTAACAACTAATTTCAATATCGGCTATTTTCAACTAATACAACATAAGTTGAAATAATTTGAGATAAAAATGTATTTTATTACAAGTTTCTATTTATAATCCCTAAATGAACATGACTTTATTATTTACATTTTTATATTATCACTAGTTCCCTATATCCAATCGTCTCATATTTTCAAAGTTATTCTCATATCATCAATATAAGAATTACGTTCCTCAAAATGGATATTCATTGAATGTTTTTTCCAAATCTATTGAAATTTGGAATTTAAAATTAAAAGATATCCCTTATTAAAAATATATCCTATTTTTATTCAGATTGCTAACGCATTCCGCACATTCGCATCAAAAAATTACTTAATCAGAACAAAATTTCAATCAATGAATGCTTATCAAGAATGACAAAAAAGCACGAACAACATAGATCATCGAAATTGAGTACAGCTAAGACATAAAGATAACTAGGATATATCCAGCCATGACATAAGTATTCAAAATAAATGTAAGGGAACAATAACATAACGATGACATCAACACAATAGTCTAGAAAACAACCATGAAATAAAGACAATGCCATCAAACAAATCTACATTGCTAGTGCCAACCCCCTTCTCTTGAGTCTTAACCAAGCCACAAAGACATGTCAGCAATGATTTAATAACTCTAAGCTCCTTCTTTTGTTCCTTCCTAACCCTCTGGATCAACTGCTTCTACTACTCCAACATAGATAGAATGTGAGTCTCAGATGGAGAGGTGAGCATAAATGAGCCCCTAAGTAGAGAAGAAGGCCTGTCAGTGCCTTGCTAGAAATATGGATGGACATACATCTCAATGGTAATCTCATCTAAGGTAGCCGGAATATTCAAGGCTTTAAGAACCTTACTGTCGAAGACACTAGAATTAGGACGTCTAATAGGAGTATCATCATCTAAACCAACCCCAAAATGCCTAAGAATGGTAGAAATAAGGTTCCTCTAAGGGTTGTACCTCCTCTTATCTCTGACCTTATTTTCAATCAAGTTGTTCATTATCACACTTGCCCAACTCACTTGAACACCTCCAAAAATAGCACAAGTAGCCTTCTGAACCTATAACATCCCCTATTTGGATGCCCAAGCTAAGTACTACAGATATTACTGTCATCCATAGTATTAACTTCCGGTGACCAAATATGGTAATGTTAATGGTATCCATAATATGAGAAGCACTTGAACATGAAATAAAATCATCACAGATTAAAACATTTTTTTGATTACATTTCAAAATAACATTTCATATCCAAGTAATATAATCCCAAACTTTTTCTAGGTTTAGATCAAATATAATTATTACAAAACACACCAAAAGCGACATATGAAGATGCCCCCTTGGTTGACCAGAGTTGAGAGTATTATACTATCATAATTGACACAATACAACACATCAGAATAAACAAAATAAAACAACAACCCCTAAATAGCTATCCATCAGCCACCTACTCATCTTCGGAAGCTTTAATCGCCAACCCACTAAAAACTTGAAAATCCTCAACCCTTAACCTACTTAAATCCATTTTGAGCACATAAGAGTTTAATGGAAAAAACATAAACTTCGATTCAGACATAAAGTCTGGTGTGAATAATACCATACATCTCGGTTATTTGATATTAAGTGAGATTATGCCACTTAGCGAAATGGGTTTCCCCTCATTAGTATCCTTTTAAAACATATCATTTGCAAATCATAATCTTGCAACCAAAACTGTAAAGCATTATCACGTAAACATACATATTAGGTAACAAATGAACTATCTGTCCGAACATTATAGTTTTGTTTGGCTAACTACTAATCTTTAGCTGACTCGGGCCTACCAGATTATATATAACCAAATAATCTAACACCTGTTAGATAATCCTCTTTTGGACGGTCTGTCCCTAACTTAACTTTTCGTAGGGTCACCTAATCCTAATGGTTTTGTGGGCACACCAATAACCTAACTTTGTACAAATATATTCCCTTCCGTGTTTAATATGATTTTAGTCTTACCTATGAAAAAGCTTTACACACTGGAATTTTGGACTAAATTAGCTGGGGCTAATAGCTAATGTATAGGGCACGGCCCTATACCAGTCCCATTTGGTATACAAATATCCGCGTCATTTCACTTAGGGTAGTCTTTCCTTAAATTTTCCTTGAAAATCCTTTTCATCTCATATTGATTTAAACCTTTAAATCATACTTTAAACATGGAAAATATATACTCTATGCTTTACTCAAAATCACCTTGCCATGTATATATACTTTACACAAATCTTTTTTGATGAAAACATTTAAACCTTTGGAAGTACCCCTTTCGAATCCATTGAAAAATACCTCTTTCAAAACCAAATAAACCCTTCTTTATAACCTAGAATGAAAGGCCAAAACATTCCTTTCGAAATCATTCGTAATCTTTCTTTCGAAACCATTGAAAAACCTTTCTTTTGAAATCTTTAAAACCTTAGACATCCTATCTTTAAAACCTTTAACATTGCCTTTCAAAAACTTTGGAAAACCTTTCCTTTTAAACCTTTTGAAACCATTGGGGAACCACCTCTTTGAAACCTCCATTAAAACCTTTCGAAAGCACTAAACATTAAACCGTTCGAAAGTCTTTGGGTTCATGTAAACATATGGAACAACCTTTCGAAACCATTTAAAATTAACTCCTTTGAAACCTTTAGGTTCTACCTTCAACAGAACAAAAGGGTCATAAAACATTTAAGTCGAAAGCGCTCTTTCGAAAGCTATTCCTAAGTAAAGAAAGATGGTGTCCAAACCAATCCTTCTGAAAGTATTGGAGAAGTGGCTTGGGTTTTAAAACAAAATATTCCTTTCGAAACCATTGACTTTGAAAGGTAAGAAAGCGACAACATGTGATTTCGACCTCTTCGATAACATTTACTCAAAAACAAAAAGCGCAACCTCTTCGAAACCATTTTTTAAATCAATTTGATCCAGTCGAAAGCTAACCAAGTCGAAAGCATCCCTTTCGAAAGCAAAGAAGGTGCATTTTCAATTTAAAACAAAGTCATGTTTCGACCCCTATGGAACCTATGGTATTGACCTAGTTCCTTCCGCATTTGTCCAATTCACTATGTACCAAGTTATTAATACTTGTGCACTTGGTTCGATGGTATTGGAGGCGGGAGCTCTTAATCAAAACCCCTATGCCGAAAGAGGCGAAGCATGCCAAAAGCATGTAAAATCTGTTTTTAACTTAAAAAGAAATACTTTTTCAACTAACCTGCCTTATTTGTTAAAATATTATTTGTTGCTAATTTTCTTTTCTAAAAGTGCTGCCAAAATTTCAGAAGCAATTAATTTAAATAATTTACAAAATATCCCTTCTCTTTTGTAAATATATAAAACATTTAAGTCCCATACTTGAATAATTTTGTATATCTATTGAAACATTTAGGAAAATTCTACAAAAATTTTAGAAAATCATTTTTAATATGTTTTCTCACATATATTTATTTCAGACCTATAACATAAATAATTTAGCTGTAAATTATTTTAAACCCAAATAATCATTTTCTACACTAAAAAATTAATATAAAATCCACATTAATTAAAAAAATTATGAAAATCGTCTCTAAAGTATCATTTGTTCTTTAAATTTAAAGTCACAAGGAATTTGGATGTCGTTTAATAAGGTTTTCACATCGAAACGTATCGTAAAACCTATATGAATAATCATAATTTATAAACAATCATATATATATATATATATATATATATATATAAACATTCGATCACTCAAAAACATGCCTAAACATTGCAGAATAACTCCCATTAACATTAAAATTGAAAATAATTAAGAAATATGAGATGTAGTCATTATTCAACTTAGCTTTGAGATTAAGGTGTTTGGGATTTGAATAGCTTTGATTTGATTAATCTTCTTCCTTAGCTTTTCTTGTTTATGATCCTCTTTCTCGCTAATGTGGCCAACCTCAACTTTTAAAATTTTAGATTATGAAATGAATGTGTGGTATGAGATACATGAGTGTTTAGGGTATATGGTTATTTCTCCTTCCTATTTTACCCCTTTTCTATTTCATTTTAACTCATCTTTAGTTCATTGGTTTTACATGGCACAACTACCCTATGTTAACTCAAATCCCCCTAATCATCATATTATTTTATTTAATTTAGCTAATTAAATATCCTAAATGATGTTACCAAAAATTTGGGTCATTACAGACTCCCATCCTTAAAGAATTTCATCCTCGAAATTATGATAAGGTATATAACAAATCAATCAAAAAGGAAAAACATTCTATTAAATAAATCAGGATAAGCGTCTCTAATCCCGCTCTCAGTCTCCCAAGTACGGTCTCTCTCTCTCATCATCGCTCCATTGGACTTTCACTAATCTAACTGTCTTGATCCTTAGCCTCTTCTCATCTCTTGCGACTATACGAATTGGCTTCTTAACTATAGTCAAATCCGACTCTACTACTAAATCATCTAACTTAGTCGGTGAAATAGTAGTCTTTGGGTCTCTAACTCACTTCCTTAGATGACAAACATTGAAAACATCATGGACTCCTTCCAAACTATTCGGTAACTCTGCTCTATATGCGAGTTTCCCGATCCTCTCTATAACGAGAAAAGGTCCTACGAATCTCGGTGCAGCCTTCCCCGATCTTCCAAATCTGATCACACCCTTCATCGGTGACATCTTAATAAACACATGATCTCCAATAGAGAACTCCAAGCCTTTCCGTCTTCTTTCTCCATAACTCTTCTGCCTTGACAAGGCCTCCTTCATCCTAGCTCGAATCAACTCAATCTTCTCTGCAGCATCTGTAACCAAATCTGGACTAAGAACCAACCTCTCCCCAGTCTCTAACCAATAAACTGGTGATTTGCATGGCCTTTCATACAAAGCTTCAAACAGTGTCATCCCTATATAGCCTGATAACTGCCGATATATGAAAACTTGACTAAGTGTAGTGGCCTTCCAATGATCCTCCAAAATCTAACACACGAGCTATCAACAAATCTTCCAGGACTTTGTTAACCCTTTTCGTTTGCCCATCGGTCTATGGATTGTAAGCAGTACTTATTTGCTCAAAAGTTGGACAAACACCTCTAAATCTGATTTTATTTTCTAGTTAATTTTCGTTTGATTTGATTGACATGGGTTTTTCAAGTTCCAACATGTAATAGAATGAATTTAAGCAAGTGCAGAGACAGTTCATGAGTATAAAGTTTGGAAAGCGAACGAAGAAAGAAAATAACAAAGAGTTTTTATAGTGGTTCAGCCAGAATGAGCCCATATCCACTTTCTATTTTTTTATTCATTCATTGATTTGATTACAAGTACAAGATATATGTATTCTAAAAGAGTAAAACTTTGAATAACCAAAACGATGGATTCTCAGCAGAGTCTTCTCTTCTTTTCTCCAAAAATCCGTTCCTGTTGTCGTTGAGAAGCTCTGGTATTTATAGAGTGGAGTTGTGAAGTGTGGAGGTAGAGATTATAACCCTCTGAATCTGGTTTGGCATTTGGGCAGGAGTATTTGGTTTGGCATTTGGGCAATGGAGCTTGCCTGGCTATTCTTCCTTGTCTGGTTCGCTGCTTCTGCTTTGAAGCCTCCTATTTGATGGACCAAACATTTGATCTGGACCGAATGTCTGGTCCGGTGAAGGATGTGTCGTGCCGGACCAAATATTTTGTCCGGCATATCAGAGGATGCCGGACCAAACATCTGGTTCGGCATGCCGGACCATAAATTTGCTTCGACATTTTAGTGAATGCCGAACCAAGCATCTGGTCCGGTAGTTCTGTCTTCCATGTCTTTGTTTGCTTTTGCTCCCTTTCTTCCTTTTTTCTCCGCTTTTTGAAAAATCGAGCGAACACTTGCCCCCCAAAGTATGATGTGTAGTTACGCGATATGCTTTGTTTTGTTCGGCACCGAGCTCCTACCACCGATCGAAAATTGGCAACCATTCGTCTTCCTTCCTTTTTCCTCTTTAAATACCACCTTCTCTCCTTATTCTCTTCCTTTTATTTTCTTAAATTAATTTCTCCAACTTATTTTCGATCGATTGGGGTCCGCTTTGAACTCGTTTATATTGCTTGGATTCAAACATCTCTGTGCCTTTATTGCTTGTGGTATGTTTTTCTAAAACCTGTTCTTTTGGCCGGGGTTTTTTGGTTTTTTAGTTTCGAATTTGGTGAAAAGGGGGATCATGCTTGGTGAACGTGGGTTTTGTTTCGATTGTATGTAATTTATGGATGGAATTTTTATGATGAGTTGATGGAGTTTGAACATGTCGGCGGTCGTGAGCTTCGTTCTAAGTTTGCGGCTTCTCAGTCTACCGGGGCTGGTCCTTCTTCTTTTGATGCTCCAGCCAATCCGCCCAAGCAACCCATTTCTGCTTACTCTTTGGTGGAAGGTTATGCTCCTAATCAAATGCTGATTATGCCTTCGGAGCGTTATCCTAGCGTGTTGATGATAGAGTAGCTGAACTCCATAGCTACTACGTTTGGGATAGACCGTCGGGACATGATATTACTTGGTCCAGATGATAAAGCATGCTTTTCCCTAGACGAGTATATGGCATATAGCAGGTATCATTGTATGTGCGGCGTGATTCCTCTGCATACAAATTGGATTGCCAGCTTCATGATTTATTTGAAGGTTGCTCCTATGCAACTTCAACCGAACTCTTATGCTATCCTGACGTGTTTATACCAGATATTCATGAAGCGGTATCGAAGACCCCCCACTCATAGAGAGATAATATATTTGTATAGTGTGAGGTGTTATCGAAAGGGGAATCCTTTTATTAGCTTAGAGTCTGCCCACAAATTCAAACCCATCTTGGATTTATATTATATGTTTAGCATGTTCAAGAAGGAATAGTTCTTTATACGTGATAATACCGTGGCCCAATATGCTTTTACTTCCGAGCCGTCCCCAAGGCCGTCTTCTGCTATCGATCTTTCCTAGGAGAACATGGCTTTAGGTAATCTGGGTAAAATACCGCCTCTTCCAGCACAAGTTAAAGCGGGGATCGGCGAGGAGTTCGGGCTTTCTTAAGGTACTTTTGATTAATGTACGAATTTTGAGATACTTCTTGAAAACTTTTTGTTTTTCGACGAGTCCAAGCCTTCTCCTGCCCCTCAATCCATTGAAGTCCCGTCGCCATGTGTTCTCCTTCCTTCGAGTGGAGTCCCATCCCTGGGTATTCCTTATTTGAGTGAGACCCCGCTTCGTCCATATGATCTAGTCTACCCCAAGGGTTTGTAGTAGCTTGTCGTGTCTCTGTGTGTTGAGTTTTTCGCATTTTTATGATTTCTCCCTTTCTTGGATCTAATGTTGTTGCCTGTATTCCAGGGAAAAGAAGAAACCCAAAGCGGAATAAAGTCTCCAGGTGGCTTGAGCAGTTCAAACGGATGAAAATGACTTCTGTTTCTTCCAAGGCCAAGGGGAAAAAACTATGCAAGAGAATATTAGGGAGAGCCTTCAGGCCTGGATAAGGGAGAGAGCCGTGTGTCTTCCCAAAAACATGCGAGGTCCCTGGGTAAAGAAGCCCCTCCCCTAGCTCCCAAACCTCCTTTCGTCGTCGCCATCACTATCCGATGGGTTCCGAAGTGCACGAAGTGCCGGATGAGTTGGGAGAGGAAAATATTAATTCTTTTTTCTTGGATTATCAAAAACCGACACGGAATCCCTTTGAGAGTCATCTTGAAATAAATCCTGATTATGCGGGTCATCGTGCGACGGATCTTGACACCGAGTTCCTTTTACCTCGAAATCCCTTGGTTCAGATCCTGGATGAGGCGAAGACTCTTAATTTTGATAACTTGACAACGTGGATGGTCCAAATTACAGATAAGACCAGAAACATAGTTAACTATCAGTCTAGTTTAGCCAAAGCTAGTAAAGAAGTAGGGAGTGCCAATGTGCGATTGCATCTAGAAATGGAGGACCTTTGCAAGGCGCTCAGGGAGAAAGAGGCTACATAAAGGACTTCGAAGCATCCCGTGCCTCCAAGATAACGAAGGCCAACAAAGAGGCAAAGAAAGAGGTTGCTGACCTATGTAAGATGCAGATTGACATGGCGATCATTTTAATGGATGAGGTCCGACAAAAGGATCTGGAGCGAATTCGCTCCCTCAAAGGCAAGGTGAAGAAATCAGAAGGGGCCTTAGCCGAGCTAAAGGAGTCTCGGGGCAAGTGGCAAAAGGAGAAGGACTCATATCAAGCTGAGATCAACAAGTTGAAGGTAGAGCATGCTCAATCGAGGAGGGATAAGGAGCAGTACATGAATAAAGCGGTGGCCCTTCAGACGGAAGTCGATAAATCCAACGACTTTTGCGACACAGTCAACCAAATGCTGAAGGATACTTATTTTATCTTTTGGAAACACAGGAACCTTCAGTGGATGGATGACTACCCTCATGTGATGGCCGGGATCCATGCTTGGCTTATTGAGAAGACTACGACTGTAATCGCGCAGGAAGAAGGGGCTGTGTATGACATTGGGATGGCGAACAGCCAGTTTATGGTGGCGGAGACCAAGGCTATAGCCAAGGGTATGAGTTGCTGGCTGAGGATGAGGATGATGAGGGTAGATCGGATCTCGAGGGGCTCGGTGATACAAGTCACATTGCAGCAAATATCTTGCCCATTTACTCTAGCTCTGTCATCATCTATTTTGGATTGCAAAACTTATAACTCTTTCCATTTGCCTCGTGCAGGGGCACCTCCAGGGCAAGTTGGGCCTTTATTAAAGGGAGGCGAGCCTCATGGGCAATCAGAGCCCTCAAAGGACATGTCTAGAGGGAGTGGGCCGAGCGGCAAGGACGTCCCTCCTTCTTAGCCAAGGAGATTTCTTTTTACCTTTTCTACATGTATTTTTGAAGGATGTATGGACGTTCTGCATATGTGTATAAATATAAGCGATAAGTTTTGTACGAGAAAAGTTTAACACTTACTGTACAACTTCTCTGTTCATATATATATATATATGTTTATCTGGGATGACTTCTATGATGCATGCTTTTTATAGTCTACACTGTCCATTTGTGAACTGTTTATCCGACGACCCTGACTCGACCTTCGAAAATCGACATCGAATACGACACTCATATTCAACTGCCGTAGATCCAAACATCGAATCTCGTTCGCTGGAGCTTATAACACAATTAAGTAAACAACACAGTGGAAGAAATGAATAATATCAAATACAACTCCAACGAATACAATATCTAATTATGGTACAACATTGATACAATATGATACAAGAATATCAGAGACAATAACAACAGCGGAAAACAAATAGCAAGAGAGATAACTCCAATCCAATGCTCCAAAGGTAAAACTCCAAACCACAAGCTCGAACCACCATCAAGTTTCACCAAGCTAAGCAAGGTCAGTCGTCCTAACCAAAGACTGAAGAAGATCCCAAAGACTGAAAGCTACCAATCCAAAGACTTCGAAGGCTATCGAATCAATACCTATTACTTGATTATCTGAAAACCCAACTCTAGACTGCCCGTGTGGAAAATAGCAGGCACCCAGAGTTTAAGAAAGGAACAATAAACTCCGGGTCAGTCATGGGACTGGTATGAGCAAACAAAAACAGTTTATTTTAAAAATAAACAAAAGAATTTAAATTTGAAATCCGCAATGCTTTTTAGAAAATGAAACTACCATATGGCCTCCCGTCATGCACACAATGCAATCGCATACATGGGGGAGATTTCTCCTTATGATAGTCAAACATGCTTACTACACAAAAATTCTTTTTGATATTATTATTAGTGCATAGTGTAGAAAACATTTTCGAAAGTATAATATTAATCTTAGCCGGCATACGTGCCATTATAGTATGCCTACTATAGCTACCATATTAGATGGCAGGTTCTACAACTAAAACCGTACAAGGCGCGTATTGGATGATTGGATTTTCAACAAATGGTCAGGCTAAGGAACTTCCTATTGCCATATGGGAACGCCTCTGGCGGGACGCCCCAAGAACCTACCCGGCTCTCTGCTGACACAAGGCCGGCTACCCCCTTCCCGGAAAGTAAAACCTAAGATATACCACCCTCGGTCCTTTGGGATCTTTATCCGAGGGCCCTCTACACCAACAACATCACATAGTAATAAATATACTAAAGTGTCCACATGAGTAAGTATCTGGGTTCCATACCATGATACCACCCTTTTCCAGAAGGAATGGTCATACCCTAGGGGCGCTACCACTGAAACCTTGCTGCATCTTTGCTATTTCGACCATTACCGGTTTGTGAGGCTCGATGAGGTCTCGTCCACAAAGCTACGCTTTTCACAAAAGCCATGCTTCGATCAACAAATAATCAACAGCACTTTGTATGCCACATTACCAAATTGGGAATGTATCACTAGTAATCATCAACTACATAACCTCTGAGCTCGTACGTCTCAGAGAAGGGTGTTAAGCTAAGAGAATAAATCTCCGCCACCGAACAGAAATGTATTTGGTAGAAAACAGCTTTACATCTCAAAGTGTAACGTCAGACACACATCCATACAAGTCTGTTCCGGGTTCGAACAGAACTGAAGGCACTTACGAAGAAACCCTTGCAATCCGGGTATTCACAATCCCGATTGGACTTCCCATCACTTAGGGAATCTCTATACCGTAGCTACTCAGTGCAGAGATAATCGATAGGTCATCCTATCGTTCTCGCAAATACCCGGTCTTCACCATCGGTCTTCAAATGCTATCCATAACGATGTATCATTATTCGGAATGGGTTATATGACACAAGGTCTTCTCCCGGCTAAACCGAATAATGAGCACAATATTTAAAAACATATGGATATGGGATCTCGGTTAAATGACAGCTTAAAGCCCAAAACCTTTCATTTCAAATGGTTATAACAAATTACCATTCCCAATCTTTTAAACAAAAAGATTCATTTTAAAAACCTTCAATGGTTTAAACAATTTCCATATTTAAATCTTTTAAACAAAAGATTCACTTTTAAAACCCCTTTCAATTTAAAACAAGGTTCACCAATCTTTTAAACAAAGATTCATTCATAGCCTTCCAAAACAACTCTATTTCAAATTGGATTAACTCATTCGGTCATCTAAACCAAAGACTCATTTCAAAGCTTTCAAAATAATTTTCAAAGATTCATTCATAACTTTCAAAACAATTCCCGTTTTAATCTTTTATATATAAAAGATACACCATTTAAAATCCTCTTCAATTTCAAAATAGGGTTCAACTATCTTTCACAAAGATTCAATTATAGCTTTCAAAGCCATTCTATTTCAAACTTGAAAATCTTTTCATCATAATTTGGAAATTCTTTCCTTATATAAAAGCTATTATTATTTGAAACCACTTGTTTCCGTTTTGTAGAAAACCCGATTATGTTTGCACGAGTTAAGGCCTTTCAAATGTAAACTTGGGTTAAATTCAAATTCTCAAAACCATACTTTTAAAATGGTTTAAAAACCATATAAACACATTTATAGCTTGTATAACCTTTTTACGTCATAAATACCAAATATAGAATTCAATTTCAGATATTGAATTCCAATTTAAATCAAATTATTCAAATTTCAAATCTTTATTAAGTTATTCAAAATAACTTTCATTTTTAAAACACCTTTTCAAAAGTTTTTTCACTTTAATCCCAATCCATTTCCAAAACCACTTAGATTTAAAATTCAAATTCAAAACTATTTTAAAAAAATCTATGACTTAACTGATTTCCACGTGCAATCCATATTTGTGTGTATAGTGTAGTCCAGGGGTTTTACCCAATAGTGCAACAACATCAATCATCACAAATTCAATCATATGAATATTTATAAGCGGTATAACCCATAACGCTTATCTTCATTCACAGATTTATAGATAAAGTAAATTTATCAATCACAAAGATTCATCATTACGATTCGATGTGGGTTTCGGATAACAAACTGAAATCCAACTCCCTGTCGCATCGAAGTTTAAATGCCGTTTTACGGGCAAAAGGGCTTTTCACATTTATACAACAATATATTTATCACAGATATAACAGCTCAGCACAAAGCATTACATAGCATCACATTACATAACAAATATATCAATCCATCACAAAGCATTCAGTAACAGTCAACCATCTTTGATTAAGGTGAATAAATCGTGTGGTTTTAAATTTATTACTCACATAATTACTTTCATTAGTAATCTTTAATCAATGATTAATTATCACTAATTTAAATTGATTAAGCCTTAACTACTTTTATTAATTAATCTTTTCTTTAATTAATTATCTTAATTAATTAACCCTTAATCGTAATTAATTAAATCTTAATTACTTTTATTAATTAATTATTCCTTAATTAATCACTTTAATTAATAAACCCCTAATTATTAATTAAATCTTAATTATAATTAATTATCCTTAATTGATTAATTAATAGATTTATTATTCCTTAATTAATTACAATAATTAATTACTCCTTAATAAATAATGATTTCTTAATCACTTTAAGTTAATTAACCTTTAATTAATTATTCTTAATTTAATTACCTTAATTAATTAACCACATTAATTAATTATTCTTTAAAGTAATTTAATATTTGATTAATCAATCTTCAATTATCTTCCCTTAATTACTTTTACTAATTAATTACTATTTTTATTTAATCATTAATTAATTTATTTATTAATTAACTTAAATTATTAATTAATTACTTTAATTACTTTCTTTTTTGGCACAGCCGACGGGGTTAAATGGACCCCTACTATTTTATTGCTACACCAAGAGGACAAAAGAGAACAAGCCATCGGCTTGCAAGAAATACAAGGAAACAAAGTGCAACAATCACCGGGAAAACAAAGAAAACAGAACACATAAGGGATTTTTTTTAAGAGAATCGAACAAACTGAAGATGCCAGGGTCAAAAGCGAAATAAACATGGCACAAGTCACGCTTAATTTCCTGCATCATATGTTTCTCGAACTGTTCAGCCGTCAAGCCTTTATCTGGTTGGAAAACACGCATATTTCTTTCATCCTAGACCACTTTCATGAATCTCTTGACAATGTACAAGAAAAGCCTATTTGCACCAGATTTACCACCAGTATTGTCGTAGATGTACTTCCACTGAACGACGTTGTTTACTCCTTTCCATTTTCTTCCGATTCTCCTAATCCATGTCTTCCATAGTGCATTCAAAAAATTGCGTTCGAAAAACAAATGCTCTACCATCTTTGGAAATTGAATGCAGAAAACACAATTGACGGTAATATGTACCCCCCTGGTTATCGGCTTCATTTTAGTATTAAGAGCCCCGTTCATCACTTTCCAGTGGAAAAGATTATCCCTTTGAATATTATCAGTGCACCATATTCTATGCTTCCACTTGCCTTTCTCTCTAACAGCCCCTGCCAGGAAAGAATATGTTTCTTTTATACTGAAACTGTCAACTTTACTTCCCCACTGAACCGAGCATTGACCATCAGTTCGAATTTTCAATCAGCCGCCTTATTCCAGTATTGCTGTATTTGATAGTTGAAGTCCTAGGAAGTCTTAAGATAGTACCACGGATGAAGTTCTGAACAATAGCATCCTGTCTCACTCCAGATTACACTATCTCCGCATATGAAAGAACACGCCTCAAGATCACACCACGATCAATCCAGGGATCATCCCAAAAGCTAACTACATTTCTATGATCAACTGGGTATCGAACAAGGGGTAATAAAGCTTCCTTAAGCTTGAAAATAGATCTCCACGTCTAGCTGATCTTATTCGGAGGTGCCATTTTCCAAATATTATGACCACATAAAATGTGAATGTTGGACCATCTAACCCACATATTGTTTTTGGCAGTAATGCAATCGTAGATAAGTGGAGCCATAGCTGACCGATTCCAATGGTACATGTTAATGATTCCAAGTCCTCCGTTAGCAATAGGCTTTTCCAATTTCTTGAAACTAACAGGGGCAAAATATCGACCCACTATTTTTCCAGTCCAAATAAATCTCATGAAAGCTGATCGAATCATGTTGATGAGCTTCTGAGGTAAAATGTAAGTTCTAGCTCAATAGACTTGTATGGAGAAGATCACAACCTTAGTTAAGGTTACTCTTCCCGCTTGACTCAACAATTTTCTCACCCAGCAATCTGGTCTTGTGGTGATCTTTTCGTACACTGGTAAGCATTGGTTAACAGTTATTCTGGCGAATGTGAGCGGGAGACTAAAATATGTAATAGTGTTATCAATGATATCTAATCCAGTGATAACCTGAATAACATTGTTTTGGGGAGCACTGATGCCAGAAGTTATCATTTTCGATTTGTCGAGATTGGCCGATGAACCAGTTATCGCTTGAAATTCTTGAAGAATATCCATAATAGCATGCATCGTTGAGAAATTCGGTGAACAGAAAATAACCAGGTCATCAGCGAACATAAGAGATAAGATCTCTGGGTTAGAACACATCGGATGGTGCATGATAATCCTGAAAGCCGTTTTTCAATTAGTTGCGTGAGTAATTCCATGATGAGAATGAAGATATACGGCGATATTGGGTCCCCCAACGAATGTCTTGCTTAATTCTAAAGAAACCCACACTGGAGCCATTAACGTTGACCGAGAACCGAACCATGGAGATACACTTGACAATCCAAGCAATGAAAGGAACAGGAAAATTCATACACTGCATAACTTTAACAATAGCTTTCCACTGGAGCATGTCGAAAGCCTTCATGATGTCCAATTTCAGCATAACTTTAGGAGAAGAATTCTTATTATTGTAACCATTCATGAGTTCATGAGCCAGTAACACGTTGTCTAAGATGCTTCTTCCTGGCAAAAATGCAGCCTGGTTGGAAGAGATAATGTTATGCATGACAGATTTCATCCCGGACACAATAATTTTGGAGATACTTTGTAGATAGTATTACAGCACGAGATCGGCCTAAAAGAAGACACCTTGTAAGGGTTGTTGACTTTAGGAATCAAAACTATGTTAGTGTTGTTAAAAGAAGATATCAGTTTGGTTTTAGTGAAAAAATTCTTCACAGCTCACAGCACTTCCAATCTAACAATGTCCCAACAAACAAAATAGAATTGAGCATTAAAACCATCCGGACCACCAGCCGAATTCCTATTAAGAGAAAACATTGCAGACTTGATCTCTTCTTCAGTAACATCAAGATTCAAAGAGGCATGATTGTCTATCAGATAGTCTGGGAAGGATTAAGAGATCGATGAGGTAAAGATCAGGTTCAAAGTTGTCGGTGTTGTTGAAAAGCTTGGTGAAGTGACAAATAAATGCCTTGTCCACAACTTCTTTAGTTGTTTGAACATTACCTTCATCATCAAGGATGGAAACTAAATTTTCTCTGGAGTGCTTAGCCTTTAAGTTAGCATGAAAGAAAGCACTGTTCCTGTCACCATCAGTTCTCCACTTCAGTCTCGCTTTTTGATTCATCATAGAAATCGCACTAGAAAGAGCAACAGAGTATTGTCTTGATATGTACGTCTCCATGGCGCTAATAGTAGTGTTGTGGGGATTATCCAGCATGTTTATTTGAATCTCTTCCAGTTTATTTTTCCAGTAAGTACTTTGTTTACTTCCTTCTCCAAATCTGTTCCTTGACCACTGCCTGAGAGATAATTTGGTACTTTTCAACTTGACCTGCAAAATAGACATAGGATTACCGTAGATTGGTCTCGCCCAAACTTCTTTAACAATGTAAAAAAAACATGTTCATTAACCCAAGAATTAAAAATTTTGAAACTTGAATTGCTTTTAATGCCATCTTCTCTAAGGTGTATAATTTGGGGAGAGTGGTCGGAAAGAAGAGGAGGAGGAAGATGGTTATAGATTGTAGGCCATTTGGTGTGAGCAAGGAGGTTACCAAAAGCATGGTCGATCTTAGTGTAGGTCCTACTACCATGTCTACTTTTGTTGTTCCATGAGAATCTCATAATAGTTAATATCCACCAAGTTAGAATCAACAACAGCAGTTTGCAACGATTATATTTCATTAAGTGAGAGCATGGCAGTGAATGATTATATTTTTTGCATGGCAGTGAATGATTTGAGAAGTAGCGAAAACTTTGGTAAGGAGGATCACTTTGGGGTCGAAAACGATGAGGATTCTACCATAAGGCGCCTCGTCAAGGTTGTGAATGACATCCCACCCTGGGTTAATATATTTAGCTGCTTTGATTGAGAGGACAAGATTTAACTTTGTTTCTAGAATGGCTAACATACATAGGTTTTGCTGAGATATCATATTTTTGCATTGGGATAGTTTAGTTTCACGGTGAGCCCCTCTAACATTCCAAGCTCCGATGGTTTGCATCATTGGGAAAACGAATTTTCATACGGGTGATTGATTTCTTGCTACGAAGGACCATGTTCAAAGCATTGGAGTCGTGAGGTGAGACAGCTAGATTCTTGGTTAGTCTGGATTTTTGTAGTTGGGGGGAAGAAATTGCTATCTGTAGGATACAGATCAATAGTAGAATCTTCGTTGGAGTTATTCTGGATACAATGATTAGTTGCTGTAGAAAAGGAGGGAGTGGTGATGGCGATGTGAGAGATAACAAGATGTGGGATGTAGTCGCGACTTTCGTGCACATGCACACTGTGCACGTTGGAAACTTTACATGGTGATGGCGGTTGAGATGTTGTAGAATTTTGCTGGAGAATGATTGTTGGATCTTCAGTGTCACGAATGTTGGATGATTTGGGATTCAATATCCCCTATTTAAATGCACTAGCAATGAAGAATTTAACTCGTCTTTGTATTTCTCACTGCACAGTCTTCTTCCCATTGTTAATTTGAAAAGGTCAGATGATGCTTCAAAAAGTGTAGCTTCATTTGGTACGTGTGTTGAACCAGTTCCAATTGACCTAGTGGTAGCACTCTTAGGAGATGTAAGCAAGTTCCCAACTGACGAAATATTGGCCACTTGAGGATGCACCATTTCTATTTTAATTACTTTCATTAAGTAATTCACTTCAAATAATTAATCCTTTTAACAATAAAGTCTATTGACCATTAAAACATTAATTATCTAACCCGAACAAATAAAGTTTATTAATCATTAAAACATTCTAATAATATTAAGTTGAAATAACTTTTCAAAATAAAGGTTGTATTTATTTTAAATCATTTTAAAACTTGGTAATTTAAAACAAATTTGTCTTAAAAAAACTTTCTTAACTAATTCAAAACCGGGTTGACATTTATTTTTTTCCAAAAACTCAAAACTGTTTTAACAAATTTGTTTCAAAGTGAACTTATTTTTTTCCTTTAAAATCTGAAACTGCTTCTGACCCAAAACCAATGACCCGAGACAACACTCAAAATCCCTGAGCAAAGACACGAGACACACGAGCTTCTTTCTGCTTGGAGACGAACTCACGAACGCTTCGAGATTGACCCGAGTAATCTTCATCCCTTCCAACTATTAAAATTTCCAGATATAAGATTTTTATCCGTGCACATGCACCAGCATTCGCCACCTCTCCGACCATCGCCAGTACCTCCTACAAGTCGCCGACCATTCCACCATCCCACATGAGCACCAAGATTTGTCGATTCACCAGCAAATCAAAAACGAACCCAAATTAACCAAGTCTAGAACCACCTCGATCGGAAAACCTTCCTCGGGTCGTCGCCTCCGACCTCAGGAGCACACGCCGTCTAACCTAAAGTCACGCCGCATCACAACGAACCGATCACCCCACACGCGATTAACCCCGATGCCCTCTCGTCGTCAAGATTACCTCGGCAACCATCTCCACAAAAACTGCTCTCAAAACCCTACGTTGCCATCGCCTGGCCACCACGGCCATTGATAAACTCTCACCCTATTTTTCCTATAATCCTCAATTCTTCAGCTAACTTCGACCACAATCATGTTGACAACCACCATGCCAATCGCCGACAATTTACAAATAGCCCAAAATCGACCAACTCATAACCTCTCGACGAAAACAAACTTAAAAATCCAGATCTTAATATCAAAATTCGTCATTTCCTATTACGAATTCGATTATATAATCAAAATATGAAAATTCAAAACTCGACTTTTGACTTGAGTTTATTTTTATGAGACATGTTTTTATATTCCAGTAATCCTATATGTTGATAACACTTAATAATATTTTTAAAATTTAGATTTTGATCATTCTAACACATTTCATTTGAACATTAAAGCCTAAAGGGAATTAGAAGATTAGATTTGAAAATTTTAAAAATTTATAGAACCTGTTATGTTTGAACAGAAGCCTGCTTAGCTTGTTTCCAGACATGTATACAGATATCAACACACATATGTACACATATTTTCTCAGGCATTCAATCATACAAGCATATTTCAGATCATAACTTGAAAAATCATCCAAAAATATCAGGTTCAATAATTTTTTTTTAAAAAAAAGTTTGCTCACCTTGGTATGTTTGAACAGAGAATAGGAATTTCTTTTGAATTTTTTTTTGTTGCTTAATCCTGCTTTTGATCTAGAATGCTCTGAATTTATACTTGGTGTTTGATTCCAGACTTGATTCTTGCTTGATTACAGGTTCAGTTGCCTTGAAACAACAACCAGCTTTGAACCAAACTTGATTGCCCTCTGATTTGCATTTGCAACTAAATTTTGTTTCCAGGCTTTGAAAAAAAAATTGAAATGATTTCTGCTTTCAGGCTTTGAGAAAATTTGTGAGGACTTGCTTATCAGAAATTATCAGATCTTTGATCTGAGATTGTTGAATTTACTTGTAACTGGGTTTTAATACTGAGATGCTTCAGTTTTTTTTCTTTAGTTTTGATTTCCTGGTTTTTGATTCTTCTTTTGGTTTCTTTTCTAATTTTACTTTACAGGTTTGTGTTATGAGAAAACTTTGTTTTGAAGATGAAAAGGGTTTTGAACAGAAATGACAACCAGGTTTGTTTTATCATATGCCACTTATTTAATTTTTTTGAACACTTGTTAAATTCAAGATTAATTGTTATACACTTGTTAATACTAAGTTTTATTAATCTAACACTTGTATTAATGCTTGACAAAAATGTTTACAAATGTAAATTTTTATTGTAAAATGCTTACACATACAAATTTTTGTATATTTATGTTTAAGTCCTTTAGTCCAATTAATTTTAAAATTTAGTTTTAAACCCTTACTTCAAATTAATTTTTACATTTTGTTTTTTAAACCTTTTTTTACAAATCATGTTTTCATGTTTTCTTATTTATTTTCGAAAGATAATTTCAATTACTTATACTTATATATCTTTCTCATCAGAATGCACATTTACGAAAACTAAGAAACAAGATTTTATTAGTTCCAAATATATAGAAATTTTAAATTTATGTTTAGTCCTTTTAAATTTACTGTTTAAACCCTTCTCATTTTTAAAATTTATAAATTAACTTATCTCCTATGTTTTATATATAGTCCTTATTTTTAAATACTTTTAAACCCTTAATTATTATATTTTATAACCTCTATAACTTCTAAATAGCGATTCAAAAATTATTTTGTTTAATTTCAAAATATAGCTTCTCATTCAAAATATCTATTTAATATAATTTGGAAAACAAATCTTTATTAATTGAAAATATAATGTTTTCAAACCCAATATATTTATAAGATTTTTAATTTTGAATTTCAGTTTCAAGATTTAATTTAAACTAAATTTATAAATATAAATAAATAACAGAACATATCTTTTATTAATCTTAAAACTTTCAAATTCTATTTATTTAAATCTAATTTATATACATGTTCATTCCTAAATATTCAAATTAATTCTCTATTAATTCATAACTTAACCAAATTTTTACATAAATTTCCAAATTAATTTAGCTTAAAAATCAGGATTGTAACAAATTCCCTCCTTAGAAAATTTCGTCCTCGAAATTTGAAAGTACGGAGACAACAAAGAAATACAAAAAGATAAAGAGATGAATCACCAGATCAAATTGAATACCTATTCTGCATTTGGCTTCCCAAATCAGAATATCAATAATGAATACAAGAACGAATCAAGATACTCGGGTCACCAGATCTACGAATATACAGGGATATTGGTTTGTTCAAAAGATAACGAACCCCTCGTAGAATATACCTGGGACCTAAAAGAACAAATAAATGATTTTAATCTTCCATAATTCTCAAACACTGGGTATGGGTTCCAAGCTCAAGTCAGAATACACCAAAGAATAGACAGATAAATGGATACAATCCCAAAACTTTTAGTTTAAACAACCAAAATATACCTATCAACCATAGCAACCAAAGCAAACGATTCATCCAAACAAACAATTCTGACCCATCTGGAGTTTGTATCCAATGCAAATATATCAAAGCTTCTTCCTGGAGCTGCCAGGAACCATCAAAGAATTGAAAATCGGATGATGATCAAAGAAGATTGATAGAGAAAGATTGTTTCCATTGTAGTTACAGGGCATTGACCATATGAAGTGGTACTTCCCTGTCCCCTATCTCATCCTCTTCTTGCACTCATACTTACTATCAGTGAATAGTAAGAGAATTTACTTAGGCATTGAAACGAATATCTTAGCAATATACTCATTCTAAGGTATACTTCACCCTATCTCTAATGAGTCACTTAATGTGTTATACTCCTGAGCTAAAGTTTCAACCTTCAGCTCTGATATCAATTCTGACGACCCTGACTCGACCTTCGAAAATCGGCACCGAATACGACACTCATATTCAGATGCCGCAGATCCAAATGTCGAATCTGGTTCGCTGGAGCTTATAACACAATTAAGTAAACAACACAGTGGAAGAAATGAATAATATCAAATACAACTCCAACGAATACAATATCCAATTATGATACAACACTGATACAGTATGATACAAGAATATCAGAGACAATAAACAATAGCGGAAAAAGGAATAGCAAAAGAGATAACTCCAATCCAATGCTCCAAAGCTAAAACTCCAAACCATAAGCTCGAACCACCATCAAGTTTCACCAAGCTAGGCAAGGTCAGTCGTGTTAACCAAAGACTGAAGAAGATCCCAAAGACTGAAAGCTACCAATCCAAAGACTTCGAAGGCTATCGAATCTATACCTATTACTTGATTATCTGAAAACCCAACTCTAGACTGCCCGTGTGGAAAATAGTGGGCACCCAGAGTTTAGGAAAGGAACAATAAACTCCGGGTCAGTCATGGGACTGCTATGAGCAAACAAAAATAGTTTATTTTAAAAATAAACAAAAGAATTTATAGGATCGATTTCACCCTAGAGGGGGGTGGATAGGGGGATACTATCAATTTTAAAAACTAATTACGAAAGCTTATAAAATTGTTTCAACACAGATCACAGAATAATAGCAGCACAGATAATAGCAGAATAATAAATGCAGAAATAGAACGACACAGAATTTACCCAGCTTCGGCAAAACCCTGCCTACGTGCTGCCCCAAGGTTTCTACTAGAAATTAAGTAGTCACACGCTTACACACGTAAACTCGCGACACCCGCTACTGACTAACCTAACTCTACGCTCAAAACCCTGCCACAACTCAGCCACTGAGTTGTGAATTCTCAAACTATGCCACGTAGTTTGTCCCCTAGTCACACGACTAGAAATTACAATGGTTTAAAGAAGGAAATTAAAAATGCTTTAAAAACAATAACTAAACCCTAATTTAAACAATTTAAACCCTTTTTAAAATTAAATCCTAAAAGAAAGGCCGGCCTAAATTATCGCTTTCTCTTTTATTTATTTCCGGCCTGATTTCTTTGAGATGAAAAATATGGCGGCTTCCTTTATGCTCATTCGTTCCTCTTTGCGAAATTAGGGCTTGTGATTAATATCGAAGTCGTGCCTCTGTTGATCGATCGAACAGATATTTGCGTGTCGCTTCGTCGATCGTTCGTCTCCTTGAGTTGCGTTTGGCTGCGTCGATGTTGGTCGAGTTCGATTGATTCTGGTATGTAATTTATTTCTTTTCTTTTCTGGTTTAATGCTTTCTTGAACTCGATACCATTTGCCGATGATGTTGATTGCAATTTATAGGAGTCGAACTCATTTTCGTGGTATATTTTTTATTTGAATTCGTCAAAACTTTTGCTCTGCCGCTTGATTATGCTTGGATGTTTGAGATGATTTCTGACCTTTTCATATGCGTATATTTTGTGATGCTTGATTCACACGGCATTGATTTCGAACTCGTGATTTCGTGTTTACCACGGCTTTGAATTCTTTGATGCTTTGTCTTTGGTCACTTTGATTTGTTCGTTCTCGTTCTGGTGGACTTCGACTTCGACTTGATTTTGTTCACTGACCTGTACATGTTGTTGCTTGATTATGGTCTCTGACTTTGTGAAGTGCTTGCTGTACTTGGGTATTTGCAGTTTTGTTTTTCTGGTCTTGGATTTGTGGTATTTGCATTTGAGTTGTAGCTGCTGTTCTTGACTTTGGGTTGCACTGATTTTCATTGTGTAGCCTGGTTCATTGTTTCATTTGGTATGTTGTTGCATTGCACCATGTGTATACATACATTCATGTATGTATATAGGTGTATGTCTGCATTCATCTTTTCCACTGTGTATTTGCATGCATCCCACTGATCATATGTTACTGTCTACTTGCATCCTTATGTATCTACATGTCGACTTTTGCTGTTGATCTTTGGTGTGCTTGAATGTGTATGCTATGTCTATACATTTGTTGTTTGCATTTTCCAGTTTCATTTAGTTGACTCTGTTTCAACTCCACTTCATGTATATTGGTATGGTGTGCACTGTCTTGAGTCTTGTGGTCTTTTGATCTGTTCAATGGAGTCAGTGGTATTGGTCTTGATCATTTTGATACTGCTGTTGCACTTGCAGTGTACCATGCTGGTTCATATTGTACTCTCTGTTTTGAGTCACTTCCATACTTGGTCGTACTGTCCACCTGAGTTTGCTTTGGTTTCATGTTATAGTTGTAGTCTGGTTGTTGCTTGATGAAGAGGCCGAACCTGTTAGTCGAGTTTGCATACTTTGATCTTCTACATGCCTGTAGTGTTCATTAGCTCATGTGTGTAAATGTTTGCGCACTTGTTATCTTCACTTGCATATTTGTTCATCATGTAGTCTTGGTTGAACTGGTTGAGACTGGTGTATTGATTTGGACTTGCCTGTTCTGGACCTGCGCGAGTCTGATTCATGTCTTCACTGATCTTCTGATCTGGTGCCTGTAGTGTTGCAGTCTTTGACTTGTTTCATGCATCACTGTATATCCATATTGTTGGCATTTTGGATTTTGATCATTTTATTGAACATGCACCTATGTTGAATCCAGCTTATAGCTCGGGTTTGAGCTCGTGCTCGTATCGTGATTTCACTTGAGTTGAACCCGACATGATTTGGGTTTGACCTTGTGCTCACCTGTCCCTGTAATACTATCAAGTGTATATTGGTGTGCTCGGCCTTGTGGCATGTATAGTGACACACTGTGCATGTCACAAATTGTTCGTGTGTGATGGATTCAAATATAAATAATGACGAACAACCCAAATACCTGAGGCAAATATTATTTTTAAAATCCACATTTTATTTTATACTGCAGAAATATTTTATTTTCAATTTTACCGCGTTAGTGTGTATTTTTGCATATTGCTCAGATGCTGGATTCTATCTGGAATGAAGTTGAAGAAAATTACGAGTTGAGTGAATGAGTGATATGTAGCGAGGTCAGATGTAAAAGTGAAATTTTGATGTAATTGAATTTGTGTTGTAATCAAAGTTGTATATGTATAGTGAGAGCTTGAATTTGTACTATTCAAAATTGTAATAAATATTTGTTTGAATAAAATTTCTGTTTGAATTCAAATTCTGTGTTATTAATTTTTATTCAGCAAATATTTATTTAATCTATGAAAAATAAAATAGTACATTAACAAATACATTTACATGAATATGTATATATATATGTGTGTGTTTATTATCATCAAACAAAAATCATATAATCGCATATTCAACAATCTCCCCTTTTTGATGATAACAAACATATATTTAAGATTTTGAATATGTTAAATGTATTTGATCATTGATATGCTCTAATTGCTCCCCCTATTTAAACGCTTCCTCTCTACACAAAGCTCCCCCTATAAATATGCATACAATTAAAAATATGCAAATGAGCCTAGATGCAAATGGAAAATATTTGACCTTTGCTTGATTTTATTTGACAAAATCTTAACTTTTCTCTCCCCCTTTTGTTATCAGCAAAAGAGTAATAGTGTTAGAGAAAATAGAGATAAAGTGATCGATATTAATCCGACATTAAAAACTCAATTAAATATAAATATTAAATTTCAATAAAAAAATCAAACAAAAATCATAAATATTTTGTTTGGCGCATATTCCACTTTTTGAACGATGGGAATGATGTCATCATATAAAACCATACAATTGTGTCTATTTGTGGTAAGTTATATTAGGAATTTGAATATCTACTAACCATGCATAACCGTTAGGACTTTTAAATGAGATTAGTAGTATTCTAATTTTATTTTTTAAAAAATGAATTCAAGTATCTTCTAACCACGCATAACCGTGAGGACTTTTAAATGTGATTAGAATCAACTTGTTTATTTTTAAAAATCAATTTTTTGATATGCGTTCCATACATGCATAACCATGAGGACTTTTAAATGAGCATGGAAGCACATAACAAATTCCAAGTAATTCACCCATGCATAACCGTGAGGACTTTTATATGAGAGTGAATACTTTGGTATTTATTTATTTTTATTATATATTTTTTTACTATATAATTTTTTTCTATTATTTTAAAAATGTAAAATGAAAAACGAATGATTCCTCTTTAAAGTACCATATATTGACAAACTATATTGAATTTTGATGAGTGATGGTTGTTAGAAATATGATAGAAATAGAGATGGTCATGGAATTTTTACCAACAAAGAGTTTTATAATTCTTGTTTAAATTTCTAAAGAAATTTACTAATTATACTGTCTCGAGTTATAATGTATGATTAATAACACTCATCACATTTTCAATCACTATTCATCTTTTCGGTAATCATTAGGGAGTCAGATTATTCATAATAGTCATTTAAAATCAAATTCAAAAATAATTATAAGATCAATTTTTCAAAAATGACTGATCTGAAAATATGGTCAAAAATGATTTTCTCGAAGGGGTTTTATAAGAAAATTTTTTGCTATTTGAAAATAATTTGAAATGAAAAATATGCAGATATTTTCTTTGAAAAACAATGCAGTTACTAAATGTCTCAGCAAATCACGTTTCACTAGTAATTTTTCTATCAACTATGTTACTAGTGTAATCTGCATCTGAATTTCTCTTTCACTCAAAATTATCACTAATTGAATTTGATAGACCAGACCATGAAGTGTGCACCAAAAGTTTCAAAATCAATTTTAACAGCTTTTTAAATGATATTCTCTTGAATTTGAATTGAAACCGTGTAAATAATCAAAAACCTTGAATATAGAGTTAGCCATATTATAACCAAATGTATTATCATCCAACAAAACACTATTTTTAATCCAAACTAATATATATGAAGTAATTTCAAAGAATCTAGAGATTTATATAGTGTTTTTGGCATAAGAATATAATTGGCCAACTATTTTGAATAAGTCAAAATCAAAATCATCTTTATCACATTATTGGCTGATTTAATTCAGAATACGGTGCAGATTATCACATTTAACATATCGTTCAAAATATACCATTACCTGTTTTACCTTTACGATATTTTTCTTTGTTGTCCATTGTGATTCTGTCACCTTTATACTAGGCTAAGGAACTTTGCTTTGTCGCCCGTTGTGTTTCTGGAACAGCCAGAATCCAGAGAACACTGTTGTTGTTTCTTAGCCTGCCACAACACCTACACGATGAAAGATTTTTGTGACCTATTTGTTTTTATAGGCCCATGATTTTTAGTGGCATAATATATTGAAAAATAATTTTGTGGAGACCCAAAACTATTTATATATGTGCCTTTCGGCACCCAAATTTGTTTAACTTTGAGAGATTTTATATTCTTACCTTTTGGAACCCAAATTGGTATAGTTTTCACGTGTTTGGGTCTATACCAACAATTATTGTGATTGCGTCCATTTTTTCTACAAATTGTGCACATTGAATTTACTTGATTAATCTCATTTCTAACATTTTTAGATTGATTATACCCAAGTCCTTGTCTAACTGTATTAACAGTTTGTTTCCCTAAGAGCGTATTCAATGATTTTTCACTTTTGGAAAATTTATCTAAAGTCGTTGACAATTGTCGGACTTGTCTTTTGAGAGATTCATTTTTGTTCAATAATTGTGTACACTTTTTAATAGAGTTCTCTCTCCTCATATTTTCACTCTCTTTCAAAATCAGAATTTCATTTTCAAGTGATTTTATATTAATTTCTGATTTTTTAATTTCTTCTTCGAATGTTGGACACTTATCACACTTAGGGATCCTACTCTGATAGGTTTTAACTAATTGGTCAAGTTGTTCATTTAATTCTATCAAAGTATCTTTTTGTGATTCAAGTTTGGCATACTTCTCCCTAAGTCGTTCAAAACAGCCGTTTACTTCGTGGAAATAAATGAGTAATTCAGAGTGAGTAAGTTTTGATACCTCGCTTGGCTCGTCATCGTCGCTATCAGTTATATTTCCATGAAGGCACATATCTGCTTTCTCACTCTCACTGCTAGAACTTTGATTATCTTCATCACTTGTATTCCACGTGGCTGCAAAACTTTTCCTTTTTGATTTCTTTCCAAAGCCGCGTTGATTTTGAGGACAATTGGGCTTGATGTGTCCGGGTTGATGGCACTTATGACAGATGATTTTTTGTTCTTCTGGATTGTCCAATATTTTATTTATTCTGCTTTTCAATTTTCGATTTAGAGCTGGATTTCCGTATTTGTAATTCCACCTTTTGACTTTCTTCATTATCAGCTCCAATTCTGCTGCTCCGTCGTCATCGCCATCGCCATCACTTTCAGTTGTTCCTTTGAGAGCTATTGATTTCTTTCGAGTATCTCATCCTTCACGCTCTTCCTTGAATTTCATTTCTAGCTCATAAGTGGTGAGATTTCCGATGAGTTCTTCGACTTTCATTTGTTTCAAATCTTTTGATTCTTGAATGGCAGTTACTTTTGCTTCAAATTTTCATGGAAGGACTCTGAGGATTTTTTGGACTATCTCCAACTCTGTGTATGATTTTCCGAGAGCTTTTGATTTATATACGATATTGGAAAGTCGTTCATACATCTCTTTGACATTTTCTTCCTTCGCCATTGTGAGATTATCATATTCGCTGCTTAGCATGGCAAGACGAGATTCTTTGACTTGAGATGTTCCTTCGTGAGTCACTTCTAGTGTGTGCCATATTTCCTGCGCAGTTAGACAATGTGAGACACGCTTAAATTCAAATTGATTCAATGAACAGATAATAGAATTCATAGCTTTAGCATTAGAATTTTGTAATTTATTTTCTAGTTCTGTCCATTGTTCCTTTGGTTTATCTATTTCCTGATTATCTACAGTTATAGTCGGTGCTCTATAACCTGTCTCAATAATTTTCCAAGCGTCAATGGTTTTCAGAAAAATTTCCATCCTATTTTTCCAGTAAGCATATTCACCATTGAACATTGGTGGTCTAACTATAGACTGACCCTCGGCAAAAGCATTATTGAAAGAAGCCATTTTAAAAATTCAAATTTTTTAAACAAAAATTGGTTTTTGAAAAACGAATTTTTTAAAACAAAAGTTGACTTCTATTCCTAGCTCTGATACCACTTGTAGGATCGATTTCACCATAGAGGGAGGGGGGTGAATAGGGTAATGCTATCAATTATAAAAATTAATTGCGGAATCTTATAAAATTGTTTCAACACAGATCACAGAATAATAGCAGCACAGATAATAGCAGAATAATAAATGCAGAAATAGAACGACACATAATTTACCCAGCTTCGGTAAAACCCTGCCTACGAGCTGCCCCCAAGGTTTCTACTAGAAATTAAGTAGTCACACGCTTACACACGTAAACTCGCAACACCCGCTACTGAATAACTCAACTCTATGCTCAAAACCCTACCACAACTCAACCACTGAGTTGCGAATTCTCAAACTACGCCACGTAGTTTGTCCCCTAGTCACACGACTAGAAATTACAACGGTTTAAAGAAGGAAATTAAAAATGCTTTAAAAACAATAACTAAACACTAATTTAAACAATTTAAACCCTTTTTAAAATTAAAGCCTAAAAGAAAGGCTGGCCTAAATTATCCCTTTCTCTTTTATTTATTTCCAGTCCGATTTCTTTGAGATGAAAAATATGGCGGCTTCCTTTATGTTCGTTCATTCCTCTTTGCGAAATTAGGGCTTGTGATTAATATCAAAGTCGCTCCTCTATTGATCGATCGAACAAATATTTGCATGTCGCTTCGTCGATCGTTCGTCTCCTTGAGTTGCGTTTGGATGCTTCGATGTTGGTCGAGTTCGATTGATTCTGGTATGTAATTTATTCCTTTTCTTTTCTGGTTTAATGCTTGCTTGAACTCGATACCATTTGCCGATGATGTTGATTGCAATTTATAGGAGTCGAACTCCTAAATTTTCATCGTATATTTTTTATTTGAATTCGTCAAAACTTTTGCTCTGCCGCTTGATTATGCTTGGATGTTTGAGATGATTTCTGACCTTTTCATATGAGTATATTTTGTGATACTTGATTCGCACGACATTGATTTCGAACTCGTGATTTCGTGTTTACCTTGGCTTTGAATTCTTTGATGCTTTTTCTTTGGTCACTTTGATTTGTTCGTTCTCGTTCTGGTTGACTTCGACTTTGACTTGATTTTGTTCACTGACCTGTACATGTTTTTGCTTGATTATGGTCTCGGACTTTGTGAAGTGCTTGTTATACTTGGGTATTTGCAGTTTTGTTTTTTTGGTCTTGGATTTGTGGTATTTGCATTTGAGTTGTAGCTGCTGTTCTTAACTTTGGGTTGCACTGATTTTCATTGTGTAGCCTGGTTCATTGTTTCATTTGGTATGTTGTTGCATTGCATCATGTGTATACATACATTCATGTATGTATATAGGTGTATGTCTGCATTCATCTTTTCCACTGTGTATTTGCATGCATCCCACTGATCATATGTTACTGTCTACTTGCATCCTCATGTATCTACATGTCGACTTTTGCTGTTGATCTTTGGTGCGCTTGAATGTGTATGCTGTGTCTATACATTTGTTGTTTGCATTTTCCAGATCCATTTAGTTGACTCTATTTCAACTCCACTTCCTGTATATTGGTATGGTGTTCACTGTCTTGAGTCTTGTGGTCTTTTGATCTGTTCAATGGAGTCAGTGGTATTGGTCTTGATCATTTTGATACTGCTGTTTCACTTGCAGTGTACCATGCTGGTTCATATTGTACTCTCTGTTTTGAGTCACTTCCATACTTAGTCGTACTGTCCACCTGAGTTTGCTTTGGTTTCATGTTATAGTTGTAGTCTGGTTGTTGCTTGATGAAGAGGCTGAACCTGTTAGTCGAGCTTGCATACTTTGATCTTCTACATGCCTGTAGTGTTCATTAGCTCTTGTGTAAATGTTTACGCACTTATTATCTTCACTTGCATATTTGTTCATCATGTAGTCTTGGTTGAACTGGTTGAGACTGGTGTATTGATTTGGGCTTGCCTGTTCTGGACCTACCCGAGTCTGATTCATGGCTTCACTGATCTTCTGATCTGGTGCCTGTAGTGTTGCAGTCTTTGACTTGTTTCATGCATCACTGTATATCCATATTGTTGGCATTGTTTATGTTGGTTTTGGATTTTGACCATTTTATTGAACTTGCACATGTGTTGAATCCAGCTTATAGCTCGGGTTTGAGCTCGTGCTCGTATCGTGATTTCACTTGAGTTGAACCCGGCATGATTTGGGTTTGACCTTGTGCTCACCTGTCCCCGTAATACTATAAAGTGTATATTGGTGTGCATGGCCTTGTGGCATGTACAGTGACACACTGTGCATTTGCATGTCACAAATTGTTCGTGTGTGATGGATTCAAATATAAATAATGACGAACAACCCAAATAACTGAGGCAAATATTATTTTTAAAATCCACATTTTATTTTATACTGTAAAAATATTTTATTTTCAATTTTACTGCGTTAGTATGTTTTTTTGCAGATTGCTCAAATGTTGGATTCTATCTGGAATGAAGTTGAAGATAAATTACGAGTTGAGTGAATGAGTGATATGTAGTGAGGTCAGATGTAAAAGTGAAATTGTGATGTAATTGAATTTGTATTGTAATCAAAGTTGTATATGTATAATGAGAGCTTGAATTTGTACTATTCAAAATTGTAATAAATATTTGTTTGAATAAAATTTCTGTTTGAATTCAAATTCTGTATTATTAATTTTTATTCAGCAAATATTTATTTAATCTATGAAAAATAAAATAGTACATTAACAAATACATTTACATGAATATATATATATGTGTGTTTATTATCATCAAACAAAAATCATATAATCGTATATTCAACAGAATTTAAATTTGAAATCCGCAATGCGTTTTAGAAAATGAAACTACCATAAGGCCTCTCGGCACGCACACAATGCAATCGTACACAAGGGGGGAGATTTCTCCTTATGATAGTCAAACATGCTTACTACGCAAAAATTCTTTTGATATTATTATTAGTGCATAGTGTAGAAAACATTTTCGAAAGTATACTATTAATCTTAGCCAGCATACGTACCATTATAGTATGCCTACTATAGCTACCATATTAGATGGCAGGTTCTATAACTAAAACCGTACAAGGCGCGTATTGGATGATTGGATTTCCAACAAATGGTCAGGCTAAGGAACTTTCCTATTGCCAAATGGGAAAGCCTCTAGTGGGACGCCCCGAGAACCTACCCGGCTCTCTGTTGACACAAGGCCAGCTACCCCCTTCCCCGGAAGTAAAACCTAAGATATACCACCCACGGTCCTTTGGGACCTTTATCCGAGGGCCCTCTACACCAACAACATCACATAGTAATAAATATACTAAAGTGTCCACATGAGTAAGTATCTGGGCTCCATACCATGATACCACCCTTTTCCAGAAGGAATGGTCATACCCTAGGGGCGCTACCCTTGAAACCTTGTTGCATCTTTCCTGTTTCGACCATTACCGGTTTGTGAGGCTCGATGAGGTCTCGTCCACAAAGCTACGCTTTTCACAAAAGCCATGCTTCGACCAACAAATAATCAGCAGCACTTTGTATGCCACATTACCAAATTGGGAATGTATCACTAGTAACCATCAACTACATAACCCCTGAGCTCGTACTTCTCAAAGAAGGGTGTTAAGCTAAGAGAATAAATCTCCGCCACCAAACAGAAATGTATTTGATAGTAACTAGCTTTACATCTCAAAGTGTAACGTCAGACACACATCCATACAAGTCTGTTCCGGGTTTGAATAGAACTGAAGGCACTTCCGAAGAAGCCCTTGCAATCCGGGTATTCACAATCCCGATCGGACTTTCCATCACTTAGGGAATCTCTATACCGTAGCCACTCAGTGCAGATACAATTGATAGGTCATCCTATCATTCTCGCAAATACCCGGTCTTCACCACCGGTCTTCAAATGCTATCCATAACGACATATCATTATTCGGAATGGGTTATATGACACAAGGTCCTCTCCCGGCTAAGCCGAATAATGAGCACAATATTTAAAACATATGGATATGGGATCTCAGTTAAATCACAGCTTAAAAGCCCAAAACCTTTCATTTCAAATGGTTATAACAAATTACCATTCCCAATCTTTTAAACAAAAAGATTCATTTCAAAAACCTTCAATGGTTTAAACAATTTCCACATTTAAATCTTTTAAACAAAAGATTCACTTTTAAGACCCCTTTCAATTTAAAACAAGGTTCACCAATCTTTTAAACAAAGATTCATTCATAGCCTTCCAAAACAATTCCATTTAAAATTGGATTAACTCATCCGGTCATTTAAACCAAAGACTCATTTCATAGCTTTCAAATTATTTTCAAAGATTCATTCATAACTTTCAAAACAATTCCCGTTTCAACCTTTTATACATAAAAGATACACCATTTAAAATCCTCTTCATTTTCAAAATAGGGTTCAACTATCTTCCACAAAGATTCAATTATAGCTTTCAAATCCATTCTATTTCAAACTTGAAAATCTTTTCATCATAATTTGGAAAATCTTTTCATCATAATGCTTATCTTCATTCACAGATTCATAGATAAAGTGAATTTATCAATCACAAAGATTCATCATTACGATTCGATGTGGGTTTCGGATAACAAACTGAAATCCGACTCCCTGTCGCATCGAAGTTTAAATACCATTTTATGGGCAAAAGGGTTTTTCACATTTATACAACAATATATTTATCACAAATATAACAGCTCAGCACAAAGCATTACATAGCATCACATCACATAACAAATATATCAATCCATCACAAAGCATTCGATAACAATCAACCATCTTTGATTAAGGTGAATAAATCGTGTGGTTTTAAATTTATTACTCACATAATTACTTTCATTAGTAATCTTTAATCAATGATTAATTAAAATTAATTTCAATTGATTAAGACTTAACCACCTTTATTAATTAATCATTCCTTTAATTAATTAACCCTTAATCGTAATTAATTAAATCTTAATTACTTTTATTAATTAATTATTCCTTAATCAATCACTTTAATTAATAAACCCCTAATTATTAATTAAATCTTAATTATAATTAATTGTCCTTAATTGATTAATTAATAGATTTATTATTCCTTAATTAATTACAATAATTAATTACTCCTTAATAAATAATTCTTTCTTAATCACTTTAAGTTAATTAACCTTTAATGATTATTCTTAATTTAATTACCTTAATTAATTAACCACATTAATTAATTATTCTTTAAAGTAATTTAATATTTGATTAATCAATCTTTAATCTTTAATTATCTTCCTTAATTACTTTCACTAAGTAATTACTATTTTTATTTAATCATTAATTAATTAATTTATTAATTAACTTAAATTATTAATTAGTTACTTTAATTACTTTCATTAAGTAATTCACTTCAAATAATTAATCCTTTTAATAATAAAGTCTATTGACCATTAAAACATTAATTATCTAACCCAAACAAATAAAGTTTATTAATCATTAAAACATTCTAATAATATTAAGTTGAAATAACTTTTCAAAATAAAGGTTGTATTTATTTTAAATCATTTTAAAACTTGGTTATTTAAAACAAATTTGTCTTAAAAAAAAACTTTCTTAACCAATTCAAAACCGGGTTAACATTTATTTTTTTTCCAAAAACTAAAAACTGTTTTAACAAATTTGTTTCAAAGTGAACTTGATTTTTTTCCTTTAAAATCTGAAACTGCTTCTTTCCCAAAACCAATGACCCGAGACAACACTCAAAATCCCTAAGCAAAGACACGAGATACACGAGCTTCTTTCTGCTTCGAGACGAACTCACGAACGCTTCGGGATTGACCCGAGTAATCTTCATCCCTTCCAACTATTAAAATTTCCAGATACAAGATTGTCATCCATGCACATGCACGCCACCTCTCCGACCATCGCTAGTACCTCCTACAAGTCGCCGACCATTCCACCATCCCACATGAGCACCAAGATTTGTCGATTCACCAGCAAATAAAAAACGAACCCAAATCAACCAAGTCTGGAACCACCTCGATCGGAAAACCTTCCTCAGGCCGTCACCTCTGACCTCAGGAGCACCCGCCGTCCAACCTAAAGTCACGCCGCATCACAACGAACTGATTACCCCACACGCGATCAACCTCGATGCCCTCTCGTTGTCAAGATTACCTCGACAACCATCTCCACAAAAAATGCTCACAAAACCCTACGTTGCCATCGCCTGGCCACTACGGCCATTGATAAACTCTCACTTTATTTTTCCTGTAATCCTCAATTCTTCAAGTAACTTCGACCACAATCATGTTGACAACCACCATGCCGATCGCCGGCAATTTACAAATAGCCCAAAATCGACCAACTCATAACCTCTCGACGAAAACAAACTTAGAAATCCAGATCTTAATATCAAAATTCATCATTTCCTATTACGAATTCGATTATATAATCAAAATATGAAAATTTAACACTCGACTTTTGACTTGAGTTTATTTTTCTAAGACATGTTTTTGTATTCCGGTAATCCTATATGTTGATAACACTTAATAATATTTTTAAAATTTAGATTTTGATCATTCTAACACATTTCATTTGAACATTAAAGCCTAAAGGGAATTAGAAGAATAGATTTGAAAATTTTAACAAGTTATAGAACCTGTTATGTTTGAACAGAAGCCTGCTTAGCTTGTTTCCAGACATGTATACAGATATCAACACACATATGTACACATAAATTCTCAGGCATTCAATCATACAAGCATATTTCAGATCATAACTTCAAAAATCATCCAAAAATATCAGGTTTAATAAGTTTTTTTAAAAAAAGTTTGCTCGCCTTGGTATATTTGGACAGAGAACAGGAATTTCTTTTGAATTTTTTTGTTGCTTAATCCTGCTTTTGATCTAGAATGCTCCGAATTTATACTTGGTGTTTGATTCCAGACTTGTTTCTTGCTTGATGACAGGTTCAGTTGCCTTGAAACAACAACCAGCTTTGAACCAAACTTGAATGCCCTCTGATTTGCATTTGCAACTAAATTTTGTTTCCAGGCTTTGAAAAAAAAGGTTTGAGATGATTTCTGCTTTCAGGCTTTGAGAAAATTTGTGAGGACTTGCTTATCAGAAATTATCAGATCTTTGATCAGAGATTGTTGAATTTACTTGTAACTGGGTTAATACTGAGATGCTTCATTTTTTTTCTTTAGTTTTGATTTCCTGGTTTTTGATTCTTCCTCTGGTTTCTTTTCTAATTTTACTTTACAGGTTTGTGTTTTGAGAAAACTTTGTTTTGAAGATGAAAAGGGTTTTGAACAAAAATGACAACCAGGTTTCTTTTATCATATGCCACTTGTTTAATTTTTTTGAACACTTGTTAAATTCGAGACTTAATTGTTATACACTTGTTAATACTAAGTTTTATTAATCTAATACTTGTATTAATGCTTGACAAAAATGTTTGCAAATGTAAATTTTTATTGTAAAATGCTTACACATGTAAATTTTTGGATATTTATATTTAAGTCCTTTAGTCCAATTAATTTTAAAATTTAGTTTTAAACTCTTACTTTAAATTAATTTATACATTTTGTTTTTAAACCTTATTTTTTTATTTACAAATCATGTTTTCATGTTTTCTTATTTATTTTCAAAAGATAATTTCAATTACTTATACTTATATATCTTTCTCATCAAAATGCACATTTACAAAAATTAAGAAACAAGATTTTATTTGTTCCAAATATATAGAAATTTTAAATTTATGTTTAGTCCTTCTTTTTAGTTTACTGTTTAAACCCTTCTCATTTTTAAAATTTATAAATTAACTCATCTCCTATGTTTTATATATAGTCCTTATTTTTAAATACTTTTAAACCCTTAATTATTTATATTTTATAACCTCTATAACTTTTAAATAGCAATTCAAAAATTATTTTATTTAATTTCAAAATATAGCTTCTCATTCAAAATATCTATTTAATATAATTTGGAAAACAAATCTTTATTAATTGAAAATATAATGTTTGCAAACCCAATATATTTATAAGATTTTGAATTTTGAATTTCAGTTTCAAGATTTAATTTAAACTAAATTTATAAATATAGATAAATAATAGAACATATCTTTTATTAATCTTAAAACTTTCAAATTCTATTTATTTAAATCTAATTTATATACATATTCATTCCCAAATATTCAAATTAATTCTCTATTAATTCATAACTTAACTAAATTTTTACATTAATTTCCAAATTAATTTAGCTTAAAAATCAGGAATGTTATGGTTTATGACTTAGTTAATTATTATAGTGTTTAAAGATACATAGAACCATAGGAGTGTTGTTATATTCAAGGCCAATCGCGAATGATAGCTGCTCGGGCTAACGCTCGTGTCGTGAGTATTATTCGATTTATCGTTGCCGGCATGTGTAATGCCGATCGTCAAGTGTGAACTACCCTTGGCTACGGCCATGCCTAAATCATGGGGTTTATAATCGGTTCGCAATTGCCGGCAAGCCAAAGGCCAATGATGAACTGCCTAGGCTATAATTTGTGCCTAATTCGTGGCTTATGATTGGTTTGTCATTGCCGACTTGGGGGTGCCAATCGTTAGCAGTGAATTTCCTAGGCTGGTTTTGTGCCTTTTATCGTAGCTATCTTACTTTCATTGCTGCTGGCTAGAGTATGCGATTGCCCGTAGTAGGAATGGCCATTAGATAAAATAATTAAACGAAAGAACGTTTAAATAAGATAAGTTGTTCGAGACACAGGATTTTATAGTGTATTCTTTGGTGTGAGGGGACAATTGTTTGACGGGGAGCATGGCTTCTGCTCCATGTGCTAGTCGAATGGAGTGTGCCCTGTCATAGTTTTATAAGAAGTTTATTAGGCCCCCAAGGCCTTAGGTAATTTTTCGACCCATGCCCCCTTGGATTTTTCTAGTTTCTTTTTGATCAACATTTTCAAAACCTTGTTCACCGCTTTGACTTGTCCGTTTGCCTGTGGATGTGCCAGAGTTGAAAAGCTTCGAGAAATCCCATGCTCATGGCACCAATTAGCGAATTTATCACTGTCAAATTGGAGCCCATTGTCCGATATGTTTTTCTGTGGTACCCCATACCTGCACAGGATGTTACGTATTAGAAAATTTGTCACTTTGGCAGATGAAATCTTGTTTAAAGGCTCTGCTTCCACCCATTTGGTGAAGTAATCCACTGCCACTATGGCGTATTTTGCTCCTCCTCGTCCCATGGGGAATTCCTCGATTAGGTCAATCCCCCAAAGGGCGAAGGGCCAAGGACTAACCATCTAGGTCAGACCAGTACGTGGTAGTCTCGAGATTTTGGCAAATCTCTAGAACTTGTCGCATCTTCTAGCAAACTCGATTGCATCTTTGTTCAGTGTGGGCCAAAAGTATTCATAACACGGGATTTCTTTGGCTAGAATTTGAACGCGGTGTGGTCGCTGCAACTTCCTTGGTGTATGTTGTTGAGAATACCTTTTTCTTTATTTCCTCGACATACCTTAATAGGGGATTGGAAAACCCACAATGGTTGAAGATGCCCTCCTGGATGGTGTTGCGGGATGCCTTCCTTAAAAAATTTCTAACTTCATTGCGATCTGCCGGTAGGATCCCATCTTGTATGTATTTGACGATGGGGGTCATACATGTTTCTTTGTTACTACTGATGGGTATGATCTGAAGACACTCGAAACTCGGTGTAGCTTGCATCATGATGGGGTTGTCCCCAACATTGGCTCGTTTCTCAAGCTAGCTTCTTTGGCGAGGGCATCCGCTTCTCGATTCTCCTCTAATGGGATATGTTTGATTGCATAGTAGTCTAGCTCGTTCAAGAGGGTTTTAGTCCTATTGAGCTAAGAGGCAAGTCTTTGCCTGCGAGTCTAGAATTCCTCCAGGATATGGTTTACGATTAGCTGCGAGTCACTGTGTATGCATATTGATTTGATTCCTATTTCCCCAGTGATCTCCAAACTAGCTATTACTGCTTCGTATTCCGCATCGTTATTGGTTGCAGTGAATTCTAACCTCAGCGCAAACTTAACTTTATTCCTTGAGGTGTGATGATTACTATTCCTTCCCCCGAGCCGAGCTAGTTGGATGCTCCATCCACAAACATATTCCACTCGATTGTTTCCTCTATTTTGACGGTCGTATCCTTGTCCTGAATGGTGAATTCAGCTATGAAATCTGCCAGGGTCTGCCCTTTGATTGCGGTGTGTGGATGGTAGGTGATATCATACTGGCTTAGCTTGATGCACCATTTTAGCAGATGTCCCGATGTATCCGGTTTATGTAGGACTTGCGCAATGGTTGATTTGTTAGGACCCTTATGGAGTGAGATTGGAAGTAATGCCACAATTTTTTGGACGCTATGAGCAAACACTAGGCTAACTTTTTGATCTTTTGATATCTAGCCTCTGCCCCTATGAACCTCCTGCTGATGAAATATACTAGTTTTTGGGTATGATCATCTTCTCATACCAAGGCGGCGCTCAATGCATTAGGGGCACAGCTAGGTACAAGTAGAGGCTTTCTCCATGTACCGGGGTAGAAAGCACTGACATTTTCTGCATGTGTTCCAACAGGCTTTGAAAGGCCGAGTGGCACTCGCTGGTTCATTCTAACTTTCCCTTTTCCTTTTTCAGGGCTTCGAAGAATGGGACGCTGTAACGACCCGTATTTTACGTGTTGATATACCATAGAATTCTAGGTCGTCAGTGTTGATAAGTCGTCCATAACCTAAGTCGTAGGGAAAGATAACCTGTATGTTGTTTGAGTCGCAAGGAAGTTAGGTTGAAAAGTTAACTCGAGTTAGTATTAAAACGAGTTAACGAGTTAGTGTCTTTGCGAGTTACGGGTTAGTGTTTAGATAGCGACTTAGGGGATGGACGAGTTAGTGGGGTTGGCGACCTAGGGGGTTAGGTCGTTTGGAGGTTAGGTCGTGAGTAGGGGTAAGCGACCTAAGGGTTAGCAAGTTGTATGACCTTAGGAGCTAACGAGTTTAGGGTTAAGAGTTAACTCGTATGGAACAACCTAACGAGTTAGCGAGTTAGTAAGAACAGTGGGTTAGCGACTTAGTGATAAGTCGCTCGAGCGACTTAGTGGTAGTAGCTGGTGTTTATAACTCGCAAGGTCTTGTGAGTTAGGTCGTATGAGTCGTAGCATGATAAGTCGGCAGCGACTTAAGTTAGGTCGGGGAAGATTTTAAGTTGGCACTAGGCTAAGCCGCGTGGGATGTTAAGGTGTTAGGTCGTGAAGGGGCTTAAGTCGCTAGGCCGCATGCAGTTAAGTCGGTAGGTCGCTAGGTTGTTGAGGCGGGTTGTTTTAGGTCGCAGGATGTTGATGAGTCGTGGACGACTCATGGATAGGTCGTGACCGACCTAAGGGGCGACGACCTAAGGGTGATTCAGCCTATAAGTAGAGGGCTTTGGCACACTTTTTGGCACCGGTTTTTGAAGCGACGAAGTGCTGCCATTTTGAGAACTCGACTATAACATTTCTTCATCTTCTTTTCTCCATTCCAATCTAGTTCTAACATCCATCCAAGATCGAAGATCGAGATCGAAGATTCAAGGGCCAAAGTTGAAGATCTTCATCCAACGAAGCTAGATTTCATCGTTTCTAGCGAGATCTCGACGAATCAAGTTTGGATCTCCGCTGTCCAGATCTGAAGTGGGTTTCTTTTGGAGTGTTGGGTGATTCGGTGAGTGGTAGTTATCTCTCACGCGGACCCAAAGGAGTGTATTGGATTGGTGGTTTGTTGGAGTGTTGTAGATAGTGATTTTATGCATATTTCCTTAGATCCAAGTGTAGATCCATTACTTATGAAGATGTTTACTTTTGCAAGCTCATTCATCTAGTTGTAGAGACAAAACCCATGATTTATAATTGTTAGATCTATGCTAAAAACCCATAATTCATGTATGTTAGATCTATGCTCATTTATTTACGAAATTGCCATTTTAGTTATAAATGCCTATTTAGATCTTGATTGACTACTTATTTGTTTGGATTAATGTTTGCCTTGTTTGATTGATATAAATGAGTTATCTAGTTGATAGATTTGGACAAGTATGGTCAAAGACGATTCAAAAGCTACGGAAGAGGCTCTTGAATGGTGAAAGTTGCTTAAGACATATGTAGCGGATGTTGAAGCTCATATGTATGGATTGGATGATGTTGAGATGGAACTTTGCCATGATGCGATGAGGCAAACCATGTTGTTGAGTTGAGACTTTGCTATGGTGTGATAAAGCGAAGTATGATGTGATGAAGACTTGGCGTAATCTAGGCAGGGATCATTCCAAGCATGTTGATAACTCGAGGGATGGTTCGAGTTGGTTGATAATGGATTTCTCGAGAGGTAGCTTGAGCTAGTATGAGAATAGTCGTCGAGGAGGATGACTAGGAGGCTTAGATCTTATCGTTGTTGAAGTTTCTAGCATGCTCAAAAGCAAGAGTACATGGAGCGCCCATAACGACTACAGGTAGGTAGTCGGGACACCCAAAAGACTACAGGTAGGTAGTTGAGTACTCTGGGCAGAGTAGGTAAGTCCTAGGCATGGGTCACGATGACGTGCGGAGCTATGTCTAGAACCGGGGTTACCATTAGCCCTTGACAGGTGGTCATTCAACTAACGGTGAAATCAAAGCAATGATAACAACGATAGCCAGAGTCATGGATGTTTGGACGTTTGGTTGTATCATCATTCGGCCTCAAGAGCGGTGTTTTCTGGGTGCTTATCTGATCTTGGTTTAGGCCTTGGGGGTTTGTATTTGGAAAACATCATCCTTGACTCGAGTGGTTATTGCTTTACCTTAATTGTCTGCTATGTTATGCTTGCTTCTCCTTAGTGTGTGTCTGGGGGCTATCACTGTAGAGAGAGGTGGAGTGGGATGGTTTGGTTCCTATTCCTTTTATCCCTTATGCTCTTTTGGTATGTCTGATAGTTGATTTACTGCTCACTAAGACTTTGTCTGACTCAAGGTTTTATGTCTCCTCTTATTACCTTGGGCTGTTCATCCATGTTGGGATGGGCAGACTAGGTAGCAGGTGACAGGTGCTGTTCTTCGAGATCTACGCTGTTGGCGACGAAGACGAGCAGGAGGCTTTTGCATATTATCTCCTATATGTACTGGGTATCCGCTGCTGTATTTGATTGAGTGTTATGTAGTGAGGCTTTGATGTATGGATGATTTACATGTTTGTATAAAACTATTATGATGCTTATATGATGATTTTCTGTTATGAAGCTTCACTATATATTTCTCTATTGTATTTTATCCATGCGTTGTGAGTTATACGATGGAGCTTCTGTTTATTTTACCCTGACTATCGTCCATGGCTGCCTGGCATACCTTTCAGCGCTCTTTTCTCTTGTTTTGGTGCTAGAGTCATGGGCGGTCGTCACATTTGGTATCAGAGCCTTGGTTAATCGATTTTAGCCAACGCTCGCTGACGTGACTACGTATGAGAGGCGTAATTGTATTTTGATGAATGATTACTATATATAATATAGTAGTTTAGAAGGATTTGAACTCCTTATGCAGTTGTTTCTCAAGGTGTTCTAAGTCATTCCTTTTTGTAGATACTAAAAATGAGTCGAAGAGGGAGACCAGCTGCAAGGGAAGGCCGTGCTACTGAAGGAGCTGTTGATTATGGAACTATGTTCGAAGCGATGATGACTTTGATCATGAGGAGGATACCAGCTTCAGGATCATCAGTAGATGTGGGAGTTCAAGTTCAAGCCCCAAGATCAGTGGATTTTGCTAAGCTTTGCAAGGACTATACTTCTCTCGGAGGAAAAGCTTTCTTGGGGATAGAGTCGACCATTAAAGTGCAAAGATGGATAGATGCATGTCGAAGGATCTTTGGTGACTTAGGAATTGAGGATGCAACTAAGAGGAAGCTTGCATCGAGACAGCTTCAGGGAAGAGCTGCTGATTGGTGGAATTCTATTACCATCGATACTCCAGAATAAGAGATTACTTGGGAGCAATTCCAAGTTAGATTTGAAGCTAAGTTCATCTTTACGGCTCAGAAGTCTGTTTTGTTCAAGAGGTTTGTAGAGCTCAAGCAAGGTGGGAGGTCCGTTCTTGAGTATGTCTCTGAGTTTGAAGCTTTGTCTAAGTATGCCAGATCGTATATTGATTCTCCCTATCAGAAGAATGAAAAGTTTGTGACTGGTCTGGATGCTTATCTCGGGAGGCAGTTAGTGGATCATTTGGATGATCCGTTTGAGAAGCTTGTGGAGAAAGCTCTCAGGCACGAGAGTTTGTTTCCTAAGGAAGTATCTGTTGTTGCTGTAACCAAGGAAGGATCTAAACCACAGCAGAATGGGAACAGGAAGAGGAAGCAGCAGCAGCAGCATCAGAGGGGTAAGGATGGTCCGAAGAGGCCAAAGGGCGAAGTGACCTGCTACAACTGCCAGCAGAAGGGCCATCTCTCTAGAGATTGTAAGAATCCCAAGGTGCCGGGAAAGTGTTATAACTGTGATAAGCTGGGACATATCAAGAAGGATTGCCCAGAACCAAGGAAAGACAAGCAGATTGTGAAATCTTATGCTTTGGGGGCTGTTCCATCGTCTTCGAAAGCTCCTACTGTTGAAGAGAAGGGGAAGAGTGTGGTGGTTCAAGGTACTCTTTCCATTTGTGGTGTTCCAGTTAGAGTGTTGTTTGATACTGGAGCGTCGCATTCTTTTGTTTGTGAGGATTTGGTAAGCCGGTTGGGTTTGAAACCGGATATTATTGATAGGCCATTGGTTTGACTAATCCAGTTGGGGGTTCGTCATGTTTGTGTATGATATGTCATGGTCTAGTTGTGTCGAGTCATGATTGCTCGTTTGTTTGTGATTGTTTTGTTCTGAACTTTGCGGGGTTCGGAATTATTTTGGGTATGGACTGGCTTAGGAAGTATGAGGCAAGGATTGATTGTGAGAGGCTGGAGGTGACAGTCGGGAATGTGGAAGGGCGAAAGGTTGTGATACAATGTAAGCATGAAGAAGGTGTCTTCATGAGCTTCATGTATTCGCTGGTTGTTCCACGGGATGGACTGTCATCGGTGCCTACTGTGAATGAATTTGAGGACGTCTTTGACGAAGTCAAAGGGTTACCGCCGCATAGGGAGATCGAGTTTCGTATCGATCTAGTTGAGGGAGCCAGACCTGTTGTGATGCCTCTTAGGCGGATGGCGCCTAGGGAGCAGCAAGAGTTGAAGGTGCAAGTTGATGACCTTTTGCAGAAAGGATTCATTCGGCGTAGTGTGTCCGAATGGGGTGCACCAGTTGTGTTCGCAACCAAAGCGGATGGATCGTTGAGGTTGTGTGTCGATTATCGTGAGCTGAATAAGGTGACTAAGAAGAACAAGTATCCATTGCCGAGAATAGATGACTTGTTTGATCAGCTTCACGAGGCTAAGGTGTTTTCTCAGATGGATTTGGCAACGGGATTTCACCAGTTGAGAGTGGCTAAGGATAGTGTTCCGAAGACTGCTTTTAGGACACCATCCGGTTTTTATGAGTGGCTGATAATGCCGTTTGGATTGACTAACGCACCAGCATATTTTGTGGATCTTATGAATAGAGTGTTCAGAGATCGGTTGAACAAGTTTGTACTTGTGTTCGTGGATGATATTTTGGTTTACTCCAGAGCTGAAGAAGAGCACAAGATGCACTTGAGGATTGTTTTGGAAATCCTGCGGAAACATCAGCTGAAGGCTAAGTTTTCGAAGTGTCACTTCTGGAAGAGTGAAGTGAGGTTCTTAGGTCATGTTATTTCTGGAAATGGAATAGCGGTTGATCCCGCTAAGGTGGCAGCGATCCAGGATTGGGTTAGACCTAAGAATGCATCTGATGTGAGAAGTTTTCTTGGATTAGCAGGATATTATCGATGATTTATCAAAGACTTTTCCAAGATAGCTGCACCGTTGACAGGATTGACGAAAAAGAACCAGGTGTTCAGATGGGATGATAAGTGTGAGCAAGCTTTCGTAATCCTGAAAGAGCGACTGACGAGTGCTCCTGTTTTGACTATTCCAAGTGGGAATGATGAGATGGTGGTTTACACCGATGCATGTGGCACTGGACTTGGAGCAGTGCTGATGCAGAAGGATAAAGTTGTTGCGTATGCAAGTCGACAACTGAAGTCGCATGAAAGGAATTATCCGACTCATGATTTGGAGTTAGCGGCGATTGTGTTAGCTTTAAAGATATGGAGACATTACCTATTGGGGGTTCGATTCGAGTTGTTTACGGATCATAAGTCGTTGAAGTATCTTTTCTCCCAAAAGGATTTGAATCTTCGACAGGAAAGGTGGTTAGAGTTTTTGGCATCGTATGACTTTGGTATAGCCTATACTCCGGGAAAAGGTAACGCAGTGGCAGATGTGTTAAGTCGAAGACATGCAGGTTTGGGAGCCATGTTTTCAGAATGGAAGAGTCTTGAGTATTTGGCTGGATTTGACTTCAGGCCTAGATGTGAATTGGAACCTGAGATGTTGGCAAACTTATCGATAAGACCTACTCTTATGGAGAGAATTGGCGAGGGCCAAAAGCGAGATGATAAGCTTGTCAGGATTATCCGAGATTTGGAATCTGGATTGGAACCAGAGAAGGTTAAAGAATTTGAAGTCGATCGAGATGGTTGGCTTCGGAAACAAGGACGATTAGTTGTTCCCGATATTGATGGATTGAGAGATGAAGTTCTGAGGGAAAGTCATCACTCGAAGTTGACGATTCATCCAGGTGGAAATAAGATGTATCGGGATATGAAGAGAACTTACTACTGGGAAGGTATGAAGAAAGATGTTGGAAGTTTTATTTCCAAGTGTATGAACTGCCAGTTGGTGAAAGCTGAGCAGAGGAAGCCCAGTGGATTACTTCAGCCATTAGAGGTTCCAACATGGAAGTGGGAGCAAGTGTCGATGGATTTTATCGATGGTCTACCTAGAACCAGGGCAGGGAATGAAGGGATTTGGGTCATAGTAGATCGGTTGACCAAGAGTGCAAGGTTCATTCCTGTTCGATCGACTAGGACTGCATCGAAGTTGGCTGAGCTTTATGTTAAGTGGATAGTTCGATTCCATGGTGTTCCGAAGAGTATAGTGAGCGATCGAGACCCATTGTTCACTAGTGGATTTTGGAAGAGCTTCCAGGAAGTTTTGGGAACCGAGTTGTGTTTGAGTACAGCTTATCACCCTCAAACAGATGGTCAGACCGAGAGAGTCAACCGAGTTTTGGAAGATCTCTTGAGAGCATGTGTTTTGGACTTCGGAGGATCATGGGAAGATCACCTTCATTTGGTGGAATTTGCATATAACAACAGTTATCAGTCGAGTATTGGTATGGCACCATATGAGGCATTATATGGAAGACCGTGTAACTCTCTGACATGTTGGTTGGAAACTGGAGAAAAGTTGATACTTGGGACAGAGATGATTCGACAGACTTCAGATTGTATAGAGATCGTTCGGCAACGAATGAAGGCAGCCCAAGATCGTCAAAAAAGTTATGCAGATAATCGTCGTAAGGATTTGGAGTTCGACGTAGGCGATATGGTTTTTGTAAAGATTTCTCCATTAAAGAATATTATAAGATTTGGGAAGAAAGGGAAGTTAACTCCGAGATTTGTTGGACCATTCCCGATTATCGAGCGAATTGGAAAGCTCGCGTATAGATTGGAGTTACCAGGGAAGATGGCGGGTGTGCACAATGTTTTTCACGTATCGTATCTACGGAAGTGTGTGCATGACCCAAGTACTGTGGTTTCTGCTGATAGCTGTGAAGATTTGGAGGTTGATCCAGAGGTTAGAAGACCTCGTAAGCCGCTTCGTGTTATTGGAACTGACACGAAACAGCTTAGGAGAAAGACGATTACGTTGCTCAAGGTACAATGGAGTGATGATGTTAACGACTGTATGTGGGAGGAGGAAGAGAGGATGAAGGCAGCTCATCCTGGACTCTTCGAGGTATGGCCCTAAGGTGTCGTGGCATCTCATGAATTTGTAACTTGATTTCTGTCTTAGAATTCTGCATGCTAGGCTAGAATTGGATGCATGGTTTGTTGATTGCTATGGATGGTAGGCATGCGGATTATCTTTGATTGCTGTTGTCTGCTTGGAATTTCGGGGGCGAAATTCCTAAGGGGGAGAGAATGTAACGACCCGTATTTTACGTGTCGATATACCATAGAATTCTAGGTCGTCAGTGTTGATAAGTCGTCCATAACCTAAGTCGTAGGGAAAGATAACCCGTATGTTGTTTGAGTCGCAAGGAAGTTAGGTTGAAAAGTTAACTCGAGTTAGTATTAAAACGAGTTAACGAGTTAGTGTCTTTGCGAGTTACGGGTTAGTGTTTAGATAGCGACTTAGGGGATGGACGAGTTAGTGGTTATCGAGTTAGTGGGGTTGGCGACCTAGGGGGTTAGGTCGTTTGGAGGTTAGGTCGTGAGTAGGGGTAAGCGACCTAAGGGTTAGCAAGTTGTATGACCTTAGGAGCTAACGAGTTTAGGGTTAAGAGTTAACTCGTATGGAACGACCTAACGAGTTAGCGAGTTAGTAAGAACAGTGGGTTAGCGACTTAGTGATAAGTCGCTCGAGCGACTTAGTGGTAGTAGCTGGTGTTTATAACTCGCAAGGTCTTGTGAGTTAGGTCGTATGAGTCGTAGCATGATAAGTCGGCAGCGACTTAAGTTAGGTCGGGGAAGATTTTAAGTCGGCACTAGGCTAAGCCGCGTGGGATGTTAAGGTGTTAGGTCGTGAAGGGGCTTAAGTCGCTAGGCCGCATGCAGTTAAGTCGGTAGGTCGCTAGGTTGTTGAGGTGGGTTGTTTTAGGTCGCAGGATGTTGATGAGTCGTGGACGACTCATGGATAGGTCGTGACCGACCTAAGGGTGATTCAGCCTATAAGTAGAGGGCTTTGGCACACTTTTTGGCACCGGTTTTTGAAGCGACGAAGTGCTGCCATTTTGAGAACTCGACTACAACATTTCTTCATCTTCTTTTCTCCATTCCAATCTAGTTCTAACATCCATCCAAGATCGAAGATCGAGATCGAAGATTCAAGGGCCAAAGTTGAAGATCTTCATCCAACGAAGCTAGATTTCATCGTTTCTAGCGAGATCTCGACGAATCAAGTTTGGATCTCCGCTGTCCAGATCTGAAGTGGGTTTCTTTTGGAGTGTTTGGTTGATTCGGTGAGTGGTAGTTATCTCTCACGCGGACCCAAAGGAGTGTATTGGATTGGTGGTTTGTTGGAGTGTTGTAGATAGTGATTTTATGCATATTTCCTTAGATCCAAGTGTAGATCCATTACTTATGAAGATGTTTACTTTTGCAAGCTCATTCATCTAGTTGTAGAGACAAAACCCATGATTTATAATTGTTAGATCTATGCTAAAAACCCATAATTCATGTATGTTAGATCTATGCTCATTTATTTACGAAATTGCCATTTTAGTTATAAATGCCTATTTAGATCTTGATTGACTACTTATTTGTTTGGATTAATGTTTGCCTTGTTTGATTGATATAAATGAGTTATCTAGTTGATAGATTTGGACAAGTATGGTCAAAGACGATTCAAAAGCTACGGAAGAGGCTCTTGAATGGTGAAAGTTGCTTAAGACATATGTAGCGGATGTTGAAGCTCATATGTATGGATTGGATGATGTTGAGATGGAACTTTGCCATGATGCGATGAGGCAAACCATGTTGTTGAGTTGAGACTTTGCTATGGTGTGATAAAGCGAAGTATGATGTGATGAAGACTTGGCGTAATCCAGGCAGGGATCATTCCAAGCATGTTGATAACTCGAGGGATGGTTCGAGTTGGTTGATAATGGATTTCTCGAGAGGTAGCTTGAGCTAGTATGAGAATAGTCGTCGAGGAGGATGACTAGGAGGCTTAGATCTTATCGTTGTTGAAGGTTCTAGCATGCTCAAAAGCAAGAGTACATGGAGCGCCCATAACGACTACAGGTAGGTAGTCGGGACACCCAAAAGACTACAGGTAGGTAGTTGAGTACTCTGGGCAGAGTAGGTAAGTCCTAGGCATGGGTCACGATGACGTGCGGAGCTATGTCTAGAACCGGGGTTACCATTAGCCCTTGACAGGTGGTCATTCAACTAACGGTGAAATCAAAGCAATGATAACAGTGATAGCCAGAGTCATGGATGTTTGGACGTTTGGTTGTATCATCATTCGGCCTCAAGAGCGGTGTTTTCTGGGTGCTTATCTGATCTTGGTTTAGGCCTTGGGGGTTTGTATTTGGAAAACATCATCCTTGACTCGAGTGGTTATTGCTTTACCTTAATTGTCTGCTATGTTATGCTTGCTTCTCCTTAGTGTGTGTCTGGGGGCTATCACTGTAGAGAGAGGTGGAGTGGGATGGTTTGGTTCCTATTCCTTTTATCCCTTATGCTCTTTTGGTATGTCTGATAGTTGATTTACTGCTCACTAAGACTTTGTCTGACTCAAGGTTTTATGTCTCCTCTTATTACCTTGGGCTGTTCATCCATGTTGGGATGGGCAGACTAGGTAGCAGGTGACAGGTGCTGTTCTTCGAGATCTACACTGTTGGCGACGAAGACGAGCAGGAGGCTTTTGCATATTATCTCCTATATGTACTGGGTATCCGCTGCTGTATTTGATTGAGTGTTATGTAGTGAGGCTTTGATGTATGGATGATTTACATGTTTGTATAAAACTATTATGATGCTTATATGATGATTTTCTGTTATGAAGCTTCACTATATATTTCTCTATTGTATTTTATCCATGCGTTGTGAGTTATACGATGGAGCTTCTGTTTATTTTACCCTGCTATCGTCCATGGCTGCCTGGCATACCTTTCAGCGCTCTTTTCTCTTGTTTTGGTGCTGGAGTCATGGGCAGTCGTCACAGACGCACTTGTCTGTGGCCTTAGATATAAATCTGCTTAGAGTGGCTACCTTCCCGTTTAAACTCAGCATTTCCCTTCGTGTGGTTGGTATTTTGATGCCCTTCAGGGCTTGGACCTTTTCGAGATTCACTTCAATCACTCTGGTATGCACAATGAAACCCAAGAATTTTCCCTAGGATACTCCAAAGGAGCATTTTAATGGATTTAGCTTCATTTGGCATTTGTACAATACCTGAAACATTTCGTTTAGGTAGTGTAAATGAGCTGTTTCTTTTCTTGATTTGACAAGCATGTCGTTGACATACACTTCCATGGAATGACCAATCTACTGCTCAAATTTCTTATTAACCAAGCGTTGATAGGTTGCACTAGCTTTCTTAAGCCCGAAGAGCATGACCTTCTAGCAATATAAGCCTAAATCTGTGATAAAGTTAGCATGTTCTTGATCTGGTACATGCATGGGAATCTGGTTATATCCCGAGTAGGCGTCCATAAATGATAACAATTCATGCCCTGCTTTTCCGTCCACCAGTCGCTCGATTTGAAGTAGGGGAAAACAATCCTTGGGGCAAGCGTTATTGAGATTGGAGAAGTCGATGCAAGTTTGCCATTTTCCATTGGTTTTTTTTAGCAGAACCGGGTTGGAGATCCATTTGCGTTAGATATCCTCACGAATAAAACCATTGGCGAATAGTTTTTTTACCTCCTCGTTAAGGGCAGTTGAGCGTTCCATCTCCATGCTCCTTTTCTTCGGTTTGACCGAGATTTTGGTTGGGTCTATGTTTAGGTGGTGACAAGCCATTTTAGGGGATATTCCCAGCGTGTCTTCATTGGTACATGCGAACACATCTAGATTTCTACGTAAGAACCTTATCAATTGGATTTTCAGATTTTTGTCCAGCTGTGACCTTATCTTTAAATGCCTTGTTCCATCACGATTATCTTCTACAACATGTTCCATAGCCTTCACGGGCTCTACGTTGGCCTCCTCCTCTCTGTTCCTTGGGTCTAGTTCATTAAATGGGTAGCTAGATTACTCAAGAGGAGGGGCCTTCTTTAATTTTTATGCTTCCATAGTTTCGGCACAGAGGGTGGCCTCTACATTTTTCCCTTTTCCTTCCTTTTTTTCTGGCGGAGTTCTATCACATAACAATCACGGGCTACGTCTTGGTCCCCTTCTACTTCTCTTATTCCCCCATCGGTAGGGAACTTCATTTTCGAGCCCCAAGGGGATAAGACTATCTGGAAATATGATAACGTAGGTCTGCCCAGAAATGTGTTATAAGCAGAATGTTCGTCTACCAACACAAATGTTTGCTTTCGGATAACGGATCGAGGGTGACCTCCTAGTTCAACAAACAAGTCCAACTGCCCTACTGGAATTGGGCCTTCTCCAACAAATCTATGTGGGGCTTATTTCACGGTGATACGTCTTTCATTGATAACTTCATTTTGAAGGCATGTTTGAATATTATATTCACCGAGCTTCCCGTATCGACAAAATGCGGAACACCTCTGCTGGGCCGATCCATGTGGAAATGACCATGGGATCGGTATGTGGGTATTGCTTTCTAACCAAATCCTCATCGCTGAAGATTATATTGGTCCTTTCTCTTCGTTTGGAAAGGCGTCCTTCCGTAATGGAATGAACATACCCTTCTACCTCCTTTAAATACTTTCCGTACCACTCCATCTCGGCCCAACTTCTATCGGCTAAATAAGGGCTCCCTTATATAGTATGAACAATTATTTTCTCTTAATTGGAGTGGCTCGCACTTGCTTCCTCTTTGTTATTTTCATGTCGGAGCAGCCCTGGTCCTTCGTGGGTCGGAGTGGGGCAGTTATGATTTTGCTGTACGTATAGTTCCAATTTCTTTTTTCGAATGTGTTCTTCAATGAGGTCCCGTAGATGTTGACATTCTTTTGTGTTGTGTTTGTGAGACTCGTGGAAGCGACAATACTTTCCCGTCCTAACTGCAGCTTCCGTTTCTTTCTTATATCAAGGGCGTTTGTACTTAAATTCGTGTTGAGTGGCCAAGTAAATGTTTTCCACAGTGTCTTTCAGAGGAGTGTAAGAATCAAATCTTGGTCCCAGTGTGTATCGTCCTTTATTACTTTTTTCAGTTTTGGGGTTACCCTGACGGTTACCTTTATCATCATTGTTTGGTTTGCTCCCTTCTCCTTGAGGCGGGACTCTCGCGTTTCCATGGGAGCTAAAACCCCCGCCAGGCTACTCGCCATGCCGGATAGCCGCCGCATCTTCCAATCTCATTTATTTTCCTGCTTCATGGTAGAATTCCTAAAGAGTTAGAGTCTTCTCCTTCGTCAGTCTTCTTGCAAGTTTCGAGTCCGGATGGACGCCTCCACATAGTGCCATCAATGTAAGTCTTTCATCTGGGTTTTGCACCACTGCCGCAGCTGCGTTAAAACGGGTAAGGTATTGTTGTAGAGGTTTCTCTAATTTTTTTTTACGTCAAACAAGGTATACGCATCCCTAGGCTATTCCACATGAATTCGGAACGGGCTTATGAAGTTCTCCTTTAACATTTCTCAAGAACTGACGGATCCATGAGGTAGGCGAAAGAACCATGTGGATGTTAAATCTGACAAAAGTAGCGGAAAACATTTACATAGTACACCTTCAGTTGCTCCGTTCGTGAGCATGTGTTGAGAGTATCATTGTACGTAGACGATCGGGTTAATGGTGCCTTTATATGGATCCATGGTGGGCATCTTCCATTCTTGAGGCGTGGCTATTGCTTCTATATCCCTAGTGAAAGGGCTGGATACTCTGGCGCCTATCCCCCTTTCAAGTTGTTCACGCCTGAGGTACTCCCTGAAGAGACGCGTCATTCTTTCTTCGGACTCGGGGGTGACCCTGGGAGAAAAGGGGCCCTCTCTTTGATAGTGATGGTTTCTAGTGACTTGATTGAGGCCAGACTGGTGATGATTGGTTCAAAGCGTGACATGATCAACCACAGATGGTCCATGTATGGGGTCCCTTTGGCCGGGTCCAGCTCTTGACGACCTTGTTGGAGAAGCATCGAGTTGGGTCCTAGCTCGACTTTGAGCCCTTGGATCCTCCTGGCCGAGCTCATCATTGGTGGGAGATCTGTTTCTTCTACGCAACTCTCGATTGGGATTCACCTTAGGATCCGGTATGTGAGTGGATTCCTCCATGTTCCTTAAGTGTGTCATGAGTTGGTCCACCAAAGCTTCTTGTTAGGCAGCGAAGCGGTCAATCATCTCATCCGCAACCCTTTTTAAGCCTTTTTGGGTGACAACTGAGTCTAGAGGTAGGAAAAGAGCAGTTGGGTTTTCTTGATCTTCTTGGATAGGGTTGAGTGTATTTGCAGTAGCTGCATTCTTGCCCTTGTCAACAATTCACTTAGAGGGAGCCCGTTCTAAGGTTGGAAGAATAATAGACGGGAGAGTTAGGCTTTCTGTGCTTGCCTACTCTCAGTGAAAGCACCAAAAATATTTGCTCAGAAATTGGACAAACACCTCTAAATATGATTTTCTTTTCTAGTTAAGTTTTGTTTGATTTGACTGACGTGGGGTTTTCAAGTTCCAACACGTAACAAAATGAATTTAAGCAAGTGCAGAGACAGTTCATGAGTATAAAGTTTGGAAAGCAGATAAAGAAAGCAAATAATAAAGAGTTTTTATAGCGATTTGGCCAGAATGTGCCTACATCCACTTTCCATTTTCTCTCTCTCTTTGATTTGACTACAAGTATAAGATATATGTAATCGAAACGAGTAAAACTTTGAATAACCAAAGTGATGGATTTTTAGCAGAGTCTTCTCTTCTTTTCTCCAAAAATCTATCCCTGTTGTTGTTGAGAAACTCTATTTATAGAGTGAAGTTGTGAAGTGTGGAGGTGGAGATGATAACCCTCTGAATCTGGTTCGGCATCTGGGAAGGAGTATTTGGATTGGAATTTGGGCTACGGAGCTTGCCTGGCCTGATTGTCCTTCCTTGTCCGGTTCGATGCTTTTGCTATGGAGCATCCTATTTGCCGAACCAAACCTTTGATCCGATATGCTTGTGTACAGCGGTCCAAATGTTTGGTCTGGTGATGGATGTGTCATGCCGGGCCAAATATTTGGTCCGACATATCAGAGGATGCCGGACCAAACATCTGGTCTGGCATACCAGGCCATAAATTTGGTTCAGAATTGTAGTGAATGCCGAACCAAGCATCTGGTCCGGTAGTCCTGTATTCCATGCCTTTTTCTGCTTTTGCTCCCTTTTTTACTTTTTTCTCTGCTTGTTGAAAAACCGAGCCAACGGTACTCATCTTGAGCTTGGTTCCTAAAATCACCTATAGACTCTTTCAGAACTCGCTAGTGAACACAGAATCTCTATCCCTTACTATACTACTAGGAATTTCATGCAGTTTAACCACATACTTCATAAATAACTTAGCCAAAGCGGGTGCTGTCCTAGTTGACTTAACTGGAATGAAATGGGTGCTCTTGGTCAATCTATCCGCTACAACCCATATACTTTCATTTCCTCTACTAAATCATGGAAACCGATCTATAAAATCCATAGAAATAGAATCCCACTTCCATACCGAAAATTCTAATGGCTGTAGCAACCCATTTGGCTTCTGATGTTTGGCTTTTACCTGTTGACAGTTCAAACACCGCTTCACCCATAAGCCAACATCCCTCTTCATACCTTTCTAGAAGAAACTTCTCTTCATGTCCTGATACATCTTAGTTTCTCCTGGATGAATAATGTACTTCAAACGATGACATTCCTCTAAAACTTCCTTCTAATGTCTCCTTCATTCGGAACACACAACCTTCTTTTCTTTCTCAACCACCCATTGTAGTCAAGACTGAAATCATTCAAGTCATCGCTCTCGGTTACATCCCTTAACTTCCTAATCCGTTCAACCAACACTGGATCCTCCTCTTATTTAGAAGCAATCTTTACAATCATTACCGGTGGAACCTCTAAACATGATAACACATAAGTTCCTTCACTAGATCCGACCTTAGATCTCTACTGAACTTTACAAGTCAACAACACTTCCAAATCTTTCCACTTAGCTATCATCGCCAATGCTGCATTCTAATGATTCCTGCTAAGTGCATCTGCTACCTTATTACCTTTCCCTGGTGTATACTCAATCCCAAAATCATAAGTAGCAATAAACTCTAACCATCTCTACCGTCTCATATTCAGCTCCTTCTAAGAGAACAAGCACTTCAATGACTTATGATCTGTACAAAGCTCAAACCTCACCCCGAAAAGGTATTGTCTCCACACCTTCAATGAAAAAGTAACTATGGCTAATTCCAAATCATGCGTTGGCTATCTAACCTCATGCGGTCTAAGTCGTCGAGAAGCATATGCAATCACTTTACCTCTCTACATCAACACAGTTCCTAATCCAGTTCCACATGCATCTGTAAAACTACCAAATCTCGATTCCCTTCTGGAACAACCAACACTAGTGCATGGGTCAATAAATGTTTCAAGCTCTGGAGTGTTTCCTCACACTTGTCACTCCACATAAACTTTACATCCTTTTGTGAACCTCTGATAATATCCATCGAATCTAAGGTAACTCTTTATCTCAGCCATTGTCTCAGGTCTCTTCCAATTGTTCACCTTCAATCTTTGTCGGATCTACAGACAACCATTTCTCTGAGACTACATGACAAAGAATCTTTACTCCCTTCTTCCAAAAATGTCAATTCGAAAACTTTGCCTTCAATTTATGCTGCCTCGGCATCTCTAGCACCACTCTAAGATGAACTTCATGCTCCCTTTCTTCTCTAGAGTATATCAAAATACCATCTATGGAAACCAACACGAACTTATCCAAGTGCTCTGAGAAAAACCAGTTCATTAAATTCACAAAGAATGCTGGTGCATTAGTTAGTCCGAACGGCGTAACTAACCATTCGTACGATCCATATCTGGTCCTAAATGCCGTCAAAGGAATACAATCCTCTGCTACTCTAAGCTGATGAAAACCTATTGCTAAATCCAACTAAGAAATTACTTTGGCTCCACTTAACTAATCGAACAAATCGTCAATTCTTAGCAATGGATATCGATTCTTTATTGTCTTCTCATTCAAACTACGATAATTGATACATAACCTTATTGATCCGTCTGGCGTCATATCGAATACTATGGCTGCTCTCCAAGGTGAATTACTAGGTCTGTCAAAATTCTTTCTTTACAAATCTATCAACTACACCTTCAGGTCTCTCATCACTGTAGGTGTCATCCTACTTGGTGTCCTACTCACTATTTCTGCTCAAAGCACCAAATCTATCTGAAACTCAAAGGCTCATTTTGGTGGCAATCCTACTACCAGCTCAAACATATTTACGAATTCCCTAACCACGAAAACTCGATTCAACTTGTCTTCTTCCTTCATATCCCCCAACAAAGCATTCACCTCACAATTAGGGTTTTCTACAGTATATACAATCCGATCACTAAAGTCAGGGTGTCAATGTGATATTTTCCAATCATTGCGAAATATCCTTGCGTCATACACTTAACCAATCCATACCAAAAATAATTCCAAATCCTACAAAGTCAAACGCTTGCAAACTGCAAACAAAGGTATGACCTATCAAACTCTAAATGGTCGCACTTCATCCCAAGTGTCGCATGCCCTCCTATCGGATTTGCAACTCTTAGGGAAGTAACTAAGTATGTGGCTTCTAGGTTAAGCTTATATACCAAACAACAAGATACAAAAGATTGCGATGCACCAGTATCAAACAAAACACCAATAGACATAACATGGATCTTAAGCGTACCTCCCAACACTGCTTTTCCTTTCTCCTGCGCTGTTGGTCCCGATGTAGCAGGCTCCAATGCAAATACTTTGCCTCTTCCGTCCTTAGCAGACTCTTTGTACTGATTCTTATGATGACAAATCTGATTGCAGTTGAAGCATCTGATGTTCTTCTTCCCGATCACTTCCTTTTCCTTTCCACTATGACTCATTAGCAAAATCATTTTCTTATCGCACTTGAAGCAAACAACCTCAGGCTTTCTTTTCTTCGTGGCTCCACCCTTCTGAGCACCCTTTTTATAAAAGAACTTCCTTTTCTAACTCTGCCCTACCTGGATCTCCTTCGTCTTAATCTTCTCCAGAAAAGCAAGCATCTCTTTGTGTTTTAAATTCATTTCCACCACAACATCACAAGGAACTCTGATATGAGGTAATATAGCACTTGCAAACTCACGCTTCAAACCCATAATAAACTTCTCATTCCACTTCATCATGGTATCCACAATAACATTCCCATGCCTAGCCAACTCCTCACATCTTCAAGAATACTCCAACATAGACATCTCTCCTTGCTATAACTCAACAAACTTTCTGTGCAAAGCAGACTGCGCTATAATAGACATGAATCTCTTTTGGAACCTCCTCCTAAACTCAGCACATGTCATCGTCTCTTCATCCACTCTAGTCGTGACACTATTCCACTAGAATACAGGTGCTCCTTGAAGCTGCCTCGAAGCCAACCTTCTCTTCTACTCATCATTGAGCCCCAAGTCTGCAAAGATTCGCTCACAATGCAGCAACCAACTCTGCACCTCAATAGCATCCTCAGTTCCAATAAATGGCTTCGTCCAAGCCTAACAGTCTCTACACAAGATATAATAGTTGTTGACCACTAGAGCTTCATGAATTCCTACTCCAGCATGTTCTCTAACCACTCCAGTAGCAATTCTAGCTTGCATCATATTCATGAAAAACTAATACATAGCTCCCATATCCACTTGTGCGACTCCACCACCAACATTTCCTGCTTGTGCCCGACCTTCCTTCTTTCTAGTATTTGGTATAGAATTTCCATTTGTGGTGGTGTATCCTCCGAAATTCACTCTTCCACTTCTAGCATCCATATTCGTATTCAAGCTCATGAGATATAGAAGAATAGCCTAAGAGAAATACGAGAATAGAGATATAGTGTATACTTATATATAACAAATACAAGTAAGCTACTATAAGGTTATCCCAAATCTCGATCTTCTATCTAATTTCTTAGGATTATGTTTTCAAAAATCATTTTAGTTTAAATTTTTTCATAAACCTATGCTCTGATACCAAGTTGTAACATCCCATATCCAGAGGCTCGAAGCTAAGCGCTACAGATGCTGCAGCCATCCATAATATTAAATTCCGATGATCAAATACGTTAACGGTATCCATAATATCAAAAGCACTTGAATATGAAATTATATCATCATAGATAAAAAAAATTCTGACTACATTTCAAAATAACATTTCATATCCAAGTTACATAATCCTAAACGTATCCCAGGTTCAGATCAAATAAAATTATTAAAAATACACCAAGAGCGACATATGAAGATGCCTCCTTGGTTGACCATAGTACTATACAGTCATAACTGACATAGTACAACACATCGGAATAAACCAAATAAAACAGCAATTCCTAGATAGCTATCCGTCAACCACCTGCTTGTCTTCAGAAGCTTTATTCGCCAACCTACTGAAAACCTAGAAATCCTCAACCCTTAGGCTACTCAAATCAATTTTGAGCACCCGAGAGTTTAAGGGGAAAAAACATAAACTTCGAGTCAGACATAAAGCTTGGTGCTAATAATACTATACATCTCGGTTATTTGATATTAAGTGAGACCACGCCGATTAGCAGAATGAGTTTTCCCTCACTAATATCCTTTTAAAACATATCTTTTGCAAATCATAAACCCGTAACCAAAACCGGTTAAAACAGTAAAGCATTATCATGTAAACATACATATCAGGTAAAAAATGAACTATCTGTCCGAACACTATAGTTTTGTTTGGCTAACCGCTAACCTTCGGCTGACTCGGGCCAACTGGACAATATATAAACTAATAATCTAACACCTGTTAGATGCTATTCTTTAGGATGGTCTGTTCCTAATTTAACTTCTGGCTGGGTCACTAGATCCTAATGGTTTTGTGGGCTCACCAATAACCTAACTGTGTACAAATATATTCCCTTCCATGTATAATATCGTTTTAGTCTTACCTATGACGAAGCCCTACACACTAGAATTTTGGACTAACATAGCTAGGGCTAATAGCTAATGTATAGGGCGTGAACCCGTACTAGTCTCATATGGTATACAAATGTCTGAGTCATTTTAGGGTAATCTTCCCTTAAATTTTCCTTGAAAAACCATTTTATCTCAAATTGATTTAAACCTTTAAATCATACTTTTAAATAAGGAAAATATACACTATATGCTTTACTCAAAATCACCTTGCCATGTTATATATGCTTTACACAAATCTTTGTTGATGAAAACATTTAAACCTTTGAAAGTACCCCTTTCGAATCCATTGAAAGTTCCCTTTTTGAAACCAAGTAAATCCTCCTTTATAACCTATGCCGAAAGGCCAAAACATTCCTTTTGAAACCATTCATAATCTGTTTTTCAAAACCCTCGAAAACCTTTCCTTCAAAAGCTTTAAAAACCTTAGACATCCTATCTTTAAACCTTTAACATTGCCTTTTGAAAACAGTGAAAAACCTTTCCTTTTAAACCTTTCAAAACTAGTGGGGAATCATCGATTAGAAACCTTCATTAAAACCTTTCAAAAGCATTAAAAATTAAACCTTTCAAAAGCCTTTGGGTTCAAGTAAATACGTGGAACAACCTTTCAAAACCATTTAAAATTAACTCCTTCGAAACCTTTGGGTTCTACCTTCAACAGAACAAAAGGGTCATAAAACATTTAAATTGAAAGCACTCTTTTGGAAGTTATTCTTAACTAAAGAAGTGATGGTTTCAAAACCAACCCTTCTGAAAGCATTGGAGAAGTAGCTTGGGTTTTAAAACAAAGTATGACTTTCGAAATCATTGAACTCAAAAGGTAAGAAAGCGGCAAAAAGGGGTTTCGACCCCTTCGAAAGCATTTATAAATAACAAACTCGCAACCTTTTCGAAACCATTCTTTAAATCAGTTCGACCCAGTTAAAAGCCAACCAAGTCGAAAGCAACCCTTTCAAAAGCAAAGCAAGCACATTTTCAATTTAAAACAAAGTCATGCTTCGACCCCATTGGAACCTTGGTCTCGACTCAGTTCCTTCCGCCTTTGTCCAATTCACTATGTACTAAGTTATTCGTCTAATGAGACACCTGAAAACCTCAACTCTCTAACTACTCAAAATAAATCGAGCACCTAAGAGTTTAAGGGAAAAACATAAACTTCGAGTCGGACATAAAGCCTGGTATGAATAATATCCTACCATCTCAAACCATTTAGACATCTAGTGAGACTATGCTGCTTAGCAGAATGGGTTTTCCCTTCACTATTATCTTATCCAAAACTTTATAAAAACTATATACTGTGCTACTGCATCCACAATGGTTAAAACATAAAAATTCAAAATATTACGAAGATATACAAACAAGTAAATCAACTCTGAATTACCCATCCCCATTCATTTTGACTATCTGTCCCAGTTATAGTTTCAAGGGTCACTATTAACCTATTTGTTTTCATGGGCTTACTTATAACCTGTATAAAATATATGTACTCCATGTCTACTTTCATAGTTTTCATGGGATCACTAAGAACCTATTGGCTCCTGCAAATAACTTTATCGTTTCATGGGTTCTCCCTGAACCTATTGGTATCTCCAATAACTTCCCATATATCCTAGTTTTCATGGGTTGACTAGAAACCTATTGACTTCCGTCAATAACTTAATCCGAATATAGTTTTCATGGGTTCACTACAAACCTATTGGCCTCTGCCAAAAACTCTTTCCAAACATAGTTTTCATAGGTTTACTATGAACCTATCTATCTAACAACTTCTTTAATCAGTATTTAGGCATCCTATATTCTGGTCTTCCTGACCCCCTAGGTGCAATTCTACTCATTCAGGAGTTAACTCAATTTATATTCACCATTGGGTCAACCTAACTGGTTATTTCTCCCTTTCTTCTCAAAATACAGTTATATGTCCATTTGAAAGTGAATATGTATATTAGAAGAAGCAAGCATAATAGCAATATAACACCAACATCTTTGGTTTAATATCCTTGAAAGCATTTTCATATGAAACATGGTTAATCCCTTTGACCTATTATTTTATCAAGGAAAGCTTCTTCAAAAAAAAACCATACTTAAAAGTCATTTTAAAGCTCCTTTATTGTGCTATGGTTTTGCCTTTAAAATGAGATAGGGTTCTTTGTTTTGAAAACTAAGGCTTTCGAAACCTTAAACTTTTACTTTCGAAACCATTGGATAAACTCCTTTGAAAGCATTCAATTCTTATTTTCAAAACACTAAGCATATGCCTTTCGAAACACTTTAAGTCATCTCTTTCGAAACCCTCAAAACATACCTTTCGAAAATATTAAAGCTTTACTTATTAACTTTTAGAAGCATAGCTTCGAAACCATTAAAAGTAACCTTTCGAAACCATTGGGTTTATCATTAAAAATATCTTTTGGGACAAAGTAAATATAAACAAAAGTACCTCTTTCGAAACCATTAACCTTTACATAAAAGAGTTTGGGGAAAACTGATGGATTCAAAACCACCCCTTCGAAAACTTAAATCATTTATGTAAAACATTTGAAGGATAGCTTCGAAACCCCTTTCAAAGCCATTGCCTTTGTAACCATTAACCCATTGAAAGCTATAGGAAGCAACTTAATATATTTGAATAACAAATGCTACCTTTCGAAAGCATTAATGACTTCAATACATTCGAAAAGTATAAGGTCAGCAGCGGGGTTTCGATTGGGTTGAAACTACCCTTTCGAAAGCTTTGATTTAAAAACAAGGCAACTCTTTCGAAAGCTTCACTCTAAACAAAAGGCAGTCAAAAGCAACTTCTCCGAGAGCTATCTTGAATGGGGTTTTGACCTCTTCGAAAGCATTCTTTTGAAAACAAGGCAAGCACATATCTTTTGAGAGTAAAAAAAGGCTTCGACCCTTTCGAAAGCATTGGTTTCGACACCATGCCTTCTGCCTTTCTCCAATCCACTATGTACAAACATGTTGATACCTTATGTATTTGTTTTGGCTTTGTTGGTTTCGACACTTGGTTGAGGTGGTAACATTGGGTCAAAAGGTTGTGTTTGAAAGAGACTGAATATAATTTCTGGGTAAAGACTATTTTAGTAATTGCTTTTTAACCAACCTGCCTATTTGTAAACATTTAATTGGTTGCCATAAACTTTTCAAATTCTTTCTTAAATACTGCTGCAATTATTTCAGATCCAAACAAAGTCTAATTTAGCAAATAAGCCCTTCCATTAAGCAATAAAATTAACTCATTTAAGTCCTCCATCTAAAATAGTTTAATTTCCATAGTAAATTGTAAAGGAAAAATCCCTGAAAAATCATAGATTTTCACTTTTAATATGTTATCTTACATATATAAATTTCAAACCCAAATTCTTCATAATGTTGCCGAAATTAATTTCTAAACCCAATTATTCACATCTTCCTTCATAAATTCATAGTAAATTTTCCATAGCTTGGAAAATTATAAAATTAATACCCATCTCTAAAATAATGTTTTACATGATTGTGACGACCCGGAAATTTTAGCAATTTAAAATGGAATAAAAATTTGATTTTTACATTTGAAAGGTTAATTTTAGCTTGAATTCCGAGTATTAATATTTATTAGATAAGTAAAGTATTGAATTATCTAATTGAAATTGGGTAAATTGTTGAATTTGAGATTCTAAGCCTGTTTAAATTAATTTGAAGGCTTGTACAATATATAATGAGCATGCTGGAGGTAATAGAATGATTGAAATTTCATCTAAAGGTAATTTGTTCAGTTTTAATAATATGTCGTTCAAATCGATATTTAAAAATAGCCTTCCGAGAGACAGTCTCGGAATTTGACGAAACCAGTTCCATTGGATCCGTAATAGTTAATTATTATCGAATTTCAATTTTCAAAGCAATCGGAGTTGTCGTTTGACCGTGGCAGCTCAAAACGCTTCAAACTATTTTAATCAATTTAATTTTAAATTGATCGTTTAATTCCGTAACTCACGCATACGTTCAAATTAGCATCTGAAACACGTTCCATTGTGATCGGAACGCGGGTAAAACCCTATAAACGTCTGTCGGCATGTCTGATTCGGAGTTCGGTATTTCACGTTATAGATCACGTGATATTTAATATTTAATTATAATATAAAGCGTACTCAAGAAGCTATAAGTTCCAGCGGATATTTATTCTTCATCTACTCTCTAAGCTACTAACAAATCAAAGCCGTGCCCATGCCTCTTCATTATTTTCAAATCAATCTCGTATATATATATAAAAAAAAAGTAAATTGTTAAATGGATCTGCTCGCTATTCAATTTTCAATCGAAGCCGAACCTTCATTTTCTGAAACCCTAGGTTGCTCGCGCCAGTTCGAAGTAGGTCGCGACACAATTCGAGAGGAGGAGGGGTCGTTCGGGTTTGGGGTGGATGCGATGTTTGGTGGCGTGGTGGCGTGGGCAGTAGGAGCCGGTCGCGATCGAACGCAAGCTCACGAATGACTCGAAGCAAGTCGCGTTGTTGACAGGCAGCGGCGATTTCGGGGAGAAGGCAACTTCAATACTCGCGATGCTGGTGAACTCGGGGCCCTTGCGTGGTGATTAGGCAGCAGTGGTGGCGCGATTTCGAGTGAGGAACAGTCGTTAGGGTTTGAGCAGAGGGCCGCGCATGAGGAGTTTGAATTAGGGTTTTGACAAGTTGATTTTTGGAATTTTGGGTCGAAGTTGCTTAAGGAGTAGGGCACATTTCGGTCAAGTTGTGACCCAAAAACGAATGAGAGTGGGCTGCAAATTACTGTGAGTATTCCAACCTGTTTCCCTTGATTTGGTTTGAATTTTTTGCGAATAAACATCACCATTTATATGTTAAAGTTTATGATGCTGTGGCATGTCCATCTCTGAAAAAAAAATATATGAGTTTGTTTAGTGAGTAATCAATTCCTTTATAACCTTAAGACTGTTTTTTAGATAGACGACATAATAAGGTAAGGTAAATTATAAAGTGGGTTTTATTAAACATAAGGTTACAAAGTTTAAGATGTAAAAATGAAAAAATATATATTAAATAGGTTGTACAAGGGGTTGATAATTTATTTTAAAGAATACGAATTCAAATAAGTTCTCCAAGGAATTTTATATATAATAAAAATTTAAGTGTTTAAATTATTAAGTTTAAGGACAATAAATATACATAATCGGGATATTGTTAATGATGTAATTGACATAAAGATCATTAACTAGTAACTTTGATGATTCATTAGAATAGTTAAAGATTAATTAAAGTAATTAATTAGATATATGGGAATTAATTGTTCAATTTATTCATATATTGATAAAATTGTATAAATATTTATACAAGGTCATAAACTGAAAAGAAGTGAGCCGGTTCTGAAGTGGACTGCAAACAAATCAAGGTGAGTAAACCTCACTCTGTCTGGTTCTTATTTAAAATTTACAGGGTTAAATTTAAATAATTGGTTGAATGTTTAAGTTGATTGGATGCATATGGATGATGATGTGACTTTGGTTTTGATTGATGCTCGAGTTAATTGCGGATTAACTCGAAGTATATGGGGTTTTAAATAGTTTCAAACATAAATCTTAAATAAGAAAATGATTTCAATTTAAATTTAGTAAGGGCTTGATGTGTTGTGATTCATTTAAATTAGTAAGGAATTTGAAATGAATAATTTATGGATTTAATTAATTAATGATTTGGGTTATTTGACTTAGTAATTAACGAGTTGAATAAATAAGGAATTGAGTTGTAAGTTAATTAAATAAGTAGAAGGAATTCAGAATAATCATTTGATGGTGTGATAAATAATTACTTAATGTAAGTAATAAAATATAATTACTTGGTGAAATTAATCAAGAATTTAATTAAGATAGTTAAGTAAGAAATAATTAATTTATGAATAAAGTAAAATGAAGGATAGTTGATTACAGTTTAGGATTAATCGAAAATGGTTAATATTGTGGTTTCATTAATATAACGAAATTTGATTAGAATAAAATTAAATATAATTGGAAATCCTTAATTTATATAATTAATGAAGTAATCAAAATTGATTTATTTAGATTGATTAATATATAATAAGTGACTTATGGGAAGTTAATTAGTTTAAGCAATTAAGGATTAATGTAATTAAATAGATAATTAATTCATGAAGAAATTAAGATTTCTTAATAATCTCGGTTGACACTAATTAATATTGGGAAGGTAATTTAAGATAATTACTTGAATGCAATTGGAATATAATTAATCCAGGGTAATTAACTAAGATGAATAATGATGGGTTGACCAATTAGTTGATTTGAAATTAATTAACGTTAAATGAAGGAATCTAAGTGATTGAAGTTTGAAATTCAATTAGAATCCACTGAATTGATTTGTATGTGATTAAGCTTTGCTTATGGATGTTTGAATGGTAGTGGATGCTTTGAATGAGTTGATTTCTCATATATGAAGCATTGTGTATTTCGTTTGGACTATTTGGGATAGGATGTATGAGATTCAAAAGAGGCCGTGATCGTGTATTAGGAAATGCCGAAATCACTTCGAATTTTTATAAATTGATTTGTGAAATCAATAGGCAGGAATGAAATGACTTAAGTGGATTGGATTATTTTATCTAAGTTTGGTACTTAGAAACTTATATGTGAAATAAGTTTTGTCTATAGCAATCTGTGAATTGAATAAATTGAGATAAGTTACCCCCGGGTTTTATATAAGTTGTTTGCTTTGGTATTCCATGTAGATGGTTTTACTCACGCTGGTTTCCAGCCTGACCCGGGTGTTACTTTGGTGTAATGCTCGGGTCAGACCGAGTATTACAGATTTTCAGGTAGGTACGTTCTGGAGCTCAGGAGGCGAGCTGGATGGCGATATCGTATAGAGTATTCCGCTGTATTTATATTATTGTTCATCTGAGTCATGATAATTGTAAATATTCAGTGACTGTATATTATGTGAAACTCTGATGTATATTAAATGTAATCGACAGATATAATATTCTTTTGTAAACTGTTATTATTTATTATTATATTTTATCCGCTGCGAATGTGAGATGTTTGATGTTTCTGTTCTTCTTCTTCTATCTCTTTCTTCTTTTTCATAACTATCTGGAATTTTCGGGTTCGAAAATTTCGGGTCGTTACAATGATATATAAATTCCTCATGGCATTTGAAATTCAATATAAATGATTTTAGCACTAAAACCATATGAAACAGTTATCTAACGCTCTTGTTTGAATCAAATATATCATAAAATCCAAGCATATCATCATCAAAAATCATCATAATGGGTTTAAAATTAAACCCAAAATTAAATGATCATAAAAACAAAAACAGAGATGGTATTGATTATTATTCACCTTGATTAGGATAAGGAATTTGAGATTTGGTCTTGGATTGATTCCCATTGCTTGATTTCTCAGATTTAGATCGATTTTCCCCTTTTCTTCCCTATGTAATGGCCACCGTTCTTTCTATTGTTTATGTTTTTGGATTTTTGAGAAAGTGAACATGAATAGAAAGTGGAAGATTATAAGGGTAATGATGTGGCAATTACCTTACTTATAAAACCATTCATAAACGCATTTACTTAATTAAGCTCGATCTCTAAATAAATTTTCAAATCTTAATCCCCTTATCACTCTAATATTTACATTATTCTATTTAATTTATCTAATTAAATCTCCTAAATACTGTTATTAAAAATTAGGGGTGTTACAGGCTTCCCACCTTAAAGAATTTCGTCCTCGAAATTTGGTAAGGACTAAATACTAAACACAACAATCATCTGTAACTGCTTCTAACTACCAGACTAGCAATAGTCCATATAAAGCTAATATAGAACATACTTTCACAGCAGATCTGGATATGTATCTCTAATCCTGTCTTTTTTCTTCCAAGGACAGTCCTTCTCATTATTGCTTCATTAAATTTCACCAACTTGACTGTCATGTTCCTCAATCTTTTCTCATCTCTCGCTACAACCTGGATTGATTGTCTAACGAAAGTCAAATTAGGCTCTACTATTACATCTTCCAACCCTGTCGAAAGAATAGTAGTCTCTGGATCGTGCACATACTTGCAAAGATGAGACATATGAAACACATTATGGACACCTGCCAAACTGCTCGGCAAGTCAACTCTGTATGCGAGCTTCTCGATCCTCTCTATAACTTAGAATGGACAAACATATCTCGATGCCATTTTCCCAGATGTTCCGACCCGCACCACACCCTTCATCGGTGATACCTTGATGAAAACTGTAACGACCATAATTTCGCAGCTTCGAAAACGAGAGGTTTTGTTTATTTTTAAATTTAAAAGGAATTTCAAATGTCGAGGCCCGTTTTTCCGTATCCTTTGAATCGACAATAAACCACACATGTCCAACTCTAATTGCATGAAAATACAAAACATGAATGGTAATAAAGAAAATAAGACAGAACAAAATCTCATAAAAAAAGAATAACATACAATATTGAACAAATATTTTTACAGCGGAAACTTTTAAATATATATATATATATATCAGAGTCTAATCTAAATTCAGCTTGGATAGTTATAAACATACGTCGTTACAATTGCTGACAAATATCAACTAAAACACACTAAGTACAGCGGATAATAGAATATGTCCATACGTAGATGAATATCTCCAGCTCTCCTTTGGAAACTCCTACCATCTTCGACTAACCTGAAACTACTCGGATCTGACCCGAGTATTGAAAATACCCAGATCAAGCTTGATAAACCAGCGTGAGAAAAACTCAATAATAAATGATAGTGTCATATATCAGCCTTTGAATAAAATCCTTTAAAATAAAGAGTATCTCATAAGACCACGCCCATACATAAATAGGACGGGTTTTTACCTTATGATAACTAAAACATTTTGATATCAAAACATTTGATATTATTTCTAATGACATTCCTTTGAAAATATTTGCAAATAAACTTATTAATCTTGTCTGAAATGGTTACCTATATAGCGTTTCGAGGCTATTCATTATGCCAATACAAACAAAACTGCAAGTTCTTATTGGAGAATGGATTTCCATACAAATCACCAGGTGAAGGATCTACCTTCCGAATGGGTACATCTTTAGATGGATATCCCGAGGTACAGAACATCTGCCCTCTACCAACACAAGACTGACCTACATTTGTAACTAGATAGTACCAAATATGTCATCCTTCGGTCGTTGCCGACCTTTAATCGTGCGCTCGTTTTCAATACACCACATTAATTTACATCCCGAAAGTCATAGCGGGAAGAAATATATTAAAAGGAGATGATCATACCCTAATTGGAAATGACCTACTTAGCTTTACTGCATCTAATCCCGTTTTGGTCATTTTCGGTTTAATGAGGCTTGAGGTTACGATTACCTTTTCACATAGCACATATCACATCTTTGAATGCCACATTGGCATTTCCATTAACTACTAATTGCCTTCCACAAAAATACAACTCTTCAGCTCGTGCGTACCAAGGAGGGTGTTAAACTAAGAGAAGTTGCCTTCTCCGCCACCACTAATGTAAGTTTGTAAAAACCAATGTATGTAACCTATAGAAATGCAATGTCAGACAAACATCTATACAAACTATCTAAGAACATGACAAATCGAAGGCACTCTCCCACTACCACTAGTAGCGAGTAGTCCTTGCAATCCAAAAAATCTCCACAACGGGGAGACCACTGCTATATATAACTCTAAAATAGGTGCGACCCCGAGCAAATCAATGAGCAATCCTCATGCTATGAAGATCCACGGTCTTCAATAATCATCATCTTCAACTTGTCTTCACATTTGAACGTATACATTGTTTCGAAGTGGTGTTCAGATAGGAATTACCCAAATCCGACCTCGATTCCTTTGAAATCCAATTATCGAAAAAAGTGAATATGAGTATATAGATTTATTAAGTGTCTTTTCACTTTAACTCTTTTCGGATGATTTCGAAATCTCTTTCTTTTGTATTTAGAATAATTCTGAGTAACTCACTCCTTTACTTTGGATAATATTTCAAATTTTCTTATTTAACTATCAATCAAATTCCTTAACTTTTAAGTAGGTCAAAACAATGTTATTTAAGACATCGTTTACGATAAACCCTAAAATAAATCTTTGCAAACATTTTTGAGTAATTAGAAATCATGCATTCTGAAGATTGCTTAAATTTTGGATAATACCAATTTTATTTTATTTTGGAAAACTTAACAGAATCTTTTTATTTAAAAGCAACCGGGCTTTCCTTTCCATCTGTTCCACCCCTTGCCTAAGAAAAGAAAACATAGGCTAGATAAGTTCAAGGCACTGATTGCTCCATCCATAACCTTAATTAAACACCTTGTTTTATTTTCCTAGATCTCACAGGTGGGACAAATGTACTAGTCGTTTCCACATACTCAGTTATCAACTTTATTTAGGAATTGATTATAAAGGTTCCAAACTATCTTTCAAATACTTAGTTTTCCTTTAAAAAAATTCACAATTGATTCTCGAAAAAATCGTTATATTTAAACTCATATTTCAAAAGTTATAGAATTTGCAGCATAAAAGTGCAACGGAAAGTGCTATGTAAGCTTATTTGATTAAATCAACTTTGAAACATTCGATAATTCATATTTTCAAATCCAAATCTCTTTTAAACTATTTAAATAGATTTATCAAATTTATTCCATATTTTTCCATAATCAAAAATGTCAATTTAAATAGATTTCCTGTTATGATCACTTAAATACACTAGCGCGATTTTTCTGGAAAATTGATTTGGAATTAATTCGAAATCTACTCAACAAAACTTTGATTTTCTTTATTCGTTTAGAAGATATGGATATAATTATCTGAAATTTTCTTATCTCGAAGAATTCCGAGCTATATTCCACTCTACACATTCATTTGAACTTTTCGGCGTGAAATCGCGAACTACCTTTGCGCAACGCACCTAGTTTTAACTTATTTTTCAACATTGGAAATAATTTGTTCAAACTGAATTTTATTACTTACAAAATCATTATAAATCATTTTAAATCAATATTTTCAATTTTTAAAGTATTTAAAATGAATTTTCACTACTACCATATTATAATATTATTATATTCCCATTATTTTAATATTAAATTTTAATTTCCAATTTCAGTTCTAATATCAAATTAAACATATTTTGAACTTAGATTTCAAATTTAACTTAAATTTAAACTTCAATTCAATCTCAAACTAAACTTCAATTTTCAAAATCAATTTCAATTTCAATTTCACTATTCATCTCAATTTCAATTTCAAATTAACTATCCTTTTCAAATCCGTTTCACTTCAAATTTCAAATTCTCTTTTATTTTTACTTTAATTTCACTTCTAATTGAAAAGAGACTTATTTTTTCAAAATATCTCATATCACTAAAATTGGTCTTTCTTAATAAAGGGATAAATCAAAATGAACATAATCAATATCCATATTTATCACTTAACATAACATCCATTCAACCAATCACATAACATATGATTTCAAAATCTAATCATTCACTATTACTACCATAACGGGATATATTATCATAATTCAAATATCTAACTAATTATCAAATCATCATATTAACAATCAAATAAACATTCATATGACATAATGGTGTAAATATGATTATTTTAACATAACCAAAATAAAAATTCAAAAGAGATAAGAAGTTCTTACCTTTATATCCACTCCGTCAAACTTTTACGTAAGATACACGTCTCTCGAGCTATCGTGCTATTTCCAAACATCTCGACTTTTGCCATTTCCTTTCCTTCCCTCTTTTTTTTCTTTCCTTTTTTTTATAAGGGAGGAGGGTATATGGCTCGGCTGGGGGTACATGGCCTAGGGAGGAAGTTATATGGGGTGTATGTGTGTGTTTCTAGGTGGGTAGGTGGTTTAGAGGGCCCGACCTAGGTGGAGGGAGGGGGTACGACCTTGTAGGGTGGAGGTGGAGCTAGGTCGTGGCTTTGGGTGGTGGGCATGAGGCGTTGAAGGCTTGGAGGAGGTGGTTAGGTGGTGTAGGAGGTGGGTACGACTTATGGAATGGGCGTTGGGCCAAGGTGGAGCTCCGGTGGAGATAGTGGAAGAGAATGGAGAGATGGGAAGCTATGGAAATGGAGGTGAAGAAGAAGGAGAAAGCAAAGAAGGAATGTAGAGAATGAAGTGTGAAAAATGAAAGGTATGAATGCATATTTATACTTGAGTTTTGGATGGCAAATGACTAAAATACCCTTCTCCACTTGTTGACTTTTAATTTACCTTTCTACCCATGATTTAACCTCCTAAGGACATGCATTAATGGTGGTGTTAAAGATAGAAATGATTACTTACTTTTCCTTTATTGAATTTTGTATTTTAAAGAGAAAACTTTTGTTTTGATTTGATTTGCATTAATTGTAAGCATATGTGTCAACAACCCCTTTAGTTAGTTTCATTTCATACTTTATTGTGCTTGAGTTTTAGGTGTATAAGTCCCATCTTGCATAAGAGAAAAGAAGCATGTGTAATGATATTGTTTTACTTGTTTGCTTTTGCATTCTTTTGTCAAATCAGGTATTAACATTATTTTTATCGTTTATGTAAACTTTTCAAAAGTAAAATATTTTTGTCTTTTAGTGCTAAATGTAAAGTATTTAAAAAGTTTGTAAACTTGTGTTTATGTGTTAGAAAATGTATCAAGTTGCAACAACTTGACGACAACTTGTTTTGGTTGAAAACGGTGTTTTTGTCGACAAACTTTACAGTCAAAATTTAACGTTTTTGTTAAGCCATATATTGAAGTAAACCAAACTTTAAAATGAACTTTTTACTTCTTTAAATAGATTAAAACATGTATCTTTATATTTTTAAAATCATGTTTAATTAATATCAAAATCTCTACTTTTACAGTGTATGTAAAACTGACAAAATATGATAAATTTTGGTTATTTTTGTAAAATGATTATTAATATACTTTTAAATCTTAAAAGATACTTTTATTATCTTTATTAGATGTTTTAATAATATTTAACTTATCAAATAAATATTTGAACTTATTTAATATTTTATTTATTATCAACAAAACTTAACTTTTGTCGATTTGTTCTAAAATCCAAATTTATGCTTTTTAATTTATTAACTATAAGAATAGATAATTTATTTATTATATATAATATATTTATTTAAGTTTTAAATTACTTTTAAATTTAAAAATAAACAAAACCTCTCATTTTTAAAGTAGTGAAATTACGGGTCGTTACATTCTCCCTACTTAAAAGCATTTCGTCCTCGAAATGAAAGTTAGTTAAAGGAATCTATCTCAAACTCGTGTCCTCAAACATTTTGACTTATTTATACCGATGATAGAAAAGGTGCATAATAAAAATAAGTTTGATACCATAGAAACAATAAAACAAATGATGCCAAACATACATAGAAAGATTTTCCACACTAACTTGAGTACTTATCACGTACTTAAGGTTATATATACATATATCAAGTCACACTTCTATCGTACCCATCCTAGTGCATACTGCACATTTAAGATAATATATACAACAACCAAACAAGACTATACATCCAAAAACAACCAAACTGATACTATATCAATATAAATAAGTACATCCATATAAGTCATACCCTGACTTGAACATGTACCACACCTGAGGTTTATACATATATCAAAACATAAGTCTAACCTTTATTTCTTAGTGTCTACTATTTAAGATAACTATCCAACTATTATGTAGATATACTACAAACAACATACTATATGTGATATTTGATTCGATCTATTATTTGAATCCATAACTTTACCTTCGAACTAGTATCGATCCCCCGATTTTCTAGTGCGGACTTTGATCAGACTTCCTAATCACAAACCCTTGCTTTCCTTGCATAGCTCTCAACTATGATAGAAAACTTGAGCATATAATCACAAACTCTCATCAATGTTCACCGTCAAGAATCGAGTGATAAATCCTTTTTTGGATTGGTGTAAACACCTCAAAGATGTACTCATATCATAGATCAAATTTTATGTGCCAAAATGATCTACGTATAACCTATGTATTTGTTCACATTCATTTTTAATTAATACATTTTTTTTTTTAAATTTCTATTAATCCAAGTTTGGTTCACGGCCATTTACTTTCTACTAAATCCATTATTACTTAAGCTTACAAATATGACTTACAATTGTATAACATTACCGTCACTTCCTAAGAGTATACATACATATCCCCAAACTTCAAATCGTCGTTACTCCAATTAGGGTTTTAAGTAATTTGGAATTTACTATCATTTCAAACTAGTAAGTTATATAACTTAATCCTTATCTCTATTTATCTAAGTTCTCAATTTAACTAGTATTATTTATCTCATCCATATACTAATAAGACAACTTTACTAAGCGTGCATCTTTTTCTTACAAATCTTACGATTATCAACTTAACTTATTTACTTATCCATTTCTAAATCAAATTTCTTAACCTTAAATCCATTAAATACCTTATGGTCAAATTGTGAAACTTAATTCATAAGGTATTTGTTACTTAAACATTTTCAACCAACAATTAGCCTATTAAACATGCTATTCAAAAATATCCACTTCAAATTTTACTTTATCATGAATTACAAATGTTACCCTAAATGTATCACTAATTCAAAGTTTTATATTAGGATGATATATTTCTTATATCTCTTATTTCTAAATTTCACCTTGATTTTAACCTAATCAAAGTGTCTAAATCTCAAATTACCTTATTTCCTTTATAAGTTATAGAACATACCCTTTTATACTATATTTACAAAAAGTATCAATTTAGGTTTATCTTTTTCCTATTGTGTTGATAAGAATTTTTCTAAATGTGCATTTTCTTTTTACTTTCTCCAATTACAACTACTAGCTTCAATGTTATCATCAAATATCTTACTGTGAAATTGTGAATTTTACTTCACAAGATATTTGAACTTAGCTTTTAAATTCATCCATTATGATAATCACTTAATCATTATTATTTCTGAATATTAAATACCTAAGGGTATATGATTAAAGTTCTAAATTCTAGCTTTCTACTTATTAATTCTATATGGAATATCTTATAGTCAAATTGTGAATTTTACTTCACAAGGTATTTGTACATAGCTTTTTAAATCAATCAATTTTGATGATCATTAAACCATTATTTCTTAATAATCAAATGTCTATGATTAAAGTGCTAAATTATAACTTTCAACTAATTGATTCTATATGAAATATCTTATCGTTAAATTGTGCAACTCTAATCACAAGATATTCATATTTTAGTTTTACCGAGCGAAATTCCAATCAATCCTTAATTTCTACCCAAAAATAATAATACCCCATTTTTTATATTTAAAATATAAACCCAAGGTAAAATTATCTCATTTACCAATTTCTTTAAAATAAAACAATTTTTTATAAAATTAATAAACGCGCGCTTATATATATGTTTGCACAAAAAGTGGGCAAACACCTCCAAGTCGTATAATTTAGTTGATTTTACGTTGTTCTTAGCGAGTTGGGTGATTTATGCGAATATGTAAAAAGCAGGGACTAAACTATAAAAGGCACACAGATTTATAGTGGTTCAGCCAGAATGTGCATACGTCCACTTTATATGTTATTCTCCTTTACTGTTCAGATTACAAGTGCAAAGCTCTGATTACAAGTATATGAAAGTTGTTTGAAAGTTCTATCCGTGCTTGAGCTCTCAAACTTGTGTGCCATTGTTGCACCCCTACCCCTCTATTTATAGAGTGAGGCTGGGGGTAGGGGTCTTGGATGTACATAGCTGCTGGTGGGCCTACGCTGATGTAATCTGGCCTGGCAATGTTGGTTCGGCAAAGCCTTGGTCCGGAGATGGTTGGAGTGGCTTTCGGTCCGGTAGTGGTTGATTCGGTAGTGGTTGATCCGGTGGAGAGTGGTGAGTGAGAATTGGTTCGGTAGTGGTTGATTCGGTAGTAGTTGGTCTGGTGGTAGGTGAGTTGGTATTTGGTCGGTGGTAGGTGAGTTGGTGTTTGGTCCGGTGGTAGGCGAGTTGGTGTTTGGTCCGGTGGTAGGTGAGTTGGTGTTTGGTCCGGTGGTAGGTGGGTTCGGTGAGGCCTTGGATCGGTGGTGAGAATTCTTCCAACATTCTCCCCCCAAAGTGGGGCATATGCCTGCATATGTCGCGCTTTGTTTTAGGCCATTCAACTTGGACACTCTCATTCGGTCCCAAGCGCCGAACCAGTTGATTCGGTCGTCTGTGTTGGTCTATAGGTAGGGGCTTCGTGCCTCTGTTATTCCGTACTAGCCGAACCAAACTCTTGTCTTTGCCGAATCAAACGTATCACCAGACCTCAACTGTCGGACCAGGTGAGGCCCTCTTCTGCCGAATGAGCTTTCGCTTTGACTTCCCGAATGAGCTCGGGATTCCGAGTGCCGAATGAATCTTTAGCTTTGACTTACCGATTGAGGTTGGGGAGTTTGAATGCCGAATGAACTTTATGTTGGAAATACCGAATGAGATCGGGGAGTTTGAATGCCGAATGAATTTTGAGCCTTTTATGTTTTGAATTACAAATGAAATTCCAGACCGTACGCACTTGCTTGTTCATATCTCTACTTTCCTTGTTCTAACAATATGTTTTCTCGTGTTGCAGATAATGTCTCATAAAGTAGAAACTCGTTCTGATAAGAAGAAATCCAAAGACAGAGGAGAGTCCCCTATTGTGCCCCCAGTTCGGGCAAAACGTCATGGACCAACCCCGAGATCGTTAATAGACGGGTACGGTCCTCAAGAGCTCTTGAATTCATCGCCAGACTGCTTCCCTAGTCCCTCAAAGATGAGCAGCTTGATGTTATATCTCGCTCTTTCGGGATCGACAGAGCGCATATGTTGTTGCCAGGGGAAGGAGTAATGCCGTATAATCGCCCTGAAGGATATTTCACTTATAGTAGGTACCATTGCATGTGTGGGGCCATTCTCCGATCAATGCCTGGGCAATTAGCTTCATCACCTATTTGAAGGTGGCCCCTTTCCAGCTTCAGCCCAACTCTTATGCCATCTTGGTGAGTCTATTTATTATCTTCCAGAGAAAGTATGTGCGTCCCCCTTCCAACCGGGAGATTCGGTACCTGTACAACTTAAGAGGCTATAAGAAGGGGTCTCCATATATCAGCTTAGAGTCGGCCGTGTCTTTCAAGCCAGTCCTGGACTTGTATTCGAAATTCAGCATGTTAAAGAAGGAATGGTTTTTTTGTCAAGGATGACTCTGTTTCTTTCCACCGCTTCACCTCTGGGTGTAAGTTGAATCTTATTTATAATTTCTGTTCTAACTATAATGCTCCTCCTTATGTGCTTTATTTCTTGCTAGCGACAGGTGGTTTTGCGGTTGTGGAGAGCGATCGCCTGGTTCAGATGGCTGCGGAGATAGAAGTCATTTCGGAAAGGGAGAGGGCAGCCTCTTATTTGATCAGGAATGCTACTCTTCTGGAGCTCAACTTGATTCTGCCACGCCAGTCTGTGGTCAAGCAAAGAGACACAGCTGAGGAGAAGGCTGCCATAGGTAAAGGAGGGGATACGGCGAAGAGCAGCAAAAGGAAACCCTTCTCCAAACATCCAGTCGCCGGGGGGAAGAAACTTAAGAAGTCCGATGGACCCTCCCCCAGCACATGTCCAGATGTTTCGGAGGAGGAAGATGTGGAGGAGGAAAGAGGCGAGGATGAAGGAGGTGAGGCGGAGAGTGGAAGTGGTGGAGAAGGCGATGGTGATGGTCGTGGTGATGATGGCGGCAAAGGACAGAGCGGTGATGGCACTGGGGCTTTGTCTTCTGCGCAGGTAGGTGAGATCCAGGAGTGGACGGATGATGCTTTCCACTTAGCTTTTGAGGGGTTGGAGAAAGGATCGACCTTGGTGGAGAATCCAAAGAAAGCTGACAAGGCCGGGACGGTGCCGATTCATCTTCTAAGAGCATTTCAGCTAAGGAAACTCCTGCAAATCAAGGTGAATTTTTGACTCCTGCAGACTCCATTTGTGATAAGGATTTAGGAATATTTTATGATCGTCTTCCATCCTGGAGGGAGATCTAGGACTTATTGCAGTATCCTACTCCTCCCCAGGGTTTGTATAACAAAGCACTTCTTTACTCTTCTTAACTTTATATATTTCTTGAATTATAGTTCAATGTATGCTTGTAACACTTGGTTTCAGATCACAGAAGCAGGTAAGGTGGCCAAGACATCGGACGTTCGGCACCGTCTCGACCAATACAAACTTCTCAAGGCTTATACTAAACCAAAGCCTCCGGCTAACCACCCTGGAGACGTAGTCGGCTACCGTCCTCGTCTTGGAGTTATCGAAGAGGATATCCAAAGGAAGAAGAGGAGCCGACCCTTGCTTGAATCTTTACCTGGTCCTCAACTTCCAACTCAGCCTCCTCAGGATACCACGGAGGAGAGTAATGGGTTTATACCTTCTCCGTATCCGTCTGAAAATCCTACTGTTACTCAGATAGATCGTCCCGGTTTAGTCCGTAATCCGTTTGCGGGTCATCCGGATCTGGATCCAGGTTTTCATGATGTTACCTTCGATGAGGCTACCGGTGAGCACCTTCTCCCTCGCAATCCTATGGTAAGGGTACTCGATGAAGCTAAGTCCCTGGACCTTGATTTGCTTACCACTCGGGTTGTAACTTTGGGGGACGAAGCTAAGGCAAACATCGACCGGGTTGCTGAGGAGACCAGGAAGCTGATGGGGCATCATGCCCGACTAGTCAAGGCTGGGGAAGAAATCGAGAGCGCCAACATTCGACTGCGGTTAATGGTTTCCGACCAGGCCAAACAACTCGCTGATCAAGCCATCCAGATCTCTCAACATGAGGCCGCCTCTAGGCAATTAAAGAGAACCATGGAAGAGGCCAGCAGGGCAGAGTTGCGGAAAATGGAGGCCGCTTATAAGGAACGGATTGATATGGTCATTGCAACGGTGGATGAGGTTCGAAAAGCGGATCTTCAGCGGGTACAGGAGTTGTCTGGGAAGCTTGAAGCCGCAGAGCTTGCTCAAACCAAGCTGAAGGAGGAGATGGAGGCGATGATAAAATCCTTTCAGGCTGACTGCTCGCGATACCGATCGGAGAGGGATGCTGCTGTTGCAAAGCTGCTGGCTTCTGGGGACCAAATAAGGGAGTTCGAGGAGAACGAGGGGATAATGGATGAGATGCTTCAGGATATGTACTTTCGCACTTGGAAACATGGCAACTTATCCTGGATGGATGATTATCCCCGATTCATGGCCAGGATTTACCTTAGGACCCTGGAGGAGGCTAAGGCCGATGCGGATAAGGAGGGTGGCGTGGCCATCAGAATGGACGTGGTCATGGCCCAGTTTACCAAGGAGGAGAAAGCGACGATGAAGGAAGGTATGCGGCTGGTTACCGTTGAGGAGGTAAGGGTGCAGTTGGAGGATGATGATCAACGAGCAGATGCTGGTAAGTCTTCCCTTTCAGTCTTTTCGTAACTTGATTGCTTATTGTTCACGACTATTAATGGATTCGTTCCCGACTTGGACAGGCGGGACCCCTGAAGCACCAACTACCTCTGGTCAGCATGCTGAGAGTTCCGATCCCACGGTTAAGTAGATCTCGGGGGGCCAGTAGAATAGAGGTGAAGCTCTGATGCAGCCGACTCCCTGACTTTACCTGGACATCTTTTGGTTTACCTGACATTGTTGTCTATGCTAGTCCCAAAACATTAATGTAACTTTTAGGCTGTAATTATGTTGTTTGTAACGAACAACTTCATTTTTGGGCATGTAATTTTTTTAACTTAAGCTAGTTCTGTTATATTTAAATGCTTTCGTTATTTTGGTGTGTTGCATAAGAAATGCAGCTATGCATATGCCTTTGATTCAATTGTGTTTGATGTCAAGTTCTTGCTTAAAATATAATTTCATATCTTGCAATGTTATTGTAATGTGTGAATAAATTATAGCTGCGCATTCATAGACAAAGGAAGAGAGTACCGCCCTTCTTGTTTTAGTTGTAGATGGTAGCTTTGAATGTCGTGTGTGACTGAGTATGGAATGCAGCTGAGTGTCCTGTCATCCAGTTGTGAGTTCCTATCCCCATTTGCGGGTGTCTCCTATTTTGTGCCATGTACTTTAGGGATCGTTATATAGGGTAGGAGGAAAGTTTTTAAATAAAATAGGAATATAAGAAATAGTAAAACTTCCAATCACGGAAGGCCTTCGATATGCTTAAGTTCGTGGCAAACGGGTTTTGTAGTCACTTTCCCTAGCTGTGGGTTTTGGAGACATTTGTCACCCATCTTACGCCTCCGCGGGGAGTTTTCTTTTTTACCACAGCCGTACTTAAGACACATCGGAGCTGAGATCGCGCACAGTAACTACCCGGGCCATTATGGCCCGTAATCAAGGGTATTATTCGATTTACCGTGGGTGCCGATCGTCAACCGTGAACTACCCCTGGCTGTCCACACCTTATGTTAGGGCTTAAAGTAGGTTCATAGTTGCCGGCGAGCCGGATGCTGTAATAAGCTGCTTCAGCTATAGTCGGCCTTCTCGGTGGCTTATAATCGGCTCATTAGAGTTGGCTTTATGGGCCGATCGCGAGCAATGAGTTAACCCACAACAGAGGAATGCTGGAGCAAAAGTGTCTCATTGGCGAGGGTATAGATTCGTATAGTACCTGTTAGGTCTTGTCGAGAGGAGGTTGCGCCGTGATGCGTCTTGAATGGAAATGCCATTACACAGGATTTTGTTCAACAGAAAAGGATAAAGTTAACAAGCAGCCAAGATATAAAGGAACAAGTTAAAAAGAGACAAGTTTTTAAAGTGGTTCGGCACGAAAATGCCTACGTCCACTGATTCTCTTTGTTAATTCACTTCATATGGGCAGTACAAGTTAAGAAAAGTATCGACGAAGGTGTTGGATGTTCCATGCCCACTGGAACACCTCTCTGTCCACTTTTGACAAAATATAAGCTCCGTTGTGGCGATCTTTATGAATTACATATGGTCCGTCCCAGATTGGATCTAGTGCACCGGGGCGCGGGAAGATTCGTTTGAGGACAAGATCTACTTCTTGTAAGCTACGATGCTTGACTTTGGAGTTGTATTGCGACGCCACTTTTTGCTTGTGAGCTGCTACTTTGAGCGCTGCATCATTTCTCCTCTCTTCAATTAGATCCAAAGACATGTGAAGGAGTTCTTCGTTCTCTTCTGGGTTATAGTGGATCCTGCGGTGGGAAGGTACTACAGTTTCGACTGGGAGCATAGCCTCCGATCCGTATGCCAAAGAGAAAGGAGTATGCCCTGTTGATGTTCTGAAAGATGTGAAGTAGGCCCAAGGTGTCGTAGGAAGTTCATCCACCCAAGCACCTTTCGATTTTTCAAGCTTCTTTTTTTATTACAGTTTTGAGAATTTTGTTGGCATCTTCGACTTGTCTGTTTGCCTGGGGGTAAGCCACAGATGAGAAGCTTTTGCGAATTCCGTGTTTTTGGCACCAGTCGGCAAACTCTTCGCTGTCAAACTGAAGTCCATTGTCCGATATGATTTTGAGTGGAACCCCGTACCTGCATAGAACATTTTTGATCAAGAAGTTAATAACTTTTGCCGAAGATATTTTATTTAGAGGTTCTGCTTCCACCCATTTGGTGAAATAATCAACTGCCACTATAGCATATTTGGCACCGCCTCGACCCACTGGCAGCTCGCCAATCAGGTCAATTCCCCATACTGCAAAGGGCCAAGGGCTGGTCATTTGAGTAATCTCATTTGTTGGTAGACGAGGAATTTTGGCAAATTTCTGACATATGTCACATTTTTTAACGAAGTCTATAGCGTCTTTGTTTAAGGAGGGCCATAAATATCCATATCGGAGTATTTTCTTTGCCAGAGTCTGCCCTCCAGTGTGATCCCCGCAGCTTCCTTGGTGGATGTTGGATAAGATTTCCTTAGCTTCCCTTCCAATGACACATCTTAATAAGGGTTTAGAAAAGCCGCACCGATAGAGGATGCCTTCTTGTATTGTGTAGCGGGAAGCTTTCCTCAAGATTTTCCTGACTTCGTTACGCTCGCTGGGCAGTGTGCCATCTTGTAAGAATTTTTGGATGGGAGTTATCCAAGTTTCTTCTTTGATTGCAGCTACCAGATTCACTTGCTCGAAACTCGGGGTTAGTTGCTTTGAGATGGCTACTGTTCCGGAAGTGGTACCGTCTTTCATGCTAGCTTGCCTTGCCAGCTCGTCGGCCTCTTGGTTCTCTTCTCGAGAGATGTGTTTGATTAAATAGTGATCCAATTGATCGAGTAGCAGCTTGGTCTTCTTTAGATATGCTGTGAGTCGTTCTCCTCGAGTCTGAAATTCTCCTAGTATTTGGTTTACAATAAGCTGGGAATCACTATGAAGACATAAAGAACTAACTCCAATCTCTAGGGCAAGTTCTAATCCAGCTATTACTGCTTCGTATTCTGCATCGTTGTTGGTAGCAGCGAATTTCAGCCTTAGAGCATAGTGTAGGTTCCTTCCCCTGGAGGTGATTATTACAATACCTGCCCCCGAGCCTTGTTCGTTTGAATCTCCATCCACAAAGAGATTCCACTTAATGTCTTTTGCTATTTCAGATTTCTCCTCACCTTCGTTGGTAGTGAATTCGGCAATGAAATCGGCCATGGCTTGTCCCTTGATGGCGGTGCGAGGATGGTAGGTGATATCATATTGACTTAGTTCAATGCACCATTTAAGTAGTCGTCCAGAAGTGTCGGGACGATGGAGTACCTGCCTTAGCGGTTGATCGGTTAGAACCCTGATGGAATGAGATTGGAAATAGTGTCGCAGTTTCCGTGACGTGATTAGTAAACAGTATGCTAGCTTCTCAAGTTTAGGATATCTGGCTTCTGCCCCTGTTAACCTCTTGCTTACAAAGTATACTGGCCGTTGCTCGCGGTTGTCTTCTCTCACTAAAGCGGCGCTTAGAGCATGAGATGACACAGCAAGGTATAGGTATAGCTCTTCGCCTTCGTTTGGAGTTGAGAGTACTGGTGGTCTCTGGAGGTGTTCGATTAGGTTAAGAAAGGCCGTTAAGCATTCGTCAGTCCACTCGAACTTTCCTTTGTCTTTCTTTAGAGCCTCGGAGAAGAGGATGCACTTGTTAGTCGCTTTAGAGATGAATCTACTTAGGGCGGCCACCTTCCCATTCAGGCTTTGCATTTCTTTTCGAGTGGAAGGTATCTTGATATCTTTCAGGGCTCGGACTTGTTCGGGGCTTGCTTCAATTCCTCTGGCATGGACGATGAATCGTAAGAACTTTCCTGACGATACTTCGAATGAGCACTTTAGAGGATTCAGCTTCATTCCATATTGGCGAAGTACTTGAAACATCTCGCCCAGGTGGCTTACGTGATCGTTGGCTTTCCTCGATTTTACTAGCATATCACCCACATAAACCTCCATAGTTCGTCCTATCAGTTCCGCAAACATCTTGTTGACGAGGCACTGATAGGTAGGCCCGGCGTTTTTGAGTCCAAAAGGCATTACTCTATAGCAGTACAATCCCCGGTCAGTGATGAAACTAGTGTGGTCTTGATCGGGGGCATGCGTAGGAATTTGGTTATATCCTGAGTATGCGTCCATAAAAGATAGGAGTTCGTGCCCGACGGTGCTGTCCACAAGCTGATCGATTCGGGAGAGTGGGAAGCAATCCTTCGGGCAAGTGTCATTTAAGTTGGAGAAGTCAATGCATGTTCACCACTTCCCATTAGCCTTCTTTACTAGTACCGGGTTAGCGATCCACTCTGGGTAGATGGCTTCTTGTATGAAGTTATTGGCAAGTAGGTTCTTTACTTCTTCATCGAGGGCTGCTGATCGTTCTGCCCTCATACTTCTCTTTTTCTGCTTTACTGGTGCCTTGGTAGGATCGATGTTTAGTACGTGGCATGCCACGTCTGGGGAGACTCCAGTCATGTCAGCGTGTGTCCATGCAAACACATCCAAGTTGTGGCGGAGAAAATCAATGAGTTGATCCCTCAATTTTGCTCTTAGCTGAGATCCGATTTTCAACAGTCTACTCGAATTGTGTTTGTCTACAGGTACAAATTCCATAGCCTCTGCAGGCTCGACGGTGGCCTCCTCCTCTTTATCCCTGGGGTCTAATTCATTGAAAGGATCACTGGTATATCGAAGAGGAGGGGCTCTCTTTAGTTGCTATGCTTCCAAGTTTTTCATGCAGAGAGTAGTCTATGCATTCTTTCCATTATCCTTCCTGCGATTATTGCGAAGTTCAGTTACATAGCAATCTCGAGCTGCGTCTTGATCTCCCTCTACTTCCCCTATTCCATTGTCTGTTGGAAATTTCATCTTCAGGCACCACGGGGCCAAGACAATTTGGAAGTCAGACAAGGCTGGTCTTCCTAAAAAGTCGTTGTATGCCGAGTGGTTATCTATCAGCATAAATGTTTGTTTCCGCACAACGGAGCAAGGGTGACTTCCTATTTCAACAAAAAAGTCCAATTGCCCGAGGGGGCATCTTCGTGTCTCCAGTGAAACTGTGTAGTGGTTTGTTGCAGGGCGACACATCCTTCATTGACAGCTTCATTCTGTCGAAAGCATGCTTGAATAGGATATTTACTGAGCTTCCAGTGTCTACTATAATTCGGAAAACTTCGGCAGGGCTGAACCGGGCAGAGATGACTATAGGATCCATGTGAGGTTACTGCCTTCCTTCCAGGTCACGCCTATTGAATGTAATGTCATCATTCTCTTTTCGCTTAGGGTGGCATTCTTACATAACAGAATTAACGTAGCCTTCATTGTTTCTAAGTGATTTTCCGTATCTTTCCATCTCTGTCCAGCTTCTATCGGCGATGTGTGGTCCTCCCGATATGGTATGGACCACTATCTTCTCATGACTGGGGCCGCCGGTGTTGCGATTTCCTCCTCCCGTTTCTAGGAGAGGTAGCCTTGGGTTCTCATCGGCAGGAGCTGGGGTCCTATTCTGACCTTTTACATAGCGTTCTAGTCTCTTCCTTCTGATGTGTTCTTCAATTAAGTCCCGGAGATGATGGCATTCATTGGTATCATGCCCATGAGATTCGTGGAAGCGGCAGAACCTTCCAGACTTAATTGTGTTATCTGATTCTTTCTTGTATGGAGGGCGTCTGTATTTAACTTCATCTTGGGTGGCCAGGAAGATGTTTTCGACTGTCTCATTCAAAGGAGTGTAAGTGTCAAACCTCGGTCCTGGCCGATATAGACGTTTTTCTCCCTTCTTGCCCCAGGCATTGTCTCTAGAGTCATTTCTTCGAACATCCTTTGCTACAGCGGGTGTGTCGCCATGAGCTGCCTCGGTTTGTTGTCGTGTCTGTCTTTCAGTGGCAATGTCTTCAAGTCTCATATATCTTCCGGCTTCATGGAAGAAATCGGGTAAGGTAGCTGGTTTTTCTTTCGTTAATCTTCTAGCAAACTTAGTATTCGGATGCACACCACTATAGAGGGCCATTAAGATAAGTTTCTCATCGGCATCTTGGACTGCGGCCGCTGCAGCATTGAATCGGGTTAGATATTGCTGCACTGTCTCTCTAGGCTTCTGTTTGATATTAGATAGGGAATAAGCGTCCCTGGGTTGTTCCACATGAATGCGAAACTGGCTGATGAACTTTTCTTTCAACATTTCCCATGAGCTGATGGATCCTTGGGGTAGATGGCAGAACCAGGAGGTAGCTAAATCTGCCAAGAATAGTGGAAAACATTTGCACAGTACTCCTTCTGTGACTCCACTCATGAGCATATGTTGTGTGTATCTTTGCAAGTGTACAATGGGGTCAGAGATTCCCTTATAAGGTTCCATTGTTGGCATTTTCCATTCTCGGGGGGTGATGGCAATTTCGATATTGCGGGTGAAAGGGCTGGTTACCCTAGCGTCTATCCATCCATCTCTTTGATCCGTTGGACGCACTCTCTGAATAATCGCGCCATCCTTTCATCAGAATTTGGAGCAGATAGAAATGAGTTTGGTTCTTCCCTGCGGGATTGATTCCGTCCAGATGATCTGTAGGGGTGGTATCGTCTATCACTCCTAATATTTTTCAGTGGCTGCCTCTGGTCTTCTGGGAGCACGCTAGGGTCATCTACAGTTGGCCCTTACCTTGATCTTCCCCTGCTGGGTTCTGTTCCGAGTACTTCCTCGGGTCCAACTTCGGGCTAGACTCTAGCTCGGCCCCGTTCATTGGTGTTTCCATGGCTAGGTAGCATGACCGGCTCAGCCACAGCCGACCCTCGCCTGGTACCTCCCCCGTTAGGTTTGGTTCCAAGTGTTTCCTCGGGTCGGAGTTCGGGCTCGGCTCCTATCATTGCTGTTTCTGTTGTTAGCTTCTTCGAAGAAGAAAGATCTTTGTCGCCTCCCAGATCCTCCAGACTGGGACTCATCCCATGATTCAGTGTTGCGGTTGGATTCTTCAGTATCCCTTAAGCGTGACATGAGTCGGTCCACCAAGGCTTCTTGTTGGGATGTGAAGCGGTTAGTCACTTCAGCCACAATCCTGTCTAGATCTGCCCTAGTAATTGCTGTTGGTTGTTCCGTGGCAGGGGCTGTCAGATTTGCCCGATTTCCATTTCGTACTGCTGTTGAAACGGGACGGTTCTCTTGGTCTGTAATCACTGGATCTTGCTGCTAGTTGCGATGTTCTTTCCTTTGTTAACATCTTTCTTCTGCCTGGGAGGCATGTCTTTCAAGCAATGAGCGTTGCTGTCGGGAAGAGGGTTAAGTGGGAGAAGCTGAAGCTTCTAGCTCGAGTTCTCAGTGAAAGCACCAAAAATGTTTGCACAAAAAATGGGTAAACACCTCCAATGCGTATAGTTTAGTTGATTTTACGTTGTTCTTAGCGAGTTGGGTGATTTATGCGAATACGTAAAAAGCAGGGACTAAACTGTAAAAGACAACAGATTTATAGTGGTTCGGCCAGAATGTACCTACGTCCACTTTATATGTTATTCTCCTTTACTGTTCAGATTACAAGTGCAAAGCTTTGATTACAAGTATATGAAAGTTGTTTGAAAGTTCTATCCGTGCTTGAGCTCTCAAACTTGGCTGTCATTGTTGCACCCCTACCCCTCTATTTATAGAGTGAGGCTGAGGGTAGGGGTCTTGGATGTACATAGTTGCTGGTGGGCCTGGGTTGATGTAATCTGGCCTGGCAATGTTGGTTCGGCAAAGCCTTGGTCCGGAGATGGTTGGAGTGGCTTTCAGTCTGGTAGTGGTTGATTCGGTAGTGGTTGATCCGGTGGAGAGTGGTGAGTGAGAATTGGTTCGGTAGTGGTTGATTCGGTAGTAGTTGGTCCGGTGGTAGGTGAGTTGGTGTTTGGTCCGGTGGTAGGTGAGTTGGTGTTTGGTCCGGTGGTAGGTCGGTTCGGTGAGGCCTTGGATCGGTGGTGAGAATTCGCCCAACAATATATAATACTCTCATAACTTATTCTAGGGTGTTACTAACCCTATCTCTAATGAGTTATTCATCCTAGGATATTACAAATCCTATCTCTGATGAGACTTTACAAATAACAGTGCCAAGGTTCTCGCTTAACCTCGCTCTGATACCAAATGTCAAGGCCTGTTTTTCTGTTCCCTCGAATCAACAATAAACCACACATGTCCAACTCAAATTGAATGAAAATATGGAACATGAAGGGTAATAATGAAAATAAGACAGTACCAAATCTCACATGGATGGAATAACATATAATATTGAACAAATATTTTTACGACGGAAAACTTTTAAATACATATATCAGAGTCCAACCTAAATTCAGCTTGAACAGTTATAAACATCTGTGCTTACAATTGTTGACAAACATCAATTAAAACAAACTAAGTACAGTGGATAATAGAATATGTCCATACGTAGATGAACATCTCCAGCTCTCCTTTGGAAACTCCAACCGTCTTAGACTCACCTGAAACTAAGGATCTGACCCGAGTATTGAAAATACCCAGATCAGGCTTGATAAACCAGCGTGGGAAAAACTCGGTAATAAATGATAGTGCCATATATCAGCCTTTGAATAAAATCCGTTAAAATAAAGAGTATATAATAAGACCATGCCCACAAATAAATACAGACGGATTTTTACCTAATGATAACTAAAATACTTTTATATCAAAACATTTTTTCCAATGACATTTCTTTGAAAACATTTGCAAATAAACTTATTAATCTTATCCGAAATGGTTACCCATACAGCATTTCGAGGCAATTCATTACGCCAATATAAACAAAACTGTAGGTTCTTATTGGATAATGGATTTCCATACAAATGACCAGGTGATGGATCTACCTTCCGAATGTGTACACTTCTAAACGGATGTCCCAAGGCACAGAACATCCGCCCTCTACCAACACAAGACCGACCTACCTCTGTAACTAGATAGTACCGTGTATGTCATCCCACGGTCGTCACCGACCTTTAACCGAGTACTCGTTTTCCATACACCACATTGATTTAAATCTCGAATGTCATAGTGGGAAGAAATATATCTAGAAAGAGATGATCATACCCTAATTGGGAATGACCCACTTAGCCTTGCTGCATCTAATCCTGTTTCGGTCATTTTCGGTTCGATGAAGCTTGAGGTTACGATTACCTTTTCACATGGCACATATCACATCTTTGAATGCCGCATTACCATTTCCGTTAACTACTAATTGCCTTCCATAAAAATACAACCCTTGATCTTGTACGTCTCAAGGAGGGTGTTAAGCTAAGAGAAGTTGCCTTCTCCGCCACCACTGATGTGCGTTTGTAAAAACCAACGTATGTATCTTTAGAAATGCAATGTTAGACAAATGTCCATACAATTATTCCCGAAATAGGACAAACCGAAGGCACTCTCCTACTACCACTAGTAGCGAGTAGTCCGTGCAATCCGAAAAATCTCCACAACGAGGAGACCACTGCTATATATAACTCTAAAATGGGTGCGACCCCGAGCGAATCAACGAGCAGTTCTCATGCTATGAAGATCCACAGTTTTCAATAATTATCATCTTCAACATATCTTCACATTTGAATGTATACATTGGTTCGAAGTGGTTTTCGGATAGGAATTACCCAAATCCGACCTCGGTTCCTTCGAAATCCAATTATCGGTAAAAATTGAATATGAGTATATATGATTTACTAAGTCTCTTTTCACTTTGATTCTTTTCGGATGATTTCGAATTCTCTTTCTTTTGAATTTAGAATAATTCTGAGCAACTCCTTCTTTTACTTTGGATAATATTTCAAATTTCCTTACTTAACTCTCGATCAAATTCCTTAACTTTTAGGCAGGTCAAAACAATGTTATTTAAGACATCGTTTACGATAAAACCTAAAATAAATCTTTGCAAAATTTTTTGAGTAAATAAAAATAATTCATTCTAGAGACTGCTTAAATTTTGGACAATACTAATCTTTATTTATTTTGGATAACTTAACTGAATCTTTTTTATTTAAGAGCATCTGGGATTTCCTTTCGATCTGTTACACCCCTAGCCTAAGAAAAGAAAACATAAACCAGGTAAGTTCAGGGCACTAGTTGCTCATCCCTAACCTTAGTTAAACGCCTCGTTTTATTTTCCCAAATCTCACAGGCGGGACCAATGTACTAGTTGTTTCCGCATACTCAATTATCAACTTTATTTTGAAATTGATTATAAAGGTCCGAAATTATCTTTCAAACACTTAATTTTCCTTTTAAAAACATTCACAATTGATTTTGGGAAAAATCGTTATTTTTGAACTCATATTCCAAGAGTTACAGAATTCGCAGCATTAAAGTGTTGGGGAAAGTGCTATATAAGCTTATTTGATTAAATCAACTTTTAAACATCCAATAATTAATATTTTCCAATCCAAATCTCTTTTAAACTATTTAAATAGATTTATCAAATTTAATCCATAATTAAAAACGTTCATTTAAATAGATTTCCTGTTATTGTCGCTTAACTGCAATAGTGCGATTTTTCTGGAAAATTGATTTGGACTTAATTCAAAACCTACTCAATGAAACTTTGATTTTCTTTATCCTTTTAGAAGATATGAATATAATAGTTCGGAATTTTCTTATCTCGAAGAATTCCGAGCTATATTCCCCTCTACACATTTATTTGAACTTTTCGACGTGGAATCGCGAACACCGCTGCGCGACGCACCTAGTTTTAGCTCATTTTTCAATATTTGAAATAATATATTCAAATTGAATTTTATTACTTATAAAATCATTACAAATAATTTTAAATCAATATTTTCACCTTTTAAAGTATTTAAAATGAATTTTTACTATTACCATATTATAATATAATTATATTCCCATTATTTTAAAATTAAATTTTAATTTCCAATCTCAATTCAATTTCAGTTCTAATATCAGATGAAACATATTTTAAACTTAGATTTCAAATCTAATTTCAATTTAAACTTCAATTCAATCTCAAACTAAACTTCACTTTTTCGAAATCAATTTCAATTTCACTATTCATCTCAATTTCAATTTCAAATTAACTATCCTTTTCAAATCCGTTTCACTTCAAATTTCAAATTTTCTTTTATTTTTACTTTAGTTTCATTTCTAATTGAAAAGAGACTTATTTTTCCAAAATATCTCATATCACTAAAGTTGATCTTTCTTAATAAAGGGGTAAATCAAGATGAACATAATCAATACCCATATTTATCACTTAACATAACATCCATTCAACCAATCACGTAACATATGATTTCAAAATCTAATCATTCACTATTACTACCATAGCGGGATATATTGTCATAATTCAAATATCTAACTAATTATCAAATCATCCATATTAACAATCAAATAAACGTTCATATGACATAAGGATGTAAATATGATTGTTTTAACATAACCAAAATAAAAATTCAAAAGCGATGAGAAGTTCTCACCTTTATATCCACTCCGTCAAACTTTTACGTAAGATACGTGTCTCTCGAGCTATCGTGATATTTTCAAATGTCTCGACTTTTGATGTTTCCTTTCCTTCTCTCTCTCTTTTCTTTCCTTTTCTTTTCTTTTATAAAAGAGGAGGGTATATGGCTCGTCAAAGGGGTACATGGCCTAGTGAGGAAGGTATGTGCGGGTTTTTGTGTGTTTTGAGGCGGATAGGTGGTTCGGAGGGGTCGACCTAGGTGGAGGGAGGGGGTACAGCTTGTAGGGTGGAGGTGGAGCTAGGCCGTGGCTTTGGGTGGTGGGTATGAGGTGTCAGAGGCTTGGAGTAGGTGGTTAGGTGGTGTAGGAGGTGGGTACAACTTATGGAATGGGTGTTAGGCCAAGGTGGAGCTTCGGTGGAGATGGTGGAAGAGAATGGGGAGATGGGAAGCCATGGAAATGGAGGTAAAGAAGAAGGAGAAAGTGAAGAAGGAAGGTAGAGAATGAAGTGTGAAAAAAGAAAGGTATGGATGCATATTTATACTTGAGCTTTGGATGACAGATGACTAAAATTCCCTTCTCTACTTTTTGACTTTTAATTTACCTTTCTACCCATCATTTAACCTCTTAAGGACATGCACTAATGGTGATGTTAAAGATAGAAATGATTACTTACTTTTCCTTTCTTGAATTTTGTATTTTAAAGAGAAGACTTTTCCTTTGATTTGATTTGCATTAATTGTAAGCATATGTGTCACTAATCCCTTTAGTTAGCTTTATTTTCATACTTTATTTTGCTTGGTATGTGTATAAGTCCCATCTTGCATAAGAGAAAAGAAGTGTGTGTAATGATGTTGTTTCATTTGTTTAATTTTGCACTCTTTTGTCAAATCATGTATTAACATTATTTTTATCATTTACGTAAACTTTTCAAAAGTAAAATATTTTTGTCTTTTAGTGCTAAATGTAAAGTGTTTAAATTTTTTGTAAACTTGTGTTTGTATGTTAGAAAATGTATCAAGTTGTAACAACTTGTTTTGATTGAAAACGATGTTTTTGTCGACAAATTTTACAGTCAAAATTTGACGTTTTTGTTAAGCTATATATTGATGTAAACCAAACTTTAAATGAACTTTTAGCTTCTTTTAATAAATTAAAACATATCTCTTTATATTTAAAAAATCATATTTAATTAATATCAAAATCTCTAATTTTACAGTGTATGTAAAACTGACAAAATGCGACAAATTTTGGTTATTTTTGTAAAACGATTATTAACATACTTTTAAATCTTTTAGTATAATTTTATTATCTTTATTAGATGTTTTAAATAAAATTTAAATTATCAAATAAATATTTAAACTTATTTATTTAAGACTTTGTTTATTATAATAAAACTTAACTTTTGTCGATTTGTTCTAAAATCCAAATTTATGCTTTTCAATTTATTAACAATAAGAATAGATAATTTATTTATTATATATAATATATTTATTTAAATTTTAAATTCCTTTTAAATTTAAAAATAAAAAAACCACTCATTTTCAAAGTAGCGAAATTACGGGTCGTTACAAAAACCCTATCTCCAACTAAGAATTCTAGGTCTTTACGCCTTTTACCTGTGTAACTCTTCTGTCTAGACCAAGCTTCCTTCATCCTTTATCGGATTAACTCAATCTTCTTTGTCGCCTCTCTAACCAGATTTGGACCTATAATAATGTGTCTCTAGTCCCCAACCAACATGCTGGTGATTTGCATGGCCTTCCATACAAAGCTTCAAAAGGCAACATTCCTATACTAGTCTGATAGCTATTATTATAGGAAAACTCCACTAAGTGTAGGTGATCTTCTAAGATCCACCAAAGTCCAATACATAAGATCTAAATAAATCTTCGAGTACCTTTTTGACTCTCTCTGTCTGCCCATCCACCTGGGGTGATATGTAGTACTCATCTTAATCTTGGTGCCTAACACATCCTGTAGACTCTTCCAAAATTCACCAGTAAACAAAGCATCTCTGTCACTAACTATACTACTAGGAATTCCATGCAGTCTAATTATGTTCTTCATGAACAACACAGCTAAAACAAGCGAATTCTGGTTGACGTAACTGGAACGAAATGGGCATTCTTGGTCAACTTGTCCACTATGACCCATATACTTTCATTTACTCTATTTAACCTTGGCAACCCGTCTATTAAATCCACGGATATCGAATCCCTTTTCCAAATTGGTACCTCCAAAGGTTGAAGTAACCCACTCAACTTCTGATGTTCGGCCTTCACTTGTTGACAGTTCACACACTGCCTAACCCACAAGCGAACATCCTTCTTCATACCTTGCCAATAGAATCTCCTCTTCATATCTTGATATATCTTGGTTCCTCTAGGATGAATTATAAGTTCGGATCAATGACATTCCTCAAGAAATTCTTTCCTTAAGTCTTCAACGTTCGAAACACACAATTGTCCCTTCTTTCTCAACCATTCCCTCTACTCAAGACTAAAATCCTTTAGATCATCGATCTTTGATCCCACCTCAAGCCTTCTAATCCTCTCGGCTAATACTGGATCCTCTTGTAGGATCGATTTCACCCTAGAGGGGGGGTGAATAGGGTGATAGTGTAAATTATAAAAATTAATCGTGGAAGCTTATCAATTAATTTAAATTCAGATCACAGAATAGCAGCACAGATATAGCAGAATATAAATAACAGAACAGAACAACACATAATTTACCCAGCTTCGGCAAAACCCTGCCTACGTGCTGCCCCCAAGGTTTCTACTAGAAATTAGATAGTCCCTCGCTTACACACGTAAACTCGCTATACCCGCTATTGACTAATCTAACTCTACGCTCAAAACCCTGACCACAACTCAACCACCGAGTTGCGAATTCCCAAACTACACACCGTAGTTTGTCCCCTAGTCACACGACTAGAAAATTAAAAACGGTTTAAAAGAAATACAAATTAAAAAAAATTTAAATAACAAAACCCTATTTAATAAAAAGAAAAACAAAGCCCAAATTAATAAACAAAGGCCGGCCCCTTATTCACTTCTTCAACCCGTTCCTTTTATTTTTTCGTTCGTGAAAAAATGGCCGCTCCTCAGATTTTAGGGCTTCGTCCCTTTGGTGCCGTGCTCTTAAATTAGGGTTTCAAATTGAAGTCGCTGCCTTTGTTGGTTGATTGCAATCACTGTTTCTCTGATTTGCTTCAATTGTTTGCGGCTTCTCCTCCTTGATCGAGTTCAATTGCTTCGGTATGTAATTTGTGCTTTTTGCTTTTTCTAATCTTTCGTACTTGAACTCAATGCTCGATTGCCTGTGATGATTGGGGTTCTTATAGGATTTGATTTCCTAGAATTGCGTTCGTATATTTTTGATTGAATTCGTCAAATTCATTTCTCTGACCGCTTGATTATGTTTTGATGCTTGGGATTGATCTGATTTTGTCAATTTCGTATTTTTGATGCTTGGTTGACACGGCTTCGATTTTGACTTGTTCAACATTGAAATTTTGATCACGGCTTTGGCTTGATGCTGAATAATGTTTGACTTCGACTTGATTTTGGGTATGCGAATCCACTACTCTGTATTAGCTTCGGCCATCACCATTGCTTTTATATTGTCTCTGCTGCATACCACTGCATTTTTATACAAACTTGATTTATGACTTGGTAATCACTGCACTGTTGAAATTTGTGGCAATCACGACAATTTGATTTCTGGCATGTTTTGATTACGTGAATTTTTGGATATTGATGCTTTGACTTTGGTCACTTGTAAAATTGCAGTATTGATTAATTTTGTGGTCACCAGCGATGTTGTTACTGCATTCATGGTCAGTGGTGCACGATTGTGAGTAGTTTGTAGTTGATGTTTTCCATGTACATGCTTCACTGCATTATTATTGATTTGTTCAAATGAAGTCGGTGAACATTTATGGCTGCACTTCAGTCATCCCTTCTGTTTTCTTTGGCTTCATTGACCTCGGCTGGATCACTTGTTGGCATTTATGTGTATTGATTTACTGTTGAGTTGCATCTGCTTGTAGTTGTTGAGCTTTGATGCATATTGCAACTTGGACATTGTTTCATCTGACTTCGGTCTTGATACTTGGCTTTCATGGCATTGAATCTGAACTGTTCGTTTTATATTTTGCTTATACTGCCGCATATCACTGCATAGACTTGTTTATTGCTTCTGGTTACTGAGTTGTTTGTTGTGGATATTGTGGGATGCCGTCTCCATTTGGTTGTTGTTGTGTTTCCATATCTCTGGTGCACTATGCCGTAGCCTTGGTCTTTGTTGGTTTTGTTGTGCACTTGTACTTCTGGTTGGTCTGCATCTTATGGTTGCCACTGTGTTACATTGAGATCGACATTTTCATTATTATGGTGACTGACCATCTTATTTCTGTTGAGTTCCTGTAGTTGCATTCACTTCATTTTCACTGTTTCTTTGAGTAATTTTTAACTGCATCACCATATAACAGTTGCTCGCCCTGTCTTGATTGATGCTGTACATATTGTTGTCATGCTGGTGATATTGGTGCATTGTCTTGTTACATTCCTGTCCACTGAGTTTGAGCATTGCAGTTTCACTTGTATACTTAAGTCAGTGCTGTCTTTGATGTTGTACTTTGGTCTATTGGGCTGCATACATGTTGTAGCTGTACTGTCTTGAGCTCGACATTGTTGTTTACTTGTTTTGATGCATTCACATGCTGTTGGACTTGATGCAGTTTGATTGTTTTGTAGTTGTTGATGTTCTTTGTAGTTTGTATCTGCATTTTGCATTGGCCATGCTTTGGTCATTGAAGTATGTTGTCACTTGTTGACTGCATGTTCATCATTTCATATTGAACTGTTTCTTGTCATGTTCACTTGTGTTGAATCCAGTTTCAAAACTCGGATTTGACCTTGTGCTCGTGTAGTATTTTTAATTTATTGCACCTGAGTTGAACCTGTCCGTATATTTGGGTTTGACCTTGTGCTCACCTGTCCCTGTAGCATTATCAAGTGTATATATCGGCGTGCACGACCTTGTGGCATATACAGTAATACACTGTGTATGTCACAAGTTGTTCGTGTATGATGAATTCAAATTTAAATTATGACGAACAACCCAAATAACTGAGGCAAATCATATATTCAAAAATTATCTTCTATTTTTGAATTGCAAAAATATTTCTTTTTCAATTTTACTGCGTTAGTTTATATTTTTACAGATTGCTCAGATGCTGGATTCAAACTGGAATGAAGTTGAAGATAAATACGAGTGTGAGTGATATGTAGTGAGGTTATTAATGTAAACTGAATTGTGATGTAATCAAAAATGTATATGTATAGTGAGAGCTTGAATTTGTACTATCAAAATTGTAATAAATATTTGTTTGAATAAAATATTCGTTTGAATTCAAATTCCGTGTTATTTATTTTATTCTGCAAATATTTATTTAATCTGTGAAAAATAAAATAGTATATTATCAAATACATTTAAACGAATGTATATATGTTTATTATCATCAAACAAAAATCATATAAGCGCATATTCAACAATCTCCCCCTTTTGATGATAACAAACATATATTTAAGATTTTGAATATGTTAAATGTATTTGATCATTGATATATTCTAATTGCTCCCCCTATTTAAATGCTTCCTCTCTATACGATGCTCCCCCTACATATATGCATACAAATAAAAATATGCAAATGATCCTAGATGCAAATAGAAAATTATTTGACCTTTGCTTGATTTTATTTGACAAAATCTTAACTTTTCTCTCCCCCTTTTGTTATCAGCAAAAGAATAATAGTGTTAGAGAAAATAGAGATAAAGTAAATGATATCAATCCAACATTAAAACTCAATTGAATATAAATATTAAATTTCAATAAAAAATCAAAAAAAAATCATAAATATTTTGTTAGGCGCATATTCCACTTTTAGAATGATGGAAATGATGTCATCATATAAAACCATACAGTTGTGTCTATTTGTGGTATATTTATATCAGGAATTTGAATATCTTCTAACCATGCATAACCGTTAGGACTTTTAAATGAGATTAGTAGTATTCCAATTTTATTTTTTTTAAAAATGAATTCAAGTATCTTCTAACCACGCATAACCGTGAGGACTTTTAAATGGGATTAGAATCAACTTGTTTATTTTAAGAAAAAAAATCAACTTTTGATATGCGTTCCATACATGCATAACCATAAGGACTTTTAAATGAGCATGGAAGCACATAACAAATTCCAAGTAATTCACCCATGCATAACCGTGAGGACTTTTAAATGAGAGTGAATACTTTGGTATTTATTTATTTTATTTTTTTTTATTATTTTTTATTATTTTTTTTAAAAAAATGTGAAAATGAAAAACGAACGATTCCTGTTTAAAGTACCACATATCGACAAACTATATAGAATTTTGATGAGTGATGGTTGATAGAAATATGATAGGTATAGAGACGGTCATGGAATTTTTACCAACAAAAAGTTTTATAACTCTTGTTTACATTTCTAAAGAAATTTTCTAATTATACTTTCTCGAGTTATAATATATAATCAATATCAACACTCATCACTTTTTCAATCACTATTTTTCTTTTCGATAATCATTTGGGAGTCAGATTAGTCATAATAGTCATTTAAAATCAAATTCAAAAATAATTATGAAATTAATTTTTCAAAAATGAATAATCTGAAAATATGGTCAAAAATGATTTTCTCCAGGGGGTTTTTAAAAGAAAGTTTTCTGCCATTTGAAAATTATTTGAAATGAAAAATATGCAGATATTTTCTTTGAAAAACGATACAGTTACTAAATGTCTCAAAAAATCACGTTTCACTATTAATTTTTCTATCAACTAGATTACCAGTGTAATCTGCATCTGAATTTCTCTTTCACTCAAAAATTATCATCAATTGAATTTATAGACCAAAACATGAAGTGTGCATCAAAAATTTCAAACTCAATTTTTTCAGCAATTTAAATGACATTCTTTTGACTTTGAAATGAAGCCGTGTAAATAATCGAAAACCGTGAATATAGAGTCAGTCATATTATAACCAATTGTAATATCCAACAAAACACTATTTTTAATCAAAAATGATATATATGAAGTAATTCAAAGAATTTAGAGATTTTTATAGTGTTTTTGGCATAAGAATATAATTGGCTTAACTATTTTGAATAAATCAGAATCAAAAATCATCATCTTTTCATCAATCTCAATATTGGCTGAATTAATTCAAAATACGGTGCAGATTATCACATTTAATATATCGTTTAAAACATACCATACCTGTTTTACCTTTACGATATTTTTCGTTGTTGTCCGTTGTGATTCTGTCACCTTTATACTAGGCTAAGGAACTTAGCTTTGTCGCCCGTTGTGTTTCTGGAACAGCCAAAATCCAGAGAACACTATTGTTGTTCCTTAGCCTGCCACCACACCTACACGGAAAAGGATTTATGTGACCTATTTGTTTTTATAGGTCCATGGTTGTTAGTGGTAGAAAATTTTGAAAAATAATTTTGTGTAGACCCAAAACTATTTATAATTGTTCCCTTCGGCACCCAAATTTGTTTAACTTTGAGAGATTTTATATTTGTGCCTTTTGGAACCCAAATCGGTATAGTTTTCACATGTTTGAGTCTATACTAACAATTATTGTGATCGTGTCCAAATTTTCTACAAATCGTGCACATTGAATTTTCTTGATTAATCTTGTTTTCAACAATTTTCGAACTATTATATCCAAGTCCTTGTTTAACTGTATTAACAGTTTGCTTTCCTAATAGCATATTCAACGATTTTTCACTTTTTGAAAATTTATCTAAAGTCGTTGACAATTGTTGGACTTGTGATTTGAGAGATTCATTTTCGTTTAACAACTGTGTGCACCTTTTAATAGAATTCTCTCTCCTAGTATTTTCATTCTCCTTTAAAATCAGAATTTCATTTTCAAGCGATTTTATTTTAATTTCTGATTTTTTAATTTCTTCATCAAATGTTGGACACTTATCACACTTAGGGATCCTACTTTGATAGGTTTTAACTAATTGATCAAGTTGTTTATTACATTCTATCAAAGTATCTTTTTGAGATTCAAGTTTGGCGTATTTTTCCCTAAGTCGTTCAAAACAACCGTTTACTTCATGAAAATATATAAGCAACTCAGAATGGGTAAGTTTGATACCTCACTTGGCTCGTCATCGTCACTGTCAGTTGTATCACCTCGAAGACACAATTCTACCTTTTCGCTTTCACTGCCAGTGCTTTGATCATTCTCGTCTATTTCATCCCAAGTGGCTGCAAAACTTTTCTTTTTCTGTTTCTTTCCATGGCTGGATTTAATTTGTGGACAATCGGGCTTGATATGGCCGGGTTTGTTGCAATTATAACAAATAAACTTTTGTTCTTCTGAGTAGTCTAGTGCTTTGGCTATTCTGCTTTTTGCTTTTTGATTTCGAGCTGAATTTCCATGTTTTTGATTCCATTTTTTGAATTTTCTTATTAACAGCTCCAATTCTGCTGCTCCATCATCTTCATCGTTATCATCATCACTTTCGGTTGTTCCTTTGAGAGCTATTGATTTCTTTTGAGTGTCACCTCCTTCACGCTCTTCTTTGAATTTCATTTCTAGCTCATAAGTGGTGAGATTTCCGATGAGTTCCTCAACTTTAAGTTGTTTTAAATCTTTCGATTCTTGTATGGCAGTTACTTTTGCTTCAAAGCTTCGTGGAAGGACTCTGAGGATTTTCCGGACTATTTCTAATTCGGTGTATGTTTTTCCGAGAGCTTTTGATTTGTATACGATATTGGAGAGTCGTCCGTACATCTCTTTGACATTTTCTTCCTTCGCCATTTTGAAGTTCTCGTATTCGCTGCTTAACATTGCAAGGCGAGATTCTTTGACTTGAGATGTTCCTTCGTGAGTCACTTCTAGTATGTGCCATATTTCCTGCGCAGTTAGACAATGTGAGACACGATTAAATTCAAATTGATCCAATGAACAGATAATAGAATTCATAGCTTTGGCATTAGTATTTTGTAATTTATTTTCTAGTTCTGTCCATTGTTCCTTTGGTTTCTCTATTTCCTGATTATCTACAGTTATAGTTGGTATACTATAACCTGTCTCAACAATATTCCAAGCGTCAATGGTTTTCAGAAAAATTTGCATTCTATTTTTCCAATAAGCATATTCACCATTGAACATTGGTGGTCTAACTATGGATTGACCTTCTGCAAAAGCATTATTAAAAGAAGCCATTTTAAAAATTCAAATTTTTAAAACAAAAACCGATTTTTTTTTTTTTTGAAACACGAATTTTTTAAAACAAAAATTGGTTTTTGTAAAATCAAAATTTTAAAACAAAAACGGCTTTTGTTCCTAGCTCTGATACCACTTGTAGGATCGATTTCACCCTAGAGGGGGGGTGAATAGGGTGATAGCGTAAATTATAAAAATTAATCGCGGAAGCTTATCAATTAATTTAAATTCAGATCACAGAATAGCAGCACAGATATAGCAGAATATAAATAACAGAACAGAACAACACAGAATTTACCCAGCTTCGGCAAAACCCTGCCTACGTGCTTCCCCCAAGGTTTCTACTAGAAATTAGATAGTCCCTCGCTTACACACGTAAACTCGCTATACCCGCTATTGACTAATCTAACTCTACGCTCAAAACCCTGACCACAACTCAACCACCGAGTTGCGAATTCCCAAACTACACACCGTAGTTTGTCCCCTAGTCACACGATTAGAAAATTAAAAACGGTTTAAAAGAAAATACAAATTAAAAATAATTTAAATAACAAAACCCTATTTAATAAAAAGAAAAACAAAGCCCAAATTAATAAACAAAGGCCGGCCCCTTATTCACTTCTTCAACCCGTTCCTTTTATTTTTTCGTTCGTGAAAAAATGGTCGCTCCTCAGATTTTAGGGCTTCGTCCCTTTGGTGCCGTGCTCTTAAATTAGGGTTTCAAATTGAAGTCGCTGCCTTTGTTGGTTGATTGCAATCACTGTTTCTCTGATTTGCTTCAATTGTTTGCGGCTTCTCCTCCTTGATCGAGTTCAATTGCTTCGGTATGTAATTTGTGCTTTTCGCCTTTTCTAATCTTTCGTACTTGAACTCAATGCTCGATTGCCTATGATGATTGGGGTTCTTATAGGATTTGATTTCCTAGAATTGCGTTCGTATATTTTTGATTGAATTCGTCAAATTCATTTCTCTGACCGCTTGATTATGTTTTGATGCTTGGGATTGATCTGACTTTGTCAATTTCGTATTTTTGATGCTTGGTTGACACAACTTCGATTTTGACTTGTTCAACATTGAAATTTTGATCACGGCTTTGGCTTGATGCTGAATAATGTTTGACTTCGACTTGATTTTGGGTATGCGAATCCACTACTCTGTATTAGCTTCGGCCATCACCATTGCTTTTATATTGTCTCTGCTGCATACCACTGCATTTTTATACAAACTTGATTTATGACTTGGTAATCACTGCACTGTTGAAATTTGTGGCAATCACGACAATTTGATTTCTGGCATGTTTTGATTACGTGAATTTTTGGATATTGATGCTTTGACTTTGGTCACTTGTAAAATTGCAGTATTGATTAATTTTGTGGTCACCAGCGATGTTGTTACTGCATTCATGGTCAGTGGTGCACGATTGTGAGTAGTTTGTAGTTGATGTTTTCCATGAACATGCTTCACTGCATTATTATTGATTTGTTCAAATGAAGTCGGTGAACATTTATGGATGCACTTCAGTCATCCCTTCTGTTTTCTTTGGCTTCATTGACCTCGGCTGGATCACTTGTTGGCATTTATGTGTATTGATTTACTGTTGAGTTGCATCTGCTTGTAGTTGTTGAGCTTTGATGCATATTGCAACTTGGACATTGTTTCATCTGACTTCGGTCTTGATACTTGGCTTTCATGGCATTGAATCTGAACTGTTCGTTTTATATTTTGCTTATACTGCCGCATATCACTGCATAGACTTGTTTATTGCTTCTGGTTACTGAGTTGTTAGTGGATATTGTGGGATGCCGTCTCCATTTGGTTGTTGCTGTGTTTCCATATCTCTGGTGCACTATGCCATAGCCTTGGTCTTTGTTGGTTTTGTTGTGCACTTGTACTTCTGGTTGGTCTGCATCTTATGGTTGCCACTGTGTTACATTGAGATCGACATTTTCATTATTATGGTGACTGACCATCTTATTTCTATTGAGTTCCTGTAGTTGCATTCACTTCATTTTCACTGTTGCTTTGAGTAATTTTTAACTGCATCACCATATAACAGTTGCTCGCCCTGTCTTGATTGATGCTGTACATATTGCTGTCATGCTGGTGATATTGGTGCATTGTCTTGTTTCATTCCTGTCCACTGAGTTTGAGCATTGCAGTTTCACTTGTATACTTAAGTCAGTGCTGTCTTTGATGTTGTACTTTGGTCTATTGGGCTGCATACATGTTGTAGCTGTACTGTCTTGAGCTCGACATTGTTGTTTACTTGTTTTGATGCATTCACATGCTGCTGGACTTGATGCAGTTTGATTGTTTTGTAGTTGTTGATGTTCTTTGTAGTTTGTATCTGCATTTTGCATTGGCCATGCTTTGGTCATTGAAGTATGTTGTCACTTGTTGACTGCATGTTCATCATTTCATATTGAACTGTTTCTTGTCATGTTCACTTGTGTTGAATCCAGTTTCAAAACTCGGATTTGACCTTGTGCTCGTGTCGTATTTTTGAATTTATTGCACCTGAGTTGAACCTGTCCGTATATTTGGGTTTGACCTTGTGCTCACCTGTCCCTGTAGCATTATCAAGTGTATATATCGGCGTGCACGACCTTGTGGCATATACAGTAATACACTGTGTATGTCACAAGTTGTTCGTGTATGATGAATTCAAATTTAAATTATGACGAACAACCCAAATAACTGAGGCAAATCATATATTCAAAAATTATCTTCTATTTTTGAATTGCAAAAATATTTCTTTTTCAATTTTACTGCGTTAGTTTATATTTTTACAGATTGCTCAGATGCTGGATTCAAACTGGAATGAAGTTGAAGATAAATACGAGTGTGAGTGATATGTAGTGAGGTTATTAATGTAAACTGAATTGTGATGTAATTGTGATGTAATCAAAAATGTATATGTATAGTGAGAGCTTGAATTTGTACTATCAAAATTGTAATAAATATTTGTTTGAATAAAATATTCGTTTGAATTCAAATTCCGTGTTATTTATTTTATTCTGCAAATATTTATTTAATCTGTGAAAAATAAAATAGTATATTATCAAATACATTTAAACGAATGTATATATGTTTATTATCATCAAACAAAAATCATATAAGCGCATATTCAACACCTCTTTCTACTTAGAAGCAATCCTTTCGATTAACATTGGTCAAACTTTTAAACAGGACAACATGGCAGTGCATTGACTAGAACTAGCAGTTGATCTTAACTGCATACTACATGTAGTCATGGCTTCTAAATCCTTCCATTCCACCAATATAGCTAACACCATATTCTGATGTCTTCTGCTAAGAGCATCTGCTACTTTATTTCCTTTCTCAGGAGTATACTCTATACCAAAATCATAAGCTTCTAAAAACTCCTACTACCTCTCCTATCTCAAATTCAACTCTTTCTGAGAGAATAAGTACCTTAAGGCTTATGATATATGTATAGCTAAAATCTCTCCCCTAAGAGGTAATGTCTCCATATCAACAAGAAGATCACTGCTTCCCACTCCAAATTATGAGTAGGATATCTCACTTCATGCGCTCTTAGCTATCGTGAAGCATAGGCAATGACTTTACCCTTCTACATCAACACAACTCCTAATCCAGTCCCATATGCATCGATATACACCACCAACCCTTGGTTTTCGTCTAGAACTACTAACACAGATGCGTTAGTCAACAAATGCTTTAACTTAAGGCATGCTTCCTCATATTTGTCAGACCAGAAAAACTTCACATCCTTCCGGGTCAACTTAGTCAAAGATGCTGCTATCCGCGAGAAATCCATAATGAATCTCTGGTTATAACCAGCAACTCCAAGAGAACTCCTAATCTCAGTCATCATCTCTGATCTCTTCCAATAACTAACAGCTTTGATCTTATCCGGATCGACTGACAAGCCCTTCTCTAAAACCACATGACCAAGAAACTTCACCTCTTTCTTCCAAAAATGACACTTGGAAAACTTCGCTTTCAACAGATGCTGCCTCAGCTCCTAAGCATCACTCTAAGATGATCTTTATGCTCACTTTCATCCTTAGAATATACTAAAATGTCATCTATAAGTACCAATACAAACCTCTCCAAGTACTCTAGAAAAAATCGGTTCATCAGTTCCACGAAGAAAGCATTTGCATTCACTAATCTGAATGGCATTACTAACCACTCATACGAATCATACCTAATCTAAAATGCTCATAATGGAAAACTGCCCTCTGCCACTCGTAACTGATGGAAACTTGTTGCCAAATCCAAGTGGAAAAATACTCTGACTCCATATAATTGGTCAAATAGATAATCCATTCTAGGCAAAGGATAATTATTCTTAATCATCCTCTCGTTCGACTTACGATAGTCGACACACTTCCTTAATGACCCATCTAGTTTCTTCATAAACATCGCGGCCGCTCCATCTAAATTCCCCCTTCTAGATCCACTAGTTGCACCTTCAATTCTTCTGTCTCAGTCGGTGTCATCCTACTAAGTGGTCTACTTACAGGTTCAGCTCATTGCATAAGATCTACTTAAAACTCAACAGCTCGTTTCGGTGGTAACCGGCTCAAATACATCTGCAAACTCTCTTGCTACTCGAACTTGACTTAACTCTTCTTCCACTTTCATAGCACTTAACAAAGAACAAAACTCCAGTCAGAATTCTCCATTGAGAATATGATTTGGTTATAACTATTAGGGTGTCTCAATGATAATTTCCTATCCTGGTAAAGTATCCTAGCCTCATATTTACCCAACCAATCCATACCCAAGATGATCCCGTAATCTGTGAAATCAAAAACATATAAATTTCATGAAAACTTGTGACCTAACATGCAAGTTCTAATTGGTCACATCTCTGCATACCCTCCTATAGGATTCGCAACCCTTAAGTAAGTAACAAGGTATGTGGGTTCTAAGCATAACCTGTCAATCTAACACTGAGATATAAATGAATGTAATGCACCGGTATCAAATAGCACCCTAATAGGTATTCTTTGAATTAAAAAGTACATTCCATCACAATCTTCCCCTTTTTAGTTGCAATTGGCCTAGCAGATGATGGTCAAACATCAAAAACCTTTCCCTTGTCCGCCGTGACTGGTTCTGGACACTGATTCTTATAATGCCCAACTTGGTTGGAGTTGAAGCACTTCACACCCTTCTTTTCTGCAACCTTCTTCCTCTTGCTTGACTGGAACTCATGAGTATAATGACCTTTTTTGTCACACTTGAAACAAACCAACTTAGCCTTTGCCTTTTCGGTAGCTCCTCCCTTCTAGGCTCCCTTCTACTTAAAGAACTTCCTCTTCTCTCCCTGAGAACCCTGGGTTTCAACAGGCTTTTCCTTCCTACAAAGAGAAAGCATCTCCTCATGTCGGATTACCATTTCCACAACTACATTACAAGGATCATAGAGATGTGGTAGGTTTGCCCTAATAACCTCGAGTCTCATTCCTCAAATGAACTTTTCATTCCTCCTGATGAGGATATCAATAGTAGCATAACCATATCGAGACAACTCATCAAACTTAGTAGCATACTCAATTACCGACATCTCTCCCTGCACGAAATCCATAAACTTCGTCAGCAATGCTGATTTAGAAAATTCAAACAAAAACCTTTGCTTAAATCTCCCTTAAAATTCTGCCCAAGTCAACTCTTCCTCAGAGACTCCGGCAGTAACACAATTCCACCAATGAAGCGCCACCCCTTGCAACAGTTTGGTGGCTAATCTCCTCTTCTGCTGATCATCCAATCCCAAATCAGTGAAGATCCTCTCATAATGCAACAGCCAATTCTCAACTTCTATGGCATCCTTTGTTTCCACAAATGGCTTTCCACCAAGACTGGTGTAATCCCTGCTCAACTTAGCATAATTATTCCCAGTTGGACCCACATGATTAGTTCCTCCAACATTCCCAGCAACTCCAGCGGCTGCTCCTGCTTGCATAAGATTGACGAAGAATAGATACATCATTTCCATATTTATTGGTGGATTTCCAGCACCCACATTGGCATCTGCCTTTTGGTCTGCATTAGCCCGTTGACCCGAGTTCCTCCTGGTGGGTCTAGTATTTCTGTTGGTTGTGATGCTTCCTCTACCGAGATTTCCTCTTTCGTTTCCTGCCTCCATATCTTCTTTTTGGTAAATCTGCATATGAGACTTAGTAAGATACAAAAGAATGTTCTAAGAGAGGGGAATATGTATTTATATATACACACACACACACACATATCAAATACAAATACGTTAATATAGTGTTATCCAAAACCCCAATCTTATTTCTGATTCATTGGATTAATTTTGAAAAATCTTTTAGACTTAAATTTCTTTTAAGTTTTCACAAACCTATGCTTTGATACCAACTGTAACATCCCCCACTTGAAGGTCCCAAACTAAAGGCTACGGACGCTGCAATCATCCATAGTTATTAATCATCGGCGACCGAATACGATAATGTTAGATACATTGATATAGCAGAAATACATGGATATGGAAAATATAGAAATCATAAAACAACATTCACATTGCATTTCAAATCATTTCATCATTTATTACATAATCCCATATTCAAGAACCACGTTCAAAGAAAATATAATTATTACAACATATGCCAAGAGCGGGAAGATGCCTCCTTGGATGATCAGAGTATATATAACTAGGTAATTAAACAACTTTGCCTTTACAACAAAACACAATGAAATCAAATTGGAAGAGAACTATTATTATCCAGATTGCCTCCTATATGTCTCCAGAAGCTTATTTATCTAATGAGATACCTGAAAACCTCAACTCCCAAACTACTCAAAATCTATTGTGCACCCAAGAGTTTAAGGAGAAAACTTAAACTTCGAGTCAAACATAAAGCCTGGTATGATAATAACTTACCATCTCAAACCATTTAGATATCTAGTAAGACAACGCCACTTAGTGGAACGGGTTTTACCCTTAGTAGTATCTTATCCAAAACTTTACAAAAACCATACATTTTGCTTCTGCATCCAAAAAGGTTAAAACATAAGAATTCAAAATATTATGGTGGCATGCAAACAGTAAATCAATTCAGGATTACCCGTCCCCATTCATTTTGACTATCTGTCCCAGTTATAATTTCTAGGGTCAGTATTAACCTATTAGTTTTCATGGCTTTACTAATAACCGTAAAAAACTTATGGACTCTCTTCCAGTCTCATAGTTTTCATGGGCTCATTAAGAACCTATTGGCCCCTGCCAATAACCTTTTTGTTTCATGGGTTCTCCCTGTACCTATTGGTATCTCTAATAACTTCCATCATATCCTAGTTTTCATGGGTTGACTAGGAACCTATTGGCTTTTGTCAATAACTTAATCCGGATATAGTTTTCATGGATTCGCTACAAACCTATTGGCCCCTGCCAATAACTCTTTCTAAATATAGTTTTCATGGGTTTACTATGAACCCGTCTATCTGATAAATTCTTTTATCAGTAATTAAGCATCCTATATTCTGGTATTCCTGACCTCCTAGATGCAATTCTACTCATTCAGGAGTTAACTCAATTTATATCCAGTACTTGGTCAACTTAACTAGTTATTCTATCATTTCTCCCCAAAATACAATTATGGGTCCATTTTAAAGTGAATATGTATATTAGAAGAAGCAAACATAATAACAATATAACACCAACATCCGTGGTTTAATACTCTTGAAAGCATTTTCATATGAAACATGGTTAATCCCTTTAACCTATTATTTTATCAAGGAAATCTTCTTCAAAAACTCCACATTTAAAAGTCATTTTAAAACTCCTTTATTTATGCCATGGCTTTTCCTTTAAAAATGAGATTGGGTTCTTTGTTAAACCTTAAACTTTTACTTTCGAAACCATTGGATAACCTCCTTCGAAAGCATTCCAATCTTCTTTTCAATACCCTAAGCATATTCCTTTTGAAACACTTTATATCATATGTTTCGAAACCCTCAACACATACTTTTCAAAGTATTAAAGCATTGCTTATCTATACTGTTATATTATTAGTGAGTTGCATTTCAAGAGCACACAAGCCTCCTTAGGTTTCTCTCAACTGAACAATCGCATTTTATATTTTTCTTTCTCCTACCAGCTATCTGTTACCTCCTTCATTTGTCGGCTACAAACAAAACGGCTAGGGTTTTTATTGCCTCTCCCTGCTTCATCATTATTCCATCAACTAAAATTCATTCTCTGCGCTAAAAATTGAAAAGCTACAATTCCAGGTGATTCTTTCGCACCATTTCTCCTCTACCAGCCCTCCGCTTCATCCATTTCCCCTCATCTACGAATAAGAAGACTAGGATTTTTACTGCCTGCCCTCCGCTTCATCGTCATTCCATAAGCTAAAATTGAACAGCTACGTTTTCTGAGTGATTGTTCCCCAGTTTCTTTCCCGGCGATTATCAGCTTCGTCAAAAAGGTAATTTCTGTTTTTCTTTTCGCCCTGCTTTTTGGATGCGGTCTATCTACTTCGTGTTGATGATGTTATTGGGATCTAGGCATATTTTTGATTAAATTATGCTAATGCATATATTTTTCAAATTAAGAACAATGTAATTTCTTTATTGCCGTATATATAATTTATATGGGAAACATAATATGTTTTTTTCTTATAGAAATGCGTTGATATGCAACTTTCACAATTAGGAAGAATAGAAATACATAATCTTGCTAATGATTTCATCCATTCTTTCATTCTAATCTAATTTATTCAATATTAAATTATTGTTGTAAAGGTTCGCCAAATAAAGTTTTAGCTATTTGTTGTGGAATATTTGCTCATCTATCCATTTCAGCTTGAATAGACATAATAACCGTGGTTGAATGTAAACTATGTCCTCTATTTTCGTTAGTTTCCAAAATGTGTTGGTAAAAGTAATATATGTGTTTTTTGGAAGGTTTAGTTTGTTGCTGAATGAGTAAATTTGGTGGAATAGAATCTGCTGTAAAGGGTCATAGATTTACATACACCAGAACTAGTTGTGGCAGCTGAGGCTGCCACTACAAATGAATAGAAGTAACCATTATAACTTCAACAAATAGCTCAGACTCAAAAGATGATAACGATGAAGATGATGATGATAGCAGTGCCGAAGATGATTCCAACACATGTAAGTGAACTAAGATTGTTGTCCTAGAATGGGTGAAGTTTGTATTTGATAAATGCAACTTCTATATTACTTCTATCAAAAAGTAACGGTCACAATTATTTTGTTTAGCCGATTTATGAAAGGATTGCAAAGGCTAAGTTAGGGAAAAAACAGTTTTGATGATAGGTAGCGAAATCGCTATAGTAGTTCACCATTCGAGAATATATTTTGATTTTATATTGGATTTTTCATAAATTTTGTATGGTCATAGATAATGGTTCCTATTTGTTATTAAAATCATGCTCTAATTACACATTACAGTATTTTTTAAGGCATGTTCTAATTAGTTTTCTTTTCCATATAATTTACTTGCGTTTTTTCTACAAAAAAGGCCGCAAACCTAATCTAAACACAACCTTTCAGCAATAAAATACATTATACTTTACAGAAATATACTATCAAATTCTAAATAATAATTTAGAAAATAAATTATGTCATGACCGATAAGAATATAATATTCAAATTCAAGGATTATTTTATGCACACTTGACGTGTAATTAGCTAAAGAGAGTTTTCCTTAAACATATGATGAAAGACACATAAAAAGAGCTATTCCTAGCTCAACCCGAGCAGTTTATTGGAGATAGACAATAAATTTGCTGATGATTTTACAATGAATGGAAATAAGAAAAACCAATAGCTAGAAGACTTTTTTAAACGCAATTTTAAAGGTAATTATTCTCTTTTGAGTGAAATTATTTTTCTGTTTTGTTGCTATTAAATTCGCAGTTATATTAAGGAGTTTTATTAATTTATATCTTTCTTCAAAATAAAAAGATATAGATAGCTTTTGAAATTTATTACAACTACAAATCGGTATTTAAAACAAATAGCAGTGATGGGTCAGTGCTGTTTTATGGTATATTTTAATGAAGCGCCATCAATGCCTATTTATTTAATTTTCTTTATGGTATTTTTAAAATGGAGCCAATAGGAACTGCTGAAATAGTTTTCTTAATGGTATCTTTCGGTTCTCTTTTTTAAAACATGTTCTGATTAGTTTTTTTATATATAATTTACTTTTTTTTCACAAAAAAGGTCGCAAACCTGATCTAAACACAACCTTTCAACAATAAAATACTCTATACCTTACAGCAATATACTATTAGATTCTGAATAATTATTTAGAAAATAAATTATGTCATGACTGATAAGAATATAATATTCAAATTCAAGGATTGTTTTATGCACACTTGATGTGTAATTAGCTAAGGAGAGTTTTCCTTAAACACACGATGAAAGACACATAAAAAGAGCTATTCCTATCTCAACCCGAGTAGTTTATTGGGGATAGACAATAAATTTGCTGATGACTTTACAATGAAGGGGAATAAGAAAAACTAATGGCTAAAAGACTTTTTTAAACACAATTTTACATATAATCATTCACTTTTGAGTGAAATTGTTGTTATGCTTTGTTGTATTAAATTCACAATTATAGTAAGGAGTTTTGTTAATTTATATCATTCTTCAAAATAAAACGATATAGATAGCTTTTGAAATTTATTATAACTACAAATCAGTATTTATAACAAATAGCAGCGATGAGTCAGTGCTGTCTTATGGTATATTTTAATGATGAACCATTAATGCCTGTTTATTTAATTTTCTTTATGGTATCTTTTAAAATGGAGCCAATAGGAACTGCGGAAATAATATATCTCTTTTGGCTCTATTCTAAAATGAACCGTAAAGGGAACCTATAAAAATTGTTCATGGAATATTTTCAAAATTCATTAGAAGATAATGTTGACTCGACGTCAAAGCGACAAAACAATATTTATATTCGAAAGTGGTCTGAACATGCTTTTTTAATATAAAAAATGTATTTTTTGAAAATGAGAGTGCTTCTTCATTCAAGTAGAGAAATAATTAATTTTCAAAAACAAACTAAAATTTTAAAACTGCCTTATTTTAGAAAATACTTAGACTGCAATATAGTTTTAAACTAATTTGAATACCATTAATATAATGAAAAATAGTCTTTATTTTTTTAGTTTTACATTTTTTCCGAAAAGTCTATTTTCTCGAATGCTTTTTTGTTATCACATAAATTATTTGCTTCACATTCAAGAGGTTATTACAATTATGATAAATAAAATATGGAAATAATTTTTTTACCTATTCAGACTGACATAAAATACGTACCGAGTTCACTAAAGATAAAGTTATGTTACTTGAAAGGACGATGGATGAAGAAAGAAAGAAGACATTGAAAGTTTTCAATAATGATTGCAAGAAGCAATAATAAACATCAGGAGTTGGAGGTTATAAAGTGCAAAAGATCGAATAGGTTACGATAAGCTCCTTTACTAATAAATCGAAATGTTTGGGTTAATCCTATATTGCTGAACTTTAAATGAAGTTTTCTTGATCATATTCCACCCGTCTATAATATTGTTGAATTTGTTTGATTGGTTAACGTGTTAGGTTATAACAAGATTTGTATTATCATTATAATTAACATATCTATGCACGCACAAAATTCAGTTGAAAAAGAGTTTTCATTTTGAAATAATTAAGATGTCAAATGATAATGCATAAAATAGCGTAACTTATTTGTCTCTATTTTTTTTACTTATTTATTGGCTGTAGTTTTAATACCTTGCTTCAATTTTTTACCTTATTTAATGATCATCAATCAAGTACAAAATTTATGTTATTTACTTATTCCTTTAATTTCACATATTTCCACGTTATGCCATTTAGGATAGTTATAAAAAGTTAGACCTAAACCATTTTACAATTCAACGTAGATTATAAGGACATGATGCTTAGTTTTCAATTTTAATTGATTTATTTGACTGTACTTACTACCAACAAAAATTATTTAAAATTTTATTTGTTTATTTTATACCTTTTTCACCATCCATAATGATTACATAATTGTTTATTTCTTCATATGCGATTGCGCACATGCTTCCTTATAAAGTAGCTCATAAGCTATAAATATTTATAATGATTTACTTCTTTATAGCAAAATATTATTAAATTCTAAGCAGTCATGATCGAGACTATAGTATTCAAATTTAGACATCCTTCTATGCTAACTTGATGTGCTAAGCTAAAGAGAGTTTGCCTTAAACACACGATGAAAAACATAAAAAGAGTTATGCCTAACTCGACCCGAGCAGTTATCGAGGATAGACTATAAATTCGTTGATGATTCTACACTTACGGGGAGTAAGAAAAACTAACGCATAAAAGCCTTTTTTGAACACATATTGACTGGCATTTATTCGTTTTTAAAGGAAATTATTGATTTAATTTGTTGCTACTGAATACGCATTTATATTAAGAAATTTTTGTGAATTTAGATAGTTCTTCAAAGTACATAAATATAGACCACTATTGAAACTTATTATAACCATAAATCTTGTGACGCCCCATCTCTATACTCACACTAACCAAGGACACTACTGGGTAATGCCGTCAATTAGTACGAAGAATAAGGCTGCCGAAGAGCGGGCATCTGTGTAATTTCTTTGTGCGAGTAACGATATGTCATATAGTATGTCATGAATTTCATTTCAAGAGGAAATCTGACATATCAAATACAAACTCAAAGCTAATACACAGTGGCTATGTGGCCTTCGGAAACAAATATTAAATAAGCATAACATAAATCAGTCATAGATATTCATATCACTAAGGTGGAAACATATATGAATATAAGACATAGAAGGGAACATCAAAGTAATAGTCATGCAAGATCCAATACATCACAAAAGAATATGTATAAGTGCTAGACAAATGAATATGTATACATTAAGGAGTCTCTATCTCGAATGTATAAAAACAAAAACTACTAAGCTAAAGTAGTTAGCCAAAGGTCAAAAGCTTGTCCATGCTGGAAGTCAAGTGGAAGCACCTAAAACACCTCGGTCTGACCCGAGTATTATTTAAGAAGCAAAATAGTTGACGGATTAATCTAGCTATAATTATAATGTAAGATGAGATAGGATAAGAGATATGATAAATATATATATGATAACAACAAATATCATACAGTATCTCAAATTTTCTCAAACACCAAAAGAATGTCATATTCTTTATTTTTATTCACCGTACCACTAATATTGATAGAGCTTATCAATGCAAATCACAAAAAATTGGTGAAACACAAATTCTAGAAATCAATTATCAGAAATCTAGAAAACATAAAAGGGGAAGGCCTTTCATAAACGGGAGCATGAAAACTCACCAACACGTGTATCACAAACGGGTCACTATCCCACAGGTCGCTAAACCCATAGAGTCGGTGCAACGACGTAATACAACGGTACACCTGATGAACTTGAAACTCAAATAAGCCGAAACAATGATGTAGTATAACAGTACGCCCGATGAAACGAACTCCATAAAACCTATAGGTCGCTAGCCTATAAAAAATGAGACAAAGCTCAATAAAACGGGGTATAGTCCCCCATGCAGACAAAGAGACATCGCATATCGCTAGTCTAAACCATAAAATGATCATCATTGATCAATAAGAAGTGTAGATTAGACTAAGCTAGTAAACAAATGAGTTTAGCTTCATGTCCCAGAACCGCTGGCTTAACTTAAATATTTACGAACAAATTGTAGATTTCCACTCGAAAATTGTCACAAGATTTCAATCAAAAAAGTCTAAGAATTAACCGAAAAAGTAAACGCAAGCGTTTTATACCACTTGTTTTGCTACGTCGTTTAATTGGATTTCTCATACGAATGAGGTAAAGGTTTGTATATACTAATAGATTGAAAAACGGTTTTATAAACAAGCTTTGTATTAAAAGTAGTGTTGAAATCATTTTTGTGAAAGAATTTGAGTATTTACTACTACATAGAAACCTTTGTATTTTAAAGTGAAAAATCACAGAAACGATTGTGAAAACAACCTATCACCAAAAATTCACGTATGACGATGTGAATTAAAACCATAAAAATTGATATTGAATCCATCAAATAAATATTCCCAAAAACCCAGAAAGAAGTCATCAAAGTCGATAGTAAATGACAACAACCAACTGGATTAACAAAAATCGATTAAAATGGAAACCCACATAAAAATAGGCAAGTTGGCTGAATTTAACAGAGCTAGACGTCTGATGGTTTTCCCAGAAGTCTGAGCTAAAGTTCTGGAAATTTTCTTCCAGATCACTCAGATGTCTGGGAATAATCTCAGATGTCTAAGCTGTAAATTTGAAATTTTTATTCCTATAACTCAGACGTCTGAGTGTTTCCACAGACGTCTGCGCTGAAGCTCAGGGTAAAATTTTCCAAGGCCAATGGTGGCCAAATCAACTCGGAAGCGATCGAATGAGCGACATTGGCTAGGGATTTATGCCATGCGACAACCCAACCCTATAGTCTCTTCAATAAACTCCAAACAATATGTCCAAACATCCATAGTAGGATTTTCATAGATTTTGACTTCAAAATACCCGAAATTTTAAAATTCAATAGACCAATTCAATTCAAAAGCAATTGAACATGAAGTAAATGTTTAGAATTCATACCTAACAATAATGAAAGCTATAGACATAGATGTGAGTTTAAGAAATCAACTTTAAACTCAAAAACGACAATTGAGAAGCTCTAAAACAAGGAAATATCAACTCCAATTCAATCACCACTCTTGAAGCTCCAATCTATGATCATATGCAAATATCTCGTAACTTAGGTTATAGGAAATTATGAAAATTGGAGAGGGATTGAGATGGAGAAGATGAAGAGGATGCTTACCTAAGCTTCTCTTTGATTTTAGAACTTGAAGTTGAATTTCCTAACAACCTAGGGCTTAGGAATTTTGATTTCCCCATTTTTCCTTTAGGGCTTGAGTGTTAGGAATAATGGAATGAATGAATGAAGAGGAGTGGAGTGGGAGCTATTAGGTAGAAGAGTTTGGTTTCTCTTATTGGGTTAGTGGACTAGAATCGAACCCAATGCCCAAATGAAAATACCAAAATCCTAGTCAACTCCAAACATATCGATGTTTATACTTAAGCAAGTTGTAAACGTCGTTTTAAAATCAATGGAAGTGGTCTTGTAACGACCTGTCAAATTAATAATATTTAATAAGTTAAATTTATATAATTTCTAATTTGTTTAAGGATAAATGTAGAGATTTGGTATAGTAGTTGCAATTTAGTGTAACTATAAAATTTATGATAATAGATGTGGATAATGAAAATTTTCACAACTTGATTTAAAGTTAATTTTAGGATACAAATAAATGTTGAAATTGGTGAATGTTAGTATATATATTAATTTGAATGGTAGAATGAAAAGAATATATATATATATAATAATAAGCAATTGATTCAATTAAGGGAATTAAATTATAATAAATGGTCATTTAATAAATTCAACGTTTTGTGAGAAATCATATGAGTTGGGTATAATGTGTACAAACTTCGATTTTGGGAATTTATTAGATTTATAACGGTTTTGTTATTAAGTGTATGAGTTTAAAAGTATTCCATTTTGTAAAGTAATAGAAGAATGCATAAAAATATAAACAGGACTTAATAGAATTGATACTCAATGGATTGAATAAATTGTCCGTTTATGCAGATATGTATAGTGAAATAAATGGCCTAAGCAAATTAAAATAGGATAATTATTGAGATTTGTACTATAAGAATAAATAGTAACATTTATTTGCAAGGAATAAAAGTCTATTTAGGACTAGAATTTGGAGTAATGACTATTATTTGTTTGCCTACCTTGTTTCTTGTTATTTTAAATTTTGGGAATCAAATTCAATTTACCGCAGTTAAGGTGGAATAGATTTGGTAAATGAGTAATGTTAAATACAAATAAGATGTAAAACAAAGGAAATCCCATTTATAATAAATTATGTAGAATAGAGTAAAGAACTAGGAAATGAAAATGTGAAAATGTGGATGCAATGAGATCTTATGTAATAATAACTTTGTTAGGTAAGTGATAACGAAATTTTGTGTATAATCAAATAAAAATCCAAATTTATTTGGAAATAAATTGCAGTCAATTGAATCCATTGCAATTTAATGGATTTAAGATTAAATAGTTTATGTAATTATTATTTGGAAGAAATGGGAGTTATTTGTAGAAAGTATGAACCAAATGTTAATTTTTCTTATGGAATAGTGAAATGAAATAGATATAAAGGTTTCAATCATACATTGAAATTCATATTCTCCATAAAATGTTAATTGAAACCAAAGGAGTTGATATAGGAGTCAAGCCTCATTTATTAATTTGGATTTATTGCAATAGTTAATACCATAGAATAAAGTTAAAGCTAATTCAAATTTTTATTTGACCATTGTTGATATAACTTTAGAAAAACAAGATTTTAGTTATAATTTGAGTATTTGATTCGACAAATGGTATTTACTACATATAAAATGGAATTAAACGTAAATTATTACGTTATTGGATTTAAAACAAAATTGGTAAACATTAGGCTTAAAGAATAATGATGCGAATCTTAAACTAATGTTAGTTTCGTCATATTAACATAAATGGCTTTGAATGATAGAAAGGAAGTGAATTTAATAGATTAATCAAACTTATGATGTGAATTCATCAAGATTGGAATTATTAATAAATGAGAAATATTAAGGCGAATAAATGGAGATAAAGTTTATTATTGAGTTTGGAATTTTATTTATGGTAAAAAGGTTAATTTCAATCAAATGAGTTGAAATGGAATTCGGGTCATTTATTTAATTTGACTTAAAATGAGGGTATAAGAAAATAAGTTTTAATAGGTGGGTTTTGAGGGTAAAATTAATAATTCCCAAATAATAATAAAAATGCAGAAATTAACGCTGCAAATGAATATACTTATAAATTTTAATTCAAATCCAAGCTTGTTAAATCAATTGGAATTGATTGAATTATCTAAGTAATGAATTTGGACAATAATAGAAGTTGAAAAATAAAATTGGATTTTATGATTTATTAAATTGATTAAATAAATATTAAAAATAGACATTTTTGTCACGGACTCGGATTTCGACGAAACCAGTTTCATCGGATCCGTATCGGTGAATTATTATAGGATTTCAAATTTCGTATCGATCGGACTTGTCATTTGACCGTACGGACGTGAAACGCCTTGAAAATCAATTTTATTAAAATCAATTTGAAATTAATTTAGAAATCTTGTTTTTAGCATAACTTCTTCATATGATCGAATTTGGACGTGAAACTTTTTCCATCGCGTTCAGAATATTTTAAAACACCTATCTGGATATATAGTTTTAACAAATTCAGTTCCGGAGGCATAGCGGGCTTTTTGGGCCATAGTTTGTCACGCACGTTCATTCTACAGCCTATCTACCCTATCGCTAGCCTATCTATAAATATACAGTTATAAACCCTAGTTCCAGCCTATTGTCCATTTGTTTATACGTACATTTCTTCATTTCTTTCTCCTCTTCAATGGTTGCAAAACCTAGATCTGTCCACTGTTCAAAATCAAAAGTCAAAACTCAAAAATTTCAGAAAATTCCCAAAAAAATATATGCTGATGCTCTCGACGAGCGTAACGCAATGGAGTTGTTCGTTTTTCGATTCGGATTTTGGTTTGTCCAGAAATCAGGGCTTTATTTCTGGCCGTTCATGTATCGTGGTGGATGATCAACGGTGGATTTGTGACCTGGAAGCGATCGGAGGGTTGCGTTGGGTAGAGGGGGACCGGGGCTTCGCATCGGTGGCAGTCGCTGGCGTCACGGTGGCCGCGATTTCACCAGAAAATTCAATTTTGGGTGGCGGCTAGGGTTTGGGCGAGGTGATTTTTTTTGGGTTCTGGCGAAGGTGGAAGGTGCTGGGGGGCTCGGCAGGCTATGTGGAGGATGGAAACGCTGTTGGATCTCAGGGAAGGTGGTTGTAGGCGTCGCGATTCGTGCGTGTGGTGGCGGCCTGAGCCCTAGATGCGATGCGTGCGCTGTAATACCCATTCGAAGAAGAAGGCCGCGTTTCCTCTCGTGCTGACGTGGCGGGGGTAAAGGGTTTTGTTTTGTTTAATTTAAATTTGAATTTCGATCACGTTTTATTTAATAACTTTCACATACGATATCAGATTCACACGATTTTTTTTGCGTTAGGATCGTGATTAAATTCCAGACCCAATGACGCTGGTTTGGACAAATTCTGAGACCGTCAAAATTTTGAGTTTAAATTGAATTTAAATTCGATTTAAATTCCAAAGGTGAGTGTTTTTACCCACTCACAATTACTAGAAGCTTTTATGTTTGTTAAATAAATTTTAGAAATGAATAGAAATTTATTTATGAGCTTTTGGCATGTTATTTCATCCATATCTGTTGAATTGCAGTTTATTAGATTTAACTGTTAAATTAATTGATTTATTGCGTATAAATTTACTGTTAGGAATTATTGTTTGAATATGAACTGCTAGTTAACAGTTATATAAATTATTACTGAATATAAACTATTAGATTAATAGTTGATAAAATTTAATTGGAATAAAACTTCCAGTTATTACCTGTTGTATATTATCATACACATATTGTTGTTGATTGATATTGCTTGTGGATTTTGATTGGATGATGGATGATGTTGATGGATGTTTATTTGTGTATCATTATATTGCCAATTATCATGCATATTTATTCCATTCGGGATTGTGGTTTGAAATGATAAAACCGCAAAGTTTTATTTTAAATTGCGGATTGAAATGATAAATATCCGTATCACTTGACCATAGGATAGAAAATTATATACAGGCACCGCGGTCTATATATAACTATTTTTAAATGAAATTTCTATGGGTTGGATGGAATACGGTTTATAAATCTTAAAATTTATATTGTATAAATATTTTATTCCATATTTATATACCTATGAAGTTGAAATTTTGAAATTAAAAGGAATATAAATTTCTTTATTGAAAATGGAAGAAATTTAGAAAATGGAGTTTGGTAAATTTATATCCTATGTTTAAATGTAAAGTTGGAAATTTTAAGATATGATATTGTAATTGGATTTTCCCAAATAAATAGAAATGGATATTCTAGTATAAATTGAAGTCTTATTAATTATGGATTTTATGTGAATGGTCAAGATTAATTAATAGAATATTGATTTTGAAAGGATAAAAAAATCCAACTTTAGTTGAGATATTAATGCTCAAAAATGGATATAAATATATATAAAATTGAAATGGTTTGGGACTTGAAGTAATATTTTGGATTTTGGTTTAACTTTAAAAGAAGAAATATTTGGAAAGCCATGTAATTTATTTCTTTATAAAAACAGTAAAGTTAAACCATTTTTAATTCGCATACCGTTGAATATCCAAACCATTTAGTTTGAAAATAATGGTTTTAAAATACTATGGATTTCGAAGAATTATGTTGAAAGTTACAAACAAAATATTGGTTACATGGGATATTAAATAATAAAAAGTGACATAATTTTTGGAAAGGAAATTTTATTTGGGAAACGATATCATTGATTTGGGCTTTTATAAAATAATATGAAAATAAATTGTTTGTGTTTTTAAAGAAGAAATGATATCGTAATATTATGGTTTTGAAAGGGATTATATTCTGGTTTAAAGTATAAACTGTTTTTAAATAACCGCGGTGTTATAATAACGATTGGTTGGCAAAGAGACCGGGATCGGATATGGACATACTCTCTGTCGATACCGAAAACCACTTTGACTAACCGTGTACGCGGTGGAGATTCCAGAATGAAGTAGGTGGTGGCGACGTTTCCTGTAAGGTAAATACGTGGACCTAACTCCCGTGAGTTGGCATAAGGTGGCTAAAACAGGAGCGATTCTCAGGCCAATGAGGTCATTCCTCTGATCGGACGCTCCTCTTCGATATTATACTTTGTCTTGGATTGATTCAGTGGCCACTTCTATATTGTGATTTTGGGGGAGTTAGTTCGAGGTGGGCGGCAGCTGCGCGCTGCGCGTTACCATCAGCCTGGATAGCAATTGGTATATCTACCCTGGCATTGCCTAGTTGTGCCGTGTCACCTACCCTATCGCGCCTTGTACGAGTTTGGATTTCTCCCGTGGCCCGTGTGGTATCCTCTGGTGGCTTCCCGATCAGGAGGGACTATGATATTGGACGGACTACTGGGACTATTACGTGTTAAGGGCTATATGGGTAACCCCTTAACGCTATTAAAAAGTAAGTTTATTTTATAAATAGACACTATTATAATAGCGCAATATACTACATAGTAAATAGTTTAACGGATCCTTAGGAGATGTAAATCCCGAGCATCTCTTGAGTTACTGTACTCATATTTAATTCTGTTTATTTAACTCACATAAGATATTCTAGTCTGACTCGAGTGTTTTTTGTCTTTTCAAATTCGCTCGGGTCAGTCCGAGCGTTTCAGGATAGCAGGTTTTAGCTTTGGAGGACGAAGACGAAGATTCAGTATTATTTTATATATATAGTATTGCACTACACACTCTTTCTATTCCGCTGCATTGTCGTATTCGGTATGTGTAACTCTGATATTCATTATATAAGTAAAATCAAGCTTTTGTAAACTGTTTATGAACTGTATATTTGTTATTATATTTTATCCTTCCGCTGTGAGATTCTGTTTTGTTTTATTTCTTCTCTGTTTTTCTTATTTACCCCATAACAATCCGCTCTTGCATATGCTTTGAATTGGCACGTGTGTCGTTTTAAAGTGTGCGAAAAGGCGGGATGTTACAGCTGGTATCAGAGCTTTGGTTTAGCGATAAACCTTGGCTTTGTGGGGTTTGACTCTTTGTTAATAGGGTAGAAATATCCTATGGGAGTCGCTGAGTGTATATATATGAGAGAGAGCGTATTTGTTAGTATTAATAAAAGATTTTGATATTGTGTTAATCTGTTCCGTTTTGTATTTATAAATTCTGGTTGATGCATGGGACGCTATGCCATCAATAGGGATTTCTAAACACTTAATAGGACAGACCGACATAATATCCGTTTTTATATAGGTGAATGAAATAATTTTGCCTATTATATTTTCTATATATAAAAATGTTTTATAAAGATATATATATATATATTTGGTTGCTATAGATTGGATGTTGGGCAATAAAAATATTTATAATAACTGAAGCTAAGTGAAATTATAATAAACCAAATTTGGAGATTTAGAACTTAAGTCCGGGGTTTTGAAAATTTGCTTCCAAAGAATTTGTGAAATTTATTTATTTGGTTTATAAGTAATTTCTTATATAAATATAGTATAATTTGGAAAAAAAATTTTTAAAAGAAGATTCTTGGAGAAATAAATTTTGTACTTTCCTCTTTGTCGCTGGAAAAATAAATTCGGTGATGACGGCCGCATCATCGACTTTCATTTTCGAGTTTCAAAAGGGAAAGACCACTGTAGTAAATTCTACTGCAGATTTATTTTGAAATTTTATAAAAAATTTCTTTTATTGTTCTAACTATTTGAGATATTGAGTGTAAGAACTTATTTATCTATTATTTTGAAATAAACTGAAATTTAACCCGGGTATTTAATTCTAAAATTCTCCATTAATTAATTGTTAAATTTTAATGAAATAAAAGGTTGAGTAATAAATGAATTGAAACCTCTAATTAAATTAAGAGAAGTATTGCAAGGTTAGAAAGAGAAATTGGATACGTAGGAGAAAGAAAAATAATATGGATCAACATTGAATTAAATTAAAAGAATGGAGATTAAACTTGTATAAGTTCAATTGCATTTTCTTTAGCATAAATAACTTACCTATATATAAAAGTTGAAATGTTAAATAAGAAACTAGAATTGAATATTTTACAAGTAGGAATTTTAGAAATAATGAAGTATTCAATAAATTACCGTTATAAATAAGAATTAAATGGTATAAAACTTAAGTGATAATCAAAATTCTATTGAAATAAAGTTAAGTATTATTGATAGGTGACATGTTGTAAGATTTTTACTTAAGTATGTTTCAACTCTCCCCTATTCTAATATAATGGAATGTAGAAAAATAAATAATATGACTGTAATCCATAGTCACTAGAAAAAAAAAATTCCACTCATAAGAATGAATGTTAGCAGATTTGGAATTTAAGAGAAATCTTACAAGTGAAGAGTAAGGAAATGAAGATATTCAAAATATTTGTTGTTATTAATGAGAACTTATTTTACAAACTTAAGTAATAAAGGAAAACTTAAGAAATAAAGAAATTCTACCATATATGAAGAAGAAAATCAAACTAATGAATTGTGAAATAAATGTATAATAAGCTATTTTGGTGTTGATTTGAATTGTTGGTTGATGTATGTTTGTTGGGTAAGGAATTGTGGAGTTGTTGGATGAATAAATAACCTATCTTTGTTCCATCTAAGGCTGTTGAGCAACGGATGCACTTGATAGTTATTCTTCATTCGTACAACTTCATAATTTGAACCCGAAAAACTGATTGTTTGTTGAGTGAATGATTGTTGGTTGTGGTGTGTGCTGTTTGCTAAAATCTATGGTTGTTGCATTTGATTGAATATGAATGATTGAATCCACCTAAACATTCACTGTAAAATAAATATTTATCCTTTTAGATTTTATAAGTGAATACAGGTGTTGGAAGCAACCGCTACTGCTTTTGGTTCCAAAATAATAAAGCGTATATTGCCCGACAAATAGGTACGTTTTCGGATTACGTTTAAAGCGCTATTTTATATATTTTTCCCGTGTGGGATATTTTATTTTGGATATATATGTATATATTTGTATATTTGGATATTATATTTTCTCCAGAATCCCTCCGTACAAAGGAGACTCTGCCAAAAATTTTCGAAAATTTTGGACTTAGAATTTTGTTGAAATTTGTTCTCCAACTTTAATAATTCAAGTATTAAAGGATATAATAATTATAAAACAAGTGTATTTCATTAAAGGAAATTAATCCAGTAAAAAAAAAACAAAAAAAAAGTTAATATTTGAAGTAAAATGCACTGTTATTCTTCCTTCTCCCTTCTTCTTTCCTTTTCGGGGACGAAAAGTTTTGAGTGGGGGAGATTGTAACGACCTGTCAAATTAATAATATTTAATAAGTTAAATTTATATAATTTCTAATTTGTTTAAGGATAAATGTAGAGATTTGGTATAGTAGTTGCAATTTAGTGTAACTATAAAATTTATGATAATAGATGTGGATAATGAAAATTTTCGCAACTTGATTTAAAGTTAATTTTAGGATACAAATAAATGTTGAAATTGGTGAATGTTAGTATATATATTAATTTGAATGGTAGAATGAAAAGAATATATATATATAATAATAAGCAATTGATTCAATTAAGGGAATTAAATTATAATAAATGGTCATTTAATAAATTCAACGTTTTGTGAGAAATCATATGAGTTGGGTATAATGTGTACAAACTTCGATTTTGGGAATTTATTAGATTTATAACGGTTTTGTTATTAAGTGTATGAGTTTAAAAGTATTCCATTTTGTAAAGTAATAGAAGAATGCATAAAAATATAAACAGGACTTAATAGAATTGATACTCAATGGATTGAATAAATTGTCCGTTTATGCAGATATGTATAGTGAAATAAATGGCCTAAGCAAATTAAAATAGGATAATTATTGAGATTTGTACTATAAGAATAAATAGTAACATTTATTTGCAAGGAATAAAAGTCTATTTAGGACTAGAATTTGGAGTAATGACTATTATTTGTTTGCCTACCTTGTTTCTTGTTATTTTAAATTTTGGGAATCAAATTCAATTTACCGCAGTTAAGGTGGAATAGATTTGGTAAATGAGTAATGTTAAATACAAATAAGATGTAAAACAAAGGAAATCCCATTTATAATAAATTATGTAGAATAGAGTAAAGAACTAGGAAATGAAAATGTGAAAATGTGGATGCAATGAGATCTTATGTAATAATAACTTTGTTAGGTAAGTGATAACGAAATTTTGTGTATAATCAAATAAAAATCCAAATTTATTTGGAAATAAATTGCAGTCAATTGAATCCATTGCAATTTAATGGATTTAAGATTAAATAGTTTATGTAATTATTATTTGGAAGAAATGGGAGTTATTTGTAGAAAGTATGAACCAAATGTTAATTTTTCTTATGGAATAGTGAAATGAAATAGATATAAAGGTTTCAATCATACATTGAAATTCATATTCTCCATAAAATGTTAATTGAAACCAAAGGAGTTGATATAGGAGTCAAGCCTCATTTATTAATTTGGATTTATTGCAATAGTTAATACCATAGAATAAAGTTAAAGCTAATTCAAATTTTTATTTGACCATTGTTGATATAACTTTAGAAAAACAAGATTTTAGTTATAATTTGAGTATTTGATTCGACAAATGGTATTTACTACATATAAAATGGAATTAAACGTAAATTATTACGTTATTGGATTTAAAACAAAATTGGTAAACATTAGGCTTAAAGAATAATGATGCGAATCTTAAACTAATGTTAGTTTCGTCATATTAACATAAATGGCTTTGAATGATAGAAAGGAAGTGAATTTAATAGATTAATCAAACTTATGATGTGAATTCATCAAGATTGGAATTATTAATAAATGAGAAATATTAAGGCGAATAAATGGAGATAAAGTTTATTATTGAGTTTGGAATTTTATTTATGGTAAAAAGGTTAATTTCAATCAAATGAGTTGAAATGGAATTCGGGTCATTTATTTAATTTGACTTAAAATGAGGGTATAAGAAAATAAGTTTTAATAGGTGGGTTTTGAGGGTAAAATTAATAATTCCCAAATAATAATAAAAATGCAGAAATTAACGCTGCAAATGAATATACTTATAAATTTTAATTCAAATCCAAGCTTGTTAAATCAATTGGAATTGATTGAATTATCTAAGTAATGAATTTGGACAATAATAGAAGTTGAAAAATAAAATTGGATTTTATGATTTATTAAATTGATTAAATAAATATTAAAAATAGACATTTTTGTCACGGACTCGGATTTCGACGAAACCAGTTTCATCGGATCCGTATCGGTGAATTATTATAGGATTTCAAATTTCGTATCGATCGGACTTGTCATTTGACCGTACGGACGCGAAACGCCTTGAAAATCAATTTTATTAAAATCAATTTGAAATTAATTTAGAAATCTTGTTTTTAGCATAACTTCTTCATATGATCGAATTTGGACGTGAAACTTTTTCCATCGCGTTCAGAATATTTTAAAACACCTATCTGGATATATAGTTTTAACAAATTCAGTTCCGGAGGCATAGCGGGCTTTTTGGGCCATAGTTTGTCACGCACGTTCATTCTACAGCCTATCTACCCTATCGCTAGCCTATCTATAAATATACAGTTATAAACCCTAGTTCCAGCCTATTGTCCATTTGTTTATACGTACATTTCTTCATTTCTTTCTCCTCTTCAATGGTTGCAAAACCTAGATCTGTCCACTGTTCAAAATCAAAAGTCAAAACTCAAAAATTTCAGAAAATTCCCAAAAAAATATATGCTGATGCTCTCGACGAGCGTAACGCAATGGAGTTGTTCGTTTTTCGATTCGGATTTTGGTTTGTCCAGAAATCAGGGCTTTATTTCTGGCCGTTCATGTATCGTGGTGGATGATCAACGGTGGATTTGTGACCTGGAAGCGATCGGAGGGTTGCGTTGGGTAGAGGGGGACCGGGGCTTCGCATCGGTGGCAGTCGCTGGCGTCACGGTGGCCGCGATTTCACCAGAAAATTCAATTTTGGGTGGCGGCTAGGGTTTGGGCGAGGTGATTTTTTTTGGGTTCTGGCGAAGGTGGAAGGTGCTGGGGGGCTCGGCAGGCTATGTGGAGGATGGAAACGCTGTTGGATCTCAGGGAAGGTGGTTGTAGGCGTCGCGATTCGTGCGTGTGGTGGCGGCCTGAGCCCTAGATGCGATGCGTGCGCTGTAATACCCATTCGAAGAAGAAGGCCGCGTTTCCTCTCGTGCTGACGTGGCGGGGGTAAAGGGTTTTGTTTTGTTTAATTTAAATTTGAATTTCGATCACGTTTTATTTAATAACTTTCACATACGATATCAGATTCACACGATTTTTTTGCGTTAGGATCGTGATTAAATTCCAGACCCAATGACGCTGGTTTGGACAAATTCTGAGACCGTCAAAATTTTGAGTTTAAATTGAATTTAAATTCGATTTAAATTCCAAAGGTGAGTGTTTTTACCCACTCACAATTACTAGAAGCTTTTATGTTTGTTAAATAAATTTTAGAAATGAATAGAAATTTATTTATGAGCTTTTGGCATGTTATTTCATCCATATCTGTTGAATTGCAGTTTATTAGATTTAACTGTTAAATTAATTGATTTATTGCGTATAAATTTACTGTTAGGAATTATTGTTTGAATATGAACTGCTAGTTAACAGTTATATAAATTATTACTGAATATAAACTATTAGATTAATAGTTGATAAAATTTAATTGGAATAAAACTTCCAGTTATTACCTGTTGTATATTATCATACACATATTGTTGTTGATTGATATTGCTTGTGGATTTTGATTGGATGATGGATGATGTTGATGGATGTTTATTTGTGTATCATTATATTGCCAATTATCATGCATATTTATTCCATTCGGGATTGTGGTTTGAAATGATAAAACCGCAAAGTTTTATTTTAAATTGCGGATTGAAATGATAAATATCCGTATCACTTGACCATAGGATAGAAAATTATATACAGGCACCGCGGTCTATATATAACTATTTTTAAATGAAATTTCTATGGGTTGGATGGAATACGGTTTATAAATCTTAAAATTTATATTGTATAAATATTTTATTCCATATTTATATACCTATGAAGTTGAAATTTTGAAATTAAAAGGAATATAAATTTCTTTATTGAAAATGGAAGAAATTTAGAAAATGGAGTTTGGTAAATTTATATCCTATGTTTAAATGTAAAGTTGGAAATTTTAAGATATGATATTGTAATTGGATTTTCCCAAATAAATAGAAATGGATATTCTAGTATAAATTGAAGTCTTATTAATTATGGATTTTATGTGAATGGTCAAGATTAATTAATAGAATATTGATTTTGAAAGGATAAAAAAATCCAACTTTAGTTGAGATATTAATGCTCAAAAATGGATATAAATATATATAAAATTGAAATGGTTTGGGACTTGAAGTAATATTTTGGATTTTGGTTTAACTTTAAAAGAAGAAATATTTGGAAAGCCATGTAATTTATTTCTTTATAAAAACAGTAAAGTTAAACCATTTTTAATTCGCATACCGTTGAATATCCAAACCATTTAGTTTGAAAATAATGGTTTTAAAATACTATGGATTTCGAAGAATTATGTTGAAAGTTACAAACAAAATATTGGTTACATGGGATATTAAATAATAAAAAGTGACATAATTTTTGGAAAGGAAATTTTATTTGGGAAACGATATCATTGATTTGGGCTTTTATAAAATAATATGAAAATAAATTGTTTGTGTTTTTAAAGAAGAAATGATATCGTAATATTATGGTTTTGAAAGGGATTATATTCTGGTTTAAAGTATAAACTGTTTTTAAATAACCGCGGTGTTATAATAACGATTGGTTGGCAAAGAGACCGGGATCGGATATGGACATACTCTCTGTCGATACCGAAAACCACTTTGACTAACCGTGTACGCGGTGGAGATTCCAGAATGAAGTAGGTGGTGGCGACGTTTCCTGTAAGGTAAATACGTGGACCTAACTCCCGTGAGTTGGCATAAGGTGGCTAAAACAGGAGCGATTCTCAGGCCAATGAGGTCATTCCTCTGATCGGACGCTCCTCTTCGATATTATACTTTGTCTTGGATTGATTCAGTGGCCACTTCTATATTGTGATTTTGGGGGAGTTAGTTCGAGGTGGGCGGCAGCTGCGCGCTGCGCGTTACCATCAGCCTGGATAGCAATTGGTATATCTACCCTGGCATTGCCTAGTTGTGCCGTGTCACCTACCCTATCGCGCCTTGTACGAGTTTGGATTTCTCCCGTGGCCCGTGTGGTATCCTCTGGTGGCTTCCCGATCAGGAGGGACTATGATATTGGACGGACTACTGGGACTATTACGTGTTAAGGGCTATATGGGTAACCCCTTAACGCTATTAAAAAGTAAGTTTATTTTATAAATAGACACTATTATAATAGCGCAATATACTACATAGTAAATAGTTTAACGGATCCTTAGGAGATGTAAATCCCGAGCATCTCTTGAGTTACTGTACTCATATTTAATTCTGTTTATTTAACTCACATAAGATATTCTAGTCTGACTCGAGTGTTTTTTGTCTTTTCAAATTCGCTCGGGTCAGTCCGAGCGTTTCAGGATAGCAGGTTTTAGCTTTGGAGGACGAAGACGAAGATTCAGTATTATTTTATATATATAGTATTGCACTACACACTCTTTCTATTCCGCTGCATTGTCGTATTTGGTATGTGTAACTCTGATATTCATTGTATAAGTAAAATCAAGCTTTTGTAAACTGTTTATGAACTGTATATTTGTTATTATATTTTATCCTTCCGCTGTGAGATTCTGTTTTGTTTTATTTCTTCTCTGTTTTTCTTATTTACCCCATAACAATCCGCTCTTGCGTATGCTTTGAATTGGCACGTGTGTCGTTTTAAAGTGTGCGAAAAGGCGGGATGTTACAGGTCTCGAGTCCATATTCAACTATTTACAAAAAGTCACATTTCGGATTTTAAATTCAACTAACGATTTTATATTTAAATAAAAAATTTAAATATATAATCGTAAAATATGCGGGTTGTTACAAATCTATATTGAAAACAAAGAGTGGTGACGAGTCAATGCTATTTTAAGGCATATTTTAAAGATGCAACATGAATGCCTTTTTTAAATTTTCTTTATGGCATACTTCCACGTATATTTTTCCCTTCTAATAGTCTGGGTAAATTAGTTTACGCCCTGATTAGCTCTATGGATCAAAAAAATACAATATTTACTCAAGCAACAAGTAGTGGTATAATGTTTTTTTGCAATTTATCTTGCAATGTTGCACTACTTATTCAAATGGCTGAAGTCTTAAAGAGTGAGCAATGGTATTATTTAAAATGTTATCTTTGTAACTTTCAATGTTAACTTATAACATATGCGATCATTTTCAATAATGGATAAAAGGATTTATGGCATTAAGTAATATAATTCATCGATCAAACAAACTAATAGGAAAAACTCCATGCGCATAGTGCAAAGTTAACAAGACAAACTAATACGCAATGCATATTTCAGAAGTTCACGGTCGGTCCAAATATTGTGTTTCTATTCCAACTATTAATAACGATACATATTTATGTTTATATATGTGTGTGTGTGTGTGTGTCTGTGCGTGCGTGTGTATATATGTGTATTCAAAAATCGCTTAACGCTTTCACTTCATTTTGCCTTTTCATCTACAACCATACATTTTATTTTATTTTAAAATCTTCTTTTTGGAAAACAATGATTTTGAGTTCTCATTAAAAATCAAATAAAGTTGAAATAATTTAAAATTTATTTTTCTGTATACTCATCCATTTTTCTACAAATAAATATATATTTTTTCAATGAATTTTATTTCTTTGAAATGATTTCAAACATTTTTACATAATAATTTTCTCCTTGATATGTTTTTTAATGATATAAAATATCCTTTTATATGCTTTTGACATACCTTCATTTATAAAACACTTTAGTTTTCTCTTTGGTTTACTTCGTAAATGATTATAATTCTCTTTATGGTAATTTTCTATTTACATGTTCGTGACTATTCATGGTAGTAAATCAATTTTTGTAACCGACGAGTATGTCATCATTAAAGATGTTAATTTTTTGCAACCGTTTTTCAAATTTAGTTCTATCAAAGTGTCTTACATAAGTTCTCCCCTTAGTTTAATTGTTGGAATAGATCATGACCACTATAGGTAGCTACTATGGATAATTTTTTACTTCCATCAACTATGACATGTGTCACTACCTTCATCTTTGTTCCCCTATAACGATGTAGTGCTACTAGCTGTGTCCTACCCATGTCTATTTTGGATGCCTAAATCTTTTTTTTTTTGCCAAAGTGTGTATAAGGATTATTTTCCCCATCGTAAATGAACTTTTCAACAGCTAAAATATTATAGTTGCATTTACTAATTTGTGTATGACTTAGTGTAAAACATGCATATTAGTCAAGCGCTTGATTTTGTGTATTATACTACGTTTGACCAAACATTTTCTCTTCCTCATATTTCATAGCACTCATAATATTATTATTTTAAGAGTATTTTACTGCCATCAACGTTTAATTTGGGTGTGTTTAACACTGAGCAAAAATGTGTTCTCAGATGAAATATATGGCTACAATAAATGATAAATATATGGCCTTGATTAATTATCAGTACCAGTGCAAACTCACAACAAAAAATATGCTAATCTTTAACTTTAAAACTGAAACAAATATCACTATATACATACTAGGCTTACAAATGTATTAAACTTCAATAATTATACAAATGTCAATTAATCAAAGATGAGGTCGTGATAGAGGTTATGCATTTAATTCAAATAAGAAAACATATTTTCAAAATTCTATAGTCGATTTTCACATCCATATCACCTTAGTAAACATCGAAACATAGTCTAATCTTAAAAGTCCTTTTAGTTGAATGGAGCCATCAGGTGAATAACCCTAAAAAAAATCTTAAATAAGATTGCTCACATTAGTTCATTGGTAAAATTAAACATGCATACATTTTTGGGTAACCATATGTAGCTATAAGGAAGTATATTTCAAAATACACTTCTGGAGAAACAATAGATTCTTCCATTCATCAATATGTTTGAGCATCTCTATATTTGATTCTCTTCTTTGTTGGATCTCAATGTCCAGCTCATAATTTGGACTTGGGATTTTATCTTGAACTACTTTAATCAAATTAGCTCCGCTCTTTATATGAACTTTACCTTTTATTTTCAATTGCATCTTCCTTTTTAATTGGTATAGTTATAAAATTTTCCCCTTTAACCATGTTAATTTGAAACCTGTTGCAAAATATAATGAAATTCCTCTACATATGAAAGTTAGGCTATCTGGCGGTTATTTTCACAATACTATGAATTGGAGGTCATATTTTTCAATTACATCATGTTATTTTATATGTATTAACTTTGGGACAAACCTAAAGTAATCATTTCTAGAAATATATCTAATAGGAAGTTATTTTATTTGTGTTGATCTAAAGATTGTTCGATATCAAATGGAAATTGTAACTTACCACAGTATTAACTTAAGAATTATTTACTTTCAGCATCTAAGTATGATATTGAGGAGTTTTCATTTCCAAGATAGATATTTATTAGTGAAATGAGGAGTATACTATAAGTTCGATAGTATAGTCGCTATGTATTTGTATTATATTAGAAGTATGTGCAAGCTGTATAAATTTATATGCTTTATGTTTATGTAGTGGTTTTGAAAGAACTTAGACCCCATTTAAGCATTCACAAGGAGCAGCTATGTTTTTGATTTTTGCAGCGAGTAATTTTTGATTCTATATTAGTTGTTTCTTAATTATAGACAGAATTCTAATGAATAACCATCTAAATATTCTTTCCTATACAATCTGGCAGTATGATATATGAACCAAAGATTTTATTTCTTCATTTATGCAACTATAAAAATGTAACTTTTCATCCAAACTAAAATATCTGTGAACACTAATTCTTCTTTCCCTTTTAGTTCTAGGCTCTGATGAGGGATAGCGCTCTGTGTAGATGCATGGAATATGAATTTTATTGCATGATATATATTTGCGTTACAAGATTATGGATCAGTGGCAAAGAGGAAAAGAATGGGCTGATGTGGAATATAGGATTTGCACTGTTTAAATGCAATTTAAGCCTATGGAAGGAACTGAGATCAGAATTGCGGTTGTTCAGTCCAAACTAACTGGAGTTACTGCAGTTCGGGTTGCAATTATATGGTTGTTAAGTTATGGCCTGTAAATTTTTCTGATAAGATGAATTATTTTGATAAGTATATTAACAATTAACCTTACAGTAGGAACTATCATATTAACATTATACGCTTATTAGACCAACATTCTAATTCATGCTAGCTTAAAGGAATTGTCTGTATTTATGTAGTCCTATTGGATCCGGAGGTCCTTGCGTTTGTTTATTTTTATAACTATTTTATAACATTTCATATTTTTTTAATATGCATTTCTGCTATTTAATGTGGGAGCACATAGAAGCCTAGCATACGCTAGTGTAACAAGCGTAGGTCGAGTGGAGTTATCCTTGCTTATAGATTTTCCAACTTATTCTTGCAAATGGGCTATAAGATATTTATGTGCAAGTGCGAACCCGTGCTTCGCATACGGACCACATTCAACCTCTTATCATCATAACATGTTTAAATGATTTATATGGTTCATTAATTAAGAAATAGTGATCTTTTTTTATCAATTTTCAAATAAGTTTGCATTTTGTCTAAAACTTGCGTATAAATCTTTGAAAACAGTAATGCAGATAGTACTGGTGCTTGATAAACAATTGCAAAATATTAAGCAACAATGATTTCAAAGATAAAATTTCCACACAATACACATATAAATTTATTATGTGCATCAGCTGTTGCTCCATACATCAGCTGTATTATACGTAACTTCATTTGGTGAGATAACTTTATCAATCATTTTCTCTAATACTTGATGTCGTTGATTCCATTTGTTGCTTCGGTAATAACTATCTATAAGAGCAGTGCAGGTAACAATATTTGATTTACACTTGACCATTGATCCAGAAATGCCAAAAGCAACGTTGACATAATTCATGAGAACGCAAGTATTGATAATGATCCCATGACTGACTATGTCTAGGAACACATTATGCAGCATCATATTATTGTAGAATGATAAGATTAGAGGATAAAGAGATTTATTTCTATTTTGAATGATTCTTGTGAAAAATATGCTAAATCTAAAGCATTCATATTTTATACCTGAAGTGTTGAAACTAACAAACATTATTCAATAATATTTATCTTAATGTGAAGAATATCATTGTATTTCTTTTACAGTCAAAGAAAATTCAATATAATAAGAAGCATATAATTGTATTTAATGCTTTTGAGTTTTCTGGTTCCATTTCTAGTTCCATCTAACATTGTTGCTGTATTTTGGTAATGTTGGATTTCATCAGACTTGGCTGCAATTTATGAAAGTAGAATCAGAGGATGGAAATTTTCAAAGCAATCAACGACATAGATTAGTTAAAAGAAATAAAGTCAAACAGATTTAATAACTTTAATAATATGTATAATCCAAAAAACTATGATTTAAAAAAATTATTTTTAGCTATCAATAATGGATATCATTAGAAAGCATATTAAATTTGAGATTTAATAGTGAAATCGATTCTTAAATCCAATTAATGTAGAAAAAGTTATCACATTTCAAAGTTTGGAAAAGAAAGAAATAAAAAACGTGACTGTTCATTTTCCAAAATATGAAGGCTTATGTGCTTTTGAAATCTAACTCAATAATAATATTATAGTATAGATTAAGTATACGCACACACAAGCGTTTATATATTAGTAATTGCTTAGAATAAAATTATTGTTAAAGATTCATCAAATTGTTAGTTTAGTCTTTGACTTAGTTAGAGGAGATGAATGTACAATGGTCCATGTAAATTTTCACACATATAAATTTATACCTATAGTTATACATTTTTCATAAAAAAATAATAAGAATGTTTATATGTTTTTAACATGTGGTTGTATTTCTTTGTAATTTTTCGACGTTCGGTTTCTTTTCTTTTCTATGTATATCTTCTCTCTTTTAACTTTCACTACTATGTGTCATTACCTAGTTGCTTGGTTTTTTAACTCTATAGTAATAATCTTAGGAGTTTGAAAATTCATTACCTGATATTTTCATTCAATTATGTATTAGTTGCATTGTGTATTAGTTGGACTACAGTGCAACTAATATACAATTAAATATGATTAAGTTTAGAAAGGTTTCAAGAAAATTGAATAATTTATATAATAAGTCTTGAAGTAAAACTTTAATCCTTAGGTCTGTATAAGTAAAGACAGTTCGTCTTCATATTAATGTGTGAGAACCCACCATTATCTTCTACTTTAGTAACCTTAATTTCTACAATTAAATCAAATTAGCACTATTGAGTGTAATTAAGCCTTTATAGAAATTGATTATTCTAATTATTTGGAGCAAGATATATTATATGGTCCACATAGTTTTTGAATTGAAAAATGTGATATTTATATGTAATGTTTTGTCAATGCTTATTAATTCCTTTTGATTCATATCTACGACAATTTGACTATAATTTACTATACTGCTAATTTTGTAATAAAAAAATTGTAAAGGTTTATTTTAAACAAAATAGTCATGAATATTCATGTATGTATGTATAGCTAGTTAGTTTTTATGCTAATTGCATGAATATTAGCAGTGAGAAAAGTGCACTCTAGTCCAAAATATTTCTAGAAAATGAAAACACCCAACTTCTTGTTGTACGTGCCACCAATAGGAAAATGGACACAAACATGAATATTTATTTTTCACTTTCTGTCTGCTTGTTTCTATGCAATTAGCTCAAAAATGGAGTTCTTGATAGTATTAAACTTTATTGAATGTTCAGGACTTCAACCTGTGCATTACTGGTATAAAGGTGCATCATTGGTATAAAGATGCATACTGTATAATTTCACTACTTATTTTAGGACTGTGTTCAGGGTCAATCTATTACTATTTAATCATGTTCTTCCCAATAATATTAGTTGAAGTATAAGCATGATAATAAAATTATTTCCTCTTATGCATGGATACTTTTTTTTTTTGCAAGTTGCGCTTGATGTTTTGGTAAAACATTATGTATATAGATGGAATAAAGCTATTAGCTAGGTTTCAAATGCATTTTACGAAGCTGCATCTCAATAATTTAAATTATATTTTAAGTACTCTCATACCCATTGTGATATGCAGCTTATCAACAAAATAAATAGTATACAACTACTTTAACAAGCCCATGTGCGAAGCACGGGTTCACACTAGTTAACTCTTAGAAGCATAGTTTCGAAACCATTGAAGGTACCTCTTTCGAAACCATTGGATTTATCTTTAAAAATATGTTTTAGATCAAAGTGAATATAAACGAAAGTACCCTTTTGAAACCATTAACCTTCATATAAAAGAGTTTGGGGAAAACTGTTGGCTTCGGAACCATCCTTTCGAAAGCTTAAATCATTTAAGTAAAACATTTAAAGGATAGCTTCAAAACCAATTTCGAAGCCATTAACCCTTTCAAAATCTATAGGAAGCGACTTAATATATTTAAATGACAAAACCTACCTTTCGAAAGCATTGATGACTTTAATACATTCGAAAGGTATAAAGTCAGCAGCTGGGTTTCGATTGGGTTGAAACTACCCTTTCGAAAGCTTTGATTTAAAAACAAGGAAAATCTTTCAAAAGCTTCACTTTAAACAAAAGGCGGTCAAAAGAAACTTCTTCGAGAGTTACATTAAATGGGGTTTTGACCTCTTTAAAAGCATTCTTTTGAAAATAAGGCAAGAACATATCTTTTGAGAGTAAAACAAAGGCTTTGACCACTTCGAAAGCATTGGTTTTAACCCCATGCCTTCCGCCTTTCTCTAATCCACTATGTACCAACATATTGATACCTTGTGTATCGATTTTGGCTTGGTTGGTTTCGACACTTGGTTGAGATGGAATCATAGGGTCGAAAGGTTGCTTCTGAGAGAGGCGGAACATAATTTCTAGGTAAAGACTGTTTTAATGCCTTTGTAAGTAATTGCTTTTTAACAATCCTGTTTATTTGTAAACATTTAATTGGTTGCTGTAAACATTTAATTGGTTGCGTAAACTTTCCAAATTTTTCTTAAAAGCTGCCGCAATTACTTCGTATCCAAACAAAAATTAATTTAACAAATAATCCCTTCCATTAAGCACAACAATTAAATCATTTAATCCCTCCATCTAATATAATTTAATTTCCATAGTAAATTACATCGGAAAAATCTCCAAAAATCATAGAAATTCACTTTTAATATGTTATCTAACATATATAAACTTCAAACCCAAATTCTTCATAATATAGCTGAATTAAATTCTAAATCCAATTATTCATATCTTCCTTCAAAAGTTCATAGTAAATTTTCCATAGCATGGAAAATTATAAAATTAAAACCCATCTTCAAAATAATGTTTTACATGGCATACAAATTCCTCATGGCATTCGACATTAAATATAAATGATTTTAACCTTAAAACCCTATAAAACAATTATCAAACAATCTTTCTTAAATCAAACATATCATAAAATCGAAGCATATCATCATCAAAAATCGTCATAATAGATTTAAATTTAAAACCGAAATGATCATAAAAGCACAAATAGAGATGGTTTTGATTATTGTTCCCTTGATTAGGATAAGGAATTTGAGATTGATATTGGATTAATTCCCCTTGCTTAATTTCATAGGTTTTGATTGATTTTCTTCTTTTCTTCCCTAGGTAATGGCCGATGTGCTTTCTATTGTTTACGTTTTCGAATTTTTGAGAAAATGAACATGAATAGAAAGTGGAAACGAGATTATAAGGGTAATGGTGCAGCAATTACCGTATAATACCCTTGCGTTAAATTAATTACATATAAAATTATTCATAAGCCTATTAACTTAATTAAGCTCGACCTCTAAATAAATTTTCAAATCTCAATCCCCTTATCACTCTAATATTTATATTATTCTATTAATTTATCTAATTAAATCTCCTGAATAATGTTATTAAAAATTAGGGGTGTTACAGAAATTACTAGTCTTGGGGATCAAATTATGTTGGAGAATGCAAATAATAGTTCGAGCAAAGTGAGTCAAAGTGAAAGTGGTCCAACCCCTGTGAGGATTTTCAAGAATTTGATGTAATGTTAATTGAATATCATATGCAACTTCATTTAAGCTCATACTCTTGTATGAAATCCCTAAATTTGACCCAGTTCCCTCCCACTAAAAGTAATATCTATATTCTTAACATTGATTAATAAAACTAACCCATGCTCATTATGGTCAACCTCTGCATTGAATAATGTCATACAATGAAGAAATATATCAATTTATATCCGTTCAAATTAATATGATTTACTAACCCCTCTTATGTGAATAAATTCCCAATACCATATAGGTTAATAGAGTTAAGGTTTACTAGACGACCTCCAAATGTTCATTCACCATTAAATCCCTGAATCGCTTGATATTTTCCTTCTTGTTCATGAGCGAACCCTTGACTTCATTGGCAATAATCTCCTCTACAGATCCAAAGAAAGTTGCTGAGTAGGTTCTCTTTTGTCTAGACATGATTATCTATTGAATTGAAGGGGAAAAAACATGATTTGAAGGAGTTTGGAGATAGAAAAATGGGGAGCTAGGGCATTAGAAATGAACTGATTTGAGAAAATGAAGTGTTGAAGATTATTTAGAGAAAATATATGGTTTCAGTCTGCACAATTAATTCAATAACAGGTGCACCAGTTACCTATACCGATCCACTGGTACCAAAAATTTTTTTAGGCATTCTATACTGTGTATATATATATATATAATTTACAACTTATCATTCAACCATATCTCCAAAATATTATAAATATAATTCAGACATAAGAAGATTTTTTTGCACAAAATGAAAAAAAATCGAACCCTCAATCCTACCCTTTATACTCAAGGGATATGCACTAAACCTTTCTAGACCATGATTTGCGTTCTCTATATTCTGTATTGTTCTGAACTCGACTCTGATAGCAAGCTGTGACATCCCACCTTGAGACCCACACTAACAGAGAATATTAGAAAGTAATATTATTGGTTAGTGCAGAGAATAAGGTTAGTTAGGAGCGACTATCCATGAATTTTACTTTAAGCGGGCATTGATAAATTGATCAATGTGCTTGCATTTATTGAATCAAAGGGAATCGATGTATACAATTCAGGCTAAAAACAAAACTATGGTGGCTATATAATAAAAGTTCAAAACAAAATATAATAATATACAGATTACAGAATCTCAGATCAATCGCGGTGGAATATAATAGATATAATCTAAACTGACGGGTAAGAGATGCATGATGTAGACTACACATATACAAAGTGCTACATCTGAAAGTGAATATGTACACAAAAGGAGTCTAGCTTGACATAAGATACAACATAATGTCAAATATATACATAGGATGACAAAAGAGAACTACTAGGTAACTGGTAAGATATCCACTCTAAAGCCTCAAACTGAAGGGCCCGAAACATCTTGGTCTAACCCAAATATTATAAAATTAATAAACGGGTTAGTCTAGACTAAGATAAACGTGTTAGCAAAACTGAATGATAGATAAAGCAATTTAGACCTTAATAATAAGCATATATCTACAAATATCAAACATGCATCATCAATTTCAAATCACCAAACACAAAAACTCATAATAGCTTCATAAAAGCAAAAACCTTCGAAATGATTTAGTGGTAATCCAACAACGTTAAATCTAGAACTCTCATTAATAGAAATCCATAAATCGCATAAATAAGGGAGCACCAAACTCCAAGCTTGGTGAAATAAATTCACCTACATGCATGTAACTCCAAGATAGACGTGTAAGTCTATAAAAATCAAAATAAGTACGAGGCCTATAAACATCAAAATAAGAGCAAGCCCAATAAACATCGAAATAGGCACGAGATCTATGAACTCCAAGGTAGGAACAAGTCCGATAAACTCTAAGGTAGGCACACTGTAACGCCCCGAAAATTTTCGGACTTTCGAAAATTCGACATCGACACTCACTTTATCGACTGTCGAGAAATCGAAGGCCAAAAACCGGAATGTTATGGGTTTTTAAAAAGATTTTAAGAAAAGAAAAGGTAGGAGAAGAAGGTAGATAGATAATAGAGAGAAAAGAAAATAGAAAAGAGGACAGAAAATTTTAAAATAGAAGAAAAGAATTTGAAAATAGAAGACAGAAAAGAAAATAGAACGGAACAGAAAGGAACAGAAAGAACAAACACAGAATCTCACAATTCGCAGCGGAACAACATATAATAATAAATGAAAAATCTTTAAACAAAGAACTATATCAGTTATTACATTTCATCACATTACATTACATCATATCATCAGAGTGTACAACATCATACAACAACAAACAGTGCAGCGGAAAAAGAAATACTATATAAACTAGTAATACGCCATGCCATCCAGCTTGCCTCCAGCAACTCCAGAATATCCAGAATATCCTGATAAACCTTAACTCTTAACTGCCCGTGTGGAAATTGGTGGGCACCCAGAGTTTAGGAAGGAAAACAATAAACTCCAAGTCAGTCATGTGACTGGTGTGAGAACTCAAAACAGTTTATTTAACTTTAAAATCAAAATAGAGGAATATTTTTAAATTTAATTCGCAATGCTTTTAAAAATGAGACTACCATAAGGCCTCCCGCACACACACACATGCAAACGCAGAATCGGAGGAGATTTCTCCTTATGATAGTCAAAGATGCTTGATACGCATTTAAAATAATATTTGATATTATTATTAGTGCATAGTGTATAACAAATTCATTTCGAAAGTAGAATATAAATCTTAGCCAACATACGACCATTATCGTATGCCTACTATAGCTACCATCCAAACAGTGGTGACCACCATAAGTGAATGGCAGGTTCTACAACTAATACCGTACAAGTTTCGTATTGGGAATTGGATTTCCAACGAATGATCAGGCCAAGGAACTTCCCATTGCCACTGAGAATGCCTCTGGAAAGACATCCCCGAGAACCAAACCGGATCTCTGCCAACACAAGGCCGGGTTACCCCTAACTGGGTAACTACTGACACGAGCACGCCATTCCCCGGTCCTTTAGGACCTTTTCAACCGAGCGCTCGATATCCAACATCACACCATAATAAATAGAGTGTTTTCAACATGAGTAAGTATCTGGGCTCCATACCATGATACCACCCCTTTCCAGAAGGAAATGCACATACCCTAAGGGGAGCTACAGCAACCCCTAATAACCTTGCTGCATCTTTCCTGTTTTGACCATTTCCGGGATGTGAGGCTCGACGAAGTCACGTCCACAAAAACATACTTTATACAAAAGCCATGCTTTGGGTCAATAAATGATCAACACAATGATCACTAAGATAGACGATCAAATAAACGATCCTATCACAAATAATCAACACAATGATCATTTCAGCATCACTCAGCATGTCACATTACCAAAATGGGATATATCGCTGATAACTTCAACTATATAACCTTTGAGCTCGTACGTATCAAAGAAGGGTGTTAAGCAAAGAATAAATTCTCTGCCACCAACAGAAATATATTTGAAAGAAATCGGCTTTATATCTCAAATTGTAATGTCAGGCATACAATCCATACAAGTCTGTTCCGGGCTCGAACAAAACCGAAGGCACTTCTTACGAAGCCCTTGCAATACGGGTATTCACAATCCCGATCGAATTTCCCATCACTTAAGAGATCTCAATACCAGGAGCTACCCAGTGCAGAGACAATCGATAGGTCATCCTATCGCTTTCACAAATACTCGGTCTTCAACACCGATCTTCAAATGCAATTCATAACGACGTATCACATATTCGGAATGGGTTATACGACCCCATGGTCCTTTCCCGGTTAACCCGAATAGTGAGCGCTTATTCAAAAATAAGTGTGCATTCAAATTCAATCATATTCACATCAAATACCCATTCAAAGGGAAATATTGATAGTCGGCTATTGAACTATCAATGGATATGCATACATCACCAGATTCCAAATAATTTTCCAAATTATTTACATTTCAAAAATATCTTTACAAGATATAAAATTCCAACACTTCAAAAATAAATCAATATTTATTTTTAACCAATTTCACTTTTCACATATAAATTCCATAATGAATTTATATTTCAAAATATTCGTGCATATACGATTTCAATTATTCATTTTCAATTTATCTTCAAAAAGATAAATTCTAAATATTCACTTCACATTGGAAAACATTTCCATACTTATTTATTCATAAGTAATTCACAAATCTCTTTTATTTTCAACACTTAGAAAATACTCAATATACTTAAATCGAATTAAGTATATAATTCATTCTTTAAGGAAATCATTCCCTTAAACATATTTATTTGGGCCAAAACGAATGTTGCGTAAAACATCGTTACGACAACCCAAAATCACTAGTATAGGGATTCGAATTTAAAATAGATATATAAATCCCAATACTATACAAAACATTTCCTTTCGGAAATCATTTACTATAACAACAGTGTTATAGTCCACATTTCCTTTTATTTCTCGAAAACGTCTATTTCAACAATAAATGTTGAAATCTATGATTTCGAATCTCAACACAATTAAAACATCGTTAAATCGTTTTAATTCTATTTAAAACATTCACATTCAATACATTTTCTTTAACGTATTATTCACTATTCAAAAACGTGAATATACTATGTTAACAAATTTCATCGTTCCTATTCACTTTAATTTGAAGGATTATTCACTATCTAAAACGTTAATATAACTCCATTAATAGGTTATAACAATTAACTTATCAAAATAAGTCATTTGCGGATTTATAAAACAACGTTTATAAATTCCGTTTCTATTTATTTATAAAAACTTCCTTTTTATAAATTCCTTTATTAACCTATTCCAGTTTATAACTCAATTATAAACTACAAGTTCATATTATAAGTTAATTACTTATAAAACGATTATTTTACAAAATCGTTCATTTAACTTCCCAAATTATTACTCTTAACTTATAAGATTGTTTATTTACCCAAAATTCATTCTTTCGATAACTTTATAAATTTTATAAACCTATTGCTTATAAAATTTCATTTATAACTTCACAGTTTATAATTTCATAAATTTCATTCATTTAGGAAATTCATTTTCACTACATTCAAACACTTATAAAAACTCGTTTTATAATGTCCATAATTCAATTTATAAATATCCATTTATAAATCTCTTAATATAAATCAGTTTATATTATTATTCTAAAACGTCTTTAAATTCTTTTATAATTTCATCATTTCGATTTATAAAAAAAATCAAATTTTATAAATCCTATATTTAAACTTTTATCATATATTCAAAAATCCAATCTAAATTATTTTATAAAATCATTAGTTCATATTTCTCAAAAATCGACTTTTAATCGTATTTCTAAAAATCAGCTTTTTAACTATATTTCACAAAAACCATAATTTTTATAACTTTAAAAATTATAACGTTTATTTATTTATAATGGATCAATTCCAAAAATATAGTATATTTTCAAAATCACTTTTAAAATCATTTTAAAATCCCAAAATCTGGGTCCAATGATGCTACACACCAAATAGTCAATCACGACTAACAACGATATCATATATCGATATGATAATCCATCAAATATCAAAATATCTGAAATTAAATAAATACTGTTGAGGAATCCAGTTGGATCCCTCCAACCTGTTTCCTGCATCCAAAAACATTAGCACAATACCAATTTCGCTCCAGTACGAAATTATCGCGGTACATGTTTTTATTAAATATTATCCGCTTAATAACGGCGTAATAGGGTCTCATCCGCTAAACAAAAAATGCGGGAAATCAATCAACTGCAATATATACATATGCCAATATATATATATTGATATTATATATAATACCAATTTCACTGTTTATGAAATATTCGCGGTATATGTTTATATTAAATAACATCCGCTTACTAACGGCGCATAATGTCTATTTTAACAATCAATATATACAGTCATCATTCAAACATGCATTCAAATATTTTAAATCTAACTATTTAAAATAAAATCGAAACTGATTCGATTGAGTGAGAAGTTCTCACCTTGGTTTTAATTTCCGTTTTAGCTTTTATTTCGAATAAAATTAAACGCGCGTTTAATTTTACCCGAAATTCTCACTAACTCCAAACGACTCCAAACCAACTCCATCGCGTAGTGCTCGTCCATACGATTCCAACGCAACTGAGTTTGCATTTTTTCGACCTCGTATGAAAAAGTTATGAATTTTACAAGATTACACGATTTAAATAGCTTAAATTACAACATTTACTTTAAAACTTTTACCCTATGCCACATCAGCCATTGGATCCTTGCTCTTGCAATCTCCACCGTGCGTGCTTTCTTCCCATTTCACGCAAGATCCTACAGCAACATTCACGCACTCAAACCCAAACCCTTAGAACTAGGGTTTCAATTTGCAATCTCATCGCTTGATTAAAACTCGATCAAACTCCTTCATGCTGTGCGCCTCCCCAACCACCATGCTCGGCCTCCAAGGCACAGAGCTCGGCTCTCTATTGCCTCTCGAAGTGCGTGCGTGAGCTTTAGGTGACGGCCCAAAGTATCTCCCAATCCATAGCTCCATTCGCGATCTCCACCGTTCACATCGAAGCTCTCGTTGTGATCTTCATCTTTGTAGTTGAATGTTTTAGCCAAAACTTGATGGATTGAGAGATCAAAGGGAAAGAATGTTGAGCATTTCTGGCCATTGACTTATTAGGGCCGGCTACAAATTGGAATTAGGGTTTTGTGATAATTTTTTTATCAAATTTATGAAGGGGTAGGGCTATTTATAAGGAACGAGCGACACTATTCATCCCGGAAATTCCGAACTCCGATTTAGACGCCGTAACCAGCGTACCTAGGGTTTATCCCGCGTTCCGGACACAATGGAACAGGTTTCGGAAGCTAATTCGGAAGTATGTGCGAGTTATGGCTGAAAACGTTCAATTTGAATTAAACCGATTTAAATCGATTTCTAGGCGTTTTAATTTGTACCGGACAAACCGTAAATCCAATTGACTTGAAATTTGAAATCTTACAATAATATCACATTACGGATCCGATGAAACTGGTTTCGTCGAAATCCGAGACTTTTTGAAAAATGGCTATTTTGACTCGCCAAATTTAAATTAAAAACGATTCGATGCGTTTCGAGCTGCCACGATCAAATGATAACTCCGATTGACACGAAAATTGAAATCCGGTAATAACTAACTAATACGGATCCAATGAAACTGGTTTCGTTCAATTCTGAGACTGTTCAAAAATTGGCTATTTTACAGTCGATTATTAAATATTAAAATATTCAATTTTCACAAATTAACTTTTAATTCGATTTTAAAAGTTCTAAAATATTTCTATAACTCCAGTATGATTAAATAAAATTTTCCAAATTATTTTCAATCATATTTAACTCAATTTTTAATTATTTCCATAATTTAACATATTAAATTATCAATTTAATAATTCAATTAAATCCAATAAATCAAATAAAAATTTATTTGACTTATAAATTCACTTATAAATATTTAAAATTAATTAAATATTCAAATTTTAATTAAATAAAATTCTGGGTCGTTACAATCTTTCCCCCTTAAAAGAATTTCGTCCCCGAAATTACAAGTAAGAAGAGTTACAGAATCTATTAATTTTCCAAAATTCATAGTTAAACTTCTTATAATACTTTACTAAGTTTTCAAATCATACTTAGTTATCTTTTCAAAATCAACTACTATTGTTTAACTTTCAATTCCAAATCAAAGTTTAAAGTTTTCAAAATTTTCCAAATTTTCTCAAAATTTTTCTAACGCCTTAAATTTTCGGAAAAATTCGCCATAGTCTCCTTTGCGCGGCTCGATCCGAAAAAAAAATGACAATATATATATCACAAATATACATCTCATCAAGTAATGAGGCATCCCGAAGGGAAAAAAAGTGTAAAAGTGCGATATTTAATCCGAGATATGTACCTTATATTTTATTAGCAAGCATATACGGCTAATATAGCGCAAAAGCGAACTCCAAATGCGAAGCAAACGCGATCCGCACCTACTAAACTCAACAAACAACATGAGAACATGCACATATGCAAATAATCTCAATATACAACATATAGCAACATAACTATACATGTCACATAGCACATGTAGTAAAACAACAAATGCAATATATATTCAACCATCAACCAATTACATCCATAACCAATAATATTCATTTATATTCTCATTAATATTTAATGAATTGGTTTTCACTTTAAATCACATTTGATTTATTTACATTGGATTTTATCAACATTCATTTTCAATTCAATTAGTTTACATTTACTAATTTAAATTTAATCCACATTCAATTCTATTCAAATTTATTTACTTTCTAATTTGAATTCAATTACATAGCTTTCAATTTCATTAACTACTTAATGAATTTTATACAATCATATAACAATCATATAACAACCAATTTATATTAATTACAACCAAATTCTTTTCACTTATATTCATTCAATTTGGTTTAACATTAAATTGATTTCCATTCCAATTTATTCAACTTCTAATAAAATTAGATTTCAATGAATTAATACTTACATTCATTATTCCATATCCAATTTAATTTACATTTAATTGATTAATCATTCAATCCATTAATTCAATTCAATTCTAAAGTTGAATTTCATTCACATAACTTAAGTTCATATCTATCATTAACCTTAAATTCATTTGCTTATTTACAACTCACATTCATAAATATATTAACTTCTTATATTTATAAGTTTATTTCACAATTGTAAATCACCTTAATTATAATTCAATCCTTATAATTCATTTGCTTATACAATTATTCTTTCATTTAGATTATTCAAACAACCTAACGATCAACTTACATACACTTTAATAATTCTGAAAAATTATTTCTTTATATATAAAATATAATCAAGGCAAAATTATTTCATTTACCCAATTTAAAACAATATTATGTCGAATTGTTCTATTCAAGTGTTTATAGATCCCTATCAATAACGTTAATTACTCGCATTAACCAGAATCTATATACCACTCAATAAACCAATCATCACAATATAAAACAATTTCATATTCACTAACAAATACGCTCTCATAGCTATTATTACACTCAAACTCATTCTAGAGTACTACTGACTCTATCTCTAATGAGTAATAACCCTACAGAACCATGGTTGTCGCTCAACCATCAGCTCTGATACCAAATGTAACGCCCCGAAAATTTTCGGACTTTCGAAAATTCGACATCGACACTCACTTTATCGACTGTCGAGAAATCGAAGGCCAAAAACCGGAATGTTATGGGTTTTTAAAAAGATTTTAAGAAAAGAAAAGGTAGGAGAAGAAGGTAGATAGATAATAGAGAGAAAAGAAAATAGAAAAGAGGACAGAAAATTTTAAAATAGAAGAAAAGAATTTGAAAATAGAAGACAGAAAAGAAAATAGAACGGAACAGAAAGGAACAGAAAGAACAAACACAGAATCTCACAATTCGCAGCGGAACAACATATAATAATAAATGAAAAATCTTTAAACAAAGAACTATATCAGTTATTACATTTCATCACATTACATTACATCATATCATCAGAGTGTACAACATCATACAACAACAAACAGTGCAGCGGAAAAAGAAATACTATATAAACTAGTAATACGCCATGCCATCCAGCTTGCCTCCAGCAACTCCAGAATATCCAGAATATCCTGATAAACCTTAACTCTTAACTGCCCGTGTGGAAATTGGTGGGCACCCAGAGTTTAGGAAGGAAAACAATAAACTCCAAGTCAGTCATGTGACTGGTGTGAGAACTCAAAACAGTTTATTTAACTTTAAAATCAAAATAGAGGAATATTTTTAAATTTAATTCGCAATGCTTTTAAAAATGAGACTACCATAAGGCCTCCCGCACACACACACATGCAAACGCAGAATCGGAGGAGATTTCTCCTTATGATAGTCAAAGATGCTTGATACGCATTTAAAATAATATTTGATATTATTATTAGTGCATAGTGTATAACAAATTCATTTCGAAAGTAGAATATAAATCTTAGCCAACATACGACCATTATCGTATGCCTACTATAGCTACCATCCAAACAGTGGTGACCACCATAAGTGAATGGCAGGTTCTACAACTAATACCGTACAAGTTTCGTATTGGGAATTGGATTTCCAACGAATGATCAGGCCAAGGAACTTCCCATTGCCACTGAGAATGCCTCTGGAAAGACATCCCCGAGAACCAAACCGGATCTCTGCCAACACAAGGCCGGGTTACCCCTAACTGGGTAACTACTGACACGAGCACGCCATTCCCCGGTCCTTTAGGACCTTTTCAACCGAGCGCTCGATATCCAACATCACACCATAATAAATAGAGTGTTTTCAACATGAGTAAGTATCTGGGCTCCATACCATGATACCACCCCTTTCCAGAAGGAAATGCACATACCCTAAGGGGAGCTACAGCAACCCCTAATAACCTTGCTGCATCTTTCCTGTTTTGACCATTTCCGGGATGTGAGGCTCGACGAAGTCACGTCCACAAAAACATACTTTATACAAAAGCCATGCTTTGGGTCAATAAATGATCAACACAATGATCACTAAGATAGACGATCAAATAAACGATCCTATCACAAATAATCAACACAATGATCATTTCAGCATCACTCAGCATGTCACATTACCAAAATGGGATATATCGCTGATAACTTCAACTATATAACCTTTGAGCTCGTACGTCTCAAAGAAGGGTGTTAAGCAAAGAATAAATTCTCCGTCACCAACAGAAATATATTTGAAAGAAATCGGCTTTATATCTCAAATTGTAATGTCAGGCATACAATCCATACAAGTCTGTTCCGGGCTCGAACAAAACCGAAGGCACTTCTTACGAAGCCCTTGCAATACGGGTATTCACAATCCCGATCGAATTTCCCATCACTTAAGAGATCTCAATACCAGGAGCTACCCAGTGCAGAGACAATCGATAGGTCATCCTATCGCTTTCACAAATACTCGGTCTTCAACACCGATCTTCAAATGCAATTCATAACGACGTATCACATATTCGGAATGGGTTATACGACCCCATGGTCCTTTCCCGGTTAACCCGAATAGTGAGCGCTTATTCAAAAATAAGTGTGCATTCAAATTCAATCATATTCACATCAAATACCCATTCAAAGGGAAATATTGATAGTCGGCTATTGAACTATCAATGGATATGCATACATCACCAGATTCCAAATAATTTTCCAAATTATTTACATTTCAAAAATATCTTTACAAGATATAAAATTCCAACACTTCAAAAATAAATCAATATTTATTTTTAACCAATTTCACTTTTCACATATAAATTCCATAATGAATTTATATTTCAAAATATTCGTGCATATACGATTTCAATTATTCATTTTCAATTTATCTTCAAAAAGATAAATTCTAAATATTCACTTCACATTGGAAAACATTTCCATACTTATTTATTCATAAGTAATTCACAAATCTCTTTTATTTTCAACACTTAGAAAATACTCAATATACTTAAATCGAATTAAGTATATAATTCATTCTTTAAGGAAATCATTCCCTTAAACATATTTATTTGGGCCAAAACGAATGTTGCGTAAAACATCGTTACGACAACCCAAAATCACTAGTATAGGGATTCGAATTTAAAATAGATATATAAATCCCAATACTATACAAAACATTTCCTTTCGGAAATCATTTACTATAACAACAGTGTTATAGTCCACATTTCCTTTTATTTCTCGAAAACGTCTATTTCAACAATAAATGTTGAAATCTATGATTTCGAATCTCAACACAATTAAAACATCGTTAAATCGTTTTAATTCTATTTAAAACATTCACATTCAATACATTTTCTTTAACGTATTATTCACTATTCAAAAACGTGAATATACTATGTTAACAAATTTCATCGTTCCTATTCACTTTAATTTGAAGGATTATTCACTATCTAAAACGTTAATATAACTCCATTAATAGGTTATAACAATTAACTTATCAAAATAAGTCATTTGCGGATTTATAAAACAACGTTTATAAATTCCGTTTCTATTTATTTATAAAAACTTCCTTTTTATAAATTCCTTTATTAACCTATTCCAGTTTATAACTCAATTATAAACTACAAGTTCATATTATAAGTTAATTACTTATAAAACGATTATTTTACAAAATCGTTCATTTAACTTCCCAAATTATTAATCTTAACTTATAAGATTGTTTATTTACCCAAAATTCATTCTTTCGATAACTTTATAAATTTTATAAACCTATTGCTTATAAAATTTCATTTATAACTTCACAGTTTATAATTTCATAAATTTCATTCATTTAGGAAATTCATTTTCACTACATTCAAACACTTATAAAAACTCGTTTTATAATGTCCATAATTCAATTTATAAATATCCATTTATAAATCTCTTAATATAAATCAGTTTATATTATTATTCTAAAACGTCTTTAAATTCTTTTATAATTTCATCATTTCGATTTATAAAAAAAATCAAATTTTATAAATCCTATATTTAAACTTTTATCATATATTCAAAAATCCAATCTAAATTATTTTATAAAATCATTAGTTCATATTTCTCAAAAATCGACTTTTAATCGTATTTCTAAAAATCAGCTTTTTAACTATATTTCACAAAAACCATAATTTTTATAACTTTAAAAATTATAACGTTTATTTATTTATAATGGATCAATTCCAAAAATATAGTATATTTTCAAAATCACTTTTAAAATCATTTTAAAATCCCAAAATCTGGGTCCAATGATGCTACACACCAAATAGTCAATCACGACTAACAACGATATCATATATCGATATGATAATCCATCAAATATCAAAATATCTGAAATTAAATAAATACTGTTGAGGAATCCAGTTGGATCCCTCCAACCTGTTTCCTGCATCCAAAAACATTAGCACAATACCAATTTCGCTCCAGTACGAAATTATCGCGGTACATGTTTTTATTAAATATTATCCGCTTAATAACGGCGTAATAGGGTCTCATCCGCTAAACAAAAAATGCGGGAAATCAATCAACTGCAATATATACATATGCCAATATATATATATTGATATTATATATAATACCAATTTCACTGTTTATGAAATATTCGCGGTATATGTTTATATTAAATAACATCCGCTTACTAACGGCGCATAATGTCTATTTTAACAATCAATATATACAGTCATCATTCAAACATGCATTCAAATATTTTAAATCTAACTATTTAAAATAAAATCGAAACTGATTCGATTGAGTGAGAAGTTCTCACCTTGGTTTTAATTTCCGTTTTAGCTTTTATTTCGAATAAAATTAAACGCGCGTTTAATTTTACCCGAAATTCTCACTAACTCCAAACGACTCCAAACCAACTCCATCGCGTAGTGCTCGTCCATACGATTCCAACGCAACTGAGTTTGCATTTTTTTCGACCTCGTATGAAAAAGTTATGAATTTTACAAGATTACACGATTTAAATAGCTTAAATTACAACATTTACTTTAAAACTTTTACCCTATGCCACATCAGCCATTGGATCCTTGCTCTTGCAATCTCCACCGTGCGTGCTTTCTTCCCATTTCACGCAAGATCCTACAGCAACATTCACGCACTCAAACCCAAACCCTTAGAACTAGGGTTTCAATTTGCAATCTCATCGCTTGATTAAAACTCGATCAAACTCCTTCATGCTGTGCGCCTCCCCAACCACCATGCTCGGCCTCCAAGGCACAGAGCTCGGCTCTCTATTGCCTCTCGAAGTGCGTGCGTGAGCTGTAGGTGACGGCCCAAAGTATCTCCCAATCCATAGCTCCATTCGCGATCTCCACCGTTCACATCGAAGCTCTCGTTGTGATCTTCATCTTTGTAGTTGAATGTTTTAGCCAAAACTTGATGGATTGAGAGATCAAAGGGAAAGAATGTTGAGCATTTCTGGCCATTGACTTATTAGGGCCGGCTACAAATTGGAATTAGGGTTTTGTGATAATTTTTTTATCAAATTTATGAAGGGGTAGGGCTATTTATAAGGAACGAGCGACACTATTCATCCCGGAAATTCCGAACTCCGATTTAGACGCCGTAACCAGCGTACCTAGGGTTTATCCCGCGTTCCGGACACAATGGAACAGGTTTCGGAAGCTAATTCGGAAGTATGTGCGAGTTATGGCTGAAAACGTTCAATTTGAATTAAACCGATTTAAATCGATTTCTAGGCGTTTTAATTTGTACCGGACAAACCGTAAATCCAATTGACTTGAAATTTGAAATCTTACAATAATATCACATTACGGATCCGATGAAACTGGTTTCGTCGAAATCCGAGACTTTTTGAAAAATGGCTATTTTGACTCGCCAAATTTAAATTAAAAACGATTCGATGCGTTTCGAGCTGCCACGATCAAATGATAACTCCGATTGACACGAAAATTGAAATCCGGTAATAACTAACTAATACGGATCCAATGAAACTGGTTTCGTTCAATTCTGAGACTGTTCAAAAATTGGCTATTTTACAGTCGATTATTAAATATTAAAATATTCAATTTTCACAAATTAACTTTTAATTCGATTTTAAAAGTTCTAAAATATTTCTATAACTCCAGTATGATTAAATAAAATTTTCCAAATTATTTTCAATCATATTTAACTCAATTTTTAATTATTTCCATAATTTAACATATTAAATTATCAATTTAATAATTCAATTAAATCCAATAAATCAAATAAAAATTTATTTGACTTATAAATTCACTTATAAATATTTAAAATTAATTAAATATTCAAATTTTAATTAAATAAAATTCTGGGTCGTTACACACACGACCTATAGACATCAAAATAGGTACAAGGCCTATAATCATCAAAAATAGGAACAAGTCCTACAATCTCCAAAGGTGGGTCATACCCGTCGAAAAGTGTTATACACTTTTATATAGCAATTGAATAGATAATGACCATGTGTCCCATACCATAAGGGTTTACTGAAACATTTACTATACAATAGTATACTCCACTTGTGTGTGTAAATGGATCAATTAAATAAGTTCAAAAATTAACCAGTAAAATTAACATGAGTGTTCCATTTCACTCATTCTATTATATCATTTAAATCACCTCATTGTCTAATTGATAGTATGTAATTTTATGAAATATATTAGTTTGAAATCTCTTTATGAAACACTTTTGATTTAAAAACTACTATATATATTTAAGAGTTGTAGGTAAAAAATTCATGAGTAGGTATATAGAATATATGCATATTGAAAAATTACATCTAAACTAATTTAAAACCATACTTGGTATAAATATGAATATAATATAACTATATTCATATTTGCCATTTTATTTTGTCTAAAAAGTATACGTGTATACATATATACATACATACATACATACATACAACATGGTAATCAACATATTTTTGGAAATGCTTGATTTAAAGATTCTCTTCTAGGAAACATAAGTTCAAAAATCGTGCAATAAAATCATGTGTATTACTCTACATGTATATAGAAATAATTCTATGGACAAATATCATCGAAATGAATCCATAATCCAATATTCAAAAATTAAGAAATAAGAAATCAAAACTCCAAGACTTGGACACCATCATCATATCTAAAAACAATGAAATTCAATCCGAGTAAACCATATAAGTTGTTAGATCCATAGAGTCAAGCTCTATGTCATTTACAAATACATTACATCAAATAGCAATCATGTGGAAATTGACGCCAATAGAGTTACACAAAATTTATATAAAGCATAGGAAGAAAACAACAAGGAGCAGAGCAATTAACATCAAAGAGAAAAATGGATCAAAACAATTTTCCCCAGAGCTGTAATGGCTCCAGGCAATCACATCGATGCACCGGTTTTTCAAACCGGTGCACAGGTATGACAGATTCCTAGAGCTATTTTACTTCCAGGAACTCCTTCGACCATTCAAGAAGATGATGGGTCGATTTTATAATGTAATACAATGGTTCTAGGTTGATTTCGGGTATGAATACAATAATCTAACACTATAATATATAATCAAAAGAGGCTAATCATTAGGGATATATTCAGTGAAAGTTTGAACAACATAATTTGAAATTACTGTACTAGTTAGAACTCAAATCATCCCTAGATTTATTTTGTCCTATGAACAGCAACATGCAAATTATTCTAGACTAGAAGTGTGAGATAATCTCACCTTGCATCCATGCTTAGATTGCTAAATCCCTACTATTAGCATTGCACTCAAGACTTGGCTAATAATAAAGATTTAGGTGTATTTTATATTTAGGGGAAGAACTCTAATTTATTTCCTTCTTTTAGGTATAATGAATGTGTATCAAAATGAAAAGAATGGCCTTTAGAGAGGAGTGTGATAGGGATTTTTATCTCATTTTAATTAAGCATGAGTTGGGTACTTATCTAGGCCTAATAAACTTAAATGCAAATATGACCATTATTTGCTTCTTATTTAGTAAAAAAGAATCCTCATCTTATAAATGAAAAGTCACTACCCAAAACCATACTATAGAAAAATAACATAATTTCTATACATACATACATACATTCATACATATATTAATATGTATATATATTCTTTTCTAAAATGGATTTATTTCTAAATTTCCCAAAAGTATAAATTTGAGTTTCCTTAATACATCACTTTCCCGATTTATATTCTATACTTGTTCTATAAGACCCAAAAGCCTAGTTTGTTACAACTAAACTTGGACATCGGTTAGCAAAATAAATCTCTGTTCTTCTATAACATACTTGAATTAATTGTTTGGACATCTTTTAGCAGAATAAATCCCCATTCTTCTTTTACTAACTTAATAGATTGTGTTAACATCTATTTAGCAAGACAAATCACCATCCTGCTATTATGTTGTTTGGATATGTATCTACCAGTTGGTTTTTATTGATATGTTATTCCGTGATTTGGTTATGAATTTTATTTATATATATGTGCAGGCTTATGTAGATAACTATTATGTGACTTGGAAGTCAAATTTAATTAAAATAATAACTAGATTTATGTAACGACTTGAAATTTCAAACACTTCGTCTTTGAATATCTTAACTACTAAACTATTATATCTAGGATTTTATGTGAATAAATATGATTTATAACCTTGTTAAACACTTTTAATTAATAATAATGTTAGAAAACTTATTTTGAAATGTGTTTACAAAATATGTACTTTAAATAAATACCGAAAATGTGACTGGAAAACATTTTGATACAAATAAACTTTGCGTTGAATAAAAGTTGTTTAATATTTATGCACTAGTATGTTATATAATGAATACCTTAACAAGTAATCAATCTTCCGTCATCCTAAGCAAAAGATTAATCAAACTAAGTATAAACATAAGGTACAAAGGTCCCCCTAAATCAAGCCTTGAATCAAGGAGTGATTTAAGGAAGGTATGGTTGTGCAAGAACATGGTTTGTATGTACCTAAGGCATGGAAGGAGGAGGGTATTCATGGTCCTTAGCCACATTTCCTAACTCTATAAACACATACACACACGCCCTCTCACTTAATCATTCCATATCTTCACTTCCTACTCCTCATAACTTCTCTTTTTCCCCTCTTCTTTTAATAGCCACGTGCCTTATAGTGAGAAAATGGCCTAGGGTTGTGGGTTTTAAAGGAGAGGTGTAACAACCCGATCTTTCGACGTCCGAAAGTCGACATCGAAACGTCCACTGTATCCAATGCCGCACTGTCGAATGCCGAAAAACCGAACCGTTATGGTTAAAGAAGAAAGAGGTAGAAGAAGAAAATAGAACAATAACAGAATCTCACATATCGCAGCGGAACAAATATAATAGATAAATGAATATCTTTAAACAAAGAACTATATCAGTGATTACATTACATCACATTACATTATCAGAGTGTTACAACAACAAACAACATAAAAGAATATAACATATACTAGTGATACGCTTCGCCATCCAGCTTGCTCCTGATCTCCACAGCATCTCTTTTTCGACTTCGCTCCAGAATAATGATAACCTGACTCTAGGCTGTCCGTGTGGAAAATTGTGGGCACCCAGAGTTTAGAAACGGAACAATAAACTCCAGGTCAGTCGTGGGACTGGTGTGAGGTCTTAAAAACAGTTTTTTTAACAAAGAAAATAAAAGAAATCCACTATGCTTTTGGAAAACGAAACTACCATAAGGCCTCCCGGCACACACACAATACAATCGCAGACTTGGGGGAGATTTCTCCTTATGATAGTCAAACATGCTTGATACGCAAAAATCCTTTTTAATATTGTTATTAGTGCATAGTGTGGAAAACATTTTGGAAGTATAATATTAATCTTAGCCAGCATAGGTACGATTATATTATGCCTGCTATAGCTACCTCCTGAGGACGCAGGTTACACAATTGCAATCGTAAAGGGCTCGTATTGTTTCTTTGGATTTCCAAAAAATGGTCAGGCTAAGGAACTTCCTATTGCCACATGGGTACGCCTATGGAGGGACGCCCCGAGAACCTAACCGGATCTCTACTAACACAAGGCCGGATTATCTCTGTAACTAGGTAACTACTACACGAGTATGCCATCCCCCGGCCGTTTGCGACTTTTATCCGAGGATCCTCAACACCAACAACCACAAAGTAATAAATTTGTAGCATCAACATAGGTAAAATATCTAGGCTCCGTACCATGATACTACCCTTTTCCAGAAGGAAATGACATACCCTCAGAGGGAGCTACCCCCAAATAACCTTGCCACATCCTTCTTGTTTTGACCATTTTTGGGTTGTGAGGTCCGACGAGGTCTCGTCCACAATGCTACACTTTTCACAAAGTCATGCTTTGATCAACAAATGATTAGCAGCACTTCGTATGTCACATTACCAAATTGGGAATATATCACTAATAACCATCAACTACATAACCTCTGAGGGCGTATGTCTCAGAGAATGGTGTTAAGCTAAGAGAATAAATTCTCCGCCACCAACAGAAATGTATTTGATAGAAATCAGCTTTATATCTCATAGTGTAATGTCAAACACACATCCATACAAGTCCGTTCCGGGATCGAACGGAACCGAAGGTACTTCAAAGAAGCCCTTGCGAAATTCGGATATTCACTAATCACGTCCGGAATCCCCATCACAAAGTGTGATAAAATCTCTATACCGAAGCAACTCGGTGCAGAGACATTCGATAGGTAATCCTTTCGCTTTCAAAAATACCCGGTCTTCAACACCATCTTCAAATGCATCCCATTTCGTCGTATCATTATTCGAAATGGGTTTTATGACACAAGGTCCTCTCCCAGTTAATCCGAATAATGAGCGCTTATTTTTAAAAATAAGTGTTACATTCAGATTTCAAACAAATTTCCACTTTGACCTTTTAAATATAAGATCCATCACCATCACAAAGGTTCGATGTAGGTTTCGAATATCCATTTGAAATCCGACTCCCGGTCGCATCGAAATTCTAATGCCATTAAAAGGCCCAATATTGATAGTCGGTTATTTAACTATCAATCAATATTCACAACAATTACCAGATTTAAATAATTTTCCCAATTATTTATTTTCGACATATCTTCGCAAGGTATATTTTCATATTTCAACCTTTCAAAAACAAATTTTAAATCAATTTCGGCATTTTAATCCTTTGAAAACAAATTTCAATTCATTTTCCTTATGCGGAAAATATTTTCAAATATTTATTCATTTCCACTGAAAATCTGCCGAGTTAAAATAATTCAAAATAATTTAAAATGTTTATCAAAATATACTTTGAGATATTTGAAACACTTGCTTAAATATTAGTTATGAAAATATTATGCTAATATTTTATATAAAAATTCAGGTCCAAAACTAATTTTAAAATAAAATTAATAGATAGGATATAACCATTTAAATATCCAATTTCTAAAATAAATATCAATTTAAAACTTTAAATAATCACTTCTATAATGGTTTAAAATATATTTTACATTAAAGAATTTCAAAATAACCTATGTAAATAATTTTTTTCCAAACATTCTATCCTTAAACCATCTTTACAACTTCAATCTATATTTATAAACTATATTGAAAACATTCTCAGCTTTCAGGGGAATGTACACATTCCATTCTAGAATGGTTCATTCAAATCAATTTATAAATCTTTCTGGTCTTATTTTAAATTTACGTTCCAAATCCGTAAATTCCTTTCCACACTTTTAAAAATAAACAATATTTATTTTTAAAACAAATTTCCCTTTCTTTTAAAAAATGCCCATAGTGAATCTTAAATTTTCCAATATCCACAGATATACGATTTTCAAATCAATTCCCAAATGTTCACTTTCAACACCAAATCCATTTTCAGAATTGGTTTCCCAAAATTTATTTTTAAACATCAAGTCAATTTTAGATCGATTTCTCAAATACTTATTATTTTTACCAAATCAATATCAAATTGATTTTCTAGTTTATTTTCAAAACACCAAATCAAATTTTAAATTGATTCTCAAATTAATTTCAAACACTAAATTTATTATCTTTTGAAACAAATTCCTTCTTTTAAATTTATTCAATTTTCTAAAATTAATTTACCATAAAGTTTCTACTAAATTGTAAAAGTCCAATTTTTATTTATTTCTGATATCCTACGATACCAAAAATATATTCGACTAAATTTTAGCCTTCAACAGTTTCAATCACAAATAGTCACACACAGATTATAAATAATCAACATACAATATTGAAACAAATTCAATTATTTGAGGAATCCAGTTGGATCCCTCCAATCTGTTTTCCCTGCATCCACAGACGTTAGCACAACAATTAAATACCCATTCCACTTCGAGGTGGAATATCGTGGTATATGGGATTTATAAAATATCATCCGCTATTATGCGGCGCATAGGGTCTCATCCGCTATATAATGCGGGAAATCAACGACTCCAAATACATATATAATACTAATTCCACTTCGAGGTGGAATATCGCGGTATATGGGTTTAAATATAATATCATCCGCTATTATGCGGCGTATAGGATCTATTTCAATACAACTGATAATAAATTATCATCTAAGCACACAATCAACAATTTAAATTTAACTATCACAATTCAACAATCAATCAATAACTGAAATTTCAAATATTAAAATTTGAGTGAGAAGATCTACCCTTTGCTTCTTTATTTTGCAATCCATTTCCAATTTGGCTTGTTTCTCGATTTTAGTCCTTCCTTATGCACCCCTGAAACGAAACCCGCCAAGCCCTGACTGCCCTTTCTTCCTACTGTCACAGCCATACCGGGCCTCTGCTACTATTGTGATTATGCTATCGCTGCACTTCCTGCCCTATTGCGACCTCAGGCCTAACACCCTCTTCCCAAATATGCTAGAACATGAATAGTAGCTCCAAGCTCCACCCTATCTCGCAATCGAGGTCGACCCAAACAAATTGACAGCGAACTGCCGATAATTGCCTCACTTCCTCCAAGATGCAACCGCTCGAAACTACGCCAGCATCCAGGCTCGCTCGCTTTATCGTGGCCATCCACCGTCCTCTCCTTGAATCGCAACTAAGATTTGCCCTCGCCTACCTCATCTCGCCATGCCACGATTCCAAAGTCGATGTTACCTCCCTATCACCAGCAGCTATCAATCACCTCTCCTTCTTTTAATCGCGACATCTCCTACCTTTAAACTCGATCGCATGTTTTTTTAGCCAATAGAAAAATCGTGATTTTGGGTTTTGATTCATTCTTTTTATGTTTTCGATCCCCAAAAAGGAGATAAGGCATCGTGCTTTATAAGATTGGAGAATAGTGCCTTCTAGTATAAGATAGGTCGATTATAGGAGATAATAGAGTTTGACTTTGAATTTTTAAATGTTATACTATAATCAAAATATCTCGTTTCAAATAATTATAAGTTCTGAACTCCTATCGAGGCATGCCGTCTAGCGTTTCTAATGATATAACCCTATTCCAAACCCAATGGAACAAATCCCGGGCTCTAATTTGATCGTATGTGGAAGATAGCTATTTAAATCGACTGTTTAAATTAAATTCAACTAAATTATTTCTAGACGTTTCTAGATCGAACGGCCAAACGATGAATCCAAACGCTACGAGATTTGAAATCCGATAATAATACAATATTACGGATCCAATGGAACTGGTTTCTTCGAATTCCAAGACTGTGCCTCGGAAAGCTATTTTAAAATATCGATTTAAACAAAAAAATTCAAAACTGAACAAAATAATTCCGAATCAAATTCTAAAGCTTCCATTATCTCCAGTATTATCGATATGAATTTTCGAAGCCTTTAAATTATTTTTAACCAGCTTAAAAATCAAGATTCAAATTTTTACCCAACTTCAGTAAATTAAATTCAATAATTTAATTGTCAAATTCATATTCATAATTAAAACTCAAGTTAAACTAATCTCTAAATATTTAAAATCAATTAAATATTTCGATTTCAAATGTTCAAAATTCTGGGTCGTCATATCGTTTCCCCCTTCAAAGAATTTCGTCCTGAAATTACTAGTTAAGAAGAATGATCCTTGACCCATTTGCTATCTTTCCAAAACTAAATAGTTTTATCAACTTGCCCAAAACAAATCTTTTTATCAAAGATCCATTATTACTTTAACTAACTTTCCAAAGTCTTCCATAGGTTTCAAACAACAATGTTTTCTTTAACAATTCAAATTTTAAACTTTCAAAATTTTCTCAAAATTTTTCTAACTCCCTAAATTTTTGAAATATTTCGCCAGCGTCTCCTTTGCGTGGCTAGCTCGGTACGACTACCAAATGGCACCACAGGCCCCCAGATTTCAAAAAGAAAACGAAAAGCCAAGTGGCTAGACAAGAAAATCATCAAATTTCATACTGAAATTTAAATACATATTTTTGTCGAGCAATTCAATTTTATCTTCGAAATCAAAATCCAATTTATCCTTTGTCTTTAACACAACTGTATATCCTGATATCCGTAATATCCAATTTCAACATTCAAAAACATTTTTTTTGCACATTTCTTTACAAAAGTTTGAATACTTACTTCTTATACCATTTTTACTTCACTATTGAAGTTATGTATCCATTTTCATTCAATCTCACATTTTTAATTTTACTTGAATTTAATTTTCTCTTTCAATTCTATTTGGATTCAATTTATCCTTTGAATCTCGAATTTTATCGATTATCTTTCATTCACAACTGACTCATAACATTAATTTTAAATTAGTTTCATTTACTAATTCATTCCAATTCATTTTATCTCAACCCCTTTTTCACCTTTATTATCTTTAGTTCACTTCGAACTAATTTTACAACTTCATTTTATTTCACACAATTCAAATTGGTTTTCAGTATTCAGTTTCAATTTCAATTTTATTATTTTGTTCATTCCCAAAAATTTATTTTCAATTCACTATTTTGGTTTATAACCACTTATATTAAACTGGAGTTCAAATTCCATATGAATTTAATTTGCCTCTCATTTATAATTATTGAATTCGATTCATTTCAAATCATATTCAATTTCGTCATTCCTTTAATTAGTTTTTATTTACTAATTTCATTTCAATATTTCACTTTGTTTAATACAAACCAAATTCAATTCTAATTCCAGATCTATTTACTTACAAATTCGAAATGAATTTCAACATTCAATTCACTTTCATGTACTTGCAATTGCAAATTTATTTATTCATTCACAATTTCATTTTCCACCTTTATAGATTTTGTTCCAATCATTTAGTCTATTAGACTTCTCAAATTCACCTTCATACAAATTAACTCAAATTTTCAATCTCAATTCTTTTATTCAATTTTCATTTTTCATTCCACTTGAATTAAATTTTCCTTCGAACTTATTTTATTTCCACATTTACTTTTATCTAACTTCTCTTTAAGTTAGATTTTTATTTTAACAACTTCAAACTTTACAAGTTGTCAACTTAATGATATTCCATAAATATTTTATTTAACATTCCAGAGTCTTTTCAACCTTTCAAAAATCATTTTTTTTGAAATCAATTCAAATTTTCTTTTGAATTTCCAAAACCCAAACTCAGTTTTGCAAACAACTTTCATTTAAAATAATTCGGCAACAATTCCTCTCCTAGAAACCCGAAAATGAACTTCAATGATGCTGCAGTCATCACCGAAGTTATTTTCCAGCGACCGAAAATAGTTTAGAGTTTTTATCCTTTCAAAAACGTTTTTCCAATACCTTGAAAACTATTTCCAATCCCAAAAGGAATTTAATTTCCAAACTTCCTGAATTTCAAATATTTTCAAGAACATTTCTAAATATTTCTCTGGAAATCATTTCAAATTATAAATCACATTTACAATTTATATTCTCAAATTCCATTTGTATGTGAATTTATTCCTTAACTTTGGAGTTATGATTTCAATTTCCTACTCAAATGATAATAATATTATCACTTCCTAATAATCAAGCATCCATATACTATATAATTTACAAAGATTATTTCCTTTATCTACGAAAATAGTTTTGGGTAAAATTATTCCCTTCACCCTATTTTAAAACAATATCGTGTCGATTTGTTCTGTACGAGTATTTAGAGATCCCTATCGATAAAGTTGTACAGACTATATCGACCAGAATCCATATACCACTCAACAAACCAATCATCACAATAAAAAACAATTTTTATATTCACTAACAAATACGCGCTCATATCTATTAATACACTCAAACTCATTCTAGAGTACTAATTTCTCTATCTCTAATGAGTAACACCCAGCAGAGCCAAGGTTGTCGCTTAACCAATTGCTCTGATACCAAATTGTAACGACCCGACCTTTCGACGCCCGGATGTCGACATCGATACGTCCACTATATCTAATGCCGCACAGTCGAATGTCGGAAAACCGAACCGTTATGGTTAAAGAAGAAAGAGGTAGAAGAAGAAAATAGAACAATAACAGAATCTCACATATCACAGCGGAACAAATATAATAGACAAATGAATATCTTTAAAACAAAGAACTATATCAGTGATTACATTACATCACATTACATTATCAGAGTGTTACAACAACAAACAGCGGAAAAGAATATAACATATACAAGTGATACGCTTCGCCATCCAGCTTGCTCCTGATCTCCATAGCATCTCTTTTTCGACTTCGCTCCAGAATAATGATAACCTGACTATAGGCTGCCCGTGTGGAAAACTGTAGGCACCAGAGTTTAGAAAGGGAACAATAAAATCCAGGTCAGTCGTGGGACTGGTATGAGATCTTAAAAATGGTTATTTTTAACAAAGAAAATAAAAGAAATCCACTATGCTTTTGGAAAATGAAACTACCATAAGGCCTCCCGGCACAAACACAATGCAATCGCAGACTTGGGGGAGATTTCTTCTTATGTTAGTCAAACATGCTTGATACGCAAAAATCCTTTTTAATATTATTATTAGTGCATAGTGTGGAAAACATTTTGAAAGTATAATATTAATCCTAGCCAGCATAGGTACCATTATATTATGCCTACTATAGCTACCTCCCAAGGAGGCAGGTTATACAATTGCAATCGTAAAGGGCTCGTATTGTTTCTTTGGATTTCCAACAAATGGTCAGGCTAAGGAACATCCTATTGCCACATGGGTACGCCTCTGGAGGGACGTCCCAAGAACCTAACCGGATCTCTACCAACACAAGGTCGAGTTACCTCTGTAACTAGGTAACTACTACATGAGTATCCATCCCCCGGCCATTTGCGACCTTTATCCGAGGATCCTCAACACCAACAACCACAAAGTAATAAATTTGCAGCATCAACATAGGTAGAATATCTGGGCTCCATACCATGATACTACCCTTTTCCAGAAGGAAATGACATACTCTCAAGGGGAGCTACCGCCAAATAACCTTGTCGCATCCTTCCTGTTTTGACCATTTTCGGGTTGTGAGGTCCGACGAGGTCTCGTCCACAAAGCTACACTTCTCACAAAGTCATGCTTTGATCAACAAATGATCAGCAGCACTTCGTATGTCACATTACCAAATTGGGAATATATCACTAATAACCATCAACTACATAACCTCTGAGCTCGTACGTCTCAGAGAAGGGTGTTAAGCTAAGAGAATAAATTCTCCGCCACCAACAGAAATGTATTTGATAGAAATCAGCTTTATATCTCAAAGTGTAATGTCAAACACACATCCATACAAGTCCGTTCTGGGATCGAATGGAACCGAAGGCACTTCAAAGAAGCCCTTGCAAAATCCGGATATTCACTAATCACGTCCGGAATCCCCATCACAAAGTGTGATAAAATCTCTATACCGAAGCAACTCGGTGCAGAGACATTCGACAGGTAATCCTTTCGCTTTCAAAAATACCCGGTCTTCAACACCATCTTCAAATGCATCCCATTTCATCGTATCATTATTCGAAATGGGTTTTATGACACAAGGTCCTCTCCCGGCTAATCCGAATAATGAGCGCTTATTTTTAAAAATAAGTGTTACATTCAGATTTCAAACAAATCACAACAAATTTCCACTTTGATCTTTAAAATATAAGATCCATCACCATCACAAAGGTTCGATGTGGGTTTCGAATATCCGATTGGAATGACTCCCAGTCGCGTCGAAATTCTAATGCAATTAAAAGACCAATATTGATAGTCGGTTATTAACTATTAATCATTATTCACAACAATTACCAGATTTAAATAATTTTCCCAATTATTTATTTTCAACATATCTTCGCAAGGTATATTTTCAAATTTCAACCTTTTAAAAACAAATTTTAAATCAATTTCCGTATTTTAATCCTTTGAAAACAAATTTAATTCATTTTCCTTATGCGGAAAATATTTCCAAATATTAATTCATTTCCACTGAAAATCTGCCGAGTTAAAATAATTCAAAATAATTTAAAATGCTTATCAAAATATACTTAGAGATATTTAAAATAAAACTATTTTGAAACACTTTTTTAAATATTAGTTATGAAAATACTATACTAATATTTTATATAAAAATTCAGGTCCAAAACTAATTTTAAAATAAACTAATAGATAGGATATAACCATTTAAATATCCAATTTCTAAAATAAATATTAATTTAAAATTTTAAATAATCATTTCTATAACGGTTTAAAATATATTTTACATTAAAGATTTTCAAAATAACCTATGTAAATAAATTTTTTCCAAACATTCTATCCTTAAACCATCTTTACAACTTCAATCTATATTTATAAACTATATTGAAAACATTCTCGGCTTTCAGGGGAAAGTACACATTCCATTCTAAAATGGTTCATTCAAATCAATTTATAAATCTTTCTGGATTTATTTTAAATTTACGTTCCAAATCCGAAAATTCCTTTCCACACTTTTAAAAATAAACAATATTTATTTTTAAAACAAATTTCCCTTTCTTTTAAAAAATTCCCATAGTGAATCTTAAATTTTCCAATATCCACAGATATACTATTTTCAAATCAATTCCCAAATGCTCACTTTCAACACCAAATCCATTTTCAGAATTGGTTTCCCAAAATTTATTTTTAAACATCAAGTCAATTTTATATCGATTTCCCAAATACTTATTATTTTTACCAAATCAATATCAAATTGATTTTCTAGTTTATTTTCAAAACATCAAATCAAATTTTAAATTGATTCACAAATTTATTTCAAACACCAAATTAATTATCTTTTGAAACAAATTCCTTCTTTTAAATTTATTCAATTTTCTAAAATTAATTTAATATAAATTTTCTACTAAATTTCAAAAGTCCAATTTTTATTTATTTCCGGTACCTACGATACCAAAAATATATTCGGCTAAATTTTAGCCTTCAACAGTTTAAATCACAAATAGCCACACACAGATTATAAATAATCAACATGCAATATTGAAACAAATTCAATTATTTGAGGAATCCAGTTGGATCCCTCCAACCTGTTATCCCTGCATCCACACACGTTAGCACAACGATTAAATACCAATTCCACTTCGAGGTGGAATATCGCGATATATGGGATTTATAAAATATCATATGCTATTACGCGGCGCATAGGGTCTCATCTGCTATATAATGTAGGAAATCAACAACTCCAAATACATATATAATACCAATTCCACTTCGAGGTGGAATATCGCGGTATATGGGTTTAAATATAATATCATCCGCTATTATGCGGCGTATAGGGTGTATTTCAATACAAATGATACTAAATTATCATCCAAGCATACAATCAACAATTTAAATTTAACTATCACAATTCAACAATCAATCAATAACTAAAATTTCAATTATTAAAATTTGAGTGAGAAGATCTCACATTTGCTTCTTTATTTTGCAATCCATTTCCAATTTGACTTGTTTCTCGATTTTAGACCTTCCTTATGCACCCCTGAAACGAAACTTGCCAAGCGCTGACTGCCCTTTCTTCCTAGTGTCGCCGCCATACCTGGCCACTGCCACCATTGTGATTATGCTGTCGCTGCACTTCCTGCCCCATTGCGACCTCAGGCCTAACACCCTCTTCCCAAATATGCTAGAACATGAACAGTAGCTCTAAGCTCCACCTTGTCTCGCAATCGAGGTCGACCCAAACAAATTGACAGCAAACTGCCGATAATTGCCTACTCTTCCTCCAAGACGCAACCACTCGAAACTACGCCAGCATCCAGGCTCGCACGCTTTATCATGGCCATCCACCGTCCTCTCCTTGAATCGCGATTAAGATTTTCCCTCGTCTACCTCATCTCGCCATGTCACAATGCCACAGTCGCTGTTACCTCCCTATCACCAACAGCTATCAATCACCTCTCCTTCTTTTAATCGTGACATCGCCTGCCTTTGAACTCGATCGCACGTTTTTTTAGCCAATAGAAAAATCATGATTTTGGGTTTTGATTCATTTTTTTTAATGTTTTCGATCCCCAAAAAGGAGATAAGGCATCGTGCTTAATAAGATTGGAGAATATTGGCTTCTAGTATAAGATAGGCCGATTATAGGAGATAATAGAGTTTGACTTTGAAGCTTTAAATGTTATACTATAATCAAAATATCTCGCTTAAAATAATTATAAATTCTGAACTCCTATCGAGGCATGCCGCCTAGCATTTCTAATGTTATAACCCTATTCCGAACCTAATAGAACAAATCCCGGGCTCCAATTTGATCGTATGCGGAAGATAGCTATTTAAATCGACTAATCAAATTAAACTCAACTAAATTATTTCTAGACGTTTCCAGATCGAATGACCAAACGATGAATCAAACGCTACGAAATTTGGAATCCGATAATAATACAGTATTACGGATCCAATGGAACTGGTTTTGTGGCATACCGAGACCGTGCCTCGGAAGGCTATTTTAAAATATCGATTTAAACAAAAAAAATTCAAAACTGAACAAAACAATTCCAAATCAAATTCTAAAGCTTCCATTATCTCCAGTATTATCGATATGAATTTTCGAAGCCTTTAAATTAATTTTAATCAGCTTAAAAATCAAGATTCAAATTTTTACCCAACTTCAGTAAATTAAATTCAGTAATTTAATTGTCAAATTCATATTTATAATTAAAATTCAAGTTAAACTAATCTTCAAATATTTAAAATTAATTAAATATTTCGATTTCAAATGTTCAAAATTCTGGGTCGTCGCAAGAGGAAAGAGGTTAGGCATGTGCAAGGAGAGCTGGAAATGTCTTGGACATGAGCTAAGGTGTATGGTGGTGATGGTCGTGAACCTAGGGGATGGGTTTTTGTGATGGACTTGAGTATTAAGAGGAAGAGGGTGTGTTAGTAGGAAGTGTTTGGATGATTGAATGTTGGTAGGAAGTGTTTGGGTTAAACAAAAGCGAGTTAATCTCACTTTGAATGAAAAAATAAATTGATAATTACATGTTGAATAAACATGTTAATATTGCTTGCTATTATTAATGATAATATACACTAACTACTTAATGATCCTTGATTATATGCTTCAAAAAGTATGTAATTTGCTAAAGTAGTTACCTTATAAAACTTTGAAAGGTAGTTTAATTTAAGTATATTCGAATGTTTAATATGGACATGTTGATTATATGTTAATACATGGTTAGTAGTAATATGGGTTGAATTTGGAATCATATATGTGTATAAAATAGAATGACACTAAATATTGAATTCGATATGGAATCGTCTGTATAGCGATAACTGCTATAAACACACTTTGAAATCTCTTAACTTTAATTTGTGAAAAGTGGTGATTAAAGAACATATTTTTATATAACTTGTTTTGGTTGATTTACACACTTCTATAAGTGTTCTTAAAACCAAAGTATTTTTTTCGAAAAATCACAGAAAATGTAACCAAAGTGAAGAAAGATTGGGTCGCTATATCGATGCTTTTAAATAAATTTTTTTTAGAAAATAACTTTTTATAGAAACTTTCTTAAAGGTTTCTTTATGATTTTAACAAGTTAATAATATATATTTTTATTGTAACAGTTTTGAAGTTAAATTCAATTGATAGTTAGTTGAACGAAGATGCAAAAGTTATAGCGAAATAATCACTACATGAGCACTTCGGTAAAATTTCTTATTTTTAGGAAATTCTGTAAAATAATTAAAAGAATTCTTTGGGATTTTCTTCATGTTTTCAAGTAACCAAAGCATACTATCTGATGTAAAAATAATGGACCTAAAAGCTATTGTTAAGGTATTGAAAATTAGATAGCATTTCTAGAAATGCTACCTTTGCTATTTGAAACCATAAATTGTTTCAAATGATTTTTAAGTTATGTATTTTTCTCTAATCTTTTTACAGCTATGTTTAACTTATAATAGAGTGTTTTAAAATTGATTTCAAGTATAAATATGTTTTAATAATCTTATAAGTCTTGAAGAAGGTAATTAACTTTGCTTAACGTTGAAAGCCAACAAGTAGACTTTTCAGTTTCTGAGATTCAAGAGTGAAGTGTCTAGGCAAGGTTTTGATGAAACCAGTGCTTTAACTTACCTGGCTTCACTCTTGGGTGAGGAATAGAATAAGTTGAAGTGCTGGGAATGAATTAAGTATACTTCATCAACGACATCCATTTAGCAAAATAAATCCCCATTACGCTATTATATAAAATTGGACATATATTTATATGTACAGTTAATTTTTCTTTATGTGTTATTATTCAATTTGTTGAATTATTCATAATAATGTGTTGTTACTATTGCTTGTTTGATCGTTTCAATTGTGCTCGGCCAGTTTATGAGCAATTAAATTCCATTTGCATGGATTGGATAGATGCGAACACCTTGTGATTAGATTTCCACAGTTTGATTATAAGGTATTCGATGAAAATATTTGATTAAAAAATTATTATAATAAAAGATGTTTATTACAATTTTAAAGATGTTTATCTTATATGTGAAATGGTTTATTTGAAAAGAAATAGAAATAATTGGAAATGAATATTTTTGGAGCGAGTAAATATTTTGAAGTGATTTTATATAAAAGTGATTTACGTATAGGTATTTATAAAATGTGTTTTATAAATAATTTTTTTTAATAACTTAAATCTCGGTGGTTTGAGATTGATTTTGAAAAGATTTTGGGAAAATAAATAATACTATGATTAAAAGTATTTGTGATAAATAATTCAAAATGATTTGTCACTTCGAGAAACAAAATGATTTGTTATGTTACCAATGATTCAGGTAACTCGTAACTAAAAAGTGGGAAAAAGGGTGGTTTAACCCTTAGTATAGTCTACTCTTTGTATAGAGGGATAAACTTTGTTTATTCATCTTGTAAAGGCTGGGACTCGGTTGCCTTTTTATTGGGAGAAATATTTCGATCTGGTTGCATATATTTTGATATGCTTTATAGGAGAGTATTTTTGGATTTCCAAATAAATATATCAAATACACCATTGTATTATTATACAGTGTAATTGATACCGGTTTTGAAAAGGTTTTGACTTAAACTCTGAAGAAAAGTATGATTTGATAATAAAAGATATGTATTATTATTTCGAAAGGATTTGAAATGAAATCAGAAATTTAGTCGAAGAGATTGTTTTTGAAAAAGTTTCTTCAAAAGAGATTATTTTTGAAAATAATAAAGTTAATTAGATTTCATAAATCTAAATGTGAAGATTAAGCTTAAGTGTGTAGTTTGGGAATTGCATCTTTGTTTATGCATCATAGGCCCCTTGTGTCCTATTTATGAATAGGAGGACTATAGTGGCTTGATCCTGTATCTAATTGGGTATCCAGTTAGATAGGGATATGTAGGCTGTCGCAAGTGGTAGTGACGCAGCTCCGATAATGATGTATCTTTTTTCTGTTTATTGTCTGTTAATCATCATGTGTTATTGTATTATTTCTACTTATCATTTTATTCTGCATTGACATGTTTATTGTGTTTGCAGATAAGGATATTGTGCATCTCTCATCAGAGTTGTGCAGTAGTAGATTTATTATATTTGTATTTGAGTTTTCTTTGTATTAAAGCAAACCTTGTAGAATAAATAATTAGAACTCCAGTAAGTTGTAGATTTCACCCTACAAGTGGAGGGGGGGTTGAATAGGGTGATACTAATAATTATAAAAATTTAATGCGGAAGTATAAAATAATCGCAACACCAATAATAGCAGAATAATAGCAGCATATATAATACCAGAATATAAAAAGCAGGAATAAGACAATACAGATTTACCCAACTTCGACAAAACTCGACCGACGTGTTGCCCCCAAGGTTTCTACTAGAAATCAGGTAGTCAGATGCATACACATGTAAACTCACGACACCCGATACCGACAAACCTAACTCTATGCTCAAAACCCTGCCAGAACTCAGCCACTGAGTTGTGAATTCTCAAGTTCGTCCCCTAGTCACACGATTAGAAATTACAATTGTTTAAAAGTAAATTACAAATAAAAAACTTAAAAATTAAGAACCCTAATTTAAAAATCTAAAGCCCAAAATAATTATGCCCGCCCAAAAATAAGCAAGGGATAAAAAAATTTCCCCTTCTTCTTTTTAATTATCGGTCTCTATTCTTTTTCATATCTGCTTTTTTTTCTCGAGAAAAGGTTACCTCGTTCCTCTTCGATAAATTGCGGTTCCTATGAAATTGGAATCGCCGCCTATATCTGATCAATTGCAGTGATTATCTCATCTGTTTGACTTGGACAGTTGATCCTCTAGCTGTAATATGATTTCGATCGATCCAATTTGATCGAGTTTGAACTGAATATGGTATGTGTTTTATGCTCTTTCCTTACTGGCTAATTTTCTTGAACTCGATGATTTTAGTGCCGATGATGTAGATGGTTTAAATACGATTCGAATTCCTATAATTTCGTTTGAATATATTTACTTGAATTCGTTAATTGATTTTTCTCGGCCACTTATTTTTAATTGAGTGCTGGTGGTTTGTATTGACTTGTTCAAATTCGTATATTTTATGTTTACTGGATTAGCATGGCTTTGATTTTGAACTTGCTCGATACCTTGGTCACCACAGCTTTGATTTTGATCTTAGTTGATATCTTGGTCACCATGGCTTTGAATTCTCTAACATTTAAACTTGACTTTGGTCGTGGTTGACTTCGGCCATTTGAAATGATTTCTACTGCGACACTTTGACTTGTTCAATTGTGTTACTCTCTGACTTCTTCGCCTTAATCAATTTGAGAAATAAAACTTCTCTGACTTTTTTTCACACAGCATTGTTTATTCATATATGCATATCCTACTTATTTTCTTGTTCTACTTGAAGTGTGTCATCATATATAATATGTGTGTATGTGTGTTTGTTGAATTTCACTGCACTTGTATCGGTCCATTGTCGTATTGCTTTGGTCTAGTTTGCATTTGCTTTGGATTGATTGCTGCTTGGTTGCACTATCCATTTACCTGGCATCATCTGCATACATGTTGACTTTGCATATATATATATATATATATATATATATATATATATATATATATATATATATATATATATATATATATATGTCACTCTGTTTCACTTGAGTCCTGTTGTCACTGCATACATGATTGAAGTTGTAGCTTTTCTTGCATATAGTTTTTTTATTTCATCGTTCTCTTATGTTTGGTCTTCGAGCCAGTTCATGTAATGTCTGCACTTGATTGCATTTAGTCTGATTGATGGTTTGCTTCATCAACTTGTATTTGCATGCTTGGATTTTTCATGTGTCTGCACTTCTGTTGTAGTTTGCATTTTTGTGACCTAGTCATTTCTACTTGCATGCATGCATACATTTATGTATGTATATACGTTGCTGTAATCATTTGTTGTGTATACTTGGTGCTTGAATTTGTTTCATGCCTCATTGTTTTCATCTCTGTTGCATTTGTATCTGGTCCACCACTTTTTTTCTGTGCATATATACCTTGTTGTACCAGTGTGTACATTTGAGCACTTTGTATTGTTGTCTATGTCTTTGAGCTAGGGTAGTTTGGTTGTGCTGCACTGCTCTGTACTGATATTTAAGTCTTGGTTTTGTTTGCATTGAGTTGTTGGGCCACTTGGTTGAACATGTGCACTTTTTTCCTGACCCATTTCCATCGATGTTGTTGTGGACTTAAAACTATAGATCTGGTTGCATTGGTCATTGTTAGTAAACTTCATGTAGTCTGGTGGCTTTACTTTGGTATTTTCAGTCTTTATTTCTGTTTAGTTGCCAGGTTAAGTTGCTTTATTCTTTTCACTTCAAGTCTGAGTTGCATATGAGCTTTGGGTTGTAGCCTCGAGCCAGTTTGCATTTGAACTTTGTTGCACTGTATATTCCATTTATATTCTAGAACCAATTTCACTTGTGTTCTAGTTATGTTCATTTTCTCTTTGAACTTTGTACATGTTGAAAGGTTTATTGATGTACTGTGTTGAATTCTGGTTGACACTTGAGTTTGTTTTTCCATTGGCATGTGTTAGGAAATTTGTTGAGTCTTGTTGGACGGTCTAGCCTCTGCGTTGAACCTAGCTTTGGCTTGGGTTTGACCTTGTGCTCGTATCGTGACTGGAGTTGAACCTAGCTTTGGCTCGGGTTTGACCTTGTGCTCACCTGTCCCTGTAATTTTATCAAGTGTACATTGGTATGCACGGCCTTATGGCATGTACAGTGATACACCATGCATGTCATAAGCTGTTTGTGTATGATGAATTCGAAATGAATATGATAATGAACAACCCAAATAACTGAGGCAAATAGGATTTTTTAAAATATATTTTATTTTACACTGCATAAACATTTCTTTTTCAATTTTACTAGGTCAGTGTTTTCATTGCAGATAATTCAGATGTTAGATTCAATCTAGAATAGAGTCGAAGATAAATACAAGTGAATGAGTGATATGTAGTGAGGTGCAAATGTGTAGTGAAAAAATGTATTATAATTTGAAATTGTATTATAATTGAAATTTTGTATATATAGTGAGAGTAAAAAATTTGTACTACTCAAAATTGTAATAAAATATTTATTTGAATAAAATATCTGTTTGAGTTTAAATTCTGTGTTATTTATTTTATTGAGCAAAAATTTATTTAATTATGTGAAAATAAAATAGTACATTAATAAATACATTTAAATGAATATATATACATATATATATATTTATTATCATCAAACAAAAATCATATACTATCATATTCAAAAATCTCCCCCTTTTGATGATAACAAACATACATTTAAGATTTTGAATTTATTAAATGTATTTGATCATTCAATTCGCTCCCCCTATTTGAATGCTCCCTCTCAACACAAAACTCCTACACCAAACTCCCCCTTCATATATGCATGAAAATAAATAAAATATGCAAATGAACCTAGATGCAAATAGAAAATACGAAATAAAATATTTGACCTTTCTTTTCCAAAATCCTAACTCTTTTCTCCCCCTTTTGTTATCAGCAAAAGAGTAATAATGTTATAAAACAGAGATAAAGTGACATACATTAATACAACATTAATACCTAATAAAGTATAAATATTAAATTTCAATAAAAAATGAAATAAAAATCATAAATATTCTGTTTGATGTATATTCCACTTTAGAATGATAGGGATGATGTCATTATATAAAACCATATAGTTGTGTCTATCTGTGGTATATTTATGTCAGGAATTTTAATATCTACTAATCGTGCATAACCGTTAGGATTTTTAAATGAGATTAGTAGAATTCCTAATTTTTATATAAAAAATATATTCAAGTATCTTCTAAACACGCATAACCGTAAGGACTTTTAAATGAGATTAGAATCAGCTTATTTATTTAATAATTAATTTTGATATGTGTTCCATACATGCATAACCATGAGGACTTTTAAATGAGCATGAAAGCACATAATAAAAAATTCCAAGTAATTCACCCATGCATAACCGCGAGGACTTTTAAATGAGAGTGAATACTTTGGATATTTTTACTGCTAAAAATATAATAAAATGAAAGCTAATAATTTCCCGTCTAAAATACCACATATTGACATACTATATTGGATTTGGATGAGTGATGATTGATAGAAATATGATAGAATTAGAAATGGTCATGAAATTTTTGCCAACAAAAAGTTCATATAACTCTTGTTTAAATTTCTAAAGAAATTTACTAAATATGCTGTCTCAACTTATAATATATGATCAATATCAACACTCATCGCTTTTTCAATCAATATTTATCTTTTTGATAATCAGTAGGGAGTCGTATTAGTTGATGTAGTCATTTAAAATCAAATTCAAGAATAATTAAAATGGCTAATCTGAAACAAGGTCGAAAAAAAATATTTTCTGGAAGGGGTTTTATAAAAGAAAAAATGTTTGCTAATTGAAAATCAGTTGATATGAAAAATATGCAGATATTTTCTTTAATAGATGTGATGCATCTAATGAATGTCTCACCATAAATCACGTTCCATCAGTAATTTTTCTATCAACTAGATTACCGGTGTAATCTGCATCCGAAATTTCCTTTGACTCAATATTATCATTTATTGGATATTATAGACCAGACCGTGATGTTGCAACAAATACCTTAAGATCTTTTTACACCATTTAAATGAAATTATTTTGGATTTGAATTGAAGCCTTGGCAATAAACAAACAGTGAATATAGAGTCGGCAGTAAAGTAACCAAATTTATCATCATAAATAAATAAAACACTATCATTATTCCAAACAATTTTATGTGAAATAGTTCAAAGACTCTTGAGGTACTTATAGTGTTCTCGGCATAAAAAAAATATAATTGGCCAACAATTTTGCATAAATTAGAATCATTATTAACATTCATTATCACATAACTGGCTGATTTAATTCAGATTATGGTGTAGATTTTCATATTTAATAAATCATTCAAGATGAATATACGGTTACCTATTTTACCTTTACCAATAATATTTCGTTGTTGCCCATTGTGATTCCGCCACCTTTATACTAGGCTAAGAAACTTTGATTTGTTGCCTGTTGTGTGCCTGGGACAGCCAATATCCAGGTAACACTGTTTTTGTTCCTCAGTCTGCCACCACACCTTGCTTGGTTCGTCATCATCACTGTCAGTTATATCACCTCGAAGTCACAGATTTGCCTTTTCACTCTCACTGCTAGTGCTTTTATCATCTTCATCAGTTTCATCCCAAGTGGCTATAAAACTTCTCCTTTTTGGTTTTTTCCTTGGCTAAACCGATTCTAAGAATGATTAGGCTTGATATGACCAGGTTTGTTGCACTTGTGAAAAATGATCTCCTGTTCTTCTAAGTTGTCTAGTGCGTTGCCTATTCTGCTTTTCTATTGTTGATTTAGAGCTGGATTTTCGTATTTGTGGTCCAATTTTTGAATCACTTTATTAGTATGCTAGCTCAGCTACACCATCATCATCATCATCATCATCATCACTTTATGTTGTTCCTTTAGAGCTATTGATTTTTTTGAGTATCACCTCCTCCGTGTTCTTCCTTGAATTTCATTTCTAGCTCATAAGTGGTGAGATTTCCAATGATTTCTTAAACTTTGATTTTTTTCAAATCTTTTGATTCTTGAATGGTAGTAACTTTTTCTTGAAAATTCCGTGGAAGGACTCTGAGGATTTCTCATACTATTTCCAATTCCGTGTATGGTTTTCCGAGATCTTTTGATTTGTATACGATATTGGAAAGTCGTCCGTACATCTCTTTGACATTTTCTTCCTCAGCCATTGAGAAATTCTCGTATTCGCTACTCTGCATAGCAAGGCGAGATTCCTTGACTTAAGATGTTCCTTTACGGGTCACTTCAAGTGTGTGTTAGATTTCCTACGCAATTAGACAATGTGAGACACGATCAAATTTGATTTGATCCAATGAACAAATAATAGAATTCATACCTTTAGCATTAGCATTTTGTAGTCTATTTCAAGATCTGTCCATTGATTCGCCGGTTTATCTATTTCCTGATTATCTACCATTATAGTTGGGGTCCTATAACCTGTCTCAACAATATTCCAAGCATCAATGGTTTTCAGAAAGATTTTCATTCTATTTTTCCAGTAAGCATATTCACCACTGAACACTGGTGATGTAACTATAGATTGATCATCAGCAAAAGCATTATTAAAAGAAGTCACTTTCAAAATTCAAATTATTAAAACAAAAATTGGTTTTTTAAAAATTAAAATTTAAAAAAAAAATTGACTTTTGTTCCTAGCTCTGATACCACTTGTAGGATTGATTTCACCCTTAATGAGGGGGGAGGGTGAATAGGGTGATACTAATAATTATAAAAGTTTAATGCCGAAATATAAACTAATCGCAACACTAATAATAGTAGAATAATAGCAGCACAGATAATAGCAGAATTTAAAAAGCAGAAATAGAACAACACAGATTTACCCAGCTTCGGCAAAACCCTGCCTACATGCTGCCCCTAAGGTTTCTACCAGAAATTAATTAGTAAGACGCTTACATACGTAAACCCTTGACACCCGCTACCAACTAACCTAACTCCATGCGCAAAACCCTGCTACAACTCAGCTACTGAGTTGCGAATTCTTGAATTACACCACCGTAGTTCGTCCCCTAGTCAAATGACTAGAAATTACAAACATTTAAAAGTAAATTACAAATAAAAAACTTAAAACAATAAAACCCTAATTTAAAAATCTAAAGCCCAAAAGAATTATGCCGGCCTAAAAATAAGCAAGTGATAAAAATATATTCCCTTCTCCTATTTAATTATCGGTCGGTATTCTTTTTTGTATCTGCTTCATTTTCCTTTGCTTGAGAAATGGCTGCCTCGTTCCTCTTCAATAAATTAGGGTTCCTGTGAAATTGGAATTTCCTCCCATATTTGATCAATTGCAGTGATTATCTCCTTTGTTTGACTTGGACAATTGATCCTATAGCTGTGATATGATTTCGATCAAGCCAATTGATCGAGTTCAAACTGAATTCGGTATGTGTTTTATGCTCTTTGCTTTATGGGTTAATTTAATTGAACTCGTTGATTTTAATACCGATGATGTAGATGGTTTAAATAGGACTCAAATTCCTATAATTTCGTTCGAATATATTTACTTGAATTTGCCAATTGATTTTTCTTGGCCACTGATTTTTGATTGAATGCTGCTGATTTGTACTAACTTGTTCAAATTCGTATATTTTGTGTTTACTTGATTATTACAGCTTTGATTTTGAACTTGCTTGATTCCTTAGTCACCACTATGTTGAATTCTCTGACATTTAAACTTGACTTTGGTCGTGGTTGACTTCGGCCATTTGAAATGATTTCTACTATGACACTTTGATTTGTTCAATTGTGTTACTCTCTAACTTCTTCGGCTTGATAAATTTGAGAAATAAAAACTGCTCCGATTTTTTTTCACACTGCAATATTTATTCGTATATTCATATCCTACTTATTTCCTTGTTCCACTTGAAGTGCGTCATCATGAATGTACATATATACATATGTATGTGTGTATGTGTTTGTTGAATTTCACTGCACTTGTATCAGTCCATTGCCGTGTTGCTTTAATCTAGTTTGCATTTGTTTTGGATTAATTGCTGCTTGGTTGCACTGTCTATTTACCTAGCATCGTCCTTTGTAGTACTTTGTAATCTACTTATGCACTTTGTTGCATACATGTTGACTTTGCATATATATATTTGTCACTCTGTTTCACTTGAGTCTTGTTGTCACTGCATACATGATTGAAGTTACAACCTTGCTTGCATACAGTTTGGTTCCTTCATTGTTCTCTTGTGTCTGGTCTTCGAGCCAGTTCATGTAGTGTCTGCGCTTGATTGCGTTTAATCTGATTGATGGTCTGCTTCATCGACTTGTATTTTCATGCTTGGAGTCTTCATGTGTTTGCACTTCTGTTGTAGTTTTCATTTTTGTGAGCTAGTCATTTCCACTTGTATGCATACATACCTTTATGTATGTACATATGTTGTTGTGATCATTTGTTTTGTATATTTGGTGCGTGGATTTATTTCATGCCTTATTTTTTTCATCTCTAGTGCATTTGTATCTTGTCCACCACCTTTTGTCTGTGCATATATACGTTGTTGTACTGGTGTGCACATTTGAGCACTTTGTGTTGTTGTTTATGTCTTTGAGCCTGGGCAGTTTGGTTGTGCTGCACTGCTCTATCCACTGATATTTGAGTCTGGGTTTTGTTTGCATTGAGTTGTTGAGCCACTTGGGTGAACAAGTGCTCTTTTTGCCTGACCCATTTCCATCGATATTGTTGTGGACTTGAAGCTATAGCTCTGGTTACATTGGTCATTGCTAGTAAACTTTATGTAGTCTGGTGGCTTCACTTTGGTATTTGCTTCTTTATTTATATTTGGTTGTCAGGTCTAATTGCTTCATTCTTATCACTTTAAGTTTGAGTTGCATATAAGCTCTGGGTTGTGGCCTCGAACAAGTTTGCATTTGAACTTTGTTGCACTGTATATTCCATTTGTATTCTGGAACCAGTTTCACTTGTGTTCTGGTCATCTTCATTTGCACTTTTAACTTTGTACATGTTGAAAGGTTTATTGATGTACTGTGATGAATTTTGGTTGACACTTGAGTTTATTGTTCTACTGGCATGTGTTAGTACATTTTCATGAGTCTTGTTGGACTGTCAAGCCTCTTAGTTGAACGTAGCTTTGGCTTGGGTTTAACCTTGTGCTCATATCGTGACTTGAGTTGAACCTAGCTTTGGCTCAGGTTTGACCTTGTCCTCACCTATCCCTGAAATTTTATCACGTATACATCGGTCTGCACGGCCTTGTGGCATGTAAAGTGATACACCATGCATGTCACAAGCTATGCATGTATGATGAATTCAAATTGAATATGATGATGAACAATCCAAATAACTAAGGCAAATAGCATTTTCAAAAACACATTTTATATTACACTGCATAAATATTTATTTTTCAATTTTAATGTGTCAGTGTTTTCTTTGCAGATAATTTAGATGCTAGATTCAATCTGGAATAGAGTTGAAGATAAATAGAGTGAATGAGTGATATGTAGTGTGGTGCAAATGTATGGTGAATTTTTTTATTATAATTTGAAATTTCTTTGTAATTGAAATTTTGTGTGTATATATATATATATGGTGAGAGTACAAAATTTGTACTATTCAAAATTGTAATAAATTATTTGTTTGAATAAAATATTTGTTTGAATTTAAATTCTATGTTATTTATTTTATTCAGAAAATATTTATTTATTTATGTGAAAATAAAATAGTACATTGACAAATACATTTAAATGAATATATATGTTTATTATTATCAAACAAAAAACATATACTAGCATATTCAACAGCATTATCGAAATTGTATCCTATACATTAGATAATGTTGTATTTTTATCAGATTATGATGTCTTTTGGTAGTTTTCATTAGTTAGTTTAGAATGGATGGGTTTTTGGCAATTTTGATTGGCTTGAAAATCCAAGTCATCACAATTTAGTACCATTTTGTTCGCTAAACCTCCTTTTAAATTTGTAAAAGTTATGGTTTTTATATTGACTTTAAGTCTATATATATAGATCAATTTGAAGTTAAGAGTTTTATAAATGATTTTGGAGATTTATAAAAGAGTTTTATAAATGACTTTGTGGATTTATAAAACAAGTTTTATATATGATTTTGAGATTTATAGAAGAAGTTTTTTAAATGACTTTTGGATATTTATAAAAGAGCTTTATAAATGATTTTTAGATATTTATGAAAGAGTTTTATAAATAGATTTAGAATTTAAGTAAAGGAGGTTTCATAAATGGAAATGATTTATAAAAAGGATTTACTAAAGAAATTTTTAAAAGAATTCAAGATGGGCTTTCCCTTAGCCGATGGTGGTGTGGACATTTGTTCCTTGCTTAACACCGAAGGAATAGAGTATGGTGTAATTCTTATCGCTAATTTAAATACGTTTGTTTGATCCTTTTTTAAATGATTTTGAGATAAGAAACCTTTCAAAAATGTTTTGTGAATATACTTATGTCAGAGGGACAAGTTTATGAATGTTTTGATAAATGTTTTGAAAAGGGGTTTAGTAAATGAAGATTTGTTTTTGAGACTTAGTGGTTGCTATAGGTAATTAAATCTCTAGATTTCTTTTTGTTTATGTATTTGATAGTTAAATAGCCGACTGTCAAATCTTGGCCAGTAATTACTTAGGAAGTGTGATTGTATACGCGAGTTTCCCGGTGAAGACTCGAATACTTATTGCATACTACTAAATGAACCGGGAATGATTCAGCCAGAAATTATAGGTATTTGGTTCGGAGAGACCAGGATCATATATGTTATCTGAAAACCACTTCGAACCAGCATATATGTCCGAATGGAGGACATCTTGAAGATGATTGAAGATGGTGCTCTTTGAAGTGCATGGGCTACTTGCTACTATTCTTTAGGGTGATTCCAAAATGGATATAATAGAGGTAGTGCCTTCGATTTCGTTCAGACCCAGAACGAAGTTGTATGGGTGATGTAACAACGCTGATTTATTGATAAATATAATAATAAATAATGATTTAATTTGGGAAATTTGAATCAGTAGTTTGGAATTTGTAATTTGTTTAGAATAATTAATTCAAAAATATTATTAAATTGAGAAATATTAGTGTTCTTAAAGTGTTGTAATCACTTAAAAATATGATTGAGAGTTAATTAATTTTGGTAAATTCTTAAAATAAAGAATATTAAAGAAATTAGAATTTTTGAGTTTTATTTATTTAAATGACAATTCTAATTATAATTTGGACAGGGATATTTATTTAATTAAAATCATTTATGTATAAAAAAAGGAAGAATTTAAGATTAGTAGATTTCTTAATAAAAATGTTGTTCATTGTTAAATTTATTTGAGAATTAATTTTGTTAAATGGGCTATAGTTTAAATGTTTAATCTTTTGATTAATGAAGTTTTAACGACCCGACTTCCTATCTCCAGAAAGACGCATCGCTAACTAAGAAAGAAAGGGATAGAAGAAGAAAAGAAAGAAGAGAAAGAAGAAACAACACAGAATCTCAACAGCGGAATGAATAAATTATATTAATAACATAAGTATTTACACAATATACAATATCTATCAGAGATACTCAACATATACATCACATATACTAGACAGTTATAAACACCTGTCTAGTATTTACAACTCAATACAACTCAATACAATAGAAACTACACAGAGAATACACAGCGGAACTATATATCTAACGCCGAAGCCTCCTGCTCCATTGCTCCTCCATAATTCGTCAAAGCTAACCTGAATCCTAACCTGAATTCCCTTGGCTACTCGTAAAAATTTGAGTACCCAAGAGTTTATGAAAAACAAAAGATAAACTCCGGGTCAGACATGGGTCTGGTGTGAGTAACAGGTTAAAGTTGCTTAACTTTGAAAAACCTTTGAAAAGAAAAGGGTACCACGTAAGACTTCCCACACATAAACATGGAAAAGTTTTTACCTTACGCTAACCAAAACATTTGATAGGAAATTCTCTGATATTATAATAGTGTCTAGGGTTTTCAAATAAATATGAAATAGCCGAAATTGTTACATTCATTAAATTCCAGCTACTAGCCACAAAAGTGGGTAATACAATCAAAACCGTTGGCACTTATTGGATTTTGGATTCCATACAATGGCAGGGCTACTGGGGTACCGCCCGTCACAGTACGTGGCCTAGATCACCGTACCGAGGATTACTCCCTTCATCCCCTGCAACACAAGACCGGAACCCTTCCTTACTGAAAGGTTCCAAACAAGACAACCCCGCAGTTGTTTGCAACCAACTGCCCACACAGCCGAATATAAAGGGACTTCTAGACAGGGATCAATCTCGCTCTCCAGTGGGGGCTACCCACGAAGTCTTGGTGCACCTCCCCTGTTTTAGCCATTCCCGGTTGATGAGGCTTGAGGCTACGATTACCTTTATAGGACACATCACTTAGAATGCTCATCGTCCACCTGACGATGTGCTGAAAGCATTCAATCCATACAAGTTCGTTCCGGGTTCGAACGAAACCGAAGGCATTATCTCGTTACACTCATTTTGGAATCACCCTCAGAGTTAACGACAATAACCCTTGCACTCTAAATCTCCATCTTCACTTGAGATTCACGACCTATCGTTAATTTGGATCGATGTGGTTTTCGGATATCCAAATATGGAAACCCGATCCCGGTCTCATCGAAATCCAAAGCGTGTCTTTTAGGTCCAAGTTGTTTTAAAGGTTTAAAACATTTCAATTCAATATTATCTATATACACAAAGATAGATAATTAACAACATCACAATAGATAATCCATATTATCATTCCAAACAGATATTCCATATCATCAATTCAATGCAACCATAGCATCCAAATCACACAACATCATATATCTCATATCTGAGATGTCAACCATTCAGGGTAATCACTATCAATCAACATTCATAAGCAATGACTTATTCACCACCATTCTATAATTAATTCAAAATGAATTAAATTAATTACTTCTTTCCTTAATTAATTTAAAATAAATTAAATTAATTACTCATCTATATAAATATTGCTTACATATTCCTTAATTAATTATAAACCTAATTAATTAATCACCCTCAAATAAATTACCCTAATTAATCATCTTGACTAATTATCTTTTAATTACATTCAAATAATTAACCTCTAATTAATTTTACAAATTAATTATTCCAAACCAAATTTAGTAATTAACCTTTAATTACTTCATTAATTAATCAACTATAATTAATCACATTAATTCTTAATTAATTAATTAATTCCTTCATTGATTAATTGTTCTTAATTAATCAATCCTTAATTACATCATTAATCATATGGATTAATGATCTTTAATTAATTAATTATTTATTTATTTATAATTACCCTATTTAAAATTAATTACATTAAGTAATTATTCATTAATTAAACCATATTGATTAATCACTCTTGATTAACCATATTCAGTAATTAACTACCTTAATTACATCATTAGATAAATTAATTACTCCTTAATTAATCATCCTTAATAATTAATCTTTAATTAATTACATTTATTAATCATTCTAGATTAATCTCATTAATTAATTACCCTTAATTAATTACATCTCTTAATCCTCTTCAAATAATTTATTAACCAATTCTAAATTAATTACACTAAGTAATTAGTTATTAATTACTTCCTCTTAAGTACTTATCCTTTATATTAATTACATGAAGTAATTAATTTCTAAAACCTTTCATTACCCAATTATCCTTTCATTTAATTACATCTAGTAATTATCTTCCTAATTACTTCACTAAGTAATTATTTATTATTAATTACATTTGTAATTACTTCTTAAATTATTCAATGATTATTTTTAAATTAATTAAACTTAATTAATTAACTGAAATAAATCAAAATAAACTTAATTAATTACAATTAGTAATTAATTTCTTAATTACTTTCATTAAGTAATTATACTTAAACAATTCTCAAATGATTATCTTAAATTAATTAATCAATTTAATCATTAAAATTAATTACATTAATTAATTATAAAACAATATTAAGTTAATGACCTTCATTAACCAATAATAAATCTTTAATTACCTTTCCAAAGTAATTAAATTAAATTAATAAATATTAATTCTTAATTTATTTATAAAACTTATTAATTAATTCCTAATTATTAAATTAATCAAGTGATAATTAAAAATTTAATTAATTATAAATTACTTGATTAATAAATTCAAATCATTAATTAAATTAAATCAAATCTTATTTAATTAATTGATTTCTTAATTCCAATTTAATCAAGTTTAATTAACTTGCTAATCCCCTTTTCTTAATTAAATAAACCCTTATCTATTTAATTAATTAACCTATTATTAATTAATTAAATTAAATAATTACAAACTTAATTACCTTGACCAATTTATAAATTATAAATCATTAAGTTCAAATTAACTTAATATAAACATAAATCACATTAATGATTTAAATCATCTTTAGCAAAGTATATTTTTTTATAAAAACAACTTGCTTTTTTTTTAAATTTCATCTACATTCCATTTTTAAATTAAAATTTAAAATGAATCAAAATTTAAACTTAAACAAGGGTTAAATATTCTAAACCTTTCAATTCCATCTTTAAAAGAATAACCTACCCTTTCTAATTAAGTTTAAAAATAATTTAAACCATGATCATTTTAAAATACACTTTAATATTTAAGTGATTTTTGAAAACATTTAACTTTCAAAACTTATCTCATTCAAATCAGAATTCAAATATGTTTCAATTTCAGATTTAAAAATTTAAATTAAAAAAAATCCTTTTTAAATTCTCAGTCCAGATTTATAACTACATGTTATAAATACTATAATATTTAAACTTAATAACATTAGAACCTACAAACTTATTTTTTTTTAAAAACTTTTCAGATTTAAATTCAAACTTGAATTCAGGTTCCAAATCCAGATTTTACTTAGAATTTTAAATCTTGTTTGAATCCTTATTTTCATATTTAAAAAAAAAACTTGTTATAAAATACTTTAACATTCCACTTATTTATATCATTAGAATTTATAAGCTAAATTTTCTTTTAAACTTTAAGATTCAAATCCAACTTTGAATTCAGGAATTCAATCCAGATCTTAACTAAAATTTTAAATTTTGTTCTAAAAACTTATTTCCAGATTTTTAAAGTCGAATAAAAGAAACTGTAAAGAAGTTTTCCAGTTTACATTCATTTATAAAATTCATTTAATTTGAAACTAGAATTCAAGTTCATTTTGAATTCATATTTAAACTTGCTTCAGCTTTTGTTTATAAACTTTGCTTTGCTTCTTCTCTTTTTTAAAAAATTTTGAAAACCTGGAACAGTTCAGGTTACAGAGGACCATAACACTGCAACCCAAGAAACTACCCGAGCCATATGCTATCCTACTTCGAGTCATCTGCAAGATTACTTCGAGTAAAAATGAAAAAACCCGAGCACCACTTCATCATACTTCAGCAACCATATCTTCCCCCTATGGCCACTGTGCACATGCACATAGCCATGGCCAGCTTCCTGATCATCAGAGATGATCATCTACATCCACCAACCCTTCTTGAATCCACAAGATCACCCCAAAACAACAGAAAATCTCCATTTCCCAAAATCAACAGAACAGCCCCTTATCAAAACCTGGAACACCCTTTCAACCAAAACTTCTCAAACCTGTCAACGGTCCAAACCCCAACCCCCAACCACCGTTCAAGCTACAACTTTGGCCATGGCTTCGATAGTTCACCAGCTTCACCTTCCCAAAACAGTTTCCCACTCGGTCAACCAGAGTGAGAGGATGATTCAAATTTTGAAGATGGTCAATAACTAGAGATTACAGAACCCAAACCCTTATCACAGCTAATTCCAAACATTATCCCATCTTAAAAAAAAAAAAAAAAAAAAATATGATTTTAGTTTTTTTAAAAAAAATCATGCTTTTTATTTTGAATTCAATTTATAATACTGAAATTATAAATTTCACAATTCGAGTTCTTACTTATTATTGACATGCACTGTTGCTTTTAATTTTTCAGAGTCAGTTTAATTTTTATTTAATCTGATTGAAATTTTTAAACTTAATATCATGATCAAACAAACCATTTCAGTTTGTAACTCGAATCATAGTAATGTCTAGATCAAGTGATAGGGAAATTTATATGGAAAGAAAAGAGGTTCATCTGGGAACAGAGACATTCAGACATCAACACATATGCACATAACATTCATCCATATACACACAAAAATATACTTGTAAATATTCACACAAGCAATCATATTTGCAGAGCAAATCAGGCAGCAAAAATCATACTAAATTGGCAACCAGAGTCATACTTAATTTGTTTTTTTAAAAAAACAAAATGCTACTCACAAGCAAGGATTTCAGAAGCAATTCAAGCAACCAACATTTAATTATATTTAAAAAAAAAGTTACTCACCTTGAAAATTTGATGGGCAGAGCAACCATTTCTATTTTATTTTTGAAAAGCCTGAACTGAGATGCTTTGATTTGAAAACTTCAAGTTGCTTCTTTATCTTGCTTCAGAATTTAAACTTAGTTTACTATTAAAACTTCATCTTGAATTTGCACAATGCTTCCCTTGATCATTTGCATGCTTGTTGTCTACAGGTGTAAAGATGCAGGCTTCCAGATTGCTTGCATATGAACTTCTGACCAACAATATATGTATGCAGGTTTGCAAAACATTGGTTACAGGTTGTAAAAAGATCAGGCTTTGATTTCTTTGGGTTTTAAAGATGCAGACACAGATCTAAATTTGCCAAGCTAATGATCTTCCAGAGAGATGCAGATTGAATTTCAGACCTGATTTTGAAACCGAACTACATGTTTCAAATGCAGGTTGTATATTGAAAATCTTGTTACAGGTTCTTGATTTTGCAATTTTATTTGAGAAGTGAAATTCAGGTTTTCTTTTGAACAAGGAAATGAGGTTACAGGTTTGACATTTTGGTTTGAGGAGGATATGTCTTCAAGCTTGATCTGATTTCAGGTATTTGATAAATGAAGATTTGATATTTGCAAATGAAAATGAATTTACAGACTGAAGAAAATGCAGGCTTGAGATGAATGAATTAGCAGATCTTGTTTGTGAGGGATTTTAGATTTGTAAGTGAAGTGTTTTTCTTTAATTCATTTTATCTTTTGGTTTGAAAGAGCATGAGGGGAAATGAAAATGTTTAAGGCTGAAAATATTTTAATAAAAATGAAGAAAGAATAAAATCAAATGACACTTGTCCTTTTGTTTATTTTACATCTAACACATGTAGTTAGATTACTTAATCTATTAACACATGTCTTTGTTTTATTTCTTTTTATATTTTAAATGTTAATAAAGAGTTTTCTAATTCATTTTATATCTATGTAAATATATATAATTCTCTTCTATTTATTTATACTTATGTAATTTCTTATTTAAAGAAAATGTAAATGAAATAAATTAAAAACTAAAACTTATTCAAATATTTTAAAGAATCTATTACTTTGAATTTCAAAACAAAATTTCAAATCAAATTAAACTTTTGAAATCAACACTAAAATGTATTTATTCAATTTAAAAATGAAGACTCTAATTCCTTATCTTAATCCTTCTTTATATTTAAGAAAAATAGAATATTTATTAATATGGTTTCAAATAAAAATTTACAATTTATATGATTTATAAAGAAATTATAAATCACTTTTATATTTGAATGAATTTAAATCATATGTTATATTTAGACTTATATAAAATATACTTAAATCATATTACTCAATATTTTATTAGAATTTAAAAACAAAACTTCATTTATTAATTCTCATGTAAATTAAATTTCCAAACAAAGATAAACTATAACATATATACAAATATATGTACATTATAATTTAAACATTTATTTTAGCTTTTTAAAAGACAAATCACAAATTAAATATTTATTTTAATCAGATTATTGAACCAATTCATATTTTATTAATCAATATTGTCAAATCAATTTAATTTTATATAAAGATTATTAAATTGATATTGTCAAAAATTCCGGGATATCACATTCCTTCCCCCTTAAAAGAATTTCGTCCTCGAAATTTTAAACAAAGGTAATTTAATAATCTATTTAGGTTTTAAATTTTAAAAACATAAGCATATATTAAACATATGCTCACAATCATAGCAAACAATTCATCCAAACAAACAAATTTAACTATCCAGACAAAATTCTGAATAGAGTTTCCTCGAGTTTTCCAAGTAAACACCGGGTTACTCGCTCTATAAAACCCAAACAATCAACACTACTAAGCTACTACTCATCTAGATCTATAACTAAACGAGACATCAGACTACAGACGAGTCTGACTCAACAACCAAAATCTCTCAGAACAGCTGATTCCAAAACCAGAAATAGATATACACGTACTCCCTCAGAGATACATGAAACTTATCGAATTCCAGTTGTCCAAACTGGCAATTCAATCCAGAAAACCAAACACTTATCCAAAATCAGATCTCCGACTCTTATCCACAAAACTCTTCGGACGATCCTGGGCTGCCTACTTCCAACCTGATCAGCTCAATCCTTGCTGATGCCTCAAGAAACATCCAAATCCAATTCTCCAGAAAGATCTTCCACGATCAACCAAAACCAAGAAAAAACTCCACTCACAACCATCAAAAGAAAGCAAACTTCTCTTATCCAGAAAAGAAAAGCAGATGCACTCCCAAACTGCTTCCGCTGCACAACTCTGATCTGAGTTGCTTCAACAAACACCATCTCAAGAAACCAACCTTCAATTAGTTGACCCAACGGTACCACTGAATCTCTAGATGAAGACAAATTCTAGCTTCTTTGAAAAATATTCATAAAAATCTCCAACAATTCAAGAGAACACTCAATTATCGCAAGTCACTTTTGCGATCAACTCAATCTAATTCCAAAGAAAACTGTCATCTCTTACCCAACAGAACAGCTTACACTGGCCTAGCCAATCCATTGAAGAAACAGATTTACTCTACTGCTTCTGAACTCCACCTCCAGAAAACTACTAAGCTAGAAAACTCTCCTGACACCCAAGCCAAAGAATTCTCAATCCAAAGTTCTTCGAGAAACTCGGACTTCAAACCAAACAGAAACACCTTGCTGACCTCAGCCACAACACCGAAGCAGACCTACTTCCTTAGGTTTCAAGATACCATCACTCGCTTCTGTCCAACCAACAGATCCAAACTCTACTCATCCAACTACAAAAATGAACTCCGAACCTTAACAGGTTACCTTCAGAGATCAATGAAGTCCTTATACCACTGCAAAGCTCACTCGAGACGGTATTAGGTCTACAGTCTCGACAAATACCCTTCCAACCTCAAACATTCCAACTCCAACCAATGGTAGTTGTCGTGCTTCACACACTACTACCTCATCTACCTTTATAACCTATATTGGAAAACCCGAACAGGTAACCCAATAGATAGGTAGAATAAATATATTTATATATATTCAAAATTACAAATACGCTCTCTCAGGATAGACACCACTCCAGAGCCTAGGTATTCACTCAACCTAATGCTCTGATACCAACTTTAACGACCCGACTTCCTATCTCCAGAAAGACGCATCGCTAACTAAGAAAGAAAGGGATAGAAGAAGAAAAGAAAGAAGAGAAAGAAGAAACAACACAGAATCTCAACAGCGGAATGAATAAATTATATTAATAACATAAGTATTTACACAATATACAATATCTATCAGAGATACTCAACATATACATCACATATACTAGACAGTTATAAACACCTGTCTAGTATTTACAACTCAATACAACTCAATACAATAGAAACTACACAGAGAATACACAGCGGAACTATATATCTAACGCCGAAGCCTCCTGCTCCATTGCTCCTCCATAATTCGTCAAAGCTAACCTGAATCCTAACCTGAATTCCCTTGGCTACTCGTAAAAATTTGAGTACCCAAGAGTTTATGAAAAACAAAAGATAAACTCCGGGTCAGACATGGGTCTGGTGTGAGTAACAGGTTAAAGTTGCTTAACTTTGAAAAACCTTTGAAAAGAAAAGGGTACCACGTAAGACTTCCCACACATAAACATGGAAAAGTTTTTACCTTACGCTAACCAAAACATTTGATAGGAAATTCTCTGATATTATAATAGTGTCTAGGGTTTTCAAATAAATATGAAATAGCCGAAATTGTTACATTCATTAAATTCCAGCTACTAGCCACAAAAGTGGGTAATACAATCAAAACCGTTGGCACTTATTGGATTTTGGATTCCATACAATGGCAGGGCTACTGGGGTACCGCCCGTCACAGTACGTGGCCTAGATCACCGTACCGAGGATTACTCCCTTCATCCCCTGCAACACAAGACCGGAACCCTTCCTTACTGAAAGGTTCCAAACAAGACAACCCCGCAGTTGTTTGCAACCAACTGCCCACACAGCCGAATATAAAGGGACTTCTAGACAGGGATCAATCTCGCTCTCCAGTGGGGGCTACCCACGAAGTCTTGGTGCACCTCCCCTGTTTTAGCCATTCCCGGTTGATGAGGCTTGAGGCTACGATTACCTTTATAGGACACATCACTTAGAATGCTCATCGTCCACCTGACGATGTGCTGAAAGCATTCAATCCATACAAGTTCGTTCCGGGTTCGAACGAAACCGAAGGCATTATCTCGTTACACTCATTTTGGAATCACCCTCAGAGTTAACGACAATAACCCTTGCACTCTAAATCTCCATCTTCACTTGAGATTCACGACCTATCGTTAATTTGGATCGATGTGGTTTTCGGATATCCAAATATGGAAACCCGATCCCGGTCTCATCGAAATCCAAAGCGTGTCTTTTAGGTCCAAGTTGTTTTAAAGGTTTAAAACATTTCAATTCAATATTATCTATATACACAAAGATAGATAATTAACAACATCACAATAGATAATCCATATTATCATTCCAAACAGATATTCCATATCATCAATTCAATGCAACCATAGCATCCAAATCACACAACATCATATATCTCATATCTGAGATGTCAACCATTCAGGGTAATCACTATCAATCAACATTCATAAGCAATGACTTATTCACCACCATTCTATAATTAATTCAAAATGAATTAAATTAATTACTTCTTTCCTTAATTAATTTAAAATAAATTAAATTAATTACTCATCTATATAAATATTGCTTACATATTCCTTAATTAATTATAAACCTAATTAATTAATCACCCTCAAATAAATTACCCTAATTAATCATCTTGACTAATTATCTTTTAATTACATTCAAATAATTAACCTCTAATTAATTTTACAAATTAATTATTCCAAACCAAATTTAGTAATTAACCTTTAATTACTTCATTAATTAATCAACTATAATTAATCACATTAATTCTTAATTAATTAATTAATTCCTTCATTGATTAATTGTTCTTAATTAATCAATCCTTAATTACATCATTAATCATATGGATTAATGATCTTTAATTAATTAATTATTTATTTATTTATAATTACCCTATTTAAAATTAATTACATTAAGTAATTATTCATTAATTAAACCATATTGATTAATCACTCTTGATTAACCATATTCAGTAATTAACTACCTTAATTACATCATTAGATAAATTAATTACTCCTTAATTAATCATCCTTAATAATTAATCTTTAATTAATTACATTTATTAATCATTCTAGATTAATCTCATTAATTAATTACCCTTAATTAATTACATCTCTTAATCCTCTTCAAATAATTTATTAACCAATTCTAAATTAATTACACTAAGTAATTAGTTATTAATTACTTCCTCTTAAGTACTTATCCTTTATATTAATTACATGAAGTAATTAATTTCTAAAACCTTTCATTACCCAATTATCCTTTCATTTAATTACATCTAGTAATTATCTTCCTAATTACTTCACTAAGTAATTATTTATTATTAATTACATTTGTAATTACTTCTTAAATTATTCAATGATTATTTTTAAATTAATTAAACTTAATTAATTAACTGAAATAAATCAAAATAAACTTAATTAATTACAATTAGTAATTAATTTCTTAATTACTTTCATTAAGTAATTATACTTAAACAATTCTCAAATGATTATCTTAAATTAATTAATCAATTTAATCATTAAAATTAATTACATTAATTAATTATAAAACAATATTAAGTTAATGACCTTCATTAACCAATAATAAATCTTTAATTACCTTTCCAAAGTAATTAAATTAAATTAATAAATATTAATTCTTAATTTATTTATAAAACTTATTAATTAATTCCTAATTATTAAATTAATCAAGTGATAATTAAAAATTTAATTAATTATAAATTACTTGATTAATAAATTCAAATCATTAATTAAATTAAATCAAATCTTATTTAATTAATTGATTTCTTAATTCCAATTTAATCAAGTTTAATTAACTTGCTAATCCCCTTTTCTTAATTAAATAAACCCTTATCTATTTAATTAATTAACCTATTATTAATTAATTAAATTAAATAATTACAAACTTAATTACCTTGACCAATTTATAAATTATAAATCATTAAGTTCAAATTAACTTAATATAAACATAAATCACATTAATGATTTAAATCATCTTTAGCAAAGTATATTTTTTTATAAAAACAACTTGCTTTTTTTTTAAATTTCATCTACATTCCATTTTTAAATTAAAATTTAAAATGAATCAAAATTTAAACTTAAACAAGGGTTAAATATTCTAAACCTTTCAATTCCATCTTTAAAAGAATAACCTACCCTTTCTAATTAAGTTTAAAAATAATTTAAACCATGATCATTTTAAAATACACTTTAATATTTAAGTGATTTTTGAAAACATTTAACTTTCAAAACTTATCTCATTCAAATCAGAATTCAAATATGTTTCAATTTCAGATTTAAAAATTTAAATTAAAAAAAATCCTTTTTAAATTCTCAGTCCAGATTTATAACTACATGTTATAAATACTATAATATTTAAACTTAATAACATTAGAACCTACAAACTTATTTTTTTTTAAAAACTTTTCAGATTTAAATTCAAACTTGAATTCAGGTTCCAAATCCAGATTTTACTTAGAATTTTAAATCTTGTTTGAATCCTTATTTTCATATTTAAAAAAAAAAACTTGTTATAAAATACTTTAACATTCCACTTATTTATATCATTAGAATTTATAAGCTAAATTTTCTTTTAAACTTTAAGATTCAAATCCAACTTTGAATTCAGGAATTCAATCCAGATCTTAACTAAAATTTTAAATTTTGTTCTAAAAACTTATTTCCAGATTTTTAAAGTCAAATAAAAGAAACTGTAAAGAAGTTTTCCAGTTTACATTCATTTATAAAATTCATTTAATTTGAAACTAGAATTCAAGTTCATTTTGAATTCATATTTAAACTTGCTTCAGCTTTTGTTTATAAACTTTGCTTTGCTTCTTCTCTTTTTTAAAAAATTTTGAAAACCTGGAACAGTTCAGGTTACAGAGGACCATAACACTGCAACCCAAGAAACTACCCGAGCCATATGCTATCCTACTTCGAGTCATCTGCAAGATTACTTCGAGTAAAAATGAAAAAACCCGAGCACCACTTCATCATACTTCAGCAACCATATCTTCCCCCTATGGCCACTGTGCACATGCACATAGCCATGGCCAGCTTCCTGATCATCAGAGATGATCATCTACATCCACCAACCCTTCTTGAATCCACAAGATCACCCCAAAACAACAGAAAATCTCCATTTCCCAAAATCAACAGAACAGCCCCTTATCAAAACCTGGAACACCCTTTCAACCAAAACTTCTCAAACCTGTCAACGGTCCAAACCCCAACCCCCAACCACCGTTCAAGCTACAACTTTGGCCATGGCTTCGATAGTTCACCAGCTTCACCTTCCCAAAACAGTTTCCCACTCGGTCAACCAGAGTGAGAGGATGATTCAAATTTTGAAGATGGTCAATAACTAGAGATTACAGAACCCAAACCCTTATCACAGCTAATTCCAAACATTATCCCATCTTAAAAAAAAAAAAAAAATATGATTTTAGTTTTTTTAAAAAAAATCATGCTTTTTATTTTGAATTCAATTTATAATACTGAAATTATAAATTTCACAATTCGAGTTCTTACTTATTATTGACATGCACTGTTGCTTTTAATTTTTCAGAGTCAGTTTAATTTTTATTTAATCTGATTGAAATTTTTAAACTTAATATCATGATCAAACAAACCATTTCAGTTTGTAACTCGAATCATAGTAATGTCTAGATCAAGTGATAGGGAAATTTATATGGAAAGAAAAGAGGTTCATCTGGGAACAGAGACATTCAGACATCAACACATATGCACATAACATTCATCCATATACACACAAAAATATACTTGTAAATATTCACACAAGCAGTCATATTTGCAGAGCAAATCAGGCAGCAAAAATCATACTAAATTGGCAACCAGAGTCATACTTAATTTGTTTTTTTAAAAAAACAAAATGCTACTCACAAGCAAGGATTTCAGAAGCAATTCAAGCAACCAACATTTAATTATATTTAAAAAAAAAGTTACTCACCTTGAAAATTTGATGGGCAGAGCAACCATTTCTATTTTATTTTTGAAAAGCCTGAACTGAGATGCTTTGATTTGAAAACTTCAAGTTGCTTCTTTATCTTGCTTCAGAATTTAAACTTAGTTTACTATTAAAACTTCATCTTGAATTTGCACAATGCTTCCCTTGATCATTTGCATGCTTGTTGTCTACAGGTGTAAAGATGCAGGCTTCCAGATTGCTTGCATATGAACTTCTGACCAACAATATATGTATGCAGGTTTGCAAAACATTGGTTACAGGTTGTAAAAAGATCAGGCTTTGATTTCTTTGGGTTTTAAAGATGCAGACACAGATCTAAATTTGCCAAGCTAATGATCTTCCAGAGAGATGCAGATTGAATTTCAGACCTGATTTTGAAACCGAACTACATGTTTCAAATGCAGGTTGTATATTGAAAATCTTGTTACAGGTTCTTGATTTTGCAATTTTATTTGAGAAGTGAAATTCAGGTTTTCTTTTGAACAAGGAAATGAGGTTACAGGTTTGACATTTTGGTTTGAGGAGGATATGTCTTCAAGCTTGATCTGATTTCAGGTATTTGATAAATGAAGATTTGATATTTGCAAATGAAAATGAATTTACAGACTGAAGAAAATGCAGGCTTGAGATGAATGAATTAGCAGATCTTGTTTGTGAGGGATTTTAGATTTGTAAGTGAAGTGTTTTTCTTTAATTCATTTTATCTTTTGGTTTGAAAGAGCATGAGGGGAAATGAAAATGTTTAAGGCTGAAAATATTTTAATAAAAATGAAGAAAGAATAAAATCAAATGACACTTGTCCTTTTGTTTATTTTACATCTAACACATGTAGTTAGATTACTTAATCTATTAACACATGTCTTTGTTTTATTTCTTTTTATATTTTAAATGTTAATAAAGAGTTTTCTAATTCATTTTATATCTATGTAAATATATGTAATTCTCTTCTATTTATTTATACTTATGTAATTTCTTATTTAAAGAAAATGTAAATGAAATAAATTAAAAACTAAAACTTATTCAAATATTTTAAAGAATCTATTACTTTGAATTTCAAAACAAAATTTCAAATCAAATTAAACTTTTGAAATCAACACTAAAATGTATTTATTCAATTTAAAAATGAAGACTCTAATTCCTTATCTTAATCCTTCTTTATATTTAAGAAAAATAGAATATTTATTAATATGGTTTCAAATAAAAATTTACAATTTATATGATTTATAAAGAAATTATAAATCACTTTTATATTTGAATGAATTTAAATCATATGTTATATTTAGACTTATATAAAATATACTTAAATCATATTACTCAATATTTTATTAGAATTTAAAAACAAAACTTCATTTATTAATTCTCATGTAAATTAAATTTCCAAACAAAGATAAACTATAACATATATACAAATATATGTACATTATAATTTAAACATTTATTTTAGCTTTTTAAAAGACAAATCACAAATTAAATATTTATTTTAATCAGATTATTGAACCAATTCATATTTTATTAATCAATATTGTCAAATCAATTTAATTTTATATAAAGATTATTAAATTGATATTGTCAAAAATTCCGGGATATCACAGAAGTTATTGGTAATAATTAAATAAACAAGTGCACAATTTATTCTATGTGGGTTAGGCCCATTTAAGTGAAAACAAAGAGAAGTCTCCTTCTCATTTTCATTAAACGGTATATTTGTTTTCTAAACTAAGAAACAGAAAGCTAAGGAAATCAAACTTTCCCTTCAACCCTAGGAGAAAATTTATTATTTAAAATGGAAATAAATTGCTAGAAAATCCAAGGAAAATCAAAGTAAGTTTTCTAGTTTTAATTCACCCATTATCCAATTGATTTCAGTTTATGTTATGTTTTGATTTGTGTTTGTTCTTTTTTATTAAGGCAAAATTCTGGGGTTTGATGTGTAACTCTAGGCAGTGAATAAACTGAAGTTAGCAAGCTAGTGTAAGGAGAAAAAAGACGAGTTACCACTCATACAATCTATCTCTTGACTAATATGTTGCTGCTTTGTTATTGAATGAACTGATGTTATATTATTTTCAATTTGATTGAGATATTGATATATTTAGTTGCTTTGATATCTGGTAGCTAAATCTCTAACTTAATAATCACTTACTACCTTAATTCCATGATGATTGTGTGCTTGAAAGATCAAAATTCGTTACCCAAGAGACCATAGAATGTTGCGGCTCAAAAATTGTTGGAAAGGGACGTCTAAGGGCAACCGGGAGCTGGAAAACTCCAGATTTCACCCTAGGACACAACCGGTGCACCGATGGGGTGTTTTCTTGAAGCTATTTTAGCTCCAGGTTGATGCCTTGATCGCCTATTCCATTATTCGTTTTCCCAAGTGTTTCCTTAAATGTTATGTGCATTGTTTTATGGCTGAGTTCATACCAATTCCAATGTTATTTTCTAGATTTTGATTTGGGAATTTCTTTTGGAGTTTTAATACCATAGAGTTGTTCCATGGTTTATGGCTAAACACACAATTTTTTTCATATGGTTTTTAACTTGAGTTTTCAAAAGGGCTGATTTTCTAATCAAACCGTTCTCTAAATCTTTGTACGTATAAAATTATTACTTATATAAATAATATTTAAGAGTGTGTATATATATATTTATATTATTTATGTAATAATAATGATTTTGAAGTATAAATTAGTTTCTTTCTAATCAAATGTTTGGTATCTATATGGGTTTGGAAATATAAATATTTGTGGTTTCTATAAAGTAAATATCCTTTTATATATATGGATTTTGGAATAAGAATTACGAACTATGGATTTTTAAATAGAGATTTGAAATAACTATATATATATATATATATATAGAAGTATTTTTGATATAAAAATTGGAATTATGGATTATTTTATCTAAGGAAACATATAGATATAGTTGAGACATAATTCTGTTTATGGAATTTTTAAAATGAATAGTTTGAAAGTAATTATATAAATAAAGGGTTTTAGAAATCATTTTCTATATATTAAATCATATTAATTATTTTCAAAACCATAAAACCTTATCACGTTTTTATTGGATTTAACACTTGGTTGTTTATATATTATTTTGGCAATTTTGTGTGGCTTTTGGATATAGAGAAGATTTTAAAAATAAAATGTTTTAAGAACCTTATTTTTATAATTTGGGGAATACTAATAATCGAATTAGTATTATTGATTGGTTCAAATGCATTCAAATAACGCTTCATTGAATATTATACAACCCATTGGATATATTGTATGAGTGGCACTTACTAGCCAATTAGCGAATACTTGAATTCCACTGGGTAGTATGGGATGCCTTGGTTAAATTCTTGCGATTGCTATTTGAAAGTATTTATCACTTTAGGGTTATATTCTTTTTTAATGTTCGGTGGGACCGATAGATACTTAAGGGAATATAGTTCAGGTTTTCCAATGGTATCCGTAATGAGTGAGACTTACCAGCTTCTAGTAAATACTTGAATTTCACTAAGCGGTATGTGACATTTTAGTTAAGTTCTTGTGATTACTAAGTTTTATAATATTTAGCACTTTAGAGTTTACTCCCTTTAGGTGTTCGGTCGGGGGACGATACATCCTCAAGAAGTATACTCATGGATTTTTTATATGACCCTTGTGATCCGAATGATTTATATCTGGTTCTCATGGATTTGGAGATTCTATTATCATGGTATAGACGATCTTTGGTATCTGATTGGTATGAGTGATACCCCTTTTGTTTTCCTATGGTAAGGGTACGATCATTGAGATCATTCACGATTTGGTTTTCTTGGCCTTTTGAGATATTACCCTTTGTCTGGGAATTTCTGAATTTTTGATTTATTCTACATTTTGGCATTGAAATGTTTTGTATTTTAAGATGGATTTTGATGATTTGTGATTTATTTTGTGTTCTGTGATTTTTTACATACTTGTTTCTTATAATGTAACTGAAGTTGGACTATTCCCTTGACTTGTCACACACACACACACACATATATAACACCTGTATTTATCAATATGTCATTTGTTCTTGTGTTATATTATTTTCTTATCTTTTTGGATATTTAAAGATAGTCTGACCCATTTATTTTTAATATTCAGGTCAGCTCAAGACTTTTAAGGTTACAAGACGAGTTGACCTTTGGATGGTTGTGCTAGTAAGGAGATAAACATTTTTGACTTTTAATTTATCTCATTTAAGATTTCTATGTATATATGTGATGTATATTTGAGTTAGATATTTGTACTAGATGTATATTATGTAAGTCTGGTTTTATATTTTATAGACTCACGGTTTGTATATGCATATGATGTTTATTATTCCGCTGTGATCTGTGACTATTATTTTATATGATATACTATTTTGATTTTGTGAAACCGATGTTTTTGTTTCTTTGTAATGAGACAATACACATTAAATTTTTGTTTTAGAGAATTGGTAAAATGCTAAGTATGATGTGTTAGTGCAAGGTTAAAGTAATATTCATATTCGGTCGCCCTTAATAAGCCATATTTTCCTTGTTATTAGACGACATTATTTATAATGTTCTTTAATAATATAGGTATGGCGGTGGGGTCGTTAAAGTTTGGTACCAGAGTCAATTCAGAACATTATAGAATATAATATCACAAATCTAAGGCCTAGATGACTTAAAGTGTTATCCCATGGGGTGTGTGGTAGGTAGTAATATCGACTATTTACATGGATATAAAATGATTATAGGAATAATCATTGGTACATATTATGAAAATTTTGGCATAGTTTACAAATTGTTTTTGTAAAATGATTTTAAAGGTTACTGTTGTGCAAATAGTGTTCTGATCTGTTAGTGATCAGTGTTGCACAATGGAAGTCGGCAGACTATTTCCATTGAGCATAATAATTTAATGGTTGTATATGTTTGATTGGATGATTGATTGCATTTTTGAATTATTATTAGTAGATTATTTTTCTGTTTTCCTTTGCATGAAAATGTAGAGAGTTATAAATTTTGAATTTTTTTGTATTAAATTGCCCGTTGAGCGTTTTATGAATTCTGGTTGAGACGAGAGACCCTACGGTGTCGATAGGGATTCCTAAATGCTTTGACGAGATAGTCAGACATAGTAAATTTGAGTTATAATATTGAAGTTACTATAATAGTTGTGAATATGTTGCAAATAGTATTTAAAAAGGAAATAAAGTTTTAAGTGGGTTAGATATTATTTTCAAAAGAGATAGATGTTTTGGAAAATATATTTACATGTATACGTAATAAATTTTGGAAGTAAAAAGATATTTTATGACAAGTATGTGTTTTGGAAATAAATAATATTATGAAAATAATTGTTTTGAGTTATATTTGGAAAGGAAATATTAATTGAAGTATTGATAATAATATTTAGTAAATGATTTGAAATTAAATATTATCATTATTTGTGAAATTAGAATAGTTGAGAAAAAATATCTTAGAAAATAAGTTAAGAAAATTTATTTATATTTATATATGTGTTTTTCTTTCTGGCAGTTTAGAAAATTAAAATAAGGCTATAAAAATGCATTATTGTATTGTGTTAAATCATGTATGCAACCACTGAGCATTAACAATAACAGAGATCAGTGGCGAGGCAATGTTGATTTCACGATCAACATCGCAGCAAACTAACAGAGCGATTTGTTATAAAAAGTTGGGGAAACAATGTTATTATATTAATTGATATATACGGATTTTGTATGTTCAATTACGACATATATATGCTAAGATGAATAGTGTGTGATAATTTTGATTTATTGTGTGCATCATTTTATGATTTAGATGGATGCTAACTTTTATAATTTAATTGGAACTAGAATCTTATAATTTTATGATTTAGATTTTTAATTGAAAATGTAATTTTGGAAAGAATTATTTGGAAGTAGTAATTAAAAATTAAAATTTTAAAGTTAAAAATAATTGAGTGAACTTATTTTCCAATTGGAAAATAAGGATGGAGAATATATTAATTTTTATAAATTAAAGTGAAAATTAAAATAATGTTTTATTCTTGTCGTATTGGTTAAATTCAAAGAAGGAACTTTCGAATGCATATGTCTTTATTATAGACTTTTCTCTAAATCGAAATTGCAAGGACATAATTTCTTTAAGGGGGAAGTCTGTAACAATCCTGATTTTTTGGTATATATAATAAATAAAATAATGATCTAATTTGGAAAATTTAAATCATTAGTTTGGAATTTGTAGTCTTTTATAAAAGACAATTTGTTTTTAGAATAATTGATTTTAAATCATTGTTAAATTGAGAAATGTTGGTATTTTAAAAAAGCTGTAATCACTTAAAAATATTATTGAGAGTTAATTAGTTTTCACAAAACTATTAAATTTAGAGAATATTAAAGAAATTAGAAATTTTGGGTTCTATTTATTTAAATGACAATTGGAATTAGAATTTGGACAAGGATATTTATTTAATTAAAATCTTTTACTCATAAATAAAGGAAGAATTTGAGATTAGTAAATTTTTTTTAGTAATAATTATTTATTATTAAATTAATTTGAGAAGTCATTTTGTTAAATGGGCTATTGTTTAAATATCTAAGTTAATTTTTTCTATGTGGGTTAGGACCATTTAAGTGAAACAAACGAAAGTCTCCTTCTTATTTTTATTCAACAGCACGTTTATTTTCTAAACTAAAAAAGTAGAAACTAAGGAAATCAAACTTTCCCTTCAAACCTAGGAGAAAATTCATTAATTTAAAATGGAAATAAATTGCTAGAAAGTCCAAGGATAATCAAAGTAAGTTTTCCATCTTTAATTCACCCTAATCCAATTGATATCAGTTTATGTTATGTTTTGTTTTGTGTTTGTTCTTCTTTATGATTGAAGCAAAATTCTAGGGTTTGATATGTAATTCAAGGCAGTGGATAAATTGAAGTTAGAAAGCTGTTAGGAGTAAAATGGCAAGTTAACACTTATACAATCTATCTCTAAACTTATGTTGTTGTTGTGTTGTTGAATGAATTAATGTTATATCATTTTCAATTTGATTGAGATATTGATATATTTTATTGCTTTGATCTCTGGTAGCTAAAATCCTAACCTAGTAATCTTTTATTTCCCTAATTTCATGATGTTTGTGTGCCTGCATGATCAAAATTCATCACCCTGGAGACCATAACATGTTGCGGTTCGTAAATCATCGAAGATGGGAAGTCGGAGGGCAATCAAGAGCTAAAAATGCTCCAGCTATGCCCTAGGACACCATCGGTGCACCGATATGGTGTTTACCTAGAGCTATTTCAGCTCTAGGTTGATGCCTCAATCACCCATTTCATTATTCGTTTTCCTGGGTGTTTCCTTTAATATTATGTGCATTATTTTATGGTTGAGTTCATACCGATTACAATGTTATTTCTAGATTTTGATTCAGGAATTTGTGAATTTTTTTTGGAGTTTCAATACCATAGAGTTGTTCTATGGGTTTATGGCTTAACATAATTTTTGTCACATGGTTTTTAACCTAAGTTTTCCAAAGGATCGATTTTCTAATCGAACCATTTTCTCCAAATCTTTTGAAGCATAAAATTGTTTCTTATATAAAGAATATTTAAAAGTGTGTATATATAATAATAATGTTTTTAAAGTATAAATTAGTTTATTTATGGTTTGGAAATATAAATTTGTATGGTTTCTATAAAGTAAATGGACTTATATACACACGGACATATTCACATGTATATATGTATATATATGGATTATGGAATAAGAATTGTGAACTATGGATTTTTAAATAGAGATTTGAAATAACTATATATATAAGAGTATTTTTGGTATAAAAATTGGAATTATGGATTATTTTATCTAAGGATATATTTAGATATAGTAGTGAAATAATTTAGTTTATGGAATTTTTAAAATGAATAGTTTGAAAGTAATTATATAAATAAGTGGTTTTAGAAATCATTATCTATATGTTAAACTGTGGTAATTATTTTCAAAACCACAAACTCTTATCAGATTTTTATTGGATTTAACACTTGGTTATTTTATACTATTTTGGTAATTTTGTGTGGCTTTTGGATTTGGAGAAGATTTTAATAATAAAATGTTTTGAAAATCTTAATTTTATAATTTGGGGAATAGTAATAACCGACATAGTAATATTGATTGGTTTAAATGCTTCAAAAAGGGCTTAGTCAAATATTGCACAACTCATTAAATAGAATGTATAAGCGGTACTTACTAGCCCATTAGTGAATACTTGAATTATAACGGTCAGTATGGGATGCTTGGTTAAATTCTTACGGTTGCTATTAGGAAGCATTTAACACTTTATGGTTGTATTTTCTTTTGGTGCTCGGTGGGACCGATAGATCCTTAAGGGAATAAATTTCATGTTTTCCAGTAGTATTCGTAATGAGTGAGATTTACTAACTTCTAGTAAATACTTGAATTTCACCAGGCGGTATGGGATGTTTTGATTAATTCCTTATGATTATTAAGAGTGATATTATTTAGTGTTTTATAATTTACTCTCTTTTAGTGTTCAGCCGGGGGCCGATCGATCCTTAAGAAGTATACTCATTTTATACTATCCCTATGATCAGAATGAGTTATATCTGTTTTTCGTAGATTTTGAGATACTGTTTTCACAATATGGTCGATCATTGTTATCTTGATGGATGAGTGATAAACCTTTTATTTTCCTACAGCATAAGTATGATCATCGAGATCATTCTCGATTTGATTTTCTTGGATTTTTGAGATATTACCCTTTATCATGGAATTTCTAGATTTTTGAATTTTTTTACATTTTGGGATTGAAACGTTTTGTGTTTTAAGATGGATTTTGATGGTTCGTGATTTATTTTATTTATTGTGATATTTGGCATATTTGTGTCTTAAAATGTAAATAGAGTTGGACTGTTCCCTTGACTTGTTATATATATATATATACACATATATATATATATAACACCCGTAGTTTTCTATATGTCATATATCCTTGTGTTATATTTCGTTCTTACCCTTTTGTATATTTAGAGATAGTCTGACCTGTTTATTTTTAATAGTCGGGTCAGAACATGATTTTTAGGTTATAGGAAGAGTTGACCTTTGGATGGTTGTTCTTGTAAGGAGATAGACATTTTGAATTTTAGTTTATTTCATTTTGGATTTTTGTGTATGTATATGGGATGTATATTTGAGTTAGAGATTTGTGATAGATGTATGTTATGTGAGTCTAGTTTTATATTTTGTAGACTCATAGTTTGTGTATGTTTATGGTGTTTATTATTTTGCTGTAATATCTGACTATTGTTATTATGATATATTATTTTGATTCTGAGAAAATGGTGTGTCATTACAAATTAATGCTACCATTGCATTTCTACCAAGCGGGCAGTGTTAGCATTCTAAGAGGAAACTACTATAAGGAAATGGTAAGAGCATAGCCTTTCAAGCCTCACATCCCAGTAATGGCTAAAATGGGGTATGCCACACGGCTATTTGGGTCGCTCCCATTAAGGTATGATCATCGCTTTATCTAGAATCTATATGTATGCTTTGACGCCCGTTTTTGGTTGTTGATTATGGCCAAGCGGTGATCATATTCAGTACTGTTATTTGGGTTTTTAACCCAATTAAATTAGATGGGAGCTAGAACTTCTACATCAAGTCAAAACGACTCAAGAATCAACCCGAAAGATCAAAAGAAGGAACCAAGAGGTACTCATTAGAAAAAAGCAAAGAATAGCCTAATAGTATGGATCGCTAGCAATTCATCACCCATGGATCACTAGGTATCCATAAATATTGCATATGGGTTGTCCATTCTTCTTGCATCATAAACATTATCTTTTTTAGGCACACCTGCTTAGTTTCAAGATGTTTCAAGCAAGCTAGATCTAGAAGTTGGCATTCGTCTAATTTCAGCAACAGTTCAATGCAACCAGTACATGAATAATCATCAAAGCAAGGCATCCAGTCATGAAATTACGTGGAGAGAATCTACATAAGGCAAGAAGCACAATCCACGTGAAATGACCAAAAAATATCCTAACCACATGGATCGCTAGCGGTCCATACGCTATGGATCGCTAGCGATCCATCAAATTGGCTCGATTCATACCATCAAATGTAGGCTTTTGGAAAAGCGGCTCAGTCCGATAGCTCTCCAATACCTATAAATACTCACCCATCTGAAACATAAAGGGGGTCTTCTGGATTGGTTACTGAAACTTTACAGAATCTATTCTTCACTCTTCTCCTCCCACACAACAGTCATTTAAAGGGTTCACTGTGATTCTCCAGTGAACTCTAACACTGGTGACTTAATTTAACCTACAAGATCTAATCAAATTGTAATCAGATTAAACTTGTAATTGCAGTCAGTCCATAAGAAAAGTAATAAAGTGGACGTAAGTTTCGTTAATAGCCGAACCACTATAAAAATATCTTGTCTCTTTACTTTATATGCAAGTTACAATTCCTTGTTTCTATTTCATTTGCCTTTAAAAATAGGACTGATGCTTTCACACTCAATCTAGGGTGTTCATCCATTTCTTGGGTTAACATTCTGGTGCTTTCACTGAGAAAACTGAATCCAGACTTAGATCTAGCTATCTACTTTGGATCAGATAGGTTTAGAAGTTTGATCCTCAATCTCTACTCAGAAAATCTACCGCTGAGAATCAATGGCACTTGGAAGAAAAAGAATTACTTCCAGAAGGTTCATAGGAGCTACCATTGCAGGAAAAAAACAAACCCTTAGAAAATTGAAGTCAACAACCCCAATAATCTACAATTAGGAGCTAACTCCAGAGATCAAATTCCAAGATCCCCTATTCAGCGTGAAGTTGTCACTAGAGATTAATTAAATAAATGGTTGACAAAATTAATCAAAAGATGGAAAACAACCAAAGAGATCTTATGGACAAATTAAATGCTTTATTGACTTTATAGTTACATGCTGCTCTAAGAACCATGACAGAGCCCGCAGTTGCTATGGAATATGAAAGTTCTTCCATCTCTCGCCTAAACAAGAGAAACAAAAAGAAGCAACAAAAAGGAGTGATAGGTGGAACTGTAGGAATTAATATGGAAGGAAATGCAAACACTCTACCAATTGTGAGACAACCAGCTACAAACTTGAATCTAGGACCGAAAACCCCATGGGAAGATATAGCCATAGATCTCTCTGACTCAGAAGATGGTGAGCGACTTGAGGATGATAAGTTGGAAGGAAATACCAATGCATTCAGTGACATGAGGGAGACCCAAACTGGCCCCCTCAAACCAACCGCTAGCCAATGGAACCCTAAGGGAGTGGCTCTTCCAATGATAGGAGAGCCTAGACTTCAGCCTACTCACCAAGATCGTTTCAAAAACAAACACTTGGTGTAGTCACTGACAGCTGACCCCCCAGATTACCGGACTTCTGAGGCATATATCATGGACATGGTAAAGCGACTAATGGATGAAAGTAAGGATAGAAGGAATGATGAATAACGATTTGCTGCAAGTCGGACTCCCTTCACTGATGGCATTCTGAATGAATGGTGCCTTGAAAAGTTCACTATGCCAACTATTCTGTCTTACGATGGAACGAGAGACCCAAAACCCCACTTGTATAAGTACAGTTGATACATAGGTGGAGAAAATGCTTCAAATGTCGTCCGATGTAGATGTTTCTCAATTTTTCTAGAGGAAATTTCTTCCATATGGTTCAATAGGCTTCTGCCAAGATCCCTCTCCACCTTCAATCAACTAACAACAAGATTCCTTGATCAATTTAGACTTCACACGGCACAACCAAAAGATGAGATGTCCATATCTAACCTATTCTAGGGATGGAGTGAATCTCTACGGTCTTTCATGAATCAGTTCTACATTGCGGTAACTGAAGTAAGTTATTTGAACAAGGATATGGTTTTCATGGCCTTAGTCCATGCAATTTACCTCGAAGCTGAATTTGAGAAATGGATCAAAATGAAACAACCTACCACTAGGGAGAACTTCAACTGAACGACGTGCCAATACTTAGATCAGAAGAGGCATCGGAATTAAAAAAGGAAATCTACGAACTTAAAACCAACCAACATTGGGCAGAATGGTATGACGACAAACCAAGACATAAGTACCTCTCGGACCGTAAAAGGGAATGCAAGAATAAATGGGAATCAAAAATGGAAGAACTAGAATTCCACCAAGCGAAATGGAAGTAGCAAGAAACTCAAAGGTTTGAGGCTCGAAGAATACATCTCACTCAATGATGCTTCAGAAAACATCTATCTCGCGATAGGGGATGGAAGAGTACAAGAAGCCGCCTAAAAAGGAAGCTACTGAATAGGAAAAGCGTTTCAGAAAGTATCGCCGCTTCCATGAGACACATGGCCACAACACGAACGAGTGTCGTCGGCTGATAAACTTGATTAAGTGGTTGATTTGGGAAAACAAGATTCAACAGTATGTGAGAAAACTACTGAATCCTGGTCAACTCGTAGCACCCTAAGTTCCTAGAGATCAAGGGAATCAAGTTGGAACCAGCAAAGAGGGAACCAGGCGGATTGACCGAAGACTCATCATTGGAACAATATTTGGATGGCCCCATCCAGGAAATGGAGCGGTATGCGAGCTTATTAATGCACGCTCCAAAAGATGCATGCTTTGCGATCGAAGTTGGAACTCCCGTTAAGTAGCAAAGAACCGCGAACGATGACATAGTATTCTAGAATCAAGATACTGAAAGGGTAGAAGCTCTATCTCTTGACCCTATGGTCATGACTATAGGAGTTGGACCTGCTATGGTCCGACGAGTATTGGTAGAAATTGGCAATTCTGTGAATATCCTTTTCAAATGCACCTTTGATCAGATGAAGAACGGGATGAAAGATGTATCTGCCTACCGAATAAAGATTTAGGGATTCATTGGCGAACCTAATAATCTGTCGGAATGATTGACTCGCTTGCAGAACTCAGAGAAGGTGACCGGAGGTCACCCTCATCTAAATCTCTGTGATCGTAGATGAAGTTTCCGCCTACAATGCCTTCCTAAGGCAGCCCGCCTTGGCATATTTCAAAATTGCTCTAGCTCGATAGTGTTAACTATGAAATTTTCGATAGAGAACTGAGTTAAGGTTATCAAAGGAGACCAAAGTGCCACTAGAGAATGATATATCATGGAACTACGCAAGTTTAAAAGAAGGGAAAAGGGGAAGAATGTTGGGAGAACTCTCCATATTCGTGAACTACTGAGTAGCAACTATAGAATCGCCCCTGGCTTGGGGAACATAGCCAATTCGGTAAGGTTTTGGACCCTAGAAAGAAGAGTTCAAGAGAGGAATGGGAAACACTAACAGAATTGTCGGTATCTATCCCAATTGTTATGGATGACCCAACACGGGTCCTCAAATTTTGATCACATCTTGGAAACAGGATGTGACCGGAACTCATCAAATTTCTTCATGCCAATATGGATGTATTTTCTAGGACACATTTCGATATGCATGGGGTGTCGCTAGGGATAGAATGCCATGCACTTAACTTTGATCCTAAGCATACATTAGTGAAGCTGAAAAGGCACAGCTTAGGGCCTAAGCGATCCAAAGTGCTAAGAGAAGAAGTGGACAAGCTAATGGAAAATGATTTTATCGCGATGCAACCTACCTTAAATGGGTATCTGACCCGGTCTTGGTCAAGAAGTCCAATGGGAAATGGTGAACCTATATCGATTACTCGGATCTGAAAAAATCTTTCTCGAAAGACAGCTTTTCTCTATGCAGAATTGATCAGCTTATGGATGGGACGGTTGGACGTGAATTGCTATCATTTATGGATGCATGCTCGAGATACAACCAGATCATGATGCACGAACTTGGTCAAGAAAATACCAGTTTTATTATTGATCTAGGACTATACCGCTACAAAGTGATGTCATTTGGCTTAAAAAATCCTAAGCCAACTTATCAACGACTAGTGAACGCCATGTTTAAGCATCAGATTGGGAAAACCATGAAGTTTATGTAGACGATATGTTGGTCGAATCGCCTAGACAACCTTGCTGAAATGTTCGAAATACTTCGTAAATATAGAATGAAGCTCAATCCACTTAAGTATCAATTTAGGGTAGCCTTTGGAAATTTTTTGGGATTCATCGTAAGCACTAGTGGCATCGAAGCAAATCCCAAACAAATAACCGCTTTACGAGAAGTCGAGGCGCTGAGGAACAGGAAAGAGTTGCAAAGCTTGAATGGAAAAGTTGCAGCGCTGAGCTGGTTCATCTTGAAAGCAATCGATAAGTGTATACCGTTCTTTGATGCGTCAAAGAAGAGAAAGAAGAACTTCAAATGGAATCAAGCTTATCAAACTGCGTTCGAAGACCTTCCGCGACATATGAAAACCCCACCAATCCTATCCAAGTCGGTAGATAGAGAAGATTTGTACATCTACTTAGCAGTCTCGCCTCATGCATTGTGTGCCGCGCTCATATGGAAAGAAACTAAGATCTAGCAACCCATATATTAAATTAGTAAACATTTCACCGGAGAAGAAAAGAACTATCCAAAATTCGAAAAACTGGCATATTGCCTCCTGATCGCATCTAGAAAGTTTTGACCGTACATCCAAGCACACCCGAACAGGATGTTAATCGATCAACCCTTGAAGCAAGTGCAATATTGCCCCGAGACTTCCGGACGGTTTATTAAATGGAACATCGAGTTAAGTCAATGCGAAACACATACCATCCTTGAAAGGTTATCAAAGGGTAGGCGCTGGTAGATTCATTGTTGAATTTAAAATATAAGATAACGAGGAAGAAATGGCTCCATAAATGGAGACATGTTAGAAGCTGTTCGTCGATGGTGAATCTAACAGCTCCTACTCAGGAGCAAGGGTCATGCTAAAGACTCTTGAAGGATGATCCATTTGCTATGCCTTGTGCTTGGAATTTCCTGCAACAAATAACAAGGAAAATATGAAGCATTGATAACTGGGCTATAGATTGTGAAGGAACTCGAGATAAAATCCATACACATCTATAGCGACTCTCAACTGGTCGTCTTTCAAGTGAAAAGCGAATACCAGACTCAGGAGGAGAACCTTTCCCCATATCTATCTAAGGTGTAGGAACTGCTGAGAAACATTGAGCATTACACGTAACTCATATTCTAAGGGAACAAAATACGAAGGTGGATTATCTGGCGAATCTGGCCAGTTCTGGAGAAGCTCAATCGTTGGGGATAGTTTCAGTGTAAAACCTGGAGATCATTCTAAGCATAAACGAAATGGATATTGACTAGATTTTTGAGATAACCAAAGAACCAGAGATATGATGATGCCAATCAAGGATTACCGGCTCAAAGGAACTCTCCTTATAGATAGGAACCGGTGGAAAAAGCTTCTCCGAAAGGCACCATGATTTGCAATACAGGATGGGATATTATACTGAAGGGGATTCTCTACCCCCTTACTCAGATGTGTGACCAACGACAAAGCTCGAAGGATTTTGAAAGAAGTTCATGAAGGTGACCATGGAGATCATACCGGTGGGAAAATCCTTGCAAGGAATGTTCTCTAATATAAGTACTTCTGGCCAAAAGTAAACCGTGATGCAGCAGATTATGCTAGATTGTGCGACTAATGCCAAGGATTTAGCAAGATCAAAAGAACTCCCTTAATAGAGCTAATATAGATGGTCAGCCCGTGGCCGTTCACAATCTAGGGAATAGGTTTGATTGGTGTATTACTAATGGCTAAAGGAGGAGTCAAATATGCTATTGTTGTTGTTGAGTATTTCACCAAATGGGCTGAAGCAAAACCGATAGCCACTATACCACAAAGAAATTCCTTAACTTTGTTACTAAAAATAGTATTTGCAGGTTTGGGTGCCATAGAATATCATCATAGATAACAAGACTCGATTCTAAAGTGTTGAGTTCAAAGACTTTTGTAAATGCTTTCGAATCAAGAAAAGCTTTTTCGTTGTTGCACATCTATAAGCAAACGAGCAAGTGGAAGCAGTAAGTAAGATCTTCAAGTTCACCATCATAAAGAGGCTATCTAAAGCAAAAATAAATGGGGTCGACGAACTTCCACTTGCACTATGGGCCTAAAGGACAATGCAAAATCTACAACTAGGCACTCTCCATTCGCCCTAGCATATCAAAAGTAATGATCCGATTGAGCTAGAAGTCCCTTCTCATCGGAGGCCAAACTTCGATAAAAGGCAGAACAAACGGTTCCTACTCGAGTCACTCTATATGGTCGACGAGAAGAGGGAAGAAGTCGAATTAAGGACCGCTGCAACACCTTACATTTTTGTAACATTATTTAGGACATTTAATTATCTAAAATAAAATAATGCGAAGATTAGGAGATTGAGATTTTTTATTAATAGGGTATCCATACCATGATAACAAATGAACTAAAATAAAATGGTTAATTGCAATAGGTGGTGGTAAATTAGAAAAATGAGTATTCTAATACCCTAAACCCTTAGTCGTGTATCCTCACATTCAAATAATTCGTAAAAATTAAAAAAAGTGGCGGATTACCATTAGAAGCAACTAGAGGAAGATAAAAGAATCAAGGGAAGCTTAATCAACTTAAATCCATTCAAATATCAAACTCTTTAATCTCAAAAGCTAAGGTGAACAATGACTATGTCTAATTTTTCTAATTATTTTCGGTCTTAATATGAATCTGAAGTAATTTTCATGATTATGCCAAGTTTTTGAATAATTAAATGTTTATATATGATTATTGATGATTTATGCTTAATCATGTAGGTTTTATGATATGTTTTAATGTGAAAACCCTATTTAATGACACCTTGTGATTTCAGAAATGATATTTTAGAGATTAGTTTCAATTCTCATAATTTTCTAAATTAATATGGATTTTATATTGATTTTTTAGTGTAGAAAATGATTATTTGGATTTTAAACTATTTATGACTAAATAATTAATATTTTGGATCTGGAATTAATAATATTAGAAAACATATTAAAAATAATTTTCTGGAATTTTTGTAGAATTTTCCAAAATGTTTTGATAGGTATATAAAATTATTTAAGGTATGAGACTTAAATGTTTTATATATTTATAAAAGGAGAAGGGGTATTTTGTAAATAAATTAAATTGTTATTTCTGAAATATTGGCAGCACTTTTGGAGAAGAAAATTAACAACCAATAATATTTTGACAAACAAGGCAGGTTATTTGAAAAGAAATTCTTTTTAAATTAAAAATCAGTTTTTACATGCTTTTAGCATGTTTCGCCACTTTTGGCACAGTGGTTCTGGCTAAGTACTGCCACCTCCATGCCATTAAAACCAATGCAATAGTATCAATAACTAGGTACATAGTGAATTGGACTAAGACGGAAGACATTAGGTCGAGACCAAAGGTTCCGAAAGGGTCGAAGCGTGTCTTTGCTTTTAAATGAAAACGCATCTGCTTTGCTTTCGAATGGTATGCTTTCGACTTAGTTGGTTTTCGGCTGAGTCAAATGTTTTAAAGGAAAGGATTCGAATGGGTTGCGATTCCTATTTTAAGTAAATGCTATCGTTGGGATCGAAACTCCTTAGCCGCCGCTTTTCTTCCTTTTGACGCCAATGGTTTCAGAAGGTATACTTTGCTTTTAAAACATAGCCTCTTCTCCAATGCATTCAGAAGATTTTTTTTGATAACATCACTTCTATGCTTAGGAAATGATTTTAAAAGAGTGCTTTTGACTTAAATGTTTTATGTCCTTTTTGCTCTATTGAAGGTAGAACCCAAATGGTTTCGAAGGATTTAATTTTTAATGGTTTCATATGGTGTTTCCATATGTTTTACTTGAACCCAAAGGCTTTCAAAAGGTTTGATGTTTTATTGCTTTCGAAAGGTTTTAAAGAATGGTTTCGAAGGGGTGATTCCCCAATGGTTTCGAATGGTTTGAAAGGAAATTTTTTCCAATGTATTCAAAAGGTAATGTTTTAATGTTTTGAAGAAGGATGTCTAAGGTTTTAATGCTTTCAAAGGAATGGTTTTTCTACATTTTAAAAAGGAAGATTTCGAAAGGAATGTTTTGGAATTTCGGCCTAGGTGAAACAAGGGTTTTACTTAGTTTCGAAAGGGGTACTTTCAATGGATTAGAAAGGGGTACATTCAAAGATGTAAATGTTTTCATCAACAAAGATTTGAGTAAAGTATATATAACATGGCAAGGTGATTTTGAGTAAAGCATAGGGTATATATTTTCTTTTTTAAGTTTAGTTTAAAGTTTTTATTCAATCTGAGATGAGAAGGTTTTCAAGGAAAATTTAAGGGAAGATTATCCTAAGTAAAATGACTAAGATATTAGAGTATTAGATGAGACTGGTATAGGCTTGCGCTCTATACATTAGTTATTAGCCCCGGCTAATTTAGTCCAAAATTCCAGTGTATAGAGCTTTGTCATAGATAAGACTAAAATTGTGATTACACTTAGAAGGGAATGTACATTTGTGTACAGATAGGTTATTGGTGAGCCCGCAAAACCATTAAGATCAGATTACCTCAGGAGATGTTAAGTTAGGGACAAACCATCCAGAAGAGGAGTATTTAACAAATAGTTAAGGAAAAACCATCCGAAAGAGGAGTGTCTAACATGTGTTAGATTATTTTGATTATAGTGTCTGGTAAGCCCGAGTCGGCAAAAGGTTAGTAGTTAGCTAAACAAAACTATAGAATCCAGACATATAGTTCATATTTTACCTGATATGTTTGTTTACATAATAGTGCTCTATACTTTTAACTAGTTTTGATTGTAGGGTAAAGGTTGCAAAAGAGTTGTTTTAAGATGATACTAGTGAGGTGAAACCCGTTCCGCTAAGCGGCACGGTCTCAATTAATATCAAACGACCGAGATGTATAGTATTATTCACACCGGGATTAACATCTGACTCAAAGTTTATGTTTTCCCCTTAAAGTTTTGGGTGCTCAAAATTGATTTCAGAAGGCTGGGGGTCGAGGTTTTACAAGTTTTAGTACATCGGCAAATAAAGATTTCGAAGGCGGGCAGGTGGCGGACAGATAGCTATTTAGGAGTTGCTACTTTGCTTTGTTTTATTTCATCATGTTTTATTTAAGATAGTTATGTCTGTATAGTACTCTGGTCAACCAAGAGGGCATCATCATATGTCACTCATGGCATATTTATATAATAATTATATATTATCTGAACTTGGGAAACGATGATTATGTAATTTTTGTGAAACATGTGTTTTGAAATGTAGTCAGAAAAATGTTGTTTTTTGAAATCTGTGATTTTGTTTCACATTCAAGTGCTTCTGATATTATGGATACGATTAACATAGCCGTATTTAATCGCCGGAAGTTAATACTGTGGATGACTACAACATTTGTAGCGCTTAGCTTTGCACGTCTAGATAGGGAATGTTACACTTGGTATCAGAGCATAGGTTTATGAATTTTTTTAACTAAAACTGATTATTGAAAACATAATCCTAAGGAATTAGAATAAGAATGGGGTATGGGATAACGCTATAGTAGCATATTTGTATTTACTATAAATAAGTATATGCTATATCTTTAATTTCCTATCTCTCTTAGGCTATTCTTCTGTATCTCACGCGGCTTGAATACAGATAGGCACAAGTAGGGAATGTTGGTGCTGGGTATGGGAGCTATGTATCTATTTTTTGTTAATGTGATTCAGGCGGGTGTTTCTGCTAGAATGGTTGAAGGAAATGCTGGAGCATGAGTTCTGGAAGGTCCGTTGGTTAACCATTATGATATATTGAGCAGAGAATATGTAAGGCCTGGAGGGAAGCCCTTTATTAGAACCGAGGATGCTATAGAAGTGAAGAACTGGTTGCTGCATTGTGAGAGGATCTTTACAGACATATGGCTTAATGATGAACATAAGAGGAGGCTTGCTTCGAGACAGCTTCAGCGAATAGCTTTATTTTGGTGGAATGGTGTGACGGCTGGAGTAACTGAAGGGGAGATGACATGGGCAGAGTTTAGGAGAAGGCTTCGGCAGAGGTTCATGTCTGTGATAGCACGGTCTGCTTTGCTCAGGAAGTTTGCAAGTTGGAATAGGGGGAGATGTCTATTTTGGAGTATGCAAGAAGATTTGAGGAGTTGGCTAGGTATGGGTATGCTACTATGGATACTGTGTTGAAGAGGAATGAGAAGTTCATAAGGGGGTTGAAGCCTGAGTTGGAAAGGGCTACATTACCTCATATCAAAGACCCTTGTGATATTGTTGTAGAGATGGCTATGAGACATGAGGAAATGCTTTCTTGTCTAGAGAAGAATAAGGTGAAGGAGGTCTAGGTTGGGCAAGGCCAGAGGAGGAAGTTCTTCCATAAGAAGGGTGCTCAGAAATGTGGAGCAACTAAGAAGGAAAAGTCTAAGGTTGTGTGTTTCAAGTGCGATAAGAAGGGGCATTTTGTGAATGAGTGTCGTACTGGAAAGGTGTAGGAAGTGATCGAGAAGAAGAACATCAGATGTTTTAACTGCGATTAGATTGGCCACTATAAGAGCGGATGCAAAGAGCCCACTTAGGATGGAAGAGGCAAGGTATTTGCATTGGAGTCTGCTACATCAGGATCAACAGCGCATGAGAAACGAAAGGCAGTGTTGAGAGGTACGCTTCAGATTCATGGTTTGTTTATTAGCATTCTATTTGATACAGATGCATCACATTCTTTTATATCTAGTTGTTTGGTAGATAAGCTTAACCTAGAACCCACATACTTAGTTACTTCATTAAGTAATCCAATAGGAGGGTATACGACACTTGGGATGAAGTATGACCACTTAGAGTTTGATTTTCTAGGAAGTACCATTGTTTGTAGTTTGCATGTTGTTGACTTTGTAGGGTTTGGAATTATATTGGATATGGATTGGTTAAGTATGATGCTAGGATATTTCGCCATGATAGGAAGATATCGCTTAGACACCTTGACTGTAGTGATCGGATTGTATATACCATAGAAAGTCCTAATTATGAGGTGAATGCTTTGTTGGGTGTAGTGGAGTTGGAAGAAGAGTTGAATCACATTTTCGTGGTAAGAAAATTCATGGATGTCTTCGAGCCTGTAGTACGATTGCCACTGAAATGAGTCATTGAGTTTCGAATTGATTTGGTGCCTGGAGCAGAACCGGTGAGTAGATTGCCAAGTAGGATGACACTTACGGAGATGAGGAGACTGAAGGTGCAGTTGGTAGATTTGGAAAGCAAGATTTTTATTGGGCCAAGTAGTTCTCCTTGGCCCCTGTGTTTGCTAAGAAGCTGTACGGATCATTGAGGTTATGTATTGATTATCGTAAGTTCAATGAGAAGACGATAAAGAATAGATATCCATTGCCTAGAATTGACGATTTGTTTGATCAGTTGAGTGAAGACAAGGTAGTTTCTCAATTAGATTTGGCAATACGTTTTATCATTTTAGAGTAGCAGAGGATAATATTGCTTTGATGGCGTTTAGAACTAGTTATGGATCGTATGAATGGTTAATTATGTCGTTCGGACTAACCAATGTGCTGGCATTCTTTGTGCATACGATGAACCGAATTTTCCAAGAGTACTTGGATAGGTTTGTGTTGGTTTTTACAGATGATATTTTGATATGCTCTAAGGATGAAAGGGAGCATGAAGTTCATCTTAGAGTTGTGCTTGAGACGCTGAGGCAGAATCAGCTGAAGATGAAGTTTTCGAAATGTCATTTCTGGAAGAGGGAAATGAAGTTTATTGGTCACATGGTTTTAGAGAAAGATTTGTCAGTCGACCCAGATAAGATCGAAGCTGTTAATAATTGGAAGAGACTAGAGACGGTGACCGAGATTAGAAGTTTTCTTGAATTGGCTTGGATATTATTGGAGGTTCATTAAGGATTTTTCATGGATACCAACGCCGATGACCAAGTTAACGTGAAAGGATGTGAAGTTTGTGTGGACTAATAAGTGTGACGAAGCATTCTAGAGCCTGAAACACTTATTGATCCATGCACCTGTATTAGTTGTTCTAGAGGGGAATCAAGATTTGGTAATTTATACGGATGCGTGTGGAACTGGAGTTGGAGCTATGTTGATGCAGAGAGGTAAAGTGATTGTGTATACTACTAGATAGCATAGATCTCATGAGGTTAGATATCCAACGCACGATTTGGAGTTGGCTGCAGCGATTTTTGCTTTGAAAGTGTGGAGACATTACCTTTTAGGAGAGAGGTTTGAGCTTTAGGCGGATTATAAGTTGTTAAAGTATTTGTTCTCTCAAAAGGAGTCGAATATGAGACAACGGAGGTAGTTAAAGTTTTTAGCCGCTTATGACTTTGGCATCGAGTACACACCAGGAAAGGGAAACAAAGTTGCAGATGCACTTAGCAGAAAGCATCAGAATGTAGTGTTCTCAATGATAGTAGAGTGGAATAATTTGGAAGCATTGTCGACTTATATAGTTCAGTGGAGATCTGTGATTGGATCTAGTGAAGAATCTACTGTGTCATCTTGTTTGGAAGTTTGATCAGTAATGATTGAAAGGATTTCTTCTAAACAGTGTGAAGATCAAGTGTTGGCTGAACGTATCAAGAAGTTGAAGGAAGGAACAAAAAACGATGAACTAAAGGATTTTAATCTTCACTAAGATGTGTGGTTGAGAAAGAAAGGAAGGTTGCAAGTTTCAATGTGGGAGACATTAGGAAGAACACTTTGGAGGAATGCCATCGTTCAATGTTCACTATTCCTCTAAGAGGAACTAAGATGTATCAGGATATGAAGAGGAGTTTCTTCTAGGAAGGTATGAAGAGGGATGTAGGCTTATGGGTGAAACAGTGTTTGAACTTTCAATAGGTAAAAGCCAAATATCAGAAGCCGAATGGGTCACTACAACCATTAGATATTCCGGTATGGAAGTGGGATCCCATTTCTAGGGATTTTATTGACGGGTTGCCAAGATCTAGCAGAAGAAATGAAAGTATATGGGTCATAGTAGGTAGACTGACCAAGAGTTCCCATTTCATTCCAGTTAAGTCATCTAGGACGGCACTTGTTTTAGCGAAGTTATTTATGAAGAATATTGTTAGACTTCATGGAATTCCCAGTAGTATAATAAGTGATAGAGGTTCTTTGTTCTCTAGCAAATTCTGAAAGAGTCTGCATGAGATTTTAGGTACCAAACTGTACCGCTTACCATCCACGAACCAATGGACAAATGGAAAGAGTTAATAGTCTTAGAGGATTTATTAAAAGCTTGTGTGTTAGATTTTGGAGGATCGTGGGATGACCATCTACATTTAGTGGAGTTTTCGTATAACAATAGTTATCAGACTAGTATAGGGATGACACCATTTGAAGTTTTATATGGAAGGCCATTCAAGTCACCAGTTTGTTGGTTAGAGACCGGGGATGAGTTAGTTCTTGGTCCGAATTTGATTAAAGAAGTTGTAGAGAAGGTTGAGTTGATTCGAGCTAAGATGAAGGAAGCTCAGTCTAGGCAAAAGTGTTATGCAGACAGAAGATGAAAGGACCTATATTTCTCTATTGGAGATCATGTTTTTATTAAGGTATCACTGATGAAGGGTGTGATTAGATTTGGGAAATCAGGGAAGTTGGCACCAAGTGTAACAACCTAGATTTTTCGTAGTTTGATTTGAAATATTTAAATGGTTTTAAATATTGAATTTGAAATTTAGATTGATTTTGAATATTGAAAATTTGGGTTTATTTATAAAATAAATTCAGATTTAAATATAGCGATTTGTTAGATAATTTAATTATGGAATTTTGTAATTGAATATTGGTCAAATTATCGTATCTGGAGTTTTAAGCTCGATAAAAATAATTTAAAGGCCTGTAAAATTTATATTAATAATAGGGAGATAATAGAACCTTTTGAATCGAATTTAAAAATGATTTGCCCAAATTTAAAATATATCATTTGAATTAACATATATAAATAGTCTTCCGAGGGATAGTCACGAAATTCAACGAAACAAGTTCCATTGGATCTGTAAATAGTGTATTATTGTCGGATTTCAAATTTTGTAGCTTTTGAAGTTATCGTTTAGCCATACGAGATGTAAACGCACTAAAATTTAATATAATAATTGGGTCCAAAAAGCTTTTTTCTCCATACAATCAAATTAGGAATCGAAACCTTTTCCATTGTGTTTGGATGGGGGTATAACATTATAAGCACCTAGCGCCATGCCTTGATAGGAGATCGAGATTTTAAGTTACGAAATCGAAACGATTTGAATTTAAAATAAATATATATTTATATTCATTGATTGACATATATATTCACATAAACTTTTCCCCTTCATTTCAGTCACTGTAGCAAGCATATTCAGACACATTTTCCCCCTTAAAATCACATCTCCATCCTTATCATTTCATAGGAAAGAAAAGTAAAATAAAAATATACATTAAAATTTATATAAGGCAGTTCATACTGGCGTTCTATTGGGTTCACCATTGCATACTCCACTTTTCCCCTCAATTTCATTGTTGCATTCCAGTTTGTTAAATGGAGACTGAACAAAATATATATCAAAATTTGTTTCAAATTAAAAAAAATTATGTCGCCTCGGCCGAAGTCATCATGAGAGGGAGGGGACGAGCTAGAGGTGCCATTGGGAGGTCGTGCTTGATTTTAGGGCTATGCTCGCGAGGTTGGGTAGGAGTGTAAGGCTGACGAGTAGTGGTGCTGCAGTGGTGGGGATGGTAGGTGATAGAGCGCGGCGTTGGGAGTTGGTGGTGAGGTCGCGATGTTTTCAATTGAGGCAAAGGAATCGAGGCCACGGTGGGGGCTGTGGTGGTCAAGCAAATGATGGGTTGGCTGTGATGCAGGGGATGGTGGGCGATGGTGGGTTTCAGGGCCGGGAGTTTATTCGTAGCTAGGGTTGTGTGGTGTGGTTGTTCGAGAGAGCTCGAAAAGATCTGGGGTAGTGAGGTATTTCTGTAATTAAATTTAATGATATGTTCTGTTATTTAGTTAGGAATTTAAAATTTTAAGTAGCTAATGAAAGTTTAAGTAAAATTGCATATGAGGTCCAAAAACCATGAAAGAAATCGAGTTAGGTTCATAGCCGTGAATTGGAATGGATTTGCAAATTAAAAATCAAGGTGAGAAAAATTCTCACTCATTTGGACTTCCGAAAATTTAAATTTTAAAAAGTTGAAATTAATTTTTGGATGCCTGTTGAATTTATAAATTTATTGCCTATTGAATGATAATATATATATATATAGTAGTATATATATTAGTATATGGAGTGATATTCCCGTACAGCATAGCAGATGAGACCCTATGAGCCCCACATAATAGTGGATGACCCTATATATCACGATATCCCCATCGAAGTAGGATTAGTTATTTTTTATGTTGTATTAACATCTTTGGAAGCAGGGAAACAGGTTAGAGGGATCCAACTGGATTCCTCAAATTTATTGTTTATTTTTCATATATAGTGATATATGATTTGTATAGAATAATCTATTATAGATTTTTGTAATGATTGGAATTATTTGATGATGTTGTAGCACTGGCTTGAATTTTGATAATTTAAACACTATAAATATATTTTTAAAATTTATAGAATTGAAGGAAATTTGATCATAAAGGTACGTATTGGAATTGGGGTTATTTCAAAAAATTAAATTAGAAATAATAATAGTAATATACTTGACTATTATGGATTAGAAAATGGAGATTTTTAAAAATGAATTATATAATAAAATTTATAAATGATATTCAAGAAATATAAAAGGAGTTAAATTCATTATTAAAATAGATCCGAAGTATAAAAGAAATTTATAAGAAATGAAGGCTTACAACATTTTATATATAAGATGTGTTCTATAAATAGGTAAAACCAAGGGATTATAATATTGATAAACGATGTTTATAAATAAAGGAATTTGATATCACACGATAATTGGAGATAAAAATTCATAGGGTGAATTTATATTAAAATATGCAAAACGGGCTTGGGAAAAATAGCAGATTCTATTTTTGAAATCGGAATGGTTAGGAAATCGACAATGAATCGATATGCTATGAAATCGAGAAAAATTTATAAAGTAGATTGGTTATAGAGATTTACTTTTTTATATATTGATTTTGAAGTGATTGAAACTCTCTTGAGATTGAAAAAGGGGTTTATAAAAGGATATGATTTGAAGGGAAGAAATTTATTTGTGATTCCGGAGATTTTGGGAATAAGTTATGGAATAATTCTTTGAAACCTTAATATTGAAAAGATTTTGGAAAATAAGACTGGCAATATTTTCCTAAGTATAGAAAATAGAAATTTGGAAATATTTCTAAGTGTTGAGGTGTTGGAAGTATCCTGTTACAGATTTAAGTATTTGAAAAATTATTTTCAAATGTTGGAAAAAAGTGATATATCTTTTAAAGATATTTTGAAAGTAAATATTTTGGGAAAATTTATGATAAGGCCAGATGATTGCTTATGGATGTTTAATTGATGATTAAACAACCGACTATCAATAATTGGCCAATTTAGTTAATTGTTACGAAGAGACCGGGATCGTATTTAATTATCTAAAAACCACTTCGATCATGTTTGAACGTTGCGAATGAATACAATAAAGATAGTGAAGATGATGATTCGGTTTGTCTAGACCCAGGACAACATGTATGGACAAATGCTATCAAAACATCGTAATTGGAGTACGATGAGCATTCTATGTAATATTTTTCTTGAAAAGGTTACGCTTAGCCTAGAACCTCATCAACCCGGAATGACTAAAACAGGAGAGATGCAGCAAGGCTAAGTGAGTCACACCAAACTACGGTATGTTATCACCTTTCTAGATATCCTCAGAAACCCATTTATTTATGGATATGGGTGTGCATGGAAGGAGCGCTCGGTGGTGAGGGTGGGAACACCCGGGGTGATAACATATTCGGTCTATCCAGGTTAGAGGTAGGCCGGTCTTGTGTAGCAAGGGATCTCGGCGTAGTCCTTAATACGCTGTTCTAGACAAGTACTGTGATAGGTAGCACCCTAGTATCTAGTCATTCGATGGAATCCATTCTTCAATAAGCGCCGTACGGTTTTGATTGTGCCCAACCGCGTTGACACTTGAGATGCAAGCATTTCAGCTATATTCTATTTACTTTCTATAGACACCATTATAATATCAGACGATTTTGATAAAAACTGTTTTGGTTATCATAAGGTAAAAACCCGTCGTGTTTATTCGTTGTTTTACGAGATACCTTTGTTTTCAAAGGCTTTTGAAAGGTTAATAATTCAAATTGAGAGTGTTTTCTCACACTGGTTTTCTAGACTAACTCGGGTGTTATTTTATTATAATGCCCGGGTCAGACCGAGTATTACAGATTTAGGTTAAATGCTATGGAGCTCAAAGGCTAGCTGGAGGAGCTTCAGATGTATTTTCATACTTGACTTATATTCCGTTGTGTAAGGACAAGTTATATAATTGTCTAGTTTGATGCATTGATTGATGTACTCTAATCATTGCAAGTATATAGACTGTTACAGATTCTTTGTATAAAATATGTTACTATATATTATATTTTGTTCTGCTGTGATTGTGAGATTCTATGTTGTTTTTTCTATTTTTCTTCCATCTCTTTCTTCTTTTTACCCCAAAAATTCGTATTTCCGTCCAATTTGAGTTGAGATAAGGTGAAATATTGTCGACTCAAAGGGGCATGGATTTGCGGGCCTTTACACTTGGTATCAGAGCTGAAGGTTAGGCTAGAACCTTGGTTCTAGTGGGAATTACTCATTAGAGATAGAGTTAGTACAACTGCAGAATGAGTTTGAGCGTATTATATATATGTGGGCGTATTTGTTAGTGAATATAAATGGTTTTATATTGTCTTAATTTATCCGTTGAGTGGAATATAAATTCTGGTCGAGTAGTGGGACGCCACTTAATCGATAGGAGTTTCTAAACGCTTGAACGCGATAAACCAACATAATATAGTTTTTAAGTGGGTAAATGAAATAATTTTACCCAAATTATATTTTGATATAAAAGAAATATTTTTTGAAAATTATTATAGTAGTGTGTTTGGTTATTATTATATAATCAAAACGAGATTATAAATTTGGAAATGGTTTATTAAAACCCAAAATTTAAAATGGCATAAGAATGAATTATACAAGTGAATAAAAACTATGACTTGATTAAAAACCAGAGTTTGAAAATATTAAAGTATTGGAGATTTTGGAAATGTTTTTCCAAAGTAATTTGAAGATAAATAAAAGTAACATTATGTTTGAAAGGATTTTTGAATAGAAAAATGTTTTTAAATTGATTTTTGAAAGGATGTAGCACCGAAACCACTTTAATCGCTGGAAAATAATTTCGATGATGATCGCGACATATCAGTGTTCATTTTCGAGTTTCTAATTGATGGATTGCCACCGTAGTCATTGTTTTGAGGAAAAACAAGTTTGTTTTAGAAATTATGAAGGGAAATTGTTTTAGATAAAAACCAGGTTTGATTTAAATTTAAAAAGTGTGATTTTGGAATATTTGTGATTTCCAAATGATTTGAAAAAAAAGTATTGGGTGTTTAAAAATTCTGGAACCCTTATTTAAATGACTTAGAGATCATCAGAAAATAAGTTATAAACTTATAATTTGAGAAAAAAATATGAGAATTAAATTTTGGAAATAAAATTTTAACTTGAGGAAATTAAAACGGATGAAAATTAACTTGAGTTAAGTTAAATAGAGTTGTATTGAAAATGATATCGATCGAGATTGAGATATAAAATTAAAATAGAATTTGACTCAAGTTAAGTTGAATAAATTAAATTTCATCAATTTAATTGAATGGGTTTGCATTGAATCAATGTGGTGCACTAATGAAAATGGAATTTAACTTAAGCAAGTTAAAGTAAATCAAATAAATCAAGTAATTTTAATAAGTGGGATTTTAACTTAAGTGGGATTTTAACTTTAGTGAGATAAATCAAATTGAGCCAATTAAAAATTAAACTTAGGCTAAATTGAATAAAATTTAGTTGAATTTGAATTGAAATAAAAATTTAATCGACTTATAAATGATATTAAATGAAATTTAATTTCTACATAATTAAATTCAAATGAATTGTGTGGAAAAAAAAATTTAACTTATGAAGGTTAAATAAATTGAAGAAAATGTATGAAGTTGAATTTAGGGTAAGTTAAGTTAAATAAAAATTGAATTGAAGTAAATAAATTTCGATAGCTTAAATAAATTGTAGTTTATGGAATAAAAATATGCTTGGGCTTTAAATAAGCGTATAATCTCGAGTTAAAAATAAAAATAGAAAGAGAATGCACTCAAGCATAAATGGATGGAAATGAGAAAAATAAGTTGTGTGACCTACAGAATTTAAAGGCAAAATAGAAAACCCAAAATAAAAAGAGTTGGATATTTTGGAGATGAAATAAAAAGCTAAACTCGAGTTGTAAAGAAAAATCTGAACCCAAGTAGATTGAATGAAGGGATTTTAGAATATAAAAAAAAATCAAATATTGAATTATAAATTGGAAGTGAACTAATTAGATAATTAATTAGCTAAAGGAATAGGGTAATGGAACTTAATTGGGTTGAATAAAAATACAATTATGGATTAAAAATTGATTTTGAAATGAAATTTGAGTTATAAATAAAATTCGACATATATTGCAAGAGATTAGATATAATTGAAAACGGGTCGATTAAAATGGAATTAAATGGAAATAGAAATGGTTTGAATTGCAAATAAATCCAATTTGAGTATAAATAAACTGAATATAGCTTTGACTGTCATTTTAATAAATTCAAGAATAGATTCATGTAACGATGCCGGTTTTAAGCCAAATTTAATTTAGTAATTAATTTAATTTAAATAATTAATTTGTGAACTAATTGAATTTTTCCAAAACAAATAAGATATGTGATTGTTTATGTATATATATAAATAGATTGTAAATGGAATTTTGATTTGAAATTTAAAAATAAATATCTTAAAAATAAATTGGATTTAAAAACTCTATATTTTAAAAACTAATATATATATGTGTGTGTGTTTATTTATTAATGTATAATTTGACTTTAAATCATTTTCTTTAAAAATTATATAAATATAAATAAAGGAAATGTACAAATAAAAATTGAAAAAATAATATAAAACTATATAAAAATATTAATACATGCAAATTAACAAGCGTAGATTTAGTAACATGAAATTTAACAAGTGTCATTAGTTCTTTTCAATTTTAAAAATAATAAATAAAATGAAAACAAGGCTATATATATCTATACTCCTCCTCTTGTCATTTTTCTTTCTTATATTCAATTAAAAACTAAAACGTGAGAAGCTAAAACCAGAGATTAAAATCTAAAGCAACAACCTCTTCCTATTTTAAAACCGAAGCATTTGAAACATGAAGAAATCAAAACAAGTTCAGTTCAACTCAACTAAGCAAAGATCAGATCAATTTCCAGTTTCCACAATTTTCAAGTTTTAAAGCTCCTCTGTTCAACAATTTAAAAACTATGAGTAAACTAACATTTAAAAACTTAAATCTATTTATATATCTTGGTGTTTGTGAATAATACTTGAATTTTGTTGTGAAAAATGTTTGTATAGATGTTAAATAATGCCTACATGTCTATATATATATGTGTGTGTGTGTGTGTGTGTGTAAATGACTTAGTGCATGTGTATGTACAAGTATGCTTGCTCTGTTCTTGTTTTACAGGTTTTATAAACTTATTCAAAATTCAAAATCTCATCTCCTAATTCTTTTTAGGCCTTGATGTTTAACAAGATATGTTATAATTAACATGGTCTAAGTTTTAAAAATACTTTGTAGTAAAATTAGTTTAAGTTTTTCTAGAAAATTAGAAAATACAGTAAAAACCCAATGCATGTCAAAATTCAAGTATCATAGTTTCTTGATTCACTTATATAACCTAATTCGTTTTCAAAAACTATGATTTTAAAAGTAAAATCATGATTTTTTAAGTTTGTACATCGAGAGAGCTTGCGAGTTGAACGATAAGGGGATTTTGGGCATTTTCTAATGATCGGAGCAAGGTAGATGGTCTAGATCGATGCTGGAGGTAGCTTGGAGGTGGGAGATCTGGGGAAAAATGATCAGTGGATTTTTTGATCACTGTGGCAGTGGCACGACATTGATTTAGGGTTTTGTTGCCTGTTGAGATCGACTGGGTTTGCAAGGTGTCTGTGTCATCGTCGAAGCACCGAAGATGATCGGTATGGGGGAATCGATGCATAGTTGAACGACGAAGGTTTGGTCGAAGTTTCGAGGTCTTTGGAAACCTGATGTGGTGGGTAGAGGTGATTTTGGGCGATCGTTTCGTTCCAGTGGGTATCCCATTGTTGCTCGATTTCGATTTCGTGGATGTCTCGAGGTTCTGGGTGGTCAGATTGTTAGGGAGGTTGTCGTTGACGTGCTGGATATGGCATCAATGGTCAGAGTTTCTTCGTTCAGGCATGCATGTGCACATGTGTCGGGGTTGTATCAGTAGGTTGGATTGGAGAAGAAGGTGGTGGCCTCGGGTGAGAGCTCGGGGAAGTTTTGTTTTGGCTCGAGTCTGGTTTCAGGTTGATCGTGAGTGACTTTAACTAGTTAGAATAGTTTTTGAAAAAAATTAACAGGTTTTAAAAAGGAGAAAAGGTATGGGAGATTGCTCGGGGAAGGTATCGAGTATGCTCTGGGTTTGGGTATATGAAGTAGCGGTTTTAAAATTTTAAAATAAATCAAGTTTTAACAATTTTATTAAACTAATTCTTTTAAATAATAAATGTTTACTTAAGCTAGGATTAGTTAAAGGTATAAAATAATTATTTCAAATTTAATTAAGTTTGAGTTATTTATTTATATATACTTTATTTTAAATTAATTCTTAAGTTTGTTTTAAATAAATTAAAAAGTATAATTAAGTAGTTAATTAAAGAAAATGAAATGTTTTTAATCATTAATTAACTTAAAAGTCTTGAGTTAATTCATATGTTAATAATGAATTTATTTCAAAGTTTTATTAAATAAGATTTAAATAATAATTAAGTAATTAATTATGATAAATGGTTTATCTTAAATTAATTAAGGTATTGGGTAATTAAAGATTTATTAATTAATGGGAGTAATTAAAGAATAATTAATAGTTAATTAATAATTAAAATTTAATTAATTAATAATTAAAGGTTGATTACTTAATGTTTAAAGGATAATTTATTAATAATTAAAGAGTAATAATGAGTAACTACAGGATAATTAATTAATGTAAGTAATTAAGGATGATTAATTAATTTCATTAATTCAAATAATAAAAATGGTTTGTAATTAATTAATGTTAATTAAGCAAGGTAGGTAATTAATTCATAAGTAATTAATTAATTTGGTTTAAATTAAATTAATTATAAATTATGTGATTAATTAATCTTGCTTATGGATGATTAATTATATTGAATGCTTGGATAGATTGATATCTCAAGTTTGTTAATCTTTAATATTCTATGATATGAATTGCTTTGGACTGAGCTGTGATAAATGTAAATTATTTATTAGTGATGAGTTGCTGTGTGAATATAATGTTCTACACTGAATTATAAACGGTGGATCTTTTGTTTTAAAGATTAAAAATGGAAATTTGTTTAAACCATTCAAAAGGAAAGGTTTTGGGGAAATACGGGCTAAAAAGTTGTGACTTAACTAAGATCCAAATGTATCCATATGTTTTAAATAAGAACTCATTATTCAGAAAGGCCAGGGGAGGGCATTAAGTCGAAAACTTATTCTGAATAATGATACGACGGAATGGAATTGCATTTGAAGACGGTGGTTGAAGACTGGGTATTTTCGAAAATGAAAGGATTTCTTGTTGATTGTCTCTTCACCGAGTTGCTCCGGTATAGAGATTACCCTACGTGATGGGGAATCCGAGCGAGATTGGAGATATCCGAATTTGCAAGGACTTCTTTCCTAAATTGGACAAAGTGCCTTTGGTTCCATTCAGACCCAAGATGGATTTGTATGGATGTATGTCTGACTTTACACTTTGAGATACAAAGCTAGATTCTATCAAATGCATTTCTGTCAGTGGCAGATAATTTATTGTCTTAGCTTAACACCCTTCTCTGAGACGTACGAGCTCAGAGGTTATGTAATTGATAGTTATTAGTGATATATTCCCAATTTGGTAATGTGGCATGCTAAATGTTGAGCGTTGGTTGATCGAAGCATGGCTTTTATGTAAAGCATTGCTTTGTGGGACGAGACTTCATCAAACCTCACACCCGGGAAATGGTCAAAAACAGGAAGGATGCAGCAAGGTTATCGTGTTCGCGACCCTAAGGATATGTTCATTTCCTTCTAGATAAAAGTGGTATTATGGAATGAAGTCCAGATATTTTACTTATGTGGTTGCTGGAATTTGAGGTGCCTCGGTAAAGGTCGGTTACGACCGAGGGATGGCATACTCGTGACAGTTAGTTACCTAGTTACAGAGATAGCCCGGCCTTGTGTTGGCAGAGATCCGGTAAGGTTCTCGAGACGTCCCTCTAGAGGCTTACCCATTCGGATAAAGGAAGTTCCTTAGCCTTGGCCATTTTTTAGAAATCCAAATGAAATAATACGAGCCCTTTACGATTTCAGTTGTAGAACCTGCCATTTAACATGGTAGCTATAGTATGCATACTATAATGGTACGTATGCTGGCTAAGATTAATATTATACTTAATGTTTTTCCACACTATGCACTAAAAATAATATCAAAAGGATTTTTCGCGTACCAAGCATGTTTGACTACTATAAGGAGAAACCTTCCCCATGTGTGCGATTGCATTTGAGTGTGTGCGGAGAGATCTTATGGTAGTTTCATTTTCCTAAAGCATGAACGGATTTTTGGCACAAATAACTGTTTTTAAGTTCTCACACCAGTACCATGACCGACTTAGAGTATATTGTTCCCTTTACTAAACTCTGGATGCCCCTAATTTTCCACACGGGCAGCCTAGAATCAGGTTATCAATAGGCTATGGAGCTAAGTTGGGAAGTAGATGTGGATTTGGAAGTCTTTGGTTTGGAAGGTTTTGGTTTTGAGCTTTTTGGTTTGGACTATGGAGCTTTGGAAATGAAAATGCAGTATGTTGGACTCTCTTGGAAGTCCATATTGATGTTATTTTTCCCCTGCTATGTTGTATTTCACTGTTGTGTATTATATATAGGACTCTGATGATGTTGAGCACTTGCTGTAAGAATGTTATAATCCGCGAAGTGTATGAATGAAAGTTATTTTGTTTCCATTGTGTTGTTATTATCTAATGTGTTATGACTCCAGCGATTCGAACTCCAACGTTTGAATATCCGACATTTGAATACGGGTGATGTATTGGATGTCGATTTTCGAAGGTTGAAAGACGAGGTCATCACATTTGGTATCAGAGCTGAAGGTTGAGTAAGAAATTTAGCTTTGGAGTATAACTCATTAGGTGACCTATTAGAGATAGTGTTAGAAATGCCCTAGAATGAGTATATTCCCTAAGATATCTCGTATGTATACCGAAATCAATTTTCTTACTATTTACAGATAGTGAGAATGATTGCAAGAAGAGGACGAGGTAGGGGAAGGGGGTACCACTGAAAATGGTCTAGACCCTACAACAACAGTAATGGGAGGAGCAACTCTTCCCATCCAACCCCAGCCAAATCTGGCAGAGTTATATCGGAATTTCTCAAGACTTGGAGGGAAACCATTCAAAGGTATGGAGACTATTATAGAAGAGCAAGCTTGGATTCGATCTTGTTAGAGGATTTTTAAAGGATTGAAATCGGATGATGATCAAAGGAGGTTGATGGCTTCCTGGCAACTCCAGGAAGAAGCTTTGGCATGGTGGGAGGCCATTACTTTGGCCGAATCGGAGGATGAGTTTACATGGTATAGATTCAAGCAAGTATTTAAGGAGCGTTATATGCCTTTCGTTGGTATTTCCAGGATGTATCAAGAGTTTACTGATTTGAAGCAAGGAAATCTATCTTTTGAAGAATAAATAAATAAGTTTAATGAGTTATCCATATTTGGACCTCAATTGGTGAATATCTCTCTTAAGAAGAATGAGAGATTTATTAAAGGGATGAACAAGAAGTTTCATGAAAGAATGACAGGCCATGTGAAGGAATCTTTTGCTGATTTGGTAGACATAGGATATAGATATGCCGCCTTAGATAAACAAGAGATTCTAGAAGAGAAAGGAAGTGGAAGTAATCCAAATTGGAAGAAGAGAAAGTTTGGAGGAAAGAAGCCTTGGCAAGGTAAAGAAAAGAAGGATACCCAAGAGAACAAGACAAAGAATGTTACCTGTTTCAACTATTTGAAGAAAGGTTGGATGAAGCCCAAGAAGCAAGGGAAGAAGGATAACCTAAGAATTCAGGACAAGAAGTCAAGGAATGCTACTATTGCCATAAGCCAGGACACATGGTTAAAGAATGCCCGATAATGAAGCAGGCCCAAGTAGCAAAGGCATATGCAATCAAGGATGAACCTTCAACCTCGGGAGTCGATAAAGGGAAAGGAAGTTTGGAAGGTAATCTTCCTATTTATGATAAAATTGTTAGAGTTCTATTCGACACTGGAGCCATGCATAGTTTTATTTCCCAACAAACCGTAGAAGAGTTAAATCTTGAACCCGAATTCGTAGACGAACCTATTTGTTGTAAAGAACCCGGTAGGAGGCCCTACGAATCTTTGTTTATGTTGTAGAAAGGTTCCTATTTTGTATTCTCGTCATCAGTTTCCTATCAGCCTTTTCGTTCTTGAGTTTAATGAATTTGACATTTTACTTGGAATGAATTGGTTAACAAAATATGAAGCTAAATTAGATTATATTAATAGAACGATTTCGGTCAAAACCAAACTTGGGAATTTTGTTGTGATTTCTTATGAGGATCCAAGTCTGAAGAGGGACGACCTAATGTATACTTTAGGGTATTCCGACCAGAGTTTGGAATCCATACTTATTGTTCGAGAATTTCCTGACATATTTGAAGAAGTTAAGTCTTTACCTCCGCATCGGGAATCGAATTGGATCCCAATGCCCTTCCAGTTGTGCATGCAAGTCCTCGGATGGGACCAAGGGAAAGAGTAAAGCCAGTTAAGCAAACCCAAGATTTAATGGAGAAAGGATTTATACGACCTAGTCATTCCAGTTGGGGTTCGGCTGTAGTATTTGTTGACAAGTCCGATGGATCTTTGAGATTGTGCGTAGATTATCGTTATCTTAATAAGTTAACCCTTAAGAACAAATTTCCTTTGCCCTGAATCGATGACCTATTCGATCAATTACATGGTGCTCGATTCCTTTTCAAGATGGACCTAACTCAAGGATTCCATCAGCTGAGAATCCCAGAAGATTGTATCCATTTGATTGCTTTTAGGGGTCCCGATACATTCTATGAATGGTTAGTTATGCCCTTCGGACCAACCAATGCCCCTGCATATTTCATAGACCTGATGACCCGAGTATTTCGTGAAGTATTAAATAAGTTCATTCTTATATTTATTGATGATATTCTGATTTATTCCAAAACGAAAGAAGAGCATGTCGAACACTTAAAAATAGTTTTGGAAATATTGAGGAGGAATATTCTTTTTGCCAAGTTTTCTAAATGTCATTTTTGGATAAAATAAGTTAGATTTCTGGGACATATTGTAACAAAAGAAGGAATTTCTGTGGACCCTGGTAAGGTTTCCGTTGTCCTAGATTGGAAGCAACCCACAACCCAAAGGAGGTCAGAAGTTTTATGGGATTAGCTGGATACTACTGAAAGTTTGTCTAGGATTTCTCTAAGTTAGCCAGTCCATTAACTAAGCTGACTATGAAGAATGTCAAATTTATTTGGACTTCAAAGTGCGTGGAAGCATTCCAGGAACTAAAGAAAAGATTGACCACTGCTCCCGTTCTTGCCATTATTAAGGGGAATAAGGGTTTATCTATTTACACGGATGCATGTGGTGACTGTTCTAATGCAAGAGGTTAGAGTGATTGCCTACACGAGCAGACAATTGTTACCACATGAGAAGAACTACTCGACCCACGATCTTGAGCTTTTGGCAGTTATCTTTGCTTTGAAAATCTGGCGTCATCATCTTTTAGGTGAAAATTTTGAATTATTCACCGACCATAAATCTTTGAAATACCTCTTTACCCAGAAGGATCTGAATCTAAGATATTCCTGGCATCATACGACCTAGATATTCAGCATACGCCTTGTAAAGCCAACGTGGTAGCTGATTCCTTGAGTAGAAGACATGCTGTTCTTGCTTATCTTGTTGTCACATCCACTCTTCTTGAGAAGATTGCTAGTAAGCAAAAAAGAAGACGAGTTTCTCGAAGAAATTTATGGGAGCATACATCGAAGCGAAGATTCCAGCTTTGAAATCGATAATAGTGGAATTATAAGGTTGAAAGGGAGGATTTATGTCCCAGACATCCCAGATCTCAAACGAGAAGTATTATCACAAGTCCAAGTTCAGTATCCATCCAGGGGTTAACAAAATGTATCGAGATATTAAGAGGACCTTTTGGTGGAAAACGATGAAGAGCGATATATCCATTTATGTTAGTCGATGCGCAACTTGCCAACAAATAAAGAAAGATCAAATGAAGATTGTTGGTTTACTTCAACCACTGGAAGTGCCCAAATGGAAATGGGACTAAGTGTCTATGGATTTCGTAGATGGTTTGCCACGAACTCGGAAGGGTAATTAGGCGATTTGGATTATTATGGATCATCTGACCAAGACCGCCCACTTTATCCCAGTTAAATCCACCCGAACGGCAGCGAGTTTGGCAGAATTATATGTGAAGGAGATTGTTCGACTCCATGGAATACCAAGTAATATAGTGAGTGATCGCGACCCGATCTTCACTAGCAGATTTTGGGAGGCATTTCAAGCCGTACTAGGAACCAAGTTGAACTTTAGTACTGCTTACCACCCGTAGTCTAATGGGCTGAGAGAATAAATCGAATCTTGGAAGATCTTCTGCGTGCTTGTATTCTTGATTTTGGAGGTTCATAGGAGGACCATCTGCATTTGGTTGAGCTTTCATATAATAATATATATCAGGCCAGTAATAGAATAGCTCCTTTCGAAGCATTGTATGGTTGTCCTTGTAGATCACCTGCGTGTTGGACTGAGTCGGGTGATAGGCTTGTTCTTGGTCCGAACATGATAAGGGAAGCTTCTGAGAAGGTTGATTTCATTTGGAAGAAGTTGAAAACTACCCAGAGTCGACAGAAAAGTTATGACGATCACATGAGAAGAACTTTAGAGTTCTAGGTTGGAGATTTAGTTTTCTTAAAGGTTTCTCCAATACGTGGAGTTTTGAGATATGGAAAGATGGGTAAGCTGGCACCACGATATATAGGCCCTTTTCCTATACTTGAGAGGATTCGTCCTTTGGCTTATCGAGTGTAGTTACCTAATTGGTTTGTTGGCATGCATAATGTGTTCCTTGTTTTACACCTTCGGAAGTATGTACACGACCCAAATCATATCATTGAGGAGGCTGCTCAACAGGAGTTAGAAATCACGCCTAACTTGGCAGTGAAAAGAGAACCATTGAAGATTATTGGTCGAGATGAAAAGTGGTTAAGGGGTAAAGTGGTGAAATTGACGAAAGTACAATGGAGTGGAGATCCGAATGATTGTACTTGGGAAACAGAGGAAAGCATGCAGAAGTCCTATCCAAAATGTAGAATGGATATTTCAGCTTGATCTAGTAAGCAATTTCTCTATCTTTTTATGTGTTCATATGTTCTTTGTTTGTCTTTCTGTGTATCAAATTTCGAGGACAAAATTTTCTTAAGGTGGGAAATTTGTAACAATCCAGTTTTAAGATAAATTTAATTTAGTAATTAATAGAATTTTTAGAATTAATTTGTGAACTAATTTGAATTTTTTCCAAAGCAAATAAGATATGTGTTCGTTTATGTTTGTATATATATATATATATATATATATAGATTGTAAATGGAATTTCGATTTGAAATTCAAAAATAAATACCTTAAAAATAAATTGGATTTAAAAACTCTATATTTTAAACACTAATATATATATATATATATATATACACACACATATATGTTTACTTATTAATGTATAATTTGATTTTAAAACATTTTCTTTAAAAATTATATAAATATAATTAAAGGAAATGTATTAATAAAAAATATAATATAAAAATATATAAAAATATTAATACATGCAAATTAACAAGTGTAAGTTTAGTAACATGCAATTTAACAAGTGTCATTAGTTCTTTTCATTTTTAAAAATAATAAATAAAATAAATCCAAAGCTATATATATATACTCCTCCTCTTCTCATCATCTTTCTTATATTCAATTAAAAACTATAACCTGAGAAGCTAAAACCAGAGGTTAAAATCTAAAGCAACAACCTCTTCCAAATTTAAAACCTGAGGCATCTCAAACCTGAAGCAATCAAAACAAGTTCAGTTCAACTCAACTAAGCAAAGATCAGATCAATTTCCAGTTTCCAAAGTTTTTAAGTTTTAAAGCTCCTCTGTTCAACATTTTAAAAAATGTGAGTAAACTAACATTTTAAAACTTAAATATGTTTATATATCTTAATGTTTGTGAATAATACATGAAGTTTGTTGTGAAAAATGTTTGTATAGATCTTAAATAATGCCTACATATCTATATATATATATATGTATGTATGTATGTAAATGATTGTGTAAATGTCTGTGTACAAGTATGCTTGCTCTGTTCTTGTTTTATAGGTTTTAAAAACTTATTCAAAATTCAAAATCTCATCCCCTAATTCACTTTATGCCTTGATGTTTAAACAAGATATGTTAGAATTAACATGATCTAAGTTTTAAAAATATTTTGTAGTAAAATTAGTTTAAGTTTTTCTAGAAAATTAGAAAATATAGTAAAAACCCAATGCATGTCAAAATTCGAGTATCGTGGTTTCTTGATTCACTTATATAACCTAATTCGTTTACAAAAACTTTGATTTTTAAAAGTAAAATCATGATTTTTAAGTTTGTATATCTAGAGAGCTTGCGAGTTGAACAAGAAGTGGATTTTGGGCATTTTCTGATGATCGGAGCAAGGTAGGCGGTTGGGATCGCTGCTGGAATTAGCTTGGAGGTCGGCGATCCGGGGAAAAATGATCAGTGGATTTTCTGATCACCGTGGCGGTGGCACGACATCGATTTACGGTTTTGTTGCCTGTTGAGGTCAACTGGGTTTGCGAGGTGTCTGTGTCATCATCGAAGCACTAGAGATGATCGATATGGGAGGAATCGATGCATGGTTAAACGGCTAAGGTTTGGTCGAAATGTCGAGATCTCTGGTGACCTGAGGTGGCGGGTCGATGTGATTTTGGGCGATCATTTCATTCCAGTGGGTACCCACTTGTTGCTCGAATTCGATTTCGCGGATGTCTCGAGGATCTAGATGGTCGAAATTTTGGTGGAGGTTGTCGTCGACGTGCTGGAGGTAGCATCGATGGTCGGAGTTGCTTCGTTCAGGCGTGCATGTGCACATGTGTCGGGGTTGTATCAGTAGGTTGGATTGGAGAAGAAGGTGGTGGCCTCGGGTGAGAGCTCGGGGAAGTTTTTTTGGCTCGAGTCTGCTTTTGGGTTGATCGTAAGCGAATTTGACTAGTTATAATAGTTTTAAAATAAAAAAATAACAACAGCTTTAAAAAGAAGAAAAAGTATGGGAGATTGCTCGGGGAAGGTGTTGGGTATGCTCCGGGTTTGAGTTGGGTGTATTAAGTGGTAGTTTTAAAATTTTAAAATAAATCAAGTTTTAACAATTTTCTTAAACAAACTCTTTTAAATAATAAATATTTATTTAAGTTGTGATTAGTTAAAGGTTTAAAATAATTATTTTAAATTTAATTAAGTCTATGGTATTTATTTATATGTCCTTTATTTTAAATTAATTCTTAAGTTTATTTTAAATAAATTAAAAAGTATAATTAAATAGTTAATTAAAGAAAATGAAATGTTTTTAATCATTAATTAACTTAAAAGTCTTAAGTTAATTCATAGGTTAATTATAAATTTATTTCAAAGGTTTATTAAATAAGATTTAAATAATAATTAAGTAATTAATTAAGATAATTGGTTTATCTTAATTAAGGTCTTAGGCAATTAAAGATTTATTAATTAATGAGAGTAATTAAAGAATAATTAATTTACTAATTAAGAATTAAAGGTTAATTAATTAATGTTTAAAGGATAATTTATTAATAATTAAAGAGTAATTAATCAGTAATTATAGGATAATTAATTAATGTAAGTAATTAAGGATGATTAATTAATTTCATTAATTAAAATAATAACAAATGGTTTGTAATTAATTAATGTTAATTAAGCAGGGTTAGGTAATTAATTCATAAGTAATTAATTTATTTGGTTTAAATTAAATTAATTATAAATTATGTGATTAATTAATCTTGCTTATGAATGATTAATTATATTGAATGCTTGGATTGATTAATATCTCTAATATGTTAATCTGTAATATTCTATGAAATGAATTGCTTTTGATTGAGATGTGATAAATGTAAGTTATTATCTATGATGGTTTGCTGTGTGAATATAATGTTCTACATTGAATTATAAAACGTGGATCTTTTGTTTAAAGGATTAAAAATGGAAATTTGTTTAAACCATTCAAAAGGAAAGGTTTTGGGGGAAATAAGGGCTAAAAAGTTATGACTTTACTAAGATCCAAATGTATCTATATGTTTTAAATAAGCGCTCATTATTCGAAAAGGCCAGGGGAGGGCATTAAGTCGAAAAGCCATTTCGAATAATGATACGACGGATGGGAATTACATTTGAAGACGGTGGTTGAAGACCGAGTATTTTCGAAAACGAAAGGATTTCCTATTGATTGTCTCTGCACCGAGTTGCTCCGGTATAGAGATTACCCTATGTGATGTGGAGTCCAGACGAGATTGGGAATATTCGAATTTAAAAAAGGACTTCTTTCCTTAATTGGACGAAGTGCCTTCGGTTCCATTCAGACCCAGGACAGACTTGTATGAATGTATGTCTGACATTACACTTTGAGATGTAAAGCTGGATTCTACCAAATACATTTATGTTGGTGGAAGAGAATTTATTCTATTAGCTTGACACCCTTCTCTAAGATGTGCGAGCTCAGAGGTTATATAGTTGATAGTTATTAGTGATATATTCCCAATTTGGTAATGTGGCATGCTAAGTGTTGAGCATTGATTGATCGAGGCATGGCTTTTGTGTAAAGCGTTGCTTTGTGGGATGAGACTTCATCGAACCTCACACCTCGGGAAATGGTCGAAAATAGGAAGGATGCAACAAGGGTATGGGGTTCGCGACCCAAAGGGTATGTGCATTTCCTTCTAGATAAAAGCGGTATTATGGCTTGGAGCCCAGATATTTTTCTTATGTGGTTGTTGGAATTTAAGGTGCCTCGGTAAAGGTCGATTACGACCGTGGGATGGCATACCCATAACAGTTAGTTTCCTAGTTACAAAGGTAGCCCGGCCTTGTGATGGCAAATATCCGGTTAGGTTCTCGGGACATACCTCCAGAGGCGTACCCATTCGGATAAAGGAAGTTCCTTGGCCTTGGCCATTTGTTGGAAATCCAAACGAAATAATACGAGCCCTTTAAGATTTCAGTTGTAGAACCTGCCATTTAACATGGTTGATATAGTAGGCTTACCATAATGGTACATATGCTGGCTAAGATTAATATTATACTTGCAAAATGTTTTTCAACACTATGCATTAAAAATAATATCAAAAGGATTTTTCACGTACCAAGCATGTTTGACTACTATGAGGAGAAACCTTCCCTATGTGTGCGATTGCATTTGAGTGTGTGCCGGAAGACCCTATGGTAGTGTCATTTTCTTAAAGCATGAAGGGATTTTGGCACAAATAACTGTTTTTAAGTTCTCACACCAGTCACATGACTAACTCGGAGTTTATTGTTCCCCTTGCTAAACTCTGGGTGCCCTTGGTTTTCCACACGGGCAGCCTAGAGTCGGGTTATTAGTTGGGAAGTAGATGTGGATTTGGAAGTCTTTGGTTTGGAAGCTTTTGGTTTTGAGCTTTTTGGTTTGGACTTTGGAGCTTTGGAAATGAAGATGCAGTATGTTGGACTCTCTTAGAAGTTCATGTTGATATTATTTTGCCACTATTATATTGTATTCCGTTGTTGTGTATTATATATAGGACTCTGATGATGTTGAGCACTTGTTGTAAGAATGTTATAATCCATGAAGTGTATGAATGAAAGTTATTTTGTTTCCATTGAATTGTTATTATATAATGTGTTATAACTCCAGTGATCCGGACCCCAATGTTTGAATCTCTGGCATTATAATACGGGTGATGATTGGATGTCGATTTTCGAAGGTTGAAAGACGGGATCGTCACAATTTGAATATGGGAATTAAAAATTAAAATGGTAATGAACTTAAATTGTTTGATTAACTTAAGTAATATTTGAATGAGAGCTTAGCTCAAATAATTTATGAAATGGCCACTAAACAAAGTAGCACGAACGACTCCAAGTAAAAATAGATTTCAAGATGATGAATGTGAAAATGAACGGAATGTAATTGTATTGGTCGCGTACAAGTTAAAGGGAATGGAGTTAAATATAAATTGATTAAGGATCAATTCAAAATAGTTATAAACTAAGAGGGTATTTTATTAAATAGATGTGTCAAAATTTGCATGGGAAAATTGTCGTTTGACGTGAACGGTAGTAGATAAAAATTCTATGAATTAATAGAAGTGAATGAATTGATTTTTAATCAATTTGGAGTGAATATGGGTTTGTTGAAATTAAAATGAATTGAAAGCATGTAAAGTGTGTTGTAAATCATTCGGATTGAATGAAATAGTATATGGATTGGTTGAAAGCAATTAAATTAGTATTGGAACATTGTAATTTCCTATAAATAATTGTTTAGCATGCGTTGCATATGGAGTTCATGTGTTGAAATTGTTCAAATAAGTGGAATGTTATTGAAATTGATGTTTTTGGGTACTTATGTGTTTAAATTAAGTATGTACAAATACCGGAAGCTGTTGTGCTTGACTTTGATTGCGCGTATTACAAAAATAAATAACCCGCTTACTTAAAAATGCTAAAAATTAGGTACGTTTCCGGATTAAATACCACAGAACATAAATATTGATATATAAATAATTTGTTTTCCGACCGTGTGGGTCGATGTATGTATATTTATCTCACTTATGAAATTGCAAAAGGCTCTCCGCACAAATGATACTCTGCCAAAAAAATTCGAAAATTTAGGGTCTTAGAAATTTTTTGAAATTTTTTCTAAATTTTTGTTAACGACCAGTTGATTTTGAATTGAAAATTGAAATAAGGAAATTTTGATTTAGAGGTTGAAAACAAATTATTTTGGTCGGGACTATAAGATTTGGAATGGAAAGTGAAGTATCGGGTTTTCGCCAATTGGGTTTTGTTAAGTTAATGGGATTGGAGCATTTTCGTGCCTTAGCAATTTCGGAGACGAAATTCTTTTAATGGGGGAGGAATGAAACGATCCGCATTTTTCATAGTTTGATTTGAAATATTTAGATGGTTTTAAATATTGAATTTGAAATTTAGATTGATTTTGAATATGGAAAATTTGGGTTTATTTATAAAGTAAATTCAGATTTAAATATAGCGATTTATTGGATAATCTATTTATTGAAATTTCTAATTGAATATTGGTTAAATTATTTTATCTGAAGTTTGAAGCTCGATAAAAATAATTTAAATGCCTGTAAAATTTATATATGTAATAGGGAAGACAATAGAACCTTTTAAATTGAATTTAAAAGTGATTTGTCCAAATTTAAAATATATGTTTGAATTAACATATATAAATAGCCTTCCGAGGGATAGTCTCGGAATTCGACGAAACTAGTTCCATTGGATCCATAATAGTGTATTATTATCGGATTTTAAATTTCGTAGCTTTTGGAGTTATCATTTAGCCATACGAGATGTAAACGCACTAAAATTTAATAGGGTCCAAAAAGTTATTTTCTCCATACGATCGAATTATGATTCGATAGGCGATCGAGATTTTAAGTTACAAAATCAAGACGATTTGAATTTAAAATAAATATATGTTTATATTCATTGATTGACATATATATTCACAACAACTTTTCCCCTTCATTTCAGTCATTGTAACATGCATATTCAAACAAGTTTTCCCCCTTAAAGTCACGTCTCCATCCTCGTCATTTCATAGGAAAGAAAAGTAAAATAAAAATATACCTTAAAATTAATATAATGCAGTTCATATTGGCGTTCTATTGGGTTCATCAACACATACTCCCCCTTTTCCCTCTATTTCAATTTCGCATTCCAGTTTGTTAAATGTAGACCGAACAAAATATAAATCAAAATTTGTTTCGAATTAAAAATAAAAATTATGTCGCCTCGGTCGAAGTCATTGTGAGAGGGAAGGGACGAGCTAGAGGTGTTAGTGGGTGGTCGTGCTCGATTTTAGGGCAATGCTTGATGGGGGAGGTGAATTGGGAGCCTCGAAGAAGTAAGGGCAAAGCGCGAGGCCAGGTTGGAGCGTAAGGCTGACGAGGGGGTCGGTGCTGCAATGATGGGGATGACAGGCGAAAGGTTGCGGCACTGGGAGTTGGTGGTGAGGTTGCAATGTGTTTAATTAAGGGAAGGAGTCGAGACCGCAGAGGGGGCTGTAGTGGTCGAGAAAATGATTGGTTGGCAGCGATGTAGGGGATGGTCGGTGATGGTGGGTTTCAGGGCCGGGACGTTTATTCGTAGCTAGGTTTATGAGGAGTGGTTATTAGAGCGAGCTTGAAAAGGTCTGGAGCAGCGAGGTATTTCTACAATCAAATTTAATGAGATGTTCAGTAATCCAATTTGGAATTTAAAATTTTAAGTTTAAAATTTTAAATAGCTAATGAAAGTTTAATTAAAATTGCATATGAGGTCCAAAAACCATGAAAGAAGTCGAGTTGGGTTCGTAGCCGTGAATTGGAAAGGATTCGCAGGTTAAAAATCAAGGTGACAAAAATTCTCACTCATTTGGATTTTCGAAAATTTAAATTTTAAATAGTCGAAAATAAATTTTGGATGCCTATTGAATTTATAAATCCGTTGTCTGTTGAATGATAATATATATATATGGTATTATATATATATTAGTATTTGGAGTGATATTCCTGCACAGTATAGCGGATGAGATCCTATGTACCTCGTATAATAGCGGATGACCCTATATACCGCGTCATCCCCCTCGAAGTGGGATTGGTAATTTTCTATGTTGTATTAACATTTGTGGATGCATGGAAACAGGTTGGAGGGATCCAACAGGATTCCTCAAATTTATTGTTTATTTTCCATATATAGTGATATATGATTTGTGTAGAATAATCCATTATAGATTTTTGTAATGATTGGAATTATTGGATGCTGTTGTAGCACTGACCTGAATTTTAATAATTTAAATACTATAAATATATTATTAAAATTTATAGAATTGAAGGAAATTTGATAATAAAGGTACTTATTGGAATTGGGGTTATTTTAAAAAAATTGAATTAGAAAAACAAATATACTTGACTATTGTGGATTAGTAAATGAAGATTTTTAAAAATGAATTATATAAAATAATTTATAAATGATATTCTAGAAATATAAAAGTAGTTAAAGTCAATATTAAATAGATTGGAAGTATAAAAGGAATTTATCAGAAATGAAGGCATACAACGGAATTTTATAAATAAGATGTGTTCTATAAATAGGTAAAACCAAGGGATTATAATATAGATAAGTGATGTCTGTAAATAAATGAATCCGATATCAGATGATAACTGGAGGTATAAATTCATAGGGCGAATTTATATTAAAATATGTAAAACAGGTTTGGGAAAAAAAAGTAGATTCTATTTTTGAGATGAGAATGGTTAGGAAATCGATAATGAATCTATATGTTGTGAAATCGAGAGGAAGTATGAAGTAAATATGTTATAGAGATTTAAAAAATATATTTTAAATTTTAAGAAGTGAATATGTATGCAGGAAAGTTTTATTATTTTAAACTAGTTGAGATCGAAATACTATGGTAAGTAGATTTTCAAATATTAAGTATTTACTTTATTAAATTTTAACATTTAAAAATCACCTTTGAATTTTATCTGTTTAACTAAAATATGTTACTGAAGTTATCAAATTGTTTTCGATATTTTAAATAATTATTCAAACATGTTTTTAAAACTAAGCCAATTTTCTTTTAAATAATTATTATATATATATATATATATAGAGAAGAGTTTGAAGTGACTTAAATTTTTATTTTATAAATTCTCTCGATATACGAAAAAGAGGCTTATAAAAAGATATGATTTGAGGGAAGAAAATTTATTTATGATTCCAGAGATTTTGGGAATAAGTTATGGAATAATTCTCTGAAATGTTAATATTGAAAAGATTTTGGAAAATAAGACTGTTGATATTTTTCTAAGTATAGAAAATAGAAATTTGGAAATATTTCTAAGTGCTGAGGTGTTGGAAGTATCCTGTAACGGATTTAAGTATTTGAAAAATTGTTTTCAAATGTTAGGAGAAATTGATATATCTTTTAAAGATATTTTGAAAGTAAATATTCTGGTTAAATTTTTAATAAGGCCAGATGATTGCTTATGGATGTTTAATTGATGGTTAAATAACCGACTATCATTAATTGGCCAATTCCATTAATCGTTTCGAAGATACCAAGATTAGATTTAATTATCCGAAAACCACTCCGATCCGGTTTAAACGCAGTGAATGAATACCATGAAGATGGTGATTTGGTTTACTAGACTCAGGAACTTGCATGGACGAATGCTATCAGAACATCGTCACTAGAGGACGATGAGCGTTCTAAGTAATATTGTTCTTGAAAAGGTAACGCTTAGCCTCGAACCACATCAACCGAGAATGACTAAAACAGGGGAGATGCAACAAGGCTAAGTGGGTCGCACCCAAGTAGGGTGTGTTATCACCTTTCTAGATGTCCTTGGAAACCCATTTATTTATGGATATGGGTGTGCATGGAAGGAGCGCTTGGTGGTAAGGGTGGGAACACCAGGGGTGATAACATATTTGGTCTATCCAGGTTAGGGCCAGGCCGGTCTTATGCAACAAGGAATCCTAACGGTCCCTAGTATGCTATTCTAGACGTGTACTATGATAGGTGGTACCCCAATGCTTAGTCATTCAATGGAATCCATTCTCCAATAAGCGTCATATGGTTTTGATTGTGCCCAACTATGCTGAAACGTGAGATGCAAGCATTTTAGCTATATTCTATTTACTTTCTATAGACATTATTATAATATCATACGATTTTGATAAAAATTGTTTTGGTTATCGTAAGGTAAATACCTACCGTGTTTATTTGTGATGTGGTCTTACAAGATACATTTGTTTTCAAAGGATTTTGAAAGGTCAATAATTCAAATTGAGCGTGTTTTCTCACGCTGGTTTTCCAAACTGACTTGGGGGTTATTTTATTATAATGTTCAGGTCAGACCGTATTACAGATTTAGGTTAAATGTTGTGGAGCTTAAGAGGCTAGCTGGAGGAGCTTCAAACATATTTTCATACTTGACTTATATTCCACTGTGTAAGGAAAAGTTATATAACTGTCTAGTTTAATGTATTGATTGATATACTATGATCATTGCAAGCATATAAACTGTTGCAAATTCTTTGTATAAAATATATTGTTATGTATTATATATATTTTCCGCTGTGATTGTGAGATTCTGTATTGTTATTTCTATTTTTCTTCTATCTCTTTCTTCTTCTTAACCTAAAGATTCGTATTTTCGTTCAATTTGAGTTGAGCTGAGGTGAAATATTGTCGATTCTACGGATTTATAGGCCTTTACACCAAGATTCGTAGGACCATTTCCTATTGTAGAGAGGATCGGGAAACTCACATATGTGTTGAGTTACCGAGTAGTTTTGCAGGAGTCCACGATGGTTTTCATGTTTCTCAGCTAACGAATTGCGTTAGAGATCCAGAGTCTACTATAGCACCGACTATGTTAGATGACTTAGTAGTAGAACTAGAATTGACTATAGGTAGAAAACCAATTCGGATAGTTGCGAGAAATGAGAAGAGGTTAAGAAACAAGACAGTCAGATGAGTGAAAGTCCAATGGTGCGACGATGGGAGAGACTGTGCTTAAGAGACTGAGAGCAGGATTTGAGATGCTCATCCTGATTTGTTTGATGGTATGTTTTACCTTTATGTTTGATTTGTTGTGTACCTTATCATAATTTCGAGGATGAAATTTTTTTAGGAGGGGAGATTGTAACACCCCATGTTTTTAGTAACATTATTTAGGACATTTAATTAGCTAAATAAAATAAAATAATGTGAATATTAGGAGACTGAGATTTGTGACTAATAGGGGTAGCCGTGCCATGATAAAAACCGAACTAAATAAAATGGTTAAGTATAATAGGTGAGGGAAATATACGAAAATGAGCATTCTAATACCCTAAACCCTTAGCTGTGTATGCTCACGTTCAAATCATTTGCAAAACTAAAAAAAGAGGCCGACCACCATTAGAAGCAACTAGAGGAAGATAAAAGAATCAAAGGGAAGCTTAATCAACTTAAATCCATTCAAATCTCAAACCTTTTAATCTCAAAAGTGAAGGTGAATAATGACTACATCTCATTTTTCTAATTGTGTTCGGTCTTAAGATGAATCCGAAATACTGTGCATGATTATGCCATGTTTTTGAAAGATTAATTATTTATATATTCTTGTTGATGATTTATGCTTAATCATCTAGGTTTATGATATGCTTTAATGTGAAAACTCTATTTAATGACATCCAAATGCCTTGCGATTTTGGATATAGATCAGAAATGATAATTTAGAGATGGGTTTCAGTTTACATAAATTTTTGAACTAATGTGGATTTTAATTTTCTAGTGTAGAAAATGATTATTTTGGTTTTAAATTATTTCCGGCTAAGTAATTAATATTTTGGGTCTAGAATTAATGTATGTTAGAAAAAATATTAAAAATGATTTTCTGGAATTTTTGAAAAATTTTCCTGAGTGTTTAATAGGTATATAAAATTATTTAAGGTATGGAATTTAAACGTTTTATATATTTATAAAAAGAGAAGAGGTACTTTATAAGTAGATTAAATTGTTATTTCTGAAATATTGGCAGCACTTTTAGAAAAGAAACAAACAACCAATAATATTTTGACAAACAAGGCAGGTCAGTTGAAAAGAAATTCTTTTTAAAGTAATAATTAGTTTTTACATGCTTTTAGCATGTTTCGCCACTTTAGGCACAGGGGTTTTGACCAAGTACTGCCGCCTCCATGCCATCGAAACTGATGCACACAGTATCAATAACTAGGTACAAAGTGAATAGGACTAAGGCAGAAGACCCTAGGTCGAGACCAAAGATTCCGAAGGGGTCGAAGCATGTCTTTTCTTTTAAATGAAAACGCTTCTGCTTTGCTTTTGAATGGTATGCTTTCGATTTAGTTAGCTTTCGGTTGAGTCAAATATTTTAAAGGAAAGGTTTTGTATGGGTTGCACCTCTTGTTTTAATTAAATGCTTTCGTCGTGGTCGAAACCCCTTAGCTGCCACTTTTCTTCCTTTTGACGCCAATGGTTTCGGAAGGTATCCTTTGCTTTTAAAACTTAACCGCTTCTCCAATGCATTCGAAAGGTTGGTTTTGAGAACATCGGTTTTTTGCTTTGGGAATGCTACCAAAAGAGTGCTTTTGACTTAAATGTTGAGTGACCCTTTTTGCTCTGTTGAAGGTAGAACCCAAATGGTTTCAAAGGAGTTAATTTTTAATAGTTTCGAAAGGTGTTTCCACATGTTTTACTTGAACCCAAAGGCTTTTGAAAGGTTTGATGTTTCATTGCTTTTGAAAGGTTTTAAAGAATGGTTTCAAAGGGGTGGTTCCCCAATGGTTTCGAAAGGTTTGAAAGGAAAAGTTTTCCCATGTATTCAAAAGGTAATATTTAAATGTTTTCAATAAGGATGTCTAAGTTTTAATGCTTTCGATGCAATGGATTTTCAACGTTTTCGAAAGGAAGATTACGAATGGTTTCGAAAGAAATATTTTGGGCTTTTGGCCTCTGTGAAACCAGGGTTTTACTTGGTTTCGAAAGGGGTACTTTCAATGGATTTGAAAGGGGTGCTTTCAAAGGTTTAAATGTTTTCATCAATAAAGATTTGAGTAAAGTATATATAACACGGCAAGGCGATTTTGAGTAGCATATAGTATATATTTTCCTTGTTTAAGTTTGGTTTAAAGGTTTTAAATCAATTTAAGATTAAAAGGTTTTCAAGGAAAATTTAAGGGAAGACTACCCCAAGTAAAATGACTCAGATATTAGAATACTAGATGAGACTGGTATAGGGTTGAGCCCTATACATAGTTATTAGCCTCAGCTAATTTGTATACGGATAGGTTATTAGTGAGCCCACAAAACCATTAGGATCATGTGACCCTGGGAGATGTTAAGTACGTCCAAAAGAGGAGTGCTTAACAAATAGTGAAGGACAGAACGTCCAGAAGAGGAGTGTCTAACAGGTGTTAGATTATTTTGATTATATTGTCTGGTAGGCCCGAGTTAGCCAAAGATTAGTATTTTTCCAATCAAAACTATATTGTTAGGACTGATAGTTCATTTGTCACGTGATATGTCTATTTATATAATAATGCTTTATAGTTTTAACCAGTTTTGGTGGCAGGATAAAGGTTGGCAAAAGATATTTTTTAAAGGATATTAATAAGGGAAAACCCGTTCCTCTAAGTGGCGTGGTCTCACTTAATATCAAATAACCGAGAAGTATAGTGTTATTCACATCGGGCTTTATGTTTAACTCGAAGTTTATGTTTTTCCCTTAAACTCTCGGGTGCTCAAAATTGACTTCAATAGGTTGAGGTTGAGGATTTACTGGTTTTAGTAGATTGATGAATAAAGCTTGCGGAGACGAGCAGGTGGCCAACGGATAGCTATTTACGAGTTGCTATTTCATTTTATTTTATTCCTTCATGTTGTATTTAAGACAGTTATGTCTATATAGTACTCTGGTTAACCATGGGGACATCATCATATATCGGTCTTGGTATATTTATGTAATAATTATATTTTATATGAACTTGGTAAACGATTATGGGATTATGTAATTTGAATGTGAAACATGTATTTTGAAATGTAATTAGTAAAATGTAAATCTGTGATTTTGTTTCATTAAAGTCCTTTTGCTATTATGGATACCATTAACGTAGCTGTATTTTGTCCCTAGAAGTTAATACTATGGATGAATGCAGCATCTATAGTGCTTATCTTTGGGCATTTAGATAGGGGACGTTACAACTTGGTATTAGAGCATAGCTTTATGAAAAAATTTAAGTAAAAATGATTTTTGAAAACATAATCCTAAGGAATTAGAATAAGAATGGGGTATGAGATAATGCTATAGTAATGTACTTGTATTTACTATATTTGTATATGCTATACCTTTAGTTTTCTATCTTTCTTAGGCTATTCTTCTATATCTCATGAGGTTACAAATATGGACATTAGAAGTGAAAGAGTGAATCTTGGTGGAAGCAGCAACAAAACTTGAAATGCTATATCGAATACTAAGAGAAACTAAGGTTAGACACAAGCGAGGATTGTTGATGCTGGAGTCCCACAAGTGGGTATGGGAGTTATGTAACAGTTTTCTATGAGTATGATGCAGGTAGGTGTTGCTGCTAGATTGGTTGGAGGAAATGCTGGAGTAGTAGTTCTGGAAGCTTCGGTGGTTAACCATTGTGCTACCTTAAGCAGAGATTATGCTAGGCTTGGAGGGAAGGCCTTTGTTAGAACTGAGGATGCTATAGAAGTGAAGAACCGGTTGCTGCATTACGAGAGCATCTTTACAAACATGGGGCTCAATGATAAGCAGAGGAGGAGGTTTTCTTTGAGACAGCTTCAGGTAGTAGCATTATTTTGGTGGATCAATGTGACAGTTGGAGTAAATGAAGAGGAGATGACATGGGTTGAGTTTAGGACAAGGGTTCAAGAAAGGTTCATGTCTGTGATAGCGCGGTCTGCATTGCTCAAGAAGTTTACTGAGTTGAAGCGGGGGAGATGTCTGTTTTGGAGTATCCTAGAAGATTTGCGGAGTTGGTTAGGTCTGGGTGTGCTATTGTGGATACTGTGTTGAAGAGGAATGAGAAGTTCATAAGGGGGTTGAACCCTAAGTTGACAAGGGCTACATTACCTCATATCAGAGACCCTTGTGATGTGATTATAGAGATTGCATTAAGACACGAGGAGATGCTTGCTTGTCTAGGGAAGAATAAGGCAAAGGAGGTCGAGGTTGGACAAGGCCAGAAGAGGAAGTTCTTTCTTAAGAAGGGTGCTCAGAAAGGTAGAGCAACAAAGAAGGGAAACTATGAGGTTGTGTGCTTTAAGTGCAACCCGAAGGGGCATTTTACGAATGAGTGTCGTACTGGAAATGCAAAGGAAGTGACCGGGAAGAAGAACATCAGATGTTTTAACTGCGATCAGATTGGCCACTGTAAGAATCAATGCAAAGAGCCCACTAAGGATGGAAGAGGCAAGGTATTTGCATTGGAGCCTGCTACATCTGGACCAACAACGCAGGAGATAGGAAAGACAATGTTGGGAGGTACACTATAGATTCATGGTATGTCTGTTAGCGTTATGTTTGATACTGGTGCATTGCATTCTTTTATATCTCGTTGTTTAGTAGATAAGCTTAACCTTGAACCCATATAATTAGTTACTTCCTTAAGGGCTGCAAATCCAATAAGAGGGTATGCGACACTAGGGATGAAGTGTGACCACTTCGAGTTTGATTTGCTAGGTCGTACCTTTGTTCACAGTTTGCATGTGTTTGACTTTGTAGGGTTCAGAATTATATTGGGTATGGATTGGTTAAGTAAGTACAATGCTAAGATATTTTTCCATGATAGGAAGATATCGCTTAGACGACCCGACTGTAGTGATCAGATTGTATATACCATAAAAAGCCCTAATTGTGAGGTGAATGCTTTGTTGGGTGTAGTGGAGTTGGAAGAAGAGTTGAATCGCGTTTTTGTGGTAAGAGAATTCGCGGATGTCTTTGATTCCGTAGTAGGATTGCCATCGAAACGTGCCATTGAGTTCCAGATAGATTTAGTGCCTAGAGCAGAATCGATGAGTAGACCACCAAGTAGGATGACACCTACAGAGATAAGCGAGCTGAAGGTCCAGTTGGTAGATATGGAAAGCAAGAGTTTTATTAGGACAAGTAGTTCTTTCTTGGGGGGCAGCCGCGATGTTTGCTAAGAAGCCGGACGGATCGTTGAGGTCATGTATCGATTATCGTAAGTTGAATGAGAAGACGATAAAGAATTGATATACGTTGCCTAGAATTGATAATTTATTCGATCAGCTGAGTGGAGCCGAGGTATTTTCTCAGTTGGATTTGGCAATAAGTTTTCATCAGCTTATAGTAGCAGAGGATAGTATTTCTTTGACGGTGTTTAAAACTAGATATGCATCATACGAATGGTTAGTGATGTCATTGGGACTAGCTAATGCGCAGGCATTCTTTGTGGATTCGATGAACTGAATTTTCCAAGAGTACTTGGATAGGTTTGATTTGGTTTTTATAGACGATATTTTGATATACTCTAAGGATGAAAGGGAGCATGAAGTTTATCTTAGAGTTGTGCTTGAGACGCTTAGGCAGAATCAGCTGAAGATGAAGTTTTCGAAATGTCGTTTCTGGAAGAAGGAAGTGAAGTTTCTTAGTCACATGGTTTCAAAGAAGGGGTTGTCAGTCGATCCAGATAAGACTGAAGCTGTTAATAATTGGAAGAGCCCAGAGATGGTGGATCAGAATAGAAGTTTTCTAGGATTGGCTGGATATTATCGTAGGTTCATTAAGGATTTTTCACGAATAGCAGCACCGATGACCAATCTAATGTGAGAGGATGTGAAGTTTGTATGGACCGATAAGGGTGAGGAAGCATTCCAAAGCTTGATACACTTATTGAACCATGCACCTGTATTAGTTGTTTCAGAGCGGAATCAAGATTTGGTAATTTATACAGATGGTGTGGAACTGGATTAGGTGCCGTGTTGATGTAGAGAGGTAATGTGATTGCCTATGCTTCTTGACAGCTTAGACCAAATGAGGTTAGATATCCAACGCATGATTTGGAGTTGGCTACAGTGATTTTTGCTTTCAAAGTGTAGAGACATTACCTTTTGGGGGAGAGGTTTGAGCTTTATATGGACCATAAGTCATTGAAGTATTTTTTTTTCTCTTAGAAGGAGATGAATATAAGACAGCAGAGGTGGTTAGAGTTTTTAGTTGCTTATGACTTCGATATTGAATATACACCAGGAAAGGGTAATAAAGTTGCAAACGCACTTAGCAGAAAGCATCAGAATGCAGTGTTGGCAATGATAGCAGAGTGGATTTTAAACTCAACTAGGATGGGTGGTTAAGAAAGAAAGAAAGGTCGCGTGTTCGGAATGTAGGAGACAATAGGAAGGAAGCTTTGGAGGAATGCCATCATTCAACGTTCACTATTCATCCAGGAGGAACTAAGATGTATCAGGATATGAAGCGGAGTTTCTTCTGTGAAGGTATGAAGAGGGATGCAGGCTTATGGGTGAAGCAGTGTTTGAACTGTCAACAGGTAAAAGCCGAACATCAATATCCGAGTGGGTTGCTACAACCATTGGATATTCCGGTGTGAAAGTGGGATTCTATTTTTATGGATTTTATTGATGAGTTGCCAAGTTCTAGTAGAGGAAATGCAAGTATATGGGTCATAGCGGATAAACTGACCAAGAGTGCCACTTTCATTCCACTTATGTCAACTAGGACGACAACCTATTTTAGCAAAGTTATTTATGAAGATTAAGTTAGACTTCATGGAATTTCTAGTAGTACAATAAGAGATAGAGATTACTTGTTCTCTAGCGATTTCAAGAAGAGTCTACAGGAGATTTTAGGAACCAAGCTCAAGATGAGTATCGCTTACCATCCACAGACCGATGGGCAAACGAAAAGAGCTAACAAAGTCTTGGAGAATTTGTTAAGAGCTTATGTGTTAGATTTTGTGGGATCATGGAAAGACTATCTACACTTAGTCGAGTTTTCATATAACAATAGTTATTAGACTAGTATAGGGATGGCACCATTTGAAGCTTTGAATGGAAGGCCATGTAAATCACCAGTTTGTTGGTTAGCGACAGGAGATGGGTCAGTTCTTGGTCTGGATTTGGTTAGAGAAGCTGCAGAGACGATTGAGTTGATTCGAGCTAGGATGAAGGAAGCTCAGTTTAGGTAGCAGAGTTATACAGACAGAAGAAAGTAAGATAGTAAGACTTAGAGTCCTCTATTGGAGATCATGTTTTTATTAAGTATTATCGATGAAGGGTATGATTAGATTCGGGAAATTAGGGAAGTTGGCACCGAGATTCATAGGCCCATTTCCTATTGTAGATAGGATCGGGAAACTCACATATGGAGCAGGGTTATCGAGCAGTTTGGCAGGAGTTCACGATGTTTTTCATGTTTCTCAGCTAAGAAAGTGTGTTAGAGTTCCGCAGTCTACTATAGCGCAGACTGTGTTAGATGATTTATTAGTAGAACCATATTTGATTATAGGTAGAAAACCAATTCGAATAGTTGCAAGAGATGAGAAGAGGTTAAGAAACAAGACAGTCAGATAAGTGAAAGTCCAATGGAGCGACGATGAGAGAGACTATACTTAGGAGACTAAGAGCAGGATTAGAGACGCTTATCTTGATTTGTTTGATTGTATGTTTTACCTTTATGTTTGATTTGTTGTGTACCTTATCGTAATTTCGAAGACGAAATTATTTAAGGAGGAGAGATTGTAACACCCCACATTTTTAGTAACATTATTTAGGACATTTAATTAGCTAAATAAAATAAAATAATGCGAAGATTAGGAGATTGAGATTTGTGATTAATAAGGGTAGCCATGCCATGATAACAAATGAGCTAAAATAAAATGGTTAAGTATAATAGGTGAGGGAAAAATAGGAAAATGAGCATTCTAATATCCTAAACCCTTAACCGTGTGTCCTTACATTCAAATCATTTGCAAAAATTAAACAAAGAGGCGGCCACCATTAGAGGCAACTAGAAGAAGATAAAAGAATCAAGGGCAAGCTTAATCAACTTAAATCAATTCAAATCTCAAACTCTTTAATCTCAAAAGCGAAGATGAATAATGACTACATCTCATTTTTCTAATTGTTCTCGTTCTTAAGATGAATCCAAAGTATTTTGCATGATATGCCACTTTTTTGAATGATTAATTGTTTATATATGCTTGTTGATGATTTATGCTTAATCATATAGGTTTTGTGGTATGTTTTAATGTGAAAACCCTATTTAATGACATCCAGATGCCTTGCGATTTTATATATAGATCAAAAATGATATCTTAGAGATGGGTTTCAATTTTCATAATTTTCTAAATTAATGTGGATTTTATATTAATTTTCTAGTGTAGAAAAATGATTATTTGGGTTTTAAATTATTTACAGCTAAATAATTAATATTTTGGGTTTGAAATTAATATTTATTAAAAAATATATTAAAAATGATTTTTTGGATTTTTTGTAGAATTTTCCTAAGTGTTTTGATAGGTATGTAAAATTATTTATGGTATGGACTCAAAAGTTTTATATATTTATAAATTGAAAAGAGGTATTTTATATATAAATTAAATTGTTATTTTTGAAATACTGGCAGCACTTTTAGAAAAGAAAACTACCAACCAATAATATTTTGACAAATAAGGCAGGTTAGTTGAAAATAAAATCTTTTGAAGAATAATCGGCTTTTACATGCTTTGAGCATGTTTCGCCATTTTCGGCATAGGGGTTCCAACTAAGTACTACCGCCTCCACTCATTGAAACAAATGCACATAGTATCAATAACTTGGTACAGAATGAATTAGAATAAGGCGGAAGGCACCAGGTCAAGACCAAAGGTTCCGAATGGGTTGAAGTGTGTCTTTGCTTTTAAATGAAAGCGTGTCTGCTTTGCTTTCGAAGGGTATGCTTTTGAATAGTTGGGTTTCAGCTGAGTCAAATGTTTAAAAGGAAAGTGTTCGAAGGGGTTGCGCCTCTTGTTTTAAGTGAATGCTTTCGTCAGGGTCGAAACCCCTTAGCTACCACTTTTCTTCCTTTCGACGCCAATGGTTTCGGAAGGTGTACTTTGCTTTTAAAACTTAGCCGCTTCTCCAATGCCTTCAGAGGGTTGGTTTCGACACCATCATTTCTTTGCTTAGGAAATTCTTTCGAAAGAGCGCTTTCGAGTTAAATGTTTTATGATCCTTTTGCTCTGTTTAAGATAGAACCCAAATAGTTTCAAAGGAGTTAATTTTTAATGGTTCCTATAGGTGTTTCCACATGTTTTACTTGAACCCAAAGGCTTTCAAAAGGTTTAATATTTTATTCCTTTGAAAGGTTTTAAAGAATGGTTTCGAAAGGGTGGTTCCCTAATGGTTTTGAAAGGTTTGAAAGAAAAGGTTTTCCAATGTATTCAAAAGGTAATGTTGAAAGGTTTTGAAGAAGGATGTCTATGCTTTTAATGCTTTCGAAGGAATGGTTTTCCAACGTTTTCCAAAAGGAAGGTATGAATGGTTTTGAAAGAAACTTTTTGGCCTTTCGACCTAGTGAAAGAAGGGTTTTACTTGGTTTCGAAAGGGGTATTTCAATGGATTCAGAGGAGTACTTTCAAAGGTTTAAATGTTTTCATCAACAAAGATTTGAGTAAAGTATATATAACATGGCAAGATGATTTTGAGTAATGCGTATAGTATATATTTTCCTTGTTTACGTTTAGTTTAAAGGTTTTAAATCAATTTGAAATAAGAAGGTTTTCAAGGAAAATTTAAGGGAAGATTACCCTAAGTAAAATGACTCAGATACTAGAATACCAAATGGGTCTAGTGTTGGGTCATGCCCTATATATCATCTATTAGCCCTAGCTAATTTAGTCCAAAATTCCGTTGTGTAAGGCTTTGTCACTGGTAAGACTAAAATTATGATTACACATAGAAGGTAATATATATTTTTATATAGATAGGTTATTGGTGAGCCCCCAAAACCATTAGGATCAGGTGATCCTGGGAGGTGTCTAGTTGGGGACATACCATCCAAAAGAGGAGTATTTAACAAACAGTTAAAGAAAGACCGTCCAGAAGAGGAGTGTCTAATGAGTGTTACATTATTTTGATTATACTTCTGGTAGGCCCGGTTAGTAGTTAGCTAAACAAAATTATAATGTTTGGACAGATAGTTCATTTGTTACTTGATATGTATGTTTACACAATAATGCTTTACAGTTTTAACCAGTTTTGGTAATTGGATAAAGGTTTGCAATAGATATGTTTAAAAGGACAATAGTGAGGGAAACCCGTTCCGCTAAGCGGTGTGGTCTCACATAATATCAAATAACCGAGATGTATAGTATTATTCACACTAGGCTTCATGTCTGCCTCGAAGTTTATATTTTCCCCTTAAACTCTTGGGTGCTCAAAATTGATTTTAATAGGATAAGGGTTGAGGTTTTACAGGTTTTAGTAGGTTGATGAATAAAGCTTCCGGTGATGAGTAGGTGGCTGACAGATAGCTATTTAGGAGTTGTTGTTTTTTTTATTTCGCCGTGTTGTATTAAAGATAGCTATGTTTATATAGTACTTTGGTCAACCAAAGGGGCATCATCATATGTCACTCTTGGCATATTTATGTAATAATTATATTTTATTTGAACCTGGAAAACGATTATAGGATTATGTAATTTGAAAGTGAAACATGTGTTTTAAAATGTAATCAATACAATGTTGTTTTTTTAAATCTGTGATTTTGTTACATATTCAAGTGCTTCTGATATTATGGATATCATTAACATAGCCATATTTAGTCGTCGAAGGTTAATACTATGGATGACTGCAGCATCTATAGTGCTTAGCTTTGGGCCTCTAGGTAGGGGATGTTACAACTGATGCTCACCAAAAAAGGGTCATACGCTACATCAACTCCAAAGTTCATAACCGCACCTTCAAGGTGGGAGACATATTCTTCGAGAGGGTCTACCCTGTATGGGGAGCATTCGGATCAAACTAGGAAGGACCATATGTAATTGATCAGAAGCTTGGGGATGGCACATTCAAGCTAACCAGTATTGACGGAGCCCAAATTCCTCAAGCACGAAACAATGAATCGCTGCATCCTTACTTTATTTAAGCCTATCTTATCTATTTCCTATGTCTAGCAAATAAGCCATCCCGGAATACCGAAGGCACTGTAAATAGGCAGAACTTTCCCATCTTTCATTAATAATTTCTTTGCTTTCTGAACTAATAAAATTGTGTTCACAAAAGTGACTTGCTGAGTCGACGGGGTCAAATCGACTCAAAACCATTTGATCAGTGATTGAGATAGTGGAACTATGTTCAAGTATGCACTGTCCACATGCCGGGTCGACGGAAGCAAATCGACTCAAACCTTTGGATCGACTGAACTCCATCCCTACCTTCTAAGAACCGGTGTTGCTCCGACAACACCGGGAAGGCCCAAATCAAAGTCGTGTGCCTCCATAAGCTGTGCATTGCTTCTTGATTTGTGAAAGTGAGCTCTCAAAACATGAACTCCTTATGTTGTCCAAAGATTGGTAACATCAAGAGATTCGAAATCATTCCGGATCGATGGGTCATATCGATCCCAAAAGCTGTGCATCCCATAACCCGCCCACACTCCCAAAAACGTGCATCTTATAAGTCTCGTATATTCTTAAAAGACATGCATTTTATAAGCCATGCACACTCTTAAGTACCGGCATTATACCGGTAGTTCCAGGAAACTTGTATATTGTAGGACTAACAAGAATCAATCCACTCCCACCATCAGGAGTAATCGGCAAAGAATTTTGATTGCTGACTGACAGAACCTCTAGAACCGAGACGCTCCAATCACAAGTTCTCGAAGATAGGAACTGCAAAATATACTTGGTTATAGACATCTGAAGAACCACATGGATCAGCCGGTCATTTGTCAAATATTTGAAGTAAAAAACCCCGTGAACTAGGAGAACACGCATTGATACTCATAAAAAACTAAGTACTTAATAGTTCTATTACTACAAACAAAGAATTTTAGTGGTAATTATAGGACTAGATAAATTAGCGGTAAATAAAATTGGCATAAGTGCATGAGACACAGATAAATAGACAGATAAAGTTACAATCAAAATGTCAACATTGTATTACTTATAGCATTTTCTATACAAATTCAACATGTGGGGGTCTTACCCACATAATATCGGTGAACAAAAAAGGAAAATACAGATGCTACAACAACAAAAGAAATAAGTGCAGACTTTGCACTTGTACCAAACACGCATTAAACAAATCGAAATGTCTCAAAACCTGGTTTCACTTCTACTCGAGCTTGTCAATTTTTCTTCCACTACTCTCCTTCCTACTTTTAGTCAGAAATTTCTTCTCCTCTCGAAATCCCTGCCAGGAGTTGTTTCGCTGCCTGAAATATCAACTATGTCCTCCATGCTAGTACCTCCTCCATGTTCTTTGACCTTCTTGAAAAACTCCCCTTGGTCCAACGCTTTCAGGACTTGCGGGAGCTCCTTGAAGATTTAATCCCCTCGATCTTTTCCTTCTTAACCTCCACCATCTGCTGTTCAATTGTTTTTAGCTGACCAATTTGGTCTTCCTGCTCTTGAGTTTTAGCTGTTGTAAAATTTCCCTCCAAAGTAACGGAGAGGTCGTCCAGACCATGCAATCCAGCAATCTTCTCAAATTTTGGTCCTGGCTGTAATCCAGACACCGATGTAGCAATCGAAGTAGCTATATAAACAAGTCTTGAGGCAATTAAAATAGTAGCAAGCCTATGGATCGAAGAGATCGCCCGATTGGTAGGTAAAAAAGACAGACCTATAAGATCAAAAATGAAAGCTTTCAGTTCGTCCTGTTCTTAGGCATGAGCAAAAATTCTCAAACTCGTGGTAGATAAGAAGGTTACCTACATCAGAAGAATGGCCAAGAATTTCAACCTCATACTCCCCATCTTCTCCTTCTTTGGATGGCTGTACGATCTTGGAGAAGTTCCGGGACCATCCAAGGCTGCTACTTGAAGGGCAGACAACAAGACAGTACAAGGTAAGCTCGCTAATTAATCAGAAATTGTTTGATGATTCCCCAGGTCCAAAAATAGAAGGCTCTGGTAGCATTGTAGCAGTTTTAGTTGCAACAGCATCGACAACCTCTTGTTCTCTCTCAATTCGAATGATCTCCTAACCATCTATCAAAGCTTTCTTTCACTCTTCATTGAGATAGGCATCCTCCAATTCTTGCTCATTGTATACATCCCCGTTCTTTCGGAAATAGGCCAGAACTTCTTCCTAAACTACAACAAGCATACATGGAATTTAGGGCCCAGATAGTTGAGGCTCCCCTGATGCAGCAAGGAATTCAAGATGGTGTCATTTATCTTCTCCATTTTCCTTTCGAAAGAGTTCTGCAACTCTAAGTAGTCCACTGTCACGACGACCTTCTCAACCTTAACCTTGGACTTCTCATTGTTAAGCTACGCTACTCTTTCTTGGAGCGAAGCAATCATTTGATCTAATCAAGAACGGTCTTGTCATGAAATTCAACCACTCCCACGTAATCAGCAATTGTCTTTATATAGGCTTCGACAACTTCGTTATGACCAATGATGGTTTTCTTCTAAGCTTCGATGATCACATCACGGGCTTCAAGCTCCTATTTCGGTTTAACCTCATCCGTGTGGGCCTTCTCGATTTCATCTTGGAACATGATTTCTATTTTTGTATGGGCCTCTTTTAGTTCCTTCAGCAAGTTGGCATTACTCTTACTCTCTCGGAATGCAATATCCCTCTCCTTTGTGAATTGCTCTATCCTGGCATCACATTCCACTAACGCCCTCTCATAATTGTCTTTTTTTGATTCAGAGGAAAAGATCTCTTGGTAATTGTTGTGGCTCATGTTTGCCATTTTCTTGCATAACTTTTCCCATCCTTCAGCTTGACCCAAATCACTTTGAATCGCCTAGAGATGGGGCATATAGGAATCTTTATGGATTGGGCACCGGTCGCGATCAAATTTAACTCCCTTTAGAAACCACCAAGGAAGCGTGGCTTCGAGTTTAGGAGGACCAGACAGGAGAATAAAAGCCGACCTCTTATGCGGCTATGAAGAACCAGAAGCAGGCACATCATGAGTCAACGTGGCTTGGATGAAGGTGGAACGTGAACAGTGATAGCCGGAATTTTAGTTCCAAAAGAGACTGAAACTAAGGCAAATGCTTAATGCTCGAAAGGATGAGAACTGTGATCTTCCTTTGACTACTTGGTGGGCACTTATCGATCGTCAGGAGTTTTTCTTTTCTCACAACCACTCTTGTGAACCCTACCCACTCTCTGCCATCCTGACAATGTAATTTAGCTTATAAATCTTTCCTTCTCCTCCACTCTTCCTCGTTTTCAAGGGGCTAATGGTAGCTTGAAGACCGTCTTGACCAGCGTTGTGAATTAGTAAATTGTTCAAGGTCCTCGTAAAGTCCACGACCTCTCATAATACCTGATATAAAAAAATAAAATAAAGAGCTTTAGCGACAGAAAATAAACCTAAATAATGCATGTATAAGTGAACGCGACCCTAGTGAAATGTATAACATGTCATAGGTGACCTAAAAGGACGTCATAAACCAGATCGGGAAGTCACTACGGTAGAAATCAGGCCGACTCTAGACACAATATGACTGGGGCGAGGAGGTAATCCCTCGAACTTGAATTCTTCTCCCATGAGTTTATCGATATCTACGTAAACGTTGTTCAAATCTCCATATTCAACACTAGTTTCCTTAAGAGTGGAATCATGAGGTCACTTGGCTGCAAGAGCGAATCTTTAACACGAATCTCTTGGGGAGGCGAATCTAGGAGAACTGGACTCATTCCCTGAGTTACGTCACACGATTCGAAGTTTCCATCATTGGAACTTGCATCGAATTCATCATCACTGGAGGAGGACTCATAACTGCTACTGCTCTCAATTTCACTATCCTCCTTTTCCGTTGTCATCGCAGCCTTGCCCTTAAGCTGCTTGAATTCTTCTTCCTTCTCCTCCTACATCGAGGCATCCTAGGCGGGTAGCTGGCTTTAGTTGTGACACCTTTTCCTTCATTAATTTCTTCAATCGACTCGCTAGACGAACCTTCGCCTTCTTGGAGATCTCCCCCTTCGGAACCGTGTGATAAAGAAGTGGAACGTGTTCGAATTCTTGAATGGGAAGGAGACGGAACTTCAACGGCCATGGTAGAACTCCTGGGATGCACCGGCTCATACTGAAGTAAATTCTCTTCCCTTAGCAAAAACTTGAACGATCTCTCTTTGGCATTACGGCCTTCAGAGTATGGAAAATTGGATCGAGTGATAGATCTTTGGTCGGCCTCAGAATAACTGAAAGAAGTATTCAATCTATCAAAAATCCCACAGCGACGTATTAACTTTAAATAAGTAAAAGAGAACTTACTCACCATCGTCCCAAGACGATTAAATCCCTCAGGACACCTAACAAAGAAATACTAGGTCTTGAATTGGTACATGTTACTTTGAAGATGCAGGACAATCTTGTGGTTTCTTTGGGCCTTGATGACCATGAAGGAGGGAGATTCATTTCTCTTCTTGAAAGAGAGAAAATATCTCGACTCATTGAAACTTGAGGAACGATTAAATGTCCACATAAATAAAATGTAAAGGAAAGACAAGATCGCGTACCCATTAGGATGAATCTGAATTGAAGGAATTCCCAAGTTCAGAAGAGTTTCTCTCAAGAAGTGATTGAAAGGGGGAACTATTCCATTTAAGCACACATACATTTGGCAAGCGATGTACCCCAAAAGCGGCATATGTACAAACTCACTCTTCGATGGAAGGCGCACGTCATTGTCCGAAATGCCATGTTATGAACAAATGTTATGCATTACTTTTGTAGAGATTACGTAGGAAGCTCTCTCCAAAGGATTGTGTAGAACTCTAAAATTTAGAGGATTCCGGTCTAAAACTGGACCAATTAGAACCAATTGACCATATTCATCTCACGGTACTGAAGAATAGGTGCTATTGAAACTATTTGTGAAGGCGCAACTTATGACGATTCAGCTTTTGAAAGTGCCAGACTTTCTTCACTGGAATTACGATGAGATGATGGGTGCTTCATTCTTTACAAAAGAACTTGTACCTAGCGTGGTCAGGTAATTCTATTTTTAACTAAAAGTCACCCTACGACACTTGAACTCTGAAAAAATATTGATTTATGCCGACACATCGGGTTCTAAGTGTTGATTAAGGCAAGTGCAGTGTGCTATCTATGCGGGATGGGCTTGGTGTCCTGAACAATACAAAAGCTCCATCCTGTGCAAATAGTTCACTCGCGGTGAAGAAAGAAAAGAGATTTTTGTATCACTCATTAGAGCTATTTCTCCTAACTTACCCGTTATTAACCAACGATCAATGGATTCGCTTTCCAACGCGACGTGGGAAGCTCTTCCCATTCTTGGTACACCGGTTGTGCAATAACATAACCAATCCGAAGTGAACAATCATGGATTGATGTGTTCGAATCAAGTAGAGAATCCTCAGTATAAGTCGATCTCAGCTCTCCGAAAGGTCATAATAGCATAAACAGCACACAAGCCGCCACCTTAAGTTATTATCACCTCCCAGAAAAACCGAAACCAATCTGCAAGACGTCGTGCCAGATTAACAATGTAATTTGGTGCAAGTTAATTCTGATTTTATGGATGAAGATAGCAAAACATGTCAAGTACCGATGCAAAGCGTGGATTTTGTTTGTGAAGAACTCAAGACCTGATTTACTATCTTCTTGCACAAAATCGCAATCAACTTGAATTCTCCGTATTGTTCACCACCAATACAACCTTATTGTTGAATTGCTAAATAAACGCCAAAATCCGCATTACCCACCTCTAGTCAAAAGTCAAAAGGTAAACGCGGTTGAACTTAGGTTGTTAGCGGCCTAAGGAAAGAAAGATCTGCAGTGATCTAAAAAGATGAAGCAACAAGAACTAAGGGCTAGGCCAAGGCAATAGAGAATTCCAGTATGGTCGAAGGCAAGAAGCTCCGACAGCGGAGATCAACGGCGGCGACGGTAAAAGAGAAATTGGGTTTGAATTCTTTGGATCAGATTGCAAGGTAGGGATCTCGGTTTGCAAAAGAAAATAAGGTAGAGAAGGAAGGATTGTCTCGAATTGAAAAAGTAAATAAAAGATTGAACGAAAAACTGCTAAGCCATTGGATCATTAGCGATCCATAGATTATGGATCGTTAGCAACCTCTCAAATTGCAACCAATCTCCAACGAATTTTCTGAGCATGATCCACATGTTATTTCAAGCATTGTTATAGTTTTGGGTCCGAAATTGATTTATTGTTATGAGCAATGACAATTCGCATCACAACCTAGCAAACGACTAAATAACCAAAGCCACATTCGCATGATGGCCTCAACATATCATTTGAACCTCACTAAATGGAAACTCAAAGGTAGTTACTTCCAAAGCACTCCTTGTTTCCAATGAAAGCATACTTTAGGTGGCAAATGTTATCTGTGTTTTAACCCAATAGAATTCAATGGGAGTTAGAACATCTACGTCAAGTCAAAACGACTCAAGAATCAACAAAAAGAATCAAAAGAAGGAACCAAGAGAGACTCGATAGAAAAAAAGAAAAGAATAGCCTAAGGGTATGGATCACTAGCTATCCATCACCCATAGATCATTAGCGATTCATAACTATTGCTCATAGGTCATCTATTCTTCTTGCATCATGAAGCATTATCTTTTCTAGGCACGTCTGCTAAGTTTCACAATGTTCCAAGCAAGCTAGATTGAGAAGTTGGCATTTGTTTGATTCCTGCAATAGTTCAATGCAACTAGTACGTGAATAATCATCAAAATAAGGCATCAAATCATGAAATTACATGGAGATTATTTGTGCCAAAATTGGTCACAAACCCTAAATATCATGAAAGCACCAGTGTTTGAACATAGATCAGCAATAAATGATCATAAATCACAGATCTAAGTAACGTAGAAGATAAAAAATGAAGAATAATAAACTTAAAACGGAAAGAAATAGGCAAAGCCACAAGATCTATAGTGGTTCAGCTACCTCCGGCCTACGTCCACTTCAAAAGTTAATCTTTTATTGACTTTCCTTTGCTGGTTACAACTGATTACAGCGGATTAGAGCAATCAAATTCGAATACAACAGCAGCCTTGTAGTGCAAAGATGTTTTCGGCTGAGTCTGGACGTCGGAGAATCCCCAAGTCCCTTCTCTGTAGGCCCTAGGATGCTATTTATAGGCATAGGCTGCAAATATCTCACTCAAATCTCGAGACTTTCTGGCACGTGAGTGGGACCACGCGATCGATCCCACATAATTTCGACTCGATTCTTGATCGATACATGGAGATCTTCTACATAAGGCAAGAAGCACAATCCATGTGAAATAATCAAAAAATATCCTAACTACATTGATCACTAGTGATCCATGCCCTATGGATCGCTAGCAATGCATCAAATTGGCTTGATTCACTGTGGAATTTCTTGAGCGTCTTCGTACCATCAAATGTGGGCTTCTAGCAAAGTGGCTTGGTCCGATTGCACTCCAATACCTATAAATACTCACCCATCTACAACATAAAGGGGGTCTTCTAGAATGGTTGTTGAAACTTTGCAGAAACTATTCTTCACTCTTCTCCTCCCACACAACAGTCATCTAAATGGTTCACTGTGATTCTTCAGCGAACTCTAACACTGGTGACTTGATCTAACCTACAAAATCTAATCAAATTGTAATCGGGTTCAACTTGTAATTGCAGTCAGTCCATAACAAAAGTTATAAAGTGGACAAAGGCTTCGTTAACAGTCGAACCACTATAAAAATCTCTTGTCTCTATGCTTTATATGCAATTTATTATTCCTTGTTTCTATTTTATTTGCCTTGACAAACAGGGATGGCGCTTTCACACTCAATCCAGGGTGTAGATCCATTTCTTAGGTTAACAGGTACTATCCAGAAAGGGGAGGCCGGTCTTATCATGCCAAGGCCGAAAGGGTTTCGATTTCACTGTAAATTTTATCTAGAGGTGTACAGATTTTTAGAAGGTAGTCACTTACTTTGCCAACTGTTGGAATTCCATTCTCCAATAAGCGCCTTCGATTTTTGATTGTATACCGGTTATTATTGTTATCATCATATTTACTTAATATATTTACTATAAACCTTGGACATTATTGCAATGTCACTGGATTTTATAATAAAATATTTTGGTTCTCATAAGGTAAAAACCCATCCATATTTACGAATCTTACGAGATGCCTTTGATATCAAAGGATTTTATAAGTTATAGTAAAATTTCTTATGATTTGAGTTTCTCATGCTAGTTTTACCAGACTGACCCAGGCATTGTTTTCTTATAATACTCGGGTCAGACCGAGCACATTTTCCAAATTAGCTTTGGATGGTTTGAAGCTTAGGAGATGAGCTAGAGGTTCAATATATATCTCTTGTAGATTTCTTTATTTCCACTGTGTTGCCCAAAATTTATGTCGGTTATATAGTGATAGGTAGTTGTGACTGTCTCATGTAGGAAGTTGTAATATTATGACACTGATGTATCTTTTGGAAATAATTATGTAAAATTTTATATTGATTATTATATATTGTTCCTTTGTGTTATGAGATTATGTATTTTTTAATTTTCTCCTTGTCTTTCCTTTTCTTTCAGCCCTAATAATCTATATTTCTAGCACTTGGATTCTCAACACGTGAATACCATAGATGTATTAAAGTTGACCTATGAGGGTTGAAAAGGTGGGTTGTTATAAGCAATCAAGGGATTCAAAAGGGAAAAAGCTTAGGGAAACTAAACTCTATCAAATATCAATCTCATCATCCAATGTAAAGTGAACAATAGTTAACAATCTCTATTACCTATGCTTGATATCGGTTATGGATAATTTTGAAATTGTATATGATGACATTATCATGTTATGACTGTTTATGGCATTATTTGGATAGAATAATGATTTTTGGAAATTTTGTTAAATTATTTAAAGAGGTTTTAAGGGTAAAACCTATGTTTTTTGTCTCCATGTGATTTGAATTTCTGATATGTTGTGTAAAACATTATTTTGGAGATGAATTTTAAATTTCATAATTTTCCAAGCTAAGATGAATATTTTATGAATTTCCTAAGAAGGTAATAGTATTATTTTGGATTTCAATTATTAAAAATAGATAAATAATTATTTTTTCCTTGAAATTTTATATTTGAAATAGTATGTTAATTATTTTTTTGGTGAATTTTGGGTATTTTTCCTAAGTGGTTACGTTTTTTTATGAATTTATTTTGCTAGAAAAGCATTTAATTAATATTAATTAATTTAGTTTGCAAATGATTTTGAAAAGTAAAACGGACTTGCGGTAATTTTTCTTAAAAGATATGGGTAAAGTATATAATTATCCAATAGGAATTTGAAAAGGAATAAGAGTTGTTAAAAAGAAAAATCTTTTAATAGAAATAAAACAGTTTTTATTATAATTACAACAATACCACCGATGTGTGGAATCCCCATGACGGTCGACGTCAATAGTAGGCGGTATCACTTTAAAGTTGTAAGCGATATCAGAATAGGCAGCATTGACATGAAGCAATGCATATGATATTTATACCGTAAGTATATGATGCATTGGTTCATGCATCCGACATTGTCATTATGAAAACACTACATCTCGTGGTATTCAAGGTATCAATGCCATGAGTTTGTATGCCGCAAGTCAACAACTCTGATATCAATTTATTTTATAGCAATGATGCCGCTAAAACGTCATCTAAAATATTAATGTCGTGAGTTTTCCATGCCATCATCCTATATTTTACAGTATACTAACCGAAGTATAAAATTTTTCATTATATTTAAAATGATGTCGTAAGTAATTGATTTCAACTCAGAGTATTGATGCCATGTGGCATTGATGCCATATCTTTTTATTTCGAAGCTACTGCTTTATATGCCGGGAAGCTTTGTTGTATACAAAACATAAGAAAGGTTTTAAGGACAGGATAGCATATATCTTAAGTATGTCGACAACCTTATATTTCAACATGAAATTTTTTACATACTTAAGATAATTTAATCTTTGTTTTCTAACCATGGATTGAGATTTACATCGTTATTGCGGCATGAATGTCTTAAGTCTTCTATTTTGCTATATAATTGGTTGTAAGCCATATGCTTCATGATTTCAGCATTATTCATTGGGCATACCTGTAACGACTATACTACGATATCCATATTATTAAAGAACGTTATAAATAATGTCATCTAATAATATAGAGAACATGTTTTGTTAAGGGGTACCAAATGTGAATTTAACTTTAAACTAACACTAACACATCATAGTTACTATTTTAATGAATCTTTGGAATACAATTTGACGCGCACAATCTCAGTTCAATGTAATAACCACATTGGTTTCTCAGAATTAGTACAGTATATCATATAAAATGGTAATAACAGATCATAACAGAATAATAAATCTTATATACATATACAAACCGTGAGTCTACAAAATAAAATACCGGACCCATATAATATACATGTGTTACAAATCACTAGCTCAAATATACATCTCAAATACATACACAAACTCATATATGAGATAAACTAACGGTCAAAATGGTTTATCTCTCCTTAGTGGTCCAACCACCAAAGGTCTACCTATCTTGTAGCTTGAAACATCTTGACCTGTCATGAGTATTATAAAATAAATGGGTCAGACTATCTCTAAATATAAAAAAGAGTGAGAACAAGATGTAACACAAGAATAAATGGCATATAAGTATCCAGATGTCCAAGATATAACAAGTCATGAAATTAATTTAACTCGGAATTTATCTCAAGGCACAGGGTGATATATTTAGGTCACAAACACAGATTACTCACTAAATGCAGAATTATAGAATAAAGCACAATATTCCCAACACAAAGAAATCAATTCCATAATGATCATTCGGATTGTCCACGCCAATCTTAACGATCATCCATACCATTTACAAACAATTATGGTGTCACTCATACCGGGTTGATACTGAGGATCGTCCATACCGTGAAACAGAATCACAACCAATCTCAAGGATGGTTGCAACCAGACTCAAAGATACCAGCTTATTCATTATTATTATATATTTATGGTCGTATAGAAATCCATGAGTATACCTCTTAAGGATCTATTGGTCCCACCGAGCACCAAAAGAAAATATACCTTAAAGTGCCAAATAATATCACTTCAATAATCACTAGAAATTAACCAAAATATCCCATACCGCCCGGTAAAATTCAAGTATTTACTAGAAGCTAGTAAATCTCACTCATTACGAATACTACGAAAACCTAAACTATATTCTCATAAGGATCTATCGTCCCCATCGAACACCAAAAGAGAATACAATCCTAAAGTGTTAAATACCTCCTAATAGCAATCACAATAATGTAACCAAGGTTACCCGATTAAATTCAGGTATTCCCTAATGGGCTGGTGAATACCACTCAAACATTCTATTCAATGAGTTATATGATATTCGGTGAAACTTTACTTGAGAGCATTTAAACCAATCATAGCACCAAGTTGACTATTAGTACTCCGTATATTATAGATTCAAGGATCTCAAAACATTTATCTTATAAAAGTTTATAGTTTAGAATCCAATACTATAATCTTCATGTAGGAAATGATTACTAAATACTCTATTTATAAACTCACCTTTAGACTTCTCTTTTAAAACTCATAATTTCATTTATATCCCAAATATATATAGTTATTCCATATTCCTTTTCAAAAGATCCATTGTTTACAAATTATTTTCTAAAGGCTAAATATATAAGTAATTTCTTAATTTATCAAAATATAATATTTGAAATCCAACCCATATCGATGTTTAAACACTTGTTTAAATAAAACACTTAGTTTATAAATTTACCAAAACCATACGATAAAGATCCATAATCTTTCTTACCAACAAGATATACTATAGGTATATAATTACTAATAAAATCATTTATAAAAGAACTACATTAATTTAGAAAAACAAGTTTGATATTTCTCAACTTAAATAACTCACTTTTATGAAATTATTTATATTAAAAAATTTATGTTTTTATTTATAAAATAGATATATAAGTTTATAAAAATCCAAACCATTGAATGAAAGTAATCGAAGGTCCATAGCACATAATAGAATTCAATATAAAAAAATACTAAGCCATCGTAAGATTATAGCCATGAATTGGTCCATGTAGTTCTAACCTCATATCATCTCTAAATATATTTTTATAATTTTATTCTACTAGTAAATATGAGTTGAAATTGCCAACATAACATATTACAATAATTCATCAAAAGCATAGCAACAAACAGCAACAACCGAGACAATGAACGGGTGAACAATTGGGTAATTTCCTAGAGCTGAACAGTTCCAGGTTGCTACCCACCACTCCACTGGTAGGGCACCACTGGTGCATTGGTGGTCATGAATCTTGGAGCCGTTTCTGCTCCAGTAAGCCCTCCGACGGATCTCAGTTGATGGTGATTTCGTCCGGTGTTTCATGTAGTTTATTAGAGATGTATATTCTAGCATTTCAAGTGATACAAGACATCATAACAACAATTAGAGCATCCTGTTTATTAATTATATATAAATGTTAGCACCAGAATTGGTCGCTAACACCCTTGATAAAGATTGTGTAGAGAGATTAATGAAGAAAGTAAATTAAAACAGAGAATTGTATGCTAAATTAAATGCAAAGACAAGAACACCGGATTTATAGTTGTTCGGTGTTACTGCCTACGTCCACTGTGTAGTTAATCTTTATTTCTTAGCTCAACGATTGATTACATATACAATCTGTGCACCAACTACTTGAATACAATTGCTAAGTAAAGAGAATGAGCCTTGAATGCGGCAGAGTCTCCCTAGTGTTCTCGAAAAAGGTCCCTTTCACTATGCCCCTACCCCTCTATTTATAGACGAAGATGGGTTGGACTTCTTTAATGGGCCTAGGAGCAAGATACCTCAGCTCATAGTGAGTAACTTCTGTGTGTCGAGCCGCAAATGCCGAGCCACATATCCAAGCTGAACGGGTACCTCTATGCCGAATGAGGCAGTGTGTTGAGTGGAGTGTGTAGGCTAAGGAGGCTGGAGTACCGAACGAGGCTGGAGTGCCGAACGAGGTTCATGCCGAACGAGGCTCAATTCCAAGTGTGACTCGAATGCCGAACGAGGCTGGAATGTCGAATTAGGATGGAACGCCGAATGAGGCTAGAGTGTCGAATGAGGTTTATGCCGAACAAGGCTCTATGCCGAGCGGGCTAGAATGCCGAACGAGGCTGGAATGCCGAACGAGGCTGGAATGTCGAACGTTATTGGAATGCCGAGCGAGGGTCATGCCGAACAAGGCTCTATGCCGAGCGAGGCTGGAATGCCGAACGAGGTTCATGCCGAACGAAGCTCTATGCGAGCGGGGCTGGAATGCCGAATGAGGCTAGAATGCCGAACGATACTTGTGTCGAGTCTCTGGTTACTTGGTCAAACATCAAGGTAAAACTTTCCCCTCAAATTACATCATATGGATGAACATGATGCGCTTTGAATCACGAGTCCTCTGTGTTTTCCTTCGAGCCCCCATTCCGAATGCCAATCGAGGCATTGTATGCCGAACGACATACGAACGCTGAACGACGTACTAATGTCGAGCGACATATGAATGTCGAACGACATTGACATCAAACGATGGAGGTGCCTTGACCGGTTCTACCGGTCACTTCCCCTTCAACTTCTCTTCTCTCTATATAAGTCGGTACCTCTTCTTCCCCTCCCTTTTACTTTTGCCTCCGCTCTTCAAAACTTACAAATTCGTCTTCGAATAGACTTAGGATAACAACTTACCTTCCTCCTTTCCTCTCGAACTTAATACGTCGCCCCACATCCTTCCCAAAAACGATATTGAACAGAAACACACTTCCTATTCCAGAATCTCTCCGAGTTTCGAGCCATTTATTAGGTAATGAATCCTCCTTTAAACACTTTACCCCGACTAGGAAATTTAGCATGAGATTCAAGTTCGTGAATCTATGTAAAATCGAGGACAGTAGGAATCGCGCGGATGAGGGAATCGAATCATGGTTAGAGCATGTTTTAAGGCTAGGCAGAGTGGAGGAGAGAAGAGGAGGTCAGAGGTGTGTGAAGAAAGGAGTTGGTGGAAGACGCATTGATATGGCTCGGCATGACTTACCTATGTCGAGCGATGGAGGGGAAGTACAGGAGTGAAGATGGTGTTAAGATTCAGTGTGCCGAGCGATGTGGTTTGGCATGATTCCCTCACGTTGTTCGGTGTAGGAAGGAATGCAGGAGAGAAGTGGGAGATGGGTAGAGTGCCGAATGAGGTGGCTCAGCATGACTTGCTGGATGACTTGTCTATGCCGAGCGGTAGAGAGGGTGTGTAGGAAGGGAGTTGGCATTGAAGGTGAAGTGCCGAGCGATGCGGCCCGGCATGATTGCGGTTCGGCATGTCTGGCCGCATGCCGAACGGTAATGATAGATGGTAGGAGAGTGGTGCACAGCAACACTAGTCGAACATAATGCATAGTTGACTCAACCAATTCTTTATGCCCAAACATATGACAGTGAACAAGTACATGGACTTAAGCAATCCATCATATCGGATAATCCAAACTGATAACTCCTCTATTTTGACAACTATAAGCTTGAATTTAACGTGATTAAAATGGATAATAACTTTCAACGCACAGTGTCGGTGTCAAGTTCAAAACATAAGTCATCTCATGACAAGCTCTCGTAGACAGCCAGCGATGATGGTCTTCGAAGATGATAGTTCGAAGCCCAACTTTATTTCACCAACTCGGTGACTTTTAATTTCTTGACATTTATATTTGAATGATCGCACTTGTTCACACACCACATGGGGGATTATTTATGTTGTCAAGTCTAATTTCGATTGCTTTTCAAGTATAGTTCAAACAGATGTTTCGCCAGATTCAGTCATTCGTTGGAGATGTCTAGGAAACCTAGCTTTGCCACGATCTCGGACAGACTCGGGCCATCCTCTCAACAAGAAGTACTTGGAACTTCGAATCCATCAACTACTCTTGTACATGACATGCCAAGCCCCACGACCGCATCTGTTGACTTGGCTCCCGACGCCTTGGATGCAGCGATCTTTTTAGACGATCCGATCGATTCCCAAGCCTCGAAGATTAACGAAAGCAGCTTCGTCGTATATGCTTAGTTCACGGGATTCCTTTGGACAATGTGTTGGTTCCATCGGGGCAGGATCGTCCTCACTTGCCTCTAGTCGGATATACGGCCTGCAATAGATTCATGTGTTGGGTCGGCAGCGTGCGCCATTCAACTCCTTTCTTCGCGATCTGCTACAGTATATCAAGATTACCCCATCACAATTACATCCAAACAGCCACGCGTTCATATACGACACTTGCATTCTCTTCATGAGTGTCCTCTTCAGGCTCCCACCTTCTGGAGACATTCTCTATTTCTATCGCTTCAAGAGATGGTCAGATAGCCCATCTTTTGTATTTCTCGAGTCGCATAGCAAGTGTCAAATCCTATTCGTGGCATGGAGTAAGTCTGCCTAGTATAAGTAGGAGTGGTTCTATGTGCGCTGTCCTCCCGGCTTTGCGAGGAGATGGGTGGAAGGGGGTATGTATTTTTTTCTAGATCAATACTCGTGTTTGGCGGAAGCAGCACCTTTTCTAACTCTTCCTCTATTTTTTCAGGTATTAACCCACGTCCCGAAGGCTCCGGATATTTTGAAGCTGTTGAAGCTATCCGAGCTATTCCTGTAGAAGACTGGGACATCAGATTTCTCATTTCAAATGAGTCGCTCATGAAGTTTGGGTTGCTGGAGGAAGGTCGCCGAATAAGCCTCCTTCCAGGCGTCACTATAACCAAGCCTGCCTCCGGTAAAGGAAAAAAGCAGGCTGGGTCTTCATCATGTAATGCACCTGACACACCAGACAAGGAGGAGATTAGAGAAGGCAAGACGCCCGAAGTACCGGGTGAAAATGTTAGTCCCACTCGGGACCCGATAGTCAAGGTTCACGACATCGAAACGACACTTTCCCCTTCAAAGGGAAAGAAGAAATTGACTTATAAATTGAAGAAGAAGAAGAAAGTGGGAAGAACTTCTGAAGTCACCCTTATTCTAGTGGAGAGAGAGCCTTCCCCCCAACACTTAGAAAGTTCTCTGAAAGGTCTGTCGAACCTCACTATTCCTGATGATCTTCTTAACTATGGCTTCGACGATCCAGAGGCCCTTAAGCTTCATTCGCCCGCGAGAGGATATACAAGCGCTCAAGCCCAAAACCAGGGAGAAAAAACTCCCATTAGTAGAGATAAAGAAATTGGTCCGTCGGGGGGAATACTAGGACACACACAAACACATGCACTTCACCTTGCACTTAAATTCTTGCATCACTCTACTCTTTGCTGACTTGTCGTTATTTAAATTCTATGCAGATGACATGGGGTGTACACATGGACTTGACTGTATCCATGGTTCATCTATTTTTCATCACTGCAACCTAGATTCGGGTTCCGGCAAACGTCGAGATAGAGGTGATTCCGACGATCGAGACTACCACCATCGAGAATCATCCTATCGAAGGAAAACCTATAGTCAGTCCTCCTACCCTCGCGATCCTCCTCCTCAATCAGAGCACAGTAAAGAAAAGTCGGCACATAAGGGATCTCAGCTTGAGGCCCACCGGGATCAACATTCCGGTTCATCCAGTCCCAGGCAATCCCGTGATCCCCATAGAACACCTGCAGTCTCCAAGCAGACTCCTCTCGCTCTTGTATTTGATCCATCGGTAGCAGAACGACTTGCTGTGCTTAAAGCCACGTTCCCAAAGATATGCTTTGATGGCTTAAAATTTCTCCCGGCAATTCACCAGATTCTAGGACATGTCAAACAAAGCGCTATTGCTCGTACTAATGACGTCAATGCCCAGCATGATGCATTTGTCCACTTGGCCGAAAAAATCTCATAAGTCTCCATTGAGCGTCAACATGAAATTGATCGCCTGAAGCTCAAGGCTATCCATGATAAAGATATTATCAAAGCTCAGGACGAAGAGCTCTCTACATACAAGTCTCAACTTGAAGCCGCCCAACAGAGTGCTAAAGATAATACAGAGGTCGTCAATCGTCTGGAGTCAAGTCATAAGAAAGAGAATGACGAGGCGGTCCAACGCTGTGGGGCCCTGTCTTTAGAGAAGGATTCAGTGCAGAAGGAAAGGGATGCATTTGCCCTCCGAGTCAAAGAGTTGGAAGATCAACTCCGTAAAGAAAGAGAGGAGAAAACTGCTGCCCAGGAAGATTCGCAACGATATTTTGACGAGATCATTGCTACGCAACTTCTGAAGGCAAAGCTCGACGAGCTTTCTAAGGTCGGGATGCTGAAGGATGAAGCCCGTGAAGAGGGCAAGAAAATAGCATCTGCAGAGATTGACTCTTGCCTTGAGGCGGTTACAGAGGCTGACAGGGAAGAGATTAAGTGCATGTTTGACCCACTGATAGCAGGATTCAACGCCCGTGTCCTCATGCATCGAGATATAACTTTTCTTGGTGAAGGCTACCTTGAATCTCTAGCTGAGGCATGGGAGACTTTAATAAACATCAAGAAGGTCGATCTAGGCATCGAAGAGGTTGATGAGGAGGCCTTGGTGAAAGAATTTCTTAGGGGGAACGAACCTTCGGACTTGTCTACAGGGAAGGCACTCTACTGCAAAGGTTCCCCCTCATCCAAAGGAAAAGTCGTCATTGTCGGTATGTCTAGAACCAAGTGTTCAGTCCTTCCTCCTACTCAATCGGCTGATCGGCCAGTACTCCATCCATTCGAGCAACGTGCTTGTTATGACCTAGAAGATCCTGGTCTCAGCATCCACATTCTATCTCCCATTCTGAGGGGTGAGACTCCCTGGACGGTTGAGAGCCAGCAAGAAGCCGGTACATAACTCTTCCTTTTAGAGTTCAAAGAGCCATCATTTTCAGCGTAAGATTGTTGTATTCTAATGTTTGTTTCCTATGATTTTGCGCAGGCCATTCTGATCCCGAACCCACTCCAAGGAGAGATGACGCCAAGGAGGAGAATGGGAAAACAATTGAGGCCACTCACAAGGGAGAGACTCCTAATCCAGATGCTCAAGTTATTGAGGCGCTTGATGAGGACAAGTTTGAGACATCGTCTCCTGTCGAAGGTAGTTATGAAATTGAGATCAAAAGAGCCTTTGAGCACACTTCTAAAACAAGCATGAAGGAGCAGCTCGCGGAGGAAAAGAGAAAGACAGCTGAAATCAAAGTCGAGCCTCGAGTCGTGGACCTAGATGATCTTCTGAAAAAGCCTTTGAAGGCCATCCTCCTTAGTGGGTCCAGGCCATTAGAGGTCCATCGTTCTTCCTCAGTTGTCACCTCCTCACCAAGCAAAAATTCCAAGAGAAAACGCATGGAGGAGGGGTCATCAGAGAAGACGAAGGAGAATAAGAAACCAAGGAAGTCAAAGAAGTAGTTGTTACTCTCCTTCGACGAGAGTTAGTTTAGATTATGTATTATTTTTATTTATTTTCATAGTCAATGTAAATAGACTTTTGACTCCAAGTTTTGGAGGAGTTGTAGTAGAACCTTATTTTGGATAAATAAAACTTAGTTCTTTTGTCTTTCAAAAGACTTTCATCGTTTAGCTTTCTGCATAATTATGGTCGAAAACCAAGCTATTGTGAGTTACATAACTTCCAATTCATTTTCATATAAGTCGGAAATTCTTTGGAATTGTACATCCATCATTCCACGCTTCAGGTACTTAGAATATTTTTCAGTCTGCAGGCTAGGGACTTGTTGACTTTGAGTCATTTGATCCGGGTCCGCACTCCGAGGACTTAGATAATTTTAAGCCGTTTATACTCCAATCCGCACTCTAGGGACTCAGAGTACTCCAGTCCACACTTAGGGGACTTGGAGATTTTAATCATTTATACTCCAGTCCGCACTCTGGGGATTCAGAGTACTCCAGTCCGCGCTCAGGGGACTTGGAGATTTTAGTCGTTTATACTCTAGTCCACACTCTAGGAACTTAGAGTACTCCAGTCTGCGCTCAGGGGACGTGGAGGTTTTAGTCGTTTGTATTCTAGTCCACACTCTAGGGACTCAGAGTACTCAAGTCCACGCTTAGGGGACTTTGAGATCTCGATTCGTTTATACTCTGGTCCGCACTTAGGGGATTTAGAGTACTCCAGTCCGCACTCAGGGGACTTGGAGATTTTTAAGTCGTTTATACTCTGGTCCACACTCAAGGGACTCAGAGTATTCCAGTCCGCACTCTAGGGACTTGGAGATTTTTAAGTCGTTTATACTCTGTCCACACTCAGGGGACTCAGAGTACTCCAGTCCACACTCAGGGGACTTGAGATTTCGGGATGTTCGTGCGCGTTCGTACATCAGACAGAATAATGTAATCTAGTGGTTTTCCATATAATTACCATACATAGAAACATCAATAATCATGGAAAAGATGGCTTCAAGCCTTTATTAATGAAAATAAGCAAAATTGTCTTATTACATGCCGAAAACTAAGAATAAAAATATGTTGGAAATAATTGCAACTAAAATATGAAAGAAATTGATTAAGTATAATAATGCCGCAAATGCTCGCTATTCCATGCTCGGGGGAGTGTCGCAACATCAACGGTCGTTAGCTTGAAAGTTCCCTCCCCAAGCTTCCGTTCAATGACGTATGGACCTTCCTATGCGGGATTCGTATGCGATGGGACCGGAAAAACTCGTTTCAAAATGAGGTCACCCACATCAAAGATTCTCGGCCGGACCTTTTCATTATAATATCAAGCGACTCGGTGTCTGTATGCAGCCGCTCCTAAATCAGCTTCTTCACGTTTTTCATCTATGAAGTCCAGTGATTCCAGTAAAAGATCTGATTCGACCCAGGGTCGTAACAAGTTACCCGATGTAACGGAACTTCAAGTTCTACGGGTATAACAGCTTCCATGCCATATGCTAGTGCGAATGGAGTATGGCCAGTCGCGGACATATGGATAGTTCTATAAGCCCAAAGCTTGTCGGAAGTTCATCCACCCACTTGCCTCTAGCCTTTTCCAAACGTTTTTTAATATGGACTTGATTATTTTGTTCACGGCTTCCACTTGTCCATTGGCTTTTGGTGAGCAACTGCTGCAACCTTTTTCTCAGTGCCATATCTTTGGCAAAACTTGTTGAATTCTTGGCTTTCGAATTGAGTTATATTGTTTGTAATGATAGTCCGTGGAAGACCAAAATGGCATATAATGTTTCGTACAACGAAATTAATGACCTTTTGGGGGTAATCATGGCCAAAGGCTCTGCTTCTGCCCACTTAGTAAATTAATCGACCGCAATTATCACGGATTTCGCACCACCTTTGGATATGGGTAATGAACCGACTTTGTTGATTCCCCACATTGCAAACGGCCAGGGACTAACCATTTGCGTGAGTTCCGTCAGTGGAGCTCTCGGGATTTTTGCATACTTCTTTCATTTGTCGCATCTCCTTGCATAGTCTGCGGCGTCCTGATTTACAGTTGGCCAATAGTATCCATAGCGGTGGATTTTCTTTGCTAATGTCTGCCCGTCAGTATGGTCACCGCATTCTCCTTCATGGACTTCCTTCGGGACTCGTTTTATCTCATTATGGGCAATGCACCAGAGTAAGGGGGTCGAGAATCCCCTCCAATACATTATTTTGTCCTACCTTACATATCGTGAAGCCTTACGAATGACTTGCCGTTTTCACTCCTTCTTTCGGGCAAGACCCCGTGTAGCAAGTATTGCTTGAATGGGGTCATCCATGATTCCTTCTCGATTTCTGTTTCTAAACAAAATCAACCTCCATCATATTTATGCTCAGATCATGTAGGGTTTCAACGGGAACCAATCCCATTTGCTGTGCATCGCCAGTGCTCGCAAATTTTGCCAATGAATCAGCTTCGCTGTTTTGTTCACGTGGGACATGCGAAATATCGTAATATTCTTGATTTGCTAGTAGCTCTTGAACCCGTGCAAGGTATGGGGCAAGCCTTTGTCCCTTCGCTTGATAATCCCCCCACACCTGGTACACCACGAGTTGTGAGTCGTAAAAGATTTCAACCGATTTTACCCCTAATTCTTTGATAAGTCTCAATCCAGTAATCAATGCTCATACTCGACTTCGTTATTTGTCGCTGGGAATTCGAGGTTCAAAGCATAACAAAGTGATCGGTTTTCAGGAGTCACAAGAACTATGCCAGTCCCTAAGCAACGGTCGTTAGATGCCCCATCGGTATACATCATCCATCGAACGGGAGGTATGACATTGTTACCATCTGATTCGTCTGACATGGTGAATTTAGCAATGAAGTCTGCTAGTGCTTGCCGTTGTATGACCCTTCGTGGTAGGTAGGTAATATCGAACTAAATCAACTCGATATTCAATTTAACATCCTTCCAGAAGTTTTCGGTCGTTGGAGTGCCTTCCGCAAGGGTTGATCGGTATAAACACTGATTAAGTGTGCCTGAAAGTACGGCCGGAGTTTGCGTGATGCAATCACCAAGCAATATTCTAGTTCTCAATCTTAGGATAATTTCTTTCTGCCCCCATTAAATGTTTACTGACATAGTACACCAGCTTCTGAACTCGGTCCTCCTCGCGAGCCAAAGCCGTATTGATAGCATGCAGGGATACAACCAAGTACACGTACAACATCTCATGGTCTACCGATTTTGGCAGTATCAGGGGACTTTCCAAATGCCTTACCAGAGCTCGGAATGCTTTCTCACAGTCGGATGTCCACTCGAAATTTCTCTTTCCTTTCATTATTACATCGAAGAAAGGAATACACTTATCTGTGGCTCTGGATATGAATCGACTCAGTGCGGCCACCTTCCCATTCAAGCTTTGCACTTGTTTTATAATTTTAGGCACTTATATGTCTCGAATAGCTTGAATCTTCTTTGGGTTAGCTTTGATTCCCCACGCATTCACGGTAAAACCCAAAAACTTCCCTGACGCAATGCCAAAGGAACATTTCAAAGGATTGATCTTCATCCCATAATGTCTGCGTATATCAAACATCTCTACTAAGTCTCGAATGTGGTCGTTTGACTGACATGACTTCACGAGCATGACATCCATATAGACTTCCATCATTCTACCAATCTGGTCTTTAAACATTCGATTCACCAGACGCTGATAAGTTGCTCCCGCATTTTTCAATTCGAAAGGCATTACTACACCGCAATATAGCCCTATGTCTGTGACAAAACTGGTGTGTTCTTGGTCTGGAATGTGCATCGGGATCTGATTGTATCCCAAGTACGCATCCATAAGTGATAATAACTCGTGTTCAGCCGTAGAGTCAACGAGCTGGTCGATTCTGGGTAAAGGAAAACTATCCTTCAGGCACGCTTTGTTCAAATCAGAGTAATAAATGCAAGTTCTCCACTTCCCGTTCGCTTTCCTTACTAGCACAGGGTTGGACACCCATTCAAGTAGAGGGCGTCGCGGACGAACCCATTGGCTTTGAGTTTGTCCACCTCCTCTCTAAGAGCAGCGGACCTCTCCGGGTCCATGTCTCTCCTTTTCTGTTTTACAGGAACGTACTTCGGGTGTATATTCAACATATGAATCGCAATAGCGGGAGAAATTCTGCACATATCAGAATGTGTCCTAGCGAAAACATCCAGGTTCGCTCGGAGGAAATCAGTGAGATCCTCGGCCATTGACGGGCCGAGTTGCGATCCAATCTTAAGAACTCGTGACGGGTCATCCTGGCTGACTGGAATGTCAATCGTCAGTTCAGCCAATGCTGCTTTTTCTTCCCTAGCTTCCCCATCATCATCTCTCGGATCTATGTCTCTATAGATCTGAGAGTGTCGCCCGAGCCAGGGCTCAGGCACTACTTGTCAATCGCTAGTATTCTGGATGCGGACGGAGCTATCCGCAATCTTTCCTTTCTCTCGCCGCTGGGCCTCTCTCAGCTCAGCCACATAACATGCGCGACTAGTCACCTGATCGCCATGCACCACACCGACTCCTTTGTCTGTCAGAAATTTTAACATCAAACACCACAGTGCCAAAGCTGCCCTAAACTCTGCCAGGGCCGACCAGCCAAGAAACACATTATATGGAGAATCAACATCTAGCACTATAAACGGTAGGATTCGCACCCTCCTACGCCCACCTTCTCCAAGTTCAACTGGCAACTCAACATACCCTATCGCATCAGTTGCTGCACCATTAAAGCCACGGATACGGGCTTTAGATGGCTTTAAATTTTTTGTCTCCATCTTCATTTGTTCATATGCCTTTTTGAAGATATGTTAACGGAGCTTCCACAATGAATTAAAATTCTTTTGACATATACTGGCCCGATCGTCGTAGACATGACCATCGGGTCGATGGTAGGAGCCTCTGCCTTGTCCGCATCTCGGCTCCTAAACACTATATCGTCTGTCATCATGCGTTGCTGCTTTGCGGGGGTCCCATCCTCCACATTCGAACAACACTCATAATGCGCATGCCTTAAGGAGTTAGCATATCGCTCCATCTCCTGCCAAATCTTTTCTGCAGGGTGAGGTCCACCGACTATCGTGTTTATGACCAATCTACCCACATTTCAGGCAGGTTCCTCTGGTTGGCGTGGAGCCGGCCCTTATCCGGGGTCTGATGTTCCTTGACTGCCCTCCTGTGGGTTCTTGAAAAACTCCTATAATTTTTTCTGTCTGATCAGTTTTTCTATGGCATCATGGAGGCGTCTACACCCGTCCGTATTTTGCCCGTAATTTTCATGGAAGCATCAATACTTCCCAGTCCGCTTCTACTCCTCTGTTGACTCCTTTGGGCACGGCTTTCTATACTGGAATGTATTACAAGTTGATAGATAAATATTCTCAAGAGATTCATTCAATGGGGTGTACTCGTTATAGGTTGGAATCCTTGGCTTCTATTTCCCTGCTTCTCTTTTCTTTCCAAGATTTCTTCCTCCGGATCCTTTTGATTGCCCAGGCTTGTTCTGGACATTGACTTGAACCTTTCCCGAGTTGTCACAAGATTGTTTCACGGCGATGTTACTTTTCACAGACTCCTGAATAGGCCCTGGTGCCTTATCTCTCCTTGTCCATCTAGCTTCCTCCCTTCTTATGAATTGATGAGCCTTTGAATAGAAACACTCCAGCATTGTTGGAGGCTTTCCTGCCAACCAATCTCCAAACTCTAAATCTGGATCTACACCTCGCATTACCGCCATCCGAATCGCGTGATCATTAGGATTGCTAACTTTAGTAGCTACAGTATGAAACTTTGCAAATACTCTTTCAATGACTCCCCCGGAGCCTGGATTACACTTGATAGGGACATCACATCCTTGGGATGAGTGGTGTGTATCCTGAACTGTTCTATAAATTTCATCGCCAATTCATCGAAGCTGGATATAGACCGTGGGGGAAGTCTAGTGAACCACATGGTGGCGATTCTGGATAAAGTAATTGGAAAGCATATACACTTGGTCGCGTCATTAGCTCTAGCCGAATCCATCATCCATTCTTAGCTCATCACATGCTACCCGGGATCGGCCTTTCCTTCGTAGGCCGAGATAGTTCGCATGCTAAACTTCCTGGAATACTCGACCTGTAGGATGGTATCGGTGAATGGAGTATGACTTCTGGATATCCCCCAATCTTCATTGGTTAAGCAATGATTTTCTCTCATTAACTGCCTGACCATAGCTAATAAGTCCAGAGTTTGTATGGAGGATGGAAGGTTGGGCTCTGTTCTACAGGACCGCCCAGGTTGATGTCCCCTCTGTTGGCAATATGCCAAACGTGTATCTTGAAGTCCAACTTCATTAGGGTCTTGGTGAGTTGGGCGTCCAGTCTCCACACGCATTCTAGCTCCTAAGTTTCCTGTTCCGGCTTGGGTGTGGCCTCCAAGGTGTGAGTGATCCCTAGTTGATTGATCAGTGGCACCTGCTTGTACAGTTTCAGTTTTATGGTGTCTACGCTTGTGAGGTTCATCGGATGAAGTCGAGCTATCAGATGAAGAATAAGGAGTAAGGTTACCTCCAGCATTCTGATGTTGTTGCTGAGTAAGCTGAGTCATCAGGTTAGCGTTATCTTGAATGTGTTCAACGAGTTGTCTCCTACTTTCCATGAGTTCTCTCATCAAGTTTTCTAACTCTTTTCTAGTAACAACTTCTGTCTGGTTATGGGCTCCAGCGGTCCCTGCACCTAGATTTGCTTGCTGATTTCTAGGTCCAATCTGTTGTACGCTAGCAGTCTCGTTGACATCCGCATTATGAGAGGCTGATCGGGTGCGTGGTTTTCCCGTAGTAGAATTGTTAATTGAAACTCTGAGTAGATTCAAAGGACGTTCTATCAATAAGTCGAATCTCCTTCGGTGGATTTATTCAATCCAGTAGCTATAAAGCAGATCCTAACGGCCTGAGAATTCGTTTCTCAGTGAAAGCACCAAAATATTAGCACCAGAATTGGTCACTAACACCCTTGAGAAAGATTGTGTAGAGAGATTAATGAAGAAAGTAAATTAAAACAGAGAATTGTATGCTAAATTAAATGCAAAGACAAGAACACCGGATTTATAGTGGTTTGGCATAACTGCCTACGTCCACTGTGAAGTTAATCTTTATTGCTTTACTCAATGATTGATTACAGAAACAATTTGTGCACCAACTACTTGAATACAATTTCTAAGTAAAGAGAATGAGTCTTGAATGCAGCAGAGTCTCCCCAGTATTCTCGAAAAAAAGGTCTCTTTCACTGTGCCCCTGCCCCTCTATTTATAGACGAAGATGGGTTGGGCTTCCCTAATTGGCCTTGGACCAAGATACCTTGGCCCATGGTGAGTGACTTTTGTATGCCGAGCCGCAAATGCCAAACGGCAAATGTCGAGCCACATGTCCAAGCCAAACGGTACCTCTATGCCGAATGAGGCAGTGTGTTGAGTGGAGTGTGCAGGCCGAACGAGGCTGTAATGTCGAACGAGGCTGGTGTGCCGAACGAGGTTCATGCCGAACGAGGCTCTATGCCAAACGGGGCTGGAATGCCGAACGATGCTGGAATGACGAACGATGCTTGAGTGCCGAATGAGTTTAATGCCGAACGATGCTGGAATGCCGAATAAGGATGGAGTGCCGAACGAGTTTCATGCCGAACGAGGCTCTATGTTGAGCGAGGCTAGAATGCCCAACGAGGCTCGAATACCGAATGAGGCAGGAATGCCGAACGGTACTGGAATGCCGAGCGAGGCTCATGTCGAATGAGGCTCTATGCCGAGCAGGGCTGGAATGACGAACCAGACTTGAATGCCGAACGAGGCAGGAATGTCGAACGGTACTGGAATGCCGACAGAGGCTCATGCCGAACGAGGCTCTATGTCGAGCGGTGCTGGAATGCCGAACGAGGTTCATGCCGAATGAGGCTCTATGCCGAGCGGGGCTGGAATGCCGAACGAGGCTAGAATGCTGAACGATACTTATGCCGAGCCTCTAGTTACTTAGTCAAACATCAAGGCAACAATAACTATAAATTTCAATAAGCAGGAAATAAAACCAATGTTGAAAACATCTCAATAAAGGAGATCAAATCAATCATAGGTTCATCCAAATAAATAATAGCAACATGCATATTATTTAGAGATAGTTGTGTGAGGTAAACTCACCTATATGAACTTGAATTGATGCTAGAAACCCAGATTCTCCTAGGATGGCTTTTTTCATCAATTAGACCTAGGTTAAACTCAAAAATTTGCAAAAGTGAAATTACTAACCAAGAAGAAATCTAAAACCAAAACCCTAATAGATGTATAATAGGATGGAAGGGATTACCTTAGCTTTATTTCTTTAATTATTAACCAAATGCCATTTAATTTTTGCTTTGATTTGGGAAGATTTAGATTCTAGAGTTTTCAAAATACAAGAGAATGGGTTTTAGATTTTGGCTGATGAAGAATGAGAAAAGAAAACATACGTATTTCTCATTTCTTACGCACTAATATTCAACTACATGGGCCTTGGGTGCACCATGGATCCAATAAGGCTATGATACCAATTCCCTTTGTTCTATACTTATAAATCATTAAATTTTGAGTAAGTATGACTTATAAAATTATAAATTTGATTTTTAAAATTTTATCCTAACCACTAACCTGTCAAAAATTCTATTTCCACCAACATCGAGATATTTCTACAAAATTCAATACAACTTTTGGAAACAAAGGATGTTCTTATTGTTTTAACAAAAATAAACTATCGACTGCAAATATTTTAGTATAACAATGAATCTCCATATTATTGTTTTGTTAATCCACAACATTAATTGCAGTAGTTTGAAATGGAAAATGTTTATCTCCACTTTTAAATAAATAAATAAATGCTTATAATTCATATTCTAAATTGCGGATTATTTTCATATTAATTATCACATTTTTCAAAATTATTCTTATATTATCAAATATAAGAATTTAGTTTCACCAAAGGATATTCGCTGAATTCCCAATTTATTTAAACCCAAATCAATTTCAATTTGGAAACTATAACTAATAAAATTTCAAATGTATTCTTAAGATTAATTAAAATAAATCAAATCATAATTTTAAGTTTAATTCCAGGTAATCTAAACTAGGGTTGTTACAACAACTTTCTAATAAAATTAACCGACCATTATTAAACTTAACTGATTAGGTAATTAACGGTAGGGTTGTTACATACTCTCCCCTTAAGAAAATTACGTCCCCGTAATTTCCATAATGAAAGAAATCTATAAATTAAATTTCCATATTTTAATTATTTCTTCCAAATAATTCTTTCCAAAATTTACATCTTTGCGAGAAATATCATGTAAATCATCAAATATAAAGTTCCATTTCCTTTTCCCATTAACTTAAAATTTAAAATTCCAAAACTTAACATTCATTTAAATTATAAAATGATATACACAATAAATCTAAAATTATCACATATTATTCTCCTCAGCATATAATTTAAAATAAAAATTCACTATTTACATATATTATGTAATTTAATGACGGTGCCTTATCATCTGTTTATTGCGAATCACTATGTTAATTAGCTGCAATGTGAACCGTAAGGTTAACATGGCCTCGCCACTGGCCTCTGTTATTGCTAAGGTTTAGTGGCTGTACACGTTATTCAAAAATAATACATAGATAATGCACTTTCATAATTTCCATTTTCATTTTGTAAACCACCAAAACTTTTAGAAACATATATGCTAGTAGATAAATTTCCCTTTTAAATTTATTTCCTAAAAATATTTTCCCAAAATATTCAACTTCCACCAATAATAATATCAAGTTACAATTCATTTACTAAACATAATTATCAAAACACCAATTAATATTTTCCTTTCAAAATAACCATATAACTCAAAATAATTCCTTTCCAAATATTATTTATATCTAAAATACATGCTTTTAATATTTATCCCATTTGTATATACAAATATACGTATTTTTCCATAAAATATCCTTTCACTTCAAAAACAATTATTTTCACAATTTCTTAATTTTTAACATCTTATTAATCAAGATTCATATATAACAATTTATTTTCTTTCAAACCAAAGAACTTGAAAGTGAAATTCATAATTGAAAGTAGATTTCCAACTATTTTCTTTCTAAAAAAATTCTAGCTAACGTCCATTTAATTTTAATATAAGTTAACTCTAAAATTCAAAACAATTTCCTTAATTTATCTCCTATATAAAGTAATATTAAACCATAAAATTTAGTTATTTATTCATCACTTGGCTACAAAGTTGATTACCTAGAATATTAATATTGCCACACCATACTCTTCACTTCTCATAATTTATTCGATGACTAAAATATTGTTTTAAATTATTTTATCTCAAATATTTTACAAATTTCTAAATTAATTATTTCTAATGTCAAATTTTCTCGTTTGATGTTTGGGAACTCCTATCAATAACATGCCTCCCACGTATCGATCGAAATCCTTAAACATTTTCTAGACCAGTCAACACAATAAATAACCACAAGTTTTCCTTAGTTATACCTATTTTATTTTTACTAACACCCTTGTCTTTAACTAAATACAACTAAGCAATCAATTCCCAACAACCAATCAACCAAAACTAAATATTCGCTTTCTACAGAACAATTATATTTCTAAAATTCCACTACACAACTCTGATTATTCCTAGATTATTTAAATCTAAAACTTATTTACTCAAATTTCCTAAATTCTCTGTTAAAAGAAAATTGTTCACTTAAAACAATTTACTCCAATTTATCTCCTTTAAAACTAATTTCCCAATAATCCAAAAGTAATTTTCCAAACTCTAAAAGAATTTAACACATTACTTTCCAAAAGTTCAATATCACAAAATCCAACTTATTTAATTAAAATTTTAAATCAAAATATGTCTCAATTGGTTATCCCGATAATCAATTTACATTCCTATCCCTGTATATGTAATAAATATAATTATCTACCACACAGCATAGGGGATATTACTCTCTAAGTATCAGTAGGTCTAGATCTGTGATTTTATATACTATAATGTTCTAACACGGCTCTGATAACTGTGACGACCCTATTGCAATACCCATATTATTAAAGAACATTATAAATAATGTCGTCTAATAGTAAAGAGAGTACGACTTATTAAGGGTTGCCAAATATGAATATAACTTGAAACTAATACTGACACGTCATACTTACCATTTTAGTAAATGTCCGAAATAAAATTTGACGTGTATAGTCTCTGTTCAAAGTAATAATCACATTGGTTTCTCAGAATTAGAAGAGCATATCATATAAAATAGTAATCATAGATCACAACGAAATAATAAATCTCACATACATATACAAACCATGAGTCTACAAAATAAAATACTAGATCCACATAATATACATGTGTTACAAATCACTAACTCAAATATACATTTCAAATACAGACATAAAATCCTACATGAGATAAATTGAAAGTCAAAATGGCTTATCTCTCCCTGCTAGCCCAACCCTCTATAGGTCTACTATCCTATATCCTAAAAAGTCTCGGCCAGACTTGAGTATCATAAAATAAATGGGTCAGACTATCTATAAAAATAATAAAAAGGTGAGAACAAGATGTAATATAAGAATAAGTGGAATATAAATAATTCCAAATGTCTAAGATATAACAAGTCATGAATTAATTTAACTTGGGATTTATCTTAAGAGAGAGGGTGATATATTTGGGTCATAAACACAGATTAGTCACTAAACATAGAATTGCAGAATAAAGCACAATATTCCTAACACAAAGAAACCAACTCCATACCGACCACCCATATCATCCATACCAATCTTAATGATTCCATGGAAACTAATTTTGGTTTCACTCATGACGGGCTAATACCGAGGATCGTCCATACTGTAAAACAGAATCACAACCGATGTCAAGGACTATAGCAACCATGGCTTGAAAATTCCATATTATTCATTATAATTATATATTTATGATCGTAAAGAAATCCATGAATATACCACTTAAGAACCTATGGGTCCCACCGAACACCAAAAGAATATATTCTCTAAAGTGCCAAATACTACCACTTTCAGTAACCACTAGAATTTGACCAAAACCTCCCATACCTTATATCATCTCAAAATATGAATTCACTAAAACAAAATACTAAGTCATCACAAGATTGTAGCTATGAATTGGTCCATATAGTCCTAACCTTATATCGTCTCAAAATATGTTTTTATATTTTTATTCTACTAGCAAATATGAGTTGAAGTTATCTCCATAACATATTACAATCATCCATCCAAAGCACAGAAATAAAAAGCAAAAACTGGGACGATGACTGGTAAACAATGGGGTAATTTCTTGGAGCTAAACAACTCTAGGATGCTGCCCACTGGTTCACCAGTGGTTGCGAATCCTAAATCTATTTTAGCTCCAGTATGCCCTCCGATGGATCTCAGATAATGGTGGTATCTTTTGGTGTTTTGCGCAATTTATTAGAGATGTATATTCTAGCATTTGAAGTGATACAAGACATCATAACAACAATTATGTCATCATGTTTACTAATCATAACTTTCAGCAAGTAGGAAATAAAACCGAGATTGAAAACATCTCAATAAAGTAGATAAAATAAATCATGGACTCATCAAACAAACAAAAGCAACATGCATAATATTTAGATATAGTAGTGTGAGGTAAACTCACCTAAGTGGACCTGAATGCTGTTAGAAACCCAGATTATCCTAGGCTAGTTTCCTTCATTATTTAGATCTAGGTTAAACTAAGTAATTTGCAAAAGCAAAATTACTAACAAAGATGAAATCCAAAATTAAAACAACAATAGATGTACTATAGGATGGAAGAGATTACCTTGACTCGATTTCTTTAATTATTAACCAATTGCCCTTTAATTTCTGCTTTGATTTGAGGAAGACTTAGATTCTAGGGTTTCCAAAATTGAAGAGAATGGGTTTTAAGTTTCGGCTGAAGTAGAATGAGAAAATAAAATATACTTATTTCTCATTTCTTACACACTAATATTTAGTTACATAGGCCTTAGGTGCACCATGGATCCAATAAGGTTATGAAACTAATTCATAAAACATCAATTTTTTAAGTAAGAAATGATTTATAAAATTATAAATTTGAGTTCCTAAATTTTATCCTAACCACTAACATGTCAAAAATTCTCATTTCCACGAACATTGAGATATTTCTATAAAATTCAATATAACTTTGGAAACAAAGGATATTCTTATAATTTTAACAAAAGTAAACTATTGATTTCAAACATCTCATTTTAACAATGAATCTTCATATTATTGTTTTTATTAAATCAACAACATTTATTGCAATAGTTTGAAATGGAAAATATTTATAATAAACCTCCACTTTTAAATAAATGAATGAATGAAACTTTATAATTCATATTCTAAGTTGCAAATTATTTTCATATATTTAATTATCACATTTTCGAAAATTATTCTTATACTATCAAATATAAGAATTTAATTTCACTAAAGGATATTTATTGAATTCCTAAATCCCTTTTAATTTGGAAATTATAATTAATAAAATTTCCAATTTATCCTTAAGATTAATTAAGATAAATCAAATCATATTTTAAGTTTAATTCTGGGTAATCTCAATCAGGGTTGTTACAACAACTTTTTAATAAAATTAACCATAATTAAACTTAACTAATTAGGTAATTAACAACAGGATTGTTACAATACCAATGTTCCATATTTCTACGTGCCATAAATTTATGAATTCGACATTATTAATTGGGGACGCTAATGTATACTATATTTGACTTGCCATTTATTTTATGATTCCGACAATACGTATATTGGGGATACCAATGTGTATTATTACAACATGCTATAAGTTTATGGGTTTGTCAGTCTAATTGGGGATATTAATAGACATAAGCTGGGTACATGGGTAGATAATGTATAATATGCTTTAAAATTGATAAGTGATGGGTTCATAGTCATCGTAGGAGAACTATGGAATGTTTGATGGATATTTCACATAATGTTTGAGATGGATGGCCTCTATATGGTTAAAGAAGGGTTCATAGTCATCCTAAGAAAACAATGATATGTGCAATGGATAGTCAATATAGTTTAAAAAAAATGAAACGTGTGTGATGGATAATCCATATAATTTAGATAGTTAAACCATGTGTGATCGGTAGCCCATATGGTAGGGGATTGGTAATCCATATATTATACACATGTGAGATGGGTGGTGCACAAAAATATAAGATGGATAGTTATTTGAAGTTAAGATGAATAGTCATATGAAATTGAGAAAGATAGTCAAATAAATTGGGATGGGTAGTCCATTGTATGTTGCATGACTTTAAATGTTATTTAATATGTTCTAACCATTGTGGATGCAGGAGCACAATATATGGTTGTTATGTTTTGGATAAGATACTAGTGAGGGAACCCGTTCCACTCAATGGCGTGATCTCAGTAGATATTTGTTTTGATTCGAGGTGGTAGGTTATTATTGACACCAGACTATTTGTCTGACCCAAAGTTTTTGTGTTTCCCCTTAAACTCTCAAGTGCTCATTTGAGTAGGCCAAGGGTTTTTAATTTTTAGTTAGACAAAAAAGCTTCCAGAGACATGTAGGAGGCAAGCTCGCTATCGCTAGAAGCTTTTATTTTCCACTATGTTGTTTTATCTGCTTGAATGGATGTAACGGCAAATTATACAATTCCCAAGTATTAGACTTTGATCAACTAAGGCGGCAACTTCATATGTCGCACTTTGGAGTATTTTGTAATAATTTTAATTTTTCTGAGTGTGGGATCGAATGAGATTACATAATGAATATGAAATTTTATTTATGAAATGTAATATGAAAGTTTATTATTAAAATTACGTTTGAAAAGTTGCATATTCATATGCTTCTAATATTATTGATACGATTAATGTAGCCACATTTTGTCACTGGAAATTAGTACTATGGATGACTGAGACATTTGTAGTGCTTAATTTCGGGCCTCAAAATGGAGGATGTTACAAAGCGGGAGAGATAGAGTCATGATATGCAAATTAAGATGGCCATAATAGGAAAAGCACTCCGTCATTGAAGATTGAGCGTAAACAAAGAATTAGATGAGTTAAATAAATAGCTAGATAGAGGGAAGAAAGAAAAAGATAACGCTCTCATGGAGGCTCACAACTATTGCGAAAAGCTAGTGGATGCCGCCAAGCAAGAGACAATGCATAATCGCAGGCAAAGATGTAGAGAAAAAAATCAAAGCAGCGAATATGCGGATTAAAGAGAAATTCTAACCAATAATCATCTGTTACAACATCAACATAATCAAATTCAGAAATTTAGAATGGCTCGACAATGATTATCCCCAGGCTTTGGCCTTAGCATAGGAGCAGATTGTGGAAGAAGAATGAGAGTCCTTAGAGGGAGGCAAGGTAGATTTAAAGGAGTTAGAGTGTGAGCTTTTGAACGCAAACGAGATTGGAGCACTTAGAACTGGCGAGCTCATCCTACACCCTGATCTTACTATTAGGGCCCAAAAAGACCAAGGTGAAAGCTCCAGGTCTGCTTCTCAGGATGCCACCACAGGTCTTACCTTTAAGCTTTTGACTATCTCTATCTCTTTATCATATCCACAATACAATCTAGATGAACCCCACATGTAAAAGACAATGATTTTATCCCTTATCCTGGAGGGGAATTCTAATGGCACCTTAGCTTACATTGAGTCTAAATCCGACAGTGGTATCTCACTGACCTCACCTATATTTGAGAAGGCTCACATGATACCGGATGACGTTGCTAATCTTTAATTTTATGTTTCTTAAATTTCATGTCAACCGCTCGTCGCTCCTCACCTAGAGGGAGGTATGTAGTTGGACCAAAAAGCTTTGACTATTAAGTCTTTGATTATGTTTACCTCTCAGACTATTTCGAATGTTCTAGGTAGCATTGCACCCAAACCTAGTGCACAAACGATTCATTCGTTGAAGGAGGAGATGATTGGCGATCTCTTGGGAACTCAGGCTAAGGAGGATGTTCTTATAACCGGGTCTTCTAAGCCTTCTTCAAGGCCCACCATGCAGGAGTTGCTTTAGACTCAAGTTCTATTGGTCAAGGAGATTAAGAAAGAGCCAGTTGAATTCATTCCTCCCCCTTTATCTATATTTTTTCTTGATCAGACTAACTTTGCTCCCGTCACTCTTTTTGATCCCGGAGTTAATCCAAGTGTTCCTGTTGGATCGTCTCAAAACCTCCTTCGAAAGACTTTGGAAATAGAGAGAGGGGAAAAAAGAAGCCAGAGGATCTTGTTGCATACTCCTTCTATGAGGGATCTAATAAGAAGAAGAGGAAGAAACCTAAGCACTTGATGTGATTGCTTGTTCGCTTTCATTATATAGCCATAGGATTTGCTTTTTTCAGGACAACTTTGTGTGGGTATAGCCCTCTCTTTTGTTTTGGATGTTTTTGTTAATAAAACTTTATTTTCTTTCCAAACTCTACATTGATTTTTTGAGTTACGAGAAACGCGCTTAGTATTCTTGTTCATATATATGCAAACCATTTCTCCATTGTCAGTTGACCAAATTATTGGCCTGCCTTGTTTGACTTTAACCAAGCTTCATTTAAATTGCAATAGCGATTTGCACTATGCCAAATCATTCCTCAGGAGCTTAACAGCTTAAGTGCCTATCTCTAGGCATCCTTCTTCAATCGTATTCGATTCTTGGGTTTGATCGAATTTTGATCACTTAAAACGGCCATCTGAGCATCCCTTTTTGGAATATTGCCCCCGATCGTGTCGAATCCTATGCATCGATCGTAGTTGGTCACCTTAAATGGCGATTCAGATATCCTTTGTTAAGATACATGTTCCCAACCATGCCAAACACCTGGCACCAATTGAGGTTGACCATGTGGGATAGTGGTTTAGTCATCCCTCTTTAGGATGTTAGTCTTCAACCGCTCATGACTCTAGACGTCTATCATGGTTTGAATGAGATCTCACCTAACTCTAGGTGACGATCTTTGGCCTCGCCTTCCTTCAGGCAAGGTATCAGTGTTTTCATGCAAGGCCATGCCTAATATCGGGCATTGGCTTTTCATCTTTCCATCCTCTTGGCAAGGTGTTGGGGCTTTTCCCAACTCAGGGCATGAGCTTTTAGGGCGAACTACCTCATTACACCCTTGAATATTTATACTACAGCCCCCAAGTCAAGGGTTTAATGTGTTAGTAGGCATCTATCCCTGGATGCCAAGGTTATTTTCACTTCAAGGGTCTGATCATGGACCATAGAAGTTCGGTTGGCATCTATCTTTGGGTATTTGCAAATCTGCATTATACTTATGAAGATTCATTCACGTTCACCATAATCATAATTTATGGTTCAGACAGAGTTATAAATTTAGGAAGTCAATTCATTTTATATTAATAGGAAATAAAATATTCTATCTTGTTACATCATACTTCACTAAATATTTACAAAATCAAATATCAAGTGAAATAATATTGCAAGTGTTCGCCGTTCCATACCCACCGGAGTGAAATCTCATCTACGGTTGGCAACTTGAATGTTCCATCTCCGAACTTATGTTTGACTACATGTAGACCTTCCCCATTCGGGCCCATATCACGAGGTCTGGGAAGATTCGTTTGAGAATAAGATCGCTAATTTCAAAGGTCCGACTCATGACCTTGATGTTGTAATATCGGGCGACTCGTTTCCAGTATGTGGGTATCTCGGATCAGCTTTATCGTGCTTCTCATCGACCATGTTGAGAGACTCCAACAGGAGTTCCTTATTCGCTTGGGGGTTGTAATGAGTTACTTGATAAGAAGGTACTTCGAGTTTAATTGGAATCATAGCCACCGATCAGTAGGCAAGGGAGAATAGGGAGTGATCGGTCGTGGACTTGTGGGTCGTCCTATAAGACGAAAGTGCTAATGGTAATTCATTAACCCATTTGCCTTTGGCCCTATTTAGTCGCTACTTAAGAATGAACTTAATTATGTTGTTCATAGCTTCTACTTATTTATTCGCTTGTGAGTGCACCACCGCTGCAAACCAATTCTCAACGTGATGCCTGCAGCAGAAGTCTTTGAACTTGGAACTATCATGTTGGGTTCTGTTATCAAAGAAAATCATTTGTGCGACCCCAAAAGCGATAGATGATGTTTCTGACAATGAAATTGATCACCTTCTTAGTAGTGATCATGGCAAGTGACTCTACTTCAGCCCACTCCATAAAATAGTCGACAACAATGACGGCGTACTTCACGCCACCCTTGTACATTGGTAGCACACCAATAATATCGTCCCCAAACTGCAAATGGTTAGGGAATGACCATTTGCGTAATCCCTATCATCAGGGCTATAGAAATTCGAAGAACCTATATATTTCTCGCGCCTTTCGATATAATCAGTTGCATCCTAGTTGATGGTTGGGTAGAAGTATCCACAGCGAAGAATCTTTTTTGCCAAGTTTTGTCCCCCGGTGTAGTCGCCACTAGCCTCTTCATGTACTTACATCAGGGCTCTCTCAGCTTCATCATTAGCAACACACCAAAGTAAGGGGACTAAGATCCTTTCCTTTGTAGCACTCCTTCCTGCATGAAAAATCTTAAGGCTTTGCAAAGGAGCTGTTATCACTCATTCTTTCCGTTGAAAAGGATTCTTATCTATAAATAATTCTTGATTGGAGTCATCCACCACTCCTTCTCACATTCGGCCTCCAAATCCAATCGACATCCATCTGATCGATGCTCGAAGCTGATAGTACTTCTAACAGGGTGAGGTCCATGAGTTGTGCGTCTTCTAAGCTAGCCAGTTTGAATAGCGAATCAGCCTTTGCATTCTCCTCTTTGAGAATATGCATTATCATGTAATACTCGATATCATTAAGCAACTTAAGGGTTCTGTTCAGATATGGAGCTAGTCTTGCCCTTTTCGCTTGAAACTCTTTCCTTGCCTGGCACACCACCAGTTGGGAGTCACGAAATATGTGCAAAGTTTTGAATCCCAACTCTTTCACAATTTTACGTCTTACAATCAAAGCTTCGTACCCTGCCTCGTTGTTCATCATGGGAAAATGAATTTTTAGGGCATAAGATATTGAACGTTCCTTGAGGGTCATCAACACAACACCTACACCAGAACAATGCTCCTTGGATGATCCATCTATATACAACTTCCACCCAGCATTCTACTCTCTACTGCTTTTCGAAGTATCATTTTAAGCGGTGTATTTGGCTATGAAGTCTGCCAACGCTTGGCCCTGGATTGCTCTTCGAGGATGATACGTGATATCATATTGGCTTGGTTCATTGTTCCATTTCAATAGCCTTCCAAAATTTTCAGGTCATCATAAGACCTATCGGAATGGCTGATCAATCAAAAATTTGATCGGGTGAGCCTGAAAGTATGGATTGAGCTTCCTTGAAGTGATCAATAGATAGTACACCAACTTTTCTAGCTTTAGGTAGTTCCTTTTTGCCCTTGTCAACCATTTGCTAATGTAGTACACTGGTTTTTGGATTCGGGACTCCATGTACCCAAGTGCAGCACTCAAAAAATGCACTGATTCTGCAAGGAATAAATAAGTACTGTCCTCCAGTGACTTTGATAGGATAAGAGGTCTCTCCGAGTAGTCTACCAAAGCCTAAAAAGTGTATTTGCACTCTCGTGTCTAGGCGAAGTTCTTTTTTGCTTCCTTGAGAATGTCAAAGAAAGGGATGCAATTTTCTACAGCTCTTTAAATAAACCGGCTCAGAGCGACAACCTTTCTATTTAGGCTTTGAACTTCTTTTATTCATTTCAAGGCTCAGTATTCCTCAACGTCACTATCTTCTTTGGATTAGCCTCTATTCCTCTTAATTTCACTATGAAACCCAAAAATTTTCCCAACGCAACTCCAAACGAACATTTTAAAGGATTGAGCTTCATCTTGTATTTTCAGAATACACTGAACATCTCTGCCAAATCCTCCACATGTTAGTCAACCGTCGCGACTTTACTAGGTTATCATCAATGTATACACCCATCGAACGTTTGATTTGCTCCCTAAACATAGAATTGACCAGTCTTCGCTATCTTGCTCCTGCATTCTACAAACTGAACGTTATGACAAGATAACAATACAGCCCCATGTCAATTATGAAGCCAGTGTGCTCCTGGTTTGGGACATGCATTAGGATCTGGTTGTAGCTAAAGTAAGCATCCATGAATGATAGCAGTTCGGGCTCGACGGTTAAATCTGCTAATTGATCGATCTTCTGGTGCGAGAAGTTATCCTTCAGGTATGCTTTACTCAGATCAGAATAGGTGATGCACGTTCTCCACTTCCCATTAGATATCTTCACCAAAACTAGATTAGATACCCATTCCAGGTATAGAATCGTAGAACTGTTGTCATTAGGTTGTTAGTGTTGTTAAGTAGTTCAGAATTTAAGTCGTTCGAAGCTTAAGTCATCCAGAGATGAGTCGTCCAGGGTTAGGTCGTGTCGTAGCATGAGTCGATGGAGCGACTTAGGGGATGGAGCGACCTAAGGAAGTGAACGGATTAATGTTTAACGACTTAAGAGATTGACCGGTTTAAAAAGTGAGCGACCTATAGGATTTGACCGACTTATAGTAGTGACCGACTTAATAAGAGTGACTGACCTAAGGAGTGACCGACCTATAGAAGTAAGCGACTTAAGAGATTTGACCGACTTAAGGGAACTAACGACTTAAGGGTTAACGGCTTAAGGTAGTTAGCGGCTTAGGAGTTAACGGCATAAGCGGGTTAACGACCTAAGGGAGGTAGGTCGTGGACGAGATAAGGCTTAGGTCGTAGGTCGCATGAAGGCAAGGGTGTTAGGTCGCTGGGTCGCTAAGTCGCGTGTGTTGTTAAGTCGCTAAGTCGTTAAGTCGTAAGTCATTGAGTCATTGAGTCGTAAGTCGTTGAGTCGTTGAGTCGTAAGTCGTTGAGTCGTTGAGTCGTTGAGTCGTAAGTCGTTGAGTCATTGAGTCGTCCAAACGACTTAGGAATTAGGTAGAAATGCGGTAGTGTGTTAGGTCGCTAAGTCGTATCCTGTTGAGTCTTAGGTCGTACCTAAGTGTTAGGTCGCATGTGTGTTAAGTCGTAGGTCGCTAAGCCGTGTGTGTAGTTAAGTCGTAAGTCGTATGATGGCTTGAGTCGTTAGGTCGTATCTAAGTTAAGTCGCGCGCATGTGTTAAGTCGCGCATAGGCTTGAGTCGTAAGTAGGGAGGTCCATTGAGTCGGTAGGCCATGGGGTTGATGAGTCGTAAGTCGTGGGGATTGTTAAGTCGTGACCGACTTAAGGGGGCGAACGACTCATAGGGGCGAACGACTCATGGGTTTGGCCTATAAATATACGGCCTTATCTCACTTTTTGGGATCCGGATTTTGAAGCGACGAAGTGCTGCTATTTTGAGGGCTCGATTACAACACTTCTTCACTTCTTTTCTCCACTTTAATCTTGTGCTTCCATCAATCTAAATCGAAGATCCAAGAGCCAAAGTTGAAGATCTCCATCCATCGAAGAGAGATTTCATCGTTCGAATCGGAATTTTGGCGGATCAAGCTAGATCCTTTGCTATCCAGATCTGAAGTTAGTTGCTTTTGAAGTGTTTAGGTGATTCAGTGAGTGGTGGTTAACTCTCACACGGACCCAAAGGAGTATATTGGATCGGTGGCTTGTTTGTGTGTTAAAGATAGTGATTTCATGCATTTTCCTTAAGTCTGCATGTAGATCCATCGTTCATAAAGTTTTGATATCCACTTTACTACATGTTAACCTATGCTAGTTCATTCATCAAGATATTACTTAGAATTCATGCTTGTTAGATTTGGACTCTTTATTTACAAAATTGTCATTATTGTTATAACTGTTTATTTAGATCTTGTTTGAATGATTGATTACTTGGATTAATGATTGATTTGATTGATTGTTAGAAATTAGTTGATTGATGATTTGATTTGGACAAGTTGGTCGAAGATGATTCAAAAGCTAAGTGGAAAGGCTCTTGAATAAGGAAAGCTGCTCGTGGCATATGAAGCGGATGATAAAGCTCATATGGACAGATTTGATGATGATGTTGAGATGGGACTTTGCTATGATGCGATGAGGCAAAGCATGATGTTGAGATGGGACTTTTCTATGATGCGATGAAGCAAAGCATGATGTGAGATAGCCTTGGTTTAATCCAGACAGGATCAGCCCAAGCATGTTGATAACTCGGTGATATGGTTTGAGTTTGTTGATAATGGTTGGCTTGAGAGGCGCTTGAGCTAGTATGGAAATAGTCGTCGAGGAGGATGACTAGAAGGCTGAGATCTCATCGTTGTTGAAGGTTCTAGCATGCTCAAAGGAAGAGTACGTTGGGCAGATTCGATAGTCCCAAGACTAATAGTTAATGGTCTAGTACTCTGGGCAGATTCGATAGTCCTAAGCACGGGTCACGATGACGTGCAGAGTTATGTCTAGAACCGGGGTTACCATTAGCCCTTGACGGACGGATGAAATAATGAGCCGGTCATTCAATTAACGGTGATATCGAAGCAATGATAACAGTGATAGCCAGAGTCATGGATGTTTGGTTGTATCGTCACTCGGTCTCAAGAGCGATGTTTTGTGGGTGCTTATCTGATCTTGGTTTAGGCCTTGGGGGTTTGTACTTGGAAAACATCGACCTTGACTCGAGTGATAATTGTTTACTTTAATTGTCTGCTTTGCTATGTTTGTTTCTGCTTAGTGCGTCTGGGGCTATCACTGTAGAAAGAGGTGGAGTGGGATGGTTGGGTTCCTATTCCTTTTTACCCTTTATGCTCTTTTGGTATGTTTGATAGTTGATTTACCGCTCACTAGGACTTTTGTCTGACTCAAGGTTTTATGTTCAAATCTTATTACCTTGGGTTGTTCATCCGTTTTAGGATGGGCAGACTAGGTAGCAGGTGACATGTGATGTTCTTTGCTATCTACGCTGTTGATGACGAAGACGAGCTGGAGGCTTTTGCATATTATTTTCTTACTATATGTACTGGATGTTCCGCTGTTGTATCTACTCTGAGTGATATGTAGTGAGGCTTGCTGTATTGACTTTTCAGATTGTTGTACCAAACTATTTTGAGTTTATATGATGAGGTTTTGTTCTATGGAGCTTCACTATGTATACTTTTCTATTGTATTTTATCCATGCGCTGTGAGTAATACGATAGACTATTCTGTGATTACCTTACCTTGATGATCGTCCATGGCGGCCTGGCACACTTTTCAGCGCACTATTCCCTTGTTTAAGTGCAGGAGTCATGGGCGGTCGTCACATTTGGTATCAGAGCTTTGGTTAATCGATTTTAGCCAACGCTCGCTGACGTAACTACGTATGAGAGACGTAGTTGTAATTTTGATGGTTGATTACTATATATAATATAGTAGCTTAGAGGGATTTGAACTTCTTATGCAGTTGTCTCTCAAGGTATATTAATCATTTTCTTATAGATATTAGGAATGAGTCGAAGAGGGAGACCAGCTGCTAGGGAAGGCCATGCTGTTGAGGGGGCTGCTGATTATGCTTCTATGTTTGAGGCTATGATGACTTCGATCATGAGAAGGATGCCAGTTCCGGGGCCATCAGTAGATGTTGGAGTTCAAGTTCAAGCCCCAAGACCAGTGGATTTTGCTAAGTTGTGTAAAGACTATACTGCTCTTGGAGGAAAGGTTTTCTTGTGGACAGAATCAACCATTGAAGTTCAGAGATGGATAGATGCTTGTAGAAGGATCTTTGGTGATTTGGGAATTGAGGATGCAACTAAGAGGAAGCTTGCATCAAGACAGCTTCAGGGAAGAGCTTCAGATTGGTGGAACTCTATCACCGTTGATACTCCAGAGGAAGAAATTACTTGGGAGCAATTCCAAGCAAGATTTGAAGCTAAGTTCATTTCTACAGCTCAGAAATCTGTTCTGTTCAAGAAGTTTGTGGAACTCAAGCAAGGAGAATGACCAGTTCTTGAGTATGTTTTTGAGTTTGAAGCCTTGTCCAAGTATGCTCGATCGTATATTGAATCCCCATATCAGAAGAATGAGAAGTTTGTGACAGGCTTGAACAGTTATCTTGGGAGGCAGTTGGTGGATCATTTGGATGACCCATTTGAGAAGCTTGTGGAGAAAGCTCTCAGGCATGAGAATCTGTTTCCTAAAGAAGGATCTGTTGTTACTGTAACCAAGGAAGGGTCTAAACCACAGCAGGGTGGAAACAAGAAGAGAAAGCAGCAGCAACAGAAGGGTAAGGATGGCCAGAAGAAGCCGAAGGGCAAAGTGACCTGCTACAATTGTTAGCAGAAGGGCCATTTGTCTAGAGATTGTAAGAATCCGAGAGTGCCGGTGAAGTGCCACAACTGTGACAAGCTGGGGCATATTAGGAAGAATTGTCCAGAACCGAGAAAGGACAAACAGATTGTGCAAGCTTATGCTTTGGGGCTGTGCCATTGTCTTCGAAAGCTCCTACTGCCGAAGAGAAAGGAAAGAGTGTGGTGGTTCAAGGTACCCTTTCCATTTGTGGTGTTCCAGTTAGAGTGTTATTTGATACTGGGGTGTCGCACTCCTTTGTTTGTAGTGAACTTGTAGGCCGGTTGGGTTTGGAACCGGATATCGTGGATAGACCATTGGTTGTGACTAATCCAGTTGGGGGTTCGTCTTGTTTGTGTATGGTATGCCGTGGTCTAGTTGTATCGAGTCATGATTGCTCTTTTGTTTGTGATTGTTTTGTTCTGAACTTTGCGGGGTTCGGAATTATTTTGGGTATGGACTGGCTTAGGAAGTATGCGACAAGGGTTGATTGTAAGAGGCTGGAGGTGACAGTCGAGAATGTGGAGGGGCGAAGGGTTGTGATACGATTTAAGCATGAAGAAGGCGTCTTCATGAGCTTCCTGTATTCGCTAGATGTTCCACGGGATGGACTGTCATTGGTGCCTATTGTGAATGGATTTGAGGATGTCTTTGACGAGGTCAAAGGGTTACCGCCGCATAGAGATATCGAGTTTCGTATCGATCTAGTTGAAGGAGCCAGACCTGTTGTGATGCCTCTTAGGCGAATGGCGCCTAGGGAACAGCAAGAGTTGAAGGTGCAAGTTGATGACCTTTTACGGAAAGGATTCATTCGGCGTAGTGTGTCCAAATGGGGTGCACCAGTTGTGTTTGCAACCAAAGCGGATGGATCGTTGAGGTTGTGTGTGGATTATCGTGAGCTGAATAAAGTGACTAAGAAGAACAAGTATCCATTGTCGAGAATAGATGACTTGTTTGATCAGCTTCACGAAGCTAAGGTGTTTTCTCAGATGGATTTGGCAACGGGATTTCACCAGTTGAGAGTGGCAAAGGATAGTGTGCCGAAGACTGCTTTCAGGACACCATCCGGTTTCTATGAGTGGCTGGTAATGCCGTTTGGATTGACCAATGCACCAGCGTATTTTGTGGATCTTATGAATAGAGTGTTCAGAGATCAGTTGAACAAGTTCGTACTTGTGTTCGTGGATGATATTCTGATTTATTCCAGAACTAAAGAAGAGCACAAGACGCACTTGCGGATTGTTTTGGAAATCTTGCGGAAACAACAGCTGAAGGCTAAGTTTTTGAAGTGTCACTTCTGAAAGAGTGAAGTGATGTTCTTAGGTCATATTATCTCTGGAAATGGAATAGCGGTTGATCCCGCCAAGGTGGCAGCAGTCCAGGATTGGGTTAGACCTAAGAATGCATCTGACGTGAGAAGTTTTCTTGGATTAGCAGGATATTATCGTCGGTTTATCAAAGACTTTTCCAAGATAGCTGCACCATTAACAAAATTAACGAAAAAGAACCAAGTGCTCAGATGGGATGCTAAGTGTGAACAAGCTTTCGGAATCCTGAAAGAGCGATTGACAAGTGCTCCTGTTTTGACTATTCCAAGTGGAAATGATGAGATGGTGGTTTACACCGATGCATGTGCTGGACTTGGAGCAGTGCTAATGCAGAAGGATAAAGTTGTTGCATATGCAGGTCGACAACTGAAGCCGCATGAAAGGAATTATCCGACTCATGATTTGGAGTTAGCGGCGATTATATTTGCTCTGAAGATGTGGAGACATTACCTATTGGGAGTTCGATTCGAGTTGTTTACAGATCATAAGTCATTGAAGTATCTTTTCTCCCAAAAGGATTTGAATCTCCGGCAACAACGATGGCTATAGTTTTTAGCATCATATGATTTTGGTATAGCCTATACTCCGGGAAAAGGTAACGCAGTGGCAGATGCGTTAAGTCGAAGACATGCAGAATTGGGAGCCATGTTTTCGGAATGGAAGAGTCTCGAGTATTTAGCTGGATTTGACTTCAGGCCCAGAGGTAAATTGGAACCTGAGATGTTGGAAAACTTATCAATAAGACCTACTCTTGTGGAAAGAATTGGCGAGAGCCAAAAGCGAGACGATAAGCTTGTCAAGATTATCCGTGATTTGGAATCTGGATTGGACCCAGAGAAGGATAAAGGATTCGAGGTCGATCGAGAGGGTTGGATTCGGAAGCAAGGACGAATAGTTGTTCCCGACATAGATGAATTGAGAAATGAAGTTTTAAAGGAAAGTCATCACTCGAAGTTGACAATTCATCTAGGTGGAAATAAGATGTATCGGGATATGAAGAGAACCTATTACTGGGAAGGTATGAAGAAGGATGTTGGAAATTTTATTTCCAAATGTATGAACTGCCAGTTGGTAAAACCCGAACAGAAAAAAGCCAAGTGGATTGCTTCAGCTATTAGAAGTTCCTACATGGAAGTGGGAGCAAATATCGATGGATTTTATCGATGGTCTACCTAGAACAAGAGCGGGAAATGAAGGGATTTGGGTTATCGTAGATCGTTTGACTAAGAGTGCAAGATTTATTCCTGTTCGATCAAGCAGGACTGCATCGAAATTGGCTGAGTTGTACGTTAAGTGGATAGTTCGATTCCATGGTATTTCGAAGAGTATAGTGAGCGATCGAGACCCATTGTTCACTAGTGGATTTTGGAAGAGCTTCCAGGAAGTTTTGGGAACCGAGTTGTGTTTGAGTACAGCTTATCACCCTCAAACAGATGGTCAGACCGAGAGAGTCAACCAAGTTTTGAAAGATCTCCTCGGAGCATGTGTTTTGGACTTCGGAGAATCATGGGAAGATCATCTTCATTTGGTGGAATTTTCATATAATAACAGTTACCAGTCAAGTATTGTTATGGCACCATATGAGGCATTGTATGGAAGACCGTGTAACTCTCCGACATGTTGGTTAGAAACAGGAGAAAAGTTGATACTTGGGCCAGAAATGATTCAACAGACTTCGGATTGTATAGAGATCATTCGGCAACGAATGAAGGCAGCCCAAGACCGTCAGAAAAGTTATGCCGATAAGCGTCGTAAGGATTTGGAATTCGACGTAGGGGATATGGTTTTTTGAAGATTTCTCCACTGAAGAATGTTATTCGATTCAGGAAGAAAGGAAAATTAACTCCGAGATTTGTTGGACCATTCCCGATCATCGAGTGAATTGGAAAGCTCGCCTATAAATGGGAATTACCGGAAAAGATGTTGGGTGTGCACAATGTTTTTCACGTATCGTATCTATAAAGGTATGTGCACGACCTAAATACAGTGGTTTTTGCTGATAGTTATGAAGATTTGGAAGTTGATCCAGTTGTTAGAAGACCTCGTAAGCCGCTTCGTGTTGTGGGAACTGACACGAAACAGCTTAGGAGGAAGGTAGTCAGGTTGCTCAAGGTACAATGGAGTGATGATGTTAACGACTGTACATGGGAGGAGGAAGAGAGGATGAAGGCAGCTCATCCTGAACTCTTCGAGGTATGGCCCTAAGGTGTCGTGACATCTCATGAATTTGTAACTTGTTCTAGTCTTAGAATTCTGCATGCTAGGCTAGTAATTGGATGCATGGTTTGTTGATTGCTATGGATGGTAGGCATGCAGAATAGTTTTGGTTGCTCTTGATTGTTTGGAATTTCGGGGGCGAAATTCCTAAGGGGGAGAGAATGTAACGACCCATATTTTTACGGATCGAAAAATCGTAGAACTGTTGTCATTAGGTTGTTAGTGTTGTTAAGTTGTTCATAATTTAAGTCGTTCGGAGCTTAAGTCGTCCAGAGATGAGTCGTCCAGGGTTAGGTCGTGTCTTAGCATGAGTCGGTGGAGCGACTTAGGGGATGGAGCGACCTAAGAAAGTGAACGGCTTAATGTTTAACAACTTAAGAGATTGGCCGGTTTAAAAAGTGAACGACCTATAGGATTTGACCGACTTATAGTAGTGACCGACTTAATAGGAGTGACCGACCTAAGGAGTGATCGACCTATAGAAGTAAGCGACTTAAGAGATTTGACCGACTTAAGGGAACTAACGACTTAAGGGTTAACGGCTTAAGGTAGTTAGCGGCTTAGGAGTTAACGGCATAAGCGGGTTAACGACCTAAGGGAGTTAGGTCGTGGACGAGATAAGGCTTAGGTCATAGGTCGCATGAAGGCAAGGGTGTTAGGTCGCTGGGTCGCTAAGCCGCGTGTGTTGTTAAGTTGCTAAGTCGTTGAGTCGTAAGTCGTTGAGTCATTGAGTCGTAAGTCGTTGAGTCGTTGAGTCGTTGAGTCGTAAGTCGTTGAGTCGTTGAGTCGTCCAAACGACTTAGGACTTAGGTAGAAATGCGGCAGTGTGTTAGGTCGCTAAGTCGTATCCTGTTGATTCTTAGGTCGTACCTAAGTGTTAGGTCGCATGTGTGTTAAGTCGTAGGTCGCTAAGCCGTGTGTGTAGTTAAGTCGTAAGTCGTATGATGGCTTGAGTCGTTAGGTCGTATCTAAGTTAAGTCGCGCGCATGTGTTAAGTCGCGCATAGGCTTGATTCGTAAGTAGGGAGGTCCATTGAGTCGGTAGGTTGTGGGGTTGATGAGTCGTAAGTCGTGGGGATTGTTAAGTCGGGACCGACTTAAGGGGGCGAACGACTCATGGGTTTGGCCTATAAATATACGGCCCTATCTCACTTTTTGGGATCTGGATTTTGAAGCGACGAAGTGCTGCTATTTTGAGGGCTCGACTACAACACTTCTTCACTTCTTTTCTCCACTTTAATCTTGTGCTTCCATCAATCTAAATCGAAGATCCAAGAGCCAAAGTTGAAGATCTCCATCCATCGAAGAGAGATTTCATCGTTCGAATCGGAATTTTGGCGGATCAAGCTAGATCCTTTGCTATCCAGATCTGAAGTTAGTTGCTTTTGAAGTGTTTAGATGATTCGGTGAGTGGTGGTTAACTCTCACACGGACCCAAAGGAGTATATTGGATCGGTGGCTTGTTTGTGTGTTAAAGATAGTGATTTCATGCATTTTCCTTAAGTCTGCATGTAGATCCATCGTTCATAAAGTTTTGATATCCACTTTACTACATGTTAACCTATGCTAGTTCATTCATCAAGATATTACTTAGAATTCATGTTTGTTAGATTTGGACTCTTTATTTACAAAATTGCCATTATTGTTATAACTGTTTATTTAGATCTTGTTTGAATGATTGATTACTTGGATTAATGATTGATTTGATTGATTGTCAGAAATTAGTTGATTGATGATTTGATTTGGACAAGTTGGTCGAAGATGATTCAAAAGCTAAGTGGAAAGGCTCTTGAATAAGGAAAGCTGCTCGTGGCATATGAAGCGGATGATAAAGCTCATATGGACAGATTTGATGATGACCTTGAGATGGGACTTTGCTATGATGCGATGAGGCAAAGCATGATGTTGAGATGGGACTTTGCTATGATACGATGAAGCAAAGCATGATGTGAGATAGCCTTGGTTTAATCCAGACGGGATCATCCCAAGCATGTTGATAACTCGGTGATATGATTCGAGTTTGTTGATAATGGTTGGCTTGAGAGGCGCTTGAGCTAGTATGGAAATAGTCGTCGAGGAGGATGACTAGAAGGCTGAGATCTCATCGTTGTTGAAGGTTCTAGCATGCTCAAAGCAAGAGTACGTTGGGCAGATTCGATAGTCCCAAGACTAATAGTTAATGGTCTAGTACTCTGGGCAGATTCGATAGCCCTAGGCATGGGTCACGATGACGTGCGGAGTTATGTCTAGAACCGGGGTTACCATTATCCCTTGACGGACGGATGAAATAATGAGTCGGTCATTCAATTAACGGTGAAATCGAAGCAATGATAACAGTGATAGCCAGAGTCATGGATGTTTGGTTGTATCGTCACTCGGTCTCAAGAGCGATGTTTTGTGGGTGCTTATCTGATCTTGGTTTAGGCCTTGGGGGTTTGTACTTGGAAAACATCGACCTTGACTCGAGTGATAATTGTTTACTTTAATTGTCTGCTTTGCTATGTTTGTTTCTGCTTAGTGTGTCTGGGGGCTATCACTGTAGAAAGAGGTCGAGTGGGATGGTTGGGTTCCTATTCCTTTTTACCCTTTATGCTCTTTTGGTATGTTTGATAGTTGATTTACCGCTCACTAGGACTTTTGTCTGACTCAAGGTTTTATGTTCAACTCTTATTACCTTGGGCTGTTCATCCGTTTTGGGATGGGCAGACTAGGTAGCAGGTCACAGGTGCTGTTCTTTGCTATCCACGTTGTTGATGACGAAGACGAGCTGGAGGCTTTTGCATATTATTTTCTTACTATATGTACTGGATGTTCCGCTGTTGTATCTACTCTGAGTGATATGTAGTGAGGCTTGCTGTATTGACTTTTCAGATTGTTGTACCAAACTATTATGAGTTTATATGATGAGATTCTGTTCTATGGAGCTTCACTATGCATACTTTTCTATTGTATTTTATCCATGCGCTGTGAGTAATACGATAGACTATTCTGTGATTACCTTACCTTGATGATCATCCATGGCGGCCTGGCACACTTTTCAGCGCACTATTCCCTCGTTTAAGTGCAGGAGTCATGGGCGGTCGTCACAGTTATCCTGGCTTTTCAAAGAAGTTTGTAACTTCAGTATTTCATATTATATGGGTTTACCCATGTTGGTTTCCAGCCCGACTCGGGTGTTACTTTAATGTAATGCTCGGGTCAGACCAGTATTATAGATTTTCAGGTTAGGTCGTGCTGGAACTCAGAAGATGGGCTAGATCGTTAAGACGTATTGATTTTGCTAGGTACTAGAATATGCATTGATTGTATTCAAAGACAAGTTATTATAACTGTCCAGTTTATTGTGAATGATTATACTCTGATATATTGTATGTAAATTGACATTTACAGCTTTTCGTAGTATAAATGCTATTATTTGATATTATATTTTCATCCGCTGCGATTATGATATTCTATGCTTTGTTTTTTGTTCTTCTTCTACCTATTTTCTTCTTACCCTAACAATCTGGGATTTCTAGCTTCGATTGCTCGGCACTTCTACAGTGAACGTATTAGTGTCGAATTTTTCGGGTTTGAAAATTTTGGGTCATTACATTTGGTATCATAGCCAAGTTAAGCTAGAACCTTGGCTTTGGTAGGGGTTACTCATTTGAATAGGGTCGGTAGTACCCTAGAATGAGTTGTGTGTACTATATGAGGGTGTACTTGTTATTTTCTTATATAATGATTTTAAAAACAATTTTAAAAGTACTTTTTATATAATCCTATATTTTGGTTTACAAAGAAATAATTTTTCTAATTATTATATATATTAAGGTTATTGGCTGTTGATTATTAAAGTTGAATAAGATCATAAGAATTTAAACGGTAATACATATAACCAAATCGGAACTGGATAATATGAACTATACAAATAAGATAAGCTAGAAATAGATTCAAACTAGAAAATAGATCCTGAAATTTATAGAAGTGTTTTCAAAATGCTGAATTAAGTTACTCTGATTTATTTTCCAATAAATTATTAGATAATATATGGTGAATTGGTTTCCAGATAAGACAATCTTGGTTATTATCATAAAATGGTTGTTGTGTCTGATAATGGGATGTTTGTTTCCTAATAATAAATAATGATAAAGCAAAATGGAATGTTTTGAGGAAGTAAAAATTTAGATAAGTATGATTGGTAAATTGGAATGGATTTAAATTGTGAAGTTTTAAAATCTAAGTTTAGAAAAATTGAAATTGTTTCAAAGTGTTAAAAGATATAATAAATAATATTATTCAGAATATTTTTGAATGTAGGAATATTATTTTAAAACAAAAGTGTTTTGAAAATTTTAAAAGGAATTTGTTTTGAATTAAAAACCAAGAATGGTTTAAAATTTGAAATATGATTTGGGGTGCAAAAGAAATGAATATGTATATATATATATATATATATATGTGTGTGGATATACATAATATCCAAGTTGATTGGAAGTAAACACCAAGTGTGGGATTCTGAATTTCCCTAAATTGAGAGTATAACCTAAAGTGAAATAAACTTTTGAACTTATAAGTGGGAAAGCATATTAATAAGAAGTTTAAAAAATTGAAATGGAGAATTCAAATTGAGTAAGGTTGACTAGATGAATTAAATTTAACTTAGGGGAAGTTAAATAAGATTAGAACGAACAACCTGAATTGGAAGTTTCAAGATGAAATTGAGATTTAACTCAGGGAGTTACGTGTGATCTCAAAACAAGTTTGAGTTCTGGAAATGGGTAATGGATGCTTCTGATGATTTGGATGTTTATTTACCTTGACTTATCCTACTATCATCCGTTCTTATTAAAAATCAATGAAACTGTCAATTAAACTTAGACAATATATATCCATTACTGAAATATAATGGAAATAAAACTTTTGAAATTATTTAAATAATTTTGATTTTTAGAAGTAAAATTAGAATTATGGAAATGGAATCATTTTGAACTTAAGATTTAAATGAACTTGCAAACTAAAATTGTTAAGAATTGGTTTCAAGGTTAGGCGTTACAATTGGGTAATGAATTGGATTTTGAAGATTTAAATTGTTTAAAAAGATTTGAACTCTTACTTGAACCTTGAAATAAGTTAAGTAAAGATAATTTAAATGAATATTAGAAATTTGACTTAAAATTAAATTGTTTAAAGACTTGGGTTGTGAATAAAAGGTTAGGGGTTAATTTGATTTAAGGGATTAAATCAACATTTAAAAATTTAACTCGAATTTATATAATTCGAGATGGTTTAAAGTTGAGATTGAAATTGAAATTAGTTCAAATTGAATTTGATTTTAATTAGTATTGTGATTGAGGTTGAATAGTTTAAATTTAGATGGGAATTGATTTGAGTTTGAAATGGGAAACTGAACCAATTTGACTCTGAAACTATTTTCAAATAAATTGTTTTAATATAAACTGTTTTAAATCTATTTTTCCTAGCCATTTACTATACATCCCTTCTTTTTAAAACCCAAACTATCTTATACTTATTTTACAACTATTTCGGGAACTAACTACTATTTACAACTATTTTACAACTAATTACTATTTTACAACTTTGCAACTATCTAACTATTCTACAACTATCTAACTATTTTACAATTATTTTATAATTACTTAACTATTATATTGCTATTTACAACTAATAACTATTTTACAACTACTTATCTATTTTAAACTATTCAAGCTATTTTCTAAATTCAAACTGGTAAGAGTAGAAACTGTTGGATTTAAGTACTAATTAAGATAAGAATTGAAGTGATAACCCAAATGGATATGGAAGCAATTACGAATAAGTGAATAGAAATCAAAATGAATGTGAAATAAAAGGAAAATTGATTTAGTTAATGAAGATAAATACTTAGGATGTACGTATATTATTTTATTCACGATTTGATCTAGATTCGAGCATAGAATTTCGAGATAGTATATCGATCCGAGTTGGCATTTTTCACTAGATTTTCGACGACGAACCCTGGATATGGATTTTTGATTGATTCTGGGAATTCTCTATCATAGTTATGGCTATGTAAGGAGAATGACGGTTTCTGATCAAGAAACTAGATCTGAGTCCGCACTAGGAGATCCGATGAACGATACTAGTTCGAAAGTGAAATTGTGTGATCGAGAAGCGATCGAATTTGATATTGCGTACGGATGATATATGTACATCGTACGTGCTTGAAAGAATTGATATTGAATTTTTTTAAAATAAATGTATAAATGATTTTTGAAATAAAAAAGTATATTTTGTGAAATATATGATGAACAAGTGCGGAAGTTGAATATCACTATAACTGAAACTCATTTTATAAAAAGTAAGTAATATGGCAAATAACTTTATGAAAGAAATTGAATTTGAATGTTGATTTGGCATAGGAAAAGTTATATATAATGGTTTTATATGATAAACTCTACTTATTGAATCTATAACCAGAAGAAAAGATCATTGAAAAATATTTTGTTCTAGTTAAAATAATAAACTTATATATATCTATATATATATAAATGATTTTATGAAATTGGGAAAAACGGTTTTGGAACCTACTGATTTTGAAAAGCTTTTGATTTTTGGGAAAAATCAATTTTGAGAATTTGGAAAGCAAAGTTTGGAAACTACCGATTTTGAGATATCGATTTTTTGTAAATGGGATTTATATGTGAGACATATAAAGAGTATGATTTGAAAGAAACTATATGTGTATAGTATAAAATGTTTTGAGAATGCTGTAAGGAAAAAGGCGCTCCCGTTTAGGATGAAGCTTCAAGTAGGAGATCCACGAGGTGGTTTTGCCTTCAGCCTTAAGGGGGTTCTGAATTTGATCCTAAGATGATGTCCGGACTACCTGAAGTTCCTGAGGATTGTGGTTGGGGTAGCGAAAGCCGAGGGCGCTGATGCCTACAGAGACATTGGGTTATGCTGTGACGACGGTGTAACTCGATGTAACTACGATCTACTGCGCACCATAGCAGAAGTCGAGGGGCGGAGATTGCCTAAGTTCTATGTTTGATTTTGCTGGGAGAGCGATGTAACATCGGTAGATTGCGATCTATGAAGACATTGCGAAAATCTTGTGCAGTGAGTGCCTACAAGCTACATTGGGACTCGACTGATGTAGTCTACGATCTATGTGGTCTGTGTGGTGAAGTTTCATTTGGCAGCAAAATTCAAGGGTGCTGATGCCTACATTTACATGGTTTTTTCCACGATGGCAATGTAATCCTAGGTGTAGCCGTGATCTGTGGCGGTTCTATGGTGTAATCAAGGGGTGCGGAGGCCTATAGTTTTTCTATGGTTTTGCCGGGATGGCGACGTAATCATCGAGCTAACTACGACCATGGAGGGGGTGATGATTTCCAGAGCATTCTCATCAAATATGTTTTCTATATTTTCACAAAATGTTTTTAAAGTATTTTCACTGGGTGTTGAAAACGGGTCTGCTAAGTACTTATAGATTTTCGGTCCTATGCCTGATCAACGTATGACCGAATTTCTGTGCGAACAAGGATGGACTTGTTGAGACATCAAGTTATTAAAAGTATTTTTATAAAACTATTTTGATAATATTATGTAAAATTTTAAATTGTTTTAAAAAATATTTAAATATAAAGAGTTAAGAGTTAAAGATGTTTAAGAATAATTTAGCTGATAAAAAGCACTGTAATTAAAATTCTTGCTTCGTTCCTTTCCGGGGATGAAATGTTCTAAAGGGGGGAGGAATGTGATAACTCGGATTTTTAGACATCTTTTAATTGGTAATTAACAGGATTAAATTTATTAAAAATACTGATTTGTAAGTTGAACAAATAAATTTTGATAATTAAGAAAATATCTAGATATAAATATTTATTTGATAATCTTCTTTTATAATTATTTAAATGTGCAAAAAATTATTCTTTTCAAACAAATAAAATATATGTTTTCAAATTACTATTGTTTATATATATATATAAGTAGATTGTAAATAGAACTTGGATTTGAAATTCAAAGGTAAATATCTTAAAAATAAACTGGATTTAAGAACTCCATATTTTAAAATTAGTATATATATATATATATATATATATATGGTTATAAATTAATGTATAATTAGGTTTTATATCATTTTCTTTAAGGTTATATAAGCATAAATAAAAGGAAATGTATTAATAAAAATATAAAATATAATATAAAAATATATAAAAATATAAATGCATGCAAAAAGACATTTGTAAGCTAAGTAACATGTAAATTACAAGTGTCATATTTAATTTATTTTCTTCATTTTTAAAAATAAAATAAATAAAAGGCTATACACTTATACATACTTCCTTTCCTTCTTCATCTTTCATTTTTCAAAACCAAAACCCGAGAAATAAAAACTAAAACAACCAAACTCTTGCAAATTTCAACCTGTAGCTATGTAATTATGGTGGTGAAGAAGGATTCTTGAGCTTATTTTCGATCTCGTGTTTGTTTCAGGGTTCTGGTGGTCATAATCGAAGAAGTGGCTTGTCGTCAACGTGATGGTGGTAGCAGTGATGGCCGGAGCAATGGCGACTGGGTGTGCAGGCGCACGCGTATCTGTGTGTATCTATGTTGCTGTAGGATTAGAGAAGAAGGAAGGATGAAGTTGAGACTCGGGTCTGGACTCGAGGAAGTATTCGGTGTGTATGCGAGTAGAATAGAAGAGAGAGCGTTGGGGGAAAAAGGGCTTTTGACTCGGGTTTGGGCTCCGGTTGGTATAGGGAGTGACTCGGTTTGTGCTTTAATGTATTAACAGTTTTAAAATTTTAAAACAAAACAAGTTTTACTTAAAACAATTTTCTTAACCCACTTCTTTAAACAATAAATGTTTTGTTTAAGTGTTAAATTAGTTAACGGTAATATAATAATATTTTTTTTACTTCAATTAATTAAGTTTAAAGTATTTTCTTATGTGTCCATTATGTTAAATTAATTCTTAAGTTTATTAAAGTGAAATTAAATAGAGTTGTTAAGTATATGGTTAGAGAAAGTAAAATGCTTTTTAATTATTAATTAATTTAAAGATCTTAGTCATTTTACATGCTAATAATCAATTAATTCCAAAGGTTATTAAATAAAACTTAAATGATAATTGAGTAAAATGATTAACATAAATGGGTTTATACTTTTAATTAATTAAGGTCTTAAGTAATTATAAATGATAATTAATTAACTCCAATAATTAATTAAAATAATAAGTAATGGCATGGAATTAATTAATGACAATTAAGCATGATTGTGATTTATTTATTTATTTTTGTGATTAAATTAAATTAGTTAGAAATGGTGTGACCAGTTATCTATCTTATGGATGGTTTAATTGTATTGAATGTTTTGATTGTTTAATATCTCTGATGTGTTAAGTTGTAATATTCTGCGATATGAAATGCTTTGGATTGAACTATTGATAAACGTGAATCATTTATTTAATTGATATCCATGATGAATTTCTATGTGAATATGACATTGTGAAAGTTTAAATTGAATTATCTTCACTTAAACAACTTGGTTTAAAAGATAGCATTTGATTCAAAGAGATCGAGGTCGGATATCAGCGATATCCGGAACCACTTCGATTAGTAACTACTATAATTCTTTATAGATTTGATTATAAAAATCAAAAGGCTGGTTTGGAATAAATTAAGCGAACTTGGCCAATTAAACTAAGTAACGGTACTTAGATATTATTTTGTGAAGTAAATGTTTGGTAATAGAAAAATAAGAACTCGTAGTAATGTACGAGTTCCCCTGGCTTTTCAAAGAAGTTTGTAACCTAAGTATTTCATATTATATGGGTTTACTCACGATGGTTTCTAGCCTGACTCGGATATCGCTTTAATATAATGCTCGGGTCAGACCGAGTATTACAGATTTTCAGGTTAGGTCGTTCTGGAGCTCAAGAGATGAGCTGGATGGCAGAGATGTATTGATTTCGTTGGGTATTAGAATATGTACTAATTGTATTCAATGACAAGTTATTATAACTGTCCAGTATATTGTGAATGATTGTACTTTGATATATTGTATGTAAATTGATATTTACAGCTTTTCTTAGTATAAATGCTGTTATTTAATATTATATTTTGATCCACTGCGATTGTGAGATTATGTGCTTTGTTTTTTTGTTCTTCTTCTACCTCTTTTCTTCTTACCCTAACAATTTGAGATTTTCGGCATTCGATTGCTCGGCACTTCTACATCGAACGTATTAGTGCCGAATTTTTCGAGGTCGAAAATTTCGGGTACAAACATGCTTCAAAGTGATTAGATATTTTTCCCATTTCATTCCAGCTCCTCTTTGTTGGATGTGGTCCTCCAAAAATCATACTAATAATCTATTTTTTTCAAGCCACCCAGGATCGACCTTATCAGGTCTGACATGCCTCCGTTGGAATGATGGCCCTAAGGGTTTGAACTACCTTACTGCCATCCCATGGGGCTTTGACAAGTTATTGCAAATTCTTTTTTCTTATCAAATCTTCGATCACATCATGTAAGTATTTACACTAGTTTTTATTATGACCATGGGTTTCATGAAATGTAGAATACTTCCTGGACTTCTTCTCCTTCTCAATCGAGTCCCTTGGAGCCGGCTTCTTTTACTATTCTATACCTTAGGTGAAAAGGTAAATGTTTTCAATTGAATTGCTTAGCTGGGTGTAACTATCATACTTTGGGAACCTAGGGAGTCGCCTGGAATTAGGCTTTCTTTAATAATCCAGTATTTCACTGCTTTAATTTATGGATGTTTAATTAATTTTAAATATTAAAATAATGGTTTTTATAATTAAAATAAATTAATTTTAAATAATAAATAATTATGGTTAAATATTTTTCAAATTTTTGTTTACAAAAATATTTAGTTCGATGAAAAACAGAAAATGTGACTGGAAACCATTTTTGAATTTTTGATGTTTCATCGTATAAAAGTTGTTTGAAATGTATGAGTCTTGTTTATATTTGGAACAACATTTAAGTGGTTAAGAATGTAAATTAGTTAGTATATATCGGTATATACATAGGTATATATACTTAAGTATATACATATATATACTAAAAGATGCCTTAATAGACATGATGTGACATTTCGACGACTTAAGTACAAACATGTTTGCCTTGACATGAAAGGGAGGGGAGGCTTTGTAAGATGAAATGGCATGTGTGGTGGAGGGTGTTGAGGTGGCAAAACAATGTGGAGGGTAGAATTACAATGGTAGATAGGTAATTCTTTTTTTTTCTCTTGTTTGTAAATAACCTTCCATTCCTTCATTTTTCCTTCTATTCTTTCTATCATATTTTCCTCTTCTCTGATTCAAATAGAGAATTTTTTTTAAACCATGTAACATTCTAGTTGTTACAACTTCCATCTGTACCATTTCAAGTTTTGAACTTAGTTATGTCATAAATGCATTTCTTTCAGACCCATATTTGGACTCAAATTTTCTAGACCGAAATAGCACTACTTCTTTTGACCATATCTTCCTAAAAAAAATCAAAATTGAGCTATTCTTTATTTTTAAATTATAAAGAAAATTACCAAAAACTTTTCTACTGAGCACTTTTCAAATTTTTGAGAGTAATATAGCCAAAAATCCAAGAGAATATGGCTAATTTTTAGGTCCGGTTTTGTGAATTCAACCTCATCTGAAGTACCTCCACCTCTCCAAGTCGAGCCCACACATCCTTGTTCTTATCATGGCCGAGCCTATTTCAAGATGCAAGGGTTTTACGTCAAGTTTGCAAAGTTATTTCAAGTTTTCTAAACTATATTGCATGAAATTTTGATTTTTTATTTTAACATTAATTTTTATGCTACTAGGTTGCTAATTATGATGCTTGTTTAGATGATATTTATGTTGAGATGTAAGCTTACATTAGTGCTTGGGTTTGATGTTGGTTAATATGTATACATATATGCTTGGATGCGATATTTAGTTTGACTTAGAAATCTAAGTTTAAAAAGAGTAGGTAAATAGAAAATTGTAATCTTGCTTATGGCTAGTGTATGACTGATTTTGGTTTGTGTATGTGCTAAGAAGTTAGCATTAAGTTGTGAATAAGCAACGCAGAAATTTCTTCCTTTCAAAGTGTGTTTACTTAAGTTTTATAAAGTTTTAAAATTTAAAACCATTTTTAAGTTTAAACTTTCTTTAGCTTTACGAAATACTTATTTATGTTTTATAAAAGTAAGAAAGCTTTTAAAATGATAAAGTTTTTAAAGAAAGCTCAGAAAACATTTTTAGTTAAGGCATCCATAGCGGTAGTCGCTATAGATGCAGTTTCGTTTAAAACCCCAATTTTTGAAAATTTGGTTTCTATACTTAAAATGATTCTAAAATATTTTATAAACTTAATAAAAATGTTTTAGAAAGTTAATTAAGTTTTTATTAATTAATTATTAATTAATTAAGTATAGCAATTAATAATTAATTTAGATTAAACAAGGTTTATTAATTTTCATTAAGTAAAGGTTAGTGCTAATTACTATCTTTTAAAGGTAAGATTAGTTTTTAGTTAATTATTAATTAAGTATGATTAATTTTAATTAATTATGAGTTAAGTATATGATTTATTTTTAATTAATCATTAATCAAATATAAGGTCATTTATGTATTTATTTAATTAATCAAGTGTTTAACTATTTTTAATGATAAATTTATCAAGGTTTTAACTTAAAATAATTATTTATTAAAGGTTAATTTATTATAAAAGTTTAATTAATTAATTAATTAATTAATTAGGACTAGTTAATAATTAATAATGAAGTTTTAAATTATTAATTAATAATTAATAAAGAAACAATTGGAGTTTTATTATTTGTTTAGTTAATTATTGTTTATCTATTTATTTATTATTAACTAAATTAAGTTAATATTTAGGGAGCGTTTGGCATACATCCCTTGTAAGGTTTGAAAATACACAAAACATCCCTCCGGTTTTTTAATAAGTTTCCAGTCCCTATTTTCAAATTCGCGCACGCGCAAAGACCCAAATACCCTTTACGTTTTAAACATTTGAAACGCGTATAACTTTCTGTAGAAACATCGAATCAGCGAACCGTTTTCACCAAAAAATAAAAAAAATTATGATCTTTAAAATGAGATCCATTATTGATACCAAAAAATCATATCTGTAGTCAGATGCGATTGTTCCATTTATTTGTGGACAATTCAGCAAATTTTGAACATCTTCGATTTTTGTTCAAATCTGCAACAATTACAGACGTTTCTACAACTATATGGTATAATTGTAGAAATTTATGCAACTATATGGTATATTTGCAGAAATTTCTGCAACTATACCATATAATTGCAGAAATTTTTGCAACTATTGCATTTAGTTATAGAAATTTCTACAACTATTGAATATAGTTGTAAAAATGTCTGCAACTATTGCATATAGTTGTAGACATATCTGCAATTATATGGTGTAATTGCAGAAATGTCTGCAATTATTTCATATAGTTGCAAAAATGTATGCAACTATTGCATATAATTGTAGACATACCAGCAATTATATGGTATTGCTTATAGTTTGTCTTGTCATTGTTTTTACATATGCACAATGCCATTCGTCAGAAAGATAATAAAATTTGTGATTTAATGGTGAAAATGGTTTGTTAATCCGTCGTTTCTACAATAAGTTATTGCGTTTTAAAGATTGATAATTAACATGGTGCACATTTTAATTATGGATGTGCGAATAACATCCATATATGAAGAAACTAACATTGCTGCAATGTAGAAGAGGGGTATTCTAGGGAAGAAAATTGTAGTATTTGAAAATAGGGATGTAATTTAAATCATTTTATGAGGAGGATGTTTGTGTATTAAGTTTGATTTTAGGGATGTGTCCCTTATTTTCACTAATATTTAATTAAGTCTAATTATGGTTTAATAAAGGGTTTAACTTGTAATTAATTATTTGAAAAGGGGAGTTTTATGTTTAAATCTTCGTTTTCCAAGGATCAATTTTTTTAAAGGCACTTCTTCCTTTTCAAGATTAGTTTTTGAAAACAAGGGATTCAAGTGTTGGTATCACTAAGTAACTAAACGACTGTGAATGAGTTATACTAAGTTGAATTGGACTATATGGACATCCATTAGCAAAATAAAACACTGTTTTGCTAAGAATGTAAATGTTTGTTTGGTTGTTTGGACATTTGATACCAGAATAAATCCTCGTTCGACTAAAATTTAACTATTTGATTTTGTAGACATGTGATAGCAGAATAAATCCTCATTCTTTTGATTGAATTGTTTGGACATCTATTTAGCAGGATAAACCACCATCCTACTATTATGCTATTTGGACATGTATATGCTAGTTGAGTTGTATTGACATGTTATTCCCTGTTTGGAAATGAATTACATTTACATATATGTTGACTTATGTAAATAAATGGTTAAGCGGCTTAAAAGTGAAATTGATGTTAAATGGTAACCTAAATTACTATCAATGGGATTGTTAAGCGTCCTTTTGAAATTATAAAGTATGGTTTTGAATTAATTTCAATTCTTTATTCAATTGAGGGTTAAGGTTTACAAATGATTTTCCAAGTCATATTATTATTTTATAAAAGTATTTATAAATAATAACTTGTTTATAAAAATGAGTTTTACTAAGTAAAAAGATTTATTTAAAGTGATTTAAACGGATGAGTTGCAAAGGATATTTTGTAAAGGATTTTTCCTAAAGATGATTTATCAAAGAAATTTTAAATAGGAAAATGTTTTATAAATAATTTTAGAGGTTTTTAAAGAGGTTTTGTAAATTGAATTGTAGACTTATAAAAGAGTTTACATATTGATTTTGGAAATTTATAAAAATATTTAAATATGAAGTGAGCTTTTAAAAAGGAAACTTTTTATAAGGATAAGTGGATTGGTTTACAGTAAGTAATGTTTTCAAAAAGAAATTTGAAAAGAAGGAAGTTTTTGTAAAGTTTGGATTAAACTTATACCGTTAAGATAAATATATAAATGTTTTTCTAAGTATAAAGGGATGTAAGGGGTTTCATAATAGTGTTTTGTAAAGATCTTTTAATCGAATGTTTATAAAGTGACTTTTATTAATTAAAGATTAAATAAATAAGGCTTAGTGGATTCCATATATGATTAAATCCATGTTCGAATGTTTTTTTATTTGATAGTTAAATAACAGACTATCAAATTCTAGACCAAAACGTAACAATGGAAATATCTAGCAGAAACGCAGAAATTATATGGTACAGTTACCACCAGTGGTGCTATACTGTATGTATAAATTCATTTTGTTCTTCTAGGATAAATGATAAGAAAATCCATCTACTAATGGTTAGGAGGTGAACTCTGTTCTTATCTTTTGTCTACTTATTTCCTAAAGAATCGGGGTTGAGTTTACTAAAAACTATCAAAAGTTGTTTTGAAGAGATCGGGATCAGATATGTTATCCAGAAACCACTTCAATCCAACTTAAGCGCTTCCACTAGAAGACATCATGAAGAACATGGAATCGATGATAGAGCTTTGAAGTGTGAGGGTTATTTACTATTAATCCTAGGAGGGATTCCCTAGGAAGGATGCAATAGAAGTAGTGCCTTTGGTTTCGTTCAGTCCTAGAATGAACTTGTGTGGATGAATGCTAGCATTGCATTAATGTCTGGAGGACAATGTAGCATTCCAAGTGGGTAGTGCCAAATAAAGGTAAAATATAACCTCAAGCCTCACCAACTGGGAAATGAAAAAAATGGGGCATGTAGTAGGGCCATGTAGGTCGTTCCATCAAGGTATGGTCTCCTAAAACTAGATCGATTTCTATCTACTCATGTATGCTTCGGGGCCCAAAGTGGGGTGATTATATTCAATATTACTAGTCAAGTGGTAGGCCTGTGCGGTAGGGGTACAAGATGTTCTTTTCATAACCCAATGTAAAGGGAGTTCCTTACCTTGTCATAGTATGGAATCCAATCTCCAATACGTGCCTTTACGATTTTGATTGTAGAACCTAGTATGCTAGAATTTAATTAATGCAACAATTTCAGCTATGATTAATAAGTATTTGTACTCTAGACATTATTATAATATCACTGGATTTTTTACAAAAAGTGTTTGTTTATCGTAAGGTAAAAACCCGTTTGTTTTTATGTGCGGCGTGGTCTTACATGATACCTTTGGTTTTAAAAGTGTTTTAAACATAATAATTTAGTTATTTGAGTTTACTCATATGAGACACATGTCTGACCTGGAGTTTTATTTTCTTTCTCTAAACTCTTGGGTGCTCAAATTATTATGGGCAGCCAAGTAGTTCAGGTTTCCCCACGGATACATTTTGGAGGAGCTTGGAGTAGGAGGCTTCATCGATAGCTGGTTATTATTTTGTTTACATGGTATTTTATGTATCTTGTATAAGTTAGGTACGGACATGCTGCTATAACTGTCCAAGGGTAGAATTGTATTAGTATGACTCTGATACATCATTTTTGAAATGACTTTGTAAAGTATTATGTTGATTAGTGTATGTTATTCCATTGCATTGTGAGATTCCATGATTGTTTAGTTTCTTTGCAACTTCTATCTTTCTTTATTTTCACCCCCAATGATCAGTCTTTCGGACACTTAAATGATCAGCACATGAATGTCGTGGATGTATTAAGTGTCGCCTTTAGGTGTAAGAAAGGCAGATCGTTACACTTTCTGTCTCTATCTCCTTGATTGTTCCTTCTTTGACTATTGTTCTAGTTATCGATATTCAGATCAACATTTTCAAAATTCTACCAGGACTGCTTTACTGCAACATTTCCCTAAATCGCCTCTATCGAATGCCTGACGCCGACTTTCTTGCCGTTGTACTCTTCCAAGCACAAGAACTGATTCGCCTTTCTACAAAACACATTCATCATTGATAGGTTTCATTTTCAGCCATCTCTCGAAATCAGTATTAGGATGAATCCCCTTATCAAAGCCATTGGAACAATATCTTCCTGTGCATTACTAACTTCTGTCATGGCTATATGGAATTTGCTTAAGAAAGCTTTTAACGACTTTTTCGCTTCTTGGAAAAGGTTTAACAGTGACATTATGTCCTTGGTATGAGTGGTCTGTAAATGGAATTGCTTAACAAACTTCCATGCTAATTGATCAAAAGACAAAATGGATTTCGGCAGAAGTCGGGCGAATAATGTAATTGCAACTCCCTCGAGGGAAATCAGGAAACAATGACATCTAATAGCATCGGTCGCTCTAGCCAAATCCGCATGCGATTCATACTTCATCAATTGTTGAATCGAATCTGTTTTTCCATTATATGATAACATTGTTGGCATTACAAACCTATTGGGGTATTCCTCATGCAGTAACTATTCAGTGAATGAGTTCCAACTAAGGGAGGAGCCACATTCATCATTACTTCTATGCTGATTTTCGCTTACTAACCTTCTCACTATTTTAAACAGATGCTCTGGCTCTATATAGTCCACCAAATAGTGGAAATCGTGCTCTGCCCTAAGTGTTTGGACTGACCAATGATCTCAGTTAGGTTCGCGATATCTGGGTTCTCCGACTCTAGGAGAACCGTTCGCCAAGAAGTTCTACCAGTCCGGTTTCCACCTGGAGTATCTATGGCATTTGCCCAATCTCCAGCATTCTATCCATCAATGGGACGATCAAACATACCTCCAACATCCACATTTCCAACATCAACTCATTGATTCACCAAACTGGGAAAGGAGGTTTAGTACAGATCACTGCTAGGGTTCGGTACAGATCCCCGCATTCTACGACCAATTTCTAGCATCTTCCTTAAAGTGTCGGTCTCCTGCCTCACCAACTTTTGCTTCCTTTCCCTCTATCTTTTGCTTGATGATAAGGAACTATCATACTCCGAATCGGAAGGTGTCAATCCTTCCTGCTTCTTCTGTGGCCATAGGCTAATTCATTTAGTAAATCGATGCTCCCATGGATTTATTGCTTCATCTCGTTGTAGCTTTCCTACAACTTGTCCTCTATTTGTTTCATTATATGGTCCATCTCAACCCCCGTTATAATCTTCGATGGGTTCTGAACTTCAAAAGAAGTTGGTTGTGCAACCTTTTCCAAATACAGAGAGTCAACATTCTCCACACCATTTATAGCCTTAGAAGCGATGGATTGGTCTCTTCGTGAGGGCCATATCTTAGATTGACTTGGATTAATGCTAAGATATGTTCTTCTAGAATCTTAGTTGTCATGGATTGCAACAATAAGACTAAAGGATCTATGTAACGACCCAAATTTTTTACTTTCGAAAGTCGACATTGATACGTCCACTGTATCCAATGCCGCACAGTTGAATGCCGAAAAACCGAACAGTTAGGGTTTAAGAAGAAGAAGGTAGAAGAAGAAACAGAAACAATAAATAGAATCTCACACAATAAATAGAATCTCACAATTCGCAGCGGAACAACATATAATAGATAAATAATATCTTTAAAACATAAGCACTGTATCAGTTTACACATCACATTATCAGAGTTTACAACGATACAATACAACACTAGCAATTATTTTAACTTGATTGCATAAAGATTTGACTTGCACCAACCCATAAACAGCGGACGCTACATAATATAAGTAATACGCCTCGCCATCCAACTTCAACTCCCGATCTCTATAGCATATCTTTTCCGACTTCGCTCCAGAATAATGATAACCTGACTCTAGGCTGCCCGTGTGGAAATTTATGGGCACTCAGAGTTTAGAAAGGGAACAATAAACTCCAAGTCAGTCATGGGACTGGTGTGAGATTTTAAAAATAGTTATTTTCACAAAGAAAAGGAATGGAAATCCGCTATGCTTTTGGAAAATAAAATTACCATAAGGCCTCCCGCCACACACAATGCAAACGCGGAATTAGAGGAGATTTCTCCTTATGATAGTCAAACATGCTTGATACGCAAAATCCTTTGATATTATTATTATTAGTGCATAGTGCGGAAACATTTCGAAAGTATAATATTAATCTTAGCCAGCATAGGAATTTCGCACTTATGCCTACTATAGCTACCATGTTCAATAGTAGGTTACTGCCACATTCCATGGCAGGTTATATAACTAAAACCATACAGGGCGCGTATTGTTTCTTTGGATTTCCAACAAATGGTCAGGTTAAGGAACTTCCTACTGCCATATGGGTACGCCTCTGGAGGGGTGTCCCGAGAACTTAACCAGCTCTTCGCCAACACAAGGCGGGGTTACCTCTGTAACTAGGTAACTACTACACGAGTATGCCATCCCCCAGTCGTTTGTGACCTTTATCCGAGGATCCTCAACCACAAAGCCACAACCACAAAGTATAATAAATTTGCAGCAACAACATAGGTAAAATATCTGGGCTCCATACCATGATACTACCCTTTTCCAGAAGGAAATGACATACCCTAAAGGGCGCGACCCTCATAACCTTGCCTCATCTTTCCTCTTTTGACCATTTTCGGGGTGTGAGGTCCGACGAAGTCTCGTCCACAAAGCTACACTTTTCACATAGTCACGCTTCGATCAACAAATTATCAGCGGCACTTCGTATGCCACATTACCAATTTGGGAATGTATCATTAGTAACCATCAACCACATAACTTCTGAGCTCGTATGTCTTAGAGAAAAGTGTTAAGCTAAGAGAATAAATTCTCCACCACCAACAGAAATGCATTTAATAGAAACCAGCTTTACATCTCAAAGTGTAATGTTAGACACACATCCATAGAAGTCCATTCAAGGATCGAACGGAACCGAAGGCACTTCAAAAGAAGCCTTTGCAATCCGGATATTCACTAATCACGTCCGGAATACCCATCACAAAGGGTGATAAAATCTCTATACCGTAGCAACCCGCTGCAGAGACATTCGACAGGCAATCCTTTCGCTTTCGAAAATACCCGGTCTTCAATACCATCTTCAAATGCAATCCCATTTCGTCGTATCATTATTCGAAATGGGTTTTAGCAGCCTAGAGTCAGGTTATCATTATTCTGGAGCGAAGTCAGAAAAGATATGCTGTAGAGATCGGGAGTTGAAGCTGGATGGCGAGGCGTATTACTTATATTATGTAGTGTCCGCTGTGTATGGGTTGGTGCAAGTCAAATATCTATGTAAGCAAGTTAAAATAACTGCCAGTGTTGTATTGTGTCGTTGTAAACTCTGATAATGTGATGTATAAACTGACATTGCGCTTTTGTTTTAAAGATATTTATTTATCTATTATATGTTGTTCTGCTGCGAATTATGAGACTCTATTTATTGCGTCTGTTTCTTCTTCTACCTTCTTCTTCTTAAACATTAACGGTTCGGTTTTCTGGCATTTGACCGTGCGGCATTGGATACACTGGACGTATCGATGTCGACTTTCAGAAGTCGAAAAATTGAGTCGTTACATTTTGGTGTCAGAGTATTTTGTTAAGCAATAACCTTACCTCTGGTGGGGATTACTCATTAGAGATAGAGTCAGTTGTACTCTAGAATGAGTTTGAGTGTAATAATAGATATGAGCGCATATTTGTTAGTGAATATAAAATTATTTTATAGTGATGATTGGTTTGTTGAGTGGTATATGGATTCTGGTCAGTATAGTCTGTACAACTCTATCTATAGGGATCTCTAAACACTCGTACAAAACAATTCGACACAATATTGTTTTAAAATAGGGTAAATGAAATAATTTTACCCAAAACTAATTTGTATATACAAGGAATAATTTTCCATAAATTATTATAGTATATGGTTGCTTGGCTGTTAGGAAGAGATAATACTAAATTATTATCATTTAAGTGTGAAAGTTGAATAAGAAATTGAAATCGTAATCAAAAGCTAAGAAATAAAATTTATATACAAATGAGATTTGTGAATGTGATTTGTAATAAAATTCCAGAGGAATGTTTAAAAAAATTGAAAGGATTTGAAGTTTTGAGATTTGGGAAAGATTAAATTCCTTTTGGCTTTGAAAATAGTTTTCAAAGGTTTTGGAAAAATGTTTTGGAAGGATAAAAGCTCTAAACTCTTTTTGGTCATTAGAAAATTTCGGTGATGATTGCAGCATCATCGGTGTTCATATTCGAGTTTTCAAGTGAGGAACTGCTGCCGAATTACTTAAAATTTAAGGTTGTTTGGAAAACTGGGTTGGTTTTGGAAATTCAAAAGATAATTTGAATTGATTTCAAAAATGATTTTGAAATGATGGAAAGACTCTGGAATACTATATAAAATATTTATGGAATATCATTAAGTTTGATAACTTGTAAAGTTTAAAGCCGTTAAAATAAAATCTAACTTAAAGTGAAGTTAGATAAAAGGAAATGTGGAAACAAAATAAGTTGGAAGGAAAATTTAATTCAAGTGGAATTAAAAATGAAAATTGAATAAAAGAATTGAGATTGAAAATTTGAGTAAAATAAAATGATGATATGGATTCAAAATGAAATTGAAATGCAAGAATAATGAAATTGAATTATGAAATTCATTTTGAATTTGTAAGAAAATAGAATTGAATTGGAATTGAATTTGATTTGTTATAAGCAAATCGAAGTATTGAAATAAAATTAGCAATTGAAACTAATTATGGTCTGAGATGAATTGAATTCATATGGAATTTGAAATCCAATTTAAATATAAGTGGTTTTAAACCAAAATAGCGAACTGAAAGTAAATTTTTGGGAATGAACAAAAGAAAAAAACTGGAATTGAAACTGAATATTGAAAACCAATTTGAATAGTGTGAAATAAAATGAAGTTTTAAAGCTTGTTCAAAGTGAACTAAAGGTAATAAAGGTGGAAATAGAGAAACGGTTTGAGATAAAATGAATTAGAATTTGTAACGAATTAGTAAATAAAACTAATTTAAAATAGTAAAATAAATCAGTTGTGAATGAAAGATAGTTGATAAAATTCAATATGCAGAAGATAAATAGAGTCCAAATAGAATTGAAATTGTGAATTGAATTCAAATAAAATTGAAAATGTAATATTGGATGAAAATGGATATATAACTTCAATAATGAAGTAAAAATGGTATAAGAAGTAAATATTCAAACTTTTGTAAAGTAATGTGCGATATGATATTTGAATTTTGTAACTGGATACTACCGCTAGTAGGATATGCAGGTGATTTAAATGCAAAGGGAATTGGACTTTTATTTTGAAGATAAATTTAAATTGCTCGAAAAAAGGTATGTATTTAAATTTCAGTATGAAATTTGACAATTTTCTTGTCTAACCGCTTGGCTTTTCGTTTTCTTTTTGAATCTGAGGGCCTGTGGTGCCATTTCGTAGTCGTACCGAGCTAGCCGTGCAAAGGAGACGCTGGCGAAATTTTTCGAAAATTTAAAGAGTTAGAAAAATTTTGAGAATTTTTGATAATTTAAAATTTGAATTGTTAAGAAAACAATGTTGTTCGGAATCTAAGGAAGATCTTGGAAAGTAGTTGAATCGATAATGGGTTTTTAATAAAAAGATTTGTTTGGCAAGTTGATAAAACTGTTGGGTTTTGGGAAATAAATAATCGGGTCGAGGATCATTCTTCTTAACTAGTAATTTCGGGAAGAAATTCTTTTAAGGGGGGAAGAATGCGACGACCTTGAATTTTGGACATTTGAAATTGAAATATTTAATTGATTTCAAATATCTGAATTGTTAATTTAAGTTTGAATTTCAATTTTCACTATAAATTTGGCAATTTAATTACTAAATTTAATTTACTGAAGTTGGGTAAAATTTTGAATCTTCAGTTTTAAGCTATTTAAAAATATTTTCAAGGCTTCGAAAATTTATATGGATAATGCTGAAGATAATGGAAGCTTCATAATTGAATTTGGAAATGCTTTGATCTGTTTTGAAATTTTATCGTTTAAATCGATATTTAAAAATAGTCTTCTGATGCACAGTCTCGGAATTCGACGAAACCAGTTCTATTGGATCTGTAATATTGTATTGTTATCAGATTCTAATTTTCGTAGTATTTAGAGTGATCATTTGGCCGTACGATGAGAAAACGCACTGAAATTTAAATCACAAATTCGATATTTCAACTGGTTCAAAAAGCTATCTTCTCCATATGATCGAATTTGGACTTGGAACCTTTTCCATTATGTTCGAAATAGGCGTATAACATTATAAATGCCTAGCAGCACGTCTCGATTGAAGATCGAGATTGTGGGGTGCGGATATTGAGATGATTCAAATTTGAATTTAAAGTTGAATATAAATAATATAATTGAAAAGCTCCTGCGTTACACATTGAGACTTGTTTGACCACGTGTTTTCTTCCTTCTGGATATTATTGCATGCGTCTTCCTTGGAAAATCAAATAAATAAAAAGAAAAAAACAATCACTATTCTTTCCTCTTCCTATTCAGTTTCAAAATCTCGGTTTCAAGATAAATGCCGACCCCTTTCTTACGAAAATAAAAATCTTCCTAACAAAAAAAAATTCGTCTCGAGATCGAAATGCCTGGGTGATGCCTGAAATCACGATGGAAGAAGTCGAGCGTGCGGATTCGATGGCTACTGTGGATTCAAAGGTCGCGCGGTCGTTACTGGCAATGGTGATCGAAGTCGCGTCAGGTAATGGTCGAACTCGCAACTGGGGCGACGACAAAGGGATTCACGTGTATCTGGGGGTGACCAATCGAGGGCGACGCCAGTGGCGAGTGGATAAGTCAGTGATGTGATAACGAAGGTTGGGGTGTCGCGTGGTGATGCTCGTGGTGGGAAAGCGTTCGACGGCGCGAACGAGGATTATCGGCGGCTGGGGATGTTGGGTCAGAGGGTGCGATCTAGGGTTTCGTCCATGGGGGTAGAGTTCGGTTTCTCTATCGTGTTTGTACAGTAAGGTATACAAATTTTAATCTTTATTTAATTAATTTAAATTGATGCATGCAGTCAAAAAATGAAAATAAAAAAGTACAGTAAGGTATAAAATCATTTTTTTTCAAATATACATTTTTAATTTATTAGTTGGTTTAAATTAATTGTTTGTTTAAATGACTTTATTAGTTAAGTAATTTATAAAATGGGATAAATGGTTCGATTTATTTCGAATATTAATAAATCGTAAGTTGTTTATACAAGGTCCAGCAAATCGAGAAATCAAGCAAAAATGAAATGGATGGCATGCATTGTTAAAGGTGAGATCTTCTCACTCAATCGGATTTTTTATATTTAAATTTTAAATAGTTAAATTTCAAATTGTTGATTGTGTGCTTGAATGATTAATTTATTATTAGTTGTATTAGTTTAGACCCTATGCGCCGCATAATAGCGGATGATATTATATTAAACCCATATACCGCGATATTCCACCTCGAAGTGGAATTGGTATTATATATGTATTTGGAGTGATTGATTTCCCGCATTATATAGCAGATGAGACCCTATACGCCGCATAATAGCGGATGATATTTTATAAATCCCATATACTGTGATATTCCACCTCGAAGTGGAATGAGTATTTAATTATTGTGCTAACGTATGTGGATGCAGGAAAACAGGTTGGAGGGATCCAACTGGATTCCTCAAATATTTGAATTAGTTTCAATATTGTGTGTTGATATAATCTATCTGTGACTATTTGTGATTGAAACCGTTGAAGGCTATAGTTTAGCCGAATATATTTTTGGTATCGTAGGATACTAGAAATAAATAAAAAACTAGATTTTGAAATTTGGTTAGAAAATTTATAATAAATTCATTTAAAGAATTGGGTGAACTTAAAAGAAGAAGTGATATAGTTTTATTTTTGAAAACTTACTGAATAAATTCCAAAAATATGGGAAAATATTTTAATAAATGAATTTTGAGTAATATGTCTAATCGTTGAAGAATTTATTTAAAATACGGATTTTAAATATTTGAAAGAGATAAAGGGATTTATTTCACAAGGAAATCAATTTAGAAATTCAATTTGGGATTTAATTTGGAGTTAAAATAAATTTAAGAATCAATTTGAAATTTGATTTGGTGTTTGAAAATAAATTGGAAAAATCAATTTGATATTGATTTGGTAAAGATAATAAATCATTGGGGAATCGATTTGAAATTGATTTGGTGTTTTAAAATAAATTTGAGAATCGATATGAAAATTGATTTGGTGTTTGAAATAAATTAAAAAATCAATTTGAAATTTGATTTGGTGTTCAAAATAAATTTAAAAATCAATTTGGAAATCGATTTGGTGTTTGTAAATGATTTTTTGAAATCGATTTAAAAATCATATATTAGTGGATATTTGGAAATTTGAATTCACAATGGAAATTTAAAAAGGAAAGGGGAATTTTTTGTAAAAAAATAAATATTGTTTTAGTTTTTTAAAAAAGTGTGGAAAGGAATTTACGGATTTGGAACGCAAATTTAAAATAAATCCAGAAAGGTTTATAAATTGATTTGAATAAACCATTTTAGAATGGAAGGTGTACTTTCCATGAAAAGCCGAGTATATTTTTAAAATAACTTTCGAAATGAAATTAAAAGTTCTAGCTTTGGTTTTAAAAGAATATTATTGGAGAAATTATTTTTAGGAATTTTTATAAATCTTTAAAGTAAAGATTTATTTAATTAAGTATAGAAGGGATTATTTTAGAGGTTAAATTGATATTTGATTTAGAAAATAGTTATTTAAATACTTATACTCTATCTACTAATCTTATTTTTAAAATTAATTTGGACTTGAAGTCTTTTATTTGTGATAATTAGTATAATATTTTCATAACTAATATTTAAGTAAAGGTAGTGTTATTTTAAATGTCTCCTAGAATATTTTGGATAAGTGATTTAAATTATTTTAGAGCATTTGAACTCGGCAGATTTTCAATGGAAATGAACAGATATTTGGAGATATATTCCGCATAAGGAAAATGATTTGAAATTTGATTTCAAAGGGTTGAAATGTGGAAAGTAATTTGAAATTTGTTTTCAAAGTGATGAAGTGTCATGACCCGTTTTTCTATCTCCAGAAAAACGCATCATGAATTAAGAAAGAAAGGGATAGAAGAAGAAAAGATAAGAAAGAAGAAACGCAACAACATCAGATACTCACAGCGGAATGAATGAAATATAATATATCTCATAAAATATTATATAGTATCATATTACATCAGAGTACACAACTTAAACAACACATATTAGACAGTTATAAACATCTGTCTAACTATACAACTCAAGATATCACAAGATACAGATATCACACAAACACAGCGGAACCATAATATATCTACACGCTGAAGCCTCCAGCTCCAAAACTCCTCCAAAATTCGTCAAGAAAACCTAAATCCCTCGACTACTCATACCTAATATGAGTACCCAAGAGTTTAATAAAACAGAAATAAACACTCGGGTCAGACAGGGGTTTGGTGTGAGTAAACGGATTAAAATTGCTTAACTTTCGAAAAAAACCTTTGAAAAGAAAAGGTATCACGTAAGACTTCCCACACATAAACATGGAAAAGTTTTTACCTTACGGTAACCAAAACATTTGATAGGAAATCCAGTGATATTATAATAGTGTCTAGGGTTTTCAAGTAAATAAGAAATAGCCAAAATTGTTACATATATTAAATTCTAGCTACTAGCCACAAAAGTGGGTAATCCAAACAAAACCATAGGGTCTCGTAGGAAGAATGAGTTTCCATCAATGGCAAGGCTACCGGGGTACCGCCCGTCACAGAACGTGGCCTAGATCACTGTACCGAGGATTACTCCCAATCCCCTGCAACACAAAGCCGGGACCATTCCTTACTGAATAGTCCCGAGTAAGATCACCCCGTGGTTGGCGCGACCAACCACCCACTAAGCCAAAATAAAAGGGACATCTAGACAGGGATGACCTCACCCTGAAATGGGTACTACCCACCTAGCCTTGCTGCACCTCCCCTATTTTAGCCATTCCCGGTTGATGAGGCTTGAGGCTGTGATTACCATTATAGAACTCATCTATCTTAGAATGCTCATCGTCCACCTGACGATGTTCTGAAAGCATTCAATCCATACAAGTTCGTTCCGGGTTCGAACGAAACCAAAGGCACTATCTCGTTGCACTCATTTTGGAATCACCCTCAGAGTCAACGACCATAGCCCTTGCACTCTAAATCACCATCTCGAACCTGTAAGTACTATCTCCGTCAAACTCATCACAGAATCACCCCTAGAGTTATACTGACGTATAGTTCTTACACTTCGAGTCTTCACTTGCACTCCACTTGAATTCACGACCTAACGTTTAATTTGGATCGATGTGGTTTTCGGATATCCAAATATGGAAACTCGATCCTGGTCTTACCGAAACCAAACGCCATTTTAATGTCCAAGTTGTTTAAGGGTTTTAAACAATTAAACTTATATTCATGATGATATAAACAGATAGATGAATTACATTATCACAATAGATAATTCATATCAAACATTCATCTCACAAAGCAACATATCACATATCAGAGATATCATACCCAAATTATCCAAACATCATTCAAACATCCAATATCAATCATCCAATATTAATCAATCATCCATAAGCAGAATTGATTAACTCTAAATCAATTGGATTACCTAAATCCTTCTTCATTAATTTATTCCAAATAAATAAATTAATCATCTCTTAATGATCTTCCTTAATTAATCTCCCTTGATTAATCGTCCTTTTATTACATTCAAGTAATTAACCTTTAATTAATTATACAAATTAATTATTCTAAACCATATACAGTAATTAACCTTTAATTACTATCATTAATTACAATAATTAATAATCCTTCATTTTCTTCCATTAATTAACCAACTATGATTAATCACAATAATCCTTTATTAATTACAATTAATCATACTTTAATTAATCACTTTTATTAATCAACCTTGATTAGTATCATTAATTATATTAACTAATGATCCTTATTAATTAATAATTCCTTTAATAAATTAAATAATTAACTTGTAACTAATCATCTCATTAATCATAAAACAGTAATTAACAACTTGTAATTACTTATCTTAATTAATTAACTTATTAATTAATTATATTAACCCTTTGATTGGTTAATCTAATTAATTAATCTTTAATTACTTCATTAAGTAATTATTAATCATTAAATTAATTAATAAATCCTTAATTAATTACTTTATTAATTAATTACTTTATTAATTAATTACATTTTAATTAATTACCCTTAGTAATTAATCTTAAATTAATCACATTCATCAATTAATTAATCACATTAATTAATTAACTAAATTAATTAAGTAATTAACTCTTAATTACTTACATAAGTAATTATCTACTAATTACTTTCATTAGATGATTACTCTCTTAATTATTTACTTAACAAGTAATTAATTCCATCATTAAATAATCCTTAATTCATTAATTAATTATTCTATAATTAATTAACTTCAAATCAATTATATTAATTAATCCTTAAAATAATAACACCAAGTGATTAACCCTTAATCACTTCACTCAATTACTTTCATAAGTAATTTCCTCTTTCCTTAATTACATTTAATAATTAACCATTAATTACTTCATTAAGTAATTACACTTAATTAATTCATAATTAAGTGATTATTTAAAATTAAATAAACAATTAACTAATCATTTAAAATTAATTAAATAATTAGTTAACTTCTTGTATTTCAAAATCCTTAATTAATTAAGAAAATCATTTATCTTAATTATACTTTTACTTATTAACAATCATATTAATGAGGTATTCATAAGTTCACAACAAAGATAAATTATCCATATTTATCTTTATAAATAAATTATTTGAATTAATCAAATCTTATAACTTAAAGACAAATTATTAATTTGGTTTACAAAATTATAACATTAACCTTATTTTAAAATAATGCATTTAGAAATCAATTTGAAATTTAAAACACTTTAGTTATCTAATTTTAAACTTATTCATTTTCAATATAATTTGAAAACTTAGTTATTAAACATTACTTAAAGTTTACTTAGAAGCTTTTATTTAATAGTCAAATTCAAAACATTCCTCTAAATTAAAATTCAAAATTTAATTTAACTAATTATTTTCAAAGAAATCATCTTAACAAATTAAATTTTGAAAATAAATTCAATTTACATTTTTTTTAAAAGTTTGATTTACTTATACTTCAAAGAACAAGTTTTAACTCGAAAATTTATTTCCTTTTAGTAAAAACTTAACTTTGATTTTATTTTATTTTTTTCAAAATAACAAGTTTCATTTGCAAACTTTATATCATTTTACAGTACTAACCAGATAACATACGACCAAAAACTCGAGTTCGAAACCCAAATTACACGAGCCTGCCCCGTGTCTTACCCCATGCTTCTCTACTTCGAGTCAATATAGGAAAAACACGAGCTCCATCCCGAGAAAACCTTTCTTCCCCAAACTCCATACTTTCCAGTCCCCAAATCGTGCACGGTGCACGTGCACCGGTAGCTCCGGCCATCGTAGGTCGTCGCGACCATCAACGACGTTCACACGATCGCACGCGACCCCGACCGAACACCCAGATCAAACCACAACCTCGCGCATCAAAATTTCGGCCTCTAACCCAAAACTTGCCTGAACACAAACCCCTAGAAAATGATCAGCGCTGACAATCCTTATCTCGAGACGCCGCGCCATCCTCCTTGAAGCCACATCACGATCTCCAGATCCCACAGCAACACCTGTGATCCCCTCCGATCCACTACACATGCCGTAATTGACTCGACAGCCAAGCCAAACCAAAAACAATATAAAACCCTAGTTCGATCGAATCCAAACAATTCGATCATAGGAAAAATTCTACAACATTTTTCCCTTCATCCATGATACAAGAGCAAGCTTCGCCCATAAATTCGACTTCAATCATTGATTAGATCATTGGCAATTCGTCAAATTGCCGATACCGTTCAACTCAAAAGTCCCAATTGGATATCAACTTAGAAATTATGAATTGCATGTTAGAAATCATCATTTCTAACAACTAATCCATCTATACAATCCAAAGCAAGAATTGAAGTTATTGATTTTTTTTACATGAATCTAAATTTTACTGTTATTCCTAAATTTTAACTTATTTATTGAAATAAAAATCCTGAAATGATTTTAAACACAATCATCATCTATTAACAAACAACTTTCATTAAATTACCAAAGCCAAATAATGATTGTTTTTGGAGGATTTGAATTAAATTGAATGATCAAACCTGTAATTCAACAGAGCATATCTATACAGTTACATACATACATATCATCTTTGTATACAAACATGCAATCATCTTCACAACACAATTGTAACCAAACTATTATATAAATCATCACACATGTCTGGGTTTATAACAGGTTCAAATCTGTTTTTAAAATGAAGATTTACTCACCATTTAATTTGCAGTGAACAAAGTAGAGCAGGTATAAATTTTCTTCTTTTCCCAGCCTTTGCTGTTGAAACCCTTTGCATGACTGTTAGTTTAAGTTTTTAAGGTTGAAAATTGTTGTTGCTCTTGATTCCATTTGAGTTGCAGTTTTTAATTGATGTGAAGAACTTGTTTTGCAAATTTTAATTTCAGATTTACTTTTGCTTTTGGGTTTTAAATTTTCAGGTTTGAAAGAATAATTTTCTGGTTTGAGTTAAGAAAAGAAAACAAAGGAATGAAAGTGTTTGTGAAAGAACTAGTTTTCTTCTTTAAACATTTATTTAAAAATTAAAATAGAAATGTTGCCACTTGTTGATAAATTGAATAAATGTCAATGCAAATTCCTTTAGCTTACAAGTGTTGAAGATATATCATCATTGTTTTACAAGTGTTCAACTTTCTTTTAATTAAATCATTTAAGTTATATATGCATTTATGAAATATTTATGTGCATATGAAATGTTTTTATGATAATAAGCTTTTGAATTTTAAATAAATATACAAATATGAAATCTTTATAAACTTTTATTTTATAAATAGCTTACTTTTTAAATCAAATAAATGTATTATATATTTTCTTTTAAATTGTGAAATATGAATTTGTGTTTATATTTATGTAAAATATGAATTTAGTAATTTATTTACATATTACTTATGTTTACAAACAATTCTAATTTAAGAGATATTTAAAAATAAAATTTATTTATAACTTTATACATATATTTTTATAACCATTTTAATTTAAACACTTTTAAAAGAAAAAAGAATAAAACTTTATTTAAACTATCATATTTAAAAATAAATAGTTATCTTATATTTTGAAAATAATTGAATTAATCGTAAATTAACCTTTGAAAAATATTAATTCTAAAACAAAGCTTTAAGTTACAATTCATACATATAAATTATCAATAGATTAAATTTCAAAACAACTCTAAATTATAACATATACATACATATATATTACAATTTGAAAATTCATCTTTTATTTAAAACAAAAGATTTTCCTATTCACAATATATATCAAAAAAATATTATAAATAGAATAAAATTTTATTAGCTTTGAAAATTAATTCTTATCAATCTTAAATTGTTAGAAAGATATTAATCAATATTGCCAGATTAAATATTTATTAACCTTTAAAAGATTAAATTTATCAATTTAAATTAAAATTATATAGAAGAATTATCAAATCAATTTAATTATTAATTCATATTATTAAATTGATATTGCCTAAAATTCCGGGTCGTCACATTCCTCACCCTTAAAAGAATTTCGTCCCCGAAATTTAAAAGCAAAGATAATTTAATAACCCAGCAAAGATTTCAATTTCAAACAACAAAGCATACCTATCACCCAGTTACTAACAACCGCAGCAATCAATCACACAAACAAACCCAACCAATTATCCTGACACAAATCGGAATAAATCTTACTAATATTACCTAGAGTTTCCCAAGGATAAACCACTGGGAGACTCGCTCTACAAAAGCTAAACTGACTACACCACCAAAATCCAGAGCTCCTCTCATCTCTAGATCCATCAATTTGAACAGAACATCATACTATACTCAAGTCTAGCTCAACTTCCAAATCCAACTGGACTGCAGATTCAACAACCAACGATGAATCATACACGTACTCCCTCAGAGACACGTGATATATAATGAATTCCAGCTATCCAAACTGGAAATTCAATCTTATAGACAAAAGAACTTATCCAATTACTGCTCTCTTAACCAGGGAAATCTTAACAACAATGAAGTCTCCAACTTTGAATTCCAAACTCCTCACCTTATATCTGCATAACTCAACAGACAATCCTGGGCTTCCCATCTTCTTCCTGATCAGCTCAACCTATGCTAATACTTCCAGAAACAACTAGACCAAAGCAAACCAGTTTTTGGATCTTATTCAACAGAAAGGTCTTCCAAGATCCGTTGAAATCCAGAACACAAGCTCTACTTCCCAAGCAATAGCAAACTGAACTTGCTTCCTTCCTCATACAGCTGCTACCTCGCTTCCGCTGCACAACTCTGATTATGAAATAGATGAGAATACTGTTGATGAACACGAGTACAAACTTATCCAATACATCAGGGAAACTTTGTCCATAAAATCTTAGTGACTCATCTAACTCGTTCACACAACCTTATAGCAGAACCCAACTCAAAAAACTAGATCTGACCAAACCAAACTCCAAAAATTCCTGAGCTGCTACACCAACTCTCTCTTCTCCAAGAACCATCCTACTACCAGACTAACTACCGGTATCGCTTCTGGAACCAAAACAATATGGAACTCAACTCCAGATGCAGACAAACTTCTGATTACTTCAGTAGCTCCTACTTCCACATGAGAACCCTCAGTCTCAAACAAAAGATAGCCTAAGATAAATTCTCAAACTAATCGTAAGTCACTTTTGCGATCCTACCTAGTTCGGATTCCAAAGAAACTGTCCTCTCTTTACCAATTAGAACAGCCTTAAGTTTCTCCAAACAAGGTTAACCCTTCAAGAAAACATTCACCGTCTACCCGGGCTGCTGATAGAAGAACCACCAAGATTCTTGAACCATAAGAGAAACGGGCCACATTGCTGCTTCCAAACTCTACCTTGATGATATTGCAAAGCTAAAAGACCTTCTTGTCAGCACACCGAGCACTTCGAGCTGCACTGCTACCACATCTAACCAAAGACTTCTAATCCAAAGGCTTCTCGAATACCGAAACCATTAACAAACTACACAATGGACCTCTTCCATTAGTGGTAATCGTGTTACACACACCACTACTCCATCTACCTCTAAAACTTATGTTGGAAAATCCGAACAGATAACCCAATAGATTAGGTAGATATAGATATATAGTTATATATAAAAATTACAAGTACGCTCTCTCAAGAAAGACACCGCTCCAGAGCCTAGGTATTCACTCAACCTAATGCTCTGATACTAAGCTGTCACGACCCGTTTTTCTATCTCCAGAAAAATGCATCATGAATTAATAAAGAAAGGGATAGAAGAAGAAACGATAAGAAAGAAGAAACACAACAACATCAGATAACTCACAGCGGAACGAATGAAATATAATATATCTCATAAAATATTATATAGTATCATATTACATCAGAGTACACAACTTAAACAACACATATTAGACAGTTATAAACATCTGTCTAACTATACAACTCAAGATATCACAAGATACAGATATCACACAAACACAGCGGAACCATAATATATCTACACGCTGAAGCCTCCAGCTCCAAAACTCCTCCAAAATTCGTCAAGAAAACCTAAATCCCTCGACTACTCATACCTAATATGAGTACCCAAGAGTTTAATAAAACAGAAAATAAACACTCGGGTCAGACAGGGGTTTGGTGTGAGTAAACGGATTAAAATTGCTTAACTTTCGAAAAAAACCTTTGAAAAGAAAAGGTATCACGTAAGACTTCCCACACATAAACATGGAAAAGTTTTTACCTTACGGTAACTAAAACATTTGATAGGAAATCCAGTGATATTATAACAGTGTCTAGGGTTTTCAAGTAAATAAGAAATAGCCAAAATTGTTACATATATTAAATTCCAGCTACTAGCCACAAAAGTGGGTAATCCAAACAAAACCGTAGGGTCTCGTAGGAAGAATGGGTTTCCATCAATGGCAGGGCTACCGGGGTACCGCCCGTCATAGTACGTGGCCTAGAAAACTATACCGAGCATTACTCCTAATCCCCTGCAACACAAAGCGGGGACCATTCCTTACTGAATAGTCCCGAGTAAGATCACCCCGTGGTTGGCGCGACCAACCACCCACTAAGCTGAAATAAAAGGAACATCTAAACAGGGATAACCTCCCTTGAAATGGGTGCTACCCACCTAGCCTTGCTGCACCTCCCCTGTTTTAGCCATTCCCGGTTGATGAGGCTTGAGGCTGCGATTACCTTTAGAGAACTCATCTATCTTAGAATGCTCATCGTCCACCTAATGATGTTCTGAAAGCATTCAATCCATACAAGTTCGTTCCCGGTTCGAACGAAACCGAAGGCACTATCTCGTTGCACTCATTTTGGATCATCCTCAGAGTCAACGACCATAACCCTTGCACTCTAAATCACCATCTCGAACCTGTAAGTATTATCTCCCTCAAACTCATCACGGAATCACCCCCAGAGTTATACTGACGTATAGTTCTAACACTTCAAGTCTTCACTTGCACTCCACTTGGATTCACGACCTAACGTTTAATTTGGATCGATGTGATTTTCGGATATCCAAATATGGAAACTCGATCCCGGTCTCACCGAAACCAAATGCCATTTTAATGTCCAAGTTGTTTAAGGGTTTTAAACAATTAAACTTATATTCAGGATGATATAAATAGATAGATGAATCACATTATCACAATAGATAATTCATATCAAACATTCATCTCACAAAGCAGCATATCACATATCAGAGATATCATACCCAAATCATCCAAACATCATTCAAACATCCAATATCAATCATCCAATATTAATCAATCATCCATAAGCTGAATTGATTAACTCTAAATCAATTGGATTACCTAAATCCTTCTTCATTAATTTATTCCAAATAAATAAATAAATCATCTCTTAATGATCTTCCTTAATTAATCTCCCTTGATTAATCATCCTTTAATTACATTCAAGTAATTAACCTTTAATTAATTATACACATTAATTATTCTAAACCATATACAGTAATTAACCTTTAATTACTATCATTAATTATTGTTTTTGGCAAAGCCAGGGGGGTTGAATGGACCCCTACCATTATTATTAAAAACCAAAATAAGTTACAAAAGATTACAACAAGCAAACCTCCAAAGATTAGAGGTCAGCACATAAGAGAGGGAGAAGTTACATTGATCTAATACTAGAAATGACCAGTACGTGTTTAGAGGAAGATTGCCCTTTAAACACCCTAATGTTCCTCTCCATCCAAATGAAGTACAAAACCTTCTTTAAGATTCTTAGCATCAATCTACCTCTTTCATTCTTCCACCTAGTAGCCTTGAAAATATTGTACCATTACATAAGAGAAATTCGCATAGGCCTATGATAACCGTAGTGATGCAAAATCTTATTCCATATATGGAATGTAAAATCACATTCAAAGAACAAATGCGCCACAGTCTCTACACCAGTACCACATAAAGAACAGGTATCACTTTGTATAATTCCACAATTTTTAAGTTTATGAAGCGAAAGAATACCATTCTTCACAACCTTCCACATGAATAGATTTTCCTTAGGGACAGAAAGAGGATCCTAGATTCTAGTAAACCAAAGAAAAGTAGGATAATCATTGGAGGGATCAAGAGCATTATAAACAGATTTAATTGAATGCACCTTGTCATTCCAAGTAACATGAATATTGCTAAGGCTATATGATTTATTATGAATAGCAGTCCACTCAGCTCTTATCACAGCAGAACTGTAGTAAGGAAGGGAAACTCTACCATCAGCCCAATATCTTTCAACAGAGGCATTACATCTAATACCAGAGATGCTTCTTGTGTCATAATCAATAATATTTGCTAGAATAACTCCTTTAGCCGTCCATGGATCATACCAAAACGAAATCTTGGCAGAGTCTTTCATTCTCTACTGAACCAGAGGTTGAAAAATATATCTACCTCTCAAGATATTCCTCCAGGACCAACTGCAGTCAGATGGAGGAGTAATACACCAGAAGTTACTTTCTCGAATGAGATAGTATCTGCACCATGAAGCCCACAAATTATTGTCATGCCTCGGTAACTTGTCAATTCTAGATGATAGCATAGCAAAATTCCATCTCTTAATATTTATAATTCCAAGACCACCTTTTTCATAAGAACAACATATATGACTAAAAGAAATAGGAATCATTTTCTTAGAGAAAGGGTTAGCATGCCACAGAAAATGATTCAATGCAGAGTTGATCATGCTAATAAGTTTGGCAGGTAGGATGCAGATTCTGGCATAATAAACACACATGGATATAGCAATAGATTTAACAATTACAAGCCTACCTGCCATAGAAAATTAGAACAATTCCAACTAGACAACTTAGCAGTAATTTTTTCAAACAGTTGTAAGCATCGGAAAGTCCTTATTCTTGAAGTACAAAGAGGAACACCAAGATAGGATTCATTATCACTGAAAAGGGACAGGCGTGTCAAAGTATACATCATCTCTTTTTCAAAATCAGGGAGGCCAGCAATGTATATTCTAGACTTACTTCTGTTAATGGATAGACCAGTCAATTCCTGAAAGATAGCTAGAACATTTAAGACCCCACTAATAGATTAATAATTAGGCTTAGTAAAAAGAAGCAGGTCATCATCAAATAGGAGAGTGGAGATACCATTCTTCCTACATAAGGGATGATAATCAAATATTTATTAAACATAGCAGCGGAAAATAGAGAAGTGAGAAGTTCCATGACACAGATGAAGAGGTATGGAGAGATAGGGTCACCCGGTCTAATCCCCTGAGTAGCACTAAAATAGCCAAAGTTGTAACCATTAATACTAAGGGAGTAATTGACAGTAGATATACAAGTATATATCCAACATAGGAAGGGGACAGGGTAGTTCATCTTATGTAGAATGTAAATGACAGATTTCCACTGAACAGAATCATATGCCTTCTGAATGTCAAGTTTAAGGACACATCTAGGAGATATGAGATTCCTGTTGTAACCCTTCATAAGTTCAGAAGCAAGTAGGATGTTATCAGTGATGTCTCTAACAGGGAGAATTGCACTTTTATTAGAAGAGATCAAACCATCCAAGGAAATTTTCATCCTAGCATCCAAAATCCTAGATATGCATTTGTAAATCACATTGCAACAAGCAATGGGTCAAAACTGATTAACAGACATAGGATGGATAGTTTTAGGAATCAAAGCAAGTTTGTTAGCATTAATGCCAGAGATTAATTTACTATGTTTGAAAAAATTCTTAATAGCCTTGATCACATCACCACCAATTATATCCCATGAAACTTTGAAGAAGTGAGCATTAAAACCATCAGGACCGGGAGAGCTATTAGAGTTCATTCCAAATATAGCCTTTTTAATTTCATTTCTGGAATTTCCTTGATTAAGTCAGACGCCATGTCATAAGAAATTAAACGAAAATGGTGTTGAGAGAATTGTTCCAGTGTGATTGATGGAATTTGAGAATTCCCAAGATTAAGATGAAAGTACTCCAGAAAAGCTTCTTGAATGGAATCTTGGGAATCGCAAGGCAAACCATGCATATCAAGGATGGAAGATATATTTTCAGAAGACTGTTGAATCTTTAAAGTTTTGTGGAAGGTGGACGTATTTTATCACCATTCAGTTGCCAATCATGTTTAGATTTTTGCTTTGCCATTATATTTTCTTCAACAAGAGCTTTGGAGAGGTCCTTTAATAGAGAAGTTTCAATAGAAGATAGCTGAGGGTGATCATGACACCTTTGGATATCAAGTTGAACTTGAAATATTTTTTCACGAATTGCAGAAGACATACTATTCCCATTACCAAAAGTTTGTTGAGCCCATTCCTTTAGACGAACCTTCAGATGCTTGAGTTTTGCCTGCAAAATAAACATAGGGTTGCCAAAAGTATGAAATTTCCAGTTATCTTTAACAAGTTTTAAGAAATTAGGGTGCTGAGACCCATTATTAAAAAATGAAAAGGAGGAGCGTCTTCTCACAGAGTCCTTGCCCCAATCAATAATAAGAGGGGATGGTCAGATAATGATGGAGGAGGGATAATGGTGCTGAGATTAGGCCATTTGAGTATGGAGGAGTAGTTCATATAAGCTCTATCAAGTTTACAGTAGGTTCTCTTTCCAGTTTTACTGGAGTTATTCCATGTGAAGATGGCACCTTTAACAGAGGTAGGAATAAGGTTAGCATCATAAATAGCTTTGTTGAGGGGACGTGTCTTATTGTAAGTTAGGGGAGCTCCACCACTTTTATCAGTAGATAATTGCATGCAGTTCCAATCGCCAAGACAGAGCCATGGCAGACTGGACTGCTGAAGAGTGGGTAGGATGTCCAGAAAAATTTGCCTCTGAGCAGCATTATTATCTGCATAAACAGTGGAAATGTAGAAGGAGGTAGATGAGGGGATGTGTAAGATCTCAGTGTGAATGAATTGCCTATGGACAGTGATTGGGGAGAGGGAGAAGATTGAGGGATTCCATAAAACTAATAATCTACCAAAAGGAGCTTGGGAAAGATTGTGGATAAAGCTCCAATCATGTCTAATAATGGAGGCAGCATTGATAGTAGTAGCATGATTGAGTTTAGTTTCTGCAATAGCCATAAGATCGATTTTGTGAGAAGAAATAAGGTTAGAAATTTCTAAGTGCTTATCAATGGAGTTAGCACCCCTAACATTCCAAAAGCCTTTATTTCCATTCATTTTGATAATGATTAAAAGAAGCTCTGGTTTGTACTCTAGAAGAAGGATTTGCCATGTTATTATGAGACAAAACAGCCAAACCAATTTGATCTATGGAAAAATTGATCCCATTGTCCAAGTCAATTGTGGAGTTATTTGTGGATTTCTTAGGACGACCTTTCTACTTTTTAGCAGAGGAATGTAGAATTAATTATTGAGAAGGTTGGTGTAGATTTGGTTTTGTTGAAGAAGCAGAGTTGAGTAAGTCATTGAATATTTGATTTGGAAGGGAAAGGGAGGAGTACGGAGATGCTTGCAATTCAGAAGAAATGGGTTGTTGATTAGGAGGAGAGTTAGGAGAAGGAAGGATTTTATCTGGTGATAAGTTGTGCATGTCAGAGCAAAGGCTATCATTATGCATGTCTGAAGTGTGATTAATGAGATGTTGCATAGCATCATCATCCTCATTAATATCCTGAAGCACTGAGAAAGCATTGTGAGTAGGCACCACCTCACATTCAGTTTGCATTGCAGAAGCATTACCAAGCATAACTTCATTATTATCAGGACACATTATTTCCTTCTGAACATCACCAGTTTTATTTATAGTATTGCACATATCAGACTCAGAGGCATTGACAGTTTGCATCAAAACAGCCTCTTGAACAACCAATTGCTGACTCGAAGAGGCATTATCAGTATCTTTATTTCCACTCCTATTAGTTTCCAGCACAGTCTCAGTCATTATTTCATTTTGATCCAACACAATTGGGATAGTATCATCTTCATCTCTTTTGCTTAATTGACTCTCTTCTGAAGGTCTTTCTTCCTGAGTTTCTTTCATCTCATTATTGTTACTTACCTCTCTATTTACTTTTCTCCAAACCTTTTGCCCAGTTTTAATTCTCTTTTTACCTCTGACATAAAATCCCCTTTTATCTTTATCATCTTGAATGTCTTTATCATCCATGGATATCCCATCAGCTATTTCATTTTTATTATTCGAGTTCTCAAGTATTTCTCCATCATGCAAACCCTTATTCCTCTCACACTGGTCAGTGGCATGACCAAAAACTTTACAGGAACACATATAAGTGGTTTCCATGAGTATTCAATCAAAATATTAGGGCAAGACTCATAACCAACTGCTAGGAATTCAGGCAGTTCTTTGTCAGGGGAAACTTCAATTAAACATTTTGCATATTCAAATCTCTTCATCCTTTCATTGTTCTCATCATAGCAAATAAGCCTTCCAAGGTGACAAGCTATCCAATTAATGCCTAGCGAAGACCATAAAATTATTGGAATTCTATAGAAATGAATGCAAATAGGTACCGACCTAACAGCCGCCTGAGTTGAAGAGAGGGTCGGGTTCCATTTAGAAATGATAAACATTTGACCCCTAATAAACATGGGATCTCTTCGAAGAATATTGTTTTTGTCTTCCTCAGAGGCAAATTTAAATAAATAGTTTTGATTATCAAAAAAGATATCATAAGATCCTTTAAGCTTCCACACTTTTTGTAGATAGGATTTAACGGCCATATAGTTCACATTACCAGCCAAAAAGGATCCCACCAAGCAATCTGGCCAAGCTTTAATTCCTTCATTCAACACTTCCTGAGGAGGAAAAATGGGGGAACCAGTGTAAGCTATATCAAAATGAGTAGGAACATACGAACCAGCATTCCTAGGTTTCGAATTGAAAAGAGAAGACCATGAAGCAGAAGGAAAAGAAGAAGAGGTGGCCCCAAGGGAAGGGAAGTGATCAAGAGAGAGAGAGAGAGAGAGGAGGCAGAAGGATTAGGCAAGGCAGAGTTTAGAGGAGGAGGATGGTCATCTGGAGGAGGAGGTAATGGAGGAGGAGGGGTCGGCTGAAGGTTAACTGAAGGACGGATAGGGATGGGAATGGCAGGATCAGGAGGTGAGGTAGAAGAAGAAAACGGTACGAGAAGAGAAGGGTGATGGACACCATGAGAGGACACCATGAAGGGATGGGGACACCATGAGAGGATAATTAATAATCATTCATTTGCTTCCATTATATAACCAACTATGATTAATCACATTAATCCTTTATTAATTACAATTAATCATACTTAAATTAATCACTTTTATTAATCAACCTTGATTAGTATCATTAATTATATTAACTAATGGTCCTTATTAGTTAATAATTCCTTTAATAGATTAAATAATTAACTTGTAATTAATCATCTCATTAATCATAAAACAGTAATTAACAACTTGTAATTACTTATCTTAATTAATTAACTTCTTAATTAATTATATTAACCCTTTGATTAATTAATCTAATTAATTTATCTTTAATTACTTCATTAAGTAATTATTAATCAATTAACTTAATTAATAAATCCTTAATTAATTACTTTATTAATTAATTACATTTTAATTAATTACCCTTAGTAATTATTCTTAGATTAATCACATTCATAAATTAATTAATCACATTAACTAAATTAATTAAGTAATTAACTCTTAATTACTTACATAAGTAATTATCTTCTAATTACTTTCATTAGATGATTATTCTCTTAATTAATTACTTAACAAGTAATTAATTCCATCATTAAATAATCCTTAATTCATTAATTAATTACTCTATAATTAATTAACTTCAAATCAGTTATATTAATTAATCCTTAAAATAATAACACCAAGTGATTAACCCTTAATCACTTCACTCAATTACTTTCATAAGTAATTTCATCTTTCCTTAATTACATTGAATAATTAACCATTAATTACTTCATTAAGTAATTACACTTAATTAATTCATAATTAAGTGATTATTTAAAATTAAATAAACAATTAACTAATCATTTAAAAATAATTAAATAATTAGTTAACTTCTTATATTTCAAAATCCTTAATTAATTAAGAAAATCTTTTATCTTAATTAATCTTTTACTTATTAACAAATCATATTAATGAGGTTCTCATAAGTACATAACAAAGATAAATTATCCATATTTATCTTTATAAATAAATTATTTGAATTAATCAAATCTTATAACTTAAAGACAAATTATTTAATTTGGTTTACAAAATTATAACATTAACCTTATTTGAAAATAAAGCATTTAGAAATCAATTTGAAGTTTAAAACACTTTAATTATCTAATTTTAAACTTATTCATTTTCAATATAATTTGAAAACTTAGTTATTAAACACTACTTAAAGTTTACTTAGAAACTTTGATTTAATATTCAAATTCAAAACATTCCTCTAAATTAAAATTCAAAATTTAATTAAATTAATTATTTTCAAAGAAATCATATTAACAATTTAAATTTTGAAAATAAATTCAATTTACATTTTTTTTTAAAGTTTGATTTACTTATACTTCAAAGAACAAGTTTTAACTTGAAAATTTATTTCCTTTTAGTAAAAACTTAACATTGATTTTATTTTATTTTTTTCAAAATAACAAGTTTCATTTGCAAACCTTATATCATTTTACAGCACTAACCAGATAACATACGACCAAAAACTCGAGTTCGAAACCCAAATTACATGAGCATGCCCCGTGTCCTACCCCATGATTCCCTACTTCGAGTCAATACAGGAAAAACACGAGCTTCATCCCGAGAAAACCTTTCTTCCCCAAACTCCATACTTTCCAGTCCCTAAATCGTGCACGGTGCACGGTGCACGTGCACCGGTTGCTCCGGCCGCCGTAGGTCGTCGCGACCATCAACAATGTTCACACGATCGCACGCGATCCCGACCGAACACCCAGATCTAACCACAACCTCGCGCGTCAAAATTTCGACCTCTAAGCCACAACTTGCCTGAACACAAACCACCAGAAAATGATCACCGCCGACAATCCTTAACTCGAGACGCCGCGCCATCCTCGTTGAAGCCACGTCACGATCTTCAGATCCTACAGCAACACCTGCGATCCCCTCCGATCCACTACACATGCCGTAATTGACTCGACAGCCAAGCTGAACCAAAAACAATATAAAACCCTAGTTCGATCGAATCCAAACAATTCGATCATAGGAAAAATTCTACAACATTTTTTCCTTCATCCATGATACAAGAGCAAGCTTCGCCCATAAATTCGACTTCAATCATTGATTAGATCGTTGGCAATTCGTCAAATTGCCGATACCGTTCAACTCAAAATTCCCAATTGGATATCAACTTAAAAATTATGAATTGCATGTTAAAAATCACCATTTCGAACAACTAATCCATTAATACAATCCAAAGCAAAAATTGAAGTTATTGATTTTTTTTGACATGAATCAAAATTTTACTGTTATTCCTAAATTTTAACTTATTTATTGAAATAAAAATCCTGAAATGATTTTAAACACAATCATCATCTATTAACAAACAACTTTCATTAAATTACCAAAGCCAAATAATGATTGTTTTTGGAGGATTTGAATTAAATTGCATGATCAAACCTGTAATTCAACAGAGCATATCTATACAGTCACGTACATACATATCATCTTTGTACACAAACATGCAATCATCTTCACAACACAATTGTAACTAAACTATTATATAAATCATCACACATGTCTGGGTTTATAACAGGTTCAAATCTGTTTTTAAAATGAAGATTTACTCACCATTTAATTTGCAGTGAACAAAGCAGAGCAGGAATAAATTTTCTTCTTTTCCCAGGCTTTGCTGTTGAAACCCTCTGCATGCCTATTAGTTTAAGTTTTTAAGGTTGAAACTTGCTGTTGCTCTTGATTCCATTTGAGTTTTTTTAATTGATGTGAAGAACTTGTTTTGCAAATTTTAATTTCAAATTTGCTTTTGCTTTTGGGTTTTAAATTTTCAGGTTTGAAAGAATAATTTTTTGGTTTGAGTTAAGAAAAGAAAACAAAGGAATGAAAGTGTATGTGAAAGAACTTGTCTTCTTCTTTAAGCATTTATTTAAAAATTAAAATAGAAATGTTGCCACTTGTTGATAAATTGAACAAATGTCAATGCAAATTCCTTTAGCTTACAAGTGTTAAAGATATTTCATCATTGTTTTACAAGTGTTCAACTTTCTTTTAATTAAATAATTTAAGTTATATATGCATTTATGAAATATTTGTATGCATATGAAATGTTTTTATGATAATAAGCATTTGAATTTTAAATAGATAAAATATGAAATCTTTATAAACTTTATTTTATAAATAGCTTACTTTTTAAATCAAATAAACGTATTATATATTTTCTTTTAAATTTTAAAATATGAATTTGTATTTATATTTATGTAAAATATGAATTTAGTAATTTATTTACATATTACTTATGTTTACAAACAATTCTAATTTAAGAGATATTTAAAAAGAAAATTTATTTATAACTTTATACGTATACTTTTATAACCATTTTAATTAAACACTTTTAAAAGAAAACAAAATAAAACTTTATTTAAACTATCATATTTAAAAATAAATAGTTATCTTATATTTTGAAAATAATTGAATTAATCTTAAATTAACCTTTGAAAAATATTAATTCTAAAACAAAGCTTTAAATTACAATTCATACTTATAAATTATCAATAGATTAAATTTCAAAACAACTCCAAATTATAGTATATACATACATATATATTACAATTTGAAAATTCATCTTTTATTTAAAACAAAAGATTTTCCTATTCACGATATATATCAAAAATCTATATATTATAAATAGAATAAAATTTTATTAGCTTTGAAAAATAATTCTTATCAGTTTTAAATTGTTAGAAAGATATTAATCAATATTGTCAGATTAAATATTTATTAACCTTTAAAAGATTAAATTTATCAATTTAAATTAAAATTATAAAGAAAAATTATCAAATCAATTTAATTATTAATTCAGATTATTAAATTGATATTGCCTAAAATTCCGAGACGTCGCATGAAGTGTGAAATTTTTTTATCTTGCAAAGATATTTGAAAATAAATAACTTAGGAAAATTATATAAATCGGGGCGATTGTCATGAATATTGTTTGATAGTGATTGTTGTGAATATTGATTGATAGTTAAATAACGGACTATCAATATTAGCCCTTAAACGACATTTGAATTTCAATCCGACCGGGGATCGGATTTCAAGTGGATATCCGAAAACCACATCGAACCTTTTTGATTGTAATGGATCTTTTATTTAAAAGATCAAAGTGAAAATTTGTTGTGATTTGTTTGAAATCTGATCAAAACACTTATTTTTAAAAATAAGCGCTCATTGTTCGGATTAGCCGGAAGAGGACTTTGTGTCATAAAACTCATTTCGAATAATGATACGACGAAATAGGATTGCATTGGAAGATGGTGTTGAAGACCGGGTATTTTCGAAAGCGAAAGGATTACCTGTCGAATGTCTCTGCACCGGGTTGCTCCAGTATAGAGATTCTATCACCCTTTGTGATGGGGACTCCAGACGCGATTAGTGAATATCCTGATTGCAAGGGCTTCTTTTGAAGTGCCTTCGGTTCCGTTTGACCCCGGAACAGACTTGTATGGATGTGTGTCTGACATTACACTTTGAGATGTAAAGCTGGTTTCTATCAAATACGTTTCTGTTGGTGGCGGAGAATTTATTCTCTTAGCTTAACACCCTTTTGAGACGTACGAGCTTAGAGGTTATGTAGTTGATGGTTACTAGTGATACATTTCCAAATTGGTGAGGTGGCATACGAAGTGTTGTTGATCATTTGTTGATCGAAGCATGACTTTGTGAAAAGTGTAGCTTTGTGGACGAGACTTTGTCGGACCTCACACCCCGAAAATAGTCAAAACAGGAAAGATGTGGCAATGTTATGAGGGTCGTGCCCTTTAGGGTATGTCATTTCCTTCTGGAAAAGGATAGTATTATGGTATGGAGCCCAGATATTTTACCTATGTTGTTGCTGCAAATTTATTATACTTTGTGGTTGTTGCTTTGTGGTTGAGGATCCTCGGATAAAGGTCGCAAACGATTGGAGGATGGCATACTCGTGTAGTAGTTACCTAGTTACATGGTAACCCGGCCTTGTGTTAGCAAAGAGCTGTTTAAGTTCTCGAAACGTCCCTCTAGAGGCGTAACCATGTGGCATTAGGACGTTCCTTAGCCTGACCATTTGTTGGAAATCCAAACAAACAATACGTGCCCTATACGGTTTTAGTTGTATACCTGCCATGGAACGTGGAGGTAACCTACTATTGAACATGGTAGCTATAGTAGGCATAAGTGCGAAATGCCTATGCTGGATAAGATTAATATTATACTTTCGAAATGTTTCCCACACTATGCACTAATAATAATATCAAAGGATTTTGCTTATCAAGCATATTTGACTATCATAAGGAGAAATCTCCTCCAATTCTGCGTTTACATTGTGTGTGTGGCGGGAGGCCTTATGGTAGTTTCATTTTCCAAAAGCATAACGGATTTCCTTTCCTTTTCTTTGTGAAAATAACTATTTTTAAGATCTCACACCAGTCCCATGACTGACCCGGAGTTTATTGTTCCCTTTCTAAACTCTGGGTGCCCATAAATTTCCACATGGACAGCCTAGAGTCAGGTTATCATTATTCTGGAGCGAAGTCAGAAAAGATATGCTGTAGAGATCGAGAGTTGAAGCTGGATGGTGAGGCGTATTACTTACATTATGTAGTGTCCGCTTTGTATGGGATGGTGCAAGTCAAATCTCTATGTAAGCAAGTTAAAATAACTGCTAGTGTTGTATTGCGTCATTGTAAAATCTGATAATGTGATGTATAAATTGATATAGTGCTTTTGTTTTAAAGATATTTATTTATCTATTATATGTTGTTCTGCTGCGAATTGTGAGACTCTATTTATCGATGTCGACTTTCGAAAGTCAAAAAATTGGGTCATTACAATTTACCTCATGGATTTGAGCTATCCAAAAGTAGAAAATATATCCTAACAAAGTGAGATCAACGTTCAAAGCGAAAGCAACAAAATTGTAACAACCCTTGAATTGGTGATTACCTATAAGATTAAATTATAACGATGGTTATAATTTTAATATTGAGAATAAAATGAAATAGAGAAGAAAATTTGTTTTAAATTGTTTATTCCAAACAAACAATGTGTTTGAAGTTAAAGAATGATCTTGAAATTTAATTGAATGGAGTTTTGGGTAATAAATTGAAAATATTAGAATCTTTGGTAATTTGAGTTAATAAATTTATCAAGGTATGTATCTCAACATTTAATTGTTGAAATAAAAATAAATAGATGGAAATAAAGTTTTAAAATTTTATTTTCAAAGTTTAGAGTGAAAAATAATCAATTATTGGATTTTAATCGAGTCAATGTAAATATATTGGTAATATTGCCAATATTAGCCTTTTATTGAATATAAATGGAGAAATATGTTGAAATTATGTATTTATTAAAATAAAATATGAAATATTGGTTGGAAATAATATTTTATTGATTCAACAAAGTTAGAATGATTTATTACAACTTATTTGATGAGAAAATAACTTTTATTTAGCTTGTTGTGTTAAAAATGATATATATATATATATATATATATATATATATATATATATATATATATATATATATATATATATGTACACACACTAAAATTGTGTAAATTGTTCAATAATTTTTAAAATGGGATTTTATTGTTAAAATTATCTTTTATTGTTAAAATAAATTTTATTTTGCCACAATAACTATTTTATTTCAGTACAATTGGATGTATACAATTTATTTGGCATATAAATGTTGAAATATGTGAATATAATAATAAAATAGATAAATGTATACATTCCTTTGTTATTTTTCATTAATTTTTTTTACACTTAGGCTTGTTTGGGTAAGAATTAGGTCCATTAGCCCTCCCTAGAAAATTCTAGTAAGGAGAAAACATCCAGTTGATAGTATTCTTCTTTCTCAAACTAAGTCATCTGCAGTAAAACAATAAAAGAAAAGAAATGGCCATCCTCTTGTAAGTTCAATTTCCACTCAAAATTTGCTGAAAATTCAAAGAAAGAATAAATTAAACCAAGATTATTCAATTTAATCCAAACCGATACTAAATTAAATTGATCAAAATCTTTGAGCTTGAGTTGAATTGTTTGTAACTTCACTTATTGTTCTGCATGCTTCTTTTCTAGCTTCTACAGGGTCCTGAAGCCTCTCTTCTTCATCAAAGCTCGCAAATTGCATTGGAATTCTTGCCAAATTGCTAAGGTGAGTTCAAACTCACAAATTCCTAGCTGTTGCCTATGAGAGTTTTGCTAAATTCGGTTACTTTGTATAGAAATTCTATTTGTTTGTTAGTTGTTTCTTAGTTTTCTGATTTCAGGTTGCTACTTTGAGCAACAATATCTCTTTCATTTTCAGTCAAATTGCTACCGGATCCTTTTCGGATTGTAGTTTATTTGTCAAACTCTATGCATGCCAATTTTTTAACCTGAAACAACCTGTAGCTATGTGTAACTTTTGCTCAGAGATTGAATCGCACTAGAGAAATGACCTGGAGTGGTAAGGTGCGTATAAATGGTCGACCGGGAGGTCGGCTATACACTTCCCGAGGTCGACTGTATATTCAACCTGAGGAGCCTCAAGGTCAACTTAGCGGTCGACCTGAGGAAGTGCAAGATCGACCTACTGGTCGACCTGCATATGGCCTTTATTTATATTTTTGTTTTTCGAGTTTCTCTATGAGCTTCTTCTTCCAATTCAGGTGCCTTTTGTGGCCAATTCCTTTGCAATTTTGAGATGATTTTGATGACGCATATGGGCTATGATATCCATCAATGGATTGGCCAATATTTGGAGGTATTTGGAATTTTAAAATTAGGTTTAAATTCGAATATCGATTTGGAGTGATTTCTTCGTTTTTCTTCGACTTCAAGCACTATTTTTTCCAAATAAATTTTTAGAAAATTTCTAAATAACTTGGTTTTTGATATCATTAGTATGAAATGTTTTCAAATTATTATGAAATCATTTAAAAGTATTTTAAAAATATTTATTTCCTATAATAAGGAGAAATTTCACTAAATTGCTTCTAAAATGATTTCAAAAAAATATTGTTAAATCCCGTTTTCTCTAGAAAATTATTTTATAAATAATATATTTTATTTTTATCCTTTTCGGATGTATAAGAAAGAGAATTAAATGATTTAGTAACACACGTGGTATGGGACACATGAGTTTACTTTTCGGTTAATTCCGGACTTGTATGATCAAAATCTCTTGAGAATGTTGTTTTGAGCTGCTTATTGAGATTTATAATTTCTATTATAGGAATTATCTGAGTTAGCCAATATTTGGCAATTTGAGAGGTTCGAGATATCCTACTATAGGAGTAATAATCAATGAGAACCACTTTAAAAGTTGTTTTACTCGCTGATGAGACGAGGTGAGTCTTGAGATGAAATTTCCCTTTTCGGGAATTATGGTTTATGAGAAACCACTACGAGATTTATTTTCACTTACCGATGAGACGAGGCAAGATATGAGTATTCAGAGATTTCTAAGATTTGAGATTTTAATTTTATAACATGGAGTTAACTATCAGTTAATAAACTGTTTAGTGCGAACGTGTGGTATGGGACACACGTTAACACTTTTTGGGTTTCCTTCTGAGAGTTTATGACAAATCCACAAGTATGCCAGTGCTATAGATCTTCGGGTCATCTGAGTATATGACGTTGGTCACCATGAGTTATGTGACTTCGATCACCACGAGTATGACTTTCGGGTCCATGAGTTAGGTACCTAAATTATAAATAACACGGGATAAGAGTTTAGCACGTGTAGCATTGCTTCGGCTTTGCAATCGAGGATCTGGCCAATCCGGGTTTTCTGAGAGTTTTTGAGTTTTATGAGTTTTATACGATTTCATCATTTTGAGATTTTGTTGCATCGATAGCCTAGGGCTGCATGAGATGTCATATGGAGTGATTTCATTTTCATGAGATTTGAACTCTATTTTGAGTCCCATGTGATTCATATTGGAAATTTGATGAGTTTCCCTTATAGATTTTGAATGGTTACTTGCATTTATATTGAATGCCTTTGTATTTGGAATACTTATGTTGAACTAAACCTATACATGCAACAACCCTTAACAAATCTAGTCCATGGCATTGCATTTGAGCTATATTTATATATCATTCCTTTATAACTAAAGGAAGAGTTCCATTATGCACTTACATTCCTCTTATCTTATTTAACATCAAGTTCTAGTTAGCCTAACCTGTGTATTTGTTACTCGGGTCAGATCAAGTTGCAGTTTAGATAGTTGGACTCTTAGCTGGCCTTACCTTTTGGATTTCGCCATCACTTTGGATATGGCTAGTTTTTGTGTTGTAGTATTTTTGTTGGGAACTTGTGGTGTATTTTCTCTTATGGGAGATGTATGTATACATATATTTGGTGGTCGGATACCACTTGTGACATGTTGTATGATATTTGATGTATGTATGGATATCATTTATGTGTTGCTGTTTTGCAACTTGTGGTTATTGTAGTTATTATATTTTGTTTCTGAATTAATTCTGTTGCCACCATAGTAGTGTATTAGGTAGGAATTATGTATTCGAATACTCAAGATGAAACAAAAAAATAATAAGTGCCAAAACTGACATACTTGGCTCTTATCCAATGCAAAACTATGATGGTCACCCTTAACTAGCCATGTTCTCCGCATTAGCAACAGAATCGTGTAATTCTCTTTGTTAATTTGGGTCTCAGGGTGGGGCATCACATATTGGTATCAGAGCAGGATTCAGAACAAAAAGTAATAAACATAGAACAGTATACATGATTATCATACATCAACTACAATACACTCGTAAACATCATCCCCAAACAAAAAAAAAACCTGACCTTGTCCTTTAACCTCTTAATTCCTTTGGGGGATATATAGGAAGGAATATATGTAGGAGTGTTAATTTTAATTCTGTAGTATTCCTTAATTACTGCATTTGAATTGCTAATATCTACCTTGTGAATTATCCTACCTTATCTTAACTTTCAGCTATGGTTGGAAGAGGTCGCACATCGAAGACGGGGCCGTCCAGTGGTTCTTGTCCCGAAGGGGTTTATATGTCGACCGACCAGATTTTCAAGCTTATTAGGAGCACCCAGCCTCTGCTCCCAGCTCACTCTTCTCCTCCACACAAATCCACATTTGCACATATATGTAGCGACTTCACTCATATAATGACCTACCTTATTAGACGTTTTAAGCAGACACACATATCAACTCAAACCATTCATAAGGGTATATTGTTACAGGGAAATAAGAAAAAGAGAAAGAAATAAAACAAATACAGAATCTCACAGTGGAATGATAAAATATAATAACCAAATAACTGTTCATGAAGCTATTTACAAAATAAATTTTATTATGCTTATATAATACAGAATTAGAGTTACAAACAACAATAATAAACAAAATGAATGCAGTGGAATAGCATGATGTAGTAGAATACATATCATAAATAATAATAACACAAATCTTTGTCTTCGTCCTCCAGAATAAGATCTTCAACCCTAAAATGCTCAGGCTGACCCGAGCGAATTGAAAAGACAAAACAATCAAGTCAGAACTAAAAGACCTTATGTAAGTCAAATCAACAGTAAATATAAGTGTCACGGCGTCAAAGATGTTTACGGGGTTTGACATCTCCTACCTAGTGTCTAACGTGAGTGTGGTAACTTAAGAGATGTTTAGGAATCACATCTCCTAAGGATCTGTTAAACTATCTACTATGTAGTACAATACGCTATTATAATATGTCTACAGTAAAGTAAAAGTATTAAAATAGCGTTAAGGCGTTACCCATATCATCCTTAATGAATTTTATATATTCCCATAGTCTTTACGATAGCGTACGCTCCTCCGAGAGGTTTACACAGAGGGCACCCTATAGGTATGGTACAAAACAAACTCATAGAAGGAACGATAGGGCATGCGCCACGGCACACGAGGAAATGCCAGGGTAGATATACCATTTGCATATCCGGACTGGTGGTAACGCATAGCAGCTACTACCGCCCACCTCGGATCACACTCCTAAATCAAAATCAAGGGTGGCCACCAAAGCAAATCACAAAGTCAGAATATAGTATCGAAGAAGTGTGCTCGATCGGAGGAATGACTTCACTTGGCCCGACATGGCTCGTGATTTTAGCCGCATCAAGCTGACTCACGAGAGTCAGGGTCACGTAAATACCTTGTACAGAATCGTTCGCCAAACCATCCTACTTTATTTCTGGAATCTCCATCATGTACACGGTTGTTAAAGTGGTTTTCAGTGTTAGCAGAGAGTATGACAATATCCGATCCCCGTCTCTTTAACAAACCAATCATTTATTTCACACCAGATGGTTCTTTTATATTTCAAAAGTCAATTCACAATTTATATCCAAAATAACATTTTCTTAAAGCATATCACTTTCACATCATATTTATTTTCAAATTATGTTCACTTTCAAATCATATCATCTCCGAAATCACAATTCTTTCAAAAATAATATTTTCAAATTAGGTTAAACCCTCATTTCAAAATCATCATATTCAATCAATTATGTCAATTAAGTTCCAACTTAAATTATAACATCATTTAGCCGTATTAGCTTTTAAATTAGTGAATTTGAATATAAACACAACCCCTTTACTTAGTCTAAAAATTTAGAAAATAGTTTAAATAGTTATAAATATTTAAAATACTTTATAATAGTTTAATATATATTAAAAATATTTTTCTTGATTTAAGATAGTTAAATAGATTTAAAATAGATTAAATATAGTGAAAATAGGTTAAATAGCTTTAAAATAGATTAGTTAGATTTAAAATAAGTTAAACGGGTTAATTAGTTTTAAAATAAATTAATTCGTTTAAAATAGGTTAAAGTGATTTAATTAAGTTAATATAAGTTAAAGTAGTTTAATAATTTGAAAATCTTAGTAATTAGAAATTTTAAAACAATATATTTTCAAACAGTTTATAATAAAATATGAATTTGGAACTAAAATCCATTCAAACTATTTATTTCATTCCAACATATTTGGACCACTTAAATTTCCAAATACCCAATTTCAAAAATTCCAATTCCAATTCTCAATAAAATATTAAATTCAATATCGCTTCCAATCCATGTTTGAAATATCAATTCAAATTAATCCCATTTCAATACATTTCAAAGTTATATTTCAAACAAATTTATTAACCTGATTTTGATAAAATTTTAATTATACTTCAAGATTCAACTTTAAAATTTCAACTAAATTCCTTTAAACAATTCCTTTAAAACAAATCCACATTTCAATCATAAAACTAAGTTTTTCAATAATAATTCAATTTATATAATCAAATATTTCAAAATATCATTTGATTAATTTCAAAAATTTAGGATTTTAAAATCATTTAATTTAACCATCCGGTGTCCGTATATAATTCTCTACCTTAGGGTCAAGTGATACTGGTATTTATCATTTCAATCCGTAATTATTTTATATTTACGAATATATATCATTTCAATCCGCAATTCCAAAAATATTGTAATCCGTAAAATCGCTCGATTCTATCATTTCAACCCATAACGATTTTTCCCTAATCTACAGATCGTCCGGGTATATACCATTTTAACCCATAATGATTTTTCTAATAATAATTAAGGGAACTTACAAAGTGATAATGATATATATATATATATATATATATATATATATATATATATATTAAACATAACATCCAATCATCAAATATCAATAATCAAACATCCGTCATGATCATCATTCAATTCAACCAATAAATATCAACAATTAACAGATTATTATTTACCTATAATTAACTAGGCAGTTTAAACTCAATAATAAATTTAACGACAATTTAACTGAAAATAAATTCAAATTAATAGGAATAGCATTTTAAATATACCAAACAACCATAAATAAATTTCTAATCATATCATAAATTTAATTTGACTAACATAAGAAATTTTAGAAGTTCTGAGTGGGTCAAAGCACTCACCTTCGATTTTAAATCGAATTGAAATTCAAAATAAGCCCCAAATTTGAACATTCCCAGAATTTGTCCAAACTAGCGTCAAAATGTCCAAAATGTTTAATACGATCCTAGCAGATCAAACCACGCATGAATCAGAGCTCGTATGCAAAAGTTATATCAGTTAGAAGTTATATGATTAAAATTTTAAAACAAATAAAATAATACAAAATAAATTACATGTCACTTTCATTTTCACATAACCCTAGCCTGCTCTCAATTAACTTCGACATCATCCCGAGCAAAATCTAACGTGGCTGCCACCTACAAACTGAATTTTCGTCGCGGCCTGACGCCACGCCACACCGATCTGACCTCACCCTTGACCTTGCCTCCCTGAGCCGCAGCTACGCATAGGTGATGGCCACCTCTGGTCAAGCCTATGGCTGCCGCTGCCGCAAGTAAACATGGAAAAATTTGGCGCTTCACCATTTGTGAAGTAAACCACTGGATGAGCGCTGCTCATCGAACGCTACAACCTTGCACCTCCCGATCGTCGTAAAACCGACGATCCACCGCATAATCCAACAATCACGAACGAACGGCCAAAACTAATCCATGGATTCCTGCACAAACAGTGACTCGAATTGAAAAATGAATCACACTAGTGAATTACGCTCGTCAAGAGCTTTGAATTGAGATATAATTTGATAGGGTTTGAGGAATTTGAAATTTTGATTTGGTTTTGAAATTTAATTGAGAGTTTGGAATTTTGGATATGGTCTTCCATTAGAGAGGAGGAGATGTACGTATAGAATAATGGAATAAGAAATAGCTAGCGTTTATAACAGGCTATTTATTAGTAGATAAGAAATATAAATGAATAGACAAGAATGAATTGGATTGAAACGATAAAAGACCCAAAAAGCCCGTTTCGTTCCCAAAACGAAAATGGGTCATCCCGTATATCAAAATAGATGTTTTCAATAATTTTAAACCCAATGGAACAAGTTTCCAGTCCTAATTCCATCGTAAGAAGTAGTTATGTTAAAATCATCTTATTTCAAATTGATTTGAATTGATTTCAACTAAATTGATTTCTAGGCGTTTCGAGTCCATACAATCAAACGACAAGTCCGATCCCTACAAAACTTGAAACCTAACAATAATTAACTGTTACGGATCTGTTGAAACTGGTTTCGTTGAAATCCACGGCAGTATCCAAATTGGCTATTTTCACTTTAATTATATAAATTATTATTAAATTAAATCAAATCACATTTTAGATTCTGATTCTAAAATTAATAAATTTATCACTTTTGATTACTCAGACATTTATAACAATTTAAAACAAATTTACACATTAATTCAATGTTTAAATTTTTACTAATTATAGTGTTCAATTTCGACTATAATTAACTCCAATTTATTATAATTTAATTCCAGTAAATTGTTTTAATTTGATTTTAGTCATTATATTCAACCAATTATTACTCAAATAATATAGTTAATATTTGTTTATCTTTCATTACGTAAATAATCTCTAATTTTATTAACTACTATATTTCCATTTATATTGAATTTTTTCAGTTTTACACATTTATTAAAATTTAAAACCCAATTAATTAATTTATCTCGATTTCAATCTTTTATTAATCAATTATACTTTATGAATAAAATTAACATTTCTATTCATTTTATTACTTTCACAATTTGCAGTCATTGAATTAACTCACATTAATATGACATTTATTTACATTTATCTAAAGTATATTTCCAATTTAAATTTAACGGACTAAAATAGGTAACATATATTAATTCCATTAACTTTTAATCACACTTACAAGTTCATTAATTACAAGCAAATGTTTCAATTACTTATCTAACACCGATTTTACTCAATTACCATTAATTATATATTATTTCATTACTTTTTTCACTATTTACATTTTTTTTCCTATATTCATTTTATAACCAAGTTATAATATTTCATTTGTGAGGAAGTCCAATGAGTCTCTTAGGCTATGCATCGATTATCGCAAGCTTAATGAGTTAACCATTAAAAACCACTATCCATTACCTAGGATCGACGATATGTTTGATCTATTAAGTGGCGCTAAGGTCTTCTCTCAACTTGGCCTTGCCACGGTATTTTACCAGCTCCGTGTTGCAAAAGATAACATTCCACTTATAGCTTTCCGCACTCGCTATGGTTCATATGAGTGGCTCATCACGTCGTTCTGCTTGATGAACGCCCCTACTAACTTCGTTGACCTTATGAATCGGGCATTCCGAGAATATCTCGATAAGTTTGTTCTTGTTTTCTTCGACGATATTCTTGTGTATTCTAAGTCCAAAGCCGAGTATGCTTGACATCTTAGAATTGTTTTGAGTACTCTTCGACAGCATCGACTCAAAGCAAAACTTTCTATGTGTCATTTTTGGGAAAATCAAGTTAAATTCATAGGCCATATTATTTCTTCTGAAGGCATTTTGGTTGATCCTTCGAAGATCGACGCCATCCAGAATTTGAAGAGGCCTGAGAATGTTCTTGAGATTCATAGCTTTTTGGGTTTGGCAGGTTATTATCACCACTTCATCAAATACTTTTCCCGTATTATGCTTCCATTGACCAGCCTTACGAAGAAAGGCATTCGCTATATATGGTCTAATAAGCGTGAGGCTTCCTTCCAGAGATTAAAGGAGTTTCTCACTTAACTCTCGTTCTTGTGGTTCCCGAAGGGAATAAGGATCTTATTGTCTATATCGATGCTAGTCATAGTGGCCTCAGTGCTGTTCTTATGTAGAAAAATAGGGTAGTTGCCTATGCTTCAAGGTAATTACGTCCAAACGAGGTTTGGTATGCTACCCATGATTTAGAATTTGCTGCCATTGTCTTTGCTTTAAAGATATGGCGTCATTATTTGTTAAGGGAGCACTTTACTCTCTTCACCGATCATAGGTCTATCAAATATTAATTCACCTAGAAAGAGCTTAACATGCGACAATATTGTTGGCTCGAGTTTCTAGCTTTATATGATTTCGATATTTAGTATACCCCTGGCAATGAAAATTGAGTAGCTGATGGTTTGATATGCAAGCATTCAGCTATTGTATCTATGATGATTGCAGAACGGAAATTTCTTGAGAAACTTTCCATGTGTGATATTCATGATCATGCTTCCACTTCTCATTCACTTATCCTATTATTTAGCACGAAAGCTCATCCTACTCTTCTTGATCAGATTGTCGAGGCACAACGGCAAGATTCTGTTATATCAACTCTTTATTCAGAAGAGTAATTCTTAATCCCACGATGATATTAAGACGAGGGATTTAGCATCTATATTCATGGGTGTCTTCGAAAGAAGAACTATCTAGTCGTGCCTTCTATTCCTAAACTTAGGCGAGACATTCTAGTTGAATGTCATCATTCTAAGTATACTATCCATCCAAGCAGTAGCAAGATGTATACTCATATGCGTCGTCTTTATTACTGGGAAGGCATGAGGCGAGAGGTGGAAAGTTATGTAAGAAATTGCATGACTTGTCAGCTTATTAAGGCCGAGCATCAACGACCCAATGGTCTCCTTCAGCCTTTAGAGGTTCCATTATGGAAATGAGACCAAGTTTCTATGGATTTTATCGATGGCTTACCTCATTCAAGGTCAGGGCATACCAGTATTTGGGTTGTTGTGGACCGTCTCACCAAGTCCTCACATTTCACTCATATTAAATCTAATAGGACGACATCTCTTTTATCGAAGTTGTGTATTAAGGAGATCGTATGATTGCATGGTGTTCCTTCATCTATTGTGTGTGATTGTGATCCTCTTTTCAAAGTCACTTTTGGCAAAGTCTCTAGCAAGCTTTGGGTATAAAGCTTCATCTTAGCAAAGCTTATCACCCATAGTCTAAGGGACAGACTGGACGGGTAAATCGTATCTTGGAAGACTTGCGTCGTGCTTATATCTTAGATTTTGGTGGTAATTGGGAGGATTATCTTCCTCTAGTTGAGTTTGCTTATAATAGCAACCAAACTTCTATCGGCATGACTCCTTTTGAAGCCTTATACAGAAGGCCATGTCATTCTCCATCTTGCTGGCTCGAATCGGGAGAAAAATCATTCTTAGCCCTGAGCCTATTCGAGAATCATCTGAGAAGATCCATCTTATTTGAGAAAGAATGAAAGAGGCTCAGAGTCGACATAAATCCTACACGGACAACCGTAGAGGCCTCTTGAATTCTTAGTAGGCGATCTTATTTGTGTTCGAGCTTCTCCTCTGAAGGGCGTGGTATGCTTCAGCCAGACAGGGAGATTAGCATCATGCTATATCGGGTCATTTCCTATTACAGAGCGTATCAGTCCTGTTGCATATCCTGTACACTTCCCTAGCAGTTTTCTCGAGTTCACGATGTATTGCACGTCTCTCAGTTGAGGAAGTGTCGATGAGATTCAGATTCTGTGCTTGATTCTCCTGCTTTAGGGAAGTTGAAGGTTTCTCCTGATCTATCTTTTGTGCAACATCCCATGAGAATTCTTTCTCTGGAGACTAGATGTCTTCGAAACAAGAGCGTTCCGCTAGTGAAGACTCAATTGTCCGATAATCTCAATGACTGCACTTGGAAAACCAGAGAATTCAACAAGCAATCGTATCCTGAATTCTTATCTTCTCACGACAAAGGTAAGAATTTTCCATTTTAATCTATCTAAATTTCCTTTGTTTGATGAAATAAAGCGTTTTGAATACAGATTTCCTCTAAGAATTGCAAGGACGTAATTTTTATAAAAAGGAGAGTCTATAACAACCCTGGTATTGGTGATTACCTATGAGATTAAATTATAATGACAGTTATAATTTAATATTGAGAATAAAATGAAATAGAGAGGATAAATTTGTTTTAAACTTTTTATTTCGAATAAACAATGTGTTTGAAGTTAATGATTGATCTTGGAATTTAATTGAATGCGGTTTTGGGTAATAAATTGGAAATATTGGAATCTTTGGTAATTTGAGTTAATAAATTAATCAATGGATGTATTTAAATATTTAAGTTTTGCAATAAAAATAAATATATGGAAATAAAGTTTTAAAAACTTTATTTTGAGAGTTTGAAGTGAAAATAATCAATTATTGGATTTAATTGAGTCACTGTAATAATATTGGTAATTATGGCCAATATTAGCCTTTTATTGAATATAAAAGCAGAAATATGTCGAAAATATTTAGTTTATTAAAATAAAAGATGCAATATTGGTTGGAAACAATATTTTAGTAATTCAATAAAGTTAGAATGATTTATTGCAAATTATTTGACAAGAAAATAATTTTTATTTACTTATTGTGTTAAAAAATGATATATTTGCACTAAAATTGTGTAAATTGTTAAATATTGTTAAAAATGAGATTTTATTGTTAAAATTATCTTTTATTATTAAAATAAAATTTATTTTGTCGCAATAACTATTTTATTTCAGTACAATTGGATGTATACAATTTATTTGGCATTTAAATGTTGAAATATGTGAATATAGTAATAAAATAGGTAAATGTATACGTTCCTTTGTTATTTTTCACTAAGTATTTTTAAACCTTGGCTTGTTTGGGTAAGAATTAGATCCATTAGCCCTCTCTAGAAAATTCCGGTAAGGAGAAAACATTCAGTACGTAGTTATTCTTCTTCTTTCTAAAGCTAAGCCATTTACAGTAAAACAACAAAAGAAAAGAAATGACCATCCTCTTGTAAATTCAATTTCCACTCAAAATTTGCTACAAATTCAAAGAGAGAACAAATTAAACCATGATTATTCAAGGTAATCCAAACCATTACTAAATTAGAATCATCAAAGTCTTTGAGCTTGAGTTGAATTGTCTATAACTTCTCTTATTGTTCTACATGCTTCTTCTCTAGCTTTTATAGGGTCCTGAAGCCTCTCTCCTTCGTTAAAGCTAGCAACTTGCCATAGAGTTCTTGCCAAATTGCTAAGGTAAGTTCAAGCTCACAAATTTCTAGATAAAAAATGAATTTCCTATGAGAATTTGGCTAAAATCGGTTACTGTATATTGAAATTTTGTCTGTTAGTTGTTTCTTAGTTTTCTGATTTCTAGTTGCTACTTTGAGCACCAATATCCCTTTCATTTTCAGTCGAATTGTTGCCGGATCTTTTCTGGATTGTAGCTTATTTGTCAACTTCTATGCATGCTAATTTTTATGACCTGAAAAACTTGTAGCTATGTTAAACTTTTGCTCAAAGATTGAATCGCACTAAAGAAATGACTTGGAGCGAGAATGAATCAATTCGCGTATGAATGGTCGATCAGGAGACCATACACTTCCCCATGTCGACCGTACGGTCGTCCCAAGGAGTCTCAAGGTCCACCTGGCAGTCGACCTGAGGAAGTGTAAGGTCGACCTGCATATAGTCTTTATTTATATTTGTTTTTTGAGTTTTTCTTTGAGCTTCATCTTCCGATTCCGATGGCTTTTGTAGCCAATTTCTTTGAAATTTTGAGATGATTTTGATGACACTTATGGGCTATGATATCCATCAATAGACCAGCCAAGTTTTATAGGAATCTGGAATTTTAAATTCTGGTTTAAATTCGAATTAAATTTGAATATCATTTGGAGTGATTTCTTCATTTTTCGTCGATTTCAAGCACTAATTCTTCCAAATAAATTTTTAGAAAATTTCTAAATAACATGGTTCTTGAAATCATTATTATGAAATATTTTCAAATTATTATTAAATTATATCAAAGTATTTTAAAAAAAAAGTATTTCCTATAATAAGGAGAAATTTCACTATATTGCTTCCAAAATGATTTCAGAAAATTATTGTTACATCCCGTTTTCTATAGAAAATTATTTTATTTATAAAATATTTTATTTTTATCCTTTTCATACGTATGATAAAGGGAACTAAATGATTTAGTAAAACACATGGTATGAGACACGTTAGTTTACTTTTTTGATTAATCCTGGACTTGTACGATCGAAATCTTTTAAGAATGTTGTTTTGAGCAGATTATTGAGATATATAATTCATATTATAGGAATTATTTGAGTTAGCCAATATTTGACCAGTTGAGAGGTTCGAGATCTCCTAGATAGGAGAAATAATAGATTAGAACCACTTTTGTATGTTGTTTTACTCGCAGATGTGATGATGTGAGTATTGAGATGAGATTTCCCTTTTTAGGAATTATGGTTTATGAGAAACCACCATGAGATTTATTTTCACTTGCCGATGAGATGAGACAAGATATATGAGTATTTTGAGATTTCTGAGATGTGGGATTTTATTTTTATGATGTGGAGTTAACTATCGGTTAGTAAACCGTTTAGTGCAAATGTGTGGTATGGGATGCACGTTAACACTTTTTGGGTTCTCTTTTGAGAGTTTGTGACACATCCACAAGTATGCCTATGCTATAGACCTTCGGGTCATCTGAGTACGTGACTTCGTTCACCATGAGTTAAGTGACTTCGGTCACCACGAGTTATGTGACTTCGACCACCACGAGTATGACCTGCGGATCCACGATTTAGGTACCTAAATTATAAATAGCATTGGACAAGAGTTTAGCACATGTAGCATTACTTCGGCTTTGCAATCGAGGATTTGGCCAATCTGGGTTTTCTCAGATTTTCTGAGTTTTCTGAGTTTTATACGATTTCACCATTTTGAGATTTTATTGCATCGATAGCCTAGGGCTGCAAGAGATGTCATATAGGATGATTTCGTTTTCATGAGATTTGAACTCTATTCTGAGTTCCATGTGATTCATATTGAAAATTTTGATGAGTTTCCCTTATAGCTTTTGAATGGTTACTCGCATTTATATTGAATGCCTTTGTATTTGGAATACTTATGTTGAACTAAACCTATATATGCAACAACCCTTAATGAATCTAGTCAATGGCATTGCATTTGAGCTATACTTATATGTCATTCCTTTATAACTAAAGGAAGAGTTCTCTTATGCACTTATATTCCTCGTATCTTATACTATATCAAGTTATAGTTAGCCTAACCTGTGTATTTATTACTTGGGTCAGACCGAGTTAAAGATTAGATAGTTGGATTCTCAGCTTGCCTGACCTTTTGGATTTCGCCATCGCTTTGGATATGACCAGTTTTTGTGTTGTAGTTTTTTGTTGGGAACTTGTGATGTATATTCTTTTATGGGAGATGTATGTATACATATATATGGTGGTCGGATGCCACTGAAAGAATCTATGCGGTAGGATCGTATAATATGGAATAGTGAAATGGTCAAGGTAGATAGCAATAAACAATAAGTAAAGTAGACACCAAGACTTTATACTGGTTCGGACTTCTTGTCCTACGTCCAGTCCCTAAGCTCCTCTTAGGAATTCTACTAACTAAAAACCCTCACTTAACCCGGAGGAATAGGTTTACAACTTACCCGAACCACCGAACAGGATTTCTTGCCTCAACTACCAAAGAGGACTTCAACTAGGTACAAAAAGTATTTCTGACTTGTAGTGTTCTTGTTAACACTAATGAGTCTAATTGAGTACAACTTTCCTATAATCTTATCCTCAAGAATATGAAATGTGTTTATGAAGATTTAGGAAATATGAATTGCTATGAATCAAACAAGTATTTAAGATAAATTAGAGATTCATGCAAATGAAGTGGTTTTTGAATGTTTTTTAAAACTTTAAGAAATCAGAAAAGATGATCAAGATAATAGAGAGATTAAAGCAATTAGAATTGATGATTTGCAAATGATAGAATCATGTATTTATAAGTGTAGAAGAGGTGTATCTATTTGCAAAAGATTCAGGCAAGAGATGCATCCATTACCATTGGAGAATGATTGCAACTCTTGGGAAGAAGAAGGTGTCTTTTCATAAAAAATTCGCAGGTTTGAATTCAGTCGACTAAACAGGCAATTTCAATCGACTGAAACTGTGTGCATGTTATAGTTTTGTAACAGGTTCAGTCGACTGAAATTTTCTGTTCAGTCGACTGAACTGGTATTTTATGCACAGTGAATATTTAACCAAAATATTAAGTTATGAAATGTGTTCTTGTGTTTGTGCAAGCTTCTTGAGGATAGATTTTAACAATAAAACTATGACTACGAGATATATATACAAAAAATACTTAAGGTATCCTTGGTCTTCATAGTCCTTCCTTTAGTTTTGCACATATCTCTTCCTATTCGTTGAAGCACATTGTCATTGATCAAAATATAGCGTATCAACATTCTCCCCCTTTTTGATTGGTGACCATACCTATTATCTTTCCTCCCCCTGAATATATGCACTATCTTTCCTACAAAACAAAGTTAGTGACATAGACTTTTCTCCCCTTTTGTCATCGATAAAAAGGAAGTAATAATTTGTAGAAGTATATAATTGTTAAACAAAGTAACCACATTGATGCATAACCATAGTGTATATTATACAAACCATAGAGTCTCATGAATAAAAGAAGACTATTTATACTAGCCTTTTTAGAAGTTTGAAGATTAATAAAAAGTTCCAGAAATCAAACCATCAAAATGATCAAGGATCTCTGTCCCAATCATAAGAGCCTTCACGTCCTCCTTCTGGTTCATGAATAACACGTCCATCGGTTGGTTGTCGAAAAGCTCCTCCTCCTTGACCTCCACTGTTATCACTAGTGCTGTTGCTTGGATTCTCCTCGGAAGATGTCCACGTGAACATGGAAGCTGGGCGCTTGCCGCGAGAGGTAGAAGCAGAAGTGGTGCTGGTGCATGAAATGGAATCCCATAGTTTGTTGAAGAACCCTTTAATCCTATCAAGTTTGTGATCAACCTTTTTGAGACGAGTATCAAGGATTTGTTGATTCCTTGATAGAATTCCTAATGATTGATTTGTAGTAAAATCTGGTTGAACAAGACAGATTTCATCATCTTGATCAAGTGGTTCTTATTGTGGGGCTTGAGGTTGAGGTTGGTGAGGTGCTTGTTGACGTGCTTCCCATTTGGCTAGAGACATGATATGAGGAGGCCTTACCGGTAGTTGCATTAGGCTTATAGTCCGATGGTTGATTTGATGAACCATCGTATTTTCTGAGATTGGTAGTGGTGTATCAACGTCTAGGAGAAGTCGCATTATGTATTCACCAAAATATATCGTTCTCATTTTCCCATTGTTGAATGAAGAAATTCATCGAGTATCAATTGCACCCAATTGACTTTAACATTTCCCTATATAGCGTATAGTGCCCGGTAGTTATTCGAATACACTATTTCATAGGAGCCGGTGCGTGGGGTTATGGTCCTCCTAAGGGCTTTGTATATACGCCTTGCTCTTGGTCTTAAGGAAGTGGATTTGATATCTCCGTTATTGATATCATCTTCTAAAAATTGATGATTTATATTGTCACGAATATGAGGATTGAGATCTATTTCCTCAAGCTTTCTACCAATGTTTGGGGATCCTAGAATGTGAGCAATGCGATCAAGTGAAAACCATACCTTTTTCTCGCATACCATACTCCAAACACTATCATTCGGATTTCGTGGCGTTTGGTGTCCGAGGTTGAGGTTGGCATAGAATAATTTGACCATAATATGGTTGATGGCATGGTCATTTCGATTAATGTCTAGAAGTGATGTCAAATTGGCTTGGTCTGTCAAAGCTTGAACATTGTAGGTTTGAAGACCTTGGAAATCAACAAAAGAGTGCTCGAAGATCCTTGATTTCTTCATCTTGTTCCACCGCATGACCGCAACTCTATTGTAAAGCCATTGAGCGATTTGCGCATCAATTGGCTCGGAGGAGGATGAAGTTCAAGCTCTAGAACGTTTAGGAGGCATAATTATTGAAAGTTTGAGGAAGAAATTTAGAAAAATGGAAATTTGGAGGCTAGGGTTTTCTTAGAATTGGGAAGATGAAGTATGGAAACGGTGAAAAGTAAAGGTAAAAATGTAAAATATGGCTAAGTAGGGTGGACAAAAACTAGGTAAAATGCGTTCAGTCGACTAACATGAAGCCGAAATATTTCTGGCTGAAATTCAGTCGACTGAACAGAGATTTTCAGTCGACTGAACTATTGGCTGAAAGTCTCTGTTATATATTTAGTTGACTGAGCAGGAAATTTCAGTCGGTTGAATTATGCATTTTTGGTTTTTCTTCACTTATTTGAATGCAAATGTTTTATTTAATGAAATAATTACAATTATATATTAATATTACGATACAATAACATTATTTTGACCACAAAACCATCATTTCTTGGGGGATAGAGTCTTGGGAGATGGACTCTTCTTCGTTGGTGTTTTATATCCTTCATTTTCCATATAGTTCTTGTCCTATGAATTCGGACTATATTGAGGTCTTTGAGGCGAGACCCAAGGATTTATTGGGTCGTTTGATGTACGATACGATGAAGATGGATCAAGCGGATTAACTGGTCGAGGTAAAGGTTCGCTTACATCCTTTTTCTTCGAGCTACAAAATTTCAAACCAATTTGTTCAAGAAAGCTTAAGCGTTTAGCCGTTACTTTCTGTTCAAAATACAATTCTCGTTGAAGGTTTATTTGCTGCTGTTGATAATGATGAATTTCGTCGATCTTTTTCTTCGTATCGGGAGAAATAAATAGCGAACATTTGGCCTTCTTGGAATTCGGTGTATAACCGGTTTGATAATTTTCCCATTTATAAACAGGCTCGTGTGTTGGTGTTGGCGTAGGAAGATGAGGTGAATCTACTGAGCTATCGGTTGAAAAAGTGATGATGATGGGTGAGTTTGATTTGTTGGATGACATTTTTCTACAGAGATATTTTTTTTTACATTTTTTTTATTAACATGTATATAAAGGTTTAGAGTTATAACAAAAATGTGGTGTAAAATCATCAAGAATTTAGAACCAAAGATTGAATTAATGGTTAATAATTTATTTTGAAATGGATGGTTATGTTTTAGTGTATGAAATATAAATTCAAATGTATAAATTAAATGATTAAGTTTTTAAACCCATAGTTATGTAAACTAAATTCATGTCTGACTTTTGTTTAGATGAAGTTAATTAAGTATGAGATATGTTACTTATGTATTAGATTTCTTACCATTATAATTCTTGTTATAAAATATCTTTGAAGGATATTATTCCTAATTCTCGTCGTAATTTTATGAATGAGTTTTCTAGTAATGGCTTAGTAAATATATTGGCAATTTGATTTTCGGTAGAAACATATTCTAAATTGATAATTCCTTTTTCGATATTGTCACGTAGAAAATGGTGACGAATATCAATATGTTTTGTACGAGAGTGATTTACTGGATTTTTAGATAAATTTATTGTACTTGTATTATCACAATATATTGTAGAGTTTGTTAAATTTATATTAAAATCTTTAAGTGTTTATTGCAAATATATGACTTGAGTACTAGCTAAAGCGGCAGATATATATTCCGCTTCACAGGTCGAAAGCGAAACACAATTTTGTTTCTTACTAAACCAAGATACAAGTGATTTTCCAATGAAATGGCATATACCACTTGTACTTTTTCTATCTGTTTGAGATCCACCAAAATCAGCATCACTAAATGAAACTAATTCAAATGGACAATCTTTTGGATAGAAAAGACCAAAGTCCTTGGTATTATTAAGATATCGCATAATTCGTTTTACGGCTCTTAAATGTGATTCTTTAGGATTAGCTTGAAAACGTGTACATAAACATACACTCATCATTATATCTGGTCTACTAGCGGTTAAATAAAGTAAAGAGCCTATCATACTTCTAAACAACTTTTGGTCTACACTCTTGCCATTTTCATCTCGATCGAGATGAGTTGTGGTACTTATAGGAGTAGGTTTTCCAGAAGTGTTTTCCATTCCAAAACGTTTAAGTAGATTAACATAATATTTTTCTTGGTTTAAGAAAATTCCATTTGTTAATTGTTTAATTTGAAGTTCAAGAAAATAAGTTAATTCTCCCATATGAGACATTTCGGATTCCTTAGTCATTATATTTGAAAATCCTTTACACAATTTTTCATTAGTGGAACCAAAAATAATGTCATCTACATAAATTTGAATTATTAATATGTCTTTAGTAGTGTTTTTAATGAATAGAGTTTGATCTACTTTTTCGATTTGAAATCCTGAATCTATTAGATAGCTCTTAAGTCTCTCATACCAAGCACGAGGTGCTTGTTTAAGACCATATAAGGCTTTCTTTAATTTATATACATGATTCGGATATTTTTCATGAGTGAATAAAGGCGGTTGTTCAACATATACATTTTCCTTAATATATCCATTTAAGAAAGCACTTTTAACATCCATTTGATAAAGTTTAAAATTATAAGAACAAGCGTAAGCTAGTAGAATACGTAATGCTTCTAGTCTTGCAACAGGAGCAAACGTTTCTTGGTAATTGACTCCTTCTTCTTGATTATAGCCTTATGCTACTAGTCTTGCTTTATTTCTAGTAATATTTCCAAATTCGTCTGCTTTATTTTTATAGACCCACTTAGTTCCAATAACTGATTGGTCATCAGGACGAGGAACTAACTCCCATACATTATTTCGTTCAAACCGATTTAATTCTTCTTGCATGGCAATAATCCAGTATTCATCTGTTGATGCTTCTTTAGGATTTTTAGGTTCTATTGTTGAAATAAAGGCAACATGTCCCATTTGGTTTAGTTGACTTCTTGTTTGAACTTGCGAGTCAATTTTTCCAATTATATTTTGTGTAGGATGATCTCGTAGGATTCTAGGAGGAGATCTAATTTGAATGTTATTGATTTGATTAATATTTTCATTATTTTCAAAACTTATATTTTCTGTGTTGTACATAATTTCTTCATCATCTTTGATGATTGTATTTTTATTAAAGTTTTCATCAAAAGATAAATGTAAAGTTTCTTCTATTACATTTGTTCGTTTATTGAAAACACGATGTGCCTTACTTCGTACTGAGTAACCTATAAAAATACCATGGCAGCTTTTGGATCAAATTTTCCAAGTTGGTCTTTTGTGTTAAGAATGAAACATTTTGACCCAAAGATTTTTAAGTACGAAATATTAGGTTTTCTTCCATTAAAAAGTTCATATTAAGTGTTTTTAGTAAAGGTCGTATGGAAATACGATTTAATACATAGCACGCAGTTGCTACAGCTTCTGCCCAAAAATGCTTTGGTAATGTACTTCCATTTAATAAAGTTCTTGCGCATTCTTAAAGAGTTCTATTTTTCCTTTCTACAACTCCATTTTTTTGTGGAGTTTTAGGAAATGAAAAATTATGATTTATTCCTTTCTTTTTACAAAATAATTCAGATGACTCATTTTCAAATTCGCCTCCATGATCACTTCTTATATTTTTGACTTTTAAATTCTTAATATTTTGAATTCTTTTAATAAATTTTTTGAAATATTCAAACGTATCGCTTTTGTTTTTCATAAAAATAGTCCATGTATATCTTGAAAAATCATCAACTATTACAAAAACATATCGATTATGGTTAATAGATTGAACCTGTGTTGGTCCGAATAAATCCATATGTAATAATTCTAATGGTTGTAAAGTTGAAATAACTTTCTTAGATTTAAAAGATGATTTAGTTAATTTTCCCAATTGACAATCATCGCAAATATTATTTATTTTAAAATTTATTTTTGGTAAACCTTTGACTAATTCTTTTTTTGAAAGTTTTTGAATAGATTTAAAATTAATATGACAAAATCTTTTATGCCATAACCAAGGATCATTATCTTTGACCATTAAACACATATCTTTATTATTATTAATTTTCATGTTGAAAACATAAATATTTCTATCTCTTTTTCCTTCAAAAATAAGATTTTGATTTTGATCAAAAATACAACATTTATTTTCAGAAAAAGTTATTTTAAAACCTTTGTCGCATAGTTGACTTATGCTTAATAAATTATGTTTTAAGTTATTAACTAAAGAAACATTTGTAATAAGGGGTAAATTTGATATACCGTAGTCGCACACATCTCCTTTGCCAATGATGAAACCTTTTGAGTTATCTTCGAAGGTAACAGAGCCACCATCGAAGTATGAAATATTTGTAAGCATTTCTTTGTCTCCGGTCATGTGTTTTGAGTAACCACTATCCAAAATCCATTTTCTTTTCTTGAGTGGGACCTGCAAAAAATATCAAAAAATATATTGGTATCCACTTTTTAATAGGGTCCTAAGAGTTAGATCTTAGGAAACTAAACCCAAGTGGGTTTAGTATCCCTTTTATAAAGATAATTACTATTTTTGCGAACTGTTTCTATAAAGGAATTTATATATTTGTTCCGAATAAATTATTGTTTGTTTTCGGAACCCATATTTTGATTTCATTTTTCTTTTTAGCGTGTCTTGGTATGTTATTTTTTAATACTATACTATGTTTTGAATTTTCTTCCTTCTTAAAATTAGCATTTTTCTTTGGAAGAATTTTTGATTCCATTTTAAAACCTAATCCATTTTTATTTGAAGAGGGTTGAGAATTTTCGATAATTTTCGAGAATTTTCTCTTCCTTTATTGAAATTAGAAACATTTTTAGTAATGTTATCTAATTTAATTTGAAGATTAGTATTGTCTAATTCAACTTGTTTTATTTTATTTTTTAAATTGTGATTTTCAGAATAATTTCATCATTCTTTGCTTTTTGAGTTTCAATTTCTTGGCTCAAAAGTAAAAGTTGGCTATCTGAGTTTGAGAGAGATTCTTGAACTCTTTCAAGTTCTTCTTCCAATATTTTTTTCGTCTTTTAACATATCTCTTTCAAATTCAGCTTTGTTCTGATTTTCACATGTCTCTTTAAGTTTCTTTTTGAGAATTTTTATAGTATTTAATAATTCAGTGTTTACTTCTATTAAATCATCATAAGATAAATCACTAACCTCGGATTCTTGAGCCATGAAGCATATATTTGCTTGTTCATTGTCGCTATCACTATCACTTTCGGATGAAGATGAATCTGAATCGTCTCATGTGACAGAAAAAGCCTTCTTTTTTGTCTTTCTTATTCTTGTTGTTGAAGTTTTTCTGATTCTCCTTCTTTTGTTCTGGACAATCCTTGTGCATGTGTTCTTTCTTGTGACAATTGAAGCATTCTATATTTGAGGATGAAGTTTTGTTCAAGAAATTCTTTATGAAACCGTTTTTATTTCCTTTTCTATATTTTAAGAATTTCTTGAAATTTTTGGCAATAAATGCTAGATCCTCATCTTCAGACTCCGATTCTTCCTTTTCTGCGTGAAAAACCACATTTTTTCTTACCTGTGCTTGGTCTTTCTTAGCTTGCATGTTAACTTCATAAGACATAAGGTTTCCAATTAATTCTTCAAGTTTCATTGTAGATAGATCGTTTTCTTCCTCGATTGCTAAGACTTTTCTCTCCTATTCATCAGTGAGTGAATTTAGGACCTTAGATACAATATCAAAATCTGTATACTTTTCTCCTAATCATATTAAGGCATGACAAATGTCTTGAAATCTCAAGTACATGTCATTGATGGATTCATTCTGTCGCATTCTAAATTTTTGGAACTGGTTCTTTAGCATGGAAATCTTTGTTTGTTTGACCTTGTTTGTGCCTTCATGTATGGTTCTAAGTGTATCCCATATCTGATGTGCAGTAGTACAAATGCTAACACGATTAAACTCATTTCTATCCAAAGCGCAGAATAGCATATTCATAGCTTTGGCATTTGCACTAGCTTCATTCTTCTGAGTTTGTGTCCGCGTAGAGTAATCAGTTGTGGGTATAACGAATTCTGCTTGAGTTGCATTCCAGGCTTCAAAGTTTGTTGCTTGCATATAAATCCTCATCCTTGTAGCCCAATAATTATAGTTTAGTCCATTGAATAGAGGGGGTCTTTGGGTAGATAGTCCTTCTGCAAATGTAGAGCTATATGCAGTTGTTGTGCTTATGCTTGTGTTATTTTCCATATTATCAATATGTCAAATAATGGTGTTATGGTTATAGGACAACCTTGCTCTGATACCAATTGAAAGAATCTATGCGGTAGGATCGTATAATATGGAATAGTGAAATGGTCTAGGTAGATAGCAATAAACAATAAGTAAAGTAGACACCAAGACTTTATACTGGTTCGGAACTCTTGTCCTATGTCCAGTCTCTAAGATCCTCTTAGGAATTCTACTAACTAAAAACCCTCACTTAACCTGGAGGAATAGGTCTACAACTTACCTGAACCACCGAACGGGATTTCTTGCCTCAACTACCGAAGAGGACTTCAACTAGGTACAAAAAGTATTTCTGAATTGTTGTGTTCTTGATAATACTAATGAGTTTAATTGAGTACAACTTTCCTATAATCTTATCCTCAAGAATATGAAATGTGTTTATGAAGATTTAGGAAATATGAATTGCTATGAATCAAACGAGTATTTAAGATAAATCAGAGATTCAAGCAATTGAAGTGGTTTTTGAATGTTTTTTAAAACTTTAAGAAATCAGAAAAAATGGTCAAGATAATAGAGAGATTAAAGCAAATAGAATTGATGATTTGCAAATGATAGAATTATGTATTTATAAGTGTAGAAGAGGTGTATCTATTTGCAAAAGATTCAGGCAAGAGATGCATCCATTACCATTAGAGAATGATTGCAACTTTTGGGAAGAAGAAGTGTCTTTTCATAAAAAAATTCGCAGGTTTGAATTCAGTCGACTGAAGAGGCAATTTCAGTCGACTGAAACTGTGTGCATGTTGTAGTTTTGTAACAGGTTCAGTCGACTGAAATTTTCAATTCAGTCGACTGAACTGATATTTTATGCACGGTGAATATTTGACCAAAATATTAAGTTATGAAACGTGTTCTTGTGTTTGTGCAAGCTTCTTGAGGATAGATTTTAATAATAAAACTTAGACTATGAGATATATATATATAAAAAATACATAAGATATCATTGGTCTTCATAGTCCTTCCTTTAGTTTTGCACATATCTCTTCCTTTTTGTTGAAGCACATTGTCATTGATCAAAATACAGCGTATCAACAGCCACTTGTGACGTGTTTCATAATATTTGATGTATGTATATGGCTATCATTTATGTGCTGATGTTCTATGTCTTGCGATTGTTGTAGTTATTATATTTTGTTTCTGAATTGATCCTATAGCCACCACAGTAGTGTATTAGGTAGGAATTAAGTATGTCGAATACTCGAGATGAAATGAGAAAAAAATAAGTGCCAAAACCGACATACTTAGCTCTTATCAAATGCAAGACTATGATGGTCGTCCTTAACCAGCCCTATTCTCCGCATTAGTAGAAAAAATTACCATGTAATTCTCTTTGTTAATGTGGGTCTCGGGGTAGGGCGTCACAGCTTGGTATCAGAGCAGGATTTAGAACAAAATGTAAGAAACACAAAACAATATACATGATTACCATACATCAAGTATAATACACTCGTAAACATCATCCCCAAAACATGACCAAACCCGACCTTGTCCTATAACCTCTTAAAGACACACAATTTATGGTGGTTCGGCTAATCGGAGTCGACATCAACTTAACTTTGTTACTAATTTTGATTCCTTTTTGCAAGAGGTGTTCTTATAGATCGGTAATTAACCCCGAAATTACAAGAGATATATGTAAATTCGTAAATAACCGAAATATATCTCTCAAAACGTCACCCTACCCCTCTATTTATAGCTGAAGGCCACCGATCTCTTCTACCACATACATGTCTATGATCCCTATGTCCAGGAAGAAAAATGCTAGGAAGATCATGGCCACGTCAGCCATTTCCAAGGATCGATACCGATCCATGGTCAGGGATTGGTACCAATCCATAAGATTGCATCATGGATATTCCTCGTGGTCTTGGGTTGGTGTAACTTGCTTGTGCCTTCATGTTTTCTACCTTGATTGATTTGCTAGAAGCTTTTTTTTAGGTAATATTCTTGATTCGGTGGTGGAGTGGTAGTGAGTAGCATTGTGTACACTTGGTACTTGATGGTAATGGCATGCAAACGATCCAATGAGGCTTGGAATGGGTTGTAAACATCATGGCTAGAAGGCACCTTAGGCAATGGGTGATTCTGGCAAAGATTTGGGGATCAGTACCGATCCGTATTAGGGTTTGTACCAATCCCATACTTCTTCATGGGATTGGCTTCTCTGTTGTGGCTTGTAGTAATAGAGTATTTTTGCCTTCACTTGCAAGTTGATTTCTAAGCTTTGGGATTATCTCATCGGTCGCACTTGATATTTCAGTTTGGTAGTTATCACTTTGGATTCTCTGCCTCGATAACTTTCAAGTTCAATCAGTAAGATTCACCTAAGTACAACCTGGTCAAAATGCTGGATAATAATTATATCTTCTACTCGATCTGTGGCTCTTTGTTTATTTGTATGTGTTATATATCATTCTGTCCTGGTAAGGGCATGTGTTTATTGCTTTGTGCTTATGCCAAGTACGTATATTGTTGATATATTTTGAGGTAAGATAGGTACCGATGTTAGCCTAAGGGAATATTCACTTGTGATCGCTCCTAACCAGCCTTATTCTTTGCATTACCAATGAGGATTTCCTCGTAATTCTCTTTGGTAGTATGGGTATAGGGTGGGGTGTTACAAATCGGTATAAGAGCAGGTTCGGAACAATATAGAATATATATGACACGAGTCTTGGTGTAACAACCCGTAACTCGATGGGCCTGAATTTTTGTTAAATCGAAAATTCAAGTCCACCAAAGTATGAATCATTAGAATTAGTATCTTATAAATAAACAAAAGTATATCATAGCACTATCAATAAAAACTCATAGTGGAATAGTAAATTATAATAAAACATATGATTACTGACTAAACTTGACACTTTTGACGTCTAGTGCCCTTTTAAGTATCGAGCATGCATAAGGAAATCCATCCTTCCACTTCCCGCCTTGTACTGATACTTGTGCTTCTAAAACTATCCTATGGGTTATAGAGGAATGGGTCAGACCATTGCTCTGGTGCTTGGTAAATTACACACTTTATACATAACACTAGTTTATGCCGATTGTCTTCCATTACATATTATGTCAATTGTTTTGATTTAGTCGTCTTGACTTCACGTACACGTAGGATACGCCTCATCTACTCGAAGTAGACAATAACTACATATGTGTATGTGTTGTATGCACCAAAATATGGCATAAACACCTAAGAGATTTAGGTAGAAACTAAAATGAAGAATATTAAATGAAAATGAAGTAAAAAACAAAAACATATGAAGTTTATAGAGGTTCGGCCAACTGATGCCTACATCCATCTAATTAGTTCGAATGGAGTTCAACAAGAGGGATCTGTGGAGGAACTCCATTCCAAACCTCAATGGTTCTATTGGTTAGATGTCTGTTTACAACTTCTGTTCTTATGGATCGGCATGGATCCTCGTAATTACAAAAGAATCGCAAGAGATTAGTAAACAAGCAAAAAAAAGATCCTCCAAGACAACCCCTTAACACCCTATTTATAGCCGTAGGTTGTCGAGATTTACTCCTCCATGATTTCCACCATATTCCCCATGTACAATAGTAGTTAAGCTCAAGAAAACGTAGCCATGTCAGCAACTATGATGGATCACCTAAGAACCCTAATCTAATAACTAGTTATTCTAGGGAGGAGCAACTAAAGGAATGCACGAGGAGCGTAGCCGGTATACTTATGAGGGGTGACTAAGACTCAAAGATGCACGTGTTTAGGTGCGAAGCAGGAAAGTCTGCTTAGTTTTTATCAAACTACTACTATAGGACTACAATAGGAGAGAATCCTTCTTTAACTCTGCACATTCAAATTCTGTTAATAATGATCCATACGCATGGATCGGTACCGACCCATAAGATTGCCTTATGGACTTCTTCCATTACCTTGTTTATGTGCATCTTATAGTTAGCTTCATGTTTCCCATCTTGATTGCTCTGCAAGAAACTTGTTTCTAGGTCAACAAGAGGGATCTATGGAGGAATGGAGTTCCTGGTTACAGGTGCTCGAGATGTACGAAGGCATAGCACATGCGATCCATCCATTGAAGGTTGGAGTTGGTTACTATCATGATGACTTGGGAGTAGATGAGGCTTAAGGTGATTCGAGTGGAGTTTTATGGATCGATGTCGATCTATAGGGATGGATCAGTACCGATCCATCACTTTGATGGATTCAGGTTGTTGATTCAATTTATAATAACTTCCAAGTTTATATTTGCTCATATATATCGTTGAACCAAAAAACTGGAATTAGTACAATTTTATTATTTTAGAGACTACTTTTACCCTTACTTTCCAAATTCAATTATATGCAACATTAAACCAAAGTTAATCATTCACAGATTATGTAGGCATGGTTTATTAATTCATTACATGTAACGATCCTAAATTTTTGAACAATTTAATTTGTAAATATTCAATTTATTTTAAATATTTAAATGATAATTTGACTTAAATTTCAAATTATCAGAATGAATTGGTGATTAAAATTTAGAATTTAATCTATTTAAAAGTTGAATAGAAATTTGAATTTTGACTTTGAAGTTGAAATTTAATATTGAACTTATATTTTAAATTTGAATTAATGATTTAGAAAAATAGTTTGGATTTAAAATGAGAATGAAAATATAATATGAAAATAAATAAAAATAAAAATATATATGTATATAATAAAAAAAAAAATACTAGATGAAATTTTTAACAACATAATTTTAACAAGATAATTTTTTTTAAAACAAAACTAATTGAATTTAAAAAAAAAGAAAAGAAAAAAAAAAGAAAAAAAATATAAAGTAAATAAATATAAAAATAATAATAAGTAAACCTTACTTTACTTTGAGCATTCCTCCATACCTTCAACATACCGTGTTCCATGCCGTGACCATGTTTTTATTCACGTCTTCCTTTCTATTTTTATAACCCTACCCCTCTCCACTATCTTCATTCATTACGAAAGAAAAATAAAAAGAAAAAAATGGCGGCCGTGTAAATCTTCTTCGTTCGCCTTCAGAAAATTGGGGCTTTGCAAAATTTGGGCTTAAATTCGAGTTCGACTTGTTTATTCGTCTTCGTGTTGCCGGCTTCGACTTCAAATCGAAGGCCTCGACTTCGAATCTCTTGCGTGCCCCAATTCGTGATAAAGGTGAGTCCTTTAGGCTCACGGTTGATTTTTACGCAAGTATTTAAATTTGTTTGGATTGATTTCTTGGTTTTATGCTATGAATGCGTGTTGTTTTGCTTCCATCTGTCGGTTAATTTGCAAGTATAGGAATTGTGGGTTATTCATTATCATTTGCTCGGCTACTTCGAATTTTAAACTGATAGGAACAGATACTACACTTGATGTTGGTTGTTGGTTGTTGTTTGCTATGAATTGCTTTGTAAATTTGTTATTTAAACTGATGAGGACAAATACTACTAAATATAGTTTTTTTTTTTTTAAATTGATAGAAACAGATGCTATTAATTTTGACTTAAACTGATGAGAAACAGATGCTATTAATTGTGTTTAAACTGTTGGGAACAGATTCTACCCAATTTTAAAATTTTAAACTGTTAAGAACTGATGAGAGCAGATGTTATTAGTTTAAGTTTTAAACTGGTAGGAACAGACAGTAATTGTGATTTGTTTTAAACTAATAACCACTGATACTTTCATAACTTTGTTCTTTTTAAATTGATAATAACAGATACTATTTGGGTTGTTTTAAAATTTAGACAAGAACAGATACTACTTGGTTCTGTTCTAATTCTAATAAGAACAGATACTATTTGATTTTTGTTTAAAATTGGTAAAACAGATTTTACCCAATGTTGTTTTAAACTGTAAGAACAGATGCTATGTTATCTTGTTATTAAATTGTAAGTGCAGATGCTACTAAAATGTTTGGTTTAACTAAGTAGTTGAGGTGCATAATTGTTTTTTTTGTAATAAAGATATGTCTTGAGTATTGCATGCTTACATCTGCATGTTTTGTTTGTGGCATTCATGTCTGTTTAGTTGAGTTGCAGTCTTGTTCAAAAGTTTATGCATACTTGTTCTTCATTTAGTCCACTGTATTAAGTTTGGAACATGGTTATTTCATTATGTGTCTGCTATACATATGACTGTCCATCCATGTTGCATCCATGCTGTTGCACCTGGTCATTAGTGCACTGCTGTGTCATTTTGGGTTTTGCTTGTTGCACCTGGTCACTGTGTTGCACTATGCTATGCTGTGTCACTACTTTACTATTGTTTTGTTGACATCTCTGATTTTATTTTGGAAATTTTGATTTTTGAGATTTTTGGAGTAAGCAGAGTAATTTCTGATCTCTCAACAAAATTTGCCATCAACAATAAATGGTTGTCAGACAATCCTACTTGTTGAACCTGCTTTCGACACAATTTTTTTCTTTCCTGTTCTTATTTCATTTTCTGCTCCTCTTCCATGCTTTTTAAAATACATACTGAAAATGCAAAGACACAAAACTTGAAGTCCAAACCAAAAGGGTCTGTGCTATCATGCATGAAGTAATTTTTTGTTTCTACAGGCAAATCATTGTTGCCTCATTTTTTATAAGACTTAACAAATAACTGAAAGATGTAACACAATTTTAGTCAGAACCAAAGTTGCAGGAGCACTGCTGCCTTGCCATATTAATTTTTATATGTTCATCTCCAATGATTTCATTTTGAGATTTAAGTGGCATTCCATCTGCTAATATTTGATGTTTCATGACACTGTTAACTCAGCAGCGAAATTTCCAGTTTTAATGCACGTAGTTGCATTTTGTTTTTTTTTTAAAAAAAAACTGTAAATATTTGTTTTGTGAATATTTGCATTTATTTGCACCAAAAACTGCATATTTTTCGAAAATACTTCTATATGTGTTTCCAGAAGCCACTTTTTGCCTCTGTTGCCTCTGTTGTCTGTGTTACTTCTGTGTTACCTCTGTGTTGCCTCGGGTTTGCCTCTGTGTTGCCTCGGGTTTGCCTTTGTGCTACTATGTTGATCACTGAGTTGTTTCACTGCACTTGCTTCACTACCCGTGCACGATCCGTGTGCATTTTTGCTGCCTGCCCCTTATTCCCTGCCATACTTGTTTCACCTGTTGCTTCCATTTTGGGACTCTTTGATATGTTGTATTTTAGTGCATACTACTGTCTGCACTTGCTTACTTTTGTGTACATATGTTACATAGTGCATATTACTGTCTGCACTTGGGTATATTTCTGAGTTGCCCACTTTGAATCACTTTATTTGTGGTCTTCTGCTTCCATGGTTGCAGCCTGCTCTTGTGGTCCTTGTTTTGGTTATGTGCAGTGATTTTGTATTTGGGCTGTTTGGATTTGTTGTGCACTGCATAGTGCCTTGCCTTGTCTGTTTTGGAGTTATGCTTGTATACTTGCAGTGATTGTCTGATTTGCGCTCGCACGCGTGTTGGCGAGGCAGTGCACATGTGTGCAAAGTACACGTGTGTACTGCAGCCACACGAGATCGTCAGATTTTAAAAAGTTAAAGTTGTTAATATGAAAATCCGTAATAGATTAAATTGATTCATGTGATCCATTTTATTCAGTTCATTGCAAATTTATCTACTTGAGTTAAGATTAATCCTGACTCGAGTGTTTTTGTGTTTTGCAATTAACGCTCGGGTCAGACCGAGTATTTTTTCAGCTTGAAGATTTTCAGGCCGCGAAGTTAGAGAGAGGGGGATTAAAGCACTCTACTAAAGTTTTCAGTAAAATTTTTCTTTGTACTCTAAAAAGATATATTCCGCTGTATAAAAATTTAATGCATTGTACAAACTCTGATATATGTATGTAAGAAAAATTCATTTATGAATAATATTATGATTATTCTGTGATTCTGTGGCTGATTCTGTTTAAACTTTATAAACTGACTAACAATTCGTCATTTTGAACGTTTCTAGTTGGTTTAATTACCGACTAGAGACGGTCAGAGCGGCGGGTCGTTACAAAAGTGGTATCAGAGCTTTGGTTTACTCAAAGCTCAGTTTATGATGTTTAATATGAATAGTTACTAGAACCACTATAAAGAAAGTGCTTTTCAAATTTAAAAGAAGTATGAAATTGTTTTCTTTAAAAACAAAAAGTATTTTGGAAAGTTAAAATTATTTTGAAAATTCCCCTCTCTAAATGTGAGTTTGCGATAGTTCTATTCGGTGAGGTCTCGTTAGATTTGAGTTTCGATCGTTCAGAAACTCGTTATCAAATTATTGAGATTATGAAAAATGAAATATGAGTAAAGTGAACTTATAAATTAGTGAATTGGTTTAAATTGGTTTAAATCAAATAACTTGAATATTTCGAGTAAGAATTGTGAAATAAATTGACATGTTAATTTGGTTATAATCAAGTGGATTATTGAACTATAATTTGGGAATTTGATTCTGAATTCTTTTGAGGAATTGTTTTCAAATGTGAAGAACGAATTGTTAAATGAATGGATTATAAGTATTTAACTTATAATATGAACTTTTGGGTATATAACTGAGTTATATAAATGAATTGAATTGAATTAAATAGAATCAATAAGAAGATTTATAAATCGAAGTTTTATAAATAGGAAAAGAATTTATGAAGATTGTTTATAAATTCGAAAACAATTGAATTTGATAAGTAAATTGTTATAGCTTATTAGAGGAGATATATCCACGATTTTGGACAGTGGGTAATCCTTTAAAAAATAAAAATAAGTTGTAAAAATGATGAAATTGGTTGACAAAGCATATTCACGATTTTTGACAGTAAATATACTATTGAATAAAACAGATATGTTTTGGGAAGTGATATTATGAAATGAAATTTAATTGTTGATTTAACTGTATGAATCAAACTAATTTCGATGTGAAGTTTATATTTTAAGTTTAGACTATTGTCTAAAATGGTTAATGTGGAAATATGAATTTAATGGAGCTAAATTGATGAACAATTTACTAAAGAACTAGTTGACTATTTTTGAAATAGAAAGTAAATGCAAAGTTCAAATAGAATTTAAATTCCAAATTTGAAGTTGTCAACATGATAATCCATTATAAGTTTAAATAAATTCAGTGATGAATTTGAATTTAAACGTGCGGAAAATTAAATTAAGTGAAAAACTTAATATTGAAAAGTTTGAAATCGGTTTAAAACCAATATTGTGAAAAGTATGAGGAATTCAAACTATGAATTAAGTGAAGTTGAAAAAGTTAATAGTTTTAAAAGAGTTTTAAAATGAATTAACTATCGAATACATAGATTTCAACACTCATTGTTGAAATAGACGTTTTTCGAGAAATTAAGGAAATGGTGGACTATAACTCTATTGTTATAGTAAATGGTTTCCGGAAGGAAATGTTATTTATAGTATTGGGATTTATATATTTATCTTAAATCCGAATCCCTATACTAGTGATTTTGAGTTGTCGTAACGATGTTTTACGTAACATTCGTTTTAACTCAAATAAATGTGATTAAAAGAATGATTTCCTTAAAGAGTGAAATATATACTTAATTTTGATTCAAGTATATTGAATATTTTCAAAATATTGAAAATGAAAGAATTTGTGAATTACTTATTATTGAATAAGTATGGAAATATTTTCCAATGTGAAATGAAAGGTTTGAAATTTTATCTTTTAAAGATAAATTGAGAAATGAATATTTGAAATTTGTTTCAAATGGCTAAGTGTGAAAATTATATATCTTGTTAAAGATATTATTTTGAGAAATGTGAACGATTAGTTCAATTTGGAAAGATATTATTTTGAGAAATGTGAACGATTAGTTCAATTTGGAAATTTTTCAAAGATTGAATCTAGAGTTAAATTGAGTTTAACTTTGACACCAAAAACAATATAAGTTCAGCTTTGAATTTTGGATAGTCGATTGGGATTGTATGTCTAATATTGTGAATTGATGACATATCATTTGATCTCTATTAAATATATATCTGTGGTGGCGGAGAATTTATTCTTTTAGCTTAACACCCTTCTCTGAGACGTACGAGCTTAGAGGTTATATATCGATAGACATCAATTATGTGTTGAGAATTGACGATGTAACGTGAAATCCAAATCGAATGTGAAATCGATAATGAATTGGATTGTGAATGTGAATTAGGTTTGAGATAACCTTAAATTTTCAAATCGATTGAGAGGAAAATTTTAAACGTGATAGAAAATTTTGAATCCTCTATTTGTTGTGAATGTGAAATGAGTTTTCGTAACTTATATATGTGAATATAATCGAAAACTAATCAGTTTAGAAAGTCATTATTATGAAAATCCGGTGTAGGGTTACATAGATATGATAAGTACGAAATGTGAATGAAGTACTATATGTATATGACATATGTTTTCTAAAAACTGAGGATATGGAAATGTACCTTCCAATTTATTATGTGTGAAGGTGATTGGAACTCGGTGGAGTGTCCATTGTAAATCGTAGCTACGTAGAATTCCCTTAGTGGAATGTCCAATGGGACTGATTTGATATCCCATTGTGTTGGGATTATGTGATTGATGCTGGCGTAATTCGAGGGGTGTGATACCTAAAGTTACAAGCGATTCCATTGAGATAGTGGCGCAACCGCCGAGTAAACTGCGATCTGGGAACCGAAGCGTAATTCGAGGGGCGTGATGCCTAAGGCTACGAGCGATTCTACTGAGATAGTAGCGTAACCGCCGTGTGGACCGCGATCTAAGGCGACAACCATGGCGAAATTCAGGAGTGATGAGAAATCTAAGTTACAAGCGATTCTACTGAGATAGTAGCGGAACCGCCGGGTGACTGTGATCCATGGGGGAACGGACTTTCCATATCCATTTTTAAAAGAATTTTTAAAAGATTTTTAAGTATTTTCACTGGGAGTTGAAGCAAGTATGTTTAGTACTTGGAGATTTTTAGTCTTGCGTCTGATCAGCGTATGCCTAAAGTCTGTGAGAACGACGATGAACTTGTTAAACTTTGAGTTATCAAGTATTTTCAAAACTTTAAATAGAAAATCAATAATCTGAAATTAGAATTACATAATTCTAACTTAATGAATTAAGGAAGAAGATCTTTTTAAATATCTTGAAAATCCACAGTTTTGGATAAGATATATTATGCAAATATTTAGCATAAAAGATTTCAAGTTTAAAAATCTGAGTTTTGTAAGTCAAAAGTTTGGTAAAAGACTTTTGTGTCTTGATTATTGAAATCAATAAACAAAACTAGTGAAATGAAATAAATGGAATGAATCCTATATTTATTTATGAGTTTGAAACATGGTGAAATTATGTAGGATATAAAATATCGGTGAGATTTTAGCAATCGTTTTTCCTAACTTATAATTTCGGGACGAAATTCTTTTAAGTAGGGGAGACTGTAACGATCCTAAATTTTTGAACAATTTAATTTGTAAATATTCAATTTATTTTAAATATTTAAATGATAATTTGACTTAAATTTCAAATTATCAGAATGAATTGGTGATTAAAATTTAGAATTTAATCTATTTAAAAGTTGAATAGAAATTTGAATTTTGACTTTGAAGTTGAAATTTAATATTGAACTTATATTTTAAATTTGAATTAATGATTTAGAAAAATAGTTTGGATTTAAAATGAGAATGAAAATATAATATGAAAATAAATAAAAATAAAAATATATATGTATATAATAAAAAAAAAATACTAGATGAAATTTTTAACAACATAATTTTAACAAGATAATTTTTTTAAAACAAAACTAATTGAATTTAAAAAAAAGAAAAGAAAAAAAAAAGAAAAAAAATATAAAGTAAATAAATATAAAAATAATAATAAGTAAACCTTACTTTACTTTGAGCATTCCTCCATACCTTCAACATACCGTGTTCCATGCCGTGACCATGTTTTTATTCACGTCTTCCTTTCTATTTTTATAACCCTACCCCTCTCCACTATCTTCATTCATTACGAAAGAAAAATAAAAAGAAAAAAATGGCGGCCGTGTAAATCTTCTTCGTTCGCCTTCAGAAAATTGGGGCTTTGCAAAATTTGGGCTTAAATTCGAGTTCGACTTGTTTATTCGTCTTCGTGTTGCCGGCTTCGACTTCAAATCGAAGGCCTCGACTTCGAATCTCTTGCGTGCCCCAATTCATGATAAAGGTGAGTCCTTTAGGCTCAGGTTGATTTTTACGCAAGTATTTAAATTTGTTTGGATTGATTTCTTGGTTTTATGCTATGAATGCGTGTTGTTTTGCTTCCATCTGTCGGTTAATTTGCAAGTATAGGAATTGTGGGTTATTCATTATCATTTGCTCGGCTACTTCGAATTTTAAACTGATAGGAACAGATACTACACTTGATGTTGGTTGTTGGTTGTTGTTTGCTATGAATTGCTTTGTAAATTTGTTATTTAAACTGATGAGGACAAATACTACTAAATATAGTTTTTTTTTTTTTTAAATTGATAGAAACAGATGCTATTAATTTTGACTTAAACTGATGAGAAACAGATGCTATTAATTGTGTTTAAACTGTTGGGAACAGATTCTACCCAATTTTAAAATTTTAAACTGTTAAGAACTGATGAGAGCAGATGTTATTAGTTTAAGTTTTAAACTGGTAGGAACAGACAGTAATTGTGATTTGTTTTAAACTAATAACCACTGATACTTTCATAACTTTGTTCTTTTTAAATTGATAATAACAGATACTATTTGGGTTGTTTTAAAATTTAGACAAGAACAGATACTACTTGGTTCTGTTCTAATTCTAATAAGAACAGATACTATTTGATTTTTGTTTAAAATTGGTAAAACAGATTTTACCCAATGTTGTTTTAAACTGTAAGAACAGATGCTATGTTATCTTGTTATTAAATTGTAAGTGCAGATGCTACTAAAATGTTTGGTTTAACTAAGTAGTTGAGGTGCATAATTGTTTTTTTTGTAATAAAGATATGTCTTGAGTATTGCATGCTTACATCTGCATGTTTTGTTTGTGGCATTCATGTCTGTTTAGTTGAGTTGCAGTCTTGTTCAAAAGTTTATGCATACTTGTTCTTCATTTAGTCCACTGTATTAAGTTTGGAACATGGTTATTTCATTATGTGTCTGCTATACATATGACTGTCCATCCATGTTGCATCCATGCTGTTGCACCTGGTCATTAGTGCACTGCTGTGTCATTTTGGGTTTTGCTTGTTGCACCTGGTCACTGTGTTGCACTATGCTATGCTGTGTCACTACTTTACTATTGTTTTGTTGACATCTCTGATTTTATTTTGGAAATTTTGATTTTTGAGATTTTTGGAGTAAGCAGAGTAATTTCTGATCTCTCAACAAAATTTGCCATCAACAATAAATGGTTGTCAGACAATCCTACTTGTTGAACCTGCTTTCGACACAATTTTTTTCTTTCCTGTTCTTATTTCATTTTCTGCTCCTCTTCCATGCTTTTTAAAATACATACTGAAAATGCAAAGACACAAAACTTGAAGTCCAAACCAAAAGGGTCTGTGCTATCATGCATGAAGTAATTTTTTGTTTCTACAGGCAAATCATTGTTGCCTCATTTTTTATAAGACTTAACAAATAACTGAAAGATGTAACACAATTTTAGTCAGAACCAAAGTTGCAGGAGCACTGCTGCCTTGCCATATTAATTTTTATATGTTCATCTCCAATGATTTCATTTTGAGATTTAAGTGGCATTCCATCTGCTAATATTTGATGTTTCATGACACTGTTAACTCAGCAGCGAAATTTCCAGTTTTAATGCACGTAGTTGCATTTTGTTTTTTTTTTAAAAAAAAACTGTAAATATTTGTTTTGTGAATATTTGCATTTATTTGCACCAAAAACTGCATATTTTCCGAAAATACTTCTATATGTGTTTCCAGAAGCCACTTTTTGCCTCTGTTGCCTCTGTTGTCTGTGTTACTTCTGTGTTACCTCTGTGTTGCCTCGGGTTTGCCTCTGTGTTGCCTCGGGTTTGCCTTTGTGCTACTATGTTGATCACTGAGTTGTTTCACTGCACTTGCTTCACTACCCGTGCACGATCCGTGTGCATTTTTGCTGCCTGCCCCTTATTCCCTGCCATACTTGTTTCACCTGTTGCTTCCATTTTGGGACTCTTTGATATGTTGTATTTTAGTGCATACTACTGTCTGCACTTGCTTACTTTTGTGTACATATGTTACATAGTGCATATTACTGTCTGCACTTGGGTATATTTCTGAGTTGCCCACTTTGAATCACTTTATTTGTGGTCTTCTGCTTCCATGGTTGCAGCCTGCTCTTGTGGTCCTTGTTTTGGTTATGTGCAGTGATTTTGTATTTGGGCTGTTTGGATTTGTTGTGCACTGCATAGTGCCTTGCCTTGTCTGTTTTGGAGTTATGCTTGTATACTTGCAGTGATTGTCTGATTTGCGCTCGCACGCGTGTTGGCGAGGCAGTGCACATGTGTGCAAAGTACACGTGTGTACTGCAGCCACACGAGATCGTCAGATTTTAAAAAGTTAAAGTTGTTAATATGAAAATCCGTAATAGATTAAATTGATTCATGTGATCCATTTTATTCAGTTCATTGCAAATTTATCTACTTGAGTTAAGATTAATCCTGACTCGAGTGTTTTTGTGTTTTGCAATTAACGCTCGGGTCAGACCGAGTATTTTTTCAGCTTGAAGATTTTCAGGCCGCGAAGTTAGAGAGAGGGGGATTAAAGCACTCTACTAAAGTTTTCAGTAAAATTTTTCTTTGTACTCTAAAAAGATATATTCCGCTGTATAAAAATTTAATGCATTGTACAAACTCTGATATATGTATGTAAGAAAAATTCATTTATGAATAATATTATGATTATTCTGTGATTCTGTGGCTGATTCTGTTTAAACTTTATAAACTGACTAACAATTCGTCATTTTGAACGTTTCTAGTTGGTTTAATTACCGACTAGAGACGGTCAGAGCGGCGGGTCGTTACATTACATGTATATATTTAAGTTACTACTCCAAAATTACTTTCAGGCATAAATCAACATATTTACAATGATATAAATTCCATATTATATAAAAATATATTATTTCCCACCCACCTTTGAGCTTTCCAAATCTCCAGATCTAAATCTTATTACTTCAGTATGACTCCCTTTTTCTCAATAACAGAATATATACTGCTAGCATATATATATATATATATATATATATATATATATATATATACACATACATATTAGAACTTTAGATCTGAGAAGAGATTTGAATTTAACTTGGATTTAGATTTATAATTACAATTTACCTTGGCTTTGGCGGTTTGATTTGATCCTATTCTTCTTCTCTATTATCATTCTCTATCCTTTATTTGTATGTACGTATATAGATTATAGTTTTATTTAGATTTAAGAATTTGTAGGGAAAAGAAAATGATAGAGCTTAGTGGAGCTTCAGAAATTATGAGAGGAAAAGTGTGAGGTTACGCCTGTATTTATAGGGGTTTGAATCAATGTCAGCCATTAGATTATTCTATTTTAATTTTGAGTCATTCAACCTAGGTTCAATTCACAATGCCAGGCAACTAATGGTCGACCGCTACCCTCTATTGGTCGACTGGTCCAAATGAGGGTCAACTAGTTATCCTATTTTTCCATGTGTTCTTTAGTTTCCCAAATTACGTTATTCTTTTATATATTTAAACGATTCGATTAAAGTTTATTATCCTTATAGCTTAAGTAAACTTATATATCAATTAACACTAACTGATGTCAATTAACATTGGTTAATTATATTTATTTCTTTTATTACATGTATAAATATTTCCGATTAGAAATATTCAAACGTTAATAACATTTTCGTTTGAACTCCAATCAGAAAACTTTATATATGAAAACTAATCAAAAAACTGCTATGAATACAATGGTGTAAGTTTCATAGCTAAATTATGATGTTTGAAAATTTTCCATTTTTGGCTTCCTAATTATTAATTAATCTCCTTTTAATATATTTTCATTAAATTTATGAGGTGTTACATTCTCCCCCATAAAAGAATTTCATCCCGAAAATTCCTCAAGAACTGAATCATATAACCTAACCTGCGACGTATCTAAGATATCCAATCAATTGTATGCAACAAACTTTGCAGCTAACAGTGTACAAGTGCATGGTGTATCACAATATATATAAAATGTATGTTGAATAATACTAAACCGACAACCCCTTATATGAATGCATTCTTTAAAACAATTTTGAAAACCTGATGAAACAACCTATATATATTGGCAGTTCTATATGTATGCAAATTTTGAAAATCAAAATATTTATTTTTCTTGTCCAAATTTTTTCATATTTCTTCGAATACAAGATAGTTCAACCAATTTTTGCATTCAATCTTTACCATCCAATACCTAGCACACTGTTGGTTGTATCCAAAATTTAAAGAATAAATTAATCTTCTAAACCTTTGTTCTTATGGTGGAAAATGGTTTAGATGGAGAATTCCATATTTGCATCCTTCTTTCATGCACACATTCCGATGCACTTTGGAACCTTCTCTATTGTCCCTAATTGTTTTCCAACTTTTCCACATAGAATCCACAAAAGGAAATCCCCTTTTAACCTTTTTAAAAATAATTAAAACAAGTGTGTTTACCTATAGACAAGGTATGGAAAAAGAATTCCCAAGGCTAAAACAACTTTTTCCCTTATCACTACCTTTTACTTTACTATCATTTCTACTGCATAGTAAAATTCATACTTGCTAACACGTCAACTTTTTCCCTATACTAAGCATGTGGCATTTCAAATATAGAAATTCCATCCTTTTCGTTCAAATTTATTTCAATTAAGTTTTAGAGATGGTTAGAAAATTTAAAAATAAAACTTACCTTTTTTCAAAACTTTTACAAAACATTTTTTATTAAAAATAAAGATTTTTGAACAATTTGTATTTCTAAAATATTTGATTTTATCTTTTCAAAACAAACTAAGACACATCCATGCAGTAGAAATTTAGTCAATGAGTTAACGGCCATGATAGTCTCTTTCGACTATACTGTAATTTTAAAATTTCTAAAATCTTTTCTTTTAAGCTAGAACAACAACCATCACACATGTTTACTTATAAATATCAATTTTTAAGATACCTGTTAGTGACCCGTTGTCTCGCAACAACCTTTCCCTGCCATTCGCTTGCTAAGTTTTATGTTCCGAAAATTTTAAGATTTTTTGGACTTAACATTATTTTACTTTTAGTAGATAATAAATTTTATAATTTATTTTATAAACTTCTAGTTTTACTTTGAATTAGTTAAGCGTCTACATGAGATCTCCTCACTTACATAGTTTTCTGATAAATATAACGGTTCCAGAAAGCCAATTTAAAAGGAAATTTTCTCACAATATCATACGTTTTTTATACAACAGAAATTACTAATGCTTATAACCCAAACCTAAAAGAAACAATTGTTGGAAGTTTCCCTTCAACATCAAGTGACATTAATGATGTTGTGGCCATATCACCTCTCACTTAAATTAAATGAACCTTTCTAAGATGTCATTATACTATAAGCCACATATTTTAACTTTCCTTTTTAACGACTAATGCATAAGGTCCATCCATTACTTCCATTATCGGAACCAATTATATTACTATCCTCTTTTTAATCCAAATCTCTGATAGTTTTCTTAAACCTTGGTACAAGCTTTCTTTATTTTTAATCCTTCATGCGGGTATACTTTAAAATTAGCATAAATGTAATTTTATACCATTTTCCATATCTACTTTATGGCCTTCAAACATGTTTAATGAAACATTCTTAGGCTCATACAAATATTCCTTATATTCTACAGGGGTCCACTATTGCTACTCTATAAACATTCATCACTATTTTATTCATAGCCTGGATTTTACCCCATCTTACCAAGGCTATTATCACTATCTACTCCATATTAAAATTTTAATTTGGTTTTTGCTATTTTTCTAAATTAAAACTTCGCAATTATAAAGTGTTTAATCCTAAAAAATTTATCTTTAAAAGCACAAACTTAGTAACTTTTTGTTAAATCCAAAATAATTTGGCGTCTTAACTTTTAAAATATAATTAGAATTTATCGATTAAGTTTATATATTAATTTTAAAAGAAAATGTTAGCAATTAAATTTTTAAAGATCCTTTCTTTCTTTTTAAATAAGGGTCAAATTTTATTACATGAATGGTAATTCAAATCAAATTTTCTTTTAAAACCTTCTAATAATAAAGATTTTATTTCTCAAAAGTGATATTTTTAACTCAAATTATTTATTAAGTTTTGTATTCCAAAACACAATTTTTTTTATATCAAACCATTTTTTTCAAAAAAGCACTTTATAGTGTTTATAAAACATCATTTCTAACTTTTACTAAAAACTAGTGTAGACAAAGGCAACCTTTATCCTATTGCTTTCCTAATACTCATGCTACTTCCACTTTAAACATTAGCGGAGGTTCTAATAGCATATAAAGGGGACTTCTAAAAGGTATGTGTAATACTGTGCATATTTGTGGAAACTATGCATTTTTCTTTCTTTTAGTTTCCTATATTGTTTTTTATTACTAACATTATTTCATATAAGTTTCTAACATTATTTCTATTGGTATTTCACAATGTTACCACTATTTAAATTACTCTTATTTAAATAGCTCTTCTTTATATAACTTTTCTTCCAATTTACAATCTTCTTTATTAAAACATTGCAATGTGTTCGCCTATTGCTTTATTTTTCAGTTCCAATCTTCTTTCAACATTCTATTTATCCCATTTTAAACTTGTACTACTTCCTATTATTCACCCCTAAAAAGAATTTCACAACTTAAAAAAAATTCATTTTAGAAAAACCAACGAGCTATATACGCTCTACTATTTTGTTTCGAAATGAATAATTTTTTACAAAAACCCATTTATTGAAATTTTCGATATAACTAATTTTAATTTCTACTAGAAATTTTTATTTAAATAAAATGTATATATTTTCTTTTTTGAAAATTTAATATTTACCTACTTTTCAAAAGTTAGGTTTTTCTACCGTCAAATAATTTCTTTGAAAATCATTTCAAATATATTATTTATATATTTTTCTCAAACTTTTGTATTAATTCTTTTATATGGGGTCAAACACAGAGTGGATTTTTATTTGTCACTTCATCTGGATTTTCTTCTTTTCTACGTACTTACCGACTTATCTTCTTTCAATATATATTAAATATCCGGTCATAATATTGGAGTGATTACTACACACCTTCTTTTGGGAACTTATTTAATTCTTACTTCCGAATATCTGCCACTTATAGATTCTTCATTTCTTATTTATCTGGACCTAATGTACATCATTAATCGCCAATCCTGTAGGGATCTACAACCATAAGGCAGTTTGTGCTATACAAGGGACTCAAGTACTATCTAGCTTTAGGGGCTCTTTCGTATGTCACATTCATGCTCCTCTTAAGTCAATGTCTTTCAAATTCTGTGAGGTAATGGGATAAGAGTATATCTTCAACTTCATCTATTTTTCCAACTCATAACCACAATATCCATCTTTTCGGTATATGGTTGCACTTACTTCTATAATCAGAATTTTTGCAGTGTTTGGTGTATAATATATATAATTATGGGTAAACATACAAATACGTTCATTCAACATATCCTAATTCTTAAGATCGACTAACCTAAGCTCTGATACAAATGCAACGACCTGCATCTTAGTTGGCCTGAATTTTCGCTAAATCGAAAACTCAAATCCGCAAAAGTATGAATTGTTGGAATTGTTATCTTACAAATAAATAAAAGTATATCAAAGCACTATCGATGAAACTCACAGCGGAACAGTAAAGTATAATAAAACATATGATTACTAACTAAGCTTGATATCTTTGACCTCTAGTTCCCTATTTGTGAGCATGCGTAAGGAAAGTTGTCCTTCCACCGTTCCCATCTTGTACCGATACATGTCCCACTAAAGCTATCATGTGGGTTGTAATGAGGTGGGAGTCAAAACAACGTTCTAGTGATGCACTTTAGACATAACACTAGTTTATGTTAATTGTCTTCCATTGCGTATTATGTCTTTTGTTTTTCTTTAGTCATCTTGACTTCATGTACACGTATAATGCATCTTACTTGAAGTAGATTATAACTACATATATGCATGTGTTTGTATAGTACCACAGCCCCCTATTTGGACCAAGATACTATTCCCGTTAGTATCCATAACCCAGCATGTAACACCCCACAAAAATTAATAACAAACTAATTAATAAAATTTATAATAAGGCTAAAAATGAAAATTTTGTAAATGTTGGAATTTTGATATGAAATTTATGCCATTGCATTCGTGGCAATTTGCTGATCAATTTCCATGTATAACATTTTAAACATAGAGCTCAAACGAAAAAGTCGTTAACATTTGAAGTTTTCGGACTCAAATTAATTTAAATAGAATTTAAATTCAAAATAAATAATTAATGCTTAAGTTTTAAATTGAAAAATTAATGGTAGTTATACTTGGGGGTTAATTAAACATTAACATTAAATATTTATTGAAGAATAAAATAAATTATCAATGGCAATAAAATAAACGTTCCCAAAATACACCGCCTAGGCAGGAGTAATCGACCGGTGGTCACGGTGGCGGCTAGGGATTTTCGCACTCACAAATGGTTTGGATTTTATTATTGTAAACCAACTTAAATCCGACGATCCTGGTGCTTTCTAGCTCCTACAAAAAAAGACCTTAGCCCCCTCACTTTTATTCACAAATTATTTTGAGAACTAAATGAAACTTTGTCGGTCACCCTCTTTAAAGATTCAGAAATTTTCTAGAACTTTAGGTAAGAAAGTTTAGGTGTTTAGTATTCAATTTCTGATCATATTATTCTCTAATCCCTGAAATTTTGAATTTAATCTATATACAACCCACTTGTTGTATATCTCTACAGGATGAGATCTGAAAAGAGATTTAAGTGGCTGAGAACAAATCCAAGAGGAAGAGCAAAGGACCTTTTGTAAGTGGAAATATTAGTCTTTCATATTTTAGTAATTGTATAGTATAACTTAAATTTGATATATGTTTTGGGGAATTTTGTTTACGAAGACATCACATTAAAAACCCAAAATTCCCCTAAAGAGAAATGTCAATTCCTTTAGAATCTTAATTATTCAATATTAAATTAGTGGAATTGTATAATTATTACAATTTCACTATTTTATACTCTATTCCATGGACTGTCATTTTCTTTTGATTTGATTAAGGGTTTTAAAAGGAAATAACTTAGGAAAGGGTGTCATGACAAACGAGATTTGTGACCCTCGAAAATCGACATTAACACATCCTCGGTATTTACGTGCTGCAAATTCAAGTGCCGGAAACCCTAATCATTAAGGGTAGAAAGAAAATAAAGAGACAATAGAATCTTACACGAATGGAATAACATATATTATTTCAACATATAATCTTTACAATGGAAAATTTTAAATACATTTATCAGAGTTTAATTTAACATTAACATGAACAGTTATAAATATCCTTCCTTAGAAATGCAGAACACAATAGTACATGAGTGTGGTGGAAAATAATAACAATCTTAAGAAAAATCTTCTAACTCCATGCTCCAAGCTCCTCCAAAATGCTCCTAAAAAAACATAACTACTAAGCTACCCAGAAAAATAGGGCACCAGAGTTTAAGGGAAAAGGAAAATATGCTCCGGGTCAGTCATGGGATTGGCGTGAGAAACTCAACATATGAGTTTTTGAAAATAACAGATATCTTATAAGACCACGCCACACATAAACATGGAATGCATTTTTACCTTATGATAACCAAATCATTCTATGTAAAATCCAATGATATTATTTTCGATGTATTCTTTTGAAAGCACTTTTCAAATAAACAAAATAAGACAGCCGAAATTGTTACATTAGTTAAATTTGAAGGTATGATAGGTTTACAACTAAAATCGAAGGCACTTATTGGAGATTTGGGTTACCAATAAATAGCAAGGTAAGGGACTACCTCCCGTACAGTGCATCTCTGAAGGGAGCACCAAGGATCGACATCTTTGAAACCTTTGTGAATTGAGATCGACCTTTCCAAAACCAACAAATGGTATGGATAGCACCAAATATGACATCACCTCGGCCGTTCCCGACCTATCCGAGAGATCTCATACCATACACCACATATTTTTTCACCCGACATTATAGCAGGTGCAAAATAAATCTATAAAGCTGAAATCATACTCTAATTGTTGTGATCCACCTAGCCCAAAAAAAACCCTGTTTCACAATTCTTCAGATATGAGGCTAGAGGTAATGTATACCTTTCTTAGAACTTTTTCACTTAAAATGCCACATTACCATTTCCAACAACACACGATTGAATTCAGTAAAAGTACAACCAATGAGTTCATACATCTCAGAGAAGGGTGTTAAGTATAAGAGGAGTTACCTCCTACACCACCAAACAGATGTATGTTTGTAGAGATCAATGCATTGTGATCTTGGAAATGCAATGTCAGACATCCATCTATATAAGTTGTCTAAGAATAGGACAAACCAAAGGTGCTCTCCTATCACATTCTGTCGAGCATTACCCCTAGGATTAGTAGCAAGTAGGCCTTGCATAGGTTGATCCTAGAATGAAGGGACCAATACTACTTATTTATCTTGGAACCTACCCTGAAATTATCAACAAGCAGTTCTTCCATTATGAAGATTCCCGCTTTCACCTTCATTGTCTTCAACTTATCTTCACTTTCGAACTCGTAAATTGGTTCGAAGTGGTTTTTGGATAAGAATTACTCAAATCCGACCCTGGTTCCTACGAACCAATCATCAAGAAAAAGATGTTAAGTGGATGATTAATATTCCACTAGTTTGTATTCTTTTATCAAAAATATCTTCTTAGAGATATATATCTTTTAAAACCATTTCTTTTCAGTATGTACGGGATCATTAAACCTCTTTTATCAAATCCTTTGGTTACTTAAAACCTTTTTAAATTTTGGAGTAATTCCAAATCACTTCATCCTTTACTTAGGAAAATATCTCCAAATAATTTACTTAAATCTTAACAAAGATTTTCAAATTTTAACTTTCAAACGGGTTAAAAACAATGCCATTTAAGACAACGTTTACTGTAAACCCAAAACAATTAATTTTAAGAAGAGGAATAGAATTAATTCCAAATCATTTATTTAAATATTGACAAAAGGTTTCTTATTTCCAATACAATCTTTTTAATAGGTTGAAACCATGTAACTACGATGGTAAATTCAAATTAGTTAGTATTAAATAAAATGGATCCATAGAAATTATACTAATTCTACTCAACATCAATTTCCATATTCAACCTTTTCCATCGAATAGAGGTGAAATCACCTTTTAAATTCACATGGATACTACGGATTCCCACCTTGGAGTTTAATACCAAGTATGAGAAGATTATTTCTATACAATCCAAGTTGTATTAAATTTGAAAAATTAAATATTTTTTACTTGCCTCCTTTCCGACATTTCAACCTTATCTATTCCTCGCCCAAGAAAGTGGCCAGGTAAGCTAGGGCACTAGCTGCTCCTAAAAATCTCCTTAGTTTAAGACCACCCATCTGAATCTCATGAATAGAAAAATCTGGTCTATTCATTGGCTTTTAGAGCCAAGATTAAATCACTTAATTGTAATAACTTTTCATAAAATCATTTATTTAAAATATTTTAAAATAAATTATAAAACCTTTAAGTCATCATTGAAATAATTAATTATTAATTTGAAAACATTTATAAAATATTTTGAAAAGAATATTCAAGTTTAAGCAATATGTCAAAAGTTACTAAAAGTACCGCAAAAAGTGTTGCGAATAGTGCTTTTAAGCATATTTGATCAAAACAACTTTTCTATCATTTAGAAATCCATTTTTATAACTCAGAACTCTTTTAAAACCTTTTAAAATATTTATAAAATTTATTCTATATTTTTAAAGAATTAAAAATATTACTTTTAAAGATTTTTATCGCTTTGGTTTACAAACTGCCAAAGCGTGACTATTTTGAAAACTTGTTTTGCTCATATTTCAAAATTTAATAAACGAAATCTTAATCATTTTCTTTTGTTTGAAAACTATGGTTGTAAGAGTTTGGAAAATTCTCATTAAAAAGAATTCTGACTCTGAATCTATCTTATAAATGGATTTAACTTTCTACGACGTGAAATCGCGAACTGTCGTTACGCGACGCGTCTATTTTGACTCAATTTTTCATAACTTGTCAAAACTTCACCAAATTGGATTTTAGTGTTTATAAAACATTTATAAACCATTTTAAATGGGGTTTAATGATTCCTTATCACATTTATAACTTGATTCGAAAAGTGATTTCCTTATGTAATACTAACGTGTATTAACGTGACTTGTTTACACGATTAAACAACTATATTAAAACAACCAAACTTGATGATCAAAGCATAGTAAATATCCATAGTAATAATAACACATCATTACCATATATATAGAGTTTCTCACCTTCAATGGTTTCTAACTTCAAGAAAATTCGCTATATTCTCGCCACGATAGAATTAAAGCCGACGAAATCAAGCTTTGGACCTATGAATGGCCTTGACCTATCTTTTAAATGGAATTGGGCTTGGCCTTGGTTGTAGGAGGTGGTGGCCATGGGGTTTGGTGAGGAAAGAAGTGATTTTCCTTGGCTTTGAAGTGGATTGCTTATGTATATATACTTATATAAATTAATTACTTTTTGTAATATTTTTCTACATAATTTCCTTAAGGCAGGAAACCATTGTAAAGCTTGAGATTGCGGAAGAGGATAGAATGACATGTAAAACTATCAAGAGAATGGTGGGTATTTATAGGAAAACTTGGGAAATAAACATCTAAATGTATAATTACTTTTCTCCCCTTGCCCACACCCTCTCGATCCCCTCAAGACGCATGGCAGGGCCACCCCCCGTGCTTCCATGTGTGTGATGATGATGGTATATAACGGAGTTGATGTTTTTTTAGGGTAGAAAATATATTGGATATTTATACTTTTTACTATACATAAATTCTAATATAATAGTAAGTATATTTGTATGTATATATGTGTCCATATATATGTTAGGGTTGCATGTTTATGCTATGTATGCACAAGTGATATAAATAAGGTTGCAACAACTTCTGTTCATTAAACTGTTGAAAATTGGGAAGCCGATTCCGGGTCACATTTTCCCTTAAAAATTAACTTACGTATAAATATTAAAAAAATTGATAACTAATTTCTTATCATTTTTAACTAATCAAAATTATCACCTTTGAATTATAAAACTATATAAATTAATATCAAATAATTTTTTACAAAAAGTGTTGTTATATCGATAAAGTGATACGAATTTTCTTATATTTTCAAATAGAATTATTATAAATGATTTACTATCACAATATAACTAATGAAAATGAATTATTATCATTTTAAAAACAATTATTTGAATAATTACAATAATATTAAATCACTAAATCTTAGTTAAATTCATAAATCAATTATTAAATATGATGCGATTATTGACGATGTCATAAATACATTTTATTCCTAAAAAATAAATAATTTTATTTCATATTCTTATATAAACGAATATGTATGCAGCTCCATGCGAGATTTTTGAAAATTATAGAGCTGTTATTGATAAAATGGTTTTCGGCCATTTTATCGATATTTTTTCAAAGTATATATTTTTGTAAATACATATTCAAAATAAGATTAACATTATTATTTATTATTCAAGACAACATAAGCTATGTTGAAAAGCTTATATTCGAATATTTTAAAAATAAATATAATTTTATCAAAGTGATAAAATTGCGGGTCATTACAGGTGCGTAACGTACTGATTCCTTTATTCATAGTTTGCACTGCTTATTTCCATAATTTAAATAGAAATTTCCTTTTTAATTCTTATATATAGAATTTGAATGGAGCGTAAAAGGATTTTAATTGCAAATTCTATTAATGTTGATTCTGCTATTCTAGTATAAAATAAGTTTGTTATGGATTCTATTTTTCTAGAAGTCTGTTGTCGGATTGGGAATATTAAATATATGGTATATTGCTGATATGGAATTGGACTCATATAAATTTGAATTTTTGACATTTAAACGATTAGTTTAGATCATAATTTGCACGCTTAGAAATATTTTAGGCACACGTATATAAATGTATGTATATGTATATATATATATAATATGTGTATACATACTACGTGTATGTGTGTGTATAATTTAGTGTACAAATAACATATAATTAATAAAATAGTAAATAAGTTGTTAATTAGTATTTAATCTCCTTTAGGAAAGAAATTGATAGTTAAGGTGAAATAGGGGTTTTTCCTTGTGAGGACTAAATAGGGAATGTGGTATGGTGTATGATAGTATGCAAAATGAGAGTAGATTATGATTAAGTTATAGCAATGCGAGGTCAGTCAAAAGCACTTGGAAGTCTTTCTGGTTAACTGGATACCAATAGTGTCACTTTGAGGCTAATGTGAGCATCGACTATAATAAGTACCCATATAGGATGCAAGGCCAATCCTAAAATCTACAAAATTAACCTGCCCAGTTAATCTGGCAACCAGTACCTATGAATAGTCAGACTAATGTGAGAAGTCACAGTTTAGGTTACCGATCACAATATGTATGATCTAATTTGGGGTTGAAGCTAGAAAGTGGTGGATTGAGGGCCTGCCACCTTCCTATTTAAGAAGCATTAAATGTTCAAGGTTAGCAGTTAGGCATGATAGAGGTTGTAACGACCTGGAATTTCATTGCTTTAATTTGAGAATATTTAATTGACTTTAAATATTCAAATAATATATTTTATAATTAAAATAAAACTCTTTTAAATAATAAATAATGATGGTGAAATAGTTTTCAAAACTTGTTTATAAAAATATTTATTTCTAAGAAAAACCGAAAATGTGATCGGAATTCGTTTTTTGAATTTTCGACTTTTCGTTAAATAAAAGTTGTTGAAAGCATTGTGCACATTTGAGTTAAATATTTACTTTCATTTATCAATGAGTTGGCATTAATACATACATATATGTTTATATATGAGATGACATTTTATGAAATGTTTAAGTAAGTTTAAAAATAAAAATAAATATAAAAGTAAAGTGCAACATATACAAAACTTTAGTAAAAGAAGTACTTAAGCATGTTGGAACATGATGTGAAGGGGGGAGACAAAGTGGTTGGCGAAATTTCCAAGGTGGAGGAAGGACATGGTAAGGTGGAGCAAGGGGAGTGGATGGCAAAGTACATGGGTATTTTAGTAATTTACTTTATACATTTCATATGAAACCAAATTTCTTAATTTCCTTTTCATTTTATTCATTTCCATTCTCATGAAAACTTCCATCTTCTTCATAACTCTTTCATTGCTTCCATTCTTAATTGTTAAGTTAAAAATTCTTACTTTCTTTGCTTCCAAATACTTAAAACATTTGTTTAAATTATTATCCTTTACTACTACAACTCCGTTACTCGAAAAGCAAGCCTAGCTCTTCCAAAAACACTCAAGGCCAAACCACCATAGGTCTCCTCCAAAAAAATTATTTTTCCAAGTTAAAACATAGTTCTATGTCATATTCAAGTTTGAAATGAAGGCTCTATGATTTAGTTGAATTTTGGTGAGAAAATTCTCATTTTACCTTAAGTTTAAAACTTTAAAATTTATGAAAATTTATTGCTCATAATTGGTTGAAAAATATGCTGTTTAGGTAATATGATGTATACTTCGATGAAAATTCATTGCTGGATTGGTTAATGGTGTTGCTTTGTATGGATATACATGTGCTTATGTATGTTGTGATTTAGATTAGAAATAGAAATTAAAGTTAAAAGGGTTAGTGAGGGTTGAAAGTTAGGATCTTTTTGTTGTACATTGTGATAGGATATATGTATGTATGTATGTATGTATGTATGTTATGTTCATGCCCTTATAGTTTATATAACATGAAAGGTTAGTATGTTAAGTTATTAATTTCAACATTGAGATCCTTTGATTCAAAAGCTTGTTTTCTAACTTTATTTTGTGGAAATGTTTTAAAAGTGTTTTAAAAATCTTACTGTAATGATCTGCTTTTCTTGAACCTAAAGACAACATTTAAACATCCCCGGTATTCCTGTGTCGATCATTTAAGTATTCGAAAGACAGGCCATTAGGGGTGAAAGAAAGAACAGAATCTCACAAAATGTGATGAGTAATATATAATATGAATAAGTCTTTACAAAAGAAATCATCTTTATTATAAACAACATCAAAGTACACTAACTATTATCAACTTGGACGGTTATAACATACTATTGTTACAATTGCTAACAAATATAGATAAGAACAAAACAAAATAGAACAGCAGAAGAATATAAGATACATGGATATTTTTGGGAGAATCCAGCTCGTCACCTGAAAGCTCCAAGAATCTAGCTACCCGGGCAAAATACATGGGTATTTTAGTAATTTACTTTATACATTTCATATAAAACCAAATTTCTTAATTTCCTTTTCATATTATTCATTTCCATTCTTATGAAAACTTCCATCTTCTTAATATACTCTTTCATGGCTTCCACTCTTAATTGTTAAGTTAGAAATTCTTACTTTCTTTGCTTCCAAATACTTAAAGCGATTGTTTAAATAATTATCCTTTACTACTACAATTCCGTTACTCAAAAAGCAAGCCTAGCTCTTCCAAAAACACTCAAGGCCAAACCACCATAGGTCTGCCTCTAAAAATTTCATTTTTCCAAGTTAAAGCATAGTTCTAGGTCATATTCAAGTTTGAAAGGAAGGCTCTTTGATTTAGTCGAATTTTGGTGAGAAAATTCTCTTTTTACCTTAAGTTTATAACTTTAAAATTTATGAAAATTTATTGCTCTTAAATGGTTGACAAATATGTTGTTTGTGTAATATGTTGTATACTTCGATGTAAATCATTGTTGGATTGGTTGATATGGTGTTGCTTTGTATGGATATACATGTGCTTATGTATGTTGTGATTTAGATTAGAAATAGAAATTAAAGTTAAAAGGGTTAGTGAGGGTTGGAAGTTAGGATCTTTTTGTTGTACACTATGACAGGATATATATGTATGCATGTATGTACGTATGTATGTACGTATGTATGTATCTGTATGTATGTATGTATGTATGTATGTTATGTTCATGCCCTTGTAGTTTATGTAACATGAAAGGTTAGTATGTTGAGTTACTAATTTCAACCTGAGAACCTTTGATTCAAAAGCTTGTTTTCTAACTTTATTTTATGGAAATGTTTTATAAAAGTTTAAAAATCTTACTGTAATGATCTTCTTTTCTTAAACATAAAGATGACACTTATACATCCTCGGTATTCGTGTGCCGATTATTTAAGTATCTGAAAGACAGGCCATTAGGGTTGAAAGAAAGAACTGAATCTCACAAAACATGATGAGTAATATATAATATGAATAAGTCTTTACAAAAAGAAATAATCTTTATTATAAACAACATCAGAGTACGCTAACTGTTATCAACTTTGACAGTTATAACAGACTATCCTTACAATTGCTAACAAGTATAGATAAGAACAAAACAAAATAGAACAGCGGAAGAATATAAGATAGTGAATACGTCTGAGAGAATCCTGCTCGTCACTTGAATGCTCCAAAGAATCTAGCTACCCGAGTATTATAAGAAAAATAACGCTCAAATCAGTCTGGTAAAATCAGCATGAGAAACCCAAATCGCAAGAAATTAATTTATTATTACTTTCAAAATCTTTTAAAATCAGAGGTATCTCGTAAGACCATGCCACACATAAACGCTGACGGGTTTTTACCTTACGATAACCAAAACACTTTTATAGAAAATCCAGTGGTATTATGATAATTTCTAGAACACAAATACGTATCAATCATAGTCGAAATTGTTACATTATTAAATTCCATCATAATAGGCATACAATCAAGTCCGAATACACTTATTGGAGAATGAATTCCTACTATGAAATGGTAAGGGTCTACTACCTAATCCGTACACCTCTAGATAAAATGTATAGGAGGTCACAATGCAATGCACCTCTGCTACTCAGGACCGACCCTACCCCTTACTGGATAGCGCCGAATATGATTACCCTTTGATTGTGATTGAACAACCATAATGAGCCCTGAAGCATACATAGAGATATCGACACTAGATCTTGGGATGGTCATACCCTAATGGAAGCGACCCACATAGCCATACTACACGTCCCTGCATTAGTCATTTTTCGGTTGATGAGGCTTGAGGCTAGAACTGCGTTTTATATAGCAACCATCTTTAACGCTGCCCTCTAGGTAGCAATTCAGTGCCAACATTCTTCCATACAAGTTCGTTCTAGATCTGAACGAAAACGAAGGCACTACCTCTACTACATTCATTTTACAATCACCCTCGAGATTAGTAGCAAGTAGCCCTTGCACTTCTAAAGCTCCATCTTCAACCATCTTTTATGATATCTTTATTTCAAAATGCTTGAGTTGGATTGATGTGATTTTCGGACAATTTATACTTATCCGATCTCGGTCTCTTTGAAACAACATTCGACACTTCCGGTAAAGTCAACCCCGGTTCTTTTGGAAATAATCAGACAATACATAGGAGCAGGGATCACCCCTTAACTGTTTAAGTGGATGGATCTCCCTATTATTTTTCCTAGGAGAACAAAATGAGATTTATACACACATTACAACATCATCGAAGATGACTATGCCATATAACTCACGTGTTTCTCCTAGATATTTCTAGAGTTATATTTTAGTCCATATTTGATAGTCGGTTATTTAACCATCGAATAAATAAACAAGCAGCAATTTAGAGATTCAATTACCCATAGCAATCACTAAGTCTCAAAATAAATCTACCATTTATTTAAAAATCCTTTCAAAAGTGTTTATCAAAAACATTCATATACTTATCTCACTGACATAAGTATATTCATAAAACATTTATGAAAGATTTCTCATTTCCAAATCATATCAAAGGATCAAAACAAATGTAATTTAAATTAGAGATAAAGATAACCTTAAACAATATTCCTTCGGTGTTAAGTGTGGAACGAATGTCCATACCACCAGAATTAAGAAGGCCAGTTAAAGGAAATCCAATCTCAATTCTTCCTTCTATAAATCCTCTTAATAAATCTCTTATATTTACTAATTTCCTTTATTTAAATTCCAAACCCATTTACAAAACTCTTTATAAATCACCAAGTTAAATTTACAAAAATCTTTTATAAATATCAAAACCATTTATATATCTCTTTATAAATCTCTAAAATTATCTAAAATTATTTATAAAACTTCCTTTATAAATACGCAAAATCATTTATAAACTTTCTTATAAATATTCCTTATTTAAAACTAAACTCCTTTAATAAAGTCATTTAATAAAGTCCTTTGATAGACAAATGATTATTTAAAACACCTTTACTATAATCATTTCTTAACTTGAAAACATTATTAAAAGAATGATTGACCTTAAAAACCAAAACGAAGCTTAGTGACCATAGTGGTTCTCATTTAATTGAATTTACTTTTCAAGTTATAACATGAGTATATACATAACAAGCAGATATGTATAAGGGGATCAGCTAACAATAATCAAATTAACATATAGGTAAGGTGTCCAATTTACTATAATAGTAGACGAGGATTTGTTCTGCTAAACACATGTCTAAGTTAATATAATAGCAGAATGAGTTTTTATTCTGCATAAATAAATGTCCACATAATCAACTTGGGAATTATGGCAGAACTGTGATTTATTCTACTAAACAAATGTCCAACATAACTTAATTTGCAGAACATTGTTTTATTCCGCTAAACAGATGTCAAAAACAAGTTAATTAATAGAATGGTGCTTTATTATGCTAAACAGATGCCAAACACAAGTTAATTAACAGAACTGTGATTTATTATGCTAAACAGATGCCATTGGGTTTACTTAAGGACGGTCAACAAAGAAATCCCTTGGATTAAAATCTTCCTTTAAAAGAAAGTCACTTATTGAAAACAAAACCGATCTTCAGAATTAATGTGGTTTAAAACGTTAGAAGTTTTATTAAAAACTTAAATAACATTTAAACTCTTTACTTAATAATAATTAAACTTTTCTTAATAATTAATAAATAAGTATTAAAGAAATAATTAAATAATAATTATATTTTACATAAATATTTAAATAATAGTTAAACTTTAAATAAATAATTAAACCATAGTTAATCTTTAATTAATAATTAAATGATTATTAAAACCTTCATTAATAATTAAATTAATCTTAATCAAAACTTAATTAAAGATTAACTTAATTAGTAATTAATAAATATTTAAACTTTTTCTTAAATAAAATAATAATAATAATTAACCTTTAATTATTAATTAAATAATAATTAATCCTTAAATAAATTATTAATTAATCTTTAATTAAATAACTCATTGTAATTAACTTAATTAATACTTAAGTACTAATTGCCTTTTTTAACTAATGATTAATTCTAATTACCTTCCTTAATTAATAAATTAAATAACCGCTAAATAAATAAATAACAATTACTTATAACTGCACCCACAGCAAATATCGCTATATGACCCAAAATTTCCAAAGCTTGTTTTTATGTATGCAATAGTTAACTAACCTTATTCTTTCCACTTTAACTCACTTTCTAACTTTAGAAATGTTTTGAAAACTAAAAAGTAAAATTTAAACTTTATAAACCCTTTTTAATAAATACTTAAGTAAAACAGTTTCCAAAAGAAAGGGATTACCTTATCGCTTATAGAAAGTCTATATGCTAACCCTTTTTAGCATAAGCAACTTACACACAAGGCCATAATATAAGTTTGGATGACACAATATCAAACCATAAGCAAGGATATATCTTTCCATACATACATATATTTTTAAACTTTGAATTCCGAAGTCGAACTAACTATCACATCCAACTAACATGAAAGTAAAGTTGAAAACTTTAGTAAAAAGAGGTGAGCTTTACTCACCAAAAGGGCTACCAAAAGCTTACTAACTCAAACTATCTTCCATGATGCATGCTATAATTTGCATACAACCTAGATACATGCTTTTAACTTGGGAAAAATGAAGTTTTGGTGGCCTTAGATGGCCAAAAGGGTTCGGCCATAGTGTGGTTGTTGGTGTACGGCTTTGTTTTTGAAGTAAAAGGAGATGAAAAAGGAAGAGGAGGGTTTAAAACAAGTTTTAAAAGAATTAAAAGTGGAAAAAGATAATTTTTAAAACTTTTAAAAAGGTGTGGAAGCCCTCAAGGAGTTTTAGAATTTTAGGAAAAGAAGAAGAGGCTTTAAGAAAAGTGGGAAGATGAAATGGAAATGGAAAAGAAAGATGGAAAATGTTTTTATATAAAATGAAATACCAAAATTACCTAAACACCCTTGTACTCTACCCTCATGTCACTTGTTGCCACATCATCAAGCCATCTCAGCCTTGACCCCTCATCAAATTTTTGAAATTTCATTGTTGCCTCATTGCCTAATGTTTAAACATGCTTCATATAATCTATTGTACTTTTGTCTTCTAATGATGTGACAATTTATGTTAAACATCTTTGTTTTTTTATTTACATTGCATAATAAATCACATCTCTTTCATATTTACTTAAGTATGCATATATAACAAACCATATCCTAAACTTATTTAAAAATGAATAGTATAATTATCCTATAGAGTTTACAACATTTCCGACAACTTTTAGCCGACGAAAAATCCTAAATTCGAAAAACGAATTCCGGTCACATTTTTAATTTTTCTTCGAACTATATGCAACGATCGCGATTTTTCTTTGCCGAAAAACCGAAATGTTATGGGTTTAAGAAAAAGAAAAGGAGAAGAAAGAAAAGAAGATAGTAGAAAATAGAGAGAAAAGAAAACAGAAAATAGAACGGAACTGAAAACAACAGAACAATATCAGAATCTCACAATTCGCAGCGGAACAACATATAATAGATAAATGAATAATCTTTAAACAAAGAACTATATCAGTTATTACATTACATTTCATTACATCATATCATCAGAGTGTACAACATCAAACAATGCAGCGGAAAAGAAAGTACTATATAAACTAGTAATACGCCATGCCATCCAGCTTGCCTCCTGCAACTCCTGAATATCCTGATAAACCTTAACTCTTGACTGCCCGTGTGAAAATTGGTGGGCACCCAGAGTTTAGGAAGGAAAATAATAAACTTCGAGTCAGTCATGTGACTGGTGTGAGAACTCAAAACAGTTTATTTTTCTTTAAAATTAAAATACAGGAATATTTTTAAAATCAATTCGCAATGCTTTTAAGAATGAGACTACCATAAGGCCTCCCGCACACACACACATGCAAACGCAGAATCGGAGGAGATTTCTCCTTATGATAGTCAAAGATGCTTGATACGCATTAAAAAGAACATTTGATATTATTACTAGTGCATAGTGTAGAGAAAATTCATTTCGAAAACAAAGATATAAATCTTAGCCAGCATAGACATTTCGAACTATGCCTACTATAGCTACCGTGTTCAATAGCGGGTTACCGCCATATTCCATGACAGGTTATACAACTAAAACCGTACAAGTTTCGTATTTGAAGGATGGATTTTCCAACAAATGGACAGGCCAAGGAACTTCCCATTGCCACATGGAAACGCCTCTGGAAGGACGCCCCGAGAACCACCGTTCTCCGCTAAACAAAGCCGGGAATCCCTTTTCCCAAGGAATATTACAAACCCTCAGATATGCCACCCCCGGTCCTTTGGAACCTTTCACCGAGCGCTCGTCACCATCATCACACAATCATAACAAAGTGTTTTCAACATGAGTAAGTATCTGGGCTCCATACCATGATACTACCCTTTTCCAAAAGGAATGGTCATAGCCTAGGGAAGCGATCCCTGGAAACCTTGCCGCACAATTCCTGTTTCGACCATTACCGGTTTGTGAGGCTCGACGAAGTCACGTCCACAAAAACATACTTTATACAAAAGCCATGCTTTGGGTCAACAAATGATCATAGAAATGATCACCAAGATAGACGATCAAACAAATGATCCTATCACAAATAATCAACACAATGATCATTTACAGCTACACTCAGCATGTCACGTTACCAAATTGGGAATATATCGCTGATAACTTCAACTATATAACCTCTGAGCTCGTACGTCTCAGAGAAGGGTGTTAAGCTAAGAGAATAAATTCTCCGCCACCAACAGAAATATATTTGAAAGAAATCGGCTTTACATCTCAATTTGTAATGTCAGACATACTATCCATACAAGTCTGTTCCGGGCTCGAACAGAACCGAAGGCACTTACAAAGAAGTCCTTGCAATCCGAATAATCTCTAATCACGTTCGGATTTCCCATCACATATGGAGATCTCAATACCGGGGATCAGCCAGTGCAGAGACAATCAACAAGAAACCCTTACGTTTTCGAAAATATCCGGTCTTCAACACCGATCTTCGAATGCAATTCATAACGACGTATCACATATTCGGAATGGGTTATACGACCCCAAGGTCCTTTCCCGGTTAACCCGAATAGTGAGCGCTTATTTTAGAAAAAAAAATAAGTGTGGCATTCAATTTCAAACAAATCACAACAAATACCTATTTAAAGGTAAATATTGATGGTCGGTTATTGAACTATCAATAGATATGCACAACATCACCAGATTCCAAATAATTTTCCAAATTATTTATTTTCCAAAAATATCTTTATTAGATATATAGTTTTCACACTTCAAAAATAAATCAACATTTATTTTCAAACAAATCCCCTTTTCATTTATAAATCCATAATGAATTTACATTCCCAAAATATCCATGAATAAACGATTTCAATTATTCATTTCAATTTATCTTCAAAAAGATAAATTCTCAACATATTCACTTTATATTGGAAAACATTTCCGTACTTATTAAATAAGTAATTCACAATCCTTTTATTTTCTACACTTGGAAAATATTCTATATACTTTAATCGAAATTAAGTATATATTTCATTCTTTAAGGAAATCATTTTCTTAAACATATTTATTTGGGCCAAAACGAATGTTGCGTAAAACATCGTTACGACAACCCAAAATCACTAGTATAGGGATTCGAAATTAAAATAGATATATAAATCCCAATACTATACAAAACATTTCCTTTCGGAAATCATTTACTATAACAACAGTGTTATAGTCCACTATTTCCTTATATTTCTCGAAAACATCTATTTCAACAATAAATGTTGAAACCTATGGTTTCGAATCTCAACACCTTTTAAAACATCTTTAGATCGTTTTAATTCTATTTCCAACATCACATCCAAAATAATATCTTTAACTTATTATTCACTATTCAAAAACGTGAATATACCTTGTTAATAAATTTCATCACTTCTATTCATTTTATTTTAAAGGATTATTCACTGTTTAAAACATGAATATAATTCCATTAACAAATTACAACTATTCCTTATCAAAATAAGTCGTTGCGGATTTATAAAACAATGTTTATAAATTCTATTTCTATTTATTTTATATCAACTCCTTTTTATAAATTCCTTTATTAACCTATCTCAATTCATATCACAATGATATAATAAAAATTCATATTATAAGTCAAACACTTGTAATTTATTTGTTTACAAAATTATTTCTTTAAACTCCCCAAATTTATAAATCTTATAACTTATAAGATTCTTTTATTTATCCAAAATCTATTCTTTTAAATAACTTTACAAATTTTATAAACCTACTGTTTATAAAATTTTATTTATAATTTCACCGTTATAATTCTATAATTTCATTCATTAATGAAATTCATTCACAATTCTTTCTAATACTTATAAAAGCTCGTTTTATAATTCCAATATTTTTAATTTATAAATATCAATTTATAAATCTTTAAATGTAAAACAATTTGTATTACTATTTTAAAACGTCTTTCAACTCCTTAAAATTTCATCATTTTGATTTATCAAATAATCAAATTTCATAAATTCTATAAATTTTATTCATTTGTGAAATTCATTTACAAATCATTCTATCACTTATAAAAGCTCGTTTTATAATTCAAAATATTCTAAATTTATAAATATCAATTTATAAATCTTTTAATATAAATCAATTTATATTATTACTTTAAACATCTTTAAACTCTTTTATAATTTCATCATTCTGATTTATAAAATAAAAATTTTATAAATCCTATTTTTAAACTTCTTATAATAAATTCAGAAATCCCAGTTCAAACTATTTTATAAAATCATTAATCTCATATCTTCAAAAATCAACTTTTAACTCTTTTTCTCAAAAAAATCATAATTTTTATAACATTAAAATTATAACGTTTATTTATTTAAGATGAATCAATTCCAAAAATATTTTATAAACGTATATTTTTCAAAAATCACTTTAGAAATCAAAATCATTGTTTTTAAACTTCAAAAATTGGATTCGATGATGCAACACATCAATAGTCAATCATGACTTTCAAACATCATATATCATCCATGATAAACAATCAAATATCACAATATATGAAATCAAATAAATATTTGTGAGGAATCCAGTTGGATCCCTCCAACCTGTTTCTCTGCATCCACAGACATTAGCACAATACCATTCCACTTCGAGGTGGAATATCGCGGTATATGGGATTTTATAAAATATTATCCGCTTACTAACGGCGCAATAGGGTCTCATCCGCTATACAATGCGGAAAATCAATCAACTGCAATATATACATATGCCAATATATATATATATTGCTATATATATAATATAATACCAATTCCACTTCAAGGTGGAATATCGCGGTATATGTGTGTAACAAATAACCTCCGCTTACTAACGGCGTATAGGGTCTATTCACATCCAATATATATATCAATCATCATTCAATCATTCAATCAACACAGTCAAGCAAATTTTAAATCTAACTATTTAAAATTTAAATAAACAATAAAATTCCTTTTGAGTGAGAAGTTCTCACCTTTGCTTTTATTAGCAATCCATTATCCATCTTGACTTGATTTTCTTGATTTATACCTTGTATAAATATTTACACAATTTATTAATATTCGAAATAAATCGAATAACCATTTTCATTGGAAAATTTCAATTCATCAGCGATTTTATTTTAAACAAATTTTTCCTTCTTTAAAATTATCTAATCGAAGAATTAAATCTTAAACTAGAATCCCTTTAATAAATTTATTGAACTAATAAATTTAATTTCAACTAAATTTACTTAAATAAATTTATTTAACTACAATTTAATTTTAAAACTAAATTTTCTTCTTTTAATAAATTATTCTTAGTAACACAAAAATAAATTTAGATTTAATTAACTCACCCTATAATTAAATTTATCCAACTAACTATTAAATTTCTTTTTCTTATCAATTAATAATTTTAATTGACTAATCTTAAATTTATACAAATTTTTCTGGTTTCAAATTAAAAATCTGAATTCAAACTGATTTTTCTTTAAATTAAATTTGTTTAACTAAAGGTTACAATTTTAAAACTAAATCCCTTTTTAACAAATTGTTTTTGGCTTTCAAACAATTTCTTTTTAATACTTTGATTTAACAAAAATTAAATTCAAACTATTCTTTATAAATTCAATTTTTGTCGAACAATTTAATTTCTATTTAAATAAATTTTATTAACTAACTACAACATTTTCTTTTATAAAATATCCTTTAGTCCTTAATTACTCATTTTTTTCCAATAATAAATAATATTTTCTTTTGATAAATCATTTTATCAAATAAGTAAAATTTCTAACTAATTTTCCTTTTACAAATTTTTTTTTTTGATTTGAAACTAAAATTTCTCTTTAGTAACTATAATAGATAAAACAATTTTATTATCGTAAACTAAAAGAATACCTTACTGTCATTACTATTATTTTTACAATATATATATAGATGTATTTTTTTATTCAAATCAAACGAAAACAACTTTTATACCTCACGAATTTGCCTCTGCCTGATGCCGCACTCGAGCTCGCGAAGTCCATCGTGCTCACGACCCCACGAATCTCGACGTCACCCTCAACCCCTTGTCGCGCGCAAGCTCGTACGCGCCTCCCCACCTCGAACGCAAACGACGCCGCCGCCGCCGTGAGTTGAACTCTCATAGCCTGCAATCGACTCGCGACCTCCTGATTTCGCGACCCTATCTCGTATCGAGCACCGTAATGAATTTCCCCCCCAATCCCAAGCTTCGAAGCTCGACCGCGACGAGCTGCCGCTCCATCAAAATCATCGCGTGCGGCCATTAATTTAAATTTGATTTGGGAGTTTGTTTTATTTCTGAATGGTAGGAAAAGGAATAGCGTTTGAGTTGTTAACGAGGTATCGGCCATTTATAAAAAAAGAGAAAGGGGAGACGTGCTATTTAAAATCGAATGAAGCAGGGTTTTGCACGATCTTCTCGTGATTATAGGCGTGGTTGTAGGCTGAAACAACGGAGAGTGTTTTAAGGAAGAACGTGTACTGATGTTGACAAATTTTAATTTAAATTCAAATTGAACACGATTAATTTCAACGCGTTTATTTACCGTGCGCTCACATATCAGCTCCGAAAAATACGAAATTTGAAATCCGAGAATAATTCAATATTACGGACCCAATGGAACTGGTTTCGTCGAATTCCGAGACTGTGTCTCGGACAGCTATTTTTGAATATCGATTCAAACGATTATAATTTAAAAACTGAACAATTCACTTTCAATTTCAATTCTGAAGCTTCTATTACCTTCAATATTATCGATATGAATTTTACAAGCCTTTGAAATATTTTTAATTGGCTTAAAATTGAAGATTCAAATTTTTATTCAACTTTCAATAGATTAAATTCTATAATTTAATCGCCATATTCAAAGTTATATTGAAAATTCAATCCAAACCATCATTCAACTATTTAAAATTAATTAAATATTTTCAAATTAAATTGTTCAAAATTCTGGGTCGTTACAATCTTCCCCCCTTAAAAGAATTTCGTCCCGAAATTACAAGTTAAGAAGAATGCCCTTATCCCGTCTACTATTTTTCACAATCCAAATTGTTTTATCAACTCACTAACCTAAATCTTTTTACTAGAGATTCAGTATCATTTCAACTAGCTTTCCAACTTCACTTATAAGTTTCAAACAATATTGTTTTCCTAACAATTCAAATTTAAATTCAAATTCAAATTTCAAACTTTCAAATTTTCTCAAAATTTTTCTAACACCCTAAATTTTCGAAAAATTTCGCCAGCGTCTCCTTTGCGCGGCTAGCTCGGTACGACTACAAAATGGCACCACGGCCCCTCAGAATCAAAAAGAAAAGAGAAAGCCAAGTGGTAGGAGAAGAAAATCATCAAATTTCATACTGAAATGAAATACGTACCTTTTTGTCGAGCAATTTAATTTATCTTCAAAATCAAAATCCCAATTCTATTATGCACCTGTATAACCTGCTAGTAGTAGCATCCAAATCCAATTCCAACATTTAAACTATTTTGCACTCTCCATTACAAAATTTCCAATATATGCTTCTTATACATTTTTTTTTACTTCACTATTGAAGTTACATATCCATTCTTATTCAATTATACATTTCAATTCCATTTGAATTCAATTTTTCAATTCAATTCACAATTTCAATTCTATTTATTGAATTCTATCGATTAACTTTCATTTACTAATTCATATTTCTACTTTAAATTAGTTTCATTCACTAATTCATTTCATTTTTTCCATATTCAATTCATCTCGAATTTACTGAATTACTAACAAAGGGAATTTCAATTTATTTCTTTTACTTACTTGAATTTATATACAAATTCAAATTTATCTTCAAATTTAGCTTGCGACTAAATTTTAATTTAACCAATTCAAATTCCAATTTATTAGTCCATGAATTAATAATTTATCAAGTTAGTTTACTTGAATTCAATCCATTTTATTTCTTATTTAATTCCGTATACTAATGATAATAATTTAATATTATTAACAACCATGCAACCATATACTATAATAATTCATAGAAAATCATTTATTTTCTATACAAAAATAGTTTTGGGCAAAATTATCTTATTTACCTGATTCAAAAACAATTTTATATTCGCTAACAAATACGCGCTCATATCTATTATTACACTCAAACTCATTCTAGAGTACTGCTGACTCTATCTCTAATGAGTAACACCCAACAGAACCATGGTTGTCGCTTAACCATAGGCTCTGATACCAAATGTAACGATCGCGATTTTTCTTTGCCGAAAAACCGAAATGTTATGGGTTTAAGAAAAAGAAAAGGAGAAGAAAGAAAAGAAGATAGTAGAAAATAGAGAGAAAAGAAAACAGAAAATAGAACGGAACTGAAGACAACAGAACAATATCAGAATCTCACAATTCGCAACGGAACAACATATAATAGATAAATGAATAATCTTTAAACAAAGAACTATATCAGTTATTACATTACATTTCATTACATCATATCATCAGAGTGTACAACATCAAACAATGCAGCGGAAAAGAAAGTACTATATAAACTAGTAATACGCCATGCCATCCAGCTTGCCTCATGCAACTCCTGAATATCCTGATAAACCTTAACTCTTGACTGCCCGTGTGAAAATTGGTGGGCACCCAGAGTTTAGGAAGGAAAACAATAAACTCCGAGTCAGTCATGTGACTGGTGTGAGAACTCAAAACAGTTTATTTTTCTTTAAAATTAAAATACAGGAATATTTTTAAAATCAATTCGCAATGCTTTTAAGAATGAGACTACCATAAGGCCTCCCGCACACACACACATGCAAACGCAGAATCGGAGGAGATTTCTCCTTATGATAGTATAAGATGCTTGATACGCATTAAAAAGAACATTTGATATTATTACTAGTGCATAGTGTAGAGAAAATTCATTTCGAAAATAAAGATATAAATCTTAGCCAGCATAGACATTTCGAACTATGCCTACTATAGCTACCATGTTCAATAGCGGGTTACCGCCATATTCCATGACAGGTTATACAGCTAAAACCGTACAAGTTTCGTATTTGAAGGATGGATTTTCCAACAAATGGACAGGCCAAGGAACTTCCCATTGCCACATGGAAACGCCTCTGGAAGGACGCCCCGAGAACCACCGTTCTCCGCTAAACAAAGCCGGGAATCCCTTTTCCCAAGGAATATTACAAACCCTCAGATATGCCACCCCCGGTCCTTTGGAACCTTTCACCGAGCGCTCGTCACCATCATCACACAATCATAACAAAGTGTTTTCAACATGAGTAAGTATCTGGGCTCCATACCATGATACTACCCTTTTCCAGAAGGAATGGTCATAGCCTAGGGAAGCGATCCCTGGAAACCTTGCCGCACAATTCCTGTTTCGACCATTACCGGTTTGTGAGGCTCGACGAAGTCACGTCCACAAAAACATACTTTATACAAAAGCCATGCTTTGGGTCAACAAATGATCATAGAAATGATCACCAAGATAGACGATCAAACAAATGATCCTATCACAAATAATCAACACAATGATCATTTACAGCTACACTCAGCATGTCACATTACCAAATTGGGAATATATCGCTGATAACTTCAACTATATAACCTCTGAGCTCGTACGTCTCAGAGAAGGGTGTTAAGCTAAGAGAATAAATTCTCCGCCACCAACAGAAATATATTTGAAAGAAATCGGCTTTACATCTCAATTTGTAATGTCAGACATACTATCCATACAAGTCTGTTCCGGGCTCGAACAGAACCGAAGGCACTTACAAAGAAGTCCTTGCAATCCGAATAATCTCTAATCACGTTCGGATTTCCCATCACATATGGAGATCTCAATACCGGGGATCAGCCAGTGCAGAGACAATCAACAAGAAACCCTTACGTTTTCGAAAATATCCGGTCTTCAACACCGATCTTCGAATGCAAATCATAACGACGTATCACATATTCGGAATGGGTTATACGACCCCAAGGTCCTTTCCCAGTTAACCCGAATAGTGAGCGCTTATTTTAGAAAAAAAATAAGTGTGGCATTCAATTTCAAACAAATCACAACAAATACCTATTTAAAGGTAAATATTGATAGTCGGTTATTGAACTATCAATAGATATGCACAACATCACCAGATTCCAAATAATTTTCCAAATTATTTATTTCCCAAAAATATCTTTACTAGATATATGGTTTTCACACTTCAAAAATAAATCAACATTTACTTTCAAACAAATCCCCTTTTCATTTATAAATTCCACAATGAATTTACATTCCCAAAATATCCATGAATAAACGATTTCAATTATTCATTTCAATTTATCTTCAAAAAGATAAATTCTTAACATATTCACTTTATATTGGAAAACATTTCCGTACTTATTAAATAAGTAATTCACAATCCTTTTATTTTCTACACTTGGAAAATATTCTATATACTTTAATCGAAATTAAGTATATATTTCATTCTTTAAGGAAATCATTTTCTTAAACATATTTATTTGGGCCAAAACGAATGTTGCGTAAAACATCGTTACGACAACCCAAAATCACTAGTATAGGGATTCGAAATTAAAATAGATATATAAATCCCAATACTATACAAAACATTTCCTTTCGGAAATCATTTACTATAACAACAGTGTTATAGTCCACTATTTCCTTATATTTCTCGAAAACATCTATTTCAACAATAAATGTTGAAACCTATGGTTTCGAATCTCAACACCTTTTAAAACATCTTTAGATCGTTTTAATTCTATTTCCAACATCACATCCAAAATAATATCTTTAACTTATTATTCACTATTCAAAAACGTGAATATACCTTGTTAATAAATTTCATCACTTCTATTCATTTTATTTTAAAGGATTATTCACTGTTTAAAACATGAATATAATTCCATTAACAAATTACAACTATTCCTTATCAAAATAAGTCGTTGCGGATTTATAAAACAATGTTTATAAATTCTATTTCTATTTATTTTATATCAACTCCTTTTTATAAATTCCTTTATTAACCTATCTCAATTCATATCACAATGATATAATAAAAATTCATATTATAAGTCAAACACTTGTAATTTATTTGTTTACAAAATTATTTCTTTAAACTCCCCAAATTTATAAATCTTATAACTTATAAGATTCTTTTATTTATCCAAAATCTATTCTTTTAAATAACTTTACAAATTTTATAAACCTACTGTTTATAAAATTTCATTTATAATTTCACCGTTTTAATTCTATAATTTCATTCATTAATGAAATTCATTCACAATTCTTTCTAATACTTATAAAAGCTCGTTTTATAATTCCAATATTTTTAATTTATAAATATCAATTTATAAATCTTTTAATGTAAAACAATTTGTATTACTATTTTAAAACGTCTTTCAACTCCTTAAAATTTCATCATTTTGATTTATAAAATAATCAAATTTCATAAATTCTATAAATTTCATTCATTTGTGAAATTCATTTACAAATCATTCTATCACTTATAAAAGCTCGTTTTATAATTCAAAATATTCTAAATTTATAAATATCAATTTATAAATCTTTTAATATAAATCAATTTATATTATTACTTTAAACATCTTTAAACTCTTTTATAATTTCATCATTCTGATTTATAAAATAAAAATTTTATAAATCCTATTTTTAAACTTCTTATAATAAATTCAGAAATCCCAGTTCAAACTATTTTATAAAATCATTAATCTCATATCTTCAAAAATCAACTTTTAACTGTATTTCTCAAAAAAATCATAATTTTTATAACATTAAAATTATAACGTTTATTTATTTAAGATGAATCAATTCCAAAAATATTATATAAACGTATATTTTCCAAAAATCACTTTAGAAATCAAAATCATTGTTTTTAAACTTCAAAAATTGGATTCGATGATGCAACACATCAATAGTCAATCATGACTTTCAAACATCATATATCATCCATGATAAACAATCAAATATCATAATATATGAAATCAAATAAATATTTGTGAGAAATCCAGTTGGATCCCTCCAACCTGTTTCCCTGCATCCACAGACATTAGCACAATACCATTCCACTTCGAGGTGGAATATCGCGGTATATGGGATTTTATAAAATATTATCCGCTTACTAACGGCGCAATAGGGTCTCATCCGCTATACAATGCGGGAAATCAATCAACTGCAATATATACATATGCCAATATATATATATATATATATATTACTATATATATAATATAATACCAATTCCACTTCAAGGTGGAATATCGCGGTATATGTGTGTAATAAATAACCTCCGCTTACTAACGGCGTATAGGGTCTATTCACATCCAATATATATATCAATCATCATTCAATCATTCAATCAACACAGTCAAGCAAATTTTAAATCTAACTATTTAAAATTTAAATAAACAATAAAATTCCTTTTGAGTGAGAAGTTCTCACCTTTGCTTTTATTAGCAATCCATTATCCATCTTGACTTGATTTTCTTGATTTATACCTTGTATAAATATTTACACAATTTATTAATATTCGAAATAAATCGAATAACCATTTTCATTTGAAAATTTCAATTCATCAGCGATTTTATTTTAAACAAATTTTTCCTTCTTTAAAATTATCTAATCGAAGAATTAAATCTTAAACTAGAATCCCTTTAATAAATTTATTCAACTAATAAATTTAATTTCAACTAAATTTACTTAAATAAATTTATTTAACTACAATTTAATTTTAAAACTAAATTTTCTTCTTTTAATAAATTATTCTTAGTAACACAAAAATAAATTTAGATTTAATTAACTCACCCTATAATTAAATTTATCCAACTAACTATTAAATTTCTTTTTCTTATCAATTAATAATTTTAATTGACTAATCTTAAATTTATACAAATTTTTCTGGTTTCAAATTAAAAATCTAAATTCAAACTGATTTTTCTTTAAATTAAATTTGTTTAACTAAAGGTTACAATTTTAAAACTAAATCCCTTTTTAATAAATTGTTTTTGGCTTTCAAACAATTTCTTTTTAATACTTTGATTTAACAAAAATTAAATTCAAACTATTCTTTATAAATTCAATTTTTGTCGAACAATTTAATTTCTATTTAAATAAATTTTATTAACTAACTACAACATTTTCTTTTATAAAATATCCTTTAGTCCTTAATTACTCATTTTTTTCCAATAATAAATAATATTTTCTTTTGATAAATCATTTTATCAAATAAGTAAAATTTCTAACTAATTTTCCTTTTGCAAAATTTTTTTTCTCCATTTGAAACTAAAACTTCTCTTTAGTAACTATAATAGATAAAACAATTTTATTATCGTAAACTAAAAGAATACCTTACTGTCATTACTATTATTTTTACAATATATATATAGATGTATTTTTTTATTCAAATCAAACGAAAACAACTTTTATACCTCACGAATTTGCCTCTGCCTGATGCCGCACTCGAGCTCGCGAAGTCCATCGTGCTCACGACCCCACGAATCTCGACGTCACCCTCAACCCCTTGTCGTGCGCAAGCTCGTACGCGCCTCCCCACCTCGAACGCAAACGACGCCGCCGCCGCCGTGAGTTGAACTCTCATAGCCTGCAATCGACTCGCGACCTCCTGATTTCGCGACCCTATCTCGTATCGAGCACCGTAATGAATTTCCCCCCCAATCCCAAGCTTCGAAGCTCGACCGCGACGAGCTGCCGCTCCATCAAAATCATCGCGTGCGGCCATTAATTTAAATTTGATTTGGAAGTTTGTTTTATTTCTGAATGGTAGGAAAAGGAATAGCGTTTGAGTTGTTAACGAGGTATCGGCCATTTATAAAAAAAGAGAAAGGGGAGACGTGCTATTTAAAATCGAATGAAGCAGGGTTTTGCACGATCTTCTCGTGATTATAGGCGTGGTTGTAGGCTGAAACAACGGAGAGTGTTTTAAGGAAGAACTTGTACTGATGTTGACAAATTTTAATTTAAATTCAAATTGAACACGATTAATTTCAACGCGTTTATTTACCGTGCGCTCACATATCAGCTCCGAAAAATACGAAATTTGAAATCCGAGAATAATTCAATATTACGGACCCAATGGAACTGGTTTCGTCGAATTCCTAGACTGTGCCTCGGACAGCTATTTTTGAATATCGATTCAAACGATTATAATTTAAAAACTGAACAATTCACTTTCAATTTCAATTCTGAAGCTTCTATTACCTTCAATATTATCGATATGAATTTTACAAGCCTTTGAAATATTTTTAATTGGCTTAAAATTGAAGATTCAAATTTTTATTCAACTTTCAATAGATTAAATTCTATAATTTAATCGCCATATTCAAAGTTATATTGAAAATTCAATCCAAACCATCATTCAACTATTTAAAATTAATTAAATATTTTCAAATTAAATTGTTCAAAATTCTGGGTCGTTACACTATATGTTTTTGTAAACAAATTTGGAAAATTATTTCACCATCATTATTTATAATTTAAAAGAGTTTTGTTTTATCTGTAAAATCTATTATTTGAATGTTTAAAATTAATTAATATTCCAAAATTAAAGCAGTGAAATTGTGGGACATTACTAAACATTATTCTAGGTTTATAAAAGTAAGCTAATCATAAACGATAGAGTTTTGAAAACTATTTGAGTAAAAACAAGATTTTAAAATTTCAAGGCGTATAGCGATGATCCATATAAACGTAGTTCGTGAAAACGAACTCTTTTGAATTTAAAATATTTTAAATTAAATATCTTTATGAAAAGTGTTGTCAGATATAATTAAATATTTAAAAAATATTATTTATTTATTTATCTAGTTAATTAATTAATTATTAATTAATTATTAATTAATTATTAATTAATTAATTAAAGCAATTATTACTTAATCATTAATTAATTTAGGGTAATTAGTACTTAATTATTATTAAGTAAGTTAATTATAATTTTTAATTAACAAAATGTTAATTATTATTTAAATTATTATTTAATAATTAATTATTATTTAGTTAAGATTAATTTAATTAATTATTTATTTAAGAAAGTTTTTAATTATTAATTTATTTGTTAACTCCTATGGTCAACGACTCAATAAGCAAACGGCTCAAGCTAGGCGGCGACTCAATGGACAAGCGACTCAGTGAGTTATCAACCTAACGGGTTAAAAGATGCACGACTCAACGAGTCAAGAGGTTGGACGACTTAAGCGGTCAAACGACTTAACGATTTAAGGGCTTAACAACCTAAAAAGTATAACGGCTTAGCGACTTAGCTGGTGGCACGACCTACCGACTTAGGGAAGCTATGACTTAGCAGCCTAAGAGAATAGACCGACTCAATACCTTAAGGAAGTTGCCGACTCAGGGTACTTCACGACCTACGACTCAAGGTATGGACGACCTAATGGTTTAACGAGTTGAAGGACTTGGTGACTTACGACATAGAGAAGTCTACGACTTAACAGTTTAAAAGAGAAGGGATGCTTCACGACCTAAGGCATTCGCGACTTAAGGTTTCTACGACTTAAGGAAGTCCACGACTCAAGGACAAGACGAATTAACGGTTCAAGAGAGAGAACGACTTAAGAAGGAAATGAACTAACGACTTAGAGCTATCTGCGACTTACGACCTAGCATGTGTCGTGAGCGACTTAAGCAAATGAGGGAACAAGCTTATTAGTTAACTCGTACACGACTCACAACCTAGCTTGAGTCGTCCACGACCTAAAGCTACTAGGTGAAGGTTCAATGCCGCATCAGAAGGACCAGTTGACTCATTTGCGACTTAGATGATGACTCGTGGGCGACTTAGGACTTGTACAAATGAACTTTTATGAGACCAGAGGATTTGGCTAGATGAGTCGGCCACGACCTACCACAGACCGGTCACGACTTACGACCTAAGGGGAGAATTTTCCTATAAATACCAACCCACCTCAAGCATGAAGGGGACTTTTTGGCCGACCTCTTTAAGCGCCGATACTCTGCTGAATTCTCGACTCACTCGACACTTCAAGTACGAAAGGCATCTCAACTAACTTCGAGAGGAAATCTAACGCAATCTATATGGATTTAAAGAATTCTTCTGCATCAAAGTTCTAGTTGTTTGTCTCATCGGAATTGTAATTGAAGATTGTTGTAAAGTTGTAATCGATTCAGTAATAAAGAGAATTAAAGTGGACATAGGCTTACCCTAAGCCGAACCACTATAAAAACTGTTGTTTTTTCTGTTTTCTCTATGATTTCTCTACTTGTTTTTAGTTCCTGTGTTCACAGGTGGTGCTTTCGCTCAACTTCAATCTACACCGGGGTGTTAGCGTCTGATTTTTACGTTAACATTTTTGGTGCTTTCACTGAGAACCCAACTCAGGATACTTCCATCATTGCTTCGCAAAGGTCTATTGAAAGGATTTCTTTTAAAACCTGGAGTTTATTGGAAATAATGGCTCCTGGAAGAAGACGAAGCTCTGTAAGGTCCGACAATGTTCAAGGGAATACAGCTACCTCTCTTCCTTCAAGTCAAGCAGCTCCGACTGTTGGAGTTACGCGAGCGGAGTTAGACGCCGTAGTTTTGGGGCTGAATCAACAGTTGGAAGCCCAGAATTCCCAGAATGCCCTGATCTTGAGTAAGTTGAATGATCTGCTGGGGGAAAATCGTCAACCGATTCATAATGATGGGAACCCTACTGTGGGGTTTCAGGATGTTGAAGCGAACATTTCTCAAAGAGCCGTCGACCCTGTAGAAAGGACTCCTCCTCAAGCTGGAGGATCAGGGCCGCAGCCGACCCTCCGCGAACGATTGTCAAGGCAGAATTCAGAGAGAGTGGCTGATGTGTGCCCTCTAGAGCCTCTAAATGATGAAGAGTATTTTTCGGGTATGGTTCGTCAAATCATGAAGGAAAATATGTGAAGAGATGAAGACGAGAAAGAGTGGGGTTTTGCTCCAAGCAAAACTCCATTTACTGAAAAGATCTTGAAGGAAGAGTTCCCAAGGAAATTCATTCCCCCTACTATTCTGGCTTACAAGGGGACAAGTGATCCTAACGAGTTTCTGTATAAATACGACTGGCATATGACTGATGCCAGGGCGTCGGATAAGATTAAATGTCGATATTTCCCGGTATATCTCGAAGGTGTGGCTCTATTGTGGTTTACAAAGCTGCCGGTCAGATCCATCGATCAGTTCTCCGATTTGACCAGGAAGTTCAAGGAGCAATTTCGATTGTATGCTTCTGAAGCAAAGGATATGATGTCGCTGTCAAATCTAGAGCAAAATCCGGGAGTATCCATCAGGTCATTTTTGAATCGCTTTAACATAGCATTGGCTGAGGTAGATAATGCTGAGCCACGCATGGTCCTGACGTACTTGATGAGGGCGATTGACAAATCGAGTGAGTTTGGAAAATGGTTGAAAATGAAAGAACCAAACTCGCTTTAAAAATTCTACAAGAAAGCGGATAAATTCATGCGCTTGGAGAGCCTCCAAACACCGGCTAAAGTGGTATCAGCAGAAGCCGGGAACAATGATGCTCCTTCGAACAAAAAAGAACCTAACACTCAGAAAAGGGGAAATGGTGGTGGAAAGAAACAGGGAGATGCTAAGAAAGGCCGTTCTTTCAATTTCACACCCTTAACTGATACCCCTGAGAACATCTTCTTTGCAACCAAGGATGATGTCAATTATCCGACACCACCTAAAATGAGAGTTGGGATTAGAATGGAAAAAGTGGAAGGTTCTGCCGGTTCCACAACCAACCCGGCCATGACACCAACGAATGCTGTCAGTTGAAAGAGGTAATTGAACAACTTTTGAAAGAGAACAAGCTCCAGCAGTATGTGAAAAGAAATAGAAATGCCCCAACCTCATCGACTCAAGGACAGCAAGTTCCTGCTCATCGTCCTGATTCAAGTGAGAAGGCCGTAGAGCATGAATTGGAAAGGCCTGTCATCAATATAATAACTGGAGGACCTCACCCAGCAGGCAAAAGCTGGGGCGAGATGGAAAGGTATTCCCGGGCCTTGAGGCATGTACCAGCTGAAGAGAATGTTTTTGTTTTAGAGAATGATGAGCCTTTAAAGCAACAAAAGACTTCCACAGATGATATTGTGTTCAGTGCCAGGGATTCTTTGGGTATCGAGGCTCCGACCATAGATCCTTTGGTCATATCCGCTGGTATTGGGCCGGCAACTGTGAGAAGAGTTCTAGTTGATTGTGGAGCTTCATGCAACATCCTCTTCAAGAAGACCTTCGATCAAATGAAAATTCCAATGGCTGACGTTCAAGCTTCATCACTTAAGATCGCTGGGTTTGCTGGAGAACCCAAACAGCCGATTAGGACTATAGATTTGTTTGTAGAACTTGGAAAAGGATTGAGGAAGGTGGCTCGAAAGTAGACCTTTATAATTGTTGAAGAATTCTCTGCCTACAATGTCTTTTTAGGCCGACCAACTCTCGCTGCGTTCAAAGTTGTTCTTGCCCCATGGTGTCTGACTCTAAAATTCCCCACAGATAACGGAGTTGGTGTGATTAAGGGAGACCAAGATGCGGGGCGAGAATGTTACTTTTCAGAGTTGCGAGAATCAAGGAAAAGGGAAATGGGAAAAGGTGCGGTGGCTCCGGTCCGCATCAAGGAACCAACCTTGTAGCAATTACAGGGTGGACCCTGCACTGGCGAATGCAGTGGGGCACGAAGAGAGATGGATCCAAGGAAAGCCAGTGCAGGAGAGAATAGGGTAGTACCGGTAGAGGTAACAATGCCGGTGCCCGTTGATCCAAAGGACCCAAACAAAGTGCTTAATGTGGGTTCACAACTCAGCACAACAGTTCAGAATGTTCTGATTTCATTTTTGAAGGCTAATTTGGATGTATTCGCTTGGACTCATGCTGACATGTGTGGAATATCCCCAGAGATTGCAGTACACACTATGAACATTGACCCAAAGTTTACACCTGTGAAACAGAAAAGAAGAACCCAAGGTCCTGAGAGAACGGCAGCATTAAAAGAAGAAGTGGATCGGCTCATGGAGAACGGTTTTATCAGAGAATCTACTTATCCAAATTGGGTATCAAATCCAGTGCTGGTTAAGAAAGCTAACGGAAAGTGGAGAGTGTGCATTGACTTTTCAAATCTGAACAAAGCCTGCCCCAAAGACTGTTTCCCGCTGCCCAGGATTGATCAGCTGGTGGATGGGACGGCAGGGCATGAATTGTTATCTTTTATGGATGCATACTCCGGATATAACCAGATTATGATGCATGAGCCAGATCAAGAGGATACGAGCTTCATCACAGATGTTGGACTCTACTGCTACAAGGTCATGCCTTTCGGACTCAAGAATGCAGGGGCAACTTACCAAAGGCTTGTTAATGCCATGTTTAAACCACAGATTGGCAAGACAATGGAAGTTTATGTTGATGATATGCTAGTAAAGTCTAAGAAAGCAGTGGACCACATGGATCACTTGGCAGAGATGTTTGCAGTACTCCGTAAGTACAGAATGAAGCTTAATCCCCTGAAATGTTCATTTGGAGTGGAGTCCGGAAAGTTTTTGGGTTTCATTGTGAGCGCTAGGGGCATTGAAGCCAATCCAGCTCAGATCACTGCCTTGAGAGAGGTCAAGGCTCCTAGAACGAAGAAGGAATTGCAAAGTCTCAATGGAAAGGTTGCTGCTTTGAGTTGGTTCATTTCCAAAGCCACTGACAAATGCATTCCATTCTTTGATGCTCTGAAGAAAGGAAGAAAAAACTTTGAGTGGAACCCTGAATGTCAGAAAGCATTTGATGAGTTGGTTCGTCATATGGAAGTGCCTCCGATACTTTCAAAGCCTGACAGTGGTGAAGATCTCTTCATATATTTGGCAATTTCGTCTCATTCTCTTAGTGCAGTGTTGGTACGTGAAGACGCAAGGATTCAATGACCAATCTATTATATCAGCAAAAGATTCACTGGGGCAGAGATGAACTATTCAAGGTTGGAGAAGCTCGCCTATTGTTTGTTGATCGCATCAAGAAAATTGAGGCCGTATTTCCAAGCTCATCCCATCAAAGTCCTCACTGATCAACCTCTAAAGCAAGTCCTATTCCGTCCTGAGACTTCGGGCTGTCTTTTGAAATGGTATATTGAGCTCAGCCAATATGACATCACTTACCATCCCCGGAAGGCAATCAATGGACAAGCTTTGGCAGATTTCATCGCAGAACATACGGATAAGGGTGATAGTGAGGAAGAAGTCACTGATAGCGTCCCAATCCAATGGAAATTGTATGTCGATGGCGCAAGGAATGATTACTGTTCTGAAGCAGGGGTTGTCCTTGAAACCCCAGAAGGACGATCGCTATGTTATGCGCTGAGACCAGAATTCCCTTCGATAAACAATGAAGCTGAATATGAAGCTCTCATCGCTGGTTTAAGGATCGCTAAAGAACTAAACATCAAGGCATTACAGATCTTCAGTGACTCTCAACTTATTGTTTGCCAAGTCAGGAAGGAATTTCAAGCTAAAGGAGGGAATCTACCCGCCTATTTATCAAAAGCCTGGGAGCTCCTTCAGGATTTCGACCGCTATTCAATAAACCATATACCCCGAGAAGAAAACATGAAGGCGGATTCTCTCGCAAAGTATTCGAGTACTGGTGAAGCTCAGCTATTGGGATTAGTTCCCATCGAAGTCTTGTCAGCTCCAAGTACAGATGAAATGGATGTTGATTGGATTATGAATGTATCCCAAGAGCAAGAATCATGGATGACTCCGATACTTGAATATCTACTCAATGGTTCTTTGCCAGAAAGTTCAAAAGAACGACAAAAGCTGATGAGAAAAGCCTCCAGATATATAGTTCAAGATGGTCGTCTGTACAGACGAGGATTTTCAATGTCATTACTCCGATGTGTGACAAAGGAAGAAGCTAAGACAATTCTAACTGAAGTACACAGAGGGGAATGTGGGGATCATACAGGTGGTCAAACTTTACCAAAGAAAATCCTCCGTTATGGATACTTTTGGCCAGAAATTAATCAGGATGCTGCTGACTATTCCCGAAAGTGTGATAAATGCCAGAGATTCGCTAAAATTCCTAGAGCACCTTCCACTGAGCTAACACAAATGGTCAGTCCATGGCCGTTTGCCATCTGGGGAATAGATCTCATTGGGCCTTTGCCGACTGCTAAATCAGGGATTAAATATGCTATCGTTGCTGTTGATTACTTCACTAAATGGGCTGAAGCTGAACCATTGGCTACTATTACCTCTAAGAAAATGATAAGTTTTGTGACTAAAAATATCATTTGCAGGTATGGTGTGCCTCAGAAGATAATCACAGACAATGGTACTCAGTTTGAAAGTGAGGAGTTCCAAGATTTTTGCAAACGATTCAAGATCCGAAAAAGCTTCTCAGCAGTGGCTCATCCGCAGGCAAACGGGCAAATGGAAGCCGTAAACAAAATCATCAAATCAACCATCAAAAAGCAGCTGGAAAAAGCGAAAGGTGGTTGGGTCGACAAGTTACCGCTTGCACTATGGGCATACAGAACCACCCACAAAACTACGACTGGGCATACTCCATTTTCATTGGCATACGGATCAGAAGCGATGATTCCAATGGAAACTGAAGTCCCCTCACACAGAAGGATCCATTTTGATCAAGATGAGAATGAAAAACTGCAACTAGAAGCACTTGACCTCCTTGATGAAAGAAGAGAAGAGGCTAGGCTTAGAATTGCAGCTCATCAACAAAGGATAGCCAGGCACTTCAATTCCAAAGTTCGTCAGCGCAGCTTTGAAGTTGGGGACCTAGTCCTGAAGAGAATCATGACAGCTACAGGTGTGTTTGGGCCAAACTGGGAAGGGTCATATGTTATAGGCACGAAGCTTCTTGACGGCACATTCAAACTTACAACTGTCGAAGGAGAACCAATCCCAAGAGCTTGGAACAGCAATCATTTGCGTCCTTATTTTACTTGAAAGCTTCGCTGAAATGTTGTAAAAGAATTATGAATATATGATTCTTGTATTGAAAGCAATTGTAAAGCAAGTGAATAATTAAAAGCTATAAAGTGGATGTAGGCCCGGCTTTTGGCCGAACCACTATAAATCTTGTGTTCTCTACTATTATAAACTGTTTTGTTTTATTTCGACATATAAAATACGTTAATTGTGTTACTAAAATGTCGATTTAATAATGCAGGCCATAAAAACAAAGCTTACCCATCACAAGACCAAGCGATCTCCGACATCACCCAGCAAGCAAACGCTAAACCATTCAAAATTTCCATACTCAAATCCTACAAAAGAAGTGCTTCGAACAGAAGTTAGCGATGTGAATGAAAGTGGACCATTTCTAACTAACTGCAAATGTTTGTACAAACAAACAACCAGTTAAATAGCATGTGTCTACCACCACCAACTCGCTTAACTATGAAGTATATTTCTTTGGATAAAGGAAATTATTGGCAACTAGAAAGGGATGACACTTGCAAAAGACAACGGGGATCGCCAACATGAATAGATGGCAAAGAGACATGGGCGAGCAAGCATCAATCAGCAAAAGACCTCTTCGGAGGCACAAGCCCTCTTCGGAGGCACAACTCTTCGGAGGATAAAAGACCTCGAGCGGGCCTCGCCAGAAAAAGAGAGATTTTTCTCGATACAAAGTTGCGGACTGATCGGTCGATACACTCCCGTGAATCCGTCCAACCGAGAGAAAGAAACTCCAAACTTCCAGGCAAAAGCCCTACTCAGAGGCACACGTTTCACCGAGATTGAAATAAAACTTCCAAGTGTTGAAACGTGAAAAGCCCTCTTCGGAGGCCCATTTCACCACAGTTGAAATGCTAAAAGACCTCGAGCGGGCTAAACTAGAAAAAGGGAGATCTTTCTCGATACAAAGTTGCGGACTGATCGGTCGATACACTCCCGTGAATCCGTCCAACCGAGAGAAAGAAACTCCAAACTTCCAGGCAAAAACCCTACTCAGAGGCACACATTTCACCGTGATCGGTGATACACTTCCGTGAGACGAAATGTGAAAAGCCCTCTTCGGAGTCCCGCTTCCCAGCGAACAGGGAAAAATAAAAGCCTCTCCCAAAGGGAAGAAACAAAAGACCTCTTCCCAGAGGCACAATCACACAAAAAAGACCCCTTCCCAGGGGCACAATCAAACAGAAAAGCCTCTTCCCAGAGGTGCAACCAAACAGAAAGACCTCTTCGAAGGCACACGTTTCACCGAGATTGAAATAAAACTTCCAAGTGCTGAAACGTGGAAAGCCCTCCTTGGAGGCACAACTCTTCGGAGGCACACGTTTCACCGAGATTGAAATAAAACTTCCAAGTGTTGAAACGTGAAAAAGCTCTCCTCAGAAGTTCAACTTTTCAAAGAAGCATTTCACCAGAAATGCAAAGCAAAGATCAAAAGCCCTCCACCGAGGCGCAATAAAAAAAAAGAGCCCTCTTCAAAGGCACACTTTAGCTTTCAAAGGAAGACTGGTTCTTCTATTCTTGAGAATACTCTTCCTCAAAAAGAAGTTAAAGTGCCCTTCAGAGGCCCGCTTTACCACATAGGAGAATTCACTTGGTAAAAATGCGTGAAGCACAAAAGAAATAGTGATATCTTCGAAGGATGAAGCGTAAAAACTCATATAGAGTGAGTTGTACTCTATTTTGAGCAGAATAGTATTCCTCCAAGTATGGAGTAGTTATTCTCTAGAAAATAAGAGTATAAGTCCCCACAAAGTATAAAATATTGCAACGAGCTTATGGTATAGGGGCAACATGGTATAGCTACATTGGTAAAAATTACGCTCGAACAACATACCACAAGCTCACTGCAATATCATATAAAAAAACTTGTACAAAAACGAATAGTAAATGCATTCTCAAATATAGACAGAAGTTTGTACAAACAAAAAGAATCATTTTATTCAATACTGTCAAAATTTTGTACAGGTACAGGTTTCAAAATAAAAAGAAAAAGAAAAGCGGAGACCGGTACCCGCACAATCTCCGGCCAGTACATGCAAAAAGCAAAAAGTAGAAGTAAATCGAAGCAGGACCCCTTATTTCTTCTTGCCACCACCCTTAGAGCCTTCACCTGACCTAATAGGCAGCTTTTCAGGACGGCTTGGGAGAGTCGGGGATGAAGGAGAAAGGGTTACCACCGGATCAACTTTCGCTTCCTCCTCAGAAACAAGAATGTCTTTCCTTCTCTTCTTGGAAGTGACACGCTTCCTCCTCCTCCTTGAAGAAGACTCACTTCCCGGAGTAACGAGAGCAGATAATTTTATGTTATCAGAAGTGGTTCGCTCCAGAGACTCATTGCCTTCTCCAAGCCCTTCTCCCCCATGTTCTTGAGAAGCAATAGGATCATCTAAGCCATGAAGAGCTTCTATTTGCTCCTCTTGCGACCCGGGTTGAGAGGCGGACAGAGGAGTGACCTGGAGAACCGAAGGAGGAATAATTGGAAGAGGCGAAGTTTGAACAATGCTCGATGCTTTCTCTACAGAAGAAAAGAAGTTAAAGTCAGTAAAGAGAGGAGATAAAGGCTCGCTGAGGTTCAGGAAATAGTCAAGAAGCTCATCAAACTCATAAGAAGCAGATGAGCAGTCTACTTGGGCAAGATTAACAGTAGAGTTACTTGGAGAAGTCGGTTTCCTAATATCAACCTCATAAGCCTGTGCTTCGGCGCTCCCTTCGCCTTCATCTCCACCCTGTGTGCCTGTGATCTCAGTGGTAACTTTAGCAAGGGATGGAGAATGAGAACTGGAGCCGGCAATGTCGATTTCGGCCGAAGGCGAAGGCTGAACTGGAATAGTTGAGGTAGTTTTTCCTAAACGTTCCCCTTCGGCCATTTCGGCTCTTAATTTCGCAAGTTGCTCTTTTCCCTTGGCAAGAGCGGCACGAGCTCCGTCATCTAAATAATGTTCCTCGAGCTCTGTTTCGACATCGCCGACACCTTTAGCACCAAGCATATCAAGTGCGGCCTCCCACACTTCAGCCAAAGTAATTTCATACTTGGGACCTAGAAAGGCGAGACTACCACGCCCCAAGACGCTATGAAGGTAGAAGTCAAACAATGTCGAGTTGATGCTGGTCTTCGTTGCCTCATGAGATTCTTCAGCTGCAATTTTACCGGCAACGGCCTCATCACGCTCTCTTTCAACCTTGGAGAGTTGAAGCTTTAGCATTTGAATTTCCGCCTCTTGAGAGTTGACTTTCTCCCGTAACTCTGTAGCCTCAGCACGATACCTTCCCGCTGTTTTCTGCTCAGCTTCGAGTTGTGCCTCAGCATGTCACTGAGCGGCGTGAGCATCGCAAACTTGCTTTTGAAGTACTTCTTCTTTTTGAGTATGTGAGATAGAAGAAGTAGCAAGCTCTTGTTTAAGTTCCTCAACTTTCGCTTCAAGCTCTTCATTGTAAGAAGTGATGCTCCTCGTTTCGGTATCATGCTGCTCAAGAACCTTCTGCCATTCGGCCTTATCATTCTCCATGGTCAACATGGCCTCAATATTCGCACGATTGACCCTTTGAAGCTCATCAACAAGCTTTTGCCACCCTGACATCCGCTCGATATCAAGTTTAATAGCATCGATATTTTGCAGCATTACTTGTTTATCAATAGGGACCAAGTCGAGATCGAACCGCACTCCCTTTAGGCACTAGTGCGGGAACCGGCTTTGCAAAGTAGCCGGGCCTGGTCCAACTTGGAATTTAGGCCTGCTGATTATTGTCTGGATGTCTGTCTTCCCGAGAGCAGGAGAGCCAGAAGGAATGTCAAGTGAGATGGGGGCAGTGACCTTTTTAGGAGTGGTAGTTGCATGCTTCTCACCGTGCCTGGCACGCTTGCTTGGGTCTTCAACTGTATGACTTTTCCCCCGGTCATCATGGGATTTTCTTTTCTGAGAGTCGTCACCTCTCTGGGAAGAATCATGGCGCTCCTCCCTTTCTTTTCTCTCATAACGCTCTTCTTGAGCCCTCCTCTCCTGAGCCTATCGGGCGGCTCTCTCTTCATCGGTTTCTCTATGAACGGGAAGGTAGCGCCTATAATCATATTGACTACGCCTCCCGTAGCGCTGAAAGTCGTCATAGTAAGAGCCGCTGCGTCCCATCGGAGAATCTGAAATAAAAAAAAAGAGAAAGACAAGTTTTAAAAGTCTTCAAAGAGAAGAGGTATAACTGTAGAATCTTCAAAGTACAAAAAAACTAGATGCATGAAAGTGCCAAAAGATTCTAAGTGTGTGTGATGTGCAAACTACGCGCATCAAACTACGAACTACTCTTCGATGCCGGAGTAGTTGTGGAGGTAGTAGTTAACGTCAACTCTTGGGTCGACGGAGCTTGTTGCAAAGAAGAAGTCACTTCCACTACTGAAAAAGAAACCCTGGTAGAGACGGGGTCGTCTTTAAAGATCTCATGTGAGGTGGCGAAGAGGTCGCTCAACCCTTTGAAAGTGTCGTCCCCGCTCAGCCTAACAGGGCTTGTTTTCCTGGCTTCTTCGCCAGACTTCTGTAAACGTTGGGGAGATCCCTGAGGCTCTTCTTCCCCAATAACCGGGGCAAGTGTGAATTTGCCAGATGACCCCGCAAGATCGACAGTAGTAGAGCATTTCACTAGAGAAGCTTCGAAAGCGGGATCTTTTGGTACGGGTACGTCAGAAGAAACCGGGGCATCTGATGCTTTAGGTGGGGAGTTGTAACGACCCGTATTTTACGTGTCGATAAAATCGTAAAATAGTTGCATTAGGTCGTTAGTATTGCTTAAGTCGTTCGGAGTTTAAGTCGTGCAGGAGCATTGGACATAGGGGCTACCGAGTTAAGGTTTGACCGACTTAAGGGTTATCGGCTTAAGGGGTTAGGCCGTGTAATAGTTAAGTCGTGTGGAAGCTTGGGTCGTGTTGCCGAGTTAACGACTTATAGGAACTAGCCGACTTAAGGGTCAGCGGTCTAAGGATTGGGACGACCTACAGTAGCTAGCGACTCGGTAGGTTAACGGCTTAGGGGATTAGCCGACTTAAGGTGTTTGCCGGCTTAAGGTAGTTAGCGGGTTAAGGAGATGAGTCCTGACCGACCTATAGGAAGTAACGACCTAGTGGTTGGTATGTGTTGTAGTTAGGTCGCTGAGTCGTGTGAACGACTTAGTGATAGGTCATGGCTTCATTGAGTCGTTGGGTCGGCTTAGTGTTAGGTCGTATGAGTCGTTAGGACGGCCATGTGATCAAGGCTTGAGTCGGTAGGTCGTGGATGCGCATATGTTTTAGGTCGTAGGTCTCGGTAGGTTGATGAGTCGTTGAGTCGTCCAAACGACTTAGGACTTAGTGTTGAGTCATTGGGGACTTAGGCTTAGTGTTAGGACGTTGAGTCATGTCCCTGTTGAGTCTTTAGGACGATAGGCCGCGTGTGTGTTGAGTCGTTGAGGCCTTGAGGTTGAGTCGTATGCCGTGTTAAGGTTAAGTCGTGAGGCCCTGTGTTTGGTTAGGTCGGCTGTTGTGTTGAGTCGTTAGGGGCTTGAGTCGCGAGTCTTAGGTCGTGGACGACTCATGGGGGCGGCCGACTCAAGGGGAATTCTGCCTATAAATAGAAGGGGTTCGCCTCACTTTTTGGCACCGGATTTTGAAGCGACGAAGTGCTGCCATTTTGAGAGCTCGACTACAACACTTCTTCACTTCTTTTCTCCACTCTAATCTAGTGATTCCTTCCATCTAAATTGAAGATCCAAGAGCCGAAGTTGAAGATCTTCATCCAACAAAGAGAGATTTCATCGTTTGAAGCGGAATCTTGTCGGATCAAGCTAGTTTCTTCGCTGTCCAGATCTGAAGTTAGTAGCTTTTGAGGTGTTTAGGTGATTCGGTGAGTGGTAGTTATCTCTCACACGGACCCAAGGGAGTATATTGGATCGGTGGCTTGTTTATGTGTTAAAGATAGTGATTTCTTGCATTTTCTCTAAGTCTACATGTAGATCTATTGTTCATGAAGTTTTGACATCTATTTTACTACATGTTCACTTATGCAAGTTCATTCATCAAGTTGTAGAGATATTGTTCATAATTCATGCTTGTTAGAATGCATGTTAGATTTGTACTCTTTATTTACGAAATTGCCATTATTGTTGTAAATTGTTTATTTAAATCTTGTTTGAATGATTGATTGCTTGGATTAATGTTTGATTTGATTGATTAGTCGATCGATAACTTGATTCGGGCAAGTTGGTCGAAGATGATTCAAAAGCTAAGTGGAAAGGCTCTTGAATAAGGAAAGCTGCCTGTGACATATGAAGCGGATGTGGAAGCTCATATGGATAGATTTGTTGAGATGGGACTTTGCCATGATGTGATGAGGCAAACCATGATGTTGAGATGGGGCTTTGCTATGATGCGTTGAAGCAAAGCACAATGTGTGAAAGCCTTGGTTTAGTCCAGACGGGATCATCCCAAGCATGTTGATAACTCGGTGATGCGGTCCGGGTTTGTGGATAATGGTGGGCTCGAGAGGCGCTTGAGCTAGTGTGAGAATAGTCGTCGAGGAGGATGACTAGGAGGTTTGGATCTTATCGTTATTGAAGGTTCTAGCATGCTCGAAGCAAGAGTACGTTGGAACGGGTCACGATGACGTTCCAGACACGGGTCATGATGACGTGTTAGTACTCTGGGCAGATGCGATAGTCCTAGGCACGGGTCATGATGACGTGCGGAGTTATGTCTAGAACCGGGGTTGCCATTAGCCCTTGACGGACGGCTGAAAGAAGGTGCCAGTCATTCAATTAACGGTGAAATCGAGGCAATGATAACAGTGATAGCCAGAGTCATGGATGTTTGGTTGTATCGTCATTCGGACTCAAGAGCGGTGTTTTCGGAGTGCTTATCTGATCTTGGTTTAGGCCTTGGGGGTTTGTACTTGGAAAACATCGACCTTGACTCGAGTGATAATTATTTTACTTTAAATGTCTGCTTTGTTATGCTTATTTCTACTTAGTGGGTCTGGGAGCTATCACTGTAGAATGAGGTGGAGTGGGATGGTTGAGTTCCTATTCCTTTTATCCTTTATGCTCTTTTGGTATGTTTGATAGTTGATTTACTGCTCACTAAGACTGTTGTCTGACTCAAGGTTTTATGTTCAACTCTTATTACCTTGGGCTGTTCATCCATGTTGGGATGGGCAGACTAGGTAGCAGGTGACAGGTGCTGTTCTTGGCTACCAACGCTGTTGATGACGAAGACGAGCTGGTGGCTTTTGCATATTGTTTTCTTACTTTGTGTACTGGATGTTCCGCTGTTTGTTTGATACTCTGAGAGTTATGTAGTGAGGCTTGATGTATTGACTATTTAGATGATTGTATAAATCTATTATGAGTTTATATGAGGAGACTTCTGTTCTATAGAGCTTCACTATGTATATTTTCTATTGTATTTTATCCATGCGCTGTGAGTAATACGATAGACTATTCTGTTTTATCTTATCCTGACTATCGTCCATGGCTGCCTGGCACACTTTTCAGCGCACCATTCCCTTGTTTCGTGCAGGAGTCATGGGCGGTCGTCACATTTGGTATCAGAGCTTTGGTTAATCGATTTTAGCCAACGCTCGCTGACGTAACTACGTATGAGAGACGTAATTGTATTTTGATGGATGATTACTATATATAATATAGTAGTTTAGAAGGATTTGAACTCCTTATGTAGTTGTTTCTCAAGGTGTTCTAAATCATTCCTTTTTGTAGATATTAAGGATGAGTTGAAGTGAGAGACAAGCTGCTAGGGAAAGCCGTGCTGTTGGGGGAGCTACTGATTATGCTGCAATGTTCGAAGCTATGATGACTTCGATCATGAGAAGGATACCGACTTCAGGACAGTCAGTAGATGTTGGAGTTCAAGTTCAAGCTCCAAGACCAGTGGATTTTGCTAAGTTGTGTAAGGACTATACTGCTCTTGGAGGAAAGGTTTTCTTAGGGACAGAGTCAACCATTGAAGTGCAGAGATGGATTGATGCTTGTAGAAGGATCTTTGGCGATTTGGGAATTGAGGATGCAACTAAGAGGAAGCTTGCATCAAGGCAGCTTCAAGAGAGAGCTTCTGATTGGTGGAATTCTATCACCATTGATACTCTAGAGGAAGAGATTACTTGGGAGCAATTCCAAGTTAGATTTGAAGCTAAGTTCATTTCTACGGCTCAGAAATCCGTTCTGTTTAAGAAGTTTGTGGAGCACAAGCAAGGTGGGAGACCAGTTCTTGAGTATGTTTCTGAGTTTGAAGCTTTGTCCAAGTATGCTCGGTCGTATATTGAATCTCCCTATCAGAAGAATGAGAAGTTTGTGACAGGCTTGGACAATTATCTAGGGAGACAGTTGGTGGATCATCCAGACGATCCGTTTGAGAAGCTTGTGGAGAAAGCTCTCAGGCACGAGAGTTTGTTCCCTAAGGAAGGGTCTGTTGTTGCTGTGACCAAGGAAGAGTCCAAACCACAGCAGGGTGGAAACAAGAAGAGGAAGCAGTAGCAACAGAAGGGTAAGGATGGCCAGAAGAAGCCAAAGGGTGAAGTGACCTGCTACAATTGTCGGCAGAAGGGCCATTTCTCTAGGGATTGCAAGAATCCAAAGGTGCAGTTGAAGTGCCACAACTGTGATAAGCCGGGGCATATCAGGAAGGACTGTCCAGAACCAAGGAAAGATAAGCAGATTGTGCAAGTTTATGCTTTGGGAGCTGTTCCATCGTCTTCGAAATCTCCTACTGTTGATGAGAAAGGGAAGAGTGTGGTGGTTCAAGGTACTCTTTCCATTTGTGGTGTTCCAGTTAGAGTGTTGTTTGATACTGGAGCGTCGCATTCGTTTGTTTGTGATAATCTTGTAGGCCGGTTGGGTTTGGAACCGGAAATTGTTGATAAACCACTGGTTGTGACTAATCCAGTTGGGGGTTCGTCTTGTTTGTGTATGATATGCCGTGGTCTAGTTGTGTCGAGTCATGATTGCTCTTTTGTTTGTGATTGTTTTGTTCTGAACTTTGCGGGGTTCGGAATTATTTTGGGTATGGACTGACTTAGGAAGTATGCGGCAAAGGTTGATTGTGAGAAACTGGAGGTGACAGTCGGGAATGTGGAAGGGCGAAAGGTTGTGATACGATGTAAGCATGAAGAAGGCGTCTTCATGGGCTTCATGTATTCGCTGGTTGTTCCATGGGATGGACTGTCATTGATGCCGGTTGTGAATGGATTTGAGGACGTCTTTGACGAGGTCAAAGGGTTACCGCCGCATAGGGAGATCGAGTTTCGTATCGATCTAGTTCAGGGAGCCAGACCTGTGGTGATGCCTCTTAGACGGATGGCGCCTAGAGAACAACAAGAGCTGAAGGTGCAAGTTGATGACCTTTTACGGAAAGGATTCATTCGGCATAGTGTGTCCGAATGGGGTGCACCAGTTGTGTTCGCAACCAAAGCGGATGGATCGTTGAGCTTGTGTGTGGATTATCGTGAGCTGAATAAGGTGACTAGGAAGAACAAGTATCCATTGCCGAGAATAGATGACTTGTTTGATCAGCTTCACGAAGCTAAGGTGTTTTCTCAGATGGATTTGGCAACGGGATTTCACCGGTTGAGAGTGGCTAAGGATAGTGTGCCGAAGACTGCTTTCAGGACACCGTCCGGTTTTTATGAGTGGCTGGTAATGCCGTTTGGATTGACCAATGCACCAGCATATTTTGTGGATCTTATGAATAGAGTGTTCAGGGATCAGTTGAACAAGTTCGTACTTGTGTTCGTGGATGATATTTTGGTTTACTCCAGAAATGAAGAAGAGCACAAGACGCACTTGCGGATTGTTTTGGAAATCTTGCGGAAACATCAGCTAAAGGCTAAGTTTTCGAAGTGTCACTTCTGGAAGAGTGAATTGAGGTTCTTAGGCCATGTTATTTCTGGAAATGGAATAGCGGTTGATCCCGCTAAGGTGGCAGCGATCCAGGATTGAATTAGACCTAAGAATGCATCTGATGTGAGAAGTTTTCTTGGATTAGCAGGATATTATCGTCGGTTTATCAAAGACTTTTCCAAGATAGCTGCACCATTAACAGGATTGACGAAAAAGAATCAGGTATTCATATGGGATGATAAGTGTGAGCAAGCTTTCGTAATCCTGAAAGAGCAACTGACAAGTGCTCCTGTTTTGACCATTCCGAGTGGGAATGATGAGATGGTGGTTTACACCGATGCATGTGGTACTGGACTTGGAGCAGTGCTTATGAAAAAGGATAAAGTTGTTGCGTATGCAAGTTGACAACTAAAGCCGCATGAAAGGAATTACCCGACTCATGATTTGGAGTTAGCGGCGATTGTATTTGCTTTGAAGATGTGGAGACATTACCTATTGGGAGTTCGATTCGAGTTGTTTACGGATCATAAGTCATTGACGTATCTGTTCCCCCAAAAGGATTTGAATCTTCGACAGCAACGGTGGCTAGAGTTCTTAGCATCATATGATTTTGGTATAGCCTATACTCCGGGAAAAGGTAACGCAGTGGCTGATGCGTTGAGTCAAAGACATGCAGTATTGGGAGCCATGTTTTCGGAATGGAAGAGCCTTGAGTATTTGGCTGGATTTGACTTTAGGCCTAGATGTGAATTGGAACCTGAGATGTTGGCAAACTTATCGATAAGACCTACTCTTATGGAGAGAATTGGTGAAAGCCAAAAGCGAGACGATAAGCTTGTCAAGATTATCCGCGATTTGGAATCTGGATTGAATCCAGGAAAGGATAAAGGATTTGAAGTCGATCGAGAGGGTTGGCTTTGGAAACAAGGACGATTAGTTGTTCCCGATATAGATGTATTGAGAGATGAAGTTCTGAGGAAAAGTCATCACTCGAAGTTGACAATTCATCCAGGTGGAAATAAGATGTATCGGGATATGAAGAGAACCTACTACTGGGAAGGTATGAAGAAGGATGTTGGAAATTTTATTTCCAAATGTATGAACTGCCAGTTGGTAAAAGCCGAGCAGAAGAAGCCCAGTGGATTGCTTCAGCCATTAGAAGTTCCTACATGGAAGTGGGAGCAGATATCGATGGATTTTATCGATGGTCTACCTAGAACCAGGGCAGGGAATGAAGGGATTTGGGTCATCGTAGATCGTTTGACTAAGAGTGCAAGATTCATTCCTGTTCGATCTACCAGGACTGCATCGACGTTGGCTGAGTTGTATGTTAAGTGGATAGTTCGATTCCATGGTATTCCGAGAGAGTCAACCGAGTTTTGGAAGATCTCCTGAGGACATGTGTTTTGGATTTCGGAGGATCATGGGAAGATCACCTTCATTTGGTGGAATTTACGTATAATAACAGTTACCAGTCAAGTATTGGTATGGCACCATATGAAGCATTGTATGGAAGGCCGTGTAACTCTCCGACATGTTGGTTGGAAACTGCAGAAAAGCTGATACTTGGGCCAGAAATGATTCGACAGACTTCAGAGTGTATAGAGATCATTCGGCAACGAATGAAGGTAGCCCAAGACCGTCAGAAAAGTTATGCCGATAATCGTCGTAAGGATTTGGAATTCGACGTAGGTGATATGGTTTTTGTGAAGATTTCTCCACTGAAGAATGTTATTCGATACGGGAAGAAAGGAAAATTGACTCCAAGATTTGTTGGACCATTCCCGATCATCGAGCGAATTGGAAAGCTCGCTTATAAATTGGAATTACCAGAAAAGATGGCGGGTGTGCACAATATTTTTCATGTATCGTATCTACGGAAGTATGTGCACGACTCGAATGCAGTGGTTTCTGCTGATAGCTGTGAAGGTTTGGAGGTTGATCCAGTTGTTACGAGACCTCGTAAGCCGCTTCGTGTTGTTGAAACCGACACGAAACAGCTTAGGAGGAAGACGGTTACGTTGCTCAAGATACAATGGAGTGATGATGTTAACGACTGTACGAGGGAGGAGGAAGAGAGGATGAAGGCAGCTCATCCTGAACTCTTCGAGGTATGGCCCTAAGGTGTCGTGACATCTCATGAATTTGTAACTTGTTCTAATCTTAGAATTCTGCATGCTAGGATAGAAATTGGATGCATGGTTTGTTGATTGCTATGGGAGGTAGGCATGCAGAATAGTTTTGGTTGTTGTTTGGAATTTCGGGGGCGAAATTCCTAAGGGGGAGAGAATGTAACGACCCGTATTTTACGTGTCGATAAAATCGTAAAATAGTTGCATTAGGTCGTTAGTATTGCTTAAGTCGTTCGGAGTTTAAGTCGTGCAGGAGCATTGGACATAGGGGCTACCGAGTTAAGGTTTGACCGACTTAAGGGTTATCGGCTTAAGGGGTTAGGCCGTGTAATAGTTAAGTCGTGTGGAAGCTTGGGTCGTGTTGCCGAGTTAATGACTTATAGGAACTAGCCGACTTAAGGGTCAGCGGTCTAAGGATTGGGACGACCTACAGTAGCTAGCGACTCAGTAGGTTAACGGCTTAGGGGATTAGCCGACTTAAGGTGTTTGCCGGCTTAAGGTAGTTAGCGGGTTAAGGAGATGAGTCCTGACCGACCTATAGGAAGTAACGACCTAGTGGTTGGTATGTGTTGTAGTTAGGTCGCTGAGTCGTGTGAACGACTTAGTGATAGGTCGTGGCTTCGTTGAGTCGTTGGGTCGGCTTAGTGTTAGGTCGTATGAGTCGTTAGGACGGCCATGTGATCAAGGCTTGAGTCGGTATGTCGTGGATGCGCATATGTTTTAGGTCGTAGGTCTCGGTAGGTTGATGAGTCGTTGAGTCGTCCAAACGACTTAGGACTTAGTGTTGAGTCGTTGGGGACTTAGGCTTAGTGTTAGGACGTTGAGTCGTGTCCCTGTTGAGTCGTTAGGACGATAGGCCGCGTGTGTGTTGAGTCGTTGAGGCCTTGCGGTTGAGTCGTATGCCGTGTTAAGGTTAAGTCGTGAGGCCCTGTGTTTGGTTAGGTCGGCTGTTGTGTTGAGTCGTTAGGGGCTTGAGTCGCGAGTCTTAGGTCGTGGACGACTCATGGGGGCGGCCGACTCAAGGGGAATTCTGCCTATAAATAGAAGGGGTTCGCCTCACTTTTTGGCACCAGATTTTGAAGCGACGAAGTGCTGCCATTTTGAGATCTCGACTACAACACTTCTTCACTTCTTTTCTCCACTCTAATCTAGTGATTCCTTCCATCTAAATTGAAGATCAAATCGAAGATCCAAGAGCCGAAGTTGAAGATCTTCATCCAACAAAGAGAGATTTCATCGTTTGAAGCGGAATCTTGTCGGATCAAGCTAGTTTCTTCGCTGTCCAGATCTGAAGTTAGTAGCTTTTGAGGTGTTTAGGTGATTCGGTGAGTGGTAGTTATCTCTCACACGGACCCAACGGAGTATATTGGATCGGTGGCTTGTTTATGTGTTAAAGATAGTGATTTCTTGCATTTTCTCTAAGTCTACATGTAGATCTAGTTCATGAAGTTTTGACATCTATTTTACTACATGTTCACTTATGCAAGTTCATTCATCAAGTTGTAGAGATATTGTTCATAATTCATGCTTGTTAGAATGCATGTTAGATTTGAACTCTTTATTTACGAAATTGCCATTATTGTTGTAAATTGTTTATTTAAATCTTGTTTGAATGATTGATTGCTTGGATTAATGTTTGATTTGATTGATTAGTTGATCGATAACTTGATTTGGGCAAGTTGGTCGAAAATGATTCAAAAGCTAAGTGGAAAGGCTCTTGAATAAGGAAAGCTGCCTGTGGCATATAAAGCGGATGTGGAAGCTCATATGGATAGATTTGTTGAGATGGGACTTTTCCATGATGCGATGAGGCAAACCATGATGTTGAGATGGGGCTTTGCTATGATGCGTTGAAGCAAAGCACAATGTGTGAAAGCCTTGGTTTAGTCCAGACGGGATCATCCCAAGCATGTTGATAACTCGGTGATGCGGTCCGGGTTTGTGGATAATGGTGGGCTGGAGAGGCGCTTGAGCTAGTGTGAGAATAGTCGTCGAGGAGGATGACTAGGAGGCTTGGATCTTATCGTTATTGAAGGTTCTAGCATGCTCGAAGCAAAAGTACGTTGGAACGGGTCACGATGACGTTCCAGACACGGGTCATGATGACGTGTTAGTACTCTGGGCAGATGCGATAGTCCTAGGAACGGGTCATGATGACGTGAGGAGTTATGTCTAGAACCGGGGTTGCCATTAGCCCTTGACGGACGGCTGAAAGAAGGTGCCGGTCATTCAATTAACGGTGAAATCGAGGCAATGATAACAGTGATAGCCAGAGTCATGGATGTTTGGTTGTATCGTCATTCGGACTCAAGAACGGTGTTTTCGGAGTGCTTATCTAATCTTGGTTTAGGCCTTGGGGGTTTGTACTTGGAAAACATCGACCTTGACTCGAGTGATAATTATTTTACTTTAAATGTCTGCTTTGTTATGCTTGTTTCTACTTAGTGGGTCTGGGAGCTATCACTGTAGAATGAGGTGGAGTGGGATGGTTGAGTTCCTATTCCTTTTATCCTTTATGCTCTTTTGGTATATTTGATAGTTGATTTACTGCTCACTAAGACTGTTGTCTGACTCAAGGTTTTATGTTCAACTCTTATTACCTTGGGCTGTTCATCCATGTTGGGATGGGCAGACTAGGTAGCAGGTGACAGGTGCTGTTCTTGGCTACCAACGCTGTTGATGACGAAGACGAGCTGGTGGCTTTTGCATATTGTTTTCTTACTTTGTGTACTGGATGTTCCGCTGTTTGTTTGATACTCTGAGTGTTATGTAGTGAGGCTTGATGTATTGACTATTCAGATGATTGTATAAATCTATTATGAGTTTATATGATGAGACTTCTGTTCTATAGAGCCTCACTATGTATATTTTCTATTGTATTTTATCCATGCGCTGTGAGTAATACGATAGGCTATTCTGTTTTATCTTACCCTGACTATCGTCCATGGCTGCTTGGCACACTTTTCAGCGCACCATTCCCTTGTTTCGTGCGGGAGTCATGGGCGGTCGTCACAGGAGTCTGGAACCTCACAGGGGTGTGTGGAGCGAGAAGGGTGAAGAAGTCCGAACTGGTGAAGGAATTCGTCATTCAACAAAAATTTCATATCCCGCTCTTCAACCGGTACAGCTACAAGCCTCTCCAGAGTTGGCTTATGGCTGGGATCTCTAGAAGGAGGGGGAAGCGCTAAAATGAAAAAATGAAGTTAACACTTGGCAATTCGGACTTCATAAAACTCAGAGTATAGAAGAGGAAGAGGTAGATGATCTAACTTCCTTCTCTCCACACAGCATAAAACCCCAGGGGGCAACGGACATAGAAGAATTGAGTTAAGAACCCATGGGCAGTGTCAGGTAGGCCAACGATCAACTTACGATTTCGGGCGCTTCTCACGACGGTGATAGAAGGATGATCCTTAGTCCTAGTAAAGGAACATAGGAAGCAAATCTCGTCAAAGCTTGGAAGCCGGTCAAATGTTCTCCTAAATAGCACGCACAACCCGATCAGAATGGCATAGCCATTGGGGTGTAGCTGGAATGGGGAGATAGCTAGTCGAAGAAGAAGATTCTGGAGAAAGTTGTTGAAAGGAGGAATGGCCCCACTTAGGCACATTTGCCGGTTAACCGCTACAAAGCCAGTAGGCACCACATATGCAGTGTCACTTTTCTCAGGAAGAATGGCATCTGCTTCAGCAATGCCAAACTGACCGCATAACTGACGAAAAGCTTTGTACGATAAGGTGGTAGGGGCTCTTTCTGGAGGATTGACTAATGGAGCTGGAATAAGAGTGGCCTCTCCAGCCTGGGCTGCTATGTCTTCTTGCTGAGAAGTCATTCTACACAAGTAACTGGATATTCAAATATGAAGGTGCACGTTTCCTAAAATGTGTGAAGTGTTGTGTAAAATCAACAAAGCAGCAAGCAAATAAATCCGGAATGAAAACTAGCAAGCATTTGTCAGTTATGAAGTCCAGGGTTTGTTGTTTTAAAATATGAAAGAGAAATGTAGATGCAAGCAAATCAGTTCAAGATAGCAATGCTTTGCATTAATATTTCACTTTAGTTGATTGGTTCACAGCATTTCATACAGTATGTTTAAGTTGATTACTCTATATTGACTAATCTGCCATTTGATGTGGGCAATCAGTGGCAGTATATTCGTCCCAATTTTCTGTAAATGATGTGCTGAACAGATTGTTAGCTTGCAAGTCAAAAGTGATCTGTGAGAGAATGCAACAAAGTTTAACAGTTTAAAGACTAAACAGTTCAAAGTTCAAGCAGTTTATCCTGGCAATTCAAATTGGAAATACAATCGAGTTCTATCAACATCTCTAAGTTTTCAAATTTTTGTTCAGGACATTGAGTCACAGTCTAAAGTTCTCAAAGTCATGAGTCGTTCACAACCTAACAAGGTAGGATGCAATTGATTTAGGCTAAAGGAAACAATTTGGCAAGTATAAGATCGTTCAAGTGATGAGTCGTCCACGGCCTAAAGGTTGAGTCGTCCACGACCTAAAAGATAAATCGTCCACGACTTAAAAGGTTTCCTGCAAGATAAGTCGTTGGCTCCTTAAATTGTTGGTCCTATAAGCCGCAAAGCGTGTTAAGGAGAGAAGGTTTCAATTCAAAGTAATGAGAATTTCTTTAAGCCTTAGCTCGGCCATGACTCAAAGCTTATGTCGTATCTAGTTAAGTCGAGAAGGATCATAGATCGCCTAAAATTATTGAGTCATGTCCCGGTCAGCACTTTGCTTCATCAACAAACCTCCCATCTAATCAATCCCGTTATCTTCCTAACTCCTAACCCGTTAACCCATGTAGGACAATATCGTCTCCTCTAAATTCGTGGATCAATTGAATCGAAATATGGTAACCCATCGTCTTCTCCTTGCAAGTCATCTAAAAACTCAATCAAACTGCTCCAAGCTTGTCAGCAATCAATCATAACGTGACTCAAGATGAAGCATGGTGTGAGGATTTGGATTGGAGTTGGAAAGTGGGAAGTCCATGTTCGAAAGGTAACGGTAATTGTGAAATTGAGCGAGCGATGAGTTTACATACGTAGTGTGATGATGAAGGTGGCAGGAACTTGATTAGTGATGAGATGAACTGATCGAATTCGTCTCTGAAAAGCTTCGAAGGTCGTTAATGGCGGAAGTAAACACGGAAGCAAGTAGGTGAAGAAGAAGCGACCTAAGCCTTTTATATCTCGAGGCAGAGGAATTTGAACCGGCGCACGAGTTAAGATAAGTCGAAGCACACGACCTACGACTTAGGCGTGTACTTCGAGGGGCAAATGTTAACTCCCATGGTCAACGACTCAATAAGCAAACGACTCAAGCTAGGCGGCGACTCAATGGACAAGCGACTCAGTGAGTTATCAACCTAATGAGTTAAAAGATGCACGACTCAACGAGTCAAGAGGTTGGACGACTTAAGGGGTCAAACGACTTAACGATTTAAGGGCTTAACAACCTAAAAAGTATAACGGCTTAGCGACTTGGCTGGTGGCACGACCTACCGACTTAGGGAAGCTATGACTTAGCGGCCTAAGAGAATAGACCGACTCAATACCTTAAGGAAGTTGCCGACTCAGGGTACTTCATGACCTACGACTCAAGGTATGGACGACCTAACGGTTTAACGAGTTGAAGGACTTGGTGACTTACGACATAGAGAAGTCTACGACTTAACAGTTTAAAAGAGAAGGGATGCTTCACGACCTAAGGCATTCACGACTTAAGGTTTCTACGACTTAAGGAAGTCCACGACTCAAGGACAAGACGACTTAACGGTTCAAGAGAGAGAACGACTTAAGAAGGAAATGAACTAACGACTTAGAGCTATCTGCGACTTACGACCTAGCATGTGTCATGAGCGACTTAAGCAAATGAGGGAACAAGCTTATCAGTTAACTCGTACACGACTCACAACCTAGCTTGAGTCGTCCACGACCTAAAGCTACTAGGTGAAGGTTCAATGCTGCATCAGAAGGACCAGTTGACTCATTTGCGACTTAGATGATGACTCGTGGGCGACTTAGGGCTTGTACAAATGAACTTTTATGAGACCAGGGGATTTGGCCAGATGAGTCGGCCACGACCTACCATAGACCGGTCACGACTTACGACCTAAGGGGAGAATTTTCCTATAAATACCAACCCACCTCAAGCATGAAGGGGACATTTTGGCCGACCTCTTTAAGCGCCGATACTCTGCTGAATTCTCGACTCACTCGACACTTCAAGTACGAAAGGCATCTCAACTAACTTCGAGAGGAAATCTAACGCAATCTACATGGATTTAAAGAATTCTTCTGCATCAAAGTCTAGTTGTTTGTCTCATCGGAATTGTAATTGAAGATTGTTGTAAAGTTGTAATCGATTCAGTAATAAAGAGAATTAAAGTGGATGTAGGCTTACCCTAAGCCGAACCACTATAAAAACTGTTGTTTTCTCTGTGATTTCTCTACTTGTTTTTAGTTCCCGTGTTCACGGGTGGTGCTTTCGCTCAACTTCAATCTACACCGGGGTGTTAGCGTCTGATTTTTACGTTGACGTTGCTAATCAAGTTAAATTTGAGTTAAGATTTAATTTAAAACTTAATTATGTTTTAACTATTTTAAATTAAGGTTTATTAATTATTTAATTTTTAATTAAGGATTATTTATTTAATTAATTGATGATGATTAATATTTGATTATTATTTAAAAGTTTAATTTATTATTTAATAATTAATTAAAGATTTGTTTATGGTTTAACTACCTATTAAAAGCTAATTATTATTTAATTATTTAATTAAGGATAATTATTATTTAATTGTTTATTTAATAGTTAATTATTGTTTGATTATTTAAAGGTCAATCATTATTTAATAAAGAGTTTAAATGTTATTTAATTGTTTTTAAATAAAAGTTTAAAGGTTTAAAGCAATTTTACTCCCAAAGATCGGATTTTGTTTTAAGCAACTCTCTTTCAAGGAGAATTGTAAATCCAAGGATTTCTTTATCGATCACCATTAAGTAACTTCATTGAATATGAAACCCAAAGATATTTGTTTAACAGAATAAATCACCGTTCTGCTAGTTAAGTTATATATGACATCTATTAGCAGAACCAAACACCATTATGCTATTATATTATCTTGGACTTGTGTTTAGCTTAACAAATCCTCTTCTGCTATTATAGTAACTTGGATATTTGCTTATGTGTGACTGGTTGTTATGCGTGGTTTCCTTTTACATATCTCCTTTTATGTAAATACTTGTATGATAAGTTGGAGAGTTAAACTCAACTAAAATAAGAACCAATGTGTTCACTAAGCCTTTTTCCAAAACTTATGGAATCCAATATTTCATTTTATCCCTTTGATAATGGTTTAATGTTTATTACATTTAAAAATATTTAAAGAATAATTAGGAAACTGTTTTATTAAAGCTGTTTGGACTAATTTGATACTTTTTGATATGATTTGTAAATGAAAAGCCTTTCACAGACGTTTTGTGAATATACTTATGCCAATGAGATATATATATGGATGTTCTTGATAAAATAGTTTTGAAAAGAGATTTTAATTAATGTAAGAACTGTTTTGAGGCTTAGTGGTTTCTATAGGGTAATTAAATCTTTGAATATTTGTTGTTTGTTTACTTGATAGTTAAATAACCGACTATCAAATCTTGACCTGTTTTGGTTCAAGAAGTATGATTGTATATTCAAGTTCCATGATGAGGATTTGAATACTTAATTCATACTTCCAAAGAACTGGAATTGAGTTAGCCGGAAATTTTCGCATAGTTTGGAGACACCGGCTTTCGGATTTATCCGAACCACTCCAAACTAATAACGTTCATGATGAAGTATGCTATGGAACCATACTATTCTTCCTTAGGATGATTCCAAAATGTGAGATATTAAAATTATAAATGCTTGTTCGATCCCAGAACAACTTATATGGATGAGTGCTAGCATTGCATCTCTACTTGGAAGGAGTTTTAGCATTCCAAGATGTTATGCTAGTAGAACTAGTAAAAGCGTAGCCTCAAGCTTCACAATTCGGAAGAATGGCTAAAACAGGGTATATAATAGAGCCATGTGGTTTGCTACCGTTAGAAGCCGTCATCCCATTCTAGATTGTCCCATTGAGTTGTTGCACACAAGCATCAAGGTGCAAAGTAAATCATCCTCGGTGTTAAAGGGATGAGTTAATCCAGCTTGTCATCTTAACGGGGCGGGCTAATTCTGTGTAGTAGAGGGGCAGATGTGTCTGTAGCCCTCAGACACATTTTCTAGAGATGTATTATCGGAAGGTAGTCCCTTACCTTGTCATCTTTGGAACCCATTCTCCAATATGAACCTTTACAAATTTAAATGTGCCCAACTATGTTGAAATGTGAGATGCAAGCATTTCAGCTATATTCCTTATTTATCTTAAATATAGACATTACAATAATATCACTAGATTTTTATAATAGCTGGACTCTTTGCAGCTTTCAGAAGACGAGCTGGATTCTCCAAGACGTATTCATGTATCTTATATTATTTCACTGTTGTCGCTATGTTTCAATCTGTATTTATCAAAAATTATAAAAACAGGGTGTTATAAATGTCTAGTTAGATTAGATCAGTGTATGCTGATGTTGTATATATAACAAAGTTTTTCTTGTGTAAAGATCATGCATATATTATATATTTCTTGTCACGATGTGAGATTTTGTGCGGTCTTTTCTTCCTTTACCCCAAATGACCTGTCTTTTGAACACTTAAATGATCGATGCTTGAATACCGAGGATGTTTTGAGTGTTGTCTTTAGATGTAAGAATAGTAGTTTGTTACCCTTGGTATCAGAGCATAAGGTTATGCAAGAACCTCGGCCTTGTTGTGGTAAACTCATTTGAGATCGGGAAAGCCAGACCCTAGAATGAGTATGAGTGTATTATATATAAAGGCTCATTTTTGTTAGCGGTTACAATTGTTTATTGTGTTGATTTATCAGTTGACTAGTTTTTGAATTCTGGTCGAGACGTGGGATGTCACGGTATCGATAGGGATTTCTGAACACTTTAACAAGGCAAACTAACATAATATTGTTTTAAATTGGTAGATGAAATAATTTTACCTAGGATTATATTTCATAAAGAAAGAATAATTTTCAAAACTAATATAGTTATTTTATTAGTATTGTTGTTAGGAAATGCTAATATTTGTTTATCATTTGTAGGCGATACCTTTTCCAATATATATCCCATTTGGAAGTGCATCCTAAGGATATTTTATTATATTCAGATAGTAAGAAATAAGTAGACAAATAGGACGTGGATGGGAAAAGGAATCAAATAGGATAGTCTCTAAGGATGGTAGGGCTGATAGTCAAGTTGTCAAAGCAGTTGTGGACCCGAAGGTAGAAGTTTTTGAAGATCAAAAGAAGCTAACAACCCCTCCAGAAAGTAGTATCAACAATCGCAAAACGAGGAAATTTATGTTGCATTGGAAGAAGTCCTGGGAGAATAAATCAGAAGAGGTTGCTCCTCAGAGGAAGTTTTTCAAGAAAGGAAAAGAAATTAATTACTACTGGTGTCATAAGGCAGGACATAACAAGGTTTATTGTACAAAAGGAGTAAGGGGGCCGGAGGTTCCCAAGGTTTGGGAAAAACATTGTTTTTTGTCATCAGCTAGAGCACATCAATAAAAGTTGCCACATTTTAGGAAGGGTACAGCAGGCCAGGGGAATTATTAAGAAATCATCCCCTACAAGAGGGAAAAAGATGAGGGAAGTACCTATGGGTAGGTCTAGAGCACCCTAGTTTGGATAAGATCTTTGGGAAGAACCCTTAGTATGTATGGTTTTTTGTATAGCATGTTTTGAATGATATTTAGTTATTGTTGGTTTTTCTAAAATCATTCTTTAAACTTAGAGAATAGCTAGTAAAGCTTTAAAGTGTTTTTCCTTTGAAAAGTGGAAAGGCATGGTTAGTTAATTTTTTTAAACAACCATATTCTTGGAATCATTCTAAGGTATTTGATATGAATTCGGGTAGCAAATAATTACGAATACTGGTGTTTTCGAATCTAAGCCGTATGTTGTGGAGAAAGGGCCGCAAGATCAAGCCCTAACGGATTTTGCTTCATTATGTTATGACTTTGAGATTTTGAGTAAAAGGAACTTCAACAGTATCGAGTCTCTCATCGTGGTTAATATTTGGATGTGCTTGTGTGACAAGTTACATAGAGACACAATGAATTGTATTCAAGGATCATTCGAGAAGGTAATAAGAAATGCTTTACGATTTGAAGATATATCTCCAAACCCTCCTACTACTACACCAGCTGGGAATAAGAAGCGCAAGCTTAAGACTAATGTGCCTAAATAGGATTGCTTCTGGTGTGGGAAATGTGATCACTTTGTTTAGGAATGTAACTTGTGTAAGAAAAGAAAAGTGGTGAAAGAAAAGGTCACTAAGGTACCAAAGCTAGAGGCGTAGATTGCGCCAAAGGATTGTTATTATTGCCACCAGAAATGTCATTTCATCAAAGATTATCCTATTCTTGATAAAGGGGAGTAGCCTAGGTCTTTTGTTTTCATTTCAGCACCATCCACTTCAGTAGCAACAAAGGGAAAGGAGGTTATGGAAAGGTCAGTTTAGCACTAGGAAGATTTTAGGCTAGTATTAGGAAGTAGTATCCTAAGTTGTTCCTTATTTAGTATCTTCTATTGTATCATACCTTTTGGAGTGTACTTCTGTTCTATGATGGAGTCGCCCGACATGTATTTAGGGTTGTTTTAGTTTGAACTATGTTTTATATATAATGTTCCTTCTATTGTCCTTTGTTTGATATTGGTTCTTATCATAGTTTTATCTCTCTTTGCCTTGTAGATAGACTTGGACTTGAGCTAATATGGTGCATGAGTTTATATTATGTCAAACTTAGTAGGGTAAGGGTTGATCAATTATAAGATATTTCGATTAGAGAGCCGGTCAAAACATAAAGTGAAAACTGAATTAATTTAATGAGAAGATTTAATAAGGTTAGTTTTATTAAACAACGCCTTTCAGAATTTTAAAACCTAGGAGGTAAATTTTTATTTGATGTAATTAAGCTGGCTAATAAACAGCTTTACCTTAGAAGTGTCTAAAGAGAAGTAGATTCTAGGACAGAGTTTGGATACCATCATCCTTCTCTTTTTAGCTACTTACCCAAACAATTAAGTAAAGAGGTTATATTGGTCGACTTAATTTTAAGACCCAAATTATTTTGGGCCTACATCTAAATAATTAAAAGCAAATAGAATTTTAAAATCGGATGTTTTGTATATACTCTTAAGATGTACGAGAGTACTATACAACATAATAAATTTTAAATGGTTTTATGAAAGGTTTCAATAAGTTATAACACTTAAAATGTTTGAATTTAAGTTTATATTTTTATGAATGTTTTCATAAGTAAGGTGTGGTATGGTAATAAGTAAGTATGTAGCAAGGACCCTTAGATAAGTATATAAGTTGTACGTAGATCCTTCCTCTTTTTCATATAATTCTCGATCCCAGATTCGAGTATATGACTTGAGGTGTCTTACACCATTCCAAATAAGGATTTATCACTTGATTTTTGATGGAAAACTCTTGATAAGGGTTCTTACTATGAAACCAAAGTTTACAATAATAGCACATGGCCATGTAAGGAGAATGAAGGTTTCTAATTAAGAAGCCTGATTAGAGTCCGCACTGGGAAGTCGGGTGAGAGATACTAGTTTGGAAATAAAGTTATGTATTCAAGTAAGTGATCAAATCTGATTTTACAAAGGAATGATTTATGTATATCATACAAATTGATGTATAGTGTTAGTTATGCATGATATTATTGCTTCTGGGTTAAGGTTGTGGTCAAACTTCGGGGATGAAATTCTTTAATGGGGGAGAGTGTAACGACCCTGAATTTTACCGCTTTAATTTGGGAATATTTAATTAACTTTAAATATTAAAATAATATATTTTATAATTAAAATAAAAATCTTTTGAATAATAAATAATGATGGTGAAATAGTTTTCAAAATTTGTTTACAAAAATATTTAGTTCAAAGAATAATCGAAAACGTGACTGGAATTCGTTTTTCGAATTATTGACTTTTCGTCGAATAAAAACCATTGAAAACATTACGCACATTTGAATTAAATATTCACTTTTGTTTATAAATGAGTTATCATTAATATATATATATATGCATATATATAGGTTTATATATGAGATGACATTTAATGAAATGTTGAATTAAGTTTAAAAATAAAAATAAAACTAAAAGTAAAGTGAAATATATACAAACATTTTTTATAAGAAGTACATAGGCATGTTGGAACATGGTGTGAAGGGGGGAGATGAAGTGGTGGGCCAAATTTCTATGGTGAAGGAAGGATATGGTGAGTTGGAGCAAGGGGAGTGGGGGGCAAAGTACATGGGTATTTTGGCAATCTACTTTATACATTTCATACAAAACCAAATTTCTCATGAAAACTTCCATCTTCTTCATATACTCTTTCATGGCTTCCACTCATAATTATTAAGTTAAAAATTCTTACTTTCATTGCTTCTCCTTTACTACTACAACTCCTTTACTCAAAAAGCAATCCTAGCACCTCCAAAAACACTCAAGGTCGAACCATCATAGGTCTTAAAGGCCTCCAAAAATTTCTTTATTCCAAGTCAAACCATAGTTCTAGGCTATATTCAAATTCGGAAGGAAGGTTCTTTGATTTAGTTGAATTTTGGTAAGAAAAATCTCTTTTACCTTAACTTCATACTTTAACATTTATGAAAATTTATTGCTTATAATTGGTTGAAAAATATGTTGTTGTTTGGGTAATATGATGTATACTTTGATGTAAATTCGTTGCTTGATGTGTTGATATGGTGTTTCTTTGTACGTATATACATATGCTTATGTATATTATGAATTAGATTAGAAATAGAAATTAAAGTTAAAAGAGTTAGTGAAGGTTGAAAGTTAGGATCTTCATATTGTACATTGTGATAGGATATATATATATATATATATATATATATATATATATATATGTTGTGTTCATGCGTTTGTAGTTTATGTAACATGCAAGGTTAGTATGTTGAGTCATTAATTTCGACATCGAGATCCTTTGGTTCGAAAGCTTGTTTTCTAACTTTGATTTATGGAAAGGATTTATAAAAGTTTAAAAAAAATTATCTTTGTTTTCTAAATTTTATTCTTGGTTTATAAAAGTAAGTTAATCATAAAGGATAGAGTTTTGAAAGCTATTTGAGTAAAAACAAGATTTTAAAATTTCACGTCGTATAACGATAGTCGCTATAAATACAGTTCGTGAAAACGAATTCTTTTTGAATAAAATTGTTTAACTTAAATATATGTTTGAAAATTATTTTCTAACATATTTTAAATATTTAAAAAAATTATTATTTATTTATTTAGCTAATTATTTATTTATTTAATGATTAATTAATTAAGGTAATTAGTACATGATCATTAATTAAGTTAGGGTAATTGGTACTTAATTATTTTTAAGAAAGTAAATTATAATTTTTAATTAATAAAAGGTTAATTATTATTTATGAATTATTATTTAATTAAAATTAATTAAATTATTCATTTATTTAAGAAAGTGTTTAATTATTAATTAATTTACATTCAAGTTAAATTTAAGTTAAGATTTCATTTAAAAATTAATTATGCTTAAACTATTTTAAATTAATATTTATTTATTATTTGTGTTTTAATTAAGGATTATTTAATTAATTAAGGATGGTTAATATTTTATTATTATTTTAAGTTTAAATTATTATTTGATAATTAATTAAAGATTTATTTATGGTTTAATTACCTATTTAAAAGCTAACTATTATTTAATTATTTATTTAAGGATAATTATTATTTAATTATTAGTTTAATAATTAATTATTGTTTAATTATTTAAAGGTAAATCGTTATCTAATAAATAGCTTAAATGTTATTTAATTATTTTTAAATAAAATTTTAAAGGTTTAAAACCATTTTATTTCCAAAGATCAGATTTTGTTTTAGTCAACTCTCTTTCAATGAACATTTTAAATCCAAGGGATTTCTTTGAATATGAAACCCAATGAAATTTGTTTTCTAGTATAAATCACTATTTTGCTAGTTAAGTTATATTTGACATCTATTAGCAGAAGCAAACACCATTCTATTATTATGTTAACTTGGACATTGTGTTTAGCATAATGAGACCGTTAGCTATTATAGTAACTTTGATATTTGCCTATATGTTATTGATTGATATGTGTTGTTTCCTTTTACATATCTGCATTTATGTAAGTACCCATATTATAACTTCGAGAGTTAAACTCGATTAAAATAATAGCCATTGTGGTCACTATGCCATTTTCCAAAACTTGTGAAATCTAATATTTCATTTTATCCATTTGATAATGGTTTAAAGTTTATTACATTTGAAAATATTTAAAGAATAATTAGGAAATTGTTTTATTAAAGGTATTTGGAGTAATTTGATACTTTTTGATATGATTTGTAAATGAGAAACCTTTCACAAATGTTTAGTGAATATACTTATGTCAATGAGATAAGTATATGGATGTTTTTGGTAAAACACTTTTGAAAAGAGATTTTAATAAATGATACTATTTTGAGGCTTCCTGGTTGCTATGCATAATTAAATATCTGAATTGTTATTGTTTGTTTATTTGGTAGTTAAATGACTGATTTTTAAATCTTGATCTGTTTTGACTCAAGAAGTATGATTGTATATTCGAGTTTCCCGATAAGGACTCGAATACTTATTTCATCCAAAGAACTAGAATTGAGTCAGTGGAAAATTTTCGCTTAGTTTGGAGATATTGATTTTTGGATTTATCCGAACCACTACAAACAAATAATGTTCGTGGTGAAATATGCTCTGGAACCATACTATTCTTCTTGAGGGTGATTTCAAAATAGAAGATAGTAATTTTTTTAATGCTTGTTCAATCCCGGAATAACTCATATGGATGAATGCTAGCATTGCATCTCTACCTGGGCAGTGTTAGCATTGCAAGATGATATGCTAGTAGAAGAGGTAAAAGCGTACCGTCAACCCTCACAACTCGGAAGAATGGCTTAAACAGGGTATACAGTAGAGCCATGTGCTTAGCTACCATTAGGAGCCATCATCCCATTTTAGATTGTCTCATAGAGTTGTATTGTAGGCAGCATCGAGAGGTAAAGTAAAGGAGCCTCGTGTCAAAGGGATGAGGTAATCCGGCTTGTCATGTTAAAGGGGTAGGCCAAATCTGTGTAACAGAGGAGCAGATGCTTCTGTAGCCCTCAGGTACCATTACTAGAGGTGCATGATCAAAAGTTAGTCCCTTAACTTGCCATCATTTGAACCCATTCTCCAATACGAACCTTTGCGGAATTAGATGTGCTACTCTATATGAAATGTGAGATGCAACCATTGTAGCTATATTCCATATTTATTTTAAACCTAGGCATTATGATAATATCACTAGATTTTTAAATAAAATGTTTAACTAAGGTGAAAACCCATCCGTATTTATGTGCGGTGTGGTCGTACGAGATACTTTTTAGTTCGAAAGGTTTTCAAATATAGTAATCCATATGTTTTTTGAGCTTTTCTCACGCTGGTTTTACCAGGTTGACATGGGCATTGTTTTTCTATAATGCTCGCATCAGCCCGAGCATATTTTCTAGATTTAGCTGGATTCTTTGGAGCTTTCAAGCGACGAGCTCGATTCTCAAAGACGTATTCACATGTATTATATTCTTCCACTATTGTCACTTTGTTTCATTCTGTATTTATCAAAAATTATAAGGACAAGGTGTTATAACTGTCCAGTTAGAAAATAGGTTAGTGTACTCTGATGTTGTATATATAATAAAGTTCTTTTCTTTGTGTAAAGATCGTGTGTACATTATATATTTCTCGTCACGATGTGAGATTACGTTCGGTCTTTTCTTCCTTCACCCCAAATAACCTATCTTTCAGACACTTAATTGATCGGCACATGAATACCAAGGATGTATTGAGTGTCATCTTTAGGTGTAAGAAAGGTAGTTCGTTACAAGGATATCTCAGAAGGGGTCCACTTTTGGTTTAAGTGGCTATTATAGGGGTCGTCTCTTCCATAAAGCAGTATTAAATGGCCTATTGAGATTCCATGTAATGCCAACTAGATACTATCAGAGAGGAGTCCACCTTAGGAGATGTATTAAATGTTGAAAACCTACCTCGAATGAGGTATTAAATGGTTAGAATCTGCCTACTTCCCATTAAAGAGGTAATAAGTGACTTGGATACTATCGACATTATTAGGACATTATTGACGATAGACGCGTAGATCTTGGAGTGCCTTTGGCTTACAGTTGGAGATAGGTTATTGGGTTAATAGGGTAATGGTTATAGAATTGGACTGGAAAGCCATAGGGTTTGTTGTTAGAAAACTTATAATATGGTTAAATGCGTAGGACATTCTTATTTAAATTATACTGCCAAAGTACTATTATAGAATGTCGAGATTTTTATTCACTATACATTGTTGTTCTGGCTCCCTGTTAATTATAAAACAGGTTAGAGAAGATGATGTAGATTACGAAGGTGAAGGCAGTAAGGGGACTTGTGGCAGTTATCTATTTATATACCCATTTTTTTATATTTTTGATGTACCTATTTAGACATGATGTATTTTGATATTTAACTTGGATATGTGGCATTGTTATATGGGATTGTGTTGTATGTTTTTTATATTTGAGTTTTAAATAAAATGGGAGTTGTTTTTGACATTATATTTTATCCTTCCGCTGTGAGATTCTGAATGTGTAGATAATTAGCTCTGTGTATTGTTCTTTGCATCAATTTTATCAACCAACAACCAACTTTGGAATTTGTCTAAGGTTTGATGGGACATTTGTGGGTCAAAATTTAGGCCCCTTTCGAGGTGGATTGTAACATTTGGTATCGGAGCTTGCGTTACTCGATCTGTAGAGATACATATACAAATGAGTGGCGTACTTGTTATTTTTGAAAGTACTTTTCAAAAACCTTATTATATATACTTATTTTGAACTTACGCCTAACTCTACAAATTTTGACTATGCATGTAGTTGCGACCATATTCCGAAAGGATGGGCAAGGTGATTATGAGTTGGAAAAATAATAAAAATATAGTTAAATTTATACTCCCACCATGATTACCCCATGGGATGAAGGTCGTACAGTAAGGAGTGCATCAAGAAGAGTATGACCATGACATCTAGTAGCACCCTAGAAGCTAAATGGTACGTAATTCCTTTGTTGGGTCCAGACTGCTATATGATTTTGGACTTCGATGGATTGACGATTTAAGACATACATTTCATCTAAAGAATGAAGATAAAAATATATATGTCGTAAGCATCCAAAAGTAAGGAATGAAAGGAGTAAAGCAAGATGTGAAGGAGTGGAGCAAGTTCGTGCAAGAAGGTGTGCATTAATAACTGCAAGGAGATAATTAGATTTTTACGAAGATTGAGTAGGGAAGAAGAAATTTCAATAGAAATGACAATTAAAGTCAATTTCAAAATTCAGCCCTATAGGAAAGAATTTGGTAAAAGATATTTGGAAAATTCCTTGAAACATTTTGAATGGGTTTTTCAAAGGATTTATTTGGAAGTTATTGTTTTGAAAAAGTAAATAAATTTGGAAATTCATAATTTTAAACTTTTGAGTCAGGATGTTCTAATTAATAGTTTTTTGGTGAAAAAGGGTTTTCATTTTTGAAATTCTTAGTTTAAAAATTGGTTGGGCTAGAAATTTTTCGATTTAAAGATTTTCGATAAAGGGATATTTTGTTTTTGAAATAAATGTAAAATAAAACATAGGTTGGGTTCAACGATTTTTCCTATTCCATAAATTTGAAAGTTCTACTTTTAAAATTCTTCCTAAAAGGGGGTATAAATTGAAATGGAACTTGATTAAAATGAGGTAATAGAATAGAAGAGTATGAATGCCCAATAATGTAGGTAGGAGGAACATTCTAGTGTAAGGAAATGCATAGAATGATAACTGAAATAGATTTATATAAAGAAAACCAAGATGCCTAAAATGGTAGGAGAACGCAGTACGATTAGTTAATACTGGGAAATTTAGATAGTAACAACGTTAGGAATTTATATAAAATAGAATTAGTAATCTAGTTTGAAATAATATAGAAGAGTGGTAAAAAAAATAGGATAGGAAAATGATAGGATTGAAGTTATCTTTATCTATTCCACTTTTCATTAATTAAAATTATAGAAGATGTTTTTCAAAAAAATGATTAATTGGTATGATAATTGAATTTTTAAACATTTTTGAGTTAAAAATCCTACTTTTAAAGAAGAAAGTCTTTAAGGTAGAAAGTCTTTGAGAAGTGAAATTATTTTGCTAAGCAATTTTTGAATTTTTGAAGAAAAAAGGGATTTGTAAGTTTATATTTTCCAATATAAAGGTTTTAGATTAGGCACTTTATGATTGTAAAATTTTAGTTTTATAAAGAATGGTGAGGGCCAAACCAATTTTTTTATATGGAGTAGATACAGATCACTACCAAGGTGAGACAGGGTAAAAGTTTTAGGATATGAATAAAATATGAATAGTATGTACAACCTAATCTGGAAATTTGAAAACAGTCCTAATTATTTAATTGTAGGATGTTAGTAAAGTTGTAAAGATATTCCAGATTTATAATTAGGTTGTAAATTAGGTTGCCGTAGTTTACTTGGAATGTGAATTTCTATGTATTGATTTATTTAGAGAGGGCGTGTAATTTCCATAATTATCCAATTTCAAACTAAGTATAAGAGCGCGTCATTTGAATTAACAAAGGATATATCAAAAAGAGAAAGAGACATATAGGATATGGATATTACTTGTCATAGTTTACACTGCAATAAAAGAAAAGAAATAATTCCTTATAATTTGAAACGAAACGATGGTCTCACTTTTGGTTAATTAATGGAAAGTTATAATGGTAATCCTTTTTGAAAAGGCAGCTCTGTTAAAGTAAAACACAAAAATGAATGTTCAAGTTTAGAAATTAATAGTTAAAATTACAAATAAATAAATAAACATGTATAACTGCAAAAAAATGAATAAATATAAATAGTGTAATTTACTACGACCTTCGTATTGGTTATTAACAACATAGTAATTATAAGAATAGAATTAATGAACATTAATTATAGATTTAATGGCCAATAAAAATTTAATTAACAGAGATTTAAAATGGAAATAAATGGGGATTGATTAGGGAATTTAAACGGTACTTATGAGGATGCATAATTTATCCCATAATCAAGTATACTAAATAAAGCAATAAATGGTCCATATTTATTACAAAACAAGAAGGAGAATTAAGGAAGTTGGATGATAGTTGAATGACATACCAGGAATGATTATCTTAATTTAATAAGGATTATTACAGCTACAATATAAGCATCCGTTGAGGATGAATGCCAGCTTCCAGCAAAATTTTCTTTTAGGGTTTTGGTTTGTAATCGCTAGTTGTCTCTCTTAGGTTATTAGAAGGGTGTATGATATGGTAAGAGATATGTTTCAGTTTTACCACTGTGTTGATTTTATGGATTTGACTAGACAGCTATGTAAATATAAACATATTGGGGAAAAGTGTAAATAAGAAAATTTCATAGGGACACATAACTAGCGATAAACTATAGGTAAGACTGGAGTTAATGAGGAAATTAGTTTAGCAACTAGAAATAAAGAATGCTTCAATCCTAAAAACATTAGCATTTTAGAAAAGATAAGTTTGAGCTTGCGGAGTGACACCATTCAAGGAAGACCATTCACCCCAAAGGAGATAAGATGTATAAGGATATGTAGAAATTTTTTTACCGGTCTAGGTTGAAGAAGAGGGTGGTTGAGTTTGTTATTTAACATGCCAAAGGATAAAGGCTAAGCAAGGAAAGCTCAAAGGATTTTTATTGCCATTGGAGATTCTGACTTGAAAATAGGAGCATATATCAATGGACTTCATATATGGGTTGCTTAGGAGCCAAAGAGGCAATAAAGCAATTTGGATCATGGCAGATAGACTCGCTAAAAGTATCTATTTTATTCCTATTACAAGTAATAAGATTGCAACATCTTCAGCAAAAATTTATATCAAGATGGTGGTTCGAATTTATGGTATTCTGATTAGTATTATTAGTGATAGGGACCCTTATTCACTAGTGAGATTTTGGAGGAGTTTGTAGACAACTTTAGGAGCTTCATTGAATCTTAGCATTACTTACCATCTACAAACCAATGATCAGAAGGAACTGGTGAATAGTATTTCATAGGACTTGTTATGTGCTTTTATCATGGACATTGGAGGACTTTGGAAGATATTGGGAGCAGCACTTTCCTTTAATCAGATTCACATATAACAATAGTCACCAAGCGACGATTAGCATGGAAACCTTTAAAGCATTGTAGGAAGGTCATGCGAATCATTAAATTGTCAATGGGAAACCACCGACAAAATTCTACTCGGACCAAATTTAGTTCACGGGACTTCGAAAAAGGTAGAATTGATTAGGCAGCGAATATAGGCCGCACAAGATCGTCTGAAGTAATATGTTGGTAGGCGTAGTAATGAATTAGAGTCTGAGGCAGGTGGCATGGCGTTTGTTAAAATTTCCCCGCTTAGGAAGGTCGTGAGATTGGGAAAGCCAGAAAAGTTTACATCAATATTTGTTGGGCCTTTCTAAATTTTGAAAAGAATAAGAAGACTAACATATGGCGTAGAGCTACTTGAAAAGTTGATAGGAGTCTATGACATTTTTCATATTTTGCACCTGAGGAGATGCCTTCATAACATAGTCACCATAGTAGAGCCCAATTAGTTATTAGGTATTGAGACAGAGCCAATAGCATCCCGTGCCACAGCAAGTATTATGGAGCATAGAACTAGGAAGCTCTACAACAAAGTAATAAGATTAGTTCGAGTATAGTGGGGGAGATAATCAGATAGAAAGCTCATGGGAAACTAAAGAGAAAATGATGATTTCTTATCATGAACATTTCTCCGGTAAACTTGTCTCTTCAAGTAGGTATCTGTTGCATCATGGTTGCTAGATTGGATGGTAGGGGATGGTTGCCACACTTTTTACGGTCACTTTTGCACTCGTATATAAAACTTTTTGCATTTTTAGGATGTTAACATACATGCCTGTATGTCAGGGCACTTGCATTCACGCTAGGATTGAGCTCACCTATAATATGTCCGTATGCGTAAACATATTGCACTTTTGGTTAAGTACATGGTTATGTAGATAACTTGGTTGTATAGCATGGCTGCCTAGTGCGCGTTACGCTATCTGTCCCTCAGAGAAATTTAGGGATGAAATCCTTTTTAAGGGCAGAAGAATGTAACATCACGTAAAAATTAATAAGAAAAAAATTAATTAATAAACTAATAGTAAGGATAAAAATGGAAATTTTGTAAATGTTAGAATTTAGCTACGATAGTTGTGTCGTTGCATTCGTGCGATTTTGTAATCAATTTCCACATATAAATTTTTGAAAATGGAGCTCAAAAAAAAATTATTGACGTCTAAAGTTTTTGGTTCAAATTCAAAATAAATAATTAATGCTAAAGTTCAGAAACAAAAAATTATTGGTGGTTAGATTTAGGGGTAAGTAAACGTTAATGTTAAATATTAATTAAGGAATAAAACAAATTATCAATAGCAAAAAAAAAACGTTCCCAAAATTCACTAACTGGTCGACCGCGAGAGATTGACCATGGTGGCGGATAGGGTTTTTCACACCTCGAATGGTCTAGATTTTATTATTTTAAACCAACTTAAATTCGATGATCCCAGTGCTTTCTAGCTACTATAAATAAGACCATAACCTCCTCAGTTTTATTCACAAATTATTTTAGGAATTAAGTGTCGGTCTCTCTCTTCGAAGATTCAGAAATTTCTCTAGGGTTTCTGGTAAGAAATTTAAGGTGTTTATTGTTCAATTTATAATCCTATTCTTCTCTGATCCTTGAATTTCTGAATCTAATCTATATGCAACCCACTTGTTGTATATTTCTAAAGGAAGAGATCTGAAAGGCGATTTAAGCGGGCGTAAACAAATCCAAGAGGAAGAGCTAAGGACCTTTTGTGAGTGGAAATCTTAATCTTTCTTTTTTATTAATTGTGTAGCGTAACTTGGATTCGATATATGCTTTTGGGAATTTTTTTACGAAAACATCACATTAAAGCCCCTAAATTCCCCTAAAGCGAGATGTCTCTTAAGTTAGAACCTCAATTATTCTATATTTAAATAGTGGAATTGTGTAGTTATAGCAATTTTAATGTTTTATATTCTATTTCATTTCTTATCTTTTTCTTTGGATCTTATTGATTATTTTAAAAGAAATAAGTTAGGAAAAGGTATGTAAGGTACGAATTCCTTTATTCGTAGTCTGGATTACCTATTTCCTTAATCAAATAGAAATTCCATTTTTCATTCTTATATGTAGAAGTTGAATAGAGCGTAAAAAGGTTTGAATTGCAAATTCTATTAATGTAGATTCTACTATTGTAGTATAAAGTAAGTATGGTATGGATTCTAATTTTATACAAGTCTGTTGCTGGATTGGGAATATTGGATATATTGTATGTTGTTGATATGGAATTGGACTTGTATAAATTTGATTTTTTGACATTTAAATGATTAGTTTATGGCGTAATATTCGCATGCTTAGAAATATTTTAGGCATGTGTGTGTATGTATGTATATATATATATATATATATCAGCATATAAGTAAAAAATAATTATTAGCATATTAATTGCATTGTAGGGTATTAATCAGTATTAAATCCCCTACAGGAAAGAAATTTATAGTTAAGGCATCGTAATGGTTCTTCCTCATAATGCCTTAATAAGGAGTGCGGTGAGGTGTATGATAGTATGTTAAATGAGAGTAGATTATGACTATGTTATAGGGATGTGAGATCAGTCAAAAGCACACGAAAGTCTGCCTAGCTAATCTAGCTACTAGCAACATCACTGTAGGGCTGATGCAAGACATCTTCTATAATAGGTACCCACAGAGGATGCAAGGTTAGTTCTAAATTCAGTAGGGTTAACCCACCTAACTAATCTAGCTACCAGTACTTCCAGATAGTCGGACTATTGTAAGATATCATAGTTCGGGTTAGGGGTCATAATATGTTGGAGCTGCTTTGGGATCGAAGGCAGTAAGTAGCTGTTTGGAGGCCCGACTCCTCCTTATTTAAAATTATTAAATGGCCAAGGTTAGTGGTTAGGCACATTAAATGATATCTTAAGAAGGGTCCACATCAAGTTTAATGTAATAAATGGCTATTATAGGATCTGCCTCTTTCGTAAAGAAATATTAAGTAGCCTAATGAGATTCCGTACAACGTCACCTAGACAATATCAGAGAGGAGTCTACCTTGGGATTGGTATCAAATGACAAGAACCTGCCTAGAATGAGGTATTAACTAGTTAGACTCTGCCTAGTTCCTGTTAAAGAGGTATTAAGTAACTTGGTTTCTATCTTTTACACTGTTAGAACATTATCGACAATAAACATGTGGGACTGGGAACTGTCTTTAGTCTACAGTTGAAGATGGATTACTGAGTTTAAAGGGTCATGGTTATAAAACTGGATTGGAAAAGCCTTAGGACTTTTAGCTGGAAAACTTATAATACAATTAGGATGTGTAAGATGTAGATGTATTCTTATTTAAATTATACTGCCCAAATACTATTATAGAAAGGCTTGATATTTTTCACTGTACATTGTTGTTCTTTCTCTCTCCTCATTACAACATAGGTTGGAGAAGATGATGCAGATTACGAAGGTGAAGGCAATGAACGGATTTGTGGCACTTTTCTATTTATCTACCTATGTTGTTTGTATATTTTTGATGTACCCATTTAGACTTGATGTATTTTGATATTGAACAACGGATATTTGGCGTTGTTATGTGGGATTATATTGTATGTTTTTGACATTTGAGTTTTAATAAAATATGTACTATTTTTGATATTATATTTTATTCTTCCACTATAAGATTCTGAATATGTGGATAGATAGATTTGTGCACTTTTCTTTATAACAATTTTACCAACCAATAACCAGCTTTGAAATGGGTCATAGGTTCGATGGGCCTTTTTAGGGTCAAAAATCAAGCCTATTTCGAGGTGGGTTGCTGCACAACATGTCATTGAGATCCATCATCAATGCAGCATTACATTTTCATCGCCATTCATACTAAGGAACTCCCGTAGTGCCTAATAACTTCATTACAATTGTTTAGCCATATTCTATTCATTTTTTGAAAGACCTCCTCAAAAGAGTTATCTATCCTTTCCTCCTAACAATAAACAAACTAGCAAATAACTGTAAGGTGGTACATGTTCTAAACGAGATCTATTCAAGTAGGCGGTGTAGTCCATTTAGGCGTAACCCCTGTCTTTCTGCTGACTGCTCAGGATCGATGATGTTCTTGACCTATGAAAATAGCTCCTGCTCATCTTATATAGCACCAATTTCATAAGCACAGTGTTGACCCTTGCTTACCGTCCTATTTAGATTGTCTAATGCAATTGAGGAAATGCCCACTTGGCTAATTAAATGTAACCCCTAAAAGGTTGAAGCAGACTCTACTAGTCCTTTGACACTTCGACCAGGGTGTACCTTCCTACTTGTGGATTTCCTTCACACATACACGAACATATAATCCAACGGGTCCTATAGTTGGATATGTCCAACATCGGTATAGCATAATTGTGCATAATTGTTGGCAGCCTCTTACGATGGACAGACTTATGTTGCTTAATACTACCGACCTTACAATTTATGACTATGTCATTCTTATTTATTCTATGCTATTGGCTACACTCAATAGTTCACACCCGTCATAAATGCATATTTGAGGCTATGTATATATTTATGCCTCGAAGGTTCAACTGTTAATATTTAGTTATTTTTACATAACTAACCCCTTATTTCATTAATGTCAATTTACTGCTTACTTTTAACGTAAAAGATTTAAACATCTTTTACTGCTTACTCTTATTTAAATAGATTAATCACCCATTACTACTTACTTCTACTTGCTACTAGTAAGTATATTCTACTGTTCCTTATTAATTGTTACTATCTTGCTTTCGTTACTATAATCTTCTTACTTGCTTATTTCTTCATTTTACATATACTTGATCGCCTATTGTTTATCTTATAATCTTATCATGTACATTAGACTTATTATTAAATTGTTGTTATTATCTCTACTTGCACTACTTTGGTTGTATTTAGTGATTTCTTCATTTTAATGCATTGGAATTACATCCTCCAAGGAAATGTTAACACTGTAAATTTCCATAATTAGATAAAAGAGGACTTGTGTTACGTTTGAAATTATGAGGAATTATCGTTTTTTTATCGAAATAAACAGTACAAAATACGGTAAACATTCATATTTTGTACATCTATTTCTTTTAAGCATATTCCTTGTTACATAAAGCGTTGCACATTTTTTTATTTATAAAACTGGAAAATTTATTGAAATTTACATTGCCACACTTCATTCCAATGAATTAAAATACAACTTAAATCCAAATTCAATTTATAATAACTTCCACATTCACATTTGCTCACATATATCGTTCAACCAACAAACTTGGAATTACTACACAATGTTATTATTTTAAGGACCACATTAACACTTACTTTTCAAATTCAATTTCAAGCAATATTAAATCAAAGTTAATCATTCGCAGATTACGTTGGCATGGTTTATCAATTCATTACATGTATATATAGTTAAGCCTACAACTCAAAAATTAGTTTTAGGCATATAGGAATAGATTTACAACCATATAAATCCAATATTAAATAAAAATGTTTAATTTTTCATTCGCTTGTAAGCTTTCCAAATCTCCAGTCTAAATTCTATTATTTATATTTGATTCTCCTTTTCCCTTAATGGAATATGTACCGCAAGCATATACATACGTATAGAAATTTCGATCTGAGAAGAGATTTGAGACTTAGATTTGGATTTATAATTACAGTTTACCTTGGCTTTGGCGATCCGATCCCATTCTTCTTCACTATTATCCTTCGCTATTCTCCACTTGTATATACATATATAGATTATAATTTTATTTAGATTTAAGAATTTATGGAGAAAAAAAGGCAGAGCATCAAAGTGCTTTAGAAAATATGAAAAGAAAAGTAAGGGGTTAGGCCCATATTTATAGGGGTTCAAATCAATGTCAATCGTTAGATTGTTCAATTTTAAATTTGGGATATTCGGCCTAGGTTCAGTTTACAATTTCCATGGGACTATCAGTCGATGCTACCACTTTGCTGGTCGACCATTTTCAAATAGGGGTCGACCGGTCTCCTATTTTATTGTGTGTTCTTTAGCTTCCTAAATTACGTTATTCTTATATATATTTAAATGATTGATTAATGTTAATTATCCTTATAGCATAAGTAAACGTTAACTATCAGTTATTGCTAACTGACATTTATTAACATTAGTTAATAAATTTATTTCTTTAATTACATATATGATTATTTTCGATCTAAAATATTCAAACATTAATAACTTTTTTGTTTGAACTTCGATCAGAAAACTTTATGCACGAAAATTGATCAGAAAATCACAACAAATCCAAGGTATTTGTAGCTAATTCTTATATTTCAAAAAAAATTCATTTTTGGCTTCATTAATTATTAATTAGTTTCTTTTTAATTTATTTTTCTTAAATTTACGTAGTGTTACACTTGGCCTTAAAGTGACTTTAGAGTCCTTGTTCACTTAGGTGTGTTGTAATTACCCTATATTAAAGGGATAGTAAGAGTATATGATGATTAATGGGGTAATCATCTGGGGACATACCTGCTATTTTTCCTAAAATATATATATATATATATATGTATGTATGTATGTATATGTGTGTGTGTGTTTGCATCAAAATTGGTCACAAACCCCGAATGTAATGAAAGCACTAGTGTTTACACACAAATCCTTAGTATTCGGTCACATACCTCAGATCTAGATGATGTAGAGAGTAAAAATGAAGAAATAACAAAATTAAAACGAAAGAAAGTAAGAGAAGGCACAAGATTTATAGTGGATCCGCTATCTTTGGCCTACGTCCACTTTGAATTGGTCCTTTTTATATCTTTTATACTGTAGTTACAATCCTTTGAATAACAAAAATCATAGATTTTTGCCAAAAGAAAAGAAGAAGATCCCTTTTTAGTTTCCATTGAGGTGATATTTAGAGGTGTGGAGTTTGAAAATATCAGCTATGAATCTTTGAATACCCTTTCTCATGCGTAGGTGGGCCTACATGATCGATATGGGGTGGTTTGGGATCGATCCATATCGATTTAGTATCGATTAGGAATCACTCCAATTGACCTGGTATCGATCATGGAGATTCTTGAGTTGATATGCAAGCTTTTGTGAAAATTTCATGGCATTTGGATTTGTAATTTGTGAGATACGATCGATCCAAGGTTGATTTTACTAGGGAGGCTGAAGGCTTCATACCGATCGATTCGTATCGATCATCTTCGTATCCATCATACCACCATACATCCAAGTCTTGCTCTTTGATCCATGTAGCATGCTCCACTCTTTGACCGGTTCCCTTGTATCGATCGATACGAAATAGCTCATGAGCGCTTGCTGATTTTCGTATCTATCCAGCATAGCTTCCTCCACGTGTGTCCTTTGTATTGATCGATAAGTGATTTATATGAAATACACTTCCAAATCTGCATAACCATGGCTTTGTATCCATCTTCTGCTCCTTCCTTCATATCGATCTCCATCCCTTCTCTTCGTATCGATCTGATGCCATAGATCAATGAGAAATCATTAATATGAATTATCATCGATCTAAAGCAAATGCACAAAAGAATGTGTGTATTGCCCATATCCATATCCATCTTCGTCAATATGAAAGCATCGATATGGATGTATCGATCCGAAGTGTGCAACTACGTCCATGTTGATCGATACGAACTGGTTTTCCATGAATATTGATCCATCCATAATTTGAGCATATGAACTCCAATTGAACTGAAATTCAAAGTATAGCCTTACTGAGCCTTGTTCATCATTCCCGATCAATCCCAACTTGATCGGAGCTTGGTCCAGTTCTGACGGTATCGATCATAGTCTTGTTTCCAATCGACCACCAATCTGATATCCATCCTTTTTAGCCAATTTGTTGATATCCTGGCCTTGACAAAAAGGCAGGGTAACATTTGCCTCCCAAAACATGCCTTGTAGTAGGAAGGCATGTTTTGAATAGCTTTAAATCCGACATCCAAAGCCCATATTCCGTCCATAGCCATATCATCTGATCCATAATCTATTCCATTACAAAGCCATTCTATCTAAGAGCAATAGCCATATCCTCATCAAAATCCACCACTGCTCTGAACCGATATCCAATTTTGAATCAAGTAACCAAATCCTTAGCCAATACCATATCCATTCGAACCCAAAAACTGAGTTTTAATCCATCCATATCCAGTAATCAATAGCCAAATCCATGACCTCTTCGAGCCGATATCCAATTCCAGGTCAGCTACAAGCCCTTAGCCAAATCCGGGACCACTCTAGGTTCATGCCCAAATCTGTAGCTATTCATAGTCAATTTTTGAATCCATAACCCCTTTGTGTTCTTGCCAAACATAATCCACACTTGACGACCTGTATTAAGCCATGCCTTGGCATACGTCCTAGATTGACAATGAACCTGGTTCAGTGTCCTTGAACGTTAAGTAATGCTATGGCATAAGTGCTAAGCCTAATCCTTGTATCTCTGGACCCTTGATGTGCATAGTCTATACTCGACGACCTGAAATAATAAATGATAAATAATATAGGGCCTAAGTCTTAGGCCAAATCCTAGTCTCTCCGGACCCTTACCGAGCATAGTCCATACTCGATGACTTGAACAAGTCGATTCGCCGTGTTCGGACGAAGCGACTTACCCCTTGCTAGGCATAATCCATACCTGATGACCTTTTACTAAAATCCAGATAATCATTCAATCCGAAATCTAGATCAAATAAGAAAACTAGAAATCCATATCAAAAATCCAAACCAAAAGACATGCATCCAAACCAAAATCCAAATCAAAAAATCTATAAAACGAAGAGTCCAAACCGAACTCCAAAATCAAACCCAAAAAAAAAAATACCCAAACCAGAAAGAAAAAGAAAATTTCCAAACTAGAGCATCATGGTTTATCATCATTTTAGAGCATTCCTAGGGGCTAACTCCATCCCCGTACATCAGTAAGTGACTTAGCCGTCTGTCCAGAGTTTGCTACTTATTCCATACCATCCCAATTAGTCGATGACCAATCGACCATCATTCCTGGGCGTCGTGCCTTCGTTGTTTGAGGTACACGGTGGCTGCTCCTGTTCTACCGCCACATTCTGAGTCCTAATATACAGCCGTAATTGAACATTCCTTATGTGCTCCTCGATTATATTTTTAGATGCCTGCAGCTGTTAGTATCATGCCCGTCCAAGTCATGAAAGAGACAATGCCTTCCTGGTGCCCTCACGCATTCTGAGGGTTCCCTCTTTGCTGGCTTTCGATAAGGAAGCTAATCCCAAGTTTCCATGGCTATCCATTATAATGTCTCATTTAGTCCTTTGTGAGTGGACAATTTTGGTTCTCCCCAACGCTTCCTTACCCTGCCAAAATCGTCATTCGACTTCCTCTTCCCTTTATCCTTATCCTTACCCGAGATTGCATCGGATGGTCCTCCTTCCTTAACCACGTTTATTTCCTTTGATTTCATATCCAAGCTTGCATCCTCTTATCAAAGAAATCTCTCAGCCTTGTGAAAGAATTCTCTGAGATCCATTGGTGGATCCCATATCAATAATATCTTGAAATCCAAGTTGTCCCTGACTCCAGACACTACCGCCATTAGATCCACTGATGGATCCAACTGATCCACCGAAGCAACTGCTACATTAAACCAAGTTAAGAAAGTCCTGAACAAATCTCCTGTCTTATGTTTTGCTGACATTAATTTCATCACATTTTTTTTGATATGAACCCGAAACAGCTTCAAAAACTTGTCCACCAATTTTGTCCATGGCATAATAGATCTATTTTCCAACTGCCTGAACCACATAGCAGCTACATCCTTCAAATACACAGGGAAATATTGGGCCATGACCTTCTCCGATGCCCGCAACACTTCTATGTGTCTTGTATACCTCATCAAATGATCGGTAGGATCCGTCTAACCATTGTATACCTCCAGAGTAGGCAGCTTGAACTCTGGTAGATTCCTAGCCATCCTGATGTTACGGGTAAATGAACTCCTTTTTACTCCTTCCAGATCTCTGTTTGTTAGACCTCTTCGCATAGTTTGCCTAATAATTTAAGCCAATCCATTGTTTTTCTCCAATGGTTACCCTCCGTTTCCACTTCTTAACTACCTCCCGAGTCCTTGAGGGAATTCTAGTACCTACTCCTTGCACTACTGTATTCCTGTTGGCATCGGGTTGTGCAGTGTCTGACATTCTTCCATGAATTGGTCCAGCATTACAAGGGGATATGTCCTCAAGTCTTGATCCATCTAGATTGGTAGTTGTTTGCTGATTGGGGGCTGTCCCTGCTGAACTACTCTATCTAGTTTCCTATTGAGTCCCTCTACGCCAGCTCAACCGATCTGTACTTCGGAAGCTCCTTGCTGCTTTTTTCTGTCCAAACTTCCTAAAAAGGTTCTGCATCATCTCTTCCTGCCTCCTCAGCAACCCTTCCTACATAGAATCCATCATAGTCTGCATCTCATCCTTTATAATGTAGATGGATGCCTGATCTGCTCCGGCTTTGGAGGAAGCCTCTTAACTTCCCTCTTGATGGCTCCTTTCTAGTAATGTCCTCTTAACTGATTGTCTAACCATGGTTCCTCCTAGATCTGATCCTTTAGCTTTCCGAATCTGAACTCCAAACCCGATGTAGCGGGTGCTAGTCTTCTCAATGAAAGCACCAAAGTGTTTGCACCAAAATTGGTCACTAACTCGGAATGTAATGAAAGCACCAGTGTTTACACACAAATCCTTATTATCCAGTCACAGATCTCAGATCTTGATGATGTAGAGAGTAAAAATGAAGAAATAATAAAATTAACATGAAAGAAAGTAAGAGAAGACATAAGATTTATAGTGGTTCGACTATCTCTGGCCTAAGTCCACTTTGAATTGGTCCTTTTTATTTCTTTTATACTATAGTTACAATCCTTTGAATATCCAAAAAGACTGAGTTAAGAAAAGAAGAAGATCCCTTTTTAGTTGCTATGGAGGTGCTATTTATAGGAGTGGAGCTGGAAATATATGCCTTGAATCTTGGAATACCCTTTCTCATATGTAGGTGGGCCCACATGATCGATCTGGGGTGGTTTAGGATTGATCCCTTATCAATCCACATCAATTTCATATCAATCAGGAATCGCTCCAATTGAGCTAAGATCAATCACGGAGGTCCTTGAGTTGATATACAAGCTTCGGTGAAAATTTCATGGCATTTGGACTTGTAGTATGAGAGATACGATCGATCCAAGGTTGAGTTTGCTAGGAAGGATGAAGGCTTCGCATCGATCGATTCGTATCGATCTTCTTCGTATCCATCATACCACCATCCATCCAAGTCATGCGCTTTGATCCATGCAACGTGCTCCATGCTTTGACATGTTCCCTTGTATCAATCGATAAGAAATACGATCGATACCAAATAGCTCATGAGCGCTTATTGCATTTTGTATCCATCCAGCACAGCTTCCTCTGAGTGTATTCTTCATATCGATCGATAAGTGATCGATACGAAATACACTTCCAAATCTCCGTAATCATTGCTTCATATCCATTCTCTGCTCCTTCCTTAGTATCGATCTCCAGCCCTTCTCTTTATATCGATCTGATGCCATAGATCGATGTGAAATCTATCAATACGAATTGTCATCGATCCAAAGCAAATGCATAAATGAATGTGTATATTACCCATATCCATCTAGGTCGATAGGAAAGCATCGACACCAATGTATTGATTTGAAGTATGCAACCATGTCCATGTTGATCAATACGAAAGTATCGATACGAACTAGTTTTCCATGAATATTGATCCATCCATAACTTGAGAATATGAATTCCTATTGACTTGAAATTTGAAGTGTAGCCTTACTGAGCCTTTTTATCATTTTAGATCGATCCCACCTTGATTGGAGCTTGGTTTAATTTTGACAGAGTCGAGCATAGCCTTGTTTCCAATCGATCTCCAATCCTGTTATCCATCCTTTTTAGCCAACTTGTTGATATCCTTACGTTGACCATAAGGTGGGGTAACCATATATATATATATATATATATATATATATATATATATGCATATATATATATATGCATATATATATATATATATATATTCCATATCTCTACCTCTTCTGTATGTGTTGTTCTCATGTGAAATGAAGTCGTTAAGGGAGGTAGTGAAGTAAGGAGTAGTTAGCCTGACGAGTAGTGTCGGCATTGATGATAATAAACATACCTCTGCATGGCTTATATGAGAATGTAGTAGCTTGGTTAAGGAAACCGTAAAAGGCCCTACTTCAAATCTTGCAATGTGAATACTTCAGAATTCATAATTTTGATATGGAGAGTTTGAGTAAAGGATCCAATAGTGATCAAAGTTGCATAACAGAAACTGATAGGTAGTTTCTGCTAAAGGCATTTTCTTGCTTATATGAAAATGTGTATATTGTTGTATTATTGCTTGTTCGATTTTATGGGTGGACGATGTGTGAAGATTTTCATTGTTTTTTATGGGTGACGAATTAGATGTATTTAATAATTTTGAAATAATTTTTTTTATCAAAACAGATAAATGATTTATATGGGTATTATTTTATCAAGTGATTGAAAATGTTTTGATAATTTATTTTAGTGTTAATTTGTCCATCGAGTGCTTTAAGAATTTTGATCGATGTGTCTAGCCAATGTTATTGATAGCGATTCCTTAACACTAGAATGATGCATTTCAACATAATGTTAGAAAAGAATATACATTTTGAAAAAGAAAAATAATGTCTTGAAAAAAGTAAATTAATGTTTTATAAACTATATTTTGAGTAATGTTGAGATTTTGGAAAGTAGAACGTTTTTTAAAGAATATTTGAAACAAAAAGAATATTTTTAAAAAGGGGCTATTATTTTAAAAAGTAAGTAATTATTTAAGATAAGCTGCATAATAGTTTGAAATAAGTAAAAAATTAGGAAAATAAATGTTAGTGATGATTTTGGAAAAGTTGTTTGGAAAGAGTAATATTTTTAAAGGAATATATTGAGCTATATTTTTAAAAAGTAAATATCTTACAAGGTATTTTGATAAAGAAAAAAGTAGTTGAAGAAATGTATATCATCAGGTAAGGTAAAACATGTTTTGAAAAAAATAATTCATGCAAAGATGTTTTGAACTCATTTCAAAAAAAATGAAATTCAATGTAGAAAGAAATTAAGTTTTAAGTTTAGTATTAAGACAAATTCCCGACTTGATAAATCTTATACTATTTTTGTTGTCATGAAAATGTAATTTTAGAATTTTAAAATTATTATAATAGGTTTATTCTTCACTTTTGAAGTGGATAAGAGATTTTAAATATTGATTTTGAAATTTGATATTTGGGTTTTGGGTTTTGGAAATTGTTTGAGACTGAAATCATATTTGAAAAGTAATATACGGGAGAAGAAAGTGTAGTTCGTTTGTTGGAAATGTTTTATAATTAATGCTAAATGAAATATTACCTTTGATGATTTAAACTTATGAAATTTGTATTTTTAAAAGGCACTATGATTAGAAAATTAGGTTTGAACAATGCGTAGAAATTTAAGTTAAAAATCATGATTTATTTTGACCATAGGTTTCAAACTATGAATCTGTTCTTAACTATTTTAATTTCATTAGAAAGCTATGTTATGAACAATTTTTATTTGTAATGCAAAGCGAAAATTTGAATTTATTTATGCTTTAAACATGAGTAAAATTAGATGTATACTACTATTTTGGGAGTCAAACTTCACATAATAGTGCTGAACTATTTTGATCATAATTTTCTAAAGATTCATCTGATTTTGACGATTTTCCCTTTTTAGAAGCTAATAACATGAGCAACAACTTTTATGTTGCAAACTTTTATCATTTTCTAAGCTAAAAATGTTGTTTTGTTAAGCAAACTTGCATTTCTTTTTGCATTTTAGAATTTACTACTTCTGGGAAAAATACCATAACTCGAGTTGTTATTAACATTTTTACAATCAAAAAATTGGTTTGAAAAACTAACACACCATGCAAAAAATCACTCTTAGAAATCCTAACTTAATTTGTTTTTTTTTTTTGAATTTTAAATTTCGTAGAAAAATAAATTGTTTATTTGTTTGCATTATGTTGTTATTATAGTAGATGAATGCATTTTTGTCTTACTTTTTATGTAGTACATTTATATCCTAGGCATTGAACTTTTTTCGATAGAAGTTTGGTCAATTATCGACTCCACTTTGTGTTTCAAAAGGATGGTTCTCTTCTAAAGAACGGTCATGTCATGTGCGTTTTGGCATTTAAAGAAATCCATCGCATTGCTGTAATACCCCATGTTTTTAGTAGCATTATTTAGGATATTTAATTAGTTAAATTAATTTAAATAATGTAAGATGATTAGTGGATTGATATTTGTGATTAAATAAAGGGTAGTCGTGCCATGTTAAATAAGTGAACCAAAGAATGGAAAGAGAATAAAAAAAGTTAGGAAGTAGATAAGGGGTGAAATAGGAACAAGACATATCCTTATACCCTAAACCCCTTAGGCATTCATCCTACACATTCATTTTATTTTCACAAACAAAAATAGAGTTAAGGTCAGCCACCATTAGTAAGAGCAAAGAAGAAGAATTCAAGCGGAAAAATCAAATCATTTAATCAAGAACAAATCTCACATCCTTAATCAAAAAGCTAAGGTGAATAATGATTACATCTCATATTTTTGATTGATTTCGGTTTTAGATAAATTCCAAAAGTATTTACAACTGTTTTTCCATGTTTTGAATGATAAATGGATATATAAATATATATACACTTGTTGATGATTTAGGCTATTTTATATGTATTTTATTATGAGAATTGATATAGAAAACCTATTATATTACATCTAATTGCCTTACAAATTTAGATTTAGATTAGAAATGATAAATTAGACATGGGTTTCAATTTTCATAATTTTTTAAACTTATGTGGATTTTATATGAATTTTCTAGTGAAGAAAATGTTATTTTGGGTTAAAAATTTATTTCGGCCAAACTATATTGGCTTAGGGTATGAAATTTATATATATCTGAAACATATTAAAAGTGATTTTCTAGAATTTTCGTAAAATTTTCCTTAGAGTTTTAATGGATATATGAAATTATTTAAGGTATGGGACTTAAATGTATTTAATATTTATAAAAAGGAGAAGGTGTATATTGTAAATGACTCAAATCTTTATTTTCGAAAATTGGCGGTACATTTAGAAAAGAAAAATGGGCAACCAATCATAATTTGACAAACAAGGCAGATTAGGCATAAAGAAATAGTTTAAAAAGTTAAAACTACATGCTTTTTCCGTTTCAATGCTTTCGGCACAGGCTTTCGACTCCTTACCTCCGCCTTTGAATCCATCGAAACCAATGCCCATGGTATTAGATATTTGGTACGTAGTGAATTGGACAAAGACAGAAGGCATTGGGTCAAAACAAGAGGTTCCGAAGGGGTTGAAGCACTACTTTGCTTTTAAATGAAATGTCGCCACTTTGCTTTCGACTGAATAGCTTACGACTTGATCAACTTTCGACTGGGTCAATGATCTTAAAAGAATGGTTTTAAGAGGTTACTGCTTTCAACTAGGTCGAAGCTCATGACTTCTGCTTTTTACCTTTTGACCCAGATTGGTTTCGAAAGGGGTATTTTGTTTTTAAAACCAAGCAGCTTCTCCAATGCTTTCGTAGGGATGGTTTCGACACCATCACTTCTTTACCTAGGAATGCTTTTCGACTTAAATGTTTTAATGACCCTTTCGCTCTAAAAAAGGTAGAACCCAAATGCTTTCAAAAGAGATAGTTTTATTTTTTTTGAAAGGTGTTTCCACATATTATAAAATTGAATCCCACTGCTTCGAAGGGCTTGATGATTTGATGCTTTCAGAAGGTTTTAAAGAAAGATTTCTATGGGATGGTTCCCCAATGGTTTCGAAAGGTCTAAAAGGAAAGGTTTTTTAATGGTTTCGAAAGGTCTAAAAGGGAAGGTTTTTCCATGGTTTCAAAAGGCAAATGTTTAAGTGTTTTAAAGAGGATGTTTAAGGTTTTAAAGCTTTCGAAGGAGATGTTTTTAATGCTTTCGAAAGCATAAAGATAAATGGTTTCGAAAGGTATGTTTTGGCCTTTGGCCTAAGTTTTTGCTATTATTGATAGGGAAACTTTCAAAGGGTTCGAAGTGGGTACTTTCAATGGCTCTGAAAAGGTTGTTTTAAAGGTTTTAAACAATTGTTTCAAATAAGTTGCTTTTGGAAATATATCCCAAGTATTTTGAGTTAAAAAGGGTTTTAACTTATTTAGGAAGGATGGGAAATCCTTAATGATTTCATCAACATTAATTTGGGTAAATTATATATAACATGGAAAATAGCTTAGGGTAAAGCAAAACGTATATTTTCCTTGTATATATATGCTTCAAAGGCTTAAATAATTTTGGAAAAGGTTTTCAAGGAAAAATTTAAAGGGTAGTTAACCCTAAGAAAATGACTCAGATTAGAAGACTAGATGGACTGGTGTAGGATTGTGCCCTATACATTAGCTTTAGCCATAAGCTAATTCTAGTCCAAATTCCAGTGTGTAGGGCTTAGTTAGATAGACTTAAATTATGGTTACACATAGAAGGGAATTTATGTTTAGAGAAGGAAAATGTTATTGGAAAGCTTGCAAAACCATTAGGATCAGGAGACCCTTGGAGAAGTAAGTTAGGAACGGACCGTCTAGAAGAGGAGTATCTAATAGTTGTTAGATTTTTATATTTTCTGTTAGGCCTGAGCCTGCCAGGGTTAGTAGTTAGCTAAAAAAAACTATAGTGTTTGGACATATAGTCCATTCGATAAACGGGTTAGTAGTTAGCCAAACAAAACTACAGTGTATGGACAACTAGTCCATATGATAATTGAAATGCACATATACATAATATTGCTTTATAGATTTAATCATTTTTGGTTGTAGATTATAATTTGCGAATGATATGTTTTAGAAAGGATATTAGTGAGGAGAAACCTGTACCGCTAAGCAGCGTGGTCTCACTTAATATCAGATAACTGAGAACTTTAGTATGGTTTCATCCATGATGCCCTATATTCGAGATGGATATCCAATCAAGTTCTGGTGAAAAAGTCAAATGGTAAGTGGAGGACATGCGTCTACTATTCTAAATTGAATAAGGCATGTCCAAAGAATAGTTTCCCACTCTCGAAAATAGATCACACCGTGGATTCAACAGCCAGATATGAGTTACCATCGTTCGCGAAACCATACTCTAGATACAACCAGATCCAATGCACGTACTAGGCTAGGAGCACACCAACTTCATAACCAAACTGGGACCGTACTCCTATCTTGTTATACCGTTTGGATTAAAGAATGCCGGAGCGACTTACCGATGTTGGTGAACATGATGTCTAAAGATTAGACTGGATGCTCGATGGAGGTATACGTGGACGATATGATTGTGAAGTCAAGGAGATTAGGGAATTACATTGATGACTTGGCTGAGATGTTCGTTGTTCTTCGAAAATACGGGGCGAAGCTTAATCCGATCAAATGCTAATTTGGGGTTACATCAGGGGAATTTTTAGGCTTCATTGTGAACTCTCATGGGATCGAAGGTAATTGGAAGAAGATCAAAGCATTAAGAGACATCCAAGACTTAGAGATGATCAAAGATGTACAAAGCTTGAATGGGAAGGTCATCGTCCAGAGTCGATTGATCTCCAGAGCCACTGACAAATGCATTCCTTTCTTTGATGTGACCAAGAAAGGGAAAGGAATTTTGCTTGAAAACAAGAATGCTTACATGCATTCTAGACTCTGGTGGATCACTTAGAGAGACCACTTGTTCTATCGAAATCGCTAGATGACGATGACTTATTTATTTATCTGGTAGTGTCAATGCATGCTTTGAGCGCTGCACTCGTACATAAAGAATCTCAAATCCAGCGATCAATGTACTACATCAGTATATGGTTAGCAGAAGCAAAAAAACTATCTGGAAAAGCTCGCATACTGCCTGTCGACCGCTTTGAGGAAACTCTGCCCCTACTTTTAGCATCATCCGATCAAAGTTCTGACCGACCAGCCTTTGAGACAGGTCCTGCAATGACCTAAGAGCTCTGGAAGGCTATTGAAATGGTACATTGAATTGAGCCAGCATGGCATTACTTATCACCCTCAGAAAGATATCCAGGGTCAATCTTTAGCAAACTTTATTGCTTATTACACAATGCGAGATGACACTCCAGAGAGCAGTGGAGAACATAATTGCAGGTGGAAGATGTACGCGGATGGTGCATCTAATGAACATTGTTTCGATGCTAGAGTCGTGCTAGTGACTCCTAAGGAACATTTGGTTTGTTATGCCCTGAAACTCGACTTTCCCACAACAAACAACGAAGAAGAGTAAGAGGCCCTGATTGCAGGACTCAAGATTGCCAGGAAGCTAGGAGCTAAAACTTTGCATATATTATGTGATTCCCAACTGGTGGTATATCAAGTGCGGAAGGAGTTTCAAGAAAAAGGTGTAAGGCTAGCACCTTATCATAACCGATCCCTTGAACTGCTTAGTGACATTGAATATTACTCCATAACGCATATTCCTAGATAGGAAAAGGCGAAGGCCGACTCGTTAGCTAAATTAGCCAGTTCCGAAGACGCGCGACTCATGGGCCAGGTTCCAGTGGAAGTACTGTCAACTTCGAGCATCGACCATATGGATGTCGATTGGATCTTGGATGTTGAACGTGAGAAGGATCACGGATGACTCCTGTAAAGAACTATCTATAGAGGAGAATCCTTCTGGGTAGGAGGAAAAAACGACGTCAACTCCTTCATTAAGTTGTAAGATTTATCATATAAGAAAGGATACTTTACAAAAAATGATTATCTGTCCCTATACTTCGGTGTAGTTCATGAAGGTGATGACCACACCTGAAGGTAAACCCTAGTGAAGAAGATCCTTCGGTACGAGTTTTTTGAAAAATAGTCAATCGAGATACAGCTGATTACACCAGAAAGTGTGCATTAGCCAAAGATTCGCTAAAATATTAAGAGCACCACCAAAGAAGATAGCTTAAATGGTCAGCCCATAGGCATTTGCTGCCCGGGGAATCGATATCATAAGCATATTTTTGATATTTAAAGGTGGTGCAAAGTACGCAATCGTCGCATTTTATTGCTTCCCCAAGTGGGTTGAGGCAAAGCCGTTATGTAACATCCCCTATTTTGAGGCCCAAATTTAACCGCTACAGATGTTGCAGTTATCCATTGTTTTAATCTCCGATGAAAAAATGTCACTATGTTAATTATATCAATAATCAGGTGGACATGAATATGAAAAAATTTCAACACAATTCGAAAATAATTTTTACATTCCATTTCAAAATATAATTTCATATTCATTACATAATCTCGTCTGCGATTTCATGTTCAAAGAAAATATAACTATATAAAATACCCTAAGAGCGACATATGAAGGTGCCACATTGGTCGACCAGAGTCAAATACTTGGCGATTATACAACTTTGCCATTACAACCAAATAGACAAAACGAAACTACACAACAAATATAGATAAAGCTCCTAATAGCTAGATTGCCTCATGCACGTCTGCGAAAGCTTATTGATCTAACTGGAAACCTAAAAACCTTTACTCCCAACCTACTAAAATGAGTACTCAAGATTTAATGGGAAAAATAAAAACTTCGGATCAGACAATAGTCTGGTGTGAATAACATACCATCTCAAACCAAATAGATATCTAGTGAGATCACGCCGTTGAGTGGAACGGGTTTTCTCCTCACTAGTATCTTGACCAAAACATATCAACCATAAAATTGTATCCATAATGGTTATAACATAATAATATATTGATATGCAAACATGCGATATACATTGGATTACCCATCCTAAGTTATTAGACTATCTATCTAAGTTTCATTGGCTATTTGTCTTATACTTATATGGACTACCCAACTCACATATATTAATTCTTTGGATTACCCATCCCCTTCCGTGTTGAATATCCATCACCTACGGTTCCACTAACAAAATTGTGTGGACTGTCCATTTCACATATTATTATCACCTGGATTACCCACCCCTTACCATATGGACTACCATCACATATGGTTTAGATATTTAAATTACGCGTACTATCCATCACACATATCTCATTCATTTAAAATTGATTTGGACTATCCATCACACATCCCATAGTTTTTCTAGGATGAGTATGAACCCTTCATTAACCTCATAAAGACTATCCATCTCCATCATGATGTAGACTATCAATCTCACATCCCATAATTTTCCTAGGATGACTATGAATCCATCATTTAACAAATTTAATTCATGTTACCAACATGTTTAACTTATATCTATTGGTGTCCCCAATTATGTTATTTACCCTTTAAACTTGTAGCATCTCAATTTTATGCATCGGTATCCCCGATGGACCTTCTCGAAACCATAGAGCAAAAATGTATCGGTATCACCAACAGTTAATGTCGAAATTTATGAAATAAAATACATTAGTATCCCCAATAATCAATATAAAGGTTATAAAGTTGAATTCATTGGTATCCCCAACAGTAAAGTCAAACTTATAAAACATTAAACTTGTTGAAGCTAATCTAAATTGGTGCCCCTGAAGATAGTGTCAAAATTTACAATTAAACGATAATGGTATCCCCAATAACAATGAAAAAGAAGAAGACTTAACGCTCTTCGCCTTTAACAAAGAAGATAGGCGACATTCATGTCACGGTATGCCTCATTGAACCCCTATCCATGGTAAAAACAAACTTAGATTTCTTTTAAGTATAAATTTTATGTCAAAGATTGGTTATCGACCCTTATATAATATAGGCTATCCACCTTTTAAAACAAAACCTTAAGTTATAAAAAATGGCTAACTATTGAAAATATAGTGTCACCGGTCCACTCGAACATAGGTCAGTTCGCCTCTTTAAAACAATTTTAGTTTACAGAAAACAAAGCCTTGCTGACTTTAAAGAAAGAAGGTCCTCGACATTGATGAATGACGATGTCCAAACAAGTGGTATCGTTACAATACCATATTTAACGACTTCGGCTATTATTGGAAACATTTCATAACTACCTAAGTTGTATCTTGTGCTTGCCTCCTTATCGACGCCGACACTCAAGGATGCGGTGTTGTTAGGCTTGATGACGATCGTAGCAGCATGACATTATCATAAGTTCTATGAAAACTGATTTATTACCAATTAAAAGAAAATACTTTTCACCAAATTTTAACCTTTTAACCAATTTTGGTGGAATAAAGCAAAACCTTCTTCAAATTCTTTGTAGAAAATACTACTGCATAAAATTTTCAAGTTCCAAAACATATAACAACTAAATAATTAATATCCTTAATTATCCTTTTAATTGTTTATCTAGCACAATAATTTCATAACAAATCATAATCACTTGAGAAAATCCCCAAAATTCACAAAAATTTAGATTTATTATTTTCTTTACCATATAAAAATTTCATGACCAAAAAGCATATTTAATTATTTTCAATAATTAAGACATGAAATTAAACTAATTTACTCCTTGGATAATTCATAAAATATTTAATTTAATTAGGAAAATTTTGAAATTAAAAACCCACCTACAAAATAATGTTTAACTTAACAAACCAGAAAATAAATTCTATTGGAGATTAAAAACTTAGATTTTACCCTTAAACCCCATTTAAATAATTTTATAAACAATTCCATAAATCATTAGTATGCCGAAACAATGAGTAAACAACCATAACATGGCAAAAATCATCAAAACCCCTTAGATGTTATCCACGGCCGAATTCGAGAACTAAAAATATAGATGGTTCTTGTTTATTCACCTCAGATTTATTTGTTGGAGTTGAGATTTGGTGTTGCTTTAATTTCCTTAAGCTTGTTGTTGAACCTCTTCTAATTTTGATCCCTTTATTCCTTGTTTTATTGGTCGGCCTCAAAGTATTCTTTTGTGACTGTTTTGTGAATGAGAATATGAGTGAAATGAGGGGGTAGGGTTTAAGGTAAAGGGTAGGTCTATTAATTATACCTCCTTATATCTTCACTTATATATTTAAGTGTAAAGAATGCTTCTTAGTTCGATATAGTGGCTCGACCCTATAAATTTTTAAATCCCACTCCTATTAACCATTTGCATTATTCTATTTAAACTATCCAATTAAATGTTTTGAATAATGTTAAATTAAAACTAGGAGTGTTACAGGCTTTACTCCTTAAAGAATTTCATCCTCAAAATTCATCAAGGGCTACAAAACAAGCATATCAAACATGCAAACAATGCTAGTATATCCTACCAACTATAAAGTCTATGTACAACAAATATAGAACATACCATCATAACAGCTCAGGTAAGTATCTCTAATCGTTTCATCTATCTCTCAAGTACAGTCTTTCTCGTTGTCACTCCACTGGACTTTCACCGGTCCGACTGTCTTTTTCCTTAACTTCTTCTCATCTCTCGCTACAACTCGAACTGGTTGTCTCACAAAAGTCGGATTTGATTCTACTACTAAATCTTCCAATGCAGTCGGAGCAATAGTAGTATGTGGATCATGCACATACTTTCTAAGATGTGAAACATGAAACACATTATAGACACCAGCCAAACTACTCGGTAACTCTACTCAATACGCGAGTCTCCCGATCCTTTCTACAACAAGGAACGGTCTAACATATCTCGGTGTCAGTTTTCCTGACTTTCCAAATTATACCACACCCTTCATCAGTGATATCTTAATGAAAACGAGATCTTCAACTGAGGACTTTAAATCTTTACATCTTTTATCTGTGTAACTTTTCAGCCTAGACTGAGCTTTTCTCATCCTATCTCAGACTAACTCAATCTTCTCTTTGGCTTCTCTTACTATATATGAACCAATGACCAATCTGTCTTCGTTTTTTAACTAATATGTTGATGATTTACATGGCCTTCCATACAAAGCATCGAAAGGCGCCATTCTTGTAATAGTTTAATGACTATTATTGTAGGAAATTCAACCAAGTGAAAATGGTCTTCCCACGACCCACCAAAGTCCAGTACGCAAGCCCTCAACAAATCTTCAAGTACCTTATTAACTCTCTATTTCTGCCCATCCGTCTATGGATGCTAAGCAGTACTCATCTTAAGCTTGGTACCTAATACCTCCTATAGACTCTTTTAGAATTCAATAGTAAACAAAGCATCTCTGTCACTGACTATACTAATAGGAATTCCATGCAATCGAATAATATTCCTTATAAACAACTTAGCCAATACATATGTCATTCTGGTTGACTTAATGGGAATGAAATGTGCACTGTTTGTTAGCCTATCCACTATGACCCATATACTTTCATTTCCTCAGTTTGACCTTGGCAATCCATCAATAATATACATGGATACAGAATACCATTTCCAAATTGGTATATCTAAAGTCTGAAGCAATCCACTTGGCTTTTGATGTTCGGCATTAATTTGCTGGCAATTTGTATATTGCTTCACCCATAAGCTTACATCTGTCTTCATACCTTCCTTGAAGAAACTTCTCTTCATATCCTCATACATCTTGGTTCCCCTAAGATGAATCATGAACTTTGACCGATGATACTCCCTAAGAACTTCCTTTCTTAGGCCACCTACATCTGGAACACATAACCATACCTTCTTCCTTAACCATCCTCTCTGGTCCAGATTAAAATCCTTTAGATCATCAACCTTGGTTTCACCTTTCAATTTTCTAATCCATTCGGCTACCAATGGATCATCTCCCTTCTTCAATCAATCCTTCTGATCAACATGGAAAGATGCAAACAAGATAACATGGTTGTACTTTTGCTAGAACTAGCAGTCGACCTTAATTGCACGCTACAAGTAGTCAACGCCTCTAAATCCTTCCATTCAGCCAACATAGCTAACACCACATTTTGATGTCTCCTTCTAAGTGCATCCACAATTTTATTTCCTTTCCCTGGTATATACTCAACACCAAAATTATAACCTGCTAAAAACTCCAACCACCTCTGTTGTCTCATGTTCAACTCTTTCTGAGCAAATAAATACCTCAAAGACTTGTGATCCGTATACAACTCAAATCGTTCTACTAAGACGTAGTGTCTCCACACTTTCAATGCGAAAATCACCGCTAGCAAATCCAAATTATGAGTTAGATATCCAACTTAATGTGGTCTGAGCTGTCGAGAAGCGTAGGAAATCACTTTACCCCTCTGCATCAGTATAGCTCCTAATACTATTCCACATGCATCTGTATACACCACTAAATCCTGATTCCCATCTAGAATAACTAATACGGGTGCATTGGTCAAAAAATGCTTTAACTCAAGGAATGCTTCCTCACATTTATTGGATCAAATAAACTTTATGTCCTTCAAGGTTAGTTTAATCAAAGGCACTGCTATCTACGAGAAGTACTTGATAAATCTCGGTAATAGCCATCAAATCCAAGAATACTCTTTATCCCAGTCACCATTTCAGGTCTCTTCTAATTATTTACACCTTCAATACTAGTTGGATCCATTGATAACCCTTTCTCTGACACTACATGACCAAGAAAATTCACTTTTTTCTTCCATAAATGACACTTCAAAAACTTTGCTTTAAGTTAGTACTCCCTCAATGTCTCAAGCACTATTCTAAGATGAATATTATGATCTCTATCATCCCTAGAATATATCTAAATGTCATTAATGAATACCAACACGAATGTATCCAAGTGCTCTCATAAAATTCGGTTCATCAAATTCATAAACAAAGCAGGTGCATTGGTCAACCTGAATGGCATCACTAACCACTCATACGAACCATATCTTATTTGGAATGCCATTAAAGAAATACTATCCTCTGCCACTCTCAATTGATGGAACCCTGTCACCAAATCCAACCATGAAAATACTTTGGCTCCACTCAACTGATCAAATAAATCATTAATTCTTGGCAAAGGATATCAATTCTTTATCATCTTCTCATTCAACTTACGATATTCGATGCACAATCTTAACGACCTCAGTTTCTACACGAATACCACGGCTGCTCCCTAAGGTGAACATCTTGGTCTAATCTTTCCTTCTAAGTCAACTAGCTGCATCATTAATTCCTTCATCTAGGTAGGTGTCATCCAACCAAGTGGTCTACTTATGGGTTTAGCTCCAGGTACAAGATCTATTCAAAACTCAACAGCTCGTTCCGGTGGTAGTCTTGTAATTGGCTCAAAAACATCGGCAAATTCCCTTGCAACTAAAACCCATTCACTTTGTTTTCTACTTCCCTTGCTCCCAACAATGTATAAGTATCTCCACTCGACTTATCTACTGAGTATATAATTCGGTCACTGTTATCAAGGTGTCTAACTGATATTTTCCTATCCCAACAGAATATCCTAGCATCATATTTTCTTAACCAATCCATATCCAAAATAATCCTAAAAGCTGTAAAATCAAACACATGCAAATTGCAGGCAAAAGTATAACCTAGCAAATCAAACTTTAGATGGTCACGTCTCATACCTAGAGTTGTGTACACTCTTATTGAATTAGCTACCCTTAAGGAAGTAATAAGGTTTGATGGTTCTAAACATAACTTATCTACCAAACACTGAAATAAAATGAATGCGATGCAAGGTATCAAACAGTAACCTAACTAGTATACAATGAATCAGAAGTGTACCTTTCATTATAGACATTTCCAGCTGATGTTGGTCTTGATCCATATGGCTCCAAAGCAAACACCTTTCCTTTATTATCCTTGGCCGCTTCAAGACATTTGTTCTTATAGTGCCCCATCTAGTTGCAATTAAAGCACTTTGCATTCTTCTTGCTCACAACAATCTTGCCATTTCTTGATCGACATTCATTAGCATAGTGCCCCTTCTTGTCATACTTATAACAAACAATATCAACTCTTCCTTTCTTAGCAACTCCATACTTTTGGGCTTCCTTTTTCTTAAAGAATTTCCTTTTCTTATTCTGGGAACACTGAGTTCCAACTGCCTTCTCCTTTCTTAAAGTAGAAAGCATATCCTTGTTCCTAATTTCCATCTCTACTACTAGATTCAATGGATTCAGGAGATGTAGCATAGTTGCCTTGGTAATTTTCAATCTCAAGCACTAGATAAACTTCTCGTTTTTCTTGATAACAATGTCTACAGCAGCATATCCATACATAAACAGCTCACCAAAGATACCAGAGTACTTCAACACTGACTTTTCCCCTTAATCCAACTCCATAAACTTTCTGAGCAAGGATGATTTAGCTGCCTCTGGAAAAAATCTTTCCTCCAATCTCCTTCGAAATTCTACCCAATTCAATTTTTTCTCTGGCACCCTGATGGTCACCCATTCCACCATAATAAAGCAGCTCCTTGCAACTGCCTCGAAGCCAATCTCCTTCTCTGCTCATAATTCAAACCGAAATCAAAAAAATCCTTTCATAATGTAACAGCCAGTTCTCCACTTTAATTGCATCCTCGGTTCCCAACAAAATGTTTCCCATCTAGATTGGTGTAGTCTCGACTCAGCTTAGCACACTTATTACCAACTGGTTCTACGGGATTAACTGCTTCCGCATTTGCAACATTTCCTCCAACTACTGATGTAGCTACTTCATGTTGAGTCAAATTGATGAAGAACTGATACATAGCCTCCATATCTACGGGTGGGGTCGCAGCACCTACATTGGCATTTGCATTTTGATTGGATTTGCATATCGATCCTGGTTGCTCCTAGTGTTGGGCCAAGCATTTCCATTGGTCGTGGTGCTTCCGCCACCTATATTCACTCTTTTGTTTCCTGCTTTCATATTTTTCTCTCGTAAATCTACATATGAGCCTCAATAAGATACAGAAGAATGGTCTAAGAGAGAGGGGATAATACATACTTATATATAGCAAATGCAAGTACTCCACTATAGCGTTATCCCAAGACCCCAATCTTATTCCCTGATTCATTAAGATTATGTTTTCAAAAAATCTTTTAATCTTTTAAGTTTTACATAAACCTATGCTCTGATACCAACTTGTAACATCCCCCATTCTGACGTCCAAAGTTAACAGCTATGGATGTTGCAGTCATCCATAGTTATTAATTTTTGATGATAAAATGAGACTATGTTAATCATATCAATAATCAAGTGGACATGTATATGAAAAAATTTCAATACAATTCAGAAATAACTTTCACATTCCATTTCAAAATATAATTTTATTTCATTACATAATACCATTTGCGATTCCACGTTCAGAGAAAATATGACTACACAAATACTCTAAGAGCGATATATGAAGATACTCACTTAGTTAATCAAAGTCAAATACTTGGCAATTATACAACTTTTCCATTACATCCATGTAGACAAAACCAAACTACACGATGGAAATAGATAAAGCTCCTAATAGCTAGTTTACCTCATACTCGTCTTCGAAAGCTTATTCTTCTAACTAGAAACCTGAAAATATTTCTCCCGACCTACTAAAATGAATGCCCGAGAGTTTAAGAGGAAAAACAAAAACATCGGGTCATACAACAATCTGGTGTTGAAAAACCCTACAATCTTGAACCAAATAAATATCTAGTGAGACCACGCCGCTTAGCGGTGCAGGTTTTCCCCTCACTAGTATCTTAACCAGAACATCTCAACCATATACTATGCTCCTGCATCCATAATAGATATAACATAATAATATACTAATATGAAAACATGCAATATACACCGGTTACTCATCCCAAGTTATTAGACTACTCATTTAAGTTTCATTGGCTATATGTCTTACACTTGTATGGGCTACCTATCTCATATATATTAGTTCTTTGAATTACCCACCCCCTTCCATGTTGACTACCCATCACCTATCGTTTCATTAACAAAATTATGTGGACTATCCATCTTATATGTTATTATCACTTGGATTATCCATCACATACCATATGGACTACCCATCACATATAGTTTAGCTATTTAAATTATATAGACAATCCATCACACATATCCTTTTCATTTAAAATTGATGTGGACTGTCCATCACACATCCCATAATTTTCCTAGAATGACTATGAACTATCCATTAACCTTGTAGAGACTATCAATCTCCATCATTATGTGGACTATCCATCTCACATCCCATAGTTTTCCCAGGATGACTATGAACCCATAACTTGACAAATTTAATTCATGTTACCTACATGTTTGACCTATATCTATTGGTGTCTCCGTTTAGATTAATTATCCCTCAAACTTATAGCATCTCAATTTTATGCATTGGTTCAATGCACCTTATCAAAACCATAGAGCAAAAATGTATTGGTATCCCTAATAGGTAATGTCGAATTTGTAAAATAAAACATTGGTATGCCCAATAAGAAATATAAAGGTTGTAAATTCAAATTCATTAGTATCCCTAATGGTATAGTCAAATTTATAAAACGTGTAGCTTGTCGAAGCTAATCTATATTGGTGTCGTTGATGATAGCATCGAAATTTACAATAAGCGATATTGGTATCCCCAATAACAATGACGAAGAAGAAGATTTAAGGCTCTTCGGCTTTAACAAAGAAGATAGGCGACATGCGTGCTGCACTACACCTCGTCGAACCTCTATCCAAGGGAAAAACAAAATTAAATTCATTTTAAGAATAAACTTTATGTCGAAGATAGGGTTATCGACATTTATATAATATAGGCTATCCACCTCTTAAAAAAAATCTTAGGATATTATAAAACAAAGGGCTAACTACCGAAATCATTGGGTTATCAACGTTAAGGAAAGAAGGTCTTCAACATTGATGAATGATGACGTCCAAACAAGCAGCGTCCTTACAATATCATATTCAAGGACTTTTGCTATTATGCCGCTTAATGCATGGAGTCAAAGTTACAAGTGGCGTCACTAGCTTTTATATAGTTAAATTCGAAGCCAAAAACGGTATTATGCAACGTCGATGAATCACGAAGTGCAATGCCATCGAACTTAGGTTACCGCTATTGTCGACTTCGACACGGTTTGAAACATTTCATAACTACCTAAGTAGTTATACGCTTGCCTCCTTGTCGACGTCGACACTCTAGGATGCGGTGTTGTTTTGGCTCGATGACGATAGTAGCGGTATGGTATTATCGTAAATTCTATGGAAACTGATTTATTACCAAATGAAGCGACTACTTTTCGCCAAGTTTTAAAATTTTATCCAATTTTGATTGGATAAAACAAAATCTTTTACAAATTCATTTTAGATATCGCATAAAATTTCTAAGTTCCAAAACATATAACAACTGATTAATTAATATCATTAATTACTTATCCATTTAAATGTTTATCCAACATTATAATTTCATAACAAATCAAAATAACTTGAGAAAATTCTCAGGACGAAGGGGAAATATCAGGACCAAATGATCGGGCATGTAAAGGGAACCTTGGTAGATTTGGTTGACATGGGTTTTCGATATGAAATTCTGGACAAGAAGAATCTGCCCACAACTCAGCAACAATAATAACTGGAGAAAGAGGAAGTTTAATTGCCTAGGAAGGAAACCAAGGCAAAGCATACTATACCAGAAGAAGGATTGCCCACTGATAAAGAAAGGAGAATGGGTTAGATTTTTTGCCATTAAAGATGAACCCTCGGTTTCAACTAATACAAAGGGCAAGAGAGTTCTTGAAGGTAATATCAACATTAATGAAAATCTAGTTAGAGTATTGTTTGAAATTAGGGCTTCCCATAATTTTATTTCTAAAGAATTAGTTGATAAATTGAAAATTACTACGAAGATGTTAGATACACCTATCCATGTACCTAACCTCATAGGTGGTAAAACTAATCTCGGTATAGTTTGTGAAAAAGTACAGGTTGCCTACCTGTCCTAAAAAATTTCATGTGACCTAACCGTTATTAATTTTATGGGATTTGAGATTATACTCAATATGGATTGGTTATTTAAATATAAGTTTATTCTTGTTTATTCTTGATTGTGTTAAAAAGGATGGTACATTTGGAAAACAATAGAAGTGAAGCTTTTAAAATAAAGTGTAAAGAATCAGGTCCAGTAATGGGTAGATTTATGTATTCCCTAAATTAATTTCAAAAATGTCTAGAAGAAGTATCGATTGTTAAGTAATATTCGGATATTTTTGAGGAAGTTAAAAGTTTACCCCCACATAGAGAAATTGAGTTTCAAATCGAATTTTTTCCCGATGTAAGATCTGTTTTTCATTCTTCTCGAAAAATCCCTTAAGGAAGTAAATGAGTTAAAGAATCAAACTGATGACTTGTTAAAGATAGATTCATTAGACCTAGTCGCACAAGTTGGAGCTCGGTAGTATTTTTTGTTGCAAAGTCTGATTGTTCCCAGAGGCTTTGTGTAGATTACCGAGAACTAAACAAGAAAACAATTAAGAACAAGTATCTTTTACCACATATTGATGACTTGTTTGATCGACTTCGTCGTGCTTAAGTATTTTCAAAAATGGACCTAGCTATAGAATTACATCAGTTAAGAATAGTAGAAGAATGCATCCTTGTAACTACATTCAGAGGACCAAATGATTTCTACGAGTGGTTGGTTATGCCTTTTGGGCTACCAATGTGCCCACTTATTATATAGACCTGATAAATAAAGTATTCAGGAAAGTGATCCATAAGTTCATGTTAGTTTTTATCGATGATATTCTTATATATTCAAAGACTGAAGAAGAACACGAAAGGCGTCTAGAGATTGTGCTAGAAATATTGAGGAAGAATGTGTTCAAAGCTAAGTTCTCAAAATGACACTTTGGGAAAATAAGGTAAGATTCCTTAGGCATGTTGTGTCAAAGGAAGGAATCAAATTTGATCCAGGGAAAATTACAGCCATTTTGGATTGGAAACAACCACAGACTCCGAAGGACATTCACAGCTTCTTAGGATTAGCAGGATATTACTGGAGATTTATTCAAGAATTATTCAAGATTTCTATCACTTAATGAAGTTGACTATGAAGGATGTTAAATTCGAATGGACCCCTCAATGTGAAAAAGCATTGCAGGAACTCAAGAAAAGGTTAACTGCCGCTCCGGTCTTAACTATTATTGATGAAAGCAGCGGTCTAATTGTTTATACTAATGCTTGCGGAGAAGGAGTATACATGGTACTTATACAACATGGAAAGGTTATCGCACATGCTAGTATGCATTTAAAGACGCATGAGCGAAATTATGAAACAAGGGACTTAGAGCTATTAGCCTTTATGTTCGCACTAAAGATTTGGAGACATTATCTACTGGATGAGAAGTTCGAACTCTTCACAGATCATAAATCTTTGAAGTATCTTTTCACTCAGAAGGATTTGAATATTAGACTGTAGTGCTGGTTAGAATTTCTCACATCATATGATCAGATATTCTATACACACTCGGGAAAGCCAAAGTAGTAGCGGATGCATTAAGCAGGAAGTATGTCGTTATAGCTTATTTGGTAGTAACCCCGACTCTTCTAGAAAGAATTGCTAGCAAGCAAAAAGAAGATCGATTTCTAAAAAAAAATATTAAAGATATAAGAAAAGGACAGATTTCAAGCTTTAAAGTTGATAATCATGGGATGTTACGGTTAAGGGAAGAATTTGTGTTCTGGATGTTAACAACTTAAGACAAGAAGTGTTGCCTAAATGCCATCAATCCAAGCTAAACATTTGTCCAGAAATTAACAAAATGTACAATGATGTAAAATGAACATTTTGGTAGAGAAGTATGAAAAGGGACATCTCCATTCACGTTAGCAGATATGAGAATTGTCGACATATCAAAAGCGATCAGCAAAAGGCTGTTGGATAACCTCAACTGCTTGAAATTCCGACTTGGAAATGGGAACAAATATCGATGGATTTCATTGATGGCTTACATAGATCGAGAAAAGGAAATGAAGGCATTTGGTTTATCATAGACCGATTGACCAAAAAGGCACACTTTATCCCAGTAAAGCCAATGAGAACAGATGCAAGTCTTGCAGAGATATACATGAAAGAAATTGTTTGATTGCATGGTGTCCCAAGCAGCATAGTCAGTGATCGAGGCCCAATCTTTACCATTAAGTCCTGGGAGGCATTGCAAAAAGCTTTAGGAACGAAGTTGAGTACAAGCACCGCATATCATCCCCGGACTGATGAGCAAACTAAAAGGGTAAATCGAGTGTTGGAAGATCTTCAGAGAGATTGTATCTTAGATTTTGGAGGCTCTTGGAAAAATTATCTTCAACTCGTGGAGTTCTCCTACAACAACAATTATCAAGCTAGTATTGGCATGGTTCCATGTGAATCTTTGTATGGTTGTCAATGGAGATCCCCAGCATGTTGGATCGAGATCGGAGATAGGCAAGTAGTACATAGTCCTACCATGATCAGAGAAGCTTCAGAAAAGGTTGACATGATCATAAAGAAGATGAAAGAAGCATAAAGTAGACAGAGGAGTTATGCAGATCAAAGGTGTAGAAATTTGGAATTCTTAATTGGAGATTTCGTATTCTTGAAAGTCTCTTCGATAGAGGAGTGATAAGATTTGGTCGCACATGGAAGTTAGCACCTTGATTTATTAGACCAGTTCCCGTTGTTGAGCAGATTTGTCCATTAGCTTATCATGTGTAATTGCCCAAAAATTTGTCTAGTGTGCATAATATCTTTCAGGTATCTCATCTACGAAACTGTGTGCATGATCCAGAGCAGATTATAGAAACGATTGCCCAAGAAGATTTAGAAGTTGAACCAAATTTGGCAGTCGTTAGATGGCCAGTTCGAATCGTGGATCATGAAGAAATGATTGAGAAGGAAAGTTGTGAGGTTGGTCAAAGTCCAATAAAGTGGTGATGCAGAAGAATGCACCTGTGAAACAAAAGATAGAATGAGGAAAGCATATCCTAAATTTAGGATTGATGTTTTATCGAGATAGTGTATTCACCGCCTGTGGTGTATCACTTAACATATCTTGTATATATTTCATTTTTTCAAATATATGTTCATTTTGAGTTATCATCTTATCCTTAATTTTGAGGACAAAATTCTTTTAAGGAGGAAGTATGTAACGACCCGTAAATTCATCACTTCAAAAAAATTCAACTTATTCAAATAGAAGATATTTTAACATGAATGATAATGTTTTGAACAATAAATAATATTTGTAATCTTATTTTTAATAAATATTTATAAAACTATATACTACGGAAGACATATCGATAAAATTACCAAAAATCTTTTAAGAATAAACAGCTTTTTGGTTATCCAACATCGTGCACGGAGATAGATACATACACTCATTTATCCACACGAATGAGAATATGTAATAAATTAATTTAATTTATTTTGGAAAATAAAAGTATATATGACACAGTTAATAATGTCGCTGTATTCAAATAATTGATTTTGGAAGTTAAATTGAGTTTAAATGATTTAATAATTATTTTAACTATTAAATAATACCTTTTAATTATTATATAATAATAGAAATATTATTATCAAATTATGTTTACAAATATATGTATGTTAACTAAGAAGAGAAAATATGACCAGAAATCGAAATCGGAATTCGTAACAATTCAATGTGAAGAAGTTGTGCAACGTTGTGAATTATATGTGACATACATATGCACATATACATATACACATATACCCACATGCACATGAACACACATATATGCATACATATATACATATACATATATATATATATTCAAAATATCCAAGATATTATCTACATCCTTACCTCTTAAGTAACCACAAAGTCAACCTCCCTACACATTAGTACATGCATCATGAGAACACATGGAGGGTAGGTCACTTTGGTCGAATATGGGGATGGGAGATGAGCATGTGGCGGTGATGAAATGGTGGTGTATTACATATAATATCTTGGATATTTTCTCCTCTTCTTTCCCTATAAATACCATCCCTTCTCCTCTTCATTTTCATATGCTAAAAGCTTTATCCTCCTCTTTAATGGCCTTAATTCTAAAAGAAACTATGGCAAAATACTCTGCAAAAGAAAATTATATATATATATATATATCGAACCACTTCAAAAACTCAAAGTACCTCCTCCTTTCTTCCTTTATTACCCACGTCCCCACCCTTGCAACCATAGGTCATGAACCTTCCTTCACTCCAAGGTCAAGGCTAAGCCTTCCAAAGGCAAAAGTCCGAGTGTTCGTGAGCTTTGAATTTAAGTTAGCGGAGCTATAGCCGACTCAAAGTTAGTCCGATCGAAATTCAAGCGAGAAACTATTTATTTATATTTATATCTAATATGATGATGTGATATTCTATTATGGTTGTTTACTATGTTTGATCATCAAGTTTGGATGTTAATTAATGTTGTTCGATTTTATTAACAAGTCACATTTAATACATGTCGAAAATCACAAAAGAAATCACTTTCCTTTAATAAATGAAATGGTGTATATGAGATTGTTAAACCACTTTAACATGGTTTAAAATGATTTAGAAATGTTTTATAAACATTTAAAGTGTTTCGACGAAGTTTGAAAAGAAATTAGAAAATGAGTTAAAATGGGCGCATCATGTAACGGTAGTTCGTCACTTCGCGCCGTAAAAAGTTAATCCATTTAAATGATGGATTTAGAGTCAGAATTCTTTGTAATAAGAGTTTTCTGAACTCATATAATTATATTTTTCAAATGAAGAAAAAAGATCAAGATTTTGTTTGGTAAACTTTGAAATATGAGCAAATCAAGTTTTCAAAATAGTCGCGGTTTAGCACTTCAAAAACCAAAGCGAAAAATTCTTTATAAATGATATTTTTTAATTCTTTAAAATGTGGAATAAATTCTATAAATCTTTTAAAATGTTTTAAAAGAGACGTGAATCATAAGAATGGATTTTTATATGATAAAAAAAGTTTCTTTGATCAAATAAGCTTTGAAAATACTATTTACAGCACTATACGCAGCACTTTTAATAACTTTTGAAATATGGATATAACTTAATTCTTTTTCAAATATTTTATAAATATTTTCAAATGAACAATTAAGTGTTTAAATAATGATTTAAAGGTTTTTTAATTTATTTTAAAAGGTTTAAATAAATGATTTAAAGAAAAGCTGTTAAGATCAAGTGATTTAATCTTGCCTCTAAAAGCCAACGAGTAAACTAGATTTTTCTATTCATGAGATTCGAATGTGGGGTGCTTAAAATAAGGAGATCTTCAGGAGCAACATGTGCCCTAGCTCACCTGGCCTCTTTCCTGGGTGAGAGATAGATAAGGTCGAAATGTCAGAAAAGAGACAAGTATAAAAGATTCAAAATTTATAAAGTTAATTTAACTTAGATTGTATATAGATAATCTTCTTATACTTGGAATGAAACGACCCTAACTCGACCTTCGAAAATCGACACCGAATACGACACTCGTATTCAAATGCCGCAAATCCAAACGTCGAATCTGTTTCGCCGGAGCTTATAACACATTAAGTACAACACAGCGAAAGAAAAGAATATATCAATATACAACATTTGATACAATATGATACAACAAATGATACAATAGATATCAATATACATCAGAGATACAATACAAGACAATAGCAGCGGAAAGAAAAAAAGATAACACCAACAGCGGAACAAAATCTCCAATATGGTCTTCAAATGCAATCCATAACGTCGTATCACTATTCGGAATGGGTTATATGACACAAGGTCCTCTCCCGGCTAAACCGAATAATGAGCCCAATATTTAAAAATATATGGATATGGGATTCCAGTTAAGTCACAACTTCAAACCAAAACCCTTTCTTCAAATGGTTAAACAAATTACCATTTCAATCTTTTAACAAAAAGATTCATTTCACAAAATTCACATAGTTTCACAAAGATCAATTCATAGATTTCAAAACAATTTTCATTTCAATTTGGATTAACTCATTAAATCGGTAAATTAAAGATTTAACGTATAGTTTTCAAATCCTCTCCCAAAGATTTATTCATAACTTGGAAAACTATTTTTATTTTAGACTTGAAATCCTTTTTACACAAATTGGAAATTCATTTCTAATCGGAAAGCTTTTATTATTTGAAAACAAACAGTTTTCGTTTTGGAAAAATCTGATTTCATTTATACAAGTTAAAATCTTTGGGTTAAATTTAAAGTCCCAAAATAATACTTTTAAAATGTTTTAAAACCCAAATAAACTTGTATAACCCTTTAAATCATAAATAGAATTTAATTTCAAATTTGGGATTCAAATTTAAATCAAATCTCAAAATAAATCAAGTTATTCAAAAATAACTTTACCATTGAAATTCCTTTCCAAAAGCCTTTTTATCTTAAACCCAATCCATTCCCAAAACCATTTGGATTCAAAACTCAAATTTTAAACTATTTCAAAAAAACTGTGACTTAACCCATTTCCACGTGCAATCCATATTTGTGTGTGTATAAGTGTGGTCCAGGGGTTTCACAAAATAAAAGTGCCACATCATCAATCAGCACAGATTCAAATAAAGCAATATATTTAGTAAGCGGTATAAACTATAACGCTTATATTCGATAAGCGGTATAAACCATAACTCTTATCTTTCATTCACAGATCACAGATATATATATCACAGATAATAAATTACATTAAACACGGCTTAAATCAAATAGGGCATCACATATCAGGGATATCAAACAAATCAATCACCCAATAGAATCCAAACATCCATAAGTAAAATCCGATAATTGTCTGATTAGTTCAAACCAGATTAACTACTCATGAATTACTAATCCTGGTTAATTAACATTAATTAATTACAAATTACTAATCCTGGTTAATTAACATTAATTAATTACAAATTATTTCAATTAATTATCCTTTCATAATGAATTAAGTACCCTCCCTCAATTATTAATTATTCAATCTTTAATCATAAATTAATCCTTGATTAATTATCCTCAATTAATTATCATTCTTCATTAATTAATTAAACTTTAAATTAATTAATTATCCTTAATTAATAAATCAATCAAATTTAATTACCAAATTAATCAACCTATAATCATTAAATAATTAACCTTTAATAAAAAAAATTATTCTTAATTAATCACATTAACTTACCCTTAATTAATTTCCATTTAATTAATAATCCTTAATTAACTACAATAAGTGATTATCCTAATCACATATACTAATCAAACACAAATTTATTACTTTGAGTAATTATCCTTTAATTACTTGACAAATCAATTTAAATTATTGATTAATTACTTTAAATTAAGTAATTACCTTTAAGTATTAATTAACCTTTTTATTTTATTAATAGAATTATCCTTAATTTATTTTAAGAGAACCATTTATTTACTTAGTCATCATTTAAACTTTATTTGAATCAAAGGTTTGGAAATAAATTTATTCAAAAACACCCCTTTTATTTAAAGTATATACTATACATCTCAAACATTTGCTAAGTTCAAACATTATAAAGTTCCATTTGTACATATTTAGGAATTTATTTATTATTGTCATCATATAATTTATTTCCAAATCAAATTAACAAATTTTAAAAGCAATTAAAAACCTTTAGCTTTAACATTTTTTTTATCCTTGAGAACTAGTATGAAAAACTTGTTTAAAAATTCACTTCGGAACTTAGTAATATTTCTTTAAAAAAAACTTGTTCAAAAATTCTTAAAAATTAATTATATTTTTTTTTTCAAACTATGTTATTTGAATACAGGTAAGACCCGAGCAATCTTTCAGTTTTCCCGAGCCAAATGTGAATAATCGCGAGCTAACCCTCGAGCATCACTCACATCACTTCAACTTCGAGTCGCCCCGCCTTTGAACTCAAGCAACGACCCGCGCTACCCCCTTCTTCCCCAACCCAACGAAAAAACTAACATAGGAAAATGCATGTATACGTGCACAAACGCCGCAACTAGTAATGATCGACGTCGAAGCCATCCCATCATCCACGATGACCTCTAGAATTGATTCGAACAACTCAACACACAAAATCGCAATTAAATTGAAATCGAGCAAAATTTCGAAACCCATGCTACTTCATGTAACCCACACAATCACCTTAATCCCCTTCGCTTCGTCACGACAAGCCACCAGAAGCCACGCCGTCATAGCCGATGATCCTTCGACCATCGACAAACCAATTCCCCCAAGTGCGATCGACCAGATTGCCGTGCCGACGATGAAATTTTCTCGTGAACAACAGCAACCCCAAACGAACCCAAAACCCTAAATCAACATCAATCCACCACTACAGCACACGAAAAAAAATAAAAGTATTTTTCCACGATTCCACCATACTTAATCCATCTCCACCATAAATCACAATTCTATTTCACTGTTGATTCCCAAGAATTGACCAAAATCCCAATTCCAATCAACTCAAAAAATTTCCATAAATACTAGCTTAAAAATTCTAAGATGATCATCAAAAATCGTGGATTAGAAGTACGAATTCATTCCTATAATCAAAAATTGAAACCCTAACATTCGAATTTTTGTTTAAAATCTGATCATCTCTGTTATTTTTATTTTTAAAAATAACTATAAAACAAATGTTCATGAAATTATTTTTTAAAACTAGCATTCATGGTTATAAATATCTTTCGTTTAGAAACTGAGTCCTGAAATCATCCAGATAGGATGATTTTGAATTTTTATAACAGGTTTCATAAACCTGTAGCAATGAACAAGGACAGATGACTGTATACAAACATATATACACTAGCAAATTCACGGCCATGCAAACATACTGACATAGTTATCAACCAAACACATATATTTCAAACATCAACTCAAATATCAAAACATATGAACGGGTTCGAGTGTGTTTGCTCACCTGAAGGTTTCAGAAAGACAGAGAGGAACTTGGTTTTGTTGAACAGAGACAGGCCATTTTATTTCTTTAATTTCTTTTGAAGCTTAGATCTGCAAAAGTTTGTAAATACAAAACTTTGCTCAATCTCCTGTTGTATTTGTTTACTTACTTCAACAATAACAAACTAATTTAATTTTTACTTACAGTTTGAATTTGTTTAAAGCTTCAAATTTGCTTTATTTTCCAGACTGCAGGCTTCAGATTTACATTTGCTTTGAATTTCCTTCTGTAACCGATTGATATGATTGTTTAAATCTTTGTTTTTATTACTGATTACTAACCTTAAATTCAAATTTTAAAAAAAAAGAAATTTACTTGCCTTAGGTTGTTTTAGAGGATCCAGTTCTTGATGAAATTGGAAGTGTTTTCCAGGTTTTGCTTCAGGCCATTTTGAACTTGCCTTTTGATTTTGAAAACCCTGAGTTGTTGAGCTTGATCTTGCATGAACTACAGATTACACTACAGGCTTGTAAACTTGTGAATGTAAATTGTTTCAGGTTGATTTGCTTTCATTTTTTTTTTGGGAAGAGAGTGGCCTTTTTCTTTTCTGATTTTTTCTTTCTTCTGTTTTTTTTTCTTTCTTTCTTGTTGAAGTTTGGAATTGCTCAATCTTTTTTTTACTATACTTTCAGAATTGGTGAGATATTATATGATTGAGCATAGGAAGATGGAAAGTTTTTTTATAATTTTAAATTCTATTATTTTACTCAATTAAATATATTGAATGCCATGTGTAAAAACAAATGATTTTGAAATCTAACACTTATACAATTTTATACTTACATTTGTATATTTTCACATTATACTTATTATGGTTTTAAAGGTCAAACACTTTTTTTCTTTAAAAAAACTTATTTTATAAATTCACAAACCTATGTTACATATACATGCTTTCTTATTGATTTATTAATTCTTGATTTGATCTTATGTATTTCAAACTTTACACTTTCAAAATACGCATTCACCTCAAAGCTTTGTGTAAACAAAATTTTAATATGTATATTAGTTTTCTTTTAGTAATATATATATTTATATTCTCTATTTATCTTAGTATAACTTAAAGAAAAAGAGTATTAACTTATTTCAAACTATTATTCTTTTTAAACAAATAATTATCTATATATATATATATATATATATATATATATATATATATATTATTTTAAACTTTTATTTCTTATTTCATATATATTTTGTTTATTATTTATCTTTGTACAACTTTTAAAAGAAAAGGAGGATTTAAAAATTTTGATTTCATATTAACAAATAGTTACATTTATTTATGTAAGAGAATTAAATCTTAAAAATAAATCTTTTGAAATTTACTACATCTTCCAAATATTAATATAATTAAAAAATTTAGAAAACAAGCTGTCTTTAACTTTTTATTAATCTCAAGCTTTTAATTTCTACTTTATTTTTAATACATTATATTTTTAAATTCAATATTTCTTTATAAAATACTTATCCTTATATTTTAAATCAAATTTCTATTTTATTTCCAATACATTTATTTATTTTCCTAAATCCAATATTTATTTGTAAGATACTTGTGCTTAAATTTCAAATCAAATTTCTATTTATAATCAAATTATTTATTTATTCTAGAAATCTCTAATTAATTCATGGTTTATTTTCAGAAATTAATTTAATTGCCAAATTAAACTTGGTGAATTTTCAAGAATGTTACAGTTTCCCCTCCTTAAAAGAATTTCGTCGCTGAAATTTGCTAGGGAGACGAGAAAGATTAGATGATAGATAAAGAAACGATTGATCAGATCGGATCGAAATATTTATTCTGCATTTGGCTTACCAAATCAAAATATCAATAATATGAGAACAGACTCATACAATTATTTCATGAGATACTCGTGTCATCCAGATCTACAAATATGCAAGGACATTGATTAGTTCGAAGGGGTAACTAACCGTCCGTAGAATATATCGAGACCCAAACGATAGATAAATGGATTTAATCTTCCATAATTCTCAAACACTAGATATGGATTCCAAACTTAGGTCGGAATACTCCAAAGTATATACTAACTTGTCCCTCTTTGGACTTTGATCCTCACAAGAAATTACAATAGAATTTCAAATTTGGTTTTAATTGATATCGTTTTATTGATATAATTCAAATTTAGCCTTATATTTGTTAACCAATTTAACTTAATTTAAAATTTCCAATTTATTTAAAATTTTCAATTTCAAATTCATTAAAGTTTAGATGGAAAGAACTGATAAGAAACTGATGAAGATACGAAGTAAGGATTTTCTATAACGATTCGTAGGGCTACCATCACACCGAAGCTTCTTTCTGGAGCTGTCACGAAGCCATCAGAAGAATTTTGAAATCGAATCAAAGGAGATTGATAGAGAAAGTTATTTCCACTATTACAGGGTATTGAACATTTGTAGTGGTACTCCCCTGTCCCCTATCTCGTTCTCTTCTTGCACTCATACTCACTATCAGTGAATAGTAAGAGAATCTACTTAGGCATTCAAATGGATATCTTAGGGATATACTCATTCTAGGGTATACTTCACCCTATCTCTAATGAGCTACTTAATGTGTTATACTCCTGAGCTAAAGTTTTAACCTTCAGCTCTGATACCAAATGAAACGATCCTGACTCGACCTTCGAAAATCGACACCGCAGATCCAAACGTCGAATCTGGTTCGTCGGAGCATATAACACATTAAGTACAACACAGCGGAAGAAAAGAATATATTAATATACAACATTTGATACAATATGATACAACAGATGATACAATAGATATCAATATACATCAGAGATATGATACAAGACAATAGCAGCGGAAAGAAGAAAAAAAAGATAACACCAACAACGGAACAAAATCTCCAATATGGTCTTCAAATGCAATCCATAACGTCGTATCACTATTCAGAATGGGTTATATGACACAAGGTCCTCTCTCGGCTAAACCGAATAGTGAGCTCAATATTTAAAAATATATGGATATGGGATTCCAGTTAGGTCACAACTTTAAACCAAAACCCTTTCTTCAAATGGTTAAACAAATTACCATTTCAATCTTTTAACAAAAAGACTCGTTTCACAAAGTTCACATAGTTTCACAAAGATCAATTCATAGATTTCAAAACAATTTTCATTTCAATTTGGATTAACTCATTAAATCTTTAAATTAAAGTTTAACGTATAGCTTTCAAACCTGCTCCCAAAGATTTATTAATAACTTGGAAAACTATTTTTATTTTAGACTTGAAATCCTTTTTACACAAATTGGAAGTTCATTTCTTATGTGAAAGCTTTTATTATTTGAAAACAAACAGTTTTCGTGTTGGAAAAATCCGATTTCATTTATACAAGTTAAAATCTTTGGGTTAAATTTAAAGTCCCAAAACAACACTTTTAAAATGTTTTAAAACCCAAATAAACTTGTATAACCCTTTAAATCATAAATAGAATTTAATTTCAAATTTGGGATTCAAATTTAAATCAAATCTCAAAATAAATCAAGTTATTCAAAAATAACTTTACCTTTGAAATTCCTTTCCAAAAGCCTTTTTATTTTAAACCCAATCCATTCCTAAAACCATTTGGATTCAAAACTCAAATTTTAAACTATTTCAACAAAAATTTGTGACTTAACCCATTTCCACGTGCAATCCATATTTGTGTGTGTATAAGTGTGGTCCAGGGGTTTCACACAATAAAAGTGCCACATTATCAATCAGCACAAATTCAAATAAAGCAATATATTTGGTAAGCGGTATAAACTATAACGCTTATATTCGATAAGCGGTATAAACCATAACGCTTATCTTTCATTCGCAGATCACAAATATATATCACAGATAATAAATTACATTAAACACAGCTTAAATCGAACAGGGCATCATATATCAGGGATATCAAATAATTCAATCACCCAATAGAATCCAAACATCCATAAGTAAAATCCGATAATTGTCTGATTTGTTCAAACCAGATTAACTACTCGTGAATTACTAATCCTGGTTAATTAACATTAATTAATTACAAATTATTTCAATTAATTACCCTTTCGTAATTATCCTTCTTCCGCAACCCAACGAAAAAACTGACACAAGAAAATGCACGTATATGTGCACAAACGCCGCAACTAGTATCGATCGACGTCGAAGTCATCCCATCATCCACGATGACCTCTAGAATTGATTCGAACAACTCAACACACGAAATCGCCATTAAATTGAAATCGAGCAAAATTTCGAAACCCATGCTACTTCCTGTTACCCACACAATCACCTTAATCCTCATCGCTTCACCGCGACAAGCCACCAGAAGCCACGCCGTCATAGCCGATGATCCTTCCACCATCGACAAACCCATTCCCCCAAGTGTGATCGACCAGATTGTCGTGCCGATGACGAAATTTGCTCGTGAACAATAGCAACCCCAAACGAACCTAAAACCCTAAATCAACATCAATCTACCACTGCAGCACATGAAAAAAAATACGAGTATTTTTCCACGATTCCACCATACTTAATCCATCTCCACCATAAATCACGATTCATATTTCACTTTTTATTCCCAAGAATTGACAAAATTCCCAATTCCAGTCAACTTAAAAAATTTCCATAAATACTAGCTTAAAAATTCTAAGATGTTCATCAAAATCGTGGATTCGAAGTACGAATTCATTCCTATAATCAAAAATCGAAACCCTAACATTCGAATTTTTGTTTAAAATCTAATCATCTCTGTTATTTTTATTTTCAAAAATAACTATAAAACAAATGTTCATGAAATTATTTTTTAAAATTAGCATTCATGGTTATAAATATCTTTCGTTTAGAAACTGAGTCCTGAAATCATCCAAATAGGAGGATTTTGAATTTTTATAACAGGTTTCATAAACCTGTAGCAATAAACAAGGACAGATGACTGAATACAAACATATATACATAAGCAAATTCACGGCCATGCAAACATACTGACATATTTATCAACCAAACACATATATTTCAAACATCAACTCAATATCAAAACATATGAATGGGTTCGAGTGTGTTTGCTCACCTGAAGGTTTCAGAAAGAAAGAGAGGAACTTGGTTTTGTTAAACAGAGACAGGCCATTTTATTTCTTTAATTTATTTTGAAGCTTAGATCTGCCAAAGTTTGTAAATACCAAACTTTGCTCAATCTCCGGTTGTATTTTTTACTTATTTCAACAATAACAAACTAATTTAATTTTTACTTACAGTTTGAATTTGTTTAAAGCTTCAAATTTGCTTTATTTTCCAGGCTGCAGGCTTCAGATTTACATTTGCTTTGAATTTCCTTCTGTAACCGATTGATATGATTGTTTAAATCATTGTTTTTATTACTGATTACTAACCTCAAATTCAATTTTAAAAAAAAAGAAATTTACTTGCCTTATGTTGTTTTAGAGGATCCAATTCTTGATGAAACTGGAAGTGTTTTCCAGGTTTTGCTTCAGGCCTTTTTGAACTTGCCTTTTGATTTCGAAAACCTTGAGTTGTTGAGCTTGATCTTGCATGAACTACAGATTACACTACAGGCTTGTAAACTTGTGAATGTAAATTGTTTCAGGTTGATTTGCTTTCATATTTTTTTTGAGAAGAGAGAGGCCTTTTTCTTTTCTGATTTTTGTTTTTCTGTTTTTTCTTTCTTTCTTGTTGAAGTTTGGAATTTCTCAATCTTTTTTTTACTGTACTTTCAGATTTGGTGAGATACTATATCATTGAGCATTGGAAGATGGAAAGTTTTTTTATAATTTTAAATTCTATTATTTTACTCAATTAAATATATTGAATGCCATGTGTAAAAACAAATGATTATGAAATCTAACACTTATACAATTTTATACTTACATTTGTATATTTTCACATTATACTTATTATGGTTTTAAAGGTTACACACTTTTTTCTTTAAAAAAAAATCTTATTTTATAAATTCACAAACCAATGTTACATATACATGCTTTCTTATTGATTTATTAATTCTTTTTTTGATCTTATGTATTTCAAACTTTACACTTTCAAAATATGCATTCACCTCAAAGCTTTGTATAAACAAAATTTTAATATGTATATCAGTTTACTTTTAGTAATATATATATTTATATTCTCTATTTATCCTAGTATAACTTGAAGAAAAAGAGTATTAACTTATTTCAAACTGTTATTCTTATATATTATTTTAAACTTTTATTTCTTGTTTCATATACATTTTGTTTATTATTTATCTTTGTACAACATTTAAAAGAAAAGGAGGATTTAAAAATTTTGATTTCATATTAACAAATAGTTACATTTATTTATATAAGAGAATTAAATCTTAAAAATAAATCTTTTGAAATTTACTACATCTTCCAAATATTAATATAATTAAAAAAAATTAGAAAACAAAGTGTCTTTAACTTTTTGTTAATTCAAGCTTTTAATTCCTATTTTATTTTTAATACATTATATTTTTAAATTCAATATTTAATTTCTGAAATTGGAGAATGATTGAGATGGAGAAGGAGATACTTACCTAAGCTTTTCTTTGAATTTGGAGCTAAAACTTGGATTTGCTAAAGAAACTAGGGCTTAGGATTTTAATTTCCCATCTCCGTCACCATTTTTACTAAAGCTTAAGTTGTAGGAAATTATGAAGGAATGAAGAGGAGAGGTGGTAAAGTTAGGATTATAAGATGAGTTTGGTTAGTGGGTTGAACCCTAAATCCAAACTCAAAGCCCTAAGTGAAAAGGTCAAGATTTTAGCTAGCTCCAAACATATCAATGTTTATACTCAAAAAGGTCACAAACGTCATTTTGAACTCAATGGAAGTGGTCTCGAGTCCTAATTCGGCTGTTTGCAAAAAGTAGATTTTAAGACTTAAATCCGACCAACGATGATATATTTAAATATAAAATCGTAAAATATGCGGGTTGTTATAGACTCCCCTCCTTAAAGAAATTGCGTCCTCGCAATGCTTAAGAAGAAAAATAAAAAGTAACAACCATAAAAGCATAATATCATAAAAGAAATTTGAAATAAGGAGTTCACCTCAAAGAGCACGAGAGGGTAAGTCCGGAAGTGTTCGCTCGATGAATTCTCTAGATTCCCAAGAACAATCTTTAGGATTTGAGGACCATTGAACTTTCGCAAGAGGGACATCTTTATTTCGAAGGCGTTTAACCTCCGATGCAATAATATGAATAGGATGTTGCTCATAAGTCAAATTAGGTGAAACCTCAATTTCTTCCACAACACCGGGCTCAAGAATAGAATCGGAATCTCGAAGGCATTTCCATAGTTGAGAGACGTGAAATACGTCATGAATAGCAGAAAACTGAGCCGGTAATAAAAGGCAATAAGCCACGGAACTAATACGTTTGATGATGGGAAATGGACCAATATATCGAGGTGCTAATTTTCCCGATCGACAGAAACGCACAACACCCTTCATAGGTGAAACACGAATAAATACAAAATCTCTCACAGAAAATTCTAATTTCCTTCTTCGGTTACCGACATAGGATTTTTGCCTACTTTGAGATTTTTTCATCCTATGGCGGATAAGGTCAATCTTTTCTGTGGAATCACGAATAAAGTCTGGACCTAAAACCAGCTTCTCACCTGCCTCAAGCCAACAAGAAGGAGATTGGCATGGCCTTCCATAGAGTGCCTCAAAAGGTGCCATACCAATACTAGATTGGAAGCTATTATTATAGGAAAACTCAACAAGAGAAATATGATCTTCCTAACTTCCACCAAAATCAGGAACACAAGCACGAAGAAGATCTTCAAGAGTTTTATTCACTCGCTCGGTTTGTCCATCATACTGAGGGTGATAAGCGATGCTAAAATTAAGCTTCGTTCCCAAAGCTTTTTGAAGACTCTTCCAAAATCCACTAGTAAACAATGGATCACGATCGCTAACAATAGAAGTAGGAACTCTATGCAATTTAACAATTTCTTTTACAAAAAGTTTGGCCAAAAGAGGTATGGTCCGATTGGAACGAACGGGAATAAAATGTGCGGATTTTGTGAGTCTGTCAACAATCATCCATAAACTATCATGACCAGAACGAGAACGGGAAAGTCCATCAATAAAATCCATGGAAATTTGATCCCAGTTTCAAATTGGAATGTCCAAAGGTTGCAATAACCCACCGGGCCCTTGATGCTCGGTCTTAACAAGTTGGCAATTCATGCAACGCTTAATAAAGTTAGCAATATCGGATTTCATTCCATCCCAATAATAAAGTCTCTTCATATCCGCATACATTTTACTACTACCAGGATGAATGGTAAATTTAGAACGGTGAGAATTTTCTAAAATGTCTTTACGAAGATCACTAATATTTGGCACGATAAGTCTACCAAATTTTCGAATACCGCCACGAGCATCAGTATCAAAGTCTTTCAAACCTTCAATATCAATTTTATCCTTACAACTTTGGCTAAGAAGAGCCAATTCGGGATCTAGCTTTTGAGCTTTAAGAATGCGGTCCAAAAGAGAAGGATGAGCCTCAAGGCTACATAAAAAAGAGATGAACATAAATCGAATTCACGATCTCGAATCTCCCAAGTGGACAAAATCTCGAGATCGTTCCATTCGGATATCATCATAGAAACAACCGCTTGTTGCTTACGACTTAGGGCATCGACAACACGATTCCCCTTTCCGGGAGTATAAAGAATATCAAGATCATAAGATACAAGGAACTCGAGCCAACGTTGTTGACGCAAATTAAGTTCCTTTTGAGAAAATAAATACTTCAAAGATTTATGATCAGTGCAGAGAACAAATTTTTCTCCCAAAAGATAATGACGCCAAATACGAAGGGCGAAAATAATAGCCGCGAGCTCTAAATCATGAGTGGCATATCTAGTCTCGGCAAGTTTGAATTGCCTAGAAGCATAAGTAGTAACACGATGCCTTTGCATAAGAACGGCTCCCAAACCAACACGACTAGCATCGGTATAAACAATAAAATCTTGGTTCCCTTCGAGAATCACAAGAATAGGAGCATCGAAAAGGAGTCCTTTTAATTTCTAAAAAGAAGCTTCACATTTCTCCGACCAAATGTATTTGACTCCTTTCTTTATCAAACTAGTAAGAGGCACGACAATTTTAGAACAGTCCTTTATGAATCGATGGTAATAGCCCGCCAATCAAGCAAGCTACGGATTTCCGTAACACTTTCCGGTCTCTTCCAATTTTGAATCACTTCAATATTCGAAGGAACCACGGAAATTCCGTATTCAAAAATAATATGGCCGAGAAGTTTCACACAAGATTGCCAAAAATGGCATTTAGAAAATTTTGCTTTCAATTGATTGCACCTAAGAGTTTCCAACACAATCCGAAGATGCTTTTCATGCTCTTCCTCGGTTTTAGAATAAACAAGAATATCATCTATAAAGATGAGAACAAACCGGTCGAGGAAGTCTTTGAAAACTCGATTTATAAGGTCAACGAAATAAGCTGGAGCATTCGTTAAACCAAATGTCATAACAAGCCATTAATAAGATCCATAACTAGTACGGAACGACATCAAAGGGATAGTATCCTCTGCAATACGAAGCTGATGAAAGCCGGTTGCTAAGTCTAACTGTGAAAAGACTCTAGCACCACTAAGTTGATCAAATAAAACATTAATCTGAGATAAAGGATATTTATTCTTGATAGTGAGATCATTAAGCTCGCGGTAGTCAATGCAAAGACTAAGTGTACCATCAGATTTCTTCACAAAAATAGCCGAAGCTCATCAAGGAGAGGAACTAGAATGAATAAGCTGCTTCGTCTCCAATTCGGATAATTGCCTACGCATCTCCTCATTTTCTTTATTGGACATACGATAAGGAGGACGAGTGATAGGTAGAGCTCCAGGGATTAGATTGATTCTGAACTCAATTGCTCGCTTAGGTGGTATTCCTAAAACGGGCTCAAATATGTCAGAAAATTCACAAACATGAATAAGAGAAATGACATCCTCCTCATCATCATTATCATCGTCGTGAGGATTCAAAGAATATAAAGATGCTGCCAAGTTGGAATTCGAATCTTTAAGAACAATAGAAATCTGCTTAACAGATTGAGGATGTCGAAGATGAATAGTCCGCTCAGGACATAGGATATGGGCTTCATAACTGTTAAGTCAATTCATTCCCAAAATCATTCCGAAGCCTAAGTAACGCATGACATGCAAATCGGCTCGGAAAGAAAAATCACATAAAATAATTTCGACATCTTTACAAAGAAAACTGAGTGTTGTAGATCCACCAACCGGATTCGCAATTCTCAAAGAAGTCGTTAAAGCCATAAAACTCAAAGAAAAAGTATCAACAAGCTCTTTTGATATAAAAGAATGGGATGCACCCGTATCAAAAGGAACTCGAATAGGTCGATCACGAAACATAATAATTCCATCAAGGATAGAATGAGAAATACCTTGACCACGAGAAGTGTTACTAGGGGCTTGCACAACATTTAGCTTTCCCTCCTTCCTGCTTTGAAGTTTGGGACATGCAGATATATAATGACTCGAACTTTTGCAATAGCGACAAGCAAGGGTCTTTGGACACTTATTTGCATAATGGTCCTTAGAACCACAATTGTAGCATTGGTCACGCTAGGGGTAGAAGTCTTGGATACCGGAGTTGCTTGTTTCCCTTTCTTGTTGGGATTAGGGCCTTTGAATTTATTAGGCCGCTTCTTGTTGATTTTGAAGTTCGGTTTGGCACTCCCAACTTCAACATCACTCTCTTTATCTGCCTCTTCAAGTCGAAGAGCGATATCAATAAGCTGATCGAAAGCAACTTTCAATTTCATGAGTAATGGCTTTTTGAGATTCTTATTCAAGCCATAGACAAATCTCTGATTTTTCTTCAATGGGGTATTAATGTACTCGACCCCATATTTAGAGAGGGATTCAAAGATGTGACATAATCTGCCATAGAAGATTCACCTTGAACAAGGTCAATAAGACGACGGGACAAAGTCACTTTTTCAGCTTCCGGCACAAACTTTGATTCGAATCTTTCTCGGAATTGCTCCCAAGTAAGATCCTCTTCAATAATTTCAGAAATAAGAAGCTCATATCAATCTAATGCTCTTTCTTGGAGCATGCTAGAAGCCACTTGGACACGATGAAGGTCAATAAGATTCATACGAGAAAAGATGTGATCGCATGCTCTAAGCCAAGCTTGGACTTCGATAACGCCCTCAGAGCCCCTGAACGGCTTTCCATCCAAATTTGCATAATCACTGCACAAGCGTGCAAATTCGGATTTTGGGTGAGTAGGCTCTGGAATGGGTCCGACAGCTTGAGCATTCTTTACCAGATCAAGAAGCTGTTGGACGGACATAAATACTCCATCATGAGGAGTAGCACTGAATTGATTGGCGCTGGGACGGCCTGGTCTAACCATTTCTCTTCTTTAAGAAAGAAAGAAAGAAGAAGAAAAAGGTTAATCTCAGAATGAATATCAAACAATCATGATTGATAAAACAAGGCATCACAAAGAAAATAGGATAGGATGGGTCCAATGACTCGAATAAAATCCTAGGGCACGACTCCTAAGAAGAAATTTGGACGATGATCCTTGCTAGAATATTCTACATTGTTCCGAAGTTTGGCTATGATACCAAGCTGTGACGCCCTACCTCTATACTCATGCTAGCCAAGGGCACTACGAGGTAATACCGTCAACTAACATGAAGAATAAGCTGTTGAGGAGTGACCATCCATGTAATAGCTTTGTGCGAGCACCGATATGTCAAATAATATAACATGCGTTTCATTTCAAAAGGAAATCCGACATACCGATACAAACTCAAAACTACTACACGGTGGCTAAGTGGTCTTCAGAAACAAATATAGAAATAAACATAACATAAATTAGTCACAGATATTCATATCACAAAGGCGAAAATAGATATGAATATTACACATAGAAGTGTACATCAGAGTAGTGGTCAAATAAGATCCACAATATCATAAAAGATTAGATACAAGTACAACATCAAAGAATATGTATACATCAAGGTGTCTCTATCTCGAATGTATAACAGCAAAAACTATCAATCTAATGTAGTTAGACAAAAGTCGGATAATGATGATCCCAGATAAGGAGTCAAGCAGAAGCACCTGTAACATCTCAGTCTGACCCGAGTATTATTTAATAAGAAAATAATAAACGGATCAGTCTAGCTATAAATATCATATAAAAATGAGATAGAATGAGGGATATGACAGAAACGTATGATAACAGTAATGTCATACTGTGATAAGTATGCATTTGAAAACCAACCAGAGATTAATCAATATCACAAGAATCTTCTCATAGATCAAAAATAAAACCATATTCTTTATTTTTATTCACTAAATCACAAATATTGGCCAACATCTCAATGCCAGTCGTAAAAGTCATTGAAACACAAATTCACCAACGCACAAATATTGATAAACTCATCAATGTAAATCGCAAAAATTGGTGAGACACAAATTCTAGAGATCATCAATTAGAAATCCAGAAATCACAAGAGGGGGAGGCCTATCACAAAACGGGAGCATGAAAACTCACCAAGACGTGTATCACAAAACAGAACGCTATTCCATGGTTGCAAACCATCAATTTTGAGCCGAATCTCCACAAAACGGTCCGGAGACCATGGGTCGCTACCCCCACAAAATTGAGCCGAAGCTCCACAGAAACGGGGTTTAGTCTGCCTCGCAGACAAAGTGACATCGCACGTTGCTAGTCCAAATCACAAAATGATCATCATCGATCATCAAGAAGTGTCAATTACACTAATCTAGTAAATAGATGAGTTTAGCTTCATGTCCCATAACCACTGGCTTAACTTAAATATTCACGAACAAACTGTAAATCTCCACTCGAAAGTTGTCATAAGAGTTTCAATCGAACGAGTCTAAGAATTAACCGACAAAGTAAACACAAGCGTTTCATACCACTTGTTTTGCAAAGTCATTTAATTGGATTTCTCAAACGAATGAGGTAAAGGTTTGTGTATACTAGTAGATTGGAAAAACAGTTTTATAAACGAGTTTGATAATTAAAAATAGAGTTGAAATCATCTTTGTGAAAGAGTTTGAATATTTACTACTAGTATAGAAACCTTTGTATTCAGAAATGACAAATCACAAAAATGATTGTATAAACAATCAATCACCAAAGATTCACATTCGAAGGCGTGAATCAAAGCCAAAAAATCGATATCGAATCCATCAAATGGATATTCTCAAAAAAATTCCGAAAAGGAGTCATCAAAGTCAGTAATAAATGATAACAAGAAATCGGATAATCACGAATCGATAAAAATTGGAATCTCAAGAAAAATAGGCAAAATAGACTGAATACAAGCAGGTTAGTCGACTGGCACTCTGAGAACAGTCGACTAGCCAATGCCTGGAAAAACTCTCGGGTTCCAGGTCAGTCGACTGGACTCAGAGGGTCAGTCGACTGGTGCCTGTTTTCCAGCATTTCCAGCCTATCTAAATGAAGAGCAAACTCTAGCCAACTCGCGGCCGGACGAGCAATGGGCGCTAGGGGTTTATGCCAATCGACAACCCTGCCCTATAGGCTCTTCGATGCATCACCAAAAACATGTTCAAACAACGAATCTAGGATTTTAAAGATTTGACTTCAAAACACCAAAAATTGAAACATTCATAAAACCAGTTCAATCCAAAGCAAATGAACACGGAATAGAAATTAGGAATTCATACATAACAACAAAGATAGATATAGACATGGATGTGAGATAAAAATCTCACCTTTTACACAAAAACAAGGAAGAAGAAGCTTGAAAGAATCAACCACTCTTCAGTCCCAACTCTAAAAGCTCCAAACTAAGATCAAAAGCAAATATTTCCTAAGTTAGGTTATAGAAAATTTCTGAAATTGGAGAAGGATTGAGATGGAGAAGAAGAAGGAGATACTTACCTAAGCTTCTCTTTGAATTTGGAGCTAAAACTTGGATTTGCTAAAGAAACTAGGGCTTAGGATTTAATTTCCCATCTCCATCACCATTTTTGCTAAAGCTTAAGTTATAGAAAATTATGAAGGAATGAAGAGGAGAGGTGGTGGAGTTAGGATTATAAGATGAGTTCGGTTAGTGGGTTGAACCCCAAATCCAAACCCAAAGTCCTAAGTGAAAAGCTCAAAATTTTAGTTAGCTCCAATCATATCAATGTTTATACTCAAAAAGGTCGTAAATGCCATTTTGAACTCAATGGAAGTGGTCTCGAGTCCTAATTCGGCTGTTTGCAAAAACTAGCTTTTCGGACTTAAATCCGACTAACGATGATAAATTTAAATAAAATATTTAAATATACAATCGTAAAATATGTAGATTGTTACAGGTAGCCTCCCGTTCAGGAGGTATTACGGTACTGTATAGACTATTGGCACTATTATGTGTTAAGGGGGATATTGGGTAACTCCTTAACGCTATTTAAAAGTAAGTTTATTTTACTATAGACATTATTATAATAACAAAATATTATTACATAGAAAATAGTTTAACGGATCCTTAGAGGATGGGCGGTCCCAAGCATCCGTTAAGTTACTTGTACCTTCACTTGAGTTGGTTTACATTGTATAAGTATGTATGTCTGACTCGAGTATTTTGTGTTTTGCTTTACGCTCGGGTCAGACTGAGTGATACAGCATTAGAGACTCACCTTCAGAGTTGGAGCTTTGCCTGAAGATCCAGCTATCTATTTCTCTTTCATTTGTTCATTGAATTCCAGCTATCCAGTTAATTCCAGTAATGTATTCAGCTTTGTACTTGATTATCATCTTGTTACTTCTGCTGTATCTTGTTAACTCTGATGTATTTATATAGTAGCTTCATGAACTACAATTTCTTTACTTCTGATGCATTATATTACTCTGTGTCTGTGATTCTGTGATTTATTTATTTGTTATATATTCTGAGATTTGCCAAATTTATTTTACAATTCGGTATTTTGAGCAATTCAAGTTTGACATATGTGGATGCGAATGGTTGAAAATATCGGGTCGTTACAGTCTTTTCATTTCTCATTAAATGCCACATTCATTCTTTTCTTCCTCCATTTTTGGCCAGCTACTCCCCCCCCCCCCTCCCCACATTACTCACACAAACACACATGATATTATTGATATGTGTATACAAACCATATATGTATATTATAGTATATTTAAACGTATAAATACCTAGACATTTATATTTCTGGTATGCATATGAATTTATCATATTGACATGCGAGTATAATATATATGTACATAGAATAGATAAATCATAACGCACGCACGCATATATATAGTTATGTGTGTGTATTGTCATACACGTGCTCATATATTATTATGTTATCATGTCATATATATGTATTTCTTTGCATGTTACACAATATATGACCATGTGACTTTTTTGATATCCAATTGTGATAAAATGTAACTCTTAGTTAACTATACACTTGTCACACTAGTGAGCTATTAAGTTGCATCCTATAATCTTTCACATACCTAAGTGATAGAACATAAAACACCTAACTATATTATTACACACCTCCACCCCTACAAACTCGTAGTTTAATATTAAATTTAGAGTTCAAAAATAAAATACCATTAAATACAATGTAATATTCATCTTCCAAAAAATAGTTTCCATTTCTTTATTTCCACTAAATTGCTTTTCTTCTTGCTTATGTTGTGTTTTCTCTCTTTTAAATATTCATTTTATCTTTTCAATAGCGGATAATTAACGGGACTTCGACTCTTGACAATGGAAGGGACAATTTTAGGCAGTACTTCAACCATATTGAAAATATTATGAGGGGTATTTAAGTGGTGATATATTTTATAACATAATTTGCATTCTAATCAATTATAGTCATGTGCTCTCTCTATCTCGTCTCATCTTCTTTTAGAATCCAATGGGAGGGAGAGATCAATTTTGACATTTTCGATTGGCGGCTACTAAAATACCAAAGGTAAAATTATCGTATTTATCATAATGTTATAGATGACACTTGATCTTCATTTAAATTTTAAAATTTTGATAAAATTATGTTAATGTTAAGTAGATCTTATATACAATGAATTGTTTGTTTTGAACAATTGTGGATACCATGATCAAAGGAGATTCGAGGATTCTAAAAGTTAGTGATGCCCATCCTTCCTCGTATACATACATACACATACACGCATACATGCATGCGAGTGTATCTGTGTATGCACTAGCGCGCGCGTGCTTGTGTGCGGACATGTGCGTGTGAAGGATCAAGATCCCTCAACCCTACTTTGTCTTTCTATGTAAAATAATTTCAGACTGATTGTGACAGCCCGCAAATCCGTACCCCTTGAATCAACACTATTCTACCTCTATTAACTCAAGCGGCACAGAAATACGAACCATTAGGGTTAAAGAAGAAGAGATAGAAGAAGAAGAAACTAAACAATATCAGAATCTCACAGTCGCAGCGGAATAAAATATAATAGTAAATATAGAACTTTACACAAAATGAAATCTATAACTTTTAATACATCACATCATCAGAGTATCTCATACAACAACAATCACAAATCAGACCTATCATACAATCATAGCAGCGGATAAATATATAGGTACATATAATACGTCTCGGACTCCAGCTCCTCCCCTGCCCCGCAGCAACCTATCCTGAAACAATAATACTCGGTCTGACCCGAGCATTATTACGAAATAACACCCGAGTCAGTCTGGAATACCAGCTGATAATAATGCATCCAAATTGATTATTAAAGTTTCAAAAATCCTTAGAAAACAAAAGCATCTCGTAAGACCACGCCACAAATAAACATGTCGGGTTTTTACCTTACGATAGCTATAACAATTTTTATAGAAATCCTCTGATATTATAATAGGGTCTATTTACAAATACTTATAAAATAACCGAAATTGTTACATCTATTAAATTCCAGCTACTAGCCACAAAAGTGGGTAATACAAACAAAACTCGTACAAGGCTCGTAAGGAGAATGGATTTCCAACAATGACTAGGCACTGGGATACCACCTATCACAGTACGGGGCCTAGATCACCGTACCGAGGACTACTCCCTTCATTCCCTGCAACACAAGGCCGGAACCATTCCTTACTGAACAGTCCCAAACAAGATAAACCCCGTGGTTGGCGCGACCAACCACCCACTAAGCCGAAATATATAAGGGACATCTAGACAGGGGAAATATCTTGTCCTACTTGGGCATGACCCACCTAACCTTGTTGCATATCCCCTGATTTTCAGTCATTCCCGGTTGATGAGGCTTGAGGCTAAACGTTACCTTTAGAACGTTTCACTTAGAATGCCCATCGTCCACCTGACGAGTTTCGCAAGCATTCATCCATACAAGTCCGTCCTGGGTTCGAACGGAACCGAAGGCATTACTCCTACTACATCCATTTTGGAAATATCCTCAGGATTAGTAGCGACTAGCCCTTGCACTTCACTGCTCCATCCTCGACTCCGAACACGTTTTTCGCACGAACGTACAAATCGGATCGAAGTGGTTTTCGAGAAATAAATCTCGATCCCGGTCTCTTCGAAACGATCACGCATTGTCCAATATTGATAGTCGGTGATTTAACTATCAATTTATATTCATAAACATCCATAGCATCCAAAACACAATAAATAATTCCCATGTTATTTACTTGCTCAAATATCTTTAAAGGATATATTTTCAAATTTCCAAAACCCATTTGAAAACAATTCCCAAAGCTCTTTCCTTTACAAGGTAAATCATTTACCAAATATTCCCATTGGAAATAACCAAGTTCAAAACAACTTAATTTGAAAACAGTTAAAAACATTTTATATAAAATACGTAAATTCCCTTCTAGTTACTTACTCAAAATATAATTTCAAAATATGTACAGTAAAACCATTTGTTAAGATATAAACTTTGATTTTAAATAAGGTTTTTAATAAACTAAATTTAAAGTAGTGTTTTTAATAAGATAAATGCTAATTTCAAACGACTTAAGTCCAAAACTAGTCTTTTAAACAAATCCATTTGTAAAAATAATTATTAAGGTATTTATAAAATTTACTATTGCTAATTATAAATAATTATTTAAAACAATAATTTCCAAACACACTTTTAAACAAGTTTGAATTTTTAAAACTTTCTTTTTATAAAATCAGTTTAAACTCGAACTTGGTTTTTCCCAGGGAATCTCATTTCCACTTAAACATCACAGAAATCCTTTTCACGATTTCTGTCGATTTATTTCAATTTAGTTTTATGGTTTAATATCATAAATTTACTTTCACATTTATCAACTGATAACGTTTCCCTTATTGATCATTCCAGATTTTATCAATTTTCAATTTTTCATTTCAAATAGATTTCAAATTTTAATTCTTTTAAATTCATCAATTAACGATATCTTTTATTTCTCAAAAATTCAATTTATTCATTTATAATTAATTTATGGATTTATAATTTATCCAGCAATATTCCAATACAATTTTATTTCAGTTTTTCATCCAAACAGATTCCAATGTTTGTATTCCTTTAAATTCCTTATTTATTAATTTCTTAATTTCTTTTGAAATCCCAATTTAATTTCTTATAATCAAAACTCCAATTTTCTTTATAATTAACATTCTGGGTTTAAATTTTATACCACAATATCACAACGCAATTCAATTCCAAATTTATCAATCACAATATAAAAACAGGCATCATCATTAACTTTAAAAATATTACTACATTGTGAGGAATCCAGTTGGATCCCTCCAACCTGTTTTCCCTGCATCCACAAATATTAGCACATCACATATATAAATATCAATCCAGACTGATAATAACAATAATATGCAACCAATCACTCAGATATTTAAATATTTATTATTTAAATCAGCCAATATCCAGATGTGAGTGAGAATAACTCACCTTGAGTTTCGACGAGCGTTTGAAATTCAAATTAAACCGAACGATGTCCGATTTAACTCAAATTTCTACTTGCCCGGAATGAACCCGGATCAGTACCATTGTGTAGTACGCGCTTCTGCGATTCCGACGCCGCAAATTTCGTTGAAATCTGATGTCGTACGAACAAGTTATTAAATTTTAAAGTTTTGTATATAAATTTAAAGCAAATATCCTTTTTTTTTAATTTTTTTACCAAATCTCGGCCGTAGAAACGAACAAACCATCAAGGCCGCTACCTTCTTCCTCTCGCGCATGATACCCAGGTCGGCAACGAAACCCAACAACGCAAATTAGGGTTTCACTTCGAGGCCACTTCAACTCACCGTCGTTCGATCAGGAATCACCACTATGAAGCTCCTTCCACCCTCTTCCTTCGGCCCTAGCACCATGAAACTCGGTCGCTTTAAACATCCAGGAATCGAGTACACACGCGCACGAACGGAGCCAAGTAACTCCTCCAAACGAAGACTATAGACAAGATCCACCGTTGGATTTCAAGAGTTCATCAAGCCCTACGTTTTCCCAGTAGAAAGTTTTCAAAATCCATGCGTGGATTGATTGGAAATTGAGAAAGAAGTGGGAGCGTTTTCGGCCATGAAATACAAGTAACGGCGGCTACGAACTTGAACTAGGGTTTAGTGATAATAAGATAATATATATATGTTATTTAATAATATTTTAATCAACAATTATCTCAATTTATCCACATATGCAAACGATCCCCAATTCTCACGTTCCGACAGGCAATTCTAGGGTTTTTCCGCGTTTCGGACACAATGGAAAAGGTTTCGTAAGCCAATTTGGTCGTATACTCGAGTTATGGAATTAAACGATCAATTTAAAATTAAATCGGTTAAAACGATTTCGATGCGTTTCGAGCTGCCGGGGTTAAACGACAACTCTGATTGCTACGAAAATTGAAATCCGATAATAACTAACTATTATGGATCCAATGAAACTGGTTTCGTCGAATTCCGAAACTGTGTCCCGGAAGGCTATTTTAACTCGTCTATTAAATTAAGCGATTTTCGAAATTATCGAAATCACTCAAAATTTCCACTTTTAAAATTTTATTAACTTAACAATAATCCATATTGAATTTATAATCACATTAGAAATCATTCTGGCTCATTCTGGACTTAAATCGAATTAATTGCAATATTTAATAATATTAAATTCATTTTAAATTAATATAAAATTCCAAATATTACTTTATCAACTTTAAAATCCTTCTAAAACTCCAACCACACTATTTAATGACCAAGTAGTCTTAAAATAAATTTTAAACTCATTTCCATATCTATTTACACTCCGAACTACCCATCTAACCCAATCCTAACATTAAATTGTTATTATTCCAATTTCAATTTAATTGCCATACATGAAATTCAAACAAAGTTTATTAATTTAACCAAATTCTTTTATTTAAAATTTCAAATTAAAATCCATAATCAACATTTAAAATGAATTAAATGTTCAAATCTGGCGACCCAAAGTTCCGAGTCGTTACATTCCTCCCCCCTTATAAAAATTTCGTCCCCGTAATTTGCTAAGGTAGAAAGAATGCTCCTACACTCATTAACTTAACCCAAACTTCTCTAGTTACAACATATATACATTTTCCAGAACCTTTAGCTCAATTTCAAACCCATTTGCTTTATTAACTCTAAAGCTTTAAATTTTAACTTATAACTTCCCAAGTTACTTAACTTTCCCAAAACCCAAAAATATTCTAACTCCCAAAATTTCTGGAAAATTTTGGCAGAGTCTCCCTTGTACGGAGGAGCTTTCGCGATATCGCGATACAAAGAAATATATATACAACGTCCCACACGGACGGAAATCAAAATATATCACAATATATATATCATTTCCCAATTATATTTGCGTAGGCGTACCTTTTAGCAAATTTTAAAAGCAAGCGGCTAATATACCGCAATATACACGCTCCAACTCTCTCGAATGCCTACCGCACCTGTACTTACTCAACAAACTCATTAGTTATCAAAATATGAGCATTTTAACATCATTTCCAATATAAATGTAAGCCAAGCATAACTATTTACATTCCAAACAACACTTTGCATAATTTCCTAAGTAAATCCATATTTTATAACATGCACAAGGTTCATTTTCCCATGCTAACTCTATTTCATTTCACACCAAAGATTTTCAAACAAGTTTCGCAATTCCAAATCAATACTTTACCCAATTTTCCGAATTGATTCCCAAACAAGTTTTATTACAATTTGATACATTTGCATTTCTATTATAACTCACTTACATTCATGCTCAAATTCATTTGTTAAGTTTTTAGCCCATTCTACTTCGTCCCAACTAACTTCATTTACTTCACTTGAATGATTTACATTCAAGTTTACTATATACCATTTATATTAATCACAACCAATTCGTTTCTATTTCAATATGATCAACATATGCTTCACTAACATCAATCTAATTCAATTCAATTCCAAATTGATTTACAAACCACTTCATTTTCAATTTTGAAGCATTTACATTTCTTTAATAATTCATTTTTCTTCATATGCAAAATCACTTAATTTGATTGCACTTATATACCAACTCTTTAAATTAGATTCCAATCCATCCAATTTATTCAAAAATCAATTTCAATTGCTCATTAAACAACTCAATTCTGAATACAAACAATTTTATGCCATTCAAGCAAAATAATCACCACATAAGCTTAGAACCATTTAAAATCAATTTCAACTTATATTTATATAAATTTTACTCCTTTCAGAAGTATTCATTTCGATTTTAAAAATCTCATTCTTATTCACACCTTTCAAATTTATTACGTATCTTAAGTTTGTTTTTATCATTTATTATTATTCTTCTTATTATTATTTTTATTTTTATTATTATTTTAAAACCAAGTCTTGAATTTCATATTTCAAATCCATTATTCAACTTAAGTTTCCTTTTATCATTCCATCCTGGATTTATTTACAACCCATACATCTTTAATTTATCTCAGAAATTAATTAATACCATTTCACTTGCAATTCAAATTTATTACCCAAACAAAATTTATCCCAAACAAAATTATAAAGCCTAATCACAATTAACATTCAACATGCTTAAGTTATTTCACAATATTTTCATTATCTTCTTATTAAGCAAATTTTATTTTCAGTTGATTCTCATCCAAATCAATTCTAATCCATTTACAAATTTTAATGCACTTTGCTTATTTATTCAATCCATTTTAGATTTATTTTATTAGCAAAGAACCCACTTTAAATTATATCCTTCTGTTGAATTTATTTACAATTTCAACTATTCCAATATAAGCTAAGTCCATTTCCATCCACACAATAAATATTTGTTACCATAAATTTAAATCCCATGCCACAATTGGATTTTTATTTACTTTCCAAATTTTGATCAATTATCAAAATTCTATTCATTTCAATACAATTCCCATTTAATTGTAATTCAACTTAGCCACTAACCTAATCCATATTAGGTTTTTAATACACTTTCTTAATTCACTTGGAATTCATATATAATATCACCATTTTCCAATTATTTCATTTAGCAAATTTAGATTTCTACCTTTCCTTTTCACTCCTTTAAATAGAATCTAAATTTCTTTCAATATTATGTATTACAACCCTGAAATTTAATTCCAGTCCATTATCAAAACAGATTTCATCTTTCCCAATTTTAAAATTTACATTTCAATTTAGATTTACTTCCATTTCAAATTCACAATTTTAATTCTCCAAATACAAGTTCAAAACTTGTTTACTAAGTGAAGTTCATTCACTTCTTTATATCCCACTTTACCTTATCTCAATTCACATATCATTTGAGATTAGATTTGAATTCACCATACCATTCCACTATTTCCTCATTATAATTCCCTTTTTTATTTATATAAGTTCACCAACTTATTTATTTTAAAAGCTTATATAGCTCATTTTACTCCATCTACATTTTCTAATCACAATTCCAAATTCCATATGCATATGTATATACATCTGAATTCTTAAGGATACAAATTTCCTTAATTTAATTCTTTGCAACTTCAAATCCACAACCTCAAATTATAAGTATAATACTTAATAGCTTATGGGTACAATCCATTACTCAATGACCCACAATTTCAAAGTCAACTTACATTTTTAACTTAATTCAAATCATTTTTATTTTAAGTCCAATTTATTTCACTTATCCAAGTTAAATTCAAATTTTCTATTTACTTCAATATATTTTATTCACTTTCAATTACTCTAATTAAATTTTAATTCCAAGATTTAAAATTTTCATTTCTTCCTTCTTATTAATATTACTTTACTTAATAAATTCAATAGTTAATTCAATTTAAATTTTACACATTATTTGAATAGAATTTTCCCAGAATTCGATTTACCCGGTTTTATTTCAAAACCCTTTTGAAATAATAATCAAATATATACCTATTTGGTATATTAATCAAATCTCCAGACTTCCCAAACAATTTGTTTATACTTCAAACCAAATTTTCCTCCTTTGAAATTACCAAACAACTAATATACCCAACAAATCCAAACAATACCTTAACCAAGTATTAGGGAAGCAATCCATCACTTTAGAAACTCGAAAATGAATTCTAATGATGTGGCCAGCATCATCAGGATTATTTTCCAGCGACTAAAGTGAGTTCAACGATTCTTTACCTTCCCAAATTCATTTCAAAACAGTTGCCATTCAAAAATACTTCCCAAATTAACATTCCATCATTGGCTTCAAACACCTAAGCAACATTTTAAACTTTTCCAGGATTTTAAATTTCCAAACTTTTGTTTTTAATACATTTAAAATCTTTCAAAACTTCCGGGATTTAAATTCTGGTTTAATTCAAATTTTAATTTCACTTCTTATTTACAACATATCTAATTAATTCTATTTGGTTATAGACCATTTTAATATCTTTATTCTTATTAGCTTATCATTTCAAATTTTAGATCAATTGTTAGATTCTTATTTGATTTGGTATTAACATCCAATAAACACCCAATATATAATAAGCTAGAAAATCATTTCTTTTATATCAAAATAAAATTTTGGGTATAATTATTTCATTTACTCACTTTAAAAACAATACCATGTCGGTTTATCTTGTTTAAGAGTTTAGAAACCCCTATCGATACGGTTGTACTTCCCGCACCGACCAGAATTCATAAACACTCAACCGATAAGTTAACACAGTATAAAAACAATTTTATATTCACTAACAAGTACGCTCTCATATCTATTAATACGCTCAACTCATTATAGAGTACTATTGACTCTGTTTAATGAGTAATTTCCCTACCAAAGCCTAGGTTGTCGCCAACCTAAGCTCTGATACCAAGTGTGACAGCCCGCAAATCCGTACCCCTTGAATCAACACTATTCTACCTCTATTAACTCAAGTGGCACAGAAATACGAACCATTAGGGTTAAAGAAGAAGAGATAGAAGAAGAAGAAACTAAAACAATATCAGAATCTCACAGTCGCAGCGGAATAAAATATAATAGTAAATATAGAACTTTACACAAAATGAAATCTATAACTTTTAATACATCACATCATCAGAGTATCCCATACAACAACAATCACAAATCAGACCTATCATACAATCACAGCAGCGAATAAATATATAGGTACATATAATACGTCTCGGACTCCAGCTCCTCTCCTGCCCCGCAGCAACCTATCCTGAAACAATAATACTCGGTCTGACCCGAGCATTATAACGAAATAACATCTGAGTCGGTCTGGAATACCAGCTGATAATAATGCATCCAAATTGATTATTAAAGTTTCAAAAATCCTTAGAAAACAAAAGCATCTCGTAAGACCACGCCACAAATAAACATGTCGGGTTTTTACCTTACGATAGCTAAAACAATTTTTATAGAAATCCTCTGATATTATAATAGGGTCTATTTACAAATACTTATAAAATAGCCGAAATTGTTACATCTATTAAATTCCAGCTACTAGCCACAAAAGTGGGTAATACAAACAAAACTCGTACAAGGCTCGTAGGGAGAATGGATTTCCAACAATGATTAGGCACTGGGGTACCACCTATCACAGTACGGGGCCTAGGTCACCGTACCGAGGACTACTCCCTTCATCCCCTGCAACACAAGGCCGGAACCATTCCTTACTGAACAGTCCCGAACAAGATAAACCCCATGGTTGGCGCGACCAACCACCCACTAAGCCGAAATATATAAGGGACATCTAGACAGGGGAAATATCTTGTCCTGCTTGGGCATGACCCACCAAACCTTGCTGCTATCCCCTGATTTTCAGTCATTCCCGGTTGATGAGGCTTGAGGCTAAACGTTACCTTTAGAACGTTTCACTTAGAATGCCCATCATCCACCTGACGAGTTTCGCAAGCATTCATCCATACAAGTCCGTCCCGGGTTCGAACGGAACCGAAGGCTTTACTCCTACTACATCCATTTTGGAAATATCCTCAGGATTAGTAGCGACTAGCCCTTGCACTTCACTGCTCCATCTTCGACTCCGAACACGTTTTTCGCACGAACGTACAAATCGGATCGAAGTGGTTTTCGAGAAATAAATCTCGATCTCGGTCTCTTCGAAACGATCACGCATTGTCCAATATTGATAGTCGGTGATTTAACTATCAATTTATATTCATAAACATCCATAGCATCCAACACACAATAAATAATTCCCATATTATTTACTTGCTCAAATATCTTTAAAGGATATATTTTCAAATTTCCAAAACCCATTTGAAAACAATTCCCAAAGCTCTTTCCTTTACAAGGTAAATCCTTTACCAAATATTCCCATTGGAAATAACCAAGTTCAAAACAACTTAATTTGAAAACAGTTAAAAACATTTTATATAAAATACGTAAATTAACTTCTAGTTACTTACTCAAAATATATTTTCAAAATATGTACAGTAAAACCATTTATTAAGATATAAACTTTGATTTTAAATAAGATTTTTAATAAACTAAATTTAAAGTAGTGTTTTTAATAAGATAAATGCTAATTTCAAACGACTTAAGTCCAAAACTAGTCTTTTAAACAAATCCATTTGTAAAAATAATTATTAAGGTATTTATAAAATTTACTATTGCTAATTATAAATAATTATTTAAAACAATAATTTCCAAACACACTTTTAAACAAGTTTGAATTTTTAAAACTTTCTTTTTATAAAATCAGTTTAAACTCGAACTTGGTTTTTCTCAGGGAATCTCATTTCCACTTAAACATCACAGAAATCCTTCTCACGATTTCTGTCGATTTATTTCAATTTAGTTTTATGGTTTAATATCATCAATTTACTTTCACATTTATCAACTGATAACGTTTCTCTTATTGGTCATTCCAGATTTTATCAATTTTCAATTTTTCATTTCAAATAGATTTCAAATTTTAATTCTTTTAAATTCATCAATTAACAATATCTTTTATTTCTCAAAAATTCAATTTATTCATTTATAATTAATTTATGGATTTATAATTTATCCAGCAATATTCCAATACAATTTTATTTCAGTTTTCCATCCAAACAGATTCCAATGTTTGTATTCCTTTAAATTCCTTATTTATTAATTTCTTAATTTCTTTTGAAATCCCAATTTAATTTCTTATAATCAAAACTCCAATTTTCTTTATAATTAACATTCTGGGTTTAAAGTTTATCCCACAATATCACAACGCAATTCAATTCCAAATTTATCAATCACAATATAAAAACAGGCATCATCATTAACTTTAAAAATATTACTACATTGTGAGGAATCCAGTTGAATCCCTCCAACCTGTTTTCCCTGCATCCACAAATATTAGCACATCACATATATAAATATCAATCCAGACTGATAATAACAATAATATGCAACCAATCACTCAGATATTTAAATATTTATTATTTAAATCAGCCAATATCCAGATGTGAGTGAGAATAACTCACTTTGAGTTTCGACGAGCGTTTGAAATTCAAATTAAACCGAACGATGTCCGATTTAACTCAAATTTCTACTTGCCCGAAATGAACCCGGATCAGCACCATTGTGTAGTACGCGCTTCTGCGATTCCGACGCCGCAAATTTCGCTGAAATCTGATGTCGTACGAACAAGTTATTAAATTTTAAAGTTTTGTATATAAATTTAAAGCAAATATCTTTCTTTTTTTTTTTTTTACCAAATCTCGGCCGTAGAAACGAACAAACCATCAAGGCCGCTACCTTCTTCCTCTCGCGCATGATACCCAGGTCGGCAACGAAACCCAACAACGCAAATTAGGGTTTCACTTCGAGGCCACTTCAACTCACCGTCGTTCGATCAGGAATCACCACTATGAAGCTCCTTCCACCCTCTTCCTTCGGCCCTAGCACCATGAAACTCGGTCGCTTTAAACATCCAGGAATCGAGTACACACGCGCACGAACGGAGCCAAGTAACTCCTCCAAACGAAGACTATAGACAAGATCCACCGTTGGATTTCAAGAGTTCATCAAGCCCTACGTTTTCCCAGTAGAAAGTTTTCAAAATCCATGCGTGGATTGATTGGAAATTGAGAAAGAAGTGGGAGCGTTTTCGGCCATGAAATACAAGTAACGGCGGCTACGAACTTGAACTAGGGTTTAGTGATAATAAGATAATATATATATGTTATTTAATAATATTTTAATCAACAATTATCTCAATTTATCCACATATGCAAACGATCCCCAATTCTCACGTTCCGACAGGCAATTCTAGGGTTTTTCCGCGTTCCGGACACAATGGAAAAGGTTTCGTAAGCCAATTTGGTCGTATACTCGAGTTATGGAATTAAACGATCAATTTAAAATTAAATCGGTTAAAACGATTTCGATGCGTTTCGAGCTGCCGGGGTTAAACGCCAACTCCGATTGCTACGAAAATTGAAATCCGATAATAACTAACTATTACGGATCCAATGAAACTGGTTTCGTCGAATTCCGAGACTGTGTCCCGGAAGGCTATTTTAACTCGTCTATTAAATTAAGCGATTTTCGAAATTATCGAAATCACTCAAAATTTCCACTTTTAAAATTTTATTAACTTAACAATAATCCATATTGAATTTATAATCACATTAGAAATCATTCTGGCTCATTCTGGACTTAAATCGAATTAATTGCAATATTTAATAATATTAAATTCATTTTAAATTAATATAAAATTCCAAATATTACTTTATCAACTTTGAAATCCTCCTAAAACTCCAACCACACTATTTAATGACCAAGTAGTCTTAAAATAAATTTTAAACTCGTTTCCATATCTATTTACACTCCGAACTACCCATTTAACTCAATCCTAATATTAAATTGTTATTATTCCAATTTCAATTTAATTGCCATACATGAAATTCAAACAAAGTTTGTTAATTTAACCAAATTCTTTTATTTAAAATTTCAAATTAAAATCCATATTCAACATTTAAAATGAATTAAATGTTCAAATCTGGCGACCCAAAATTCCGGGTCGTTACACTGATTTTAATTCTAGTAGATATGTTATGTTCTTCAAGAAGACCGTCTATGCAAAATTGAAATCTTTCTCAATCTTCTATACTTTGCCAAATTATATTTTAAATCTAAAATAAACATTTTCAAAGGTTCATATTGACTTGCAATTTTGATGGTATTGAAAGTTTCAAAATAGCTTCAAACTTGCATAGGATATCTTACTAATGAATGTAAGGTGTCCAAAAAAAATATCACATCGATCTCAAAATTTCATGATTAAAAATAAAAAGCAAGATGGAAATAGGATTTACAAAGAGGAATGTTTTAATCATTTCCATACGTGTACGTGTGCATATTGTTTAGATATGCATTTTACCATATATGATTTCAATGTGATGACTATGATATGAATTTTAGGATTGATTTTCTCTCGTGTTGAAAAAGTCGGTGTTTTAGACTATTTTTTTCACTCATTGGTCATGACTTCAATCAACATAGTGTCATTTTAACTATTCTTTTAAAATGTTAAAATGGTTATTTGAAAGTTAAAATCGCTAAATCAGTTATTTTGAAAGTTTACTAAATTTTATTGCAATTATACCCTCGTAAGCATACACTATATTGATTTTTACGTTAATGCTACGGTAAAGCAATTTTAATTGTCGTAATTAAACTTCTAAAATCAATTAAATAATTTAGTTGAAAACATGTACTGACCAATTACAATTTTTAGGGAACAGCGCGGTAAACAAAATTCTCGTAACGGCTACCACAAGACACAGTAATGGTATTTAGTACTTCCAGATAAGTCTTTAACAACAGCATTAGCTAATAAATTACATTTGCGTTTCTGTGGCAGCGTCGGCAGCGAAATAAGCATCCATCTCTTTGAGAAAACATATGCGAATTTACGGGCATATATTCACACCTGAGTATGTCTGAAATTCATTACATCTTATGATAGCCTTAAGCACTGACAACATGATCCCATACAAGGACAAGAACTGAAGGCAACATAGAGATACAACTGAAGCAGAAAAGGAACTTGCTCTCTCTCTCTCTCCATCATAAAGGATGGATTACAAAAACAATAATATATCTCACCATCTCAGTGCCCATGCCAAGTGAAAGCAGAACCCAGGCAACACCAGCATAAATCATCAAGCTCTTCATCTGGAAGTCTAATTTCTTTTATTTTTGCAAATTTTGCTCTAAGAACAGCATCCACATTAACAAAAGCACAGCCTCTAATGTCCAAGTATTCAAGATGGGTACAACTATCAAGAATTTCAAACAGGGCACTGTTACTGAGGCTTAGTTTGATTATTTGAAGGCGGCGTAACTGAGGCATGTAGTCTGCTATTGCAAGGGCATTGTCTTCGTCGTTTTCTTGAGTATCAGAATCGTAATCAAGGTAATCTTGCTTTTTGTTGAATTGAAAGTTTATGAGGTTTGGGCAGGCTTTCCCAATTACTTCGCACGTTTCAAATGAATATGACCCCAATGCCATACCAAGTTCTTGAATTTCAGGGTTTCGACTCAGCAACTCCGATAATCCATCATCGCTGATATGGTTGATACAGATCAGGTGAAGGCGCTTCAATTTTCCAGTTCTGAATAGAAATAAAACCAATAAAAACTTAATAGCATTGACTTGTGAAGTTATAACTTTAAAGTAGAATGTATGCTGAAAGAAAAGAGCCCCCGGACCATTAAGCAATTTTTGCGCAAAATAAAGGAGACGGTGTACTAATCCTGTGATATTTAGTGTAAAATATTATATCCTGGTCATGCAGAATAGAAACCTACACTTGTATTGCCTAACTTGGATAGGAGTATGCAGTCATTTCAACATTTGGACTGCTTATTGCCCATTTAATTTTTTACTTCATTTTACTCATTTCATATAAAAGTCCAGTGCCATTCGTTTTTAGTATCTACCAATAATTCCAAATGTGATTACCTATATACTATTAATAACCGGAATTATCCAAATGTGATCGTTGATGGAAAATTCAACTGTTGATCAAAGTTTGAACGAAATGACAAAATTAGCTCTCATCTTCCAAGGTTAACCATCCTGAAGAAAATAAATTTGTTTTTAAATTTTCATGTTTGGCCATAAATTATACTAATATCTGTCTTGACTGTAACTTCTTGCATAACAGTAGACACTTCAAGTTAAACGTATAGATAGAAATTGTATTTTCTACTTTGTAGCACTGCTGAATTATAAAAAATGATGTGAGTAGATCCGTGATTAGGATTTTACTTTACAGAAGAAGAAAAAAAAGAGCATTAATTTCATATATACCAGCACATCAAAAGCACAATGTATGCATAACATATATGTGATGCAGAGGTGCAACAAAATATAAAAATCAAAAGGGTATGTGTGTCGTCCGCTGAAATGCCAACACACTAGTAAATCTTATACGATCAATTTTCTTTATTAGTACACACATTTGTAGCATCGTTTAAATATAAAAAAAGTGACGTGGCTAGATTCTTCTTTTTTAGACAATTGGTAATTGATGTCAATGGGTCTGTAGAATCCAAAAGCTCTATATTCAAAGTTAGTCTTGTCAGTGGTCTTTTTACCATGATTAGGATTTTACTTTTGTAAATATTTACAAAACGTCATTGATTTCATACAAGCACAATGTGCATACGAGATTCACATGATGTAGAGATGTGATAGAGTATGAAAAATTAGAATGATATTTGATTAACTTTGACGTCGGTTGAAATGGTGACACGCTGGAAAATCATATGCATCCATCCATACATACATACATATGTATGTAAGCATGCATGTATGGAAGGATTCCGCTACACCTTTACAAATTTTCGAGCTATGTCAATTGAAATCAAACGAAAATTTGTTGATATGCTCTTTCATGCTCAAGATTATCTTAACAAAATTTGGTTAATCTAAATAATCCTAACATATTCAACATAATGTTTCAAATTGATGGTTGAAATAGATCTTTTAATTGTTGATATTGACATAACTTTTTAGACATGTTAGAATTTTCAAAATAATCTCATTTTTGTGGACATGGTGTTCGTAGTGTATATTGGACATCCCCAAAGTAAACTATAAAACAATTGAATCTCTTTCACTCAAAATTAAAACAATACATAAACGCAAAAGAGAGAAAAATATGAACATTTGTACAAAACAGGAAATTATCACTAATTATATGCTCAAAAAATATGACATATTAGAAATATCCTAAAAATGGTAAGAATCAAATCCCTTGTTTGTTTGTTATTTCAATTCTTTTGTTCTTAAACTATCACCAAAACAAATATTACAAAGATAATCAAAGCAACCCTTTTTTTTTGGTTGGACTTGACGGTCCTATACATCTACATACATACATCAATAAGTTGGAGAAAAATGTCCTGTCGGTGAATCACATATGTTATAGAATATCAAAATATTATTAGAATAGTAAGTGTTCAATAGTAAGACAGAAAATACTAGTTGTGAATCTTGTATATCACCGACAAAGGTGTGGAAAGAAGAAATTTGTTTAATAGCAAGAATTGGCAGCTGCTTAGGGACGTTCTTCGTTGCAAAGGGATAAAATAGGTACGTATGTGTGTTGTAATTTACTGTCATTAATATAAATATGTACATTCATGATAATAGTACATATTACACACGCCATATATGTATGTATATGAAATTGTTAAATGCAAAAAAGGTAATCATACTATATGTGATATATCATTTACAAAGAAATCGAAGTGCTCATCTTTTATTATAGCACAATAAAAATATTTCTTCACAATAAGCCTCAATTATAAAAGGTAAAGGTAGTCATAATATACGATTTTATTATAGAAATTTTTGTCAAATACCCTTTCATAAGTTTCAAAATACACTTTCGCACTTTCCAAAAACAAGTTTCACGAAACACCCATAAAACTATTTTCAGCGAAATTTACAGCTTTTCTATATTTGCACTAAAACTGCAAATATTTGCAAAAAAATGTAAATATTTGCACTAAAAAGTGTTTTGTAAAACTTTGTTTGGAAGAGGGAATAAGGGTGTGTTTCTGATTTTCCCTTTATTATAAGCAAAAAATGTAGAAACAAGTACTTACAGCAGTAGTTAAGGACCACTAGCTCAAGTGGCAGTAGTATGAAGCTCTAGGACACTAAAAGTCGTAAGTTCGAAACCCAACACCCCCCCCCCCCCCCCCAAAAACAAAAAAAAGACAAAAAATGAGTGCTATGCCTCAAGAAAAATACCATTCTTATTATCAAAAAAATAAATCACCAGCACCGGTAGAAAAAGAGAACCAGCTCAACTAAATTATGACTATTAAATCCATTCGCTATTGGTAATAACGGTAAGACATCAAGTTTATGTAACTAAAAAGTCTTGAATTCAATCTTTAAGGTATGTGCAAATTTAAATTAAAAAAAAAAGATACGCACAGAGAAAGAGAGCGCGCGCAATTCAGATGAATCTTAAAATACAAGGACCCACTGAATCATCAAATATTATCTCCTAGTCAAAAAAAGCATAAGAGGTTTTGTATAACCCGTGTTTGATTCTCACATCTTTACACAGCCAATTCTAATTGTGAATCAAAAAAATTGTCAAAATGTTGGAATTCTGGCAGTTTCATTCCGGTTCAAGTGACTACCGGAACAGAATCCGATTGAAATTCAGGATTTGTTCCGGTCTTCAAGTGCTCACTCTTTTGGAAAAAAATTGAATTTTTTTACAGCAGAAAATGGAAGGTAAAAATCTGCGGTAAACCTGTAAAAGAACAAAGTTAACGAATCAAACAAAATAATATGAAAAAAGCATAAAGACAAAATAGTTTAATGAAAGAAGTGATATTTTGTCAGTTCCAAACCAATTTAGCATAAAATATTGTGAAAATAATAGCAAAAAAATAAAATTAAAAAGACGTTTTTAGACGTAGTACATATTTTCTTTTCTTAAACACAAATATCATCTATTAAAAAAATTCTATAAGAAGAAATACTCAAATCCAAAACAGGAATTGTAACGAGAATTTTGGAAATTTTGAAAAAGAAAATGAATAAACAAACTGGAAACGAAAACTGAAAATTTTGAACGTTTCAAGTGATTAAACCCAAAAAAAAAATGATGATACAAGACAACATTTCATTTAACCAAATTGAGGTTATTTATTGATTTCTACCAACAAATTTTGTTACACGAAAACTCTGATAATCAAGTTAAGTCGGCTCATGCTATGATTCATACAGATTATTAGAAACCAGATTAAGAAGGAAAAAAAAAAGCCCTTCGGTTTTTGTTGTTTATCAATCATCAATCAAGCATTATTCTACAGCAATGTAATGAACTCCGACTCAATTGATTAATAAATCCATTGTAAATTCTTTTCTTTATAATAAAAAAGTTTTTGTTTATGATTTTCTGTGGCTTAATATAGTAACCATGTATTCAGAAAGAACAAAATGCAAATTAGCTTAATGTATCTTTCAGTATATTTTCCTAACACATCTCATAACAATTCTTTTGCCAATTCTCCTATTGACTTACCAATAATCTTCTCAAAACTTGAGAAAATTAATCCATATTGATTCATCAATAATCGCTTGAATTGTCTTCGATTCAATGTTATAAAGTGAAAAGGTTTGATGCTCCAGTTTGATGCTAACACGCTTCAACTAAGGTTTGGAAAAATGGTTTCGACCTTTAAAAAAAGGCCACATTCCATTAGTGTTAGTTTTAAAAGTTTTGGATAGATTTTGGTAAATGTTTGGGTTTTTAAATTTAGTAAGTATTTGGTGAAAACATTGTTATCGTTTGTGATACAAAATCACATTTATAGTAAACAAATATAATAAAAGAGATATACATACGTGAATTTGCTCAAAATAATATTGCATATATGGATAATCATAGTAGAAAAGAGAAGATTTTACTTTTTTTACATTAGAAGTAACAACTTATATGTTACCATATAAATGAGGATATAAGCACCAAGTAATTTCTTGTTATAAATAGACTTGTACAAGGATGGTAAGGAGAATGATCGTTGTTTTAGGGTTTTGCGGATTGAGATTTCTTTTCAATTTTTGGAATTTCTTTTTATACTCTTTTGGTGATTCTAATAAAGTTTGTTTAGATGAAATTGTGGAGGTTGTGAAAGGCGAAGATGAAGAATTTTGTATATCTGAATGACCTTCACTAACCAATGGAGAACAAAGTAAAAAAAACCGGTGGTATAACAGAAGCAAAATGAAAACTTGGTTAAGAAAACTGGCGGCTACTAGTTTCTTTTTGGAGAACTTGGTATTTTGTATTATTATTAATGAAACATCGGCTTATGCAATTTGAAGTTGGAAGGAATTTACGCGAAGAACTCAGCAACATACAAAACTTTTCTTACAAGCAGATTGGTAAATATGAATCTTAAGGAAGGTGATCAATTGAAGAGCATTTCAATGATTTTCAAATAATTGTGAATCAATTGACGGCCATTATCTATAAGGTTGATGATGAGACACAATTCTTGATGTTGACAACTTCATTACCGGAGAGTTGGAAAATACGTAAGGTTGCATTAAACAATTCAAATTCGAATAGAGTTGTTTGAATGAAATCATTAGTTAATAGCCTTCTTAATGAGGATGTGCGGATGATGGATTTAATAGAAGGAAAGGTTAATGAAGAAAGAAAAAATAGAAATTCAATTGAAAAAGACTACCTTGCAAGCAGAGAAAGAGAGGATGAAGGCATTAGAAGAGAAAAAAAACAAAAAATTAATAGCGATGATGATGTGCATTTTGGAGAGGAATTTGATGACAAAGTCCTACATGTAAGCAAAGACAAAAGAAATGATTGGATGTGATTCGAATGCATATTTCCATATATGCAAACAAAGGAAAGTGTTTATTGATTATAAAGATGATAAGCTAGAATCTGCAAATGGTAGAGATTTGCATGTCAATGGCATTTGTTCAGTTAGACTGAAGATGTATCATGGAATGGTGGTGAGATTTATTTGGGTTAGACATGTCTCGTAAAATGAAGAAGAATCTTATTTCAGTATGACAGTTGGAAGAAAAAAATTGTGGTTTTTCAACTCGAGATGGAATCACAAGGACATGGAAGACAAATAGAAAGACGATATATACGAAAAGCAGAAGCAATAATATAAAGGCTAATTCTATTTAGACATATGATGTTGCTCAGTAGCCCCCCTCTAAATTATAAAACCTCTATGACAAAATTGCCCTTTTTTCATTCATCCATCTTTTTAGCTCGTATCATATTTTCCTTCTTTTCTTCCTCTTATCAAATAAAGCTTAGTAATCGAATTTTACGTAACTTCTCAATTTTTTTTGTTTGAATTGATGAATGGTGATGATGATGATACGAACCTAATGGAATCAAAAGATGTAAAATTTGAATTTAATGTTGCTTGTTTTTTTTTTTAAATTCGAAAATGACTAATTTGTAGAAGAGATGAAACTTGAATTTTATGTTGTTGTGTAATTTTGTTGGAGTGATTTTTTCTATGGTGAAATTCTTTTACTAGAATGATTTCTTTTATGAACTCATTTTTAATAGAGAATGGTATAAAGAAAAATATTTAACGATAAGATTTGTATACTTAGCAAAAACAAGTGTCTATTGGCTTTTTCAGTTTTCAGATGGCTACTTAGCAATTTTTGAGGTTTAAATAGGATTAGCCTAATATATATGAACTGCTTGGAAAAATGAAGGAGAATGAAGTGTATTTTTAATTTGGAGTTGGATAGACAGATTTGTCTGAATCAAAATGGAGTACGCAACGGGAAGCTACAAAGCTTGCATTGAGACCTTTGTGGCGTTACAAACAATTCTGTTTTATTGATGATATACACGTCCAATTGGAGGCATGCATAGTTAGGTGTTTTCGTTAAGTTGAAAATTAAATATGAATTGAAGTGGTGTGATTTTACATCAAGGTGAAGGGCGTGATTTGTAACACAAAATCACATTTAGAGGAAATAAATATAACAAAATGGACACACATACTTAAACTTGCCTAAAATAATATTACAAATATAAATAACATATCATAATAAAAGAGAAGATTTTACTCTTTTACATAGATGTAACAATTTATTTGTTGTCGTATAAGTGAGAATTTAAACACAAAGAAATCTCTTATTATTATTAGACTTGTATATGGGACTATTGTAATGTAAGAAGAAGGGTTATTATTCTAGGATTTTGCGGACTGGGATTTCTTCTCAATTTCTAGGAATTTTTCTTTGTACTCTTTTGGTAATTCTAATAAAGTTTGTTTGAAGAAAATTATTTGTATATTGTTTTTCTTCACTTCCTATGTCTTTTCAAATTTGTGTATGGATTATTGGGATAACCTTAACAAATACAATACAAACACATTTTATTTGTTAACAATAGAAATTTTAAATTATATAATTGCCCTAGCTATGTCATACACATACCAATGGAGAACATAAACTATTTTTATCATCGATATAACTTTCCTTTTTTTTCTTTTTTCTCCAACTTTTATACTTATCACAATTTCTTAGAACTACTTTATCCCTACGCTGCCGGGGCGCCGTCGAGGCACCGTTGAGCGTCGATTAGGCGTTATTTTATAATTTTAACGCCCCGCCTTTCTTTAATAATACTTTATTACACTCTTTGTCTAAGGCACCATTTGAGCGCTGGGCTTTTCTTAGGATGCCAAAAAATAGACGCTTTTAGTATTACTTTATTTTTTACTTAGCTAAATTAAATACACGTAGGATAAAATCATTCGGTTACTTTGTTTATTTATTATATATTTTTGAATTTCAAGAATTTCAACGCTTGGATCGTTTTTCTGTATATTTTTTAAAATATACACAAGTTAATAAATAATAAAAATTCTGTGTTTGAGAATAAATGTTACTCTTTGGTTTCTCGCTGCTTTGAAATTTGATTTTACTAAATTCTTAATTTTTTTTTTATTTTAGTTGTGTTAGCCTTTTAAAATAATTTCTTAATCAAACACAAAATAACCAACTACAAATTGAAATTTAATTTATTCACTAGTATTATACTAGATTTTTTTAAGAATATTTTGTATAACAAATATTCAGTTATTGTCATAACACAAACTTTACTAATATAAGTTTTGTTGCTTATATAAATTATAAAAGCGCTTGATTCATTTTTAAAGTTATATACGCAACATTTACACATATACACACACATAGACATACATATATACATACACACACATTCATATATACATACACATATATCATATTTAGCAAACTAATAATGTAGTGTTTATCTAATCAACATCAATATAGTTTAACCAATACTTAATTATTTATATGATCTAATGTGAGTATTATTTGTGCAAAATGTATATGATGAACGCCTAATTTCGTCCAAGTTCCGTCTGAACCAAGGTTCGAGAACTCGGTTTCGGTTTCGGTTTCGGTTTCGGTCATTTGAAAATTTATTGGTTTCGGTCAATTTCGGAAGTTTTGAAAGTTTCGGTTTTTGTTTTGGTTTCGGTCACGATATTGCATTTTTGTGTTTTCGATGAAGAAGTAATGATAAACGTTGCAAATAAAATACAAAATATAATCTACAAAGAGATAATAATATAATATACAACGCTGTTAAATAAATAAACACATATGAATATTTGATTTTACCTAAACAACCCTAAATTAAAAATAAGTTAACCCTAAGTGAAAAATAAGTTGATCTTAATATAAATTATCCAGTCCAATATCAATTATCATTTTCTTTTAAACTTGTAAATTAGAGACCCAAACTAAATCACCAAGCTCATTATCATTCACCTTATTCTAACCCTAACCCTACCTCAGATATTCGAAGCCGAAAAAGAACACGATACCTCATATATTCGAAGCCGAAAAAGAACAGGAGAAACGAATAAAAAAAGGCAATGAAGAAAAACAAAATGGGCTCAAAGTCGAGGTCGATGTTCAAAGTCGAGGTCGATGTCGAAGTCGAGTCGGATCACACAAATTTTTGGTCTATATTCTCAAGTGTCGAAGTTGAAAGATTCTCAAGTGTCGAAGTCGAATCAATTCAGAGGTGAGTTGATTTTTTCTGGGCTAGATTCGATTCGAAGTCAGCAATCACGAATTTTTGAATTTTTTTTCTTAAATTGACATGTAACGGGACGAGATTTTGACCTGATCTCGTCCCGCCTCCGGCCGGAACCGAGTTGAGATGGTCGGAATCTCGTGGTTCCGGCCGAAACGTGATACCTTGATCTGAACTCCGTCTGGACTCTAAAGCCAATCTAAACGTCTAACGCTCTGCTCCGCCTCGAACAACATAGTTTTATTCACATTTATAGTTGCTACAATTTCAAAGCTGCTCTACGCTACTTTACTGTTTGCTTCTCGTAAAAAAAAGCATTGTAACTGATACCAAATTCACTTCAACGGGCATTAAAGTCTGATGCTTTAATTGACTCACAAAAATAAAGCTACAATTTTTTTGCAATTTCATACAATTTTCGAATGTTTTCATTGATTAATGTTAAATATTTATTAAAAAAATGTTGCTTTTTTGCTTCCTCCCTGCTTCATCCAAAATCTGATTTTGAATCCAATTTCATCTTGACTTCAACAAAAATCAAATCAAAATGACCAAGATCTCGAAGTTCAGATCAAAAACTCAAAACATGGTTCCAACTCTTATTTTCGATCTATACATTAAACTTACATGCATCACCTTAGAGTGCATGTCCACTACTAGTGAATGTACTCAAAGTAATCTTATGTTTTTGATACCACATAGACCATCATATCATCCTCACCTGAAATGGATAACCTTAGGTTTATACTTTGTCACCTTCAAAATTCACCTTTAACATAAAATATACATCACTTTTTCTTTGATTGTTCAAACGAAACAAGAATTCTTGAAAGTTATTGAAATACGCCTCACAATAATTAATATACCTTTTTGCCATCAAACATTATAAATTTCTCTAAGTTAACCCTTTTACTGTTAGATTTGATGATACAATATTTGCATACTAACGATGATTTGGAAGATGATGATTTCAATGATACAATATTTTTAATTGCAGAAGTTTCGAAAGATATTTAAGATAATTAATCAAATATTTTGCCTCTTTTATAGCAATTAAACAATAAATTATCTACATGAGAAGAAGAATTATTTGAGATTGAAATAATCAATTAATTCCATAATTAGCTGATTAAATAAGAACCTTATCGGGCGCATATAAATTTGAGGAAACTGAAAAATCAAGGCATTGATGCATGACCATAAATCAATTAATCCAACCCCAAGTAATAATCTCTATATAAAAACAGAAATTTGAGTAGAATCATCATCTCAAGTTGTATTTCTTGTTCCTTCTTAACCTCCATTACCAATCTTGTAAAATTCTCTTTTCTTAGAAATAATAATATATCATCTCCCCAAAGTGGATGTACACTATCTTGCGGTTGTAGAACCACTGTAAATCCGCATGTGAACCCTCTATTTATTTTCTTCTGTGATTTGTTGTTTTATTCTCTTGTTTCTGTTTGCTTTATCGCACTACAACACGTCTTATTGCTTCTGCATTTATTTGGATTGATTTACAGTCATTTGTGTAAAATCTACCACAATAGTCTGGTATCAGAATATTGAAGGTCGTTGTTGAAGCCTAAGGCTAGAAAATGATCGATAAAATAACAGGATTTGGAGATAGAAGTGAGGTTAGACCTACCCAGAAGTACGCACCCTACACTAAGGGTTCGTATGCAGCATTCGATTCGCAGCTAGCTATAAAGAAGTAGAACGGAGATAATGATTTTGAAAAATGACAGTGGAAGATGAATGCGTTGTTAAGAAGAAATTATGTTTATCAGGTTGTGTTTGACGCAGAATCATTGCCAATAGATATCTCAGAATTGAAAAGGAATGAGATGTAAGAATGGGCATTTGCTACCTTCCAATCGACCATGGATGAGAACGTCATCCCAGATATTAGCAATGAAACTACCGCTAGAGGCTTGTGGAAGAAATTAGAGGATCTCTACATGAAGTCGCTCACAAATAGGTTGATTTTGTTGAAGACTTTCTTCACTTACAAGATGCGGAAAGGTACGTCGTTGAAAGCACATCTTAACTTCTTCAATGACTTGATGATGAAGATGAAAGCTGTTGATTCAAATGTGAACGAGAAGCAAAAGGCAATGGTGGTTGTGCTCTCTTCTAGAGCAATACACGGTATTCGCTAACAGCTAGATCTATGGCAGAAGCACGCTGACATTAGAAGATGTGAAGACGGAACTCCTAAGTGAAGTGATGAGAAATCAAATGAAGCTTATGAGCGAAAGTGGAGAAGCTGGTAGTAATCAATGATTGTTCGTAGAGATTGTTCGTAGAGAGAGGAAGAAATGAGAAGAAGAATAATAATTTCAGAGGGCATTCAAAGTCAAGAAGCCTGTAAGTTGTTAGAGATGTAAGTCTAAAGACAACATGTGTCATCATAGTAAGAAGCATGACAACTACAATAAAGATTGTCCGGATTTGAGGAAGAGAAATGAAACGGGTGGTTCTTCATCTATTGCGATGGAGAATGTTGTTTCTGATGATGTGCTGTCTGCATTTGTTTTTGATATATCAGACCATTGGGTGCTGGATTCAGGGACGTCTTTCCATATGACGTCTAGAAAGGAGTATTTCTGTTCTTATAAAGATAAAGAGGGAAGTGTTATACTGATGGGGAACAATGTTACTTGCAAGTCATTCAGAGAATGATCAGTGCGTATTCGCATGCATGATGGTGTGGTGCGCACTATCACTGGAGTCTGCTATGTTCCAGATTTAAGGAAATCCTTTCTGTCTTTGGGTCAGCTAGCATCTTTGGGTTGCAGGATTGAGATAGAGTCAGACAGCTTGAAGTTGATACGTGGTGCTCTTGTATTGATGAAAGGAAAAATGATCTGAATCTTTATCTGCTGAAAGGATCTTTAGTTCTTGGAGAGTCGTGTGTTGGAGTTGATAATTCACGAGTTTTGGATGGCACCAAATTTTGGCATCTCAGATTGGTCATGTTTCGGATAAGAGCTTGAAATTACTTCGTAAAAGAAAGATGATCAAGGATGAAAGTTTCAACAGTTTAGAATTCTGCCAGAAATGTGTATTGTAGAAACAGACAAAGGTTTCTTTCGATGTCGGTAGGCATGAGTCCAAAGGAATACTAGGGTATGCCCATACGGATGTTTGGGGAGCAGTAGCTACAGCTTTTATTGAAGGGGCTAAATATTTCCTCTTTTATCGATAACTACTCTCCGAAGGTTTGTGTGTTCATGATGAAAGTTAAGTCGGAGTAGTTTGAAAAGTTCAAAACTTGAAAGGTGCGGGTAGAAAATGAAGTCAGAAGAAAGTTAAAGGTGCTGAGATTCGCCAATGGCGATGAGTTTGTTTCTAAAAAGTTTATAAATTTCTGTAAGCAGCATGGAATTCGGACACTTTACTACACCCAAAAATCCGCAATCAAACGGAGTCGCTGAAAGGATGAACATGACTCTACAGAAGAAAGCTTGTTGTTTGAGATTGACGCAGGTTTATCTAGAGGCTTTCGGGCTGAAGCTTTATCGACTACAGCGCACATTATTAATCGAATTACATGCTCAGCCATTAATGAGAAGATTCCAGAGAAAATGTGGAAAGATACATCTATACATATTGGTTATTTTCGTATATTTGGTAGTCTGATATATGTTTACCATAAAGAAAATGACAAGTTGGATGCTAGAGCCTATAAAGACATATTTTTGGGTTATACAGAAGGCATCAAAGGGTATCACATTTGAAACTCTGTTGATAGAAAAGTAGTGCACTCTAGACATGTCGCATTTGATGATTCCGCAATGTTCAAGCCGAAGGGGAATCCACCTAGTTCAGTAGATTCAGAAGCTGAAAGGCCCAAGAAAATGGAAACTATTCTTACATATCAGCCTAGAGTACAGTCAGAGCTACAAAAGAAGATAAAGTGATTGCAGTCGTTGATACATCACATGAAGGTCCATAAAATTCCTCTAGTAATGATGGTGATGGTCGTGAAGCTAGAGAGGATTCATCGGTCAGTATTATTGTATCCAGTTATGTTGAGATTTTTGCATGCTTAGAGTGTCAGTCCATGGTCTGCGGTCCCTTTTAGATACATTAGAATTTTTTTGAATGCTTTCTGGTGCTCATCCAAGGATTTTCTGCATAAATTGATACACTTTGTTAGCACTGAAAGCAATTTCAAGTATAGTTATAGTTATAAATTGTAAAGCACTAACAATGCTTTGATATTGTTTATCAATGAGTATTGACTCTTCCATGTTTTTTGAGAGACGTTGATTGCTTATAGGTGTAGGCAGAGAATTGACACCATCCATTTTAGCTCTGATTAGAAGCTCTGCAATGTACTTTTTCTGACATACGAAAATTTCTGAATTTGATTTTATTTTGACTCATTCCCAAAAAAATAGTTTAATGTGCCAAAGACTTTAATGGAAAATTGTTTGTCTAAATACCAGATGAGATTGCTGATTTCTGCTTCATTATCACCAGTAATAATCAAGCCATCAACATATATTAAGATATAGTAGAAACAATATTGATTTTGGTAAATAAAGAATTATCTGATTTGGTAGACTGAAAACCCAGATTAAGTAAAGTGGTTTTCAGTTTGTCAAACCAAACTCGAAGTGCTTGTTTGAAGCCATAGATAGCCTTATTTAGCTTGCACACTTATTTTCTGACTTGTTTGTAGCTTTGTGGTTGCTCCATGTACACTTCTTCCTATAGATCACCATTTAGAAATGCATTATTAACGTCCAATTGCCTGATGTTTAAATTTTTGTGTAATGCTACAGTGAGGATAATTCTGATAGCAGTTGATTTCACAACTGAAGAGAAAGTTTCATTAAAATCAAAGTCATGTTGCTGCGTGTATCCCTTAGCAACCAATCTTGTTTTGTATCTTGCACTTGTCTCATCTGGATTTTTCTTTAATTTATAAGTCCATCTTCATCCAACTATATTCTTATGTTCGGGTGAATGTACAAGGTCTCATGTCTTATTTTTTTTATAAGAGATTGATATTCTTCATCCATAGTTGTTTTTCAATTTTTGTCTTTTGCAGCTTGATCAAAGGTCTCTAGCTCTTCTGATGTGGTAGTTGCAGTGTATATTCTTGGTTTGAATATCCCACTTTTGCTCTAGTAACTATGTGATGTCCAATTTCAGAATATGGTTCATCATGTGGTGATTCTGTACTGTTGATTTGATCAGTATTATTCCTTGATTGTTCCGGTTGTGCACTTGAATATTCTTGATTGTTTCCTTGACTAATGCTTTGTGTTTGACTGGTTGAGCAGGAAGGAGTTTGGTTGAGGTGATCAGGTGGCTTTGCATGTTCATGACAGGTTCACTAAACACTGAGTTGTGGACTAGAGTTGTTTGGATTCTTCTCAACCCTCTCTTGATTCCACACAGTCGAGTACAAAGGTATGGATGGTATAGAAACTTTTGGGTAATAAACTTTCTGAGTTGTCTTCGTATCTGCGCTGGAGAAGGAAAATATGTGTTCATTAAACACGGCATGTCTACGTACAAACATTTTTCACTATTGCCTAGACATTTGTACCTTTTCTGATTTGTTCCATAACCCAAAAATGTATAAGGAGTGGACCTAAAATTCAATTCATGAGTATTATAAGGTCTTAATAAGAGAAGCATGTAGTTTTTAGACTTCGGTAATCGGGTGTTGTATTGAATAATTTTTCTATTGGACTCTTGTTTTCTAACACTTTGGTTGGCAATCTATTAATCAAGTAAACGGTAGTACCAAATGAATCGGGCCAGAATTTTAAAGGAATGGATGCTTGAGCAAGGAGTGTGAGACCAGACTCAAATATATGTCTGTGTTTCCTTTCCACTAATCCATTCTGTTCAGATGTGTAGTGACATGTAGTTCTATGAACTATTCCTTTTTTTGAAAGAAATTACTGAGTGGTTTATACTCAGTACCACCATCAGTCTGAATATTTTTGACTTGATAATTGGTTTATTTTTCAACTTGGGTCATAAAATATATCATTGTATTACAAGTTTCTAATTTTGTTTTAAGGAAATAAATCAAGTATATCTAGAATGAGCATCAACAAATGATATGTAATATCTAAAACCATAATCTGAACTGATGGATGATGAACCCTATAGATTAGTGGCAACCATCTCTAGAGGTTTGTCGTACTTAGTTAGAGTCGGAAAAAAGTTTGTGACTTTTACCTATTTAACAGTATGAACAAACATAGGGTAAAGTAATATTCTCAAAAGAAATTCTATTTTCAGTAAAGATTTGCTTTAAAATACTTACATTAGGGTATGACCTGTAACGACCCGTAAATTTCGACGATTTAATTATTTAATAGAATTTTGTAATAAAAATTTAGTAGAAATAATAAAAGGTGATAAATATATATTGAACGCTAATTTAACAATGGTAATTTAAGCCTTTGTTTGTAATATGAATAAATTTTTCAATAAAAATTGGTGTAAGTATTGTACCTGAATATAATGGGAAGATAGAGAATATAGGTAAGGCATTTAATTAGTTAAGTGTAAATTTATGGGTATAATAACAATTCGTATACATTACCTAATTAATCTGTCAATTAATTTGTTAAAAAAATCAAAACCTTTTAATTTGGTAAATAATTTGATGTGTATTGATAAGCATTACTTTAACGATTAATTTTAAAGTGATGGGAAGAGAATAAGTAAAGTTATACAGTAATAAATAAATAAAAATATCGCAATAAATAGAAAACTGACATAACATTTATTTATATGAACGTTACTTATTGATTTGAGAGTAACGGAAGTGTGAACGTAGAATAAAATAAGCGTAGATTTATGTTAGGTAATTATGAAGAATATGGGGAATAAGTTGAAATAATATTAATTAAAAATTTATGCGTAAAACATGTTATGTATGATATATTGATTCCATTTAATAAATTGAGGATTAATATTATCGAAGAGGATTAAATATGGTCTCAATGTAAATTTAGATAAGTTTTGAAATAAAGACTAATTTCATTCAGAAGATGACAATGGGTGCAATATTTTGATTTGTAAGCAATAGTAATAGGTTACATGTTTAATTGGTTGATAGAATTTGAATTGAAATAAATGTTAATACACTAAATAAAGGTTACATTAATATGATAAGTAATACAATGTCTAGAAGTTTAATATAGAGTGTGTTAAGACGTAGAAATGGAAATTAGGAAGCAGTTGGAATTAAATGAAATTTTAGGTGTATTTATGAGAAATTTACGTACAATTAAAGAGGCGATTGAAATAAATACCAACCAATTTTAGTGAATAACGGGATCTAAACCTAAATAAATAAATTCCTTGAAATTTAAGTTTTAATTTTTGATAAATTGGATTTGTACTTTAATATTGAAAATTTTGGGATTATTCAAAAATAAATTAATGTAGGAAGTTTGTTAAAGGATTCTGAATTTACCAAGTGGTCCAAACTGACAAAATTTGCAAATAATTAAAGTTGGATTGTAAATCTGATTCAATTAACCTATTATTAATTTATTTGTTTGGAATATAAAAAGTAATGATAGGGTTAATTGAAATTAAGGGTAGTTTGATTTGTATGTTATTTGGGATTAAGGCAAGATGGGTGGATATTAGGAGTTATATACTTAGATCATTCAATTTATTTGGATAACATTGTAATAAATGTAATTAAATGTACATTTACGTGAAATATAATACCATGCTTAATAGATTGCTAAGTTGTATATATTAAAGGGAATTTTATTAATTGTTTTTAAAAAACCTTAATTAATATGGTTGATAAATTTAATATAAGAAAAACCAATGAAATTCTTGGGAATAATGTAGGTTAATATGAGTTAGTAGTTAGGGTAGTGACTAAAATTGGTAATACATTGCAATTAATGTTAATAGTGTTGACATAAGCTAATAAATTTAAATGTTAATGCAATACCAATTTATGTATTTAAGGTGATTGCGAAATTGGAATTTGATAAATGCAGTAACTAACTCAGGGCAAATAGATTTTATGGAATCAATAAAAGATAGGTAAATTTAATGATTGTTTGGTGGTAATTTAAGCATGGATGGGAATAAATCGGGCAATAGTGAGAATTATTAATTATTACCCATCAATTTATTTAGAATCTAAATCAAATGTAACATTCGTTATTTGTAGCTTATAGGTGAAAATAACGTAAACTTTATTCAGAATATGATAATTAGTTAGATTAAAAGAATGGAAGGCAGGATATATGGATTCATTTGGATTTAGAACATGATAATTTGAATTTATTGAATTTATTGGAAACTGAATAGAACATTTTATGTGATTGAAATTAAAGTTGAAATTCGGAGATGTTTTAGGAATTCCCATCTATGGGATACCAATAGATAGGATAATTAAATGAAAGGTCAACTAAAGGATTTCTGCAAAGTTAATTTATAATTTGTAGATAAAATAAAATTGAAGTTTTACGCTGAAGTTAATAATGTACTCAGCATTTAAGAAACATCTTAAATTGTCTAAATTTGAATAAACAATTCAGTAATAAATAATAATTATTAATAAAATCCAAAATTTGGTAACCCGTTTTCAAATTAATGATAATTAGTGTTGGTATAGGCTATTTATTTAAGTAACAGTGCGGTGCCCAAAAAAATGGATTGGAAGTAATTGCGAAATATAAATAAAATATTTTAGTAGGAAATTCAAATGTATATATACATAGAAATGTGGATTTTTATAGTATGAAAACTTAGTCAATTTACAATAGTTAAATCTATTGAGAATGAATAAAAATCTAAGATAATTATTACGGTAATTTAGAAATTTAGTTGAAAATGGAAACTTATCTATGAATTTGGAATTTAATGAAATTGTGAATTTATATTGAAACTTATAAATGAAGCATCTAAATTTACATTTGTAAATACGTTTAAAATTCAATGTAAATGTCTGAGGAAGAAATTAATTTATTTACTAATCCGTAACGTATCCAATTAATATAAAATATTCTGGTGGGCCAACAACCGTTTTGCGCGTTTATGATTCGTGCCCACCTATCCTATTTCACTTTGTCTATTTATAGGCTGTGTAAACCCTAGCCTCCATCTATCTTCATTTCTCTCTGTGTGTTATTTCCTTCAATTTCTTCTCTTTCAATGGCTGCAAAATTTCTAGATCCAATTACAGTCCAAAATAAAAAAATAAAAAAATAAAAAAAATATTTCAAACTCCTCTAAAAATTCCAGAAAAATTATATGTCATAATTCTCGAAGAGCGTAATCTGTTGGTACTTTCCTTTTTTTTGATTGGTGCTGTAGCGTGCTCGAATTTGAGAAGAATGACGTGGCATGTGACGTGGCATGGTGATGGGGTATATTTGTTTATTTTGTTTTATTTAATTTTTGTTTCAGTCGAAATTTTCGAATAACTTTCTCATACGTAGTCCGATTCACGCGAGATTTTTTTTGTTAGGATCGTAATAAAAATTCCAGATCTGTTGACGCTGGTTTGGACCAATTCGGAGACCGTCGAATTTTTGAGTTTAGATTGAATTTAAATTCGATTTAAATTCAAAATGTGAGTGTTTTAAACCACTCACAATTTCTAAAATTTCTTGTGTTTGTTGGATTAATTTTAGATATGAGTAGAAATTTATTTATGACTGTTTGGCATGTTTTATTCATTATCTCTGATAAATCGCATTCATTTAATATAACTGTTAATTAATTTTATTTATTGCATAAATTTGACAGTTAGAATTTATTTAATTGCATATTAACTGCCAGTCATAGTTATGTTAAATTTTTATTTCATATTAACTGCCAGTTAAATTTACGTTTATTTTTTCATATAAACTGCCAATTAACAGTTATTAAATTTATTTTGAGTATAAACTGATAATTGATACCATTATTTATCACCTGTTATGTAGTGATGATTGTTTGAAATTGGATGATGACTATGATAAATGGATGTATGATTTGATGGATGAATGGATGATTAATTTTATTAATTGCAAGTTGCTATGCATTTCATTCATTCGGGATTGCGGTTTGAAATGATATATAACCGCATTTTTTTTCATTTTAAATTGCGGATTGAAATGATAAACATCCGTATCACTTGACCATAGGGTAGAAAATTATATACAGGCACCGCGGTAAATATATAAAATTATTTTTATGTTTTTCTATGGTTTTGTAAAGTTATATATATGGTTTATGAGATATTGATTTGGTTATTGATAAAGGCTATTATATATATATATAGTAATTTCCGGTTTTTAAGCTTTGTATAAATTTGATTTGAAGTTTAAATAAAGTTTGATTTTAAGATCAAATAAGATTAAACATTTATTTAAAATTTAATTTCTGGAGTTTTATGACTTAAATGAGAATAGATTTGGAAGATGAATATTAATTTAAATTGAAATTTAATAAAAATTAGAATTTTTAAAGGATATGATTTTTATAACTTGATTTTTTGTGTAAAGTGATTTTAATGAATATCAGGTTGATTAAATGAATATATATAAATTGAAAGATGATCCAGTTATATGAAGTTAAAGGTTTTCTTAAATTATATTGAATTCATTAAGCAAACATTTCAAGTCTAAATAATAAGTAACTGAATTTGATATATATATATATATGGAATTGTCAAATGAGTCTGTTTGAAATTGTGAAATATTTAAAGCCTTGAAACATAAGAATTGAAATGGTATTTGGAAGTTTAAATCGATATTTGAAATTGATTTGTGAAATCTAAAGAAGCTATTTTGTTTATAAAAGTAATTTAATATTTAACCATTTAAGAGATGGAAATTTTGTTTCAAAGCTATGTTTTCAAGGTAGTATAATTTGGAAATATTATATTCAAGAGTTTTGATTTCTAAATATTTTACTTTGGAAACCCTATGATTTTGAAAAGAATATATATTGGAAAATAAAATGATATCGTATTGATTTGGTGTTTTAAGAATAAATGATATCGTATTTATATAGGTTTTAAATGGATATTTTATTTTGGTTTTAAAAGAATAATAATTATTATTTTAAATGACCGTGATGTTATAATAACGATTGGTTGGCAAAGAGACCGGGATCGGATATGGACATACTCTCTGTCGATACCGAAAACCACTTTGACTAACCGTGTACGCGGTTGAGATTCCAGAATGAAGTAGGTTGGTGGCGGCGTTTCCTGTAAGGTAAGTACGTGGACCCAACTCCCGTGAGTTGGCATAAGGTGGCTAAAACAGGAGCGATCGACGGGTTAATGAGGTAGCACCTCTGATCGGACACTTTCCTTCGATACTATACTCTGACTTTGGATTTTTCGGTGGCCACCTTCACTTTTGATTTCTTTGATGTGGGGAGTTTGTTCGAGGTGGGCGGCAGCTGCGCGCTGCGCGTTTCCATCGGCCCGGAAGCGTAATTGGTATATCTACCCTGGCATTGCCTAGTTGTGCCGTGTCACCTACCCTAGCGCACCTTATACGATTTTGGTTTTGTACCATACCTATGGAGTGCCCTCTGACGACGCCCAGTACGAGGGAGATTACGCTACTGTATAGACTATGGAAATATATAACTGTGTTAAGGTGGAAAATGTATAGCCTTAACGCTATTTAAAAGTAAGTTTATTTTGCAAATAGACACTATTATAATAGCGCAATATACTATATAGTAAATAGTTTAACGGATCCTTAGGAGATGTAAATCCCGAGCATCTCTTGAGTTACTGCACTCATATTTATTTCTGTTAATTTAACTTACATAAGATCTTTTAGTTCTGACTCGAGTGTTTTGTCTTTTCAATTCGCTCGGGTCAGTCCGAGCGTTTCAGGATTTGAAGATTTAGCTCTGAAGGACAAAGACGAAGATGTATATTATTATTATTTATACTAGTGCACTACACACTGTTCCGCTGCATTGTTGTTGGTATGTGTAACTCTGATATGTATTATATGAATGTTTTGTAAACAGATTTATAAACTGTATATTTTATTATTATATTTTATCCTTCCGCTGTGAGATTCTGTTTTCTTTTATTTCTTTCTTGTTTTTCTTATTTACCCCATAACAATCCGCTCTTCCGTATGGATTGAATCGGCATGTGTGTCTGTTTAAATCGTGCGAAAAGACGGGATGTTACAGTTGGTATCAGAGCTTTGGTTTAGCGATAAATCTTGGCTTTGTGAGGTTTGACTCTTTATTAATAGGGTAGTAATACCCTATGGGAGTCACTGAGTGTATATATGAGAGAGCGTATTTGTTAGTGTTATAAAAAGGTTTTAATATTGTGTTAATTTGTTCCGTTTCGTATTTATAAATTCTGGTTGGTGCATGGGACGCTATGACATCAATAGGGATTTCTAAACACTTAATAGGACAGACCGACATAATATTTGTTTTTAATATATGTGAATGAAAAAAATTTGCCTATTATATTTTTATATATAAAATAATAAAAAATTCGATTGATATTTATATTGGCTGCAATAGATTGATTGTTAGGCAATAAAGTGTAAATAATAATAGAAATAAGATTGAAAAATAAGATAAATGAAATTTGGAAATTTAGAACTTAAGTCCGGGGTTTTTCTTTTGAATGATTTTGAAATATATTAATAATTTTGTTTATAAGTATTTTCTGATATAAATATTTAACATAATTCGGAAGAATCGTTTTAAAGAAGATTTTTGAGAAAATAAGTTTTGTATTTTCCTCTCTGTCGCTGGAAAATAATTTCGGTGATGGCGGCCGCATCATCGACTTTCATTTTCGAGTTTCGAAGGGGAAAGGCCACTGTAGTAGTTCTACTGCAGATTCATTTTCAAAAAAGATATAAATTTTTAATTGTTTTAAATAAAATTAAAGGTGTATAAGAATATATTTATCTAATATTTCAAAATAATTTGAAATTTAACCCGGTATTTAATTCTTAAATTTCCATTAATTAATTGTTTAAATTATTGTAGTGAAATAAAAGGTAAGTGATTAATAAATTGAAACCTCTAATTTAGGTAAGAGATTTAATGCAAAGTTATAAAGGGAAATTTGAAATTTGTAACATATGAGATAAAGAGTAATATTGTTGAACATTAAATTTAATTAAAAGATGAGATAAAACTTGTATAAGTTCATTTGCATTTTCTTTAACATATATAACTTACCAAATATAAAAAGTTGAAATGTTTAATAAGAAATGTAGTGGAAATTTGTACAAGTAATAGTAGGTAATGAAGTATTCAATGAATTTGTTGTATTCAATAACTTAAGATATAATTGAAATTTTACCAAGTAAATATAAATAAAGGTAAGCATGATAGATAGATGATTATAAAACTTAAGGAATTAAAGTAAATAAATAAGGACATGCTATTATAAATGAATGAATAATTATAACAAAATATAAGGAACCAGCATGACCCGAGTTAATGGAATTGAATAATTGTAAGTAATAAGTAAAAATGAATGAGCAAACCTTTGATAAGTAAATGTGAATGAGAAAAAAAATCACTATATAAACAAAAAGGGAAATCAAACAACTAAAGCATGAAATTTATAATAAGTTAGTTTGGTTGCTGGTTTGAATTGTTATTGTTTGATTTATGGTTGGTTGGGTAAGGAAATTTGAAGTTGTTGGATGAATAAATAATCTATTTTGTTCCATCTAAGACTGTTGAGTAAATGATGCACTTGATAGTTATTTTTCATTCCGTACAATTTCAAGTTTGAACCCAAACAACTATTTGATTGTGTGATTGTATGGTTGTTTTGTAATTGTATGTATGTTGTTCGAGGAAATTGATGGTTGTTGTATTAATTTGGATGATTAGTGATTGGAACTACTTAGATATTTAAATTTTGGACTTAGAAATATTTTGAAATGTTCTTCAAACTCTAATAAATTTAAGTATAAAAAGATAATGTTGTAAATTTGTATATTTTAAGAAAAGTAACAGATATTGTAAATTTAATTGTTTATAAGGTAATGTTTTGAATAAGATATGTAGATTCTAAATCCTTCTTTTCCCTTCTTTTTCCTTTTCGGGGACGAAAAGTTTTGAGTGGGAGAGTGTAACAACCCGTAAATTTCGACGGTTTAATTTATTTAATAGAATTTTGTAATAAAAATTTAGTAGAAATAATAAAAGGTGATAAATATACATTGAACGCTAATTTAATAATGGTAATTTAAGCCTTTGTTTGTAATATGAATAAATTTTTCAATAAAAATTGGTGTAAGTATTGTACCTGAATATAATGGGAAGATAGAGAATATAGGTAAGGCATTTAGTTAGTTAAGTGTAAATTTATGGTATAATAACAATTCGTATACATTACCTAATTAATCTGTCAATTAATTTGTTAAAAAAATCAAAACCTTTTAATTTGGTAAATAATTTGATGCGTATTGATAAGCGTTACTTTAACGATTAATTTTAAAGTGATGGGAAGGGAATAAGTAAAGTTATACAGTAATAAATAAATAAAAATATCGCAATAAATAGGAAACTGACATAACATTTATTTATATGAACGTTACTTATTGATTTGAGAGTAACGGAAGTGTGAACGTAGAATAAAATAAGCGTAGATTTATGTTAGGTAATTATTGAGAATATGGGGAATAAATTGAAATAATATTAATTAAAAATTTATGCGTATAACATGTTATGTAAGATATATTGATTCCATTTAATAAATTGAGGATTAATATTATCGAAGAGGATTAAATATGGTCTCAATGTAAATTTAGATAAGTTTTGAAATAAAGACTAATTTCATTCAGAAGATGACAATGGGTGCAATATTTTGATTTGTAAGCAATAGTAATAGGTTACATGTTTAATTGGTTGATAGAATTTGAAATGAAATAAATGTTAATACACTAAATAAAGGTTACATTAATATGATAAGTAATACAATGTCTAGAAGTTTAATATAGAGTGTGTTAAGACGTAGAAATGGAAATTAGGAAGCAGTTGGAATTAAATGAAATTTTAGGTGTATTTATGAGAAATTTACGTACAATTAAAGAGGCGAATGAAATAAATACCAACCAATTTTAGTGAATAACGGGATCTAAACCTAAATAAATAAATTCCTTGAAATTTAAGTTTTAATTTTTGATAAATTGGATTTGTACTTTAATATTGAAAATTTTGGGATTATTCAAAAATAAATTAATGTAGGAAGTTTGTTGAAGGATTCTGAATTTACCAAGTGGTCCAAACTAACAAAATTTGCAAATAATTAAAGTTGGATTGTAAATCTGATTCAATTAACCTATTATTAATTTATTTGTTTGGAATATAAAAAGTAATGATAGGGTTAATTGAAATTAAGGGTAGTTTGATTTGTATGTCATTTGGGATTAAGGCAAGATGGGTGGATATTAGGAGTTATATACTTAGATCATTCAATTTATTTGGATAACATTGTAATAAATGTAATTAAATGTACATTTACGTGAAATATAATACCATGCTTAATAGATTGCTAAGTTGTATATATTAAAGGGAATTTTATTAATTGTTTTTAAAAAACCTTAATTAATATGGTTGATAAATTTAATATAAGAAAAACCAATGAAATTCTTGGGAATAATGTAGGTTAATATGAGTTAGTAGTTAGGGTAGTGACTAAAATTGGTAATACATTGCAATTAATGTTAATAGTGTTGACATAAGCTAATAAATTTAAATGTTAATGCAATACCAATTTATGTATTTAAGGTGATTGCGAAATTGGAATTTGATAAATGCAGTAACTAACTCAGGCAAATAGATTTTATGGAATCAATAAAAGATAGGTAAATTTAATGATTGTTTGGTGGTAATTTAAGCATGGATGGGAATAAATCGGGCAATAGTGAGAATTATTAATTATTACCCATCAATTTATTTAGAATCTAAATTAAATGCAACATTCGTTGTTATTTGTAGCTTATAGGTGAAAATAACGTAAACTTTATTCAGAATATGATAATTAGTTAGATTAAAAGAATGGAAGGCAGGATATATGGATTCATTTGGATTTAGAACATGATAATTTGAATTTATTGAATTTATTGGAAACTGAATAGAACATTTTATGTGATTGAAATTAAAGTTGGAATTCGGAGATGTTTTAGGAATTCTCATCTATGGGATACCAATAGATAGGATAATTAAATGAAAGGTCAACTAAAGGATTTCTGCAAAGTTAATTTATAATTTGTAGATAAAATAAAATTGAAGTTTTACGCTGAAGTTAATAATGTACTCAGCATTTAAGAAACATCTTAAATTGTCTAAATTTAAATAAACAATGAAGTAATAAATAATAATTATTAATAAAATCCAAAATTTGGTAACCCGTTTTCAAATTAATGATAATTAGTGTTGGTATAGGCTATTTATTTAAGTAACAGTGCGATGCCAAAAAAAATGGATTGGAAGTAATTGCGAAATATAAATAAAATATTTTAGTAGGGAATTCAAATGTATATATACATAGAAATGTGGATTTTTATAGTATGAAAACTTAGTCAATTTACAATAGTTAAATCTATTGAGAATGAATAAAAATCTAAGATAATTATTACGGTAATTTAGAAATTTAGTTGAAAATGGAAACTTATCTATGAATTTGGAATTTAATGAAATTGTGAATTTATATTGAAACTTATAAATGAAGCATCTAAATTTACATTTGTAAATACGTTTAAAATTCAATGTAAATGTCTGAGGAAGAAATTAATTTATTTACTAATCCGTAACGTATCCAATTAATATAAAATATTCTGGTGGGCCAACAACCGTTTTGCGCGTTTATGATTCATGCCCACCTATCCTATTTCACTTTGTCTATTTATAGGCTGTGTAAACCCTAGCCTCCATCTATCTTTATTTCTCTCTGTGTGTTCTTTTCTTCAACTTCTTCTCTTCCAATGGCTGCAAAATTTCTAGATCCAATTACAGTTTAAAATAAAATTAAAAAAATTATAAAAATATTTCAAACTCCTCTAAAAATTCCAGAAAAATTGTATGTCATAATTCTCGAAGAGCGTAATCTGTTGGTACTGTCCGTTTTTTTTTATTGGTGCTGTAGCGTGCTCGAATTTGAGAAGAAGGACGTGGCCTGTGACGTGGCATGGTGATGGGGTATATTTGTTTATTTTGTTTTATTTAATTTTTGTTTCAATCGAAATTTTCGAATAACTTTCTCATACGTAGTCCGATTCACGCGAGATTTTTTTTGTTAGGATCGTAATAAAAATTCCAGATCTGTTGACGCTGGTTTGGACCAATTCAGAGACCGTCGAATTTTTGAGTTTAAATTAAATTTAAATTCGATTTAAATTCAAAAGATGAGTGTTTTAACCCACTCACAATTTCTAAAATTTCTTGTGTTTGTTGGATTAATTTTAGATATGAGTAGAAATTTATTTATGACTGTTTGGCATGTTTTATTCATTATCTCTGATAAATCGCATTCATTTAATATAACTGTTAATTAATTTTATTTATTGCATAAATTTGACAGTTAGAATTTATTTAATTGCATATTAACTGTCAGTCATAGTTATGTTAAATTTTTATTTCATATTAACTGCCAGTTAAATTTACGTTTATTTTTTCATATAAACTGCCAATTAACAGTTATTAAATTTACTTTGAGTATAAACTGATAATTGATACCATTATTTATCACCTGTTATGTAGTGATGATTGTTTGAAATTGGATGATGACTATGATAAATGGATGTATGATTTGATGGATGAATGGATGATTAATTTTATTAATTGCAAGTTGCTATGCATTTCATTCATTCGGGATTGCGGTTTGAAATGATATATAACCGTATTTTTTTTCATTTTAAATTGCGGATTGAAATGATAAACATCCGTATCACTTGACCATAGGGTAGAAAATTATATACAGGCACCACGGTAAATATATAAAATTATTTTTATGTTTTTCTATGGTTTTGTAAAGTTATATATATGGTTTATGAGATATTGATTTGGTTATTGATAAAGGCTATTATATATATATAGTAATTTTCGGTTTTTAAGCTTTGTATAAATTTGATTTGAAGTTTAAATAAAGTTTGATTTTAAGATCAAATAAGATTAAACATTTATTTAAAATTTAATTTCTGGAGTTTTATGACTTAAATGAGAATAGATTTGGAAGATGAATATTAAGTTAAATTGAAATTTAATAAAAATTAGAATTTTTAAAGGATATGATTTTTATAACTTGATTTTTTGTGTAAAGTGATTTTAATGAATATCAGGTTGATTAAATGAATATATAATAAATTGAAAGATGATCCAGTTATATGAAGTTAAAGGTTTCTTAAATTATATTGAATTCATTAAGCAAACATTTCAAGTCTAAATAATAAGTAACTGAATTTGATATATATATGGAATTGTCAAATGAGTCTGTTTGAAATGGTGAAATATTTAAAGCCTTGAAACATAAGAATTGAAATGGTATTTGGAAGTTTAAATCGATATTTGAAATTGATTTGTGAAATCTAAAGAAGCTATTTTGTTTATAAAAGTAATTTAATATTTAACCATTTAAGAGATGGAAATTTTGTTTCAAAGCTATGTTTTCAAGGTAGTATAATTTGGAAATATTATATTCAAGAGTTTTGATTTCTAAATATTTTACTTTGGAAACCCTATGATTTTGAAAAGAATATATATTGGAAAATAAAATGATATCGTATTGATTTGGTGTTTTAAGAATAAATGATATCGTATTTATATAGGTTTTAAATGGATATTTTATTTTGGTTTTAAAAGAATAATTATTATTATTTTAAATGACCGTGATGTTATAATAACGATTGGTTGGCAAAGAGACCGGGATCGGATATGGACATACTCTCTGTCGATACCGAAAACCACTTTGACTAACCGTGTACGCGGTTGAGATTCCAGAATGAAGTAGGTTGGTGGCGGCGTTTCCTGTAAGGTAAGTACGTGGACCCAACTCCCGTGAGTTGGCATAAGGTGGCTAAAACAGGAGCGATCGACGGGTTAATGAGGTAGCACCTCTGATCGGACACTTTCCTTCGATACTATACTCTGACTTTGGATTTTTCGGTGGCCACCTTCACTTTTGATTTCTTTGATGTGGGGAGTTTGTTCGAGGTGGGCGGCAGCTGCGCGCTGCGCGTTTCCATCGGCCCGGAAGCGTAATTGGTATATCTACCCTGGCATTGCCTAGTTGTGCCGTGTCACCTACCCTAGCGCACCTTATACGATTTTGGTTTTGTACCATACCTATGGAGTGCCCTCTGACGACGCCCAGTACGAGGGAGATTACGCTACTGTATAGACTATGGAAATATATAACTGTGTTAAGGTGGAAAATGTATAGCCTTAACGCTATTTAAAAGTAAGTTTATTTTGCAAATAGACACTATTATAATAGCGCAATATACTATATAGTAAATAGTTTAACGGATCCTTAGGAGATGTAAATCCCGAGCATCTCTTGAGTTACTGCACTCATATTTATTTCTGTTAATTTAACTTACATAAGATCTTTTAGTTCTGACTCGAGTGTTTTGTCTTTTCAATTCGCTCGGGTCAGTCCGAGCGTTTCAGGATTTGAAGATTTAGCTCTGAAGGACGAAGACGAAGATGTATATTATTATTATTTATACTAGTGCACTACACACTGTTCCGCTGCATTGTTGTTGGTATGTGTAACTCTGATATGTATTATATGAATGTTTTGTAAACAGGTTTATAAACTGTATATTTTATTATTATATTTTATCCTTCCGCTGCGAGATTCTGTTTTCTTTTATTTCTTTCTTGTTTTTCTTATTTACCTCATAACAATCCGTCCTTCCGTATGGATTGAATCGACATGTGTGTCTGTTTAAATCGTGCGAAAAGGCGGGATGTTACATGACCTAACTTGTAGTGCCACCTATCAAAATTAGTTCTACTCCTTTCTGTTTGAATAATTTCAAAAAGATTACAACACTTTTCTCTTTTTTTAGAATTTTTGAAATTAATAAAGATTGAACTTGTATAGACCTTTGACTGCATCACCCTGCAAAAGAATTTCTCTAGTTAGAATGTCATTAACTAAGCAATATTTAGGATAGAATTCAAAGTAAACATTGTTGTCACTTGCAAATTGTGACACCCATAAGGTTTTTCTTTATTTAAGGCGTTATTTGTAAGTTATTAAGATAAAGTTGTCTTTCACCTTTGATGCAGGCAATTCCAATATGAGTTATCTTAATAGACTCGACATTGCTCATGTGTATGACCTGATTACCTATGTATTCCTTGTTGTCAAGGTTCAGGTTGTCTAGATTGCTTGTGATAAGATTGATGGCTCCAGAATCAGGGTACCTGCTCTCAACTTGAATGTCTTCAAGTTTGGTGATATTATTCAGGTGATGATTTCTTGAATTATCCGACTGACTAATTGATTGTTTCTGTACTTGAGCCATATTGGCACTATGATTGTTATTTCTGACTGCTTGAATTCTGATTTGATTTGGTGTATAACTTGCATTGAATCTGAAGTAACATCTTGATGCAGGGTGATCGATTTTCTCACATTTGAATTAGGGTCTATTATTGTTATTCCATCTTCCTCTACCTCTACCTCTTGCTCTGACCGACTGTCCCTCTCTTTGATAAGACTGATCGGTTTTGTTGTAGTTTTGATTCTTGTTCTTGAAGTTAGCTGCATAGTTAGTTGATTGATAGATCAGAATCTAGTGGCTTCTTATGATCAATTCTTTCTTCATGTGCAAGGAGGGTTGGGTGGACATATTGCATTAATGGCAGTATTTCTTTGAATGATATTACTGCTACCACTGGTTCATACTCTTCATTGAGACCATTCAAGACAGTTAATACTTGTTCAGTGTTAGACACTTTGTGTACTGTTGCTTCCAGTAAATCACAAGTTGTCTTGATCTTTGATAAGTATTCTCAATTGTAAGATTCTCTTTTCTGATGTTTTGCAGTTGTCTTTTGTAGTGCATTACTTTAGCAGTTGATTGAGAATTGAAATTTTGCTCTATGATTGTCTAGGTTTAATTGGATGACTTGCATCCCACTATTTGAGGCAGTAGATTAGTACTTACTGAAGATGGTAGCCGTGAACTTATCAAGTTGTCTTGCTTATTATGTTTTATGTATTCACTATTGCTTACCGCCCTGTTTTCTTAATCAGTAACAAATCTTGGTAGGACTAGAAGCGTGCCAAGAACAAATTCCTTGAGACCATATCCTTGAATAGCTATTTAAAGTTGGAATTTCCAAAAAAGATAATTGGCTTCATCAAGATGAAGCGTGATAATTTGACTTTGAGGATGATTGTCTTGATCGGATCCTTTGTGCAGTTGCAGGTTGCTACTGAGAGTTTGTTGTGTTCTCTAATGTTGCAGAGTTTTCATTACCTTCAACCATGGTGAAAAGATGCTAGCAGATAGCTTTTGATGATTCTGATGCAAACAGTTTGCAAGAAATGATTTTGATGCACAAGAAACAGGTTTGTTGCGGTCAGAAATCAAATGATGACATTGTTCTGGTGAGTTCTTGGCAAGACGCTTACTTTCGTGATGATTTCTTGATGTTTGCAATGAATTTCTTGCTTTCTGAATTCTGTTTGCTTGTTTTATGATAGAAAACTTGCTACAGCTAGAATTTAATGAATTTCTCAACAAGGTACTTGTTTTCTGGATGAATTTGCAAGCAAATTCTTTAAAAAACTCAGATGATGAGGACTGATTCCCTGATGAGTTTACAGTGTTGCCCGAATTATCAGATGATGACGTTTATACTGATGAGATTCAGACCACTTGCTGTTAAGCTACACAACTTTGATGCCAAGTTAGAGTTTCTGAGATTTTAGTGAATGAAAATGTACTCGAGAATTGTAAAAGAAAGAATGTTGAATTTTGTATTATTAATGCTCTATACATAATAGTTTGGCTATATTTATAAGTAAATAAATAGAGGTATAGGCTTGGTAGACGGGCCCATTTATCTATACCCGCTTCTATTTATAATATACCAAATAGGTTTACATTATACACAATCTATTCTCTTATTGGTCATCATACAAAAAATAGGAATGTTCACAATTACCTAGTTACTTTATCATGAGTAAAATGAAAATGATTTGTACATGCAAAAATGCCAGAGTAAACATTACCATATTTATTCAAAGTCAAAACAAATCCCACCAGAAGTTTTAATTTTATGGGGTGTTCAAAAAATAATATTCCAAGCCAAAACTAGGTCTGTTAACGGATACTTTCGGACACGGATAGTGTCATATCCGCATTCGAAATCATTTTATCGGATATCCGCATCAGTGGATACAGACGGATATCGGATAATTATCATATCCGCTAACGACCAATAAATCAAGAAATATAAATGAAAAATGTTAGTTTAACATAAACTTTTTTCGATCTCCTTGATTATAAAAGTGTTAAAAATAAACAAATATAATGATAATAAATAGTTTTGAGCAGTTAATATGCATTTAGTACGTATAATATAAACTTCTAATTTAATAAAACCATAAATAAATATCTTTCATTGTACTAAAATACACATAATTTAAACTATAATCTTGAAAAATACCAGACGAATAACTTTCGAATGCGGACGTCTTCATATCCGCATCCGCATTTGTTTTTTCGGATATCGGATATTTATCCGCTTTTCGGATGCAGATGCGGACAAATTTCGGATTTTTCGGATATTCATTGACAGCCCTAGCCAAAACAAGCAGCATTCAAGGCTCTGCTTGAGAGTTTATTTTCTACCTGTTTTGACTGGTTTTAGACGGCTCTGTATTTCAGGTGTTATCATAATCCTTGTTTGTAAGTATTTTTTTCTTGTTGTTTGTTATAAAACCGATGAAAATCGATGCAGTGTAATTTTGACGGTAATTCTTAACCCATCAAATTGATATGTTTTGAGGGGTTATAACTTTTTTTTCCAATTATAACCCACTAATTATATTGTAGAATTTATCTTCATAAAACTAGAGAATAAATATAAAACTATATATGTCATGTTACTTTAGTGGAAAACTCTCTAAACCGGTGTATGTTAAACTCTCAAAATTGCATTAATCGGTTATAACAACACTTCGTTTAAATCAATCAAAACCGCTACGATCATTTACGGTCAAAACGGTTCAAAACCTTTCATAACCGGTTGCACAAACTCTTCAGCGCTGTCTAAAGGTTCTTGTATATAACTGTTGGAAAATAAAAAATATGAAATTAAATGGAATACCTATCAGCAATGTAACGGAAAAAATCATCATTGCCGCGTTCCTCAAGCCACAATGCTTCTAATTGACCATGACTTCTGTTTACAGCTTCTTTTATCACGTCTTCCAAATTAGCCAAGTCTAGATTATCCACGTGCGAAAGAGCCATATCAACCGCCTTTAATTCTCATAATACGGAAAAGATTAAACATTTTAAAAAAGGGTATGATAAAAATACTAAATACATGGATAAATAAAGCTAGCTACCTTGAAAATGGTAGGGTCAAAAGAGAGATTTCGCCACCGTTTACAGACGAACTGAGCTCGCATCAAAATGTCAATGGCGCCAACTTTAACGAGTACTTGTGAAAGTAACTCAGCATTTAACTCGGCCCAGTTCCTTACTTCACCGGTACCAATTCCATTCAATTTCGCTCTTTTCACCATTTTTAATTGGTTAAATTTAGGGCTTGTTTTTTGAGCTTGAGGAAGACAGTTCGTTGTTTTTAAGTTATTAGTAAAAAATAAAACAGAAACAACTTTATATGATACATCCCCACAAATACATTTTAATACTGCAAAAAGGGAGGAAATTTAAAACAGAAATCCATTGGAATGGACTGAATTTGAATAGAAATTACTGTAGCTTACTTGGTTCGAGGATCTGCCTACTTTCTACCGCGATTTCTTTATGTGAAGTTTTAAATTAATTTCACTATAAACCCATTGATTAATTTTCCAGCAAAATGAATGGAACGATTGGGTGAGGGTGGAAAATTTGAGAACAAACTAAGGGAAGAGTTAGATTTGCTTGCCACCCCAAATTTAGAATCAGTGGGGCCTTGGCTTTCTGCAACTTATCCTTTAATTTAACTCAAACCCAATAAATTTTTGCAAATGCTAAAACGATCGATAAAATAACCGAAATAAAAACATATGATGGAACCCTTAGTTTTCTGCCGTAAAGCATATTTCTCCGCGCTTTCATGTTATCCTTAATGTATTCTTTTTAGCATTGCCCATAAAAACAACCGAAATAAAAGAATATGATGGAACCCGATAATTTTAGCATTGCCCATAAAAATAATCGAAATAAAAGAACATGATGGAACCCGATGATTTTAGCATTGCCCATGAATTCTTAATGTATTCTTTTTAACATTTATATTTTGTCACTTCAATTTTTTTTTTGAAAACAAATATTTTATGTTAGAAATGAATGAGTTGTATTGGAGATTGCAAATCCATTAATTGCCTTGGAAGTTGAACAATCTCACATCTTAGAATAAAATAAACTATTTGTGTTTATATACTAAGACGTGGACACTACGATAATTCATATAGGAAAATAGAGACACAAGCCATGATGTATGGTGTCACCCCGCACGCGTGCACCTGTGTCTGTGCATGCACCTGCGGCGCGGGCGAATGGGCGTTTGAGATGCACTTTGCACTTAGCATTTTACAGTTGGCCTGTCGTGTCTGTTCAGACCGAACAGTTTTTATTTATGTCCGTTCAAATTCAAACGGTCGCACCGCCTTGTAAAGAGTCGCAATATTTACAACAGTCGCATCCATTTGAACAAGCACCTATTACTGAATAGGTGCACATCCCCGCGCCTATATATAGGCAGACAGAAAACAGTAAAACATAATTAAGATTTCTGCATTTTTCTTTCTCCTCGCAGCACCGTGTTCTTAAAATACACTTTCTTGAGTTCATTTTGCTCTGCGATTGTTGTACAGCATCGTAGAGAAAGTATGTTTCATCTTGAGAAACAATTAATCGATATCCTTAATTAGCGTCGTAGAGCGAGAAATATTGTTCCAAGGAAACAGTTTTCAAACACTGGACTCGGACGATACAGTACGTTATTTACTGCTTTAATTGTTAACTGCATAGTTCTACTCGTAACATTTATACGACGTGCATGTGACAGTTTGTTGTTGTTGCAATTTGCAACATAATTGTAACAATTTCGTTACACTTTTGTAACGTCACTGTTAACAATTTGTGTATACAGTTTTGTAACACTTTTCTGACGTTATTGTCTAAAACTTTAGTAACACTTTTCTGTCGTTACTATATAACAATTGTGTAACGCTTTTCTGACGTTGCGAGGAACAATCTTGAAACAATATTGATTTATTGTTCCATGTTTTTGTTGAAGAAAGTGTCTATTGAAATCAACATTTCTGCACCAACACAGACTGTAATTACTACTCAGTCTACAAATATGACAATGGCGTTGTCTCAAGGAGAACGGCCGAAAAAGTTCACAAGGATGGACTTCAAACGCTGACAGCAAAAGGTGCTGTTTTACTTGATGACTATGGGCCTTTCAAAGTTTCTTACAAGAGATGCTCCGGTAGTCGAAGAATTGGAACCCGATGCAACAAAAGTTGAAGCCTTGAATGTTTGGAAGAGTTCTGACTTTATGTGCAAGAACTACATATTAAATGGGCTTGACAACAGCTTACATAATGTCTACTCTACTACTCGAACGTCCAAAGAACTTTGGACGACATTAGAGAAAAAGTACAAAACCGAAGATGTTGGCATGAAGAAATTCATAGCAGGGAAATTCCTTGACTTCAAAATGATTGATGCAAAGACCGTTATCAACCAGATTCAATAGTTACAAGTCATCATTCACCAACCGCACTATGAAGGAATGACTCTAAGCGAATCTTTTCGGGTTGCCGCTGCAATTGAAAAGCTTCCTCCATCATGGAAAGATTTCAAAAACTACCTTAAGCACAAGCGCAAGGAGATGACAATGGAGGAACTTGTAATCCGATTGAGAATTGAGGAAGATAACCAAAAATCTGAGAAAAAGACTTTGCATACCATGTTTGCCAACGCAAATGTAGTCGAGTCAGAGAAACCTAACAAAAGAAAACATGAGCATCCTCCTAAGAAATCAATGAAATTTTAGGGTTTATGCCATAACTGTGGAAAGAAATGACACAAAACCGCCGAATGTCACACACCCAAGAAAAAGAAATCAAAAGCAAACATGGCTGACATCTCAGAAGGCGTGTCTGATATAGACTTATGTGCAGCAGTGTCCGAAAGCAACATTGTTGGTGACTCGAAGGAATGGTTTATAGACATAGGAGCCACACGGCATATATGTGCAAATAAGTGGATGTTTACAACCTACAAAACTGCTACCGAGAATGAACTACTTTTTATGGATAATTCATCCGCATCAAAAGTCAAAGGCAAAGGAAAGATTGTACTGAAAATGACTTTTGGAAAAGAACTAACTTTGGCAGATGTTCTTCATGTTCCAGATATTCGCAAGAACCTGATTTCCGGATCGTTGCTTAGCAAGCATGGCTTCAAACTCACTTTTATGTCTGATAAGTTTGTGTTGTCAAAGAATGGAGTGTATGTAGGAAGAGGATATGTTGGCGATGGTTTATTTAAGGCAAATGCAACCACTATTATATCAAACGATGATATGAATAAAATTGAATCTTCTGCTTATATTGTTGACTCCTCTAACATATGGCATTCTAGATTTGGCCATGTAAATTTCGATACCTTATGGAAATTGATTAGTCTAGACTTTATACCAAAATGTAACATAGATTCCAACTATAAATGTCAAGTTTGTGCAGAAGCAAAATTGACAAGAACCTCATTTCATCACGTAGAACGAGAAACTGAACCTCTAGAGCTAATACACACAAATGTATGTGACTTAAAAATGTGTCAAACTAGAGGCGGAATGTAATGACCTATCTTTTTGGACGCTTTAAGCAGACATACATGTCGGACTCAAACCATTCAAAAGGGCAGATTGTTATGTGGTAAATAAGAAAAAGAGAAAGAAATAAAACAAATACAGAATCTTGCAGCGGAATGACAAAATATAATAATTAAATAATAGTTCATGAAGCTATTTTATAAATACATTTGACTATTCTTTTACAACACAAAAATCAGAGTTACATAAATAGAAAGAAGGAAATAATAAATGCAGCGGAACAACATGATGTAGTGGAATATAATAAATAATACTACTACAAATCTTCGTCTTCGTCTTCGTCCTTCAAAAATAAGGTCTTCAACCCTAAAATGCTCAGGCTGACTGTAACAACCCGCATATTTTACGATTATATATTTAAATATTTTATTTAAATATAGCATCGTTAGTCGGGTTAAAGTCTGAAATGCTACTTTTTGTAAACAGTCGAATTAGGACTCGAGACCACTTCCATTGAGTTCAAAACGACGTTTGCGACCTTTTGAGTATAAACATCGATATGTTTGGAGTTGAGTGGAATTTTGCTATTTATCTATTGGGCTTTGGGTTTGGGTTTCGGCCCACTAACCCAACACAATAACCTAACCACTCCACTCCTCTCCTCTTCATTCATTTTTTCATTTCTTAACACTCTCAAGCTAAAAGAAAAATGGGGGAAGAGAAAAGGAAATAAAAATTCCTAAGCCCTAGTTCTCTTAAGAAATTCAAGTTCTTGCTTTAAAATCAAAGAGAAGCTTAGGTAAGCATCCTCTTCATCTTCTCCATCTCATTCTCTCTTCAATTTTCAGAAATTCCTATAACCTAACTTAGAAAAAACTTCACATTTGATGATAGATTGAAGATTTTAGAGGTGTATTGAAGAGGAATTGGTCTTGCTTTGTTTTAAAGCTTCTCATTCGTTGTTTTTGAGTTTAAAGGTGAGTTTTTGAACTCACATCTATGTATATAGATTTCATTGTTGTTAGGTATGAATTCCTAACATCTATTCCATGTTCATTTGCTTTTGATTTGAATTGATTTGGTAAATTTTTCAAATTTTGGTGTTTTGAAGTCAAAATCTTTAAAGATCCTATCTTGGATGTTTGAACATGTTATTTGTGGCGTATCGAAGAGCCTATAGTGTTGGGTTGTCGATTGGCATAAATCCCTAGCATCTATCACTTGTTCAATCGCATTTCGATTTGGATTTACCCTTTTTGGACTAGGCTATTTTTTTGCCTAGCAGAAAAATTCAGACGTCTGGAACAAAATTAAGACGTCTGAAATAAAATCCAGACGTCTGGTTGAAAAATCCAAACGTTTGGAAAGGGGTATGGAAAAGACAGAGACAAAATCCAGACGTCTGGTTGAAAATCCAAACGTCTGGAACAAAATCCAAACATCTCGATCCAGACGTCTGGTTGAAAAATCCAGACGTCTGAAATGGTTCTGGAATTAAAAAGAGAAAGGAGAAAAAGCATATATTTTCCAGAACCTTGGTTTAAACGTCTGGTTGGTAATTTCAGACGTCTAGAACTGTCAATTTTGCATATTTTGGCTGTTTTTGAGTGAATTTCCAGTTTTAATCGATTTTTGTTGATTCGATTAGTTGTTGTCGCTTATTATCGACTTTGAAGACTTCTTTTCTGGATTTTTTTGGGAATATCCATTTGACGGATTTGATATCGATTTTTATGGATTTAATTCACGTCGTCGAATGTGAATTTTTGGTTGATTGATTGTTTTTACAATTGTTTCTGTGATTTGTCACTTTAAAATACAAAGTTTTCTATACTAGTAGTAAATACTAAAAATCTTTCATCAAAACGATTTCAACAGTTACTTTCAATATAAAGCATGCTTCTAAAACCGTTTTCTAATCTATTAGTATATACAAACCTTTACCTCATTCGTCCGAGAAATCCAATTAAACGACTTAGAAAAACAAGTAGCATGAAACGCTTGCGTTTACTTTGTCGGTTAATTCTTAGACTTGTTCGATTGAAATCTTGTGACAATTTTCAAGTGGAAATCTACAATTTGTTCGTAAATATTTAAGTTAAGCTAGTGTTTATGGGACATGAAGCTAAACTCATTTATTTACTAGCTTACTGTAATTTACACTTATCGATCAATGATGATCATTTTGTGATTCAGACTAGCGATGTGTGATGTCTCTTTGTTTGTGTAGGGGAACTAAACCTCATTTGTGGAGTTTCGGCTCAAAATTAGTAAGGTAGCGACCCGTGGTCTTCAGTCCGTTTATGGAGCCTCGGCTCAAAATTGATGGTTAGCGACCATGGAATACCGTTCCGTTTGTAATGCACGTGTTGGTGAGTTTTCATGCTCCCGTTTGTGATAGGCCTCCCCCTTGATGATTTCTGGATTTCTAATTGATGATTTCTAGAATTTGTGTTTCACCAATTTTTGTGGTATACAATGATAAGTTTTATCAATATTTGTGGTTTGGTGAATATGTTAAAGAATATGACATTCGTTTCGGTGTTTGAGAATATTCGAGATATTGTATGATTTTGGTTGTTATCTAATGTATACTTGTCACACTATAGCATTATTGTTATCATACGTTTTTGTCATATCTCTTATCCTATCTCATTTTATATGATATTTATAGCAAGACTGATCCGTTTATTATTTTCTTTGTAAATAATACTTGGGTCAGACCGAGGTGTTACAGGTGCTTCCACTTGACTTCTTAGCTGGGTCTAGCTTTTGACTTTTGGCTAACTACTTAGCTTAGTAGTTTTTGCTTTTATACAATCGAGATAGAGACTCCTTGATGTATACATATTCTTTTGTCTAGCACTTGTATCTATTATGTTGTGATGTAGTGGATCTTATATGACCATTGATGTACACTTTTATGTGATCCGCCTTAGTGATATGAATATATGTGACTGATTTGTGTTATATTGATTTTATATTTGTTTCCGAAGACCACATAGCCACTGTGTAGTAACTTTGAGTTTGTATTTTATATGTCAGATTTCCTCTTGAAACGAAATGCATGTAATACTATCTGACATATCGGTACTCGCATAAAAACAATTACAAAGATGGTCGCTCCTCAACAGCCTTATTCTTCGTGCTAGTCGACGACAATACTCCGTAGTGTCTTTGGCTAGTGTAAGTATAGAGGTAGGGCGTCACGGCTTGGTATCAAAGCCAAACTTCGGAACAATATAGAATATTATAGCAAGGATCATCGTCCTAAGTCTTTCTTAGGAATCGTGTCTTAGGATTTATCCGAGTCTTAGGACCCGTTTTATCCTATTTTCTTTTATGATGCCTTGTTTTATCAATTAAGTTTATTTGATATTCATTCTGAGAATAACTTTTTCCTCTTCTTTCTTTCTTAAAGAAGAGAAATGGTTAAACCAGACCGTCCCAGCGTCGGTCAATCCAGTGCTACTCCTCGGGATGGAGTATTTATATCTGCCCAACAGCTCTTAGATCCTGTAAAGAATGCTCAAGCTGCCGGACCCATTCCAGAGCCTACTCCCCCTAAATTCGGGTTTGCACGCTTGTGCAGTGATTATACAAATTTGGATGGAAAGCCATTCAAGGGTTCCGAAAGTGTTAAAGAAGTCCAAGCTTGGCTTAGAACATGCGACCGCATCTTTTCTCGCATGAATCTTGTTGATCTACATCGTGTCCAAGTGGCTTCTAGTATGCTCCAAGAGAGAGCATTAGATTGGTATGAGCTTTTGATTTTTGAGATTATTGAAGCAGATCTTACTTGGGAGCAATTCCGGAAAAGATTCGAGTTAAAGTTTATGCCGGAAGCTGACAAAGTAACTTTGGCCCGACGCTTTATTGACCTTATTCAAGGTGAATCTTTTATGACAGATTGTGTCGCATCTTTTGAATCTCTCTCTAAATATGGGGTCAAGTATATTAATACCCCATTGAAGAAAAATCAGAGGTTTATTTATGCGTTGAACAAAAACCTCAAAAAGTCATTACTTCTAAAATTAGAAGTTTATTTCGACCAGCTTGTTGATATCGCTCTTCGACTTGAAGAGGCCGATAAAGAAGTGATGCTGAAGTTGTAGGTGCCAAACAAAACTTCAGCAACAACAAGAAGATGCCTATTAAGTTCAACCCTAATCCCAACAAAAAAGTGATGTAAGCCACTTCGGTAGCAAAGACTCCTACTTCTAGTCGTGGAGAGTACTACAATTGTGGTTCTAAGGACCAATACGCAAATAAGTGTCTGAAGCCCCTTACTTGTCGCTATTGCAAAAGTTCAGGTCATACAATATCTTCATGTCCCAAACTTCAAAGCAAGAAGGAGGGAAAGCTAAATAATGGGCAAGCCCCTAGTAACACTTCTCGTGGTCAAGGTATTTCTCATTCTATCCTTGATGGCATTATTATGTTTCGTGATCTTCCTATTCGAGTTCATTTTGACACGGGTGCATCTCACTCTTTTATATCAAAAGAACTTATTGATACTTTTTCTTTAAATATTATGGGCTTGATAACTTCTTTGAGAATTGAGAATCTGGTTGGTGGATCCGCAACACTCAGTTTACTTTATAAAGATGTCGAGATTATTTTATGTGATTATGCGTTCCGAGCCGATTTGCATGTTATGCGTTACTTAGGCTTCGGAATGATTTTGGGAATGGATTGGCTTAACCGTTATGAACTCACATCTAATGTCCTAAGAGGACTATATATCTTCGACGTCCTCAATTTGTCAAGCAGATTTCTATTGTTCTTAATGATCCAGATTCCAATTTAGTAGCATCCTTATATTCTCTAAATCCACATGATGACGATAATGATGATGAGGAAGATGTTATTTCCCTCATTCACGTTGTTCGTGAATTTTCCGATATATTTGAGCCCGTTTTAGGATTACCCCCTAAGCGAGCAATCGAGTTTAGAATTAATCTAATCCTTGGAACTCTACCTATAACTCGTCCTCATTATCGCATGTCCAATAAGGAAATGAGGAGATGCATAAACAATTATCCGAATTGGAAGAGAAGCAATTTATTCATTCTAGTTCCTCTCCGTTGGGAGCTTCAGCTATTTTTGTAAAGAAATATGATGGTACACTTAGGCTTTGCGTTGACTACCGCAAGCTTAATGATCTCACCAACAAGAATAAATATCCTTTACCTCGGATTGATGATCTATTCGATCAACTTAGCGGTGCAGGAGTCTTTTCACATTTGACTTAGCAACCGGTTTTCGTCAGCTTCGTATTGCAGAGGATAGCATTCCTTTAACATCGTTCCGTACTCGTTATGAATCTTATGAATGGCTTGTTATGCAATTTGGTTTAACGAATGCTCCAGCTTATTTCGTTGACCTTATGAACCGAGTTTTCAAAAACTTCCTCGATCGATTTGTTTTCATCTTTATATATGATATTTTTGTTTATTCTAAAACCGAGGAAGAGCATGAAAAACAATCTTCGGATTGTGTTGGAAACTCTTAGGAGCAATCAATTGAAAGCAAAATTTTCTAAGTGCCACTTTTGGCAATCTCGTGTGAAATTTTTAGGACATGCTATTTCTGAATCTGGAATTTCCATGGATCCTTCAAAGATTGAAGTGATTCAAAATTGAAAGAGACCGGAGAGTGTGACAGAAATTCATAGATTTCTTGGATTGGCAGGTTATTACCGTCATTTCATAAAGGAATTTTCTAAAATTTCCCTACCTCTTACTAGTTTGGCGAAGAAGGGAATTAAGTACATTTGGTCAGACAAATGTGAAGCTTCTTTTCAGAAATTAAAAGAACTCCTTTTCGTTGCTCCTATTCTTGTGATTTTCGAAGGGAACCAAGACTTTATTGTTTATACCGATGCTAGTCGTGTTGGTTTGAGAGTCGTTCTCATGTGAAGGGAACGTGCTGTTGCGTATGCTTCTAGGCAATTAAAGTTTACCGAGACTAGATATTCCACTCATGATTTAGAGCTCGGAACTATTTTTTTCGTCCTTAGAATTTGGCGTCATTATCTTTTGGAAGAGAAATTTGTTCTCTACACTGATCATAAATCTTTGAAGTATTTGTTTTCTCAAAAGAAACTTAATTTGCGTCAACAACGTTGGCTCTAGTTCCTAGCATCTTATGATCTTGATATTCTTTATACTTCCAGAAAGGGAAATCGTGTTGTTGATGCCCTTAGTCGCAAGCAACCAGCGGTTGTTTCTATGGTGATATCCGAATGGAATGATCTCGAGACTTTGTCTACCTGTGAAATTCCAGATCGTGAATCTGATTCATGTCCATTTCTTGTATTATGTAGCCGTGAGGCTCATCCTTCTCTTTTAGACCGCATTCTTAAAGCTCAAAAGCATGATCCCGAATTGGCTCTTCTTCACCAAAGTTGTAGGGATAAAATTGATATTGAAGGTTTGAAAGTCTTTGAAATCGATGCACATGGCGGCATTCGAAAATTTGGCAGACTTATCGTGTCAAATATTAGTAATCTTCGTAAAGACATTTTAAAAGATTCTCATTGTTCTAAATTTACCATTCATCCAGGTAGTAGTAAAATATACGTGGAGATGAAACGACTTTATTATTGGGATTGAATGAATCTGATATTGCTAACTTCATTAAGCGTTGCATGACTTGCCAACTTATAAAGGCCGAGCGAGCATCAAAGGCTCGATGAGTTATTGCAACATCTAGATATTCTTATTTGGAAGTGGGATCAAGTCTCCATGGACTTTATTGACGGTCTTCCCTGTTCTCGTTCGGGTCATGACAGTTTGTGGGTGATAGTAGATAGACTTACAAAATCCACCCATTTTATTCCCATTCAGTCTAATCGGACCGTACCTCTCTTAGCCAAACTCTATGTTAGAGAAATTGTTAAATTGCATGGAGTTCCTACTTCTATTGTTAGCGATCATGATCCATTTTTTACTAGTGGATTTTGGAAGAGTCTTCAAAAAGCTTTGGGAACGAAACTTAATTTTAGCACCGCTTATCATCCTTGGTCTGATAGACAAACCGAGCATATGAATCAAACTCTTGAGGATCTTCTTCATGCACATGTTCTTGATTTTGGCGGAAGTTGAGAAGATCATATTTCTCTTTTTGAGTTTTTGTATAATAATAGCTTCCAATCTAGTATTGGTATGGCACCTTTCGAGGCACTCTACGGAAGGCCGTGCAGATCTCCTTCTTGTTGGCGTGAGACTAGTGAGAAGCTGTTTTAGGTCCAAATTTTATTCGTGATTTCACATAAAAGATTAACCTTATTCGTCATAGGATGAAAGAAGCTCAAAGTAGACAAAAATCATATGCCGATAACCGAAGAAGGAATTTAGAATTTTCTGTCGGAGATTTGGTGTTCATTCGTGTTTCACCTATGAAGAGTGTTATGCGTTTCAGTCGATTGGGAAAACTAGCATCACGACATATTGGTCCATTTCCCATCACCAAACGTATTGATTTCGTGGCATATCGCCTTTTATTACCGGCTCAATTTTCTGCTATTCATGACGTTTTCCACGTCTCTCAACTACGGAAATGCCTTAGGGATTCCGATTCTATTCTTAAGCCCGGTGTTATTGAAGAAATTGAAGTTTCACCTAATTTGACTTATGAGTAACATCCTATTCGTATCATTGCTATGGAGGTTAAACACCTTCGAAATAAAGATGTTCCGCTTGTGAATGTTCAATGGTCCGCAAATCCTAAGGATTGCTCTTGAGAATCGAGAGAATTCATCGAACGAACACATCCAGACTTACTCTCTTGTGCTCTTTAAGGTGAACTTCTTACTTCAAATTTCCTTTTGTGTTGATATGCTTTTATGGTTGTTACTCTTTTTTCTTCTTAAGTATTGCGAGGACGCAATTTCTTTAAGGAGGGGAGTCTGTAACAACCCGCATATTTTACGATTACATATTTGAATATTTTATTCAAATATAGCATCATTAGTCGGATTAATGTCTGAAATGCTACTTCTTATAAACAGTCGAATTAGGACTCGAGACCGCTTCCATTGAGTTCAAAACGACGTTTGCGACCTTTTTTAGTATAAACATCGATATGTTTGGAGTTGAGTAGAATTTTGCTACTTTTCTATTGGGCTTTGGGTTTGGGTTTCAGCCCACTAACCTAACACAATAACCTAACCACTTCACTCCTCTCCTTTTCATTCATTTTCATTTCCTAACACTCTCAAGCTAAAAGAAAAATGGGGGAAGAGAAAAGAAAATAGAAATTTCTAAGCCCTAGTTCTCTTAGGAAATTCAATTTCTTGCTTTAAAATCAAAGAGAAGCTTAGGTAAGCATCCTCTTCATCTTCTCCATCTCATTCTCTCTTCAGTTTTCAGAAATTCCTATGACCTAACTTAGGAAAAACTTCACATTTGATAATAGATTGAAGATTCTAGAGGTGTATTGAAGAGGAATTGGCCTTGCTTTGTTTTAAAGCTTCTCATTCGTTGTTTTTGAGTTTAAATGTGAGTTTTTGAACTCACATCTATGTCTATAGATTTCATTGTTGTTAGGTATGAATTCCTAACATCTATTCCATGTTCATTTGCTTTTGATTTGAATTTATTTGATGAATTTTTCAAATTTTGGTGTTTTGAAGTCAAAATCTTTAAAGATCCTATCTTGGATGTTTGAACATGTTATTTATGGCGTATCGAAGAGCCTATAGTGCTGGGTTGTCGATTGGCATAATTCTCTAGCATCCATCACTCGTTCGATTGCATTTCAGTTTGGATTTACCCTTTTTAGGCTAGGCTATTTTTTTGCCTAGCAGAAAAATTCAGACGTTTGGAACAAAATTAAGACGTCTGTAACAAAATCCAAGCGTCAGGTTGAAAAATCCGAAAGTCTGAAAAGGGTCTGGAGAAGGCAAAGACAAAATCCAAACGTCTGGTTGAAAATCTAAACGTCTGAAATGGTTCTGAAATTAAAAAGAGAAAGGAGAAAAAGCATATATTTTTCCAGAACCTAGGTTTAGACGTCTGGTTGGTAATTCCAAACGTCTGAAACTGTCAATTTTGCCTATTTTAGCTGTTTTAGGTGAATTTCCAGCTTTAATCGATTTTTTTCATTCGGTTAGTTGTTGTCATTTATTATCGACTCTGATGAATTCTTTTTTGGATTTTTTTGGGAATATCCATTTGATGGATTTGATATCGATTTTTATGGATTTAATTCACGTCGTCGAATGTGAATTTTTGGTTGATTGATTGTTTTTACAATCATTTCTGTGATTTGTCACTTTAAAATACAAAGGTTTCTATACTAGTAGTAAATACTAAAACTCTTTCATCAAAACAATTTCAATATTTACTTTCAATATAAAGCATGCTTTTAAAACCGTTTTCCAGTATTAGTATATACAAACCTTTACCTCATTCGTCCGAGAAATTCAATTAAACGACTTAGCAAAACAAGTGGTATGAAACGCTTGCGTTTACTTTGTCGGTTAATTCTTAGACTTGTTCGATTGAAATCTTGTGACAATTTTCGAGTGGAAATCTACAATTTATTCGTAAATATTTAAGTTAAGCTAGTGGTTATGGGACATAAAGCTAAACTCATTTATTTACTAGCTTAGTGTAATTTACACTTATCGATCAATGATGATCATTTTGTGATTTATACTAGCGATGTACGATGTCTCTTTGTTTGTGTGGGGGACTAAACCACATTTGTGGAGTTTCGGCTCAAAATTAGTGGGGTAGCGACCCATGGTCTTCTATCCATTTGTGGAGCCTCGGCTCAATACTGATGGTTAGCGACCATGGAATAGCGTTCCGTTTGTGCTGCATGTGTTGGTGAGTTTTCATGCTCCCGTTTGTGATAGGCCTCCTCCTTTGTGATTTCTGGATTTCTAATTGATAATTTCTAGAATTTATGTTTCACCAATTTTTGTGATATACATTGATAAGTTTTATCAATATTTATGGTTTGCTTTATATGTTAAAGAATATGACATTCTTTTTGGTGTTTGAGAATATTCGAGATATTGTATGATTTTGGTTGTTATCTAATGTATACTTGTCACGGTATGGCATTATTGTTATCATATGTTTTTGTTATATCTCTTATCCTATCTTATTTTATATGATATTTATAGTTAGACTGATCTGTTTATTATTTTCTTCGTAAATAATACTCGGGTCAGACCGAGGTGTTACAGTTGCTTCCACTTGACTTCTTAGCTGGGTCTAACCTTTGACTTTTGGCTAACTACTTAGCATAGTAGTTTTTGCTTTTATACATTCGAGATAGAGACTCCTTGATGTATACATATTCTTTTGTCTAGCACTTGTATCTATTCTGTTGTGATGCAGTGGATCATATATGACCATTTATGTATCGAAGAGCCTATAGTGCTGGGTTGTCGATTGGCATAATTCCCTATCATCCATCGCTCGTTCGATCGCATTTCGGTTTGGATTTGTCCTTTTGGGCTAGGCTGTTTTTTTACCTTGCAGAAAAATTCAAACGTCTGGAGCAAAATTCAAACATCTGAAGCAAAATCCAGACATCTGGTTGAAAAATCCAATCGTCTGGAAAGGGGTCTGAAAAAGGCAGAGACAAAATCCGGACGTCTGGTTGAAAATCTAGACGTCTGGAACAAAATCCAAACGTCTGGTTGAAAAATCCAAACGTCTAAAATGGTTCTGTAATTAAAAAGAGAAAGGAGAAGAAGCATATATTTTTCCAGAACCTAGGTTCAGACGTCTGGTTGGTAATTTCAAACGTCTGGAACTGTCATTTTGGCTGTTTTTGAGTGAATTTTCAATTTTAATCGATTTTTGTTGATTCGGTTAGTTGTTGTCATTTATTATCGACTTTGATGACTTCTTTTTTGGTTTTTTTTTATGAATATCAATTTGATGGATTTGATATCGATTTTTATGGATTTAATTCACATCGTCGAATGTGAATTTTTGGTTGATTGATTGTTTTTATAATCATTTATGTGATTTTCACTTTAAAATACAAAGTTTTCTATAATAGTAGTAAATACTAAAACTCTTTCATCAAAACGATTTCAACATTTACTTTCAATATAAAGCATGCTTTTAAAACCGTTTTCCAATCTTTTAGTATATACAAACATTTACCTCATTCTTCCGAGAAATCAAATTAAACGACCTAGCAAAACAAGTGGTATGACTTTGTCAGTTAATTCTTATACTTGTTCGATTGAAATCTTGTGACAATTTTCGAGTGGAAATCTACAATTTGTTCGTAAATATTTAAGTTAAGCTAGTGGTTATAGGATATGAAGCTAAACTCATTTATTTACTAGTTTAGTGTAATTTACATTTATCTATCAATGATGATCATTTTGTGATTTAGACTAGCGATGTGCGATGTCTCTTTGTTTGTGTGGGGGGACTAACCTCGTTTGCGGAGTTTCGTCTCAAAATTGGTGGGGTAACGACCCATGGTCTTCGGGCCGTTTGTGGAGCCTCGGCTCAAAATTGATGGTTAGCGACCATGGAAAAGCGTTCCGTTTGTAATGCACGTGTTGGTGAGTTTTCATGCTCCCGTTTGTGATAGGTCTCCCCCTTTGTGATTTCTGGATTTCTAATTGATGATTTCTAGAATTTGTGTTTCACCAATTTTTGTGGTATACATTGACAAGTTTTATCAATATTTGTGGCTTGGTGAATATGTTAAAGGATATGACATTCTTTTTTGTGTTTGAGAATATTCGAGATATTGTATGATATTGATTGTTATTTAATGTATACTTGTCATAGTATGGCATTATTGTTACCATTCGTTTTTGTCATATCTCTTATCCTATCTCATTTTATATGATATTTATAGCTAGACTGATCTGTTTATTATTTTCTTCTTAAATAATACTCGGGTTAGACCGAGGTGTTACAGGTGCATCCACTTGACTTCTTAGCTAGGTCTAGGTTTTGACTTTTGGCTAACTACTTAGCTTAATAGTTTTTGCTTTTATACATTTGAGATAGAGACTCCTTGATGTATATATATTCTTTTGTCTAGCACTTGTATCTATTCTGTTGTGATGTAGTGGATCTTATATGACCATTAATTTGATGTACACTTTTATGCGATTTATTCATATCTGTTTCCACCTTAGTGATATGAATATCTGTGATCGATTTGCATTATATTGATTTTATATTTGTTTCTGAAGACCACATAGCCACTGTGTAGTAGCTTTGAGTTTGTATTTGATATGTCAGATTTCCTCTTGAAACGAAATGCATGTAATTCTATTTGACATATCGGTACTTGCACAAAGCAATTACACAGATGGTCGCTCCTCAAAAGCCTTATTCTTCATGCTAGCCGACGGAATTACCCCGTAGTGTCTTTGGCTAGTGTGAGTATAGAGGTGGGGCGTCACAACTTGGTATCAAAGCCAAACTTTGGAACAGTATAGAATATAGCAAGGATCATCGTCCTAAGTCTTTCTTATGAATCGTGCCTTAGGATTTATCCGAGTCTTAGGACCCGTTTTATCCTATTTTCTTTTATGATGCATTACTTTATCAATCAATTTTGTTTGATGTTCATTCTGAGAATAACTTTTTCCTCTTCTTTCTTTCTTAAAGAAGAAAAATGGTTAGACCAGGCCGTCCCAGCGCCGGTCAATCCAGTGCTACTCCTCAGGATGGAGTATTTATATCTGACCAACAGCTCTTAGATCTTGTAAAGAACGCTCAAGCTGCTGGACCCATTCCAGAGCCTAATCACCCTAAATCCGGGTTTGCACGCTTGTGCGGTGATTATACCAATTTGGGTGAAAAGCCATTCAAGGGTTTCGAAAGCGTTATAGAAGTCCAAGCTTGGCTTGGAACATGCGACTGCATCTTTTCTCGCATGAATCTTGTTGATCTACATCGTGTCCAAGTGGCTTCTAGTATGCTCCAAGAGAGAGCATTAGATTGGTATGAGCTTTTGTTTCTGAAATTATCAAAGCGGATCTTACTTGGGAGCAATTCCGGTAAGGATTCGAGCTAAAGTTTGTGCCGGAAGTTGAAAAGATAACTTTGGCCCGACGCTTTATTGACCTTGTTCAAGGTGAATCTTCTGTGACAGATTATGTCACATCTTTTGAATCTCTCTATAAATATGGGGTCGAGTATATTAATACGCCATTGAAGAAAAATCAAAGGTTTATTTACAAGTTGAATGAAAACCTCAAAAAGCCATTACTTCTAAAATTAGAAGTTTATTTCGATCAGCTTGTTGATATCGCTCTTCGACTTGAAGAGGCCGATAAAGAAAGTGATGTTGAAGTTGTAGGTGCCAAACAGAACTTCAATAACAACAAGAAGAGGCCTATTAAGTTCCACCCTAATCCCAACATGAAAGGAAAGGAAGCAACTTCGGTAGCAAAGACTCCTACTTCTAGTCGTGGAGAGTTTTACAATTGTGGTTCTAAGGACCATTATGCAAATAAGTGTCTGAAGCCCCTTACTTGTCGCTATTGCAAAAGTTCAGGTCATACTATATCTTCATGTCTCAAACTTCAATGCAAGAAGGAGGGAAAGCTAAATGTTGTGCAAGACCCTAGTAACACTTCTCGTGGTCAAGGTATTTCTCATTCTATCCTTGATGGAATTACTATGTTTCGTGATCTTCCTATTCGAGTTCTTTTTGACAGGGATGCATCCCACTCTTTTATATCAAAAGAACTTGTTGATACTTTTTCTTCAAATGTTATGGGCTTGATGACTTCTTTTAGAATTGAGAATCCGGTTGGTGGATCCGCAACACTTAGTTTACTTTGTAAAGATGTCGAGATTATTTTATATGATTATATGTTCCGAGCTGATTTGCATGTTATGCGTTACTTAGGCTTCAGAATGATTTTGGGAATGGATTGGCTTAACCGTTATGAAGCCCACATCTGATGTCCCGAAAGGACTATATATCTTCGACATCCTCAATCTGTCAAGCACATTTCTATTTTTTTTATTGATTCAGATTCCAATTTGGTAGCATCCTTATATTCTCTAAATCCACGTGATGACGATGACGATGATGATAAGGAAGATGTCATTTCCCTCATTCACGTTGTTCGTGAATTTTCCGACATATTTGATCCCGTTTTAGGATTACCCTCTAAGCGAGCAAGGAGTTCAGAATTAATCTCATCCCTGGAGCTCTACCTATAACTCGTCCTCCTTATCATATGTCCAATAAGGAAAATGAGGAGAAACGTAAACAATTATCCGTATTGGAAGAGAAGCAATATATTCGTTCTAGTTCCTCTCCTTGGGGAGATCAACTATTTTTGTGAATAAATCCGATGGTACACTTAGGCTTTGCGTTGACTACCCCAAGCTTAATGATCTCACCATCAAGAATAAATATCCTTTATCTCGAATTGATGATCTATTTGATTAACTTAGCGGTGCTAGAGTCTTTTCACAGTTAGACTTAATAACCTGTTTTCGTCATCTTCGTATTGCAAAGGATAGCATTCTTTTAACATCGTTCCGTACTCGTGATGGATCTTATGAATGGCTTGTTATGCCATTTGTTTTAACGAATGCTTCAGCTTATTTAGTTGACCTTATGAACTGAGTTTTCAAAGACTTTCTCGATCGATTTATTCTCATAATTATAGATGATATTCTTGTTTATACTAAAATCGAGGAAGAGCACGAAAAACATCTTCGGATTGTGTTGGTAACTCTTTGGAGCAATCATTTGAAAGAAAAAATTTCTATGTGCCACTTTTTGCAATCTCGTGTGAAATTTTTAGGACATGTTATTTCTGAATCCGGAATTTCTGTGGATCCTTCAAAGATTGAAGCGATTCAAAATTGGAAGAGACCGGAGAGTGTGATGGAAATTCGTAGCTTTCTTGGATTGGCGGACTATTACCGTCGTTTCATAAAGGACTTTTCTAAGATTTTCGTACTTCTTACTAGTTTGACAAAGAAGGGTGTTAAGTACATTTGGTCAGACAAATGTGAAGCTTCTTTTCAGAAATTAAAAGAACTCCTTTCCGATGCTCCTATTCTTGTGATTCTCGAAGGGAACCAAGACTACATTGTTTATACCGATGTTAGTCATGTTGGTTTGGGAGATGTTCTCATGCAAGGGAACATGTTATTGCGCATGCTTCTAGGCAATTAAAGCCTGCTGAGACTAGATATGCCACTCATGATTTAGAGCTCGCGGCTATTGTTTTCGCCCTTATAATTTGGCGTCACTATCTTTTGGGAGAGAAATTTTTTCTCTACACTGATCATAAATCTTTGAAATATTTATTTTCTCAAAAGGAACTTAATTTGCATCAACAACATTGGCTCGAGTTCCTTGCATTTTATGATCTTGATATTCTTTATACTCCCGGAAAGGGAAATCGTGTTGACGATGCCTTTAGTCGTAAGCAACAAGAAGTTGTTTCTATGATGATATCCAAACGGAATGATCTCAAGACTTGTCTACATGTGAAATTCGAGATCGTGAATCCGATTCATGTCCATTTCTTATATTATGCAGCCTTGAGGCTCATCCTTCTCTTTTAGACCGCATTCTTGAAGCTCAAAAGCATGATCCCGAATTGGCTCTTCTTAGCCAAAGTTGTTGGGAAAAATTGATATTGAACGTTTGAAAGACTTTAAAATTGATGCTCGTGGCGGCGTTCGAAAATTTGGTAGATTTATCGTGCCAAATATTAGTAACTTCATAAAGACATTTTAGAAGATTCTCATTGTTCTAAATTTACCATTCATCCCGGTAGTAGTAAAATATACGCGGATGTGAAGCGACTTTATTATTGGGATGGAATGAAATCTGATATTGCTAACTTTATTAAGCGTTGCATGACTTGCCAACTCATAAAGGTCGAGCATCAAAGGCCCGATGGGTTATTGCAACCTCTAGATATTCCTGTTTGGAAGTGAGATCAAGTCTCCATGGACTTTATTGACGGTCTTCCCCATTCTCGTTCGGGTCATGATAGTTTGTGGGTGATAGTAGATAGAATTACAAAATCCACTCATTTTATTCCCGTTCGGTCTAATCGGACCGTACCTCTCTTGGCCAAACTCTATGTTAGAGAAATTGTTAAATTGCATGGAGTTCCTACATCTATTGTTAGCGATCGTGATCCATTGTCTACTACTGGATTTTGGAAGAGTCTTCAAAAAGCATTAGGAACAAAGCTTAATTTTAGCACCGTTTGTCATCCTCAGTCTGATAGACAAACCGAGCGTGTGAATCAAACTCTTGAGAATCTTCTTCGTGCATGTGTTCTTGATTTTGGTGGGAGTCGGGAAGATCATATTTCCCTTGTTAAGTTTTCCTATAATAATAGCTTCCAATCTAGTATTGGTATGAGACCTTTCGAGGCACTCTACGGAAGGCCATGTCGATTTCCTTCTTGTTGGCTTTAGGCCGGTGAGAAGCTAGTTTTAGGTCTAGATTTTATTTGTGATTCCACAGAATAGATTGACCTTATTCTTCATAGGATGAAAGAAGCTCAAAGTAGACAAAAATTCTATGCCGATAACCAAAGAAGGAATTTAGAATTTTCTGTGGGAGATTTGTTGTTCATTCGTATTTCACCTATGAAACGTGTTGTGTGTTTCAGTCGATTGAAAAAACTAGCACCACGGTATATTGGTCCATTTCCCATCACCAAACGTATTGGTTCCGTGACTTATCACATTTTATTACCGGCTCAATTTTCTTCTATTCATGACGTTTTCCACGTCTCTCAACTACGAAAATGCCTTAGGGATTCCGATTCTATTCTTGAGCCGGTGTTATTGAAGAAATTGAAGTTTCACCTAATTTGACTTATGAGCAACATCCTACGTATCATTGCTACGGAGGTTAGACGCCTTTGAAATAAGATGTTCCGCTTGAAAGTTCAATGGTCCGCAAATCCAAGGATTGCTCTTGGGAATCCAGGGAATTCATCGAGCGAACACATCCAGACTTATTCTCTCGTGCTCTTTAAGGTGAACTTCTTACTTCAAATTTTTTTTGTGTTGATATGCTTTTATGGTAGTTACTCTTTGTTTTCTTCTTAAGTATTGCGAGGACGCAATTTCTTTATGGTGGGGAGTCTGTAACAACCCATGTATTTTACGATTATATATTTAAATATTTTATTTAAACAACATCGTTAGTCAGATTAAAGTCCGAAATGATACTTTTTGTAAACAGTTGAATTAGGACTCAAGGCCACTTCCATTGAGTTCAAAACGACGTTTGCGACCTTTTTGAGTATAAACATCGATATATTTGGAGTTGGGTAGAATTTTTCTATTTTTCTATTGGGCTTTGGGTTTGGGTTTCAGCCCACTAACCCAACACAATAACCTAACCACTCCACTCCTCTCCTCTTCATTCATTTTCATTTCCTAACACACTCAAGCTAAAAGAAAAATGGTGGAAGAGAAAAGGAAATACAAATTCCTACGCCCTAGTTTCCTTAGGAAATTCAAGTTCTTGCTTTAAAATCAAAGAGAAGCTTAGGTGAGCATCCTCTTCATCTTCTCCATCTCATTCTCTCTTCAATTTCTAGAAATTCCTATAACCTAACTTAATAAAAACTTCACTTTGATAATAGATTGAAGATTCTAGAGGTTTATTGAAGAGGAATTGGTCTTGCTTTGTTTTAAAGCTTCTCATTCTTTGTTTTTGAGTTTAAATGTGAGTTTTTGAACTCACATCTATGTCTATAGATTTCATTGTTGTTTGCACAAAAAATGGGCAAACACCTCCAAGTCGTATGATTTAGTTGATTATGTGTTGTTCTTAGTGATTTGGGTGATTTATGCAAATATATAAAATAGATGGACTAAACTATAAAAGACACAGATTTATAGTGGTTCGGCCAGAATGTGCCTACGTCCACTTTATATGTTATTCTCCTTTTCTCTTCGGATTACAAGTACAAAGCTTTTATTACAAGAGTATGAAAGTTGTTTGAAAGTTCTATCCGTGCTTGAGCTCTCAAACTTGTCCGCCATTGTTGTACCCCTGCCCCTCATTTATAGAATGAGGCTGGGGGTAGGGGTCTTGGATGTATATAGCTGCTGGTGGACCTGGGCTGATGCTATCTGGCCTGGCAACGTTGGTTCGGCAAAGCCTTGATTCGGTGATGCATGGAAGTGGATTGGTCCGGTGGGACGTTGGTCCGGTGGTAGGTGAAGTAGGATGGTTCGGCAGTACGTGGAATAGGTTGGTTCGGCAGGCAAGGAACGTAGGCTGGTTCGGTGGTAGATGGAGCAGGATGGTTCGGTAGTACGTGGAATAGGTTGGTTCGGTAGGCAAGGAACGTAGGCTGGTTCGGCATTAGGTGGTAGAGGAGTTGGTTCGGTGGTGCCGGACCGGTCGAAACACACCCAACACTTGCCCCCCAAAGTAGGGCATGTGCATGCAGATGGCGTAGTTTGTTTTAGCTTGGACATCCTCATCCGGTCTTGTGTGCCGAGCCAGCTGGTTCGACCGCTTATATTTTGCCTATAAATACAGGCCCAATGTTTTTGTTATTCCTTATCAGCCGGACCAAACCCTTGTATTTTCCGAATCAACCGTGTTTAGCCGAATCAAATTCCTATCCTTGCCGAACCAGGTGAGACCCTCTTGCCGAATGAACTTCGTCCTCGAGTTACCGAATGAAACTCCTATTTTTGAATTGCCGAATGAAATTCTTATTTTTGAATTGCCGAATGAACCTCCTATTTTTGAATTGCCGAATGAAATTCTTATTTTTGAATTGCCGAATGAAACTCTTACTTGAACCACCGAATGAGAATGGGAAAGATAAGTGCCGAATGATCTTTTGTATTTGCTTTACCGAATGTCACCAGGAGTTTGAGTGTTTTGAATTATGAGTGAAATTTCGGACTATATACACTTGTTTGCTCATATCCTCCATTCTAACGATTTGCTTTCTTGTGGTGCAGATAAATGTCTCGTAAAGTGGAAACTCGGTCAAATAAGAAGAAATCCAAGGACGAAGGAGGGTCCACCGTAATGCCCCCAGCTCAGCCAGGACCGGAACGTCATGGACCCACCCCGAGATCGCTAGTAGATGGGTATGGTCCTCAAGAGCTTCTGGATTCTCCGCCTGGCTTCTTTCCTAGCTCTCTCAAAGAAGAGCAGCTTGATGTCATCTCCCGCTCCTTTGGGATTGATAGAGCACGCATGCTGTTGCCAGGGAAGGGGGTCATGCCATATAATCCCCCTGAAGGATACTTCACTTATAGTAGGTACCACTGCATATGTGGGGCCATTCCTCCAATCAATGCTTGGATAGTTAGCTTTGTCACCTATTTGAAGGTGGCCCCTTTCCAGCTCCAGCCCAACTCCTATGCTATCTTAGTATGCCTATTCGTGATTTTCCAGAGAAAGTACGGGCGCCCCCTTCCAACCGGGAGATTCGGTACCTATATAACTTGAGAGGTTACAAGAAGAGGTCACCATACATCAGCTTGGAATCGGCCGTGTCCTTCAAGCCGGTCCTGGACTTGTATTCAAAGTTCACCATGTTTAAGAAGGAATAGTTCTTCGTCCAGGATGACTCCATTTCGATCCACCGCTTCACCTCTGGCTATAAGTTGAAGCTTATTTATAATTTCCGTTCTGACTGAAATGCTTCTTCTTATGTGTTTTTATTTCTTGCTAGCGACAGGTGGCTTTGCGGTCGTGGAGAATGATCACCTGGTTTAGATGGCTGCGGAGATAGAAGCCATCTCGGGAAGGGATAGGTCAGCATCTTACCTAATCAGGAATGTCACTCTCCTGGGACACAACTTGATTCTACCACATCAGTTTGTGGTCAAGCAGAGGGATACGGCTGAGGAAAGATCTGCCAAAGCCAAAGGAGGGGCCATGGTGAATAGCAGCAAGAGGAAACCCTTCTCGATACCTCCCGTCGTCGGGGGGAAGAAAATCAAGAAATCCTATGGACCCTCTCCCAGCATATGCCCAGATGTTTCGGAGGAGGAGAGCGCGGAGAAGGAAAGTGGTAGAGAAGGTGGTGGTGGTGGTGATGGACAGAGTGGTAGTGGCGTTGGTGCCTTGACCTCTGGGCAAGCAGGTGAGATTCAAGAGTGGACGGATGACGCCTTCCGCCAAGCTTTTGAGGGGTTGGAGGGAGGACCGGCTCCGGTAAAGGAGTCCGAGAGAGCTGACAAGGTCGGGGCTGGTGCCGGTTCATCTTCTCAGAGTTTTCCCGCTAAGGCGACTCCGGTGATTTAAGGTGAATTTTTGACTTCTGCAGACTCCCTTTATGATAAGGACTTAGGAATATTTTATGGCCAGCTCCCGTCCTGGAATGAGATTCAGGACTTATTGCAGCATCCCACTCCCCCTCAAGGTTTGTATAATAAATGCGTCTTCTTGCTCCTTTTAGCTTAATATATTTCTTGGATTATGGATTAGTGTATGCTCGTAACACTTGTTCTTTATTCCAGGGGCAGGCGAGGTGGCCAAGACATCAGATGTTTGATACCGCCTCGAACAATACAAGCTACTCAGAGCCTCTGCTAGACCGAAGCCTCCTACTAGCCGCCCCGGGGACGTAGTCGGCTATCATCCCCTTCTCGGGACTATTGAAGAGGATATTCAAAAGAGAAAGAGGAGGCGCTCCATATTAGAATTCACTTGGACCTCAGCCCCCAACTTAGCCTATTCATGACATCACGGGGGAGGATACCGAGTCCATACCTTCTCCGCATCCGTCGGAGAATCCTACCATTACTCATGTTGATTGTCCCGGCTTGGCTCGTAACCCATTTGTGGGTCATCTAGATCTGGACCCGAGTTCTCATGATATTTCCTTCGATGAGGTTACCGGTAAGCACCTCCAACCCCGCAATCCTATGGTAAGGGTGCTTGATGAGGCTAAGTCTTTGGATCTCGACTTGTTGATCACTCGAATTGTGACTATGGGGGATGAGGCCAAGGCAAACATCGATCGGGTGGCTGAGAAGACCAAGAAGCTGATGGCGCATCATGCCCGACTGGTCAAGGCTGGAGAGGAAATCGGAAGTGCTAACATTCGGTTGCGGCTAATGGTTTCCGATCAGGCCAAGCAGCTTGTCGATCAGGCCATCCAGATCTCCCAGCATAAGGCGGCCTCCAGACGACTAAAGAAAACCATGGAAGAGGCTAGCAAGGCAGAGTTGCGAGAAATGGAGGCTGCTTGCAACAACCGAATTGACATGGCCATCGCAACGGTGGATGAGGTTCGGAGAGCGGATCTTGAGCAGGTAGAGGAGTTATCTGGAAGGCTTGAGGCCGTAGGGCTTGCTCAGGCCAAGCTAAAGGAGGAGACGGAGGCAATGAGGAGATCCCTTCAGGCTGACTGCTCGCGATACCGATTGGAGAGGGATGCTGCCGTTGCAAAGTTGTCGGCTTTTGAGGCCCGTATGACGGAGTTTGAGGAAAACGAGGGGATGATGGATGAGATGCTACAGGATATGTATTTCCGTACTTGGAAGCAGGGCAACTTATCCTGGATGGATGACTATCCCCGGATCATGGCCAGGATTTATCTTTGGGCTCTGGAAGAGGCCAAGGCTGATGCGGATAAGGAGGGTGGTATGGCCTTCATGATGGATGTGGTTACGGCCCAGTTTACCAAGGAAGAGAAAGTGGCGGTGAAGGAGGGCATGCGGCTGCTTGCTGCCGAGGAGGTAGGCGTGCAGTTGGGAGATGACGATCAAGGAACGGATGTTGGTAAGTCTTCCCTTTTAGCCTTTTCATAGCTTGATTTCTTATCGTTTATCTAATAGATTCTTCTCCTGAATTGGACAGGTGGGACCTCTGGTTAGCATGCTGGGAGTTCTGATCCTGCGGTGAAGTAGATCTTGGGGGGTAAGAAGGATAGAGATGAAGTTCTGATACTGCCGAATATTTTAGCTTGATCCGGACATTTTTGGTTTTACTGGACATTCCTGTATATACTAGTTCCAAAACATTAATGTACTTTCAGGTTGTAATTATGTCATTGCAACGAACGACTTTATTTTTAACATGTAATTTTATAACATAAGCTGATTCTGTCATATTTGGATGCTGTCATTATTTTGATGTGTTGCATAAGAAATATAGCTGTGCATGTGCTAGTGATTCAATTGTGTTTGATGTCAAGTGCTTGCTTAAAATATAATTTCATGTCTTGCAATGTTAATGTGATGTGTGAATATATCAGAGCTACTTATTTGTATACAAGAGAAGAAAGTACCACCCTTTCAATTTTTAGTTGTAGGTGGTAGCTTTGAATGCCTTGTGTGACCGAATATGGAATGCAGCTGAATGTCCCGTCATCCAGCCGTGAGTTCTTATTCCCATTAGCGAGTGTCTCCTATTTTGTGTCATGTACTTTAGTGATCGTTATAGAGGATAGGAGGAAAGTTTTTATAAATAAAATGGAAATATAAGGAATAGTAAAACTTCCAATCACGGAAGGCCTTCGATGTGCTTAAGTTCGTGGCAAACGGGTTTTGTAGTCACTTTCCCTAGCTGTGGGTCTTGGAGACATTCGCCACCCATCTTACGCCTCCGCGAGGAGTTCTCTTTTTTACCACAACCGTACTTAAGACACATCGGAGCCGAGATCGCGCACAGTAACTACCCGGGCCATTATGGCCCGTAATCGTGGGTGTTATTCGATTTACCGTGGCCGGCTAGCGTGGGTGCCGATCGTCAACTGTGAACTGCCTCTGGCTAGCCACACCTTATGTTGGGGCTTATAATCGGTTCACATTCGCCGGCGAGCCGAACGCCGTAATGAGCTGCCTCGGCTATAGTCGGCCTTCTCGGTGGCTTATGATCGGCTCATTACAGTTGGCTTTGAGGGCCGTCACGAGCAATGACTTAACCTGCAGCAGAGGGATGCTGGATCAAAAGTGTCTCATTGGCGAGGGCATGGATTCGTATAGTACCTGTTAGGTCTTGTCCAGGTGAGGTTGTGCCGTAAGTGTCAAGAATGGAAATGCCGTTAAATAGGGTTTTGTTCAATAGAAAAGGATAAAGCTTAATAAGCAGCCAAGATATAAAGGAACAAGTTAAAAAGAGACAAGATTTTTAAAGTGGTTCGGCACGAAAATGCCTACGTCCACTGATTCTCTTCATTAATTCACTTCATATGGGCAGTACAAGTTAAGAAAAGTATCGACGAAGGTGTTGGATGTTCCATGCCCTCTGGAACACCTCTCCGTCCACCGTTGATAAAATATAAGCTCCGTTGTGGAGATCTTTATGAATTACATAGGGTCCGTCCCAGATTTGATCTAGCGCTCCGGGGCGCGGGAAGATCCGTTTGAGAACAAGATCTCCTTCTCGTAAGCTACGGTGCTTGACTTTGGAGTTGTATCGTGCTGCCACTTTTTGCTTGTGAGCTGCTGCTTTAAGTGCTGCATCATTTCTTCTTTCTTCAATTAGGTCCAAAGACATGTGTAGGAGTTCTTCATTCTCTTCTGGGTTGTAGTGGATCCTACGGTGGGAGGGCACTACAGTTTCAACTGGGAGCATGACCTCTGATCCGCATGCCAAAGAGAAGGGAGTATGCCCTGTTGATGTTCTGAAAGACGTGCTGTAGGCCCAAAGTGCCGTAGGAAGTTCATCCACCCAAGCGCCTTTTGACTTTTCAAGCTTCTTCTTGATCAGAGTTTTGAGAATTTTGTTGACAGCTTCGACTTGTCCATTTGCCTGGGGATAAGCCACAGATGAGAAGCTTTTGTGAATTCCGTTCTCTCGGCACCAGTCGGCGAACTCCTCGCTGTCAAACTGAAGTCCATTGTCCGATATGATTTTGAGCGGAACCCCGTACCTGCATAGAATATTTTTGATCAAGAAGTTAATAACTTTTGCCGAAGATATTTTATTTAAAGGTTCCGCTTCCACCCATTTGGTGAAATAGTCGACTGCCACTATAGCATATTTGGCTCCGCCTCGGCCCATCGGCAGTTCGCCAATCAGGTCAATTCCCCATACCGCAAAGGGCCAAGGACTGGTCATTTGAGTAATCTCATTTGTTGGTAGTCGAGGAATCTTAGCAAATTTCTGGCATCTGTCACATCTTTTGACGAAGTTTAAGACGTCTTTGTTTAAAGTGGGCCAGCAATACTCATATCGGAGTATTTTCTTTGCTAAAGTCTGCCCTCCAGTGTGATCTCCGCAACTTCCTTGATGGATGTTGGATATGACTTTTTTGGCTTCCCTTCCAGCGACACACCTTAATAAGGGGTTAGAGAAGCTGCGCCGATAGAGGATGCCTTCTTGTATTGTGTAGCGGGAAGCTTTCCTCAAGATTTTCTTGACTTCGCTACACCCGTCGGGCAGTGTGCCACTTTGTAAGTACTTCCGGATGGGATTCATCCAAGTTTCCTCTTCGATTGCAGCTATCAAATTCACTTGCTCGAAACTCGGGGCTAGTTGCTTTGAGATGGTTATTGTTCCGGAAGTGGTGCCGTCCTTCATGCTAGCTTTTTTTGCCAGTTCGTCGGCCTCCTGATTCTCTCCTCGAGGAATGTATTTGATTAAATAGTGATCCAATTGATTGAGCAGCAGCTTGGTCTTCTTTAGATATGCTGTGAGTCGTTCTCCTCGAGTTTGGAATTCTTCCAGTATTTGATTTACAATAAGTTGAGAATCACTATGGAGACATAAAGAACCGACTCCAATCTCTAGGGCAAGTTCTAATCCGGCTATCACTGCTTCATATTCTGCATCGTTGTTGGCGGCAGCGAATTCCAACTTTAGGGCATAGTGCAGCTTCCTTCCCCTGGGGGTGATTATCACAATACCTTCCCCCGAGCCTTGTTCGTTTGATGCTCCATCTACAAAGAGACTCCACTTGATATATTTTGTTATTTCAGATCGATCTTTACCTTCGTTGGTAGTGAATTCGGCAATGAAATCAGCCATGGCTTGTCCCTTGATGGCGGTGCGAGGGTGGTAGGTAATATCATATTGACTCAGTTCAATGCACCATTTAAGTAGTCGTCCAGAAGTGTCGGAGCGATGGAGTACCTGCCTTAGCGGTTGATTGGTTAAAACTCTGATGGAATGAGATTGGAAATAGTGTCGCAGTTTCCGTGACGTGATTAGCAAACAGTATGCTAGCTTTTCAAGTTTAGGGTATCTGGCTTCTGCCCCTGTAAATCTCTTGCTTACAAAGTATACGGGTCGCTGCGGCGGTTGTCCTCTCTCACCAAAGCGGCGCTTAAAGCATGGGACGATACAGCAATGTATAGGTATAGTTCTTCATCTTCATTTGGAGTTGAGAGTACTGGTGGTCTCTGAAGGTGTTCGATTAGGTTAAGGAAGACTGTCGAGCATTCATCAGTCCATTCGAACTTTCCTTTGTCTTTCTTTAGAGCTTCGAAGAAAGGGATGCATTTGTCGGTTGCTTTAGAGATGAACCTGCTTAGGGCGGTCACTTTCCCGTTTAGGCTTTACATCTCTCTTCGAGTGGATGGTATCTTGATATCTTGCAAAGGCCGGACTTGTTCGGGGTTTGCTTCAATCCCCCGGGCATGGACGATGAATCCCAAGAACTTTCCCGACGATACTCCGAAGGAGCACTTTAGAGGATTCAGCTTCATTCCATATTGGCGAAGTACTTGAAACATCTCGTCCAGGTGGTTTATATGATCGTTGGCTTTCCTCGATTTTACCAGCATGTCATCCACATAAGCTACCATAGTTCGTCCTATTAGTTTCGCAAACATCTTGTTGACGATGCGTTGATAAGTAGCTCCGGCGTTTTTAATTCCAAAAGGCATTACTCTGTAGCAGTTCAATCCCCGGTCAGTTATTAAACTAGTGTGGTCTTGATCGGGGGTGTGCATAGGGATCTGGTTATATCCTGAGTAGGCGTCCATAAAGGATAAGAGTTTGTGTCCGGCTGTGCTGTCCACGAGTTGATCGATTCGGGGGAGTGGGAAGCAGTCCTTCGGGCAAGCGTCATTTAAGTTGGAGAAGTCGATGCATGTTCGCCACTTCCCATTAGCCTTCTTTACAAGTACCGGGTTGGCGATCCATTCTGGGTAGATGGCTTCTCGTATGAAGTTACTGGCAAGTAGGTTCTTTACTTCTTCCTTGAGGGCTGCTGATCGTTTTGCCCCCATGCTTCTCTTTTTCTGCTTTACTGGCACCTTGGTGGGATCGATGTTCAGTACGTGGCATGCTACGTCTGGGGAGATTCCAGTCATGTCAGCGTGCGTCCATGCAAATACATCCAAGTTGTGGCGAAGAAAATCGACGAGTTGATCCTTCAATTCCGCTCTTAACTGAGACCCGACTCTCAGCAGTCTACTTGGGTCGTGTTTGTCTACAGATACAAATTCCATAGCCTCTACAGGCTCGGTGGTGGCCTCCTCCTCCTTGTCCCTGGGGTCTAATTCGTTGAAAGGATCACTGGTATATCGAAGAGGAGGGGCTTTCTTTAACTGATATGCTTCTAAATTTTTCTTGTGGAGAGAAGTCTCTGCATCCTTCCCTTTATCCTTCCTGCGGTTATTACGAAGTTCAGTTACATAGCAATCTCGAGCGGCGTCTTGATCTCCCTCTATTTCTCCCATTCCGTTATCTGTTGGAAATTTCATCTTCAGACACCACGGGGCTAGGACAATTTGGAAGTCAGACAAGGCTGGTCTTCCCAAAAAGGTGTTGTAGGCCGAGTGGTTCTCTATTAGCACAAATGTTTGTTTTCGCACAACGAAGCGGGGATGACTCCCTATTTCGACAAAGAGGTCCAGTTGCCCGAGGGGCATCTTCGCATCTCCAGTGAAACCATGTAGCGGTTTGCTGCAGGGAGACACATCCTTCATTGACAGCTTTATTTTGTCGAAAGCATGCTTGAATAGGATATTTACTGAGCTTCCAGTGTCTACTAGAATTCGGAAAACTTTGGCTGGACGAACCAGGCGGAGATGACCATAGGATCCATATGAGGGTACTGCCTTCACTCTAGATCACGCCTACTGAATGTGATGTCATCATTCTCTTTCCGTTTCGGGTGGCGTTCTTCTGTAACAGAATTAACGTAGCCTTCATTGTTTCTAAGTGACTTACCGTATCTTTCCATCTCTGCCCAGCTTCTGTCGGCGATGTGTGGTCTTCCTGATATGGTAAGGACCACTATCTTCTCTTGACTGGAGCCGCTGGTGTTGCGATTTCCTCTGCCTACTTCCGCAAGGGGTAGCCCTGAGTTCTCATTGGCAGGAGTTGAAGTCCTGCTCTGACCTTTCACATAGCGCTCCAGTCTCTTCCTTCTGATATGTTCTTCAATCAAGTCCCGGAGATGATGGCATTCATTGGTGTCATGCCCATGAGATTCGTGGAAGCGGCAGAACTTTTCAGACTTAATTGCATTATCTGATTCCTTCTTGTGCGGGGGGAGCTTGTATCTAACTTCGTATTGGGTGGCCAAGAAGATGTTTTCGATTGTCTCATTTAAGGAGTGTAAGAATCAAATCTCGGTCGTGGCCTATATAAACGCTTTTCTCCCTTCTTGCCCCCAGCACTATCTCTGGAGTCATTTCTTTGAACGTCCTTTGCTACTGCGGGTGTGTTGCCATGAGCTGCCTTGGTTTGTTGCCCTGTCTGCCTTTCAATGGCAGCGTCTTCAAGTCTCATATATTTCCCGGCTTCATGGAAGAAATCGGGTAAGGTGGCTGGCTTTTCTTTCGTTAATCTCCTGGCAAATTTAGTATCCGGATGCACACCACTGCAGAGGGCCATTAGGATAAGTTTCTCGTCGGCATTTTGGACTGCGTCCACTGCGGCGTTGAATCGGGTTAGATATTGTTGCACCGTCTCTCCGGGTTTCTGTTTGATATTAGATAGGGAACAAGCGTCCTTGGCTTGTTCCACATGAATGCGGAACTGGCTGATGAACTTTTCTTTCAACATTTCCCATGAGCTATGAACCCTTGGGGTAGATGGCAGAACCAGGAGGTAGCTAGATCTGCCAAGAATAGTGGGAAGCATTTACACAACACTCCCTCTGTTGCTCCGCTCATGAGCATATGCTGTGTGTATCTCTACAAGTGTACAACGGGGTCAGAGGTTCCCTTGTAAGGTTCCATTGTTGGCATTTTCCATTCCCGGGGGTGATGGAAGTTTCGATATTGCGGGTGAAGGGGCCGGTTACCCTAGCGCCTGTCCCCCAATCCCTTTGGTCCCATTGGACGCACTCTCTGAACAATCGCGCCATCCTTTCGTCAGAACTTGGAGCGGATAGAAATGAGTTTGGCTCTTCCCTGCGGGATTGATTCCATCCAGATGACCTGTAGGGATGGTATCGTCTATCACTCCTAACATTCTCCAATGGCTGCCTCTGGTTTACCAGGGGCACGCTGGGGTCAGCCACAGTTGGCCCTTGCCTTGATCTTTCCCTGCTAGGTTCTGTCCTCAGCACTTCCTCGGGTCCAACTTCGAGCTGGACTCCAGCTCGACCCCGTCTATTAGTGTTTCCATGGTTAGGTAGTATGGCAGGCTCAGCTACATCCGTCCCCTGCCTGGTACCTCCCCTGTTGGGTTCGGTTCCAAGTGTTTCCTCGGGTCGGAATTCGGGCTGAGTCCGGGCTCGGCTCCTACCATAGCTGTTTCTGTTGTTAGCCTCTTCGAAGAATAAAGACCTTTGTCGTCTCCCAGATCCTCCAGACCGGGACTCACCTCATGATTCAGTGTTGCGGTTAGATTCTTCAGCATCCCTTAAGCGTGACATGAGTTGGTCCACTAAGGCTTCTTGTTGAGATGCGAAGTGGTTAGTTACTTCAGCCACAACCCTGTCCAGATCCGTCCTTGTAATTGGTTGTTTCATAGCAGGGGCTGTCGGATTTGCCTGATTTCCATTTGCTGTTGGAACCGGACGATTGTCTTGATCTCTGATCACTGGATCTGGGATACTGCTAGTTGCGATGTTCTTTCCTTTGTTAGCATCTTTCTTCCGTCCGGGAGGCATATTTTCCAAGTAATGAACGATGCTGATAGGAAAAGGGGTTAAGCGGGAGGTCCTGAGTTCAGCCGTTCTCGGTGAAAGCACCAAAAATGTTTGCACAAAAAATGGGCAAACACCTCCAAGTCATATGATTTAGTTGATTATGTGTTGTTCTTAGTGATTTGGATGATTTGTGCAAATATATAAAATAGATGGACTAAACTGTAAAAGACACACAGATTTATAGTGGTTCGGCCAGAATGTGCCTACGTCCACTTTATATGTTATTCTCCTTTTCTCTTCGGATTGCAAGTACAAAGCTTTTATTACAAGAGTATGAAATTTGTTTGAAAGTTCTATTCGTGCTTGAGCTCTCAAACTTGTCCCCCATTGTTGTACCCCTGCCCCTCTATTTATAGAGTGAGGCTGGGGGTAGGGGTCTGGATGTATATAGCTGCTGGTGGGCCTGGGCTGATGCTATCTGGCCTGGCAACGTTGGTTCGGCAAAGCCTTGGTTCGGTGATGCATAGAAGTGGATTGGTCCGATGGGACGTTGGTCCGGTGGTAGGTGAAGTAGGATGGTTCGGCAGTACGTGGAATAGGTTGGTTCGGCAGGCAAGGAACGTAGACTGGTTCGGTGGTAGATGGAGCAGGATGGTTCGGCAGTACGTGGAATAGGTTGGTTCGGCAGGCAAGGAACGTAGGCTGGTTCGGCGTTGGGTGGTAGAGGAGTTGGTTCGGTTGTGCCGGACCGGTCGAAACACACCCAACAATTGTTGTTAGGTATGAATTTCTAACATCTATTCCATGTTCATTTGCTTTTGATTTGAATTGATTTGGTAAATTTTTCAAATTTTGGTGTTTTGATGTTAAAATCTTTAAAGATCCTAACTTGGATGTTTGAACATGTTATTTGTGGCGTATCAAAGAGCCTATAGTGCTGGGTTGTCGATTGGCATAAATCCCTAGCATCCATCTTTCGTTCGATCGCATTTCGGTTTGGATTTGCCCATTTTGGGCTAGGCTTTTTTTTTGCCTAGCAGAAAAATTCAGACATATGGAACAAAATTCAGACGTCTGAAACAAAATCTAGACATCTGGTTGAAAAACCAGACGTCTGAAAAGGGGTCTGGAACAGGCAGAAACAAAATCCAGACGTCTGGTTGAAAATGCAAACCTCTGGTTGAAAAATCCAGACGTCTGAAATAGTTCTGGAATTAAAAAGAGAAAGGAGAAAAAGCATATATTTTTCCAAAACCTAGGTTCACACATCTGGTTGGTAATTTCAGACATCTGGAACTGTCAATTGTGCCTATTTTGGCCGTTTTTGAGTGAATTTCCAACTTTAATCTATTTTTGTTGATCAGGTTAGTTGTTGTTATTTATTATCGACGTTGATGACTTCTTTTTTGGATTTTTTTGAGAATATCCATTTGATGGATTTGATATCGATTTTTATGGATTTAATTCACGTCATCGAATGTGAATTTTTGGTTGATTGATTGTTTTTACAATCATTTCTGTGATTTGTCACTTTAAAATACAAAGGTTTCTATACTAGTAGTAAATACTTAAACTCTTTCATCGAAATGATTTCTACATTTACTTTCAATATAAAGCATGCTTTTAAAACCGTTTTCCAATTTATTAGTATATACAAACCTTTACCTCATTCGTCCGAGAAATCCAATTAAACGACTTAGCAAAACAAGTGGTATGGAACGCTTGCGTTTACTTTGTCGGTTAATTCTTAGACTTGTTCGATTGAAATCTTATGACAATTTTCGAGTGGAAATCTACAATTTGTTCGTAAATATTTAAGTAAAGCTAGTGGTTATGGGACATGAAGCTAAACGGTTATGGGACATGAAGCAAAACTCATCTATTTATTAGCTTAGTGTAATTTACACTTACCGATCAATGATGGTTATTTTGTGATTTAGACTAGGGATGTGTGATGTCTCTTTGTTTGTGTGAGGGGGCTAAACCCCATTTGTGGAGTTTCAGCTTAAAATTGGTGGGGTAGCGAACCATGGTCTTCGGGCTGTTTGTGGACCCTCGGCTCAAAATTGATGGTTTGCGACAATGGAATAGCATTCCGTTTGTGATGCACGTATTGGTGAGTTTTCATGCTCCCGTTTGTGATAGGCCTCTCCTTTTATGATATTTGGATTTCTTATTGATGATTTCTAGAATTCTTGTTTCACCAATTTTTGTGATATACATTGATAAGTTTTATCAGTATTTGTGGTTTGGTGAATATATTAACATTCTTTATGGTGTTTGAGAATATTCGAGATATTGTATGATTTTGGTTATTATCTAATATATACTTGTCACAGTATGGCATTATTGTTATCATATGTTTTTGTCATATCTCTTATCCTATATCATTTTATATGATATTTATAGCTAGACTGATCCGTTTATTATTTTCTTTTTAAATAATACTCGGGTCAGACCGAGATATTACAGGTGCTTTCACTTGTCTTCTTAGTTGGGTTTAGCTTTTGACTTTTGGCTAACTACTTAGCTTAGTAGTTTTTGCTTTTATACATTCGAGATAGAGACTCCCTGATGTATACATATTCTTTTGTCTAGCACTCGTATCTATTCTGTTGTGATGTAGTGGATCTTATATGACCATTACTTTGATGTACACTTTTATTTGATTTATTCATATATGTTTCCACCTTAGTGATATGAATATCTGTGACTAATTTGTGTTATATTGATTTTATATTTGTTTCCGAAGACCATATAGGCACCATGTAGTAGCTTTGAGTTTGTATTTGATATGTCAGATTTCCTCTTGAAACGAAATGCATGTAATACTATCTGACATATCGATACTCGCATAAAGCAATTACACAGATGATCACTCCTCAACAGCCTTATTCTTCATGCTAGTCGATGGCATTACCCCGTAGTGTCCTTTGCTAGTGTGAGTATAGAGGTGGGGCGTCACACTGACCCGAGCGAATTGAAAAGACAAAACACTCGAATCAGAACTGAAAGATCTTATGTAAGTTAAATCAACGGTAAATATGAGTGTAACGGCGTCAGAGATGTTTACGGAGTTTGAAATCTCATATCCAGTGTCTAACGTGAGTGCAGTAACTTAAGAGATGTTCGGGATTTCCATCTTTTAAGGATCTGTTAAACAATATACTATGCAGTACAATACGCTATTATAATAGTGTCTACAATAAAGTAAATTATTAAAATAGCGTTAAGGCGTTACCCATATCCCCCTTAACATATTTTTACATATTCCCATAGTCTATACAATACCGTAATTCCTCCGTAAACTGGAGGGCTATCATAGGGCACTCCACAGGTATGATACAAACCAAACTTGTAAAATTCGCTCTAGGGCATGTGAACACGGCACTCGAGGCAATGCTAGGGTAGATTTATCAATTGCAAAACCGGGCTAGTGGTAACGCATAGCAGCTACTACCGCCCAACTCATAACACACTCCCAAATCAAAAATCAAGGGGTGGCCACCAAATCATCACAAAGTCATAATATGGTATCGAAAAAACATGTCCGATCAGAGGAATGACATCACTTGGCCCAGGTATGGCTCCTGTTTTAGTCACATCTAAGCTGACTCACGGGAGTCAGGGTCACGTTATACCTTATACAGAAATCGTTCACCAAACCATCCTACTTCATTTCTGGAATCTCCACCACGTATATAGTTGTTAAAGTGGTTTTCGGTATTGGCAAAGAGTATGACAATATTTGATCCCAGACTCTTTAACAACCAAATGCTTATTTCATACCGGATGGTTCTTTTACATTTCAAAAAGTCAATTCACCATTTATATCAAAATATCATATTCAATTTCAAATCATATCTCTTTCGAAATAATATTCGCTTTCAAACTATATTCACTTCAAAAATCATGTTCACTTTCAAATCATATTCCACTTTAAAAAATCATATTTACTCAATATGTAAATTTTCATAAAGGTATCAATTCCAAATTACAATTTAGGTTGTATCATCATTAAGGGTTTGAATATAAATACTTCAACTTTACACCTTCTAAAATATTAGAAAATAGTTTAGATAATTATAGATAGTTTATTTAGTTTTAAAATAGTTTAAATAGATTTACAATAGTTTAAATGGTAAAAATAGTTTGAATAGGTCTAAATTAGATTTAATTAGATTTAAAATGATTTAAATAGATTAATTATAGATTAAATAGATTTAAATTAGATTTAAAATGATTTAAATAGATTAATTACAGATTAAAAAGATTTAAATTAGATTTAAAATGATTAAATAAATTTAATTAGTTTAAAATTGGTAAAATAAATTAAGTTGGATTAAATAGGTTATAATTGATTAAAATAAATTAAAATAGTTTTAATTGATAAAAATAGTTAAATTAATTTAAAACACATTGCAAAGTCATATCCAAATATTTCAATAACTCTACACCGATAAATTCATTTATATTCGACACTTCAACCTTGAAATTCCAATTCAAATCCTTTGAACAATTCATTAAATCAATTCACATTTCAGCATTAACACTTAGATTATCGAAAATAATTCAGCTTATATAAATCAAGTTCTATTTGAAAATGCAAGTTAATTGAATTCAAATTTTTAAAGAAATAGAAATCATTAACTTTAACCAATTCGGTGTCCGTATATAATTTTCTACCTTAGGGTCAAGTGATGCAAATATTTATCATTTCAATCCGCAATTTAAATCTTTACGTTTATATCATTTCAAACCGCAATCTCGAATTAAATAAAATCCATAAAATCACTCAAGTCTATCATTTCAATCCATAACGATTTTTGCCTAATCTATAGATCGTTCGGGTATGTATCATTTCAACCCATAAGGAACTTGCAGTGTTATACAATATAAACAATACAACATCCAATCATCTGATATCAACAATCAAACATCCATCACAATCATCATCCAAATCGATCAATAACATCAATAGATAGCTGATCATCAATAATAGATATTAAACTAACAAAATTAAATTCAATATTAAATTAAACGATGATTAAATGCAATATAAGTCAAATTTAACTAAAATGACAATTTAAATATACCAAACATCGATCAATATATTTCTAGTCACATTATAAATTTAATTCAATTTAATTTCTAATCACTTTTTAATTCAAATTTGATAGTTAACAAATTTCATCATTTTTGATCACTTAGACACTTACAATGACTTAATACAAGTTTATATAACAATTCAGTGTTGGTTATTGCACTAATTACAGTGTTCAATTTCTACTGTAATTAAGTCCAATTAATTATAATTTAATCCTAATAAATTGATTCAATTTGATTTCAATCTTTATATTCAACCAATTATTACTCTAATAGTATAGTTAATATTTGTTGATATCTTATTTCACTAATATGCTACAATTTCCATCTTTTATTTGTATTGACTACTATATTTCCATTATATTGAATTTTACCAATTTTATTATAATTTAAAATCTCAATAAATTAATTTGTCTTTGTTTCACTCTTTTATTTCCATTAATTATTGCATTGCAAACAAATTTAACATTTATATACATTGTATTACATTCACCTTTTGCAGTTATTGTCTTAACTCACATTAATGTGACATTTATTTACATTTTGTAATTAATTAATTAAATTGGTAACAAATAACAATTATCATCATTTCTACATTTAATAGCATATGTAAGTTTATTATTTACCACTAATTGTTATAACAACTTATACAACACTATTCTTATCAATTACAATTAATTACATCTATTTCATTAATTCATCACTTTTTGACCATCAATTATTCTTTATATCCAGTTATTAATTAATGCACATATTACTATAATTTATTCACAATCTATATCAATTTTAACTCTTAATCGTTTAAACTAATTGCAATTTCATTCAAAGCAATTATAAATTACCTTAATTAATACTATTACATTTCATTTCAGTTATCTTCTTTTTATTTAACTCACAAATTTTTATTTCTTTCAACATTAAATCATAATATCTTATTAAATTAACAATTTTTAATTATCGAAAATTTATGGGTCGTTACACTCTCCACCACTCAAAAATTTTCATCCCCGAAAATGAAAAAGGAGAGAAAAGAAGGAATTAAGTAATCAATATATCCTATTCAAAATATTAAATTTATAAACAGATAAATTTATAAAATTAAATAATTTAAATCAAATATATCAATTTATAACCATTAAATCGTTTTATACTCAAGTCAATAAAAGTTTGGAAAACCTTTCACAAATCTTTCTAAGTCCAAAATTTACGAAAAATTTCGACAGAGCCTCCTTTGTACGGAGAGGTCTGGAAGAAATAGTAATATCAATAATAATATATATCATATTTTCCAAAATAATATATCCCAAACAACGGGAAAATAATATAATATCGCTATAAAACCATAATCCGAAAACGTACTTATTTTCAGGCAATTAACGCTTATTTTATGAAACCAAAAGTAGCAACTACTGCTTCCATACCAGTATTTCACTTATATAATCCAAAGAGGTTAATAATTAAGTTAAAGAGAATATTAAGTTGTTTTTAATAAATACCGAACAAAACATCACAATATAACAATAGTCATTGCAAACAATAGTACAAACATCATTTTTCAGCAAAAAGTGCAATCGTCCATCCATAGCAACCAAAACAAATGGTTTGTTCGGGTTTAGAACTTCTTATCATATAAAATGATAAATAAACTATGGAGTAGACCATACACTCAGTAGTCTTAGATAAAATTTTATAAATTATTTATACATCTTTATACAAAATAGAAGTATCCTTTCCCAACGAATCCATAAGCCAATGCAAACAAAGAATCCAACACGTTTTTAAGTTTACTTTATTATTATTTTTCCTTTTTCTCATCATTTATTGTTCATATCTTCTTATTTTCATTTTTTTCCACATATAATGATTATTTCATTCATTTACATTCATTTATTTACATATGTTATTTACATTTCTTACTATGTTATTCATATACAATTATCCAAACATATGTACATCAATTCTTAAAATACTATATAGGTTTTTTGTAAATAAATTCACATTCATTCATACAATAATTATCTCATATTCATTACTTACAAAATTTAAACTCATGTAAGACTTACTTCATTAATCTACATTCTTTACTTACATATGTTATATCCATTTCAATTATTTGAATTATAAATGGATTAATTATTGAAGTATTGTATACATTATATTTCAGTTTACTTCACATTTTCAATTTAATTTGATTTTCTTTTTTTCTTCATCATTAATTTTCTTTTCTCATTCATATAATATTTATTTTCATTAATTTACATTCATTATTACTTATAAAAGTTCATTTCTCCTTATTTGTACAATGCCATTTTCTTTCATTTTATTACTTTACATTCATTGCCTAAATAAGTTATTTTTATTTCAATTATTGGATTATACATTATTAGGTAAGTTTCTTTACAATTCCATTTTACCATTTATATATTATTTCTTTTCACATTCATTTTTCGATATATATAGTGTTGTTGAATATTAAATCCATTTTTAAGTCATTTCAATGTTTTTTGAAGTTATAATCATTCACTTTTTTTATTACTCATTTTAATTATAAATGGTTTCAATATTAATTCAAGTTTATAAGTATGTACTTACAGTATTCACCCTTTCCATTAAATCTGATTAAAAATAATTTAAATGTTAATTTAAGCTTATAATCATTTTTCTTACCTTGTTCACTTTTATTACATTAAATTAGTGACATTTCAGACTATTAGCTGTAGTTTATAACAATTTATAACATTAGATTCTTATTTATAAAAGTAAGTCTATTGAACACTTTCATTTTCTGAAGTTTTATTTGTATAATATTCTATCACGTATCTTTTTTAACATTACAACTTTTTATATTTTGGTAAGTTATATATATAAATGTCTTTTAGAATGAAATAGAAAGTTTCACAAATTTCTCTTATTTATTTAGTTAACAAAAGGTTCAATGGTTACCATTTCTTATTTTCATTTTCTTTTTATTTTCAGTTTTCAAAATTTCAGTTTCTTAACTATTTCATTAATCATTTTAACATCAAATTTCTTATTTTTATTTTAGAAGTTTCCAATTATTAATATAGTCAAGAATTCCATTCATTACAATAATTTCAATTTCTAATTTATAGAAAATTAAGAACTAAACAACCAGGTTTCATTTCAATTATTTTAAAACAATATATATATATATATATATATATATATAATTATATCCTTTTATATATATTCAATCATACTTGGAATTCAAAATTAAGATTAATTTATCAAAATAGTTGTTAAGTAAAATTACTATAACGGTCTTCCCACTTTGAGATTCGAAAATGAACGTTGATGGTGCGTGCACTCAATACCGAAATTATTTTCCAACGATAGAGAGGGAAGTACAAGACTTATTACTTTTAAAAGTTCTTTTAAAACTTCCTTTCAAATCACATTGAGATATTTATATCGGAAAATAATTTCAAATATACTAACATTATATTCCAAAATCCTTTGAATGAAATTTCAAAAATCCTGGAACTTAAGTTCTAAAATTTCCAATTTATATTTATTTTATTCACAATCTCATTTTTCAACTAATATTTATAAATTTCCTACCTAACAAACAAATATATTACAACCAACTAGCTCATTTATAAAATTTTATTAGTTCATATACAAAATATATAATAGGAAAATTATTTCATTTACCTATATTTCAAAACAATACTATGCCGGTTTGTCCAATTTAGTGTTTAGAAATCTCTATCAATGTCATAGCATCCTATGCACTGACCATAATTTATAAATACAAAACGAAACAAATTAACACAATACAAAAATCTTTTATAACACTGACAAATATGCTCTCTCATACATACACTCAACGACTCTAACTAGGGTATTACTACCCTATACTACTTGAGTCAGACCCCACAAAGCTAAGGTTATCGCTAAACCAAAGCTCTGATACCAACTGTAACGACATGCCTTTTTAGACGTTTTTAGCAGACACACATGTTGGACTCAAACCATTCAAAAGGGAAGATTGTTATGTTGTAAGTAAGAAAAAGAGAGAAATAAAACAAATACAGAATCTCGCAACGGAATGACAAAATATAATAATTAAATAACAGTTCATGAAGCTTTTTTTTAAATACATTTGACTATTCTTTTACAACACAAAAATCAGAGTTATAGAAACAGGAAGAAAGAAATAATATATGCAATGGAACAACATGATGCGGTGGAATCTAATAAATAATACTAGTACCAATATTTGTCTTCATCCTTCAGAAATAAGATTTTCAACCCTGATATGCTCAGGCTGACCTGAGCGAATTGAAAAGACAAAACACTCGAATCATAACTAAAAGATCTTATATAAGTTAAATCAACGGTAAATATGAGTGTGACGGTGTCATAGATGTTTATGGGGTTTGACATCTCCTATCCAGTGTCTAACGTGAGTGCAGTAACTTAAGAGAAGTTCGGGATCACCATCTCCTAAGGATCCGTTAAACTATCTACTATGTAGTACAATACGCTATTATAATAGTGTCTACAATAAAGTAAAGTATTAAAATTGCGTTAAGGCATTACCCATATCCCCCTTAACACATTTTTACATATTCCCATAGTCTATACAGTACCGTAATTCCTCCGTAAACTGGAGGGCTATCAGAGGGCACCCCATTGGTATGGTACAAACCAAACTCGTAAAAGATGCTCTAGGGCATGTGAAAATGGCACTCGCGGCAATGCTAGGGTATATTTATCAACTGCAGAACCGGGTTGGTGGTAACCGCGCCGGTGGTAATGCATAGCAGCTAATACCGTCCACCTCGAAACACACTTCCAAATCAACAATCAAGGGGTGGCCACTAAATCATCACAAAGTCATAATATGGTATCGAAGAAGCATGTCCGATCGGAAGAATGACCTCACTTGGCCCAGGTATAGCTCTTGTTTTTGTCACATCTAAGCTGACTCATGGGAGTCAGGGTCACGTCTATACAGAAAACGTTCGTCAAACAATCCTACTTCATTTCTGGAATCTCCACCAAATACACAGTTTTTAAAGTGGTTTTGGGTATTGGCAGAGAGTATGACAATATCCGATCCCGGTCCCTTTAACAACCAAACGCTTATTTCACACCGAATGGTTCTTTTACATTTCAAAAAGTCAGTTCAACATTTATATCAAAATATCATATTCAATTTCAAATCATATCTCTGCCGAAATCATATTCGCTTTCAAACTATATTTACTTCAAAAATCATATTCACTTTCAAATCATATTGCACTTTCAAAAATTATATTTACTCAATATACAAATTTTCAAAAAGGTATCAATTCCAAATTGCAACTTAGGCTGTATCATCATTAAGGGTTAAATATAAATAATTCAACTTTACACCTTCTGAAATCTTAGAAAATAGTTTAGATAATTATAAATAGTTTATATAGTTTTAAAATAGTTTAAATAAATTTAAAATAGTTTGGAAAAAAGTAGTTTAAATAGATTTAAATTTGATTTAAAATGATTTAATTAGATTTAAAATGATTTAAATAGATTAATTATAGATTAAATAGATTTAAATTAGATTTAAAATGATTTAAATAGATTAATTATAGATTAAATAGATTTAAATTAGATTTAAAATGATTTAAATAGATTAAATAAATTTAAAATAGATCAAATAAATTTAATTAGTTTAAAATTGGTAAAATAGATTAAATTGGATTAAATAGGTTATAATAGATTAAAATAAATTAAAATAGTTTTAATTGATTAAAATAGTTAAATTAATTTAAAACTGATTGCAAAGTCATATCCAAACATTTCAATAACTCTACATTGATAAATTCATTTATATTCGACACTTCAACCTTGAAATTTCAATTCAAATCCTTTGAACAATTCATTAAATCAATTCCAATTTCAGCATTAATGTCATGATCCAAAGTTCAGCGTTCAAAAATCGACATCAAATACCTCACTTTTATTCGACTGTCGGAGATTCGAACGTCGAATTTCAGTTCGGATGGAGCTTATAACAACAATTAGATGAATATAAACAGCGGAAAATAAAACTGCCAACATCAATATCCTAGATACAACATCACACAATATCAATACAACAACCACACCAACATCGGAGTATTTATATACATATACAACACAACTCCAAAATTAACCACCACAACATAACCACAAGTGATTTCATCCCAAGAAAATCTTCAAATAGATAAAGCAATAATGAACATCCAAACTGAGACCCTCGGTATCCAAAAGTTTCAAAATATCTCCAAGTTAGAACCTTCAAACTAGTAGTCTCCAAACCATACAACTCCAAGATCCAGCTAGTACCAAAACACAGAAGACCTGCTACTAGGCTGCCCGTGTGGAAATTATGGGCACCTAGAGTTTAGAAAGGAAACAATAAACTCTGGATCAGTCATGAGACTAGTATGAGTAAACAAAAACAGTTGCTTTGAAAATAAAAGCAGTTTATTTTAAATCAAAGCAAACAAAAGAATTTGAAAGAAATTCGCAATGCTTTTTGAAAATGAAACTGCCATAAGACCTTCCACCACACACACAATGCAAACGCAGACTTGGGGAAGATTTCTTCTTATGACAGTCAAAAATGCTTAATACGAGAAAACACTTCATATATTATGATTAGTGCATAGTGTGAAAAACAATTTCGAAAGTATAATTGAAATCTTAGCCAGCATAGGTACCATTATACTATGCCTACTATAGCTACCACCTGAGATGGCAGGTTATACAATTTAAAAACCGTATTGGGCTCGTATTGTTTCTTAGGATTTCCAACAAAATGGTCAGGCTAAGGAACTTCCTGGGCCACATGGGTACGCCTCTGGAGGGACGTCCTGAGAACCTAACCGGATCTCTGCTGACACAAGGCCGGGTTACCTCTATAACTAGGTAACTACTACACGAGTATGCCATCCCCCGGTTGTAACCAACCTTTATCCCGGGCCCCAACATAAATGACAAAGGAATATATATATTTGCGATATCCACATAAGTTAAGTATCTGGGCTCCATACCATGATACCACTTCTATCGAGAAGGAAATGCACATACCCTAAAGGGCGCTACCCCCAATAACCTTGCTGCATCTTTCCTGTTTCGACCATTACCGGGTTGTGAGGTACGACGAAGTCTCGTCCACAAAGCTACGCTTTTTTTACAAAAGCCATGCTTTGATCATTTAATGATCAACAAATGATCATCAACATACAACAGCACTTAGCGTGCCACACTACCAAATGGGGAGTATATCGCTGATAACTTCAACTACATAACCTCTGAGCTCGTATGCCTCAGAGAAGGGTGTTAAGCTAAGAGAATAAATTCTCCGCCACCAACAGATATGTATTTGAAAGAAATTGGCTTTATATTTCAAAGTGTAGAGTCAGACACACGATCATACAAGTCTGTTCTGGGTTCGAACAGCAATAAAGGAAGAAGTCCTTGCAAATCCGGGCGTCTACAATCCCGATCGGACTTCCCATCACTTACGGAATCCCTATACCGGAGCAATTCGGTGCAGAGGCAATCGATAGGTTATCCTAACGTTTTCGAAGACACCCGGTCTTCACCACCTGTCTTCAATTGCTCTTCGTTTGTCGAATCACTATTCGGAATGGGTTATATGACACAAAGGTCCTTTCCCGGCTAATTCGAATAGCATGCGTCAATTTTAAAACATGTGAACATGTCATCCACAAAGATTCATAGGTTCGATGTTGATTTCGGATAACCAACAGGAATCCAACTCCCTGTCGTATCAAAATTTAAAAGCCGTTTTACGGGCCAAAGGGTTTCACATAAAAATATAGGATCGCAGCTCAGCACAAACAATTCATATCGCATAGCATCACAATTACAATCAGAGATATCAATTAATACCTATCATACAATAATTATCAAGCATACACAGCTACGATGAAACAATTTTGTGAATTAAACTAATTAATCACATAATTAATTACATTCATCATCTTTAAATTAATGACTGATTTATTCTTAATTAAAATTGGTAAAATCTTAATCATCTTCATAATTTAATCATTTATAATTTTATTATCCTAATTATTCATCTTTAATTGCTCATTAATTTAAATCTTAATTATCTGTTCTTTAATTAATTAACTTTCAAATTATAGAGTAGTTATAAATCATTAATTTTTCAATCATTATTTAATCATTACAAATAAATTTGTTTTTAAGTTAAAAATTTGAATATGTGATTTACTTCTTGAATATTTTATCAAGTTGAATTTAAATAATTTTATTTTAAAATATAAGTTTTGAAATCCTTCGTTTATCTCAATTAATTTTTTTTATTCAAAACAATTCAAACTCATGTTTTAAAAAATTCCAAACTTGAGTTTTCTTTTTACCGTTTTAAGCCTGACCCGAGACTTCCCCGAGTTACCCCCTAGATGAATGCTCTCCCACTTCGAGTTTTACCCCAAATCGACCCGTGTGACAAAATCTTTTCAAAAATTGTTTAAGTTAAAAAAACTACCCCGATTCGACGCCAAATCTCTCGAGCCCGACTTCAAGTCTTAACCACGATTCCCCGAGCAATTCTTCGAGCAGCCTGCATCCCTTCCCAACCATTACAACTGATACTACCACCTCTCATTTGTACGTGCACCAGCACCGGAGACGACTCCGACCACTAGCGAACATCCCCGCACGTCAACCACCAACCCAGCAACCATCACCAGTCATCGAAATGCCCTATCTCCCCTCGAATTGAAATCGAGCCACTCATAAAAAAACCGGAACCCACTACATAGCTAAATCCACCTCGACCTCGCGATGCCGACCGGCTGGCCTCGTGCCACCGCGTCTACACCATCTCCGATCACCCACCAAGCTATTCCAAGAATCTCATCCAACTCGATGCACCCGGGGATCATCAGCGACCCATTTTTCACCCTAGACTAAAACTAGTTTTAGGAACCTAAACCTATTCGCCACAGACGCCACGATGGTCAAGCACCTCTCCGACCATTTTTTCCTATCTTTCCAGTCACCCACCCATCTCCACACGAAGCCAAGACACCCCCGATCACCTAGGTCGAACGGAATTTCCCAAAATGGATTTTTCAGTCATTCCTAAATTCCTTCCTTAATACTGAATTAGAAATTTTGATTCCAGTTTTAAAAATCATGGTTTCCAAAATGAGTTCAAGTTATAATCCTGAATCAATAAATTTCGATACTGGAATTTTATTATATTTGAGCCTTTTTCCTGTAATTCCCAGATTTCTTGAAGTCTTTGCTATGGTTTAACTTTAAATTATTTTTAGGGGTTGAATACTTTTGAAACGAACATCTTTTGTTTAGAAGATATTGTCTGATATGATTCAGAGAGATGGGGAATGATTTTTAAACAAATGAAATGGCCCGTGAGCCTGGAAGTTCATCTTTTGTCTGGTTTTTATCAATACCCAGCTTCTTCATAAAAAAAAACAGTTTCCAGAACTCAAAACAATTATACAAACACATTTTCAAGCATACAAAACTAATTAACTTCATCCATATTCCACATATGTCAGATTTTGGGGTGTTTCATGCTTCAGAAAAAACCCCAGAGGGGTTGAACTGGAACTGAGGTTTAAAACTAATAACAGAAGGTACAAACCCTATATACATACAGATAGGCAAAGCAACATCAACAAAGTGATTCATTTGCATCATATATTTGTTGTTTAAGCCCTTTTTTTAAAAAAAGAAACGGGGAAGAGGAGTTTTAAAACTTCACTGTAGCTAAAGTGTTACAGGATGACAGAGACAGAAAAACAATGTTTTCTAGGGAAATCAAAACACAATCATGCTCATTCATTCCATTCAAAACTATGTCATCTATGCAGAGATTCAAGCACAACAATTTTAACAAAATATAGGTTTACTCACTTTTTTTCAAGAGAGTTCCCTGATGCTCTTTCAAAACAGAGATGAGGCTGGCAAATTCTTTTCTACTTGATTTTGAAATTCAAATCTGCAACTTGAAGTTATAGCTTTTTGTTTAATCACTGTTACATGCTCTTGTTTATTCAATTTATTAACATCAAAACAAGGATTTGAATTTACTTACAGTTTTGATTTTTTTTTAAATGCAACAAAGAACATGAACTGCTACCTGGAAAACTGCTATAGGTTTAGCTTTTGATTCTTGACCTTTTGCTGCAAATAATTGATTAATTCCATTGGTTAATTTCCTGTTTTCACTCATGTTTAACAGATTCAAATTGAACTTCTTTGAAGAAAATTTTACTTACAGTTGGAATTTGTAACAGAGGAGTCTTTTCTTTTTATTTCTGCAACTAGAAACCAAAAGTAGATTTAAAGCTTTGATCTTTATTTTATTTTTCCCTGCAATTGATAGAAAGTTATTGTATTAGTCTTGCCTTACTACAGATCATAACTTCAAATTCAAAGTTAAAAATGTTACTTACCTTAAAAAAAATCTTTCCAGATTTGCACTGCCTAAACCAGAGGCTTCCCCTTTATGACAAATCTGCAGTTTTTTTTAATTTGTTGTTGAAACTTGATTAAAAATCATAATTTTAAAACTATAAAGTTTTAAAACAAAGCTTACCTGAAGATGAATGTATCACTATAGTTGATATTTCCAGAAAACACTTCAGATTTTATTTACTTTTGAATTAAGGAAGAGGGCATTTTTTTTCTTTTCTGTTTTGATGGTTTCTTTTCTTTTTTAATTGTTGAAACAATATAGATTTGTTTTTCTTTTGATGATGATAGTTTTCTGAAATAAAAATAAAGATAAAAGATATTGTATAAGTTTGTTTACTTAAAAAAAAATACTTAAGAAAAGAAATTATTAAAAAGGACACTTGTTACTTTTCTTCTTTTATTGAATTACACTTGTCACTATGTTAATTCTTGATTTAACACTTGTAACAAATTTTTTCTTCTTTTATTAACAAAGTATTTTACACCATTAAACTTGTATTTGTACTTACATTTTTTTTATTAAAGACATTAGTTTTTTTGTGTTAATACATATTATTAAAAGAAAGTGTTTTGAATTTTTAATACATATTAAATAATTCCTATAGATATGTGTATATAAATGCAAATTATTTTACCAAACACTTTATTTTAAAATTCAAATTCAAATTGAAAATTAATTCAATATATAGATACAAATCTACCCATGTATGCACACATACACATGTATATTTATATATATGAATAAAAGTTAAATTTAATGATTAAAAACTTTTAATAATTCAAAATTTTCAAACCTAAAAGAAATTTGAAATTCTTATTCATTTACATCATCATTTATTTATTCTTTATTTTATAATTTCAACTTTTCAAATTTTTTTTATCATAAAAGTTCTACATTTATAAATTTTAAATTGATGAATTTTGGTATGTTACAGATTTCCCCTCCTTAAGAAAATTTCGACCTCGAAATTTGAAAGAGAGAGAAAAGCAATCAAAGAATATACGAATTCAGAAATGAATAAAGAAATGGCTTACCAATTTAAGCCGAGATATCCACCCTGCATTTGGGATAAGACTTTTGCATACTGCCTTCTGTCTCCCAAGTACAGTCCTTTGGATCTCCGCTCCATTGCACTTTAACCAGTTTCACAATTTTGTTCCTTAATTTCTTTTCGTCTCGATCCACAATCTTAATTGGTTCTCTTTTAACTGATAAATTTGGCGTGATCTCCAGATCCTGCTGTGTTGCTTCTTCGATAATGCTGTATGGATCGGGCACGTACTTTCGAAGATGTGAAACATGAAATACATTGTGTACGTCGGATAACCAGTTAGGTAGTTGCACTCGATATGCTAGAGGACCTATCCTTTCCAGAATAGGAAAAGGACCAATGTATCACGGTGCCAACTTACCAGTTTTCCCAAATGTTAACACACCCCGCATTGGAGATACTTTCAAGAAAACAGAATCTCCAACTTGAAATTCCAAAGCTCTACTTCTACGGTCGTAATAACTCTTCTGGCGACTCTGAGCATTTATTAACTTTTTCCGGATAAAATCAACCCTTTCAGTGGCTTCCTTAATCATGTCTGGTCCAAGAACCAGTCTATCACCAGATTCAATCCAACATGCCGGTGATCGACACGGTCAACCATATAGAGCCTCAAAAGGAGCCATTTCGATACTGGCTTGATAGCTGTTATTATATGAAAATTCGACCAAATGTAGATAGTCTTCCCAAGAACCACCAAAGTCGAGAATACAAGCTCGTATAAGATCCTCTAATATTCGATTTATCCTTCCAGTCTGCCTATCCGATTGCGGATGATAAGCAGTACTGAAATTTAGCTTTGTTCCCAACGTGTCCTGAAACGCTTCCCAAAATCTACTAGTAAAGATCGGGTCACGATCACTTACTATACTACTCGGTATACCATGGAGACGGACAATCTCTTTGATATATAGCTCAGCTAAACTTGCTGCTGTCCGAGTGGATTTCACTGGAATGAAGTTGGCAGTTTTGGTTAGACGGTCCACTATAGCCCAAATTGCTTCATTTCCCTTCTTGGTTCAGGGCAATCCGTCAATAAAATCCATTGATACCTGATCCCATTTCCATTTTGGCACTTCCAAAGGCTGGAGTAAACCCGCCATCTTCTTCTGGTCGCTTTTAATTTGCTGACATGTAGCACATCGACTCACATATATGGATATATCTCTCTTCATTGTTTTCCACCAGAAGGTTCTTTTAATATCTTTATATATTTTATTAACTCCTGGATGGATACTGAGTTTTGACTTATGACATTCATCTAAAACTTCACGCTTTAATTCTGGGATATCAGGAACACAAATTCTTCCTTTCAATCTTATAATTTTCTTGCCGTCAATTTCAAAACTGGTATTTTCACCACGACGCATCTTCTCATAAATTTGATGAAGAAACTCATCTTCTTTTTGCTGGATGGCGATTTTCTCAAGAAGAGTTGGAGTGACAGTAAGATGAGCAAGAGTAGCATGCTTTCTACTTAAAGCGTCAGCAACTACATTGGCTTTACCAGGTGTATACAGAATATCTAGGTCATATGACGCTAGAAATTCTAACCATCGTTGTTGCCGTAAATTTAAATCTTTCTGGGTGAAGAGATACTTTAAAGATTTGTGATCGGTGAATAATTCAAAATTTTCACCTAGAATAAAGAGAGTTCATTAAGTATGTTTATTTAGTTAAGTTAAATTTCTTATATTGTTAAGAAAGCTGAAAAAGTTCTTACCCAGAAAATAATGCCGCCGGATTTTCAGAGCGAAAATAACCGCTAAAAGTTCCAAATCGTGTGTTGGATAATTTTTCTCATGCGGCCGTAATTGTCTACTCGCGTAGGCAATTACTTTTCCATGTTGCATTAGTACTGCACCCAAACCGTCTCCACAGGCATCATTATAAACAGACAACCCTTGGTTCCCGTTAACGATAGCGAGAACGGGAGCGGTAGTTAATCTCCTTTTTAATTCCTGAAAAGCTTCGTCACACTTTGGAGTCCAATTGAATTTAGCATTCTTCATCGTCAGCTTAGTCAGTGGACTGGCCAACTTAGAAAAATCCTGGACAAACTTCCTATAATATCCCGCTAAACCTAGACTACTTCGAACTTCTCTAGGAGTAGTGGGTCGCTTCCAGTCCAGAATTGCAGAAATCTTGCTTGGATCAATAGAAATCCCTTCTTCATTAACGATATGACCAAGAAATCCGACTTCTTCGACCCAAAAGTGACATTTAGAGAATTTAGCGAATAAGACATTCCTTCTCAATATTTCCAAAACAATTTTGAGATGTTCAGCATGTTCTTCTTCAGTTTTGGATTAAATCAAGATATCATCAATAAATACAAGGACAAACTTGTTCAGTACTTCTCGAAACACATGGGTCATTAAATCTACGAAATACGCAGGAGCGTTGGTTAGTCCGAAAGGCATGACTAACCATTCGTAGAACATGTTAGGACCCCTAAAGGCAGTTAAATGAACACAATCTCAGCTATTCGCAGTTGATGGAATCCTTGGGCTAAATCCATTTTAGAAAAGAATCGAGCGCCATGAAGTTGATCGAATAGATCGTCGATTCTAGGTAAAGGAAATTTGTTTTTGAGAGTTTGTTTATTGAGATCGCGGTAATCTATGCACAATCTCAAAGATCCGTCTGATTTAGCCACGAATACGACGACTGAACCCCATTCGGAAACACTAGGGCGAATCAATCCTTTTTCTAACAAATCTCGAGTCTGATTGACTAATTCAATTCTTTCCTTAGGTGGCATCCTACGACTTGCGTGTACGACAGGACGGGCATTGTGATATCCCGGAAATTGGGCAATATAATTTATTAATCTGTGTTTAAAAATTTATTTGATTTAATAGCTTTTGATAATAAAATTTTGAATTGATCTAATAATCATCTTATAATAAATATTTAAATTGGAAGACTTTATCATTTCAAAGCTAATTAATTATTTTCTGTTTATATATATAATTGTATATATTGTAAATGGATAAACTTTGATTTAAAACTTAGTAAATGAATCAATTTTTAATTTTTATTTATATTTGGTAAAATTGGAAATTTGATTTAAATTTAACATTTAATTGTTCTAAACAATTTAATAAATCATTATATAGGTTATATTAAAGGAAAATCTTATTTGTTTAGATTTATATTTTAATTAACTTGAATATGAATTTAAATTAGATTAACATTAAAAACTTAGTTGTATTTTCTTTTTAAATTATTGCTTGAATTTATATATAAGAATTTAAAATAAAATTTACACATGATCTTAATTTATTAAGTAATGGAAGTAATTTATGATATCTTTTATAAATCATTTTAAATATTGTTTAATTTGTTATTTTTAATAATAATTATAATGCTTGGTTATTAGAAACATAAATTTTGTTAGAAATAGGATTTGTTATTTTTAATTTTAATAAGAGTTATATATGCATATGTATAACTTGATTTTTAAATTGGAATTTTATAATTTAAATTTGATTTTGAATTGAATGTTTGAAAATTTAAAAGAATAAATGTTTAAAATATTTGAATAAGCTTATATTCATAATTTGTTTGTCTTATTTCCTTTTTAATAAATTAAAAGGGGAGGAACTCATTTATTTATACATAAGAAATAACAAATTTAGAATTAAACTTCTTATAAAACAATTTAAATTAAAGTAAAAGTACTCTTAATACATATATTAATTTATTTATACCTAATTGACATGTGTAAGAATAGCATTGACTAAAGTGGCAAATGTTTAAATTTAAAACTAGTGTCCTAATTAAATCTTTTTCATTTTCTTTTAATTAAATCAAAAACTTGTTTATGTAAACATTTCTCCTCGTCTTATTCTTCTTTTCTTCAAAAACTTGAGAAAGTTTTCAGATCTAAAAATATGAATTCATCTTCCACAAAACAGAGTTTATCTGTTCAAGTAAAAATCTGTAGTCCCCCTCACAAACAAATTTGATAACCTATAATCTCCTCAAACCTGAAAAGAAAAAAAACATGTATAAACCTGTAACTCTTCAAATCATCAAACTGAAGTGCAAGTCAAAAACCTGAAATAAATCTGCTACTTAAAGGACCTGCATACATTATTTTGGAAACTTGCAGTCCACTGTTTGAAAACAACATCCATCTTGCATGCATTTTGCTTTCTGAAAGCATGCATGCAAAATGAAATCTGGGTAGCCTACATATTTTGCTAGAAAGCATTAAATCAAGCATGCTTACAAATGGAATTGGAAGCATGCATCAGGAAAGGCATTTCCAGGAAATAAGTTGCTCTGCTACTAAAATCTGTGAGTAACCTCACTCTTTTAAAAATTAAGTATGAATTTTGGTTGTTTACTTTACTCTGAGAATAAAATATGTGCATGCCATTACAAGTTCATTGCTGGTATTTATATATATGAATATGTATATAGATGTATATGCTTTTGGGAAATTTGTTCTCTGTACTTAAGTTCTAGGTTTTAAGAATGTGTTTAAAACTCCATTTTAGATTGATCTAATCTGCATTAAGGATTTATGATTAAATCAAATATGGTTATGTAATATTAATTCAAAGTTTAAGTTTTTATTTAAAAAAAAAGAGAAGAGGGAACCTGTAATATCTCTGGAAATAGCATATGCTACAGAATAATTTTTTTTTATAAGTAAGAATTTAATTAGCTAGAATTCATTGATTTAAGGTATTAAATCAATTACACAAACTAAAACTTTGAATTCTAAAACTAAATTCCAAAAAAAAAAACAATTAGTTAAATTTGGGAAAGGATCACTGGTTTGTCTGCAAATGGGGTTTTAGTTTGGGATTTTCATTCTAGAAGATTTGGAGTGGCCATGGGTTGTTTCAGTGATGAAGTAATGATCATGTTTAAAAAAAAAGGAAGATATGGATTTTTGGGGTGAAGCAGTAGAAATTTGGGATTGAAGTTGTTATGCCCTAGTTTTTCAATGTTGATCAGTAAATTGATCACCGCGACTCGAATAGGTGATCGAGTCTTTCTTAATTTGAACGGGAGAAAGATGAGGTGTGGAAGTTGATGTGGCCGGTGGCGTTGACTCTCTGATGATCGCAATTTGGAGTTTGAGTCAAATTTCTAGTTCGACTTTTTCTAATAGTTTTGAGCTCGAAGCTCGTTTTCGATTTAGGGGTTTCTGCAGTTCTTGGATGATCGGAATCATGTTGGAGGAAGGCCGTCGACTTGCTCGTGGGGTTGCGAGAGGGCGGAGGTGAAGGCCGCGGCGGTGCAGGTGCACAGCGAATCTGGGTATCAGCTGATTGTTTTTGGTGAAAATGGGTTTCTTGAGTTTAGTCTCGGGTTGCATCGCGTTTTGCTCGAAGCATGTGGGTATGAGACTCGAAGGGGATGAGTTATTGGCTCTGGTATTTTGTTGATGCAGGTTTTGTTAAACCTGGTAGTAACCTGAAAGATTTAATTGAATTCAAAGGGATTTGTTCTCGAGTTTACTCGAGTTTGTTTTGAATTTTGCTCGGGTTAAGATAGGATGAGGGTCGAGTGAATTTTGTGATCACTCGAGTAGGGTTCGTATAGGGTTAGAAATCTACCTTGTTTTCAAATTTAAACTAAAGGTTAAGTTATTAAGCAAAGATTTAAAATATGTTTTAAATCTAATTTTGTATTATGGATTCAAGTTTTGATTTGAATCATAGTTGGAAATGATCAAGTATTTAAATTCAAATTTGTTTATTGTTTAAAAATGTTTGTTTTTAAATAAATTTGAATTTAAATTTGGAAATTGAAATATAAAGTAATGTTTAAACAAAGTTTAAATTTGATTCAAATTTGGATTTGAATCTTTGTTTCAAATTAAATTTAAGTTTTATAAATATAAGCGTTTGAAAACAAATTTGAGTAATAATATAAAGTTTAAATGGTTTTCAATTTAAAAGGAAATTTGTTTTAACTTTTGTAAAATTTATTTTATAATAAAAGTATTATTTATCATTTAAAGGTTTTAGATTGATTTTTAAAACTTGTTAAATTATAATTTAATAATTTGTATTTCATTTGATTATTAGGGTAATTAAATGAAAAATTGATTTATTTAATTAATGAAATGAATAATTACTCAAAGTAATTAAGGGTTTAAGGTTAATTATTTTTAGAATAATTAACTTGTAATTAAGAATAATTAATTAAATAAGATTTGATTTTAATTAATGATTAATAATTAATTAATCAAGTAATAATGGAATAATTAAGTTTTAATTAACACTTAATTATTTAATTAATTAAGGATTAATTAATGGGTTAATTAATGATTAATTAATTTGTAATTAATAATGATTTAAAATAAGTTAATTATTTTAGAAAAATAATTAATGAATTGTTAACAGTTAATGAAGGTCATTAATTGAGGATTATTTAATTAATTAATTAATATGATTAATTTTTAATAATTAATTGGATTAATTAATTTAAGGATAATCATTTGTGTAAATTGTTAAGTATAATTACTTATGGAAGTAATTAAGGAAATTAATTACTTATTATAATTAATTGAGTTTAAATTTGATTAGATTAAGTTAATTAATTCAGTTTAATTAATTTAAAATAATCATTTGATGATTTGTGAAGTATAATTACTTAATGTAGTTAAATAAAGAGAAATTACTTAGGGTAGTAATTAATGGGTAATTACTATACGTAATTGATTAAAGATGATTTGATAATAGTAGTAATTTAAGTATAATTACTTTGTGAATTAATCAAGGAATTAATTTAAGATAATTAATTATGGAGTAGTTAATTTGTTTGGTAAAGTATTTAAGGGTAGTTAATTACTGAATGGGGTTAATCAAAGGTGATTAACAATTATGGTTTGAATTAAGATTAATTACTTAATATAATTAATTTAAATAAGGTACTTAATTAAATTGTAATTAGAAATCATTAATTAATATAATTAATGATGTAATTAAGATTGATTAATTAAGATTAATTAATTAATAATAAGTGATTAAGGGTAATTAATTGATATAATTAATTAAGGATTAATGTAATTAATTATAGTTAATTAATTTGTGAAGTAATTAAGGTTAATTACTGTATTTGGTTAAGTATAATTAATTTGTAAAATTAATTAAAGGATAATTATATAAATGAAATTAAGGAATAATTAATAATAGGTGATTAATTAAGGTGATTAATTGAAAGATGATTAATTAATTAATTTGTAATTAATTAATGGTAATAAGCAAGATTTTTATTGATGATGTAATTAATTTAATTCACTTTAGATTAGTTAGGAAATGATGTAGTTAATTTAATTCACTTTAAATTAATTAAATGGTGATTATAGATCATTGCTTATATGGATGGATGATATTGTTTGCCTTGATTGGTTTGAATCTCAAATATGAGATAGATAATGTTGAGTGATTTGGATGTATTGGTTGCATTGTGATGATGATATAGATTATCTTTGATAATGATATTATGGATTATCCGTGTGATGTTGATATTGATTACCTATTGTGAATCTATGATTTATCTATCTGTGTATATAGATAATTGAATTGTTTTAAAATAACTTGGCCTTAAAAGACACGCTTTGGATTTCGATGAGACCGGGATCGGGTTTCCATATTTGGATATTCGAAAACCACATCGATCCAAATTAACGTTAGGTCGTGAATCTAAGTGGAGCAAGTGAAGACTCGAGGTGTAGGAACTATACGTCAGTATAACTCTGTGGGTGATTCTGTAATGAGTTTGATGGAATAGTACTTATAGGTTCGAGATGGTGATTTAGAGTGCAAGGGCTATGGTCATTGACTCTGAGGGTGATTCCAATACGAGTGCAACGAGATAGTGCCTTCGGTTTCGTTCGAACCCGGAACAAACTTGTATGGATTGAATGCTTTCAGAACATCGTCAGGTGGACGATGAGCATTCTAAGTGATATGTCCTATAAAGGTAATCGTAGCCTCAAGCCTCATCAACCGGGAATGGCTAAAACAGGGGAGGTGCAGCAAGGCTTCGTAGGTAGCTCCCACTGGAGAGCAAGATTTTCCCCTGTCTAGAAGTCCCTTTTTATTCGGTTGTGTGGGCGGTTGGAACGTACGCCAACTGCGGAGTTGTCTTGTTCGAAACTGTCCAGTAAGGGATGGTTCCGGTCTTATGTTGCAGGGGAGTGGGAGTGCTTTTCGGTAGGCCACGTACTGTGACGGGCGGTACCCCAGTGGCCCTGACATTGTATGGAATCCAAAATCCAATAAGCGCCAACGGTTTTGATTGTATTACCCACTTTTGTGGCTAGTAGCTGGAATTTAATCATGTAACAATTTCGGCTATTTCATATTTACTTGAAAACCCTAGACCTATTATAATATCACTGGATTTCCTATCAAATGTTTTGGTTAGCGTAAGGTAAAAACTTTTACATGTTTATGTGTAGGAAGTCTTACGTGGTACCTTTCTTTTCAAAGGATTTTCAAAGCTAAGCAACTTTACCTGTTATTCACACCAGACCTATGTCTAACCTGGAGTTTATTTTTGTTTTCATAAACTCTTGGGTACTCAAATTTTTAATAGTAGCCAAGGGATTCAGGTTAGCTTTGACGAATATCGGAGGAGCAAATGGAGCAGGAGGCTTCTACGTTGTAGATAATAGTTCCGCTGTGTGTTCTTTGTGTTGTACTTCTTTGTTGTGTTATATTGAGTTGTATAACTAGACAGGTGTTTATAACTGTCTAGTATGTGATTTTAATTCTGAGTAACTCTGATTAGTGTTGTATATTATGTAATATTTATGTTATTAATATAATTTATTCATTCCATTGATTTAGATTCTGATGTGTTGTTTCTTTCTTCTTCTCTTTCTTTCTATTCTCTATCCCTTTCTTTCTTATTAACGATGCGACTTCCTGGAGTTTGAAAGTTGGGTCGTTACAGTGGTATCAGAGCATTAGGTTGAGTGAATACCTAGGCTCTGGAGTGGTGTCTATCTTGAGAGAGCGTATTTGTAATTTATATATATGTATAGATATATTTATTTCTACCTATCCGTTGGGTTACCCGTTCAGGTTTTCCAATATAAGTTATAAATGTAGATAAGGTAGTGGGGTGTGTAACAAGACTACTACTATTGGTTGGAGTTTAAGTGTTGAGGTTGGAAGTGTATTTGTCGAGACTGTAGACCTAATACCGTCTTGAGTGAGTTTTGCTTGGAGTAAGGATTTCATCGATCTCTGAAGGTAACTTGTAAAGGTTCGGAGTCTACCTTTGAGTTGGATGAGTAGAGTTTGGATCCGTCAATTGGGCAGAAGAAATTGATGGTATCTCGATACCTCAGGAATTAGTAGCTGTGTGAAGAGACGCGGTGACTATGGATGTCTCCGAAGATTTTTCTTTGGAACAAGTTTTAGAAGTATGTTTGCTTCGATGTTGTGGCTGGGTTCAGCAGGATGTTTCTATCTGGTTTGAGACCCGAGTTTCTCGAAGAATTTTGGATTAGGAAGTCTTTGGCATCGGTATTAACAGTGCAGCTCAGAGTGTAATGTGCTGGCGAGAAGGTCTTCTGGTTCGCAGTTTTTCTGGAAGATGGAGTTCAGAAGCAGAAAAGTGGATCCATTTCTTTGATGGATTGGCTAGTTAAGCGTATGCTGTTCTTATTGGTAAAGGGAGAATAGTTTTCTTTGTATATTGGACTGGTTGATCGCAAAAGTGACTTGCGATAGTTGAGTGTTCTCTTGAGCTATGAGAAGTTTGTCCGTACCTGGAGGCTGAGTTTTCTTATCGACTAGATTCTAAGAGTGATACTAGTGGTTCAGTTTAGTAGAAGGATCAGGTGGAATCTCTGAGTTTTCTTTTATGGATCTATTGGACCATATTTCTGAGATGTGTTATCCAGTTTGTGCTCAAGTTTTTCTTCTGCTTCAGATCAGAGTTGTGCAGCGAAAGCAGTTTGGGAATGCTTTTGTTTTATCTTTTCCAGATAAGGGGAGTAAGTTGGTCTTCTGATGTTTGTGGAGTAGAGTTGGTATTCTTGGTTTGGAATTGATCTTGAGGAGATCATTCTGTTGAGAAGTTTTGGTTCTGTTTGTTTCTAGAGGAATCAACAAGGATTGAGCTGATCAGTAGAGTTGAAGGCAGCCCAGGATCATCAGAAGAGTTTTGTGGGTAAGCCTTGGTAAGTCAGCTCCGAAGTGTTTTGGATCTTTTCTGTATTCTTGTGAGGATTGGAGTTGATTTTCAAGATTAAATTGCCAGTTTTGATAACTGGGATTCAATGAGTTTCACGTATCTCTGAGGGAGTATGTGTATGATCTCTCTGGTTGTGAACCAGCAGTTCTGGAGTTTTGGTTGTTGAGTCAGACTCGTTTGTAGTCTGATATCTTGTCTAGTGTTATAGATATAGTTGTATAGGAGCTTTGTAGCTTCATAGTATTGATTTTTTAGATTCTATAGAGCGAGTATCCCGATATTTACCGGGGAAACTCATGAAAATTTTATCCAGAATTTTTCTGGATAATTAGATTTGTTTGTTTGGTTAAATTGGTGGCTATGGTTGTTATCATATGTTTGATAATATATGCTTGTGTTTTAAAATAAAATGTTAAGATAAATTATTAAATTGCCTTTGCTTTTAAATTTCGGGGACGAAATTCTTTTAAGGGGGGAGGAATGTGATATCCCGGAAATTGGGCAATATAATTTAATAATCTGTGTTTAAAAATTTATTTGATTCAATAGCTTTTGATAATAAAATTTTGAATTGATCTAACAATCATCTTATAATAAATATTTAAATTGGAAGACTTTATCATTTCAAAGCTAATTAATTATTTTTTGTTTATATATATATATATATATATATATATAATTGTATATATTGTAAATGGATAAACTTTGATTTAGAACTTAGTAAATGAATCAATTTTTAATTTTTATTTATATTTGGTAAAATTGGAAATTTGATTTAAATTTAACATTTAATTGTTCTAAACAATTTAATAAATAATTATATAGGTTATATTAAAGGAAAATCTTAGTTGTTTAGATTTATATTTTAATTAACTTGAATATGAATTTAAATTAGATTAACATTAAAAACTTAGTTGTATTTTCTTTTTAAATTATTGCTTGAATTTATATGTAAGAATTTAAAATAAAATTTACACATGATATTAATTTATTAAGTAATGGAAGTAATTTATGATATCTTTTATAAATCATTTTAAATATTGTTTAATTTGTTATTTTTAATAATAATTATAATGCTTGGTTATTAGAAACATAAATTTTGTTAGAAATAGGATTTGTTATTTTTAATTTTAATAAGTGTTATATATGCATATGTATAACTTGATTTTTAAATTGGAATTTTATAATTTAAATTTTATTTTGAATTGAATGTTTGAAAATTTAAAAGAATAAATGTTTAAAATATTTGAATAAGCTTATATTCATAATTTGTTTGTCTCATTTCCTTTTTAATAAATTAAAAGGGGAGGAACTCATTTATATACATAAGAAATAACAAATTTAGAATTAAACTTCTTATAAAACAATTTAAATTAAAGTAAAAATACTCTTAATACGTATGTTAATTCATTTATACCTAATTGACATGTGTAAGCATAACATGAACTAAAGTGACAAATGTTTAAATTTAAAACAAGTGTCCTAATTAAATCTTTTTCATTTTCTTTTAATTAAATCAAAAACTTGTTTATGTAAACATTTCTCCTCATCTTATTCTTCTTTTCTTCAAAAACTTGAGAAAGTTTTCAGATCTAAAAATATGAATTCATCTTCCATAAAACAGAGTTTATCTGTTCAAGTAAAAATCTGTAGTCCCCCTCACAAACAAATTTGATAACCTATAATCTCCTCAAACCTGAAAAGAAAAAAAAAGAAAAAAAGAAAAAAAAACATGTATAAACCTGTAACTCTTCAAATCATCAAACTGAAGTACAAGTCAAAAACCTGAAATAAATCTGCTACTTAAAGGACCTGCATACATTATTTTGGAAACTTGCAGTCCACTGTTTGAAAACAACATCCAGCTTGCATGCATTTTGTTTTCTGAAAGAATACATGCAAAATGAAATCTGGGTAGCCTACATATTTGCTGGAAAGCATTAAATCAAGCATGCTTACAAATGGAATTGGAAGCATGCATCAGGAAAGGCATTTCCAGGAAATAAGTTGCTCTGCTACTAAAATCTGTGAGTAACCTCACTCTTTTAAAAATTAAGTATGAATTTTGGTTGTTTACTTTACTCTGGAAATAAAATATGTGCATGCCATTACAAGTTCATTGCTGGTATTTATATATATATATATATGAATATGTATATAGATGTATATGCTTTTGGGAAATTTGTTCTCTGTATTTAAGTTCTAGGTTTTAAGAATGTGTTTAAAACTCCATTTTAGATTGATCTAATCTGCATTAAGGATTTATGATTAAATCAAATATGGTTATGTAATATTAATTCAAAGTTTAAGTTTTATTTAAAAAAAAATAGAAGAGGGAACCTGTAATATCTCTGGAAATAGCATATGCTACAGAACAATTTTTTTTTATATGTAAGAATTTAATTATCTAGAATTCATTGATTTAAGGTATTAAATCAATTACACAAACTAAAACTTTGAATTCTAAAACTAAATTCAAAAAAAAAAAAAAACAATTAGTTAAATTTGGGAAAGGATCACTGGTTTGTCTGGAAATGGGGTTTTAGGTTGGGATTTTCATTCTAGAAGATTTGGAGTGGCCATGGGTTGTTTCAGTGATGAAGTAATGATCATGTTTAAAAAAAATGGAAGATAATGGATTTTTGGGGTGAAGCGGTAGAAATTTGGGATTGAAGTTGTTATGCCCTAGTTTTTCAATGTTGATCAGTAAATTGATCACCGCGACTCGAATAGGTGATCGAGTCTTTCCTAATTTGAACGGGAGAAAGATGAGGTATGGAAGTTGATGTGGCCGGCGGCGTTGACTCTATGATGATCGCAATTTGGAGTTTGAGGCAAATTTCCAGTTCGACTTTTTCTTACAGTTTTGAGATCGAAGCTCGTTTTCGATTTAGGGGTTTCTGCAGTTCTTGGATGATCGGAATCATGATGGAGGAAAGCCGTCGACTTGCTCGTGGGGTTGCGAGAGGGCGGAGGTGAAGGCCGCGGCGGTGCAGGTGCACAGCGAATCTGGGTATCAGCTGATTGTTTTTAGGGAAAATGGGTTTCTTGAGTTTGGTCTCGGGTTGCATCGCGTTTTGCTCGAAGCATGTGGGTATGAGACTCGAAGGGGATGAGTTATTGGCTCGGGTATTTTGTTGATGCAGGTTTTGTTAAACCTGATAGTAACCTGAAAGATTTAATTGAATTCAAAGGGGTTTGTTCTCGAGTTTACTTGAGTTTGTTTTGAATTTTGCTCGGGTTAAGATAGGATGAAGGTCGAGTGAATTTTGTGACCACTCGAGTAGGGTTCGTATAGGGTTAGAAAACTACCTTGTTTTCAAATTTAAACTGAAGGTTAAGTTATTAAGCAAAGATTTAAAATATGTTTTAAATCTAATTTTGTATTATGGATTCAAGTTTTGATTTGAATCATAGTTGGAAATGATCAAGTATTTAAATTCAAATTTGTTTATTGTTTAAAATGTTTGTTTTTAAATAAATTTGAATTTAAATTTGGAAATTGAAATATAAAGTAATTTTTAAACAAAGTTCAAATTTGATTCAAATTTGGATTTGAATCTTTGTTTCAAATTAAATTTAAGTTTTATAAATATAAGTGTTTGAAAACAAATTTGAGTAATAATATAAAGTTTAAATGGTTTTCAATTTAAAAGGAAATTTGTTTTAACTTTTGTAAAATTTATTTTATAATATAAGTATTATTTATCATTTAAAGGTTTTAGATTGATTTTTAAAACTTGTTAAATTATAATTTAATAATTTGTATTTCATTTAAGTATTAGGGTAATTAAAAGAAAAATTGATTTATTTAATTAATGAAATGAATAATTACTCAAAGTAATTAAGGGTTTAAGGTTAATTATTTTTAGAATAATTAACTTGTAATTAAGAATAATTAATTAAATAAGATTTGATTTTAATTAATGATTAATAATTAATTAATCAAGTAATAACGGAATAATTAAGTTTTAATTAACACTTAATTATTTAGTTAATTAAGGATTAATTAATGGGTTAATTAATGATTAATTAATTTGTAATTAATAATGATTTAAAATAAGTTAATTATTTTAGAAAAATAATTAATGAATTGTTAATAGTTAATGAAGGTCATTAACTGAGGATTATTTAATTAATTAATTAATATGATTAATTTTTAATAATTAATTGGATTAATTAAGTTAAGGATAATCATTTGTGTAAATTGTTAAGTATAATTACTTATGGAAGTAATTAGGGAAATTAATTACTTATTATAATTAATTGAGTTTAAATTTGATTAGATTAAGTTAATTAATTCAGTTTAATTAATTTAAAATAATCATTTGATGATTTGTGAAGTATAATTACTTAATGTAATTAAATAAAGAGAAATTAATTAGGGTAGTAATTAATGGGTAATTACTATACGTAATTAATTAAAGATGATTTGATAATAGTAGTAATTTAAGTATATTTACTTTGTGAATTAATCAATGAATTAATTTAAGATAATTAATTATGGAGTAGTTAATTTGTTTGGTAAAGTATTTAAGGGTAGTTAATTACTGAATGAGGTTAATCAAAGGTGATTAACAATTATGGTTTAAATTAAGATTAATTACTTAATGTAATTAATTTAAATAAGGTACTTAAGTAAATTGTAATTAGAAATCATTAATTAATATAATTAATGATGTAATTAAGATTGATTAATTAAGATTAATTAATTAATAATAAGTGATTAAGGGTAATTAATTGATATAATTAATTAAGGATTAATGTAATTAATTATAGTTAATTAATTTGTGAAGTAATTAAGGTTAATTACTGTATTTGGTTAAGTATAATTAATTTGTAAAATTAATTAAAGGATAATTACATAAATGAAATTAAGGAATAACTAATCATAGGTGATTAATTAAGGTGATTAATTGAAAGATGATTAATTAATTAATTTGTAATTAATTAATGGTAATAAGCAAGATTTTTATTGATGAAGTAATTAATTTAATTCACTTTAAATTAGTTAGGAAATGATGTAGTTAATTTAATTCACTTTAAATTAATTAAATGGTGATTATAGATCATTGCTTATATGGATGGATGATATTGTTTGCCTTGATTGGTTTGAATCTCAAATATGAGATAGATAATGTTGAGTGATTTGAATGTATTGGTTGCATTGTGATGATGATATAGATTATCTTTGATAATGATATTATGGATTATCCGTGTGATGATGATATTGATTACCTATTGTGAATCTATGATTTATCTATCTGTGTATATAGATAATTGAATTGTTTTAAAACAACTTGGCCTTAAAAGACACGCTTTGGATTTCGATGAGACCGGGATCGGGTTTCCATATTTGGATATCCGAAAACCACATCGATCCAAATTAACGTTAGGTCGTGAATCTAAGTGGAGCAAGTGAAGACTCGAGGTGTAGGAACTATACGTCAGTATAACTCTGTGGGTGATTCTGTAATGAGTTTGACGGAATAGTACTTATAGGTTCGAGATGGTGATTTAGAGTGCAAGGGCTATGGTCGTTGACTCTGAGGGTGATTCCAATATGAGTGCAACGAGATAGTGCCTTCGGTTTCGTTCGAACCCGCAACGAACTTGTATGGATTGAATGCTTTCAGAACATCGTCAGGTGGACGATGAGCATTCTAAGTGATATGTCCTATAAAGGTAATCGTAGCCTCAAGCCTCATCAACCGGGAATGGCTAAAACAGGGGAGGTGCAGCAAGGCTTCGTAGGTAGCTCCCACTGGAGAGCAAGATTTTCCCCTGTCTAGAAGTCCCTTTTTATTCGGCTGTGTGGGCGGTTGGAACGTACGCCAACTGCGGAGTTGTCTTGTTCGGAACTGTCCAGTAAGGGATGGTTCTGGTCTTATGTTGCAGGGGGGTGGGAGTGCTCCTTGGTACGTTGATCTAGGCCACGTACTGTGATGGGCGGTACCCCAGTGGCCCTGCCATTGTATGGAATCCAAAATCCAATAAGCGCCAACGGTTTTGATTATATTACCCACTTTTGTGGCTTGTAGCTGGAATTTAATCATGTAACAATTTCGGCTATTTCATATTTACTTGAAAACCCTAGACCTATTATAATATCACTGGATTTCCTATCAAATGTTTTGGTTAGCGTAAGGTAAATTTTTTTCCATGTTTATGTGTGGGAAGTCTTACGTGATACCTTTCTTTTCAAAGGATTTTCAAAGTTAAGCAACTTTAACCTGTTACTCACACCAGACCCATGTCTGACCCGGAGTTTATTTTTGTTTTCATAAACTCTTGGGTACTCAAATTTTTACGAGTAGCCAAGGGATTCAGGTTAGCTTTGACGAATATCGGAGGAGAAAACGGAGCAGGAGGCTTCTACGTTGTAGATAATAGTTCCGCTGTGTGTTCTCTGTGTTGTATCTCTTTGTTGTGTTATATTGAGTTGTATAACTAGACAGGTGTTTATAACTGTCTAGTATGTGATGTAAATTCTGAAGAACTCTGATTAGTGTTGTATACTATGTAATATTTATGTTATTAATATAATTTATTCGTTCCGCTGATTTAGATTCTGATGTGTTGTTTCTTTCTTCTTCTCTTTCTTTCTATTCTCTATCCCTTTCTTTCTTATTAACGATGCGACTTCCTGGAGTCTGGAAGTTGGGTCGTTACAGGCATTGGGTACTAAATCAATTCGGAATTTTATTTCTCGATGTGGAGGTAAGGATTCTACTTCTTCAGATACGTCGGAAAACTCTCGAACAACAGGTATAGACTCCAAACTGGTTTCAGGATATCCCAAAGTATACATTAATTTATCTCTCTTTGGACTCGGATCCTCAAAAAAGATTTCAACAAAATTTCCAAGATTTGTTTTGATCGAGATCGTTCGGTTATTACAATCTAATTTAGTTTCGTATTCTGTTAGCCAATCCATTCCGAGTAAAATTTCGAATTCATTAAAATCAAGAAAAAAGAGACTGATAGGGAACCGGTAACATGAATACGAAATAGGGATGTCTCTACATCGTAGACAAAGGTTTGCAGGACCACCTACTGGGTTTTTCACACAAATGGGCTCGTCGACAAAATTGGGTTTAAGTTTTAATTCATTTACAGTTTGTTGGGAGATAAAACTATGTGTAGCTCCCGTGTCAAATAAAACTCTAACAACTTTATCATAAATAGTAAGGTTACCTTCCAAAACACCTTTTCCTTTATCTGCTTTTGAAGTTGAAGGGTCTTCCCTTATCGCATATACATTTGCCACCTTTTCTTATTTCAACACTGGGAAATCCTTAACAATATGTCCAGGCTTGTGACAATTATAGCATTCTCTGGCTCCTTGATTATTCTTCACAGATTGTTCCTTCTTGAATTGCTTCTTCGGGTTCTTGCAGTTGTTTGAATAATGCCCCTTTTCTTGGCTATTGTAACAGGTTACATTTATGGTCGAATTCCCTTGGTTGTTCCTCTTGTCCTTGCCTTGATGTGGCTTCTTACCCCCAAACTTTCTCTTCTTCCAATTCTGATTACTGGAATTTCTGCTTTCCCTTGGAATCTCTTGCATATCCAGGGTGGTGAACCGATATCCCATATCGATAAGATCAGAGAAAGATTCTTTAATGTGTGCGGTCATCCTTTCGTGATATTTCTTGTTCATCCCGTGAATAAATTTTTCATTTTTCTTTAAAGGCGTATTCACCAACTCCGGTCCGAAACATGATAATTCATTGAATTTGTTTAAGTATTCTTCAAAAGACAAGGCTCCTTTCTTTAAGTCCAGAAATTCTTGATACATTCGTGAAATTCCTGCCGATGGCAAATACCGCTTTTCGAACACCTCTTTGAACCGACTCCAAGAAAACTCTTCTTCAGGTTCTTCTATTGTGACCGTTTCCCACCAAGTTGAAGCTTCATCTTGTAGCTGCCAAGAAGCAATTAGACTCATTTGATCATCCTGCAGCTTAAGCCCCTTAAAAATCTTTTCACATGATCTTATCCAAGATTGGGCCTCAATAATTGATTCTTTGCTAGTAAAAGGCCTACCACCCAGCCTTGTGAAACTTTTATGCAAATCAGCCAGATTTGGCTGAGGCTGAGTAGGCACAACTGCTTCCGCTGAAGGAGAAACTTGACTAGCTGTGGTAGCATTTCCCTGACTCCTAGCTCTACCTCTACGCCCACTCATTCTTACTATCTGTAATTAGTAAAAAAACTTGATTTAGAGATTCGGACGAGATATCTTAAGGAATATCAGTAGTTAAAGAAAATAGACTAAGAAAATTTTTGGGGTTTCAGTCTCGGTTTATACTCATTCTAGGGTATACTTCACCCTATCTCTAATGAGCCATCTAATGTGTTATACTCCGTAGCTAAAGTTATTACTCAACCTTTAGCTCTGATACCACTTGTCACGGTCCGAAGTTCAGCTTCAAAAATCGACATTAAATACCTCACTTGTATTCGACTGCCGGAGATTCGAACGTCGAATTTCAGTTCGGATGGAGCTTATAACAACAATTAGATGAATATAAATAGCGGAAAATAAAACTGCCAACATCAATATCCTAGATACAACATCACACAATATCAATACAACAACCACACCAACATCAGAGTATTTATATACATATACAACACAACTCAAATTATCCACCACAACATAACCACAAGTGATTTCATCCCAAGAAAATCTTCAAATAGATAAAGCAATAATGAACATCCAAACTGAGACCCTCGAGATCCAAAAGTTTCAAAATATCTCCAAGTTAGAACCTTCAAACTAGTAGTCTTCAAACCATACAACTCCAAGATCCAACTAGTACCAAAACACAGAAGACCTGCTACTAGGCTGCCCGTGTGGAAATTATGGGCATCTAGAGTTTAGAAAGGAAACAATAAACTCCAGATCAGTCATGGGACTGGTATGAGTAAAAAAAAACAGTTGCTTTGAAAATAAAAGCAGTTTATTTTAAATCAAAGCAAACAACAGAATTTGAAAGAAATTCACAATGCTTTTTGAAAATGAAACTGCCATAAGACCTTCCGCCGCACACACAATGCAAACGCAGACTTGGGGAAGATTTCTTCTTATGACAGTCAAAAATGCTTAATACGAGAAAACACTTCATATATTATGATTAGTGCATAGTGTGAAAAACAATTTCGAAAGTATAATATAAATCTTAGCCAGCATAGGTACCATTATACTATGCCTACTATAGCTACCACCTGAGATGGCAGGTTATACAATTTAAAAACCGTATTGGGCTCGTATTGTTTCTTAGGATTTCCAACAAATGGTCAGGCTAAGGAACTTCTTGGGCCACATGGGTACGCCTCTGGAGGGATGTCCCGAAAACCTAACCGGATCTCTGCTAACACAAGACCGGGTTACCTCTATACTAGGTAACTACTACACGAGTATGCCATCCCCCGGTTGTAACCAACCTTTATCCGGGGCCCCAACATAAATCACAAAGGAATATATATATTTGCGATATCCACATAAGTTAAGTATCTGGGCTCCATACCATGATACCACTTCTATCCAGAAGGAAATGCACATACCCTAAAGGGCGCTACCCCCAATAACCATGCTGCATCTTTCCTGTTTCGACCATTACCGGGTTGTGAGGTACGACGAAGTCTCGTCCACAAAGCTACGCTTTTTTTACAAAAGCCATGCTTTGATCATTTAATGATCAACAAATGATCATCAACACACAGCAGCACTTAGCGTTCCACACTACCAAATGGGGAGTATATCGCTGATAACTTCAACTACATAACCTCTGAGCTCGTACGTCTCAGAGAAGGGTGTTAAGCTAAGAGAATAAATTCTCCGCCACCAACAGATATGTATTTGAAAGAAATTGGCTTTATATTTCAAAGTGTAGTATCAGACACACGACCATACAAGTCTGTTCCGGGTTCGAACAGAATGGAAGGCACTTCGTCCAATAAAGGAAGAAGTCCTTGCAAATCCGGGCGTCTACAATCCCGATCGGACTTCCCATCTCTAAGGGAATCCCTATACCGGATCAACTCGGTGCAGAGACAATCGATAGGTTATCCTAACGTTTTCGAAGATACCCGGTATTCACCACCTGTCTTTAATTGCTCTTCATTCGTCGAATAACTATTCAGAATGGGTTATATGACACAAAGGTCCTTTCCTGGCTATTCCGAATAGTGTGCGTCAATTTTAAAACATGTGAATATGTCATCCACAAAGATTCATAGGTTCGATGTGGGTTTCGGATAACCAACAAGAATCCGACTCCCTGTCGCATCAAAATTTAAAAGCCGTTTTACGGGCCAAAGGGTTTCACATAAAAATATAGGATCACAGCTCAGCACAAACAATTCATATCGCATAGCATCACAATTACAATCAGAGATATCAATTAATACCTATCATACAATAATTATCAAGCATACACAGCTACGGTGAAACAATTTTGTGAATTAAACTAATTAATCACGTAATTAATTACATTCATCATCTTTAAATTAATGATTGATTTATTCTTAATTAAAATTGGTTAAATCTTTAATCATCTTCATAATTTAATCATTCATAATTTTATTATCCTAATTAATTCATCTTTAGTTGCTCATTAATTTAAATCTTAATTATTTGTTCTTTAATTAATTAACTTTTAAATTATAGAGTGGTTATAAATCATTAATTTTTCAGTCATTACAAATAAATTTGTTTTTAAGTTAAAATTTTGAATATGTGATTTACTTCTTGAATATTTTATCAAGTTGAATTTTTAACATTTTATTTTAAAATATAAGTTTTGAAATCCTTCATTTATCTCAATTAATTTTTTTTTTCAAAACAATTCAAACTCATGTTTCAAAAATTTCCAAACTTGAGTTTTCTTTTTTCTGTTTTAAGCCTGACCCGAGACTTCCCCGAGTTGCCTCCCGAGATGAATGCTCTCCCACTTTGAGTTTTACCCCAAATCGACCCGTGTGACAAAATCTTTTCAAAAATTGTTTAAGTTAAAAAAACTACCCCGATTCGACGCCAAATCTCTCGAGCCCGACTTCGAGTCTTCGCCACGATTCCCCGAGCAATGCTTCGAGCAGCCTGCATCCCTTCCCAACCATTACAACTGATACTACCACCTCTCGTGTGTACGTGCACCAGCACCGGAGGCGACTCCGACCACTGGCGAACATCCCCGCACGTCAACCACCAACCCAGCAACCATCACCAGTCATTGAAATGCCCTATCTCCCCTCGAATTGAAATCGAGCCACTCATCAAAAAAACTGGAATCCACTACATAGCTAAATCCACCTCGACCTCGCGACGCCGACCGCCTGGCCTCGTGCCACCGGGTCTACACCATCTCTGATCACCCACCAAGCTATTCCAAGAATCTCATCCAACTCGATGCGCCCGAGATCATCAACGACTCATTTTTCACCCTAGAATAAAACTAGGTTTAGGAACCTAAACCTATTCGCCATTGACGCCACGATGGTCAAGCACCTCTCCGACCATTTTTTCCTGTCTTTCCGGTCACCCACCCATCTCCAGACGAAGCCAAGACACCCCCGATCACCTAGGTCGAACGGAATTTCCCAAAATGAATTTTCCAGTCATTCCTAAATTCCTACCTCAATATTGAATTAGAAATTTTGATTCCAGTTTTAAAAATCATGGTTTCCAAAATGAGTTCAAGTTATAATCCTGAATCAATAAATTTTGATACTGGAATTTTATTATATTTGAGCCTTTTTCCTGTAATTCCCAGATTTCTTGAAGTCTTTGCTATGGTTTAACTTTAAATTATTTTTAAGGGTTGAATACTGTTGAAACGAACATCTTTTGTTTAGAAGATATTGTCTGATATGATTCAGAGAGTTGGGGAATGATTTTTAAACAAATGAAATGGCCCGTGAGCCTGGAAGTTCATCTTTTGTCTGGCTTTTATCAATACCCAGCTTCTTCATAAAAAAAACAGTTTCCAAAACTCAAAACAATTATACAAACACATTTTCAAGCATACAAAACTAATTAACTTCATCCATATTCCACATGTGTCAGATTTTGGGGTGTTTCATGTTTCAGAAAAAAAATAGAGGGGTTGAACTGGATCTGAGGTTTAAAACTAATAACAGGAAGGTACAAACCCTACATACATACAGATAGGAAAAGCAACGTCAACAAAGTGATTCATTTGCATCATATATTTGTTGCTTAAGCCCTTTTTTTTAAAAAAAAGAAACGGGGAAGAGGAATTTTAAAACTTCACTGTAACTAAAGTGTTACAGGAAGACAGAGACAGAAAAACAATGTTTTCCAGGGAAATCAAAACACAATCATGCTCATTCATTCCATTCAAAACTATGTCATCTATGCAGAGATTCAAACACAACAATTTTAACAAAATATAGGTTTACTCACTTTTTTTCAAGAGAGTTCCCTGATGCTCTTTCGAAACAGAGACGAGGCTGGCAAATTCTTTTCTACTTGATTTTGAAATTTAAATCTGCAACTTGAAGTTATAACTTTTTGTTTAATCACTGTTGCATGCTCTTGTTTATTCAATTTATTAATATCAAAACAAGGATTTGAATTTACTTACAGTTTTGATTTTTTTAAACGTAACAAAGAACATGAACTGCTGCCTGGAAAACTGCTATAGGTTTAGCTTTTGATTCTTGACCTTTTGCTGCAAATAATTGATTAATTCCATTGGTTAATTTCCTGTTTTCACTCATGTTTAACAGACTCAAATTTAACTTCTTTAAAAAAAAATTACTTACAGTTGGAATTTGCAACAGAGGAGTCTTTTCTTTTTATTTCGGCAATTAGAAACCAAAAGTAGATTTAAAGCTTTGATCTTTATTTTATTTTTCCCTGCAATTGATAGAAAGTTATTGTATTAGTCTTGCCTTACTACAGATCATAACTTCAAATTCAAAGTTAAAAATGTTACTTACCTTAAAAAAAATCTTTCCAGATTTGCACTGCCTAAACCAGAGGCTTCCCCTTTATGACAAATCTGCAGTTTTTTTTAATTTGTTGTTGAAACTTGATTAAAAATCATAATTTTAAAACTATAAAGTTTTAAAACAAAGCTTACCTGAAGATGAATGTATCACTACAGTTGATATTTCCAGAAAACACTTCAGATTTTATTTACTTTTGAATTAAGGAAGAGAGCATTTTTTTTCTTTTCTGGTTTGATGGTTTCTTTTTTTATCGTTGATACAATTTAGATTTTTTTTTCTTTTGATGATGATAGTTTTCTGGTATAAAAATAAAGATAAAAGATATTGTATAAGTTTGTTTGCTTAAAAAATAATAATAATAAATAAATACTTAAGAAAAGAAATTATTAAAAAGGACACTTGTTACTTTTCTTCTTTTATTGAATTACACTTGTCACTATGTTAATTAATTTAACACTTGTAACAAATTTTTTCTCCTTTTATTAACAAAGTATTTTACACCATTAAACTTGTATTTGTACTTACATTTTTTTATTAAAGACATCATTTTTTTTGTGTTAATACATATTATTAAAAGAAAGTGTTTTGAATTTTACATATTAAATAATTCCTATAGATATGTGTATATAAATGAAAATTATTTTACCAAACACTTTATTTTAAAATTCAAATTCAAATTGAAAATCTATTCAATATATAGATTCAAATCTACCCATGTATGCACACATACACATGTATATTTATATATATGAATAAAAGTTAAATTTAACGATTAAAAACTTTTAATGATTCAAAATTTTCAAACTTAAAAGAAATTTGAAATTCTTATTCATTTACATCATCATTTATTTATTTATTTATTCTTTATTTTATAATTTGAACTTTTCAATTTTTTTTATCATAAAAGTTCTACATTTATGAATTTTAAATTGATGAATTTTGGTATGTTCCAATTAACACTTGGATTATCAAAAATAATTCAGTTTATATAAATCAAGTTCTATTTCGAAATGCCTGTTAACCGAATTCAAATTTTTAAAGAAATAAAAATCATTAAATTTAACAAATCCGATGTCCGTATATAATTTTCTAACCTAGGGTCAAGTGATGCAGATATTTATCATTTCAATCTGCAGTTTAAATTTTTACGGCTATATCATTTCAAACCACAATCCTGAATTAAGTAAAATCCATAAAATCACTCAAGTCTATCATTTCAACCCATAATGATTTTTCCCTAATCTATAGATCGTTCGGATATGTATCAATTCAACCCATAAGAAACTTCCAGTGTTATACAATATAAGTAATACAACATCTAATCGTCCAATATCAACAATCAAACATCCGTCACAATCATCATCCAAATCAATCAATAACATCAATAGATAGCCAATCATCAATAACAGATATTAAACTAACAAAATTAAATTCAATATTAAATTAAATGATGATTAAATGCAATAAAAATAAAATTTAACTAGAATGACAATTTAAATATACCAACATCGATCAATAAATTTCTAATCACATCATAAATTTAGTTTAACTAACCTAAGATAATCTAGTAGTTGTAAGTGGGTCAAAACACCCACCTTCAATTTTAAATCGAATTAAAATCCAAACTAGGTCCCAAATTTCAACAGTTTAGAATTCGTCTACGCCAGCGTCAAAATGTCCGTAATTTCGATACGATCCCAATGGAGAATATCACGCGTGAATCCAAGTTCGTATGCAAAAGTTAATAACGTTAGAAGATTGGAAAATTTCGACTTCGGGTCTTACTTCGTGTCGCCGCCTCAATTACCCAGTGCTTGCTTTGAGTTTTTGCCAAAATGACCCAAGACCCGAGTCATTTGGCTCCTGACCCGAAGTCGCTCTAGGGGTTGTGCCTCTGGAACTCGAAGCGCATCCAGATCTGCCTTGTTTGGCCTCGAACTCTCTCTGACCCTAAGTCGCTATAGGCTTTCTCCTCTGAAACTTGAAGTAAACCTCTTCCTGACTCGAAGTAAACCTGGAGCAATTTTTTTAATTTAGGTATTTGAATTTGGGAATAAGGTTTGAGAAGGAGAAAGAAGATGTATGTACGAAAATAATAATATGAGAAACAACTAGGGTTTATAACAACCAAATATAGGCAGGGTTGGATCGAAACGACTACGCGACCCAAAAGTTCGTTCTAACCCTGAAACGAAAATAGGTCATCCTATATATATAAATGGATGTTCTCGATATTTTTAAACTCAATGGAACAGGTTTCAAGTCCTAATTCCATCGTATGAAGTTTTCTTAAAATCAGCTTATTTCAAATTGATTTCTAGCGTTTCGAGCCCGTACGATCAAACGACAAGTCCGATCATTACAAAATTTGAAATCCTACAATAATTCACCATTACGGATCCGATGAAACTAGCTTCGTCGAAATTCGAGACAGTGGCCAAAATGGCTATTTTCACGTTAATTAAGTAAATTAATGTTAAATTAATCAATCACTTTTTAATTCAAATTTGATAGTTAAAAAATTTCATCACTTTTAATCACTTGGACACTTATAATGAATTAATACAATTTTATATAACAATTCAGTGTTGGTTATTGAACTAATTACAGTGTTCAATTTCTACTGTAATTAAGTCTAATTAATTATAATTTAATCCCAGTAAATTGATTCAATTTGATTTCAATCTTTATATTCAATCAATTATTACTCTAATAGTATAGTTAGTATTTGTTGATATCTTATTTCACTAATATGCTGCAATTTCCATCTTTTATTTGTATTGACTACTATATTTCCTTTATATTGAATTTTGTCAATTTTATTATAATTTAAAGTATCAATAAATTAATTTGTCCTTGTTTCACTCTTTTATTTCCATTAATTATTGCCTTGCAAACAAATTTAACATTTCTATACATTGTATTACATTCACATTTTGCAGTTATTGTCTTAAATCACATTAATGTAACATTTATTTACGTTTATTTGTAATTGATCAATTAAATTGGTAACAAATAATAATTATCATCATTTCTACATTTAATAGCATGTGTAAGTTAATATTTACCACCAATTGTTATAACAACTTATACAACACTACTCTTATCAATTACAATTAATTACATCTATTTCATTAATTAATCACTTTTAGCTATCAATTATTCTTTATATCCAATTATCAATTAATGCACATATTACTATAATTTATTCACAATCTATATCAATTTTAACTCTCAATCATTTTAACTAATTGGAATTTCATTCAAAGCAATTATAAATTACCTTAAATTAATACTATTACATTTCATTTCAGTTATCTTCTTTTTATTTAACTCACAAATTTTTATTTCTTCCAACATTAAATCATGATATCTTATTAAATTAACAATTTTTAATTATCGAAAATTTATAGGTCGTTGCATGAAAAAAAGTATTTCATTACCTTCATTGATGATTGTACAAGGTACTATTATGTGTATCTCCTTATAAGTAAGGGCGAAGCATTCGACATGTTTAAAAGTATAAATCAGAAGTTGAAAATCAACTCAACAAGAAAATAAAAGCTTTAAGAAGTGATAGAGGAAGAGAATATGAATTTCGCTTTGATGAATTCTACACCGAACATGGCATTATACACCAAACTACAGCCCCGTATTCATCTCAATCTAATGGTATAGCCGAACGGAGAAATAGAACCATTAAAGAAATGATGAATATCTTGATAATTAGTTCTGGCTTGCAAGATAACTTCAAGGGAGAAGCCATTTTTTCTACAAATCATATTTTAAGTAAGATACCATGAAAGAAAACATCTAAATCTCCGCATGAACTTTGGAGAAATATACCACCATCCTACAAATACTTAAAAGTATGTAGGTGCCTTGCGAAAATAGTGGTACCTAAATAAAAGAAAGTCAAAATTGGACCAAAAACAATTGATTGTGCATTCATTGGATATGCACAAAACAGTCGCTTATCGGTTTTTTGTACAAAAATCCAAAATTGATGATATTCACGTAAATACCATCATTGAGTCGAGAAGTACTAGATTTTTCGAGCACGTATACCCTTTAAAGCAGGGTACTGAAAATTTTCCTCAAAAGAGACCAAGGGAAATTGAAATCTCCAACGCTCCTGAGAATACTGAACAAAATATTGATAATGATCAGCAAAATAGTGCTAATCAACAAGAGGAAGAACCAAGATGAAGCAAAAGATCAAGGACATAAAAACCTTTAGTCCAGACTTCTACACATTAACGTTAGAAGACAATCCATTAACATACAAACAAGCTATGTCCTCCACCGATGCTCCTTATTGGAAGGAGGCCATTAATAATGAAATTAAATCCATTTTGGCAAATCATTCATGGGAATTAGTTGATTTACCTCAAGGATGCAAGACCTTGGGTAATAGATGGATATTTAAGAAGAAATTGAAACCTGATGGTTCAATAGACAAGTATAAAGCTTGACTTGTGGTTCAAGGTTTCAGACAAAAGGAAGACCCGGACTATTTTGATACATATTCTCCGGTAGCTAGAATAACATTAATAAGAATGCTGATAGCAATCGCATCCACGCTCGATAGAAATACATCAAATGGATGTAAAGACAACATTTTTCAATGGAGAACTGGAAGAAGAAATATACATAAAACAAACTGAAGGTTTCCTAAAAACTGGAAATGAAAGTAAGGTTTGTAGATTAAAAAAATCACTGTATGGGCTTAAACAAGTGCCTAAATAATGGCAAGAAAAATTTGATGAAAATTTGATATTAAATGGATTTCATATGAATGAATGTGATAAACGTGTCTATTCTAAACATACAAATATGGGATATGTCATTGTATGTCTATATGTAGATGGTCTACTAATATTTGGAAGCAATAAGGGGATAATAAAATCTACAAAAGATATGCTCACCAGATTTGATATGAAAGATTTGGAATCGCTGATGTGATACTTGGTGTAAAAATACGTAAAACCAACCAAGGATATGTGTTGTCCCAATCTCATTACATTGAGAAAATATTTGAAAAGTTTAAACAACACAATATAATATCAGCAAAAACACCCATAGATTTGAACCAAAAATAGGTTGAAAATAGCGGAGATAGTATTTATCAACTTGAGTACTCTCGCATACTAGGCATCATTATGTACGTAATGAACTGCATTAGGCTTAATTTAACATATGATGTAAGTAAATTCAGCAGATATACTAGAATCCAGGAAAGAATCACTGGAAAGCTATAATTCGAGTACTAGGATACTTAACGTATACACAAAGTCATGTACTACATTATGATAGGTATCCATCTTTAATAGATGGGTATTGTGATGCAAAACTGGATAACTGGTTCATCGGATACAAAATCCACTAGTGGATATATGTTTACCTCAGTGGGGCAATATCTTAGAGATCCTCTAAACAAACTTGTATAACAAGATTAGCCATGGAATCAGAATTTATTGCCTTAGACAAACCGTAGAAGAAGTGGATTGGCTTCGAGGTTTCTTAGAAGGTATTCCGAATTGGGAAAAACCTGTACCACTAATAAGCATACATTGTGATAGCCAATCAGCTATTGGAAGGGCTAATAGTAAGCTTTATAATGGCAAGTCTAGACATATTCATTGTAGACATAAAACTGTTAGACAACTTCTCTCCAATTGGGTTATAACAATTGACTACGTAAGATCAAATGATAACATTGCAGATCCACTAACAAAAGGTTTACCTAGAGAGAATGTTAAAATCTTATTGACGGAAATGACGTTAAGGTCCATAAACTAAAAGGTTTCTTTAAACGGAAACCTCATTTAGCTGACAGGAGATCCTAAGATCTAGGTTCAGAAGGACAACTAAGTTTAGATAAAATTGATAGCGCTGTAAATATTCAAACCATTCCTATGATAAGTCAGTGCACTACTCGCCAGAGAACTGGATAACTTTTGATACTTTTACTGATGTCTTTACTTAGTAATATTAAGAACCAAGTGGATTATTGTGAAAAAAAACTCTTTATAGTATCACCTACGTAAGTGCGAAGGCGCCGCTTCAAGGAGAACTGTAAGGCCAAATTCTCCAAGCACTCACGAGACCAAGCTGGTGTTCATGGTAAAAGACGAACACAAACACATAACCAAGGAAGATTGGAAACACTTACTGTGTGTTGTCTATTTTAGATTTACACAAAAGGCTTACAGTTCAAAGAAAATCTTAGTCCACTAATTCGCTCATAAGTCAAAAGGATGAACACTAGGAAAGTTCAAGGCCAATGTGTTACTTTAACTACGATAAATGTTTGTAAAAAATTAAAGAAAAAATTGAGCAATTACTTATTCATGTGGGGGATTGTTAGAAATGGATGAGCATTTCATTGGAAAATGTGAAGCCAATGCCTTCACCATGTGGGGGATTTTTAGAAATGGATGAGCATTTCATTGGAAAATGTGAAATGCCTTCACATTTCCCAATGAAATGCTCATTCATTTTTAACAATCCTAATGCCTTGGGAAATGAATAATCGTACATCTTTGAATAAAATAAACATTTTGTGTTTATATACTAGATGTGGACACAATTATAATTATTATGAGACAAGGAGGGACATAGCCATGATGGGTGGTGCAATCCACCACCCCGCACGTGCGCGTCCACGCCTAGGACGAATGGGCGTTTGAAATGAATTAGAGACACTTAGCACTTGGCAGTTAGCTTGGTTGTTCAGACCCGAACAATTTTTTTTTGTCCATTCAAACTCAAATGGTCGTACAGCATGGTATAGGGTCGCAACCTTTCCAATAGTCGCAATCGTTTGAACAGACACCTATTACCTAATAGGCACTTCCCTATGACAATATATAGATAGAAGGAAAACACTCGGGAGTGAGTGCGAAGGCGTCGCTTCAGGGAGAATTGTAAGGCCGAATTCTCCAAAGCACTCATGGGACCAATCTGACGTTCATGGAAAAAACGAACACAGACAGAGAACCAAGGTGGATTAGAAACACTTATTGCGTGTTGTCAATTTTAGATTTACACAAAAGACTTACAGTTCAAAGACAACATAATCCACTTATTCGCCAGTAAGTCAAAAGGATAAACGCTAGGGAAGTTCAAGGCCAATGTGCTACTTTAACCGATATGATAAATGTTTCACACAATTTTAAGAACAAATTAAACAAATACTCATTCATGTAGGGGATTGTTAGAAATGAATGAGTTGTATTGGAGAACGTAAAGGCATTAATTCTCTTAGAAGTTGAATAGTCCCACATCTTAGAATAAAATAAACTATTCATGTTTATATACAAAGATGTGGACACTATGACATATAGGGAAATAAATACACAAGCCATGATGGGTGGTGCGACGTACCACCATGTACATGCACACTCGTGCCCGATCCCGAACCTGCACCCACATCCGCGGTGTGGACGAATGGGCATTTGATGCGTATTAGAGGCACTTAGCAATTTGCAGTTGGCAGTTGGCTTGGCATGGCTGTTTAGACCAAACAGTTATTATTTCTTTCCATTTGAATTCAAACGATCGCACCGCCTGGTAAAGGGTCGCAACCTTTCCAACAATCCCATCCGTTTGAACAGGAACCTATTACCGAATAGGTGCACCTCCCCATGCCTATATATAGGCAGATAGAAAACAGTAAAACATAATTAAGATTTCTGCATTTTTCTTTCTACCCGTAGCACTCTATTCTTAAAATACACTCTCTTGAGTTCGTTTTGCTTTGCGATTGTTGCGCAGCATCGTAGAGAAGGTCTGTTTCATCTTGGGAAACAATTGCTCGATATCCTTAAGTGCCGTAGAGGGAGTAATATTGTTTTAAGGAAACAGTTTCAAACACTGGACTTGGATATTACAATCGGTACATTATTTACTGCTTTAATTATTAACTACATGGTTCTACTCGTAACATTTTTACGACGAGCCTGTGACAGTTTGTTGTTGTTGCAATTTGCAACATAATTGTAACAGTTTCGTAACACTTTTGTTGTCATTGTTAACAATTGTGTATACAGTTTCATAACGCTTTTCTGACGTTACCGTCTAAAACATTAGTAACACTTTTCAGCTGTTTCTATATAACAATTTCGTAACACTTTTCTGAGATTACGAGGAACAATCATGAAACAATATTGATTTATTGTTCCCTATTTTTTAGACGAAAATGTCTAATGAAAGCAACAATTCTTCACCAACACAGACCGTAATTACTATTCCGTCTACAAATGTGGTTTCAACAATGGCGCTGTCTCATGGAGAACGGCCGAAAAAGTTCATAGGGATGGACTTCAAACGCTTGCAGCAAAAGATGCTATTTTACTTGACGACTTCGGGCCTTGCAAAAGTTTCTTACAGAAGATACTCCCGTAGTCGAAGAATTAGAACCCGATGCAAGAAAAGTTGAAGCCTTGAATGTCTGGAAGAGTTCTGACTTTATATGCAAGAACTACATATTAAACGGGCTCGACAACAGCCTATACAATGACTACTGTACTGCTCGAATGTCCAAAGAACTTTGGACGGCATTAGAGAAGAAGTGAAAAACCGAAGATGCGGGCATGAAGAAGTTCATAGTAGGGAAATTCCTTGACTTCAAAATGAATGATGCAAAGACCGTTATCAACTAGATTCAAAAGTCACAAGTCATCATTCACGAACTGCACGATGAAGGAATGACTCAAAGCGAATCCTTTCAGGTTGCCGCTGCAATTGAAAAGCTTCCTCCATCATGGAAAGATTTCAAAAACTATCTTAAGCTCAAGCGTAAGGAGATGACAATGAAGGAACTTGTAATCCGATTGAGAATCGAGGAAGATAAATGAAAATCTGAGAAAAAGACTTTGCATATTATGGTTGCCAAGGCAAATGTAATCGAGTCACAGAAACCCAATAAAAGGAAACATGAGCATCCTCCTAAGAAATCAAAGAAATTTCAGGGTTCATGCCATAGTTGTGGAAAGAAATGACACAAAGCTATCGAACGTCGCGCACCCAAGAAAAAGAAATCAGTAGAAAACATGGCTGACATCTCAGAAGGTGTTTTTGATGTGGACTTATGTGCAGTAGTGTCCGAAAACAACCTTGTTGGTGACTCGAAGGAATGGTTTGTAGACATAAGAGCCACACGGCACATATATGCAAATAAGTGGATGTTGAAAACCTACAAAACTGCTACCGAGAACGAATGACTTTTTATGGATAATTTATTCGCATAAAAAGTCAAAGGCAAAGGAACGATTGTACCAAAAACGACTTGTGGAAAAGAATTTACTTTGGCAGATGTTTCTTCATGTTCCAGAGATTCGCAAGAACCTGATTTCCAGATCGCTGCTTAGCAAGCATGACTTCAAACTCACTTTTACTTCTGATAAGTTTGTGTTGTCAAAGAATGGAGTGTATTTAAAAAGTGGATATGTTTGTGATGGTTTATTTAAGGCAAATGGAACACTATTGTACCAAACAATGATATGAATAAAATTGAATCTTTTGCTTATATTGTTGACTCCTCTAATATATGACACTCTAGATTAGGTCATGTAAATTTCGATGCCTTACGAAAATTGATTAATCTAGACTTTATACCAAATTGTAACATAGATTCCAACTATAAATGTCAAGTTTGTGCAGAAGAAAAAATGACAAGAACCTCGTTTCATCATGTTGAATGAGAAACCGAACCTCTAGAGCTAATACACATAGATATATGTGACTTAAAAATGTGTCAAACTAGAGGTGAGAAAAGGTATTTCATTATCTTCATTGATGATTGTACAAGGTATTGTTACGTGTATCTCCTTAGAAGTAAGGACGAAGCATTCGACATGTTTAAACAGTATAAAACAGAAGTTGAAAATCAACTCAACAAGAAAATAAAAGCTTTAAAAAGTGATAGAGGAAGAGAATATGAATTTTCCTTTGAGGAATTCTGCGCCAAATGTGGTATTTTACACCAAACTTTAGCCCCGTATTCACCTCAATCCAATGGTATAGCTGAACGGAAAAATGCAACCCTTAAAGAAATGATGAATATCTTATTAATTAGTTCTGGCTTGCCAGATAACTTCTAGGGAGAAGCTATTCTTTCTGCAAATCATATTTTGAATAAGATATCACGAAAGAAAATGTCTAATCTCCTCAAGGACTTTGGAAAAATAGACCACCATCCTACAAATAATTAAAAGTGGGGTTATCTTGCGAAAGTAGAGGTACCTAAACCAAATAAAGTCAAAATTGGACCAAAAAAATTGATTGTGCATCCATTGGATATGCACAAAACAGTATTGCTTATCGGTTTTCATTACAAAAATTTGAAATTGATGATATTAATGTAAATACCATTATTGAGTCGGGAAATGCTAGATTTTTCGAGCATGTATACCCAGGGTACTGAAATTTTTTCCTCAAAAGAGACCAAGGGAAATTGAAATCTCCAATGCTCTTGAGAATACTGAACAAAATATTCATAATGATCAGCAAAATAATGCTAATCAACAAAAGGATGAACCAATGAGAAGCAAAAGATCAAGGACATTAAAAACCTTTGGTCCAGACTTCTACACATTTATGTTAGAAGACGATCCACTAACATACAAATAAGCTATGTCCTCCACCGATGCCCTTTATTGGAGGGTGGCCATTAATAGCGAAATCGAATCCATTTTGGCAAATCATGCATGGGAGTTAGTCAATTTACCTCAAGGATGCAAGACCTTGGGTAATAAATGGATATTTAAGAAGAAATTGAAACCTAGTGGTTCAATAGACAAGTATAAAGCTTGACTTGTGGTTGAAAGTTTCAGACAAAAGGAAGACCTGGACTATTTTGATACATATTCTTCGGTAACTAGAATAACATCAATATGAATGCTGATAGCAATTGCATCCACGTTCAATTTAGAAATACATCAAATGAATGTAAAGGCAACATTTTTAAATGGAGAATTGGAAGAAGAAATATACATGAAACAACATGAAGGTTTCCTAAAAACTAGAAATGAAAGTAAGGTTTGTAAGTTAAGAAAATTATTGTATAGGCTTAAACAAGCGCCTAAACAATAGCATGAAAAATTTGATGAAAATATGATATTAAATGGATTTCATATAAATGAGTGTGACAAATGTGTCTATTCTAAACATACAAATATGTGATATGTCATTGTATGTCTATATGTAGATGATCTACTAATATTTGAAAGCAATAAGGAGATAATAAAATCTACAAAAGATATTATTTCCTCCAGATCTGATATGAAAAATCTACAAGGTATTGTTGCGTGTATCTCCTTAGAAGTAAGGACGATGCATTCGACATGTTTAAACAGTATAAAGCAGAAGTTGAAAATCAACTCAACAAGAAAATAAAAGCTTTAAGAAGTGATAGAGGAGGTGAATATGAATTTCCCTTTGAGGAATTAAGCGCCAAACATAGTACTATACACTAAACTACAGCCCCATATTCACCTCAATCCAACGGTATAGCCGATTGGAAAAATATAACTCTTAAAGAAACGATGAATGCCTTATTAATTAATTTTGGCTTGCCAGACAACTTCTATGTAGAAACTATTCTTTTTGCAAATCATATTTTGAATAAGATATCACGAAAGAAAACATCTAATCGCCCCCACAAACTTTGGAAAAATAGACTGTCATCCTACAAATACTCAAAAGTGTGGAGGTGTCTTGCGAAAGTACAGGTACCTAAACTAAAGAAAGTTCAAAATTGGACCAAAAAAATTGATTGTGTATTCATTGGATGTGCACAAAATAGTATTGCTTATCGGTTTTGGTACAAAAATCTGAAATTGATGATATTCACGTGAATACCATCATTGAGTTGAGAAATGCTAGATTTTTCGAGCATGTATAACCTTAAACAGGGTACTAAACATTATCCTCAAAAGAGACCAGGGGAAATTGAAATCTCCAATTCTCTTGAGAATACTGAATAAAATATTGATAATGATTAGCATAATAGTGCTAATCAACAAGAGGAGGAACCAAGGAGAAGCAAAAGATCAAGGACATCAAAACCTTTGATCCAAACTTCTACACATTTATGTTAGAAGACGATTCATTAACATACAAACAAGCTATGTCCTCCACCGGTGCCCCTTATTGGAAGGAGGCCATTAATAACGAAATAGAATCCATTACGGAAAATCATACATGGGAATTAGTTGATTTACCTCAAAGATGCAAGACCTAGGGTAATAAATGGATACTTAAGAAGAAATTAAATCCCGATGGTTCAGTAGACAAGTATAATGCTCGACTTGTGGTTCAAGGTTTCAGACAAAAGAAAGACCTGGACTATTTTGATACATATTCTTCTGTAACTAAAATAACATCAATAAGAATGCTGATAGCAATCACATCTACGCTCGATTTAGAAATACATCAAATGAATGCAAAGGCAGCATTTTTAAATGGAGAATTGGAAGAAGAAATATACATGAAACAACCTGAAGGTTTTCTAAAAACTGGAAATGACAGTAAGGTTTGTAGATTAAGAAAATCACTGTATGAGCTTAAATAAGCGCCTAAATAATGGCATAAAAAATTTGATGAAAATATGATATTAAATGGATTTCATATAAATGATTGTGACAAATGTGTCTATTCTAAACATACAAATATGGAATATGTCATTGTCTTTCTATATGTAGACGATCTACTAATATTTGAAAGCAATAAGGAGATAATAATATCTACAAAAGATATGCTTTCCTCCAGATCTGATATGAAAGATCTGGGAATCGCTGATGTGATACTTGGTGTAAAAATAAATAAAACCAAACAAAGATATGTGTTGTCCCAATCACATTACATTGGGAAAATACTTGAAAATTTTAAACAACACAATATAATATCATCAAAAACACCCATAGATTTGAACCAAACTGGGTTAAAAATAGCGGTGATAGTATTTATCAACTTGAGTACTCTCGCATACTAGGCAACGTTATGTACGTAATGAACTACACTAGGCCTGGTATAGCATACTAACAATCCAGGAAAGCTGTTGAATCATTAGTTTTTGATTCATGACAAAGCAAGAAAAGGAGAATTCACAACAAAAAGAAAATGGACTATGGCTATATCATCAAAGATTTTTCATCTATGCTTTCACTCTCTAGTATGTATGATTGAGTCTTAGAATTATGTTAAAATCTATCCTCAAGTAGTCCGCACTTCATATGTCACATAAAAATCAAAACAGAAGCATACTTATAAAAATGTCACAGCCAATCGACTGACCAAACCCAACCAGTCGACTGACTGTGTACATATACGATATGCACTGTTTATTTTTTAAATATATTGCATAGTCAGTCGACTGACCAAGAACGACCGGTCGACTGACCTGAGACCAACTGCCATATTTTCGAAAAGACATCTTCTTCTCCGAAAGGATGCAACCCTTCTCTGAACGGAAATAGTTGCTCCTTTTCGTCAGAACCCTTCACCAATGGCAGTAACTCTTCAACTACTATATATAGATACTCCCAAACACTTCATACTTACTGATTTTCATTTCTAACTATCTAATACTCTTCTTGTGCTATAATCTTTGCATTCAAACAATGAACATACTTTCTACTGCTTTGAATCTACAGATAACTTTCTTAATATTTGATTCTTAGCATTACCTTCTCTTCATATCTTCACATACATTTCATATATACTTGAGGATTTGATTATAGGAGGCTTGTACTATCAGAGACAAATTAGTGTTATCAAGAACACATAGTGTCAGACATTCTTTATATTAGTGAAGTCCTCTTCTGCTGCTTAGGCGAATATCCTGTTCTGTTGCTCAGGTGTCTGTTCTATTGCTCAGACTGTATACCTGTTCCTCCGGGTTAACTGAAGATTGTTGTTAGTTAAATTCCAGAAGGAGTCTGGGACTGGACGTAGGACGGTGCTCCGAACCAGTATAAAATCACTGGTGTCATTTTACTATACTACTTTTATATTCTGCACTATTTATACTCTGTGTTACTTTTATCCGTATTACACGATCCTAAGTTATAACTAGCTACACAGGAGTCACTTTCATAACTAGCTACAAAGTAGTCACTTTCATTTGGTATCAGAGAGAGGCATCTTATAACCGTTACAAAGTTATCTGATATCTTGCTAATATGGAAAACAACACCACTAATACTAGTTTTATTGAAGGTCAATCCACTGCACGACCTCCATTCTTTAGTGGTTTGAACTATAATTATTGGTCTACTCGTATGCGAATCTATATGCAATCTAATTGTTTTGAATCATGGAATATCACACAGAATGAATACACTCTTCCTACTGAAGAATATTCCACTTAGTCAAACACACAAAAATTAGATGCAATTGCCAATGCTAAAGCTATGAACATGTTATTTTATGCTCTAGATAGAAATGAATTTAATCGTGTTAGCATGTGTCAAACTGCTTAACAAATATGGAGAATGCTTAAAATCACTCATGAAGGAACTAACAAAGTCAAACAAAGAAAAATCTCCATGCTCAAAAATCAGTTTCAAAACTTTAGAATGAAACAAGATGAATCCATCAATGATATGTACTCTAAATTTCAAGATATCTATCATTCACTATTAAGATTAGGAGAAAAGTACACTGATTTTGATATTGTATCCAAAATCATAAACTCTTTAATGGATGAATGGGAAAGAAAAGTCTTGGCTATTGAAGAAGCTAATGACCTCTCTACCATAAAACCTGAAGAGTTAATAGGAAATCTAATGTCCTATGAAGTAAATTTGCAGGCAAAATGAGTACAAGCACAAGACAAAAAGAACATAGCTTTTCATGCTGAAGAAGAAAAAGGTAAAGATTCAGATGAAGAAGATCTAGCATTTATTGCCAAAAATTTCAAAAAGTTCTTGAAATTCCGAAAAAACAACAAAAATAATGGAAAAAGAATTTTTCCAAAAAAACCATCATCCTCAGTTCTAGAATGTTTCAATTGTCATAAGAAAGGTCATATTCAGAAGGAATGCCCAGAATTAAAAAAAAAAAAAATTTCAACAAAGGCAGAAAAGACAAGAAAAAGAAAGCATTCTGGGTAACATGGGATGATTCAGACACTTTTTCATCAGAGAACAGTAGTGACAGTGAAAATGAGCAAGCAAATGTCTGCTTCATGGCTACTGAAAACGAGATTAGTGATTTTACTTTTGATGATATGATTGAAATAAATTAAGAACTAGTTGATACTTTGAAAAATCTCAAAAGAAAATATAAGGAGACCCGTGAACATCAGAACAAAGCAGAATTCGAAAGAGATATCTTAAGGATGAGAAAAAAATACTAGAGGAAGAACTTGAAAAATTACAAGAATCATTCTCTAATATCAATTCTCAACTCATTCTTTTGAGTTAAGAAATTGAAACTCAAAAGGAGAAGAATGATGCTCTTGTTTTTGAAAATAATAAACTAAAAACAAAAGTAAAATTAATAGAATTGGATAATACTAGTCTCAAAACTAAGTTAGAAAGCATCACCAAAAATGTTTCGAACTTTACTAAAGGAAGAGAAACTTTATCAAAAATCATTGATAACTCTCAATCTGTTTCAAGTAAGAAAGGATTAGGATATGTTAAGAAAACAACAACTCCACCTAAAAAGAAAAGTAGGAGAAATGTTAATCCTATTACTGTTCAGACAAAAAGGAATTTTTACTCAAAAAGCATAAAAGTTTGGGTTCCTAAAACAAACAACAGTTTGATTAGGAAGAAATATATAAACGCCTTTTTAGATAAAAATAAAGATTATATTTTTAAATGGGATACTGAGCCCTCTTCAGTTTGGTTTCCTAAGATTTAACTCTTAGGACCCTATTAAAAAAAAGTGGGTACCAATATTATCTTATATTTTTTGTAGGTCCCACTCAAGAAAAGAGGAAAATGGATACTCAACAGTGGTTGCTTAAAACATATGACAGGAGACAAAGATATGCTATCAAATATTATTTACTCAGATGGAGGCTCCGTCACATTTGGAGACAACTCCAAAGGATATATCATCGGCAAAGGCGATGAGCAACAATGGTATTTCAAATTTACCTCTTATTTCAAATGTTTTACTTGTCAAAAATTTAAAACATAATTTACTTAGTATCAGTCAATTGTGTGACAAAGGATTCAAAATCGCTTTTTCTGAAAATAAATGTTGTATTTCCGATCAAAATTAAAATCTTATCTTTGAAGGAAATAGAGACAGAAATATCTATGTTCTGAATATGAAAATAAATCATAATTCAGATATGTGTTTAATAGCCAAAGAAAATGATCCTTGGTTATGGCACAAACGATTCTGTCATATTAACTTCAAAAATATAAACAAGTTATCTAAAATTGATTTAGTGAAAGGTCTACCAAAAATGAATTTTAAAATTGATCATTTTTGTGATGCATGTCAGTTAGAAAAATTAACTAAGTCATCTTTTAAATCTAAAAAGGTCATTTCAACTTTACAACCACTTGAATTACTACATATGAATTTATTTGGACCAACACAAGTACAATCCATTAATCATAGTAGATATGTGTTTGTTATTGTTGATGATTTTTCTAAGTATACTTGGACTATCTTTATGAAAAATAAAAGTGATACTTTTGATAATTTCAAAATGTTTGTCAAAAGAATTCAAAATTTTAAAGGCTTGAAAATCAAAAATATAAGAAGTGATCATGGAGGAGAAATTGAAAACGAAGCTTTTGAACATTTTTGTAAGAAAAAGAGAATATTCCATATTTTTTCGTTTCCTAGAACTCTACAACAAAATGGGGTTGTAGAACTTAAAAATAGAACCTTACAAGAATGTGCGAGAACTTTGTTAAATGGAAGTACGTTACCAAAACATTTTTGGGCTGAAGCAGTTGCAACAGCTTGTTATGTTTTGAATCGTGTTTCTATTCGACCACTATCTAAGAATACTCCTTATGAACTTCTTAATGGACGAAAACCAAATATTTCTTACTTTAAAGTTTTCGGTTCAAAATGTTTTGTTTTAAAGACAAAAGACCAGCTTGGTAAATTTGATCCAAAATCCGATGAAGGAATCTTTCTAGGACATTCGGATCGAAGCAAAGCTTATCGAATTTATAATAAAAGAACAAATATTATCGAAGAAACACCTCATGTATCTTTTGATGAGAATTTTAAATCAATCCAAAGAATAAGAGATGATGAAGATTTCCCTGATAATACAACAAATACAGAAATTTCAAATCTTGAAAACAATGAAAACATTATTCACAATGACAATGAATTAAGATCTCCACCTAGATTATTAAGAGATCATCCGTCTGAGAATGCTATTGGAGAACTCAATTCATCTGTTAGAACAAGAAGTCAATTAAATCTAATGGGTCTTGTAGCCTTCCTTTCTCATATTGAACCTAAAAATATTAAAGAAGCATCTACTGATGAAAATTGGTTATTCGCTATGCAAGAAGAACTAAACCAATTCGAAAGAAATGATGTTTGGGATTTAGTTCCACGGCCTAGTGATCAATCAGTTATTGGTAAAAAATGGGTTTTTAAAAATAAAGCAGATGAACAAGGAAATATTACTAGAAATAAAGCTAGATTAGTTGCTCAAGGTTATAATCAAGAAGAAGGAATTGACTATGAAGAAACGTTTTCCCCAGTCGCTAGACTAGAACCAATACGAATCTTACTAGCATTTGCATGTTTTCATAACTTTAAATTATGCCAAATGGATGTCAAAAGTGCTTTTTTAAATGGTTTTATAAAAGAAAATGTTTGTGTTGAACAACTTCCATTATTCATACACAAACAATTTCCTAACCATGTCTATAAGCTTAAAAAGGCTTTATACGGTTTGAAACAAGCACCCCATGCTTGGTACGATCGTCTTAAAAGTTACTTAATAGATTCTGGTTTTGAAATTGGAAAGATTGATCAAACTCTTTTTATTAAAAGAAATAAGCAGGATATTTTAATTATCCAAATATATGTTGATGATATTATTTTTGGTTCTACAAATGAAAGACCGTGTCAAGAATTTTCTAGAATAATGTCTAATGAATTTGAAATGTCACATATGGGTGAGTTAAATTATTTTCTTGGCTTACAAATAAAACAACTAGAAAATGGTATTTTTATTAATCAAGATTTTTTTTGTAACAATCTAATTAATCGCTTTGGTATGGAAAATACTTCTACCAAACCAACTCCTATGAGTACAACCACACATCTTGATAAAGATGAAAATGGAAAAACTATTGACTAAAAATTATATCGAAGTATGATTGGATCATTACTATATTTAACAGCTAGTAGACCTGACATAATGATGAGTGTTTGTTTGTGTGCACGATTTCAAGAAGATCCCAAAGAATCACATTTACGAGCAGTGAAACGCATACTACGGTATCTTAATAAAACCAAGGATTTTGGACTATTCTATCCAAAGGAATGTCCTTTTGAATTAGTATCATATAGTGATGCTGATTTTGGAGGAAGCCGGACAGATAGAAAAAGTACAAGTGTGACTTGTTATTTCATTGGACGGTCTCTTGTATCTTGGTTTAGTAAGAAATAAAATTGTGTCTCATTATCGACATGTGAAGCATAATATATTTCTGCAGCTCTGGCATGTGCTCAAGTTATCTATATGCAACAAACACTACAAGATTTTGGTTTCAATTTATCTAAGTCAACTATTTTCTGTGATAATTCTAGTGCTATTAATTTATCTAAAAATCCTGTTAATCACTCACGAACAAAACACATTGACATTGTCATCATTTTCTTCGTGATAATATTGAAAAGGATTAGATAAATCTAGAATTTGTTTCCTCTGATAAACAATTGGCAGATATATTTACAAAACCTTTAAATGAAAACACTTTCATTAATTTAAGACGAGAACTTGGTATTATCTCTTTTAAAAATTTATAAATTTTATATACACTATCTGTATTGGTAGCTTCTCATAACACATCTTGACAATATATACACACACACACACACACACATATACATACATACATATATATACACACATAACTCTCACTCAAATTTTATCATAATAAAAAAAATTATGACTCAAGAGAGACTTGAACCCATAACCTCTCCTTTATTGTGTTTTAAATGCTTCCTACCATTTGAGCTATGATTGTTTCTTGTTTCATCTAGAAGATTGATTTTAATTATTCTGAAAATTTTCGTTCAAAAAAAATAATAACAGAGCCACTGGAGCTCGAACTTGGGTCTCCTAGCTAGTAGTTCAATATCTTACCAGTTGTACTATGTATATTTTCTTGCAAAGTCATATTTTTCTTTTATTCTTAATCATTTATCCTTCGAATAATTCTCATCCACTATTTTTTTGTGGCTATTAGCTATTGATTGTTTATAACCTCACATTCACAGCTCAAATTCAATTATATATTTGCATTACTCTCATTTTTTTCCCAATCACCCTTACAAAATTTTCAAACAAACTTTAAAAATTCAAGATCCTCATCAATGGCCTCTCACGACTCTTATGATCCTCAAACTCCAAATTGTCCTTTGCTACTCCAACATCCTCGAGTAGCTATAATTCTTCCAGTAGCTCTACACCATCATTGCCAACTCCTACCCCTGTATATGAACCAGGTCGATATCATACCGGATTTTCACCAAAACCTAAGAAGTCTCGAACATCATTGTTTATTTCTCCAAAAACAAAAGAAAAAATTGATGAAATCCATCATTACCAACAGGAACAAGTCAATCTATAGAGAGAAATGTTTTACGAACAACAGATGAATTCCAATCGTCTTAGCCTTATAGAATCAATTGCCCTTAAATTTTGTGCTAAGCATGACATTGTACAACCTTCAACATCTCGTCAGTCAAATTCATCCGGCTGGAATAAATGGGAACGAACTCCACCTCAACCTCCGGCATCTCCAAACTCATAGGAACGCCAAAATGATTGGTCTCCTTTGCAACCTTATGTTGAGAACACCAAGGTTGAACCACAAGAATCCTCTCCAAAAACCCCTAAATAATCATGTTTTTTGCTCTATTGTTCTATGTTTACTTGGATTTTCTTCTTGTATATTTTTGTTATATTGTTTGAATAAACAATTTTTTAAGCTTCGTTGCATTCTTTATCTACAGTCAGTCGACTGATATTTCAAACCAGTTGACTGTTTACAGGGTGAACAAACTCTCGGGATATCAACTAGTCGACTGGTTCATATGGGTCAGTCGACTGATTGTAGAGTAAAAATCTCTCGGGTTACCAACTAGTCGACTGACCCACCTCGACCAATCGAATGGCTGTATAAAAAGACTTCAAATTCTGTTTTTTTATCCCCTATTCACTTTACCCTCTTCGTTTTTACTGCCTCCAAAACCCTAGCCCCCATTTTTCTTTCAGAAATTTCTCAAAAATCTTCAAATTAATGGCCCCTCCTAAATCTAAATGCTCAAAACAAGGCTCCTCATCCTTTGTTGACACTCACGTTGATGCAATTGCAATTGAACGGTGGGAGAAGATGAAGAACTCTACGATTTTTGAAGGCTCTTTTATGGTTTATTCTGATTTTGGTGCCTACTCTCTTCAAGAATTGATGCGAAGATGTGGCTTAGAATCACTCCTTGACTACAATGCAAACCGCCACAATATCAATCATCTTATGGTAAAACTCTTCTTCGCCAATTTAAATCTTGGTCACCAACAACCATCAAATCCAAATAATTGTGTATGGAGTTTGGTATGTGGACAACAAGTTTTCTTTTCCTTTCATAGAATGGCACATATACTCCAATCTCCTAATGAAGGAATAGATTTAAATGATGTAGAATGAAATCCAAGGAAAAGAGATAGAATAAGTCATATGTTCATGGGTGACAACATGATTGAATTGCGTTCTAAACTCCTTCGTCCTAAAGCAAGAGTTTTACACAAGATGCTTATGCGCTCTATTTTGCCCCGAACCGGATCATATGAACTAATTTATCCGGAAAATTTCAAAGCACTTTATGCCATTTGGGGAAATATACGAGTTAATTGGTTGCGTCGTATAATGGATGAATTTCTCACCTTTAACCATGGGAATATGCATGTTATATATTTTGGAGAATATATAATGCGACTACTTCTAGATGCTGGTGTTCATCAACTAGATTTCGGATTCTCAACTGTCGGAATGATAAATATACGGACCATAAGCCTTATAAAGCTACCTACACGACCGCAACCTTTTACTTCATTTAAAGATTGGAAGCATCAACAGGCTCAACAACAACAATCTGGAGGTCCTACAATTCGAGAACCAGTCGCACGACAAGAAGAAGGCGATATTCGCTTAGCTACTTCCTCTAGCACCCGTGAATCCATCGAAATTCTCTCCCGCAATCAACTTATTTTGGATTCTAGACTCAAGAAAATGGATAAGAAACTCGATAAAATCAAAGGTTTCTTTTCTACATTATGGGATGCATTATCTTGTTCTTCCTCAACCGCGGCCACATCTATTGCTCAAGGAAAACGCCCCGCACCTCGATTTACATGGTCAACTTCCGAAGAGCATACTAGTAGTGACACTAGTGGCACAGGTAGTGGTGCTCAAGAAGCTTCTAGACCAGGAAAGGAGCCTGCACTAGAGGGAGAATACAATTGGGATCTTGATGAGTAGATCTTTTGGTGAGTGAGTTGGGTATGAATTATTTGCTTATCTAAAAACTTTATTGTCAATTTAAACATATTGAATCTTGCAATTATTTATCTGTTGAGACTTGTACTAAATAGTCTCTCTTTGATATTTATCTCTGCACTTTACATTTATATTTTGTTTGCTGTCTCTCCTTTTTGTCGATGACAAAGAGGGAGAAGAATTGTCCTAATCATCTTTATGCAGGTACAAGAAGCATCATATATTCAGAGGGAGTATTTTATATTTGTTCTCTAGTGTTCATTAATATATACAGGTTTGTCATCAATAAAAAATGGGGAGAATGTTGAATCACTAGTTTTTGATTCATGACAAAGCAAGAAAAGGAGAATTCACAACAAAAAGAAAACGGACTATGGCTATATCATCAAAGACTTTTCATCTATGCTTTCACTCTCTAGTATGTATGATTGAGTCCTAAAATTATGCTAAAATCTATCCTCAAGTAGTCCGCACTTCATATGTCACATCAAAAATCAAAACAGAAGCATACTTATAAAAATGTCACAGCCAGTCGACCGACCAAACCCAACCAGTCGACTGACTGTGTACATATACAATATGCACCGTTTATTTTTTAAATATATTGCATAGTCAGTCGACTGACCAAGAACGACCAGTTGACTGACGTGAGACCAACTGCCATATTTTCAAAAAGACATCTTCTTCTCTGAAAGGATGCAACCCTTCTCTGAACGGAAATAGTAGCTGCTTTTCGTCATAACCCTTCACCAATGGCAGTAACTCTTCAACTACTATATATAGATACTCCCAAACACTTCATACTTACCGATTTTCATTTCTAACTATCTAATACTCTTCTTGTGCTATAATCTTTGCATTCAAACAGCGAACATACTTTCTACTGCTTTGAATCTACAAAAAACTTTCCTAATATTCGATTCTTAGCATTACCTTCTCTTCATATCTTCACATACATTTCATATATACTTGAGGATTTGATTATAAGAGGCTTGTACTATCAGAGACAAATTAATGTTGTCAAGAACACATAATGTCAGATATTCTTTATATTAGTGAAGTCCTCTTCTGCTGCTGAGGCGAATATCCTGTTCTGCTGCTCAGGTGTCTATTCTGCTGCTCAGACTGTGTATACCTGTTCCTCCGAGTTAAGTGAGGATTGTTGTTAGTTAAATTCCAGAAGGAGTCTGGGACTGAACGTAGGACGGTGCTCCGAATCAGTATAAAAGCTCTGGTGTCATTTTACTATACTACTTTTATATTCTGCACTATTTATACTCTGTGTTACTTTTATCCATATTACAGGATCCTAAGTGATAACTAGGTACACAGTAGTCACTTTCATAACTAGGTACATAGTAGTCACTTTCAAAAGCATCACTGGAAAACTATAATTCGAGTACTAGGATACCTAAGGTATACATAAAGTCATGGACTATATTATAATAGGTAATAAAAGGGTATTGTGATGCAAACTAGATAACTGGTTCATCGGATACAAATCCACTAGTGGATATGTGCTTACCTTAGCTAGTGGGGCAATATCTTGGAGATCCTCTAAACAAACTTGTATAGCAAGATTAACCATGGAATCGGAATTTATTGCCTTAGACAAAGCCGTAGAAGAAGCGCATTGGTTTTGAGATTTCGTAGAAGGAATCTGAATTGGGAAAAACCTGTACCTCCAAGAAGCATACATTGCGACAGCCAATCAGCTATTGGAAGGGCCAATAGTAAGCTTTATAATTGCAAGTCTTGTCTTGAGTTTGAATATTAATTTTTAATATTCAATAATACGGTATTTCTAATCAAAATAAATTCCCGTTAATTTATAGTTGGTAACAATATATAGTTTTAAACCAAGATAATATTTTGAATTCCCAGATTTTATTTATAAAATAGAAATTGATTTAAAATGGAATTTATTATATATATATATATATATATATTCAGAACAACATAATTTATATATATATATAATTTGAAGACAAATTCATTTTAAATAAATGTACATGAATAAGAAGAATATATTATAAATAGAAATGATTTTGGCATATGGAAAATATAATGTATTTTAAATAGAGAGAGATTAAAATTTGATTTGTCTTATATAAATATATATACACATTAGTTAAGAAGAATGTAAAAAATATATATGTAATATTTTTAAACAAATATAAGTGGTATATTGAAAATAATATATATATATATATATATATATATATATATATATATATATTGAAAAATGAAAGAAGAGATATATATGAAAATATATATGATAGAAATGAGAAAATTTATAAAATCATTTTAGATAGGAAATATTTTATAAAATGACGTTTTGACCAAAAATGTCATTTCATACTTTTAAAGTGAAATAGCAAAAAAATTTCATTTTGCTTTGAATTATACATTTTAAAATATAATAAAAAGGAATGTAGAACAAAATGTTATTTTATGGGATAGCAAAAGATTTAGTGTTTTAAGTAATATATTTTTAAATAGCCAACTCTTTTTTTTTCATTTTATATATATAAAAACCATTTAAGTCTTCTCATTTACACACACACACACACACACACACACAAGCATGATTTAAATCAAAGAAATTTAACTAAGTAAATGAAAGAGAAAAATAACCAAAAAGTGAACTTTCAACACAGTAAAAGGGAAAGAAAAAAGAACATGTACACATATGCTTTTGCCGAGTCAAAGTAAAGATGAAAAAAAGATATAAACATATAATACAAAACATAGGAAAAATGGATAAAAACATAAATATATATACTTATGCATGTCTGGTTCAAGAAGGGAAAGATTAAAAACATTCAATTTAACTTCTTTTCAACTTAAAGCAAAAGAATGAAGGCTGAAAGGATACTTCATCTCAATATCATCTCAAAGTCACTAAATTCTTTTCCATCCATCACTGTACAAAACATTGTATAGCAACCAAACTTTTCTTGAGCCAAAACTTTGCACGTATACATCATCTTTCTTCTTGGCAATAATGTTTATATATATAGGCTGTATGTATGTAGGCTTCAGTTTCAAAAGCCTGTAAACAAATAAACACTGTAACATACTATGTAAACGAAACACTGCCAAACAAAAAGAAAATAAACCCTCTGTCCTTATAAATCCAAAATCCAAGCAAGTTTATCAAGAATTCAGATTGTAGATTTGATTTGAACAGGAAGTTTTGAAGAAAATAAAGCATGTTCAAAGCGAGAACAATTATTGATTGTTACCGGAAATGGTTTACAATTCTCTGCCATGTTTAAAAACTGAATCAAACTATTTATATGATTTCAAAATTCATTTCCTCTCAATCCGTAAGTATTTTGCAAAATTTGTAAACTAGCGAGATGTTTATTTTCAAGCCTAGATTATGCTAAAAATAGTATGGTTGTATTTCATGAAGTATGTATAAAGATAGAGTGGAATTACAGTAAGCAATCAATATTTTTGGCAAATTTCAACATCCGTTGACCATTGATTCATGTATATATTCATGATCGTCATATGGAAATAGGAATTTTAGTGAAGAAGTTGTTATTTTTAGTGGCTTATATCGCGAGAAATCGCGAGTTGATCATTTTTCACTAAAAATATATTTTCCGACGATCTAGGCGTCGAGGGGAGGCGGGTCTTGGCCGAGGAGAAGCGTTGCATCGTGGTTGAGGAGTTCACCATGGCCAAATCTTGATTTTGGGTGTGGATTAGGGTAGCAAGATATTTTAGGGTTTAAGGAGGGGGTTTGGGTGGAGTTCTAACTTCGTCGAACTACGACCGAGTTGATGGGTCGAGTCACTGCACGCGTGTCAGGGGAAAGCGTTGGGTGTGGCGGTCCTTTTGGGGTCAGTGGCATGCTGAATCGTGGAGTGTGGGGGATGTGAGGGCCTTGCGTTCGTGTCTATTCATGTTCGAAATCCAGGGTCGACGGTCGAAAATAGGAGGAGGTGACCATATGGGTTGGTGCAATGTCCAGGAAGTCGAGCGTGTGAAGGTGAGTTGGTGGGAGAAATCGCAATGCTCGTAGGTGGTCGGGAAAACTTGTGCACATGCACGTGTCCAACGTGCACGATTGGGAGTTAGCGTTCGTTGGAATGCCTGGAGATGATCGAAGAAGCAAAGGGTTTAAGAAGGAGATGCTGTAGCTATGTGGGCTCGGTTGCGTGAGTTTAGCCCTAAGGTTGTTCGTATGGGTTAGGTTGCGTGAGCTAGGATGAAATGTTCAGCTGATCGAAGAAGAGACTGGGAGGAGAGATGATATAGAGGAGGAGGAAGTAATCGTTCCTTTTGGTAGGGAAGTTTTAGGCTTCGGTCCAGGCTTTAAATGAAAAAATATAATAAGAAAAAAAAAAGGTGGGCTTTGGTCCGGGGGGATGGAGCGGTAGTTTTAAAATATAAACTGTTTGGTTTATATTTATATGTTGCAAATTTTAAAATATTATAACTTGTTCGTACGAATCCCGTTTTACACGAGATTCGCTGCAATGGGTTCGTCTCGACGCAAACTACGTCGTCGATGACTTATTGTAAAATTTAAACAAGTGGAATTTTACAGTATTTTAAAATGGACAGGATTTAATTACCAATTTAAAACAAAAATCATCTTTTAAATTAATGTGACCTGCCTATTGAACTTATTTATCCAGATAAAAATAACGACGAGTTAATTTAAGTTAGTTACGATATTTTGACATTTGTTTGGCGGAATAAAACACCGTTTCGCTAATTGTATTTAATTGGGCAACTGTTGGCAGAATAAATCATCGTTCTGCCATTATTACTGAATATATGTGTTTTGGGCATTGATTAGCAGAGATAAAACCCTGTCCTGCTATTATATTTGTACGGAAATCTATTTATTATCCTGATAATTATATTGGGCAATATAAGGTTGAATTAATTATTAAAAGTAGATTGTTATGAATATCTGTATCTGTTATTTTGGATTGTTATGGAATGAATGGTAACTTGATTAAGTGCCATGAAAATTAAGACGCCTCTTTTCCAAATTGAAAGTTGATTTTTGAATCAAAGTTATCGAAAAGATAATTATTATTTATTAATGATATTTTAAAAGTTAATTAATTAATATTTTGATAATGATTTGAAGTTAATCATTTATTATTCTTAAAAACCATTTAAAAAGTATTTAATTATTGTTTCAATGCTATTTAATTATTTAAGTTGTTTAAAGTATATTTAATTAATAATTAAATATATTTATAGTGATTTATTTAAAGTTAATTATTACTTAAGGATTAATTAATATTAGGACATTATTATTATTCCAAAGATAATATGTTTAAATATTAATAATGATTTAAAAATAATATATTATATAGTAAACCTTTTATAAAGGAGTAATTTTTCCTAAATTAAACTTGGAAAATTTATATAGAAACTTTATAAGTATTATTTTGAGATAATTGTTAAATAAAGTTTTCGGGAAGTAATGCTATGCTTTCATGGCGTAATCGGAGGCAGATATTGCCTAGAGTTAAGCTTGGATTTCTCTGGGAAAGAGATGTGTTACCCGACACTTTGGCCCGGGCTGCATGGCGATGGTCTCAGAGTTTATGGTTGAACCGGGATGGGACTTGAGCTAAGAAAGGATTGGAAGTATAATAGACTAGTGCAATTCAATCTTTGGTCGGCCTATGCACATAGGTCAGTATATCTGATACTGTTCGGCATGATTGTATGGCACAAGAGCACAAGGTGGTGCGCGTTGGAGTGTGGATATAGCGGACCGTCCGATAGTGGCTTAGCCAAGGTCGTTCGGTCAGCCTCGTTCGGTAAGCATGGTTCAGCCGCTCATCATTCGTTCGAGGAAGGAGGGAAGAAGCTATTTCGTTCAATTGAGGCTCTGTATGGGAGGTTCGGTCAGGAGTGGTTCGGCACGAGTGTTTGGTGTAACTGGTTCGGTGCACGATGAGGGATTCAGCCTATTCTTGGGGTGAACAGCAAAGTGAGGAGATCAACATTGCTTTACTTCGAGATCCACTACGAGTTACTCCGAGTCCTTGAGTGCTTGCTTCAAATCATTTTCTAAATGACCACCGATAGGCCATATTGGTTCAATATTTGTCGGTCGGTCGAAAGTCATTCGGTATGCCTCGATCGGCCAACTCGAGATTACCATGTATGGGCCGAGTCACCTTGGTTTTGGGCCTGCATAGGGCATCTAGCCTACCTTCGCCTATAAATAGAGAGGCAAGGGTACAGTTGAAGAGACCTTTTTTCGGGAACTCCAGGGAGAGTATGCCGTTTTCTATACTCATTTCTTTGTTGTCAAACTTTGTACTCGAGTTTTCTGTGTACGGATTGTATCTGTATTCAACTCATTGAAGAAGTAATAAAGATTTCTCTCAAAAGTGGACGTAGGCAGTTACGCCGAACCACAATAATTCTGGTATTCTCGTTTTTATTGTTCAAATTGCATCTTACTGTGATATTCCTCTAATTTAATTTAATTTCTTCATTAATCTCTCTACATAATTCTACTCAAGGGTGTTAGTGATCAATTCTGGTTCTAAAATTTTGGTGCTTTCACTGAGAATGACATTATCAAGTTGTTAGGAACTACTTTGTTGCTACTGCATTGAAGAAATCTTCCAAAGAAGATCCAAGTTCATTCTCAAGAGTTCATAGATTCTGCTTAGAGTTCAGACCGATAATTCTACAATGGGAAGACCGCGTACCAGATCAGCCTCCCACAATGCAGATATCAACGAGCCTGCTAGCGTCCAACAAGTAGGACGCAGCAATCAATAAGCTAATCCAGGTGTAGGGACCGCCACTGTCCTAAACTAAACAGAAGTTGTCACTAGAAAAGAATTCAATGAGCTGATGAGAGAACTCGTGGAAAGCAGGGGACAACTTAATGAGCAGATTCAAGCTAACGCCAATCTCATGACCTAGCTTACTCAGCAACATCATCAGAATGCTGGAGGAAGTCCCGCTACCTACTCATCATCTGACAGATCTGCTTCGTCTGATGAACATCCCAGGCATAGACGCCGTAGAATTGAAACAGCGCAAACATGTGCATTACATCAATCCAACAGGAATGGTCCAGGTTCCCTACCTGAAGCCATGGCCCATCACTGCACCAGGGAAACCGAACTCAAGTTCGAATGGGAAACTTAGGATATGGAGCAGGAGTGGAAACTGACCGATCGGCTCACTAGGGACGTAATGAAGCAAGTCCCCAGGACACTCGTTTGGGAGATCACCAATCAAGGTGGCACCAGCCGGGATGGTCACGCATGACATAGTCTAACTTGCAACCTCCCATCCAGACCTCAGATTTGTCATCCAAGGTCAGACAGCTGATGAGGGAAAATCAGGGCTTATCCAACGATGATTGGGGCATACCTAAAAGTCATACTCCATTCATAGATGTTATCCTACAGGCTGAATACCCCTGGAAGTTTAGTATGCCGACTATTCCAGCTTATGAAAGGAAGACTGATCCCCGACAGCATGTAATGAGATATGAGTGGTTGATGGACTCGGCTAGGGTAAATGACGCGACTTAATGTAGATGTTTCCCGACAACCTTATCTGGAATCGCTACCATGTGGTTCACCGGACTTCCTCCACGATCTCCAGATTCGATGAGTTAGCGACGAAATTTGTGGAGTAGTTCAGTATCCATACCACTCGTCCAAAGGATGTGATGCCTTTATCCAGTGTAATCCAGGCTCCTTGGGAGTCCTTAAAGGAATATTTGCAAAGATTTCATGTTGCTGCTACCAAAGTTAGCAACACGAATGACCACGCTAGTCTTATGGCTGTGATGCGAGGACTCGATCTAGACTCAGAGTTTGGTGATTGGCTGGCAGGAAAACCTCCGGCTACTCTGGATCGTTTTTACACAAAGGCGCACCAGTTCATAGAATGGAGAAAGCCAGGTGAACATGGCGAGGCAGTGTGCCGGGGCCTGGCAAGGAGACGCTGCAAAGCAACATTACAGTAAAATAGGCTGGCGGCAACTGTGAAAAAGTCTAGGTCAATGTTCAAAACAAGCCCAAGCAGTCTAAAGGATCCGGAGGAGGAAGTTCCGGAAGGAAAAAGGAAGCAGGAAAGTGGAAACCAAGGATCTCGACCTACAATGAATACACTCCTCTGAACACATCTTTGGAGAATATTATTTGTCGACTTGTAATACCTTTCAGTATTGGAAACCGCACTCAAAAGAATCCACCGAGGAACAAAAACAAACTGGGAAGTACTGCTGGTTTCATGAGACCTATGGGCACAACACTGAGGAATGTAGACACCTCCATGATGCTATAGAAAAACTAATTCGGCAAAAGAAGTTACAGCTGTTTGTTAGGAATCCACAAGAAGGCGGACGGGGAATGTCCGACCCCGGTCGCAGGCAGGATCCACGTCACCCTGAGGAACCTGCTCGGACCGTAGGTAGACTGATCATAAACACGATAGTCGGTGGGCCTCATCCAACAGACAAGATTTGGCAAGAAATGGAACGCTATGCTAATTCCTTGAAACTTGTGGATTTCGAATGCTGCTCGAACTCGAAAGATGGGACTCCAGCGAAACAACAGTGAATGATGACAGATGAATAGTATTTAGGAGCAGGGATGCTGATCGAGTGGAGGCACTCACTATCGACCCGATGGTCATTTCAGCCACGATTGGGCCATCATTTGTGAGAAGGATACAGATTAATTGCGGGAGTTCTGTGAATATTATTTTCAAAAAGGCGTATGACCAAATGAAGATGGAGGCGAAAGATCTAAAACCATCTACAGCACGTATTCATTGCTTTAATGGTGCGGCTACTGATGCAGTGGATTTTTTTCAAATTACCAGTTGAGTTTGGAGAAGGTGAATGTAGGAGGGTACAGATCCTACCATTCATTGTTTTGGATGTTGATTCCCTGTATAATGTTTTTCTGGTTCGGCCGACCCTGGCGGAGTTTAGGTCGGCTTTGGCCCCGTGGTGTTTGACTTTGAAGTTACCAATGGATAGAGGAGTTGGCGTAGTGCATGGCGATCAAGCGAATGGTCGTGCATGTTATGTGGCTGAGCTGAGAGAGGCCCGGCGAAGAGAGAAGGAAAAGGTTGCGGATGACTCTGTCCGCATCCACGTTGCTCAAACTTAACAAGTAATGCTCGAGCCTTTGCTCGAGAAGCAGAGTCGGATCTACAAAGACATAGATCCGAGAGACGATGATGAAAAACCTAAGGAGTCTAAAGCAGAACCAGCTGAATTGACAATTGACATTTCAGTCATCCATGACGACCCATCAAGGGTGTTGAAGATTGGATCACATCTCACCCTCTCGATGACTAAGGATTTTAATGATTTCCTCTGAGCGAATCTGGATGTTTTCGCTTGGACACATTCTGATATGTGCGGGATTTTTCCCACCATAGCGAGTCATATGTTGAACATAGACCCGAAATACGTGCCGGTGAAGCAAAAAAGGAGAGGTATGGACCCGAAGAGGTCCGTTGCTCTCAGAGAGGAAGTGAAAAAACTCAAAGCCAATGGGTTCGTCCACGACGCCCTCTATCCAAAATGGGTCTCTAACCCCGTACTAGTGATAAAAGCAAATGAGAAATGGAGGTCCTGTATTGATTATTCAGACCTGAACAACGCATGACCTAAGGATATTTTCCATATACCCAGAATCGACCAACTAGTTGACTCAACAGCCGGACATGAGTTATTGTCATTTATGGATGCGTATTCGGGATACAATCAAATCCTGATGCACATTCTAGATCAAGAACACACTAGTTTTGTCACGGATGTCGGACTGTGTTGTTATGTGGTAATGCCTTTAGGGTTGAAGAACGTAGGAGCAACTTATCAGCGCTTGGTAAATCATACATTTAAAGACCAAATTGGTAGAACAATGGAAGTCTATGTGGATGACATGCTCGTGAAGTCATGGCAGTCAAACAACCACATTCGAGACTTAGCAGAGATGTTTTATATACTTAGATACTACGGAATGAAAATCAATCCACTAAAGTGTTCCTTTGGTGTTGCATCGGGAAAGTTTTTGGGTTTTATTGTCAATGCATGGGGAATTGAATCTAATCCAAAAAAGATTCAGGCTATTCGAGACATATAAGCGCCCAAAACTATAAAGCAAGTACAAAGCCTGAATTGAAAGGTTGCCGCGTTGAGTCGATTCATATCCAGAGCGACCGAAAAGTGTATTTCCTTCTTCGATGTGATAAAGAAAAGGAAGAGAAATTTTGAATGGACACCCGACTGTGAAGATGTGTTCCGAGCTCTGGTAAGACATTTGGAAGGTCCCCTGGTTCTGTCAAAGCTTGTAGACCATGAAGTGTTATATGTAACTTGGCCGTGTCTCAAATCAGTACGACCTTGGTTTGTGAGGAGGACCGAATTCAAAAGCCAGTGTATTATGTCAGTAAACGTTTAACGGGGGCAGAGAGAAATTATCCTAAAATTGGGAGGCTCGACTACTGTTTGGTGATTGCATCACGCACGCTTCGTCCATATTTTCAGGCACATCCGATCAGTATTTATACCGATCAACCTCTGCGATAGGTGCTCCAACGACCAGAAACCTCTGGAAGGTTGTTAAAGTGGAACATTGAATTGAGTCGATTTGATATCACATACTTGACACAGAGGGCTATCCAAGGGAAGGCTCTAGTAGACTTTATTGCAGAATTCACCATATCGGACGAGCCAAGTAGTGATGATGTTATTCCCCCCATTCGATGGAAACTATACACCGATGGGGCATCCAACGACCGTTGTTCTAAGGCTGGTGTTATTCTTGTAACTCCCGAAAACCGATCAATTTGTTATGATTTGAAGCTAATTTCCCACCTACAAATAATGAAGCCATGTATGAAGCATTGATTGTTGGCTTAAAACTTACCAGGGAACTCGGAGTAAAATTTCTTGAAATCTTTTGCGACTCACATTTGGTGGTGTACCAAATGCAGGGAGACTATCAAGCAAAGGGACAGAGACTTGCCCCATACCTTGCTAGGGTTCAGGAACTATTGGAACACCTTGAATATTATGATATTTCACACATCCCGCGTGAATAAAATGGGGAAGCCAATTCATTAGCGAAATTCGCAAGAATTGGTGATGCGCAGCAGATGGGCTTGGTTCCCGTCGAAATCTTGCATGCTCTGAGTATAAACGAGATGGAAGTAGATTTTGTGTTAGAAACAGAAATCGAAAGGGAGTCATGGATAACCTGATTCAAACAATACCTATTACATGGGACTTTTCCCGAGAGAAAGAACGAAAGACGACAAGTCATTCGCAAAGCTTCATGGTATGTAATGCTGGACGGAATAATGCATCGGAAAGGATTCTCGGTTCCCTTACTCCGGTGCATCGTCCACGATGAGATAAAGTGGGTGTTGAAAGAAGTTCATGAAGGAGAATGTAGTGACCATACGGGGGCAGTCACTTGCCAAAAAGATCCTCTGTTATGGATACTATTAGCCAACCATGAATCGAGACGCTGCGGACTATGTAAGAAGATGCGATAAATGTCAAAAGTATGCGAAAATCCCGAGAGCTGCGCCAACGGAACTCACACAAATGGTTAGTCCTTGGCCATTTGCAGTATGGGGGAACGATATAATCGGCTCCTTACCAATCTCTAAAGGTGGTGCAAAATATGCAATTGTTGCTGTCGATTACTTTACCAAGTGGGCGGAGGCAGAGCCCTTAGCTACGATCACCACCAAAAAGGTCATTAATTTCATTGTGCGAAACATTATATGCCGTTTCGGCCTCCCATGAACTATCATTATAAAAAACAGAACTCAATTTGAAAGTAGGGATTTCAAAGAATTTTGCCGAAAGCATTGCATTGAGAAAAGGTTTGCGGCAGTCGCTCGCCCTAAAGCCAATGAACAAGTTGAAGCTGTAAATAAAATAATCAATTTAATATTGAAAAAACGTTTGGAGAAGGCTAGAGGCAAGTGGGTGGATGAGCTTCCGACAACACCGGGGGCATACAGAACCACCCACAAGTCCGCGACTGGCCATACTCCATTCACTTTGGCATACGGCACTGAAGCCTTTATACCCATGGAACTTGAAGTTCCTTCTAATCGGGTGACTCGTTATGATCCTAAGACGAATCAGGATCTCTTATTGGAATCTCTGGACTTTGTCGACGAAAAACCTGAAGAAGCTGATTTAAGGACGGTTGCATATAGGCATCGAGTCACTCGATATTATAATGAAAAAGTTCGACCGAGAATCTTTAATGTGGGTGATCTCGTTTTGAAGCGAGTTTTTTTGATCCCATCACATATGAATCCTATATGGGATGGTCCATACGTAATCAAACGAAAGCTTAGAGAAGGAACATTCAAGATGGCGACCGTCGATGGCAAAACGCTCCCCCGAGCATGGAATAGCGAGCATTTGCGCCGTTATTACACTTAGCCTATTTCTTTTGCATTTTAGCAGCAATTACTTTCAGTATATGTTTTTTGTGTTGTTTTTTGTTTTCGGCGTGTAATAAGACAATTCAGTTTGTTCCTATTTGTTATGATCAATAAAGGCTTAAAGCCGTTTTTTCTGTGAACTGTCGATGTTTCGTGTGTTATAATTTCATGGCAAAAATTAAATCACATTATTATATCCGGTATATGAACACACACACAAAATTAAAAGTCAATCGATAAAATAAAAATCTCTAATACCCTATAGCACGGACTAGAGCACTCTGAGTCCCTGGAGTGCGGACTAGAGTATAAACGGCTCAAAAATCTCTAAGTCCCTGAAGCATGGACTAGAGTACTTTGAGCCCCCGTTGTGCGGACTAGAGTATAAACGACTTAAAAATCTCTAAGTCCCTGTAGCATGGACTAGAGTACTCTGAGTCCTCGGAATGCGGACTAGAGTATAAATGACTCAAAAATCTCTAAGTCCCCGGATCGCGGATTAGAGTACTCTGAGTCCCCAGAGTGCGGACTAGAGTATAAACGACTTAAAAATCTCTAAGTCCCCAGAGCGCGGACGCGTACTAGAGTACTTTGAGTCCCTGTAGTGTGGATTAGACTATAAATGACTCAAAAATATCTAAGTCCCCGGAGCATGGACTAGAGTACTTTGAATCCCCATAGTGCAGACTAGAGTATAAACGACTTAAAAATCTCTAGTCCCCGAAGCGCGAATTAGAGTACTCTGATTCCTCGGAGTGCTGACTAGAGTATAAACGACTAAAAAATCTCTAAGTCTTTGGATCACGGACTAGAGTACTCTGAGTCCCCAGAGTGTGGACTAGAGTATAAACGACTTAAAAATCTCTAAGTCCTCATAGCGCGGACTAGAGTACACTGAGTCCCCGAAGTGTAGTAGAGTATAAACGACTTAAAAATTTCTAAGTCCCTAGAGCACGGACTACAATACTCTGAGTCCCCGTAGTGCGGACTAGAGTATAAACGACTCAAAAATCTGTAACTCCCCGGAGCGTGGACTAGAGTACCGAGTCCCTGGAGTGCGGACTAGAGTATAAACGACTTAAAAATTTCTAAGTCCCTGGAGCACGGACTAGAGTACTCTAAGTCCCCGGAGCGCGGACTAGAGTACTTTGAGTCCCCAAAGCGCAGACTAGAGTATAAACAACTCAAAAATCTCTAAGTCCCCGAAGCGTGGACTAGAGTACTCTAAGTCCCTGGAGTGCGGACTAGAGTATAAACGATTCAAAAATCTCAAAGTCCTCGGATCGTAGACTAGAGTACTCTGAGTTCCCGGAGTGCGGACCAGAGTATAAACGATTCAAAAAATCTCTAAGTCAATATTTACGATTCAAAAAAAATTCAAGTCATGTGAAAGTGGACCAAAGCTTATGTAACCCACAAGATTTCAAATTTCGACCATAAGTTAGACAATAAGCTAAACAGTGAGAATCGTGGAAGACAAAGAAACATAATTTTATTTACTAATCCAAAATAAAGTTCCATTACAACTTTTCTGAAGTTTGGAGCAAAAAATATTCACTACGACTATAAAATAAATAGAAACAACTACATGATCTGAGTTCATTCGGGCTGAGCAAGGCACGGCCGAATAGCTACCTTTTTGATTTTTTCTCCTCCTTCGGCTTCTCCAAAGGCTCCTCACCCTAGCGTTTTCTCTTGGACGCCTTACTTCCTAGTGAGGTGGTGCTCGGGAAAGGAGGAGGAACTTCCAGTGGCGTGGTCCCACCGGGGAGAGTGACCTTCATGGGCTTATTTAGAGGATCATCAAGTTCCACCACCTGAGGCTCAGCCTTAATTTTAGCTTTCTTCTTCCCCTCTTCCATGATTTGATCCTCCATGCTCAGTTTCGAAGTGTGTTCAGAGGCGCTCGTGATTTCAACCTTATCATGTTCTTCTGCAAGTGAGGGATTCTTGAGTTTGTCCTCATCGAGCGCCCTGATCATTTGAGCATCGGGTCCGGGAGTATTCCCAGTGTGAGACGCCTCTCCCAATTTCTCTTCTTTCTCCGTGGCGACATCGCTCCTTGGAGTTGGTTCGAGATAAGAATGACCTACATGAAGTCATAAAAGACAAATGTTAGAATACATTTATTATTCGTCAAAAGCGATGGTCCTTTTAAACCTAGAAATAAAAATTACACACCGGCTTCTGGTTGACTCTCGGCTATTTTAGGAGTCTTACCCTTTGGAATAGGGGAAAGAACATGAACATCGAGCCCGAGTTTCTCTAGGTCTTAGCCAGCTGCTGCTCGAAAGGATCGAGTGATGAGCAACCAGCCGGATGAGCGGAAGGAGGAACTGGAGACTTAGTTCCGTATGGGCAGCAACGTCATCCGTACCTTTCGATGAGGATGAATCTCTTCCGTAAAGAACTTTGGCTGCAGGTAAGTCGGAAGGCTCGTTTCCTCGAAGCACTTCCTTCACAAGAGAATCCTCATCAAACTCTTCTTGTGCCCAACTCCACTCGTTTAATTTTTACTAGATTATCCTATGCTTCGGCTAATGATTCGAGGTAACACTCGCCTAGAAAATATAGATCTCGATGCATGAGAACTCGAGCGTTATATTCAGCAATAAACAAATCGAATAAGCATTTAATTTCTTCCCTACCGGCTTCAACAGCTGCCTCGAGGCGAGAATCAATTTCTGTCAGTGCCATTCTTTTTCCCTCCTCACGGGCTGCATTCTTTAACGCTTTAGCTTTGGAATGTTCCTCGTCGAGCTTTGTCTTTGAGAGTCGTGTTGCAACGACTTCATCATAATATCGCTGTGACTCTTACCGTGCAGCGATTTTTTCTTCTTTCTCTTTAAGCAGCAGCTCCTCTTGTTCTTTAACTCTTCGACCGAGGATATCCTTTTCTTTTTGGATATAGTCTTTTTCTAAGGCTAGAGCACCACTGCGTTAAACTGCCTCATCAATTTCCTTTTTGTGAGTCGCTTCCAGACGACTGACTGCCTCGGCTGTATCTTTAGCGCTTTGCTAGAAAGTTTCAAGTTGAGACTTGTATAGGGAAAGCTCTTTATTCTAAGCTTTAATAATATCTTTATCATGGATGGCTTCAAGTTTCAGACGATCAATCTCGTGTTGACATTCCATTGAAACTTCTAAAACTTTTTCTGCCAAATTAACAAAAGCATCGTGTTGGACATAGACTTCGTTGTTGCAGGCGATGGCGCTTTGTTTGACATGCCCTAGAATTGGGTTAATTGCAGAAAGAAATTTCAGCCTGTCGAAGCATATCTTTGAAAATGTGGCTTTAAGCTCCGCTAATCTTTCGGCTATCGACGGATCATGTGCAGAGACTGGAGGAGTTTGCTTAACCGAAGTCACCAATTGCTTATGGGGCTCATGAGATTGCTTAGTGCTAGACGAACCGGAATGTTGGTCACGAGGAGCTTCAGATTAAGATGCCCTCTGAGCAGATTTCTCCTTATTGTGCTCTAAATGAGGGGGAGGATCGTTGGGATATGAAGAGTGGCTATAAGTTTTCCTTTAAGAAGACGATGAGTCTCTAGGACGGTAGTCTCTATCGCCACTGTCAACTCTGTCTCAACATCTACCTGATCTCGAATCTCGACCGGAGTGGTCGAAAATAGAGGACCCACGAAGGCGGTCAAAGACGTGTGTGCCCCCATATCACCTACATAGAAACCAAGCGAAGACGAGATAGTGAGAATCGCATGATGGCTAAAACTTAGGTGTAGGGTGAAGTGTGAGTGTTCGTGTGTGTCCTAGTGTTTCCCCCCACGGACCAGTTTCTTTAGCTTTACTTATTGGAGTTTTTTCTCGCTAATGATGAACTTGATCGCCTTCATCGCCTCTCGCGGGCGAATTAAGTCCCAAGGCCACTGGATTGTTGAAACCGTAATTAAGCTAGTCATCAGGGATGGTTAGATCTTATAGACCTTTTAGTGAACCCTCTAAATGTTGGGGAGATGACTCTTTCTCAATCGGAGTAATTATAACTTTTGAGGTTCCGCCCACTGTTTTCTTTCTCAGTTTGTAGGTTAGTTTCTTTTTCGCCTTTGAAGGAGGAGGCGGTTCATTGATGTTGGGTACATCAGTCACCGGTGCTGAGTCGGGACATATATTCTCATCAGACGCTCCTGGCACCCCGGCCTCTTTAATTTCACCTTCCTCGGATGTGTCAATGGCCCCACTAGTAAGGGGCACTGAAGGCCCAGCCCGATCTTTTCCTTTCTCCACCGCGGATCCGGTTGTAGTGGCGCCAGTTGGGAGACTAGTTCGACGACCTTCCGCTAAAAATCCAAACTTTAAAAGCAATTCAATGGAAATGACGGATTTGATCTCATGATCTTCCATGGAAATAGCTCAAATGGCCTCAGAATACCTAGTACCTTCGGGACGTGGGCTGATATGTGTAAGAGTTGAAAGAAGTTTAGAATGAATGCACTTCGTGACTTAGACAAGTGTTGAGTCCGAAAATGAAACTTACCCCTTTCCAACCATCTTCTCGCAAAGCCAAGGAGGCAACATACGTAAAACCATTCTTGCTTATACTGGGAGAATTTACTCCAGGCCCCCATCAGGATCTGACACTTGGAGTGTGGCTCAAGAAATATGAAGGATGGACCGTCAAACCGTCTTTTGAAGCGATAAATGTAGCAGATATCCTCGGGAGTAGGAAGCCTGAATAAGATGCTCATGAAGAGAATGCAAGTGCCATGAATAAATGCGTGACTGTTGGGGTGAAGCTACGCTAGAGCAATCCCAATATACCACAACACCTCATGGAGAAATGAGTTGAAAGGCGGCACACTTCCAACCCAGCACATGAATTTATGTCACGCTGCATACCCGGCTAGGGGCAGGTGAGGCCGATCTTGCCCCCACAGAACTAAAATATCGTCAAAGTGAATTCCATGAACCGAACATAACCGACGAAGAGCGGCTTCACCAATTTTTGAAGCTTGTGAATCAGTCGGGTTATCCAGGATAACTGCTCCATCCATAACATCATGGGCTGGGCCAATGACTACAGCAGATGGATTCGAGATATCTTGTGTAGACGTTATCGGTGGATTCGACATTCCTACTACCTCTTGTTGAGAACTTGGTTTTGGCTTGTCAGAAACTGTAGCAGAGCTCGATCTTTAGGACATCTTCAATGTGTATTGAATATGGGTAGATACCTGTTTGAACTATACTTGAAAGACAATCGATATTAGGTATAACGATGATAATACATCCCCCCGTGTTGTGTGTGAACTAGTGTTACGACTGAAATGCGAGTGCTAGAAAAATTAAAGTTTTAAACATGAGTGTGGTATGATAGAACTTTAAGTTGTTGTCCTTGGAAATCGTCATTGCCAACCGTCTCCTACAGTTTGCTATATGGTTGACAATAGTGGTTTTGGAGTAGAACATTGGCATCATAGAGTGTGAAGGCCGTCTTTCGCATTTGTTGAGTTAAGTTTACGTTTAAGATCGTTCAAGTTATTGGGAAGTTAGTTAAAGTTAAGTTCTTGGGCCTGGATGCTTTGTTGTTTGTCATGCTTTGTCTAATTTTCTTAATATTGGTTATGGAGGTAAGTTACTTAAATGTATCTTATGTTCGGGTTAAAACACTTCTGATTACCAATGCCGACCCACTCACTCGCTACCTCTCCCTAATTACCAGACGACCTCACTTGAGCCTATACTGAACCTTATTCATTGCAACACACTTAATACCGGGCGACCACATTCCTAAACGCGTGTTGGCCAACCCACTCTCTCATTCCAGGCCGAACGCCACTCTTTCATTCCAGGCCGAGCGACACTCCCTCTCTAGCACTACTCCCAAGAGAGGCTTACCAGCCAACAGACTTCCGCTAAAGTACCAACCCAGGGTTGTTACTTCCTTAGTCGAACAGCTGCTATTCGCCTGTACCGACCCGCTCACCTTAAAGTCAATGAACGACCTCAGCCTAGCATATGTCGAGCCCTCATTCTTAGAGTTTCGACCAAGTTTATTACTAAGCTCCTGACAATTCAACATTACTACGGTGGGATACCGACCATTCTCCCTCGACCGTACGATGAGCAGAATTCCATGAATTATTTACCAACTCCCACGAATCACCAGAACTTCTCTCTCATGTCCCTGACTTCAAAGTCGAGACTACAGTCGTTCCTTCTGGTAACTTACCCTAGCTCCACCGAGTTCGAACCAAATTCCTAGCCTAACTCCTACTTGGGAACTCACGAGACTCCACATTTAGGGAAATAAATCGAGTGAAAGGCTTATACCTATATGCGAATAATTAAGGCCTATGAAAGCTGTTGGGTTCAAGACGAAGTGTGGTTAGGCTTGCTTGCGAATGGGGTTTCAAAATGTATTGCCTGGCTCTGGAAGGAAGAAGGGTGATGGGCATGGCTCGGGAAGGGGACTTGTTAAAAAAGGGAACTGAGAAGAAAAAACTAGAGTGTGGGCTTTTATATATGGGAGAGGGAGGCGAACGGGCCTTAACCAGTGGAACCGGTCAGAGTACCTCGGTGGGTAGATGAGCAAGCGTGCCGAGCGGTAGTGAGTAAAAAGATTGAGTGGTTCGACGCTCCTATGTCGGCCGAAGTGGTAAAATAGGATATAGTAGAAAATATAATAATAATAATAATAATAAGTAAGATAATGAGTAAATGAAAATGATGTTAAGATGAAGTGTGAGTATGTCTATGCATGTAACAAGAATTCCGAATGATAGTGCAACGAGACGTTGAATTTCATCTGATATACGGAGAAGCATAGTTTTAAGAAACCCAACATGATTCAACCTTTGAAAGGTTATATACATTTAGATTTTGGAAAGTTAAAATAGGATTTAGACGAAAGATGATTTTCATTCTGGATGAGCTAACTTCTGAAAGCAAGGACTGGTCGTTAGTTCAAAGCATGTCATGTTGATTAACATGATGAGCTTTGGGGGGCAAATGATACCCGACACTTTAGCCCGGGCTACATGGCGATAGTCTCAGAGTCTATGGTTGAACCGGGAAGGGACTTGAGCTAAGAAACGATTGGAAGTATGATAGACTAGTGTAATTCAATCTTTGGTCGATCTATGCACATAGGTCGGTATATCTGATACCGTTCGACATGATTGTATGGCACAAGAACACAAGGTGGTGCAACGTTGGAGTGTGGATATAGCGAATTGGCCGATAGTGGCTCAGCCAAGGTCGTTCGGCTAGCATCGTTCAACCAAGGTCGTTCGGTCAGCATCGTTCAGCCAAGGTCGTTCGGCCAGCATCGTTCAGCCAAGGTCGTTCGGCGAGCATCGTTCAACCAAGGTCGTTAGGTCAGCATCGTTTAGCCAAGGTCGTTCGGTCAGCATCGTTCAGCCAAGGTCGTTCGGTCAGCATCGTTCAGCCAAGGTCCTTCGGTCAGAATCGTTCAGCCAAGGTCGTTCAGTCAACATCGTTCAACCAAGGTCGTTCGGTCAACATCGTTCTGCCAAGGTCATTCGGTCAGCATCGTTTAGCCATGGTCGTTCGGTCAGCATCGTTCGGTCATTCATCGCTCGGCGTAAGAGAGAAGATGAGCATGGTTCAGCCGCTCATTGTTCAGTCAAGGAAGGAGAGAAAAAGCTGATTCGTTCAATTGAGGCTCTGTATTGGAGGTTTGATTAGGAGTGGTTCAGCCCGAGTGTTTGATGTATCTGGTTTGGTGCACGATGAGGGAGTCAGCCTATTCTTGGGGTGAATAATGATGAGTGGAGATCAACATTGCTTTACTTTGAGATCCACAACGAGTTACTCCAAGTCCCTTGAGAGCTTGCTTCGAGTCATTTGCTAAATGACCACGATCGGCCATATTGGTTCGACATTTTTCGGTCGGTCGAAAGTCGTTCAGTATTCCTCGACTGGCCAACTCGAGATTACCATGTATGGGCTGAGTCACTTTGGTTTTGGGCCTACGCAGGGCATCTAGCCTACCTTCGTCTATAAATAGAGAGGCAAGGGTACAGTTGAAGGGACCTTTTTTCAAAAACTTCAAGGAGACTATGCTGTTTTCTATACTCATTTCTTTATTGTCGAACTTTGTACTCGAGTTGTATGTGTACGGATTGTATCTGTATTCAACTCATTGAAGAAGTAATAAAGATTTCTCTCAAAAGTGGACGTAGGCAGTTACGCCGAACCACTATAATTCTGATGTTCTCGTTTTTGCTGTTCAAATTGTGTCTTACGGTGATATTCCTCTGTTTTAATTTAATTTCTTCATTAATCTCTCTACATAATTCTACTCAAGGGTGTTAACGACCAATTCTGGTGCTAACAAGACGTAATCATCGAGCTGCGAATCCATGGTTGATACCGCAGAGTACTTTACGTATTTATTTAATAAGGTTTTCAATTATTACTGAAGAAAACGGTTTGTGAATATACTTATTCCCGTGAGATTAGTATATACTTTTTGATTAAGAGATTAATTTACTGAGATTTTAAATTAAATAAGGCTTGGTCATTTCAATGGAAAATGAAACCTTTGATAGAATGATTGTTTATTTGATAGTTAAATAACCAACTATCAAATTTGGACCAAAACGTAACATTGGAAATATCTAGTAGAAAAATGGGAACTATATGGTACAGTTGTCGTCGAAGGTGCTATAATGTACGTATGAACGCGTTTTGTTCTTCCAGGACGATGATAAGGAAATCCGTCCACTAACGGTTAGAAGATGATCTCTGATCTTATTTTTGTCTATTTATTTCCTAAAGAATCGGGGTTGAGTTTACCGAAAATACCGGATGTTGTGTCGAAGGGACTGGGATTGGATAAGTTACCCAAAAACCACTTCGATCCAACAAATATGGTTTCAAAATGAAGACAGAAGCATGGAATCAAAGATGGAGCATTGAAATGCAAAGGCTGATCGCTACTAATCCCGAGGATGATTTTAAAATGGATGTAGTAGGAATAGTGCATTCGGTTTCATTCTGATCGAGAACGAACTTGTATGGAGGAATGCTATTAGTACATTATCATTAGAGGACAATAAGCATTCCAAGTATAAATTCTTTAAAAGGTAATCGTAGACTCAAGCCTCATCAACCGGAATGACTGAAAATCAGGGGAGATGTAGCAAGGCGAAGTGGGTCACACCCAATTAGGGTATGTTTATCACCAATCTAGATACCCTCGGATATTATTACTACGGTGCATGGGAAGAACTCGGTAAGGGTGGGAACACCTGGGGTGATAGCATATTTGGTACTATCCAGGTTAGGGGCAGAACCGTTCTTGTGTGTAGAAGATCCCGGCGAGATCCTCGGTACAATTTTCTAAACGTCTACTATGATAGGTGGTACCCCAATGCCTAGTCATGGTATGGAATCCATTCTCCAATAAGCGTCGTACGGTTTTGATTATGCCCAATATGTTGAAATGTGAGATCCAAACATTTCAGCTATTTCTATATTTTACTTTGACCTCTATACACTATTATAATGTCATTGGATTTTCTATAAAAGGGTTTTAGTTACCGTAAAGGAAAAACCCTCGTGTTTATGTGTGATGTGGTCTTACGAGATACCTTTGATTTCAAAAAGATTTTGAAGTTAAAATGAGTAAAATTCCTTGTGATTTAAATTCTCATGCCGGTTTTACCAGACTGACCCAGGCGTGGTTTTTCCTATATGCTCGGGTCTATGCTCAGTTCAGACAGAGCATATTTTCAGGTTTAGCTGGAAGGATTGGAGCTTCAGGAGATGAGCTGGAGGCCCAGAGACGTATTCATGTAAGTGATTATTTTTTTGTTGCATTATAGTTGTGTTATCAGCAGTTATAAGGACATGGTATTATAATTATCCATGCTGAATAGGTTGGTGTACTCTGATTGTTATCTGTTCTGTAAATAACACAGTTTTATTTATGTAAAAATTTATTTTGTATTATAGATTATTCATTTCTGCTGTGAGATTCTGTGTTTTTTGGTTTTCTTTCTATCATCTTTCTACTTTCTAATTTTTTTACTATCCTCCTTTCTGTTCAATTTGGATTGGCCAAGTGTGGTAAAGTATCAGTTCGAACTGTATGGAAAAGTGGGTCATGACATCGTGGTATCAAAGCTTAGGTTGAGCGAATACCTAGGCTTTGGTGGGGTTACTCATTAGAGATAGGGTCAGTAGTACCGTAGAATGAGTTTGAGTGTGTGTGTATATATATATGAGGGCGCGTATTTGTTAGTGATATAAAATGTTTTATTATGTTGATTGATCTGTCGAGTGGCATATGGATTCTGGTCAATATGAGCAGCTAACATTATTGATAGCGATCTCTAAACACTTGAACAATGCCAACGGACATAATATTGTTTTAAGAGGGTAAATGAGATAATTCCACCCGGAATATATTTTATGTATAAAAGGAAATGATTTTTAAAATATATAATATTTTGAAATGTGTTCGATAAGTGATGATAATATTTTTATCATCTAGGATTTGAGTTGTCATAGCTATCTAGTTTTGATTACTCTCTATTGCCCGACCTTCTGGCCTGAGTATTTCCTTAGAATATGTGTTTTGTGGATAGAAGCCTTGGGAAATTCGAAATTTTGGGTAAATTATGTTTACTAAATAAATTTGGAATATTTTAGATAAATATTTTAGGAATATTTTTTTATAGATAAAAGCTAATTTAATAATAATTGATTTATAAAAAGAGATATTTGAGGATTAAAAACTCCATTGATTTTGGAAGAATTGTTTTAAATAATTTTTTTGAAGAAAAACGATTTTGGTATTACTTAAGTAAAGTTTTTAAGTGATAGTAATTTAAAAGAATAATTATTTGAAGTGTGTACCGATATATCCTCTTTAGTTTATGTAAATTCCTAAAACCTTAGGATCTCATTCCTTTGTTTTGTTAGTTGATTGTAGAGAACTCCCTTCGTAGTTAGAGAAGCACTTATGAAGGCTAGGAGGGCTGGTGATCGGGACTTGGTTAACCGGATTCTTTAGAATCTTGTCCAGCCATCGATATATGAGGATGAGCTAGAAGAGGAAAGGGAACCTATCGAGCAGCCATCGCTTCATGAAGAGGAGCCCGGGATAGGAGTTGAAGAGAAATTCAAAGAGGAAGAAAAGGAATTCGAGGAGGAAGAAGAGGAATTCGAGGAGGAGGAAGAGGAATTTAAAGAAGAAGAAGCGCCCGAATCGAAAAAATGATGACGCTGTCATCGGGCGAGATTGATAATGAGCCACTTGTAGATAGGGATAATCTTCCAAGGGAACCAAGCCCGGAGTTTGCATGGATTCCGAACAATGACGTTGAATCTATAGAGTTGGAAGTACCGGAAGTGGAGGACTCCGATGGAGGGAGTCCAACGTGAGTGTTAGTTTGGGTTTGGGTTAGTTCCCTAGGATGTGTACACTAGTAGCCCATATTAGTATAGGTTAGTGGACGTCATGGATGTGCGTTTGGGTTGTAAAGTAATGAAGTATCTTAGTAGATGTTTTGGTATGGACATATATGTATAACTGGCTAGTGGTTATAGATATTTCCTAGATATGTATATGTATGTGGTGGTTGTAGTGTTAAAGTATCTTAGTTGATACTCATGTAAAAATAATATTTTGGGATATATATATATATATATATATATATATATATATATATATATTGAACTTATGTGATATGGTTGCTTATTAATTCGTTAGTAAATTAAAATTCGGTTAATTATGTTTACTAACCTGGTTACGGCAATTTCAGGGATGAAATTCTTTTAAGGGGAAAGGACCGTACGACTCGGAATTTTTATCATCTTGAGTTTTGAATATTAATTTTTAATATTCAATAATACGGTATTTCTAATCAAAATAAATTCCCGTTAATTAATAATTGGTAATAATATATAATTTTAAACCAAGATAACATTCTGAATTCCCAGATTTTATTTATAAAATAGAAATTGATTTAAAATGGAATTTCTTATATATATATATATACATATATATATATTTAGAACAACAGAATATATATATATATATATATATATATAAATTGGAAGACAAATTCATGGTAAATAAATGTAGATGAATAAGAAGAATATATTATAAATAGAAATGATTTTGGTTTATGGAAAATATAATGTATATTAAATAGAGAGAGATTAAAATTTGTTTTTTCTTATATAAATATACGTACACATTAGTTAGGAAGAATGTAAAAAATATATATGTAATATTTTTAAACAAATATAAACGGTATTGAAAATTATATATATATATATATATATATATATATATATATATATATATTGAAAAATGAAAGAAGAGATATATATGAAAATATATATGATAGAAATGAGAAAATTTATAAAATCATTTTAAAAAGGTAATCTTTTATAAAATGGCGTTTTGACCAAAATATCATTTCATACTTTTAAAGTGAAATAGCAAAAATTTTCATTTTCTTTGAATTATACATTTTAAAATATAATAAAAAGGAATGTAGAACAAAATGTTATTTTATAGGGTAAGAAAACTTTTAGTGTTTTGAGTAATATATTTTTAAATAGAAAGCTCTTATTAATTTAAATGAGAAGACTTAAATGGTTTATTTAAAACCACTTTACATCTTGTTTTTCGAAACACACACACACAAGCATGATATAAATCAAAGAAATTCAACTAAGTAAATGAAAGAGAAAAATAACTAAAAAGTAAAATTTCAACATAGTAAAAGGGAAAGAGAAAAAAATATTTACACATATGCTTTTGCCAAGTCAAAGTAAAGATGAAAAAAAAAGATATAAACATATAATACAAAACATGAGCAAAATGGATAAAAACATAAATAAATACACACACACATGCATGTCTGGTTCAAGAAGGGAAAGATTAAAAACATTTAATTAAACTTCTTTTCAGCTCAAAGAAAAAGAATAAAGGCTAAAAGGTTACTTCATCTCAATACCAACTCAAAGTCACCAAATTCCTTTCCATCCATCACTGTACAAAACATTGTACAGCAAGCAAAACTTTTCTTGAGCCAAAACTTTGCACCTATACATCATCATTCTCCTTGGCAATAACATGTATATATATAGGCTGTATGTATGTAGGCTTCAGTTTCAATAGCCTATGAACAAATAAACACTGTAACATACTCTGTAAACAAAACACTGCCAAACAAAAAGAAAATAAACCCTCTGTCCTTATAAACCCAAAATCCAAGCATGTTTATCAAGAATTCAGATTGTAGATTTGATTTGAATTGGAAGTTTTGAAGAAAATAAAGCATGTTCAAGGTAAGAACAATTATTGTTTGTTACTGGAAATGGTTTACACTTCTCTGTCATGTTTAAAAACTGAAATCAAACCATTTATATGATTTCAAAATTCATTTCCTCTCAATCCGTAAGTGTTTTGAAAAAAATTTAAACTAGTGAGATGTTTATTTTCGAGCCTAGATTATGCTAAAAATAGTTTGGTTGTATTTCATGAAGTATGTATAGAGATAGAGTGGAATTACAGTAAGCAATCAATATTTTGGCAATTTTCAATATCCGTTAACCATTAATTCATGTATATATTCATGGTCGTCGTATGGAAATAGGAATTTTAGGGAAGAAATTGTTATTTTTAGTGGCTTGTATCGCGATAAATCGCGAGTTAATCAATTTTCACTATAAAAAAAAAATATTTTTTTACAATCTCGACGTCGAGAGGAGGCGGGGGTTGCCCGAAGAGAAGCGTTGCATCATGGTTGAGGTGTTCACCGTGGTCGAATCTTGATTTTGGTTGTGAATTGGGGTAGCGAGACATTTTAGGGTTTAAGGAGGGTGTTTGGGTGGAATTTGAACTTTGTCAAACTACGACCGAGTTGATGGGCCGAGTCACTCCAGGTTTGTCCGGGGGGAAGTATTGGGAATGGCTGTCCTTTTTGGGTCAGTGGCATGTTGAATCATGGAGTGTAGGGTATGTGAGGGCCTCGTGTTCGTGTTTGTCCAAGTTCGAAATCCAGGGTCGATGGTCGAAAATAACAGGAGGAGACCAGAGGGGTTGGTGCAAAGTCCAGGAAGTCGAGCATGGGAAGGTGAGGGTGGGAGAAATCGCGATGCTCGTAGGTGGTCGGGAAAACTTGTCCACGTGCACGTATCCAACGTGCACGATTGGGAGCAGGCATTCGTTTGAATGCTTGGAGATGATCGAACAAGCGGTGGTTTAGGAGATGCTGTAGCTCTGTGGGCTCGGTTGCATGCGTTTAGGCCCAGGGTTGTTCGTATGGGTTAGGTTGCGTGAGCTAGGAGGAAATGTTCAGTTGATCGAAGAAGAGTCTGCGAGGAGAGATGAAGATTTAGAGGAGGAAGGAATCGTTCCTTTTGGTAGGGAAGTTTCGGGCTTCGGCCCAGGATTTAAATGAAAAAATAAGAAAAAAGGGTGGGCTTCGGTCCGGGGGGATGGAGGGTAGTTTTAAAATATAAATTGTTGATTTATATTTATATGTTGCAAGTTTTAAAATATTATAACTTGTTCGTGCGAATTTCATTTTACACGAGATTCACTGCAATGGGTTCGTCTAGACGAAAACTACGTCGTCGAACGACTTGTTGTAAAATTTGAACAGATGGAATTTTATAGTATTTCAAAACGGACAGGATTTAATTACCAATTTAAAACAAAAATTATCTTTTAAATTTACGCGACCCGCCTATTGAAGTTATTTGTTCAAATAAAAATAACGACGAGTTAATTTAAGTTAGTTACGATATTTTGACATCTGTTTAACGGATTAAAACACCGTTCCGCTAATTGTATTTAATTGCAACCCTGTTGGTAGAATAATCACTGTTCTGCCATTATTACTAAATATATGTGTTTTGGACATTGACTAGCAGAGATAAAACCCTGTCCTGCTATTATATTTGTATGAGCATCTATTTATTATCCTGATAATTATATTGAGCAATATAAGATTGAATTAATTATTAAAAATAGATTGTTGTGAACAGGTAAATAGGCACAAGGAAAAAGTTGCAAAAAAATTTAGTCTTAAGGACGACAGGTTTGCTTTTTAGTTTGAAAGACACTTTTGAGGGTAAACTGAAAATGATAGTTACAACTATCATTCCGTGATTTACACTAGAAAGTGTCCTTCAGCCTAAAAAACAAACTTCTTGTCCCTGAGACTAAATTTTTCTCTAACTTTTTCCTTAAGCCTAAAAACCCCTTGTTGTGAATATCTATATCTGTTATTCTGGATTGTTATGGAATGAATGGTAACTTGATTAAGTACTAGTGAAATTAACAAGCCTCTTTTCCAAATTAGAGGTTAATTTTTGAATCAAAGTTATTGAAAGGATAATAATTATTTATTAATGATATTTGAAAAGTTAATTAATTAATATTTTGATAATGATTTGAAGTTACTCATTTTATTATTCTTAAAAATTATTTAAAAAGTGTTTAATTATTATTTCAAAGCTATTTAATTATTTAAGTTGTTTAAAGTATATTTAATTAATAATTAAAGTATATTTATAGTGATTTGTTTAAAGTTAATTATCACTTAAGGATTACTAATATTAGGACATTATTATTCCAAAGATAATTTGTTTAAATATTAATAATGTTTTGAAAATAAGATATTATATAGTAAACCTTTTATAAAAGAGTAATTTTTCCTAAATTAAACTTGGAAAATTTATATAGAAACTTTATAAGTATTATTTTGAGATAATTCTTAAATAAAGTTTTTACGAAGTAGTGGTATACTTTCATGGCGTAATCGGAGGCAGAGATTGCTTATAGTTAAGTTTGGATTTCTTTGGGATAGAGACGCAATCATCGAGCTAAGAATCCATGGTTGATACCGCAGAGTACTTTTCGTATTTATTTAAAAAGGTTTTCAAATATTATTGAAGAAAACGGTTTGTGAATATACTTATTCCTATGAGATAAGCACATAATTTTTTATTATTCGTTTCAGTGGAAAATGGAATCTTTGATTGCATGATTGTTTATTTGATATTTAAATAATCGACTATCAAATCTGGACCAAAACGTAAATTTGGAAACATTTAGTACAAACACGAAAATTATATGGTATAGTTGCCGTCGAAGGTGCTATACTGTACGTATAAACTCGTTTCATTCTTCTAGGACGATGACAATGAAATCCATCCACTAACGGTTATGAGATGATCTCCGATCTAATTTTCGTCTATTTATTTCCTAATGAACCGAGGTTGAGTTTATCGGAAATATCAGACGTTGTTTCGAAGAGGTCAGGATCGGATAACTTATCCGAAAACCACTTCGATCCAACGAATACGGTTTCAAAATGAAGACAAGAGCATGGAATAGAAGATGGAGCATTGAAGTGCAACGGCTAATCGCTACTAATCCTGAGGATGATTCCAAAACGGATGTAGTAGGAATAGTGCCTTCGGTTTCGTTCAGACCCAGATCGGACTTGTATGGATGAATGCTATCAGTACACCGTCATTGGAGGACAATGAGCATTCCAAGTATAAATTCTTTAAAAAGTAATCGTAGCCTTAAGCCTCATCAATCGAAATGACTGAAAATCAAGGGAGATGCAGCAAGGCTAAGCGGGTTGCACCCAATTAGGGTATGTTTACAATCTTTCTAGATACTCTCGGATATTATTACTACGGTGCATGGGAAGAACTCGGTAAGGATGGGAACACCCAGGGTGATAGCATATTCGGTACTATCCAGGTTAGGGGTAGTACCGTTCTTGTGTTGTAGGGATCCCGGCGAGGTCCTCGACACAATTTTCTAGACAAGTACAGTGATAGGTGGTACCCCATTAACTAGTCATTTTATGGAATCCATTCTCCAATAAGCGTCGTACGGTTATGATTGTGCCCAACTATGTTGAAATGTAAGATGCAAGCATTTCAGCCATTTCTATATTTTACTTTGACCTCTAGACACTATTATAACATCACCATATTTTCTATAAAAGGGTTTTGGTTACCGTAAGGGAAAAACTCGTCGTGTTTGTGTGTGACGTGGTCTTACGGGATACCTTTGATTTCAAAAGGATTTTGAAGTTAAAATGAATAAAATTCCTTGTGATTTAAATTCTCACACTGGTTTTATCAGACTGACCCAGACGTGGTTTTTTCCTATATGTTCGGGTCAATGCTCGGGTCAGACATAGCATACTTCTAGGTTTAGCTGGAAGGATTGGAGCTTCAGGAGAGGAGCTGGAGGCCCAGAGACGTATTCACGTAGATTATTATTTTTCCATTGCATTATAGTTATGTTATCAGCAGTTGTAAGGATAAGGTGTTATAACTATCCATGCTGAATTGGTTTGTGTACTCTGATTGTTATATGTTCTGTAAATATTACAGTTTTGTTTATGTAAAGATTTGTCCTATATTATAGATTATTCGTTTCCGCCGTGAGATTCTGTTTTGTTTGGTTTTCTTTCTATCTTCTTTCTACTTTCTCTTTTTCTTACTATCCACCTTTCTGTTCAATTAGGACTGGCCAAGTGTGGTAAAGTGTCAGTTCGAACTGTACGGAAAAGTGGGTCGTGACATCGTGGTATCAGAGCTTAGGTTGAGCGAATACCTAGGCTTTAGTGGGTTTACTCATTAGAGATAGGGTCAGTAGCACTCTAGAATGAGTTTGAGTGTATATATACGAGAGCGCTTATTTGTTAGTGATATAAAATGTTTTATTGTGTTAATTGATCTGTCGAGTGGCATATGGATTCTGGTCAATATGAGTAGCTAACGTTATTGATAGGGATCTCTAAACACTTGAACAAGGCCAACAGACACAATATTGTTTTAAGAGGGTAAATGAGATGATTTTACCTGGGATATATTTTAGGGGCATTTCTCTAGAAAGAGAAACTTTACAGTGCAATTAGTTTTAGGACGCCATCCACAGAAATTAATTTTAAGGGCAAAATCAGTAGAATAATTACTTTTATGGGTAAAGTCAGCAGTCCAATTACTTTCAAGGACCTAATTTCGTAGGTTTTGTAGGCCTTAGAACTAATTATTTTGCATTTCGTCCTTAAAAGTAATTATTTCAGTTGTGTGTCCTAGAAACTAATTGTACATGCTAAAGAGGCCTTTGTGGCTAATTTCCACTATATTTTATGTATAAAAGGAAACGATTTTCAAAATATAAATATTTTGAGATGTGTTTGATAAGTGATGGCAATATTTTTACCATTTAGGATTTGAGTGGTCATAGCTATCTAGTTTTGAGTGCCCTCTATTGCCTGACCTTTTGTCCTGAGTATTTCCTTAGTATCTGGGTTTTGTAAGACCAAATTATCCAAAGCACTCATGAGACCAAGCTGGTGTTCATGGAAAAAACGAACACAAACAGAGAACCAAGGAGGATTAGAAACACTTATTGCATGTTGTCGATTTTAGATTTACATAAAAGGCTTACAGTTCAAAGACATCATAGTCCACTGATTCGCTAGTAAGTCAAAAGGATAAACACTAGGAAAGTTCAAGGTCAATGTGCTACTTTAATCGATACGATAAATGTTTCGCATAATTTTAAGAACAAATTGAACAAATACTCATTCATGTGGGGGATTGTTAGAAATGAATGAGTTGTATTGGAGGATATAAAGACATTAATTGCCTTGGAAGTTGAATAGTCCCACATCTTAGAATAAAATAAACTATTAGCGTTTATATACTAAGATGTTGAGACTATGACTATTCATATAAGGAAATAGAGACATAAGCCATGATGGGTGGTGCAGCGCACCACCCCGCACGCGCGTCTGCCCGTGCCCGAGCCCGAACCCGCATCCTCGGCACGGGCGAATGGGCATTTAAGGCGTATTAGAGGCACTTAGCACTTTGCAGTTGGTTTGGCGTGGCTATTCAGACCGAACAGCTTTTATTTCTGTCCTTTCGAATTCAAACGGTCGCGACGCCTTGCAAAGGGTCGCATCCGTTTGAACATACACGTATTGCCGAATAGGTACGCCTCTCCGTGCATATATATAGGTAGACAGAAAATAGTAAAACATAATTAAGATTTATGCACTTTTCTTTCTCCTGACACAACCATATTCTTAAAATACACTCTCATGAGTTCATTTTGCTCTACGATTGTTGCGCAGCATCGCAGAGAAGGTCCGTTTCATCTTGAGAAACAATTGTCTGATATCCTTAAGCACCGTAGGGGGAGCAATATTGTTTCAAGGAAACAGTTTTCAAACACTGGACTCGACTATACAATCTGTACGTTATTTACTACTTTAATTGTTAAATGCACAGTTCTACTCGTAACATTTTTACGACGTGTCTGTGAAAGTTTGTTGTTGTTGCAATTTGCAACATAATTGTAACAGTTGTGTAACAGTTTTATAATGTTACTGTTAACAATCTATGTATACAGTTTCGTAATGCTTTTCTAACGTTACGGTATAAAATTTTAGTAACACTTTTTTGCCGTTACTATATAACAATTTCGTAATACTTTTCTGACGTTATGACTTATGAGGAACACTTTATTTGCTTCAAAAGAGTTACAAAATAGGGTGACAAGGAAATCATAATTAGTAAGAGTTAAATATAGTTATCCTCTTCAAAAATCATATTATGTTTCCTTGTAAAACAAAAATAAAATATTGGCCACATCACACTAAACAAGTGGAAAAAAAATGGCAAAAATGATTCAATCCTACAAACTCTCGCCGTCTTTACTCTTCTTGAATCCTCACCATACAATTATTAAATGTAGTGTTTCATCATCAAAGCTCTTACGTAGTAGCAAGGCCGTCCAAAGATTTGGGTTACCCAAGGCAAACATCAAAATTTTGTCATTTCGTTGCCCCTTGTTTTTTCGGCAGAAGTTTGCCTTAGTATGCATGAACTAAAGACATATTTTGCTAGAAAATAACATTTATGTTGTGTTAATTTGGACAATTGTGAGATAGCAAAGCATGATCTAAAGCTAGGTCCTTCCCAATATGCTTTTTGTAGTCCCCATTTTGTGTTGTTCCAATCTAGAACAATGAAATGATTAAAAGGATCATGTTTAGACAACATTCATGTATAATACACACATCATTGCATCTCTGTAAAAAGACTGAGCACATACACTGGCAATTCAAACCCAGCAAGAGTTGGTTTCACTCTGCAGCGACATTAACCTTTAATCATTATACAATATAGGATTTAAATTCATAATTCAAATAACATCGAATTGTTTAAGCCTAATTAAACATTTTATATACAAAAAATAACAAAAGAAATAGCATACAACATTCTGATTATATTGCGTAATTTAGTAACATGACCCAATAAGTATGCTTGTCATAGACAAACCAAAACCAGTAACACGGGGGAAAAAAATAAAAAATTCAACTTTCAATGCAAATTAAGGAATTGATCCCTTAATGATAAGCAATCACTCAAATGACTTACCACTTATACAAGTTACACTTGTTTGTAAAATTGAATGAATTTTTTTTATTCGCATACATACTCTCCAGTTGGTGTCTCCCCCTACTTTGTTGCCCCTTCCCTATCCATTGCCCTAGGCCGTCACCTTGGCAGTCTTGCCTTAGGGCTAGCCCTGCGTAGTTACGTAAGTAGCTCCATCCTTTAGATCTAGAATGCCAAATTTTCCTACTCGCCATCTGTAGGATTAATTCTAATCGAATGTACTATGGAGTATTTATGCTGTTGAAAATTCTTGAATTTCTCTCCATAAATGTCAGATTAACGTAGTGACAACTATATCTATTTGCTTACGGTAGGATATTTTCCCGCAATTGCTTGTAAAAACTTGTAAAAAAGGGTATCCATGTTATTTTTCGTTGTTGCTTGAAACTGTAACTTATCTTTGATTATTTTCCATACATTTGTCTAGTAATTGCAATCCAAAAATAAATATTTTTCGGTCTCCTCACCTTGGTTGTACAGTTTACATTCCAAAACATCGGTTGGATTCCATCTATGTATTTTATTTTTGGCATTTAATTTATCCATTTTTGCTAAAAGAGAGCAAATTGCCATTCCTGGTGCACAAGCGGTGTTTCAAATATGAGAACACCAATCTAACTGTGGTTGTTTGTCCCTGACTTGTTCCTAAGCTGATGAAAAAGTGAATGGACCATCACTTTGGAGTTTACACTGCCATTGATCTTGGTCGATGTTGCGATTGATGAGGATGGCTTTAATTTGCTAGATAATATGAGGAGGCAAACATGAAACGTCTTCTCTCCATTGACCATTGGCTATGGGAGAGGAGAATTCCATGTTAAGGCCTCCTATTATTTCAATAGCCTGTCATCCCTACAACTCTTTTAGAGATTTTTTATTGATCCATGGATCAAACTGCATGCTAGTATTTTCACCATGTATGTAATGCATTGTTGTCTTTGTTCACTGTCCCACAACATTTATTTATACTGTATCTATTTCCCACCCATTAAGTCCAAAAACGACCTTGTCGCAAATACCTCCTTGTGATTTTTAGTGATACAGCTTCCATGATGTCATCTAACTTTTTCAAGCCCACACCACCTTCGCCTTTGATTCACATATATCGCTTCAATTCAAAATTGTGATGTTTGTTTTTCCATCCAAAATTAGGACAAATAGAATTTATTCTACCTATGGTTGATGCTGGTAGCTGGTAGAATTCCATCTAAAACATAATGAACAGATACATCATTGTTTTGCTTATTTCAATTTAGCCAGCTATGTTTAGCGTTCTATTTTCCAATTATTTATATTGCTAAAGTTTTTGTTGATTTTATCTAATAGCATTTTTTTTGTGCTGGCTTTTGTGAATATTAGTATGCTCTGCGTATAGCAATGTGTAATAATGGGTTCATTAGAATGAGTAGGGGTTATGTTTTCTTCATGATATTCTAAGTTTAATAGAATAGCAAAGTACTCCATTGCAATTGAAAAAGGACAAGGAGATAATGGATACCTTGTCTAATACCCCTATTGCTATTAAAATAATCTACTGGTTTCCATCTAGCAAGACCGAAAATATGGAGGTGGAGATATGTTCACATATCATATTTACTAACTTTGCAGAAACATCCATGCATGAAAGCATATGAAACGTGAATTCTATACTAATTTCTATCGAATCCTCTTACCATTTTGTATGCTAATAGGAATTTTTATAATAATTCTGTGAAGGATGAAAGCTTCTTAGTTGGTTGAGATTAGATTATTTAAGTATTTATTCATTCTATTGCATAAAAGATTTGCCAACATTTTGTAGAGAACATGCCATGAAGAGATTAGTCTATAACCTGATAGAGTCTATGAATCCGTAATTTTTGGAATTAACCCAATAAAGGTATGATTGATTTCTTTTATAATGTTACCAGATTGCATTATTCTCAACATTGCTTGGAAAACTTCAGTAGTTTTTGTTTACCATTTTTAGTTTTGGATTTTCATCCATATAAAAGTGCACATGGCGCATGGATATTGTGGAAAACGATCAATTTAGAAAATAAAGTTAACATACAAGATGGAAAACAACTTTTTTGATTTTTCATGTATTGAGTAATAAGAGAAGCATGAGAAACAATCATTTCTTCCATCGTTCCTCCATCCCTACGTGGTTCCCTCCGTGGTCCCCTCATCATATTCGTCGTCCCTTCACCCCTCTCATATTTTGTAATTAATGTTCAAAACTCAAAACACAAAACTCATTTTAAACCTAATGCTACCTTCATTTTTTATTAGTTCACAAAACTCATTTTAAACCAAATACTTTATATAATTTAGAATTGAAGCCATCTGGACTTAGAGAACTATTGTCATCTATCTGGAAGATTAATATTTTGGCCTCTTCCCATTCAAAAGGCTTTTCCAACTCCTCCCTATTATTTTCTGTAAGATTTCTTTGTAACTTATGTGAGAAAGGACATTTTATAGAATTTGAATCAAATAGATTATATAAGAAGTGTGTGGCTTCCTTGTTTAGATTTTAATACAAGTTAACCCAATTTTCCTTGAGAGTCCTTATTAGTTAGCTAATTTTATTTCGACATGTGATGTTACTTAGTAGCCTCCTTAAATTTTAAAAAACTCTATGACAGAATTGCCCTTTTCTCATTCACCCATCTTTTTAGCTCGCATCATATTTCCTTCTATTATTCCTCTTTTCAAATAGAGCTTAATAATCGAATTTTAGATAAATTCTCAAACTTTTTATTTGAATCGATGGATGGTGGTGATGATGATACGAACCTAATGTAATCAGAAGAAGCACATCATAATATGATGTGCTCTCTAAAACTTGAATTTTATGTTTGATGTTTTTTTAATATTGAAAACGCATCGTAGAAGAGATGAAACTTGAATTTTACGTTGTTGCGTGATTTTTGATGTGATTTTTCCTATGGTGAAGTTCTTTTGCTGGAATGCTTTTTTACAGTGAAATTCCTTTACGGGATGATTTTTATTTGAGAAGGATATAAAGGAAAGCGTTTACCGATAAGATGGGTATACTTGGTAAAAACATGGGTATATTAGTTTTTTAGTTTCGTGGAAGGCTACTCAGTAAATTTTGAGATTTAAATAGAATTAACCTTATTAGTTTGACTTGATACAGGACGAGAGAGATTATAGTGGAAAAAATGAGTTGCTTACGTCTCTGGGTTCGCCATTTCATTTATTGACCTTTACATATTTTTGTTAAAGATATCAAAGAATATTGCAAGAGATTTCATAATTTATTACTACCTATTATGTTTTGTAGTATTCCACAATTATAACATTTTCAATTATATAATTGCTTGGGTTTCAAGTATTATAGATATGAATACGAGTCATGTATTGTTGGATTCTTAATTAAGTCATCGATACAGATGTAGTGTTTAATGCATATTTATTTCTTCTTATCTCTCATCTCTTCCTGTTTTATTTTTTATTCAATAATTTTAATATGGTATCAAAGCGTATTTCGATTCTAATAAGATAATTTTGTGATCCAATTTCAATTTGGGAACTACAAGTTAATTCATCAACTGCAATTAGAATTCATCAATTCTTGTTTAGGGATTGTATCCTAACATCACCTCGATTTGAAGTTTGAAGATTTGGAACATATAGGATCTATTACTTAAACCGCGCTTTCGCCAATACGAAACAATCTAAGGTTGTCGTATCACTATTAAGATTATGGATTTCTTTTCCTAATTTGCATCGATTTTCTGGTAACCACTATAGTGGATCTTGATGGGAATTTCATTTTCAATCTTACGGAAATCTCATTATTCCCATTTTCAATACTAATCCTTATTCCTATTGTAAAAATTATTATTTCCTTTTACCTTTTTTTATTATGACGCGTGTTTCATTAGACAACACTTCTCTTTCATGAAGCTACCTCAGCGTAATTTATCTCAGTGGTTTTTCTTCCATTTTCTTTGCAGTAATACTTGAGCATATATAAACGATATGATAAAGTTGAATAATTATCAATGATGTAACTATTTATAGTTAAAAAGATTTTACAGTACTAGATCAAGAAGAATTGCACAAACTTTTAAACAATGCAATTGACAATGGATATCAAAAGGTTATTTACCGCCATTATCGCTTGGATCAATAAAATTCATCTACCACAAGTACAAGTACGAAAAAGACAATGTGATGAATTATTAAATAAGAATTGAATTTAAATGATAAATATGTTTGGAAAGTTAGGCATTAAGAGAAGTCAGTTTAGTGAAGGAGAAGTGGCTTGATAAATGTTTTTATTTTCTTAATTATTACAAAATTTTGTAGGAAAATAATACAGATTAGTAATGGACATTACTGATTTTGAAATTTTAACTTTTCTGTTAATGGAAAATAACATAATTTAGCTCAGGGTGTCCCATAGATTCCATGGATTTGGGTTCATAACAAATGAAATTTAACTTGGACACTTACTATGTTTTATGAATCATCATTATACTACATACAATGCCTACTTTCATTTCAATACTTTGTGCTTCTGTGCATATATGAGTGCCTATTTCATAAATACGAATAATAATTGATTTTCATTTCTTAGCTTCATTGAATGTGTTTCTTTACACCATTTGACTTAAATTTTATCTTCAATGAAATGTCATGTAAGTGTTATTCTTTTGTGCATCTACAAATATTTTGTTTAATAGTGAAATTAATTTACATTTAGTAATGCTTATTATCATATAACTTCGGTTACTTTGTTTGCATGAATATTTGAAGTAAGGGGGAAAATTATTTGACTATTCAAAATTTTGACCCCATAATATACATGTAATATGTATTTCTCATATCGTATTATGCTATTTTTATTAGAAAATATAATGCTTCAAATATATTGTAAGATTTTCTCTAATTTAAGTAATATTATAAAAGTTTAATAATGCTATTGTTGGAATGTGTTTTCTTTGAACCAAATTTAAACATTATTTCACTTTGAACAAAAATTCTCTATTACAGTTTTAGAATGCTATTATCAAACTAAATTAGTATATATTTAAATTTATACGTTAAGCATTGGAAAAAATTATGTTGATTTATAGCGCTTACATTTGAAAATTTATTAATAGGAATACTTAGATGTGTATTGTTTACCAAATTAGGAATAACTATAGTTGATGTTATCAGTTGTTGTGTACATCATTATACTAAAAAATATTAGTCGTACTTTATGTGCTTTTAGATTTGTTGAGGAAATTTATAAAAAATATTTATCGGTTGTGTTCAAGAAAAAAACTAATATAGAGAATTACAATCCATAAACATGCATTTTCAACATTATATAACTAAAAATTCTAAAAGAATACACCATCTAAACTATATGATGTAACCCATATGCATTATGCGGATTCACACTAGTTAAATGCAAATACTAAGCAAGCATCTCATCATTTACATTGACTTGCATGTTAACATTGCTCTATGTTTAAAAGACTTGAGAAAGAAGATCAGTTAAACATCCTCTAATAATCGAAGCAACTAAAATAAAAATTCATTAAACAAAATATAACATGATTTTATAAAAATTATATCAACATTTTGGCATGGTGGACATGGAATACAATGAGGAACGTTTTTTCAAACACCCTTCAAAAGTTTTAAAATTCACTTTCGTCTTATCTCAAGAACAAGTTTCACGAAACACCTCCGTCAAAGTTTCCAATGAAAATGTGCATTTTAAACTACATATATTTCAAGCAAAAAATGCAAAAATTTATATTCTATACTATAGATATTTACCTTTTTTACTACACATTTTTGTAAAATGAAAATATGCAGTCTACACTACAAGAATGTGCATCTACACTTTAAATATTTGCAGTCCACACTACAAGTTTTTATTGTATAACTATGTGCATTATAAACTGCACATATTTGTATTTTAAACTGCAAATATTTATAGTTCTAGCTGCAAATATATGCGGTTTAAAATGCATATTATCGCTAGAAAATTTTACATGGGTGTTTCATGAAACTTGCTTTTGAGAAAGGCTTTTGAGATATTAAGTTTTAAAATAAGAGGTGTACCCTAATTTTTAGATACAATTATCATATGTTTTCTACTAAGATTCATAGCTTATGAGCAATTCAATCGTCTATAGGTAGTCCATAGAACATTTAGAACATGTGTAAAGATATTAAGCTTAATAAAAGGAGTGCTTTTACAAAAAAAATGTCTCAAGATATTGGTATGATGGTTGCTATCATCTTTGCTTTGAAGATGAGGAGGCACTACCTTATGCAAGAAAGACTCAAGATGATCACATACCATAATGTCTTTAAATAGTTTTTGTTGGTTCAGGTGCAATGGCAACTAGATTAAAAAGGTGAATTTCAAAAAAAAATCCTTTTACTAATTTGCAGAAAGTCATATTTTATATTTGTACGAATAATAAATTTTATAATAAATCATATTTAGTATTTACTAATTAAGAATTTATGAAATATTTTTAATTTATTTAATTTTATTCAAAATATTTATTTATTTGGCATTAGTTAATAGTAGTATTTTGTTATTAATTTAATTTAGTTTTATGTTAATTTTATATTTTAGTATTTTAATATGTTTGTATGCACAATACAAACATTATTACTATATTGAAATATATAATCCAACCTATGGGTAACATGTGAACACATGTGATACATGTATAATTAACCTTTCCGACTTACGATTAATATGTAAATATTGAGATATATTTAGAATATATGATTAAGATATTATGATATTTTGGAATATATGATTAAGGTATTATGATATATTTAGAATATATGATTAGATGTTATGAGTGGTATGTGATAAGGGATATATCTTCGAAATATTTCCTCCTGTTTCCGCAATGTATGATTAGATGTTATGAGTGGTATGAGATAAGGGATATATCTTCAGAAGATTTCCAGCTGTTTCCGCAATTTTAGAGTTACCATAAGATAGAGTCTTGGGTATGTATTATAAATAAGGATGGTGGTGGTTAATAAAATTTCAAGCTGAGTTTTACCAATTCTTCATGGTATCAGAGCCAAAGAACGATTTTTTTTCTTCAAGAATAATTTTCCATGCTTGGTGTTGAAGATCCACCGCCTCCTCCACCGCCTAAAATTGAACCCAATTCCCCTTATTACCTCGGCTCACAAGATAGACCAGGAAACTTCATTACATCCACTCGACTCAAGGCCGATAATTATGGCGACTGGGTGGCTGATATTCAGATGGCATTAGAAGCCCGATGCAAGTTTGAATTTCTTGATGGTAGTTTCCTTGCACCAGCGCCTTCCTGTACAAAGTCCGATTGGACCGCGATTAATGCTATGCTTATTTCTTGGATTTCAAATACTATCGACCCCGAGGTTAGGTCCTCTTTGTCGAAATTCAGGGAAGCTAAACCCTTTTGGGATCATCTCAAGCAACGTTTTTCCCAAACAAACGAACCCAAGGTTCAACAATTACGATCTTTAATTGCGCGATGTGAGCAGACAAAGACGATGCCGGTTTTGGTTTACTATGGTAAATTGCACGCTTTGTGGCAAGAATTGGATCACCATGAACCTTTAATTTCTTATTCTTATTGTTCCTCGTGCTCGGCTGGCAGAGTACACGAGGAACGACGAGCACATGCCAAATTACATGATTTTTTGATGGGCCTTTGTTCTGAATTTTATGGTCCTTTGTGCACACACATTCTCTGTCAAGATTCTCTTCCTAATCTTGATCGAGCTTATCAATTAGTGTCACAAAAAGAACATGTTCGTCAATCGAAGTAGGAAGTCGAGTAAAAGCCCTCTGAAGCAGTCGGTTTCACTGTACATAAAAGGGATGGTCGGGGACGAGGAACCTCTGATAGACCGACATGTTCTCAGTGCAAGAAGCAGGGCCATGAGGCCTCAAGTTGCTGGGCGAAATCCGTTTGCAGCCACCGCAAGAAAACAGGTCAGGAGGTTAGCCGATGTTACGACCTTCATGGATACCCCGATGGTTGGTTCAATGGCAGACGAGACAGCTCCGTTGGACAAGGTAGGAGGCAAGTACGCGCTAATGCGGCTATTGGTAGCAGCTTCTCTATCGCATCCAATTCGTCGATGGCGTCGCCTTGGGTCTCATGAATGAGCAGTGAAAAGCTATTTCGGGCGTGATTGGTAATAGTAAAATTCTCGAAAATCCATTGAATGGTAAGTTTGATGACACTTCATGGATTATCGATACCAGAGCAACCCATCGTTACAGGGCAACGTTCATGGTTATTTGACACACAAAATCTTGAGTGTTCTGTTGGTTTGCACAATGGTGAAAAAGTGATTGCTACTTTGGTGGGATCCGTATGTGTGACGGATACATTACTCTCACCAGAGTACTTTATGTTCCAAACTTGAGTTTCAATTTAATTTTTGTTTCTCAACTTAATGATGATTTACGAACTATTGTCCAATTTGATTCTCATACTTGTGCTATACAGGACCAAACGAAGGAGCTGATTGGAACGGGAGTTAGGAGAGATGGACTGTGCTACTTTAGCAAACCGGAATTTGTGTCAACAGTTGAAGCAACATCAAATTTGGAGTTGTGGCATCGTCGGCTCGGGCATTCTTCCGAAAAAGTAGTTAAGTTAATTCCTCACGTCAAAAACAATAAAGATAGTTTAGATAAAGGGTGTAAAGTATGTATGCATACTAAACATCCTAGAGACAAGTTTTCTTTAAGTGACAATATAGCTTTTAGAATTTTTGAGAAAATACATTGTGATTTGTGGGGTCCGTATCGACACGTTTCGTTGTGTGTGGCCCGTTATTTTTTGACAATAGTTGATGATTTTTCGAGAGCAGTTTGGATTTATTTATTTGTTGACAAATTAGAGGTGTTTCAAATGTTTGTGTCCTTTGTTGCTATGGTCGATAGGCAATTTTCTCAAACAATTAAGGTCGTTCAAAGTGATAATGGAACTGAGTTTAATTATTTGATTGATTATTCTAATGCAACTGGAACCTTATTTCAAACTTCATGTGTCGGTACTCCACAATAAAATGGAAGAGTTGAAAGGAAACATAAACATATTTTGAATGTGGGTAGGGCATTATGCTTTCAAGCAAACTTGCCTATTTAGTTTTGGGGTGAATGTGTTCTTACCGCCGCTCATTTAATTAATCGTACACCCTCTTCCATGTTACAAAATAAAACACCTTTTGAGATACTTTTTGGTAAACCACCCTCTTTTGGTGCTATTTGAACCTTTGGGTGCTTGGGCTTTGCTCATAATCAAAAGACTAAGGGAGATAAATTTGCAAGTCGGAGTCGAAAGTGTATTTTTTAGGGTTACCCGTTCGGTAAGAAGGGGTGGAAATTATTTGATCTTGATACAAATGAATTTTTCGTGTCTAGAGATGTGAAATTATAGAGGAGGTATTCCCGTTTGGATGTTCAGAATATGTCAATATAATATCTAGTGAGAATAATGATCATGATGTTCATCAAGATTTTGCTGAAATAATCTATGAAGATGAGAATGTTGATCTTTTGATTAATTATAATGGGTCTGCTGGGTCTGCGCATGGTTCTGCTTCGGATCAGTCTACTAGTGCATAGGAAATGGGTCGTGGTCTTCGAGAAAAGTTCCCAAATATTCTGCATCGAGATTTTGTGACACATACGGTTTTTGCTAATGGTCCACCTTCTGATTCTCCTCCTTCCAGTCACTCCTCAGGTAATCCTTATCCTCTAGCACATTACATAAATTCTGACAATTTTTCTATAAATTATCGTTCTCCTTCTTCCAGTCACTCCTCAGCCATAATTAAGGGTAAGGACCCTAAATCATTTAAAGAAGCCATGAAATCCGATGTGTGGCGCCTTTCCATGGAGGATGAGATACGGGGTCTAGAAGACAATGTCAATGCTCAATTTGATTTTCTTCTCTCCAAGTTGGGCATTTTTGAATCTCATGCTCCAACTTGAGGGAGGGTATTGAGATATATTTAGAATATGTGATTAAGATATTATGATATATTTAGAATATATGATTAAGATATTATGATATATTTAGAATATATGATTAGATATTATGAGTGGTATGTGATAAGGGACATATCTTCGAAAGATTTCCTGCTGTTTCCGCAATGTATGATTAGATGTTATAAGTAGTATGTGATAAGGGATATAATTTCAAAAGATTTCCTACTGTTTTCGCAATTTTAGATTTACCATAAGATAGAGCCTTGGGTATGTATTATAAATAGGGATGTTGGTGATTAATAATATTTCAAGCCGAGTTTTACCAATTCTTCAGTATATGAATTATAGCCATGTGTCATTGATGATGTCAAGAGGATATGCATATACATCAAATGATTAAATATATTCACACCAATATAATTAATTTTTTTGGCTTTTTGATTAATGTTTATATTCATAAAATATATAAATATATAAAAAATATGGCATGCGTGTGTGCGCATGAGCGCACACAGATGTGTGTGTGTGTATGTATTTGTGTGTACGTAGTATGTATATGTTTGTGTGTGCGTGTGTGTATATATATATATCTATGTGTGTATATATTTTTTATTAGAACTAAGCAAAACATTTATATACATATATAGATGTGCATGTGTGTCTGCGCAGTTAAAGCGCTTAGCAGTTTCATAGCGGTTGAGGTGCAAAAAGTTATGGCGGATAAAGCGGGGATATAGCGGAAAATAACGAAGGTGCAAAAGGCTTAATTAAATATAAAATCAAATATTTAAAGTTAATTTATTCTCATTCTCACATCATTTGTGTAGAGAAAAGAAATAGCGTTTAATCTTATATAATAAAAACGAAGAATATCATGATTTATGGAGCCTAAATTTGGTGACTACAATATATTTCAAATTTACATTGAGCATTTATCCCTTAAAATTATCTTTACCCTAATTTTATTAATTTATTTCAAAAGAGAACCAATCAAATCAACCTTCATATACTAATTTTGCTACAACATGTGCTAAAAAGCTTTAAATTCGCAAGTGTAGCGGAAAATAGCAGAGCTTAAAATGAATCTGCTATTTAATAGCGCTATATTGAAAAAATATAGCGGTTAAAGAGCACTATGAGCTACGGCGGGGATTTCACAGGGCTTTAGCGGGACTTTAACTGCATAAGGGTGTGTGTATTGAATTAAAAATAGTTTAGATATCTAATAATTTAAAATAGTTACTAAGTCAAATAAGATATTTTTTATTTTAACTCAAAAACATGAAAATAGATTATTTTTTATTAGATAAATTAGTGTGAATCTAAATATAGAATTTAGTTTGAAATTTTCAAATATTTGAATTTTTAAAGTTCATTTGACTTCTCCAAAAACAAAATAATTTTTTTATTGAAGGATGAAATCTTAAAAAACATTATATGTTTTATAAAATAATTTAGGTGCGGAATTTTTTTTTTGTGTGTGTGTATGTATAAAAAATAGTATTTATATAAATCCTAAATCGAAAACAAAAATGAAATTTTTTAAACATTAAAATAGAAAACTAATTTAAAAATTTATATGTACAAAATAATATACATATACGTATATGCAAATATATAAATATATATGTTGAGGAAGGTTCGATGACACCCCTGTTTTGGAGCACCCCTATCATATCTTAAGCTTCACTTGTATAAATGCTACAAAGTTTTGTGGATGTTCAATCCACCTATGGAGGATCATCTCTACAAAATTTGGGCTTATTTCGATGTTCTTAGCATTTTAAAAATCACAATTCAATTGTTCACCATTCAGACATTTATTTTAATCGTTAAATCTAAACATCAAATGTATTATGCTACATATATCAAAATGAGTCCAAATTTTATAGTTATGATTCTCTCTATATGGGTTGAATATCTACAAATTTTTGTAGCATTTGGATAGTGCAGCTCAAGATATGATAGATGCGTTAGAGGGCTGGCCCAAAATAGGGTTGCCACTGAACCTTCCTTATATATAATATATAAAAATGTTCTACTTTATTACTTAATTTTAAAAAATATTTTTAATATGGTTGAATATATATGAGGGAACTACAAGCATACATAAAAATATATTTATGTTTGAATATATTTAAATAAAGAAGTTACCTCCTTCTTGTGATCTTGCCGATTATCGAACACTTCAGTTATTGGTTATCTCCTTTGTCTTCTCGGTTATGAGCTACAATGACATCTCATTGGCTTCACCAATGTTTTTTGAAGGCTAGTGTTAGGTTAGTTCAATATAGAGGTAATGAGAAGGGTACTAAATATTTATATCCAATTAAATATCAAATAACTATCACTTTTCTCTCAATCCCTATGTGACTAAGTCCCCTTTGCCTCTTTTTACTATGGTCGGCCCTTACATGGGCATTTTTGGGATTCTAAAGAATTAAAACATTTATTTAATTCATTAATCGTCAATTAAATCAACGTACAACTTTCATATGTTGTTTAATTCTCAGGATTCATGTTATCCTATCTTTTCGTTAGGCCGGTATATCATGGATTTGGCTAAGTTGGATGGATTGAAAATTGATTACAGTTGAAACCATGAACGATGGTTGGATGGACTCAGATGAACAACGCTCAAAAAATGGCTAAGTATCAAAGCAAGGTGTAATCGGTATGAAGTGACAAGGAAGGCCCAATGAGGTCACATTTCAAATTTCAAGTCAATCGGAGTTCATATGCTCGAATTATGGACAAATCAAGAATTTATATGGATCGATTTAGAACGATCCATAAAGCAGTGTAAATCGATGAAGATCGATCAACATCACAAGGTCCACAAAACCAATTCACTTGAAACTTCCAATTTATCAATAAAATGTAGAGTGGAGCCTACAAAAAAGATCGCAGGTCGAAACATTGAAATTCAAGGATGACCGATCGTGTTGGCCGATCGTTCTGGCCGATCCTTAATAAAGATCGGTACGAACGGTCCAGTTTCAACCAAGATCGATCCATATCTCCCATGTTACAAGTTAGAATGATTCCATACTTCAGAAGGAGTATCAAGAGACATGTGCGACACCTCAAAAACGTCGGCAAGTCCTAAAGATGCATTTAGAGTTTAGCCGATCGTTTTGGCCAAGTCCTAAAAACGATCGGTATCCTTTAGTGCATAATCTAATTCCAATAAGGATTGATCGGTATCACACAATCTATAACTCAGAATGATTCCATATTTTAGGAGCAATGTCAAGAGGCATGTAGGACCCTCCAAAAATGATCGCACCATGATTAAAGTCAAGAAAAAGGATCAGCTAACATTAGGCCGATCGTTCTCAATCATCAAGTTAGCATCGCCGTTCGATATTATTGGCCCCTATGGAAGTAGAGAGCCTTCTGTCGTAATCTTAGCGAAATATCTCTTCATTTCTCCCTATAAATACATCAGACTTGGCTCATTGCAAAGAACTTTTTAGCTTTCCTTCATCACTACCTATCTCTTCCTCCATTATTTTTCTAAGGCAAAAAACAACTGTACTTGTAATCTTACAGTATAAATAAAAGATTATAGGAGTGAACGTAGGTCGAAGTTTGCCGAACCACTATAAAACTTGCTTATTCATTTACTTTTCTGCAATCTATTTCGTGATTTGTGAATCTATACTTCTCTATTTGGATTTATATATTAGATTTAGGTGCTTTCATATACAATAGGATGTTTATGACCATTTTTGGCTTTAACACTTCAAATAAATAAATTAAACATCATTAAAATTTTATATGGTATTTGTATTTAATTTTATTATTAATTTATAACATTTATAAATTAAATATTACATTGGTCGAATTTGAAAATAACCATCAACTCGGTATTGTTGGCTCTCTTGTGTGAATTCAGTCCTTGTTCAATATTTAAACATTTTAAATACTAAAGCCTATGCTAACTTTGCTGAAGTACAGTATCGGGCACAAGTTCAACGCTTAAGGATCATTTAGGTAAAATCTAATTTTCCATCAATATTAAGTTCACCCACTAACAACAATTTTGTATATGTATTCTTTTCATCATCACTGTATTACTTAGATATCTGGAGTTTGGTCTAAGGTTAAAGACTATATTAATGTCTACATTTAATTGCGTAAACCACTTTAAACTTTTTGAATCAATCCGATAAAATTTATCGATTAACCAATTTACTCTAGCTAGAGATTCTGATTATAAGTTGAATGTTAATTACGGTGATACTAACTTTCTGTAATAAAAGAGACGAATCCTTTCTTGGATACTGTTTCACTCCAAGCAGTTAAATGCATATCCAAATATGGTCGTAACAACGTCGTCATGCCAAATGTTTAACCATAATCAAGCTATAGCCTTCTTAAAATTAATAGTACCCTCAAATATGAAGATTACTATATATCATTACCATGAGATCTTCTATTTTGACTTTGTTGTATTAACTTTAAGAAGACTCCTGTCAAATCATTCTGTGATTGTTCTAAATAACCATAAGTACATTACTCATTAATGCCTCCAATAGTCATGAGTAATTCATCCTCCATCGTATGGAGAGCGTTACATACAACAGTCCCAATGATGTGTCGATACCTTTTCATGTTACATATTGAATATGAACCCTTAAGGATTAAATATTTAGATATTGACTCAAACCCTCATGATTACGAACACTATCGTAAGTATAGCCGATAAAATACTTCTCCTAAGGATTTTCTTCGTATATATGTTTAATATGTCTAGTTTATTATTTATATCACTATGTAACAACGCTTATAAAAGAAAATAAAACCAAAATCGCATTTTATTTCAAATAAGATTGGTTTAAAGAGTAAATTATATATAACTATTTACATAATTACCGCCATAGCACATTCTTAACTCCATCATCCTTTCCCATGAAATGAATCAAACACATGGTAGGAACAATGTTAGAGTTTGTAGCATTCAAAGAAGCATGCGAGCATAGCCATGATGATGGTCTAAAAGTGGAAAGACTTGAAGGTGAAATGCTAGGATAATAAAGGAGAGTTGATATAATGGGAAATTGACCGTTTTGTCATACAATTAACAAAATTCAATGTGATAGCATGTATGCATATGTCAGTATTGTCAAAGGGGATATATGAATATGTATGTGTGTGTATTAAATAATCGAGATTGTACTAAAACTTATATAACACGTTAATTGTATTATTTTAATTAGTATATGTATGTATGGGTGGGAGAGGGTACCGCTACACCCCTTCCTGCCACACCTCATCTGCATTCTTCTTATTTTTTATCTACATGGTTCAAAATCAAATTAAATTTTGTTGATATGTTCTTACATTAGTCGAGATCTTCTTTACAAAATTTGGCTTAATTGAATAACATATTCAAAAATGTTTCAAATCAACGGTTAGAATAAGTGTTTTAGCAGTTGATATCCGATTTAACATTTTGAATAGTTTAGAAGTTTTGAAACAATCTAATTTTTGCGGTCACGATGTTTACAGTGTAGATCGAACATCCTCATTTGATTTGGAATAGTGTAGCACTAAAAACCATAGGGGTGTAAAATGAAGAGTAGTAAAAGAAAGGTGTAGCAGATCCTTATCCACACACACACGTGCAAGCACGCTCGCGCGCGCACACACACACACATACTAAAATTATTTAAAAGCATCAAATATTTCAAATACACAAAATTTATATTTAAATTTGCTTATAAACAAAAATCGTATTAATATATGAATGTATAAGGTATACATACATATTAATAATCTAATAAATTCAAATTTAAAATCTTTTACCTATTCGTCAAGGACCACAAGCTCAAGTGCAAGTACTATTGTGTAATACTGAACCACTATACCTATGCAACCAAAGAGTATTACTAGGTAATACTGTTTGAAACTACGAAGAATAAGGTGATATTGGAAATGCAGAAAAGGATGTAATATTGGGCTGTCACGCATGAATATTCCCTAAGGCCGACAACAATACATATTCAATTATCAAATATAACTCACCTATACCTACACGGTATTGGAATAAAGAAACAAACACACGTGTTTCCAAGATAGAACTATACATAATACAAAATAGATAATAGAGAATACAGAGCAATAAATGCAGTGATAAAATATAACACGTCACAAATACGTAAGTCATAGTGGGTCTACATAATATAAGTCCAAAGCCTATTGTCTTCAATACATACATAGCATAGTCTAATACATATCACCATACATCAACATATGTAAACAAGGCTATAAAAATACCCAAGGAAATCATAATCCTAGTATGTGGGCTAGCTTCCAAAAGATGCCTAAATAGATCTAACTGGCTACTTCGTTCATGGTCCAGAAATATCTCGGATTGACCGTAGTATTATAGAAATAATAAACAGGTCAGACTATGTCTAAAATGTAGATGTCAATACCTAAAGTATATCATGAAGCTTTCAAAGGAGCATTAATCATCACAAATATAAAGGCGTATCTCAAACCATGCTCACATATCATCACCCAAATCAATGTAAAATAACCAACACGTCAAGCGGAACAAGAACGTAGTGGGTGAATCAACCATACACCCATCATCAACCAACAAACAAATGTCATCCAAGTAGAGATATGACATGCTCTCAGTTATGCCATGATTAGCTCTCAACTAACCGTGTAATAAGTATGGGGTCAAATTCTCGACATGCTCTTAGCAATGCATAGACTATCTAACAGATAATCATATAACACATGCATGGGATTTACAACATCATGGTCTCTCGGTCTCAAAAATAGCCGTACTATTTCAACTCTCAACTGTACACTCAATGGCCTCAAAAAGGTGATTAAGTGTTAATCTATTTCATCTCATCATTAACCAGACCGATGATTGATAAGTTCTCATCTTTACTCCATGGGTATTCCTCACACGCTCTTAGCACTACCCTATAACATTTAGTTACCCCGGTGACCATCATGATACAGTATCCTACAATCAGGTCGCATGATGGATGCTAGCCTAATTTGGTTTACTCCTCGCATGATAATAGAGGTAGTTTCACAGTAAATACACAAACTTATGGCCCTCGGCTCGCAACACCTAATATGCCAAAACTTTGTAAACACATTCTCATATAAGTGACATTTACTTACAAAAAGTAACCAAATAAATATCAGCTCATGTCTCCCATATCGCCTGACGTGACTCGCTTCTTCACTTAGTGCTTGTAACGACCCGGAAATTCAGACCCAGTTTAAAATCGGTTATTTAGTGAAGAAATTTGAATTTTCACGAACAAATTCTGATGCTATTCAAACTTCATAATTGAAATGTGTCTAATTAAACATAGCAACTGGTAAATTTTCGTTCGAAAATATGAAAGTTCATTCGTGCGTAAATCTATTTCAATCTAAATCAGTTAGTAATCGATGAAAATAAACCGTTTTCGAAACCTAAATATTTTTCCATAGAAAAATTTTAAACCGTCTTCTGAGCAAGACGTCATTTTTCGTTTTTCAAAATTCGGACTTCTTTAGCTCCGTCGCTCTTATTTTTCGACGTTTTACTGCATTTCTTTCAGCAGAAAATTTCGAAATTTATAATTAAATCGAATCACTGATGTCTGTATACCGTTTTGACCGTCTCATCGCGCTGATCAAAACGGTATATTTGTTTGTGTAAATCGGAGTTCGGCGTTGTCAACTATAATCGTTTAACGGATTGCAAACCGGTCCGTTACGCAACACAAAACGATACCCATTCTCTCCAACGTTTAGGATCCTAACAGCCTTTGTCTATTCAGCTGCGTTGAAAACCAATAGTCAATTCAGTTACCAAGGAAATAAATTGGAGACTCTTGGTTTCTATAATATTCATTATATACTGGTGTCGTTTCAATTGTTTCGTTCGTTTGTAAATCTGGTACGTGCTCCTTCTTCCTACTTCTGCTTTTCCTTTCTTCTCCTACTTTATATTATTTTTCTCCCAGTATGACTCACGAAGCTGCCCATTTCCCACGTCCGCCCATCGCCTCACCCCACCTGGCCACGTCGCCCAGCCTACCGCGTCTCCAAACCACCCTGGTCGCACCCACCCACACTGCCTACAGCCCGCACCCACCCACGCGCCTACAGGTCAGACCACACCATGCGCCAGACCACCCCACGTGCCCAGGCCTACCCGCTCTGCCCATGCCTGCCGCCATTGTCCCTAACCACCTCCGCCTCCTCCGTCCCATGCGCATCACATCGCCACCCGAGCTACTGCCATACCGCCCCGCCCAGGCCTGCTGCACCCACCCCTCTCTGTCCCAGTCGCAAACCCACCTCCTTGCGCACCTCCACCATCCCCTGACCGAACCGAATCCATCCCCTCCATTTGCCGCAGCCAAACTCTCCACACCCAGCCACCCCACCTCCACTGACCGGCCACCTCACCTGACTCCACTGCCCTCCCTGCCACACGCTGAGCCTACCGAGCCAACCTTTCTGTTATATGTATATATAGCAAAGCTAAAAAAAAAAAAAAAAAAAAATATTGTCATTTTTCTTGGCGTTGAATTTATAAACTGTTTATAATTTTAGTACAAACTGTTTATAATTTTAGTTTATGATATATGTAAGTTCCAGGCTTAATTTACAAGCAGTTTTAAAAGGAAGCCCGTATGTATGTGTAAATATATATGCAAATATTTTTCCAAAATTTTAAAGTTGTAATGGCTCCAGGCGATTAGGCCTGGTCGCGATCCTACACGCGATTCCCTGTCTTCAACTTCTTCGCGAATCTTTCTCTGTCCCCCTACATGTCCGCTTCCCCTCCGCGTCTCCCCTCCCCCTCTTCTACTCGCTCTGGACGCTGCGTTAAACCTATGGCTGCTGATAGTCCTAACCTTCTCTCGTCCCAAGAATTCCCACCCCTCTCTGTAACCAATCGGCCCCCTCTGGATCCATCATCCCGCAATTGTTTGAGTGTAGCAAACGCGGTTGTTACCAGTCTTGATGCTATGAAAACAACTATGTCTATTTCGGGTGATTCGAGTTTGCTCCCAATGTTCGGATCTAAAGTGAACGATGTTATTAAACCCTGTTGCAATTTAGGTTTACTTGGCTCAGATCCACTGGTTGTGGACAGTGTTTTAGGTGTGCTTAGTACTCCTTTGGCTTCTCTTTCTTGCGCCAAATCTGGTGATGTAGGAGGTACTCCAACTGTTCGACTAAATGCCAATGACAATATTGGACCTGTGCACATTGATTTATCTCCTAGTGAAAACTTGCATTCGGTAGCTTCTCTCAGTCAAGTTCACAGCCCCATTCCTGTGCCTTCTACGGGTGTTGCGGCTGCCCCTATCCCGTCAGTTCCCAGACCTTGGTCTTCCCTTTTTAAAACGAAGCCCCGTAATGCGGGGGTTTATGTTCCGGTTGATTTCGAAATTGTTGAGGAAAACGGAGTTATGATCCCTCCCCCCTGTGTTATGCAAGCCGGTATGGACTTTTGGTCTGAATACGTTGTTGGATTCTTTTTGGACCCGAAACATCGTCTTCGTGATGTGGCTGCCGTTTGTCGTAGGGTCTGGCGTCTGCGTGGTGGTCTTAGTGTTAAGTTGGTTGATTCCTTGTACTACCTTTTGTTCACCTCCCCTGAGGAACGAAGCCGTGTTCTTGAGTCAGAGCCTTCCTTCTTTGATGGTCAGCCCTTCATTATTACTCCGTGGTCGCCGACAGTTGCTAGTGCTCGCGAACAGGTTTTATCTATCCCTGTTTGGGTCTATTTCTCCCAAATCCCCTCTGCTCTTCAACCGCTTCGCGGCTTGAATTGGCTAGCATGCAATGTTGGTAAATTGATTTGTTTTGACTCTAATACTGTTGCGCGAGATAAGCTTGTTTATGCCAAGGCTCTGATTGAGATTTCTCCCCATAGACCGCTTCCTTCCACCATTCCCGTCCAGCTTGCTGTTGGTCACGTGATGGATGTTCGTGTCCGATATGGATGGGTCCCTGACATATGTTCCTCCTGTCACTCTTTTGGCCATGTAGCCTCTGCCTGTAAGCACAATGCTGTTTCTGCTGCTGCGTCCAAGATCCCTCTTCCGCGGCCTCCGCTTAGGAAATGGGTTCCCAAAGTCTCTCTGGTTGCTTCTGCCCCTGATCCTTCTCTTACCATAGAGCGGCCTGCGTCACCGGTTCCTGCTGTTGTTCCCTGTGTTCTGTCTGCTGGGCAGGTTCTCTCTCCGCCTCTAGTTGTTTGGGTCGACACTGAACATTGTTGGGTTGACCTTCATTCTGATATGAGATTCAACCCTGTTGACGAATCCTACTTTAGATATATATCTGATGATCTGATGGACCTTCGTTGCCTTTTCTACAGTATTTCTGGAGACTCTTTGGTCCTTGATTTAGATGGGACGTACTCTGACATCAATTCCGGAATTCTAGATGATACTGCTTGGGATCGATCTTTTATTTACTCCTCTGAAGTTGACTATTATGATCCCACTCTTGCTCTTCGTTTCCGCCCCTTTTATGGTCTTATTGGGTCCAGTTTGGTTTCTTCCCGGGATAATGTGGGTGTTGGTGATTCTTCCTCTATGGAGGAGAACTAGTCTAGTTATTTTCTTTGTAGCTGTGACACGTCTGTCACACTCCTGTGCCGTACTTATTTTTTCTAACTATCATAGTAGTAAAGGTGTCTCTACCTTTCTCCTGTACTTCAACTTTATTACGTTCGTAATAAAAGTGGTCGGTCCACTTTAAAACCGTCGGCCTTGCCAAAATAAGTTATAAAGTACAGTTTTATAAATATATATATGTTTTAGTTTTAAACTATATATAGAGCAGCTGTGTATACTTATAGTTATGAATATGAGTACCTTCTATCTCTGGCCAGAAACAGTGCCCACGCCGGTTATATATATATAATATATACCCATAAACTATCTGAGTCTATGTCACAATGAGTTTTGTACTTCTGGTTGCTCACGCATGTGCTGTGCTTTGTTCCAGCTGGTGCTCCAGGGTCCTAGATTTCTCTGCTGCTTATCGATCTATCTAGCTTCCTTGCTTTGTTGTGTTCGCTTTTGTGTTGTGCTTGTTAGTGTCTCTTATCCATCGTCTTCGTGCTTCGTCGTTCCAATCTCTAACCACGCAAGGTGAATATTTTATTCACGCCTCAATTTATTTATATTGATAATCAAGTGCACCCATGCCTGTTAATATTAATTGATTGAAATTGGTTGAATAGAAATAGTTAGTTCACCCATGCATGTTAATATTGAATTGATTGAAATTTGTCGAATATAAATAGTTAGTTGATCCATGCCTGTTAATAGTAAACGACCCATGTTGTTAATAATGTTGCTGTGATGAAATTTGTTGATTAAATAGTTAAACTGACCCATGATTGTCGATATAAACAATATGTCAAACTTGTTATTATTATTATGTGATGCCATGTATTAAATTGACCTAAATATTTAAATGTAAATTGATTAATAATATTGACTGTAGATAGTTGCGACACTTGAGATGATTTTAATAGATTGTTAAGATTTAAGTGATAATAATATTGACCGTAAATAGTGCGACACTTGGTTTGAATTACTTAATTTTGTGGGATTTAATTATTGGTCCAAACACATGAAATGACGAGGTTTATTTCACGATATTAAGTGGATTTAGTACATGATGTGTTAAATAATATGTTAAATTAATCGTTAATCTATATGAAATGATAGTATAGATTCTAAAAACAATTATATTATTTTACACGAAATGATAGTGTAAAATTTACGTAATTATTTTGCGATTATTCAAATTGACATTATTGATATATTTGATTTAATTGCAAGTTCTCCTGGTAGTTGAAACATTATTTAGTTGAAATAATAGACCTGAATTATTTTATAAAATATGGAATCGGGTTGAAATGATAAATACCCATTTAAACAACTTGGCCTAGGATAGATAATTAAAATAAGAAACCCGATTGGTCAACAAATGATTTTGAAATTGAAATCCCTTTTGGGATTAAGAAATGAACTTATCGAATTTGTCTTAAATTAAATTAACGAGCTTAATTGATTCAATTAAAGTAAATCAATTTCAATTAATAAATTAATTTACTTTAATTTAAATTGGAACGGATTTATGAACTTAATAAAATTGAATAAAATGATTTGACAAATTAAATGGAGAAATTGTAATTTGATTTAAGAAGATAAAAGTTATGAAATATGATTTATTGAACTAAGAATTGAACAAGTAATAAATTAAGATTTAATGCTTTAATAATTGTTGGATGTGTTAAGTTAAGATTTATAGACTTAGTTTAATTAAATGAATTTGAAGTTTTAAATAAAATTGGAAGTGAATTTTGCGAACATGTTAACTAAGCTATTTGAATTAAAAATAATTTAGTTAAATAAAATTGACTGAAGAAAATTTATGTTTATATTTAAGAAATGATAAATGTAAATGTAAATAAAATCGAAATCTTGTTTAATGATTTTGAATCAAACTAAGTGAAAATTTAAATCAATTGAATATGAACAAATTTGAAGTGAAATCGAATCTCATGAATTTGAACCTGAATTCTTGAACTCATTTGTTTACTGAAATGTTCGAACTAAATTTTACTTGGAAATAAAATTTAAAATAAATTGAAATAAACTTAATAGTGAAATATCAAATTTTAGAAGTCAAATTTGCAACTTGACTTTTGGACTTTGATTTGTTTAAACTCTAATAATAAATGACATCGGGAATAAATACGTAGTTATTAAAGAGACCGGGATCGGATATGGACATACTCTCTGTCGATACCGAAAATCACTTTAATAACTATTAAACGCGAAGTGTTGATCCAGAAGGAAGTGGATGTTTGGTGAATGCATTGACTGAAGAAAGAGAACGATATTGGATGACCCCTGACATGACTAAAACAGGAGCCACGCCGGGCCATTGAGGTTCGCTACCTCTAGCGGACACACTTCTTCGATACCATATCTATTACTTTGTGATTTGATTTGGGTGCACCCTTTGATTTGGAAGTGTTGTTTCGCGGTGTTGAGATAGTAGCTGCTATGCTCAACATCAGTCCGGATCACGCAACTACTAGTATCCTAGTTGGTATCGCCTCATGTACCTTGTCATACTGATTACCCTATTCGCGACCGCTACGTTTTGATTTGTACCTTGAGTATATGGAGTGCCCTCTGGTGACTTCCGGTTTTGGGGAAACTACGGTCTTGTATATGCTTTTGGGAATATAAAATGTGTTAAGGGGAATTATGGTAACGCCTTAACGCTATTTTAATATTCTACTTTACCGATTAGACATTATCTACAGATCGTATTTTATCGTATATATAAATAGTTTATCGGATCCTTAGAGATGTTATTTGATTCATCTTTAAGTTATGGACTTTTCCTTGCACTTGATTATCTTGTATAAGAATTTGAGTCCTGACTCGAGTGTTTCTTTTGCATATGCTCGGGTCAGTCTGAAGCTATCCAGTTGCTGATCAAGGTTGGTTGAAGATGTTGAAGACTTAGCATTTATCTTTATCAGTCTATTTCTATTCTAGTATTGTTGTTCTTGTCTGTTGGACATTTATGTATTTCCTTTCAGTCACTTTATGTTTAGACATTGTTGTATTTCATATAGTAGCTTCATGAACTGCTATTATGACGATGTATTTTCCGCTGCATTATTCTGTGACTGTTCTGTGTCTGTGATGTTGTATTGATTCTCATTTACATTTATGTATATATAATCCCATAATGATTCGTGTTTTGTATTATTTAAGCTGACATGTATGGATTATTGTCAATTTAAATGGTCCAAATATATGGGATGTTACAGTTGGTATCAGAGCTTTGGTTTCCACTAAAAACCTTAGTTTGGGGTCATATAAACTCATTAGACATAGGGTAGCAATATCCTAGAATGAGGAGAATCAATTCAATATACATATCCTTTCAAATTCAAACTTCTTAATTGATTCGTTGATTAGACTTTCCTTAAATTTCTATGATTTTCTATCCTTGGTTCTAAAAAATTTCTTTTGGTATTTCAGGATGAGTGCCAGAAGAAACAACAGGGGAGGAAGGGGAAATGGTCCTGCCCAGGCTGCACCTGCCGCCCCAGCTCCAGTCAAATTCACCACTCTTAGTAAGGAGTATACACAACTTGGTGGTGTTAAGTTTTCTGGATCCGAGAATATTATTGAAGCTCAACAATGGCTCAAAAGCTTAGAGCTGATATTTTCTGGATTGGAGATCACTAATGCTCAGAAGCGTCAGCTTGCTGCTTGGCAACTTCGGGATGCCGCACGAGACTGGTGGGAATCTGTTACTTCTCGTATCGAGGAGAACACCATCACTTAGGCCCAGTTTAGGTATAAATTTATTTGGATTTCATAGTCTAAATTCTTCTTTCAATCCTTGGAATGTTATTTATCTAGTCTATCTTTTGATTAGGGATACTTTCTCGGAACAATGGATGCCAGCTGCCGGGAAAACCCAACTTTATAGAACTTTTATGGACCTTAAGCAAGGCAGTATGACTTTTTCTGAGTACGAGAGGAAATTCAACGAGCTCTCCAAGTTTGGCCCGGGATTGATCGATACCCCACTTCTGAAGAACGAGAAATTCATTATGGGAGCTAGACCAGAGTATTATGACTTGCTTACTGGCCACACTCACTGCACCTTCACAGAGCTTGTTGATTATGCTCTTAGATATGAGGCAAAGCCAAGGGGACCCACTGCCAAGGCTCCTCCTACTCATCCCTCTTCCAGCCAGCTCGGGAAGAGGAAGATGAACTTTGATCAACAAAAGAAAGCTTGGCAAAAGACTACAGGATTAGGATATGCCCAGAAAAGCCCAATCGACCTTGCTAAGATCACTTGCTTCAAATGCGATAAGAAGGGCCATTATGCTAATAGTTGTCCATCCACCGGAGCTGCTATTCCACCACCTCCTCAGATGAGGAATGATTTATGCCATGTCTGCCTCCAGCCAGGTCACTTCAAGAGAGATTGCCCATTGAGGAAGAAGGGCACACCATCAGGAGTATATGCCGTCACCACTCCTGCACCGCCTCCACCACCTGCTCAGGATGACCAAGGTACCTTACGAAGTACTTTCTCATTTCATAATTTACCGGTTAAAGTATTATTCGATACTGGTGCTTCTCATAGCTTCATATCTATTGATCTTTGTAATAAGCTCAAATTAGAACCTACTCTTGCTACTACTTCCTTATGTATCTCCAACCCTATTGGAGGACTTGCCAACCTTAGTAGAATTTGTAAAGGGGTTGTGCTTTTGTATGGAAGATATCGATTCACTTGGGATTTCTGTGTGCTTGGCTTTGAAGCATTTGACATCTTGTTGGGTGCTGATTGGTTAATAAATTTCGATGCTGTTATTTCTTGCAAAGCTCGTTATGTTTCTCTAGTAAATGATAAGGGTTTATCGCTTGTCATCGAATGCAAATCACCTCAGAAATATGCCGGAAGCTTCATATTTTCTCTTGATGCTCACTCGGATGACCTTAGTACTACTCCTATTGTTTAGAAATTTCCCGATGTATTTGGAGAGGTCGACTCTCTACCGCCAAAGCGAGAGATCGATTTCCGCATTGACCTTATTCCCGGAGCTACTCCCGTAGTTCTCCCTCACAGAAGGATGGCTCCTAAAGAAAAAGTTGAACTTAAAGCCCAAATTGATGATCTATTTGCTAAGGGTTTGATCAGGAGAAGTTGTTCTGAATGGGGCGCCGCAGTCGTATTTGTCACCAAATCTGATGGATCTCTTCGCATGTGTGTTGATTACCGGGAATTAAACAAGCGCACTCTCAAGAACCGCTATCCGATGCCTCGCATCAATGATTTATTCGATTAGCTCCATGGAGCTAAAGTTTTCTCACAACTTGATCTAGCCACTGGGTTCCACCAACTCAGAGTAGCAGAAGATAGTATTCATAAGACAGCTTTCCGTACCGAGAATGGATTCTATGAATGGTTGGTTATGCCATTTGGTTTGACCAACGCACCTGCTTATTTCGTCGACTTAATGAATAGAGTCTTCCGTGATGTCCTTAATAAGTTCGTTCTCGTCTTCATTGATGATATTCTCGTCTTCTCCAAAGTTGAGAAAGAGCATGAAACACATCTTGCTTATGTTCTGGGAACTCTCCGAAATCATCAGCTTAAAGCCAAGTTCTCTAAATGCCACTTCTGGCGAGACGAAGTACGATTCCTTAGCCATATTGTTTCTGAAAACGGGATTTCGGTCGATCCAGCTAAGATCGCCGTAATCAATGTAAGTCTATCCTATTCGTTATTTCTATTCGATCCATCTTATTCCTTTCTAATTTTAAAACTTATCTACAGGATTGGGAGACTCCCAAAACTCCTACTGATATCCGTAGCTTCTTGGGCCTAGCCGGTTATTATCGCAGATTCATTGAGCGCTTTACCCGGATTTCTTCCCCACTTACTGCTTTAACTCGAAAGGATGTCAAATTTATTTGGAGTGAGAAGTGTGAATCAGCTTTTAATGAGTTGAAGCGTAAGTTAACTTCAGCCCCAGTTCTCGCGGTAATTGACGGGAGTGAAGGATTAACTGTCTATACTGATGCTTGTCGAGAAGGTTTAGGTGCTGTTCTTATGCAAAATGGAAAGGTTATTGCTTATGTTGGTCGTCAGTTAAAGACTCATGAAGTAAACTATGCAACTCATGATTTAGAACTTCTTGAGGTTGTGTTTGCTTTGAAATTATGGAGGCATCATCTTTTGGGAACAAAATTTGAATTATTCACAGACCATAAGTCTTTGAGGTATATATTCTCCTAGAAGGATTTGAATCAGAGACAAGTCTGATGGCTCAAATTCTTAGCTGCATATGATCTCGACATCAATTATACTCCTGGAAAAGCAAATGTGGTAGCTGATGCTTTGAGCCGTAGTAAAGCATTGTCATGTTGTAATCTTGTAGAAGGCATGCTATTTCAACTTGTTATTTCCCCATCTCTTATGGACCGCATAAAAGCTAAGCAATACGAAGACACTTTGCTCTATCACATGAAGGAGTTAGTTCTTGGTAGAGTTGGAAATGCTGACAGTAAAGTGGGAGCACAGATAGATAGTAACGGAGTTCTGAAGATTGACAACCGTATTTGTGTTCCAAATGTTGATGGATTGAGACAAGAAGTACTTAGAGAAAATCATCAGTCATCACTTTCATTTCATCCTGGATTCACTAAGATGTATCGAAATATGAAACGTTTCTATTGGTGGAGTGGGATGAAGAGAGATATTTCTGTATATGTCAGTAAATGCACTACTTGCCAGCAAGTCAAGGCTGATCACCGGAAAACGGCAGGATTACTTCAACCCTTAGAGATTCCATGTTGGAAATGGGATCAGATTTCCATGGACTTCATTGATGGATTACCGAGGACCAGAAAGGGTAACGAGAGCATATGGGTAATTCTTGATAGATTGACTAAATCTGCTCACTTTATTCCGGTTAAGACCACTCGTACTGCTTCGAGTTTGGCCGAGATTTATATAAGAGGGATAGTTAGACTTCATGGAGTTCCATCTAGTATTGTATGCGATAGAGATCCGTTATTCACTAGTAAATTATGGAAGGAATTTCAGGACGTCTTGGGCACAAAACTGAATCTGAGTACAGCTTATCATCCTCAGACAGATGGACAAACTGAGCGGGTAAATCAGATTTTGGAAGATTTGCTCCGAGCTTGCATTATTGATTTCGGTGGATCTTGGGAAGACCATCTCCATTTAGTTGAATTCACTTATAATAACAGCTATCAGGTAATCAAAAAAAAATTCAATTTGAATAAGTAAAAAAAATAAAATTTGAATTGAAATATATCTATTTTATAATCAGGCAAGTATCGATATGGCACTGTTCGAAGCTTTGTATGGACGACCATGCAAATCGCCAGCTTGTTGGATTGAGCCTGGTGATCGACTAATTCTTGGCCCAGATATGACTATGGAAGCATCCGAGAAGGTTAATGAGATCAGAAGGAAGATGAAGACCGCACAGGATAGGCAGAAGAGCTATGCTGATAGGCGTAGAAGAGATTTGGAATTCCATGTTGGAGATAAGGTATTTCTAAAGGTATCACCTTTAAAGAATGTTATTCGGTTTGGTCGCAGAGGGAAGCTCGCTCCTAGATTTGTTGGACCATTCGCTATCACTGAGAGGATTGGTACACTAGCCTACAGAGTTGCATTGCCGGAGAAATTTGAGGGAGTGCACAACGTCTTCCATGTTTCACATCTTCGGAAGGTTGTACACGATCCATCCATGACCATTCATATTGCTCAGTTAGATGAGGTTGATATCGAGCCGGATTTAACTATAGAAAGAAGACCACTTCGTATTGTTGATAGGGATACGAAGCAGCTTAGAAGGAAGTCTGTTAGCCTAGTCAAAGTCCAATGGAGTCCCGATGATTGTGATTGTACTTGGGAAACCGAGGAGAGTATGCGGGATTCTAATCTAGAATTGTTTATTGAAGGTAAATTCCATTCTATATTCTTTACTTTATTCAACAATCTATTCTGTATCTATTGTATCTCTTTTATCTGTTCTTCCACTGTTTACTCTGTTCCTTTTCGAGGACGAAAAGTTTTGAGTGGGGGAGAATGTAATGACCCGGAAATTCAGACCCAGTTTAAAATCGGTTATTTAGTGAAGAAATTTGATTTTTCACGAACAAATTCCGATGCTATTCAAACTTCATAATTGAAATGTGTCTAATTAAACATAGCAACTGGTAAATTTTCATTCGAAAATATGAAAGTTCATTCGTGCGTAAATATATTTCAATCTAAATCAGTTAGTAATCGATGAAAATAAACCGTTTTCGAAACCTAAATATTTTTCCATAGAAAAATTTTAAATCGTCTTCTGAGCAAGACGTCATTTTTCGTTTTTCAAAATTCGGACTTCTTTAGCTCCGTCGCTCTTATTTTTCGACGTTTTACTGTATTTCTTTCAGCAGAAAATTCCGAAATTTATAATTAAATCGAATCACTGATGTCTGTATACCGTTTTGACCGTCTCATCGCGCTGATCAAAACGGTATATTTGTTTGTGTAAATCGGAGTTCGGCGTTGTCAACTATAATCGTTTAACGGATTGCAAACCGGTCCGTTACGCAACACAAAACGATACCCATTCTCTCCAACGTTTAGAATCCTAACAGCCTTTGTCTATTCAGCTGCGTTGGAAACCAATAGTCAATTCAGTTACCAAGGAAATAAATTGGAGACTCTTGGTTTCTATAATATTCATTATATACTGGTGTCGTTTCAATTGTTTCATTCGTTTGCAAATCTGGTACGTGCTCCTTCTTCCTACTTCTGCTTTTCCTTTCTTCTCCTATTTTATATTATTTTTCTCCCAGTATGACTCACGAAGCTGCCCATTTCCCACGTCCGCCCATCGCCTCACCCTACCTGGCCACGTCGCCCAGCCTACCGCGTCTCCAAACCACCCTGGTCGCACCCACCCACACTGCCTACAGCCCGCACCCACCCACGCGCCTACAGGCCAGACCACACCACGCGCCAGACCACCCCACGTGCCCAGGCCTACCCGCTCTGCCCATGCCTGCCGCCATCGTCCCTAACCACCTCCGCCTCCTCCGTCCCATGCGCATCACATCGCCACCCGAGCCACTGCCATACCGCCCCGCCCAGGCCTGCTGCACCCACCCCTCTCTGTCCCAGTCGCAAACCCACCTCCTTGCGCACCTCCACCATCCCCTGACCGAACCGAATCCATCCCCTCCATTTGCCGCAGCCGAACTCTCCACACCCAGCCACCCCACCTCCACTGACAGGCCACCTCACCTGACTCCACTGCCCTCCCTGCCACACGCTGAGCCTACCGAGCCAACCTTTCTGTTATATGTATATATAGCAAAGCTAAAAAAGGAAAAAAAAAGAAAAAATATTGTCATTTTTCTTGGCGTTGAATTTATAAACTGTTTATAATTTTAGTACAAACTGTTTATAATTTTAGTTTATGATATATGAAAGTTCCAGGCTTAATTTACAAGCAGTTTTAAAAGGAAGCTCGTATGTATGTGTAAATATATATGATATGTTATAAAGTACAGTTTTATAAATATATATATGTTTTAGTTTTAAACTATATATAGAGCAGCTGTGTATACTTATAGTTATGAATATGAGTACCTTCTATCTCTGGCCAGAAACAGTGCCCACGCCGGTTATATATATATAATATATACCCATAAACTGTCTGAGTCTATGTCACAATGAGTTTTGTACTTCTGGTTGCTCACGCATGTGCTGTGCTTTGTTCCAGCTGGTGCTCCGGGGTCCTGGATTTCTCTGCTGCTTATCGATCTATCTAGCTTCCTTGCTTTGTTGTGTTCGCTTTTGTGTTGTGCTTGTTAGTGTCTCTTATCCATCGTCTTCGTGCTTCGTCGTTCCAATCTCTAACCACGCAAGGTGAATATTTTATTCACGCCTCAATTTATTTATATTGATAATCAAGTGCACCCATGCCTGTTAATATTAATTGATTCAAATTGGTTGAATAGAAATAGTTAGTTCACCCATGCACGTTAATATTGAATTGATTGAAATTTGTCGAATATAAATAGTTAGTTGATCCATGCCTGTTAATAGTAAACGACCCATGTTGTTAATAATGTTGCTGTGATGAAATTTGTTGATTAAATAGTTAAACTGACCCATGATTGTCGATATAAACAATATGTCAAACTTGTTATTATTATTATGTGATGCCATGTATTAAATTGACCTAAATATTTAAATGTAAATTGATTAATAATATTGACTGTAGATAGTTGCGACACTTGAGATGATTTTAAAAGATTGTTAAGATTTAAGTGATAATAATATTGACCGTAAATAGTGCGACACTTGGTTTGAATTACTTAATTTTGTGGGATTTAATTATTGGTCCAAACACATGAAATGACGAGGTTTATTTCACGATATTAAGTGGATTTAGTATATGATGTGTTAAATAATATGTTGAATTAATCATTAATCTATATGAAATGATAGTATAGATTCTAAAAACAATTATATTATTTTACACGAAATGATAGTGTAAAATTTACGTAATTATTTTGCGATTATTCAAATTGACATTATTGATATATTTGATTTAATTGCAAGTTCTCCTGGTAGTTGAAACATTATTTAGTTGAAATAATAGACCTGAATTATTTTATAAAATATGGAATCGGGTTGAAATGATAAATACCCATTTAAACAACTTGGCCTAGGATAGATAATTAAAATAAGAAACCCGATTGGTCAACAAATAATTTTGAAATTGAAATCCCTTTTGGGATTAAGAAATGAACTTATCGAATTTGTCTTAAATTAAATTAACGAGCTTAATTGATCCAATTAAAGTAAATCAATTTCAATTAATAAATTAATTTACTTTAATTTAAATTGGAACAGATTTATGAACTTAATAAAATTGAATAAAATGATTTGACAAATTAAATGGAGAAATTGTAATTTGATTTAAGAAGATAAAAGTTATGAAATATGATTTATTGAACTAAGAATTGAACAAGTAATAAATTAAGATTTAATGCTTTAATAATTATTGGATGTGTTAAGTTAAGATTTATAGACTTAGTTTAATTAAATGAATTTGAAGTTTTAAATAAAATTGGAAGTGAATTTTGCGAACATGTTAACTAAGCTATTTGAATTAAAAATAATTTAGTTAAATGAAATTGACTGAAGCAAATTTATGTTTATATTTAAGAAATGATAAATGCAAATGTAAATAAAATCGAAATCTTGTTTAATGATTTTGAATCAAACTAAGTGAAAATTTAAATCAATTGAATATGAACAAATTTGAAGTGAAATCGAATCTCATGAATTTGAACCTGAATTCTTGAACTCATTTGTTTACTGAAATGTTCGAACTAAATTTTACTTGGAAATAAAATTTAAAATAAATTGAAATAAACTTAATAGTGAAATATCAAATTTTAGAAGTCAAATTTGCAACTTGACTTTTGGACTTTGATTTGTTTAAACTCTAATAATAAATGACATCGGGAATAAATACGTAGTTATTAAAGAGACCGGGATCGGATATGGACATACTCTCTGTCGATACCGAAAACCACTTTAATAACTATTAAACGCGAAGTGTTGATCCAGAAGGAAGTGGATGTTTGGTGAACGCATTGACTGAAGAAAGAGAACGATATTGGATGACCCCTGACATGACTAAAACAGGAGCCGCGCCGGGCCATTGAGGTTCGCTACCTCTAGCGGACACACTTCTTCGATACCATATCTATTACTTTGTGATTTGATTTGGGTGCACCCTTTGATTTGGGAGTGTTGTTTCGCGGTGTTGAGATAGTAGCTGCTATGCTCAACATCAGTCCGGATCACGCAACTACTAGTATCCTAGTTGGTATCGCCTCATGTACCTTGTCATACTGATTACCCTATTCGCGACCACTACGTTTTGATTTGTAGCTTGAGTATATGGAGTGCCCTCTGGTGACTTCCGGTTTTGGGGAAACTACGGTCTTGTATATGCTCTTGGGAACATAAAATGTGTTAAGGGGAATTATGGTAACGCCTTAACGCTATTTTAATATTCTACTTTACTGATTAGACATTATCTACAGATCGTATTTTATCGTATATATAAATAGTTTATCGGATCCTTAGAGATGTTATTTGATTCATCTTTAAGTTATGGACTTTTCCTTGCACTTGATTATCTTGTATAAGAATTTGAGTCCTGACTCGAGTGTTTCTTTTGCATATGCTCGGGTCAGTCTGAAGCTATCCAGTTGCTGATCAAGGTTGGTTGAAGATGTTGAAGACTTAGCATTTATCTTTATCAGTCTCTTTCTATTCCAGTATTGTTGTTCTTGTCTGTTGGACATTTATGTATTTCCTTTCGGTCACTTTATGTTTAGACATTGTTGTATTTCATATAGTAGCTTCATGAACTGCTATTATGACGATGTATTTTCCGCTGCATTATTCTGTGACTGTTCTGTGTCTGTGATGTTGTATTGATTCTCATTTACATTTATGTATATATAATCCCATAATGATTCGTGTTTTGTATTATTTAAGTTGACATGTATGGATTATTGTCAATTTAAATGGTCCAAATATACGGGTTGTTACAGTGCTCATAAAACTTCAAGTCTTGAGAATAACCGAAGAAACATTATTGAACATCCCATAGCTGATGTTATTATAATTCTATTTATTCAAATTCCTCGTTACACGAAAAATATAGTCAAACAACACATACATTTTTTTACAAATATGAGCGATCCTCCATTCGAGAAGGAGAGCATTCATCTATTCTATTATACACCAGAAAATGATGTTGCGAACAAGTCTAGCAGGTAGCGATAACCCCGTGAAATAGAATAAGATAAATCTTCCCCCAATCCTAATGAATAAAGTTCATAATGTAATAAAATAAAGGTAAAATAAAATAACACAATAAAATTAAGATGAACCCAAATAAACTCCAATATCTATAACCCATCCATAATAGTAAACCCTGCTAAATCCATCCAAGCACTGATACAGCCAAATCTAAAAACAAAAACTCTACCATCTGATTAGATCAACGCATATATATGTATAGTCATATTTTGTATACATACATATATATAGTTATGTATGTATGTATATGTGTATGTGTGTGTATATGTTGTGTATAGATACATACATACATATGTGTGTGTGTATGTTAGGATAAAATAAACTTACTAAGTAAGAACCATGTAAGGGATATAATAAACTAAGTAGTACAAAAAAAGAACATAAGAATTAAACGTGCAAATATAAAATTTATGAATTAAAATAAACATCATAAATGAACATCATAACTTCACCACCTAAAACTGAATAATTCAAATAATAATCAGAATAGAAAGAGTGAAACATAAAGACATTATACTATATTGTAGAGTGAACTAGAATAATTATAAATGAATAATAAATACCGAGCAACTATATATTTTATAGTCTAATTGGTTTCCTATTAAAAATTACATCAGAAGATTCATTGGTACACATATCTATGAAAAAGGTATTTAGACCATTATTATCATTTCTAATTTTGGAGACTAATTTTTCCCTTAACTAAATTAATATGGAATTTTATCGTTTTAAGATATTTTCTAAAAAATTTATAACTAGATTTTGAAATCCATTTGAAATAAAACAAGGCAATTGCATATATTAAATTTTCCAAATGAGCATTTATATTAATAAAACCTCTTCGATTTCATTCAAACCAAATATACCAACATATTATAATAAAAGTAGAATCTTGTACTAATCTATGATATCCAGTATAATAAAATCTAAGGCTACGACAATACAATTCATAATTAATTTCTATATTTGTTGTATTATAATAAAAATTACTAAATATATTTAGGAGAATAAACTTGTGACATGACACTCAAAATATACATGTAAGATATTTTATGTTTCCTTATTACGGGAAAAACATTTTTTATCAGTAAATATATTTTTCCTTTTAATTTTTTAATTATATTTAAGTTCATGTAAAAATGGCTTCATATGTACTTTTGCTTTGGGCTGAACATTCATTTTCCAAATGTATTAAATTTGTTCGACATTATTCCAAAAAATTTAGAAATTTATGAAACGAACGAGGTATATATTTTTACTCATAGTCTAACATCGTATATTAATGTCCTTTTCATTATCAATGTTGTACGGTTCTAGTTTAGCACATAGTAAAGCAAAATCTAATAAGTTCTTCTAACTAATGTACGACTAAAACTAAATTCCCGTGAAAAAATAAAATTTGGTTGATATATTTCTGAATCAATGCATTTTAATTTAAAACTACAAATTTCGTAAAGTTCACTAAATTCTATTTTAATGGTAATAATTAACATCCAGCAATCATGTCAGAATGAAGTGTTACTCCCAGAATGTACGACATTATTAATTCCTAATTTATAAATACCAAATCATTTTATTACCGATTTCTAAATGTGAGGAATATTATTTGTATTACTAGTGAGGATATGATGTAGATTAAATGTACCACCATACCATTGATTCAATATAATTTCTTTTCCTATTGAGTTTCTTTGTTAACAGTATATTTCATAACCATTTTCCCAATAAGGACGTATTTAAATTATGTAAATTTATAATTCCCAACCCTCCCTCTTCTTTAGATTTACATACCATTTCCTATTATTAGACATTTTGAACTACTATTAGGCTTATCCCCACTTCAAAAAAAATATCTCCTAATTTTTTCTACTTTATCAGTTACCCATTTTGAGAAAAGATAAAACGACCTCTAGTTCATGGGGAATGTTGTAAAAATACTTAATAAAAATAATCTTGCCCACCTTTGATAAATATTTACCATTCCATTTAGATAATTTTTTATTAATTTTATCAATTATTATTAACCAATTATAAAGTTTTGTTGGCCTTATCAAAAACCCCAACTATTCTACGGAAAATTTAGTATTTTTACAGTTCAATATGTTAGCAACTTGATTCTTTACCTTATCTCAGTCGTTCACTATAAGCAAGAAATTTTTATCAAAATTAATCTTTAATCCAGAAAGTATCTTTAAACTATATAAGTTAAAATTAAGCGCTATAATGTGTATAGGCAAATGATATGTAAAGAGCATGGTATCATTCGAAACCGAAGAATAGAGAGACCATTACTCGTAATGTCATTTCCTACATTGTTTAAAATCCTATTATTAGTGGCCAGCTTAATAATCCTAGAAAAAACGACAGGAGCTAGATTAAATAAATGAATTGACATTGGATCATTTTGCCTAAGTCCTCGTTTGGATTGGATTTTATTTCCTAATATACTGTTAACCATAATACTCGAATTTTCGGTTTTAAGTAAAGACATCATCCAACCAACCCACTTAACACTATAACCCCAAGCAAATAATAAATCCATAAGAAAATCTCAATTGGTTGAATCAAAAGCCTTTGCAAAATAAAGTTTCAAAAGCGTACAAGTTATATTATTTTTGCAACAGTATTCAATAATTTCTTGAACTATCGCTACCCCATAAGTAATATTTCTATGCCTGATAGAAGCAGTTGAGTTTATCCATTAATCCATTCATTTTAATATTTAACATATTAGCTAAAACCATAAAAATAATTTTAAAAGAATAGTTTGATAATGAAATAGGTCTAAAGACTTTCAACCTATTCATGTTCACATTTTGTGTAGTAAAATTATATTGGCAAAATTAAACCTACCTAATTGTTGTGAACCTTCATAAGATTCATTAAATTTAACTAAATCATATTTTTAAACATTCCAAAATATTTTATGAAATTTCTCTTCCTCCTGCGTAATAATTTTATTTAATTGCTCTTTTAGATTTGAAAGCAAAATTTTAACCTTCTATGTTCTTCCATTTTATTTAACTTTAAAATCTCATTTTGTACTTTATCCTTTTAATTCTAATGTTGCCAAAAACATCTTTATTCCATTTTTTTTAATAAATTTTTTTAAATCTCTATGCTTGCTTACAAATATTTTATCTATGGTTCCTAAAAATCTATAATTATAATTACTCATACAAAGACATTCATTTGTAATTAAATCTTTTAAATTTTTTCTAACAACCGCGTCTTTTCAAATCTAATATTCCTTAAATTTTGGTTACTACATGACAAAATATTAGGACAATGATCCGAATATATACTCGGAAGTTCTACGACCTTACAAACCAGGTATCTATCTTCCACTTCATCGCTAATAAAAAAACTACCTAGAAGAGCTATCGGAGGGCCTTCTCTATTGTTCGACTAAGTGAATCGTCTATTGCTTAGTTGTAACTGAATTTAAATACGACTAACAATAAATCGATCGAACTCCTCCATAGCAGCAAAGTCACATTCTCCGACGAAGCGTTCTCCAAGAAACCTATCGACATTGAAGGCCCCACCCATTACCCGTGGACCAGGAGAAAATGTTTTTAACTCTAGACACTCACTCCAAAGAGCTCTTCGATCAATCTTGGAGTTTGATCCATAAACATTAGTAATATTGAGAAATGAGTTACCATAAAGGCCATTAAAGATAAGATGTATTGAATGAACTTTAATAATAAGTTGTAAAAGCTTAATACAATTTTCTTTCCATCCCTCCATCAAACCTCCCTAACTTTCCCTAGCTGGGAGGTGAAACCAACAACTTAAGTGAATCCTCATATGCTCCTATACAATCTATAATCAGACTGTTCTATTTTGTTTCTTGTAATAAAACAATATCGATGTTATTACCTTTAAAATAGACCCAGTTTTACAACATCTTCCTAAATCGTGTATACACATAACATTCCAACTAATATATCTCATGATCCAAGCGATAAAACCCGCTCAAACTCCCTATTTTTGATATGTTCGATATCTAACTGAACATCGTCAAAAATAAAACTTGATCCACTACTAGATAATGCATATCACTAGTAGATAAACTACTCAAAGCACAAGGACATTAAGTACCACCTAAAAGAACATTTATACCTGAGCTTGAGTAATTGGGCACTTTAGTGACCTCTATACGAAGATAAGCACTCCTCCTCACCGATATATATGAACTAGAACAAAAATCAACATCATGAACCAATGTCACGGGGCCGTTTCAAGTCAAGATCTGAACCACTTGTATGTTTCCTACCCGCTGGAGAACAAAGTGTATTTGTCACTTCATATTTCATATCCCTAGCACATTTATTAGAATCCAAATTCACATACACCTTTTTTCCATCTATATTCATATTAACTAGCTGACAAACGATATAACTGATCTTATGTCACTGGATGAAACTGTTTAGAAGAACTCTCATCGAAGTTCAAAGAATTATTCTAAATAAGCTACGGTGTTGTTCCTTTGTTGTGCCGCCGATGCTTATGGAGCTTGTGGAACTAACAAGAAAGGCATCCATACGAAAATTGAACCAATATTGAATGTGGCTTTGGCGATTATTACAAATGAAATACTCGCAACGAATGATCAAATTTGCTACAAATACGATGGATTAAATAAATAATGGTCCGTGTGGCAGACTTTGTGAAACAAAACTGGCACAAGATGAGATTTAGTGAGGGGAACGGTTAGCGAAAGTGAACAATGGTTAGGCGATCGTACGAAGGTAAATTTGATCTCTTTTCCTCTTTACGAGTTAGTGCTAAATTTTATTTATCTTTTCTTTTTATTTTTAGGAGTTTGATTCCACAATTACGAAGCATAGGGAACACCCAATAGCCATATGGAGTTAATGCATCAAATTTGTCCACATGCTATTGCAACGAAGCGTTGCATTCACACCATATGTCATACAAGGTCAAGTCCATTCTACTCCTCCAAAACAAACCACCAACACACTGTTCAATGCAACATGAGACATTGATGAACTTTATATTCCACTCGAAGACATCAACACGCAATTATCATAACAGCCTACAACAGCGTATGGCGGAGTTTGTAACAACCCACATATTTTACGATTGAATATTTAAATATTTTATCGTTAGTCGGACTTTAGTCCGAAAAGTTACTTTTTGCATACGGTCGAATTAGGACTCAGGACCACTTCCATTGGGTCCAAAACGCCGTTTGCTATCTTTTTGAGTATAAACTTTGATATGTTTGGAGTTAGTGGAATTTTGCCACCTTTTTACTTTGGGCTTTGGGTTTGGTTTAGCCCATTAGCCTAAACTATTGACTCTAGCTCAACCCCCTCTTTCCTTCATAACTTCACTTCAATTTCTAATACTCAAGCTTCATCAAAAATGGAGGGAGGAATGGAAAATTAAAACTCCAAGCCCTAGTTCATTTGCAAATCCAACATCTAACTTCAAATTCAAAGAGAAGCAATTGATTCAACCTTCTTGTGTTGAGATTGAAGTGTGGTTGATTCTTCCTTTGCTTTCAAGCTTCTTCTTCATTGATTTTGTGTAAAGGTGAGATTTTTATCTCACATCTTTGTCTATAACTATCTTTGATTGTTGGGTATGAATTCCTAACACTTTTTCATATGCATTTGCGTTTGGTTTGGATTGAATTGGTGAAAATTCCATTTTTTAATGTTTTGGGTTCAAGTCTTTAAAAATCCTAACTTTGATGATTGAACACGTTTTTGGTGATGCATCGAGGAGCCAATAGGACCGGGTAGACGATGGGCGTAATCCCCTAGCGTCCGTGCTAGATCGGTTGCAAATTGAGAGAGTTTTTGCATTTCTGTTGCTTAGGTCGTTCGGCCTGCATACATATCTCTCGGCCTGCAGTTAGGTCGCTTGTAGTTAGGTCACACCATGCTATAGGTCGCACCACTTAAGTCGCTCGGCCTGTTATGCCGCTAACTACTTAGGTCGCGCCATGCTTAGGTCGTTCCATCTTGAATCGCTCGGCCTTCTCTCACCCCTTAGGTCGCGCCATGCTTAGGTCGCTCCATGGGATGTCGTTCCACCACTTAGGTCGCGCCATATTAGGTCGCGTTCCTTAGGTCGCTCGCCTTGCTATGAGTCGGCCTGCCTTAGGTCGCTGACCATTTAGGTCGCTCGTCCCAACTTAGGTCGCACCTACATATAAGTCGCACCCCTTAGGTCGCAACCACTTAGGTCGCTCAGCCTCAACTCCTTTTGTCGCTCTGCCTGTTAGGTCGTACATGCTATAGGTCGCGCCATACCTTGGGTCACACCTGCATTTAAGTCGCAACAACTTAGGTCGCGCCATGCCATAAGTCGCGCCATGTTAAGTTGCTCTGTTAGACCGCAAGCTATTTCTTAAGTCGCTGATCTCTTAGGTCATATGCCATGGAGTCGCATGCGTTGAGCCGCTGATTTCTTGTGTTTACTTGTGTTAAGTCGTAAGTCGTGGCTGTTAAGTCGCAGAGGTATTTCCACTTTGATGGATTTGGAATCGAATTCTTTGAATTTTATTCACATCTTCGAATGTGAATTTTTGTGACTTATTATTTCTTCAATCATTTTTGTGATTTGGCACTTTAAAAATATAAAGGTTTTCTATACTAGTACTAAATATCAAAACTCTTCCATTAAAACGATTTCAACACTATTTTATTACAAAGCTCGTTTCTTAAACCGTTTTCCAATCTACTAGTATATACAAACCTTTATCTCACTCGTACGAGAAATCTAATTAAACGGCTTAGTAAAACAAGTGGTATGAAACGCTTGCGTTTACTTCGCCGGTTAATTCTTGGACTTGTTCGATTGAATCTCTTGTGATAATTTTTGAGTGGAGATCTACAATTTGTTCGTAAATATTTAAGTTAAGCTAGTGGTTATGGGACATGAAGCTAAGCTTATATATTTACTAGCTTACTATAATTGACACTTCTTGATGATCGTTGTTGATCATTTTTGTGATTTAGACTAGCAAATGTGCGATGTCACTTTGTCTACGAGGGAGACTAAACCCCGTTTCTGTGGAGCTTCGGCTCAATTCGGTGGGGTAGCGACCCATGGTCTTCGGGCCGTTTTGTGGAGCTTCGGCTCAAAATTAATGGTTAGCAACCATGGAATAGCGTTCCATTTTGTGATACACGTGTTGGTGAGTTTTCATGCTCCCGTTTTGTGATAGGCCTCCCCCTTTTTGTGATTTCTGGATTTCCATTGATGATTTCTAGAACTTGTGTTTCACCAATTTTCGTTATTTTCATTGATAAGTCTTATCAATATTTGTGTATTGGTGAATTTGTGTGTCATTAACTTTTGTGATTGACATTGATATAATTGTCAATATTTATGGTTTGGTGAATAAAAATAAAGAGCATGTCATTCTTTTTGATCTTTGAGAAGATTCTTGTGATATTGATTATTCTCTTGTTGATTTTCAATTACATACTTATCACGGTATGGTTTTGTGGTTATCATACGTTTTTGTCATATCTCTTATTCTATATCATTTCATCTGATATTTATAGCTAGACAGATCCGTTTATTATTTTCTTATTAAATAATACTCGGGTCAGACGAGATGTTAGAGGTGCTTCTGGTTGACTCCTCATCTGGGATTATCACCCTGACTTTTGGCTAATACTTAGATTAGTAGTTTTAGCTGTATATATTTGAGATATAGACTCATTGATGTATCCATATTCTTTTGTCTAGCACATGTAGTTATTCTTTTGTGATATTGTGGATCTTGTCTGACCACTACTCTGATGAACACTTTTATGTATTATATATTCATTTCTATTTCCGCCTTTGTGATATGGATGTCTGTGACTGATTTGTGTTATATTTATTTCTATATTTGTTTTCGAATAATATATATAGCCACCGGATAGTTGCTTTGAGTTTATATCGGTATGTCGGATTTCCTCCTGAAACCAGATGCATGTTGTACTATGTGACATATCGGTGCTCGCACAAAGCAATTACGCGGATGGTCGCTCCTCAACAGCCTTATTCTCCGCGCTAGTTGACGGTATTACCTCGTAGTGTCCTTGGCTAGAGTGGGTATAGAGGTGTGGCGTCAGAGCTTGGTATCAGAGCCAAACTTCGGAACAATGTAGAATAATCTAGCAAGGATCATCGTCCTAAGTCCTTCTTAGGAGTCGTGCTTTAGGATTTAATTCGAGTCTTTGTACCGATTCATCCTATTTTTTTTATGATTCCTTGTTTATCTATCAAGATTGCTTGATATTCATTTGGTGAATAACCTTATCCTTCTTCTTTCTTTCTTTCAAAAGGAAGAGAAATGGTTAGACCTGGCCGTCCCAGCGCCGGTCAATCTATTGCTACTCCCCAAGATGGAGTATTTATGTCTGCCCAGCAGCTTCTTGATATAGTAAGGAATGCTCAAGCAGCCGAATCTAATCCGGAGTCTGCTCACCCTAAGTCTGGATTTGCACGTTTGTGCAGCGATTATACCAATTTGGGTGGGAAGCCATTCAAAGGTTCTGAAACTATTATTGAAGTCCAGGCTTGGCTGAGAACGTGCGATCGAATCTTTTCTCGCATGAATCTTATTGATCTTCACCGTGTTCAGGTGGCCTCTAGTATGCTCCAAGAAAGAGCATTAGATTGGTATGAGCTTCTTATTTCTGAAATAGTTGAAGCGGATCTTAATTGGAAGAAATTCCGGAAACGCTTCGAATTAAAATTTGTGCCAGAAGCTGAGAAGGTGACATTGGCTCGTCGTTTTATAGACCTTGTTCAAGGTAAATCCTCTGTGGAAGATTATGTCGCATCCTTCGAGTCACTTTCTAAATACGGGGTCGAATACATAAATACCCCATTGAAGAACCAAAGATTTGTCTATGGCTTGAAAAAAAATCTTAAGAAGCCATTGCTTCTAAAGTTAGAAGTTTCTTTTGATCAACTCGTTGGTATCGCTCTTCGTCTTGAAGAGGCAGACAGGGAGAGTGATGTTGAAGTTATGGGTGCCAAACCAAACTTCAACAACAAGAAAAGGCCTAATAAGTTCAAAGGTTCTTATCCCAATAAGAAAGGAAAGCAAGCAACTTCAGTGGCAAAGACTTCTACCTTTAGTAGTGGGCAATGCTACAATTGTGGTTATAGGGACCGTTACGCGAATAAGTGTTCAAAGCCTCGCGCTTGTCGCTATTGCAAAAGCACGGATCATTATTTATCTTCTTGTCCCAAACTTCAAGGCAGGAAGGAGGGAAACCTTAATGTTTCTCAAACCCCTGGCAACACATCTCGTGGTCAAGGTACTTTTCATTCTATCCTTGATGGTATTATTTTATTTCGTGATCACCCTATTCGAGTTCTTTTTGATACGGGTGCGTCTCATTCTTTTATATCAAAAGAACTTATTGATACTTTTTCTTTGAGTGTTGTCGCTTTAATGACTTCTTTGAGAATTGCGAATCCGGTTGGTGGATCCGCAACAATTAGTTTGCTTTGTAAAGATGTTGAGATTATTTTGTGTAATTTTTCTTTCCGAGCCGAATTGCATGTTATGCGCTACTTAGGCTTTGGAATGATTTTGGGAATGGATTGGCTTAACCGCTATGAAGCCCAAATCCTATGTCCTGAGCGGACTATTCATCTTCGACATCCTCAATATGTTAAGCAGATTTCTATTGACCTTAAAGATACAGATTCCGGCTTGGTTGCATCTTTATATTCTTTAAATCCTCATGATGACGATAATGATGATGAGGAAGATATTATTTCTCTTATTCACGTTGTTCGTGAATTTTCCGACATATTTGAGCCCGTTTTAAGATTACCACCTAAGCGAGCAATTGAGTTCAAAATTAATCTCATTCCTGGAGCTCAACCTATTACTCGTCCTCCTTATCGTATGTCCAATAAAGAAAATGAGGAGATGCGTAAACAATTATCCGCATTGGAGACGAAGCAATTTATTCGCTCTAATTCCTCGCCTTGGGGAGCTTCGGCTATTTTTGTGAAAAAATCCGATGGTACACTTAGGCTTTGCGTTGACTACCATAAGCTTAATGATCTTACTATCAAGAATAAATATCTTTTACCTCGGATTGATGATCGATCAACTTAGTGATGCTAGAGTCTTTTCACAATTAGACTTAGCTACCGGTTTTCATCAGCTTCGTATTGCAGAGGATAACATTCCTTTGACATCGTTCCGTACTCGATATGGATCATATGAATGGCTTGTTATGCCATTTGGTTTAACGAATGCTCCGGCTTATTTCGTTGACCTTATGAATAGAGTTTTCAAAGACTTTCTCGATCGGTTTGTCCTCATCTTTATTGATGATATTCTTGTGTATTCAAAAACCGAGGAGGAGCATGAAAAGCATCTTCAGATTGTGTTGGAAACTCTTAGGAGTAATCGATTAAAAGCAAAATTTTCTAAATGCCACTTTTGGCAATCTCTCGGTCATATTATTTCCGGATCCGGAATTTTCGTGGATCCTTCAAAGATTGATGCGATTCAAAATTGGAAGAGACCGGAGAGTGTGACGGAGATTCGTAGTTTTCTCGGATTGGCGGGCTATTATCGTCGTTTTATAAAAGACTTTTCAAAAATTTCCGTGCCTCTTACTAGTTTGACAAAGAAGGGAGTTAAATACATTTGGTCGGACAAATCTGAAGCTTCTTTTCAGAAATTAAAAGAACTCCTTTCCGATGCTCTTATTCTTGTGATTCCCGAGGGAAACCAAGATTTTATTGTTTATACTGTTGCTAGTCGCGTTGGTTTGGGTGTCGTTCTTATGCAAAGAGAACGTGTTATTGCTTATGCTTCTAGGCAATTGAAGCCAGCCGGGACTAGATATGCCACTCATGATTTAGAGCTCGCGGCTATTGTTTTCGCCCTTCGTATTTGGAGTCATTATCTTTTGGAAGAAAAATTTATTCTTTACACCGATCATAAATCTTTGAAGTATCTATTTTCTCAAAAGGAACTTAATTTGCGTCAACAACGTTGGCTCGAATTTCTTGCAGCTTATGATCATGATATTCTTTATACTCCGAAAAGGAAAATCGTGCTGCCGATGCACTAAGTCGTAAGCAACAAGCGGTTGTTTCTATGATGATATCCGAATGGAATGATCTCGGAATTCTATCCACTTGTAAGATTCGAGATCGTGTTTTCGATTTATGTTCATCTCTTGTTTTAGTAGCCTGGAGGCTCATCCTTCTCTTTTAGACCGCATTCTTGAAGCTCAAAGGTTAGATCCCGAATTGGCTCTTCTTGGCCAAAATTTTAGGGATAAAATTGATATTGAGGGTTTGAAAGACTTTGATATTGATTCTCATGGCGGTATTCGAAAATTTGGTAGACCTATCGTGTCAAATATTAGTAATCTTCGTAAAGACATTTTAGAAGATTCTCATCGTTCTAAATTTACCATTCATCCCGGTAGTAGTAAAATGTACGCGGACATGAAGCGACTTTATTATTGAAAGGGAATGAAATCTAATATTGCTAACTTTGTTAAGTGTTGCATGACTTGCCAACTCATTAAGGCCGAGCATCAAAGGCCTGATGGGTTATTGAAACCTTTAGAAATTCCAATTTGGAAGTGGGACCAAATTTCCATGGATTTTATAGACAGCCTTCCCCGTTCTCGTTCGGGTCATGATAGCTTATGGGTGATAGTCGATAGACTTATTAAATCCGCCCATTTTATTCCCGTTCGGTCCAATCGAACCGGGCCTCTTTTGGCCAAACTCTTTATCAAAGAAATTTTTAAATTGCATGGAGTTCCTACTTCTATTGTTAGTGATCGTGATCCATTGTTTACTAGTGGATTTTGGAAGAGTCTTCAAAAAGCTTTGAGAACGAAGCTTAATTTTAGCACCGCTTATCATCCCCAGTCCGATGGACAAACTGAGCGTGTTAATCAAACTCTTGAAGATCTTCTTCGTGTATGTGTTCTTGATTTTGGTGGAAGTTGGAAAGATCATATTTCTCTTGTTGAGTTTTCCTATAATAACAGCTTCCAATCTAGTATTGGTATGGCACCTTTCGAGGCACTCTATGGAAGACCATGCCGATCTCCTTCTTGTTGGCTTGAGGCCGGTGAGAAGCTGGTTTTAGATCCAGATTTTATTCGTGATTTCACAAAGAAGATTGACCTTATTCGTCATAGGATGAAAGAAGCTCAGAGTAGACAAAAATCCTATGTCGATAACCGGAGAAGGAAATTAGAATTTTCTGTGGGAGATCTTGTGTTTATTCGTGTTTCACCTATGAAGGGTGTTGTACGTTTCAGTCGATCGGGAAAGTTAGCACCTCGATATATTGGTCCATTTTCCATCACCGAACGTATTGGTTCCGTGGCTTATCGCCTTTTATTACCGACCCAGTTTTCTGCTATTCATGATGTGTTTTACGTTTCTCAATTACGGAAATGTCTTCGAGATTCCGATTCTATTCTTAAGCCCGGTGTTGTGGAAGAAATTGAAGTTTCGCCTAATTTAACTTATGAGCAACATCCTATTCGTATTATTGCTTCGGAGGTCAAACACCTTCGAAATAAAGATGTTCCGCTTGTTAAAGTTCAATGGTCCTCAAATCCTAAGGATTGCTCTTGGGAATCTAGAGAGTTCATCGAGCGAACACATCCGGACTTACTTTCCCGTGCTCTTTGAGGTGAATTTCTTATTTCAAATTTCTTTTGGGGATATGCTTTCATGGTTGTTACCTTATATTTTCTTCCTAAATATTGCGAGGACGCAATTTCTTTAAGGAGGGGAGTCTGTAACAACCCGCATATTTTACGATTGAATATTTAAATATTTTATCGTTAATCGGATTTTAGTCCGAAAAGTTACTTTTTGCATACGGTCGAATTAGGACTCGAGACCACTTCCATTGGGTCCAAAACGCCGTTTGCGATCTTTTTGAGTATAAACTTTGATATGTTTGGAGTTAGTGGAATTTTGCCACTTTTTCACTTTGGGCTTTGGGTTTGGTTTAGCCCATTAGCCTAAACTATTGACTCTAGCTCAACCCCCTCTTCTCTTCATAACTTCACTTTCATTTCCTAACACTCAAGCTTCATCAAAAATGGAGGGAGGAATGAGAAATTAAAACTTCAAGCCCTAGTTCATTTGCAAATCCAACATCTAACTCCAAATTCAAAGAGAAGCCATTGATTCAACCTTCTTGTGTTGAGATTGAAGTGTGTTTGATTCTTTCTTTTCTTTCAAGCTTCTTCTTCATTGATTTTGTGTATAGGTGAGATTTTATCTCACATCTTTGTCTATAACTATCTTTGATTGTTGGGTGTGAATTCCTAACACTTTTTCATATGCATTTGCTCTTGCTTTGGATTGAATTGGTGAAAATCCCAATTTTTAGTGTTTTGGGTTCAAGTCTTTAAAAATCCTAACTTTGATGATTGAACACGTTTTTGGTGATGCATCGAGGAGCCAATAGGACCGGGTAGCCGATGGGCGTAATCCCCTAACGTCCGTGCTCGATCGGTTGCAAATTGAGAGAGTTTTTGCATTTCTGTTGCTTAGGTTGTTCGGCCTGCATACATATCTCTCGGCCTGCAGTTAGGTCGCTTGCAGTTAGGTCGCTCCATGCTATAGGTCGCACCACTTAAGTCGCTCGGCCTGTTATGCCGCTAACTACTTAGGTCGCGCCATGCTTAGGTCGTTCCATCTTGAATCGCTCGGCCTTCTCTCACCCCTTAGGTCGCGCCATGCTTAGGTCGCGCCATGGGATGTCGTTCCACCACTTAGGTCGCGCCATATTAGGTCGCGTTCCTTAGGTTGCTCGCCTTGCTGTGAGTCGGCCTGCCTTAGGTCGCTGACCATTTAGGTTGCTCTTCCCAACTTAGGTCGCACCTACATATAAGTCGCACCCCTTAGGTCGCAACCACTTAGGTCGCTCAGCCTCAATTCCTTTTGTCGCTCTGCCTGTTAGGTCGTACATGCTATAGGTCGCGTCATACCTTGGGTCACACCTGCATTTAAGTCGCAACAACTTAGGTCGCGCCATGCTATAGGTTGCGCCATGCCATAAGTCGCGCCATGTTAAGTTGCTTTGTTAGGCCGCAAGCTATTTCTTAAGTCGCTGATCTCTTAGGTCGTATGCCGTGGAGTCGCATGTGTTGAGCTGCTGATTTCTTGTGTTGACTTGTGTTAAGTCGTAAGTCGTGGCTGTTAAGTCGCAGAGGTATTTCCACTTTGATGGATTTGGAATCGAATTCTTTGGATTTTATTCACGTCTTCGAATGTGAATTTTTGTGACTTATTGTTTCTTCAATCATTTTTGTGATTTGGCACTTTAAAAATATAAAGGAGTTCTATACTAGTACTAAATATCAAAACTCTTCCATTAAAACGATTTCAACACTATTTTATTACAAAGCTCGTTTCTTAAACCGTTTTCCAATCTACTAGTATATACAAACCTTTATCTCACTCGTACGAGAAATCTAATTAAACGGCTTAGTAAAACAAGTGGTATGAAACGCTTGCGTTTACTTCGCCGGTTAATTCTTGGACTTTTTCGATTGAATCTCTTATGACAATTTTCGAGTGGAGATCTACAATTTGTTCGTAAATATTTAAGTTAAGCTAGTGGTTATGGGACATGAAGCTAAGCTTATATATTTACTAGCTTACTGTAATTGACACTTCTTGATGATCGTTGTTGATCATTTTTGTGATTTAGACTAGCAAATGTGCGATGTCTCTTTGTCTACGAGGGAGACTAAACCCCGTTTCTGTGGAGCTTCGGCCCAATTTGGTGGGGTAGCGACCCATGGTCTTCGGGCCGTTTTGTGGAGCTTCGGCTCAAAATTAATGGTTAGCAACCATGGAATAGCGTTCCATTTTATGATACACGTGTTGGTGAGTTTTCATGCTCCCGTTTTGTGATAGGCCTCCCCCTTTTTGTGATTTCTGGATTTCCATTGATGATTTCTAGAACTTGTGTTTCACCAATTTTCGTGATTTTCATTGATAAGTCTTATCAATATTTGTGTATTGGTGAATTTGTGTGTCATTAACTTTTGTGATTGACATTGATATAATTGTCAATGTTTATGGTTTTGTGAATAAAAATAAAGAGTATGACATTCTTTTTGATCTTTGAGAAGATTCTTGTGATATTGATTAATCTCTTGTTGATTTTCAATTACATACTTATCACGGTATGGTTTTATGGTTATCATACGTTTTTGTCATATCTCTTATTCTATATCATTTCATCTGATATTTATAGCTAGACTGATCCGTTTATTATTTTCTTATTAAATAATACTCGGGTCGGACGAGATGTTAGATGTGCTTCTAGTTGACTCCTCATCTGGGATTATCACCCTGACTTTTGGCTAACTACTTAAATTAGTAGTTTTTGTTGTATACATTTGAGATATAGACTCATTGATGTATCCATATTCTTTTGTCTAGCACATGTAGCTATTCTTTTGTGATATTGTGGATCTTGTCTGACCACTACTCTGATGAACACTTTTATGTATTATATATTCATATCTATTTCCGCCTTTGTGATATGGATGTTTGTGACTGATTTGTGTTATGTTTATTTCTATATTTGTTTTCGAAAAATATATATAGCCACCGGGTAGTAGCTTTGAGTTTGTATCGGAATATCGGATGTCCTCCTGAAACCAGATGCATGTTGTACTACGTGACATATCGATGCTCGCACAAAGCAATTACGCGGATGGTCGCTCAACAGCCTTATTCTTCGCACTAGTTGACGGCATTATCTCGTAGTGTCCTTGGCTAGAGTGAGTATAGAGATGGGGCGTCACAGAGTTCATCTTTCAAAGCTCGTGGTAGGAGAAGGGGAATGGAAAATGACGAGAAAAGAAGATAAACAATATTGGTGATATAATACATCAAAGAAATTTGAAGAAAACTCATTCTGAAATAGATAGTCCATCTGCATATACTACTCCCTCCTAATAATCATTGTCCGAGTGGACCAACCGTTTGTCCGTCTACGACCTTCAAGGATGTCATTCATCGTGTGAGAAAATTTGAAGAAACTCATATGCTTGAAGCAGTATCAATATTCAAGATTTAAGAGAATGAGGAATTTTTTTCTATTTTGGAAGACGACAAAGCCCGGAATTGACATTAGTTGAAGATAAAACATTCGCAATACACAATCAGACACCATTAGTTTATGATGAGACGTCCATTTGCTTACCCCTATCTTTCCCGTTGCCTACTCACCTGTCTGCTCATCACTTGAGTTCTAATTGTATTTCGTTATGTTTCTATTTTTATTTTTATTTTTATTTCTAATGATAACGAAAATTAGAAAACGAAAGTTGTTTTGTTTAATTATATTACTTAACTATTTAATTAAAAAATAAATAAAACAGAAATACAATAAGAAAATTAATTGATTTTATCAAAATAATTATAATGTATTCTTCAACTGCCTCTATTGTAATACAAAAATGATGCCCCTTTCACGAACCATTCCCTTGTCGTGACCTTTCCAAAGTATCATTTCGTGTGCTCCTTTCAGGCAATTATTTCGTGCGACTCTTCTCTGTGATACTAGAACGCATCCTAAACCTTCAACCACGGACTACCATGGTTTGGTCCATGCTAGAATCTTCAAAACTATGCTACGAAGTTCAGTTCTAACTTCAGGCTGATATTATATATCAAGAGTAAATATTTCAACCATATGATGGTGAATCATCATTGTCAACATATCATAATACATCTTAAATTTTCGCTATCAACGTGTATATCATAATATATCTCAATTTGGAATCTGGATGACCAAGACATAAACGTGGTCTACAAAACTATTTGGCATGGGTCAAATAACGCGCTTCAGCCAAAAGCAAAGTCAGAGCTTTCAACCACTTGCTTATTAGCAATCTTCTTCTATTACTATAAGGGAACATATTTTTCAGTCAAAGTTCACATTTTAACCCTCGTCTTGAAGCTTAATATTTAACCGGCTGAAACTTTGAATCCACTACGTTAAAAATCGAGTAATTTGTGAAGAAAAAGCAACATTAATGGTGTAGTACGTACCTCAGTATATAATATATAATGGAGTAAGTAGTTTCTGAATGCTGTAACCGATAAAAAGCGATATCACGAGGAGACAACAATTCTAAGCTCTAGAATCGCTTTGATGTGTGTAAAGAAAATATATGCCGGTATTTGGTAAAGAGAGAGAAAAATAACACAACACACGCACCACAACTTCCAATTTTGTACCAAGTATATGCTAAAAGCATAAAAAGAAGATGCATACAACCCAAATAGAACACAGATCTGTTTAATGACGTGATGCCAACAGAAAATGATTACCAAATAACCTCTAAATATAACAAACAAACAAAAAACTTTGCCACTATGCATGTATGAGCATTAAAAAAGAGCAATCATGTCTTCCTCGATGTGGGTTTAGAAACAGCACCCAGTTGAACAACACAACAAACATGCAATATTGCCCGAAATATTCATACAGATGTCATTAGGAACCTGTCAGATTTAAATAGAATAATTTTGCAGTCTTTAGTCACAGAAGAAAGAATTACCAGAAGAGAAAAAAAGGATCAACGTTGTTAGATGTGGATCAAAGATATATCACCAATTGCTTATATGTCAGAGGCACCAGCATAGGTAGCTTTCCAAAGGAGCTTTTGCCTTACAGTGTGGCGCAGTAGCCAGGATTTCATATTGGTGTGGTCATGAAATTAAACGGTTTGGGTTTGGGGACGATAAACCCTATTTTTTTAAATCCATTAACATAACAACTTCCCTAATATTCATTCATGAATTCAGTCTTGCATTAGCACAAATCAGCTAATGAACCTATAAGCATAACAGCCATTTCATCAATGACTATCCTCCTATATACAATGATTAGTTATATTTCAAAAATCAAGCAATCGATTTACTGGGTTCTTTCAAACCTAAGAAAATAAATCTTTTCAGTTCTTCAATCCATATTAGTGATTAACAATCAATATACCTATTAGCAACCAAATAAAGCAAATCTGATTTCCAATTGAATTTCATGTGAGGCAGGTCTTAAAGGAGAATTAGCCAGTACAATTTTCAAATGAGACCAAGCCAATTACCATATCCTATCATGTCATACACAAAAAAAGAAGTTTAATACTCATCAAAAATTAAATAATGTGGTACAAAAGAAGCTTAGACTCGTCAAAAATTAGATAATGATATAGAAAACAAACGTGATAAAATGGATTATCTGTGACCACTAATGTAGCAGAAAGCAAGCAAACCAGACATGGTAAGCATCTTTAATATGTGACCTTAAAGAAACTTTCTAAACCACTGGATCAAATACAACATTGAATATCGAACTCAGCAGCTTTGAGTTACAATAATGCAACTATAGCTACAACTAAATCTAAATATACGAAGATCAATCAAAACCATCAAAGGTGAAACCACCAAGCAACCATATTTTTTTTTCTCCATAAGGTAGACTGATTATATTCATGGAACCTAATCATCAAAAAATATTTACACGCTGACAATCTAGACAATCTACGACACATGAACACCAACCCAAGCAAACAACATTGCATTTTGAACAAGTTAAACTAACTTATATATATCATAACTTAAGTTCAAATTTTTTATATCGACAACAACCAAATGGTCATTTTTAAGTTTCACAAAAGCTAACCTTCTTCCTTGTTTGCCTCACCTAAACTTTTGCAACAAACCCCTTGCTAGCTTAACAATTTTTGAATCATCGCCCTCACACAACTTCTCCAAAACCCTAACAGCTTTGAACCTGGCTGCCTCCTTCCTCACTCCTTCATCCTCCAAGCACACTAATCCGAGAACATTAAGTCCACTTTCCATACCTCTGCGAGTTCCATTCTCCAAAATCCCTAACATAACCCTAACAAATTCACTTTTCTCCCTCACGATTTCAGCTCTTCCTTCTTTGCTTTTTGCCAGCTGCCCTAGCACCTCTACTGCCCTATCCAGACCCGAATCCGCTAGTCTGATCAAGCAAATCACAGACCCGCTAACCCTAACCACTCGCTTCCTGTTTTCAGGAAACTTACACAGCTCATAAATTGCAGTTAACGATTCCCTCTTTTCTCTTTTAGTGGAACCCTCTACAAGCAGCAGGCTGAGCAAGCTCTGTATGGCATTCGGGTGAGAGCCGACGGTTATCTTATTGACATCGGCGGTGACGAGACTGGTGATGACGGTGGAAGCTGCAGCGGCGTTGGATTTACCGTTTCCGGTGGACTGGATGGCGTTCACCAGAGAATCGACGGCGCCTTCGGCCACGAGACCGACTTTGATGTCGTCGCTTTCGAGAGAGAGGTACAAGAGCGAGTAAATCGCGAGCTTCTGGAGCTCGGGGTTAGAAGAAGAGGACACGTGGCGGAGGAGGGTTTTCGGGAGAAAAGATTCGGCGACCTTTTGGCGGAAGTCGGCGGATGTTTGAATGGAGGTTAAAAGCGAGGAGAGGGACTGAGTGGTGAAGCTGTAATTTTGGGTTTGGGCGAGGGTAAAGTTGTAGTTATTGGGAGGATTAGGGGTAAAACAAGAATTGAGGATAAGCCGGCGGAGTGAGTGGTTAGGGATGAGGGGGGTGAGAATAGGGAGGTTAGTGAGAGGGCATGTGAGGTTACCGCGGTCGAGCCAGCGCTGGATGGAGGAGCGATCGAAGGTGTGACCGGAGGTGATGATGACCGGGTCGGTCATTATATCGAGGGATATGGGGCAGCGGAAGTCGTCGGGAATGTCCATGGAAATTTCTAGGAGATGGAGGGGTATTTTGGGAAAAGGGGGTTTTGGAGGAAGGGAAAATGGGATGATGATGAGGTGGGGGGTTTTGGGAGTTTTTTATACGTGGAGGTAACTCTCTTTTCTGTCGTGCGTTTACCATATTTGACCTCAAATGTTCTTCTTTTATTGTATCCGTTACGCTTCCCATAATTTTTTAGTTTTAATAAAGCTTGTGTTGAATTGGTCCTCCCAATGATCCTTTCTCTAGTATTTATAATTGAGCTCTACGAGCGTGAACCCTTAGGGTAGGTATTTCTTTTATTTTGTTGACGATGTTGCTTTGTTTTAATAGGTCCAGTGTGCAATTGGCAACAATAATTTATGTCCTTCTGACCTCCGATGTGACAACATGCCTTCATGCTCAGTTTGTTTGATGCAGGAAAAATGAACCATTGCCGTCGTATGCATTCGACTTCCACGGTTAATTTTCCTCCAATAATCACAGCGCTCATTTCTAAAATTGATATTACATTTTAAATTACCTAAAAATGCAAAAAAATAAAAATAAAAACCTATACATACAGAAATAAATAACAATACATTTCATAAAAAAAGACACATTTGAAGTTTACGATGCATCAATTGTTTATGTGACCATCCAGTTTAATAAATTTCTGAGTTCAACATCATTGTCCAATAAAAACGAGCCAGCTTAAAATTTGCAGGCTAGATCCCAAATATAGCATGAAGCTCTACCGCTCATACGTGTCCATCAGCGATTGAATTCAGATATAATGTTCAACAATTTGTTTGAACACGTCAGAATTCAGATCATCGTCTCACAGAGTTAAGGATCTCACGGGCCTTGCCCAAGACGATGAAGCAACATCGAATATCTGATGAGGAGTAGTGGTGAAGGCAGTAGAAAACATCTCATTTGCTAATCAATTAAGAATATCCGAGTAAAGTTATGTGTCGGAGTAGGAAGGTGAAGCAGGAATGTTGTAAACGTATCTGCATTACTTTATAGCACATCATACATTTGGTCCCGTTCTCTGAATTTGGGGGAGCATGTTCTTTGAAGCAACGTGATCATAAAGCGGACGTCTCCTACCATTCATCATCTCCTTGAACGTAGTCATGTTCAATTGACCAAACACCCCTGATGCTTGTTGAAGATCATTCCACGCGATCCTAGTCCATTTCATGTTGTCCCATTTGTTATTCATATTGATGCCGGTGAAATTAGTGACTAAGCAGTTGTTGAACTCAACTGCAACGTCATCATATCAATTGGAAACTTGACCATAATGGAGTCTAACTGCGATACACATATATTAATGAAAGCCAAAGTATGCTCAGCATTCCATTCGACGATGTTTCAAATAGAAGATCCAATAGAAGTAGTTGGCTTTTTGTAATTCAGAAAAAATATTAAAGAAAATTGTAAAAGGTATACGTTGCATAGAAATGTGTAATAAACATAACTTTAAAGAAAATACCTTGATTTGAGCTTGAAATAGACGATTTAAGCTAGTGAATTTTGGATTCAGGATGCATGAGTTTGGTGGAGGGGGAAGGAAAGAGGGTGGGTTATATGTGGCTTAGGAAAACGTCCGTCAAAATTGAACCGTTGGGATATAACATGTCTGACACATCGAACGTGTCATGCCCCAACAATTCAATTCCAACCACTTCGTTATGCAATTGAACCATCTAGCTTGTTTGGATTTTGGACGCGTCAGATGCCTCGGAAGCCCAAAATGGTCAACAGTTGTCTAAACACACCTAAAATTTGGTGAACGTCAAACAAAAGTCAAATTTAAACATAGATAATAAAGTCAATTATATATGTATGTATGTATGAAGACTCCAAAACGAAAATACGAACTACATGTGAAGAAACACGTGAATTCCACGTAAAGTTGGGACTACATCAAAGATCAAATTTGAATTTATATATGTTTACATTAGCCTTGGGAAAAAATACAGAGGAAATTCAAGAAGATAAACCAAGGTGCATGACATTTGTCGATGATATTGTGTTAATAGGCACCTCAAAAAAGAAATAGTAGAACAACAATTAGAAAATTGGAAAAGTGTATTAGAATCAAAAGGGCTTAAACTTAGTAAAACTAAAATAGAGTATGTATCATGCAATTTTAGTATAGAAAATATGGAAAACAACACGATAAAGATATAAGAAAAACTGACCATTAATATATGTGCATTCAAATATTTAGGTTCAATATTACAAAAAGATAGAGATATATAAAAAGACATAGCAAATCGAATAAACGCAAGTTGGATAAAATGGAGAAAAGTCTGTGTCATTTTATGCAATAAGAGAATAATGAAAAACTGAAAGAATTTTTTTATCGAACATCGATCAGACATGTTGTTTTGTATGGAGCAGAATGTCAGTTGTTGACTAGACTTCTTGTCAACCTCAGAATAATATTTAGAGAACACGTTCAACGAAGCTTTCTCACTAATAAAGTTGTTGGAAATGTAAAATAATGGATAATTATAAGTAATAAACAGTACAAAATGTATGTTGGTTCGATTTAGAACATCTCTACGTCAATTATGGTATCTTATCTTATTGTTTTTACTTTTGGTTACAAGAGATATTTAAATGGCTTTTTCAAAGCATGAAACAATCTAGGAAACATGTCTCAAATAAAGAGAATTCAATCCTTGTATAAGTGCATGAAATACCTCATTTGTAAAGATCTTGAATGGCTAGGATTGATACCGTAGATACCAAGTTTCCTTAGAGTTATTAATTGTGATTTGCAGTTCAAATATAACCAGCTTGAATACCACATGGATGCAGTAGTTATAATGCTCGCTAGCTCGCAGATCATACCGTGGCATGTTTATGTCAAAGGAGTAGTTTAATGCAACTAGTGATTGTTGTGCATTAGTGCTTTGGCTAGAGGGGCGGTAAAGTACAAAGACTAATTGTGGCACAGTGACGCTTTTATCAAATAAACGGTACAATCATGGTACTTTTGTAAAGGGAATAGTATGGGGTCGCAGCCTCTTTCTGCGTAACGAAAAAGAGCTTTTGTCAAATTTTTGTCCTCATACAACAAAATGAAGTGGTAGGGGCTAATCGAAGAGGGATTTTGATGATAAAGAAAAGGTGCAAATAAGACCCATATGTGGACAAGTAGGTTTAGGAATTGACATTCCCTAGTCGGCTTATTTGATGGTAGACAAGATGAGAGATATCAACGAAAGAGTCAGGAGGCGTTGTGGGTAGCCATTGTCTTTTAGGAAGAAGCAGACAGAGCTCCGAATGGAGACTATGGAGCATATACGGCTCAGAAGCGAGGCCTTTTATGTAAATAGGAAACTACATCCGCGAAGGATATTGATCGGCTCTTTCTAAGTGGGCCCTTGCTGTTGGGCTCCGATCATAATGAGGTAGATTATATTTTACGAGAAAAATGAGCAATGATCATTTCATTGAACAACGATTACACCTACTATTTTGTATGAAGCAAAACATTGATCTTTAAAAAATAAAAAAGAAATTAAGTGAAACGTTAGGGAAATGAGAATGTTAAGAGGAATGGTTGTACTTAATAAAAGATACAGATAGAAATGAAACTACAAGAGAAAGCACAAGTGGTGCTTATAAATGAGTAAATTAGACAAAATTGGCGTAGATGTTATGAGCAGATAGAAAGATGATACACTTGTAAAAAGAGGGTATAATATTTGTATTGAAGAAAAAAGGCAAAAGTGAAGATTTAAATTAACATGGGAAGAAAATTTTGGATGGAGTGCATTGGGCAATGGACAATTTGGGGAATAATTCAAAAAAAAATCTCCAGTTAATTTAAAGCATTGAATATTGTATTATGTTAGTGCTAATAAATTGGTGCATTAAATCAGATTTAGTGCATTGAAGGGTATTTAAAAGGTTACATTAAGTGTTAATGCTAAGGGATTAGTGCATTAAATTATTTATTGTATTGAAAGGTATTTGAAATGTTATAGATAGATGTGTTAATATTAATAAATTAGTGATTGGAAGGTATTTGAAAGGTTAATAAATTTAGTTATGTTATTTTCAATATTCTCATTAATTCTTAAAACATAATTATATATATTTTTTGGGATCTCATGTATATTATTCTACACTTAATAATTGATCCTACCAACATGCCTCATAGGTAGCTAATACCCTACCATACAGTAAACTAAACTAAAAATCCCCAGATGCTAATGACTAAAATCTATAATGTAAACAAAATGATAATAAAATAGAATTAAAAAAAGAACTAAGCTAGACCTTAAATATACTCCAATATCAATTACCCATCAATGATAATAAAATCTACTAAATCCATCCCAGCACCGATACATCTAAAACTATAAATACGAAGTCACCAAATAATTAGATTTACACCCACTCATACACACACACATATATCTATGCGTGTGTATAAATGTATTATATATATGCCATGGGAAGAAAAAGAAACAAACTAAATATGAACTAAGTAATAGACAAAATAAAAAAATAGAGAACATTGTATAATGGAATTAAACATATATTTATAGTTGTGAAATGAATGATAAATTCTAAACACCAATATTTTACAATCTAGTTAGTTTCTATTGAAAATATTACATTAGAAAATTCGTTTGCATACACATCAATTAAAAGGTATTTATAATGCTATTATTATTTCTATTTTTAACGACTAAATTTTTCTTAACTAAATTAATATTAGATTTTACCCTTTTAACGTGTAATTTGAAACAAATATTGTTATACGTTTATAACTAGGACTTGAAATCCAATTAAAACAAAATAATGCAATTATATATTAAATTTTCCATAGTAGTATTTATACCGTTAAAAACTAGTTGATTTCTTTCGAACCATATATTGCTAAAACCTCCATGTTATGGTTTCAGTGGCAATAGCTATACAATCACATATATTATATATCTTATCAATATTACAAGTATATAATACAAGAGATCATCATGCTCAAAGATATTGGGACTCAAAGACAAATAAAGACTTATGGACCATGCTATGATTAGTAGGGTTATACTAATGTATTAAGAGTCTTAGATAAACATTGTAAGGTCTCCTTGAGTATTATGCACACATGAAGTCATATAGATAAAATTATCACTAAATACATTCAAAATTGGCATTAAAAACTTCTATAATCTGAAAATGCCATCCATAGTCGTCCGTGGAAAAGCCACAGACATCTATGAATAGTTTCAGGAAATTCTTTCCTGAAGCCACACACCTCTGTGGAAAATCAACAGACGTCTGTTATCTAGAAACTGCTCTAATCTAAAAGGATGTTTCATTTAGTATTGAATAATTGCATCTCTTCTTCAACGCTTGCAGCTATTAAAACAAATAGAGTTTGTTTAGTAGAAAAATCTCTACATCTCTTTAAACCTATAAACATTAGAAAGATTGAGAATTGTAAATAATCTATTCTCTTGATTTCTTATTAACTTTCTATTTACAAATTCATGCATCTCTTGCTTACATAGTCTCAACTATCATAATCAAAATACTATTTTGACCAAACTACTTCCTACAACTCAAAGTATTCACATTCACATACTTAAAGGAGATCATAAGAAGAATTATATTATGAGTCAAAATTTGTGTTATTTGGAACATATGATTATCGGAGAACTACTTTTGTATTAGTTTATTCCTCCGAGAAAAATGAAGGTTATTTGGTCAAAGGAAATACCGAAAGGGAGGTTCGGGACTGGACGTAGGACAAAAGGTCAGAACTGGTATAAAATATTCGGTGTGCTCGCTTTTATTTTCTATCTTATTTATACTCTGTTAATTTACTCTACTCGGTATAATTATTAGTACATACTCTCACATTTGTATATAAATTTCATTATATAAGTTCCTATACATTTACATTTGGTATCAGAGCTTGGTCATTTCAATCTACTGTAACACATAGTTGAAAAATCATTAATATGGCAAGCACTTTTCAAGAAGGTCAATCAACCGCTCGTCCTCCACTATTTACTGGTTCTAACTATGCTTATTGGTCAACTCGTATGAGAATTTTTATGGAAGCAAATGGGTTAGAAATATGGCTAGCAACTCAAAATAAATATGAAGCATCTAGACATTAGCACTTGGACTGATGCACAAAAAGCAGCGGCATCTAACATTGCTTAAGCTATGAATATATTGTTTGCTCACTTGACAAAAATGAGTTTTCACGTATCATGCTTTGCACCACTGCATATGATATATGGCGCAATTTACGGTCACATATGAAGGCACAACTAAAGTCAAGCAAGCTAAAATTTCGATTTTACAAAACCATTTCATCTTTCAAAATGAAAGCAAATGAATCAATTATTGATATGTATGCTAGATTTAAAATCATTCAACATGATCTCATGGCAGTTGGAGTCAAACTCACAGATATTTATTTAGTCACACGAATTTTAAACTCTTTGAAAAATGAATGAAAAAGGAAAGTTTTAGCCATCGAAGAAACTAATAATCTTTCTCAACTCAAAGTCGAAGATCTAGTAGGAAATCTGATGTCGTATGAAGCTAACTTGCAAGCTAGAAAGGATCAAAATCATGAAAAGAAAAACATAGCATTCCAAGCAAATAATGAAGATTCAGACTTAGAAGAAGATGAATTTTTTTTATTGCCAAAAACTGCAATAAATTCAATAAGTTCGGGAAGATTACCAGATTTCAAAATGGCATCAAATCAAACTTTTCAAATCAAACTTTTCAAATCAAACATCAATTAAATGCTATGAGTGTGACAAATTTGGTCACATAAAGAAGGATTGTCCACAGCTCAATAACTATAAAAAGAAAAGCAAGTTTGAAAATTTTAAGAAAAAGGAAAGAGCTTTTCAAGTAACATGGGACGATTCAGATTCATCTTCTTCATCTGACAGTGATAGTGTAAGTGATTCAAAACAAGCGAATGTGTGTTTTATGGCTAACACTGATGAGATACATAATGGAAATCAACATTGAATTAGATGATAAATATAGAGAATCAAAAGAAATTAAATAAGGAATAATGTAGGAAAGTTAAACTAAGTAGAATTAGAAACTATATTATTAAAAGATGAAAAAATAATCTTAGAAGAAGAATTAGAAATTACTCAAAAAAATTGTGCAACGTTATTATCTCAAAATGACATGTTATTACATGATTTAGAAAATTATAAGTTTGAAAAAGTTAATCTTGAAATAGAAAAACTAGAATTACAAGCAAGTTTAGATTCTAGCAATACTGAAATTTATGATCTTAAAAGTAAGTTAGATAAAATAACAAATAATGTGACAAAATTCAATGAAGAAAAACAAAATTTAGAAAATTTAATTAAAATATCTAAACCATGTGGAAATTGAAATGGATTGCGTTTTAAAAGCAAATAAAATTAAAGAATTATAACACATTATATATCAAATTCAAAAAGACAAAGTTAGAAGCTAAGATCAAGAATTCATGCACAAGCACGGTCAAAATATGGATTCCTAAAACAAATAATAAACTAATTAAACAAAAGTATATTGATGAATAATTAAAGAAAGTTGTACATAACAATAATTACATTTCTAAAGGAACCAAATCCTTGTGGATACGACTATATTCTTCCACTAACAGATAGGACCCTAAACGAAGAATGTGTGTACCAATTAAAATTTTCTTATTTTGTAGGTACCCAAAATTAAAATAAAAAGTAAAGATAAATGGATACTTGATAGTGGTTGCTCAAAACACATGAATGAAAATGCTCATATGTTATCCAATATAACATATATCGATGGTGGCACTATGACATTCAGAGATAATTCAAAAGGATTTGTCATCGACATTGGAGAAGTCATCAATATCGGTATTTCTAGTTCTCCTATTATTACTAATATTTTATTCGTAGAAAATTTGAAACATAACTTATTAAACATAAGTCAATTATGTGATAAATGATTTATAACTGATTTCGAAAAAAACCAAATGCAATATCTTTGACCAAATTAAAAATATAATTTTTAAAGGATTTAGAAATCGAAAACATATATGTTTTAAACATGAATGCCAAAAACAACATTAATTTGTGCTTAGCCAGAGATCATGATGATCCATGGTTATGTCATAAACTTTTTAGTCACATAAATTTTAAGAGTATCAACAAACTAGCTAAAAATGAATTAGTTAGAGGATTACCAAAAATCAACTACAAGGTTGAAAACCTGTGTACGCTTGTCAATTTGGTAAATTAAAAAAAGTTCTTTTAAATCTAAAAGGAAAATCTTCACAAAGCAATCTATCGAACTACTTCGTCTAGATTTATTTGGACCAACTCAAGTACGTTCAATAAATCATAACAAATATGTTTTTGTAATTATTGATGGTTTTTCAAAATACACTTGGACGTTATTTTTAAAACATAAAAGTGGCACATTTGGAATGCTAAATTTTTTTGCTAAACGAATTATAAGTTTGATGAACTTAAAAATCAAAAGTATACGAAGCGATCATGGAGATGAATTTGAAAATGAACTATTTACAATTTTTTGCAATAAAAAGAGAATTAATCATAATTTTTCATTTTCACGTACACCACAACAGAACGGTGTTGTAGAAAGAAAAAATCGAACTTTACAAGAATGTGGACGAACCTTACTAAATAGTAGTAACCTACCGAAAAGTTTTGGGCTGAAGCTGTTGCTATCGCATGTTATGTATTGAATCGTGTAACACTTAGACCAATGACTAAAAACACATGCTATGAAATATTTTCAAAAAGAAACCCAAAGTATCGTATTTTTGAGTATTTTGATCAAAATGTTTTATTTTAAACACAAAAGATTATTTAGGAAGATTCGATTCTAAGCTGATGAAGGAATTTTTGTTGGCTATTCGGATCGAAGTAAAGCGTATAGAATTTTTAATAAATGAACAAACATTATAGAAGAAAGTCTTTATGTTTCGTTTGATGAATAAAATAATAAAAATGATGATGATGATGAAGTTATAAATAAAACTAATATACCTTTACATGAAAATAAAAATAATAACATCAGTAATAATAATGATAATGTGATAACTTCACCACCTAGGATATTAAAGTACCATCCAGTTACTAATATTATCGGCGGTTTAAATACAAAGTATCAACCAGAAAACAGTTAAATCAAATGATTCAAGTTGCATTTGTATCAAATTAGAACCTAAAAATTATAAAGAAGCATAAAATGATAATTTTTGATTATTGCAATGCAAGAAGAACTCGATCAATTTAAAAGAAATGACGTATGGAAACTTGTATCCAGACCAAACAATCAATCTATAATTCAATGGGTTTTTAAAAATAAAGAGGATGAAAATGGAAACATTATTCGAAATAAAGCAAGATTGGTAGCTCAAGGATATAATCAAGAAGAAGTAATTGATTATGAGAGACATTTGCTCCGGTAGCATGTCTCGAAACAATGCGTACATTACTTGGTTTCACATGTCATCATAATTTTAAAAAATTTCAAATGGTTGTAAAAAGTGCTTTTCTAAACGGCTTTATAAAAGAAAAGGTTTATGTTGAACAACATCCATTATTTGTTCATGAGAAATATCCAGATCAAGTATATAAACTTAAAAAGGCTCTATATGGATTAAAACAAGCATCTTGTGCTTGGTATGCAACATAAAACTCATTTACAAAATTTTGGTTGTCAAATTGGTAAAATAGACTCTATTTTATTTATAAAACGAGAAAACAATGAAATATTAGTTGTACAAATATATGTTGATGACATTATATTTGGATCAACTAATGAAAAATTATGTAATGAATTTTCTGACATTATGAAAAATGAATTTGAAACGTCACAATGGATGAATTGAACTATTTTTTGGGTTTGCAAATAAGACAACTAGAAAATGGAATTTTTATAAGCCAAGAAAAATAACTTCGAGATTTATTAAAACACTTTGGAATGGAAAATATCTCAAGTAAACCGACTCTGATGAGTACTACTCTACATTTAGATAAAGATGAAAATGGAAAAGATTTCGATCAAAAATTATACCGGAGTATGATTGGATCTCTGTTATACTTAACAGCTAGTAGACCGGATATTATGATGAGCGTATGTTTATGTGCAAGATTTCAAGCACAGCCTAAAGAGTCACATCATCGAGCGGTTAAAAGAATTTTACAATACTTAATCCACACCAAAGAATATAGACTTTTCTATCCTAACGGCAGCTCTTTCAAACTCATATCATAAAGTGATGCAGATTTTGGTGGTTGCAAGATAGATAGAAAAAGTACGAGCGGCACATGTCATTTCATTAGTCAATCTCTGGTTTTTTTGTTTAGTAAAAAGAAAATTTGTGTCTCTCTCACAACATGTGAAGCCGAGTATATACCAACAGCATTAGCATGTGCACAAGTAATATATATGCAACAAACTCTTCAAGATTTTGGTAAAATAATAACGAATTATTATATATATATATATATATATATATATATATATATATTGTGATAATACTAGTGCTATAAATTTATCAAAAAATCCCATTAATCATTCTCAAACAAAACACATTGATATTCGTCACCATTTCTTAAGAGATAATGTTGAAAAGGAAATTATATCACTTGAATTTGTAAATACCAAAAATCAAATTGCAGATATTTTTACCAAACCACTAAGTGAACTAACTTTTATAAAACTAAGACGGGGCCTAGGAATTTTTTCTGACAATGAATTAGTAAACTAAGATATATAATTTTTTTTAACTCAAATAAAATGCACGAAATAATTTTGTAAAATTGTTTACCAATAATTTTATCCTTATGAAAACTAGCTAACTTCTGTGGAATTACTATGGTTAAAATTTCACTACTCTAACAAATGAACTTCTAGAAATAGTAAAACAAATTTTATATAAAGAAAATTTTCTGAAAACTAAATACATGTATTTTTACCAACCTCGGTTTGCAAAACACTTCTATTCAAATTGTCTTCCGATCACGACTCCACTTATTCAACTATCGATTTTGGCGCATCTTTATCGAATAACACCTACATATCACCAACTAAATCCACACCTCCATCAGTTCGATTAGGCTTTCTAAACGTTATTGCATCACCTACGTATCACATTGGCTTTTCTCCTAAGGGAAAAAAGCCGAACGGTCAATTGATCTAGAATCGACATCTCTTAAGAACAGAAATATGTCATTATCAACAAGAAATGATGGAAGTTCAACGAGAAATGTATTATGAGCAATGACATCAAGAATCTCATCTTAAATTTCTTGAAAAATGCATTCTAGCAATTTGTGGACATGCACCAACAAAAAATTGCATACATAAAAAATCACCTCGTTTAAAAGAAACTCATATAAAAGCTTATAATATTACCCCAAGAAATTTATGCAAGCTAGGACCATCAAACCAAGACTGTATTGATACTTTATCTCATCCAAGTTGGTCTCCACTAAGGCTGTTAGTTAAGGAAGCAAAGGTTAATCCAAATTCATGGGATTTACAACAAACTAGAAAGTCCGACCCCTCTAACAAAAACTAAGATTATGATAGCACTTCGTCTAAAATATTTACTTGGTATTTTAATTATATATATATTGTTGTGAATTTTTTTTATAAAAGTTAAACCTTTTTATTTAAAAGCAAATATATTCTACAAACACAGGCCATAGATGTATATTTCCTAAAACCACGGACGTTTGTGATAAACCCATAGAGGTTTGTCACTTGTTTCGAGAAATTTTTTCGCAAAACCACAGACATCTGTGATAACCATATAGACGTCTTTCATTTGCCTCCGGTTGGACCTGCAATAACCCCTATCTATTCATATTTTACACCCTTTCAACTATTTACCAAACTTTCCTCAAATCTTAACTAAAACCCTAATTTCTAAAACTCTAATTGCTTAAAAATGGCTCCTAAGGCAAAAATTCCCATTAGCAAAAGATCAAAGAAAGGTCAATCTTCATCCCCTCAAACCCCCCTTGTCACTGATTCCTACATTCAAGAGTGGCTTCAAATAGCACGAGTGCAAATAAGAGATTTGAAGAGCTATAACAAAAAAAGTTTCATTCCGGTCCATTCTATAGATTGTGCAAGTTTGGAGAATATAGAATTCAAGAACTCACTATCACCTCCGACCATTGAGATTTAATCAATTTTGATGATAAAGAGGTACAAATTGATCAATTGGTCATCTTTCTTTTTTATGCCAACTTATGTAGTAATGATATGTGGACGCTTTGAGAATGACGGTGATTGGTTATGGACAAGTGTTTACGGTTGCATTTTGAAAATTAGCGTAAATACAATTGGTCGTATACTAGATTGTTCCTCTATTAGACTCGATTTAGAAGAAATTCTCGACCAATGAAATTTGCCATGTGATGAAATAACACATCAAATTTGAGAGGATAGAATGCCAAAGTGGAAATCCATTTATTTATGCCTAAAAGCTAGGTTATTAAATCGTATGATAATCAATACGATTATTCCCCATTTAGGAAGTCATGAACAAATACACGAAAATGATCACAAAGCCCTTTATGCTATATTTGGTGGGATACGAGTAAATCAGGCTAAGTTTATTCATGACAAAATTAAAGCTTTTGGTCTCACCACAGATGCACAATTATATACACACCATATATTATGCATCTCTTACATGGTCTCGGGGTACCTTCTTATATTTCTCATTTTGAAGAAATCCCTATCAAAGAGAATGGTATAAGATTTTTATCTTTGATGCACCTTCCTGAATGACCACCTCCAATCATATCCTGGCACAGTGAACCATGCAAGAGCAATAACAAATGTATCGAGTCTTTAACCTCCTCCTCCTCCTCATCCTCCTCAACAAACTCATTCTGCTTGTCCTTCATAGCAACCCAGCTCCTCTAGTCATACTACCAAATACTATTCCGATTCGAAAATTCAAGAAGCTCGCATTGAATCAATGCAAAATGAATCCATCCGTGATTTGACACTTAGAAATAAAAAATTAATCATAGTCAAATAGCGGGCTTTGAATAATAAAATGACTGGTTTAGAACTATCGTTTTCAATGAGAATGACTAAGATGGAAAAAACTTTGGAAAAGGTCATCTCCACTTTAGGAAAAGTGATGAGAAAAGTACGTAACAGGCCACTATATGGATCTTCATCTTCTCCTTCACCTACACCACCTCCTCGAACACAAACACCAATCTATCATGCTCATACCTCTCATGAAGGAACTTCTCAAGAAAAATGGGAAGAATATTGAGCAAGAACAACCTAAAGAGGAGGAAGAAGATAGTGATGATATGTCCTTGTCCGACCCTCACCACTATCACCATCATCATTACGAGGCTTTCCAAGGGATTTCAATTCAAGAAAATGAAGAATATAATGATCAAACTCAATGGCCAACCGAATACAAACAAGATCCATCCGCATAGTGGGAGTATTATGAAAATTATGGCGAATTGTCCTATTCTTCAAACCAGTATCATTAGCTTCTTTTATTTGCTCTTTTCCTTCTTTTTTGAACTATGTTATTTAACCTTTATTTCGTTTTACTTATGTCTCTTGTTAAAACTCGTGTTTTTTCTCCTTAACTTATCTTATATTCTGTTTTTGTTTGACATGTTTATGTTTATATATCTATTTTATGTGTGCATAATTTATTTTCTTTTGTTTTGGTAATGACAAAGGGAAAAAATATATGCATATACATAGGGGAAGACTAAATTATAGGGGAGTTATTTTTATCATAACTAACAATTGTATAGTTGTTATCGCCAAAAAGGGGGAGAATGTTAGAACCTCCATTCTATGGTTTTAACGAAAACAACTATACAATCGCATATATTATATGTCTTATCAAGATTATAGGTATATACTACAAGAGATCATCATGCTCAATGATATTGGGACTCGGAGACACACAAAGACTTATGGACCTTGCTATGATTAGCAAGGTTATACTAGTGTATTAAGAGCCTTAAATAAACATTGTAAGGTCTTCTTGAGTATATATGCATACAAGAATTCATATATATAAAATTAGCACTAAAAACTTTCAAAATTGGCATTAAAAACTTCTATAATCTGAAAATGCCATCCACAAACGTCTGTGGATAAGCCATAGACGTCCGTGAATAGTTTCAGGATTTTCTTTCCTGAAGCCACAGACCTCTGTGGAAAATCAAAATATATCTGTCATCTAGCAATTGCTCTAATATAAAAGGATATTTCATTTCATATTGAATGATTGCATCTCTTCCTTAACAGTTGCAACTATTAAAACAAGTAGAGTTTGTTTAACAGTAACAACTCCTCATCTGCATCTCTTTAAACCTATAAACACTTCAAAGATTGAGAACTGTAAATATTCTATTCTCTTGATTTCTTATTAACTTTCTACTTACAAATTCGTGCATCTCTTTCTTACATAATCTCAATCTATCATAATCAAAATACTATTTTGATCAAACTACTTTCTACCACTTAAAGTATTCACATTCACATAATCAAAGGAGATCATAGGAAGAATTGTACTATTAGTCAAAATCCGTGTTATTTGAAACAAACGATTGTCAAAGAACTAATTTTGTATCATCGTATTCCTCCGGTCGATGTGAGGGTTATTTGGTCAAAGGAAATACCAAACGGGAGCTATGTGACTGGACGTAGGATGGGAAATCTGAACCAGTATAAAATATATAGTGTGCTTGCTTTTATAATCTATCTTATTTATACTCTATTAATTTACTCTACTCAGTATACTTGTTAGTTCATACTCTCATATTAGTATATGAGTTTCATTATATAAGATCCTATACATTTACATATATACCAACAAACTACAGTAAAACAGTATCAAATACAAATCTATAAAATCCAAAATAATACAATCTAAGGCTATATCAATATAATTCACAATTAGTATAACTATCTGTTACATTAAAATAGAAAATATTAAGGCATTTTATAAGGAAAAAATTTGTTATATGACATCCAGGATACAAATGTGAAATATTTTCCATTCTCATACTACAGAAAATACATTTGTTATAAATAACTATATTTTTTTAAAATGTTCAATCATATTTAGTTTCCCATGTACAGTTAACCATATATGTACTTTTGCTTTTGGTGGAGCATTTTCTTTCCAAATATTTAAAAAAGTTCGATTTTATATCCGATTTTTTTTTTAAATTTATGAAAAAATGCGATGTATAAATTTTACTCTTATCCCAACACCATATTCTAATGTCATTTTCAATATCGATGTTGTATAATTCTAGTTTAGCACACAGTAATGAAAATTGAGATAACGTATTTCCAACTAACGTATGATAGAAACTAAACTCCTATGGGAAATTTAAATTCAATCTATATATTTTTGAAATCCAAACATTTTTGAAATCCAAACATTTTTGAAAGTACAAATTTCATAAAGTTCGTTTAATTTCACTTTAAGAGGAGTAACCGATGTTTAACAGTCATGTCAAAATAAAGTGTTATTCCCTGAATATTACACATTATTAATTTCTAATTTATAAATATCGTACTTTTTTATTATCGACTTCCAAAAATGTGAAATATTATTTGTATCATTACTGTGATGACCTACCATTTTAGAAGGTTTAAATCGACAATAATCCACACATGTACGACTTAAACAATGTGAAATGTAGATAGGTTAATTAAGGAAAATAAGAAGAAAAGAAGAAAACAAACATAGAATCTCACAGCGGAATGATAAAATATAATAATCAAATAATGCGGGTGATAAAGCTGTTTACTATACATTTGATTATAGTATATGCACATTTATCAGAGTTATATATATACATCAGGGATAAATAATCAATGTAGTAGAATAACATGATGCAGGGGATAATAATAATAGTCATGACTCGAGCATTTTTTTTCATTACGCTCGGGTCAGTGCTAAGTTTTTCAGCGTATTGAAGATTATTATCTGAAGGACGAAGACGAAGATTTGGTTTATTACTATTATTATTATCCCCTGCATCATGCTATTCTGTTGTATTGATTATTTATCCCTGATGTATATATATAACTTTGATAAATGTGTACATATTATAAATAAATGTTTAGTAAACATCTTCATGAACTGTTTATTTGATTATTATATTTTATCGTTCCGTTGTGAGATTCTATGTTTGTTTTCTTCTTCTTTTCTTATTTTTCTTAATTAACCCAATTGATTATTTACGTTCTAGATTATTTAAGTTTGACATGTGTGGATTATTGTCGATTTGAACCTTTCGAAATGCGGGTCATCACAATTTCTTTTCAAATTAATTTTTCATTGCTATCAGTAAATTTCCATATCCATTTTCCTAATAAAGATATATTTACATTACGTAAATTTATATTACCTAACCCTCCATTCTCTTTAGATTTACATGCCATTTCTCATTTAACTAAACACTTTGAACTATTATTAGGGTTTTATCTAGTCCATAAACAATGTCTCCTAATTTTATCAATTACCCAATCTAGAGATTGATAAAACAACCTCTAATATATAAGGCAACGCTGATAAAACTGAGTTGATGAAAACTATCCTACCTGCCCTTGATAAAAATTTACCATTCCATTTGGAAAGTCTTTTGTTAATTTTATCAATAATTTTTAAGTAGTCATCGTATTTAAGTTTCGTAGGCCTTATTAGAAATCCTAAGTATTATATGAAAATTTTCATAATTTTACAATTTAGTGTACACACGACTTGATTCTCTGTCTTATCTATATCATTCATATAAGTAAGAAACTTTTATAGAAATTAATCTTTAAACTAGAAAGTAACTCAAAACAATATAAAATAAACTTAAGCGCTATAATTTGCCCAGACAAATAAAATGTAAAGAGCATGGTATCATTTGCAAACTGAAGAACAAAAAGGCCATTACTTGTAATCTCATTACCAACATTATTTAAAATTCCATTACTAGTAGCTAGCTTGATAATTTTAGCAAAAACGCCTGCATCTAAATTAAAAAAAGGGGATAACAAAGGATTACCTTGCCTAAGTCCATATTTCGATTAAATTTTATTTCCTAATATGTCATTTCCATAATACTTGAATTATCAGTTTTAAGTAAAGACCTAACTTAATTCGCTCATCTTATATAGAAACCCCTAGCTAATAATAAATCCTTAAGAATATTCTAATCAATTGAGTTAAAAGCTTTTGCAAAATCAAGTTTTAAAAGTGCACAAATGAAAATATTTTTTCTACGATAATTAATAAATACTTGAACTACATCTACCCATCAATAATATTTTTACCTTTGATAAAAGCAATTTGAGTAATACCAATTAAATCATTCATTTTGTATTTAACCTATTAGCTAGAACCTTAGAAATGATTATAAAAGAATAGTTTAATAATGAAATAGGTCTGAATTTTTTTAACTCATCAGTTCCCATTTTCTTATATAATAAGAGTACATTAGCGAAATTATATCTACCTAACGAACCATCTTAAAATTCATTACTTTTTTAGTTATATCGTATTTTAAAACGTTGCAAAAAAGAATTCATAAAATAAAATAGAAAACCCATCAGGGCCAAGTGATTCACTACTCATATCATTTATAACCCTCAAGATCCCCTGTTTTATAAATGGGTTATCTAATCAATCTAAATTAAACCTAATTAATGTTGTTAGGGTATAAATCATCCCAATCGGCATTAATCCTATGACCATTCTTTGAGCCAAAAATTTCTTTATAATAAAGAGCAAAAGCCTCATTTAATTCTTTTTGATCAAAAATCTCAACACTACTTATTAAAATAGAAATAATGGTGTTATTGTATTTTCTACCATTTTCTACTTTATGATGAAAATAATATCCTTATTCCCCTCATCCATGCATTGGACCTAGATCTTTATTTCCATATCACTTTCTTTCGTATTAGAATTTATTTAATTGTTCTTTTAGATTAGAAAGCATGTTTTTCTATAATATTTAAATATATGGATGCTTCTATTTTATTCAACTTTACAATCTCATAAAGTAGTTTACCTTTTTAATTCCAATGTCACCAAAAACATCTTTATTTTATTTCCTAAGAAAAATTCTTAAACCTCCGAGTTTACTTACAAATATTTTAGTCATGTTTCTTATAAATTTATAATTATAGTTACTCAAAGGAAGCCATTTATTTGCAATTAAATCTGTAAAATTATTTTTAACAACCGCATCTCTACAAATCTAAAAAAAATATTTCTTATATATTGTTATTGCAAGGTAAAATAATTAGACAATGATCCGAGAAGATACTTGAAACCCACCAATGTCACGATCCGAAACCCAGCGTTCAAAAATTGACATCAAATACCTCACTTGTATTCGACAACCGTAGATTTAAACGTTGAACTCTAGTTCGGATGGAGCTTATAACAACACTAAATGAATATAAACAGCGGAAAAAAAGATGACTTCATTTATCACAACGCAGATACAAAATTTATACAAAATTTGATTACAACAGATGAACTCCAACATTAGAGTGATGTACATAAGGTAAAATAACAGGATGATAACACCATGGTGGAACAATAACAATTTTATCTGAACTTCAAGAGAGCCTTCAAAAGAAAGAGAGCGATAGCGAGATTCCAATATAAGCACCTTCTTCTAAACTTCAAAGCTTCCAAAATCCGATAGCTACCAAAAGACTTCAAAAGATTCCAAGCTAGCTCCAAAACACGGATAATCTGCTTTTAGGCTGCCCGTGTGGAAATTATGGGCACTCAGAGTTCTTATCTCAAATGGATATTTAATCATAAACAGTTTGCACTCTGACCAGCTTAAATTTACAAAATAACTTGAAAAGGTTAAAATAGATAACTATTTTCAAAATAAATTATTTTTATATAAGCCTTCTTAAATCAATATTTTTCCAAGCTATTTACTATAAAATCTTTCTTTTTAAAAATCCAAACCATCTTACTTATTTCACAATTATTTTAGAATTATTTAGCAATTTTACAACTATTTTATAAACTGATTTCTATTTTATAACTATCTTATAACTAATTACTATTTTACAACTATTTTGCAATTATTTTACTATTTTCCAACTATTTTACAATTACTTAACTATTTTACAGCTATTTTACAAACTAATAATTATTTTGCAACTACTTATCTATTTTAAACTTTTCAAGTTATTTTCTAAATTTAAGCTGGTCAGAGTGCAAACTGTTTATGATTAAATATCCAGCCTTACCGACATGATACTTATCTTTCAATTCATCATTAATTAAATATTTATCTAAAAGTGTCATCGATTAGTTATCCCTATTATTTGACCAAGTGAATTGTTTATTGCTTAACTGTAATTCAATTAGATTACTATTAACAATAAACTGATCAAACCATTCCATAGTAGAAAAAGCTCATTTTATAAGAGTTTACTCTCTTGGGAATGTGGTGAGACCGAAGTCCCCACCATCTAATAAGGACCTAGAGCGAGTGATCTGAACTTCGAACACTTGCACCAAAGAACATTTCGATCTAACTTAGAGTTTGGCCCATAAAAATTGGTAACATTTAGAAATGAGCCATCGCTAAGATCAGAAAAAATTAAGTGCATCGAATGAGATTTAACAATATATTGTAAAAGTCTAATACAATTATCTTTCCAATCAGCCATTAGTCCCCTAATCTACCCTTAGCTAGGAGATGAACCCAATGACTGAGATATAAGCCCCATATGCTTTTATAAAAATGATAATCATGAAGTTCTATTTTTGTTGCTTATAATAGTGCAATATCAATGTTATTATCTTTAAAAATGATCCAATTTTTCTTCATTTTCCTAAATCATGTAAACCCTAAACATTCCAACTAATATACGTCATGGTCCGAGTGATCTAACCCACTCTAGTTCTCTACTCGTAATATATTCAGCCTCTGAGTGTCGTCAAAAATTAAACTCAAACTTCTAGCTAGATAATGCATGCCACTAGTATTTGACCTACGTAAAGCACAAAATGTAATGTTAATATATATATATATAAGCGTGGATGTGTGTATGTATATATGGGTGCAAAATATGTAGGTAATGATACATGTATGGGTTATCTTATGCAACAAGACATCATATGTATGTCAATGTAGAATATATACAAATATAGTAAATAGAATTACAACTATATATTATATTTGTTTACTGCTAGAATTTGCATTATATGAATAAACATACATGTGGTTTGGTATGTACATGTATATATATTTATTTATTTACATATTTATTATATAACAACATAAATATATTTACATAATAAATAGATATAATATCTACATGTGTGCTCTCCTCTATTCTAGAGGATCACACATTTTTCTCAATGTATATATATATAAAATATAAAATAGTATTTGTAGCTTAATATATCATAATAAATTTTGGACATGTGTATATATTTATTGATTATACATTACATATATGCACATAGAAGCTAGGAAAATAGGGATAAAGAAAAACTTCACCCGTATTTTTGAATGAAGGACGCAAGTTTTAAATTTTAGTCTAAATGACACTAAATGATATATTAATATTGTATCAAATAAAATAGATTCTATATGAACTATGAAAATGCATGATACATGAACTCAGCATATATAGTGTAATGCCATACGAACTTACCATTATACACATGTAATGATTTATTAATTTGGCATTTCTTTATGTGTGAAAATGAATGTTATTTTAGTTCATATTTACTGTAGTTCATCCAGTGCTAGTATAATTTAGCATTTCATTTATGTGATGCTAGTTTTATATAGCATTTTATTTTATCTAATGCTATATTAATATAACATTCAATATCCATCAAATTAAATTTTAAAAGGGTGAATTAGGGAGAAGGACAAACTTAGGAAAAATTTAGACTAAAGAACATCAAGTTTTATTTTTGGGTTATAAGACAGAATACTAATTATAACTGGAATTATACTCAATTTTTACATTGTACAAAATGCTAATTATAATTAGAATTATCCTTTAGCTTAAAGAAATGTTGTCCTTCATCATAGTTTTTTTTCAAAGTTTTCCTTGTGCCTATTTTTCACATTTTAAAACTTATGTCCTTTAAACTAAAGTTGGTCCTAAGTTTTTCCTTTGCACTAATTCCTTCTAACATAATATACACACTATATTAAATGTTAATGTATTTAAATTTCCAATTTTAAATTTTAAAATACTAGTTTGACTAATTCAAAACTTACTACTTTTGAAATTATACGCATATATATAAATTAATATTAGATCTTAGATCCTATTTTCACTCCTATTTGGCAATATATTTAAAATAATATGTTAAATTTATAATTAGATCTCAAATTTTAATTTTACTCCTCTGATTTTACAATTTATTTTTAATATTTTTTTGACAAAAAAGTTTATTAGGTCAAATTACAACACACACTGTTATCCAGGTTTTTTTATCTAACAGGATCCAGTCGTATACGGAATAATCTCATCAAATCAAAGTGGCGTACAACTTAATCAAAAAAGCTAAGGCAAGGAATTAACAAGTGCGACGACCCAGAATTTTTAAGCGTTTGAAATTGGAATATTTAATTGATTTTAATATTTAAAGGTTAATTTTAACTTGAATTCAAATCTCACTGTTTATTTGATAATTAAATTTTTGAATTAAATTATTTGAAGTTGGAATTATCCCTGGATAACCAAGTACGTTTTCAAAATAAAATTTTAAATATAAGTTAAAAGATTAAAAGTTGTTTTAAAAAGCATGTTCATCTTTGTAGCAAAATTTCTAAACATATAATGTAATAAACCAGAGCTAGTAGTTATAATAAAAAAAAGTGATTTTGAGATCAATTGAATTAAATATGAGTTTAGTTTGCTTAAGAATAAACTAAATGTAAGCGATTGAGTTTTAAACCATTCAAATTGATGAAGTTATATACGAATGGATTAAAAACCATTCAAATTGAATGAAAATGGTTTGTAAATTAATTGGAACAGTGGAATTAGTATGAAAATTGTATAAGTTGCATACGGAGAAATGCTTGGTGTGAATTTCTTTTAGAATTCACGTGTTTAACTGTTGCAAATAAGTGAAATGTTGTTAAACTTCATTTATATCGCACTTACATGTTTAAATTGACCAAGTACAGGTACCTGGGGCCGTGTGGCTGGATTTGGTTGTGCTATTTGCTAAAAATAATAAGCCGCTTGCTTAAAATGCTAAATAAGGTACGCCTACACAATTAAAATAGGAAATATGAACTGTCTTTGGTTTTTCCGACCGTGTGGGTCGATGTATATATATTTATCTCTTTTGTCAAATTGCAAAAGCTCCTTCGTACAAATGAGACTCTGCCAAAAATTTTCAGAAATTTTGGGAGTTAGAATTTTTTTGAAGATTTTTGGAAAATTTTATTAACGACAAAACAATTTCAAACTGGAAATTGAAATAAATTAGTGAATGAAACTAATTAAAATAATGACATGAATTAGCAATAAATGAAAAATAAAATTTAAAATATTCAGAGTTGAAGAATAAATTGAATTCATATGGAATGGAGATAAATCAATTTGAACAGAAGTAGATATAAACTAGAATGGTAAAGTGAGAATAAATAAAGAAACACATAAAATGCTTATACTAAACTTAAGTAAGGAGTGGTGCATACTCAATTGGAAATTGATACTACAAATATAATCTAAAATAGTATTGAAATGAATAAATACCGACATTTTGTAAGAAAATTGATATGATCTTTTTGAGTATTGTGATTGGACATATTGCTATGTAGGATATGCAGGTAATATAAAGGGAAAAGAGAATTGGATTGATTTCAAAGGATATAAATTTGAAATGCTCGACAAAAAGGTATGTATATGTGTTTCAGTGTATATTCAGGTGTGGCCGCACGCGTAAAATTCAAGAGGAAGGAGGCGAATTCCTTTAGGAGAACGACGCGTTTAGGGTTTCGATCTGGGGATTCTTGAGTTCACGAGCTCGTCGCACAGTGGGTTCAAGGGCCGTTGATGGTCTGGTGGTAAGCGTCGAAGCAGCTCGCGATGGAAGGTGGTGATGGGGGCTGCCTAGGGTCTAGTGATCGATTGTAAGGTATAACCCTCTTTTCAAATTTATGTATATATATAAAGGGGATTTATTAAACTGTAGCAAAGTATATATATATATATATACTTTATATATTTCAAGATTTCATAATCTATAATGTCGGGAAACAGAAATTAGTTTATGTTGATAGAGTTGAAAGAAATAATAATTAAATTGTTTTTTTAGGGTTTGTATAAAGAATATATTTTTAAGTGTCTATAGGCTATTTTAGTATTTGTAGTTTCACGAGAGAATAATAATAATAATAATAAATGTACATATACACATTTAGATTTACTAGATTATTTTTTTGTTACTAGATTATTTAAAAAAAAATAAGAATAAATAATAACGTAGGGTGTTGAGTGATTTGTTTTATTAGCTCATTTAATAATTCGGTTGCTAAAAGTTTTTTTGGATAATTAGGTAAAAATTTAAAATATTAGTTTAAAAAAAAAAATCAAATTATTAGTTAAAACCAAATGATTAGTATAAATTAAATTATTGGTACTTTATTAAATGGTAAATTAATTGTAGAATATCCCAGACGTTAATAAATCATGTAATTATTTATTCAAGGTAAAATTTGAAAAGAAACAAGCTGGTCTGGAGTGGATTGCAAAATAGATAGCGAAGGTGAGTTAATCTCACTCAGTGAATTTAAATTTAAATTTAAATGATTAAATTTAAATAATTGTTTGAATGTTTGAATTGATTTATGTGCTATAGTATATTATATTTTGAAATTGGCATATTATATTGTGCTAACATCTGTAGATGCAGGGAAAACAGGTTGGAGGGATCCAACTGGATCCCTCAACATTTATTTACATTATTTAGTTCCCTCTGTTGTGATTATTTGATATTCTATGATGAATTATATTGGAATATTGAATGCTATGGATTGATTGGATATGATTGGGTATAATGAATTACCAAAAATATATAAATTGGATTTTGAGAAGAAAGTAAAAGAAGTAAATTTGTAAGTAAAATAATTATAGAATAAATTTAAGAATGAATTGGAAAAGAAATAAAGTGACTCTAAAATTCTAATAAATAAATAAATTGTGAGTATAGAAAGGAAAATTTGAATAAACAGAGAGTTAATGAATTTTAAAATCTTCAGTGATATTAATTAAAAGAACAAAACATTTATTTAAAATTTAAGATTTAAATTATTGAAAGGAATAAAGAAGAAATCGGGAAAATTTGAAATTCGTATATTTCAGTTAAAGGGTTTTAAAATCAAATGAAGATAATAATAACAACAATAATTAAGTCCACAATTAATGAATTTTGAAATGAGTTGAGTAATTAAAGAACTTTAGTTCAAATGGAGTAAATTGGGAATCGATTTGAAAAATTGATTTAAATAATTGAAGTTGGGATTTTCTCTGGATGGCCAAGAACACATTTTTAAAAGTAAATTTGTAAATATAAATTAAATGTTTTAAAGTTGTTTTTTTTAAGAAAGCAAGTTTTGTAAAAAGTTATTATTTCTAATATTTAAAGTCTAAAGTAAGTATTTTCTTTAATCTATTCTTGCAAAGGTATTAAAAAGTAACTTAGTATTTTGTTTTTAAAAGTAGAAATCTAGTTTTATATTTTATTAAGTAACCATATTTTCAAATATGCATATGGTATGTATTTTTGATACATTATTAAAGGAATTTTAACTTGAATGTTTTAAAGTATATTTTTAAAAGTAAAGTGTTTTAAATTAATTTATAAAAAAAATCTAGTTGTGCTTGGTGATTCCAGTGGAAATAGAAATACTTGGAATTTATTCTGAGAAAGGCAGATAGTTTTGAAACTGTTTTCAAAGGAATTTGAAAAAAATGAAAATATATCTTGTGAAGATATTTTTTAAGATAAATAAATAATTTGAAAAATTATTTATTGTTTGATGGATGCTTGTGAATAGAAATTGATAGTTAAATAACCGACTATCAATATTGGCCAAATGCGCTGATCGTTTCGAAGAGACCGGGATCGAGATTTATTTCTCGAAAACCACTTCGATCCTTCGTGAAAACGATTTTGGATTCGAAGATGGAGCAGTGAAGTGAAAGGGCCAGTCGCTACTAATCCTGAGGATATTTCCAAAATGGATGTAGTAGGAATAGTGCCTTCGGTTCAGTTCGAACCCGGGACGGACTTGTATGGATGAATGTTTGCGAAACATCGTCAGGTGGACGATGGGCATTCTAATGGATATGTTCTAAAAAGGTAACGCTTAGCTCAAGCCTCATCAAATGGGAATGACTGAAAATCAGGGGTTATGCAGCAAGGCTAGGTGGGTAGCACCCAAGCAGGGTGAGGTCATTCTAGTCTAGATGTCCCTTTTTACTTCGGCTTAGTGGGCGATTGCTGATCCCAACCGCGGGGTGATCTCACTCGGGATTATCCAGTAAGGGGTAGTCCCGGCCTTGTGTTGCAGGGGAGCGGGCGTACTCCTCGGTACGGTGATCTAGGCCCCGTACTGTGACAGGTGGTACCCCGGTGCCTAGTCATTAGTTGGAAATCCATTCTCCCTACGAGCCTTGTACGAGTTTTGTTTGTATTACCCACTTTGTGGCTAGTAGCTGGAATTTAATGAATGTAACAATTTCGGCTATTTTATAAGTATTTGTATATAGACCCTATTATAATAACAGAGGATTTCTATAAAAATTGTTTTAGCCATCGTAAGGTAAAAAATCCAACATGTTTATTTGTGGCGTGATCTTACGAGATGCTTTGGTTTCAAATGATTTTTGAAACTTTAAGAATCAATTGGGTGTGATTTTCTCACGCTGGTATTCCAGACTGACTCGGGTGTTATTTAACTGTAATGCTCGGGTCAGACCGAGTATTATAGCATACAGGATATGATGCTGTGGAGCTCAGGAGACGAGCAAGATGACGATACGTACTCCCGTACTTGTTTATATACATATATTCCGCTGTGCTGAGTTGTTGTGTATCCATTTGTATGATATTGATGTTGAGCTGTGATTGATGTACTCTGATGATGTAATATATAAATAGAGATATTTAAGTTTTGAGTAAAGAGTATTTATTATCTATTATATTTTATTCCGCTGCGATGGTTAGATTCTGTTGTTGTTTTCTATTTTTCTTCTTCTACCTCTTCTTCTTTAACCTAAATGGTTCGTATTTCTGTACAACTTGAGTTGATTGTTGTAGAATAGTGTTGACTCAAGGGGTACGGATTTACGGGTCGTTTCAACAAGGGCCAAGCTATACGACTAAGACTAGGATTAGTGAAGCCAAGAGATCGGCATTCCTGTAGCTCAACAAGCTTTTGAACGTAAACGGATAGCGACTTGCCATCATGACGTTACGATAACGATGAATGTCTATGAAAACTTCTCCAATTTCAGAACCCAGGATAGTCCGTTGTGGCTAGATTGTCAGCAACCCAAGCACTTCTTCAAAACCTCAAACAAGCAAGTTATGGAATATGAACAAAGGAGGCGGGATTTGGTCGGCAAAATAAACTAAGTCTATGGGTCGCCAACGACCCATGGTGTTGGGTCATTTCGCCGACCTGAATCTCCTAAGTCGCTTGTAGTCCTTCTACGAGCTGGTGATGGAAAGCCTAGCCCAGAAACCCTCCAACCTCTATAAATACCGTGCCATTTGCAACACAAAAGGGATCTTCTCCGAACTGATTGTGGGAGCTCTACTGGAAACATTCTTCACTCTCTGTCTCCCTTATAACCATGTCCAAAGGAATTCACTGTGATTCTCCAGTGGATTCTAACTCCAAGGATTCAATCTATTGAGAGATAATCAAAGTCTTGTAATCAAACACATCTTGTAACAACAATCAACCTGTAAGAAAAATATAAAGTGGACATATGTTTCATTAACAGCCTATAAGAAAAATATAAAGTGGACATATGTTTCATTAACAGCCTATAAGAAAATTCTTTCTCTTACTGTTCTTTTCCTATATCTATGATCTGTGATATTTCTCTGTCAGAACTGGACTGGTGCTTTCGTACTCTAGCCAGGGCGTTGATCTATTTTTTGGTTAACATTTTAGTGCTTTCATTGAGAACCTTATACGAGATCTGAAAAATTGAAGTTTGAATCCAAAATCCAAAGAAAATGAAGAGGTCTAACACCAAATCTAAAACTGGAGCAAGTCAACCGGGACTTGGGGGCAGCCCGGAAGTGTCCTTAAATTCTCATCAACATAGCTATGTGATTAGAGAGGAGATGGAAAGGATGATGAAAGTGATGCAGGAAGGACTCTTAGCTAGACAACAAGAGATGGTGAGCGGATTCTTCTAGAGGATGGAGCAGCAAGGGATGGCTAGATTTGTAGAGAATAGGAATCAAACTCCAGGGAACAATGTAGGAATTGCCGGATTTGGATTGGAGCAAGGTGGAGCCTTGCCCCCACGAAGCAACCGACACATGGGGGCATCACTAGAATCAACATGGGAATCAATGCCAATGCCGGAGCGACTATCAAAACGCCAGGGACTGGTGGCACATGAGCTGACTGAATACTAGGATGCGACCGACAGAAGGATACGTACCAGAACTTCCTTGAAGGGACAGAGGAATGAATGAAGCTAGAGTTGAAAATCAAAACATAGGTATGTTGCTGGAAGAATCCATTCCGCGATACCCCTAACGGGGAAGGAGGCAAAGTATTGCTTTAGGACAGAGACCTTCATTGGACGGTGAGAACAAAATTTATGAATTGGTACAGAGATTGATGAGAGGAGGCCCCCCAGATTAGGGTCTGGAAGATGTAAAGAGAAATCCATTTACTGCTAATGTCCGAAACGTGGGAAATCCTCCAGATTTCAAGCTTCCAACACTGGAAATGTCCGACGGGAAGACATATCTAATTATTCATATAATGTGATGCATTCAACATATGGGGATGTTGGGTGATTCTAAGGAAGTAATGAGGCGATGCTTCCCCTTATACTTAATCGATTTGGCTGCAATGTGGTTCAGACAATTGAAAAATGGGTCCATAAGCACATGGACCAACTTAGTGAGCATATCACAAGACCGTACAGGGTTCATGTCTCGCAACCAAGGAATGTACTTACGCTCTCAAACGTAAAACAAAGGCTTGGAAAATACTTGAGAAGTTATTTAACAAGATTTAATGCGGCGATAGCTGCGGTAGACAAACCAGACCCATTTTTTTCCTAATGGCATCAGTATCTGGAGTCATGAATAAGACTGATTTCACATTGAAAGAGACCCATCGATGGATCTTGTGGAATTCTACCATGATGTTGAGAGATACCTGTGTCAAGAAGATTCCGAAGTCGAGGACGAAGATGTGGATGCTGAAATAAATGCTATTGAAGGTGGGGGATCGTCCGGAGATGAAATTGAAAAGACAAAGGGAAAAAGAAAGCCAATGACGACATCAAAGACCAAAAGCGAAAGAGAAAAGAGCTAAGATTCTCTTCATACACCGACCTGACCGAGGCCCTGGAGAGGATATACCTGGATTCGAAAGGGCAGAATCTCTACCGAAGGCCATCTAGGAGGGAGCCCAATGATCAAGAGAAAAGATCTGAAAAGTTTTGCATCTTTCATGAGTTGAATGGGCATGAGATGAACGAGTGTTGACACCTTTGTGGTTTGATAGAAGAACTGGTACGGAACAACCAGTTGCCACAATATGTGAGGAACATAATTACGGTGGAATTATAGGGACAACCGCCATCCATAGCAAATGCATCAAGAAACGCCTAGGGACAAGTGCTAAGACAAATTATCCCATGATCGAGTATACAAGAGTTGGCTTCGATTCTAATACTTTGTTTTATCATTTCATTTTCTGCACTTTTCTTTTGGTATGTAGAAGATAATAATCAAAGGTAGCTTACACGTGTACGGGATCCCGAACATTCCCTAGGCACGCTCTGAGTCGGATGCCTGAGAGAACTTAGGACAATAACAATCGAAGGCCGCTTACACATGTACGGGATCCCGAACGGTCCCTAGGAACGCTCTGAGTTGGATGCCTGAGATGAACATTAGGATTTACTTGCTTTGATTTGAATATTTGAATATTGATAATTGATATCGATCGCCTTAGAGTCCCACCACAGGATCAGAGTGCAAGGTGCAAGTCCCCTTGCCAGAGAGTGAGTGGATGGATTTTTATGATATTGATCACCTTAAAGTCCCACCATGGGAATGGAGTGCAAGAAGTAAGTCTCCTCATCGAAGAGTGAGTGAATGGGTTTACTTAATCCCCTTGGCTTTACAAACAGACGATTCAGAGCGATCGTCCCCTTAACTTAAAACATCAAACGATCTAGAGAGATCGCATATTAAACTAAACATCAAACAATCCGGAGAGATCACACGTTAAACTAAATGTCCAGAAAGATCGAAACTTAAAACAGATTTATTTTTGCAAAAAGGATCCGAATGCCTTAATTAAACGTATAAATCCTGGATGAACATAGGATGACTTTGATATATAATGTGATTTTGATATATGTTGTGATTTGATGTGATCTTAATATATAATGTGATTATGATATATGATGTGAAAACTCTGAATGAAAAGAAGAAATTGATAGTGATGTAAATCCCAAATGAACGCGGGACGATTAGAAATGTGTAATGTAATTAGAGACATATGATGTAATAACTCAAATGAAATTGGAATGATTATGATGTATAGATTATGCTTAGGCAAAGTCTAGAGTCTTAGGCTGTAACAGGTTTGAAATAACTTGTGACTGGCAAGAGAATCTGAAGGAACTGGACGATTCGCCAAGACTAAAGCTCAACAACCGAAGACTCGTTTCCATGACTTGTTCTAAAGCAAACCACACCTTTCATCCAAAAGGCGTACTTTAGGGGCATATGTTATCCGGGTTTTTGACTCAACAGGATCCAACCGAACACGGAACAATCCCATCACATCAAAATGGCATAGAACTTAACTGGAAAAGCCAAGACAAGGAATTAACAAGGGTCAAGCTATATGACTAAGACAACAACTGAGATCGGCGAAGCCAAGAGACCGACATTCCTATAGCTTAACAAGCATTTGAACTTAAACGGCTAGCAACTTGTCATCAAAACGTAACGATAACGATGAATGTCTATGAAAAAATCTCCAATTTCAGAACCCAGGATAGTCCGCTATGGCCGAATCGTCAGCAACCCATGCACTTCTTCAATACCTCAAACAAGTAAGTTATGGAATACGCAGAAAGATGGCGGGGTTCGTTGGCGAAATAAACTAAGTCTATAGGTCGCCAGCGACCCAAACACCATGGGTCGCCAGTGACCTATGGTGTTGTCGCCGACCCGAATCTCTTAAGTTGTCTGCAGTCCTTCTGTGAGTTGGTGATGGCACGCCAGGCCTAGAAACCCTCCAACCTCTATAAATACCATGCTACCTGCAAGACAAAAGGGATCTTCTTCGAACTGATTGTGGAAGCTCTGTTGGAAACATTTTGTACTCTCTGTCAATAACTAGTGACTTGCCATCTGGATGTAACGATAACGATGGAGGTCTATGAAAACATCTTAATTTCAAAATCTAGGATAGTCCGCTATGGCCAAATAGTCAACAACCCATGCACTTCTTCAAAACCACGAACAAGAAAGTTATGGAATACAAAGAAAGGAGGCGGGATTCAGTCGGCGAAATAAACTAAGTACATGGGTTGCCAGCGACCCAAACACCATAAGCTAGCGACCCATGGTGTTGGCTCATTTCACCGACCCGAATCTCCTAAGTCGCATGTAGTCCTTCTACGAGCTAGTGATGGCAGGCTTGGCCCAAAAACCCTCCAACCTCTATAGATACCGTGCCACCTACAGCACAAAAGGGATCTTCTCTGAACTGATTACGGAAGCTCTACTGGAAACATTCTTCACCCTTTTTCTAACTCACAACAATCTCTAAAGGAATTCATGGGGATTCAATCTATTGAGAGGTAATCAAAGTCTTGTAATCAAACACATCTTGTAATAGCAATCAACCTATAAGAAAAATATAAAGTGGACGTAGGCTTCATTAACAGCCAAACCACTGTAAAAATTCTCTGTTTTCTTTCTCTTACTGTTCTTTTCCTATATCTGTGATCTGTGATATTTCTCTGTCAGAACATGGACGGTGCTTTCAAACTCCAGCCAGAGTGGTGATCCATTTTTTGGGATAACACACACACAAACACACATTATTAGGTTTACTCTAACATCCCTCATTCATAAAACCAATGATGGAACCCCATTTTACTATAGTCACCTTGGAATTATTTTCGATGACGGAAGGAGATCAACATAAATTTTCAACATCATTAAGTAAACAAAGCAATTAAATACAATTCAATACACTAAATAGTATTTAAATTATTATCTTTACATTTTCATTAACCCAATACGTTCCCACGTAGGGACAAAACATAAATAGAGCATAAATAATGGTGTCATGCATGACATATGAAGATGTAGATGTGAACACTTACACAACATAATTTAAACAACTTTCATTAACAACCAAGCCTTCTGCTTTGCCTTCGACTTCCTTTATTTATCTTTAAAAAAATCCACCTAATCTCATGAACTTAGCCTACTCAATTGGGTACCCATGTACTTATCGGAAAAAACAATAATAAAAATACAGGTCAGAATAAAGCATGGTATTAGTTACCCAAAACAAAACATATAGTGAGATCACACCGCTAAGCACAGAATGCGTTTTCCCCTTACTATCAATCATATAGGACTATCATAAGTCACAAGTTTCAAAAAAAAATATGTTAACTCAAACATAAAAAACATGTCTCGATAAAATTGCAGTCGAAACCATCTAGATTTAGATTTATAAAAAATATGATACTTAACCGGTAATCATATATAGTTTCGACAACACTACTTCTAAAACTACCATTAGTTTCATTCATTATCTCTCTTATCACATAAGGTACAACCCCATATGGTTTTAGTTATTCTTTTACTAGCTTTGTACCATAAGGTACAACCCCTTATGGTCTCTATGATCCAATTATTTGATTTACACTTCAAGGTACATCCTCAAACAGCCTTGGTCTATCTTAATCTTTAGGTTATTCTGTAAGGTACACCCCCAATGTGATTTAAATGAAGTAAATTGAACACGATGTTTCGTATATATAATTTTAGGTTACAATTAAGTATATTACACTAGAAGACATCTTCTATATTGCATGGTTTTTAGAAGTTAAGTAACATAAAGTTAAAAATGTTTTTATAGCATTTTTGTAATGTTTTGAGTGTTTACATGAAGTTAGCTTTACATGAACTATTATGTACATACTCTAAGGTTAATATGGAGTATGTTACATAGGAAAATGATTTGATGTTGGTGGGTTGAAAAGTTAAGAAACATAGAGTTAAAGAGGAGCTCTAACTTTTTTTTCGTTATTTGCCTTTTAAGTGATTTTATAAGTGAAAGCTTTTGATCTTAAAAACATTATACAAGTTCGAGCAAATCATTAGGAGTCGATTTATAGTGCTTTGAATAGGAATGCACATATTATGCATAAATGAAAATATAATAAATTCACATACACTAAGTGTTGTTATGCTAAGTAAAAGAAAACATTTAGTGGTAACATTTACTTGATTTTTTTGCCTTTTTTTTTTTGCATTTTATGAAATTCCTATAACAGCCCGCACCTTAATAGGCCCAAATTTCGAAAAAAATCGAAACCCAAGCCCATCAAAGCCCAGATCTTTTGATTTGGTACCTATAAATAAGCACGAGCATTATCAATGATTGATAAAAATCTAAAATTAGAGTGGAAACAATAATAGGATAAGAATATTGACTATGACTACTACCTTGAAATTAATGGTATTCATTGGATAGCAGATTGTCACGTCAGCATTAAGTGTGAGAGAAAGAAGAATCCCCAACAAAAAAGCTCATCCAGCTCCACTGACATGTTCCTCTAAATCTATCCCGTGGGTTGTAATGAGGAGGGAGAGTCAGAGCAACGTTTTGGTGATTGGAAAAATATACACTACGCCATAGATTGCATACTGCAACGCCAAGAAGTGATGCAGGAAGTGCCAAAAAATATTGTTGTAGGCTAAAAAAGGGCAAAGGCAACACTTTCTCGGTGATGCATTTTGCTGCGTTGCCCTAGAGGCAAAGGCAACATCTTTGCGGCCCTAGGGCAACATCGGTTCTGTTGCTGCCACAGGTACCAAATTTACTAAAAAGTGGGCCCCACAATCTGAGCCCCAACATGTGGGCCCAAATTGTGGGGCCCACTAATTCTGTGACCCATCTTTACGGAACCCTGTTGTGGGGCCCATATTCATTAATCTATGGTAACATTATTACCATCCAATGGAAACACTTTGCCAGTTTATTACCACATTTAACATCACATACTGCAACATTATATCATATCTATGGCAACATTGTACTGCAACATTATATCATATCTAATGGCAACATTACACTACAATAAAGAATTTTTCATTTCAAAATAACCAGCAACACAAGTTTTACTTAGTCAAGTACAAAATAACAAACATACTTAAAAACACAGACAATGTATTCATAGTTACAGCCAGTACATACTAAATTCTACTTATTGCGACTTTCCATCAGAAATCATTTCTTGAACAACTCCATCTCTTCTCCTTCACCTATTTCTTTTTCAATCTTATCCTGCAAAATAAAGCAGTTTCAAAATGTGACATTAAATAAAATTAACAATTCTGAAACAAGTTTCTTAAACAAGAATTATTTTGCAATATCTATTAACAGTTTTAAAATGGATTCAGAAAATATCCTGCTATAGGTTTCAACAAAACAGGATCAAATTCTACAAAAATGTCAATGCGCAAAATGAAGCATCCTTTTGACATCTTATTGAAGAGAAAATAAAATTCTTACAATTCTGTACTTCATTACTGAAGTATCAGTCTTGTACACCTTTCCTTCTTTTCGCTTGTGAGTTTTAACAGAAAGTTCTCCATCTGGTTCGTTGGACTGATACAAATTAAATGAAAAAAGTTAGACGGCAAAAGGATATCAAACCAATTTTTCCAACACTAAGCACAGTCCTCCTCACAAATGCCACCTGATCACCGTTCCAGCAGCTATCAGCATATACCACCAATAACCGCACACAAAGAAAAGCAACAACATAATTCTAGTCGTACAAGAGTAACTGATAATTTACAAGAAGTGCAACCTGAAAAAGAGCTACAACCTGAAAAAGTTACCGAAGTGCAGTCAACCAGTTATCAGCCAGTCAATCATAAATAAGGAGAGGAATTTCAGATAAAATGAAATGCATACCTCCAGCCAATCATAAAAATAAGCAAAATACATACCATCTTATGCCGAATTTGGGAAAAAAGTTTTGGACCAGCAGCGTGTGTGTCTGTATACGATTTCCAACTTGATCACTCCATCCCCCAATCAAATAGAATCACCTGACCGAACTTCCCACTGCACCACTGTATATTTATGCAACCCGCCTACAACAAACCACAACCAGTCACCAATCCTGTGCACAGCCTCACAGTACTTACCAAACATACATTCCATTCACTGCCACTCGAAACTGAACCATATCCCATTCAACTTGTCCTACTGCCATCAAACCATCCACTTCACAACGCTGCTGTTCCACGCAAACGCTTGCGCCTCTGTTCTAAACTTCAATATTCCCACTGACTTCACTGTCAAACTCACCTATTTCACATTACTAACAAATACTACATAATCTCGTTCTACAAAATACTCAAAGATACGAATAAATCATATATACAATAAAGAAGTTAAATGAACACTACATATGAAAAGAGAAGCATATGCACCTCAAATTCTCTCTCACATATCAGATTCTTAACATCCAGTTTCTTCAAAGTAGCATAACTACTAGACCCAAACTGAGCTTTGTACAAAACAGCACCATGGACTCCTTTTGAAAGAGAGTTGGCCTCGCTAAAATTATCGATTGCAGCTTCTATATGTCTGTATTCTATTTCAGGAATCGATCCTCTAATGCTTAGTGGATTAAATCGGTTCAACACGGGATTTGGTTTTGTTCTATCAGACATATCTAAGAAAAAAGAGATATAAATTCTCAAATTTTGACATAAATTCAGTGTGCATGAAACAAAATACAATCTAGTGTACACTTGCTTTAAACTGTTTCAGACTTCATAACTGATTCATTCTACTTATGCCATAGAAAGATGATAAGGTCAAATGAACATAAGCAATATATCTAAAATTTGAATGTTTGTAAGGTGCGATTTTGCTAGGTGTCTTCGCCAAAAGAAACAAGTACATACTCGTAAGGAAATAACAGTGATGGAAGCACTTAAGATGATTGCTATCACTAACTAACTACCTTGAAATATAATATGCATCACTTAATGACAAAGAATTGAGATGGGGATAGGAGATCGATGGCATTAACTGTGCAAGAAATATATTATGTATAAAATTGAACTGATTTTCTTCTGATCTCGAATGCTTATTTTTGTCTACGATTTCAATCAGTTAATCACTGAAAACATATTTCGTAGATGAAAGGGGCGGAAAAAAGAGCACTGTAATATCATGCTTATATGTGAACATAACGCCATCATATGACTTCAAATACCGTCTGCATAATTACACTGCTAAAATTGCATCACGCCTGTGACGTAATAGGAGTAAATAAGAATTTGAATCTGTTGCAAAATAGCATAAAAATACAGATCATCTCATACTGAATAACAAGAAATGTAAATATGCTCTTTAAAATTTCAATGTTAATTTAGTGGAATTATTTTTGACTGTTTTGTACTTCGATTGTGAAACTGAAATGGAGAGGGCTGTTACTTCTTCTCAGTAACTACGTACCGTAAATAAATTTTACACAATTATTGCTGCATTGGATTATATAACTAATAAATCAAAATTTATAGCAACCAAATTAATAAGCTACTAAAGGAATACTTGAGCTTGGATTGGTTACTTTTTGGCAAGTCGGCCTATGGAACATTTGAAACATCGAATATAAAATCCCCAAGCCTCCGCCCTCAACTGCATCGCGACGAACCACGAAAAGAAAATCCCCAAAAGTGACTCGCAACTCAATCGCCTCGACAACCAAACTCCTCCGCGACTTCAACACCATAAATTGACCAGAGCAGAAAATTGAACCCAAAATCGACATCACAATCACGAATTTGGGGAGCTCCGCAAAGTTTACTTATTTTGTTTGAGCGAAAGTTTGGAAAACTATTTTCAAACGAGATATTTCTTTAGAGTGAATCCTTTAATATTTTGTTAACTTTTGCCACTTTGTTTTTACTTCCCGCATTAAAAATTATTTCAACCCGCTTCTATTTCAGGCCGCACTCATTTTTTTATAATATTTTTATAAGTCTATAGCTACTGCAACATAATGTTGATATCTATGCTAACATCCTGAAGTTAATGTTGTAATAGACAAAAATCAGCATAGCTTTCGTTACGTTGTAGCTAGCAACATCTTGTATTTTCGTTGCAATAGGCCATCTATGACGTAGTGATAACTTATCCATTACATAAACTTATACCGATAAGTTTCCATTTAATTGTATATCCATTAAGGTTAGCAATTTTAGTCTAACCTTGCATTGCACAAACGATTACACACTTACTCCTTCCCAAGGTACGAAATACTAATGAAGCCATATCAACCAATACTTTCAAACCATTAGCCACTTAGTACTTCTAAATATGAAGCGGGCTTCTATAATACTTTTAAAAGAGAAATAGGCAGACTCTATCATTTACAACCTTGATTGAGGTAGATCCCGTCATTTAAGACCTATTACCAAGGTGGTTTCCTAACAATGTTGTCAATTGTCAGTGGGTCTCAACTACAAGACCTTTAACCATTATTTAAGGCTTTTGACATTTAATGTCCAACTATTACCGCATCTATCACTGATAAAATAGTAGTCATGTAATAAATAGTACCCAAGCCACTTAATACCTTTCTATTAGAAAATAGACAGACTCTGGTCATTTAAGATCTTAACTAAGGCAGACCCCATCGTTTAAGACCTAACCCCAAGGTGTACTCCTAAATGCTATTATTATTTCGAATATAGTAATGTAGAGACTGTACCCAAGCCACTTATACTTCTCGGTGGAAAATAGGTAAAACCTATCATTTAAGACCTACTTCCAAAAGCGTGATCCTCAATGGTACTATCTAGATGTCATTGCTTAGAAATCCATTATATTACTTAATACTTCTTTTATAGGAAAGAGGAGGACTTTATAGTCACTTAAGACCTCAGACCTGAAGCGAACCTTCCCGAGATATCCACTCTCACTCTTTAATTATAAATTTGGCATCTTATTCGGTTACTTAGGGAAGCCGACCCTTCAGCCACTTAAGACCTCAACACTGAAGTAAACCCTTATAGAGACATATTTATTTATTTGAAATCTCACTAGGTTACATAATACTTCCATTTAGATTAAAGGCGGAACCTTCAATCACTTAAGACCTCAAACCAAAAGCGAACCCCTATGGAGTTATCCACCACCTCTCCTAATTATAAATTTGGAACATTTAGTGCTTTCCAAATAAGAAAGTAAGCTTATGCTCTCACGACGTCACGGTCATCGGATTAGTGATATCTACACAAGTGGTAAGTATATTAGAATGCTGGTAGTCTCAAAGTGAAGGGCAATCACCTGTCGAGTGACTCTACTGACCTTGCATCACTATTCCACTAAGTCTAATTAACCATCCTAAGTCTTTATTTATAATATCTTAGGTAGACATTGGGCTTAGCTTACTAATTTCCTATATTTAAAGCAATTAGATTTACCTTAAATATTTATCTACCCATAAATCCCCATTTAATGCTCATAAATGTCAACTTGTCAATAAAATTCTAACGGACATTTCCCAAGACATTTTTGTAAGATTACTAATTTCAAATCAGTAACCATTTATATCAACACTATTTTTATTAGTCCCATTAATCCATTTACCTTATTAATTTATTACAAATCCCACATTTATTTCCATTTATTCACCTTGTAAATTCTTTTCTCATCAATTAATTATCCTAAACGCGAACATTACGCGCAAGCGTCGTTATTAGCTTTTTATTTAATTATTATAAGTGCAGTAGTTACGTACAAATATTTACTTTTACTAAATATGTTCTTAGGTGACTGGTCGACCGCTAGAGGTCGGCTATCTTATGGATCGGCTTGTGGGCCTAATTAATATAAAAAATTTCATTATTTTCGTTTCGATTTCGTTTTTCGTCTGTAACTTTTTCATTTGAACTCCGATCGCGAAACGCCAAATATGAAAGTTGCTTAGAATTTCTCCACAAACCCAACAGTACAAGTTTCAAGGTCAAATTCCATCATTTGCACAAATTCTATTTTCAGAGCCAAATTAACTAACTAACTAATTAATTAAATAACCAACGCCAAATTACGGGGTGTTACATTCTTCCTGTTTTAAAAGAATTTCATCCCTGAAATTTCACCAATGACTAAGTCAATGTTTTGGTTTCAAATTATCCTACACTACCGAACCGATGAGTGTACAATAAATTTTTGCAACCATACGTGCATAAGTGCATAGTGCATTATCGTATCATCATATAGAAAATATGTGTGCAGAAATCAGATCCTCTTGTATGAATGCATTTCTTTTGAAAATATTTTGAAAACATGATGCAAAAAAACCTACATACATACTGCCAGTTCTATATGTATGTAACATTTTGAAAAATCTTTTCAACCAAAATGCCCATATTCCCATGAATAGAAGTATGAAGCAACCAATTTTGCGTCCACTTCATATCATCCAATAATCTAATGCATCGAAAAATCGCTTCCTAAACTTTACTCATATGTCGAAAGAAATCATTTAGGCGGAGAGTTTAACATTCCTACCATGCAATAATCTTCCTATTCCCGTAGTACAGTGGAAATTTCTTTGATGCTCTGGATTCACTCCAAATTTTCCATATACAAAATACATAAGGAGGTTTATTTTCAAGCTTTAAAACATAATTATTTATAAAAATAGACTTGCGCGTTGCCTACATGATATGGAAATAAAATTACCAAGGCTAAAACAGTTTTTCCCTTGTCATCGCATGCATTTATCGCATCGTCAACCCTAATGCATTGCTAAAGTCGTAAATTTTAACTCTATTTGCCTTCCCAGCACATGACATGTGGCCTTCAAAATCAAAGTTTTCGTAAAAAATATTCCTCACTTTTCAAATATGTACGTCACTTGAAAAGTAAAATCCCAAAATTTTAGATGCACATTTTCCCTTAAAACAAAATTTTGAACAAAACTCTAAAAATAAGTCAAGCATCAAAAATAACTAAAACACAAAACTTAACTCTTTTTTTACTTTTCAAATCAAGGGAAAAAATTTCAAAATATTTTCCATTCCAAATTTTTTGATAAATCAAGCTAAACTTTCAACATAGTCGAAAGTTGGTTATGTGCTAGGTGTATAAACCAAATTCTAAAATTCTACAACTAACATTTACCTAGAAATTTGACATTAAATTTAAAAATGTTTTCATATTTCTTATTCAAATTTTTTAGCTTTTAAGCAACATGAGCAATGACCCACAATATCAAAATAATTTTCATCATATCTTTCACTAAAATTTCCAACCATTCTATATTTCCACTCTTACATTACATTTACTGTTAGTTAAGTGTCTTTATGAGATTCCCATATTTATATTGTTTCTCTACTATGCATATATATATATATATATATATATATATATATATAGGAGCGGTTCACATATCTAAAAATAACAACATATGAAGTGAATAGAAAATCATAAAATCGTGCGTGCCTTTTATAAGTGACAACTAACCGTTTACAATCCAATAACTCAAAAGGAAAAACCAAATGCTGGAAGTAAAAAGATGCAACAATCCTAAATAAAAACACTACCCAAGGACTATGAGAAAGTTTCGCTCCATGGTTAGAGCTCGTGCTAATGTCGCCACCGCTGAATGGTCGTAGCATGGCGGCCATGCATCCAATCTCACGCCTTTAGCGTAGTTGCTCCGTCCTAATCTCTCGGAGCTCTGCCTTAACCTGTCGGATAACAGCAAGCTCAGGACACGAGTATACCTCGACGCCCTATGCTATCCCTACTACTGTTGCTGTAATAACCCGGATTTCTGGATATCTGTAATTGATAATATAATTGGATTAATTAATAGGAATACTGAATTGTAAATTGAATAAGTAAATCTGATAATAAATCTTTATCTGAAATCTCCTAATATAATTATAGTGGGAAAACTTATAATGTTCAAACAAATTTGATATGTGTTTGTTTAAGAATAAATATATAAGATTTTAAATTAAATTTGAATTTGAGATTGGAATCCAAGGATAAATATCTTAAAATAAAATTGGATTTAATAATAATGTATGTTTGATTTTAAATGGTAGATAAGTAGTTATATAATATTTTCTTTATAAGGATTTTATAAGGATAAATTAAGAAAATGTATATACCAATTAGAAATTAAAGTATATGTATATACCTGTATACAAATGTGTGTGTGCATATATATGATGATTAGAAAGCTATTGTTTGGATTCAATATGGTAAATTGCAATAGCTATTTAAAGTAAACTCTATATTTTTCAGACCATAATATAAAATTTATTGTTTTTTTGTATAAACATAAATGAATTTCTTCCTTTTCTAATTAAAAAGAAATAAAAAGAATCAAATTATAAATATAAACTTATTCAAATATTTTTTTTGTATTTATTCTTTTGAATTTCAAAAATTGAATTCAAATTTAAATTAAATTATAAAACTTAAATTACATGTGTTACTCTTTTAACATCTTAAAAGACATGTGTTAAGTTATAAAGCTATCTAAGTGACAAATGTTAAAATTTGAACAAGTGTAATATTTAAATTTTCTTTTTTATTTTCTTTTTATTAAAATCAAAATCTACTTACATAAATACATCTCTTCTCATTTCATATTCTTTTCTATTCTTCTTTTTTTTCAAAATTTAAGATCTTCAGCCTAAGAGAAAATAAAAATCTGCCAACTTATTCTTCAAAACAGAAAACAAAATATGTTCGAATAAAATCTGAAAATCTCCTCAAAAAAAAAAAACCATCTGAAATCAATCTTCCTCAAGTCTGAAATGCAAATCATCCATAAACCTGTAGCTCTTAAAAAGCATCAACCTGAAATCAAATTACAATTCAAATGCCTAAAATCATTCTGCATTTCTGTTTTGAAACAACATCTAAAAACTGCATGCAACAACAAAGTTCAATCAAAGCCTGCATTTTCCTTTCTCTGCTTTTTTTGGAAACTTGCATGCATAAGGGAGCAAGCATTTGCAAGGAAAACAAGATGAATTTTTTAAAAAAAAGAAAAAATCAAGACACAAGTTTTTAAAAAAAAGAAAAGCATGCATGAAACTGTAGAATCTGGAAGCAAAAGCATTTTAATGAAATCAGGTAGCCAAGCATTGTGCAAAAACAAGATCTAAAGTTTTTAAGAAAGAAAATAAGAGAAGCAACCTGAAGCTTTCATGGTGCTCTGCTAAAAATTTCGGTGAGTAAATTCTTAGGTCCTGAATATCTTGTTTTGTCATGAAATGAATCATTGAAGTCTGCTATGAATTTTGTTGTCCATGTTGATAAAAATTGATTTTTGTATACATATGAGTATAGTACCTGGGTTCATAATTTGGAACAAGCAAAAGTATCCCTCTGTTTCAACATTACAGGTTTTAAACCCGTTTTAAGAAATTCAAAACATCTAACTGGATGATTTTTAGATCTTAACCTCTAAATAAATTATGTTGTATGGGTGATAACTTCCTTTAAAATTTATTACTAAGTGAAATTGAAATGTGAACTTGCTGGAAATAATATGTGACAGCGGAAATTTAAATTCAAGTTGAGAAATTGATTTTAAATTTTCGAACTTTGGAATACATAAACTAATGTGAATTGTAAAATGGTAAATTTCTATAATCATTTCTTGATTTTTAGTTTGGGATAAGGGTGGATATTGTGAATTGGTCAGGAACCGTAATTCCATCAATTTGTGGCGATCGGGGAAACTTTGGATGCCGTGATCAAGGTGGAAGGAGGCTGGAGGTTTGATGAGTATCGGAAAAATACTCACTTGAATTCTGGATGAGCATGGTGGCAGAATGATGATGATCTAGGATTTTAGCAGTGTTTTGGTTTTGTCTGGGTTGTCGAAGCATTTCGTAGTCGCCGATGGATTATCGATGATCGGACCATCTTGAATAGAGGCGGGATAGTGTGGCGAAGCTCTGGACCATATCACGTGTTTCTGGTGATCTGGGTGCCGAAGCGAGGTGATTTGAGTTGATCGATGTTGCTTCAGGAATGGGCTAAATTTTTTATTTTGAAATTAGCGGATGATTCTGGGTGCAGGGTGGTGCGGAGGATAGAGGTTGACGACGTCGACTTGTCGAAGGTTAAGGGATTGATCGGAGGGCGTCGGATAATGGGTGCATGTGTGTAGGATCTAGATTAACCCTAGAGGGGGGTGAATAGGGTTATAGAAAATTTTCTCGAATTAAACACAAAAACAAACTGCAGAGAAATAAAAATGCTGAAAAGTAAATCACACACAAAATTTACCCAGCTTCGGCAACCCCTGCCAACTGCTGCATTCCCAGATTTCTATTAGAATTAAATAGTCTCCCGCTTACAAACACTCTAACAGACTCGCAAACCCCGCTCCCGCTTACAAACACTCTAATAGACTCGCAACCCCTGCTCTCGCCTATAGAGTTTTGCAAACTCGCAAACCCTGCTCCCGCCTATAGAGTTTTGCAAACTCGCACACCCTGCTCACTGAACTAATTCTAACTAGACAATCTGACATAACCTACAACCTAGGTGGTGATTTACCAAGACTTGAACCTTTAAAAGAAAAAACAAACTTAAAAACAAATTAAACAAAAAAACCCCTTTAAAATAAACCCTAATTAGATAAACTAAATCCCTTTTGTAAAACAAGGCCAACCCATTTGTTCTTTCACCCGATCCCTTTTCTCTTTTGTTTTGTGAAGAAAATGGCGGCCGATCCCCTTTGCCACTAAATTAGGGCTTCGTTCTTAGATCCAAATTGGGGCTTTCTTCAAATATGATTCTCTGGTTTGTGTTGCTCTTGCTCGCGGCTTCTCTGATGATCAATTCGCTGATTGTTTTTGCTTGCGCTTGTTCGCAGCTGCTTCTCTGATCGAGTTCGATAGATTATGGTATGTAATCTTTTTCGATGCTAGTTTGATTGCTTGCTTGACTCGATAATCTAATTTGCCGATGATGATTGATATTTATAGGAGTTGAATTCCTTGAATTTGTTCGTATCAATTCGATACTTTCCTAATTTTCGCTTTCCTGATTTCTGTGACAACTTGATACACACGGTTTTGATTTTCAATCGTTCGATTTTCCTTGATTAATACGGCAGAGACTTTACTCTTTTAATTTGCTTTGAATTTTGACTTTTTCAATTTACACACTTGAATTTTTTAAACACGAATTTTATCACTTGACTTCGAGTTTGTTTCCATCTGTTCATCTTAACTTGTTTGCGTCTTCATTGAATTCGAACTTGTTTACTTCTTGATTGCCACGGCTTCAGCCATCTATGTGTTCATCCCTGTGAGCTTCGTCTCTGGCCATCTTTGTTTCATTTCCATACTGAAATTCACTGTTTGGTTGCATACACATATATGTTTTCATTGCACTCATATTTTGGTTTTATGGTTGAAGTTGTAGCTACTGCACTTGTTATTGATACTGTTGACTTTGTATCAATGCTCAGCTATGTCTTGATTCACTGTTTGTTATTCTGTTGCAAGTGTATGGTTGCATTCGACTTCTATTTGGTTTCTGAGTTTCATCATTATACTGCCCTTATGTACTTTTGTTATATGAACTTGCTGGAAGTAGTTGCTTGCTGCACCGAGTCTTGATAGCTTGCATGATGCATTTCTTTGCTGGTTTGAAGATGTGCTTGCATGTGTTCCACTGATCATATGTTTGTAACTTGGTATTGTAGTCTGCCTTGTTGAGTTCCTGTAGTTTGCTGTCCATATGAACTTGCATTGCATCACCGTGTCACTGGTGTACTTGAGCTTCTGGCCTGTTGACTGTTGCTTTGAGTTGTTCATTGCTTAGTCTCTGTTGCCTTGAATTTCTGGTTGGTCTGCACTTGCACACTCCATAATTTGTAGTCTCTGGTATTCTTGTACAACTTTATTGTGGTCTTGTGGCAGTTGCTATGTCGTTACTTGTGACATTCATGCTGTTTGCAACTAGTTTGAACCAGATTTTGTTTTAGCATACTCATTACTGCAATACTCTTTGTCACTGCTGGAGTTGTTGTACTTGTGGTCTTTCATTTGGTTTCATGATGTATTTGCTGTTGCAGTACTATATATGATGTTTGTTGCTGTGTTGATTTGAATTGTGCATTTGTCTGCACTTTGTGGTTGCCACTGTGTTGCATTGAGTAGCTGACCTTGTTGTCTTGTGCACTGAATCTTGATGGTCAAGTTGCATTCATTTTGTCACATTGAACTATTTACTAACTTGATTCTCTGTTATAACTGGACCTGGTCATTGCTTGCATCACTGGTCTTTGCATCCATTCATGTTGATTTTTGAAATTTCACTTGCGTTGAATCCAGTTTCAAAAACTCGGGTTTGACCTTGTGCTCGTGTCGTGATTTTAAATATATTGCACGTGAGTTGAACCCGGCTTTTCATTTGGGTTGACCTATGCTCACCTGTCCCTGTAGAGAATACAAGTGTATATCGATGTGCACGGCCTTGTGGCATGTACGGTGATACACTGTGCATGTCACATTGTTCGTGTATGATGAATTCAAATGTAAATGATGATGAATATCCCAAATAACTGAGGCAAATCATATTTTCAAAAATCATATTTCGCTTTATATTGCAAAAATATTTCTTTTTCAATTTTTCTGCGTTAGTGAATATTTTTGCAGAGTTCTCAGATGCTGGATTCTAACTGGAATGAAGTTGAAGATAAACTACGAGTGTGAGTGATATGTAGTGAGGAATTTATGTAAATTGAATTGTGATGTAATTACAATCAAAATTGTATATGTATAGTGAGAGCTTGAATTTGTACTATTCAAAATTGTAATAAATATTTGTTTGAATAAAATATTTGTTTGAATTCAAATTCTGTGTAATTTATTTTATTCAACAAATATTTATTTAATCTATGAAAAACAAAATAGTACATTACCAAATACATTTAAATATATATATATATATATCTATATATATATATGTTTATTATCATCAAACAAAAATCATATAAGCGCAAAGCGCATATTCAACAATCTCCCCCTTTTGATGATAACAAACCTATATTTAAGATTTTGAATGTGTTAAATGTATTTGATAAATGATATACATCAATGATATACTCTAGTTGCTCCCACTATTTAAATGCTTCCTCTCTACATGATGCTCCCCCTACATATATGCATACAAATAGAAATATACAAATGAGCCTAGATGCAAATGGAAAATGTATTTGACCTTTGCTTGATTTTATTTGACAAAATCTTAACTTTTCTTTCCCCCTTTTGTTATCAGCAAAAGACTAATAATGTTAGAGAAAAATAGAGATAAAGTGATCGATATTAATCCAACATTAAAACTCAATTTGAATGGAAATGATGTTCTAATATAAAATTATACAATTGTATCAACTTGTGGTACATTTATATCAGGAATTTGAATATCTACTAATCATGCATAACCGTTAGGACTTTTAAATGAGATTAGTAGTATTCCAATTTAATTTTTAAAAAATGAAATCAAGTATCTTCTAACCACGCATGACCGTAAGGACTTTTAAATGGGATTAGTATCAACTTGTCTATTTAATCAATTAATTTTGATATGCGTTCCATACATGCATAACCGTAAGGATTTTTAAATGAGCATGGAAGCACATAATCAAAAATCCAAGTAATTCACCCATGCGTAACCGTGAGGACTTTTAAATGAGAGTGAATACTTTGGATATTATTTATTTTTACAAAAAATGTGAAATGAAAAACAAATGATCCCTGATTATAGTACCACATATCGACAAACTATATTTAAGATTTGATAAACAATGGTCGATAGAAATACGATAGATATAGAAATGGTCATGGAATCTTTACCCAACAAAAAGTTTTATAACTCTTGTTTGAATTCCTAAAGAAAATTTCCAAATATACTGTCTTGAGTAATGTATGTTAAATATCAACACTTATCACCTTTTCAATCACTATTTATCTTTTTGATAATTAGTAGGGAGTCGGATTAGTCAAAATTTGTCATTTAAAATCAAATAAAAATGACTAATCTGAAAATATGGTCAAAAATGATTTTCTCGAGGAGGTTATATGAGAGAATAATTTCTTCTATTTGAAAATTATTGGTAATGAAAAATATGCAGATATTTTCTTTGAAAAACGATGTAGTTACTAAATGTCTCACCATAAATCATGTTCAACTATTAAGTTTTCTGTCAACTAGATTACCAGTATGATCTGCATCTGAGTTTCTCTTTCACTCCAAAATATCACTAACTAAATTTGATAGACCAGATCATGAAGTGTGCATGAAAACTCTAACTCACAAATTTTTACAGCATTCTTGAATTTGAATTGAAGTCGTGTAAATAATCAGAAACTGTGAATATAGAATTAGCCATATTATAACCAAATGTATCCAACAAAACACTATGTTTAATCCAAATGTATATGTATGAAGTAATTCAGAGAATAATGTTTTTGGCATAAATGTAACTGACCAACTATGTTGAACAAGACAGAATCAAAATCATCATCTCTACAACATTTCAATATTGGCCGATTTCATTCAGAATACGGTGCAGATTATCATATTTAATATATCGATCAAATATACCTTCACCTGTTTTACCTTTATGATAATTTTTCGTGGTTGCCCATTGTGATTCTGTCACCTTTGTACTAGGCTAAGGAACTTTGCTTTGTTGCCCGTTGTATTTCTGGAACAGCCAAAATCCAGCGAACACTGTTGTTGTTCCTTAGCCCGCCACCATACCTACACGATGAAAGATTTTTGTGACCTATTTGTTTTTATAGGTCCATGATTGTTAGTGGCTGAAGCATTGTGAATAAATAATCCCTTTGGAACCCAAACTTGTTTAGTCCTTTGATTCTTGTTCCAATAGACATGAAATTTGTTTGTAGAATTCTTAGGAACCCAAACTTGTATAAATTTTGTGTTCTTGTTCCTATGACTACAATTTTCAACACGATATCCAATTATTTCACATCTATCTAAGACACTCTTACCTTTTGCATTACCATCAACTTGTGTTTTCCCAAAGCCTAGTCCTTTTCTGTTGTTAGCAAAAATTTGATTTCCCAATAACATGTTGAATGATTTTTCTCCTCTTGAAAAGTTATTCAGAGATTTATCAACATTTTGGACATTGGTTTTGAGTGTTGTGTTTTCGGTTATAAGTGAGGTGCATCTATTTATAAAATCCTTTTTCCTAGTGCCAATGATTTCCTTAAGACTCAAGTTTTCTTTTTCAATATTCTCAGAGCTATTCTTAAGTCTTGATAATTCTGAATCTAAAATTTTACATTTTTTACATTCTAGGTTTTGAATATTTTCAAGTTCAGTTTCTAACCTAAAATTTTCACGAGCAAGTTCTCTCCTATCAGATCTCAGTTTTTCAATTTTAGATTCAAGAGTATCAGCTACTTTAGTAAGATCAAGACACATAAAAACAAGTTCTTTATAAGAGTAGTCACCTACCTCACTAGATTCCTCTGAGCTTGCTTCTGAATCTGATTTTGCCACAAGAGACAAGTTAGCCTCCTCTGAGCTAATATTCGAAACTTCCTCTCCTTCTTCATCATCCCAAGTCGCTGCAATGGCCTTCTATTTCTTTTTCTTTCCTCTGTTGTTTTTGAGAAGTGGGCATTGTTGTTTGAAGTGGCCAGGCTTGTTGTAGTTAAAGCACGTCGATTCATTATCGGAATTGTCAGAATCTTTTGACCTATTACCATTTTTTTTCTTCTTGCGTGGCTTGAATCTTGACCATTTTCTAAGATTATTGACAGCCATTGCAAGCTCTTCAATTGGATCTTCTTCATCACTCTCTTCTTTGCTCTTTAAGGCAATCGTCGTCTTCTTTGGTTCGGAGTTGTTGCGTTCCTCCTTTGCTTTTAGCTCAAGCTCATATGTCATCAAGTTGCCAATCAACTCCTCCATGCTTAGTTTACTCAGATCTTTCGATTCTTGTATTGCCGTGACTTTTGCCTCAAAGTTCATTGGTAAAACTCGTAGCACCTTCCTCACAAGCTCTACCTCAGTGAATACCTTCCCAAGCGCTCTAGCGTTGTACACCAAAGTTGAAAAGCGTCCAAACATGTCTTTTATGCTCTCTCCTTTGTCCATCACAAAGTTCTCGTATTCATTGCTGAATAGGGCTAGACGAGACTCCTTGACTTGAGAAGTTCCTTCATGTGTCACCTCCAAGGTATGCCAAATTTCATGTGCAGTTTTACAATGAGAAATTCTATTAAATTCAGACTTATCAAGAGCACAGATCAAAGCATTCATGGCTTTAGCATTTGTAGTTTTTAACTTATCGTTAGCATCCCACCTATCCTTAGGTTTAGGAATCTCAGTTTCACCAACAGTTATAGTGGGAGATTTGTAGCCAGTTTCAATAATGTCCCAAACATCATAATCAACAGAACTAAGATAAATACCCATCCTAACTTTCCAATAAGCATAATCGTTCCCATTAAACATGGGTGGCCTAGCAATAGATTGCCCCTCAGAAAAAGCATTATTTGATGAATTCATGACTCTAGAGTTAAAGAAAAAATACCGTGCTCTGATACCACTTGTAGGATCTAGATTAACCCTAGAGGGGGGGGGGTATGGGGTTATAGCAAATTTTCTCGAATTAAACACAAAAACAAACTGTAGAGAAATAAATATGCTGAAAAGTAAATCACACACAAAATTTACCCAGCTTCGGCAACCCCTGCCTACTGCTGCATTCCCAGGTTTCTATTAGAATTAAACAGTCTCCCGCTTACAAACACTCTAACAGACTCGCAAACCCTGCTCCCGCTTACAAACACTCTAATAGACTCGCAACCCCTGCTCTCGCCTATAGATTTTTGCAAACTCGCAAACCCTGCTCCCGCCTATAGAGTTTTGCAAACTCGCACACCCTGCTCGCTGAACTAATTCTAACTAGACAATCTGACACAACCTACAACATAGGTGGCGATTTACCAAGACTTGAACCTTTAAAAGAAAAAACAAACTTAAAAACAAATTAAACAAAAAAACCCCTTTAAAATAAAACCTAATTAGATAAACTAAATCCCTTTTGTAAAACAAGGCCGGCCCATTTGTTCTTTCACCCGATCTCTTTTCTCTTTTGTTTTGTGAAGAAAATGGCGGTCAATCCCCTTTGCCACTAAATTAGGGCTTCGTTATTCGATCCAAATTGGGGATTTCTTAAAATATGATTCTCTGGTTTGTGTTGCTCTTGCTCGCGGCTTCTCTGATGATCAATTCTCTGATTGTTTTTGCTTGCGCTTGTTCGCAGCTGCTTCTTTGATCGAGTTCGATAGATTATGTTATGTAATCTTTTTCGTTGCTGGTTTGATTGCTTGCTTGACTCGATAATCTAATTTGCCGATGATGATTGATATTTATAGGAGTTGAATTCCTTGAATTTGTTCGTATCAATTCGATACTTTCCTAATTTTCGCTTTCCTGATTTCTGTGACAACTTGATACACACGGTTTTGATTTTCAATCGTTCGATTTTCCTTGATTAATACGGCAGAGACTTTCCTCTTTTAATTTGCTTTGAATTTTGACTTTTTCAATTTACACACTTGAATTTTTTAAACACGAATTTTATCACTTGACTTCGAGTTTGTTTCCATCTGTTCATCTCAACTTGTTTGCGTCTTCATTGAATTCGAACTTGTTTACTTCTTGATTGCCACGGCTTCAGCCATCTATGTGTTCATCCCTGTGAGCTTCGTCTCTGGCCATCTTTGTTTCATTTCCATACTGAGATTCACTGTTTGGATGCATACACATATATGTTTTCATTGCACTCATATTTTGGTTCTGTGGTTGAAGTTGTAGCTACTGCACTTGTTATTGATACTGTTGACTTTGTATCAATGCTCAGCCATGTCTTGATTCACTGTTTGTTATTCTGTTGCAAGTGTATGGTTGCATTCGACTTCTATTTGGTTTCTGAGTTTTATCGTTATATTTCCCTTATGCACTTTTGTTATATGAACTTGCTGGAAGTAGTTGCTAACTGCACCGAGTCTTGATAGCTTGCATGATGCATTTCTTTGCTGGTTTGAGGCTGTGCTTGCATGTGTTCCACTGATCATATGTTTGTAACTTGGTATTGTAGTCTGCCTTGTTGAGTTCCTGTAGTTTTCTGTCCATATGAACTTGCATTGCATCACTGTGTCACTGGTGTACTTGGTTTCTGGCCTGTTGACTGTTGCTTTGAGTTGTTCATTGCTTGGTCTCTGTTGCCTTGAATTTCTGGTTGGTCTGCACTTGCACACTCCATACTTTGTAGTCTCTGGTATTCTTGTACAACTTTATTGTGGTCTTGTGGCAGTTGCTATGTCGTTACTTACTTGTGACATTCATGTTGTTTGCAACTGGTTTGAACCAGATTTTGTTTTAGCATACTCATTACTGCAATACTATTTGTCACTGCTGGAGTTGTTGTACTTGTGGTCTTGCATTTGGTTTCATGATGTATTTGCTGTTGTGGTCCTATATATGATGTTTGTTGCTGTGTTGATCTGAATTGTGCATTTGTCTGCACTTTGTGGTTGCCACTGTGTTGCATTGAGTAGCTGACCTTGTTGTCTTGTGCATTGAATCTTGATGGTCAAGTTGCATTCATTTTTTCACACTGAACTATTTACTGACTTGATTCTCTGTTATAAGTGGACCTGGTCATTGCTTGCATCACTGGTCTTTGCATCCATTCATGTTGATTTTTGAAATTTCACTTGCGTTGAATCCAGTTTCAAAAACTCGGGTTTGACTTGTGCTCGTGTCGTGATTTTAAATATATTGCACGTGAGTTGAACCCGGCTTTTCATTTGGGTTTGACCTGTGCTCACCTGTCCCTGTAGAGAATACAAGTGTATATCGATGTGCACGGCCTTGTGGCATGTACGGTGATACACTGTGCATGTCACATTGTTCGTGTATGATGAATTCAAATGTAAATGATGATGAATAGCCCAAATAACTGAGGCAAATCATATTTTCAAAAATCATATTTCGCTTTATATTGCAAAAATATTTCTTTTTCAATTTTTCTGCGTTAGTGAATATTTTTGCAGAGTTCTCAGATGCTGGATTCTAACTGGAATGAAGTTGAAGATAAACTACGAGTGTGAGTGATATGTAGTGAGGAATTTATGTAAATTGAATTGTGATGTAATTACAATCAAAATTGTATATGTATAGTGAGAGCTTGAATTTGTACTATTCAAAATTGTAATAAATATTTGTTTGAATAAAATATTTGTTTGAATTCAAATTCTGTGTAATTTATTTTATTCAACAAATATTTATTTAATCTATGAAAAACAAAATAGTACATTACCAAATACATTTAAATGAATATATATATATATATATGTTTATTATCATCAAACAAAAATCATATAAGCGCAAAGCGCATATTCAATAATGTGCAGGCGTATACAAGTATTTCTGGAAGATGGAGAAAGGGTTGAGGAAGAAGGTCGTTCCCGTGTTTAATCTCGAGTCGCTGCCATGTTAGTCTCGAAGGAATGAGTTTCTCTAGTGACCCAGGATTTTACTCGAGCATTTTGACTTATGGCCCGAGTGATTTCTTAAGGGATCTGTTTTACTTTGTGTTTTTTAAGGGTGTACAAAGGAATCTGTAACCAACTTCAATGCAAAAAGAATGAACAAGTTTTCTAAGCCTTGATCAAACAGGTTTTAAAAAAATTAGGGGAAGGAGGAGAAGAACTCGAGGGTGTACTCGAGTAGGGACTAGGTTTGAACCGAAGTGGGAAAAATTAAAGGATTTTAAGCTTGTTTTGGAAAATTTTGTAAAGCAAGGTTTTAAAAAAAACAAAAGAAAGAAAGAAAATCAAAGACTTTGATAACTTATTTCACAAAATAAAGTAAAGTGATAACAAGCTTCAAGTAAATTATTTAACAGCTTTTAAGTAATATAAATTAATGGGTAATTACTTAGTATGAGTGATTAAAGAGTAATTATTATGTGTAATTAGTTAAAGATAATTAACTAATGGAAGTAACTATGGGTTAGTTATTTAACTTGGGTAATTATGAAAATTTCTGCATGGAAATAAAATTAAGGGATGAGTAATTACTTAATGTAAGTAATTAATGGATTAATTTGTGGCAGGTTAATTAATTTGTAATTAAAGTTATTAATTAATAATTAAGTTTTACTAATTAATAATTAAGATATAATTGATTTGTTAATTAATGATTAATAAATAAATTATAAAAATAATTATGGAATAATTAATTTGTAATAAGAGACGTTGATTAATAATTAAGGTTATTAATCAATAGTTGATGGTTAATTTATCAGTTAATTAGAGGATAATTAATTGATTATAAAGTAATTAAGGATTGATTACTTTGTATTAAAGAAGAATAATTAATAATTGAGGTTTATTAATTGATAATTAAAGGATAATTAATCTATAATTAGAGGTTAACTGGTTGATTGATAAGGAAATCAAGGAGAAATGAATTAATTAAATGATCGTAAATTGATTAATGGTTAATTAAGCAGGATTAGATGATTAATTATGATATGAATTGATAATGCTTGCTTATGGATGATTGTTGTTGAATAAATTGAATGATATCTATTGCATGAAATTCTGTGACATTTTATTGATATGGTATTGGTTACATCAATGATAAATGGGTGATGTTTATCTATGTTATTGCTGTATAAAAGTGACATCTAGTAGTTGAATTTAATCACTTGAATAACTTGGGTTAAGATGACATTGAATTCGAAGAGACCGGAGTCGGGTATTAGTAAATACCCGAAACCACTTCGATTCTTTATAAATTGATATGTGAAATTAGTAGATTGGAATGGAATGATTTAAGTGGATTGGACCATTTGATCTAAGTTTTGGTATTCAGAAATTGATATGATGCAAGTGATGTCTATAACGACCTGTGAAGTTGTAAATTGATACAAGTTACCCGGGTTTATATAAGTTGTATGATTTTGTATTCCATGTTTGTAGGGGTTTACTCACGCTGGTTTCCAGCCTGACCCGGGTGTTACTTTGATGTAATGCTCGGGTCAGACCGAGTATTGCAGATTTTCAGGTAAAGACGTTCTGGAGCTCAGGAGGCAAGCTGGATGACAGGAACGTATGGAGAGAATTCCGCTATGTATATTATTATTATCTATCTGGGACGAGTTATTTTAACTGTCCAGTGATTGGTAATGGTTGTAACTCTGATGTATAAAATATAAGTGTATTGATACAGTTCTTCTTTGTAAAATTATTATTTATGTGATATTATATTTTGATCCGCTGCGAATGTAAGGTTTCCGTGTTTGGGTGTTTCTGTTTTCTTCCTTTTCTTCTATCTCTTTCTTCTTTTCTTAACTATCTGGAAATTTCGGGATCAGAATTTCCGGGTCGTTACATTTGGTATCAGAGCAGAAGGTTAAGCGAGAACCTTGGCTCTGTTGGGATTACTCATTAAGGAAAGGGTCAATGGTACCCTTGGATGAGTTGAGTGTGTGTGTGTGTGTGTGTGTGTGTGTGTGTGTATAAGAGCGTACTTGTTATTTTTTTATATAAAGATTTTAAATGATTTTATGTAAGAATATATCTTGATATATAAAGTAATATTTCTTTCTAATAAATATTAAGGGAACTGGTTGTTAAATTTTTGGAATTAAATTAAGAAGTAATATAACACAACCAAACTGAAATTAAATAAAGATAAGTTTGAAATGGATTCAAACTGAAATTGAAATCTTAAATTGGAGAAGTGTTTCAGAATAAGATGATAACGTATGGCTTTAGATATGATAATCTTATTTATTATCCTAAATGATATTTGTGTGTTTAATAATAAGATATGTATTAATGAGTAAGCAAAATGAAGTATTCTAAAGAAATAAACATTTATGTAAAGTATGACTTATAAATAAAAATTTAAGTTGATCTAAATTGTGAAGTTCTGAATTCTAAATTTAAACATTTGAATTGGTTTCAAAATGTTAAAGGAAATAATATTATTCAAACTATTTCGAATATGATCTTATTTTAAAATAAGAAATGTTATTTAATGCAATTGAATGAAAAGGTCCTATTTCAAATAAGGGTTGTTTGAAAATTTAAAGGAATTTGTTTTGGATTAAAAATCAAAAGTGGTTTAAAGTTTAAAGTATAGCCTGGTTGGTTAAGAAATAAATATGTATGGATATACATGATATCAATGATAATTGAAAATAAACTCTAAATATTGATTTTTAAATTTGGAATGAGATATGATACCCAAAGTGATAAGTTTTATGTGAAGTTTGAAAATTTAAATGGAAGTTCAAATTGGAAAAGGTTGACTGGATTAAGTGAATTGAGTTTAACTTGGGAAAAAGTTAAATAAATTAACAAACAACCTGAATTGAAAATTTCAAGATGAAATTGGGATTTAACTTGGAAAGTTAAATGGTTGATTTTTAATGAGAGTTATGAGTGATCTCAAAATGGGTTTGAGATCTGGAAATTGAATTAATTGGTGTTGGATAAAATTGGATGTTTATTTATCCTGATATTATTCCATTGTTACAAATAATTTATGAAATGTGAATTAATTTATTTAAATAGATGAAGAAATGGATTGTGGTAATATATCCATTATAGAGATAAATAAAATTTAACTTAAATTTAAAATTAAGGATAATTTGGTCTAAGAGGTTAAACCAACACTTGAAATTTAACTCGAATTTAATATAATTCAAGTTGATTTAAAGTGAGATTGAATTTGAAATTAGTTCAAATTTGAAATTGATTTAAATAATTTGGATTTATGATTTAAGTTGAAAAGTTTTAAATTCAAATGGAATTTGATTCGAATCTGGAAAGAATCAAGGATAATTCAACTTGAATTGGGATTAAATTCAAATTGGAGTTGAAATAAATTGAAAATTGAAAATTGGTTCAGTTCGAAATTTATTTGAATTAATTAGAATTATGATGGAAGATGGATAAGTTAAAAATTCAAATGGAAAATTGAATTGGATGATTTGAAATGAAATTGAAGTTGGATGAGTGCAAATTCAAATAGGAAGTTGATTTGAATTTGGGATGAGAATGGAAGTTAACTTAATTTGAATTGAAATTGAAAGTTAATTGGAAATTGGCAATTGATTGGAAATGGAGGTTGGGAATTAAACAGATTGACTCTGAACTATTTTCAAAATAAATTGTTTAAATATAAATCTATTTTTCTAAATTATTTACCATACAACTTTTCTTTTTAAAACTAAGGCTATCTTATATTTGTTTTACAATTATTTTTGAAACTATTTAACTATTTTTTCAACTGTTTTACAAATTAATTACTATTTTACAACTATTTTGCAATTATTTAAAATTCTATAACTATTTGACTATTTTCCAACTATTTTACAATTACTTAACTATTTTATAGCTATTTTACAACCAGACAATTAATTTTCAATGACTTAACTATTTTTAAACTTTTCAAATTATTTTCTAAATTTAAACTGGTCAGAGTTCAAACTGTTATTGGTTAAATACACAATCGAGATAAGAATAGAGGTGATAATCCAAATGGATTGAAGCAATTGTGAGTAAGTGAATGAAAATCAAAATGAATGTGAATAGAAATGGAATTGATTTGGCTAATAACCAATAAAGATAAATACGTAGGGTGTACGTATGTTATTCTATTCGCATAATGATTTGATCCAGATTCGAGTACAGAATTTCGAGATAGTATGTCGATCCGAGTTGGGATTTTTCACTCGATTTTCGACGGTGAACCTAGATATGGATTGTTGGTTAGTTCTGGATATTCTCTATCATAGTTATGGCTATGCAAGGAGAATGACGGTTTCTGATCAAGAAACCAGATCTGTGTCCGCACTAGGAAGTCGGGTGGACGATACTAGTTCGGAAGTGAAATTGTGTGATCGAGTGATCGATCAGATTGGTATAGCGTACGTATGTCATGTGTGCATCGTACGGTTTTGAATGAAATTGTTACCGAGAGTTTGTGGATAACAAATACAAAACGGTTTTTGAAATGAAAAGTATATTTTGTGAAATATACAATGAATAAAAGTGGAAATAGGATATTTCTATGGTAAAAATTTATTTTATGGAAGTAAGTGATATGGTAAGTTGTTTTGTAAAGAGTAATCAAATTTGAATATTTGATTTGGAATAAACAAAGTTAAATATCTTTGTTTTATAAAATGAAACTCCCCTTGTTGAATCTTTTGCTAGAAGAAAAGGGTTTTTGAAAATGTTTGAAGTATAAAAGGAGTTTTATACAAGTTTGAAATGATCCAAAATTTTAAAAATTATATATATCTGTATATATATATATATATATAAATATATAAAGGATCTTATGAGGATTTTAGAAAAGGTTTTAGGAACCTATGGATTTGGAAAGGCTCATGATTTTTGGGTAAAATCAATATGAGAATTTGGAAAGCCTAGTTTGAGAATTATCGATTTTGGAATAATGAATTTTGTGTAAAGGAGTTTTGTATGAGATCATACTAGGTGTATGATTTGAAGATACTATATGTGTATAGTATAAAATGTTTTGACGATGACTCTGGAAAAAAGGCGCTCCCTTGAAATGAACATCTCAGGAGTGCCACCGGGTGATGCTGCCTTGAGCCCCAAAGGGGGGTTCTAAAGTTGATCCTGTAAGGAGTCTGGACAAACTAGTTCCTGGGGATTTTAAGTAGAGTATACCATAACGAAAGTCGTGTGTGCCGCTGAGAGCCAACAGTCTGCGTTTGATTTTATATCGGTAGACTGCGACCTATGGTAACATAGCGAAAGTCGTGTGTGCCGCTGAGAGCTAACAGTCTGCGTTTGATTTTATATCGGTAGACTGCGATCTATGTAGGAGTGGAGAAGTTTCATTTCGACAGCGAAAATCAGAGGCCGTAAGATTCTGCAGTTACATGGACTTTTGCTGTGATGGTAACGTAACCCTGGAATGTAACTACGATCTGTTGTGGGATCCATGGTGTAATCGAGAGGCCGCGGAGAGCCTGTAGTTACATGGACTTTTGCTGTGATGGCAACGTAACCCTGGAATGTAACTGCGACCATGGATGGGGGGTGATAATTTCCAGAGCATTCTCACCAAAGATATTCCTCTATTTTCAAAAATATTCTCTAAAGTATTTTCATTGGATGTTGAAATGGGTCTCCTAAGTACTTATAGATTTTCAGTCGTACGCCTGATCAACGTATGACCGAATTTCTGTAAGAATAAGGATGGACTTATTGAAACATCGAGTTATAAAAATATTTTGGAAATATTATATAGATTTTAAAGTATTTTAAAATGATTAAAAAGTGATTTATCTAATTTTAAGTATTAAATAAGTTTTGTTTTCGTTTCTTTTCGAGGACGAAAAGATTCTAAGGGGAAGGAATGTAATAACCCGGATTTCTGGATATTTGTAATTGATAATATAATTGGACTAATTAATAGGAATACTGAATTGTAAATTGAATAAGTAAATCTAATAATAAATTTTTATTTGAAATCTCCTAATATAATTATAGTGGGAAAACTTATAATGTTCAAACAAATTTGATATGTGTTTGTTTAAGAATAAATATATAAGATTTTAAATTAAATTTGAATTTGAGATTGGAATCCAAGGATAAATATCTTAAAATAAAATTGGATTTAATAATAATGTATGTTTGATTTTAAATGGTAGATAAGTAGTTATATAATATTTTCTTTATAAGTTGTAAGGATAAATTAAGAAAATGTATTTACCAAATAAAAATTAAAGTATATGTATACCTGTATACAAATGTGTGTGTGTATATATATGATGATTAAAAAACTATTGTTTGGATTCAATATGGTAAATTGCAATAGCTATTCAAAGTAAACTCTATATTTTTCAGACCATAAGATAATTTTTTTTTTTGTATAAATATAAATGAATTTCTTCCTTTTAAACAATCAAATTATAAATATAAACTTATTCAATTTTTTTTATTTATTCTTTTGAATTTCAAAACATTGAATTCAAATTTAAATTAAATTATAAAACTTAAATTACATGTGTTAATCTTTTAGCATCTTAAAAGACATGTGTTAAGTTATAAAGCTATCTAAGTGACAAATGTTAAATTTGAACAAGTGTAATATTTAAATTTTCTTTTTTATTTTATTTTTATTACAATCAAAATCTACTTACATAAATGCATCTCTTCTCATTTCATATTCTTTTCTATTCTTCTTTTTTTCAAAATTTAAGATCTTCAGCCTAAGAGAAAATAAAAATCTACCAACTTATTCTTCAAAACAGAAAACAAAATAAGTTCTAATAAAATCTGAAAATCTCCTCAAAAAAAAACCATCTGAAATCAATCTTCCTCAAGTCTGAAATGCAAATCATCCATAAACCTGTAGCTCTTCAAAAGCATCAACCTGAAATCAAATTACAATTCAAATGCCTAAAATCATTCTGCATTTCTGTTTTGAAACAACATTTAAAAACTGCATGCAACAACAAAGTTCAATCAAAGCCTGCATTTTCCTTTCTCTGCTTTTTCTGGAAACTTGCATGCATCAGGGAGCAAGCATTTGCAAGGAAAACAAGATGAATTTTTAAAAAAAAAGAAAAAATCAAGACACAAGTTTTAAAAAAAAAGAAAAGCATGCATGAAACTGTAGAATCTGGAAGCAAAAGCATTTTAATGAAATCAGGTAGCCAAGCATTGTGCAAAAACAAGATCTAAAGTTTTTAAGAAAGAAAATAAGAGAAGCAACCTGAAGCTTTCATGGTGCTCTGCTAAAAATTTCGGTGAGTAAATTCTTAGGTCCTGAATATCTTGTTTTGTCATGAAATGAATCATTGAAGTATGCTATGAATTTTGTTGTCCATGTTGATAAAAATTGATTTTTGTATACATATGAGTATACTACCTGGGTTCATAATTTGGAACAAGCAAAAGTATCCCTCTGTTTCAACATTACAGGTTTTAAACCTGTTTTAAGAAATTCAAAACATCTAACTGGATGATTTTTAGATCTTAACCTCTAAATAAATTATGTTGTATGGGTGATAACTTCCTTTAAAATTTATTACTAAGTGAAATTGAAATGTGAACTTGCTGGAAATAATATGTGACAGCGAAAATTTAAATTCAAGTTGAGAAATTGATTTTAAATTTTCGAACTTTGGAATATATAAACTAATGTGAATTGTAAAATGGTAAATTTCTATAAACATTTCTTGATTTTTAGTTTGGGATAGGGGTGGATATTGTGAATTGGTCAAGAACTGTAATTTCATCAATTTGTGGCGATCGGGGAAACTTTGGATGCCGTGATCAAGGTGGAAGGAGGCTGGAGGTTTGATGAGTATCAGAAATATACTCACTTGAATTCTGGATGACCATGGTGGCAGAATGATGATGATCTAGGATTTTAGCAGTGTTTTGGTTTTGTCTGGGTTGTCGAAGCATTTCGTAGTCGCCGATGGATTATCGATGATCGGACCATGTTGAATAGAGGCGGGATAGTGTGGCGAAGCTCTGGACCATATCACGTGGTTTCTGGTGATCTGGGGTGCCGAAGCGAGGTGATTTGAGTTGATCGATGCTGCTTCAGGATTGGGCTAAATTTTTGATTTCGAAATTAGCGGATGATTCTGGGTGCAGTGTGGTCCGGAGGATAGAGGTTGACGACGTATACTTGTCGAAGGTTGAGGGATTGACCGGAGGGCGTCGGATAATGGGTGCATGTGCACGCTTATACAAGTATTTCTAGAAGATGGAGAAAGGGTTGAGGAAGAAGGTCGTTCCCGTGTTTAATCTCGAGTCGCTGCCGTGTTAGTCTCGAAGGAATGAGTTTCTCTAGTGACCCGGGATTTTACTCGAGCATTTTGACTTATGGCCCGAGTGATTTCTTAAGGGATCTGTTTTACTTTGTGTTTTTTAAGGGTGTACAAAGGAATCTGTAACCAGCTTCAATGCGAAAAGAATGAACAAGTTTTCTAAGCCTTGATCAAACAGGTTTTAAAAAAATTAGGGAAAGGAGGAGAAGAACTCGAGGGTGTACTCGAGTAGGGACTAGGTTTGAACCGAAGTGGGAAAAATTAAAGGATTTTAAGCTTTTTTTGGAAAATTTTGTAAAGCAAGGTTTAAAAAAAAAAAGAGAAAGAAAATCAAAGACTTTGATAACTTATTTCACAAAATAAAGTAAAGTGATAACAAGCTTCAAGTAAATTATTTAACAGCTTTTAAGTAATATAAATTAATGGGTAATTACTTAGTATGAGTGATGAAAGAGTAATTATTATGTGTAATTAGTTAAAGATAATTAACTAATGGAAGTAACTATGGGTTAGTTATTTAACTTGGGTAATTATGAAAATTTCTGCATGGAAATAAAATTAAGGGATGAGTAATTACTTAATGTAAGTAATTAATGGATTAATCTGTGGAAGGTTAATTAATTTGTAATTAAAGTTATTAATTAATAATTTAGTTTTACTAATTAATAATTAAGATATAATTGATTTGTTAATTAATGATTAATAAATAAATTATAAAAATAATTATGGAATAATTAATTTGTATTAAGAGATGTTGATTAATAATTAAGGTTATTAATCAATAGTTGATGGTTAATTTATCAGTTAATTAGAGGATAATTAATTGATTATAAAGTAATTAAGGATTGATTACTTTGTATTAAAGAAGAATAATTAATAATTGAGGTTTACTAATTGATAACTAAAGGATAATTAATCTATAATTAGAGATTAATTGGTTGATTGATAAGGAAATCAAGGAGCAATGAATTAATTAAATGATTGTAAATTAATTAATGGTTAATTAAGCAGGATTAGATGATTAATTATGATATGAATTGATAATGCTTTCTTATGGATGATTGTTGTTGAATAAATTGAATGATATCTATTGCATGATATACTGTGACATTTTATTGATATGGTATTGGTTACATCAATGATAAATGGGTGATGTTTATCTATGTTATTGCTGTATAAAAGTGACATCTAGTAGTTGAATTTAATCACTTGAATAACTTGGGTTAAGATGACATTGAATTCGAAGAGACCGGAGTCGGGTATTAGTAAATACCCGAAACCACTTCGATTCTTTATAAATTGATATGTGAAATTAGTAGATTGGAATGGAATGATTTAAGTGGATTGGACCATTTGATCTAAGTTTTGGTATTCAGAAATTGATATGATGTAAGTGATGTCTATAACGACCTGTGAAGTTGTAAATTGATACAAGTTACCCGGGTTTATATAAGTAGTATGCTTTTGTATTCCATGTTTGTAGGGGTTTACTCACGCTGGTTTCCAGCCTGACCCGGGTGTTACTTTGATGTAATGCTCGGGTCAGACCGAGTATTGCAGATTTTCAGGTAAGGACGTTCTGGAGCTCAAGAGACAAGCTGGATGACAGGAAGTATGGAGAGAATTCTGCTGTGTATATTATTATTATCTATCTGGGACGAGTTATTTTAACTGTCCAGTGATTGGTAATGGTTGTAACTCTGATGTATAAAATATAAGTGTACTGATACAGTTCTTCTTTGTAAAACTATTATTTATGTGATATTATATTTTGATCCGCTGCGAATGTAAGGTTTCCGTGTTTGGGTGTTTCTGTTTTCTTCTTTTTCTTCTATCTCTTTCTTCTTTTCTTAACTATCTGGAAATTTCGGGATCGGAATTTTCGGGTCGTTACAGGTGTTGTGGCTCTGGTAGCGATATAGGTGGTGCGTCAGATGACAAAGAAATATTCATCCACTTAATGGTGGTCCGGTCGATGGCGGGAGGGATCTTCCTCACTACTTGCTCTCTGCTTAAATTTACCTCGTAATGCCTAAACACTTGAGTGAGCAAGTGGCAATTTGGGAAGTGAGTCTTGGAGTACCATGTAACAACCCGCATATTTACGATTGTATATTTGAATATTTTATTTAAATATAGCATAGCTAGTCGGATTTTAGTCTGAAATGCTACTTTTTGCAAATAGTCGAATAGGACTGGAGACCTCTTCCATTGATTTCAAAACGACGTTTGCGACCTTTTTGAGTATAAACATCGATATGTTTGGAGTTAGCTAGAATTTCGAACTTTTCACTTAGGGCTTTGGGTTTAGGTTTGGGTTTCAGCCCAATAACCCAACACATCTTATATCCTAACTCCACCCCCTCTCCTCTTCATTCATACTGCACCCTCTCTCCTCTTCATTCATTCTAATATTTCCTAACACTTCAAGCTTTATAAAAATGGGGGAAGAGAAAAGAGATTAGAAAATCCTAAACCCTAGTTTCTTTGCAAATTCAAGTTCTAGCTCCAAAATCAAAGAGAAGCTTAGGTAAGCATCTTCTTCTTCTTTTCCATCTAAATCTCTCTCCAATTTTAGAAATTTCCCATAACCTAATTTGGGAAATTATTGCTTCTAGACTTAGATTTGAGTTTCTAGAGTTGAAGTTGAAGAGTAGTTGATCTTCCTTTGCTTTCAAGCTTCTCCTTCATTGTTTTTGGGTTTAAAGGTGAGTTTTTTGAACTCACATCTATGTCTATATCTTTGATAGTTGTTAGGTAGTGATTCCCAACATCTATTCCTTGTTCATTTGATTTGGATTGAATTGGTTTTATGAATATTCCAATTTTTGGTGTTTTGAAGTTAAATCTTTAAAAATCTTAGCTTTGATGGATGATCATGCTTTTGGTGGCGTATCGAAGAGCCTATAGGGCTGGGTTGCCGACTGGCGTAAACCCCTAGCGCCCATCGGTCAACCGATCGCAAATTGTTTGGGATTTTTTCCCTTGGGGGCTAGGTTGAGAATACTGAAATTCCCAGTTCAGTCGACTGAATCAGGAAGTTATTCGACTGAACCGAACCCAGTAATTTTCCTGCGCCAATATCAGTCGCCCGATCCTCTGGGTCAGTCGACTGAACCTGAAAACCGAAAGTTTAGAGGCATGATTCAGTCGACCGACTATCCAGGTTCAGTGGGCTGAACCTGGAAACTGAAATTTTGTAGGATTTGTGTCAGTCGACTGACCACCCTGGTCCAGTCGGCTGAATCTGTTGTGCCTATTTTGCCTTTTGTGTTTGAATTTCCAATTTTTAATCGATTCTTGTCTCTCCAATTTGTTGTTATCACCTTTGTTGACTTTGATAACTTCTTTTTTGGGATTTTTGAGGAATATTCATTTTGGTGGATTTGGTATTGATTTCTTTGGATTATTTTACGTCTTCGAATGTGCATTTTTGGTCTTTGATTGTTTTTACAATCAATTTTGTGATTTGTCACTTTAAAATACAAAGGTTTCTATACTAATAGTAAATATTCAAACTCTTTCTCAAATATGATTTCAACTCTATCTTTAATACAAAGCTTGTTTATAAAACTGTTTTCCAATCCATTAGTATACACAAACCTTTACCTCATTCATTTGAGAAATCTAATTAAACGGCTTAGTAAAACTAGTGGTATGAAACGCTTGCGTTTTCTTAGTCGATTAATTTTTGGACTTGTTCGATTGAAACTCTTGTGACAACTTTCGAGTGGAGATCTACAATTTGTTCGTAAATATTTAAGTTAAGTCAGTGGTTATGGGACATGAAGCTAAACTCATTTATTTACTAGCTTAGTGTAATTGACACTTGTTGATGGTCGATGATGATCATTTTGTGGATTAGACTAGCGATGTGCGATGTCTCTTTGTTCGCTGAGGGACTGTACCCTGTTTGTGGAGTTTCGGCTCAAATTGGTGGGGTAGCGACCCATGGTCTTCGAGCCGTTTGTGGAGCTTCGGCTCAAACTGATGGTTAGCGACCATGGAATAGCATCTCATTTGTGATACACGTGTTGGTGAGTTTTCATGCTCCCGTTTGTGATAGGCCTCCCCCTTTTGATTTTTGGATTTCTAGTTGATGATTTCTAGAATTTGTGATTCACCAATTTTGTGATTGGCGTTGATATTTTTGTCAATATTTGTGGTATGGTGAATAAAAATAAGAATACGACATTCTTTTTGATGTTATGAGATTCTTGAGATATTGTATGATTTTAATTGTTATTTAATGTATACTTGTCGCAGTATGACATTATTGTTATCATACGTTTTTGTCATATCCCTTATTCTATCTCATTTTATCTGATATTTATAGCTAGACTGATCTATTTATTATTTTCTTTTTAAACAATACTCGGGTCAAACCGAGATGTTACAGGTGCTTCTTCTTGACTCATCCTCTGGGAACATTATCTGACTTTTGACTAACTACTCTAGTTTAGTAGTTTTTGTTGTTACACATACGAGATAGAGACTCCTTGTTGTATACATATTCTTTTGTATAACATTTGTATCTATTCTTTTGTGATATCGTGGATCTTGTTTGACCACTACTCTGATGTACACTTCTATGTGTTATATTCATATATGTTTCCGCCTTTGTGATATGGATATCTGTGACTGATTTATGTTATGCTTATTTCTATATTTGTTTTCGAAGATCATATAGCCACTGTGTAGTAGCTTTGAGTGAGTATCGGTATGTCAGATTTGCATGTTATACTATCTGACATATCGGTGCTCGCACAAAGTAATTACATGGATGGTTGCTCCTCAACAGCCTTATTCTTCGTACTAGTTGACGACATTACTCCGTGATGTCCTTGGCTGGCGTGAGTATAAAGGTGGGGTGTCATAGCTTGGTATCAGATCCAATCTTCGGAACAATGTAGAATAATCAAGCAAGGATCATTGTCCTAAGTCCTTCTTAGGAGTCATGCTTTAGGATTTATCCGAGTCATAGGACCCGTTCTATCCTATTTTCTTTTATGATACCTTGTTTTATCAATCATGATTGTTTGATATTCATTTTGTGAATAACCTTTTTCTTTTTCTTTCTTTCTTTCTTAAAGAAAAGAAATGGTTAGACCAGGCCGTCCCAGCGTTGGTCAATCTAGTGCTACTCCTCAGGATAGAGTATATATGTCTGCCCAACATCTTCCAGATCTTGTAAAAAATGCTCGGACCCATTCCAGAGCCTACTCACCCAAAATCCAGATTTGCATGCCTATGCAATGATTATACAAATTTGGGTGGAAAGCCATTCAAGGGTTCCGAGGGTGTTATCGAGGTCCAACCTTGGCTTAGAACATAATATCGCATCTTTTCTCGCATGAATCTTACTGATCTTCATCGAGTCCAAGTGGCTTCTAGCATGCTCCAAGAAAAAGCATTAGATTGGTATGAGCTTTTGATTTCTGAAATTATTGAAGTGGATCTTACTTGGGAGCGATTCCGCGAAAGATTTGAATCGAAGTTTGTACCAGAAGCTGAAAAAGTGACTTTGGCCCGTCGTTTTATCGACCTTGTTCATGGTGAATCTTCTGTGGCAGATTATGTCGCATCTTTTGAATCCCTCTCAAAATATGGGGTCGAGTATGTAAATACCCCATTAAAGAAAAATCAAAGTTTCGTTTAAGGCTTGAATAAGAATCTCAAAAAGCCTTTACTTATGAAACTGGAAGTTTCTTTTGATCAACTTGTTGATATCGCTCTTCGACTTGAAGAGGTAGATAAAGAGAGTGATGTTGAAGTTGGGAGTGTCAAACCGAACTTCAACAACGACAAGAAGAGGCCTAATAAGTTCAAAGGTCCTTATCCCAACAAGAAAGAGAAACAAGTAGCAAAGACTCCTACTTCTAGCCGTGGAGAATGCTACAATTGTGGTTCTAAGGACCATTATGCAAATATGTGTTCAAAGCCCCTTACTTGTCGCTATTCGGGCCATTATATATCTTCATGTCCCAAACTTCAAAGCATGAAGGAGGGAAAGCTAAATATGGTGCAAGCCCCTAGTAACACATCTCGTGGTCAAGGTATTCTCATTATATCCTTGATGGCATTATTATGTTTCGTGATCATCCTACTCGAGTTCTTTTTGATACGGGTGCAACCCATTCTTTTATATCAAAAGAGCTTGTTGATACTTTTTCCTTGAGTGTTATGACTTTAATGACTTCTTTGAGGATTGCAAATACAGTTGGTGGATCCACAACACTTAGTTTGCTTTGTAAAGATGTTGAGATTATTTTATGCGATTTTTCTTTCCAAGCCGATTTGCATGTCATGTTACTTAGGCTTTGGAATGATTTTGGGAATGGATTGGCTTAACCATTGTGAAGCCCATATCCTTTGTTCCGAGAGGACTGTTCATCTTCGACATCCTCTATCTGTTAAGCAGATTTCTATTGTTCTTAAAGATTCGGATTCCAGTTTGGCAGCATCCTTGTATTCTTTAAATCCTCATGATGACGATAAAAATGATGAGGAAGACATCATTTCTCTTATTCACATTGTTTGTGAATTTTCCGACATATTTGAGCCCGTTTTAGGATTATCACTTAAGCGAGCAATTGACTTTAGAATTAATCTAATCCCTGGAGCTCTACCTATCACTCGTCCTCCTTATCGTATGTCCAATAAAGAAAATGAGGAGATGCATAAGCAATTGTTCGAATTGGAAGAGAAGCAATTATTCATTCTAGTTCCTCTCCTTGGGGAGCTTCAGCTATTTTTGTGAAGAAATCCGATGGTACACTTAGGATTTGTGTTGACTACCGCAAGCTTAATGATCTTACCATTAAGTATAAATATCCTTTACCTTGGATTGATGATTTATTTGACCAAGTTTGCGGTGCTAGAGTCTTTTCACGGTTAGACTTAGCAACCAGTTTTCATCAGCTTCGTATTGCAGAGGATAGCATTCCTTTGACATCGTTCTATACTCTCTATGGATCTTATGATTGGCTAGTTATGCCATTTTGTTTAACGAATGCTCCAACCTACTTCGTTGACCTTATGAATCGAGATTTTAAAGACTTCCTCCATCGATTTGTTCTCATCTTTATAGATGATATTCTTGTTTATTCTAAAACCGAGGATGAGAAAGAAAAGCATCTTCGGATTGTGTTGGAAACTTTTAGGAGCAATCAATTGAAAGCAAAATTTTCTAAGCGCCACTTTTGGCAATCTCGTGTGGAATTTCTCGGTCATATTATTTCCGAATCCGAAATTTCCGTAGATCCTTCAAAGATTGAAGCGATTCAAAATTGGATGAGACCGGAGAGTGTGACGGAAATCCGTAGTTTTCTCAGATTGGCTGGTTATTACCGTCGTTTCATAAAAGACTTTTCAAAAATTTCCGTGCCTTTTACTAGTTTGACAAAGAAGGGAGTTAAATACATTTGGTCGGAAAAATGTGAAGCTTCTTTTCAGAAATTAAAAGAACTCCTTTCCGATGCTCCTATTCTTGTGATTCTCGAAGGGAACCAAGATTTTATTGTTTATACCAATGCTAGTTGTGCTGGTTTGGGAGCCGTTCTTATGCAAAGGGAACGTGTTATTGCTTATGCTTCTAGGTAATTAAAGCCTGCCGAGACTAGATATGCCACTCATGATTTAGAGTCCGCAGCTATTGTTTTTGCCCTTCGAATTTGGCATCATTATCTTTTGGGAGAAAAATTCATTCTACACCGATCATAAATCTTTGAAGTATTTATTTTTTCAAAAGGAACTTAATTCAACAGCGTTGGCTCGGTTCCTTTCATCTTATGATCTTGATATTCTTTATACTCCCGGAAAGTGAAATCGTTTTGCCGATGCCCTTAGTCGTAAGCAGCAAGCGGTTGTTTCCATGACGATATCCGAATGGAATGATCTCGAGACTCTGTCCACTTGTGAGATTCAAGATCGTGAATCCGATTTATATTCATCTATTGTTTTATGTAGCCTTGAGGCACATCCTTCTCTTTTAGACCGTATTCTTGAAGCTCAAAAGCTAGATCCCGAATTGGCCCTTCTTAGCCAAAGTTGTAGGGATAAAGTCGATGTTGAATGATTGAAAGACTTTGATATTGATGCTCGTGGCGGTATTCAAAAATTTGGTAGACTCATCGCGCCAAATATTAGTGATCTTCGTAAAGACATTTTAGAAGATTCTTGTCGTTCTAAATTTACCATTTATCCCGATAGTAGTAAAATGTATGCAGATATGAAGCGAGTTTATTATTGGGATGGAATGAAATCTGATATCGCTAACTTTGTTAGGCGTTGCATGACTTGCCAACTCGTTATGGCTGAGCATCAAAGGCCCCGTGGGTTATTGCAACCTTTGGACATTCCAATTTGGAAGTGGGACCAAATTTCCATGGATTTTATTGGCGGTGTTCCCCGTTCCCGTTCAGGCCATGATAGTTTATTGGATGATAGTTAATGGACTTATAAAATCCACCCATTTAATTACCGTTCGGTCTAATCGGACCGTACCTCTTTTGGCCAAACTCTTTGTTAAAGAAATTGTAAATTGTACGGAGTTCCTACTTCTATTGTTAGTGATCATGATCCATTGTTTACTAATGAATTTTGGAAGAGTCTTCAAAAAGCTTCGGGTACAAAGCTTAATTTTAGCACCGCTTATCATCCTCAGTCCGATGGACAAACCGAGCGTGTGAATCAAACTCCTGAAGATCTTCTTCGTGCATATGTTCATTATTTTGGTGGAAGTTGGGAAGATCACATTTCTCTTGTCGAGTTTTCCTATAGTAATTGCTTCCAATCTTGCATTGGTATGGCACCTTTTGAGGTACTCTATGGAAGGCCATGCCGATCTCCTTCTTGTTGGCTTGAGGCCGGTGAGAAGCTGGTTTTAGGTCTAGATTTTATTCGTGATTCCACAGAAAAGATTGACCTTATTCGTCATAGGACGAAAGATGCTCAAATTAGACAAAATTCCTATGTAGATAGTCGAAGAAGGAAATTAGAATTTTCTGTGGGAGATTTGGTGTTTATTCGTGTTACACCTATAAAGGGTGTTGTGCGTTTCAGTCGATCGGGAAAATTAGCACCTCGATATATTGGTCAATTTCCCATCACTGAATGTATTGGTTCCGTGGCTTATCGTCTTTTATTACCGGCTCAGTTTTCTGCTATTCATGATGTATTTCACGTCTCTCAACTACGGAAATGCCTTCGAGATTCCGATTCTATTCTTGAGCCCGGTGTTGTGGAAGAAATTGAAGTATCGCCTAATTTGACTTATGAGCAACATCCTATTCGTATTATTGCTTCGGAGGTAAAACGCCATTGATATAAAGATGTCCCTCTTGTGAAAGTTCAATGGTCCTCAAATCCTAAGGATTGTTCTTGGGAATCTAGAGAATTCATTGAGCGAACACATCCGGACTTACTCTCTCGTGCTCTTTGAAGTGAACTTTTTACTTCAAACTTCTTATGCGTTGATATGCTTTTATGGTTGTTACTCTTTATTTTTCTTCTTAAATATTACGAGAAATTAATTTCTTTAAGGAGGGGAGTCTATAACAACCCATATATTTACGATTGTATATTTATTTTATTTAAATATCGCATCATTAGTCGGATTTTAGTCCGAAATGCCACGTTTTGCAAACAGCCGAATTGGGACTCAAGACCTCTTCCATTGAGTTTAAAATGACGTTTGCGACCTTTTTGAGTATAAATATCGATATGTTTGGAGTTAGCTAGAATTTCGACCTTTTCACTTAGGGCTTTGGGTTTGAGTTTGGGTTTCAGCCCACTAACCCAACTCATCTTATATCCTAACTTCCCCCCCTCTCCTCTTCATTCATTCTAGTATTTCCTAACGCTTCAAGCTTTAGAAAAATGGGGGAAGAGAAAAGAGATTAGAAAATCCTAAGCCCTAGTTTCTTTGCAAATTCTAGTTCTAGCTCCAAAATCATAGAGAAGCTTAGGTAAGCATCTCCTTATTCTTCTTCATCTCAATCTCTCTTCAATTTCAGAAATTTCCTATAACCTAATTTAGAAAATTATTGCTTCTAGACTTAGATTGGAGTTTCTAGAGTTGAAGTTGAAGTGTAGTTGATCTTCCTTTGCTTTCAAGCATCTCCTTCATTGTTTTTGAGTTTAAAGGTGAGTCTTTTTGAACTCACAACTATGTTTACATCTTGGATAGTTGTTAGGGAGTGATTCCTAACATCTATTCCTTGTTCATTTGCTTTGGATTGAATTGGTTTTATGAATATTTCAATTTTTTGTGTTTTGAAGTTAAATCTTTAAAAATCTTAGCTTTGATGTTTGATCATGCTTTTGGTGGCGTATCGATGAGCCTATAGGGCTGGGTTGCAGATTGGCATAAACCCGTAGCGCCCATCACTCGACCGATCGCAAATTGTTTAGGATTTTGCCCCTTGGGGGCAAGGCTGAGAATACTGGAATTTCCATTTCAGTCGACTGAACCAGGAAGTCAGTCGACTGAACCGAACCCAGGAATCTTCCTGGGCCAGTATCAGTCGACTGACCACTCTGCGTCAGTCGACTGAGCCTGGAAACCGTAAGTTTCCAGGCGTGATTCAGTCGACCGACCACCCAGGTTCAGTCGACTGAACCTGGAAACAGAAAGTTTCTAGGATTTGTGTCAGTCGACTGACCACCCAGCTCCAATCGCCTGAATCCGCTGTCTCTGCCTATTTTGCCCTTTTGTGTTTGAATTTCCAATTTTTGATCGATTCTTGTTTCTCCAATTTTTTGTTATCACCTTTGTTGACTTTGATAACTTCTTTTTAGGGATTTTTAGGGAATATCCGTTTTGATGGATTTGATATCGATTTCTTTGGATTTAATTCGCGTCTTCGAATGTGAATTTTTGGTGATTGATTGTTTTTACAATCAATTTTGTGATTTGTCACTTTAAAATAAAAAGGTTTCTATACTAATAGTAAATATTCAAACTCTTTCTCAAATATGATTTCAACTCTATTTTTAATACAAAGCTTGTTTATAAAACTATTTTCCAATCTATTAGTGTACACAAACCTTTACCTCATTCGTTTGAGAAATCTAATTAAACGGCTTAGTAAAACTAGTGGTATGAAACGCTTGCGTTTACTTTGTCAGTTAATTTTTGGACTTGTTCGATTGAAACTCTTGTGACAACTTTCAAGTGGAGATCTACAATTTGTTCGTAAGTATTTAAGTTAAGCCAGTGGTTATGGGACATGAAGCTAAACTCATTTATTTACTAGCTTAGTGTAATTGACACTTTTTGATGGCCGATGATGATCATTTTGTGGATTAGACTAGCGACGCGCGATGTCTCTTTGTTCGTGTGGGGGACTGTACACCGTTTGTGGAGTTTCGGCTCAAGTTGGTGGGGTAGCGACCCATGGTCTTCGGTCCATTTGTGGAGCTTCGGCTCAAAGGTCTTCGGGCCGTTTGTGGAGCTTCCACTCAAATTGATGGTTAGCGACTATGGAATAGCGTTCCTTTTTTGATACACGTGTTGGTGAGTTTTCATGCTCCCGTTTGTGATAAGCCTCCCCCTTTTATGATTTCTGGATTTCTAGTTGTTGATTTCTAGAATTTGTGATTCACCAATTTTGTGATTGGCATTGATATTTTTGTCAATATTTGTGGTATGGTGAATAAAAATAGGAATATGACATTCTTTTTGATGTTATGAGATTCTTCACATATTGTATGATTTTAGTTGTTATTTAATGTATACTTGTCGTAATATGGCATTATTATTATCATACCTTTTTGTCATATCCCTTATTCTATCTCATTTTATCTGATATTTATAGCTAGACTAATCCGTTTATTATTTTCTTATTAAATAATACTCGAGTCAGATCGAGATGTTACAAGTGCTTCTGCTTGACTCATCTTCTGGGAACATTATCTGACTTTTGACTAACTACTCTAGTTTAGTAGTTTTTTTTGTTATACATACGAGATAGAGACTCTTGATGTATACATATTCTTTTATGTAGCACTTGTATCTATTCTTTTGTGATATTGTGGATTTTGTTTGACAACTACTATGATATACACTTCTATGTGTTATATTCATTTTTTTTTCGCCTTTGTGATATGGATATCTGTGACTGATTTGTGTTATGCTTATTTCTATTTTTGTTTCCGAAGATCATATAGCCACTGTGTAGTTGCTTTGAGTGAGTATCGGTATGTCGAATTTGCATGTTATACTATCTGACATATCGGTGCTCGCACAAAGTAATTACACGGATGGTCACTCCTCAACAGCCTTATTCTTCGTGCTAGTTGATGGCATTACTCTATAGTGTCCTTGGCTAGCATGAGTATAGAGGTGGGGCATCAGATATCAATCCCTGATCGACCATATGGAACATCAAGACACGAGCCCAATTGATGACTATGTCGCCAATTATGGCATAGGCGGCCTTCTACACTAAGGTGTAGATCTGGTCAAGGCTCTCCATCTTCAGAATGTTGTTATGCTGAATGATGCGCACGACGAGACGGGTACCGGTCGCAAATTATCGGTCCTCCAATCACCGACATTTCCCAGCAAGATCACCATCTAACATCTCAACCCAAGCTCCCTTCACCTCGACACATTGTAGCTGTTACCATCATCGAAATTCCACGCTATCTATGTATCAAAAAGATGGATGCAGCATGGGTAACATTCCCCCTCATAAGTCTCAAAGCGGAAGATCGGTGCAAGTCCTACCATGGCAAAAAGAGAGCAGCGAAATCTGCGAACTTCACTGGTCGTCCTTAAAGGAAATAAAGTCTACCTTTCTAAGATAGGTGGCAATTTTTCACTCGCTCCAGTCAAGCCAAGCAGCTTCTTACAGAGTAAGGCCGGCATGACAAGAAGAAGACCCTCCGGTGCGTGACGCTTCCATGGGCTGAGTGGCGGTTGGAAAAGGGAGAAAAGTGTTTAGATCAGAAGTAGAGGTGGGGAAGATCTGACGCGCAAGGATTTTTGCGTCGGTTGGTGGAGGAATGGAGGAGAGAGGCTTTGGTTAAGTGGAGGAAGGGGGAGATGAAATTGGGTTCGACAAAAAATCGAAGAGGAGGAAGAAAGTGAGGGTGGGGCGATGGTTGAATGTTTGTACGTGACTTATAGTCGCATTCCAGGTTCGGGTTTGGCCCAAATCCACCTAACGGTCGGCCTCTACGTTCGACCGCTTAGTAGACCGCTAGCCTCGATTTGGGCGCGGCCTGAACCTGGACCCAATAGGGCCGGTTAAATTAATTAAAATTCCAACGATCATTCCGCACACCATCTTTAGCTTAAACCTTCTAGAAAAAAACCTATCTTCCACATGATGGTATCCACCTTACCGTGTAGACCTCTCCTCGGAGAATGCGATAGCCTTTGGAAAATAGTTGCAACCAACAATACTTCTAAGAACCCGAAAATATTCCAGCTACTATTTCCTACCTACTTCGTACGGAAATATTTTGTCCAATAGCTGGTGGGTTTAACAACACTTCAAACTACATACCCCAATAAAGTTGATATCATTCCTATTTTTTCCTTACCTTAAAAAGAGGAAATATGAAAACTCTCGGTTTTATAAACCGAAAAATCACCGAGCATAGTATATGCTCATTTATGCTCGTTTCTAAATAACAGAAAACATTTCATACCAAAACTTCCCTTAAAAGTCAAAGTTATAAATATATGCATATAAATATTTAAGGATTTTAAAGAATTAATCTTTTATAAACTAAAAGTCTCTTAGCACAACCAACTTAGTGGTATACGTGTTTCCTTGAAAATTAAAATTTTGAAACTTTTCCAGAACAAAATTTCCAAAATAAATGTGATATCCCGGAAATTTGGGACAATATCAATTTAATAATCTACATTAAAAATTAAATTGATTTGATAATATTTGTCAATAATTTAATAATCTTCTTATAAATAATTATTTAACCGATAATTTATCTTTTAGAAGTTAATCAAATTGCCTTCTATTTATAATGTATATATCTGTATATATATTGTACATGGAAAATCTTTGTTTTAATTTAATAAATAGATATGTTTTCTAATTCTAATATTTTTGATAATTTAGAAATGTGATACTTAAGCTATTTAATAAATGATTATATGATTTTAAAATTTAAGTTTAGTTTGTTTAAAATAAATTTTAGCTTACATTTAAATTTAGCTTGATAAAAATAAACAGTTTATAAAGAGATAAATTCTTTTATAAATTATTTGACTTAATAATGAGCTCTATTAATTATGTAAATGTTTACAAATGAATTTTTAATAATGTCAACTTTATTTATATGTGTGTTTGAATGAAATTTATGATTTGAAAATTAAAAATAAAGGTTTAAAAATGTTCAAATTAAAATAAACATTTATTAATTTTAATATAAGTATAAAGTAAAATAATAGTAAGCAATCAAATATTGGTTAGTCTATGTTAAAAATAATAAAAGAAAAATAAAAGTAAAAACATACGCTAGAAAATAGAATTAAATACCTAAGACTAAGTCATAGCAAAGAAAAATATAAGGTCTGTAAGAAATTTATAGTGCAAGCTAATGCAAAAGAAAATTCAAAATACATATTTGTAAGTATACAAGACAAAATGATTGAAGTATGCAGGCAGAATAATAATAAAAAAAAGAAAAGAAACAAGTATGCAAAGCTAAACAAAATTTCTTCATTCTAGTCAAATGAAATTAGTCAAAGTCTAAGATGTGTATTATAGTTTGAACAAGAAACAAATAAAACAAATATTTATAAAACATGTAGCTTCATATACAAGCTAAAGTGTGTCTACAGAATTGTACACTTACACAGCTGTATATAATTATAATTATGTTCACTAATAGAGAAACCAAGCATTAATCACTATCTTATCAGAACATAATTTTGTCAATTCAAGTGTATACTAGTATCTGGCCTGATTAAAAATTTTTGTACCTGCAAAGAAATTGTTGTCCCAGTTATCACCTTCCCCTATAACCTTCTTCATATACATGCTTTCTAATTCGTTCAGCATAGTCTTTCATAGCAAAACACTTATATTTTAATAACTGAAGAATCACTGTAAAGTCAAAGCAGAAACATTTTACAGTTTCAGTTTTAAAGAATTAGCAGTGCAAAGCAAGATTTCTCTGTCTCTTCCAAATACAATTGTGAGTAACACTTTTAATTTTCTTAAGTTTTTTTTAAAACCTGTTACATGCAAATATGTGAATGCCTGAATATACTGAATGAATATTTATATATCCATTTTTGCTCTGGATTATTGTGAAATGGAAATTATAGTATGTTTAAGCCTGTAGATCCAAACTGTTCAATTACAAACTTGCTTTGTTTTTTTCCATTGCTGTGAGTAACATCATCTTTGAGGTTTAAATTTTAGCTATGGTTGCTTGGTTGATGTCTGTAATATATATATACTGTTTGTGTTTGTGATATCTCTGTATAACTATTTCTGCAACTTTCTGTTCTTACTTCAAGTATCAGGGTGATTTAAAAGTCATCATCTTTTTACTTCCTTACTGATTTGGATTAGGACTTAGTCTAAAAATTTTTGAATTAGCATAAATGGATGGTTAAAGTTTATAAGAAAGATAGATACATATTTGAGTAAGCCTGAAAAGAAAATAAAATGAAGTAACAGAACAAATTATAAAACAAGTCAAAACTTCAGTTGTCATGATCCATCAATTCAAGTTTATGAACTTATTACTACATCAAAATTAGGATTTTTAAAACTTAAATTACATTTTTTAGTTGAGCTATGAACATGCTTTACTGGGTTGAACCATTCAAGCAAGTTGGGTTGTCTCTGGAAGTGTAGTTGATCGGAGGGTTTAAAGATTGTTTTGAAGTTAGTTGGATGGTCGGTGAGGCCGGTAAAATTGTCAGGAAGTTCATCTATGACCGGAGGTGACGGTGGTTGCGAGCTTTATCTCCTAGACCTAGTTTTGCCTATGCCTGGAAACTTGGTCGTTTCGGGGCCAAGAAAGGATCGAGTTCGAGGAAACTCTGGGGCATGGTTGTGGGGGTATGGTAGAAGCTGTAGCCAGAGGCGGTGGTACTCCAGTGGTCGGAGTTTGAAGAGCGGGGAGGTTTCAGGTTTTGGGCTGTGTTTGTTGGTGTTCCAGGTTGTAGAGGAGAATGCTTGTTTTTGTTTTTGAGCTAGTGGTTAGTTTCTGGGGGTTGTGTCTGGATCTGGGGGTGACTGGCGTCGTGTGGGGGTGCTAGGGGATGGCCGGAGTTGGCTGGGGTCACGGTGCACGTGCACCGTGCCAGTGAAGTATGGTGGTGCTGATTTCTTGGTGTGCAGAGTTTGGCCTGAGGGAATACTCGAGTAACTTGAGTAAATGACTCGAAGCAAGGTGGTGGAAGACTCGAAGCACTGAAGAGGGTTGGTGTTTTGGTGGTTCCAGTTTTGTTTGGCCTCAGTTTTTAGTATGCAGGGTTTTTGACTCGGGGAAGTCTCGAGTAAATTTCATTTTTTCTCGAAGCACAGAGCTAGTTGACCCGAAGCAATTTGTTTGGGTTCAGGTGGAAGTTCAAATTCCTACAGGTTGTGTAAACACCTGTACATTTAAAATTTAAACCAAATTTAAAGAAAAATTAATTGTAAGTTAGTTGAAATCATGATGTATTTGAATTTTAAGTTGTCAACTAAGATTTAACAAAGTCTAAATCTAATTAGAAGTATGAATTCAAATTTATGTTTTAAATCTAAAATGCAGTTTTTAATACTAAAATGAGTTTCAGGTTTTAAAACCTGATAGTTTCCAGATTTTCAAAGTTAGACCTGAAACAAAATGTTGCAGCAGTCAATTAGAATGTTTAAAGGTATTGATTCAAATGGATGTTTGAATTTTAAAAGTTTAAATTGGATTTGGATGTGAAAAGTCAGTTTTCAATTCAAGTTTTGTTTAGGAAGTTAAATCAAAAGTTTGGAATTAAAGATAACTTGATTCAAGATCACCTAGAATTCAATCTGAAAATTTAAATCAGCTTGAATATGAATGTTTTAAAAATAAGTTCAAATAAAATAGTTTTGAAACGTAAATTTGTTTCAAATAAAATTTACTTGATTTTGAGAATTCTTTAATTAAAGATTTTTGAATGAAAAGTAAATAAATTGTTTAACTTGAGATTTGCAAGTTAAATATTAATGTATTTTGGAAATTTAAATTTGAATTAAGATTCAAGGAGTTTAAATTAAAAGATTACTTATATAAGTTCATATGTAAATAATAAATGTTATTTACATTTATTTAAAAAGATCTTAAAGTGAATTTAAATTATAGACATTTGAATCTTCAATTCAAATGATATTTGAATGCAAATTTAAAATGTGATGTTAATAATCATTTATTAAGAAATAAATTATCTTGAGAATAATAGTGTAATTAAGGAATGACTTATGTATTTAAGTTAATAATTTAAATTGATTTATAAATAAAGGTCAATTAAGAAGTAAATTAAGAAATATTATTAAATGTAGACAACTAACTAAAGATCTTTAATTTATTAATATATATGATTAACTTTGGATAATTAATTAGATTAATTAGGTAATTCTTGATGAAAGTAATTGAGAGATTAATTACTTATGGTAATTAATTTTGATAAGATGATTAATTTAAGTTAGTTAATTTATTTTAATTAATTTAAAGAAATCATTTACTAAATTGATTGATTACTGGTGAATGCAATGGAGCATAAAGAAAGTAATTAATATTAATTACTGAATGTAATTAGTGAAAGATGATATATTAAATAAAAATTTGGATGATTACTTTTGAAATTAATCAGAGGATTAATTAATGGAGATAATTAATTAGGGGATAACTAATTTAAGTAATTAATGATAGTTAATTACTGGTTGATATTAATCAAGGATGATTAATAATTGTGTTTAGTTAAGGATTAATTGCTTAATGTAATCGATTTAAATAAATGTAATTAATTATAAATGAAGTAATTAAAAGTTAATTACTGGGAATAATTTATAAGAATTAATTTGTAAAATTTATTAAAGACTAATTACTTATTGTAATTAGAAAATGATTAATTAGAGGAGTTAATCAAGATAAATATATAGAGATAAATTAATTTGTATAAAATTTAATGATTGGTAGTATAAGCAGGATTTATGAATGAAGTAATTAATTTAATTTACTTTAAATTAATCAGATATAGAAGTAGTTAATTTAATTCATTTTAAATTAATTACAAATGGTATGTATATAAATCATTGCTTATGAATGAATGATATTGATATTTCATTTGGTATGAGATGGGTAATATCTTATGATGCTTGGTTTAAGTAGGATAATATTTAATTATTTGATGGATGGTAATTTTGATTATCTGTATGTGAGATGATGTGATTATTTATTGTGATATTATGAATTATCCATCTGTGTGTATATTGATTATGTTGAATTAAACTGTTAAGACTAAATAGACAACTTGGCCCTAAAAGACACGTTTTGGATTTCGATGAGACCGGGATCGGGTTTTTCGCATTAGGAACATCCGAAAACCACATCGTTTCCAAATTAACGATAGGTCGTGAATCTGAAGTGAAGATGAAGAATCAGAGTGCAAGGGTTATCGTCGTTAACTCTGTGGGTGATTCCAAAACGAGTGTAACGGGATAATGCCTTCGGTTTCGTTCGAACCCGGAACGAACTTGTATGGATTGAATGCTTTCAACACATCGTCAGGTAGGCGATGAGCATTCTAAGAAATGTTTTCTATAAAGGTAATCGTAGCCTCAAGCCTCACCAACCGGGAATGGCTAAAACAAGGGATGTGCAGCAAGGTTAGGTGGGTCATGCCCAAGCAGGACAAGATTTTCCCCTGTCTAGATGTCCCTTTTTATTCGGCTTTGTGGGCGGTTGGATGTACACCAACTGCGGGGTTATCTTGTTCGGGACTGTTCAGTAAGGAATGGTTCCGGCCTTGTGTTGCAGGGGATGAAGGGAGTAATCCTCGGTACGTTGATCTAGGCCACGTACTGTGACGGGCGGTACCCCAGTAGCCCTGCCATTGTATGGAATCCACAATCCAATAAGTGCCAACGGTTTTGATTGTATTACCCACTTTTGTGGCTAGTAGCTGGAATTTAATAGATGTAACAATTTCGGCTATTTTCTATTTACTTGAAAACCCTAGACCTATTATAATATCACAGAATTTCCTATCAAATGTTTTGGTTAGCGTAAGGTAAAAACTTTTCCATGTTTATGTGTGGGAAGTCTTACGTGATACCTTTTATTTTCAAAAAGATTTTTAAAGTTAAACAACTTTAACCTGTTACTCATACCAGACCCATGTCTGACCCGGAGTTTATTTTTGTTTTTCATAAACTCTCGGGTACCCAAATTTTTACGGGTAGCCAAGGGATTCAGGTTAGCTTTGACGCATTCTGGAGGAGCAATGGAGCAGGTGGCTTCAGCGTTATAGATATATATATATATAGTTCCGCTGTGTTGGTATCTCTGAGTCATTTGTTTGAGTTGAGTTGTATTAACTAGACAGGTGTTTATAATTGTCTAGTATGTGATGTATTATCTGTATAACTCTGATTGATGTTATATATTCTGTAAATACCTATGTTATTATTATAATTTATTCGTTCCGCTGTGAGATTCTGATGTTGTTGTTCTTTCTTCTTTATCTTTTCTATTTTCTCACCTCTTTCTTTTCTTATTAACGATACTTCTTCCTGAGGGTAGGAAGTGGGATTGTTACAATAAATCTTTAGGAAAAGAAATCATTTGAAAACCACTCTTTTGAAAATTTAAGGAATTTCCAAAATATACTTACTTTTTAAAAGTTATCTCATAGATTTTAGACTAAGGAATTGACATTAATTATTCAAATAAAAATCCAGTTTGCCATCATAGAGGTGATCAATGAATGCACCCTAACAAAACTTGCTTCCAGATATTGCGACATACAGAATCTAATTTCCCATCTATCTGGAATTATTATGTGTCTCCGATTGGAACTCAAAATCCAAAATCACAAGCTAGCTAGAATCTGAACTGTCAAGTCGAACACGTCCAGTCTCCCGGATACAGCCATATATCATACCCATGCTCTTCATTAACAGCACTTTATGCATCATCAGCACTCCGTGGGGGTACTTCAAAGTTGGTATGAAAATCTTAGCTCTAAGATATTTCCAACTCATAGTTTCTTTGCTCATTCCTACAGTGTAGAACTACAACTATTTCTATAGTCGGAACTCTTAGAATGTAACGAAAAAAATATATTACTAGATAGGGAAGCACGAATGCATTCCCTCAATTTACCCTAACCCTCTGATCTTCTAACCTTGTGCTTCGATACCAAATGTAACAACCCATACCTTAATGGAATCAAATTTCAACAAAAATCGAAACCCAAGTCCATCAAAGCACGGATCATGGGATTTGGTACCTGTAAATAAGCTTGAGCATTATCAGAGATTGACAAAAATCTAAACTCATAGCGGAAACAATAATAGGATATGAATACTGACTATGGCTATTATCTTGGAATTAATGGTATTCCTTGGATAGCAGATTGTCACTTCAGCATCGAGCATGAGAGAAAGAAGACTCTCCAACAACAAAGCACATCCCCCTCTAATGACCTGTTCATCTAAATCTATCTTGTGGGTTGTAATGAGGAGGGGATCAGAACAACGTTCTGGTGACTGGAAAAATATAATCTGTCCATAATATAAACTTATACCAATAGCTTTTAATTTAATTGTTATGTCCATTAAGGTTAGCAATTCTATTTTAACCTTGCATTGCACACATGATTATACACTTACCCTTCCTAAGGTACGAAATACTAATGAAGACATATCAACCGCCCAATACTTCCAAACCCATTAGCCACTTAGTACATCTAAATATAAAGCGGGCTTCTACAATACTTCTAAAAGAGAAATATGCACACTTTGTTATTTACGATCTTAATTGAGGTAGACCTCGTCATTTAAGACCTATTCCCAAGGTGGTTTCCAAACAATGTTGTCAACGATCAATGGGTCCTAGCTACAATACATCTAACTATTATTTAAGGCTTCTGACATTTAATGTCCAACTATTAGCACATTCATCGCCGATAGAATCATAGTCACGTAATAAACAATACCCAAGTCCCTTAATGTCTTTTATAAGAAAATAAGCAGATTCTGGTCATCTTAAACCTTAACTAAGACATAACCCATCATTTAAGCCTATCCCCAAGGCATGCTCCTAAACGGTACTATTATTTTTTCAGATTTAAAAATGTTAGAGACTATACCCAAGCTACTTAATACTTTCTAATGGAAAATAGGCAGACCACATCATTTAAGACATACTTCCAAAAGCGTGCTCCTCAATGGTACTATCTAGCTGTCATTGCTCAGAAATCTCATTGGATTACTTAATACTTCTTTTATAGGAAAGATGAGGACTTTATAGTTACTTAAGACCCCAACCTGAAGCGAACCATTACCGAGATATCCATTCTCACTCTTTAATTATAAATATGGCATCTCATTAGGTTAATTCTTTCGGTAGGAAGACGAACCCTTTAGCCACTTAAGACCTCAACACTGAAGTAAACCCTTTTTAGAGACATCCTTATTTATTTATTTGAAGTCTCACTAGGTTACTTAATACTTCCATTTAGGAGAGAGGCAGACCCTTGAGCCACTGAAGACTTCAAACCAGAAGTGAACCCCTATGGAGATATTCCTTACTACTTCTTATTACAAATTTGGACCATTTAATACTTTCCAATAAGAAATCCCAATCTCCCACATCGTCACGATTAGTTGGATTAGTGATATCTCACATTAGTAGTAAATACACCCGACTGCCGGTAGCCTTAAAGTGAAGGGTAGTCTTCAGTCGATGACTTTGTTGACCTCGCATCACTAACCCACTAAGTCCAATTAACCATCCTAAGTCTTTATTTATATTATCTTAGGTAAATTTAGCTTACTAATTCTCTTTCTATTTAAGGAAATAAGATTTATCTTAAATATTTATCTACTTATAAATCCCCATTTAATGCTCATAAATATCAATCTGTCCATAAAATCCTAATGGACATTTCCTAAGACATTTATGTATGACTACTAATTTCAAGTTAGTAACCTTTTATACCTATTCCATTTTTATCAGTTCTATTAATCCATTTACCCTATTAATTTATTGCGACTCCTACATTTATTACAATTTATTGGAGTTACAACCTTTTAAATTCTTTTCTCATTGGTTAATTATCCTAAACGCGAATACTACGTGCAAGCATCGTTATTAGCTTTTTATTTAATTATTATGAGCGTAGTAATTGTGTACATATGTTTACTTTTATTAAGTATGTTCTAGTTATATATCTTTACGAGAATATGTTTTTCCATGTTAAATTGTTGGAATCATATCTAAGGGATTATCCGCTATAATTTCCATAAATTAGCCCAAAACAAAATATTTAACTCAAAATATAAAAGATTGCATCGTTTGAAATTACAAGGAATAATCATTTCTTTTTATTATTGAATTAGCCAGTGGAAACTATAATGAATTCATACTGTACTCATCTCTTTCTCTTTCTATTTGCATATATTCCTTAATAGATCAAATGCTGTATCTTTTTAGAAGGAAAGAAATCAAACTAATTTGCTAATATTGAATGATCTAAATTCCAACAAGTCAAAATATAGAAAAGCTTATATTCTAACAAGATTAGGGTAATAATCCAAATTTATAACATTATTATACAACCTTTTTTGATCTGGGGTAAATTTTCAATCAAATTAATGTTCTAAATTCATACTTTTGCGATTGATTTCCAGATCAAGTTATATACAATGCTAAATCCATTTATAAACAAGAATACTAGACGATTATATTCTGATTGTATTTAACTTGTTGCTTATTACTCATATACAATTATTTAATTAGGCATAATAATCAAATAAACACAAACATGAGTTTTATATTATAACAATTTATAAAATTTCCCACTCGCCTTTTAAAAGCGATCTAAATCTCTAGATCCAAAGTAGAACCTTTGATTCATCTCCAAATCCATTTTGATCCAAAAGGTATGTAAAAAAGGTATACACACACATTCAAATTACAAATCTGAGAAGAGATTTTCGATCGGGGGAGAAAATAGATACAAAAATATAAATTACCTCAAACACGCATATGGTTTATTCTCTTCTCTTTACCTTTTTATTAGATTTCTACTCTTCTCTAGATTGTATAAATATAGATATGATTATCTTATCTTTTATAATTTAGAAAGAAAGTGGGGAAGAAGAAATGGCAGAGCTTTACTACTGCCTCCATAAAAGTATGAGAAGAGAAGGGATGATTAGGCCTTAATTTATAGGCGCTAGAATCAACCAGAACCGCTCGATCGAAATATATTAAATCTGAGAAGTTGCGGCCTAGGTTTATTGGAGCCACCAGGTCACACCGGTCGACTGACCTTGGGTGACCAATCGACCGCTAGGGGTCGACCGTCCTCAATGATGGATCGGCCTCTGAGCCCGAGTAATTAATATAAAAATGTTAATTATTTCTTATTTAATCATTTTCATTCCAAATTCATTTTTCATTTGTAACTTCTTAGTTTGGTCTCCGATCGCAATACTCCAAATATAAAAAGTTGCTCATAATTTTGCTATGGAAACAACGATGCAAGTTTCATGGTCAAATTTCATCATTTGCACAAATTCCATTTTTGGAACCTAATTAATTAACTAACTAATCAAATAACTACCGCCAAATTACGGGGTGCTACAATTCCCCCTGACATACTAAACAATATTGTGTATATGATGTTAATTTTCGAAGTGTGATTTTGACTCAACGCTTTGCTTGAATTTGACTTTTAACTTAGGAAGAACATAAAAGAGAAGCGATTTCATACGGTTTGGAAAGCTTTCGATGAGGCTCTACCGTTCATATTAAACATCTTTCCCTTTAAGGGTGATGTGTGTTGAAATTCTTTATGCGAGGATCTAGCGTAAATGTTGTTTGCTTCCATGCAAAAGAACCACAATTGAGTTAATCGAAAGTGCATCAAACAATAGTCTCAAAATGAGTGGAATCGCGAAAGTATATTGAGGTATGAGTTGATCGGTACCTCTTAAAAACTAATAACAAGTTAAGTAGAATGATGATTAATTAAGACCCATAAGGAAGTGCATAGAAGGAATCATGTTCGTGAATTTTAGTGATTGTGGGTTTGAGAGTGAGTTTTGATGTAGATGAATGCATTAGAAGGAAAAGTTAAAATGATTAAAGAGGACTTGAAAAGAGATAGAATCAATTATTTGGATTACTACCATTCGGATTACCTAATCCAAAGATGTATTCGGTATATCTAGTCTAGAGATATATGGTTCTACAACTCTTAGGCATATCTAGTCTACATATATACTGATCCACGATTAGTGGATAGTCTACCCTTGTCGTTTTAGAATTATAAGTGCAATATATATATATATATATATATATATATATATATATTTATATTATATTGAAATATAGACACATATCGATTTATATTACCTAAATTGAATAGTAATACGCATGGCATGTTACATTTCTATTATGTATACTACGAAACATAAACACTTTTAGTTGAATTTATTTACTTAGTATTAAGCGGTTTTGTGTTTTGAGGAGAAACACCCATTTCGTTCTTTAGCGATGTGGTTTCATAACATATTGTGATCCATATATGCATAATATTAGAGTTTCTCCCAACGAACCTATGCATGACTTGAAGTTTATCTTTTTCCTTAAACTCTTAGGTACTATTTTGAGTAGGATGAGAGTACATGATTTGGCTTGACGTTTTAGAGCTAGTTGGTGATGAGTAGGAGGCTTTGGATGTATCCACTATTTCTTATTCTGCTGCATTAGTAAATTTATATGTATTAGCACTGTAGGGATGGGTTGTTATAATTATCTATAGCCGAGGGTAGTACTTATGTAGTTGATGTTGCTACTCTAATAACTCTATGGGCTAGCTATATGTCCTATTTGTTTTAGACTATATTATATTATATTTCATCTATACAATGTGAGTATAGTCTTTTTTTTAGAATTATGTTGCTTTAATTTTACCATATGAATTTCACATTCATATGCTCAAGTATCGACATACGAGCACCGAAGGAGTAGGTGTACATTCAAATGCTTGAGTAACACTACACGAGTACTGAAGAAGTAGGTGTCAATCTTGGGTATCTATAATTGGGTTGTATCATGTGGTATCAAAGCTTACGTTTAATTAAGCCGGTGATATCATTAGGGATATGATAAGTAATGCCCTAAAATGAGTTAGCTATATGTTACACACACACACACACACACACACACATGAGAGTGCATACTTGATTGTTTATATATTTTCCCTTTATAATATTTCCCTTTTGTTATAATCTTATCGTAGAAGTATTCTAAATGTAACGATCTATAATTTTACCACTTTAAAAATGAAATATTTAATTTGTTTTAAATATTCAAATATAGAATTTTCAAACTTAAATAATCATGCTTTATGTGATAAGTAATAATGATAAACTTATTTTTAGAATTTGATTGCAAAATTAAGAAGTTTGGATTTTCTTGAAAAGTGACAAAAGTCGGTTTGCGATAAAATGGGATATACATTCAATGGCTGTTTTAAAAGATATATAACTCCTTTTAAATTTATTTATATAATGATAATAATTAGGTGATAAAAGTTTTATAACTATGTGTATACTTGTTTTATAATGATTGACAAATTTAGTCGCACTTTAACTATTCAACGTCTTATTTTTATAATTGGATTTTAATATTATTTAATATGGTTTTATAACTTAAATAATCTATTTTTAGTTATTTAAAGATGATAAAAAAATCAATTTTCAAGTTTTGTTTACATAAATACATTGTTTGATTAAAAATAGAAAATATGAACGAAAAATGTTTTTTAAAAAATCAACGTTTTGTTTGGTATAAGTTGTATAAACATTTTGCAACTTGAATAGTTATTATATAAACTCATTAACAAAGAAATAAACACCTCACTTATATTAACTAAGGATTAATTAAGCTAAGTATTTGATTAGGTAATGTATAGTACAAAAAGAAGATATTTTCACCAAACCTAACACATACCAAATCAACTCACATCAAAATCAAAATAAATCTTAACTTTAATTCACTTTTCTATCCAAATACATCCCTTATGTATTAAGTAAAGATGACATAAAGTAATGAATTGAAATGATGATGGCAAGTGTTGAAAAAGCTTGTTTACTTAAAGAATAATGAAGGGTATTTGTGTCATTTGACAAAACTTAAGGGTTAAGGGATTAAAGGCTATAAATAGCCCTGCATACCACTCCCATTCTCACACAAATCATTCTCTTCTTCTTATTTTTCTTCCTCCTTTTGAAATCCATGACTTCTTCTCTTCACTTTCCTTACAAACTTTGTTAAAAATATATCAAAACAACTCTACACGTCACCAAACTTTGCCAAAGACTTTAGAATACCATTAGAACATGGTTTACATCTAAGTAGTCGAAGAATGATGAAGGAGGAGGTGGAGTATGGTGAGGCTGAGCACTATAAAGGGAAGGATGTCTTAGACATGTAGTTTAAGAGAAAGAATGTAACGACCCGGAATTTTAGGCAATATCAATTTAATAATCTGTATTAATAATTTAATTGGTTTGATAACTTTTCTTTATAATTTTAATTTAAATTGATAAATTTAATCTTTTAAAGGTTAATAAATTTTTAATCTGGCAATAAATGGATAAGAATTTATTTTTCAAAGCTAATAAATTTTTTATTCTATATATATTTAATATATATTGTGGATAGGAAATTTTTTTGTTTTAAATAAAAGATTGTATTTTCAAATTGTAATATATATGTATGTATATGTTATAATTTGGAATTGTTTTGAAATTTAATATAATTTGTTAATAATTTATATATGTATGAATATTGTAATTTAAAGCTTTGTTTTAAAAAAATTCAAAAGATAATTTAAAGATTAATTCATTTGTTTTCAATGTATAAGATAATTGTTTATTTTAAATATGATAGTTTAAAAGGGATTTAGTCAAAGTTTTATTTTTATTTTCTTTAAAGTGTTTAAATTTAAAACGGTTGTAAATGTAAATATAAATATTTTAGATTTTAAATTACATGTATGAAGATTTATTTCTATTATAACTAGTTTCATAATATTTTCTTTAAAGGTAAATTTATATGCATATAAGTATTTGTTTATAAAGAAACTTAAATAAGTAAGTGTATATTAACATTTAAATTAAATGAAAATTTATTAAAAATATTTACGAAACATGTGTAACTATCTTAAGTCATTCTAACAACATATGTAAGTCAATTAATATATATAAGGGACAAGTGTCTTCATTTAAAATTTATTTTCTTTTATTTTTATAAACATAACATAATTCATTTAAAACATAAAGAAATTTGTTTCTCTTTCATTTTCCAAACTTTCTTTCTTCTTCTCAAATTATTTTTCTTCCTTCATGAATTAAAAAGCAAATCAGAAATCTTTCTTAAATCTGAAATTAAAAAAAAGCAATGTTCTTCTCGACAATCAAAGCCACAACTTCAAATGTATTGCAATTCAAATGAAGATCAACAGTTTCAACATCAGTGCAACAGTTTATATCAACAAATTAAAGGCATGCAGTAGATTTTCTTCAGCAAAGCATATCAAAACATTTTTTCCAGAATAAAGATTCAAGCCTGAAAAGAATTCAAAAACTGCTCTGCCTATAAAGAATCAGGTGAGTAAATTATTTTAAAAACAGTTTTAAACTAATCTGAGATTAAATGATGATGCATGCAATGAAATTTGCTTTGATGATGAATATTAGTTTACATGAATGCATGTTTGTTTTGATTGCCTGTAAATTGGAATGTAAGTTCTGTTGTTTTGAATAGATTTTAATTTTTCCTCTAAAAATTCAATATCTCATTCTTTGATCATTATTAGTCTTTGATTTGCAAGCAAGAAATGATTGGAATCATGTAACTTCACCACCAAAAATCATTCCAAGAATTTATATTAAGTATTCATTTTGAATTTGTAAAATAACAGTGAAAACCCAACTTTTCACAAAAATCAACTTGTTTAATTTCAAATTTACATTATATGAATGGATTCGTGTTTGAAAATCATGAATTTTAACATGCAATTCATAATTTTAAAGTTGATAATCTGTTGGTAATTGGGAAATGATTGATTTCGGCAATTCGACGAATTCCGAAGATCAACGTGATGATTTAAGCTAGAATTTTGATCGAAGCTTGTGTTTAGGTTGTAGATAATGGAAAAAATATAATTGAAATTTCAAATGGCAGAATTGTTCGAATTGGATCGAACTAGGGTTTTTACCTTGTTTTTGTTCGGCATTGCTGTCGTAATTTTTGCGAGTTGGATAGGGGATCGGAGATGTTCGCGTTAGGGGGAAATGGAAGCTCGAGAACAGGGCGTTTCGATGGTTCGTCGGCGAAGTTCAACGGTGTTGGGTTGGTCGGCGGCGATTGGTTGTGTGGTTCGAGTTTTTATGCAGTTTCGATCGTTTGGTCGAAATTTTGATTCGAACGAGTATTGTTGGATCTGGGTTTGTTTTTGGGTTCGCGCTGGTCGGCGATGGTCGCGACGACCTATGGTGGCCGGGGGCGCTTGGGCAGGTGCACCGTGCATGTTTATGGGTGCATTGGAAATCATGGTTTGGGAAAGAAAGGTTTTTCCCGGAGTATCTCTCGCGTCTTCTCATGATCAACTCGAAGTTGAAGGAGCATTGGGTTTCTCGGGGTAGCACTCGTGTAGCTACCGTGTTTATCTCGGTTTTTAGGATATTGCTTTGTAGTTAGTTCTGTAAAATGATAAAGTTTGCAAATTAAAACCTGTAGTTTGAAATAAAATTGCAAATTGTAAACCTGTTGAATTGAATGAAAAACAAGTTCAAGTTGTATAAAAAGAAATAGAATTACAAAGTTAAAAAACTTATTCCTTGATGTAAAAGTAAATCAACTTTTAACAAGTGTTAATTGAATTCAGTTTTTTAAATTTAAATTTGTTTAAGATGGTTTCTTTTGGAAATAATTTAACTTAATTAAATTTGAATTTTAAGTTTAAATGAGGAATGTTTTGAATATACATATTAATCAAAGTCTTTAAGTAAATCTTAAAGTAATGTTTTAATAACAAAGTTTTCAAATTATTTTGAAATGTATAGGTTTGAAATTAGATGGCTAAAGTGTTTTAAATTTTAAACTTGATTTCTTAATGCTTCATTTCAAAATAAGGTTATTGTTATAATTTTGTAAACCAAATAGAATAATTTGTTTTTAAGGTTATTAAAATTTGATTAATTTCAAATAATTTATTTATGAAGATAATTATGGTTAATTTATTATTTATATGAACTTATGAATACTTAGTTAATATGATTTGTTAATAAGTAAAGGTTTAATTAAGATTAATGTTTTTATTAATTAATCGAAGATTTTAAACTATAAGAGGTAAACAAATTATTTAATTAATTTTAAATAATTAGTTAATTGTTTATTTAATTTTAAATAATCACTTAATTATGAACTAATTAAGTGTAATTACTTAATGAAGTAATTAATGGTTAATTATTGAATGTAATTAAGAATGGAATTTACTTATGGAAATAATTAGTGGAAAATTACTTATGGAGGTAATTAAAATGGAAGTGATTAATGGTTAATCACTAGATGTTATTAATCTAAGGATTGATTAATATAATTGTTTTGAAGTTAATTAATTATGAGTATTTAATTAATTAATGAATTAAGGATTATTTAATAATGTGATTAGTTATTTGTTAAGTAATTAATTAAGAGAGTAACCAAGATTTATTAATGGAAGTAATTAGAAGATAATTTCTTATGTAAGTAATTAAGGGTTAATTACTTAAGTTGATTTTAGTTAATTAATTAATGTGATCAACTAATTAATGAATATGATTAATTTAAGATTAATTACTAAGTGTAATTGATTAAAAATGTAGTTAATTAATAGTAATTAATTAAGGATTATTTATTAATTAATTGATTACTTAATGAAGTAATTAAAGATTAACTAATTAGATTAATTAATCAAAGTATTAATATAATTAATTAAGATGTTAATTAATTAAAGTAATTACAAATTGTTAATTACTGTTTATGATTAATGAGATGATTAATTATAAAATAATTATTTAATTAATTAAAGAAATTATTAATTAATAAGGATTATTAGTTAATATAATTAGTGAGTTAATCAAAGTTGATTAATAAAAGTGATTAATTTAAGTGTGATTAATTAATTGTAATTAATTAAAGTTTAATGTAATTAATCATAGTTGATTAGTTAATGGAAGCAAATAAAGGATAATTAATTATTGTAATTAATGATAGTAATCAAAGGTTAATTACTGAATATGGTTAAGGCTAATTACTTGAATGTAATTAAAAGATAATTAACCAAGGGAGATTAATTAAAGAAGATCATTAAGAGATGATTAATTTATTTATTTGGAATAAATTAATAAAGAAGTATTTAGGTAATCTAATTGGTTTAGAGTTAATCAATTCTGCTTATGGATGATTGATTTATATTGGATGATTGATTTATATTGGATGATTGATATTGGGTGATTGGTTGATATTGGATGATTTGGATATCTCTGATATGTGATATGCTGCTTTGTGAGATGAATGTTGATATGAATTATCTATTGTGATAATATGATTCATCTATCTGTTTATATCATCCCGAATATAAGTTTAATTGTTTAAAACCCTTAAACAACTTGGACATTAAAATGGCGTTTGGTTTTGGTGAGACCGGGATCGGGTTTCCATATTTGGATATCCGAAAACTACACCGATCCAAATTAAACGTTAGGTCGTGAATCCAAGTGGAGCTTAGTGAAGACTCGAGGTGTAAGAACTATTCGTCAGTATAACTCTGGGGGTGATTCCATGATGAGTTTGACGGAGATAGTGCTTACAGGTTCGAGATGGTGATTGAGAGTGCAAGGGCTATGGTCCTTGACTTTGAGGGTGATTCCAAAATGAGTGAAACGAGATAGTGCCTTGGGTTTCGTTCGAACCCGGAACGAACTTGTATGGATTGAATGCTTTCAGAACATCGTCAGGTGGACGATGAGCATTCTAGATAGATGTGTTCTATAAAGGTAATCGCAGCCTCAAGCCCCATCAACCGGGAATGGCTAAAACAGGGGAGGTGCAGCAAGGCTAGGTGGGTAGCACCCATTTCAAGGTGAGGTCATTCCTGTCTAGAGGTCCCTTTTTATTTCGGCTTAGTGGGTGGTTGGTCGCGCCAACCACGGGGTGATCTTACTCAGGACTGTTCAGTAAGGAACGGTTCCAGCTTTGTGATGCAGGGGATTGGGAGTGATCCTCGGTACTGTGATCTAGGCCACGTACTGTGACGGGCGGTACCCCGGTAGCCCTGCCATTTATGGAAACCCATTCTTCCTACGAGACCCTACGGTTTTGTTTGTATTACCCACTTTTATGGCTAGTAGCTGGAATTTAATGAATGCAACAATTTCGGCTATTTCTTATTTACTTGAAAACCCTAGACACTATTATAATATCGCTGGATTTCCTATCAAATGTTTTGGTTAGCGTAATGTAAAAACTTTTCCATGTTTATGTGTGGGAAGTCTTACGTGATACCTTTTCTTTTCAAAGGTTTTTCTAAAGTTAAGCAGTTTTAACCCGTTTACTCACACCAGACCCTTGTCCGACACGAGTGTTTATTTTCTGTTTTATTAAACTCTTGGGTACTCATATTATGTATGAGTAGTCGAGTGATTCAGGTTAGCGTGATGAACTCTGGAGGAGATATGGAACAGGAGGCTTCCACGTGTAGATATATTATGGTTCTGCAGTGTTTGTGATTGTATATGTATCTTGTATCTTGAGTTGTATAGTTAGACAGTGTTGAATATGCGCTTATATGTTTTTGTTTGATGATAATAAACATATATATTCATTTAAATGTATTTGGTAATGTACTATCTTGTTTTTCATAGATTAAATAAATATTTGTTGAATAAAATAAATTACACAGAATTTGAATTCAAACAGAAATTTTAACAAATATTTATTACATTTTTGAATAGCACAAATTCAAGCTCTCACTATACATATACAATTTTGATTACATCACAATTCAGTTTACATAAATTCCTCACTACATATCACTCACTCTCGTAGTTTTATATTCAATTTCATTCCAGTTTGAATCCAGCATCTGAGCAATCTGCAAAAATATTCACTAACGCAATAAAATTGAAAAAGAAATATTTTTGCAATATAAAATAAAATATGGATTTTTGAAAATATTATTTGCCTCAGTTATTTGGGTTGTTCGTCATCATTCACATTTGAATTCATCATACACGAACAATGTGACATGCACAGTGTATCACTGTACATGCCACAAGGCCGTGCACATCGATATACACTTGATAATGCTACAGGGACAGGTGAGCACAGGTCAAACCCAAATGAAAAGCCGGGTTCAACTCACGTGCAATATATTTAAATCACGACACGAGCACAAGGTCAAACCCGAGTTTTTGAAACTGGATTCAACACAGGGCAGTTCACAAGTCAAAAACAGAGCATCAAAACAATGTCGAAGTCATTCCAGCAAAATGACAGTACAAACAAGTGCACACTGGAAGTACAAGCACATGAAACATATATACAAGCAACTGAAGGCAACATGATCGACAGTACAATATCAAGTTCAAGCCAGACCAACATAATGCAACGGTGACATGCACATCAACCAAAGTCAAGGCCATAAATGAAGACTACAGGTCTCAATATCAATGAAATACAAACTGTATCGAACATGATATAGTGACAATATAAAGACAGCTACTTGACAAAGTAAACTGCAAGTGTCGACCAGATAGCAAGTCAAGTCAAAATGCATCATGCAAGCCATCAAGAATCAGTACACAACAAGCATGAATCAAGTTCAGTAAGGCAATGCATAAATGCAACAGACTCAAGTGAATGCAACTACATGACATGAATGCAACTACAGGAATTCAAAAAGACAGACAAACGATATAATGCAATCAACATGAAGCACTGAAGCTCAAAGAGATAGTCAGACCAACAACTACATGCAGATGAACAGAACATAAATTGAGTACATGAAGTTCAATCCATCAGTCAGTGCAGTGATACAATACAGACTTAAACAACATCAAAGAAACAAGTCTCGAACACTATGCAGTGTACATGAAAGCAAAATTAAAGTGCATCAAGTACAATCCAGTCCAAATGCAACAAGCAACATCAATAAACCAAAGTGCAGACCAAACAAAGACACAGTGCAGAACAAGATTGCCACCAATATAACAGAAATGAAGACTGCAAGAATTTTGTAGTGATACAAAGTAGACATGAATGCAGCAACAAACCCAAATGAAGAACAACACCTACATGAAGCAAACAACATGAATGTCACAAGCATGAAACCACATTATGAACACAGTAGTGTACATGAATACTTGGAGACAAGATACACAAGTTCACATGTATGCAAATACCAGAGACAGTCTCACAAGACAGTAACATGCAGTTTTGCAGTGATACAAATACACAACAGTCTCAAGTGATATAAATGCACAACAACATGAATAATGCAACAAACAGATGAAGTCGAAGTCAACTAAGTAATTCACAGTGAAAGTCGAAAGATTAAAAAATGCAGACACTTCAATAAGCTACGTGCAGTGTGCAAGTGCAAACTGAAATGAGCAAATGCAACAGTGAAGCCAGAAAAAATGGAATGCAACAATGATTCACAGTGAAGTTGAAATCATGGAAGGATGCTAAAGTGTAACGTCCCGAAAATTTTCGACTTTCGAAAATTCAACATCGATACTCACTTTATCGACTGCCGAGAAATCGAAGGCCGGAAACCCGAAATGTTATGGTTTAAGAAAAGAAAAGAGACAGAAGAAGAGAGGAAGGACATAGAAAATAGAGAGAAAAGAACAAAGAAAATAGAAAATATACAAAATAGAACGGAACGGAAAACAACAGAACAACATCAGAATCTCACAATTCGCAGCGGAACAACATATAATAATAAATGAATAATCTTTAAACAAAGAACTATATCAGTTATTACATTTTATACATTACATTACATTACATCATATCATCAGAGTGTACAACAACATACAACATCAAACAGTACAGCGGAAAAAGAAATACTATACTAGTAATACGCCATGCCATCCATCTTGCCTCCAGCAACTCCAGAATATCCTGATAAACCTAACTCTTGACTGCCCGTGTGGAAATTGGTGGGCACCCAGAGTTTAGGAAGGAAAACAATAAACTCCAAGTCAGTCATGTGACTGGTGTGAGAACTCAAAATAGTTTATTTATCTTTAAAAACAAAATAGAGGAATATTTTTTAATTCAATTCGAAATGCTTTTAAAAATGAGACTACCATAAGGCCTCCCACACACACACACAATGCAAACGCAGAATCAAAGGAGATTTCTCCTTATGATAGTCAAAGATGCTTGATACGCATTAAAAAGAACATTTGATATTATTACTAGTGCATAGTGTAGAAAAAATTCATTTCGAAAGTAGAATATAAATCTTAGCCAACATACGACCATTATCGTATGCCTACTATAGCTACCATCCAAACAGTGGGGAGCCACCATAAGTGAATGGCAGGTTCTACAACTAATACCGTACAAGATCGTATTGTTTCTTTGGATTTCCAATGAATGATCAGGCCAAGGAACTTCCCATTTCCACATGAGAATGCCTCTGGATGGACATCCCCGAGAACCAAACCGGATCTCTACCAACACAAGGTCGGGTTACCCCTAACTGAGTAACAACTGACCGAATATGCCATCCCCCGGTCCTTTGGGACCTTTCACCGAGCGCTCGCAATCAATTCACACAATCATAACAAAGTGTTTTCAACATGAGTAAGTATCTGGGCTCCATACCATCATACCACCCTTTTCCAGAAGGAAATGCACACATCCTAAAGGGCGCTACCCCTCATAACCTTGCTGCATCTTTCCTGTTTTGACCATTCACGGGGTGTGAGGCTCGACGAAGTCACGTCCACAAAAACATACTTTATACAAAAGCCATGCTTTGGGTCAACAAATGATCATAGAAATGATCACCAGGATAGACGATCAAATAAACGATCCTATCACAAATAATCAACACAATGATCATTTCAGCAACACTCAGCATGTCACATTACCAAATTGGGAACATATCGCTGATAACATTCAACTACATAACCTCTGAGCTCGTACGTCTCAGAGAAGGGTGTTAAGCTAAAAGAATAAATTCTCCGCCACCAACAGAAATATATTTGAAAGAAATCTGCTTTATATCTCAATTTGTAATGTCAGACATACAATCCATACAAGTCTGTTTCGGGCTCGAACAAAACCGAAGGCACTTACAAAGAAGTCCTTGCAATCCGGATATTCACAATCCTGATCGGATTTCCCATCACTTAGGGAGTCTCTATACCGTTGCAACTCAGTGCAGAGACAATCGACAGGTCATCCTATCGCTCTCGCAAATACCGGGTCTTCAACACCGATCTTCAATGCGATTCATAACGACGTATCACATATTCGGAATGGGTTATACGACCCCATGGTCCTTTCCCGGTTAACCCGAATAGTGAGCGCTTATTCAAAAATAAGTGTGGCATTCAAATTCAAACAAATCACATCAATTACCCATTCAAAGGGAAATATTGATAGTCGGTTATTGAACTATAAATGGATATGCACACATCACCAGATTCCAAATAATTTTCTAAATTATTTACTTTCCAAAAATATCTTTACAAGATATATAATTCAATATCTCAAAAATAAATCAATATTTATTTTTAACAAATTCCACTTTCTTTTATAAATTCCATAGTGAATTTATATTTCAAAATATCTATGAATATACGATTTCAATTATTCATTTCAATTTATCTTCAAAAAGATAAATTCTCAAAGTATTCACTTTATATTGGAAAACATTTCCATACTTATTTAATAAGTAATTCACAAATTTTATTTATTTATTTTCAACACTTAGAAAATATTCAATATACTTAAATCGAGATTAAGTATATATTTCATTCTTTAAGGAAATCATTCTCTTAAACATATTTATTTGGGCCAAAACGAAGGTTGCGTAAAACATCGTTACGACGTCCCAAAATCACTAGTATAGGGATTCAAAATTTAAAATAGATATATAAATCCCAATACTATACAAAACATTTCCTTTCGGAAATCATTTACTATAACAACAGTGTTATAGTCCACCATTTCCTTTTATTTCTCGAAAACGTCTATTTCAACAATGAATGTTGAAATCTATGGTTTTGAATCTCAACACAATTTAAAACATCGTTAGATCGTTTTAATTCTATTTAAAATATCACATTTTAAACATTTTCTTTAACGTATTATTCACTATTCAAAAACATGAATATACTATGTTAACAAATTTCATCCTTTTATTCATTTTATTTTAAAGGATCATTCACAGTCAAAAAATGTGAATATAGCTCCATTTATAGGTTTCAACAATTTACTTATCAAAATAAGTCGTTTACGAATTTATGAAACAACGTTTATAAATTCCTTTATTAACCTATATTCAATTCATAACCCAATTATAAACCAAAAGTCCACGTTATAAGTTAAATACTTATAATTTATTTGTTTGCAAAAATCGTTCCTTTGATAAGATTTAATTATTTATCCAAAACCATTCTTTTAATAACTTTATAAATTTTATAAACCTACTGCTTATAAAATTCCATTTATAACTTCACCGTTTATAATTCTATGAATTTCATTCATTTATGAAATCTATTTTCACTTCATTCAAACACTTATAAAAACTCGTTTTATAATGTCAATATTTTAATTTAAAAATATCCATCTTATAATTCTTTTATATAAATCAATTTATATCATTCTTTTTAAAAAATGTCTTAACTCCCTTTATAATTTCACCATTTTGATTTATAAAATAATCAATTTTTATAAATCCTATATTTTCAACTTTTTATAATAGATTCAAAAATCCCGATTAACTATTTTATAAAATCATTAAACCCATATAACATTAAAAATTATATCTTTTATTTATTTAAAATGGATCAATTCCAAACATATAGTATATTTTCAAAAATCACTTTAAAAATCATTTTAAAGTTCCAAAATTTGGTCCAATGATGCTACATACCAAATAGTCAATCACGACAACAACGATATCATATATCGTATATGATAATCAACGAATATCAAAATATCTGAAATTAAATAAAAACTGTTGAGGAATCCAGTTGGATCCCTCCAACCTGTTTTCCTGCATCCACAAACATTAGCACAATACCAATTCCGCTCCAGTACGGAATTATCGCGGTATATGGGATTAATAATATTATCCGCTTAATAGACGGCGCAATAGGGTCTCATCCGCTAAACAAATGCGGGAAATCAATAACTCCAATATATACATATGCCAATATATATATATTGCTATTATATATAATACCAATTTCACTGTTTATGAAATATTCGCGGTATATGTTTTTAATAAATAACATCCGCTTACTAACGGCGCATAATGTCTATTTTAACAATCAATAGATATCAATCATCATTCAAACATGCATTCAAATATTTTAAATCTAACTATTTAAAATAAAATCGAAACTGATTCGATTGAGTGAGAAGTTCTCACCTTGATTTTAATTTCGTTTTAGCGATTTATTTCGAATAAAATTAAACGGACGTTTAATTTTACCCAAAATTCTCACTAACTCTAAACGACTCCAATCCAACTCCATCGCATAGTGCTCGTCCATACGATTCCAACGCAACTGGTTTCGCGCGTTTTCGACCTCGTATGAAAAAGATATGAATATTACAAGTTTTACGAACTTATATAAACAATTTACAACAATTTCCTTTTATAATTTAACCTTCATCAATTCAGAGCCGTTAGATCTCAATCCAAGGCCTCTCCCCCTTCTTCCCAACTCACGCACGTTACTTCCATGTAAGAAACGAAGAGTCGAACCAAACTCAAACAATTAGGGTTTAAATTTGCACCACTTATACTCGATGAAACTTCATCACGTCGCCACCACGAGATGCGCCTCCATCCCCTCAACCTTCGGCCTGAGCATGGTGGCACTCGGCCCCACCTAGCACCAGAAAATGCGTGCGCAACTCACGGCGAACGCGGCCCTGTAGCTCCCACTCTGATGCTCCATTGTTGATCATCACCGTATAGATCTGTAGTGCTCGAGACCATCTACAATTCTCGTGTTGAAGCTTCGTTGAATCGATGAATGGATTGGGAGTAATGGAGGGATGAAGTGTGGAAGTTTTCGGCCATCCATTCTATGGTGGCGGCTACACGTTTAGATTAGGGTTTGTTTTATTTTTTTGAGAATTATGAGCTATTTATAGAGAAAAAAAACGAACACTATTCATCCGGAAATTCCGAACTCCGATTTACGCGCCGTAACCAGCGTTTCTGGGGTTTACCCCGCGTTCCGGACACAATGGAACAGGTTTCGAAAGCTAATTCGGACATCTGTGCGAGTTATGGCTATAAACGTTCAATTTAAATTAAACCGATTTAATCGATTTTCTAGGCGTTTTAATTCGTACCGGACAAACGGTAAATCCAATTGACACGAAATTTGAAACCTTACAATAATATCACATTACGGATCCGATGAAACTGGTTTCGTCGAAATCCAAGACTTTTTGAAAAATGGCTATTTTAACTCGCCAAATTAATATCAAAAATAATTCGATGCGTTTCGAGCTGCCACGATCAAACGATAACTCCGATTGACACGAAAATTGAAATCCGGTAATAACTAACTATTACGGATCCAATGGAACTGGTTTCGTTCAATTCTGAGACTGTTCAAAAATTGACTATTTTCACTAGTCGATTTAATATTAAAATATTCAATTTTCACAAATAAACTTTTAATTCGATTTTAAATGTTCTAAAATATCGTTCTAACTCCAATATGATAAAATAAAATTTTACAAATCATTTTCAATCATATTTAACCCAATTTTCAATTTTTCCATAATTTAACATATTAAATTATTGATTTAATTATCCAATTAAATCCAATTATTCAAATTAAATTTTATTCGACTTATAAATTCACTTATTAATATTTAAAATTAATTAAATATTCAATTTTTAAATAATTAAAATTCTGGGTTGTTACAATCTTCCCCCCTTAAAAGAATTTCGTCCTCGAAATTAACAAGTAAGAAAAATTACAGAATCTATTAATTTTCCTAAATTCATAATTAATTTCTTACAAATCTTTACTAAGTTTCCAAATCATACTTAGTTATCATTTTCAAAAACAATTACTATTGTTTAACTTTCAATTCCAAATAAAAGTTATAGTTTTCAAAATTTTCCAAATTTCTTAAATTTTTTCTAACGCCTTAAATTTTCGGAAAAATTCGCCATAGTCTCCTTTGCGCGGCTCGATCCAAAAAAAAAATGACAGTATATATATCACAAATATACATCTCATCAAGTAATGAGGCATCCCGAAGGGAAAAAAGTATAAAAGTGCGGTATTTAATCCGAGATATGTACCTTATATTTTATTAGCAAGCATATACGGCTAATATAGCGCGAAAGCGAGCTCCAAATGCGAAGCAAAGGCGATCCGCACCTACTAATCACTCAACAAACAACATGAGAAACATGCATGTAGACAATAGTATCAATATACATCATATAGCAACATAATAACTATATATGTCAACATAGCAATTGAAACAAAAGCAATATATTCAAACATCAACCAACTAGCATCCATAACCAATAAATATTCATTCATATTCTCATTAATATTCAATGAAATGGTTTTCAATTTAATCACATTTGATTCATTTACATTGGGTTTACTAATATTCATTCTCAATTAGTTTATATTCACTAATTCATATTCAAGTTGGTTCACTTCCAAATCAAATTCAATTTTATTTAAGATTCACTTAACTTCCAATTGAATTCCAATTCATAAATAAATTCAGCTTCCAATTTCATTAACTCAATTTCATTAATACTTAATGAATTATATACAATCAATCAACAATCATATAACAACCAAAGTATATTCTTTACAACCAAATTACTTTGCTTATATTCATTCAGTTTTTCAACTTCTAATAACATTAGATTTTAATGAATTAACACTTATATCCATTATTTCATATCAACTTAATTTACATTCAATTGATTAACATTCAATACATTAATTCAATTCAATTGGTAATTCATTTAACTTTATTAATTTACTTTGATACTAATATCAACTTCATTCAACATCTCTTAAGTTATATTCCATTTAACTTTAAATTCATTTTTTATTTACAACCCATATTCATAAATATATCCATATAGTTTCACTTCTTATATATATAAGTTTATTCACAATTGTAAATCACTTTAATTATAATTCAATTCTTATAATTCATTATACTTATACAATTATCCCTTTATTTAGATTATTCAAACAACTAAACAATCAACTTACATACACTTTAATAATTTTGAAAAATTATCCCTTTATATATAAAAATAAAATTAAGGTAAAATTATTTCATTTACCCAATTTTAAAACAATATTGTGCCGAATTGTTCTATTCAAATGTTTATAAACCCCTTCGGCATAGTTGTACATACCGTGCCGACGAAAGTTCATATGCCACTCAATAAACCAATCATCACAATATAAACAATTTTATATATTCACTAACAAATACGCTCTCATAGCTATTATTACACTCAAACTCATTCTAGAGTACTGCTGACTCTATCTCTAATGAGTAATACCCAACAGAACCATGGTTGTCGCTTAACCATATGCTCTGATACCAAATGTAACGTCCCGAAAATTTTCGACTTTCGAAAATTCAACATCGATACTCACTTTATCGACTGCCGAGAAATCGAAGGCCGGAAACCCGAAATGTTATGGTTTAAGAAAAGAAAAGAGACAGAAGAAGAGAGGAAGGACATAGAAAATAGAGAGAAAAGAACACAGAAAATAGAAAATATACAAAATAGAACGGAACGAAAAACAACAGAACAACATCAGAATCTCACAATTCGCAGCGGAACAACATATAATAATAAATGAATAATCTTTAAACAAAGAACCATATCAGTTATTACATTTTATACATTACATTACATTACATCATATCATCAGAGTGTACAACAACATACAACATCAAACAGTGCAGCGGAAAAAGAAATACTATACTAGTAATACGCCATGCCATCCATCTTGCCTCCAGCAACTCCAGAATATCCTGATAAACCTAACTCTTGACTGCCCGTGTGGAAATTGGTGGGCACCCAGAGTTTAGGAAGGAAAACAATAAACTCCAAGTCAGTCATGTGACTGGTGTGAGAACTCAAAACAGTTTATTTATCTTTAAAAACAAAATTGAGGAATATTTTTTAATTCAATTCGAAATGCTTTTAAAAATGAGACTACCATAAGGCCTCCCGCACACACACACAATGCAAACGCAGAATCGGAGGAGATTTCTCCTTATGATAGTCAAAGATGCTTGATACGCATTAAAAAGAACATTTGATATTATTACTAGTGCATAGTGTAGAAAAAATTCATTTCGAAAGTAGAATATAAATCTTAGCCAACATACGACCATTATCGTATGCCTACTATAGCTACCATCCAAACAGTGGGGCGCCACCATAAGTGAATGGCAGGTTCTACAACTAATACCGTACAAGATCGTATTGTTTCTTTGGATTTCCAACGAATGATCAGGCCAAGGAACTTTCCATTGCCACATGAGAATGCCTCTGGATGGACATCCCCGAGAACCAAACCGGATCTCTACCAACACAAGGCCGGGTTACCCCTAACTGAGTAACAACTGACCGAATATGCCATCCCCCGGTCCTTTGGGACCTTTCACCGAGCGCTCGCAATCAATTCACACAATCATAACAAAGTGTTTTCAACATGAGTAAGTATTTGGGCTTCATACCATCATACCACCCTTTTCCAGAAGGAAATGCACACATCCTAAAGGGCGCTACCCCTCATAACCTTGCTGCATCTTTCCTGTTTTGACCATTCACGGGGTGTGAGGCTCGACGAAGTCACGTCCACAAAAACATACTTTATACAAAAGCCATGCTTTGGGTCAACAAATGATCATAGAAATGATCACCAGGATAGACGATCAAATAAACGATCCTATCACAAATAATCAACACAATGATCATTTCAGCAACACTCAGCATGTCACATTACCAAATTGGGAATATATCGCTGATAACATTCAACTACATAACCTCTGAGCTCGTACGTCTCAGAGAAGGGTGTTAAGCTAAAAGAATAAATTCTCCGCCACCAACAGAAATATATTTGAAAGAAATTTGCTTTATATCTCAATTTGTAATGTCATACATACAATCCATACAAGTCTGTTCCGGGCTCGAACAAAACCGAAGGCAATTACAAAGAAGTCCTTGCAATCCGGATATTCACAATCCTGATCGGATTTCCCATCACTTAGGGAGTCTCTATACCATTGCAACTCAGTGCAGAGACAATCGACAGGTCATCCTATCGCTCTCGCAAATACCGGGTCTTCAACACCGATCTTCAATGCGATTCATAACGACGTATCACATATTCGGAATGGGTTATACGACCCCATGGTCCTTTCCCGGTTAACCCGAATAGTGAGCGCTTATTCAAAAATAAGTGTGGCATTCAAATTCAAACAACTCACATCAATTACCCATTCAAAGGGAAATATTGATAGTCGGTTATTGAACTATAAATGGATATGCACACATCACCAGATTCCAAATAATTTTCCAAATTATTTACTTTCCAAAAATATCTTTACAAGATATATAATTCAATATCTCAAAAATAAATCAATATTTATTTTTAACAAATTCCACTTTCTTTTATAAATTCCATAGTGAATTTATATTTCAAAATATCTATGAATATACGATTTCAATTATTCATTTCAATTTATCTTCAAAAAGATAAATTCTCAAAGTATTCACTTTATATTGGAAAACATTTCCATACTTATTTAATAAGTAATTCACAAATTTTATTTATTTATTTTCAACACTTAGAAAATATTCAATATACTTAAATCGAGATTAAGTATATATTTCATTCTTTAAGGAAATCATTCTCTTAAACATATTTATTTGGGCCAAAACGAAGGTTGCGTAAAACATCGTTACGACGTCCCAAAATCACTAGTATAGGGATTCAAAATTTAAAATAGATATATAAATCCCAATACTATACAAAACATTTCCTTTCGGAAATCATTTACTATAACAACAGTGTTATAGTCCACCATTTCCTTTTATTTCTCGAAAACGTCTATTTCAACAATGAATGTTGAAATCTATGGTTTTGAATCTCAACACAATTTAAAACATCGTTAGATCGTTTTAATTCTATTTAAAATATCACATTTTAAACATTTTCTTTAACGTATTATTCACTATTCAAAAACGTGAATATACTATGTTAACAAATTTCATCCTTTTATTCATTTTATTTTAAAGGATCATTCACAGTCAAAAAATGTGAATATAGCTCCATTTATAGGTTTCAACAATTTACTTATCAAAATAAGTCGTTTACGAATTTATGAAACAACGTTTATAAATTCCTTTATTAACCTATATTCAATTCATAACCCAATTATAAACCAAAAGTTCACGTTATAAGTTAAATACTTATAATTTATTTGTTTGCAAAAATCGTTCCTTTGAACTTCATAATTATAAATCTTATAACTTATAAGATTCAATTATTTATCCAAAACCATTCTTTTAATAACTTTATAAATTTTATAAACCTACTGCTTATAAAATTCCATTTATAACTTCACCGTTTATAATTCTATGAATTTCATTCATTTATGAAATCTATTTTCACTTCATTCAAACACTTATAAAAACTCGTTTTATAATGTCAATATTTTAATTTAAAAATATCAATCTTATAATTCTTTTATATAAATCAATTTATATCATTCTTTTTAAAAAATGTCTTAACTCCCTTTATAATTTCACCATTTTGATTTATAAAATAATCAAATTTTATAAATCCTATATTTTCAACTTTTTATAATAGATTCAAAAATCCCGATTAACTATTTTATAAAATCATTAACCCCATATAACATTAAAAATTATATCTTTTATTTATTTAAAATGGATCAATTCCAAACATATAGTATATTTTCAAAAATCACTTTAAAAATCATTTTAAAGTTCCAAAATTTGGTCCAATGATGCTACATACCAAATAGTCAATCACGACAACAACGATATCATATATCGTATATGATAATCAACGAATATCAAAATATCTGAAATCAAATAAAAACTGTTGAGGAATCCAGTTGGATCCCTCCAACCTGTTTTCCTGCATCCACAAACATTAGCACAATACCAATTCCGCTCCAGTACGGAATTATCGCGGTATATGGGATTAATAATATTATCCGCTTAATAGACGGCGCAATAGGATCTCATCCGCTAAACAAATGCGGGAAATCAATAACTCCAATATATACATATGCCAATATATATATATTGCTATTATATATAATACCAATTTCACTGTTTATGAAATATTCGCGGTATATGTTTTTAATAAATAACATCCGCTTACTAACGGCGCATAATGTCTATTTTAACAATCAATAGATATCAATCATCATTAAAACATGCATTCAAATATTTTAAATCTAACTATTTAAAAAAAAAATCGAAACTGATTCGATTGAGTGAGAAGTTCTCACCTTGATTTTAATTTCGTTTTAGCGATTTATTTCGAATAAAATTAAACGGACGTTTAATTTTACCCAAAATTCTCACTAACTCCAAATGACTCCAATCCAACTCCATCGCATAGTGCTCGTCCATACGATTCCAACGCAACTGGTTTCGCGCGTTTTCGACCTCGTATGAAAAAGATATGAATATTACAAGTTTTACGAACTTATATAAACAATTTACAACAATTTCCTTTTATAATTTAACCTTCATCAATTCAGAGCCGTTAGATCTCAATCCAAGGCCTCTCCCACTTCTTCCCAACTCACGCACGTTACTTCCATGTAAGAAACGAAGAGCCGAACCCAACTCAAACAATTAGGGTTTAAATTTGCACCACTTATACTCGATGAAACTTCATCACGTCGCCACCACGAGATGCGCCTCCATCCCCTCAACCTTCGGCCTGAGCATGGTGGCACTCGGCCCTACCTAGCACCAGAAAACGCGTGCGCAACTCACGGCGAACGCGGCCCTGTAGCTCCCACTCTGATGCTCCATTGTTGATCATCACCGTATAGATCTGTAGTGCTCGAGACCATCTACAATTCTCGTGTTGAAGCTTCGTTGAATCGATGAATGGATTGGGAGTAATCGAGGGAGGAAGTGTGGAAGTTTTCGGCCATCCATTCTATGGTGGAGGCTACACGTTTAGATTAGGGTTTGTTTTATTTTTTTGAGAATTATGAGCTATTTATAGAGAAAAAAACGAACACTATTCATCCGGAAATTCCGAACTCTGATTTACGCGCCGTAACCAGCGTTTCTGGGGTTTACCCCGCGTTCCGGACACAATGGAACAGGTTTTGAAAGCTAATTCGGACATCTGTGTGAGTTATGGCTATAAACGTTCAATTTAAATTAAACCGATTTAATCGATTTTCTAGGCGTTTTAATTCGTACCGGACAAACGGTAAATCCAATTGACACGAAATTTGAAACCTTACAATAATATCACATTACGGATCCGATGAAACTGGTTTCGTCGAAATCCGAGACTTTTTGAAAAATGGCTATTTTAACTCGCCAAATTAATATCAAAAATAATTCGATGCGTTTCGAGCTGCCACGATCAAACGATAACTCCGATTGACATGAAAATTGAAATCCGGTAATAATTAACTATTATGGATCCAATGGAACTGGTTTCGTTCAATTCTGAGACTGTTCAAAAATTGACTATTTTCACTAGCCGATTTAATATTAAAATATTCAATTTTCACAAATAAACTTTTAATTCGATTTTAAAAGTTCTAAAATATCGTTCTAACTCCAATATGATAAAATAAAATTTTACAAATCATTTTCAATCATATTTAACCCAATTTTCAATTTTTCCATAATTTAACATATTAAATTATCAATTTAATTATCCAATTAAATCCAATTATTCAAATTAAATTTTATTCGACTTATAAATTCACTTATTAATATTTAAATTAATTAAATATTCAAATTTTAAATAATTAAAATCCTGGGTCGTTACATAAAGTCAAGTCAGAGAAATTCACGAAAGCAAACTTAAATTCAAGCGTGTATCTTTGAAATAGTCAAAGAAACTTAAAATGGGAAAGTTTCTGCTATTTGACACAAGAAGGATCGAACGTTCTCAAGTTAAAGCCGTGAGTATCAAGTCGAGAAAATATATCACGAAAGCCGTGCGCATCAGGATTGCAACAATTTTGGAAAGTATCGAATTGATACAAACAAACTCAAGTGTCGAATTCAGATAAATACCAAACCCAAGAATTCATCATAGGCATCGAGTTCAAGCAAACAATTAAACCAGCAACGAAAGAGAATACATACCATAATCTATCAACTCGATCAAAGGAGCAGCTGCGAAACAAAGCGCGAGTAAAGCAACCAGAATCGATCATCAGAGAACGAGCGAGCAAGAGCAACGCAAATCAGACAATCGAATATCGGAGAAGCAGTGAGCAAAGAGCATCACAAACCAGAGAAAGCCCTAATTCTCACAAGAGCCGAAGCCCTAATTCGAGAAAGAAGAACGAAGCCGCCATAGCAAAAGAGAAAAGAGAACGGGCTAGAGACTAAGACATTTGGGCCGGCCTTATTTTTATTAAAGGGGTTTTGGGTTTAATTGTTTTTATTTGTTTTTTTTACTTTTTGAATCAAAGAATTGGTAAAATCACCACCTAGGTTGTAGGCAGTGTCAGATTGTCTAGTTAGAATTAGTTCAGTGAGAAGGGTGTGCGAGTTTGCAAAACTCTTAAGGCGGGAGGAAGGGTTTGCGAGTTTGCAAAACTCTATAGGCGAGAGCAGGGGTTGTGAGTCTATTAGAGCGTTTGTAAGCGGGAGCAGGGTTTGCGAGTCTGTTAGAGTGTTTGTAAGCGGGAGACTGTTTAATTCTAATAGAAATCTGGGAATGCAGCAGTAGGCAGGGGTTGCCGAAGCTGGGTAAATTTTGTGTGTGATTTACTTTTCAGCATATTTATTTCTGCAGTTTGTTTCTGTGTTTAAATCGAGAAAATTTGCTATAACCCTATTCACCCCCTCTAGGGTTAATCTAGATCCTACAGACAAATGTTTATATCTGTCTAATATGTGTTGTATAAGTTGTGTACTCTGATGTAATATGATACTATGGAATATTTTATGTGATATGTTATATTTCATTCGTTCCGCTGTGAGTTTTCTGATGTTGTTATGTTTCTTTCTTCTCTTTCTTTTCTTCTTCTATCCCTTTCTTTCTTAATTAGTGATGCGATTTTCTGGTGTTAGAAAGTTGGGTCACTATAAAAAAGGATGGTTTTAGATAATTTCTGGATAAAGTTGAGCTTGGGGAGCTCCGGAGTGAAAATAGTGGATGGAAATACTACCGGAATACTGTAAAATTCGATTTGGAAAAGTATGATAAAGATAGATGGAGTGGAAATAAAGATGAGAACTCGATTAAAATACATACTTCTTATAAAATTAACCATAAAATGGTTAGCATGAATATTAGAAGTAGTTATTATGTTTGGTTGGTTAACTAATGATGTTTGATGGTTACTTAAGAAGTAAGAAGTAATATATATATATATATATATATATATATATATATATATATAGTCAAATATGTCAAATGAAAGTGAGCTCCAATATTTTAAATTCTATTATTTCTTGTGCTATGATATTCATGATTATACCCTATGAAAATGTTTGTTTTTGAGAGATATGTGTGATTCTCTAAAGTAAAGGAGAGCACACATGTACATATATATAACACCGATAGAAAAGGAGATGCCAACATGTCTAGCAGGTGACAAATCATAACACAGAAAAATATAAGATAACAACATCAGGTAACTTCTTGAATGAGCTCCGGCAAGGCCACTATCCATTACACCTCAGTATCGAACTCCAGCAAAGTAACCACCCGATAATGAAGTGTTAGAAGTACCCATATAAACCATGGTGCATCCAAGAGAACAAATGATATCCATAAGGAGCTCCACTAGAGAAGGAACGCCTCACAGATAGCGCGGAAGATCCAGATCTAAAATATGAAAACTCTCTTAACAACGATAATATGAACAACAATCCAACATCCTAGCAATAACAATCCTAAAACCTTGCAAATAGCTTTCTAGCACCATTTTTAGCTTGAATCTATAATCTACAATGGAACTATACGAAAATATAAGAATAATACATATATATTTATATAAGTAAGATTATATATATATGTATGCATTAATGAAATAAAAGTAATAGAACTAGAGTTAAAACTGTAAGACATCAAAGAAATAATAGTAAGCGTTGGACTAATAATAGGCATATATATATATATATATATATATATATATATGAATTATGAGACAATGAACACAAAATCAAAAAGCATAGAAATTAACAAAATATGTAATTATATACTTAAAAAATCTAAAAAATATTAACATCATGCTCCTTTGATTAAAAGAACATTATGATGATCAGTAAAATCTTCACTCGAATTCGAATAAATGCTAATGTTGTAGTTATTAATGTTAAAAATATTGGTTTTTGTTTAAATAATTCCATGATTTTTATAACCTTATTAAGATATTCATTAAAATGATTATTTTTAACCAATTTATATTTTGGATTTGAGATCCAATTGAAACAAAATGAAGTTATTGTAATTACCAATCTATTAATATAACTGTTATTATTATTAAATAGTCTCTGGTTTCTCTCAAACCAAATATACCAACATATTATACTGAACAAAGTATCTAGTAAAAATCTATTTTACCTTTTTAACTTAAATCTTAAGTTATTCTGTTAAAAATCACAATCAGTAACTTTTGTTGTAAGAATAAAGTTAAAAATTTTAAGAGTATTATTAAGAATATAGAAAGTATCCATAAAGTCATAATATATACAATTAATATTTTCAAAATACAATTTACAAGAAGAACATTTATTATTAGTTGGCAAATTCTTTCTTTTTAAAAGTTCAATGGTATTTAGCTTCCCATGTATGATTAACCACATATGAATCTTAGCTTTTGGTGGTGCACTTGTTTTCCAAATAAGATTAAAAGTCCCAAGAAATTAAGAAATTTATACAATGAATTAGAAGTGAATTTCTTACTTTTATCTCATTTCCAGTTAATAATATCATTTTCATTATCAATGTTATATAAATTCAATCTTGCACATAATAAAGAGAACAGTGTGAGAGTTATACCTTCTAAGATTTTATTAAAACTGAAGTTCCAAGGGGGATCATTTTCCGAAGAAAAAAAATCTTTAATTAAAGCATTTTTAAAGTTACAAATTTCGAAAAGGTCTTCAAATTCAACCCTAAGAGGAATGACAAATATCCAACGATCATACCAAAAAGTTGTATTATTTCCCGAATGAACAATCATATTAGTACAAAGGTTATAAATAACATGAAATTTTAAAATTGATTTCCAAAAAAAGATAATTTATTGTTAACTGAAGGTGTAATTTGGAATAAATTATTATTACCATTATAATAATGTTTAGATGTAATTTCTTTCCAAATGGAATTATCATTTATATCATTGAATTTCCATAACCACTTCCCTAATAAAGAATTCATGTTACGTAAATTAATAACACATAGTCCTCCCTCCTTTTTCGATTTACAAATGATTTCCCAGTTAACCAAACATTTAGACTACTATTAGGATTATCGCCGCTCCGTGAGAAGTCCCTCTTTATTTTATCAGTTTTATTATCCACCCATTCTGGGAAAAGATGTATAGAGATCTAATAAATTGAAAGTGCAGATAAAACAAAATTGATAAGAGCTAATTTACCCGCTCTCGATAAAAATCTCCCCTTCCAATTAGAAATTCTATTTTTATTTTTATCTATTATAATTAGCTAGTCATCATGCTTAAGTTTAGTTGGTCTAATCAAAAATCCACTATAATCAATAGGGAAATTCATGGTTTTACAATTAAGCATATTTGCTACTAAACCTTCAACCTTATCAATGTCATTTAATGCTAAAACCGAACTTTTATTAAAATTAGTTTTTAGTACTGGAAGTAGTACAAAGTTGTAAAAAATAAATTTGGGGGTAATGACGTGATTAGGCAAATAAGAAGTAAATAATAAGGTATTGTCTGCAAATTAAAGTACAAAGAGACTATTACGTGAAATTTGCTACCAATGCATCCTAAAAATCCATTTCCAACAGCTTTCTTAATTATCATAGCGAAAACATCAGCAGCTAAGTTAAACAAGAGAGGCGATAAAGGATCAACCCGTCATAAGCCACATTTTGATTGTATTTTATTCCTTAAAATCCTGTTAACCATTATACTAGAATTACCAGTTTTAAGCAAAGTCATAATCCAACCAATCCATCTACAATTAAAACCTCTAGAAAGCAACATATCAATTAGAAAATCCTAATCTACCAAGTCAAAATCTTTCACAAAGTCAGGTTTTTGGAGCACAAATGGAATGTTATTCTTACAACAGTGATTAATGTACCCTTGAACAACAACACTCCATCTGTGATATTTCTACCCTTATTGAAAGCGGTTTATGAGCAATTAATTAGATCATTCATTCTTATACTAAGTTTATTCGCTAAAACTTTTGAAATAATTTTAATAGAAAAATTAATTAAAGAAATTGGTCTAAAATCTATCAAATTATTTGCACCGTTTTTTATGCAGTAGAATGACGTTTGCAAAATTAAATCTTCCTAATTGTAGTTTCCCATTATAAAATTCATTAAACATACTAATTAAACAAAATTTTAATGCATCATAAAATATTTTTTAAAATAAAATAGGAAAACCATCGGGACCTGGGGTTTTATCATTAGGCCTATCATTAATAGCCTTCAAAATCTCCTCTTCAGAAAAAGGATTATCAAAGTCATTAGGATTAATTCTAGACTCAATAGGATATAGCTCATTTCATTTAACGTTTATTTTATGTTTGTTCTTATTGCCAAAAATATCCCTATAGTAATCAGTAAAGGCCTAATTTTGATCTCTTTGATCAACCAATTCAACATTATTCACAAAAATAGAATTTATTGCGTTGCTACATTTTCTACCATTAGTCATATTATGAAAACATTTTGTATTATTATCACCTTCATTAATCCATTGAATTCTAGATCTCTGTTTCCACATAACCTCTTCTTTTTTCTAAAGTTGATTTAAGTTCTCCTTTTAAATTAGCGAGTACATTACGCTTTCTAAGATTTAGCTGTCTAGTTTCTTCTATCTTATTAATTTTAAGCATTTCAAATTTTTTTTTTTTAAGTTTTAATACTGCCAAATACACCCTTATTTCAATTTTTAAGAAAATATCTAAGACCTCTAAGTTTGAAACAATTTTTTTTGCTGAGTTATCTGTATTTCTTATATTATAAAAATTCATTGATATCGATTTATTTTTAATTAGATTAGGAAATTAGATTCTAATAACCATAATTTTTTTCAAATTTAAAAGTTTTATTAACAATTTTATGATGATCGCATGTAAGAATGATAGGGGAATGGTCAGAATACGTATACGGCAAACCAGTGACTCTACAAATAGGAAATTTATCTTCAATTTATCATTGACGAAAAATCTATCTAAAAGAGCCATTGAAGGGGATTACTTAGTATTACTCGAAGTGAATTCTCTATTAGTTAGTGATAATTCAATCAAATTAGTACTAGTAATAAATTGATCAAATTCTTCCACATAAGAGAAATCACCTTCCCAAGGTGATTGCTCCCCTAAAAATCACGTAACATTGAAGTCGCCACCCATAATCCAAGATCTTGAAGCGAATGATTTAAATTCTGGACATTCGCTCCATAAAACTCGATGGCCAACTTTTGAATTTGGTCCATAAACATTAGATATGTTTAATAAAGATTTATCTCTAAGGTTAATGATAATAATATGTAAAGAGTGTTGCTTAGTATTTGTTTGAAGAAGTTTAAAAGAATTATCACGCTACCGTATAAGTAAACCCCCCAAAAGCTCCAATTGAAGGTAAACATGCCCAATGTCTAAAATGATAACTACCTAATCTTCTATAAATACGAATATCAAGACAATCCTTTTTTTTCTTCTGTAAAACGACAATATCAATAAAGTAATCTTTAAAAAATGCTCTAATTTTATCGCATTTATTTAAATCATGTGGACCTCGAATGTTTCAACTAATAATTGTACAACCCTGATTTTTCGGTGTTTTAAATTTAAATTTAATAAAGATTTAAACTTGTAATTTTAATGAGAAATTGGATTTCCCATTTACTGAAGTTGATTTGTATATTAAATGTTTTATTTAAATAATAATTGGAAGAGCAAAACAAGAAATTTGTTAATGTTAAATTCTTGTTTCGAAACTTGTTAAATAATATATTAGTGTTTTCTAAATATTATGTAATTTTATTTAAGAAAATGGGGATTTTTAAGTTAAATTACGTATTTGTCATGTTGTCTTATTTTAGAAGATGGATTTTCTCATTTTTGATAAATTGGGTAATTTTGATAAGAAACTGATTTAATCCTATTTTTGGGCTAAAATGGGATTTTGCGAATGTAACGACCCACTATTTTCCACTATTCAAATCAACAATAATCCACGCATGCCAGACTTGAATAGTACAAAATAACAGATTGTAATTTTTTTTTGGAGCAAATAAAAATCAAATCACAGACACAGAACATCAGAATATCTCGCAGCGGAAATTAAATACCATAGTAGTTCATGAAGCTACTATCACAAAGTCTCAAAACCAAATACAAAATACATAATATCTGACTGAAAGTAAATACGACATCAAATCCTAAATACAAAGAAGTCCACTAATACAAAGCTGACAACAGAACAACAGAACTGAAATATAGATAACTAGATAAGCTGATAAATCTCCAAGGATTCCAGACCTCCAGAGAGTGGGAATCCAAATCTGTGAATAAACTCAGGCTGACCCGAGCGTAAATAAAAAGCAAACACTCGAGTCAGGACACACATACTTATCCAGTGTAAACCAACTCAAGTGAACTGTAGTAAAGGTACAAATAACTTAGAAGATGCCTGGGACCGCCCATCCTCTAAGGATCCGTTAAAATATTTACTATATAGTATATTGCGCTATTATAATAATGTCTAACAGTAAAATATACATACTTTTAAATAGTGTTAAGGCTTTACATTTTTCACCTTAACACAATTAATGCCAATAGTCTATACAGTACCTGCATATCTCCTGATCGGGAGACTATGAGAAGATACTGCATAGGTACGACACAAATAGAAACTCGTAGTAAAGGCTCGGTATGGTAGGTGACACGGCATACAAGGCAATGCCAGGGTAGATATACCAATTACACACATGGGCTGGTGGTAACACAGCAGCCACATACGCCCACCTCGGAACACATTCCCAAAATCGGAGGGTAGCCACCAAACAATCACAAGTAATAGAATGGTATCGAAGAAATGCGTCCGATAAGAGGTGCTACCTCAGCTGGCCCGAGATCGCTCCTGTTTTAGCCACCTTATGCCAACTCACGGGAGTTGGGTCCATGTAACATACCACAAGAACGTCGTCACCATCCTACTTCATTCTGGAATCTCCACCGCGTACACGGTTAGTCAAAGTGGTTTTCGGTATCGACAGAGAGTATGTCCATATCCGATCCCAGTCTCTTTGCCAACCAATCGTTATTATAACCCGTGATTATAACTTTGAAATAATACTTTACTTCAAATGAAAACATCATTTCAAAACTCAATTCTTTATCCAATAAAGATTTAATCATTCTCAATATTTCAAAACAACATATCTTTTCAAATTTTCCTTTTTAAATCATTATTAAATTCAAATGCAAATTATCAAACTTAATACCCTTTTAAAGTTCAAAGATAACATTCATTTATTTCAATTTGAACTTCTCTTTAAAATGATTCATTTCCAATTTAATTTATTCATTAAGATCATTTTAAAAGTGGACTTATTGTTCTTTCATTTCAAGTATTCAATTTCCAAAGTTTCAAACCATTCAGAGTTCGTTTACTAAGTCAAAAACCATAATTATAGAAATTTCAGCCTTTTACAGCATTTAGAAAAAGCTGTTATAAGTTATATATGAAAACATTTTTATTCAGCAAAGACAGCACTTAAATCTGCTGTTAAAAACTCAGTTTTTAGTTGAATTATAGTTCAAAACAGAAAAGACAGCATTTCAGAAGTACCGCTGTAGTTCAGATTTCAAAACAAAGGTTTAAATTGATTTCAGCACACAGCAGACCACTACAGCATTTCCAGAGAATGCTATAATAGACCTGAGTCCAATATTAGCCCATAAATTCAACTACAGCAACTACAGCATTTCAAAAATGCTGTAATAGCTCTATTTACACTATTTTAGTTCAATTCAGCAACTATAGCATTTCTGAATGCTATTAAAAATGATTTCCAGAATTTAGTGTATTTCTAGCAAATAATAATCTTCATTTAAAATCCTTTAAATATTTCAAAATCATATTTTTAACAATAAAAATGTTCATTAACGTATTATTTATATAAAATAAATTTCTTATTATTTAAATCCAATTTTCAACAGATTCTTTTAATAAATTCAAGTGTAAAATTCCAATTCTTCACATTTTTAAATAAACAACTTAACAATTAAATTTTCTCCATTTTTTTTCAAATAAATTTAGTTTCCAATTTTTATTTATATAACTTAATTTATTTAAATAGAATTCCAATTTTCCACTTAAGTTATATTTCAAAAATTCAATGCAACTATTCATTTTCCCCAACATTTTAACTTATAGAAAATTCCAAATTTCTATAATTAATAAATAAAAATCCAATTTAAATCAAATTTTCATATATTTAAATTTAAAAATAATTAACATTCCAGAAAAACATTTATAAAATAACCATGGATCTGTATATAGTTTTCTAACCTAGATCAAGTGATACGGATATGTATCATTTCAATCCGCAGTTTAAAATAAAAATCCAAGTTCTATCATTTCAAACCAGCAATCCCAAGTCAAACTAAATAATTTGAAAACCGTTCAGGCCTATCATTTCTGCCCATAACGATTTTCCTTATTCTAAAGTCCGTTTGGGTATGTATCATTTCAACCCATAGTGATTTCTAATCTACAGGGAACTTGCAGTGTGATAAGCATATATATAAGAACAGTTTAACAATATACAATAGTAACAGGTGATGTGACAGGTAACAGGTGATATGACATATAATTTAACATGTTAACATCATATATATATAAAATCACATGGCAGTTATAACATCATAACAATTTTCTACACATTCAGTTGTGGTTGTTTTACAACTGCATAAGTATATAATTGTCGTGTGAGATTTACCACCTCTAATTGCTGAATATTTCCAAACCAAAGGCACAAATAGACAATAAGGCACGATGACACAACTACGGACTTGAATGGAGGTTGAGTCCAAGCTAAAACTCTTGTGTACGACCCAAAATAAACAAACAAAACAACACAATTCAATATGACTACAACATGCAATAAGTTTGAAATAAAAAAGAAACGAATTGCCAAACTTTTGCCTTGCTTCCTCAAGCCTTTGTCACGGCCTAGGGTATGTTTTGTTTCAGATTTGGTTCAGGTTTATGGCTAGCATGGATCGGGTTCATGGCCAAACAAGATGGAGTTTTATACATGAGGCGGTGAATGGTTTTTAGGCAAAAAATGGAGTTTTTGTTAGGCTAGGTGGCTCGGCCATGGGAAGTATGCTCGGCCTAAGGGTGCATCATGACTGGATAGAGGTGGAAGGGGTGTGTGGTGGTCAGGTCAGTGGTGGTGGTGGAGGCTATGGTGGTGATTTGAGTGGTGGATGAAGGGAATGAGGCAACAATGGTCAAAAACATTGTTTTTAGGCATGTTGGTTGCAATTTGAAGGTTTTGGTCACCATAGATGGCTCGGCCATGGTCATGGCTGGTGGAGTAGATGGTGTTGAAGGCATAGAAGAGATGTAGGAGTTTGTGGCTACGGCTATGGGGAAGAGCCCGATCCAAACTAGAAGAGAAACAAGGCAAAAATTTAGAGAAAACAAGGAGAAAAGTAAGAAAAAGAAAGGGAAGTCATTACCAGATCTTATTGAAGCCGTGAGAAACAAATGAAGATGGATTTTTTTTCACGTGAAAACCTAATGAGATGAAGACTACACTAGGGTTTTACACGGCTAAGGCAATTAATTGAGGAGTTTAAGAAAATGAAGGGTTTGGGCAAATAAAAGGGCTTACATTTCAAAGTGATTTACAATCTTCCATATTCCTTTCCTTCTAAAACTTTATATAAACAAAATTTCAGGAGAAAATACTTTACAAACCGAAATCAATTAGAAATATGAGGTAACAAATAGTATAATTTGAAAAAATATAAAATAATGAAGAAAATGCCTTAAAAATACCAAACAGTGTTCTAAAATTGTGAATAAATCAGTGTTAGTCTTGGAAAATTATACATTTCATTATAAAATTACTATGAAGTGGAAACTTTAATTAAATTAATTTATTTATCATTTTCAAAATAAAATAGAAAATTAAATTGGAGAAAAATAGAAAAAGGAATAAAGAAATTGTTTTAAAAAAATAGCAAGCAGGACATAAAAATTACAAGAAAATTACCAATGGCTTTGGAAAGTTATTTACATCATTTTAAAAATATTATAAGACAAAATTTGAAATAAAATGATTTTTAAAACATTTTCAAAGTGAAATAAATAATTAAATTCATGGAAAATATCAAAAGAATTAAAGAAATTGCTAAAAAAATAGGAAACAGAACCTGAAAAATTCAAATAAATTACCATTAATTCTAGAAAAATTTCTACTTCACTATAAAAATAATTTAAAAAAATAAAATAAATTTCAAAAATATTGGGTTGTTACACTCTCCCCCACTCAAACCTTTTCGTCCTCAAAAAAACGAAAACTAGGAAACAAAAATGAAATCAAGATAGAAAGATAAAATAGTACCTGGAATAAACAATTCCGGATTTGAAGCACGAATGCTCTCCTCCGTCTCCCAAGTATAGTCACGATCATCCGTACTCCATTGTACTTTGACCGGACTAACAGATTTCCTTCTTAACTACTTCGTATCTCTATCGACAATACGAAGTGGCTTCCTCTCGACAGTCAGATTAGGCTCAATATCCAAGCTGTCAAGAGCAGAAGGCTGAACAACCAAAGATGGGTCATGGAGATACCGGCGAAGATGTGAGACGTGGAATACATCATGCACTCCAGAAAGCTTCTCGGGTAACTCCAGACGATAAGCCAAGGAACCAACTCTTTCCAAAATGCGGAAAGGACCAATGAATCTGGGAGAAAGCTTCCCTCTACGACCAAAACGAATGACATTCCTCAAAGGAGAGACCTTAAGGAAAACCATATCGCCAACATCAAACTCAAGCTTCCGCCTACGCCTATTAGCATACTTCTTCTGCCTATCCTGAGCAACCCTCAACCTTCTCTTAATCTCCTCAACTCTCTCAGAAGCTTCCAGAATCGTATCAGGACCAAGAATCAGATGATTACCGGATTCAATCCAGCAAGATGGGGATCGACAAGGTCATCCATATAAAGCAGCAAATGGAGACATTTTGATACTGGCCTGAATTCAAAGATAGAAAGGGAATAGATGAAATATTAAGATGAACTTAAAACAGAAGATAAGATTATACCTGATAACTATTATTGTAGGTGAATTCGACAAGATGCAGATGATCTTCCCAAGATCCACCATAATCAAGCACACAAGCACGAAGAAGATCTTCGAGTATCTGATTCACCCTTTCCATTTGACCGTCAGTCTACGGATGGTAAGCAGTGCTCAGATTCAGATGCGTACCCAAAGATTCTTGAAAAGCTTTCCAGAACTGGCTGGTAAAGATAAGATCACGATCACAGACAATACTGAGAGGAACACCATGGAGACGAACAATCTCCTTCATGTAGATCTCAGACAAGCTAGAAGCACAACGGGTAGACTTGACCGGAATAAAATGAGCAGATTTGGTCAGCCTATCCACAATAACCCAGATACTCTCATTGCCCTTCCTAGACCTCGGCAATCCATCAATAAAATCCATGGAAACCTGTTCCCACTTCCAGTCGGGAATCTCAAGAGGCTGCAACAAACCAGGAGTCTTCTGATGATCGGCCTTGACTTGCTGACAAGTCGCACACCGACTAACAAAGATAGAGACATCCCTCTTCATACCTTTCCACCAATAAAGCTTCTTCATATCCTGATACATCTTTGTCACGCCGGGATGGATAGAAAGTCTGGATCGATGATTCTCCCGAAGTAACTCCTGCCTCAAACCATCCACATTCGGGACACAAATCCTACCATTAATCCTCAAAACCCCTCTGTCATCGATCTGAGCTCCACTACTACCACTACTACTGCCACCAACTCTGTTACGAACACTCTCCTTAATAAGCCTAAGTATCCTATCCTCATCCTGCTTAGCCTTGATACGATCCAAAAGAGGAGAAGAAGAAACAACAAGCTGACACAACAATTCCTTCTTCCGACTCAGAGCATCGGCCACAACATTAGCTTTACTGGGAGTATAGCTAATATCAAGGTCGTAAGAAGCCAAAAACTCAAGCCAGCGAACTAGCCTCTGATTCAAATCCTTCTGGGTGAAGATATATTTCAGAGACTGATGATCGATGAAAAGCTCAAACTTGGTTCCAAGCAAATGATGCCTCCAAAGCTTCAAAGCAAAGACAACAACAAGCAACTCTAAATCATGGGTGGCATAATTAGCTTCATGGGTTTTCAGCTGACGGCTGGCATAGGCAATGACCTTACCATCCTGCATGAGAACAGCACCCAATCCTTCACGACAAGCATCAGTATATACCGTCAATCCTTCACTTCCGTTCGGTACTGTAAGAACTGGTGCGGAAGTTAGCTTGCTCTTTAACTCTGCAAATGCAGCTTCACACTTCTTATCCCAGATAAAATTTGCATTCTTACGAGTTAAAGTAGTGAGCGGTGCAGAAATCCGAGCAAAATTCTCGATGAATCTCTGGTAATAACCGGCAAGGCCTAGAAAACTACGAATATCTGATGGAGTCTTAGGGTTTTCCAATCTTGTAACAGAAATAGGGAAAATGAAAACCACAAAAGGGATAGAATAATTAAATGATAAAGGAAAGAGAAAGAAGGAAAGACTTACATTGATCGCAGCAATCTTGGCTGGATCAACAGAAACTCCATTACCAGAAACAATATGTCCAAGAAACCGAACTTCATCGTTCCAGAAATGGCATTTAGAAAATTTAGCCTTCAATTGATGGCTTCTAAGAATCACTAGAACAGATTCCAAGTGTGACTCATGCTCTGCCTTGGTCTTAGAAAAGACAAGGATATCATCAACAAAGACAAAACAAATTTATTAAGAACATCTCGAAAAACACGATTCATCAAATCAACAAAGAAAGCAGGAGCATTAGTCAAACCAGAAGGCATGACTAACCATTCGAAAAAACCATTCTCTGTACGGAAAGCAGTCTTAGGAATACTTTCCACAGCGACTCTGAGCTGGTGAAAACCTGTGGCAAGATCAAGCTGGGAGAAACAAGTAGTACCATAAAGCTGATCAAACATGTCATTGATGCGAGGCATTGGATATCTGTTTTTCATAGTGAGCTTGTTTAGATCCCTATAGTCAACACACATCCTAAGAGAACCATCTGACTTGGTGACAAAAACCACCGCTGCTCCCCATTCGGAATGACTAGGCCTGATTAGACCTTTGGAGAATAAGTCCTCAATTTGTTTTGCTAACTCAACCTTCTCACGAGGTTCCATTCTTCTAGGAGGAAGAACAACTGGTCGAGCTCCAGGAATAAGGTCAATGCAGAAATCTATCTCCCGCTTAGATGGCAAAGCAGTGACTTCACCAAAAACATCTGGAAAGAGTTTGACCACACGGGTCGAATGAAGGTCACCAGAAGCAGAATCCAGAGAATAAATAAAACTGCCAGCAAAATCCTGAGGCATGCGGCACTGAATAACAAAGGAATTACCCAGATCATCCTCAAGATAAACAGACCGGGCTTTACAAGAGATGTGAGCATTATGCCTACCAAGCCAATCACTACCAAGCAACAAATCAAAAGCATCGAAGCCCAAAACATAGAAATCACCACTGAAACGATGATCTGAATAAAGAAGCTTCACTTGTTTACAAATCCTATTAAGGTTTGCAGGAACCCTAATTGGATTTGAAACACATGAGGGTTCAGAAACATACTCAGTAGAAAGGAGATGCTCAAACTTATCACACAAATCAATAGATATAAAACTGTGGGATGCACCAGTATCAAACAGAACACGAACAGGATGCTGAAACAAAGAAAAGGAACCTTGGAGCGTACCTTGGTCATCACTAGGAGCTGAAGGAGCAGGTGCTGGAGAAGAGGCAGAGGTGACAGCAAATATACCAGAAGGCTTACCTCTCTGTTGGGTAGGGCAATCCTTCCTAAAATGGCCAGGCTGGAGACAGATGTGGCAAAGCTCATGCCTAGCTGGCTGAGCAGGTGGAGGAATGGCAGCACCAACACTAGTAGGACAACTATTCGCATAGTGCCCTTTCTAGTCACACTTGAAGCAGGTGATGGAGGAAAGGTCAATTGGCTGCCTCTGAAATGGAGCAGATGCTGAAGATCCCAAACCCGGATTCTTGAGCCAATTCTTCTTCTGTTGCTGGAAACTAAGCTTCCTCTTCCTAGAATTTGCAGAAGAAGTCTGAGATGATGGAGCACCAACTGAAGTAGGACCCTTAGAAGTAGGGTTCTCATAACGAAGAGCCATATCCATAAGCTGGGTAAAGGTGCCATGAACATGAGAAATGAGACGACTGTAGTACTCGGGACGAGCACCAGTAATAAACTTCTTGTTCTTCTTCAGAGGAGTGTCTATGAGACCAGGTCCGAACTTTCGGACCTAGAAAGTTCGTTAAACTTCCTCTCGTACTTTGAAAAAGACATGCTTCCCTGCTTGAGGTCCATGAACTCTCTATAAAGCTGGGATTTTCCCGCCTCTGGCATCCACTTAGCAATGAAAGCTTCCCTGAGAAGAATGATAGATAAGCTTAGACAATGCACGAAAAGATAGAAAACAGAATTCAAAGAAACACAAGAAGATACCTGAACTGTTCCCAAGTAAGATCAGCCTCAATGGTGTTTGCCGTAACCGACTCCCACCAATCTTGAGCAGCCTCCTGTAACTGCCATGCGGCTAACTGACGCTTCTGGGCATCAGTAATATCAAGACTAGTAAATATCCTCTCGATACTCCTCAGCCATTGCCGAGCCTCAATGATAGATTCAGAACCAGTGAACTTGGTTCCTCCAAGCTGAGTAAATTCTTTGCAAAGAACAGTGAAACAGACAGGAGCTGGGGCTGGAACTGGGACAACACCACTACCCTGACCTCTAGCATTCCTACGATTCATCCTGAAAATTCAAGAATGAATATTAGGACACAGGTAGAGATAAGATAAAGATAAGACAAGACAAAATAAATTCACTAGGAAGAACATTCTAATTACATAAATTTCTAATAAGGTAGATACGAAAGGAAAGGAGTTGAAAAATTTGCTTTTAAAACAAGAAAAAGTTTATATCAAAATAATCTTTGAAAAACCTTTTAAAAATCATTTAAAAATCATTTTATACTTTGAAAATACGTTCTCTCACAAAGAAATGATTCTGAAGTTGATTTCACTCATTCTAGGATATTTCTACCCTATCTCTAATGAGTTTTTGCTCCGCAGGCTAAGGTTTGCCTAAAACCAAAGCTCTGATACCAACTGTAACGACCCACTATTTTCCACTATTCAAATCGACAATAATCCACACATGCCAGACTTGAATAGTACAAAATAACAGTTTGTAAATTTTTTTTGGAGCAAATAAAAATCAAATCACAGAATCACAAACACAGAACATCAGAATATCTCGCAGCGGAAATTAAATACCATAACAGTTCATGAAGCTACTATCACAAAGTCTCAAAACCAAATACAAAATACATAACATCTGATTGAAACTAAATACGACATCAAATCCCAAATACAAAGAAGTCCACTAATACAAAGCTGACAACAGAACAACAGAACTGAAATGTAGATAACTAGATAAGCTGATAAATCTCCAGGGATTCCAAACCTCCAGAGAGTGGGAATCCAAATTTGTGAATAAACTCAGGCTAACCCGAGCGTAAATAAAAAGCAAACACTCGAGTCAGGACACAAATACTTATCCAGTGTAAACCAACTCAAGTGAACTGTAGTAAAGGTACAAATAACTTAGAAGACGCCTGGGACCGCCCATCCTCTAAGGATCCGTTAAAATATTTACTATATAGTATATTGCGCTATTATAATAATGTCTAACAGTAAAATAAACATACTTTTAAATAGCGTTAAGGCTTTACATTTTCCACCTTAACACAATTAATGCTAATAGTCTAAACAGTACCTGCATATCTCCCGATCGGGAGACTATGAGAAGATACTGCATAGGTACGACACAAATAGAAACTCGTAGTAAAGGCTCGGTATGGTAGGTGACACGGCACACAAGGCAATGCCAGGGTAGATATACCAATTACGCACACGGGCAGGTGGTAGCGCAGCAACAACATACGCCCACCTCGGAACACATTCCCAAAATCAGAGGGTGGCCACCAAACAATCACAAGTAATAGAATGGTATCGAAGAAATGCGTCCGATAAGAGGTGCTACCTCAGCTGGCCCGAGATCGCTCCTGTTTTAGCCACCTTATGCCAACTCACGGGAGTTGGGTCCATGTAACATACCACAAGAACGTCGTCACCATCCTACTTCATTCTGGAATCTCCACCGCGTACACGGTTTGTCAAAGTGGTTTTCGGTATCGACAGAGAGTATGACCATATCCGATCCCGGTCTCTTTGCCAACCAATCGTTATTATAACCCGTGGTTATAACTTTGAAATAATACTTTACTTCAAATGAAAACAACATTTCAAAACTCAATTCTTTATCCAATAAAGATTTAATCATTCTCAATATTTCAAAACAACATATCTTTTCAAATTTCCCTTTTTAAATCATTATTAAATTCAAATGCAAATTATCAAACTTAATACCCTTTTAAAGTTCAAAGATAACATTCATTTATTTCAATTTGAACTTCTCTTTAAAATGATTCATTTCCAATTTAATTTATTCATTAAGATCATTTTAAAAGTGGACTTATTGTTCTTTTATTTCAAGTATTCAATTTTCAAAGTTTCAAACCATTCAGAGTTCGTTTACTAAGTCAAAAACCATAATTATAGAAATTTCAGCCTTTTACAGCGTTTAGAAAAAAGCTGTTATAAGTTATATTGAAAACATTTGTATTCAGCAAAGACAGCACTTAAATCTGCTGTTAAAAACTCAGTTTTTAGTTGAATTATAGTTCAAAACAGAAAAGACAGCATTTCAGAAGTACTGCTGTAGTTCAGATTTCAAAACAAAGGTTTAAATTGATTTCAGCACACAGCAGACCACTACAGCATTTCCAAAGAATGCTATAATAGACCTGAGTCCAATATTAGCCCATAAATTCAACTACAGCAATTCAGAAATGCTGTACTAGCTCTATTTTCACTATTTTAGTTCAATTCAGCAACTATAGCATTTCTGAATGCTATTAAAAGTGATTTCCAGAATTTAGTGTATTTTCAGCAAATAATAATCTTCATTTAAAATCCTTTAAATATTTCAAAATCATATTTTTGACAATAAAAATGTTCATTAACATATTATTTATATACAATAAATTTCTTATTATTTAAATCCAATTTTCAACAGATTCTTTTAATAAATTCAAGTGTAAAATTCCAATTCTTCACATTTTTAAATAAACAACTTAACACTTAAATTTTCTCCATTTTTTTTCAAATAAATTTAATTTCCAATTTTTATTTATATAACTTAATTTATTTAAATAGAATTCCAATTTTCCACTTAAGTTATATTTTAAAAATTCAATGCAACTATTCATTTTTCCCAACATTTTAACTTATAGAAAATTCCAAATTTCTATAATTAATAAATAAAAATCCAATTTAAATCAAATTTTCATATATTTACAATTTAAAATTATTTAAAATTCCATAAAAATATTTATAAAATAACCACGGATCTGTATATAGATTTCTAACCTAGGTCAAGTGATACAGATATGTATCATTTCAATCCGCAGTTTAAAATAAAAATCCGGGTTCTATCATTTCAAACCCGCAATCCCAAGTCAAACTAAATAATTTAAAAACCATTCAGGCCTATCATTTCTGCCCATAACGATTTTCCTTATTCTAATGTCCGTTCGGGTATGTATCATTTCAACCCTTAGTGATTTCTAATCTACAGGGAACTTGCAGTGTGATAAGCATATATATAAGAACAGTTTAACAATATACAATAGTAACAGGTGATGTGACAGGTAACAAGTGATATGACATATAATTTAACATCTTAACATCATATATATATAAAATCACATGGCAGTTATAACATTATAACTATTTTCTACACATTCAGTTGTGGTTGTTTTACAACTGCATAAGTATATAATTGTCGTGTGAGATTTACTCACCTCTAATTGCTGAATATTTCCAAACCAAAGGCACAAATAGACAATAAGGCACGATGACACAACTACGGACTTGAGTGGAGGTTGAATCCAAGCTAAACTCTTGTGTACAACCAAAAATAAACAAACAAAACAACACAATTCAATATGACTATAACATGCAATAAGTTTGAAATAAAAGAGAAAAGAATTGCCAAACTTTTGCCTTGCTTCCTCAAGCCTTTGTCATGGCCTAGGGTATGTTTTGTTTCAGATTTGGTAAAGTTTTGGTTCAGGTTTATGGCTAGCATGCGTCGGGTTCATGGCCAAACAAGATGGAGTTTTATAAATGAGGCGGTGAATGGTTTTTAGGCAAAAAGTGGAGTATTTGTTAGGCTAGGTGGCTCGGCCATGGGAAGTATGCTCGGCCTAAGGGTGCATCATGACTGGACAGAGGTGGAAGTGGTGTGTGGTGGTCAGGTAGTGGTGGTGTTGGCGGCTATGGTGGTGATTTGAGTCGTGGATGAAGGGAATGAGGCACCAATGGTCAAAAACATTGTTTTTAGGCATGTAGGTTGCAATTTGAAGGTTTTGGTCACCATAGATGGCTCGGCCATGGTCATGGCTTGTGGAGTAGATAGTGTCGGAGGCATGGAAGAGATGTAGGAGTTTGTGGCTGTGGCTATGGAGAAGAGGCCGATCCAAACTAGAAGAGAAACAAGGTAAATATTTTGAGAAAAGAAGGAGAAAAGTAAGAAAAAGAAAGGGAAGCCATTACCAGATCTTATTGAAGCCGTGAGAAACAAATGAAGATGGATTTTTTTTCACGTGAAAACGTAATGAGATGACGGCTACACTAGGGTTTCACACGGCTAAGGCAATTAATTGAGGAGTTTAAGGAAATGAAGGGTTTGGGCAAATAAAAGGGCTTACGTTTCAAAGTGATTTACAATCTTCCATATTCCTTTCCTTCTAAATCTTTATATAAACAAAATTTCAGGAGAAAATACTTTACAAACCGAAATAATTTAGAAATATGAGGTAACAGATAGTATAATTTGAAAAAAATATAAAATAATGAAGAAAATGCCTTAAAAATACCAAACAGTGTTCTAAAATTGTGAATAAATCACTGTTAGTCTTGGAAAATTATACATTTCATTATAAATTATTATGAAGTGGAAACTTGAATTAAATTAATTTATTTATCATTTTCAAAATAAAGTAGAAAATTAAATTGGAGAAAAATAGAAAAAGGAATAAAGAAATTGTTTAAAAAAATAGCAAGCAGGACATAAAAATTACAAGAAAATTACCAATGGCTTTGGAAAGTTATTTACATCATTTTAAAAATATTATAAGACAAAATTTGAAATAAAATGATTTTTAAAACATTTTCAAAGTGAAATAAATAATTAAATTCATGGAAAATATCAAAAGAATTAAAGAAATTGCTAAAAAAATAGGAAACAGAACCTGAAAAATTCAAATAAATTACCATTAATTCTAGAAAAATTTCTACTTCACTATAAAAATAATTTAAAACAAATAAAATAAATTTCAAAAATATTGGGTTGTTACAGTGAAAGTAAATCATTTTATTAATGAAGAGGATTTGAATTAGTTTTGCAATTAAAAATTAGAGTTTTTGATTGCATTTTCGTTGTATGTTTTAAATGAGTGAAATGGAATTAAAACCTTTGTTTTAATTAAATTGGCTATTGGGTCCATTTCATCTTAAGCCCACTTAGCCAAACTTAGAGACATGATAGAGCCTTTTCTTGCTATTTTATTCTTCAAAATTTTATACGTACACTTACATTTACAGAACAAAAGAAACCGAACCCCTCTCTCAAAACTATTATGCCCTAGCTCAAAATATTGGCCAAATAAATTAGAAAAATAGGATAAAAATATTGGTGAGTCTCTCTATTAATTATACATCTTTTGGTTATCTTATTTTCAGTTTTAGCCATGTTTGGATCTCTTCTGTTTGCGGTCCGAAGATTAAAGTTAGGATTTTGAGCATGATTTGGTGAAGACTGGCGGCTAGCACGATTAGGGTATGTTCTAGAGTTGATAGTGATATGGGCATTCTCGCCCACTGCATAGTGGATATGAAAAGTTAGAAGAAGAATTGTCAAAGTCCCGAAATAGACTTAGGGAAGCTTAGAAGTGTTCGCAAGGTCCAAATGTGAGCATCGGCCTGAACCGCATATCAATCCGAATAACGGTTTGAAATATATGGTTATTGTAAAATTTGCCTCACACGATCCGACAATAAAGCCTTCAAGCCTGCCTTCAAGTCCCAATCCCCACCTAAACCAGCAAAGGACCTATCCTGCAAAAGTGGGTCCGCAAAGGTATAGCCCGACAAGGTCGGATCACACGGGTCCAGCCCAGCCGAGTACATCCCAACGTGATCGGACCCGCATAGCCAGAAAGCCTAGTCCAGCCTAAAAGGCCGGACACGTACAGATCCGACCCTATAGGGACGGCCTGGTCCTCCATAGAAGTGCTGGATCCGCACAGGTCCAGCTTCTGGGACTGGACCCCATGGTTCGGCACCCTGGTACCGGACCTGTGCTGGATCAAATTATTGGTCCGGTAAAGTGGTGGACCAAACCTGTTCTGGCCGTAGGTTCCAAACCAACCTGGTCCGGCCCAAGGCGGGACCCCAATGGTCCGTCACTGTGTCGGACCCCTTGATCCGGTCCTGGCCGGATCCGCCTTATCAGAGATCACGTCGGACCTGCCTGATCCGGACCCTCCTGGTCCGGGGCCGCACCCACGTGGTCCAACCCTTACGGAGCTGGACCCGCCGGACCAATTTAACCCAACCCTTTTTGAGCTGGACCCACCAGACATATCCGGTCCAGCCCTTCTAGGACTGGACCCAGTATTTTTTGAGCTCTCAGGGTTGGACCTACCTGTTCCGGCATTCAAGACTCTAAGGTCTGGATAGGCGACTAAAGGAAGCTACCAAGATAGTATTCGACTGACATCCAAGAGCAGTGGAACAACTGAAAGGTTGAACCAAAGCCAAGAGGAAGAAGAACCAAAGCCTTGTAGCCATATACTCAGCTGCTTCTCCCCTCAAACTCACTCTATAAATACAAAGCACATGGCATCATAAAAAAGGTGATGTTGAAGAGCGAAGGTTTTGGCAACAATGGCAGACAACTTGGAGAGGGAAAAATCATAGTTCTAATAGCATGTTTACTCGTATTCAAAGCTTGTACTTGTAATCCGAAATGAAACGGATAATAAAAAAGGAACAATGGATGTAGGAACATTCAGGTTGAACCACTATAAATTTATGTCCTTTTACATTCAAGTCCTTTACATACTCTTTATTGCAAATTACTGATTTTCTACCTTAACGTCCGCAACTAATTTTCATCAAACAATTGTTATATACTACAAGCAATATTCATAGCTCTACGACAACAGTTTGAGTGTTTGCCTATTTTTTGTGCAAACATTTTGGTGCTTTCACCGAGAAATTAAAATTTCCTTTTTTAAAGGGAAATTCTCTCTTTCTTACTTTTATTTTTATTTTAAGGCCTACTGTTTCTAATCTTCTGACCAGAGATTATCGTTTTTGGTCTTAAGAAACTCTCTCCCCTTTTTTAAGATCTGAAATCTATGTTTCTTTTCAGATCTATCCTGACTGTTCTACATATAACAAAAAAAATCTTTCTTTTCTCTTCAGATTTGAACATCCATTTCACAACATAGAAAAATTCTCTTGTCCACTTTTTAGATATTACTTTTACTATTCCGGATCCACAAAAACATGTACCCATTCTTTGGATCTAAAATCAAGCCATCTCTCTTTTCTCATTTGGAATCCAAAAATATGGTTTCTTGGCATAAGAAACCCCGTTTTCCCTCTGTTTAGATCTGGATCATTTTCTTCTTTCACAAAAGAAAAATAGTTTCTAATCTTGAGATCTGAAATTGCATTTTTTAATAAAATTTATACCCTTTTCTTTTCAGATCTAAAGTCACTCTCTCCTTAGCATGGGAGATTCTCTTTTTCTTACTTTCCCAGTTTGAGATCATCATTTCTTGGATTAAAATACTCTATATTTCCTAGATCTGAAACCGTTACTTTAGCAAAATCTATTTTCTTTTTTCAGATCTACAATCATTATTCCTTGAAGATAATTTTTTATATCTTTCTTTTCTCTTATTTCAGATCTACAAATATTGCTGCGTAACTAACAAGAAACATGTATTCACTTCTTAGATCTGAAATCACTATATCTTCTTTCAGATTTGCAAACATTATTTCTCAGCCAAAAAGAACATGTATTTATTTCTTAGATCTGAAATTGTTCGATCTTCCTTTTCTCATTCCAGACCAAAAACACTCTTTTGACCAAAAGGAACACTTAGTCATTTTTCAGATCTAAACTATAATCTTATTCTCTTTCCCTTCAGAAGCATTCCTTCTTAAACATAAAAAACTATCTTCCTATTTTGTATAAGAGGAATTATTCCCCAAGTAAAATATAAAATTATGGTTCTAAGAAAATCCTTTTCTCCCTGAAAACTCAAAATCCTTTCCCCTGATTTAAATCATGTCTCTTTGAAGTTAGAGTTTTTCTCTTTTTCTTTTTTCAAGTATATAATCACCATTTCTCGGATGGAGAAGCTATGCCTCCTATCTCAAGATTCTCTCTTTATTTTAAGAGTTAGACCATCAACCTTTCAAAGTACAAAACCTCCCAATCCTTTTCGAAAATTGAATTATCTCTCTCAAAAAGTACAAACTCTCTAGGAAGGGGAGGAGAACAACTTCTCGATATGTTGCTTAAAGTAAGATAACTCCGCTGCAAAGAATGAAAAAACTATCCGGATAAGAAAAAGCACGAAGACTAGTTTAATAACCTCCCGTTGCTAAAAATTATCGGATTTAAATTCGACATGGTTGTGATTAAAATCAATAAACACTTCATTTCTCAACAGAAAGCTTTGGTGGATAAACTCTTGACACGCTTAGGGCAGACAGAAGTATTCGACCTCAACGTCATAATACAAGAAAAGTCCCAGTCTAGAGAACATAAGGTGGTATTCCACATAACCAAATGAACCCCAAGCATAGCTCTTTTTCCATCAGCATCAAATCAAAGTACTACAATTGGGATCCCGCCGATGGATCGAAATATCGCACGTTGAAGACCAAAGTCCAGATATGACAAGCACGACACGTCGTCACTCCTATCATGCACGAAGGAATCACCAATCCAACACATACCGAACATGATTCACATAGTGTCAATGGCTCTACTTACCTAGGGATATGTTTGAAAAATATGAAAAGAGAAGGAAATAAGACCAAGAGTTACTGGTCCACCCTCCAAGAAAACAAAAAATTTTGAGTTCCCACCGCAAACCTTTATAAGGGGTTAACCCACCCCCTGGACACTTGCCAAGATCTCCACACTTGCTGATGAACGAGGGGCACAAAGGAGGTATTATATAGTTACTTTTCTTTCATTCTAATCAATCTTAAGCTATTGCAAGGCTCTACCATCTACCCTTAGACCTCCATCCTTGGAAAAAGGTGAAGGAAGGATTCGTAAATCTGTTGCATGTGCTGATCAACCCGATGGTGCTTACATGCTACACGAAGTAAAGGAAAAAAATCCAACTAACCCCTAAAACTATGGATGATCTCTCCATTAGGTCAGCAAGGCACATAAAGGTGAGAAAACATTACTGTCAGGAGTTCAGATAGATGGTCACCTAGGGAAGCTTGCATAGCTTGTAGTACAAATGCTATGGCAAAATGGAAGAGATACAACTCCCTGTCTTTGGGGATCGAATGATCAATGATCAAAGAGAAGCTATCCATTTGAGTATGGTGTTACCTCAAAGGGTAAGGAAGAGGACGCGATGGAAACGACATCTACCGAGAATTTGGATAACATAATAGCTGATACAGAAAGGCTCTAAAAGCTCGAGCTCCAACAATTTCAGCATATTTAGCCCGCAACAGAAAGGCGAGAGATATCCAGAACCACCACCACTAATCCTCATATCACAATTCAACACGAATCAGCAATATATATTGTAAACCACTAGGACATTTCAGTCACCAATCAAGATACTAGCTTCACAACTCCATCATGATCCAATAACCAGAAAATGCAATTCAAATTGATCGAAAACTAAAGATAGCAGGATGCACACTGAGGGCATCAACTATAAGTCCACCCAAACTAATCAAAATCCACCCGACTAGATGATTAGTCCAATGACTGCTAAGAGAAAATATTTATGAGGAGCTCTCAGATCACACAGTATGTTCGCATAAACATGTCATACGCATGACAACGGATGGCCCTATAAAGGAGGTACCTGACAAACCTCTCCTTTCGTTTTTATCTAACTCGGTTATTATCATTTCAGGACAATGCCATCGGCTTCTAGGTTCCACAGAGTCTTACAAAAATACCAAGCGAGAATTCCTATCCAAGAGAAAATCTTAAACCAGGCATACTAGACAAACTGGTACTTTGTGTTTCTTTTGAAGTGGTAGGTTTGTTCTAAATAACTCTTTCCCTTTAACCGAGGCAAGAGACTAATGCATTCACTTAACACATATGCAGTTATATGCACTTAGCACACATAGTTATATTCACTTAACACCTTTGCTATCATAACCACTCCTTCTTTTATAATTAGCAACCTAGATCACAAGCATGTGTTGGCACCAGTGAAAATAAGATAGCCATGACTAAGGGCAATAGGCTGGGCAGTTCACTGCTGACGACCGCCCCTTTCCCTGGCAATGACATACCAGTCGGGCATCCAAACACAAACCTGGCTTGAGTAACTCAAAGAATGAGTGCATTCGAAGCCTAGCATGTTTTTACGAACCACCCACGGCACTACGGGCTTACCAAGCCTCCTACAAAAGAGTAACATGACATATTCTATTTGCTTTAATCATACTGGGCCAAATAAGTTGAGGAGAGAAGCAATAACGCCGCCCTCAAGACTGCCGAACATGGACAGAAAGCGGCAATATAATACAAATCTAAGGTTAAGCCCTTAGAGTTATAAGAGGGAGACAATATTCTCAAGCAAGTCTTTCCCCATCTAGGCGCATTAAATCCAGTTTGGGAAGTACCATTCGTTGTTCATAAGGATCTCCACAACAGAGCTTACATTCCACCGACAGTTGACAGGAAAGGTGTTTGGGAAAGGAAGGAATCTCCAACATCTCCTCCATTACTTCTCTCAGCTTGTAAAAAGCGTGTGTCACTTAAAACCACTAATTTTTTTTGATGTTTTGCACATCTGACATTATTCCTATTGCGATCAATCGCAAGTTCTTGCCCACAGTAGTAAAAGCAAGATGACCATGACTAAGGGCACAAAAGTAGCTTGGGTAGTTAACTATTGACGATAGGTCCCTTTGCCAGTAATGATAAATCGACTATAAGCCATGGAGTAGGCACGATTATACCTAGGCAGTTTATCAGTGGCGTTTGGCTCGCCAACAACTGTGAACCGATAATAAATTCCACGATTAGGCATGGCTGCAGCCAAGGATATTTTGTAGTTGACAGTCGGTACCCACGCTAGCCGGGCCACAGTTAATCGAATAATACTTATTATACAGGCCATAATGATCTGGGTAGTCACCGTGTGTGATTCCAACCTCTAAATCTTAGGTACGACGGTCGTAAAAGTTACACCCCCTTGGAACACAGGTTGGGCTGACAAACCATATGTCACTAAAATCCACAATCAGGGCAAGTAACTTACATGCCACGAATCTTAAGTTTTAGAAGGACTCCATTGATGGAGAGTATAGTTCATTGTACTTAAAACTAGAAGCTTCTAATAATTTCTTTTAGTTTTATGACATTACATACAGATAGTAGGAATAGGAATTCCATTCTACCAACCACAGAAGGATATTCCTTCGCTTCCACTCCACCAGAGGAAACGAAGCATCGTCTCAACTCCGCCTGAGATAACGAAACATCAATCCAATGTTACCACAAGAATTGGAATATCCCTTCCAGCCAACTTTGCTCAAGAAACTGTAAGGATTCTCCCAAAGCTAAGCACACTTATGGAACCTGAGAAAAACTTAGTGCAAAGGCAGCATGTTATGAGAAGCAACCAAGTGCACTATACTAGGGGCAAACTAGGATAAATAATGAGCGCTTCCGACCAACTTTTTACAACGTTGCTAGAGGATGCTCAGGCGGACGTGATGAATATTTGTAGACTGCCACGTCCCTCAAATTACTCTTTAAACCTTAATAATAGGGAATCACTTCGAATGATAAGGACCTCTCTAAGCAGAAGTGATTTGATCTCTAACCTTCCAAATGTAATTAATTTATATCAAAGTATATTTTAACATAAATATCTTGATACCTTCAACTAATAAAGCATTCTCAAGGACACACAGGATGATTCTAACACATACTATGGTAAAATTCCAAATAAAAATGTATTAATTGTCAATAACTAAATCTAAGGCAAGGATGAAAGTCCTCGACCTCACTAGGCTCGAAAGGGTCATAAACTTGTTGGTAAAGTCAACAAAAAAGGACGATCCTCTACCGCTAAAGCCAACGGGACATTTGAGTTGAAAGGTTGATTCTACCTGATCAATGTAGAGGAAGCAAGCTGATGACACCAATAGACATTCCACATCAGAGACATCTGACTACGATAATTGGCATAAACTGGACCGATAATTGGTCTCCTAATTTATAATGCCGACAAATTTCCTTGAGCTCCGCTCAAAAGAGCCAAGACCACTCGCTCAGACCTAGCGCCTACCCTATTAACGCTTGCCAGAAGTCGACTCCAAATAGATACACGGGACATCAACAGACAACTACCAAGGAAATTGGCTAAGATAATCTTATACAAATGTGCCTGGGGGTAAGTTTTGGAAGAGATAATATGGGAGCGAGGAATTACTCCAAATGTCATCACTTTACCAGACCAGATGGAACTTAAGCCTATTAGCCTAGCTTTGTCAAACGTAGCCAACATCCACTCAATACGCAATGCATAATATTGTACATACAAATACCCTCCAATGGAAAATCATTACTCCATCAATAATTGACCTTGACCAATCATGAAAAAATTAATGAAGAAATATACAAACTCAACAATTAGATGGTAAGGCCGTGCTCACTCAAGCTGGCCATACGATGGTCGAAACCAGAAATTCCACATTACGTGTCCCAAGTCAATTACCACGAAGGGAAAATCATCGGGTCCACATACTACTCAAGGCCTTGAAGCTAGAAATAGGAAGGCTAAGGAGAACTACCGCCTTGCCAAATGAAGGATAATTAAAAATGGCGTCAAGTGACCAGCAAATCCTCATCAAGACAAAAGAAGCATCATATTCAGCAGAAGAAAGGAAGCTCATCTTGGGGGCGATGATGAGATGTGGATAGTCAAACACTAGAATGACACCTCCAATAATGGTAAGGCAACCTTAGATTAAACAAAGCATACTTTGCACTCGCGAAAGTATACTTTGGGGAGCAAATGTTGTGGGAATTCTCGCCCACTACATAGTGGACGTGAAAAGTCAGAAGAAGAATTGCCAAAGCCCTAAAATAGACTCAAAGCCGCTTAGAAAAGTTTGCAAGGTCAAGATGTGAGCACCGGTCCAAACCGCGTCTCAATCCGAATGACGGTTTGGAAGATATGATTATTCTAAGATATGCCTCACACGATCCGACAATAAAGCCTTCATGCCCGCTTTCTGCCATGGCCTGGCCCCGCCTAGACCAGCAAAGGACCTATCCTGCAAAAGTGGGTCCACATAGGTATAGCCCAATAAGGCTGGATCCACATAGGTTCGGTCCAGCCCGGCGGGACCAGACATTCATAATTCTGGCCCGTAGGGTCGAAAATCACGGTCCCGCCTGAAAGTGCCGAACCCGCACAGGTCCGGCTCCTAGGAACGGACCCACCTGGTCCGGCATAGTACCAGACCAGATTTCTGGTCCTGCACGGTGCCAGACCAGAATCAAATTATTGGTCCGACAAAGTGTCGAACAAGATATGATCCGGCCCCAGGCCGGACCCCAGTGGTCCGGCATTGTGCCGGATTACCTGGTACAGTCCTGGTCGGGTCCGCTTAGTTCGAGACTAGACAGGACCTGCCTAGGGACAGATCTACCTAGTCCGGCACTAGGCCGGACCCGCCTAACCTGGACCCACCTGGTCCGAGGCCACGCCCACTTGGTTCAGCCCTTCTAAGGTCGGACCCGTCGAACCGACTTGGCCCAGCCCTTCTGGGGCTAGACCTACTGGACATATCTGGTATAGCCCTTCTGGGGCTGGATCCACTCTTTTTTGGGAGCTCTCAGGGATGAACCTTACTGTTCCGGCATTCAAGATTCTAAGATATGGATGGGCGACTGAAGGAATCTACTAGGATAGTATTCGACTGGCATTCAAGGGCAATGGAACAACATAAAGGTTGAACCAAAGCCTAGAGGAAGAAAGGTTGAATCAAAGCCTAGAGGAAGAAAGGTTGAACCAAAGCCTAGAGGAAGAAAGGTTGAATCAAAGACTAGAGGAAGAAAGGTTGAACCAAAGCCTAGAGGAAGAAAGGTTGAACTAAAGCCTAGAAGCCATGTATTCAGCCACCACTTCCCACAACCCCACTCTATAAATACCAAGCATATGGCATCATAAAAAGGGGGATGCTGAAGAGCAAAGCTTTTAGCAACAATGGTAAAGAACTTCGAGAGGGAAAAATCTTAGTTCTAATAGCAAGGTTACTCGTATTCAAAGCTTGTACTTGTAATCAGAAATGAAAGGGATAATAAAAGAGGAACAGTGGACATAGGCACATTAAGGCCGAACTACTATAAATTTTGTGTCTTTTTACATTTAAGTCCTTTACATATTCTTTATTACAAATTACTGATTTTCTACCTTAAACATCCGCTTCATCGAACAATAGCTATATACTACAAACAATATTCATAGCTCTAAAACAATAATCTGAGTGTTTGCCCTTTTTTTGTGCAAACAGATAGCAATGAGTTAAGGTGATTTGCTCTCACCGCTATATCTAAATCTTGCGATTTTGTGTCTGAATTAATGTATGTTTATGATAAATATGAATTTGATGAATTATGAATCTCTAAGTTAATTTAAAGATGCATTTCCCTAAAACCTTTCCTCTTGATTGCTCGCGCATTAGTGTATGTTGATATTGGTGATTGTAGTAGGCTGCATGTTATATTTTAGGTGTGTAGTGACGTTAGAAAGTGAGTGATTACTTATTGTACAACAAACAGGATTTCATGGTAAGTTTTAGTGTTGTTTCGATATCTATAGTTGTTTGTTGCATGCATATGATTGAATTATTGAAATTTGCTGAAAATTATTTATGAAAATCGCTATAGTAAAACAGTTATATCTTGGCGTTAAATTATCCGAATAAGTTCAACATTTATGCGGTAGAAAGATATTTTAATAGGATACAAGTTTTATTTTGAGAATTTTTGGAACTGCTACACTTATAATGGTCTAAGTTGAGTTTGAAATTGATGTTGTAGCACAGCCATATAAAAAAAATTCTGAGTTAATACTTAGGTGTAAAATGGACATAACTTTTGATTGATGAATCCAATTGTGTTGAGTCTTATTGAATTAGAAAGATAATCCCTTAAGGAAGAACTTTTGTTTTAATCCTTTTCTCAGATTTGAAGGCTTTCTGTCAATGAAAAACAATGTTAATAAATTTAAATTTGAAAAATTATTTTGGCCATAACTTTTTGTTGCTTATCGAAATTTGATAATTTTGAAGTTCTAGAAAGCCTAGACTTTGTTATACAACATTCATGTTTTACGTTTTGTAAAATTTTGAGGTCTATGTCATCGAAACTGAAGATCTTTAAATCCTAAATTTGAGCTAAATGAAATTAATAGATATGTGAATCAAAATGAATTTGGAAGAGTAATTAAACATGGTTCTAAAATATGGTGTTGTGAATAATATAACATATGAAAATTTGAGACAACTTTGTGTATATAAGTAAAATCTTGGAACGATTCAAAGTTATGGAGTTATTTTAATAAACCTGTGGACATTTTTGTTAAGATAAATAATTAATGGATTTATGGAAAATTATAATAAGTGTTTTAAATACTAAACAAAAAAGAGAAAAATGTTTTGAGAACCTTAATTCTATAATTTGAGAAGTCTAATAATTGAATTAGTGTCATCGATTGGTTTAAATCCTTTTGAATAATGCTTCATCGAATATGGTATAAATCATTTAACATAATGTTTGAGTGGAACTTACTAGCCCATTAACGAATACTTAAATTTCACTGGTTATTATGGGATGCCTTGGTTAAATTCGTGTGATTGCTATTAGGAAGTATTTTACACTTTAGAGTTGTATTTTCTTCTGGTGTGTGACAAGTGGTTGCTAGATCCTTAAGAGAATGTAGTTAAGTTTTTCCGGTGGTATCCGTAATAAGTGATATTTACGAGCTTTTAGTAAATACTTGGATTTCACCATACAGTATGGGACGTATTTGTTAAGTTCTAGTGATTACTGAAGGATAGAGTATTTGGCACTTTAGAGTTTGCTCTCTTTTGGTGTGCGACAAGTGGCTGCTAGATCCTTAAGAAGTTTATTCCTGGATTTATTTTTGAACATAATAATATAATAATGTTAAATAAATGTAGAGTTATCGAGTCATGGTTTCTACAATCACCTTGATCGGTATGGACTATTCTTGAGATCATTCTATGATTCTGCATTCCCGGTCTTAGTACGATCTTTGGTATTAGATCGGTTCGATTGAAACTAATTTATTTGTTTGTTTGCCATGGATTTTGAGTACAATCATTGTGATTGTTTTGGACGATCATTATGATTGGTTTAGATTAAGATCTCTTGGATTCTGCATATTTGGATTATGTGATTATTCTATGTTCGTGAAACTAATATATATTCTTGTGTCTTGTGATGGATGTTAAGTTAATTCGGTTATTTTGTGTTTAGTGACTAGTTCGTATTTGTGACTTAAACTTCTGACCCTATTTTGAGTTAATCATTGATATTTGTGTGCTTAGATATATTGTGTTTTTTCCATGAATTCAGCATTTAGTGGCTAATATGTATTCGTGACTTAAATGTATAACCATGTGCCTTGGGATGAACACTAAGTTAAATTAATTCTCCCGACTCATTATTTTATGGACATCGGTATTTACTTATATATTGTTTATTCTTATGTTATATTTTGTTCTCATCCTATTGGACATTTAGATATAGTCTGACCCAAGTGTTATTTTACTCGGGTCAGACAAAGACTTTTTAGGTTACAGAACAAGTTGACCTTTGGATGTTTAGGCTAGCAAGGAGATAAACACTTTTGACTTTTTAGTTTATGTATTTAGGAAATTGGTGAATATGTTTAAAAGATATACAATTGAGATTAGAGAATTATAAAACTGCATAATAATCGAGTTTATTGTTTCATTTTGGAAACTCAAATTTGTATATGTGTAAACTAAGATTTATTCCGCTGTGCGATTGTTATTTATATGATATATTACTCTGATTCTGAGAAATCGGTATGTCTATTACTTTGTGTTAATACTGCACATGCCAAATTCAGTCCAGATGTTAAGTGAAAAGTTATAAATGATGTGTCAGTGTTAGTATAAATATGTATTCACATTTGATTGCCCTTAACAAGTCGTATTCTCCGAATTAGCATACGACATTACTTGTAATGTCCTTTGTTAATCTGGGCATCGCAGTGTGGTTATTATAGTTTGGTGTCAAAGTTGTATCAGAAAATTATAGCATATAATATTATGGATCTGAGACCTAGACGACTTAGATTCCTGTCCCCTGGGGTGTGTGGTAGATAGTTATATTAATTACCTAATTATGGATAGAAATATAAAATTATTGTTAGGATAATCATTTGGGACGTAATTCGATTTAAAAATTTTAAATTGATAAACTAGAATTTGTGACATTAGAACCTTTGGAGAATAATGACTAAAATCTTTTAGAGTTGAGAAAATTTTGGAATTTAAATGGAACGAATTAAATTAAAGTGAACTATTTTATTTTAATAGAAAATTTGAGAAATTTGAGTAAATGAGTTTAACATTTAAATGATCTAGGAATAATCAGAGTTGCGTAGTGGAATTTCAGATATTGAATTGTTCTGCTGTAAGTGATTATGTATGTTTTGGTTGATTGTTTCTTGAATTTATTTAAAATTGGATGCATGTATATTAGTGATAATAAAATAAATGCATCTAAACTTGAGATTAAATATTGTGTTGATTTATTGGGAAGCTGTTTAAGGATTCTGATCGATATGTGGGACTCCAGATTGTCGATAGGGGTTCCTAAAAATCGATCTTGACATTTTGACATAAGTAATAATTAAAACTTGGAAATCTAAGTACGAATTTCTTTCGTTATGGAATATAATAAATTGTTAATATCTCCTACATATATGAATTTGATATTAAATACTAATATGCATTTTTGAGATAGGTGCAGGCATTTGAAGTTAAATAGATATCATTTAAAAGATTATAAATTGTTTGTTTAAGGAATATTAGCGAACTTGCTAATATTTCAAATATGAGGTACATGTCTCAGATTACATATCACATTTTTGTGTTTTTCCCTACCGGATGCCACATCCTTGAGATGAAATGTGTATTATGTAATTACATTAATATTGTAGATTTTTGAAACGCTAGCCGCGTAAATGAGACGTTGGCGAAATTTTTCGTAAATTTAAGACGTTAGAAAACTCTTGAGAAATTTTCAAAAATTTTGATAACTAAAATTTTGATTTTTAGCATTATACTTGGAGTGGTATTAATCGAGTGTTTGGAAGTAAAAAGAGAAAACAGTTTACGAATATATAAATCTTAATATTAATTGCGGTTTGATAATAATATTAAGTAAATAATTTGAAGACTTGATATTATTATTTGTAAAAGCTGAAAATTTTGGTGAAATATAATTTGGAAAGAAGTAAATTATAGTAAGACTTAGTTGGAAATTTAATTTTTCAGATTTCTTCCGTTAAGATAATTGCGGGGACATAATTTTCTTTTAGGAGGTAAGTTTGTAACAACTTTGATTTTTTATTATTGTTAATTTAAATTTAATAAAGATTTAAACTTGTAATTTTAATGAGAAATTTGATTTCTCGTTTATTGAAGTAGGTTTATATTTTAAATGTTTTATTTAAATAATAATTAGAAGTGCAAAATAAGAAATTTGTTGATGTTAAAATTCTTGTTTTGAAACTTGTTAATTAATATATTAGTGTTTTCTAAATATTGTGTAATTTTATTTTTAAAAAATGGGGATTTTTAAAGTTAAATTACTTATTTGTCATGTTGTCTTATTTTAGAAGATGGATTTTCTCATTTTTCATAAATCGGGTAATTTTGGTAAGAAAATGATTTAATCCTATTTTTGGGCTAAAATGGGATTTTGTAAAAGTAAATCATTTTGTTAATGAAGGGGATTTAAGTTAGTGTTGCAATAAAGATTAGAGTTTCTAATTGCATTTGCTTACATGTTTTGAATAAGAGAAAATGAATTAAAACCTTTGTTTTAATTAAATTGGCTATTGGGTCATTTTCATTTTAAGCTCACTTAGCCAAACTTGGGGAAAACATGATTGAGCCTTTTCTCTTTATCTCCTTCCTTAAAATTTTGTACGTACACTTATATTTATAGAAAAGAAAATGAACCCCTCTCAAAACTCTTATGCCCTAGCACAGAATTTTGGAAAAATAAATTAGAGAAAATCCAGAAAATAATAGGAGAAAAATATTAGTGACTCTCTCTATGCATTGTACATCTTTTGGTTATCTTATTTTCAATTTTTGCCTTGTTTTGGTCTTCCCTATTTACTGTCTTAAGATCAAAGTTAGGGTTTTGAGCATGATTTGGTGAAGTTTGTCGGCTAGCAAAGTTAGGCAATGTTCTAGAATTGGTAGCAAGGAGTTAAGGTGAATTTGCACTCATCAATATCTAAATCTCGAGATTTTGTGTCTATATACTAATTTATGTTATTGATAAATATGAATTTGATGAGTTATGAATCTCTAAGTTAATATAGATATGCATTCCCTAAAACCTTTCTTGTTGATTGCTTGCGCGTTTGTGTATGTTAATATTGGTGATTGTAGTAGGTTGCATGATATATTTTGGATGTTTAGCGATGTTAGAAAGTGAGTGATTACTTATAGTACAACAAACAAGGTTTTCATGCTAAGTTTTAGTGTTGTTTCGATATCTATAGTTGTTTGTTGCTTGCATATGATTGGATTGTTGAAATTTGCAAATTTGTTTGCTGAAAATTATTTGTGAAAATCGCTGTAATAAAATAGCGATATCTTGGTGTAAATGATCCGAATTAGTTCAATCTTTTTGTGGTATAAAGATATTTTAATAGGCTACAAGTTCGCTTTTCAGAATTTTTTGAAATATCGCACTTAAAATGGTGTAATAAATAGACATTATAGCACAGCCATATAAAAGTATTCCAAGTTAATACCTGAGAGTACAACAGACATAACTTTTGAATGACGAATCAAATTATATTGAATCTTTTTTAAGTAGAAATATAATCTCCTAAGCAAGAATTCTTTCTTTAATCGCTTTCACTGATTTTGAAGATTTCCTGGTCGAGATCGGATTTTTAAAAGAGTAATAGTATCTGCCCTGTCAAATTTTATGAGCTAAAACATCGTTACTAATTTAAGCATAACATTCTCATTTATTATTTGATTTTGATAATTCTTAAAGTTCTGAAAATTATAGACTCCGTGCTATAACTTTCTTGGCTTGTGTTTTGCATAATTTTGATATTTAAATGGTAAAAAAAACTCGTTTATTGTCGCTAGCCTGTCAATGAAAAGCAATGTTAATAAATTTAAATTTGAGAAATTGTTTTGACCATAACTTTTGTGTTACTCATCAGAATTTGATAATTTTGGAATTTTCAGAAAGATCAGAATTTTTTCTACAACTTTCATGATTTACATTTTGTAAAATTTTGAGATATATGTCGTCAAAACTGAAGATCTTTGAATCCTAAATTTGAGCTAAATGAAATAAATAGATATGTATATCAAAATGGATTTGGAAGAGTAATTAAATATGGTTCTAAAATATGGTTTTAAAATAAGGTTTTACGAATAATATAACATACAGAAATTTTTGACAACTTTTTGTATATAAGTAAAATCTTGGATCGATTCAGGGTTGTGGAATGTTTTAGCAAATCCGTGTATATTTTTGTAAAGTTAAATAGCGAATGGATTTATGGAAACTTATAGTAAGTGTTTTAAATAATAATCTCAAAAGAGAAAAATGGTTTGAGAACCTTAATTCTATAATTGAGGAGTACTAATAATCGATACAGTGTCATCAATTAGTTTAAATGCATTCGAATACGCTTTGTCGAATATGGTATAACTCATTGAATAGAATGTTTGAGTGGAACATACTAGCCTATTAGCGAATACTCAAATTTCACCGGGTAGTATAGGATGCCTTGGTTAAATTCGTGCGTTTGCTATTAGGAAGTATTATACACTTTAGAGTTGTATTCTCTTCTGGTGTGCGATAAATGGCTGCTAGATCCTTAAGAGAATATAGTTCAGGTTTTCCGGTGGTATCTGTAATAAGTGATATTTACTAGCTTTTTGTAAATACTTGAATTTCACCATACGTTATGTAATGTATTGGTTAAGTTCTTAATTACCAAAGGTGATAGTATTTGGCACTTTAGAGTTTACTCTCTTTTGGTGTTAGGCAAGTGGCTGTTAGATCCTTAAGAAGTTTATTCCTAGATTTATTTTCGAACATAATAGTATAATAATATTAAATAAATGTAGAGTTATCGAGCCATGGTTTCTATACTCACCTTGATCGGTATGGATTATCCTTGAGATCGTTATGTGATTCTGTGTGTCCGGTCTTAGTAAGATCCTTGGTATCAGATCAGTTTAAGTGATACCAATTTATTTGTTTGTTTGCCACGGGTTTTGAGTACAATCATTGCGATCGTTTTGGACGACCATTACGATCGATTTGGATTAAGATCTCTTGGATTTTGGATATTTGGATTATGTGACTATTCCGTGTTCATGAAATAAATATATATTCTTGTGTCTTGTGATGGATGTTAAGTTAATTCGGTTATTTTGTGTTTAGTGACTAGTTTGTGTTTGTGACTTAAACTTGTAACATGTTTTGAGTTAATCATTGGTATTTGCATGCTTAGAGATACTGTATTTTGTTTGTGAATTCAGTGTTTAGTGACTAATTTGTGTTCGTGACTTAAATGTATCACCATGTGCCTTGTGATGAACTCTAAGTTAAATTAACTCCCATGACTCGTTATTTTATGGACATCCGTATTTACTTATATGTTGTCTATCTTGTGCTACATTCTGTTCATACCATATTAGATTTTTAAATATAGGCAGACCCTAGTGTTATTTTGCTCGGGTCAAACTAAAACTTTTCAAGTTACAAGACATGTTGGCCATTGGATGTTTGGGCTGAAAGAAATGCGGAGTATGGATCTTAAGGCTAGGATTAACACTAGAGGGGGGGTTGAATCGTGTTTATAAAGAATTACTAAATCTTTTTGAATTTTGTTGAATTGAACACGGATGTATGCAATATATAGACACAGAAATGATCACAGAAACAAACACAAATGCAGAAATAAAGTAAAAGCAATAAAGGAAAGAACACGTCGGATTTTATACTGGTTGGGAGTTACCCTACATCCAGTCCCGCAACATAAGTACGGATTTCCTTTCAAAAGCAATTGTACAATTACACCCTCGATTTCAAGGCTACGAGGTACACCCTTCAGAATCACAATCCTCTGGATAGAGATACATGATTTCCGAGCCACAAGTTTACCCAATTGATTTACCAAAGCTACAATCACACCTTATCTCGCTTGATCGATTATCAAGGCCACAATCACACCTTTTCTCACTTAATAGATTACAAAGAAGCCTACAACTCTGAATAGCACTGAGAACCTTGTTGAGATAGTGGTAGAGAATCAAACTAGAAAAGATCAAGTTCGATTCAATGTTGATTTCGGCAGAGTAATGGTAAGAATATGTATTAAGAAATGTGGAAGAAGAAGAGGAGTGAAAAACCAGAAAATCTGATATAAAATTCGTTGAAACTAACCCCTATTTATAGAAGAACAACAGCCATGTCCATTCGTGAAGAGTTATGGCGAATAGACACTTCTTTTGAAATTTAAATTTGAACTCAACTGACACTATGTCGACATGGTCACCATAGGCATGTCGACATCCCAAAGCAATTTTTGATGTTTTGATTTTCTTTGAAAATAACCTTTATCTTATATTAAAACTATTTTAAACTTTTCTAATATACTTGACTATTGTTAAAATAGATAAGTAAATATATAGAATAATATATATAAAATTTAACTATAATTTTATATTTAAATCTTAAGTTTAAATATTTAATAAATATATTATTTTAAAAGATAGTTTAAAATCAGGAGTAATTTGACTTTGAAATTAAAGATAATTTTGAGGCTAAAATTATTTAAAATCAGGATAAAGGGTTTTGAATCTTTTAAAAGGAAAGTTTTGAAATCATTTTGAAAACAAGATAATTTTGTAAAATTATTTAAATTAAAATTAGTGGATACAAAACAATGTTCCACTAGATTTTTTGTAGGTTCCATCCTACTTAGGGTTCCATCCCTTTAACAGGCTCGAAGTGGATTCCATTCCACGAATAAATTGGATTTTAAGATGCCAGTGCTTTTCTATAAGTTTTAAAAAAAATTCTAGTTAAAGAATAAATTACTTCAATTCTTTAACTCTTCATAATCTTGATACTCATGAGTCTTCAATCTTGATATCTTGAATCTCTATACTGTACAATCTTCATTCTTCATAATCTTGATATCACGAATAAATTGGATTTTAAGATGCCAGTGCTTTTCTATAAGTTTTAAAAAAAATTCTAGTTAAAGAATAAATTACTTCAATTCTTTAACTCTTCATAATCTTGATACTCATGAGTCTTCAATCTTGATATCTTGAATCTCTATACTGTACAATCTTCATTCTTGGTACCTGCATGGTTAAATCCTGCATATACATATTTATCTAAACTTATAATGTTAATATTTATATTTTATAATCTATTCTAAGGTTGTTGTCATCAAAACCATCATCTCACGGACTAACAATCTCCCCATTTTTGATGATGACAACCTCTGTTAATAATATATTTATTTCTATCTTGATAACTCCCCCTAAAATTAATAACTCCCCCTTAATCTTTGCCTAATTACCCTATTTTATATTTCTCCCCCTTTGTCATCAACAAAAACAAACTCTAAACTTTATAACTTCAAACTATATAACTCTCCCTAATTCTAATATTCTATGTGATTATAATGATAGTGTTATCATAAATAATCAACACTTAGATCTAATAATAAATTTAATCCTAAACTACTAACTATCTAAAGTATATAATAACCATATAGTTATATGTATTAATAAGAAGAACACATATTATTGTATGTACATTTTTCGTTGTAAACGTAAGAAGGAATAAACAACAATGGTAAAGAAAGAGAAGAAACTAATGTGTGTTTTTAAACATAGGAGATATATGAATCGAACAATTTGGATAGTGGAAACAAAAATTTCCACGTTGTTCGACAAGATTCCTATTTTTATCAAAACACACTTCTCCAACACACACGACTTGGTCATCATCCTCCGCGTGCGCTTCTTCCATGGGTTCTTCTTCTTCTACTTCTTCGCTAACCTCTTGCTTGAGTAAAGAATCTTCATCAATCAAGATAGGTTTGGCTTGATTATGCATTATAAATTTTTGCAAATTCCTAAGAATCTTGCCTTGCTTCTCTTGTTCCTTTGCCATACAGAGTTGAATCACTTGAATTTCAGTCATCATCTAAAATGCATCCTTCAGAGAGTCCTCTATTTTAGTCACACGAGTGAGAGTAGTACGTTGAAATGGACCAGACATAGGAGAGGGGAACGAAAATGTTGATTTTATGTTTGATTTGGAAGAGGAGGCCATTGATTATTTGATTTCAGAGAGAAGAACAGAGAGATGACAGAAAGGATGAATAAAATTTCGAAAATGTGAAGATTATATAACCAATTATTTTGAATTTTGGTGGGAAAAATTTCAAAATTTAAAAAACATTGTACGTCGACATGGGTATATGGGGGATGTTGACATGGTCCTTTTTATTTTTAATATTTGATTTTAATATTAATTATTAAGTATACTTGTTATTTATATTTTATATTTCAGTTATAGAACAAATACCTAATTCTCTTCTTAATTTAGTAAAAATTGATTCGTTTAAGGGTTTTGTTAAAATATCAGCAATTTGATTTTCAGAATTGATATAATCGAGAGTAACTACTTCCTTACTTATATTATCTCTGAGAAAATGATGTTTGATATCAATATGTTTAGTTCGAGCCACTACAACAAAAAGTGTCTTTTATAGCGGCATATAGCCGCTATTAATCACAACCATAGCGGTTTGATAAGCTCTGTATATCGACATGTTATAAAAACACTATTGAATATTTATAACACAAAATATGCCGCGATGGTTGAGCTTAGTTTTATAACGCAAATTCGCCGTTGTGGTACGTTAATTCAATAGCTCATTATAGCCGCTATAATACAGCTAAATCTCAACGGAACTGGAAATCTTTATAACACCATTTTGCCGCTATAAAAGATTTATTCAATAGCGGTCATTTCACGCTATTAAATCAACATGTTATAGTATTGATAAATTCTTTTACAGCTCATATATGCCGCTATAAAAATCGTAGATGCACTTTTCAAGAGCTATGCCTATATATTACATTTTAATAATAGCAATCAAACTAAATCTTCATAAACGAATAAATATTATAATCAACAAATATAACACGAGCATGCTCAGAAAGAAATGTGATATATTTACAATTTACACTTTACAATTCACACTGTATTTTATTCCATAAACTGTTCACTGTTACATTCGCTTTACAAATCTATTCACTGCCTCACCACCCTTCTGTCAAGCCGTCAAGATGTGCATCTCCATTGCATCCTCTTCATAACCCTCTACAACTTCAAATAGCATTTCATACCATCCATCACAACCAGTTCACCAAGCACTGACCATCACAATCAACATTACACTGACAACAAAGTCAAACCCTAGTTCACCCACTGATACACTGCAACAGTTCACATACCACTCCCCATATCACATTCTACTGTGCAAAAGTCATAAAATCTCCTCTCCGTTGAACAACAGCTGCAACTACACTACCATTCTCCTGCACTGCACACTGCAGTTAACCAAACCACTATCATCCACTATCACCATCAAGTTTCACAACCATCTCCTGCCTACAACCTTGCAACACCATACATATATCAATCCATATTCCTTTGCCATTGCAATTCTGTCAACAGACATTATACATCATACTTGTAATTCCTAATAAACATCCCTACCTCTGCTCCTCTAACTCAGCGCAATTTCTCTGCAACTCCACCCACAAACTTTCTACTTCATCTCACTGCCATCATACTTTCTCCACACAGCAACACTCATCGACCCCCATCGACTATCATCCTGCCACCACAACACACTTACACCCATTCTCGAACATAACAACTTCTTTCCTGCACCTGTCACACATCCCCTGAACATGACAACTTTTGCATACAATTAACATCAACCAACTCTCAGGCATTAACTCTTATACCAGTGCCACTTCATCTATCATCTATCGTACCACTTCATCATTCATACCAATACAAGCCTGACCCCCATCTCACTGCCTACACAGTGCAGTACCACCACCATCCTCAGTTCAATCCACAACTGACATATCTCAGCCACAACCATACGTTACCTCTTGCAGCCTACATACAAAACTGTCAATGCTTCAAACCTACTGTGCTTCATCACCACATTGAACAAAACCCCAATTCCTCGTCGAATAACATCTTCCAAGCCCGAAATCGACCTGCTTATCTGCATAATCAACCTAGCGTGTTCAAGTATGCAAGTATTCAAGTGTATAATGGTTGAAGTGTGCAACTGTTCAAGTGACTGTATGCAAGTGTTCAAGTGTGTATGCAAGTGTTCAAGTGCGCAAACAATTAGTGATCAAAATGTAATGATAATTCTTACCTGATTTTTCTCTAGTTGTAGAAATCTATTCTCTAAGTTCAACAATTTATTTTCAAAGTTGCAGTGTATGCTTATCCTTAACTTCCGATAAAGTTGCAGTGTATGCTTATCCTTGGTTGGCGAGCTCGATTAAATTAAATTATGGAAAACAATTCAACAACTGCTTCTCCTGCCATGGAAATATAGCGGAGAAATTTTTACAGTTTCAGGAAATGCCAACCATAATCATAACCATAGCAGGCAAACTCAAACATCTTAAACAATTCATTTTACCTGTAGGCGTGACTAATTTTGATAACATCCACGCCAAATGAGGTTTTTGACCTCAGGGAGAACGAGTTGCACCAGCACCTTACGCACTTCTTTGTCGTAGAGATCGCCAAAAGCAACCGTTACAGACCCAGGAATTTTGATGTCTTTGGTTTTGGATAATGTCCAGCGTTTAACTTCTCAATGGTTGTTGGTACAAGTGGTGGGGCTGGGAGTGGTGTCAGGGTCAAATTCAGGTCCTGAACCACTACGGTGAGAAGTCCTGCCAAACACTGTGAAAATGCAAGGCTCAAGTTGTCCGTGTTCTGAACATCCGAAAATGTCCCTCCCTTACTTCCTTTTGCATTGCTATTCAGTACCTATCAATTTAACTCTAATTTCAACCAGTTTTGAAGAAAGAAAGTCATGTTTAATCAAAACAAATAGGTTTAGTTTCATTCTTAGGTTACTCTTGGCAGCTTTTTGAGTCATCAGATCATATATCGAACAAATCTAACAAATCAAGACTATGAGTTGTGAAACATGCAAAGGATGATTGAAATTACAGTGGGATCTTGCTCTGAACCAAAACCAAACGTAAATATAGGGACATCCTTGAGATGAAGCTGAGAAATATCACCATCCGTTTCTCCATCGGACATAAGCATTATAGCCACGGTACGCCCTGTGCTTTGTTTACGAGATTTGAGGACCTTTAAGGCATTGAAAACACTAGCAGGAATATCTGTGCCACCTACAGCAGTTAGATCGCGGACAATCTTTTCCATGTCTAGTTGAGACTCCTCGGTTACCTGATGCCGTGGACAGTGTATAGTTACTTTGTTGGAGAAAGTGACAATTGATAGCCTATCAATTGGGGCCAGTTTCTTGATGACGAACTGCATAGCCCTTATCAATTTTTCTAATCTATCGTCTTTCCCCATGCTGTGGCTCACATCTAAGACTGTCACAAGGTCCAGTCCATATCAGTCCACCAATGAGTTCCACCACTCCATTCGATTATTCTTAAGAAAAAAGGAGCTTGGGAGAAGTAATAAACAACATTGACAAACCCAATGTAGCGAAAGCAAAAGTATAGCAACTGTAGGCAAAATGTTTACATTTACTGTGTAATCGACATTGTGCAAAAGTATAGCAACTGTAGCTAATAATTGTATGTACAGGCCACATAAATTTTTTGACTATTTACACCATTTCTATCATTTTATTATGAGTTTTTACATTTGATCATAATTTCTGTAATCATTTAATTCATAGTAATTTGATGAAGTTATACCATTCAACTCAGCAACAAATGTCAATGATACCTCATTTTTAATATGCTGCTGTTGATTACCCAAATGAATATAAACCATCTTATTTCAAAATTGAATACCAAAGAAAGTAAAAGAATATTCTATTATACCATATGTGTTTATAGTTAGAACAAGGACTCACTATTCTCTATTATTATCATGAGAGTGCAATATTGTTTACCTATTTCCTAATAATGTCTGGAGATGGATAATTAGTTATTCTTCTTGATCTATGAAATTTCCACGTCTAATCCCTGGTCTTAAATAATTTGTCCATCTCAGACTGCAACTCTTAATACATCTCATTAATCCTGGAATAATACCAATGGATTAATTAATATCTATTGTTGGAGAATGATGACTGAAAATTAAAACATAAAAAAATGCACTTTAAAAAAGAAATAAATGTTGAAACATATAAGAAGCGAACCAACATTTGTAGGAACGTATTTCCAATTCCCAGGACCATGCTTCTGCATATATGAAACTAGTTTAATATCTTCTCCTAGTGTCCATGGACCCTTTTTCACTTTAAACAATAAGATTTGTAAAATAGTTAAATCACATATACACTATATCGTAAGACGAACATATACCAATTTCTTTGGCTTTTGCATAAATATTCTAAACTAGGTTAGAATTCCATTCAATCGGGTTTTAGTTTGAAAAAAAAACCATACACACAACTTCACTCCACAAAATACTACAAATAAGGACCTCTAATTTCATTCCAGAAGATTAGAGAAATGAAGTTTCCATCTTGATGTGGTACTAACCTGTATTTTTCTCATCATCTAAAGAAGAGCAAAAACATGGAGTGACAAAGACAAATCTTTTTCTCTTTCTACCCTATCAAATAAATATGTATTGAAGTTATTCACTTGGTTAAGGGGTTACCCAATCGAATAAATATGCAAGTAAATAGCAGAATCAACTCCAACATGATCAATAAATTCAGGTACCTAGCGATGTTCAACTATCATATGACCCCTAGTGCTGTTCAGTTGATATATGACTATTATTATTAACACCCAATTCATTTTGGAATTCCCTCATCGATCATGGCATGCCACCACTTTCGGTGCTATTATTCCCTAAAAGAGACTGAATATGTCTCATATTCCTCGGACCAATATTAGACTAAGCATGCTCAATGTCATTGCTTTTAGCTGATTCATCTTCCAGAAATGTTTTTATGCCCGAATCAAAACCTAGTTTTGATCCAGGAACACTTGCTGCTACTGCTTTTGCAACAGGATCAAGGTCATATCTATGTTAAATAATGGCATTAAATTAGCAAAAGGTGATTTGATCTTTTGTGTTAAGATATTATAGCTGTATTGGAATTCACCTGAATTAGTAATTCATTCTCTCTTTAAACACATCCAGCTTTGCTTCATTTTGTCGCGTAGTCTTTCAAGCATTTTCTAGTCCTTTCTATTAACTGAAAAATTGATATATGTCAACAATCTGAATCAATATTTTAATAGAATAAGTGTGGAAAAAAAAACAAGTTGATACAACAAAGTGCCAAGCATTAACGAAGGAGTGGATGCACTAAGTAGATTCAAAAATATTGCAAATTTATGCATGCAACTAGTAACCTTCATTTACATGTATTCAACAAGTCCGCGTAGGTGTGTAAAACAAAGCTTTAAAGTCATAAACTAAAAACATATACCAACTTTTGCATGGCTATATAATAGAAACTCATCCATCGCCCACCTTCGGCAAACAATTGATAAAAAGTTAAAAAGAGTGCGAGGAGCATAAATAGGACAAGTGGATGATAGATTAGAGAATGATGTGTCAACTAAACATACTGGATACCATGATGGTGGTTAACCTTAAATAATGTTCAGCATATAGCAAAGTTAATCGAGCGACTATAGTATAGATAATGAATATCTACTAAAGAAACTAACATAAAAAATTATATTTTATCCAGGAAGAAAAGTCCTTTTTTTTCATAATCACATTTTTTTTTACAAAACATCCTCTTTTAAGTATAATCCATTGTATTTCATATATTATCTTTCTAATAAGAATCTATTGGTTTAAATACTATAAAAAAAGTATACTTATATATGCATTACAAACTAGTAAACTCTTTCAGTTTATATTCGGTAGTTAGGCATATACTACTGATTGCACATTGAATGAGAAATATATTGCTTCCTAAAGTAATTCACCCTGAGTTACTAAACTTGGACAGTGTACAACATCCAATTAATCAAGATCAAGCATTCAGTTCATTCATAGTTAAAAAAATTCTTGTAACAAACGATTTAACACACGATCAAGTCACTGCAATAAAAAAGTATTGCTCCAAATGAAAACTAAAATATATTACAAAAAAATATAATATTATTAAATCTATGTAAACATTAAAGAAAAAGAAGTAAATTTAGGTTCTTTTATAGTGACTTTTTACACCACTTGAGTGACCACAAATATTTCCACTTGTTAGTACAGTATTAGACACACTACATGTAATTCACTAGGTTACGCATAGCTTAATACTGTATATATATATTAAGGATAAAAGAGTCATATGCTTTAAAGTCAAGTAAAACATAATAGCCAAAAGACGGAGAGAAAAAAGAAACAAGGGAATAGTAGGGACTATGCTATTATAGCAGATGTAGATTGCTCACCCTGCTAACTAACCTGCTAGTTAACATGCTCTTATAAACAGGACAAGCGGATGATAAACATACTGGATAATGGTGGTTAGCCTTAAATAATATTCAACCCACAAAAACTTTTAGCACGGCTGAACTCAATTTTAAATTTAGTTAACAATAGGTTCAAATCGAATCCAATGCAAATGCAAGTCTGTTTACTTCTTATAGTCAAAAGAACAAATAAAAACGTATAAAGTCCAAAAATGAAAAGAGATGATGTGTTGTTCTCCGCATACAAGTATAACATACAACCATGCGTTTCCTATTCAATGAAGCAAATAGTTATAGGTGCTAAATTTTGAACTCGCTTGCAAAATAGGAAAGGGTAGATTAAAAAAATTAGAACACTCTTGTAAAATTCAGAAGTAAGAAGAATAATGACTTAATAACCCTTCAATCTTTGGTAACAAACAAGAACAGTTAAGATTTTATAATTCCATCTGATACTTTCACCACTGTAGAAGAAAACAATGTAAGCCAGTAATTTCTAGATTCTTACTGCCTATTTCTAATATCACAATAAAAGAAAACTAGTATAACCCTTCAGTAGGATACAACATCACAATAATAAGCACTTTCACCACATTTTTGATTCTTACTTCCCTATTGTCTATTTCCATAGTAGTTTCCATTAAATATATGCTATGTTTTATTCAATATCTATACTTTCAATACCTTCATGAACAGTAATCTATGGATATTAACGAACAAATGAACGAAAAACAAGTTAGAAGCATAAGAATCAATAGTCAGAGAAACGTTGTAACTAAATCAAAATTCGGAAAAAAAAACGAGCTTGCCTCATGGCATCAGTGGTGGCGGAGAGAATGTTATACTGGCCAAGGCAGTAGTGCAATCTGAAATGAGGAAGAAATTTGATGTGATTAAAGTGTGACAATAAATTGGCCAAGATGTTGAGCCACCGCAGGGAAGACCACTGAGAAGAAGAGTGCTAGCCGCTGGTTTTTGATGTTGATGAAGTTGAAGAAGTGGCACATGCGTTGAGCCACTGTCGAGAAGCAAATCGCGATGAAGGTAGAGAAGCGGCACATGTTGATTTGGGATCGTATAAAATGCAATTAAATGTGAATCGGAGCTTAGGATATGGCGTAGAACGACTGAAGTTCGGTAACTAGAGATGAAGATTGGAAGAGAATGTCGGTTAGGGTTATTTCGTTTTGGTAGGGAGATGAAAATTGTTTAGTGATATTTGGGAGGGAGACAAAACCAGTTTAAGTGTTTTTGGAGGGAGACGCAAATTTTGGGGCCAAAATGTTACACATGTACCATACAAAACCTAAGGACAAATAATTATAGGTAAACAATAACGCTTTGGAATAAGGCGTTATTAAATGGCGTTAATAATAACATGTTTTCTTGTAGTGAGCATGTTGAGTAGTATTTTTGGGTAAATTTATCGCACTCGTATTGTCACAATAAATTGGTGATTTTAAAAAATTTAAACCAAAATCCTTTAAAGTTTGTTGCATATATATTATTTGAGAACAAGCCAAAGCAGCAAAAACATACTCTGCTTCAGTTGTTGATAAAGAAACTGTGTTTTGCTTTTTACTAAGCTAAGAAACCAGAGAATGCCCCAAAAAGTGATAAGTCCCACTTGTACTTTTTCGGTCTGATTTACAACCAGCATAGTCAGCATCAAAGTAAGATATTAAGTCAAAAGAATCATTTTTAGGGTAAAATAAACCATAATCAGATGTGTGTTTAACATATCTTATGATTCGTTTTACGGCTTTTAAGTGGGTCTCTTTAGGTTGGGATTATTATCTGGCACAGAGACAAACACTATGCATGATATCAGGTCTACTGGCAGTAATATAGAGTAGTGATCCAATCATTCGTCTATATAATTTTTGATCTACATCTTTCGAGAGATCTTCTTTACTAAGGTACTCATTGGTTGCCATGGGAGTGGGTTTTCCACTCGCAGTAGTCAAAGCAAATTTACTAATCAGGTCTTTAGCGTATTTTTCTTGACTAATAAAGATACCATTATCTAATTATTTTATTTATAATCTTAAAAAGAAATTTAATTCACCCATATGACTCATCTCAAACTCTTTTGTCATTATTTTAGAAAATTCTTTATTCATTTCAAAGTTAGTTGATCCAAAAATGATATCATCTACGTAAACTTGTACTAGTTGAATATCATTTTTATTTCTTTTAATAAAAAGAGTATTATCTACTTTACGAATTTCAAAATTTGATTGCAATAAATAAGATCTTAGTCTATCATACCAGGCTCTAGGAGCTTGTTTTAGACCATATAATGCTTTCTTAAGTTTGTAGACATGATTTGGTAATTTTTCATTTCAAAAAGTGGTGGTTGTTCAACATATACTTCTTCTTTTACAAATCCATTTAAAAAGGCACTTTTAACATCCATTTGAAATAATTTGAAATTATTATGATTTGTGAAAGCAAGTAGAATCCTAATGGCTTCCAATCTTGCTACAGGAGCAAAAGTTTCATCAAAATCTATTCCTTCTTCTTGACAATAACCTTGAGCGACTAATCGAGCTTTATTTCTAACTACCTCTCCTTGTTCATTCATTTTATTTTTATAAACCCATTTAGTTTCAATTATAGTTTTATTTTCAAGTCTAGGAACAAGTTCCCAAACATCATTTCTAGTAAATTGATTTAATTCTTCTTGCATAGCCAAAATCCACGAATCATCAGTTGATGCTTCTTTTGGATTTTTGGGTTCAATAGTTGATATTAAAGCTACATTAATCATTTGACTTAGTTGATTTCTAGCAACAGATTGCATATCTCCTAGTATATTTTCTATAAGATGATTTTTAAAAGTTTCGTCCTTTTATTAGGATGATTAATTTCATTATTAGTTTCATTTCATTCTTGATTTTGAGTGATTAAATCCTCTTCATCATTTGTATCTTCAATTTTTTTGAAATTTTCATCAAATGAAACATGCATTTTTCTTCAATGGTGTTAGTTTTTAAATCAAACACTTTGTATGCTTTACTTCTTTTAGAGTATCCGATAAAGATTCCTTTGTCGGATTTAGGATCAAATTTATCTGAATTATCTTTTATATTTAAAATAAAGCATTTACTTCTAAAAATTCTGAAATAAGATACCTTAGGTTTTTTTTAATAAAGAAGTTCATAAGATGTCTTATCAGTTAGAGGTCTAATTAAAATTCTATTTAAAATACAATAGGTGGTAGCAACTGTTTCTGCCCAAAAATTCTTTGGTAAATTACTATCTGACAGCATAGTTCTCACACACTCTTGAATCATCCTATTTTTACATTCTACTACTCCGTTTTGTTATGGAGTTCTTGGAAATGAAAAATTGTGAGTAATTCCCTTTCTATTGCAGAATTCCTCAAACTTTTCATTTTCAAATTCAACACTGTGATCACTTCGAATAGTTATAATTTTTAGATTAAATTGATTTTGAAAAGGTCTTAAAACATTCAAAAGCATCACTTTTATGTTTCAAAAATATTGTCCATGTAAATCTAGAATAATCATTTACAACTACAAAAACATATTTACTATGATTTATTGATAGAATTTGAAATGGACCAAATAAATCAAGATGAAGTAATTCAAGAGGTTTTGAAGTTGAAATCATATCTCTTAATTTAAAGGAACTTCTTCTAAGTTTTCCTAATTGACATGCATCACATAAACTGTCTACTTTAAAATTCATTTAGGGAGACCTCTTACTAGATCATGTTTTGACAGTCTATATAGGAGTTTGACCTTCAAATGCCCAAATCTCTTATGCCAAATCCAAGGGTCACTTGTATTTGCCAACAGACAGAGGTTATCATTTGAAACTTTCATACTAAGAATATAAATATTCTTTTTCCTGACTCCCTCAAATATTATGGTTACATTATTATCTTCGATGCGGCATTTATCTTTTTAAATTTAATTTTATATCCTTTATCGCAGAGTTGACTTATACTTAGCTGATTATGTTTTAGATTCTTAACTAGCAAAACATTAGTAATAATAGGAGTTTTAGAGTTACCGACTTTGCCGATGCCAATCACATATCCTTTTGAATTGTCTCCAAAGTTAACCAGTCCTCCGTCTTTGTATATAATATTATTCAGTATATCTGTATTGCCAGTCATGTGTCTAGAACCCCCACTATCAAGTATCCATTTGTTCTTTCTAATATGCACAATTTGTCCGTTATGGATTGATTCCTCAACAGTCATAAAACATGATTCCTGCACATCAAACAATTTTGGTAGATAACTTGAATTTAAATACTGATTATATGCAGACTCATGAAACAATGATGATTTGAATACTTCTAAACTCGTATTAACAAATATAGCTATTCTAAAAACTTTTTCAAAAATCAGATTATGAAACTTTGAATACCTAGCTCTGATACCAATTGAAAGAAATGTGGATTACGGATCTTAAGGCTAGGATTAACACTTGAGGAGGGGTGAATAGTGTTTATAAAGAATTACTAGATCTTTTTGAATTTATGTTGAATTGAACACGGATGTATGCAATATACAGACACAAATATGATAATAGAAACAAACAAAAATGCAGAAATAAAGTAAAAGTGATAAAGGAAAGAACATACCAGATTTTATACTGGTTCGGAGTTACCCTACATCCAGTCCCGCAACACAAGTACGGATTTCCTTTCAAAAGCAATTGTACAATTACACCCTCAATTTCAAGGCTACGAGGTACACCCTCCAGAATCACAATGCTCTTGGTAGAATACTTGATTTTCGGGCCACAAGCTTACCCAATTGATTTACCAAGGCTACAATCACACCTTATCTCTCTTGATTGATTTTCAAGGCCACAATCACACCTTTTCTCACTTCATAGATTACAAAGAAGCCTATAACTCTGAATAGCACTGAGAACCTTGTTGAGATAGTGATAGAGAATCAAACTAGAAAAGATCAAGTTTGATTCAGTGTTGATTTCGGCAGAGTAATAGTAAGAATATGTATTAAAAAATGTGGAAGAAGAAGAGGAGTGAAAAACCAGAAAATCTGATATAAAATTCATTGAAACTAACCCCTATTTATAAAAGAACAACAGTCATGTCCATTCGTGAAGAGTTATGGCAATTAGACACTTCTTTTGAAACTTAAATTTTGAACTCAACTGACACCATGTCGACATGGTCCCCACAGGCATGTCGACATCCCAAAGCAATTTTTGATGACTTGATTTTCTTTGAAAATAACCTTTATCTTATATTAAAACTATTTTAAACTTTTCTAATATACTTGACTATAAATGAAATATATAAGTATATATAGAGAATAATATATATATAATTTAACTATAATTTTATATTTAAATCTTAAGTATAAATATTTAGAAGTTAAATATATTATTTTAAAAGATAGTTTAAAATCAGGAGTAATTTGACTTTGAAATTAAAGATAATTTTGAGGCTAAAATTATTTAAAATCACGATGGAGGGTTTTGAATCTTTTGAAAGGAAAGTTTTGAAATCATTTTGAAAACAAGATAATTTTGTAAAATTATTTGAATTAAATTATTGGATACAAAACAATGTTCCACTAGATTTTTTGTAGATTTCATCCTACTTAGGGTTCCATCCCTTTAACGGGCTCGAAGTGGATTCCACTCCACGAATTAATTGGATTTTAAGATGCCAGTGCTTTTCCATGAGTTTTAACAAAATTTCTAATTAAAGAATAAATTACTTCAACTATTGAACTCTTGATAATCTTGATACTCATGAGTCTTCAATCTTGATATCTTGAATCTCTATACTGTACAGTCTTCATTCTTGGTACCTACATGGTTAAATCCTGCATATACATATTTATCTAAACTTATAATGTTAGTATTTATATTCTATAATCTATTCTAAGGTTGTTGTCATCAAAACCATCATCTCATGGACTAACATGGGCTAGCAAGGAGATAAACACTTTTGACTTTTTAGTTTATCTCATTTAGGAAAATTTTGAATATGTTTATAAGATGTATAATTGAGATTAAAGAATTGTAAACCGTATAACAATTGAATTTAGTATTTCTTTTTGTAAATTCAAAATTTGTATATGTATAAGTTGAGATTTATACCGTTGTGACATTCAATTGTTCTTTATTTTATATATTGTTTTGATTCTGAGAAATCAGTGTGCCTATTACTTTGTATTAATATTTTACACGTCAAATTTAGTTGAGATATTAAGTGAAAATGTATAAATGACATGTCCGTGTTAGTATAAAGATATACTCACATTTGATCGCCTTTAACAAGCCGTACTCTCCTGATTAGCAGACGATATTACTTGTAATGTTGTTTACTAATCTGGGGTTGTTACAATTTGGTATCACGGCCGTGTCAGAACATTATAACATGTAATATTACGTATTCGAGACCTAGATGACTTAGAGTCTTATTCCCTGAGGTGTGTGGTACAAAGTTACATTAATTATCTAATTATGGATAAAAATATAAAATGATTGTTGGGATAATCATTTGGGGGGTTTGATTTAAAAATTTAAATTGATAAACTAGAATGTGTGACATTAAAACGTTCGGAGAATAATGAGTAAAATCTTGTAGAGTTGGGAAAATTATGGAATTTAATTGGAATGAGTTAAATTAAAGCTAACTATTTTATTTTAATAAAAAATTTAAGAACTTTGAGTAAATAAGTTTAGTATTTAAATAATCTAGGAATAATCGGAGTTGCGCAGCGGAATTTCAAACATTGAATTGTTCTGTTGTAAATGTAACAACCTGTAATTTTTGATAATTTAAAATATTAAATTAAACAAATTTGGAGTTTGTTGTCGTGAAAATCAAAAAAAATTAAGATTTAATAATAATAATAATAATATAACTAGAATAAAATATAATAGTATTAATTTAACATAATTGATAACTGCTTTAAATGTAATTTCCCTTTAGTTGAAATAATTAGAAAGTTATAGTTGGTTGTAGATTGTAAATTAACTGTAACAATATGTATTAATTGATAATTAGATTAAAGGAGTAATTGATAATTTAAATGTTGTATTAATTAATGAAATAGTATGTAATTAATTGTGATTGAATAAAATTAGTGTTGTGTAAGCAATTATAACATTTGTGCATAGATAATAAACTTATAAATGTGATAAAATTAAATAAAAGGTGATAATTGTCATTTGTTACCTATTTATTTAATTTGTTGAACTAAATTGGAAATCAGTTACAATTAATGTAATTAAATTTTACGTTGATGCCAATTAGGATGATAATTGTAGAATATTAAGGCAATAAGATGTAAACCAGTGTTAACTATTTCCATAAGTAATGATTGACCGAATAAAAAGATTTAAATCAAATTTATTGGCATTAAATTTTAATTTATTGGATTTTATTTACAATGGAAACTGAACACTGTAATGTGTAATATTTAACACTGAATTGATATGTAAGTTTGCTTTAAATTATTGTATATGTCTAAGTAATCAATAATGGCAAAATTTGTTAGTAATTAAATTTGAATTTAAAAAATGATTTAATCAATTTAATAATAATTTATTTAATTAACGTGAAAATAGCCATTTTGGCTACAGATTCGGATTTCGACAAAACTAGTTTCATCGGATCCACAACGGAGAATTATTATAGGATTTCATGTTTCGTAGCGATCGGACTTGTCGTTTGACCGTACGGGCTTGAAACGCGCAAAAATCAATTAAATGGAATTTAATTGGAATAAGATGATTTTAAAGCTAACTTCCTTATATGATAGAATTAGCACTTGAAACCTATTCTATTAAATATAGAAATATCGGAAATAGCTGTTTCGATATATAGGATGACCCAGTTTCGTTTGGGGACAAAACGGGCTTTTTCGGGCCGTTTATCATTTCAGTCCAAATAGATCGGGCCATTCTTTCTATTTTCAGATCTGCCTATATATATGCTGTTATAAATCCTAATTGTTTATCATCATTTATATTTTATACCTACTCTTTCCCATCTGCTTATCTTCTCATGTCAGATAACCTAATTGCAATTCCAAATCTTATCAACAATCCAAACTACTCGAAATATTCAAATAAAATGTGAAATTGAAAGCTCTTGACGATACGAATCTGCATCTAGTGTTTGTTTTTGCAAACAATGCTCGAGTCAACCAAAAATCATGGTCAAAGCTTAAAATCACGAAACCCTAATCCAAATTGGGCATTTTTGATTCGGGAATCAATTGGCAAAATCAAGATATAGGTATTGGAGAGTTCGTCGTGGGGAGATGTTTAATGGTGGTCATGGGGTCTGTCATGGCCGGAGGCATTCGTTTTGAGGATTTAGGGTTTCAAACCCTAGATTCTTGGTGGCGGTGCATGTCATTAGGGGCATGCAGAGGTGGTGCCGTGACCACTGGAGGTGCGGTGGAGGGCAAGAAACATGATGGTGGTGATCGGCGATCAGCTAGGGGTCGGAGGTGCACGAATTTGGCGGTCAAAGGTGGTTGTTTTCAGTGTGTTGGCTTTAGGTATTCACAGCATGGGATAAAGGAGGAGGTGAGGTTTCTGCATAGAATTGGTCGTTATTATTTTATTTTATTTTTATTTTAAATTTTAGTATCAAATGTTCTATTTTGTATAACTTTTGCAAACAAGCTTGGATTCACGCGTGGTTTGGTTCGTTGGGATTGTATCGAAATTATGGACAGTTTGGAACTAGTTTGGACAAATTCTAAGAGTGCTGAAATTTGGGCCTTAATTTGGGTTTCAAATTGATTTGAAATCAAATGTGGGGTTTTTAACCCACTCACAACTACTAGATTTTTTTTACGTTAGTTATATTGAATTTATGATGCGATTAGAAATTGATTTGTTGATGTTTGGTATATCTAAATTGTCGTTTCAGTTAAATATAACTTTTACTGAACACTATCGCTATTAATTTAATATTAAATTTTAAATTTCCAGTCAATACTTGTTATTTATATTCAGTCACTTATTATTGTTAATGATTAGTTTGAATGGTAATTATGATGGATGTTGATTATTTGTATTGGATGATTGGATGTTATATTGTTTGAACAGTGCAAGTTCCCTATGGGTTGAAATGGTACATACCGGAAAGATCTAATAGATTAGGGGAAATCGTTATGAGTTGAAATGATAGACTCAAGCGATTTTATGGATTTGTAATTAAATTCAGGATTGCGGGTTGAAATGATATATAACCGTGAATATAAAATAATTGCGAATTGAAATGATAAATATCTGTATGACTTGACCATAGGGTAGAGAATTATATACTAACACCGGATTGGTTAAATTAAATGATTTTAAATCCATAAATTTTTAATTTAGTTAGACGATATTTTGAAGAAAATTTGATTTATATAAACTGAATTATTTTTGAAAACACGAGTTTTAAATGTTGAAATTGGAATTGGTTTAAATCAAAATTTTAAAGTTAGATTTGAAGTATAAATAAAATTTGTCGAAATTGAGTTACCAAAATATATGAATATTTAAACTTCAAAATCTTCTAAATTTGAAATAGTTTGAATTTATAGTTCGAACATGGATTTGGGAATCGATATCAATTTAATGGTTTAAAGATGTATTGAAATGAAAGAAACAATACAATTTGATATTAATTTCAATTTCTTTTAATAGGAACTATTTAATTATATTATTCTGAATCCTAATTACTAAGATTTTCAAACTATTAAACTAATTTAATCTATTTTAATCAATTTTAATCTATGTAAAAGTATTTCGATTTATTTTAATCTATTTTATCTATTTAAATCCTATTTAATCTATTTTAACCTATTTAAACTAATTAACCCATTTTAAAATCATTTTAAATATATTGAATATATTTTAAATTTATTTCAATTATTTTAAATCTATGTAATCTATTTTAAATTTATTTAAATCATTTTAAATCAATTTAAACTATCTTAAATCTATTTAAAAATATTTTAAATCTATCTAAAACTATTTAAATCTATTTTAAAGTACCTTAACTATTTAAAAATTTATTTTAAGCTATGCTAAGCTATTTAAACTATTTATAACTATCTAAACTATTTTCTAAATTTCAGACTGTGTAAAATGGAAGTGTTTATATTTAAATCCTTAATTTAAAAGCAAATATGGTTAAATGCTATTATAACCTAAGTTGGGATTTAAATGAGATTTTCTAGTGAAATGACATATATGATTGAGTAAGATGATTTTAAAATGAGATTTAACCTATTTTGTCGATATGATTTCGAAAGTGAATATGATTTTGGAAATTGATATGTTTGAACTGAATATTATATTTTGATATCAATTATGGAACGGTTTTGGAAATTTAAAAGAACCATCTGGTGTGAAATAAGCATTTGGTTGTTAAAGAGACCTAGATCGGATAATGTATACTCTCTGCCAATACCGAAAACCATTTTAACAGCTGTGTGCATGATGGATATTCTAGAATGAAGTTGGATGGATTGGCGAAAGATTCTATATGAGATATTTACGCAACCCTGACTCCCGTGAGTCAGCTTAGATGTGACTAAAACATGAGCTATATCGGGTCAAGTTAGGTGACACCTTCGATCGGGCACATTTCTTCGATATCATACTATTACTTTATGATTGATTTAGTGGCCACCCCTCGATTTGATTATGGGAGTGTGTTTCGAGATAGCGGTAGTAATTCTATGCATTAGCACTAGTCTGGGAGTGCAAATGGTAGAATCCCACCCTGGCATTGCCTCGAGTGCCGTGTTCACATCGTGCCTTCTACGAGTTTGTTTTGTACCATACATATGGAGTGCCCTCTGGGTAAACCACCGGCTTGGTGGAGCTTGCAGTACTGTATAGACTAAGGGGATATATAAATTGTCTTAAGGGGGATAAGGGTAACGCCTTAATGCTATTTTAACACTTTACTTTACTGTAGACACTATTATAATAGCGTATTGTACCATGCATGTAGATAGTTTGATGGATCCTTTGGAGATTGAATCCCGAACATCTCTTGAGCTATTGCACTCACATTAGACATTGGATATGAGATGTTACACCCCGCATTTTTATACAGTTAAAATTTAACGTATAACAATAAGTGATGAAAATAAATAATTTTGGAATTATCAGAATATGGCTCCGAAGCTTGTACCATTGTTCGGGGTGATTTTCGATTAGTTTTCATATGTAACTTGTCAAAATCTGAACCAACATGAAGAAGTTATGAACGAAATAGAAACAGGAAACAAAAGGAAAATAATAATAATAATATAAATATACGTATGGTGTAACGACCCGCCCTTCTGACTGCCCCTAGTCGGTAATTAAACCAAGTTGAAACGTTCAAAATGACGGATTGTTATTCAGTTTATAGAGTTTAAACAGAATCAGCCACAGAAACACAGAATAATTATATTTCACATAAATGAATTTCTTTTACATATATCAGAGTTTGTACAATGCACTAATTTATACAGCGGAATATTTCTTTAAGTACAAAAATAAATCCCCGAAAAGCTAAAGTAAGCGTTTTCCCCCTCTCTCTATAACTTCGCTGCCCGAAAATCTTCAAGCTGCAAAATACTGGGTCTGACCCGAGTATTACATTCAAAAGAAAATAGTATACGGGTCAGTCTAATTCAAACTCAGTTATTAGTGCATAGTGGCAATAATAATCGAATAATAATTAGACGATAGTCAAATTTAAATTCACCTATCCGATCTTTAACAAAGAAATCGGATAACGGTAAATATGACACTTAACAGTGTTAAACAATAAATCAGCAGATTCAAATTATCAACGAAGATAGATGAAGGAATTATAAATGAAGATAATTTAGAAAAAAAGAAAAACATCAAAATTTCCTAAACGGCAATTAACAACAAAATCATCAAATTATAACCAAATCAATTTAAACAATTGAAAAGTTAGTTTAAAATTTCAAAAACCGATTGGCTGCAGTACACGCACGCGTGTACGACCTCGCCACATTTAAAACGTTAAATCTGTGTGGCTGCAGAACACACACGCTTGCACTGCCTCGCCACTAGTATAAAATAGGAATCAACTCAAAGTCAAATCCGAGTTACGAGCTGGATTCAACACAAGTATAATTAGGAAAACATCCCAATTGCATCAATGTGATGCAAACCAACAAGGGCAAGACTACGTATAAAACTAAACTGCAGTCAGAAATGAATACAAGGCCAAACTGCAACAAAACTGTAGCCACCACAAGATGCCACATGAAACCACTTAAAATTGTCGAGCATAAATTCAAACACAACCGAACAGTGCAGTGATGGGTATGCCACCAAGTGAGTATGATAACACAATCCATCAATTGAAACAACAACTATGAAGTGAATATAACAAAATATATGCAACGGCACCAAGGAATGGCACATGTATGCTACAGGTCTGAACCAACCAAAATAGATGCAACAGTGAAACAATTGAGCTAATGGACACTACAGGACAGTAATGGACCCAGACAAGAGATAGAGAGTGCAGATATGATTATCAAGCTACAACTAAATGATGAAACATTGTTAATATGTATCTATAATCTCCAGTGAAGTCAACAACATCCGGAGTGAATGCAAGATAGCAGTATGGAATAGCAGTATGGAAGTGAGATTGCAAACTAGTGAAAATGTAGATGCAAGTGAAAGAAATAGGATGGAACAGTGCGCAAACTACAGGTCAAACAGATCATAGTGCAACATGGTCAGAATGCAAATAAACATGAATCAAGACCAGTTCGGCAAAAGTCAGAAATGCAACCAAAGGCAACATGGCAAGGTCAAAATGCAAATGTTTTGAAAATTTTAAAGAAAGAAAACCGAGTTTAAATGTAAAGCCGGATTTAACATAATTTTGAGTCAAGTTTAAGCAGGGATTCAAATTAACTTTGTATCCTAGTTCAAAATCAAATAGGATTTTCAAAGAAAGAAAAAAAATGAAAGTGTCTAGAAAAATTTAAATGTTAAGTGTAGTTGTCTCAGGTTTTTTGAAAACCTGTTTGTCCCAAACTCTGGTCTGGGTTTAAAGTTGAAAACTGAATTTAACAAAGTTTCAAAATCAAATCTTAAAGTATGAACTTAGATCAGGTTGTATACTAGTTGTAATGTTTAAGTTTTATAAAATTATTAATGCCAGAATCGACAAGATAACCAAACTCAAAGCCAAGTGATACCTGACCAAAATTGGGTACAGGTATACAACAGACAAACGCATATAGGCAATCTCGATCAAAGACGAAATTTGTTTTCTTGGAATCACTTTAGAAACGACCGAGAATTCAAACCAACAAATTCAACCCAAAGTCAGTTCGTATCAATGTTCAAGTCAAAACCATGAACAATTAAAGAACCAGAGGCAAGCAAGAAATCCACAAATTCGAAGAAGTCAAAAACAAATCACGGCATTCGATCAAAATCAAAACAAGCCTTAAGAATCAGTTGCTCAAGCAACAAAAAATAAAACTTCTATGAACACAAAACCATCAGGAATTTCCCAAAACCCGGTTTTTCAAAGCTAACTTGAATTCATTTTTAATCTTTGGTTAAACTTAGTTAACATTGACCTGAGACTTACATTTTGCTTTCAGTTTTCAAAAATAACAGTTCAGGTTTGAACTACATAGCATCACATGACTAGCAACAGAAAAACTTCGGGCCAAATACCTCAAATCCCTGAGTAAATTCTCGAGTAACCCGAGGCTATATGCTAACATCTCAACGAACAAAATATGAAAATAGGCAGTGTAACAGGCACAACATTTAACAAGTTAAATGCCTCAGCATCACAACAGACTCGAAGTCAGTCCCAAAACTAAGTATAGGCAGAGAAAAAAAATGCTAGCATGAAGCACAACTCGAACTCAAGTCAATGACAACAACACTACAGGCGCTAGATCAGGGTAACAACAGAGACAAGCTCAACAAAACCAAGTGGAGATAACCAACACAGCTAGGCTCAGGTCAGTGAACACTTTAGGTATGCAGGCCGTAAAGCAAAGCTTCTTCATCTAATTAATAACACAAGCTACAGCCTCAATGCTCAAGCAACTGCAACAATGCAAAATGGAGACTAGCACACAAGTATTCATAGTCACATATATGATCAAGTGGCTACACAGTGCACAACAGACTCAAGTCTGCACTCAAAACTCAATCTAGGCACAATGAATGACATATATGATAAGTAATCAGTGGACAAGGCATGAAAGTTTGAACAAGACTCGAGTGCTACATTAAAGAGTGCACAAATAACACATGGAGGTATTGCACAGGTTGATGGGACTGCAAGTACAACTAATGATGCAAGACAGTGATCGAAGACAACAAGACAAACGAAATCAACATCAGAAAATCCAAGCAACCGAGTAAATCACAAAAGCACAAATTGGAAAAAAAAGTCACAAAAATCACCAAATAAAAATCAAATTTGCAGAAATACCATTTTAGAGTTGAATTAGATGTGAGTAACTAGAATTACTCACCTTTATCGATACGAGGAGCACGTACGATCGACGCAAAGAAGAAACAGCCACGAGCGAGGCGAAGAATCGAACGAGCAAGCCAGCGCCTTCGAATTCAATCAAGCCCTAGCTTGGAAAGGAGGAATCGAGCAAGCCCTAATTTGGATCGAAGGACGAAGCCGCCATTAATTTTTTTTTGTTTGATTTTGATGTGATGAAGGAAGGGGTATCGGGGTACTTAAAATAGAACGAGGCATACTTTACATGATTTTCTTCGTGATTCTCTGCGTAGTTAAAGGCGTATGTAACGGCGTTATTTTTGGGATGCTGGTGAAATGATATCATATTTTTTTTTTCATTTTGAATTCAATTTGTTTTTCTCAACATAAATTTTTATCAATGCGTTTATACATCGTATGCTCACAAAACAACTCAAATAAATACGAAATTTGAAATCCCCTAATAATTCAACATTACGGACCCAATGGAACTGGTTTCGTCAAATTCCGAGACTGTGCCTCGGAAGGCTATTTTTAAATTCAATTTAAATGATAAAATTTCAAAACTGTACGAATCACTTTCAAATTCAATTCTGAAGCTTCTATTATCTTCAGTACTATCAATGTGAATTTTCTAGGCTTTTAAAATATTTTTAATCAGCTTAAAATTGAAGATTCAAATTTTTATTCAACTTTTAATAGATTAAATTCTAAAATTTAATCGCCAAATTCATTCTGATAATTTCAAATTTAAGTCAAACTATCATTCAAATATTTAAAATTAATTAAATATTTTCAATTTAAATTGTTCAAAATTCAGGGTTGTTACAATCTTCCCCCCTTAAAAGAATTTCGTCCCGAAATTATAAGTTAGGAAAAACGATTGTTAAAATCTCACCGATATTTATACCGTACACAATTTTACCAAGTTCGAAAATTATTAAAAATAAATATAGGATTCATTCCATTTGTTTTTTTTCTCACTAGCTTTGTTCATTATTTTCTTTGTTCATTGTTTTCTACAATCAAGACGCAAAAGTCTTTTACCTAAATTTTTTCGACTTACAAAACTCAAATTTAAACTTGAAATTCTTCATGTTAGAGATTTGCATATCATATATTTTTTTCAAAGCTATGGACTTTCAAGATGTTTTAAAGATCTTCTTCCTTAGTTTATTAGGTTGGAATTATGTAATTTTAATTTCAGACTATTGATTTGCTATCTAAAGTTTTGAAAATACTTGCTAACTCGAAGTTTAACAAGTCTATCGTCGTTCTCACAGACATTAGGCATACGCTGGCCTGGCGCAGGACTAAAAATCTCCAAATACTAAATATACTTGCTTCAACTCCCAGTGAAAATTCTTATAAAAATTCTTTTAAAAGATGGATATGGAAAGCACGTTCCCCCATGGATCACAGTTTTACCCGGCGGTTACGCTACTATCCCAGTAGAAATGCTTGTAATATGTAGATTTCACATCTCTTGAATTTCGCCATGGTTGTTGCTATAGATCGTGGTTCACACGGCAGTTACGCTACTATCCTAGTAGAATCGCTTGTGACCGTAGGCATCTCGCCCCTCAAATTACGCTTTGGCCTTTAGATCGCAGTTTACACGGCGGTTGCGCCACTATCCCAATGGAATCGCTTGTAACTGTAGGCATCACGCCCCACGAATTACGCTAGCATACATCATCATCAATCACATGATCCCATCACGATGATCCATCATGAGGGATTCTAATCCAAATGGACATTCCAACTTATGGAAATTCTACGTAGCTACGAATTTCAAATGGACACTCACACCGAGTTCCAACACCTTCACAAATTTTAAATGGAAGGTACTTGTCCATATCCTTAGTTTAGAAAACATAATGTCATATACATATAGTACATCATTTCGCATTTCGTACATATCATACCTATGTAAACTTACATAGGATTTTCATAATAATGAGTTTCCAAACTGATGGTTTTCGAATTATTACATTCACATATATAAGTTTCGAAAACCACAATATCCCATACCCATAAAAAATAGAGGATTTGTAAATTTTCCATCTCGTTACCGATTTAAAATTTTCCTCTAAATCGATTTGAAAATTTAAGGTTATCTCAAACCCAATTCACATTCATAATCCAATTCATTATCGACTTCACATTCGATTTGGATTTCACGTTACATCGTCAATTCTCAACACAAAATTGATGTCTACCGATATATAACCTCTAAGCTCGTACGTCTCAGAGAAGGGTGTATATAGCTAAAAGAATAAATTCTCCGCCACCACCAAACAGATATATATTTAATAGAGATCAATTGCTATGTCATCAATTCACAATCTTAGACATACAATCCCAATCGACTAATTCGAAATTCAAAACTCAACTTATATTATTTTTGGTGTCGAAGTTAAACTCAATTTAACTCAAAATTCAATATTTTTTGAAAAAATTCAAGTTGAACTAATTGTTCAAATTTTCCAAAAACATCTTTACAAGATATATATATTTTCCACATCTAACCATTTGAAACAAATTTCATATATTCACTTTTCAATTTATCTTTAAAAGATAGAATTTTAAACCTTCCATTTCATATTGGAAAACATTTCCATACTTATTTAATAATAAGTAATTCACAGATCCATTTATTTTCAACACTTGAAAAATATTCAATATACTTAAATCATAATCAAGTATATATTCCATTCTTTAAGGAAAGCGTTCTTTTAAACACATTTATTTGAGTCAAAACGAATGTTGCGTAAAACATCGTTACGACAACTCAAAATCACTAGTATAGGGATTCAAATTTAAGATAGATATATAAATCCCAATACTATATAAACATTTTCTTTCGAAAACCATTTACTATAACAACAGTGTTATAGTCCACCATTTCCTTCTATTTCTCGAAAACGTCTATTTCAACAATGAATGTTGAAATCTATGTAGTCGATAGTTAATACATTTTTAAAACATCTTTTAAAACAATTAACTTCATTCTTTTAAATTTCACTTCTCCATATCATACCCGTTTATTCAATAATATATTCACTGTCCAAAATCGTGAATATACCCTATTTACCAAATTCAACACTTGGACTTATTTCATAGTTTGAATTCCGCATACTTTTCACAATATTAAGTTTTTCACTTACTTAATTCTTTGATGTTCAAATTCAAATTCATCACTAAATCTATTAAACCTATTATGAATTATCGTGTTGACAACTTCAAATTTGAAATCTAAATTCCATTTGAACTTTCGCATTTGCTTTCTATTTCCAAAATAATCAATTAGTTCTTTAGTAAGCCATTCATCGACTTGGTTTCATTAGATTTATATCTCCATATTAACTATTTTAGGCATTAGTTTAAACTTGAAATATAATCTTTACATCAAAACTAGTTTGATTCATACAGTTAAGTCAACAAATAAATTTCCTTCCCAAGACGCTATTTTATCAAAATATTTCGTTCCGTACAACTATCCATAGCTTAATACTTTTAAAATACATACATAGAAGATTTTGGATTACAAAAGATAGTATTACAAAATATATTGATTGGTTTAAGATTTAGAATTATTGAGGACTATCGAATTCCTGTCTGGTAGTACGCATCTTTGACAAACTTCCCTCCTCGGTTTACACTATTTCAATTTGTATTAAAGGAGGATTAACACATTCAAAATCTACATGTCCCCAATTCCTACAGTTCCCACAAAAATATGAGATGTTTCCATCCATATCTATCACCCTTACACTTTTCGCTCTAGCTGATCGGGATATAGCTTGCTTTCCATGCTGCCTTTCAGTGCAGTTTCTGGCTATATGTCCAGTCTGGCGACAATGGTAGCAGATTGTCAATCTGTCGACTGGTAAATCGAGTGTGCGCTTCTTCCTTTTCACTTTAGGGCAATGACTAAGAAAATGCCCTTCCCCCTGACATTTAAAACACACAATCTCAGGACGAGCGAACCGGACATTCACATTCCTTTTCTTTCTCTTCTCTCGGCACATAACGGCATAATGTCCCTTTTTATGACATCGATAACAGATAACATCATCATAGGGACCAGGTGCTTGCCTTTCATTTATTTTCCTTTCGATTTCCGTATGTGCCACTGCCGCTTCTCTTTGGGCAATTTCTCTTTGATCACGGCGTGCTGCTATTTGTGCTTCGGTTTTCGCCATTTTAATTAACAAGATATTTTCGAAGTTTCCTATCAAAATTTGTAATCCTTATCAGCAAAGGTTGGATTATTCAATCATTTTATTTCACAATTATTACTTTGGAGTTATTCAAAATATTTGATTTAAACCAATTCATTAATTCACTTCACTTAATATTTTATTTTTCATAAATCTCACCAGTTCGATAATGGGTTTTCGAATGATCGGGATTTAAATCTAAGGAAACCTTATCGAAGAGAAACTATCGTAAACCTAAATTTAGAGAGGAATTTCCGAAAAAGATTTGAATTTTCAAAATACCTTTTATTTAAAAAAAAACAATTTTAGACTTCTTTACATTTGAAAAACGTTTTCTTTAAAATGATTCTAGTAACTATTCATATTAAACATCATAAACTGAGCTTTGTATAAACCAAAGCTCTGATACCACTTTTGTAACAAACCGCCCTTCTGACCGCCCCTAGTCGGTAATTAAACCAACTTGAAACGTTCAAAATGACGGATTGTTATTCAGTTTATAGAGTTTAAACAGAATCAGCCACAGAAACACAGAATAATTATATTTCACATAAATGAATTTCTTTTACATATATCAGAGTTTGTACAATGCATTAATTTATACAGCGGAATATTTCTTTAAGTACAAAAATAAATCCACGAAAAGCTAAAGTAAGCGTTTTCCCCATCTCTCTCTAACTTTGCTGCTCGAAAATGTTCAAGCTGCAAAATACTGGGTCTGACCCGAGTATTACATTCAAAAGAAAATAATACACGGGTCAGTCTAATTCATCGGTTATTGGTGCTTAGTGGCAATAATAATCAAATAACAATTAGACGACAGTCAAATATAAATTCACCTATCCGATCCTTTAACAAAGAAATCGGATAACGGTAAATATGACACTTAACAATGTTAAACAATAAATCAGCAGATTCAAATTATCAACGAAGATAGATGAAGGAATTATAAATGAAGATAATTTAGAAAAAAAGAAAAAAATCAAAATTGCCTAAACGAAAATTAACAACAAAATCATCAAATTATAACCAAATCAATTCAAACAATTGAAAAGTTACCTTAAAATTTCAAAAACCGATTGGCTGCAGTACACGCACGCATGTACGGCCTCGCCACATTTAAAACGTTAAATCTGTGTGGCTGCAGCACACGCATGCGTGCACTGCCTCGCCACTAGTATAAAATAGGAATCAACTCAAAGTCAAATCCGAGCTACGAGCTGGATTCAACACAAGTATAATTAGGAAAACATCCCAATTGTATCAATGTGACGCAAACCAACAAGGGCAAGACTACGTACAAAACTAAACTGCAGTCAGAAATGAATACAAGGGCAAACTGCAACAAAACTGCAGCCACCACAAGATCCCACATGAAACCACTTAAAACTGTCAAGCATAAATTCAAACACAACCGAACAGTGCAGTGATGGGTATGCCACCAAGTGAGTATGATAACACAATCCATCAATTGAAACAGCAACTATGAAGTGAATATAACAAAATATATGCAACAGCACCAAGGAATGGCACATGTATGATACAGGTCTGAACCAACCAAAATAGATGCAACACTGAAACAATTGAGCTAATGGACACTACAGGACAGTAGTGGACCTAGACAAGAGATAGAGAGTGCAGACATGATTATCAAGCTACAACTAAATGATGAAACATTGTTAATATGTATCTATATACTCCAATGAAGTCAACAACATCTGGAGTGAATGCAAGATAGCAGTATGGAAGTGAGACCGCAAACTAGTGCAAATGTAGATGCAAGTGAAAGCAACAGGATGGAACAGTGTGAAAACTACAGGTCAAAAAGATTATAGTGCAACATGGTCAGAATGCAAATAAACATGAATCAAGACCAGTTCGGCAAAAGTCAGAAATGCAACCAAAGGCAACATGGCAAGGTCAAAATGCAAATGTTTTGAAAATTTTAAAGAAAGAAAACTGAGTTTAAATGTAAAGCCGGATTTAACATAATTTTGAGTCCAGTTTAAGCAGGGATTCAAATTAACTTTGTATCCTAGTTCAAAATCAAATAGGATTTTCAAAGAAAGAAAAAAAATGAAAGTGTCTAGACATATTTAAATGTTAAGTGTAGTTGTCTCAGGTTTTTTGAAAACCTGTTTGTCCCAAACTCTGGTCTGGGTTTAAAGTTGAAAACTGAATTTAACAAAGTTTCAAAATCAAATCTTAAAGTATGAACTTAGATCAGGTTGTATACTAGTTGTAATGTTTAAGTTTTATAAAATTATCAATGCCAGAATCGACAAGATAACCAAACTCAAAGCCAAGTGATACCTGACCAAAATTATGTACAGGTATACAACAGACAAACACATATAGGCAGTCTCGATCAAAGACGAAATTTGTTTTCTCGGAATCACTTTAGAAACGACCGAGAATTCAAACCAACAAATTCAACCCAAAGTCAGTTCGTATCAAAGTTCAAATCAAAACCATGAAAAATTAAAGAATCAGAGGCAAGCAAGAAATCCACAAATTCGAAGAAGTCAAAAACAAATCACGACGTTCGATCAAAATCAAAACAAGCCTTAAGAATCAGTTGCTCAAGCAACAAAAAATAAAACTTCTATGAATACAAAACCATCAGGAATTTCCCAAAACCCGGTTTTTCAAAGCTAACTTGAATTCATTTTTAATCTTTGGTTAAACTTAGTTAACATTGACCCGAGACTTACATTTTGCTTTCAGTTTCCAAAAATAACAATTCAGGTTTGAACTACATAGCATTACATGACTAGCAACAGAAAAACTTCGGCCAAATACTTCAAATCCCCGAGTAAATTCCCGAGTTACCCGAGGCTATATGCTAACATCTCAACGAACAAAATATGAAAATAGGCAGTGTAACAGGCACAACAATTAACAAGTTAAATGCCTCAGCATCACAACAGACTCGAAGTCGGTCCCAAAACTAAGTACAGGCAGAGGAAAAAAATTGCTGGCATGAAGCGCAACTCGAACTCAAGTCAATGACAACAACACTACAGGCGCTTGATCAGGGTAACAACAGAGACAAGCTCAACAAAACCAAGTGGAGATAACCAACACAACTAGACTCAGGTCAGTGAACACTTTAGGTATGCAGACTGTAAAGCAAAGCTTCTTCATCTAATTAACAACACAAGCTACAGCCTCAATGCTCAAGCAACTGCAACAATGCAAAATGGAGACTAGCACACAAGTATTCATAGTCACATATATGATCAAGTGGCTACACGGTGCGCAGCAGACTCAAGTCTGCACTCAAAACTCAATCCAGGCACAATGAATGACATATATGATAAGTGATCAGTGGACAAGGCATGAAAGTTTGAACAAGACTCGAGTGCTACATTAAAGAGTGCACAAATAACACATGGAGGTATTGCACAGGTTGATGGGACAGCAAGTACAACTAATGATGCAAGATAGTGATCGAAGACAACAAGACAAACGAAATCAACATCAGAAAATCCAAGCAACCGAGTAAATCACAAAAGCACAAATTGGGAAAAAAAGTCACAAAAATAACCAAATAAAAATCAAATTTGCAGAAATACCATTTTAGAGATGAATTAGATGTGACTAACTAGAATTACTCACCTTTGTCGAAACGAGGAGCACGTACGATCGACGCAAAGAAGAAACAGCCACGAGCGAGGCGAAGAATCGAACGAGCAAGCCAGCGCCTTCGAATTCAATCAAGCCCTAGCTTGGAAAGGAGGAATCGAGCAAGCCCTAATTTGGATCGAAGGACGAAGCCGCCATTAATTTTTTTTTGTTTGATTTTGATGTGATGAAGGAAGGGGTATCGGGGTACTTAAAATAGAACGAGGCATACTTTAAACGATTTTCTTCGTGATTCTCTGCATAGTTAAAGGCATATGTAACGGCGTTATTTTTGGGATGCTGGTGAAAAGATATCATATTATTTTATTTTTATTTTTTTCATTTTGAATTCAATTTGTTTTTCTCAACATAAATTTTTATCAATGTGTTTATACATCGTATGCTCACAAAACAACTCAAATAAATACGAAATTTGAAATCCGGTAATAATTCAACATTACGGACCCAATGGAACTGGTTTCGTCAAATTCCGAGACTGTGCCTCGGAAGGCTATTTTTAAATTCAATTTAAATGATAAAATTTCAAAACTATACGAATCACTTTCAAATTCAATTCTGAAGCTTCTATTATCTTCAGTACTATCAATGTGAATTTTCTAAGCTTTTAAAATATTTTTATTCAGCTTAAAATTGAAGATTCAAATTTTTATTCAACTTTCAATAGATTAAATTCTAAAATTTAATCGCCAAATTCATTCTGATAATTTGAAATTTAAGTCAAACTATCATTCAAATATTTAAAATTAATTAAATATGTTCAATTTAAATTGTTCAAAATTCTGGGTATTACATATGGTCGACCCAATTGGCATAAAAGTCGACCGCACGGTCGACCGGTGCTTAGAGGCGGTCGAACACCTGATCGACCATCATGCGACCTGGACTAATTTTTCATCCAGGTACGCATGTGACGTGTTTTGTAGTTTTTCCACCACCCGAGCTATACGTTCTTCTATCCTATGGCTACGAACAACCCTATGACGTGGTGGCTCCAGATTCAATCCAAGAATTCGACGGTCTGGTATCCCCAAGCTCTAATATAAATAGGACCCTAGGCCTAGCTATCTTCTCACAATTAGATTTTCTCCTATGGGTCATTGCCTAAGGCTGAACCCTAAAAAGAAAATAATTTCTAAGGAGAAGATCTTCTAAATTAAAATATTATACACCTTGGAAGAAGGGGATGCAAAAGGGCCATGGAGCGAAGCGGAGCACATGCGAAGCTAGGACGACATGTGAGTGGATTATTCATATATCTTTTAAGTCTATGATATATTATCGTTAGATTCCCATTTAGAAGATTTTATTCAGTAATTAATCATATTAATTAAATTATGCTGAACTATAAGAGAACTTGCAGTTTATTTACAATATTAGTATTTATATGCTGTTTTCTATGCCTTATTTACATCTTTATCTACGCTTTGGATTTTATGCAAGCATCAGTTTTCTTCTATCCTCTCTTTTTCTTCGCGTATGGATTAGAATAGATTAAACGTGAATATGGATTAAATAATTAAGAATACTGAAATGATGATCAAAAATAATAAAGTTTGTGGAATAGAATTACCGTAATAAATTGCATTAAAATGGAAAAAGTTAATTTGAAAGTAATTATTAGATTAATTGGTCAGCTTAGAGAATTGGATACATTTCCATAACTTAACATCCAAAAGATAGCGATAAACGTAACTCTAAGAATAAAAAAGTAAAAAAGGGAGCTAGTGTAAAGTAGAGAAACCGTTGTATTTTACACTACTCCAAAATAGTAAAAGAAATATCCTATAGTTATGGATAATAATTTATAGTATTATCCAATATTAAGATATGTAAATGGATTATATAGTTTTCATAACCAATCAAATAAATAAAATTACTTCTTAAAATAGAGGACAATATAGTAAAATATGAATTGAAACAAGAAATTATTAATCAAGAATTTGAAGTCGTAAAAATTAACAAGCCTAAAACTGCATTTACGGCACATGCTATTTAAATAGGCAACTATTATGATAAGTGAATTATGTAATATTAGAGAATTAAAGAAAATTTTATATCATACTAAAAGAAAGCAGACTAAAGCAGGCAAGAAACTCTTGTAATTATATAACGAACTATAAAGAAGAAAACGTAACAATCAGAAGTAGAATTATAACATAGGTTATAATTATGAAATAAGAACGGAAAAGCTTATCATGAGACTTATAATAAATTGGTAAGAAATGGTAGTAAATAATAATGGTGGAAGCTTATTTAAACAACTTATATTAAGTCAATAAGAAAATAAAACCGAAATAGTAAAAGAGGCTTATTTTATCGAACTTAAGAATTTATATATTAAGTTAAATAAGCAAGATAATGAATGTGGCTCATACTAACAGTATTCCCTATTAGATCTATGGTAATCTCATAATAATTTAAAGTGAGAAGGGAGCAAGAATATGCTAATTAAGTTAAATAAGTACCCAACAGAGTAAGAAAGCAACCTAAACGCAAATTAAAAGATTATACTTAGGGTATAATAAAAGAACCGAATTGCGTTTGGAGCAGCCCAAAGGATGAAGCGCCTAATGAAGTAGTTCATTATATATTTCAGCAATGGATAAACACGTCGAACTTAGAATTTTTGGGCTAGAAGGAAGTACGAGACTTCAACGGGACGTGAGGATACTCTAGGATCACCCTCTGGGTAGGCCTAATGAAGATGCATCCCCAGAGGCATGTCTGTAGTTGTTCCATCAAGAGAGTATGAGTTGACTGCATTGGCGTTGTAGGCTTAACGAAGTGGACCTTTGTAGGCAGTCAGAAGGGCTTGGTGTTCATAGTAGAGTATTCGTATGTTTAATACTTACAAGTAAGGATAAGGATAGTCTCATGTGGATATTGGCCAGCATCAAGACCAAGAGCGATGTCGGGAAAGATTAAAGTTAAACCAACGGGCCAATGATTCTTTCTGTAACGACCTGTGTTCCCACGCCCAGGAAACCGTATCGTCTAGGAGAAAGAAAGGGATGAGAAAATAGAAAAGATAGAGAAGAAAGAATAACAACATCAGAATCTCACAGCGGAACGAATAAATTATAATAATCACATAAGTATTTACATAACATACAACATCAATCAGAGTTATACAGATACTACATCACATACTAGACAGTTATAGACACCTGTCTAGTTAATACAACTCAATACACAAAACAACACAGAGATATCAACACAGCGGAACTATATGTATATCTACAACGCTGAAGCCTCCTGCTCCATTGCTCCTCCAGAATTCGTCGAAGCTAACCCGAATCCCTTGACTACCCGTAAAATTTGGGTACCCGAGAGTTTATGAAAAACAAAAATAAACTCCAGGTCAGACATGGGTCTGGTATGAGTAACAGGTTAAAGTTGCTTAATTTTGAAAATTCTTTTGAAAACAAAAGGTATCACGTAAGACTCCCCACAAATAAACATGGGTAAGTTTTTACCTTACGCTAACCAAAACATTTGATAGGAAATTCTGTGCTATTATAATAGGTCTAGGGTTTTCAAGTAAATAGAAAATAGCCGGAATTGTTACATTCACTAAATTCCAGCTACTAGCCACAAAAGTGGGTTATACAGTCAAAACCGTTGGCACTTATTGGATTGTGGATTCCACACAATGGCAGGGCTACTGGGGTACCGTCCGTCACAGTACGTGGCCTAGAACAACGTACCGAGGATCACTCCCGACCCCCTGCAACACAAGGCCGGAACCATTCTTTACTGTCCCGAACAAGATAACCCCGCAGTTAGCCGTCGCTACTGCCCACTAAGCCGAAATAAAGGGACATCTAGACAGGGGAATATCCTTGTCCTGCTTGGGCATGACCCACCTAACCTTGCTGCACCTCCCCTGTTTTAGCCATTTCCGGTTGATGAGGCTTGAGGCTACGATTACCTTTAGAGAATACATTTCTTAGAATGCTCATCGCCCACCTGACGATGTGTTGAAAGCATTCAATCCATACAAGTTCGTTCCGGGTTCGAACGAAACCGAAGGCATTATCTCGTTACGCTCATTTTGGAATTACCCTCAGAGTCAACGACAATAACCCTTGCACTCTGAATCTTCATCTTCACTTCAGATTCACGACCTATCGTTAAATTGGAATCGATGTGGTTTTCGGATGTTCCAAATGTGGAAAACCGATCCCAGTCTCATCGAGATCCAAAACGTGTCTTTTAAGGCCAAGTTATCTATTTAGTCTTAACAGTTCAATTCAAAATTATCGATACACACACAGATAGATAATTCACAATATCACAATAGATAATCACATCATCATCATAAACAGATAATCAATATTATCATCACAAACAGATAATCATCACAAATAGATAATCCATATTATCATACTTAACTAAGCATCCATATCATATAGATATTATTCGTCTCATTACTGAGATAAAAACCATTCAATAAATAACATCCGTAAGCAATGATTTTTTAATCACCATTTATAATTAATTTAAAATGAATTAAATTTATTACTTCTATCTCTAATTAATTTAAAGTAAATTAAATTAATTACTACATCTCTAATTAATTTAAAGTGAATTAAATTAATTACTTCATTCCATAAATCCTGCTTAAGTATCCATTAATGAATTATAATCTGATTCATTTATCATTCTGGAAATATTTATCTTGATTAAACACCTTTGATTTATCATTATCTAATTACAATAAGTAGTTAGTCTTAAATTAATTTCACAAATTAAATATTCTTAATCATTTACAGTAATTAACATTTTATTACTTCATTTATTAATTAATTACATTTATCCTTAATCAATTACATTAATTAGTCACTACACTATTAATTATTACTAAATTAAACAATTCTTAATTACATCATTAATTATATGAATTAATAATTTCTAATTTATATTTGAATTAATTACTTTATTTAAATTAATTACATTTAGTAATTAATCTAAAATTTAAAATACAATTATTAATCACCTTTGATTAATATCAATCCAGTAATTAACAACCCTTAATTACTCATTAACAAAATAATTATTCCATAATTAATTATCTTCATTAATAAATCCCTTGATTAATTACAAAAGTAATTACCCACATTACTTTATTAACAACTCATCCTTCACTAATTACATTTCAGTAATTATCCTTAATTACTTCCTTAAGTAATTAGGCTCCATTAATTACATTAAGGAATCACACTCATCCATTTATTAATTAAACTAAATTAATTAACTTAAATTAATCACTTATCTCAATTAATTAAAATAAGTAATTAATCCTTAATTGCTTTATCAAGAAATTTTACTTAAACCATTTACCAATATATTATATTAATTAATTAATCTAATTAATTACTAAAATCTATTACATAAATTAATACTTAATTATCCTTAGTTAAATATTCCCGTTAACTAATAACACTTCTTAATTAATATCTAATTATAAGCTAATCTAATTTATTAATTTAAAATCAATAATTAAGTCATTTCTTAATTCCTAATGAATTAAATTCTTTTATTATCCTAATTATTTCTAAGATAATTCACTTACTTTTTCATTGACTTCATTAACACTTAAGTGTATTTAAAACATTATGCTTCTATATTTAAATTCAAATTCCATTTTGAACTTAAGATTCTAAATGTTAACCATTTAACATTTATCCCAATTTAGATAAATTTATAAACCCTAAAATAAATTCAAAGGCATTCATTACTTATATAAGCTACTTATATAAGCAAGGGTTTAAACTAAATTACTAAATTTATTAAGCAAATCAAGCTTTAAAATAAATTGGTTATTTAACTTCCATATTTAAGTTAATCACTTCATAACTTTTCATTCAAATATTAAAGGAAACTTTTTATAAAGAATTTTATCAAGTTTAACAATTATTTGAAAACAAGTTCACCATCTAATTCAATTTAAAAACATTTAAACTTGTTCATAAATTCAAGTTTGGATTCATGGTAAATTTTGATTTAAATTTTGCTTTAAATTTTAAGTTTTCATTTTTTTAAAACTTAGGATTCAAAAGCTCATTTGAATCTAAAGTTAGACTTAAACTTTGAAATTTAACCCCTGTTTTAAATTTAAATTTCATTTTGAATTTTAACCTTAGCATTGTCAGGTTATTAAAAAAAAACCTGAAACCATTCCTAACCCGAGACTCCCCTTGCCAAACTTCGAGTCAAAATCCTATATACCCCGAGTCAAACCCTTAAAACCTTCGAGTCACTCGCGAATTAACTCGAGGAAAAAAAACAGACATCAACACCAATGTGCACAGCGTACATGCGCAGTCCATCCACCTAACTCCGACCATCTTTGACGACCTCTACAAGTCATCGATCACTGCCTCCCCCAGTTCTGATCACATGGACTTCCATGCACCCTTGAAGACAAATCTGAGCATCAAACACAATCTGGAACCCCCATCCTACAACCTGCAACACCAAAACATTTCCACCTCAAAACCTGTCACCATTCCGTCCTCACAGTTCCGACCATCTTAAGGTCTGAAACTCCGGCATCGTCTTCCTCTATATGACCACTTCCATTACCCAAAACATTGTCGAACTCGACCCATTCTCTAAGCCGTGGTGGTCGATTATTCATGTCAATAAAAACTAGGTTAAGAAACCCAAAACGGTCGCCACCGTCACCACCGCATTCTGCCACCTTTTCTACCATTTTTCCCACAGACTCTTAACACTCTTCTTCCTCCAGAACGAAGCACGACCTCCCACACTAACGAGAATCTCAGAATTTCCTCCAATTTCAATTTCTAGTTAAACCAGAAATTCACTTAAATTCCCATACTAAAAGACGTGATTTTTGTTTTAAAAATCGAGTTTTGGTTTAAGTATTTGATTCATATCCCTAAATTCATGGATCATGACAATTAAATTTCGACTTGTTTTAGGATTGCCCTTTTGTTTCATTGTTTCTAGGCTTACTCAAGTTTATATTTAACTTACCTATAAATTTTAAACATCCATCTATGCTAATCCAAACAGCTTTTGTCTAAGTCTTAAATCCAAACATCAAGTAGGTAAAAAGATGATGATTTTTAAATCAAGCTGATACTTGAAGCAAAGAACAAAATGTTATAGGAATAGCTATACACATACATACAGAGATATAACAAACAAATATATACCCAACCATATATATTACAGACATCAACCAAGCAACCATATCTTAAATTTAAACTTTTAAAGGTGATGTTACTCACCTGTTCCTGAGAAGATAACAGAGCCCCCCCCCCCCCTTTTTTTTGAAAACAGTTTTTTGAACTTTTAAAACTGGAAATGCTTTGCTTTGATACCTCTGGACAATCATCTTGTTTGAGTTACAAATGAATGATGCTTTAGTTAGAAAGAAAATGAAAAGGCTAATTGTATTTTGATGAATGGAGAGGAACTGGGAAATATGTATAGATATAGAAGAAGGGGTTACAGGGTTTGGCAAAAGCTGGTAATTTTTTTTTTCTTTTTAAATCTTTGATCAGAGATTGCTTTGGAGGCTGAGTTGATTTTGAATTGACTTTGTTTAGGCTTTCATTAAATGTTTAAGTACTACATGTTTTTATTTTATACCTTGTTTACTTGCCTGCATCAAATCTTACAGTATTACAAAAAAAACAAAAAAAACATTTTCTTGCCTGGTTTGTACAAAGATGTTTGTTCTTTTATTTTATACTTTTCTTATTTGTTTATATATTTTTCCTTGCCTACAGCTTAAGCACAAATTCTTGTTTCCTGGTTTGTTATATTTTGATGATCGAATTAGAAATGAGAAGAGATTATACATAGCAAGAAAAGATACAGGGGAAGGGTTTTACTGGGTATAAACTTATCCTCTTTGATCAGAGATTTCCTTTTTGCTTTGGCCAGATTTTTTTTACGCATTGAAAGGATATTCAACATTTCGAGTAGACCAAATATTGTGCTAGCATTTAATGCAATGTCCTATATGTTCATGCTTATCCATATTGAAAGTTGCTGCTTTCAACTAACAGCCTACACATTTTTTTTCTTGCTTGCATATTACTTTACAGGCTACTTGCCTATTTTTCTTTTTATTACCTGGCAGCTTTTAGACTAAATGAACATATATACTTTTGACTTGTTTATAGATATTTGCATTATATTTTCTTGCCTTTCATTTCTAACTTACAGGCTGCATACATATTTACTTACCCGGCAGCTTTATTCCTCTCTATATGTACATATATGAAGTTGTTTTAGTTATGTTATACATTTTAACTTGAGTATTTAGTTCTATGCTTAGTTATGCTTACACATATTATTATATTTTTGTACTTATGTTAACATCATACATTTGATTTATTCTTAAGTTTAATATTTATAAAGTTTATTTTATTTTAAATTTACAAATCATAGCTTTCCAGAATACATATATATATATAAAAAATTAAAATAACAATTTATATTTATATTAAAATCCATTTGTAAATATATTGCATTATTAATATTGTTTAAATATAACTCATTATTAAATTAAAAATAAATTTTCAAAAGAAACTATCTCTTTAAAATATAAATACTTATTTATCAAGCTATATTTAAAAAAACAAAAAAAAACAAAACTTTTTATTTAAATTTAAACTCTAGGCTAAAACCATTTTAAACAAATTAAACTTTATCTTGAGTAATTTAAAATCATATGGTCATTTATTAAATAGCTTAATATTAAATTTCTAAATTATCAAAAATATTAGAATTAGAAAACATGTCTATTTATTAAATTTAAAACAAAGATTATCCATTTACAATATATACAGATATATACATTATAAATAGAAGGCAATTTGATTAGCTTTTAAAAGATAAAATCATCCTTTTAAATAATTATTAAAGAAGATTCAAAATTTATCATCAAACCTATTTAATTTTAAACTCAGATCATTAAATCAATTCAAAAGTATTATTAACAATATTACCAAATCAATTTAATTTTAACACAGATTATTAAATTTATATTGTCAAAAATTCCGAGATGTTACATTCCTTCCCCCTTAAAAGAATTTCGTCCCCGAAATTTAAAACAAAGGTAATTTAACAATCTAATTTAAGATTTAATTTTAAAACACCAGCATTTATCAATCATATGCTAACAACCATAGCAACCAATTTATCCAATCAAACAAATCTAACTATTCAGACAAAAATTCTGGATAGAATTTTCTCGAGTTTCCCCCTAGTATAAATGCTGGGATACTCGGTCTACAGAATTCAAACAACCAATACTACTAAGCTACAGAGCTCACTCATCTAGATCTATAAAACAAGACAGGATATCAGACTATAGACAAATCTGAATCAATAACCAAAACTCCCTGAACTACTGATTCTACAACCAGAGATAGATCTTACACGTACTCCCTCAGAGATACGTGAACACACTGAATTCCAGTTATCCAAACTGAGAATTCAATCCTAAAGACCGAATACTTATCCAAAATCAAATCTCCGACTTCGGAATCCAAATTCCCCCGTCTCTTATCCACAAAACTCTTCGGACGATCCTGGGCTGCCTACATCCTTACTGATCCACTCAACCCTTGCCGATGCTCCCTAGAAACAAACTAAACCAAAAACAATCCAACAAAGCTATCTTTCTAAGATCAATCACCACTCAAAACACACTCTATCCCAAAATCAGAAGACTGATCTCACTCTCCTATCCGGCAGAGATAAAACAGATGCATCTGCCAAACTGGACTTAAGATCCTAAAAAAAATTTCTTGTAGAAACTCTTTAATCCAAACACTACAACTTCCAAATGTTTCCACACTAAAACAGCTGCCACCATGCTTCCACTGCGCAACTCTATCTAAACAGATGAAAATGCTGATGACGAACATAAACACAAACGGGACAACACATTCCAAAAATCAGGTTCAACAGATCCAAAAATTAAACTCAGAAGTTCCTCCAAAACCTGAGCTATTTCACCAAACTCCTATTTTAGAAACCATCCTACTGCTGAGCTGAACCATCGGTGGCATTTCTGGAAATCCAGTCGATACCAAACTCAATCTCCAGATGCTGACAAGACTCTGACTTTTTGAAGACATCCAGAAAAATCTCTAACAACCCACGAGAAAACTTAAACTATAGCAAGTCACTTTTGCGATCAATTCAGCTTAATTCCAAAGAAAAAAACTACTCTCTCTTTACTAAACAAAATAGCCTATGCTGGTCTAGCCAATCCATCGAAGAAATGGAACCACTCTGCTGCTTCTGAAATTACCTCAAGAAAAACTACTAAGCCAGAAGATCTCCTTGACGGCACTTCGAACACTCCGAGCTGCATTGCTGACTCAGATGCCAAGAATTTCCTAATCCAAAGCTTTTCGAGAAACTCGGTCCTCGAACCAAACGGAAACACCCTACTGAACTTAGCCACTACACCGCAGCAGACACACTTCCTTAACTTGTTCTCAAGAAACATCTTCGGAGACATCCATAGCCTCTTTGTCTCATCACGCAGCTACTATATCCTGAGGTAACAAGATATCATGACTTGCTTCCGTCCAACTGACAGATCCAAACTTTAGCTCACCCAAACTTACACTTCAAAAATGAAATCCGAATCTTAACAGATTTCCTTCAGAGATCGAATGAAATGCCTATACCACCCAGAGCTCACTCGAGACGGTATTAGGTCTACAGTCTCGACAGATACACTTCCGACCTCAAACATTCAAACTCCAACCATTGGTAGTCGTGTTATATACGCACTACCCTATCTACCTTTATAACTTCTATTGGGAAAACCTGAACAGGCAACCCAACAAATAGGTAGAAATATATATATATATATATATATATATATATATATATATATATATATATATATATCAAAATTACAAATACGCTCTCTCAAGAAAGAAAACACCCAAGAGCCTAGGTATTCCCTCAACTTAGCGCTCTGATACCAACTGTAACGACCCATGTTCCCACGCAGGAAACCGTATCGTCTAGGAGAAAGAAAGGGATGAGAAAACAGAAAAGATAGAGAAGAAAGAACAAGAACATCAGAATCTCACAGCGGAACGAATAAATTACAATAATCGCATAAGTATTTACATAACATACAACATCAATCAGAGTTATACAGATACTACATCACATACTAGACAGTTATAGACACCTGTCTAGTTAATACAACTCAATACACAAAACAACACAGAGATATCAACACAGCGGAACTATATGTATATCTACAACGCTGAAGCCTCCTGCTCCATTGCTCCTCCAGAATTCATCAAAGCTAACCTGAATCCCTTGACTACCCGTAAAAATTTGGGTACCTGAGAGTTTATGAAAAACAAAATAAACTCCGGGTCAGACATGGGTCTGGTATGAGTAACAGGTTAAAGTTGCTTAATTTTGAAAATTCTTTTGAAAACAAAAGGTATCACGTAAGACTCCCCACAAATAAACATGGGTAAGTTTTTACCTTACGCTAACCAAAACATTTGATAGGAAATTCTGTGATATTATAATAGGTCTAGGGTTTTCAAGTAAATAGAAAATAGCCGAAATTGTTACATTCATTAAATTCCAGCTACTAGCCACAAAAGTGGGTAATACAGTCAAAACCGTTGGCATATATTGGATTGTGGATTCCATACAATGGCATGGCTACTAGGGTACCGCCCATCACAGTACGTGGCCTAGAACAACGTACCGAGGATCACTCCCGACCCCCTGCAACACAAGGCCGGAACCATTCCTTACTGAACAGTCCCGAACAAGATAACCCCGCAGTTAGCCGTCGCCACTGCCCACTAAGCCGAAATAAAGGGACATCTAGACAGGGGAATATCCTTGTCCTGCTTGGGCATGACCCACCTAACCTTGCTGCACCTCCCCTGTTTTAGTCATTTCCGGTTGATGAGGCTTGAGGCTACGATTACCTTTAGAGAATACATTTCTTAGAATGCTCATCGCCCACCTGACGATGTGTTGAAAGCATTCAATCCATACAAGTTCGTTCCGGGTTCGAACGAAACCGAAGGCATTATCTCGTTACACTCATTTTGGAATCACCCTCAGAGTCAACGACAATAACCCTTGCACTCTGAATCTTCATCTTCACTTCAGATTCACGACCTATCGTTAAATTGGAATCGATGTGGTTTTTGAATGTTCCAAATGTGGAAAACCGATCCCGGTCTCATCGAGATCCAAAACGTGTCTTTTAAGGCCAAGTTATCTATTTAGTCTTAACAGTTCAATTCAATATTATCGATACACACACGATAGATAATTCACAATATCACAATAGATAATCACATCATCATCGTAAACAGATAATCAATATTATCATCACAAATAGATAATCATCACAAATAGATAATCATATTATCAAATTTAACTAAGCATCCATATCATATAGATATTATTCATCTCATCACTGAGATCACAACCATTCAATCAATAACATCCGTAAGCAATGATTTATTAATCACCATTTATAATTAATTTAAAATGAATTAAATTAATTACTTCTATCTCTAATTAATTTAAAGTAAATTAAATTAATTACTACATGTCTAATTAATTTAAAGTGAATTAAATTAATTACTTCATTCCATAAATCCTGCTTAAATATCCATTAATGAATTATAATCTAATTCATTTATCATTCTAGAAATATTTGTCTTGATTAAACACCTTTGATTTATCATTCTCTAATTACAATAAGTAGTTAATCTTAAATTAATTTCACAAATTAATTATTCTCAATCATTTACAGTAATTAACATTTTATTACTTCATTTATTAATTAATTGCATTTATCCTTAATCAATTACATTAATTAATCACTACACTATTAATTATTTCTAAATTAAACAATTCTTAATTACATCATTAATTATATGAATTAATAATTTCTAATTTAAATTAATTACTTTATTTAAATTAATTACATTTAGTAATTAATCTAAAATTTAAAATACAATTATTAATCACCTTTGATTAATATCAATCCAGTAATTAACTACCCTTAATTACTCATTAACAAATTAATTATTCCATAATTAATTATCTTCATTAATAAATCCCTTGATTAATTACAAAAGTAATTACCCACATTACTTTATTAACAACTCATCCTTCACTAATTACATTTCAGTAATTATCCTTAATTACTTCCTTAAGTAATTAGACTCCATTAATTACATTAAGGAATCACACTCATCCATTTATTAATTAAACTAAATTAATTAACTTAAATTAATCACTTATATCAATTAATTACAATAAGTAATTAATCCTTAATTGCTTTTATCAAGAAATTTTACTTAAACCATTTACCAATATATTATCTTAATTAATTAATCTAATTAATTACTAAAATCTATTACATAAATTAATACTTAATTATACTTAGTTAAATATCCCCGTTAACTAATAACACTTCTTAATTAATCTATAATTATAAACTAATCTAATTTATTAATTTAAAATCAATAATTAAGTCATTTCTTAATTCCTTATGAATTAAATTCTTTTATTATCCTAATTATTTCTAAGATAATTCACTTACTTTTTTAATGACTTCATTAACACTTAAGTGTATTTAAAACATTATACTTCTATATTTAAATTCAAATTCCATTTTGAACTTAAGATTGTAAATGTTAACCATTTAACATTTATCCCAATTTAGATAAATTTATAAACCCTAAAATAAATTCAAAGGCATTCATTACTTATATAAGCTACTTATATAAGCAAGGGTTTAAACTAAATTACTAAATTTATTAAGCAAATCAAGCTTTAAAATAAATTGGATATTTAACTTCCATATTTAAGTTAATCACTTCATAACTTTTCATTCAAATATTAAAGGAGACTTTTTATAAAGAATTTTATCAGGTTTAACATTTATTTGAAAACAAGTTCACCATCTAATTCAATTTAAAAACATTTAAACTTGTTCATAAATTCAAGTTTGGATTCATGGTAAATTTTGATTTAAATTTTGCTTTAAATTTTAAGTTTTCATTTTTTTTAAACTTAGGATTCAAAAGCTCATTTGAATCTAAAGTTAGACTTAAACTTTGAAATTTAACCCCTGTTTTAAATTTAAATTTCATTTTGAATTTTAACCTCAGCATTGTCAGGTTATAAAAAAAACACCTGAAACCATTCCTAACCCGAGACTCCCCTTGCCAAACTTCGAGTCAAAATCCTATATACCTTGAGTCAAACCCTTAAATACTTCGAGTCACTCGCGAATTAACTCGAGGAAAAAAACAAACAGACATCAACACCAATGTGCACAGCGTACATGCACAGTCCATCCACCTAACTCCAACCATCTTTGACGACCTCCACTAGTCATCGATCACTACCTCCCCCAGTTCTGATCACACGGACTTCCATGCACCCTTGAAGACAAATCTGAGCATCAAACACAATCTGGAACCCTCATCCTACAACCTGCAACACCAAAACATTTCCACCTCAAAACCTGTCACCATTCCATCCTCACAGCTCCGATCATCTTAAGGTATGAAACTCCGGCATCGTCTTCCTCTATATGACCACTTCCATTACCCAAAACCTAGTCGAACTCGATCCATTCTCTAAGCCGTGGTGGTCGATTATTCATGTACAGTAAAAACTAGGTTAAGAAACCCAAAACGGTCGCCACCGTCACCACCGCGTTCTGCCACCTTTTCTACCATTTTTCCCACAGACTCTTAACACTCTTCTTCCTCCAGAACGAAGCACGACCTCCCACACTAACGAGAATCTCAGAATTTCCTCCAATTTCAATTTCTGGTTAAACCAGAAATTCACTTAAATTCCCATACTAAAAGACGTGATTTTTGTTTCAAAAATCGAGTTTTGGTTTAAGTATTTGATTCATATCCCTAAATTCATGGATCATGGCAATTAAATTTCGACTTGTTTTAGGATTGCCCTGTTGTTTCATTGTTTCTAGGCTTACTCAAGTTTATATTTAATTTACCTATAAATTTTAAACATCCATCTATGCTAATCCAAACAGCTTTTGTCTAAGTCTTAAATCCAAATAGCAAGTAGGTAAAAAGATGATGATTTTTAAATCAAACTGATACTTGAAGCAAAGAACAAAATGTTACAGGAATATCTATACACATACATACAGAGATATAACAAACAAATATATACCCAACCATATATATTACAGACATCAACCAAGCAACCATATCTTAAATTTAAAATTTTAAAGGTGATGTTACTCACCTGTTCCTGAGAAGATAACAGAGCCCCTCCCCCCCCCTTTTTTTTGAAAACTGTTTTTTGAACTTTTAAAACTGGAAATGCTTTGCTTTGATACCTCTGGACAATCATCTTGTTTGAGTTACAAATGAAAGGCTAATTGTATTTTGATGAATGGAGAGGAACTGGGAAATATATATAGATATAGAAGAAGGGGTTACAGGGTTTGGCAAAAGCTGGTAAATTTTTTTTTCTTTTTAAATCTTTGGTCAGATATTGCTTTGGAGGGTGAGTTGATTTTGAATTGACTTTGTTTAGGCTTGCATTAAATGTTTAAGTACTACATGTTTTTATTTTATACCTTGTTTACTTGCCTGCATCAAATCTTACAGTATTACAAAAAAAACAAAAAAAACATTTTCTTGCCTGGTTTGTACAAAGATGTTTGTTCTTTTATTTTATACTTTTCTTATTTGTTTATAGATTTTTCCTTGCCTACAGCTTAAGTACAAATTCTTGTTTCCTGGTTTGTTATATTTTGATGATCGAATTAGAAATGAGAAGAGATTATATATAGCAGGAAAAGATACAGGGAAAGGGTTTTACTGGGTATAAACTTATCTTCTTTGATCAGAGATTTCCTTTTTGCTTTGGCCATATTTTTTTTACACATTGAAAGGATATTCCACATTTCGAGTAGACCAAATGTTGTGCTAGCATTTAATGCAATGTCCTATATGTTCATGCTTATCCATATTGAAAGTTGCTACTTTCAACTAACAGGCTACACATTTTTTTTTCTTTCTTGCATATTACTTTACAGGCTACTTGCCTATTTTTCTTTTTATTACCTGACAGCTTTTATACTAAATGAACATATATACTTTTGACTTGTTTATAGATATTTGCATTATATTTTCTTGCCTTGCATTTCTAACTTACAGGCTGCATACATATTTACTTACCTGGCAGCTTTATTCCTCTCTATATGTACATATATGAAGTTGTTTTAGTTATGTTATACATTTTAACTTGAGTATTTAGTTCTATGCTTAGTTATGCTTACACATATTATTATATTTTTGTACTTATGTTAACATCATACATTTGATTTATCCTTAAGTTTAATATTTATAAAGTTTATTTTATTTTAAATTTACAAATCATAGCTTTCCAGAATACATATATATATATATATAAACAAATTTAAAATAACAATTTCTATTTATGTTAAAATCCATTTGTAAAGATATTGCATTATTAATATTGTTTAAATATAACTCATTATTAAATTAAAAATAAATTTTCAAAAGAAACTATCTCTTTAAAATATAAATACTTATTTATCAAGCTATATTTAAAAAAAAACTTTTTATTTAAATTTAAACTCTAGGCTAAAACCATTTTAAACAAATTAAACTTTATCTTGAGTAATTTAAAATCATATGGTCATTTATTAAATAGCTTAATATTAAATTTCTAAATTATCAAAAATATTAGAATTAGAAAACATGTCTATTTATTAAATTTAAAACAAAGATTATCCATTTACAATATATACAGATATATACATTATAAATAGAAGGCAATTTGATTAGCTTTTAAAAGATAAAATCATCCTTTTAAATAATTATTAAAGAAGATTCAAAATTTATCATCAAACCTATTTAATTTTAAACTCAGATCATTAAATCAATTCAAAAGTATTATTAACAATATTACCAAATCAATTTAATTTTAACACAGATTATTAAATTTATATTGTCAAAAATTCCGGGATGTTACACTTTCACTATCGAGACATTGGATGGAGGGGCACAACCAATTGGATGTTAGACTGTTTGTAGTAGGGCATGACCACTTAATTCTTTAGAAGTCTTTTGATTAGTTGAGGGGTGGCTGCATGGGGCCATAGCCACGATGAGAAAGGGACACGCCAACTAGAATATCTGTATTGTAGGCCTAACGAAGCGGTTCTTTACAGATATAGAAAATCCCCGACTTAGTTTCGTGCAAGGTAGACCTTGTTGATGAGATACAGATAGTACACAAAATGATTACGTAGTCCTCAATGTATGTACAGAGTGGTACATTGTGGATGTCTGAGCACTAGTATTGACTAGTGCGGACGCGATTTATGTTTTCATAGTAAGTAGTGGAGCACCTGCATTGTAGTCCTTACGAAGCGGTCCTTTAGTAGCTACAAAACGCTCGCGGAGCAAGATGGTGGGACATCTGTATTGTTGGCCTTACGAAGCGGTCCTTTACAGATGTAGTTACGGAATGCTCTCGAAGCTAGATGATGGATCTCCTTCAGAGGAGGACACGGAAGGTAATATGGGTGGTACCTAGGACCAATACGGTCATTGGGCATGTAACTACATATATGTATATATTAGCTATTAGGTTTTGATCTACGATGGAGTAGATGGATATCACAAATGAAGGAAAGAGTATTGTGACCTAATGAACCTAATATAAGAGTAAATGGAAGTAAAACGATATATATAGAATTAAGCCTAGAAGTATATAATTTATTCATTCACTAGAACTTTTGTTCTGACCCCCTCCTCATAACATCCTACAGGTAAGGTAGATGGCAGAGATTTCTCAATTTACGACACTTGCTTAGAAAGTGTTATTTTTGGGTAAGTAAATACTTACAATTATATTTTATCAATTCTGCTGTGAGACAATCAACTTAGCTCTGATATATTTATCTTTGCCTATTTGCAGGATGCTAGATACCCAACTCGAGCTTCAGTGGACTTGGTTTTTAGGATTTTTGCAAAAAATCTGGACCGCAGGAATTCGAGTTGTTATAGGAGATGTCAAAGCCTGCAAACATCTCCGAAGCCATCACACTCATATTTATTCACTGTTGATTTGACTTACATAAGTTCTTTTAGTTTCGACTCGAGTGTTTTATTTTTTCATTTCGCTTGGGTCAGTCTGAGCTTTTCAGTGTATCAAAGACTATTTCTGGAGGACGAAGACAAAGAGTTAGCACTGTTATTATCTATTATATTAATTCCACTGCATCATGTTGTTCCGCTGCATTATTTATTTATTACTGCTGTATGTACTCTGATTCTATATTTCCAAAGCATAATCAAATGTTATTTGTAAAACAGCTTCATGAACTGTTTATATAATTATTATATTTTGTCATTCCGCTCTGAGATTCTATGTTGTTTTCTTTCTTTCCACTGCTATATCTTATTTACCCCATAATAATATGCCCTTTTGAATGGTTTGAATTGGCATGTATGTCGATTTAAAACCGTCCAAAAAGGTAAGTCGTTACATTAAGTGATTATGTATGTTTTGGTTGATTGGTTGCTAGGAATTGATTATTCGCTTGCATTTATTTAAAATTGGGTGCATGTATATTAGTGATAAAAAAATAAATGCGTCTAAAATTGAGATTAAATATTGTGTTCACTTATTCAGTCGTTGTTTAAGGATACTGATCGATATGTGGGACGCCATGTTATCGATAGGGGTTCCTTAACGTCGATCGTCACATTTTGACATAAGTAACAATTAAAACTTAGAAATTTAAGTATGAATTTCTTTTGTTATGGAATATCATGAATTGTTTATATCTCCTGTATGATATGAATTTGATATTAAATAGTAATATGAATTTTTGAGATAGGCACAGGTATTTGAACTTAAATAGATAATCTTTTAGATTATAAATTGTTTGCTTAAGGAATATTAGCAGACTTGCTACTATTTCAAATATAAGGTACGTGTATCGGATTACATATTTTATTTTTGTGTTTTTCCTTAAGGGGCGCCTCATCTTTAAGATGAGATGTACATTATGTAATTACATTCATATTGCAAATTTTTGAAACGCTAGCCGCGCAAAGTAGAAGTTGGCGAAATTTTCCGTAAATTTAATACGTTAGAAAACTAATGAGAAATTCTCAAAAATTTTGATAACAAAAAATTTGGGTTTTAGCATTATATTTTCAGTGCTATTAATCAAATGTTTGGAAGTGAAAAGAGAAAACAATTTACAAATAATTATTTTAAGAAAAAATTCATATTATGAATTTCTTTCATTAAAGAAAATTGTTATATATAAATCTTAATATTAACTGGAGTTTGATAATAATATTAAGTAAATAATTTGAAAACGTGGTATTATTATATATGAAAGTTGAAAATTTTGGTGAAAAATAATTTGGAAATAAGTAAATTGTAGTAAGATTAGTTGGAAATTTAATTTTTCAGATTTCTTTCGTTAAGTAAATTGCGGGGATGCAATTTTCTTTAATGGGGGAAGTTTATAACAACTCTGATTTTTCAGTGTTGTTAATTTAAATTTAATAAATATTAAATTTGTAATTTTAATGAGAAATTGGATTTCCCATTTATTGAAGTAGATTTGAATATTAAATGTTTTACTTAAATAATAATTGTAAGAGCAAAATAAGCAATTTGTTGATGTTAAATTCTTCTTTTGAAACTTGTCAAATAATGTATTAGTGTTTTCTAAATATTGTGTAATTTTATTTTAAAAAATGGGGTTTTTTAAAGTTAAATTACTTATTTGTCATGTTGTTTTATTTTAGAAGATTGATTTTCTCATTTTTGATAAATTGGGTATGTTTGGTATGGAAATGATTTAATCCGACTTTTGGGCTACAATGGAATTTTGTGAAAGTAAATCATTTTATTAATGAAGAGGATTTAAATTAGTTTTGCAATTAAAAATTAGAGTTTTTGATTGCATTTTCATTGTATGTTTTAAATGAGAGAAAAGGAATTAAAACCTTTTGTTTTAACTAAATTGGCTATTGGATCCATTTCATTTTAAGTCCACTTAGCCAAACTTAGAGAATATATGATAGAACCTTTTCTCCTTATCTCCTTCCTTAAAATTTTGTACATATACACGTATAGAACAAAACCGAACACCTATCTCAAAACTCTTATGCCCTGGCTCAAAATTTTGGCTAAATAAATTAGAGAAAAATCCAAAAAAAAAATAGAAGAAAATATTGGTGAGTCTCTCTATCCATTCTACATCTTTTGGTTATCTTTTTTTGAGTTTAAGGGAAAACAAAAACTTCAATTCATACATAAAGCCTGGCTTGAATAATTCTGTTACATCTCGGTTTACTGATATTAAGTGCACCATGCCGCCTAGTGGAATAAGTTTCCATCACTAATATCCTTTTCAAAACATATATTTTGCAATCCTTTCCTACAACCTAACAGCTTAATCAAACTGATTATATCAAAATAGAAATATTCTTTATGCTAATAAGTGGACCTTTTGTCTGTAAAAAGTAATATGTGAACTATTTGCCCATAGTATAATAGCAAGGTCTGTTATGCTACAAATGGACAATCTTTTTATACAACTGGGTGACTGCCCACAAACTGGACTAACTGTCCGAATCTAGGCTGACCGCCTGCAAAATGGACCAACTGTCAGAATTATTTTCTTAGGGTTAACTAACCTTTAAATTTTCCTTGAAAACTTTTTCAAAATGATTTAGTCCTTCAGATCATATATATACAAGGAAAATATATCTTTATCTTTACTTTAAGCCATTTTGCCATGTTATATATACTTTACTAGAAGTAATGTTGATGAGATTAATAAGTATTACTATCCTTGAAAAACAAGTTAAAACCCTTTTTAACTTAAAAATACTTAGGCTACATTTCCTATTCAATATTTTCGAGACCTTTGTTTAAAACCGTTAAACAACCCTTTCGAAACCAAAGAAGGTAACCCCTTCGAAACCATTGAAAGATGCTTTCTAAACCATTAAATATTGCCTTTCGAAAACAATGGAAAGATCTTTCCATTCTTTTCTCCAAAAGCTTCAAAATATCATACATCCTCATTTAAAACCTTTTAAATACTGCCTTTCGAAAACATAGGAGAAACCTTTCCTTTAAACCCTTTTGAAACCTTGGGGAACCACCCTTTCGAAACCATTCAATAAAACCTTTCGAAACAATCAAAACTCAATCCTTTTGAAAGCACATTGGGTTCAATTTAAAACATGTTGAAAACTTTTGAAACCATTCAAAATTTCGTTCATTCAAAACCATTGAAAAACATCTCGGTCGAAACCATTTGGATTCTATCTTCAAGTAGAGCAAAAGGATCAGAAACCCATTAAAGTCGAAAGCAATTGTTTCGAAACCATTTAAAACTATCTCTTTCGAAACCAATTTAGATTTTGCTTTACTTATACAATAAAGATCTTAAAACATTTGAGTCAAAAGCTACTACTACGAAATCATAACCTAAGCAATGAAGTGACGGTGTCAAAACCATCTCTTCGAAAGCATCAGATAGGTGACCAAAATTTTAGAAAACAAAAAAGCCCTTCCGAAACCATCTGGATCGAAAGGTAGAAATCGACAGCTAAAGGCTTCGACTCAGTCGAAAGCAATCATTTAAAAATAGAGGCACAACTCAGTCAAAACCATTTCCTTCAAATAGTTTTACATAGTCAAAAGCTACTTTGTCGAAAGCCATTTAGTCGAAAGCAAGCAGGCGTATTTCTTTAATTTAAAAACAAAGGAATATCTCAACCCCTTCGGAAACCCTAGTTTCGACTCCCTACCTTCTGGCTACGTACTAGTAAACTGATACCATGTGCATCATTATCAACTGTGTTGAAAATGAAGACGAGGAGGAAGAACCTGGTGTCAACGATGTTGAAACAGTGAAAATCATGTAGTAAATAGTTCTTCCCACCTGACCTGCCTTACGTGTCTATTTATCATTGGTTGCCTCTTTCTTTACCAATAAAAAGTACCGCGCTTTGTCAAAAGGGCTGCAAACTTTCCAGAATTAATAATTTAAGTTAATTTACGAAAAGCCCCTTCTCCTCTTTAAATTATATAAAAATTTAAGTCTCATACCTTAAATAATTTTATATAACCATTAAAACACTTAGGAAAAATCAAGTAAAATTCCAAAAAATAACATTATATATGTTTTCTAATATATAAAAATTTCAGACGCAAATAATTAATTATTTACCCGTAACTAATTTATGACCCAACATACCATTTTCTTTACTAGAAAATTCATATAAATTCCACATAATTTCAGAAAATTTAGAAAATTGAAACCCATCTTCAAAATATTATTTTTATCTTCATAGAAATTCTCAAGGCATTTGGATATCATTTTATAGGGTTTTCTCCTTAAAAATATTATAAAATCAATATGAATAATCATAAACCATCGGCATGTATATATAATCATTCCATCATTCAAAATCATGGCAAATCAATGCAAAATATTCGGCAATCATCTAAAAACCAAAAATACTATCAAAAATGATATGTAAACATTATCCTCCGTAGCTTTAGAGATTAATGAGTTTGAGATATGAATGGATTTGATTTGAATTAGCATTTCCCTAGTTTTTCTTCCTTTTTCCTTGTTAATAGTGGTCGGCCCCTAACTTTAAAATTTTCAAAATGAAATGAACGTGTAAAATTTTGCACGGCCAAGGTTTGGAGGATATAGAAATGGCCTCTTTCCAATTTTACCCCTCCTCTATTTTAATTTAACTCTTTTTTTAATTCATTGTTAAATGGCCGGCTGCACCTTTATTAAAATAAAATCTCAATCCCCCAATCAACACATTATTTTATTTAATTTAACTAATTAAATATCCTAAATGATGTTATCAAAAATCTGGTGTGTTACAGACTCCCCTCCATAAAGAATTTCATCCTTGAAATTATGATAAGGTACACAACAATTCAAACAAGAAGGTAAAAGAAACCATCAAACAAGTCATGATAAGTATCTCTAATCTTTCTCTCTATCTCCCAAGTACAGTCCCGGTCATAGTCGCTCCACTGGACTTTGACTAATCTGACCGCCTTGGTTCTATGCCTCTTCTGATCTCTCACAATTATGCGAACTAGCTTCCTCACTATGGTCAAATCCGGTTCTACCACTAAGTCATCTAGCACAGTCGGTGCAATAGCAGTCTTCGGGTCTCTAGCACACTTTCTGAGATGAGAAACATGAAACGCATCATGGACTCCTGCTAAACTGCTCAATGACTTAACTCTATATGTGAGCTTGCCGATCCTGTCAACAATAGGAAAAGGTCCAATGAATCTCAGTGCTAACTTCCCGAATTTTCCAAACTCAATTACCCCCTAAACGCTGATACTTTAATGAAAACTTGATCTCCAACAGATAACTCTAGATCTTTCCATGTCTTATCTGCATAACTTTTCTACCTAAACTGAGCCTCCTTCATTCTAGTCCGAATGACCTCAACCTTCTCTGCAGGTTCTCTAACTAAGTGTGGACCTAGAACCAATCTATCTCCAGTCTGTAGCCAACAAACGGGAGATTTGCATTACCTACCATATAGAGCTTCAAACGGTGATATCTCATTACTAGTCTGATAACTGTTGTTATACGAAAACTCGAATAAATGTAGATGGCCTATCCATGATCCCCCGAAATCTAATACATAAGATCTTAACAAATCTTCCAAGATTTTGTTAGCTCTTTCTGTTTGCCCATCTAGCTGCAGATGGTAAGCAGATATTGAGCTTGGTTCCCAAAACTTCCTGTAGACTCTTCCATAACTCGCTAGTGGACAAAGGATCTCTATCATTAACTATGCTACTAGGGATTCCATGTAGTCTAACCACATTCTTCATAAACAACTTCGCCAAAACAGGTGTCATTTTGGTTGACCTAACCGGAATGAAATGTGCACACTTGGTCATTCTATCCACTATGACCCATATACTATCATTTCCATTGTTTGACCTTGGCAACTCATCATTAAAATCCATGGAGATTGAATCCCACTTCCATACTAGAATATCTAATGGCTGAAGCAACCCACTTAGTTTTTGGTGCACGGCCTTTTCATGTTGGCAAATCAAGCACTGCTTCACATACAGACCAATATCCCGATTCATATCTTCCTGGAAGAAATTTCTCTTCATATCTTGATACATCTTAGTACCTCTTGGGTGAATAAAGAAATTCGAACGATGGCATTCGTCCAAGACTTCTTTTCTTTTGTTTCCTACACCCAGAACACATAATCTCCCTTTATTTCTCAACCTCTCGTTATGGTCATGACTGAAATCTTTCAAATCATCACTATCGGTTCCATATCTGGTCCGTTCAGCTAATACCAGATCTTCTCCCTGTCTAGAACCAATCCTTTCAATCATCACTGGTCGAACTTCCAAACAAGATAATACAACTATATCTCCACTAAACCCAGCCTCGTATCTCCACTACACTCTGCAATCTACTTTTGCTTCCAAATCTTTCAACTCAACAATCATTGCCAATACTGCATTATGATATTTCCTGCTAAGTGCATCTACAACCTTGTTGCCTTTCCCCGGTGTGTACCCAATCCTAAAATCACAAGCGACTATATACTCTAACCACTCTACTGTTTCATGTTCAACTCCTTCCGAGAGAACAAATACTTCAGCTACATATGATCTGTATATAACACAAACCTTTCTCCTAAAAGGTAATGTCTCCATACCTTCAAAACAAAAATCATTGCAGCCAAGTCCAAATCATGCATCGGATATCCAACCTCCTGCGATCTAAGCTGCCTAAAAGCATAGAAAATCACTTTACCTCTTTGCATCCGCACAGCTCCTAGTCCTGTTCCGCATGCATCGATGTAAACCACCAAATCTCGATTCCCTTCTCGAACAACCAAAACAGGTGCATTGGTCAATAAGTGTTTCAAACTCTAGATTGCTTCCTCACACTTATCAGTCCACGCAAACTTCACATCATTTCTTTTCAGCTTGGTCATCGATGCCGCTATCGACGAAAAATCCCTTATGAACCTTCGATAATAACTAGCCAATCCAAGGAATCTCTTTATCTCCGTTACTGTCTCGGTTCTCTTCCAACTATTCACTGCTTCAATAGTAGTTAGATCCACTGATAACTCTTAGAAAACATGATTCATCAAATCCACAAAGAAAGATGGCGCATTAGTCAGTCCGAACGGTATAACCAACCATTCATACAACCCATATCTGGTCCTAAATGTCGTCAAAGTTATACTGTCCTCAGCTACCCAAAGCAGATGGAAACTTGTCGCTAAATCCAACTACGAGAATACCTTGGCTCCACTTAACTGGTCGAACAAATCGTCAATATTCGTCAATGGATATTGATTCTTTACCATCCTCTCATTCAACTTACGATAATTGATACATATCCTTAACGATCCTTTCGGCTTCTTAGCAAACACCATGGCTGCTCCTTATGGCGAACTACTCAGCCTGATAAATCTCTTACTTTTTAAATCCACCAACTGCACTTTTAACTCCCTCATATCTGAAGGGGTCATTATGCTTGGCGGTCTACTCACTGGTTTTGCTCTCGAAACCAAATCTATTCTAAACTCAATGGCTCGTTTTGGTGGCAATCCAACTATAGGATCAAAAGCATCTACAAATTCTTTAACCAAGAAAACTTGACTCAATTCATCATCCAGTTACATAGCACCTATCAAGGCATACATGTCACCACAAGAACCTTCAGTGGTATAAACTTGTGATAACCCAAATTATTATGCTAAGTTTTTGATTAAAATGTGTTATATTTGCATAGGTGTTCATGAAAAAAGAAGAAGAAGAAAACTAAAATATGTGTCTAAGATAAAATAGTATAATATGAGCTTGCAAGAAATGAATAGTACATAGTGTTTAGAAAAATGTAAAATAGGTATTATGTGTACAAATTAGACTACACATGATATTTGCATGGCATGTGAACATTAAGAGGAAAAATGTAAATTGCATGAGTATCCTAATGGAAAAAATAACAAAAAATGAAAAAGCTCTTTCTCTAAAAAAAGAGAGGGTGTAACCATAAACATAAAATAAATAAAACCCAAAGAAATTAACAGAAAGGAGGGCCACTGAAAATAGAAAGGTAAAGGAGTGGGTTAAATAGAAGGTATAGGTGAGTGTAGTCAGGGTAGAATTGACATTTCTTAGCTCAGAAACCTTAATATGCACCTATATAAATCATCGAAGGTAGGTCCTAGGCAGACTGTTGCATTTTATAATATAAAATAAAAATATATAGAGGGTGCAGTGTGGAGTAAGTGGAGGTTTTAAGGAGAGCAAGAGGCTGGGCTGGAGGTGCAAAGAAGAATAGGATCAAGTGAAGGAAGAATATTGGTGAGTATCATCTCACTTAATATATGGCATTAAGATCTAGTGAAGAGAGCCTTTTATGCTTATCTTTGGTGAATGGGTAGATTCCGTATTTTTAAATAATTAGCATGCATGACTGATGATGTATGGTTCTATGTTGGATGCTTTGATATGCAAGTTTTATAGTTTAAATGTACGATTATAAATCATATGCTTTTTAAGACACAGATCAAAAAGATTATGTGATTAAAACCCATATCATGTTTATGAATTGAAGTATGTTGGACCCTTTAACCTGTTAGATTGGAAACTGAAGTAATTATTATTAATAGATCATATGATGATGTTCATAAAAAACTGCTTTTGGAATATTTCTATAAAGTATGGTTTAAAAATTAAGGAAAATTGAAGGCAGCAGAAATGTGAGGGTTTTTCTTATGTCTTTAATCCAAACAATGTGCAAGTGGGGCAATGATTTGATCATGCGCTGAGTTACTTTGCATTGTAAATTCCCTAAACTGATATTACAACACAATTAGTCTCAAATAAAAATGGGATCAACTTGAAGAGATTAGTAAAGGGAATTGATGTTTAGAATGTACCTTAAAGCATTCATGGCCATATCCATGTAGAAATAGAATTATAAAGAAAATAAATAATAATGATCTGATTAATTATAATAAATCAGGTAACATGAGCACCTGAAAATCTAGGTATATATGTTTGTTGTTAGTTTATATGATTAAGGGATGTTCTTTAGCTATGAAAGGATAATTTATAAATAATAAATTGATTGTAATATTTATGAAAATTGGAAGAACAAATGTTTGGCTATCATGTGATGTATGTATTGATTAGTTTATCAATAGGAGATGACACATAGGACTTTAACCTGTTGAAAAAATGGTGCATAGGAAAGTATGTGTAATTGAGTCTTGAAATCTTAGTAATAAACTAAGGTCATGGGCCACCTTATCATCAAGCAACATGATTAAGGCCATTGGGATGCTGCATTGATCAACTTAGCATCAGGAAGGATGTGAGTTTTAACATTGCATGTTTACGCCCAAAGATCTTAGTGTGCTGGGTTAACTGAGTTAAAGTCCTAGGCAATGTACACATAGAGTTCAAGTGGTAGAGCATTGACCTACTAATTATTAAATTCATGGTTATAGTGCTTCTGGTAGGCCAAGGAGATGAGTTCATGTCATGGGTGAGATGTTTTGGTTGGTTAATATGATATTTATGAGATGATAGTTTGGCCGTCAGGGTATATATGTATAAATATTTAGCAAAAATGGTTCTGCATTTTATATAGTTGAATGACAAAAGATAACCTTAGTAAAACTAGTATGCAGAAGTTATGCAAGTTAAATGTGCTTTAACATTGGAAATTGTTAATAAGTATGACTGTAAACCTAAAGTATAAAAGCAATTCCAATGTTGAATGCACCATCTAGTCGTGAAATCACCTGCATGTATTTGAAAATAAGTTTTTATTAGGCATTTACATCTAATTTTTATGTCAATATTAAGTGAATACTCATACCATACCCTTAAGTCTGACCTATTTGATTGCTTGCATCATTTTGGAGTCTCATATAAGTGGGGCAGCTCAGGGATTGCATACAGGAAATGAACAAATTAAATGTTCACATTCGGTGTAGAAAATGCAGAAGAAGGAGCTCTCAAATATAGTTAGTTATAATATGAATCAAAGCTCAAAAATACGAGCCATCATTTACTTATGCCTAAAATGTAATAGAGCCTAAAAGTGTATTGTTGGTTAGAATTGGTGAAAACTGATGTATTAAAGTTGCAATTGTTAGTAGGGAATGGGTGCAAAATGATGTAAGAGCTAAATATTTTATGTTTGCAGCAAAAATGAACTAAATATTTAATGAGTTATTTAATGGCAAAATCTTTCTCAAATGAGTAAATTTTATGTGAAGTGTGTATTTACTTTGAGCTATCAATTTCATTAAATTTATACATGGTGAGTAAAATTATATATGTATGAACTGCCTTTGCTGAGTGTTGCAGTGTTAAGTCAAGAAAAGTTGATACAAAATGGTTTCTAAAAATTAGCACACTAGCTTCTAACACACAAACACACACACATACGCACACACATATATATATATACACACACATATATACTTACCAGTTTTGACTTCGTAAACAAGCAAATAAATATGTGCATGACAATGTGAATCAGAAGGCTATTATCCCATAGTGCACGAAGTAGAAGATAGTGGAGTTCCACGTGTCCTTTAGTAAAGGTGTTGTTATATATATTATATGAATTGAGCTAAAAACTTCAGAAAGATTGCAAAAATATTTTATGCAATGGAAAGTACAAGTGTTGTCATGTGAGTTATGTTTATGGTTTGGCTTGAATAAATAAATTATACTGATTTGTTTACTATATCTTTATTTTTATTAAAGATATACATACGTACATACATACATACATACATACATACATACATACATATACATATATATATATATACATATATATATATATAAAGCTTGGAAACATAACTTTTTTGTTGTGTTTGTAGATTAGTTTATTTTAACTAATCAAATAACTTTTGCTTAAGTAAATTCCGCAAATGCTAGCAAGAGGGATCTATATGTCATCACGTATGTGGATTAAATATTATTTTTATATTATTTTTATACCAGTCGGAGTTTGATCCTGGAATTAAAAGGTTTTTTTTTAAAGCAAGTGACCCTGGATACATTTTAATGTATGTCAATATGCTTACTTTATTTTTGTGTGAAAATTTTTGGGGTCACTTCAGTTGGTATCAAAGCTGTGTTACCATAAAACACAATTAAATAATTAGATTATAAGGCAGTTTGATAAGGACACATTGATTTATCCTTGCATAAACACTAGTTAGATTTAGCTATACCTTTTTATTAAGAAATATGATAATATGTAAGGTATTGAACTAATATAACCTAAACTATTGATAGAGATCAATGGTAGGAAGAGGGAATAGTCAAGGTGCACAAGGTTCAAATGGGCCTCTAATGATGAGTGTGAGACTTCACGAGGGTTCTTAGGGATGAAGTAGGACCTAAACAAGAAAATCCACATGAAGAATTGCCCAAACTGTTGAAAACTTGCACCAATCTTGGTGGAAAGAGTTCTGAGGGAATTGAAGGGGCCATGGGAGTTCAAACATGGTTAAGAATTTTGGAAAGAATTTTGCTGATATGTAAGTGGAGGATCCAAGAAAAAGGCAAATAGCCTCAAAGCAGTTAAAAGGAGTTGCTCTTGACCGGTGGGAAGTAATCATGACTGGAAGACCCGAGAATGACATTACTTAGGATTAATTTAAGGAAATGTTAGAGGCCAAATTTGTACCTGCTTCAACTAAGGCTTCACTGCTGGAAGAATTCATAAGGTTGAGACAGGGACCATTGAGTGTAACTGAGTACACACAAAAGTTTGAAAGCTTGTCAAAATATGGAACTATGTTAATAGGAGATGAAGCATCAAAAAATGCCAGATATATACAAGGGTTGAATGAAAATTTAAGTAGAGCTGTGTTGCGATATTGAGATAAAACTTTTGATCAAGTACTGGATTTTACCCTGACATTTGAATATCATGATATTACATGGGTGAAATTCAAGAACATTAGGAACAATATTAATAAAAAAGGCAAAAATAAAGCTCACCCTTACGATAAGAAGAAAAATGAAGCAGGAGTCAAAAAGGTGAATGAAGCTACAGCTACTGAGAGCAAGAAGAAAATTATATGTTATAATTGTGGAAAAAAGGGGCATATAAAGTCTAGATGCCAAATTGGAAAGGTATTCTCATTCAAGTGCTATAATTGTGGAAAAGAAAGCCACAAAAAGAGGAATTTCCCTGAATTTAAGATGCTTGCAAAAGTAGGAGCTTTAGAGGGGAAAGGAAAAGCTATTAGTAGAGCAGTTGCAGAAGAATCTAGTCAAGTGGAAGGTATTCTCTTTATTAAAAATTTTCCCATAGCTGTAGTGTATGATACTAGTGCAACACATTCTCTAAAATCCCATGATATAGTGCAAAAACTAGAACTCACATGTATTTTAGTATATATGCCTTTGTTTGTTAAAAGTCATATAGGGAGTTCTTGTGTGCTAGGGATGAAATGTTTGCAAACAAAATGTCTATTGGTAGGCATATATTTATTTCAGATTTGTATGTCTTGAATTATCCTGGAATAGGAGTAATTCTAGGTGTAGATTGGTTGAAGAAATTTGGAGCTATTATAAATTTAGAAAAATCCACTATTTCTTTAAAAGCCACTGACAGTAAAAGAGTCAAATTGTTGTCTGAGGTTACAATAGAAGGATACTTTGGACATGTGTGGAGTTTAAACACTAAAGAAACTGAATCAAAACTGGAAAATATATATGTAGTACATCAGTATATTGATTTGTTCGAGGAAGTTAGTAGGATACCTCATAATAGGCCAGTAGAATTTCAAATAAAATTAATACCTGGTGCAAGTCCTACTGTGAAGAAGCCAATTAGAATGGGGCCAAAAGAGTTGATTGAATTAAAGAAACAACTCATAGAATTGGAACAAAAGGGGTTTATAAGACCTAGTAGTTCATGCTGGGGGTCACCAATGGTGTTTTTTTAAAAAGCAGGATGGGACTTTGAGAATGTGCATAGATTATAGGGAGCTCAATAAGGTCACAGTGAAAAATAAATACCCACCGCCCATAATTGATGACCTATTTGATCAATTAAATGGAGCTAAAGTGTTTTCTAGACTAGATGTTGCTTCTGGAGTTTGTCAAATGGAGGTAGAGGAAGAAAGTGTGAAATATATAGCCTTTAATACAAGATATGGATTGTATGAATTTCTTGTTATGCCCTTTGGGTTAACAAATGCACCATCCTCTTTTGTAGACTTAATGAATAGGGTATTTCGTGAATATTTGGATAATTTATCTTGATTTTTATGGATGACATTTTAATTTATTCAAGGACAGAGAAAGACCATGAGAAGCGTTTGCATCTAGTGTTAAGTAGACTGAGAGAACATACTCTAAAGGCATAATTTTATAAATGCAATTTTTGAAAGCATAAAGTAAAATATTTAGGTCATATAATCTCAGAAAAAGGAATTTAAGTAGATCCTAATAAAATGATAGCAGTGCAAGCATGGAAAAGGCTTAAAACTATGACTGAAGTTAGATCATTTTTAGGGATGGCTGGCTATTGTAGAAGATTTATAAAGGATTTTGCAAGGATTGCAATCTCACTGACTAAGTTAATAAGAAAAAAAAACAACGATTTATATGGACTGAAAATGCAAGAATGCTTTTAAGCAATTGAAGAAAACTCTTATAGAAGCTTCTATATTAAAAGTGCCTGAGGGGAGTGAGGGGCTTATTGTGTTTACTGATGCAAGTGGATTAGGTCTTAGAGCTGTGCTAATGCAACATGATTAGGTAATAGCTTATGCCTCAAAACAGCTTAAGCCAAGTGAAATAAAATACACATGATCTAGAACTTGCTGCTATAATGTATGCACTGAAATTATGGAGACATTACTTACTTGGAGCAAAATTTGAATTATACATTGATCATAAATCTTTGAAATGCTTGTTTTCACAAAAAGATCAAAATATGAGGCAACATAGGTTGGTAGAATTCCTAGCTTCCTATGATTTAGACATTTTATATACACTAGGTAAATAAAATAGGGTAGCTGATGCTTTAAGTAGGCAGCATGCTAAATTATCAATGTTGATGATGGAAGAATTTAAAGCCCTGTCAGTACTTACAGAGGTGAAAATAGCTAACCTAATTGGGGGACCAATGGAAACAAACAATGACATGATAAAATATGGTAAACTTAGTCTTGTCACTATCAAGTCAGTTTTAGCAGATAAGGTAGGAGCCTCATAAGACCAAGATCAGTTTTTGAAAGAGAAAAGAACACTTTTGTTAAGTGGAACAAAAAATTGAAAATTTTGAAATTGATGAAAATGGTTATTTAAGGAACAAGGGAAGGCTCTGTGTACCTGATGATTGAGAGCATAAAAGGGAAATTATGGATGTTTATCATAGAACTAAATATACAATAAATCCTGGTGGGACAAAAATGTATCATAACTTAAAGAGGATTTTTTTGTGGAGAGGCATGAAATGGGCAGTGAGCAAATATGTAGCTTAATGTTCAACATGCCAACGGGTGAAAGCTGATTATCAATGGCCATCTAGAATGTTGCAACCTTTAGAAGTGCCAAATTGAAAACAGGAAAGTACATCAATGGATTTCATCGATGGATTTCCAAGAACTAAAAAGGGGAATGATAGTATTTGGGTAGTGGTGGATAGATTGACAAAAACAGCACATTTTATACCTATAAAATCTAATAGGATTGCAAGCAAATTAGCTCAAATGTTTGTAAAAGTAGTAGTTAGATTGCATGGAGTACCAAAGACTATTATAAGTGATGTGGATACTTTGTGTGCATCAAAGTTTTGGAGCAGTTTCAGCCTACTATCTACAAACAGAGATTGTAAACAAAATTTTAGAGGATTTATTGAAAGCATGTTTGTTATAACTTTGGGGGAAGTTAGGAAGACCACATTTACTTAGCTGAATTTGCCTACAGTAATAGCTATCAATCAAGTGTAGGCATGGCACGCTTTAAAGCCTTATATGGTAGGCCTTGTTTGTCACCTATATGCTGGATGGAAGCTGGGGATAGAGTATTACTTGGAGCTGAACAAGTAAAAGAGACCACAGAACACTACACCAAAACAGTCATTTGGCAACACTTTTTTTCTCTTCATTTAGCGACACTTACATGGGTTGCATTTTAGTCTCGCTAATAAGTTTCGCTATCCAATATAAGTGTTACTGAAAATAAAAATTTACACTTTTAAATGCGGCGACACTTATTTTCGTTGTAATCCTTGGTTTAATTAGAGTTAATTGAAATATACTAGGGCAAAATTGTAATTGAATAACATATCACGCTTAACCCTAGCCACGCTTATCCCTGGCCGCATTTTCCTTAAATCGTTTCCCTCTCTGACGTTCATTCTCCAATTCGCATGCTCCACTTTTGGCGACGGCAGGCTCTGACGTTCATTCTCCAATTCGCAGGCTCCACCTTTGGCGACGGCAGGCTCCACTTTTGGCGACGGCAGGCTCCAGTTCGCAATCGGCCACGGCAAGGCTTCAGGTTAATACTTTTTTCGACTAGGGCAATTTGATTTGTTGTTGTTTTCCCTGTCATTTCATCATCTTCTGATCGATTGTTAATTGTTTTGTACCTTTCTTAAAGATCAGAAGATGATGAAATATTGTTTTGTACTTTTTTCAACTACTGCAAGTTGTTGTTAAGCTAGAGTAATTTTAATTTTTCTTCCCTCGGAACTGTAAGTTTGCGTATCATGGCGGTGACGTCTGTTTTAGTAATAAAGCTGATATAACACGAGTTTAATATACTAGCTAAAAACCAATGAATGTGCTTCAGTTCAAAGGTTTAATTTTATACCTGAACAAAAATAGTTACGTGAAAAGAAAAAAAACATTAGAAAAAGGTGTTATTTCACTTGTATTTTGCCTACAATGTTACGGTCATAACCTTATTTAATGTGAGTGAACATCTGAACCTCGATGGCATAAATCCTTTGCTAATTCGGATGTATATTACCAAGAATGATAAATGATAAGAATAATTTTTCACTGAGCTTCCTTGGTATGTACTCGAACAGTTTCTTTTATGTACACGACCATCAGTAATCATCGAGGTGTACCATTAGGCATTATGCATAGCAAGCTGCCATTAGCATCTTCAATATAATGAAGATCAATATTGCTCCTTTATGAACTACTACTCCTTCATGATTGCACCCTAGAATGCTCATTCTACACTTCATTCTATATATCCTTCAGAACAATCAAACTGCCGTATGCTCCATAAAGTGGTTGCTTCAATTTCATTGTTGTTAAAACCCTTTCCATACTAGAAGTCCACTTCAGTTCATTTCACTTTAGTTCACTAATTAAATTCATCGTCATTTTTAGGTCATTTCATCTTTGTAGTAGGCAAAAGTGGCTTTAAATTTTTAGTTCAGGACAGTTTTGGTTCATTTGATTTCAGTTCATTTCAGTAGCAAGCATATTTCATTCTGATGTTTAATTCACCTCAGCTTTTCCATAGCTTGCCACCTCAAAATTTGGTGCTGGTGTTTGTAATGGGAAGTAGGATGACCGACCTTCAAAGTTATTGTAATGGAATTTTAAAATGAAATGAACACTATATTTTTGTTAAACAGGTTCAAAAGGTAAAACTTGAAATTTATGTCTAACTCAAGTTCAAGAGAGTGGATTAAAAGTCCATACAGAAATACTGAAGAATATAAGCAAGGCGTTTGAGACTTCATTAGTTTTGTGAATAATCACTCATCCCCCGATGTCGAAATATGCACTTGCCCTTGTATCAAGTGCAAGAACTCTAAAAAGCTCTCATTGGAAAGCGTTGAGAAACATTTAATCATTCATGGTATGATTAAAACATATAATAGATGGTTTTTCCATGGAGAGATAAACAAGAATAACACAGGGGTGAATCATACGCAAAATATTATTCCAGATTCTCATATCCAAGATCAAATTCAAACCGACCATTGTGTAGAAGAAGCTCTTAGAAATCTCATAGGCAATGCTTTTGGAGTGCATAATGTGCCCCAAACTAGCCGTGAAGAGGATGTTCAAGAGATAAATATAGACAATTCTCATTCGTACCATGGAGAAAAGCACAAAAAATATACAAACAAAGCAAACGAAAAAATTTATTCTTCTTGTGAAGATGGGCTTACAACATTAAGCGTAATTGTTGAGCTTCATAACCTTAAAAAAGAATTTAATTGGTCGGGAAACAGTATGACTGAGTTGTTGAAGCGATTAAAACATTGGCTTCCAAAGGAAAATAATTTACCTGACAAGTATCCCACAATGAAGAAAATATTAAAGGATCTGGGAATGGAGGTAAAGTGCATACATGCTTGTGAAAATGATTGCATATTATTTTGGAAAGAAAATGTTGATGCGAAAGAATGTCCTCAGTGCCATACACCAAGGTATAAAACTAAAAAACAGTGTTAGGGGAGGTCAAACTAACGAAAGAACCAAGAAAAGTTTTAAAATACTTTCCTATAATTCCGAGATTAAGTAGGTTATACACTATACCATGGATAGCTCGTAAAATGCAATGGCACAAGAAAGCCACACCCTCTTGGAATTCCATGCGACATCCTATGGATTCGGCTGAATGGAGATCAATCAAAAGTCGATGGCCAGAATTTGCTAATGAAGGACGCAATGTGTGGCTTGGTATTTCTACTGATGGGTTGAACCCAAATGGCGTTCTCTCCAATAGTTATAGTTGTTGGCCTGTTTATATGATACCTTATAACCTACCCCCTTCGTTGTGTATGAAATCACAATTTCAAATGTTGACTCTTTTCATTCCTGGACCAAGAGCACCAAGTCAGGACATTGATGCATACTTGGAACCTCTTATATATGATTTAAAACATCTTTGGGACGAAGGAGTGTCTGTTTTTGATGCGGATAAACAAGAAATTTTCAATGTGAAAGCAATATTATTCATGATTTACCAGCATTTGGTAATTTATCTGGTTGTGTGACTCACGGTTATAAAGCGTGTCCTGTCTGTGCTATCAAGACGAAATCAGAGCACATCGGCAACAAGATCGTCTATCCAATAAGTATGGTGGGAAAAATTCCTTGATATTGAGTATACGAATGTAAAGATGGAGCAGTGTAAGGCAAATGCAAAAAATAGAGCAAAAAACTCGATCACACATTCTCTAGGAAGGAAACCTTACCATAGAGTGCATGATGAAATGGTATTAAAATTATCTTTTGTAAATAGTTTATAAAATGTTATATTAATTATGTGTTGTCAACTTTGATCTTTCTTGTAGGTAGTAGCAAATCCAGAAGCAGATATTTCACGAACAACGGTTTGGAAGGCTGGACATAAAAGAAAATCAGGAGAAATACTACCATGTGCCGGGGGAAAATATGTAAGTGTCAGTTTAAAACAAATTTCAACTTATTCCATTGTGTGTTTAGTTTAAATTTGAACTAAACAAATGGAAATTAGGAACAATTTAAAAGGGACATTGTTCCTAACTTTCTAAGTAGTCTGTCAATAAAAGAACTAGCCTTTCAAACCTTTTATGTTGTTAGAATTGAAACAGCAAGATGTGGTGAATAAAAGGTTTCTCCATAAAAAAGTCAGAGGTATTGAACTGAATTTTGGGGCATGTGTTAAAAAATTGCTTAGTTTGATTCATTTTACTGTCTCATTGACTTGAAGAGGGAAAAAAACTAGAACTTAATTGATGTCTGATTTATTTAGTTGTCTCATCTATTTATTCTGGTCAAATGATGGTTTTTCACCTGTTATATTAGTTTGGTTTTCATATAGCTAAATAAATAAGAAAAGTTATGATAAAGACTCGATATGTTTTACTGGCAACGAAATTTCTGGCAGCAAACAAAATGGACAATATATTACTATACATTTTGATTACAAACAACTCAGGCACATCTACTTTACATTTTACAAGCAACACTGAAACAATAACAAATATAATGAATGAATATACCTCAAAATATTCAAGCCACAAAATGTTGGCATTGGGTCTAATATTTTGGAATATCAACACTTCTGCGAGACCATCTTGTCCACAACAAAATTTGTAATATGACCGTCGTGATAAAAAGAACAACAATGTTGATGGTGTACCCAGTTTTCCAAGAATCGCCTGCACCTCCAACACTAATGCTAAGAAGTTGCTAAGAAATTTCAATACGAGGGCGACCAGTAAATGCTTACTTGTCATCTAATCCAATACACATACTACATTATTCATGATCATAACTTTCCAATTCACCAAGTAAAGTTATGTAGAAAACCGGATGATATTCCAAACTCTGTAATCAGAGCCATTGAACTTTCCTCCTGAACCTCACAATAAATTATTAAATGCAAACATCAAATTGATGTATTAAGTGGTTCGGTTATGACTTTTAATTATCTTCTGAGACCTCAATAATATCTATAGTGGTATCGCTAAAATGAGCGTCGAGCATCAAGTGAAGAAAAGCTATATTTTAGGCTAGAGGAAAGCCTTAAAAAAGAAGTTTGAACTCTCCTTGTATCAGAAAGAATTGCACATTTAGCATAATAGAATAGATCATCGATCTAAATTCTTCCTACTTGTTTCCCCTGATGGTGTGAAAAATAGAATAAAAAATGAAAGGCTTCTGCAGCATGTTCTTGATTAATTCATTGTATCCTTGAATTGAAAATGCAGAACTCTGTTCCAAAGGTGAAATGTCGATTTTTAGCCCATGTTTAGGACTAAAGAAAATTAACGAAGAAGGATCATTGATTTTGCACTTCTCCATTGTTTCCAATTTGTTTAATGCCGCTTTTGTTTCATTGTTGAAGATCACCTCCACCCTTTTATTTTATTTTACTTAGTACGTCCCTTATGTTTCATTGTTTAAGTTGCCTACTTTTGCTTCATTTGCCATGTTGCTTTAAATCTATACGTCCCTGCCTCCCTATTGTTTTGAAAAATGGACACACCCATGCATTTTTGCCTGTTCATAGATTAATTAGCACGTCCCACGTTGTCTGATTGCATAACTTATCTTCACTTTATTAGTTAATGCCAGTAGCCTTAGTTGTATTTCCATTTATGCTATTGTACATATTTAGTTAGACTTAATTGCATAACTTTTTTTAAATAGTAGCAACTCTTATTGCTTTAACATTAATACATCCTTCATCCTTGCCTGTAGCTTAAAGTGATCACATATGTTTGCTTATATTTGCTTTTGCATTATGACATACGTCCCTGACAATTCCTATGTGAATAGTATCAACTTGTGTTGACATTGCAGTATTCTCTTTCTCTTTGTACAATAAGGGACACAACTTTTTTGCTTTGCTTTTATTAGCTTTAATGACACTAGTTGTATTTCTATGCTCGTTTTTGCCCTTTCCTTATGCTAGAATGTGTTCTTTGGTTGATTCCTACTCCTTTATCTTCGGTTTCTTATGGATGAATTTTTATTACTTTTACTTCCATGATCTCTGCTAAGGTGAACAAAAATTCATCTGTATCATTAGTACATAGTTTGAATAGTTATGAGGTTTTAACTTGTGATTTTGTCTGTGATATGCATACGCCCTTGCCAACAGTTTCTTGTGCTTTTATGTTTTAGCTAGTTTTATTTTCCATTTGTTCTTGTATTATAAGTTGCACAAAAATATTTGCTATGCTGCAATTGTATACCTCTTTTTACCGTGTTATAGATGCTGTTATACTTTGGATTGATTTTTGAATTTGGTACCAATGTTTAATTTAGATAATTATTAGACTTTTTGGCAAATTCAAGTAAAATGAAATAATTGTACTCGGAAAATGTGTCTCATTTGGCATAAGCATAGTTATTTGCAACTGATTACCGTAAGATTTTCTCAAGTTAGACATGCAAATTTCCAAAACTAACACAACATAGCAATGATACTTTGTATATTTTCATAATTACTTTAGTAACCATGTCGATTGTAGAAACGGCGAAATCCACAAGGAGGATAAACACAAGCATATAAAATTCCTTTGGAAGATAGTAGAATAAACAATGTACCTGAAGAATACCTAAGATAGATATCCCAAGTCCTATGTGCGTTGAAACATTTGCATGTATTTTATCATTAAAACTGAGCCCGGCTCAGTTTTGAAACTGAGCCGTTTCGACTCAGTTTCGAAACTGAGCCTGGCTCAGTTTCGAAACTGAGTCAAAAACTGAGCCGGGCTCAGTTTCGAAACTGAGCCGGGGCGCAGTTTGAGCCCAGTTACATTATTAATTATCAACTTAATTTAATGTTCAATTTAATTTTTATAAAGGAACTGCAAATTCAATTTAACGTGATATTAAATGCAGGCACTTCTAGAGGAAGCGAAAAAAAGAGGAAGTTGGATGATAGTTCTAAGGATGGAGTCGAAGATCTTGAAGATGACCCAATTGCGGAAGTTTTTGGCTCCGACACGAAGAAAAATTATTGTCGAGCAATTACTTCTACTTCTTCTATAAAACAAGTGAAGATGGCTCGAGCTGTAAAAGTTGTAACTGAAAAGAAGCAAGCCGTGGATTTGTCTATTTGGAAATTGGAGATAGAAAGGCAAGTAGATAATCAAGTTAATAATGCCATCAATTCAATTACTTCAACTTTTATGAAATTTATGCCTAGTTTGCAAGAAAAATATGTTGCAAGTCCTACGACTCCGCAAACGGAAGGTGCTTCTAATTTAGGAGATTCTCATACGAACAATAATGTAGTTGTTACTCCAACCGTGTCAAATAATGATATTCGGTCATCTACAATGGAAAAGACATATGTAATGCTATTGTCACAAGATTTAGAGAAGAAAGTAGCTAAAGGTTATGTTGGAACACAAACTATTTGTCATTTTAGGAAGGTGATACCGAATGTAGAGAAAGTAATTTGGGTGGTTGATGTTCTTGAACCTGATGCACCAATTTATGATGGTCCTCAAAATGGAATGTACAAGTTATGTGATTTTTTAGATGGAGGTTTCGTTATATGGCCGGAGTTTCATATTCGGTATTTGTAGAATTTCACTATTAAATTTACATTGTCTTTTGTATTCCAATTTGACATTGGTAATACAACATATTTTGTATTCCAATTTGATTATGTATTGAATTAACCAACTTAATTATGTATTGTACTTGTTATGAAGTAGTTGACATTGTTATGAAGTAGTTGACTATGAAATTTATGTTGTTATTTGATCATGAATATTGTAAATTTTGGGTTCCTATTGATGTAGTATAATAATGCATATCATGTTAGTTATTAATTGTTTATTAATGTTAAAATAATTGAATATATTGAGAATGAAAATATTTCAGCGTTATAAGCGTTGGAAATTAAAATTTACCAACGCTTATAAGCGTCAGCATAGAAAATTAAACAACGTTGGATGGTTAATTTCAACGTTTATAAGCGTTGCTAAATATATACACCAACGTTTATAAGCGTTGGCGAATACAACCTTCCAACGCTTATTAGCGTTGGGAAACTAAACTCCCCAACGCTTATAACCGTTGGCAATAAATTGCGACGCCCCTACAACGACGCTAATAAGCGTTGCTGAAACTGTTTGCGACAGTTATACTCGTTGGGAATCACCTGTTTTGGTGTGGTGGAAAGATTAACATTAGTAAGAAAAAGAATGAGTACAGCTCAAGATAGGAAAAAAGCATAAGCAGATAAGGAAGGAAGACAGTGGAATATAAGGTGGGGGACTTTGTAGTTATAGAAGTTTCTCCAATGAGGAAGATTTTGAGGTTTGGTAAGGAAGGTAAATTATCTCCCAGGTATGTTCGACCATATGAAGTTATTGAAAGACTATGAAGATTGGCACATGAATTGAAGTTTCCTGAAGAATTGAGTAGAATACATGATGTTTCACAATTGAGAAGATGGGTGCATGATAAAGAAACTATGCTGGAATCTCCAACACAAGTGGAAATCAGATCTAATTTGGTTTATGTGAAAGAGCCTACTGGGTAGTCACTAGAGAGCAAAAGAAATTGAGAAATAAAATTATAAAATTAGTAGAAGTGCAATGGAGTCTAGATCCTAATGATTACACATGGGAAGTGGAAAACAAAGATAAATCCAAATATCCAAAATTGTTTTCTGTTTAATTTTGTCTGTAAGGACCTAAAATATGAGGGTTCTTAATATGGCGATGATTGAATGCATAGTATGAATTTGTTTTGATGGATATATATATAAACACACATCATGTGACTAGTTTGGTAAAACATGGTGTAGTATTGATTGATATCTGAATAAAACGTAATACATTGTGATATGTATGAATGAAATTATTATGAGACACAATTTCTTAAAGGAGAGGTGCATGTGTTACCCAAATTATTATGGTAAGTTTTTGATTAAAATGTTTTATGTTTAAATAAGTGTTCATGAAAGGAGAAAACTGAAATATGTGTCTAAGATAAAAATAGTATAATATGTGCTTGCAAGAAATGAATAGTACACAGTGTTTAGAAAAATGTACAGTAGGTATTAGCTGTACAAGTTAGACTACACATGATTTTTGCGTGGCACGTGAACAGTGAGAGGAAAAATGTAAATTGCATGAGTAGTCTAATGGAAAAAGTAAAAGAAAAATGGAAAAGCTCTTTCTCTAAAAAAAAGAAGAGGCTGTAACCATAGACATAAAATAAATAAAACCAAAAGAAATTATAGGAAGGAGGACCACCTAAAATAGAAAGGTGAAGGAGTGGGTTAAACAGAAGGTATAGGCGAGTGTAGTCAGGGTAGAATTGACATTTCTTAGCTCAGAAACCCTAATATGCACCTATATAAATCATTGAAGGTAGCACCTAGGCAGCCTATTGCATTTTATAATATAAAATAAAAATATATTGAGGCTGCAATGTGAAGTAACTAGAGGTTTTAAGGAGAGCAAGAGACCGGGCTGGAGGAGCAAAGAAGAATAGGATCAAGTGAGGGAAGAATATTGGTAAGTATCATCTCACTTAATATATGGCATTAAGACCTGGTGAAGGAAGCCTTTTATGTTTATATTTGGTGAATATGTAGATTCCGTAATTTTAAATAATTAGTATGCATCACTGATGGTGTATGGTTCTATGTTGGATGCTTTGATATGCAAGTTTTATAGTTCAAATGTGTGATTATAAATCATATGTTATTTTTTAAGACACAGATCAAAAAGATTATGTGATTAAACCCTTATCATGTTTATGAGCTGAAGTATGTTGGATCCTTTAACCTTTTAGATAGGAAACTTAAGTAATTATTATTAATAGATCATCTAATGATGTCCATAAAAATATGGTTATGGAATAATGCTATAAATTATGGTTTAAAAATTAAGGATTATTGAAGGTAGCAGAAATGTGATGGTTTTGCTTATGTCTTTAATCCAAATAATGTGCAAGTGGTGAAATGATTTGATCATGTGCTGAGCAACTTTGCACTTTAAATTCCCTAAAGTGATACTATGACACAATTAATGTCAAACAAAAATGGGATCTACTTAAAGAGATTAGTAAAGGTAATTAAGGTTAAGGATGTGCCGCATAAACATTCATGGCCATATGTTTGTAGCAATAGAATTATAAAGAAAATAAATAATAATGATCCGATTAATAATAAATCACGTAATGTGGACATTTGAAAATCTAGGTACATATGTTTGTTAGTAGCTTATGATTAAGGGATATTCTTCTGCTATGAATAGATGATTTTATAAATAATAAACTGATTGAAATATTTATGAAAACTGGAAGAATGAATGTGTGGCTATCTTGTGATGTATGTATTGATTAATTTTCAATAGGAGATGATACATAGGACTTTAACATGTTGAAGAAATGGTGTATGGGAAAGTATGTGTAATTGAGCCTTGAAATCTTAGTAATGAACTAAGGTCATAGGTCACCTTATCATCAAGCAGGATGATTAAGGCCATCGGGATGCTGCATTGATCAACTAGCATCAGAAAGGATTTGAGTTTGTACATGGCATGTTTATGCCTAAAGATCTTAGTGTGCTGGGTTAATAGAGGTGAAGTCCCAAGCAATGTGCACATAGAGTTCATGTGGTAGAGCATTGAACTAATGATTGTTAAATTCATGGTTTTATTGCTTTTGGTAGGCCAAGGAGATGAGTTTGTGTCATGAGCGAGATGTTTGGTTGGTTGATATGATATTTATAAGATGATAGTTTGGCAGTTAGGATATATTTATGTATGCATTTTTAGCAAAAATGGATCTGCATTTTATATAGTTGAATGACAAAAGCAAACCTTTGTAAACTAGTATGTAGAAGTTCATGCAAGTTAAATATGCTTTAACACTGGAAATGGTTTATAAGTATGACTGTAAACCTGAAGTATAAAAGAAATTGCAATGTTGAATGCACCATCTAGTCATGAAATCACCTGCATGTATTTGAAAATAAGTTTTTACTAGGCATTTACATCTAATCCTTATGTCAAATATTAAGTGAATACTCATACCAGACCCTTAAGTCTAACCTATTTGATTGCTTGCATCATTTCGGTGTCTTATATATGTGGGGCAGCTCAGGGATTGCATACAGGAGATGAAGGAATTAAATGTTGACATCCGGTGAAGAAAATGCAAAAGAAGGAGCTCTCAAATATAGTTAGTTATAATATGAATCAAAGCTCTTAAATATGAGCCATCATCTACTTATGCCTGAAATGTAATAGAGCCTAAAAGTGCATTGTTGGTTAGAATTGGTGAAAACTTTTGTACTAAAATTGTAATTGTCAGTAGTGAATGGGTGCAAATTGATGTAAGAACTAAATGTTTTATGTTTTCAGCTGAAATGAACTAAATATTTAATGAGTTATTTAATGGCAAAAGTATTTAAAATTTATGTGAAGTGTATATTTACTTTGAGCTATCAATTTCACTAAATTTATACATGGTGAGTAAAACTATATATGTATGGATTACTTTTGCTGAGTGTTGCAGTGTTAAGTTAAGGAAAATTGATACAAAATTGTCTCTAAAAAAGAAGAAGAAAACTGAAATATGTGTCTAAGATGGAAATAGTATCATCTGTGCTTGCAAGAAATGAATAACACATGGTGTTTAGAAAAATGTACAATAGGTATTAGTTGTACAAGTTAGACTACACATGATATTTGCATGGAACGTGAACAGTGAGAGGAAAAATGTAAATTACATGTGTAGCCTAATGGAAAAAATAACTGAAAAATGAAAATACTCTTTCTCCAAAAAAATAAGAGGCTGTAACCATAAACATATAAATAAATCCTAAAGAAATTAATAGGAAGGAGGACCAATGAAAATAGAAAGGTGAAGGAGTTGGTTAAACGGAAGGTATAGGTGAGTGTAGTCAGGTTAGAATTGACATTTCTTAGCTCAGAAACCCTAATATGCACCTATATAAATCATTAAAGGTAGGTCCTAGGCAGGCCATTGCATTTTATAATATAAAATAAAAATATATAGAGGCAGTAGTGTGGAGCAACTAGAGGTTTTAACGAGAGAAAGAGGCCGGGCTGGAGAAGCAAATAAGAATAGGATCAAGTGAGGGAAGAATATTGGCGAGTATCATCTCACTTAATATATGGCATTAAGACCTAGTGAAGGCAGCCTTTTATGTTCGTATTTGGTGAATGGGTAGATTATGTATTTTTAAATAATTAGCATGCATGACTGATGATGTATGGTTCTGTGTTGGGTGATTTGATATGCAAGTTTTATAGTTTAAAGGTATGATTATAAATCTTATGTTACTTTTTTAAGACACGGATCACAAAGATTATGTGATTAAAATCCTTATCATGTTTAAGAACTGAAGTTTGTTGGACCCTTTAACCTATTAGATAGGAAACCAAAGTAATTATTATTAATTGATCATATAATGATGTTCATAAAAATCTGGCTATGGAATATTGCTATAATGTACGGTTTAAAAGTTAAGGAAAATTGTAGGCGACAGAAATGTGAGGTTTTGCTTATGTTTTAATCCAAATAATGTGCAAATGGTTTAATGATTTGATCATGCACTGAGCTACTATGCATTGTAAATTCCCTAAACTGATATTATGACACAATTAGTCTTAAACAAAAAAGGGATCTACTTAAAGAGATTAGTAAAGGGAACCGAGGTTTAGGATGTACCTCGTAAACATTTATGGCATTTGTTTGTAGTAATAGAATTATAAAGAAAATAAATAATAAAGATCTGATTAATAATAAATCAGGTAACATGAAAACTTGAAAATCTAGGTATATATGTTTGCTGTTATATTATGATTAAGGGATGTTCTTCTGCTATGAATGGATGATTTTATAAATAATAAACTGATTGAAATATTTATGAAAATTGGAAGAATGAATGTTTGGCTATCTTGTGCTGTATGTATTGATTAGTTTATCAATAGGAGACGACATATAGGATTTTTAACCTGTCGAAAAAAATGGTGCACATGAAAGTTTGTGTAATTGAGTCTTGAAATTTTAGTAATAAACAAAGGACATAGGTCACCTTGTCATCAAGCAAGATGATTAAGGCCATTGGGATGCTGCATTGATCAACCTAGCATCAGGAAGGATGTGAGTTTGTACATGGCATGTTTATGCCCAAAGATCTTAGTGCGCTGGGTTAACAGAGGTGAAGTCCCAGGCAATGTGCACATAGAGTTCAAGTGGTAGAGCATTGACCTAATAGTTATTAAATTCATGGTTGTAGTGCTTTTGGTTGACCAAGGAGATGAGTTTGTGTCATGGGTGAGATGTTTTGGTTGGTTGATATGATATTTATGAGATGATAATTTGGCTGTTAGGATATATTTATGTATGCATTTTTAGCAAAAATGGTTTTGCATTTTAGATAGTTGAAGGACAAAAGCTAATCTTTGTAAAAATAGTATGCAGAAGTTCGTGCAAGTTAAATTTGCTTTGACATTGGAAATTGTTTATATGTAAGACTGTAAACCTGAAGTATGAAAGCAATTGCAATGTTGAATTTGAAAGTATGTGTGGATCGATAGATATGGAATATATATTAAACTAATTTGAAAGTATGTGTGGATCGATAGATATGGAATATATATTAAACTAAGTTCAAAAGCAGATAAAGCAGTAAAGTAAATAAGAGTAAGCATACCAGGAATTTTTATACTGGTTCGAACTCTCATTCTACGTCGAGTCCCAGACTAACTTCTAGCATTAACTAACAATACCCTCACTTAACCCGGTGGAATAGGTCTGAGCAGCGGAACAGACACCTGAGCAATAGAACAGGATTTTTGCCTCAGCAGCCGAAGAGGACTTTACCTTGCCTAAGCAGCAGAACATGACTTAATAGAATATAAAAGTAGTTGACTCAATGTGTTCTTGATAACACTGATTTGTCTTTAAGATTACAAACTTCCTGTAATCAATTCCTCAAGCATATAAAGAGTATGTGAAGATTTGAAAGGAAGAATATTGCTAAGAATCTGTGTGGTTAATGCCCCGTTATTACCCCGCTATATCTCATAGCGGATTTCTATCGCTACGATTTTTCCATATAGCCCCAAAATATAGCCTTTCCGCTTTAATCGCCGCTATTTCCGCTATATCCCGTTATTTCCACTATATTTTGCTATTTCCTCTATATCTTTTTTAATAAAATGAATTGAAAAATTGCATTTATACATTATAAAATTATGAAATTAATTTATTTGATTTTATTTTTGATATATTTTTAGAAATGAAAATACTCTAATATTCTACCAAATTCAATTATGTCATATAACAGTTTTTTGTTTATTTAAATTATATTCGCACGTGTTTTTATTTAAAATTATTAATGTATTATTTATAATTCAATTGAATGATAATTTTTAATTTAATTACCATTTATATGTTTGTAAAAACATTAAGCACGAGTTTTATATGCTATTTTAGAGTCATCCGCTATATCCCGCTATATGCTCGTTGTATCCCCGCTATGACGTTTTGCACCTCCACCGCTTTGAATCTACCGAGCGCATTAACTGCACAGCTAATAATCAAAGTATGTGAAATATAATTCAAAGATTCGAAGTAATGAAGAATATGAATGCACTAGAATAATCACAAGAGAGAATAGAAAGAATTAGAATCAGAAATCGTGATTATGAAGTATGTGATAACTCCTATATATAGTTTTTAGAGAGATGCAACTCTTAGTGAAGAGTTTCAACCAAGAGAGGCATATTTTCACGAAGTGCAACTCTTCGTGAAAGAAGATGTCCATTCAGAATTATGACAGTTGAAGCCCGATCAGTCGACTGGTCGATTTCGATCAGTCGACTGAATTTGAACATTCAAAAGTATTTGATCATTTTAAAAATAGAAAAAGAGTACACTATTGTGCATATGCACAGTCAGTCGACTGGGCATGCATAGCCAGTCGACCGGCTGTGCATATATTGCACAGTGAACTTTGTTTTTAAAGAAACATAGAAAACTAGAAAACTTGAGGGTTGATTTTAACATATGTCTAAGACTCAACACATATAATAATTACTTTGAGCATAGAGTTGTAGTCTTGATCCTCTGATGTCTTCTTTTTGTCACGTATGAGTGCATATTCTTCTTTAGCTTCTGAATCATCTTGTCATGAATCAAAACTAGTGATTCAACATTCTCCCCCTTTTTGATCGATGACAACCTGTGTATATCTTAGAGAGAAAATTTTCTCCCACTGAATATATGATATCGTTTTCCTGCATCAAATATGTTAGTGCACATACTTTTTCTCCCCCTTTGTCATCGAAAAAAAGAAGACAGATTCAATAAATTTTAGTGTACACAAACAGAGAAAACAGAGTACAACACACGAACAGTACACATAGATAAAACAGAGTATCATAGTACATGAGATGAATAAAACCGTAAACAACAATAATGAGGCTACTTACTACAGGTCTCATAATGTTTACTAGAGTAGTTTGCAAAGGAATTTATTTGAACAAAGAACAAATTCCATCAAATCTTACCAACAATAGATAGAAGCTTACTTATCATGATCCCAGTCGTATTCCTCTTTAGACATATGGTCCTTTCCAGGCCTTGAAGTGTCTTGTCCACTAGTGCTTCGTCCATTAGTATCGCTTCCGGTGTGTTCCTTGGGAGTAGACCATGTGAATCTCGGTTCCGGTCGCTTATCTTGTGCTACCAAAGAAGCAGTCGTGGATGAAGAACATGAAATCACATCCCATAGTATAGAAAAGAATCCTTTGACCTTGTTTAATTTTTTTTATCAATTTTCTTCAAACGAGTTCCTAGTATTTTTTGATTTCTAGAAAGGATCTCTATGGATTCTCGTATACTATCCAATTTTGCAAGACGAATTTCTTTATCTTCTTTGGGATGAGGTGTTCGATCTCGAATGATTGGTCCGCCTAATTATTGTTGTCGTTGTTGGCGATGCCATTCTTCATATGAGATAAAAGCTAGAGGAGCTGATGGAAATTTCATGAGACTCAAGGTGCGAATGTTGATAACTCCAACGGAAGAAGTGTCGGATTCAGGTTGAGGTGTACCCACATTTAAAAGTAATATCATTGCATATTCTCAAAAGTAAACGATTCTCATATTACCGTTGTTGAATGTGGGAAATTCATCCAATATTTGACGAAGCCAATTAACTTGAGTTCCTCCCCATACCGGATATAGTGCTTTGAATTTTTCCGGGTAGATAAGTTCATAAGACCTGGTATGTGGAAGGATACTCCTCATGAAAGCTTTGTGAAGAATTCTTGCTTTTGGTCGAAGAAAAATAGATTTTTGTTCCGTCATATTGTCGCCCATGAACATATGGCTAACTTGATTTCTTTGTTGAATATTACAATCGACATCGTCTAGAGGAATACCTTGGTTAGGCGATTGAAGTATGTGTGCCATGCGATCTAAGGAGAAGAAAACTTGATGTCCACAAACTAACTCCAAATAAAATCATCTCTACTTGATGGACGTTGATGAGGAAGATTTAAATTAGCATAGAAAAGCTTCACCATGAGATGATTAATCTTGTGAGAATTGAGATTCAGGTCGAGTAGTGATTCCAATCCGGATCTACGCATAAGCTCTTGTAATCTGTAAGCCGCAAAATCACTGTGGACCATAAATGAACCTTCAAAGATCCATGAATTTTTCATTTATGCCGTCTTGCTATCGCTACATCATTATATAGCCATTGTGCAATTTGGGTATCAGTAGGTCCGGCGGAAGAGGAGCTTTGCCTATTTCGCTTTGTAGGATCCATTTGATCAAGGATTTGGTGAAAAATTTGAATTGATTTGGGATTTAGGATTTTTTACGAAATGGATTTGGGAAAAAAAAACTGAGAATGGTAAAGTGAGAGTGGAGTAAAAAGTAACTTAAAAGGGGAAAAAGATTACATACAGTAAGTCAACTGGACGAAAGAAGCCAGTCGACTGGTGTACTAAGAAAACAAATTTTTTTATACAGCCAGTCGACTGATCGTGTTAGGTCAGTCGACTGACTGTTTTCCCGAGAGTTTGATTTCCCTGTAAACAGTCGACTGATTTTTTATTTCAGTCAATTGACTGTAAGAAATAATTACAGAATAGGTTTTGAACTATTTTTCATGAAGACATACAAGTTCATTTTATGAACATAAGTACATTTTAAAACAAAGAAAATGAGCATACTAGTTTTTGGGTAAACAAAATTAGAAATGAGAGTGTGAGTCTTCCAATTCTTCTCCTGGTTCAATTTTTGTATTTTCAACAAATAGTTTTATAGGAGAACATTCTTTTTGAATCGGTGAGTTGGTCGTTCCTCCACGTTCCCATGAATTCAGTGATATATGAGGGCGTTGAGGAGAGTGAATATATGCGTTCGTGTTGATGGGGGATGAATCACATATTTTTGCAGCACATCGTTCAAGAAAACTAAGTCTTCTACCATGAATCTTTTGTTCATGATACATTTCACGCTGAAGTTCAAGTGTTTCCCTGTGATAGTGATGCATGTCATCTATCTTTTCTTTAGTTGTCGGAGATGGAAATAAGTTTTTTCGTGTGCATTTATTTTTTGGCGTATATCCCGTATGATGGTTTTTTGGTGGACATATTGGGATATAAGCAGGATTCGGAGTTGGAAGTTTTGAAGACCCTAAACTTGGAGATTCATAATGAATTGAAGAATATCCAAATGAATAATGAAAGGAAGGCTCGTCTGAGGATGATCCGGCCATGGTGTAGATAAACAATGCAAAGTTGAAAACCATGTTTGATTGTTTTTGATAGAAGTAATATTTTCTTTAATCAAGTAGGAATATTTTCGAATGAATATAAATAGAGAAGTCTAAAACTAAAAATGAATAGCTAAGATTAAATATAGGGCGATTGAATTTCAGCCATAAGAGGATTGAGGACAATAATCAAGATGTGGGCCATTTAAAAAAAAGTCATAAGCTGTTTTGAGCTATGAGCTTAGACAAGAAACATCACGTAGCCTACTGGCAAAGACATATCCATACTTACCAGGAGGTTCTGAGTTCGAATTCCATCTTATCCAAATTTTTTTTATAAATTTTTAAACGAGATGATTCCAAGTTCTCGTCTCAAGATTTATTATATCTTTTTCAATGCTATCACGATGAAAATGATGACGTATGTCAATATGTTTTGCTCGAGAATGATTAATTGGATTTTTAGATAGGTTGATAGAACTTAAGTTATCACAAAAAAATGTTGATTTAGATAAATTTAAACCAAAATCTTGAAGTGTTTGCTGCATATAGATTACTTGAGCACATGACAAAGCTGCAGATATATATTCTGCTTTACAAGTTGAGAGTGAGACGCAATTTTGTTTCTTACTAAATCAAGATACAAGAGTTCGTCCAATGAAGTGACAAGTTCCGCTTGTACTTTTTCTATCCATCCGACTTCCTCCAAAATCAGCATCACTATATGAAACTAATTCAAAAGGACATTCTTTCGGATAAAATAATCCAAAGTCCTTGGTTTTATTAAGATATCGTAATATACGTTTCACTGCTCTAATGTGTGACTCTTTTGGATCTGCTTGTAATCGTGCACACAAACAAACACTCATCATTATGTCAGGTCTACTTGCTGTTAAGTAGTGATCCAATCATGCTTCGATATAATTTTGGTCTACACTTTTGCCGTTTTCATCTTTTTCAAAATGTATAGTTGTACTCATAGGAATAGGTTTGGAAGAAGTATTTTCCATACCAAAACGTTTAATTAGATTATTACAATATTTTTCTTGATTTATAAAAATTCCATTCTTAAGTTGTTTAATTTGTAAGCCTAGAAAATAATTTAATTCTCCCATGTGAGACATTTCAAATTCATTAGTTATTATTTTAGAAAATTCCTGACATAACTTTTCATCAGTTGAACCAAAAATAATATCATCAACATAAATTTGAATTATTAAGATATCTTCTTTGGTTTTCTTAATAAAAAGAGTTTGATCAACCTTCCCAATTTTGAAACCAGAGTCTATTAAATAACTTTTTAGACGTTCATATCAAGCACGAGGTGCTTGTTTTAATCCATATAACGCCTTTTTAAGTTTATAGACATGGTCTGAAAATTGTTCGTGAATGAATAAGGGGAGTTGTTCAACATAAACATTTTCTTTTATAAATCCATTTAAAAAAGCACTTTTCACATCCATTTGAAATAATTTAAAGTTATGAAAACATGCATAGGCCAATAAGATTCGTATTGCTTCCAGTCTAGCGGCTGGAGCAAACGTTTCTTCATAGTCAATCCCTTCTTTTTGGTTATATCCTTGAGCAACTAATCTAGCTTTATTTCAAGTAATATTTCCTTGTTCATCTGCTTTATTTTTGAAGACCCATTTTGTACCAATAACTGATTAATCACTAGGCCGTGGAACTAAATCCCAAACGTCATTTCTTTCAAATTGGTTTAGTTCTTCTTGCATAGCGATTAACAAATTTTCATCGGTAGATGCTTTTTTAATATTTTTAGGTTCAATATGAGAAAGGAAAGCTACATGACCCATTTGATTTAATTGATTTCTTGTTCTAACAGATGAATTGAGTTCTCCAATAACATAACAGAAGGATGATCTCTTAATAATCTAGGTGGAGATCTTAATTCATTGTTATTGTGAACAATGTCTTCATTATTTTCAAGATTTGAAATTTCTGTATTTGTGATATTATCAAAAGATTCTTCATTGTCTCTTATACTTGGGATTTGTTTAAAATTTTCATCGAAGGATACATGAAGTGTTTCTTCGATGATATTTGTTTTTTATTATAAGTTCGATAAGCTTTGCTTCGATTTGAGTATCCTAAAAAGATTCCTTCATCGGATTTTGTCGAATTTGCCAAGCTGATCTTTTGTGTTTAAAAACAAAAAAATTTGAACCGAAAACTTCAAAATAAGAAATATTTGGTTTTCGTCCATTAAGAAGTTCATAAGGAGTATTCTTGGTTAGTGGTCGAATAGAAACGTGATTCTAAACATAACAAGCTGTTGCAACTGCTTCAGCCCAAAAATGTTTTGGTAACGTCCTTCCATTTAATAAAGCTCTTGCACATTCTTGTAAGGTTCTATTTTTGCGTTCTACACCTCCATTTTGTTGTGGAGTTCTAGGAAACGAAAAATTATGGAATATTCCCTTTTTCTTACAAAAATGTTCGTAGGCTTTATTTTTGAATTCACCTCCATGATCACTTCTTATGTTTTTTATTTTCGCTTTTTAAAATTTTGAATTCTCTTGACAAAAATTTTGAAATTGTCAAAGGTATCACTTTTATTTTTTATAAAAATAGTCCAAGTATATCTAGAAATATCATCAACAATTACAAACACATATCTACTACGATTAATGGATTGTACTTATGTTGGTCTAAATAAATCCATATGTAGTAATTCAAGTGGTTGTAAAGTTGAAATAACCTTTTTAGATTTGAAAGATGACTTAGTTAATTTTCCTAACTGACATGCATCACAAATATGATCAATTTTAAAATTCATTTTTGGTAGACCTTTTACTAAATCATTTTTAGAAAGCTTGTTTATAGCTTAGAAGTTAATATGACAGAATCGTTTGTGCCATAACCAAGGATTATTTTCTTTGGCTATTAAATACATATCTGAATTATGATTTATTTTCATATTCAAAACATAGATATTTCTGTCTCTATTTCCTTCAAAGATAAGATTTTGATCAAAAATACAGCATTTGTTTTCAAAGAAAGTAATTTTGAATCCTTTGTCACACAATTGGCTGATACTAAGTAAATTATGTTTTAGATTTTTGACTAGTAAAACATTTGAAATAAGAGGTAAATTTGAAATACCGTTGTTGCTCACATCGCCTTTGCCGATGATATAACCTTTGGAGTTGTCTCCAAAGGTGAGGGAGCCTCCATCCGAGTAAGTAATATTTGATAGCATATCTTTGTCTCATGTCATATGTTTTGAACAACCATTGTCTAGTATCCATTTTCCTCTTTTCTTGAGTGGGACTTACAAAAAATATGAGATAACATTGGTACTGATTTATTAATGGGGTCCTAAGAGTTAAATCTTACGAAACCAAACCCAAGAGGGCTTAGTATCCCATTTAAAAATGTAATCCTTATTTTTATGAACAGTTTCTAAAAAGGTGTTTATATATTTCTTCCTAATCAAACTATTGTTTATTTTAGGAATCCATATTTTTATAGTTTTCAAATTTGTCCTTTTTGAATTTTCTTTAGTGATTGTGAGTTTAAAATCAATTCTGCTTTTATTTTCTTTTCTAGATGGAGCTATTGACTTCTTAATATAACCTAACCCCTTTTTACTTGACATTGAATGAGAATTTTCAATAATTTTGAACAAATTTTCTCTTTCTTTATTAAAGTTAGAAACATTTTTAGTAATATTCTCTAACTTACGTTTTAGAGCAGTATTGTCTAGTTTAAGTAATTTTACTTTTGTTTTTAACTCGTGATTTTTAGAGACAAGAACATCATTCATTTCTTTTTGAGTTTCAATTTCTTGACTCAATAAAGTAAGTTGAGAATTAGCATTAGAGACTGATTCTTGAAGTTTTTCAAGTTCTTCCTCTAGTATTTTCTTCTCATCTTTAAGCATATCTCTTTCGAATTTTGCTTTGTTCTGATTTTTGCGAGCTTCTCTATATTTTCTTTTGAAACTTTTTAGGGTGTTCAAAAGTTCTGAATTGATTTCTATTAGATCATCAAAAGTAAGATCACTAACCTCATTTTCTGTGGCCATGAAGCATACATTTGATTGTTTATTTTCATTATCACTGTCGCTATCTGATGATGAGGAACCTGAGTCATCCCACGTGACAGAGAATGCTTTCTTTTTGTACCTTTCTTTTCTGCCCTTGTTGGAATAACTCTTCTTTAGTTCTGGACAGTTTTTGTAGATATGTCCATTCTTGTGACAGTTATAACATTCTAAAGCTGATGCAGATGGTTTGCTTGAGAAATTCTTTTTATCATTAAATCTGTTATTCTTTCGATACTTTAAGAACTTCTTGAAATTCTTGGCAATGAATGCTAAATTCTCATTATCTGAATCTTGGTTCTCTTCTTCTTCATCCCGAAAAGCTATGTTCTTTTTGTCTTGTGCCTATACTATTTTAGCCTGTAAATTAACTTCATAAGACATTAGATTTCCTATCAACTCCTCTGGTTTTATGGTAGAGATATCTTTAGCTTCTTCGATAGCTAAAACTTTTCTCTCCCATTCATCCGTGAGTGAGTTGAGGAGTTTTGACACAATATCAAAATTTGTATACTTTTCTCCTAGTACTAACAATGAGTGATATATGTCTTGGAATCTAAAGTACATATCATTTATAGACTCTTCTTGTTCCATTCTAAAGCTTTGAAACTGATTTTTGAACATGGAGATTTTTCTTTGTTTGACTTTGTTAGTTCCTTCATGAGTGATTTTAAGCGTTCTCGATATTAGCAAGATATCAGATAACTGTGTAACGGTTATAAGAAACCTTGCTCCGATACCAAATGAAAGTATGTGTGGATCGATAGGTATGGAATATATATTAAACTAAGTTCTGAAGCAGATAAAAGCAGTAAAGTAAATAAGAGTAAGCACACCAGGAATTTTTATACTGGTTCGAACTCCCATTGTACGTCCAGTCCCAGACTGACTTCTGGCTTTAACTAACAATACCCTCACTTAACCCGAAGGAATAGGTCTGAGCAGTAGAACAGACACCTGAGCAATAGAACAGAATTTTTTCCTCAGCAGCCGAAGCGAACATTCCCTCACCTGAGCAGCAGAACATGACTTAACAGAATATAAAAGTAGTTGACTCAATGTGTTCTTGATAACACTGATTTGTCTTTAAGATTACAAACTTCCTATAATCAATTCCTTAAGTATATAAAGAGTATGTGAAGATTTGAAAGGAAGAATATTGTTAAGAATCAAAGTATATGAAATATAATTCAAAGATTCAAAGTAATGAAGAATATGAATGCACTAGAATAATCACAAGAGAGAATAGAAAGAATTAGAATCAGAAATCATGATTATGAAGTATGTGATAACTTCTATATATAGTTTTCAGAGAGATGCAACTCTTAGTGAAGAGTTTCAGCCAAGAGAGGCATATTTTCACGAAGTGCAACTCTTCATGAAAGAAGATGTCCATTCAGAATTATGACAGTTGAAGCTCGATCAGTCGATTGGTCGATTTTGATCAGTCGACTGAATTTGAACATTTTAAAAATATTTGATCGTTTTAAAAATAGAAAAAGAGTACACTATTATGCATATGCACAGTCAGTCGACTGGGCATGCTTTTTAGCCAGTCGACTGGCTGTGCATATAGTGCACAGTGAACTTTGTTTTTAAAGAAACATAGAAAACTAGAAAACTTGAGGATTGGTTTTAACATATGTCTAAGACTCAACACGTATAATAATTACTTTAAGCATAAAGTTGTAGTCTTGATCCTCTGATGTCTTCGTTTTGTCATGTATGAGTGCATATTCTTCTTTAGCTTCTGAATCGTCTTGTCATGAATCAAAACTAATGATTCAACAGAATTCACCATCTACTCATGAAATCACCTGCAAGTATTTGAAAATAAGTTTTTACTAGGAATTTACATCTAATCCTTATGTCAAATATTAAGTGAATACTCATACCAGACCCTAAAGTCTGACCTATTTGATTGCTTGCATCATTTGGGTGTCTCATATATGTGGGTCAGCTTAGGGATTGCATACGGGAAATAAAGGAACTAAATGTTGATATTCAGTGAAGAAAATGCAGAAGAAGGAGCTCTCAAATATAGTTAGTTATAATATGAATCAAAGCTCTTAAATATGAGCCATCATCTACATATGCCTGAAATGTAATAGAGCCTAAAAGTGCATTGTTGGTTAGAATTGGTGAAAACTGATGTATCAAAGATGCAATTGTCAGTAGTGAATGGTTGCAAAATGATGTAAGAACCAAATATTTTATGTTTGCAGCTGAACTGGACTAAATATTAAATGAGTTATTTAATGGCAAAAGTCGATCCAAAATGTGTAAATTTTATGTGAAGTGTATATTTAATTTGAGCTATCAATTTCACTAAATTTATTCATGGTGAGTAAAACTATATATGTATGGATTGCCTTTGTTGAGTGTTGCAGTGTTAAGTCAAGAAATATTGATACAAAATGGTTTCTAAAAATTAGCATACTGGCTTCTAACACACACAGACATATATATTTACTTTTCAGTTTTAAATTCATAAACAAGCAAATAAACATGTGCAAGGCAATGTGAACCAAAAGGCTATTATCCTGTAGTGCATGAAGTGAAGGTAGTGGAATTCCACATGTCCTTTAGTAAAGGTATTGTTATATATTTATATGAATTAAGCTAAAAACTTAAGAAAGATAGCAAAAATATTTTATGCAATGAAAAGTACATTTGCTGTCATGTGATTTATTTTCATGGTTTGGCTTAACATAAATGTTTTTGCTACGTTTATAGATTAGTTTGTTTTAACTAATCAAATAAGTTTTGCTTAAGTAAATTCCACAAATGCTAGCAAAAGAGATCTATATATCATCACATATATGGATTACATATTAGGTTTATATATTTATATCAATCGGAGTTTGATCCTGGAATTAAAAGAATTTTTTTATGAAAGCAAGTGACCCTGTATACATTTTAATGTATACCAATATGCTTACTTTATTTTTGTGTGAAATTTTTTGGGGTTACTTCAAAACTATCCGATTACTATAATCTGGATGTCTAAGCGATATTTTCCTATCCTGGAAAAATATCCTAGCATTCGACTCACTTAACCAATCCATCCCAAGAATAATCCCAAACCCCACAAAGTCAAACACACGCAAACTGCAAACAAAAGTATGACCTAACAGGTCAAATTCTAACTGATCACATCTCAACCCTAGAGTTGTATACCCTCCTACTGGATTTGCAACCTGTAAGGGAGTAACTAAATATGTGGGTTCTAGGTTAAGCATATTTAACAAACATCTAGATATAAAAGAATGCGATGCACCGGTATCAAATAAAATGCTAACAATCATACCATGAATCTGTAGCATACCTCCCAAGACTGCCTTTCCTTTTTCCTGGGCTGTTGGCTTAGATGCAGTAGGCTCCAATGCATACACCTTGCCTTTTCCATCCTTAGTGGGCTCCTTGCATTGGCTCTTATAGTGGCCTATCTGGTCACAGTTGTAGCACCTGGCATTCTTCCTTCCAGCCGCTTCCTTTGCTTTCCCAGCACGACACTCATTAGCAAAGTGCCCCTTCTTGTCGCACTTGAAACAGACAATCTTAGACTTCCCTTTCTTAGCTGCTTCACCCTTCTGAGCAACCTTCTTAGGAAAGAACTTCCACTTCTGATTCTGCCCGAGCTGGACTTCTTTAGCCTTACTCTTCTAAAGAGAATCAAGCAACTCCTTATGCCTTAAGGCCATCTCCCCAAAAAAGTCAGAAGGATCTCTAATATGAGGCAATGTGTCCCTAACTAACTGGGGCTTCAACCCCCTGATGAACTTCTCATTCCTCTTCATAACTATATCCACCAAAGCATACCTATATCGGGCCAACTCCTCGAACATTCTAGTATACTCCAAAACTAACATCTCCCCCTACTCTAACTCAGCAAACTTCCTGATTAGAGCTGACTGTGCCATTGCTGACATGAACCGCTCCTGGACCTCTCCATGAAGTCTTCCCAAGTCATAGTTTCCTCATCCACTTCCACGGTCACACTATTCCACCAGAACAAAGCAGCTCCCTGAAGCTATCTAGATGTCAATCTCCTCTTCTGCTCATCATTGAGCCCCATATCTGCAAAAATCCTTTCGCACTACAACAACCAATTCTCTACCTCAATGGCATCCTCTGTTCCGACAAACGATTTCCCTCCAAGCTTGGTGTAATCTCCACTCAGCTTAGCATAATGGTTAACTACCGGAACTTTCGAAACCCCTGATCCTGTAGCATTTCCTCCTAATACTCCAGTAGCAACTCGCGCCTGCACCATATTATAGAAAAACTGATACATAGCTTCCATTCCAACCTGCGGGACTTCAGCACCACATTCTTTGCTTGTTCCTAACCTTGACCACTTCTCACATTAGGCCTAGAATTCCCATCGGTGCCTTCCCCTCTTGGGTTAATTCTTCCTCTTCTACCTTCCATATCTGTATCTAAACCTTATGAGATACAAAACAATAATAACCTAACATGGATAGGAGACTAGAGATAAAGCTTATGCTTATATATAACAAATACAAGTATGCTACTATAGCGTTATCACATACCCTAATCTTACTCTAATTCCTTAGGATTATGTTTTAAAAACCATTTTTATTTTTAAGTTTTTCATAATCCACGCTCTCATACCAATTTGTACCATCCCGTATTTGGAGGCCAAACGATAAGTGCTACAGATGCTGCAATCATCCATAGAATTAACTTGTGGTGATAAAATACGGTAATGGTAATGGTATCCTTAATATCAGAAGCACATGAATATGAACAAAATCACATATTTCAAAAAACAACATTTTGTCGATTACTTTTCAAAACAATAATTCATATCCATGTTACATAATCCGTTAACGTTTCCCAAGCAATGAATAAATATATCATTACAAAAATATGCCAAGAGCGACATTGATGATACCCCCTTGATTGATCAAAGTAATGTTTTTATATCTGATTTATTGTACACAAAGGAATCAAAACAAAATGAACCTCCAAAATAGCTATCCATCAGCCACCTGCTCGTCTCCAAAAGCTTTATTTGCTAAAAAGACATAAACCTAAAAACCATAATCCTCGGCCTGCCCAAATCAATTTTGAGTACCCGAGAGTTTAAGGGGAAACAAAATTTTTGAGTCAGACATAAATCTTGGTGTGAATCTGTTACATCTCAATTTATTGATATTAAGTGAGACCACGCCGCTTAGCAGAACGAGTTTTCCCTCACTAATATCCTTTTCAAAACATATATTTGCAATCCTTTCCTACAACCAAACTAGTTAATCAAACTGATTATATCAAAATAGAAATATCCTTTATGCCAATAAATAGACTATTTGTCCATAAAAAGTAATATGTGAACTATCTGCCCATAATATAATAGCAAGGTCCATTATGCTGCAAATGGACTATCTGTTCATACAACTTGGCTGACTTTCCAAAACTGGACTAACCATCTGAAATCTAAGCTAACTGCCTGCAAAATGGACTAACTGTCCGAATTATTTTTTTAGGGTTAACTACCCTTTAAATTTTCCTTGAAAACCTTTTTAAAATGATTTAGTCCTTTAAATCATATATATACAGGGAAAATATATCTTTAGCTTTAGTCTAAGCCATTTTGCCATGTTATATATACTTTACGCAAAATAATGTTGATGAGATTTAATAAGGATAAACTATCCGTCTGAAACAAGTTAAACCCTTTTTAACTTGAAAATACTTAGGCTACATTGCATATTCAATACTTTCGAAACCTTTATTTGAAATGGTTAAACCACCCTTTCGAAACCAAAGAAGGTAACCCCTTCAAAAACATTAAAAGACCCATTCGAAACCATTAAATATTGCCTTCGAAAACATTGGAAAAACCTTTCCTTTCTTTTCTCCGAAAGCTTCAAAATATCAAACATCCTTCTTTAAAACCTTTTATACATTGCCTTTCGAAAACATATGAAAAACCTTTCCTTTCAACCATTTCGAAACCCTGGGGAACCACCCCTTTCGAAACCATTTAATAAAACCTTTCAAAACAGTCAAAACTCAATCCTTTCGAAAGCACTTTGGGTTCAATTTAGAATATGTAGAAAAATATTGGTGAGTCTCTCTATCCATTCTACATCTTTTGGTTATCTTATTTTTAGTTTGAGTCTTGTTTTGATCTCTTCTATTTGCTATCCTGAAATCAAAGTTAGGGTTTTGAACATGATTTGGTGAAGATTGGCGGCTGGCAAGGTTAGGGAATGTTCTAGAGTTAACAGCAAGGAGTAAGGTGACTGGCACTCACCGCTGTATCTAAATCTTACGATTTAGTGTCTATGAACTATTGTATGAATATGAATTTGATGAATTATGAATGTCTAAGTTAATTTAGAGATGCATTTCCCTAAAACCTTTCTTATTGATTGCTCATACATTAGTGTATGTTGATATTGGTGATCGTAGTAGGTTGCATGTTATACTTTGGGTGTTTAGCGATGTAAGAAAGTGAGTGATTACTTATTGTATAGCAAAATAGTTTTTCATGCTAAGTTTTAGTGTTGTTTCGATACCTATAGTTGTTTGTTGCTTGCATATGATTGAATTGTTGAAATTCGCAAATTTGTGTGCTGAAAATTATTTGTGAAAATCGCTGTAGTAAAACAGCAATATCTTAGTGTAAAGCGATCGGAATAAGTTCAATCTTTTTGTGCTAGAAAGAAGTTTCAATAGGCTACAAGTTTTCTTTTGAGCATTTTTGGAAGTACTGCACTTAATATGGTCTAAATTGAGTTTGAAATTGATGTCATTGCACAGCCATATAAAAAAATTTCTAAGTTAATACCTGAGAGTAAAATGGACATAACTTTTGATTGTTGAATCCAATTGTTTTGAATCTTTTTGCAGCAGAAAGATAACCCGCTAAGGAAGAACTTTTGTTTTATTCAGTTTCTCAGATTTTAAAGATTTCTTGCTCGAAATCAGATTTTTAACAAAGTAAGAGTCTCTGCCCTGTCAAAAATTTCTGAGCTAAAACATTATTAGTAATTTAAGCATAACATTCTCAATTCTTATTGGATTTTGATAATTCTTAAAGTTATGAAAGCATGGAATTTGTGCTATATCTTTCATGTTTTTTGTTTTGCATAATTTTGAAGTTTAAATGGTAAAAAACTCGTTTATTGTTGCTGGCCTCTCAATGAAAAGCTATGTCAATAAATTTAAATTTCATAAATTATTTTGGCTAGAATTTTTTCGTTACTTATCGAAATTTGATAATTTTGAAGTTCTTTAAAGCTTAGACTTTGTTTTACAATTTTCATGTTTTACATTTTGTAAATTTTTGAGATTTATATATTTATGTCATCAAAATTGAAGATCTTTAAATCCTAAATTTGAGCTAAATGAAATAAATAGATATGTATATCAAAATTTATTTAGAAGCGTAATTAAATATGGTTCTAAAATATGGTTTTGTGAATAATCTAACATATGGAAATTTGAGACAACTTTATGTATATAAGTAAAATCTTGGAATGATTCAGAGTTATGGAATATTTTAGCAAATCCGTGAATATTTTTATAAAGTTAAATAATGAATGGATTTATGAAAAATTATAATATGTGTTTTAAATAATAAACTCAAAGGAGAAAAATGTTTGAGAACCATAATTCTATAAATTTAAGAAGTACTAATAATCGACTTTATGTCATCGATTAGTTTAAAGGCTTTTGAATAATGCTTCTACGAATATGGTATAACTCATTAGATAGAATGTTTGAGTGGAACTTACTAGCCCATTAGCGAATACTCAAATTTCACCGAGTAGTATGAGATTCCTTGGTTAAATTCATGCGATTGCTATTCGGAAGCATTTTACACTTTTGAGTTGTATTCTCTTCTTGTATGCGACGAGTGGTTGCTAGATCCTTAAGAAATGTAGTTCAGGTTTTTCGGTGGTATCCGTAATAAGTGATATTTATAAGCTTTTAGCAAATACTTGGATTCCACCATACGGTATGGGACGTATTGGTTAAGTTTTAGTGATTACTGAAGGTGACAATATTTGGCACCTTAGAGTTTACTCTTTTTTGGTGTGCAACAAGTGGCTGCTAGATCCTTAAGAAGTTTATTCATGGATTTCTTTTCGAACATAATAATATAATAATATTAAATAAATTTAGAGTTATCGAGTCATGGTTTCTATGATCACTTTGATCGGTATGGACTATCCTTGAGATCATTCTATGATTCTGTGTTCCTGGTCTGAGTACGATCCTTGGTATCAGATCGGTTTCGAGTGATAATAATTTTTTTGTTTGTTTGCCGCGGGTTTTGAGTACAATCATTGCGATTGTTTTGGACGATCATTACGATCGATTTGGATTAAGATCTCTTGGATTCTAGATATTAGGATTATGTGACTATTCTATGTTAGTGAAATAAATATATATTCTTGTATCTTATGATAGAAGTTAAGTTAATTTGGCTATTTTTTGTTCAGTGACTAGTTCGTGTTTGTGACATAAACTTATAACCTTGTTTTGAGTTAATCATTTATATTTGCGTACATAGAGATATTGTGTTTGTTCTTTGAATTCAGCGTTTAGAGACTAATATGTGTTCGTGACTTAAATGTACAACCATGTGCCTTGTTATGAACTCTAAGTTAAATTAATTCCCGTGACTCGTTATTTCATGGATATCTGTATTTACTTATATCTTGTTTATTCTTCTGTTAGATTATGTTCTCACCCTATTAGATATTTATGTATAGTCTGATGCGGGTGTTATTTTGCTTGGGCCAACCGAGACTTTTCAAGTTATAGGACAAGTTGACCTTTTGATGTTTGGGATAACAAGGAGATAAACACTTTTGACTTTTTAGTTTATCTCATTTAGGAAATTTGTGAATATGTTTATAAGATGTACAATTGAGATTAGAGAATTGTAAAACTGTATAACAATTGAGTTTAGTATATCATTTTGCAAACTCAAATTTTTTATATGTATAGTTGAGATTTATTCTGCTGTGATCTATGATTGTTATTTACATGATATGTTATTCTGATTCTGAGACATCGGTGTGTCTATTGTTTTGTATTAATATTGCACACGTCATATTCAGTTCAGATATTAAGTGAAAATGTATAAATGATGTGTTAGTCTTAGTATAAAGATATATTCACACTTGATCGCCTTTAACAAGCCGTATTCTTCGGATTAGCAGACGACATTACTTGTAATGTTCTTTGCTAATCTGGTCATCTTGGTGGGGTTGTTACAATAATCCTTATAATCCAGATGATCTGACCCTCTCTATTTCCCTACTCCTAATATAGGCGGTATCTAATCCATCATTAGCAATGACAAAATTAGTATTCCTAGCTAACTGACATAACTTACTGGTGGATAAACTACCTAGAGCATATGAAGAATAAGTTCTGCCTCAAACAGAAGCCATACACGAGCCTTAATTCGTAGTGCCACTCATAGCACTCGAACCAGGTAACTCATCCAAAAATGAAGAATGACTGTTACAGACTCTTACACTACGACGAACAACACCTTTGACAGCAACTGATTTCCTATGCCTACTCTCTAAGTCGACGAAGATAAAAATGATGCTTTCATGTCAAAATTAAACTCGCTAACAACGACTGGAGAAATGCTTGTTGCGCATTGTAATACATCATCTACAATATTACCACCCGTTGAGCCAACAACGCTAGAGTTTACAACATTACCATTAACTAATTTTGAATTATTTTTTCTTTCTTTGTACTCATCAATCCCAGGAGCACCAGACTTAACATTATTGCAATTCACTGCATGTAAGATATTAGTAGCATGAGAGGATCACCATCATCAGCCTGAATCTCCACTACCTCAGACTGAATCTCCACTACACCAGAGTCTAACAAATTTCTCACATCCACTTCCTCAAAAACCCCAACCTCATCATATAAACGATCACCGTTAATAACAACATCATTATTTTTGTGCATACCATCTCCATCTATTAGTGCCAAAATTTGTCACTAACACCCAAATCCAGATGAAAGCACCAAATCACAGTCATAGATCACAGATAGAATGTATGTAGATAGTATAAATATGAAGAATAGTTAAAATAAAAAAGAAATCAGTAATAATAAAGGATTTATAGTGGTTCTACTGACTCTAGCCTACGTCCACTCCAGAAATTTTCTTTTTATTAATATCAAAATCAAGTACAATTACAATCTGGAGTTTTCAAAACAATAATTGCAGAGTAGCCTCAGTGGAGAAGAGGATGGAGAACAGAATCAAGATCCCCTTTTCTAAAACCCTACTTGTTGTATTTATAGGAATAACTGAGATACAGGGCTTTTTGAATAGTTCGGGCCCATCAAGACCATAGCCGATCCTAAATTCATCACTACAACTGTTCCCTTGCTAGAATTTTTTCGACTTGAAGTAAACATAGCATTGGCCCGAAGCACGATCGTCCTCGACTCGAAGTAAACGAAGCTGGGACTCAAAGCAGCATACACGCCGATCCCCTTTCCTTTGATATACCGACCCAGAGCCTACAAATGGCCGACCCAGAGAAAGTATGTAACTGGCTCGGAGTTCGTAACTTACCGACCCAGAGCAGAGATAGAGGTCGACCCAATTACTCTTCCTATGCTGACCCCATGTTCACCAATCTAGAACCAATCCACCAACCTGAGCATGTTCAAGTATTGATCCGAGTATAATCCTGTACCGACCCCGATCCACTCGACCATGCTGATCCGCTCCATCATGACCGAATCACCTTCCTACCGATCCACTCCATCATACCGAACCACTTCAACATGCTGATCCACAATCCATCTCTATAGACGTCCCGAGGATTTCCATACACCGACCCGGGTCCATCTCGGAGCCAAGCAAGCACCGATCCATCCAAATGTCGAACCATCTTCAGTGCCGACCCGCTACAATCACCGATCCACTCCAATCACAGACCCACACCACCACCATGAAAGTGATTACTTTGTGGCTAGTTATCACTTAGGATCGTGTAATATGAAGTATTATGTTAGTGCAGAGATATAATCTAAACAATAGATAAAGTAAATGAAATAAGCACACTAGGACTTTTTACACTGCTTCGAACTACCCGTTTTACGTCCAGTCCCAGACTACACTCTGGATTTAAACTCTAAAAACCCCTCTCTTAACCCGAAGGAATAAGTATACAATACCCGAGCAACCGAACAGGATTTTTCCGCCTCAACAACCGAAGAGGACTTTTACTGCCTGAACAACAGAACAGGACTTTATCGCCTGAGTAACCTAATAGGATTTTAATTACAAAGTAGATTGTCTTGACCTTCTGTGTTCTAATAACATGGATTTGTCACTTGTAGTACACCCTTTCTATAATCTTTTTCTCAAGTATGATGTGTATAGTTGTGGGCATATTAAGATTAGGAAGTTTCAAATTGCTTTAGAAATATAGAATTGTGATTGTAAGCAATGAATGTATGAATTCAAGAGAGTAGTTGATTTAGAAAATATGATTTAAGTATAAGCAAGTAACTGAATTAATTTGATCTTGAAATTCATGTATATATATATATATAGTAGTTAAGGAGTCGCAACTACTGGTAAAGAGTTCTTAATGAATAGAAATGGCTGTAACTCTTCGCGAGGAAGAAGGTTATTTTGAAAAGTAAGTGTGTTTTCAAAAAAAAATAGCAGTTGGAACCAGGTCCGTCGACTGAGAAAAATCGACCAGTCTACTAAATATTTAAAGATAATGTAAAATAGTGCAAATTTGTGTAATAAACATGATCAGTCAACTGGGAGTTTTCGGTCAGTCGACTGAATTTGAAAATATAAACGTGTATACACATGTGCTCAAGTTCAATAGGCTGTTTATAGATATTCAGTCGACTGAATGACTTTGTTCAGTCGATTGAATTCTATTGATAATCAAAAATCACCGTAGCTCATTTGGTTAGAGCACTTGCCTTCTAAACTAGTGACTTGGGTTCGTGCCCTGCTCCATTCCTTTTTTTGAAAACTTGATTTTGATTAAAATATGCATGCAAGTTTATTTTAATGTGAATGATGATTCTTGAGGAAATATTTTAACAAAGCACTAAACTAGACTCTATATACATATTTGATGACTCTTGTTAAAATATTTTGAGTCGTTGAGTCCGGATGTTGTCGTAGTCGTAGATTCGTGATTGTTGTTTCATGTCAGCAATCAAAACCTATGATCCAACATTCTCCCCCATTTTGATGATGACAACTCTATTTGCAACAGACGAATCTTCGACAAGCTTTTTTGACCTATCTCTCCCTCTTAATATATTCCTTTAATTAGGCTATAGATTTCTCCCCCTGAATCTATGCTATATATTCCTAATCTTTTCTCCCCCTTAATCTGTATATGCATCATTTATTCCTACGAATAGTGTTAGAGCAATATCTTTCTCCCCCTTTGTCATCAAAAAAAGAAGAGTTTATATGATCACATAAGTGTGGCCACAGAACAATATATAACAAAATAATCATTACCTATAATGTAAGGTATCGGAAAAAAAATTAACATTTAAAGCATGCGATAACCAAGGTTCTTATAATTTCTTAATTTTTAGGAAACCATACCCATTTGGGTGTGGTTGAACCTTTATAAATATAGTTTTCATTACAAATCACATTCTTATAATAGTTTCTAATATAAAGTTGCTTATCACGATCAATCATATTAGCTGGAATCTATATCTTAATACTATTATTCATCAGCTTAGTACTTGAAAGATAATTTCTATTATTTCTACACAAAATATTATTATGATTAAAAGTGGTTTTAGAACTATCTTTGTTACTAGTACTATCATTATAGAAACATTAATTTTTCTATACAAGAATGCATATCTAGTACTATTTTTGCTTTTAGCTTGTTTATAGCCTAAACCGCTTTTATCACTGTGAGCTTTAGAATTCGTAACTAAGGAAGATAAGATATCTTTACCTTTGTTAAGATTTATGATTTTTGTATTTAATCTTTCAAAATTTGCTTTAGAATCACAAACTTCTTTTTGAAAAATATTATTATTAACTTTTAAAATCTCACATTCTTTAGATAACTCTAGATTCTTTTAATTAAAGCTTCATTCTCTTTTTCAAGAGACAAAATTAAAGAACTAGAATTATTTAAAGAATTTTCGAAAAATGATTTTTTATTTTGCAAAACATTGATTTCCTCCAAAAGATCATTGTTTTTATCTTCTAATTGCTCATTTTCTTTTTGTAGGAAATCTTTTTGTAAAATAAGTTCTTCTACAGTATTTCAAAACATTTAGTTTGTTTTACCAAAAATTTATTTTCCTCTTTTAAATTGGTAGTTTCTTGCTCACAATCTTTTAACTTAGCTAAAGCAATTACATTAAATTTATTCAAAGTTTTACAATCTTTTAATAATTCATCATGTTAATAGAAGATCTTTATATAAAGAATATAAGAATACTGATTGTGATCAGAATTTAGCCATGAAGCATTTGTTTGTTTGCTCCTATGATTTTTCTTTATTGCTCTTTCTCTTCTTATTGCCTCGACTAGATCTCTTTGTAGCCATTTATTCTATGATGTTGTTATGATCTCTAGAATCCAGGCTCTGATACCAAATGAAAGTGATTACTTTGTGGCTAGTTATCACTTAGGACCATGTAATATGAAGTATTATATCAGTGCAAAGATATGATCTAAACAATAGATAAAGTAAATGAAATAAGCACACCAGGACTTTTTATACTGGTTCGAACTTTCCGTTCTACGTCTAGTCCCAGACTACACCCTAGATTTAAACTCTATAAACCCCTCTCTTAACCCGGAGGAATAGGTATACAACACCAAAGCAGCCGAATAGGATTTTCCGTCTTAACGACCGAAGAGGACTTTTACAGCCTGAACAATAGAACATGACTTTACTGCCTGAGCAACCGTACAGGACTTTGATTACAAAGTAGATTGTCTTTACCTTATGTGTTCTAACAACACAGATTTGACACTTGTAATACACCCTTCCTATAATATTTTCCTTAGGTATGATGTGTATTGTTGTGTGTATATGAAGATTAGGAAGTTTCAAATTGCTTAAGAAATATAGAATTGTGATCGTAAGCAATGAATGTATGAATTCAAGAGAGTAGTTGATTCATAAAATATGATTCAAGTATAAGCAAGTAACTGAAGTAATTTGATCTTGAAATTCATGCGTATATATAGTAGCTAAGGAGTTGCAACTGCTGGTGAAGAGTTCTCAACGAATAGCAATGGCTGCAACTCTTCGTGAGGAAGAAGGCTATTCGAAAAGGAAGTGTCTTTTCAAAAAAATAGCAGTTGGAACCAGGTCATTCGATTCAAAAAAATCGACCAGTCTACTGAATATTCAACGATAATGTAAAACAGTGCATATCTATGTAATAAACATGATCAGTCGATTGGGTGTTCTCGGTCAGTCGACTGAATTTGAAAATATAAACGTGTATATACATGTGCACATGTTCAATAGGCTGTTTATACATATTCAGTTGACTGAATGACTTTGTTCAGTCGACTGAATTCTATTGATAATCAAAATCACCATAGCTCATCTGGTTAGAGCACTTTCCATTTAAACTAGTGACCAGGGTTCGAGCCCCATTCCATGCATTTTTTGAAAACTTGATTTTGATTATAATATGCATGCAAGTTTATTTTAATGTGAATGATGATTCTTGAGGAAAGATTTTAACAAAGCACCAAACTAGACTCTATATACATATTTGATGACTCTTGTTAAAATATTTTGAGTCGTTGAGTTCGGATGTTGTCGTAGTCATAGATTCATGAATTAGGTTTTGATTGCTGACATGTAACAACCTACCGATGCATACCACTACCGACCCAGTTCACATGACCGAACCACCTTCCTACCGACCTAAAAACTTCACAACACCATGAATCACTCGAAACAAACTCCATGAAAACTCAAAGCAAACCTGGGTACGACTCGAGGTAAACCCCGGATGACTCACGACAACTCAACTTTTGTCAAAACCCATATTTAGAGTATCCCATGACTTTGGTCCATCGACTATGCCGAACCGCGACTTCACAATCATGATTATCATCCATGATTGACTATCTATCCATCTAGTTGACTAAAACCATCGTATTCCAGTCTCGACAAATGAACAGTCGATTTAGTTAAATCCTCATGTCCACGGCCTTGCCAAAAGGCAGGTTAACATTTGCCTCCCGAAATATGCCTTGCCATTGGAAGGTGTGTTTTGAACAGCCTCAAATCCGATACCCAAAGTCCACGTTACATTCATTACCAAGAAATTCCATCCAAATCCGATAGTTTACTCCATGACTGTTCAAAGTCGTTATCCAATTTCGAATCCATCCCTAATCCATTAACCGAATCCATGTTCTTTCCGGTTCATTTTATCCGAGTCCGGGAATCTCCAGGTCCTGTGGTATAAATCAAGGATTATTTCGGGTCCAAATCCTAGGCCGGGACCTCACCGGATCCTAAAACCAATATCCGAGACCTCGTCGGTTGTAAATCCTAAACGAAAATCCGAACCCGATAGTCGAGCTCTAATCCATCGATATCCAATAACCAATAATTGATTCATGACCTCTCCAGGTCGATATCCAAGTCTGGGGCTGCTCCGGGTCCATGCCTAAACCCTTAGCTATTCATAGCCAATATCCAAATACGTAACCTCGCCGAGTTCTTGCCAAGCACAACCTACACCTGAAGACTCGTGTCAAGTAATACCATGGTGTTCCTAGTTCAGTGTCCCTGAACGTTGAGCAATGCCATGGCTTAAGTCCTAAGATGAATCCTGGTCACTCCGGACCATTACCGAGCATAGTCCATACTCGACGGCCAGGAATAGTAACCGATGGAAAATATGAGGACTAAGTCCTAGGCCGAATCCTGGTCTTTCCTGACCCTTGCCTAGCATAGTCCATGCTCCATGACCTTTTAGCCAAAAACTAGACATAAAGTCAACTAAAATCCAATATGAAATCCAAATTCAAACCAGAAAACCAGAAATCCATATCAAAAATCCAAACCAAAAGGGAAACGTCCAAACTAGAATCCAAATCAGAAAACAAACAAAACCAGGAGTTCAAACCAAACTCGAAAACCAAACTAGAAAAACCAAGAGTCCAAGCCAAAAGGAAAAACCAATTTCACAAACCAAAGCATCATGGTTTATCATCGTCTCATAACATGCGTAGAGGCCATCTCCGTCCCTGTACATGAGTAAGAGATTTAGTATTTAGCCCAAAGTTTGTTACTTATTCCAAACAATCATGATTAGTTGTTGACCAACCACCATTCCTGGGCCTTATGCCATCGTCGTTCAAGGTCGACGGTGGCTGCTCCTATTTCACTGCCGCATTTCAAATTTCGACATATTGCAGCAACTGACCATTTCGTACATGCTCCTCGATTATATCCTTTAGATGCTGGAAGCTCTTAGTATCATGCCCGTCCAGGTCATGAAAGAGACAGTGTCTTCCTAATGCCCTTTCACGTTTTGAGGGTTCCCTCCTTGCCGGCCTTCGATAAGGAAGGCGATCCTAAGTATCCAAGTATATCTGTTCTAATGTCTCATTCAGTTCTGTGTAAGTGGAGAATTTTGGTTCTCCCCAGTGCTTCTTCTTCCCTTTATCCTTATCTTTACCTGAGCTTTCACTAGACGGTTCTCCATCCTTAACCATATCTACTTCCTTTGACCTCATATCCAAACATGCATCCTTTTTCGATGAAATCACTCAACTTCATGGAAGAAATCTCTGAGATCCACTGGTGGGTTCCATATCAACGATACTTTGAAATCTAAATTATCCCGAACTCCTGACACCGCCGGCATTAGAACCATTGATGGATCCGGCCGATCCACCGAAGCAACTACTACACTAAACCGAGTTAAAAAGTTCTGAGCGATTCTCCCGTGTTTTGCTTCACCGACATTGGTGTCAACACATTATTCGGCTTTTTGATGTAAACTCGGAACTGTTTCCAAAACCTGCCACCAATTCTGTCAATGTTCCAATTGATGCATCTTACAGCTGTCTAAACCACATAGCAGCTATATCGGTCAATTACAGGGTGAAACACCGGGCTATAACCTCATTTGATGCCCCTAGCACTTCCATTTGTCTTATGTACCTCATCAAGTGGTCAGAGGGATCCGTCTTACCGTTGTATACTTCTAGAGTGGGAAGCTTGAAATTGGATGGATTCCTAGCCATCCTGATGTTATGGGTAAATGGGCTTTTGTTTACTCCCTCCAAATCCCTGCTTATCAGACCTTTTTGAATAATACGCCTGATAATGTTAGCCAATCCAACGTTACCAACCAAGGGTTGCACCGCATCTACATTTCCTAACTGCCCTCCATGTCCTCAAGGAAATTCTGGTACATACTCCTCATCATGCACTCTTGTATTACTATTGACGCCGGGTTGCGCAACATCATCTGGTATCCTTCTATGGATTGGTCCAGTATTACCTGGTGGTGTGACACAAGTCTAGGTCCATCCAGACTAATAATTGTTTACTGATTAGGGGCTGTCCCTTGCTGAACCACTCCGTCTACTTGCCTGTTGAGTCCTTCTGATCCATCTCCATGGATCTGAGCTCCTATAGCTCCTACCGTTCCTGCCTATTCAAATTGCCTAAGAAGGGTCTGTATCATTTCCTCTTGCCTTTTCATCGATTACTCTTGATAGAATCCATCATAATCTGCATCTCGTCCCTAGTGATGTAGATGGATGCCTGATCTGATCCAGCCCTAGAAGAGGCCTCTTAACTTCCCTCTTGATTACTTTGTCTCTTTATCAATGGCCTAACCATTGTTCCTCCCAGAATTCGAGTTCCTAAGCCTTTAAATCCAAAATCCAAGCTTTAGAATCCCTGAGTGCTAGCTTTCTTAGTGAAAGCACCAAAATGTTAGCGTCAAAATTGGTCACTAACACCCAAATCTAGATGAAAACACCGAATCACAGTCACATATCATGGACAGAATGTATGTAGAGAGTATAAATATAAAGAATAGTTAAAATTATAAAGAAAGCAGTAATAATAAAGGATTTATGGTGGTTCGGTTGACTCTGGCCTACATCCACTTCAGAAATTTCCTTTTTATTGATATCAGAATCAAGTATAATGACAATCCGGAAACAATAATGGCAGAGTAGCCTTAGTGGAGAAGAGGAAAGGGAACATGATCAAGGTCCCCCTTTTCTGAAGCCCTACCTGCTGTATTTATAGGAAAAACCCGAGTTATTGGGCTTTTTGATTGGTCTGGGGCCATCAAGACCATAGCCGATCCTAAATTCATCACTACAATCGATCCCCTACTGGAGTTTTTCCAACCCGAAGTAAACATAGCATTGGCCCGAAGCACGATCATCCTCGACTCGAATTAAGCGAAGCTGGGACTCAAAGCAGCAAACACGTCGATCCCCTTTCCTTTGATATGCCGACCCATATCCCACAAAATGGCCGACCCCGAGAAAGTATGTAGTTGGCTCGGAGTTTGTAGCTTACCAACCCAGAGCAGAGATAGATGTCGACTCAGATACTCCTCCTATGCCGACCCCATGTTCACAGATCTAGAACCAATCCACCGACCCAAGTATGTTCGAGTATAGACCCGAGTATAATCTTGTGCCAACCCTGATCCACTCGACCATGCCAATCCACTCCATCATGACCGAATCACCTTCCTACTGATCCACAACATCATGTCGACCCACTTCAACATGCCGATCCACAATCCATCTCTATAGCCGACTCGGAAATTTCCATACACCGATTCGGGTCCGTCTCGGAGCCAAGCATGCAATGACCCAATCAAATGCCGAACCACCTTCAATGTCGACCTATTCCAATCACTGATCCACTCTTATCACTGATCCACAGCACTACCGACCCACTTCAACATGGCCGAATCACCTTCTACCGACCTAAAATCTTCACAACACCGACCTGCTCGTGAGCTCCTACCAACCCAGAGCGACTCGAAGCACGACTCAATGTGACCCAAAGCAAAGTCCATGAAAACTCAAAGTAAACCTGGGAATGACTCGAAGTAAACCCCGAGTGACTCGCGACAACTCGACTTTTGTCGAAACCCATATTTACAATATCATGTGACTTTTGTCCATCTATTATGCTCAACCCTGGCTTCACAATCATGATTATCATCAATGATTGACCGTCTATCCATCTAGTTGACTAAAACCATCGTATCCCAGTCTCGATAAAGCGAGAAATTGGTTTAGTTAAATCGGCCTATCTACGACCTTGCCAAAAGGCGGGTTAACACCACCCAGCATAACATTAGACAATTTCAAACTGCTCTCAGCTACTTCATTTAGATCCGCCACCACACCACAAAAATGATCACCGTATATAACCATGCTATTTTAGATAACATCATTTTCCTTGTGCATATCATCATCTAAAACTTCAATAGCCTTATGTACATAAGCACATAATTCACTAGAATCCTGACGCACGTTATCTTCATCCAAACAGCTATATGAAACAATCCAATCATCTAAGACATGAGCATCGAAAATCACTTTCTTTTAGTACCTCCTGCACAAAAATTAACCACTTTACTAACATCTCTAGCACCTAATTCCTCATTCAGACCAACAGAATTAACATTGCACTGTTGAGCCAGATTCTCAACATTATTCTCATATACCAAAGAAGATGAAGGAATGACAATACCGACATCATTACACTGAGAATTCACATCTACTTCTTTGATTAAATCATAATTCTTGCCAAAATCTTCCATTTACTTAAGATAGTCAAAGCTATTAGCAGTGATTAACTCAAAACTTCCTACATCACAAGATTTTTCTTTGGTTTTCTTGCTATGAACATAAACAAAATCACTGTTCAATTCACTCAAACGAAGTGAAGAACCAGAATCCCCCTAGAATGGCTTGCATACCTACAGTCAATTACTGTATCATTGATTTTTAGAGAATGAGGACCCAATCTACGATGTAAAATAGGAGTGTCTAAGAGTAATGGATTAAAGAAATTAAACTCCTCCCTTTGAATTGTAAAATAGATGTCTGAAGCTTCATTAACACCTTCAAGAATGTTCGAATCAACATTATTCCTACTAGCAACTGGCACCATATCAACAACCAAAACATCACCATCTAAAGAATAGATCGATTTCCTAAAATAATCCTCAGGATCTAAAAATTTCTCTCTATAATTTTTACCAATATTAACCGGATTGATCACATCAAAGTGCTTGAAAAATTCCTCCAAGAATTCAATTCCATTTTTCCTCTAAATCCATAGATGATCTAACAATATTCTCTCAAGTTTCATAAATTTTAATAAGAAAAGAAATCCATGTTCAAAGATAGGGAGATTTTTATGCTTGTCAGAAGTGGGATTGAATTTTGCTGAACATTCAATCATTTTATGACCAAAGTGGTCGCACCTAAAACATCTAACAGGGTCTCTACAATCTTTAGCCAAATGAGTATAGTCCCCACAATGAAAGCAAATTTTTCTTCCTTTTCTAGAATAAACCCAATTCTTGAATTTTAATTTCTGGTACAGAGATTATGAAGAAGAATACTTGAATTCTTTAACCACCTGAGCGTAGGTAAGGTTATATGAAGAATAGCAATCGAAAAAAGAATAGGAATTGGGACACTTAGAAAAAAGAGAAAACGAGATTGAGCAAGAAGGATGCGGGATTGAGAAAACTGTTGACGCCATGATTTTGTTATTTGATATGTATAGTTCCTATGAAAATATTTTGATTTAACACCATTAAATTGTGACGTGGATGCTAGAAATTTTGTTGGTTGTATGGATGAATTTGGATGAATTTGTGATTGTAAATGTTGATTTTATCAACGCCTTAATTAAAGCTAGTTATGATTACATTATTAATCATAGTTAATTATGGTTGATTTGATACCACACATTTTTAGAAATCATACGTAATATACTTGGCATAGTTTAGTATCTTTTTCAATTTAGTATAGAAATATGATTCGTTTTGGAAAAGATAGAAATTTTATTTGAAAATGAAAAGTAAAAGATAAAGTTTTAGAATTGTTTGGAAAGGGAAGTTAGCGTTTTGAGATTTTAAAGTTAATGAATTCTAAAGTTTTAGAATGTGAAAAAAGATAAATAGCTTATGATTTAAGAAGTTCAAAAGATCGAAAGTTGAATATTAAAATATGGAATATTTTGGAAATAAAGTGAAAATGGGTTTTTAATGAGTAAAATATTAAAATATTAATTCAAAATGATTATAAATGTTTTATGAATAATAAAAATAATTGTGAAGAATTTTAGGAAAATATTTATAAATAAGTCAAAATAAGGCGCATCGTATAACGGGAGTTCGCGTTTTCATGCCGAAAAGTTAAATGAATGTACATAATAGAAATGGAGTCGGAATTCTTTAAAATAAGAATTTTTCGGATCCTTATAACCATAGTTTTCAAATGAAAAAGAAAATCCATGATTTCATCTTATAGATTTGGAGATATGACCAAATCAAATTTTCAGAAAAATCGTGCTTTTGTAGTTAAGTGACCAAAGTGTAAAATTCTTTAAAATGAATATTTTGAAACGATTAAAAATATGAAATAAATTTGGTAAATATGTTAAAATGTTTTAAAGATATTTGAGCTGTAAACATGGATTTTCGAAGGATAGAAAAGTTGTTTTAATAAAATAAGCTTTTAAAACATTATCCACAACACTTTTCTACAACAGTTTAAATAAACTTTTGAAATATAGATTTAAACTTAACTATTCTTTCTCGAATTATAAATGTCTTTAAATAAATAATTTACCATTTTAAAGATTATTTTAAAGTATTAGTGAGAGTTTAAATAAATGATTAAGAGAAATTGTTTATAACACTTAAACAATATTTGAATTCTTTCCTTAAAATGTATGGAAAGTGATAATAAACCGAGTATGTGGAAATGACTAGTACATTTGTCCCACTTGCGAGATCTAAAAAGGTAAAATGAGATTTGTAACTAAGATTAGGGATGGAGCAACTAGTGCCTTGAACTTACCTGGCCTCTGTTTTCTCTTTGTAGGCGAGGGGTGGAACAAATCGAAAGGAAATCTCGGGTGCTCTAAATGTAAAGATCATATTTGTGTTTTTCCAAAATAAAAAGAGTTAAAGAAGGTTTTAATTGTATAAGGAATACTTTGGTCAAACTCTGTATTAAGGTCTAAGGAAGGAAATTGTATTATCAAGATGAATTTTAAAGGTAATTTTTTGCCGTTACTCCACGAATAATACGGGATGGTATGAAAATTAATCCCGGTATAATTAATCTAATATTTTACTAAATACAAATTGATTTGGATTTACAGTAAATAATGTTTAAGTAACATTATTTTTACCCAGTAAAGAATGTTTCAAAAAAGATGAAATTTTTATTAGATCGGGAATTATGTTTTCCTAAGTAAATGACTTGGAGATTTCTAAAGTTAAAAGGGTTTTGATTAACTAGTTAAAAGTTAAAATGAAAAGAGGCATAAAAAATCCTATATACACATATTCACATTTTTATCGATTATTGGATTTCAAAGAGACCGAGATTGGATTTGGGTGATTCCTATCCAAAAACGACTTCGAACCAGTTTACGTTTTCGAAGTAAAACATGTTGAAAACAAAGATCATCTTTATGATATAGGGTTATTTGCCACCAAACCCTTGGGGAAATTACCATATTATATACTCATGGTGGCAGTAGTGCTCTGTTATGAAAATCTTCGATTTGTAAGGGCTAATTGCTACTGATCCTAGGGGTGATTCCCAAAAAGGATGTGGTAGGAGGAGTGACTTTGGTTTAACTTATTCCTGGACAATTGTTATGGACGAGTGTTCACTTTGCATTCTAGTTCACATTGATTGATCTCTACAAAATGTATCATCTATTTAGTAGCAGAGAAGGAAACTTCTCTTAGCTTAACACCCTTTCTTAAGATGTATGAGCTTAGGAGTTATGCATTTGTAGAAATCAGTTATGTGATTATGGAATGCCAATGTGGCATTCAAAGTGGAAATTGATGTTCAGTGTGAAAGGTAATCGTTAACTCAGGCCTCACACCCGAAAATGGCTGAAATAGGGTAAATGCAGCAAGTCTATATGGTTCGCAACCATTAGGATATGATCATCGCCTTCTAGATATATTTATTTCTACTATGACGTCGGGTTTAAAATTAATGTGGTTTATGCGAAGAGAGCTCTCGGATAGGTCAGTAACAACCGGGGTGATGACATATTCGGTACCACCTAGTTAGAGATAGATCGGTCTTATGTTGGTGGAGGACCATCAGTTGGGCCTCAATACATTGCTCTAGAGATGTACTGCTTGAAGTAGTCCCTAACTGGTCATTTGTTGGAAATCCATTCTCCAATACGAGCTTGCAGTTTTAGTTGTAGAGCCTAGTATGTTGGAATTGAATAATGGTAACAATTTCGGCTATTTGAGTATGTTTGCTTGAAAAGTGATTTCAAAGAATGTCATTAAAAATAATATCAAATGATTTGAGAAATTTTTTCTAGTTATCATAAGGTAGAAACCCATCCGTGTTAATGTGTGGCATGGCCTTATGAGATACTCTTTCTTTTCGAAAGGTTTTTATTACCAATCTCTGATTTATGTAACTGTCTTTTAAGATTCATGTTTCTCACACTGGTTTACCCGACTAATTCGGGTTTTTATTCTCAGATTAGATCTGAGCAGTTTTAGGATTGGCTGAAGACGCTTGAAGTTTCCAAAAGAAAGCTGGAGATCTTCATTAACGTATAGGCGTATTCTATTTTCCACTACATTGTGTGTTGTTTGTTTTCAGCAAGTGTAAGGGCAGGTGTATTATAACTGCCCAAGTTGAATCTAGTTAGACTCTGATATATGTTTTTAAAAAAATTCGTAGTAAAGACTATTGTTCTGTAATGTATGTTATTCCGTTCAAGCAAGATTCTATTATTTTTTCTTTTTCTTTCTACCCTCGATAATCTACCTTTCCGACATTTGGGATTATGGCACATGATTACTGTGGATGTATTAGTGTCGACTTGTAAGGGTTGAAAAGTTTGATTGTCACACTAGATAAGTTACACTATGTTCCGACCATGAAGATGAATACTTGAAGGACAAGAGTGAATGCACTTTGTAGCACAACTACTGATTATTGTTCAAAGATGCATAAGCTCGCCATGATGGTAGTTGGTATAGTGGGAGGAAATTGAGGAGCATAAATGATACATGTTTAATCCCTATTGAACATTGTCATCTTATATAGATCTGTGCTATATTTGTAGGCAAAAGAACTAAAAGTATTTCTCTAAGATGGGAGTAGTGGGCGCTTATCGGTGTTTTGTAAACAGCCGAGCTCAGTGATTTGCAGCTTCCTATATTCTCTTTATATATCTCAAAATGAGTTAGCATCCATTGCAATTACATGTATGGACACTTATATTTTTGAAGAGGTGACTTGTTTACCCCCGCATATGAAGTGAAGTTTTGCACAGATATGATTCACAATGAAAAACCTTATGTTTTACTGATTAGTAAAACAGCTCTGAAGGAGAAGTTTGAATTAGTAGAGAAAACTAGAGATTAGTTGCTGATTAGATAGAAGACTTGTTCAATCGGCTTAGTGGGGCTCGTACATTCTCATAGTTGGATTTAGTTACGGGGTTTCGTCCATTAAGAATGGAAGAGGAAAGTGTATTGGTTACTATATTTAGGACTTCAAATTATTTCTATGAATGGTTAGTCATACAATTCAACCCAACTAATATTCTGTCTTATTAGGTCAAATCGACAAATCGAGTATTCAGAAATGCGTTGTTTTTGAAACTTTTGAATAGCATCATATTAATGCTAACTCTCAAAGTCATTTTTAGTGATCGAACGATAGGTTTTTCGAACAAGTTGTGTCAGAGAATGGTACTACTGCTGACCTGACAAAGGTTATGCAAACCAATATTGAAAGAAATTAGATAATGCAATTGAGAAACAATGATTCTTAGTTTTAAATTATTACTATTAGAGATTTTTAAAGGATTTCTCTAAGATTGCTTTTCATTTGATGCAGTTAACAAGAAAGGATGTAAGTTTTGTTTGGAGTTTGAAGTACGAGGATGCATTTGTTATATCAAAAGAGAAGTTGACTACCACTCATGTTTTGACCATTCCAGATTGGAGAAAAGGTTTGACCGCACATATACAAATGCATGTGACACAGGTTTAGGTGCAGTTTTAAAGCAAAATAAGAAAGTTATTTCTTATGCGAGTCGGTAGCTTAAGATGCACTACCAAAGGCATGCAATTTATGATTTATAGTAGTTTGCTGCTTTATTGGCATTAAAGAAGTTGGAGACATAACTTACTAGGTGAGTGGTTCGAGTTATTCATAGACCACATGATCTTGAAGTACCTTTTCAAGCAAAAGGAGTTGAACGTGCGATCAAAACATTTTTTCAGGTTTTAGCTTTTTACAATTGGGAGATTCTCTATACACTCGAAAAAGGTAACCTAGAAGCTGGTGCACATAGTAGGAGCATGAAACTATGGCTACATTAATGCTCATTAAGTGGAAAGCACTAGAGATATTAACGGAATGTGATTGGCAATCAAAGAGTAGTTCAAGCATGGAAATCTAGGCAAGTTTGGTAGTCAGACCATCTATATTAAACGGATCGAAGCTTGTCGGTGTGAAGATACTTGGTCAGGAAAGATTAGGATAATTTGGCTAAGGGTGTGAATTCTGAAAGCATAATAGGTTTTGAGATTGATCATCATGGTTTTTACTGAAAGGAAAAATAGTTATATGTCCCAGATATTAATGCTATTAGAAAGGAGGTACTTGACAAGACTCACCACTCGAAGTTTACTATATGTCTAAGAGGTACGAGGATGCATTATGATATGAAATGTGTTTTTCAGTGGGAATGCATGAAGAGGGATGTTATTATTTATGTAAGTAGATGTCTAAATTACCAGTAGGTGAAGTGCGAATATCTAAAGCCGAGCGCATTGCTTCAACCACATGAGATTCAAAAGTGGAAATGGGAGAAGATATTTGTGGGTTTATTAATGGGCTACCTAGGTCGAGACAAGGAATGAAGGTATAAGGGTTATAGTTGATCTATAAAAAACTACAAATTTAAAGCTATTAATATTAAATTAATTAAAATTGACTTTTAATAGAAGGGCGATATGGGTGTTGTATTCATAACCCTGAGGTAAACCTTATCGAGCTGATTAATTTAGACTAAGAATTTGATATATTATGAGTTACAGTTTAGAAGATATTGATTTTATAAGTCTAAAAGATTAGCACCATTTAAATGTTCTGGTTTTCAAAACAAAAATTCGATGTAGTTGGTTAGGAGAGCAGACTTCATTTGGAGAGGTCCGTGTTCAATCTTAGCTAATGACACATTTTTTGAATTCTTTAAAAAACTAACAAAATAGGTAATACCTATGGGGAGAAATGTATGCATATATATAAGAGAGATAAGGAACATTGAAGACACACACACATATGTATATAAGTGTGTGAGTGTGTGTATGAGTAGTTAGTCTGATGTAAGAAAATATAAATTTAGTAACTCTACAAAAAGTTGAAATGTATAAATTATGGATATTTGAATGATGTATTTATGTACGTATGTATGCAATACAATGAATATATTCCATCTACCATGATTTTTGAATTTGTATATGTAATTTGTTTGTATATTAAATTCATATATTATGGGAAACTAATTATGTAAATTAGCAACTAATGGCGGATTGGTAAGTTAACCCTTTTATTTTGGAAGATTAATTCTTATAGATATTGGAATCAATTTTCTTCATTAAAGGGTATCGTTCGAATTAAAAACATATTCATATGTTACTCTCCTTACATGCTATGTTTAAATTTTCTTTGTATTTTCATATACCAGGAGGCTGGATGAAAGCAAATAAAGCACGTTGAGGAGTGGGAAAACGACTTTTGGGACCTTAACTTATCTTCACCTCTCTCTACCTCCTTACCTCTATTTATTCATTACTATTTCATATACCTTTTAGGATTTTATGAAAATACTAATTCAATTTTAGCCTCCACCTCTTGTCCCATTCTTAAAAAAAAAAAAAGTGGATTCAGAAAAGGTAAACGAGTCTTCAATCAAAAGAAAAAAGGATTGGGGATTCATCCACTAATGTATTAACTAGATTTTTGGAAGCGATTTAGGTGCTGACAGAAGGGAAAGCTCTATTTTTCATTGATTAGAAACAGATACGTGCTAATCTTCATTTAATTTGTATGCTTATGCATACTTTATTCGATACTTTGATTTATATTATATTGATGAAATTTATTGTTTTGAATTAATATTTTTTAATATGAATGATGTTTTGAGATTTAAGATAGATGAATTTTATTATTCAATTTTTTTTGACATAAGGTCTATATAGTTCAATTGAGTTTTTTTGTTAGAACTACATTATTGCTTTTTAGTGGAGTATGAATTATACGTAAAAGATATTTATTCCTTAAATGAGAGATTTTTATAAGACAATGTTTTAGAAACTATGTATATTAGATTTATAATCGAACGATATTTTAAGTAATCTAAAAGCAATGTTTTTTATTTAATCTTGTTTGAAATATATAAATTGATTTTATTTTAAAAAAGATATTTTCTTATTAGAATAAAATGTTCATTTCTAACATGATTTAGAAGACTGAATAAAATGATGTTTTATTGTTTTATTTGGCTGGAATATATATATATATATATATATATATATATATAAAATTTTATGTATTTCAAGAATATGACTTTTAGATGAGAATCATATCAACGAACATATTCATAATTTGGAATAATGGTTAAGACACTATTTTATTTTTAAGACTGTTGACGAAAGCATCTTAGCATATTTCGGTGGTCATAATTATAAATTTTTAAATGTTAAACTTATAAATATTTATTAAGTTAATTTAATAAATAATAGGGTGATTTTGAGAATACTATATTGTTTTGAGTGAATAACAATATAATTAATTTCATAGAGTTTATAAAAATTTATAATATTATTATTATTGTTTGAGTAATAAAATAAGATATATTTTGGGAATTGTAAAATAATAGAAAATGTGTGTTTTCAAAGTATTTTGGGCTAATTTTTTTTACTATTTTGAGATTAATATTAACAAAAGGAGTTTAATATTTAAGATGAAAATAATCTTTTATGTTATATATAATAAGTTGACTGTGGAAGATAATAAAGTGATTTGAGCAAGTACTATTATTTTGACATAAAGTAATAACGTATGGTTTTTGAATATAATTTGATGTAAGTTACTATTTTTGATTAAATGATAATGTTTTGAGATATCTAAAGCAATAAATTTAAAAATGAATGCGTATGAGGTACACTATAATATTTGAGAAATTATTGTTTTGAGATAAAATAAATAAATGTGTTTCTACAATAAACAGTAATAAGATGATTCTATACTTAAGAAGGAAGGGTGGGTTTAAATAACTTATTTTGGATTGTTGTAACATATGTGATTAACTATTAGTTGGAATCATCATGTATGTTTGTTGTGTAGAGGTGGAAACACAATAGGATAACAATGCGATGTTTTACCATTATTACTATATGGATGTTGTGTAGTTATGTTTTGTTGTGTAGATGACATCGACGTTGTATTACTAATATGGGGTAGTTAATACACATTTGATGAACTCGATGTTTGTATTAATTATATGGGTTAGTTAATATACATTTGATGAATTTGATGTTTGTGTTACTAATATAGAGTAGTTAAAACACATTTGATTTATTTGATGTTTGATTTTACATTGAGTGTTGTTGAATTTTTGCGATGTTTAAGCCATGTATTGATTATTATTATTATAGTAACTACCAGATTTACGATGATCGATTATGGTGCTAAGCAAAAGTGGTGTTTTCTGCTTGTACTGGCTGCATGGTTGTGCAATATTTTGTGTTAATAAGTATTTGATGCAGGAGGAGAGAAGTGGACTATATGAGCTTGATCATGAAAGGGTACATAGGTAGTCTTTTTCTATGCAATAACCACCAGATCCCTTAGATTGGGCTAGGGTGTATCGAAACCGGCACGGTCAAAAAATAGTGGAACATTTTTTCTTTTGAAGGTGAGAGCAGAAAAAAAGGAAAGGAGCCTGGTTATGTACCATGCTTACAAGTTGTTAGTGTTTGTGTTACTAATAATAATTGATGTTTCGAGGGATAAATGTATTTTATTTATTATGTTGGACCTTCTATGAGTTATTGAGATATATCTGTTTATAGTTATGACATATGTATACTATTATTTTGTTCGACTTTGAGGTTTTTCCTTTTTGTTTATAGTTTTTTACTTATATTTATATGATCATGTTGCATTGTTTTCAATATAAAATATTAGTGCACAACATATATTAACGACTTTTAACACTAGTTTCAGAAGATAGAAATAGTGGGGTGTCACACTTTGTATCAGAGCTGACGTTTAGCGATTATCTGAGCCTTATGTAGGTTTAAACTATTTAAATTAGGTTAATTTACACCTTAGGTTGGTTTGAACGTTGAATGAGAGAGCATTCTTATTTATTATTGTATGCCTTGTGTGCATTGGATTATATGTGTAATCACCATTTTCTCACCCTTAGAAAGTGTTTATTTATGATGACCGTTGTGTAGGAAATAAATAAAGTAGGAGTAGGGTAAGGTGAGCACTTATATGAGGGGTTAAGTGTTGGTTACAATCCAAGTGACTACTCATGATGCTAAATTATAATTGAAGCTTAATCTCAATAAATTAACTTATTCTTTTTATTATTAACTTGAAATTTTTTTATTTGAAAAGTATTTTAACTGAAAATTTATATTCAAATTAAATTTTTGGTTTTAGAGATATTTAATTAAAAATGTAAAATGAATGTTTTAGGGCTTAAAGCGATTTGTTAAAATTTTATATGGGTAAAAGTAAGACATTTAATGTTGAGAAATATAATATTTTTGTATGAAACAATTTCCATAAGAAATAAAGATTAGCGTGAAATATTTTATATAAAAACATTTTGTGGAAGCATTTAGCTTGAAATCTTTAGAGAAATATTTTGATAGGGGACATTTTATTTGAAGAATGTTTTATTTTGGAACACCCTTTGAAAATATGTGTGAAAGATATTTTTATAAAAGTGCCCTGATTTAAAACATTTTGTTAAGTGTGTTTTTGGGGATACATTTGGTTAGAACCCTTACCAAAAAAGAGAAGAAATAATTTGTTGAAGTGTTCTTTATAATAAATATTATACAATTTGAAGAATATTTATTTCAAAAATGTTTTGCAAAATAATTTATTTTGATAGAAAGAAATATTTTAGTTGGAAATATTTTGATTGAGAAATATAACTATATTAGTTGGAAATATTTTTATTTGAGAAATATCTTTTTTTATATAAAATTTGTGTAACATCCCGTTCCAGAGTTATATAAAATAAACATATTAAAATGGATTTTTGGAAATTTAATTGGATATTTGAACTAGAAATTCAATGATTTGAATATAAAGTTTGAATTGATATTTAATTTGAGTTTAAATGATGAAAAAGTATATTATACGGATAAATAAAATTAAAAAGTTGTTTTAGATATTCTACTGAAATTTAATTCTATAAATTGAATGTTTGGAAATAAAATAGTAAGCATTGATTTAAAATTCAAATTTGGAATTTTAATTGTATGTTAATGATTCAAAAGTTGTTTGAAAACTTATTTTGGGAAAACAAATAATATTTTGTGGAGCTTTGAAATTTATTTTGGAAAAAAAGAATTAATTTATAGTTGTTGATAATTGAAAAGTAATATTTTAATAAAAGAAAAATCGTTATAAGTATAAAATATAATTTTGATAAAATGCCTCAAGCGAAATTTTAATTGAGGATTGAATAGCGGTCGGTTAATAAAATAATGAAGGGTTTGAAGGATTTAAAATAAAAAACTAAAATTATCCTTCACTCCTATTGGACCACACGTTTCTTACCCATGTTCGCCCCTTATGCTCCATCCTTATCTATATGTTCTTATCCTAATAAATCTCATTTGCGCCCAAATCATTCCCAGACCAAACACAATTCAAATCAAAAAAAATGGCACGAATGAAATCGCAACCAAAGAAGGGGAGATGACGTCGTAAGTAGCTGATTATGGTTGCATCGTCAATGACGATGTCAAGATAAGGTGTCGATAGTAGGTACTCCTGCGTGCGACTAAGGTGGAGGTGTCGATGCCTTTGCCGAGCAAGTGACTCAGGCAAAAGAGGAATGGAGGAGTGGTTGGCATAGATCCGAGCATAGGAATTAGCTATATCAAGCTTACGACATAGGAAATAGTGGCTGGCGTATGGTGTCGCATGCATTAATAACTGAAAGTGTGGTGGTCGATTAGAACTTGGCGAATGTCGTTCTCTGAAGTTATACAGGGATGTGATGAATTAGTGAGTATAATAGCAATCATTTCTTTAATTAGTTTAAATTACAGTAAATAATTCTAGTAAGTCAAAACATCTTCTATTGGATATATATGTATGTATGTATGTATGTATATATATAAACCACTAGTTGATTTTTATACTTTTCAATTACATAAGAAGATCTGAAATCTAATTGCAATAATTAATTTTATAAAACACCGATTGTAATATTATAAATGAGATGGCTTCTTTAGTTTCCATTAATACACAAATTTAGTGAGTATAACATCTTTTTAAATCATACCGAATATTTCAATTTCATTTTGAATTTATTATAAGTTAAAATTTACACAGTTTCAATCAATACTAATATGATATATGAGAGCCTTACAAATCATATATTAGTAAATTCCATGTTAAGAAAAATAACTATGCGATAATTGAAATATAATTTCTTTTAGACATGTGCATTAATTATGTATGTATAGAATACAATGAATGTATTCCATGTATCTTGATTGTTAAATTTAAATATGTAATTTTTTTGTATATTAGCTTCATATGTTGTGGGAGACTAATTATATAGAAAAGCAATTTATGACACTTGATTGACATAGGGGTATATTAACCTTGGGCATAAATTTTCTTCATTTAAAGAGCAACTTTCAAGTTAAAAACATATTCATAAGTTATTCTCTTTACATGTAAGGTAAAAATTTCCTTCATCCTCACACTTCCTTAGGAGATCAATGAAAATAAATATAGAAGCTCAAGGAGTAAGGATATCAACTTTTAGGACCATAAATTATCTTTACCTCTCTCTACCTTCTTATCTCTATATTCCCTACTATTTCTTGTTTATTTAAGACCTTCATCAAAGAACAAATTTATTCTTGATGTTCACCTCTTACCTTATACTTGAAAAACATTTTAAAAATTATGACGATCTGCCCATTTGACCCTCAGAAATCGACATTAATACATCCTCGGTATTCACGTACCACAAAACCAAGTGCCGAAATGGCAAACAGAAAAGGGTAAAAAGAAAATAAAGACAGAACATAATCTTACACGAATGGAATAACATATATTATTTTAATATATATGATCTTATAGTGGAATTTTTTAACACATTTATTAGAATCTATCTTATAAATCAGCTTGGACAGTTATAAATCTCTGTCCTTATAAATGCTGAATACAATCAATAAACTAATGCAGCGGTAATGGAAATGGAGAACTATCTACAAGAATATCTTTAGCTCCAGACCTCAAGCTCCATCACAGTGCTCTAAGTTAAACCTGATTACTTGGCTGTTTGAAAAAATAAGGCACCTAAAGTTTAAGGGAAAATAAAATAAACTCGGGTCAATCATGGGATTGGTGTGAGAAAATAAAAAATATAGATATTAGAAACAAGAGTATGTCACAAGACCATGGCTCACATAAACACAGAACGAGTTTTTATCTTATGATGACAAAAACATTTACCACGAAAACCAGGATATTATCTTTAATGACATTCTTTGAAAATCCTTTCAAATAACATATTAATCATAGCTGGAATTGTTACTTTTTTATATTCGACAGCATAATAAGTTTAAAACTAAAACCATAAAGGTTCATATTGGAGAATGGATTCCATACAACGACAAAGTAAGTGACTACCTTCCGATAGTACATCTCTAGAAAAATTCAACGAATCACCAACATATGGTCCTCTACCAATACAGAACCGGCCTACCTTTACCATAGATTGTACCAAATATGACATTACCCTGGTCATCACTGACCTTTACCGGGATCCTAAATCATACACAACATACCCGACATATAGAGCGTAATCTAGAAAGGCGATGACCATATCCTCATGGGTGCGACCCACATAGCCCGATCGCATCTACCATGTTTATTTCATTCCCAGGTGCGAGGCTTTAGGTCACATTTTACCTTGCATGGAATCCACAAATCCTATTTAGAAATCCACATTGCCATTTCCATCATATATTATTAATTTCCATAAATGTACTACCTTTGAGCTTGTACGTCTCAGAGAAGGTGTTAAGTGTAAGCAAGGTAACCTCCAACACCACCAAACAAATGTATGTTTGTAGAGATCAGTGTATGTGTATTTTAGAAATGCAATGATAGATATTGATCCATACAAGTTATCAAAGAACAGGACAAACTGAAGGCACTCTCCTACTACATCCTATTTTGGAAATCGTCCCTAGGATTTGTAGCGAGAAGTACTTACATCGAAGATTTTCAAAAATGAGTACCATTGCTACTATATATATATATATATATATATATATATAGTATAGAAATCAAGGGGCTAGTGGTAAGTAGTCTTTCATTATGAAGATCTCCGTCTTCAAAATCATTGCCTTTATCATGTTTTCACTTTCGAACATACATTGGTTCTAAGTAGTTTTCGGATCGAAATCACCCAAATCCAATCCCGGTCTCTTCAAACCAATTATCGATAAAACATCCTTTAGAGATATATCGTTTCTTTACCCATATATACGAGATTATTAAACCTCTTCTTAACTTTGGAAAACAACAAATCATTTATCATAAATCATGTTAGAAAACATTATTAAGTAAAAAGGATTCACAGAAATTACACAAATTTTACTCAATATTAATTTCCATATTCAGCAAGTACCATTCGTGGAATAATGGTAAGATCACCTTTTAAATCCATAAAAATAGTACGAGTTCCCTCATCGGAGATTAACATTAAGTATAAGAAGAATATTTCTATATAACCCAAGTTGAGGAATTAGTTATGGAAAGTAAATCTTTTATACTTGTCTCATTTCCGACATTTTGACCATATCTATTCCTCATCAAGGAAGAGGCCAGATGAGCTAGGGCATGGATTGCTCTTGAACATTTCCTTAGTTTAAGCAACCCACATCCTGATCTCATGAATAGAAGAATCAAGCCTACTAATCGGCTTTTAGAACCAAGATTTAATCATTTATTTATAACAGCTTTTCTATCAATCATTTATTTAAACTCTTTTTAAGTTAATTACAAACTTCCAAATTATCTTTAAAAAACTTATTTATTTATTTGAAAATATTTATAAAAGATTTGGGAAAGAATAGTTAAGTTAAACTGTAATTTGTATAAGTTATTAAAACTGCTACAAAAAGTGCTACAAATAGTGTTTTCAAAGTTTATTTGATCAAAACAACTTTTCTATCATTTGAAAGTCCATTTTTATAACTAAAATACATTTTAATATATTTATAGAATTTATTCCATGTTTTTAAAGATTTAAAAATATCATTTCAAATAAATTTCCTTTTTGGATTCCAAACCGTCAAACCGCGACAATTTTGAAAGCTTATTTTGCTCATATTTCAAAATCTACTGAATGAAATCTCAATCCTTTTCTTTAGTTTTAAAACTACGATTATAAGGGTTTGGAAAATTTTTATTCCAAAGAATTCCAACTCCAATTCCATCGTATAAATGGATTTAAACTATTGCGGTGTGAAATCGTGAACTACCATTACGCGACGTGCCTATTTTTGGCTCCAATTTCAATTCTTTTCAAAACTTCATCAAGCTGAGTTTTAGTGATTATAAACCATTTATAAACCAATTTAAGGAGGTTCAATCATCTCGTAACACTTTTATAATTCATTTTGGAAAGTGATTTCCGTTGTGTAATTTCGACGTGTATTAAACATGAATCATTACACATCCAAACAACCATATTTTTCACAACCAAAACATGGAATTCAAAACATAACAAACCAATCATTCCAAACACATCATATCATCTTCCGTATCTTAATATAAATTGATTTTTCTCACCTTTAATTCGATCGTTCTAACTTTAAAATGACTATAGCTTCGCTATCTCGAAATTGAAGCTCACGAAGCTTGCACAAATACTTCCTATTGGACTTAGCCTTCGCTTGCAAAGGGGTAGAAGGCTCGGTCATGGATGGTGGGGTGCATGGCCGTGGGTTTGCAAGGAGGAAAGGAGGAGTTAGGCTTTGTTTTTGAGGTGTTTGATAATATATATGTACTATATAAATTTTAATTTCATTTTGCAGTATGTTTTGCTATTAATTTATTAAGGTAAGAGGCTAATAAAGTGGAGAGAAGAAGGGAAAGAAAGCTTAGGAAAATGAAGAGGAAAATGTGAATGGAAGTGAAGATGGATGGTGGGTACTTATAGGAAAACAGAAGTGATAAAATATCATGATATTTAAGTGCTAACATATCATCATTTCATTACCACCATACCATCCTCCTCCACCACCATTTCAGCCAAAGTACCCCTCCATCTGGCTACTTAGTTTTGTGTGTAAGAGGTTGAATATGGTTTAAAGGAATTTCATGATATCTATGAATAATATCATAATATTTTCTTTTATCCTTTATTATTCATTATGTGTGTGCATATATATATATATATATATATATATATATTCATGTGCATGTGTATATGTTCATGTATGTGTATATGTATATGTGCATATGTATGTCACAAACGATCCACAACGTTGCATAACTTCTTCTTGTTGAACCTTTACAAATTCTAATTTCGATTTCCAGTCATATTTTCATTTCTTAGTCAATATATATATTTGTAAACAAATTTTAAAAACAATATTTCAATCATTGTATAATAATTAAAAGAGCTTCATTTGATATTTAAAATAATTATTAAATCGTTTAAACTCCATTTAAATTCAAAAGTATTTATTCCAAAATAATTATATCGTTAATGATGTCACAAAGACATTTTAGTTTCTAAAATAAAATAAATAATTTTATTACATATCCTCACTCACGAGTGTATGTATCCAGCTCCGTGTATGATGTCGAAGGGTTTAAGAGTTATTTATCAATAAAATGATTTTCAACTATTTCATCGATATTCCTTCAAAGTTTTTATTTTTGCAAATACTTATTCAAAATAAAATTACCATTATTATTTTTCAAACCATCATAATCTATGTTTTAATAATCTTATATTTTAACATTCAAAAATAAATATAATCTATCAAATCGATAAATTTGCGGGTCGTTACCGACTTCCCTCCTTAAAGGAATTTCATCCTCGATTCCTCGTGGTATCAGCTTTTCGTTTTAAACCTCAATGAATTTAAAATTATATTTAAAATTCATTGATGAATAAACTATGAAAATTTGTATCAATAAAACAATTTCGATTAAAACCAAATTTGAAAAACTATAGTGATTTCCTGTGAAGATCAAAGTCCGAAGAGGGACAAGTTGATGTATACTTTGGGGTATTCCGACCTAAGTTTGGAATCCATACCTAGTGTTTGAGAATTATTGAAGATTAAATCCATTTATCTACTGTCTGGGTCTCGATAAATTCTACGAACAATTATTTATCCCTTCGAACTAATCAATGCCTTGCATATTCGTAGATGATGACCCGAGTATTTCGTGCAGTATCGAATGAGTTTGTTCTCATATTTTTGATATTCTGATTTGGTAAGCCAAATGCAGAATGAATATTCAGTTTGATCTGGAAGAACATTTATTATTTGTTCTTTGTCGTCTTCCCGTCCAGCAAATTTCGAGGACGAAATTTTCTTAAGGGGGGAATTTATAACATTCTTGGATTTTAGATAAGAATAATTTGATAATTAATGAAATCTTTGGGATTTAATTTTCAAATAATTGGTAACTAATGTAAAATTTTGGATTTAATTAAGACATTAATTGTGAATTTATATGAAAGTTCCAGAATAAGGAAAAAAAATGTATTTTGAATAGAATATTTGGAAATAAAATTTTATTGTAAATAGGATGTTGAATTGGAATTCAAAAATAAGTATTTATAAAATTGAATTTAGGATTTGAAATTCAATAATGAATATTTTAAAAATAGATAATTTGAATACTCTATGATTTTTCAAAGGCTAATTAAGTTAAGTTCTATATTTTAACTTAGGTACATATAAGGTATATATGTGTTTATTTATTAATGTATAATTTTATTTCAAATAAATTCTTTTGAAAGGTTATGTAAGTATAATTTATTAATATATATATATATATATATATATATATATATATATATATATATATATGCACACAATATCTAAGTTTAACAAAAAGATTTAAAGTTCTTTCTATTAAAATTATTTATGAACTAAGTTGTAAATGTATTAACTAAAGGTCTAAATTTTTTTATAAAATAAATTGAAATAAAGTAAGGGATTAAACTATAAATTTTAAATTAAATAGAATAAAGGTTTTAAACATAATATTGCTTATATTAACAAGTGTAAGTAAAATAGTTTGAGCCTGTATAAGTGTAATTTAAAGATAGTATGAATTTAACAAGTGTCATACTCTATTTTTCTTTAAAATTACAAACAAAAATAATATGAATAAAAGAAAGGAAAAACTTCCAGGTTATCATTTCACTTCAAACTCTTTCTCATTCTTTCCTCATCTTCAAACAAACCTAAGAAACAAAATAGATCATCTCAGTATTTAATCAAACCAGAAAGAAAAAAATCAAATTGTAAACCTGATCAAAAGTAAAGCAAAGCAATTTAGAAGAAAATTCGAACCTGAAGTTATAATTCGTCTCAAAACTAGATTAATCCAAGTTCCAGTTTCAGGTGTGTATCAGATCAAAACAAATTTCAAAACCTGGAAATCAAAGTGGATTCAAGCTGGAAACCAAGATCAAAACAAGTCAACATCATGATCAACTCCAAATTTACGTCGAAAAATAATTAAGCAAGCTAGATTAAAGTCAAGATCAAAACCAGACATTCAAGTTTTTCAAATTCAATCAACTTCCAGGCTTAAAATTCTCCTCTGTTCTTCATCTTGAGTTGAGCAAACTGTTAAACCCACACACACTTTGATCTGCATATAATTAGTACTGATGTTTGTTTGTGGAATATGTTTGCATGAGTGTGAATATGCCTGTATGTATATAACTTATGTTGTGCATGTTTGAAACAGGGAAGTAAACCCCTGTTCTTTGTACATGTTTTAAAATTAGAACTTAAAAAGAAAAAAAATCAAATTATCTTCCTCTGATCTTTGTGTAGTCTTAGGATCTAAAAGCAATATGATTTCTTAATCAAGATTTAAGTTGTAAAAATATTTTTAAATAAAATTAGTTAGAATATTTTTTGAAAACAAAAAAGAACAGTGGAAACCCAAGCATGTTGTAAATTCGAGTGTCTGGGTTTAATGATTCGTTTATAGAATCAGTTTTGTTATCAAGAAACATGATTTTTAAAATTAGTTCCAAGAGTTTTTGTTTAGTTTCGAGTTAGGAATCGAAAATTGAATGGGAATGACACTTTTGTCAAATTCCATCAAACAATGAGACGGAATTTGTCATGCTTGGGTCAGAAGTAGGTTCGAGCATCAAGGATCAACGGAAAAATACAAATTGAATTTATAAATGACCGAGGCACTAGAATGATGTTGATTTAGGGTTTAAAACCGAGTTTCACTTGAAGTTAATTATTTGGCTGCTGTAGCATCGGCGTTGCATCGGGGATGATCGCTCCAGTGGCGATTGGAACGTGGGAGGTAGGCGAAGCTCTGACTAAGATTTCGGCAACGCTCGTGGCCTGAGGCGTTCGAACGAAGCGTTTTAAGTGAGAGGTTTTGGTTCCGGATTGAAGGTGAGCAGTTCGAATTCGAACCATGGCGAATTGATGGCATCTAAAGGGTTGTGTGGGTCGGCATGGTCGATCGTGGTGTGTCGAAGGTTACGATGGTGGCCGGAGAGTCGCTGTGCGACTGTACACGTGCATGAGGATTCAAATTGTGTCAGTGGGTTTTGAGTTTGGGGAAGACGAAGCTTACTCGAGTTCGTACTGGGGAAAAAGGAGTTTTGGCTCGGATCCGTTGTTGTGTTGTTCGAGAGTGATTATACCAGGTTTCAATTTTTAAACGTAACAAGTTTCAAAAAGAAATGGCTTAGGGTTTTTGAGATTTTACTCGAAGGAGGTCTCGAGGAAATTGGGTTGTAGCTCGGGAATTTTTAATTTTGTCTCGGGTCATATGTTGTTTAATTAAACAATTTTCAAAATTGAGTGAAAAAAGGTGTTTTCATGTTTTGAATCAAGAACTTGTGTTTTTAAATGTTCCTAAGTTTAAAGAAAAGTAAAACGAAGTTTTAGAGTTATGAAAATAATTAGTTTGCAAAGATTTAATGTTAAACAAGTTTTAAAATATGTTTGAAGTTAACATATTTTAAATAATTGTCTTGATTCAATCTTAAAGTTAATAAAGAAGTAATTAAGTTCTATTTAATTATAGGATCACTATTTATAAATTAATTCTTAAAAATTATTTTATATTAATAATAAAGTTAAAGAGTTAATAAAAAGAAATATTTTTTAATCATTAATTGACTTAAATTTTGTGTTATTGATAATTAATTACAAAGATGTAATTAAATATATTTTTATGATAAGTTAGTGATTAATGAAAAGATAATTACTTAAGGGCATTTAATTATTTAAAGACAAGTGCTTAATAAAAGTAATTGAGGATAATTAATTAATTAATGAAAGTGATTAATGATAAATCACTTATTACATTTTAATTTAGGGTTAATCAATTTTGTAATTAATTTAAGGTTAGTTAATTATTTTGATTAATTAGGGATAATTAATTAAATGGTAATTAATTAAGGGTTAATTAATTAATTAAGGGAAATTAATTAAAGGTTAATTAAATAATTAAAGGTTAATTATTTAATAATTAAAGGTTAATTATTTAATAATTAAAGGTTGATTAACTTAATGAATAAAGGACAACTAATCAAATGATTCGAAATTAATTAATTAACCACGATTGATGACCAATGTGATTTGAATTAATTAGACAATTAGTTGATTTTGGTTATGGATTTATGAATTGTATGAATGTCTTGAGTTGATTCTGTGATATGGATTGTTTTGATTGAGCTATGTGTATGTATTATTTATCTGTAATGTATTTACATATTTATCTGTGATGCGTTTGCATATTTATCCGTGAATCTATGAATGATGATAACCGTTATAGGATTATGCCGCTTATCAAATATTATTGTGCTTGAATCTGTGATGATTGATGTTGTTGCACTATTGGGTAAAACCCCTGGACTACACCATACACACACAAATATGGATTGCACGAGGAAATCGGTTAAGTCACAGATTTTTTTGAAATGGTTTTAAAAAAATTGAATTTAAAATCCAAATAGTTTTGGAAATGGATTTGGGTTAAATGTAAAAAGCTTTTGAAAAGAAGTTTTTAAGATGAAAGTTATTTTGAATAATTAAATAAAGGTTTGAAATTTAATTAATTTGATTTGAATTCAAAATTTGGAATTGAATTCTATGTTTGAGAATTTTGGTTTAAAAAGGTTTTATAAGTTATAAATATGTTTATACGAGTTTTAAACCATTTTAAAAGTATTGTTTTTGGAAATTTGAATTTAACCCAAGATTTAAGGGCTTTAACTTGTGCAAATGTAATCAGATTTTTCCCAAACAAAAACTATTTGTTTTCAAATAATAATAGCTTTCATATAAAGAAAGGGTTTCCAATTTGTATTGAAAGATTTCAAGTTTGAAATAGAAGTGAAATTGTTTCGAAAGCTATAAATGAATCTTTGTGAAAGATTGTTAAACTTTTTTTTGAAATCGAAGAGGATTTTAAGTGGTGTATCTTTTATATATAAAATACTTGAAATGGGAATTGTTTTGAAAGTTATGAAAGGATCTTTGGAAATAGTTTGAAAACTATAAATTGAGTCTTTGGTTTAGTAATTGGATGTGATAATCCAATTTGGAAAGGAAATTGTCTTGAAAAGCTGTGAATGAATCTTTGTGAAATCTGGGTGAACTTTGTGAAGTGGATCCTTTTGTTTAAAGATTTGGAAATGGTAATTTGTTTTAAACCATTTGAAAGAAAAGTTTTGGGTAATAAGTTATGACTTAAATGAAATCCCAATGTCCATATGTTTTAAATTTTGCGCTCATTATTCGATTTAGCTGGGAGAGGACCTTTATGTCATATAACCCATTCTGAATAATGATACGACGTTATGGATAGCATTTGAAGACTGTTGGTGAAGACCGGATATTTATAAAAGCGAAAGGATAACTCGTCGAATGTCTCTGCACCGCCTGATCTGATGGGAAGTCCGGACATGATTAGGGTTTATTCGGATTTGCAAGGGCTTCTTTGTGAAGTGCCTTCGGTTTTGCTCGAATCTGGAATAGACATGTATGGATGTGTGTCTGTCATTACACTTCGAGATGTAAAACTAGTTTCTGTCAAATACATTTCTGTTTGGTGGCGGAGATTTATTCTCTTGGCTTAACACCCGTCTTTGAGATGTACGAGCTCAGAGGTTATGTAGTTGATGGTTACTAGTGATACATTCCCAATTTAGTAATGTGGCATACGAAGTGCTGCTGATCAATTGTTGATCAAAGCATGGCTTTGTGAAAAGCGTAGCTTTGTGGATGAGACTTCATCGAGCCTCACAACCGGAAATGGTCGAAACGGGAATTTTGCGGCATGATTGCAGGGGTCGTACCCCTCTGGTATGTCCATCTCTTCTGGGTAAAAGGTTGTATCATGATATGGAGCCCAGATATTTACCTAGTGGTTGTTTTATACTTACTGCCGTATGGTTGTTGGTGTCGAGCGCTCCGATTAAGGTTGTTTAAGACCGGGGGTGCCATATGTTAGGTGTTACTCCCGGGAAGGGAGTACACTGGCCTTGTGTTGGTAGGGAACCATTTTGGTTCCTGGGGGAGTCCCTCCAGAGGCGTTTCATTTTTAAGGAAGTTCCTTAGCCTGACCATTTGTTGGAAATTCAATCATCCAATACGCGCCCTTTATGGTTTTAGTTGTATAACCTGCCATCTCATGGCGGTGCTCCATTGTTTAGATGGTAGCTATAGTAGGCATAGTTCGAAATGTCTATGCTGGCTAAGATTAATATTATACTTTCGAAATGTTTTCTGCACTATGCACTAATAATAATATCAAATGGTTTTCGTGTATCAAGCATTTTTGACTGTTATAAGGAGAAATCTCCTCCAAGTGTGCGCTTGCATTGTGTGTGTGGCGGGAGGCCTTATGGCAGTTTCATTTTCCAAAAAGCTTTGCGAATTTCATTTTTAATCTTTTGTTGTTTGTTTTTAAAGAAAATTGTTTTTATTTGCTCATATCAGTCTCATGACTGACTTAGAGTTTATTGTTCCTTATCTAAACTCTGGGATCCTACAATTTTCCATACGGGCAGTCTAGAGTTGGGTTTTTCAGATAATAGATGTAGATTCGATAGTATTCTTCAGTCTTTGGATGACTGACCTTGCTTAATACAACTTGATGGGGGTTCGAGCTATTTCTGGGTTGGTGCTTTGGAGATGGAGTTTTTAGAGTTTGGCGTTGAATACATTGTCTTTCTATTGCAGTTATCTCTGCTATTGTCTTGTATCTATCTTGGATATATTGATAGTCATTTTTATTTGATATTCAGTTGTATCTGATGTTGTATCAATTGTGTATCAATGATATATGATATTCATTTTTCTTCTGCTGTGTTGTTATACTTAATGTGTTATAAGCCCTGGCGAACCAGATTCGATGTTTGAATCTACGGCATTCGAGTACAAGTGTAGGGTGCAGATTTTCGAAGGTCGAGTCCGGATCGTTATAGGTTCAGATTGTAAAGTTGATAGCTTCGAAGGGTTATAGTAGTTATTTGAAACAAAAGTGTTGTCAACCTTGTCAACAAGAACCATTCGATGAGTTTGAACCTGAAAATAGGAGTTAATCCAACAAATGTTTAAGCAAACAATAAAGTAATTTACAAAGCTTATGACTTCCCTCTTTATAAACTTATTTTATTAAATTCCCTAAATCAACACCCAATTAGGGTTAACATTCTTTGATTAAGAAGATACAAGGTTAGAATAAGAGAAATCGAATCCCCAAAACATGACCCCTTGGGCCTTATTTATAGATGTAGGCGGCCCACCTTTCGACTTCATGCTCTCGACTGTGTCGGAAGGTCTCCCTTTGATATGCAGCTGTGAACCTTTTGATTTTGTCGAAAGGTTTGCCCTTCATATGCCATTTTGAACCTTTGACATTGTCGCAAGGTCTGCTTTTTTTTTTTTATGCCTTCATGGACCTTTCAACTTTATCAAAGGATTTTCCTTCTATATACTATTGCGAACCCTTCGACCTTGTTGGAATGTTGCTCTTCACATTATTGTTGTGAACCCTTCGACCTCGTTGGAAGGTTGCTCTTAACTTGATTGTTTGTTGAGAGCTGTGCTTCCGTTCAATGTTGTCGAAAGGTTGCCTTTCATTCTTTGCCACCCTTCGACCTTGTTGGAAGGTTGCTCTTAACTTGATTTTTTGTTGAGAGTTGTGCTTCCCTTCAATATTGTCGAAAGATTGTCTTTCATTCTTTGCCGACTTATGAGCATTGCTTTCTTCATAAAACCTTTCGACATTGTCGAAAGGACTCCTGGATGTCCTTTGACCGGTCTGAAAGGCTTGCTATGCTTTCGAAAAGGTCACCATGGAGCTATTCTTGTTTTCTTTGACTTCTTCATCTTTTTCGAAAGGTAGGAACTCTCTGGATACTGAGAGATGGAACCTTTTGACATCTTCGAAAGGTTTGAGGCAGTTAAACTCTAAAGGCTGCATCCATTCGACCACTTCGAAAGGTTTAGGCAGTGCTCATCTTTCCTTTATCTTTGTTGAAAGACCTTTCGGCTTAGTTAAAAGGTTGATTTTTTTGTGTAACATTTGCCCCCTCATTCGATGGTATGCTCTTGACTTTCTAAGTCATCTTCGTCGAAAGCTAAAAACTTCCCACCTCTTGGCCTTCCCATGTTGATGTAGGACGTCCATTTAAATCTGATCCAACCGTTGAAAATTTGGGCGAATTTTCTTATATAGTATGCTTCTTCTCTTTCTTCCTCTTTTACCTGCAAAAAAGTTATTGTGCAAAAGTAGAAGTATTCTCCGAAACTGCCTACATTTTTATTTAAAACGACAAGGTAATTTCTTAGATTTGATTCATAAGCTTTAGATTAATCTCTGCTCTTATCCGTTTTCAATTAAATTTCCAGTTTTTCAAATCCCAAAATTGAATTTCAATTTTTGTTCAGTTTGTTGAAAAACCTTTTGTTCTAAATTAGATTTAACAAATTCATCTTTGGCTTTGGAATTTTGAGGTTAGTGGTGATTTTTGTTGAAAATCCCCTTATCGGGTTTAGATTTGAATCCAAAGTCTTTGATTTTTGCCTTTTGTTTTAATCCTGGGTTTTTGACTTATTGACAATTTTTATACCTCTTTTGAAATCGAATTAAATCGATTTCAGATGAAATCCATTTTGTCAATAGGTTTGATTTACTTGTTCTTCAAGAAAAATTTGAAAATTAGATTTATAATTGGGTTTGAGGTTAGTTAAACCCTATTGATAACTTGTAACCCTCTCGCATACAATTTGGTAGCACAAAATGTCCTTTCTACCCCTTTGCACCTTTCGATGGGGTCGAAAGGTATTATGATGTCGACTTTCCAATGTTGTCGAAAGGCTAGGTAGTTATATGTAGTAAATCTTACCCTTCGACAACGAGCTCTTGACAATGTTAAAGAGTTTCAAACCTTTCGACTATTATCTTTCGACAAGGTTGAAATTCTTCAACCTTAGAGTTGTTTTTTCCTATCTTTGTCGAAACGTTTAAAGCACGTATGAGTTGAACCTAAAACCTTTCGACTTCAATGGGTAGGGCATGTTTTGACAACTTTGACCAGTCCTTTCGACAACATCAGAAATATCAATATTTCTAACTCTAGAATTTTAAGATCTTGGTTTCAACCATGTCGAAAGGTCTTGCCACCTAGCTTATGTTACACTTGAAGTGTACCCATGCTTCCATAGAGCTTTCGACATTGTCAAAAGGTGACGAACGGGTTAACATTTCATATCTTCCACTCAACTTTGTCAATAACTTGAGTAATTTATATTATTAGATTTTGTCACTTTCTATGTTTTCAATAATGTTGATGTACGATGGTTAAGGTTGATGGCATGTTCTTTCCGACATTTTTGAGAGCTTGAATTGCCGACCTTCCGACATTGTCGAAAGCTTAAGCTATAAACCTTTTAACATTCTTGAAAGCTTAAACTATAAAATTTTTGACTTAAACTTTTAGCACCATTTTTTTAAACTTTTTATATGTTTTCACTCTTGAGCTATCTAAGTTAATTTACTTGTTTAAATCTTATGTGCTTTCTAAACTCATAAATAAAACAAGAGATTTTAATTAGTACTTTTTCACCTGTTAGAATCATGAGCTATCCAAAACTTGAAACTATCGTTAAGCATTCTTCCATCAAAACTCAAAATGAAGTCAATGCTATTCTTTAAGAATTGGTATCACCCAGATCAAAGTTCTCCCTCCTCAACCAACCGATACCATTGATAACTCTCCTGAAGGGTATTTTGCTTACATGGCCATCCATTTATGGCATGGTGGATTTCTTCCTTTTCCTGAGTTCTTGACCTCATACATGTCTCATGTTGGTGTCGCTCCAATACAACTATACTAAAAAGTCTACACACATCTACTATGCTTGGAAATGTTGGCGTTGGAATCTGGACTTCCTTCGCTTAATGCTAAAGTTCTGAACTCCTTGACCAAGTTGGCAAGGTTAAGTTATCCTAACAAGTAGATTTATAGAGTTAACGTATATAAGAAGCTGATATCAGATAGTGTCAATAAGTTTAAGGACTGGGAGAATTAATTTTCTTCGTCAAGTGCTTTGCTGATGTTCACGGGACCTTTGCCTTCCCTTGTAAGCTACTTTAATGTTATCCTTGCTTTACTCTATGTTTTCTGTTAACTAATCTCTGACTTTTTTCAGGTGAATCTTCCAAGACATTTAGTGATGCTAACAAGAAAACCATCGATTCTTTAACCGTGGCTTTTAAACAACTTGGAAACAGGTTGAGGCTTTTAACCCCTTCGAATCTAAGAAAACATTCTTTATTGCTTCATAGATAGAGGATCCTATGAACTCCTCCCATGATCATGCACACATCTCATGGAAAGCGCTTCCTTTCCTTAGGCGATGATGAACACTTTACTTCAGTGTGGCATATTTGTGCTGACACTTTAGGTATATTATTAACGTAGTATTTTTCCTCTCTGTCTCTGGAATTCTTTGAATTACCTTGAATGATTTTATATCCGCTCAAATTTGTTTTGGCTCCCTCCAGGGCCATTGTATCTTCAAGTGGTTATGCCCCTCCTTCATCATCCTCGGAAGTAACATCGATCTTGGAAACTTTCGCTAAATCCAAAAGATCTTTTAAGAGAAGACTAACGGAGCCCTCTGAAGATGCTCCTTCGGTGAAAGTTGCAAAAATTACTGACGTGGAGGAGGAAGTGGAGCGCATATCTCCTGAGCAAGTTTCAAAGAGCCCCGCTGTTAAAGTCTCTAAAGATAAAATGGAGCAAACTCCACCTACTTCGACACCCTTTCCTCATAATACTATCACCGATTCCCTAACTGCACTAGCACAGATGCAGCTTGCTTTATTGGCAATTCCTTTTAAGACGCAAATTCATCCGGAGTCGTCATCTTCTGCTCCTCCATCGACCAATTTCGATGAACTTGTCAAGTTGATCCTACATTCAAAACCTTTTACTTCTTCTTCTTCGCCAACATTTAGTCCAGTCTTGGTAGAAAATTATCGCTCTCTGATGGAGCAACAACTTTTGGTAAGGTCAAACCCAACTGATCCCATCATCACAAATTATTTCTAATCACTAACTATTTTTACGCTTCTTCTTGTTGCAGATTTCCAAAAAATAGATTTCTTTAAATGAATATGTTTTAAGGCTTTCTATTGGATCCTCCAAGCTTCAAGAGGAAAATGCTAAACTCAAAAATCAACTATCATCTTTGATTGCCGCTCAGAATGACACTTCCTCTGAGTTGGAGTGAGTCAAGGCTTCCCTCACCAGGGCTGGAGCTGACTTAGAAGCGGAGATGCAAGCTCACCAACTCTCCATTGATGAAAAATTTGCAATGGAGCTAGATCTGAAAGAGTCGGAAGGAGGGAAAGATCACTTGGTCATCAAGAATTCTCTACTGAAACACAAATTTAAACGGACCAGAGCTTCGCTCAAACTAGCTATTCAAACCTCTCTGATTTCAAAAAGCAAGTCTCTGAGTTTGCTCAAGCCACCTTGGGGACCATGATGATGAAACATTATGAAGATGCCTCATGTTTGCCTATGTGGACAAACACGAGAAATGTCATGACTTTGGCTTTCCCCCTCTCGACGCAGCTTTAACCGAAAGAGTTATGGGAAAAATCAACCAAATTAGGCAGGGTATTGGACCCGAAGACGTGGAGGAGATAGTGGCCGAAGCTCTTTCTTTCGATATACTCTCTTTCGACATCGAATCTGGTTTTGAGGAGGTAGGTGACACTCATGGTGCAAAAGGAAAAAAAATGATGACGGTGATGAGGGCAGCAATAACGATGATGATGGTCCTTTTGAAGGCCAAGGCCCTAGTGGAGATAAAGTGGTCCCTCTCCACAAAAGGAGATGGCGATGATCAAGATAAATTCTCTGAAAAGTACCATCCCCTCATAAAGATATGCCTCCTTCATCCCCTGGGGAATCTACTCTTCCGGAGGAGGAGACTGCTTCTACCCATTCTGAAAATCTAAAAGAGAAAGAGTAGGCCCCTTAGGCTCCCATTCCAGTTTCACAGGTATGGAATTCCCTTTTAAAAGTCTTGCACTTCGAAGATAATAATTAGTGCTAATCATTTGTCTTAGATAAAGAAGAAATCTACTTTCCCCTAAGAACCAAACTTGACAGAAAATAGGCTAAAATTTACAAGCTATATAGGGAATTAGAAAAATTGATAAAAAGGCACAATATTTTGTCTGAGAAATATCACAGTCTGGATAAGAGCACCTCCATGTTAGCATCTTTTAAATATCAGCGGGTTGCTCCTAGACTAAAGAGAGCGTGTTTCGGTACGATGCTTTCTTTAAAGAAAATAGAGAGTTAATAACTTTATTCTGGATGCTGATCGAAGAGAGACATTTTAGTTAATTTTTTGTATAAAGCATATTGTAGACACTATATCATATAGTTTTCGTACTTAGGCGAATTCGGTAAGGGTCTACTTAGACGCTTTCACAAAAGATACTTAGATGAATTCAGATCTGACAAGCATCCTAGTGCATAATGGAATTTACCGCGAGTCAGATCTGTTCCTCAAAATCTTCCACGTGAAAAGCTTAAGTATTATAAGGATAAATTTGTTTTTGAATTTTTCTCTAAATCTATTTTGTATGAACCAGATGGATGACTGTAAATGTTTGACAACCAATTGTTTTATAAGTACATATTTTGGTTCTATTTTATTCTTAGTTTCTTTTTACTGTACCATTTCAGAATACCAGTTCTTTAGGTCGAGTCATCCTTAGAGACCACTTAAATCCAGTACCTTAAATTGAGAAGGTTTTACTCTAAAAAGCATTAATTTTAAAGACTTCAAAGTTAGCGAGATATTGTTTCCTTTGAGATTTACAAAAATTGTACTTGGAATACCCTTGCCTCCGTTTTGACTTCCTTGGCAATGAGAAGGAAGCTTTCCTTAAAGAGATCATGACATTTCACTCTAAACTAATCTGTGGTCGTGATAGTCCCTCAGCTAGAAAATGGGATTATAGCTAATTCCCGCCGGCTATTACTCCGAAGGAGTTACTATGCCTTTTGATACGACGGTTACGCTTTCAGCTAAATCTCTTGATAAAGTTAGAAAAGTAGTTTTTAAACTGTAATTGTAATCAAATTGCATGTTGTATCCTTTAACTTTGTTGCTAATTTAGTTGTAATTTTTTACTATAATAATAAAGATACCTTTTATCTCTATCTTGATTTTAATTTCACTCTTTTTGTTTGAATAGGAGTACGATTGTCTACAACTTCTCTTCCTTATAATTTACCGTCACAGTTTGATGCTCTTAGAGGGAAGTTGTTGCAAAGAAGTGGTGCAATTGTGCCTAGTGATGACAGCTTACTAAAATGTTTTGGCGGTAATATTGAGGCCATAAAATGGCACAAAAGATATGTTATTCAGAAAACCATCATCAGCGGCCAAAAAGACCGCATTACCTATCTTAAGGCTGATATTAAGAAGAAAGATGAGATGATTACTATGCTCAAACATCAAGTGAAGACTAATCCCACAGCTGATTTTGATCAAAAAATGTCCAAAGTTATTCAAAATATTAATAAATTGGAATTAAAGTTAAAAGATAGCCAGGCACAGTGTGGCTCTTTAGAGTTCATTTTGGGCGATATGACTTCAAAGATTGATCCTCCAATTCCTCAAGTAATCCCTCCTACGGTCAAACTACTAGGTCAAAGCTTCTCGCGGCTCAGAACTTCCCCACTATGCTTAACCCTCCCCCAGGTTTAGATGATAATGTCGTGGGGAATTAGTGTCGAAGGGTAAAGCGCAAAATAGCTCAATATGTTGATGAGTAGTAGAAAGTGAAGTACTCTCTGATCATTAATGAATATGCTACCAAAAACCAGAAGCTAAAGCATGACAATTACTTGCTTCTCGAGCGTGTCAAAAAGTTAGAAAGAGAGAAACAGTCAGGGCTACGAATAAAGCTTTTAATCATGCCCTAAAGACCAACATCGATGAAATTGATGATGAAAACCAAATAAGGAGAAAAGAAAGAAGCTCAAGGAAGTTCTTAGCACAACCATCAGACATGTAGCTAATCCTATAGTTACAGAAACTCTCGGTAGGGCCGCTCAAGATTTGTAACTCCTCTTTATATTTGAGTATGCGAATCTATCTTGTATATATTATTTTTTTCATTTTGTGGATAACTTCATAACTTATGTAAATCACATAAATTTTGTAAATATCACATAATTTGCAATCCTTCTCCATAACGATGTTTTTGAATTGCTCAATCATTGATTTCTGGACTTGCCGAATCTTTTGCTATTCCTTATTGTTTTGATTTCCCTAAAAAGCATGTAGCAAACAATATTTTTAATTATTAGCCTGAAATCACATCTTTTTCTATGAATTTCATTTGCTTAGATTAACAAATCATCTTGTTAATTTTACATCAAATAGCTTATACTAAATGTTGAAATCTCATTTTTAACTAAGATGAGAGATGATCAAGAATGTAACTCCTTCCACTTGGCTAGGATGTTTGAAATTTGCTGATAGACAATTCTGCCTTGCCACAGAGATATAAATATTAAAATATAATCTTTATTTAATAAAGAACCTGATTAAGAGATCAGTGCTTGAAATTTGGATGTAGTAACTCTCTAACCCATTCCTTAACATTAACGGGATTTAAAAATTTAGATGCTTCAAGCCCCCGTTCGGAGACTTTTAATAGTGATCTTTAACATTCCTTGACCCAGATTTGAGCATTTGGGATGAATAGAAATTCAAAGATCTTGTACCCAGGTTGGGGTTTAAATGAACAACAGCCTTGGTACCCAGATTCGGGTATTGTAGGTTAGTGATCGATAATAACCCTAAACCTAGATTTAGGTGTTTAGATGACAAATTTTTTATATAAAAGATCCAAGACCCAGATTTGAGTTTTAATAGCTGATATTTAGAAATGGAAATCCTAAAACCCAGATTAGTGTAATAAAAAGTGGAGTGTTGTTATACTCCTTTGCTTCCGTCTTCTTTGACATATACAAACCCTTCAGGCTTTCAATGTATGTAAAAATAATTTGATTGGCTGCCACATGAGCTAAGACATCTTAGACCATGATCAAATATGCTTTTTCTCGAGCTTGAACATCTTAGTTCATGATTTGATGAGCCTCTTTCCGGGCTTGGACATCTTAGTCCTTTGCTAAATGTGCCTTTTCTCAAGCTTGGACATCTTAGTCCATTGTTTGATGGGCCTCTTCTTGTGCTTGGAAATCTTAGTCCATTATTGATTGAGCCTCTTCTTAGGGTTGGACATCTTACTTCATTTTTGTCTGGTGCTCTTGGTTAGCTCGTCTTAGAGGCTGGAACCAAGGACTTACCTACCTCTCTCTAGGTAGCGCCCTGCCTTGGCCCTTTGCGACGCAGACAGGGGATTGTTCGGTGCTCTACCTTGGCCATCTTATGGCACGGATAGAGGCTTACTCTGTCCTCCCTCCAGGGGATTCTTGGTCATAGCTTGGCATGGATAAGGGCTTGTTCAGTGCTCTACCCAGGCAATCTTATAGCGCGGATAGAGCCGTCCTCCCACCAAGAGATGCCTTGATATGACCAGAGTCGCGGCCAAGGGTTTGTCTGTTGCTTTAACCTGGCCATCTCTTGATGCGGTTAAAGGCTCACCCGCCCTCCTTCCAAGAGGTTCTCTGCTCTGGCCATCTCGGCGTGGACAGAGGCTTTTCTACCATCTTAGGCAGACTACCATCTTAGGTAGTATACAAAAATGAGAAGCATTTCACTCCCTACCATGTAGACTTTCTCTTTTTAGAAAATTGATCTTTATTTAATCCTTTCTCAAATTCTTTTTACAAAGTCACTGATCTTTCCTTGTCTAAAGAAATTGATGATCATTTCCTCCAGGGCTCTGCAGTAGTTGGTTTCATGACCATTCATCATATGATAATGACAGAAGGACCCTCCCGAGTTCCTTTCATGTTTTTGCTTTTTCTTTTACGACGACCAATATTTATGTTCATCCTTTTTAAGCAAGTAGATGTTTTCCATTGATGTTGTTAAGTTGCATTCTTTTGGAAGTCTAGATTTGAAACTTGAATCTTGAGGATGACACTTTGGCTTTTTACTTTTCACCCTTATCGTTGCATGCCCTTTAATTAATTTTATTTTTGCTACCCTTTGAATATCTTGGGTTGGAAGTGCTCTTGTTGCAGTTGGTTGCCATCTGTGTGCAAAGGTGTTGTAATCATTCATTATCTCTTTCTCAATGATTTTGCCTTTGGAATTGTTTTTCTCATTTGTTTAAAGATATTGTCACTTCCACTTGTTCTTTTTTCAAGTGCAAAGATAGGGGTAGGACAAACATGAAAAGGATTTAGACTCCATTTCTCAGGATCATAAGATTCTGCTTTCTTTTTGTTTCTAATCCTTAGGGCTTCGAGCCTTAGCCTTTGCTCTTCATAGCTTTTGATGTTTACTTGTGAGAATCTTGTCAAATGTGGTTTAGATACCCTTCTTCAGACCTTTTACATTTTCTAGCCATGATCAAACTAAAATGGATACACTTGATGTAAGATTAATCCAAGAGAGGTTAGAGAATAGCAGTGTTAGGGGGTTGACCAAGTCGGAGGTTTGAGCCTCCTTCTAGCGCTAAAAATATTAACAAGATTTCTTATCAACTGCCCGATGTAATACTAGAAAAGATGAATATTAATTTTGAGAGAAGCAAGTGAAATTCCCTTAGGAATTTTCTTTTTATTTAACTTTATTTGTTGATGATTCTTAGATCAGACCTTTCGACGTCATTGAAAGGCTTAGTCCTTGGATTCAGTAACCTTTCGTCTCAGCTGAACTTGTATGAAATCTCTTGCAAAAGTTTTCTTTTCGGTTAGGTTAAAATTCCCTAAGTTTGTCCTTAAATGGTTGGATTTAATCTTATTGAAGGGTTAAGGTGATAGCCTCCTTTGGGTTTAGGCTAGATATCAAATTCCTTGGTGGAAACATAGTAGCTTTTAACCTTGTCAAAAGGTTAGATCATTTATATGGAGTGGGTTTCAACCTTGTCGAAAGGTATGGGAATGACCTCTTTTGGTTTAAGCATTACAAATCCAGATATTTCTATCTAGAGAAGAGATTTTAATCTTGTCGAAAGGTTAGACCACTTGGATTAAAGCTTCGAAAGGTTTCTGGCATTGTTATAGCATAAAAAGCTCTCGGCCTTATCGAAAGGTTTGGCCTCAAAGATGATGGTTTCGGAAGGTTACAGTGTGTATTGGTATCAGTTGAGTTGTTGACTTTGTAGAAGGGTTCAGATTGTAAAGTTGATAACTTCAAAGAGTTACGGTATTTATTTGAAATAGAAGTGTTGTTGACCTTGTCGAATCTTTTGATGAGTTACCTGAAAATAAGGGTTAATCCAACAAAAGTTTAAGCAAACAATAAAATAATCGACAAAGCTTAGGACTTCCCTCTTTATCCAAGAAAAAGCCTATTTTATCAAATTCCCTAAATCAACACCCAATTAGGGTTACAGTGCTTTGATTTAGATGATATAAGATTAGAATGAAAGAAATCGAATCCCCAAAACATGACCCTTTGGGTCTTATTTATTGATGCAGGCAGCCTCCCTTTCGACTCCATGCTCTCGACTGTGTCGGAAGGTCTCCCTTTTATATGTAGCTGTGAGCCTTTCAACTTTGTCAAAAGGTTTGCCCTTCATATGCCATTTTGGACCGTTCGACATTGTCAAAATGTCTTCTTTTCTTTATCCCTTCATGAAACTTTCGACTTTGTCGAATGATTTGCCATTTATATAATGTTGCGAATCCTTCAACCTTGTCGGAAGGTTGCTCTTCACGTGATTATTGTAAACACTTCGACCTTGTTGGAAGGTTGCTCTTCACTTGATTGTTTGTGAGAGTTGTGCTTCCTTTAATGTTGTTAAAAGGTTGTCTTTCATTCTTTGCAGACTTACGAGTGTTATTTTCTTCATAAAACCTTCGACATTGTCGAAAGGCATCCTGGATGTGCTTTAACCAGTTTGAAAGGCTTGCTATGCTTTGAAAAAGGTCACCATGGAACTGTTCGCATTTGCTTTGACTTCTGCATCTTCTTTGAAATGTAGGAACTCTTTGGATACTGAAAGATGGAACTTTTGACCATTTCAAAATGTTTGAGGTTGTTAAACTCTGAAGACTGCATCCTTTCGACCCCTTTAATACGTTTGGGATGCTCTTCTCTTTCCTTTGTCTTTCTTGAAAGACCTTTCGACTTAGTCGAAAAGTTAATTTTTGGTTGAACAATATGTATGAGATAGTTGTTTTGATCCCTTTTTCGAATATACAATTTTACATCCGTACTAGTATTGATCCTTCAATTGTCTAGTGCCGAACTTCGATCAAGCTCAAAAACTTTTATTTTCCTTGCATAGCTCTCGACTATGATAGAACATGTAAGTATCTGGCTACAAACCTTATCAATGTTTGCCATAGAGCATCGAGTGATGAATTCTTTTTGGATATCAAAGTCTTATATCCAAATCTTGGGTTAAGTTATGTTGCAAAATAATTAATGGATAATGCATCTATACTTTAACTTTTCTAAAATATTTAGTTAAATTTTGTTTTAAGTTTTTAAACATTTCATAACATACCTTTTTATCCTACAAAGAAAAATCTCTATTTAAATTTTGTTCCCTTTATCAAAAATTCTTATTAATGAACTTGAATGATTTTTGGAATTGAAAATGAAAAAAGCCAGGCTTATAGATATATTACACCACTTCTTATCTTACATCCATCATTCCTACCATACTTGGATCATCCTTAAGTCATCCCAATCTTACTTGGGTACATAATAGAAGTACATAACACAAATACATGACTAACCACAACACCACCTTATCACAAGCCATACATATAGGCTACTACTTAATACTCAACACTAGATAGATAGTCACAAATCTTCAATCACAATCTCAACCATCACTCAGAATCCATTGTTGATTGTGCACTCCAATATCCAAACTCTAATGAAACTTCCCCAACATCCTCATCCTCACTTTCTTGTTCGTCGTCAGCTTCATTTCCATCTTAATTTTGCTATATCTCATCCTCCACATATGATATAGTCAAGGATGATTCCATGAAACATGTCAAAGTCCAATTGGTACTCCCTGTAACATTTCCCCTCCTTTAATTCCTCCAATCCTTGCACTCCCATCTCCTTGGGATTCTCGAATTCCTCCGCATCTTCTTCCTCTTCATTATCTTCCATATCATCCCAGTGGATGTATGAATGTGATGACTCCTCAGGCTAAATACCATGATCCCCATCCATTTCCCATATGATATTGCTGTCCCCACTACCGTGGTTCAATTCATTTGATATTATATCATTCGGGTTCTCTTCTGGTTCAGACTCTTCCTACATGGGTTCTTCTTCGGTTCGAATTCTAAACCAGCAGGGTTAGTGATTCATCTTCCTTCTAAGGCTAGAGCGGCATCTGCATCACTAGAAATTATGACTAGATTTGGAGTTAGGGGATATAAGCATTCCCACTATTGGGTAACCATCTTTGTCTCTATGAGTATATGGATCTTATATTTTTCTTTTATGGGTTCTTCCTCATTACCTGAAAGAATGATTAGGTCATCTTTCTCACCCTAATTTCCTCTTGAGGTTTCTCCTTCTGAATACTTCCCTCTGTATGGATTTTACAAATATGAACACAAATACTTAAAAGAAGACACCGAGTATTTATCCTAACTTAACAAGTATACTGCATTTCAATGTAAGGTTTGATCGATACTTAGGAAGAAAATCTAGATCTTTACCGAAATGTTTAATCTCTTTCCAAAAATCCTTTTGAAAGTTTTTGCTAAAATGTTTTCTAAACATTATTATTGTCGAATTTAAAATCATTTCCCAAAAAAAAAATTTAGATAAAAGTTGTCATTATCCAAATCTTAGGTTTTCCTCCCTATTTTAAATCCATTATTAAATGTCTTATAGTCAAAACGTGAAATTCTAATCATAAGATGTTTATTCTTGATTTAACTAACTTTTTTAAAACAATTATCCAATTTATGACTTTAATATCATAACTAACTATATTTTCAAAAATGTATTCTTTTGTCTAAAATATGACCTTAGGTAAAATTATTTCATTTACCATATTTTCGAAACAAATCGTTTTTATGTATCATTAGCATACCCGTGCTCTTATATAATACACTTAAACTCATTCTATGAGTTACTTATCCTAGGGTATTACTAACCCTATCTTTGATATGACTTTACCCCTATTAGGCTTACTTGTTTACTCAACCTAAGCTCTGATTCCAAATGTGATGACCTGCCATTTTGACCCTTAAAGATTGACAATAGTACATCCTCAGGTACCGTAAAACAAAGTGCTCGAAGGATGGATAGTAAAGGGTAAAATGAACATGGTCTTAACAGAGGAAATTTAAAATAAATTTACCAAACTCTATCTTATAAATTAGCTTGGACATTTATAAATCTATGGCCTAATAAATGCTAAAAACTAATGCAACAGAAATGGAGAACTGTCTACAAAATCATCTTCAGCTCCAAACATCAAGCTCCATCACAATGCTCCAAATTAAACGTGACTACTTGCTGCACGAAAAAATAGAGCAACCAGATATTAAGGGAAAAAAATAAACTCTGGGTCAATTATAGGACTGGTGTGAGAAGCTCAAAATAATGGATATTGGAAAACAAAGATAACTCATAAGACCATGCCGCATATAAATATGGAACGGGTTTTTTCCTTATCAAACCCAAAACATTTGCTATGCAAATCCAGTGATATTATCTTTAATGACATTCTTTGAAAATCCTTTCAAATAACGTATTAATTAGAGCTGGAATTGTTACGTATGTTAAATTCGACAACACAATTGGTTTAGGTAAATGCTCACATTGGAGAATGGACCACACAATAAAAAGGTAAGGGACTACCTTCCGACAGTATATCTCTAGAAAAATGCACCGAAGCACCAATAGATGGTCCTCTACTAACACAGAACCGACCTACCTTTACCATAAATAGTACCAAATATGACATTACCCCGGTCGTTATCGACCTTTACGGGGATCCTAGCGCATACACAACATACCTGACATATAGAGGGTAATCTAGAAAGGTAATGACCATATCCTAATAGTTGCGACCCATATAGCCGCGCCGCATCTACCCTATTTTTGACATTCCCAGCTGCGAGGCTTAAGGTCACATTTTACCTTGCATAAAATCATAAAATCCTACTTAGAAAGTCACATTGCCATTTCGTTCACACACTGCTAATTTCCACAATTGCACAACCTCCGAGCTCGTATGTCTCAAAGAAGGGTGTTAAGTGTAAGAGAGGTTGCCTCCTATACCACAAAATAGATATACATTTGTAGAGATCAATGTGCGTGTATTTTAGAAATGCACTGTTAAACATTCCTCCATACAAGTTTTCTAGGAATAGGAAAACCGAAGCCACTCACCTACTACATCCTGTTTAGGGAATCACCCTTAAGATTAGTAGCGAGAAGTTCTTGCATCGAAGATTTTTAAAATTAAGTACTATTGCCACCGTATGTATATAATATGGAAATCGATGGCCTAGTGGCAAGTATCCTTTCATTATGAAGATCTCCATCTTCCAAATCATTGTCGTTATCATGTTTTCACTTTCGAACATATATTGGTCCGAGGTCGTTTTCAGATAGTAATCACCCAAATCCGATCTCGGTCTATTCAAACCAATTATTGATAAAACATCTTTTAGAGATATATCATTTCTTTTCCAGTATATATGAGATTATTAAACCTCTGTTTAACTTTGGAAAACACCAATCATTTTTCATAAATCATGTTGGAAAACATTATTAAGTAAAATGATTAATAGAAATTATACTAATTTTCCTCAATATTAATTTCTATATTCAACAAGTATTATCCATCGAATAACAGTAAGGTCACCTTTTAAATTCACACAGTAGTACAAGTTTACTCCTTGGAATTTAACACTAAGTATAAGAAAATTATTTCTATACAACCCAAGTTAAGGAATTCGTTATGGAAAGTAAATCTTTTATATTTGTCTCATTTTTGATATTTCGACCTTATCTATTCCTCGCCCAGGAAGAGGCTAAATATGACGATCCACATTTCGGAAGGTTTAAATTGACAATAATCCACACATGTCCAACTTAAGCAATCTGGAACGTTGATAATCAATGGGGTTAAATAAGAAAAATAAGAAAAGAAGAAGAAGAAAAAACATAGAATCTCACAACGGAAACGATGAAATATAATAATCAAATAAACAGTTCATGAAAATATTTACTACACATTCAATTTTATTCTATACATATTTATCAGAGTTATATGTATACATCAGGAATAAATATCAATACAGCAGAATAGCATGATTCAGGGGATAATAATAACAGTACTATACCAAAGCTCCGTTTTCGTCCTCTAGGGAATAGTCTTCAATACGCTGAAAAAACTCGGGGCTGACCCGAGCGTAATGAAAAGACAAAACACTCGATTCAGGACCAAAATACTCTTATGTAAGTCAAATCAATATCACGAATATGAATGTAATAACTTAAGAGTTGTTATGGGGTTTTCCATCTCCTAAGGATCCGTTAAACTATTTATAATAAATTGTATACGCTATAATAGATAATGTCTATCAGTAAATAAATATCAAAATAGCGTTAAGGCTTTACATTGGTCCACCTTAACACATTTTTACAGTTTTAAACCAAAGTCGTAATGGGCTCATATAAGGATAAATATGACAAGACACGTGAGGCAATGCCCAAGATAGGATTCTACCAGTTTACCCTTTCTAGCTGGTCATAACCCATCCGTGGCCGACCGCAACAATCAATCCAAACGACAAATAAGATGCACCCATCGAATCTAAAACCATAATAGTAATACGAGGGATCAACATCGCTAGAGGTAGCTAACCTCAATTGCCAGACGTAGGCTCCTGTTTTAGTCCTTTTAATTATGACACGAATATCAAGGCTATCCATCATCGTTATCTTACTTCATTCCAATAAACGTCACTAATTCAACCACTACATTTTTGATATCCTCCACCGCGTACATGGTTGTCAAAGTGGTTCCAATATTGAAAGAGAGTATTTCAATAAGAGGTCCCCATCTCTTTAACAACCAATCGTCATTTTACACACCGTTTGGTTCTTTTACATTTCGAAAACAATTTGCACTTGATGTCAAATATCATATTCGTTTCAAAATCAAACACATTTCCAAATCATCATATATTCGCTTTAAAATCAAATCCATTTCGAAATTGTCATATATGCAACATTATCAATTTTTGTCCAAAAAATCGATTTCACTTCCAAAATTTGATTCGAATTCAATTTAGGTTATAATCTTCACTTTAACCTAGTTCGTATTTAAATCCAAGAATTAAATATAAACAATTTACCTTTTAACCAGTTTGAATTTTAGAAAATAATTTTTAAATAGTTAAATAGTTAAAATAGTTTAATAGAAAATAATTTGGGAAATAAAACGGTTTATATAGTAAAATAGTTGGGAAAATTTAAATAATCTGAATATTTAAAGATGTATAATTTTAAATAATTTCTACTAAAATATTCATTTTAAAAATAATTCCAAAGTCAAACCAGTCAATTTCCCAATTTCCTACCCAAATCGATTCCAAATTCCATTTCGATATAAACGATTCAATTCCGATTCCAACTCAAATAAATTATGATTCCATATAAATTGCGATTTCAATTCGCAAATTCCTTTCGCTTTCAATTTCCGTTTCCAAATTAATTTAAATCCCAATTTCAAGTTAATTTCTAACACCAAATTAATTTAAATTTCCAATTTCAAATTAATTTCCAATTCCATTTCCAATTAATTTAAATTTAAATTTTAAATTAATTTCCAATTTGAACCATTTCGATTCACATCAATTCTGAGTTCGATTTCCAAAATATCGATTCAAACACTTAAATCAAATTTACCCTCAATATTCAATTAAAAATCCAAACCTTCAAACATAATTCAATTTCGAAATACCGTATTATATCACCTTTACTTAGCAATATTCAAAGCTCGAATAAAAGTCCAAATCTTTTAAAACAATTAAATTTCTTCAATTCACGTTATATTTCGATTATAACTTTAAAAATCTTAGCTTCGATTATTTAAACAATTTCATTTACCAAATTTAAATTTCAACATTTCGATTCCCAAGTTTGAAAATAATTCGATTCCCATAAATTCAATTTTATTTCTTAAACACAAATCATTTAAATAATTTCAAAATAAAATTTTTAAATCATTTAATTTAACCAATTCGGTATTCGTATATAATTTCTATCCTATGGCCAAGTGAACCAATTATTTCAATTTAATTTCAGAGATGGATATATATCATTTCAATCAAAATAAATGCCATAGGTATATATCATTTCAACCTGTTTCTTAATTTATTTGAAATAATTAATTTACAGTTTTATATACCATAAATAACATACAGGATGATAACATGATATATCAAAATAAATAAGCATCCAGATATCAACCAATAGCATTCATTACAACCAATCATCCAACAGTCAATAAAAATTTCGACAATTCCATAATTATAAATTTTGGGTATTTTATGGGCAATTAAATTCTAATTCAATTTAACGTCAATTCAAATTCTACCAATTAATTCAAATGTCAATTTAAATGTCAATTTAAATTTATCAAACAACTACCAATAAATTTCAAACCACTTTACAATATAATTTAACTAATATAAAAATTATTTCAGTCAATTGTGAGCGTATAAACACTTACCTTTGGTTTATCGATGATTTCAAATCCAAATAAAGGCCAAAATTTGAACAATCTTGGAATGCAACTAAACCACGTCCATAATGTCTGAAATTTCGATACGAACGCAATGGAGAAAACCACACATCGATCCGAGCTTATATGCAAAAGTTATTCGGGTAGAACATTTAAATTTTAATATAAAAAAATTAATTAATAAATAAAATAATTGAAAAACATACCATCTTCTCCCACGCGTATTAGCACAGCCGAACCTTATGGATTTGAAGAGCTCGTCGAGATTTAAACTTTGCTTTTGGAATTTTTCGATTTCGTTGAACGGATTGAGGGATAAAGAGGAAAGAAGTTTGAGCAATTTCAACCATTAAAATACCGGCGGCTAGGGTTTTGAGAAATTAAAACAATAATAAAACTATCTCGATTTGCGTGCGTATTTATATAGTTAGGTCCAAAATCATCCAACTCCAATCGAGATGTGCCGCCAGACGTTTATAAATTTTTACCCCCATTCCGAACGCAATGGAACTAGTTTCGAGGCCTAATTCGATCGTATGTGGAGGATAGCTTTTCAAAGTCAATTTATTTTATCGTATTCCTTTTAATTGATTTCTAAGCTTTTAAGCTCGCACGGCCAAACGCCAAGTTTGATCGCTATGAAACTTGAAATCCTACAATAATTCACTGTTGCGGATCCAATGAAATTAGTTTCATTGAAATCCGAGACAGTCGCCAAAATGGCTATTTTTACTCGTTAATTTAAATTATAGAATTTTCAATTTTAATTTTTCACATTTAAATCCAATTTTAAATATTAATAATCTTAATTGTTATTTAAATAAAATTTTAAATTAGTTTACGACATCATTTTCTATCATATTAAATTTAGAATTTAATTATTCAAACAATTTCAAATATTAAATTATTCAACAAATTAGATCAATAATCGTTGTCATTTAATAATCACCTTAAATTTAATAATTAAAAATAGCTAAAAATACGGGTCGTTACATACTCCCCCACTCAAAACTTTTCGTCTCGAAAAGGCGTTAAGTACAGAACTTAACATATAATATATTTTCTCAAAATAATTAACTTATGAACATTAAAATCTTATTTACAAAACCTTTACTATACTCTCGCTACACCCTCCGATATCGGTTTGTGAAAAATATAAATTATATATAAAAACAAGTTATAAAAATTATAAAACTTCAAAAAAAAAATTGACACCCGGATTTACGGAAAATTTCGATAGAGTCTCCTTTGCACGGCTCGATCGGAATTTTTTTTTACAATTCAATATATAGCACAGATATAACCAATATATATCAAACATACATCTCATCTCAATGATGAGGCATCCCGAAGGGTAAAATTATGAAATCACGGTATTTAACCCGAGATACGTACCTTATTATTTATAATACGAGCGAGTTCGCTCATATTAAGCAAGCAAAGCATATAAATCCACGTATACGCCCCAAACGGTCTTCTTATGTACCTATCTCATCTCAATTTAAGATATTAGTCTCATATAATGGTATAGGAGCATACATAAGTCTAATACAACCATGTAACATGGACTTTTTGAACCCAAACAATAAACACAAGCACGAATACACAACATACAACAATCACAAACAATCAAAACGGTAATAACAATGGTTTGTAACAAAAGAAACCATCCAACCATCAATATCCGTCCAATAATCCAATTTAATTCATAACCATATGAATTTACTTTATCTAATGTCAAATTTTAATTTATTTCCATAATTTTTTTATTAACATCCACTGTATTAACATTTTAATTGATTCATTTCAATTCATTTGTATTCAACCAACTTTTTATTCAATTAGATTCACGTTCAGTTGATTTTTCATTCAATTTCTTTACTTCCAATAGGTTTGCATGCAATTATCAATGTTAGTAAATTTACATTATATTAATTTACACTCAATTATACTTACATTTCTTTCTTCACCTCCATTATTTTATTTCAAAAATTCATATAATTAATTACATTTAAGTAAATTAATTCTATACCATATCCCTATATTTTAACTTGATTCACATTCACTTATAAATATTTATTTCGTAAAGCAAACCATGGATTTATATTTAATCCATTCGCTTTTAATTGATTTACACTTAATCTGGTTTTAATCCATTTTCTTTCAATCAATATTTATTGCATTTGCATTTGATTTATTACAATTCAATATATATTTATTTACATTCAACGATTTGCTTCAATTAGTTACATTTGTTTCATCCATATTTAAATTTTATTTTACATTCCATTAATTGCTTTTTGCTTATCCAAATGCTTAATCACTTTCAAAATTTGGTTTTCTTTCAATTTATTCTAATTTATTTCATTTACATCAAATTTATTCAATTCAATTTGGGAAATTCCAATTGTTTCACCTTTTTGTTTAACCTATTTCATATAAATTCATTTACTGAATCATTTATACAATTATTCCACTTAATCTTGCTTAAGTTAAATTTGTTTTATTCCCACTTAGTATGTCTTCCTTTTTATTGTACTAACATTATTTATAAATTATCTAAGTTCATTATAAATATTTTATACAACACAACTCACGTTTATTTTTATTACTTCATATCTTAAGTTATCATTAATTCATCGATTCACTTCATTTATTCAAATTCATATTATTTATTTACCAAAATAAATTTTTATTTTATAACTCAATTCATATTAATTATCCTTTTTTTTATTTTCACAATTAATTCCTTCAGCTTCTCTTAAGTCCAATTTAACTTATAATTTATTTTCAATAACTTATTCCATATTATATTAGTTAACATTAAAAAATTTATTTAACTACTCCACTTGCAATTTAAAACTTCCTATGTCCAATTTTAAATCAAATCCAACAACTCATTCTAATTTTTTTCTTACATTCACTTGTTTTATTTAATCTCTTTCATATTTAAATTACATTTCAAGTCTTTATTCATTTTTAATTCATTTTATAGCTCAAATGAAATTAATCCACATTACCACTTTATCTAGTTTCATTTAATATCCAATTCAATTTATTAAGTAAAACTTTATTTTATTTCAGTCCATTGCTCATTTTATTTAATCTTATTGAAGTTGAACTTGTTTTTTCTTCTCTTATCATTCAAATTCAACAAATTTAGAACTTGTCTTAGCTTGATATTCTCAAATCAATAAATTATACAATTTATCCATTCAAAATTCCATTTTATTATTTTATCTATTTCATTTCACATGCAATTCATTTTTTTATTTAAGCCTTAATGAGTAAAATATATTTTATTTACCTCATTTCACTAACTCGATTAATTTAACATTTCTTAAGTTAATTATTTTATTTCATTTCTCGGATTCAAATTTATTTTATTTTCTTAACCTAAAGGTTTAACCAATTTAAATTTTGCTTTATTTTCTTATTCCAATTTATAATTTGCAAACTTATTTCTCATCCGTACTATTTAAATTTTACGTTCAAAACTACTTCCATATATTTATTAAATAACACTTAGAATAATTTTTTAAAAAAGAGAACTTATTTTAATCGAAAATAAAAAATTTTTGGTAGCAATTCTCACTCAAAAACTCGAAAAAGAATAGTGGTGATGCTGCAGTCATCCCTAGAATTATTTCCCAGCAACCAAGTGAATTTAGTGCTTTATTTCTTTCAAGAACATTTTCCGAAATATTTTCTAGTCAAAACTCTTTCAAATTATATTAATATAAATTTCAAAGTCTTCGAAAAGAATTTTGAAAAAAAACAAAAGGATTTTAAATTCTCAAATTCTTAAATTTTTTTCCTCATTTCTGTTTATAAGCTATATTATAAATATACTTATACGAATTTCGTTAATTTACTAAAATATTTAATTAATTTACAACTGTCATTGTAAACAATTGCTATTATAATCATATTTCAATCTATTAGTTATCAATACTACATAATTTTTAATTCAACCAATAATCAATGATAATTAAATATTATTATCTTCAAAGAACTCATTTATTAAGAATTATCATTTTTTATATAAAATATAATTGGGTAAAAAAAAATTCATTACCGAATTTTAAAACAATATTATGTCGACTTGCCATGTTCAAGTCTTTAGAAACCCCTATTGATGACAAGGCATCCCACACATCGATTAGAATTCATAAATAACTCAACGGATAAGTAAACACAATATAAAACATTTTATAACACTAACAAGTATGCTCTCTCATACATATACACTCTCAACAGACTCATTCTATGGTTTTACTACCCTATCTCTAATGAGTCAAACCCCACAAAGCCAAGGTTATCGCTAAACCTTCGCTCTGATACCAACTATGACGACCCACATTTCGAAAGGTTTAAATTGACAATAATCCACACATATCCAACTTAAACAATCCGGAAAGTAGATAATCAATTGGGTTAAATAAGAAAAATAAGAAAAGAAGAAGAAAAACAAACATAGAATCATACAGTGGAAACATTAAAATATAATAATTAAATAAACAGTTCATGAAAATATTTACTTTACATTTGATTTTAATCTATACATATTTATCAGAGTTATATATATAGACATCAGGAATAAATATCAATACAACAGAATAGCATGATTCAGGGGATAATAATAATAATAGTAATATACCAAAGCTCCGTCTTCGTCCTCTAGAGAATAGTCTTCAATACGTTGAAAAAACTCGGAACTGACCCGAGCGTAATGAAAAGACAAAACACTAGAGTTAGGACTAAAACACTCTTATGTAAGTCAAATCAATATCACAAATATGAGTGCAATAACTTAAGAGATGTTATGCCATTTTCCATCTCCTAAGGATCCATTAAACTATTTATATATAATAGTATACACTATAATAGATAATGTCTATCAATAAAATAAATATCAAAATAGCATTAAGGCTTTACGTTGATCCACCTTAACACATTTTTACAGTTTTAAACCAAAGTCGTAATGGGCTCGTATAAGGATAAATGACAAGGCACGTGAGGCAATGCTCAAGGTAGGATTTTACCAGTTTATCCTTTCTGGCTGGTCGTAACCTATCCGTGGCCGACGGCGACAATCAATTCAAACGACAAATAAGATGCACCCATCGAATCCGAAACCATAATAGTAATACGAGTGATCAACGTCGCTCGAGGTAGCTAACCTCAATGGCCAGACATAGGCTCCTGTTTTAGTCATTTTAATTATGACATGAATGTCAAGGCTATCCATCATCGTTCTCTTACTTCATTCCAGTAAATGTCGCCAATTCAACAACAACATTCTGGATATCATCCACTGTATACATGGTTGTCAAAGTGGTTCCAATATTGAAAGATAGTATTTCAATAAGAGGTCCCGGTCTCTTTAACAACCAATCGTCATTTTACACACCGGTTGGTTCTTTTACATTTCGAAAACAATTTGCACTTGATATCAAAATATCATATTCATTTCAAAATCAAATCCATTTCCAAATCATCACATATTTGCTTTAAAATCAAATCCATTTCGAAATTGTCATATATTCAACATTATCAATTTTTGTCCAACAAATCGATTTCACTTCCAAAATTTGATTCGAATTCAATTTAGGTTATAATCTTCACTTTAACCTAGTTCATATTTAAATCCACGATTTAAATATAAGCAATTTACCCTTTAAACAGTTTGAATTTTATAAAATATTTTTTAAATAATTAAATAGTTAAAATAGTTTAATAGAAAATAGTTTGGGAAATAAAACGATTTATATAGTAAAATAGTTGGGAAAATTAAAATAATCTGAATATTTGAAGAATACAGAATTTTAAATAATTTCTACTAAATTATTCATTTTAAAAATAATTCCAAAGTCAAACCAGTCAACTTTCCAATTTCCCACCCAAATCAATTCCAAATTCTATTTCGATTTAAGCGATTCAATTTCGATTCCAGCTCAAATAAACTCTGATTCCATATAAATTGCGGTTTCAATTCACAAATTCCTTTCGCTTTAAATTTCCATTTCCAAATTAATTTAAATCCCAATTTCAAATTAAGTTCCAATTTAAAATTAATTTAAAATTTCAATTTCAAATTAATTTCCAATTCCAATTAATTTGAATTTATATTTTAAATTAATTTCCAAATTAAACCATTTCGATTCCTATCAATCCTAAGTTCGATTTCCAAAATATCGATTCAAACACTTATATCAAATTTACCCTCAATATTCAATTAAAAATCCAAACCTTCATACGTAATTCAATTTCGAAATACCATATTATATCACCTATACTTAGCAATATTCAAAGCTCGAATAGAAGTCCAAATCTTTTTAAACAATTCAATTTCTGCAATTTATGTTATATTTCGATTATAACTTTAAAAATCTCAACTTCGATTATTTAAACAATTTCGTTTACCAAATTGAAATTTCAACATTTCGATTCCCAAGTTTGAAATTAATTCGATTCCCATAAATTCAATTTCATTTCTTAAACCCAAATCATTTAATTTAACCAATTCGGTGTTCGTATATAATTTTCTATCCTATGGCCAAGTGAATCAATTATTTCAATTTAATTTCAGGGATGGATATATATATATATATATATATATATATATATATATATATATATATCATTTCAATCAAAATAAATGCCATAGGTATATATCATTTCAACCTATTTCTTAATTTATTTGAGATAATTAAATTTACAGTTTTATATACTATAAATAATATATAGGATGATAACATGATATATCAAAATAAGTAAACATTCAAATATCAACTAATAGCATTCATTACAAGCAATCATCCAACAATCAATAAAAATTTCAACAATTTCATAATTATAAATTTCGGGTATTTTATGGGAAATTAAATTCTAATTCAGTTTAACTATTAATTCAAATTCTACCAATTAATTCAGATGTCAATTTAAATGTCAATTTAAATTTATCAAACAACAACCAATAAATTTCAAACCACTTTACGATATAATTAACTAACATAAAAATTATTTCAGTCAATTATGAGCGTATAAACACTCACCTTTGATTTATCGATGATTTAAAATCCAAATACAGGCCCAAATTTGAACAGTCTTGGAATGCAACCAAACCAGTTCCATAATATCCGGAATTTCAATACGAATGCAACAGAGAAAACCACACGTCGATCCGAGCTCGTTGCAAAAGTTATTTGAGTTAGAACATTTAAATTTTAATATAAAACAATTAATTAATAAACAAAATAATTAAAAAGCATACCATTTTATCCCACGCGTATTAGCATAGCCGAATCCATGAACGCAACAACCACCACAAAAACGCGCGTAACTCGAGATAGCCGAAGTTCGATCTGCAACTACCGGCATGTGCGCCACCTTAAGAGCCACCTGTGCGCCAAGTTTCATCGCATCATTCACCGCTTCTTGCACAAATTCTAAGAAAACACGTGCGTCCTTCTATCTTAGATCTCGGCAAATCCGTGACGTATTAGCAGCAATCAACCATATGGATTTGAAGAGCTCGTCGAGATCTACAACATTGCTTTTGAAATTTTTTGATTTCTTTGAGCGGATTGAGAGATTAAGAGGAAAGAATTTTGAGAAATTTCAACCATTAGAATACTGGCGGCTAAGGTTTTGGGAAATTAAAACAATAATAAAACTATCTCGATTTGCGTGCGTATTTATATAGTTAGGTCCAAAATCATCCGACTCCAATCGAGATGTGCCGCCGGGCATTTATAACATTTTACCTCCATTCCGAACGCAATAGAACTAGTTTCGAGACCTAATTCGATCATGTGAAAGATAGCTTTTCAAAGTCAATTTAGTTTATCGTATTCCTTTAAATTGATTTTTACGCGTTTTAAGCTCGTGCGGCCAAATGACAAGTCCGATCACTATGAAACTTGAAATCCTATTATAATTCACTGTTACAGATCCGACAAAATTAGTTTTGTCGAAATCTGAGACAGTCACCAAAATGGCTATTTTTACTCGTTAATTTAAAATATAAAATTTTCAATTTTAATTTTTCACATTTAAATCCAATTCTAAATATTAATAATTTTAATTGTTATTTATATAAAATTTTAAATCAATTTACGACATCATTTTCTATCATATTAAATTTAGAATTTAATTATTAAAACGATTTCAAATATTAAATTATTCAACAAATTACATTAATAATCATTGTCATTTAATAATCACCTTAACTTTAATAATTAAAAATACCTAAAAATACGGTTTGTTACACCAGATGAGGCAAGGTACTGGTTTCTCCTATACATCCCCTAAGTTTAAGCACCCCACATCCGGATCTCATGAATACAAGAATCATGTCTAGTCATCAGAATTTAAAAACAAGATTTAATCATTTATTTATGATAGCTTTTCGTTTAATTATTTATTTTAACTCTTTTTAGAATAATCATAAAACTTCCAAATTATCTTTAAAATACCAATTTATTTATTTGAAAATGTTTATAAAAAATTCGAAAAAGAATAATTAAGCTAAAATTGTAATTTGTATAAGTTATTAAAACTGCTATGAAAAGTGCCGCAAATAGTGTTTTCAAAGCTTATTTGATCAAAGCAACTTTTCTACCATTTGAAAGTCCATTTTTATAATTCGAATCCTTTTTAAAATATTTTAGTAAATTTACAAATTTTATCCATATTTATAAAGATTTAAAAATATCATTTCAAAGAAATTTCCCTTTGGATTCCGAACTGCAAAACCACGACTATTTCAAAAATTTATTTTGATCATATTTCAAAATCTACCAAATGAAATCTTGATTGTTTTCTTTTTTTTTAAAACTATGATTATAAGAGTTCAATAATTTTTATTCCAAAGAATTCCGACTCTGATTCCATCATATAGATGGATTTAAACTATTACGGCATGAAATCGCGAGCTACCGTTACGCGACGTGCATATATTTGCCCATTTTCGACTCAAATTTCAATTATTTTCAAAATTCACCAAATCGAGTTTTAGTGATTATAAACAATTTATAAACTAATTTAAAGAGATTTATTCATTTCGTAACTTTTATAATTCATTTCGAAAGGTGATTTCCGTTGTGCAATTTCGATGTATATTAAACGTGAATTGTTTACACATCCAAAAATGATATTTTTCAAAACCAAAAAATAACGATGAAAACAAAAAAACCCATCATTCTAAACATATCATATCATCATCCATATCATAATATACATAGAGTTTTCCCACCTTGAATATGATCATTCTAACTTTAAAATGTCTATAGCTCGCTATTTCAAAATTGAAGCTCACGAAGCTTGCACTAGTGCTTCCTAAGGGGCTCGTCCTTGGCTTGCAAAGGGGTGGAAGGCTCGTCTGTGGATGGTGGGGTGTGTGGCCATGGGTTCGCAAGGAGGAAGGGAGGAGTTTGGCTTTAGTTTTAAGGTGCTTGATAGTATATATGTACTATATTAATTTTACTTTCATTTTGCAATAGATTTTTCCATTATTTCCTTTCGGCAAGAGGCAATTAAAGTAGAGAGAAAAAGGTAAAGAAAGCTTAAGAAAATGAAGAGGAAAATATGAATAGAAGTGAAGAACGGTGATGGTCATTTACAAGCAAATGGAAGTAATAAAATATCATGATATTTAAGTGCAAACACACCATCATTTCATATCTATCACTCCCTCCTCTTTATCGCCATTTTGGTCGAAGTACCCCCTATATGGCTACTCCATGCGCACGTACTTATGTATAAGAGGTTGACTTTGGTTTAAAGAAATATCATGATATTTTCTTGTATCCTTTATTATTAATTTTTTGTGTGTGTGTGTATATTCATGCGCATGTGTATGTGTTCATGTATGTGTATATGCTTATGTGCACATGTATGTCACAAATGATACACAACGTTGCATAATTTCTCTACGTTGAACTGTTATGAATTTTTATTTCGATTTCTGGTCATATTTTCACATCTTAGTCAATATACTTATATTTGTAAACAAAATCTGAAAATAATATTTCTATCACTATATAATAATTAAAAAATCTTCATTTGATGTTTAAAATAATTATTAGATTATTTAAACTCCATTTAAATTCAAAAGTTAATTATTCCAAAGTAATGATATCGTTAATGATGTCATAAAGACATTTTATTTTCAAAAATAAAATAAATAATTTTATCACATTTTCTCACTCATGAGTGTATGTATCCAGCTCCATGCATGACATCTGTAACGACTCGCCTATCATTCCACAGAAAGACGCATCATTATTAAGAAAGAAAAGGGATAGAAACGAGAAAATATGAGAAAGAAAGAACTAAACAAAATTAGAATCTCATAGCGGAACGAATAAAATATATTAATCACATAGATATTACATAGTATCACCATACATTAGAGTTACATAGATTATACATCTTAAATTAGACAGTTGTAAAAGTCTGTCTATTGTACAACTCAAATACATCAACATAGAGATACAGACACAAATGCTAACACAACGGAACCATAATATCTATATACACTGAAGCCTCCTGCTCCTTGTCTCCTCCATAAATTCGTCAAAGATAACCCGAATCCCTTGGCTACTCGTGAAAATTTGAGTACCCAAGAGTTTAATAAAATAGAAAATAAACTCTGGGTCAGACATGGGTCTGGTGTGAGTAAACGGGTTAAAGTTTCTTAGCTTCGAAAATCATTTGAAAAGAAAGGTATCTCGTAAGATTTCCCACACATAAACATGGAAAAGTTTCACTACACCAAAACAGGTAAATCCTAACATTTATAAGTGTTACAAATAATTTCAGTAACACTTTTAAGTGTTACTAATGGACTGTGAGGAATGAAGATGCCAAATTTGTAACGCTTATAAGTGTTACGAACGTACGTATTACTAACACTTATAACTGTTGGTACCTAAATATACGGTAACGCTTATAAGTGTTGGTATATAAATATACGGTAACGCTTATAAGTGTTGGTACAAAAATATGCGGTAACGCTTATAAGTGTTGGTACAGAAATATACGGTAACGCTTATAAGTGTTGGTACAGAAATATGCGGTAACACTTATAAGTGTTGGAAAATGATTATTTAGTAACACATATGTGTTGTTACACATAAAATGCTTTGCTTATCATTTAGGTTTGTAACGTAGATAAGTGTTGTTATCCAAAATATTGGTAACACTTATACGCGTTGCTAATTGAAATTATGTTTTTACACTATTTTATACACAATTAATATTAAATTCTTAAAACAAATGAATATAATATCTCATAAATGATGATGTCCATATCATATATAATTCATCATATCAATTCAATATGAAGTCTAAAATGCTTCCATATCTCAAATGCAACAATATCATATTTAGATAATACTATAATATGAGCTACAAACTTTCCAATTTCAAAATACCACAATATCATATCCAAATTACTTCTTCTCATACATACAACCGCTGCCACATACACCCACACTTCTAGCAAACTACCTTCATTCATTAATTCTTCTCACTGAGTTCCACCAGCATACTTGCAACTACACTTCACACTTCACACTTCACATAATACACTGCACTGCCTCAACATTCCAGTGCATCGTGCTTCAAAATTACCACTGACTTAACTGCCAGCTGCCATATACATAACTGCTACAACCCTCTTCCCCACAAATACAAAACTTTCACCTCCCTGCACACATCACCCATACGAACCATCAAGTGCAACATCACTTCCGTGCACACTTCCTTTCATTGCCAACAACAACCCCAAAACATCACCCTACCACTGCCAATAAACCAACCTGCTCCATCAAGTCATAATCTCTGATCAACTTCTTCCCTACCTGAAAACAGTCACATCTACTTATACAAACTTTCCTACAACATTCATTGTCATCTCCTCCTCTTCTTAAAATTGCTAACATCAGAATCTCACAACTTCATCACACTTCAACAATCTGACAAACACCTTGACACTCCGGAGCCACACATACAAGCACTTCCACGCCGCCACTACCTTATCGAACACCAGCAGCTGCCATAAGGAAGATATAATGATTCCCTTAAGAAGAAAATATCTTATTAATATATACCTTGAAGATCAAATTAAGCTTGTTAAGTAAGTTTCTTATTGTATGTTGAATTTCGTTAATGTTGATATTTCAAAATTAGAGTATTTATTCTTTAGCTGGTTTAGGATTTAGTACTTAAGTTTCAGTTTTGCAAAATGAGCAACTTAAATGTACTCGCTGTAATAACCAATATATGATGCTAAAAATTAAAATCAAAACCTGATAATATTTGCAATAAACACATGATTGTTCAATTTCTAAAACAAAGTCTAATAAAGTCAATACAAGTGTATTTACGCCTATCATACTTGTTAATAGATAGCCAGCAACCTACTAAACCGAAAAACATTAACAGAATGAATCTAACTGCAACCAATTCTAAACCAATTGTTTGCACAGAAGATGGGCAAACACCTCCAAGTCGTATGATTTAGTTGATTATACGTCGTTCTTAGTGATTTGGGTGATTTATGGAAATATATAAAATAGATGGACTAAACTGTAAAAGACACGCAGATTTATAGTGCTTCGGCCAGAATGTGCCTACGTCCACTTTATATGTTATTCTCCTTTTCTTTTCAGGTTACAAGTACAAAGCTTTTATTACAAGTATCTGAAAGTTGTTTGAAAGTTCTATCCGCGCTTGAGCTCTCAAACTTGTCTGTCATTGTTGTACCCCTGCCCCTCTATTTATAGAGTCAGGCCGGGGGCAGGGATCTTGGAGGTATATAGCAGCTGGTGGGCCTGGGCTGATGCAATCTGGCCTGGCAAAGTTGGTCCGGAACGCCTTGATTCGGTGGGACTTGGTCCGGTGATGGTTGGTTGGAGTTTGATTCGGCTATGTATAGGAAGTGTGTTGGACCGGTAATGCTTGGGAAAGGAGTTGGTTCGGTGGTGAGGGCGTAGCTTGGTCCGGTGGTGAGTGGTTCGGCAGTGCCTTATAGGTGAGAGTTGGTTCGGCAGTGCCGTATGGGTGAGTTGGTTAGGCAGTGGTTGGTTCGGCAGTTGGTTGGTTCGGTAGGGACGTGGAAAGGAGATGGTTCGGTGAGACATTGGTTCGGTGGTAGAAGCATGGTCGAAACACACCCAACACTTGCGCCCCAAAGTAGGTCATGTGCATGCGCATGGCGTGCTTTGTTTTCTCGTGGTTTGGATAGCTTCATTCGGTCCTAAGCGCCGAACCGTTTGGTCCTGTCTCCCTGCGTTCTTCTATAAGTACGGGACTTACGCTTCCTTCATTCCTTACCTTTCGAAATAGCTGGACCAAATTCTCGACTGCCGAATTGATTATAGTGCCGAACCAGCTCCGATTGCCGAATCGCTTGAAGTGCCGAATCAGCTCCATTTGCCGAACCGTTTGAAGTGCCGAATCAGTCCCGTTTGCCAAACCATTTCAAGTGCCGCATCAGGTGAGACGTTCTCTTGCCGAATGGCTTTTTTGACTTTGATTTACTGAATGAGCTTGGGGACCCCAAGTACCGAATGGACTTCATGACTTTGATTTACCGAATGAGCTCGGGGACCTCAAGTACCGAATGAACTTGCCAAATGATCTTGGGGAGTATAATGCCGAATGACCATTTTGCCCTTGAACTACCGAATGTTCTTTTATGTTTTGAATTATGAGTGAAATTCCAGGCTACATACACTTGCATGTTTATATCTTCTGGTCTAATGACGTTCTTTTTTGTGTTTGCAGATAAATGTCTCATAAAGTGGAAACTCGATCAGATAAAAAGAAATCTATGGACTGGATAGAGCCCTCCGTCGTGCCCCCAGTTCAGCCGGAATCAAGGCGACATGGGCCCACACCGAGATCACTAGTGAATGGATATGGCCCTCAGGAGCTCTTGAACTCTCCTCCTGACTGCTTTCCTAGCTCCCTCAAAGAGGAGCAGCTTGATGTTATCTCTCGCTCCTTTCCAGCTTGATGTTATCTCTCGCTTGGATAGTCAGCTTCATCACCTACCTAAAGGTGGCCCCTTTCCAGCTTCAGCCCAACTCTTACGCTATCTTGGTGAGCCTATTCATTATTTTCCAGAGAAAATATGGGCGTCCCCCTTCCAACCGGGAGATCCGGTATTTGTACAACTTGAGAGGCTACAAGAAGGGGTCTCCATACATCAGCTTGGAATCGGCCATGTCCTTCAAGCCGGTCCTGGACTTATATTCGAAGTTCAGCATGTTCAAGAAAGAATGATTTTTCGTCAAGGATGACTCTGTTTCTATCCGTCGCTTCACCTTCGGCTATAAGTTGAAGCTTATTTATAATTTCCGTTCCGACTGCAATGCTTCTCCTTATGTGTTTTTATTTCTTGCTAGCGATAGGTGGCTTTGCGGTCGTGGAGAACGATCGCCTGGTTCAGATGGCTGCGGAGATAGAAGCCATTTCGAGAAGGGAGAGGTCGGCTTCTTACCTGATCAGGAATGCTACTCTTCTGCAGCACAACTTGATTCTACCACGTTAGTCTGTGGTAAAGCAGAGAGATACAGCCGAGGAAAGGGCTGCCAAATCCAAAGGAGGGGCCACGACAAAGAGCAGCAAGAGGAAACCCTTCTCGATACCTCCAGTCGTCCGGGGGAAGAAGCTTAAGAAATCTGATGGACCCTCCCCAAGCACATGTCTAGATGTTCCGGAGGAGGAAAATGTAGAGGAGGAAAGAGGCGAGGAGGAGAGCGGAGGTGATGGAGAAGGTGATGGTGGTGATGGTGGCGAAGGACAGAGTGGTGATGGCGCTGGGGCTTTGTCTTCTGGGCAAGCGGAGGAGATCCAAGAGTGGACAGATGATGCTTTCCGCCAGGCTTTTGAGGGGTTGGAGGAAGGATCGGCCTTGGTGGAGAAGCCAAAGAAAAATGAGAAGGCCGAGACTGGTGTCGGTCCATCTTCTGAGAGCATTTCAGCTAGGGCAACTCCGGCGATTCAAGGTGAATTTTTGACTCCTCTTTTAACTTCACATGTTTCTTGGATTATAGTCCCATGCGTGCTTGTAACACTTGGTTTTTATTTCAGGAACGGGTAAGACAGCCAAGACATCAGACATTCGGTACAGCCTGGAACAATTCAAACTCCTTAAAGCATCCGCTAAACCAAAGCCTCCGGCCAATCGTTCCGGGGACGTAGTCGGCTACCGTCCTTTTCTCGGAGTTATTGAAGAGGATATTCAAAAGAAAAGGAGGAGGCGCTCCTTATTCGAACCTTCATCTGGACCTCATCCACCGACCCAGCCTATTCATGATATCATGGGGGAGGATATTGAGTTCATACCCTCTCCGCATCCATCAGAGAATCCTACCGTTACTCATATTGATCGTCCCGGCTTGGCTCGTAATCCATTTGCGAGTCATCCGGATCCGGGTTCTCGTGATATTTCCTTCGACGAGGTTACTGGTGAGCACCTTCTCCCTCGCAATCCTATGGTAAGGGTGCTTGATGAAGCCAAGTCCCTAGACCTTGATTTGCTTACTACTCGGATTGTATCTATGAGGGATGAAGCCAAGGCAAATGTCGACCGAGTTGCTGAGGAGACTAGGAAGTTGATGGGGCATCACGCCCGACTGATCAAGGTCGGGGAGGAAATTGGGAGTGCCAACATAAGACTGCGGCTATTGGTTGCCGACCAGGCCAAGAAACTCGCCGATCAGGCCATCCAGATCTCTCAGCACGAGGCTGCCTCCAAACGGCTAAAGAAAACCATGGAAGAGGCTAGCAGAGCCGACCTGCGGAAAATGGAGGCCATCTGCAAGGAACGGATCGATATGGCCATTGCAACGGTAGATGAGGTTCGGAAAGAGGATCTCGAGCGGGTAGAGGAGTTATCTGGGAAGCTTGAAGCCGCGGAGCTCGCTCGAGCCAAGCTGAAGGAGGAGATTGAGGCGATGAGGAAATCCCTTCGGCTGACCGCTCGCGATACCGATCGGAGAGGGATGCTGCCATTGCAAAGCTGTTGGCTTTTGAGGTCCGAATGAGGGAGTTTTAGGAAAATGAGGGGATGATGGATGAGATGCTTCAGGATATGTATTTCCGTACTTGGAAGCAGGGCAACTTATCCTGGATGGATGATTATCCCCGGATCATGGCCAGGATTTATCTCCGGGCTCTGGAGGAGGCCAAGGCTGATGCGGATAAGGAGGGTGGTGTGGCCTTCGGGATGGATGTGGTTACGGCCCAGTTCACTAAGGAGGAGAAAGTGGCGGTGAAGGAGGGCATGCGACTGCTTGCTGCCGAGGAAGTAGGTGTGCAGTTGGGAGATGATGATCAAGGAACGGATGCTGGTAAGTCTTCCCTTTTAGCCTTTTCATAGCTTGGTTGCTTATTGTTTATTCAACGAATTCTTCTCCTGAATTGGATAGGCGGGACCTCTGAAGTGCCAACTACCTCTGGTCAGCATGCTGGGAGCTCTGATCTGGCGGTTAAGTAGACCTCGGAGGGACAGTAGGATAGAAGCGAGGCCCCAATGCAGTCGGCTTCTTGGCTTGATCTGGACATTTTTCAGCTTATTTGACGTTCATGTCTATGTTAGTCTTAAAACATTAATGTATTTTTCGAGCTGTAATTATGTAATGAGCAACTTGATTTTTGGCATGTAACCTTATAACATAAGCTGATTTTGTAATGTTTGAATGCTGTTGTTATTTTGATGTGTTGCATAAAATATAGCTGCGCATGTGTTAGTGATTCAATTGTGTTTGACGCTAAGTTTTTGCTTAAAATATAATTTCATGTCTTGCAATGTTAGTGTGATGTGTGTAGAAATTATAGTTGCGTATTTATGTATAAGAGAAGAAAGTACCGCCCTTCAAGTTTTTGCTATAGATGGTAGCGTTGAATGCCTTGTGTAATCGAATATGTAATGCAGCTGAATGACCTGTCATCCAGCTGTGAGTTCTTATTCCCATTAGCGAGTGTCTCCTATTTTGTGTCCTATACTTTAGTGATCGTTATAGAGGATAGGTGGAGAGTTTTTATAAATAAAATGGAAATATAAGAAATAGTAAAACTTCCAATCATGGAAGGCCTTCGATGTGCTTAAGTTCGTGGCAAACGGGTTTTGTAGTCACTTTCCCTAGCTGTGGGTCTTGGAGACATTTGTCACCCATCTTACGCCTCCGCGGGGAGTTTTCTTTTTTACCACAGCCGTACTTAAGACACATCAGAGCCGAGATCGCACAAAGTAACTACCCGGGCCATTATGGCCCGTAATCGTGGGTATTATTCGATTTACCGTGGCCGGCTAGCGCGGGTGCCGATCGTCGACTGTGAACTGCCCCTGGCTGGCCGCACCTTATGTTGGGGCTTATAATCGATTCACAGTTGCCGGCGAGCCGAACGCCGTAATGAGCTGCCTAGGCTATTTTCGGCCTCCTCGGTGGCTTATAATCGGCTCATTACAGTTGGCTTTGAGGGCCGTCGCGAGCAATGAGTTAACCCGCAGCAGAGGGATGCTGGAGCAAAAGTGTCTCATTGGTGAGGGAATAGTTTCGTATAGTACTTGTTAGGTCTTGTCCAGGTGAGGTTGCGCTGTGACGTGTCTAGGATGGAAATGCCCTTACACAGGATTTTGTACAACAGAAAAGGATAAAGCTTAACAAGCAGCCAAGATATAAAGGAACAAGTTAAAAAGAGACAAGATTTTTAAAGAGGTTCGGCACGAAAATGCCTACGTCCACTGATTCACTTTGTTAATCCACTTTATATGGGCAGTACAAGTTAAGAAAAGTATCGACGATGGTATTGGATGTTCCACGCCCTCTGGAACACCTCTCCGTCCACTGTTGACAAAATATAAGCTCCATTGTGGAGATCTTTATGAATTACATATGGTCTGTCCCAGATGGGATCTAGCGCTCCGGGGCGTGGGAAGATTCGCTTGAGGACAAGATTTCCTTCTTGTAAACTGCGATGTTTGACTTTGGAGTTGTATTGTGCTCCCACTTTTTGCTTGCGAGCTGCTGCTTTGAGTGCTGCATCATTTCTTCTTTCTTCGATTAGATCCAAAGACATGTGGAGGAGTTCTTCGTTCTCTTCTGGGTTGTGGTGGATCCTACGGTGGGATGGCACTACAGTTTCAACTGGGAGCATGGCCTCCGATCCGTATGCCAAAGAGAAAGGAGTATGCCCTGTTGATGTTCTGAAAGACGTGCGGTAAGCCCAAAATGCCGTAGGAAGTTCATCCACCCAAGCGCCTTTTGACTTTTCAAGCTTCTTCTTGATTAGAGTTTTAAGAATTTTGTTGACAGCTTCGACTTGTCCATTTGCCTAGGGATAAGCCACAGATGAGAAGCTTTTGTGAATTCCGTGCTCTTGGCACTAGCTGGCGAACTCCTCGCTGTCAAACTGAAGTCCATTGTCCGATATGATTTTGAGTGGAACCCCGTACCTGCATAGAACATTTTTGATCAAGAAGTTAATAACTTTTTCCGAAGATATTTTATTCAGTGGTTCCGCTTCCACCCATTTGGTGAAATAATCGACTGCCACTATAGCATATTTGGCTCTGCCTCGGCCCATCGGCAGTTCGCCAATCAAGTCAATTCCCCATACTGCAAAGGGCCAAGGGCTGGTCATCTGAGTAATCTCATTTGTTGGTAGTCGAGGAATCTTAGCAAATTTCTGACACCTGTCACATCTTTTGATGAAGTCTAAGGCGTCTTTGTTTAAAGTGGGCCAGTAGTATCCATATCGGAGCGTCTTCTTTGCCAGAGTCTGCCCACCAGTGTGATCTCTGCAGCTTCCTTGATGGATGTTGGATAACATTTCCTTGGCTTCCATTCCAGTAACACACCTCAATAAGGGGTTAGAGAAGCCGCGCCGGTAGAGGATGCCTTCTTGTATCGTGTAGTGGGAAGCTTTCCTCAAGATTTTCTTAACTTCGTTACGCTCGTGGGGCAGCGTGCCATCTTGTAAGTATTTCCGAATAGGAGTCATCCAAGTTTCCTCTTCGATTGCAGCTATTAGATCTTCTTGTTCGAAACTTGGGGATAGTTGTTTCGAGATGGCTACTGTTCCGGAAATGGTGCTGTTCTTCATGCTTGCTTGCTTTGCCAGTTCGTCGGCCTCCCGATTCTCTTCTCGAGGAATGTGTTTGATCCAATTGATCGAGCAGCAGCTTGGTCTTCTTTAGATATGTTGTGAGTCGTTCTCCCCGAGTCTGGAACTCTCCTAATACTTGGTTTACGATAAGTTGAGAATCACTATGAAGATATAAAGGACTGGCTCCAATTTCTAAGGAAAGTTCTAATCCTGCTATTACTGCTTCATATTCTACATCGTTGTTGGTGGCGGCGAACTCCAACCTTAGGGCATAGTGCATCTTCCTTCCCCTGGGGGTGATTATCACAATATCTTCCCCCGAGCCCTATTCGTTTGATGCTCCATTTACAAAGAGATTCCACTTGATATCTCCTGTTATTTCAGATTGCTCCTTACCTTCGTTGGTAGTGAATTCGGCAATGAAATCGGCCATGGCTTGTCCCTTGATGGCGTGCGAGGATGGTAGGTGATATCATATTGACTCAGTTCAATGCACCATTTAAGTAGTCGCCCAGAAGTGTCGGGGCGATGGAGTACCTGCCTTAGCGGTTGATCGGTTAAAACTCTGATGGAATGAGATTGGAAATTGTCGCAGTTTCCGTGACGTGATCAGCAAACAGTATGCTAGCTTCTCAAGTTTTGGGTATCTGGCTTCTACCCCTGTAAATCTCTTGCTTACAAAGTATACGGGCCGCTGCGTGCGGTTGTCTTCTCTCACCAAAGCGGCGCTTAGAGCATGGGACGATACAGCAAGGTACATGTATAGTTCTTCGCCTTCATTTGGAGTAGAGAGTACTGGTGGTCTCTTGAGGTGTTCGATTAGGTTAAGGAAGGTTGTTGAGCATCCGTCGGTCCATTCGAACTTTCCTTTGTCTTTCTTTAGGGCTTCGAAGAAAGGGATGCATTTGTCGGTTGCTTTAGAGATGAATCTGCATAGGGCGGCCACCTTCCCATTCAGGCTTTGCATTTCTTTTCGAGTGGAAGGTATCCTGATATCTTTCAGAGCTCGAACTTGTTCGGGGTTTGCTTCAATCCCCCTGGCATGGACGAAGAATCCCAAGAACTTTCCCGATGACACTCCGAATGAGCACTTTAGAGGATTCAGCTTCATTCCATATCGACGAAGTACTTGAAATATCTCGTCCAGGTGGCTTACATGATCGTTGGCTTTCCTCGACTTTACCAGCATGTCATCCACATAAACTTCCATAGTTCGTCCTATTAGTTCCGCAAACATCTTGTTGACGAGGCGCCGATAAGTAGCTCCGGCGTTTTTAAGTCCAAAAGGAATTACTCTTTAGCAGTACAATCCCCGGTCAGTGATGAAACTAGTGTGGTCTTGATCGGGGGCGTGCATAGGAATTTGGTTATATCCTGAGTATGCGTCCATAAAAGCTAAGAGTTCGTGCGCGGCTGTGCTGTCCACGAGTTGATCGATTCGGGGGAGTGGGAAGCAATCCTTTGGGCAAGCGTCATTTAAGTTGGAGAAGTCGATGCATGTTCGCCACTTCCCATTAGCCTTCTTTACCAGTACCGGGTTGGCGATCCATTCTGGGTAGATGGCTTCTCGTATGAAGTTATTGGCAAGTAGGTTCTTTACTTCTTCCTCGAGGGCTACTGATCGTTCTGCCCCCATGCTTCTCTTTTTCTGCTTTACTGGAACCTTGGCGGGATCGATGTTCAGTATGTGGCATGCCACATCTGGGGAGATTCCAGTCATGTCAGCGTGCGTCCATGCAAATACATCCAAGTTGTGGCGGAGAAAATCAATGAATTGATTCTTCAATCTGCCTTTAGCTGAGATCCGATTTTCAATAGTCTACTTGAGTCGTGTTTGTCTACAGATACAAACTCCATAGCCTCTGCAGGCTCGGCGGTAGCCTCCTCCTCCCCGTTCCTGGGGTCTAATTCGTTGAAAGGATCACTGGTATATCGAAGAGGAGGGGCTTTTTTTAGTTGCTATGCTTTCAGTTTTTTATGCAGAGAGTAGTCTCTGCATTCTTCCCTCTATCCTTTCTGCGGTTATTACGAAGCTCAGTTACATAGCAGTCTCGAGCAGCGTCTTGATCTCCCTCTACCTCCCCTATTCCATTGTCTGTTGGAAATTTCATCTTCAGGCACCATGGGGCCAAGACAATTTGGAAGTCAGACAAGGCTGGTCTTCCGAAAAAGGCATTGTAGCCGAGTGGTTTTCTATCAGCACAAATGTTTGTTTCCGCACAACGGAGCGGGGATGACTTCCTATTTCGACAAAGAGGTCCAATTGCCCGAGGGGCATCTTCGCATCCCCTGTGAAACCGTGTAGTGGTTTGTTGCAGGGAGACACATCTTTCATTGACAGCTTCATTTTGTCGAAAGCATGCTTAAATAGGATATTTACTGAGCTGCCAGTGTCTACTAGAATTTGGAAAACTTTGGCTGGACCGAACTAGGCAGAGATGACCATAGGATCCATGTAAGGGTGCTGCCTTCCCTCTAGATCATGCCTACTGAATGTGATGCCATCATTCTCTTTTGGTTTCGGGTGGCGTTCTTCCATAACAGAATTAACGTAGCCTTCATTGTTTTTAAGTGACTTACCGTATCTTTCCATCTCTGCCCAGCTTCCATCGGCGATGTGTGGTCCTCCTGATATGGTATGGACCACTATCTTCTCTTGACTAGAGCCACTGGTGTTGCGTTTTCCTCTGCCTACTTCTGAGAGGGATAGACCTGGGTTCTCATTGGTAGGAGTTGAAGTCCTGTTCTGACCTTTCACATAGCGCTTCGGTCTCTTCCTTCTGATGTATTCTTCAATCAAGTCTCGGAGATGATGGCATTCATTGGTGTCATGCGCCTGAGATTTATGGAAGCGGCAAAACTTTCCAGACTTAATTGCATTATCTGATTCCTTCTTGTGCGGGGGGTGCTTGTATCAAACTTCGTCTTGGGTGGCCAAGAAGATGTTTTCGATTATTTCATTCAAAGGAGTGTAAGATTCAAATCTCGGTCCTGACCTATATAAACGCTTTTCTCCCTTCTTGCCCCCAGCATTGTCTCTGGAGTCATTTCTTCGAACGTCCTTTGCTACTGCGGGTGTGTTGCCATGAGCTGCCTTAGCTTGTTGCCCTGTCTGCCTTTCAATGGCAGCGTTTTCAAGTCTCATATATTTTCCGGCTTCATGGAAGAAGTCGGGTAAGGTAGCTGGTTTTTCTTTCGTTAATCTCCTAGCAAATTTAGTATCCAGATGCACACCATTGCAGAGGGTCATTAGGATAAGTTTCTCATCGGCATCCTGGACTACGGCCACTGCGGCATTGAACCGGGTTAGATATTGTTGCACTGTTTCTCCGGGCTTTTGTTTGATATTGGATAAAGAATAAGCGTCCTTGGGTTGTTCCACATGAATGCGGAATTGGCTGGTGAACTTTTCTTTCAACATTTCCCATGAGCTGATGGACCCTTGGGGTAGATGGCAGAACCAGGAGGTAGCTAGATCGGCCAAGAAGCGTGGAAAGCATTTACACAATACTCCTTCTGTCTCTCCGCTCGTGAGCATATGCTATGTGTATCTCTGTAAGTGTACGACGGGGTCAGAGGTTCCCTTGTAAGGCTCCATTGTTGGCATTTTCCATTCTCGGGGAGTGATGGCAATCTCGATATTGCGGGTGAAGGGGCTGGTTACCCTAGCGCTTATCCTTCGATCTCTTTGATCCCGTCAGACGCACTCTTTGAATAATCGTGCCATCCTTTCATCAGAATTTGGAGTAGATAGAAATGAGTTTGGTTCTTCTCTGCGAGATTGACTCCGTCCAGATGACCTGTAGGGATGGTACCGTTTATTACTCCTAACATTTTCCGGTGGCTGTCTTCGGTCTTCTGGGAGCATGCTGGGGTCAGCCACAGTTGGCCCTTGCCTCAACCTTCTCCTGCTGTGCTCTGTTCTAAGCATTCCCTCGGGTCCAACTTCGGGATGGACTCCGGCTCGGCCCCGTCCATTGGTGTTCCCATGGTTAGGTAGCATGACAGGCTCATCCATATCCGACCCCTGCCTGGTACCTCCCCCGTTGGGTTCGGTTCCAAGCGTTTCCTCGGGTTGTAATTCGCGCTGAATCTGGGCTCGGATCCTACCATTGCTGTTTCTGTTGTTAGCCTCTACGAAGAAGAAAGATCTTTGTCGCCTCCCAGATCCTCCAGACTGGGACTCGTCCCATGATTCGGTGTTGCGGTTGGATTCTTCAGCATCCCTTAAGCGTGGCATGAGTTGGTCCACCAAGGCTTCTTGTTGAGATGTGAAGCGGTTAGTTACTTCAGCCACAACCCTGTTCAGATCTGCCCTAGTAATTGGTTGCTCCGTGGCAGGGGCCATCGGATTTGCCTGATTTCCATTTGCTGTTGGAATGGAACGATTCCCTTGATCTGTGATTACTGCATCCGGAATACTGCTAGTCGCGACGTTTTTTCCTTTGTCAACATCTTTCTTCTGCTTGGGAGGCATGTTTTCCAAGCAATGAGCGAAGCTGTTAGGAAAAAGGCTGAGGGGGAGAAGCTGAAGCTTCTAGATCGAGTTCTAGGTGAAAGCACCCAAAATGTTTGCAGAAAAGATGGGCAAACACCTCCAAGTCGTATGATTTAATTGATTATACGTCGTTCTTAGTGATTTGGGTGATTTATGGAAATATATAAAATAGATGGACTAAACTGTAAAAGACACGCAGATTTATAGTGGTTCGGCCAGAATGTGCCTACGTCCACTTTATATGTTATTCTCCTTTTCTTTTCAGGTTACAAGCACAAAGCTTTTATTATAAGTATCTGAAAGTTGTTTGAAAGTTCTATCCATGCTTGAGCTCTCAAACTTGTCTGCCATTGTTGTACCCCTGCCCTTCTATTTATAGAGTCAGGATAGGGGCAGGGGTCCTGGAGGTATATAGCAGTTGGTGGGCCTGGGCTGATGCAATCTGGCCTGGCAAAGTTGGTCCGGAACGCCTTGATTCGGTGGGACTTGGTCCGGTGATGGTTGGTTGGAGTTTGATTCGGCTATGTATAGGAAGTGTGTTGGACCGGTAGTGCTTGGGAAAGGAGTTGGTTCGGTGGTGAAGGAATAGCTTGGTCCGGTGGTGAGTGGTTCGACAGTGCCTTAGGGGTGAGTTGGTTCGGCAGTGCCGTAGGGGTGAGTTGGTTCGGCAGTGGTTGGTTCGGCAGTTGGTTGGTTCGGTAGGGACGTGGAAAGGAGATGGTTCGGTGAGACATTGGTTTGGTGGTAGGAGCATGGTCGAAACACACCCAACACCAATACTTTTGTACAATAAATATAAATAAAACCTGGGGATATAAGAGAGTCAGCATGCTACTTTGATCTCCAAATGTTTCACTATGTTGCATTAAAACCCACAGAAATTTCCAGTGAATAATCTGTTGGGAAGAGAGCAGATATTATTAAAAGAATGCCTACAAAGTAAAGTTTTCCAATGAATAATCAATACGTGCAGAAGATGAAACAATCAGTATATGTAATATATATATTGCAGGCAGCTACCGTGCCTAGTTATTAAAGTCGGTTAACAAAGAACGCATATGATAAAATTAAACCAAGCAATACTTATGTTAACTCAATATACAGTCACTTATATAACATACAACAACACACTTAATACATATATACATGCAAACTACACATATCCACGTGCTGAAATAATTTATCAGATGTGTAAAAAAAGTATACTATTCAGTCACGATCTCGATCTCGGAAGATCTTAAAGCTTGTGATATGATGAATTATTTGCATATATTTTTACTTAACAAGATTGAAATTCACCTTGAACAAAGTCTACACCTTGAACATCAATCGTTGTTTTGAGAACATTTATTGCAAGCAAATATCAGTCGTTCCCATCTACTTAATACAATATTAATGCAACAACACACTTATTTCATCATGGAATCCTGGGTGTGCTTCATTGTTTGATAACTACATTGTTTTAATCAATGAAAAAAATGTAAAATTTTACACTTGAAAAAAATTCATTTGCTGTTAAAAAAAGAGACTCCGGTAATAAAAATAATAATATGAGCAAGAGAACGAGGACAAAGTCAATTGTTAGTACAGCCACCTCTAAGTCCTTTACAACGTTAGGAATAGTACCCCTTGTGTACCACCAGAGCCGGCACAGGGGCAAGCCCATGGCCTGGGGCAGCCTACTGGGCAAGGCAACAAAAAAAAAAAAAGAATCGGGTAGAAGTGATGTTGCTGGCTAATTCACAACTTAAAAAACGAAAATACAAGATCAATCTCCACCGTTCAGAAAAATGCTAGGTTTCTAAAAAATGTCGATGCCTAATCGACTACTCCATCGTCGATCGTCGGCCCATCATCTCCACTTGCGCTACTGCTTATTTGAATTTTGAAGTCCCATTGTTGCCCCTTTCTACTCATCTCCACTTGCGCTACTGCTTATTTGAATTTTGAAATCCTGCTGTTGCCCCCTTCTACAATTTTACTTCTGTCCCTTGTTATGTATGTGATTTTATAGTTTTGAGTTATCTAATTTTCTAACTTTGAGTTGTCCTTGACTCTGTTCTTATATGTTCAAAATCTTTAATTTATCTTACATTTAGTTTGATTATTTCAAAATTTGATTATTTCAGAATTAGGACTTAGGAGCTGATGTTGTTGTTAACTTTATTATTGTTGTTGTTAACTTGTATCCAACTAAATTGATTTTTTAGGAGCAGATTCTAATATATTGATGTACTATCCCACCACTTAAACTTGTGGGAAAAATGGGACATGTTTTTTTTGTATACACTTTATTAAATACCCTAGTCTGTAAACTTGATACATTTTATTTAATAAATACGCTTGTTTTTAGACAATAATATGAGTTTATGTTTTACGGTGACATAATTTTCTTAACATTATGATATTAGATAGTGATACTATGCCATAATACGGAGATGGGAAAAACATATGAGATATAGAAAACAAAACCGCGAAGCTTATAATAAAAAGGTGAAACAACATCAAGATGCAATATCTAAATCATTAGTGGGTTCAATTTCTAAGCTATATAATGCAAATACACAACAATCAATTGGCTCAAGTCAAGTTAGAGAAATAAGTGAAGTTGTTGATGAAATATTTACAATGTAAATGAGGATACAGAGATCTTGAAGTGCATAACAATGAAGATATTACTGTAGATGAAATTGCTGATGAAGAAATAGACAATGAGGATCACAAAGAGCCTTTGACTGAAGAATAAATTATGAAATTAATAATGTCGAAGCAAGTAAGAAATATGTGATTTTATGCTTATATATAAAAGGACGATTGTAAAAAATTGACATGTTATATAATAAGGGGCAAAAAAATGAAGTTGGGCTTGGGAAACAGATTCTTTAGGCCGGCCCTGTGTACCACCGCTGTTATTTCTACCAGCTGCCATCATTAGTAACATTTACTTTCTACATTTACATTATTATTTGTATAAAAATGTATATACACCATTTGGTTGTGTATATCTTATACATTTAGATTAGAAACTAGAAAATGCAATACTCGAATATTCTAACATTTATAAATGGTGTATAAAAATGCATAACACTGTATGTTTACAGACTTGTAATTTCGTTTCTTTTTATCAATTACAAAAATGCAGAACAAATTTTGTAAATCCCGAAAGGAATATAAACTGATCACATGATATATATTTTAGATAATCCAAAAAAAATTTATAGCCGTTGTTGGCTACTCAATTCTTGCACCTTTGATTGCCATGTCAGTGTTTTAGCGATATTAGCTGAGCTTTGGATCAGTCTTAGTATATTTTAGTCCTAGAAATAGATGAACCGAAATTGATGAATGAGGACTTACATAAAGAGCAGTATTGACTCCTGCAGTATAGCCACTCTGTAGCTTAATCCATGCTCTAAAATATCCATTTCGATATGGCCTAATCGATTTGAATCCACTCCCTGAACATATCAAACACATTGCATGACATCTAGTACATGTTAAAATAAAAATAAAATAGAGTACAACATAGTATGAAACAACACTACACAACCTTCCATCTCATCTCACTACAAAATAAAATATAGCCTTCCATCTCACTACTACTACATCACCAACAACCCACTAAGCCAAACACAGCCGCGTCATCAGACCTACTCCACCAGCAAACAAGCCTCCACAATCTCAACACCCCAGATCAGTGCAACCTGTAGCAACTGCCACTGCATCTCCAAATTTCGAAACTGCAACAGCAATAATTCAAACAACCTACCAACAAACTGCAGTCAAGACTTGCTCCACCATTCATATAACCATACCGACCACAGTAACTTCAACTGTGCAAACAATCATTACAACCCACTACAAGACTTCTCTTAACTCATTGCCATCCCAGAAACTTCATATACCGTCACCATCAGCTCTGTTTGCGCCAAAATTGGTCACAAACACCCAATATCGTGAAAGCACCCGTTTATGAACACAAATCAGCAACAATCAATATAGAACTCAGATATAAGCAATAACAATCACAATAATTCACAAATAACAGTCAAAAACACATGATTTATAGTGGTTCAGCGATCTTGCCTACGTCCACTCTGAAGCTTATGTCTTTATTGATTCACTTGATGATTCCAATCGATTACAGCGGATTACAATTGATGATAGCTTTCAAATCTGATTACAACAGCGATAAAGAAGTATGGAATTGAATCCGGCAAGCCTCGACGTTCAATGACGGAAGATCCTCCTTTCTGAAGGCTTTAAGGTGCTATTTATAGGCGTTGGAGGCCCATATCTCACTCAAACTTAGGGAGACTTTTTCTGGCACATGACTGGGCCCACGCGACCGACCCCACCAAGTTTCGACTCAATCTGAGATCGATATGAAGTGATTTCGAATCCATCAAAAAATGATCCAATCGAGTTGAAACTTGGCAGGAACAATCTTTACCTTGTATGGAAGCTACTGTGAAAATTTCGTTGCATTTGGATCAGTGGTTTAGGAGATATGATCGATTCAAGTTGTGGTTTTTCGTGAGGGCTGTTGCGTTCGAATCCATTGTTTCGAACCCTCTCCCTTCGACTCGATCGGTCACGTGGTTCTTTGGTGACGTGGCGCACACTCCTCGCATCGATCCTATTTTTTCTCCGAGTCAACCGCTTCGCATCCATGATCTTCGCCTCATTTGTATCGTTGAATGACACGTCATTCAAGTTAGTTGACTTGATGGATACGAACGATTAATTGTTCATGGATTCGAATCTGATGGATGCGAAGACGATCGATACGAAGCAGTGCATGGGCATGAGACCGATCGATTCGAAGTTGGGCATACTGTTGGTGATGGACTCGAAGCGCCCTGGACTCGATGGATACGAAACAGTGCTCAAGCATGGATACGAACGTGCTGAGGGGATGCCCATCTGATGGATTCGAACCGATCGATTCGAAATGATTAATATCATGCCTGATCGGTTCGAACTCGATCGACTCGAAGCGTATGCAAACCGATGGATTCGAACAAGATGGATACTAATCCTATGGGTTCGAAATGAGCATCTCCTCCACTTTTTGATGGGTTCGAACGACATTCTTTGGCTAACTTTCATCGTTCATATCTCGTTCATATGACCTCCGATTAACCTGAAATTTGAAACACTGGCTTCCATGGCTTTGCTTGTCATGTCCTATCAATTGTAGCCTGATCCGGGCTCGGACAAAATTCATCGATATCCATAGCGAATTAAAGTACAACCAATCTCTGACGGCTTTGTTTTTGACCGATCTTTTAGTATGACGGCTTTGCCAAAAAGCGGGATAACAAGCTCCACCATAGTCTACGACTTCCTTCATCAAAGATGCATATCATCCACTATCCACCAGAATACCACTGAAGCTATCATCACCACCCACTGTGCCCATACACCTCTAACATCCTGACTACAACACTCCCCCGAGACACAGCTCCTCCTCAAAACTTCCTAAAACCTAACAAAACTCACACCGAACTGCTAACCTGTAACGACCCTGAAATTCAGACCCAGTTTAAAATTTTTAAATCGCTTATTTGATGTAGAAATTCGAATTTTCACAAACAATTTCCGTTGCCAACCTAACTTCTCATTCGGAATGCGTCTAGATAGACATAGGCGTGCGCCAAATTTCGTTGAAAAATATTGAAGTAAATTACGCTCGTCGCATTTACATTTTAGTTTAATTCTTGTGTGAAAATTTTCTATCGTCCGAACTCAAATATTTTTCTCGATGTTGCATAAGAAAAATATTCTGAACTTGACGACGCATTTCGTTTCGTCAAATTTCGATGTTAATTGCTAGCTAAAATGTTCGCTCGTGCAAACGGTTCAATAAGATTTCTCACTTCACAAACAATGTCAAACCGTAAATATTTTTATACCGTTGTGTTCGTCGCGTCGCGCTGATCAAAACGGTATATTTGTTTGTGTAAATCGGAGTTCGGTGCTGCGAACTATAATTGTTTAACGGATAGCAAATCGGTCCGTTACGCAGCACAAAAACCGGTACCCGTTTTCTTCAACGTTCAGAATTCTAGGAGTCTTTGACTATTCAGCTGCCTTGGAAAACCAATAGCCAGTTCGGTTACCATGAAAATAAATTTGAGGCTTTTGATCTCCTACACCATTCAGTATATACTGATTTTAGTTCAATTCCATTCGTTCACCTCAAACAAAGACTCTCTGGTACGTATCCTCTTCTACTTTCCCTTTATCATTTTATTTTGTTGTTCCTTCCAGAGAAAAAAATCAAACCCACCTTCTCCCCATTTTATTTTTGTTGTTGCTCCCTCCTAAAGTATCAAACGCATCTCCTCCATGCATGCGCATCGCCTCACCCCACTTGGCCGCGTCACCCAGCCACCGCGCCCACCAGCCTTCGTCCAGATCCGCCAGCTTCGCCCAGACCCCGCCAGCTCCGCCCAGAACCCCCACCAGCCCGCCCAGAAGCCACCAGCCCGCCCAGAACCCCAACCAGCCCTCGCCCAGACACACCAGCCCGCCCAGAACCGCCACCAGCCCTCGCCCAGACACACCAGCCCGCCCAGAACCCCCACCAACCCTCGCCCAGATACACCAGCCCGCCCAGAACCGCCACCAGCCCTCGCCCAGACACACCAGCCCGCCCAGAACCCCCACCAGCCTTCGCCCAGACACACCAGCCCGCCCAGAACCCACCAGCCCGCCCAGAACCCACCAGCTCGTCCAGAACCCCACCAGCCCTAGCCCAGAACCCGACCAGCCCGCCCAGAACCCACCAGCCCTCGCCCAGAACCCACCCACTGCCCAGTCAGTAGCCACCGAGCCCCACTGCCGTATCCACACTTCGCACCACCAGCCTACTGTGTCTCGCCCTGGCCACAACGATATGCGTTGATATATATAATTATATATATATGACTGTTATACTAAGTAACAGCAGATAACTTTGAATTTTGGTTGCTCATATACAGTGTTTTACTGTGTTGTTTCAGCTGCTGTTTCGGAGACGTAGGCTTCCATTCAACTTGTCAATCTATTTAGCTCTTTGCTTTGGTATGGGTATTATACATATTCAATTGATCTATATTGCAGTAAACAAATTTTGATTAATTATTTGTTGAACTGCAGTTTGCGTCGTTTTGCATCGTGCTTGTTTGTGCCTCTTATCTATTCGTCTTAGTGTTTCGTCATCTTCTCTAACCACGCAAGGTGAATATTTTATTCACGACTCAATCTATTATGCAATGATAAATAAGTGATAAATTGTTGTTATTATAAATTTGGATGTTGAATCATTGATTGTTAAAAATTGTTGAATTAAACTGTAAATAGTATATATAAGTTAAAATTTAATATTGTTAGAATTTAAAATTCTAAATTGACGCCATGTATTGTTTAAAGGTTTAAATGTGAATAATTGTGATAAATGTTGATTTATGGTTAATAGTTGTGACACTAAATTTGCTATGTAATTTGGTCGTTAATATAAGCGATAGGTAATATGAAGTTGAATTTGGTAGGATAGTTAAACAATTTAAATGTATTAAATATATTGAATTTTGACCCTTAAACGTTAACTAAATCGACGCCTAGAATAGAGTTAACCTCATTTGAACTATTGAATGTATGTAGACACCAAGTGACATCAAAATGGAATAATCTTTAATTCGCATGAAATGATAGTGCGGATTCTAGGAATAATTGTATTAATTTGCATTAACTACAAAGGTAAGTTAATACGGTTATTTCGGGATTATTTAATAAATTGTTAAATTGTCATGTTTGATTGATATTGCTTGTTTATTTACTTTGACACCATCCCAGTTATCACACTGCAAGTTCCCTTTGCTATGCTTTGTTTTATATTGAGTAATATTGGGTTGAAATGATAAATACCCCATTTAAACAATTTGGCTTAGGATAGAAAATAAAATAAGAAACTCGATTGGTCAACAAAACCGCTTTCGAAATTGAAATATAATTTAATTTAAGAGATGAACCTAACAATTTGGTTGGAAATTTAATAACGAACTTAGGGATTTAAGTTGGAATAAAATTAACGGATTTAAATTGAAGCGGATTAATAACTTACCAAATTGGATAAAATGAATTGAAATTTTAAGTGAAATAAGATTTAGAAGCAAGTAAGTTTTGGAATTTAATAATTTAAAGATTTAAAGACTGTTAGCTCTAATTTTAAACTCAGGCTTTAAGGTAATAAATTGATCCTGTTATACGAAATTTTGACTTACTAATTTAATGAATTTAAATTAGGGATAATTTGAATTTAAGGGATTTTAAATATTAACGAATTTACCAAATCAGGATTTTGTATATGAAAATGAACTTCTTTGATTTGAAATTTAATTGAATCGGTAAATAATCCAATGAAGTTTGAAAGGGGATTTAGTTAATAAAGTGGATTTAATCGAATATATGATAACAGTGGATATAAACATAAAGTGACATGAATTAAACTTGAGTTAGTATTTTAACTAAGTTTACCATTAAATTGAATCCATTGGTTTTGAACTAAATTTAATAAGCGACTTTTAGACCTTAAATCAAACTTGATTACTAAATTTTAAACCGTCAACTCAAATGTTTGAGCGAGAAATGTCATTTGGAAATATGTTTTAATATCTAAAATAAATTGAATCGTGAAATGTCAAATTTTGAAAGTCAAATTTGCACCTTGACTTTTGGACTTTGATTTGTTTAAACGTTAATTTAATCGACCATCGGGTAATAAATACGTAGTTATTAAAGAGACCGGGATCGGATATGGACATATTCTCTGTCGATACCGAAACCACTTTAATAACTATTATACGCGGAGTGTTGATCCAGAATGAAGTGGATGGTTTGGTGAACACGTTGACTGAAGAAAGAGAACGATATTGGATGACCCCTGACATGACTAAAACAGGAGCCGCGCCGGGCCATTGAGGATCGCCACCTCTAGCGGACACGCTTCTTCGATACCATATCTATTACTTTTGTGATTCGATTTGGGTGCACCCTTTGATTTGGGAGTGTTGTTTCGCGGTGTTGAGATAGTAGCTACTATGCTCAACATCAGTCCGGATCACGCAACTACTAGTATCCTAGTTGGTATTGCCTCATGTACCTTGTCATACTGATTATCCTATTCGCGACCACTACGTTTTGATTTGTACCTTGAGTATATGGATTGCCCTCTGGTGACTTCCGGTTTTGGGGAAACTACGGTCTTGTATATGCTTTTGGAAATATAAAATGTGTTAAGGGGAATTATGGTAACGCCTTAACGCTATTTTAATATTCTATTTTATTGATTAGACATTACCTACATACCGTATTCTACTATATATATATAGATAATTTATCGGATCCTTAGAGATGTTATTTTATTCATCTTTGAGTTATGGACTTTATTTCTTGCACTTGATTATCCTGTATAAGATTTTGAGTCCTGACTCGAGTGTTTCTTTTATATATGCTCGGGTCAGTCTGAAGCTATCCAGTTTGCTGATCAAGGTTGGTTGAAGATGTTGAAGACTTAGCATTTATCTTTATCCGTCTATTTCTATTCCAGTATTGTTGTTCTTGTCTGTTGGACATTTATGTATTTACTTTCAGTCACTTTATGTTTAGACATTGTTGTATTTCATATAGTAGCTTCATGAACTGCTATTATGACGATGTATTTTCCGCTGCATTATTCTGTGACTGTTCTATGTCTGTGATGTTGTATTGATTCTCATTTACATTTATGTATATATAATCCCATAATGATTCGTGTTTTGTATTATTTAAGTTGACATGTATGGATTATTGTCAATTTAAATGGTCCAAATATACGGGTTGTTATAGTTGGTATCAAAGCTTTGGTTTCCACTAAAAACTTTAGTTTGGGGTTATATAAACTCATTAGACATAGGGTAGAAATACCCGGGGATGAGGAGAATCAATTCAATATACATATCCTTCCAAATTCAAACTTCTTAATTGATTCGTTGATTAGACTTTCCATAAAGTTCTATGATTTTCTATCCTTGGTTCTAAAAAAAAAAAAAAAAAAATTTATTTTGGTATTTCAGGATGAGTGCCAGAAGAAACAACAGGGGAGGAAGGGGAAATGGTCCTGCCCAGGCTGCACCTGCCGCCACAGCTCCAGTCAAATTCACCACTCTTAGTAAGGAGTATACACAACTTGGTGGTGTTAAGTTCTCTGGATCCGAGAATATTATTGAAGCTCAACAATGGCTCAAAAGCTTAGAGATGATATTTTCTGGATTGGAGATCACTGATGCTCAGAAGCGTCAACTTGCTGCTTGGCAACTTCGGGATGCCGCACGAGACTGGTGGGAATCTGTTACTTCTCGTATCGAGGAGAACACCATCACTTGGGCCCAGTTTAGGTATAAATTTATTTGGATTTCATAGTCTAAATTCTTCTTTCAATCCTTGGAATGTTATTTATCTAGTCTATCTTTTGATTAGGGATACTTTCTCGGAACAATGGATGCCAGCTGCCGGGAAAACCCAACTTTATAGAACTTTTATGGACCTTAAGCAAGGCAGTATGACTTTTTCTGAGTACGAGAGAAAATTCAACGAGCTCTCCAAGTTTGGCCCGGGATTGATTGATACACCACTTCTAAAGAACGAGAAATTCATTTTGGGAGCTAGACCAGAGTATTATGACTTGCTTACTGGCCACATTCACTGCACTTTCACAGAGCTTGTTGACTATGCTCTTCGATATGAGGCGAAGCCTAAGGGACCCACTGCCAAGGCCACTCCTACTCAGTCCTCTTCGAGCCAGCTCGGAAAGAGGAAGATGAACTTTGATCAACAAAAGAAAGCTTGGCAAAAGACTACAGGATTGGGATATGCCCAGAAAAGCCCAATCGACCTTGCTAATATCACTTGCTTCAAATGCGATAAGAAGGGTCATTATGCAAATAGCTGTCCATCCACCGGAGCTGCTATTCCACCACCTCCTCAGATGAGGAATGATTTATGCCATGTCTGCCTCCAGCCAGGTCACTTCAAAAGAGATTGCCCATTGAGGAAGAAAGGCACACCATCAGGAGTATATGCTGTCACCACTCCTGCACCACCTCCACCACCTGCTCAGGATGACCAAGGTACCTTACGAAGTACTTTTTCATTTCATAATTTACCTGTTCGGGTATTATTCGATACTGGTGCTTCTCATAGCTTCATATCTATTGATCTTTGTAATAAGCTCAAATTAGAACCTACTCTTGCTACTACTTCCTTATGTGTCTCCAACCCTATTGGAGGACTTGCCAACCTCAGTAGAATTTGTAAAGGGGTTGTGCTCTTGTATGGAAGATATTGATTCACTTGGGATTTCTATGTGCTTGGCTTCGTAGCATTTGACATTTTGTTGGGTGCTGATTGGTTAAGAAATTTCGATGCTGTTATTTCTTGCAAAGCTCGATCTGTTTCTCTAGTCAATGACAAGGGTCTACCGCTTGTCATCGAATGCAAATCACCTCAGAAATATGCGGGAAGCTTCATATTCTCTCTTGATGCTCACCCGGATGACCTTAGTACTACTCCTATTGTTCAGAAATTTCCCGATGTATTTGGAGAGGTCGACTCTCTACCGCCAAAGCGAGAGATTGATTTCCGTATTGACCTTATTCCCGGAGCTACTCCCGTAGTTCTCCCTCACAGAAGGATGGCTCCTAAAGAAAAAACTGAACTTAAAACCCAAATTGATGATCTATTTGCTAAGGGTTTGATCAGGAGAAGTTGTTCTGAATGGGGCGCCGCAGTCGTATTTGTCACCAAGTCTGATGGATCTCTTCGCATGTGTGTTGATTACCGGGAATTAAACAAACGCACTCTCAAGAACCGCTATCCGATACCTCGCATCAATGATTTATTCGATCAGCTCCATGGAGCTAAAGTTTTCTCACAGCTTGATCTAGCCACTGGGTTCCACCAACTCAGAGTAGCAGAAGATAGTATTCATAAGACAGCTTTCCGTACCGAAAATGGATTCTATGAATGGTTGGTTATGCCATTTGGTTTGACCAACGCACCTGCTTATTTCGTTGACTTAATGAATAGAGTCTTCCGTGATGTCCTTAACAAGTTTGTTCTTGTCTTCATTGATGATATTCTCGTCTTCTCCAAGGATGAGAAAGAGCATGAAACACATCTTGCTTATGTTCTGGGAACTCTCCGAAACCATCAGCTAAAAGCCAAGTTTTCGAAATGCCACTTCTGGCGAGACGAAGTACGATTCCTTGGCCATATTGTTTCTGAAAATGGGATTTCGGTGGATCCAGCTAAGATCGCCGTAATCAATGTAAGTTCTATCTTATTCGTTATTTCTATTCGATCCATCTTATTCCTTTCTAATTTGAAAATTTTATCTACAGGATTGGGAGACTCCCAAAACTCCTACTGATATCCGTAGCTTCTTGGGCCTAGCCGGTTATTATCGCAGATTCATTGAGCGCTTTGCCCGGATTTCTGCCCCACTTACTGCTTTAACTCGGAAGGATGTCAAGTTTATTTGGAGTGAGAAGTGTGAATCAGCTTTTAATGAGTTAAAACGTAAGTTAACTTCAGCCCCAGTTCTCGCGGTAATTGACGGGAGTGAAGGATTAACTGTCTATACTGATGCTTGTCGAGAAGGTTTAGGCGCTGTCCTTATGCAAAATGGAAAGGTTATTGCTTATGCGGGCCGTCAGTTGAAAACTCATGAAGTAAACTATGCGACCCATGATTTAGAGCTTCTAGCAGTTGTATTCGCTTTGAAACTATGGAGGCACCATCTTTTGGGGACAAAATTTGAATTATTCACAGATCATAAGTCCTTGCGGTATATTTTCTCTCAGAAGGACTTGAACCAGAGACAAGTCCGATGGCTTGAATTCTTAGCTGCATATGATCTCGACATCAATTATACTCCTGGAAAGGCAAATGTTGTAGCTGATGCTTTGAGCCGTAGCAAAGCATTGTCATGTTGTAACCTTGTAGAAAGCATGCTCTTTCAGCTTACTATCTCCCCATCTCTGATGGATCGCATCAAAGCTAAGCAATTCGAAGACACCTTGCTCTATCGCATGAAGGAGTTAGTTCTTGGTAGAGTTGGAAATGCTGACAGTAAAGTGGGAGCACAGATAGATAGTAATGGAGTTCTAAAGATTGACAACCGTATTTGTGTTCCTAATGTTGATGGATTGAGACAAGAAGTGCTTAGAGAGAACCATCAATCATCACTTTCATTTCATCCTGGTGTCACCAAGATGTATCGAAACATGAAGCGTTTATATTGGTGGAGTGGGATGAAGAGAGATATTTCCACATATGTCAGTAGATGCACCACTTGCCAGCAAGTCAAGGCCGATCACCGGAAGACGGCAGGATTACTTCAACCCCTGGAGATTCCGTGTTGGAAATGGGATCAGATTTCTATGGACTTCGTTGATGGATTACCGAGGACCAGAAAAGGGAACGAGAGTATATGGGTGATTGTTGATAGGTTGACAAAATCTGCTCATTTTATTCCTGTTAAGACCACTCGTACTGCTTCGAGTTTGGCCGAGATTTATATGAGAGAGATTGTCAGACTTCATGGAGTTCCATCTAGTATTGTATGCGATAGAGATCCTTTATTCACTAGTAAATTCTGGAAGGCATTTCAGGACGTCTTGGGCACTAAACTGAATCTGAGAACGGCTTATCATCCTCAAACAGATGGCCAAACTGAGAGGGTAAATCAGATTTTGGAAGATCTGCTCCGAGCTTGCATTATTGATTTCGGTGGATCTTGGGAAGACCACCTACATTTGGTTGAATTCACTTACAATAACAGCTATCAGGTAATCCAAAATTTCCAATTTGAATAAGTAAAATTTGAATTGAAATATAACTATCTTTATAATCAGGCGAGTATCGATATGGCACCGTTCGAAGCTTTATATGCACGGCCATGCAAATCGCCAGCTTGTTGGATTGAGCCTGGTGATCGATTAGTTCTTGGCCCGGATATGATTATGGAAGCATCCGAGAAGGTCAATGAGATCAGAAGGAAGATGAAGACTGCACAGGATAGGCAGAAGAGCTATGCCGATAGGCGTAGAAGAGAGTTAAAATTCCAGGTTGGAGATGAGGTCTTTCTTAAAGTATCACCTTTAAAGAATGTTATTCGATTTGGTCGTAGAGGGAAGCTCGCTCCTAGATTTGTTGGACCATTCACTATCACTGAGAGGATTGGTACACTAGCCTACAGAGTTGCGCTGCCGGAGAAATTTGAGGGCGTGCACAACGTATTCCATGTTTCACATCTCCGGAAGGTTGTACACGATCCATCCATGACCATTCCTATTGCTCAGTTAGATGAGGTTGATATTGAGCCGGATTTGACTATAGAGAGGAGACCGCTTCGTATTGTTGATAGGGATACGAAGCAGCTTAGAAGGAAGACTGTTAGCCTAGTTAAAGTCCAATGGAGTCCCGATGATCGTGATTGTACTTGGGAAACCGAGGAGAGTATCCGAGATTCTAATCCAGAATTGTTTGTTGAAGGTAAATTCCATTCTATATTCTTTACTTTATTCGATAATCTATTCTATATCTATCGTACCTCTTTTATTGTTCTTCCACTCTTTCCTTTATTCCTTTTCGGGGACGAAAAGTTTTGAGTGGGGGAGAATGTAACGACCCTGAAATTCAGACCCAGTTTAAAATTTTTAAATCGCTTATTTGATGTAGAAATTCGAATTTTCACAAACAATTTCCGTTGCCAACCTAACTTCTCATTCGGAATGCGTCTAGATAGACATAGGCGTGCGCCAAATTTCGTTGAAAAATATTGAAGTAAATTACGCTCGTCGCATTTACATTTTAGTTTAATTCTTGTGTGAAAATTTTCTATCGTCCGAACTCAAATATTTTTCTCGATGTTGCATAAGAAAAATATTCTGAACTTGACGACGCATTTCGTTTCGTCAAATTTCGATGTTAATTGCTAGCTAAAATGTTCGCTCGTGCAAACGGTTCAATAAGATTTCTCACTTCACAAACAATGTCAAACCGTAAATATTTTTATACCGTTGTGTTCGTCGCGTCGCGCTGATCAAAACGGTATATTTGTTTGTGTAAATCGGAGTTCGGCGCTGCGAACTATAATTGTTTAACGGATAGCAAATCGGTCCGTTACGCAGCACAAAAACCGGTACCCGTTTTCTTCAACGTTCAGAATTCTAGGAGTCTTTGACTATTCAGCTGCCTTGGAAAACCAATAGCCAGTTCGGTTACCATGAAAATAAATTTGAGGCTTTTGATCTCCTACACCATTCAGTATATACTGATTTTAGTTCAATTCCATTCGTTCACCTCAAACAAAGACTCTCTGGTACGTATCCTCTTCTACTTTCCCTTCATCATTTTATTTTGTTGTTCCTTCCAGAGAAAAAAATCAAACCCACCTTCTCCCCATTTTATTTTTGTTGTTGCTCCCTCCTAAAGTATCAAACGCATCTCCTCCATGCATGCGCATCGCCTCACCCCACTGGCCGCGTCACCCAGCCACCGCGCCCACCAGCCTTCGTCCAGATCCGCCAGCTTTGCCCAGACCCCGCCAGCTCCGCCCAGAACCCCCACCAGCCCGCCCAGAAGCCACCAGCCCGCCCAGAACCCCAACCAGCCCTCGCCCAGACACACCAGCCCGCCCAGAACCGCCACCAGCCCTCGCCCAGACACACCAGCCCGCCCAGAACCCCCACCAGCCCTCGCCCAGATACACCAGCCCGCCCAGAACCGCCACCAGCCCTCGCCCAGACACACCAGCCCGCCCAGAACCCCCACCAGCCTTCGCCCAGACACACCAGCCCGCCCAGAACCCACCAGCCCGCCCAGAACCCACCAGCCAGAACCCCACCAGCCCGCCCAGAACCCCACCAGCCCGCCCAGAACCCACCCACTGCCCAGTCAACAGCCACCGAGCCCCACTGCCGTATCCACACTTCGCACCACCAGCCTACTGTGTCTCGCCCTGGCCACAACGATATGCGTTGATATATATAATTATATATATATGACTGTTATACTAAGTAACAGCAGATAACTTTGAATTTTGGTTGCTCATATACAGTGTTTTACTGTGTTGTTTCAGCTGCTGTTTCGGAGACGTAGGCTTCCATTCAACTTGTCAATCTATTTAGCTCTTTGCTTTGGTATGGGTATTATACATATTCAATTGATCTATATTGCAGTAAACAAATTTTGATTAATTATTTGTTGAACTGCAGTTTGCGTCGTTTTGCATCGTGCTTGTTTGTGCCTCTTATCTATTCGTCTTAGTGTTTCGTCATCTTCTCTAACCACGCAAGGTGAATATTTTATTCACGACTCAATCTATTATGCAATGATAAATAAGTGATAAATTGTTGTTATTATAAATTTGGATGTTGAATCATTGATTGTTAAAAATTGTTGAATTAAACTGTAAATAGTATATATAAGTTAAAATTTAATATTGTTAGAATTTAAAATTCTAAATTGACGCCATGTATTGTTTAAAGGTTTAAATGTGAATAATTGTGATAAATGTTGATTTATGGTTAATAGTTGTGACACTAAATTTGCTATGTAATTTGGTCGTTAATATAAGCGATAGGTAATATGAAGTTGAATTTGGTAGGATAGTTAAACAATTTAAATGTATTAAATATATTGAATTTTGACCCTTAAACGTTAACTAAATCGACGCCTAGAATAGAGTTAACCTCATTTGAACTATTGAATGTATGTAGACACCAAGTGACATCAAAATGGAATAATCTTTAATTCGCATGAAATGATAGTGCGGATTCTAGGAATAATTGTATTAATTTGCATTAACTACAAAGGTAAGTTAATACGGTTATTTCGGGATTATTTAATAAATTGTTAAATTGTCATGTTTGATTGATATTGCTTGTTTATTTACTTTGACACCATCCCAGTTATCACACTGCAAGTTCCCTTTGCTATGCTTTGTTTTATATTGAGTAATATTGGGTTGAAATGATAAATACCCCATTTAAACAATTTGGCTTAGGATAGAAAATAAAATAAGAAACCCGATTGGTCAACAAAACCGCTTTCGAAATTGAAATATAATTTAATTTAAGAGATGAACCTAACAATTTGGTTGGAAATTTAATAACGAACTTAGGGATTTAAGTTGGAATAAAATTAACGGATTTAAATTGAAGCGGATTAATAACTTATCAAATTGGATAAAATGAATTGAAATTTTAAGTGAAATAAGATTTAGAAGCAAGTAAGTTTTGGAATTTAATAATTTAAAGATTTAAAGACTGTTAGCTCTAATTTTAAACTCAGGCTTTAAGGTAATAAATTGATCCTGTTATACGAAATTTTGACTTACTAATTTAATGAATTTAAATTAGGGATAATTTGAATTTAAGGGATTTTAAATATTAACGAATTTACCAAATCAGGATTTTGTATATGAAAATGAACTTCTTTGATTTGAAATTTAATTGAATCGGTAAATAATCCAATGAAGTTTGAAAGGGGATTTAGTTAATAAAGTGGATTTAATCGAATATATGATAACAGTGGATATAAACATAAAGTGACATGAATTAAACTTGAGTTAGTATTTTAACTAAGTTTACCATTAAATTGAATCCATTGGTTTTGAACTAAATTTAATAAGCGACTTTTAGACCTTAAATCAAACTTGATTACTAAATTTTAAACCGTCAACTCAAATGTTTGAGCGAGAAATGTCATTTGGAAATATGTTTTAATATCTAAAATAAATTGAATCGTGAAATGTCAAATTTTGAAAGTCAAATTTGCACCTTGACTTTTGGACTTTGATTTGTTTAAACGTTAATTTAATCGACCATCGGGTAATAAATACGTAGTTATTAAAGAGACCGGGATCGGATATGGACATATTCTCTGTCGATACCGAAACCACTTTAATAACTATTATACGCGGAGTGTTGATCCAGAATGAAGTGGATGGTTTGGTGAACACGTTGACTGAAGAAAGAGAACGATATTGGATGACCCCTGACATGACTAAAACAGGAGCCGCGCCGGGCCATTGAGGATCGCCACCTCTAGCGGACACGCTTCTTCGATACCATATCTATTACTTTTGTGATTCGATTTGGGTGCACCCTTTGATTTGGGAGTGTTGTTTCGCGGTGTTGAGATAGTAGCTACTATGCTCAACATCAGTCCGGATCACGCAACTACTAGTATCCTAGTTGGTATTGCCTCATGTACCTTGTCATACTGATTATCCTATTCGCGACCACTACGTTTTGATTTGTACCTTGAGTATATGGATTGCCCTCTGGTGACTTCCGGTTTTGGGGAAACTACGGTCTTGTATATGCTTTTGGAAATATAAAATGTGTTAAGGGGAATTATGGTAACGCCTTAACGCTATTTTAATATTCTATTTTATTGATTAGACATTACCTACATACCGTATTCTACTATATATATATAGATAATTTATCGGATCCTTAGAGATGTTATTTTATTCATCTTTGAGTTATGGACTTTATTTCTTGCACTTGATTATCCTGTATAAGATTTTGAGTCCTGACTCGAGTGTTTCTTTTATATATGCTCGGGTCAGTCTGAAGCTATCCAGTTTGCTGATCAAGGTTGGTTGAAGATGTTGAAGACTTAGCATTTATCTTTATCCGTCTATTTCTATTCCAGTATTGTTGTTCTTGTCTGTTGGACATTTATGTATTTCCTTTCAGTCACTTTATGTTTAGACATTGTTGTATTTCATATAGTAGCTTCATGAACTGCTATTATGACGATGTATTTTCCGCTGCATTATTCTGTGACTGTTCTATGTCTGTGATGTTGTATTGATTCTCATTTACATTTATGTATATATAATCCCATAATGATTCGTGTTTTGTATTATTTAAGTTGACATGTATGGATTATTGTCAATTTAAATGGTCCAAATATACGGGTTGTTATATAACCACCATGACAAACTCCATACCCATCACTGCACCAGATCACACTGACAACATCCACTCTTCCCCATCAGTCTGTTGTCGATGATAGAAAATCCCTAATCTCGAAGCAAAACTGGCCTCCTTACCACTGACCTGCCCCAAATCGAAAATCCAATAATCAATGAACCCACAACCTCTGGAATCGCCTCCTTACCACTGACCGGCCACCTTCAATCCACGAATTTGCTCAAACCCAAATCCACCGCCTCCTTTAAACGCGAATGAGGCATGGCCATGGTTGTTCGGACTTGATTTGATAGTATGGCATGGCCATGGTTGGAATGAGGGTAACTAGGGTTTAGGCTCCACTTCGATTCGGGCAGCAATTGTCGCATTCGAGGTTGGTGTCGCGAATGCTACGAGAAATGAGCTGCCGGAAGCCTTGCCATCGTTGATTCGTGGAGAAGAGCATTAGGTCGCCTCAAGCGACGTTGATTCGTAAAGAGTCGCTGAGAAGGAGAAACCTAAATTGGAAATAAAAAAAGTGCGGCCAAAAACGAGAATGGGAATGGTTAAGTGTGGGAAATGAAACGTATGCTAAATTACAAACAATTGCACTTGGTGATGAATTATTTACAAATTTACAAATCATTGTAACACTTATTTGTGTTATGTATCATAAGTAATGTGTTGTAAAGTTTATATAGAAAATTATTTATTTTTACCAATGCTTTTTCAGCTATTCTGACACTTATTAACTGTTAGTAGTTTGTAACATTTGTAAGTGTTAGAAATTTACAAATAAAAAATGTTGCAAAATAATCAATTTGGTGCAGTGTTTTTAGCTTACGAAAGCAAAACATTTGATAGGAAATCCAACGATATTTTAATAGTGTCTAGGGTTTTCAAGTAAAAAACAGAAATAACTGGAATGCTTACATCTCACGTTCCAACATAGTTAGGCACAATCAAAACGTTCGACACTTATTGGAGATTGGATTCCATACAATGGCAAGGCTACTGGGGTACCGCCCCTCATAGTACGTGGCCTAGATCACTGTACCAAGGATCCACCCTGATTTCCTACAACACAAGAACGGAACCATCCCTTACTAGATAATCTCGGATAAGACAACCCCGCGGTTGGCGTGACCAACTGCCCACTAAGCCAAATAAAAAGGGACCTCCAGACAGGGGAAAATCTCATCCTACTTGGGTGCTACCCACTTAGCCTTGTTATATCTCCCCTATATTAGCCATTCCCGGTTGATGAGGCTTAGGCTACGATTACTTTTTTAGAACACATATCTTGGAATGCTCATCGTCCTCCAATGGCTACGTTCTGAAAGCATTCATCCATATAAGTTCGTTCCGGGTTCGAACGAAACCGAAGGCACTATCTCGCTACACTCATTTTGGAATCAACCTCAGAGTTAACGATAATAGCCCTTGCACTATGAATCTTCATCTCGAATCTAGAAGCACTATCTCCGTCAAAATCATCTTGGAATCACCCTAAGTGGTTAACGACACATAGCCCTTACACTACGAGTCTTTATCTTAATCTTCATTAGAGATTTCACGACCTATCGTTTAATTTGGATCGATGTGGTTTTCGGATATTCCAATTTGGAAATCTGATTCCGGTCTCATCGAAATCCAAAAGGCCGTCTTTTAAGGCCAAGTTCTTTTAAGTTTTAACAATTTAATTTATTATTTAGAATAACATATTCACACAGATAGATAATTTATTATCATGTATAGATAATACATATGATCATAATTCAACCAAAGCATATCACAAAGCAGTACATATCATATATCAGAGATATCAAATAATCCAAGCATTCAACATCACTCAACCATCCATAAGCAAGACTAATTGTCACACCATCTCTAGTTAATTTAATTAACCATCAATGAATTAAATTAATTACATTAATTACTTTTAAATCCTGCTTACTTAACATTAATTAATTACAACCCAATTAATTAATCATCCTTTAATTTCATCTTAATTAATCATCCTTGATTAATTATTCTTTAATTACATTAAGTAATTAGCCTTTAATTAATTACACAAATTAATTATCCTCTAACCATTCACATTAATTAACCTTTAATTATTCATTTATTACATTAATTAATGATCATCTAATTACTTTCATTAATTAGTTAATTATTGTTCTAGTTAATTACATTTAATAGTTAATCTTTAAATTATCACACTCATTAATCAACCCTAATTAATTACATAACGTAATGAACTATACTTTGATTAGTTACATTAATTGATTAACTCCTTAATTAATTCTATTAATTAATTTTTTAATTAATTACACTAAGTAATTAATCCTTAATTAGTTCCACTAAGTAATTATCATTTAGTTGCTTTCACTAAGTAATTTCCCTTTTTACTAATTACATTTAGTAGTTATTCGTTAATTACTTCCCTAAGTAATTACAATTTATTAATTTCATTAAGTAATTATACTTAATTAATTACATAAGTGATTATCCTTAATTAATTAAATTAATTAATTATCTTAAAGTATCCCACTAATTTATTTAATTAATTACATTGATTAATTAATCCCTTTAATTACTTCCATTAAGTAATTATTCTTAAATTAATCGACCTTTAATACTTAGATTAATTAACCCTTAATTAATCAAGTAGTTAACTATCCTTAATCAATTAAACCAATTATCTTAAACTAATTACATTAAGTAATTATTTCTTAATTACTATTTGATGATCCTTAAATTAATTACATTTATTAACTATCCATTAATTACTTTACTTAGTAATTATCCTATAATTATTAATTAATTAACCACTTATTAATTACATTAAGTGATTAACTTTCAATTAATTCACTAATTAATTATCCCTAATTAACCACCACCTAAATTAATTACAGATAAATTCTTTATCTTAATTAATTACTCATTCAAATTGTATTAATTTAAATGCTTGAAATCAATTTTTTATTATCATACAAAACCATTTGAAACCCTTTTATTGATTGAGTTTGATTTATTTACCATAATTATATCTTAAATACATTTAAAGATTTCATTTGAAAGCATTAAGGAATTAATTACATCATTAACTTTATTTTTAAAAATCATTGGAACTTGGTTTATAATCTTTTGATAAACTTATCCATTTTAAAAACTTGATAAAACATATTGCTTAAAAACTTAATCATTTTTAATAACTAAAAATTGGAAAAACTTAACTTTGAAAACTTATTTATTTCATTTGGCTTTGAAACTTTGTTTAATATTTACTTTTGCTTAAAAACTTAGTAAATACATTTGAAAACATGAATTAATTTAAATTACTTTGTTGTTTAAAACTTGTACACGATTTTCCTTTAAGAATTTAAAACTAGGCTACAACACAATATACAACCCAAGCCAAAACAAATGAAATCCCGAGCCATCCCCGTGCACTCAGGAACTCAAACTGCTTCAAGACAAACGCATGACTTCCCGAGATCGACCCGAGATAAAGCTTCTTCTCCCAAAGCCAACAAACAACCCATTCAATATCGTGAACGGGTGCACGTGTGCGGCAACTCCACACCTTTTCGATTAACTTCCTGATCATCAACACGATGCCGACCATCTTGTCGATCCATATGTCCACCAAGATCCACGAGATCGACAGCCAATAGAAATCGAGTCACTGATCAAAAACTGGAATCAAACCCCGATTGTAAACCACCAATTGCCGACGATCTCGACCTCAAGAACCCACGGCGACCTCACCAGAGATTTGTCACATCGCCATGCTTCGATCCCATCACATATGATCACCTCCAATGATCTATCGACGTCTCACGAATCTCGCAAATTACCTCAACCAAATCAAGTCTTCGAACCCTAGTTCGACATTGGCCGGCCACCACGGCCATCAATAAAACCCTCTACTATATTTCCTGAGATCGCCAGGCTTCCCGCTACCTCCAGCATTGATCTCGTCGATGATCACTTCGCCGATCGTCAAAGTTCGACGATAAACCATAATTCGTTCAACTCGAGATAACACGTCAATCTTACGCCTAAAGATCCAGATATTACTATCAAAATCCATAGTTTTCTATCACGAATCCGTTCATGAAATCCAAATATGAAATCGTATTTATTGGTTTCTGAATTATATAAAAAAATTACTGTTATTTCTAAATTTTGATTTAATTACTAAACTAAAATACCTGAAACTATTTTTAAAATTTACATTACGCTGTTATAATCACATTTCATTTGTATGTCATTGCCTAAGATCATTTGTGAGGAAATATATGAATATATTTTTTGAAGGTGGTTCTTGAGCCTGTGTAAATAACAGAGGTCAGTTTTTTTTAATATACACACAGACACATCATATATACATACATGCATTCACATTCATAAGCACATACAAACTATATTTCTACAAATTTTTATCACAAGCATCTAAGTATAATCTCAGATTTAGAACTGCTTTTAAAATAAGGTTTACTCACTAAACAAAAACAGAGAACAACCTTTGAATGTGACACTGTTAAGATGATCTGAAACTTTGTTATGTTTGAATCTGCTTTTTTCTTGATTGTTGAGTTGAATTTTCTTCAGGTTGAAGATTTATTGAATTTGAGGTTTGATTTCAAGTTGAAGTTGCTGTTGAATTTGATTTTAGATTCTTCTTTTAGTTAGTTTTTTTTCTTTTTTCTTTTTAGAAGATGAGAGAAGAATGAAAAATTTTGAACATAAATTAACAGTAGCCAGGTTTCTTTAGTTATTTACAATTAAATTTTTAAGGAAACAAAATTGCCACTTGTAAGTTATTCATGTTACTTTGCTTACATATGTATTTTGCATGATTTGGTTTTCTTCCAAATGTTAAAGACAATGTATTTTATGTTTAACCCCTTACTAAATATTTTTCTTTTAATTACTTATATTTTAATATTAATATGAATTATATTTTAAACACAACTATGTTTTATATTTCAAATATATATATAATTTCAAACCATGATTTATTTTCAAGTACAAAAGAAAAGAGTTTTAAATCTTTTTATTAAATCTCAATTTAAACTTAAGCTAAAATAATAAATAAATATATCTAGATACTATTTATAATGTTTTGAAAATGCTCAATTCAACTTTTAAGTAGCCTTTGAAAGTTATTGCATTAGATTTAAACCAAAGTTCCCTATTTACAATGTATATATAAATATACATTATAATTAGAAAACATTATTATATTTAACTTTGAAAATTATTATATTGAATTTTAAAACATAACTTCAAATCACAATATATACATACATATATATTACAAATTGAAAATATATCTTTTATTAAATTAAAACCAAAGACTTCCTATTTATAATATATATACCAATATATATACATTATAAATAGAAAACAATTTTATTAGCTCTAAAAGATAAAATTTACGAATTAAATATTTATAAAAGAAGATTATCAACTAATATTGTCAAATTCCAACTATTATAAATGAAGATTATCAAATAAACATTGCTCAAAATTCCGGGACATCACATTCCTCCCCCTTAAAAGAATTTCGTAAGCAAAGATAATTTAATATTCCAGCAAAAGTTTTAATTTTTAAATAGCAAACATATATTATCAACCATATACTAACAACCATAGCAACTAATTTATTCTAACAATCAAATATAACTAACCTGACACAAAGTTAGGATAGGCCTTCCTAATACTATCAAGAGTTACCCAGGTACAAACGCTGGGATACTCGCTCTACTGAATCAAAACTAGCTACACCACTTTGATCCTGAACTCCTTCTCACCTTGATCCTATAATCTGCACAGGATATCTAACCACAATCAAGTCCATTAAACCTCTGAGCTAGCTTTCCAATCTTATCAAATCTTATAGCTCCTTTGATCGGAGAAACTCTAACAAAAACCAAATATCCAATTCCAAATTTCGAATTCCTTCGTTTCTTATCCACATAACTCTTTTGAAAATCCTGGGCTGCCTTCAACCTTTCCTTGAACTAGAACAATCTTCGCAGATGCCTTAAGAAATAAATCTAGATCAAGATCAAGACAAACTCTAGATCCTACTCAACAAAATGGTCCTCCCAAGACTCGTCGAAATCCAGAACACAAGCTTTACTCCATAAGCATTAGGAGACTTCGAACTAACTTCTCCCATCTGAAATAACCAAAACAGGTGCACTTGACAACCTAGCCTTCAGATCCTGAAAAACTTCTTCACACTTGAGAGCTTACTTGAACTTCGCTCTTTTCCTAGCCCGCTTGGTGAAGTGAGAAGAAATCTTAGAATAATCCCGGATGAACTTCCTATAGGAATCCTCTAATTCAAGAAAATTGCGAACTTCAGTAGGAATCTATGGTTATTTCCACTCTAGAACGCTTGCCACCTTACTTCTGCTGCACAACTCTGACTTGGAGTAGATTAGAATGTCGTTGATGAGCACGAGTACAAATTTGATCTATACATTTCGAAAAACATGGTTCATCGGATCCACAAAATCTTAGTGACTCGTCCTATTTGGTCACAAATACCACAGCAAAGTTCGAACTAGAAAACTAGATCTGATCAATCCTCCTTTGAGAAATCCTAAATCTGCTTCACCAAACTCTCTCTCTAGGAGCCATCCATGTACTAGCTAGACTGCCGGTATTGCTCCTAAAACCAAGTCGATACAGAACTCAATTTTCCGATTCGAAAAACCTTGACTTCCATGAAGACATCCGGAAAAATCTTTGGAAACTTCGGTAGTTCCTATTTCCTCAAAAGATGCCCCAATCGCATGCAAAAGAATTACCCAAGAGAACACTCAAACTATCGCAAGTCACTTTTGCAATCCTACTCCAATATAGACAACTCCCTAGCTTCAGATCCAGAAAAATTCCTTTACAGCCGAGTCTTCCATGCGGCATGTATCAACTGCTCCTCCAATACTTCCATAAACTCTCTCCAAGAGAAGCACCTTCTGGAACATCCATGGATACTTCATCTCACCACGCAACTGCTCCTTTCTGAAGTTGCCAAGATAATTAATCGCTTCTGCTCATTCAACAAATCCTCATTCTTGAAAATCCCCTCACCCGAGCACAACCAAGCTTACACTTCAATAATGGACTCTTAACCTTAAAAAAAGATTTCCATCAGAGATTGATGGAATCCTTACTCACTGCTGCAAGGCTCACTCGAGACAGTATTGGGTCTACAGCCTCGAAAGATACTCTTCCAACTTCAACATATGGGCCTCTTCCATTTGTCGTAGTCGTGCTACACACACCACTACCCCTCCTATTCTAGAACTCATCTACCAGCTTAACTCATGTGGGTAACCTGGACAGGTAACCCAACAAAACATGAATATATATATATATATATATATATATATATATATATATATATAAATACAAGTATGCTCTCTTAAGAAAGATATCACTCCATAGCCTAGGTATTCCGTCGACTTAATGCTACGATACCAACTATAACGACCCGCCTACCATTCCATAGAAAGACGCATCATTATTAAAAAAGAAAGGGATAGAAAAGTGAAAAGATGAGAAAGAAAGAACTAAACAAAATCAGAATCTCACAGCGGAACGAATAAAATATATTAATCACATAGATATTACATAGTACACTACATCAAAGTTACACATATTATACATCTCAAATTAGACAGTTATAAAGTCTATCTATTGTACAACTCAAATACATCAACACAGAGATATAGACACAAATGCTAGCATAGCGGAACCATAATATCTATATATAATGAAGCCTCTTGCTCCAAGTCTCCTTCATAAATTCGTCAAAGCAAACCTGAACCCCTTGGCTACTCAGAAAAATTGGGTACCCAAGAGTTTAATAAAATATAAAATAAACTCTGGGCCGGAAATGGATTTGGTGTGAGTAAACGGGTTAAAGTTTCTTCACTTTGAAAATCATTTGAAAAGAATTGTATCTCTTAAGACTTTCCACACATAAACATGAAAAAGTTTTTACCTTACGATAACCAAAACATTTGATAGGAAATCCAGTGATATTATAATAGTGTCTAGGGTTTCCAAGTAAAATACAGAAATAGCTGGAATGCTTACATCTCACGTTCAACATAGTTGGGCACAATCAAAACGTACGACACTTGTTGGAGATTGGATTCCATACAATGGCAGGGCTACTAGGTACCGCCCGTCACAGTACGTGGCCTAGATCACCGTACCGAGTATCCACCCTGATCCCCTGCAACACAAGGCTGGAACCATCCCTTACTAGATAATCCCGAATAAGACAACCACGCGGTTGGTGCAACCAACCGCTCACTAAGCCGAATAAAAAGGGACCTCTAGACAGGGGAAAATCTAATCCTACTGGGGTGCTACCCACATAGCCTTGTTGCACCTCCCCTGTTTTAGCCATTCCCGGTTGATGAGGCTTGAGGCTACGATTACCTTTTTAGAATACATATCTTGGAATGCATATCGTCCTCCAATGACGATGTTCTGAAAGCACTCATCCATACAAGTTCATTCCAGGTTCGAACGAAACCGAAGGCACTATCTCGCTACACTCATTTTGGAATCACCCTCAAAGTCAACGACAATAGACCTTGCCCTCTAAATCTTCATCTCGAATTTGGATGCACTATTTCCGTCATACTCATCTTGGAATGACGCTTAGAGTTTTAACGACACATATCCCTTACACTTCGAGTCCTCATCTTGATCTTCATTAGAGATTTCATGACCTATCGTTTAATTAAGATTAATGTGGTTTTTGGATATTCCAATTTGGAAATCCGATCCCAGTTTCAACGAAATCCAAAGCGCCGTCTTTTAAGGCCAAGTTGTTTTAAGTTTTAACAGTTCAATTTATTATTTAGGGTGACATATTCACATAGATAGATAATTTATTATCACAAATAGATAATCCATATGATCACAATTCAACCAAAGCATCTCATACCACAACGTAGTACATATCACATATCAGAGATATCACATAATCCAAGCATTCAACATCATTCAATCATTCATAAGCAAAGATTAATTGTCACACCACCTATAATTAATTAATTAACCATTAATGAATTAAATTAATTACTTTAATTACTTTTAAATCCTGCTTACTTAACATTAATTAATTACAACCCAATTAATTAACCATCCTTTAATTTCATCTTAATTAATCATCCTTGATTAATTATTCTTTAATTGCATTAAGTAATTAGCCTTTAATTAATTACACAAGTTAATTATCCTTTAACCATTCACATTAATTAACCTTTAATTGTTCATTTATTACATTAATTAATGATCCTCTAATTACTTTCATTAATTAATTAATTATTCTTCTAATTAATAACATTTAATAATTAATCTTCAATTTATCACATTCATTAATCAACCTTAATTAGTTACATACAGTAATTAACCATCCTTTATTTACTTACATTAATTAATTAACTCCTTAATTAATTCTATTGATTATTTCTTTAATTAATTACACTAAGTAATTAATCCTTAATTACTTCCACTAAGTAATTATCATTTAGTTGCTTTCACTAAGTAATTTTCCGTTTTTACTAATTACATTTAGTAATTATCCATTAACTACTTCCCTAAGTAATTACAATTTATTAATTTCATTAAGTAATTACACTTAATTAATTACATAAGTGATTATCCTTAATTAATTATTTTAAATTATCCCATTAATTAATTTTATTAATTACATCGAGTAATTGATCCCTTTAATTACGTCCATTAAGTAATTATTCTTAAATTAATTGACCGTTAATTACTTAGATTAATTAACCCTTAATTAATTAAGCAGTTAACAATCCTTAATCATTTAAACCAATTATCTTAAATTAATTACATTAAGTAATTATCTCTTAATTACTATTTAGTAATACTTAAATTAATTAAATTCATTAACTATCCATTAATTATTTTACTTAGTAATTATCCTTTAATTATTAATTAATTAACCCCTTATTAATTACGTTAAGTGATAAAATTTCAATTAATTCACTAATTAATTATCCCTAATTAACCACCATCTTAATTAATTACAGATAATTTCTTTATCTTCATTAATTACTCATTTAAATCTTATTAATTTAAATGCTTGAAATCAATTTGTTATTATCATACGAAACAATTTGAAACCCTTTTATTAATTAAGTTTGATTTATTAACCTTAGTTATATCTTAAATACATTTAAAGATTTCATTTGAAAGCATTAAGGAATTAATTACGTCATTAACTTTGAAAATCATTAGAACTTGGCTTATAATCTTTCGAAAAACTTATCCATTTTAAAAACTTGATTAAATAAATTGCTTAAAAATTTAATCATTTTTAATAACTTTAAAACTTTGGAAAAACTTATCTTTGAAAACTTATTTATTTCATTTGGCTTTGAAACTTTGTTTAATATTTACTTTTGCTTAAAAATTTAGTTAATACATTTGAAAACATAAATTAATTTAAGTTACTTTGCTTTCTAAAACCTATACATGATTTTCCTTTAAAATTTTAAAATCAGGTTAGAACAAAATATACAACCCGAGCCAAAAAAATGAAATACCGAGCCATCCTAGTGCACTCACGAACTCAAACTGCTTTGAGACAAATGCACGACTTTCCTGAGATTGACCCAAGACAAATCTTCTTCTCCCAAAGCCAATAAACAGCCCAGTCAATATCGTACACACGTGCACGTGTATGGCAACTCCATACCTTTTCGATCAACTTCCCGATCATCAATATGATGCCGACCATCTCGTCGACCCATACGTCCACCCAGATCCAAGAAATCGACAACTAATCGAAATCGAGTCACTCGATCAAAAACTGGAATCAAATCCTGATCGAAAACCACCAATTGCCGATGATCTCGACCTCGAGAACCTAAGCCGACCTCACCGGAGATTTGTCACATCGCCACGCTTCGATCCCATCATATACCATCACCTCCTATGATCTATCAACGTCGCACGAAGCTTGCAAATTACCTCGACCAAATCAAGTCTTCGAACCCTAGTTCGACGCCGGTCGGCCATCACGGCCATTAATAATTGATCTCATCGACGATCACCTCGTTGATCGTCGGAATTCGACGATAAACCATAATTCGTTCAACTTGAGATAACACGTCAATCTTACCTTAAAAATCTAGATATTACTATCAAAATCCATAGTTTTCTATCACGAATCCATCATGAAATCCAAATATGGAATCATATTTATTGATTTCTGACTTATACAAAAAATTTATCGTCATTTCTAAATTTTGATTTAATTACTATATTAAAATACCTTAAACTATTTTTAAAATTTACATTACATGGTCATAATCACATTCCATTTGTAAATCATTGCCTAAGATCATTTGTGAGGGAAGATATGAATTTTTTTTGAAGGTGGTTCTCGAACCTGTGTAAATAATAGAGGCCAGTTTTTTTAGTATACACACGGACACATCATATATACATACATGCATTCACATTCATAAACATATACAAACCATATTTGTACAAAATTCTTATCACAAGCATCTAGGCCCGACCTCATATTTAAAACTGTTTTTAAAATAAGGTTTACTCACCAAACAGAAATAGAGAACAGCCTTTGAATATGAAACTGTTGAGATGATCTGAAATTTGTTGTATTTGAATCTGCTTTTTGCTTGATTGTTGAGTTGAATTTGCTTCAGGTCGAAGATTTTTTGAATTTGAGGTATGATTTCAGGTTGAAGTTGCTGTTGAATTTGATTTTAGTTTCTTCTTTTAGTTAGTTTTTTTCTTTTTTCCTTTTAGAAGATGCGAGAAGAATGAAAAACTTTAAACATAAATTAACAGTAGCCAGGTTTCTTTAGTTATTTATAATTAAATTTTTAGGGAAACAAAATTTCCACTTGTAAATTATTCATGTTACTTAGCTTACATATGTGTTTTGCATGACTTGGTTTTCTTACAAATGTTAAAGACAATGTATTTCATGTTTAACCCCTTATTAAATATTTTTCTTTTAATTACTTATATTTTAATATTAATATGAATTATATTTTAAACACAACTATGTTTTATATTTAAAATATATATAATTTCAAATCATAATTTATTTTCAAGTATAAAAGAAAAGTGTTTTAAATCTTTTTATTAAATCTCAATTTAAACTTAAGCTAAAATATATTTTGATAAATAAATATATCTAGATACTATCTATAATGTTTTGAAAATGCTCAATTCAACTTTTAAATAGCCTTTGAAAGTTATTATATTAGATTTAAACCAAAGTTCCCTATTTACAATGTACATATAAATATACAATATAATTAGAAAACATTCTTATATTTAACTTTGAAAATTATTATATTGAATTTTAAAACATAACTTCAAATCATAATATATACATACATATATATTACAATTTGAAAACATATCTTTTATTAAATTAAAACCAAAGACTTCCTATTTACAATATATATACCAATATGTATACATTATAAATAGAAAACAATTTTATTAGCTTTAAAACATAAAATTTACCAATTAAATATTTATAAAAGAAGATTTTTAACCAATATTGTCAAATTAAAATTAATTTAAATAAAGATTATCAAATAAACATTGCTCAAAATTTCTAGACATCACATTCCTCCCCCCTTAAAAGAATTTCGTCCCCAAAATTTAAAAGCAAAGATAATTTCATAATCCAGTAAAAGTTTTAATTTTTAAATATCAAGCATATAGTATCAACCGTATACTAACAACCATAGCAACCAATTTATTCTAACAAACAAATCTAACTATCCTGACACAAAGTAAGGATGGGCCTTCCTAATACTATCAAGAGTTTCCTAGGTACGAACGCTGGGATACTTTCTCTACTGAATCTAAACTAGCTACACCACTCTGATCCTGAGCTCGTTCTCACCTTGATCTTACAAGCTTCACAGGATATCTAACCACAATCAAGTCCAATATACCTCAGAGCTAGCTTTCCAATCTTAACAAATCTTATTGCTCCTTTGATTAGAGAAACTTTAACAAAAACAAAATCTCTAATTCCGAATTCCAAATTCCTTCGTTCCTTATCCACATAACTCTCCTGACGATCATGGGCTGCCTTCATCCTTTCCTTGAACTAGAACAATCTTCGCAGATGCCTTAAGAAACAAATCTGGATTGTGACGACCCGGGTTTTGATGGCAGTAATTGGGTAATTAACTAATTTTTAATTATGGAAAATATTAATTTGTTAGTCGAACGAATATAATTCTAACAATTAGAATATCTCGACATATCATAAAGTAATAAAAAACAATATTAGATGTTGTTTTATAAAATCTTTAGATACGATAACAATACACAAATAAATGTATGCAGGTATGTTATATGAAATAGGTATGAACACAACCATATATGTGTTGGATAGTGAAACTTTAAAAAAAAATTAGTCATGTAAACTCTAAAATAAGCACCATAGGAAATTCTAGAAATATATATATATATATATATATATATATATATATCTAATTGGAATAAAAATAAGTAATAAAATGTGACAAGACAAAAGAAATAAGATGAATCATGTTGTACGCAATAAAAAAATAAATAAGTAAGCTTATGATACAAGACAACCTGTATATGAAATGTACTCAAAATATAAAATGAATACAAGTTGATATAATAGAAATATGAACATGGATTAAAATGAAAACATGAATCAAGACAAGTTTAATTAATGCAAGCACACAAATACCATTTCAGCCACCTTATGGAAAAAAAATCTCTGATCAAAAATTTAATAAAAATCTTCCAGTACAAATTTTGTACCTGTATACTTCAAACCTGTTCACACTTCCTATTTACATATACATATACATACACACACACATATATATATATATATGTATTACATTCTAAATTCATTCGTTCATCAACAAAACCTGAACATCAAAAAGAAAAAATATATATAATACATTCATGTACAAACAAATAAAGGATAAATATGAAAGTGTAAATCAAGGCAATAGCAATTAATACTAGTATCTCTAGCACACATTATAGATTCTCTCATCCACCAAAGCAAGAAGAAAATCAGATTAGTCAAACAAGGGTAAACAAAAATATCTGACCTGTTGTACAAAAATGTAATTACCCTGTAAACTCATTCCTATATATAAATCTCTCATCTCAGTTTCGTTTATCAAAGCTGAGTAAATCTAAAGTAGTACCATCTCAAAACTTAAAATTCAATTTGAACAACAATCTATCTCAAATCGAATCAGAGGATTAAAGAGGAGATTTCAGCTTGCATTTTCAAAAGGCTGTTCAAATAAAAGTAGTTTTGTTCATTTTGGAAAACAAGGTGAATAAACATAAAATTTACAAGTTTAAGTTTAATTAAAACGGAAAAGATGATTCATTGCCTATGTGGTATGTATGAGTTTATTTTTGATACGGATTTGTGTTTATGTACAGTTGTTCTGTGAAGATTGAATATGCTATTCTTCTCTGTTATTTGTTATAGAGTTGATTTTTCTATAAACTCCAAATTTTCTTTTTTTTTAAATCATTGTTAAGCTTTGATTTCTCAACAAACAAGTTGTTAAATCCTAAATCAAGATTTTTGGAAGTTGAGTAAAACCAGGTTTGCAAAACATACTTCTGGAATTTTTTTTAACAGGCAATCAAGTACAAAATGGATAAATTCGAGTATTACTAAAAGCTAATTTAAGTTTATATCTTGAATGCTTACTGTAATTCATGATTTATAAAACTAAAATGAAGATTTTTAGTTTGAAATTTTAAGAGCAATTTGAATTGGTAATAAATTTGCATTTTCTCATTTTCAAGAAATTGAAACATTAATAAAAGTTGAAATTTGTTTTGGAGATAATACGAACATCTAAGATGATAGGAAAATTACTGGATAAATTTTCTAATGCAAGAGTTGGACGGATAAATTCAATTTAGAGTTTGGGTTTCGGTTTTTGGTCTTTATCTGAATCGTTGCGTGTTTTCCTTCTGTGTGTGATCGAGTGTCACGAAACTCAAAGGATTGGAAGTGGAACGTGTGGTTGTGGAGCGGATGAAATTCGAGCGTCTCTGGTGGTCAGAGTGACGTCAGCAAGGCGTTTAGATGATGGGTCATGCTTGCAGTTTTTCAAGAACGAGGCCTTATTTCGATTTCAAGTTCTTGAAGACATATCGTGTTTGGATTTCGAATCTAAGGTGGATTTCCGACTTGTCTGTGGTGTTGGAGATCGCCAGAGCTCGATCGCATCGCCGTGCACATGTACGGCGAGGTGGTTGGTATCAGTGCCGTTGACATTTTAGGTCGCGAGCGGTTACTCGAGTCGTGCTCAAGTTTTGTGATTGATTACCCCGGGTTCTCTCGAGTGCATGAACATGAATCTTGATCGTTTTAATTTATACTTAAGTTAAAACTGCACGTAGTGGAAAAGAAAGAAAAAAAAGAGAAGACGGAAGAAGGGTTGCGTACAGGGGAGAGTCTCGGAGAAGTGAGTAAGTAACTCGAAGTATAATTCGAGTTAGAGTTAGATCAAGGGAGTCTCGGGGTTTTACAGAACAGTGGTATTATAAAAACAAGGTCAAGCAAATTTATTTCAACCAATTTAAGCACTGCGAACGTAATAAAGGTTTAACATATTTGAATTAAGACATTATATAGTTCTTAATTATTTTAGTTAATATTAAAAAAAATGATTTAACTCTTAATTAATCATTTTAATTAAATAATTAAGTTAGGTACAAAGAGTATTAACATTTAAGTTTTGTAGTTAATAATAATTTGATTTTCAGAAGTTTAAAGATGATTTCATTTAAATGAAAATTAAGTTGAATAATGAATATTAGTTGATTCTTTTTGGGAAAGCGACTAAGAGTAATTACTTTATAATTGTAATTAGAGTTAGGATTAATTAATGATTGAGTGATAAATAAATTCGTAATTAACTACTTGAAGTTAACCAATGTATGATTAGTAGTCAACTAATTAAGTAAAAAAATTAATTACGAATTAATAATTGATTAATTAAGTAATTAGTGGTTAATAAATGGGTGATTAGGTTGTATTGATTGGTTATTAATGTCACAAATTGATAATTGATTTAGGTTAATGGATTGATTTAAAGATAATGAAGAGGAGATTATCAATTTGGGAATTTGCGACATTGGGGTATCATAAACGACTACAGATTTGTGAATAATTCATAATTATTTTAATACTTTGTTAATGGTAATTCAATCATAAGTAAGAATAAGATTTATCTTAACATTAAGTAGGATTTGAGATTTATTAACTTTATTCAGATAATTAAAAAGGGATAATTAATTAATTTAATAATTAAAGATTTTAAGTTAATCAATTAAGGTTTAAGATAAATTAATTGAGGATAATTAATCTGCAATTAATAATTGATTAATTAAGATAAATTAATCAGTAATAGGTGACTTATGAGAAATTAATATAAGAAATTAAAGATAAACGAGATTATTATGGTAAATTAATTTATGGAGTAATTAAAGGTTTCTTATTGATTTTTGGTTAAGAATATTTAATACCGAGAAATTAATTAAAAATAATTACTTGAACGTAATTGAAAATAATTAATCCAGGGTGATTAATTAAGATGAATAATGAAGGGTTGATTAATTAATTGATTTGGAATTAATAAATGTTAAATGAAAGAATTTAAGTGGTTAAGGTTGGAAATTCAATTAGAATCCATTGAATTAATTTGGAATAAATCAAATTTGCTTATGGATGATTGAATGATATTGGATGCTTTGAGTGAGTTTATATTTCTGATATGAAATGTTATGTAATTCATTTGGATAACTTGAATTAGGATGGCATGTGACTCGAAGAGACCGGATTCGGGTATTAGAAAATACCCGAAACCACTTCGAATTTTTATAGATTGATATGAGAAATCTATATGCTGGAGCGGAGTGGTTCAAAGGAATTGGATTATTTTAAATCCAAATCCTGATATTTAGAAAACTTATATGTGTAATAAGTGATGTCTATAATAAATTGTGGCTTTGTGATTTGCTTTGAGTTACTCGAGTTATATATAAGTTGTATGCTTTGCATTCCATGTTAGATGGGTTTACTCACGCTGGTTTCCAGCCTGACCCGGGTGTTACTTTGGTGTAATGCTCCGGTCAGACCAAGTATTACATATTTTTAGGTAGGTACGTTCTAGGGCTAAGGAGGCGAGCTGGATGGCAATAGAGTATAGGGTATTTCCGCTGTATTTGTATTATTGTTAATCCGAGACTTGATAATTGTGTATATTCAGTGACTGTATATATATGTGAAACTCTAATGTATATTAAATGTAACCGACAGATATAATATTCTTTTGTAAACTTTTATTATTTATTATTATATTTTATCTGCTGCGAATGTGAGATGTTGTTTCTATTCTTCTTCTTCTTCTATCTCTTTCTTCTTTTTCATAACAATCTGGAATTTTCGGGATCGAAAATTTCGGGTCGTTACAGTTGGTATCAGAGCAGAAGGTTAAGCGATAACCTTGGATCTGGTGGGTGTACTCATTAAGGATAGGGTCAATAGTACACTAGAATAAGTTGAGTGTATATTTATATGAGAGAGCGTACTTGTTATTTTCTTATATAAAGATTTTAAATGATTTTATACAAGATTATATTTTGACATATAAAGCAATATTTCACTCTAATAAATATCAAAGAAATTGCATGTTAAATTATTAGAATGAAATTAAGAGGAAATATAATACAACCAAACTGAAATTAAATAAAGATGGATGGTTTTAGATATGATAATCTTGGTTATTATCATAAGTGATTGTTGTGTGTTTAATAATAAGATGTGTATTAATGGGTAAGCAAAATGAAATATTCTAAAGAAGTAAACATTTAAGTAAAATATGACTTATAAAATTAAAACTATCTAAATTGTGGAATTTTAAATCTAGGTCCATAAATTTTAAAAATTGTTTCAAAGCGCTAAAAGGATAAATAAGTATTATTTAAATAAAGAGACTTATTGCTAACAATGGGTTGTTTGAAGATTGGACTTGAATTTAAAACCAATGGTGGTTTAAGACTTAAGGTATATCTAGGTAAGCAAATTGCTATATAAGAGTTGAATTCTTCTAATTAAGTCTAATTTATAGGTTAGGAAGTCCCTCTAGAATTCAGTCTTTGAGAGAAATGGCTAAGAGTGAAGAATGGAAGGCAAGGCGCAGAGAACGAAGAGAAGCTGCACGTAAGGAACGGGAAATAGCAATTCAAGAGTATGAAAATCGGATTAAGGAAAGAAATGGACCAGGACCTTATGATAATATCACTTGCTATAGATGTTACAATAAGGGTCATTACGCAGCTAAGTGTGGTAAAAGAAGGAGGGAACTAAAGGGTACATTCCAACGATTTCGCTCCAAGATATTATGCTTTAAGTGCCATAAGAAGGGACATTTCCTTAACCATTGTCCTGAAGTGAGGAAGGTGAAGCGTAAACCAATGGAACCGGTCAACGAGTCAACCATTTGCTATTATTGTAAAGGGCTGAGACATATCACATGAAATTGTCCCAAGAGACAGAAGAAGAAGATTAATTTGTGGAACATCCAGTAGGAAGCATGAAGGTTATCCAGATTGATGAGAGGGTAGAAACTTTTTGTGGAAAATGCTATAAGTGGGGACATCCTGTTGAAATGCATGTTTGGGCTTTGTCCATTGGAAGGAAGTCCATAAGAAGGAATCTGATAGAAAACGCTAGGACTCTAAAACCTAGATGATGGTGGAAACATCTTAATTGTGACTTTGTAAGGCATTTATACGATGAATGGATGTAATGTTGAACTGCTAATGTGCAGTCTATCTATATATGAAATATTTTGTGGCGGTATGATCTAATAAACCACCTTCTTTTATTTGAGATGGAATTTGAAAATTAATTGGAATTATGATTGAAGATGGATAAGTTTAAAAAATTCAAATGGAAAATTTGAATTGGATTAATTTTAAATTAAGGATATGCAATTACTTTGAACTAAAAATCTGAATAATTGAATTTGTAAATTAAAATTGTTTAAGAATTGGCTTCAAACCGGGAGATAAAATTGAGTAATAATTTAAATTTTAAAAATAAAATTGTATTGAATTCTTATTTGAACCTTGAAATAAATAAGTAAAGATAATTTAAAATGGAATTTTGAGAATTGGATACAGAAATTAAATTGTTTAAAAACTTTAAATAAAAATTAATTTGGTTTAAAAGGGGTAAACCATTATTTGAGAATTTAACTTGAATTTATATAATTCGACATGGTTTAAAATTGAATTAGTTCAAACTGAATCTGATTTGGATTAATTGGACTTGAGATTGAAGGTGCATAAGTTTACAAAAAAAAAATCAAATGGAAAATTTAGGTTGATTTGAAATGATTTGAAATTGAAATGGGTTTAATTGTTAATAATTCAAATTGATTAGAATAATTAGGAATTATAATTAAAGTTGAACAGGATTAAAATCAAATGGAATTTGATTTAAATTTGGAAAGAAACTGAGAATTAATTTAACTTGAATTTGGAATAATCAAGTCTAAAGGAAATTGGAGATATTTAAAATTGGAGTTAGGTCAATTTAAATGGAAATGGAAATTTAAATTGAATTGATGAGAATAGAGATTGGAAATTGAACAGTTTTGACTCTGGACTATTTTCAATATAAATTGTTTCAATATAAACTTATTGTTCCAAGCTATTTATTACATATAACCATTCTTTTTAAAGTCATGTTATTTTGTACTTGTATTACAATTTTCCGGAACTATTAATAATTTTTCAACTGTTTTATAAACTTATTACTAGTTTTCAACTATTTTACAAATTAATTACTATTTTATAGCTATTTTCCAATAATCTAAATGTCTATAATTATTTAACTATTTTCCAACTATTTTACAACTATTTTGCAAAATAATAATTATTTCCTACTACTTATCTATTTTTAAAATTTTCAAGCTATTTTCTAAGTATAACTGATCGGAGTTCAAACTGTTGTTGGTTAAATACCCAACTGAGATAAGAATTGAAGGAATAATTCAAATGGAAATTAAAGCAAATGTGAGTAAGTGGATAGAATGTAAAGGAACTGTGAATAGAAAGAGAAATTGATTTGGCTAATAATCAATGAAGTTAAATACGTAGGATGTGCGTATATTATTCTATTCGCATAGTGATTTAATCGAGATACGAGTACAGAAATTCGAGATAGTTATATCGATCCGAGTTGGGATTTTTCACTCGATTTTCGATGGCGAGCCTGGATATGGATTGTTGATTGGTTCTGGATGTTCTCTATCATAGTTATAGCTATGCAAGGAGAACGACGGTTTCTGATCAAGAAACAAAATCTGTGTCTGTACTAGGAAGTCGGGTGGACGATACTAGTTTGGAAATAAAATTGTGTGATCGAGTGGGCGATCAGATTGGTATAGCGTACGAATGATATGTGTACATCGTACGGATTTGAATGAAATTGATATTGAAAAGAGTAATCAAATTGGAATATTTGATTTTGAATAAACAAAGTCATATACCTTTGTTATATGTAAGATGAAACTCCCCTTGTTAAATCTATTGCCGGAAGAAAAGAATTTTTGAAAGTGTTTGAAGTAAAAAAGGAATTTTATACAAGCTTGAAGAGATCCAAAGTTTTTAAAAATTATATATATCAGATTATATATATGAAGGATCTTATGAGGATTTTGGAAAAGGTTTTGGGAACCTTTGGATTTGGAAAGGCTTTTGATTTTTGGATAAATCAATATTAAAAATTTGAAAAGCCTAGTTTGAGAATTATCGATTTTAGGATAATCGATTTTGTGTAAAGGAGCCTTGTATGAGATCATACTAGGCGTATGATTTGAAAGATACTATATGTATAGTATAAAGTGTTTTGATGAAGGCTCTAGGGGAAAAGGCGCTCCCTTGAAATGAACTTCTCATGAGTGCCACCGAGTGGTGCTGCCTTGAGCCCCAAGGGGGTTCTAAAGTTGATCCTGTGAGGAGACCGGACAAACTAGTTCCTGAGGATTATTGGGTAGCGAAAGTCGAGGGCGCTGATGCCTACAGGGGCATTTGGGTTAGGCTGTAACGACAGTGTAACTCGATGTCACTACGATCTACTGTGTGGACCATAGCGAAAATCGTGTGGAGGATGAGTGTCAACGGTCTACACTTGATTTTGCCGGGAAGGCAACGCAACATCGGTAGACTGCGATCTATGGTCGGGTGGAGTGGGGAGTTTCATTTTTTTGGCAGCGAAATTTGAGGGCGCTGATGCGTACAATTATATGGGTTTTTGCTGTGATAGCTACATAAACCTAGTTGTAGCTGCGATCTGTCGTGGTTCCATGGTGTAATCGAGGGGCGCGGAGGCCTACAGTTATCTATGGATTTTGTCGGGATGGCAACGTAACCAATGGGTTAACTGCGACCATGGATGGGAGTGATGATTTCCAGAGCATTCTCACCAAAAACATATCCTCTATTTTCAAAAACAGTTTTCTATGTTTCCAATAAGATTATTTTCCAAGCATTTTCACTGGATGTTGAAAACGGGTTTACCAAGTACTTATAGATTTACGGTCCTAAGCCTGATCAACGTATGACTGAATTTCTGTGAAAATAAGGATGGACTTGTCGAAACATCGAGTTATTAAAGTATTTGTATAAAAACTATTTAGTAATATTATATAAATTATTAAAGTAGTTTAAGAATGATAAAAGAAATTTATATGATTTTAAGTATTTTAATAAATTTGGCTTCGTTCCTTTTCGAGGACGAAAAGATTTTTCGGGGGGAGGAATGTGACGACCCGGGTTTTGATGGCAGTTAATTGGGTAATTAACTAATTTTTAATTATGGAAAATATTGATTTGTTAGTCGAACGAATATAATTCTAACAATTAGAATATCTGGACATATACATAAAGTAATAAAAAAACAATATTAGATATTGTGCTATAAAATCTTTAGATACGATAACAATACACAAATAAATGTTTGCAGGTATGTTATATTGAATAGGTATGAAAACAACCATATGTGTTGGATAGTGAAACTTCAAAAAAAAATAGTCATGTAAACTCTATAATAAGCACCACAGGAAATTCTAGAAATATATATATCTAATTGGAATACAAATAAGTAATAAAATGTGACAAGACAAAAGAAATAAGATGAATCATGTTGTACGCAATAAAAAAATGATAAGTAAGCTTATGATACAAGACAACCTGTATATGAAATGTACTCAAAATATAAAATGAATACAAGTTGATATAATAGAAATATGAACATGGATTAAAATGAAAACATGAATCAAGACAAGTTAAATTAATGCAAGCACACAAATATCATTTCAGCCACCCTATGGAAAAAAAAAATCTCTGATCAAAAATTTAACAAAAATCTTCCAATACAAATTTTGTACCTGTATACTTCAAACCTGTTCACACTTCCTATATATATATATATATCACATTCTAAATTCATTCGTTTATCAACAAAACCTGAACATCACAAAGAAAAATATATATAATACATTCATGTACAAACAAATAAAGGATAAATATGAAAGTGTAAATCAAGGCAATAGAAATTAATACTAGTATCTCTAGCACACATTATAGATCCTCTCAGCCACCAAAGCAAGAAGAAAATCAGATTAGTCAAACAAGGATAAACAAAAATATCTGACCTGTTGTACAAAAATGTAATTACCCTTTAAACTCATTCCTATATATAAATCTCTCATCTCAGTTTCGTTTATCAAAGCTGAGTAAATCTGAAGTAGTACCATCTCAAAACTTAAAATTCAATTTGAACAACAATCTATCTCAAATCGAACCAGAGGATTAAAGAGGAGATTTCAGCTTGCATTTTCACAAGGCTGTTCAAATAAAAGCAGTTTTGTTCATTTTGGAAAACAAGGCGAGTAAACATAAAATTTACAAGTTTAAGTATAATTAAAACAGAAAAGATGATTCATTGCCTATGTGGTATGTATGAGTTTACTTTTTATATGGATTTGTGTTTATGTACAGTTGTTCTGTGAAGATTGAATATGCTATTCTTCTCTATTATTTGTTACAGAGTTGATTTTTCTTTAAACTTCAATTTTTTTTTCTTAAATCATTGTTAAGCTTTGATTTCTCAACAAACAAGTTGTTAAATCCTAAATCAAGATTTTTGGAAGTTGAGTAAAACCAGGTTTGCAAAACATACTTCTGGAAAATTTTTTTTACAGGCAATCAAGTACAAAATGGATAAATTCGAGTATTACTAAAAGCTAATTTAAGTTTATATCTTGAATGCTTACTGTAATTAATGATTTATAAAACTAAAACGAAGATTTTTAGTTTGAAATTTTAAGAGCAGATTGAATTGGTAATAAATTTGCATTTTCTCATTTTCAAGAAATTGAAACATTACTAAAAGTTGAAATTTGTTTTGGAGGTAATACGAACATCTAAGATGATAAGAAAATTACTGGATAAATTTTCTAATGCAAGAGTTGGATGGATAAATTCAATTTAGATTTTGGGTTTCAGGTTTTGGTCTTTATCTGAATCGTTGCGTGTTTGCCTTCTGTGTGTGATCGAGTGTCACGAAACTCAAAGGATTGGAAGTGGAACGTGTGGTTGTGGAGTGGATGAAATTCGAGCGTCTCTGGTGGTCAGAGTGACGTCAGCGAGGCGTTTAGATGATGGGTCAGGCTTGCAGTTTTTCAAGCAGGAGGCCTTATTTCAATTTCAAGTTCTTGAAGACATATCATGTTTGGATTTCGAATCTAAGGTGGATTTGCGACTTGTCTGTGGTGTTGGAGATCGCCAGAGCTCGATCGCATCGTCGTGCACATGTACGGCAAGGTGGTTGGTATCAGTGGCGTTGACATTTTGGGTTGTGAGCGGTTACTCGAGTTGTGCTCGAGTTTTGTGATTGATTACCCCGGGTTCTCTCGAGTGCGTGAACATGAATCTTGATCGTTTTAATTTATACTTAAGTTAAAACTGAACATAGTGGAAAAGAAAGAAAAAAAAGAGAAGAGGGAAGAAGGGTTGCGTACATGGGAGAGTCACAGAAAAGTGAGTAAGTAACTCGAAGTGTAATTCGAGTTAGATCAAGGGAGTCTCGGGGTTTTACAGAACAGTGGTATTATAAAAACAAGGTCAAGCAAATTTATTTCAACCAATTTAAGCACTGCGAACGTAATAAAGGTTTAACATATTTGAATTAAGACTTTATGTAGTTATTAATTATTTTAGTTAATATTAAAAAAATGATTTAACTCTTAATTAATCATTTCAATTAAATAATTAAGTTAGGTACAAAGAGTATTAACATTTAAGTTTTGTAGTTAATAATAATTTGATTTTCAGAAGTTTAAAGATGATTTCATTTAAATGATAATTAAGTTGAATAATGAATATTAATTGGTTCTTTTTGGGAAAGCGACTAAGAGTAATTACTTTATAATTGTAATTAAAGTTAGGATTAATTAATGATTGAGTGATAAATAAATTCGTAATTAACTACTTGAAGTTAACCAATGTATGATTAGTAGTTAACTAATTAAGTAAAAAAAATTAATTACGAATTAATCATCGATTAATTAAGTAATTAGTGGTTAATAAATGGGTGATTAGGTTGTATTGATTGGTTATTAATGTCACAAATTGATAATTAATTTAGGTTAATGAATTGATTTAAAGATAATGAAGAGGAGATTATCGATTTGGGAATTTGCGACATTGGGGTATCATAAAAGACTACAGATTTGTGAATAATTCATAATTATTTTAATACTTTGTTAACGGTAATTCAATCATAAGTAAGAATAAGATTTATCTTAACATTAAGTAGGATTTGAGATTTATTAACTTTATTCAGATAATTTAAAAGGGATAATTAATTAATTTAATAATTAAAGATTTCAAATTAATCAATTAAGGTTTAAGATAAATTAATCGAGGATAATTAATCTGCAATTAATAATTGATTAATTAAGATAAATTAATCAGTAATAGGTGACTTATGAGAAATTAATATAAGAAATTAAAGATAAACGAGATTATTATGGTAAATTAAGTTATGGAGTAATTAAAGATTTCTTATTGATTTTTGGTTAATAATAATTAATATCGAGAAATTAATTAAAAATAATTACTTGAACGTAATTGAAAAATAATTAATCCAGGGTGATTAATTAAGATGAATAATGAAGGGTTGACTAATTAATTGATTTGAAATTAATAAATGTTAAATGAAAGAATTTAAGTGGTTAAGGTTAGAAATTCAATTAGAATCCATTGAATTAATTTGGGATAAATCAAATTTGCTTATGGATGATTGAATGATATTGGATGCTTTGAATGAGTTGATATTTCTGATATGAAATGTTGTGTAATTCATTTGGATAACTTGAATTACGATGGCATGAGACTCGAAGAGACCGGGTTCGGGTATTAGAAAATACCTGAAACCACTTCGAATTTTTATAGATTGATATGAGAAATCTATATGCTGGAGCAGAGTGGTTTAAAGGAATTGGATTATTTTAAATCCAAATCCTGGTATTTTGAAAACTTATATGTGTAATAAGTGATGTCTATAATAAATTGTGGCTTTGTGATTTGCTTTGAGTTACCCGAGTTATATATAAGTTGTATGCTTTGCTTCCATGTTAGATGGGTTTACTCACGCTGGTTTCCAGCCTGACCCGGGTGTTACTTTGGTGTAATGCTCGGGTCAGACTGAGTATTACAGATTTTCAGATAGGTACGTTCTAGAGCTCAGGAGGTGAGCTGGATGGCGATAGCGTATAGGGTATTTCCGCTGTATTTATATTATTGTTAATCCGAGACTTGATAATTGTGTATATTCAGTGACTGTATATATATGTGAAACTCTGATGTATATTAAATGTAATCGACAGATATAGTATTCTTTTGTAAAATGTTATTATTTATTATTATATTTTATCCGCTGCGAATGCGAGATGTTGTTTCTGTTCTTCTTCTTCTTCTATCTCTTTCTTCTTTTTCATAACAATCTGGAATTTTCTGGATCGAAAATTTCGGGTCGTTACATGGATCAAGATCAAGACAATCTCCAGATCCTACTTAACAAAATGGCCCTTCCAAGACTCGCCGAAATCCAGAACACAATCTTTACCCCATAAGCATTACTAGACTTCGAACTAACTTCTCCCATATGGAATAACCAAAACAAGTGCACCTGACAACCCATCCTTCAGATCTTGAAAAACTTCTTCACACTTAGGAGCTGCAAACAGATAATTTAGCCTTCTCCTTAGGTTTAACACTCCCCATTTCATAGCGCTGATTGATAGGATCTGAGGAAAAATTGAACAGATAATATTATGACACAAGTTTAAGCGAATTTTATATTAATGGTATGCAATATAGAGGTAATTTCAAGTTTTGGTTGAAGACATATGCTAGTTTGACATACAAAATGCACTAGATTGACATATAAAAAGCTAGCTGTACAGAAATGTCAATCCCATTTTTTCTTTTTGACATGTTTTTTTTCTAAACAACCCATTTAAGGCAAAAACATTCAATCCCCATAAAAATTTCTTCTCTCGCCCACTCATATAGAAAATGTCAAACACATTTATTGGTGTGGCATTTCAAAAATATATAAGCATATGTATAACTTCAGTAAAATAACATGAAATTTCAGCATTTGTTACCTATTTTCAGTAGATAAATGACTTGAGATATGAGGACCAGTGTCTTATAGAAGAAAAGAGAACATTCACCCATGCATGTATATACATATGAATGTAGGTGTAAATGAATGTATGTGTGTATATACATATCAATGTAGGCATAAATGAACGTATGTGTGTATATACATATGAATGTAGGCGTAAATGAATGTACTTCTTCACACTTAAGAGTCTACTTGAACTTCGCTCCTTTCCTAGTCCACTTGGTCAAGTGAAAAAAACCTTAGAATAATCCCAGATGAACTTCCTGTAGGAATCCTCCAATCGAATAAAATTGCAAAATTCAGTAGGAATCTGCGGTTACTTCCACTCTAGAACAGCTGCCACCTTGCTTTTGCTGTACAACTCTGACGTGGAGTAAATGAGAATGTCGTCGATGAACACAAGTACAAACTTGATCCATATATTTCGGATACAAGGTTCATCAGATCCGCAAAATCTTGGTGACTCATCTGATTCGATCACAAATACCATAGAAAAATTTGAACTAGAAAATTAGATCTGATCAATCCTTCTTTGAGTAATCCTGAATATGCTTCACCAAACGCTCTCTCTAGGAGCCATCCTTTTACTACCTGAACTACCGATATTGCTCCTGGAACCATGTCAACACAGAACTCAATTTTGCGTTCGGAAAACCTTGACTTTCATGAAGACAACCGAAAAAACCTCTGAAAACTTCGATAGTTCCTATTTCCTCAAAAGATGCCCTAATCCCTTGCAAAAGAATTACCCAAGAGAACACTCAAACTATCGCAAGTCACTTTTATGATCCTACCCAGCTCAATTTCCAAAGATAGTGTTTTCTCTTCACACATCAAAATAGCTTAAACTTGACTAACTAATCCAATTAAAATAAGGCCAATCCCTTCAAAAATGCCTTCGCCTGCAAGAAAGAACTGAAGGTCCACTCTGCTGCTTCTGAGCTCTACCCTAGGACACTGCTTAGCCTAAAGATCTTCCTGCTGGCATGCAAAACACCTCCGAGTTGCACTGCTGCCATAGGTGCCAAATACTTCTAATCCGTAAGCTCCTTGAACCTCAAACCATAACAATCAACTCCACTAGTGAGCCTTGAGATGGGCAGACAACCTCTCAAGAAACTCAATGTCTCAAACCAAGCACAAACATCTTTCTCTTCTAAAAGGATGGCAATGAGACCATGTCCAAAGAGAGGAAACTCATTGACCTTAGTCTCATACTCCAATACAGACAACTCCCTAGCTTGAGATCCAAAAAAATTCCTTTACAGCCGAATCTTCCTTGTGGCCGGTATCAACTGCTCCTCCAATCCTTCCATAAACTCGCTCCAAGAGAAACAACTTCGGGAACATCCATGGATACTACGTCTCACCATGCAGCTGCTCCTTCCTAAAGTTGCCAAGATACCATTACTCGCTTCTGCTCATTCAACAAATCCACATTCTTGAAAATCCCCTCACCCGAGCATAACCAAGCTTACACTTCAATGATGGACTCTGAACCTTAAAAAAAGATTTCCTTCAGAGATTGATGAAATCCTTTCTCAGTGCTGCAAGGCTCACTCGAGGCGGTATTGGGTCTACAGCCTCGGCAAATACTCTTCCAACCTCAACATATGGGCCTTTCCCATTTGTGGTAGTCGTTCTATACACACCACTACCCCTCCTACTCTAGAACTCATCTACCAGCTTAACTCATGTGGGTAACCCGGACAGGAAACCTAACAAAACATGAATATATATATATATATATATACATATATACATACATATATATATATACAAGTACGCTCTCTCACGAAAGATATCACTCTAAAGCCTAGGTATTCCTCAACCTAGCCCTCTGATACCAACTATAACGACCCGCCTATCATTCCACAGAAAGACGCATCATTATGAGAAATAAAGGGAAAGAAAAGAGAAAAGATGAGACAGAAAGAACTAAACAAAATCCAAATCTCATAGCGGAACGAATAAAATATATTAATCACATAGATATTACATAGTATCACCATACATCAGAGTTACATAGATTATAAATCTCAAATTAGATAGTTATAAAAGTCTGTCTATTATACAACTCAAATACATCAACATGGAGATACAGACACAAATGCTAGCACAACAGAACTATAATATCTATATACGTTGAAGCCTCCTACTCCAAGTCTCCTCCATAAATTCATCAAAGCTAACCCGAATCCCTTAACTATTCGTAAAAATTTGAGTACCCAAGAGTTTAGTAAAATAGAAAATAAACTTGGATCAGACAAGGGTCTGGTGTGATTAAACGGGTTGAAGTTGCTTAACTTTGAAAATCATTTGAAAAGAAAGGTATCTCGTAAGACTTCCCACACATAAACATGAAAAAGTTTTTACCTTACGATAACCAAAACATTTGATAGGAAATCTAGTGATAGGATAACAGTGTCTAGGGTTTTCAAGCAAAATACGGAAATAGCTGGAATGCTTGGATCACACGTTCCAACATAGTTGGGCACAATCAAAACGTAGGGCACTTATTGGAGATTGGATTCCATACAATGGCAGGGCTACTAGGGTACCGTCCGTCATAGTACGTGGCCTAAATCACCGTACCGAGGATCCACCCTGATCCCCTGCAACACGAGGCCGGAACCATCCTTTATTAGGTAATCTCGAATATGACAACCCTACTGTTGGCGCGACCAACCGCCCACAAAGCCGAATAAAAAGAGACCTCTAGACAGGGGAAAATCTTATCCTACTTGGGTGCTACACACTTAGCCTTGCTGTACCTCCCCTGTTTTAGCCATTCCTGGTTTATGAGGTTTGAGGGTGCGATTACCTTTTTAGAGCACATATCTTGGAACGCATATCGTCCTCCAATGATGATGTTTTGAAAGAATTCATCCATACAAGTTTGTTCCGGGTTCGAACGAAACCGAAGGCACTATCTCGCTACACTCATTTTGAAATCACCCTCAGAGTTAATGACAATAGCCCTTGCACTCTGAATCTTCATCTCGAATCTGGAAGCACTATCTCCGTCAAACTCATCTTGGAATCACCGTCAGAGTTTTAACGACACATAGACATTACACTTCGAGTCTTCATCTTGATCTTCATAAGATTTCACGACCTATCGTTTAATTTGGATCGATATGGTTTTCAGATATTCCAATTTGGAAATCCAATCCTGTTCTCATCGAAATCCAAAACGCCGTCTTTTAAGGCCAAGTTGTTTTAAGTTTTAACAATTCAAATTATTATTTAGAATAACATATTCAAACAGATAAATAATTTATTATCAGAGATAGATAATCCATATGATCACAATTCAACCAAGCATCTTATATCACAAAGCAGTACATATCACATATCAAAGATATCACATAATCCAAGCATTCAACATCATTCAATCATCCATAAGCAAGATTAATTGTCACACCATCTCTAATTAATTTAATTAACCATCAATGAATTAAATTAATTACTTTATTTGCTTTTAAATCCTGCTTGCTTAACATTAATTAATTACAACCCAATTAATTAACCATCCTTTAATTTCATCTTAATTAATCATCCTTGATTATTTATTCTTTAATTACATTAAGTAATTAGCCTTTAATTAATTACACAAATTAATTATCCTTTAACCATTCTCACTAAGTAACCTTTAATTATTCATTTATTACATTAATTAATGATCCTCTAATTACTTTCATTAATTAATTATTCTTCTGATTAATTACATTTAATAATTAATTTTTAATTCATCACATTCATTAATCAACCTTAATTAATTACATACAGTAATTAACCATCCTTTAATTACTTGCATTAATTAACTCCTTAATTAATTCTATTAATTAATTATTTAATTAATTACATACAGTAATTAACCATCCTTTAATTACTTACATTAATTAACTCCTTAATTAATTCTATTAATTAATTATTTAATTAATTACACTAAGTAATTAATCCTTAATTACTTCCATTAAGTAATTATCCTTTAATTACTTTCACTAAGTAATTTCCCTTTTATCAGTTACATTTAGTAATTATCCATTAATTACTTCCCTAAGTAATTACACTTTATTAATTTCATTAAGTAATTATACTTAATTAATTACATAAGTGATTATCCTTAATTAACTAAATTAATTTATTATCTTAAATTATCCTAGAAATTAATTAATTAATTACATTGAGTACTTAATCCTTTTAATTGCTTCCATTAATAATTGTTCTTAAATTGATTGACCTTTAATTACTTTGATTAATTAACCCTTAATTAATCAAGTAGTTAGCTATCCTTAATCAATTAAACCCATTATCTTAAATTGATTACATTAAGTAATTATCTCTTAATTGCTATTTAATGATCCTTAAATTAATTACATTCATTAACTATCCATTAATTACTTTACTTAGTAATTATCCTTTAATTATTAATTTAATTAACCCTTTATTAATTACATTAAGTGATTAACTTTCAATTAATTCACTAATTAATTATCCCTAATTAACCACCACCTTAATTAATTACAGATAAATTCTTTATTTTAATTAATTTCTCATTTAAATCTTATTAATTTAAATGCTTGAAATCAATTTGTTATTATCATACAAAACCGTTTGAAACCCTTTTATTAATAAAGTTTGATTTATTTACCTTAATTATATCTTAAATACATTTAAAGATTTCATTTGAAAGCATTAAGGAAATTATTACATCATTAACTTTATTTTTAAAAATCATTGGAACTTGGTTTATAATCTTTTGAAAAACTTATCCATTTTAAAAACATGATTAAATAAATTGCTTAAAAACTTAATCATTTTTAATAACTTTAAAACTTTGGAAAAATTTGTCTTTGAAAACTTATTTATTTCATTTGGCTTTGAAACTTTGTTTAGTATTTACTTTTGCTTAAAAACTTAATTAATATATTTGAAAACATGAATTAATTTAAATTACTTTGCTTTTTAAAACCAGTACATGATTTTCCTTTAATATTTTAAAACCAGGTTACAACACAATATACAACCCGAGCCAAAACAAATGAAATCCCGAGCCATCCCCGTGCACTCACAAACTCAGACTGCTTCGAGACAAATGCACGACTTTCCCTAGATCGACCCGAGACAAAGCTTCTTCTCCCAAAGCCAACAAGCAACCCAATCAATATCGTGCACACGTGCACGTGTATGGCAACTCCACATCTTTCGGAACAACTTCCCGATCATCAACACGATGCCGACCATCTCGACGACCTATACGTCCACCCAGATCCACGAAATTGACAGCCAATCGAAATCGAGTCAATTAATCAAAAATTGGAATCAAACCTCAATCGAAAACCACCAATTTCCGACGATCTCGACCTCGAGAACCCATGGCGACCTCACCAGAAATTTGTCACGTTGCCATGCTTCGATCCCATCACATACGATCGCCTTCGATGATCTATCGACGTCGAACGAAGCACGCAAATTACCTTGACCAAATCAAGTCTTTGAACCCTAGTTCAATGCTAGCCGACCACCACGGCCATCAATAAAACCCTCCACTATTTTTCCTGAGATCACCAGGCCTCCCGCTACCTACAGCATTGATCTCGTCACCGATCGCCTCGTCGATCGTCTCAATTCGACGATAAACCATAATTCGTTCAAATCGAGATAACACGTCAATCTTTCGCCTAAAAATCTAGATATTACTATCAAAATCCATAGTTTTCTATCACGAATCTATTCATGAAATCCAAACATGGAATTATTTCTGACTTATATAATTTTTTACTGTTATTCCTAAATTTTGATTTAATTACTAAATTAAAATACCTGAAACTATTTTTAAAATTCACATTACACTGTTATAATCACATTTCATTTGTAAACCGTTGCTTAAGATCATTTGTAAGGGAAGATATGAATTTTTTTTGAAGGTGGTTTTTGAGCCCATGTAAATAAGAGAGGCCATTTTTTTTATATACACACAGACACATCATATATACATTCATTCATTCACATTCATAAACATATACAAACCGTATTTCTACAAAAAAAATTCACAAGCATCTATGTATAATCTCAGATTTGAAACTGTTTTTAAAATAAGGTCTACTCACCAAACATAAACAGAGAACAGCCTTTGAATATAAAACTGTTGAGATGACCTGAAACTTTGCCGTATTTGAATCTGCTCTTTGCTTGACAGTTGAGTTGAATTTGCTTTAGGTTGAAGAATTGTTGAATTTGAGGTTTGATTTCAGGTTGAAGTTGCTATTGAATTTAATTTTAGTTTCTTCTTTTAGTTAGTTTTTTTCATTTTTCTTTTTAGAAGATGAGAAAAGAATGAAAAACTTTGAACATAAATTAACAGCAGCCAAGTTTCTTTAGTTATTTATAATTAAATTTTTGGAGAAACAAAATTGCCACTTGTAAATTATTCATGTTACTTAGCTTACATATGTATTTTGCATGATTTGGTTTTCTTACAAATGTTAAAGACAATGTATTTTATGTTTAACCCCTTATTAAATATTTTTCTTTTAATTACTTATATTTTAATATTAATATGAATTATATTTTTAACACGACTATGTTTTATATTTAATATATATATATACACATATATATATATATATATATAATTTCAAACCATGATTTATTTTCAAGTATAAAAGAAAAGTGTTTTAAATCTTTTTATTAAATCTCAATTTAAACTTAAGATAAAATATATCTTGATAAATAAATATATGTAGATACTATCTATAATGTTTTGAAAATGTTCACTTCGACTTTTAAATAACTTTGAAATTTATTATATTAGATTTAAGCCAAAGTTCCCTATTTATAATGTATATATAAATATACATTATAATTAGAAAACTTTCTTATATTTAACTTTGAAAATTATTATGTTGAATTTTAAAACATAACTTCAAATCACAATATATACATACATATATATTACAATTTGAAAACAAATCTTTTATTGAATTAAAACCAAAGACTTCCTATTTGCAATATATATATATATATACATTATATATATATATACATTATAAATAGAAAACAATTTTATTAGCTTTAAAAGATAAAATTTACCAATTAAATATTTATAAAAGAAGATTATCAACCAATATTGTCAAATTCAAATTATTATAAATGAAGATATCAAATAAACATTGCTCGAAATTCCGAGACATCACAATGTCAGAGGGTTTAAGAGCTGTTTATCGATAAAATGATTTTCGACCATTCTATCGATATTCTTTCAAAGTTTATATTTTTTAAATACTTATTCGAAATAAGATTACCATAATTATTGTTCAAAGCATCATAATCTATGTTTTAAAAACCTTATATTTGAATATTTAAAAATAAATATAATTTATCAAATTGATAAATTTGTGGGTTGTTATAAAAATAGATTTAGAAAATGAAAATACGAAAACCACCTTTTCGACCCTAAAAACTTGACAAGGATTCATTCATGGTATTCATGTGCCGAACATTCAAATGTCGGAAAGACATATTGTTTGGGTAGAAGTAAAGAAAAGGCAGAACGTAATCTCGCATTCTAACGACTAATATATCATATATATCACATCTTTACAAAAACTTTAATGTACATACAACAAATCAAAGTAAGCTAGCCTATAATCAGTCTGGATAGTTATAACAGTCTGTTCTCACAAATGATGATGAATACGAACAAGAAATACAATGGAAATAAAATACATGAATAGGTTTTAGAGGCATCCAACTCATCTTTTGAAGCTCCGAAGCATCCAAAACTAAATCTAGAAATATATTGGAATTTGATCCAAGCATTATAAGAAAATAACACTCGGATCTGTCTAGTAAACCTATATGGGAAACTCAAATCATATGGATTATTATATTATAAACCCTTCAAAAATAAAGGTTTCTTGTAAGATCACATTGTAAATAAACACGGATGGGTTTTTACCTTACGATAACCAAACCATTTTTATTAGAAAATCCAACGATTTTATGGTAATATCTTGGGTTTAAAATAAATATTTAATCATAGCATAAATGGTTACATTAATCATGTTCAATTACATATTTAGTATACAACTAAGTCCATAAGGCACATATTAGAAAATGGATTACATTCAATGCCAAGGTAAGGGACTATCTTTCGTATAGTACACCTATAGATAAAATGTACTGAGGCTGCAAACATTGCACCTCTACCAATATAGGATCGATCTACCTCTTCTTGGATAGTACAAAATATGATCACTGTTATCCCGCCTTTTGGCAAAGCCGCGATACCAAAAGATCGATCGAAAAACGGAGGATAGTTCGACTCAGTGGTTGATTATATTTCGCTTCGCTATGGATATCGCTGAATTTTGTCCGAGTCCAGATTGAGTTACAATTGATAGGACAAGGCAAGAAAGACCGTAGAAGTCAGCATCTCAAATTTCAAGTCAATCCGAGTTTATATGCTCAAGTTATGATCGACTCATTTTGGAGGGGAAAACCAAAGTTTCGAACCGATCACCTTCGAACCCATCTACTTCGAAACCATCAATGCGCCTCGGGTTCGACTCCATCACCCTCGAACCCATCGAGCATCAGTTGTTCGAACCCATCCACGAAGCCTTGTTCGAACCCATCACAGAGTCCTTGTTCGAACCCATCACAGAGGCCCTGTTCGAACCCATCACAGAGGCCCTGTTCGAAACCACCTGTGAAGCTTTATTCGAACCCACTGGGTCAACCAACCATGATGACGTGTCTTCCATCGGTTCGAATGCGCCGAGATATATGGAGTCGAAGCGGTCAACACGGAGTGAAGACCGGATCGATTCGAAGTTTGCGCTCCACGTCAACGCGAAGCCACGTGCCACCATGGTTTCAAAACCATCGGTTCGAATGCATGGTTTCGAACCAAATAGCCACGCCATGAACCCTATTTCGAATCCATCATATCCCCCAATCCACTGATCCAAATTCCATGAAATTTTCACAGAAGCTTGAATACTTGTCGAAGAGTCTTCACACCAAATTTCACCCCGATTGGACGAATTCTTGATCGGTTCGAATGGAGTTCAAACCGATGCCAAAGTGGGCCCAAACTTTCTAGGACCGTGCATGTGGGCCCCTCACGTGCCAGAAGTGGTCTCTCGAGTTTTCAGCGAAATATCAGCAGCCTACGCCTATAAATAGAGCCCCAGGGCCAACGGAAAAGGGATCTTTTTCGACTCGGAAGCGCCCAGACTCTGCCGGATCAAGACCTACATCATCCTACAACATAATTTTACTGTTGATTTCGAATTTGCAGTTGTAATTTTCCGTTGATTGCTGCAACAACTTGTAATCATTGAAAGAAAGCCAATAAAATATCAAAACACTTCACAGTGGACGTAGGCGACACGCCGAACCACTATAAATTGCTTTCCTTTGTCTTTGCTTCATTGCTGTTTGGAGTTTTTGTTAGATAATCCTCATTTTTAATTCATCTTCTTCATTTATTATCTCTTCAAAAACTCCCGAAGAGTGTTGTGCCCAATTTTGGTACAAACACTTTGGTGCTTTCACTGAGAAAAACCCAGTTTTTCTCCTGCTCCTTGGATCTGTCGCCGATACCGGATTGCATAAGTCTAAGGGAGAGATCCAGATTTCATCTTCAGATTCCTTCCGTTCTATTCAGATTTGCTAAAGTCTAGGAAAGGAGTTCACTATCCAAAATGGTTAGCACAAGAACCACATCTGCAGCTGGTCAAGAAGGTCGGGATAGACAAAATCCCGCACAACTACCTCCGCCTAACCAAGATGATACCGGGCATTCTGACCCCTCAGGTCCGGTCACCAGGCAAGAGTTCCAGACATTGCTCCAAGAACTAACCTAAAGTCGGCAACAGCTAGCCGAGCAATTGCGCGTCAACATTGAGTTAGCCAGCCAACTAGATCGCCAAAAGCGAAGAAGATCCAGAAGGGATCAAGCTCCTCATTCTTCCACAGAAAGCTCTGCTTCGTCTGACTACAGCAACAGGTCTACCCATCCCAGGCTAGACGGAAACCATGTGCCAGCTGCTGACTATCAACATGCGTTAACCATTGGGCAAATAAGAGTTGGCCCATCTACCAGCTTCCACACTGGACCCTCTTCTCGAGGAGGCACTCTTCCACAATACACTGCAGATGATCGAGCTCCTATAGCCGCTGCAGCTGACATAGGGGTTGATACCCGAGATCACTCCAATGAAAATTATCATCAGCCGGGACGTGCTCCAGAACCCTATGTCCCGGAAGACCTCACGCCAAGGAGGCGAGACACGGATCGTCGACAGCGTCCGATCCCGTCTCGCACTGTGGAACCCGACCACACTTTGGCTCACCACCCTCAGAATGTTCCAACACCAGACCTCTCAGCCATGGTACGCCAAATGATTCGCGAGAGTCAAGGCCTAACAAATGACGATTGGGGAATCTCCCAAAGTCATACCCCATTCACTGATGACATATTGTACGCTGAACCTCCTAGGCGATTCAGAATTCCAACCCTGCCCATGTATGAAGGGAATTCCGACCCAAATCAACATGTTTTGAAGTACGAATGGTCGATGACAGCTGCGAGAGCCGATGACGCAGTAAAATGCCGTAGTTTTCCCATTTCTTTAGGGGGAATTGCGACAATGTGGTTTACGCGATTGCCACCGTGATCTATTTCTTCTTTTGATCAGTTAGCTACCAAATTTGTTGAGCAGTTTCGTATGCATATTGCCAGGCCTAAGGATGTTAATACCTTATCAAGTGTTACTCAAGCTCCTGGAGAAACACTTAGACGATATTTGGAGAGGTTTAATGCTGCGTGCGCAGAGATCACCAACCCCAATGATAGTTCTATCTTAATGGCTTTGACTAAAGGAATCGATCCTAATTTCGAGTTTAGCAATTGGTTGGCTGGAAAGCCACCCGCATCGTTGGACCGTTTCTATTCCAAAGCCGCTCAGTTCTTGAGGCGTGAGGATGCGAAACAGTCTAGGAAGCAGGACGATGCAAGGCCCAGCAGTGAAGGGATTCAGAGTAATGTTGCGGTTAAACAGACCGGCGAGAGTTCAGGAAAAGTCAAGTTGAATATTCAAAATAAGCAAACTCAACGACCAAGAAACAGTGATAACCGAGGCAAGAAGCAAGATCAGAATCGTGGTCCGAGGCGTAGGGCCGCAATGTTTGACAGTTATACACCGCTTAACACGTCGTTGGAAAATGTATACCTACAGACCTGTAATACTATGCAATACAAGAAGCCAGCTCCGAAGCCTTCGTCGGAGAGGCAGATTCAAACAGGGAAATTCTGTAGGTTTCATGAAAGTTACGGGCATAATACCAATGAGTGTAGACATTTGCAAGACCTCATTGAAAAATTAATTAGAGAGAGAAAGTTGGACCAGTATGTTCGGGCGCCGCAGTCTGGTGGAGCGGGCCCATCCAATCAAAATCGTACACAGAATCAGGAGAGACAAGGTGAACTCGCTCGTACGGACGGAAGGTTGGTTATCAATATAATAAGTGGTGGTCCCCATCCAACAAACAGAAGCTGGAGAGAAATGGAGTCATATGCTAGCTCGATCAGGCATATGGACTTTGAATGCTATAGTAACTCAGAAGACGGGACACCGGCTAAGCAGCAAAAGATGATGACAGACGACATCATGTTTAGAAATCGAGATGCTAATAGAATCGAAGCCCCCACGATCGACCCACTGGTTATATCCGCTCAAGTTGGTCCTGCCTGGATGAAGAGGATCTTGGTAGACAGTGGGAGTTCTGTGAACATACTGTTTAAAAGAGCGTATGATTTAATGAAGATGGAAGCTAAGGACTTAAAACCTTGTCAATCATGAGTCCACGGCTTCAACGGAAGTGCGACGATACCGACCGGAATGGTTGAATTGCCGGTGGAGTTGGGGGTAGGAGAATGCCGAAGAGTTCGGATGTTACAATTTATTGTCTTGGATATCCCTTCTCCGTATAATGCTTTCTTGGGCCGACCGGCCCTCGCTGAATTTAGGGCAGTTATCGCCCCATGGTGTTTGACCCTTAAGTTCCCTACTGATCACGAGATAGGGGTTATACAAGGAGATCAGGCTGCGGGGAGAGCCTGCTATGTTGCCGAGCTGCGAGAGGCGCAGCAGAAGGAAAAAGGAAAGGGCGTAGAGGAATCTCTCTGCGTCCGTTTCACCGACAATTGACAATTAACGCCTGGGCCTCGGCCCAGGCATCACGACCAATTCCAGAAGGATCTAGACCCCTGAGACAATGAGAATGAAAATGAATCTAGAGAAAGTCAGGCTTCGCCAGCTGAATTAACAATCGACGTTCCAATCAGTGGTAACGATAACTCAAAGATGTTGAAAATTGGGTCGCAATTAAGCCTGCGAGTACAACGGGAATTGGTTGAGTTTCTCCAAGCGAATCTAGACGTATTTGCTTGGACGCATTCCGATATGTGTGGGATCTCGCCCAATATCGCGAGCCACACCCTAAATATTGACCTGCGGTTTGTCCCGGTCAAGCAAAAAAGGCGTGGTATGGATCCAGAGAGATCTGCCGCCCTAAAAGAGGAGGTTGATAAGTTAAAATCAAATGGGTTCATCAGAGATGCTTCATACCCAGAGTGGGTGCAAATCCCGTACTCGTCCGAAAACCAAACGGGAAATGGAGAACGTGTATCGATTACTCAGATCTGAATAAAGCCTGCCCGAAAGACAGCTTTCCACTCCCCCGAATCGATCAACTGGTAGATTCGACCGCAGGACATGAATTATTATCCTTCATGGACGCTTACTCAGGTTACAATCAGATACCCATGCATGTACCTGATCAAGAGCACACAAGCTTCGTAACCAACTTAGGGTTATACTGCTACAAGGTCATGCCTTTTGGTTTAAAGAATGCTGGCACAACCTATCAACGCTTAGTCAACCGAATGTTTGCCGATCAGATTGGGAAGACTATGGAGGTTTATGTAGATGACATGTTGGTGAAATCACGATAATCCGTTGATCACGTCAAAGATTTGGAGTCAATGTTCAGCATTCTCCGAAAATATGGAATGAAGCTCAATCCGTTGAAGTGTCATTTTGGAGTCGCATCCGGAAAATTTCTTGGGTTCATTATCAATGCCAGAGGAATAGAGGCTAACCCCGAGAAGATCTGGGCTATCAGAAATCTTCAAACTCCGAGAACCATAAAGCAAGTCCAGAGTCTTAATGAGAAAATTGCAGCACTGAGTAGGTTTATCTCAAAGTCGACTGACAAATGCATTCCCTTCTTCGATTTGATTCGAAAAGGGAAGAGAAACTTCGAATGGACTGCAGAATGTGAGGGCGCATTTCAATCGCTAATCCAACATCTTTCCGTACCACCAATCCTTTCAAAGCCCGTTGATCATGAACAGTTATATCTCTACCTGGCGATATCTGAAAATGCAATCAGTGCTGCATTAGTTCGGGAAGAAGACCGAGTGCAAAAACCGGTCTACTACGTGAGTAAACGATTAGCCGGAGCCGAAAGAAATTATCCAAAGCTTGAAAAGTTGGCATATTGCCTAGTCATTGCCTCGAGGAAGCTCCGTCCATACTTCCAAGCTCATCCTATTACTGTGTATACTGATCAGCCGTTACGACAGGTCCTCACGCGGCCTGAGACGTCTGGTAGGTTACTAAAGTGGAACATCGAACTGAGTCAGTTCGACATCACTTATACTCCGAGAAGAGCCATTCACGGCCAAGTCCTAGCAGATTTTATAGCCGAATTCACTGTTTCTGAAGACTTGCCCGAGACCAGTAAATCTCCCGAATGCATCTAGAAGCCGTACACCGATGGTGCGTCAAACGATCAATGCTCAGGAGCTGGGGTAGTGCTTGAAACCCCCGAGGGACGATCCATATGTTATGCTTTAAAGTTCGAGTTCTGTGCAACCAACAACGAAGCCGAGTACGAAGCTCTACTTACCGGACTAAAGCTCGCCCGTGATCTGAAAATCATCGCCGTAGAGATCTACTGCGATTCCCAACTGGTAGTATGTCAAGTCCGAGGAGAATATCAGGCCAAAGATCGAAGGTTAGCCGCTTATCTAACTCGAGTTCTGGAGATGCTTGATCAATTTGATTACTATGCCATTTTCTACATACCCCGAGAGCACAATCAAAAAGCTGACTCGTTGGCAAAGTTAGCAAGTACAGGTGAAGCTCAGCAGTTGGGGGTTGTTCCGGTTGAAACCCTATCCTCTCCAAGCATTGATCAAAGGGAGACTGGTTTCACATTTGAAGCTACCTCCAATAAGGAGTCGTGGATGACTCCCTATCGGGATTATATCGAACGTGGTGTATTGCCTGAGCAACGAAGCGAGAAAAGACAAGTTCTACGAAAGGCCTCATGATTTGTTATTCAGAATGGAGTCATGTACCGGAGAGGATACTCTGTTCCACTCCTCCGGTATATCGCGCACGATGAAGTCAAACGAGTGTTACACGATGTACACGAAGGAGAATGTGGCGATCACACAGGGGGGCAAGCACTTGCAAAGAAAATACTTCGATATGGGTATTATTGGCCTACTGTAAATCGTGATGCCATGGATTATGCAAAAAAATGTGACAGATGCCAAAAACACGCTCGGATTCCTAGAGCCCCACCTACTGAAATGACCCAAATGGTCAGTCCATGGCCGTTTGCAATATGGGGGATTGATATAATTGGTACATTGCCCTTGGCCAAAGGTGGCGCGAAATATGCTATCGTCGCAGTCGATTACTTTACGAAATGGGCGGAAGCCAAACCACTTGCAACAATCACGACGAAGAAAGTTATCAACTTTGTAGTACGCAACATCATCTGTCGGTTCGGTCTCCCGCATACTATTATTACCGATAATGAAGCCCAGTTCGACAGCGCTGAATTCAAGAATTTCTGTCTGCGATTCCATATCCATAAGAAATTCTCCGCTGTTGCACATCCGCAAGCAAATGGCCAAGTCGAAGCCGTAAATAAGGTCATCAAGTCTATTTTGAAGAAACGACTGGAAAAGGCCAGGGGCAAGTGGGTTGATGAACTTACCATGGCTTTGTGGGCTTATCGGACGACTCACAAAACTACAACCGGCCACACTCCATTCTCTCTATCTTATGGTGCTGAAGCTGTTATTCCGGTCGAAATGGAAGTTCATTCTCATCGTGTGACATATTATGATCCGAAAACGAATGCTATACTACTTGCCGAATCCCTGGATCTGCTTGATGAGAGGCGCGAAGAGGCTGATTTGAGGGAAGCCGCATATCGGAGTCGAGTCGCCCGAATGTACAATGCCAAGGTCCGACCGTGGACCTTCGAACTCGGCGACCTTGTACTCAAGAGAGTTTACCCGATTCCTTCTCACATGAAGCCAAATTGGGAAGGACCGTATGTGATTTCACAAAAGCTTGTAGATGGCACATTCAAGTTATCGACCGTTGATGGTCTAACTCTGCCGAGAGCCTGGAATAGCGAGAGTCTCCGTCGCTACTATACATGACAGGCTTTATTTGTTCTAGCTCGTTATTTCCTTTGCATTTTATTTTCGCATTTTGAGATTCGAATTTGTAATAAGGCAGCTGACTTTGCCATGTTTTCTCGTTTCAGCAATAAAATGCTATCTCTTCAAGCCAGAGCTGTGATTTATCGAATACGCCGCAAAACATCACAATGCACGAAGAGCTAAGTTCCATCATACGGTGGGATTTAATTCAAGTAGGGAGTGACTGTGATACGACCAGTCATTCGCTACGCGAAGCCCAGACTCGGGGGCATGTCACCACATTAACATTTAAAAGGATTGATACACGACAATCCTCACACTGACTCCAAATTCCCAAAGTGCGAATTGGAGTATAAACATTAAATAAATCATTCCCAGAGTGTGAACGGACTCCAAACTCCCAGAGTGTGAGTTGGAATATAAACATCCAATAAGTCGTTCCCAGAGTGTGAACGGACTCCAAATTCCCAGAGTGCGAATTGGAGTATAAACATCAAATCTATCGTTCCCAGAGTGTGAACGAATTCCTAAAAAGCCCAAACAGGTGTGACTGACCATCTATTGGCTGACTCCAACTTCCCAGAGTGTGAATTGGAGTATAAACATCTATTCCAGGTTCCCTAAGTGCGAACCCAAACATACATGTTTGCTCCAAGTTCCCGGAGTGTGAATCGGAGCACAAATGCCACGTTAAAGTTCCCGTAGTACGAAATGAAATGTTAATACTAACTCCGAGATTCGCAGAGTGTAAGTCAGAATGTGAACATCAATTCCAAGTTCCCAGAGCGTGAACCGTGTTACAAACATAGATAACTCTCGAGTTCCCGGAATGCGAACCGGATTATCGATCTCAAATTATCTTAAGTCCCCAGAATATGGACATGTGCTTAAAGTTTGCAATGAACGCACTCAACCACCAAAACATAAATGTTATTCCCCGAGACTAGGGGGCAAAAAAGCTAAGTGTTAATCGCTAACCAAAGTGATACAACGTCCGGAGTTCGATCATTCATCGATCACAACCTGCGACCAAAATTCTCAGACTTGGCGAATAAGAATGAATCCTACTTGACAGTAGAAACACCACAAGTACACCGGACTGAAAACAAAACACTAACAACACTTAAGCACAAAAGAAATGAGAGTTGAAACAAAGAAACTAAATTTTATTTCAACTGACTGAAGATAAAGACTTACATGCAAATAAGTTCTCCCAAAAAAGAATCCCTACTATCAGGGGCCGAACCTGCATCTATGCACAGCCTACTAACAAAAAAAGAAAACAAGTCCCTATCTACCAAAAAATCTGCTTGGGAGGCCGATCTATTCCTTCTTTCTTGGCTTCCTTATCAGCGGTTCGTCGTCAGAATCGCTTGGAACGGAAGTCCTTCGTTTGGACGACCTCCTCTCCGATGGTTGCTCTTCGGCCGGGGGCATAATATCTACGTCCTCCTCAGAACTTGAATCTAAATGAAGGCTCCCCGTCGGAGGAGTAGGAGGGACCGGACCTACAACGGAAGATGGGATAGTGCCACCCGACGATACTATCCTCACAGGTGCTGGACTCTGCGCCGCCGTGCCACCGCCAATACTGCCACTTTTCCCCGCAGCTCCTAATTCTGCCTGAATCTCGGCCAGAATCTCTTCATCGTGAATCGTCTGGGCTTGGCTGGGGGCATCCACAGCCTGCATCGAAGAGCTAGAGGTGGGCGGAAGGTCACTAATGATGAATGGCAGGTATGTGGAGAAGCCACCCTGCTCACCGAGCAGCTTGCTCACCATTTGTTCCTCAAGAGATAGTCCACTCCTCTGCGCCACCTCGGTTGATACCGCAGTTACAACAGTAGTCTCGGTGGTGATGGCCTTATTCCCTTTGCTTGACTCTTGGGTCGCGGCCGTCGGAGCAACTCCAGTCGCTAAACAAAGATAAGAAGAGGTTATCAATAACTGCTTCAGAGCAAACTCTCTATTTAGAAAACACTTGAGATAAATCCGAAGTACCTTCCCCAGTTTGGCTTGTAGATGACTGAGCGGCATCGGAAGTGTGCTCATGAATAGGAGATAACCGCGGCTGTTCCGGGTCGTAAGCAGGAACAAATTGCGAGCCGACCGCAGATACATGCACTGACGAAGGTGGTACGGTGACTTCGGTGACCGCAGAATGGTGCTTAACGCCTGATCCCTCTCCAACCTCCAAGGATCGGCCACCGATCATCTCCTCCTCATGAGCAATAATAGCATCGTGAAGGACCTTCTTCTCGTCGTCTGTCAGCAGTCGGTTTTCAAGTTCGAATCGATCGACCGATTCACCCGGACGTGCTTCCTCTTCTTCCTCGACCAATCGACCCCAAGCGCTGCGGAGGTGTATCGGGTAGTCTTGAAGCCAGGCCAAATTTCGGTGTCTCAACACGTTGGCATTGTAAGTGATAAGCAAATCTTCGATATCGGCTTCCAGCCTGGCCTCCGCTTGATGAACCTTCTCCTCAACCTCCATCTCGGCCGCCTAGACCTTTGCCACTGCTGCATCCCGTTCAGTCCGGAGAATCACGGCTTGTTCACACGCCTCCTGGGCTGCATTATTCGCATCGTCCCTATCCTTGGCGATTTCGGCGAATTTGGACTTAAGCTCGTTTAACTCCTTCAGGGCTGCGTCCCTCTCAGCAGCGACCAGGGTGTTTCGATGGCCCATGTCTTCTACCGTGGCGTAGTGCTCACGTTTCATCCTATCCATAGTTTCTTGGGCTTCATCGGCACTTTTGATGGCCTCCATTTCAGACTTCCGAGAAGATTAAGCTTCAGTATTTAGCACATCAATAATACGGCTTTTTTGGGCTAACTCAGCTTGCATTTTCTTGATAGTAGCCCCATGCTCAAAGGCCAATGATGACGCTTTCTCGGCCGCCTTGTACCACGCCCTGTATTGGGCATAAAAGTCGTGCACATAATCGTGCGCCGTCTGCTCGGCCTCCGGCGGAATTCTTTTCAAGTGAAGAGGAAAGATGTTGTTATTGAAGCAAATATTTGGAAAGTCCTTCTTCAGTTGAGCAAGCCTGATTGCTCCTTCTCCCGAAATTTCAGTGGGAGGTTATTCCGCAACTACTGGAGGCATTGCCTCAGATCTGGGGTGGCGAGATTCATACCTGGAAGATTGAGAGGCCGACTGGTAGTGCGAGGAATCAGAAGGACGAGAAACATGGACAGGAGGTTGTACAGGAGCTCTTGGAGGGGGAGTGCGCGATCGAGACCGATGTCTATAATCCCTATCTCTCCGTTCTTGGCTTGAATACCCATAGTACCTGCGATCGTAATCCCTATCTTTTTCTCTCCGTTGTGACTCGTAGTATGAGGAAGATTTGCGAGCATGTCGTAGGCTCCCTAGCATCGAACCACGCCCAGTCATAATATCTGCAAAGCGAAATGAGAATAAAGTTAGTGGTTTCTCGAAACTGATGACCTAAGACTCGGGGCTATGTAGTGTCGTGAAGTGTGTATGAATATGTATTCCCCCCGACCAACCGGAAGTGTCGACTGAGCTAGTAATAAAAGGCTCGCTCAATTCTAGAGTACGATGAAACTCCTCCAACCCGGCGCCATGCTGAAAAGACACATCATCCGGGATTGGAAGGTCGGTAAGCCCTTCATAAAGACTTTCAGTTCGCAGAGGAGACATCTCGAAAATTCTAACTCCGGGAGAGGATCGGGCCGTAACAACCGATTTCCATCTCCCCTTCTTAGTTGACGAGACGACGGCTGCCTTCCCTTTTCTTTTCTCTTCAACATCCTGAACCACGTCTGTAGGCTCCAACAACGGCTCATCGTCAGTATGAGTTCTTTCAGAATCAGCCTCCTCGGCTATGATAACTTTGGGCTTCTTGTGTTTGACTCGCTTCTTCAAAACAATCCTTAGTGCCCCGTCAAACAGTATGCTCTGCCCCCGTTCAATCAGCCCATAGGTCCGGAGATTCCTATCGGTCAAAAGCGACTCGATATCCCTATCTTCGCTCGGGACTCCCCGGAGTACTCGCACCATCTCTTTAAAGTGCTCGCCTTCAGGTCGCTGAATCGTCGCTGTGAAAAGAGAAAGAACATAAGTTTCGTTTCGACCGCATTTGTCTTAGAAATAACTTAATAACTCAACTACACTCACGTCTCAATAACCATTGCCGGGCAAACCCCGGAGGACACCTGACATAGAACCATTCCGTCCTATAGTAGCTCAACCTGGTCCAGGACCCAGTAACCACTTGGCAGTTCCTCACCGCTTCCAGAAATGTGAAGGAAGGATAATCGCCTCGAGTCTTGAAGTTAAATAGATATCTGATCTCGGTCGGGATCGGCGGTCTATGAAGGTACTCCATGAAGACGATGAATAAACTATTCACGGAGGCGTACCCATTCGGGTGTAGCTGAGATGGAGCGATCCTCAAAAAAGACAACACCTCCCTTATGTACTCGTTGAACGGAGGAAGCGTCCCAGCCGCGCACGCGTGGCGATTAAATGCTGTATATCCCTCCGGCGGGTTATGTGGTCTATCATTCGGCCCTGGCAATAACACGTCATCCAGTGACAGTCCGTGCCTCAAGCATATTCTCCCTAACATGTCTTCAGAAATATTCGATTGAACGGAATCCGACGGATTGGCAATGAAAGACGCATTGGGAAGTTCGTTCGGGGCCGGACCAATGATCTCAGGTTTGATATCTGGAACCTCTAGTCTCGGAGCAGCTGTACTTTGAACCTCCTGCTGTTGCGAACTTGACGGTTCCATAACTAGCTAACTCATGAGAAACCATCGTTAGACGACAAAGAACCCGTGCGTTCCCTAGTGTAAAGTGTATGAATGTATGTTGTGCAGTGCCATACATTACTTGAATAAATATCGCAGAGTTAAAAGAAATATACAAACGACAAAGCTACGGAGTCCAGTTGTAATGACCGTCATTGCTGACCGTCATCGTTGAACCGTTTGTATGATGGAAATTTGATTTAGATAGAAGTTGTTATGGTTCCATCGACGAGCTTCGAAAGGTGGTCAAATATGCAGTTTAATATGTCCGAGTATGCAGGAATGAAGCTCATCGGAGTTATGCTTAGAAACGTCAAACTTTGGAATCCATCATAGAGGGTTCGAACCGATCACAGGGACCCCATTCGAAACCAACCTAACGTCAATTCGAATCGATGAATGGAAAGCGTGCTTCGAAACGATGATCAGGTGTCGAGTTCGAATCGATCAAAAATGGATGACTTCGAACCGATCCTTGTTTGGCCAATTCGCACCGATCAAAAACCCCCAACTTAACATCGATATCGTTCGAATCGATCCTCTTCGAACCGATATAAAGTTGAAGACTTCGAAACGATAGCCGATGGGTTCGAATCCATCGATTCGAATGAACCCATCGAATCCCTCAATCGGTGCGAACTGCGTCACCCCCATAAGGTCATCCAAGAGATCGATATGAAATCCAAGAAAAATGGCGCAGCCATCATCGATTCGAACTCGAGTCCATGTATCGGTTCGAAGCCTACCCAAACCAGATCTGGTTTTGCCAATCACTGAAGCAAGCAATCGATGAAGAGATGGATTCGAAATAGCTTTGCCGTTTGGATTCGAGGCTAATTACCTAGTTTATGTGATGGATTCGAGGAGTTAAGGTCTTGGATCTGGATTGGTTCGAATACGCGATGCAGTGTTTTCTCCTTTGAAGCTTCGAAACGATGCGTAGCATAGAAAAATCAAGGCAAAAGTAAAAAGTGAAAAATGTGAAACCCCTCTGCTATTTATATGAAGCCTCGAAGGCAACCGAGACGATTCCCCTTCCGGTAAACGCGACCGGTCGTAACCAGTCAATGCACGGATCGTTTCGAAGTCTCCATTCGAAACCATTCAACTAATGCCTTGTGGATTCGCAGTTAACCTCGTACTTCATCGATACGAAGTATGCAGCAGGACAACCAGTTGCGTCGATTCGAAACGCGCAGTGGACACATCATTTCGAAGCCTCTGTTCACGACTCCATCCACAACCTACCAAAACGAACTGCTAGTTCAAACCCATCCATTCACATCGGTTCGAATGTCAGTTTCGAACCCATCACAACACAAGCATCAACGCGACCATACGAACGTGGAGTTCGAACCCATCTGTGCTTCAGCGCATCGGTTCGAATCTTACACTCGTGCAATAAAAATTCAATTCCTTCCACTTTCAATATCGGTTCAGGAGAGGATCGATACGAAGAAACTTTTCAAAACAACCATCAAGCGCTGTCTCAATTCAAATTTCAAAATCTGTTCAGGAGAGAATCGATACGAAATTCAATGGCAATCAAAACTAACAACGACTTGTAGACGCACGACGTTAACAAAGATCAAACGCACATATGTGCAAATATGTCAACTAACATTCGATTTTAAACGTTTACAGGGGTCAAGTATCCATCTTGTTACAAATGCAACGGCCAACGGCTAAGCATTATTATACAGCAATTAATCATATCAACGCGAGGTTGCAGTAATGCAGAGTACGAGTCCCAACAAAAAGAAAGCAATGATTGTTCGGAGAGAAGTTGTAGCTATTCAAAGCACGTCATATTTCCACAAGACGTACTTTGGGGGGCAAAATGTTATCCCGCCTTTTGGCAAAGTCGCGATACCAAAAGATCGATCGAAAAACGGAGGATAGTTCGACTCAGAGGTTGATTATATTTCGCTTCGCTATGCATATCGCTGAATTTTGTCTGAGTCCAGATTGAGCTACAATTGATAGGACACGGCAAGAAAGACCGTAGAAGTCAGCATCTCAAATTTCAAGTCAATCCGAGTTCATATGCTCAAGTTATGATCGACTCATTTTGGAGGGGAAAACCAAAGTTTAGAACCGATCACCTTCGAACCCATCTACCTCGAAACCATCAACGTGCCTCGGGTTCGACTCCATCACCCTCGAACCCATCGAGCATCAGTTGTTCGAAACCATCCACGAAGCCTTGTTCGAACCCATCACAGAGTCCTTGTTCGAACCCATCACAGAGGCCCTGTTCGAACCCATCACAGAGGCCATGTTCGAAACCACCTGTGAAGCTTCATTCGAACTCACTGGGTCAACCAACCATGATGATGTGTCTTCCATCGGTTCGAATGCGCCGAGATATACGGAGTCGAAGCGGTCAACACGGAGTGAAGACCGGATCGATTCGAAGTTTGCGCTCCACGTCAACGCGAAGCCATGTGCCACCATGGTTTCGAAACCATCGGTTCGAATGCATGGTTTCGAACCAAACAGCCACGCCATGAACCCTATTTCGAATCCATCATATCCCCCAATCCACTGATCCAAATGCCATGAAATTTTCACAGAAGCTTGAATACATGTCGAAGAGTCTCCACACCAAATTTCACCTCGATTGGACGAATTCTTGATCGGTTCGAATGGAGTTCGAACCGATGCCAAAGTGGGCCCAAACTTCCTAGGACCGTGTGTGTGGGTCCCCTCACGTGCCAGAAGTGGTCTCCCGAGTTTTCAGCGAAATATCAGCAGCCTACTCCTATAAATAGAGCCCTAGGGCCAATGGAAAATGGATCTTTTTCGACTCGGAATCGCCCAGATTCTGTCGGATCAAGACCTACATCATCCTACAACATAATTTTACTGTTGATTTCGAATTTCCAGTTGTAATTTGTCGTTGATTGCCGCAACAACTTGTAATCATTGAAAGAAAGCCAATAAAATATCAAAACACTTCACAGTGGACGTAGAAGACACACCGAACCACTATAAATTGCTTGCCTTTGTCTTTGCTTCATTGCTGTTTGGAGTTTTTGTTAGATAATCCTCATTTTTAATTCATGTTCTTCATTTATTATCTCTTCAAAAGACTCCCGAAGTGTGTTGTGCCCAATTTTGGTACAAACAATCACCCCGACTGCTAAGTTGACAAACCGTTTCCATGGTCATAAGCATACATAATCCATAAATATCGATCTACATACAAGCGAAGATCATACCTTAATTGGAGCGACCTACATAGCCCTACCGCATCTACCCTTTTTTAGTTATTTCCAGATGAAAGGTTTGAGTTTATGTTTTTACCTTTTAGAAAATCCCACTTAGAATGCTAGCATCACCTCTCAAGCAACAATGCAATCCCAACATTCATCCATACAAGCTATTTTGGGACTGAATAAACTAAAGACACCACTTCTACCACATCTATTTTGGAATCACCCTTAAGATTAGTAGCAAGTAACTCTTGCACTTCAAAGAAATCCATCTTTGATTTCCATCATCTTCATGATGTCTTTAATTCGAACGCTTATTTTAGTTCGAAGTTGTTTTTAGATAACTCATTTTTTTCGATTCTGGTCTCTTTGAATCAACAGATAATAGTTTCAAAACTGGCCAAGATTTGGTAGTCTCTTATTAACTATCAAGTAAACAAATGACCAAATCAGAGATTTTAATTTCATATGGAATCCAAGCATGATTAAGCACATAAGCAACCATAAAATCCCTTTTAATTAATCATTTCCTTAAATTAAACCACTTTGTAAATACTTGGAAAAATATTTATATACTTATTTCATCGGTATATGTCTGTTCATGAAAACTATACTTCCAATACTTAGAAACCATATTCATATACTTATCTTAATGATATATGTATATTCTCAAAATCTGAAGAAAGATTTCTTTTTCCAAAAACATACTTAATTGGGTTAAAATAAATGTCATTAAAATATTAATAACGATGAGTGCGCATGCACGTCCTCTACACGTGACCATGAAAACCATGCATGCGAAAGTAAGGTGGCATTATGGCCGATTTATTAGTATGGAGTGGGAATCATCTACGCCTAAAATTACAAAGATTTTATGGAAGCAATTGAAGTCTAGTAAATTTGGCAGGATGGACTGTACAGGGCTGGGAAATAGTAGTTGAAATTTTAGTTGGTTGACGTAGAAGGAGGAAATCAGATGCTCACATTTTTGTTGTGCCTTTATATATTCTATACATCCAGTTGGCAGTGGTGTTTTGGAGGAAAAATACGTATGTTGTCGTAGTAGCAGTGGATGAAGAAAATGGTGAGTTGTTAGTAAGAGAAATATGTTGTTTTTAATTAACGTCTCGACGTGTACAGGTTGTTCACATTATTTAAGTATGGATATGGCTCTGTTTTTGTAGGTTTAAATATCCCAACCACTTAACTGAGGTGATGTAACTGAAATATTATTTAGGTGAGTGTTGTAATGGTGCAAAGTAATTTATGTATATTGGAAACGTAGCAGTCAATGTGGAATACAGATGAGTACTGTTATGCGTAGCACACAAAGCAATCGAATACCAATTTAACTTTATGTGTACATGGTGAATAGAGAACAGAAATTGATGATCTAAGAGATAAGAATTCCATTAAAAGAACAATTGAAATATAATAGAAAATAACACCAAATAATCAGAGATGAAGCATGGAAATGATACTGTAGTGAACTTGGTAGAGCAGATAACCGGTTGGTACATTTATGGCAGAAAATAAGGAGGTGTAAAATTAAAGAAGCGTGTAGACGAAAATTAGATTATGTAGATTAGTACATTTTATATGGCGTAACATTTATAACAGCTATTTTATTTCCAATTGCAGATGGGGAAAATATAAAATAGAACAGGAAAATGAGCAACTGTTTTAGTAACACATAGTATGATCAGTTGTGCAAACGCTCTGCAAGAAAACGCTCAATTGCTCTATCACACTCTTCGATCTGTAGGGGGAGGTAAAAGGGGTTTGAAATTAGAAGATGCCTATATATATGTACAAATATGCATATGTATTCAAGTATAGGTATGTATGTGTAGCATACCACTTCGAGAGTGAAGAAAGCATTCCAATTACCGTGTGTTGGATAGGGTGCTGGGTGTTGATGCTTGCTATGGTTCTGCGGTTGGTCTGGAAATGCAAACGGTTCTTGTAAGTTGATGTGTTGCTATGCAATATTTGGCCTTGGTACGTATTAAGGGAGATGTAGTGGGCGGTCTGTGTTACTACCATTCTCTGACTCGTCCTGTGGAGCAGGAGGCGATTAAACGACGTTAGAAGAATCAGCTATTTCAGTAGGAAGTGATCGAAGAAGCTTTAATGCACGCGTGCATTTTCGTTTTATTTTTCCTTTGGAAAGGCTTTGTGCACTCTCCTGATTGGTTGTTGAACATTTGCTCTATATTGAAGGAAGTAATTATTGATATTGAAGGAAATGAAATAGCCTAAAAAAAATTTGACAACAATGTACGGTTTTATTCGTAAAATGCATAGGGAGTGATGGTAAATTTTTGGAACTTTGAGCTAAAATTGTGTTCATGCGGGCTGAACGGATAGTGAATGGAGGCATTTGTAGGTAAAAATTTAGTACGCGTAGATTATGTAGATGAGGTGACAGTAGGTGTCACTGTGTTATAGGTAAGTGTCATAAGTAAGAGTCGATTATCATACAATTGTAGTGTGTAATAGAAAGAGTAAAGTTACCGGTAATAAAACATACAAACTGATGTACCATTATGTGAAAAATAATTAATATGTAGTGGAGTAAGATAAAAGTGGAAAAAAAGAAGATGGCGAGGGAATGCAAGGTTGAAAAATACTTTTTTCACTGTGGGTGTAGCTTGTATGATGCAGGGAGTAAAAGTGTAGGATGTGGAAGAATTTATGAGTGGGTGGGGATGTGACTTGGAAAATGGGAAAACAGAACACGTGAGGGAAGCAGTTAGTTAGTGGAAGATTTGAACTGCGGCTGCATGGTTTACTAGTTCGCATGGGGATACAAATGTAGGAAACAATGGATGGTAGAAAAACATGTCAGTGTGGAAGGAAAGCAAATCACAAACTAGGAGGGAAAAAATGGTTTAAAACAACATGTGTTGCTGACAGTTGTGTAGAGATGTCAGTAATTTAGTTCTACAATAAGCAAGCTGTGTGTGCGAAAGTTTTTGTCATTTAAATGTTAAATACTGCTATTTAAATGTAGGAATTATCAAACAGTACGTTTTGATGATGAAAAATGCAGTTTAAATGTTAGATAATGCGCTCGCTAGCCTGTGTGTTTATACAAAGGAGTATTTTTGCCGTCCATTTGTGTGTGGTCAAATAATTTGACTTTAGCGTGCGTGTTCAGTGTATTGAACTGAAGTGTGCGTGTTTAGTGGTAGCGCATGATTTGGCAATAAGATAGTGCTTATATTTATATGTATATATATTCATACGTACATACATATATACATTCATATATATATATATGTGTAAAAATGATGAAATAAAAAGTGCATAAGGAACTAACCACTAATAAGAAATGGGGACGCATTCTTAATTAATATTAGATGATAGTTTATATGTAACAGAGAAGCATAGTCAAAAAGCAGGTATAAAATTTTGTCATAACACAGTTTAATCATGTTTGTTGTGTCGCATATTTAATAGGGAAGAAATTATAAGTCGCATAGTAACGCAGAACTTTTATATTTGCCGATAACTAAAAAATGGAACAGACTGACATGACATTGAAGAAGAGAATACAGTGTAGCAAAAAAGAGATAAACATATTATGGTATTAGTGCTATCATCCTGTGAACTGTTGGTGAACTAATATGCCTATTGCTAAAAATCAAAGTCTGGTCAGATAATTAGCTTTGACTGCACATTTTCATGCTTCCTTCTGGTTTATAATAAAGCAGACTGTCCACATAGAAGGCCAGCTAAATCATGCCTACAACACAAAAAACTTGCAGAAGATAGTATTAGGAAAAGAATATGTGGATATTGTCTAAAAGTTACAATCTGCCAATTTCAACACTTACGTTTTCTTTTCTCCAATTGAGTTTAGAACAATATGTTAAAGTTTGGGTAGGAGAACAACGTTGTTGGAGTAGGATAATTGTGTAAAGTCCATAACAGCTCACTTCCATCGATAAATCGAGTTGAGCAAGTAGCTGCCTCGTTCGATCTCACACCGTAAATCCCAATTGCAGATCCAAAATAAATCAACGCGTTTCGTTTTGCAAAAAAGAACAAAAGAATAAAGTAATAGCGAAAAAAACAGAACAATAGTAGAACAGTTGGAAATCCTTTTGTTTGTGATAAACTCACATCACACTATTCGTAAAAAAAGAACTGGAGTGAGATGAAAGTAAGAAAAGAGGACCGGTCAGCTTTATAGACTAGTCGTTTATTTTTTGAAGTTGCAATGTAAAAGAATAATAAACAAAACAGGCTATGTGTTGGAGCTTGTAGTACATGCAGTGTAGTATACAAACCTAATACATGGAACATAGGATAATGACCTAATATATGCAATGCAATGTAAATTGATTAAGAGGTTTGAAAAATATATATGGTGCACCGACTGGAGGAGTCAGATGGTTTATGTTGGTTGAATTTTTTTAAGATGCATCCCCGAAGGAACATATGGAAAAGTGTAATTAAGCTAATAGTCCAACCATTTGTATATTTAGCAGCACAGTCAATCACTGCAGTGGAACTTAAGTTACAAAGTAGAATGCAGGACAAAATTGGAGGATGTTGTTATGTATTAGAGAAGTACAGTAGTGGGACATAAAGATGTGGGCAGTGTGAAGTGGAGAGTAACTGTGCGGATGGGAGAAAAGCAGGTTAGTTAAGTTGTATTGAGGAGACGTTCATAATTTGAGAGTACGTTAAAAAAACACCCTGATAAACAACATTTGGGGTATGTGTTTCTGTTTTATGATATAGTTTTCTAATTTTAAGCAAAATTTTTGTTGTGTTGCTCGAAATTCCTCGGGATAAAGCAACGCAAAGTTGGCCGTGACTGAAAACGTGGCGGGGAAGATAAATTCCAGCATGTGCGATGGTTTGTCCTTGTGATTTGTTAATTGTTAAAACGAATGCTAGGCGTATAGCGAATTGTTTACGGATAAGGTTAAATGGAAGCTTTATATTTTCAGAAGGTTTTAATGGTATACATGGAATAAATACCATTTTTACATATTCCATCCCGCATGTATACGGGTATTTGTTTGATCCTGTATTCCAATATCACATCGTCTGTAAATAGGGTATAAATCAGTTCCTTGTAGAGTTGATGCCGCAAATGGTTTAGGAAATCCCTTCTCATATATTCCATCTCGCATGTATACGACATTGGGGTTGAAAGTACCGCAAGGTTGATGAATCATATGTTTAATAACTAACGTGTACAATTCCGGTTCTAATTTTTTGAAACTTCTGCCCTAACCATAGTATCATATTGGTCGGGAGTATTAAGTTATTAAGTTTCTGCAAGAATAAGTAAGATATGAGCACGTGGAAATCCTCTTTTCTAAAACTCTATAAAATGAACATGTGCAATGACTTTATCTAAGATATGTTTATCAAATCAACTTTAAGCTGTTCCAATTTTGCATGGAAACACAAGTAGTCAAATCAGGGCGATCATATGGTTGTAGAAAGGGAAGTAGCTCTTGTGTAATCTCTATCCAATTAGGATTGCATGTTATAGTAATAAATAAATCGGGTTTTCCATACCTTCGTACAATTGCCACTGTGTCCTGGTACCATTGATTCATGTCACATGGACTACAAATATGAGAAGACGGAAGGACTTTTCTAACTCCAACATTTCCTACAAATAGCACTGATGCATACAAAGTTTAAGACTATAGGTTATATTTTTAGTAGCAAAAATGATTGGAAGGGAAAGTACTTACTGACAGTTGTCTTCCCATTGGCTAGAGCATCTTGTAAACCCTGATATAAGTCGGCTCTAATAGTATCATGGTGGTCTCGAAGGTATCGTAGTCGCATAGTTTCAATTTTGATGTAAGTATCAATAAAAAAATTGTTGGAGTAGACGACCACCAAGCATTAGAAGAGGCTGGTGCACAGGTCATACCTATGATGTGCACAAACTGATAAGTGCGGAGGGTACACGTGAGAGTAAATGTATGTGAGTTACGGGAAGAAAAGTTTTGTACGTATAAAATAAGGAAGTAGGTACCTGCAACAGATGGGAGTAGTAGGCTCTACAACTGATTTGGTTATCTCCAGTATTGTGGATGTTTAGATCCCATCCTTGTTCACCGCGTGGGAGAAGAAGCGGATATTGTAATGGATCATAAACTCCTGTTGTATCTGCAAATCGTTGTAGGGTTCCTGATCTGGTTTCAACTATAATATCCCTGTCGGTTAAATTGTCTGAGTTATCGCCTCCTACAACCATACCCGCTACTTGTGATGTAGTAGGTAGTTGGTGGAAATGACGATCAACTATAAGTTTTTTATTATCAATCTGCAATCTTGTAAATCAGTATGCTATCCCAACTGTCTCAACACATGAACAACATAAGGATTGTAAAAATCTAAAATTTCCTGCAACGTTTGCAGGATGTCTGGTCTTAATATTGCACTATTCTGTTACCGATTCTCAATCTCATGATATGTATCATAGATGTACAGTTGAAGGTATCACTACTAGAATCGGCATGTGTAGTGTCAAGGCCTTGCGTCGGCTAGAATTGGCTAAAAAACGCGGCCGATTTTAGCCGATTCTAGCCGACGCAATATCGCATTACAGAAGCACCAACCCGCGAACACTTTTCTCATTCTCTTCCCTCCATTTTCTCTTTCAAAACACTCCTCCCCGTCACCCGCCGTAGCCGCCTGCCGTCACCCCCGTCTCCAGTCACCATCTAGCCCCCGACGCTCTCCAACGCTCTCTGGTATCTCCTTTCTTCTCGATTTCAGTTTGTTTGAGATGTGATTTAAACCCTAAATTTTGAAATTAGTTGATGATAGATTAGAAATTGATGATTGGTAGGTATTATTCGATGATATTACTGTTTTAGATTGGTTTGGAAATATAATTTTGACATTGTCGGCTTGAAATTAGGGAAATTAGGGAAAAGAGTTGATTATCAATTTGTAATTGTTGATTATTACATATGGGTGGATGTTAATGGTATACATTAGTTAATGATAAAAGGTATTAGTTTATTTAGCATAAAAAATCTATTTTTACTAATTATATGTGTGAACAACTTATTTTAGTTTACATGATCGGCAAATTAAAAATTAAAATAGTTAAATGAAAGTCAAATTACGTTGTAAAATTTCAAATTTTGTTAATAAATATTTAAATAGTTGAATGAATATTGTTAATTATAAAAAATTTATTTTTTAAACCCCTTAGAGAATTTTTGGCCCCGTTTGACAAGTGTTGAATATGATCGTTATATAGCTGTTCGGTTTTTCGCAGAACGGACATCAATATTCACCTGATACAATATTTGTCAGATTTGTCCCCGTATTGGACAAGTTACGAATACAATAAAGTATAATTACATTTGTAAATCATATCATTTTAAACGGTTCATAAAATTTCGAGAGCACTTCCGTTTTGTTCTCTGTGTACACGTATTTGTGTAGGATACAGGGAACAAAGGGGAAGTGCTGCCAAAATTTTGTGAACCGTTTAAAATGGTATGATTTACGAAATGTAATTACTTTATTGTATTTGTAATGGGAAGTATGATGGTCGACCTTCAAAGTTAAAAAAATAAAGCAAAAAGCAAAAAATAAATCGAATTGATTATTTGGATTAATAAACGATAAATTTTATTGTGTTTCTAACATATATTTTCAAATCAGGAAAATTGTTCGATTATTTTCTCGACCGTAGTTGGATGTATGAAGTCAGAACTGGTATGAAAGGTTCAATAAAAAAAACATTTCTGTAACGGTGTACACGAATTAATTAGATTCAGTAAATCTAATAATCGTAATAACGAAGAACTTCATTGCCCGTGTAGTAAGTGCAAACATTTGAAGCATTGGAAAGTAGATATAGTTGAAGTACATTTGTATAAAAATGATTTTGTACCGAATTATTACTTGTGGGATCGTCATGGAGAACTTCTTGCACCCACACCTAATCCTGTAGCGTCAGATGACAATAATGTTATGACGAATCCAATAGAAAATATGGTGGAAGATGCAGCACGATCAATGTTTTCAATGTTTGATCAAGATGACGATGAAGATGTAAATGTCGAAGAAGAACCGACTGTGAGAGCTAAAAAAATATATGATTTATTGGACTCTGCTAAAAGGCCGTTGTGGGATGTTTGTAAAAATGGAACCAAATTATCAGTAACTGCCGAATACATTTCTATGAAATCAAAATCAACCTTACCGAAGCTGGATTTACAGCATTTGTACAAGGAGCAAAACGACACATGCCACCCAATAATCTGATGTGCGATAGTCATTATAAAGTGAAAAAACTTATGTCCGCTTTCGGTCCGCCGTACCAAAAGATAGATACATGTGTAAAAGGTTTCATGTTGTATTGGAAAGATGACGTTGAGCTTAAAAAATGCAGAATATGTAACGAAGAAAGATACAAACCAAGAAAAAAAAAGAAAACAAGTTCCATACAAGAGGATGCATTATTTAGCCATCACTCTCAGACTTCAAATGTTATATGCATCTTCCGCTACGGCGTGCCATATGCGATGGCACAGGGTGAGAACACCGGAAGAAGGAACTTTGATACATCCATCTGATGGAGAAGCATGGAAACATTTCGATAGGACTTATCCCGCTTTTGTTGCCGAAAGCGGTAATGTCAGACTCGGTTCATGTACGGATGGATTTGCACCATTCTCTCAGTTTGGTAGTAAATATTCATCATGGCCTTTTATCGTAACTCCTTATAATTTTTACCTACATGGATGTGTATGAAAACTCCATATATGTTTCTCACTACTGTCGTCCCTGGGCCTGATGATCCAACATAAGGAATCAATGTTTATTTATAACCATTGATCGAAGAGTTGAAAACGCTATGGAATGAAGTCTTTGAAACGTACGACATTTCGAGAAAAAAGAATTTTCGTATGTTTGCTTCTTTGTTGTGGACTATTAGTGATTTTCCAACATACGGGATGCTTTCAGGTTGGAGTACGGCTGAGCTTGTCCTTATTGCATGAAAGAAACACGGGCGTTTTTGCTACGGTATGGAAAGAAAATTTCTTGGTTTGGTTGTCATTGGTGTTTTCTCCATCTCAATCATCCTTTTAGAAGAGATAGAAAAAGCTTTATAGCTAACAGAGAAGAGAGTATGCAACCACCGAAGATTTGGTCAAGCGAAGAAATATATGAAATTGTAAAGGAGTATCTGAAGATACATGAAACTGGAGTGCAGATTGAAATTCCAGGTAAATCAGACATTCATAATTGGTGCAAATAAAGTATATTTTGGGAGTTACCCTACTGGAAAGATCTCCTACTCCGACATAATATTGACGTGATGCACAACGAAAAAAACGTGTTTGATAATGTGTATAATACAGTTATGAATGTAAAGGGGAAAACAAAGGACGATTTGAATTCAAGACTTGATATAGTAAACTTTTGTAAACGTCCCGTACTTCATATGAAACCCAATGAAATAAAAAAACCCAAAGCATATTATGAGCTTGACAGTAAGCAGGTAAAACTCGTGCTAAAGTTGTGGAAGCACTAAGATGTCCTGATGGGATTTCTTATAATCTTCGTAGATGTGTTGACTTTAAAAACAATAAATTGAGTTGGATGAAAAGTCACGATTGCCATATCATGATGGAATATCTATTACCCGTGATTCTCAAAGAACTGTTGCCCGTAAAAGTATGGAGCGTTATAACAGAATTAAGTTTGTTTTATAAACTACTTTGTTCGACGACGTTAAAAGTCGACCGTATATGTAGACTTGAAGTAGAAATTCCAATACTGCTCTCCAAGCTGGAAATTTTTTTTCGCCAGGTTTCTTTAATGTAATGGAGCGTCTACCTATTCATCTTCCATCCGAAACACTTCTTAGAGGTCCTGTTCAATATGGTTGGATGTATCCATTTGAGAAGTAATATTGAATATCCGCAATATTTATGCTAGTTTAAAATTCAGTTTTATATACATAAATTAAAAATAAATTTGTAATAGGTACTTGAATCATTTGAAGAAGAAAATTAGGCAAAAATCACGAGTTGAAGGTTCGATTTGCAAATCATATCTTGAAGAAGAAGCTTCATTCTTTTTCTCTCATTATTTTAGTGATCATGTGAACTTATCGTTTGTAGGTGTTCCTCGTAATGAAGAAGTCGTTGAACATGATTCTTCTCAAGCAATTTTATCTATTTTTAGACAACATGGTCGGCATGCTGAAAAATGTGTGGAAATATGGTTAGATGATAGAGATCACCATGTAGCACACACATATGTTCTTCTAAATTGTCCAGAAGTTGCACCATTTTTCAGGTAATTATAAATTCATATATAATTCAATAAACGGCAATAAAAATGGCTTCTCTTCTCTGAGCGATTTCTTTCTCTCGCGATTGTTTCTGCTCCTCTCCTCTTGCGACTCTCTCTCAACTTCAGCTCTCATTATTGCCGTCCCTCGGCTTCGTCAGATCTGTGGTTACTTGGGTGATACGATGTCGTTCTCGTATGTTGACGAGTTCGTACTCTCTGGCAATTTTTTGCGCGATTGTCCACCGTATGTCGCTATTGCCTCGGCCTTATTAGCGGAGGTAGCTGCTCCTATCTCGGTTACCTTTTCTAGTGCAAGCTCGGTGGACATTAGGGTTTACTCTTTGGTTCAATTTGGGGCTTTGTGTCGATCGCGATTCTTGATGGTTGAGAATTGTTTTATGGAAATTTCGCCGATTTTCATCGATGAATTGGTGACGCGTGCTCCTCCATACGGGCGATGGTCGTTGGATGATGATTATTTGCTGTCGTCTGCTTGTGTTGGCTATTCGGGGACTGGCCAGAGACGGGATTTCAACGCTCACTTCGAGCCTTCTCTGAGTTTCTCGGCGGCATGCGACTTTTTGCCTTGTGGGGAGGAGAGGGTGACGGTGGGTGCGGTGGTTTGCAATTTTGGGTGTGTGGTTAGTGAGCAGATTGATGGGGATTTCATCGCCTCATCAAGTTCTGAACTAGCTGCTGCCTTGGCTTCGTTTCAGCATATTACTGTTGGTTTAGTGCCGTTTTCAGATGGTTATGTGGTGTGCGATGGGGGGTACATGGATGTCACCGTGGCTGATGGGGATTTCACTGGCCCATGTAGCCCTGAGCTCGGTGATTCCTTGCCTCGGTTGCAGCTTGCTGCTGTTTTCTTTAGGCCTGATGCTTTGGCCGATGTCTCTGATGTTTTGCTACGGGTATTTTCAGTATGCTGGGTTGTTCGTTTCTCATGCTGGGGTTGAGATGGCTGGTTGGCTAGTGGGATCTTGGTGGGATCTTGGTGGCCAGTCAGTCAGTTGTTTGGCTAGTGGGATCTTGGTGGTCGGTTCTTTCGGCTTTAACCTTGAGAGAGCTCCCCAGGTAAGTTGTGGGTTGAGCTGGCAGGTGAGTTCATCTTCTCTGCTTTCTGCTTTGTTCCTTGTTGGAGAATTTGCTGCTGTTGTTTGTTCATGGGCTGATGATGTTTCTTTATTGATTATGAGCCATGACACGCTTAGGTGTGTGCTCCCTGGCATGGTTGCTCAGTCCGGGACTGGTGACATGACAGGTCATGTAGGCAGTGAGCGCTTCGTTTGGAGCGGTCAGTGCAGGTCTTTTTGTTGGTATTTGATTTACTGCCATTGCGAGGCCGATTCTGTGTCATATATGGCTATCATGGGTCTTCATTCGATGGCTGATCTTCTGTGGTCTTTACGAAGAACGCTCTTAGCCAGGATCGAGTGGCTCGGGCGATATTCTTCGTCTGTTCGCATAGTGGTCTCAGATTCGGATCACTATGTGGAAAGCCGGGAATTTTGCCGGTTTTCCTCGATTCCCTATGTTGATCTCTCTGTTAGGACCATCGTGCGAACCACAACTGTCGCGCGGGGCTGTATCATCAGTGACAGTCTGGCTTGGGTTAGGTTCCTACAGCACCGTGGGTTGCGTATTATCAGCAGCCCTACATATTTCCGATTTCTCCCGTCTGTCGGGGTGTCTTCAGCCTCATCGTCTGGTTGCTGCTCTTCTTTTTGCTCCTTGCCATCGTCCTCTTGTTCCTTATCCATAACCATTCTGATGCTTAGCGAAGCGGAGATTGCGATCATTAATGATCGCCTCTCTCGCCTAACTAAGAACTCAGCTCCATCCAGATCCTCTCTTAGGCTTTCGGGTTCGTTGGAACCGGCTCAGGTCTCTGCCGAGACCATCCCTCGGGTATCGGCTTCCCGTGTTCATAGACCTTCTCGTCGTCGAACGAGAGGTCCCCACACCACTCCTCGTACTATCCGTACTCGCTCTATAGCGGCGACTGAGAAGATAGATCGGTCTGCTTTTTCATCGTTGTATCTTATTTGAGTTGGGTCTGTTCTGTTTTCCCTGGTTTGTCTTATTTTCCTCTGTTTTCAGGCTTTCATGTCGAATTTTCTTTTTTGGAACGTTCGTGGTATTGGCAATGAGGCTTCTTGCGCTAGATTGAAGCGCATTGTCCGCAAACATACTGTTTGCTTGGTAGCTTTATTAGAACCTTTTGTAGGGTCTGGAGAGATTACCAGGGTTGTCTTGTCGCTTGGGTTTGGAGGTGCTGTGTCCAATGTTTCGGGAAAGATTTGGATTCTTTGGTCCAAATGTTGTGTTGTCCACCCTTTGTTTGACTCGGACCAGCTTATCTCTGTGGTTTGCTCTGCTTCTCATTTTCCTCATCCTTTTCTTTTTTCGGCGGTGTACGCCAAGTGCGATAGGATGGAGAGATTATCTCTGTGGGATGATATTCTTCATCTAGCTGAGATGGATTTTTCATGCTCTGTTGTGGGTGGTGATTTCAATGTTGTCGCTAGTCAGGCTGAGAAACTTAGGGGGGACGGCCATTAACCAGTCATCGGTTTCTGATTTCAATTCATTCATTGTGAGCTTAGGATTCTCCGAAATTCCTTTTGTGGGATCGGTTTATACCTGGTCTAATAACCAGGAGGGTCCGAACCGGATTCTATCTCGGTTGGACAGAATTTTTGGGTCCTCTGATTGGCTCAGTCTACCTTTTTCTTTCTCTACCTCGCATCTCCATCGAGCCTGCTCTGATCATTCCCCGTTAGTATTGCAATGCTTTCCTAGATCTCTCTCGGGGCCTACATCTTTCCGCTTCCTCAGTATGTGGTGTTCCCATCACTCCTTTCATCAGGTTGTAGAGGAGTCGTGGTCCTCTCCTATATCAGCTTCTCCCATGGGGGATTTTTTCCAAAAGCTGAAACGTCTAAAGGCTAGCCTTAAGTCCTGGAATACCCTGGTTTTCAGGAACATTTTTGACCGTGTTAGAGCGGCTGAGGAGTCCCTTATTCTTACCGAATCTTTGTTCGACCAGAACCCTTCGGCCGAAAACAGGGAGAGTTGGGTTTCGGCCCAATTGGCTTTCTCTTCGGAGCTTCGTATCGAACACTCTTATCTTCGCCAAAAGGCGAGGGTAAAATGGGTGGTCGAAGGGGATTCGAACTCCAAATTTTTCCATTCTTCCATTCGTAAAAAAGCCAACCTTCTTTCCATTCGAGAAATTTTGAGACCGGATCTTTCTTTGGCGTCCTCTCCGTCTGAAGTTAAGGAGATCATATTGTCTCATTTTCAATCTTTTCTGGGTTCCCCCTCTGTGGCGGATCAGGATCTGGATATTCTCTCTTTCATTCCCATATTGATCCCTTCTGAGGGGACCGACGTTTTGGCTGCTTCGCCAACTCCGGAGGAAATCCGTGCTTGCGTCTTTGCCCTTAGCAAGGACAGTGCTTGCGGTCCGGATGGTTTCAACGGTTCTTTCTATCGGAGTGTGTAGCCTATCATTCAGTCGGATTTTTGTTTAGCTGTCCAGCAATTCTTTGCCGGCAGTCTTCTCCCCATTAGTTGGTCTTCCACCAACTTGGTCTTAATACCGAAGTGTGATTACCCTCGGTCATGCGCGGAATTTCGTCCCATCAGCTTGTGTAATTTCTCCAACAAATTTATTTCTAAGGTGTTGGCCACTCTTTTGGCTCCATTCCTTGATCGTATCATCTCCTCCTCTCAAGCAGGTTTTGTGAAGGGTCGTATAATCACTGATAACGTCCTGTTAGCCCAGGAACTGATTTCCCAAATTGACAGGAAGGTTAGAAGTTCTAATGTTGTTTTCAAACTTGATATGGAGAAGGCTTATGATCGTATGTCGTGGTTTTTCATCATTAGAGTTCTGCGTGCATTTGGGCTACCAGAAACCCTTCTCGATTTGGTTTGGAGACTTATCTCTAACTGTTGGTTTTCCGTCCTCATTAAAGGATCGGCCAATGGATTCTTCAGGGCTGGTAGGGGTCTCCGTCAGGGTGATCCTCTATCGCCTTCTCTTTTCGTGATAGCGACTGAAGCTTTCATACGAGGGATCCACACCTTAACGATTTTCGGCCAGGTTCACCGATTTGGTCTTCCGAGTAGATGCCCGCTCGTTTCCTCCTTATCCTTTGCGGATGACATAGTCATTTTCTCCAACGGTAACCGGCCGTCTATTCGTCGCCTGATTCGCTTTATCCATCAGTACGAGCGATGCTCGGGCCAGCTCGTTAACTCGTCGAAGAGTTGCTTCGTTCATGCAAAGGATATGGATCCTTCCAGGGTTTCCTGGGTCCATTCATTCACAGGATTCAGGGCGGCTTCCCTACCGCTTCCATACTTGGGTATTGTTCTCTACAGGGGCCGGAAACTTAACGCCCTATTCGATCCTATGACGGATAAAGATAGGGGAAAGATCATTTGTTGGAATGCTTCGATTCTATCTCAGGCAGGAAGATTGGTTCTTATCAAGTCGGTGTTAGGCTCGCTGGGTACTCATGTCTTCGCAGCGATTTCCCCTACCGCCTCTTTCTTTAGGTCTTTCCAATCTTTGGCTTCTTCATTCTTCTGGGGGTCAAAGGTTGACAATCACCGTCATCACTGGGTCTCATGGGACATGGTGTGTCGCCCCAAGAACGAGGGCGGGCTTGGATTGCGAAATCCTAAGGATATTTGTGCGGCTTTTGCTTGCAAGCTGTGGTACAGGTTTGGGACTAACGATTCCCTTTGGGCGAAGTTCCTCCGAGCCAAGTACCATAGTCTGGCCTCCGCAGGCTTTTCTGGATCTCCTTCCTTCGCTAGTGAAACTTGGAAGCACATGCAATCGGTCAAACCTTTCTCTGACTCCCACGGCGGCCAATCCGGTTGGGATGGTGGTTCGTTTTCCATCTTGAAAGCTTGGAGTTTGGCTCGTTTATCATCCCCTGTTCTCCCTATATTCTCCTTCATATGGGACGCCAGAATCCCTCCTAAAGTGTCTCTGTTCATGTGGCGAACCCTTCATAAGGGATTGCCAGTTGATGAGAACCTTCAGCGGATTGGTATTCCTTTTGTTTCCCGTTGCAGGTGTTGCGGCAACGGGAATTCGGAATCTTTGGATCATTTAATCTTTACCGGTTTCTCAGCCAGATCCTGTTGGAATTATTTCGGTAATCTTTTAGGTATCAGAGGTAGCAACAACTCGTCGGAGGATTTACAGTTGACCTGGTGGAAAGGAATCAAAGGTAAATCTCTTCGTTCTGTTGTTTTTCGCTTAATTCCTTATCTGATCTGCTGGCACCTATGGTGTGCGCGGAATAAGGCAATTTTTGAGGAAACTCCCATGGATCCAGTCTCCGTTATTCGCCGGGTTAGGAATGATGTTTTTCTAGCTTTTCGAGGCAGACCTTTCTAGGGATCGATTAGCTCTCGTTCTGTCCATCTAGTGGCTCTGTTATCTATTTTCTGTTCTCAGCCTCCCATTAGGGCGAAAGTTGGTTGATGAATGTCCTTAAGCCAGGTGGTTCTGGCTTACCCGACTCCGTATTCCCCCCCTATTTTTTCCTCTGATTTAGTGGCTTCTGGTTGCAGGCTCTGGTTTTATAGGTTTGGTATGGGGTCTGTTATTTCTTCTATAATGCTTGGATTTGGGTGGTCGCTATTCTGGATCTTGTTTTCGCCGTTCTCTTTTTCGGCTGCCTTTGCTGGATCTCATCCTTTTGTATTGTTTCCTCCTCTGGGAGGAACCTTCGGCAGCTATTTCCGCTTATTCTGATTTTGTTGTGTTTATTAGCGGCTTCTTCGCCGTGTTTTGACTTTTCGCCTTCTGTCGGCTGATTTATTCGTTTTTTCCTGTCTTATTTTGTTTTTTCCTGTTTCGGCTTGCTTCGCCGGGTTTTGGGTTTCTTTTACTGTTGGTTACCTATCAGGCTTGTTGACAGCTAGTGTTGTTTATTTATATAATTCTTGTTTCGAAAAATAATAATTCTATTATACTTACATAATAATTATATTAAAACATATTACATATTTGCAGCATATACGAATCACTGCATCCATCCGGCGATCTCAGTAAAGAATTTGCTAAATGGTTTTCAAATTACGTTTATGATCTAATAAACTTGTCGTTGACGATGGATTACGATATCTTGCGATCGGACCAAAAAGAAATGTCAAGACGTATCCAATATTCTTCGTCAATGGATTTAAATTCAACACCAAAGATGACTGTGCCGAAAAGTTGACATATAGCAGCGGTGTATTTGTCAAAGGTAGTGACGATCCAGATGAACATATAAAAGATTTTTACGACGTCTTAACACAGGTTTTAAAGTCGACATATTACATACGACCTATAGAAGAATTTTTTTATGTTCAAATGCAGCTGGTTTAACAATGTTCCTGGTACTGGAATCAACGTGCATAAAGATTGTAAACTTATTGAAATAAAACATACCTCACATTACTATAAGTATGATCCTTTCGTATTGGCCAAGCAAGCATTACAGGTTTATTTTGCTTCGTATCCATCCTTGAAAAGAGAAAAAGCGGATTGGTCGGTTGTTTCTAAAACAAAGGCAAAATTTACATTTGACGGAAATAATATTCCAGACGAGACAGCATATCAAGCGGATCTTGAGCCAAATACTAAAGTAATAATAACCGATGACATTGATGTAGGTTTGTTGAACGATGAATCAAATGTTTTGGTAGATGCATTTGAAAGTGTTGATGGAAACGATGTAGAGTACGAGACCGAGTCTGAATCAGAGAACGACGAAGACTGGTAATTTTAAATATTTGAGTTGCATGCTGTATAAATTATTTTTATGACATATGTAATAGTTAGAGTCTGAATATGACATATGTAAATATTTGAATTGCATGTTGTATAATGTATTTTTATGACATATGTATATTTAAAATCTGAATCAAGTGGAATGTTTTATGCAATGATATGATATGATATGTTCTGATATGATATGATAAGTTCTGATATGATATACGATATATGATATGATATGTTTGTGGCAGATATGTCTTACAGGAGACACAGTAGTAGGTCTGAGCGTTCTCCTTCTCCCGACGTAGGTGCCAGTGGCAGTGCACCAGATTTACGCCCCGTTGCTGAGTTAGTTCCGTAGACGGCAGGGTAAGTATCAAATATATTTCAAGTATGTTATTTATAATATATTAAATATGTACATCAAAATATATACAGGGGCTTTGAGGTGGAGCCTTCATATTTCATTTTACAAACGTCGAGATAGGCGTTTATGAGTAGGATGCCCGGCTGTTGGCCATGGTGGGACGACATCCTAACGCGAGTAAAGAACGCAATATGGGCAGATTTGATAGTAATTAAGTATAAATTTTTATTTGATTTGAATGTCAATAGAATGTTTATAATTCAAGTTAATTTCAATATGCAGGCTGCAGTACGTGTTGAGCCCCAGGATCTGGATGTGTTTAGAAATCATTGGAATCAAAGAATGAGAAAAAATATAGAAACACGTTAACTAAAGTAAAGAGTGCGGGAAAAAAGCCAAGTTGGATGAGCGCTGACGTATATAGTGAGTTTCTTCAGCTCTGGGATACTCCTGAATTCAAAGTAAGCTATCCACTTTCGAATTGTAATTTAAATTTTTTAAGATTTTGTATATTGGTTGCATTAATATAGTTAACCTTGTGTTTAAATGTATAGGAAATATCAGCGCGGAATCGCGAAAACAGGAATAAGAATCTTGCTTACATCGTGGTGGCTCGAAATCTTTTCAGCAACATAAAAACGAATTGGTAAATTTATAAATTGTGTTTATAAATATCTGTAACATTATTTAATCATCTTGGTAACATTGTTTATTCATATGTATATTTTTAGTTTAAGAAGTACAATCGCGAGCCTAAGATGGCTGAGTTGTTTACGGCCACATATGCGGTGGAGGAGACAGACGAGGAAGGAAATGTTCCGTATAGATAGACAGACGCCAAATCTCAATCTGTAATGGTAAACATGCTTATCCGTAATGATAGTGTTTGATAATACTTTATTTCACAGCTAAAAAATCATAAATTAAATTTTTTTCGTGTCAAACTTTTATTTATAATCACAGGAGTCATATGAGGCGGAGCGGACACGTGTGGCGCAGACCACCGAACGTGAGGAGTTGACCGTTGAGGAGTCAAACCATATTTGGAACGCCATTGTAGATCCGCCTACGCGAAATAGGCGATATAGTTGTGAAAATATGGAGGTAAACTGCTTCATTAACTAATATATATATATATATATTTAATTTGATATGAAGCATAAATTATAACTAGCTATTAATTATTTCACAGGCGATATCGTCCCAGAGGGCTTACAGGAGATCCCAGGCAGAGGAGGACATAGCTTTGTTGTGTCAACAGATTACATAGATTAATGACTGGCGGAGGAGCAATGCTTTTGCACAGCAGCTCGATGCGCATATCACGGCATACCTGGCAGAGCACGGAAGAATGCCTAGAGAGGATGCGTCTGGAGATGATGAGTAGGTAAGATTGTTTTTTGTTGAACTTATTATATTGTTTTTTGTTGAACTTATCGTGTTGTTTGGTGTTGAACTTATTGTTGTTTGATGTATGATGATGAGTAGGACAATGATGTATGATTTGTTTGATAGTACTTATATGTATTGTTGTGTATGATGTATATTAGTGAACGTTGTGTTTGATTGATGAGTTTTTGAATATATAGTTGTTGTTTGATGGAAAATTGTGAATGTTACATTTGATTGATGAGAGGTTGGTGTTATACTTGTGTTGGAAGATTGAATGCTGTTATTGTTCGACGGAAATTGTTTATATTGTGGTTTGAATGCGCAAACAACAACTGTTTATAAACAAATGAACTCAGGCTTGCATCGGTTGGAATCGGCTTGCGTCGGCTCTTTGGCAATAGGATAACGTCGGCTAGTGACGGCTAGAATCGGCTTTGTGGTTACAGGATTGCATCGGCTAGAATCGGTTTGTTACGGTAAACAGAATTTTGAAAAAAATGGCCACGTGGATATAGCCGTCACTTGTCGACACTAAAGTGGTGACGAAGCCGACGCAAAACCCGACTCGAATGCTTGGTGGTGACGTCTATTTTTGCGTCGGTTTTTAGAATCATCTTGCGTCGGCTAGTGACAGCCGGCGTAAGTTATTAGCCGATGCAAATCTCGGTTTACCTTGTAGTGTATCTAGGTTTATTGCCAGGCAGAGGCAGAACACTTCTGATGCTGTGATGGATGGAGCCTTGTGCACAGTAAGAGTAAATTCCGTTCCAAGCGAAGCTAAGTTTTGATCGATGTTAGTCCCCATAGATGTAAATACAAAAGCATTGTTATAAGATCTAATGTTGGTTCGAAAATGTGAACCTCTTTCAGTATCTTCAGTGTATAAAGTTAAAAGTTCAGGAGGTGGTGCATGGTAGTGTATGTTAATTTTACCACCTGAGCAACAATTCTCGCTTGTTTCATGGGAAAATAATTTTGCATTACAGTGTCGGCAGTAAGTGGGTTGAGGTAGGATATGGCGGAGGAAAGTGTGGGGTGCAGTAAAATTTTGACCATAGTTATAATGGGTCGGAATGGAAGATCGATTTAGAAGTTGTTAATGGGGAAGAGATGTAAATGTGGCTGCAGTAGTAGTAGGAGCAAATGTTATACATTGCATCTAGTATCGTGTAATACAAATGGGGAATGAAGAAGGACAAAATACCAGAATCATCTGGCACTGAAGTCGATGGGTGGTTAAGTCTTTGGCTTTCCATGGCTTGGGGTTGTTAGGGGAATGTCCTGCAGTTGCAATTAAAGGGAAAAATTAGGGGAGTGGTATGTGTAAGGTGAAAGAAGTCATTGGTAGAGTGTGCATACGAAGTCAAAATACGATAGGCATTATGGGAAGAGCATAATAGCAGTTATGAAGGTGAAGCAAGAGGGTAGAAATGCAGGAGTAATAAGGTTTGTATTTGTAGGATCTAGATTAACCCTAGAGGGGGGGGGGGGTGAATAGGGTTATAGCAAATTTTCTCAAATTAAACACAGAAACAAACTGCAGAAATAAATATGCTGAAAAGTAAATCACACACAAAATTTACCCAGCTTCGGCAACCCCTGCCTACTGCTGCATTCCCAGATTTCTATTAGAATTAAACAGTATCCCGCTTACAAACACTCTACTAGACTCGCAAACCCTTTTGCTCCCGCTCACAAACACTCTCATAGACTCGCACACCCTGCTCCGCCTATAGAGCTTTGCTTACTCACAAACTCTACTCCGCCTATAAAGTTTTGCAAACTCGCACACCCTGCTCACTGAACTAATTCTAACTAGACAATCTGACACTACCTACAACCTAGGTGGTGATTTACAAATTTTTTGAGTCAAAAAGTAAAAACGACTTCAAAAACAAAACCAGGAGCAAAAATTAAAATACAACCTTGACTCCACAATTTTTGCTCAAAATAAAACTAAAAACCCCTTTAAAATTAAACCCTAATAAAAACTAAAACCCCCTTTTTATAATAAAGGCCGGCCCTTTTAATTTCTTCCACTCGATCCACTTCTCTTACTTTGAGAAAATGATGGCGGTCGTTCCTCTTGAAATTAGGGCATCGTTCCCCTTTTCCTTTGCTACTGTAAAATTGCGGCTTTGTTTCTTCGATCCAAATTGGGGCTTTTCTGGAGCACGCTTATGTTGATTATCTGGTTTGCTTTGCTCCTCTGTTGATCGAGTTCGTTGTTGCTTGACTCGCTCGTTCTCTGATGATCAAGTTTGTTGTTGATTTGGTATGTAATTTCTCTGTTTGTGCTATTGTAATTTTCGTATGAAAAATCGATGCCGATGATGACTTTTGGGTCTAGTATTTATATGAATTCGTGACTTCATCACCTTCCTAATTTTTTACAACTTGATACACACGGCTTTCCTGATATAATTTCAACTCGTTGCTCACGGCTTTGATTTTCACGCGTTCGATTCTTCTTGAATAAAAAGGCAGAAACTTTCCCTTTTTAATTTGCGTTGACTATTTCAAAGATACGAATTTGATACACTTGCGTTGAATTCTGACTTGACACGGCTTCGGCCATCTTGTGTTTAACTTGTGTTTATCCCTATCTTCGTCTCTGGTCATCTTCTCTGGTTTCCACTTGAACATTGTATTTGTTAATCTTGCTTGCGTTTCACTGAGCTGAATGTCATGGTGTTCATTTGGTTTTGTACTGCATTGTATCATCCTTAGTTTTTGCATCACTTGTAGCTTTCTTTATTCACGTGCTTGTCGAATTTGCACTTGTGTTGCTTCATATATATGTGTGCCTGACATTGATATTGCCATCACTGGTTGCATGTTGGTTTAACCTGACCTTCGATTTATATTATGTAGTCACTTATGCATTGATTCACTTATTCATGTATTCAACATTTCCATTCTATTCACTGTTCATCGTTTCTCGGCATTGACTTCTGTATATGGTACTGCTCATGTTGAGTTGTTTCGACTCTTGGTTCGGTCTGTCATTTGAGTTTGAGACTGTGGCGATTTCACTGTGTACTTGCATGCATATTGCCTCTGGTTATGGCCACTGGTTTGTGTTGTTGTCTGGTTCACTATGTCACTTAGGTGTACTTCATGTTAGATCGAATTGCACTTGCTCTACTTGTAGTCTCTGGTACTTTATCTTGCATTCACTTCATTGTCACTGCTGAAGTTGTACACTAGTGGTCTTCATTCTAGTTTGCACTTGCATCACCACTGTAACACATGTTATTGTCTACTTGAGTTTTATTCTTTGGTTGTATATAGCTTGGTTCATGTGAATACATTTGTGTTGCATTGCAGTTGATTCATTAGTTCATTTGATATGTTGTCCACCTAAGTTTGAGCATTTGCACATTTGTAGCCTTGGTCTTCATATTGTATTCTCTGTTTTGATTTGGTTACACTGACTTGATGCTGCACTTGGTCTTTTGTTATAACTAGACCTGTTGCCCTCAGTTGCTTGTTTGTATGTTGTAAATGTTGCATTCTATCTTGTATTACTTGTGTCACTTAACTAGTTCTGGTTGTTGTGCATTATTTGTATCTGCAGTGGCATTGTTGTTCTATTGAGTCTGTAGCATTGTACTTGAGCTTTGCATTGTTTTAACCTTGCACATTTGAGTTTAACTGTGCACTGCTTCGAGTCAGGTTGCATGGTCACTGATGTGTGCAGTGCCATTGCTTAGTTTGGTTCATTGGTCTGCACTGTGACTCGAGTTTTCATTGTCATCTGAACTGCTGTTTGGTCTGACCATCTTGTATTCATGTTGTTTTTTGGACATTTTGGTCTTGCATTTGTGTACTGTCTCTGAGCTTGTTTGGTCTGGTCTGCTCTGCATACATGATTGTTGTAGTCCCTTTTGCTGTTGCTATCCACATTAAACTGGCTTTGATGCACTTTTGATTTGTCAAAGCTTTGCATTCTTCATGTAGCCTTGTGTTGAACCCAGTTTTAAAAACTCGGGTTTGACCTTGTGCTCATGTCGTGATTTTATTTATATTGCACCTGAGTTGAACCTGTCTTTATATTTAGGTTTGACCTTGTGCTCACCTGTCCCTGTAGCATTATCAAGTGTATATCGATGTGCACGGCCTTGTGGCACGTACAGTGATACACTGTGCACGTCACACTGTTCGTGTGTGATGAATTCAAATATAAATGATGACGAACAACCCAAATAACTGAGGCAAATCGTATTTTCAAAAACCATATTTCATTTATGTTGCAAAATTATTTCTTTTTCAATTTTACTGCGTTAGTGAATATTTTTGCAGATTTCTCAGATGCTGGATTCAAACTGGAATGCAGTTGAAGACAAAATACGAGTGTGGGTGATATGTAGTGAGGTTATTAATGTAAATATGAAATCGTGATGTATTCAAAATTGTATATGTATAGTGAGAGCTTGAATTTGTACTATTCAAGATTGTAATAAATATTTGTTTGAATAAAATTTCTGTTTGAATTCAAATTCTGTGTAACTTGTTCTGTTTGAATTCAAATTCTGTGTAATTTATTTTATTTAACAAATATTTATTTAATCTATGACAAACAAAATAGTACATTACCAAATACATTTAAATGAATATATATATGTTTATTATCATCAAACAAAAACATATAAGCGCATATTCATACAATCTCCCCCTTTTGATGATAACAAACATATATTTAAGATTTTGACTGTGTTAAATGTATTTGACCAATTATATACTCTAATTGCTCCCCCTATTTAAATGCTTCCTCTCTACATGATGCTCCCCCTACATATATGCATACAATTAGAAATATATAAATGAGCCTAGATGCAAATGGAAAATTATTTGAAAATTATTTGACCTTTGCTTGATTCTATTTGACAAAATCTTAACTTTTCTCTCCCCCTTTTGTTATCAGCAAAAGAATAATAGTGTTAGAGAAAATAGAGATAGAGTGATCGTTATTAATCCAACATTAAACTCAAATTGAATATAAATATTAAACTTCAATAAAAATCAAACAAAAATCATAACTACCCTTGTTAGGCGCATATTCCACTTTTAGAAATAATGGAAGTGATGTTCTCATATAAAATCATACAATTGTATCAACTTGTGGTACATTTATATCAGGAACTTGAATATCTACTAATCATGCATAACCGTTAGGACTTTTAAATGAGATTAGTAGTATTCCAATTTAATTTAAAAAAATGAAATTAAGTATCTTCTAACCACGCATGACCGTGAGGACTTTTAAATGGGATTAGAATCAACTTGTCTATTTAAGCAATTAATTTTGATATGCGTTCCATACATGCATAACCGTAAGGACTTTTAAATGAGCATGGAAGCACATAATAAAAAATCCAAGTAATTCACCCATGCATAACCGTGAGGACTTTTAAATGAGAGTGAATACTTGGATATTTATTTATTTATTTTAAAAAAATGTGACATGAAAAACAAATGATTCCTGATTATAGTACCACATATCGACAAACTATATTGAATATTTGATAAACCATGGTCGATAGAAATAATGATAGATACAGAAATGGTCATGGAATCTTTACCCAACAAAAAGTTTTATAATTCTTGTTTGAATTCCTAAAGAAATTTTCCAAATATACTCTCTTGAGTAATGTATGTTAAATATCAACACTTATCACCTTTTCAATCACTAGTTATCTTTTTGATAATTAGTAGGGAGTCGGATTAGTCAAAATTTGTCATTTAAAATCAAATAAAAATGACTAATCTGAAAATATGGTCAAACATGATTTTCTCGAAGGGGTTATATGAGAAAAATTTCTGCTATTTGAAAATTGTTTCAAGTGAAAAATATGCAGATATTTTCTTTGAAAAACGATGCAGCAAATGAATGTTTCAAAAATTAATCACGTTCCACTAGTAATTTTTCTATCAACTATATTACCAGTGCAATCTGCATCTTAATTTAAATTTCACTCAATATTCACTCGTTGGATGTCAAAGACCAGATTGTGAAATTTCAACAAACTATCTCAGAATGAAATTTGAAATGAAGCCATGTTCACACTCAAACAAATATCATGGTGTTAATTTCAGAAACCGTAGGATAAACAATTATATTCATGAGTAATCAACAGTAAATCAACATCATAATTATTTCAAAAACAATTTCTTCAAGTTTCAACAATTTCTTAAAATCCTTTTTAACAGCTTTCACATGAAATTTGAAATGGTGCAAATTTACAAGCAGTGACCAAAATGTCAAAACAAATATATCTACGTGTAGCATGAGTAATCAAAGATCAATAAAATACCATCATTTGACCGAACAAATTTATATGGATTAATTCAAAGTTGAAAATCTGATTGGTCATCATTTAAGCACAAATCAAGGTCATAAATAAGAACGAGTCAAAAGAAAAATCATATCACTTAAGAACAAGTCAGAATTAAAGACATCATTCATTTCATCATCACCTTACTGGCTGATTTAATTCAAATTACGGTGCAGATTATCACATTTAATATATCGTTCAAAACAAATTTACCTGTTTTACCTTTACGTTAATTTTTCATTGTTGTCCATTGTGATTCTGTCACCTTTATACTAGGCTAAGGAACTTTGCTTTATCGCCCGTTGTGTTTCTGGAACAGCCGAAATCCAGAGAACACCGTTGTTGTTCCTTAGCCTGCCACCATACCTACACGATGAAAGATTTTTGTGACCTATTTATAGGTCCATGATTGTTAGTGGCAGAATATTTGTGAATAAACAAACCCTTTGGAACCCAAACTTGTTTAGTCCTTTCATTCTTGTTCCAATAGACATGAAATTTGTTTGTAGAATTCTTAGGAACCCAAACTTGTATAAATTTTGTGTTTTTGTTCCTATGACTACAATTTTCAACATGATGTCCAATTATTTCACATCTATCAAAGACATTCTTACCTTTTGCATTATCCTCAACTTGTGTTTTCCCAAAACCTAGTCCTTTTCTGTTGTTAGCAAAAATTTGATTTCCTAATAACATGTTGAATGATTTTTCTCCTCTTGAAAAGTTATTCAGAGATTTCTCAAGATTTTGGACTTTGGTTTTTAGTGTTGTGTTTTCAGTGACAAGTGAGGTGCATCGATTTATAAAATCCTTTTTCCTAGTGTCGATGGTTTCCTTAAGATTCAAGTTTTCTTTTTCAAGATTCTTAAAGTTATTCCTAAGTTTTGATAATTCTGAGTCTAAAATCCTACATTTTTTACAGTCTAGGTTTTGAATGTTTTCAAGTTCAGTTTCTAACCTAAATTTTTCACGAGCAAGTTCTCTCCTATCAGATTTCAGTTTTTCAATTTTAGATTCAAGAGCATCAACTACTTTAGTGAGATCAAGACACATAAAAACAAGATCTCTATAGGAATACTCAACTGCATCACTAGATTCCTCGGAGCTTGCTTCTGATTCCGATTTTGCCATACAACACAAGTTAGCCTCCTCTGAGCTGCTATCTGAAACTTCCTCTCCTTCTTCATCATCCCAAGTTGCTGCAAAGACCTTCTTCGTCTTTTTCTTTCCTCGATTGTTTTTGAGAAGTGGGCATTCTTGTTTGAAGTGGCCAGACTTGTTGCAGTTATAACACGTCAGTTCATTATCGAAATTGTCAGAATCTTTTGACCTATTACCCTTTGTTCTCTTCTTGCGTGGCTTGAATCTTGACCATTTTCTAAGATTATTGACAGCCATTGCAAGCTCTTCAATTGGATCTTCTCCTTCTTCATCGCTCTCTTGTTTGCTCTTTAAGGCAATCGCCTTCTTCTTTGGTTCGGAGTTGTTGCATTCTTGCTTTGCTTTTAGCTCAAGCTCATATGTCATCAAGTTATCGATCAACTCCTCCATGCTTAGTTTACTCAAATCTATCGATTCTTGGATTGCCGTGACTTTTGCCTCAAAGTTCATTGGTAAAACTCGTAGCACCTTCCTCACAAGCTCTACCTCAGTGAATACCTTCCCGAGCGCTCTAGCGTTGTATACCAAAGTTGAAAAGCGTCCAAACATATCCTTTATGCTCTCGCCTTTGTCCATCACAAAGTTTTCATATTCATTGCTGAATAGGGCTAGACGAGACTCCTTGACTTGAGAAGTTCCTTCGTGTGTCACCTCCAAAGTGTGCCAAATTTCCTGTGCTGTTGTACAATGCGAAATTCTATTAAATTCATTTTTATCAAGAGCACAGATCAAAGTGTTCATTGCTTTGGCATTTGTAGTTTTTAATTTCTTATCGTTAGCATCCCACCTATCCTTAGGTTTAGGAATCTCAGTACCACCAACAGTTATAGTGGGAGGTTTATAGCTAGTTTCAATAATATCCCAAACATCATAATCAACGGAACTAAGGTAAATACTCATCCTAACTTTCCAATAAGCATAATCGTTCTCGTTAAACATGGGTGGCCTAACAATAGATTGCCCCTCAGAAAAAGCATTATTTGATGAATTCATGACTCTAGAGTTAAAGAAAAACGCCGTGCTCTGACACCACTTGTAGGATCTAGATTAACCCTAGAGGGGGGGTGAATAGGGTTATAGCAAATTTTCTCAAATTAAACACAGAAACAAAATGCAGAAATAAATATGCTGAAAAGTAAATCACACACAAAATTTACCCAGCTTCGGCAACCCCTGCCTACTGCTGCATTCCCAGATTTCTATTAGAATTAAACAGTATCCCGCTTACAAACACTCTACTAGACTCGCAAACCCTTTTGCTCTCGCTCACAAACACTCTCATAGACTCGCACACCCTGCTCCGCCTATAGAGCTTTGCTTACTCGCAAACTCTGCTCCGCCTATAGAGTTTTGCAAACTCGCACACCCTGCTCACTGAACTAATTCTAACTAGACAATCTGACACTACCTACAACCTAGGTGGTGATTTACAAATTCTTTGAGTCAAAAAGTAAAAACAACTTCAAAAACAAAACCAGGAGCAAAAATTAAAATACAACCTTGACTCCACAATTTTTGCTCAAAATAAAACTAAAAACCCCTTTAAAATTAAACCCTAATAAAAACTAAAATCCCCTTTTTATAATAAAGGCCGGCCCTTTTAATTTCTTCCACCCGATCCACTTCTCTTACTTTGAGAAAATGATGGCGGTCGTTCCTCTTGAAATTAGGGCATCGTTCCCCTTTTCCTTTGCTACTGTAAAATTGCGGCTTTGTTTCTTCGATCCAAATTTGGGCTTTTTTGGAGCACGCTTATGTTGATTATCTGGTTTGCTTTGCTCCTCTGTTTGCTTGACTCGCTCGTTCTCTGATGATCAAGTTTGTTGTTGATTTGGTATGTAATTTCTCTGTTTGTGCTATTGTGATTTTCGTATGAAAACTCGATGCCGATGATGACTTTTGGGTCTAGTATTTATATGAATTCGTGACTTCATCACCTTCCTAATTTTTTGCAACTTGATACACACGGCTTTCCCGATATAATTTCAACTCGTTGCTCACGGCTTTGATTTTCATGCGTTCGATTCTTCTTGAATAAAAAGGTATAAACTTTTCCTTTTTTAATTTGCGTTGACTATTTCAAAGATACGAATTTAATACACTTGCGTTGAACTCTGACTTGACATGGCTTCGGCCATCTTGTGTTTATCCCTGTCTTTGTCTCTGGTCATCTTCTCTGGTTTCCACTTGAACATTGTATTTTTTAATCTTGCTTGCGTTTCACTGAGCTGAATGCCATGGTGTTCAGTTGGTTTTGTACTGCATTGTATCATCCTTAGTTTTTGCATCACTTGTAGCTTTCTGTATTCATGTGCTTGTCGAATTTGCACTTGTGTTGTTTCATATATGTGTGTGCCTGACATTGATATTGCCATCACTGGTTGCATGTTGGTTTAACCTGACCTTCGATTTATATAATCTGTAGTCACTTATGCATTGATTCACTTATTCATGCATTCAAAATTGCCATTCTATTCACTGTTCATTGTTTCTCGGCATTGACTTCTGTATATGGTACTGCTCATGTTGAGTTGTTTCGACTCTTGGTTCGGTCTGTCATTTGAGTTTGAGATTGTGGCGATTTCACTGTGTACTTGCATGCATATTGCCTCTGGTTATGGCCACTGGTTTGTGTTGTTGTCTGGTTCACTGTGTCACTTAGGTGTACTTCATGTTAGATCGAATTGCACTTGCTCTACTTGTAGTCTCTGGTACTTTATTCTTGCATTCACTTCATTGTCACTGCTGAAGTTGTACACTAGTGGTCTTCATTCTGGTTTGCACTTGCATCACCACTGTAACACATGTTACTGTCTACTTGAGTTTGCTTCTTTGGTTGTATATAGCTTGGTTCATATGAACACATTTGTGTTGCATTGCAGTTGATTCATTAGTTCATTTGATATGTTGTCCACCTGAGTTTGAGCATTTGCACATTTGTAGCCTTGGTCTTCATATTGTATTCTCTATTTTGATTTGGTTACACTGACTTGATGCTGCACTTGGTCTTTTGTTATAACTGGACCTGTTGCCCTCAGTTGCTTGTTTGTATGTTGTAAATGTTGCATTCTATCTTGTATTACTTGTGTCACTTAACTAGTTCTGGTTGTTGTGCATTATTTGTATCTGCAGTGGCATTGTTGTTCTATTGAGTCTGTAGCATTGTACTTGAGCTTTGCATTGTTTTAACCTTGCACATTTGAGTTTAACTGTGCACTGCTTCGAGTCAGGTTGTCTGTAGCATTGTACTTGAGCTTTGCATTGTTTTAACCTTGCACATTTGAGTTTAACTGTGCACTGCTTCGAGTCAGGTTGTCTGTAGCATTGTACTTGAGCTTTGCATTGTTTTAACCTTGCACATTTGAGTTTAACTGTGCACTGCTTCGAGTCAGGTTGCATGGTCACTGATGTGTGCTGTGCCATTGCTTAGTTTGGTTCATTAGTCTGCACTGTGACTCGAGTTTTCATTGTCATCTGAACTGCTGTTTGGTCTGACCATCTTGTATTCATGTTGTTGTTTGGACGTTTTGGTCTTGCATTTGTGTACTGTGTCTCTGAGCTTGTTTGGTCTGGTCTGGTCTGCATACATGATTGTTGCAGTCCCTTTTGCTGTTGCTATCCACATTAAACTGGCTTTGATGCACTTTTGATTTGTCAAAGCTTTGCATTCTTCATGTAGCCTTGTGTTGAACCCAGTTTTAAAAACTCGGGTTTGACCTTGTGCTCATGTCGTGATTTTATTTATATTGAACCTGAGTTGAACCTGTCTTTATATTTGGGTTTGACCTTGTGCTCACCTGTCCCTGTAGCATTATCAAGTGTATATCGATGTGCACGGCCTTGTGGCATGTACAGTGATACACTGTGCATGTCACACTGTTCGTGTGTGATGAATTCAAATATAAATGATGACGAACAACCCAAATAACTGAGGCAAATCGTATTTTCAAAAATCATATTTCATTTATGTTGCAAAAATATTTCTTTTTCAATTTTACTGCATTAGTGAATATTTTTGCAGATTGCTCAGATGCTCGATTCAAACTGGAATGCAGTTGAAGACAAAATACGAGTGTGAGTGATATGTAGTGAGGTTATTAATGTAAATATGAAACCGTGATGTACTCAAAATTGTATATGTATAGTGAGAGCTTGAATTTGTACTATTCAAGATTGTAATAAATATTTGTTTGAATAAAATTTCTGTTTGAATTCAAATTCTGTGTAACTTGTTCTGTTTGAATTCAAATTCTGTGTAATTTATTTTATTCAACAAATATTTATTTAATCTATGAAAAACAAAATAGTACATTACCAAATACATTTAAATGAATATATATATGTTTATTATGATCAAACAAAAACATATAAGCGCATATTCATACAGTATTAATGTTGGATAATATGGACAACCGGATTAATCGTGTGCAACAGAGAATGCAATAAGGATATATATTCATTCGACATAGCGAATGGTTGGTAAAATTATATGTTGGTGGGTTGAGTCGGCGGAAGGTAGCGAGAATTATAACATAGTGAATGCATTAGCTGGCTTGGACTTGTAGTCAACTTTAGATGTAGAAAGTGAAATAAATAGGACTTATATAATAAGAAGCTAATGAGCAGATTTAACTCCCTTGTATTAAATAATTTCATAACATTTAAATCAGTAATATATAAAGACATTAACATTTTCGAAGGTAAAATTAAGTAATGAATGATGTATAAAAGTTGAGAAAACTAAAAAGTAGCAAATTAATATCTTTTTAAAAAATGTAATTTTGGAGGAAAATATCAAATAGAAGATTTTACGTCTGGTGGTATTGTTTTGTAAGTGGTTTGTTGTTGAACGCCTATAATTTTTGCAAACGAATATTCTACACATTTGTATTAAAAAAATCTAATTATGACAGTAGGAGAAATCAATGTGACGCCCCACCTCCATACCCACACTAGCCAAGAACATTACAATGTAATGCTGTCAACTAGCACAGAGAATTAGGCTGTTGAGGAGCGACCATCCGTGTAATTGCTTTGTGCGAGCACCGATATGTCAGATAGTACAAGGAAGTCCGACATGCCGATACAAACTCAAGGCTACTACAGAGTGGCTATATATATCCTTCGGAAACAAACATAGAAATAAACATAACACAAATCAGTCACAGACTTCCATATCACAAAGGTGGAAAAAGATATGAATATAACACATGAAAGTGTACATCAGACAAGAACCACAATATCACAAAAGAATGGTTACAAGTGCTGGACAAAAGAATATGTATACATCTAGGAGTCTATATCTCAAGGTATACAACAAAAACTACTAATCTAAGTAGTTAGCCAAAAGTCAGGATGATAATCCCAGAAGTGAAGTCAAGCAAAAGCACCTGTGACATCTCGGTCTGACCCGAGTATTATTTAATAAGAAAATAATAAACGGATCAGTCTAGCTATAAATATCAGATAAAATGATGTAGACTAAGAGATATGACATAACATATGATAACCATAAAGCCATACTGTGATAAGTATAAAAATTGAAAATCAATAAGAGATTAATCAATATCACCAGAATCTTCTCAAAGATCTAAAGGAATGTCAAACTCCTTATTTCATTCACCAAGCCACAAATATTGACAACATATAAATGCCAATCATAAATTGGTGAAATTTCAAATTCTAGAAATCATCAATAGAAATCCAAGAATCACAAAAAGGGGGAGGCCTTTCACAAAACGGGACCTGAAAACTCACCGACACGTGTATCACAAAACGGGACGCTATCCCATGGTCGCTAACCATAGAGCCGGTGCAACGACGTAGTACAACGGTACGCCCAAGGAACCCGAAACTCGTAAAATTCAGTGCAACGATGTAGTACAACGGTACGCCCGAGGAACCTGAAACTTGTAAAATTCGGAGCAACGACGTAGTACAACGGTACGCCCGAAGATCCGAACTCCATAAAAACATGGGTCGCAAGCCCACAAAAATTGGGTCGAAACCCCAAGAAACAAATAGGTCGTTAGCCTATAATAAAAATGAGACGAAACTCAATAAAATAAGGTACTGTCCCTTTCATGGACAAAGAAACATAGCATAGAGCTAGTCTAAATCACAAAAATGATCCTCAATGATCATCAAGAAAGTGTCAATTACTCTAAGCTAGTAAATATATGAGCTTAGTTTCATGTCCCATAACCACTAGCTTAACATAAATATTTACGAACAAATTGTAGATCTCCACTAGAAAATTGTCTCAAGAGATTCAATCGAACAAGTCCAAGAATTAACCAACGAAGTAAACGCAAGCGTTTCATACCACTTGTTTTACGAAGCCGTTTAATTAGATTTCTCGTACGAGTGAGATAAAGTGACAAATCACAAAAATGATTGTAGAACAATAAATCACCAAAATTCACATTCAAAAACGTGAATAAAATCCAAAGAAATCGATACCGAATCCATCAAAATGGATATTCCCAAAAATCACGAAGAAAATGTCATCGAAGTCAATAATAAATCATAACAACAAAAAGGGAATCAACACGAATCGATTAAAGTTGAAAATTCAAGCTAAATAGGCAAATAGGCAAAAGACTGAAGATTCAGACGTCTGAAATCAAGGATTCAGACGTCTGAATCCTGAAAATAAAATATTTTCCAAAACAGAATTCAGACGTCTGAATCCTTGATTTCAGACGTTTGAAATAGGCACTTTTTAGCCTATTTCCTTTTTGGTTCAAAACGAACCAATTCAAACGTCTGAAATATAGATTCAGACGTCTGAATCTCGGGAGTAAAAAATCTTTCCAGAATGATATTCAGACGTCTAAATCTAACGTTTCAGACGTCTGAAACTGGGGTTCAGGGCATTACCTGAACCTAGACCAAAAATGACCGAAATAAATACCGGAAGCGATCGGACGAGCAACGACGACTAAGGATTTATGCCAAGCGACAACCCAGCCTTAAAAGCTCTTCGTTACGCCTCAAATATCAATGTCCAAATATCCATAATAGGATTTTCATAGATTTGGATTTCGAAACACCAAAAATTGGAATATACACCAAATTAATCCAAACCAAAATCAATTGCACAAGAATAAGTGTTAGGAATTCATACCTAACAATCGAAGATAATTATAGACTAAGATGTGAGATAAAAATCTCACCTTTGAACCCAAAACAAATGAAGAAGAAGCTATAGAGTAAAGGCAAGGACAATCACTCTTCAATTCCAACCCAACAAACTTGAATCTAATCTAAAAAGAGAAACATTTCCTAAGTTAGGTTTAGGAATTTCTGAAATTGGTAAGAGAATGAGTTGGAGAAGAAGAAGAGGAGGCTTACCAAAGCTTTTTCTATAAATTTGGAGCTAGAACTTGATTTGCAAATGGAAACTAGGGCTTGGAGTTTTAATTTCCCATTCCTCTCTCCATTGTTGCTAAAGCTTGAGTATTAGGAATTAGAAATGAAGTAATGAAGAGGAGAGGGGTGAAGCTTGGGTCTAATGGGCTGAAACAAAAACCAAAGCCCTAAGTGAAAAAGTAGCAAAATTCCACTTACTCCAAACATATCAAAGTTTACACTTAAAAAGATCGCAAACGTCATTTTGAACTCAATGGGAGTGGTCTCGAGTCCTAATTTGACTATTTGCAAAAAGTAGCTTTTTCGGACAAAACAATCCGACTAACGATGAATTATTTTAAACAAAGTATTTAAATATTCAATCGTAAAATATGCGGGTTGTTACAGACTCCCCTCCTTAAAGAAATTGCGTCCTTGCAATATTTAAGAAGAAAATATATAGTAACAACCATAAAAGCATACTCAACACAAAAGAAATTTGAAATAAGAAGTTCACCTCAAAGAGCACGAGAAAGTAAGTCCGGATGTGTTCGCTCGATCAATTCTCTAGATTCCCACGAGAAATCCTTAGGATTTGAGGACCATTGAACTTTAACAAGCGGAACGTCCTTATTTCGAAGGCGCTTGACCTCCGAAGTAATAATACGAATAGGATGTTGCTCATAAGTTAAGTTAGGCGAAACTTCAATTTCTTCCAGAACACCGGGCTCAAGAATAGAATCGGAATCTCGAAGACATTCCCGTAATTGAGAAACGTGAAACACGTCATGAATAGCAAAAAATTGAGCCGGTAATAAAAGGCGATAAGCCACGGAACCAATACGTTCGGTGATGGGAAATGGACCAACATATCGAGGTACTAACTTTCCCGATCGACTGAAACGTACAACACCCTTCATAGGTGAAATACGAATAAACACAAAATCTCCCACAGAAAATTCTAATTTCCTTCTTCGGTTATCGGCACAGGATTTTTGTCTACTCTGGGCTTCTTTCATCCTATGACGAATAAGGTCAATCTTTTCTGTGGAATCACGAATAAAATCTGGACCTAAAACCAGCTTCTCACCAGCCTCAAGCCAACAAGAAGGAGAACGACATGGCCTTCCATAGAGTGCCTCGAAAGGTGCCATTCCAATACTAGATTGGAAGCTATTATTGTAGGAAAACTCAACAAGAGAAATATGATCTTCCCAACTTCCACCAAAATCAAGAGCACATGCACGAAGAAGATCTTCAAGAGTTTGATTCACACGCTCAGTTTGTCCATCGGACTGAGGATGTTAAGCGGTGCTAAAATTAAGCTTCGTTCCTAGAGCTTTTTGAAGACTCTTCCAAAATCCACTAGTAAACAATGGATCACGATCACTAACAATTGAAGTAGGAACTCCATGCAATTTAACAATTTCTTTAATAAAGAGTTTGGCCAAGAGAGGAATGGTTCGATTGGATCGAACTAGAATGAAATGGGCGGATTTAGTAAGTCTATCAACTATCACCCATAAGCTATCATGACCCAAACGAGAACGAGGAAGGCCGTCTATAAAATCCATGGAAATTTGATCCCACTTCCAAATTGGAATTTCTAAAGGTTGCAATAACCCACCGGGCCTTTGATGTTCGGCCTTAATGAGTTGGCAAGTCATGCAACACTGAACAAAGTTAGCAATATTAGATTTCATTCCCTTTCAATAATAAAGTCGCTTCATATCCGCGTACATTTTACTACTACCGGGATGAATGGAAAATTTAGAACGATGTGAATCTTCTAAAATGTCTTTCCGAAGATCAATATTATTTGGCATGATAAGTCTACCAAATTTTCGAATACCGCCATGAGAATAAATATCAAAGTCTTTCAAACTTTCAATATCAATTTTATCCCTAAAATTTTGGCCAAGAAGAGCCAATTCGGGATCTACTTTTTGAGCTTCGAGAATGCGGTCTAAAAGAGAAGGATGAGCCTCATGACTACATAAAGCAAGAGATGAACACAAATCAGAAACGTGATCTCGAATTTCACAAGTAGATAAAATCTCGAGATTATTCCATTCGGATATCATCATAGAAACAACCGCTTGTTGCTTACGACTAAGTGCATCGGCAAAACGATTTCCCTTTCCGGGAGTATAAAGAATATCAAGATCATATGCTGCAAGAAATTCGAGCCAATGTTGTTGACCAAAATTTAGTTCCTTTTGAGAAAATAGATACTTCAAAGATTTATGGTCGGCGTAAAGAATAAACTTTTCTCCAAAAGATAATGACGCCAAATACGAAGGGCGAAAACAATAGCTGCGAGTTCTAAATCATGAGTGGCATATCTAGTCTCAGCAGGCTTCAATTGCCTAGAAGCATATGCAATAACACATTCCCTTTGCATAAGGACGTCACCCAAACCAACGCGACTAGCATCGATATAAACAATAAAATCTTGATTCCCCTCAGGAATAACAAGGATAGGAGCATCAGAAAGGAGTTCTTTCAATCTTTGAAAAGAAGCTTCACATTTGTCCGACCAAATGTATTTAACACCTTTCCTTGTCAAACTAGTAAGAGGCATAGAAATTTTGAAAAAGTCCATTATGAAACGGCGGTAATAACCGGCCAATCCAAGGAAACTACGAATTTCCGTCACACTCTCCGGTCTCTTCCAATTTTGAATCGCTTCAATCTTTGAAGGATCCATGGAAATTCCGGATTCGGCAATAATATTACCGAGAAACTTCACACGAGGTTGCCAAAAGTGGCATTTAGAAAATTTTGCTTTCAATTGATTGCTCCTAAGAGTTTCCAACACAATCCGAAGATGTTTTTCATGCTCCTCCTCGATTTTTGGATACACTAGAATATCATCAATAAAGATGAGAACAAACCGATCGAGGAAGTCTTTGAAAACTTGATTCATAAGGTCAACGAAATAAGCTGGAGCATTTGTCAAACCAAATGGCATAACAAGCCATTCATAAGATCCATAACGAGTACAGAACGATGTCAAATGAATGCTATCCTCTGCAATACGAAGCTGATGAAAACTGGTAGCTAAGTCTAATTGTGAAAAGACTCTAGCACCACTAAGTTGATCGAATAGATCATCAATCCGAGGTAAAGGATATTTGTTCTTGATAGTAAGATCATTAAGCTTGTGGTAGTTAATGCAAAGCCTAAGTGTACCATCGAATTTCTTCACAAAAATAGCCGAAGCTCCCCAAGGAGAGGAACTAGAGCGAATAAATTGCTTCGTCTCCAATTCAGATAATTGTTTGCGCATCTCCTCATTTTCTTTATTGGACATACGATAAGGAGGACGAGTGATAGGTTGAGCTCCAGGGATGAGATTAATTCTGAACTCAATTGCTCGCTTAGGTGGTAATCCTAAAACGGGCTCAAATATGTCGGAAAATTCACGAACAATGTGAATAAGAGAAATTATATCTTCTTCATCATCATTATCGTCATCATGAGGATTTAAAGAATATAAAGATGAAACCAAGCTGGAATCCGAATCTTTAAGATTAATAGAAATCTGATTAACAGATTGAGGATGTCGAAGATGAATAGTCCGCTCAGGACATAGGATTTGGGCTTTATAACGGTTAAGCCAATCCATTCCCAAAATCATTCCAAAGCCAAGGTAACACATAACATGCAGATTGGCACGGAAAGAGCAATCACACAAAATAATTTCGACATCTTTACACAATAAACTGATTGTTGCAGATCCACCAACCGGATTCGCAATTCTCAAAGAAGTCATTAAACACAAAACATCCAAAGAAAAAGTATCAACAAGTTCTTTTGAAATAAAAGAATGGGACGCACCCGTATCAAAAAGAACTCGAATAGGATGATCACGAAATAAAATAATGCCATCAAGGATAGAATGAGAAATACCTTGACCATGAGATGTGTTGCCAAGGGCTTGAGCAACATTAAGCTTTCCCTCCTTCCTACCTTGAAGTTTGGGACAAGAAGATAAATAATGATCCGAACTTTTGCAATAGCGACAAAAGAGAGGTTTCAGACATCTATTGGCGTAATTGTCTTTAGAACCACAATAGTAGTATTGCCCACTACTAGGAGCAGAAGCCTTTGCTACCGGAATTGCTTGCTTCCCTTTCTTGTTGGGATAAGACCCTTTGAACTTAATAGGCATTTTCTTGTTGTTGAATTTTGGTTTGGCACCCATAACATCAACATCACTCTCTTTATTTGCCTCTTCAAGACAAAGAGCGATATCGACAAGTTGATCAAAAGAAACTTCTAGCTTTAGAAGTAATGGCTTCTTGAGATTTTTATTCAAGCCATAGACAAATCTCTGATTTTTCTTCAATGGAGTGTGTATATATTCGACCCCGTATTTAGAAAGTGACTCGAATGATACGATATAGTCTGTCACGGAAGATTCACCTTGAACAAGGTCAATAAAACGCCGTGCTAAAGTTACTTTTTCAGCCTCTGGCACAAACTTTAATTCGAATCGTTCTCGGAATTTTTCCCAAGTAAGATCCGCTTCATTTATTTTCGAAATCAGAAGCTTGTACCAGTCTAATGCTCTTTCTTGGAGCATACTAGAAGCCACCTGAACACGGTGAAGATCAATAAGATTCATGCGAGAAAAGATTCTATCGCACGATCTCAGCCAAGCCTGGACTTCGATAATAGTCTCGGAACCTTTGAATGGCTTCCCACCCAAATTGGTAAAATCACTACACAAACGTTCAAATCCAGACCTAGGGTGAGTAGAATCCGAATTAGATCCGGCTTCTTGAGCATTCCTCACTAGATCAAGAAGCTGCTGGGCAGACATATATACGCCATCTTGGGGAGTAGCACGAGATTGACTGGCGTTGGGACGACCATGTCTAACCATTTCTCTTTTTTAAGAAAGAAGAAGGAAGAAGAAAAAGGTTATTCACAAACGAATATCAAGCAATCTTGATAGATAAACAAGGAATCATAAAGAAAATAGGATGAATAGTTATGAAGACTCGAATTAAATCCTAATGCACGATTCCTAAGATGGACTTAGGACGATGATCCCTGTTAAATTATTCTACATTTTTCCGAAGTTTGGCTCTGATACCAAGCTGTGACGCCCCACCTCTATACTCACACTAGCCAAGAACATTACGGTGTAATGCTGTCAACTAGCACGGAGAATAAGGCAGTTGAGGAGCGACCATCCGTGTAATTGCTTTGTGCGAGCACCAACATGTCAGATAGTACAAAGAAGTCCGACATGCCGATACAAACTCAAGGCAACTACACAGTGGCTATATATATCCTTTGGAAACAAACATAGAAATAAACATAACACAAATCAGTCACAGACTTCCATATCACAAAGGCGGAAAAAGATATGAATATAACACATGAAAGTGTACATCAGCGTAGTGGTCAAACAAGAACCACAATATCACAAAAGAATGGTTACAAGTGCTGGAGAAAAGAATATGTATACATCTAGGAGTCTATATCTCAAGGTATACAGCAAAAACTACTAATCTAAGTAGTTAGCCAAAAGTCAGGATGATAATCCCAGAAGTGAAGTCAAGCAGAAGCACCTGTAACATCTCGGTCTGACCCGAGTATTATTTAATAAGAAAATAATAAACGGATCAATCTAGCTATAAATATCAGATAAAATGTTGTAGACTAAGAGATATGACATAACATATGATAACCATAAAGCCATACTGTGATAAGTATAAATATTGAAAATCAATAAGAGATTAATCAATATCACCAGAATCTTCTCAAAGATCTAAAGGAATGTCATACTCCTTATTTCATTCACCAAGCCACAAATATTGACAACATATAAATGCCAATCGTAAAATTGGTGAAATTTCAAATTCTAGAAATCATCAATAGAAATCCAGGAATCACAAAAAGGGGGAGGCCTTTCACAAAATGGGAGCCTGGAAACTCACCGACACGTGTATCACAAAACGGGACGCTATACCATGGTCGCTAACCATAGAGCCGGTGCAACGACGTAGTACAACGGTACGCCCGAGGAACCTGAAACTCGTAAAATTCGGTGCAACGATTTAGTACAACGGTACGCCCGAGAAACCTGAAACTTGTAAAATTCGGAGCAACGACGTAGTACAACGGTACGCCCGAAGATCCGAACTCCATAAAAACGTGGGTCGCAAGCCCACAAAAATTGGGTCGAAACCCCAAGAAACAAATAGGTCGTTAGCCTATAATAAAAATGAGACGAAACTCAATAAAATGAGGTACTGTCCCTTTCGTGGACAAAGAAACATAGCATAGCGCTAGTCTAAATCACAAAAATGATCCTCAATGATCATCAAGCAAGTGTCAATTACTCTAAGCTAGTAAATATATGAGCTTAGCTTCATGTCCCATAACCACTAGCTTAACATAAATATTTATGAACAAACTGTAGATCTCCACTAGAAAATTGTCGCAAGAGATTCAATCGAACAAGTCCAAGAATTAACCAACGAAGTAAACGCAAGCGTTTCATACCACTTGTTTTACGAAGCCGTTTAATTAGATTTCTCGTACGAGTGAGATAAATTGACAAATCACAAAAATGATTGTAGAACAATAAATCACCAAAATTCACATTCAAAAACGTGAATAAAATCCAAAGAAATCGATATCGAATCCATCAAAATGGATATTCCCAAAAATCACGAAGAAAATGTCATCGAAGTCAATAATAAATGATAACAACAAAAAGGGAATCAACATGAATCGATTAAAGTTGGAAACTTAGGCTAAACAGGCAAATAGGAAAAAGACTGCAGATTCAGACATCTGAAATCAACGATTCAGAGTCTGAATCTGGAAAATAAAATATTTTCCAGAACAGAATTCAGATGTCTGAATCCTTGATTTCAGACGTCTGAAATAGGCACTTTTTAGCCTATTTCCTTTCTGGTTAAAAACGAACCAATTCAGACGTCTGAAATATAGATTCAGACGTCTGAATCTAGGGAGTACAAAATCTTCCCAGATATTCAGAGTCTGAATCTAACGTTTCAGACTTTTGAAACTGGAGTTCAGGGTAGACCAAAAATGGCCGAAATAAATACCGAAAGCGATCGGACGAGAAACGACAACTAAGGATTTACGCCAAGCGACAACCCAGCCTTAAAAGCTCTTCATTACGCCTCAAATATCAATGTCCAAATATCCATAATAGGATTTTCATAGATTTGGATTTCAAAACACCAAAAATTGGAATATACACCAAATTAATCCAAACCAAAATCAATTGCACGAGAATAAGTGTTAGGAATTCATACCTAACAATCGAAGATAATTATAGACTAAGATGTGAGACAAAAATCTCACCTTTGAACCCAAAACAAATGAAGAAGAAGCTATTGAGTAAAGGCAAGGACAATCAGTCTTCAATTCCAACCCAACAAGCTTGAATCTAAGCTAAAAAGAGAAACATTTCCTAAGTTAGGTTTAGGAATTTATGAAATTGGTAAGAGAATGAGTTGGAGAAGAAGAAGAGGAGGCTTATGAAAGCTTTTTCTATAAATTTGGAGCTAGAACTTGATTTGCAAATGGAAACTAGGGCTTGGAGTTTTAATTTCCCACTCCTCTCTCCATTGTTACTAAAGCTTGAGTATTAGGAATTAGAAATGAAGTAATGAAAAGGAGAGGGGTGAAGCTTGGGTCTAATGGGCTGAAACAAAAACCAAAGCCCTAAGTGAAAAAGTAGCGAAATTCCACTTACTCCAAACATATCAAAGTTTACACTTAAAATGATCGCAAACGTCATTTTGAACTCAATGGGAGTGGTCTCGAGTCCTAATTTGACTATTTGCAAAAAGTAGCTTTTTCGAACAAAATAATCCGACTAACGATGAATTATTTTAAACAAAATATTTAAATATTCAATCGTAAAATATGCGGGTTGTTACAATCAACATCATTTTTTATGTTATCCGTCTCGGAATATTATTAAATTGACTTTTTTGGAATTAAACAATTATAAAAATTCTATGCATATTAAAATGGTTATAATAAGTTTAAACTTCAGCATTCTTTTTACGTCATGAAAGAAAAAACTGTTATTTATGACGATAGCAATTGAAGAAAGTTATATTTAAGAAGACCCAACTCCGCTACCTAATAAGCTATAAGTTCCAATTTTACATGTGTGTACCGTGTTTTTTACATGAAATACGTTGTGAATGTAAATTGGATTGTGAAAATAAGATGAAATGGACTAAACGTTTGTTTAATAGTTCTACCGACTTTGCTCACAACATAAGCAGCTCAAACATACATCTTATATACGGTATCTAGCAACATGAAGTTATTGTATCATAGACATATGAATTCAAAAAGTTATGCACATAATAGTTAAACCCAAAGCAGAGAAAAGTTGTTGTTAAACTAAGTTGAAGAGATTATTTGGAAATAACTTGCTTTATTATTTTTGAACTAAAAATCAGATTTGATAAGCAATTATTAAGTACTGTCAATTAATTTAAAAATTATGAAATTACTTACATATAAAGTTATGCAAACTACAGCTGTGAAATGCTTCATAAACTATATAAAGTAGGGTTAATTAATAATCCCTTTCTTGGCAACCTGAAAGAATATATGGTAATATATAGTTATAAAGTAACAAATAGAACGGACATGCGTAGTTAAAAAATTGTTATAATATATAAATTATAAAGGTAGGAATCATTGTTATACTTGGATCAAACAATAACCACTTTAAGTCCTAGTAACAACAAAATTTTAATCCGCATTCACCAAAATAGCAATGAATTTCGGAGGCAAAAACCAAACATTACAACTGGGGAAAAACTATTAAGCTACAAATTTAATAAATTGGTGGTAATTAATTGATGCAAAACAAAACGACTCTTATACTCCATTTATGAGATTATTTATTGATCTTGTAACTTTCTCTTATTAACCATCCAATTTGTGCTTTGATATCCACAAATAACATGTACAACTGGGCAAATGTTGTTGAAATGAATATAGTGTTCGTTAACATTAACATTTTCAAAGGTAAAATTAAGCAACGAATGATGTATAAAAGTTTTAAAAATTAAAAAGTAGAAAATTAATTTATTTTAAAAAAAATGCAATTTTTGAGTAAAATATCAAATAGAAGATGTTATGTTTGTGTGTTATTGTTTTGTAAGTGGTTTGTTGATGAAAGCCTTTAATTTTCACATACGAATATTCAAGCCATTTGTAAGAAAAAAAAGCTAATTATGACAAAAAGAGAAATCAACATAATTTTTTACGTTATCCATCACGGACTCTTACTAAACTCAATTTTTTTAGGATTAAACAATTACAAAATTTCCGCACACAGTAAAATAGTTATAATAATTCTAAATTTCAGCATTCTTTTTACATCATGAAAGGGAAAAAATTGTTATTTTTGGTGACAGCAATTGAAGGAAGATATGTTTAAGCGGACCTAACTCCGGTACCTAATAAGCTATAAGTTCAAGGTTTACATATGTGTACTGCGTTTTTTTATATTGTGAAACATAAATTGGATTGTTAAAATATGATGAAATGAACTAAACGTTAGCTTAATAGTCCAATAGAATTCGCTAACAACATAAGCATCTCAAACATTTATCTTACAATAATATTGACAAATAAAATTAAATTAGTATTATATAATCACATTAACATTTTTGAAGGAAAAATTAAGTATTGAATGATGTATAAAAGTTTAAAAAGCAAAATTATAGCAAATTAATTTCTTTTTTAAAAATGTACTTTTTGAGTAAAATATCAAATAGAAGATGTTATGTTTAAAGGAGTACATTATTCATTGTGGAAATGTAGTAAGTTTATTTTTTTTTTGAAATTTAAATGTCAGAAAAGCCATTGAGCACACAAATTCCAGTAATAAATTGGTGGTAATCAATTGACGCAAAACAAAATGACTCTTATACTCCATTTATGATATTATTTATTGATCTTGTAACTTTCTCTTATTAACCATCTAATTTGTGCTTTGATATCCACAAATAACATACAACAGGGCAAATACTGTTGAAATGAATATAGCGTTCATTAACATTAACATTTTCGAAGGTAAAATTAAGTAGTGAATGATGTATAAAAGTTTTAAAAATTAAAAGGTAGAAAATTAATTTCTTTTTTGAAAATGTAATTTTTGAGTAAATTTCAAATAGAAGATGTTATGTTTGCGTGTTATTGTTTTGTAAGTGGTTTGTCAATAAACGCCTATAATTTTCTCATACGAATATTCTAGCCATTTGTATGAAAAAAAGCTAACTATGACAAAGAGAGAAATCAATATAATTATTTACGTTATCCATCTCAGACTCTTACTGAATTCAAATTTTTTTAGGACTAAACAATTATAAAAATTTCTGCACACAGTAAAATGGTTATAATGAGTTTAAATTTCAGCATTCTTTTTACATCATGAAAGGAAAAAAATGTCATTTTTGACGATAGCAGTTGAAGGAAGATATGTTTAAGCGGGCCTAACTCCGGTACGTAATAAGCTATAAGTTGCAGTTTTACACGTGTTTACTCTGTTTTTTATATCAAATATGTTGTGAAACATAAATTGGATTGTTAAAATATGATGAAATGAACTAAACGTTTGTTTAACAGTCCAATGGACTTTGCTAACGACATAAGCAGCTCAAACATTCGTCTTACAATAATATTGAGAAATAAAAATTAAATCAGTAATATATAAAGACATTACCATTTTTGAAGGTAAAATTAAGTATTGAATGATGTATGAAAGTTCAAAAAATTAAAAAATAGCAAATTAATTTCTTTCTTAAAAATGTACCTTTTGAGTAAAATATCAAATAGAAGATGTTATGTTTAAAGAAGTACATTTTTCTTTGCGGAATTGTAGTAAGTTTACTTTTTTGTTGGATTTTAAAAGTCAGAAAAGCTGTTGAGCACAAAAATTTCAGTAATAAGAAGTCAACATATTTGACAGAAAAATTAAATTATAATTCATATGTAAAAGTCTAAAGGTTAAAAATTAGGAAATTAATTTACAACTGTAATTTTTAAGTGAAATATCAAATAAAAGAGCTTATGTTTGAAGGAATAAATTATCCGTTGTGGACTCTTACTAAATTTGCAATTTTTTGGAATTTTAAACTGTCCTCAAAATTATGTGCTACAAACGTGGAAGATAATGGTACAAAGTGAATGTATAGTATGGCAGCCGTTAAACCAATATCAACTAACTTAAACATGTGAATTATACTGATGTTAAGTAAAACATATTACCAAAAATCTTAAAAAGATAGAATAAAACGATGAGGGGAGTAGAAAATTACCGGATGAATTTTCCGTATGGTAGTTGTCAGTCGTGCCTGTCCTTCTTGCAATGGTCGACTCTCTAGCTTATTGGCACTATGCACGTTGAGTAACTCATCGTCGCTCCCTCTATTGCAGCTACTGGTTCATAAAGTTGTTCGAAAATCAGTAAACATACAGGAATTTTGAGAAAGAAGAAAGTAGTTGTAGTAATGTTTAGAAATATGGCTGTAAAACTTAAAATGAAATGAATTCGGCTGAGGTAGGAAGTGCATTGAGATAGTGATTCTATGTAAATATTTATAGACATTATTGGAGCAGATATTCTAACAATGACCGTATGTGGAAACCGAAGAGGGTGAAGGAGTCATAAGTGTGTAAGTGCGGCTAAAATATAGGGATCAACAGCTAGAAACCCTTGAGGAAAACATAACAGGCTAAAGGGGGAAGTTTGTCTCAACTGATCCGATTTATGTGGCACAAACCGTTGGATAGAAATAAAGGGAACATAATACTTTGAAGAGAAACAGGGCGAGTAAGCGGTTAAAAGTTGCTGTAAATTGAGTAAAGGTCGTAGAAAGACAACTCGATATAGGTGGAGGAAGTTTATGGACGGAGGTGAAGTCGGACGTAGAGGCGGTAGGAAATGGAATTGGAGGAGGTACGTACAATTAGGAAGGATATGTAAATTCTACCAAAATTAAAAAATGAAAAGAGGGAGAGAGGTGGAGGTCGTACCTTCGAACTGAAGACGGCCGACGACGAAAGGGGTGAACAATAATTGGCCACGGAGATGGTGTCGGCGTTTGTTGTAGCTCGAAAGTGAAGGGTACGGTGAAGGAGGATCGTGATGGCCGGCAGCATCGGATGTTGAGGCGGACAATAGAAGGACATGGGGAAGCAAATCAAGGGCAGTATGCGGTTGCCAGCGAGGAAAGGGAAAGAGGGGAGTTGCCATTTTTTATGGATGAGGGGAAAGTGGATTGGAAAGAAAGTGGAAAATGAAGAGGACAGAGGAAAGTAGAGGACTGTCCGGGAATGTAGGAGTAGGTGGGGAAAAGACTGAAGTGCCTCGATGGTCTGTAATTGTTTTAAATTAAGCTGGGGCAATATGGGTATTGGATAAAAGGCTTCAGTTTGACCTGTTGACTGAAGATTTTGCATTATAGTATAAGATAAACCCAAAATACTTTTGGTGTAAGTGAATGGATCATATAGAAATTAGACAAAACATTCTTACCACCACTTTCCGATTTCAAACTTGTACTATCCCTCAATTAATAATGTAGCCGGACAAGTTAGCGTACTATCATTGCCTCGACGTAGATTCTTAAACTCTCAAAGATAGGTATGATTTTTCCTACCTCGTAATTCGGTGTTAAGTATGAAAATAATATTTTCCATACCATCATAAATTATAAGGATCATTTATAAAATCAAATCTCATACACTTATCACGTTTTTGATATTTTGACTTACTCTATCCCTTGCCAAAAAATGAAGCTAGGCAAGTCAGGCACTGATTGCTCTGAGCCTTGGCTTTGTTAAAACACTCCGATTCTAGAACCATTTTATACTTAACCATTTTCTTTATGAAATTCACTTTAAAGATCTAAGCATATCCAGACTCATTAATTAAGGTAATATACATTTATTTAACCTCTTAAAACCATTTAATTTAAATTAAGTACTAAAATAAAAAACATCCTTTACTACATTTATAAAATAACAAGCTTACTTTTAAAAAATTATATATATATATATACACACACACTTTTTAAATACTTACAAATATCTTAAAACACTTTAAACTACTTAAAAATATATTATAATTATATATATGGAATATTATGTAATAGTAACAAATTTTGAAATGAATGGAAAAACAAACATGTGTTATTTTAAAAGCCTCTTACTTTAAAAATTCATAACAAATTATTAAAATATATTTAAGCATGAAACCTATTTTAAAACAGTCTAATGTATGTTGGAGAACAACCCTAGGAATATTAGAGAAAAAAATTAAATATCATTTTACACAATTTAAAGTTTCAAATAGAAAAGATTGCATTTTCGAAAATGCTTCTAAAGTATTTACAATAGGAAAAATGTGTTTCAAAAGCAAAGATGCACTTTCCAACTGCTATTTAAAATTCTAGGCCAAAATAGCACAATTTTGCATGAATTTTGAGACTAGTTTTTGACGCTTAAACAGTCAATTTTTAATCCCTTTTTTGTGGTAGTGTGAATACTTAGATACTTAAAAACTAAGGAAAGAATACCCTAAATATATCGTTCGATTATTTTATAAAAATTCCCAAAGCAAGTTATTTTTCCAAAGTGTACATATTACGACTTTTTTACGTCAAACTTTCTTTACTTTGTTCCTTTTTAAAACTTGATATTTGTACATTAATACGTACGTATATTTTACTTATTGAAACGACAAAGAAACCCCTAAGGATGTCTTCCAAATACAACTTAAAAATCTTTGAACACAAAGTGATTCCAATGTGCATCATAGCGATTTTTTCGCTTCTAAATTTGACAGCTTTGTTCCACTATTACCACAACTTTCCAAGCAAATTCCTTACAATCAAATACACTCTTATAAGTATAGAAAATAACAAAAATGTGTTCCAATAATATACTTATTTTCAACCATTTTAACATATGCTAAATACAAGGGATTTCAAAGTGCGTTTATAGCGGCCATTTCACTTCAAACATTCACAACACACTTCAACCTCACATACAACATTATCAAACATGTAAACAACAAGTCATGGCAATGGTACATGTTTTAGGTGGTTTCAAGAGCGATTATACTACATATAAAATTGTCAATTGATTTCCAAAGCAAGGGGGTCCAAGAGTAGTAACTTGCATTGTTCTTTATATAACATTGTATCTTTTTCACAACAACAATTATACACACAATATCAACTCGTTGAATGGTAAGATAACTCACCTTTAAATTAAGCCAACCACAAGCATAAATACATAGAAATAAAGAGTCACTTCCTACCATCACCCAAAGTCCAAACCTACCACCTTTTCCTTTAAAACCACAACCCAAGCCTCTCCTCCATCACTAATTGTTCACGGCCTAGGTAGGTTTCACATTTTCTTCTTTATTTCTTCACTTCTAAGTGCTAGAAGGGTTTCTCATGATGATGCATGGTATTTGGGAAATTTTGGAGATTGAAGAAGATTTGAAATCCTTTTGAAAACTTAAAGAGGAGATAGAGAATGGAATTAAATTTCTTTTTTTTAAACTTTGAAATAAAAACTTATGAACAAATGAAATACAAAGTGAATGTTTTAGTAGCATGAAACGACTGCTAATGCCCTTCAATATGGCTGGCCAACCCCATCCACCCCAACTCTCTCCTTCCAATGCAAGTGGATACTATTTTATTCCCTCCATTTCTCATGCCTTAAATCATGGGTATTGATCTCCTTCTAGAAGCATGTTTGTTAATTAATTTGCCATTAACTTATGTGTTTTTAACTTGTTATTTCTATGTTTTTTGTTTCTATGATGTGTACAAGAAGTTCAAACAACTTTTGTTTAGCAAAAAGTCATTTATCGATGGAACGATTTTCGACCATATTATCGATATTTCTTCGAACTACTTATTTCTGTAGTCAAATTTCAAAAACAAGTTTACCTTCATTACTTATTAATTAAAAAAGGGGTTCACAAGGTTATAAAATCACATTTATTCATATTAAATCCAAGATTCAAGTATTTAAATAGTTCAGATATTTAAATACGAAGTGTTTGAAATTCTGGATTAAATAAATAAGGGGTTCACAAGGTTATAAAATCACATTTATTCATATTAAATCCAAGATTCAAATATTTAAATAGTTCGGATATTTAAATATGAAGTGTTTGAAATTCCGGTTCATTTTAATATTAAAAATTTTAAACTAAAATTATGTATTTTTCATTTAATATTAAAATCATTTATGAAGCATTTGATAAAATATTACTTACATTCATAAACATTTTAAAACATTTCATGAAAACATAATTTCATTTTAAAACATTTCAGGACTAAAGTTCATACTCGTACAAGACTCTACAACGTCCTAAGAGTATACACAAAACATTCATATTTATTTTTGTTTTACTTCCAAAAAATCTCGATGAAGGCTTAAGACAAATTTGGATCTTCTAATTGAGTCAACCTTCTAGACTTCTTATCCTTCGAGTCAGGCAAGTAGCTAGGAAGAGTTAGACTCTAGTATCCAAACTCAAGACTAGAGTCTACTTTCTTTTGATAACCCTAAGTTAAAGGTGTGTATTAGTTGGACCAATAACATCGAATGTTCTATTTAACAAGTAACAAATTTAAATCTTGTTTAAATTTTACTACCTTTAATATTTAAGAATTAAATAAATTCAACTTTTATTTCAATATTATATTTTTTAAAGAAAATTTTAAAACTAAACACTAGATTTTTATTTCAAATCATTTGAAATAATAATATATACATTATCTTTTGTTACCAAATCATACTTTATGTGATTTAACCAGAAATCATTTTCAAAATTAATTTCCTAAATTTTTTCTTTAAATCCATAGAAAACATACATACATACATATACACAATATATATAGATATATATCGAGTAACACCAAAATGATACCGAGGAACTGGATCCTACCAAGTAACATCATACATCCGCTTACTAAGGAGGGTAATACTCAAGTGAAATGCTTACCATCCGAACGCGCCTCTTGTCCATTTTAGTCATTTTCGAGCCCCTCAAACTAGAAAAAATACTTTGTTTCCTGAATCGACTCGTCGATTCCGAGAGCAACCGCGAACTCAAACAAATCTTTAAAATCCTTTTAAAATATTATTATTTTAAAATAATATCAAATAATACTGTTATTATTTACTCCAAACTCTTACAAACCATTTTGAAAAAAAACACTTGGATTTACGTTCTCAATTTTGTAGTTTAAATCCTTTTTAGTTTAAAAATCATATTTTAAAATAATACTTATATAGATTCACCTTCTTACATTAAATCTTCTCATAAATATTTATTCTCAAAATATCTTATCATTGTTTTAGATTATAATAAATAACATTTAATAAAGTTAACTTTTTACCCAACATTATCACCAAACGTCTTATAATCAAATTATGAAACTCAATTCATAAGGTACTCGCTTTAATGTTCCTAAAATTATCATCTTCCCAACCCATGTAGTAAAAAGGTAAATTGCTAGTAAACTGGTTAAACACAAAACAACAATCAACGAACAATAATCAATGCTTATAAACTAGCAGAGCATGATTAAGCTAGTAAATGTGGGATAAATAGACATCATTAATCCCTATATTAATCAACTACACTGTCAACCTGTAATTATATATTACCAATATATAACAAATACATATATGCTCTCAGATATATAATGCACTCAACTCATTCGAAGGCAATCCAAAACCTATCTCTTAATTAGTTATACCCAACCAAATCCAAGTTTCTCGCTTAACCTTCAGCTTTGGTACCAAATTGTAATGCACGGCCTTTTCGACCTTCAAATGTCAATACTAATACATCCATGATATTCACGTGCTAAGCAGTGTTGGAAAGACAGATTGTTAGGGTAAAAAGAAGAAAAGAAAAGGAACAAGAAAGAGGAGAACAAAAAGAATCAAAATCTCACATGTAGAATGATAACATATAATATCAAAAGATAGTACAAAGTGCTATTCTAATATATATAACATTTCAGAGTTGCTAATCAAAGTACTATCATCAGCTTGGACAGTTATAACAGTCCGTCCTTCTAATTGCTGATGTATATATAAGGTAATGTAGCAGAAATAAATACTACTGTTGGTAAAAACATCCAGCTCCTCTCCATTAGTGCAATGAACATCAACGAAAACCTGCCTTTCTCGAAGTACTTTTCGAAAGAGCACCCATAGAATTAAGGGAAAACATAAAACCATGGGTTAGACACAGTACTTTTGAGACGGCATGGAATACCATAACGATTATCCCTTCAAAAGAACTATTATCTAATAAGTACATATTGCGATATAATAGATAATGTCTAGGGTGAAGAATATAAGTTAGAAAATAGCTATGCCACTTGCATATCATGACATAACAATATTGAAGTATAATCAAAACCGCAAAGGTACATTCGCATATGGATTTTTCGCAGAGTCTTCCTTGAGACCATCTCCCTGACAAAGATCAGAATGTACCTTTCAAGCGATGTATATCCCTAGATAAATATAGCATAAGGTAAACACAATTGACCCACACCCTAACATGTAAACCAAGTATCATCAACTCCCACCAGCCAACATATCGAAAGCATTTTTACATATAGAGTTGATGTACTCCCTAAGGGCTAGCTAAACCCCTGGATTATGCATCATACTCGATCTTAGTCATTTACCGATGGTGATGTAACGCTCAACATCTCAACACACGAGCCATCACTCAAACAAATCATGAACCTCCAAATGTATTCCAGCATATCGAATAGATCAGGAACCTTTACATGGGTTCGAGCACCTCAAATATATCTTGAATCTCCACATCGATTCTAGCATCTGAAACTTATCCGCTTTCAAGAGATAAAACACATATCTCTATCTTGAAATGGTTTTCAATAAGTATTACCTAAGTATATGTTACTCGACCTTTTGGCCCAACTATATCCAAACTGATTAGACAAGTTAGACTTGATGATAGACAAGGCAAGCTGCCTGGAGAGATGATCAAGAAGTCCAGAGATCAAGCATAGATAATGGTATAAAGCAACAAGCAAGCAAGATCAAGAGACATGCTCTCTAGAATGTTCTAAATGTAGATCAGTACCTCCACTATGCACGGGATCGATACTTATCCCTTCTCCTATGTAGAGGATCAGATAATATCATAATGGCTATGAATAACTTGAATCGGTAGTTCAACTCAATGGGAATCGATTGATATCTCTAAAAACATGTAAAAAACTATGCAAAAAACTTTGGAAACATGAAGCTAGCATCAAGAAGAACCCAAAAGAGGGATCACATAGGCTCATAAGGTCAACCAGACCGATCGGCACCGATCCTCTATCTTTGGGAACCGGGCCATGAATTTTTTTGGGTGACCTCGTCTACATCGTGAAATTTAGGCAATGAATTTTTACGGCGATATCTGATCGTTTACACCTATAAATACAGATTTATTGTTCATTGAAGGGATCTTTATGTTGCTATTTTACTTATGCTCCATTGTAATCAAGGATATCTCTGATCTCCCTGTATTAAGAAAAGCAAGTGATTTACAAAACAATTTCATAAAAGTGGACGTAGACAATTAATGTCGAACCATTATAAATCTGCGTGTTCTTTCTTTCTACTTGTTTTCTTAGTTTTAATTTTAATTCTTCACTTTATTTCTTTATATAAAATCTATTTGGTGTTTGTAACCAATTTTGGTGCAAACATTTTAGTGTTTTCATTAAGAGAGAATTCTCAGTTTGATTGGATTTCAGCATCTACTTGTGGATTCCCATATTCGCAAGATAGATCCAGATTTATGTCGACAAGTTTCCATTTCTGCTCAGCTTTAAAGAAGATCTAAATGGAAACTATTACGATAGCCAGAGCAAAATATGCTACTTTCCTTGCTGTTGATGTCAATGAAGATACCAGCGTTCAACAGGTTGACCAGAATTTACAATCGATGACAGTTGATGCCATAAATCCTTTTAATTACATGACCAAAGCTAAATTTGAAGTCCTAATGAAGAAACCGTTAGATAGTTGCCAGCAACTCAAGCGGAAAATCCAGGCCACCGTTGACCCGGTGAACCAGCCGAAAGACCAACGTAGGAAGACAAGAACGGAGCCCTCTCCTAACTCAAGATCAGCGAACTCCTCTTCATCTGATGACTATCGTAGGAGCATATGCCGCAAGACAGGTGTATATGATGCTGGAACATCATGGGAAAAATACGTGGTCGACAATCGCTAGACGACATGGATCGGCATCGAACCCGCTAAGGGGATCGGCACGGAACCCTCAAATTTAGAGGGCAATCTTTAGGCAGGTAGAGAAGCAAACTCTGAACACATCGTGATCGACCAAGGCTCTAGAGCTCAGGCGAATGTCATTGAACCACAGTTGAGAGACGATAATAGTACAGCTACTTAGAAGGCACATAGGGAACACGTTGAGCTAAGGCAACATGTTGCTACCTAAAGGCATGGATCTGGCCATTCACATGAGGTCTAACATGACCACTATTAGACACTGGCTCTCCATATACCAAACCTAATAGCTATAGTGAGACAGCTTGTGAAATAAAGTCAAGGCCCAACCAACTTGGAATGGGGACTCTTCAGGAGTCATACTCCATTCACTGACAGCATCCTACACATAGAGTATCTGCTGAGGTTTAATATGCCTATGATGCTTGTTTATGTGAGAAAAACTGAACCTAGGAAACATATCATGAAGTACGAGTGGCACATGGACTCCGCACTAACCATCGATGTAGTCAAGTGGAGATGTTTTCCTCCTTTTTTTGGAAGGGGTTGCGACCATGTGGTTCACCTTTCTACCACCATAGTTAATTTCTTCGTTTGATGAGTTAGCAAGGAAATTCATAAAGCAAATCCACATGCACGTGGCTCGCCCAAAGATGTCGTGTCCCTCTCCAACTTGATCCAAGTTACAGGGAAGTCATTGAAAGATTATCCAGAAAGTTTTAATACCGCTATTACCAAGTCAGTAATATAAAGGATGATGTGATACTGATGATGCCGACTTAGGGAGTTGACCCTGGTTCTGATTTTGGCGATTGGTGGCGAGAAAGCCTCCTTCTATGTTGGACAATTTTTATGCGAAGGCAACTAGGTACCAGAGGAAGGTGGAAGCGAAGCAATCCAGGAAGAGAGGTATTGCAGGCCCAAGCATTGAAAAAGTGCAAAGTAATATGGTGGTGAAATAGTCCAGTGAGAATACTAGGAAAGTTGAAATAATGTTCAGAGAAAACCAAATGAGCAAACAGAGGCGGTGATTGAAACCACGATCGAAGATAAGATTCTAGGAGAGGGAAGCCAAGAGTCCAAACATTTGATACCTTTAAATCATTGAACGTTTCATTAGAAAACATCTACCTATCGACTTGTAATACTATGCAGTATAGAAAACAACCTCCAAAAAAACCGATGGAGAAGTAGAGACATACATCGAAGTACCGTAGATTCTATGAAAGTGATGGTCATACCATGGATGAGTGCCGCCACCTCCATGATGTCATTGGAAAGTTGATTCGTGAAAAAGTTGAAATAATTCGTTAAAGCCCTATAGGATGGCAGACATGGGACATCCAATAGAGGATAAGCTCCACCTAGTACTGAGGAACCTAGATGGCCGGAAGGAAGGTTGGTCGTTAACACAAGTGTTAGAGGACAACATCTGGCTAACAAAAGCTGGAACAAATGAAGCGTTACGTGAATGCTATAAGACATGTTGATATTGAGTGCTACTCGAACATGGAGGACAATGCTTCGACAAAGTAGCGGAACCATAACTGATGATATCATGTTTTGAACTAAAGATGCAGGCAAGGTGGATGCCCCAACTATTGAACGAATAATGATCTCGATCGCAATTGGCCCAACTTAATGAAAAAGGTTTTTATCTACTTTAGAAGCTCAGTTAATATCATTTTCAAGAAGGCATATGACCCAATGTTACTGGAAGCCAAAGACATGAAACCATGCAAAGCCCTTATTCATGTTGTAACCATGTTGCAACTAAAGCGATACACTATGTCGAGCTACTAGTGGAATTTGGAAACAACAACCGTAGGAGAGTGCGGGTGCTATCGTTGGCTATGATGGACGTGAACTCTCCGTACAATGCTTTTTAGGCCGACTGGCCCTTGTCGAATTTCGAGCACCTATCTCCCCTTGGTGTTTAGAACTTAAATTTCCGACAGAGAATGTAGTGGGAATCATTCATGAAGATCAGGCGACTAGCCATGCTTGCGGTGTTGTTGAGTTGAGGGATGCTCAGCAAAAGGAAAAAGGAAAGGATGTGGATACGTCTCTCTGCATCAAAACTAACGAAACTTAGTAATCAGCATCTGAGCCTTGGCTCGGGCATCACAGTCAGTTCTATAAAGATATAGATCTGAGGGATGAGGAAGAGAGGCCCAAAGAACCCAAGGCTGCACCTCCTGAGCTGGCAATTGACATCATGGTTAGCCACGACGACCCATCACAGGTCCTGATGATCAGAACATGGCTCAGTGCAACAATGATGAAATAATTAGTTAGCTTTCTCAGGAAATTTTTTGATGTGTTTGTTTGGACCAATTAGGACATGTATGGGATCTTGCCAACCATTATGAGCCATGCACTGAATATCATCCCAAGGCATGTCTCAGTGAAATAGAAACGACGTAGCTAGGAACCGGGGAGATCTACCATGCTTAAGGAGGAGGTGGATAAACTAAAAAACAATTGGTTTATCCATGATGCCCTCTACTCGAAATGGGTATCCAATCCTGTACCCATCGGAAATGATAATGGAAAGTGAAGGATGTGCTTGATTACTCAGATCTGAACAAATCATACCCAAAGGGCTGCTTTCTGCTTCCATGGATCGACCAGCTGGTAGAATCGACAGCTAGACATGAACTACTTTCATTTATGGACACATACTCCAGATACAACCAAATCCCGATGCATGTCCCAGACTAGGAACAAACTACTACATTACCAACCTAGGATTGTACTGCTACATTATGACGCCACTCAGGTTGAAGAACGCTAGCGCAACTTATTGGAGACTGGCCAACTGGATGTTCAAAGATCAGATCGGGCGATCAATGGAAGTATATATAGATGACATACCCGTGAAGTGACGATGATCAAAAGACCACATTGATGATTTAGCGAAGATGTACAATGGTCTTCGAAAATATGGAATGAAACTCAACCGCTTTAAATGACTTTCGATGTTCGTCAGGGAAATTATTAGATTTCATCATTAACTCTCATGGAATCGAAGCTAATCCTAAGAAGTTCCAGGAAATAAAAGATATATAGGTACTAAAACGATTAATCAAGTGCATAGCTTAAATGTAAGGTCGCCGCACTGAGTCAGTTTATCTCTAGAGTTACAGATAAATGCATTCCTTTCTTCTACTTGATCAGAAGAGGGAAGAGGAACTTCACATGGATGCAGGATTGTATTGATGCATTCCAAGCATTAGTAAATCACTTAAAGAGACCCCGATCTTTTCCACGCCACAGGATCATGAAGACTTGTACATCTATTTGGCAGTGTCGGTACTTGCCATAAGTGACACACAGTTGCATGAAGAGAACCAGATCAAAAGGTCAGTATACTATGTTGGCAAGTGACTGATAGGTGTTGAAAGAAGCTATCTGAAGCTAGAAAATCTTGCACATTCCCTGCTTATTACATCAAGGAAGCTCCATCCTTATTTTTAGGCTCACCGCATCTATGTCTTCACCGACTAGCCATTACAATAGGTCCTATGACGACCTGAGATGCCTTGAAGGTTACATAAATGGGACATCAAATTGAGCCAGTTCGATATCACTTATCTCCCTTGAAAAGCCATCCAAGAACAAGTATTGGCGGACTTCATAGCTGAAGTCAATGCACAAGATGACTCTCTTGAGAGAAATGGAGAATCTACCATCCAATGCAAGATGTTCATGGATGGATCATCCAACGATCAATGTTTTCTCACCGGAGTTGTGTTAGTGACTCCTAAGGATCGCTTGATCTTCTATGTTCTAAAACTCGACTTCCCAACGTCAAATATAGAAGCCGAATATGAATCCATGATAGTTGGCCTTAAACTTGCTAAAGAGCTGTTTTGCAAATCTTTGATGATTCCCAGTTGGTAGTGTGCCAAGTCAGGGAAGAGTATCAGTCCAAGGGAGTGCGACTTGCTCCTTACCTCAACCGGGTCCAAGAATTTTAAACAATCTTGAGCATTACACCACTACACATATCCCTCGAGAGAAGAAGGAGAAAGCTGATTTGTTGGCCAAACTTGCATAAAAAATGAGTCTGGTCCTAGTCAAAATACTTAATGCTTTGAGCATCAATTAGACGGAGACTGATTAGGTCTTAGATACAAATCCTAAGAAGGAGCTGTGGATGAGTCTAATAAAAGATTATTTGCAGAGGGTGTCCTTTTCGAACAGAGCAATGAGAAACGACAGATCGTTCGTAAATCTTTACAATACATCCTTCAAGAAGGAGTCTTATACAGGAAAGGTTTTTCCATTCCCCTACTTCGATGTATCGCCAACGATAAAGTCAAGCGAATATTAAGAGAAGTCCATGAAGGAGAATGTGGTGATCATACCGAGGGGCAGGCCTTAGTAAAGAAGATACTTTGCTACAGTTAGTGCTGCCAATTTTCAATCGAGATGCAGCTGATTATGCTAGACGATATAACAAGTGCTAAATATTTGCAAAGATTACAAGAGCCCAGTCGATGGAGATTACTCAAATGGTCAGTCCTCAACCATTTTCTACATAGAGCATTGACATCGTTGGATCCTTGACGATTTCTAAAGGTGGCGTGAAGTGCGCCATCGTAGTAGTCGATTACTTCACTAAATGGACTAAAGATGAACCATTGGCCATGATGACTATAAAGAAAGTAATCAATTTTGTTATTCGAAACATCATCTATCATTTTGTTCTGCCCCGAACAATCATAACTGACAACAGGACCCAATTTGACGGTGCTGAATTCAATGATTTATGCCGCTAGCATCGTTTGAGAAAAGATTTGCGACAATCACTCACCCTCAAGCTAATAGACAGGTCGAGGCTATTAGTAATATCATAAAGTCCATTTTAAAGAAGAGTTTGGAAAAGGCTAGAGGAAAGTAGGTTGTTGAACCCCTGTTAGCTCTATAGGCGTATAGAACCACCCACAAGTCTATGATTGACCACACTCCATTTGCCCTTTCCTACGGTTCCGAAGCCATGATTCCCATAGAAACTGAAGTCCCTTCACATCGAGTGACTTACTATAACCCCAGAACAAACATAGAGCTCCTTTTGGAATCTCTAGACATGGTTGATGAGAAGCATGAAGAAGAAGACTTAAGAGCAGGTGCACACCGACATCGAGTTACCTCGTATGCAATGTTAAACTCCAAGCCAGAACCTTTGAAATTGGTGATTTCATCCCAAAATGAATCTTTCTTAACCCCATCAAAATGGGTCTAAGACGAAAAGCACCATATGTCAATCGATCAAAAGCTTGGAGATGGAATTTTCATGCTAACAACTGTCAGTTGCATTGCACTCCCTTGAGCATGTAATAGCGAGCATCTACGACTTTGTTTCACTTGATTTTGTTTCATTCATTTATATTTCATTCAGAATTTTCTTTTGCATTTTAGAGCCATGTAAGAAGACAGACTCTGTCGCTTTCTCTTTCAGTTGGCAATAAAACTTGAATTTTCTTCTATATCTACGAATTGTTTGTGCGTAGTATAATAGTTGTGATATGCGACCAACTTACATCTACGTATGCCTAATATAGACCAGCGAGTACCTTGAGTCTGGTGCCAACCACGTTCTTGGGTCTATGATTAAATGATTAGAATGAACGCGACTCAACCATTCATATGTTAATTCTTTCCTACGATCCGACGGGCTGAGTATAAAACATAGAACAGATGTGACCTTATCATCCATTATCTAGCTCCGTACCCCGATTCGATAGGAGGGATGTAAAGTAAAAGTGGACATGATACGAACGACCACTCTTTGACTTTTTCTCCTGACTTAGTGGTAAAGGAATAAACCAAGGAAAATGTAGTTCGACCCTTTACCAAATCAACTCCAGCTTCCAAAGTGTGGGCTGAAGTACAAACATCCAACGGGTGCGATGAACCAGCCATCAACTAACTTTGGTCCTCAGAGAATGGATATGAGTATAAAAAATGAATGAGTGCGAATCGACCATTCACTCGCCAATTCTGACATGAGCCAGACATAAGTAGTACAAACTCATAATGGATGGGATCTGATAATCCATGAGCTGATTCCGCTAACCCAAGGCTGTGGGCAGGGATAAATTCACTTAACCGCAGAAGACAATAGCGTAACATGGTGGCTTGCGCCTTTTGTTTGATACGGCTTAAGGACATGAGCGAAAGGAGGCCTTGAGATGACTTATTCGATCGACGCCCAAAGAAACGGGCAACCGAATGACATTGCAACTTAAACGATGAGCGATGAATTACAAATACATTGAATAGAAAATGTAATAGCTTGAACACTTAAATAGATTCACACAAAAGTTAAAAGAAACTAGTTATTTAGCTGTACATCACCCAAGCAGAATCGACGGTTATTTCTTGTCCCTCTTGGGCATCTTTAGGGTCGATTCACTGGAGCTCTCATGTTTTCCATTCCTCTTCGACCTTCCTCCACCTTTGCCACCCTTAGTTGAAATACGCTTAAGGGTCAAAAAGGAAGCTGTCTCAATTTGGTATATGGAAGGGTCGACCGTTTTAGGAAAGATGGCACAACGGTAGTATGACTTGGAGTGGAGTGACATCTACCTCGGTACACTTCCTCTTAACTTGCTTGTCCAGCTCTTCCATCTCAATATGCTCCTTCCAACCGTGTTTATCTATGTAATCAAAGGAATTGGTCACCATGACGTCATCTATCTCACCCTGGCCCGGTTGATTATTTTTATTTTCTTCATTCAAATCCCCTATAACTTCGGCTTCGAGGCCGGGAGTCTCGGTGGATTGGCTGATCGAAACCATCTATGAAGTGGGGACCGATGTAGACTCTATGGTTAGTGGCTTCTATCCCAGGATGGCTTCACCACTAGGAACGTGTAAGGATGCAGGCAGACCTGCAATTTCATAAGGTTCAATTGGTAAGCCCATGAGTTTTGTGTGCAAGATGTAAACTTTCTCAAATGTCAGGGAAGTAAGTGATATACCTTCTCCGGATTGGCCTTCCAACAAAGCTGGAGTCTCATATTCAAGAATCGGAGATAGCCCAAAAGATTTTGGATTTCAGTATGATCTAAATCTGGCCTATGTCCTTTTCAGGGGCATGAGAAGTTGAGGCACCAGTTGCCTGACTTATGGGAGGGTCTTTATAGCTAGACCTGAAGGTTTCACTGCCATCCTACCCCTTCTCGGTGACCGTTGGGTCATGAAGTAAACTAATTCGAGAAGCTTTGAGTTCATCAGGCCCTTTATCGTGTAAGATTTCATGCATAAGCTGCTCTTAGTTAACCTCAACACCACAAAGGGATTTCTTCTTTAGCTTAACAATATAGTCCTAGGCTTTGATTAGAGACTCTAGGTACCCCTCTCCAAGGAAGCGAAGGTTGCGGTTCATGTAGACACTTGCATTGTAATATATCAGCAGAGGATCAAAGTCATCCTTTGCCTCTTTTCAACTAGCTTCCCTAGCTTCGTTTTTAAGGGTCTCCATTCGCATAAGTTATTTATCGCCTCAACCTTGGTCAGGTAAGCCTCAATAGTTTCCTTGCAATATTGTTGGGACTCCAATTGAGCCAGAAGTTACTCTTGTTTTTTTGTCTCAAGCTCCTCCTTAGGCTATTGAATATGAAGGGACAAGGCATCATTACATTTTTTTCATCACATCCTCTTCCTTCTGTAGAATGTCCTTCTCAAGGCTAAAATGTCGCTACGGCGAATAGCGGTGTCTAGTTCAACTTGATGCACTTTCATCAAACTTTCCATTACTTCAAAATACTCGTTAGCTCTTTTCTCAACGTCAGCCAACTTTGTATTCAACCCCTTAACTTCTTCATCAAAGTGCTTGATGGTGCCCTTATCATGAATTTCTTTCAGAGTTAAGTGACCGATCTCATACATTCTTTCCATCGATACTTCAAAAATCCATTCAGACACATGTTGAATTGTGCCATGTTGGATGTAGACAATATTAACATAAGATAACACCATGTCCTTGGCCTCTGGAGGAATCAGGTGCAAAGCAGGGACAAATTTGAACTCATCAGAACAACTTAGGAAATTTTTCCTTGAGCTCGACCACCTTTTCTACCGGAGTGGTATCAAGAACCGTTGGAGCAAAGAGGGACCGTTTTTCATGCCTATGAGAATATGTATCAAGACTTCCTGTGCTTGTCTAACATTAAGAAGATCATCGGGTAACAGAAGTACCCGAACGTTTCTCGGGTGGTGCAGCCAATGTAGGGGCATGAGGTAATGACTAGTTACTACTACAGATGGCAGGGCATAGATGGACACCTTTGTGATGAGAAGACTGGGATATTACTTATGTCTAGATGAAGAATCCTTGGATTGATAACTTATATCCCGATCCTTCCTTCCGTCATGGCCTTCTCTTTCTTATCTAGGCTATCGACCGGAGTCCAGACCTCGATTTGATTCGAAATAAGATGCTAAGAGTATGATGATTTCTTAAAATGATCGTAGTTGCGAGAGCACCCCATGGAACCTACGAATAAAAAATGATGTATAAGAATCACTGAAATTAAAGATGGATAGGCATCGTGCAATGTAGTGCATATGATTGTGAGTGTCCTAGTGTCCCCCCAGCGGACCAGGTACCGGAGCTTTGCTAGCCGAAGTAATCTCTCCCATGCTAGTTGGAGGAATGTCAACACTAATTTGGATAAGGGAGTTGGACCCCGACCCTAAGGCTCATATTAGAAAAATCATAACATCTGACATTCCCTGGTATCGGGATGTCCGACAATCCCTCGAATAAATTTTATGTAGCCAAAGAAGTTGATTGATCTATGACAGTGGTGGTTGGCTAAGGCTGCTTGATGACTTTCCCTTTGCGAAGCTTGTAAACGAGCCTCTTTCTTCTTCTCTTTCGTGAGGTAGGGAGTTATGTGTCTTGGAAGGACCCGACAATAGGCTCATGACTTGAAACCATGTCGTCGCAACCGGGCTCGTTAGCTTCGCCTCTTATTTTGCTTTCTTCGGCATCTCCTGAGCCTTCTCGACTTGGGGGAAAAAAATAAGATTATCATCTCCACTACCCTGTTGGGCAGTGCTTCTTATTCCTTTCATTTCCGCGTCAACATGCTCTATTAACTTGGTACTATGACCCTCTTCAACAAGCTGAAGGCGAAGAGATACTCATCGGTAATAAGGGATCTAACATCCCTATCTTTCGGAGCTATATTCCAGAGCTTAGTGATTGCCTTTGAATAAATATCAATAATGAGACATGGATAACTACCTGCAAGGTTCAAATAACTGCTCTAAAGTACGACTTGAATAAAAGCATTTAAGATTAGGCAAGACGATACTCATGTCCTTCCAGCCATCGTCCTGCGAAGCCAAGCGAGAAACGAACATAAAACCACTCGTTCTTGAAAGCACTTATCTTATTCCAAGCACCAGTCACGACATGATAATTGCTGGTTGACTCAAGAAATATATACGAGAGGCTTCCCTATTTCTCTTGAAATTGAAGATGAATCAAATGTCCTTCGGAGTTGGTACATGATATAATAATTCGAGGAATATCATGTTTGTACATGAAGAAATGCATAGCTATTCCAATGAAACTCGGCTGGAGCCAATCTCAAATAATGTAGCATCTTTCGAATGAATGGGTTAAAAGGCGGAATGCATCTTTCCCAACACATATAATTGTTACGGGCATTATATCCATCTGAGAGCGAGTGAGCTCTTAAATTACGAGATGGGACTCGCATATCCTCATACGGGGTCCCATGTCCGACAAAGTTTGTGGAGAGAAATCTTATCCGCTCTCGAAGCCTCGGAGCCTTCCGGGCCTTAAAGTATCAGGAGCTAATTCATCTTCTGCTTCTGGAATCACATGAATTTCAGGCACTTGTTGAGAACTTTTAGGCTATTCTGATTGAATGCCTGGAGTGTGCCAAGCAAATATTATTGCAGAGCTTGACTCAACATCAGAATCGTCGTGCAAAGCAGTTTGCTCAGTAGTCATAGTAGCTAAATGCTTTGAGCGTTTAGAACCCACAATATCAAACTTAGTAAATAATCATTGTTAGAGAAAGAAACCCTTTCCCTCATGTAAAGTGTAAACTAGTGCGGTGTGGTGTAGTGTTGTGCAGTGCAGTAATAAGCAATTCAAGATTAAGCGAAAACTGTGACGAGACTTTGGGATTTGACTAGAATGACCGTCATAGCTGAGCATCCTAACTGATTTTCGAATCGATGGTTATGGATTTCACATAAGCTTCGGGATCAGTTATTGGCATAACGGAGTATGATCATTGCATTCAAGTTTTCTCAAGTCTATATAACAGACATATTCAAGTTCAAATTTAAGATCTTATGCAAGTGTTAAAGTTCAAAAATGTTAATGTCTGAGTTTTTTTTACAAATACATGCTCCCAAATAAGATTTGGGTTCATTCATGCAAAAAAGTTCATGTAGTTAAGTACTAAATTTCAATTTCGCTCAAACCAAACTGAAAAATGGCTAAGTACCTATAGGCAAAGAGATCTTACCCGATCCCTCAACTAGGCAGTGTTGCCCTATGCCATTTCAAACTCCATATGCCTATTGTCGATCCCCCGCTCCAAATCACACCGATCCTTCCATCACTACCAACAAACGATCCTTCCTTCCTCACAAACTATCTTCATCCCATGCCTACAACTGATCCCATATCCACGTCGATCGCCTAAACTTCACCGCTGCATTTCAACTTCTCAAACATAACATCGAACCTTCCACTAATCACCGCTCCATTTCACTTTTCCCTAACTCACACCATTCCGCTCTTCTATAGCCACTAAAAAATTCCCAAACCTTCCATCGTCTCCTCACATTTTCAATCGCATACAACTAATTCAAAAACCCATCTATATATATCAAATGCAAACGAGGGCCAAGGGTCAAAGAAAGGACGAGTGCGGTTCGGGTTCAAGCTTGGATCCGAAAGTGAATTAGAGAGATTGAAAGGACAAATGATTTGGGGTAATGGAAAGGGAATTTGGAAAGATAGGAGATGGAATCGCATAGGGGATTGGATGAATTGGTGGGAGACATAATGGAAATATTAAGTTCGACTAATGGTAGAGAGACGGAAGATAGGTTCGGTTCAGTAGGCAAGAAGAAGAATGAGCAAGTGAGGGAGAGAAGGAGCCAAATGTTGGCATATATACTAGTGCGGCCTGCCTCCATAGAGCCTCAAATCGGCTAAGTGTTTACAAGCGAAGGTATCTGTACCGATCCCCTTGCCTAGGGGTTTGGTTTCAGACCCCTTCTCCGAAGAAGGAAATTGCAATGCCATTTAATTGCATTTGGAATCTAATGGAAACTGGCAACGACCCATAAATGTATGAACGTGTTCAGGAGCCAATAAAAAAATTTGTACATGAATTTACGTGCATGTGTGCATACTCAACATTCAATTTCTCGAATCAATAGAAATTGGATGAATTCTTGCCTAGAATTTTCAAAAAAAGAATCTATCTCAAATAACCGAGGCCTACTAACTTGATCGACAAGCTCAATAGAACCAAGCATAAGCAAAGACTGAGGATTACACATTGAATATATACTAACTAATATTGACCAAGTGTCATAGTGAATGGAGAGAGATACGAATTTATAAAAAGAAAACTTAACAGAAGGATAACGATTGATCATGGAACTGAATAGAATCCTTTTCGACAACTCTAACATGCTTCGATTCAAAGCAAGTCATGTTTGAAATAAGATGTGCATTAAGGGGAAATTATTATCCGGTTTTTTGATCCATCTATATCCAGACTGATTAGACAAGTTAGACTATGATAGACAAGGCAAGTAGCCTAGAGAGGTGATCATGGAGTCTAAAGGTCAAGCACAAACAATGGTATGAAGCAATGAGCAAGCGAGATCAAGAGACAGGCTCTACAAAATGTTTTATGTATGGATCAATACCTCCCATAGGTAGGGGATCAGTACCTATCCATTCTCCTATGCATGGGTCAGAGCATATCACTGTGTCTTTGAACAACTTGAATCATTAGTTTAACTCAATGGCAATTGATCGATATCTCCAAAAACATGTAAGCAACAATGCAAATGACTTTGGAAACATGAAGTTAGCATCAAGATAGGCCGATGAGAGGATCAGATAGGCCCACAAAGTCAACCAAACCGATCGACACCAATCATCTTTTGATATTGGGCTATGAAATTTTCTAAGTGACCTCATGTACGTTATGAGATTCTGTCGAAGAATTTTCAAGAAAATATTTGGTGTCTATGCCTATAAATACAGAGTTTATTATTCATTTGAGGGACCTTTACATTACCATTTTACTTGTACTCTACTGTAATCAAGGATCAATCCGATCAAATCCCTTCTGTGCATAGAAAAACAAGTGATTAATAAAGCAATTTCCTCAAAGTGGACGTAGGCAATCAACACCGAACCACTACAAATCTGTGTTTTCTTGTTTTCTGCTTGTATCCTTAGTTTTAGTTTTTATTTTGCAGTTTATTTCTCTACATAAAATCTATTGGGTAGTTGCGACCAGTTTTGGTGCAAACTATATACTTATACCTATCGTTCTCTTCCAGATTGAATCGACGAATTTTCGGTTAACTTAATTTTGGTTCTTTTAGAGATAAAGAGACAACGATAAGGGTGGAGACAATCTCCTATCTGGAATATTTCCTTATCACTTGTCCCAAAAAAGAAAGGTGAGTATATACATAGGTCATATCATCATCAAGTGAATAACCATACCATATGATTCCCATGTTTCTTCTAGATAATTCCTAAGTTAATTTGGTCATGTTAACTAATAATGAGAATGATCACATATACAAACCAAGTCTTGGATACTTATCACGTTTCTGACCTTCTCAACTTCTACTATCCTCGGTTAAGAGTGAAGGCCGATAGGTTAGAGCATTATTGCTTCTACACCTACTTAAATCATCATACTTACTCTCACAAATAGAATCAAGTCTGATTTGTTGGCTTTTTATGCCAAGCACACAACTAAATACTTTCTATAGACAAGTAATACACAAATAACGATTAACTCAGACAAAGCACGATCAAGTCACTTAAACGACCTTTGATCCCCTTTTTAGTTCACTAATCTTTCAATAATTAAAACCCCTTTTATTAGTAAAACTTCTTTATCTAATAAAACTTCTTCATTTAATTAAAACTTCATTCTTTAATTAAAACTTCTTTCTTTAATTAAAACTTCTTATAATTAAATACCTATTATTAATTAAATACATTTATTAATTAAGCTCATTTTTTAATTAACTCATTTATCAATCAAACTCCTTTATTAATAAAAAATCTATTAATTAAATTCCTTTGTTAATTAAACTTTTTTATTAATTGAACTCCTTTATTAATTAATAAAACTTCTTCTACTGATTGCTAAGTGAACTATATATAGGAGAACTCCCTAGAGGATCTTGTATATATAAGTTCTTAAAGCTAGAGATGCTTCATACCAATGCACCTCCTTGAAGATTCTCAAATCGTATGAATCCATGAAGCTTTTAGATACTTTCTAAGTAATTATACTTCTATATATTTTTTGAAAAGATATATTCTACTATTCTACTATTCATGTACTTTACTATTCATTTATACTCTTTTCTATACTTCAAAAGTATTCATATACTTATATTAAGTGATATAAGTACATTTAGAAATCATTAACAAGATTCACTTACTTTAAAAATATAATCAAAGAGGTTAAAAAAACATTACTGAAACATTATTTACTATAAATCTCCTCTTTTATAAATTAAACTTTTACTTTTTTCTATCTTCTTATAAAAATTCAAACTTGTTATTATCTTTAAAATATCCATTATTAAGATTTAAGTATATTCTTAAGGCAAAGACAATGGTTACTTAAACATTGTCACAACAAACCAAAAACCATTTCATGCCTAGCCATTTTCTTTAAAACCAGCATTTTAGAGATTTAATTACATTTACAAGGGTTAAAGACAAATACTACTTAAACATTATCATAACAAACCCAAAACCATCACTTATAATTATCCGTAAATTATTCATTATTAAGGTCCTAATTATATTCCTAAGTATAATTAATAAGGGTTAAAAATAAATGTTACTTAAACATTATTTAATACAACCGAAACCATTTTATACCTACCCATTCCTTTACTACATTTACAAAATACTTAGCTTACTTTTAAAAAATTGTATTTACATAATACTTCTAAAATATTTATAAATCTGTTAAAAAAGTTCTAAACTACTTAAAAATATATTATAATTATCTTTATGAAATATTATGTAAAAATAACAAATTTTGAAATAAATGGAAAAAAATAAACTTGTTTTATTTTAAAATGCTTTTTAACTTAAAAATTCATAATTAATTATTAAAAACATATTTAAACACGAGACTAATTTTAAAACACTCTAATATAAGCTAGAGAACAACCCTAAAAAAATTAAAGAAAAATATTTAATTTAAATATCATTTTTACACAATTTGAACTTTTAAATAGAAAAATATCATTTGTAACAGCCCAAAATTTTCGACTCCGAAAATACTAGATTGTTAGAGAAAGAAGAAAGAGATAGAAGAAAATGAAAAAACAGAAACACCAACAACTCACATTCGCAGCGGATAAAATATAATAACAAATAATATTCTTTATACAAAGAAAGCTGTATTAGTCAATTACATTTTAATACATCAGAGTTGCTACATTTTACAATCACTGGACAGTTAAAATAACTTGTTCCAGATATACAACAATATATCACAGCGGAAACGCTCCATACGTTCCTGCCATCCAGCTCGCCTCTTGAGCTCGAGAACGTCCTTACCTGAAAATATATAACACTCGGTCTGACCCGAGCATTACATCAAAGTAACACCCGAGTCAGGCTGGAAACCAGCATGAGTAAACCCATCTAACATGGAATACAAAGGCATAAAACTATATAAAACCCGGGGTAACTCTTATCAATTTACAAACTCACAATTTGTTAAAGATAACACTTATTCCACACATCAATTACTAAGTACCAAACTTAGATCCAATGGTCCAACTTACTTAAATCATTCCATTCCAGCCTATTTATTCAACATATCAATCTATAAAGAATCGAAGAGGTTTCGGGTATTTACTAATACCCGAATTCGGTCTCTTTGAATCCAGTGTCATCTTAATTCCAGTTGTTTAAGGGGATACAAATCAATTTTATATATAGGTTCTCATATTCTCACAGCAAATCCATTGTCGATAGATAACTCAAAATATCACAGTTCAACTTATCATATCGTATCACAATACCTCACAACTCAATATCAGAAATATTTAGACAAACCAAGGTATTCAATTCACGTTTATCATCCATAGGCAAGATTGATAGTCAACACTTCTTAATTAATTTACTTTGATCCTTTGATTAAATTAACTACCTTTAATCTTGCTTAATTAACTTTAATTAATTATAAGCCTTTCCTTAAATTAATTACATTAACTAATTAACCTTAATTGATTACATTGATTAATTAATCTTTTAGTCAACCCCATAAATTAATTAATCACATTAACAAATTAACCAATAATTAATCACATTAATTATCCCTTACTTACTTATATAAATCAACCTTTAATTTCGTTCAATATTTATCCATTTAATTACTCCTTATTAAGTAATTATCCTTTTTATCCCTTTCTTTAATTTTTCACATTAATTATCCTTAATAAAATAAGACCTTAGTTAAACAAGATAGACTATTTATCTTAATTGATTACTTGCTCATCACATATATCTTGTTTAAATTAAGTGCTTGAAATAAATCACTGGAGAATTTTTAATTCAGTTAAGGTTAAATATACTGATCTTAAACACTTCTTAATTCCATCATAAAATTATATTTGAAAATACTTAGGGATTTTAAATTTAATTGATTATCCAATACAAAACCAAACAATTAAATTCAAAACATTTTATTTTAAAATTAATTTGGGAAACTTGTTTTAAAAAATTTTCTTGAACCTGATATAAAATCTTGTTCCCAAAACAGGTCGACGCAATTTATTTTACTTCCAAAAACTTGATCATCGTTTACTTATATTCTTCTTTCAATACTTTCAAAAAAATTTTTTGGCCAAAACCTTTACGGCCCATCACTAAATTTCCTTCCTTCCATTCTTCAGTTCTTTCCCTCATAAATTCGAGTTCACCCAATTGTGCACTCACGCGTGCACTTGCACACAATTCCAATCGACGATGTCTTGCCGACGTCTATCCCTCAGGTCACATATATTCCAATCATCATAGTTATCCACTAATCTTGACCAAATCTTCAATTTTAAAGAAATCGAACCTTTCACCTAAACCTGGTCGAAACCATGTTCTCATAATCGCCATTCTCGGCCTCATATAGCCACAGCTAACCACTGGACCCTGACCAAATCTCTGTCACAACTTACCCATCCATCCCCCTTTGTGTACATGACTTCGATTGATTATTGACGCCACCATCGAATCAAACCCGAGCTTGACCAATACGTCGCCTGAAACCCTACATTTATGTTTAGTCTCGCCATGGTAGCTTAAAAATTTCATGACCATTTTTGCTGACGTCTCTGATCCACAACCTTGCTTCAGCAAGAAACCCCACCACTCTAGACTTGATGATCACCAGAAAATGCTCGAAACTCAAATCCCGTTCAACATACACTTCCTCCTGAATTACAACACTAAAAATCGTGATACTTTCACTAAAAATCAAGGTTTGAGAAGATAAATCAGATAATAATCACGAATCCACAATTTTTTTCCAGTTGGCATTTTGGTAAATTCAAGTTTTTACTGTAATGCTTATATCTTGGTAAAACTGCCTTCAAACCTCACTTAATATTTAAAAAAAAAAAACTAAAATCTTATTGTTACAACATAATTAGTTTATATATATAAGCCTGAAAAGATTAGGATAGTCGCAATTGGATTTTGATCATATGTTGAAACCTGTAAATGATGAACAAAGTAGATATTCTGTTTTTCAAACATGCACTCAATTTTTAACATACATATACATTCTTTCATTTTCAAACAAACATGAAAGCATAGTTTTACTCATACAAACAATTATCACAATGCCTATTTAATATATACATTAGAGGCAACAATTTAAAACAGGAGATGATGTTGTTCACTCACCTATATAAATGTTGAATAGAGATATAGTTGATTTACAATCAAACAAGATACCCTGATGCCAGAATTTCTAACATGCTTTGAGTTTTACCTATATCCTCAAATTTCCAGAGAATGTTTGACTAATTATACTTAAAAATAATTTCTAAACTAGAATCATGTTAATCATAACATATTTTGTTTAAACACTGTAATGCTAGAACAAAGCAACTATTCTTGTTTTCTCCTTTTCACATAAACGTATACATGCAAGCAGTTTTTATCCAAACTTCAACAATCATTTCATACAGATCAAGATATATGTGGTTTTTAAAATGTTTAAAGTGCGGGTTACTCACCTGTTAAGGAAACAGAGAAGCAGGCTTGAGTTTTTGAAATCTGGAAATGTTTTTGAACAAAACTCTATTGGTTGCTGATCTTAAGCTCATTTTGAAATGATATGATCTTCTTCAATTGAGTTGAACTTTGATTTTGTACTTGAATTTTCTGCAGGTTCTGTTGTTGTAATTTCTTCTTCTCTTTTTTTTTCCTTTTCTTTTTTTCTGAGCTACTTGTTTTGTGTTTTCAGATTTAAGTTTGCTAAGTTAAGTTTTGAATAGAAGGAAATGATAAAAGAGGAAATTTAATGATATATATAACTTTGTTTTTCTTTGAAAAAAGAAGAAGCTAATGACACTTCTCACTAACATATTTCTTTTTGCCAACATTTGTTATTTTATATGCTTAATGTATTTATAAATGTTAAAACTTAGTTTATATATCTCTTATAATTTATATGTAAAATTCTATGTCATTTTTCCTATTTAAATCAATATTTATATATCTATGTGTATAATTTTATTTAAACTTTATCATTCTAGTTTGGATTTGCACAATATAAAAATCCAATTATATACTCATAGCTAATTATATATATATATATACTAACCTTTAAAATATAGAGTTTGTTTTAGAATCAGATTTATATTTTAAGATGTTTGAATTTCAAATCCAAATTTTTATTTGCCATTTACTAATATACATTAAATAGAAAACATATTTATTTGTAAAAGAATTTTTTTTGCCAAATTAAATAATAATAAAGAATATCATTAAACAAATATTATCAAATTTCCATAATTATATTAGGAGATTATTAAATGAATATTTATCCAAATATTTAAAATTCAGCATTCATTATAGTTCAAATTCATCTATAAACATTTCCATATATATATATATATATATATCGGAATTTCATTTGTTCAATTAACAAATGAGTATTTTAATAATTTTAATCCTGTTAATTTCTAATTAACAGATGCCCAAAATTCGGGTTATCACATTCCTCCCCCCTTAGAATCTTTTCGTCCCTAAAAAGGAACGATGCCAGAATTATTAAAATGCTTATTATCATAAAGTTATTCTTTGATCACTTTTCTAAAACACTTAAAAATCCTATAAAAATAGGTTTTATAAAGATACATTTTATAACTCGATGTTTCAACCAGTCCATCCTCGTTCTCACCGAAATTCGGTCATACGTTGATCAGGCGTAAGACTGAAAATCTATAAGTAATTGGTAAACCCGTTTTCAACACCCAGTGAAAATACTTGGAAAATAATTTTATTGAAAATACATAAAACATTTTTGAAATCGAGGAAACTTCTTTGATGAGAATCTTTGGAAATCATCACCCCCATCCATGGTCGCAGTTACATCCTGCGATACGTTGCTATCGCAGCAAAAGTCCATGTTACTGTAGGCACTCTACGCCCCTTGATTACGCCATGGAATCCGCAACAGATTGCAGTTACATTCCAGGGTTACGTTGTCATCACAGCAAAAGTCCATTTAACCGTAGGCATCAGCGCCCTTGATTTTCGCTACCAAAAATGAAACTTCTCCACTCCTACATAGGTCGCAGTCTACCGATGTAAAATCAAACGCAGGCTGTTGGTTCTCAGCGGTACACACGACTTTTGCTATGTCACCATAGGTCACAGCCTACCGATATAAAATCAAATGTAGACTGTTGGCTCTCAGCGGCACACATGACTTTCGCTATGGTTTGTAGTAGTTCGCAGTGACATCGAGTTAAACTATCGTCACTACATAACTCAAATGCCTCTGTAGGCATCAGCACCCTCGACTTTCGCTACACACTACACATAATCCTCAGGAACTAGTTTTGTCCGGGCTCCTCACAGGACCAACTTTAGAACCCCCCTTAGGGTTCAAGGCAGTACCACCTTGTGGCACTCCTGAGAAGTTCATTTAAAGGGAGCGTCTTTTTCGCCGGACCTATTTTCAAAACACTTTATACTATACACATATAGTATCTTCCAAATCATACACCCAGTATAAATCTCATATAAATCTCCTTTCTCAAAATCGATTATCCCAAAATCGATAATTCTCAAACTAGGCTTTCCAAATTCCAATATTGATTTTACCCAAAAATCAAAGGCCTTTCTAAATTCAAAGGTTCCAAACCTTTTCCCAAAATCATTCTCATAAGAACCATTATATATATATATATAGATATATATAGTCTTGAAAAATCTTTGGATCATTTCCAACTTGTATAAAGCCCCTTTTATACTTCAAACACTTTCAAAAATTCCTTTCTTCTGGCTATAGATTCAACAAGGGGAGATTTATCTTATACAACAAAGATATATAACTTTGTTTGTTCCAAATCAAATATTCAAATTTGATTACTCTTTTATAAAGTTATTAACCATATTTCCATTCTACCATAGAAATATCCAATTTCCACTTTATTTCATCATATATTTCACAAAATATACTTTTTCATTTCAAAACCATTTTACAATTCTTATCCACAAATTTTCAATATCAATTTCATTCAAATTCGTACGATGTACACATATCATCCGTACGCTATATCAATCTGATCGCTCACTCGATCACACAATTTCACTTCCGAACAAGTATCGTCCACCCGACTTCCTAGTGCGGACTCAGATTTGGTTTCTTGATTAGAAATCGTCATTCTCCATGCATAGCCATAACTACGATAGAGAATATCCATAACCAATCAACAATCCATGTCCAGGTTCGCCGCCGAAAATCTAGAGAAAATTCCAATTCAGACCGATGTACTATCTCGAAATTCTGTGTTCGAATCTGGATCACATCATTATATGAATAGAATAATATACGCACATCCTACGTATTTATCTCCATTGATTATTAGCCAAATCAATTCCCTTTTCTATTCACGTTCACTTTAATATTCATGCACTTACTTACAATTCTTAAATCCTTATTTGGATTATCACTTCAATTCTTATCTCAAATGGATATTTAATCATAAACAGTTCGAACTCTGTCCAGTTTAAATTTAGAAAATAGCTTGAAAATTTTCAAAATAGATAAGTAGTTTAAATTTTTTTATTAGTTTGTAAAATATTTGTAAAATAGTTAAATAATGATAAAATAGTTATAAAATAGTTAAATAATTATAGAAATTTTAAATAATTGCAAAATAGTTATAAAGTAGTAAATAGTGATAAAATAGTTGAAAGATATTAATTAGTTTATAAAATAGTTGTAAAATAGTTAAATAGTTCCAAAAGTAGTTGCAAAACAAGTATAACACAGTTTGGGTTTTAAAAAGAAAAGTTGTACAGTAAATAGATAGGAAAATAGATTTAAAATAGTTTATATTAAAATATTTTATTTGGAAAAATAGTTCAGAGCCAAACTGTTCAATTCCCAATCTCCATTCCCATCAATGCAATTTAAATTTCCACTTTCATTTAAATTGACTCAATTCCAACTTAAATAACTTCAATTTCCATTGAAATTGATTTAACCCCAATTCAAGTTGAATTAATCCTAAATTTCTTTCCAAAACTCAAATCAAATTCCATTTGCATTTACTTATTCAATTTTAATCAATTCAAATAAATTTCAAATTGAACCAATTTTAATTCATATCAATTTCGGTTTGAATTAATCCCAATTCCCATTTGAATTTGAACTCATTCAACTTCAATTTCATTTCAAATTAATCCAATTCAAATTTTCCATTTGAATTTTTTAAACTTATCCATCTTCAATCACAATTCCATTAATTCAAATCTGTAACAACCCGATATTTTCAACCATTCGCATCCACACATGTGGGACTTGAATTGTTAGAAATACCGTGTTGTAAATACAATTTGGCAAATCCCAGAATATACAGTAAATAAATAATCACAGAATCACAGACACAGAATCAGAATACTCACAGCGGAATTTAAGAATAACTTAGTTGTTCATGAAGCCACTATCAATAGTCTCAAACAAGTATAAAGTATATAGTCTTAAACCAAATATAGTTTGAAATCTCCACAGAAAATCTCAATATTAGATTGTCTTGATTACAAAGCCTAATAAGAACTGAACAGAAACTTGACGGCAGCTTGAAAAGAGACGATCAGCAAAAGTCCAAGCTCCGGAGGTGAAGTCTGAACTGAAACTCACGCTGACCCGAGCGTAAAATGAAACATAAACACTCGAGTCAGGACACACATACTTATACAGTGTAAGCTAATTCAAGTGTACTGTAATATAAAGCAGGTAACTTAAAGGATGCTTGGGACCGCCCATCCTCTAAGGATCCGTTAAACTATTTACTATGTAGTAATAATTTCGCTATTATAATAGTGTTTAATAGTAAAATAAACTTACTTTTAAGTAGCGTTAAGGAGTAACCCAATATTCCGCTTAACACAAATAATTCCAATAGTCTATACAGTACCATAATACCTCCTGATCGGGAGGCTACCAGAGTATACTCCATAGGTACGATAAAAATAGAAACTCACACAAGACGTGCTAGGGTAGGTGACACGGCACCACTAGGCAATGCCAGGGTAGATATACCAACTACGCTTATGGGTCGGTGGTAACGCGTGGCTGCTACTACCGCCCACTTCGAACAACACCCCCAAATCAAAGAAATCAAAAGTGGCCACCGAATCAATCCAAAAGTCAAGTATAATATCGAAGGGATGTGTCCGATCAAAGGTGCTACCTCAATTAACCCATTAATTGCTCATGTTTTAGCCACCTTATGCCAACTCACGGGAGTTGGGTCCACGTATTTACCTTAAAGGAAACGCCGCCACCATCCTACTTCATTCTGGAATCTCCACCGCGCACACGGTTGTCAAAGTGGTTTTCGGTATCGACAGAGAGTATGCCCATATCCGATCCCGGTCTCTTTGCCAACCAATCGTTATTATTACCCGTGGTTATAAATTTCAAAAATAGTTTATATTTAAACCAAATTACTTCATTTTAACTTTCAAAACTGAAGTTATTATATTTTCAAATCAAATATTCAAAAATCTCATTTCAGCCAACGACAACAGTTAACAAGTGCTACCGTAGCCCTTTTATTTATTCGGGTTTAGTTTTAAATTTTACAACCACAGCACTTACCAAGTACTGCAGTAGCCTTTAATTAATATTAACCTTCAGTTCATTTGCATCAACTACGACACTCACAAAGTGCAGTAATATCCCTTGCAACAGTATTTAAGTAAATTAAATTTTTGACTCAAATATAAATTTATCAATAATTTAACTTAAATTTAACTTATAAAATCATATGTCCACTTTTAAAATAGTCATTTAAATTTCTCAAAATTTATGATTTATATAAGGTAAATTTCACAAATAAATATCAACTTCTTAAGGCTTCACTTATTAAAGTCAAATCAAATGGTCTATTCTTTGCATTCAAAATTTACTTAATAATGAAATTTGATTTATCATTCCAAAATATAACTATTTTTCAATTTATTCCTTAACTTACCCATTTCCTTAAACTAAACTCCACTTCTCCTAAGTTTAGTTATATTCAAATTTTTATCTTATGTATTTATTTTATTAGCCATTTAATATAAAAAAATTTAAATAACACCTTATTTATCCATTTAAATTCAATTACATCAAATGTATTATACTTTATTCACTTAACTTGAATTTCATTCCTTTACAGAAATCAATTTCCAAAACAAATTTATATTCCACATTCCAACTTATCCATTTATTTCTTTATATACATAACTTGTATAAATCACTAAAAACATTTTAATTCATTTCAAATCAAAATAAAACTATACAAATTTAAATTACTTAAATTTATCCAGATATATATATATATATATATATATATATATATATATATATATATATAACCATGGGTCTGTATAATGTTTTCTACCGAGGTCATGTGGTACGGATAATATATCATTTCAATCCGTAATTTATAAAGAAAAATCTAGGTTCTATCATTTAAACCCGCAATCCCAAGTTAAATAAATAACTAAATAAATAAATAGATATTGTTTAGGCCTATCATTTTAGCCCGTAACGATTTAATTATACAGGGAACTTGTAGTGATAAACAGTAAATAAATAAATAGTATAACAGCTTAAATATAACAGTATAAAATATGACTGATGATGTGTCAAATTAATAACAGGGTTTTGAACATCATAAATTTATATCGCAGGAAAGAAAAAATAAAATATAAATATTCTACAATTATACTTGTTTTTAATTTACAGATCTATAAGTACGTTTGTCTGGTGAGAATACTCACCTCTCTGCTACTGAAGATTAGATTCAAAACTACTATAACCACACCAAAACAGCGTAGAAAGCACGATCAAATATTGAAAGATGAGACAAACTGATTTCGATCTTGAAACAAGATAAATAAATAAAACTGAGTACGCGAATTCCAATTATGGACAAAGCAAATTTTTAAATGAAATAAAATTGGGATGAGCTAAAAAAATGAAAATTGACTCAAATTGCTCGACCACTCCACCGCACGACTTGACCCATTAAAACAAAAGCTCAGCCTTCCCAATTATTTTTTCCAAATCAAAATTTGCAAAATAAATTTATACTCTATTTTTTTTTTATTTACCCTTTTTACAAAATATCATGATGTGTTAATAAAAAGGTGGCAAATCTTATGTGGGCAACATGCAATTCACGGTAGTGATACATAAAGGTGGCACATGCAATATTTATTTATTATATATTTTTTTTTCTTTTTTTCCTTTTGCTTTCTTTTTCTTTTTTTTCTTTTTTCTTTTTTTCTTTTTCTTTTTCTTGTTTTTTCTTTTTCTTTTTCCTTTTTTTTGCATTTTCTTTTCTCTGTTAGGAAACAAGTAAAATATCAAAATCTCCAAATCAAAACACATTTATACTGTTCCTACATATATCATATATCCTCATACGTATTGTTTCTAAATTTTAAAACACAGTTGACCAACAAAAAAAACGCGTACGGTCTGGAAATACTTCTTCCCTGAACACTCGCGTAAACAAAGATGTGGAATTATTTGAATTTTTTTAGGCTGGGCTAACCTTAGGTGGCGTACGCCTTTTATATTATATTTTTTTTCTCTTCAAACTGAAGTGTGCCTATACTCAAACAATTATGAAGTGATACAACATACAGGTGGCGATAAGATAAATATTCAAGTGCTAGGCCAAACTGCATCAGAGATGCTTGGCAATGCACGGCCAGATCGGAGAGGAGGGGAAAGAAGTTAGGCGTTTGTCATGCGGTGGAGCAGTTTGAACTGAACAAAGGAAAAAAACAAAAGAAGGAAATAAAGTTGTAGCCATTACCTGATGCTACTGATTCTCACGCACGCAAGGAAGAAGAGGAGAAATCAAATGCAGTGAATGATGGAATTTTTTGTGCACTGATTTATATATATAGCATAGGGTGCGCAAATCAAGGGAGGAAATTTGTTTTATTGGTAAACATTCGTACGTGTTAAATTAAGGAAGGAAATGCATTGATTTGATTGGAGCAATATTTGTAGTGGACATAAATTTTAATCAGTGGAGATTGCGTGAATTAAGGGGAAAGAAACGGTAAGCAAAATATGTTTAAACGGTAAGGAACATGAAATTTTGAACGTGTATAATCTAAAAGATGAAAACTTGCGGTGATTAAGGTAAATCAATAGGCAAGCATGGATTTTGCGTTGATTGAAAATAAGAAACGACAAGAATTTATTTGGCAAGCATTTGTACTCGTTTGAAATTATTAAGAAGAGAATGCGTTGATTAATAAAAAGAAACGGCAAGAATTTATTTGGCAAGCATTTGTACTCGTTTGAAATTATTAAGAAGAGAATGCGCTGATTAATAAAAAGAAACGGCAAGAATTTATTTGGCAAGCATTTGTGCTCGTTTGAAAATTTGGAAGTAAATGCGTTGATGAACTTTTCTTTTCTTTTTGAAAATGCAAAAATAAGATAAAGAGGGAAGGCATTCATAAAGGAGGCAAGAATTTATTAGAAACAAAATGGGATGCAATATAATTTTGAACGTGAGTTTTGAATTCTAGAGAAGTTGCGTGATTTAAGCCAAAGAAAATATGGCTAGAAACAATATTCATTTACCACTTAGAATTTTACGTCTACTGTTTAATTTATCCATTTATAGCTAAGGTAAAAATTAAAAATGCGTACTACAGACGCAACAATTTATGCCCAAATTTAAAACGAAAGTAACGTTTTTTACATTTATATGTTTAAAGAGTATCCATTAAATCCATACTATTTATACCACTAAATTAATCAAACGGGTATAAATGTGCAAATTAAAACACGCCTTTTTATAAAGCTTATTTATACACTATATTTTTTTCCAAATTTTATTGCTTAAATAAAACATGATTTTGCTTAAAAATTAGTTATTTATCATTTCAACAAAATAAACCAAATTTCCAATTAAAGTAAATCCTTAACCAAAGTCAAAATTTAAGAAATCTTATCCTTTAATTAAAAATTTGGGCAATGTTTTAATCAAATTCAAAAATTTAGATTTTTTTATATAATAAACCCCCAAAGTACTATAATTAAAATAATGAAATGTTTGTTAAAATTTTGGACTGTTACACTCTCCCCCACTCAGAACTTTTCGTCCTCGAAAAGGAAGAAGGTAGGGGAATAGAAACAACCTGAAAGAAAACTAAATTGAAACTCAAAATAGAATCATTAATCTAAACCATACAATTTAAATTTTAAATTAATAATTGATTTCATCTATTTAATTTCACTTAAGTTAAATTTTACTATTTCAAATTTCATTACTTCATCTTCCAATTATCGTAAAATAAAAATTTCTGAAATCATAAGTTCGAAAATCATTTGTTATACTCAAAAATGTGTTCAATAAATTAATATCTTTTTTTATTCCTAATTATAATTAATTTTATTTCTCCCTATATATTTTTATCATCTATGTTAAATATGTTTACACTTATTACAACTACTTAAATTTATTCTTAGTTCCTTTAACATCATTTTACATTGTAAATTATTCCATTACCTTTGTTAATCTTTTTATAACTAGAATTTAAGTGTATAACATTTATTATAACCACTTAAATTTTATTTATAAAATATTTTTATATTGTATATTATCCAATTACATTATTAACTTCTAAAACCAAGGAAAGTTATATTGAAATGAAATTAAGTATTATACAAATAAAACTTTCAAATTCAATTATCTCAAGTTGGAATCATTTATTCAAAAATTTGATTTTCTTTTTTTTATAATTGAAATTATTCCTCAAGATAAAATTTAAGAATTAAATTTTCGATTCCCTTCAAACCATTTAGAGATAAATAAATATATGTACATAATATGTCAAATCAAATTTAAATCAAATATCTATATATTATAAATCAAGTCTTATTTTAGAGATTCAAATCAATTAAATTCTTAAGGTAACACTGTAGCCAGACTGCAGAATGGTCTCTTCACTTCGAAACTCGAAAATGAATGTCGATGATATTGCAGTCATCACCGAAATTATTTCCTAGTGACAAAGAGAAGAGCACTGATATTAAAACTTTAAAATTCTTTGGAAACAAATTTCTATTCGAAAATAATTTAAACAATATATCCTTTTAAAACTTTAAACAGAAGGTTTAAAACCATTGGGAATTGAATTCTCAAGTTCTAGTTTTAAATTCATTTCTATTTCCATATTAATTTATAACCATTGTTTATAGTTCAATTATTTATATGAGATAAAACCCATGGTTTACAAAACCATAAATAAAATAAAAGACTATTATCTCTTGACAACTAGTTAAATTAATTATAAAATTCTGAAAATTATACTTATATATATAATATTAGATTTTTTTCCAAATACAAGAATAAATTTTCAAAACAAGGATAGAGATTCAAATTTTATGGACTCAAATCAAAGAGAATTTTGATTTAAAGATGAGTTGGAAATCAGAAGATCCGATGATTAAATAACAGAATAAGGAACTGGATAAGTTTATATAAATCGCGGGCAACCTTACCCGGGTCAACCGTGACTTAAAGAGTAAGATCGATGTGGATTTTTTTAGGGTAAATCTACATTCGATCTAAGGAGATAGACTTCGGAATAACCAAAGATACTAGCATCTAAACCGAGGATAAATATAAATCTCTGGTGAATCAATGCTAATTGTAAAGGAGTTTCACCCCTTTATTTGAATATTGGCGAGACCGCCAATTCACTATAAATATCATCTGAAGTGGAGTTATGGGATACTCCAGAATCGAAAGAAGATGAATAGTGAAGGACACAAATGAACTTTGGAACCGCAAGGAACGTTCCAAAATTCAAAGGAAATCGAATCAAAAGGAAGGGATTCAAACTTGAATGAAAGTGATTCTGTAAATCAAATTTACCATACATTCTAAGTTTTGCCTAGAACCAAAGCTCTGATACCAAATGTAAGAACCTGATATCTTCAACCATTCGCAACCACACATGTGGGACTTGAATTGTTTGAAATACCGCGTTGTAAATAAAATTTGGCAAATCTCAGGATATACAGTAAATAAATAATCACAGAATCACAGACACAGAATCAGAATACTCGCAGCGGAATTTAAGAACAACTTAGTGGTTCATGAAGCCACTATCAATAGTCTCAAGCAAGTATAAAGTACATAGTCTTAAACCAAATATAGTTTGAAATCTCCACAGAAAATCTCAATATTAGATTGTCTTGATTACAAATAATAAGAACTGAACAAAAACTTGACGGCAGCTTGAAAAGAGACAATCAGCAAAAGTCCAAGCTCCGGAGGTAAAGTCTGAACTGAAACTCAGGCTGACCCGAGCGTAAAATAAAACATAAACACTCGAGTCAGGACATACATACTTATATAGTGTAAGATAATTCAAGTGTATTGTAATATAAAGCAGGTAACTTAAAGGATGCTTGGGACCGCCATCCTCTAAGGATCCGTTAAACTATTTACTATGTAGTAATAATTTCGCTATCTTAATAGTCTCTAATAGTAAAATAAACTTACTTTTAAATAGCGTTAAGGAGTGACACAATATCCCCCTTAACACAAATAATGCCAATAGTCTATACAGTACCGTAATACCTCCTGATCGGGAGGATGCCAGAGGATACTCCATAAGTACGACACAAATAGAAACTCGTACAAGGCGCGCTAGTGTAACGACCCTAGATTTTGGCCCCGGTTATTTTAATAAATATTTAATCTGATTAGATGAAATGTAAACTGATCATATTAAAATGGATATAATTTTGGAGATAATTGCTATTTGTTTATATGGATTGATATTTTAAAAAGGGAATTGATTTGGAACATTTAAAAATTGAATCTCTTAATAATATTTATAATTAAATTTGTCTCATGTAATTAAATTAAAATACTTTACTTTGTTTACATCTGATAAATATACATATGAATAATAATGTTTGAAATTTAAATAAATCTCTTTATAATATTTATCTTACCAACAAATTAAAATACTTTCTTTTGTTAACATTTGATAGAAATATCTATAGATGATAATGTTTAAAATTAAATTCTAATTCTAGTAATATAAAATATAAATGTAAAATATGAGTCAAACTTATGTATATAATTTATATAAAATACAAATGAAAATAAATAAATAAAATAGGTATAAATGTAAGTAAATCATATTATACATAATTTAAATATTTTCAGCTAAAATACAAATAAAAATGAGTAAGTAAATTTATGAAATGTAACTTAAAAGTTGATAGTTAAAATACAAATAGAAAATAAAAATAAAAATGTAACTAAAAACAAGTATAAAAGTACAAAATACATAATAAAATTCGAGAGCAAAGTGTATGATAAAATGAAGCAAGAACACAAATATTTATAAAACAAATATCTTCATTCAAGACTAAATTTGTAAAATATAAACCTGACACAAATATTACATGAGAAGATAATAGGATAAATATTTACATAGAAAACACAATATCTTCATCCATAAACCAAATCTACCTGCAAGTATAAAATAACACCTGGCAAGATATGTATGTTATAGTTCAAGCTAGAAGCAATAAAGCAAATATTTATTAATAAGTAGCTTCTTATTCAAGCCAAAATTTTGACCTGCAGATTGTACACTTACATACAAATATTTTAAGCAGCCGAACATAATTATAATTATGTAAACATATTATACAACAAGCAATTAATATTATCTGCTCCAGCCTACATTTTGCCAATTCAGGAATATTTAGCAAATCTTTGTCATTTGCAGTAAATAAGGTCTGCCCATATCAGACAAATAATAACTACACCAGAAAGCAACTTCTTTTACACATCTATCATCTTCTATATATATGTTTACAACTGTTCTTTTTAGTTCGTTCACAAAAATAATGAGAAACTTGGTTACCTGAGAAAATTAAGAAAATAAAGTACCCAACTAAAATTTATTCAAAACAGAAACAGAAGAAAACAAGAGCAGGTTCAAGATAATTTCAATACAGGTCAAAACTCATGACAGTTCATGCTTCAGGTTCAAAGGCAGTGAATGTTCTTTGTTCTTGGATTATGCAAAGTGAGTAAACAAATTTTTAAAAGTTTTAAGCTGTTTAAAATCCGTTCAAATTTCATTGATAACATGGTTTGCTTCAGTATGCATATGAGTGTTCTTTGTTCAGGAATGTTGTTGGTGAGTAAATTTTTGATCCTAAATCAGTTTGAAATATCTGAGACTTGAACCTGATACATGAATGAGACCTTGCAGTTTAATGGTTTGAAATGATTCATATGTATGTTTAGAGGTAAATGGATGTGTATACGTGTTGTGATATGGCTAATTATCATCTCTGTTTATTTTACAGTGCCTTTCATCAAATAAACAGTCCATAATTTCATTTTTATTGGATTATAGGTTAGGATCTGAGAAAAGAAAAGGTTTAAAAATTTATATAGTTAATTTTAAAAGTAGTTCTAAATTAATATATAATGTAGTTATAAAAAAAGATTTTTGAAATCTACAGGTCTGATTATATCATAGGCTAAAATTAAGTGTCCTGAATTCTTGAATTAATCTTATCACATGATTCTAGATTGCTAATGATCAATTTAGAAACCAGAATCATGATTTTTAGCTTGGTAATCTCTGAGTTAATCGAAATTGAAGAATTTTGGGTTTTTAACCAATATCTGGCGATCGATGGTGATTTAGAGGTAGGGATTGTTGTCGAAGATGACCTAGGTGATGTGGATCACTGGAAAAATAGTTCGAGACCTTTCTGATGATCGGAGTTGCGTGGAGCGGCTAAACTAGGGCTTTTGTAGTTTGTTTTGTCGCGTTTAATGGCAAGGTGATCTCGTCTAACTTGAAGCATCGAGTTCGATTTCGGGTGATAAGATGGTTGCGTGGGTCGATGACGGGGTCGAGGTCTGAAGGATGAAGATTCCAGTCGCCTTGATCGTCAACGATGGGTGTTTGGGTCAATTGAGTTCGAATGCCTGCTGCTTTAAGATGCTCGATTTCGCATCACTAACTATTCGACGAAGCTGAGTGATAAAATCGTTGGTGTGGGTGGTTGTCGGTCTGAGGATGGTCATGGCATGGATCCTCGATGGTCAGAGCTCGATTACATGTGCACGCGTGTGCGCAGATATCTGGTAGGTTGAAGTTTGGAAGGGATGGCTTCGTCTTGTGTGCATGACCGCATATTCTTGTGATTAATTCGAAGCAGTGAGGATTCGTGGATTTGGCGCGTTGGATCTTGAAACTGTTGGGTACGTGAGAGAGTTACCTGATATTAAAGTTTGAACTTAAACTAAACTTAACCTAACTGGAAACAAAAAGAAAAAAAATTAAAAGAAGAAGAAGAAGGGGTTTCAGGGGATGGCTCGGGGGAGATTGCGTGCAAACCGAAGTTACACTCGAGACTTGTTAAGGGGAGACCTGGGATTTTTTTTGTAATTGCAGTAATGAACTTTCAAGATGAAGCTAAATGAAAACCTTTTTCATCAAGATTAATATTGAAATCTAAATAACTGTTAAATGGTTTTAAGTTAGAAGCTGGTTACATGTTTTAATTATTTTTCGTTAATACTTAACGATGTTTAAGCCTTAATTATTATTATTTTAATCAAGTAATTACAGTATAAGTTAAGTAATTACTTTAAGCTAGAAGTGTAACCGATTAACATTTAAGTTTGCAGTTAGTAGTAATTTGAGTTTCAAAATTTTAAAGAATTTTTTTAACTACTTGCAGGAAGTAATTAAGGATGTTTAAGTGATTGATAAATGAGTAATTAACAACTTAAGTCAGTAAATGAAGAATTAATAGTTAACTAATCAAATAATTTAAATATGAATTAATAGTTGATTAATTAAGTAATTTAATGAAGAATTAAGGATTTATAATTGATTAATTAAGTAATTAGTAGTTAGATAATTAAGTAATTAAGTTTCATTAATAAATATTTAAGGGTACTTAATTAATGAATAAGGAATAGTTAATTAAGTAATTAAAGTTAAATAGCTAGATTAAGAAGTAATTAATTAAATGATGAAATAAAATAATTAAGTAATTGAATAATTAAGTCTTAATAATTGATTAAGCAATGATTAATTAACTCAAATAATTTGAAATGAAATAGGTAATTAATTCTAAATTGAATTAATTATAAATAAGACTTAAAGATGACTTCTTACGGAATTGTTATATTGAATATCTGATTGTGATATCTATGTGATGATATTCTGTGATGGTCTGTGATATATTATGTTATATCTATGATGCTTGTATATGTTTTATTTGTGATAAATGCTATGTTAATTCAATTGTTGAATTTAAATTATTTAAACTGTTTAAGTTAATTAGACAACTTGGCCTTTAAAATGGCGTTCGGATTTCGATGAGACCGGGATCGAGTTTGCTATATTACAACATGATAGGGGGTTCTCGCTTCACGTTTGGTGGCGAACGGGAGACTCTTACCCCTACATGTCCCCGGGGGGGGGGGTTGGTTGCGAGTCGAGAGGCTGGCCGTAAAAGCAAACCCGAGGTACCAATGTATGCCACGATGGGGCTGGGATGGTTGAAAAGCCTACCAGTTGTGGCCGTTGTCGATGGTTGAAAAGCCTAGACTGTCACAGTTGGTATCAGAGCTTGGGTTGGTGATAACCTTGGCTCTTGTGGGAATTACTCATAGAATAGAGTCTGTAGTACTCTAAAATGGGTTTGAGTGTATTAATAGATATGAGCGCGTATTTGTTAGTGAATATAAAATTGATTTTATTTTGTGTTGACCTATCTGTTGAGTGTTTATGGATTCTGGTCGATGTGTGGGACGCCGTTTCATCGATAGAGATTTCTAAACTCTTAAACTAGGTAGACCGACACAGTATTATTTTTAAAAGTGGGTAGATGAAATAATTTTATCCAAAACTATATTTTGATATAAAAGAAATATTTTCCTAAAATTATTGTATATATTTGGATGTTTGGTGTTAATAATACAATTGAATGAAAAAAAAAATTAATTAAAATTCGAGTGGTTTATAACCAAATAAAATGGTCTAAGCATGGTTTTAATAAAAAGGAATATAACTAAAATTTGATTAAACTAGAATTTAGGTCCCGAAAATTTGAATGGTGTTTAAATGAATTTAAACAAAAGGATTTGGGAATTTAAAAATCTTAGGAATGTTTGAAATGTTTTTCCAAAGATTTGAAGGCAATAATGAAATATTGTTTTGGAAAATATTGTTGAATGGAAATTGTTTTGGGAAGAAATTGTGGAAGTAAGGAAGCATTGAACTCACTTCAGTCGTTAAAAAATAATCCTGATGATGATGGCCACATTATCATTTTTTATTTTCGAGTTTCTAAAGTGATGGATTGCTACCAAGATAGTTGGTTATGATATTGTTTGGGCTTGTTGGGTATACAAGTTGTTTTAGAAATTTCAAAAGGGAAAATTTGACTTGGTGAAAACAAGTGTTTGGAAATTGGAAAATTTGATTTGACATACCAGTGGGTATGTGAAGTTATCATTTCAAAATGGTTTTGGAAATGAAAACCGGGCAATTAAATTCTAAGAAATTCTATTTAATAATGTGAAAAGTTTAAATGGATAAACTATTGAACTTATAAAGTAAAGTTGAGATTAATAAGAAGAAATTAGGAATTTTAATTTGGGAATTAAAATTTAACTTAAGTAAATGAAAATGAAAAAAATATATTTATGTTTAACCTGAGATAAGTTAAGTAAAATTGAAATTGAACTTGAATTAAATTGGATTAAATTGAACTAAATTGAAAGGTGAAATGAAAATTTATACCTTAAGGTAGTAGGTGCTATGTATATAATCTGAAATTATGATTATAAGATGAAATGACCCAAATGAGTAATATAAACCTTTAAGTAAACAAATAAGTTTTGAGCTCATATATTGAGAAATAAATTTAAAAGGATGGTAAGTAGATAGATTTAACTGATGTTGAGTCGGAATAAAGTTGAATTCAATTGAGTTACAAATAATATTAAATGGAATAAAATTCTTACGTAAATAAATAAATGTAAACCAAGTAAGCCTTGAATTTGGTTAAAATAGAATTGGAATGAGTTGTAAACAAATCTATTCAAGCATAAATTGAATAACCTTATTATAAATAAATTCAATAATGAATTGTTAATGTAAATTAAAATTTAAGAATGGATAAAAGAATAAACTAATCAAATAGTAAATAGTTGGGATTTGATTTACGGAAAATCAAATCAAAGATTTAAATGAAAGTTTGTAACAACTCTGAGATTTTATAATTAATTTTCATCAAATGACGATTAAATTTGTTGCTAATTGCCGTTAAGTGTTTTAACAGTTGCAAATTCGTTTAGAAATTGATTAAAAATGTTGGTGGTCTTTGAAAAATTTAATCTTGTTCATGCTTTAATTGGGTCGTGATTATTATTAAGGGTTGATAACCCGTTCCCCTTTCTTTCATTTTTCTTTCATTCGAAAACCCTACACCGAATCAAACGAGAGAGATAATGGCGGCCACGTTTATTCTTCGTCGTCACCAAATTGAAACTAGGGCTTCGTGGAATCAAAGGCGCCAACTTCAACTGCTCGGTCGATGATCTCGTGCTCGGCACCTTCAGATTTCGTTGAAATCAAGGTTAGTGTTCATCACTCACATATAATCCGAATTCATAAATAGGTGATTTTGTGTTTCGGCCTTGAATTTTTGGTACCTGACTCCGGTCGTGATTTCTTGGCTTGTTTTGAGTTTTGCTGTTGATTCTGTTCTTGTTGTCTTTCGATGTTGAATTCTTGTGACTATGCTGATTTGGAGTTGACTTCGACTTGTTTTGTTGTGTGAACTTCTGGCTTCCTGTTGCTCATTAATTCCGGTAGCTTAAACTTGTTGGAATTTTCTATGCCTTGTCGGGTTCGTTGGTTCATATATACACCTGACATCGCCTTTGCAATTGCTTTGTGTATTGATATCGGCCATTATGCACTTGTTTTACTTGAGGCTTTGACTTTGTATGCTCTGCATATACTCTCTGATACATGCATATTTGTTTGAACAGTAAACTGGGTTTGATTTTCGTGTTCACTACCTTGGTGCTCGACCAGTTCACTGTCGAGTTTTGCATTGGACATTGTGCATTTCTACACCTTATTGAGTCTGATTCTTGCATTTCCCAGTTTCATAGTTGCATTCCATGTATATATGTGTATAACTGAGCTCACCTGTATTGTCCTTGTAGTCTTTATTCCACCTTGATCTAGTAGTTGCTGTCATGACTTGATGTTGATTACTTGTTGCCTCTTGCAGTTTTGTTTTTGCATGTTTACGACTTGGTTGAAGTTGTTGGTTCAGTTCATACTTACTTCGACTCGTGTATGCTTCTGATTTGTATAAGACATTTCTATTTGCGTCTGCACTGTGTATTCGAGTCTGATTCATATATTTAAATTTTATTGTCACATTCAATAAGACATTTCTATTTGTTTCTACACTGTGTAATCGAGTCTGATTCATGTAATCTTGTTGAAGTTGTTGAACTAGTGTGCTTGTGGTTTTTTGTATCAATTCATCACACTTGAATTGCATTTGAGTTGCTTTACAAACCCATCTTCTTGCTTGTTACTACTATGTGCATGCCTGAGCTTCCATGTATATAATGTATACACATGTATATGTATATATGTGAGTACTGTCACGGTTGTATTTCCATTGATATGCTTCCTTGTTTTGAACTTGATGTAAGTATTCCTAGTTTGAGTATTCTAGTGTTTCATGATATTGCCTGCATCCTTGTTTGTACCTATTTATTGTGGTTTCGGTTGCTTTATTCATCCTTGCTAATACATTTTAGTTGCTGGCACTATAACCTGAAATAATAGTTGTCACTGGGCTTGTAGTTTGATACACTCGTTTTCCTTGAACTAATTTCGAATAAGTATGAACTGTGAACATGTTGTATCACAAGTCTGGTCTTGTATGTTGCACTGTGTTCCTATGTTCACTTATTCTGCATTAATCTCTTGCACCTATGTATGTCTGACCGTGCACCATGTTGTGTGCATTTGCCCTGAGTATCATTTTACAGAAGATTTGATTTTAGAAACTATGGTCGAGGCTTGATTTTATGTCTTGGCCATCTCATGTGAATATACACCTGTGTTGAATCCAGCTTAAACGCTCGGGTTTGACCTTGTGCTAGCATTGCAAATTTATTTGAATTGCAATTGAGTTGAACCTGATTTTCCTTGGGTTTGACCTTATGCTCGTTTGTGAATTTTCGTTGTGTACATCATAACTGTTGTGGCAGGGCAGTGCACGCAAGCGTGAACTGCAGCCACACGGAATTGAGTTTTTGGGTACATCATCACTGTTGTGGCAAGGCAGTGCACGCAAGCGTGAACTGCAGCCACACGGTATGGCTTTTATGATATTCTATTTTGTTTTGATTTATTGATCTCTTGCATATTCCATATGCTGAAGTGGCGAGGCAGTGCACGCGTGCGTGTACTGCAGCCCTACAAGAATTAATATTTTAATTGATATTTCAATGGTTTGAACTGTTTTGTTTATTCAATTCAATATTCTGAATTGTATTCTGATTTGGTTTAATTTGCTGATTTGTTGTTTAACACTGTTACATGTTATGTTTATCGTTATCTGGTATCTTTATTTGAGGATCGGATAGACAAGATTTATTGTGACTGTCGTCTATTCATTATTTAATTATTATTGCTTCTATGCACTAATAACTGAGTTTGAATTAGACTGACTCGCGTATTATTTTCTTTTGAATTTAATAATCGGGTCAGACCCGAGTTATTTCAGGTTGTAGATATCTTGCTTTGGGTTGTTGTTTGAGCTATGAAGACTTTTCTTATCTTTTGGGAGTAGTCGTGTCATAGTATAGGTTGATATGTATTCATGTATATTAGTCGATAATGTACTTGTATATGTAACTTCCTGATTTCCGTTGTGGTAATTCCTGATTATCGTTTTTGATAGTTAGATATTGTGACTTGTGTTTTCTAATTATCTTTGTTGATAATTAGATTTGCTGATTTTGCTGTCTTCTAATTATCGTATCGGTAATTAGATATTGCTGTTTTGTGATTTCTGTATTCTGATTATCTAATTGATAATTAAATTTTGTAGAGAATTTGTGAATTTGATTTATGAAATTAAAAGATTTCTTTGGTGTTTATATTGTACTACGCCGGTGTACCGGCTCAAATTTTTTTTCTATTCATGACGTTTTCCATGTCTTCCAATTATGAAAATGCCTTAGGGATTTCCGATTTTTATTCTTGAGCAACCTTCTATTCACATCATTGCTTCGGGGGTGTAGCACCTTCGAAATAAAGATGTTTCTCTTGCGGAAGTTCAATGGTTCTCAAATCCTAAGGATTGCACTTAGGAATCCAGAGAATTCATCGAGCAAACACGTTCAGGCTTACTCTTTCAAGCTCTTCATGGTGAATTTCTTATTCCAAATTTCTTCATCTTGTGATGCTGTTCTTTATGGTTGTTACCTTTTGTCCATTTATTCCTTATGATGGCGAGGACACAATTTCTTCAAGAAGGGGAGTCTGTAACAACCCTCAGATTTTATAATTAATTTTCGTCAAATGATGATTAAATTTGTTGCTAATTGCCGTTAAGTGTTTTAATCAGTTGCAAATTCGTTTAGAAATTGATTAAAAATCTTGGCCATGCTTTAATTGGGCCGTGATTATTATTAAGGGTTGATAACCCGTTCCCCTTTCTTTCATTTTTCTTTCATTCAAAAACCCTACACTGAAACAAACGAGCGAGATAATGGCGGCCTCGTTTATTCTTTGTCGTCCCCAAATTGAAACTAGGGGTTCGTGGAATCAAAGGCGCCGACTTCAACTGCTCGGTCGATCGATGATCTCGTGCTCGGCACCTTCAGATTTCGTTGAAATCAAGGTGAGTGTTCATCACTCACATCTAATCCGAATTCATAAATAGGTGATTTTGTGTTTCGGCCTTGAGTTTTTGGTACCTGACTTCGGTCGTGATTTCTTGGCTTGTTTTGAGTTTTGCTGTTGATTCTGTTCTTGTTGTCTTTCGATGTTGAATTCTTATGACTATGCTGATTTGGAGTTGACTTCGACTTGTTTTGTTGTGTGAACTTCTGGCTTCCTGTTGCTCATTAATTCCGGTAGCTTAAACTTGTTGGAATTTTCTGTGCCTTGTCGGGTTCGTTGGTTCATATATACACCTGACATCGACTTTGCAATTGCTTTGTGTATTGATATCGGCCATTATGCACTTGTTTTACTTGAGGCTTTGACTTTGTATGCTCTGCATATACTCTCCGATACGTGCATATTTGTTTGAACTGTTAACTGGGTTTGATTTTCGTGTTCACTGCCTTGGTGCTCGACCAGTTCACTGTCGAGTTTTGCATTGGACATTGTGCATTTCTGCACCTTATTAAGTCTGAGTCTTGCATTGCCCAGTTTCATAGTTGCATTCCATGTATTTATGTGTATAGCTGAGCTCACTTGTATTGTCCTTGTAGTCTTTATTCCACCTTGATCCAGTAGTTGCTGTCACGACTTGATGTTGATTACTTGTTACCTCTTGCAGTTTTGTTTTTGCATGTTTACGACTTGGTTGAAGTTGTTGGTTCAGTTCATACTGTACTTCGACTCGTGTATGCTTCTGATTTGTATAAGACATTTCTATTTGCGTCTGCACCGTGTATTCGAGTCTGATTCATATATTTAAATTTTATTGTCACATTCAATAAGACATTTCTATTTGTGTCTGCACTGTGTAATTGAGTCTGATTCATGTAATCTTGTTGAAGTTGTTGAACTACTGTGCTTGTGGTTTGCTGTATCAATTCATCACACTTGAATTGCATTTGAATTGCTTTCCAAACCCATCTTCTTGCTTGTTACTACTATGTGCACGCCTGAGCTTCCATGTATATAATGTATACATATGTATATGTATATATGCGAGTACTGTCACGGTTGTATTATCTATGTATTTCCATTGATATGCTGCCTAGTTTTGAACTTGATGTAAGTATTCTTAGTTTGAGTGTTCTAGTGTTTCATGCTATTGCCTACATCCTTGTTTGTACCTATTTATTGTGGTTTCGGTTGCTTTATTCATCCTTGCTAATACATTTTAGTTGCTGGCACTATAACCTGAAATAATAGTTGTCACTGGGCTTGTAGCTTGATACACTCGTTTTCCTTGAACTAATTTCGGATAAGTATGAACTGTGAGCATGTTGTATCACAAGTCTGGTCTTGTATGTTGCACTGTGTTCCTATGTTCACTTATTCTGTATTAATCTCTTGCACCTATGTATGTCTGACTGTGCACCATGTTGTGTGCATTTGCCTTGAGTATCATTTTATAGAAGATTTGATTCTAGAAACTATGGTCGAGGCTTGATTTTATGTCTTGGCCATCTCATGTGAATATACACCTGTGTTGAATCCAGCTTAAACGCTTGGGTTTGACCTTGTGCTAGTTATTGCAAATTTATTTGAATTGCAATTGAGTTGTACCTGATTTTCCTTGGGTTTGACCTTATGCTCGTTTGTGAATTTTCGTTGTGTACATCATTACTGTTGTGGCAGGGCAGTGCACGCAAGCGTAAACTGCAGCCACACGAAATTGAGTTTTTGGGTACATCATCACTGTTGTGGCAAGGCAGTGCACGCAAGCGTGAACTGCAGCCACACGGTATGGCTTTTATGATATTCTATTTTGTTTTGATTTATTGATCTCTTGCATTTTCCATATGCTGTAGTGGCGAGGCAGTGCACGCGTGCGTGTGCTGCAGCCCTACTCGAATTAATATTTTAATTGATATTTCAATGGTTTGAACTGTTTTGTTTATTCAATTCAATATTCTGAATTGTATTCTGATTTGGTTTAATTTGCTGATTTGTTGTTTAACACTGTTACGTGTTATATTTATCGTTATCCGATTTCTTTATTTAAGGATCGGATAGACGAGATTTATTGTGACTGTCGTCTATTCATTATTTAATTATTATTGCTTCTGTGCACTAATAAATGAGTTTGAATTAGACTGACCCGCGTATTATTTTCTTTTGAATTTAATACTCGGGTCAGACCCGAGTTATTTCAGGTTGTAGGTATCTTGCTTTGGGTTGTTGTTTGAGCTATGAAGACTTTTCTTATCTTTTGGGAGTTGTCGTGTCATAGTATAGGTTGATATGTATTCATGTATATTAGTCGATAATGTACTTGTATATGTAACTTCCTGAGTCGACAGTTGTAGTTGTATTATATGTTCTATGTCAAATGTATTGTAACTGACATCAGTTATATATATGAGAATTTTCTGTTTTATCTGTGTTCCGCATTTATTGATATTATCCGTGTTATTATTATATCTACTATCCTAAACTATTATGAACCATCGTAGTTCATTTTATACTGGAATTGGGGTATGTCGATCGGAGAAAATAAATCAGAGATGAAAAATGAAAGAACATATATATATTTATATACCACTCCTATCGCGATAACCAATACTAGTGTAAGGCCTAACTACAGATGGCCGTTCCTCAACAGCCTTATTCTCCGCGCTAATTGACAGTATTACACCGTAGTGTTCTTGGCTAGCGTGGGTATAGAGGTGGGGCGTCACAGCTTGGTATCAGAGCCTGGGGTTTAGGACAAATATAAAACATAACTCAGATGGAACATGTGTTACAACTATTTGTCGATGTTTTATCTCTCATCTTTGCCTATGATTATCTTTGCTTTTTAGGTATGAATTCCTAACGTTTATTCATGTGCATTTGATTTTGATTTCGTGAAAGTATTTTGGCTTCGGCCTCCGTTTGCTTTGCGAACTCAAGTTGAGTTTTTGATGATGAGGATTTTGTTCTTGTGTTTTCGGCTTTGAATTGATTTAGCCGATGTTGATTTTGTTCGAATCTCAGCGATTTTGAACTTGATATTTTGTGTTTTCCTCGGCTTGATTTCCATTCGACTTCGGTCACTTTGTTTTCATGAAATTTCTAGTTTCTTGATTTCCAAGACTCTGACTTTGTTTGCCGTTGAATTCTTTGATGAGGATGTTGATTCGTTTTGTACTCGATTGTGGCCAATAATCGTTGACTTCGACATTGACTTGATTTTTTTTATTCTTGTTGAAGTCATTTATGCGTTTATGCTCGTTTTGCTCTGTTTTTCCAATTGTTAATCGATTCTCCTTTTCCGATTAGTTGTTATCACTTATGTTGACTTTGACAATTCTATTTCTGGAATTTTTGAGTATTTCTACTTTGACGGATTTGGAATCGAATTCTTTGGATTTTATTCACGTCTTCGAATGTGAATTTTAGTGAATTGATTTGGTTTCTAAATTTAATCGATTCTTGTTAATTCCCCGATTTGTTGCTATCATTTATTAGCAACTTTGATGACATTTTCTTCGGGATTTTCGTGAACATACCTTTTGAAGAACTTAGTATCGATTTCTTTGGATTCTATTCACATCTTTTTTGAGATTGTGAATTCTTATGATATGAAACGCTTGAGTTCTTGTGATTGATTGTTTCTACAATCATTTTTGAGATTGTCACTTTAAAAATATAAAGGTTTTCTACACTAGTAGTAAATATCAAACCCTTTTCTCCAAATGATTTCAAAACTATTTTACTACAAAGCTCTTTTCCTAAACTGTTTTCCAATCTATTAGTATATACTAACCTTTATTTCACTCGTATAAGAAATCTAATTAAACGGCTTAGCAAAACGTGTGGTATGAAACGCTTGAGTTTACTTCGCCGGTTAATTCTTGGACTTATTCGATTGAATCTTTTGTGACAATTTTCTAGTGAAGATCTACAGTTTGTTCGTAAATATTTGAGTTAAGCAAGTGGTCATGGGACATGAGGCTAAACTTTTATATTTACTAGCTTAGTGTAATTGACACTTCTTGTAGATCATGACGATCATTTTATGATTTAGACTAGCAATTGTGCGATGTCTCTTTGTTTGCTTTCTGGTTAGGCTAGACACTATTTGTGTGATTCCATTACACAAACCTTTTTGCTTTTTGGTTAGCCTAGACACCATTTGTGTGATTCCGCTCACACATATCTTTTTGCTTTCTGGTTAGGCTAGACACGATTTGTGTGATTCCATTCACACATACCTTTTTGCTTTTTGTTTAGCCTAGACACCATTTGTGTGATTCCACTCACACATATCTCTTTGCTTTCTGGTTAGGCTAGACACCATTTGTGTGATTCCACTCACACATACGTTTTTGCTTTTTGGTTAGCCTAGACATCTTCTGCGTGATTCCACTCACACATACTTTCTTTTTGTTGCGAGGTTAGACTAGACACCACTTGTGTGATTCCACTCACACATACCTTTTTGATTTTTGGTTAGTCTAAACCTCATCTGGGTGATTCCGACTCACCCATATAGGGTAGCTCCCCACGGTCTTCGGACCATTCGTGTGTCAAAATTAAATGGTTGGCCACCATGAGATAGCGTCTCGCTTTGCGTTACACGTGTTGGTGAGTTTTCATGCTTACGTGTAGGTGAGTTTCCATGCTCCCGTTCTCGCTTTGCGTTACACGTGTTGGTGAGTTTTCATGCTCACGTGTAGGTGAGTTTCCAGCTCCCGTTCTCGCTTTGCATTACACGTGTTGGTGAGTTTTCTTGCTCACGTGTAGGTGAGTTTTCATGCTCACGTTCTCGCTTTGCGTTACATGTGTTGATGAGTTTTCATGCTCACGTGTAGGTGAGTTTTCATACTCCCATTTGAGTTTTCATACTCCTATTTGAGTTTTCATACTCTAATTTTGTGATTTATGGATTTCTTGTGTAGTCTTCTGGAACTTGTGCTTCACCAATTTTCGTGATTTCTATTGATAAGTTTTATCAATTTTTGTGCATTGGTGAATTCGTGTGTCATTGACTTGTTATGAATACAAGTTTAGGGTAAGATACCCCTTTCTATCTTTGAGAAGATTCTTGTGACATTTTTGATGAATTAAAATTCACTGGTATTATGTTTTAATGCCAATTATTTTGATGAGATTTTGACGTATAAAAATTATTGTCGCTTTGACTTCAGTAACCGTCAATTTTAAAATGGATTTTCAAGCGGTTATCCCGCAATGCTTATTTTGTTGTTCGTTTTTACGGTACTTTGAGAAGTGCAATTTCCTTGTCGAAGTTGCTACTGATGTTGCTATTTTAATCACGTGTTTTAAAAATTGTTTCAAAATAAAAATTAAAATTGTTTTCAAAATTTTTACAGTTTACGCTTTCAAAAGAATGAGGAAGCGATTTAAACGTTTCAGCAAAATCGAGGACTATGACCCCTTTCTTTTACCGATTCGTTTAATTTCGGACTTGTCCGTTTGAGAACGTAAAATGTTATTTATTTAAAATACACAATTTTGCACTTTCAAGGAAATGATGAAGTAAATTAAACGATTTAGTAAAACTCGCGGTTATGGGACATGTGCGTTTGCTATTTCGGTTAATTCCGGACTCGTTAATTGAAATATTTGTGATTTCTGATTATCGTTTTTGATAATCGGATATTTGTGATTTCTGATTTTTCGTTTTTGATAATCAGATATTTGTTGTTTCTGATTATCGCTTGTGATAATCTAATATTTGAGATTTAATTATCGTTTGTGATAATTAAAAATTTGTTGGTTTAATTATCGTTGTGATAATTAAATATTTGTGATTTAAGATTTGATTATCAATTGTGATAATTAAATATTCGTTGAGTTGTGATTTCTGATTATCGTTTTTGATAATCAGATATTTGTTGTTTTTGATTATCGCTTATGATAATTAGATATTTGAGATTTAATTATCGTTTATGATAATTAAATATTTGTGATTTAAGATTTGATTATCGTTTTGATAATTGAATATTTGTTGATTTGAAATTTGATTTCCGTTGTGGTAATTCCTGATTATCGTTTTTGATAGTTGGATATTGTGACTTGTGTTTTCTAATTATCTTTGTTGATAATTAGATTTGCTGATTTTGCTGTCTTCTAATTATCGTATCGGTAATTAGATATTGCTGTTTTGTGATTTCTGTATTCTGATTATCTAATTGATAATTAAATTTTGTAGAGAATTTGTGAATTTCATTTATGAAATTAAAAGATTTCTTTGGTGTTTATATTGTACTACGCCGGTGTACCGGCTCAAATTTTTTTTCTACTCATGACGTTTTCCATGTCTTCCAATTATGAAAATGCCTTAGGGATTTCCGATTTTTATTCTTGAGCAACCTTCTATTCACATCATTGCTTCGGGGGTGTAGCACCTTTGAAATAAAGATGTTTCTCTTGCGGAAGTTCAATGGTTCTGAAATCCTAAGGATTGCACTTAGGAATCCAGAGAATTCATCGAGCAAACACGTTCAGGCTTACTCTTTCAAGCTCTTCATGGTGAATTTCTTATTCCAAATTTCTTCATCTTGTGATGCTGTTCTTTATGGTTGTTACCTTTTGTCCATTTATTCCTTATGATGGCGAGGACACAATTTCTTCAAGAAGGGGAGTCTGTAACAACCCTCAGATTTTATAATTAATTTTCGTCAAATGATGATTAAATTTGTTGCTAATTGCCGTTAAGTGTTTTAATCAGTTGCAAATTCGTTTAGAAATTGATTAAAAATCTTGGCCATGCTTTAATTGGGCCATGATTATTATTAAGGGTTGATAACCCGTTCCCCTTTCTTTCATTTTTCTTTCGTTCAAAAACCCTACACCGAAACAAACGAGCGAGATAATGGCGGCCTCGTTTATTCTTTGTCGTCCCCAAATTGAAACTAGGGGTTCGTGGAATCAAAGGCGCCGACTTCAACTGCTCGGTCGATCGATGATCTCGTGCTCGGCACCTTCAGATTTCGTTGAAATCAAGGTGAGTGTTCATCACTCACATCTAATCCGAATTCATAAATAGGTGATTTTGTGTTTCGGCCTTGAATTTTTGGTACCTGACTTCGGTCGTGATTTCTTGGCTTGTTTTGAGTTTTGCTGTTGATTCTGTTCTTGTTGTCTTTCGATGTTGAATTCTTATGACTATGCTGATTTGGAGTTGACTTCGACTTGTTTTGTTGTGTGAACATCTGGCTTCCTGTTGCTCATTAATTCCGGTAGCTTAAACTTGTTGGAATTTTCTGTGCCTTGTCGGGTTCGTTGGTTCATATATACACCTGACATCGACTTTGCAATTGCTTTGTGTATTGATATCGGCCATTATGCACTTGTTTTACTTGAGGCTTTGACTTTGTATGCTCTGCATATACTCTCTGATACGTGCATATTTGTTTGAACTGTAAACTGGGTTTGATTTTCGTGTTCACTGCCTTGGTGCTCGACCAGTTCACTGTCGAGTTTTGCATTGGACATTGTGCATTTCTGCACCTTATTAAATCTGAGTCTTGCATTGCCCAGTTTCATAGTTGCATTCCATGTATTTATGTGTATAGCTGAGCTCACTTGTATTGACCTTGTAGTCTTTATTCCACCTTGATCCAGTAGTTGCTGTCATGACTTGATGTTGATTACTTGTTACCTCTTGCAGTTTTGTTTTTGCATGTTTACGACTTGGTTGAAGTTGTTGGTTCAGTTCATACTTACTTCGACTCGTGTATGCTTCTGATTTGTATAAGACATTTCTATTTGCGTCTGCACTGTGTATTCGAGTCTGATTCATATATTTAAATTTTATTGTCACATTAATAAGACATTTCTATTTGTTTCTGCACTGTGTAATCGAGTCTGATTCATGTAATCTTGTTGAAGTTGTTGAACTAGTGTGCTTGTGGTTTTTTGTATCAATTCATCACACTTGAATTGCATTTGAGTTGCTTTACAAACCCATCTTCTTGCTTGTTACTACTATGTGCATGCCTGAGCTTCCATGTATATAATGTATACACATGTATATGTATATATGTGAGTACTGTCACGGTTGTATTATCTATGTATTTCCATTGATATGCTTCCTTGTTTTGAACTTGATGTAAGTATTCCTAGTTTGAGTATTCTAGTGTTTCATGATATTTCCTGCATCCTTGTTTGTACCTATTTATTGTGATTTCGGTTGCTTTATTCATCCTTGCCAATACATTTTAGTTGCTGGCACTATAACCTGAAATAATAGTTGTCACTGGGCTTGTAGTTTGATACACTCGTTTTCCTTGAACTAATTTCGAATAAGTATGAACTGTGAGCATGTTGTATCACAAGTCTGGTCTTGTATGTTGCACTGTGTTCCTATGTTCACTTATTCTGCATTAATCTCTTGCACCTATGTATGTCTGACCGTGCACCATGTTGTGTGCATTTGCCCTGAGTATCATTTTACAGAAGATTTGATTTTAGAAACTATGGTCGAGGCTTGATTTTATGTCTTGGCCATCTCATGTGAATATACACCTGTGTTGAATCCAGCTTAAACGCTCGGGTTTGACCTTGTGCTAGCATTGCAAATTTATTTGAATTGCAATTGAGTTGAACCTGATTTTCCTTGGGTTTGACCTTATGCTCGTTTGTGAATTTTCGTTGTGTACATCATTACTGTTGTGGCAGGGCAGTGCACGCAAGCGTGAACTGCAGCCACACGGAATTTAGTTTTTGGGTACATCATCACTGTTGTGGCAAGGCAGTGCACGTAAGCGTGAACTGCAGCCACACGGTATGGCTTTTATGATATTCTATTTTGTTTTGATTTATTGATCTCTTGCATATTCCATATGCTGAAGTGGCGAGGCAGTGCACGCGTGCGTGTACTGCAGCCCTACAAGAATTAATATTTTAATTGATATTTCAATGGTTTGAACTGTTTTGTTTATTCAATTCAATATTCTGAATTGTATTCTGATTTGGTTTAATTGGCTGATTTGTTGTTTAACACTGTTACATGTTATATTTATCGTTATCTGATATCTTTATTTGAGGATCGGATAGACGAGATTTATTGTGACTGTCGTCTATTCATTATTTAATTATAATTGCTTCAATGCACTAATAACTGAGTTTGAATTAGACTGACTCGCGTATTATTTTCTTTTGAAATTAATAATCGGGTCAGACCCGAGTTATTTCAGGTTGTAGAGATCTTGCTTTGGGTTGTTGTTTGAGCTATGAAGACTTTTCTTATCTTTTGGGAGTAGTCGTGTCATAGTATAGGTTGATATGTATTCATGTATATTAGTCGATAATGTACTTGTATATGTAACTTCCTGAGTCGACAGTTGTAGTTGTATCATATGTTCTATGTCAAATGTACTGTAATGACATCAGTTATATATATGAGACTTTTCTCTTTTATCTCTGTTCCGCATTTATTGATATTATCCGTGTTATTTTATGTCTACTGTCCTAAACTATTATGAACCATCATAGTTCATTTTATACTGGAATTGGGATATTTCGATGGGAGAAAATAAATCAGAGATGAAAAATAAAAGAATATATATATTTCTATACCACTCCTATCGAGATAACCAATACTAGTGTAAGGCCTAACTACTGATGGCCGCTCCTCAACAGCCTTATTCTCCGCGCTAATTGACATCATTACACCATAGTGTTCTTGGCTAGCGTGGGTATAGAGGTGGGGCGTCACAAAGTTGGTGGAATAGAATAAACTTAAGTTATTGGGTGGAACAGTTTGAAGAAAATTGTGAGATGGTTAATTTAGAATATGGATTGTCAAGTTTAATGAAATGGTTTGGAATCAAACTTGTAGGAATGAAAGAAAATGCAGTTTAAAGATTGTGAATAAATTGAGATGGAATCAATTTAAAATTTGTTATAAAGCTTAAGTAATTATTTGTTCACAATGATATTGTCAAATTGCATATGAAAATGGGTCGTTCGAAGTAAACAAGATTAGATAAAATTCTATGAATTATTAGAAGCGAAATAGGATGATTTTCAATGTGAGTTTGTTTTGCTTAAATGAATTAAATATAAGCAAGTAAGTTATAAATCACTTTAACTGAAGAGAATGATTTGAGAATTGGTTAGAATTAATTGTGATAAGGATTGAAACCTTACATATGTGCTTATGAAAATATGTAATGCTAAACAAAAGAAATTCAAACTTTAGCAACAAAATGATTTCAAATTGGAAATTGAAATAAACTAGTGGATGAAACCAAATTTAAAAATAATGATAAAAATCGGTTATAAATGGAAGATAGTCAATAAAATGCAATATTCAGATTTGAAGATAAATTGAATTCACATGAAATTGGAAATTCATGTTTAAAATAAGAGGATATAAAGGTTAAGTGGTAGAGTAATAAAATAAGAGTATATATACATAACGCTTATATTAAACTTAAGAAACGAACGGTGAAATTCTTAAGTAAATTTGATATTGAGAAAATTATTCCAAGTGGATAGAAATAAAAATAATGTGAATAAAATAAAATTGATATAGTTGATAATAAATGGATATAAATACGTAGGATGAACGTATATTATTTTATTCGCATGACAATTTGATCCAGATTCGAGCACAGAATTTCGAGATAGTTATATCGATCCGAGTTAGGATTTTTCACTCGATTTTCAACGACGAACCATGGATATGGATTTTGATTGATTCTAGAAATTCTCTATCATAGTTATGGCTATGCAAGGGAAATGACAGTTTCTGGTCAAGAAACCAGATCTGAGTCCGTACTAGGAAGTCGAGTGAACGATATTAGTTCGGAAGAGAAATTGTGTGATCGAGCGAGCGATCGGATTTGATATTGCGTACGAATGGTATATGTACATCGTACGGGCTTGATTGAATAGATATTGAAATTCTGTAAAGAAGTCAATAAAATTTGGTGTAGATTTCAGAATTGAATTGCCAGAGTGGATATCTGGAATTTATTGTGTATTCCGTATATCCCATCTTAGAAATTTATTCATGATTCATCATTAGTTGTTAAACCGGTAGTTCATGAATTTGGAAGTCGAATCAAATTTGACTATGGTATGGAATCCAATTCGGATTGTTGATCATCGAGAGACAACTCTGGATAGTTTTGGGAAAGCTTATCCGGATTTGTGTTCAGATAAGTAGTGATGTTTGTTAGGATAGGCCGTTTGGTTGTTTGTTAATGTATGAATGATATGTATGTTTGAATGACTGGTATAACAGCTTTTAAGTTATCTTTGATTTAAATTTCGGGGACGAAATTCTTTTAAGGGGGGAGGAATGTAACGACCTTGGATTTTGGCCCCGGTTATTTTAATAAATATTTAATCTGATTAGATGAAATGTAAACTGATCATATTAAAATGGATATAATTTTGGAGATAATTGCTATTTGTTTATATGGATTGATATTTTAAAAAGGGAATTGATTTGGAACATTTAAAAATTGAATCTCTTAATAATATTTATAATAAAATTTGTCTCGTGTAATTAAATTAAAATACTTTACTTTGTTTACATCTGATAAATATACATATGAATAATAATGTTTGAAATTTATGTAAATCTCTTTATAATATTTATCTTATACCATCAAATTAAAATACTTTCTTTTGTTAACATTTGATAGAAATATCTATAGATGATAATGTTTAAAATTAAATTCTAATTCTAGTAATATAAAATATAAATGTAAAATAAGAGTCAAACTTATGTATATAATTTAAATAAAATACAAATGGAAACAAATAAATAAAATAGGTATAAATCTAAGTAAATCATATTATACATAATTTAAATATTTTTAGCTAAAATACAAATAAAAATGAGTAAGTAAATTTTTGAAATGTAACTTAAATGTTGATAGTGAAAATAAAAATAGGAAATAAAAATAAAAATGTAACTACAAACAAGTATAACAGTACAAAATACATAATAAAATTCAAGAGCAAAGTGTATGATAAAATGAAGCAAGAACACAAATATTTATAAAACAAATATCTTCATTCAAGACTAAATTTGTAAAATATAAACCTGACACAAATATCGCATGAGAAGATAATAGGATAAATATTTACATACAAAACACAATATCTTCATCCATAAACCAAATCTACCTGCAAGTATAAAATAACACCTGATAAGATATGTATGTTATAGTTCAAACTAGAAGCAATAAAGCAAATATTTATTAATAAGTAGCTTCTTATTCAAGCCAAAATTTTAACCTGCAGATTGTACACTTACGTAGAAATATTTTAAGCAGCCGAACATAATTATAATTATGTAAACATATTGTACAACAAGCAATTAATATTATCTGCTCCAGCCTACATTTTGCCAATTCAGGAATATTTAGCAAATCTTTGTCATTTGCAGTAAATAAGGTCTTCCCATATCAGACAAATAATAACTACACCAGAAAGAACCTTCTTTTACACATCTATCATCTTCTATATGTATGTTTACAAATGTTCTTTTTAGTTCGTTCACAAAAATAATGAGAAACTTGGTTACCTGAGAAAATTAAGAAAATAAAGTACCCAAACTCAAATTTATTCAAAACAGAAACAGAAGAAAACAAGAGCAGGTTCAAGATAATTTCAAAACAGGTCAAAACTCATGACAGTTCATGCTTCAGGTTCAAAGGCAGTGAATGTTCTTTGTTCTGGGATTATGCAAAGTGAGTAAACAAATTTTTAAAAGTTTTAAGTCATTTAAAATCAGTTCAAATTTCATTGATAACATGGTTTGCTTCAGTATGCATATGAGTGTTCTTTGTTCAGGAATGTTGTAGGTGAGTAAATTTTTGATCTTAAATCAGTTTAAAATATCTGAGACTTGAACCTGATACATGAATGAGACCTTGCAGTTTAATGCTTTGAAATGATTCATATGTATGTTTAGAGGTAAATGGATGTGTATACATGTTGTGATATGGCTAATTATCATCTCTGTTTATTTTACAGTGCCATTCATCAAATAAACAGTCCATAATTTCATTTGTATTTGATTATAGGTTAGGATCTGAGAAAAGAAAAGGTTTAAAAATTTGTATAGTTAATTTTAAAAGTAGTTTTAAATTAATATATAATGTAGTTATAAAAAAAAAAGATTTTTGAAATCTACAGGTCTGATTATATCATAGGCTAAAATCAAGTGTCCTGAATTCTTGAATTAATCTTATAACATGATTCTAGATTGCTAATGATTAATTTAGAAACCAGAATCATGATTTTTAGCTTGGTAATCTCTGAGTTAATCGAAATTGAAGAATTTTCGGTTTTTAACCAATATCTGGCGATCGACGGTGATTCAGAGGTAGGGATTGTTGTCGAAGATGACATAGGGGATGTGGATCATTGGAAAAATAGTTCGAGAACTTTCTGATGATCGGAGTTACGTGGAGCTTAGCTAAACTAGGGCTTTTGTAGTTTGTTCTATCGCGCTTAATGGCAAGGTGATCTCGTCTAACTTGAAGCATCGAGTTCGATTTCGGGTGATAAGATGGTTGCATGGGTCGATGACGGGGTCGAGGTCTGAAGGATGAAGATTCCAGTCGCCTTGATCGTCAACGATGGGTGTTTGGGTCAATTGAGTTCGAATGCCTGCTGCTTTATGATGCTCGATTTCGCATCACTGGCTATTCGACGAAGCTAAGTGATAAAATCGTTGGTGTGGGTGGTTGTCGATCTGAGGATGGTCATGGCATGGATCATCGATGGTCAGAGCTCGGTTACATGTGCACGTGTGTGCGCGGATATCTGGTACGTTGAAGTTTGGAAGGGATGGCTTCGTCTCGAGTGCATGACCGCGTAGTCCTGTGATTAATTCGAAGCAGTGAGGATTCGTGGATTTGGCGCGTTGGATCTCGAAACTGCTGGGTACGTGAGAGAGTTACCTGATATTAAAGTTTGAAATTAAACTAAACTTAACCTAACTGGAAATAAAAAGAAAAAAAAATTAAAAGAAGAAGAAGGGGTTTCAGGGGATGGCTCGGGGGAGATTGCGTGCAAACCGAAGTTACACTCGAGACTTGTTAAGGGGAGACCCGGTTTTTTTTTGTAATTACAGTAATGAACTTTCAAGATGAAGCTAAATGAAAATCCTTTTCATCAAGATTAATATTAAAATCTAAATAACTGTTAAATGGTTTTAAGTTAGAAGCTGGTTACATGTTTTAATTATTTTTCGTCAATACTTTACGATGTTTAAGCCTTAATTATTATTATTTTAATCAAGTAATTACAGTATAAGTTAAGTAATTACTTTAAGCTAGAAGTGTAACCGATTAACATTTAAGTTTGCAGTTAGTAGTAATTTGAGTTTCAAAATTTTAAAGTATTTTTTTAATTACTTGCAGGAAGTAATTAAGGATGTTTAAGTGATTGATAAATGAGTAATTAACAACTTAAGTCAATAAATGAAGAATTAATAGTTAACTAATCCAATAATTTAACTATGAATTAATAGTTGATTAATTAAGTAATTTAATTAAGAATTAAGGATTTATAATTGATTAATTAAGTAATTAGTAGTTATATAATTAAGTAATTAAGTTTCATTAATAAATATTTAAGGGTACTTAATTAATGAATAAGGAATAGTTAATTAAGTAATTAAAGTTAAATAGCTAGATTAAGAAGTAAATGATGAAATAAAATAATTAAGTAATTGAATAATTAAGTCTTAATAATTGATTAAGCAATGATTAATTAACTCAAATAATTTGAAATGAAATAGGTAATTAATTCTAAATTGAATTAATTATAAATAAGACTTAAAGATGACTGCTTGCGGAATTGTTATATTGAATATCTGTTTGTGATATTTATGTGATGATATTCTGTGATGCTCTGTGATATGTTATGTTATATCTATGATGCTTGTATATGTTTTATCTGTGATAAATGCTATGTTAATTCAATTGTTTAATTTAAATTATTTAAACTGTTTAAGTTAATTAGCAACTTGGCCTTTAAAATGGCGTTTGGATTTCGATGAGACCGGGATCGGGTATCCAATCGATATTCTGAAAACCACATCGATCCAATTTAAACGTTAGGTCGTGAATTCTGAAAAGAAGATCGAGATGGTGATTTCAGCATGCAAGGGTTATCGTCGTTGACTCTGAGGGTGATTCCAAAATGAGTGTGACGAGATAATGCCTTCGCTTTCGTTCGAACCCGGAACGAACTTGTATGGATTGAATGCTTTCAGCACATCGTCGGGCGGACGATGAGCATTCTAAGTGATATGTTCTTTAAAGGTAATCGCAGCTTCAAGCCTCATCAACCAGGAATGGCTAAAATAGGGGAGATGCAGCAAGGTTAGGTGGGTCATGCCCAAGCAGGACAATATATTTCCCCTGTCTAGATGTCCCTTTTTATTTCGCCTGTGTGGCGGTTGCTAGCTACAACCGCGGGGTTTATCTTGTTCGGGACTGTTCAGTAAGGAATGGTTCCGGCCTTGTGTTGTAGGGGGTCAGGAGTGATCCTTGGTACGATGATCTAGGCCCCGTACTGTGACGGGCGATACCCCAGTAACCCTGCCATTGTTGGAAATCCATTTTCCCTACGAGACCCTACGGTTTTGATTTGTATTACCCACTTTTGTGGCTAGTAGCTGGAATTTAATAGATGTAACAATTTCGACTATTTTCTATTTACTTGAAAACCCTAGACACTATTATAATATCACTGGATTTCCTATGAAATGTTTTGGTTAGCGTAAGGTAAAAACTTACCCGTATTTATTTGTGGGGAGTCTTACGTGATACCTTTATTTTCAAAGTTAAACAATTTAAACCGTTTACTCATACCAGACCCATGTCTGACCAGGAGTTTATATTTTGTTTTCCATAAACTCTTGGGTTCTCAAATTTTTATGAGTAGCGAAGTGATAGGTTTTGGACCTTGTTTTTGGAGGAGCTTGGAGCAGGAGTCCCAGATGTATATAGTTATCTATCTAGTTCCGATGTGTTAGTAGTTGATATATGATGTATCTCTGATGTGTGTAGTGACAGATGTATGTACGTATGTCATGTATATTGATATTGTATAACTCTGATACATGTATAACTATGTAATAGTAATGTTATATATTATATTTTGTTCCAATCCGCTGTGAGATTCTGATATTGTTGTTCTTTCTTTCCCTTTCTTTTCTATTTCTATCCCTTTCTTTCTTAATGATGATACGTCTTTCTGGTAGTAGAAGGGCGGGTCGTCACACCTAGGGTAGGTGACACGGCACAACTAGGCAATGCCAGGGTAGATATACCAATTACGCTTCCGGGTCGATGGTAACGCGTAGTTGCTACTACCGCCCACCTCGAACAACACCCCCAAATCAAAGAAATCAAAAGTGGCCACAGAATCAATCCAAAAGTCAAGTATAATATCGAAGGGATCTGTCCGATCAAAGGTGCAAACTCAATTAACCCGTCGATCGCTCCTGTTTTAGCCGCCTTATGCCAACTCACGGGAGTTGGGTCCATGTATTTACCTTAAAGGAAACGCCGCCGCCATCCTACTTCATTCTGGAATCTCCACCACGTACACGGCTGTCAAAGTGGTTTTCGGCATCGACAGAGAGTATGCCCATATCCGATCCCGGTCACTTTGCCAACCAATCGTTATTATTACCCGTGGTTATAAATTTCAAAAATAGTTTATATTTAAATCAAATTACTTCATTTTAACTTTCAAAACTGAAGTTATTATATTTTCAAATCAAATATTCAAAATTCTCATTTCAGCCAACGGCAACACTTAACAAGTGCTACTGTAGCCCTTTTATTTATTCGGGTTTAGTTTTAAATTTCACAACCACAGCACTTACTAAGTACTGCAGTAGCCTTTAATTAATTTTAGCCTTTAGTTCATTTGCATCAACTACGGCACTTACAAAGTGCGGTAATATCCCTTACAACAGTATTTAAGTAAATTAAATTTTTGACTTAAATATAAATTTATCAATAATTTAACTTAAATTTAACCAATTTAACTTATAAAATCATATTTCCACTTTTAAAATAGTCATTTAAATTTCTCAAAATTTATGATTTATATAAGGTAAATTTCACAAATAAATATCAACTTCTTAAGGCTTCACTTATTAAAGTCAAATCAAATTGTCTATTCTTTGCATTTAAAATTTACTTAATAATTAAATTTGATTTATTATTCCAAAATATAACTATTTTTCAATTTATTCCTTAACTTGCCCATTTCCTTAAACTAAACTCCACTTCTCCTAAGTTTAGTTATATTCAAATTTTTATCTTATGTATTTATTTTATTAGCTATTTAATATTAAAAAAAAATAACACCTTATTTATCCATTTAAATTCAGTTACATCAAATGTATTATACTTTATTTACTTAACTTGAATTTCATTCCTTTACATAAATTAATTTCCAAAACAAATTTATATTCCACATTCGAACTTATACATTTATTTCTTTATATATATAACTTGTATAAATCACTAAAAATCATTTTAATTCATTTCAAATCAAAATAATACTATACCAATTTAATTACTTAAATTTTTTCCAGAAATATATATATATATAAAACCACGGATCTGTATAATATTTTCTACCTAGGTCAAGTGGTACAGATAATATATCATTTCAATCCGTAGTTTACAAAGAAAAATCCGGGTTCTATCATTTCAAACCTGCAATCCCAAGTTAAATAAATAACTAAATAAATAAATAGATATCGTTCAGGCCTATCATTTTAGCCCATAACGATTTAATTCTACAGGGAACTTGCAGTGATAAACAGTAAATAAATAAATAGTATAACAGCTTAAATATAACAGTATAAAATATGAGTGATGATGTGTAAAATTAATAACAGGGTATTGAACATCATAAATTTATATCGCAGGTAAGAAAAAATAAAATATAAATATTCTACAATTACACTTGTTATTAATTTACAGATCTATAAGTACGTTTGTCTGGTGAGAAAACTCACCTCTGTGCTGCTAAAGATTAGATTCAAAACTACGATAACCACACCAAAATAGCGTAGAAAGCACGATCAAATATTGGAAGATGAGACAAACTGATTTCGATCTTGAAATAAGATAAATAAATAAAACTGAGTACGCGAATTCCAATTGTGGACAAAGCAAATTTTTAAATAAAATAAAATTGGGACGAGCTAAAATAAAATGAAAATTGACTCAAATTGCTCGACCACTCCACCGCACGACTTGACCCACTAAAACAAAAGCTCAGCCTACCCATTTATTTTTTCCAAATCAAAATTTGAAAAATAAATTTATACTCTATTTATTTATTTATTTTTACCCTTTTTACAAAATATTATGACGTGTTAATAAAAAGTATACTATTATTTCAGGTTATAGTGCCAGCAACTAAAATGTATTAGCAAGGATGAATAAAGCAACCAAAACCACAATAAATAGGTACAAACAAGGATGTAGGCAATAGCATGAAACACTAGAACACTCAAACTAGGAATACTTACATCAAGTTCAAAACAAGGCAGCATATCAATGGAAATACATAGATAATACAACCGTGACAGTACTCACATATATACATATACATGTGTATACATTATATACATGGAAGCTCGGGCGTGCACATAGTAGTAACAAGCAAGAAGATGGGTTTGGAAAGCAACTCAAATGCAATTCAAGTGTGATGAATTGATACAGCAAACCACAAGCACACTAGTTCAACAACTTTAACAAGATTACATGAATCAGACTCGATTACACAGTGCAGACACAAATAGAAATGTCTTATTGAATGTGACAATAAAATTTAAATATATGAATCAGACTCGAATACACAGTGCAGACGCAAATAGAAATGTCTTATACAAATCAGAAGCATACACGAGTCGAAGTACAGTATGAACTGAACCAACAACTTCAACCAAGTCGTAAACATGGAATTAAAGAGGGAAGGCGTTCATAAAGAGGGAAGAATTTATTAGAAACAAAATGGGATGCAATATAATTTTGAACGTGAGTTTTGAATTCTAGAGAAGTTGCGTGATTTAAGCCAAAGAAAATATGGCTAGAAACAATATTCATTTACCACTTAGAATTTTACATCTACTATTTAATTTATCCATTTATAGCTAAGGTAAAAATTAAAAAAGCGTACTACAGACGCAACATTTCATGCCCAAATTTAAAACGAAAGTAACGTTTTTTTTTTATATTTTTACGTTTAAAGAGTATCCATTAAATACTTACTATTTATACCACCAAATTAATCAAAACGGGTATAAATGTGCAAATTAAAACGCGCCTTTTTATAAAGCTTATTTATACACTATATTTTTTTCCCAGTTTTATTGCTTAAATAAAACATGATTTTGCTTAAAATTTAGTTATTTATCATTTCAACAAAATAAACCAAATTTCCAATTAAAGTAAATCCTTAACCAAAGTCAAAATTTCAGAAATCTTATCCTTTAATTAAAAATTGAGGCAATGTTTTAATCACATTCAAAAATTTAGATTTTTTATAAAATAAACCCCCAAAGTATTATAATTAAAAGAATGAAATATTTGTTAAAATTTTGGGCTGTTACAAAATCAAATTCAATTTGAACTTATTCAATTCAAATTTCAAATTTAAACCATCCCGAATTATATAAATTCGAGTTAAATTTTTAATTGTAGATTTAATCCTTTAAATCAAATCAACTTATATCTTTAAACCATTAATTATGAATTCAAATTCCATTTTTAACTTATCTCAAAGTTCAAATAATTCAAATCCTTTTTAAACAACTACATCTTTGAAATTCAATTTATCACCAAATTTCAATTTTGAAACCAAACCTTTGAAGTTTTATCTTAAACATTCAAATCTTAAGTCCAAAATGATTCCATTTTATCTTAATAATGAATATATTACCACATCCCATTTCTTTATTCATTTAAAAAAATCCAATTCACAATTTTAAAGATTATTAATAACAACAGGACGATATCATCCAAGTTATTTTAAAGCATCCATCCACTTTCAATTTCCAGATCTCAAACCCATTTTGAGATCACACAAACTCCCAATTCAAATTAACCATTTAACTTCCCAAGTTAAATCCGAATTTCATCTTGAAATTTCCAAATCAGGTTGTTCATTCAAACATATTTAACATTTTCTAAGTTAAATTTAATTTAAATCCCGTTACCCTTACTCAAATTTGAATTCCCACTTATAAGTTCGAAAACTTATCACTTTGGGTATCACATCTCATTCCAAATTTAAAACTCAACATTTAGAGTTTATTTCAAACCATCTTTGATATTATGTATATCCACACATATATACATATTTACTTCTTGGCCTACCAAGTTATCCTTAAATTTTAAACCACCTTAGGTTTTTAATTCAATTTTTTTTTAAATTTCCAAACAACTTCTTATTTAAAATAAAATTTCATTTAAAAATAGTTTGAACAATATTATTTCTTTCAACGCTTTGAAAAAATTTCAGATGTTTCTAAACTAAGGATTTAAAACTTCACAACGTTAAAACCCACTTCTCTTTAGAAGTTATACTTCATCTTAAAAGTTTACTTCATTTGGCTAACTTATTAACAAATATATCATTATTAAACACAAATAACTATTTATGATAATACCCAATATTATCATATTTGGATACCAATTCCTTTTTATCTTATTCTTACTTCTATAAATCCAAGATTTTAATTTCAGTTTGAATCCATTTCAAACTTGTCTTTATTCAATTTCAATTTGGTTGTATTTATATTACCACTTAATTTAATTCCAATAATTTAACAACCAATTACCTTAATATTTATTAAAAAGGAATATTGCTTTATATATCAAAATATATTCTTATATAAAATCATTTGAAATCTTTCAATAAGAATAGCTCTCATATATATACACTCAACTCATTCTAGGGTACTATTGACCATATCCTTAATGAGTAATCCCACCAGAGCCAAGGTTCTCGCTTAACCTTCAGCTCTGATACCAAATGTAAAGCCCGAAATTTTCGACTCCGAAAATCCAAGATTGTAAGAGAAAGAGATAGAAGAAAAAGAAGAAATAGAAACACCAACATCTCACATTCGTAGCGGATAAAATATAATAATAAATAATATTCTTACATAAAGAAAGCTGTATCAGTCAATTACATTTTAATACATCAGAGTTACAACATTTTACAATCACTAGACAGTTAAAATAACTTGTTCCAGATATACAACAATATAACACAACGAAAACACTCCGTACGTTCCTACCATCCAGCTCACCTCTTGAGCTCCAAAACGTCCTTACTTGAAAATATATAATAATCGGTCTGACCCGAGCATTACCAAGTAACACCCGGGTCAGGCTGGAAACCAGCGTAAGTAAACCCATCTAACATGGAATACAAAAGAATAAAACTATATAAAACCCAGGGTAACTCTTATCAATTTACAAATTCACAATTTGTTAAAGATACCACTTATTCCACACATCAATTTCTAAGTACCCAACTTATATCCAATGGTCCAACTTACTTAAATCATTCCATTCCAGCATATTGATTTCACATATCAATCTATAAAGAATCGAACTGGTTTCAGGTATTTACTAATACCCGAATCTGGTCTCTTCGAATCCAATGTCATCTTAATTCCAGTTGTTTAAGGGGACACAAATCAATTTTATATATAGGTTCTCATATTCTCACAGAAAATCCATTATCGATAGATAACTCAAAATATCACAGTTCAACCTATCATATCGTATCACAATACCTCACAACTCAATATCAGAGATATTCACATAAACCAAGATATTCAATTCACGTTTATCATCCATAGGCAAGATTGATAGTCAACACTTCTTAATTAATTTACTTTGATCCTTTGATTAAATTAACTACCTTTAATCTTGCTTAATTAACTCTAAATAATTATAAGCCTTTCCTTAAATTAGTTACATTAACTAATCAACCTTAATTAATTACATTGATTAATTAATTTTTTAGTCAACCCCATAAATTAATTAATCACATTAACAAATTAACCAATAATTAATCACATTAATTATCCCTTACTTACTTATATAAATCAACCTTTATTTTCATTCAATATTTATCCATATAATTGCTCCTTATCAAGTAATTATCCTTTTTATCCTCACATTAATTATCCTTAATAAAATAAGACCTTAGCTAAACAAGATAGACTATTTATCTTAATTGATTACTTGCTCATCACATATATCTTGTTTAAATTAAGTGCTTGAAATAAATCACTAGAGAACTTTTAATTGATTTAAGGTTGAATATACTGATCTTAAATACTTATTAATTCCATCATAAAATTATATTTGAAAATACTTAGGGAATTTAAATTTAATTGATTATCCAATACAAAACCAAACAATTAAATTCAAAACATTTTATTTTAAATTTGATTTTGGAAACTTGTTTTAAAATTTTTGCTTGAACCTGATATAAAAATCTTGTTCCCAAAACAGGCCAACACAATTTATTTTGCTTCCAAAAACTTGACCATCGTTTACTTATTTTCTTCTTTCATTCCTTCCAAAAAAAAATTCTGGCTGAAACTTTTATGGCCCATCACTAAATTTCCTTTCTTCCATTCTTCAGTTCTTTCCCAAATAAATTCGAGTTCACCCAACTGTGCACTCACGCATGCACATGCACACGATTCCAGTCGACGACGTCTTGCCACCGTCTATCCCTCAGGTCACATATATTCCAATCATCACAGCTATCCACTAATCATGACCAAATCTTCAATTTCAAAGAAATCGGACCTTTCACCTAAACCTGGTCGAAACCATGTTCTGATAATCGCCATTCCCGGCTTCATACGGACACCGCTAACCACTAGACCCCGGCCAAATCTTCGTCACAAGTTACCCATCCATCCCCCTCTGTGTACATGACTTCGATTGATTACCGACGCCACCATCGAATCAAACTCAAGCTTGACAAATACGTTGCCTGAAACCCTACATTGACGTTTAATCGTCACCACGGTAGCTTAAAAATTCCACGACCATTTTTGCTAACGTCTCCGATCCACAACCTTGCTTCAGCAACAAACCCGACCACTCCAGACTTGGTGATCACCAGAAAATGCTCAAAACTCAAATCTAGTTCAACGTACACTTCCTCTCGAATTACAACACTAAAAAACATGATACTTTCTCTAAAAATCATGTTTTGCGAAGATAAATCAGATAATAATCATGAATCCACAATTTTTTTCCAGTTGGCATTTTGATAAATTCAAGTTTTTACTACAATGCTTATATCCTGGTAAAACTGCCTTCAAACGTTACTTATTATATATATTTTATAAACCGAAATCTTATTATTATAACATAATTAGTTTTTATATATAAGCCTGAAAAGATTAAGATACCAGCAATTGGATTTTGATCATATTTTGAAACCTGTAAATGATGAATACAGTAGATGTTCTGTTGTTCAAACATGCACTCAATTTTTAACATACATATACATTCTTTCATTTTCGAACAAACATGCGAGCATAGTTTTACTCATACAAACAATTATCACAATACCTATTTAATATGTACATCAGATGCAACAATTTAAAACAGCAGATGAGGTTGTTCACTCACCTATATAAATGTTGAACAAAGATATAGTAGATTTATAATCAAATAAGATACCCTGATGCCAAAATTTCTAACATGCTTTGATTTTTACCTGATTTTTACCTATATCCTCAAATTTTCAGAGAAAGTTTGACTAATTCTACTTAAAAATAATTTCTAAACTTGACTCATGTTAATCATAACGTATTTTGCTTAAACACTGTAATGCTAGAACAGAGCAACTGTTCTTGTTTTCTCTTTTTCACATATACATATACATGCAAGCAGTTTTTATCCAAACTTCAATAATCATTTCATACAGATCAAGATACAGGTGGTTTTTAAAATGTTTAAAATGCAGGTTGCTCACTTGTTAAGGAAACAAAGAAGCAGGCTTGAATTTTTGAAATCTGGAAATAATTTTGATCAAAACTCTATTGGTTGCTGATCTTAAGCTCATTTTGAAATGATCTGATCTTCTTCAATTGAGTTGAACTTTGATTTTGTACTTGAATTTTCTTCAGGTTCTGTTGATGTTAATTTCTTCTTCTTCTTTTTTTCCTTTTCTTTTTTTCTGAGCTGTTGTTTTGGGTTTTCAAATTTAAATTTGCTAAGTTAAGTTTTGAATAGAAGGAAATGATAATAGAGGAAATTTAATGATATATATAACTTTGTTTTTCTTTGAAAAAAAAGAAGCTAATGACACTTGTCACTAACATATTTCTTTTTGCCTACATTTGTTATTTTATATGCTTAATGTATTTACAAATGTTAAAACTTAGTTTATATATCTCTTATAATTTATATGTAAAATTCTATATCATTTTTCCTATTTATATCAATATTTATATATGTTTGTGTTTAATTTTATTAAAACTTTATCATTTTAGTTTGGATTTGCACAATATAAAAATCCAGTTATATACTCATAGCTAATTATATATATACACACTAACCTTTAAAATATAGAGTTTGTTTTAGAATCAGATTTATATTTTAAGATGTTTGAAATTCAAATTCAAATTTTTATTTGCCATTTACTAATATACATTAAAATAGAAAACATATTTATTTGTAAAAGATAATTTTTGCCAAATAAAATAATAATAAAGAAGATTATTAAACAAATATTATCAAATTTCCATAATTATATTAGGAGATTATTAAACGAATATTTATCCAAATATTTAAAATTCAGCATTCATTATAGTTCAAATTCATCTATAAACTTATCCATATATATATATATATTGACAAATTAGTATTTTAATAATTTTAATCCTGTTAATTTCTAATTAACAGATGCCCAAAATTCGGGTTATCATATCATTTTTGAAAATTCCGCCTAAAGCATCCACAATGGGAAAAATATGTTTCAGAAATGTAACAGCCCACTTTTCGACATTCAAAAGTCCACACTAATATATTCATGGTATTCACGTGTCGAGCATCCAAGTGCTGAAAAGATAGATTGTTGGAGTGAAAGAAAATAAAAGACAGAATAGAATCTCACATTATAACAGTAAACTATAATGTATACAATGATCTCTAAAAGAGAAAATTGTAATATATATAAACACACACACACATACATGCATCAATCAGAGTACTAATCTATCATCCGTCTAGACAGTTATATTAGCCCGTCCTTACAATTGATGATAACTTCAAACCGGACAATGCGACAGAAATAAAAAGATACGCGAATACGTCTTGGAGCATCCTACTCGTCTTCTGAACCTCCAAAGCATCCAAAACAAAATCTATAAATATGCTCAGTCCAAACTGAGCATTATCAAAAATAAAACCCAAATCAGTCCGGTAAACCAGCATGAGAAACATACATCAATTGAATTTAATTGTTATAAAAATCTTTCGAAAACAAAGGTATCCCGTAAGACCACGCCGCACATAAACATGGATGGGGTTTTACCTTACGATAGCCGAAACATTTGATAGGAAATCTTCTAATATTATAATAGTGTCTAGGGTTTAAAATAAATATTGAATATAGCCAAAATTGTTAAATTAATTATTCTAACATAATAAACATACAATCAATTCTGAAGGCTCATATTGGAAAATGGATTCCTACTACGAAAGGATTAAGGTCCTCCCACCGAATTAGTTGTAACGATCCAGAATTTTTGTGATTTTAAATGGGAATGTTTAATCGATTTTTAAATATTTAAAAGTTAATTTATAGATTTAATAACTTGAATTTCAAATATAATGATTTATTTGGGTAATTTAATTGTGGAATTTAATAATTGAAATTTGGTTAAATAGCAGAATCTTGAGTTTTAAGCTAGACAAAAATAATTTCAAAGGCTTATTTAATTTCTTTTAACAAGAATGGAGGTAAATAAAATTTTAAATTGGACTTAAAAGTGATCTACTCGATTTTGGAAAATAACTCGTTTAAATTAACATAAAAATAACCTTTCGAGGCACAATCTCGGAATTCGATAAAACCGGTTCCATTGGATCTGTAATAATGTATAATTATTGCAAATTTCGTAGCGTTTGGAGTTGCCGTTTGGTCATACGGGATAGAAATGCGTTGAATTTAATATCGAAAAATTTAATATTATAATTAGGGTTCAAAAAGCTATCTTCTGTATACGATTGAATTAGGTCTCGAAACTTGTCCCATTGCATTCGAAAGAGGGGTATAACATTAAGAACGCCAGACGGCATATCTTGGTAGGTGTTCGGGATTTTTGTTTACTTTAAATGAGGTATTTCGAATTAAATAATATTTTAAATGTTTAAAGTCAAACCATCGACCATTTTATTTCCTTTCCATCCATCTTACACCTGAATACGCCACCCTACCTATCTCCTATCATTCTCTTTCTGTATTTAAACTGAGCAGTGAAGAAAAAAAAGAAAAGGGAAATCTTCAAAAATTGATATCTTGAAAAATAAGCTACTAAAAATCCTAAAATGAATTTCAAAAATCCCAGCTCAAAGAGATCTTCAAACCTATACCTATGTTGGACTATTCGATCGAGTTTGGAGTGCTCACTATTATGGCGGAGCATGTTTTTGCCTAGGGTTTCAATTTTCTTGAGATTGGAGTAGTATATCGTGAATTGGAGAGCGCAGTCGAGTTTGGATTGTCGAAGTGCACCTGAAAACATTGCCAGTTGGAGGTTCGAACCTCTGGCATGGATCGCCACATTCGCACGATCGCATGTGAGCATGTGCAAGTGGCGTTGCGATCTTAGTATGCGGGGCTGTGGTGAAGGGGTTCGATTGAACGAGAACGGTGAAGCGGTCGGGTAGGTGAACTCAAATTGGTCGATAGTGATTTGGACGTGCACGTTGTGGGAGATGCCACTATTGGATCGGGTATAGGCTTTGTAGGCTAGGTTGTGTGAGTAATGAAAATTTAACTAAATTTAAGTAATATTAATTGTTTAATTTAAAATTCCAATTCTTATAAATTTCATAAATCGTTTGTCTTAGGTCCAAATCCAACACGGTCATTCGCGTTAGGTTCATAATAATAAGATCTTTACTATGGAGCCAAATTGATTGAATTTAGATCTTACTGAATTTTTTGTTAAATTCAAACGCGTTCCAATTTAATTGGAACCAGAGCGCGAAAGCGACAACAGAAAATAAAGTTGGTTAAATTTCACTCATTTTGGATAGTTGATTTTTGTTTTAAATTGTTAAAAATTATTTATGGACTAGTTGGATGAATTGATAAATTATTGTTATTGGTTAGATATTATATATATATATATATATATATATATATAAGTAGTTGGATATATTCCCGCCGATTGGAGCGGATGAGACCCTATGCGTCTGGAATAATAGCGGATGACCTTATATTACTGCGATATCCCGCCTCACAGCGGGATTGGTATTTTATTTTGTATAACATCTATGGATGCGGGAAAAATAGGTTGGAGGGATCCAATTGGATTCCTCAAATATATTGGTTATTTTTCATATATAGTGATATATGACGCGATTGAATAATTTGTTATGGATTATTTTGTGATTTGATATATTGGATGCTATGGTAGCACTAGCCTTAATTTTAATATTTTAAAATTATAAATATTATTTTTGGATTTGAAAGGAAATTGAAAAGCGATTGGGAAACGAAATATTTATATTGAATTTTGTATTAATTAAAAAGAAATTGATTAGGATAAAATAAATGGTTTGATTTTAAATTTTTACTTAACTATTTCATGATATTTTAAATAAGGATTTTGGAATAATATATATAAAGGATTTGAAATAATAAATCTTAAGTAATGTTTGTATAAAAGTAAAAAGGTTTTAAAAGTCGATATTTCAATAGATTAGGAAACTAAGGAAAATCTACCAAGGACTATATCTATAAATGGAATTGTTAATATAAACCTGTTATTAACAGAGAAAAACTGGAAATGAGCTTATGGATTTGTAAACTATGTTTATAAATAAATAGGAATGATTATCATTTGATAAATTGAAAATATAAATTCACAATGAGAATTTATAGTGAGATATAGAAATTGGGTTAGAAAGAAATAATGGATTCTATTTTGAAATTTTGGAAAAGTTGTGTATTTGGAAATGTAAATCGGATTGTGATAAATCGTGGGAGATTTATAAGTATGAAATGGTTACATTGGATTTAAAAATATATTTTTATTAAGAAGTGAAGTGGTTTTAGTAAAGGATTTTTATTTATTAAACTATTAATTGGGCTAAATATTTTAGGAAGTTAGTTACTTAAATATTTAATATTGATTGAAATAAATTCTAATTTTCATAATAAGCTTTGAAAATCTATTATTATTATTATTTAGGAATTAATTGAAAATTTGTTATCATTGTTATTTAATAAGGGGTGGTGATATTTTAAACAATTACATAAATGCGTTTGAAAATTTAATATTTACTTTAGAAAACTTATTTTAAAAGGATGAGTTTTTAGGAATTATTGAAGGTACTTATAAATACTCACGAGAGTTGTAAATAGGGTTGTATTGAATGGATGTGATTTTATAAGAAAAATCTTATAATGGAATTCAGGAACTTAAGAAATTTGAGAAAAGGAAATTTCCAAATTTGTTTAGATACGGGAATTTCGAAAATGAATCCGAATTCAGCAAAAGGGTTATAAAATGTTCATTGGATTATAAATAAGTATAATCGATAATTTTTGGAAATTGTAAAAGGAAATTTATAGAAATTCTAGAGATTTGAGAGATAAGTACAGAATATTCCCTAAGTATGGATATTTGAAATTTTTTTGGGAAATAAACTTATAATAAATTTCTAAGTATTGGAATTAAAAGGTTTCAGAGATATTTTAATGATAAAATGATTTTATAGAAACTTTTTCAAAGTAATGAATTATAAGTTGGGCTTAGAAACATTTCTAAAGGTTGATGTGGGTTCAAATATCCTGTTGTGGATTTAAATATTTAAAATCGTTTTCAAATATTGAAATACTGGAATATATTTGAATATATATCTTTGTAAAGATATTTTGAAACGATTTACTACATTGCCTAGTGACTGCTTATGTGACGCTCCACCCCAAGACCTACATTAAGAAAGAGAATTACAAGGTAATTCTATTTGCTAATGCGGAGAATAGGGCTGGTTAGGAGCGACCATCTATAATATTGTCTTAAACATCTACTGGATACGTCGATAAATGCTCTATGTTTTTTTTCTATCTCTCATGGATCGACATATCCAATAAATGCTTTATACAAAACAATAGGTGACTAATGGATTATCAGAACAAAATAAAATAACAGAATGCTTATCACATCACAGAACCGTGATCGTCATATATATATATATATATATATATATATATATATATATATATATATATATATATATATATATATATATAAACACATACACACACATATACAATGATACATCCCAATATGATACAAACTGATACACAAAAGTGGTACAAAGACCATACTATATACATCTAATTAAATACATATCAGAGTCAAGTGGAAGGAGATATAAACTACACAAAAGTGCTAGGCTGATATCCAAGTAGATGCATCAAAGCTAAGTCCCGTAAATGATAACTAACCTGAAACAACTCGGTCTGACCTGAGTATAAAATACAGGGTCAGTCTAGCTAAAACAATCAGTTAATGAGGATAGACGATAATATGAAGCATAAGATACAAGGTGATAATTCTTCTCGAATGAGAAGACAACTGAAAGAAAACAAACCATGACTTAAGTGAACTAATGTCACTTAAGTATACAAAGACCTCAAAAGAGGTAAACCCAGCTATAACACTCAAATAATATAAACAATCGCCGATGATAGTCTCCAAATCAAAACTCATGAAACTCAATAGAGTTTTATAAGCCCAATATCGAAATTACCATAAAACATCATATATATATAAGCGCCTTTCTCTTACTCAAGGCTATAAGTAAATTCATCATCTCAAAATTGGTGAAATCGAAATCAAAAATTCATAAAAATTCCCCGTGTTGGCCAAATCCCATTTGCATGCCGAAGCGATGCTACACGTGCCATTCTTAGACGACCGAAGCCTCTGACAAGGTCGCTAACACCTTCCAAAGCAATTCGTCCTCATGACAAGGTCGTTGACACCTCTCCAAGCCATTTTGTCAGCCTTAAAAAGGTTGCTAACACCTCCCAAAGTAGTTCATCCTCATGACTAGGTCGCTAACACCTCTTAAAGCGGTTCTGTTAGGTAAACATCGTGCATATATCATAATCTCACGGATAGGAACCCAAAAAAGTTTTAACGTGTGTCCCATACCACACGTTCGCACTTAGCGGTTTGCTAGTGGCTAGTTGATACCACACTCGGAACATCATGAAACTCAGAAAATCATATCTTGCCTTATCTCATTCGTGAGTGATAAAGAGACACCATATTCGTCTCGTCTCATCGACAAGTATTAAATGGCATCGTAACTTGTCTCATCTCATCGCCAAGTGAAAACATCGTGATGGCTACTCATAAACCATAAATCTCAAAGTAGAAATCTCAAAACATAAAACTCGCTAAATATTGGCCTTTCTAGATAATTCCTAAAGATAGAAATTATAATCTCAAAAACCCGCCATAAATTGGCTAAATAACTGAGAAATCAACAACCTAGGTAGTTTCGATCGTACAAGTCCGGAATTAAATGAAATAGTAAATGCACATCTCTCATGCTACGTGTTTTACTAAATTGTTTAATTCTATTTCTCATACATTTGAATTGTGCAAAAGTTTGTTTTATATTTAAATAGTCTACTAGAGAAAACAAGCTTTTAAAACTTTTTTCCGAAAAGATTTGTAAAACCAATGTTAGAAATTCCTTTATTATAGGAAATAAATAGATTTTATATCAGAAAACCAATTTTAAAATACTATATAATAACAATTTGAAATGTCCATTTATTTCAAAAATCACTTCAAAATGGTTTAGTGAAACCATGCTCGAAAACAATGAAAAACAAGAAAGATAACTCAAGATCGATAACTTGAATTCAATACATATTCAATTCAAATTTAACCCAAAATCTATTCAAATTCTATTTAAATTTGAATTTCAAATTCTCTAAATATAGCTAACGTATTGATTGGCATCATAGCCCTCGAAACATCTCAAAAACAACGTCAAAATAGAACAAGAATGAGAGAAAAAAAAAGCTAATACAACTCTCAGATCAATGATTGTTATCGCTGTCATTTATTCTCAGGGAAGCAACAAAGAAATATAGTTTCGACTATGTTAACCTCAAAATTTTGTAAAAATCAAATGAAGAAATTTTTGAAAGTAGTCTATGCTTTCTGGAATATCAAGAACTATCTAAATTCGACTAGAATCGATAAAGATACGCCTAATTTACTAACTGTATTTAGTTTAGACAGTGCAATTATCAAAGTGATAGAGCTGGGAGTTTATGATAGAATATCAATCAATCTATGCTCAAAATTTTCCAATAGGTTCAACACAAAAGTTGTCATATATAAAGTTAGCTTTTTAGAACATTAAAAATTACCAAATTCTGATCGAAAACTAAAAATATATGGTTAAATCAATTTCAGAATCAAGCTTGGGAAATTTAGTTAAAGACAAAATTGTACTCCTATTTTCAATTCTATTTTAGGTCAATAAAATTGCAAAATCTCGAAAAGCAACCAAATTATAAACTGTTCCTTATTTAATATAGTTTCTAACAAAAAAAGATTGACCTCAAATGGGTAAGAAACACGAAAGTTATGGTTGATTTATTTCACCGCATTCCTATTATTTTTCAGCAATCATCCAAAGTAAGCATTAGATATAGTTACAATAAATGATTTCTTCCTCATCTTTGCAATTAAAGTTAAGATTTAGCTAGAAATTTGAGTTAATAAACTCACCATACTGTAGTGAATATAAAAACTCGAATTTTTGTTGAAAGAAGCAAGCTTTGAGGAGGAAGGAGCTTCAAATAACATGAACTGGAAGAAAACAGTGCATGCAAAAGAAGTTTTACAGTAAATTAGAAAACCCCCTACTGAAATTAGGAATTTGATTAAATTTTAGGGTTTGGAGTTTGATTACCATTCAATTCACTTTAATTTGAAGAAATTTCAGCTTGAATTGAAGAAAATATGAGTTTGAAAGCTTGGGTTTGCAAAATGGTGGCTTCTCTTGTTGTACAGAAAAGAGGAAGAAGATGAACTTGTGTTTAAACGTACAAGAATTGGTTTCTTCTTTAGCTAAGTCTAAAGGTTCTTATGGACCCAAAATTGAAAGAAAAAATCAAATGGCCTAAGTTAATTACTTAACATAAAACCAAATGCATTCTTATGTACACTAATTTCAAAACAAGGTACTTTCAATTTTCAACCAAACAAAATTTGAAAATTTACAAAGACATGAAATAAATTATTTTGCACTATATGAAAAGATTGATTTTTATTTTTAAAACATTATTATTATTAAAATCCTTTATTACACAATAATACATAATTTACTCAAATAAATGAATAAAACTATATTTTAAACTTCTAAAATTCCACAAGAACACTTTTCTCACTTAGAAAAATATTTTAAACCATTTTAAACTCAAATTTATATGTAGACTCATTTTTAAACCAATTTCCATCTTTTTATTAAACAAACAATATTTATATATCTCATACTTCTTTTAAAAATTAATGAAAGAAGTAATTGGCAAAAGTTAATACAGTTATTACATTTTCATCAAATAAAGTCATTTTCCACTCATTATTCTCACAATAAACATGATAAAGTTTACCAAAATTTCATTTTCACATTTTATTTTCAAATTCATTGTTTATTTGAATTAAACAATTTGAATCTCAAGTTTATTTTAATTGACAATATTAAATTATAACTTCCGTTATAATTTAATATTTATAGGTAATCACTAAAACTAGGGTTGTTACAAAATCCCTCCTTAATAAAATTGCGTCCTCGTAATTTCTAGATAAGAGTTTGTATTCAACTCATTTTTTCATCAACCAAAGGAAGAATAGACTAGCTCGAGTTTAAAACAAATTTTCACACTCTCAAAACAAGACGATAGAAAACCAAGATAAGAATCGCTCGCTTAATTATATAGTTTCCAAAGTGCTAACATCTGGACTAGCAAACCATTGAATTTTTCGAGCAACATGCAAGATTTCGAAGGCGTCCTAACTTCAAATGAGAACATAACAAGACTCTACACAAAGGATCGGTCAAATGAGATTGATTTCACATAAGCTCCTCGAGTGGATTTTGCACAACTTCAACTCGAACTCTAATTGACAAGATGATTATCGACATGATCTTTCCGTATGACACTACGGAAGGAACCACACTGATGCTAGATAGAGACAATAGAGGCAAGATAGTTCTACCAAAAGGTGGTTTCTTCAAGGGCCACCAGGCTCAAACGACCACATAAATGCACGTCGTTAGAAAATAACACGAGAGTAAGATAAACACAAGGAATAGATTTTTAAACTCTCTCTTACTAGTCAAATACTCTTAAAGTTTTTCAACCCATTATCTTTAAGATTTAAAATTCTCAATTTTCAACACTTGAAAATTTTCAAAACTTCTTACTCAGGTATTAAATTTATATTCGTTACTCTTCATTAGAGTAAATAAAGTTTAAGTTGTTTATTCTCTAATTCTTCCATAGGTATATTCTAGCTTGCAGCATATTATTTTTCAATTTGTTTCTCGAATTTTCTAAGTGTTAGAAATTTTCGAAAAAATTGGCGGAGTCTCCTTTGTATAGAGGGTCGTATAAAATATTACAAAAATAGTTTATATAATGTACATCGACCATTAGGTCGGAAACACAATATATATCATCATTTAACACTTTAAAATTAATCCGAAAACATAACTCCCTTTTTAGCATTTTAAAGCGAGTTTGCACAAACTTATATATTCATTTTGCTTAAAATACAGTCCAATTATCCTCTTTTCACCTATACTTAAGTCGAATAGATGATATTAGTTCATGTTCATAAATAAGAAGGGCTACACTTAACTATTAACGGGAAATAAATCAAATTCATTTCAGACCTGCTGAAAAGAAGACCTGTTTTGACCCAGCAAAAAACAAAATCTGAAATGCTTTATAAAACAAAAGTGGTTCTACCTAGTCCAATCTTTTGGGTAATGTAAAGGTCATCAAAATTGGATTTACAGGTTGAAAGTAATGTTAAATTTACTTTTAGCTTAAATCTGAGAGAATTTTGTAATAGGGCAGAACTTCCTATCCACGTTCAAACCCATTTTAGACTCGGTAAAAAGCAAAACCTTTAAAAGTGGTAAAAAACTTTATTGCATACTAAAACCTCTTTCATTTGCAAAAATATTGAGCTCATTTGGAGTTATAAATCTCAAGTTATCGCTATTTTAGCATAGCACTTTTCTAAACGAAATTTTATCTTTTCAATCAATTTAAAATTTGAAATTTACCCAAACCATTTTAAGCTGAAACTACATTTTCAAGCAAGTTTTTTGGTAAATCATTTATTAAATGATTTTCATTTTTTATCTTTTTTTTCGAAAAGCTAAGACATACAAAATTATGATCAAGTTATGTAATCATCATAAAACTTTATTATTAAGTGGAAACACTTTTGTTACTTTCCAAAACCTACTTTAAATTAATTAACTATGAAAGTCATTTTGAAAGAGATAAATAATCTCTTCCATTACCAAGAAATGATTATTGATTATCCACTAAAATAAATCTTTAGGATATATACGAAGTTTTAAAATTATTCTCACAATTTAAAATTATTATACTACATGAATTATTCATTTATCAAAACAATCCAAATTCACGTTTCTACTTGTCACAAGAATTAAATTTACATCTAATTATCAATATAAAACTAATTAAACTTGATAATTTATTCAAACTTTTTTTCAAAAGAATTTTGCAATTTTAAACCCATAAGTATTAATACCATTTAGGTTTAAAACAAAAAATAGCTCACTAATTTATACAAAAATTTCTAAACTAACACTTCTTTATTTCTCTTAAGATAGATTTTTATATCTATCTTCTACTATTACTCAAACAAATAAGTGTTAAAGGAAATTTTATAGTCATCAGTAATGACCAGTACTAAACTATTCAATTAATATTTTACCTTTTCAAACCAAAGTATTCTTTTACTTTAAATACATCATTTAATTAATCAAAGCATCAAATAATATTTTCTTCTAATTAAGACAACCCCTTAATTAGAATTATTTACTTTACTTACCTAAATTACCATATTTAATTTCTCAAATTTCAAATAATATAAAGGTATTGCCTCACCATTGATTTATAGTGAATGACCCCAATCGATTGACTATATAGTTGTTCAAATGATCAAAACTGCCTTGCCACACATCTAACACTCACTATAGGTTAATGGCTTCATTAAACATTTAAAATAAAAATAAAAATTAATACTCCACCATATTAATTATTTCCAGACTTTACTTATTAAAAATCAATTTATCGTGTCTGATTGTCTCATCACAATGTTTAGGAAATTCCTATTGATAACATTGGCCAAACGCATCGACCAGAATTCTTAAAGCACTAGACGGACAACCCAACTCACAAATTCATTTTCTTTAAAAAGAAATACCTCATAAATGCTACTCAAAATATTCTTTTTTGCCAAAAAAACAAAAATCCAATTTCTCTTAGAAACAAAAATTCAATTATAATTTATTCTCAAAATCAAAGACACAAGAAGAACTCATCGAGAAATTCCTAGAATACACGATTCACAAGATTGATGGAATAGACTGGAATGTTCATTATTCCGAATGGTATAATGAGCACTCACAAGATTCATAACAAGTGCGGAATACGGTAAGAGTAACGCTATTCTCTACGACTCGTGGCTCATGAAAAATCGATGTAAGGTCTAGCTAAGGAATGACCCTAGCATGACTTTAGAGATTAAAAGAAATCTTTGAGATATAAAAGCAAGGGTAAAATATCTTCTCAATTGAGGAGAAGTAACATTGACAAAAAATTATTAATTCGAGTGAAGTAATACCACAATGTAGATCAATAATTGAGTATCCAAAGAGGATAACTCAAAAGGGGTAAAAATGGCAATATCAAATAAATTCAATGAATCACCTCAATTTCTTAGTGGACATCCTCGTGGAAGGATGACCTAAAGGCTCAGAATAGCAAAAGAGCTCAACACAGTACTCGATTGCCTGGGTGTCATACCCGAACGGACTTACAGAAATCATTAGAGTCACGATGACTGAAATTCGAGATATAACATCAACATCTCGGAACTCAAGAGTAATTAAAAAGACTTCAGAATCGTCATTAACATTCCGAAGGACAAGAAACAATGAATCAGCCGAACTAGGATACTCAATATAGGATTCTTCGAATCACTGAATGTTGCATGATAATAGGCGAGCCATTTCAGCTCAACATTCCAAACTCTAGATAGAAAATGGTGTGCTGATTCGAACGAAAAGATAAGCTATAAGCAACAATCCCAAATCCTCGTACATGAAGCTAAATTTTGCGAACCAACTCAATAGCATTCACAATCCTCACAAAAGAACAAGGCAAGGACATCCAAAAGTATCACTAAACTCCTTTGATATGGATGAGTGTCAGGCACCCGTATTAAAGAGGACTCGAATAAAACAATCACGATTAGGATTACTCTTAAGATAAAATGTCATTAATTCTATTTTTAGAATACTATAGAATAAAACATTCCTAGACATATCTTAAACTTCAATCTCAAAGGACACAATAAGATAAATGACTCGATGATTAAGGGATTTGTAGCATTTGTACTATACTTGGATATATCGTAATATATGCTTATGTTCTGTCTTTATCCTATTTTGTTCTGAATTCATCTCGGATACCAAGCTGTGACACCCCTCCCCGAGACCCCCATTAACAAAGAGAATTTGACCATCTATAATCGTATCTTAAACATATATTGGATACATCGATAAATGCTCTATGTTTTTTTCTATCTCTCATGGATCGACATATCCAATAAATGCTTAATACAAAACTATAGGTGGCTAGTGGATCTATCAGAACAAAATACAATAACAGAATGCATATCACATCACAAAATAATAATAATCATATACATATATATATAAATACATATACACCGATACATCCCAATATGATACAAATTGATAAACAAAAGTGGTACAGAGACCATACTATATACATCTAATCAAATCCATATCATATTCAAGCGGAAGGAGATATAAGTTACACAAAAGTGCTAGACTGATATCCAAGCAGATGCATCAAAGCTAATTCCCGTAACTAATAGCTAACCTGAAACAACTCGGTCTGACCTGAGTACAAAATACACGTGTTAGTCTAGCTAAAACAATAGTTAATGAGGATAGACGATATTATGAAGCATAAGATATAAGGTGATAATTCATCTCGAATGAGAAGAGGCAAAAGAAAGAATACAACCCATTACTTAAGTGAACTAATGTCACTTAAGTATGCAAAGACCTCAAAAGAGGTAAACCCAACTATAACACTCAAATAACATAAACAATCGCCGATGATAATCTCCAAATCAAAACTCAGAAACTCAACAGAGTTTTATAATCCCAATATCGAAATTACTATAAAACAACGTATACATACATACATACATACATACATACATACATACATACATACATACATACATATATATATAAGCCTTTCTCTAACTCAAGATTATAAGTAAATTCATCGTCTCAAAATTGGTGAAATTGAAATTAAAAAATCATAAAAATTCCCCAGATTGGCTAAATCCCGTTTGCATGCTGAAGCGACGCTGCATATGCCATTCTCAAATGGCCGAATCCTCTAACAAGGTCGCTGACACCTCCCAAAGCAATTTGTTCTCATGACACGGCCGCTGACCCCTCTCTAAGCCATTTTGTCAACACTAAAAAGGTCGCTAATACCTTCCAAAGTAGCTCACCTCATGACTAAGTCGCTAACACCTCTCAAAGCTGTTCTGTTAGGTAAGCATCGTGAATGTGTCACAAACTCACAAATATGAGCCCAAAAAGTGTTAATATGTGTCCTATACAACACGTTCGCACTTAGCAGTTTACTAGCGGTTAGTTGATGCCACACACATCATGAAACTCAAAAAATCATATCTCACCTCATCTCATTGGCAAATGATAAAGAGACACCATACTCATCTCATCTCATCGACAAGTACTAAATGACATCATAACTTGTCTCATCTCATCGACAAGTGAAAACATCGTGATGGTTCCTCATAAACCATAAATCTCAAAGAAAAAATCTCAAACCATAAAACTCGCCAAATATTGGCCTTCCCAGATAATTCCTAAAGATAGGAATTATAATCTCAAAAACCCATCACAAATTGGCTAAGTAACTTAGAAATCAATAACCTAGATAGTTTAGATCGTGCAGGTCTGGAATTAACCGAAATAGTAAACGCACATTTCCCATACCACTTGTTTTACTAAATCGTTTAATTCTTTTTCTCATACATTCGAATAGTGCAACAGTGTGTGTTTTATACTTAAAATAGTTTGCTAGAGAAAACAATCTTTTAAAACTTTTTCTCGAAATTATTAATAAAACCAATATTTGAAATTCCTTTATTATGGGAAATAAATAGATTTCATGTTAGAAAACCAATTGTAAAATAGTAAATAATAATAATTTGAAATGTCCATTTATTTCAAAAATCACTTCAAAACGGTTTAGTGATAACTGTGCTCGAAAACAATGAAAAACAAGAAAGATAACTCAAGACCAATAACTTGAATTTAATACGAATTCAATTCAAATTTAACCCAAAATTTATTCAAATTCTATTTAAATTTTGAATTTCAAATTCTGCAAATATAGCTAACGTATTGATTGGCATCATAGCCTTCGAAACATCTCAAGAACAGCATCAAAATAGAACAAGAATGAGAGCAAAAATAAGCTAATATAATTCTCTGGTTAATGATTGTTATTGCTGTCGTTTTGCTTTCGAGACAGCAACAAACAAACACTGTTTTGAGCAAGCTAACATGGAAATTTCAGAAAACTCAAAACAAGAAAATTTTAGCACAAAGTCTAAAATTTCTGAAAAATCTAAAATTATTGAATTTGGATTAGAAATGTGAAAGATATGGCAAATATAATTCTCAGATTTTAAATTCACTGTCGTTGTCGTTTATTCTTAGGGAAACAGCGAAGAAATTTGGTTTCGACTATGCTAACCTTAAAGTTTTGTAAAAATTAAAAGAAGAAAGTTTTAGAAAATATTCTAAACTTTCTAGAACATCAAGAATTATCTATATCTGACAAGAAATGAGAAAGATACGCCTAATTTACTAACGTATTTAGTTTAAATAGTGTAATTATCAAAGTGACAGAGCTGGAAGTTGGTGATAGAATTTCAATCAACATATGCTCAAAATTTGCAAATATGTTCAACTTTAAAGTTGTCATGTATAAAGTAAGCTTTCCAAAATATTAAAAACTATCAAATTCTGATCGAAAAATTAAAAGATATGGTTAATCAATTTCAGATTCAAGCTTAGGAAATTTAGTTAAAGACAGAATTGTACTTTATTTTCAATTCTATTTCAGGTCAATAAAATTGCAAAATCTCATAAAGCAACCAAAATAGAAATTGTTCCTTATTAATCTAGTTTGTAAAAAAATGATTGACCTCAAACGGATAAGAAACGTGAAAGTTATGGTTGTTTTACTTCAACGCATTCTTATTATATTTCAGCAATCATCCAAAGTAGGTATTAGATATAGTTACAGTAAACGATTTCTTCCAAACGATTTCTTTCTCATCTTTGCATTTACAATCAAGATTTAGCTAGAAATTTGAGTTAATAAATTCACCTTACTGTAGTGAAATAAAAAATCGAATTTGTGTTGAAAGAAGCAAGCTTTGAGGAGGAAGGAGCTTCAAATAACCTAAACTGGAAGAAAACAGTGCATGCAAAAGAAGTTTTACAATAAATTAGAAAACCCCCTACTGAAATTAGGAATTCAATGAAATTGTTGGGTGAGTTTGATTACCTTCCAGTTCACTTTAATTTGAAGAAATTTCATCTTGAATTGAAGAAAATGTGGGTTTGAAAGCTTGGTTTGCAAAATGGTGGTTTCTCATGTTTTATAGAAAAGAGGAAGATGATGAACTTTTGTTTGAATGTACTGGATTTGTTTCTTCTTTTTCTTATCATCTCGCTAAGTCTAAAAGGGCTTACGGACCCAAAATTAAAAGGAAAAAAAAAAATCAAATGACCTATGTTAATTACTTAACATAAAACCAAATGCATTCTTATGTACACTAATTTACATAACAAGGTCATTTTCCTTTCAATTTTCAACCAAACAAAATTTGTAAATTTACATACACATGAAATAAATTATTTTACACTGCATGAAAAGATTAACTTTTATTTTTAAAACATTACTAATATTAAAATCCTTTATTTCACAATAATGCACAATTTACTTAAATAAGTGAATAAAACTTTATTTTAAACTTCTAAAGCTCCACAAAACCACTTTTCTCACTTAGAAAAAATATTTTAAACCATTTTAAACTCAAATTTATAAGTAGACTCATTTTTAAACTAACTTCCAATTTTTTATTTAAATAAACATTATTTATATATCTCACACTTCTTTTAAAAATTATAAAAAGAAGTAATTAACAATAATTAATACAATTATTGCATTTTCATCAAATAAAGTCATTTTACACTCATTATTCTCACAAATAAACATGATAAGGTTTTCCAAAACTTTACTTCCCATTTTATTTTCAAAATTCATTGTTTATTTAAAATAAACAATTTAAATCTCCAATTTATTTTAATTCCCAATATTAAATTTTAACTTCCGTTATAATTTAATATTTATAGGTAATGACTAAAATCAGGGTTGTTACAGCATATGTATGTAATTTGATAGTTAAATAACCGACTATCAAATCTAGCCAAATTCGTTGATCGTTTCGAAGAGACCGGGATCAGATTTAATTATCCAAAAACCACATCGATCTGATTTGTGCGTTACAAATTGTGATATCGTGAAGATAATGGGGATCGTGATTTTGGAGAATTGGTTTGTTCAGACCCAGAAAAACTTTTATGGATGAGTGCTATCAGCACATTGCCATTGGAAGGCAATGAGCATTCTAAGTGTAAATTTATAAAAAGGTAATCATAGCCTTAAGCCTCATCAACCGGGAAATGAATAAAACAGAGCATGCAACAAGGCTAAGTGGGTCGCTCCTATTAGGGTATGTCATCATTTTTCTAGATTACCTTATATTATTATGGATTTGGTTGTGCATGAGAGATCTCAATCATTTTCAGTAGTAGTAGTCAAGTGCAAGGGCGGTTATATGTGGTAGAGACAAGATGTTCTTGTCAGACCCGGGTGCATTGATCTAGAGATGTACCCATCGGAGGTAGTTCCTTACCTGGTTATAGTGTGAAATCCATTCTCCAATACATGCCTTATAGTTTTGATTGTAGAGCCTAGTACACTGGAATTTAACTAATGTAATTTTTTTTGGCTATTTTAATAAGTAATTGTACATAGAAACTATTATAATATCATAGGATTTTATATAAAAATGTCTTGGTTATCGTAAGGTAAAAACCTATCCATGTTTATGTGCGGCTTGTACTTACAAGATACCTTTGTGTTCAAAGGATTTGATAACGGTAATAATTCAAATAGAGTGTGTTTTCTTACGCTGGTTTTTTCCAGACTGACTTGGGTGTTATTTTAGTATAATGCTCGGGTCAGACTGAGTATTATAGATACAGGTTAGGATGCTATGGAGCTCAGGAGATGAGCTAGATGACAGAGATGTATTCACATAGATGGTTATATTTTCCGCTATGTGTGTTAAACTGTATATTCAGAACTTATGGGGACAAGTTATTATGACTGCCCCAAATTTGTTATGTTGATTGTTGTACTCTGATGATGGTACGTATAATAATGGTTATTGTTCTTTTTGTATAAAGATATTTTGTTATCTATTATATATTGTTCCGCTGCGATTATGAGATTCTGTGTTGTTATTACTTTTCTTTTTATCTTCCTTCTTTCTACTTCCCCTAACAATCGGGTTTTCCGGCATTTGATTGCCCGACATGTGATACAGTAGAGGTATCAGTGTTGATTTCGAGGGTCGAAAATCATAGTCGTTACATTAGTACACCTCTAGATAAAATGTATTGGAGACTACAACACGCTGCACCTCAGCTACTCAGGATCGACCCTACCCATATGGATAACGCCGAATATGATCCGCCATTGGTTACGACCAAATAACCATATCTGGCCCGAAAAATATATAAAATCATAGATATCACTCTAGATCAGGTAATGATCATATCCTAATGGGAGCGACCCGCATAACCCTACTGCATGTCCTTGCTTTAGTCGTTTATCGGGTGTAAGGTTCGTGAGTTACTGATTACCTGATTCCTCCTAGCAATTCCCACTTGGAATGCTCACACTACCCTCCAAGCAGAAATGTAACCCCAACATTCATCCATACAAGTCCGTTTTGCGTTTGAACGAAGCTAAATGCACTACTTCCAATACATCCGTTTTGGAATCATCCTTGGGATTAGTAGCAAGTATCCTTGCACTTCAGAGAGCTCCATCTTCGATCATCTTTAAGACACCATCCATTCGAATGCTTATGCCGGTTCAAAGTGATTTTCGAATAAAATATCTGATCCCAGTCTCCACAAACCGACAATGATAGTTTAAAACTGGCTAAATTTGTTAGTCAGTTATTTAACTATCAGATAAAAACAACAATCAAAGTAGGGATTTATTTCCATAGGGAAACCAACATTAGTTAAGCACATAAACAAATCTTTAATTAGTCCTTTCATTAATTAAAATTAGTTTCTAAATACTTGTATCAAATTACTTTTAGAAAGATATATTCATAAACCCTTTATACTCCTTTTAATACTAAGAAAAACTATCCATATACTTATCTCAACGGTATTAACATATTCACTAAAACATTACAGCTACATATTCACTACTTTGAAAATGTATTCATATACTTATTTCTATCTCAAAGGTATAAGTATATTCTCAAAACATTATGAATCTGATTTCTTATTACAAAATCATATCAAGAAGTTTAAAACAATTATGGTTTAAAAAGAAACGGAGAAAAGGATAAACCCAAAACACTATTCCTTCACTGCTAAGCATGGAATGAAAGTCCACACCATCAAAATTAAGAAGGTCAATTTAGGAAAATCCGATCTCGGTTTATTTTATAAATCCCTTTTTAATAAATCTCTTTTAATTAGAAAAGTCCCTTTTATAAATATCCAAACCTATTGTAACGACCCACCTTTTCGACCATCGAAAGTCAACGCCGAATATATCCACGTTATTCAATTGCCAAACATCCAATCGCTGAAAAGGTAGATTGTTAGGGTAAAATAAAAAAAAGAACGGAGAATCAGGAAATTAGAATCTCACAGCGGAATCGGCAATATATAATATAACAAATAAGGTAAAACTATCAATCCAAAATACAAAGTATATCAGAGTTAAAAACAAATCTTATCAGTTGTATAGTTATAAAATTCCGACCTTACAATTGCTGATAGTTATACCATATAATACAGCAGAAAATAAAGCACTATGATAGGTTAACATCCAAATCTTCTCAAATACTCCATATCACCAAAGCAAACCTGGGAAAAACTCGGTCCGATACGAGCATTATAATAAAATAGCACCCGGGTCAGTCTAAAAAACATGCGTGAGGAAACTCAAGTAATTTGATGACATATAAAAATTCAGTGAGACCATGTCACTTACACGAAACGAGTTTTTACTTCACAAGAATAACATCCATAAATGAAGAAATGGAAAACAAATCAGAACAACAATCCAATTAAGAAAGAATGGAAACAAACAACAGAAACTATCCAAATAAAAAGGTTGTATACTAGTAAGAACAAATCTCATACTGAATGAATGGGCATAAACGAATAATTGAACATAGAGAAGAGCATAAGGTAGTTCTCCATGCAATTAAGGAAATAATTCAAAGATTTGAATTAATAACAAGGGAAAAGGAGATGTTTTTTCAACAATGACTAGGAGGCTGTGCCCTCCTTACTGAAATTATACCTGTAGAAATGTACTTGAGAACTCCAATGGCTATTGGACAAGTTCAAGCTGGACCTCGCCAACGGTTACTGAGAATTCGAGTACTTCATATCTCAATGCGCAAAACCGATTCCAATCTAGAGTGGATGTGAAAATACCCTAATGGAAGCAACCCCACATAGCTTGGCTTCCACTTTGTCTTTGGATTTAGTCATTTCCATCAAAGGATAACAAAGCTCAAATGAGCAACACATCGTCTTTGAGTGACGAAATATAAAGAAGAAAGCAGAATCAAAGTCGATGGTCGATAAATCAACTATCGGGAACGATAAGATAGTTGTTTCCACTTACGCTTGATTTTCAATCATAATACTTATAAAGATATTTAAAAAATGGTTTTTAAAATATTCTTTTAAAGGGAAATTATAATTTCTAAATGTTTTGAAACCAAGGTCAAAACAAATGTCAAAATAATGTTTGTTATAAACTCAAATCAATTTACAATTAGTTGAAACACTTCTTTTCAAAAGATCTTATTTATAAACTATTACTTATAAATTTTAAAACAATATTTATTGTCCCCAAAGATAATAAATCAATTATTTTACTTATATAATGGAATAAACAAATATCACAAAAACATGAAGTAAAAGTCTAAAGTCGGATGGAAAAAAATAATAAAAAAATGCACAAGGAAAATAATTCCTAGGTTTGAAATCTTCTCTGGGTTCAACTTTCGGACATAAAACAAGTGGCCAAACTACCTCTGATTGAACTGAAAATTATTGCCCACATAGTAGAAAACTTCAGCTTTCAAACAAAAAAATAAATTAATAAATTCCAACTGGAAATGAAAATGTAACGTTGCCTCAAACATATACTCAGGCCATGTTTGCAACAGTTCAAAAACAAAATATGCCCAAGCCTAAAAACCATCTTGGGTTCAACTTACAGACCTAAAACAGAGGATCAAACTACCATGGATTGAGCGGAAAATTAGTTTGCGTATAGTAGAAAACTTTATCTTTTAAACAAAAAAAGAACCAATGAATTCCGATTGGAAATGAAAAAGTTATACTGTCTCAAAAATGGACTTAGACCGTGTTTGCAACAGTTCAAAAAAAATAAATGTACAGGCCTAAAAACCATCTCGGGTTCAACTTTCAAGCATGAAACAGATGAACAGATGACCTCAGATTAAGCTAAAAATTTATATGCAAATAGTAGGAAACTTTTTCTTTGAAACAAAAAATGAATAGATGAATTCTAATAAGAAATGAAAGATTTATGTTGTCTCAAACATGACTTCGGCCATGTTTGCAGCAACTCAAACAAAATATGCCTAGGCAAAAATCTGGGTTTTTGTTGATTTTGCAGCAAAGTTTTGAACATTCAAATGACAATATTTTTCTACCAAATTTTGCAGAGACAAATTTCAACATTTAAACTACTATCCGGAAGAAATCCGACAGTATTTCGTTGCTGGAATTAAAAGTTATAAGTTTTCAAAGAAGCAATAGAAAATAGTTTACACGCTGAGATAAAATAACTATAAAGAGCAAATTATTGGCTGTTTTTTGGCGATTTGAGATCTGATCTGCTAGAATTTGTGAGTTTTTGTAACTCACATTGCTGATTGAAGGCTAAAACCCAGATTTTTGATGCAAGACTGAAACTTTGCCTGAGATTACAAGCTTGTAGAACTTATGGAACAAACATACAGAACATGCAAACCAATATTTACAGTAAATTAGAAATCATTCACTATAGCAAGAACTTTGTGATGAAATTAAGTAATTTGGAGTTTATTACCTTTTTTTATCACTAGATTGCAAAAAGACTTGAATTTAGTGAGTTTTAATGAAGAAATTTGGCTTGGTTTTGCAATTTGATAAAATAGTTTATTGTATTTTTGTTTTTAGGAGGAAGAAGAAGATAATAGCCTGAAAATGAACGTGTAGCTATCTTTCTTTCTCTCTTCTAACATGGCTAAGTGGGGTAATGGGCCAAGTTGGGTTTGATAATAAAAGAAAATAAAGTGGCCTAAAGAATGAAACAACACATAACAAATATACATGCATATATCATATATACACTAAAACAAAATGCATTTTCTTCATATTCACACACAAGAAAAATATAATAACTTGTATACTTGTAAAATAAAACATTTTCTATCATATAAAAAGATTAATTTGTATTTTTAGAATATTTTTATTATTAAATTCCTTAATTTAACAAAAATTCACTATCTACTCAAATAAATGAATAAAACATTATTTTTAACTTCTAAAATTCCACAAAATTTAGTTTCTTACTTAGACAAATATTTCAAACGTTTGCAAACATAACTTATAGCCAATACATATTTTTTTAAACTAATTTCCACCTTTTATTCCAATAAACCACCGTTAAAAATTACGTACTTCTTTTAAAAATTATTAAAAGAAGCAAATGGGCAATAATTAATTTAACTATTGCATTTTCTCTAAAATAAAATCATTTTCATTATTTAAAGCCCATATTCCATTTGTTATCACTCCAAACAAAATAAAATAAAGCTTGGAGTTTCATTTTATCACTTTAAATTCCCAAATTCATTGTTTATTCCAAATAAACAATTTAATTTCTCAAATTTTAATTTAAATCACAATATTAAATCTTAAGTATCATTATAATTCAATATTGATAAGTAATCTCCAAACCAGGGTTGTTGCAGTAATTTCTAGAGAAGAATTTGTATTCAACTTATTAATTTCATCAGTAAAAAAAGAAATAAGCTTGAGATAAAGAGATATTCTCACCATCGCTATGCGAAGATAGAAAACCGGGATAGGATCGTTCGATAAACTCACTACTTTCCTAAGTGCAGTCATTAGGATTAGCAGACCATTGAACTTTAATGAGCCACACGTTCTTGTTTCGAAGGCGTCTCACCTCTGAATCAAGCACGTGAACGGGCTACTGTATGATAAATAGGTTCGGTGAGATCTCAAGCTCTAGCAAATCAGGAGAATTGATAACAGAATCCGACTCTTGAAGACACTTCCAAAGCTGAGAGACGTGAAACACATCATGAATGCTAGATAGATGAGCAGGAAGTGAAGCTCTATAAGCCACAGGGTGATACGTTTTGTAATAGGAAATTGTCCTATAAAGCAAGGAGCCAATTTCCCAGTCGTACTGAATCGCATACCCCCCTTCAGAGGAGAAACACGAATGAAGATGAGATCAGCAATAGAGAATTCGAGAGGCTTCCTACGGTTGTCCGTGTAGGATTTCCAGTGGCTCTATGCCTCTTTCATTCTCTGTTGAATAAGAACAATCTTCTCAGAAGAATCGCGACCATAATCTGGGCCAAGAATAAGCTTCTCCCCAGATTCCAACCAACATGAAGGTGATCGACATGGCCTTCCGTAAAAGGCTTCTAAAGGAGCCATACCGATACTAGACTAAAAGCTATTATTGTAGGAAAACTCCACAAGAGGTAAGTGGCTTCCTCAATACCACCAACCCAACGACTGCGTAAATGCAAGTCACTCGATAATTGCACAAAGGAAAGACAAACTCAAAGAATGGATTTTTAAACTTCTAAATAACTAAACAAATATTTTTAAGGTTATCAAAATCCTTTTACTACATAATCAAAATCTCAAATTTCAACGTTTTGAAATTTTCAAAACCTCTTTCAAAAATCCAATTTAATCGCCGAGCACTTCATTTAAAGCGATTAAAATGTTTCGCTCTTTAATTCACACAAAATATATTTCAGTTTGAAACATATATTTATACTAAACATCAATTCTATTACATTCACAAAATAAGTAGAATACACATGACCACAAAGAAAACAAGTAAATTCCAACTACAAACCTGCTGTAAAGAAAATAATTTTTGACATAGCAAACATCAAAATTAGAGAACTCTTATGAAGTAAAAGTTCTTCTACAAAGTCTATGCACTCCATCGATATAAAGATCATCAAAATTGGATTTACGGTTTGAAAGTTATGCCAAATTTACATTCAAACCTATTGTAAACTAAATTAAATCAAAATCTTCCAAAGTGGTAAAAATAAAATCTATAGCTTAGTGAAAGCTATTTCATTTACAAAAAGATTGAACTCATTCGGAGTTATCAATCTCAAGTTATCGTTGTTTTAGTATAGCACTTTTCTAAAAAAAATCAGCTATTAAGTTAATTTAAAATTTAAAATTTTCCTAAACCATTTTAATTTCAAATTACATTTTCAAACAAGCTTTTGCCAATCCATTTATTAAATGATCTTCTTTTTCCCGGAAAGCTAAGGCATACCAAAATATGATCAACTTTATGTAATTAACATAAAAGAAACAATTCATTAATTGGAAAAAAATTCATTACTTTAGAAAATGTAATTTTAAAGTAATTTACTAAGAAAACTCATTTTGGAAGTGATAATTAATCTCTTCTATTATCAAAAGATGATTATTGATTATCCATACAATAAATTTTAGAATATATGTGTATATATATAAAGTTTAAAATCATTCTCAAAATTAAAATGATATACCACAATAATTGTTCATTTATCAAAAACAATTCCAATTCACATTTTCACTTATCACAAAATTAAATTTCCACCTAATTATTAACGTAAAACTAATTAAACTTGATAATTAATTCAAATTTGTTTTCAAAAGAAGTTTGCAAATACACACCAACCAATTTTTAAGATAGAGTTCTATATCTATCCTCTACTATTACTCAAATAACTAAGTGACGAAACAAATTTTTATAGTCATCATTAATAACTTGTACCAAAATATTCAATTAATATTTTAATTTTTCAAACCAAAATATTCTTTTACCTTAAATACATCATTTTATTAATCAAAGCATCAAATGATATTTTCTTCTAATTAAGACATCCCCTTATTTAAAACTATTCACTTTACCTACCCGATTTACCATATTCAATTTCTCAAATAATATAAGGGTATTACCTCGCCATTGATTTATAGTGAATGACCCCATCGATTGGCTGCAGAGTTGATCATATGATCACAACTGCCTCGCCACTCATCCAACACTCACTATGGTTCAATGGCTCATTAAAAATTTAAAATAAAAATTAATACTCCATAATATTAATTATTTCCAAACTTTACTTATTAAAACTCAATTTACCGTGTTTGACTGCCTCATCACAGCGTTTAGGAAATTCCTATTGATAACCTTAGCCAAATGCATCGACGAGAATTTTTAAAGCACTAGACGGACAACCCAACACCAAAATTCATTTTCTTTAAAAATAAATACCTCATATATAATACTCATAATATTCTTATTTTTCCCCAAAAAAAATCCAATTTCTCTTAGAAACATATCTTCAAATTTTGAAAACTTGAAAACGCAATTTATTACTTATTCTCAAAATCAAGAAACACAAATAGAGCTCATCGAAATATTCTCAAAATACTCGATCCTCAAGATTGATGGAATAGACTGGAATGTTCATTATTCTGAAACGTATAACGAACCACTCAAAAGACTCATAACGAGTGCAGAATGCGGTAAGAGTTATGTTACCCTCCACGACTCTTAGCTCATGAAAAATCGATGTAGGGTCAAGCTTAGGAATGGTGCTAGCACCACTCAATAGATTAAAAAGAGATAAATGAGATATAGAAGTAAGTGTAAAATATCTCCTCGGCTAAGGAAAAGTAACATTAACAACAAATCATTACTTCGAGTGAAGTAATACCAGAAAGTATATCAATAATTAAGCATCCAAAGAGGATACCTCAAAAGGGGCAAGAATGGAAATATCAAATAAATTCAATGAATCACCTCACTCCCTTGTGGACATCCTCGTGGGAGGATGACCGAAAGGCTAAGAATCGAGAATGAAGTTAATATAATATTTGATTGCCCGATTGGGTGTCAAACCCAAAACAGACTTATAGAAATCAACAGAGTCACGTTGACTGGAATTCGAGATATATCATCAACATCTCAAACTCAAGAGTGAATACAGAGACTTCGGAATCATCATTAACCTTTCGAAAAACATGAAACAACGAATCAGCCAAATTAGGTACCTAAATATAGGATCCTCTAAATCATAGAATGTGGTTTGATAATATGCAAGCCACTCCATCTCAACCCATTCTAGACTCTAAATAGAAAAATAGAGTGATAATTTGCATGAAAAGATAAGCTACAAGGAACAATCCCAAAATCCCCAAACATCATACAAAATATTGTGGGTCCCCTTAATAGGATTCACAATCCTCAAAGAAATCACAAGATAAGAGCATCAAAAAGCATCAACAAATTCCTTCGATAAGACGAGTGTTAAGCATCGTATCGAAGAGGACACGAGTAGAACAATCACAATTAGGATTACACCTATGATAAGATAGTATAAATTCTATTATAGAATACTACAGAATAAAATACATTCCTAGATATATCCCAAACTTCTATCTCAAAGGACACGATAAGGTATAGTATACGATGATTAAGGGATTGGTAACACTTGTATTATACTTAGATGTACCGCAATGTTTTTGTTCTGAAATCAGCTCTCATACCAAGCTTTGATGAATTTGAAATTTTTTTAGGGCTATATGTCTATCAATAGGCTTGCCCAGTTTTGACGAATTTGAAATTCAAATTTGAATTGAATTTGAATTGTATTTGAATAGATTTGAATGACGGTTTTGAGTGATTTCTTTGATTTCGAGCATAGATTTTTCCAAAAAATTTGAAATAATTTTTAAATAAATTAGCATTTGAAATAATTATTCGAAGCAAATTACTTTATATATATATTACACGTTTTTGCACGTTTCGAGCGGATGAGAAGGAGGATTAGACAATTTGGTAAAACACGTGGTTTATCTTATCGGTTAATTCCCAACTTGTCTGTTTGATCGTTTTGACTTTCGGGTTGAGTTTACCGACGAGATGAGTTAAACATTTTACTGCTTTGAGTGTGACATTTACTAGCGATTAGCAAACCGTTTAGTACGAACGTGTGGTATGGGAACCACGTTAACACTGTTCGGGTTCCTATCCTAGAGTTTGTGACACATTTATCTTCGAGACGGCCAGTACTTGACCTTCGGGACATTGTTGTGATGACCCGGAATTTTCGGGCAATAATAATTTTTTAGCCTTCTTTTATAATCATTTAAATTGGCAAAATTTATCTTTTTCAAAATAAATAAAATATGGGTTTGTTTATGTGTATATATATAAGTAGATTGTAAATAAGGATTTGGATTTGAAATTCAAAAGTAAATATCTTAAAAATAATTTGGATTCAAATACTCTATATTTTAAAACTAGTAGATATATATAAAATTATATATGAGTGTATAATTAGATTTTATACCATTTTATTAAAGTTATATAAATATAAATAAAAGGAATTTTTTATATAAAAACATAAAACATATATAAATATAAAACTAAATAGAAAATATAATATAACATTATATAAAAACATTAATGCATGCAAATTAACAAGTGTAAACATTATAACATTCAATATAACAAGTGTCATTAGTTTTCTTTTCATTTTTTTAAAATAATAAATAAAAGGAAAAATAAGACTATATATACCTCTCTACCCCTTCTTTTCTCATTTTCTTTGATGTATTCAAAACTAAAACCTAAAACAAAACCAGAGATTAAAATCTAAAGCAAATAACCTTTTGCAAATTTATGACCTGAAGCAAGTTAAATCCAAGATCATCAGCCTAGATTCAAATCAAAAAATCAAGCTTCAGTTCAAAACCAAGTTCCAATTAAAAGATCAAAGAATTTCTAGTTTTCAAGTTTTATATTTAAATATGATTGCATGTATATATGTTGGTGTTATTTATGTGCATGTCTGGACACACACACACACACACACACACACACACACACACACACACATATATATATCTGCTTTTAAGTTAACAGGCTAAAATAAGTTAAAAATTCAATCTCTCTTCCTTTAATCTCTTATTGCTGATGATGTTTAAACAACACATGTTTGAATTAACATGATCTAAATTTTAAAAATATTTTTAAGTATAATTAGTTAGCGTTTTACTAGAAAATCAGAAATTATAGTAAAGTTCAAAGCTTATCAAAAATTCGAATATCATGATTTCTTGTTTCATTTACATCATCAGATTCGTATCTAAAAACCATGAATTTACAAAATTAAAATCATGATTTTTATTTCAGTTTTGAGTGAGGAATCTTGGGTTGAACGGGAATTGGGTTTTTAGCGATTTCTGATGATTGGAGCAAGAAGGGTGGTCAAGATCGCTACTAGAGGTAGCTCGGAGGTTAGGGGTTCTGGAAAAAATGATCGGTGAGGTTATCGATCATCATGGCAGTGGCACGACGTTGTTGTAGGGTTTTAGAAGCTGTGTTGGTCGACTGGGTTTGCGTGTCTTGTTCGTCAACGTTGAAGCACCGTACTCGACCGGAGTAGGGGGAATAGGTGCATGGTTGAACGGCGGAGGTATGGTCGGAGTTTCGAAGGCTCTGGTGACCAAGGCGGCGGGTCGAGGTGATTTATTGGGTGATTGTTTCTGTTCCAATAGGTACTCATATGCTTGAATTCGATTTTCGAGTTTGTTTCGAAGTGATGGAGGTCGGAATCGAATGGGGAGGTCGTGGTTGACTTACCGGCGATGGCAATAGTGATCGGAGCACTGGCGTTCATGCGTGCACATGCACGTATGTCAGTAGTGTCTCAATGGGTTTGGTTTGGAGAAGAAGGAGTGGTCTTGTGAGGGATCTCGGGTGGGATCTCGGGGAAGTTTTGATTTGGCTCGAGTTTTGTATCGGGGTGTACGCATGGGTTTAGCATATTATAACAGCTTTAAAATTTTAAATCAAAACAAAGTTTTAAAAAAAAGAAAAGAGGAAGGATTTCCCGGGTTTGGGCTCGGGTTGGTTCAGGGATTGATTCGGGTATATGTAGTAGGAGTTTTAAAATTTTAAGTAAAACAAGTTTAAACAATTTCTCTAACTAATTCTTCTAAATAATAATTGTTTTATTTAAGTTCGGAATTAGTTAAAGGTTTTAAAATAAATTATTTTAAGATTAACTTAGTTTAAGATATTTTATTCAATGTCCTTTATTAGTAATTAATTCTTAGGTTTATTTAAATAAATTTAATAATGTAATTAAGTAGCTAATTAAAAAGGTAAAATGTTTTTAATTATTGATTAACTTAAAAGTCTTAAGTTAATTCATATGTTAATGATGAATTAATTCCAATGGTTTATTAAATAAGATTTAAATGATAATTAAGTGATTAATTAAGATAAACAGTTTATCTTTTAATTAATTAAGGTCCTCGATGATTAAAGGATAATACATTAATGATTAAAGGATTATTAATCAATGATTAAAGGACAATTAATTAATATATAACGGATTATTAATTAATAATTAAAGGATAACTAATAATAATTAAAGGATAATTAATCAATAATTAATTAATGATTAAAGGATAATTAATTGATAATTAAAGGATGATAAATTAATTTCATTTATTAATTTAAAATAATAATTAATGGTTTATAAGTAATTAAATTAAGCAGGATTTAAAAGTAATTAATTTAATTTAATTGTTGATTAAATTAGATTAATTAGGAAATGTGTGATTAATTAATCTTGTTTATAGATGATTAATTTGTATTGAATGTCTTGGATTGGTTAATAACTCTAGTATGGTAATCTGTAATATTCTGTGATATGAATTGCTTTGTATTGAGCTGTGATAAATGTGAGTTATTTATCTGTGATGAATTGCTATGTGAATATAACGTTCTGAATTGAATTAAATTGTTGTACTTAAACAATTTTTCCTTAAAAGACGGCGTTTTAATTTCGATGAGACCAGGATCAGATATCAAATTTATTATCCGAAAACCGCATCGATCCAAATAAAACGATAGGTCATGAAATCTCTACTGAAGATCAAGATGAAGATTTAGAGTGCAAGGGCTATTTGTCGTTAACTCTGAGGGTGATTCCAAAATTAATGTAATGGAGATATTGCCTTCGGTTTCGTTTGAACCCGAAATGGCCTTGTATGAATGAATGCTATCAGACCATCGTCAATGCAGGACGATGAGCATTCCAAAATATGTGTTCTAAAAAGGTAATCGTAACCTTAAGCCTTATCAACCGGGAATGGATAAAACAGGGAAGGTGCATGCAAGGCTACGTGGGTAGCACCCAAGAAGGATGAGATTTTCCCCTGTCTAGAGGTCCCTTTTTCGGCTTTGTGGGCAGTTGTTGGCCACAACCGCGGGGTTGTCTTATTTGGCCTATCCAGTAAGGGGCGGCTTCAGCCTTGTGTTGCAGGGGATTAGGGTGGATCCTCGGTACAGTGATCTAGGCCATGTACTATAATGGGCGATACTCCAGTAGCCCTGCCGTTGTATGGAATCCAATCTCCAATAAGTGCCTGTACGATTTTGATTGTGCCTAACTATGTTGGAACATGAGATATAAGCATTCCAGTTATTTCCTATTTTATATTGAAAACCCTGGACACTATTATAATATAACTGGATTTCCTATCAAATGTTTTGGTCATCGTAAGGTAAAAACTTGTCCGTGTTTATTTGCGGAGAGTCTTACGAGATACCTTTTATTTCAAATGTTTTTCAAGTTAAACAACTTAACCGTTTACTCACACCAGACCCATTTCTGACCCAAAGTTTATTTCTATTTTTCTTAAACTCTTGGGTACTCAAATTCTTATGAGTAGCCAAGTAATCAGGTTGGCTTGACATATTTTGGAAAAGGCATGGAGCAGGAGACTTGGCGAATCTATATATATCGATTCTGCTATGTTGGTATCATTTGTTTATATTTGGGATGTGATGTATCGGCGGGTCTACACGACTGTCTAATGTGATGTTGTGTAACTGAATGACTCTAATGTATGATGAATACTATGTAATATCTATGTGAAGTAATATATTTTTTCCGTTTTCGCTATGAGATTCTGATGTTGTTTCTTTCTTTCTTTCTGTTTCTTTTCAACCTATTTCTTTCTAATTTACGATACGTCTTTCTATGGAATGAAAGGTGGGTCGTCACAGTTGGTACTAGAGCGATATGTTAAGATAATACCTAGGCTTGAGTAATCTTGAGAGAGTGTACTTGTAATTTTTATAAATATACCTGTCTGATTGTTGGGTTACCTATTCAGGTTGCCAACATGAGTTTTGGAGAAATTTCATCTTACCCCTTGTGTTGTGTACCGTCCTATTTTTGTATCTAATCCTATAGGGGGAGTGACCAAGTTAGATATGATCTGTAAGTGTCTAAAAATTTCTTACCTATTCCATAGTTTCTCGTGCGACCTATTTGTATTGGATTTTAAAGGATTTGACCTTATTCTGGGGATGGATTGGTTAGACAAGCATAAGGATGTTTTGATTTGTGAAGAAAGAATTGTGTCATTTGAAACCAAGTTAGGAAGGATTGCAAAAGTGACTTGTGATAGTTCGGGAGTTCACTTGAGTAGTCTTTTGCATGGAATCGAAGCAACTCAAGAAGACTTAGGATCCATCAAAGTGGTCAAAGATTTTCCAGACGTCTTCGAAGAAGTCAAAGGTTTTCCCCCACATCGGGAGATAGAGTTTCGTAATGACTTAGATCCGGGAGCAATACCAGTTGTTTAACCCAATAGAAGGATAGCGCCAAGAGAGAGAGAAGAGATGGTGAAGCAGACTCAAGATTTCTTAGAGAGAGGTTTGATCCGGCCTAGCAATTCTAGTTGAGGTTCTGCTGTAGTTTTTGACAAAGTCGGATGGATCATTAAGATTCTGTGTAGATTACCGAGAGTTGAATAAGGTGACTATTAGGAATAAGTATCACTTGCCTTGTATAGACGATCTTTTTGATCAACTTTATGGAGCTTCTGCTTTCTCCCAATTGGATCTAGCTTTGGATTTGCACCAGCTAAGGGTAGCTGAAGATAGTATACCCTTGACTGCGTTCAGAGGACCCAATTGTTTTTATGAGTGGCTAGTTATACCTTCTGGGCTAACCAACGTTCCAGCATATTTTGTATATCTAATGAACCGTGTTTTCGGGATGTACTGAACAAGTTTGTGCTCGTGCTCATCGACGACATTCTCATCTACTCCAAATCTAAGAAGGAGCATAAGAGTCATTTGGAGATAGTGTTAGAGACATTGAGGAGGCATGTCCTAAAGGTTAAGTTTTCGAAGTACCATTTTTGGAAGTCGGAAGTAATATTTTTGGGGCACATTGTATCTGGAGAGGGTATTTCTATAGATCCAGCCAAGGTAGCAGCTGTTCAAGAGTGGAAGCAACCGCAAACTCCTACAGGGGTTCGCAGTTTTCTTGGTTTGGCAGGGTACTATAGGAAATTTATCTGGGACTACTCTACGATTTCTTCGCACTTGACCGAATTGACTAGGAAGGAAGCGAAGTTTAAATGGACGCCTAAGTGTGAAAAGACATTTCTGGATTTGAAGGCGAGGTTGACTACTGCACTTGTTCTAGCTATTCCTGATGGTAAGAGTAAGTTCGAAGTGTACACCGATGCTTGTGGGGTTGGGCTTGGTGCAGTGCTGATGCAGGATGGGAGAATGATTGTGTACGCGAGTAGGCAGTTGAAGCCGCATGAAAAGAACTACGCTACGTATGATTATGAATTGCTGGCTATCATCTTTGCTTTGAAGATTTGGAGGCATTATCTATTGGGAGAGAAGTTCGAGCTTTTCATAGATCATAAACCCTTGAAGTACTTTTCTCCCAGAAAATCTGAATTTGAGGCAGCAAAGATGGGTGGAAATTTTGGCATCATATGATTTAGACATTCTTTATACTCTGGGGAAAGCGAATGTAGTGGCGGATGCTTTGAGTAGAAATGCAGTTTTGGCTATTTTGGAAGTTATCCCGTCTCTACAGGAAAGGATTGTAAGCAATCAGATGAGGGACAGAACTTTCGAGGAATTAATTCTTGGAGCTAAGGAGGGTCGATATTCGGATTTCAAGATTGACAGTCAAGGAGCTTTGCGGATCAACGGACGATTGTGTGTGCTAGATGTGGACGGATTGACATAGGAAGTTTTGTTGGAAGGCGACAAATCAAGGTTGAGTATCCATCCAGGGATCTCAAAGATGTATAAGGATTTGAAAAAAGTTTTCTGGTGGCCGGCCATGAAGTAGGATGTTGCTACCTTCGTAATGGATGTGCGATCTGTCAACAAGTGAAGGGTGATCAACAGAAGTCCGCGGGAATGTTGCAGCCTCTGGATGTCCCAAAATGGAAATGGGAAATGATATCGATGGTTTTCCTCGATGGCTTGCCAAGGATCAGAAAAGAAAATGAAGGAGTGTGGGTAATCATAGACCGGCTGACCAAGAGCACCCACTTTATTCCAATTAAGGCAACTAGAACTGCAACTTCTTTTGCAAAGATTTTCTTGAAAGAGATCGTCGTGTTGCACGGAGTTCCTGTCAGCATAGTAAGTGACCGTGACCCAATCTTTATAAGCAAATTTTGGGAAGCTCTACAGACAGCTCTGGGTACAAGGTTGATTTTAAGTACAGCTTATCGCCCCCAGACCGATGGACAAATAGATAGGCTGAATCGTATTTTAAAGGATATGTTGAGGGTTTGTATTATGGATTTCGGTGGATCTTGGAAGGACCATCTTCACTTGGTGGAATTATCGTATAATAATAGTTGTCGGGCGAGTATAAAGATGGCACCCTACGAAGATTTGTATGTAAGACCTTGTAGATCACCGTCCTATTGGATAGAATCCGGAGATTGTCTTGTTCTTGGTCTAGATTTGATTCGAGAGGCATCTGCGAAGATGGAGCTAATCAATAAGATAATGAAAGCAGTCCAGGATCATCAGAAGAGTTATGCGGATAAGAGATAAAGGCAATTGGAATTTGAAGTCAGAGATTTGGTTTTTGTCAAGATTTCCCCGATAAAAGGAGCAATTAGATTTGGAAAGATGGGAAAGCTTACCCCAAGATATATTGGACCTTTCCGTGTGCTCGAGAGAATTGGTGCTTTAGCCTGCATGATTTAATCGCCAGACCGGATGGTTGGAATTCAAAATGTTTTTCACGTATCTCATCTGAGGAATACGTGTACGACCCAACGCCAGTTGTAGAACCGGTAGTGCAGGAAGATTTAAAGGTCTAACCGGACTTAACTGTGGTCAGGCATCCAGTCTAGATAGTAGATCAAGATGAGAGGCAGCTCAGAAACAAAGTGGTGAAGCTGGTCAAGATTTAGTGGAGCGAGGGTCCCAAAGATTATACCTGGGAAACACTAGATAATGTTAGGAAAGCCTATCCGGATTTGTGTCAGGATAGTTAGGAATGTATGTTGAATGAATTGTTTGCTTTGGTTGTTAGTATATAGCTGAAATGTATGCTTTGATTGTTTGAATAATAAAGCTTTGTGATTATCTTTTGCTTTTAAATTTCGGGGATGAAATTCTTTTAAGGGGGAAGAATGTGATGACCCAGAATTTTTGGGCAATAATAAATTGATAATCTTCTTTTATAATCATTTAAATTGGAAAAAATTATCTTTTTCAAAACTAATAAAATATGGGTTTGTTTATGTATATATATAAGTAGATTGTAAATAAGGATTTGGATTTGAAATTCAAAAGTAAATATCTTAAAAATAAATTGGATTTAAAAACTCTATATTTTAAAAATAGTAGATATATATATATAATTATTTATCAGTGTATAATTAGATTTTATATCATTTTCTTTAAATTTAGATTAATATAAATAAAAGGAAAAGTTTTGATATAAAAACGTAAAACATATATAAATATAAAACTAAATAGAAAATATAATATAAAATTATATAAAAACATTAATGCATGCAAATTAACAAGTGTAAACATTATAACATCCAATTTAACAAGTGTTATTAGTTTTCTTTTCATTTTTTCTAAAATAATAAATAAAAGGAAAAATAAGACTATATATACCTCTCCACCCCTTCTCTTCTCATTTTCTTTGATATATTCAAAACTAGAACCTGAAAAAAAAATAGAGATTAAAAACTAAAGCAAACAACCTCTTGCAAGTCTAAGACTTGAAGCAAGCTAAATCCAAGATCATCAGCATAGACTCAAATCAAAACATCAAGCTTCAGTTTAAAACAAAGTTCCAGTTAAAAGATCAAACCATTTCCAATTTTCAAATTTTAATGCTAATCCTCTGTTCAACATCAAAACAGTGAGTAAACATTTTTTTTAAAAGCAAAAGTTGTTTGATAACCTGATGCATGTGATAATCCGTGAAGTTATGATGTGAAATATGCTTTGCATGATTGTTTAAACATGATTGCATGTATACATGTAGGTGTTATTTGTGTGCATGTCTGGACATATATATATATATATACATATGTCTCTGCTTTCAAGTTAACAGGCTAAAACAAGTTAAAAATTAAATCTCTCTTCCTCTAATCTCTTATTGCTGATCATGTTTAAACAATACATGTTTGAATTAATAGGATCAAAATTTTAGAAATATTTTTATGTATAATTAGTAAGTGTCTTACTAGAAATTCAGAAATTACAGTAAAGTTCAAAGTATGTCAAAAACTTGAATGTCATGATTTCTTGTTTCATTTACATCATCTGATTTGTATTTAAAAACCATGAATTTTAAAAACAAAATCATGATTTTTATGTAAGTTTTGAGTGAGGAATCGCGGGTTGAACGGGGAATGGGTTTTTGGCGATTTCTGATGATCGGAGCAAGGAGGGTGGTCGAGATCGCTGCTAGAGGTAGCTCAGAGGTTAGAGGTTCTGGCAAAAACGATCGGTGAGCTTATCAATCATCGGGGCGGCGGCATGGCGTCGTTGTAGGGTTTTAGGAGCTGTGTTGGTCGACTAGGTTTGCGAGGCTTGTTCGTTAATGTCGAAGCACCGGACTCGAACGGAGTAGGAGGTATAGGTGCGTGGCTGAACGAAGAAGGTTTGGTCGAAGTTTCAAAGGCTCTAGTGACCTAAGGCGGCGGGTCGAGGTGATTTATTGGGTGATCGTTTCTATTCTAGTAGGTACCCATATGCTCGAATTCGATTTTCAAGTTTGTTTCGAAGTGATGGAGGTCGGAATCGAAGGGGAGGCCATGGTCGACTTGCCGGCGATGGCAATGATGATAGAAGCGCTGGCGTTCATGCGTGCGCATGCATGTATGTCAGTAGTGTATCAGTGGGTTTGCGTTGGAGAAGAAGGAGTGGTCTCGGGTGGGATCTCGGGGAAGTTTTGATTTGGCTTGAGTTGTGTATCGAAGTGTATGCGTGGGTTAGCATGTTATAATAGTTATAAAAATTTAAATCAAAACGTAGTTTTTTTTAAAAAAAGTAAGGATTTATCGGGTTTGGGCTCGAGTTGGTTCAGGGATTGACTCGGCTATATGTAGTAGCGGTATTAAAATTTTAAATAAAACAAGTTTAAACAATTTCTTAAACTAATTCTTTTAAATAATAATTGTTTTATTTAAGTTTGGAATTAGTTAAAGGTTTTGAAATAAATTATTTCAAAATTAATTAAGTTTAAGATATTATATTAAATGTCCTTTATTTGTAATTAATTCTTAAGTTTAGTTAAATAAATTTAATGATGCAATTAAGTAGTTAATTAAAAAGGTAAAATGTTTTCGATTATTAATTGACTTAAAAGTCTTCAGTTAATTCATATGTTAATGATGAATTAATTCCAAAGGTTTACTAAATAAGATTTAAATGATAATTAAGAAGTAGTTAAGATAAATGGTTTATCTTTTAATTAATTAAGGACTTAGATGATTAAGGGATAATTAATTAATGATTAAAGGGTTATTAATTATTGATTAAAGGATAATTAATTAATAACTAAAGGATTATTAATTAAAGATTAAAGGATAATTAATTAATAATTAAAGGATAACTAATTAATAATTAAGGATAATTAATTAATAATTAAAGGATAATTAATTGATTATTAAAGTATGATTAATTAATTTCATTTATTAATTCAAAATAATAATTAATGGTTTATAATTAATTAAATTAAGCAGGATTTAAAAGTAATTAATTTAATTTAATTGGTGATTAAATTAGATTAATTAGGAATTGTGTGATTAATTAATATTGTTTATGGATGATTAATTTTTGTTGAATGTCTTGGATTGATTAATAACTCTAGTATGCTAATCTGTAATATTCTGTAATATGAATTGCTTTGCATTGAGCTGTGATAAATGTGAGTTATTTATCTGTGATGAATTGCTACTTGAATATAATGTTCTGAATTGAATTAAATTGTTGTACTTAAACAATTTGGCCTTAAAAGACGGCGTTTGGATTTCGATGAGACCGGGATCGGATATCAAATTTGTTGTCCGAAAACCACATCGATCTAAATTAAATGATAGGTCGTGAAATCTCAAGTGAAGATGAAGATAAAGATTCAGAGTGCAAGGGCTATTTGTAGTTAATTCTAAGGGTGATTCCAAAACGAGTGTAACGGAGATAGTGCCTTCGGTTTCGTTCGAACCCGAAACAGACATGTATGAATGAATGTTATCAGACCATCGTCAATGGAGGACGATGAGCATTCCAAGATATGTGTTCTAAAAAGGTAATCGTAGCCTCAAGCCTTATCAACCGGGAATGGCTAAAACAGGGGAGGTGCATGCAAGGCTAAGTGGGTAGCACCCAAGTAGGATGAGATTTTCCCTGTCTAGAGGTCCCTTTTTCGGCTGTGTGGGCGGTTGTTGGCCACAACCGAGGGGTTGTCTTATTCGGACTATCCATAAGGGGTAGCTCCGGTCTTGTATTGCAGGGGATCTAGTTGGATCGTTGGTACAATGATCTAGACCACTTATTGTGACGGGTGATACCCCAGTAGCCCTGCCATTGTGTGGAATCCAATCTCCAATAAGTGCCTGTATGGTTTTGGTTGTGCCCAACTATGTTGGAACGTCAGATGTAAGCATTCCATCTATTTCCTATTTTATATTGAAAACCCTAGACACTGTTATAATATATATTAATTTCCTATCAAATATTTTGGTTATCATAAGGTAAAAACTTGTCGTGTTTATTTGCGGAGAGTCTTAAGAGATACCTTTTATTTCAAATGTTTTTCAAGTCAAACAACTTAATCGTTTACTCACACCAGACCCATGTCTGACCCAGAGTTTATTTCTGTTTTTCTTAAACTCTTGGGTACTCAATTTTTTATGAGTAGCCAAGTGATCAGGTTGGCTTGACATATTTTAGAAAAGGCTTAGAGCAGGAGACTTGGCGTATCTGTATATATCTATTCCGCTGTGTTGGTATCATCTATTTGTATTTGGGATATAATGTATCGACAGGTCTTCACGACTGTCTAATGTTATGTTGTGTAACTGAATGACTCTGATGTATGATGAATACTATGTAATATCTATGTGAAGTAATATATTTTTTCCGTTTCCGCTGCGAGATTCTGATGTTGTTTCTTTCTTTCTTTCTATTTCTTTCTATTCTACGATACGTCTTTCTATGGAATGAAAGGCGAGTCATCACAACTGTCCTAGAGATGTTTGCCATTGTGGCATATTTGTCATCGAGACGTTTGCCATTGCAGTGTATTTTCCATTGCGGCGTATTTGTCCATTGATGTATTTGCCTACGGGCGTGGTACCACATTTGAGAGAGAACAATACTTGGCAGGCTTCGGCCAAATGCACGTGCATTTGAGATGTTTTCATTGATGTTTGTGATTTCCCAAGTGTGTCGCCTTTTTATTTTTGGCCATTCGAGCCGTTTGGGATACACACACACACACACACACACACACACACACACGGCAATTACCTCATGGGAATTTGAACTCTTGTGAGTTTTATATTTGAGATTTGAGTTGCCTACACTGGCGTTTTATTGAGATTGCCGCAATCAAAGGTTAATCACCCCGAAGAATAATTTATTTAAGCTTTTTATAAATTCTAAAACCACATTAATTTTTCCAAACGAAATAAATCAAAGTAAAAATCCCTTTTATAAATTTAAACCAAAAGATAATTAATCACATTTATACTCTTTTATAGTTTTAAAAACAATATTAATCATCCCAAAAGATATTTTATCAAATTTATAATATCTTTTAATAAATCAATAAAATATCATTATTAAACAGTTAATTATCTCAAAAACACCTTTATTTAATTAGGAAATTACTTTGATACCTTATTAAACCAGTTCATTAACTTTAATACACTAAATCAGTAAAATAACTTTAAAACATCTTTATTAAGTCAATTATTTAACTTTTAAAACACCATTACTTAAGATGTTAGCTAAATTCAAATATCATTAATTAAAACGATAAATTTGATTCAAACAAGTTAATTAAAATGATCAACTAAATTCAAAACATCATTAATTAAAATAATTAGATAAACTTAAATATCATTATTCAAAATGATTAAGTCATCTAAATATCATTAATCAAATGATTAATTAAATTTAAACATCTTTGGTTAAAATGATTTATTAACTTAAAACAAAATTACTCAAAATGATAATTACTTTAAAACATCATTAATTGAATTTGTTTATTAGATTCAAAAATCATTAATTAAAATGATAAATTAAATTAAAATATCGATAATTAAAATGACTAATGAATTTTAAACATCTAATTTTGTGAAATACAAGCTTAAGTTCAACATGCACAACGGGTTTAGGAGATGATATTCCATAATAACGATATAGCGAAAATTGCTATAACGATAATTAAACAATTCAAATAGAATCATGATTAATTAAAACTAAACATTAATATAAGCAGCATAAAGACATAAATGACTATTATTAGCGAGACACTCTTTGAGGTCTCTTTACAAATATTACTTACAAAACAATGGTTACGGACAATATATATAATCATATGGGTACACAACAACTAAGTTAATAAGTTTATCTTTTCCAAATGGGATTTTCAACCAAATAATCAACCAAGAAATCTATCAAGAAATAAAAATAATATATAAAGTATAACTAAGCATTTCATAATAAATTTATAGCATCATAGATATTATATAGCTAATTTAAAGATGCATAAACTTACAGAAATTTCAGTTGTCGCCTAAGCGTTCCGTTTTGAACTAAAACCAAACGGGAGTTCGATTTTAGCACAAAATTCCATTAGCTTCCAATACTACCAATCCAATTCCAAATCATAGGCAAAGCTTTCCCGAGTACAAAGCGACTCGCTACGCTTAAAACCGACCTCGTATGAAATAGTTATAGCATTTATAAGATTTGGAGTTTAATAATAAATTAAATTAATTAATTACATCATTAACTCTAATTAACCTTAATTATCCAAGCCTTAATCTCTTTGTTCATGAAACATGCTAACAACGTACCAAAACCCGACATCGCTGCTTTCATCGAACTACACTGCCGCCTCAAAGCTCCTTCGACCACCGCGACTTCACAAACGAAGCCTCCATGTAACGACCCAAGAATTTCAACGATTTTTATAAACTAATTAACTAAATTTTTCGTGAAAATAAACATAAAAATTTTGCAATGGAAATTTGATATTTAAAATACGTCTATTTAAATGTAGCAAGAGTCAGATTTACATCGAGGAATATGTAAGTTTGTCCAGTTGTGAAATTTCAATTTTAAAATTTAAAATCAATTGAAATTGGATGGAAATTAATATTTTTTAAATCTAAATATTTTTATACAATAATTTTTTTAATTATCTTCTAAGTGAGACATCATATTTCATTTCACCAAATTTGGACCGCTTTAGCCATGTTTATGTTTCCGACGGTTTAGCTGCATTTTGGCAGCGAATATCGACTTTTGATAGGATGGTTGTATCGCTCATATATATGTACCATTCTGTTTGTCTCGTCGTGTTAATCTCCGTAGTATATTCATTTGTGTGTTTTGGTGTCTGGTACGCGGTGAAATCCGCAAAATGGTTGGCCGTATTGGTACCCGTTGAGCATTTCGTTTCCCTATTGCCATTCAACTATCTACAGGTTGAAAGAAATCTGCCATTTGCCTTTTGTTATTCCTAGAAATTAATTGTTGGATTTTGTTATTCCCACCATATTTAATATTATTTTGGCTCCCTTGGTCACTTTCATCCCCTTCCTTATTCTCTTCATCATTTGCTTCATAAAAAGGAAATGGAATATGTATAGTTTATATATATTTTCTTTAACAAAACTACTCATTTCTTTTCAATAGAAAACCCACCCTCGACCTTGCTCGCTTTGCCTTACACCCGCATCCACCTAAACCCATGCCTGGCGGCCAACCTTCGCCGTCCCACACTTCCCCACCTAGCCTCGCTTCTGTCATCTGCACATCAGACCCAGCTCGTCCCCTTCATTTTTTTTGAATCTCCAACACCCCGTAACCCCTTTTCCTTCCCCATATGATAACCAACTCCCGACAACTGCGCCTAAAACCTAAGCAGCCTCCGCCCCAGACCCGACAGCGCCTCTTCGATTCCCACATCCCCTCCGAACAACCAACAATTCACCACGCCCGCCTCTCTCAACCTGCAACCGAGTAACCATCCTAAAACCGAACACCATGCCTGCACACTCACCCTACGAACAGCAGCAACCGCCTAGCTCTATGCATATACTCCCTAACCTCCTAGAGGTCATCGTCCCCTCCACGTCTTCACTAAGTAGTCGCCAATACCCGGCCGCACCATCTCCAGATTAGCCAACTCAGCACCTTGAACACTACACCTACTTATATATATACACACACGCACTTTTTACATGTACTTATTTATCAATATACCTTATATATATATATATATATATTATAAGGAAAAATATATATTGATTTTAAGTATTGATTTTTAAAATATGATACACTGATATTTTATTCTAATGCACATTTATTTTAAATATAATATAAAGATTTTATATTAAATATGTGTTTTAATTCGAATGTTGATTTTTTTTAAACTATAGTATATAGATATTTTAATTTTTCATATGTTTGTAAATTGAATATTGATCTTAAGAGAAAGATTAATAATATAATATATTTTATTTCCATTTATATCAAGCTAGTTTTGATGGGATTTTCATCGATTCTCAGTTATCAGCTTTGCTTTGTTCGTCATATTTGTCTCCACCTTACTTTGCTTTGGGATTGTTATTTGGATTGGTCGATTGTTGAGTCCGTGATTCAAAATCGTAGTTTGTCATGTTGTTTATTTTCTATAGCCTTAAAAGGTGAGCAACCGTTCACAATTAACATTCTTATGTTTAGTAAATTGATTTCACATGAAATGACGATTGAAATATATTGTTAGATTTAAGATATTAAATTACTAAGTATGATATGTTATTATCTACAATTGTTTACCTATATTAATTGACATATGACATCATAACTTGTTATACATATTTATTTAAATTGTCAAGTATGATCATATTTGCCATTTTATATTATTATTTGATTACTCTCAGAATGTAAGTTCCTTGTTAGTTTAGGAATTCCTTATTGGTTGAAATGATACATACCCAAATGACCTTATAGATTACAGAAAATCGTTATGACTTAAAATGATAAACTCAAGCGATTTTATTTTGAAATTTTGGAATTACGGGTTGAAATGATATAAACCCATAAATTTAAATTATTGCGGATTGAAATGACAAATATCTGTATCACTTTACCATAGGATAGAAAATTATATACTAACACCGGTTTATTTTGAAAAATGATTTCCAAAGTTTTGAAAGGAAGTACATGGAATTTAATAAATGTTGATGTATAAATATAATATAAAGATTTTATTTTAATATATGTGTAAAATTTAGTTTTTTAAATTATATATTTGGAAATTTTAAATTTATAAGTTAAGTTTTGGAAAATATACATTTTAAATTTTAGTTATAATTTTATTATTTTGAAATACATAAAATAAGATTTTATACAATATATTTAGTAAAATAAGATTTAATTTAATAATAATTAATTTAATAAAATTTAATAAGAATTTAATCTAACTAATATATATATATATATATATATGTAATATGTTTTAAATATTTATTTACAATTTATATTATTATTTTGAAAATAGATTTTGCAATAACTTTAATAAACTAAGGTTGGAAAGATAAATTGAAATTGATTTGAAATTTAATTTGTTTAAAAATTTCATTTAGTAAAATTTGATTTGAAACTTATTAATTTTGAGATTTTAAAGACATGATTTTTTATAAATTGATAAATGTGTTTTAATTAAAGGTGCTTAAATGAATATCTTTGAAATTTAAATAAAACTGAATATTTAATTTTGGCTTAAATTTGTAATTTGATATTTTATTTAAATACTTATAAAATGTGATTAGGTGAATATTTCAGAATTAAATATAATTGAAGTTAGCTATTTAATTATTGATTTTTTTAAATTTGTAATTTGAGATTTTATTTAAATGCTATTAAAAATGATTAAGTGAATATTTCCAAATTGAAATAAAAATTAAATTTGGATTTTGAAATATAAATGAAATTTATCAAATTGAGTTATGTAAATGTTCGAATATTTAAACTTCGAAACCTATTGAAATGTAAGTGGTTTAAACTTAAAGTTCAAACTTGGATTTAAGATCGATATAGATTGAAATGGTTATAATGAGAATTTGAATTGAACCCTTAACCTTATATTTGAAAGTTTTGAACTGAGATTTATTTAAATTGAATTCTGGAACTACTATTTATCTATTCCGCTGCTTATTATTATATAACTCTGTGTTTGTGGTTTTGTGATTGATTTATTTATTGTATATGCTAAGTTTTGCCAAATATAAATTAACAATCTGTGGTTTTGAGCAATTCAAATCCGACATGTGTGGATGATTGTCGATTTGAATGGTTTGAAATATCCGGTTGTTATAGTGGGTATCAGAGCGAAAAACTTAGCATATGGAGGAAAAACTCATTAGAGATAGGGTAGCGATACCCTAGAATGAGTAAAATTAATTACAGAATCATCTTCGTTCGAGCTTGAAATTCTTGGTTAGGTTCATCTTTTATTAGGATTTCTTTTGAATCTCAGAGCTTTCCCTTTGTTCTGAAATCCATTCTTATCTTGTCCTGTTCGTGTTCTTATGGATACTGGAGCATCCCATAGCTCTATTTCTGTCGATCTTGGTAATAAACTTGAGCTCGCCTTACAACCTCAATTGGCAACATCATCCTTATGAGTGACTAATCCCATCGACGGTCCCGCAAACCTTTAAATGATTTGTAAAGGGGTGAAACTTCTTTACAACAGGCATCGATTTACCAAAGATTCCTACGACCTCGGTTTTGATGTCGTTATCCCTTGCAAAGCCAAACTGTTTCTATAGTAGATGACCAGGGTAATTCTCTTGTGATCGAATCTCGATTGCCTCAGGATTATGCAGGTAGTTTTATCTTTTCGCTTGATGCTTAGCCTACAGATCTTGGCTCCACCCCGATCGTCAGAGATTATCCTGATGTTTTTGGTAAAGTCACTTCTCTTCCTCCCAAGTGGGAAATTGAATTCCGCATCAATCTTATTCTTGGAGCTCGACCTCTTGTCCTTCCTTCCAAATGAATAGTTTCTATTAGTGGTTAGTCATGCCCCTTTAGATTAACCAATGCTCATGCCCTCTTCGTCGATCTCCCGAACCGCGTTTTCCTCAATGTTCTCAGCAAGTTTGTTATGGTTTTCTTTGAGGATATTCTCATCTTTTCTAAGTCTCGATTGACCCGAGTAAGGTCGTCGTGATCAATATAAGTCTATTCATCTTTCCTCTTTTGTGATTTAATTATCTTATCTTCTTTTCTAGCCTATCTTCTTAGTTAGAAATTCTCTCTATATAGTGTTCCTCTAAATTTGAATCTCTATCCTTTTTCTACAATCCATTCTAGAATTATCCTGTGAGGGAGCGTATTTGTAATTAATATAAAATGTTTTATTTTGTGTTATTTGAGTTGTTAAGTTTGAATTTTGGGTTTCGATTGATTCGTTTGCGAACACTATCGATAGGAATTCTAAAATACTTGAACAGCGCAAACTGACACAATATTGTTTTCAAAATTGGTAAATAAAATTATTTTATGTATGATTTTATATATATATACACAAATGTATAATTTTCTGAAATTAGACAGTTAAATGAATATTTAAACTTTGAAACCTATTGAAATGGAAGTGGTTTGAACTTACAGTTCAAACTTGGATTTAAGATCGATACAGACTAAAATGGTTTTAACGAGAATTTGAATTGAACCTTTAGCCTTTTATTTGAAATTTTTGAACTGAGAATTATTTAAATTGAATTTTGGAAGTAAAGTTGATTCGAATTGATTTGTGAAATTGGAAGAAACAATTCTAATTTGAAATTATTTTTGATATAAACCATTTTAAATCTATAAACTATTTTTAATATATAAACTATTTTTAATATATAAACATTTTTAATCTTAAACTATTTTTAATATTTAAACTATTTTTAATATTTAAAATATTTTTAATATATAAACTATTTTAATAAATATACTATTTTTAATACCTATTTTTAATATATATACTATTTTTAGTATATAAACTATTTTAATCTTAAACTATTTTTAATATTTAAACTATTTTTAATATTTAAAATATTTTTAATATATAAACTATTTTAATATATAAACTATTTTTAATATATAAACTATTTTTAATATATAAACTATTTTTAATATATAAAATATTTTTAATATATAGACTATTTAACCTATAAACTATTTTAAATATAAACTATTTTTAATATATAAATATTTTTAATACATAAACTATTTTAATGTATAAACTATTTTAAATATAAACTATATTTTTATTGTATAATTATTCAAAAATATAAACTACTTTCAATATTCAAAACAATTAAGTTGGAACTGTTATGTTTAATTTAATGGATTTAAATGCGAATACTTTTATATGATGGTTTAATCTATTTTGTGCCTATAATTTTGAAATGAATATGATTTCGAAAGTAATATGATATGATTTCGAAAGTGATTTGATTTCGAAAGTGAATATGATTTCGAAAGTGATATGATTTTGAGATGAATATGATATTTTGATATGAAGTATGAACTGACTGAAATGAAAATGACCATGGTGTGAAATAAGCGTTTGGTTGTTAAAGGGACCGGGATCGACTATTGTCATACTCTCTGCCAATACCAAAAACCACTTTAAGAAATGTGCACATGCTAGAGATTCCAAAATGAAGTAGGATGGTTTCCCGAATGTCTTTATGATGTATGAACGCAGCCCTGACTCCCTCGAGTCAGCTTGATGTGGCTAAAACTGGAGCCATGCCAGGCCAAGTGGGGTCGCTTCCCTTATCGGGCATATTTCTTTGATACCATTCTATTGCTTTATCATTTGATTGAGTGTACCTTTAATTTAGGAGTGTGTCTCGAGGTGAAGCGGTAGTAGCTTCTATGCGTTACCACCAGTTTGGATTAACAAAATTGTAGTATCCTACCCTAGGTATTGCCTCGCGTGCCTTGTCACATGCCTTGTCGTGCCCACTACGAGTTTGGTTTGTACCATACCTCTGTAGTGCCCATTGATAGCCCTCCAGTTTATGGAGGAATTATGGTATTGTATAGACTATGAGAATATTTAAAAATGTGTTAAAGGGGATATGGGTAACGCCTTAATGCTATTTTAATAGTTTACTTTACTATAGACATTATCTATGTAGCGTATTGTATTATGTATTTAGATAATTTAACGGATCCTTAGTTGATGGGTATCCCAAAACTTCCTTTAAGTTATTTGCATCTCACTTGGGCATTTCACTGGAGTTGATTTACTTGCATGAGAATGTTAATCCTGACTCGAGTATTTTGTGTTTTTCTTTTTGCTCGGGTAAGACTGAGTATAATAGCATTTGAGACTCACCTTTGGAGCTTGAAGCTTTGCTTGAAGATCTATCTTTATCCATGCATCTTTTAGTCATTTCAGTTATTTCTAGTTGTTCATATTCTGACTTGTCAGTTGCTATTGTATTAGTGACTTCTATATATTAGAGATCTCTGTTGTATTTTGTTTAAACTCTGATGTTCTGTAGTAGCTTCATGAACTACTATTTACCTATTCTGCTGCTTATTGTTATATGACTCTGACTTGTGATTCTATTATTGATTTATTTACTATATATGCTAAGTTTTTCCAAATATAAATTAACAATCTGTTGTTTTGAGCAATTCAAGTCCGACACGTGTGGATGATTGTCGATTTGAATGGTTCGAAATATCAGGTCGTTACAACCCAACTTCGGTAAACTCGAAGACACCCTCCACGCCTCCTAACATCTTGCTGTTGATGAGATCAATCGGTTTAAAACCGCCGTCATTCATCTAGGCATTGTTATCACCACGGCCATCGCCTCAATCCAACCGTTCATCCGCCTCGACTAACCAAAATGAAGCCGATCACTTTGCCTAAATCGATGCCGATCGTCGCCGATGAAGCTTGACCATTGGTCCATGGTTTTATTTTTAAAGAAAATGGCAGCTGTGGTTCAATTATCTGGTTGAGACAAGAGAATAAAGACATGGGTCCTTATATAGGAAATCAAACCAGTTCTATTCACGCAAAAATATTGACGAACTCTAATCGAGGCGTGCTCACTAGCATTCCTAACTAAATATCCCTATTCTAAACTCAATGGAACTAATTTTGAGAGCAAATTCTATTGTATGCAGAAGTTATCATTTTATATCATTTTATAATATTTTAATTCTCTAAAATTAATCGTTATGCGTTTCGAGCTTGCTCGATCACACAGTACGCCAGATCACCACGAAACTCGTCGGTGTACAACAATTCATTATTCCGGTTCCAACGACACTAGTTTCGAAAAATCTGAGATCGTTCCCCGAAATGATAATTTCATACAGTTTAAATATGTTTTTATATTCTCAATCCAAAATCAATATTTATCCGGTCGATTTATTTTTTAATTAAATTTACAAATTCAATTCACCAATATTATTTATTAATTAAAAGAAGCTAAATAAAATTATTAAATCCATTTAATAAATGTCTAATTCATAAATTTAAATATTTAAGTAATCCATATATTTGAATATAAGTTATTAAACTCTAAAATTCAATTATTTAAATATTTAAAATTTAATGATCAAAATTGTAGGTTGTCACACCTATTTATTAAACTTTTTTACAAATCTCTGAGTCTAATTATAAAATCCTTAATAAATATCTAAAATCATTTATAAAAATCCTTTCCAAACTTTCAAGATCCCTTCCCAATTTATAAAATTCCTTTCGTAAGCAATTTATTATGAAAAACTTTTTATAGAACTAAAAAATTATTTATAAAACTCTTTTTATAAATCGCTAAATGTGATGCCCCACCTCGAGACCCACATTAACAAAGAGTATTACTGGGTTATACTGTCTGTTAATGTAGAGAATATGGCTGGTTAGGAGCGACCATCTATAGTTTTGTCTTAAATATCTATTGAATATGTCGATTAGTGCTCTATATTTTTTCCTTTCAAGTGGATCGACATATCCAATAAATGCTTAATACAAAACTACAGGTGACTATAGGACTATCAGAACAAAATACAACAACTCAAATACATAACACATCTCAGAACATCAAACAGATATATACTAATACATCCCAATATAATACAAATAATACATCATAAGTGGCATGACGACCACAATATACAGACGAGTGAAAACAATATAAATCTTAGAGTAGCAACAAAAAAAAATACAAAAACTCTATTAAAAAGGTGATAGAAAAATGAGTCCATGCAGAAGCAGAATAAGCTAAGCCCAAATGTACCTAACCTGAAACACCACGGCCTAACCCGAGTATAAAATACACGGATCAGTCTAGCTAAACATATCAGTTTATAAGGACAAGCAATAATAGATGGATAAGGATAAAGGTAATGTTCTTCTTAAACAAGAAGGAACAATACAAAGTATAAGCACGAGTATAAGTATGTTATGGTTACTTTAATTGATGAGATGATTTCACTTACACAAACATATAATCTCAAAAGATAAGATAATCCATAAAATGTTAAATATAGAAAGCCTCATATCATCGGCATATCACAAGTCATCAATAGTGGTTTAGGGAAAAATATAACTCCTAAAAAGGAGAAATCCCAAACACACCATATCGACAACTCATAGAATCTCAAAGAAATCACCATCTCAAAAATATGCCGCAAGGCAATTAAATATAATTCTTCAACATAGGAGAATATAATCCCAAATAAACTCCGAAAGGAAAATCTCATGCAATAATGCCAATAAGAAAATTTCAATAATAACGCCAAAAGGAAAATCTCAAATAACGCTAGTGTAGGCAACTCAAATTTCAAAGATAGAACTCCTAAGAGTTCAAATTCCAGAAAGGTGATCGCCGAAAATATATCAAATGGTCCAAAGGACCTATTCTAAAAAGAGCGATACATTAGGAAAAATAGTCAAAGAAATCAGCTAAAAGGTATTTGCACGTGCATGTGGCCGAAGCCTTGCCAAGTACTGTTATCTCAAATGGGTACCCTGCCCGGAAGAAAAACAATACAATGAAAAATACACCGCAATGGCAAATATACCGCAATGGCAAACGCCGCAATGACAAGCATCTCGAAAACAAATATGCCGCAATGGAAAATGCCGCAATGGCAATGACCCAAAGGTCCAGTACTAGCACGCCGTAATGGCAAATGTGTCATAAACTCTCGGGTACAAAACCAAACAGTGTTAACGTGTGTTCTATACCACATATTCACACTAAATTGTTTACTAACCTCTAGTAAATTTCACACTCCAAGTAGTAAAAAGTTTACCCCATCAAATCGGTAAACTCAACACGAAGGTCAAAACGATCAAACGAACAAGTTAAGAATTAACCAACAAGATAAACGCACGTGTCCCATACCACGTGTTTTACCAAACCATTTAATTCTCCTTCCCATTCACTCGAATAGTGCAAAAATGTGTATTTTATATATAAAATAATTTTCTTTAAGAAAACTAGCTTTTGAAACCATTTTCTAAAATCTGTTTTCAAGACAATATTTGAAAATTACCTTGTTATAGAGAATAAATAGATTTTATAGCTACAAACAATTTAAAAATATTATATAATAATTATTTAAAATGCCAAAATTTATTTTAAAATTGTTTGGAAAAATCCGTACTCGAAATAAAAGAAATCGCTAAAAACCATTATTTAAATTCAATTCAAATTTGAATTTCAAATTCATCAAAACTTGGCTAGCCTATTGATAGGCATTATAGCCCTCAAAAAGTTTCAGAAACATCACAAAAACATGAAGTAAAAGTCAAAAGTCGAACGGAAAAAGAATAGAAAAATGCATAGGCAAAATAATACCTAGGTCTGAAATCTTCTTTGGGTTCAAATTTCGGATACAAAATTGGTAGCCAACCTACCTCTTATTGAACTAAAAATTGCTCTGAACATAGTAGAAAACTTCAGCTTTGAAATTAAAAAATAATCAATGAATTTCGATTAGAAACGACTCTCAAATATGGGCTCAGGCTATATTTGCGACAGTTCAAAAACAGAAACGCCTAAGCTTGAAAACCATCTTGGGTTCAAATTACGGACCTGAAACAGAGGACCAAACTACATATCATGTTGAGCTGTACTAGAAAACATCTTCTTTCAAACGAAAAAAGAATCAATGAATTCTGGTTGGAAATGAAAAAGTTACACTGTCTCAAACGTGAACTCAGGCCATGTTTGCAACAGTTCAAAAAAACATGTACAAGCCTGAAAACCATCTCGGTTCCAACTTTCAGGCATAAAATAGAGGAACAAACTACCTTGGATTGAGATGAAAATTTATGTGAATATTGTAGAAAATGTTATCTTTCAAACAAAAAAAGAATCGATGAATTACAGTAAGAAACAAAAGAGTTATGCTGTCTCAAACATGGACTCAGGCCATGTTTGCATCAACTCAAAAACAAAATATGCCCAGGCAAAAATCTGGGTTCTTTTTGATTTTGCGGCAATTTCTGAACACTCAAATGACAATGTTTTTCAGTCAAATTTTATAGAGATAAAGTTCAACATGCAAGCTACAAAATGAAAGAAATCGGGAAGCATTCGGTCACCGAAATCGGAAGTTATAAGGGTTCAAAGTAGCAACATAAACCAGATTATAAACAAACAAAATCAACTACAATTTTATACAGCAAACGGATTTTCACATTTTTGAGCTATTTGAGCTTTGCGCAGCTAGCGTTTGTGAGTTTAAGGAACTCACCTTGCTGTAGAGAAGATCAAACCTTGAATTTATGAAGAAAGAGGCAAGTTTAGAGGAGATTCAAGCTTCAAATAACCCGTGCATAGAAAAGAAACAACATGCAAAAGAAGATTTTCTGTTAATTAGAAAATCATCTCTGAAATTAGGAATTGGATGGAATTAAAAGGTTTGGAGTTAGATTCTTGTTGATTAATACTCTACATTGAAAAAGATTTTAATTTGTAGAGACTTGAAGTTTTGAGCTTGAATATGGAAATTTGAGCGGTGGGTTATTGTTTTCAGTTTTCTGGTTTGAGAAGGAAGAAGGAGGTAACAAAAATGAACGTACTTTTTTCTCTTTCTCAATTATTCGGTAAGTGCTAATGGGCCAAATGGACATAATTTTAAGAGAAAACCATTTAGCCAAAAGAATTAATTCACTTAATCAAGTGTACACATATTACACTATATTATAAAATAAAATGCATTATTGTTCCAATTTTTATATATTAAAAATTTGTAAACTTACAAACTTATAACATAAAATATTTTCCACCATATAAGAGATAAATTTATACTTTTAAAACAATTTTATTATTGAAATCCTTTATCTTAAAAAATACTCTATTTTACACAAATAAATGTAAAAGTCTCCATTTTTAACTTCTAAAATTCCACAAAAATTATTTTCTTACTTAGAAAAATGTAATAAACTATTTCAAACCCAATTTTACAATTAAAACTCAATTTTGCAACAATTTCCATCTTTCTATTTAATAATCAACCTTTAAAAATCTCATATTTCATTTAAAAATTATTGAAAGAACTAATTGGCAATAATTAATACAATTATTGCATTTTCTCCAAATAAAACCCGTTTTGCAATCAGTATTAACCCAAATAAATGAAAAAAAGTTCCAACCTTTAATTTCTCATTTCCTTTTCAAAATTCATTGTTTATTCCAAATCAACAATTAAAATCTCCAATTTTATTTTAATCTACAATAGTAAATTATAACTACCGTTATAATTTAATAGTAAGAGGTAATCTCCAAAATCAGGGTTGTTACAGATTCCACCACTTAACAAAATTGTGTCCACGCAATTTCTAGGGAAGAGTTTATATTCAACATAATTATTTCCTTAATCAAAGGAAGATAGATAAGCTCGAGTTTAAAACTTCTCACATCAACACAAGATGATTGAAAACAATGGTAAGATTGCTCGATTAATTCTATGGTTTCCCAAGTGGAATTACTGGGATATGCGGACTATCGAATTTCTATGAGAAATAAATCCCTATTTCGAAGGCGTTTCACATTCGTAGCAAAACACAAATAGGATGTTCCCAATAGATAAATCAGGTGAGATTGATTCCTAAGAAGCTTCACTAACAGAGTCAGGATTTAGTCACAACTTTTATCTCCAATCCACAAGATGATAATCGATACGACTTTGCATATAACACTACGAAGGGAGTCATACGGATATTAGATCGACAACTATTATGGAAAGCAAACCCAATAAGTGGTAGGTGGTTTTCCCCCAATACAATCAAACTCATACGACTGCATAAATGCAAGTTGTAAAATAATTGCACAAAGACAAGATAAACACAAGGAATAGATTTTTTAAATTCTTTCTTACTAATCAAATATTCTTAAAGTTTTCCAACCAATTATCTTCAAGATTTAAAATTCTCATCAACACTTGAAAATTTATAAATCTTCTTACTTAGATTTTAAAATTTATATTCATTACTCTTCGTTAGAGTAAATAAAGTTTAAATTGTTTATTCTCTAATTCTTCAACAAATTATAATTGGTAATATATATTTTCACATATGTTTCTCAATTTTTTTAAATGTTAGAAATTTCCAAAAAAATCGATGGAGTCAACTTTGTACGGAGGGCCATATACAATATTACAGAAATGGTTTATATAATAAACATCGATCATTAGGTCGGAAGCACAATATACACCATCGTTTATCTTTTTAAAATTAATCCGAAAATATACATTCCTTTTTAGCATTTAAAAGAGAGTTTGCACACTCTTATGTATAATCATTTTTCTCAAAATATGTTCCAACTATTCTCTTTTCACCTGTAATTAACTCAATTAGATGATAATATTTCATTAGAAGTGCTACATTTAACTATTAAGGAGATATAGATCAATTTCACTTCAGACCTGCTGTAAAGATGACATGTTTTGACACAGAAAACAACAAAATATTAAAAACTCTATAATATAAAAGTTGTTCTACTAAGTATAAGCTTTCTAGCAAAATATAGATCATTAAAATTAAACTTAAGGTTTGAAAGTCATGTTAAATTTGCTTTCATCCTAATCTTAGAGAATTTTGTAACAGGGCAGAACTGCTTATCCAATTTCAATTCTATTTTAGACTCAGTAAAAAGAAAAATCTTTTAAAGTGGTAAAAGAAAATTTATAGCCTACTGAAAGTTCTTTAATTTGCAAAAAGATTGAACTCATTTGGGGTTATAAATCTCAAGTTATCGCTATTTTATTATAGCACATTTCCAAACAAAATTTCAGCTTTTAAATCAATTTATAATTTAAAATTTACCGAAACCATTTTAAGCACAAACTACATTTCCAAACAAGTTTTTTTGCTAAATCATTTATTAAATGATTTTAGTTTTTCCTAAAAATCTAGGACATACAAAATTATGATCAACTATATGTAATCATCATAAAACATCTTATTAAGTGAAAATATTTTCATTACTCCAAAATCTGGCTTTAAAACAATTAACTAAATAACTCTTTTTGGAAGAGACATTAATCTCTTTCATTATCGATAAGTAATTATTGATTATCCACAAAATAAATTTTTAGGTTATATATAGAAAGTTTAAAATTATTCTAACAATTGAAATGATTACACTACATAAATTGTTCATTTATCCAAACAATCCAAATTCACATTTCCACTTATCACAAAAATTAAATTTCCATCTAATTATCAATATGAAACTAATTAAATTTGATAATTAATTCAAACTTGTTTTCAAAAGAATTTTGCAGTTTCAAACCCACAAGTTTTAATAACATTTAAGTTTAAAACAAAACTAGCTTAACAAATTTATACTAACTGTTCTAAACTAACACTTATTTATTTTCTCTTAAGATAGAGTTTTATATCTATGCTCTACGATTACTCAAACAACTAAGTGTCAATATAGTCATCATTAATAACTTGTACTCAAATATTAAATTAATATTTTAATTTTTCAAACCAGAGTATTCTTTTACCTTAAATACATCATTTTATTGATCAAAGCATCAAATGATATTTTCTTCTAATTAAGACATCCCCTTATTACAATTATTCACTTTTACTCACCCAAATTACCATATTCAATGTCTCAAATTTCAAATAATATACTAGTATTGCCTCGCCATTGATTTTTAGTGAATGACCTCATCGATTGGCTGCCGAGTTGATCACATGATCAAAACTGCCTCGCCACTCATCCAACACTCACTACGGTTCAATGGTTTCATTAAACATTTAGAATAAAAAAATTAATACTCGACCATATTAATTATTTTCAAACTTTACTCATTAAAACTCACTTTACAGTGTCTGACTGTCTTATCACAACGTTTAGGAAATTCTTATCGACAACGTTGGCCAATCAAACCGACCAGAATTCTTAAAGCACTAGACGGACAACCCAACACAAAATTCATTTTCTTTAATAATAAATACCTCACATATAATACTCAAAATATTCTTTGTTTTTCCCAAAAAAATCTAACTTCTCCCAAAAACTTAGCTTCAACTTGAAAGATTTGAAAATTTAATTATAACTTATTCTTAAAATAAAGAAACAAGAACTCATCGAGACATTCCCTAAATACACGTATCATAAGACTGAAGGAATAGTCTGGAGTGTTCATTTTTTCGAACGGTATAATGAACCACTCACAAGACACATAACGAGTGCGGAATGTGATAAGAGTAACGCTATCCTCCATGACTTGTAGCTCATGAAAAATCGATGTAGGGTCAAGCTGAAGAATGACCCTAGCACTACTTAATGGATTAAAAAGAGATAAACGAGATATAACAGTAAGGTTAAGATATGTTCTCGAATGATAAGAAGAACACTAACAACATACCATTACTTTGGGTGAAGTAATTTTACAGTATATCAACAATTGAGTATCCAAAGAGGATGTCTCAAAAGGGTAAGATTGGCAATATCAAATAAATTCAATTAATAACCTCATTCCCTAGTGGACATCCTCGTGGGAGGATAACTGAAAGGATAAGAACTGGGAGTGAAGTCAATACAATATTCGATTGCCCGATTAGGTGTCATACACGAAACGGAGACACATAAATCAATAGAGTCACAATGATTGGAATTTGAGATATATCATCAACATCTCGAAAATCAAGAGTGAATATAGAGACTTTGGAATCATCATTAACATTTCGAAGGACAAGAAGCAACAAATCAGCCAAATAAGATACCTAATATAGGATTCTTCGACTCACAGAATGTGGCTTGATAATATGCAAGCCACTCCATCTCAAATCACACCAAACTCTAAATAGAAAATGGCATGCTAATTCGCACGAAAGGATAGGCTATAAGCAGCAATTCCAAATCCTCATACATCATGTCAAATATTGTTGATCCACTCAATAGGATTCCCAATACTCACAAAAGAACAAGACAAGAACATCTAAAAGCATCAACAAACTCCTCCAATACGAATGAGTGTCATGCACCCTTATTGAAGAGGACTCGAATAAAACAATCACGATTAGGATTAATCCAAAGATAAGATATAATTGATACAATTGTGGGATACGACGGAATAAAAATATTCCTAGACATATCCCAAACTTCAATCTCAAAGGATACGATAAGATAAAGGAAATGATGATTAAGGAATTTGTACACTTGTACTATACTTGGATATATCATAACATATGCTTTTGTACTGTGTTTATCCTATTTTGTTTTGAATTTAGCTCCGATACCAAGCTGTGACGCCCTACCACGAAACCCATATTAACAAAGAGTATTACTAGGTAACACTGTCAGTTAATGTAAAGCATAGGGTTGGTTAGGAGCGACCATCTATAATTTTGTCTTAAATATCTATTGAATACGTCGATTGGTGCTCTATATTTTTTTCCTCTCAAGTGGACCGATATATCCAGTAAATGTTTAATAAAAAACTACAGGTGGTTATAGGATCTATTAGAAAAAAATACAACTACTCAAATGCATAACACATCATAGAACAACAAACAGATATATATATACTGATACATCCCAATACAATAAAAATAATACATCATAAGTGGCATAACAACCATAATATACACACGAGTTAAAACAATATACATCTTAAAGTAGCGAGAAAAAGACAATGCAAAAGCTATATCAAAATGGTGATAGAAAAATGAGTCCATGCAGAAGCAGAATATGCTAAGTCCAAATGTACCTAACCTGAAACACCTCGGTCTGATCCAAGTATAAAATACACGAGTCAGTCTAGCTAAACATATCGGTTTATAAGGATAAGCGATAATAGATGCATAAGGATAAAGGTAATATTCTTCTTAAACAAGAAGTAACAATACTGAGTATAAGAACGAGTATAAGTTTGGTATGGTTACTTCAATGATGAGATGATATCACTTACACAAACATATAATCCCAAAAGAGATAAGACAATCCATAAAATGTTAAATATAGAAAGCCTTGTATCATCGGCATATCACAAATCATCAATAGTGGTTTAGGGAAAAATATAACTCTTATAAAGAAGAAATCCCAAACCCGCCATATCGGCAACTCAAAGAATCTCAAAGAAATCGCCATCTCAAAAATACGCCACAGGGAAATTAACTATAATTCTCCAATATAGGAGAATATAATCCCAAATAAACTCCAAAAGGCAAATATCATGTAATAATGCCAATAGGAAAATCTCAAATAATAATGCTAAAAAGCAAATCTCAGATAACGCCAGTGTAGGCTGTTAGGAAATCAATTCTATGGTTTCGATGACGACAACTATACAATGGAAATCGAATATGCATATATATTTCTATTCACAGGTAAGTGTTAGAGTAACATCACCAAAGAGACAAGAACAAGACTCAAAGAAACTATCAAGAGGCTACAAGTCGATAGAATCAGAGGAGCAACGACACAGACATAAGAAAAGCAACATGCATAAGTTCAGAAGTCTGGGTGCACTAGCCAGACGTCTGATTGAATCCTCTAGTTCGCAAATCAGACAGAATCAGACGTATGGTTATTGTACTCAGACGTTTGAAAAGCTACCATATACAAAAATATATAAGAGCCAGATGCCTGAAACATTTTCCAGACGTCTGATTTTGAACTCGGTGTTAAAATTCAAAGTACAACTGTCACAGATGAAAAGACACATTCGCTCCTCTTCACTGCAACTCTTCATCACCATCAGAAGCGACCATAGAACACCTGTTAATGGATGCAACTACACAAGGAATCTCTCTACCACTATAAATAGCATCAAGAATCCGAGAGAAGATCTTAACTTACTTACTTATGCTCATTACTCTTTTACTCTGATATATTCTTGATCTCTAGCAATCACATATTTGTATTTCACTCTTCCATATATACATAATTCTTCAATCAATATCCTATAGATATATAATGGAAGCATTTGTTCTTAATAGTCAATATTTGTGTTATAGAACACATACTTCATAAGAACAAGCTTTTGTAACCAAGCCTATTCCTCTGGACGAAGTGATGGTGTTTGATAGTCGAATTCCGAAGAGGAGCTTCGGGACTGGACGTAGGATGGGAGGTCCGAACCAGTATAAAATCCTGGTTTTATTAATTCCCTTTTACTTTGCTATTATCATCTATTAAGTTTATATTAGATGCATCATATAGTTAGTCACTTATACTTGCATATATACACACTACACGATCCATCATATAGACTTACAATTGGTATCGGATGAAGGTTTGATAAAAGAACAGTAACATGTTTTTGAACCACTTTAATATGGCAAGTATTTTTCAAGAAGGACAATCCACAGCACGACCCCCACTTATTAATGGATCTAACTATGCATATTGGTCAACACGTTTGAAATTTTTTATGGAAGCTAATGGTCTAGAAATTTGGTCAGCCACACAAGATAAATATGAAGCACCTACTACTGCTTTGAACACATGGACCGATGCAAAAAAAACCATAGCATCAAACAATGCTAAAGCTATGAATATTTTATTTTTCTCTCGAAATAAAAATGAATTTTCACTTGTCATGTTATGCACAACTGCATTTGACATTTTGCGTACCTTACAAATTACACACGAAGGTACAAAAAAGGTCAAGCAAACTAAGATTTCAATTTTGCAAATGCAATTCTCGTCATTCAAAATGAAGCAAAATGAAACTATTGTTGACGTGTATTCTAGAGTTCAAACTATCCAACATGATCTTATGGCATTAGGAGTTAAGTTTACTGATTCTGATTTAGTTTCTCGAACACTCAACTCTTTAACATTGGATTGGGAAAGGAAGGTATTAGCTATTAAAGAAGCTAATGATCTCTCTACTCTTAAAGTTGAAGAGTTGATAAGAAATTTAATGTCCTATGAAGCCAATTTGTAGGCATGAAAAGAATTAAATTCGGAGAAGAAGAATATAGCATTCTCGGCAACAAAAAATAACGACCCTGATTTAGATGAAGAAGAGATGGTCTTCATTGCTAAGAATTATAACAAACTTAAGAAATTTAGAAAGAAGACCAAATTCCAAAAAGAAGGAAAGTCCAACAGAACAAACCTATCTCAAATCAAGTGCTATGAATGTGATCAATACAGACATATGAAGAACGATTGCCCTAAACTCAATAATGATAAAAAGAAGAAAAATTTGAAAAATTCAAAAAGAAGAAGGCTTTCAAAGTAACATAGGATGACTCAAATTCTTCATCATCTGAAAGTGATAGCGATAGTGACGAAGAACAAGCTAATGTGTGTTTTATGGCACAATCTGATGAGGTATGTCCGAAACTTAGCTATGACGAATTATTAGAACTTAGCATGAAATTGGATGATAAATTTCGACAAGTTAAAAAATTGAACAAAGAATATATAGTCAAAATAAATAGACTAGAACTTGAAGTAGGAATGTTAAAAGATGAAAAAATTATCTTAGAAGAAGAAGTAGAATTATCTCAAGAAAAAATTAAAAATAATTTAATAGAAAGTAAGGCTATTTCCATTTAATTTGAAAACACTAAAATAGTGAAGGATAATTTGTAAGTGTCAATTTAAAAACCAATATTGAATGATTGAAAATTGAAAATTTAGAATTAAAAGGAAAATTAGATAAAATTACAAATAATGTGTCAAAATTTAATAAAGGAAAACAAGATTTGAAAAATCTTATCAAAACTTCAAAATCATCAGGCAATAAAAATGGAATAGGATTTAAAAATATTTCTAAACAAAAACGGAATATTGCTAATTTAGGTATAATAGTTTACCAACATCTAATATGAATATCAAAAATACGAAAATTTGGATTCCTAAGACAAATAGTAATTTGATTAGACAAAAACATATTAATAATTTCTTAGAGAATATAGTCTATAGTAAAAATTATATTTATAAAGGTACCGAACCATCTTGGGTTTGGCTACTTCGTCTAACAATTAGGACCCTAATAAAATATATGGGTACCAATTAAAACATTTTTTATTTTGCAGGTACCCAAAATAAAAAATAAGGATAAGTGGATACTAGATAGCGGATGTTCCAAGCATATGACTGGAAATTCAAAAATGTTATCAAATATAACATACATCGATGGTGGAACGGTAACCTTTGGATATAACTCAAAAGGATATGTTGACGATATCATTTTTGGTTCAACTAACGAAAATCTATGTAATCAATTTTCAAATATTATGAAAAATGAATTTGAAATGTCACATATGGGAGAATTAAATTTCTTCTTTGGTTTACAAATAAAATAACTTGAAAATGGAACTTTTATTTATCAAGAAAATTAGTGTAACGATCTATTACGTCGTTTTGAAATGGATAAAACTTCGAGAAAATCAACACTACCATTATTCACTTAGAAAAGATGATAACAGAAAAGATTTTGATGAAAAATTATATCTTAGCATGATTGGTTCTTTACTGTATTTGACGGCTAGTCGACCCGATATTATGATGAGTGTATGTCTTTGTGCTCGATTTCAAGCATAACCAAAACAATCTCATCTAAGAGTTGTTAAACGTATTTTATGTTATCTATCTAGTACTAGATATTATGGTTTGTTTTACCCTAAAGGATCATCGTTTGAACTAGTTTCATATAGCGATGCGGATTTCAGTGGATGTAGAATAGATCGTAAGAGTACTAGTGGAACTTGTCACTTTGTTGGACAATCATTAGTTTCATGGTTTAGCAAAAAGAAAAATTGTGTTTCTTTATCTACTTGCGAAGCCGAATATATCTCCGCAGCTCTAGCGTATGCACAAGATATACATGCAACAAACACTTACGGATTTCGGACAAATTATCAACAAATCTCCAATATGTTGTGATAATACAAGTGCTATAAATTTATCAAAAAACCCTGTTAATCATTCACGAACTAAGCATATAAATATACGACATCATTTTTCATGAGACAATGTTGAAAAAGGAACTATTTCATTAGAATACGTAAATACCGAAAATCAAGTAGCAGACATCTTTATAAAACCACTGAATGAACAAACTTTTATTAAACTCCGACGGAATTTAAGGATTTGTCACTTCATGATCTTCTTCCTTAAACAATCACTGCTTTATTTAGGCTATGATTAGTTATTTATTTTATTATCCACAAATTATAATTAATAACTTCTGAACCTTTAATTTTATAGATAGTTAGTTTTCCTAATAATAATTTTTTTTTCAACTTACATATAAACAGTTATATAACTAGAAAAACTATAAACACACAATTCATATTCTCTTCAAGAAACAAAATATAGCCATATCTTCTGACAACTCTTATATATCCATCTCGACACCTACGACGGATAGCTTGGCCGCTACACCACAATGACGTCCTACAACTACACCAAAGTATGAACCGACGTATTGGTGGTCCTCATATCACATGGGATTTACCCACGATAGCAAGAAGGCCAAAAGATCTCTGTTTGTTTCTCCTAACACAAAGGAAAAAATTGATGAAATTCATCACTATCAGAAAAAACAGATAGATCTACAATGAGAACTATATTTTGAACAAAAAGTTACAGCACGACGACTAAGCTTTTTGGAGCAAGTAGTGATGATGTTTTGTACGTCAAGGAAGAAAGATGTCTATGAACCACTTCCAAAACCTTGTAGTACTTTGGATCCCTCGTCTTCGTATCGTACTTCTTCGAACCCTTCACCAAGACGATTTTCTGCCTCCCTGAGAACTCACGAACGTGGAAATATATGGTCTCCGCTTAAACCATGGAAGGATAACAAGTCAGGAGATCATAAAACTCCATCGCCTTCTAAATAAATTATATTTGTTATTGTATGTATCTATGTTTATCTGTTATTTCACACAAAATAATATTTTTTATTCATAAAATAGAGAATCAAGAAATAAGCTAAACCATTAATTTTTAGGCTATTTTTAGAAAACTGCCTATTTCAAACGTCTGCATATAGACCTCAGAACTCTGACACTCTGATATACGTCTAATTTTTAAGCACTGTGCATATGTCAGATGTCTGATATACCCCCAGATGTCTGAAATTTGCTCTGTCTCCTCGAAATAAAAATCAAAAAATTTTAGACGTCTGAAATTAGACCCAGACGTCTGAATTAGTTCTCTGCCATAATTTTTTTCAACTTTATCCTATTTCAGGCGTCTGTCTTTAAACCCAAACATCTGGTAAAACTCTCTGACTATCAAATTTTCTAAATTTGACCAAACCAGACGTTTAACCCAACAACCAGACATCTAAATTTATCTATTATACTCAATTTTAGCGCAAACCAGACGTCTGATTTGGTTTCCAGACGTCTGAAATTCAATCGACTCTTTAAATTACCCCAGATAACGTCATTTTTTTCTTTTATCTCAAAATTTTAAATCCTCTGATCCCTCCAGAGATGATTTTTTCTCAAAAAGTTCATCTTTACGCAAATCAAATCACAATGCCTCCTCGAACTAAGAATCCCAAGATTTCCAAAAGAAAACAGGACCAACCAACATCATCTTCAAATCCTCAAGTGTGCTCGGATGATCAAATTGAAAGATGGATGAATAGAGCACCATATTCAATCAAGAGGTATGAGATATACAAAAGAAAAAGCTTCACACTGGTCCATTCTATAATCTGCTTAAATTTCCAATGTATGATTTGGATGAAATGTGAGAATGTCAGGTTAGAAACCTTGATTCACTCCTAATGACATCCAAATCGACCAATTAGCGATATTTCTATTCTATACGAATTTGAATAGCACTTCAATATGGAAAACTGAAGATGAAGATAACTGGCTCTGGTCTAGCGTGTATGGCAACACGATTAGATTAACTCCGGGCATAATAGGTCATACCCTAGGATGCTCTGACACAGGGGAAGATTTATACAACATTCTCGATATGCGCTTCAAGCCACGGAATAGTATAACTCATCACATTTGGGAGATGAAATGCCAAAATTTGCCTCCAAATATCTACGGCCAAGAGCTCGAATCCTAACTCGAATGATAATCAATACCATCGTTCCACGTTTGGAAAGCCACGAGCAAATAACCGAGTTAGAGAACAAAGCCCTATATGCTCTATTTAGTGGAACAAGGGTGAATTAGGCTAAATTCATCTTCGACGAGCTCAAGCATTTTTGGACTCGATCACGGCCATCAATTATTTACCCAACTTATATTATGAGACTTCTTCGTGCGCATAACATTTCATCCTACCTATCGACCTTCGAAGAAATCTCACCTAAATATGCTTCCACCAAAATTTTCTACCTTATGCACCTACCAGAATTCCTTCAAAATTTATATCCTTTGATGATTGGACGCACAATCGTCAATCTAGACAAGTTGAGCCTCCTCCTCAACCACACATTGAACCATCTCAAGAGGAGGAACAACATCAAGAAGCATCTCCACCTCCTCTTGCACCATTTGATTATCCAGGACAAGATGAGATTATGGAGACTTGAACGGATACAAATCCATATGAAAGTGTTCGAGATCTCACCCTTCGAAACCAACATATACTATCTCAAAATCAAAATAATTTAGCTAAGCGAATTGACAACTTTGAAACATCATTTGCTACACGCCTAGCCATGGTTGAAGAATCTCTTTCGACTGTCTTGTCGGTTCTTAAAGAAGTACTACAACGGGTTCGCGGTCCAACTCGACCTTCTAAAGATTGGCAAACCCCAGTACCTTCTCCTCCCACAAAACATTACAAACTCTCTGAGGATGAACCTCTCAAGCAAGCTTTGACATCTCCTACAAAGGCTATCATTTCTGAAAAAGAAGAAACAAAGGATGGTGATCAAGATAAAGCTTCTCCAAAAGAATCATAGATTTTAGGTTTTTTGGATATCAAACTTTTGTAAATTCGACAAAATCTATGTATGCAATCACTTTTGAATTATTAATGAAATTTTCCTTTTTGTTTGACGATTGGTTATATTATCTATAACTCTTTTTTATAATGCCAAAGGGGGACAAATACAAGTATAATTATAAAACATTAAGAATAAGCATATATTCACGGGGAGATTTATAATTTATATATAAATACATTGAATAGTTGTCATCATCAAAAAGGGGGAGATTGTTAGGAAATCAATTCTATGGTTTCGATGACAACTATACAATGGAAATCGAATATGCATATATATATTTCTATTCACAGGTAAGTGTTAGAGTAACATCACCAAAGAGACAAGAACAAGATTAAAAGAAAGTATCAAGAGGCTATAAGTCGATAGAATCAGAAGAGCAATGACACAGACACAAGAAAAGAAACATGCACAAGTTCAAACGTCTGGGTGCACTAGCCAGACGTCTGATTGAATCCTCTAGTTTGCAAATCAGACAGAATCAGACGTCCGGTTAATGTACTCAGACGTCTGAAAAGCTATCATATCCAAAAATATATAAGAGCCATACGTCAGAAACATTTTCCAAACGTCTGATTTTGAGCTCGGGTGTTAAAATTCAAAGTACAACTGTCACAATTGAACAGACACGTTCGCTCCTCTTCATTGCAACTCTTCATCACCATCAGAAGCGACCATAGAACACCTGTTAATGGATGCAACTACACAAGGAATTTCTCTACCACTATAAATAGCATCAAGAATCCAAGAGAAGATCTTACCATACTTACTTATGCTCTTTACTCTTTTACTCTGATATATTCCTGATCTCTAGTAATCATATATTTGTATTTCACTCTTCCATATATACATAATTCTTCAATCAATATCCTATAGATATATATTGGAAGCATTTGTACTTAATAGTCAATATTCGTGTTATAGAACACACACTTGACAAGAACAAGCTTTTGTAACCAAGCATATTCCTCCGGGCGAAGTGAGGGTGTTTGATAGTCGAATTCCGAAGCTTCGGAACTTGACATAGAACAGGAGGTCCGAACCAGTATAGAATCCTGGTGTGATTATTTCCATTTACTTTGCTATTATCATCTATTAAGTTTATATTAGATACATCATATAGTTAGTCACTTACACTTGCATATATATACACTACACGATCCATCATATAGACTTACATAGGTAACTCAAATCTCAAAGATAGAACTCCCAGGAGTTCAAATTCCCGAAAGGTAATCGCCACAAATACATCAAACGGTTCAAAGGACCTATTTCGAAAAGGGATGATACATTAGGGAAAATAGTCAAAGAAATCATCTCAAAGGTATTTGCACGTGCATGTGGCTGAAGCCTTGCCAAGTATTGTTATCTCAAATGGGTACCGCGCCTGAATGCAAAACGTCACAATGACAAACGCCGCAGTGGAAAATATGCCACAATGGAAAACACCGCAATGGAAAACATCTCAAAGACAAATACGCCTCAATGGCAGACGCTGCAACGGCAATGACCCGAAGGTCTAGTACTGGCAAGCCGTGATGGCAAATGTGTCACAAACACTCGGGTAGGAACCCAAGCAGTGTTAACGTGTGTCCCATACCACACATTCGCACTAAACGGTTTACTAACCATTAGTAAATTTCACACTCAAAGCTGTAAAAAGTTTACCTTATCTCATCGATAAACTCGACTCGAAGGTCAAAACGATCAAACGAACAAGTTAGGAATTAACCGATAAGATAAACGCATGTGTCCCATACCACGTGTTTTAGCAAATCGTTTAATTCCCGTTCTCATTCACTCGTATAGTGCAAAAATGAGTATTTCAAATATGAAATAATTTTCTTTGAGAAAACAAGCTTTTAAAACCATTTTCTGAAAACTGTTTTGAAGACAGTAGTTGAAAATTCCTTTATTATAGAGAATAAATAGATTTTATAGCTAAAAATAATTTAAAAATATTATATAATAATTGTTTTAGATGACAATTTATTTTAAAATTGTTTGGAAAAATCCGTGCTCGAAATCAAATCGCTCGAAACGGTTATTCAAATTCAATTCAAATTCAATTCAAAATTGAATTTCAAATTCATCAAAACTTGGTTAGCATATTGATAGGCATCATAGCCCTTAAAACGTTTCAGAACATCACAAAAACTTGAAGTAAAAGTCAAAAGTCGAATGGAAAAAGAACAAAAAAATGTATAGGCAAAATAATACCCAGGTCTGAAATCTTCTTTGGGATCAACTTTCAGATATAAAATTGGTAGCCAAACTACCTCTGATTGAACTAAAAAATGCTTTCCCCATATTAGAAAACTTCATCTTTCAAACAAAAAAAGAATCAACGAATTCCGTCCGGAAACTAAAAAGTTACTGCTGTCTCAAATATGCACTCAGGCCATGTTTACAACAGTTCAAAAACAAGTGTCCATGCCTGAAAACCATCTTGGGCTCAGTTTACAGGCCTAAAAAGTGGACCAAACTACATCATTTCGAGCTGCAAACTGGTATGCATATACCAGAATACATCTTCTTTCAAGCGAAAAAAATAATCAATGAATTCCAACTAAAAATGAAAAAGTTACACTGTCTCAAATATGGACTCAGGCCATGTTTGCAAAAGTTCAAAAAAACAAATGTACAGGCCTGAAAACCATCTTGCTTTCAACTTTCAGGCATAAAACAGAGAACCAAACTACCTCAAATTGAGATTGAAATTGGTATAAATATATTAGTAAACAATATCTTTCAAACAAAAAAAGATTCGATGAATTCCAGTGAGAAATGAAAGAGTTATGCTGTCTCAAACATGGACTCAGGCCATGTTTGCAGCAACTAAACAAAATATGCCCAGGCAAAAATATTGGTTTTTGTTGATTTTGCGGCAATGTTTTGAACACTCAAGTGACAATGTTTTTCAACCAAATTTTACAGAGATGAAGTTCAACATGCAAGCTACAAAATTCAACAAATCAAGCAGCATTTCGTCACAGGAATCAGAAGATACAAGGGTTCAAAATAGCAACATAAACCAGATTATGAACAAACAAAATCAACTGCAAAATTTCATACAACAAGCAGATTTTAACATTTTTGAGCGATTTGAGGTTTGCTCAGCTAGCGTTTGTGAGTTTTAAGAACTCACCTTACTGTAGGGAAGATCAAACCTTAAATTTATGAAGAAAGAGTCAAGCTTTGAGGAGATTCAAGCTGCAAATAACCCGTACAGAGAAATGAAACAACATGCAAAACAAGATTTTCTGTAAATTAGAAAATCATCTCTAAAATTAGAAATTGGATGGAATTAAAAGGTTTGGAGTTAGATTTTCTGTTGATTAATACTCTAGATTGAAAAATATTTTAATTTGTGGAGTTAACTTGAAGTTTTCAGCTTGAATTTGGAAATTTGAGAGGTGGATCATTGTTTTCAATTTTTTGGTTTGAGAAGAAAGAAGGAGGTAACAAAAATGAATGTACTTATTCCTCTTTCTCAATTATCTGGTAAATGCTAATGGGCCAAATGGACTAAGATTAAAAGAACACCATTTAGCCAAAAGAATTAATTCACTTAATCAAATGTACATACATATTAAACTATATTGTAAAATAAAATGCATTATTGTTACAATTTTTATATAAGAAAAATATGTAAACTTAAATACTTAAAAAACAAAACATTTTCCACATATAAGAGATAAATTTATACTTTTAAAATAATTTATTATCGAACTCCTTTATTTTACAAAAATACCCTATTTTACACAAATAAATGTAAAAGTCTATATTTTTAACTTCTAAAATTCAATAAAAATTATTTTCTTACTTGGAAAAATATAATAATTCATTTCAAACCCAATTTTATAATTAAAACTCAATTTTACCCAAATTTCCATCTTTTTATTTAATAAAAAACCATTAAAAATCTCATGCTTCTTTTAAAAATTATTGAAAGAAGTAATTGGCAGTAATTAATACAATTATTGCATTTTATCCAAATAAAACCCATTTTACAATCATTATTAACCCAAATAAAAAAATAAAGTTTCAAACTTTATTTTTCCCATTTTATTTTCAAAATTATTGTTTATTCCAAATAAACAATTAAAATCTCCAATTTTGTTTTAATTTACAATGTCAAATTATAACTACAGTTATAATTTAATATTAACAGGCAATCTCCAAAATCAGGGTTGCTACACTAAAACCATTTATAAAATCTTTTTATAAATCTCTAAATCCATTTATAAAACTTGCAAACCTCCTTTAAAAAACCCTTCTAAAATCCCTTATAAAAATCCTTTATAAATCTTTTATAAAAATTCTTATAAATCCAAACCCCATTTTCATTTATAAACTCTTTACCAAAACTCTTTTATTAAATGTGATTACTTTTATAAATCAGTTTATTATTTATAAATACAATGAGTTAGATAAATTAATATAAGTTAAATATCCTAAATAAATAATAAATTAACTTTCCAACTTCATTAATAAAATGATTTATTAACTCCAATATGTTATTAATATAATAATTAATAACTTCATAATATTATAACTAATAGCGCTGAACAACCAAGATTTAGCAATTTACAATCCATATAACAGGGTTGTAACTAAAATAAAACAACAGTAATATAACTGAAAATTAATAAGCACAATTTCGAGAAATCTAGATTTCTCTGCAAATTTTCCTGTGTTTCAATTTCAAATACTAATATCTTTTCAAAATGGATATTTTAACTAATCAACCAATAATTTTAACCAAATACTAACATCATATCTATTATATAATATACTGATTTATACAAAGAGGTGAGTTACACTCATCAAAATTTCAGTTATTGCTGAAGTGTTCGTGTTTCGTCTAAAATCAAATAGCTTTCGATTTTAGCTTGAAATTCTATAAGCTCCAATCTCAACCAATCCAATTCCAAGACATAGTTATCATCCCTACAAGTGCAACATGACTGATCGTGTTTGCTTTGGAACTTTTATGACCAAGTTATTGATTAATGAACATTCACCAATTTATTAATTAAATTAATTGCTAATTGAAGGCTAATCACGTGATAAATCGCTAATCCACCTTCGATTAAACCCTAGTCGCAAAATTTTAAAATCCCGACGCCTTCAAAAGTTGGCTTAACACCGTCGTCGTGGGCCACCATCTGCCATAGGGACATCACCATCGAACGCCCCCACCTCAAACAACCCCATAGACCCCGGCCTCACCTCCATTTGATGACCCTAGGCCAGTGGTGAGCAAAATATCTCCATCAATGTCAAACCCAACTTTCGACCACCACACATCAACTTAGCCTAATCAACTGGTCATTGCCTTCACCTTATGCCCGTTGTAACAACCCTATTGTTAATTACCTAATTAATTAAATTTAATTATGGATAATTAATGTTAATATGTAATTTGTGAGATTAAATATGACACTAAGTCTAGTTTTGTAAATTATCTATATTTTTATCTTAATTAATTTTAAGATGATTTAGGGAAATGCTAAAATTTAAATAAATGTTAATATTGAGATTTATCATTTTAAAATGAGAAATTCAATTAATAGTTTATATTATTTTGTTAACATGAAAAGAATAAATTTTTTAAAAAGTTAGATTTAATTGAATATGATACTTTAATATTACTGAAAGTGAGAACTTTAGCTTGTTGAATTGTTTTGATAACTTTGTGAAATCAAATGGGTCAAGTAAATAAATTTTTAGTGTAAATTGATGATTTAATAAGTTATTAGGATTAGTGTAATAATAATGGAAAATTTGTAACGCCACTTAATGGATTCTTGGTGAACCCATTTGTCCCAAACTAATTATAAGAGAAGGCTTCTTCTCTTTTTCCCTTTCCATTAGGCTCATTTCATTCTCTATTTCTGAAAAAAAAATCAAAATCAATATCAAAAAAAATATAAACTCAAAACCCAGATCTCAGAAAATCAAGATCAATTCATACGAAAATCCTAAAATCAAAAGGAGATATGGGTAAGGCTCCTTTTCATCTCCTCTATTTAATTCTACCATAAATTTAAGGCTTGCTTTAGTTTATAATTTCTGAAATTATTGGTAGGAGAGGGATTTTTGGTATTTTGATGGAAATATAGGAGTCGTAGAAGAAGAGAATTGCAATAGAGTGTTCAAAGCTTTGTTCTTCATTAATTAGCAAGCTTTCTTCATCTTTTGGATAAGTGGTGAGTTGTAAACTCACATATCTATCTTTATTAAGTCTTAATGTTCTGAATTGAGTGGTAAATATCACTAAATAGTTGAACGGTTTGAGTACTTTGATTGAATGTTGAAATTTGCAAATTGGTTGCTGAAATTCATTTGCAAAAATTGCTATAGTAAAACAGTGATATCCCAATGTGCAATGATCCAAATTGGTTCGATCATTTTTTGGTAGAAACCTCTTTTAATATGCTACATGTTATTTTTTAATCACTTTTTGAAATTCAATGGTTTAAAGGGTCGAACTTGGGTTTGAAACTGATATACATGCTCTGCTCTGTCTATTTTCTAGGTTGAAACCTAAAACTAAAATGCCATAACTTTTTAACCATAAACCCAAATTGTGCAAAATTAATTTTGTTGGAATGTTGAGACGTCAAGGAACAACGTTTTTGTTGTAAATTTTTGAAATTTCTATGATTTAAAGGGTTGAAATTAGGTTTGAAACTGATATACATGCTCTGCTCTATCGATTTTCTAAGTTGAAATCTAAAACTAAAATTGCCATAATTTTTTAACTGTAAATCCAAATTACCTAAAACATTTTCTGGTGGAAATCTAAAACTATAAGGAACAGCTTTCATGTTGTATGATTTCGAAAATTCTAAGGAAAATTGGGTCGAAATGGTGTTCAAATATGAAAATCTATTCTGACCTATGATTTGTAATGTTTGTGATGTGGTTTAAATGTGCTTTGAATGTTTGATCGTGATTGTTTTGATATATATATATTTATGTTGGCTTGTTAAGTTATAAATTATGTTTAGCGGTGATATGAAAATCAAACCTTATGGAACTATTGGTTGTTACAATCTTGTGCAGTGTAAATAGAAGATTTAATAACTTATTAGGATTAGTAACACTTCTAATAATAAGGGAAAATTTATAACACCTTTTAATGGATTCTTAGTGAACCCGTTTGACCCAAACTAATTATAAGAGAAGGTTTCTTCTCTTTTTCCCTTTCCAGTTCGTTCATTTCATTCTCTGTTTCTAAAAAAGATCAAAATCAAAATTAGAAGAAAAAAAGGAAATAGAAACTCAAAGCCTAGATCTTAGAAAATCAAGATCAATTCATAGGAAAATCCTAAAATCAAAAGGAGATATGGGTAGACTCTTTTTCATCTCCTCTATTCAATTCCACCATTAATTTATGGCTTATTTTAGTTTGTAAGTTTTGAAATTGTTGGTATGAGAGGGATTTTTGGTATTTTGGTGGAAATATAGGAGTCGTAGAAGAAGAAATAGTAATAGAATGTTCAAAGCATTGTTCTTCATCAATTACAAGCTTTCTTCATCTTTTGGATTAGAGGTGAGTTGTAAACTCACATATCTGTCTCTAATAAGGCTTAATATTTTAAATTGAGTGTTAAGTATCACTAGATAGTTGAATGGTTTGAGTAATTTGATTGAATTGTTGAAATTGGCAAACTGGTTGCTGAAATTTATTTGTAAAAATTGCTGTAGTAAAACAACGATATCTCAGTGTGGAATGATCCAAAAATTGGTTCAATATTTTTTGGTAGAAAGCTCTTTCAATATGATACAAGTTATCTTTTAGTCATTTTTTGAAATTCGGCGGTCTAAAGGATCGAATTTGGGTTTGAAACTGATATACAGGCTTTGCTCTGTCAATTTTCTAAGTTGAAACCTAAAACTAAAATGCCACAACTTTTTAACCACAATCCCAAATTGTGCAAAATATATTTTATTGGAGAGCTGAGTGTAACGACCCAGAATTCTTGGTTGTTAATTTTGAACATTTAATTCATTTTAAACGTTGAATGAGAATTTTAGTTCGATTTTGAATAAAAAGATTTTGGTTAAATTAATAGAATTAGTTAAATTTCAAATATGGGAATTTAATTGAAATTTGAATAATAATGATAATTTAATATTAGAATTGGGATAATTGGTAATTTTGGGTGTAAATAGGTATAAAAATAGATTCTAAAATTTATGTTAAGTCTATTTGGATTTGAATTATAATATTGGACAGTTGGATGGAATTAAAAGTTGATAGGTTGAATTTGGAATTTTATATTAATTTACTAATGGAATTTAATAATATAATAATGCAAATAGTCATATTTTGGTTCGAATGAATCAGAAGGATTTCTAATGTGAATATAAAATCTATACGATTTAAAATAGAGTTAATAAAATTTTAAAAGTAAAATTTTAAGTGATTTCGACGATTTTGGAAATCGCTCGAATTTATCGACGAGTTAAAATAGCCTTCTGGGGCACAGTCTCGGAATTTGACGAAACCATTTCCACTGGATCCGTAATAGTTAGTTATTATCGGATTTCAATTTTCGTAGCAATCGAAGTTGTCGTTTGACCCTGGCAGCTTAAAACGCATAGAAACTATTTTAATCGATTTAATTTAAAATTGACCATTTATTTCCGTAACTAGTGCATATGATCGAATTAGCCTCCGAAACATGTTCCATTGTGTTCGGAAAGTGGGTAAAACCTTAGATATGCATGTCGGCATGCGTTGTTTGGAGATCGTTTGAAAGAGTTGCTTTAAGGTGAATTAAATAATAATATAATTGGGCTATACGTATATATATACACGTTTATACGGCCAAAACCCTAGTTGTTTTCGAGCCGACGTGAAATATATTCAATGGCTGAAACATTACGATCTTCTCCTCCTCTTTTCTTCAAATCCATTAAGCTTTTGCAAAAGTTTCCAACTGGAAAATTATAGAGCTCTTCGAGCTCGTTAGATACAACGGTGGATCTTTGCCGACGTCGCCGTTTGAAGCTTGAAATTGGTCGAAGGATGCCGCCGTTCGTTCGTGTTTTCCCAATCGTGGAGGGGGCCAACCTCGATGGTGTTTCGGCCATGGGTGGAGCTGGTTGCGACGTACTTAAGGGTGGTGGTCGATCGTTGCCTAGACGATCATAGGACGAGCGATTTCTAACCCTAGACGGCGAGTTGTTGGGTTCATTTACCAGTTATAGCGAACGAAGAAGATAAAGTTTCTGCAGCCTCGATTTTGATTTTGGGTATGGACGGCCGATGGTTTATTTTTTTTAAAAAAAGAAAAAGAAATTTATTGTAACGACCCTGGATTTTAATTTAATTTAAATTGATAATTTATCGAATTTATGAATTAAAATTGTGAAATGTATAGATGGATTGATGTGAGTTTCCCCGATCACAAATAAAAATGTGTTAAATTACTTGAATTTAAATCTTATATTAGTGGTTTGAAAAATAAATATTAAAGTATATACATTGACACAAGTACGAAATGAATAAATAAGTGAATTGTTAATTTATTATTGATGGTTAAAATATATATATTAAATACAAGACCATAAATAAGAAGTAAATAAAATATGAAAACATAACAATGTAAAGTAAATATATATATATATATATATATATATATATCTTAATCTCATATTATTAAATCAATACAAGATAATACAAATGGAGTAGGCTACAAAAGTAATAAGAGTAAAAAAAAAAAAAAAAAGATGTTCGCTTATTTTGTAAAGTAAAATAATTCATACTTAAGCTATGAATAAAAATAAGAAAATTGATATATAAAAAAAAAACAATAAGTATAAAACTAAACTAAAAAGAATAAGTATGCAGGCAAGAAGACAATGAACATATAATTAACTCAAGCAAAGTACAAAGAAAAGGAAACAGTGCAAATACATTTATATCTATAAAACAAGACACATGCATTTAATGAAACATACCTCTAGCATTTAATGCCAGCACCTTCAACATGTTTTTGTACACAAGGAAGTAATATCACCCTGTACAAATAATACTTACAGTAAACCCATATATATCAACTTCCTTCCTCACTTCAGTTTCATCCACCATAACTGAAAGAAGAAAAGAAAAGAAAAACTAAGCAACCTCTAAAAAAGAATACCATCTCAACTTAAACAACAGCAAACCAAATCAATACAAGCCTGGAAAGTATGCAAGTCAGATCAGTTTTCAAACTTGGATATCATTTCAAGTTTTAAATTCAATCCTGTTCTTGTTTTTGATCTCTGCTTCCAAATATCAATGTGAGCAAACTTCCATCTTTAAACTTAATCTGTATATATAGGTTTGCATGTTAACAGGTTTCTCTGTTTCAATATCCTGTGAGTAACATTTCATTTAAACAATTTAAAGAATAAATCTGGGGTACTTATAGCTGTGAAATGTGTGTATATATACACGTAATTCTCTGAATAAGTTTAAATAATGGGTGCGACCTGATGTTCATTTTGTCTTCTGTCTTAGTTTTTGGAAGCATCAGATTTTTGTTTCAAAACTCAATTGCATTTGATTTACTCGAAGGTTGGGCTTAGCATTAAAACAAACATTGTTAGTATAACATATACTTAAGGTACAAATTTAATTAAGTTGAAGAAATTTTGAAGTGCTTCTGGAAACCAAGAAGAAACTGGGCAAACTCAAAATTTGTCAAAATATAAATCTCTGGTTCCATGAATTCAGGTATGTAAGTCGAATTCACACACATTAATACGAATTTTAAAGCAGTAATTCAGATTTTTAGTGATTGGGATTAAGGGCAATTTGTGTTTATCTGTTTTGGGCATTTCGAGTCGCCGTGGTCGGTCACGATGATGGGAGAGGTCAGGATTTGGGCTGGAGACGCGGGAGCTTATGGAGGTGCTGGGAAAAATGGGTGGTGGCGTCAGTGATGACGGTGGTGGCGATAGCCGTGGTTCAAAGTTTCTAAACCTAATTTTCTGGGTTGTGTGTTTTGGTTTGGGTCGACCACTCGGGTTGATCGAGTGTTGAGATACTTCGGGAAGTTGAAGTTCAGGTGTTGTCGATGACGAGGCCGGAGGTGGAAGCTCTCAGATGGTCGGAGTTGGGAGGAGGCAGTATTGACAGGTTTGGTTGTGGTGAGGTCTCTGTGTTGCCAGATTTTGGGTCAAGCTTCTCGAATTTGATTTCGAGAAGTCTGGGTAGTTCAGGCGATCGGGATGGGTTGCGAGTTTGGATCGCGAATTACGGAGATGGTCGTTGATGGTCGGCGTCGTTCGTTGGAGCTGTGCAGGTGCACAAAGATGAGGGAATGTCTGGGTTGTTCAAATGTTTGGTGAGTTGTTTGGTTTCAGTATTGTCTCGAGTGTTTCTCGAGGATGATAGGTGTTGGTCTCGAAGCAAAAACAGGGGTGCTTCGGGACATATGTGTTTACAGTTGAAAACTTTACCTGTTGAAGTAAGACTAAATTTTAAATTGAAATCAGGTTTAAACTGAGTTTAAAAAGCAAAGTTTAAAATGTGAACTCAAGTTCAGTTTGAAACTCAGTTTGTGAACAAATTAAGTTTTAAAAATTTAAACTTGTTTTTATTACTTTGAAGTATTTAAAGGGTTAAAAAGAATTTGCATTTAAACATGGCATTTGAAATTGTAAACAAAGATTCAGATCAAAGCTTAAATCAAAAATTTTCCACATGTACTAAAATCTGGAAGTTTCGAAATGAATTTGGATTTCAAAGTTAAAGGCAAATTTTAAAAATCAAAAGATTTAAATCAAAGTTTAAAGCCATGTTTAATCAAACAGCTTTTTAAACTGATTTGGTTTCAAATAAATATTTGAATTGGATTTGGATAAAGTTCTTGTATAAGCTGATAATTAAAATTGGTAAATGTTTAAATATATGATCATTTTTGAATCTTTGAATTCATGATGAAGTTTGAATCTAAGATTAGAAGGGTAATGTTTTAATACACCTAAATATTAACTAAGTCATCAATAAAGGATGATTTATCTTAGAGATAATTAAGGTAATTAAAATGATTTACTTAATAAGGTAATTAAATAATGATTATTTTATTTATAAATTAATAAATTAGAAATAATTAATAATGAACTAATCTAAGATAATTCTTTAAGAGAGTGATTAAGAAATGTTATTGGTTAATAAAGATAATTAACTGAGGATCATTAAGTATTGATTAAGGTGATGAATTTTAATAATTTATTGTATTGATTAATTCAGATGATCAATTATAAATTGTGTAAATATAATTACTAAATGAAAGTAATTAAGGATTAACCACTTATAGTAATTAAATTAGATCTATTGATTTATTAAAGTTAATTAATTATGTAATTGGTTTAAAGGGTTGATTTAATTGATATGATTAATCAAGAATGATTAAATTAATTAAGTTGATTAATTTATTCATTTTGAATGATTTGTAATACTGTAATTAGAATTGGATAATTTATTCATAAGCAATTAATTTACTTGGAAATAAATTGAATCAATTAGGATTAGACAACTAATTAATCCTGCTTATAAATGATTATTAAACGCTTGACCTTACCTATGAGGGTTTGTACTGTATGAGATGCCTTGAATTGATTATCCTATCTGATCTGTGATATTTTGTTCTGTAGATTGAGCTGTTTATATTTATTTGCATCTGTATATTATCTGTGAATCTGTGAATGGACGATGAGCATTATAGTTTATATCGCTTATCAACTATATTTCTATGTTTTAAATCTGTGATGATTGAATGATGTTGCACTATTTTGTTAAACCCTGGACCACACCATACACACACAAATATGGATTTCACGAGGAAATCAATTAAGTCGCAGATTTTTGAAATAGTTAAGTTTGAATTTTTAAATTCAAATGTTTTGGAAATGGAATCGGAATAAATGTGAAAAGCTTTTAGAATGAAATTTCAAAATAAAATTTATTATTTTTAAATTACTTGATTAAGTTTTGGAATTTAAATAATTTGATTTAAATTTAAATTCAATACTTGAAATTGAATTCTATGATTTGAAATTAGGGATTAAAGATGTTATATTGGTTATATAGGGATTAAACCACTTTTAAGTATTGTTTTTTTGGGAATTTGAATTTAACCCAAGGATTTCAACTCGTATAAATGAATCAGATTTCCAAAATGAAAACTGTTGTTTTCAAATGATAAACACTTTTAAATAAGAACTGAGATTCCAGTTAATTAGGGGAATTTCAAGATTGAATAGAGAAATGATTTTCCTAAGTTATGAATGAATTCTTTTTGAAAGCTATGAATTAAATCTGTTTATTTTTAACAGATTTAAATTGATGATTTGTTTAAATCAAATTGAAATGAAATTGTTTTGAAGACTATAAGTTAAATCTTTGATTTAAAGATTTAACGAGTTAATCAAATTGAAATGAAAACTGATTTGGAAAATCTGTGAATGAATCTTTTGTTTAAAAGATTAAAATGTGAAAATTGTTTAAACCGTTAAAGGTTGTGAAAATGAATCTTTTTGTTTAAAGATTGAAAATGGTAATTTGTTAAGCCAATTGAAGAAAGGTTTTGGGTAATAAGTTGTGACTTAATTGAAATCCCATTATCCATTTGTTTTTGAAATATCGTGCTCACTATTCGGTTTAGCCGGGAAAGGACCTTTGTGTCGTATAACCCATTCCGAATATGTGATACGTCGTTACGGATAGCATTTGAAGACCGGTGATGAAGACCGGGTATTTGCGAAAGCGATAGGATGACCTATCGATTGTTTCTGCACCGAGTCGCGCCGGTATAGAAACTCCCTAAGTGATGGGAAATCCGATCGGGATTGTGAATATCCGGATTGCAAGGACTTCTTTGAAAGTGCCTTCGGTTCTGTTCGAACCTAGAACAGACTTGTATGGATTGTATGTCTGACATTACAAATTGAGATATAAAGCCGATTTCTTTCAAATATATTTCTGTTGGTGGCGGAGAATTTATTCTTTTAGCTTAACACCCTTCTCTGAGACATACGAGCTCAAAGGTTATGTAGTTGAAGGTTATCAGCAATATACTCCCAATTTGGTAATGTGACATACTGAGTGTTGCTGTAAATGATCATTATGTTGATTATTTGTGATAGGATCATTTGTTTGATCGTCTATCTTTGTGATCATTTCTATGATCATTTGTTGACCCAAAGCATGGCTTTTGTATAAAGTATGTTTTTGTGGACGTGACTTCGTCGAGCCTCACACCCCGTGAATGGTCAAAACAGGAAAGATGCGGCAAGGTTATGAGGGGTAGCGCCCTTTAGGATATGTGCATTTCCTTCTGGAAAAGGGTGGTATCATGGTATGGTGCCCAGATACTTACTCATGTTGAAACACTTTATTATTATGATTGTGTGAATTGATTAGAGAGCTCTCGGATAAAGGTCCCAAAGGACCGGGGGATGGCATATTCGGTCAGTTGTTACTCAGTTAGGGGTAACCCGGCCTTGTGTTGGTAGAGATCCGGTTTGGTTCTCGGGGATGTCCATCCAGAGGCATTCTCATGTGGCAATGGGAAGTTCCTTGGCCTGATCATTCGTTGGAAATCCAAAGAAACAATACGAGCCTTGTACAGTATTAGTTGTAGAACCTGCCATCTAATATGGTAGCTATAGTAGGCATAATATAATGGTACCTATGCTGGCTAAGATTTATATTCTACTTTCGAAATGATTTGTTCTACACTATGCACTAGTAATAATATCAAATGTTTCTTTTTAATGCGTATCAAGCATCTTTGACTAACATAAGAAGAAATCTCCTCCAAGTCTGCGTTTGCATTGTGTGTGTGGCGGGAGGTCTTATGGTAGTCTCATTTCTAAAAGCATTGCGAATTGACTTTAAAAATATTTCTTTGAATGTTTTAAAAGATAAACTGTTTTTGTTGCTCACACCAGTCCCACGACTGATCCGGAGTTTATTGTTTCTTTCCTAAACTCTGGGTGCTCATTATTTTCTACACGAGCAGTCTAGAGTTGGATTTTTCAGATAGTCAGGTTTAGTAGATTATCTGGAGTTAGTTCAGTCTTTGGACCGGACCAGACTTGTTTATGCTAGGTGCATCGTTATTGGGGGTTCTCGCTATTGCTGGATTAGTTCTTGGAGATGGAGTTCAGATTTGGAGTTCTTCCTTGAAGACTATTTTAGAGTTATTTGATCCGCTGCTAGATGTTATCTATTTTCTTTCCGCTGCTATTTATTGTATCATATCTCTGTTGTATATTGATATCTATTGGATCATCTGTTGTATCAGATATTGTATCAAAGCTGTATATCAATGTATTATTCTTTTATTCCGCTGTGTTATTTACTTAATGTTGTTATAAGCTCCGGCGAATCGGATTTGAACGGTCGAATGTATGACATTCGAATACGATATGAAGTATGGATGTCGATTTTCGAGCGGGCAAAAATCCGCGTCGTTACATTTGGTATCAGAGCTAAGGGTTGAACTTTAGCTCAGGAGTGTAACACATTAAGTAACTCATTAGAGATAGGGTGAAGTAAATCCAAGAATGAGTAATCCTTAAGATATCCGTTTGAATGCCTCAGTAAATTCTCTTACTATCTACTGATAGTGAGTATGAGTGCAAGAAGATAACGAGATAGGGGACAGGGAAATACGGCTATAATTAGTCAAAACTCTGTAACAACAGTGGAAATAACTTTCTCTATCAATCTCCTTTGATTTGTTTCTAAATTCTTTTGAAATTCTTCGTGACAGCTCCACAAAGAAGTTTCGGTGCGGTGATGCTCTACGAATCGTTGTAGAAAATTCTTACTTCGTGTCTTCATCGATTTCTTATCAGTTTTTCGTTTTAAACCTTAATGAATTTGGAATTAGAAATTTTAATTGAATTAAATTGATTAATAGAATATGAAGAATGATTAGAATTGTATCGATAAAATGATTTTGTTTAAAACCAAAATTTGAAATTTCATTATAATTTCTTGTGTCTGTTGTTGATATTCTGATTTGGTGAGCCAAATGCAGAATTGATATCCAGCTTGATTTGAAAAGATATTTCTCTATCTAGCTATCTCTGTGTTGTTTTCGTGCCTGCGAATTTCGAGGACGAAATCCTTTTAAGGGGGGAAGTTTGTAACGACCCTAGATTTTAATTTAATTTAAATTGATAATTTATCGAATTTTTGAATTAAAATTGTGAAATGTATAGATGGATTGATGTGAGTTTCCCCGATCACAAATAAAAATGTGTTAAATTACTTGAATTTAAATCTTATATTAGTGGTTTGAAAAATAAATATTAAAGTATATACATTGACACAAGTACGAAATGAATAAATAAGTGAATTGTTAATTTATTATTGATGGTTAAAATATATATATTAAATACAAGACCATAAATAAGAAGTAAATAAAATATGAAAACATAACAATGTAAAGTAAATATATATATATATCTTAATCTCATGTTATTAAATCAATACAAGATAATACAAATGGAGTAGGCTACAAAAGTAATAAGAGTAAAAAAAAAAAAAGATGTTCGCTTATTTTGTAAAGTAAAATAATTCATACTTAAGCTATGAATAAAAATAAGAACATTGATATATAAAACAAAAACAATAAGTATAAAACTAAACTAAAAAGAATAAGTATGCAGGCAAGAAGACAATGAACATATAATTAACTCAAGCAAAGTACAAAGAAAAGGAAACAGTGCAAATACATTTATATCTATAAAACAAGACACATGCATTTAATGAAACATACCTCTAGCATTTAATGCCAGCACCTTCAACATGTTTTTGTACACAAGGAAGTAATATCACCCTGTACAAATAATACTTACAGTAAACCCATATATATCAACTTCCTTCCTCACTTCAGTTTCATCCACCATAACTGAAAGAAGAAAAGAAAAGAAAAACTAAGCAACCTCTAAAAAAGAATACCATCTCAACTTAAACAACAGCAAACCAAATCAATACAAGCCTGGAAAGTATGCAAGTCAGATCAGTTTTCCAACTTGGATATCATTTCAAGTTTTAAATTCAATCCTGTTCTTGTTTTTGATCTCTGCTTCCAAATATCAATGTGAGCAAACTTCCATCTTTAAACTTAATCTGTTTATATATAGGTTTGCATGTTAACAGGTTTCTCTGTTTCAATATCCTGTGAGTAACATTTCATTTAAACAATTTAAAGAATAAATCTGGGGTACTTATAGCCGTGAAATGTGTGTATATATACACGTAATTCTCTGAATAAGTTTAAATAATGGGTGCGACCTGATGTTCATTTTGTCTTCTGTCTTAGTTTTTGGAAGCATCAGATTTTTGTTTCAAAACTCAATTGCATTTGATTTACTCGAAGGTTGGGCTTAGCATTAAAACAAACATTGTTAGTATAACATATACTTAAGGTACAAATTTAATTAAGTTGAAGAAATTTTGAAGTGCTTGTGGAAACCAAGAAGAAACTGGGCAAACTCAAAATTTGTCAAAATATAAATCTCTGGTTCCATGAATTCAGGTATGTAAGTCGAATTCACACACATTAATACGAATTTTAAAGCAGTAATTCAGATTTTTAGTGATTGGGATTAAGGGCAATTTGTGTTTATCTGTTTTGGGCATTTCGAGTCGCCGTGGTCGGTCACGATGATGGGAGAGGTCAGGATTTGGGCTGGAGACGCGGGAGCTTATGGAGGTGATGGGAAAAATGGGTGGTGGAGTCAGTGATGACGGTGGTGGCGATAGCCGTGGTTCAAATTTTCTAAACCTAATTTTCTGGGTTGTGTGTTTTGGTTTGGGTCGACCACTCGGGTTGATCGAGTGTTGAGATACTTCGGGAAGTTGAAGTTCAGGTGTTGTCGATGAAGAGGCCGGAGGTGGAAGCTCTCAGATGGTCGGAGTTGGGAGGAGGCAGTGTTGACAGGTTTGGTTGTGGTGAGGTCTCTGTGTTGCCAGATTTTGGGTCAAGCTTCTCGAATTTGATTTCGAGAAGTCTGGGTAGTTCAGGCGATCAGGATGGGTTGCGAGTTTGGATTGCGACTTATGGAGATGGTCGTTGATGGTCGGCGTCGGTCGTTGGAGCTGTGCAGGTGCACAAAGATGAGGGGATGTCTGGGTTGTTCAAATGTTTGGTGAGTTGTTTGGTTTCAGTATTGTCTCGAGTATTTCTCGAGGATGATAGGTGTTGGTCTCGAAGCAAAAACAGGGGTGCTTCGGGACATATGTGTTTACAGTTGAAAACTGTACCTGTTGAAGTAAGACTAAATTTTAAATTAAAATCAGGTTTAAACTGAGTTTAAAAAGCAAAGTTTAAAATGTGAACTCAAGTTCAGTTTGAAACTCAGTTTGTGAACAAATTAAGTTTTAAAAATTTAAACTTGTTTTTATTACTTTGAAGTATTTAAAGGGTTAAAAAGAATTTGCATTTAAACATGGCATTTGAAATTGTAAACAAAGATTTAGATCAAAGCTTAAATCAAAAATTTTCCACATGTACTAAAATCTGGAAGTTTCGAAATGAATTTGGATTTCAAAGTTAAAGGCAAATTTTAAAAATCAAAAGATTTAAATCAAAGTTTAAAGCCATGTTTAATCAAACAGCTTTTTAAACTGATTTGGTTTCAAATAAATATTTGAATTGGATTTGGATAAAGTTCTTGTATAAGCTGATAATTAAAATTGGTAAATGTTTAAATATATGATCATTTTTGAATCTTTGAATTCATGATGAAGTTTGAATCTAAGATTAGAAGGGTAATGTTTTAATACACCTAAATATTAACTAAGTCATCAATAAAGGATGATTTATCTTAGAGATAATTAAGGTAATTAAAATGATTTACTTAATAAGGTAATTAAATAATGATTATTTTATTTATAAATTAATAAATTAGAAATAATTAATAATGAACTAATCTAAGATAATTCTTTAAGAGAGTGATTAAGAAATGTTATTGGTTAATAAAGATAATTAACCGAGGATCATTAAGTATTGATTAAGGTGATTAATTTTAATAATTTATTGTATTGATTAATTCATATGATCAATTATAAATTGTGTAAATATAATTACTAAATGAAAGTAATTAAGGATTAATCACTTATAGTAATTAAATTAGATCTTTTGATTTATTAAAGTTAATTAATTATGTAATTGGTTTAAAGGGTTGATTTAATTGATATGATTAATCAAGAATGATTAAATTAATTAAGTTGATTAATTTATTCATTTTGAATGATTTGTAATAATGTAATTAGAATTGGATAATTTATTCATAAGCAACTAATTTACTTGGAAATAAATTGAATCAATTAGGATTAGACAACTAATTAATCCTGCTTACAAATGATTATTAAACGCTTGACCTTACCTATGAGGGTTTGTACTGTATGAGATGCCTTGAATTGATTATCCTATCTGATCTGTGATATTTTGTTCTGTAGATTGAGCTGTTTATATTTATTTGCATCTGTATATTATCTATGAATCTGTGAATGGACGATGAGCATTATAGTTTATATCGCTTATCAACTATATTTCTATGTTTTAAATCTGTGATGATTGAATGATGTTGCACTATTGTGTTAAACCCTGGACCACACCATACACACACAAATATGGATTTCACGAGGAAATCGATTAAGTCGCAGATTTTTGAAATAGTTAAGTTTGAATTTTTAAATTCAAATGTTTTGGAAATGGAATCGGAATAAATGTGAAAAGCTTTTAGAATGAAATTTCAAAATAAAATTTATTATTTTTAAATTACTTGATTATGTTTTGGAATTTAAATAATTTGATTTAAATTTAAATTCAATACTTGAAATTGAATTCTATGATTTGAAATTAGGGATTAAAGATGTTATATTGGTTATATAGGGATTAAACCACTTTTAAGTGTATTTTTTTGGGAATTTGAATTTAACCCAAGGATTTCAACTCGTATAAATGAATCAGATTTCCAAAATGAAAACTGTTGTTTTCAAATGATAAACACTTTTAGATAAGAACTGAGATTCCAGTTAATTAGGGGAATTTCAAGATTGAATAGAGAAATGATTTTCCTAAGTTATGAATGAATTCTTTTTGAAAGCTATGAATTAAATCTGTTTATTTTTAACAGATTTAAATTGATGATTTGTTTAAATCAAATTGAAATGAAATTGTTTTGAAGACTATAAGTTAAATCTTTGATTTAAAGATTTAACGAGTTAATCAAATTGAAATGAAAATTGATTTGGAAAATCTGTGAATGAATCTTTTGTTTAAAAGATTAAAATGTGAAAATTGTTTAAACCGTTAAAGGTTGTGAAAATGAATCTTTTTGTTTAAAGATTGAAAATGGTAATTTGTTAAGCCAATTGAAGAAAGGTTTTGGGTAATAAGTTGTGACTTAATTGAAATCCCATTATCCATTTGTTTTTGAAATATCGTGCTCACTATTCGGTTTAGCCGGGAAAGGACCTTTGTGTCGTATAACCCATTCCGAATATGTGATACGTCGTTATGGATAGCATTGGAAGACCGGTGATGAAGACCGGGTATTTGCGAAAGCGATAGGATGACCTATCGATTGTTTCTGCACCGAGTCGCGCCGGTATAGAAACTCCCTAAGTGATGGGAAATCCGATCGGGATTGTGAATATCCGGATTGCAAGGACTTCTTTGAAAGTGCCTTCGGTTCTGTTCGAACCTAGAACAGACTTGTATGGATTGTATGTCTGACATTACAAATTGAGATATAAAGCCGATTTCTTTCAAATATATTTCTGTTGGTGGCGGAGAATTTATTCTTTTAGCTTAACACCCTTCTCTGAGACATACGAGCTCAGAGGTTATGTAGTTGAAGGTTATCAGCAATATACTCCCAATTGGGTAATGTGACATACTGAGTGTTGCTGTAAATGATCATTGTGTTGATTATTTGTGATAGGATCATTTGTTTGATCGTCTATCTTTGTGATCATTTCTATGATCATTTGTTGACCCAAAGCATGGCTTTTGTATAAAGTATGTTTTTGTGGACGTGACTTCGTCGAGCCTCACACCCCGTGAATGGTCAAAACAGGAAAGATGCGGCAAGGTTATGAGGGGTAGCGCCCTTTAGGATATGTGCATTTCCTTCTGGAAAAGGGTGGTATCATGGTATGGAGCCCAGATACTTACTCATGTTGAAACACTTTATTATTATGATTGTGTGAATTGATTAGAGAGCTCTCGGATAAAGGTCCCAAAGGACCGGGGGATGGCATATTCGGTCAGTTGTTACTCAGTTAGGGGTAACCCAGCCTTGTGTTGGTAGAGATCCGGTTTGGTTCTCGGGGATGTCCATCCAGAGGCATTCTCATGTGGCAATGGGAAGTTCCTTGGCCTGATCATTCGTTGGAAATCCAAAGAAACAATACGAGCCTTGTGCAGTATTAGTTGTAGAACCTGCCATCTAATATGGTAGCTATAGTAGGCATAATATAATGGTACCTATGCTGGCTAAGATTTATATTCTTCTTTCGAAATGATTTGTTCTACACTATGCACTAGTAATAATATCAAATTTTTCTTTTTAATGCGTATCAAGCATCTTTGACTAACATAAGAAGAAATCTCCTCCAAGTCTGCGTTTGCATTGTGTGTGTGGCGGGAGGTCTTATGGTAGTCTCATTTCTAAAAGCATTGCGAATTGACTTTAAAAATATTTCTTTGAATGTTTTAAAAGATAAACTGTTTTTGTTGCTCACACCAGTCCCACGACTGATCCGGAGTTTATTGTTTCTTTCCTAAACTCTGGGTGCTCATTATTTTCTACACGAGCAGTCTAGAGTTGGATTTTTCAGATAGTCAGGTTTAGTAGATTATCTGGAGTTAGTTCAGTCTTTGGACCGGACTTGTTTATGCTAGGTGCATCGTTATTGGGGGTTCTCGCTATTGCTGGATTAGTTCTTGGAGATGGAGTTCAGATTTGGAGTTCTTCCTTGAAGACTATTTTAGAGTTATTTGATCCGCTGCTAGATGTTATCTATTTTCTTTCCGCTGCTATTTATTGTATCATATCTCTGTTGTATATTGATATCTATTGGATCATCTGTTGTATCAGATATTGTATCAAAGCTGTATATCAATGTATTATTCTTTTATTCCGCTGTGTTATTTACTTAATGTTGTTATAAGCTCCGACGAATCCGATTTGAACGGTCGAATGTATGACATTCGAATACGATATGAAGTATGGATGTCGATTTTCGAGCGGGCAAAAATCCGCGTCGTTACATTTATGTTTTAATTTGTAATTGAAACTAATAAATTTCATAACTAATGCATGAGAGGTCGAAATTCGACAAAACTGGCGACGCTGGAATCACAGAGACGAGTATAACATAGTGGAGCAAATCTAGAATCATTCTGAGCAAGTAAAAAATTTAAGTTAAATCGAACGCCGTTCGATTTAATTTAAATTTGAACGCTCGTCGAAAACCCATGGTGAGTTAATCTCACTCACATCTGGATACCAGTTAATTTAAATAGCTAACATTTAAATGTTTGATTGGTTGATTAGCTGAAAATGATAATTATTATCAAATTGAATCGATATTTATTTGTTGTGTTAATATCTGTGGATACAGGGAAACTGGTTGGAGGGCTCCAACTGGATTCCTCACAAATAGAAATTTATTTATATTCTGTGTTATATCTCATTTATATCCTATGATAAATTGATTTAGATCTTGTTATGCTGTGTTCTATTTATATACTGGGATAGATTAAATTGAAAATTAAATTGTGTTGTGCTATGATTGGTTGAATACAACCTGAAAATTTAAATATAAATAAATAAATTGGGTTTAAAGGAAATAAAAGAAATTCTTAAGTAAAGGAGTTAAAGGAATTAAATTCAAGAAATGGGTTGAAAAGTTGAAGTGTTTAAATTGTGATTTATAAAGGAAATGTGAATGGTTTTAAATTTATAACGAGATTTATTTTTAAAGGATGGAATGTGTATGCTTTTTTTGGAAACTAAGCATGTTTTAAAGAAAGATTTTCGAAGTATAAACCGAAAAGTTTTGTAAAGTTATTTTTAAAATAATTTAGAAAAATTATTATTATTTTTTAATTGTTTTTAAGTGAAAGCAAATATTTGATTAAGTAATTATGGTATTTAATTATTTTTAAAAGGAAGGTAGTATTAAGTTTTGAAACGGAATTATAGTATAAATATTTAATATAATAACTTTATTTTCAAAGTTAAAATTGGCCTAAATTACTTAGAAAACCTTTATATATTTCCTTAAGTATCATTTTCAATCAAGTAATTTCTAGAAGCTTTATTTTAAATATTTTAAACATATATTTGAAAGTGATTTCCAGGAAATAGCAACGTGTCTAAAAATAAAGGAGTTTATTTTTAAAGTATGGAAAGGAATTTACGGGATAAAGTAAAATTGAATTGGTGTAAATCGTATTGGATTGATAAAAAGAATTCTTTGGGTTATCCTAAAATGGAAGTGTTTTTCCCTGAAAATCCAAGTACGTTTTTAAAGCAGATTTTTTAAAAAGTTAGAAGTTTGAAATTGTATTAAAGAATGGTTTCAAGAAATTATTTAAGTCGTATGAATTTTAAAAGTGAACATTTATCAAATTAGTTATAGAAGTAATTATTTTAAAGAATATTATTAATATTTATACTTTATAAAATGGTTTTAATTTAAAGATAATCAATTAAAGTATTATTCGAAACTTGTATAGGAGTTCATAGCTTTATTTGAAATTTAGTATGACTTAACTTTATTTTAAAGAAAATAGTTTATATTTTATAAAGAAGTTTTATTTGAAATATTCTTAAAAGTATATGTATATTTTAAATTAAGTATGTAAGTAGATTTAATATAATTTTTTTAATGTACTTTCAAGAATAAAGAATTTAAATTATTTTAAATCTTAAGGATTGGTTCTTGGATGTTTTCAAGGGAAGTAACAATTTGGGGGATTTATTCCATGAGAAGAATTGGGTTTGAAAAGTGTTTTCAACGGGATTTGAAAATGGAAGCATATCTGGTAAAAATATTTTTTTAAGGGAAATAAATAATGTGGGAAATTAGTTATTGTGTGATGGATGTTTGTGAATGTTAATTGATAGCTAAATCACCGACTATCAATATTGGCCAATGCGTTGATCGTTTCGAAGAGACCGGGATAGGGATTAATTTCTCGAAAACCACATCGATCCGGTTTGTACGTTTTCGTGGGAAAAACGAATTCGGAGTTGAAGATGGAATAATGAAGTGCAAGGGCTAGTCGCTACTAATCCTGAGGATATATCCAAAATGGATGTAGTAGGAGTAGTGCCTTCGGTTCCGTTCAAACCCGGGACGGACTTGTATGAATGAATGCTTTCGGAACATCGTTAGGTGGACGATGGGCATTATAAGTGAAACGTTCTAAAAGGTAACACTTAGCCTCAAGCCTCATCAACCGGGAATGACTGAAAATCAGGGGTTATGTAGCAAGGCTAGGTGGGTAGCACCCATTTCAGGGTGAAGTCATCCCTGTCTAGATGTCACTTTTTATTCGGATTAGTGGTGCGGTTGCTGATTCCAACCGTGGGGTGATCTTACTCGATATTATCCAGTAAGGGGTAGTCCCGGCCTTGTGTTGCAGGGGATCAGGAGTGGTCCTCGGTACACTGATCTAGACCAGGTACTGTGACAGGTGGTACCCCAGTGCCTAGTCATTAGTTGGAAATCCATTCTCCCTACGCGCCTTTTACGAGTTTTATTTGTATTACCCACGATTGTGGCTAGTAGCTGGAATTTAATCATGTAACAATTTTCTCTATTTTATAAGTATTTGTATATAGACCCTATTATAATATCAGAGGTTTTTTATAAAAAGTGTTTTAGCTATCGTAAGGTAAAAACCCGACATGTTTATTTATGGCATGGTCTTACGAGATGCTTTTGTTTTCCAAAGGATTTTTGAAACTTTAATAATTAATTTGGGTGTATTTTTATCAGCTGGTATTCCAGACTAACTCGGGTGTTATTTCATTATAATGCTCGGGTCAGACCGAGTATTGTATGTTCAAGATAGGATGCTATGGAGCAGGAGAGGAGCTGGAGTCCGAGACGTATTATCCGTACTTGTTTATATCTGCTGCTGCGCTCGTTTGAGATTGTAAGGCTGGTAATTTTTGTTTGTTTGTGATACTCTGATGATATATTGTATAAAACAGATATAGCTTTCATTTTGTGTAAAGGGCTGATATATATATATTATATTTTGTTCCGCTGCGACTGTGAGATTCTGATATTGTTTAGTTCCTTCTTTATTCTACCTTCTTTCTTTCTCTTAACAATCTGTCTTTTCGGCACTTGATCGTCGGCACATTTTACTGTAGAGTATTTTGTGTCGATTTTCGAGGGTCGGGAGGGACGATTCGTCACACTTGGTATTAGAGCCAGGTTGGTGACAACCTAAGCTTTGGTGGGGAAATTACTCATTAAACAGAGTCAATAGTACTCTATAATGATTTGAGAGCATTAATAGCTATGAGAGTGTACTTCTTAATGAATATAAAATTGTTTTTATACTGTGTTGACTTATCGGTTGAGAGTTTATGAATTCTGGTCGGTACAGGAAGTACAACCATATCGATAGGGGTTTCTAAACTCTTAGACAAGATAAACCGACATGGTATTTTTTTAAAGTGGGTAAATGAAATAATTTTACCCAAAATTATATTTTGATATAAAAGAAATAATCTTCTGAAATTATTATATATATTTGATTGTTTGGATGTGGATATCTTAATCAAATAAGAATCTAAAATTTGATCTAAAATTTGAAATGGTTATAATCAAATAAAATTCTATGAGTATAAATTATACAAAAGAAGAATAACTAAATTTGAATTAAACCAGAATATAAATCCCAGAGATTTTGAAAAGGGTTTTAAATGTAATGAAAACAAAAGTTTGGAAATTTAAAATCTTGGGAATGTTTGGAAATTTTTTCCGATGTGTTTGAAGGAAATAATGGAATATTATTTTGGGTAATATGTTTGAATGGGAATTGTTTTGAAATGAATTTGGAAAAGTAAGGAAGCACTGAACTCACTTCAGTCGTTGGAAAATAATCCTGATGATGATGGCCACATCATTAGAATTCATTTTCGAGTTTCTAAAGTGATGGATTGCTTCCATAGTAATTGGGTATGATATCTGTTTAGATTTGTTTGATATACAAGGTGTTTTAGAATTTTCAAAGGGAAAATTTGTTTTGGTATAAACAAGTTATTTGGAATCCGAAGATTTGATTTGATATACCAAGTAGGTATGTGTTGATTATTATTTCCAAAATGGTTTTGAAATAAAACCGGGTAATTGAATTCTGGTAAATTCTATTTAAATAATGTGTAAAGTTGAAATGAATCAACTATTGAACTTATTAAGTGAAGTCGATATTAATAAGAAAGAAATGAAAATTTTAATCCTGGAATTAAAATTTAACTTGAGTATATGGAAGTGAACAGAAAATTTGAATTTAACTTGGGATAAGTTAAATAAATTGGACTTAGAATTAAATTGATTTGGATTAAATCAAAGTGTAAAATGACTTTGTAATTGTGGGTCATTGTGTAATGAATTGTACCCATAAGCTATTAAGTGTTATACTTATAATCTGAAACTGTGGATTTAAAATTTGCAAAGAATTAAATTGAAAGAAAATTTGCATCCTTAAGAATTCAATGATACATATATATAAATTTGGAATTGTGATTATAAAATGTAAATGGATTAAAACAAGAAAATAAGCTTTTAAATAAATGAGTTGATGAACTTAAGATTAGGAAATAGAAATTATAAAACCAAAATAAGATGGTTGGTAGTTTATGGAAAATTCAAAATTCAAATCTTAAATGAAATTTAAATTGAAATAAGGTGAAGAAAATATAAAAGATAAAAGGTAAATGGACTTAAGTAAGTAAATAAGTTTTAAAACTTATATATTAGAAAGTAAAAATTTAAAGTGAATGGAGAAATAAAATTGGATCGAATAGGATTTAACTTCGATTAAATGGAAGTGAGATGGATTTGCATTTAATCAAGATTCGATTGTGTTATGAATAAAAATGAATGGAATTAAGCTCTTATTTAAATAGTGAAGGGAATGGTAAGAATTTAAGTTGGCTAAATAAAATTTGGTTGAACTTAAATTAGAATTGGAAAAGAGTGGAATTGGAAGAAAAGTTAATTAAGTTGAAAGGATATTGTATAAATAAATTAAATTTGGGAAAAGAATTGAATTAAATGGAATTTAAATTAAGTAAGAATGATATTGAATGAATTAAATTCTCACTCAACTAAATTCAAAAAGGATTATTCAGAAATGAATTTAGTGTAAGCTAAATTAAATGGTAATTGTTTTGGATTAAAAAAAATCAATTTAATATGGATATGGTCCAAAATGCAAGTAAAATTTATTTTGGGTATAAGATGATTAAAAATGGTCATATTATTAATAAAATTCAGAATGAATCGAGGAGATGATTGAAAATTTAAAATAGATTGAATAAATAAACCAATTGAGTTAAAATTTATGAATGGATTGGAATTTTATTTGGATAAGAATCAAATGAAAATAAAGTTGATATCAGAAATAGAAATATTGTGTAATTGAAACAACTTAAGCAAATTGGAAAATGATTGTGGTCGAGCTTTATAAGTGGTCTTGAATAAAATTGTTTAGATAATAAAGTTGAAATGCAAGTGAAATGGTTTTAATTAAATATTGTGATGAAATGTGAATGTATGAGTTGTAAATATTACAGAATGGGATGATATTAATATAAACTTAAGTAGGATGATGGACTTGAAGAGAGAATAAGGATTTGATTTAAAAATTGCAAGGAAATAAGAATATTTGGGATTGTGAAAAAGTTCGAATGAAATAAAATTAATATAAATCTAAGTTGGAATTAATTTTAAATGGTTATAAACTTAAATAATTGTTATTTGCTTGAATAACATTAAATTTGCATAGAAGTTGGTCGTTTGTTGTAAACGAAGGTGGATTGATTTGAAGAAGCAAATAAAGCTGGTTTTGACTCAATTGAAAGAAGTGTAATATAATTAAGTTGTTTTGCATAAAAATGAAAGTGGATCATAAAGGAAATGCAAAGGTATCAAATTCAAAATAAGGATTTGATTGTGAATCAATTTGAAATTGGATTGGGATAAATTGTTGCAAGTAAAGCATATGTTAATCATATTGAAGAGAGAGTGAATTGGTTGTAGTAAATATGAATTATAAAAGAAGTAAACTTGAATGAAAATCATTCGAGTGGAATAAAATGAAGTTTGGATTTGTAAAGAGGATTAAAATAGTAATTGAAAACTTGTAATTGCTTATAAAATATAGTTTACATGTAGTATTATGAAAATGTGTGGATTGGGCTTTGTAATTGATATGTTTGGCTAGATTAATGAATAGAATGTTAATAAATTCTCATATTATTGAAAACTCGTGTGTTTGTTTAAGTAAGTACAAGTACGGGAGGCAATTGTTAGAGTTGGAGCATGCAAATGCATAATATATTAGCTGTTTGCTTTTAAAATGCTAATAAAGGTACGCCTACGTAATAAAAATAGGAAATATGAACTATTTTTGGTTTTCCGACCATGTGGGTCGATGTATATATATTTATATCTATTGTGATATTGCAAAAGCTCCTCCGTACAAGGGAGACTCCGCTAAAAAAAATCGGAAATTTTGGGAGTTAGAAAATTTTTGAATTTTTTTTGAAATATTTCATTAACGACAAATTGATTTCAAACAACAATTAAAATAAAAGGGTTTTTGTAATAGAAATCGAAACTAGCAGTTTCGATTTGAAACTAAAGAATTTAGGCAAAGTGAAATTTGAGATTTTCACTAAGTAGGTTTTGTTATTGAGTTTGGAGCATTCTTTCTACCTTAGCAAATTTCGGAGACGAAATTTTTATAAGGGAGAGGAATGTAACGACCCAGAATTTCTGGTCGTTAATTTTGAACATTTAATTCATTTTAAATGTTGAATGTGAATTTTAATTCGATTTCGAATAAAAAGATTTTGGTTAAATTAATAGAATTAGTAAAATTTCAAATACGGGAATTTAATTGAAATTTGAAGAATAATAATAATAATTTAATATTAGAATTGGGATAATTGGTGATTTTGGGTTTAAATAGGTATAAAAATAGATTCTAAAATTTAGTTTAAGTCTATTTGGATTTGAATTATAATATTGGACTGTTGGATGGAATTAAAAGTCGATAGGTTGAATTTGGAATTTTATATTAATTTTAATAATATAATAATGCAAATAATCAAATTTTGCTTCGAAATGAATCAGAAGGATTTCTAATGTGAATATAAATTCTATACGATTTAAAATAGAGTTAGTAAAATTTTAAAAGTGAAAATTTAAGTGATTTCGACGATTTTGGAAATCGCTCGAATTTATCGACGAGTTAAAATAGCCTTCCGGGGCACAGTTTCGGAATTCAACGAAACCAGTTTCATTGGATCCGTAATAGTTAGTTATTATCGTATTTCAATTTTCGTAACAATTGGAATTGTCGTTTGACCCTGGCAGCTCAAAACGCATAGAAACTATTTTAATCGATTTAATTTAAAGTTGATCGTTTATTTCCGTAACTCGCGCGTATGATCGAATTAGCCTCCGAAACACGTTCCATTGTGTTCAAAACGTGGGTAAAACCTTAGAAACGCCTGTCGGCACGCGTTGTTTGGAGATCGTTTGAAAGAATTGCTTTAAAGTGAATTTAATAATAATATAATTGGGTTATACGTATATATATACACGTTTATTCGACCGAAACCCTAGTTGTTTTCGAGTCGCCGTGAAATATATTCAATGGCTGAAACATTACGATCTTCTCCACCTCTTTTCTTCAAATCCATTAGGCTTTTGCAAAAGTTTCCAACTGGCAAATTATAGAGCTCTTCGAGCTCGTCAGATCCAACGGTGGATCTTTGCCGACGTCGCCGTTTGAAGCCTGAAATTGGTCGAAGGATGCAGCCGTTCGTTCATGTTTTCCCAATCGTGGAGGGGGGCCGAGCTCGAGGGTGTTTCAGCCATGGATGGAGCTGGTTGCGACGTGCTTGAGGGTGGTGGCCGATCGTTGCCTAGGCGATCATAGGACGAGCGATTTTTAACCCTAGACGGCGAGTTGATGGGTTCGTTTACGAGTTATAGTGAACGAAGATGATAAAGTTTATACGGCCTTGATTTCGATTTTGGGTATGGATGGCCGATGATTAATTTTTTTTAAGAAAAAAAGAAAAAGAAATTATGTTTTAATTTGTAATTGAAACTAATAAATTTCATAACTAATGCATGCGAGGTCGAAACTCGACGAAACTGGCGACGCCGAAATCGCAGAGACGAGTACTACTTAGTGGAGCAATTATGGAATCATTCTGAGCAAGTAAAAACTTTAGGTTAAACCGAACGCCGTTCGATTTAATTTAAATTTGAACGCTCTTCGAAAACCCAAGGTGAGTTAATCTCACTCACATCTGCATACCAGTTAATTTGAATAGCTAATATTTAAATGTTTGATTGGTTGATTAGCTGAAAATGATAATTATTATCAAATTGAATCGATATTTATTTGTTGTGCTAATATCTGTGGATGCAGGGAAATAGGTTGGAGGGATCCAACTAGATTCCTCACAAATAGAAATTTATTTATATTCTGTGTTATATCTCATTTATATCCTATGATAAATTGATTTAGATCTTGTTATGCTGTGTTCTATTTATATACTGGGATAGATTAAATTGAAAATTAAATTGTGCTGTGCTATGATTGGGTGAACACAACCTGGGAATATAAATATAAATAAATAAATTGGGTTTAAAGGAAATAAAAGAAATTCTTAAGTAAAGGAGTTAAAGGAATTAAATTCAAGAAATGGGTTGAAAATTTGAAGTGTTTAAATTGTGATTTATAAAGGAAATGTGAATGGTTTTTAATTTATAGCGAGATTTATTTTCAAAGGATGGGATGTGTATGCTTTTTTTTGGAAACTAAGCATGTTTTAAAGAAAGGTTTTCGAAGTATAAACCGGAAAGTTTTGTAAAGTTGTTTTTAAAATAATTTAGAAAAATTATTATTATTTCTTAATTGTTTTTAAGTGAAAGCAAATATTTGATTAAGTAATTATGGTATTTAATTATTTTTAAAAGGAAGGTAGTATTAAGTTTTCAAAGGGAAATATAGTATAAATATTTAATATAATAACTTTATTTTCAAAGTTAAACTTGGATTAAATTACTTAGAAAACCTTCATATATTTCTTTAAGTATTATTTTCAATCAAGTAATTTCTAGAAGCTTTGTTTTAAATATTTTAAACATATATTTGAAGGTGATTTCCAGGAGATAGCAATATGTTTAAGAATAAAGGAGTTTATTTTTATAGTATAGAAAGGAATTTACGGGATAAACGTAAAATTGAATTGGGGTAACTCGTGTTGGATTGATAAAAAGAATTCTTTGGGTTATCCTAAAATGGAAGTGTATTTCCCTGAAAAGCCAAGTACGTTTTTAAAGCAGATTTTTGAAAAAGTTAGAAGTTTTGAAGTTGTATTAAAGAAGGGTTAAAGAAATTATTTAAGTTGGAAGAATTTTAAAAGCGAACATTTATCAAATTAGTTATAAAAGTAATTATTTTAAAGAATATTATTAATATTTATACTTTATAAAATGGTTTTAATTTAAAGATAATCAATTAAAGTATTATTTGAAACTTGTATAGGAGGTCATAGCTTTATTTAAAATTTAGTATGACTTAACTTTATTTTAAAGAAAATAGTTTATATTTTATAAAGAAGTTTTATTCGAAATATTTTTAAAAGTATATGTATATTTCAAATTAAGTATGTTAGATTTAATATAAATTTTTTAATGTATTTTCAAGAATAAAGAATTTAAATTATTTTAAATCTTAAGGATTGGTGCTTGGATGTATTCAAGGGAAGTAACGATTTGGGGGATTTATTCCATGAGAAGAATTGGGTTTGAAAAGTGTTTTCAACAGGATTTGAAAATGGAAATATATCTGGCAAAGATATTCTTTTTGAGGGAAATAAATAATGTGGGAAATTATTTATTGTGTGATGGATGTTTGTGAATGTTAATTGATAGTTAAATCACCGACTATCAATATTGGCTAATACGTTGATCGTTTCGAAGAGACTGGGATCAGGATTAATTTCTTGAAAACCACTTCGATCCGGTTTGTACGTTTTCATAGGAAAAACGAGTTCGGAGTCGAAGATGGAACAACAAAGTGCAAGGGCTGGTCGCTACTAATCCTGAGGATATTTCCAAAATGGATGTAGTAGGAGTAATGCCTTCGGTTTTGTTCGAACCCAGGACAGACTTGTATGAACGAATGCTTTCGGAACATCGTTAGGTGGACGATGGGCATTCTAAGTGAAACGTTCTAAAAGGTAACGCTTAGCCTCAAGCCTTATCAACCAAGAATGACTGAAAATTAGTTGTTATGAAGCAAGGCTAGGTGGGAAGCACCCATTTCAGGGTGAGGTCATCCCTGCCTAGATGTCCCTTTTTATTCAGCTTAGTGGTGCAGCTGCTGATCCCAACCGTGGGGTGATCTTACTCGGGATTATCCAGTAAGGGGTAGTCCCGGCCTTGTGTTGTGGGGGATCGGGAGTGGTCCTCGGTACACCGATCTAGACCAGGTACTGTGACAGGTGGTACCCCACTGCCTAGTCTTTAGTTGGAAATCCATTCTCCCTACGCGCCTTTTACGAGTTTTGTTTGTATTACCCACGATTGTGGCTAGTATCTGGAATTTAATCATGTAACAATTTCGGCTATTTTATAAGTATGTGTATATAGACCCTATTATAATATCAGAGGTTTTTTTATAAAAAGTGTTTTAGCTATCGTAAGGTAAAAACCCGACATGTTTACTTGTGGCGTGGTCTTACGAGATGCTTTTGTTTTCCAAAGGATTTTTGAAACTTTAATAATCAATTTGGATGTATTTTTATCAGCTGATATTCCAGACTGGCTCGGGTGTTATTTCGTTATAATGCTAGGGTCAGACCGAGTATTGTATGTTCAGGATAGGATGCTATGGTGCAGGAGAGGAGCTGGAGTCCGAGACGTATTATCCGTACTTGATTATTTCTGCTGCTGCGCTCGTTTGAGATGGTAAGGCTGGTAATTGTTGTTTGTTTTTGATACTCTGATGATATGTTGTATAAAAAAGATATAGCTTTCATTTTGTGTAAAGAGTTGATATATATATATATTATATTTTGTTCCGCTGCGACTGTGAGATTCTGATATTGTTTAGTTCCTTCTTTCTTCTACCTTCTTTCTTTCCCTTAACAATCTATCTTTTCGGTACTTGATCGTCGGCATATTTTACTGTGGAGTATTTTGTGTCAATTTTCGAAGGTCGAGAAGGGCGGGTCGTCACACTGAGACATTAAGGAACAACTGTTATGTTGTAAGTTTTTTAAAATTCTACGATTTAAAGGGTTGAAATTGGATTTGAAACTAATATACATGCTCTATTCTATCGATTTTCTGAGTTGAAACCTAAAACTAAAATTGCCATAATTTTTTAACCCTAAATCCAAATTGTGCAAAACCTTTTCTGATGGAAATCCAGACTATAAGGAACAACTTTCATGTCGTAAGGTTTTGAAATTTCTAAGGAAAATTGGATCGAAATGGTGTTAAGAAATGAAAATATTTTGTGGCCTATGATATGTTGCTATATTTGTGATGTTGCTTAAATGTGCTTTGAATGTTCGGTCGTGATCGTTTTGTGTGTGTGTGTGTGTGTGTGTGTGTGTGTGTGTGTGTGTGTGTGTGTGTGTGTGTGTGTGTATTTCCCTTGGTTTGCAAAGTTATAAATTGGGTTTAGAGATGATATGAAAATCAAACCTTATGGAACTATTGGTCATTACAATCTTGTGATATGTAATAGTGAATTTCTTGTGCTTTATGGACTTTCAATCATGTTTGATTCAAAGCGTTGTAAATTTATTAATTTAAATCTACCTATTTTATAAACGTATATAAGCGCTTTGTTTTGTATACAAACAATTTTGCAAAGAGAGTTTATTTAAGTTCTAAATATCAAACATGTTTTCTAAAGTAGCCTAATTACTTTTATAAATGATTTAATGGGTTTGGAATTTCAAATTTCGGAAATATAATTGTACGAGGTTTTAACTAATTATTAGAATACTAAATTAGTTTTGAAATTAGATTTATGGATTCATAAATAAATGAATTCTTTTATAAGTGGCTTTTGAAATATGGTGTGTAACCATTACAACCTTATGGAATTTAAAGAATCAATGTGATTTTAGAACATGGAAAATCTTGTTTTGTAAAATAAATACTCTTGGAACAATTTAGAATAACGGAATATTTTGATAAGTGACAAATTAAATAAATGTTTTGAGAACCATAATTCTATTATTTGGGGAGTACTAATAATCGACTTAGTGACATCGATTGGTTTTTAATGCTTTCGAATAAGACTTCGTCGAATATGGTATAACTCATTGAATAGAATGTTTGAGTGGAACTTACTAGCCTATTAGCGAATACTCGAATTTCACCGGCAGTATGGGATTCCTTGGTTAAATTCATGTGATTGCTACTAGGAATTATTTTACACTTTAGAGTTGTATTCTCTTCTGGTGTGCGACAAATGATTGCTAGATCCTTAATAGAATGTAGTTCAGGTTTTCCAGTGGTATCCGTAAAAAGTAATATTTACTCGCTTTTAGTAAAAACTTGGTTTTTACCATATGGTATGGGACATATTGGTTAAATTCTAGTGATTACTGAAGGTGACGGTACTTGGCACTTTAGAGTTTACTCTCTTTTGGTGTGCGCCAAGTGGCTGCTAGATCCTTAAGAAGTTTATTCTTGGATTTCTTTTCGAATATAACAATAATAATACTAATGATAATAAATGTAGATTTATCGATTCATGGTTTCTACGATCATCTTGATCGGTATGGACTATCCTTGAGATCATTCTGCGATTCTGTGTTCCTAGTCTGAGTACGATACTCGGTATCGGATTGGTTTGAGTGATACCAATTTGTTTATTTATTTGCCATGGGTTTTGAGTACAATCATTGCGATTGTTTTGGACGATCATTATGATCGGTTTGGATTAAGATCTCTTGGATTCTGGATATTTGGATTCTCTATGACTATTCTGTGTTTGTGAAATAAATATATATTCTTCTGTCTTGTGTTAATGAAATAAATATATGTTCTTGTGTCTTGTGTTAGTGAAATAAATGTATAATCTTGTGTCTTGTGTTTGTGAAATAAATATATATTCTTGTGTCTTGTGTTAGTGAAATAAATATATGTTCTTATGTCTTGTGATGGATGTAAAGTTAATTCTATTATTCTGTGTTTAGTGACTAATATGTGTTTGTGGCTTAAGTGTTACCATGTGCCTTGTGATAAACTCTAAGTTAAATTAATTCCTATGACTCGTTATTTCATGGACATTTGTATTTACTTATATGTTGTTTGTTCTTATGTTATATCTTGTTGTCACCTAATTTGATATTTAGAGATAGACTGACTCTTGTGTTATTTTTCTTGGGTCAGGCCAAGACTTTTCAGGTTACAGGATAGTTTGACCTTTGAATGGTTGTGCTAGCAAGGAGATAAACATTTGGACTTTTAGTTTATCCCATTTAGGAATTTGGACCTTGTATATAAAATGCATAATTGAGATTAGAGAATTGTAAAACTTGTATATTATGTGAGTTTAGTGTTTTAATTTGTAGACTCATAATTTGTAAATGTATATGAGATTATTATTCCGCTGTGATCTGTGACTGATGCTTATATGATATATTGTTTTTATTTTGAGAAAACGATGTGTCTATTACTTTGTATTTATGTTGTACACGTCAAATTTCAGTTCTGATGATAAGTAAAACGGTATAAATGACATGTTAGTGTTAGTATAAAGATATATTCACATTTGATTGCCCTTAATAAGTCGTATTCTCCAGATTAGATGACGACATTACTTGTAATGTTTTTTGCTAAATTGGGCATCACAGTGAGGTCGTTACGGTTGGTATAAGAGCTGTATCAAAACATTATAGCATATGATATTAGGGATTCGAGACCTAGATGACTTAGAATCCTATCCTATGAGGTGTGCGGTAGATAGTTATATTAATTATCTAATTAGGCATAGAAATATAAAATGATTATCGAGATAATCATTTGGGTTGTAAATTGATAAAAAAATTAATTGATAAATTGGAATTTGTGACATTAAAACCTTAGGAGAATAACTAGTAACATCTTTTAGATTTGAGAAAATTTTGATATTAAATTGGAATGAATAAAATTAAAGCAAACTATTTTCTTTTAGTGGAAAATTTGGGAAATTTGAGTGAATGAGTTTAATATTTAAATGATCTAGCAATAATCAAAATTGCACGGTGGAATTTCAGACATTGAATTGTTCCGCTGTAAATGATCATGTATTTTGTAGTTGATTGGTTGCTACGAATTGATTGCTTGGTTGCATTTATTTAAAATTGAATGCATGGATGTTAGTCAAAATAAAGTAAATGCATCTAAACGTTTGATTATCTATTGTGTTGACTTATCCGGACATTGATTAAGGAATTGGATCGATATGTTGGACGCCATGTTATCGATAGGGGCTTCTAAACATCGAACGTGACATAAGTAATTATTAAAAATTGGAAATCTAAGTACGAATTTCTTTCGTTATGAAATATTATGTTGTCAATCTAGCTAAAGTGTAATCATGAATTGTTAATATCTCCTTTATGATATGAATTTGATGTTAAATACTAATATGAATTTTTGAGATAGGCGTATGTATCTGAAGTTAAATATGTATATCGTCTAAAAGATTATAAATTGTTTACTTAAGGAATATTAGTGGACTCTCTAATATTTCAAATATAAGGTACGTATCTCGGATTACATATCGCAATTTTGTGTTTTTCCCTAAGGGATGCCTCATTGTTAAGATGAGATGTATATTATGTAATTATATACCTATTGTAAATTTTTGAAATGCTAGCTGCGCAAAGAAGACACTGGCGAAATTTTCCGTAAATTTGAGGTGCTAGAAATTTTTTAAGAATTTTGAAAAATTTTGATAACTTAAAATTTGATTTTTATCATTATAATTTGAAGTGGAATTAATCGAAGTTTGGAAATGAAATGAGAAAACAGTTAACAAATAATTGTTTCAAGAAGAAATTTATATTACGCGTTTCTTAAAAGAAAATTGTTATATATGAATATTAATATTAATTGGAGTTTGATAATAATATTAAGTAAATAATTTGAAGACTTGATATTATTAATTGTGAAAGTTGAAAATTTTGGTGAAAATAATTTGGAAAGATATAAATTATGGAAAGATTGAACTGGAAATTTAATTATAGATTTCTTTCCTTATGGAAATTGCAAGGACATAATTTCTTTAAGGGAGGAATTCTGTTACAACACTATTGCTAATTACCTAATTGATTAAATTTAAGAATGGATAGTTAACATGTCATTTGCGAGATTTGACTATGAGATTAAATCTAGTTTTGTAAATTATTGATTTATTTATCTTAATTAATCTTAAGATGATTTAGGGAAATGCTAAAATTTAAATAACTGTTAATATTGAGATTTATCATTTTAAAATAAGAAATTCAATTAATATTTTATATTATTTTGTTAACATGAAAATAATAACTTTTTTATTAAAAAGCTAGATTTAATTGAATATGATACTTTAATATTACTGAAAGTGAGAACTTTAGCTTGTGAAATTGTTTTGATAAATTTTGTGAAATCGAATGGGTCAAGTAAATAAATATTTAGTGTAAATTGATGATTTAATAAGTTATTAGGATTAGTGTAATAATAAGGGAAAATTTGTAACACCACTTAATGGATTCTTAGTGAACCTATTTGGCCTAAACTAATTATAAGAGAAGGTTTCTTCTCTTTTTCCCTTTCCAATACATTCAGTTCATTCCCTATTTGTGAAATAAAATCAAAATCAAAATCAAAAAAGAAAAAGAAATATAAACTCATAGCCTAGATCTTAGAAAACCAAGATCAATTCATAGGAAAATCCTGAAATCAAAAGGAGATATGGGTAAGGTTCCTATTCATCTCGTCTATTCAATTCTACCATTAATTTAAGGCTTACTTTGATGGAAATATAGGAGTCGTAGAAGAAGAGAATTGCAGTAGAGTTTTCAAAGCTTTGTTCTTCATCAATTAGCAAGCTTTCTTTATCTTTTGGATTAGTGGTGAGTTGTAAACTCAGATATCTATCTCTATTAAGTCTTAATGTTTTGGATTGAGTGATAAGTATCACTAAATAGTTGAATGGTTTGAGTAATTTGATTGAATTGTTGAAATTTGCAAATTGGTTGCTGAAATTCATGTGTGAAAATTGTTGTAGTAAAAAAGCGATATCTCCATGTGAAATGATCCAAATTGGTTCAATCATTTTTTGGTAGATATCTCTTTCAATATGTTACATGTTACCTTTTGATCACTTTTTGAAATTCGGTGGTTTAAAGGGTCGAACTTGGATTTGAAACAGATATACATGCTCTGTTCTGTCGATTTTCCTAGTTGAAACCTAAAAATAAAATGCCATAACTTTTTAACCATAAACCCAAATTGTGCAAAATTAATTTTGCTGGTATGTTGAGACATCAAAGAACAACCTTTTTGTTGTAAGTTTTTGAAAATTCTATGACTTAAAGGTTTGTAATTGAGTTTGAAACTGATATACATGCTCTGCTCTGTCGATGTTCTGAGTTGAGACCTTAAACTAAAATCACCATAATTTTTTAACTGTAAATCCAAATTGTCCAAAACATTTTCTGGTGGAAATCTAAGACTATAAAGAACAACTTTCATGTTGTATGATTTCGAAAATTCTGATGAAAATTGGGTTGAAATGGTGTTCAAATATGAAAATCTATTGTGACCTATGATTTGTTATGTTTGTGATGTGGTTTAAATGTGCTTTGAATGTTTGTTCGTGATTGTTTTGATATATATATTTCCCTCGGTTTGTTAAGTTATAAATTGTGTTTAGAGATGATATGAAAATCAAACCTTATGGAACTATTGTTTGTTACAATCTTGTGATATGTAATAGTGAATTTCTTATGCTTTATCGACTTTGAATCATTTTTGATTCAAAGCTTTGGAAATTTATAAATTTAAATCTGCCTATTTTGAAAATGTATATAAGTGCTTTGTTTGTTATATAAATAATTTTGAAAAGGGAGTTTATTTAAGTTCTAAATATTAAACAGGTTTTCTAAAGTAGTCTAATTACTTTTATAAATGATTTTATGGATTTGGAATTTCAAATTTTGAAAATATAATTATACGAGGTTTTAATTAATTATTAGAATAATAAATTGGTTTTGAAAATAGATTTATGGGTTTATAAATAAATGAATTCTTTTATAAGTTGCTTTTGAATTATGGTGTGTAATAATTATAACCTTATGGAATTTAAAGAATCAATGTGATTTTGGAACATGGAAAATCTTGTTTTGTAAAATAAATACTCTTGGAACAATTTGGAATAATGGAATATTTTGATAAGCGACAAGTTAAATAAATATTTTGAAAACCATAATTCGATAAATTGGGGAGTATTAATAATCGACTTAGTGTCAATGATTGGTTTAAACGCTTTCGAATAAGAATTCATCGAATATGGTATAACTCATTGAATAGAATGTTTGTGTGGAACTTACTAGCCCATTAGCGAATACTCGAATTTCACCGGTAGTATGGAATGCCCTGTTTAAATTTGTCTGATATCTATTAGGGAGTATTTTACACTTTAGAGTTGTATTCTCTTCTGGTGTGTGCAACTGGTGGTCACTAAATCCTTAAGAGAATGCAGTTTAGGTTTTCCAGTGGTATCCATAATAAGTGATATTTGCTAGCTTTTAGTAAATACTTGGATTTCACCATATGGTATGGGACATATTAGTTAAATTCTAGTGATTACTGAAGGTGTTAATATTTGCCACTTTAGAGTTACTCTCTTTTGGTGTACGGTAAGTGGGTGCTAGATCCTTAAGAAGTTTATTCCTAGATTTCTTTTCGAACATAATAATAGTAATAAATAAATGTAGATTTATCGAGTCATGGTTTCTACGATTATCTTGATCGATATGGACTATCCTTGAGAACATTCTGTGATTTAGTGTACCCGGTCTAAGTACGATCCTTGGTATCGGATTGGTTTGAGTGATAGCAATGTGTTTGTTTGTTTACCATGAGTTTTGAGTACAATCATTGCGATTTTTTTGGATGATCATTGCGATTGGTTTAGATAAAGATCCCTTGGATTCTGGATATTTGGATTCCGTGTTCGTGAAATAAATATACATATTCTTTGGTCTTGTGTTAGTGAAATAAATTTATATTCTTGTGTCTTGTGTTAATGAAATAAATATATATTCTTACGTTAGTGAAATAAGTATATGTTTTTTGTATCTTGTAATGGATGTTAAGTTAATCCTGTTATTTTGTGTTTAGTGACTAATATGTGTTGGTGACTTAAATGTATAACCATGTGCCTTGTGATGAACTCTAAGTTAAATTAATTCTCGTGACTTGTTATTTCATGGACATGTGTATTTACTTATATGTTGTTTATTCTTTTGTTATATCTTGTTCTCGCCCTATTGGATATTTGGAGATAGTCTAACCCGGTTGTTATTTTGCTCGCGTCAGGCCAAGACTTTTCAGGTTACAGGTTAACCTTTGAGTGGTTATGCTAGCAAGGAGATAAACTGTAATAACCCGCATATTTAACGATTTTTATATTTAAATATTTTATTTAAATATAGCGTCGTTAGTCGGATTTGGATCCGAAATGTTACTTTTTGCAAACGGCCGAATTGGAGCTCGAAACTACTTCCATTGGTTCCAAAATGGCGTTTGCAATCTTTTTGAGTATAATCTTTGATATGTTTGGAGTTTGTGAAATTTTGACCCTTTTTCTATTGGGTTTTGGGTTTGGGTTCAGCCACAATCTCCACTTTACCCTCTAACTCAACCCCTTCTCTTCATTCATCTTCATTTCATTTCATTTCTTAAGCTAAAACTGAAAATGGTGGAAGGGAAGAGGAAATAGAAATTGTAATCCCTAGTTCCATTTGCAAACTCCAAATTCTTGCTTGAAAATCATAGAGAAGCCATTGGTAAGCTCCTCTTCATCTTCTCCAACTCTTCTCCTCTTCAATTTCAGAAAATTTCCTAAACCTAAATTGGGATATGTGTTTTATTCTTAGATTGAAGCTTGTTGAGTTGAAGTAGAGTTTGGTTGGTCTTCTCCTTGTTATTGAGCTTCATCTTCTTTGTTTTTGGAAAAAGGTGAGTTTTGAACTCACATCTACCTCTCTTGAAATCATGGGTGTTGGTATGAATTCCTAACAAGTATGCATGTGCCATTGTTTTGGATTTGGAAAGAACTTGCATTTCATTGAAAAACGGGCAGGAACTGCAAATCATTAGGTTCGGTCGACCGAGCCCTGTAGCCGGTCGACCGACCTGCTACCCCGAGCCATGTCTTATTTCCTGCATCTGGCCAGCCGACCGGGCCCTGCAACCGGTCGACCGACCTGCTCATGTTTTGCCTGTTTTGCCTATTTTTGCATATTTTGATTGGTTTTCCAAATTTTATCGATTCAAGTTGCTTTTTTATAGTTGTTATTGCATCTTTGACTTTGATAACTTATTCTTGACTTCATCCATGGGTTTTTATAAAATAATCTCTCAAATCACATTTAAAAGCTCGTTTCTCCAATTTATAAAATTCTATTTAAAACACACACTTTCGCACTTCGAGCGAAGTGGAAGGGTGGTTAAATGGTTGGGCAAAACACGGACCATGAATTTGTGCATTTATCCTTCCGATTAATCCCCGACCTATTCAATTGATCGTTTTGACCTTCGGGTTTGGTTTATCGATGACATGAGGCAAACTTTGTACTGCTTTGAGTGTGAAAGTGACTGACGGATAGTAAATCGTTTAGTGCGAACGAGTGGTTATGGGACATACGTTAACACTTTTCGGATTCCTCTTCGAGAGTTGTGACACATTTCGCCAGTTAGTGGCGTCCAGTACTGGGTCTCTGACCTTCAACACTACGGTTTGTTGCCTTCGGGTATGTGCCTTCGGTTTTGTTGCCCTTTAGTATCGCTTCCGATGTTGGTCGTTATGAGCCGCATGGGTGATATTGGGTTGCCCTTTAGTATCGCTTCCGATGTTGGTCGTTATGTGCCGCATGGGTGATATTGGGTTTGGAGTCTTCGGGCTCATGGATCCTTGTTTATACGGTACTGAGCTCGAGAAATTTTCTGATGTTTCCTTCATATGTATATTCCTTAGGTATCGCCCTTCGATGTTGGTCATTATGAGCCGCATGATGCGTAGCGTTTACCTTGCAGAACTTTTATACCTTATTGGTATTTGTTATTGCCTTTTGGCTTGCTTTGGGATATTTGTATCCTTTGTTTCTATATGTTGCCGATGATATGAGGCTTGTTATCATATGATTCATCTTTTGTTAGATGATTGTGCTATCTCCTTTAGAGATATTTGTTATACTTTGTAACCTTACAGATTTATTGTTGTTCAGTTTATCTAACTGATTTGTTTAGCTAGACTGACCCGTGTATTTTATACTCGGGTCAGACCGAGATGTTTCAGGTTAGGTGCTTTTGGACTTAACCTATTTTGCTTCCGCATGGACTACTCCGCTAGCTTCTTTTTGTCATAGCTTTTTTTGTGTAGTCCCATTTTTGTAGTAACTCTGATATGTATTCATCTGGAATCGTTTGTATATTGTGGTTTGTTATACCACTTGACATGTATTATTTTGTATACTCTGCTATGTATAAGTATATGTGTATATGATGATCTACTGTTCTGTGATGTATATTACATTTGAGTTGTTATATTCTGTTCCGATAGATCCTTCAACCACCTATGGTTTTGTTTTAAGTATTCATTGGGTATGTCGGCCTACTTGGTATGTTTATTGTCGATGTATTCGATAGATAGTTAGAGCAAAGCTATAGATGGTCGCTCCCAACCAGCCTTATTCTCCGTGTTAGTTGACGGCATTACCTTGTAGTGTCCTTGGCTAGCGTGGGTATAGAGGTGGGGCGTCACATAAACATTTGGACTTTAAGTTTATCTCGTTTAGGAATTTGGACCATGTATATAAAATGCATAATTTAGATTAAAGAATTGTAAAACTCATATATTATGTGAGTTTAGTGTTTTATTTTGTAGACTCACAATTTGTATATGTATATGAGATTATTATTCCGCTGTGATCTGTGGCTGACGCTTATACGGTGTGTCTATTACTTTGTATTAATACTATACACTTCAAATTTCAATTCAGATATTAAGTAAAAAGGTATAAATGATGTGTTAGTGTTTGTATAAAGATATATTCACATTTGATCGCCCTTAATAAGCCATATTCTCCAGATTAGTAGATGACATTACCTGTAATATTCTTTGCTAAACTGGGCATCCCGGTGGGGTCGTTACACCCACCAACAACTTCTTAGTTGGAAACTTCGCCTGAAATAGCCTCTGGTGGTCGAAGCAATAATTGCCGTCGGATCTTGGGGCTAGGGTTTTCTGACTTGGGCCAATGAAACAGGGGTATGGTTCCTTATATAAATATTTTAACTGGCACTATTCGCATTCAAAATTCACGAACTCAAATCGAGGTGTGCTCACTGGCATTCCTACCCAAATATCCCTATTCCAAATTCAATAGAACTAGTTTCTTGACCTAATTTCTCCATATACATAAGTTAACTATTTGAGTCTCTCGGTTTTATGAGTCGAACTTGACCTTGTAACTTGAAACCAAATAGTCAAAATAAATCATGTTTATTTTAATTTGGCTCGCTCGGACTATCCGGACCTAATGGAAATAATCCCGAGTCCTAAAATGTCCTTCTGCGAAAATTGAGTTTTTAACTCGTCATTAAAATAAACCAATTAAATATCCAAAGTTTAAAGATTCAGAGCACCCTAAAAAATACAGGTTGTTACAAAAATTAAAGAAAGCACTTTCAAAATGATATCTAATGATCTAGACCAGAAATAACATGATTTTACATTAACTTTGAGACTATTTTTCAACATAAAAATAATTTGGTTTTTGATCTAATTTTTTCAAGTGATTAGTATACATAGAGTACTTAAATACCTTAGATAGAAAACTACAAAAATGTATGTCAATTATTTTATAAAAATTCCTTAAAACATGGTATTTTTTGAAGTGCTCATATATCAACCTTTTTACTTTAAACTTTCTTAACTGTGTTTGACTTTTTTATGCCTTTTTAAAACCTGATATATTTACATTAGTAAGTACTTATATTTACTTATTAAAACTACAAAGAAACCACTAATAATGTCTTTCAAAGTTGACTTCAAAATCATCAAACGCAAAGCGATTTCAATGTGCATCTATAGCGACTTTTTTGCTTCTAACTTTCATAACTTTGTTCTATTATTTCCATAAGTTTTTACAAAGAAATTACTTTCTATCAAATAACATCTTATAAATGTAGAGAATAATGAAAACTTATATTTCACAATATGTTCATTTTCAACCATTTTAACTTATGCTAAATACAAGGGATTTCAAAGTGCGTTTATAGCGACCATTTCGCTTTAAACATTCACAACACACTTCAACCTCACATACAACATTTTGACACATGTAAAAACAAGTTATGACTATGATACATGTTTTAGAAGGTTACAAGAGAGACTATACTACACATAATTTTGTCACTTGCTTTCTAAAGCAAGGAGGGGTCCAAAAGTGGTAACTTGCATTCTTCTTTGTATAACACTGTTTTTTTTCACAACGACAATTATACACACAATATCAATTAATTCAATGGTAAGATAAATAACCTTTAAACCAAGCCAAACACAAGCATGAGCACCTAGAAATAAAAGAATTACTTCCTCCTATCACCCAAAGCCAAAAGCTATCACCTTTTCCTTCAAGTGCACAACACAAGCCTCTCCTCCATCACTAATTTCTCATGGCCTAGGTAGTTTCCCCCGTTTTCTTCTTCATTTCTTCACTTCATAGGTGATATAATGTGTTCCAATGATGATATAAGTCTTTCTAAAAGTTCGAAAGATACCGAAGGAGAATTATATTTTTTGAAGAATTAATGAGGAGAAAGTAGAGTGGAATCAATTTTTTTTCAAAACTTTGAAAATAAATCTTATGAACAAATGGGACACGAAGTGAATATTTCAGCAACACAAAAAGACAGTAATGCCCTTCCATATGGCCAGTCAAACCGCCCTCCACTCTCTCCTTCTAATGCAAGCACATGCTCCTTTAGTCCCTCCACTTCTTATGCCTTAAATCAAGAGTTTTGGTCTCCTTCTAGAAGCATGGTTACTTTAATTAATTTTCCACTAACTTAAGTGTTTTTAACTTGTTATTTATGTGTTCATTTGTTTTTTAGACATGTACAAGTTGTACGAACAACTTTTGTATAGCAAAAAGTCGTTTATCGATAAAACAATTTTCGGTCACATTATCGATATTTCTTCAAACTGTTTATTTTTGTAAATCAAATTTCAAAAAAAAATTTACCTCCATTATTTATTAATTAAAAAGGGTTTAACAAGTTTATAAAATCACATTTATTCATATTAAATCCTAGATTTAAATTTTTAAATAATTCAGATATTTAATTATGATGCATTCAAAATTCCGAATCATTACACTAATTATGGTAAGTGATGATGCAGATGAATGTATATGGAAGATCAAAAAATGCTAGAATGTCTTATCTTGAGTTGCGATGAGTTCAGCAGTTACATGTATGTAGTATCTTTTGTAGTGCACCCACTGTATGAGGTGTAGTCACTTAGTATGTATTTTTATTTGTACAAAGCTTCGTGATACATATATACATACATATATATGCATTTTTTTATATTGATTGTATATATATTCTTATATGTGAAAATTTGTAAGGCCTAATTCCTTTAAAGAGGAGGATGTAATGATGTAAGTTTCCCTATTGCTTATACATACGTAATTGAAAGAGGTTAACGTTAATAAAATCAATTTCAGAATACTTTTAAACACATATGTAAACAAGATTATAGTTGATATTATGATTGAAAAATATACTGTCGATAATCAAGCTTAAGTATGGCAAAAGTTGTTAGTGGTTAATGGATACACATATGTGATTAGCATGTAGCACTACCATGTTCATTTATTTAAGAGGAATATAAAAGTAGTTAGAAATGTGGACATAATATTTTGGTAATGGTAAGATAGAAAAATTTGGTGATAGTAAGTAGTGAAGAGGAGGAGATAAAGGGATAAGGGAATAAGGGGTAAGGTACTAATGACTCTTCTAACCTTGACCTCTTTTATCATTCTATATTAACACATGCATACCTCTATCATTTACACAAAAACTACTTAAACATGACCACTTTTTTGTATCTTTAAAAACTTCTTGAAAGTAAAAATAAAATCAAGCATAAACATATCTGAATCAATTCTAACTTACATGTAGTACTTTTAATTCATTATCAAAGCACTAGGGAGTGGCTATAAGGAGAAAATAAGGTAGAAAGTAAGGGGAAGAGTAAGGATATGGGTAAATAAGCAAGGTGGTGATTTGGCTTGAACTTTGATGTAGGGAGGAGGAAGGGGTGATCTTAAGGAGCTAGTTTCGATTACAACTGAGTTTACTCAGTTAACCTCATCCTTACTATTTTTTATATGTGTAAACTATGCGATGAACACGGTATATTATAGTACAGTTGCATTGAAATGAACTTGTACGTTCAGATGACAATTTACCTTGCTTAAACAAGATGGCAATTAAAAATTGAGTTATTCACTTATACCCTTATTATTAAACTTGTTAAATTTACCTTAACTACGTGGTAACATGGGCGATAGTATAATATATTTAAATATGTGCATTATGTTGTGTAAATGAAGTTAAAATAATAATTTGGACAAAAAGGAAGTTTTGAAAAAAATTTAAAATTTAAACATGATTTAAGTGAAGTAAATTTAACATGATGTTTTGTACGTATACTCTTAGGTTAAAATAAACAATAGTACATGAGAAGATATGTTGTATGTCTCATGGTTTTGAGAAATTGAGTAACATAAAGTTAAAGACACATTTGTAGCATTTTTGTAACAATTTTCTCTTTAAAAAGTAGATTGTTTTGATGAAGTTAACTTTACTTAAAATGATATGTACATACTCTTAAGCTAAAATGCAGCATGTTACATGGGATTAACGAGGAGTTATGGCACTTTTATCGCTTTTTACCCCTTTAGTAGTTTTAAAGAATATAATTTTTGACCTTAAAGACATTGTACAAAGTCCCTTAAATAATTAAGAGTTGGTTTATGGTGTTTTGAAGAGGAAGCGAACATATTATGGTTTATTAGAAAACATGTTAATTCCATATAAATTAAGGTTTGTTATGCTAATTAAAAGATAATAATTAGTGGTAACATTTGCTTGATTTTGTTGTATTTCTTATATTTGACATAATCTTCCTTGTCTATAATACTACATTCTGTATAAGATGATAATTTTCAAAGTGTGGCTTTGACTTATCAACTATTGGCTTTCGATCATTGAATTTATCTTTTAACCCAAGAAGGATATAAAAGAAACTCAATTTTATATGGTTTAGAAACCTCTCATTTAGGCTCTAGCATTCTTTTCGAATTCATTTCCCTTCAAGGGCAATGTGTGAGGCTCTACCATTCTTATGTAAGGCAAATGCATTTGGAAACCAATTGGTGAATCTCAAGCACATATTGTTCGCTTCTTTATAGAACAACCAAAATTGAGTTAATCATCGAATGAACATTTTGAAATGACTGGAATTGGGGAAATGTATTGAAGTATGACCCGACTGATAACACTCTGATTGAACTTTCTTTTGTGATTTTCAGAAGTATTGATATTGATTACATAGCTAATTAAGGATAATGCATTTTGTATTCGATTAAACAATAACATTATGCTATTTTTTTTTGATAATCAAGCATGCTTTAAAGTTACTAATTTTTTACCATTATATATATCATACATCATCTATGAACCTACCGTTGATGTTTATATTATATGGACTCATATTTTTCAGTTTGCATGCTAGTGTTTCCTAAATTGACATACCCAAAATTGATTATTGAGAGCTTTTGGGAATTAATAAAAATAACACATATGATATAATGAACTCCATAAGCACCCCTGGCATGCCTATGAAATAGTTTTGTCAGTTCTTTAAGCAACGTCTATTCGCATCTAAGAGACCTCACGGCAATGCATGGATGGAAGGTTCTTGATCTTATTTATAATGAGTTGGGGATAAAGTTTTAAATTAACAAAAAAAATTATTCGTGGTCATTCTCATTTACATGCCTCGGGTTAATGCATAGATGGAAGTGACTTGATTTCCTAATGAATTAAAAATAATATGCCTGCTAATTACGAAATACCTTATGGGCTATGTCAAGTGAGCATCACTACATATAGCTATACTTGTTTTTGTCACCCTCTTTCCACTCGTGAGATATGACTTTGATCAATATATGTACTATGATTTGTGGTGGTCATTTCATTAAATACTAAATGCCATATTTTTATCAAGTTTAATTGTTCACTACCACTTTCTCACTATGTTAATTTTATATTTGTATGTTTGATGAAAACTAAAGGAGGAGAATGGTTAAGATTTGGTCATACTATGAATTCAGTGTTAACATTTTAGAAATATCGTATGTTAAATGTTTTTATTCTCGAATACATATGCCACATATGTAGAGAGAGCATATCAATAAGGGGAATGTTGTATATATTGAGACATTGTGCTATGATTTTGATTTTATGATACCGAGTGCACACTTAATAAGCATTCCACTTATCGAACCCTAACATGTTGTTTTTTATCATCAAATGGGGGAGAATGTGGAGTATGCTTCTTGTTTGATGACAACAAATATATTATTATGTTTGATCTTTTTTAGAGTGTATACTGTTAAAAATCATCAAAGCACATTTTTTCTAGTTAACTTGTTATCTAAGATTTTCCTATCAACATATCACTTACTAAATTTATCTATTTTTTTATTTGTAAATTTTACCATATGTTTACTATTATCAAAAGAGAGAAACAATGAGATATTGTAATTAATTTTTATTTGATGATAATAAACATATGTTCTATTTAATGTGTTTATTTAATTTTGTGTTTTTACACGATACACAAACTTCATTAATGAATATTGGTTCTGTTTTTATGAAAAAATCTACATATTTAAATTAACTTTTAACAAGAGAAAATGAGGAAAATAACATGGATAAGAGAAGAAATATCTGAGAATTGCTCAAAGGGGGAGAATATTAAACAAAGATCTTAGCAAAAATATTTTATTCAAACTCAAATCTCTATTACTTTTCTCTCATATTACTCCTGTGTATAAACAATTTGCTCACACAACACTCTCTTTGGGATATCAAATCAAAAAATCTCAATTATAGTATTCATCCAATCGTAAGAAAAAAAAATAAGACTGCAATATTAGATCATCATAAAAAAATTTCTTCCCAAGTCCAATCATATCATATTTCATGCACAACCGAAGAGCAATATTAAGCATGGACCATCTTGGTAATTCAAATTCATAGAAGAACTGTAAGGACCCATAATTTAATCACTTTGAACATGAATAGTTAATATGTTTCTAAATGATTAAATAATGGATTTTATACTAGAAGTATTAACCTTGCCTAATAAAACAAGAAAGAATTATTAACATAGCCTAATAAAACAAAATAGTATAATTACTTGCCTATAAAACAAGAAAGAATTATTAACGTAGCCTAATAAAACAAAATAGTATAATTACTTGCCTAATAAAATAAAATAGCATAATGATTATTATATTCCATGCAGATGCTTGCCATTGGACCAAAATCTGGTCGAACCAGGTTATGCCATGCAGATGGTTGCCATTGGACCAAAATCTGGTCAAATCAGGTTAGGCCATAGTTGATAAGGAGGATTTCTATTGGACCAAAATATGGTCGAAACAAATTATGCCATATGGCTAGCTTCTATTGGACCAAAATTTGGTTGAATCAGGTTAGGCTATAGGAAATTACTAAAGTACCCTTCTCTTCACCTATAAATAGCCAAGTCCATATATCATTTTATTTCATTCAAAAACTAAAGAAAAGAACTAAAATGCATTTTAAAAGGTGAAGTATTCCAAGTCTCCATCAAAGCAAATAGGATGTGAGTATATTTCATGTTTTCATAGTTTAGTGGGTATAACTTATTCTGTGAGTACATTCCTTTCTTTCATAGTTTAGTGGGTGTAACTTATTCTGTGAGTATATTTCTTGTTTTAATAGTTTAGTGGGTATAACTTATTCTGTGAGTATAATTTAAATATTTTACAGTCAGTGTAATCTTAATCTCTTTCCTTTTACTCATTCATATTTTAACAAATGTTGTGTTAACTATTGATTGTAAATTGTTAATAATAAGGAGTCTGTTATTATTCTTGTTTGGTTGTTTGATTTGTGCTCGGCCAGTTTATGAGCAATAACTTTGATGTTTAGTTAAAGGGAACTTACACCACCTTTTAACTTAGGATTGACATTTAGTGACTTTTTGGTTAAAAGAAAACAACACCCCTTTTAGCTATCTCATTTGATTAAGAGGAAGCTTCACCCCTCTTGGTTGTAATCTCCTTTAAAGATGATGGGTTTAAGTTATGATTTGAATGGAGGTTTTAAATCTTTGTTTAAAGTATTTTAAAGGAGCTTCAAAATTTATATAATAATTTAAATGAGTTATTTATGGAAAGTAAGCAGTCCTATACTTGGCACTAAAAGCCGAGGAGTAGATTGATTCTCTATCTGTGAGATCTGGAACCGAAGTGTCTAGGAAAGGCTAGGAGCAACCTGTGCCCTGACTTACCTGGCTTTGTTTCTGGGCGAGGGATAGAGTAAGTTAAGAATATCGGAAACATGACAAGTGTAGGAGATTTGATTTCCATAAATGAGCTTTATAATTATAATGTAAAACGTTTGCATTTCTTATAGACAATTGTTTTTGACCCATCTAAGTATGCTTTCCTCTTAATTGTTTTGAGAATATGCTTATACCGATGGGATAAGTATATGGATATTTTCCAAGTATTGAAAGAGTATAAGATTTAACTTCCATATACGATCGTTTTGTTATCCCCGATAGTCGATATCTTGACTATCAATTTCGATACCCTTCTTCCTTTTCTTTTTGTTTCGTCAATCTAAGACGATTTGTTGCTCAATTAAAGCATTGATATCCTTTATCGGAAATGACTAAATAAAGAGCGAGTGGGGGCCAAGCTATGTAGGGTTGCTCCCATTAGGGTATTTTCACATCTACTCTAGATTGGTTCTGGTTGTATGCGCACGGAGATGTGAAATACTCGGATACTCGGTAAGGATGGCGGGGTCAGGCTTGGAGGTTTCCGAGAGCCATCTTAGTTCTCAAGTATATTTTCTAGAGGTATACTTTCGATAAGGGGGGCGCACCCTCCTAGCCGTTGTGGACAAAATTCCTTTTCCTTATTTTTGATTCAAAGCTTTGGATTGATTCTTTCTTAATTTCATCGGGAAGCGTCTTGCACTCTTCGCGATGTTTAATTATCTGTATCCATTCTTTTATACTTGGATGTTGTCCTTGTGAGGGAAAAACCCGTTCTGTGTTTTTGCGATGTGGTCTCACTAGTTACTTTGTGTGTTCTATTTTTGGAGTTTACTCATACCAGACTTATTGTCTGACCTGAATTGTTGTTTTCCCTAAACGTTCGGGTACTCATTTATATTTGAGTAGTCCAGAAATGACAGGTTTCTTTAGGCTCTTTTGAAGATGGTGGACGAGCAGGAGGCTCCCTATCTATCTAGCTATTTATTTCTGCTATTATGAGATGTTGGCTCTATTTATGTATATTTAAAGGCAGGTTGTTATAACTGCTTAGATTGATTGTAGTACTTTTGTTGTAACTCTGATAACTCCATGTTAGGGAGTAACCTTATGTACTGTCTTATTTTTATGTTATATTTAACCGTTCCGTTGTGAGATTATTATTTCATTCTTATATTTTACCCTATGGCAACTCGTCTTTCAGATACTTGGGCAACGACACATGAATACCATGGATGTATTAAGTGTCGTTCTCAAGGGTCAGAAAGGTGGGTCGTCACAGTTGGTATCAGAGCTTCGGTTGAGCGAACGCCTTAGCCTGATTGGGTGCAACTCACCAGAGATAGGGTAAGTGATGCCCTAGAATGAGTTAATCTTGAAGGGGCATATTTGTAATTTTTATAATAATAATATTTATCCTTTAAAGTCTAGTTTTGGATCCTTTGGTGTTATTTCCTTAAACCATTTTAATCCTATCTTTGTACTCTAAAGGTACATGTTATTTGTTCAGATAATAGAAAATGAATACAAGAAGAGGAGGAAGGAGAGGATGTAGAACTAGCACGGATACCAATGGCAGGGTACCTAGAAATGCTACTATGTCAGCTGTAGATCCGGCAGAGGAAATGCTAGTGCAAGTTCAAACCCCTATGAACTTTGCAGCTTTGTGTAAGAATTTTACCGCTTTGGGTGGGAAACCATTCTATGGGACTGAAGAATTCTTGGGATGCAGATGTGGCTCCGAACTTGTGAAAGAATATTTGGAGATCTTCGGTTGGAAGATGCGGAGAAACGGCCGTTGGCATCGCGACACCTTCAAAAGTCGGCGATGGATTGGTGGGATTCAGAAACAGCAAGTACTCCAGAGGGGGAGTTTTCTTGGGCCTAGTTCAAGGAAGTTTTTGAAGCACCATTTATTCCAGAAGCCGGAAGAACTCGGTTATTTAGAAGTTTCATTGACTTAAAGCAGGGTGATATGACTATGTCACAGTATGAGCATAAGTTCAATGCTTTGTCCCGTTTTGGACTTAGATTGATAGACACACCACTCAAGAAAAATGAAATGTTTGTGAATGGAATGCGACCAGAGTTCCATCGTGAAATAACCAATCATCTTATGGGTACATTCACCAACATTATTAGCATGGCTTTAAGGTTTGAGGCTCTTGATATTAAGGAAGGAGTCCAGAAGGGCGTAGTACCAGCAATAAGTGCCAAGCCTTTATCGGTTATACCAGTTGAAGGTAAGCCAAACTTCAAGCGTAAGTTTAAGGGAAAGAAGCAGGGTGCAAGGAAGAAACCCGAAGATGGCGCTCCAGCACAGAAGAAGCAGACCAACTTGGCTAACATTCTTTGTTTTAAGTGCAATAAGATGGGCCACTTTGCAAATCATTGCCCAATTGCCACATGTTTTAATTGCGGCCAGCCAGGACATATGAAGAATGAGTTCCATTTTCCAAAGAAGGGATCTCATGGACAAACTTTTACCATTGAAGAGATACCATCCACTTCTTCAGATAAAAAGGAGAAGCAAGTGTTGCAAGGTACATTATCCATCTATGATATTCCTATAAGGGTGTTATTTGATACAGGAGCTTCCCATAGTTTTATTTCTTATGATCTAATGGACAAACTAAACCTTAAATATGTTATCATAAGTAATCCTCTTTGTGTGTCAAACCCAATTGGAGGTCCGACAAATCTTAACACCGTGTGTCTAAATGTACCTATTTCTTGTTGAAATCATCTCTTTCCTTTTGACTTGTTTGTTCTTGGGTTTATGGGTTTTGGAGTGTTGTCGGGAATGGATTGGTTATCTAAGTTTAAAGCTATCTTGGATTGTGGTAGAAGGCTTGTTAGAGTTAGTGATGCAGGAGATGTTGATGTTGATATTAGTTGTGAAGAGCCTAAGAAGTTAATGAGCAGTTTTCTCTATTCACTCTAAGTGACTAAAGCGAAGCTTGGAGATGTGCCGGTTGTTCGAGATTTCATAGATATTTTTGACGAGGTGCAAGGTTTACCTCCTCACCGTGAAGTCGAGTTCCGTATTGATTTAGTTCCGGGAACTAGACCTATTATACAACCCTTACGAAGGATGGCTCCAAAAGAGAAGAGGGAGTTAGAAAGGCAGACTTATGACTTGTTGCAGAAGGGCTTGATCCGATTTAGTACCTCGAGTTGGGGATCGCCGGTCATCTTTGTTACAAAGGCAGACGGTTCTCTAAGGTTATGTGTAGACTATTGGGAGTTGAACAAAAGGACTATCAAGAATAAATATCATTTGCCAAGAATTGACGACATGTTTGATCAACTCCATGGTGCTCGGATATTTTCTCAATTAGATCTTGCCACTGGTTTCCACCAATTAAGAGTCGCAGAGGAGAATGTTCCTTTAACAGCTTTTCGAAATCCTAAAAATTTCTACGAGTGGTAAGTTATGCCGTTTGGATTGACTAATGCACCCGCTTATTTTGTGGACTTAATGAATCGAGTATTTCGAGACATTCTTAATAAATTTGTTCTCGTCTTTATTGATGACATTCTTATTTATTCAAAGACAGAGGAGGAACACAAATATCATCTCCGTGTCGTACTCGATACCTTAAGGAGCCATGAGTTGAAGGCTAAGTTCTCCAAGTGCCATTTTTGGAAATCTGAAGTTAGATTTCTAGGGCATGTTATTTCGGGAGAAGGTATATCGGTGGATCCAGCTAAAGTTGTTGCGGTCCAAGACTGGAAGAAGTCCGAAAGTGCGACGGAAGTTAGAAGTTTCTTAGGATTGGCTGGTTTTTGCCGTAGGTTTATCAAGGACTTCTTGAAGATTGCTTCTCATCCGACGAAGTTAACAAAGAAAGATGTTAGGTTCGTTAGGACTTCTAAGTGTGATCAAGCATTCAATGAATTGAAAAACAAGTTGACTGGCGCTCCTGTTTTAACCATGCCAAATGGGAGCGAAGGTTTAACCGTGTATACAGATGCATGTGGAACTGGATTAGGAGCAGTTCTGATGCAGCGTGAGAAAGTTATTGCCTATGCGAGTCGACAGCTAAAGCCGCATGAGAAAAATTATGCTACGCACGATTTGGAACTTTTGGCTGTTGTCTTCGCACTAAAGATGTGGAGGCATTATCTTTTGGGTGAAAGGTTTGAGTTATACACGGACCACAAATCCTTAAAATACCTTTTTATGCAGAAAGATTTGAATTTGAGGCAGCAGAGATGGCTGGAGTTTCTCGCCTCTTATGATCTAGAGGTTCTTTATACCCCTAGAAAAGCAAATGTCGTTGCTGATGCATTGAGAAGGAATGTAGCAATGGTTGAAAATCTAGAAGTTAAGCCAGTATTTTTAGAGAGAATTGCATCCAGTCAAGAGGCAGATCCTATTTTAGCTCGACTTAAGAAAGATGTTGAAGAAGGTGTTGTTTCTAGCTTTAAGATTGATCTCCAGGGCATATTGAGAATGAATGGGCGTATTTGTGTTCCAGACTTTGATAGACTTAGGCAAGAAGTGTTAGCCGAATGCCACCATTCAAAGTTATCTTTTCATCCAAGAGTGACCAAGATGTTCAAAGATATGAAGAGGGTATTCTGGTGGAAGGGGATGAAGCGAGATATTTCAATATTTGTGAGTCGTTGTGCAAACTACCAGCAGATTAAGAGTGACCAGCTAAAGATAGCTGGATTGCTTCAGCCACTTGAGATCCCAAAGTGGAAGTGGGAGCAGATCTCTATGGACTTTATTGATGGGCTTCCTAGGTCAAGAAGAGGTAATGATGGCATTTGGGTCGTAGTCGATCGACTAACCAAGAGTGCCCATTTCATTCCTGTTAAGCTGACTAGGACCGCTACGAGTCTGGTGAGTTTGTATGTGAAGGAGATTGTGAGACTCCATGGGATTCCTCATAGTATTGTAAGTGACCTAGACCCGATATTCACTAGTAGGTTCTGGGAGGGACTGCAGACTGCTTTAGGGACTGAGCTAAGTCTAAGCACAGCTTACCATCCCCAAACAGATGGGCAAACAGAGAGAGTGAACCTAATCTTGGAAGATTTATTACGAGCATGCATTCTAGACTTCGGGAGTTCTTGGGAAGATCATTTACCCTTAGTTGAATTCAATTATAACAATAGCTATCAAGCAAGCATTGGTGTGGCCCCTTTCGAAGCTCTTTATGGTCGTCCATGTCGTTCTCCTTCGTGTTGGCTTGAATCTGGAGATAAACTTGTTCTTGGACCAGACATAATTTTAGAAGCCAATGAGAAGGTAGTTGATGTTAGAAGAAAGATGAAGGAAGTGCAAGATCGGCAAAAGTGTTATGCATATCAAAGGCGTAGGGATCTAGAGTTCTTAGTAGGGGACTTGGTATTTGTAAAAGTCTCTCCTCTGAGAAGTGTCGTACGGTTTGGGAAGACAGGGAAGTTAGCCCCTCGATATATTGGCCCTTTTCCCATACTAGACCGGATTGGTAAACTTGCGTATAAAGTGGAGTTACCAGATCGACTATCAGACGTGCACAACGTATTTCACGTATCTCATTTATGTAAGTATGTACATGACCCTTCGATGATAATAAAATCAGGACAACAAGTTGATTTGGAGTTTCAGCCTAACCTAACCATTGTTAGGAGGCCTATTCGTATTGTTGCTCGAGATATAAAGCGATTAAGGAAGAAGATTGTGAATCTTGTTAAGGTTCAGTGGAGTGGACATGTTAGAGATTGTACTTGGGAAACTGAGGACTATATTAGGGATTCTTATCCCGAGTTGATGTAGTTGTTGTTTGTATTTTGTTGTTTCTTTTTAGTGTACTCACCGGTTGTGTTAAGGTCACTTTCCTTGTATCTTTGTGTGGTATATATGATATCATTTGGGTTCTTTGATACCTAGAGTTTATCCAATTAATTTCGAGGACAAAATTTCCTTTAAGGAGGGCAGGATGTAACAACCCATAATTTAATCACTTTGAACATGAATAGTTAATATGTTTTTAAATGATTAAATAATGGATTTTATACTAGAAGTATTAACCTTGCCTAATAAAACAAGAAAGAATTATTAACATAGCCTAATAAAACAAAATAGTATAATTACTTGCCTATAAAACAAGAAAGAATTATTAACGTAGCCTAATAAAACAAAATAGTATAATTACTTGCCTAATAAAATAAAATAGCATAATGATTATTATATTCCATGCGGATGGTTGCCATTGGACCAAAATCTGGTCGAACCAGGTTATGCCATGCGGATGGTTACCATTGGACCAAAATCTGGTCAAATCAGGTTAGGCCATAGTTGATAAGGAGGATTTCTATTGGACCAAAATATGGTCGAAACAAATTATGCCATATGGCTAGCTTCTATTGGACCAATATTTGGTTGAATCAGGTTAGGCTATAGGAAATTACTAAAGTACCCTTCTCTTCACCTATAAATAGCCAAGTCCATATATCATTTTATTTCATTCAAAAACTAAAGAAAAGAACTAAAATTCATTTTAAAAGGTGAAGTATTCCAAGTCTCCATCAAAGCAAATAGGATGTGAGTATATTTCATGTTTTCATAGTTTAGTGGGTATAACTTATTCTGTGAGTACATTTCTTTCTTTCATAGTTTAGTGGGTGTAACTTATTCTGTGAGTATATTTCTTGTTTTCATAGTTTAGTGGGTATAACTTATTCTGTGAGTATAATTTAAATATTTTACAGTCAGTGTAATCTTAATCTCTTTCCTTTTACTCATACATATTTTAACAAATGTTGTGTTAACTATTGATTGTAAATTGTTAATAATAAGGAGTCTGTTATTATTCTTGTTTGATTGTTTGATTTGTGCTCGGCCAGTTTATGAGCAATAAATTTGATGTTTAGTTAAAGGGAACTTACACCACCTTTTTGTATGAATATGCGCTTATATGTTTTTGTTTGATGATAATAAACATATATATTCATTTAAATGTATTTGGTAATGTACTATCTTGTTTTTCATAGATTAAATAAATATTTGTTGAATAAAATAAATTACACGGAATTTTAATTCAAACAGAACAAGTTACACAAAATTTGAATTCAAACAGAAATTTTATTCAAACAAATATTTATTACAATCTTGAATAGTATAAATTCAAGCTCTCACTATACATATACATTTTTAATTACATCACAATTCAGTTTACATAATTTCCTCACTACATATCACTCACACTCGTATTTTATCTTCAACTGCATTCCAGTTTGAATTCAGCATCTGAGCAATCTGCAAAAATATTCACTAACGCAGTAAAATTGAAAAAGAAATATTTTTGCAATATAAAATAAAATATGGTTTTTGAAAATAATATTTGCCTCAGTTATTTGGGTTGTTCGTCATCATTTACATTTGAATCCATCATACACGAACATTGTGACATAAACAGTGTATCATTGTATATGCCACAAGGCCGTGCACATCGATATACACTTGATAATGCTACAGGGACAGGTGAGCACAGGTCAAACCCAAATGAAAAGCCAGGTTCAACTCACGTGCAATATATTCAAAATCATGACACGAGCACAAGGTCAAACCCGAGTTTTTGAAAAACTGGATTCAACACAGGGCTGTTCACAAGTCAAAAACAGAGCATCAAAATAATGTCGAAGTCATTCCAGCAAAATGACAGTACAAACAAGTGCACACTGGAAATACAAGCAAATGCACATGAAACCAAACAGTCAAGACATATCAATGGAAATGAGACAGGAAGCAAGTCAGTGACATGCACAACAAAGGGTCAAGATTGCCACCAACAACAACATGAATACTGCGCCAACCAGAATGAAAACCAACAGCAACTACAAGAACTCAACAAGTTGAAGCAGTAATTAACAAGAAGTGTGCAACTCGAAAGTTCATAAGTGAAGCCAAATATACACAAGTACAAAACCAAATGAACACCATGATATTCAGCTCAGTGAAACACAAGCAAGATTAACAAATGCAATGTTCAAGTGAAATGAAGAATGAAAACAGTAGTGGCCAAAAATGCAGATCAACCAGAATGAAGAATAACCAGAGTGATACAAAGTAAGTAACTGTACAACAACAAGTTCAGACCAAACAGCAATGCAAAAACCAGTTGCAACAGTGATCAACACAGCAGCTTAAAGACACAGTATCATACATGCAAGACCAAAGTGCAACATACTTCAATAATCAAGTCCAAGTGCAGACCAAATGCGGTGACACAGTGAAGCTCAAGTATAACACTGCAGAAGTTCAAATCAGTACAACAACTTCACAAGCAATTACCAAAGCATCACATACATACATATGTACATGAGAAATGGCCAAGACTACAAGTAAATACAAACATAAAAACAAACTCAGTAAAGCCAAAGTTCACAAATGAAGATCACAAATGTGCAACACAGTAAGAATGCTCAATGCACCAATGAACAGAGAACATGCATGAAGAACCAGTTGTACAAGTACAGGTAATAGTATGGTTCAATTTCACAAGCATGAACATACAACAAGCAGTTGCAACATGATGAGCAACACAAGGGCAATGCACAAATACAAGATGACCAAGTGAATCAAGTTCAGTAATAACCAGAATGGATGCAGATCACAAGACAGTTTGCAAGCAAATTCAAAGTGGAAGCACCACCAAAGACTCAACAGAGAATAGCAGTCAGGCACACATATATATGAAGCAACACAAGTGACTGAAACAATTTCACAAAGACAACAGCCAGTGCCTATAAAGATCAGAGACACAACATCATATAAACAAGTTCAGGTGGAAGCATACAGAAGTCATAGAAGTCATAAAAGTTCATGTGGAAACAGTGAATAACATGTTCGAAGTCAAAAATCAATTTAGGAAAGTTTTTGCCGTATTATTCAAGGAAAATCAAACGATTGAAAATCAAGGCCGTGAGTAACAAGTTGAAATTATATCAGGAAAGCCGTGCGCATCAAGCAATTGAAACATTAGGAAAGTGATGAAGTCGCGCACGTGAATACGAACAAATCAAGTGTACTCGAATTCATATAAATGCCAAACCTAAGTGATCATAATCGGCATCGAGTTAAAAAGAAAACAATCAAACCAGCAACGAAAAGATTACATACCGCAACAGTGAACTCGATCATCTCAAAGCAACCAAGTCCAAATTACATAAAACAATCAAAGTAGCAGCTACGAACAAGCGACGTAAGCCATCGGTCATCAGAGAACGAGCGTGAGAAAGAGCAACGCAAGTCAGAGAACCGATCATCAGAACAAAGCCCCAAATTTCACAGAAGAATGAAGCCCTAATTCGACAAAGAGGAACGACCGTCACTTTCTTCACATAGCGAAAGAAAAGATCGGGTTAAAGAATAAAAGGGCCGGCCGTGATTTATAAAAAAGGGGGCCTTTATTATCAAAAGGGGATTTAGTTTTTTATTAAGGTTTAATTTTTTAAAAAGGGGGTTTTTTAAGTTTTATTTTGAGAAAAAAATTAGGGATTCAAGTTTATATTTTAATTTTTGCTCTTGCTTGTATTTTTGAAGTTGTTTTTCTTTTCGAGTCAAAAGAATTTGTAAATCACCGCCTAGGTTGTAGATAGTGTCAGATTGTCTAGTTAGAATTAGTTCAGTAAGCAGGGTGTGCGAGTTTGCAAAACTCTATAGGCGGAGAAGAGTTTGCGAGTGAGCGAAACTCTATAGGCGGAGCAGGGTGTGCGAATCTATGAGAGTGTTTGTGAGCGGGAGCAAAAGGGTTTGCGAGTTTGTAAGCGGGATACTGTTTAATTCTAATAGAAATCTGGGAATGCAGCAGTAGGCAGGGGTTGCCGAAGCTGGGTAAATTTTGTGTATGATTTACTTTTCATCATATTTATTTCTGTAGTTTGTTTCTGTGTTTAATTCGAGAAAATTTGCTATAACCCTATTCACCCCCCGTCTAGGGTTAATCTTGATCCTACAAGTGGTATCAGAGCGAGGTTTTTTTTTTTAACTCTAGAGTCATGAATCCACCAAATAATATTTTTGTTGAGGGTCGTTCCAATATTATCCCTTCTATTTTCGATGGAACAGATTTTTTGAACTGGAAATTGAAAATGGAATTTTATTTAAAATCTGTTAATATTAAATGTTGGGATATTACTGAAAATGGGTGTGATATAAAAAATAAGGAAATTCTCTCGATTAATGCTCTTGCTATGCATATACTATATTCTCATATTAATCGTGATAATTTTTATTTCGTCTCTCATTGTGAAAATGCACAGAAACTCTGGAATACTCTCGATGCAATATATGGTGCAAAAGTCAACAGTAATGAGATGTCCTCCACAACTGACTCAGTTAAAGAAATGTGCTTAATAGGATTGGTAAATAGCAGTTGTGATGAGGATGATGATGATGGAGCAGTCGAGCTGGCATTACCAATGAAGAAATTCAAAAGGAGGAACCGCAAATAGCAAAAGCCAGCTCTAAATCAAAAATTAAAAAACAAAGAGCACAATATGAAGCCAAGCGAGGTATCAAAACTCACTCACTCTGAATTACTTATTTATTTCCACGAAGTGAATGGCTGTTTTGAACGACTTAGGGAGAAGTATGCCAAACTTGAATCACAAAAAGGCACTTTGATAGAATTAAATGAACAACTTGACCAATTAGTTAAAACCTATCAAAGTAGGATCCCTAAGTGTGGTAAGTGTCCAATATTCGAAGAAGAAATTAAAAAATCAGAAATTAATACAAAATCACTTGAAAATGAAATTCTAATTTTAAAAGAGAATGAAAATACCAGGAGAGAGAATTCTATTAAAAAGTGCACACAATTGATAAATGAAAATGAATCACTCAAAACACAAGTCCAACAATTGTCAATGACTTTAGATAAATTCTCAAAAAGTGAAAAATCGTTGAATATGCTATTAGGAAAGCAATCTGTTAATACGGTTAGACAAGGACTTGGATATGATAAATCTGAAAATGTTGAAAGCAAGATTAATCAAGAAAATTCAATGTGCAAAATTTGTAGAAAATTTGGACACAATTTAAATAATTGTTGGTATAGACCCAAACACGTGAAAACTATATCAATTTGGGTTCCAAAAGGCACAAATATAAAATCTCTCAAAGTTAAACAAATTTGGGTGCCAAAAGGAACATATATAAACAATTTTGGTTCTCCACAAAATTATTTTTCTAAATCTTCTGCCACTAACAACCATGGACCTATAAAAACAAATAGGTCGCATAAATCTTTTCCCGTGTAGGTGTGGTGGCAGGCTAAGGAACAACAACAGTGTTCTCTGGATTTTGGCTGTTCCAGAAACACAACGGGCAATAAAGCAAAGTTCCTTAGTTTAGTACAAAGGTGACAGAATCACAATGGGCAATCACGTAAAATTATCGTAAAGGTAAAACAGGTGAAGGTATATTTCTGTGATAATCTGCACCGTATTCTGAATGAATGTTGTAGAAATGATATTTTTTGATTCTGACTTGTTCAACATACTGGCTCTATATTCACGGTTTTCTGATTATTTACATGGCTTCAATCCAAATTCAAGAGAAGGTCATTTGAAATGCTATTAAAAATTGAGTTTGAGCTTTTATGCACACTTCATGTCTGGTCTATCAAATTTAGTTAGTGATATTTTGGAGTAAAAGAGAAATTCAGATGCAGATTACACTGGTAATATAGTTGATAGAAAAATTACTGGTGGAACGTGATTAATTTTTGAAACATTCATTTGCTGCATCGTTTTTCAAAGAAAATATCTGCATATTTTTCACTTTAAATAATTTTCAAATAGCAGAATTTTTTTTCCATATAACCCCTCGAGAAAATCATTTTTGACCATATTTTCAGACTAGTCATTTTTATTTGATTTTAAATGACAAATTTTGACTAATCCGACTCCCTACTAATTATCAAAAAGATAAATAGTGATTAAAAAGGGGATAAGTGTTGATATTTAACATACATTACTCAAGAGAGTATATTTGGAAAATTTCTTTAGGAATTTAAACAAGAGTTATAAAACTTTTAGTTGGGTAAAGATTCCATGACCATTCATATTTCTATCGACCATTGTTTATCAAAGCTTAAATATAGTTTGTTGATATGTGGTACTATAATCAGGAATCATTTGTTTTTCATGTCACATTTTTTTGTAAAAATAAATAAATATCCAAAGTATTCACTCTCATTTAAAAGTCCTGACGGTTATGCATGGGTGAATTACTTGGATTTTTGATTATGTGCTTCCATACTCATTTAAAAGTCCTTACGGTTATGCATGTATGGAACGCATATCAAAATTAATTGATTTAATAGACAAGTTGATTCTATTCCCATTTAAAAGTCCTCACGGTCATGCGTGGTTAGAAAATACTTGATTTCATTTTTTAAAATTACATTGGAATACTACTAATCTCATTTAAAAGTCCTAACGGTTATGTATGATTAGTAGATATTCAAATTCCTGATATAAAGGTACCACAAGAAAATACAACTATATGATTTTATATGAGAACATCATTTCCATCTTTCTAAAAGTGGAATATGCGCCTAACAAGGGTAGTTATGATTTTTGTTTGATTCTTATTGAAGTTTAATATTTATATTCAATTTGAGTTTAATGTTGGATTAATATTAATCACTTTATCTCTATTTTTCTCTAACACTATTATTCTTTTGCTGATAACAAAAGGGGGAGAGAAAAATTAAGATTTTGTCAAATAGAATCAAGCAAAGGTCAAATAATTTTACATTTGCATCTAGGATCATTTATATATTTCTATTTGTATGCACATATGTAGGGGGAGCATCACGTAGAGAGGAAGTATTTAAATAGGGGGAGCAATTAGAGAATATCATTGATCAAATACATTTAACATGGTCAAAATCTTAAATATATGTTTGTTATCATCAAAAGGGGGAGATTGTATGAATATGCACTTATATGTTTTTGTTTGATGATAATAAACATATATTCATTTAAATGTATTTGGTAATGTACTATCTTGTTTTTCATAGATTAAATAAATATTTGTTGAATAAAATAAATTACACAGAATTTGAATTCAAACAGAACAAGTTACACAAAATTTGAATTCAAACAGAAATTTTATTCAAACAAATATTTATTACAATCTTGAATAGTACAAATTCAAGCTCTCATTATACATATACATTTTTAATTACACCACAATTCAGTTTACATAATTTCCTCACTACATATCACTCACACTCGTATTTTATCTTCAACTGCACTCCAGTTTGAATCCAGCATCTGAGCAATCTGCAAAAATATTCACTAACGCAGTAAAATTGAAAAAGAAATATTTTTGCAATATAAAATAAAATATGGTTTTTGAAAATAATATTTGCCTCGGTTATTTGGGTTGTTCGTCATCATTTACATTTGAATTCATCATACACGAACATTGTGACATACACAGTGTATCACTGTATTGTGACATAAATAGTGTATCACTGTATATGCCACAAGGCCATGCACATCGATATACACTTGATAATGCGACAGGGACAGGTGAGCATAGGTCAAACCCAAATGAAAAGCCGGGTTCAACTCACGTGCAATATATTCAAAATCACGATACGAGCACAAGGTCAAACCCGAGTTTTTGAAAAACTGGATTCAACACAGGGCTGTTCACAAGTCAAAAACAGAGCATCAAAATAATGTCGAAGTCATTCCAGCAAAATGACAGTACAAACAAGTGCACACTGGAAATACAAGCACATGCACATGAAATCAAACAGTCAAGACATATCAATGGAAATGAGACAGGAAGCAAGTCAGTGACATGCACAACAAAGGGTCAAGATTGCCACCAACAACAACATGAATACTGCGCCAACCAGAATGAAAACCAACAGCAACTAGAAGAACACAACAAGTTGAAGCAGTAATTAATAATCAGTGTGCAACTCGAAAGTTCATAAGTGAAGCCAAATATACACAAGTACAAAACCAAATGAACACCATGATATTCAGCTCAGTGAAACGCAAGCAAGATTAACAAATGCAATGTTCAAGTGAAATGAAGAATGAAAACAGTAGTGGCCAAAAATGCAGATCAACCAGAATGAAGAATAACCAGAGTGATACAAAGTAAGTAACTGTACAACAACCAATTCAGACCAAACAACAATGCAAAAACCAGTTGCAACAGTGATCAACACAGCAGCTTAAAGACACAGTATCACACATGCAAGACAAAAGTGCAACATACTTCAATAATCAAGTCCAAGTGCAGACCAAATGCAGTGACACAGTGAAGCTCAAGTATAACACTGCAGAAGTTCAAATCAGTACAACAACTTCACAAGCAATGACCAAAGCATCACATACATACATATGTACATGAGAAATGGCCAAGACTACAAGTAAATAAAAACATACAAACAAACTCAGTAAAGCAAAAGTTCACAAATGAAGATCACAAATGTGCAACACAGTAAGAATGCTCAATGCACCAATGAACAGAGAACATGCATGAAGAACCAGTTGTACAAGTACAGGTAATAGTATGGTTCAATGTCACAAGCATGAACATACGACAAGCAGTTGCAACATGATGAGCAACACAAGGGCAATGCACAAATACAAGATGACCAAGTGAATCAAGTTCAGTAATAACCAGAATGGATGCAGATCACAAGACAGTTTGCAAGCAAATTCAAAGTGGAAGCACCACCAAAGACTCAACAGAGAATAGCAGTCAGGCACACATGTATATGAAGCAACACAAGTGACTGAAACAATTTCACAAAGACAACAGCCAGTGCCGATAAAGATTAGAGACACAACATCATATAATCAAGTTCAGGTGGAAGCATACAGAAGTCATAGAAGTCATAAAAGTTCATGTGGAAACAGTGAATAACATGTTCGAAGTCAAAAATCAATTTAGGAAAGTTTTTGCCGTATTATTCAAGGAAAATCAAACGATTGAAAATCAAGGCCGTGAGTAACAAGTTGAAATTATATCAGGAAAGCCGTACGCATCAAGCAATTGAAACATTAGGAAAGTGATGAAGTCGCGCACGTGAATACGAACGAATCAAGTGTACTCGAATTCATATAAATACCAAACCCAAGTGATCATCATCGGCATCGAGTTAAAAAGCAAACAATCAAACCAGCAACGAAAAGATTACACACCGCAACAGTGAACTCGATCATCTCAAAGCAACCAAGTCCAAATTACATAAAACAATCAAAGGAGCAGCTGCGAACAAGCGACGTAAGCCATCGGTCATCAGAGAACGAGCGTGAGAAAGTGCAACGCAAGTCAGAGAACCGATCATCAGAACAAAGCCCCAAATTTCACAGAAGAACGAAGCCCTAATTCGACAAAGAGGAACGGCCGTCACTTTCTTCACATAGAAAAAGAAAAGATCAGGTTAAAGAATAAAAGGGCCAGCCGTGATTTATAAAAAAGGGGCCTTTATTATCAAAAGGGAATTAAGTTTTTGATTAGGGTTTAATTTTTTAAAAAGGGGGTTTTTAAGTTTTATTTTGAGCAAAAATTAGGGATTCAAGTTTATATTTTAATTTTTTCTTCTGCTTGTATTTTTGAAGTTGTTTTTTCTTTTCGAGTCAAAAGAATTTGTAGATCACCACCTAGGTTGTAGGTAGTGTCAGATTGTCTAGTTAGAATTAGTTCAGTGAGCAGGGTGTGCGAGTTTGCAAAACTCCATAGGCGGAGCAGAGTTTGCGAGTGAGCAAAACTCTATAGGTGGAGTAGGGTGTGCGAGTCTATGAGAGTGTTTGTGAGCGGGAGCAAAAGGGTTTGCGAGTCTAGTAGAGTGTTTGTAAGAGGGATACTGTTTAATTCTAACAGAAATCTGGAAATGCAGCAGTAGGCAGGGGTTGCCGAAGCTGGTTAAATTTTGTGTGTGATTTACTTTTCGGCATATTTATTTATGTAGTTTGTTTCTGTGTTTAATTCAAGAAAATTTGCTATAACCCTATTCACCCCCCCCCCTCTAGGGTTAATCTAGATCCTACACTTTTAACTTAGGATTGACATTTAGTGACTTTTTGGTTAAAAGGAAACAACACCCCTTTTAGCTATCTCATTTGATTAAGAGGAAGCTTCACCCCCTCTTGGTTGTAATCTCCTTTAAAGATGATGGGTTTAAGTTATGATTTGAATGGAAGTTTTAAAGCTTTGTTTAAAGTATTTTAAAGGAGCTTCAAAATTTATATAATAATTTAAATGAGTTATTTATGGAATGTAAGTAGTCCTATACTTGGCACTAAAAGCCGATGAGTAGATTGATTCTCTATCTGTGAGATCTGGAACCGAAGTGTCTAGGAAAGGCTAGGAGCAACCAGTGCCCTGACTTACCTGGCTTTGTTTCTGGGCGAGGGATAGAGTAAGTTGAGAATATCGGAAACGTGACAAGTGTAGGAGATTTGATTTCCATAAATGATCTTTATAATTATAATGGAAAACGTTTGCATTTCTTATAGACAATTGTTTTTGACCCATCTAAGTATGCTTTTGAAATATGAAATCCTCTTAATTGTTTTGAGAATATGCTTATACTGATGGGATAATTATATGGATATTTTTCAAGTATTGAAAGAGTATAAGATTTAGTTTCCATATACGATCGTTTTGTTATCCCCGATTGTCGATATCTTGACTATCAATTTCGATACCCTTCTTCCTTTTCTTTTTGTTTCGTCAATCTAAGACGATTTGTTGCTCAATTAGAGCATTGATATCCTTTATCGGAAATGACTAAATAAAGAGCGAGTGCGGGCCAAGCTATGTGGGGTTGCTCCCGTTAGGGTATTTTCACATCTACTTTAGATTGGTTCTGGTTGTATGCGCACGGAGATGTGAAATACTCGGATACTCGGTAAGGATGGCGGGGTCCGGCTTGGAGGTTTTCGAGAGCCATCGAAGTTCTTAAGTATATTTTCTAGAGGTATACTTTCGATAGGGGGGCGCACCCTCCTAGTCATTGTTGAAAAAATTCCTTTTCCTTATTTTTGATTCAAATCTTTGGATTGATTCTTTCTTAATTTCATCGGGAAGCGTCTTGCACTCTTCGCGATGTTTAATTATCTGTATCCATTCTTTTATACTTGGATGTTGTCCTTGTGAGGGAAAAAACCGTTCTGTGTTTTTGCGATGTGGTCTCACTAGTTACTTTGTGTGTTCTATTTTTGGAGTTTACTCATACCAGACTTATTGTCTGACCCGAATTGTTGTTTTCCCTAAACGTTTGGGTACTCATTTATATTTGAGTAGTCCAGAAATGACAGGTTTCTTTGGGCTCTTTTGAAGATGGTGGACGAGTAGGAGGCTCCCTATCTATCTAGCTATTTATTTCCACTATTATGAGATGTTGGCTCTATTTATGTATATTTAAAGGCAGGCCGTTATAACTGCCTAGACTGATAGTAGCACTTTTGTTGTAACTCTGATAACTCCATGTTAGGGAGTAACCTTATGTACTGTCTTATTTTTATGTTATATTTAACCGTTCCGTTGTGAGATTATTATTCCGTTCTTATATTTTACCCCATGGCAACTCGTCTTTCAGATACTTGGGCAACGGCACATGAATACCATGGATGTATTAAGTGTCGTTCTCAACGGTCAGAAAGGTGGGTCGTCACAAGAACACAATAACATCTTTTTTCAAATTTGCAACCAAAACATCAAGGAACCCGTTCAGTATAGCATTGGCTTTCTACAATTCATTAACTCCCGTAATCATAGCTCATTCTATCAACTCAATCTGTCTTCCTTTGCCAACTTCAAATCTTCAACAACCAAAAATGCATCATCTTGCAAACTCCTACCAACACAAAACACATTGTAGCGATCTATATTTCGTGCCATTCGTATCCGCAAATGTCGGACTTGAATTGCTCAAAATATCAAATTGTTAATTTATATTTGGCAAAAACTCAGCATATACATTAAATAAATCAATCACAGAATCACGGACACCGAGTATTACAACAGAAAGCAGTGGAAATAAAAGAACGGTAGTTCATGAAGCCTCTATATATATAACAGAGTTGAAATAAAAAACGACAGAATATCTCAAATATAGTGAAGTCTCGAATACAAACAGATGACATATCTAAACAAATCAACTGGAAAGGATGAAAGCTGAAAAGATACAGATTGATCTCCAAGTGAAGTTTCAACTCCAATGGTGAGTCTCAAATGCTGTACACTCAGTCTGACCCGAGCGTAAAGTAAAACACAAAACACTCGAGTCCGGATTAACATTATTATATCAATAAATCCAACTCAAGTGAAATATCAACTAACATACAAGTAACTTAAAGGATGTTTGGGATAACCATCCTCTAAAGATCTGTGGAACAATCTACTATGTAGTAATATACGCTATTATAATAATTTCTATAGTAAAGTAAACTATTAAAATAGCGTTAAGACTTTACATTTTCCACCTTAACACATTTTATACATTCTCATAGTCTATACAGTAATGTAACTTCCCATAAACCTGGGCTTATCAGAGGGCACTCCATAGGTATGGTACAAAACAAACTAATAATGGTCTCGCTAAGGTAGGTGACACGCCACAACTAGGCAACGACAGGGTAGATATACCAATTACACTTCCGGCCTAGTGGTAACACATAGCAGCCACTGCCTCCCACCTCGAGCCACACTCCCAAAAATTTGAGGGTGCACACCAAATCAATCATAAAGTTATAGAATGGCATATGAAGAAGTGTGTCCGATCGGAGGAGTTACCTCACTTGGCCCGTCAATTGCTCTTGTTTTAGCCACCATATGCCAACTCACGGGAGTTGGGTCCACGTATATACCTCATATAGGATTGTCTCCATCATCTTACTTCGTTCTGGGGTCTCCACCACGTACACAGTTGTTAAAATAGTATTCGGAGTTGCAGAGAGTATGACAACTTCCGATCCCGGTCTCTTTAACAACCAAACGTTATTATAACACCGTGGTCCTTTCAAAATAGTTTATACTTCAAAACCAAAATATCATTTCCATTCCAAAACCATATCAATACTATATCATTTCCATTTAAAACCATGTCAATACAATATCATTTCCATTTTAAAAAAACCATATCAATACGATATCATTTCCAAAATCATAGCTCTTCAAAGTTATAACACTTTCTACATCAAAACACTTGAAATTATAACACTATGGAAATCATAACACTTTGAAATCATAACACTTTCTTTTAGACAGTTTAGACATTAATAATAGTATATATAATAAAATAGTTAAAAAATTAAAATAGTTTATATAAAATATTTATAAGTTAAAACAGTGTAAAATAAAATAGTTGGTATATTAAAATAGTTTATAATAAAAATAGTTTATATTAAAAGTAATTTATATTAAAATAGTTTATATTAAAATAATTTATATTAAAATATATAAACAGTTTTAAATATAATTTTAAAATATACTTTATATAATAAAATAGTTTTCTCAAACTTCACAAATCGATTCAAATCAACTCGAGTTCCAAAATTCAAATTTTAATTCAAACTTAATACGTCAATTTCAACTCAATTCAGTTTCTCAATAAACTATTTCAATTAATATCGATTTCAAATACAAATTTGAACCAAAAGTAAACCATTTCAATTTCAATATAATTCAAAGCTTTAAATATTCAACATTTCAAAACTAAACTTATAATTTCATATATATCTTAATTTAACTTCATTACTATTTAGTTTGAAATATTCGCTTCATAAATCCAGTATCATTAAAATAAAACCTCGAATAGACTAAATATTCCATTCAATTGATTTAAGCTTAAAATATTCAATTATCATTTTAGATCAAATCAAGTCATAAAATCATATTCTTTACAAATCTCCAAATCGATTTAATTAAATAAAATCCTAAAAAATTAATTTCAAATCAATATCTATTTATCTTTCCAACCTTAATTTATAATATCATTATAAAACTATTTTAAGATATAATTTCAAATAAATACTTAAACATATTGTATTTTACTTAAATCAAACTTTACTAAATTTAAAGCTTATTATTAAATGTATTTTACATTAAAACTAATTCATATAAATAATATTTTCAAATTTAAATAAAACCATATATATATATATATATATATATATCCTTTCAAAACCATAGAAATCATTTTCAGAATATTTATATATAGACCAACGGCGTCTGTATATAATTTTCTATCATATGGTCAAATGATACGGATATTTATCATGTCAATTCGTAATTTAAATATATACGGTATATATCATTTCAACCCGCAATCCAAAATTCAATTCAATGAAAATCGCTTGGGTTTATCATTTCAACCCATAACGATTTTCTCATATTCTACAGAACGTTCGGGTATGTATCATTTCAGTCCATAGTGAATTCTATACTAACAAAGAACTTGCAAAGTGATAACAGATATGATAATAATAACAGGCATATATCACAGGTGAACAGATAGCATATATATAGGAATGTAAATAACTAACAGCAGCATATTTCAATTGTCGTTTCAATTGAAATCAAATTTAATAAATATAAGAACGTTAATCGTTAGCGATTGCTTACCTTTCGAGGCTGGAGAGATTTGACAAAGAAATGAGCTACGAATTCTAAAGAAACGCTAGATGGATACGATTCGATGAAGAAAACAGGCACGACGGACAAAGCTAATAACAGGGATCGGCAGAATCAAATCAGAAATGGATTGATGAAGATAATTAGTATAAGTGAATTTATGTATATATAACTATATATATCTATATATATAACAATCATTTTCTAAATTCGCACATGTTTAATATTCAAATATATATATATATATATATATATATATATGTTTCTCCATTGCTTCAAATTATCACCTAAATTAAAATCAACATATATACATAATATGTTTAACATCAATACTAATATAAACGAATAGATATATAGACAAATATGTAAACATATGCTTAACTTATATACAAGTTATATCTTTAGAAATCAATATTTAAACTAAAGTCTATATAACTTGCTTTATGTCAATACTAACTTGTGCACTGACCAAAACTTATAAAATATAACACTTAAACATATGTAAATTTTTATGCAACTTATATATCTACACACAACCATACCATATAACAGACTAAGCTTTTATAATATAATATATTTATTTCAAATATCCCCCTTTTCTTTTCAAAAAATGTTTAATTTAACATGAAACTATATATATATATATATATTTAAAGCCATACCCACACCATAATTCTTTTAAAATCGAGTATACCGTACTACTTCGAAATCAACTATAGGTAGATAAACATAGCCTATACCTTATACAACTGTATATAATTATATAGATACACACTTATATATGAACAACCTATGAACAGATTTCATAACTGATGTGTAATTTAACTAGAAAACATATATATATATATATATATATACTTCGCTATATAAAGCTATATATATTTTTAAGCAAACATATATAAAACTATACTGTAAACAAAACAAATATATATATACTAACAGAAAGTATACCTATATGTAAACTTATACTTATATTCATAAAATCAATACTGTTATATACTGACACGCATTAATTACTTTTGTATACATATATATAAACCTGGTAAATAAAAATGTAGAGTAATGTATATATGATATAATATATGAAAGCTTATATAAAATAAACTTTTATAAATTTTTTACGTTAAACTCAACAAAACACAGACTCGAAATCAACATATAACATATATATTCTTCAAACATGCGAAGGGAAATAGGCTGAGACTCATAATACAGTACATATACAAAAAAGTATACTAATATATGTGTGTGTGTGTGTGCGCGCGCGCGCGCACGCGCGCCTATCAGAACTTTATGTAAGATCAACTGAGTTTGGGATGAACGTGGGTGATGGCAGCCAGAGATTGGGAAGAGATAAACTCGCCGGCGCTGGAAGCGAGCTGCAGCTCAGGTTGGTGGATGGTCTTGGGTGAGCGGGGCTTCGATGGAGGGGAGAGAAGCTAGTGCGGTGTTTAAGGTCGTGGGCTAAGGTGGTTGTGATGGCAATGGTGGAGGAGTTGCGTGAGTATGGGCATTGGGTTGCTGCGCAAGGGAGGAATGTGGAGGTGAAGGTGCTATTGACAGTGATGAGGAGGAGAAGCTTCGGCCTGGGTGGTTGTCATCTTGGTGGTGAGAAGTGATGTGAGCATTAACAATAGGTAGGTGGGTAAGCATTTTAGGTGAAGGTCTGGGGAAATTAAGGATGGATGTGAGAAAGGTTAAATATAAGAAGATCAGAAAATAGAAGGTGATGAGCCGTTCAAAACTGAAAAATAATGAATGTAAAACGGGTAACGAATATAAAAATTATATATTTCCAAACTGATGGAAATGAAAGCAGCGCACCACTAATGCATTAAACTGATGCATAGAAACAGCTGATAATAAATGACAGTGATCGTTTATTTCAACCATTTGAAATTTGAATGGACATCAAAAGTGGTACTGATACAAAATCTTTTTTCACGAATTTCGTTGTGTACCGGACTTTCAAACGTAGAAATGAATATACCGCGGAGATCGGCACAACAAGACGATCAAAACGGTATACAAATATCAGTGGTACGATCATCCAGTCAAAAGTTGATAATCGGTATCGAAAATGCTGCTAATTTGCTAGAAATAAGATAAACGGAGCAATAACGGTCAAAATTTGAAGAAATGAAATATGACGTCTCACTCAGAGGATGATTTACAAATTTATTATATAAAAATATTCAGGTTTGGACAACATTTTATTATCATCAATTTTTAACTGATTTAAATTGAAATAAACACAAAATAAAGTTCCATATTTTTAGATGAAGATTTACCATTTGCTATGTTTAAATAGATGTATTCAAATATCAATCGTTTAAATTTTCACAAAAATTCAGTTAAATACATTATTGAAAGCCTTTAAAAATTTTGGGTGATTACACTCATCCAAGCATTATATTTTCATTATCTCATCGAAGACTCAATACCGCAATAATTGGCAATAGTGAGCATCTCCTAATAACACAGCAATAACTCAGTTTAATTATCTCGACAGTTCATGTTCGTCTACTTGAGAGCATCACTAATGAAGGGATCAAAATGACCACATTGACCATCTTTAACCTCTACATTTAGGCACCCGGTTACCAAGAAAACGAACATCACAAGCACAAACTTCATAATACGAACTTCGTCTTAAGTCATGGCTCAAGGCAACTAGTAGCAACTCGAACATCAAACTATTATATAGTAAGCAGATTTCGACCAAACTTGCTAAAGCAGCATCCTGTCGACATCTTCTGAATATGAGATAAGTGCGACTCTAGCTACGATGGAAATTCAATCATGATGGATTTCTCGTACTAAAAAGCAAAACCAGTCGAACAAATTTAGTGAAGTAAGAGCATCCTCAATAGGGGGTCGGTGATCCTATTTTTGGGCTCACCATTGACTGCGAAGGTCACTTTAGTGAACCTTGGCAGCCGTTGGTTTACCCGGCTTCAATAATGCAAGATAAATATCCAGCATTATTAATGCCGGGTAAACACAGGTAATTCTATATACTCATTTTCTTTTCCATGTTATCTGACATTATTAATGCCAGATAACATGGCAAAGGATATTTTAAATAACTCAGAGTCTTTTGATGTTGTGAACCAAACATTTTACACAAAGTTATAAGTGGACAATATTAAGTATTCCTATAATTCTCGATGTTACGTGGTCATCTTCCATTTTGCTAATACATGTAAAATCCTACGTTGAGGTTGACCATTGGCATAAATTAAGATTGTAAGAGGTGTGTATGTAAGCCATGAAGGGTATTGAAATGTAGTGAATGAGGTTTACAACAATCATGCAGATTGTACAAGGAGGCTTTTGACTTTGGAAACAAAACAACTTACGATGAATATATAGCAGCTTGCAATAAGTATTACGAAATAATTCGAGAGGTTGAAGGCAAAACTGTATTTCAGGAAAATCGATCTACTTTTGATTCTTGTGACATATTGGAGTGCCAATCAAAATTCATCGGTCACATTAGAACTTAGATATTCTTGGCTTACGCATTTAGGTTAACAATGAATCATTATACTTCCATGTAGTCTTTCTCTATCTGTGCGTTTTATTTTAATTTTCAATGTATTCAGTATTTTAATGTTGTATATATTTCTCTTTGATCTTGTGGATTTTCTATTCAAATTTGTTAGACATATGACTTCAAATATTGAAGATACATGATTTCAAATATTGAAGTTCAACAGATGACTTCTACTTTGATGAAACAAAAATTGAAAGATACAAAAAAATGAAAGATATGAAGACCAAATCTTATTTTTCATGGAGTGGACAAACATCTAGGTTGAATGATTACGAAGAAAATAGTTCTAGTGCATAATGTTAATGAGTTAATTATGAAGCCTTCTAATCTCTTCTTCCAATTCCAAAGTGTAAGTATTAGCTCGAGAAGGGAATCATTCATATATCCACTATCTAAATTTTCATCCATTGGGGTAATGTAGACAACGGAAGTATCGACGACCAATATTATCCCCATGTTATACGACTATAATCGGTGATTCAAAATCACAGAAGCACGTAACATTTGTTGATTGTACTCATCAACTTCAATCGAATTTTGTACTTGTGGTATAACCTGATGTAATTCTTGTATAGAATTGATATGTAGTTGTTGTTGTTAATAGTCTATTCGCATTTGTTGCATCTCCAATTCAAGCTCTCTTTGTCTCATATCCTCGTAATGTCATTTTTCCATTTTTGACATACCATGTAGTAGGGGTTCGAGGAGGAGATGGGTTAGGATTTGACGGTCTCTACAAATGACCGGTATAATTAATTGATTTTGGATAAAAATAGACATCTTAAGAGTTGGTGGTTTAGAATTGCAGAATGAACTATGAAATTTTATTTAAGAGGTATTTATAATGAGAATAAACTTTTACACCAATGTTTAACCCTGAACCAAGCTTTTTCCTGAACCATGCTACTCTCAGAACCATGTTGGAATCTTTTCAGTGATCGATCGCATCACTACCTAAACCAATGCTGCTTTCTATCAAATGCTACAGTGTACAGCTGGGATCTTTACAACGATCGTTCACATCATTGGCTGAATCATTGCCGCTTTTTGTCATATGCTATAGTGTATAGCTGGGAACATTTCAATGATCGATCACGTCACTGCCTAAACCGATGCTAATTTCTTTTAGACGCTACTGTATACATTTAGGATCTTTTCAGCGATCAATCACATCACTGCCTAAGCCAATGCTACTTTCTGTCATATGCTACAGTATATAGTGAGGATCTTTTCAGTGATTGATCACATCACTGCCTGCCATGAGCTACAGAACCTAATCGGAATCCTTGGAATGATCAATTATATCAATAATAAACAATTCAGATAAACATTAAATTATAATTGTTATAAATGTGGTTTGCCATAATGCCACTATCCAATTTAGTTTCTATTAAAAATATTAATATAACAATATCGAACACAAACTAGGATAATGTTCCAATTACCGATGGTGTTTTAACCTCGAAAATCAACAAGTTCGAAGTAGAAGATTCTGTTGGAATGCAGAGTTGAAGGGGTCATGCTCATTTTCGAAACACATGAATATGTAGGTCGAAGATATTTTGCATGTAGAGATAATTGGAATGGATATGGCTACTTCCAGTGGATTAATCCACAACTCTATCGACGAGGAAGAACGTATGCATATGAAATGCAATCGAAAGTGAGAAGATTAGAAATTCTACTTAACAATTGTACCTAATATGTGTGCTTAGTAGTATGCTTCGTAGGTGATTATCGTCCTTGTTTGGGTTTGTATTATTTTAGGTAATCCTTATTTTGTTTCAAATGATTACCATGATGTATCTGTTTCTAAAAAAGTCAGAGGTTATTATTTTTTAATTTATCCCTTCCATACATTCTTCTAAACTCAAATGTAATAACAACTCATAATAAATAAATTCATACAATGACGTTACAACAACTACAATTAGCACAACATCCAACAATGAAAATAAGTACATAATAACAATTTCCTTAGTATTCAACTATTACCAACAAAATGATGAAAGTGTTCCGTTAGATTGCTACGCAAATCTGTATGAGCCTTAGAATCTTTGATTTCCATAATTCTCTGAATGTACTGTGCAAAGGTGTTTGGTTCCTTAAAAGAAGGACTCTCAGAAGCACATAACAGTTCGGGTAATTACGCAATTGTAATTTATAACCACCTCTCTCTTCTTCAACCACTATGTTGTGAAGTATTATGCAACAGTACATTATGTCAAATATCACTTCAGGGTCATGGCAGTATACATCCTTTCTTGCAATTTGGAATCTATCTTGTAGAATCCCGAAAGCACACTCAACGTCTTTTAGCTTGTTATAATATAAATCTGTGTTCCTTCTCATTACGAGAATTTTTGAAACCTTTGACTATAGTTTTCCAAGCCAAACATATTCCACTACAAGGTAATATCCCATGTTGTATTCTATATCCCTTATCATGTAACTACAAGCTGGTACGGTATCGTTAGATAAGGAGCTAAACAAGTAAAACTGGTGTTAATGTTGTCCAATGACCAAGGTATGCCAAAAAAAGTGTTCCATATATATATATATATATATATATATATATATATATATATATATATATCAAATGAAGCTACAACTTTCAAAATTGTTGTTGCCTTATGGTAACGTCTGGTGTATTGTCCTTGCATTCTATCTGGACAATTTTTCCAACACCAAAGCATAAAATCTAAGCTACCTAACATATCTAGAAATCCACGTTGTTCACCTATAGCCAATTGTCAATTGATGTCATTATCGTTCGGCACTCTAAGATACTTCACACTGAATTCTAGAATGATAGTTTTACAAAGTTATTTTAAGCATTCATTGGCAATAGAATCTCCAACTCGAACATACTTGTCTTATCCATCGACACTTTCTTCGTACGCTAATATTTGTAAGGTACTTGTCATTTTTCGATGCAGCGAGAGACCCAATTGACCACACGTATTACGTCGTTGTGTGAAATATAAGTTTAGCCCCGCCAACCCTAACATGACTCGCTCAAATATGTTTCTAGACATTTTATACCTAAATCTGAACTTTCCCATGTCAAAACATGGATCATCGTTAAATTAATCTGCCATAATTCTATCATACCCCAATTGATAATCTCTTTTCTTTCTCATATCTTTACGCCCCACAACATTACCACCTTGTTCAGAAGATTCCTCCATCTACTATAATTGAGTGAGATGTAGTGCTTTGGATGCTATTGCTTGTTGTTGAGAAATTTTTATGTATTCCTTTCCCTTAAAGTTGACGAAGAGAGAGGAAGAAGAGAAGCAAAACAATCTTTTCATTCAATTCATGTTTGTTTGATCTTTGTTTTTAGGGGCGTGGAAGAGGATCAAAGCTTAAATAACTGCTGCTAGAAGAAACTAAAATAATTTGGTTGTTATCGTTTTAGTGAGAGAGGGAGAGTAGCTAGCTGAAGAAAGAGGCTAACTATTGTATACTAGTTTATCCAACATTATAAAGGCCGGATTTGCCATGATTTCACTTCACTCCCCCAAGTGGATTGCCATGTGGAGGAGCTTAATTTACTGCGTACTTATCCGACATTATAAATGCCGAATAATTTTTTTTTTTATGTTTTTTGACCACCAAAGGGGGTCAGTCACCCTAAACTTGTCTTCGTGGCAATGGTGACAAACCCCCTTGTTCGGAATGCTCTAAGCATCAGGCACAAATTTGTCATCTTTCACTGGCTCGTATAAACAAAAGTGAATATATTTTTATGGAAGAAGAGGTTATTTTTTGATCTAATTAAAAGGAAGTGGAGAATAAGAAGTTCGAAAGGATGCATTATAAGAGCATCTTCAGTAGAACTAATTTGCTTAAAAGTTAAGGAAGCCGCTTTTTTCCTTCCTCACTCTGTAACAATGTCTATTTGAGCATGGGGAAAGGAAAAAATGTGGCTTTTTCCATTTTTTTATCGTGGGTTTATAAACAGCAAATTGAAAACCGTTTATATGCTCAAAGGTTTTCAGATTGATATTTAAACCAAAATAATTATAAAAAGCCCAACTAAATACATAAATAGTTTTTTGAAAACCATTTATATCTATAAACAGTTTTTAGAAAATCATTTATAGATTTTGAATTATTTTAATAAAAAAGTGTTTCCTCCCACTCGACTGCTGAATAAATTAGAGGAATTAACGCTTTTTCTACTTCTTTCCCTAAAACACCTCTATTGGAGATGCATTAACTTTGTCACAAAGAGAAAACTAGATTGGAACTCGTGCTATGCACAATGGTACATGGTGGGTGTATCAGACTATGGTATAATTATCAATCCCAAGTTTGGTGTTGTCTTCCTTACCCAATACCTATAATCATGGAATATGAGTTCGAACGAACTCATTTGAAAGATTCTAATACTTAGACAAAATATTTCTTATATGTTAGAATTTTCGGGAAACTTCGGAGTAATCTCTATGCCAAGAAGTATATCTTGAAATTTATTACCCTTAAAACAATTTAAAATCATCATACTAATTCTTAAATGAATACTTTTATATTTATAATACCAAGATTATATTTATTTTCAAAATTTTAAAACATCAACTTATGACTTGCCCTTCAAACTCAACATCTTACTTTGAAATCATAAAATTCAGTTTATATCAACTCAGTGCAAAAATATTCTATTTCAAATTCACTTCCCAAAATATTCATTTCTAATGATTCATTTTATAAAATCATATTTATTCCTCATTTGTTTTATGTAACCTTGTTATTATGCCTTACTAATATAAAATATTTTCCAAACTTTATAATAATGTTTTTTAAATTAATCCGTTTCTCAAATCTCTTTCAAAATTATATAATTTGAAAACTTATTTACACATACCTCTTTCATTCATTTAAAATACATCACATTTTTCCAAATTAAAACCCAAAACTTCAAGGTGTTTAAATATTTAACTTCCTTTCAAAATTTTCCAAATATAATTACCATAGAGGGACTTAATTACATTTATAAAATTTAACACTTCAAAATTAGAAACTATATTTCTTACCGGAACAAGCCTTCTAATAAATATCTTTATTAAATGGGATAAACTTTACGTTCTCCAAAGCAATTTTTATATGAAAATTTTAATCTTCCAAAAAAAATTCCATTCAAAAGAAAACCATTAAAATTCATTCACTAATCAACTCCAATTTCCAGTCAAATTACATTTCTACTATGAAAATCAAAAATCGCAAAAACCTAATATTCTAGTAATCAGCTGTGTGAATAAAACAAAAGGAGATTATTTTTCCTTTCTTCAAAATAAAATCTCTTACCATTTCAAACTTTATTTTAAATTCCTAATATATGTTATCAAAATAATCATTTTGGAAAACTCATTCTAATGAATCACATTTATAAATCATCTTGATGAATTTTTTTTTACTAACACTTACCAATATAATAATGCACTTTCTTTATAGCAGTCTACTTAATTCCAAAGTATCATATTCATAAAATTGTACTTTTCCAAAATATTTCATGTTTACAAAAATCAAAGTATCTAAAGTCTATAATTTCTTCCAAATATAAAGGAATTATAGTTTTATTATATCCTTCTTTTAATTGGTAACATATATATATATATATATATATATCAATTTTTTCTTAGTACTCACTACTACATCCATGTTTTAGCATTCATGGAAATCACATCAAGTCATGCACGATCATCCAAAAATGTCACACATAATTTATTTCAACATACATTATACATATAATTTACATAAACTTTAAAATACAGAATTTCGATGTTGCTGTTGACCATGTCATCAACACTACTTCGCTAGCGACACCAACTGTCTACAAATGTCCCGTGGCTACAATCTTCACTTAAAATATCTATAGTTATAAAATATCTTTATTATTTTAAAAGCAACTCATTGCTACATAAAAAATAATTAATAGTTTCTCACCTAAAATATTTACCAAAATATCTTTAAAACAATACTTTACTTTTCCAAATAAAATGCATTTTAGTATCAAACTACTTTATACGATTTATCAAAATACCATAAGATTTCTTCTTTCAAAATATATCTCATGATATTTCTTTAAAAATGTAACTTTATCTTCAAACTTCTTTTTCCAAAATTATTATAAATATTTTCCTTATAACGTTAACTTTCCTGGAAATATTATTTTTCATATCATTAAGAATATTTAATCCTTTCAAAACATTTTAATCTTTTCGTAATATTGAGATCTTTGCAAATCATTATATCCAAATGTCTCGTCTTAGTGTTTAGGAATCTCTACCGATAACATTGGCTAGACGCATGGACTAGAATTTTTAAAGCATTCAAAAGACAACTTAACACAAATTAACTTAAAAAATTCTTTAAATATTTTATACACATAACTTTTAATAATGTTGCTTATATATAAAAAAATATCTTCATTCAACCTTTATATTTATATATAAATAATATGTCATTCACATCTATACAAACATCATAATCATTCATCCGTAACAATAAGCAATCATTAAATTTTGAATTTTCTTACAAATTTAGTTAATAGTATATACACAAAAATAATGTACAATTCTCAATATCTCTTATGCTAATTTCACAACTAATGACACCGCGAGGTCTTAACATCGATATTTAAGTAGATTTAAAATCTTCAAGTGATGATTCCTACTCAATATTTCTCTTAATTAATAATTACAAATTTAACATAAGAAATCATCAAACAATCAAGCATATAGAAGAAATAAGCAACCAATGCGCTCAGAAAAAAAGCAATTTATCTACTTTCACGATGCACTCCGATTAATAAAGATCAGAATATAACAAATCAATACAAAAACCACTAATCTTCACCAACAAAGCCTAACCTTATAATTTAGACAAATACTTATGTCTTCACTACCCTTATCGGCTGCTCTGTATCTCATATATAGTTTAACTCTTGGAAGATAGAAGAGAAAAATATCACATGGGAAGAAAATATAGAATGTCCCTCGATGATTATCCCAGTAATCATCATGTATTCCTACTATTCCTTACTGTAGGGTACTACCCAACGTACCTAAGGGGACAGAAACTCTAAGTCTCACTAAGATCATGACTCGTGTCTCATACACCCCTGCCCTCACATGCACACATACTATATTCTTCTGATCCCACTCTAATACACTAAAGCACCCTACCTCTTTAAATATATTATCCAAGAGTATTAACTAAGTAATACTATCAAATAATATGGAGAAGGAGGCAATATCAAGCTGTCACATATGAATATTCCCCTGGACTATTTCAAAAATCGAATTAATAACTCACCTACACATACTCAGTATTTGCACAAACCACTAAACATGTGTATATTCCAGGATAAAACAATGCACAATGTATAATAAATGATAGAGAGAGTACTGAGTCATTAAACATAGCAATAAAATATAATAAATAATATATGATAGAATGGGTGGAATACAAAACATATCAAATGCCCACTATCTTAAAATATATAATGAATGAGTGCAACACACATCTCAAAGTCATGCATCTATAAATAATATAATAGTCGATGATAAACAATAATATTCCATCCTCCATTTATGCCCAACATCTACAAACAGATCATCTTGTCCTTAAAAATGAAATGACTTGGACTGAAATGAGTATTATATAAATAACATATAGGTCAGATTATGTCTAAAATGCGGGTGTCAATATATCATAATAATAGCATGGTATAACAATGGTATCATAAAATGGCATAAGGATACCTTAATGTAGTAACATATCACAATACCATGTATAAGTAATATCACCCATATAAGAGTCAAGTCAAACTATGTACTATATGTACAATGTCAGGTGGGTGAATTAATCTATCCATCCAACCATCATCAAGTATAACAGATCATCAACAACGTATGACATGCTCTTAGCAATGCCCAAGATTATCTTTCAAATAATTGTAAAGTAGACATACGTGGGGTCCATCACACTCAATATATATGAAGACACATATCAATCATCCAAATCAAACATACATGAAATATAAATATGACATACCCATGGTAGCCAAGGTCATCTCTTAGATAATTATATGAAAGATAGTTTTTGGGTCCAACTCCATGCTCTCAACATCTCTAGCAATCCTTGGTAGTAGTATAATCGATGTGTATGAGGTTATACAACCTCATGGACGTGCGGTCTTAAGAATAATCCAAGAGATCGATAATCACATAATGATCATCTCGACTGTTAACTTCATAGTGGTCAATTTGACTCCCAACCGATGAAATAATCATATGGTCACTTAGCCTTCTATTAATTCAATCAATCCTCAGTATCGTAGATATTTATTTAGACTCCCAGTCTTATGTGCTCTCAACATCATAATAACTATTTCAGCATCAGTTTTAATAAATGATCTGATCGACTCTCAACCTTATACACAATGATCTCACATAAGTGAATTAGTATGTGTTTCTAACGTCTCAATAATAACCAGACGGGAGACTGGCAGCTCTCAGCTTGTTCTACCAACCATCCTCACATGTTCTCAGTGCTACTCCTATAGTCTTTAGTTACCTCAACAGCCATCATGACCCAATATTCATCTAGTGCAAAACTACACTATGCAATGGTTATTACCCTACAAGTGCCTTAATGGTAATAGACCGTTGGACTATGTGACATAGGTGCAGTGGTGCTTAGCCAAACACATCGAAACAGTGTGGCATGGATTCGGAGAGCGACCCTATAATCAGGTCGCTAGGATGGATACTTACCTAATTTGGTTTACTCTACATCGTATAGTAGGAGTATACACATAATAGATATACTAATTTATAGCTCTCAGCCTGCTCCTCTTAGTTCGCATCACATAAATATAATACCCTGTAAATTTGACCCTGTATGAGTGGTGTCTATTGACAAAAATAATCGAACAAATATCATCTCAGACGTCCCATACCACCTTGTGTTATTCGCTCATTTACTAAATGGATATAAACTACACCCGATAATAGTCTATACCATGAGTCAAAAGAGTAATCATAATATTATTACCGAATGTGCTATATCAAATGGTATTACTAATCTGTTTACTCAAATTCCTCACAATTTAGAATTTCATATAAGAATATTAAATATAAAAAGTCCAAAGAATACCCAAAGAAATATTACCGAAAGTCTTATTCCAGATGGTATTATAACTTCGTTTATATAGATTCCTCGTTATAAAGAAATATAAATTACCATAACATACATATTAATTAGGAAAGAGACATATCCATTGATAAAATTTATAATTCATAAAAACCTTTTACAAACTTTAAATAGTCAAAATTCTATTTTTCTTTCTTTTATAAAGCCAAAATAAGAATTTATATTCCTTTTAAATAACATTTAAAAACTCTTTTCTATGTTATCAAATCTTAGAAATAGCTTGTAAAACAAAATTAATAATTTTCTATGATCAACAGAATTTTTAAACAAATTTTATAAACTCCAAATCAATTTGTTTTATTTTAGTCCCATAATATATACCTCCCAAAACTCTTGCTTATTCTCAAAGCTTGTGAAGTACACTTTAAATATCATACAATATTAAATAGAAACCATTTCATATTTTTCTAGGATTTTATATGTTTTTAACTAATTATCCAAAGTCAAAAATAAAACTATGTTTAATAAATTAGTATTTTTAATAAAAAATCAATTTAAATAATTTTTCTCTAAAATATTTTCATACTTACAATGCACCCATTTTCTCCATTTTAAATACATTTTTATTTTAAATTTTTTTTTATTTTTTTAAACGGTGCGCATAAATAAACACACGGCTTGGAACTTCACTATTTTAGGCCACTTCACATCGATGAACTAGTCCCTAGGATTGGTCCACCGGTACGCAGCTTGGAATAGTGAAGTTCCAGGTCGTGTATGCCATTTTTGGCAGCTTCAGTTGCCCTACTCCCCTGCACTTGGCCTATATCACCTCATTATACACTAAACTTCATTCCTATAATTGAAACACAACTATATCGTGCAAAATCATTCAAGAATCAATGCAAGCAACAGCTTCATAAAGAGGGAGTGCGCATACATTTTGATTACATTAACATTCAATCATTAAAAATAAACATTTCGATGTAGTATTATAAGTAATCATTACTCACCTTAGGCATAGCTTGCCAATACTCCTTCCTCTTTTCCCTTTACTAGAAATTCTACATTGCTCCAATATTGGCCAAAATGCAAACTTCTTCATTGCAAGATGTAACGAACCACCTTTCTTGCATTCAAAATACAAGTCATTATAGGTTGAAGAAATGAAAAAGATAAGAAGAAGACTAGCCAGACACCGAATCTTATCACATAGGGAACAACATATAATAAAAAATGTAGTATATTACATAGTCATAGCAAAAATATTAAATTAGAGTTTAATAATACAAGTTCCAAACTAGGACAATTTACAACTACTTGTTTGCAAAATACTAAGACCATGCATACATACACAACGAATAATTTATACTAATAATAGCTATCCATGAAGCCAACTGCTCCAGCTCCTCCAACATGCTTTCGAGAGAAACCTGGATTACTTGGCTACTCGTAAAAATTGAGTAACCAAGAGTTTAGGGAAAAGAAAAATAAACTCTTGGTTAGACATGGGTCTGGTGTGAATAGACTTAAATAACATATTTTTATTTGAAAACTCCTTTAAAAAGACAAAAGTTATCGTAAGACTATGCCACATTTAGACACGGACGGGTTTTACCTAACGATAACAAAAAACACTTTCTGTTAAAAACAAGTGATATTATGATAATGCCTAAGGGTTTAAAATAAATACAAAACATAGCTGAAATGCTTGCATCTCACATTCCAATATATTTAGTTAGAAAGGCACGTATTAGAGATTGGATTCCATACAATGACAAAGCTACGGGGTTATCGCATGCCACAGTACACCTCTAGATTAGCGTACCGAGATCGTACCGAACGATCCCTGCCAACATAGGATTGGCCTATCCCTTGCTGGATAGTACCAAATCTGATCACCCCCTTGGTTGGGATTAGTAACCATTTGGCACTATAGTATATCTAAGTAAGGACTCATTCTAGATGGAAATGATCATTCCCTAATGGGTGAGAGCCACATAGCCCTGCTACATATCCGCAATTTTAGTCATTTCTGATTGATGAGGCCTTAGGCTATGTCATTACCTTTCACATATAGCACTTTTCTCTTGGAATGTTAACCTTGCCTTCCCGATGTTGACACAATTTCAATATTCATCCATACAAGTCGTTCAGGAGATGAACGAACCGAAGGCACTACTTCCACCATAACCATTTAGGAATCACCCTCAAGATTAATGGAAAGATAACCCTGCATTTCAAGTCTTGAATCTTGGTCACGACTTCGATAGATCCAATTCAAACACTTTATGTTAGTTCGAAGTGGTTTTTAGATTACCACATCCGTTCCCGGTCTCTTCAAACCAACATTCGATAATTTTAAATGGTCAAGTTATTTGATAGTGAACAACTTCACAATCGGGTGCAAGATTTACATATGGACATGCACTCCATATACTTAAGTTATCTTGACGCGCTTATTGAAATTAACCTCCTTGTGTTTATTGCGTTACTGTATTCAGCATTTGTGCTAAACACAAATCAACTTACTTTCCATAAAATGTGTCAACGTTTTATAATCACTACTTTAATTCATTTGGCTAGGTCCAGATGATGAGATCTTTTGATTTAAAACCACTTAACTTGAAAAGAAGATTGATTTGAAACATAACCAATTTAAGTTTAAAAATATTTTTGAAAGATTAAAGTATATTTAATTGGCTTAAACCCTAATTATATCTTAATTAAATCACAATTAATTCGTAATATACTTTAATTAACTTAATGGACTTAGTTAAGTCCTAATTAACTTCTTAATGCATCTTAGTTAAGGTTTAAATGATTCAAACCCAAATTAATTAAAAATAAATTAAATAATCACTTATAAATAATAGTTAATTAACTAATTAACTTAATCAAATAATAATTAATCACTGATTAAAAACTTAATAATCACTAATTAGTCATTAACCTTCTTTAAGAGTTACTTAACCTTAATTGCTTACTTAATTATCAATTAAGTACTAATTATTTTTAATTAATTTATTAAATAATAAAATATTAATTTAACTAAAATTAATATCTTTTTATATGACTAATTAAGTTTAAAAAACTTTTGCAAAACCATTCACAAGAAAACATTTTAAAATGAAAATCGAAAATTTTGTCGAACTGCTTCCATAGCGACTATTGCTATAAGCGCAGTTCGCTTAGACATACTTTAGCGAAAAACTTGCTTGATTCTTTTCTGTTTCATGTTTTGTAACATAACTCTTAAATTTTTTAAAACATACAAATAAAGATAGAAACTTTGAAACAATTTCCAAACTTTAAACAAGAAAACATAGTTTTTTATTTCGGATCTCACGTCTGTCGCAACACACGAAGTTGTTAACTTTGACACAACACAACATGCTTTGGTTCTCGCATAACAACCATACATCCGTACTACGATTCTACTTAACATCACAATGAAACACATATAAAAATATATGTTTACGTGCTTACTAACTTGACAATACCGCATTCAAATCTCAAATTCGGTACCAAATACCAACATCCATCAAATCAATATCAACCAATATAATAACTATTCAATTTACTTATCATATTATCATCAAAATAACACCACATAGTAAAGTCAAAAAAACTTTTCCAAAATAAAATAATTTACTCACCAAAACTCCACAAAAACAAAGCGAATTTCTACTAGACTTTGGGAGCAACACAAGAGCTTCGAAGAGTGAAGATTTTTTCGGAGTTTCGAGCTTCAAATGGCTCGACCTGACGGCATAGGGCTCGACCTAGTGGTTTGGGATTGGTGTGGGCTTGGTTTCTTGAAGAATAAAGTGAAGTAATGAATATAAGAAAGTTTAAACTAGATTCGGAAGAGATTTAAAGTGAAAAGTAAGGATTTTTAAATACTTAGAAAGGATTAGGAAGCCATGCAAATATTAGAGAGGAAGTTTTAGAAAATGGAGGAGAGAATGTAAATAAAATTATGTGTGTATGGGTATGTATTTATAGATGAAGAAAAGTCGGGAAATTACCATTTTATGCTTAGTTTAAAATATCATAACATGTCATTATTTTGACATGTCACATCACCACCTTCCTCCTCCTCCTCATATGTCACACCTCCCCCCTCTCTAGTCACATACCCTAAGCCATGATGGGTAATGATGATGGTACTTAAGGAAATGACAAGAGATAACGATATGATTTAGTATATATAAGTTATTATTTTAAAATCATATCTTGTCACATCACTTGCTAAACATAATTAACATAAGATAATATACTATTAGTGTATTATTATTGCTTGGTTAATTTCGGTGTCGATAGATCACAATCTCGAAAAACATTCTTAGGTCTATGAACTATTTAATTTGGTAAACATATTTTGAAAATGATTTTTCCATAATTATTAATTAATTAAAATGAGTTCATTTATCAATAATATCCATTTCTTGACTATATATACATTTGCCTAGTTAAAGCGACCACACCCAGGGTCGTTACACAAGAGGTGTATTGTGGTGTTGATGTGCTTATATTTTAATTTGGGGATTTTATCAATTTTATTTATGATTTATTTTGCTTTTTAAATGAGGTAGAAGGGATTTTGATAATTTTTATTTCATGAAAATGGAAGCTACAAGACCGAGAAAGCAGCTTACATGATGGATATTTCATAAACAAAGTGGAAAAGCCTAGATTTAGAAAAGTCTAGAAAATGCAATGATGGGCTTGAGTTTTCAATTTGGGCTTGGGTTTCTTTAACAACCATGTTTCCTACGCTGTATAATAAATAAATTTAATTGAAATAAAATTGTTCGAATTAGATATTTGATAATTTATATTTCGAAAATAAATTTTAGTTAATTAAATTTTATTTAATATAGAATTTTGATTTAAGAAATAGAATTAAGTTAATAAATTTCTTTTCAAATAATATATTCAAATTGACTAAATTCTTTTAATCGAATATAAAATAGTTTTATAAGTATAAATAATTGTCTGTGATTAAAATAGTGGATAAATAATAAGCGGGCATCGAATTGAATGAAATTGGGTGGTTATCAAAATACATCCAGTATAATAAAGTGTAAATTAACTTAAATCAAACTAAAATTTATTTGCAATTAAATTGAAAGAGTTTTCAAAATAAAAGGTACGAAAATAGTATATATTAAGTAACTATATCTAACTTAAAATCATTAAGCCAAGCCCACATCCTTTTTTCAAGATTATTCTTTCAACCTCCCCAAACCAAAATCCAACAGCATCTCTCAAAACCCTGCTTCCCACTAGAAAATCATGATTAAGCATCAAGTTCGACTTGGTGATAGGGCATAGCGGTGCTATGGTCCCGACTACATGTTCACATCTAAAGTGGAGCGCTCGTGTGACTGGAAGGAGGCGCACGTGACGTGGAGTATCAGAGGTCGATGGTATCGACTGACGCGATGGTTGAAGGTAGAGTTGTGCATGTCGAGAGGTCATGGGTCAGGGTTGTGATGCTGGCAGTGTACATATGAGGGGTGTGAAGTTACCAGTGGTGGGTTGATGGTGATTATGATGAGGCATGCGATGCTTGTGAGCTGTTCGATGGAGACAATTGCAACTGGTTGCTGGCAGCGTTGAACATGAATTCCAATATTCTGCAAATCAACGAGTTTAATCACCCACAACTATATCTATTTTTTGGTCTACTACACACACACATATATTGGAAGTGAGTTAATTTTATTTCATTTGGGATTGATGGCCTAGAACGTGCATACAAGGCCATACAAACAAAATATATCAAAATTGGCACGTGTGCACTACGACTTAAGAACAAGTACAACCTTTATATGGATGTAAACAGTCTCTACTTTAAACTCCAACTTTCCCAAATTATCCAGAGCTATTGCTGATCAATAGCAACTGCAAATCATCTCTTCCAAATCCTGACCTCTCTCCCTTCCAGCCCTAATTTTCCAGTAGTTGTGATTCTCATTTGGATAACATGGTAAGAAATTTTTTTGGAATTATATGAACAATAATCACAACATCTCTCACTATCAAGCTTGATAGTTCTAACTCGGATTTTTCTTTGTTCATGAAAGTCTTGCTGTTTCACCTCCATAGGTGTTTGTTTGTCAAGCTAATTTTGAAGATTTCCTCCACCAAGTATGACCCATTACTCCACCGGTCTAGGTAATCCACCTATTCATTAAGATTTTAACAGCTTCATAGTTCATGTATTTAATTTTCTGAATTTCCTATACTGGTTTATTGTATTTGCATTCGAAAAATAAATGGCTATGAGTTTTTCTTTCGTTATTGCAAAAATAACATATGTCTGCTTAAATAATCCCTTTGCTATAAAGCCTATCTTTTGTATGTAATCTCAAAAGAAAAGCCTTATAATCTGTATGCGCCATTTTAGGGTTATTATTCATGCTCCATGTAGTCTTATACCATAGGACAGTCGAATGATGCATTTGGGTTTCATCTCAGGCTATATGCAATTAAATTGGATTTATTCATTTTCTTTCCAAGTCCATATAACATGATCTCTTCCAAAATATAGAGGTGCTGCTTCTATTTTCTGCTTTAGATGTCTGGTGCCAAGTTGCATGTTAGGATTTCAAGTACCTTCATATATGCCACTTTCAAATCTGGAGTACCATAGGCAGAATACCCATCCGAATCCAATCTATCAATCATACTTTTATAGTTAAGCCAAGGGTCCATCCATAGATCAGGCAATTTTTCCTATTATCGATTGAATTACTTGCTTGAAATATTTATTCGGGCAGACTGATTGATTGTTGTGATATTAGATGTTATTTTAGTGTTAGTAATAGAGTTCTGTGTTTGTTGGATGTTTGAAATGTAAAGGAAATGTTGTTCAATTGCATTCTAATTTGTGTAATTTATTTATATTATGTGTAGAGCGTATCGATAGCCGAAATTGATGGAATTCAACTTGGCCACACAATAAAATTTGTATAGATTATTTGTTGTAGATTTTAGAGAATTTTACTCCATGGTTGTTATTTTAGGTAAATTATTGATTTTTCTTATTTTAAATATTTTTTAAAGCTTCATCAAATTATTTATGTGATTTTAAAATTTGATTGAAATTTATTTATAAACGAATAAAGTGGTTGAGAAACATATTTTCGAAGAGGAATTTATATCACAAAGTATATGTTTATTAGCACCAAAAGTGACATAAACAACCAAGAAATTAAGTAGAGAACGAAAAAGAAGAAATACGAATAGAAAATGAGTTAAAACAAGACACCAAACGTTTATGGTGGTTCGGCCAACTAATGCCTACGTCTACTTGAGATTTCTCTTGATTATATTATTGTTTTGCAAGTACAGTTCTTATAGATCGGTACCATTTCACAGATGATTAAAAAGAAATGTGTAATAATTGCAAGGAAGTGAAAAGAACCTTCAAAATGAGCCCCTAGCTTCCTATTTATTACTGTATGTTGTCGAGGTACACTCCTCTACGATATCCATCACTTTCCCACGTCTTGGCATCAATTAAGCATGAGAAAACGTGGCATGCCAACAATTGGGATGGATCAGTACAGATCTCTATGCATGGATCGGTATTAATCCATAAGATAGCTTTATGGATCATTTTCAATGCTTTATGTTGTGGCAACTTGTTGTTAGCTTTGTGTTTTCCATCTTGTTTGCACTATTAGGAGCTTATATTGTAGGATGGATCGGTGAAGGAATGAAGTTCCTGACTTTAAGTATTCATGGAGATCGATGATAACTACATATGATCGATATTCTACGGCTAGGAAAGGGCTGTAAACAACTACATATGGAAGTAGAGGGGTTTTGGAGTTTTTGTGGGGAAGCTCTATGGATCGGTGCTGATCCATAAGGATGGATCGTTGTCGATCCATCAAATATATGGATTTTGGTTTGTTGTTCCTTAAGATGGCCTAGTTTCACTTATGGTCCTGGTTGTACTTACTTTCTAAGCTTGTTTGTGTGGATTTGAAATGGCATTTGGTAAAAGTGGGGATTGGTACCGATCCATAACTTTGCTTGAATGTTGGACTCCCGTTATGGTACCTGAAGCAGCATGGTGTATGGCAACTTTGTGAGGTTGTTTGCATGTTGGTGACCTTATCTCTTGACTATGTTTAGCATCCAAGTTTAGTTGTTATCGTCCTGGATTCTTGCATGATTGGTTCTATCCGTTCGAATATGACCTAGCCAAAGGCTGGATAACACTTTCCCTCCTAAAGCATGCCTTGCGAATGGAAGGTGTGTTTTGATTAGGAACAAATGTCAAATCAATGGAACGTTAATAGTTGAGTTTTCTGTTATCAGCCAATCGAGCTGTGGCGAATCATCCTATTTCTTTGGATTCACCTATAAATCAATGATTATTCCAGATCGTGATAACTTAAGGATTCAAGTCCTTGCTTGAGTGTCAGTTATAGACAATGATTCTGTATTATCTCTAAATTGGTAAGTTGTGGCTTGGGCACGAATCCGGATCATCCCGTGTTCATTTAGGAGTTAGTAGCTACATGTTAAAATCAATTGATCGATTCGATAATCCCCGGCGAATCATTTTAAGGTCAAAAGGCATTCAAAGTCAAAGTATACATCTCAATTTCTCCAGGTCATGCACTCGATGACTGATTCATTTCTTGATAGCTTAAGATCGTTAGTCTAAATCTCAGTCTCTTTTGATTTCTAGTTGAAATCTCGGTCTCTCAAGGTCGTTAGTTGAAATCTCGATCTCTCTGGGTCGTTAGTTAAATATGTTGTCGTTCTGGACCAGTAATTAAGTTTGCAATCTCTACAAATTGTCAATTGAATCCATAGTCGTTCTGGGCCGATAGTTAAGTCTGCGATCTCTCCAAATCATCAATTTAGTCCGTGGTCATTTTGGGCGATAGTTAAGTCCATGGTCTCTCCGGACCGTTAACTGAATCGGTGGCCACTCAGTGCCGGTAATTAATTCCATGGTCCCTTTAGACCCTTATTGAGCCTAATCCGCTCGTTCTTTGACGAGAGGACTCAGCGACCAAGCAAGATCATCCGCTTATGCTTCGACAAGGTGACTTACATTTCATACAAGTCCAATCCACTTGCACTATGGCAAGAGAACTTGCATTTTGCACTCTGATCTCGACTCTTCGATCGGGACTTAACGCGATCAATATCGTACAAGTCCATTCACTTGCTCTTCGACGAGGGAACTTTCACCCTGCCCTTTGTCCCCATCTCTCCAGTCGAGACTTAATACGATAAATATCATACAAGTCCGTCCACTTACCCTCCGATATAGGAACTTGTACCTTGTGGTATCAGTTCGTCTCTCCGGTCGGGACTACTTAAATCAATATCGGTCATCACATTCATATCGATTTGAATAATAAGGGATCCATCCACTGGATTCGAATTCAAACATTAACAAACATCATGCTAACGACCCCATCGGGCGTTATATCCTAGCATCCAACTTAGAGCATGCCTACGGACAGATCGAGATCCCACATACAATTAAGTGGCTTGACTATAATATTGCATCATTTATTGAAAGCAAAAATAGAGTGCGAGAACCAAACCCGATCCCCTTCCATCCCAATCAAGAGATGACTATCATCGACCTTGATCCAAGATCGTTTCCATTCACTGTAGATGATGGCTGCTCCTATTCCACCATCGCTGCTCGGTATATCACATACCACTCTAACCGGTTGTTTTTGACCTATTCCTCGATCAGATCATGCAATTTCCTACAATCATTTATGTTACATGCATCTAGCTCATGGAATAGGTGGTACTTTTTGAACATCCTTTCACGGTCAGTGGGGTCTCTCCTTGTTGGTTTTGGTAGGGGATTTGTCCCTTATGTCAAGGTAAACCCGCTCCGAGGTTTCATTCAAATCCATGTAAGAAATGAATTTCGGTTCTCTTCTTTGCCACTTTGATCCTTCAAAACTATCTTCCATCTTTCTTTTTCCTTTATCCTTAATAAATCCTGCTCCTCACGGTCCTCTGCATCCACAGCATTAATTTCTTCCTTTTCATCTTCAGCATCCTCCTAATGCAGGTATCTTTCAGCCTCATGACAAAAATCTACGAGGTCCATCAAATCCTAAGTAACCTTAAAATCCATCTTACTAACCACTCAAACTACCACCATTAGAACCACTGGTGGATCTGGCCTATCAACCTCACGTTGGTTGCCGCATTAAACCATATCAAAAATCTCCTAAACGACTCTCTGGTCTTTGTTTCACACTCGATAGCATCATTACATTTTTGGGTCGTGAAATATAGACCTGGAATTGCTTCGTGAATTTATCCACCAATTTAGCCTATGAGCTAATGGAACTATTATTCAGCTGTCTAAACCATAACGTCACCAAATTTGTTAGATACAAATGGAAACATTGTCCCATCACTTCTTCGGTTCACCTAACACCTCCATATATGTACCCAATCAAATGAACTATTGGATCCGTCTTTCCATTAGCTTGAAATCGGGCGGATTCCTAGCGTACCGAATGTTCGGAGTGAATGTACTCTTGTTTACATCCTCCAAACCCCGATTAGTAGTTCACCCCTCATTTCTCATCTCACCATCTCGGTAAGTCTATCGTTAACATCTAAAGGAATTCTCAAGTTTGTATTCTTAGCTTGCCTCCTCATTTCCACGAGGGAATTCTGTAACGTACTTCTTCGGTTGTGCACCAAAATTCTAATTCACATTCAAACACTTGGAATTATTTTTCAAACATGCATCATTTCCACCCAATACAACAGTGGACATGCTCCCACGTCCATTCTGCTCCCAGATGCAATTGCTCTGGCTTTAGATCTCTGATTCTGGTTAATAGCTAATCCATTTGTTCTTGTCTGTCCCATTCTTTTAAAAAAATCCTTTCATCGTCTCTTCCAGGCGGATAATAATCCTTCTTGCATTTCCATCATCGTGATCTCCATCTCATCCCTAGTTATGTAAATGGAAGGGGAGTTAGCTCCTAAGGACGATTCTTAGTTATCCCATTGTCGATTTCCTCCAACAACCATTTAACTGGTAGATTGTTTCATCATTTTGAATTTTTTCAAATTCAAGTTACTGAATTCAAGTATTTCTCAGTGAAAGCACCAAAATGTTAGTACCAAAAGTGACATAAAAACCTAAGAAATTAAGTAGAGAATGAAAATAAAAAAAATCTAAATGGAAAATAAGTAAAAAGAAGACACCAAATGTTTATTGTGGTTCATACGACTATTTCTTACGTCCACTTGAGATTGGTATTAATTATATTGTTGTTTTGCAAGTATAGTTCTTACGGATCAGTAACACTCCATGGATGGTTATAAAGAAATATGTAATGATTCCAAGGAAGCAAAAAGATCCTACAAAATGAGCCTCCAGCCTCCTATTTATAGCTATAGGTTACCGAGATACGCTCCTCCATAATTTCCACCACTTTCCCCACATCTTGATGTCAGTTAAGCATGGGAAAACATGGCCACATCAGCAGTTGGGATGTATCAGTACCAATCCATAGGCATATATCGGTACCAATCCATAAGATATTATTATGGATTATTTTCAATGCTTTGTGTTGTGGCAACTTGTTGTTAGCTTCATGTTTTCCATCTTGTTTGCAATTTTAGAGCTTGTTTATGGGCTAATAGGATGGTTCGATTGGGGAATGGAGTTCTTCGCTTTATGTTTTTAAGGAGATCGATGGTAAATGCATGCAACCAATATTCTAAGCCTTGGAAAGGGTTGTGAACTACAAAATATGGAAGTATAGGGATTTTGGAGCTTTTGTGGTGAATCTCTATCTGTACCGATCCATAGGGATGGATTTGTATTGATCTATCACTTAGATGGATTTGGGTTTTGTTTTGTTCCTTGAGATGGCCTGTTTCACTTTGTTATCCTAGTTGTACTTGGTTAATAGGCTTGTTTGTGTGGATTTGAAGTGGAGTTGGGAAAAAGTGGGGATTGTTACCGTTCCATAATTTTGCTTGAACGTTGGACTTCGGTTTTGGAACTTGAAGCAGTATGGTACATGGACCACTTTGGGAGGTTGTTTGCATATTGGCAAGCTTATCTCTTGACAGTGATTGGATTCCAAGTTTAGTGGTTATCATTTTGGATTCCTGCTTGATCGGTTTGATCCATTCGAATATGGCCTGGCCAAGAGGCTGGATAACTATGTTTATTAAATATTATTCATGATATATTTTTCAAAATAGGATGTTTGAGTATGTGAGCCTATTTTGAAGATAAGAAAATTTTGAATATCATTGTATGGTTTTAATAATAATTAATTTTAAAGACTACGAAACAAATTTAAAGTAATATTAGATGATTTTTAATATGAGCTATTAGAAATTTCATATAGTGTGAAGGATTTGAATTATGAATTACAATGAAAAGAATTATTTTTAGATTTACAATTTTTTTTAAAGTATTATTTAGCTGTGGAAGATTATGAAATAGTTATATATAGTTATTTTCGGAGTGAGTTTGGATGTTTGGAAGATATGCATAAAAGGATATTTGATTTTTTTGAATATTTTAAAATATATAAGTAAAGATTAGAAAATGAAATTTTGGTATTTAAATCTTTATTTTTGAAATATATTTTTTAGTTGGAAATAGATATAATTTATTTGATGTGTCCATATATATATATATTAATTATGAATAATAATTAATTACATAAAATTATGTTTGACTTTTTTATAGTGATTTTGATGTTATATATATGTGTATGTATGTAGGTACTCATTTGAATATGTTATTTAAATATTTTCTAAAATTAACCATTTAATATTATTATTATTTCATTTTCGAACTAAAATTAGGATTTTACATATGATTTCAGCATCTTCTAATTTCGATTCTCCTAATACAAATTTCAATATTATGAATGATTCACCGTCGATATAGATTTAATTGGTGATTTTTATCTGACAAGGTGGTGACATCATGTTGTTTGATATTGTGATATTTAATTCTGTGTGACGAGAAATTTGAGTGAATCGAGTTATAATATCGTTTGGGATGAGTCATTCGGTAGTATTTCTCTGGCTATTCTTTAGACTCGTTATATAGAATAATCTGGGGATTGAATGTAGTTTATAAGTAGTAAATAGACATTTGAGTACCACATAGTGGTATGGGACACTTTGTGATATTTATTCTGTTATTCATTGTAAGCAGATGACACTCATGGGACAAGATTTGCACTATGAGATTGTACTTACGTCAAGGTGATGCTTGTAAGTGCAAGCAGGGTAGGTGCCTTTATATTTGTTGATTTTATATGCCACTACCGTGATGTACTCCTTTTATTGCTTTAGAGAGGACTAGATGGCGAGATCCTATCCTAGCGGGTTAATCTTAGGGTCACTCCCTAAATCTGTGACACTGTTGTTGGATATTTTATTTGATGTACATCATAGTATACAGATTAGGTGACCCATTGGATAGCTGCCAGATACTACGAGATTTGGCTTAGGTGACCCATAGGGTATGTGCCCTATAGCCTCTTTTTATATCGTATAGGTAGCAATCTATTACACATTAGAGCAAAGCAGGGTCGTAACAAAGGGACTATGCGTTGATGAGCCACTGATGGATATGTGTCACGATGTCCATCGAGGTAACTAAAGACTATAGAGCAGATCCGGTATGGTGGCCCTGGGCTCTTGGAGCGGACAGATGGCCTTCAGCCCCTCTCCTGGTTCTAATGGAGTGGTGGATTAGCATATACTATTGGTACACCTTACCTAAGTGTAGTTATGGGTTAGGCAATGTAGGGTTAGATGCCCTACACACACACACACACACACACACATATATATATGACTCTAATTGGGACTTCATGTCTGTCATACAGTCAATCTCTGTCATGATTTATTCTGATTTATTCACATATGAGGAAATGAGATTATATCTAGATAGGTATCCAGAGTATAGTGGATTCTCATATCTTTTATTATATCCGACTGATGGATAGATGGCTTATATTTTAAAATTAGATGGTCTATTTTATATTATTTGATGATTTTGGGTTTTGATGATGATTTCTGGATATGTATGATTCAACCATTCAATATTGATTTTGTGATTTTTGATTTGATGTGCTTCTACATATGGGTGATGACATCTTTATGCATGGTTTTTTGATATTTCATGCTATATGACACATTTGGGATTGCATGTGGTACTTTAATTCTATATATATATATATATACACCATGCATACATTAATACATATTTATTGATGTTATGGACATATATTGTATACCCTGCATTCTTGAGTTACCTATGTATATATTAACCCTTAATTTAGAAATAGTCTGACACATGTGTTATTTATATAATACTCAGGTCAATTTGAGTCATTTCAGGTACAGGAAGCATGACCAGTCTTTGTTTGCTGGAAATAGAGGAGACCAGATATTTGATATTATAGATTATCATTTTGCACTATATAGTCACTTGGGTGTAAATCATTGTGATGTATTTTGGATAGGCATTGTATGTTGTATATTATATATTATCACTTCGATTGGCTCTGTGATCTCTGATATTTATGATATATTGTGTATTGTTCTGTCCTGGAGGCACACATGCATTTATTGTTTTGTGCCGATATTGTGTACGTATAGGTGAGTTATTTGTTTTATGTTTAAACACATACCGGTTTTAGCCTGATGGAATATTCACGTGTGTACCCTATATTTCCTTATTCTTCATATATTCTGATAATATTACTTTATTGTACTCTTGGATAGTATAGGTATAGGGGTAGGGGTGTTACAACTTCATTTAAACTACTAGGCTTACTTTAGCATTTTCTTTTCATGAAATAATATTTATTCTTATTCTTATCCAATTATAAATCAAATATAAATCATATTTATTTCAATCAAAGGATTACGCAACCTAACAAATTTTTATGGAATTTATTTTCCGCAAATTCAGTTATTTTAATTAATTATATCCACGCTACAATAATTTAGCTAGCTTTAATTAAATTAATTTATTAATCCTAAATTGATTTAATTTCCACTTAAAAATTATTTCTTATTCAAATCCTTATTATTCATCCATTATACAATTTTATAAAATATTATTTCCACATTTTAACTCAATTTAGTTTAATTTTTTATTGATTACATTTTAAACCTATTTTTAAAATAAGGTCCAAAATATTTCCATAAATTCTAAACTTTATTAAATATTTCAATCAGTTTTAGTTCAATTAAAATCATCTCAACAAAAAATATCAACATTTCTCAAAATAATAAAATTCATCATTAACAATAAATATTGAGCTCCCAGAATAATTCATTCCATAATTCTTTTTAATTAATTAAATTAATATTATTAATTTTAATTATGTTGATTCTCAACATCGGGTTGTTATATAAATACAATCGATAAATATTGAAATATTCGAATATTAATGTTCATTCATCATCTTAGTTTGTGGATGATAGTTTTGGTCGAATTTATCGCTTATAAATCTTTATTGGTAAAATCCAATTATGTAATTTAAGTGGTACCTTTTGATGATGAATATTTACTTCTCTTCATCGACACTGTACCACTTTAGGATTTACAGAATTTGATTTGGGTTGAAATTCCAATATCATCCATATTCAACTCGGTTAGTCCTTAAACAAAGTCCTTGGATGTGCGATTAAATCCTCACTATAGCCCCGTAAAATTCCCACTAGAGACCATAGCGCTCTTCAACCGCTATGCTATTTTAATTTAGCACTATTAAAAAGTAGATCTGCTTTAAGACCCGTTATTTTCCGCTACACCCACTAAATTAAGGAATTTTAGCACCCGCTTTAACAACATTGATATAAAAAGGTTAACGTGAATGGTTCACTTTTAAAAAAATCAATAAAGGTAGGGTAATGGCCTAACCTTAAGGCATAAGGGCTCAATATAAGTTAGAAATCTACTGCAATCACCAAATCCACTCTACATAAATCATGATATTCTTCAGTATTATTATATAAAATTAAGTAATATTTATTTTTCCTACACAACTGATGTGAGAATGAGAATAAATTAACATTAAATATTTTATTTTATATATAGTGAAACTTTTTGCACTTCCGCTATTTTCTATTGTATTCCCGCTATAACTTTTTGCATCTCTAACGCTATAGAACCACTAAGCGCTTTAACTACACAAGCCATTGGCTCAATAATAACATTTATTATTAACTACACTGCTCTAGCGAAACATCCTGATGAGTTCACTACAGTTAACCATCATACTAACTTCATATAACCGAGGAGGTGAATTCTCCGATGAATAGTGTTTTACTTCCAATGCTTCAACTCAGACCCAACTATTGTCGTTTGATGGACGTCATGGCAGATTTAACTATAATCAAAGTGGATTATTCACATTGAAGTTCAAAAATATTTCAAGTTGAGAGAACTGTGTAATATCATCACTTCGACTTTTTTGTTTGACCTTAGTTATTACTAACCAATGGAAAACTCTCGGGTGAGTCATTCCATGGTTATCTAATAACTATCAGTTTGTAAACCTTATGTGCCCCCAATCAGCCATAAGTAATACACTTTCCAACATTTGGAGAGCATTATGTACTCATGTCTTAACAGATATATCGAATCCTTTCTCAAAACATCTTGATTAGGAATATTTAATATGTTATTTTGTTTTGTGATAATCTTCTCATGATTACAACTTCTTGTAGTTACTATCACATAACATATCATTTAAGAATTTTCTATTTTAATATATTTTAAATTAATTTTTTTAATTATCACTATATAAAAAAGTATATAATTAAAATAAAATACCTTATTACGATCAGGATTGGCTATAGAATTAGATATATGTAAAAAATTACATGATTTCCATCTGGACATACCCCTAACTCTTTCACTAATTACAATTACCTCTCGGGCATAGCCTTAACTCTATCTAGAGCTCAGGAATTGATCAAATAGTTTAGAATGTTTGTGTTGAAATTTTCAATTAATCAAATTGTTTCAAATAGAATAATTATTTAAAAGGTTTTTAAAGGAATAATAATTATGGTGAGACTATGATACATATATAAAATTATTACAACGATAACTAACCAATATATAAAATTAGCAACAATATGTACCTTTTAAAGATGATGCCTTTAAACACACCTAGATTAGTGAACCTACTAGACTCTTAAGAATCCATCACCTAATCGTACAACGATTAAATATACCATAATCTTTTACTGATTTGATGTATTTTGTGCTTAGTAATTTTGGCCATAAGGAAGGAGAGGGTTATAGCCTTAGTAGGAAGAAAACAGAGAACCACCCAAATGAATGATCATGGTTTAATTTATGTAGAGGATGGATGGGAGAAAACTTCTCCACCTTTTACTTCTCTTTTTTTACGAAACCATCTAAGATGTAGGTCTAAAATTCAAACTCCTTTATTATTCTACCATCATCGACCATGTATTGGACCAACTCATTTGTCAACTAATTGTATTCAAATCATTTTTTAGCAAGGCTAACCGGCTTTATAGTGGGCCAAGCCACTATATTAAAAAAATGAATATAGGTGTTCTACACATGCACAGAATAGCTATGATGATTTCATAATAGCCACATCACTAAATAATAAAATACAGCATGCCTAAACTACTAATGACCACGACTATCATATTTAAATATGCATCGATACGATATAACAATACGCACATATATAATTTTATATACACACCAAATTTATTACTAATGGAACCGAAAAAATTACTAGCAGCATGAAGAACACAAAATATGTAAATAATTAATATTATTTAAACATTAATTAATTTATAACATTTATAAATCTATTAAATCATGCGGTATTTTAGTGAATTCGCTAAAATAGTTGTGTGACTCTTGGTGTAAATTCAGTCGGCAATTAATATCGGACTATTTAAATATTAATGTCCACTCATCATATTAGCTAGTAGAGTGACAGTTAGCATATTTAATATTAGCTAGTAGAGTGACAGTTAGCATATTTATCACCTATATGTCTTTATCGGTAAAATATAATTTTATGATTTAAGATGTACCTTTTGGTAATGATTATCAACATCAATTCTCTTCATTAATACTAAATCACTTTAGGATTATGAAATTTGGTTATAGTCAAAATTCCAGTGTCATCCACATTCAACTCGATTAGTCTTTAAATAAAGTCTTTGGTTTAATAATAACATTGATCATTAAATGTATGCTCTAAATGGAGACTTTGACTTTGAGTTGGCTACAGCTAATCATTACACTAACTATATATAAATAAGGAGATGAGTTCTCCATTAAATAGTGTTTCACTTCCAAGGCTACAAAACCGACCCAAGTATAGTCGTTTGATGGATGTCAAGCCACAATTTAACTATGATCAAGTGGAGTACCCCATTAAAGTTCAACTATATTTCCAAGTGGAAAGAACTAGGTATTACTGTTAATTTGAGATGTTATGTTTCACCTTAGTTATTATTAACCAACGGAAAACTCTCAAATGAGTCGTTTCACGGTTATCCAACAACTAACAATACGTAGTCCCTTGTTGCCCCAGTAGTCATGAGTAATACACTTCCTAACATTTGAAGCATAATGTACTCGATCTTAGCAAATGTATCGATATCCTTTCTCGAAAGTGTCCAGACTATTTAAAATAATATGTCATTTTATTTTGTGATAATTTTCTCATGATTACAAATCCTCGTAATTATGATCACATAGCATATCATTTTAGGATTTTCTATTTAATATATTTTAAATTATTTTGTTTAACCATCAATATATATAATAAAGTATATAATAAAAATTAAATACCTTTGTTATGAACAAGATTGTTACATAGATAGATAAATGTAAAAAAAATACATAATTTCCACTAAAGCATACCCCTTAGACTTTCATAAATTATATAATTACCTCTATGGCATACATTTAACTCTGTCAGGAGTTCAACAAATTAATCAAATTGTTTATAATGTTTGATTTTAAACTTATCGATTGACTAAATTATTTCAAACAAAATAATTATTCAAAAGGTATTTAATGGAATAATAATTATGGTTAGGCTATAATACATATATAAAATGCTAGAACGATAAACAACTAACATATTAATTTAAATTGGAATATTTACCCTTTAAAGATGATGCCTTTGAACACGCCTAAATTAGTGAACTATCTAGAGACAGATAACATCCCATACTTGGAGGACCAAAACTAACAGTTATGGATGTTGCAGTCATCCATAGTTATTAATTCTCGACGACCAAACGTGTTAATGTTAGATACATTGATATAACATAAACACATGAATATGAAAAAAAATTAAACTCATAAAACAACTTTCTCATTCCACTTCAAATCATATTTCCAATTTATTAAATAATCCCAATTTCGTAAACACGTTCAAAGAAATATAATTATTACAAAATACACCAAGAGCGACATATGAAGATGCCTCCTTGGATGATCAGAGTTTAAACATAGGCAATTAAAAAACTTTTCCATTACAACCAGAATACAGGAGAATCAAGCAGAAAAAACTCCTAATAGCTAGCTTGCCTCCTGCATGTCCCCAGAAGCTTATTCGTCGAAAGGAGAACCTAAAAAGCTTAACTCTCAAACTACTCAAATTAATTGAGCACTCAAGAGTTTGAGGGGGAAATATAAACTTTGAGTCAGACAAAAAGTATGGTATGAATAATAACCTACCATCTCGAACCATATAGATATCTAGTGAGACCACGTTGCTTAGCGGAACGGTTTTTCTCATCACTGGTATATTAACTCAATTTATAACAACCATATATTGCGCACCTGCATCCACAATTGTTAAAACATAATAATAAAAGGCATTGTGATGATATGCAAACATGCAATATGTCCTGGATTTCCCATTCCCCTTTATCTAACTATCTGTCTCAAATTGTAGTTTCTAAGGTCACTATTAACCAATTAGTTCTCATGGACTGACTAATCACCTATTAATTCTTCATGGAACTTTTATCCACTTTCATAGTTTTCATGGGATCAATATGAACCTATTGGTTTCTACCAATACTATCATCCAATCATAATTTTCATGGGACCTCTATGAACTTATTAGTATCTACCAATAACTTTCTCCAATCATAGTTTTCATGGGCTTACTATGAACCTATTGTCTCCAAGAACTTCTCTCATGCTATAGCTTTCATGGAATCACTATGAACCTATTTATCACTTCAATAACTTGTCCGGACATAGTTTTCATGAGATCACTAAGAACCTATTGGCCCCCGCCAACAACAATCTCCATACATAGTTTTCATGGGCTTACTAAGAACCTGTCTAACCAATGATCCTTTGATCAGTCTTTAGGCATCATATGTTTTGGTACGCCTGACCCCTTGGATTCAATCCTACTCATACAGGAGTTAACTCATTAGATATTCACTATTGGCTCAACCAAGCTGGTCACTCTGCCCTTAACTCCCGAAAATGTAGTTATGGGTCAATATAAAGTGAATATGTTCATAGAAGAAGCATATATGATAGCTGATCATAACATAATAATATAAACATCTATAGTTTAATTTCCTTATAATTATTTTTCAAATGAAATATGGTTAATTCCTTTAACCTATTATCATTAGTAAGGAAAGCTTCTTCAAAACACCAAAGTTAATTGCCATTTCAAAACTCTTTTATATTGCCATTGATTTATTTTTAAAAATAAGATAGGGTTTCTTGTTTGAAAACTAAGGCTTTCAAAACCTTAGACCTTCTCTTCCGAAATCATTAAGCTTATACCTATCGAAAGTATTCAAATCTTACTTAGAACATTCCTTTCAAAACCATTAAAGATATACCTTTCGAAACACTTAAAGCTTACCTTTCGTAACAATTAAAACTTACTTTTCGAAGGTACTCAGTTCAAATAAAATTAATGGAAGTATAGCTTCAAACCCATTTAAGAGTATCTCTCTTTTGAAATCATTGAGTTTAACACTAAATATAACTCCCGGGTCAAAGAAAACAAAGGTGAGTAACCCTTTCGAAAGCATTGAGGTTCAAATAAAAGAATAGAGGAAAAGGATAGCTTCAAAACAACCTTTTCGAAAGCATTGATAAAAGAGGCAACAAGAACCCTTTCGAAATCACAGGGAAGACGGCTTCAAATTTTACAAGGGCGAAAGCTTCCCTTTCTAAATCATTGACTTAAAGTTATAAAGAAAGCAGCATTTAATAATTCGAAAGGCATGAATGCAGCGTCTAGTTTTGTATAGGTTCAAAAGCAGCACCTATTCGAAAGCTCCTTTTTGAAAACTAAATAAGTGGCAACTCATTCGAAAGCTCCTTTTAAAAAAATAAATACGTGGAAACTCATTAGAAAGATCCTTTTTAAAACAAAGGCAAGCGACAATCCATTTGAAAGCTATGTAAAAGTACTTCAACCCCTTCGAAAGCTTTCCTTCGACACAGTCCCCTCCTTTCTTTAATCCACTACATATGAATGGCTTTATACCATGTGTATTGGTTTCGAATGGATTTATTGGCAGAAGTATGTTGACGAAAGGTAGCAAATGGAAGTGGCAAAGTGGTAAATTATGTTAAAACTAATTTTATGCCTTACAAAGTAACTTCTTTTCAACTGACTTGCCAATTTTTCAAAATATAATTGGTTGCCATTTCTTTATCAAAAATCCATTTTCTGAAAAGGCTGCCAAATTTGGTAATTTAAAGGTGAAATTATTTTAGCAAATAAGCCATTCCCTACCATAAAAAATTTAAATATGTAAGTCTTCAACTTAAATAATTTAATAAAAATATTAAACACTTAGGAAAAATCCCTAAAAATCTTATAATTCACTTTTAATTTGTTCTCTAACATATATATAAATTTCAGACCCGAAGTCCTTTAGATAATTGTCGTAATAACTTTTAAAACCAAATTATCCATTTCTTCCATTCAAAATTCATAATAAATTGTCCATAACTTGGAATATTATGAAAATGTAAACCCATCTCCAAAATAAGGTTTTACCTAACATATTTAATTGTTATGGCATTCGAAACACGTTTATACGATTTTAACCTTAAGATCGAATTATACCTTTACATACAAATCCTTGTTTAAATCAAATGGCATATAATCAAAGCATATCTTCATTCAATCCATCCAAAAGGTTTTAAAAGCTTAAACCCAAAATTTAAAATGTTCGTTAAACATATATGAGATGGTTTAGATTATTATTCACCTTGTTTGGAAAAGGAACTTAGATTTGCTCTTGCTTAATTCTTCATTGCTTGAATCTTTAGCTTCTAATTTATTTTTATCCCCTTTTCCCCTAGGGTTATGGCCAGCCTTAAACTCCTTTTGTTTAATTTTTTTTATGAATGTATGAATGAAAATGAGGTAAGGGTTTAGGGGTTACGGGGTTATGGTATATGGCTATTCCTCATACTGCCCTTGCCTTACATAATTTAGTTTACATCTTATAAACCATTCTTATGAATTTACTTATGAGCCATTTTATAAACCCATTTAATTAAGGCATGACCCTAATTAGTTTTCAAATCTCAGTTCTCTTATCACTCTACTCTCTATATTATTTTATTTAATTTATCTAATTAAATCTCCTAAATAATGTTATTAAATATTAAGGAAGTTATAAGCTCCTCTCCTTAAAGAATTTCGTCCTAGAAATTCAACAAGGGCTAAATATTGATCATAGCAATTATCTATAACATCTCCTAACTATCATACTATCCTACTTGACTAGAAAAAAGTCTATATCAAGAAAATATAGACCATACCCTTACAACAGATCTGGATAAGTATCTCTAACCCTATCTTCTGTCTCCCAAGTGCCATCCTTCTTGTTGTCACCCCGCTGAACTTTCACCAACTTCACTTTCTTATTTCTTAACTTCTTCTCATCTCTAGCTACAACCCAAACTTGTTACCTAAATAAGGTCAGATCTGGTTCTACTATTAAGTTTTTCAATGCAGTTGGAGGAATAGTAGTCTCTGGATCATGCACACACTTACGAAGATGAGACACATGAAACACATTATGGACACCTGCCAAACTGCTTGGCAACTCTACTTTATATGCGAGCTCTCCAACCCTATCTATAACTGGGAATGGTCCAACATATCTCGATGCCAGTTTCCCTGACTTTCTGAATCGTATCATAATCTTCGTCGGTGGTAATTTAATGAAAACCCTATCCATAACTGAGAACTCGAAATCTTTACGCCTCTTATCTGCATAACTCTTTTGTCTATATTGAGCATCCTTCATCCTACCTCAGATCAACTCAATCTTTTCTGTTGCCTCTCTTACCAGATCTGGACCAAAGACTAACTTATCTCTAATTTCCAACCAACATGCTGGTGACTTGCATGGACTCTTATACAAAGCTTCAAAAGGTGTCATTCCTATACTAGTTCGATAACTATTATTATAGGAAAACTCGACCAAATGTAGGTGATCTTCCTAAGATCCACCAAAATCTTGCATACAAGCTCTTAATAAATCCTCAAGTACCTTATTAACTCTCTCTATCCGCCTATTTGTCTGAGGGTGATACGCAGTACTCATTTTAAGCCTAGCACCTAACACATCCTGCAGGCTTTTCTAGAATTTGCTAGTTTATAAAGTATCTCTGTCACTTACAGTACTATTAGGAAGTTTATGCAGTCTAACTATGCTCTTTATAAATAATGTAGCTAAAACAGGTGTCGTCCTGGTTGACTTAACTAGAATGAAATGGGCACTCTTGGTCGATCTATCCACTGCAACCCATATACATTCATTTCCTCATTCGACCTTGGCAACCCATCTATAAAATCCATGGATATCGAATAACATTTCCAAACTGGTATCTCTAAAGGTTGAAGAAACCCACTCGGGTTTTTATTTTTTGGCCTTCACTTATTAACAGTTCACACACTGCTATACCATAAGCCAACATCCTTCTTCATACCTTTTTAGCAGAAATTCCTCTTCATGTCCTTACACATCTTTGTTCCCTCATGATGAATCGTAAATTTGGATCGATGACATTCGCTAAGAACTTCTCTCCTCAAGTCCTCAACATTTGGAACACAAAACCGTCCTTTCTTTCTGAACCATCCCCACTGGTTAAGGTTAAAATCTTTTAGATCATCAATCTTTGATCCTACCTCTAGCCTTCTAATCTTCTCGGTTTACAATGGGTCTTCTTTCTGCTTAGAAGCAATCTTTTCGATCAGAATTAGTCGAACGTTCAAGCAGGATAACATGGCAGTGCTTTGACTAGAACTAACAATCGATCTTAAGTGCACACTACAAGTAGTCAAAGCCTCTAGGTCCTTTTATTCCGTTAACATAGCTAACACCACATGTTTTCAGCTAACAGCATCCGCTACTTTATTTCTTTTTCCAGGTGTATACTCTATACCAAAATCATTAGCTGCTAAAAACTCCAACCACCTCTGTTGTCTCATATTCAACTCCTTATGAGAGAATAAAATACCTCGAGGAGTCATGATATGTGTATAACTCAAATCTCTCACCTAAGAGATAATGTCTATCTAGTTTCATTACGAAGATCACCACTGCCAACTCTAAATCACGAGTAAGATATCTCACTTCATGTGGTCTAAGCTATCGTGAAGCATAAGCAATAACTTTACCTTTCTACATTAACACAGCTCGTAACCTAGTTCCACATGAATTTGTATATACCACTAACCCTTGATTCCCATCTGGAACTACTAGTACAGATGCATTAGTTAACAAATGTCTTAACTTAAGAAATGCTTCCTCACATTTGTCCAACCAAATAAACCTTACGTCCTTCTTGGGTAGCTTAGTTAAAGGCACTGCGATCCACGAGAAATCCTTAATGAATCTTTGGTAATATTCTGCAAGTCTAAGAAAACTTTTGATCTCAGTCACCATCTCTAGTCTCTTCCATTTGTTAACACCTTCAATTTTATCAGGATCTACTGACGAACCCTTCTTTGAGACCATCTGACCAAGAAATTTAACATCTTTCTCCCAGAAATGACACTTCGAAAACTTCTCTTTTAGTTGATGCTGCTTTAGTGTCTCAAGCACTACTCTAAGATGAACTTCATGCTCTCTTCCATCCTTAGAGTGTATTAAAAATGTCATCTATGAATACCAATACAAACATATCCAAGTTCTCTCGAAAATATCGTTTCATCAAATCCACAAAGAAAGTTGATGCATTAGTTAACTGGAAATGGCATTACTAACCACTTGTATGAACCATACCTAGTTTGAAACACCGTCAACAGAATACTGTCCTCTGCCGCTCTTAGCTGATGGAACCTGGTTGTCAAATCTAGTTGGGAAAATACTTTAGCTCCACTCAATTGATCAAATAAATCATCGATTTTTGGCAAAGGATACTTATTCTTAATCATCTTCTCATTTGACTTACGATAATCGATACACATCCTTAACGATTTATCTGATTTCTTTACGAACACTCTGGCCGCTCCCCATGGTGAACTACATGGTCTAATGAAATTCTTCCCTACTAAGTCCACTAGTTGCACCTTCAATTCCTTCGTCTTGGTCGGTATCATCCGGCTAGGTGGCCTACTTACAGGTTTTTCTCCCAGCACAAGATCTATATGAAACTCAATGGCTCGTTTCGGTGGTAGACCTGTGATTGGCTCAAAAATGTCCGCAAACTCTCTTGCTACCAAAACCTGATTCAACTCTTTTTCTACTTCCATAGTACTCGACAAAGCACAAGCACTTCGATCTGAATTCTCTATTGAGTATATAATTCAGTTATGACTATTACCATGCCTTATCGATATTTCCTTATCTTGGCAAAATATCCTAGCATCGTACCTTTCTAACCAATCCATACCCAAAATGATCCTGAAGCCTACAAAATAAAAAATATACAAATTGCATGCAAACTTGTGACCTAACAACTCAAGTTCTAACTGGTCACATCTCACTCCTAGAGTTGCATACCCTCTTATCGAATTCACAAACCTTAAGGAAATAATAAGGTATGAGAGTTATAAACATAACATATCTACCAAACACTGAGATATAAATGAATGTGATGCACCGGTATCAAATAGTACCCTAACCGGTATACTATGAATCAAAAGCTTACCTTCCATCACAGTCTTTCACTTCTTAGCAGCGGTTGGTCTAGCAGACGATGGTCCTACAGCAAAGACCTTTCTCTTATCTGCTTTGACCGGTTCTAGACACTGATTCTTATAATGCCAAATCTGGTCACAGTTGAAGCACTTCACTCCCTTCTTATCTACGACCTTCTTCCCTTTTCCAGTTCGACTTTCTGAGCATAATGTCCCTTCTTATCACATTTAAAGAAAACTAGATTACCATTTGCCTTCTTGGCAGCTCCTCCCTCTTGGGTTAATTTCTTCTTGAAGAATATCCTCTTCTTGCTCTAAAAACCCTAGGTTTTAACCAGCTTCTCCTTCCCATAAGTAGAAAGCATCTCTTCATTCCGGATTGCCATCTCCACCACAACTGTACTTGGATCACCGAGGTTTGGCATAGTTACTATAGCATCCTTAAGTCTTAACTCTCGAATAAACCTCTCGTTCCTTTTAATAACGGTGTCGATAGTAGCATATCTGTACTTGGACAACTCATCAAACTTCGTAGCATACTCAATCATCGACATCTCACCTTGCACTAAGTTCGGGAACTTTCTTAGCAATACTGACTTGGAAATTTCAGACAAAAACCTCTTTTCAAATCTCCTACAAAACTCTATCCAAGTCAACTCTTCCTCGGGAACTCCAATGGTAAAACTATTCCACCAATGAAGGGCTAGTTCCTGCAACTATCTAGCAGTGAGTCTCCTCTTCTTCACATCATTGAATCCCAAGTCAGTGAAGATCCTTTCACAATGCAATAAACAGGTTTCCACTTCAACAACATCCTTTGTTCCTAAAAATGGCTTCCCACCAAGAGTGGTATAATCCTTTCACAACTTGGCATAGTTATTGCCAACTGAGGCCATGGGTTAAGGTCCTGCAACATTCACAGCATTTCCCACTGCTACTCCTGCAGCTTCTGCAGCTTGCATCAAATAGACAAAGAACTGATACATTATCCCCATATCTACTAGCAAGGTTCCAGCACCTACGTTGACATTTGCATTTGGATGAGTGCTTGCCTATCCACCCGGGTTCCTCTTGATATTGGATTGAGCATTTCCATTGGTTGCAGTGCTTCCTCCATTTAGATTTCCTCTTCCATTTTCTGCCTCCACATCTTCCTTTCTCGTAAATCTACATACGAGTAAGAGACAGAAGAACAACGTAAGAGAGAGGGGAGTACGTACTCATAGATATATATACACACACACAACAAATACAAGTACGTAATTATAGCGTTAACCCAACCTCGGTCTCATTTTCTGATTCATTGGATTATGTTTTGAAAAGCTTTTAGGTTTACATTTCTTTTTAAATTTGCATAAACCTATGCACCGATACCAACTTGTAACATCCCTCACTTGGATGCCCAAAACTAATGGCTATGGATGCTGCGGTCATCCATAGTTATTAATTCCCGGTGACCAAATGCAGTAATGTTAGATACATTGATATAACAGAAATGCATGAATATGCAAAAAAATCAAACTCATAAAACAACTTTCTTATTCCACTTCAAATCATATTTTAAATTCATTAGATAATCCCAATTTCTTAAACCACACTCAAAGGAATATAATTATTACAAAATACGCCAAGAGCGACATATGAAGATGCCTCCTGGGATGATAGGAGTTTAAACATAGGCAATTAGAAATCTTTGCCATTACAACCAAAATGCAGTGAAATCAAACAGAAAGAACTCCTCATGGCTAGCTTGACTCCTGCACATCTCCGAAAGCTTATTCATCTAAAGGAGAACTTGAAAACCTTAATTCTAAAACCACTCAAGATTAATTGAGCACCCGAGAGTTTAAGTGAAAAACATAAACTTTGTGTCAGACAAAAAGTCTGGTATGAATAATAACATACCATCTCGAACCATATAGATATCTAATGAGACCATGCCGCTTAGCGGAACGGGTTTACCCTTTACTAGTATCTTAACTCAATTTATAATAACCATATATTGTGCACGTGCATCCACAGTTGTTAAAGCATAACATAATAAAAGTCATTATTATGATATGAAAACATGCAATATGTCCTGGATTTCTCATCCCCCTTTATCTGACTATCTGTTTCAAATTATAGTTTCTAGGGTCACTATTAACCTATTAGTTTTCATAGGCTGACTAATAAACTATTAATTCTTCATGGAATTCCTATCCACTTTAATAGTTTTCATGAGGTCACTATGAACCTATTGGTTTCTACCAATATTATATCCAATTATAGTTACCTTGGGATCACTATGAACCTATTGGTATCTACCAATAACTTTCTCCAATCATAGTTTTCATAGGCTTGCAAGGAACCTATTGGATTCTCCAATAAATTCTCTCATGTCATGGTTTTCGTAGGATCACTATGAACCTATTGATCACTTCAATAACTTGTCTGGACATAGTATTCATGGGATCACTAAGAACCTATTGGCCCCTGCCAATAACTATCTCTTTCATAGGCTTACTAAGAACCTGTCTTACCAATAATCCTTTGATAAATCTTTGGACATCCTAAGTTCTGGTCTGCCTGAACTCATGGATGCATTTCTACTTACACAGGAGTTAACTCATTAGATATTCGCTATCGAGTCAACCTAGCCAGTTTCTCTACTTAACACCCTAAAATGCAATTATGGGTCAATATAAATTGAATATGTTCAAAGAAGAAGCATACATGATAGTTGATCATAACATAATAATACAAATATCTATTGTTTAATTTCCTTGTAATCATTTTTCAAATGAAATATGGTTAATACTTTAACCTATTATCTTCAGCAAGGAAAGCTTCTTAAAAACACCAAAATTAAATGCCATTTCAAAACTCATTCATATTGCCATGGATTTACTTCTAAAAATTGAGATGGGGTTTCTTGTTTGAAAACTAAGGCTTTCAAAACCTTAGACATTCTCTTCCGAAATCATTGAAAATATAACTTTCGAAAGTATTCAAACCTTACTTAGAACTTTCCTTTCGAAACCAATTAAGATAAACCTTTTGAAACACTTAAAGCTTACCTTTCAAAACAATTAATGCTTACTTTTCGAAGGTACTTAGTTCAAGTAAATTTAATGGAAGTATAGCTTCGAAACTATTTAAGAGTATCTCATTTGAAATCACTGAGTTTAACATTAAACATAACTTCCGAGTCAAAGAAAACAAAGGTGAAAGTAATTCTTTCAGAAGCATTGAGCTTCAAATAAAAAAATTTAGGGAAAAGGATAGCTTTGAAACCACCCTTTCGAAAGCATTGATGAAAATAGCTACATGAACCCTTTTGAAAGCATAGGGAAGGCGGCTTCAAATTTAACAAGGGCAAAAGCTTCCCTTTTCAAAAGCATTGAATTAAAGTTATAAAGAAAGCGGCTTTTAACTAATTCGAAAGGCATGAATGCGAAAGCTAGGTTTCGAATAGGTTCAAAAGTGGCTACCCATTCGAAAGCTCCTTTCTGGAAAAATAAATATGGGGCAACTCATTTAAAAGCTCCTTGTTGAAAACTAAATATGCGGCAGTTCATTCAAAAGCTCCTTTTTAAAACAAGAGCAAGTGGTAAGCCATTCGAAATCTATTTAAAAGTACTAAAACCCCTTCAAAAGTTTGCCTCAACAGAGTCCCCTCCGCCTTTCTCCAATCCACTACATATCAATGGCTTGATACCATGTGTATTAGTTTCGAATGGATTTATTGGTAGAAGTACGTTGATGAAAGGTAGCAGTTGGAAGTGGCGAAGTGGTAAATTATGTACAAACTGATTTTATGCCTTACAAAGTAACTTCTTTTCAACTAACTTGTCGATTTTTCAAAATATGATTGGTTGCCATTTCTTTATTAAAAATCATTTTTCTAAATATGCTTCCGAATCAATAATTTAAAATTGAAATTATTTTCATAAATAAGCCATTCCCTACCATAAAACATTTAAACATTTAAGTACTTCAACTTAAATAATTTAATAACAATATTAAAACATGTAGGAAAAAACCCTAAAAGTCATCATAATTCACTTTTAATTTGTTCTCTAACATATATAAATTTCATACCCAAAGTCCTTTATATAATTTCCATAATAACTTTTAACCCCAAATTATCCATTTCTTCCATTCAAAGTTCATTATAAACTATCCATAACTTGGAATATTATGAAAATTTAAACTCATCTCCAAAATAATGTTTTACCTAACATATTTAATCATCATGGAATTGGAAACCCATTTATATGACTTTAACCTTAAAATCAAATTATACCTTTACATAAAAATCCTTGTTTAAATTGAACATGGCATATAATTGAAGCATATCATCATGCAATCCATACAAACGGTTTTAAAAGCTTAAACCCAAAATTTAATATATTCAATAAGCAGAGATGGTTTAGATTATTATTCACCTTGTTTGGATAAGGAACTTGAGATTTGTTCTTTGTTAATTCTTCTTTGCTTGAATCCTTAGCTAGTAATTGATTTTCATCCCCTTTTCCCCTAGGGTTATAGTTGGCCTTAATATCCTTTTGTTTATATTCTTGTTTTGTGAACATATGAATGAAAATGAGGTAAAGGTTTAGGGGTTATGTAGTTATGGTATACGTTTATTCTCCATATTGCCCTTGCCTTACTTAATTTAGTTTTCATCTTATAAACCATTCTTATAAATTTAATTATGAGCCATTTTATAAATCCAAATAATTAAGGCACACCCTAATTAGTTTTCAAATCTCAATTTCCTTATCACTCTGTTCTCTACATTATCCTATTTAATTTATCTAACTAAATGTCCTGAATAATGTTATTAAAAATTAGGGGTGTTACAAGAGATAATAATCAATCATCTTGATTGTACAACAATTGAATATACCATTGTCTTTTATTTATTTGATCTATTCTTTGCTAAATATTTTTGGCCAAGAAGAGGGAGAGGGTTATAAATGTAGCTTTAGTAGGAAGAAAAGAGAGAACTACTCAAATTAACGAGCATGGTTTGATTTATGTAGAGGATGAAAGGGAGAAAATTTCTCCATTTTTACTCCTCCTCCTATTACCAAACCATCTTAGATTTAGATCTAAAATTCAAACTTCTTTATTCATCTACCATTATTGACCATGCACTTAATCCTTTATGGGCTAATAAATCTCAAAACCCATTCGTCACCTAAGTGTATTCAGATCATATTTAATTATGCATTGATATCATATACGGATACGCATATACATAAATTTTATACACACGAAAAATTAATTACTAATGGAACATAAAAAATTACTAGTAACACCAAGAACATAAAATATGAAAATAATTAATATTTTATAAATATTAATTAATTTAATTACTTTATAACATTGGTAAATTGATACGTGTGATATTTTAATGAATTCGCTAACACGGTTGTGTGACTCATTGGTGTAAATTCAATCAGCAATTAATATTGAATTATTCAAATGTTAATGTTCACTTGCGACCTTAGCTCATGGAGTGATAGTTTGGCCAAATTTATCACTTGTACATTTTTATCAGTGAAATATAATTTTACGATTTAAGCGGTACCTTTTAGTAACGATCATTTACCCTAATTCTCTTCATCAACACTATATCACTTTAGGATGATGAAATTTGGTTTTGGTCAGAATTCCAATATCATCCACATTTAACTTGGTTAGTCCTTAAACAAAGTATTTTGCTTAATAATAAATTTTAATAATAAACATATGATCCAACTAGAGACTTTGACTTTAGGATGACTACAGTTAATATAACACCCCCATCTTTATACCTATGCTATCCAAGAGTATTACTAGGTAATACTTTTGGATAATACAAAGAATAAGGTGATATACGGTACACATATGAATATTCTCTTGGGCTAACATTGGTATATATTTAAACATTGAATATAAATCACCAACAAACGTACACAGTATCAGCACAAAACAAGACATATGTGCCTTAACAATAGAATAATACGTAATAAACAATAGATAGCAGAGAACATATAGTCAATCGCATCGATAATATATAATACTAATAGTACAAAATATATCATATCTAATGTATGGTATATGTCCAATATACATCATAGGAAAATACTTACAAAAGGCAATACTATACAAGATAATAAGCACTATAATATATATACTAGCCTACTCTAAGCCTAAGACACAAGCTGGTCATGTTGTCTGTAACGATCCCGAATTTTTATTAAGTTTAAATGAACAATTAATTTAATTTTTGATAAAAAATTGTGAAATTAATTAGCTAATCGATTTGAGTTTTTCCAAAGGTCAAATAAAATATGTTATTTATTAATAAAGAGATAGTTTCTTTTATAAATTGTTTTAATTTAATAATGAGTTATTTTTAAACAATGTTATTAATGTAATGTTTTTACAAATGGATTTTTTATGTAAAATAGAAATGGTTGTTTCAAATTTATTTATTTATATATATGTGTGTGTGTGTGTGTATTTTGCAAAGAAACTATGGTTTGAAAACTTAAAATAAAATCTTTCGAAAATATTTAAAATAAAACAAATCTTATAAATAATAAGTAAACTAAGCATTTGATAGGTTAAGTTTCAAAATGAAAGAGAAATAAATAGGCACTTGTGTTAGGATTAGAACTAGAATATACGAGTCAAAATTTTATGACAAATAACTAAAATAATTTTTTTCTTCTTATGTAAGTAAAGTATAAGAGCTTAACCAAGCAAACAAAGACAGGTAAGATATGAATGTAGGATGTAAAGTTCAGTTAGGAAAGAACAATGAAAAGAATCTGGTAAGTGGAGTTTGGTTATGCAGGCAAGTAAAAAAAGGTAAGATAATAGACAAGATAATAAACTAAATATCTTGAGCTTGCAAATAAAAAATATAAAGGACTCTAGCAATTAATGTGTACCATATCTGCCATACCTCTAATACATCTCAGCACAAAACATATCACTTCAGCCATGCCTATTGTACAAACAAGATTACCCTGTAATTTCTATACATCAAACTCTCACCCTCATTTCGATCATAAAAGCTATGTAAACTGAGGAAAGCAACAATATCTTAAAATTTAAACAAAACTTCACTTTAAACAACAATATATATATATATATATATATATATGTATCAAATCAAACCAGAGGATCAAAAAGGGATGCTTCAGCCTGCATTTTCTTAAAACCTGTTTCAACTTGGAGCTCTGTTCTTCTACCTAAAGTCACGGTGAGTAACATTTTTTTTAAATATGAATCCGATGCAAGTTATATCTATGATGAGAATGTCTGGATATATATATATATATATATATATATATATATATATATGAATTCCCTGTATATTAGAAAATGGATGTATGTGTGTCCAAAGATTTCTTCCAGTGATATCCTGTTCTTTGTTCAAGCTTCAGTTTTGGGTTAAGAAAAATTTATTTCTTCTTGAATCCAAGCAAAAATCTGGATTCATGATTTAAATAAAATTTGATTGTTTTATCATAAGCTTTAAATTTAAAATTATATTTAAGTTAAAAACAACTAGTTAATATCTCTGGAAAGCAAGAAAGCTGAGTAAATCTTTAAATAAGTTTAAAAATAAAGTTCTTAATTCATGATTTCTGGGTTATAAATCAAATACCTAAACAAAATCATGATTTTTTAAAACAAAATCACAAATTTTAGAATTGGAATCAGAGTGCAGTTTGGATTTGTCTAATTTGAGCATTTTGAGTTATCTCGGTTGATCTAAAGGGTCGGAGGGGTCGAGTTTCCTCCTGGAGGTGGAGGAGTGATTTGAGTATTTCAGAAAAATAGTGCGGTGGTTGTCAGACCGCGGTGGAGGTGGCGACGAGCAATTAAGTGCTGAAAACTTAGTTTTTGTAAGGTCAGGAATTTTGAATCGATATTCGTCTGTGTTGGATCGAGTGCGAAGTGGTGCTGGGGAATAGTTGAGGGGGTGACGACGAGTTGTTGGCTGGAGTTGCATGAATTCTGATGGTCGGGGCGTGGCGAACGAAGCAATGACAGGTTTGAGGGTGATGGGTGCTTTCGTGTTTCCAGGGTTGAGTTTAAACCTGATTTTTTTATTTCGCGTGGGTGATGGTGTTCTTTTGATTGGGAGTCGGTGTGGAGGTGATCGTCGACGCGCTCGACGTCGTGGTATCGCTTGGAGTTGGTCGGCGGTGTTGTACACGTGCACGGTGCTTGGATCTGGAGTTGTTTGGTTTGGGGGGTTTCAGATTTGTTCGCGTGTTTGTTTCGAGTTTTACTCGAAGTTTTTGGGCATGGGACTCGATGCCATCTGGGGGTGTCTCGGGTATATTAGCTACAGGTTTTAAAACCTGTAAGTTTTATAAATTTCAAATCTGGATTTTAAAATATAAAATAAATATTTAAACTAAGTTTAAATGAAAATTTAGTTTGGGTTCGAATAAAGTTTGAATCTCAGTTTTAAATATAAGATAAAGTTTTTAAATTAAATTATTTATAACGACCTTAAAAGGTTTAAATAGTTGGGATTTAAAAAAGTAAAGCTTTAAATAAAAATAGAGATTTAAACTAAATTTAAATCTGGATTCAAATATAAATCTGAATCTTAGTTTTTGAAGTTAAAGGAATTTTTAAAAATTTAATTTGTTTTAAATAACTTGAATAATAAAGTTATTTTTTAATTTGATTTGAATTTAAAATGAAATCGGTTTTTAAAATCCTTTTTAACTTCTACTATAAGGAATTATTTTAAAACCTTGGATTTAAAATAAAATTAAAAGATAAGTTTGAAAACAAAAGTTTTCAAAACATGTTTGTAAATGATATTCAAATCACTACTAAGAACGAGTTTTAACTTAAGTGATGAAGATATAATGGTGATCTGAAATTTATTAATTTTTAAGTCAATTAAAATGGATAATTTAATTAATTAATTAATTAGTTAATTGGATTAATTAAATGAGTAACTAAAGGTTTAAATGAATTAATTAAGGTTCAAAGATTTATTAATTAAGGAATAATTTAATTTGTAAATTGAGTATTATCAACTAAATATTAATTAATGATTAAAGTTGATTAATCAAGTGATTAAGCAATAAATTAATTCAAGGATAATGTGATAAATTAATTAAGATAATAAATTTGAGAATAATTAATTTATTAAAGGTTAATTAGCGATTAACTAAAGGATAATTTATTAAATGTTTTATAATTAATGGATTATTAATTTACCATGACTAGCAAATTTATTCATAGGAATTAATCTGATTTAAATTAATCAGATAATTAAGTGGATCCTACTTATGGACGTTTGGTGTAACAACCCGCATATTTATCGAGTTTGTATTTAAATATTTTATTTAAATATTAACTCGTTAATCGGATTTTGGTCCGAAAAGCTACTTTTTGCAAACGGTCAAATTAGGACTCGAGACCACTTCCATTGAGTTCGAAATGCCGTTTACAACTTTTTTAAGTATAAACATCGATAGGTTTTGAGTTAGTGAAATTTCACTAACTTTTCCCGCTTTGGACTTTGGGTTAGTTTAGCCTATTAAGCCCAAGTTCCAACCCTCTTCTCCTCACTCTTCATAAATTTCCTAACTAATCAAGCTTTGGCATTAATGGTGGAGGGAATGGGAAATTAAAATTCCAAAACTCAAATTCAATTGCAATCCATCTTTCTACTCCAAATTCAAGAAGAAGACATTGGATTCAAGCTTCTTGTGCTTAGATAGAAGAAGGATTGATTCTTGCTTGCTTAAAACTTCATTTTCATTGATATTTGGTGCAAAGGTGAGATTTTTATCTCACAATTCTAGCCTATAACTATATTGGACTGTTGGGAATGATTCCCTATCATTTTTGCATGCATGTTAGCATTTGGTTTGGATTGGATTGGAGAAAAACTCCAATTTTTAGCGTTTTGTTGAATTTTCTGCACTTAGGTCGTTCTGGCCATTTTTAGGTCATTTGGAGTTAAGTCGTCCGTCCATAGGTCGTGAGTCGTTCACGAGTTAACCCTAGGTCGTTCTGGCCATTTTTAGCTCATTCGGAGTTAAGTCGTTCGTCCATAGGTCGTGAGTCGTTCACGAGTTAACCCTAGGTCGTTCTGGCCATTTTTAGCTCGTTCGGAGTTAAGTCGTTCATCCATAGGTCGTTTGTCGTTTACGAGTTAACCCTTAAGTCGTGCAGCCCTTCAGTCACGCAACCCTTAAGTCGGTTACGAGTTATCCCGATAGGTCGTTGGACCCTTAACTCGTAGGTCGTTGGACCTTATCTCGTTAGGTCGCTCCTGGCCTAACCCTTAAGTCGTGCAACCCTTAAGTCGTGCAGCCCTTCAGTCACGCAACTCTTAAGTCGGTTACGAGTTATCCCGATAGGTCGTTGGACCCTTAACTCGTAGGTCGTTGGACCTTATCTCGTTAGGTCGCTCCTGGCCTAACCCTTAAGTCATGCAACTCTTAAGTCGTGCAACCCTTAAGTCGTTGAACCCTTCAGTCACGCAACTCTTAAGTCGGTCACGAGTTATCCTGTTAGGTCGCGACCTCTGTTAAGTCGGCCATGTTGGGTCGTGAGTCACCGTTAGGTCGCGAACACCTCTAGGTCACAACCACTAAGTCGCTTGACCCCTTAGACCCCTAGGTCGCAACCGTTAGGTCGCTCGACCCTATCCCTCTTAGGTCGTTAGACCCCCTTTTTGTCTTCACTAGGTCGTACCGTTTTGGACGGGGCGCTGCCCCCTGGACCCCCGCGACCTGACCGGGCAGGTCGAACCCCGTAAGCGGTGGCGTTGCCCCCGCATCCCCACCTTGGAGGGTTGCCACCCCCCCTGGACCCCCCCTCCGTAGGGGATCTTATCTGAAAAACATTGAGCTGATTTCATTGGATTTTATTCACATCTCCGTATGCGATTTTTGTGAGTGATTGTTTCTACAATTTCTTCTATGTTTTGTCACTTTATAATATAAAGGTTTCAATACTAGTAGTAAATATCAAAACTCTTTTAACAAACAATTTCAACTCTATTTTGAATAACAAAGCTCTTTTCTTAAACCGTTTTCCAATCTATTAGTATATACAAACCTTTACCTCACTCGGATGAGAAATCTAATTAAACGACTTAGTAAAACAAGTGGTATGAAACGCTTGCGTTCACTTCGTCGGTTAATTCTTGGACTTGTTCGATTGAACCTCTTGTGACAATTTTATTAGTGAAGATTTACAGTTTGTTCGTAAATATTTAAGTTAAGCTAGTGGTTATAGGACATGAAGCTAAACTTCTATATTTACTAGCTTAGTGTAATTGACACTTCTCGTTGATCATGACGATCATTCTGATGATTTAGACTAGCAGTTGTGCGATGTCTCTTGTTGCGAGGTTAGACTAGACACCACTTGTGTGATTCCACTCACACATACCTTTTTGCTTTTTGGTTAGTCTGGACCTTAATCTGTGTGATTCCATTCACACATGTGGGGTCGCTCCCCTTGGTCTTCGGACCGTCATGTGATAGGCCTCTTTCTCTTTTCTATGATTTCTGGACTTCTTGCATTGATTTCTAGAATTTATGTCATTGACTTGTTATGAGTACAAGTTTGGGGTATGATGCCCTTTCCGAATCTTTGAGAAGATTCTTGTGATATTGATTATCTCTTATTGATTGATCTTCTGTTGATCATTATTTACATACTTATAGTGGTATGTCATTATGGATGTTTATGTTTATGCCATATCTTTTATGTTATATCATGTCATCTGATATTTATAGCTAGACTGACCCGTTTATTATTTTCTTAAATAATACTCGGGTCAGACCGAGATGTTACAGGTGCTTCTGCTTGACTTCTTCCCATGGATTCATCACTCTGACTTTTGGCTAACTGTTTAGATTAGCAGTTTTTGTTGTATATATTTGAGATATAGACTCATAGTTGTATTCTTTTGTATAGCACGTGTTGCTATTCTTTTGTATTATCGTGGATCTTACTGACCACTACTCTGATGTACACTTTCATGTGTTAGTTATATATTCACATCTTCTTCCGCCTTTGTGATATGGATATCTGTGACTGATTTGTGATATGATTATTTCTATGTTTGTTTTCGAAGATTATTTATAGCCACTGTGTGATAAGCAATTACATGGATGGTCACTCCTCAACAGCCTTATTCTCCGTGCTAGTTGACAGCACTACTCCGGAGTGTTCTTGGCTAGCGTGGGTATAGAGGTGGGGCGTCACATTTGGATTATATTGGATGTTGAATTGTTTGATATCCCCGATATGTGATGCTTTGTGATATATCCTGATTTATGTTGTGATCTGTAATGTAATTAATCATCTGCGATATATATGTCTATGTAGGAGAGATAAGCTTTATAACTTATACCGCTTATCAACCATATTTCTGTATTTGAATCTGTGATGATTGAATGATGTTGCACTATTGTGTTGAACCCCTGGACTACACTTATACACACACAAATATGGATTTCACGAGGAAATCGGTTAAGTCACAGATTTTTGAAAATAGTTTTGAATTTGAATTTTTAAATTCAAATGGTTTTGAAATGGAATCGGGTTAAATGTGAAAAGCTTTTAAAATGAAATTTCAAGATAAAATTATTTTAAATAACTGGATAAGGTTTTGAAATTTAATTAATTTGATTTAAATTTGAATTCAAAATTTGAAATTGAATTCTATGTTTTGTAACTAGAGATTAAAAATGTTATACTAGTTACATATGGGTTAAACCATTTTAAAGGTATTGATTTGGGAATTTGAATTTAATTCAAGAGCTTTAAACTCGTGCAATTATAATTGGATTTTTCTGAAACAAAAACTATTTGTTTTTCAAATAATAAAAGCTTTCACATAAGTAATGAACTTCCGATTTGTGTTAAAAGGGATTTCAAGTTAAAAGAAAATGATTTTCCCAGTTATGGAAACGGTCTGAAAGCTATAAGTTAAATCTTTGATTTAAAGATTTAAAGAGTTAATCCAATTAAAAGGAGAATTGATTTGAAATCCGTAACTGGATCTTTGTGAAACTGGGTGAACTTAGTGAAATGAATCTTTTTGTTTAAAAAGATTTTAAACCATTTGGAAGAAAAGTTTTGGGTAATAAGTTGTGACTTAACTGAGACCCCAATATCCATATGTTTCTTGTAAATATTGCGATCACTATTCGGTTTAGCCGGGAGAGGACCTTTGTGTCATATAGCCCATTCTGAATATGTGATACGACGTTATGGATAACATTTGAAGACCGGTGGTGAAGACCAGATATTTTCGAAAGCGAAAGGACAACTCGTCGAATGTCTTTGCATAGACAGGTCCCCGGTATAGAGACTCCATATGTGATGGGAAGTCCGGACGTGATTAGGGATTATCCGGATTTGCAAGGGCTTCTTCGGAAGTGCCTTCGGTTCTGTACGAACCCAGAACAGACTAGTGTGGATTGTATGTCTGACATTACATTTTGAGATATAAAGCAGATTTCTTTCAAATACATTTCTGTTGGTGACGGAGAATTTATTCTCTTAGCTTAACACCCTTCTCTGAGACGTACGAGCTCAGAGGTTATGTAGTTGAAGGTTATCAGCAATATATTCCCAACTTGGTAATGTGGCATGCAGAGTGTTGCTGATCATTTGTTGATCAAAGCGTGGCTTTTGTGAAAAGCGTAGCTTTGTGGACGAGACTTCGTCGAACCTCACAACCCGGTAATGGCCAAAACATGAAGAATGCAGCAAGGTTATTTGGGGATAGCGCCCCCTGAGGGTATGTTCATTTCCTTCTGGATAGAGGTGGTATCATGGTATGGAGACTAGATACTTAACCTATGTTGTTGCTGTAAAATTTATTACTTTGTGGTTGTTGGTATTGAGGATCCTCAGATAAAGGTTGTTTACGACCGGGGGATGGCATACTCGTGTCAGTAGTTACCTAGTTAGAGGTAACCCGGCCTTGTGTTGGCGGAGATCCGATTAGGTTCTCGGGGAGTCTTTCCAGAGGTGTACCCATGTGGCCCAGGAAGTTCCTTAACCTGACCATTTGTTGGAAAACCAATTCCCAATACGAAACCGTGTACGATTTTAGTTGTAGAACCTGCCATTTACTTGTGGTGGCGCCCCACTGTTTAGATGGTAGTTATAGTAGGCATACGATAATGGTCGTATGTTGGCTAAGATTAATATCTTATTTTCAAAATATTTTCTACACTATTCACTAGTAATAATATCAAAGAAATTTCCCCGTACCAAGCATATTTGACTATCATAAGAAGAAATCTCCTCCAATTCTGCGATTGCATTATGTGTGTGGCGGGAGGTCTTATGGTAGTTTCATTTAAAAAAGCATACCGGAATTCTTTATAAATCTAGTTTCTTTAAAAGCAACTGCTTTTGTTTACTCATACCAGTCCCATGACTGACCTGAAGTTTATTGTTTCTTTCCTAAACTCTGGGTGCCCATAATTTTTACTCGGGCAGCCTAGTAGCAGGTTTTCCGTACTCTGGAGTAAGCAGTATTTTGGAGCTTTTTCTTTGGAGATATCTTAGGAGCTTTTGAAGATCTCAGGTGTTTAGCTTTTGGGAGTTCGTTATCACTTCTTTCATTTGAAGACTTTTTGGATATATGATCACTGTTGTATTATTATGTTGTTTTATTCGGAGTTGTGGTGTATGTATTAAATACTCTGATGTAGAAATGGATATTATACTGTTGTATCTGTGATATATGCATGATATTCATACTGCTCCGCTGTTTTATATTCATTTGATGTTGTTATAAGCTGCATCCGAACTGAAATTTGACGTTCGAATCTCCGGCCGTTAAATACAAGTGAGGTATTTGATGTCGACTTTTCAACGCTGAATTTTGGTTCGTGACATTGTCCCAGTAACTAAAAAGTCTCGTACTGACCCAAGTACGTCAAACAATTAACCGATAATAATAATAAACGGGTCGGATTATATCTAAATGTAAGGTTAATAAACATAAGGAACTATATATATATATATATATATATTAAGCATAAACATAATAATGTTACATCAAACAACTCCAAATGTCATATAATGTTGAACACCGCAAAACCTAGTACAAATCATCATCACCCATGTAAAATCATACCAAATCCCAAGATCCTAAAATCAACATCAACTGGGTGAATGATACATATCTAGAAACCATAATCAAATCCCACAGATAAATTATAAGTGAGATATCACTAACATAATTAGGCTAACACATGGCGTTGCCTAAATATATATCCTAATCTTAATAATAAAATATTAGCATCAATATAAAATATAGGTTGACTACCAAAGTATCACATAAAATAAAAGATATGAGAATCCATTGTACTCTGGATGCTAACATATCATAGGTATAATCCCATCTCCTTATATAGAAATAAATAGTGACAGGAATCAAATTGTAATGTATGGGTTACACCACTCAATAATCTCATAATGTCTGGGTTATGCTACACAATTAAATCACAATATGGCTACCTACCATCTCTAAGAGAACCTGGGTCATTCACTCTGATCCACTCTAATATTTAGGTGACGCATATGATGTGCTTATTTACCATTCATAGTAGAATCAGAAGGGAGACTGACAAGTACCCTGCCTATTCCAGAACACTAGAGTTACTTCGCTAGATTCCGCTCCTACAATTTTCTGTTACCAACTTGGTATCGTGACTATGTGCACTTCATGTCATAAATACGCTGCAAAACTACGCTATGCATAGATCATGACACAGATTACGTCCCTAGGGTAATAGACTACTGGCCTTCATGACTAAAGGGGCAAGGGCTACACCAACCTAAAGGCTATTCCTCCAAAGGCTGCCCTGCCTATCTCCAAATCCCATGATGCACATCAGATATATAACCAAGGTGTCACATATCTGAGGCGCGACCCCACGATCAGGCCATCTATAACAACCTTGAAAATATTTTGTGGCTTATAACATTATACAGAAGCCAAGTCAAGGTTTGAAAGCACTTCCACTGGATTGGGATGATGGTTACCCTTTTCATAGAGTGGTCATAATAGGAAAATAGATGTATCATTAGAGAAATATAGTTGTTTGAAGTTTCACTCAATTTTAGATAGATTATTGGGTAGTTAGCACGTTAATGGTATGGCCCAAGGCCCATTTCGAGATTAGCATGGGACTAGGGCTGACGGGACTCTCTCCTATGACTTCACTCTTTTCAGAATTAGAGAGAAATTCACCATTAACCTCTTACCAAAAAAGACACCTAAAACCCTACTTTAATTTGCCTAAACACATCATTAGATGGAGATTAGCATCTTAAAGTGGAGATTAGTTGCTAGAGATCACCTTGGAGCTTTTGTTCATCATTGAGTTCGTGGATCATAGAGCTTGGATTAGATTGCTTAGGAGATAGGTGAGTGGTTTGAAGCTTATACTCTCTAATTAGCCTTTAAATGATGTCAAATAATGTTATTAAATGATTTTTAAACTCTAAAACATGTTTTAAACCTTTTTAAACAAAATATATGAACGTCAAGTAATTTGGATAGGTTTTGAAAATTCTTATTCATAGGGATCCTATATGTTCTCATATATACCACCTTTAGATTTAAAATTCATATTGATGTTTTTGCTTGTATGCTTGTTAATGTTGGCTATTTATGATGTTTGCTTGATTTTATGATGCTTAAATGGTTGAAAATGTCGATCGAATGGCGACTTAGTTCTAGGAATAGCCTAGGGATTGATGTGTAGGAATCATCGATGATCCATGATTTTTTTCCCAGTGTCGTGCGATTGATATGGGATGACGAGGAAGGCCCCATAAGACTACATTTCAAATTTCAAATCATTTAGATTTGTATGATCGAGTTATGGGTAAATGTAGATGACTCGGTATTGACGGATTGGTGGTATTTTACATGGAGTCCAACCTGAGGAAATTTTCCATTTACTTGGAGTCATAGAAGTTTGAAGTGATGGTTCAGTGACGAATGATGCTTGGAGTTATTTACTTGTTTGTTGGGGTCAGTACAGAACCATGGGTTATGCTTCGGTGATAAATGGTGCTTGGAATTATTTTCATATTGCTTAGAACCTTAATGGGTTTGCTTAGTGTCAGAAGGAAAAAATTGATTTAAGTCAGTGATCGGTACCAATCCCTGGGCATGCTTTGTGCCAGCAATGAAAAAACTATAGGCTTAACCTAGGGAATTCTCATATCGGTGAAGGCAAGAAGAAAAATAAGTTAAGTCGGAGATCGGTAACGATCCCTAGGCTTTCCCTGGGCATTTTCTGAAATTACCCACGCATGATTTCAGGCTAAGGTTTGCTTCGGGCCAAAACTAGTAATTTTCAAGCCATGATTTTGGACAGAACCTAGGAAAATTCTGAGTTGATTTTTTCGATAACTTTTTTGATGATTTTCAATGATGACGGCTCATGACCCAACGATGATGATTCCATGATATTAAGTAATGGCTTTGATAATGGATATTTCTACTTTGATATGCAGAGTAGATGATGAGTTGGATGGAGGAGGCCATTGGAGGAGGGTATAAGATGTATAGTGGTACCCTACAACTAATGATGGTTGTCTATAGTAGCTCACGACCTTATTAACTTCATGATAGAAGTCGTATAGACAGTTCCAAGATGAGCTCTGCTATTAATGGCATGTGCAAAGGGATCGATGATATTCAAAGGTTTAGAGAGTATTCATAACGCAGGGGTAATATATGGTGCCTATTTGAACCGTGACGGGCTTTGATCTCCATGACGGACAATCTTTACCCTGGATCGGCCATACGGGCATTCTAGTATCCTAGCCTCCTAAATGGCATGGATTTGAGTACTGAGGAAACAAGACACTGAGTAGTCCTTGACCATGATAGGTCATTCAAATTATAACATATCCAATGCACTAAGTGAGTAAGTGAATGTGAGGATGGACGATGGATGTTATGGTTGATTGATTATTTATCACCCTAGGGGTATCTACTGATGTGGATATTATTGATGTATATATCTAGACACTCATTAGTACTTTAATGTATAGTACAACATGATGATTGTGATGTAAAGTAGCGTATATTTTGTATATGTGCTAACTCTGTAGATGAAGGGATGGGTCATGTATGACTCTTCATGCCATTTGTCCTATTATAATGGCATATTAGAATTTAGAGATTTATTACTTCTCGCATCAGAATATTATCTGGCTTGGGACTTTATGCTTTTCTTCCTATTACTCGGGGTACTCTTAAATGATTAGCTTAGGGATATCAGGTTTGATGAGAACATGGAGCTGGAAAGATAGCGAGCATAAGGCTATTCTCTCGTATTATTGTGTTTACTAGTTCGCTATTCTGCTACACATCACTATGGTGCTTGCTAGTGCCTTACTATTTAGAGATAGTTTATGAGTTATTATTTAATGTATAACTTTATTTCAAATATTGTATACCATATGGATCTATTGCTTTGATTTTGTGATTCATTCGGTTTATTTACTGTCCCTCTATTTTACATTTGAGATGTTTATTATTATATTTTATTCGATGCACTATGAGATATGTGGCATATTCTGTATTGTTTATTTACTTTACTACCTTGACGATTGCCCCGCATCAGCCGAGCATCGCTACAGCACACTATACAAGTACCTTGGTTGTCAGCAGTGTATATATACAAGAGCACCTGCTTGTTATATATTTTTGATTTCCACAACTACGTAGTTGTATATATAGTATGTAAGTCACACTGCACTCATGAGTACTACATAAGTAGGATCCCTTATAGAGAGACTGAGCTTCCTTATCACAGATTGAAGGATTAGTCGTCAAACGAGGAATGCTGTTAGGAACTCCATCTTTGGAGTCAAACAAGGAGTAGGCTTGAGAGCTTCTGATCTGCAGACCATGTTGATGCAAACCATGATGCAAATAGCTCATGTAGTCCGCCAAATGTTGCTATGAATAGTGGCGCTCTGATGTAAGGGCCCAGAGCTAATTTTTCCAAGCTGAATAAGCAATATACTTATCTTAGAGGCAGACCATTTTTTGGAATGGAGTTGGCGATGGAAGTTCAGGATTGGCTCGACACTTGTGAGTGGATATTTGATGATCTTGGACTTAATGATGCTATAAGGAGGAGGTTGGCATTGCGTCAAGTTTAGAAAAGGGAGATGAACTTATGGAATGGCAAAAAAGCTGCTACATCCAAGGATCAATTTAATTTGGATCATTTCAAAGCCTATTTTGAAGAGATGTTTATACAAGCTGCTCAGGAGTCGGTCTTGTTTCGTAAGTTTACGGATCTGAAGTAGGGAGATATGATGGTCTCTGAATATGTTGTTCAGTTCGATGCCCTATCGAAATATGAGACGTCCTTCATCGATACTCCATTAAAGAAGAACAAGAAGTTCATCATCGGCTTGGATGATCACATGGGAGAAAATATTTTAGGCCATATTGATGAGACTTTCGAGATGTTAATCAAGAAAGCCTCTAGGCATGAGAGCCTTTACCCGGAGTCGAAGGTTGTTGCTCCCAAAGATGAGCCAAAGCCACAATTGGTAAAGGAGGTGCAACACACCTTAAAATTTAGGTTAATAATTTAATAATTAATTAGGCTCGAAAAATGGAATTTGAGTAAATGATAGAATTTGGCCATGAAAGTTACACCATTGCGTTTACGGCGATTTTCTTAGCAACTTTCATATTTGGAGTTTCACACTCGGAGTACAAACGAAGAAGTTACGGTCATTTAAATAAATTGGAATGAAAATAATTAAACAATAAAACATTAACATATATAGTAAATTAGTCGGGCCCAACGGCTGACCCACCTCCATTGGCTAGTCGACCAGTAGCGGTCAACCACTCATAGGGCCACGGTCGATTGGTCAAACCCTGGTGGATAGCGTTTGAGACTCAGCCTAATAGCCCGAATTCAATACTTTTAATATTACAGTTATGATTGATTCAGGAGCCTATAAATATAGGCCTAACCCATCACTTCTCATCTCGTATTTTCTGATCTAGGGCAGTGAAGCACTGCCACTTCCTCTCCTCCGCTATTCCTCCTAACTATAAAATTGTTTGTATAATTCAAATTGGAGAAGAGCATAAAATGAATAGAAGAAGAGAAGGAGCTTATCAGCATTGTATAAATAACAAGTTAAATTTCAATATTACAAATCTATGTTATCCTTAATACCAAATCTCTTCTTTGATTTGTAATTCTAATAGTATGTGTATACCTATTTTATACATATTTCTTGGATTAAAAAGAAGACGGGATTGAATCAAGGAATCAGATTCAAATTTAGAGATTTGGAAGTATAAAAAGGTGAGTGTGAAATTATGTAATTTGTTTATAACATTGAAATGTATTTCGTTGGATTTTCATTTGATTATTATGGCTAAATAAAGATCTAGGAATTGTAAGCTCGAACTAGATGTATAAAACAATACCTATATATTTTGTAATTCAGAAAACTTGATTAGAAATATTATTTACCCCCATATCTGCAAATCAGTCCCCAAGATGTTAAGATTTGAATGTCAATAAGATGTAGAATTTATTCTAGATCTACAATTCGGTTGTAAAGATGTTAGTATAATCTAGATTTATACCCTAATTCTATTGGAATATGGACTTTCTGTATTTTAATGGTTGGGGATATTATCCGTTTAACTTTTATAAATTTGCCGAATTTTCTTAATTACATAGAAAATGAAGCATTTGATTTGACAAGGAATTTGTGCAAATAAAGGAAAGTGATGTGTAAAGTATGGATTTATTTTCTGTAGTTTACATTGTCTATTTTGGTAAAAAAAGGAAATAAATCATTCCTTGTAATTTCGAACGAAGCAAACCTCTTAATTTAGGCTAATTTATGGGAATTATAATGGAAAACCTTTTTAGAAATATAGTTCCAACAAATTAAAATATGGAAAATAATAATCTAGTTAGGGATTGATGACTAAAAATATAATTTATAAAAACATATATACGCATTTAACTGCGTTAAACAATTAAACTTAAAACTTAACTAATACGATGACTTACGCGCAATATTCACATTAGGTATAATTAGAATGTTAGAGTAAATCGTGCCATGAATAATAGCGTTAGGAAATAAAGACAGAAATATTGTAACTCCAAATATATAGGTAATGAATGTGGATTAAATTTGGGAGTTACAAGAGTTATGGTACAAATGGATTTATGGGACTGATAAATGAGATTGTTAGGATAATAAATATGGAGGGATAAAGAAGGAATACTAGGAAAAATATAAGTAAATTAATAAATGTCTTAGGAAATGTCCGATTAAGATAATCATCATCTATTACAGATAAGTTGACATTTAGAAAAACTGTAAATAAAAATGTTAGGTAGTAATTGAATATTTAACGCAGTATGATTGTCATTAGAGTAATTTATATAGCCTTAAATATGCAAATAGAAGTTAGTAGGCTTTTCCCAATATTGAAGTGTATAGTAATTAATATGATTTGATAGGTTGGGCTGTGAGGTTAGTAGAGTTACACAATAGAAGTCTGCCCTTTACACGAAGGCTACAAGTAGTTGTATCCACTTATTGCTGAAGTCAGACATCTTTAACCTTAGGACCCATTGGAAAGGGATTTTCATTACTAATAGATTATGGGAAAGTATCCATGGTGGTTCACCATGAATTTGAAGTATTAAATGGCTTAGTACCTTTTGGGAAATGGGGTCTGCTTCCTATCCAATAAGAGATAGAAAGTGACAAAAGGGGTTATTTTCCTTGACTTACATAGTATAGTCTAAAAAGGGATGTTAGCCGTGGAGGGTCAATAGGCTATAGAAGTAGCTGATACCAATGTTTAGTAGTAGGTTTGGCATATAGGCTTGGATACCAAACAACCTCAAACGAGCGGTAGTAAAGACTTGGGTTTATGCCCTAACAGATTTCGCTTGCTACTAGTGTAGAATCTGTATGGGATACGCATGAACCTCATGATAATGATAGTGGAAATTTTTGTTTACTGGAGGTGGGATATTTAACCCTTAGACGAGTCTTTGAATGGCGATAGTAATATGGAAAATAAATTAAATTATTTAGTAAGGCTGTATATCGGAGTCATCGGTCTCTGCAGTTATGATCAATAGACTAGCAATAACGATGCACAAGGCTCTCCTTACAGTTAAGAAGTATTAATTTGCCGGGGTTTTGGGTAGACAGTGATTAGAATGTATATGTGTGCATAGGCATATATATGTATAACATACCTTGGGAAAGTTACGGTAGATATATCACGCGCACATACATTAAATTAAACGGCTTAGCCGTAAATCACAAACATGACATTTAAATGGAAACCAAATAGTGTAAATTATGCTATGGATAAAGTATGCAATTTTCCAATCACCGGAACGTTGTTCTGATCCCCTCCTCATTGCTACCCATATGATAGATTTAGAGAAATATGTCACTGGAGCAAGATGGAGCGGTTGATGGAGAAGTCTTCTTATTCACGCTCGGCACTGGAAAGGCGATTGGATATCCAAGAAATACCATTGATTCCGAGGTAGTCGCCTCAGACAGTGTTTAGATTCTATTATATTTTCTATTCCACTGTGAGTTTAGTGTAATCATGTGACAGCCCTATTTAAGCAAGCATGTAGAAAATTTAAGTCATTCAAATTTTATTTTAGTTATGTGGAAAAAAAATATAAATACAATTTTCTGGGAAATGCTTGTGTGAAAATGAGAATTCATGTTCTTGTGCATGTGCTCACTGTTGCAGTGTACAGCCTGAGCAAGTAATCTAGTAAGGATCTTGCAAGCAAAATAAGAAATGAATTAGTGCATGGCCATTAAGTATGAATACACAATAGTTTGAATAAAATGCATAAACAAACTAAGGAAGATTTTTAACTCTAACTTCCATGGCATAAGTACAAGCACAGTGGCTTGTGTGGGTAGAAAAAATATATAAATACATATGAACATATATACATATACCCAGCATTTAGTAGAAACACACACATAGCTGGCCATACAAGTAAACTTATATGCATGATTAAAACCAGAAAAGACAAGGAATGCCCGAGCCAAAGAAATCATGCATATAGTGTGTAAAGAAATTTGCCAAAAATAGTTAAGACAAGGAAAAAGGGGAAAATGGCAGGGAGGGAAAGTGGAGAGGGTAAGCTGTTGGGTGAGATCAGAAATAATGATGGGATTTCTGATGAAAATAAATTACCTAACTAACCTTAAAACCCTAACAACTCCACCATATACCCCATTATCTCCTCGGGTACACATTAGAAAACCAAAAAAACAAAATAAAGAAAAGAAAAAGAAAGTAGGCAGCAGATTGAGAAAAATAATGGCAGACCTGAATCAAGACTTGGGAAGAAGAAACTTGGTGAGTAAACCCTCGCTTGGCAAGGCATTAAGACCTATGAAAGGAAGCCATTTGACCTCTAAATTATTTTACTTATGTTTGAAGTTTTCTTGCATTTCTAGTCTACCATTTTCTGATGCTTCTGAAGTATATTGTTTAGTTATCATTTAATCTAATGATTGTTTACACATGGTGTATATTTAATGATAGGATGGTAATAACTGATTTATTTTATATGATTATAAACCTGCGAAAGGTTTTTGGTTAAAGCATAAACTAATAAGAAAAGTAAGGTGCAAGGCAGTAAGAGGAAGGGGTCCTCCGGCTTATGTCTTGCATTTGAAAGGATGATTGAGATGCAGTGGAATTTCCATATGCTAAATCTTGATCCATCATTAAGTACTCTCTGAAAATAAGGTTGAGAAATAAGTGAACACATTTTAAAGAAAAAAATATACATATATAAATTGACTGCAAGGACCTTGTTACTGGGAACCACAGTGGCATTTCATTTCCTAAAATATTTTGATCCATGCTTTAGCCAAAGGCCTGTCTCTGAACAAAACTGACTTGAAATAATATACAAATGTGATTAATTGATTGTTGAAATGTATGAATGTTTCATTGGTGCATGAAAACTGCTTGCATTTACTGGTTAGGTACATAAAGATTTTGGGCATGACATAGTATAGTTGATACCTGCACGCATAAAAGGAAAACTTAGTAATTAAACTAATGAATTGGGTCACCTCTATCAGGTTGGGTATGAGGGAAGTGGGTATGACATAGTGGTTGGCTTGCATCAAGGATGGGGTGTGAGTTTGCACATGGCATGTTCATGTCCAAATAGCTTGTAGTGCACTGGAAATCAAACAGTAGTCCCAGGCAGTGTGCACCAGTGCAACCATGAATGTGATATTGGACCCTTAAAAATGATAGGAAATGAACTTACAAGAAGAGGTGAATACGCTAGGGGTATGGTGAGTTCTAGTATGCAGACTCAGTTTTGATGCCTTAGCTTAATGATATGGGTGTTGCTTGTTCATGTTTATGAGATGCTTGTGTGATTTGTGTGATGGCTGCTATGAATTCTTGAAATAAGAATTTCTGCTAAGAAATTAGTTTAAGCACATGTAAATGTACTTAGCAATTTACTCACTTCACTGTAAGGATACAAAAAAAAAGTGTATATGAGGAAGTGGTTTAATAACCTGAGTAGAACCTTTAACTTCTGGAATAAAGGTGCTGTGGAACTAACTTCATAAATCTTATGTATTGTAATTGAATACTCATACCAGACTTTAGTCTGACCTGTTTGTTGCTTGCATTAAATGGGTGCTCCACTCACATGGTGGAGTAGATCATATGGTGTCTACAGGAAAGAAGGAAGCTAAGGGAAAAGGGGCAGAAGCATGATGCTAAGATGAATTTGCTAGTTAACTAATTTGTGATTTGTAGAAGAATGCTGCTTTATGTTTCCTTTCTCTTTTGCTAAAAAAAAACTGATTTGTGGTAATGTTTGAATTATGTTGTAACCCAAATTTGCAATGTATTGAATGGTTTAAACTACTTATGGGTAGAACTAGTCTTAGTGAAGAAAAAGATAATGAAGTTTAGCTTTATATTGTAACCTGTCAGCAAGAAATCTTAGTTGCATCAAGTAATAAGTCTGATAGTGGATCTAAAGCATAGGTGAACTAGTGATGTATGCTTATGCACTAGATTGTTTTAGAGACTAGAAACTATTCACATAATAACTGTAAGTATTGTACAGTAAGGAAAAAAAACTATAGGCAGATAACATGAACCCAGGTTTAAAGAAAAAGTTTGATGATTCTATGAATAAGTAAAACTTGTAGATTATAACTAGTTAATCCAGAAATCTTATTTAAACAAATTAATCCACCTGAGGACTAAGGTGAAGCAAGTAGCAGTTGAACATAATTGTGTGCATACAGGTGCACAGAAGTATGCACAACCCTCAGTTAGGCTATTTTGGAAAGCAACCTTAAATAAGTTAAAAGCTATGAGTTAATTCACTTATTTAATTAAACTTACAAATGCTAAACACCTGCAAAACAAATAAGAATTGGTTAATTCATTGGCATAAAGATTCAATAGGAGAGGATCTCCCCAATCCTCTGTACTGTGGCTAAACTTAGTTTATTTTTAGTGTAAAATAAACCGAGTTACACTTTTTAAAAAAATATAAAAAGAAACTCTGATATTAGGACTAAAAACTATTTAGGTATTTATATGAACATTCAAATAGTTTCACAAAATAATACATCAATATTTCTATGTTGATCAGATTGGATCTTGGGAAAAATAAAAAAATAAAAATAAAAATAAAGATAAGAATAAAAAGGAAAAAAAATAGTTAGTCTGTGTAAGAGGGCAACCTTGAATTTAGCTCACACTGAATTGAGTCATTCAATCAAAATGACAACTTAGGGTAGGGTTGTCTCAGTTGGTATCAGAGCTATTTTAACAAATACATAGCCAAAACAAATACTTGCTTGAATCTGTATGCCTTGTTTGCATTGTTTGCTGCTTGCTTGAGTTGCTTTGCTTATTATGAATAAATAAGTTCATTGTTAGTTTGAAAAAGCAAAAGTAGTGAATAAGAATCAGAACTAACTACATTAGAAATGTTCAATAGAGGCCTAGAGGAGTTAGAATCAATCCCCAGGCCACAGGAGAAAGAGAAAATGGTCAATCTTCTGACACTACTGAGCAAGCAACTAGAATGGCTGCTGGTCCCCCAATGATTAACATGCAAGATTTTGTTCAAATGCTGAGGGATGGAATGGCACCTAGGGTAGATAATCCATATGAGGAGCTATCCATATTGCTTAAAACATATACAAACCTAGGAGGTAGTAGCTTTGATGGCACAGAAAATGCTATAGGTGTCCAGTCATGGTTAAGAACAGTAGAGAGGATCTTTGTAGACATGCAAGTCAATGATCAGAGAAGAAGGCAAATAGCTTCAAGACAACTAAAAGCATAGCTTTGGACTGGTGGGAAGTGATTATTGCAGGCAGGCAAGAACAAGAAATCACATGGAATCAGTTCAAAGAAATGTTAGAAGCCAAATTTGTCCCAGCATCAACAAAAGCTTCATTGCTTGAGGAATTTATCAAGTTGAGACAAGGATCTATGAGTGTCACTGATTACTCTCAGAAATTTGAAGGGTTGTCTAAATATGGGGCGGTATTAATCCCAGATGAAACATCAAGGAATGCTAGGTACATTCAGGGGTTGAATGCTGGATTGAGTAGAGCCATGTTACCATATAAAGACAGAACATTTGATCAAGTTATGGACTTGACATTGTCATTTGAGCAACATGACAATGCCAGAGAAAAGTTCAAGAATTTCAAGAACAACAGGAAAGGAAAGAATAGAGCACACCCATATGAGAGGAAGAAGGGAGAAGCAATGAACAAAGAAGGAAGTAAAGTGGCAAACCTTGATAATAAGAAACCTAAAGTGATCTGTTATAACTGTGGAAAGGAAGCCCATATAAAGACCAAATGCCAAGCACCCAAGTCAACCGTTCTTAGGTGCTACAACTATGGAAAAGAGGGGCACATGAAGAGGCAGTGTCCAGAGATGGCCAAGGTGGCTGTACTTGAAGGGAAAGGCAAGGCAATGGAGGCACCTAGCAAAGTGGAAGGTATATTATTTATTAAAGGCATACCTATATCAGTTGTTTTTGACACAGGAGCCACACACTCTTTTATTTCATATGATATAGTTCAGAAATTAGGGTTGACATGTATTCTTGTTGATAAGCCTTTGCATATTGATAGTCCTTTAGGTAGTTCCTGCATTACCCATATGAAATGCGTGCAAGTAGAAATAAGCATAGGTGGTCACACCTTTATCTCAGAATTATATGTGTTGAATTACCCTAGGCTAGGTATCATATTGGGAATGGATTGGTTAAAAAGCTTTTATGCTATTATTAACTTAGGAAATTCTACCATTTCACTACAACTTCCTGATGGCAAAAGGGTTGTGGTTATGTATGAAGCAGCCAAGGATAGGGGTAGGAGAAAAATGTTCAACTTGAACAGTGGTGAAGTTGAATTAAGTCTAAATAAGATACCCATAGTGAACCAATACCCTGATGTGTTTGGTGAAGTAAATGGCATTCCTCATAACAGACCAGTAGAATTTCAAATAAGACTTAAACCAGGAACAAGCCCTGTTATCAAGAAACCAAATAGAATGAGTCCTAAAGAACTGATTGAGTTGAAGAAACAACTAGAGGAATTAGAACAAAAAGGCTTTATTAGGCCTAGCAGTTCAAATTGGGGATCACCAGTAGTGTTTGTTAAGAAGCATGATGGTTCCTTGAGAATGTGCATAGACTATAGAGAACTAAACTCAGTCACCATCAAAAACAAATACCCTCTACCTAGAATTGATGATCTCTTTGATAAACTAAATGGTGCTAAAATATTTTCTAGACTTGATTTAGCAACTGGTTTTCACCAAATGAAAGTAGAAGAAGAAAGTATCAAATATACAGCTTTCAACACTAGGTATGGCTTGTATGAATACTTAGTAATGCCATTTGGTTTGACTAATGCACCATCCTATTTTGTGGATTTCATGAATAGAATTTTCAGAGATTACTTAGATAAATTTGTACTGATTTTCATTGATGATATACTAATATATTCTAAGACAGATAGTGAACATGAAAAACATTTGCATATGGTACTGAGTATACTAAGGTAACAAGACCTTAAAGCCAATTTTGCAAAGTGTTCTTTTTGGAAGAATGAAATAAAGTTTTTGGGCCACATAATTTCTCAAGAAGGAATTTCAGTAGATCCAAGTAAAGTCATGGCAGTGCAAGCATGGAAAAGACCAAGCAATGTCACTGAAATCAGATCATTCATGGGCATGGCTGGATACTACAGGAGATTCATAAAAGATTTTGCTAAAAAAGCAATCCCACTAACCAAGTTAACAAGGAAAGACCAGCCTTTTATGTGGACTGAGAAATGTGAAGGGGCATTTAATCAATTGAAGAAGGCATTAATGGAAGCACCAGTGCTAAAAATCCCAAAAGGCAATGACATTTTAGTGGTATACATTGATGCATGTGGATCAGGTATAGGAGCTGTTCTTATGCAAGATGGTAGGGTAATAGCTTATGCATCAAGACAACTGAAACCCAGTGAAACCAAGTATGCAACACATGACTTGGAATTGGCAGCAGTGGTGTATGCACTAAAGCTTTGGAGACACTACCTGTTAGGAGCAAAGTTTGAGCTTTATACTGACCACAAGGCTTTGAAGTATTTATTTCTCAAAAAGATTTAAACATGAGACAACATAGGTGGGTGGAATTCCTTGCTGCCTATGATTTGGACATTATGTACACACCAGGGAAAGCAAATAGAGTGGCAGATGCATTAAGTAGACAACATGCCAAGTTGGCTACACTAATGATAGAGGAGTTTAAAATGTTATTAACACTGACAGATGTAGAAATGGAATACATTAGGGAACAAGCTATGGAAGTGGGTAAGGATGTGGAGCACTATGGTAAGCTCAGCCTTATCACAATAAAATCAGACTTAGTGGAAGAAGTGAACCAGTCCCAAGGCACTGATGCATTCTTGAGAGAAAAGAAGGAGTTGTTAAAAAATGGTGCAAAGCCTGACAAATTTGAACTGGATGAAAAAGGATGTGTAAGATATAAAGGAAGGTTATGTGTGACTAACACAGAAGCACTGAAGAGGAAGATCACGGATGTTCATCACAAGTAAAGTACACCATACACCCAGGTGGCACTAAAATGTATCATGACCTAAAAAGAAGTTATTGGTGGAAAGGAATGAAGAGAAGTGTGGGTGAATATGTGGCAAAGCGTATGACTTGCCAACAAGTCAAGGCTGAGTACCAAAGACCCAGTGGACTGCTGCAACCTCTGGAAGTTCCAAGGTGGAAATGGGAAAGCATATCAATGGATTTCATTGATGGCTTGCCAAGATCAAAGAGAGGAAATGACAGCATTTGGGTGGTGGTAGATAGATTAAGCAAATCAACACACTTAATACCAGTAAAGGGTGATAGAAATGCACCAAAACTAGCACAAGTCTTCATAAAAGAGATAGTAAAGTTACATGGGGTTCCTACCACTATTATTAGTGACAGAGATACCATATTTACATCTAAGTTCTGGAGTAGCTTTCAACAGGCAATGGGGGTTGAGTTGTGCTTGAGCACAGCATACTATCCCCAAACTGATGGTCAAACAGAAGTAGTCAATAAATTTTTGGAGGATCTACTTAGGGCTTGTGTGCTGGATCATGGTGGGAATTGGGAAGATTACCTTCATTTAGCAGAATTTGCTTACAACAACAGCTACCAGAGTAGTATAGGAATGGCACCCTATGAGACTCTATATGGAAGGCCTTGTTTGTCACCTGCTTGCTGGTTAGAAGTGGGTGATAAGGTAATGTTAGGACCAGATCATGTGAAGGAGACAAATGCTAAAGTTACATTAATTAGACAGAGAATGAAAGCAACGCAAGATAGAATGAAATCATATGCAGATAGGAGAAGGAAGCCACTTGAATTTGGGTTAGGAGAATATGTGTACTTAAAAGTTTCACCAATGAGGAAGGTGTTTGTTAGCGTCGTGCGACTACAAGTCGGTGTTAGTTTTGTTTGCTATTGAATTTCGTATCGATTCTCTCCTGAACCGATTTTGAAATTTGAATTGCGACAACGCTTGATGGTTGTTTTGGAAGGTTCCTTCGTATCGATCCTCTCCTGAACCGATGTAGAAGGTTGAAGGAAACGACTCTGCGTTGCGTGAATGTGACATTTCGAATCGATGTGTTGGAGCATTGATGGGTTCGAGATCTACATTCGTATGGATGGAGTATACTTGTGTTGTGATGGGTTCGAGACTGACATTCGAACCGATGTGAAAGGATGGATTCGAACTAGCATTTCGTTTCGGTAGGTTGTGGATGGAGTCGCGAACAGAGGCTTCGAAATGATGTGCCCACTGCGCGTTTCGCATCGATGCAACTTGTTGTCCTGCTGCATACTTCGTATCGATGAAGTATGAGGTTAACTGCGAATTCACAAGGAATTAGTTGAATGGTTTCGAATGGAGACTTCGAAACGATCCATGCTATGACTGGTTGCGACCGGTCGCATTTATGGGAAGGGGAATCGTCTCGGTCAAAATCAAAACTCCATATAAATAGCAGTGGGCCTGCCACCTTTTCACTTTTCACTTTTTACTCTTGCCTTGCTTTTACTGTGCATTGCATCATTTTGAAAATTCAGAGAAGAAGTCACTGTGTTTTCGTATTCGAGACATTCGAGATCTGCGCAACCCGGGAGTAGTAGAGGAGCGAACGCTCAGTCGAGGGGGCAGATTCCGGGGTTCCCTCGTGAACTCGGGGGGCAGGTTGAGAGCAATGAACGAGGATTGCATCTTGGAGACGAAGATAGATTGGCACAAATGGTTAGGCGAGCCATGAGAGGCGGGTTAACAAACAAAGATCTTGAAGACGTAAACAGGAGTCCCTTTTCTCCTGCAATTAGGATGGCTAGGAACCCACCAGAGTTTAAGTTGCCATCAATAGAGATGTATGATGGGAGGACGGATCCCGCAGTCCATTTAACGAGGTACATGAGGCATATGGAGGTGCTGGGGGCATCACAAGAAGTTATGGCCCGATGCTTTCCGTTATATCTGACAGATATTGCAGCATTATGGTTTAGGCAACTAGAGAGCGGCTCCATAGGAACATGGGCAGACTTGACTGAAAGATTCATGAGACAATTTAGGGTTCACATTGCAAGACCCAAGAATGTAATGAGTTTAGCAATTTTGAAGCAGAAGGCTGGAGAGACTTTGAGGAGCTTTCTGACGCGATTCAATGCGGCAGCGGCATCGGTGGATCGACCAGATCCATCCATGGTTATGATGGCATCCGTTTCCGGAATAGCTGATGGCACGGATTTCAAAAATTCACTGACAAAAGATCCACCTATGGATCTAGGAGAATTCTATCATGAGGCGGAAAAGTTCTTGCGATTGGAAGATGCGAGTGCAGAAAGAGAAGAAGGAGATGAGCTCAATGTTTACACGGTCAAAGATGGAAATCCTCCTAAGAAAGGTATAGAAACTAGCAAGGGGAAGCGAAAGGCTGAGAGTGGCTATAACAGGTCGATGCGACCACGAAAGGAACCAAGATTTAACACATACTCAGAGCTGAACGAGAATTTAGAGAGAATCTATCAGGATACCAAAGAACAGGTCCCTTATCGCAGACCAATGCGAAGGGACCCAACTTCCGACGAAAGGAAATCAGATAAGTATTGCATATTTATGAACTGAATGGTCATAACACTAATGATTGCAGGCATCTGAAGGACGAGGTGGAAGGGCATATCAGGAACGGTATGCTCCTTCAGTATGTGAGGAAACGGACTCCAGCAGTGGAGCCAGAGTGCCCGCCGTCTACCTCAGCTAGAGGTGGGCCTGAGTCGGGACAACGTCTGATTATCCATTGATTGACTGAAATAACGATGAACAAGTTGTAAACCTCTTACTAATACGGTTAAATCATTTACACATGTGAGCGATCGCGCACGATCCATAGACATGCTCCGAATGACTACCAACCGCATCATAGTGAGAGTTTACACTTTGACATCCCTGCTTTGCTTTTGCTTTGATTTTGATTTGAACATTTAGATTCTGTTTGTATGGACATTTCTGTTGTGAGATTCATATAATCATTGCTTTGATATTTGCAATTCCATGAAAGAATTTATCTTCATGCCCGTTGGATCGCGAACGGTCCAAGAGCACCTTCTGTATGGCGATGAACCGCCAGAGTCTTTGATTCAGAAACTCCCCCGAACATGAACTCCGACATCGATAATACTAAGTCCCCCCGGGCACACATAATTCGCCTCGAACGGCATACGATCGCGAACGATCACAAATCGCCTTGAACGGCATCCGACCGCGAACGGTCACGATTCACTTATATGACAGTTGATCGCGAACGATCACAATCCGCCTCGAACGGCACCGACCGCGAACGGTCATGATTAACTTATTATGAAATCCGACCTCGAACGGTCACCATTCTCCTTGAATGGCACTTGATCGCGAACGATCACCATCGACCGCGAACGGTCCCATTCAATCTTTTGCCATGAACGGCATCGACCGCGAATGGCCCTATTCCTTCCTTTGCCGCGAACGGCACAGACCACGAACGGTCCCGATTCACCTCCTTGATGTTCGCTCCTATCTGGCCTTTGCTTCTTACTTGTTTGTCTCGTTATAGCTCTTAGATCTGGACTCTTAGATCTTCAAATTCAACTCTTCCTGAATCAGTTCTCAGTGAAAGCACTAAAATGTTTGCATCAATATTGACCACAAACACCCAATAGTCGTGTAAGCACCCGTTTATCAACACAGATCAGCAACAATCAAACCCCAAGGTATATGGGACCATATGAGATCATTGCAAGGATAGGAAAGATGGCTTACAAGTTGAAATTTCCAGAAGAGATGAGTGGGATACACAATGTAGTTCATGTATCACAATTGAGAAAATGTGTGCATGATGAAGCTTCAGTAGTTCAGTCACCAAGCAAAGTGGAAGTTAGACCAGATCTGGTGTATGAGAAGAAGCCAGTAGGCATTGTAGCTAAGGAAGATAAGAGATTGAGAAACAAAATAATCAAACTGGTAAAGGTGCAGTGGAGTTTAGACCCTAATGATTGCACATGGGAGGTTGAAGATAAGATAAAAGTCCAATACCCTCAACTATTTGCAGCTGATAACTAAGGCAGAGGTATTTTAATATTCATGCTTGAATTTACTTAGTCGAACATGATATTCAAAGTTGTGTGTGCTTGTTTGATATATGTTTTGGTTGAATTAAGAATGTGTATGCATGTTTGATTTTGACACTTGATTTACATAGTAAGAAGTGTTAAATTGTGGGACACAATTTCTTAAAGGAGGGGTGTATGTACAGCCCTAGTTAAGCAAGCATGTAGAAAATTTAAGTCATTCAAATTTTATTTTAGTTATGTGGAAAAAAAATATAAATACAATTTTTTGGGAAATGCTTGTATGAAAATGAGAATTCATGTCCTTGTGCATGTGCACACTGTTGCAGTGTACAGCCTGAGCAAGTAATCTAGTAAGGATCTTGCAAGCAAAATAAGAAATGAATTAGTGCATGGCCATTAAGTATGAATACACAAAAATGCATAAAAAACTTAAGGAAGATTTTTAACTCTAACTTCCATGGCATAAGTACAAGCACAGTGGGTTGTGTGGGTAGAAAAAATATATAAATACATATGAACATATATACATATACCCAGCATTTAGTAGAAACACACACATAGCTGGCCATACAAGTAAACTTATATGCATGATTAAAACCAGAAAAGACAAGGAATGCCTGAGCCAAAGAAATCATGCATATGGTGTGTAAAGAAATTTTCGAAAAATAGTTAAGACAAGGAAAAAGGGGGAAATGGCAGGGAGGGAAAGTGGAGAGGGTAAGCTGTTGGGTGAGATCAGAAATAATGATGGGATTTCTGATGAAAATAAATTACCTAACTAACCTTAAAATCCTAACAACTCCACCATATACCCCATTATCTCCTACGGGTACACATTAGAAAACCAAAAAAACAAAATATAGAAAAGAAAAAGAAAGTAGGCAGCATATTGAGAAAAATAATGGCAGACCTGAATCAAGACTTGGGAAGAAGAAACTTGGTGAGTAAACCCTCGCTTGGCAAGGCATTAAGACCTATGAAAGGCAGCCATTTAACCACTAAATTATTTTACTTATGTTTGAAGTTTTCTTGCATTTCTAGTCTACCATTTTCTGATGCTTCTGAAGTATATTGTTTAGTTATCATTTAATCTAATGATTGTTTACACATGGTGTATATTTAATGATAGGATGGTAATAACTGATTTATTTTATATGATTATAAACCTGAGAAAGGTTTTTGGTTAAAGCATAAACTAATAAGAAAAGTAAGGTGCAAGGCAGTAAGAGGAAGGGGTCCTCTGGCTTATGTCTTGCATTTGAAAGGATGATTGAGATGCGGTGGAATTTCCATATGCTAAATCTTGATCCATCATTAAGAACTCTCTGAAAATAAGGTTGAGCAATAAGTGAACACATTTTAAAGAAAAAAATATACATATATAAATTGACTGCAAGGACCTTGTTACTGGGAACCACAGTGGCATTTCATTTCCTAAAAGATTTTGATCCATGCTTTAGCCAAAGGCCTGTCTCTGAACAAAACTGACTTGAAATAATATATAAATGTGATTAATTGATTGTTGAAATGTATGAATGGATGAATGTTTCATGGGTGCATGAAAACTGCTTGCATTTACTGGTTAGGTACATAAAGATTTTGGGCATGACATAGTATAGTTGATACCTGCACGCATGAAAGGAAAACTTAGTAATTAAACTAAGGAATTGGGTCACCTCTATCAGGTTGGGTATGAGGGAAGTAGGTATGACATAGTGGTTGGCTTGCATCAAGGATGGGGTGTGAGTTTGCACATGGCATGTTCATGTCCAAATAGCTTATAGTGCACTGGAAATCAAACAGTAGTTCCAGGCAGTGTGCACCAGTGCAACCATGAATGTGATATTGGACCCTTAAAAATGATAGGAAATGAACTTACAAGCAGAGGTGAATAGGCTAGGGGTATGGTGAGTTCTAGTATGCAGACTCAGTTTTGATGCCTTAGCTTAATGATATGGGTGTTGCTTGTTCATGTTTATGAGATGCTTGTGTGATTTGTGTGATGGCTGCTATGAATTCTTGAAATAAGAATTTCTGCTAAGAAATTAGTTTAAGCACATGTAAATGTACTTAGAAATTTACTCACTTCACTGTAAGGATACAAAAAAAAGTGTATATGAGGAAGTGGTTTAATAACCTGAGTAGAACCTTTAACTTATGGAATAAAGGTGCTGTGGAACTAACTTCATAAATCTTATGTATTGTCAATTGAATTTACTCATACCAGACTTTAGTCTGACCTGTTTGTTGCTTGCATCAAATGGGTGCTCCACTCACATGGTGGAGTAGATCATATGGTGTCTACAGGAAAGAAGGAAGCTAAGGGAAAAGGGGTAGAAGCATGATGCTAAGATGAATTTGCTAGTTAACTAATTTGTGATTTGTAGAAGAATACTGCTTTATGTTTCCTTTCTCTTTTGCTAAAAAAAAAACTGATTTGTGGTAATGTTTGAATTATGTTGTAACCCAAATTTGCAATGTATTGAATGGTTTAAACTACTTATGGGTAGAACTAGTCTCAGTGAAGAAAAAGATAATGAAGTTTAGCTTTATATTGTAACCTGACAGCAAGAAATCTTTGTTGCATCAAGTAATAAGTCTGATAGTGGATCTGAAGCATAGGTGAACTAGCGATGTATGCTTATGTACTAGATTGTTTTAGAGACTAGAAACTATTCACATAATAACTGTAAGTATTGTACAGTAAGGAAAAAAAAACTATAGGCAGATAACTGAACCCAGGTTTAAAGAAAAAGTTTGATGATTCTATGAATAAGTAAAACTTGTAGATTATAACTAGTTAATCCCGAAATCTTATTTAAACAAATTAATCCACCTGAGGACTAAGGTGAAGCAAGTAGGAGTTGAACATAATTGCGTGCATACAGGTGCACAGAAGTATGCACAACCCTCAGTTAGGCTATTTTTGAAAGCAACCTTGAATAAGTTAAAAGCTATGAGTTAATTCACTTATTTAATTAAACTTACAAATGCTAAACACCTGCAAAACAAATAAGAATTGGTTAATTCATTGGCATAAAGATTCAATAGGAAAGGATCTCCCCAATCCTCTGTACTGTGGCTAAACTTAGTTTATTTTTAGTGTAAAATAAACTGAGTTACACTTTTAAAAAAATTAGAAAAAGAAACTCTGATATTAGGACTAAAAACTATTTAGGTATTTATATGAACATTCAAATAGTTTCACAAAATAATACATCAATATTTCTATATTGATCAGATTGGATCTTGGGAAAAATAAAAAAATAAAAATAAAGATAAAGATAAGAATAAAAAGGGAAAAAAATAGTTAGTCTGTGTAAGAGGGCAACCCTGAATTTAGCTCACACTGAATTGAGTCATTCAATCAAAATGACAACTTAGGGTAGGGTTGTCTCAGATCAATCTCTTACATACTTATGTTCATTAGCGTTACCAAAACCAACAATATGTACCCTAATGGACTTGGGTTTCGATTTTTATCGAAATTCAGGCTCATTAAGATGTGGGTTGTAATATTTTGCATCAGAGTCTAGGTTAGCCAATCATTGGGATTAGGATACTCTGAGAACGCATTTTTGTATTTTTTTAGCTATAAATATTATACGCAAAACTCTATAAATTCCAACTATGGAATAGTTGCAATCATATTCCAAAAGGATAGATGAGGTGACTATGAGTAAAAATAGTTTATAGAGTTAAAAATTTCCCACGTACCTCGATTACCTTATGGAGCGTTGGTTGCACAAAAGGCATTAACCTAAGAGAGCATGAGCACGACATATGGAAGGATCCCGAAGGCTGGATGGTGTTTGACTTGATTATTGAGGCATAGCTACTGTATGATTGTGGATTTTGATGGATTGGCCATTGAAGATGCACATTTTGTCCAAATAAATGGGAAATAAGAGTCTATATGTCGCAAACATCCGTAGGCAAGTTCTCACAGAGAATGATCATCAATCACCATAAGACGATGAATCGAATTTTTATCAAAAAGAATAAAAGTCCATTTCTTAGTCTAACCTCAAAAGAGTGAATTTGATATAATATTATGTAAAATACCTTAAAATGTTTGAATGGGTTTTCCAAAGGAATTTTCCACTAGGTCTATTTAGAAACTATTGTTTTGAAAGGTAAGAAAGTTTGGAATTTCATTTGGTTGTGCTGTAAAGTCTTAATTTTAAATGAGTGAGTTTTGAAAATTTTAAATATATGTATAGTAAAATAAAATCATATTTTTGGTTTAAAAGAAATTTTTGGGTGGGAAAGAGTTTCTCATTTTTAAAACAAACCGAAATGAGAATATGCACAGCTCGACGATTTTCCTGTTTATAAAAATTGGAAGTTTTTAATTTTTTCTCTTTTTAAAGGGGCAGGAAAAGTAAAAATGACATTTAATTTTATTAGGGCGTGTAGTTAGGAAGTGTGTTGAATGCTTGCTAGCAAATAGGAGGAATATTCCAGCCCGTTGGTTGCACAAAAGGCATTAAGCTAAGGCACCGTTGTGAAGAGGACAAGAATTTTTTGGATCGTGTTGGAATGAAAAAATGGTGTGAAACGATAATTGTTGTTATTATTATTAAATTACCCAGCCCGAATAAGGTCCAGATTCAACCTACTCCCGAAATTCAACAATTGTCGTTGGTATAGGTGGACCGAAAGCAGTCGACCGGTAGTAGTCGTTTGGTAGCCCTAAGGTAGTCGACCGGTTAATGGGTTAAGGAGCGACCCAAACCCAGAATGTGACATGTAGCCACGTCCAAGCTCCAGCAGCCTTATTTTTCCATCATCCCACTCCTCTCAAGCACCGAATCCAACTTCCTTCTCTCCCAAATCAGCTGTCATCCTCTTCCCCTCCTCCATGTCAGGCGACGCCACTCAAATCCCCCTTCAAGCAGCAGCCGATCCTCTTTTCCCTCCCCCACATGCCAATTTTTATGCTCCAGATCAAGTCTCGCCACCACTCCAGATATGAACCCAATCACCTATCTCCGACCTTCGCTCGGTCCACGACACCGCCTCGAACCTCCGGTGTTTTCTCATACCATCCAAGTCTCACCTCTTAGGAGATCGCTTGGCTCCACCCAAGTGATTAGGAAATCTCCAGTTACTTGGCCTTAGCAAATTTCACCTTTCAACAGGGACGACCAATCAAATTTGGAGATTTCATTACCTTCGAACTCGAGGAATTTTTCATGGCGATAGGATTAGCACCGATTCTTCGCTATAACACTTTTTAAAGAGAATGCTACCAACACTGCATGCATCTGCTTTACAAGAATTTGTCATACAAATTTGATAAAGGCATCAGCAATCTTCGATCAGAAGTAGGGAAGTCAAGATCAGTTTGTCTTACAATGATTTCGACGACATTTTAAGGGAAACCCACAGAGGGAGTAGATTTGGATGATGTGGAGATGACCGATCTAGAGATTTTACATCGGATCTTTCTTAATGATACCGGTGTTTGTAGGTCAGACAATTTGCGACCTACATCCTGACTCGTCGTTCGCATAGGTCAACGGAACATCATTTCGAAGATGGTGAGCTTTGATCACATTTATTCGTTGGTACAAAAGGCCTCCTGCGCCATCATAGGTGTCATGGAAATCTGTTAGGTTTGTGCTATCATGAGCAACTACATTAGTCCTAGAGTTAGAACTCCCCAGAACTACTTTTTATATTGCTATCTCTTAACTTGTATCTTTTGGCAATATGGAGCGAACCTTTTGGGAAATCCAATCCAAAAGAAAGTCCTTCCTACATTTGACAGAGCCTCTCTTACGATGATGGGAATCTTATTACCACCAACAACAGGAAGCAATGAAAGGTTAGGGCATTGGAGGATACAGATCCTTGAGCTAGCTGTTAGTCGTTAGGTCCATGTAGCAATCTGAGAGATTTAAGCTAAGAAGTAGCGCTAGACCTGAAGATTAGGTGCATAGCCGATATGCTACACCCATTCTAAAGTTGTGGCAATGACTCAAGCTCCCGTAGAGGATCGGGACCATCCCACAGCCTGTAGTTAGCATCTTAGTTCTTGTAGTGCTGTTGTCATTTTCCTTCCAGCATTTTTTCTTTTCTTTTATTTAAGTTGTTTGGGTTGTAACCGTTGGTTGTCTCTTGTATAAAAAGATGCATAAGATATTAAGAGAAATATTCATATTTATTCACCGTGTTGTTTTTCTGGATATGTACACCGCTATTGTATGTGTATTTGGAAGAAATGGTATAATAAGAAAAATCTCCTAAAGACACTTAACCAACAGTAAATGCAATGTAAGACTAGAATTCTATAAAATAATAAGTTTTAGCAAGCGAAGAACATGCTAAGGTTGTTACAAAATCATGGTTCATTATTCCTATTCCTCAAAAAGTTATAATTTATAAATAGGTTAGCTTGTCGTCGTTTTAAAATAAATGAATAAATTATGATAAGGAAGTTAGTTTTAAGTTCTATAATTGTGGTATGCTAGAATTGAGCATATGCATTAACTCATAACTGAATTACAATTATGTTGAAATGTGGCTTGATTTATTAAAAAAAGAAAAGGCGAATGTTTGAAAAAATTTACGTTTGAAAAAAATAAGTTTTCATATTCGAATAATTTTTGAAATTTTTACTCAAATATTTTTAAGGGAATTGGCGTTTAAATATTTTGGAAGTTGATTTTTCGAATCATGTGCAAATTTGATTGAATCAAAGGAAAATATTTTTATGAAATTTTTTTATTTTTAAATGCCACATACTAAGCGTAGGGAAGATAGATAATTTAATAGATATGGATTTAACGGTGCATTAAAGTCGACGTTAGGATAAAGTGCAAACGATAACAAGAGAAAAGTTGTTTTGGTTTTGGAATTTCTATTTCCATACCTGCCAACGATGCATGAGAGTCCATTTTGGATTCAATTTCGTTTTAAAGCTTGAAAGTGAGCCTCGATATGCGTATTGTACATGGAAAAATTAGGACTGGGGAAATGAGGAAATTTCCAATGTACAATGGGATTGGTAACCAATAAAGGGGTATGAATGTGAAAATTTCCACCCAAATTATTTTTCGACATAGGAGCGAACATTTAGGAAGCAAAAATTCAACGCATTAGATTTTGGATTGTAGTAATTAGATGCAAAATTGGTTGAACCATGCTTCTATTCGTAGGAGTATGGAAATTCTTCTGAACAATTATTTTCATAACTTGCACACATACAGAACTACCAATATATATGGTTGTTTGCATGATATTTTCAAAAATGTTTTTGAAGGAATACATTCATATAAGAGGGCCCAATCTAGAATCATTCTGTAGGATCTAGATTAACCCTAGAGGGGGAGGTGAATAGGGTAATAGCAAATTTTCTCGATTTAAACACAGAAATAAACTGCAGAAATAAATATGCTAAAAAGTAAATCACACACAAAATTTACCCAGCTTCGACAACCCCTGCCTACTGCTGCATTCACAGATTTCTATTAGAATTAAACAGTATCACGCTTACAACCACTCTACTAGACTCGCAGACCCTTTTGCTCCCGCTCACAAACACTCTACTAGACTCGCACACCCTGCTCCCGCCTATAGAGTTTCGCTCACTCGCAAACACTGCTCCCGCCTATAGAGCTTTGCAAACTCGCACTCCCTGCTCACCGAACTAATTCTAAATAGACAATCTGACACTACCTAATCCCTAGGTGGTGATTTACAAATTCTTCGACTTGAAAAGAAAAAACAACTTCAAAAATTAAAACAGGAGCAAAAATTAAAATATGGACTTGAATGCGTAATTTTTGCTCAATTAAAAAATAAGAAAAAACCCTCTAAAAATTAAACCCTAAATAAAGACTAATTCCCCTTTAAAAATAATAAAGGCCGGCCCACTTGAATTTCACCGTCCCCTTTTCTTTTGCTTGTGAAAAAATGTCGGCCTCTTATTGTCGAATTAGGGCTTCGGCTTCTTTCTCGAATTAGGGCTTCGTTCTGATGATTGATTACTGTTGCTAGCTCGTTCTCTGATGATCTTTCTCATGTTCGTTCTCTGATGACCGAAGACTTGCGTCGCTTGTTCTCTGATAATTGATTCTTCGAGATTGCAAATTGTTTGCAGCTGCTTCTCTTGATCGAGTTCACTAAATTGCGGTATGTATTACTTTCGTTACTGGTTCAATTGCTTGCTTTAACTTGATTGCACTTGATTGAACTCGATGGCCGATGACGATGAATTGGGATTGTATTTATATGAATTTGAGACACTTGAATTCGTTCGAATTAACTTGATACTTTCCTAAATTCTTAATTGCCTGATGCGCACGTCTTTCCTGATTTTGTTACACGTGATACTCACGGCTTTCCTGATATGTTTTAACTTGATAATCACAGTTTTGAATTGAGAGCGTTCGATCCTTCTTGTATAAAAAACAGTAACTTTCCCTTTGTACTTTGCGTTGACTTTTTCAAAGAATACAAATTTGAGTTTCAATGAATTCTGACTTCGGCCCATCTCTGCACTGTTGAATCTCGTTCATCTTGTAGTCTTCGACCTTTTTCTCTGGTACTTAAATTTCAATCATGATGTTGTTTGGTTATTTGTTCATGTGATTCCCTGTTGCTCGGTTACTGATGCATTAGTTGTTGGCATATTTGCTTTGTACTTCATTTGAGGTTGTAGCTTTGGTCTTTGTTGCTCTGGTCCTGTTGCCTTCAGTTGCTTGTTGAAGATATTGCACTGCATCACCACTGTTCTTTGCATTTGTACATATGAATGTGCTCACTGTTGTATTACAGTACACTGCATATTAGTCTTCTCATGTTTGAGGCTGTGCTTTCATTGACATTTGTTCACTTTGATTCTGCATAACTTGTAGCTTGCTGTACATATGAACTTGCAGTTTTCTGTCCACCTGTATCATGCTTGGCTTTGTGTAGTTGATGTTGTACACTGTCTTGTGCATTGCCCCATTCACTGTTGCTGTGCAGTTGCAATGCCTTGCTTGGTCTCTGTTACATGCTTGCTGTTGCATGCTTGTGATATTCATGTTGATTTGATGATGCTGGTATTTGCTGATATATTACTTTGAATTGCATACACTTTATGTTGACATTTTCTTTGACATAGATGCTACACTTGTTCATTGTTGTTCAAGTGTACTTGTCTTCATAAAATTGTCACTGTGCTTCTGACCTTTCTGGTCTCTGATCATTGCTTGGTCATCTTGGTGGCTTGAGCACTTGGTCTGTGTTGCATTGTGTGTCTTGCCTTTGACTGTTTGCATATACTTTTGGTCATGTTGTACTCATTTGCCATTGAGTTGCATTGAATAGCTGGTCTTTGTAGTTGTTTATTTGAGTCAGTGCTTCACCATACTTGTTGTTGCAGTATTCATGTTGTTGTTGGTGGCAATCTTGTATGCTGCTGTTTGCATTTGGTCTTGATCATACTTGATGTCATGATTTTCCTGGTTTCACTTGTGTACATTTTCGAGTTGCACACTGCTGCTTGTACTTGTAGTCTTGGCCAGTTGACTGTTGCTTTGAGTTGTTCATTGCTTGGTCTCTGTTGCCTTGAATTTCTGGTTGGAGCTGTGCACACGAGTTGGCGAGGCAATGCACACGTGTATGAATGTACACGTGTGTATTGCAGCCACTTATGATTACCTGTCCCTGTAATATCTATGTGCACGACTTTGTGATGAATTCAAGTGTGAATGATGACGAACAACCCAAATAACTGAGGCAAACGATATTTTCAAAAATCGTATTTCATTTTATATTGCAAAAATATTTCTTTTTCAATTTTACTGCGTTAGTGAATATTTTTGTAGATTTCTCAGATGCTGGATTCAAACCGGAATGTAGTTGAAGACAAAATACGAGTGTGAGTGATATGTAGTGAGGTTATCAATGTAAAAATATTTGTAATGTAATCGTGATGTAATCAGAAATGTATATGTATAGTGAGAGCATGAATTTGTACTATTCAAGTTTGTAATAAATATTCGTTTGAATAAAATATTCGTTTGAATTCAAAAACTGTGTAACTTGTTCTGTTTGAATTCAAATTCAAATTCTGTGTAATTTATTTTATTCAACAAATATTTATTTAATCTATGAAAAACAAAATAGTACATTACCAAATACATTTAAATGAATATATATGTTTATTATCATCAAACAAAAACATATAAGCGCATATTCAACAATCTCCCCCTTTTGATGATAACAAACATATGTTTAAGATTTTGACCGTGTTAAATGTATTTGACCAATTATATACTCTAATTGCTCCCCCTATTTAAATGCTTCCTCTCTACATGATTCTCCCCCTACATATATGCATACAAATAGAAATATATTCAAATGAGCCTAGATGCATATGGAAAAATTATTTGACCTTTGCTTGATTCTATTTGACAAAATCTTAACTTTTCTCTCCCCTTTTTGTTATCAGCAAAAGAATAATAGTGTGAGAGAAATATAGAGATAAAGTGATCGATATTAATCCAACATTAAACTCAAATTGAATATAAATAGTAAACTTCAATAAGAATCAAACAAAAACCATAACTACCCTTGTTAGGCGCATATTCCACTTTTAGAAATGATGGAAATTGAGGTTCATATAATATCATATAGTTGAATCTTCTTGTGGTATTTATATCAGGAATTTGAATATCTATTAATCATGCATAACCGTTAGGACTTTTAAATGAGATTAGTAGTATTCGAATTTAATTTTAAAAAAGAAATCAAGTATCTTCTAACCACGCATAACCGTGAGGACTTTTAAATGGGATTAGAATCAACTTGTCTATTTAAGCAATTTAATTTTGATATGCGTTCCATACATGCATAACCGCAAGGACTTTTAAATGAGCATGGAAGCACATGATCAAAAATCCAAGTAATTCACCCATGCATAACCGTGAGGACTTTTAAATGAGAGTGAATACTTTGGATATTTATTTATTTATTTAAAAAATATGACATGAAAAACAAATGATTCCTGATTATAGTACCACATATCGACAAACTATATTGAATATTTGATAAACCATGGTCGATAGAAATAATGATAGATATAGAAATGGTCATGGAATCTTTACCCAACAAAAAGTTTTATAATTCTTGTTTCAATTCCTAAAGAAATTTTTCAAATATACTCTCTTGAGTAATGTATGTTAAATATCAACACTCATCACTTTTTCAATCACTATTTATCTCTTTGATAATTAGTAGGGAGTCGGATCAGTCAAAATTTGTCATTTAAAATCAAATAAGAATGACTGATCTGAAAATATGGTCAAACAATTATTTTCTCAAAGGGGTTATATGAGGAAAAAAAAATCTGCTAAATGGAAAAAATATTTCAAGTGAAAAATATGCAGATATTTTCTTTGAAAAACGATGCAACAAATGAATGTTTCAAAAATTAATCACGTTCAACTCGTAAGTTTTCTATCAACTAGATTACTAGTATGAATTGCATCTGAATTTCTTTTTCAATCCAAAATATCACTAACTGGATTTGGTAAACCAGACATGAAGTGTGCATCAAAAATTTCAAACCCAATTTTGGGCAACAATTTAAATGACATTCTTTGGATTTTGAATTGAAGCCATGTTCACACTCAAACAACTATCATGGTGTTAATTTCAGAAAACCATAGGATAAACAATTATATTCATGAGTAATCAACAGTCAGTCAATATCATAATTATTTCAAAAACAATTTCTTGAAGTTTTAACAATTTCTTAAAATCCTTTTTCACATGAATTTGAAATCGTGCAGATTTACAAGCAGTGATCAAAATGTCAAAATATATCTACGTGTAGCATGAGTAGACAGTAATCAATCAACATCATAATTTGACCAAACGGATTAAGTTCAATGATGAGAGGATGGTTGGTCTACTTTTGAGCACAAATCAAGGTAAGAACAATTCAAAAGAAAAATCATATCAATAAGTCAGAATTAAAGACATCACATCATTATCGCAATTTTGGCTGATTTAATTCAGAATATGGTGCAGATTATCACATGTAATATACCTTCACCTTTTTTACCTTTACGATAATTTCTCATGATTGCCCATTGTGATTCTGTCACCTTTATACTAGGCTAAGGAACTTTGCTTTATTGCCCGTTGTGTTTCTGGAACAGACAAAATCCAGAGAACACCGTTGTCGTTCCTTAGCCTGCCACCACACCTACACGATGAAAGATTTTTGTGACCTATTTCTAGGTCCATGATTGTTAGTGGCAGAAACATTATGAATAAACAAACCCTTTGGAACCCAAACTTGTTTAGACTTTTCATTCTTGTTCCAATAGACATGAAATTTGTTTGTAGAATTCTTAGGAATCCAAACTTGTATAAATTTTGTGTTCTTGTTCCTATGACTACAATTTTCAGAATGATGTCCAATTATTTCACATATATCAAAGATACTTTTCCCTTTTGCATTATCCTCAGCTTGTGTTTTCCCAAAACCAAGTCCTTTTCTGTTGTTAGCAAAAATTTGATTTCCCAATAGCATGTTGAAAGATTTTTCACCTCTTGAAAAGTTATTCAAAGATTTCTCAAGATTTTGGACTTTGGTTTTTAGTGTTGTATTTTCGGTGACAAGTGAGGTGCATCGATTTATAAAATCCTTTTTCCTAGTGTCGATGGTTTCCTTAAGATTCAAGTTTTCTTTTTCAAGATTCTCAGAGTTATTCTTAAGTTTTGTCAATTCTGAATCTAAAACTTTACATCTTTTACATTCTAGGTTTTGAATATTTTCAAGTTCAGTTTCTAACCTAAAATTTTTACGAGCAAGTTCTTTCCTATCAGTTTTCAGTTTTTCAATTTTAGATTCAAGAGCATCAACTACTTTAGTAAGATCAGAACACATAAAAACAAGATCTCTATAGGAATACTCACCTTCCTCACTAGATTCCTCTGAGCTTGAATCTGAATTTGATTTCGCCATAAGACACAAGTTAGCCTCCTCTGAGCTGCTATCCGAAGCTTCTTCTCCTTCTTCATCATCCCAAGTCGCTGCAAATACCTTCTTCGCCTTTTTCTTTCCTTTGTTGTTTTTGAGAAGTGGACATTTTGGTTTGATGTGGCCAGGCTTGTTGCAGTTATAACATGTCAGTTCATTATCGGAATTTTCGGAATCTTTTGACCTATTGCCCTTTGTTTTCTTCTTGCGTGGCTTGAATCTAGACCATCTTCTTAGATTATTGACAGCCATTGCAAGCTCTTCAATTGGATCTTCTTCATCGCTTTCTTCTTTGCTCTTTAAGGCAATCGTCTTTTTCTGTGGTTCGGAGTTGTTGCGTTCTTCCTTTGCTTTTAGCTCAAGCTCATATGTCATCAAGTTTCCAATCAACTCCTCCATGCTTAGCTTACTCAGATCTTTCGATTCTTGGATTGCCGTGACTTTTGCCTCAAAGTTCATTAGTAAGACTCGTAGTATCTTCCGCACAAGCTCTACCTCAGTGAATACCTTCCCAAGTGCTCTAGCGTTGTACACCAAAGTTGAAAAGCGTCCAAACATGTCCTTTATGCTCTCGCCTTTGTCCATCACAAAGTTCTCGTATTCATTGCTGAATAGGGCTAGACGAGACTCCTTGACTTGAGAAGTTCCTTCGTGCGTCACCTCCAAAGTGTGCCAAATTTCCTGTGCTGTTGTACAATGAGAAATTCTATTAAATTCATTTTTATCAAGAGCACATATCAAAGCATTCATGGCTTTAGCATTTGTCGTTTTCAATCTCTTATCGTTAGCATCCCACCTATCCTTAGGTTTAGGAATCTCAGTATCACCAACGATTATAGTGGGAAGTTTATAGCCAGTTTCAATAATATCCCAAACATCATAATCAACGAAACTAAGATAAATACTCATCCTAACTTTCCAATAAGCATAATCACTCCCGTTAAACATGGGTGGCCTAACAATAGATTGCCCTTCAGAAAAAGCATTATTTTGTAGACTCATGACTCTAGAGTTAAATAAAAAATATACCGGGCTCTGGTACCACTTGTAGGATCTAGATTAACCCTAGAGGGGGGGGGTGAATAGGGTTATAGCAAATTTTCTCGATTTAAACACAGAAATAAACTGCAGAAATAAATATGCTAAAAAGTAAATCACACACAAAATTTACCCAGCTTCGGCAACCCCTGCCTACTGCTGCATTCACAGATTTCTATTAGAATTAAACAGTATCACGCTTACAACCACTCTACTAGACTCGCAGACCATTTTGCTCCCGCTCACAAACACTCTACTAGACTCGCACACCCTGCTCCCGCCTATAGAGTTTCGCTCACTCGCAAACACTGCTCCCGCCTATAGAGCTTTGCAAACTCGCACTCCCTGCTCACCGAACTAATTCTAAATAGACAATCTGACACTACCTAATCCCTAGGTGGTGATTTACAAATTCTTCGACTTGAAAAGAAAAAACAACTTCAAAAATTAAAACAGGAGCAAAAATTGAAATACGGACTTGAATGCGTAATTTTTGCTCAATTAAAAAATAAGAAAAAACCCTCTAAAAATTAAACCCTAAATAAAGACTAATTCCCCTTTAAAAATAATAAAGGCCGGCCCACTTGAATTTCACCGTCCCCTTTTCTTTTGCTTGTGAAAAAATGTCGGCCTCTTATTGTCGAATTAGGGCTTCGGCTTCTTTCTCGAATTAGGGCTTCGTTCTGATGATTGATTACTGTTGCTAGCTCGTTCTCTGATGATCTTTCTCATGTTCGTTCTCTGATGACCGAAGACTTGCGTCGCTTGTTCTCTGATAATTGATTCTTCGAGATTGCAAATCGTTTGCAGCTGCTTCTCTTGATCGAGTTCACTAAATTGCGGTATGTATTACTTTCGTTACTGGTTCAATTGCTTGCTTTAACTTGATTGCACTTGATTGAACTCGATGGCCGATGACGATGAATTGGGATTGTATTTATATGAATTTGAGACACTTGAATTCGTTCGAATTAACTTGATACTTTCCTAAATTCTTAATTGCCTGATGCGCACGTCTTTCCTGATTTTGTTACACGTAATACTCACGGCTTTCCTGATATGTTTTAACTTGATAATCACAGTTTTGAATTGAGAGCGTTCGATCCTTCTTGTATAAAAAACAGTAACTTTCCCTTTGTACTTTGCGTTGACTTTTTCAAAGAATACAAATTTGAGTTTCAATGAATTCTGACTTCGGCCCATCTCTGCACTGTTGAATCTCGTTCATCTTGTAGTCTTCGACCTTTTTCTCTGGTACTTAAATTTCAATCATGATGTTGTTTGGTTATTTGTTCATGTGATTCCCTGTTGCTCGGTTACTGATGCATTAGTTGTTGGCATATTTGCTTTGTACTTCATTTGAGGTTGTAGCTTTGGTCTTTGTTGCTCTGGTCCTGTTGCCTTCAGTTGCTTGTTGAAGATATTGCACTGCATCACCACTGTTCTTTGCATTTGTACATATGAATGTGCTCACTGTTGTATTACAGTACACTGCATATTAGTCTTCTCATGTTTGAGGCTGTGCTTTCATTGACATTTGTTCACTTTGATTCTGCATAACTTGTAGCTTGCTGTACATATGAACTTGCAGTTTTCTGTCCACCTGTATCATGCTTGGCTTTGTGTAGTTGATGTTGTACACTGTCTTGTGCATTGCCCCATTCACTGTTGCTGTGCAGTTGCAATGCCTTGCTTGGTCTCTGTTACATGCTTGCTGTTGCATGCTTGTGATATTCATGTTGATTTGATGATGCTGGTATTTGTTGATATATTACTTTGAATTGCATACACTTTATGTTGACATTTTCTTTGACACAGATGCTACACTTGTTCATTGTTGTTCAAGTGTACTTGTCTTCATAAAATTGTCACTGTGCTTCTGACCTTTCTGGTCTCTGATCATTGCTTGGTCATCTTGGTGGCTTGAGCATTTGGTCTGTGTTGCATTGTTCCATGTGTCTTGCCTTTGACTGTTTGCATATACTTTTGGTCATGTTGTACTCATTTGCCACTGAGTTGCATTGAATAGCTGGTCTTTATAGTTGTTTATTTGAGTCAGTGCTTCACCATACTTGTTGTTGCAGTATTCATGTTGTTGTTGGTGGCAATCTTGTATGCTGCTGTTTGCATTTGGTCTTGATCATACTTGATGTCATGATTTTCCTGGTTTCACTTGTGTACATTTTCGAGTTGCACACTGCTGCTTGTACTTGTAGTCTTGGCCAGTTGACTGTTGCTTTGAGTTGTTCATTGCTTGGTCTCTGTTGCCTTGAATTTCTGGTTGGAGCTGTGCACACGAGTTGGCGAGGCAATGCACACGTGTATGAATGTACACGTGTGTATTGCAGCCACTTATGATTACCTGTCCCTGTAATATCTATGTGCACGACTTTGTGATGAATTCAAGTATGAATGATGACGAACAACCCAAATAACTGAGGCAAACGATATTTTCAAAAATCGTATTTCATTTTATATTGCAAAAATATTTCTTTTTCAATTTTACTGCGTTAGTGAATATTTTTGCAGATTTCTCAGATGCTGGATTCAAACCGGAATGTAGTTGAAGACAAAATACGAGTGTGAGTGATATGTAGTGAGGTTATCAATGTAAAAATATTTGTAATGTAATCGTGATGTAATCAGAAATGTATATGTATAGTGAGAGCATGAATTTGTACTATTCAAGTTTGTAATAAATATTCGTTTGAATAAAATATTCGTTTGAATTCAAAAACTGTGTAACTTGTTCTGTTTGAATTCAAATTCAAATTCTGTGTAATTTATTTTATTCAACAAATATTTATTTAATCTATGAAAAACAAAATAGTACATTACCAAATACATTTAAATGAATATATATGTTTATTATCATCAAACAAAAACATATAAGCGCATATTCAACACATTCTGCATATATATTTTCCATGTTATGATGCACCATGCACTTGTGCATGTTTGGCTGAAAAATTGATGATTACTACATTAGCCCATAATTTAATCCTTGGGGTAATTTTAGAAACAAAATTCTTTTAAGTAGGGAAGAATGTAACATTACATAAAATTTAGGTTAATAATTAATTAGGCACAAAAAATGGAATTTGAGTAAACGATGGAATTTGGCCATGAAACTTGAGAACTGTATTCGTGGAGATTTTCTACGCAACTTTCATATTTGGAATTTCACGATCGGAGTTCAAACGAAGAAGCTACGAGCGTTTAAAGAAATCAAAATGAAAATAATTAAAAAACAAAACATTAACGTACATAATAAACTAACCGCGGCCTATCAATCGACCCCCCTCCATGGGGTGGTAGACCAATAGCGGTTGACCGCTCATAAGGGCATGGTCAACCAGTTGAACCCTGGCAACTAGGGTTTGACTCTTGGCCTAAAGGCCCGAATTTAATATTTTTAATTCATGGTTATGGCTGATTCTGGAGCCTGTTGATATAGGCCAAACCCTTTCTTTCTCTTCTCATATTTTCTAATTTAGGGCAGTAAAGCTCCACCATTTCCTTTTCTCCACTATTCCTCCAAACTCTAAAATAGTTTGTATTTATATAAATTGGAGAACATTATAAAATTAATAGAAGAAGAGAAGGAGCGGATCAACGTTGCGCGAATAACAAGGTAAATTTCGATATTACAAATATATGTAATCTTTATCTCTTCTCGAATATGTAATTCTAATATTATGTATATATCCTTTTATACATATTTCTTGGATTAAAAAGAAGACGGAGTTGAATCAATGAATCGGATTCTTATCCAAAGATTTGGAAAGCTTAAAAAGGTGATTCGGAAATTATGTAATTTGTTTATAAAATTAAAATTTATTTCATTGGATTTTTATTTGATTATTATGGCTAAATAAAGATCTAAGAGTTTTAGGCTCGAATTAAACATTTAATACATTGCCTACATATTCTGCAATTTAGGAAACTTGATTTGAGATATTGTTTACACCCAGATCTGGAAATCAGTCCCCAAGATATTAAGAGTTGAATGACGATCAGATGTAGAATTTATTCCAGATCTACAATTGGGTTGTAAATATATTATATAATCTAGATTTATGCCAATTCTGTTGGAATATGGGCTTTCTGTATTTTAATTGTTGGGAATATTATCCATTGAATTTTTTAAAATTTTCCTAATATTCTTAATTACATAGAAAAGTGCAACGTTTGATTTGACAAGCAATATGCATAAATGAAGGAAAGAGATGCATAAATCATTCCTTGTAATTTCAAATGAAGCAAAACTCTTAATTTAGGCCAAATTGTGGGAATTATAATGAAAAATCTTTTTAGAAATATAGTATCAACAATATTAAACATGGAAAAGAATACTCTAGTTAGGGATTGATAACTAGAAATATAATATATATATATATATATATATATATATATATGCATTTAACCATGCTAATCAATTAAAGTGAAAACTTAACTAAAACGATGATTTACACGTAATACTCGCATTAGATATAATTAGGACGTTAGAATAAATTATATCATGAATAATAGAGTTAGGAAATATTGTAAATCCAAATAAATTGGTAATCGATGTGGAATAAATTTGGGAGTTACAAGAGTTAAATAGGGTACAAATGGATTAAAGGGACCGATAAATGAGATTGTAAGGATAATAAATATGGAGGGATAAAGAAAGAATACTAGGAAAAATTTGAGTAAATAAATAATTGTCTTAAGAAATGCTTAATTAAGGAATAATTGTTTATTACAGGCAAGTTGACATTTACAAAAATAGTAGATAAAAATGTTAGGTGGTAATTCATTATTTTAAGGCAGTATGATTGTCATTAGAGTGAATTAAATAGCCCTAAATATGCAAAGAGAGATTAGTAGGCTTTGCCAAATATTTAAGTTCAGAGTAATTAATTCGGTTTAATGAGTTGGGATGTGAGGTCAATAGAGTTGCACATTAGAAGCCTGCCCTTCACTCATAAGCTACCAGTAGTTGTGTCTACTTCATCCCATCTCTAACCTTAGAACCCATGGGAAAGGTATTTACATTGCGAACAGTTTAGGGGAAAGTATGTCTGGAGGTTCGCCTCAGAATTGAAGTATTAAATGTCCCAGTACCTTTTGAGAAATTGGGTTGCTTCCTATCTAATAAAAGGTAGTAAGTAACCAAAGAGGGTATTTTCCTTGACTTACTTAGGAAAGTCTAAAACAGATGCTAATAGTTGGTGTCAATATTTGGCAGTAGTTCTAGCATATAGGCTTGGATGCCCAAAAATCCCATACGAGCAGTAGTAAATACTTGAGTTATGCCCTGATGGATTTAGCTTCCTACTAGTATAGAATCCATATAAGATATGCATGGACCTCACGATAGAGATAGTGAAAATTTTTGTTTAATGGAAGTGGTCTAGTTAACCCTTGGATGAGTCCTTGAATGGCGATAGTAATACGTCAAATAAATTAAATTATATAGTAAGGTCATTTATAGGAGTGATCAATCTCTGTAGTTAGAACCGGTAGACTACCGATGACGATGCACAAGGCCCGCTTAATAGTTAAGAAGTATTAAGTGGCTAGGGTTTTGGGTAGATAATGATTAGAATTTATATGTGTGTGTGTGTGTATGCATAGGCATATGTATGTATAGCACACCATGGGAAAGGTTAGGGTAGAGATATCGTACGCACATACATTAAATTAACTGGGTTAGCTGTAAACCATAGACATAACATTTAAATGGATATCAAATAGTGTAAATTATGTTATGGATAAAGTATGCAATTTTTCAAACACTAGAATGTTGTTCTGATACCCTCCCTATTGCAACCTATAGGATAGATTTAGAGAAAGAGGTCACTAGAGCAAGACAGAATGGTTGATGGAGAAGTCTTCTTATTCATGCTCAGTACTGACGAGGCAATTGGATATCTAAGGAATACCATTGATTCTGTGGTAGTATCCTCTGTCGGTATTTATATTCCGTTATATTTTCTATTCCTTTGTAAGTTTATTTTGATCAATCTTTGATATACTTATATTTATTTCATGTTATCAAAACCAACGATCTACACCCTAATGGACTTTGTTGAAATTTGGGCCCATTGAAGTGTGGGTTGTTACAAAAGGCAAGAAGAAGTGGAATAATAAGAGGAAGCAGTTTCAGAACAAAGGTGGCCAGAAGAAGAGCATACCAACTCTGACTTGCTATAACTTCTTGGAGAAGGGTCACTATAATAAAGACTACAAAGTTGATGGAAAGAAATGCTACAGCTGCAAAAAGCTTGGACACATTTAGAAGTACTATCCAGATCCACTGAAGTAGAAGCAGATGGTGAAAGCATATGCTATCAACATCATTCTGACTTCGTTGAATGCTCCATCAACAAAAGGGAAGGGGGAAGGGATCATTATTCTTGGTATGCTGTAACGACCCGTAAATTTTCGATAATTAAATTAGCTAATTTAATAAGATTTCGTGATTTAATGATAGAAAAAAAATTTGTAATTCGTTTGGAATAATAATAAATGGAATGAATTGCAACAAATTTTATCTAAGTAAATTATTTATGAATTGAATGAAATCCCAAATCAATCGAAATGATATGTAGTCAAAGGTAATTGAATGAATTTGTATTGTATAGGTAATTGTGACGCTTGTTTGTAAATAATAAACTTATAAGTAATTAACAGTTAACGGTGATAATTATTTAAGTTACCTATTCATTTAGTAGTCGAATTGAATTTGTGAACCAATTGAAATTGAAATGGAAGTTTATATATTAGTTGAGTGAATTATCTCTAACTGTAGTTAAATAATAACGTAGAGTTCAATTGATGTAATATACTAAATCAACTGATAATAATAAAAAATTATTTAAAAATCCAATATTGAAATCCGTCAAATATTGAACAATTAAATTGTTTAAATTTAATATTTGAAATTTATTGGATAATTGAATAATGGGAATCGAATAACTGTTTAATGAAAATGGTTGTTCTATAATTTGAATTTGTTAAATTTTATAAGTTCGTTTTGGATATTTCAAAAGATAGCGATTTAAGAATAATCAAATTTGTTTAAATTTAATATTAAAAATGTTTGAACAATTAAATCCCGAATTTGATATGATTAATTTGATATTGAAATTTAATATATGAAAATAAAGTGAATAACTGAAATTTGATTTAATATGATTCTAATTGGTTTCCAAAGTGAATGTAAGTTATATTGGGATTGTAATAGAGTTAATGAGATTTTAAAATTGAAATTTATTGGATAAATTGAATAACGGGTTTAATATGATTAAAAATGATTTGTAAAATTTTATTTTATCATGTTAGAGTTATAGTGATGTTATAGAACTTTTAAAACTGAATTTAAAATTTATTTGTGAAAATTGAATATTTTAATATTTAATTATCGACTGAAAAATAGCCAATTTTCGAACAGTCTCAGAAATGGACGAAACTAGTTCCATTAGATCCGTAATAGTTATTTATTATCGGATTTCAATTTTCGTAGCAATCGGAGTTGTCGTTTGACCATGGCAGCTCGAAACGCGTTGAAATTGTTTTAATATTAATTTGGCGAGGTAAAATAGTCATTTTTCAAACGGTCTCGGATTTCGATGAAACTAGTTTCATTGGATCCGTAATGTGATATTATTGCAAGATTTCAAATTTCAAGTAAATCGGGTTTATCGTTTGTCCGGGGCGAGCCAAAACGCCTAGAAATTCGTTTAATCGGTTTAATTTAAATTTGATCGTTTATTTCCATAACTCACACATACGATCGAATTAGCTTTCGAAACCTATTCCATTGTGTCCGGAACGCGGGATAAACCCCAGGAACGTCAGTTACCGCGCGAAATTCGGAGTTTGGAGAAGCCGGATAAATAATATTCGTCGTTTCCTATAAATAGCCCTTTATTCACAATAATAAAAAAAAGGAAAACCTAATTCTCTAAGCCGGCCACCACTTTCAGGTTAATGGCCGAAATTATCTCTCCTTCCTCCCTCGTTTTCTTCAAATCCTTGCGTTAATTCAAAAACTTATCAACACGAAAGTTGTAGAGCACATCGAGTACTCCGCATCCAACGGCTATGATCTGAATCGGGGCCACGGATCGTCTGCAATCCTCGTTTGAATGGCCGAGTTTCGCATGCATTTCTAGGGTGGTGGAGTCGACCGAGCTCGCCACGGCTCTGGGCGAAGGTGGGGTTGGTGATGGTCTTCAGTGTGGTGGTGGAGTGATGGAGTTTCGTGCGACGTGGAAGACGCGGCCTTAAACCCTAGTTTTGAAGTTAGGTTCCTTTGTACGTGCGGCCTGGGAGTTTTCACGTGAACGTGAGAGAGGAAGGGGATGCGTGAGCGGCTGTGATTTTCTCAAGTTGAAGGTGCGGCCTGGATTGCATGGGTATAAATGATTATAAGAAATTGGTTTAATTATTATATTAATTCGTTTAGAACTTTAAAACATTGTATCTCTTTCGTACGAGGTCGAAATTCGACGAAACTTTTTGTGTTAGAATCGTTTCGTCGAGCTCTACGCTATGGAGCTGGATTGGAGTCGTTTGGAGCTAGTGGAAATTTCGGATAAAATTAAACGCTCGTTTAATTTTATTCGAAATAAAACGCTGGAACTGCATTGAAATCAAGGTGAGTGTTCTATAACGCTCACACCGTACTAAATATCTTTATGCTAGTTAAATTTGATATTATGAAGTGTTGTGATTTTATTTGTCGTTGTTTGATAAAAATTTAATTGTCATATAGCTTGTCATTTGAATTAACCGTTGAAAAATTAAATTGACATTTAAATTGAAATCAAAATTGAATTGCGATTAAATTACCTGACATTGATAACTATGAAACTGCCATGAATTGTATTGTTTATTGGATGATGTATTTTGAGGGATGTTATTGGTTGATAATTGAATGTTTGGATGTTTATTTGCTTTTATAGATCCTGTTATGCATACATATGATACTGTGATTTAATTTGAGTAATATATACTCATCCCTGACATTTAATTGAAATTAAAAAAAATTATTACTTGGCCATAGGATAGAAAATTATATACGGGCACTGAATAGGCTAAATTAATAATTTTTGAAATCGTCGATTTGAAATTTATTTAAAGGTTTTGATTTAAAGGTTATAAATAGAAATCAATTTATAAAATCGAATTTATTGAAAAATTGAGTTTTGGAATGTTGAAATAAATCTTGGTTAAAAGAAATTGTTAAGTAACATGATTCGAGACTTTGAAATTTAAAAATTGGGATTTAACTGAATTTCGAAAATTGATTTGTTTAAAGATTTAACCTTAATTCGAGCTTTGAATATTACCAAGTAAAAGTGATATAAAAATGACATTTTGAAATCAAGTTTGGAATTGAATCATATTTGGAATTTGGATTTAAACTTGAATATTGTTGGAAATTTTTGTTAAGTGTTATAAATTGATATTTTGAGAAATCAAGCTCCAAATCGATATAAATTGAAATGGAATAAATTAAAGGTGAATGAAAAATCGAATTAATTCGAAGAAAAAAAATTTGACGTTGATTGAATTGAAATCAAAATTGAATCGGTAGAATGGAAATTGGAATTGATTTGAATTGGGAAGTTATAATCGAAATGGATTGATTTTGAAGCTGTTTTATTTTGTTTTCCAAATTACTCGGTTATATAAACCATTTTGAATACTTAAACTATTTAATCTATTTTAAATCTACTTAACCCAATTTAAATTATTTTAAACTAAATTTATCTATTTCAAATTCATTTTAAGATTTTAAGTATTTTTAACTATTTTAATTATTTAAACTACTTTTAAACTACTTAAACTATTTTCTAAAAAAATTCAAGCTGGTTAATAAGGTGAAATGTTTATATTTAAACCTTGAATTTATATACGAATCGGATTAAATGAAGTTGCAACCTAAATTTGAAATTCGAAATGATTTTGAAATCGAAATGAGATATTGATGCGAAAAATGATTTTTTTTGAAACGAAACCTTACATTTGAAAAGATACGATGTTATTTGAAATGAATTTGATCTTTGAAGCGAATTTGATATTTTGATATCAATTATGAATTGATTTGAAATGTAAAAGAGCCAACGGTGTAATAATACGTAGTTATTAAAGAGACCGGGATCGGATATGGACATAGTCTTTGTCGATACCGAAAACCACTTTAATAACTATTATACGCGGAGTGTTGATCCAGAATGAAGTGGATGGTTTGGTGAACGCGTTGACTGAAGAAAGAGAACGATTATTGGATGACCCCTGACATGACTAAAACAGGAGCCGCGCCGGGCCATTGAGGTTCGCCACCTCTAACGGACACACTTCTTCGATACCATATCTATTACATTTGCGATGCGATTTGGGTGCACCCCTTGATTTCGGAGTGTTGTTTCGCGGTGTTGGGGTAGCTGCTGGCTATGCCCAACATCAGTCCGGATCACACAACTACTAGTATCCTAGTTGGTATCGCCTCATGTACCTTGTCATACTGATTATCCTATTCGCGGCCACTACGTTTTGATTTGTACCTTGAGTATATGGATTGCCCTCTGGTGACTTCCGGTTTTGGGGAAACTACGGTCTTGTATATGCTTTTGGGAATATAAAATGTGTTAAGGGGGAGTATGGTAACGCCTTAACGCTATTTTGATACTTTATATTACTGATAGGCATTATCTGCTTAGCGTATATTACTACATAGTAGATAGTTTCACGGATCCTTGAGAGATGGAAAATCCCGTAACATCTCTTGAGTTATTGCACGCTCGTTGACACTAGATAGGAGATGTCAAAACCCGTAAACATCTCTGATGCCGTTACACTCATATTTATTTACGATTGATTTCACTTTCATAAGGATATTTTAGTCCTGACTCGAGTGTTTTGTCTTTTCATTACGCTCGGGTCAGTCCTGAGTTTTTCAGATTTTTGAAGATCTATTCTGGAGTATGGAGACGAAGATTTGGTATACTATTACTATTATTATCTGTGCATCATGCTATCTGCTGCATTATTTAAATTGTTCTGTTGTATATGTATAACTCTGATAAATGTTGTATAAATAGTTGTCAAAGTATAGTAGACAGCTTCATGAACTGTTTATTTGACTATTATATTTTATCGTTCCGCTGCGAGATTCTGTGTTGTTTCATTTCCTTTATTTCTCTTTCTTTTCTTTTCTTATTTACCCCAATAACTATCTGCATTTTGAATGGTTTGGAATCGACATGTGTATTTGATCGTCGGTTTAAACTGTCCAAAAAGGCGGGTCGTTACAGTTGGTATCAGAGCTTTGGTTTAGCGGCAAACCTTGGCTCTAGTGGGGAATAACTCATTGAAATAGAGGTAAACTATATGAATGAGTTGAGTGTATTAGAGAGAGCGTATTTGTTAGTGATATAAAATGTTTTATATTGTGTCGGTTGATTTGTTGAGTGGCTTATGGATTCTGGTCAATACGAGTAATTAACGTCATTGACAGGGATCTCTAAACACTTAAACAGAACAACTCGACATAGTATTGTTTTGAAATTGGGTAAATGAAATAATTTTGCCCAAATTATATTTTGTATATAAAGAATTTATTTCAAAATTTATTGTGATCAATCAAGCTTATTTGGTTGTTGGAAATGAGATATTGGCTATTAACATTAATCGGATATTGTAATTTAAATAAATAAGGTGAATTACAAAAGGAAAAAATGATAAAACACTTGTGGAATGTTTTAAGATAGAAAATCCTATAAGAACGTTTTATAAAGGTGACTTATAAATTAAAATAGATTTAAATTGGAAAATATTGAATTAAGACCCGGAGATCTTGAAAATGGTTTCAAAGTTTTGAAGAAATATATTGTAATATTAGTTGGAAAATATTTATGAGAAATATTTTGAAAGGGTTTAAAGAAAGGAATCAATTCAGTACTCCTCTCTTATGTCGCTGGAAAATAATTTCGGTGATGACTGCACAGCATCATCAACGTTCATTTTCGAGTCTCAAAGTGGGGGAGACTTCTAAGAAGCTTTGCTTATCTTCAAAAATTATTTTGGGTAAATGGGTTTTGGGTTAAACTCCAAAGGTATGATTTAATATATTAAAGATATAGTATATATGTTTATTTCAAATGATTTGAAAAGAACCAGGCATTTAAATTTCTAAGTTCTGTTAATTAATAATTTTCAAATTATTTGAATGAAATGTGAATAACCAGAATTTATAAAATAAGAGGATTAAGATATCTAAGCTATAGTTTGGGAAAACTTTAAAGTTGAAAGGTAAAAGAGGATTTTACAAAATTAAATTTATGAACATTCAAATTAAGTAAAATGAAATTCTATAAATGTGTATAATACCAAAATTATATTCTGATACATATAACAAGACTTACCAAATGTTAAAAGTTAAAATGATGTTTTGGATATGTAATGAGATATTGTATAGATGAACAGAACCTGAAAGTAATTGAAGTATACAAGTAAGGAAAACTCAAAAGGAATTAAAATGTATATAAATGGAAAATTTGGTTGTGATAAAAGGCATAAAAAAAACTTAAATATAGCATGAATGATGGATGGATAAATGGAACAAATAAGTGAACTTAAGAAATGAATCGTATTATATCCTTGTAAATTGGTTATAGAAAATAAATATAAATTGCAAAGGGATTGGATAAAAATTGAATTTGTAACCTTTAAGATAACTATAAACTAAGAAAAAGTCATTTATGAGAGGTTAGACTTTTATAGGATGATTAATAAACAAAAGTGCCGGTTAATAAAATGTTTCACAAATGAATTCGTTATTAACTGAAATTATGAAAATGCAATAAATGTAAACAAAGAAATTTCTTATAGTTAAGAATCAATTGGAAAATGAAATTGAATTAAATTAAATTACATATAATGTTTAAAATGAACTTGAGACAGAAAATTCTATGATATAATGTTTGAGAAAAGATAATGTCAAAGAATATGTTATGTAAAGAAATGGATATATTAATTGAATAATGGATTGCGAATAATTAATTGTAAATAAAATAGAAGTCAATAAAATAATTTAGTATAGATAAATTGGATAGAAATCTATTGGAAGGTAATACGTAAGATTGTATGTATATTATTTTATTCGCATAACGATTTGATCCAAATTCGAGCACAAAATTTCGAGACGATTTATATCGATCCAAGTTAGGATTTTTTCACTCGATTTTCGACGGCGAACCCTAGATATGGATTTTTAATTTGATTCTGGAATTCTCTATCATAGTATATGGCTATGAAAGGAGAGTAATAGTTTCCAATCGAGGAACCAAATCTGAGTCCGCACTAGAGAGTCGTGTGAACGATACTAGTTGGAAGCGAAATGGTGTGATCGAATAAGCGATTAGATTGATATTGCTCACGGATGATATATGTACAGCTTACGGACTTAATTAAAGTTAATATTGAAAATTTAAGATGCCAAATATAAAATGATTCTTTTAAAATTATATAACATGATATATATATATATATATATATATATATATATATAAGAGAAACCAAATTGAATGTGAAATTAATAATTTGGTTATGTTGGGTATGATTTGGTTGTTATATGATTGTTAGTTGATTGTATATAATTCATTAAGTGTTAATGAAATTGAAAGCTATAAATCATTGAAATCAAATTGGAAGTTAAATGAATTTAAATAGAATTTAATTTGATTTAAATTGGAAGTGAACTAATGTAAATATAAATTAGTGAATGTTAACTAATTGAATTGAGAATGAATGTTAGTAAAATCCAACGTGAATGAATCAACTATGATTAAAATTGAAACCAAGTCAATAAATATTAACGAGAAGTGAATTTATATTGATTGGTTATGGATTTGTTGGATGATAGTTGATTGATGGTTGCATTTGTTGTTTTGTTGCATTTGCTATGTTGGCACATGTAGTTGTTAGGTTGCTATATTGGGTATATTGATATTATTTTCATATATGCATATTTTTCATGGTTTGTTGAGTGTTTAGTAGGTGCGGATTTCGATTGCTTCGCATTTGGAGCTCGCTTTCGCGCTATATTATTCGTATATGCTCGCTAATAAAAATATAAGGTACATGTTTATTTTATCATTGGATTTGGTGATTTTTGGATGAGCCACTTGGCTTTTGATTTTCTTTTGTTGGTTTGGGTGCCCGTAGAGGCGTTTTGTAGTTGTACCGATCGAGCCGCGCAAAGGAGACTCTGCCGAAATTTTCCGTAAAATCCGGGCGTTAGAAAAATTTTCAAGTTTTAAAATTTTTATAACTTGTTTTGATAACTAACTTTTAAAGTTAGAAGGGCGTTTGGAATAACTTAGTAAAAGTGTAGTAATGGCTTTATAAGTGGAATTACATTGTTTTATAAGTTGGTAACTTTGAGATAAATATACATAATGTTGAATTCTATACTTAGTTCCTTTTCCCTCCTTTTTTTCCTTTTCGGGGACGAAAAGTTTTGATGGGGGAGAGTGTAACGACCCGTAAATTTTCGATAATTAAATTAGCTAATTTAATAAGATTTCGTGATTTAATGATAGAAAAAAAATTGTAATTCGTTTGGAATAATAATAACCGTAATGAATTGCAACAAATTTTATCTAAGTAAATTATTTATGAATTGAATGAAATCCCAAATCAATCGAAATGATATGTAGTCAAAGGTAATTGAATGAATTTGTATTGTATAGGTAATTGTGACGCTTGTTTGTAAATAATAAACTTATAAGTAATTAACAGTTAACGGTGATAATTATTTAAGTTACCTATTCATTTAGTAGTCGAATTGAATTTGTGAACCAATTGAAATTGAAATGGAAGTTTATATATTAGTTGAGTGAATTATCTCTAACTGTAGTTAAATAATAATGTAGAGTTCATTTGATGTAATATAGTAAATCAACTGATAATAAAAAAAATTTATTTAAAAATCCAATATTGAAATCCGTCAAATATTGAACAATTAAATTGTTTAAATTTAATATTTGAAATTTATTGTATAATTGAATAACGGGAATCGAATAACTGTTTAATGAAAATGGTTGTTCTATAATTTGAATTTGTTAAATTTTATAAGTTCGTTTTGGATATTTCAAAAGATAGAGATTTAAGAATAATCAAATTTGTTTAAATTTAATATTAAAAATGTTTGAATAATTAAATCCCGAATTTGATATGATTAATTTGATATTGAAATTTAATATATGAAAATAAAGTGAATAACTGAAATTTGATTTAATAAGATTCTAATTGGTTTCCAAAGTGAATGTAAGTTATATTGGGATTGTAATAGAGTTAATGAGATTTTAAAATTGAAATTTATTGGATAAATTGAATAACGGGTTTAATATGATTAAAAATGATTTGTAAAATTTTATTTTATCATGTTAGAGTTATAGTGATGTTATAGAACTTTTAAAACTGAATTTAAAATTTATTTATGAAAATTGAATATTTTAATATTTAATTATCGACTGAAAAATAGCCAATTTTCGAACAGTCTCAGAATTAGACGAAACTAGTTCCATTGGATCCGTAATAGTTAGTTATTATCGGATTTCAATTTTCGTAGCAATCGGAGTTGTCGTTTGACCGTGGCAGCTCGAAACACGTTGAAATTGTTTTAATATTAATTTGGCGAGGTAAAATAGTCATTTTTCAAACGGTCTCGTATTTCGACGAAACCAGTTTCATCGGATCCGTAATGTGATATTATTGCAAGATTTCAAATTTCAAGTCAATCGGGTTTATCGTTTGTCCGGGGCGAGCCAAAACGCCTAGAAATTCGTTTAATCGGTTTAATTTAAATTTGATCGTTTATTTCCGTAACTCACACATACGATCGAATTATCTTCCGAAACCTATTCCATTGTGTCCGGAACGCGGGATAAACCCCAGGAACGTCAGTTACCGCGCGAAATTCGGAGTTTGGAGAAGCCGGATAAATAATATTCGTCGTTTCCTATAAATAGCCCTTTATTCACAATAAAAAGAAAAGGAAAACCTAATTCTCTAAGCCGGCCGCCACTTTTAGGTTAATGGCCGAAATTATCTCTCCTTCCTCCCTCGTTTTCTTCAAATCCATGCGTTAATTCAAAAACTTATCAACACGAAAGTTATAGAGCACATCGAGTACTCCGCATCCAACGGCTATGATCTGAATCGGGGCCACGGATCGTCCGCAATCCTCATTTGAATGGCCGAGTTTCGCACGCATTTCTAGGGTGGTGGAGTCGACCGAGCTCGCCACGGCTCTGGGCGAAGGTGGGGTTGGTGATGGTCTTCGGTGTGGTGGTGGGGTGATGGAGTTTCGTGCGACGTGGAAGGCGCGGCCTTAAACCCTAGTTTTGAAGTTGGGTTCCTTTGTACGTGCGGCCTGGGAGTTTTCGCGTGAATGTGAGAGAGGAAGGGGATGCGTGAGCGGCTGTGCTTTTCTCAAGTTGAAGGTGCGGCCTGGATTGCATGGGTATAAATGATTATAAGAAATTGGTTTAATTATTATATTAATTCGTTTAGAACTTTAAAACATCGTATCTCTTTCGTACGAGGTCGAAATTCGACGAAACTTTTTGCGTTGGAATCGTTTTGTCGAGCTCTACGCTATGGAGCTGGATTGGAGTCGTTTGGAGCTAGTGGAAATTTCGGATAAAATTAAACGCTCGTTTAATTTTATTCGAAATAAAACGCTGGAACTGCATTGAAATCAAGGTGAGTGTTCTATAACGCTCACACCGTACTAAATATCTTTATGCTAGTTAAATTTGATATTATGAAGTGTTGTGATTTTATTTGTTGTTGTTTGATAAAAATTTAATTGTCATATAGCTTGTCATTTGAATTAACCGTTGAAAAATTAAATTGACAGTTAAATTGAAATCAAAATTGAATTGCGATTAAATTACCTGACATTGATAACTATGAAACTGCCATGAATTGTATTGTTTATTGGATGATGTATTTTGAGGGATGCTATTGGTTGATAATTGAATGTTTGGATGTTTATTTGCTTTTATAGATCCTGTTATGCATACATATGATACTGTGATTTAATTTGAGTAATATATACTCATCCCTGACATTTAATTGAAGTAAAAAAAATTGTTACTTGGCCATAGGATAGAAAATTATATACGGACACCGAATAGGCTAAATTAATAATTTTTGAAATCGTCGATTTGAAATTTATTTAAAGGTTTTGATTTAAAGGTTATAAATAGAAATCAATTTATAAAATCGAATTTATTGAAAAATTGAGTTTTGGAATGTTGAAATAAATCTTGGTTAAAAGAAATTGTTAAGTAATATGATTCGAGACTTTGAAATTTAAAAATTGGGATTTAATTGAATTTCAAAAATTGATTTTTTTAAAGATTTAACCTTAATTCGAGCTTTGAATATTACCAAGTAAAAGTGATATAAAAATGACATTTTGAAATCGAGTTTGGAATTGAATCATAATTGGATTTGGATTTAAACTTGAATATTGTTGGAAATTTTTGTTAATTGTTATAAATTGATATTTTGAGAAATCAAGCTCCAAATCGATATAAATTGAAATGGAATAAATTAAAGGTGGATGAAAAATCGAATTAATTCAAAGAATTTTTTTTTGACGTTGATTGAATTGAAATCAAAATTGAATCGGTAGAATGGAAATTGGAATTGATTTGAATTGGGAAGTTATAATCGAAATGGATTGATTTTGAAGCTGTTTTATTTTTTTTTCCAAATTACTCGGTTATATAAACCATTTTGAATACTTAAACTATTTAATCTATTTTAAATCTACTTAACCCAATTTAAATTATTTTAAACTAAATTTATCTATTTCAAATTCATTTTAAGATTTTAAGTATTTTTAACTATTTTAATTATTTAAACTACTTAAACTATTTTCTAAAAAAATTCAAGCTGGTTAATAAGGTGAAATGTTTATATTTAAACCTTGAATTTATATACGAATCGGATTAAATGAAGTTGCAACCTAAATTTGAAATTCGAAATGATTTTGAAATCGAAATGAGATATTGATGCGAAAAATGATTTTTTTTGAAACGAAACCTTACATTTGAAAAGATACGATGTTATTTGAAATGAATTTGATCTTTGAAGCGAATTTGATATTTTGATATCAATTATGAATTGATTTGAAATGTAAAAGAGCCAACGGTGTAATAATACGTAGTTATTAAAGAGACCGGGATCGGATATGGACATACTCTCTGTCGATACCGAAAACCACTTTAATAACTATTATACGCGGAGTGTTGATCCAGAATGAAGTGGATGGTTTGGTGAACGCGTTGACTGAAGAAAGAGAACGATTATTGGATGACCCCTGACATGACTAAAACAGGAGCCGCGCCGGGCCATTGAGGTTCGCCACCTCTAACGGACACACTTCTTCGATACCATATCTATTACATTTGTGATGCGATTTGGGTGCACCCCTTGATTTCGGAGTGTTGTTTCGCGGTGTTGGGGTAGCTGCTGGCTATGCCCAACATCAGTCCGGATCACGAAACTACTAGTATCCTAGTTGGTATCGCCTCATGTACCTTGTCATACTGATTATCCTATTCGCGGCCACTACGTTTTGATTTGTACCTTGAGTATATGGATTGCCCTCTGGTGACTTCCGGTTTTGGGGAAACTACGGTCTTGTATATGCTTTTGGGAATATAAAATGTGTTAAGGGGGATTATGGTAACGCCTTAACGCTATTTTGATACTTTATATTACTGATAGGCATTATCTGCTTAGCGTATATTACTACATAGTAGATAGTTTCACGGATCCTTGAGAGATGGAAAATCCCGTAACATCTCTTGAGTTATTGCACGCACGTTGACACTGGATAGGAGATGTCAAACCCCGTAAACATCTTTGACGCCGTTACACTCATATTTATTTACGATTGATTTCACTTTCATAAGGATATTTTAGTCCTGACTCGAGTGTTTTGTCTTTTCATTACGCTCGGGTCAGTCCTGAGTTTTTCAGATTTTTGAAGATCTATTCTGGAGGATGGAGACGAAGATTTGGTATACTATTACTATTATTATCTGTGCATCATGCTATCTGCTGCATTATTTAAATTGTTCTGTTGTATATGTATAACTCTGATAAATGTTGTATAAATAATTGTCAAAGTATAGTAGACAGCTTCATGAACTGTTTATTTGACTATTATATTTTATCGTTCCGCTGCGAGATTCTGTGTTGTTTCATTTCCTTTATTTCTCTTTCTTTTCTTTTCTTATTTACCCCAATAACTATCTGCCATTTTGAACGGTTTGGAATCGACATGTGCATTTGATCGTCGGTTTAAACTGTCCAAAAAGGCGGGTCGTTACATATGCTTTCCATTTATGATTTTCTATACAAGTTTTATTTGATATCTTGCTTCTTGTTCCTTTATATCTAGTGACTTAGCAGATAGATTGAGGTTAAGTCCTAAATTTTTGATTGACCATTCATTGTGACGAACCCTATTAGAGGCTCTACTAGCCATTGTATGGTTTGTCATGGTTTGGGCTTATCGAGTCATGGATTCTCTTTTGATTGTGATTTCTTGTAACGATCCGTAAATTTTAATAATTTTTATAATGTATTTAACTGGATTTTTGTGAAATTTTTAAATAATATAATGTTGAAATAAAAATTGGATATTTGGAATATGTCTGTTTAAACATAGTAGATGGTAAATTTTCATCAGATAATATGGAAGTTTATTTCTTGTGTAATTTTATTTCAATTTAAATCAATTAAATATTGATTGTAATAAAATGTTTTCCCAACTGAATATATTTCTATAGAAAATTTGTAAATCATCTTCTGAGTGAGACGTCATCTTCCGTTTTGCCAAATTTTGACTAGTATTACTCCATCTATCTTATTTTCGGCAGATTAGTAGCATTTTCTGTACCGATTATCGACTTTTGATCGGATGATTGAACCGCTAATACCTATATATCGTTTTGATCGTCTCGTCGTGCTGATCTCTATTGTATAGTCAATTTTATGTTTTGAAGTCCGATACACAGCGGAATTCGTGAATCCGGTAACCATATCGGTACCCACTTTCAAACTTTTGGACTTGAACTTATTTTGTATCTAGCTTATTTATTTTAAATGGGCTAGAATGGTAATGGTCACTTGAATTGATGCTAGGAATTGAAAAGCCATCGGTTGAGCAACGCACGTTCATTTTCTTTTGACCGATCTTTTTTTTTTGCGTCAAAACATTTACCCATTGCCTGACCTTTATTCTTCTCATTCTTTATTTCTTCTGCCTCCACACTTTCATTCTTCTTCCACCTTTCACAGTTTTCCACCAAACCAGTGGCCACCCTCTCTCCTCCATTTTTCCACGACCCTTTCTTCCTCCTCTGTGTGAACTGCGGCCAACGAGCACCGTCGCCTTTCTTTTTCACGGCCTACACTAGCTCAGTCACAAGTTTCTGAAGCCACCTTCACACATAACTGCATCTTCCCTGTTATATATAGGTAAATATACATTATAAATTTTATACTATATTGCAAAGCATATAAATTTTGGCAGTTATATTTATCATATTATATACTTAGGCTAGTTATATATTAATATGTATTATTTATAAGCTTTGTTGTAGTTTTCTTTTAAATAGTATAATTATTTGCATAGATTATTTATTTTTATATATACGTATATCTGATATATATTTTGATATACATGTTTGCCGCAATTTTTTTCTTATATATATAAGTCTATCGTATTAAGTAAAGTGTTTCCATTATGCGATTTTTAAATTAATCTATATATTGTTTTTGAATAACTTTGTTATAACTTGATTTTCATATGTTTTGTAGGTTAGTAGTTATGATTTTGGATTTTTTTTTGTTTTGTTATATATATGTTTAAAACTGGGTTTTTAATATAATGTTGTACATATATATATTAGTCATATTCTAGTACATGAGCTCTGTTCTATATATATATTATATAAGTTGTTATTATATGTTGTTATATATATGGTTTCTTTAAGGTGTCACTATGTGTGTTCGTATATTAGTGTGTGTGTGTGTGTATCAATTTATGTGGATTTGTTAAATTGTGTTAGTGTATATTTATGTATGTTGTTATGTTAGTATATAATATTTGTTGTATTGTATATTCAGTTATTGATATTTAAAAGTGTATATAGTTGTTATATATATGGAATGTTTATAAAGTTATAAAGGTGTATACAGTTTACTCTATTGGTTGTTTTGGGTATGTCTGCTTAAAGAAGCTCACCTATATTTGTTTATATATATAGTCTCTAGATGATTTTAAAAGCTTATATATATTATATATTTTGATTGGTATACTAGTATATATAAATTTGTATATACTTATGTTAGCATTCTATTATTGCATATACTGCTACTGTTTTGAAAACATGATTATATATAAGATGTCTACTGTGTTATATATTAGCATGTATGTGCGAATGGGTTTGTTTTTGTTTATGGTTTAAATTTAAAGAGTATATGTATATGTGTTAGTTATATTAAATATGTCAATCGACTGTTAGATTTTTTACAGAGATGTACTTTTATGTTATATATAATCTATTACATGTAAAAGCTTATAACTATATGTTATATATATAGATTTAAAAGTATAAGATATATTGGTTTGAAAACGTAAGTGTATATATATATTAATAACGTGATTATTTAAAACTATGATGTATGATATATATATATATATATATATATATATATATATATATTTCTATGTTGTGTCCTGTATATGTATGGAGTAAAATGAGTTGATATATATATACACACACATTTTAAAGAAAGTTATATATATAGCTGTTTATACAGATGTTGTGTTCAAAAGAGTACTATATATTATACTTTGTGGTGTCTGTTGGTTTCTGGGTTTTCATACATATGTCTATTATAATAATACCAAGCACGCTCATATATTTATGCATGTTTTAACGATAATGATTTTAATGTTTATTTTATTTTTGGGTGTGTTAAAAAACAATAATTTATTTTAGAATGGAAATTTATAATATATATATTATCTCTATTAAATCTAACTTCGATTGTTTCCATCAAAATTCTAGATTCATCGCTGCCTAGATCCACGTCTGAGTCTGGTATCTGTTATCCATGTGCATGTCCATGCCACTTTCTTCGCCATCATTATATCTCTAACCTTGAAAGGTGAGCAATCGCTCACGATTAACTTTCTTATATTTATTAAATTTGATTTCAATTGAAACGACAATTGAAATATGCCGCTGTTAATTATTTACATTGCTATTTATATGCTATTATCTTTATCTGTTCACCTGTGACATCTGACACCACTATCTGTTATTTATAATGATGATATATGTATGTTATATTATTATCATATCTGTTATCACTCTGCAAGTTCCCTGTTAGTATAGAATTTCCAATGGGTTGAAATGATACATACTCCAATGACCTGTAGAATAGGACAAAATCGTTATGGGTTGAAATTATAGACCCAAGTGATTTACAATTGAATTTAGGATTGCGGGTTGAAATGATATATACCCGTATATAATTTAAATTGTGGATTGAAATGATAAATATCTGTATCACTTGACCAAAGGATAGAAAATTATATACAAGCACTGCTGGTCTATATATATATATATATATATATATATATATATATATTGAAAATGATTTCTATGGTTTTGGAAAGAAATATATGATTTAATAAATATTGATTTTAAGATATTATATATTTGTTTTGAAATGATTTCCAAGGTTTTGAAATTGAATTTAATTAAGAATTATACTCAAATAAGTTTGATTTGAAATTTATTAAATTTGAGATATGATTTTATAACTTGATTTTTAATTAAAAGTGTTTAAGCGAATACTTTAAAATTTTCATAAATTAAAAATGGTATATTTCGTTTTATTTAAATTTGAACTTTGAAGTTTATTTAAATGTTATTTAAGTGATTAAGTAAATATTTTAAAATAAATATTAGTAAAATGAATTTGATACAGAAATGGAATTATCAAATCTAGTTTTGAAATGTTTGAATATTTAAAGCTTTGAAATATTGAAATTGAAATGGTTTATTTTGTGGTTGAAAATCTATATTTGAAATTGATATAATTTGAAATGGTTTATTGAGAAACTGTATTGAATTGAAATTTATGATTTGAGATTTGATTAAATTTGAATTTTGGAATTTGGGTTGATTTGAATTGATATATGAAATTTAAGGAAGCTATTTATTATGAAGTATTTTTAAATTATATTTAAAACTATTTATATATTTTGCTTTATAAACTATTTTAATATAAACTATTTTAACTTATAACTATTTTATATAAACTATTTTACTTTATAAACTATTTTATTATATATACTATTTTAACATATTAACTATTAAGTGGTGGAAGTTATGTTTTCAAAGTTATGAATTTTAAAGTATTAAGTTATGAAAGTGTTAAAATTATAAGTGTTTGGCTTCAAAAGTGTTATAAATTTGAAAGTGCCGTGATTTTGGAAATGATATTATATTTGGTTTTTGAAATGGAAATGATATCGTATTTGGTTTTGAAATAGAAATGATATCGTATCGATATGGTTTTGAAGTGGCAACAATATTTTGGTTTTGAAGTATATACTATTTTGAAAATGATCGCGGTGGTATAATAACGTTTGGTTGTTAAAGAGACCGCGATCGAAAGTTGTCATACTCTCTGCCAACTTCGAAAACCACTTTAACAACTGTGCATGTGGTGGAGATTCCAGAATAAAGTAGGATGGTGGCGATGTCCTATTGTGGTATATACGTGGACCCGACTCCCATGAGTTGGCATAAGGTGGCTAAAATAGGAGCAATTGACGGGCTAATGAGGTAGCTCCTCTGTTCGTACACACTCCTTCGATACTATATTCTGACTTTGTGATTGATTTGGTGGCCACTTTTGATTTTTTATTTTAGGAGTGTGGCTCGAGGTGGACGGTAGCTGCGGTTATGCGTTACCAACGGTCCGGAAGTGTAATTGGTATATCTACCCTGGTATTGCCTAGTTATGTCGTGTCACCTACATTAGCGTGCTTTACTCCGAGTTTGATTTGTGTCGTCCCTATGGAGTATCCTTTGGTGGTCTCCCGATTAGGAGGGACTATAGTACTGTATAGACTATTGGCACTATAAAATGTGTTAAGGAAGATATGGGTAACGCCTTAATGCTATTTTTGAATATATTTTAATTTACTTTAGACATTATTATAATAGCGTATATTACTACATAGTAGATAGTTTAATGGATCCTTAGAGGATGGTTGTCCCAAACATCCTTTGAGTTACTTGTATTTTAGTTGTTATTTAACTTGAGCTGGATTTATTGATATAAGAATGTTAATCCTGACTCAAGTGTTTTGTGTTTTGCTTTACGCTCGGGTCAGACTGACTCAGCTTTTGAGACTTACCTTCGGTGTTGGAGCTTCGTTTGGAGATCCATTTACAACTTTTCAGCTTGGAGTTATTCAGTTGATTCCAGTGATGTATTCTAATCTTGTATTTGAATATTGTATTTGAAATTTCTGTTGTAACTTATTTAACTCTGATATACATATAGCACCTTCAAGAACTACTATTTATTTTGTTTCCACTGCATATTATTATATTACTCTGTGTTTGTGATTTTGTGATTATTTATTTACTGTATATGCTGAGATTTGCCAAATATAAATTAAGAATCTGGTATTTTGAGCAATTCAATTCTGGCATGTGTGGATGCGAATGGTTGAAAATATCACGTTGTTATAGTTGGTTTCAGAGCTTTGGTTTTAGGTAAAACTCAACATATGTAGTAGATATAATTATAAAATTACTTTCGTTCGAGCTTGAAAATTTTCCTCTTTGATTCGAATTTTCTTTGAATTTTGGAACGTTCCCTTCGGTTCCAAAATCCATCATTATCTCTCTGTATTCATGCTTCTTGATTTTAAAGTTTCTAATAACTCCACTTCGAATGGTCTTTATAATAACTCAGCGGTTTCATCAATCTTCGAATGATTTGTAAAGGGGTGAAACTCCTTTATAATATGCATTGATTTACCGGAGATTTCTGTATCCTCGGTCTACGATGCTATCTATCTCCCGCTATGCCTGAATTCTATCTTTTGCGATTGAATGTCGATTTGCCTCAGAATTCTGCATCGATCTTATTCTTGAAGTCATGGTCGACCTGGTTAAGGTTGTCCGCGATTTATATAAACTTATCCATCTTCCTATTTTGTTATTGAATTATCTTATCTATGTTTCGAACCTATCTTCTAATCAAAATTCTCTTTGATTTGAGTCCATCAAATTTGAATCCCTATCATTGCTTTGAAATCCATTTTGGAATTGTCGAGTGAGAGAGTGTATTTGTAATTAATATTAAAATGTTTTATAGTGTGTTGTTTGAGTTGTTGATTTTGATTTGGGTTTTCGATCGCTTCGCCTGATCAATGCTATTGATAAGATTTCCAAAACACTTGAATAGAACAAATGGACACAATATTGTTTTGAAATTTTATATATGAAATAATTTTGTGTGATTATATTATATATAAGTAAAATTTTCTAAAATTGAATTGTTAACTGAATTGGTCGTTAAAAATGATAATATTTTATTTTCATTTATTGTTTTGTAAACTACTGATTTTTCCAACATATAAATAGAGGAAAGTTATAAAATAAGGTTTATAAATTGATATAGAGTTTAAAATGAATTTAAATAAAGAATTTGAGAATTTAATTTTCGATGATTTCAAATTTTAGTTTTTAAAACTTTAAAATGCATATTGTTTAAAAGTATTTTCGAATAGAAATTATGCCCAAAGAATTTTAGAAGTTTTAATCAATGCTCTTCTTTTTTGTCGCTAGAAAATAATTTCGGCGACGACGGCTGCATCATCGACATTCATTTTCGAGTTTCAGAGTGGAGAGACCATTCGGTAGCTTTGCTACACTTTGTTTTGGAAAAAAAAATCTGATTTGGAATTTCTAAAGTATGACTTGATATATAATATATATTGGAATCTGATTATAAATTTGATTTGATATATATAGGATATATATATATAGGATATATACATATTTATTTTTTTAAATTGTTTGAAGTGAATCGGAAATTTAATTTCTTAAATTTATATTAAAGGTGATTTTAATTATAAAATGAAATCAAAATTTCGTATAAATATTTAAATTTGAAATAATTAAATTTGGAAAATTTTACTTGTATAATACTCAATTACATTTCAATATAACTTACTTAAATCATTCAGAAGTTGAATATGTAATTGGATAATATACAATATAAAGTGATTTTATAAATAAAATTTGAGTGGTTATAATAAATATGTTATATTTAATTTATAATTATATAAATGTTAATTGAGATAAAACTAAATAGTAATAAGATAATGAATAAATGAGATAGATAAAATAAATTTTGTTTGAAGGAATTTATAAATTGAAATTAAATCAACTAAATGAATTACCTTGAATTTAAAATCAAATATTGAGTATTAATCAATGTAAATTTAAATTTATATGGTTTTAAATTAATTGTTTTACTTTGTTTTCCAATCAATTTTTCTTTCTGGTTGTTCCTATTCTCCTAACTCCTTCCTTTTCAGGGACGAAAAGTTTTGAGTGGGGGAGAATGTAACGACCCGTAAATTTTAATAATTTTTACTACGTAATTAACTGAATTTTTATGAAATTTTTAAATAATAAAATTTTGAAATAAACATTGGATATTTGGAATACATCTATTCAAACATAGCAGATGGTAAATTTTCATCAGATAATATGGAAGTTTATTTGTTGTGTAATTTTATTTCAATTTAAATCAGTTAAATGTAGATGATAATAAAATGTTTTCCAAACCTGAATATTTTTCTATAGAAAATTTGTAAATCATCTTCTCAGTGAGACGTCATCTTCTGTTTCGTCAAATTTTGACTACTATTGCTCCATCTATCTTATTTTTGGCAGATTATAGCATTTTCTGTACTGATTATTGACTTTTGATCGAATGATTCTCTGTATACCATTTTGATCATCTTGTCGTGCTGATCTCTACGGTATATTCAATTTTGTATTTTGAAGTCCTATACACAATGGAATCCGTGAATCTGGTACCCGTATCGGTACCCACTTTCAACCTTTTGGATTTGAACTTATTTTGTATTTAGCTTATTTATTTTAAATGGGCTAGAATGGTAATGGTCACTTGAATTGATGTTAGGAATTGAAAAGCCATCGGTTGAGCAATGCACATTCATTTTCTTTTGACCGATCATTTTTTTGCGTCAAAACATTTACCCATTGCCTGACATTTATTCTTCTCATTCTTCATTTCTTCTGCCTCCTCACTTTCATTCTTCTTCCACCTTTCACAGTTTTCCCCCAAACTCGTGGCGTCCCTCTCTCCTCCATTTTGTCGCGACCCTTTCTTCCTCCTCCCTCTGAACTGCCGCCAATGAGCACCGTCGCCTTTCTTTTTTACGGCCTACACTAGCTCAACCACGAGTTGCCGAGGCCACCTTCCCACATAACCGCATATTCCCTGTTATATGTACGTAAATATACATTATAAATTTTATACTATTTCTTTATTGCAAAGCATATAAAGTTCGGTAGTTATATTTATCATATTATATACTTAGGCTAGTTATATATTAGTATGTATTATTTATAATCTTTGTTGTAGTTTTCTTTTAAATAGTATAATTATTTGCACAGATTATATATATATATATATATATATATATATTGATATACATGTTTTGCACAACCATTTTTTCTTATATATATAAGTCTGTCGTATTAGGTAAAGTGTTTCCATTATGTGATTTTTATATTAACTTATATATTGTTTTTGCAATAACTTTGTTGTAACTTGATTTTTATATGTTCTGTAGGTTAGTAGTTATGAGTTTGGATTTTTTTTTTGTTTTGTTATATATATATGTTTAAAATGGGTTTTTAATATAACGTTGTACATACATACATACATACATACATACATATATATATACACACACACATACATATATATATACATACATACATATATATATATATATATTAGTCATGTTCTAGTACATGAGCTCTGTTCTATATATATATATATATATGTATGTATGTATGTATGTATTATATAAGTTGTCATTATATGTTGTTATATATTAGCCTATTAAATAATGTATATGGCTTCTTTAAGGAGTCAGTATGTGCGTTCATATATTAGTGTGTGTGTGTGTATATATATCAATTTATGCGGATTTGTTAAATTTTATTAGTGTATATTTATGTATCTTGTTATGTTAGTATATAATATTAGTTGTATTGTATATTCGGTTATTGATATTTTAAAGTGTATATAGTTATTATATATATGAATTGTTTATAAAGTTATAAAAGTATATACAGTTTATTCTATTGTTTGTATTGGGTATGTTTGCTTGAAGAAGCTCACCTATATTTTTTTATATATATAGTCTCTAGACGATTTTTAAAAGCTTATATATATTATATCTTTGGATTGGTATACTAGTATATCTAAATTTGTATATACTTATGTTAGCATTCTATTGTTGCATATACAACTAATGTTTTGAACACATGATTATGTATAAGTTGCCTACTGTGCTATGTATTAGCATGTATGTACGAATGGGTTTGTTTTTTATATGGTTTAAATTTAAAGAGTATATGTATATGTATATGTGTTAGTTATATTAAATATGTTGTCAATCGGCTGTCGGATTTTTTACAGAGATGTACTTTTATAATATATATAATCAATTACATGTAAAAGCTTATAACTATATGTTTTATATATATGCAGATTTTAAAGTATAAGGTATATTGCTTTGAAAACGTAAGTGTATATATATATTAATAACCCGATTATTTAAAAATATGATGTATGATATATATATATATATATATCTATTTCTATGTTGCGTCCTGTATATGTATGGAGTTAAATGAGTTGATACACACACACACACACACACATTTTAAAGAAAGTTATATATATAGCTGTTTAAACAGATGTTGTGTTCAAAAGAGTATTATATATTATACTTTGTGGTGTCTGTTGGTTTTTGGGTTTTCATACATATGTCTATTAAAATAATACCAAGTACGCTCATTTATTTATTATGTTTTAATGATAATGATTTTAATGTATATTTTATTTTTAGGTGTGTTAAAAAAACAATAATTTATTTTAGAATGGAAATTTATAATATATGTATTATCTCTGTTCAATCTAACTTCGATTGTTTCCATCAAAATTCTAGATTCATCGCTGACTAGATCCACGTCTGAGTCTGGTATCTGTTTTCCCTGTGCTTGTCCATGCCACTTTCTTCGCCATCATTATATCTCTAACCTCGAAAGGTGAGAAATCACTCACGATTAAATTTTTTATATTTATTAAAATTGATTTCAATTGAAAAGACAATTGAAATATGTTGTTGTTAATTATGTACATTGCTATTTATATGCTATTATCTGTATCTGTTCACCTGTGACATCTGACACCACTATCTGTTATTTATATTGATGATATATGCCTGTTATATTATTATCATATATGTTATCACTCTGCAAGTACCTTGTTAGTATAGAATTCCCTATGGGTTGAAATGATACATACCCGAACGATCTGTAGAATAGGAGAAAATCGTTATGGGTTGAAATGATAGACCCAAGCGATTTTCAATTGAATTTGAGATTGCAGGTTGAAACGATATATACCCGTATATAATTCAAATTGCGGATTGAAATGATAAATATCCATATCACTTGAGCATAGGATATAAAATTATATACAGACACCGTTGGTATATATATATATATATATATATATATATATATATATATATTGAAAATGATTTCTATGGTTTTGGAAAGAAATATATGATTTACTAAATATTAATTTTAAGATATTATATGTTTGTTTTGAAATGATTTCTAAGGTTTTGAAATTGAATTTATTTAAGAATTATACTCAAATAAGTTTGATTTGAAATTTATTGAATTTGAGATATGATTTTATAACTTGATTTTTGATCAAAAGTGATTGAAGTGAATATTTTAAAATTTACATAAATTGAAAATGGTATATTTAGTTTTATTTAAATTTGAAATTTGAAGTTTATTTAAATGTTATTTGAGTGATTAAGTAAATATTTTAAAATAATATTAGTAAAGTGAATTTGATATAGAATTTAAATTATCAAATCTAGTTTTGAAATGTTTGAATATTTAAAGCTTTGAAATATTGAAATTGAAATGGTTTATTTTATGGTTAAAATTATGTATTTGAAATTGATATAATTTGAAATGGTTTATTGAGAAACTGTATTGAATTGAAATTTATGATTTGAGATTTGATTAAATTTGAATTTTGGAACTCGGGATGATTTGAATTGATTTATGAAATTTGAGGAAGCTATTTTATTATAAAGTATTTTTAAATTATATTTAAAACTATTTATATATTTTACTTTATAAACAATTTTAATATAAACTATTTTGATATAGACTATTTTTACTTATAACTATTTTATATAAACTATTTTACTTTATAAACTACTTTATTATATATACTATTTTAATATATTAACTGTTAAGTGGTGGAAGTTATGTTTTTAAAGTTATGAATTTTAAAGTATTGTGTTATGAATGTGTTAAAATTTTAAGTGTTTGGTTTCAAAAGCGTTATTAGTTTGAAAGTGCCATGATTTTGTTTAGTTATTGAAATGGAAATGATATCGTATTTGGTTTTGAAATAGAAATGATATCATATTGATATGGTTTTGAAATGGCAACGATATTTTGGTTTTGAAGTATATACTATTTTGAAAATGACCGTGGTGTTATAATTACGTTTGATTGTTAAAGAAACCGGGATTGGAAGTTGTCATACTCTCTGCCAACTCCGAAAACCACTTTAACAACTGTGTGCGCGGTGGAGATTCCTGAATGAAGTAGGATGGTGGCAACGTCCTATTGAGGTATATACGTGGACCCAACTCTCGTGAGTTGGAATAAGGTGGCTAAAGCAGGAGCAATTGACAGGCTAATGAGGTAGCTCCTCTGATTGGACACACTCTTCGATACTATATTCTGACTTTGTGATTGATTTGGTGGCCACTTTTGATTTTTGACTTTGGGAGTGTGGCTCGAGGTGGGTGGTAGCTGCGGTTATGCGTTACAACCGGCTCGGAAGTGTAATTGGTATATCTACCCTAGCATTGCCTAGTTGTGTCATATCACCTAACCTAGCGTGCTTTACTACGAGTTTGATTTGTGCCGCCTATAGAGTATCCTCTGGTGGCCTCACGATCAGGAGGGACTACGGTACTGTATAGACTATTGACACTATAAAATGTGTTAAGAGGGATATGGGTAACGCCTTAACGCTATTTTATATATATTTTAATTTACTTTAGACCTTATTATAATAGTGTATATTACTACATAGTAGATAGTTTAACAGATCCTTAGAGGATGGTCATCCTAAACATCCATTGAGTTACTTGTATTTCAGTTGTTATTTCACTTGAGTTGGATTTATTGATATAAGAATGTTAATCTTGACTCGAGTGTTTTGTGTTTTTCTTTACGCTCGGGTCAGATTGAGTGATACATCTTTTGAGACTCAACTTTGGAGTTGGAGCTTCGTTTGAAGATCCATGTACACATTTTCAGCTTGGAGTTATTCTGTTGATTCCAGTGATGTATTCTGATCTTGTATTTGACTATTGTATTTGAAACTTCTATTGTAACTTATTTAACTCTGATATATATAGTAGCTTCATGAACTACTATTCATTTTGTTTCTGCTGCATATTGTTATATTACTCTGTGTCTGTGATTCTGTAATTATTTATTTACTGTATATGCTGAGTTTTGCCAAATATAAATTAACAATCTGGTATTTTGAGCAATTCAATTCTGGCATGTGTGGATGCGAATGGTTGAAAATATCAGGCTGTCACAATTCTTTCTTTTTGGTTTCATTAGGTTTGTTATTATTTTGGAAACAGACTAGATTCATATATAAGGAGAGATATGGATTGTGAGAATTAATTGGTGATTATAGGGGTAGAAGATGGGCGGACGACAGTGCTAGCCTGCCTACTGGACGATGACATGATGGTCGGTTTTCTATATTCACTCAATGCCCTACCCAAGAGTTTCCATCAATGCTTATTGCTAGGGAGTATCCAAACGTATTTGAGGTGGTGGTCAGAATTCTGCCATATAAAGAGATTGAGTTCTTTATTGACTTAATTAAAGATACCAGACTGATAGTGATGCGTTGAGGAGGATGGCACCTAAAGAGAGATCTAGAGGTGCAAGTGAATGACCTTTTTTGTAAATGGTTCATTTGCAGGAATATTTCTAAGTGGGGAGCATTTATAGTATTCGTTACAAAGGAGAATGCTTCTTTAGATTGTGTGTTGATTATCTTGAGCTGAATAAGGTGATGAAAATGAACAAGTACCCAGTCCCACGTACTGATAACTTGTTCGATCGGCTTCACTGTTTTAGGGTATTTCTTAATTGGATCTTGCAATGGGATTCCACCAAGTGAGAGCAGCAATGGAGAGTGCCGATTACAGCGTTCTATATGCCATCTGAATTTTATAAGTAGTCGGTTAATCCATTCGGACTGACCAATGCACCGGCATACTTTGTTGACCTCATGAATCGTGTTTTTAGGACTCAACTAAATAAATTTGTGCTTGTGTTCATTAATGGTATTCTTGTCTATTCATGGATAGAGGAAGAACACAAGGCACATTTGAGGATTGTGCTTGAGGTGTTGAGAAGGCACCAACCGAAGGCAAAGTTTTCTAAATGTCATTCTAGAGGAAGGAAGTGAGATATTTTGGTCATGTTGTTTCTAGACAGGGAATTTCCATTGATCCTACAAAAGTTGCAACATTCCATGGTTCGACTAGGCTCAAAATTGCGATGTGAGAAATTTCTTAAAGTTAGCGGAATATTATAGACAATTTATCCAAGATTTCTCTGAAGTAGTGGCACCGTTGACTCAATAGATGAAGAAGAAGCGGACTTATACTTGGAATGCGAGATGTAAGCAGGAATTTGTGAGTTTGAAAGGAAAGTTGATGAATGCACCAGTATTGACCATTTCGAGTGAAAATGAGGAGATGATGGTGTACATTGATGCTTGTGGTATCCGATTTGGTGCAGTATTGATGTAGAGGGGCAAAAGTTGTTGCATATGCTAGTCGATAGCAGAAGCCATATGAGAAGAAATACTTAATCCACGATATAGAGTTAGCAGAGATTGTGTTTGCACTGAAGATATAGAGGCACTGCCTTTTAAGAGAGAGATTTGAGCTATTCACCGACCATAAATCATTGAAGTACCTCTTTTCGTAGAAGGATCTCAAACTTCGTCAACAGTGATGGTTAGAGTTCCTAGCATCCTACGAAATTGATATCGCATATACACCATGGAAAGGTAATGCAGTTGCACATGCATTGAGTAGGAGACATGCCAGCTTGGAAGCTCTGTTCCTAGAGTGGACGTAGTTAGAATATATTGTTGATTATGATTTTCGACTGAGATGCAAGCTAGAGCCAGAGATATTGGTGAGCTTGACTATCAAACCTAATCTGATTGAGCGGATTGGTACTAGTCAAAGGTATAATGCTAGATTAGTTGAGATCATTGCTAATATAGAAGCTAGAGTAGAGTCCGAGGATATGAGATTGTACAGGCTTGACCGATATGGTTGGCTCCATATGGATGGCAGATTGTTTGTTCCTAATGTCGATGGGTTGAGGAATGAGGCATTACTAGAGTGTCATCATTCGAGGCTAACTATTCATCCTAGTGGTAATAAGATGTACCATGATATAAGGCAGACCTTTTATTGGGAAGGGATGAGGAAAGACGTAGGGACATTCATCTCGAAATGCGTGAACTACTAGTTGGTTAAAGAAGAGCAAAAGAAGCCTAGTGGTATGATGCAACTGCTAGAAGTTCCCAAGTAGAAATCGAAACAAGTATCGATGGATTTCATCGATGGACTACTGAGGACTCGAGCAGGACATGACAGCAACCAAGAGTGGAAGATTTATATCCGTCGAGTCATGTGGAATGGTAATCAAACTGACCGAACTGTATGTTAAGTGGATAGTATGATTCCATGGTGTGTCGAAGATCATTGTGAGTGACCGAGACCCGTTGTTCACTAGTGGGTTTTGGAAAAGCATATAGGAGGCATTAGAGATGGAGCTGCACCTTAGCACAACTTATCACCCTCAATTTGATGGCCAAACTGAGAAAGTGAATCATATCTTAGAGGATCTCTTGCGGGGCTGCGTATTTGACATTGGAGGCTTGTGGGATGATCAATTACAACCTTTTAAACTCACGTACAATAAAACCAACGGTTTAACATCGGTATAGCACCATTTGAGGCATTATATGGCCGATCGTGCAATGCTACTTCACATTGGTGGGAAGCGAGCAATAAATTGATACCTGGGCCAGATATGATTAGAAAGAATTTGGAGAAGATCGTGTTCATTCAGCAACAAACGAAAGCTTCCCAAGATAGACAGAAAAGTTATGTTGATAGGAGATATCGAAATCTTGAGTTCTCTGTCGACGACCTAGTATTTGTTAAGATGTCTCCGTGTCATTCGGTTCGTTGATAAAGGGAAGTAGGAACTGAGATTTGTTGGTCCTTTTTCGATTCTAAAGAGGATTAGAACCCTTGCTTATAGAGTTAACTTAGCTCAAAGAATGATGGGAGTGCACAATGCCTACTAAATTTCTCACTTGCGGAAATTTATGCGTGACTCAGGCGTAACTATTGCAGCAGATCATCTAGATGATATCGAAATTGAACCAAAGGCCTCGAGACCTCATAAGCCTATTCATGTGGTCGAACGTGATACAAAGCATCTTAGGAAGAAGACATCGAAGTTGGTGAAGGTTCAGTGGAGTGAAAGCGAAGGTGAATGCACTTGGGAGATTGAAGAGAGCATGAGGACAACTTATCCGGGCATTTTACTTGGTGAGACTTCTTATTTATTGCTTTTGCTTTCACTTATGATATCATAAAGTACATACCTTAGTATAATATCATGCATCCTGGGATAAGTTCGGATATTCTTTTTTTCCTATTTGATTGCTATATGCATGATTGATGTATGGTGGTCGCTTATGCTTGTATATGGTTGTTAGGGACGCAAGATCACCTTATTGATTTTTGTTTGGAATTTCGGGGGCGAAATTCCTAAAGGGGGGAGAATGTAATGAGTAATATTCTACATATCGGAGGATCGTAAAATATTTACATTATTTTCATATGAGGTTGCATGATTCTAAGATTTTGGAAAATGACTCTTATGGACATTTCCCATATCTACAATTTTCGTTAAATTTTTATGTTACCATTTAGACCCGAAAAATATTGTATGGCCTATAACTTTTGATGGAAGCCAAATTAAGGTCTGAAACTATTCCATTAGATTGGGATGATGGTTTCACTTTCCATAGACTGGCCATGATAGGAAAACAGTGTATTGTTAGACATATATGGATGTTTGAAGTTTCACCTTATTTCAAACATCTTATTGGGTAGTTAGTAAGTTAATGGTACGGCCCAAGGCCTATTTCACTCTTTCCAAAAATAAAGAAAAGTTCACCATTAATAACTTCTTACCCAAAAAGACACCTAAATCCCTACTTTAATTGGCCTAAAACACATCAATAGACAGATATTAATGAGATTAGCATCTTGGAGTGGAGTTTAGCTGCTGGAGATCACCTTGGAGCTATTGTTCATCATTGGATCCGTGGATCATAGAGCTTGGAGAAGATTTCTTAGAAGATAGGATAGTGGTTTTATGCCTTTTCCCACTAATTATCCTTTGAATGATGTTTAATAATGTTTTAAAATGATTTTCAAACTCTAAAACATGTTTTAAAACTTTTTAAACAACATATATGAATTTCAAGTAATTTAGATAAGTTCTGAAAATTCTTGTTCTTTGTGATATTGTGCTCTTATGGATACTACACTTATATTTAGGATTCATATTGATATGTTTGTTTGTATGCTTGTTAGTATAGGTTATTTGTGATGATTTCTTAATTTTGTGATGCTTGAATGGTTAAAAATGCAAATCGAATGATGACATAGTTTTAGGAATAACATCGGGATCAGTGAATGTAAGGTTGGTGATGATCCACGATGTTTGCCTCACATGTCGTGCGATTGACATGGGGTGACAAGAATGGCCCCATAAGACTACATTTCAAATTCCAAGTCATTTGGAGTTTATATGCTGGAGTTATGGGCAAAAGAAGATGGGTCGGTGGTGATTTGCTTGGAGTATGACTTGAGGAAATTTACCATTTGCTTGAAGTCGCAAACGGTTGACTTGGAGTCATAGAAATTCAAAGTTATGGGTCAGTGGCGCACAGTGCTTCAAGTTATTTGTATGTTTCATGGGGTTGGTACCAAACCATGGAGTATGGTTCAATGAAGAACGGTGCTTAGACTTATTTTCGTGTCTCTTGGAGTCATAAGGGTTTGGTTGGTGTCAAAAGGAGAAAAATGAGTTAACTCATGGATCGGTACCAATCCCTACGCTTGCTTTGGGCATTTTCTGAAATTATCCAGGCACAACTTCGGGCAAAGGTTTGCCTTGGGCCAAACCTAGTAATTCTTGGGCTCTTCTTTGGGCTAGAACCTATGCAGGTTTTGACTTGAATATTTCGATGACTATTTGGACAATTTTCGTTGACGAATCATGACCCAACGATGATGATTCCATAATGTGAAATGATGGCTCCGAAGATGGATAGATATATTTCAAGACATAGAGTAGATGATGATGAGTCGAATGGAAGGGACTATTTAAAGAAGGGTATGGGATGCATATCGATATCTTATGACTAACGATGGTTGTCTAGAGTAGTTCCTCAACTTAGTAACTTTATAAAGGAAGTCACAGAAACCGTTCTAAGATGAGCTCTACTATTGATGTCGTGAGCAAAGGGATCGATGATATTTGAGGGTTCATAGAGTAGTCATAAAGCTGGGGGAACTTATGGTACTTATTTGAGCCATGACGGGCTCTGATCTCCATGATGGACGATCTGATCTCCATGACGGATGATCTTTTACCCTGGATGAGCCATGACAGACGTTCTAGTATCTTGGCCTAGAAAGTAGCATGGATTCAAGCATTAAGGAACCTGGACATTAAGTAGTCCTTGACCATGATGAGTAGCTCAGATTATCATGTATCCAATGCGCCAAGTGAGCGAATGTGAGGATGAATGATGGATGCAATATTTGATTGATTGTTTATCACTCTAGGGATATCACCTAGTCCAATGTTATTGATGTATATATATCTAAACTGTAACGACCCAGAATTTCTGTCATTTGAAATTCAAATATTTAATTGATTTTAAATGTTAACAAGTAAAATTTATTTTTCGAATAATTTATTTTTTTCGAATATCTAGATTTAATTGGATAATTAAATCGATAATTTAATATTGGAAATTACAGAAATAATTGGAAATTGGGTTTAATGTGATTAAAAATGATTTATAAAGTTATATTAAATCATATTGGAGTTAGAACAATGTTTGTGAAATTTTAAAGTTGAATTAAAAGTAAATTTGTGAAAATTGAATATTTTAATATTTAATCAACTGGTGAAAGTAGTCATTTTTCAAACAGTCTCGGATTTCGACGAAACTAGTTTCATCGGAGTCGTAATGTCAAAATATTGGATGGTTTCAAATTTCGTGTCAATCGTATTTACCGTTTGCCCGGGGCAAGCCAAAACGCAACGAAATTAGTTTAATCGGTTTAATTTAAATTTGATCATTTATTTCCGTAACACGCACATATGACGAATTGGCTCTCGAAACCTATTCCATTGTGTCCGGAACGTGGGGTAAACCCTAGAAACGCCAGTCACCACGCGAGATTTGGAGTTGGGAAAATCAGATGAACAGTGTTATTCGTGAAATTTTCTATAAAAAACGTTTTATTCTCCATTTGCAAAACAAAAGCTAGGGTTAGTTAACAGCCGCCATCAACACTTTTCATGGCCAGAAATCATCGAATTTCATTCCTTAATCTCTCTTGATACATAAACAATTAGCAAAAGTCTTCAACTACAAACTTCTAGAGCGTAATGAGAGCTTCGATTCCATACGGTGATGATCAACGATGGAGTGTCGTGGGGGCTCGATTTTGGCCGCGTTCGTTCGTGGGTTGTGCGCGTTTTTCAAGAGAGGGGGGAGGCCAATCTCCACTTTGCTTAAGCCGTGGGTAGCATTGTCGACGGGCTTCGATTTGGAGGCCTCTGATCGTCGTCTTGTTCAATGGGTTGGTTGCGTTAATTCGATAGGAAAAGGCGGCATTGGGTTTCTTTCACGTAAATGAATGAAGGGGAGGAAGAAGAAGGAGGCGGCCCAGATTTGAGAAGTAAGAAAATCAACGGCCCGGATGGATTTAGGTTAAAATAAATAAAATAAATTGTAATTTAATTATATTTAAATCGTGTAAACTTTAAAATATTGTAACTTGTTCATACGAGGTCGGAATTTCACGAAACGAATTGCGTTGGCTTCGTTTTGACGCACTACGCAATGGAGCTAGATTGGAGTTTATTGGAGCTAGTGAAAATTTTGGGTAAAATTAAACGCGAGTTTAATTTTATTCGAAACAAACGCTACAACTATTTCGAAAACTCAATGTGAAAACTTCTCACTCAATTGAATTAGTTTTGATTTAAATTTTAAATAGTTAGATTTAAAATTGCTTGATTGTGCTGATTTGTATGCTTGGATGATAGATTGCTATCTATTGTTTTGAAATAGACCATGTACGCCGTATATTAAGCGGAGGTTGTTTATTAAACACATATACCGCGATATTCCACCTTGAAGTGGAATTGGTATTATATATGTACTTAGAGTTGATTTTCTCGCATCATATAGCGGATGAGACCCTATTGTGCCGCATAATAGCGGATAATATTTTATAAACCCCATATACCGCGATATTCCATCTCAAAGCGGAATTGGTATTGTGCTAACATCTTTGGATGTAGGGAAACAGGTTGGAGGGATCCAACTGGATTCCTCAAACATTTGAATTGGTTTCAATGTTGTGTGTTGATCTATTTATAATCTGCGTGATTATCTTTGTGATTGAAATGGTTAAAGGCTAAATTTTAGCCGAATATATTTTTGTTATCATTTGATGCCGAAAATAAATAAAATTGGATTTTTGAAAATTAAGTTGAGAATTCATAATAGAATTTAATTTTGAAATTGATTCATTTCAAATGAATAAACGTTGTAATTTTTATGTTATAAAAATTATGATTTTGTGAAATATAACCGAAATGTGATTTTTGAAATAAGTAGTTGATTAATTTATAAAAATGATTTAAATTGGGATTTTTGAATTATTATAAATGATTTATATAAAAGATTTATAAAATTGATATTTATAAATTAAAATATTGGAATTATAAAAGTGCGTTTTTATAAGTGTTAAAATGAAATATAAATGGATTTCATAAGTGGATGAAATCTATAGATTTATAATTTGTGAAGTTATAAAATGAATATATTTCGTAAAATAAAAGATTTATAAGTAATTAACTTATAAACTAGATTTTGGCGTGTAAATGGGATATGGATAGAATTTGTTAATAAAGTGATTTTATAAGTTGAAGTAGTTATAAAGTATAAATGGAATTTATAAACGTTGTTTTATAAATCCAAAATCGACTTATTTTGATAAGTTCATTTTTATAGCTTATTAGAGGAAATATATCCACGATTTTGGACAGTGAATAATCCTTTAAATAAAACATGTAGAAATTGAATTTGATTAATGAAGTATATTCACGTTTTTGGACGGTGAATAATATATTAATGAAATATTTTGGGAAAGTGACATTTTAAATAGAATTTAAAACAATTTAAAAATGTTTTTAAAATGTATTGAGTATCGAAACCATAGATTTCAACATTCATTGTTGAAATAGACGTTTTCGAGATAGAAGGAAATAGTGGACTATAACACTGTTGTTATAGTAAATGATTTTCAAAAGGAAAAGTTTTGTATAGTATTGGGGTTTATATATCTATCTTAATTTTCGAATCCCTATACTAGTGAATTTGGGTTGTCATAACGATGTTTTACGCAACATTCGTTTTGACTCAAATAAATGTGTTTAAGAGAATGTTTTCCTTAAAGAATAAAATATATACTTAATTTGGATTTAAGTATATTTAATATTTTCCAAGTGTTGAAAATAAATAGGTTTGTGAATTACTCATTATTAAATAAGCATGGAAATGTTTTTCCAATATGAAGTGAATGTTATGAGATTTTATCTTTTAAAGATAAATTGAAAATGAATATTAGAAATCGATTTGAAAATCGTATATTCATAGATATTTTGGAAATGTAAATTCACTATGGAATTTGTAAAAGAAATGGAAATTTGTTAAAAATAAACATTGATTTATTTTTGAAGTGTGGAAATAAATTTACGGATTTGGAACGTAAGTTTAAAATAAATCGGTAAGGATTTATTTGATTGATTTAATTGAACCATTTTAAATTTAAAATGGATAAATATTTGGAAGTGTTTCTATTTAAGGAAATTGATTTGAAATTTGTTTTCAAAGATTGAAAGGTGAAAAATGATTTGAAATTTGTTTTCAAATGGTTGAAATGTGGAAAATATATCTTGTAAATATACTTTTGAATATAAATAATTCGGAAAATTATTTGAAATCGGGCGATGTTGTGAATATTGATTGATAGTTAAATAACTGACTATCAATATTGACCTTTAAATAGGTATTTGTTGTGAATTGGTTGAAATTGAATGCTACACTTATTTTTAAATTATTGCACTCGTTATTCGAATTACCCATTCCGAATAGTGACACGACGTAATGGATAGCATTGAAGACCGGTGTTGAAGACCCGGTATTTGTGAAAACGATAGGATGACCTATCGATTGTCTCTGCACCGTTAGCTACGGTATGGAGATTTCCTTTGTGATGGGAAATTCGATCGGGATTGTGAATACCCGTATTGCAAGGGCTTCTTTTGAAGTGCATTCGGTTCTGTTCGAACCCGGAACAGACTTGTATGGTTACGTGTCTGACATTACATTTTGAGATATAAAGCAGATTTCTTTCAAATATATTTCCGTTGGTGGCGGAGAATTTATTCTCTTAGCTTAACGCCCTTTGAGGCTATGTAGTTGAAGGTTATCAGCGATATACTCCCAATTTGGTAATGTGACATGCTTAGTGTGGATGTGTAATGATTATTTATTGATCATTTGTTGATCAAAGCGTGGCTTTGTGCCTAGCTTTGTGGACGAGACTTCATCAGACCTCACTCCCTGGAAATGGTCAAAACAGGAATATGCGGTAAGGTTATGAGGGTCGTGCCCTTTAGGGTATGTCATTTCCTTCTGGAAAGGGTGGTATCATGGTATGGAGCCCAGATACTTACTCTTGTTGACACACTATATTTATTATTGTGTGATGTTGGTTATCGAGCGCTCGGATAAAGGTCCAAATGGACCGGGGGATGACATATTCGTGTAGTAGTTACCTAGTTACAGAGGTAGCCCGACCTTGCGTTGGCGGAGATATAACCGTAACGTTAGGTTCTCGGGACGTCCCGCCAGAGGCGATCCTATTGACAGTAGGAAGTTCCTTAGCCTGACCATTTGATGGAAATCCAAATGCATCTTGTATGGTTTTAGTTGTAGAACCTACCATCCACTTATGGTGGCGCCCCACTGTTTGGATGGTAGCTATAGTAGGCATAGTTCGAAATGTCTATGTTGGCTAAGATTTATATTATACTTTCGAAATGTTTTCTACACTATGCACTAATAATAATAAAAAAATCAAATGATTCTGCGTAGTAAGCATCTTTGACTATCATAAGGAGAAATCTCCTCCGATTTTGCGTTTGCATTGTGTGTGTGGGCGGGAGGCCTTATGGTAGTTTCATTTTCCAAAAATCATTGCGAATTGACTTTAAAATTATCCTGTTGTTTGTTTTTAAAGATAAATAACCGTTTTAGTTCTCACACCAGTCCCATGACTGACCTGGAGTTTATTGTTTCCCTTCCTAAACTCTGGGTGCCCACCAATTTCCACACGGGCAGTTTAGAGTCAGGTTATCAAGATATTCTGGAATTCGGGAGTTGCTGTAAAGATCTGGAAGCAAGCTGGTGTAGGATCTAGATTAACCCTAGAGGGGGGTGAATAGGGTTATAGCAAATTTTCTCGAGTTAAACGCAAAAACAAACTGCAGAGAAATATATATGCTGAAAAGTAAATCACACACAAAATTTACCCAGCTTCGGCAACCCCTGCCTACTGCTGCATTCCCAGATTTCTATTAGAATTAAACAGTCTCCCGCTTACAAACACTCTAACAGACTCGCACACCCTGCTACCGCCTATAGAGTTTTGCAAACTCGCACCCCCTGGTCACTAAACTAATTCTAACTAGACAATCTGACACTACCTAAAACCTAGGTGGTGATTTACCAAGACTTTGACTCGAAAAGAAAAGAAGACTTCAAAAATAAAAGCAAGAGGAAAAAAATTAAAATACAAACTTGAATCCATAATTTTTGCTCAAATAAAACTAGATTTAAAAATTAAACCCTATAAAAAATAAACCCCAATGAAAAGCTAAACCCTAATAATAACTATGCCCTAATTAAAACACGGCCACCCCATTTCTATTATCTTTCAGTCGGTTTTGATTTCCTCTGGAAGAAAAAAAATGGAGGCAATGAGATCTTCGATTTCTCTGTCAAATTAGGCTCGAGAGATTTGAAGCTCGATCGAAGCTCTGTAATGCTCGATTTCCTTGAGATAGTATCAGATGCTCTCGTTCTCTTCTTCGCTTGCACTTTAGGGCTTTCGAGATTTAGGGCTTCTGGAAACTTTGATCTCCAGTATGTCGCTTGTACTTTTGATTTCCGATTGATAGCTTGATTTTCGACTTTGTTCGCTCATAGCCGATGATGATAATTGGGTGCGAATTTATATGGATTCCATACTTTCCTATTTCATGATTTGATGACTTGATGCACACAGTTTCTATTCTGTAGCGTTCGATTTTCCCTTGGTTGATACATCAAAAACTTTCCTCTTTTATTTTAACTATGATTTTTGACTTTTTCAAATTGTACACACACTTGATTACTTCTGCTTTGACTTCGAACTTGTCATCTGATCTTTGGTACATTGTTACTCGGCTTCAATTACTGTCTTCATTGAATTTCCTTGTTGACTTCTGTATGCTTCCACATGATTTCGACTTCACCGTGTATTATGACTTTGAATTGTAGACTTGAGTCTGTTGTACTTCATGATAGCGTTCTTGGATTCATATGCATTAAGTTTTGATCCTTTGCTGTTCATCTGCATGTAGCTGCTGGTCTAGTTTCTGTTGGTCGACTATTACTCTTAATATCTCTGGCATGTTTTACTTTTGCCTGCTCACTGAAGTCGATGCTTGAATTATTGTAGTCGAGTTGCTTCACTGTACTTTAGTTTGAGCCTTGTTGTCCTGTGTCTGATCATGTATTAATGTGCACAGTGTTGTTCAGTCTGGATTGTATAATTCGAAATCTGGTCTGGATTTGTGGTATTTGCATTTGAGTTGTTGCTCCCTGTACTTGTAGTTGTGTAGTTGCACTGCACTATTGCTTTGAGTAGTTGTTGACTGCATCACCATATATCAGTTGCTTGGCCCTGTCTTGATTTGCATTGTCTTTCATTGTGTATCCTGTTCATTTTTTCATTTGGTATCTTTGCATCCATTCTGGTTGATTGATCTTCATGTGCCCAGTTGATTTTCTGTTGCACTTGTGTTGCTCACCATGTTGCATGCATTGAGTAACTGATTTTGGTCGAGACTTGATTCTTTGATATTATGTAACCTGGTCATGTTTATTTTGAACTAGTCTTTAAGTGCAGCACTTGTCTCTCTTGTCGTTTCTTTTTACTGATTTTCCTTTGATCTTGTTTGTTGGTTTAGTTGTGCACTTGCCCGGCCATTTAAACTGCACTTGTACTTCTGGTTCTTCATTCTGGTTGGTCTGCATTTTTGGTTACTCGAATACAACAGCTTTCTTTTGTGTCCATGTATATAGTTGTGTAGCTACTACACTTGTTATTGCATTCATGTTGTTGTCTGGACATGTGTTCATCCCTGAGTACTTTTCGACCTGCTGGTTGATATTGTACTTGTGTACTCCATATATGCACTGTTTCTAACTTGTAGCTGGACTTTGTCTCCATGTATTTCATGTTGATTTTTGAAATTTCACTTGAGTTGAATCCAGTTTCAAAACTCGGGTTTGACCTTGCGCTCGTGGCGTAATTTTAAATATATTGCACGTGAGTTGAACCCGGCTTTTCATTTGGGTTTGACCTGTGCTCACCTGTCCCTGTAGCATTATCAAGTGCATATCAATGTGCACGGCCTTGTGGCATGTACAGTGATACACTGTGCATGTCACATTGTATGTTGAATTCAAATGTAAATGATGACGAACAACCCAAATAACTGGGGCAAATCATATTTTCAAAAATCATATTTCATTTTATATTGCAAAAATATTTCTTTTTCAATTTTACTGCATTAGTGAATATTTTTGCAGATTTCTTAGATGTTGGATTATAACTGGAATGAAATTGAAGATAAACTACGAGTGTGAGTGATATGTAGTGAGGAAAACTGTAAATATGAAATTGTGATGTATTTGTAATAAAAGTTGTACAGTTATAGTGAGAGTTTGAAATTGTACTATTCAAAATTGTAATAAATATTTGTTTGAATAAAATTTCTGTTTGAACTCAAATTCTGTGTAATTTATTTTATTCAACAAATATTTATTTAATCTATGAAAAATAAAATAGTACATTAAAAAATACATTTAAATGAATATATATATGTTTATTATCATCAAACAAAAATCATATAAACGCATATTCAACAATCTTCCCCTTTTGATGATAACAAACATATTTAAGATTTTGACCGTGTTAAATGTATTTGATCAATGATATACTCTAATTGCTCCCCCTATTTAAATGCTTCCTCTCTACACGATGCTCCCCCTACATATATGCATACAAATAGAAATATACAAATGAATATATATGCAAATGGAAAATTATTTGACCTTTGCTTGATTTTATTTGACAAAATCTTAACTTTTCTCTCCCTCTTTTGTTATCAGCAAAAGAATAATAGTGTTAGAGAAAATAGAGATAAAGTGATCGATATTAATCCAACATTAAAACTCAATTTGAATATAAATATTAAACTTCAATAAAAATCAAACAAAAATCATAACTACCCCTGTTAGGCGCATATTCCACTTTTAGAATGATGGTAATGATGTTCTCTTATTAAATCATACAGTTGTATCTACTTGTGGTACATTTATATCAGGAATTTGAATATCTACTAATCATGCATAACCGTTAGGACTTTTAAATGAGATTAGTAGTATTCGTAAAAAATGAAATCAAGTATCTTCTAACCACGCATGACCATGAGGGCTTTTAAATGGGATTAGAATCAACTTGTCTATTTAATCAATTAATTTTGATATGCGTTCCATACATGCATAACCGTAAGGACTTTTAAATGAGCATGGAAGCACATAATCAAAAATCCAAGTAATTCACCCATGCATAACCATGAGGACTTTTAAATGAGAGTGAATACTTTGGATATTTATTTATTTTTACAAAAAATATGAAATGAAAAACAAATGATCCCTGATTATAGTACCACATATCGACAAACTATATTTAAGTTTTGATAAACAATGGTCGATAGAAATATGATAGATATAGAAATGGTCATGGAATCTTTACCCAATAAAAAGTTTTATAACTCTTGTTTGAATTCCTAAAGAAAATTTCCAAATATACTCTCTTGAGTAATGTATGTTAAATATCAACACTTATCACTTTTTTTCAATCACTATTTATCTTTTTGATGATTAATAGGGAGTCGGATTAGTCAAAATTTGTCATTTAAAATCAAATAAAAATGACTAATCTGAAATATGGTCAAAAATAATTTTCTCGAAGGGGTTATATGAGAAGAATTTCTGCTATTTGAAAATTATTTGTAATGAAAAATATGCAGATATTTTCTTTGAAAAACGATGCAGATACTAAATGTCTCACCATAAATCACGTTCAACTAGTAAGTTTTCTGTCAACTAGATTACCAGTATGATGTGCATCTGAATTTCTTTTTCACTCAAAAATTATCATCAATTGAATTTGATCGACCAAACCATGAAGTGTGCATCAAAAATTCAAACAGCATTTTAAATGGCACTCTCTTGAATTTGATTGAAGCCGTGTAAATAATCAGAAAACCGTGAATATGGAATTAGCCATATTATAACCCAATGTATCCAACAAAACACTATGTTTAATCCAAACGAATATGTATGAAGTAATTCAGAGAATAATGTTTTTGGCATAAATATAATTGGCCAACTATGTTGAACAAGTCAGAATCAAAAAACATCATCTTTACAACATCTCAATATTGGCTGATTACATTCAGAATATGGTGCAGATTATCACATTTAATATATCGATCAAATAAATATACCTTCACCTGTTTTACCTTTTACAATAATTTTTTATGGTTGCTCATTGTGATTATGTCACCTTTGTACTAGGCTAAGGAACTTTGCTTTGTTGCCCGTTGTGTTTCTAGAACAGCCAAAATTCAGCGAACACTGTTGTTGTTTCTTAGCCCGCCACCATACCTACACGATGAAAGATTTTTGTGACCTATTTTTTTTTATAGGTCCATGATTGTTAGTGGCTGATGCATTGTGAATAAACAAATCCTTTGGAACCCAAACTTGTTTTGTCCTTTCATTCTTGTTCCAATAGATATGAAATTTGTATGTAGAATTCTTAGGAGCCCAAACTTGTATAAATTTTGTGTTCTTGTTCCTACGACTACAATTTTCAACACGATGTCCAATTATTTCACATCTATCAAAGACACTCTTACCTTTTGCATTATCCTCAACTTGTGTTTTCCCAAAGCCTAGTCCTTTTCTGTTGTTAGCAAAAATTTGATTTCCCAATAGCATGTTGAAAGATTTTTCGCCTCTTGAAAAGTTATTCAAAGATTTCTCAAGATTTTGGACTTTGGTTTTTAGTGTTGTGTTTTCAGTTACAAGTGAAGTGCATCTATTTATAAAATCCTTTTTCCTAGTGTCAATGATTTCCTTAAGACTCAAGTTTTCTTTTTCAAGATTCTCAGAGCTATTCTTAAGTCTTGATAATTCTGAATCTAAAATTTTACATTTTTTACATTCTAGGTTTTGAATATTTTCAAGTTCAGTTTCTAACCTAAAATTTTCACGAGCAAGTTCTCTCCTATCAGATTTCAGTATTTCAATTTTAGATTCAAGAGTATCAACTACTTTAGTAAGATCAAGACACATAAAAACAAGTTCTTTATAAGAATAGTCACCTACCTCACTAGATTCCTCTGAGCTTGCTTCTGAATCTGATTTTGCCATAAGACACAAGTTAGCCTCCTCTGAGCTACTATTCGAGACTTCCTCTCCTTCTTCATCATCCCAAGTTGCTTCAAAGGCCTTCTTCTTCTTTTTCTTTCCTTTGTTGTTTTTGAGAAGTGGGCATTGTTGTTTGAAGTGGCCAGGCTTGTTGCAGTTAAAGCACATCAATTCATTATCGGAATTGTCAGAATCTTTTGTCCTATTACCATTTGTTTTCTTCTTGCGTGGCTTGAATCTTGACCATTTTCTAAGATTATTGACAGCCATTGCAAGCTCTTCAATTGGATCTTCTTCTTCTTCATCGCTCTCTTCTTTGCTCTTTAAGACAATCGTCTTCTTCTTTGATTCGGAGTTGTTGCGTTCCTCCTTTGGTTTTAGCTCAAGCTCATATGTCATCAAGTTGCCGATCAACTCCTCCATGCTTAGTTTACTCAGATCTTTCGATTCTTGTATTTCCGTGACTTTTGCCTCAAAGTTCATTGGTAAAACTCGTAGCACCTTCCTCACAAGCTCTACCTCAGCGAATACCTTCCCAAGCGCTCTAGCGTTGTACACCAAAGTTGAAAAGCGTCCAAACATGTCATTTATGCTCTCGCCTTTATCCATCATAAAGTTCTTGTATTCATTGCTGAATAGGGCTAGACGAGACTCCTTGACTTGAGAAGTTCCTTCATGTGTCACCTCCAAGGTATGCCAAATTTCCTGTGCAGTTTTACAATGAGAAATTCTATTAAATTCAGACTTATCAAGAGCACAGATCAAAGCATTCATGGCTTTAGCATTTGTAGTTTTTAATTTTTTATCGTTAGCATCCCACCTATCCTTAGGTTTAGGAATCTCAGTATCACCAACAGTTATAGTGGGAGATTTATAGCCAGTTTCAATGATGTCCCAAACATCATAATCAACAGAACTAAGATAAATACCTATCCTAACTTTCCAATAAGCATAATCATTTCCATTAAACATGGGCGGCCTAATAATAGATTGCCACTCAGAAAAGGCATTATTTGGTGGATTCATGACTCTAGAGTTAAAGAAAAATACCTCGCTTTGATACCACTTGTAGAATCTAGATTAACCCTAGAGGGGGGCTGAATAGGGTAATAGCAAATTTTCTCAAGTTAAACGCAAAAACAAACTGCAGAGAAATAAATATGCTGAAAAGTAAATCACACACAAAATTTACCCAGCTTCGGCAACCCCTGCCTACTACTGCATTCCCAGATTTCTATTAGAATTAAGCAGTCTCCCGCTTACAAACACTCTAACAGACTCGCACACCCTGCTACCGCCTATAGAGTTTTGCAAACTCGCACACCCTGCTCACTGAACTAATTCTAACTAGACAATCCGATACTACCTAAAACCTAGGTGGTGATTTACCAAGACTTTGACTCGAAAAGAAAAGAAGACTTCAAAACTAAAAGCAAGAGCAAAAATTAAAATACAAACTTGAATCCATACTTTTTGCTCAAATAAAACTAGATTTAAAAATTAAACCCTATAAAAAATAAACCCCAATGAAAAGCTAAACCCTAATAATAACTATGCCCTAATTAAAACACGACCACCCCCATTTCTATTATCTTTCACTCGGTTTTGATTTCCTCTGGAAGAAAAAAATGGAGGCAATGAGATCTTCGATTTCTCTGTCAAATTAGGCTTGAGAGATTTGAAGCTCGATCGAAGCTCTGTAATGCTCGATTTCCTTGAGATAGTATCAGATGCTCTCGTTCTCTTCTTCGCTTGCACTTTAGGGCTTTCGAGATTTAGGGCTTCTGGAAACTTTGATCTCCGGTATGTCGCTTGTACTTTTGATTTCCGATTGATAGCTTGATTTTCGACTTTGTTCGCTCATAGCCGATGATGATAATTGGGTGCGAATTTATATGGATTCCATACTTTCCTATTTCATGATTTGATGACTTGATGCACACGGTTTCTATTCTGTAGCGTTTGATTTTCCCTCGGTTGATACGGAAAAAACTTTCCTCTTTTATTTTAACTATGATTTTTGACTTTTTCAAATTGTACACACACTTGATTACTTCTGCTTTGACTTCGAACTTGTCATCTGATCTTTGGTACATTGTTTCTCGGCTTCAATTACTGTCTTCATTGAATTTCCTTGTTGACTTCTGTATGCTTCCACATGATTTCGACTTCACTGTGTATTATGACTTTGAATTGTAGACTTGAGTCTGTTGTACTTCATGCTAGCGTTCTTGGTTTCATATGCATTGAGTTTTGATCCTTTGATGTTCATCCGCATGTAGCTGTTGGTCTAGTTTCTGTTGGTCGACTATTACTCTTAATATCTCTGGCACGTTTTACTTTGCCTGCTCACTGAAGTCGATGCTTGAATTATTGTAGTCGAGTTGCTTCACTGTACTTTAGTTTGAGCCTTGTTGTCCTGTGTCTGATCATGTATCAATGTGCATAGTGTTGTTCAGTCTGGATTGTATAATTCGAAATCTGGTCTGGATTTGTGGTATTTGCATTTGAGTTGTTGCTCCCTGTACTTGTAGTTGTGTAGTTGCACTGCATTGTTGCTTTGAGTAGTTGTTGACTGCATCACCATATATCAGTTGCTCGGCCCTGTCTTGATTTGCATTGTCTTTTATTGTGTATCCTGTTCATTTTTTCATTTGGTATCTTTGCGTCCATTCTGGTTGATTGATCTTCATGTGCCCAGTTGATGTTCTGTTGCGCTTGTGTTGCTCACCATGTTGCATGCATTGAGTAACTGATTTTGGTCGAGACTTGATTCTTTGATATTTTGTAACCTGGTCATGTTTATGTTGAACTAGTCTTTAAGTGCAGCACTTGTCTCTCTTGTCACTTCTTTTTACTGATTTTCCTTTGATCTTGTTTGTTGGTTTAGTTGTGCACTTGCCCGGCTATTTAAATTACACTTGTACTTCTGGTTCTTCATTCTGGTTGGTCTGCATTTTTGGTTACTTGAATACAACAGCTTTCTTTTGTGTCCATGTATATAGTTGTGTAGCTACTACACTTGTTATTGCATTCATGTTGTTGTCTGGACATGTGTTCATCCCTGATTACTTTTCGACCTGCTGGTTGATATTGTACTTGTGTAATCCATATATGCACTGTGTCTAACTTGTAGCTGGACTTTGTCTCCATGTATTTCATGTTGATTTTTGAAATTTCACTTGAGTTGAATCCAGTTTCAAAACTCGGGTTTGACCTTGTGCTCGTGGTGTGATTTTAAATATATTACACGTGAGTTGAACCCGGCTTTTCATTTGGGTTTGACCTGTGCTCACCTATCCCTGTAGCATTATCAAGTGTATATCGATGTGCACGGCCTTGTGGCATGTACAGTGATACACTGTGCATGCACATTGTTCGTTTATGATGAATTCAAATGTAACTGATGACGAACAACCCAAATAACCGAGGCAAATCATATTTTCAAAAATCATATTTCATTTTATGTTGCAAAAATATTTCTTTTCAATTTTACTGCGTTAGTGAATATTTTTGCAGATTTCTCAAATGCTGGATTATAACTGGAATGAAATTGAAGATAAACTACGAGTGTGAGTGATATGTAGTGAGGAAAACTGTAAATATGAAATTGTGATGTATTTGTAATCAAAGTTGTATAGTTATAGTGAGAGTTTGAAATTGTACTATTCAAAATTGTAAGAAATATTTGTTTGAATAAAATTTCTGTTTGAACTCAAATTCTGTGTAATTTATTTTATTCAACAAATATTTATTTAATCTATGAAAAATAAAATAGTACATTAACAAATACATTTAAATGAATATATATATGTTTATTATCATCAAACAAAAATCATATAAACGCATATTCAGCAGCTGGATGGCATGGCGTATTAACTAGTATATAGTATTTCTTTTCCGCTGTTTGTTGTTGTAAACTCTGATAATGTAATGTAATGTGATGTAATGTAATAATTGATATAGTCCTTTGTCATAAAGTTATTCTTTTATCTATTATATGTTGTCCCGTTGCGACTGTGAGATTCTGATATTGTTTCTGTTGCTTTTCTTTCTCTCTTCTTCTATCTTTTTCTTCTTCTTAAACCCTAAGAATTCGGTTTTTCGGCATTCGATTACTCGACAGTTGATACAGTGGACGTATTGTTGTCGATTTTCGAAAGTCGAAGAATCGGGTCCTTACAGTGTGGCAGAGCATATGGTTAAGTGATAACCTTGGCTCTCTTGGGAATTACTCATTAGAGATAGAGTCAGTAGTACTCTAGAATGAGTTTGAGTATAATAATAGATACGAGCACATATTTGTTAGTGAATATAAAATTGTTTTATGTTGTGATGATTGGTTTGTTGAGTGGTATATGGATTCTGGTCGGTATAGTCTGTATAACTCTATCGATAGGGATCTCTAAACACTTGTACAAAACAATTCGACACGATATTCTTTTTACATCACCATATTTTGTAGAATTTACATCACCATTTTTCTTTTTATTCTTTTTATTATTTATCTCATCAATTTCAATATCAAATAACTTGTTTACCTCAACAAAATGTTCAACATTCATAACAGGATCCAGCTTAGAGATGGGATTATCGTCTACAGCAATATGATTTATTAATTCCTCATCAGAGTTCGAAAACTCTTCAACAAGACCTTCACCAGTATTAAGAGATGAAACAGGTACTCCCTCTAGCTCCTGAACTTGCTGACTATCATTTATATTATTTAAAGAGTTATATGTAACCTTCTCTTCTGTTATAAACTCGGTAATATTTCTTTTACTTGAAACATCAACCACTGTTGCACTTTTTCTCAGTGACAAACTTCCTATTGTTCCTAATGCAGAGACATTACCATCCCCTATATGCTGGATTTCCTGACTTGTCAATACCTCAGCACATGTTTTTGAAGATTTATTATGTTCATCATATTTGGCTATTTCAGAATTTTGCGCAACTTTCTTAGCTTGGATATAAGTTGAAAGAGATTCCAGATCCACATCCAATGGGTTGAACCGATTATTAGAAACAATTATGTTCGAATGTTGAGTATTAATATTATTTGGCACCTGTGTATTGTTATCTGCGGTATTAATATTATTTGGCACCTGTGTATTGTTATCTGCATCTTGTTGAACTAAATCAATTTTAGCACTCCTGTATTTATCATTGTTAAACTGGACTGTTTCTGTTTCATTTTCTCTGCTAACTTTCTGATTTTCACTTACACTATTAATTGGAGCAATATCTCTATTAAGTACATCTTCTCTTACAAAATTCGAAGATTCATTTTCAATAGTCATAGTTTTTGGAATCCATTTACTTGTATTTTTGATATTACAGAGTTCAGTTGAATGACCAAAAATTTTACATCCCTTGCAAAATATTGGTTTATAATCGTATTTCACTGAAACTTGTAGTTCTTCTCCATTATGCATTACCACATCAACATTATTTGGAAATCCCTCTTCAGCAGACATTTCGATTAGCACCTTGGCATATGCTATCCTGGATTCATCCGCCGTGATTTTATCCATCTTTATTGGTTTACCCAAAACACTAGCTATAGCACTTATCGCTTCCTTATCCCATAAATCCAATTCCAGGTTTTGTAATTTCACCCATATCGGCATTGTCGATAGTAAATCTCTACTAAACCTCATACCTGCCTGCCACTTCTTGAGAATTAGAATTCGATTGTCAAACAAATATGGACCTCCCTTCAACACATTCTACAGTCCGAAGCGTCTATGAATCTGATAATAAAGAATCCATTATCACGAGTCAGTAAATTAAATTGTTTTTTAGGCTTCCAAATTCGTTCAATAAACGCTTTCAAATGAGTATGATATCGTCTAGACCCGTATACATAAAGATGATCGAATTTTTCCACTTATCAGCAGCTCTTTTATTCATTTCAGAATCAATTATAGCCTTTTTCTTCTGATTAACAATTAATGGTTGTTTGTATGTTAAGTCCACTAGTTCTTCTGATCCTCCAATACCACCATCAGCAGCATTCCTCCTTCTTTATTTTGTCCTTCATCTAAACCAATCTTGATTCTATTCCAATCTATCGTTCGCTCTACATAAGGCTTTTGATAAAACCCATGATTACCATTTGGTTTTGAATTATTGCGCGCCTCTACTTGAGTTGTCATATTATGATTTATATGAGATCCAGATCTATCTTTGGACAGTGAATTTTTATCTCTATTCCAGAACGACTGCGATTGTAGAATGATTACCGAATTGTACGAACTTCCAGATCCTCCGTCATCCATTCGATTATTCTTACCAGCTCTATTCGATAAAACAGATCCATTTTGTAAATCATCATTATCTACTTTACCAGATTTATCTGAAGATTTTTCACGATTGGAAATTATAATCACCCCAGATCTGTTCTTGTCATTAACAGAACTAGAATTTATATGACTAGAAACCCTAGCCTTCTCTTCTACACGAGGATGATCGGTACTTGTTTCTGTGTGTACTTCCTTATCCAGAGGACAAGAAAGAGAATTGAAACCGCCTTGTGAAGTATCATCACCAGAAACTGCCTTGAGAGATGGATTCGCCATGAGATCTATCGTCATGAGTTTAAAATTGATAATCAACTATTATAATTATAATTATATATATATATATATATATATATTGAAACCTATCAGTTGTTTTAAATAATTTTACATCCAAAAATAACGTTAAAGAAAATGAATTCAATTAAAGAAATGTTGATAATGAAAGGTAAATTTATTCCATAAAATCTTTTCATAAATTTGAACTAAACTACACATGTATATTCCCATATACATGATTATTACAAATTAATAATTTAGATATAAAACAACATATATTTGTAAACATTATAACATTTGATATATCCATGTATGTGTGCATATGCACACACACACACAAGTTCGATTTTAAGGTAAACAATTTTGATTAAACATTTAATTTATAGATGAAACTAGAGTTGGGATTTTACGTGAGACTGTAAATTTAGAAAGCAGCAAAGAATTAGAATTGCACAAAATTTCATTCATTAATTTTAAATCAAGTTTTTTCATAAATGTTTCAAACATTTATATGCAAGTATTTACCATATAAAATTAAAAATTATTTCGAAGAACAATAAATAATTTGGCTTATATAATTCATTTCCATTTGTGTATGTAAATGTTATATACTTGTAAAAAATATCATTCAAATTCAGCTTTCAGTTTCATAAAATTTCTAAAACAAAATAAAAGAAATTTAAAAAAGTAGGCATGTGTAAATTTATGACCAGAAACTACAGATCTGAACAATACGAGGAATAATAACAAGGTATTAAAAGTAACATGAGATCCAAAACATATTAATTTGTCGTAAACATATATTAAAGAGAGATGATGAACAAAAATAGTTTGAACCAAAACAATACAATAAACATATTTTAATCAAAATAGACATAAGAGAGGTTTAAGTTACATGTGGTAACATGAATAATTAAAACATGATGTAAATCATACAAAGTCCAATTACATTACTGATATAAATACATATACGAATTTAAATCAGAGAATTATCTTTAGATGTAGCCAATAAATCATACCTTGATTGTATGAAGACTCCTAGTTCTAACTGAATCATCACTGGAAATTGCAATGATCTGAAGAACAACCTTTGTATTTATTTTATTTGATGCTTGATTTTTTTAGGTAGTTTTTTTCATTCATGAAGATATGAATTTTCAACCATTAGAAGAAATGAGAAGAGCAAGAGAAAAAGGAAAATGGATTTTGTCGGGAAGAATGAATCTCTACTAAAAATGAATTAGTGGTCATGTTTTAATTGAAAGAATGAAAATTTTCTCATTTTTATAATTAAAACTTCTCTAGTTTATTCACTTAATTCCTCCCTCTCCACTCCTCTCTCTTTAATTAGTAAGGCCATAATTTCTTGCCATCAAATGACATAATATTTCTATAAATTCTTTTATGCAACTATCTTTTATTTAAACCCGTTGTTAAAATACCTTGATATTTTATATAAATATACACAAATATAACTTTATATATTCAAATAATCAGAGACAACTCTCTAACATTAAATAAATCAACTAATCTTTAATATTTCTCAAATATCACTTATTTTAATTAATTTATGAAATTTTATAAATTAATTAAATTGTGTAGTTTTTTATAGAATTCATCATTATGGTTTTGCAACTCAAAGGTATAAATTCAGTCAGCAATTAATATTGAACAACTCGAATATTAATGTTCACACGTCACCTTAGAAAGTATTGTGACATTATAGTCGAATTTATCGCTTACACATCTTTTTGATAAAATTAAAATTTACTTTTAGATGTGGTACCCGATAGTAACAATTATTTACACCGATTCTTTTCATCTAAACTATACCACATTAGAACTTATCAATTTTGGTTTTGATCAAAACTCTAACATCATCCACATTCATCTTCGTAATTCCAAACACAAAATTCTTAGTTCAATAATAACAATTGTTATTAACCTTGCTTCTCGGGCCCGAGACATTGATTTTGAGTTGACTACAGTTGACCGTGATACTAACCCCATATAATCAAGGAGACGAATTCTATTGAATAGTATCCACGTTGAAGTTCTATAGTATTCTCAAATCGAGGAAATTGTATAACATCATCCCCTCGAGATTGTCTATTTGACCTTAGCTTTATTAACCAACAGAGAAATATACTGTCCAATATTTGGAGACGGTTACGTACCTTAATCTCAAGATTCTCAACGGATGAATCGATATCCTTTCTTGAAACATCTTAACTAGTAATATTTGAAAGAATATCTTATTTTCATTATGAACAACACTTTATACTTACTATCACATAACATATCGTTTAAGAATTTTCCATCGATACATTTAAATTAATTACTTAATTATTCATTTCACAATATAATAAGTATATAATAGAAATAAAAACACCTTTTATTTTGAACAAGATTGGTCGTAGAGTTAGATGTATGTAACAATTACATAATTGCCACTAGGTCATGTCTCTAACTCTATCAATCTCCCACATGCACTTGATGTCAATTATGGAATCTTATTCCAACTTCATCGATCAGTTTTCTCATAAAATAATCGGTTTGTTCCCTTAGTGAATGGGTACTTTTTTTAATTGTCTACTCTATTAATCAACTCTCTCCGATGTTAATAAACTCTCTTTATCGTGTGGAACTATTATGAGTACGTATATTGACTACTAGTGAGCCCTAGTGTAAAGGCTCGTTAATTTATCACTTTGATCAATTATATTTATAAATATTCAAATACAAGATTTTATAACACAAATTATAATGTTTTGAACCATAAATAATGATGGTAAAGTTGTTTTAAAGGTATATTAACAAATATGGATATTTGGGGGTTTTCATTAGAAAAATGACCAAAAACGTAACGACCCAAAATTTTAGTTATTTGAATTTGGAATATGTAATTAATTATAAATATTGAAATTTTTTAATTTTATGATGTAAATAACTCAAATTCAAAATATAGCGATTATTGGCTAATTTAATTGTTAAATTTAATAATTGAAAATCGTTTAAATAATTGAATCTTGGGTATTAAGTTGGATAAAAATAATTTAAAGAATTAATTAATTCAATTTAATAAGAATGAAGGTAATAAAACTTATAAATTGGGTTTAAAGGTGATTTAACTGATTTTGGAAATATCCCATTTTAATTAACGAGTGAAAATAGCCATCCGAGGCACTATCTTGGATTTTGATGAAACCAATGTCATTAGGTCTGTAATAATGAATTTCATTACGCCATCAGATTTCGTAGTGATCAAACGTATCATTTGGTCGTATTGGATATAAGCGCGTTGAAATTAATATCGAAAATTTAATATAATAATTGGATTCAAAAACTATCTTTTGCATACGATCGAATTAGGCCTCGAAACAAGTTCCATTGCATTCAGAATAGGGCTATAACATATCATACGCTAGGCTACACGTCTTGATTGGAGTCCGAAATTATATAGTTAGATATTTTGAATTTTAAATAATATATTTTCTTCGATTTAACCATACATTGCCTTCATTTTTCCCAACAGCCCACAAACCTCATACATTTCCCATTCCCTCCTATTATCTCATATCTTTTCCCCCTCCTATTATTTAAACTCGACCAGAGGATATGAAAAGGACATAAAAAAAATTCAATAAAAAAATATGGAACAATCTTTGAAATCCTTCTTTAGATGGGAGCTTTACACTGGTATGGTTGGCTGGAGGTGCAGCTCTAGGCTATTAAGCTCGACAGTGGTCATTTGAATGGGTTATAGAGTTAGGGTTGGCATTTTTGTACCAACTGTGTGGATTTGAGGGAAATCGAGGTGGTAGTTGGATCGTGGCATGAAACGACAGCTTGATCAAAGTTTTGTGAGGTGCGGCTTATAGATGGTTATCGCGACATTTGTACGGACGACGAAGCATGCCAAGGCATGTTTTGGATGGCTCGGTCGTTTGAGGTGTTTGTGGCATCATTGCGAAGCTTGGAGGAAGGGAAGTTCGTCGGAGCTATCGTGAGGTAATTTCGTGGTGAAACGAGGGAGCTTCTCTGTGTGTGTAAGCTCGGCCATTGATTGTGCAACCTGTAGATGTTCATTGGGGAAGAAGGTATAGCAGGAAAATCTATAATTTGATTAAAGTTATTAAATTTTAAGTTAACTTTATTCGATAACTTACAAAACATATCACTCTTTCGTACGAGGTCTGATCAAGACGAAACTTTTTGCGTTGCGTTCGTATCGACGAAAGCTTCGCAGTGGAATTGGTTTAGTTGGATTAGGAGGCTGTTGTATTTTGGTCTAAAATCGGAGATCGCCCAGTTTTATTTCCAAACCGGAACGTTTCGGCAACAACCGAAAATTTTAGGTGAGTTAAGCTCACCTTTTGGTTAACTAGTTTGATATATAGTTAATAAAAATTATTGAATGGTTATTTGGGTGAATTATTTATTAGTTGGATTGAATATTCTCACCTATTGGAGTGGACGGGACCCTATTACTTTCCAGTGTAAGAGCGGATGACCGTTTGTATACGAATCCCACCTCAAAGTGGTTGATTCATATTTTATGATAATCTAACATTTTTGATGCAGGGAAACAGGTTGGGGGGTCCAATAGGATTCCTCGCTATTATTGAATTTTATTTTTTCAATAATATTTTTTCTATAGGGATTATTGAATAATAAATATGATTATGGATGATGTGGTTATAACATCGTTATATCTTTGAAAATAAAACACAGAAGTGATTGAAAATTGATATTGATATTTGTCAAGTATTGGGTGACTATTGGCCTCAAATTGGTATTTTAAAAATACTATAAATTGTCATTTAAATCGGAATTGTGTTTCGAGACAAGAATGATTTTTTAAATCCGAAATTGGGTTTCGAAAACATGTTGTTTGAGGATTATTTAAGTTAATTAAATATATTAATATTGGTTTAAGTTATTAAATTATGAATATTAGTTTAAGGTTATCTAATTACAATAATATTCTGTTAAAGTTTTTTAATTATCTTAAAATTATTTCAAAGTTATATAATTATATTAATAATATTTTAAGTTATTTAATTATTTTAATATTCTTTAAAAGTTATTTGTTTATAGTTAATATGTTTTAAGAATTTATAGAAAGATTAATAAATCTAAAGGTTAATTATTGAAGAATAATAATATTTTTGAAATTAATAATGAGGATTATTAATAAGATTTTAAAATAAATTATTACTATTTATAAAATAGTAAAGATAACTTATTTTTATTATTTATTAAACAATATTTTGGAATGATTAATTATTATTTTAAGACATTTAAATTTAATGATTTCCATTTATTATAATGTTCATTATTAATAATTATTGTCGTATAGTGATGTTTTGAGGTAAAATTAGTTATAAATGTTTCCGAGACCCGAAAATAGAGTCGAAAGACTTGGATTTTATAAAAGAGTTATAAAATGTTTCGGAGCATTAAGGAAGGGTTAATTGCAAGGTGAAAGGTTTATAAATGGTTAGATATTTATAAATGAATTTAGAAACGAGTTTATAGATTCGTAAAAGAAGTTTTAGAAATGGTTTTATAGATTTATAAAGAATTTTTGAACGATTAGGATATACAAAAGAATTTTATAAATGCTCCAAAAGGATTTGCAAAATGAATTGTAAATGTTTTAAAAGAGATTGTAGGGGATTTACAAACTATTTGAGAATAAAAAAAGGAAATCTTTCTCAATTTTGTAGATATACTTATACCATGGAGATAAGTATATGGATATTTCTATGTACTGAGATATAAGGATTTATGAGTATGTATTTGAAAAGGTGTTTATATACAAAGTAGGCTAGTGGTTGCTTATATGCTGAACCAATGTTGATTTGTCCCTATGGAATAAATCGTCAAATTGTTATTCGATAATTATATAACCAACTATCGAAATTTGACCCAAATGTAACTATGGACATATCTAGGAGAAACACGTGAGTTATATGGCACAGTCATCTCCGATGATGTTGTACTGTGCATATAAATCTCATTTCGTTCTCCTAAGACAATTATAAGGAAATCAGTCAACTAACGGTTAGGAGGTGATCTCCGATCTTGTTATTTTTCTATTTATTTCCGAAAGAACCGGGGTTGAGTTTACCGAAAATTATCGAAAGTTGCTTTGAAGAGACCGGGATCGGATATGTTATCCGAAAACCACTTCGATCCAACTCAAGCGTTGTGAACTGAAGACATCGTGAAGATTATGGAATCAAAAATAGGGAGGTGAAGTGCGAGGGCTAATCGCTACTAATCCTAAGAGTGATTCCAAAATGAATGTAGTAGACATAGTGCCTTCGGTTTCGTTCAGACCCAGAACGGACTTATGTGGATGAATGCTATCGGCACATTGTCATTGGAGGGCAATGAGCATTCTAAGTGTAAATGTACTTAAAAGGTGATCGTAGCCTTAGGCCTCACCAACCGGGAAACGAAAAAAATCGAGCATGCAATAGGGCCAAGTTGGGTAGCTCCCAAGTTAGGTATGATCACTACAAATCTGGATCGGTTATTATATCTCATTATATGCTTTCGGGCCCATTAACGGAGGGATGATCATATTCGATACTCCTAGTCAAATTGTAGGTCAGTCTTGTGTGGCAGGGGTAAAGATGTTCTTGTCAGACCTTAGTGAATTTATCTAGAGATGTACTCTCGGAAGGTAGTCCCTTACCTTGTCATAGTAAGGAATCCATTCTCCAATATGAGCTTTACCGTTTTAGTTGTATACCAAATATATTGGAATGTGAGATGCAAGCATTTTGGCTACATTCATATTTTACTTGACCCCTGGACATTATTATAATATAAATGGATTTTCTATAGAAATGTTTTGGTTATCGTAAGGTAAAAACCCATTTGCGTTTAGATGAGGTGTGGTCTTACGATATACTTTTTGATTTCTAATATTTTCTTGTAACTTTAAATCCAGTTGGGTGAGTTTTCTCACGCTGATTTTCCAGACTGACTCTGGTGTTATTTTATTGTAATGCTTGGGTCATACCAAGTATATTATAGATTGGTTTGGATGCTTATAGCTTCAAGAGACAAATTAGAGGCCAAACACGTATTTACGTAGATGGTTAGTTCCCGTTGTAATCATAGTTGTGTTTATCAGCAATTATGAGGATAGGTTGTTATAATTGTTCAGGCTGAAGTAGGTTAGTATACTCTGATTAATGTCTGCATATACATATACTACAGTTTTGTTTTTTGTAAAATTTATGGTATATTATAGATTACTCATTCCACGGTGAGATTCTATGTTGTTTAGTTTTCTTCTTGTCTTCTTCCTACATTATTTTCTCTAACAATCGGGTCTTCCGACATTTGTTTGCTCAGCAAGTGATACAACGGATATATTATGTCGATTTTAGAGGGTCAAAAAATCTGGTTCGTTACAAAAAAATCATTTTATCAATAACAGCTTTTTGACCATTAAAAGTCGCGCATGATTTTTTTTACATAACTAATTTCTCCATTTAAGCAAGAATATGTAAAAATTTACTTATTTTATTTTTGGAAATAAAATGCCTTTATGACAATAATGTCATCATTTTTAAATAATTGATTTTTGAATTTAAATTGAGTTTAAATGATTTAATAATTATTTAAAATGATAATAATTCTTTTTAATTATTATATAATGATAATATGTGATTTATAATAGTTTTATAAAGATATATACTAGTATTAAAAATATAAGAAAACTCATAACGCTTTGCCGATACAACAACACATTTTGTAAACACTTGTTTAACATTAATTTATATAGTTTTATAATCCAAATGTGATCGTCTTAATTTAATACTAATGATAACAAATTAGTTTTCAAATTTTTTTTTACATTTATATGTAATTTATTTAATAAGTGAAAATGTGACCGGGGATCGGCTTTCCAGATTCTCAACCGGTTTAACGAACGAAAGTTGTTTGAAGTCGATGCAACGTTGTTTATATGTCTTGTGCACATATATAACATACACATAGATGCACCAACGTATATATATACACATATATAACATACACATATACATACACACATGCATACACACATACATACATATATATGCACTTAATAAAGAAAATATCAAAGATATTTCCATATTCTTCATCCTTAAGCATCCTAAAGGCAAACTAACCATTAACCACCACCTCCTTACATGCCATCATCACTTAAGCACATAGAGAGAAGGACAAAGGGGGTGGTCGTGCGTGTGGGAGGGGAGTGGGTTAGGGATAGTTTGGTAATTTGCATTTAGATATTTTTCTCACGTTTTTCCTATATATACCACCCTACATTCTCTCATTTCATTCACACTCCCTTCTCTTCATTTATTAAGCTTCTTCATCTTCTTTGTCCTCTACATTAATGGCTTCCATAGCCTCTTAGAAGAAAAAAAATGGTATTAAAGTTCTACCAAAATAAGTTGTAAAATATAGAGAGATATACCACTTCAAGTTCGAGATCGAGTTAGGGATCTTCTCCTTTTTCTCTTACCAAGGCCATACCCATCTAAGCATTTCACCACACTTTCAAGCCTAAGGTCGAACACCTAGGAGTCTTGGTGCAAGATTTGTAACCATTGTGTAATTAATTACATATATAATATTAACACATCATTAAATTTCAAATAATCAACTTAACGAGTTCTAAAATCATTAACATTTAACATAACCATTATTAAATTAATTTCATAATTTAAAATAGTTCAATTTACCTTTCGTTTTAAAATCTAAATTAACTTAATAAATTTAAAAATTTATGTTAATCTCAATGAAAAATTTAAATTATAAATTCACGTTAAATTTTCAAATTCTTTCTTAAATATTAAATATCCAAAATAAATTTCAATTAACACATAGGTGTTTATTATTTAATTTTCTATCCTAGGCCAAGTGATTTAATTGGGTTGTTTATCATTTCAACCCATATTCCGGTTAAAAATTCAGTGTCCAAATCAATGCATACAGCAACAATATAACAGTGACAAGTATCAATAAATCATAGTTAACAAGTTTTCGTGCAATTGGGATCCCAATCAATAATTTTAGATTATTTCAACCAAATCACATATTGCAATGTCAATTATCAATGATTTTCAATTTCAATATCGTTCATAATCATCAATCAATTATTTATAACATAGAAAGATACTTGTATATGAAAATTTAATCGTGATCATAAATTGTTTACCTTCACGGCTATCGATAAGAAGATATGGCGATACGGATACACGTATACATGCACGAGCTATGCTACGCTACGACGTATGGTTTTGATGAAGTGAACTACGTGCAGTCGAGACTTCGAATGGCATAATAGGCGAAGTGGCAAGTTGGCGAGCGGTGGTGGAGGGAGTGCGGAGCAGGTGGTAGGTTCGGTTGGGTGATTTCGATTCGCAGGTGGAGGCTGCGGGTCACGTAGGGATGGGGCTGGGTGGACTCTGATGGGTGGATAGGTGGAGGAGGTAGGTAGCTTTGAGAGGCCGATGGGTCGAGAACAGGGCAGTGGCCGATGCTGGCTTCGGGCGAGGGGTCCGTGAGGCCAATCGGGCTGAGTGGGTTTTGGTGGTGGTGAGGAGGTCGAGTTCGTAGGGAGGTGAGTCGGACCATTTTGTGGAGTGTGGTGCAAGGTAGCAGCAGACTTGCGGGGTGTTGGCAAGGGAGGAAGGTGGAGGTGGGTATGGCGGGTGAAGTGGAGGGTTTTCGGATGGAGGAGGTGCTCGGACAGGTGAAGGGGCGGTGTGGGCTTCAGTGGTGGTAGCGGGTTAGCTCGGCTGATGAAGGGAGGGAAGGTAGCAAGTGGTAGGATGGTTCGTGTGGAGGGGTTGAAGCTTCGTTGGTGGAGGCTGTCATGGTTAGTGGTGAGCGGGAGGTCAGTTGGGGCAGAGGAAGGAGGTTGCGGCAAGTGAAGGTGGTGGATGCTCATGAGGTCAGTTGAGTGTATGGGAAGGAGGAAGCAAGTTATAAATATTTGAGTGAGCAAATTTATATATATTTATAAATTTGGAAAATTTTCTCCAGCAATTTGCAAAGCAATGAAGAAGCCAATGAGGGAAAGAAAGGAGAAGGAGCATGTATATAAACATAGAGGGGAGAAAAGCATTAAATTGGGAATTTAATATATATGGCTATTCACGCAAAGAATGTTAGCAGAAACGAAATAATATCGGCTGAAAAGAATGTGTGTAATTATGACCTCAGGGCACGGTCACAGACCGCTATCTCAGCCATTTTGCATTTTGCAATGGAAGTCAAAATACAGAAACAAATATATCATGATGATCAGCGCGACGAGATGAATCCAATGATGTAATCAAATCTATACTACGAAGTTCATAGTAATATTTCATATGCCGCCGCTGTTACGCTTCGGAATTGGGCGACAACGGCAATTCTGGATAGATGGGGCTATAAAGCGCAAAATTGGATGGAACGAACTTTGATGTTTTAATCAAAAAAATTCTAGATCATTTCTATGTAAAAATATTCGTACTGTAAAATTTGATGATTCGCACTAAAAAAATTTGTTTACCGAGCTTCGGACGAATTTTGACGCAAAATTAATTTTATCGGTCTATTTAAATAGACGCATTTCAAATATATATGTTTTCGTTGTCAAACTTTTACTTTTTAAATAATTTTATTTCAAAATCTTTGTTAAATTCTAATTTAAAACGTTGAAAAATCCAGGTCTTTACAATCTCCCCCACTGAAAACTGTTCGTCCTCGAAAAGAATGGAATAAGCAGAAAATAGAAAGATCGAAATAGATTCGGGCGCGGACTACATACCCGGCATTAGCAATTTAGGATTTGAAGCACGGATACTCTCTTTTGTTTCCTAAGTACAATCTCGATCATCTTCGCTCCACTGAACTTTAGCAAGATTTACAACCTTCCTTCTAAGCTGGTTCATGCTTATGCCTACTATACAGAGCGGATTTCTCTCAACATTTAGATTGGGCTCGACATCCATTTTTTCTAACAAAGCAGGTTGGACAATCACGGATGGATCGTGCACATATTTTCGGAGATCGAAACATGGAACACATTATGCATCCTCGATAGCTTCTCTGGTAAGTCAACTCTATATGCCAAAGTACCAATTCTTTCTGAAATGCGGAAGGACCAACAAATCTAGGAGTGAGCTTTCCTTTCCTTCCAAATCAAATAACATTCTTCAAAGGCGAAATTTTGTGAAAAACTTGATCTCCGACTGCAAATTCCAAGTGTTTTCTCCTTCTGTCCGCATATTTCTTCTGTGGATCCTGGGCATTTCTTATTTTCCTTTTGATTTCTTCGACTTTCTCAAAAGCTTCCAAAATAATTTTGGGGACTAAGAACAAGTCGATTTCTCGATTTAACCCAACAAGATGGAAATTCATATGGCCATCCGTAAAGAGCTTCGAACGGTGCCATTTCAACACTCGCTTGATACCTATTAAGTGAATTCAATGAGATGGAGATGTTCTTCCCATGATCCTCCAAAATCTAAAACACAAGTTCGAAGAAGATCTTCCAAAATCTGATTCACCCTTTCGGTCCGATCATCCGTTTGAGGATGATAAGTTGTCCTCAGATTCAATTGGGTACCCAGTGCCTCCTAAAAAGCTTTCCAGAAATTGCTAGTGAAGATATGGTCCCGATTACATACAATGATAGACGGACTGTCATGGAAGCGAAAAACTTCTTTCATATAAAGCTCGGCTAAACTCGAGGTAGTTCGAGTAGTCTTCACAGGGATAAAGTGAGCAGACTTTGTCAGTCCATCGACAATAACCCAGATACTCTCATTATCTTTCCTGGTCTTCGATAGTCCATTGATAAAATCCATAGAGATTTGATCCCATTTCCAGTTCAGAATCTCAAGATGCTGCAATAATCCTACTGTCTTCTGGTGATCGGCTTTAACTAGCTGGCAAGTGGCATACCTGCTAACATGAATAGAAATATCTCCCTTCATCCTTCTCCACCAAAACAACTTCTTCGTATTCTGAATAATCTTCATGGTTCCCGGTGAATAGAGAGTCTGGATTGATGATTTTCTCTAAGTACTTCCCGCCTCATACCATCCATATTCGAAATGCAAATTCTATTCTTAATTCTTAGAAATCCATTTCTATCGATTTATGCGCACCATTCACCTTGGATATTATCCTTCCTGCTACGAACATTTTCTTTATTAGCCTAAGCATCAGGTCATCATCCTACTTAGCAGCTATGCGATCCATAAGGGTTGGAGAAGCAACAAGTTGATATAACATGGCTATGCTCCTACTCAAAGCATCGGCCAAACATTAGCCTTTCCAGGAGTACAATTGATGTCGAGGTCAAATGATGATAAGAATTCGAGCGATCTAACTAGTCTCTGGTATAGATCCTTTTGGGTCAATATGTACTTCAGTGATTGGCGTCCATAAAGAGCTTAATTTTTTTTTCAAGAAGGTGGTGTCTCCATAACTTTAAAGCAAAGATGACGGCGAGTAATTCCTGATCATGAGCTGTATAATTTATATCACGAATCTTCAACTGATGACCAGCATAGGCAATTACTTTTCCATGTCGCATCAAAATAGCTCCCAGTCCTTCACTACAAGCATCTGTATAAATAGTGAACCCTTCACTACCATCCAGGATAGTGAGAATAGGGGCAGAGGTTAGCCTATGCTTTAGTTCTTCGAATGCTTCCTTACACTTCTTACTCCAAACAAACTTAACATTCTTCCAAGTCAAAGCTATAAGTGGTAAAGAAATTTGAGTGAAATTCTCAATAAATCTGCTGTAATGACCAGCTAAGCCTGGGAAGCTACGGAAATTGGTAGGATTTTTAGGAGTTTCCCAATCATGGATTATGGCTATCTTAGCTGGATCAATCAAAATATCATTCTTCGAAGCCACATGCCCAAGAAATCTTACTTTTTCTCACCAGAAGTGGCATTTAGAGAATTTAGCTTTCAATTGATGACTTCTTAGAGTTTCAAGGACAAATTTACGGTGTCCATTATGCTCTCTCTCAGTCTTAGAAAAGACTAGAATATCGTCAACGGAATCAAGAACAAATTTGTTTAGAACTTTTTGGAATACTCTATTCATGAGGTCAACAAAGTAAGCTGGGGCATTAGTGAAACCAAAAGGCATAACTAACCATTCAGAGAAACCATTTTCTATTCGAAAAGCGGTTTTAGGAATACTATCTTCTGCAATCCTTAGCTGATGAAAACCGAAAGCAAGATTAAGCTGAGAAAATACCTTTGCTCCATGCAGCTGATCAAACATGTCATTAATACGAGGCATCGGATATCTGTTGTTGTGGGTAAGCTTAATCAGCTCTTTATAATCTATGCACATCCCTAGAGAACCGTCAGATCTAGTAGCAAATACCATTGTCGCTCCCCACTCCGAATGGCTACAATGAATCAAACCTTCGGAGAAAAGATCTTCGATTTGGATTCTTAATTCAACTTTCTCTCTAAGCGACATTCTTCTTGGAGAAAGTATGAAAGGCCTAGCTCCAGGAATAAGAAATTCAATTTCACGCTGAGGTGGCAAATAATTCACTTCACTGAAAACACCGAGGAAGTGTTGGACGACAGGAGTAGTGCTAAGATCACTAAGATGAAAAATAGGAGAAAAGATAAAACTTCTGGAAAAATCTTGAGGCAATTGACATTTGATTTCCAGAGGTTCACCTTTATCATTCAACAGAGAAACTATTCAAGCTCTGTAGGAAATAAACACATCAAACTTTCTTAACCAATCTCCTCCTAACAATACATAAAAATCTAGAAAACGTAGGACATAAAAATCTTCGGTGAAATGATTCTGCCATCCTTAAAAACTTTCATTCCATTACAGATCATTCTAAGATTTGCGGGTCCACCGATGGGATTTGATGCACATAAGGATTCTGATGAACGTTTGGGTTTTAAAATATGTTCAAATTTGTCACATAAATCAACTGATATAAAACTTTGAGATGCATTGGTGTCAAATAAAACATGAACGGTTAAATCATGCAATGTAAAAGAAACCAAAAGTGTACCTTTGTCGTCTTCTACCTTAGGAGTAGAAGTAGTCACTATGAAAACTCCTGATAGGGTTCCTTTCTTTTGTGTGGGACAATCCTTTTTGAAGTAGCTGTGTTGTAAGGAAATGTGGCAAAAGTCTCGTCTGGTCATCTGAACTGGTGGGACAGATGCTCCTGCAGAAATTGGGAAACTATTGGAATTATGGCCCTTCTTACCACATTTGAAGCAAGTTCTAGAAGAGATATCAATTGGCTTCCTCTGAGAATGTCCGATCCCACTCATATTCTGCCAATTCTTCTTCTTCTACTCAAAGTTAGACTTTCTTTTCTTGGGATCGTTGGAAGATGCTGAAGGAGTTACCGAGTGAACAACTAACGTTCCCATCGAACTCGAGTTTTCATATCTAAGGGCCGTATACATAAGGCTGGTGAAGGTGCCATGAACATGGGTAGTCAGACGGTCATAATATTCAGGACGAGCACTGGCTATGAACTTTTCATTCTTCTTAAGCGGAGTATCGATTAGACCTGGTCCAAACTTGGATAGCTCGTTAAATTTTCTTTCATACCCTTAGAATGACATGCTTCCCTGCTTAAGATCCATAAATTTACGATATAGTTGAGATTTTCCAGCTTCGGGCATAGTCTGGGTCTTGAAAACTTCCTTGAACTACGCCCAAGTGATGTTTGCTTCTTCAGTGCAGGTGGTATCATACTCCCACCAATCTTGAGCAGCATCCTGCAACTGCCAAGCGGCCAACCGACGCTTATAGGCATTAGAAATCTCAAGTCTGGTAAAGATCCTTTCCAAGCTCTTAAGCCATTGCTGAGCTTAATGCCTTCGGACCTTGAGAATTTAGTAACACCAAGTTGTGCGAACTCTTTGCAAAGCGTAGTGAACTTAACTGGTGGAACTGGTGCAATGGGTGCAACTGGTGCTACTGGTGCAGCAGCATCTGGTACGGCACCATTTCCTCTTCCTCGGCCTTAAGCATTTCTTCTATGGCTCATCCTGAAAAGTCAAGGATGGGTTTAGAATATGGAAAGCATGTAACTTAAGGAAATTCGACTCAAAGTGAATTTTTAACAAGGAAGATGTATTAGAATTGATAGAAATTTTGAAAATACATTGGATTTTTAAAACATTTTATATTTTCAAATTACACTGTTTGCAGAATGATTCTACTCATTATAGGGCATTACTGACCCTATTCCTAATGAGTTTTACCCCTCAAGCTAAGGTATTCACTCAACCTCCCTCTATTACTAACTATGACGATCCGTCCTTTTCGAACAATTTAAGCTGACAATAAACCGTCCTTGTCCAGCTTAAATCGCTCAAATTAGAAAGATTATCAGTTTGGGATTTCAATATAGAAGAAGATACAGAATCATACACAGAACAATACAGAATCTCACAACGGAAATAAATAATATACATAGTAGTTCATGAAGCCACTTCATAAAATACATCTGAGTTTTAGAATTTAATTATGCAATACTAAAGATGCATAGAAGTTTACTGATACAAGCCAAAATGAACATAGATAACTAATACTGGATAGAGTGGAGTCTTCGACAAGTCTTCGGCTTCCAAAATAAGCACTACTCACAAACTACAATACTTAGGCTGATCCGAGCATAAAGCAAACAATATACTTGAGTCAAGACTAGAAGTTCTCATGTAAGTAGTCATACTCAAGTGTAAATGTACAAGTTACTCAAGAGATGTTATGGGATTTTCCATATCTTAAGGATCTACTAAACTATTTATGTATACAATATGATACGCTATATATGCAGTGTCTATCAGTAAACTAAATATTTTTCTTAGCATTACAGCTTTACGTTAATCCCCCTTAATGCATTTTTAAGCATTGTCATACGGTTTGCATTTGACACCAGCAGTAGTAGGCCGGTAGTTAGGGATGCGCCGTGATACGACAACAATAAACCAAAAATCGTATGGGTGTCGTATAGGGATAAAAGTATGACAAGGCACGTGAGGCAATGCCCAAGGTAGGATACTACTAGTTTACCCTACCCGACTGGTAGTGATGCATCATAGCCATGATCGCCCACCACATCCAACACTCCCATAATCGAAGGGTGATCACCAATAACAACCGAAATAATATATTCAAACGAAGAAGTGCATCCACTTGGGGTAGCTAACCCACTTAGCCGATGCAGCTAATGTTTTAGTCATTTTGAAATTGGCACAAGCGCCAGGATAATCCATCATAGTTCTATTTCTTCAAATCCAACAATCGTATGCCAAGTCCAATCGCTTCGTTTTGGATCATCACTCAACGTACAAAGTTATTAAAGTGGTTTCGGTATCGACAGAGAGTATGCCCATATCCAGCTCCGGTCTCTTTAATAACCAACGTCATTTTCACACCGATTAGATATTTTATTAAATAAAAATATCCTTTTATTTTCAAAGATCACGGTCTCATTTGACTTCGAAAATTTTGGATTTAAAATCCAAAATTCCATTTTAAACAAATAATTCATTTTTACTAAATTATCCAAATTTAATAAATTTCAAATTAATTGAGTTAATTAAGTCTCATAATAAGCTTTATAATTAAATATTTAATTTAATTAAACTTCGGAAATTAACTTACTCAAGCACTGTTAATTAAACTTTTATTCAAACAATTTAATCGATATATATCTTTAATTCAATTAAACCAATTAAAGATTCTCTTTTTTTAATTAATCAATCTTTATTTTAAAATTCAATTATTATATTTTAGTTCAATCAAATCAAATCAAATTAAAATTAAATTAAACCTTCAGATAAAATTTAATTGCATATACAATATTAACACTTCATTAGATTTCAAATAATCAACTTAACGAGTTTTAAAATTGTTAACATGTAACATAACCGTTATTAATTTAATTTCATAATTTAAAATAGTTTAATTTACCTTTCGTTTTAAAATCTAAATCAACTTAATAAATTTAAAAAATTTAATGTTAACCTCAACGAAAAATTTAAATTATAAATTCCTATTAAATTTTCAAATGCTTTCTTAAATGTTAAATATCCAAAAAAAAAAAAAAAATTAAATTGACCCATCTAGCGTTTTGCAATAAAAGCCAAAATACGAAAACAAATATACCGCAGTGATCAGCGCAATGAAACGAATCCAACGATGTAATCAAATCTGTGCTAGGACGTTCGTAGTAAAATTTCATATGTCGCTGCTTTACTACTTTGGGAATTGAACGACAATGACAATTCAGGATAAATAGAGCTACAAAGGTCGGAATTGGACGGAACGAACTTTGACGTTTTAATCAGAAAATTTTCTAGATCATTTCTGTGTAAAAATATTCACATTTTAATTTGATAATTCGCATTAAAAATTTGTGTTGACCGAGCTATGGACAAATTTTTATGCAAAATAAATTTTATTGGTCTTGTTTGAATGGACACATTTCTAATATCCAGTTTTCGTTGTCAAATTTTTATTTCAAAATCTTTGTTAAATTCTAATTTAAAATGTCGAAAAATCTAGGTCGTTACATTTTCTATGTTTGATCATCATGTTTTGGATGTGATAATATGTTTGTTTGGTTGTGGAAATATTTCACGTTAAATATACATCAAATTTACACAAAGAAAATCACTTTTCTATATGAAATATAAAAGTGTTACAAAATAGTTAGACCTGTTTAAAAATGAATACATTGACTAAAAATGGTTTATAATATTTTATAAACATTAAAAATCATTTCTGTGAAAGTTTGGAATAGATATGAAAACGGAGTCAAAATAAGCGCGTCGCATAATGGTAGTTTACCATTTCACTACATAAAAGTTTAATCAATGTGTAGACTGGAATATAGTTTGAAATTATTCAAAAGTAATTTTTTTTAAACTCTTGTAACTATAGTTTTCAAATGGATATGAAAAATCAAGATTTCATTGAATAGAATTTGAGTTATGTCCAAATCAAGTTTTTAGAAAACATTGCGGTTTGGCAATTTTAGGAACCAAAGTGGCAAATGCTTTAAAATTGATATTTTTAAATCTCTAAAAATATGAAATAAATTTTAAAAATATGTTAAAATGTTTTAAAAAGAGATTTGAGTTATAAGATGGACATATATGAAATGGAATTAGTGTTTTGAGCAAAGAAACTTTAAAAACACTATTCGTAGCAGTTTTTGCAACGGTTTCGGTAACTTAATTATTCCTTCCCAATCTTTTTAGTATTCTTTTCAAATGAATAATTAAGCATTTTAAAGATGATTTGGAAGTTTTATAATTATTTTAAAGGAATTTTAAATAAAAGGTTAAAGGAAAATTGTTTTAGACGATATTTGGAATTGTGTCGAGTAAATGAAAATCATCTCTAAAAGATTATACAAAGAGTTTAGAGTTGATCAAATAACTTGACCATCTTATGAGTGACAGAGAGATAGTCTCTAGACCCAAGGTTGGACAACTAGTGTCTGGGTTTTGCTCTAACTATCCGGGCAGGCCTAATGGAGGGGTTAGTAAAATTGATTTACTTGGACCATATTTTCCTAAGATAAAAAAGGATTTAGAGATTTTCTAAAGTTAAAAAAGACTTTAAATAATAAATTTTCGTGTTATATGAAACATATTGGTTAAACGCTACATTAAATTCTAAGGAGGAAACTCATACTATCCGTATGAATTTAAAAGATGATTTCACCATTATTCGACGAATTGTACTGGTAAATAGGGAAATTAGAATTGAGCATAATTAATATAATTCCTATGGATCCTATTTACTTAATGCTAATTGATTTTGAATTTACCATTTTAGATAACATGGTTTTAACCCATTTAAAAGATATGTTTTGAAAATTTGAAACCTCTATTAAAATTGTGTTAGATTATGGAAACATTTTCCTATGTAATTAATAAGAAGTGGTTTAGTGTTTCCAAAGTTAAAAAGAGGTTTAATGATTTTGTATATACTGAAAAAGGAACGGTTTAAAGATGTATATTTCTAGAAGATATTTTATTTAGATTAAAGATATTGATACATTGAATAATAATCATAGATATATTTTACATATTTCATAGATAAATTAGTTCGGAGAAACCGGGGTCGAATTTGGGTGATTCCTATTTGAAAACCATTTTGAACCAATATATGTTCGTATGTGGATATGTTGAAGGAAATGATTTTAAGACAGAGATTTTCATAATGTAGGGCCGTTTGCCACTAACCTCTAGGGTAGTTCCCTTATCATATATATGGCGGCAGTGTATCCTTCAATTTAAAATCTTCGATGCAAGGACTACTCGCTACTAATCCTATGCGTGATTCCCAAACAAGATGTAGTAGAACGAGTGCCTTCGATTTGTCCTATTCCTGGACAACTTGTATGGTTGAATATTTGACAATGCATTTTTAAGACCACGTACATTGATCTCTACAAATGTAAATCTACTGGTGGTGTAGGAGGAAACCCCTCATATACCTAACACCCTTCTACGAGACGTGTGAGCACATAGGTTGTACTTTTTTTAAAATCAATGGTGTGTTGTTTGAAATGGCAATGTGGCATTCAAGTCGGATTTTTCATGTCAAAGGTAAAATGTTAGCCTAAGCCTCACCCATCGGTAATGGCAAAAACAGGGTAGATGCAGCGGAGCTAAGTGGGTCGCTCCTATTACTATATAGTCACCGCCTTTCTAGATTACCCTCTGTATTTTGGGTTTTTTATGTATTCATAGCCACGGATAGGTCAGGAATGACCATGGTGATGGTGTATTCGACACTACCTATGGTAGAGGTAAGTCGGTTCTATGTTGGTAGAGGTTGGAGCCTCAGGTGCATCCCTCTAGTGATGACTGTCGAAAGGTAGTCCCTTACCTTGTTATTGTATGGAATCTATTCTCCAATACGAGTCTCTATGGTTTAGTTGTAAATCTATTATGTTCGAATTTAATTAATGTAACAATTTAGGCTAAGATTATATATATATATCTATTTGAAAGAGTTTTCAATGAGTTTCTCTAAAAATAACATCACTGATTTTTTCATAGAAAATGGTTTGGTTATTATAAGGTACGAAATCCGTCTGTATTTATATGCGGCGTGTTATTATGAGATACCATTTGTTTTCAAAAACAGATATTTTGAGTTTTCTCGCACCAGTCTCATGACTGACCCGAAGTTTAATTTCTTTTCCCTTAAACTTTAGGTACCATATTTTTCTGGGCAGCCAAGTAGTTCGGGTCTAGATTGGAACATTTTGGAAGAAGTTGGAGCAGAAGCTAGAGCTTCCTCTGCACATAATTGTCCATTTCCATTGCCGTTGCATTTGTTTACATTTGTATTCAGCACTTGTAGAGATGTAGATTTATAACTGTCTAGCCTGAGATTAGGATAGGCTCTGATGTATGTATTTAAACTTTTCGCTGTGAAGATTATATAGTGAAATAATATATGTTATTCTATTTGTGCAAGGTTCTGTTCTATCTTTATTTTTCTTTTTACCCTTAACAATCGGTTTTTCCAACACTTGAATGCTCAACACGCAATACAGTGGATGTATTAATGTTAATTTTCGAGAGTTGAAAATACCATACGTCGCATCTAGGTTCTTTTATGAACTATATCGCGACATCATTATCATATAACAGAGTTATTCGCAACATTAAGAATCTCCATTGGCTCAGTTATAAATTCATGCACTTATTCATACTTCTTACATTGCAGTATTCTTGGTTGTGTAACATTCCCGGTTTTTAGGCTAGAATTAATTTAGTAAATAATATAAAATTTTGGGTTAAGTTGTGAATTAATTGAGAATTGATTTGAATATTTGGGAATAAATATGTATAAGTAGATTATGGAAGTAAATTTGGATTGGAAATTTAAGAATAAAATATATTATAAATATAATTTTGGTTTTTGAAATTCAAGAATAAATATTTTATTAATAAAATTGGATTTATTAACTTTATATTTCAAAGGAACTAATATATGTGTGTGTGTGTATGTTTATTTATTTGTGTATAATTAAATTTTAAATCATTTTCTTTAAAAGTTGTATAAGTACAAATAATATAAAATGTATGAATATAAATATAAAGTCAAAAATGAATAAAAAGTTTAATATATACATAGATCTTTTGAAATTAAATAAGATTTATAAAAGGATCATCTCTTTTAAAATAAATATATATATAACAAATCTATCTCATAATACTTAATTAATAAAAACATAAAACAAGAATTAATAAAAACTTTAACAAACATATATATGTAAGTAATATATATGTAAATTTATAAGTAATTTATAAACAAGGTTTAAAACATAATTTATAAATTGAATATAAAAATGAGGCAAGGGCTTAAACATAAGATTAAATATTTTAACAAGTGTAAGAAGAATACAACACTAATTAACAAATGTAAAATAAGTAACAATATTAATTAACAAGTGTATAGTTTACTGTATACAAGTGGCACATTTGTTTTCTTAAAAATTTTAATTTACAAATAACATGTATTAAAGAAACCAGGTTGTTCATTTTTCTCTTCATCATCCTGTTCAAAAATTTCCTTCTTTCATTCATCTCAAATCTGAAACCTGAAAAACAAATTTAAATCAAAAGAAAAATCTGTTTCAACCAGGAAAATGAAAATCAAAACCAGAGAAAAATCAAAACCTGGAAACAAATAAATTCAATTCCAGATCAAATCACTTTAGTTCAACTAAGTAAAGGTTTCTTTTCAAACCTGAAAATGAAGATTATATCAACAACTTTAGCTTCAACCAGATTAAAACAAGCTAAGATCAGAGAATCAACTATCAAATTCAGTTTCAAGGATTCAGGATCAAAATCCAGAACTAAAATAAGTCCTAGATCAAAAAAATCAAGAACAAAATTTGTTCTTTGGAACCAGGTGAGCAAACTAACTAGCTTGAATCTGTGTTATTCTGCCACAAGTACAATTATTGCACAAACTGTATAAATAAATAAGATGATTTGCTTGACAAAATGTCTTCTCACTATTTATTAAAATGAACAATACATCAAATATATAGAGAACAGGAATAAGGAAAACTGAAATGCAACAAAATAGCACACGACTGAAAGTGGTTTCCTAAACAGACTCCACCACCTCTTGACTTATTCATACTCCTAAAAACATGCTAAACTGGATGACAAAATCAAAATAAATAAAACACTCTCCTAAATTCAACTGCAATGTTTCAAAGTTTGAGATTAAGTGCAACACTCTCCCCCCTAATCTCAAACTTGCTTACTCAGGTTCTTGACTCCCAGTAATTTCCTCATATTTTCAAACTTGATAGTAGCCAGTCCTTTTGTTAAAATATCTGCCCTCTGATCGTTGCTGCAAACATTTGATAATGCTTTTGTCAAATTTTCCATGACCCCTCTGTTTTGTTGATCTGTCACCATTGTTTCGCTTCAGCCACTCTTCACGTGTCAACAGTAATTTCTTCTTTTCTCCTTCTCGTTTGGCCCATTCCTCTTCTGTCAACATAAGCTGAGTTTCCTTCATTTCTGTCTTCCCTTTCACTCGTTCTTCGTGTGCCTTGAGTGAACCCACGGCTTCTTCAACCGTCATGTTCTCCATATCTCCAAATTGTTCTAGTGTCGAAGTTATCTGTAGGAATCTTACAGGTACAGCACGTAGCAATTTCTTTACGACATATGATTCTTCCATCGTTTCTCCTAGTGCTCGTATATTTGTAACGAGGCTGTTCATTCTCATATGAAAGTCCTCAATCTTTTCACTGTCACTCATATTCAGCATTTCAAACTCAGATTTTAGAGTCTGAATACGTGCCTTCTTTGCTCTGTCCGCACCTTGGCATAATGTCTTTATCATTTCCCAAGCATCCTTCGCTGTTTTCTTGTTTGCAATCGAAAGCAGCACATCTTCAGGAATTGCCTGATATACCATTACTAACGCCACTTTGTCAGTCTTCTCCTCGACAACAACCTTGGGATCACTTGGCTCTACAGCGTTCCAGACCCCTTGCGCTTGCATATAGACCTTCATTTTAAGAGCCCAAGCCGTATAATTACTTCTATCCAGCATTGGGTAACTCAGACCGTACGAGCCTCCTTTACCTTTGTTCACTTCCATCCTTGGTGAGAAAAAGAATGTCCGCCAAGACCTTCAGGCTCTGATACCAAATTCTGCCACAAGTACAATTATTGCACAAACTGTATAAATAAATAAGATGATTTGCTTGACAAAATGTCTTCTCACTATTTATTAAAATGAACCATACATCAAATATATAGAGAACAAGAATAAGGAAAACTGAAATGCAACAAAATAGCACACGACTGAAAGTGGTTTCCTAAACAGACTCCACCACCTCTTGACTTATTCATACTCCTAAAAACATGCTAAATTGGATGACAAAATCAAAATAAATAAAACACTCTCCTAAATTCAACTGCAACGTTTCAAAGTTTGAGATTAAGTGCAACATGTTATACATTGTTTCTGTGAAATAAAATGGTGAAATTGGTTTGCATGATTGATTTTATCTGGATATATTCTTTGAATTTCTTTATTTAAATGTGTATATATTTGTGTGTGTGTGTGTATACATACAAACTTTCTCTGTTATTTCCATAGGCTTGAACTACTTTCAAAATCTAATCTCCTCATACAATCAGAATTGGGTTTTGATCCTTGAATGAAATATGGTTATGACAACATAATATCAATTCCAAAAATAGTTCAAGAGTTTTAATATTTAGTAATTAATCCAAAATTAAGAAAATACAGATATGAGCTGAAATAAGTCAAAAATAATTAATTATGATTTCATGTTTGGATTACATAAATTGATTCATGGTTGAAAGCTATAAATTTTAATATAATCATTTTGATTTTTAAGTTTGAATTCAACAAGATAATTCGAGTTGACCAGAATTTAGTTTATCGTCAAATTCAGATGATCGATGTGATAATTGTCATCGTGATTGCCGTCGAGGAGAGCTTGAAGGTTATCGATCATGGAAAAAATGTGGAAAGTATTTATCATTGGCTGTGGTGATCAGGGATCGAAGGAGTAGGGTTTCTACCTAGTTTTGTTGTCGATGGTTTTCAGTGGCTTTTCCAATGACGAGGTTGAATCGGAATCTTTGGCGTGTTGGGGTACGATGCTGGATGTCGTAAAGCTACTCTGGACGAAGCAGCGGAGGTCCAGGTGGATGGGATCGTCGAAGCATGGCAAATTTGTCGAGATGATTGTTCTTGGAGTTGATTATTTGGGGTCGATTTTGATTTACGTCGAATCGAAGAAGAAGGGAGGTCGTGCTTGTTTGCGAGTATCGTTGGTGTTGTGTTGAGACCGGCGTAGATGGTTGGAGCGACATAGTTCGTCGATGCATATGCACGCGTGCACAGGTGTATCAGAGGTTGTTCGATAGGGTTGGGGAGATTTTTGTTCTCGGGTCTGACTCGGGAATGATGAGGGCTGGCCTCGAAGTTTTGGGGAACGTAGATACTCGAGTTTTGCTCAGGGAAATCGATTGTTGACTCGTGTTTGTTTCGTGTATTTCTAAGTTTAATTGTAAGGAACTGTACCAAGTTCAATAACAAAGATATTAATCAACTTTAAAACAAATTTTCCAAATGTATGAATTATAAATGCATGTGTTTTGAAATTAAATTATCCTGATTTGAATAATTAAATATTAGTCGATTATTTAATTTTATCTCAGATTATCTTCAAAATAAATTTTTTCAAATTTATTGAATTAAAAGTATTTTAATGTACATAACTTTTGGTTTTAAAGTTTATAAACTTAATTTTTGTAAAGTGAATAATTGAGAAAATGAAATGTTTTATAATCCTTAATCTATCTTAAAGATTTTAAGTTGATTAATGTATTGATGATGATTTATTTCCATTGGATTATTAAATAAGGATTAAATGATAATTAAAAATAATAAAGATAAATGGTTTATCTTTTAATTGACTAAATCTTAAGTAATTAAAGAATTATTAATTAATGAAAGTGATTAAGGAAGAATTGATTAATTAAGGCGATTAAAGGATAATTATTTTAAAGGATAATTACTTAATTAAAGATTGATTGAGGTAAATTAATTTCATGATTAAGGCTAAATAATTACATAATTAAGGTTAATTCAATATTGATTAAAGGTTAATTAATGAATAATTAAGGATTAACTATTAGTAATTAAGGATTAACTAATTAGTAATTAAGGATTAACTAATTAGTAATTAAGGATTAATTAATCATTAATTAAGGATAATTAATGAAAATAATTATGTAATTAATTATTTATAATTAATAAAAATGACTGTAATTACTTAATTAAACAGGGTTATGTAATTGATTAAAGGGTTAATTACTTAATTACTTAAAGGATAATTAATTAATATGATTAATTAATTAATGTGGTAAATAAAGGTTAATTACTTAATAATTAAGGATTAATTTATTTAATGATTAAAGGATTTATTAATGATCAAAGTTTAATTAATCAAGTGATTATGAGATGATTAACGGTAAGCAATTAAAGTGTTAATTACTTAATGTAATTAATTGAGGGTTAATTATGTAATTAACTTAAGGATAATTTATATTATGCGATTAATTAGGGGTTAATTAATTAATTTAAAGGTAATTAATTAAGATGGATATTTAAGGTTGATTAATTAATTTCATTAATTAATATTAAAAGATTTGTAATTAGTTAACCAGGATTGGATAATTAATTCATAAGTAATTAATTTAATTGGAAATTAAATTGAATTAATTAAGGATTGAAAAATTAATTGATCTTATTTATGAATGATTGAATTGTACTGAATGCTTGTATTGATGTTACCTCTGATCTATGATATTCTGGGTTGTGAATTGTTTGGTTTGAGCTGTGACCAATGTAATTTATTTATCTGTGATGAATTTATATTATTTATCTATGAATCTATGAATGAAGATAAGCGTTATAGGATTATACCGCTTATCAATATTGTTGTGCTCGGATTGTGTTGATTGATGATATTGCACTATTGTGTAAAACCCCAGGACTACACCATACACACAAAAATATGGATTTCACAAGGAGTCGGTTAAGTCACGGATATTTGAATTTAATGGTTTTAAAGTTAAATTTTGAATCCAAAATAGTTTTGGAAATGGAATTGGGTTGAGTATGAAAAGCTTTTGAAAAGGAAGTTTGAAATTAAAATTTAGTTGAATATAATATATCTTGTTTAAGTTTTGAAATTGTTTTGGAAATTACTTTGAATATAGTATAACTTGTTAAAGTTTTGAAATTTAAATAGTTTGATATGAAATTGAATTCAAGATTTGAAATTGAGTTCTATAATTATATGTTTAGAAATTATGGTTTAACAAGTTATATAATGTATTTATATGGGTTTTAAACCATTTTAAAAGTGTTATTTTGGGAATTTGAATCTAACCAAGTTTATACTTTTAAGGCTATAACTTGTGCATATTTGATCGGATTTTCCCAAAACGAAAACTCTTTGTTTTCAAATGATAATAGCTTTCAAACAAAGAAAGGATTTCCCTTTTTTTATGAAAGGGTTTCAAATTTGAAATGGAATTTTTTCGAAAGCTATGAATGAATCTTTGTGAAAAATTGGTGAAACTTTGTTTCAATTTGAAAGTCATTTTTTAAGGTGAATCTTTTGTTTAAAAGATTGAAATGGAATTTTTTTAAACCAGTTGAAGAAAAGGTTTTGGGTTTAAGTTATGACTTAACTTAGATCCCATATATCCATATGTTTTCAAACATTTGCACTCATTATTCGGTTTAGCCGGGAGAGGACTTTATGTCATATAACCTATTCCGAATAATGATACGACGTTATGGATTGCATTTGAAGATTGGTGGTGAAGATGGGATATTTTCAAAAGCGAAAGGATTACCTGTCGAATGTCTCTGCACCGAATGGCCCCGATATAGAGATTTGAGCACCCTTTGTGATGGGGAGTCCGGACGTGATTAGGGATTACCCCGATTTCAAGGGCTTCTTTTGAAGTGCCTTCATTCTATTCAAACTCGAAACAGACTTGTATGGACGTATGTCTGACATTACACTTTGAGATGTAAAGCTGGTTTCTATCAAATACATTTATGTTTGGTGGCGGAGAATTTATTCTCTTAGCTTAACACCCTTCTCTGAGATGCACGAGCTCATAAGTTATGTGGTTGATGGTTACTAATAATATATTCCCAATTTAGTAATGTGGCATACTAAGTGCCGCTGATCATTGGTTGATCGAAGCTTGAATTTTGTGAAAAGCGTAGCTTTATGGTACGAGACTTCATCAGAACCTCATAACCTGGTAATGGTCGAAACATGAAGGATGCAACAAGGTTAACGGGGGGACGCGCCCCTTAGGGTATGTCCATTTCCTTATGGATAGAAGTGGTATCATTGTATGGAGCCCAGATAAATAACTTATGTGGTTGTTGCAAATCTTTTGCTTTGTGGTTGTTGGTGAATCCTAGGATAAAGGTTGGTTATGACCAGGGGATGGCATACTCGTGTCAGTAGTTACCTAGTTATAGAGGTAACCCGGCCTTGCGTTGGCAAAGATCCGGCTAGGTTCTCGGGGCGTCCCTCCAGAGGCGTACCCATGTGGCATAGGAAGTTCCTTAGCCTGACCATTGTTGGAAATCCAATCACCAATACGCACCCTGTACGGTTTTAGTTGTGGAACCTACAATTTAACATGGTAGCTATAGTAGGCATACTATAATGGTACGTATGTTGGCTAAGATTAATATTATACTTGCAAATGTTTTCTGCACTATGCACTAATAATAATATCAAATGGTTTTCACGTATCAAGCATTTTTGACTGTTAAAAGTAGAAATCTCCTCCAAGTGTGCATTTGCATTGTGTGTGTGGTGGGAGGCCTTATGGCAGTTTCATTTTCCAAAAAGCATTGTGGATTTCTTCTATTTCTTTTTGTTTGTTTTCAAATAAACTGTTTTTGTTCTCTCACATCAGTCCCATGACTACCTTGCTTAATACAACGTGATAGGGGTTTCTCGCTTTGCGTATGGTGGAGAACGGGAGACTCTTACCCCTACATGTCCCTGGGGAAGGGTTGGCTAACCGGGTAGATGAAGAAGTCGAAAGGCTGGCCGTAAAAGCAAGTTTAGGGTACCATTGTCTGCCACGGCGGGTCGTTATATGGCCATTGTCGTTGACTGTGGAATTTTGGTATCAGAGCCGAAGGTTGAGTAAAAACTTTAGCTCAGGAGTATAACACATTAGGTGACTCATTTGAGATAGGGTTACAAATACCCTAGAATGAGTATGTCCCTAAGATATCCGTCGATATGTCTTAGTAAATTCTCTTACTATCCACTGATAGTGAGTATGAGTGCAAAAAGAGGACGAGGTATGGGACATGGGAGTACCACTACAAATGGTTAATACCCTGCAACAATAAGGAAACAATCTTTTCTCTATGAATCTCTTTGATCATCGTTCAATTCCCATTCTTTGATGATTTCCTGGCAGCTACAAGAAGAAGCTTCGGTGTGGTGGTGGCCCTGCGAATCGTTGTAGATAAGTTCGTAATTCGTATTTTCATCAGTTTTCTTTCATCTTTTCGTTTTAACTTTAATGAATTTGAAATTCTATTTGAAATAAATTGATTAATAAAATAAGAAGCTAAATTAAATGGTATCCATTTGTCTATTCTTTGGGGTCCAGATATGTTCTACGAATGGTTAGTTGCCTATCGAACTAACCAATGCCCTGCATAATTCGTAGACCAGATGACCCGAGTATTTTGTGAGATATTGAATGAGTTCATTCTCGTATTTATTAATGATATTCTGATTTGGTAAGCCAAATACAGAATAAATGTTCGGTTTAATCTGGTGAACCATTTCTCTGTGTGTTTATCTATATTCTTTGTTATCTCCCCATCTAGCAAATTTTGGGGATGAAATTTTCTTAAGGGGGGAATCTATAACATTCCCAGTTTTTAGGCCAGAATTAATTTAGTGATTAATATAAGATGTGGGTTAATTTTTGAATTAATTGAGAATTAATTTGAATATTTGGGAATAAATATATATAAGTAGATTGTGGAAGTAAATTTGGATTGGAAATTTAAGAATAAAATATATTATAAATAGAATTTTGGTTTTTGAATAGAAATAAAATTGGATTTATTAACTTTATATTTCAAAGGAACTAATATATATATATGTATGTATATGTTTATTTATTTGTGTTAATTAAATTTTAAATCATTTTCTTTAAAAGTTGTGTATGTACAAATAATATAAAATGCATGAATATAAATATAAAGTCAAAAATGAATAAAAAGTTTAATATATACTAGATCTTTTGAAATTAAATAAGATTTATAAAAGGATCATCTCTTTTAAAATAAATACAATTTGATATGTAACAAATCTATCTCATAATACTTAATTAATAAAAACATAAAACAAGAATTAATAAAAACTTTAACAAACATATATATGTAAATAGTACATATGTAAATTTATAAGTAATTTAGAAACAAGGTTTAAAACATAATTTGTAAATTAAATATAAAAATGAGGCAAGGGCTTAAACATAAAATTAAATATTTTAACAAGTGCAAAAAGAATACAACACTAATTAACAAATGTAAAATAAGTAATAATATTTATTAACAAGTGTATAGTTTAGCGTATACAAGTGGCACATTTGTTTTCTTAAAAATTTTAATTTACAAATAACATGAATTAAAGAAACCAGGTTGTTCATTTTTCTCTTCATCCTCCTGTTCAAAAATTATCCTTCTTTATTCATCTCAAATTTGAAACCTAAAAAACAAATTTAAATCAAAAGAAAAATCTGTTTCAACCTGGAAAAAGAAAATCAAAACCAGAGAAAAATCAAAACCTGGAAACAAATAAATTCAATTCTAGATCAAAGCACTTTAGTTCAACTAAGCAAAGGTTTCTTTTCAAACCTAAAAACAAAGATTATATCAACAACTTCAGCTTCAACCAGATAAAAACAAGATGAAATCAGAGAATCAACTATCAAATTCAGTTTCAAGGATTCAATATCAAAATCAAGAACTAAAACAAGTCCCAGATCAAAATCTGTTCTCTAGAACCTTGTGAACAAACTAACCAGCTTGAATCTGTGTTATACCTTGTTTCTGTGAAATAAAATGGTGAAATTAGTTTGCATGATTGATTTTATCTGGATATATGCTTTGAATTGCTCTGTTTAAATGTGTATATATCTGTGTGTGCGTGTGTGTATACACAAACTTTCTCCGCTATTTCCATAGGCTCGAACTACTTTCAAAATCTAAATATCCTCATACAATCAGAATTGGGTTTTGATCCTTTAGTGAAATATGGTTATGATAACATAATATCATTCTAAAAATAGTACAAGAGTTTTAATATTTAGTAATTAATCCAAAATTAAGAAAATACAGAGATGAGCTGAAATAAGTCAAAAATAAATAATTATGATTTCATGACTGGATTACATAGATTGATTCATTGTTGAAAGTTATGAATTTTAATATAATAATCTGGATTTTTAAGTTTGAATTCAATGAGATAATTCGAGTTGACCAGAATTTGGTTTATCGTCAAATTCAGACGATCGACGTGATAATTTTCGTCGTGATTGCCGTCGAGGATAGCTTGAAGGTTGTCGATCATGGAAAAAATGTTGAAGGTATTTATCATTGGCTGTGGTGATCAGGGATCGACGGAGTAGGGTTTCTACCCAGTTTTTTCGTCGATGGTTTTCGGTGGCTTTGCGGCGACGAGGTTGAATCTGAATCTTTCGCGTGTTGGGGTACAACGCTGGATGTCGTGAAGCTGCTCTGGACGAAGCGGCGAAGGTCTAGGTGGATGGGATCACGGAGCGTGGCAAATTTGTCAAGGTGATTGTTCCTCGAGTTGATTATCTAGGGTCGATTTCGATTTACGTCGAATCGAAGAACAAGGGTGATCGTGCTTGTTTGCGAGTATTGTTAGTGTTGTGTTGAGGCCGGCGTAGATGGTCGGAGCGATGTAGTTCGCCAGTGCATATGCACGCGTGCGCAGGTGTGTCAAAGGTTGTTCGATAGGGTTGGGGAGAGATTTGTTCTCGAGTCTGACTCGAGAATGATGGGGGTTGGTCTCGAAGTTTTGAGGAACGAAGATACTCGAGTTTTGCTTAGGAAATCAAATGTTGACTCGGGTTTGGTTTCGTGTATTGCCAGTTTTTACTGTAAGGAAGTGTACCAGGTCCAATAACAAAGATATTGATCAACTTTAAAACAAATTTTCAAAATATATGAATTATAAATGCAAATGTGTTTTGAAATTAAATTATCCTAATTTGAATAATTAAATATTAGATTGATTATTTAATTTAATCTCAGACTGTTTTCAAAATATATTTTTTCAAAATTATTAAGTTAAAGGTATTTTAATCTATATAACTTTTGGTTTTAAAGTTTATAAACTTAATTTTTGTAATTAAGTGAATAATTGAGAAAATGAAATGTTTTATAATCCTTAATCTAACTTAAAGATTTTAAGTTAATTAATGTATTGATGATGATTTATTTCCGAAGGATTATTAAATAAGGATTAAATTAAAATTGAAAATAATAAAGATAAATGGTTTATCTTTTAATTGAATAAATCTTAAGTAATTAAAGAAGTATTAATTAATGAAAATGATTAAGGAAGAATTGATTAATGATGGTGATTAAAGGATAATTATTTTAAAGGATAATTACTCAATTAAAGATTGGTTAAAGTAAATTAATTTCATGATTAAGGTTAATTAATTACATGTTAAGGTTAATTCAATATTGATTAAAGGTTAATTAATGAATAATTAAGGATTAATTAATTAATAATTAAGGATTAACTAATTTGTAATTAAGGATTAATTAATTTATAATTAAGGATAATTAATCATTAATTAAGGATAATTAATGAAAGTAATTATGTAATTAATTAATTATAATTAATAAAAATGACTGTAATTACTTAATTAAACAGGGTTGTGTAATTGATTAAAGGGTTAATTACTTAATTACTTAAAGGATAATTAATTAATATGATTGATTAATTAATGAGGTAAATTAAAGGTTAATTACTTAATAATTAAAGATTAATTTATTTAATGATTAAAGGATTAATTAATGATCAAAGGTTAATTAATCAAGTGATTATGAGATGATTAATGGTAAGTAATTAAAGTGTTAATTACTTAATGTAATTATTTGAGGGTTAATTATGTTATTAACTTAAGAATAATTTATATTATGTGATTAATTAAGGGTAATTAATTAATCTAAAGGTATTTAATTAAGATGGATAATTAAAGTTGATTAATTAATTTCATTAATTAATATTAAAAGATTTGTAATTAATTAATCAGGATTGGGTAATTAATTCATAAGTAATTAATTTAATTGGAAATTAAATTGAATTAATTAAGGATTGAACAATTAATTGATCTTACTTATGAATGATTGAATTGTATTGAATGCTTGTATTGATGTTACCTCTAATCTATGATATTATGGGTTGTGAATTGTTTGGTTTGTGCTGTGATCAATATAATTTATTGGTCTGCGATGAATTTATATTATTTAGTTGTGAATCTGTGAATGAAGATAAGCTTTATAGGATTATAACGCTTATCAATATTGCTGTGTTTGGATTGTGATGATTGATATTACACTATTGTGTAAAACCCCTAGACTACACCATACACACACAAATATAGATTTCACAATGAATCGGTTAAGTTACAGATATTTGAATTTAATGGTTTTAAAGTTAAATTTTGAATCAAAAATGGTTTTGGAAATGGAATTGGGTTGAGTATGAAATGCTTTTGAAAAGAAAGTTTGAAACTGAAATTTAGTTGAATATAATATATCTTGTTTAAGTTTTGAAATTGTTTTGGAAATTACTTTGAATATAATATAACTTGTTAAAGTTTCGAAATTTAAATAGTTTGATTTAAATTTGAATTCATGATTTGAAGTTGAGTTCTATAATTATATGCTTAGAAATTATGGTTTAAAAAGTTATATAATGTATTTATATGGGTTTTAAACCATTTTAAAACTATTATTATTTTGGGAATTTGAACTAACCCAAGTTTATACTTTAAGGCTATAACTTGTGCATATTTGATTGGATTTTCCGATACGAAAACTCTTTGTTTTCAAATGATAATGGCTTTCAAATAAAGAAAGGATTTCCCCTTTTTCGTTGAAAGGGTTTCAAATCTGAAATGGAATTGTTTTGAAAGCTATGAATGAATCTTTGTGAAAAATTGGTGAAACTTTGTTTAAATTTGAAAGTGATTTTTTAAGGGTGGATCTTTTATTTAAAAGATTGAAGTGGAATTTGTTTAAACCATTTAAAATTTAAAGAAAAGGTTTTGGGTTTACGTTGTGACTTAACTAAGATCCCATATATCCATATGTTTTCAAAAATTTGCGCTCATTATTCGGTTTAGCCAGGAGAGGACTATGTGTCATTTAACCCATTCCGATTGTTGATACGACGTTATGGATTGCATTTGAAGACCGGTGGTGAAGACCGGATATTTTCGAAAGCGATAGGATTACTTGTCGAATGTATCTGCATCGAATTGCCCTGGTATAGAGATTTGATCACCCATTGTGATGGGGGGTCCGGACGTGATTAGGGATTATTCGGATTGCGAGGGCTTCTTTTGAAGTGCCTTCGGTTCTGTTCGAACCCAGAACAGACTTATATGGACGTATGTCTGATGTTACACTTTGAGATGTAAAGCTGGTTTCTATCAAATACATTTCTTTTTGGTGGCGAAGAATTTATTCTCTTAGCTTAACATCTTTCTTTGAGACGTACGAGCTCATAGGTTATGTAGTTGATGATTACTAGTGATATATTCCCAATTTGGTAATGTGGCATACTAAGTGTTGCTGATCAGTGGTTGATCGATGCATGGCTTTTGTGAAAAGCGTAACTTTATGGTACGAGACCTCATTAGAACTTCACAACCTAGTAATGGTCGAAACAGGAAGGATGCAGCAAGGTTATCGGGGTTCGCGCCCCTTAGGGTATGTCCATTTCCTTCTGGATAAAAGTGGTATCATGCTACGGAGCCCAGATACTTAACTTATGTAGTTGCTGCAAATCTTTTGCTTTGTGGTTGTTGGTGAATCCCGGGATAAAGGTTGGTTACGACCGGGGGATGGCATACTCGTGTCAGTGGTTACCTAGTTATAGAGGTAACATGTCCTTGTGTTGGCAGAGATCCGGTTAGGTTCTCGGGGCGTCCTCCAGAGGCGTACCCATGTGGCATAGGAAGTTCCTTAGCCTGACCATTGTTGGAAATACAATCACCAATACGCGCCTTGTACGGTTTTAGTTGTAGAACCTGCCATTTGACATGGTAGCTATAGTAGGCATACGATAATGGTACGTATGCTGGCTAAGATTAATATTATACTTGCAAATGTTTTCTGTACTATGCATTAATAATAATATCAAATAGTTTTTGTGTATCAAGCATTTGACTGTCATAAGGAGAAATCTCCTCTAAGTGTGCGCTTGCATTATGTGTGTGGCGGGAGGCCTTATGGCAGTTTCATTGTCTAAATAGAATTGCAGATTTCTTCTATTTCTTTTTGTTTGTTTTCAATTAAAACTGTTTTTGTTTTGCTCACACCAGTCCCATGACTGACCTGGAGTTTATTGTTCCCTTTCTGAACTCTGGGTGCCCACAATTTTCCACACGGGTAGCCTAGAGTCAGGTTATCAGACAGTAGATATAGATGTGAATCTAGAAGTCAATAGTCTTTGGAAATTTCCTGGTTTGCTTAAGTTCGGCATGATAGGGATTCGAGCTATCTTTGCTTTGGAGTTTTGGAGATGGAGACTGCAGATATTGGATGCTCTTTTGGAAGATCAAGTTAAAGTTATGTTTTCACTATTATTGTTCCGCAGTGGTGTAGTATTGTGTAGATCTCTGATATTCATTGTTGGTGATCAGTGTTGTAATCATATTGAGATGTTGTATTCATGGAGATATATGATATATTTCTTTCTTGTTCTACTGTGTTGTTCTTAATTTGTTATAAGCTCCGGCGCGGATCGAATTTCAACGTTTGAATCTGCAGCATTCGAATACAAGTGAAGTATGGATGCCGATTTTCGGACGCTAAATTTCGAGTCATGACAGGTTGAATGTGTCATTACTTATTATTTGGAACTATTCCAGCTTAAAGTTCTTAACTTAAGTTTGAACAAGAATTTAGGAGTGACATATTACACTCGATATCACTAATGAAGTTCAAGTCCGTGCACTCATTCATAAGGAGTACTTAATTTATATAAACAATTCTCTAGTATTTCATAAATACTTAAGAACATTCAAAACTATCATTAAGTGATCTTAATTTGGATTTATTTTACCAAATACATAAGCAAAGTGTGATATCGTAGTTAACATGGCATGTACTAAAATTCCATTTACCAATGCATATGGAATCCACCTTACATACATGATATTAAACAATTTAATATAGTGTCCGTGCATATAATTTTAGGACATTCTCGACATACTTTTATACTGATTATAAAAGATGTCAATTTCAAATCCAATGTGGAGTATTAAACACCTAAAATGAAATGATTTAACATGAATACATCACTAAAAGCCACAAATTTATTGTTTAATTATAGTTTTAGAAATATATATAGTACATTTTAATATTATTTTTTATAGACACTCGCTTCCTCTGTATTTTGATTTAAATTCAGATTATTTGATTTCTCTCTCAAAATACTTACTTAACTCTGATGCTTATCGAATAACACTTTTGTACCCTTTTTTGGATCATATTCAATACCCACAAACTCAATTATTTCTCCAACTAACTTCGATAAATTTTGGTTGATATGTGTAATAGTGTAACGATCCGTAATTTTAGATAATTAAATTTATTTATTTAAATAAGTTTTGGGAATTTGATGTTGTGGAAAATTAAATTTTTAAGATTTAATAACGAGAAAAATTACTATAATCAAATTTAATAATGTTAATTTAACATAATTGATGACCATTTGAATGTAATCTCAAGTAATTTAAATAATTTCAAAGTTAAATTGTTTACAAATTGTAAATAAGGAAATAAATTAAATATTATATTAAATGGTGCGATAATATGTAATAAATTGAAATTGAGTAAAATCAGTGTTGTGTAAGTAGTTATAACATTGGTTTGTAAATAATGAAACTTATAAATGGGATTAAATTAAGTGAAAGGTAACAATTGTTGTTTATCGCCTATTTATTTAATTTTTGAAATTAAATTTGAAAGCAATTGCCACTATTCCAGGCAAATATTGTAGTTAATGTGAATTAAGACGATAACGGTAGAATATTTGTGTAATAAAATGTAGCCAATGTTAATTATATCTGTAAGATGATAATTGACTGAATAATAAGATGTAAATCTAAATAAATGAATTTATTTGAATCCAAATTATGATTAATGAATTTATTTCAATTGAAATTGAACACTGTAATTAGTCAAATGTTTGACATTGAATTTGACTTGGAAACTTATTTTGAAAGATTATAAATTACTAGGTAATCAAAAATGATAAAAAAATATTGTTAGTTATTAAATTTGAATTTAAAAAGTGATTTAATCAATTTAATAATAATTTATTTATTAACGTGAAAATAGCCATTTTGACCGCCGTCTCGGATTTCGACAAAACCAGTTTCATCGAATCCGTAACGGTGAACTATTATAGGATTTAATGTTTTATAGCGATCGGACTTGTCGTTTGATCATGTAGGCTCGAAATGCGTGGAAATCAATTTAATTGGATTCAATTAAAATAAGCTTATTTTAAAAGCTAACTTCTTCATAAAATGGAATTAGGACTTGAAACCTATTCCAATGAATTTAAAAATATCGAAAACATTTATTCGATATATTGGATGATCCACTTTCGTTTCGGAAGCATAACAGGCTTTTAGGGTCGTTATTGTCATTTCGAACGAGTTCGATATGTTCATTCTTTCTCATTGGGCCTTGTTTATATAAATAGATTTTTGTTTCTCAAACCCTAGTAGCCATTCAGTTATTTTGTATATACAATTCTATCTGCCTATTCCTTTCGTCCAATGGCAGAAACCAAATTACAATTACAAACCCTGATTCAATTTCAAATTCGAATCGAAAAATCAAACTCCTCAAAACTAAATCAAATTATATATCACTGGAAAGCCCTCGACGATCGTAATCCACTGCAGCGATTCTTTTTTCTGTTGGATGCATCTTTGATCAGAAATCGAGGATGAACCTCGACTGTCCATTTTAGAGTCCGAGATTTTAACGGTGGATCGTCATCCTGGAGGCGATCAAGGGGTATGGACTTGTAGCTGCCATCGAGAAGAGTGCATCCATGATTTTTATTCATCGAGTAGACGGCCATAGCTCGCCAAAAAATTCCTTAAAGCTAGGTGGCGGCGGTCGAGCATGATGGTGAACTGGGTGGTCGCACGGCTAAGGTAGAAGCGCCTGAACGAAGGCGTTTTCGTGACATGCTCAGATGATGGTGATAGCTGATGGAGCGGCGGCAAATTCGGGTTTAAGGATGGTGACAAGCTAGGGATCCATGTCGAACACGATCGTGTTTTCCTGTGCATGCTAGGATTTCAAGTGAGATGTTTAGCTGACGTGTAAATTATTTTATTTTATTTTATTTTATATATCGTATAACTTCTTATATCGATATCTTTTGCATACGAGGTCGGATTCATGCGCAGTTTTATCCGCTACGATCATATCGAAATTCCAAACATTATGAAACTGGTTTAGACAAATTCTGAGACTGTTTAAATTTTGGGCCTTTATTCAGATTTCAAATCGATTTGAAATCAAAAGTGAGTGTTCATGCCCACTCACAACTACTTAATTGCCTTATGTTAGTTAAATTGAATTTATGATATGATTAGAAATTAACTGACTGCTATTTGCTATATTTAAATCGTCATCCAAGTTAAATCTGAATTAATTGAATATAAGCGCCATTTAATTTAATATTGAAGTTTAAATTTCCTATTAAAGATTTGTTGATGATAATCAGTTATTTGTTGTTGTTTATTGGTTGATTTGAATGGTGATTGTGATGGATGTTTAACTATTGATATTGGATGACTGGATGTTATGTTATATATCAACTGCAAGTTCCCTTAGTTTATTGTTAGTAAATCTTTATGGGTTGAAATAATATGTACCCGAACGATTAGTGGATTAGGGAAAAATCATTATGGTTGAAATGATAGACTCGAGCGAATTTATGGATTTGGAATTTTAACTCGAGATTGCGGGTTGAAATGATATATACCAGTAAATTTTAAATTTATTATGGAATGAAATAATATACATCCATATCGCTTTACCAGGGTAGAAAATTACATATGGACATCGGATTGGTTAAATTAAATGATTTTAAATCCTTAAAACTTTGAATTTAGTTAAACGATATTTTGAAATAGAATTTGATTTATATAAACTGAATTGTTTTCGAAATTCAAGCCTTAAATGTTGAAATTGGAATTGTTTAAATGAATTTTTTAAAGGATTTAAATTGAAATTTTAAAGTTGAATTTGAAGTATAAATGAAATTTATCGAAATTGTGTTATTGAAATGTTTTAATATTTAAACTTTAAAATCTATGAGTGCTTTAAAATGGTAGTTCAAACATGAAATTGAAATAAATAAATTGAAATAATTTTTGGGAACTTGTATTGAAAGAAAAATTAGTTTGTTGAAATATGGATATGGTACAGATTTGTTGAAATGGAAGAAATAGTTTAATTTGATATTAATTTTAAATAATTATTTTAATGTAAACTGTTAAAAGATATATTATTTTAAATTCGAATTTATTTAGATTTTCAAACTATTTACTATATAAACCATTTCAATAATCAACCTATTTATATTAAGCTATTAAAACTGTATTAAATCTATTTTTAATCTATTTAAACTATTTAAACAATTTTAATCTATTTTAAACTATTTTAAACTATTTAAACTATTTTGAAGTATTTTAATCTATTTTAAACTATGTTTAGCCATTTAAAGTATTTTAAAGTATTTTAACTATTTTAAAACTATTTAAACTATTTATGACCATCTAAGCTATTTTCTAAATTTTCAGAGTTTGTAAGGTTGAATTGGTTATCATTAAATCCTAGATTTAAAAGCGAATATAGTTAAATGATATTACAACCTACGTTGGGATTTGGAATTATACTTTCTAGTGAAATGACATATTTGAGTAAATATGATGATTTTGAAATGAGAGTTTAACCTATTTTGTGATATGATTTCGAAAGTGAATATGATTTAGAAAGTGATACGGTTTGAATTGAATATGATATTTTGATATCAATTATGAATCGGTTTTTGAAATGTAAAAGAACCATCCAATGTGGAATAAACGTTTGGTTGTTAAAGAGACCGGGATCGGATATTGTCATACTTTCTACCAATACTGAAAACCACCTTAACAACTGTGTACGTGGTAGAGATTCCAGAATGAAGTAGGATTGTTTGGCGAACTATTCTGTATGAGGTATTTACATAGCCTTGACTCCCGCGAGTCAGCTTGATGTGGCTAAAACAAGAGCTACACCGAGCCAAGTGAGATCGCTCCTCCTATCGGGTACATTTTTTCAATACCATATTATGACTTTGTGATTAATTTGGTGGCCAACCCTCAATTTGATTAATTGAGTGTGTTCTGAGGTGGGCGGTAATAGCTGCTATGTGTTACCACCAGTCTGAGAGTGCAAACGGTAGAATCGTACCCTAGCATCGTCTCGCATGCCTTGTCACATACCTTATCGCATCCACTATGAGTTTGTTTTGTACCGTCCCTATAGAGTGCCCTCTGGGTAAACCACCAATTTGGTGGAGCTTACGGTATTGTATAGACTACGAGAATATATAAATTGTGTTAAAGGGGGTATGGGTAATGCCTTAACGCTATTTTAATACTTTACTTTACTGTAGACACTATTATAATAGCGTATTGTACTATGTATGTAGATAGCTTAACGGATCCTTAGAAGATGGAAATCTGGAACATCTCTTAATTTGCATGCACGTTGACATTGGGTAAGGGATGTCAAACCCCGTAAACATCTCTAAAGCTATTACACTCATATTTATTTACGGTAGATTTAAATTCCATAAGATCTTTCAGTTGTGACTCGAGTGTTTTGCCTTTTCATTATGCTTGGGTCAGTCTGAGCTTTTTAGTTTATTGAAGACCTTATTTCTGGAGGATGAAGACGAAGATTTTGTACTATTATTATTTATTATATTTAGCCATCAGCATCATGTTGTTCCGTTGCATTATGTATTTATTCCTGCTGTATGTACTCCAATCTGTATTGTAAAAGTGTAATCAAATGTATTTATAAAACAACTTCATGAACTGTTTATTTGAATATTATATTTCGTCATTCTGCTGTGAGATTTTGCGTTCTCTTTTCTTTCCTTTCTCTTCTTTTTCTTATTTGTCCTATAACAATCCTCCCTTTAAATGGTTTGAGTTGACTTGTGTGAATTATTATCGATTTTAAACTGGCCAAAAAGATGGATCCTTACATTTAATATAAGAGCAAGGTTTAGCGATAACTTTAGCTTTGTGGGGTCTGAATCATTAGTGATAGGGTAGTAATACCCTAGAATGAGTCTTTGAGTGTACATATATGAGAGAGCGTATTTTTTAGTGTTGGTCTGAATCATTAATTTGTTCTATTTTGTAACGGACCCGATTTTCAACCTTCGAAAGTCGATATCAATACGTCCACTATATTACTTGCCGAACAATCGAATGTTGGAAATATCAAAGAAAGAGGTAGAAGAATAAAATAGAAATAACAACATAGAATCTCACAATCGTAGTGGAACAATATATAATAGATAACAACTGATCTTTATACAAAGGAACAATAACTATTTTTATACATTACATCACCAAAGTTCAACACAAAACAAGACACACTACTGGACAGTTATAATAACTTGTCTCACAAAAGCTGACTATACAACTTACAATGCACAGCGGATTATACACCAAGTACGTGTGATACGTCTCATCATCCAGCTCATCTCCGGAGCTCCATAACATCCTATCCTGAATTGATAATATTCGGCCTGACCCGAGCATTATAATAAAATAACACCTGAGTCGGTCTGGAAAACCAGCATGAGAAAACACACTCAATTAAGTTATTATAGTTTTCAAAATCCTTTGAAAATCAAATGTATCTCGTAAGACCATGCCACAAATAAACATGTCGGGTTTTTACCATACGATATCCAAAACATTTTTATATCAAAATCCTCTGATATTATAATAGTTTCTAAGTACGAATGCTAATTCAAATAGCTGAAATGCCTGCATCTCACGTTCCAGCATAGTTGGACACAATCAAAACCTTACGGCGCTTATTAGACACTGGGTTCCATACAATGGCAGGGCAATTGAGGTACAGCCCGTCACAATACACCTCTATAAAAATGTACTGATCACTCTCGATCACCTGCAACACAAGACCAGAACTATCCCTTACTGGATATCCCGAATAAGATCACCCTGCGGTTGGGATCAGCGACGCCCACATAGCCGAAATAAAAGGACTCTAGACAGGGGTGTCCTTACCCTACTTGGGAGCTACCCACTTAGCCTTACTGCACCTCCCATGTTTAGCCATTCCCGGTTGATGAGGCTTGAGGCTACGATTACCTTTTTAGAAAGATTCACTTAAAATGCTCATTGTCCTCCATTGACAATGTTTTGATAGCATTTATCCATACAAGTCCATTCCCGGTCCGAACGGAACCAAATGCACTATTCCTACTACATCCATTTTGGAATCACCTCAGGATTAGTAGGGATTAGCCCTTGCACTTCACTGCTCCATCTTCGATTCCATGCTCTTGTCTTCATTTCGAAAATATGCTCATTGGATCGAAGTGATTTTCGGATCACAAATTCGATCAAGGTCTATTCGAAGCAATGTTCGTTATTCTCGGTAAACTCACCCCCATTTCTTTAAACAGACGAAAAAGATCGGAGCTCACCTCCTAACCGTTGGTGGATGGATTTCCTTATAAACGTCCAGGAAGAACGAGCGAGTTTACGTGTACAGTATAGCACCTCAAACGGTAACTATACGATATAATCCTCGTACCTCTTCTAGATATTTCCAAAGTTATATTGGATCCAAATTTGATAGTCCATTATTTAACTACCAAATAGACAATCATTCAACCAATTATTTTATTTTCACTGAAAAACACCAAGTATTATTTTAATTTAGACTTTTAAATAAAATAAATCCCTTTGCTCGAAATATACACTTAAAATATTTAAAGTAAGGCTACTTAAATCACTTTATTGAAAATAATACTTATGAAATTCTATAATAATTCTTCGAATAAAACTTTTGACAAAACTACTTTTAAAAAAGCTATTTTATAAACTGTAAATATTTAATGATTATCCTTTTCAAATCATAATACTAGTTTAACCTTTAAAAATAATTAACTACTATAACTAACTTCTTTATGAATACTTCAACAATTTTTGAACAACTATATAATAAATTTTCTAAGATCATTCTTTTAATCACTTTTAGTTTTCCAATTAATTCTTAAAAATCTTTCCTTTAAAATATACTTACTTTTCTAAAAAAACATATCCACCTCAATAAAACCGGTCTTGTCATTTATAAATCCTTCTTGATTTATTTCCAGTTTAAATTTACGTTCCAACTCCATAAATTTCCTTTCTTACATTTTTAAAAATAAAACCACTATTTACTTTTAAAATGAATTACCATCTCCTTATAAATTCCCATCGTGAATTTATAATTTTAAATTATCCACAGGTAAATCTTTCACCTGTTTCAAAACACTTAATCGATTTTCAACTTGATTTCCTTGAATTAAATTCCATTTTAAAGTTTATTTCTTGATTTACCCAAGTTTATTCCAAAATCCATTAATCCCAGATTCACTCCTTTATTATGTTCTAAAACCTTATTTAAATCTGAAACATTAATTTCGTATTTTATATTTTTCGCCAATTTTCCTCTTTCTTTTTCTCAAATCCATTTCAAACCTCGGATTTAAAAATAAATACCTTTATACTTTAAAAAATCTCTTAAGTCCCATTATTAAATCCTTTTATTCAATTATTTCAAAATCTCTATCTTTCCATATTTAGAAATTATCAAGTACAAAATTTAAAATCAAACTATTCATTTTTTTCCAAATTCATTACTTTTAAATTTATCCATCTTTACTATAAATCTCTTCCTTTAAATTTTCCCTTTTTATTTCCCTTTAAAAAATCAATATTTACATTTTTTAAATGCCAAAAATACATCCAGCAATATCATAGCATCCAATAAATTTAATTTTCCAACATAATCTATCACAGATTATTCAACATTTCATATATCGCTAAAATGAAAATAAATTCAATCATTTTTTAATAATCCAGTTGGATCCCTCCAACCTATTTTCCTGCATCCACAGATGTTAGTACAATATAAAAATACAAATCCCACTTCGAGGGGGATATCATGTTATATAAGGTCATCCGGAACATTCTGTAGTATTAGTAAGAGGAGGAAGGGTTAAGGATTTACCCGGTGTAGGATATCACACTGTTCGAGGAACCCTAGATGCTGTCGGAGTAAAGGATCGTCAACAAGGGCGTTCTAGTGCGTTGTAGATCCTTATCCAAGACTTGTACCATTTGATGATACTAAAGCGGGGCGCATAGAGTCTCATCCGCTGTATAATGCGGGAGTATTAATCACTCCAATATATATATATACATATATATGTGTATATATATATACACACAATATCACATTCATACTGATAATAATTATCTAATTCAATCAATCAACCAATAATTTAATTTTAACTATATAAATTAACCAGTGACCCAATTTGAGTGAGATTAACGCACCTTGATTTTTACTTGTGATCCGCTCCAATTTTTAAATTAAAATAATCGATCATCGTTCAATTCAATTTAAAAATTCCACTAACCTCCAAAAATCTCCAAAAAAAATTGCATAAAATTCGCTGACCCTGACCCTATGCAACTTGTCTCGTTCGTTTACGACCTCGTATGACAAAGTAATTGGTTAAACAAGGTTTCCAAATTAAAAATAAAATTAACCACTTAATCTTAGAAATTTAGTTTCCTAATCTCTCTTAATTAAAACCAGGCCAATAATTACCATACCCAAAATCATGAACAGCAGTCGCCAACCCTCAACGCGCCTAGCCGCTACGTGCTCCTCCCCTTTCTCTGCCCGTACACTGACCAGAGGCGCCTGGACTCCACTGCGACATGCACACATAGCCTCCCCCGCCATGACTCCCCACCTCAATGATGCTCGTGCCTCTCTTCCCCACCATCGCAAATAAACGTCGAGCCTACCATTAGCTACTCGTCCGACAGTCGAAACCTCCTCTTCGCTCGCTCGTCGCTTACCTCCTCGCGCTTCCACTGGTGCCATACCTTGCCACTGCATAACTCGAGTTCATAGCCATTTCCCTGTATGCTCGCTCAAGATCTATAATCCCGCCCAACATCTTCTCTGTCATTTTTTTTATACGAACGAATTTCGATTAGTTTGAATTGGACGAAGGAAGAAAATCGGTGCTTGAAAAGAAGTGGGACGGAAGAATTCGTTTGCCCATTATTTTTCAAAGAAGATGTTTTTATTATTATTTTTCTTTTTGAAATGTTTTTTGGCTGTAAAAGAAGAGGGAGGGGGACGGGATTGATAAGCAGGGAAGCGTGTTCAAATTCTCTTACGTGAAGATGATGGCTAGCTACAGTGTTTAAATTCTGTCTCAATTTACACAACATAAAATTTCAAACCCCTATCGAGGCGTGCCACTAGGCGTTCATAATGTTATACCTTTATTCTGAACGTAATGGAAAAGGTTTCAAGTCCTAATTCGATCATATGGAGAAGATAGCTTTTTGGACCCAATAATTATATTGAATTTAGGATATAGATTTCAGTGCGTTTATATTTCATACGGACAAACGTTAACTTCAAACGCCACGAAATTTGAAATCCTGTAATAATACATTATTAGGGATCCAACGGAGCTAGTTTCGTCAAATTCCGAAACTGTCCCTCGAAAGGCTATTTCAAATGTTAAACGATATATTTTTAAAACTTAACAAACCACTTTTAAATTCAAATTTAAAACTTTTATTATCTTTAGTATTATTAATATAAATTTTATAAGCCTTTAGATTATTTTTAACAAGCTTAAAATTCCATATTTAATATTTTACCCAACTTCCAATTATTAAATACAATAATTAAATTATCAATAAATGGTTATAATTGAAATTCAAATTCAAATTCAACCTTTAAATATTTGAAATCGATTAATTATTCCAATTTCAAATGCCTCAAAATTACGGGTCGTTACATTCATCCCCCTTATAACAACTTCGTCCCCAAAATTGTCAAGTAAGAAGAATGGTCAAATACCCGTTTACTATTTTCCCAAAACCACACAGTTTCAACAACTTTCCAAAACAATTTTTACTAGAGCCACACTATCACTCTCACTAACTTTCCCAAACTCATCCATAGGTTCCAAATAATATTATCTCCTCAATAATTCAAATTATAGTTTAGAACCAAATTTTAAATTATCATAATTTTCTTCAAAAATTTTTTAACTCTTTAAATTTTCGAAAAACTTTGCCAGCGTCTCCTTTGCGCAGCTAGATCGGAACAACTGCAAAACGCCTCTACGGGCCCAAATTTTCAAAAGAAAACAAAAGCCAAGTGGCTAGATCAGAAAATCATCATATTTCATAGGGTAATTTAAACGCATACCTTTCTGTCGGGCAATCAAATTTATCTTTTGAAATCAAAAACACCAATTTTCTTTTGCTTTTAAATATTTGCATCCTACTTAGCAACAATCATAGAATTCAAAATCATTTTATTCACTTCTTTTACGCAATTTCAATATTTGCCTTACATAAGCCCGTACGATGTACATATATCATCCATACACAATATCAAATCCAATCGCTCACTCGATCACACAATTTCACTTTCGAACTAGTATCGTTCACACGACTCCCTAATGTGGACTCAGATATGGTTCCTTGATCAGAAACCGTCATTCTCCTTGCAAAGCTATAACTATAACAGAGAATTTCAAGATCAATGAAAAATCCATATTCAGGATTCGCTGTCGAAAATCGAGTGAAAAATCCCAACTCGGATCGATATAACTATCTCAAAATTCTGTGCTTGAATCTGGATCTAATCGTTATATGAATAAACAATATACATATAACTTACATATTAGATTCCAATTGATTATTGTTTATATCTATTTCTTTCTACTAACACTTATTTCAGTTCCCATTCTCTTATTCACAATTTTCCTTTTTATCCAACTTTCATTAAATCCTCGTTCGCATATTTCTCAATATATTTTCCCAATACCAATTTTACTTAAGAGTTTCTCCCTCAATTTTATTAAGTTTATTATAAATATTTTATAAACTTCTTATATTTAGTTCCACTTCACCATTTAAGCTTGTATCCATTTTTATTCAATAAAAATTTTCAATTCCATTTGAATTCAATCTACCTTCCCTTCACCAATTTATTCCCAATCAAATTCAATATGGAATTTCTATATTTAATTCACTAATTCATCTCATTCCTCAATCAAATCTTATTCCCAACTTTTTAGTTTTACTTAGCCCAACTCAAACTATTTTTTCAATCTCACCTTATTCACATAATTCAAATTAAACATCATTCCAATTTTCAATTTCACTTCCATTCACTTAGAAATTAAATTAATTTATCCATCCACTAATTTATTTCTAACTTAATAATTTATATCCCAATGATTATTTCCAGTTGGCCTACCTAGGCTTATTTCCTCAAAGTTCACTTTTATTTAACTTAGTCCAAGTTAAATCTCACTCCACAAAATCAGATTTCAATATTTCTTAAGTTATCAACTAACTAATATCCTATCCACTAATTTTCCTTTAATTTGCTTAATTTAGTTGGTTTACTTTTATAACTTATTTCGTTTTCACATTTATTTTAATTTAACTCTTCTTAAGTTAAATTTTAGTCTAACAAATTTCAAATTTTATAAGTTCCCAAACTCATTTATATTCCATGACATTTTTTTTAATAAACTCCCCAAGTTTACACAATTTCTTAAGTATTTCAAAATCATTTTTGAAATCAATTATATCAAAAATCCTTTGGTATACCAAATTATTCCTTTGCATTTCAAAATCAAAATAATTTTACCAAACCAAAACTTCAATTCATAACATTCCGGTAGCAATACCTCCCTTGGAAACTCGAAAATGAACACCGATGATGTCGCGATCATCATCGGAGTTATTTTCCAGCGACCGAAGTGAGTTCAATGCTTTCAAATCTTTAAAAACATATTCAAATATGTTTAATTCCAAATCTCACTAGATTTCATATCCAATTAACAAATATTTCCAACTAATATTATTATTTTCCAAGACTTTAGGAAAACAATTCAAAATCAAAGGGAATTAAATTCCCAAATTTCTAATTCCAAAAACTTTAAATCTATATTTAAATATTCCTCTGGAATTTTATTTCAAACTATTAATCACATTTATAAACTCATATCTGCAGATTCCATTCTATTATATGAATTTGATTTCTCTTAACTTTTAGTTATAACATTAATTTCTTATTCGATTTCCACTACAGCAATGATAATAATTTAATATTATCATTTCTAACCATAGTTAACTATAATAATTCAAAAAATTATTTCTCTTATATGTGAAAATAATTTGGGCAAAATTATTTCATTTAGCCCTTTTCAAAATAATACCGTGTCGAATTGTTCTGCTATAGTGCTTAGAGATCTCTATCAATAAAGTTAATTACTTGTATTGTCCAGAATCCATAAGCCACTCAACAAATCAATCAACACAATATAAAACGATTTTATATTCACTAACAAATACGCGGTCATATCTATTAATACACTCAAACTCATTCTAGGGCACTACTGGCCCTATCTTTAACTAGTAATCCCCACTAGAGCCATGGTTCTCGCTTAACCTTCAACTCTGATACCAAATGTAACGAACTGGATTTTCGACCCCCGAAAGTCGACATCAATACGTCCACTATATTACATGTTGAACAATCGAATGCCGGAAATACCACACCGTAAGGGAAAGAAGAAAGAGATAGAAGAAGAAAATAGAAATAACAACATAGAATCTCACAATCACACCGGAATAATATATAATAGATAACAACTGATCTTTATACAAAGGAACTATAACTCTTTTTATACATTACATCATTAGAGTTCGACAAAAATCAAGAGCACACTACTGGATAGTTATAATAACTTGTCCTCACAAAAGCTGACAATATAGCTTATAATGCACAGTGGATATACACCAAGTACGTGTGATACGTCTCATCGTCAACCTCGTCTCGTGAGCTCCACATCATCCTATCCTGAGTATGTAATACTCGGTCTGAATCGAGCGTTACAATGAAATAAAACCCAAGTCAGTCTAGAAAACCAGCACAAGAATACACACTCGGTTGACTTATTATAGTTTTCAAAATCCTTTGAAAATCAAAGGTATCTCGTAAGGCCACGCCACAAATAAGCATGTCGGGTTTTACCTTACGATATCCAAAATATTTTTATATCAAAATTATCTGATATTATAATAGTGTCTGAGTAAAATACTTATTCAAATAGCTGAAATGCTTGCATCTCACGTTCCATCATAGTTGGGCACAATCATAACCGTACGGCGCTTATTGGAGATTGGGTTCCATACAATGGCAGGGCTACTGGGTACAGTCCGTCACAGTATACCTCTAGAAAAATGTACCGAGGACCACTCCCGATCCCCTGCAACATAAGATCGAAGCTATCCCTTACTGGATAGCCCAAATAAGATCACCCCGCTGTTGGGATCAGCAACCGCCAACACAGCTGAAATAAAGGGATTCTTGACAGGGATGAACTTACCCTACTTGGAAGCTACCCACTTAGCCTTGCTGCACCTACCCTATTTTAGCCATTCCCGGTTGGTGAGGCTTGAGGATACTATTACTTTTTTAGAAAGATTCACTTAGAATGCTCGCTGTCCTCCAATGACAATGTTCTGATAGCATTCATCTATACAAGTCTGTTCTCGGTCTGAACGGAGCCAAAGGTACTATTCCTTCTTCATCCATTTTGGAATCACCCTTAGGATTAGTAGCGATTAGCCCTTGCACTTAAATACTCCATCTTCGATTCCATGCTCTTGTCTTCATTTCGAAAGCATACTTATTGGATCGAAGTGGTTTTTGGATCACAAATCTGATTTCGGTCTCTTCGAAGCAACGTTCGCTATACCCGGTAAACTCACCCCTAGTTCTTTAGGAAATAAAAAGACAAAAATAAGATCGGAGCTCACCTCCTAACCGTTGGCGGACGGATTTCCTTATAAACATCCCAGAAGAAAGAATGAGTTTACACGTATAGTATAGCACCTCGAACGATCACTGTACCACATAATTCCCTACCTCTTCTAGATATTTCCAAAGTTATATTGGGTCTAGATTTGATAGTCGGATATTTAACTATCAAATAAACAATCATTCAACCAAATATTTTATTTTCACTGAAAAACACCAAGTTTAATTTTAATTTAGTCTTTTAAATAAAATAAATCACTTTGCCCAAAATATACGCTTAAAATATTTAAGGTAAGGCTATTTAAATCACTTTATTCAAAATAATACCTATGAAATTCTATAATATTTCTTCGAGTAAAACTTTAGAAAAAACTACTTTTAATTAAAAGCTATTTTATAAACTATAAATATTTAATGATTATCCATTTCAAATAATAATACTAATTTAACCTTTAAAAATAATTAACTACTATAACTAACTTCATTTATAAATACCTAAACAATTTTTGAATAACTAAATATTAAATTTTCTAAGAACATTCTTTTAAACATATTTAATTTTCTAATTAATTCTTAAAAATCTTTCCTTTAAAATTTACTTACTTTTCCAGTAAAATACATATCTACTTCACTAAAACAGGTATTGTCATTTATAAATCCTCCTCCATTTATTTCCAGTTTAAATTTACGTTCCGACTCCGTAAATTTCCTTTCTCACATTTTTAAAAATAAAACCACTATTTATTTTTAAAACGAATTATCATCTCCCTATAAATTCATGAAATTCCCGTCGTGAATTTATAATATCAAATTATCCACCCATAAATTTTTCTTTTATTTGTAAGCCCAATTTATTTCTTGATTTGCCCAAGTTTATTCCAAAATCCATTAATCCCAGATCCACTCCTTTATTATGATCTAAAACCTTATTTAAATCTGAAACATTAATTTCATATTTTATATTTTTCCTAAAATTTCCTCTTTCTTTTTCTCAAATCCATTTTAAACCTCAGATTTAAAAATAAATACCTTTATACTTAAACAAATCGCTTAAGTCCTATTATTAAATCCTTTTATTCAATTATTTCAAAATCTATATCTTTCCATATTTAGAAATTATCAGGTACAAAATTTAAAATCAAACTATTCATTTTTCCTAATTTCATTACTTTTAAATTTATCCATCTTTACTATAAATCTCTTACTTTTAATTTTCCCATTTTATTTCCCTTTAAAAATTCAATATTTATATTTTTAAAATGCCAAAAATATATCCAGCAATATCATAGCATCTAATAAATTTAACTTTCCAACATAATCTATCGCAGATTATTCAACATTTCATATATCATTGAAATGAAAATAAATTCAATAATTTTTTAGGAATGCAGTTGGATCCCTCCAACCTGTTTTTCTACATCCACGGATGTTAGCACAATATAAAAATACCAGTCCCACTTCGAGTGGGATACGGCGGTATATAGGGTCATCCGCTGTTATGCGGAGCACATAAGGTCTCATCCGCTATATAATGTGGGAATATCAATCACCCTAATATATATATATATAACTATATACAATATCACATTTAGACTGATAATAATTATCAAATTCATTCAATCAACCAATAATTTTATTTTAACTATTTAAATTAACCAGCGAACCAACTTGAGTGAGATTAAATCACCTTGATTTTTACTTGTGATCCGCTCCAATTTTTAAATCAAAATGAACATCGTCCAATTCAATTTAAAAATTCCACTAGCCTCCAAAAATATCCAAACAAATTTTTTTTTTTTTTTGCATAGAATACGCTAACCCTAACCCAAAGCAACTTGTCTCGTTCGTTTACGACCTTGTATGACAAATTAATTGGTTAAACAAGGTTTCCAAATTAAAAATAAAATTAAACACTTAATCTTAGAAATTTAATACCCTAACCTCTCTTAATTAAAACCAGACCAATAACTACCATACCCAAAATCGTGAACAGCAGTCGCGAACCCTCAACGCCCATAGCCGTTGCATGCTCCTCCCCTTTCTCTGCCAGTACACTGACCAGAGGCACCTGAACTCCACCGTGACATGCACACGTAGCCTCCCTCGCCACGACTCCTCCCTCAATGACGTTCATGCCTCTCTTCCCCACCATTGCAAATAGACGCCGGGCCTACCATTAGCTACTCGTCCGACAATCGAACCCCCCTCCTCAATCTATCATGATTGCTCGCTGGCCGCTTACCTCCTCGCGCTTCCACCAACGCCACGCCTTGCCACTGCTCCACTCGAGTTCGTCACCATTTCCCCGTATACTCACTCGCGATTTGAAAACGCGCACAATATCTTTTCTGCAATTTTTTGTATACAAACGAATTTCGATTACTTTGAATTGGATGGAGGAAGGAAATCGGTGCTTGAAAAGAAGATTGAGGGAAGAATTCATTCGCCCATTATTTTTCAAAGTGGCTGTTTTTATTGTTATTTTTCTTTTTGAAATGTTTTACGGCCATAAAAGAAGTGGGAGGGGACGTGATTGATAAGGAGGGAAGCGTGTTCAAATTCTCTTACGTGAAGAAGTAATTTAGGTACAGTGTTTTGAGAAAGTGCTAATGTGAAGGAATTACAGCTGAACGTTGATTAGCATATATATATATATATATATATATATATATATATATATATATATATATAATTGAATTCAAATTGTATCGATTTACACAACATAAAATTTGGAACCCTATCGAGGCGTGCTGCTAGGTGTTTATAATGTTATACCTCTATTTCGAATGCAATGGAAAAGGTTTCAAGTCCTAATTCGATCGTATGGAGAACATAGCTTTTTGGACCAAATAATTATATTGAATTTTCGATATAGATTTCAATGCATTTATATTTCGTACGGCCAAACATTAACTCCAAATACCACGAAATTTGAAATCTGGTGATAATACACTATTACGGATCCAATGAAACTAGTTTCGTCAATTTTTGAGACTGTCCCTCGAAAGGCTATTTTTAAATGTTAATTTAAACGATATATTTTTAAAATTAAACAAACCACTTTTAAATTCAAATTTAAAACTTTTATTATCTTTAGTATTGTCAATATAAATTTTATAAGCCTTTAATTTATTATTAACAAGCTTAAAATTCCAGATTTAATATTTTACCCAACTTCTAATTGTTAAATTCAATAATTAAATTATCAATAAATGGTTATATTTGAAATTCAAGTTAAAAGTTAAATTTTAAATATTTAAAATCGATTAAATATTTCAATTTCAAATATCCCAAAATTATGGATCGTTACATGTTTAGTATTTATAAATTATGGTCGGTACATGGAATGTTATGACATCGATAGGGATTTCTAAACAATTAATAAGGCAGATTGATACAATATTGTTTTGAAATAAAGGTAAATGAAATAATTTTACCTAGCATTATATTTTGTGTATAAAAATAATTATATAAATGATATAATTGGATGTGATATGTTGTTTATTAGGTAGAGAAATTTGTAAATTGATTATAAAATAGGATTTACAAGTAAAGTAAATATAAATTGGAATTAGAGAATGTAAGTTCTGCGGTTTTGAATTTGGCTTTCAAAGGATTTTGTAACATGATATTAGTATTATTTAGAAGTATTTTCGGATAGAAATATTTTCAGTGTGATTTGAAAGAAAGTTTTAAAAGAATATTTAAAGGAAATAAGTTCGGTGCTCCTCTCTCTGTCATTGGAAAATAATTTTGGTGATGAGTGCACGCATCATCGACGTTCATTTTCGAGTTTTAAAGTGGAAGGCCATTGTAGTAATTTTACAACACATTTGTTTTGATAAACAAATCTTAATTTTTAATTTTTAAATATGATTTCGATGTATAAAAATATGATTATATATATATATATATATTAAAAAGAGTTGAAAATGGAACCCCGTATTTAGTTCTTAAGTTTTTGTAAATTAGAAATTTAAATGATTATAATGAAATTAAATCTTAACTATTCTAATAATTGGAAACTTCTAAAATGAAAAATAAGAAATTAAGAGTTAAATGATTAATGAAATATACGAGAATTTGGAAATTTTTAACTGGTAAATATAAGAATTTAAAAGATGTAATTATTGAATATTTTGTTAACTAAAATAAATAAGATAAAATTGTGTAACATTCAATTTCATTCTATAAAACATATATATAACTTACTAAAATATTAAAAGTTGAAACATTAATATGGATATTTAATAATATATTATACAAGTAAACTTAACTAATGCAAGTGTTCAATGGAATTATTTCTATAAATAAGAATTTGGATGTACAATGAATGTTATAAATATATGTTAATGTTTGGAAATGCTAATAATTAGATTTCGTAGTAAAAATGAATATTATCTAAGAAGATGTTGAAATAATTCATTAATAGATTTAATATTTATTTTTAGGTAGATGTAGTATTAACTGAGAATGTCTATGAAGAAGTGAATGTAATTTAAAATGTTAAGAAACTTAAGTGAAATGATCCATGAATGAATATTAATATTAATCAAGCTATATAAGTGATAAATGTTAAATAAACTGCAATAAATGAGTAAGAAATAATCTTATATGAATAAATTGGAAATAAATGAAAAGTATATAATACTTAAATAATGAATTCATTGATTATTTTAATTAATAGAATGGGAAATGACATATGTAAGCAAATGAATGTAAATTTATGCAAAAAGACTTATACAATATTTAAGAATTGATTATGGATGATCTAAATAATTGAATGTAAATAACATATGTAAGTAAACGAATGTAAATTATGGAAAATAATTGGTTTTGTATGAAAGAATGGGAAATTAACCTTTATAGGTATTAAATTAATAAAATAATCATCATATGGAAAAAATGATGAACAATAAATGATGTGAAAGGAAATTAATAAGAATAAACTTAAATAATATTTGGAATTCTGGGTTGTTTTGGGCTTATGGGATGTTTGGGAAAGGATACTTCTAACTTTATAAGGATGTATAAATAATCGATTAAGTTATTATCTAAGGCTATTGAGCATAGGATACACTTGATAGTTTATTTATCGGCCTAGTACACTGAAAGCTTCTGAATTAAACAAACCTATAAGTTTGGTTGTTATGGATATATGGTTGATCCTTTTGTTTCATATGGTGGTTGTGTTGTTTGTTTGCATATGAATATTCCATATTGTTGATTGTTGTGCTATTAATTGAAACAACTTAAATATTTCTCTTTTTACATAATCATTTACTTCTTTGGACTATATAAATGAATATAGATTTATGGAAGCAATAGCTACTGCTTTTGGTTTCATAAATAAAGCGTTGTTTTCCCAACAAATAGGTATGTTTTCAGATTATTGTTTACGGCGATATTATATTGTTTTTTCTCTGGTTTGGAATATTTTATTTTGAGATACGATATATATATATATATATATATATATATATATATGTTTATTATTGATATTATTATTTCTCCCAGACCTCTCCGTACAATGGAGACTCTGCCGAAATTTTTCGTACATTTTTGACATAGAAAATATTGGGTAAGTGAAATATTTTCAAACTTTTATTTACCAGAATATAAAGTTTTTAATTAGTTATTAATTAGTATATTTTATTTCAAATACTTAATTATGTAAATTAATTGATTATAGATTGAATACTTTGAATAAAATATATTAATTCCTTATTTTCCCTTCTCGAGGACGAAATTTTTTGAATGGTGGCGAGTGTAACAACCCGTAATTTTCGATAATTAAATTTATGTATTTAAATAAGTTTTGGAAATTTGATATTGTAGAAAATTGAAAATTTAAGACATAATAATGAGAAAAATTAGAATGAAATTTAATAATGTTAATCTAAGGTAATTGAAATAATTTCAAAGTTAAACTAGTTAGAAATTGTAGATAAGGAAATAAATTAAATATTATTTTAAATGGTGAGATAATATGTAATTAATTGAAATTGAGTAAAATCGGTATTGTGTAAGTAGTTATAACATTGGTTTGTAAATAATGAAACTTATAAATGGGATTAAATTAAGTAAAAGGTAACAATTGTTATTTATCGCCATTTATTTAATTTGTGAAATTAAGTTTGAAAGCAATTGCAACTAATCTAAGTAAATATTGCAGTTAATGTGAATAAAGACGATAACTGTAGAATATTTATTTAATAAAATGTAATCAGTATTAATTATATCTATAAGATGATAAATGACTGAATAATAAGATGTAAATCCAAATAAATGAATTTTTTTGAATCTAAATTATAACTAATGAATTTATTTCAATTGAAATTGAACATTGTAATTAGTGAAATGTTTAACTTTGAATTTGACGTGGAATTTTTTTTTGAAAGATTATAAATTACTAGGTTATCAAAAATGTAAAAAAAAACTGTTAGTTATTAAATTTGAATTTAAAAAGTGATTTAATCAAGTTAATAATAATTTATTTATTAATGTAAATAGCCATTTTGGCCTCTGTCGCGGATTTCGACGCAACTAGTTTCATCGAATCTGTAACGGTGAATTATTGTAGGATTTAAAGTTTCGTAGTGATCGAACTTGTCATTTGATCATGTGGGCTCGAAACATGTGGAAATCAATTCAATTGAATTCAATTGAAATAAGCTGATTTTAAAAGCTAACTTCTTCACACAATGGAATTAGGACTTGAAACATGTTCCTGTCACAACCCACTTTTTTGTACAGTTCGAAGTGACACTTTACCACGCTTGTCGTGTCCAAATTGAACAGAAAGGTGGATAGTAAGGAAAAGAAAGTAAAAATAAGATAGAACAATATAGAATCTAACAGTGGAAACGAATAGTCTATAATATAGAATAAGTCTTTTCATAACACAAAAAGGGTAACTTAAACATATACAGTTATCAATCAGAGTATACAACCTGTCCAGCAGGGACAATTATAACAATATGTCTTTACAATTGTTGATATACACAACTAAATGCAACGGAATATAATCATCTACGAGATACAATTTTGTCCCTCCAGCTCCTCTTCTGAAGCTCCCATCCTTCTAGCTAACCTGGAAATATGCTCAGTCTGACCCGAGCATATATGAAAAATAACGCTCGGGTCAGTCTGGTAAAATCAGCGTGAGAAGAACACACACACAATTTGTATTATTAAAGATATCAAATCCTTTTAAAATCAAAGGTATCTCGTAAACCACACCACACATAAACACTACTAGTTTTTACCTTACGATAATCAAAACATTTCATATCAAATCCTCTGATATTAAAATAGTGTCTAAGTACAAATATCTATTCTAATAGTTGAAATGCTTGCATCTTACGTTTTAGCATAGTTGGGCACAATCAACACCGTAAGGCGCTTATTGGAGAATGGATTCCATATGAATGACTAGGCATTGGGGCATCACCTGTCACGGTACACGTCTAGAACAGCGTGCCGAGGACCACGCTAGGATCCCCAGTTACACAAGACCGGACTATCCCTAACCTGTATAGACCGAATAAGCTACCACCCCGGGTGTTCCCACCCTTTTTGAGAGCTCTTCCGCATGCAAACATATCCATAATATTTAATATCCGAAGGTATCAGAAAGGTGATAAACATACCCTAATTGTGTGCTACCCACTTAACCTTGCTGCATCTCCTCTTCTTTTCAGTCATTCTCGGTTGATGAGGCTAGAGGCTACGATTAACATTTTAAGAAATATTTACTTAGAATGCTCATTTTCCTCCAATGACAATGTACTGATTGCATTCGTCGGTACAAGTTTGTTCTAGGTCCAAACGGAACTGAATGCGCTATTCCTACTACATCTATTTTGGAACAATCCTCAGGATTATTAGCGATTAGTTCTTGCACTTCACTACTCCATCTTCGACTCCATGCTCTTGTCTTCATATCGAAAGCATACTCGTTGGATCGAAGTGGTTTTTGGGTAATAAATCTGATCCCTGTCTCTTCGAAACAACATTCAATATTTTCAGTAAACTCAACCTCGATTCTTTAGGAAATAAACAGGCGAAGATAAGATCGGGGATCACCTCCTAACCGTTAGTGGAAGGATTACCTTAACATTGTCCTAGAAGGACAAAATAATTTTATACGTTCAGTATAGCACCTCGAACGGTAACTGTACCATATAATTCCCGTAATTCTCCGAAATATTTCCAAAGTTATCTTTAGGTCAAGATTTGATAGCCGGCTATTTAACTATTAAATATACAATCATCCAAAAAAAGGTTTCATTTCCCATTAAAAATAGTAAGCCTTATTTTATTTAAATTTCAATAATTAAAATTTCTTAATCAAAACAACATATGCTTATCTCACCGGATAAGTATATTCACAAACCATTTATTTCAAAATATTTGAAACCCCCTTTTAAAATAAATCTGGAAAGCACCACAGCGGTATCAACCATGGATTCACAGCTCAATGTTTACGTCTATAACCCAGAGGAATTCAAAAACTTAATTGCATGCACTCTCTGCCTCCCATTACGCCATGAAAGTATACCATTACTTTCGGAAAACTTGTTTACTAATTCTTCAAAATAATACTTATAAAGTTTCAATATAAATTTTCCAAGTTCTAATTAAGTAAAATACTTATTTATAAAAGTATACTATATAATATATTATTTCTAAAACATTATTAATATTTAATAAGTTTACCCTCTAAATAAATATAGTTTAATACTGATTAATCCCTTAAGTAATAATTAACTTTAAACAATCCCTATAAATAATTTTAATTAATAATTAATATACCTTAAACAATTTAGATAATTAATAACTTAACAAAAGTAATTAATACTTTTTATATAATTTTTAAGAATAATTAATTAATTACTTTAAATCTTTATCAAAATATTTACCAATTAACCTTAAAATATCATTAAAAATAATAACCGTCTCTAGAAAATTTTGGTTCAAAACAAACCCCAAGTCAGAAAAGAAGGCTTAACCATTCCATTGGTACTTAATCAAGTTATCATTCAATTTCAAACAACCCAGAATAACAGATACAGATCTTCACTTCAACCAATTCAACATCATATTGTCAATATAATTATCAGAATAATAATAGATGTCCGTACAATAAAATAGCAGAACATGGTATTATTTCTGCTAATAAATGTCCACCAACAGATATATAGTAGAACGGTGATTTATTCTGCCAACAGAGGTCCAATTAAATACAATTTAGCAGAACGGTGTTTTATTCCACTAAACAGATGTCAAACATCGTAATCAAATTAAAATATATTGTCGTTATTTTTATCATGAAAATATCTTCAATATATGGTCGTATAAATTTAACGTCGATGCTCGGTTTTAAAACGGTATTTTTCAAAATACCGTAAAATTCACTGGTTTAGATTCTTTGGCGAGTCGTACGACGATGTATGACGAACCCATCGAAATCATTTTTGCTTCGAATGGAATTCGTATGCATTTACTATATCATTTTAAACTTCACCAAGTTTTATATATATATAACACATTTTCAATTTCAAAACCCTTTTTACACTTCTTGTTAGGGTCGAAGCCCGTATTTCTCCACCAAGACAAAGTCCATCCCCTTCTTCTTTCTTTTCCCTCCCTTTTCTTTTCCTTTCCCTCTCTTGAACCAGGATTAAACCTACTGGTAACAACAATATGGCCGAATCCAAAATTTTCTACCACACATTTCCTTCCCAAATTCAACTCCAGGAGCTAAACAAGGAACGAACCACATATCTCCATCATTTACAAACCCATATCACCCTTGCCCTTATTCGCGTATGTGCATTCGTGCATGCTTGTGCATGTACATAGGGCTGCCCCTCCTATACTCCGCCTCGACGACACCCACATGTGCGCTTTACTCAGCCATCATGATCGGCCCATGTTTCGAGTTCTGGTTATCTCCATTCCAAAAATGCCAATCCCCTTTCGCCTGAACACGCAACCAACCCCACCAAATCTTTGATTGCTCACGAACTCGACCAACTACAACTCGGCAGCCACCACCGCACGAACCACTAGGCTCCAACGTACCCTTGGCTAACCCATGCCAAGCTCGACCCTCCGTGCTCTCCCCAAAACCATCGCGTTCCACACCTTCACACATCATACCTCTAAACCATAAAATTCCATGCCCTTCAATTTAAATCCTAGTTTGAAATTCAACCATGGTGAACATCTTACCCACTTCGCAACGCACTTCCTCGACCAACTACACCGCCTTTTATCAACTACGTCGCCGGGAATAAATTTTCAGGTGAATTTCGATCAACTCAATCTTTCTCAAGATTTTGACTACTAAAAATCAGGATTTCTTGAATAAAATTCCTATCCTCACATGTTAAACACGATTAAAATCTTGATTCAATATTTTAGGTATGTTGAAAATTGCCAAATATATGGTAGCTTACTGTAAATTCAAGATTTCTCACAACATATAGCATGAATCACCTTAAAACTGTTTTTAGCATAATCTTTGCTCAAAAACAAGCAATTCACTAGTTTGTATCATCCATAATTTAAATCGAGGAGAGAGATATAAATTTTTGAACTAAAGCATATATGTATTTTCAACTTTGTTTAACATGACAGAGTAGTGTTTAAAACATTTGCAAACATTATACATAATTTCTCACCTTAAACATTTCTTGAAATCCTGCTTGATCTTAACTCTTCACTCTGAAACTCAAATCCTTGCTTTGTATTCTGTTTTGGATCTTGAAATGGATGCTTCTTCTTCTTTTTACTGTTTTGAGTTTTTACAGAGCTTTGTTTCTCTGTTTTTTTAGACTTTGCTTACATGCTTTTTAATCTGAAGCTACATACATCTCTATACATACATACATACATACATACATACATATACATGCACACGATTATACCAGAAATGATGCGTACGTTAAATGCTTCAAGCCCACAAGGTTTTGAGATGTTGTACAATTGTTTATACAGTGATGGGTGAAAACGATGATGTTTGCACCTGTTTTAGTGATGGGCTGAGATGAAAAGTTGGTGACTTGATTGATTTTTAGATGGGGTATGTTTTTGGTTTGTCCTATTCTAAACCAGACAAGTATTTTTATGTTTATATATCTACTTTCCATGTTTTGCTTGACCTGCAAATGTTTTCCTATATTTTTAATTTTCTTTTACCCATTTTTTGCCTATTATTCTTCTACCTTTTTACTAGTTTACTCTTTTTTTTTACCCTTGTTACTTACTTAGTTAAACTCTATTTTTATTCTAAAACTCAAGGCACAAGCCCTCATTTTATATATATATTTCTATTAATATATATATATATATATATATATATATAACTCAAGGCATTAAAAAGTCTTGTCATTTCATTTTTATAAAAATAGCATATTTGTTAAACATGATTTTTGGAAGATTTCTTTTTCCAATATTTTAAATGATTTTATTTTTTTCTTCTTATATCTATCATCATCTATTTCCGTATATATATAAATCTCTTCTTATATATTTACTTTTTTTATTATTTAGTATATATAAATATATATTACTTTTTAATAAACTATATTTATTTGGCTCATATAAATATATATATATATATATATATATATATATATATTACACACCATTACATATTTTTTTCAACATACTATTTCTATTTAGCTTATACATACTTTACATTTCCTCTTAACTAGTATGCATATATATATATATATATGAATTTGTTCCCAATTAGTATATACATATATATATATATATATAAGAAAAATCTAATTTAAACTCTTTCCACTTATAATACATTGTATTTTTAAGTCATGTCATTTATATTTATAATGTATTCTTCTTATTTCATCTGTATTTATCTGAATTGAATTTGTCTTCAATTTATATATATATATATATATATATATATATATATATATATATATATATATATTCTATTGTTCTGAATATATATAAGAAATTCCAATTAAATCTATTTCCTATTATATAAATAAAAGTATGGAAATTCAAATATTATTTCGTTTTGAAAACTGTATATTATTATTAACAATTATTAATGGGGATTTTGTTGATTAAATATCATATTATTGAATATTAAAAAATAATATTCAAAACTCGAAAAATAAAAAATCTTGGGTCATTACAGTTCCATTGAATTTAAAAATATCGAAAACATTTATTTGGATATATTGGATGACCCACTTTCGTTTCGGAAGCGGAACGGGCTTTCAGGGTCGTTATTGCCGTTTTGAACCAATTCAATATGTTCATTCTTTCTTATCGTGCCTTGTTTAATGTTTCTCAAATCCTAGCGGCCATTCAGTTATTCTGTATGTACAATTCTTTCTACCTATTCCTTTCTTCCAATGGTACAAACCAAATTTTAATTACAAATCTTAATTCTATTTCAAATTCAAAACGAAAAATCAACTCATCAAAACTATATCGAATTATATATCGTTGGAAATCTCTCGGTGAGCATAATCCACTACGGTGATTCGTTTTTCTGTTGGATGCATAGTTTGATCAAAAATCAAGGATTAACCTCGGTCGTCCATTTTAGGGTCAAGATTTTAACGGTGGATCATCATCCTGGCGATGATCAAGGGGTAAGAGCTTGTAGCGTCGTCGAGTGGAGTGCATCCATGATTTTTGTTCGTCGCGTAGATGGCCAAAGCTGGGCAAAAAATTCCTTAAAGCAAGGCGGCGGCGGTCGAGCATGGTGGCATACTGGGTGGCCGCGCGGCCATGGTGGAAGTGCCTGAAGGAGGGCGTGCTTGCGACAAGCTCAGATCATGGTGATAGCTGGTGGAGCGACGGTGAATTTGGGTTGAAGGACGATGGAAAGCGATGGATTCATGTCGAAAACGATCATGTTTGCCTGTGCGAGCTTGGATTTCGAGTTAGATGTTTAGCTGACGTGTAAGTTTTTTATTATTTATTTTATTTTATATCATATAACTGGTTATATCGGTATCTTGTGCATACAAGGTTGGATTCATGTGCGGTTTTCTCCACTGCGATCGTATCGAAATTCTGGACATTATGAAACTAGTTTGGACAAATTCTGTAACTGTTCAAATTTTAGAACTTCATTTAAATTTCAAATCGATTTGAAATCAGAATTTAGTGTTCTAATCCACTCACAACTACTAAATCGTTTTATGTTAGTTAAATTGAATTTATGATGTGATTAGAAATTGATTGACTGCCATTTGCTATATTTAAATCGTCATTCCAGTTAAATCTGAATTAATTGAATATAATCGCCATTTAATTTAATATTGAAGCTTAAATTACCTGATAAAGACCTGTTAATGATAATTAGTTAATTGTTTTTATTTATTGGTTGATTTGAATGGTGATTGTGATGGATGTTTTACTATTGATATTGGATGACACGATGTTATGTTATATACGACACTGCAAGTTCCTTTAGTTTATTGTTAGTAAATCACTATGGGTTGAAATGTTACTTACCCGAACGATCTGATAGATTAGGAAAAAATCGTTATGGGCTGAAATTATAGACTCGAGCGATTTTATGGATTTTGAATTTTAACTCGGGATTGTGAGTTGAAGTGATATATACCGTAAATTTAAAATTTATTGCGGATTGAAATGATATACATCCGTTTCACTTGACCATAGGGTAGAAAATTAAAGACGGACACCGGATTGGTTGAATTAAATGATTTTAAATCTTTAAACTTTGAATTCAGTTAAATGATATTTTGAAATAGATTTTGATTTACATAACTGAATTGTTTTCAAAATTCAAGCCTTAAATGTTAAAATTAGAATTTTTTTAAATGAATCGTTTAAAGGATTTAAATTGAAATTTTAAAGTTGAATTTGAAGTATAAATGAAATTTATCAAAAATGAGTTATTGAATGTTTGAATATTTAAACTTTGAAATATATTAATTTGAAATGCTTTAAAATTATAGTTCAAACATGAATTTGAAATCGACAAATTGAAATGATTTTTGGGAATTTGTATTAAGCAAAATTTAGTTTTGTTGAAATCTGGATATGGCCCAGATTTGTTGAAATGGAAGAAATAGTTTAATTTGATATTAATTCTAAATTAATTATTTTAATGTAAACTATTTAAAGATATATTATTATAAATTTGGATTTATTTAGATTTTAAAACTATATAAACCATTTCAATAATCAGCCTACTTATATTAAACTATTGAAACTGTATTAAATCTATTTTTAAACTATTTTAATCTATTTTAAACTATTCTAAACCATTTAAAATATTCTGAAGTATTATAATCTATTTTAAACTATTTTCAACCATATAAATTATTTTAAAGTATTTTAATCTATTTTAAACTATTTTAAACCATTTAAACTATTTTAAAATATTTTAACTATTCTAAACTATTTAAAACTATTTAAACTATTTATGACCATCTAAGTTATTTACTAAATTTTCAGACTATGTAAGGTTGAATTGGTTATCTTTAAATCCTATATTTAAAAGCGAATATGGTTAAAAGATGTTACAATCTACGTTGGGATTTCAAATTATACTTTTTACTGAAATGACATATTTGAGTAAATATGATGATTTTGAAATGAGAGTTTGACCTATTTTGTGATATGATTTCGAAAGTGAATATGATTTCAAAAGTGATATTGTAACGACCCCAGATTTTTTTTTTATTTTTTTATTTTTATTTTTATGAATTTAAATTGATAATTAAAAGAATATTTGAATTTAAATTGTAAAATTGATTATAAATGGCAGCGAGTTTCCCCGATTATTATAGAAAATATGTTAAGTCATATGAATTTGAAAATTCGTATATATGTGAATATATATGTATATATTGGATTTGAAATAAAATCTTAAACATGGGGTTTTAAGAATAAATGAAACATAGAATAAAACGCATTAAACAAATTTGTTAAGGAACAAACACACTAAAACAATTTTTACAATTTGTACATAAAGTAAAAGGAATATATATCAAACATAAGCAAAACAGATATATGAAAGGAAGACATAAAATATATATATAAAAGCAAGACAAAGCTGCAGCCACCAAACAAATATATATTCATGGGTATAAGCTTATAAAACAAAACAAAAAGTGATACAAGTACAAGACAATTAATGCCATACCTCTAACATCATCTCAGCCGAGATAGTAGCTTCACTTCAGCTCAGTAAACAAAATAATATATGTACATAACCAAGAAATTTACTTAACAAATAACAATAACCACTTTATATTTATATAACATAAGTATATAAACAATTAAAAGCTTTCATCTCAACCCAAATAAACAAAAGAAAAAAACAATACGAAAGTAAATATATGTACACGCTTATGCAGCTATACCTCTGTTATAATTAATGCAGCCACCATCCAATCTGAAGTAATCAACAAGGACATTAATGCCAATATACTTCAGCCTCCAATTGAAGTATGTGTGTGTGTGTGTATATATGCACTAACTTGCTAAAGAAGACCGAAAAAAAAAACAACATTAATGCAGCCACAATGCAAGTTCATTTCAGCCACCAAAGAAAGAAACAATTTTTGGTTAACAAATGCAATGAGGAAAAAAATATCTCTGATTGTGTTGTACACAATTTATATCACCTGTACAAAATGATATCCTGTAAACTTCTTGTTTTATGCATCAATCTTTATCTCAGCCCACAAAAGAAAGATTTGTAGCCACCAAATATCTTTGATATTACACATAGCAAGTTGTATCACTAGTAAACAAATGAAAAAAAAAAGTTGATAAGTATAAGCTTCCTATATAAGCCAAAACTAATTAATGTTAGTATATACTAATATCCTATCAGCCACCATTGGAAAACAAAAATCTCTGAAAAAATTTGACAAAAACAATCTTAGTACAAAATATGTCACCCTGTGTACAAACAGAAATAATCACCTGTAGAGTTCATCTCCTATATATCAACTTCTCCACATTTGAGTTCGACCTGAGAAACTTTATTTGAAAACTTAAACAAAGATTCAATTTAAACAACACCTCAAATTCAACCAAACCAGATAAACAAAGGAGAAGATTTCCGGTATCAACTTCAAAACCAGTTTTCAATTTTGCAAAAATTTGAAAAAAAAAAGGGCCTCAACTTTTCAAACTTCAAAACTTCTGGAAAACAAGATGTTTAAGGTGAGTAAACATACTTTCTTGAAACTTAAATCTTGGTAATTGGTTTATGAAAAAATCTTATGTTTGCTAAATGTTATAAACAAGTTGTTTTGTGTTTTTTTTTTGTTGCTCTGGAAAATCTATTATGCCCTGTTTTCTATATGTTGTGTACAGAGCAAAGAACAATGGAAAAAAAAACTTCAATGCTTCTTGTAAACACTTTAAACTTAGAAAATTTAAGTTAAATAAACTATAAAAAGAAAAAAAAACTGAAAATCATGACTTGGAAGTGAATTTGCAGGTGACAGTGTAGCTTAAACACTGTACGTTCAAGTTACAGTAGAAATTTCATACATATCAAAAAAATCCCGACCTTGACAAATTGATGTTGCAGGAATATAATTTGATTTGTCATCAAAACTAGGAATTTTAAAAGCGAAATCAAGATTTTTTGACTTATATTTAAAGGGCAGTTTGCATATAAAGTAAAATTGCATTTTTGCAAAATTCGGGTTATCAATCCAATTTAAAATGATGGAACTTGAAGTGAAGTTAGTGTGATCATCACTGATTTTAGGAAAATTATCAAATAATTTTTCAATTGAGTATATCGATGTATCGAGGCAAGACTAGGGTTTTGTGAATGAATTTTGTCGTGGTCAGAAACAAGGTGATTTTGTCACCTCTGTTAGACCGAGTCGTACGAAACTTAGAGGAGAGGAGCATCGATGGTCAGGGAGTGCGTAGTCGAAGTCGCGTGAAGACCGGTGGTCAATGGCGAGGGATATGGTGGGTTTTCTGATTGGTTTGGTTCCAGTTTTTGGGTTTGAAGCACTTGATTTCATTCCCTGATGTTTTCGATCGAATGGAGTTGTGTAGTTCGTTGTCCAGGGCAAGGGCGACTCGTCGCCACCAGCATGGATGATCGGAATCATTTCGATCGTGTGTACATGTGCACGTGGTGTCGCATGTATCTGATGATGGGAGAGAAGGAAGGTTGCTCGCGTTTCTTCACGGGACTCGTGCTGCTGTGTGTTGTTTTCAGGGAATAATATGGTATGGGAAAGAAGGAGGGGAACTCGAAGATAACCCAGTGAAATTTGCATCATTGCTCGAGTTCGAGCTCGTGTAGTTTTGGACTATACTGGGTCGTTTAAAACTTAAACACAGAAGGAAAAAAAAAAGAGAAGAAGAAGAAGAAGTTGCGTGAATTACAGGGGAGAAACTCGGGGTAAACAAGGGAGAACCGCATGCTTTCCTCGAGTAAACTATGTATGTGTCTCGGGTCCAGTAGCTGATGAAGTTGCTTTAAATACTTTAAGTATTGTGATCAACAATGTTAATATTTGATTTAAATTTATCAAGAATGTTTTCAAATGTAAGATGGTTAATTTAAATTGGACGTTAATTAAGAATGTAATTAATTTTGTAATTATAATGAAATAAGTAGTTAAGGTTTAAAATTTGTAATTAAAGATTTATATAATAATCTTGTGTAAATCAATTTGTAATTAATTACTTAATTAACCATTTAAAGTTAATTTATGATTAAAAGGTTAAATTAATTAACTGGTAATTGAGAATTACATAATAATCAAAGGTTAATCAAAGATTGATTTAAAGATTGATTAAGGTAAATTAATTAATGATTAAAAGGTTAATTAATTTGAAATTAAGGGTTAATTGATTTTGTAATTAACTCAAAGTTAATCTATTTATGTGATTGATTAATTAACGAAACTAATTTGGGAAAATTAAATTCATTAAAAGTTAAGTTATGATTAAAGGATAATTAATTCAAATGGTTTGTAATTAATTTATAAATAATCAGCCGAGATTAGTGTTATTCATAAATAGTTAAATCTGATTTAAATTAATCAGATAATTAAATTAATCCTACTTATGGATGTTTAGATTTTATTGGATGGTGAATTGTTTGATATTTTCTGATATGTGATGCTTTGTGTTACATCCTGATTTATGTTGTGATCTGTAACGTAATTAATTATCTGTGATGTAATTTATTATCTGTGATATATACATGTGATCCGTGAATGAAAGATAAGCGTTATGGGTTACACCGCTTATCAACTATATTTCTGTATTTTGATCTATGATGATTGAAATGATGTGGCACTATTGCGTTAAACCCCTAGACCACACTTATACACACACCAATATGGATTTCACGAGGAAATCGATTAAGTCACAGATTTTGAAATGATTTATAAAATTGAATATTTAAATTCAAATGTTTTGGAATGGATTGGGTTTAAAGTGAAAAGCTTTTGAAAATGGAATTTCAAAGATGAAATTTATTTTGAATATCTTGATTGAGTTTTGAAATTTAAATATTTTGATTTAAATTTGGATTCAATATTTGCAGTTGAATCCTATGATCTGGAAACTAGGACTAAAAATGTTATACCAGTTTATATGGGTTAAACTAATTTAAAGATATTGATTTGGGAATTTGAATTTAAATTCAAAGGCTTTAACTCATGTAAATTTAATTGGATCTTTCTGAAATGAAAACTAATTGTTTTCCAATGATAAAAGCTTTCACTTAAATAATGAACGTCCAATTTGTGTTAAAAAGGACTTCAAGTTAAAAATGAATTTCCAAGTATGGAAATGGTTTGAAAGCTTAAGTTGAATCTTTGATTTAAAGATTAAAAGAGTTAATCAAATTTTGAAAGCTATGAGTTAAATCTTTAGTTTAAAGATTTTAAACGAGTTAATCCAATTGAAATGGAGGTTGATTTGAAATCCATAAATGGATCTTTGTGAATGGGGTGAACTTTGTGAATTAAATCTTTTGTTTAAAAGATTAAAGTGTGGAAATTGTTTAAACCACTGAAGGTTTTTGAAATAAATCTTTTGTTTAAAAGATTTGAAAATGGTAAATTGTTTAAACCATTTGAAGAAAGTTTGAATTATTAAGTTGTGACTTAATTGAAATCTCATATCCATATGTTTTAAACATTGCGCTCACTATTCGGTTTAGCCGGGAGAGGACCTTTGTGTCGTATAACCCATTCTGAATATGTGATACGTCGTTATGGATAGCATTTGAAGACCGGTGTTGAAGACCGGGTATTTGTGAAAACGATAGGATAACCTATCGATTGTCTCTGCACTGAGTTGCTCCGGTATAGAGATTCCCTAAGTGATGGGAAGTCCGATCGGGATTGTGAATACCCGGATTGCAAGGGCTTCTTCGGAAGTGCCTTCGGTTCTGTTCGAACCCGGAACAGACTTGTATGGTTACATGTTTGACACTATACTTTGAGATATAAAGCAGATTTCTTTCAAATAATTTCTGTTGGTGGCGGAGAATTTATTCTCTTAGCTTAACACCCTTCTCTGAGACGTACGAGCTCAGAGGTTATGTAGTTGAAGGTTATCAGCAATATACTCCCAATTTGGTAGTGTGGCATGCTGAGTGCTGTTGTGTGTTGATGATCAATGTTTGATCATTTGTGATATGATCATTTGTTTGATCATTTATCTTTGTGATCATTACTTTGATCATTTGTTGACCCAAAGCATGGCTTTGTACCAAAGCGTAGCTTTGTGGACGAGACTGCATCAGGACCTCACACCCCGGAAATGGTCAAAACAGGAAAGATGCGACAAGGTTATGAGGGTCGCGCCCTTTAGGGTGTGTCATTCCCTTCTGGTAAAGGGTGGTATTAGGTATGGAGCCCTGATATTTAACCTATGTGGTAGCTCCAATCTCATTTACTGTGTGGTTGTTGCTTAGAGGCGCCTCGGATAAAGGTCCCAAAGGACCGGGGAATGGCTTGCTCGAGTAGTAGTTACCTAGTTACAGAGGTAACCCGGCCTTGTGTTGGCAGAGATCCGGTTAGGTTCTCGGGACGTCCCGCCAGAGGCGATCCCATGTGGCAGTAGGAAGTTCCTTAGCCTGACCATTTGTTGGAAAATCCAATCAAAACAATACGAGCCTTGTACGGTTTTAGTTGTATTACCTGCCATCTACTTATGGTGGCGCCCCACTGTTTGGATGGTAGCTATAGTAGGCATAGTTCGGAATGTCTATGCTGGCTAAGATTAATATTCTACTTTCGAAATGTTTTCTGCACTGTGCACTTATAATAATAATATCAAAGAACTTTCTACGTATCAAGCATGTTTGACTATCATAAGAAGAAATCTCCTCCAATTCTGCGTTTGCATTGTGTGTGTGGCGGGAGGTCTTATGGTAGTTTCATTTTCTAAAAGCATTGCGAATTTACTTAAGAATTCTCTTGTTGTTTTATTTAAAAGCTTAACTATTTTTGTTACTCATACCAGTCCCATGACTGACTCGGAGTTTATTGTTCCTTTCCTAAACTCTGGGTGCTCACTATTTTCCACACGAGCAGTCTAGAGTTGGGTTTTTCAGATAATTAGGTTTGGTAGATGATCTGAGGTTAGTTCAGTCTTTGGATATGGACAAGACTTGCTTGTCTTAGTGTTTTGGATGATGGTTCGAGCTGCTATTGGAGTTCTCTCTTGAAGATTATATTTGAGTTATCTGTTCCGCTGCTGGTGTTAGCTATTTTCCTTTCCGCTGCTATTTTATTGTATCATATCTCTGATGTATATTGATATCTATTGTATCATCTGTTGTACCAGGATGTTGTATCAGATGTTGTATATTGATATTCATTATTTCTTCCGCTGTGTTTGTTTACTTAATGGTGTTATAAGCTCCGGCGACTCGGATTTGAACGGTCGGATCTACGGCATTCGAGTACGATGTAAAGTATGGATGTCGATTTTCGAACGGACAAAATCCGCTTCGTTACATATATGGTTTGAATTGATTATGAAATTTTGATATCAATTATGAATTGATTTTGGAAATGTAAAAGAACCATCAGGTGTGAAATAAGCATTTGGTAGTTAAAGAGACCGAGATCAGATATTTGTCATATTCTCTGCCAATACCAAAAACCACTTTAACAACTGTGTACGTGGTGGATATTCCAGAATGAAGTAGGATGGTTCGATGAACGATTCTGTATGAGGTATTTACGTAGCCCTAACTCCCACGAGTCAGCTTGATATGGCTAAAATAGGAGCTATATCGGGCCAAGTGAGGTCGCTCCTCCTATTGGGGAAATTTCTTCGATACCATATTAAGACTTTGTGGTTGATTTGGTGGCCACCACTCGATTTGATTATGGGAATGTTTTCTGAGGTAGGCGGTAGTAGCTGTTATGCGTTACCACCATTCCGGGAGTGCAAATTGTAGAATCCTATCCTAGCATTGCCTTAAGTGCCTCGTCACATGCCTTATCGCACCCACTTCGAGTTTGTTTTGTACCGTACCTATGGAGTGCCCTCTTGGTAAACCATCAGTATTGTATAGACTATGCGAATATATAAAACATGTTAAGGGGGATATTTACCTTAATGCTATTTTAATAATTTACTGTAGACACTATTATAATAGCGTATTGTATTATGTATGTAGATAGTTTAACGGATCATTAACATCTCTTAAGTTATTACACGCACGTTGACACTAGATAGGAGATGTCAAACCCCGTAAATTTCTCCGAAGCCATTACACTCATATTTATTTGCTGTTGATTTAACTTAAATAAGATCTTTCGGTTCTAACTTGAGTGTTTTGTCTTTTCATTGCGCTCGGGTCAGTCTGAGCTTTTTAGTGTATTAAAGACCTTATTTATGGAGGATGAAGATGAAGATTTTGTACTATTATTATTTATTATATTTAGCCCTCCACATTATGTTATTCTACTACATTATTTATTTATTCCTGCTGTATGTACTCTGATCTATATTGTAAAAGTGTAATAAAATGTATTTGAAAAATAGCTTCATGAACTGTTTATTTGATTATTATATTTTGTCATTCCGCTGTGAGATTCTTTGTTCTGTTTTATTTCCTTTCTCTTCTTTTTCTTATTTACCCCATAACAATCCTCCATTTTAATTGGTTTGAGTTGACATATGTGGATTTATTGTTGATTTTAAACTGGCCAAAAAGGTGGGTTGTTACAAACAGTCTATTCTAAATCATAATTTGGAAATTTTTGTTTCAATATATATGTACCAAAACTCAAAGCCATACACAGCGATAAATTTTGTGAGTGTAATCTAAATAACTATAACACATTGAATGATGAATCTGTTATGTTAGTTTTATCAATGCAGCTTATACTCCAACTGAATTGATTTCTTCCTGAAGTCACTCTGCAGCTGATGCATCACTAAAATTAGTAACTTCACTTTGATGCGCGAGATTTACCATTAGACATTCTAATATGTTGTGTCTGTTTATTTTGGTTAATTTTTTTCAATCCTTTGTTATTGATTTTTTCTTTGGATCATAACCAAGTCCATTTTACCAACAATAATTTCTAGAAGAAATTCCTTTATTATGATGTCAATATATCTTGAAAGAACAATTTATTGTCAGTGTAATCGAATAGGTATTACATAAAAACTAACTTGGTTTTAGTTTATGATAATTATGTTTCGGACATTAATTAGTCACCCAGTGATGTTCATTCCCAAACTCGTTTGGGGCAATTCATACAAGAACCCTCAAATATAATTATTACGTATAGTCTTTCGACTCGCACAACCTGCTAACTCATTGGCCTAGGATATGTTAAGGTCACACATAAACCCTTATCTTTTATCATTTTGTAAACAATTCTTTAAACAAAAATAATTTTAACCTTGTGTGCTACCCTTAAGTATATGACCTTACAGAAAGAAGTTAGGCCAATTTCACTCATCATTATCGTACTTTGTTTAAAAAAGTTTGATTACTTCTTATCGGAACATCGTTATATACCATAAAGAGGAGTGACTTTTGAAATTGAATCTTTATTCAATTCTTTTATACGTACATTCAGAACTCTTTCTAACATACTAACTTATTCGATCAAATCGAATCATTTCTACTACGTGTAATTTCATTTACTTCCATTTTATATTATAAACTTATCATAGATATACAACATGTGTATCATAACATTTGTTCATGTTTGTGATAACTCATCAATGAATACAATGAAGTACATGGAACTGTTTTGGTATCAATAGACTTTCGATTGCATACATCCAATCAACCCAAATGGTTCATCAACTCTAATGATGCTCCCACTGAGTGTGTGTTTCGCCCTCAGTTGTCTGAGATATAATTCACTGGTTCCATATTATTTATAATCATATAATTAAACAATTATTTCTCAAAACTATGGCATAGTCTATAATTCCAAATTATTTGCAAATAATTTGAGATACTTAGTTATTTTTCAACGCATCACCATTGTTTTAAAAACAAATATCACTATTATAGTTTTATTTTGTAATGAATATTCATAATATTCAATTTGAATAAAAATATGTTATTTTCAGTCAACAGGTTAAAACAATTATTATTTCATAAATAATATTTGGTATAATTTATGAAAATAATTTTCATAACTTGATGCAACCAATAAGTGGTATATGGAATTTTCCCACTATTTCTGCAATTGCTATAACAGCGTACGAAATATGAAGGTCTATTCAACCATTAAATATAGGCTATTTATTCCATTAACTATAACCATTTTACAGTTGAGAGTTTTCAGATCAAATATCTTGAACTAAAAAGATAAATTTTATGGAAAACAATTTTCTGTATAGTAAGTGCATTTTAGAATAAAAGTCATATTTCTCATTCAAACGTTAAGTATGAATTATTATTTTACAGTTCTCATTTTCGATGTTTCCTTTTGAAGTAAAAGTGAACATTCACTCTCTTCATCCCAACCTTACCTTAAGTTACATCTACCTTTGTACATTAGCTTTCCTTTCCAAAATGATAAAATGATTCAAAGGAATTCTTTTCTATAATCAACCATATTGAATACATGATCTTGCACTATGATTTATTTTCTTATTCCAAATGAACCAATTTCATCAAAGTTTCATACATTAGGAATAACGACTTTTCAACATACAACCTTTATATGTGATTGAACATGGATCAAATATCCGTTTCCTTTTATTGTTTACGAGTTCAAAACTCAAAAGACAATACATAGTCTTTGGAAAATAAAGACATAAGAGACCAATTATGAATGTAGCTAGCAGTTTTAAAATTAGGCGCATGCATGCATGTTGAAATAATAACAAGCAGGAAATATTTGTTAGTAAGAATATTTTATATTTCTTTTGTCAATCTTTAGTTCAGTCTTAATGATAAACACTTTATCAATTAAATTACTTACACAAATTTATCAATATAGATTATTATAACTTTACATAGCAAATGTTCTTACTATATTAGAAAGGTTAGATGTTACCTTTTCATTTTTCTAATAATTTCCCACTGGATTTTTCTATTTATCAAAACCCAAGAAAAATGTAGAAATCATTTGATTTCTCTAGCGGGTGTTAGGACTCGCTTGCCTTGGGATTCTGACCATGAGGAATATCAACAAATCATAGGTCGGCAAGCGATGGATAACACTTTACTAGTGTATTAAATAAACTCCTAACTCATGGTCTTCGTCTCAATCTCATATTGACCTTGAGGAATATCAACAAATCGAAAGAGGTTATTCACTCATACCCACCATCTCACGACGGCCTAAGTATAAAGCACGTGTCTTAAATAATACAAAAAAATATGTGTAGGTATCTTACCTCGTCCGGTCAATATACTAATAGTGCTACACATAATATCTCTAGCTTGAGGAATATCAACAACTAGATAGTATGCAAGAAATCTATTAATATATAAATGGTGGAGGACAACTTTATATTATAGATTCACAATCTTTATGCAACGATCCACTATTTTGAACCATTCAAATCGACAATAAACCATACATGTCAGACTTGAATTGTTTAAAACAACAAATTGTTATTTATATTTGGAAAAACTTAGCATATGCAGAAAATAAATCAAACATATAATCACAGACATAGAGTAATACAACAATGCACGGCGGAATAGATAAATAGTAGTTCATGAAGCTACTACTAAAACAACAGAGGCCAAGACAAAAGACAACAGAAGTCCAAATACACAGTAGTCTCTGATACATATGCAAAATAACAAGTCTAAATAGAAATAACCAAATGACTGAAATAATAAAATAACTGGAAAGCTGAATAGATAAGATATATCTCCAAGCCAAGCTCCAAGCTTCAAACATTGAGTCTCAAATGTTGTAATACTCAGTCTGACCTGAGCATAAAGAAAAACACAAAACACTCGAGTCAGGATTAAAAATCTTATGCAAGTAAATCAACTCAAGTGAAATGTGCAAATGAAATGAAATGACTTAAAGAATGTATGGGATTTCATCCTTTAAGGATCCGTAGAACTATCTACATACATAATACAATACGCTACATAAATAATGTCTACGGTAAAGTAAAAAATTAAAGTAGCGTTAAGGAGTTACGCAAATCCCCCTTAACACATTTTATATATTCTCATAGTCTATACAAAACCATAAGCTCCACCAAACCGGTGGTTTACCCAAAGGAACTCTATAGGTAGGTACAAAACAAACTCGTGGAAGGTGTGATAGGGCATGTGACAAGGCACGCGAGGCAATGCCCAAGGTAGGATACTACCGTTTTGCAGATCCAGACTGGTGGTAACGCATAGCAGCTACTACCGCCCACCTTGAGACACACTCCCAAATCGAAGGTGCACCTAATCAAATCTCAAAGTAATATAATGGAATCGAAGAAATGTTCCCGATAGGAGACGCGGCCTCACTTGGCTCGGCATGGCTCCTGTTTTAGCCACATCAAGCTGACTTGGAGGAGTCGGGGCTACGTCAATACCTTATACAGAATCATTGTCAAACCATCCTACTTCGTTCTAGAATCTCCACCACGTGCACATTTGTTAAAGTGGTTTTGGGTATTTGCAGAGAGTATGACAATATCTAATCCCGGTCTCATTAATAACCAAACGCTTATTTCACACCGTAGTCAATGCATTTCAAACAGTTAATACTCGTATCAAAATATCAAATTCACTTCAAAATCATATCACTTTTGAAATTTTATCCACTTCAAAAAAAATCGTATTCATTTTAAAAATCATAACCACAAAATGAGTTAAACCATCATATCAAAATATCCGCGTTTTAAATCAATTAAATCTAAATCATAATAATTCTAACATTTAGCATTTTGAATATTGAAAGTAGTGTATATATTGTAATAGTTGTTGTTTGCGCCAAAATTGGTCACAAACCCCAAATACCGTGAAAGCACCAGTGTATGAACACAAACCAATGATATTCAAGCACAAATACCAAATCTCAACAAATATCAAACAGAAATTCAAAAATAGTGAACAAAGACACAAGATTTATAGTGGTTCGGCTATCTCCGGCCTACGTCCACTTCTAAGTTTTTATCCTTTTATTGATTATCCTTGCTGGTTACAGATGATTACAGCAGTAATAATGAAGAATTTCGAGTACAATAGTTGTATTGAAGTATAGAAATGAATCCGGCAGAGTCTGGACGTCCAACAGCCAAAAGATCCTTTTTCTGTAGGCTCTGGGTCTCTATTTATAGGCGTAGGAGACTGAGATCACGCTCAAACTTCGGGAGACTTCTTCTGGCATGTGAGTGGGCCCACGCGATCGACCCCACCAAGTTTCGACTCGATCTATGATCGACACGAAGTGATTTCGTATCCATCAAAAAAAGATCCAATCGAGATGAAACTTGGCAGGAACATTCCTTACCTTGTATGCAAGCTGCTGTGAAAATTTCGTTGCATTTGGATCAACGGTTTGGGAGATATGATCGATACGAGATTAAGGCTCTTTGTGTTCTGCCTGGTTCGAATCCATGCTTCGTATCCATTGTCTTCGACTCGATCAAGAGCATGTGCGCATCAATGACGTGGGGCGATAAGCCAGGGGAGATCCATGTTATTCGTCGATTTGACTGCTTCCTTCCTAGAGACGTGGTCTTGCATCCATGTTTTATTCTCGTTCATATCCATAATTTCGCAACGGCGTGATCGTATCCATCGTTTCGTGTCCTTCTTCGTATTGATTCCAGGAGTTCATCCCGTATCGATTCCATGTGCTGATCGATTCGAAATGAACATAGGGGGAATCGATACGAAGTGATCGTGAAGGATGGATACGAACGAGACCTCACCTAATGGATACGAACGAGGCTCTTACCTGATGGATACGAAGGAGACCTGTACCCATGCTGGTCGATACGAAACGTATCGGTTTGAACAAACCTCCGAATGCTTGCCTACCAACTTGGGTATGTTGTCATCGAGTCGAAATCCACCTAGCCTTCTTTTCCGATCGATACGAAATAATCGAGCCGTGTCCATGCCGATTAATATGAAACGTATCGATTTGAAGTTCACCATTATGCCTTGCCTTTGATCGATACGAACCATCGATTCGAAACATCATCTTCCTGATCGATGCGAAATGCATCGATACGAACCTATCCCCGATCGATGCGAACTGCATCGATGCGAACACCATCCTGATCGATGCGAAATGCATCGATACGAACCGTTCCTTGCACACCATAATCCATCCATATCTCCTTCATACGAACTCCGATTAATCTGAAATTTGAAATATAGTCTCTCTTAGTCCTTATCATCATCTCCAATCAATTCCGTCCCGATCGGAGCTCAACTACATTTTGACGACATCGATTGCGGCCTTGATTCCAATCGATCTCCGATCCCAATATTCATTATTCCTTGCCAATTTGTTGATACTCCAGCCTTGACCAAAAGGTGGGATAACATTTGCCCCCCAAAACATGCCTTGTGGTAAGAAGGCGTGTTTTGAATGGTTCCGAATCTGATATCCAAAGTCCATAGCCAATTCCAATTCCATGCGAACTCGACAACCGAGTCGTAATCCATCCTTATCCAAGAGCCAATAACCGAATCCAGGACCTTTCCGGGTCGGTATCCAAATCTGTAACCTCTCTGGGCTCTTGCCGAGCGCAATCCACACTTGATGACCATGGTCTAGTGTCCCTGGACGTTGTACAATGCCATGGCTTATGTCCTAAGCTGAATCCTGGTCTCTCCGGATCCTTGTTGAGCATTGTCCATACTCAACGACCTGAAACAATAATCGATAATATAAGGCCTAAGTCCTTGGCCAAATCCTGGTCTCTCCGGACCCTTGTCGAGCATATTTCATACTCGATGACCTGAAAATAACAATTGATAATATAGGGCCTAAGTCCTAGGTCGAATCCTGGTCTCTTCGGACCCTTGTCGAGCATAGTCCATACTCGACGACCTGAATGAGTCAATTTACCACATTCGGGCAAAGTGACTCACCCCTTGCCAGGCATAATCCATACTCGACGATCGTTTATCAAAAACCAGATAAAAATCCAATCAAAATCCAATCCAAAATCCGAATTAAAACCAGAAAATCAGAAATCCAGACCAGCATCCAAAACCGAATACAATCATCCAAAGGAAAACCCAAATCAGAAAGCAAACAAAACTAGGAGTTCAATCCAAACTCCAAAACCAAACAAAAAAAACCAAGTGTCCAATCCAAAACAAAAAACAAATTTCACAAACCATAGAATCGCGGTTTATCATCATTCAGAACATGCCTAGGGGCTATCTCTGTCCCCGTACATGTGTAAATGACTTTGTCGTTTGCCAGTAGCTTGTTACTTATTCCATATTATCCTGGTCAGTGGATAATCAATCGACCGTCATTCCTGGGCCTCACATCGTCGTGGTGTGAGGTAGTTGGTGGTTGCTCCTATTCCACCACTGCATTCCGATTTCCGACATATTGTCGCAACTGACCATTCCTTACATGCTCCTCAATTATATCCTTTAAGTTCCTGCAGCTTTTGGTATCATGTCCATCTAAATCATGGAAGAGGCAGTGCCTTCCTGATGTCCTCTCCCGTTCTGATGGTTCTCTCCTAGCCGGCCTTCCGTAGGGAAGGCGATTCCAGGTATCCAGGTATATCCGCTCCAGCGTCTCATTCAATCCTGTGTATGCAGAAAACTTTGGATCCTTCCATCGCTTCCTATTTTTTCCAGAATCATCGTCCAACTTCCTTTTTCCTTTGTCTTTATCCGAACCTTTGCTTGATGGTCCTCCACCCTCAGTTGCATTCACCTCTTTCAACTTTAAATCTGCACATGCATCCTCTTGTCGGAGGAACCTCTCAGCTTTGTGAAAGAATTCCCCGAGATCCAGTGGTGGGTCTCGTATCAAAGATACCTTGAAATCCGAATCCTCCCTGACTCCTGATACTACCGTCATTAAAACCATCGATGGATCGGGCCGATCCACCGAAGCAATCGCCGCATTGAATCGAGTTAGAAAAGCTCTAAGCGATTCATCCATCCTTTGCTTTACCGATGTCAATGTCATCACGTTCTTCGGTCTCTTGATATAAACCCGAAACTACCCCAAGAACTTATCCACCAATTCCCCCCAAGTCCTGATAGATCCTTCTCCCTGCTGCCTAAACCACATTGCAGCTAAGTCCGTCAAGTACAAAGGGAAGCATCGGGCCATCACTCCCTCCGATGCCCCCAGCACCTCCATGTGTCTGATGTACCTCATCAAGTGATCAGTTGGGTCTTCCTTGCCATCATATACCTCCACGCTAGGTAACTTAAACTTAGGTGGATTCTGAGCCATCCTTATTTCCCGTGCGAGCGGACTCATGTTCACTCCTTCCAAGTCTCTGTTGGTCAAACCACCTCGCACAGTTTTCCTGATGATCTCCTCTAATCCAGTATTGTCTGTCAGGGGTTGCCCCCATGCCCTCGAGGGAACTTCGGCACATATTCTTCATATGGCTCACTAGCAGCAACATTAGCTCTGGCCTGTTGAACACCTTCCAAAGGTCCTCCTGTGTTGGATCCCGTGGGCCTGCCCTCAAGCCCTTGTTGATTGCTTTCTAGCTCTGTATCCTGTCCTTCATTGGGTTCCACAACCCTAGTCTCTTGTCCTGCATCCACAGCCGCTGTAGCTGTTCCTAAGTTCGTCATCCCTGCAGCTCTCATCTGCTCAAAGAAAGTCTGCATCATCTCCTGTTGACTCTTCAACAACTTCTCTTGCAGTGAATTTGTTATAGCTTCCATTTCGTCTCTGGTGATGTAGATGGAATCTTGCCCTTCTCCAGCTCCGAAGGATGCTTCTTGGCTTCCTCCTTGTTGGCTTCTCTCAGCCCTTTGCCTTCTACTATTTTGCCTAGTCATTGTTTCCAAGTCAAGACTCCTCAAACTCTTCAAATATGAACTTCAAATCCGATGTAGCGGGTGCTAGTCGTTCTCAGTGAAAGCACCAAAGTGTTTGCGCCAAAATTGGTCACAAACCCCAAATACGGTGAAAGCACCAGTGTATGAACACAAACCAATGATATTCAAGCACAAATATCAGATCTCAACAAATATCAAATAGCAATTCAAAAATAGTGAACAAAGACACAATATTTATAGTGGTTCGGCTATCTTCGGCCTACGTCCACTTCTAAGTTTTTATCCTTTTATTGATTATCCTTGTTGGTTACCGATGATTACAGCAGTAATAATGAAGAATTTCGAGTACAATGGTTGTATTGAAGTATAGAAATGAATCCGGTAGAGTCTGAACGTCCAACAGCCAAAAGATCCTTTTTCTGTAGGCTCTAGGGCTCTATTTATAGGCGTAGGAGGCTGAGATCACGCTCAAACTTTGGGAGACTTCTTCTGGCATGTGAGTGGGCCCACGCGACCGACCCCACCAAGTTTCGACTCGATCTGTGATCGATACGAAGTGATTTCGTATCCATCAAAAAATGATCCAAACAAGCTGAAACTTGGCAGGAACATTCCTTACCTTGTATGCAAGTTGCTATGAAAATTTCGTTGAATTTGGATCAACGGTTTGGGAGATATGATCGATACGAGATTAAGGCTCCGTGTGTTCTGCCTGGTTCGAATCCATGCTTCGTATCCATCGTCTTCGACTCGATCAAGAGCATGTGCGCATCGATGACGTAGGGCGATAAGCCAGGGGAGATCCATGTTATTCGTCGATTTGACTGCTTCCTTCCTAGAGACGTGGTCTTGCATCCATGTTTTTATTCGCAACGGCATGATCGTATCCATCGATTCGTGTCCTTCTTCGTATTGATTCCAGGAGTTCATCCCGTATCGATTCCATGTGCTGATCGATTCGAAATGAACATGGGGGGCATCGATACGAAGTGGTCGTGAAGGATGGATACGGACGAGACCTCACCTAATGGATACGAACGAGGCTCTTACCTGATGGATACGAAGGAGACCTGTACCCATGCTGATCGATATGAAACGTATCGGTTTGAACAAACCTCTGAATGCTTGCCTACCAACCTGGGTATGTTGTCATCGAGTTGAAATCCACCTAGCCTTCTTTTCCGATCGATACGAAACAATCGAGCCGTGTCCATGCCGATCGATACGAAACGTATCGATTCGAAGTTCACCACTATGCCTTTCCTCTGATCAATTCGAACCATCGATTCGAAACATCATCTTCCTGATCGATGCGAAATGCATCGATACGAACCTATCCCCGATCGATGCGAACTGCATCAATGCGAACACCATCCTGATTGGTGCGAAATGCATCGATACGAACCATTCCTTGCACCTTGTAATCCATCCATATCTCCTTCATACGAACTCTGATTAATCTAAAATTTGAAACATAGCCTCTCCTAGTCCTTATCATCATCTCCAATCAATTCCGTCCCGATCGGAGCTCAACCAAATTTTGACGACATCGATTGCGGCCTTGATTCCAATCAATCTCCAATCCCGATATCCATCATTCCTTGCCAATTTGTTGATATTCCAGCCTTAACCAAAAGTTGGGATAACAGTTGTACATTTAAAATAGTTTATATTCTAAAAGTATGTTATAGATTGAAATAGTTTATATGTTAGAAATAGTTTATATATTAAAATAGGTTATAGATTGAAATAGTATATATATTAGAAATAGTGTATATATTAAAATGGGTTATATATTGAAATAAATATATTAATTTAAACATTTTAAACATAATATATTTTATTTTTATTAAATTTTATTAAATTAAATCTTATACTATGAAAAAAAAAGTAAATAAAGTCATAAGTAAAACCTTAAAATTTACATTTTAAAATATAAACTTCTAAATTTAGAATTCTTAAAACATAAAATTTTAAAATCAAAATTTTACATATATGTTTTAAAATAAAATATTTATATAAAATTTAAAAATCATTTTCCTTTTTTTCCAAACACATCTTTCCAAAATTTTAGAAATCACTTTAAAAAAACAGACCAATGGTGTCTGTATATATTTTTTTATCCTTGGGCCAAGTGATACAGATATTTAACATTTCAATCCGCAATAATTTAAAATTTATAGGTATATATCATTTCAAACCACAATCTCAAATTTTCAAAATCAATAAAAATCGCTTGGGTTTACCATTTTAACCCATAACGATTTTTTCCTATTCTAAATGATCATTCGGTTATGTATCATTTCAACCCACATGGAATTCCTAAAACTAAGGAAACTTGTAGCATGATTTACATAAAATAAATAATATAACACAAAATCATACATAACAATTTACATAAAATGGTACATAACTTACATAATGAATCACGTAACACATTACTTACATAACCAATTACATACAATAACAAATAATTACATAAAAACTACATAACATAGCATATATGCATATTTAACATGGAAGGTGACATGAGATTCCTACCATAACATAACCCAATATGCAACCATTTTTAACATAGCAATTTAGGTAATTTCTAACATAAAAAATATACGCATATAAATTTTATTTTCTTTTTTTAATTTTTTTTTCTTTTTTTTCTTTTTCTTTTTTCATTTCACACATAAATTTCACATAACATACTAATGACAATTTGCGTCACAAAATTGTCAACCTTTAAATCAATATAACATTTTCCCTTTTTTCTTTTCCAACATAGCAATTTAATATTAACATCATGAAGCATATTAATAACCATATCGCATCTATTTTTTATTTTTATAAATAAACAACATAGTATCAATAACAATAATCATGTTAAGATAATAAGGGAACATAGGTGAACATATGTCATATCAAATCATAACCAAACTATGCAAAATTTCTTAACTATTGCAACATTTCAATAACATATCAATTGAAATTCATTCACTTAGCCTAAGATTACAAGTCGTGAGTGAATAGCTCACCTTTCGAGGCTAAGAAATGTTTGACAAAACAAAGCTATGAAATTTGAATCTTAATGCCGAAGAAACGCAAGCTAGAATCAATGGATCACCAAAATAGAAATATGTAGCCTTTGATTTTTTATGAAATAGAAGTGAAAGGAGACAAAAAGGGCTCGGCCTAGGGTAGGAAAAGAGGGGTAGTGTTTTGGCTATAGGTGGTGATTGTTGACCGAAAGAAGGAGGAGAAGATGAGGGCTGGATGGTGGAAGAGATAGCAGTACAAGGAGGAGGAAGGAAGGATTGAAGGAGAGGAGGAAAGAGTTTCGATTTGTGATGTTTTGGAGATTTGAGATCTAGAACTTTCTGTAAATTTTGAGAGGAAGAAGGAAGTGTGTTGAGAAAGTTTCCTGAAGAGAAAATTATGTACGTTCAAATTAGTCAGAAGGAAACAAATGGATGTAGGCATAGGAATAGACACAAATCTCTTGGTATGGTTAGAGTCTCTTGGTTAACCAAGGCCCATTAAACCAAACTCATAAGGACTTATCTAAATTTCACAGCTAAACACCACAAACTTATGTCAGTTTTTCACAAAAATTCTAATATTTAGATCAATAGGAATTTGATTTTCATGAAACGAAAAATGGAGAAAAGATCAGAATTCAGTCTAGTATCATAAAAAAAGAACAAAATTTTAAAATTCAAATTCAAAATTTTCAACCAAAGGTCAAATTTTGACTAAGCTTGACCAAAATTTAAAATTTTAGAAAATTTTCTATTTCATTGAATTTGAAAAAATATATTACTCAATGTTCCAAAATTTGTTCCTTAATTAAAACCTTTAAATTTATTTAAATTCAAATAATAATATATTTTAAGATTGACTGAATTGAACCTCCATTTTATAAACATTGGTTTGTCTTTATTCAAATGTTCATTATTTTCAATTCAACATATGTTGCGTTTTCTTGACTGAATCAATTACCATTTGTTTCTCTTTACCTTAATTAAAAGATTTAATTCTAATTAATTCAATATTAAATTTCCAATTGAATGTTGGTTACACACTAATCACTTTATTTTCATTAAATAATTCAAACACGGTATTATCCTTTTATTTTGATTTACATGTTCTTTATATTACATCGAATTTCTCTTTCAATTAAAATACATGTTTCCTTTTTTATTTCCTCAACTTCCTCTTTTATTTTAATTTAAAGATACGTTTCTATTATTATGTCCATTAGCTACAATTAATGTTCTCTTTCCTTTTATTTGAAAGATTTCAGTTACATTTACCATTAATTACAGAATAAATTCCAAAGCGGATTAATCAATCGGATGAGGAATAAATCAATTGTTACAACTTAGTAATTTATATTTATTAGTTAATTGTTTACACAAGAAGTGTAAATCTAGTTACCAAATAATTGATTTCTTGTTATATGCTAACATATTTAGAATATTGTTTACCTCATTCTTTAATAACATTTATTGTTACATTTGATTGAAATTACATTAATACGGTTGTCAATTACATTCAATTAAATTGTATTCTAATACACGTTACCACCTTCCATTTCATTAAAGATTGGTTGTTTTAGAATTTTATCTAAGATCATCTTTTATATTCTAACAAATTTATTATTATTATTTTACAGTACTAATTGAAAATTCTTTATTTCTAACCATCTTCTAGCCAAAAATTATAATTAATATTTTTAAAATTTGTTCAAATTTACAAGTCGTTACACTTTAATATATTATATTGAGTGATATTGACTTATGGAATAATGTATTTCTTATAACCCTCACGATTCCAGTGTCAAAAACATCATAAATTATGTTTTACGTACTATATGCATTTATTTATCCCTTAATTCTACTTGGGTTTTGTAAAGTCCCATTTCTTCGGCCCTTGGAAATCGACACTAATACGTACTTGGTATTCATGTGCTGCAAATCCGAGCGTCGGAGACCCGATTCCTTAAGGGTAAAAAGAAAAGAAGACAGAACGGAATCATACACGAATGGAATAACAAATATTGTTTCATTATATAAAATCTTTACATTGGAAATTTTAAATACATTTATCAGAGTTAAACATGGATAGTTGTAAATCTCTACCTGTACAAATGCGGAACAAAATGGCACACAAGAATGGTGGAAAAAGATATAATAGTCTATTGAAGAATCTTCTATATCCATGCTCCAAACTCTTCCAAATTGCTCCAAACTAAACCTGACTACTAGGGTGTTCGGAAAAATAAGGCACCCTAAGTTTAAGGAAAGGGAAAGAAACTCCGGATTTGTCATGGAACTTGTGAGAAACCTAATATATGAGTGTTTGAAAACAAAAGGTATCTCATAAGACTAAGCCGCATATAAACATGAAACGGGTTTTTACCTTATGATAACCAAAACATTTTTATGTGAAATCCATTGATATTATTTCTATTGACTTTCTTCGAAAAACGATTTTCAAATAAACAAATTAAAATAACCAAAATTGTTACATTGGTTAAATTTGATGACATAATAGGTTTACAAGTAAATCCGAATGCACTTATTGGAGAATGAATTCCATACAATGATAAGGTAAGGGACTACCTTCGGTATGTTACACCTCTAGAGGGACGTACCTAGGGTCCAAATACTGGGCACCTAAACCAATACAGTACCGGCCTACCACTTCCTTCATAGTACCGAATATATCATCACCATGGTCATTCCCGACCTATCCAAGGGCCCTCTTGGCATATACACCATGCTCGACATATATAGAGTAATCTAGAAAGGTGATGACATCTCCTAATGGGTGCGACCCACATAGCCCTACTACTTTTACCCTGTTTTTGTCATTTTCGAGGCACGAGGCTTAAGGCAACATTTACCTTTCATTGCACACATTTCACTATGAATGCCACATTCTCATTCCACAATCACACAATTGATTTCTACGAACATATAACTCTTGATCTTTTAAGTCTCAAGAAAGGGTGTCAAGCTAAGAGAAGTTGCCTTCTCCGCCACAAAAAAAAATGATACATTTATAGAGATCAATCATTGTGATCTTAAAATGCAACGTTAGATATTCATCCATACAAGTTGTTCAGGAACAGGACAAAGCGAAGGAATTCTCCTACCACATCCTGTCGGGATCATCCCTGTGAATAGTAGAGAGCAACCCTGGGATCGAAGATCAAATGAAGATACTACTGCCATATATATATATATATATATATATATATATATATATATATAATATGGAAAATTTCCCCCGAGGGTCAGTGACAAGTAGCCCTTCATTTTATTTGTCATCTTTCTAGGTCTTCACTTCGAACATGTAAATTGGTTCGAAGTGGTTTTGGGATAAGAATCACTCAAATCCGACCCAGGTTCCTTCAAACCAATCTGATAAAAAATGTTAGTTAGATGCTTATCATTTGATTAATTACTTTCTCTTTATCAAAAACATCTTCTAGAGATATATATCTTTTAAACATTACTTTTCGACATATGCGGAATCATTAAACCACTCTTTAACTTTGGAAATACCAAATCATTTTCATAAGTCATATTGAAAACCCTTTTTCTAAGTTAAAAAGGGTCGATAGAAATTGTACTAATTCTACTCAACATCAATTTCCATATTCAAATTTTACTATCTGTCGAATAACGGTGAAATCGCCTTTTAAATTCATAAGGATGGTACGAGTTTCCTTCTTGGAATTTAATACCAAGTGTAAGAATATTATCTCTATACAATCCAAGTTGTATCAAATCAAATTTAAAAATTGAATCTTTCATACTTGCTTCATGTCCGACATTTCGACCTTATCTATTCCACACCCAAGAACGAGGCAAGATAAGCCAGGGCAATAGTAGTTCTGAACATCTCCTTAGTTTAAGCACCTCACATTCGAATCTCACGAATAGAAAATCTAGTCTACTCATCGGCTTTTAGAGCCAAGATTAAATCACTTGATTATAACAGCTTTTCTTTAAATCATTTATTTAAAATCCTTTAAAATAAATTATAAAACCTTCAAATTATCTTTAAAATGCTTAATTGTTTATTTAAAAATATTTGTAAAAGATTTGGGAAAGAATACTTAAGTTTAAAGCCATATTTTAAAAGTTATTAAAAGTGATGCGAATTGTGCTTTTAAAGCTTATTTGATCAAAACAACTTTCGATTATTTAGAAATCCATTTTTATAACTCAGATCTCTTTTAAAACATTTTAAAATATTTATATAACTTATTCCATATTTTTAAAGAATTTAAAATATCAATTTTAAAGAACTTATCATTTTGGTTTTCGAACTGCCAAAGCGCGATTATTTTGAAAACTTGATTTGCTCATATTTCAAAATCTACTGGATGAAATGTCAAACATTTTCTTTTGTTTGAAAACTATGATAATAAGAGTTTGGAAAATTCTTATTACAAAGACTTCCGACTTGAATCCATCGTGTAAATGAATTTTACTTTCTACGGCGCAAAATCGCGAGCAGCCGTTACGCGACGCGCCTATTTTAACTCAATTTTTATATTCTTTCCAAAAAAAATTTAAAAACACTTTTAAATATTTATAAAACATTTCTAAATCATTTTGATCCATTTTAAAGAGGTTTAACAATCTCATACACACCATTTCATTTATTAAAGGAAAGTGATTCACTTTGTTATATTCAACATATATTGACATGAATCATTTCAACATCAAATAAACATATAATCAACATCCAAACTTGATGATAAAATATACTAAACAACTATAGGAATAATAACACATTTATATGTATAGAGTTTCTCACCATTTCAAACCAAACTTTCTACCAACATTCAATCAAATCAACACTTCACTAATACACCACCTAAACAACTCCCCCTTGCCTATTTGCTGTCAGCCCTAGATTTCCTTCACCCCTAATGCTCGCGGACAATGATGATAGAGGTGGTGGCCGAAAGTATAGAAGATAAGTGGTAAAGATTCGACCTTGGCACAAAACTAGACCCGAAAATAGGTCATTTTCTCTCGGCTTTTTAACCATGTTGCTTCTAAAATTTGGAAATGTTATCAAAAGGAAAGTTCTAGAAAATTCTCTCCTCTTGCATTTGAAAAATAGAATTACTAAATTTCGAGTTGTTTTGAGGGAGATATGGTTAAAAGTAGAAGAGGCATTCTCGGATTCACAAGAAAACCAAGCCCGAAAATAGGTCGTCTTCTAACTTGTTTTTGGACATGTTTCTCAAGGAATTTTGAAATTTTTTCAAATGGAAAGCTCTTACAAATTCATTTATCTACAATTTGAATAAAACAAACACTTAATTACAATTTATTTTGAGGGAGATACGATCGAAAGAAAATGAGATATTATCGGGCCTAAAATCAGGGCCCGAAAATACACCGCAAAGAAATGAGATTTTGATATTGCTAAGCTTAAAAATGAAATAAGTGGTACACATTAACGTTGTAGCCACTAGAATTTTACATGGTTTGAAAAAAAAAATTACTCCATTTGGTTTGGTTTTGAAGAAGCTATGATAGAATGAAGAAGATGGAAAATGAGTTGTGAAGGTGGGTATTTGTAGCCAAAGTTTGGAAACAAATATGTACAAGTGCATTTACCTTCCTACCCTTAGCCCACACCCTCCTTTCCCATCATATTACATAGCCAAACCCCCCTTCCATGTTCCACCATCACTTCATTTTACTCGCATGGCTTATGGATGCTTAAGTGTTAAGTTTTCTAAAATATCTTAGATATTTTTAACATATACGTATACATGTGTGTACATGTATATTCGTATATTTATATATGTTCATGTGCATGTTGGGGTATGAATTTGTAGGTTACATATATGCACAAGACATATAAACAAGGTTGCAACAACCTTTGAACGACTTTCGTTCGTTAAACCGTTGAAAATCGAAAAACCAATTTCCAGTCACATTTTCATTTATTAATTAAAGTACATATAATTGTAAAAAATATTAAAACTAATTTTTTTATCATTTTTGACTAATTAAAATGATCACATATGATTTATAAAACCATATAAATCAATATTAACAATTATTTACAAAAATCGTTATTATATCGATAAAGCGATATCCATTTTCTTATATTTTTCAATTCAAATATATATCTTTATAAAACTATTATAAATGATTTATTATCATTTAAAACAATTATTAAAATAATTAAAATGATTATTAAATCCTTAAATCTCAGTTTAAGATCATAAATTAATTATTAAATATGTTGTCATTATTGATGATGTCATAAATACATTTTATTCCCAAAAATAAAATAAATTATTTTATTTTATATTCTTGTTCAATTATGAAATAAGTGTATGTATCCAACTCCGTGGGTGATGTTTTATGATTGTAGAGTTGTTTATTGATTAAACGGTTTTCGGCCATTTTATCAGTATTTTTCCAAAGGAAATATATTTTTGTAAATATTTATTTAAAATAAGATTACCATTATTCTTGTTCAAAACATCATAATATACGTCTTAAAAAGCTTACGTTTGAATATTTAAAAGTAAATATAATTTATCCAATTGATAAATTTATTGGTCATTACGATTCTTTTCCTTTTCCACCTGATTTAATACATTCATATTATGTAAGTTTAGTTATTATCATTTAATAAACTTATATAATAGCCTTATGTACATTACATTAATTAAATCTTATTTAATTATGTAACATTTCAATTAATTTTATGTTATTTGATAAGACATTTTAATTGAATATGTATACCATAACATTTATGGTTATACATGTATATGTATTTTATTATTCGTTAATTAACTTTTAGTTAACTTATTTTATTAAACAATTTAATCAAAATTTAATTTTGAAAATGTAACGACATAGAATTTTTGTCAATTGATTTTGAATTATTTAATTGATTTTACATATTGAATTATTATTTTTATAAGTTAAATAGCTTAAATTTCAAATATTGGAATTAATTGGATCTTGGATTTAATTCAAACAAAAATGATCGAAAGTATATTTAAATTCTATTTGGATAAGAATGAAGATAACAAACTTTTTAATTTGAATTCAAAAGAGACTATACTTGTTTTATAGCAATCGTTTAAATTAACGTGTGAAAATAGCTTTCTGGGGCACTGTCTTGGAATATGACGATATCATATTCCGTCAAATTTCATGGCGATTGGATCTATCATGGATCATGCAAGGTCGAAATGCATTGAAATTAATTAATTTAATTGATATCATATGATTGGGTTTGAAAAAGTTATCTTCTATACATGATCGAATTAGGTCTCGAGACTAGTTCCATTATGTTCGAAATAAGGGTATTATTACGTATAGAATGCAAGGCGGCACGCCTCTATAGGAATTGAGATCTTTTCGAGGATGTAATGCTAGATATTCTTGGAATTAAATAATATTGAGCATACCCTCACCTAACCCCCACACTTGCACCATCTCCTACACTATGTCATTCCCACGTATTTGTCGTACCTTCCCCTCTCTTTAAAAACCGCCTGCATATCAGAGAATTTGTTCGAATTTTTTTCAAATCAACTTCCACTGGATCAAACAGCCAGAGGTCATCGAGGCCACCATGAGCACTTTTAGCCTTTGACTTCAACTAGGGAAATGAGTGCAAGACCAAGACGAAGGCAATCAATGGTTGGATTGGGTTGGATTGAGCCGTGGTGACCGCAGTTCATTAATGAACGACGACCGTGGTTTCGTCGATTCCGTCGATTTGGGTCATCGTTGGGTGATGGCACCCGAAGGAGAAAAGTGGAGGACGTCGAGGGTGAGGCACTAGCGAAGTTTGGTGGAATTTGGTCAAGCAAGGCGATGGAATTGGAGGATGAATGGTCAAGACATTTCATGTATTGGTGGCGATGGCGACGGTCTAGGGTGCCGAGTGGGTGGCTTTAGGTTAGTCGAGGTCAGGGCGATGTCAGACGGGGTTGCAATAGAGGTTGGTGGCCCAAGGCGGCATGGGGATGGTCACGAAGATGCGTCACCAAGGTTCGTGAGCGAACGAGCAAGAGGGAGAAGGAGAATGAGAAGGGCAGGCTATATTTAAATAAGCATGATTAAATTTAATGATTGCAATTAAGAATTTTTATATTATTAAAATTAATGAATCTTATAATTGCAATATTTAACTCATACGACGCCGGAATCAAGCACAATGAGTTGCATTGTGCTTCTATCATCAAATACTACGATATAGAGTTGGATTGGATAGATTTAGAGCTAGTAGGAATTTGGGCTAAAATCGAACGTCGTTCGATTTTAGTTCCAACTAGAACGCCTTGTTGACAACAGGAATTTTAGTAAGTTAAACTCGCCTTTTAGGTTAACCAGTAAAATTATATAGTCGATAAAAATTGTTGATTGGATGTTTGGATGATTTACTATTTTAATCGTTGGTTTGGTTTATTCCCGCTCCTAAAGCGGATGACCTATTATATATACCTGCCTAGTAGCAGATGACCCATATTATATGATTATATGCTGTTTATGATGCAGAGGGGACAGGTTAGAGAGATCCAACAGGATTCTTTGCCATTGTTAATTTTAATTTCAATAATATTCCTGTCATATGAGTTATTGGACATTAAACCTGATTGTTCGCTCTATTGATTATGACATTGTTATATGTCCAGGCAGTTTAAGTCTACAATAAAGCACACATGTCTAACTCAAACTATTCAAAAAACAGATCATTAATGGGATTTTTCTAATGAAATAAGATTTAAAAGAACAAAATACAGAATCTAGCAGCGGAATGATAAAATATAATACACAAAGTAAATACATAAATAGTCCATGAAACTATTTATAACAAAATCAAAAATTACATTTTTTTACAGGCATGCTATAATAGTAGTAGATACGGTCCTCAGCTCTGTCTTCGTCTTCAGAAATAAGTGTCTTTGCTAAACTGAAATACTCAGTCTGACCCAAGCGTAAAGTAAAACAAAACACTCGAGTCGGGACTAACATTCTTATGTAAGTAAGTTAACTCAAGTGAAATGTACAGATAACTCAATAAGTGAAATGCTCAAGTTTAAATAAACAACATCTTTCACAATATAAATCGGTTCAATTCAAATACTGATTTTCACGTTTGTTTCCAGTCGATTCATTATAAAATTCAACTTCAGATTCAAATTCCTATATCACAAGAGAGTTTATTATCATAACTTCAAATTTCAATTCTAGATTTCCATATCAAAATTATCTCAGTGAAATCTTTATATTCAAATCATTTGAACTTAAACAATTCGGGTGGAAATGGACTTTTATTTAAAAGAATTATATGAATGTTATAGTTAAATTTAATACATAATATTAGTTAAAATAGTCATAGAATATAATTATTAAATTTAGTCTAAAATAGTTTGATAAAATATTAATAATTAAATTTAATATCAAAATAGTTTAAAAATAGTTATAAAATACAAATAATTAAAGTTAATATAAAATAGTTTATTTAGAAATAGTTATAAAATATAAATGGTTAAATATAAAATAGCTTAATAAAATAGTTATAAAATATAAATTGTTAAATTTAATATGAAATCTGAATCGAACCAATCACATTCCATGATCCAATCCAAACCATATACCAACATTTCCAATCCCGACTTAGATTTCAGCTTTCACATCAAATTAAGATTTAACGGTCTAAATTTCTCATTTACAATATTTACCTCAATTTAATCTGAATTATCTAGTTCCATCATTCAAATCCAATTATTTTAAACTTCAACATTTACCTTTAAAAGATCAATTACTTAGTAATTTCAAATTCATATCTTTTCAAAGTCAATTTTCGACAAATCAATTAAACCTTTAAAGTTTAACTTGAAATTTTATACCATTAAGTTAATTTAATATTTAAATTGAATCAATCCAATTTCAACATTAATTTTAAATTAATTCACCAAATCAAATCAAAATTTTCAAATTAAATTAAACCTTTCCATAAAATCTATTAAATTAAAATCAAACAACAAGTTTAAATCTAAAAATCCCATTAAAACTTTTCATTAAATCAATTAAATTTTAATTTCATAATTTCAAGTTAACATTAATTTAAACTTACAATATTTCAATTTAGTTTCTAAATAAATTTATTTAAACCCAAAGTGGTTTTATATCGGGTATATGTCATTTCAACCTAAAGTGATTTCCTAATTATCGGGGAACTTATAGTGTGAGAACAATAAAATAATAACATAAATAACATAACATGTCAATGACCAACATGCGTGCATAATTAACAATTAAATATATATACATGCCTAGCTAATATATCACATGTGTCACATATCATAAACAGCATAAGTGAATATTTTCAAATTATAACATGTCATATAGTAACATAACATATAAATATATAACATGACATATATACAAGATACTTGCAAAGTGAATTAAAATAAAATAACATGGCATATGTCATAACAATTTACATAGCAACCATTTACAAATCATGTCAACTAGCATAACATAGATGGATCATTTTTTTCATGTACAATATAAGTCAAATATGTGTCATTTTATATGTCGGAATGGACATATAAATTAATTTATATCATATGAATTTAACTAAATAAAATCCTAACTAAAACAACATTTCAATAACTTTTCACATGCTATCAATTCGCTAACATAAAAATATCAGTTGTGAGTGCTTGCTCACCATTCGTGGGTATGAAGGTGATGATAGAAATGAAGCAATATGGAGATTCCTAGAAAAGATCCGAGAGCAAAGCAAATCCAACAAAGCTTAGACCCGAACATGAATCAGTAAACAAGTTTCCAAACAACCCAAGATCCAAACTACGGACGAACCTGAAACTAGATCATCTTTAAGAAAATATTCGGACTAGAATATTGTCGTATCTATAAAAGTGACTAACTAGAAAGTTATTGCGAATTATTTTCTCTCCATATTCGAAAAATGAATCACTCAAAAAGCTTCTATCTTGAGAAAGTTATGGTCAAAACAAACAGAGGTGTTTTCTGAGTTGAAAATCCGAGTTCAACAATACTTGAAAAGATTTGAGTTTTTAAGATAGCAAATTAAGGAATTTGAAGAATTGATTTTGAAAGAAAGTTGAAGCCACTAGAAAGATAAATGGTTTCAATAAAAGAATCACATAATTTGGTTCTTTCCTGAAGGAGATTTGATTGATACAATATGGGGTATTTTTGGCCAAAAGTGGACCCGAAAAAGGACTTGAAAAATAGAGTTTTGATATAGAAATATTCGGAATAGGAAGAAGGATTCAACCACAAAGTTGTTTCCATTGAAACTATACTCAGTTTTAAAAGAAGAATTATTTGTTTTGGTGTAGTTTGGTGGAATATAGAAGCCATGGAAATAAGGGGAAGACAGAGGGAAAAAGGGAAGGGGAAAAGAAGGGAAAAGGAAGAAAGAAGAGGAGAGGGAAGATGGGGCTTTGGCCATGGATTGCTGCCGTGGGTTATGGGTGGTGATGGAGGTGGGTGGTGGCAGTAAGGTGAGGGGAAAAGTGGTGGTGTGGGTGAGGGAGGAGAGGCAAAGGTAAGGGAATGTGGAGGCAAAGGAGAAAGGAAAGAGATTGATTTGGTTTTAGAATTTGATTTTTTTTAAGGTTTAGGGATCAGGGAGGAAGAAGAAGCTACGGATAATTTTTGTTCAGAGAGGAGAAATGTGAGGAAGAGATGTTCCGTACATACCTATTCAGACGAAATGGAAAGGTACGGTCTCTTTAATTTCCCAAAGCCCATTAGTCTACTAGTCTAATTGCATTCTAATGACTACTTAAATTCCTAGAAGCCCAATAAGTAAATAATAGAGCCCATTAGAAACTTATAAAGGAGGAGAATAGCATATGTAAATACGCAAAGGAAACACAGACTATACGCGAGTTTTTCACTAAAAACTGCATATTTTGAGGTCTAGAACTCCAATTTCAAGGAAACGAAAAGAAGAGTTCTTCTTAAAAAAATTGGCCAGATTTTTCTCTAATAATAAGAGTCAAATTTGACTAAATTTTGATCAGAATTGGACATTTTCCAAAAAAATTTATTTAATTTAATTTGATCAAATTAATTATTCAGAAGCACCAATTAATTATGTTAGATTTAAATTTCAAATTTTCTTAAATTCAAATAAATATTCAATTTTAAATCATTCAAATTTACAGGTCGTTACATCCAAAACTTAAAACTTATAGTGATAGAAAATCAGTATCAATATTGGATAAGCGTTTGGTAGCTATTGGCCTTAATTTAGTATTTTGAAATACTATAAATTGCCATTTGAATTGGAGTTGATTTTTGAGAAAGGAAATGATTTTAAGTCCGAAATTTTTTTCGAAAATATTTTCTTTTGAAAGGTTTAATTTCTATTTTACTTCAACCGTATTATTCGTCTTTTCTAAGTTATTTAGAAATGATTTAAAAAGATTGTTTATTTTTATTTAATATTGTTTTAAAAACTATTTATTTAAGTTAATTGTTATTTTAAAGTTATTTATCAATATTTTAATATTTTGGAAAGTTAATTATTTAAATAACTTTTATGGCTTGAAATTAATATAATAATTTACTAATAATGTTTGGAAATAAATTATTACTATTTATAATAAATGGTAATTATTAATTATTATTGTTTATTTGATAATGTTTAAAATTATTAAATATTATTATTAAGATGTTTTGAATTTAATACTTATTATTACTTAAAATGCTTATTGCTAATAATTATTCTTATATAATAGTGTTTTGAAGTAAATGATTTTTTATTTATTTGTAATGTTTTCGAGGCTTATAAATAGAGTCTTATAAATGGACTTCAGTTTTATAAAAGGAGTTTTATAAAATGGTTTGAAGACTTGAAGGGGAATTATTTACAAGGTGATGGAGTTTTAAAATGGTTAGATTTTTACAAACGAATTTTAGAAATGGGTTTATAGATGTATAAAAGGAGTTTCATAAATAGTTTTATGGATTTACAAAGTGTTTATAAATGATTTTAGAAATGTTTAAAAAGAATATATAAGTGATTGAAATTTTAAAAAATAGATTATACTGATTTATAGAGATTTATAAAATGGCTTATAAATGGTTTTAGGGATTTATAAGGAGTTTATAAATGATTTTAAAACTAAAAAGAAAAAGAAAATTTTCTCAGTTTTATAGATATACTTATACCACCGAAATAAGTATATGAGTACATTTTCAAAGTTATGAAGTATAATGTTTGTGAATATGCTTATACTGTTGAGATAAGTATACGGATATTTTCCAAGCATTAAAAATATAGGGATTTGTAAATATATCTTTTTAAAGGTATTTTGATACTAGTATTTACATGGTAATTTTAAATTAATGAAAATGATTGCTTATGTGTTTAACCAATGTTGACTTTCCCTTATGAAATAAATGTAACGACCCAGAATTTCAGTCATTTGAAATTCATACATTTAATTGATTTTAAATATTCAAAAGTCAATTTTACAAGTTGAATAACTTATATTTCGAATATAGTGATTTAATTGGATAATTAAATTATTACTTTAATATTCGAAATTGTGTAAACAATTAGAATTTGGATTTAATGTGAATAAAAATGATTTATGAAGTTTAGTTAAATTATATTTGAATTATAATGATGTTAGAGAACTTTTAAAATTGAATTTAAAAGTTAATTTGTAGAAATTAAATATTTTAATATTTAATTAACCTATAAAAATAGCCATTTTTCAACAGTCTCGGATAAAGACAAAAATAGTTTCATTGGATCCATAATATTATATTATTGTGGGATTTCAAATTTTGTGTCAATCGGATTTGCGGTTTGTTCGGGGCAAGCAAAACCGCGTAGAAATTCGTTTAAGTAAATTTTAAATTTAAATAGTCGATTCGAAATTTTATCTTTCAAATATGATCGAATTGGCTCCTGATATATATTCCATTTCATTCGGAATAAGGGTAAAACATTATAAACGCCAGGCGACACGCTTCATTTGGAGTTCGGAAAATTTTCGGGTGAATAGTGTCGCAAAATTTTCTATAAAAGGACGTTATTATTTTCTGTTTGCATCAAAACCCTAGCTAGGGTTATAGCAGCCGCCGTTTTCGTTTAATGGCCGAAATCACTTGATCATTTTCCCCTTAATTTCTCTCAATCCATAAATCTATTCGGAAAACTACCAACTACAAATTGATAGAGCATCGCGAGATCTTTCAATCCATATGGTTATGATCGTTTAAAACAAAGTAAATCGACGACAATTCTTTTTTGAATGTTGCACGTTTCGGTGCATTTTTCGAAGTTTATAGGCGACCGGGTGCGCCGGTGTTCATGCCGAAGGCGAAGCTCGCGAAGGGCATCAATGTGAGGGTGGTTGATCGATCTGCAATAGACGGCAAGGGGTCGCGTTGTTCGATTTTGAACACGTACATGGTTTTCGCGATTCCTGGAACAAAATGTGATGGAGGAGGAAGAAAGAAGGGGCGGTCCAGATGTGTCAAAGCAGAAAAATCAACGGCCGTGATTTATTTGAGGTTTTAAAAAAAATGTGAATTAATTTATGTTATAAAATCGTATAAACTTCTAAATGCGATAGCTTCTTCATACGAGGTACGTTTTTGACGAGACAAGTTGCATTGGGTCCGTATTGACGAGCATTACATTTTAGAGCTGGTTTGGAGTTAATTGGATCTATTTTAAATTTTGGGTAAAATTAAACGCTTGTTTAATTTTACTCGGAATAAAACACTACACCTGCTATTAGAACCATTGTGAGTACAACTCATTCTTTCTGACTCACTGATATTTCTATATAAGTGTGAAATGAATTAATTTATGTCGATCGATGATTGTTTGGATGATATATGATATATTATCTATATATTGGTTGGTATTTGGATATATTCCTCCCTATTGGAGCAGATGAGACCCTATACGTTCCCATGTATGAGTGGATGACCCTTTGTACGCGCGTCTGCCTCGAAGCGAACATTGTACATATTTTCTAATATATATACCTATTGTAGCCGACAGGTTGAAGGGATCCAACTGGATTCCTCAACCGTATTGATTTATTTACATATACTGTAATATATGCTCTTATCATGTGATATATGATGTTTTGGATGCCGTGATTGATGTATTTGGTGTTGTTGCAGCATTGGGCCTATTTTGGAATTTTAAAAATGTTAAAGTGATGATTTCAATTTAAAATGGATTTTCAAGTGATTATGAAAATGGATGTTTTATTTATTTTTTGAAGTGTTAAGGAAATTGATTTATTTTAAATAAATGAAAGTTATAATTTTTATGTTATAAAAAATTATGATTTTTGTGAAATATAATTGAAATGTGATTTTTGGAATACGAAGTTGATTAATTTCTAAACAAGTTTAATTGAGATTTTTGAATTACTATAAATGGTTTATATAATAGATTTATAAAATTGAGATTTTATAAATAAAAATAATGGAATTTTAAAGGAGTTTTGAAAGTGTTAAAATGAAGTTATAAATGAATCTTATTAGTGGATAAGATTTATAATTTGTGAAGTTATAAAAGAACGAATTTGTAAAATAAAGAGAATTATAAGTAATTAACTTATAATTTGGATTTTTGGCATATAATTGAAATAAGTGAAATTGATTAATAAAGGGGATTTATATTTTATAAATTCAAAATTAAGTTAATTTGGTAAGTTAATTATTATAGTTTATTAAAGTTATTATATTCACGATTTTGGACAGTGGATAATCCGTTAATGAATATATAGAAGTAATGAATTTGGCCAAAGGATTATATTCACGATTTTGGACAGTGGATTATCCTTTATTAAATGTGTAAAAGTATTGAATTTGGTTAGGAATTTTGTTCACGATTTTGGACAGTGAATAATCTTTTGAATTAAAAGAAAGGTTTTGCAAAATGGCATTTTAAATGGAGTTAAATGATTTAAAGATTTTTTAAAAGTGTTAAGTATCGAAACCATAGATTTCAATATTCATTGTTGAAATAGACATTTTCGAGAAGAATGGAAATGATAGACTATAACCCTGTTGTTATAGTAAATGATTTTTGAAAGAAATATTTTTGTATAGTATATGTGATTTATATATCTCTCTAATTTTCGAATCCCTATACTAGTGATTTTGGGTTGTCGTAACAATGTTTTACGCAACATTCATTTTGACCCAAATAAATATGTAAAGTGAATGTTTTCCTTAAAGAATGAAATATACACTTAATCTTGATCTAAGTATATGTAATATTTTCTATGTGTTGAAAATAAATTGATTTGTAATTACTTATTGTTAAATAAGTATATGGAAATGTTTTCTAATATTGAAATGTTTTGAGAATATATATTTTTAAAGATAATTTTGAAGTGGATATTTGGCAAATGATTTATTAATAAAAGATTAATTGAAAGGGCCTAGTGATTGTTATACTGCTGAATATTTGTTTGTTTGCTTTGATAGTCTAATAACCAACTATCAATTTGGCCAAATTTTAGTTCCTCGACTTGATGTAGGAACTATTTAGCCATACACTTAGTATGTAGCCTAGGCTTGCTTATCATTTGTGTTGAGGATGTTGATTCATGTAGTGTGGAGTATTACTCTAATCTATCGAGCTTCCTTCTTGGCCCGAAGGATAGCAAGTTGAAAGTTGGAGACTTGATAAGTCTATGAGACTTAATATCTATGTGAGGTTGAGAAACTCTTGTGCGTTGTTGGTGCGAAGAGACCGAGATCAGATTTATCTGAAAACCACTTCGGACCAACGTATGCGACGATTGTGCAGGTTTGTTGTTGGCTTGTTGATCATTTGGGGTTGAAATCCTAATATACATATAGTAGCAGTGGTCTTTTCATTATGAAATATCCAATGCAAGGACTATTCGCTATGAATCCTAGGGATTTCCCGATAGGATGTGGTAGGAATGTACCTTCGGTTTGTCCTGTTCCTGGACAACTTGTATGGATGCTTGTCTGACATTGCATTTCTATAGATTACATACATTGGTTTTTACAAACGTACATCAGTGGTGGCGGAGAACGCAACTTCTCTTAGCTTAACACCATCCTTGAGACGTATGAGCTTAAGGATTGTATTTTTGTAGAAGGCAACCAGTAGTTAATGGAAATGACCGTGTGGCATTCAAAGTGATGTGATTGTGATTGTGATTTGTGAAAGGTAAGCGTTACCTCATGCCTCATCAACCGAAAATGACCAAAACAGGGTTAGATGCGGCAAGGCTAAGTGGGTCGCTCTCAAGTAGGGTATGATCATCCTCTTCTACATATATCTTTACATGCTATGACGTCGTGTATCTAATTATTGTGGTTCGTATGCTTTGAGGGACCTTGGTAAAGGTCAGTAATGACCAAAGGATGATATATTTGGTACCATCTAGTGATAGAGGTGGGTCGGTCTTGTGTTGGTATAAGATTCTTTGTGATGGTCCTTGGTACATTCTTCTAGAGATGTACTGTCGGAAGGTAGTCCCTACACCTGGTCATTTGTATGGAAATCCAAACTCCACTACGTACCTGCCATTTTGATTGTATTACCCATTTTGAGCTATATACTGGAATTTAATCAATGTAACAATTAATTGTGTACTAGACACTAGTATAATATAAGAGGATTTGATATGAAATGTTTTAGTTATCGTAAGGTAATAATATGTCCGTGTTTATGTGTGGACTTGTCTTACGAGATACTTTTTTTTCGATAAAGGAAAAGTTTGGTAATTTATTAAATTCAGCTGAGCATGTTTCTCACGCTGGTTTACCAGACTGATCCTTGCGTTCTTTCCTTTCAAAGCTCATGTCAGATTGAGTATATTTACAAGTTCAGACGGATACTTTTGGAGCTTCAGCAAGCGAGCTGGTGATCTTCATTTTCGTATACACGTATCTGTTTTGATTATTGATTATCCACTGCTTAGTTGTTGTTTATTATCGGCAATTGGGAGGAAATGTTATTATAGCTGTCCATGCTGATAATTTGTGATTGATTGTTGAACTTTGATTGATGTATGTATATACAGTTTCTGTTTTGTAAAGATCATTGATATGATATTATATATTTTCCACTGTGATCTGCGATGTGAGATTCTGTATCGTTCTGTTTGGTTCTATCTTCTCTCTTTCTTCTCTTCTCTTCTTCTCTCTTCTTTTCTTTCTCTTGACTTTCCGTCCGTCTGTGCTTTTTGGGTCGGATATATGTGGTTTATTATCGATTAAAAGGGTACGGATTTGCGGGTTGTCACAATAAATCTCGGATTGGAATATTTGTTTATTCGATATTTAAATAACCGACTATCGAGTTTGGACCCAAAACGTAACTTTGGAAATATCTAGGAGAAACACATGAGTTATATGGCACAGTCATCGCTGATGATGTCGTACTGTGCGTTTAAATCTCATTTCGTTCTCTTAGGACAAATGATAAGAAAAATCTGTCCACTAAGGGTTTGCAGGTGATTTCCACTCTTTTCTTTGTCGGTTTATTTCCTAAAGAATTGGGAATGAGTTTACTGCAAAATATCAAATGTTATTTTGAACAGACCGGGATCGGATATGTTATCCAAAACCACTTCGATCCAACTCAAGCGTTTCGAAGTGAAGACATCTTGAAGCTGATGGAACTGAAGACGGAGCTCCCAAATGTTTCGTTCAGTCCTAGAATGAACTTGTATGGATGAATGTTGGCATTGCATTATTTCCTATAGGCCGGTATTAGCATTCCAAGTGGGAAGTGCTATATGATAGGTAAAAAGTAGCCTCATACCTCATTAACCAGGAAATGACAAAAATCGGGCATGCAGCAAGGCCAAGTGAGTCGCTCCCATCAGGGTATGGTCATTCCAAATCTAGATAGATTACTATCTACTTATGTGTGCTTCTATGCCCATTAAATGAGGGGTGATCATATTCGGTACTACTAGTCAAGTGGTAGGCCAGTCCTGTGTGGCAGGAACACAAGAAGTTCTTATCAGACTCCGGTGCATTTTATTTAGAGATGTGCCATCGAAAGGTAGTTCCTTACCTTGTCATAGTATGAAATCCATTCTTCAATAAGCTTCGTAAAGACTTAGTTGTGCCCAACTATGCTGAAACATGAGATGCAAGCATTTTTGCTATATTCATATTTTACTTTGTTCCCAAGGCATTATCATAATATCAATGGATTTTCTATAGAAAATATTTTGGTTATCGTAAGGTAAAAAATCATTATTGTTTATGTGCAGCGTGGTCTTACGAGATACCTTTTTTTCAAAAGATTTTTGAAACATTAGAATTCAATTGAGGTGTGTTTTATCACACTAGTTTACCAGACTGACTCGGGTGTTATTTTATTATAATGCTCGGGTTAGACCAAACGTATTAAAGATTTAATATTGATGCTTTGGAACTTTAGGAGATGAGCTGGAGGCCAAGAGACGTATTCAAGTATATGGTTATTTTTTTGTTGCATTCATTGTTGTATTTATCAACAAACTATGAGGACAGGTGGTTATAACTGTCCGGGCTGAAATAGCTGACTTATGTCTGCATATACATATATTACAGTTGTTTTGTGTAAAGATTTTGTTGCATGTTATAGATTATTCGTTCCGCTGTAAGATTCTTTTTTGAACATTCGATTGATCGACATACAATACAGTGGAAGTATCACTGTCGATTTTCGTGGGTCCAAAATCCTGGCTGTTACACTTGGTATCAAAGCGCAAGGTTAAGCAAGAACTTTAGCTTTGGTGGGGATTACTTATTAGAGAGAGGGTCAGTAGAAACCTAGAATGAGTCAGTGTGTGTGTGAGCGCATATTTGTTAGTGATATAAAAATATTTTATATTGTGTTGATTGATTTGTTGAGTGGCTTAGGATTCTGGTCAATACGAGTAACTGTTATTCATAAGGATCTCTAAACACTTAAGATGAGAAATTCGACATAGTATTGTATTGAAATAGGGTAAATGAAACAATTTTACTTAGATTATTTTTTATATATAAAGGAATAATTTGTTAGAAATTATTATAGTTATATATGGTGTGCTTGGTTGTTAGAGAATGATAATATTTGTATATTTTCATTTGTTGTTGTGTTTGTGTTCTACTAAAAGTTGTTATTATAACGTAAACAATGATAAACAATTAAGAAATGGTTTTATATAACCAAAGTGAAAATCGTATTTATGAGGGAATTAATAAATATGATTTTTAAATAAAAAGGATAAAAGATGAGAATTTGAGGATTTAAATCCCGTTGATTTTGAAAATTGTTTTTCAAAATGTTGGAAAATAATAATATTATTTGGAAAATATTTTGAATGGAAATATCTTTTAAAATGGAATTTAGAAGTGTTGAGAAAGCATTGAACTCACTTGGTCGCTGAAAAAAATAGATGATGGCTGCAGCATCATCGACGTTCATTTTCGGTTTTCCAAGAGAAGAATGCTACTATTGGAGTTTTGTTTTAGTAAAACTAGTTTTGATTTTAAAATTCAAAATTATGATTTGAAATACAAAGAAATTATTAATAGTATATTTTCAAAATAATTTGAAATAAGCAAAGGGTGTTTAAACTCTAAAAATTTGCATCCAAGTTTTTTATGAAAAATATGAGAAAATAAGTTTTATAACTTATAAATTTTGAGAACTAGTAAGTTAAAATAAATTTTTAAATTCGTTGAATATAAATGCTAAGAAAGGCAATTTTTAACCTAAGTTAAGTTAAGTGAGATAATTTTAAAATTGAAATTCATTGTGATTTGAAATGAGTTAACGAAATGAACTAACGAAATCAATTAGTGAACTGAATATGGTTTTGGAATGTCGTTTGGTAGAATTGGATATGAAATTAAGTTATGAAGTAATAATGAACAAGAGAAGTGTTATATAAATGACTATAATAAACTAAGTAAAATTTGATGGGATGGTTCTTAAATGACATTAGTATTGAAAGAAATATACTAAGTAATAAATGAATGTGAATAAAGCAATATGGATACTAATTATAAATAAATGGTTGTAAATAAAAGAATATAAGTAATGAGAAACCAACTAAAATAAATATGTAAGTTGTACATATATTATTTTATTCGCATAATTGTTTGATCTAGATTTGAGTACATTATTTCGAGATGATTTACATCGGTCCGAACAAGGATTTTCCACTCAATTCTCAACGGCAAACACTAGATATGGATTTTTGATTGATATAGGATTCTCTATCATGATATATGGCTATGCAAGGAGAATGGTGGTTTCTAATCAAGAAACCAGATCCAGGTCCGCTCTAAAGCGGTCGTGTTGACGATATCAGTTCGGAAGTGAAATTGTGTAATCGAGCGAGTGATCAGATTTGATATTGCATACGAATGGTATATGTACATCGTACGAACTTTAATAAATTAAATGTTGACATTGGAAATTGCAAATTGATATGGTTATGAATAAATTGGATGGATATTATTTGTTTGATGGTTTCTCTGGTAACATTTGTTACATTTGCATATAGTTTATGTTATATTCTGAAATTACTTTCTATATACTTCTTCTCATTGTTTATTGAGTGATTAGTGGTGCTGGTGGCGTATGCATCGCACTGGAGCTCGCTTTTTCATTATATTGATTGTATATGCTTGCTAATGCTAATAAAAGGTACACATCAGATTACACACCGTGTCTTTATAATTTTTCCTACGAGATGCCTCATTCTTGAAGATGATATGTATATTTGTGATTATATATGTTGTAAAATTTTCCAATCGAGCCAGGCAAAGGAACACTGGCAAAACTTTCCGTAAATTTAAGATGTTAGAAAAAAATTATTGTTTGCACAAAAAATGGACAAACACCTCCAAGTCGTATTATTTAGTTGATTATATGTAATTTTCAATGATTTTAGATGAGTATGTAAATATGAGAAAAGTAGGGGCTGAAATGTAAAAGACACACAGATTTATAGTGGTTCGGCCAGAATGTGCCTACGTCCACTTTATATGTTATTATCTTCTTTCTTTCAGGTTACAAGTGCAATGCGTTGTATACAAGTGTATGAAAGTAGTTTGAAAGTTCCTTCCTTGCTTGAGCTCTCAAACTTGTCTGCCATTGTTGTACCCCTGCCCCTCTATTTATAGAATGAGGTAGGGGGCAGGGGTCTTGGAAGTATATAACTGCTGGTGGGCCCGGGCTGAAGCAATTTGGCCTGGCACTTCTGGTTCGGCGAGGCTTCATTCGGTAGAGCTTGGACTGGTGATGGTGGTGTGTGAAGTGGATTGCTGAAGCCTTGATTCGGTGGTAGTGTTGGAGTGGCAGTGGAGTTGATTCGGTCGTGGTTGGTTTGGTGGTAGGGTATTGGAGTTGGTCCGGTGGAGATGTGATGGGAAGGTGGTTCGGCAATAGTGTGGTCCGGTGGTGGTATTCGGCGGGACATGGACCGGCTATGCCGAATGGAAAGGGGCTGGTCATGCCGGATGGACATGGCTCGTGCTGCCGAATGGAGCTTCCATGCCGAATGGACTTGTGCTCGTGCTGCCGAATGAAGCTTCATGCGTGAGTGCCGAGTGTTCCTTGGCCTTGGTGAATGAACTGGAGGTTATTCATGTCGAATGAGCTATGGCTTGCATTGTCGAATGGTAAAGAGGCCGGTCATGCTGAATGAAGTGGTGACTGCGAACCCGGGTGAAACAGACGCTTCGTTGTCTCAAGATCTTCTGGGTGAGAATTCGCCCAACATTTGCCCCCCAAAGTGGGGCACGTGCTTGCATGTGTCGCGCTTTGTTTCCCTGCGGCAAGAAGGCGTGTTTTGTAATGTCATGGGCTGGATGTTCATATCCTGTTGAGGTCCTGCAAAGGGATTTACAGTTTTAGTATGATTTCAAACGATGACCGTTCGTGGTCGAAACGTTCGGGATGAAGTGAATTGCGCCGTTCGAGGCGAGTTGGTGTGCCCCGAGGGGGCTTTGCATTATCGATGCCAGGTTCACGTTAGAGTGATTCCCTGGATCGTTTGTCAAGGTGGTTTATCGCCAGCTCAGGGCATGCCTAGGGATCGTTCGTGATCCCGTACATGTGTAAGTAGCTTAGCCATTTCGTAATTATCAGAGTCAACTATCCGTCTCACCTATGAGTTTAAAAAGACGTGTCAAAGTGTAAATTCCCACGATGATAGGGTTAATGACCATTCAGAGCGTGCCTATGGACCATTCGTGGTCGCGTACACGTGTGAACGATTTAATTCATGCTAGTGGGAGTTTTACGACTTATTCATCGTTGTCATAATCTTATTTTATTAGTTAGTTCTGGAGTTCGGTACTTATCTGAGTGAAGCGCCCTGCGTGCCCCCAGTTCCTGGTCTTGGACGGTAGATAGAGGGTTCCATTCGGTTCTTGGTTGGTCCGGCTATTCTCATCCGGCTTCTGGTGGTCCGGTATCATTGGTCCGGTTGGGCGAGACATCTGGTTCGGTGGTTGTGAGTTTGCCTATATATAGAGGCCGTACCCCCCTTGTTTTTCTTTACCGAACGAGTAGAGCCGAATCACTCCATTGCCGAATCAAGTGTTTGCCGAACCAACCTTATACCGAACCAGGTATACACTTATTACCGAATACACACGTATGTCCTTGCTTCACCGAATGGGACTACTGCCTTGGAGCCGAATGAGATGAAAACCGAATGGGGTTGAAACCGAATGAACTTGGAAACCGAATGAACTTGGAAACCGAATGAACTTGGAAGCCGAATGAACATGGAAACCGAATGAACTTGTGATCTGGAAGACTTCAGCTTGCGAATGAAATTCCACACTTGCACGCACTTGTTTGTTTACTTTTCTATTTTCCTTGTTCTAATATTAGGTTTTTCTTGTGCTGCAGAAAATGTCTCGCAAAGCGGAAACACGATCGGATAGAAAGAAGTCTAGAGGCACAGGAGAGCCTTCTTCTTCCTTGCCCCCAGTCCAACCAGGATCCGGGCAACACCGACCTATTCCGAGGTCTCTAGTGGACGGATATGGTCCACAGGAACTTTTGGTCTCTCCCCCGGATTGCTTTCCTAGCTCCCTAAAGGAGGAGCAACTTGACGTCATATCCCGTTCCTTCGGGATAGATAGGGCTCTTATGCTGCTGCCGGGAGATGGAGTGATGCCATATAATCCTCCCGAGGGCTACTTCGCTTTTAGCAGATACCATTGCATGTGCGGCGCTATCCCCCCTATCAACGCTTGGATAGTAAGCTTCACCACATATTTGAAGGTGGCTCCCTTCCAGCTTCAGCCTAACTCATATGCTATCCTGGTGAGCCTCTTTGTCATCTTCCAGAGGAGGTACGGGCGTCCTCCTTCTAACCGGGAGATCCGATACTTGTACAACCTGAGAGGCTATAAGAAGGGGTCTCCGTATATTAGTCTGGAGGCGGCCGTACCCTTCAAACCAGTTCTGGACTTATATTCCAAGTTTACCATGTTCAAGAAAGAGTGGTTCTTCATCAAGGACGATGCTGTTTCTTTCCGCCTTTTCACTTCTGGCTGTAAGATGGATTTCATTTATATTTTCCATGTTTTGACTGTAGTGTTTTTTCTGACATGCTTCTATTTCTGGCTAGCGACAGGTGGTATTGCAGTTGTGGAGGATGATTCCTTGGTGCGAATGGCTGCTGAACTAAAGGCTATTCCGGCACGGGACCGGTCGGCCTCCTTCTTGATCAGGAACGCAACCCTCTTGGAGTATAATTTGATCTTACCGCACCAGTCCGTGGTTAAGCAAAGAGACACGGCTGAGGAGAAGGCTGCTAAAGCTAAGGAGGGGGATAAGGTAAAGAGCGGTAAGAGGGAGCCTTTCGCAGAGCGTCCCGTGGTCGGGGGGAAGAAACTGAGGAAGTCCGATGGCCCTTCTCCAAGTACTTGCCCGATTGTCCCGGAGGAGGAAGGTGTAGAAGAGGAGGAAGGAGGCGAAGTTGGAGAAGGGTCGGAGGGTGGAGGAGATGGCGAAGGTCAAGGTGGTAGTGGTGTTGCTGCTCTAACCTCTGAACAAGACCTCGAACTGGATGAGGCTCTCCGTCGGGCCTTCGGGGAGTCGGAGGGAGAGTCGGAAACGGAGAAGGGAACGGAGAAGGCAAAGGAAACCGGCAAAGCTGTGGCTGGCACTGACCCATCCTCTAAGGGTTCCTCAGCTAGGGTGATCCCGGCGATGCAAGGTGAACTTTTGTCTTCTGCCGATTCTATTTTCGATAAGGACTTAGAAATTTTTTACGGTTCACTTCCGTCCTGGAATGAGATCCAGGACTTATTGCAGTATCCCACTCCTCCGCCGGGTTTGTATAACAGATGTGTCTCCTCACTTTTCTTTCTTTTTAACTTAGCACATTTTTTGAATTGCGGATTATTGTATGTTCGTAACACTTGTTCTTTATTCCAGGGGCAGGCCAGGCGGGTAAAACGTCGGATGTTCGACACCGCCTTGAACAATTTAAGTCGAGGAGAGCTTCCGCGAAACCTTCTACTGATCGCACTGGGGACGTAGTCAAGTACCGCCCTCTTCTTGGGGTCATCGAAGAGGGCATTCAGAAAAGGAAGCGGAGCCGTTCCTTATTTGAGTCTTCTTCTGCTTCGCAGCTTCCTACTCTGTCTCCCCCTACTCAGCCTCCTCGTGATACTACGGAGGAGAGCACGGAGCCCTGCCCCCCTCCTCCTCCTTCCAAGAGTTCTACTGTCATTCATATAAGGCGTCCCGATGTGCCTCGCCCCGTGCCTCGTGACCCTTTTGCCGGCCATCCTGATTTAGACCCAAGTTTTCGGGACATTTCATTCGATGAGACCACGGGCGAGCACCTACTTCCCCGCAACCCCATGGTAAGAGTGCTGGACGAGGCCAAATCTTTAGATCTTGATTTACTTACTACACGGGTAGTCACCATGGGGGATGAGGCCAAGGCTAATATCGACCGGGTGGCCGCAGAGACCAAGAAGTTAATGGAGCATCATGCTAAGTTGGTCAAGGCCGGGGAAGAGATCGGGAGTGCTAACATTCGGTTGAGGTTAAAGGTTGCCGATCAGGCCAAGCAACTCGCCGACCAAGCCATCCAGATTTCCCAGCATGAGGAAGCCTCCAAGCGTCTGAAAGAGACCATGGAGAAGGCCAGTAGGGCGGAATTACGGAAGATGGAGGTCGCTTGCAGGGAACGGATTAACATAGCTATCGCAACGGTGGATGAGGTTCGAAATGCGGATCTCGAGCGGGTAGAGGAGTTGTCAGGGAGGCTCGAGGCTGCGGAGATGGCTCAGGCCGAGTTGAAGGAGGAGATGGAGGAGATGAGGAGGTCCCTCAAGTTGAAGGAAGAGGAAATGAGGAGGTCACTCCAGGCTGACTGCTTGAGATACCAATCAGAGAGGGACGTCGCCATCACCAAGTTGCAAGCTTCCGAGGCCCGGGTGAGGGAGTTTGAGGAAAACGAGGGGATGATGGATGAGATGTTGCAGGATATGTACTTCCACACTTGGAAGGAGGGCGGCTTGTCTTGGATGGACGATTACCCTCGGGTCATGGCCAAGGTGTATCTCCAGGCTTTAGAGGAGGCCAGGGTGAATGCGGGTAAGGAAGGCGGAGAGGCTTTCAACTTGAGTGCGGTTACTGCTCAGTTCTCAAAGGAGGAGCAAGCGGCGGTGAAGGAGGGGATGCGGCTACTCGCTGCAGAGGAAGCGGGCGTGCAGTTGGATGATGAGGATCAAGCGGCGGATGCTGGTGAGTTATTCTTTTCCCTTTCTTTTCTTTTCGTGTTTTCATAACTTGATCGTTCGTTTAATGAATTCCTCTTCTGATCTGGACAGGTGGGACTTCAGATCCACATGCTGGGGGCTCCGATCCTGCGGCTAAGTAGGCTGGGGGAGTTGGTGATGGAGTGTGGATGCATCTGCCATCTTTTTGTTTCTTTTTTATCACTGTTCATGTTAGTCTTTGATATGCAACTGTAATAAAATTATTTGCAAAGAATAACTTCGTGTGATCTTATAATATAAGCTGATTTTGTCATGTTCAAATGTTGTTGCTATCTTTATGTGCTGTGTGAGAAGTATAATTATGTATATGCCTGTGATTCCACTTGTGTTTGATGTTAAGTTTTTGCTTGAAATATAATTTCACGTTTTGCAATGTCAGTGTATGAATAAGTTATAGTTACGCATTTATGTACAAGAGAAGAGAGTACCGCCCTTTATGTTTTATTCGCAGGCGGTAGCTTTGAGTGTCTTGTGTAACTGTTCACGGGTATAGCAGAGCGCCCTGCTACCCAGCATGCAGGCTTAGAGCCTCATGAGTGAATGCTTCCTATTTGGTTTCCTGTACTTTAGAGTTTGTTATACAGGATAGGAGAAAAATATTTAAATGAAATGGAAATATAGTAAAAGTAAAACTTCCAGTCACGGAAGGCCGTCGATGTGCTTAAGTTCGTGGCAAACGGGTTTTGTAGTCACTTTCCCTAGCTGTGGGTCTTGGAGACATTTGTCACCCATCTTACGCCTCCGCGGGGAGTTTTCTTTTTTACCACAGCCGCACTTAAGACACATCGGAGCCGAGATCGCGCACGGTAACTACCCGAACCATTATGGTCCGTAATCGTGGGTATTATTCGATTTACCGTGGCCGGCTAGCGTGGGTGCCGTTGGCCGTGAACTACCCCTGGCTGGCCACACCTTATGTTGGGGCTTAAAGTAGGTTCACAGTTACCGACGAGCCGAACGCCGTAATGAGCTGCCATCGGCTATAGTCGGCCTTTATGATGACTTATAATCGGCTCATTACAGTTGGCTTTGAGGGCAGGCGCGCAATGAGTTAACCCGCAGCAGAGGGATGCCGGGGCAAAAGAGTCTCATTGGCGAGTGCATAGAATCGTAGCGTACCTGTTAGGCCTAGTCCAGATGAGGCCGCGGTGCGTCTTGAGTGGAGATGCCATAGAATTTTGTTCAACAGAAAGGGATAACGCTTAACAAGTAGCCAAGACATAAAGGAACAAGTTAAAAAGAGACAAGATTTTTTAAAGTGGTTCGGCACGAAAATGCCTACGTCCACTGATTCTCTTTGTTAATTCACTTCATATGGGCAGTACAAGTTAAGAAAAGTATCGACGGAGGTGTCGGATGTTCCATGCCCTCTGGAACACCTCTCCGTCCACTGTTGACAAAATGTAAGCTCCGTTGTGGAGATCTTTGTGAATTACATATGGTCCGTCCCAGATGGGGTCCAGTGCCCCGGGGCGCGGAAAGATTCGCCTGAGGACAAGATCTCCTTCTTGTAAGTTGCGATGCTTGACTTTGGAATTGTATAGTGCTGCCACTTTTTGTTTGTGAGCTGCTGCCTTGAGTGCTGCACCGTTCCTCCTTTCCTCAATCAGATCCAAAGACATGAGGAGGAGTTCTTCGTTTTCTTCTGGGTTGTAGTGGATCCTACGGTGAGAAGGCACAATAGTCTCGACTGGGAGCATTGCCTCCGATCCATATGCCAAAGAGAAAGGAGTATGTCCCGTGGATGTTCTGAAAGATGTGCGGTATGCCCATAGTGCCGTAGGAAGTTCGTCCACCCAAGCGCCTTTTGACTTTTCAAGTTTCTTCTTGACTAGGGTTTTGAGAATTTTGTTGACAGCTTCAACTTGTCCGTTTGCCTGAGGGTAAGCTACTGATGAGAAGCTCTTATGAATTCCATGCTCTTGGCACCAGTCGGCAAATTCTTCGCTGTCAAATTGGAGTCCGTTGTCTGATACGATCTTGAGGGGGACTCCATACCTGCACAGAATGTTTTTGATCAAGAAATTGATAACTTTTGCTGAAGATATTTTATTTAAAGGTTCCGCTTCCACCCATTTGGTGAAATAATCGACTGCCACTATAGCATATTTGGCTCCGCCTCGGCCCGTTGGCAGTTCGCCAATCAAGTCAATTCCCCATACAGCAAAGGGCCAAGGGCTGGTCATTTGAGTAATTTCGTTTGTGGGCAGTCGAGGGATCTTGGCGAACTTCTGACATCTGTCGCATTTCTTAACGAAGTCTAGGGCATCTTTGTTCAGTGTGGGCCAGTAATATCCATATCGGAGTATCTTTCTTGCCAAAGTCTGTCCTCCAGTGTGATCTCCGCATCCTCCCTGATGGATGTTTGTTAATATCTCCTTGGCTTCCCTCCCGGCGACGCATCTTAATAGGGGGCTAGAGAAGCCACGCCGGTAGAGGATGCCTTCTTGCATTGTGTAGTGGGGAACTTTCCTCAAGATCTTCTTGGCTTCGTCACGCCTGTCGGGTAGTATGCCATCTTGCAAATATTTCCGGATAGGAGTCATCCAGGTTCCTTCTTCGATTGCAGTTATCAGATTCGCTTGTTCGAAACTCGGGGCTAGCTGCCTTGAGATTACTAGTGCTCCGGGAATGGTGCTGTCCTTCATACTAGCTTGCTTTGCAAGTTCATCTGCCTCTTGGTTTTCTTCCCGAGGAATGTGTTTGATTAGATAATGGTCCAATCGATCGAGCAGCAGTCTGGTTTTCTTTAGGTATGCTGTGAGCCGTTCTCCTCGAGTCTGGAATTCTCCTAGTACCTGGTTTACGATAAGCTGAGAATCACTATGAATACATAAGGAATTGATCCCAATTTCTAGGGCCAGTTCCAATCCCGCTATTACTGCTTCATATTCAGCATCGTTGTTAGTGGCCGTGAACTCCAATCTTAATGCATAGTACAACTTTCTTCCCCTGGGGGTGACGATCACAATACCTGCCCCCGAGCCTTGTTCGTTCGATGCTCCGTCTACAAAGAGGTTCCACTTGATGTTTTTTGCTACTTCGGATTGTTCCTTGCCTTCGTTGGTAGTGAATTCGGCAATGAAATCAGCCATGGCTTGTCCTTTGATAGCGGTGCGGGGATGGTAGGTGATATCATACTGACTTAGTTCGATGCACCATTTGAGGAGTCGCCCAGAAGTGTCAGGACGATGGAGCACTTGTCTTAGTGGTTGATCGGTTAGAACCCTGATGGAGTGAGACTGGAAGTAGTGTCGCAGTTTCCGTGACGCGATCAATAAACAATATGCTAACTTCTCAAGTTTAGGATATCTGGCTTCTGCCCCCGTAAATCTCTTGCTTACAAAGTAAACCGGACGTTGTGTGCGGTCTTCTTCTCTTACCAAGGCGGCGCTTAGAGCATGAGATGATACAGCGAGGTATAGGTATAACACTTCACCTTCATTTGGAGTTGAGAGTACTGGTGGTCTCTGAAGGTGTTCGATTAGGTTGAGGAAGGCTTTTAAGCATTCGTCGGTCCACTCGAACCTCCCTTTGTCTTTCTTGAGTGCTTCGAAGAAAGGGACACACTTATCAGTTGCCTTGGAAATGAATCTGCTTAGGGCGGCCACCTTTCCGTTTAGGCTCTGCATTTCTTTTCGAGTGGAAGGTATCCTTATTTCTTTTAAAGCTCGGATTTGTTCAGGGTTTGCTTCGATTCCTCTGGCGTGGACGATGAATCCTAAGAATTTTCCCGATGATACTCCGAAGGAGCACTTTAGAGGATTCAGCTTCATTCCATATCGGCGAAGTACCCGAAACATATCGTCCAGATGGCTTACATGGTCGTTGGCTTTCCTGGACTTCACCAACATGTCATCCACATATACTTCCATAGTACGTCCTATCAGTTCTGCGAACATTTTGTTGACGAGGCGTTGATAGGTAGCTCCAGCATTTTTGAGTCCAAAAGGCATGACTTTGTAACAATATAATCCGCGGTCGGTGATGAAGCTAGTGTGGTCCTGATCGGGAGCGTGCATGGGGATCTGGTTATATCCGGAGTATGCATCCATAAAAGATAGGAGTTCGTGCCCAGCTGTGCTGTCCACGAGTTGGTCAATTCGGGGAAGTGGGAAGCAGTCTTTCGGGCAAGCGTCATTCAGATTGGAGAAGTCAATACATGTTCGCCACTTTCCATTGGCCTTTTTTACTAGCACTGGGTTAGCGATCCATTCTGGGTAGATGGCTTCCCGTATGAAGTCATTAGCAAGTAGATTTTTTACTTCCTCATCAAGGGCTGCTGATCGCTCTGCCCCCATGCTCCTCTTTTTCTGCTTTACTGGTACCTTGGTGGGATCGATGTTCAACATGTGGCACGCTACGTCTGGAGAGATTCCTGTCATATCGGCGTGGGTCCACGCAAATACATCTAAGTTGTGGCGGAGAAAGTCAATGAGTTGACCCTTTAATTCCGTTTTCAGCTGAGATCCGATTTTTAATAGTTTACTTGAATCGTGCTTATCTACAGATACGAATTCCATAGCCTCTGCAGGCTCGGCGGTAGCCTCCTCCTCTTTATCCCGGGGGTCTAGTTCATTGAAGGGATCGCTTGTGTATCGAAGAGGAGGGGCTTTCTTTAGTTGCTATGCCTCCAAGCTTTTCATGCAGAGAGTAGTCTCTGCATCTTTTCCTTTATTCTTTCTGCGGTTGTTGCGAAGCTCAGTTACATAGCAGTCTCGGGCAGCGTCTTGATCTCCTTCTACTTCTCCTATTCCGTTGTCTGTCGGGAATTTCATCTTCAGGCACCAGGGGGCTAGGACAATTTGGAAGTCAGACAAGGCTGGTCTCCCCAAGAAGGCGTTGTAAGCCGAGTGGTTCTCTATTAGCACGAACGTTTGTTTTCGCACCACGGAGCGGGGATGACTTCCTATTTCGACGAAGAGGTCAAGTTGCCCGAGGGGCATTTTTGCATCTCCAGTGAAACCGTGCAGTGGTTTGTCGCAGGGAGACACATCCTTCATTGATAACTTCATTTTGTCGAAAGCATGTTTGAACAAGATGTTTACGGAGCTTCCCGTGTCTATTAGAATCCGAAAAACTTTAGCAGGGCCGAACCAGGCAGAGATGACCATAGGATCCATATGTGGGTACTGTCTTCCTTCCAAATCGCGTCTACTGAATATGATGTCGTCGCTCTCTTTTCGTTTCGGTTGGCGTTCTTCTGTGACGGAGTTAACGTATCCTTCGGCATTTCTAAGCGACTTGCCGTACCTTTCCATCTCTGCCCAACTTCTGTCGGCAATGTGTGGTCCTCCTGAGATGGTAAGGACTACTATCTTCTCTTGACTAGAGCCACTGGTGTTGTGATTGTTGCGACTCCCTCCGCCTACTTCTGGGAGGGGTTGCTTTGAGTTCTCATTGGCAGGAGTTGGAGTCCTGTTCTGACTTTTCACATAACGTTCCAGTCTTCTTCTTCTAATGTGTTCTTCGATCAAGTCCCGAAGATGGTGGCATTCATTGGTGTCATGTCCGTGGGATTCGTGGAAGCGACAGAACTTTCCGGACTTGAGTGCGTTATCTGATTCTTTCTTGTGCGGGGGGCGCTTGTATCCGAGTTCGCCCTGAGTGGCTAGGTAGATGTTTTCGATTGTTTCATTCAAAGGAGTGTAGGAGTCAAATCTTGGCCCTGGTCGATATTGGCGCTTCTCACCCTTTCTGCCCCCAGCATTGTCTCTAGATTCATTTCTTCGAGCGTCCTTAGCTGCAGTGGGAACCTTGTCCTGAATTATCTTGCCTTGTTGCCCTGGCTGCCTCTCCGTAGCAGCGTCTTCAAGTCTCATATACTTTCCAGCTTCATGGAAGAAATCAGGCAAGGTAACTGGTTTTTCCTTAGTTAATCTTCTGGCAAACTTGGTGTCTGGATGCACACCACTACAGAGGGCCATTAGAGTGAGTTTTTCATCGGCATCTTGAACTGCTGCCGCTGCGGCGTTGAACCGTGTTAGATATTGTTGTAGCGTCTCTCCGGTTTTCTGTTTGACATTGGATAGAGAATAAGCATCCCTGGGTTGTTCCACATGGATGCGGAACTGGCTAATAAACCTTTCTTTTAACATCTCCCATGAGTTGATGGATCCTTGGGGTAGATGGCAGAACCAGGAGGTAGCTAGATCTGATAGGAATAGCGGAAAGCATTTACATAATACTCCTTCTGTTGCTCCACTCATGAGCATATGCTGGGTGTATCTCTGTAAATGTACGATAGGGTCGGAAGTTCCTTTGTAAGGTTCCATGGTTGGCATTTTCCATTCCCGGGGGGTAATGGCGGTTTCGATATTTCGGGTAAAGGGGCTGGTGACCCTAGCGCCTATCCCCCGGTCCCTTTGCTCGCGTTGGACACATTCTCTGAATAATCGTGCCATTCGTTCGTCAGAACTTGGAGCGGACAAAAATGAGCTTGGCTCTTCCCTGCGGGATCTATCTCGTCCGGATGACCTGTAGGGATGGTACAATCTATCACTTCTAGCATTATCCAGTGGTTCTCTTTGGCTGCTTGGATGCATGCTAGGACCAGCTACAGTTGCCCCCTGCCTTGATCTTCCCCTGTGGGGTTCTGTTTCGAGCACATCCATGGGGTCAACTTCGGGCTGGGTCCTAGCTCGGCTCCGTTCAGCGGGGTTTCTATGATTAGGTGGCATGACTGGCTCAGCTACATCCGACCCTCGCCTGGTGCCTCCCCCGTTGGGCTCGGCACCAAGGGCTTCCTCGAGTCGGGATTCGGGCTGAGTCCGGGCGCGGCCCCTATCATTGTTGTTTCTGTTGATAGCTTCTTCGAAGAGTGGAGACCTTTGTTGCCTCCGAGATCCTCCAGATTGGGATTCGCCCCATGATTCAGTGTTGCGGTTGGACTCTTCAGCATCCCTTAAACGTGACATGAGTTGGTCCACCAAAGCTTCTTGTTGGGATGTGAAGCGGTTAGTTACTTCAGCCACAACTCTGTCCAGATCTGCCCTAGTGATTGGTTGTTCCGTTGCAGGACCAGTTGTATTCTCTTGATTCTCATCCGGTACTGCTGTTGAAGTGGGCTGATCTGCGATTGCTGGATCTGGAAGGCTGCTAGTTGCGATGTTCTTTCCTTTGTTAGCGTCCCTTCTCTGTTTGGAAGGCATGATTTCTAAGCAACGGGCGATGTTGTTAGGAAGAAGGTTGAATGGGAGAGGATGAAGCTTGAGTTCAGCTCTCAATGAAAGCACCAAAAATGTTTGCACAAAAAATGGACAAACACCTCCAAGTCGTATTATTTAGTTGATTATATGTAATTTTCAATGATTTTAGATGAGTATGTAAATATGAGAAAAGTAGGGGCTGAAATGTAAAAGACACACAGATTTATAGTGGTTCGGCCAGAATGTGCCTACGTCCACTTTATATGTTATTATCTTCTTTCTTTCAGGTTACAAGTGCAATGCGTTGTATACAAGTGTATGAAAGTAGTTTGAAAGTTCCTTCCTTGCTTGAGCTCTCAAACTTGTCTGCCATTGTTGTACCCCTGCCCCTCTATTTATAGAATGAGGTAGGGGGCAGGGGTCTTGGAAGTATATAACTGCTGGTGGGCCCGGGCTGAAGCAATTTGGCCTGGCACTTCTGGTTCGGCGAGGCTTCATTCGGTAGAGCTTGGACTGGTGATGGTGGTGTGTGAAGTGGATTGCTGAAGCCTTGATTCGGTGGTAGTGTTGGAGTGGCAGTGGAGTTGATTCGGTCGTGGTTGGTTTGGTGGTAGGGTATTGGAGTTGGTCCGGTGGAGATGTGATGGGAAGGTGGTTCGGCAATAGTGTGGTCCGGTGGTGGTATTCGGCGGGACATGGACCGGCTATGCCGAATGGAAAGGGGCTGGTCATGCCGGATGGACATGGCTCGTGCTGCCGAATGGAGCTTCCATGCCGAATGGACTTGTGCTCGTGCTGCCGAATGAAGCTTCATGCGTGAGTGCCGAGTGTTCCTTGGCCTTGGTGAATGAACTGGAGGTTATTCATGTCGAATGAGCTATGGCTTGCATTGTCGAATGGTAAAGAGGCCGGTCATGCTGAATGAAGTGGTGACTGCGAACCCGGGTGAAACAGACGCTTCGTTGTCTCAAGATCTTCTGGGTGAGAATTCGCCCAACAATTATGAAATTTTGATAACTAAAATTTCATGTTTATATTATAACTTGGAAAAATATTAGTTAGTAACTATGAACGAAATTTAAGACTTAGAAAAGGTGATAACAAAGTTTCCTCACATTGGCTTTGGAAAATTAAACGCTTAAAAGGATTTGGCAATCTATTTCAACTAATTGGTTTTGAAAACTTAAAGGGTTTTGTGGCATTTTTCTACCTTGGAAATTTCAAGGACCAAATTCTTTTAAGGGGGAAGAATGTAACAACCCAGATTTTTTGTCAATTGATTTTGAAATATTTAATTGATTTTACATATTGAATTATTATTTTTATAAGTTGAATGGCTTAAATTTCAAATATGGGAATTATTTAATAATTGAATCTTGGATTTAATTCAAATAAAAATTATTTTGGATGTTGATTTAAATCCTATTTGGATAAGAATGAAGATAATAAACTTTTGAATTTGAATTCAAAAGTGACTAAACTTGTTTTATAATAATCGTCTAAATTAACGTGTGAAAATAGCCTTTTGTGGCACTGTCTCAGATTTTGACGAAACTAATTTCATTGCATCTGCAATAATGAATTATTTTATGCCATCTAATTTTGTGGCGATTGGATGTATCGTGTGGTCATGCGAGGTCGAAATGCGTAAAAATTGATTAAAGGAATTTATATAAAATGACTGAGTTTGGAAAGCATCTTCTATATATGATCGCATTAGGTCTCGAGTCTAGTTTCATTATGTTTGGAATAGGGGTATTACATATAGAATGTCAAGTGGCATGCCTCGATAGGAATTGAGATTTTTTCGGGGATGTAATGCTAGATACTTTTGGAATTAAATAATATGAAGCATACCCTCACCTCACTCCATTCACACCATACCCTTCCTATGCCTCTGCCATACCTTCCCTTCTCTTTAAAAACCACGTGCATACTAGAGAATTGGTTTGAATTTTTTTTCAAATCAACTTCCATTCAATCAAATGGCACGAGACCATCGAGGCCACCACGAGCACTTTTAGCCTCCGACTTCAACTAGGGAAACGTGTGCGAGGCTATGACTAAGGCAATCAACATTTTGATTAGGTGGGATCGAGCCATGATGGCCACAATTCATCAATGAATAACGGCCATGGTTTCATCGATTCCTGCAATTTGGGTCGTCGTTGGGTAATGGCACCTGAAAGAGAAACGTGGAGGACTTTAAAGGCAAGGCAGTAGTGAAGTTTAGTGGCATTTGGTCAAGCATTGCAGTGGGATTTTGGTATGAATGGGTGCGACATTTGTGTTTTGGGGGCGATGGTGGGGGTCTGGGGGGCCATGATGAGTGGCTTCGGGTTAATTGTGATCAGGGCGATGTCATGAGGGGTCGCGGCGGAGGTTGGTGGCCTAAGGTGGCGTGGGGATGGTCATGAGGTTGTGTGGCCTGGGTTTGTAAATGAACGAACGAGAGGGAGAAGGGAGGGTTATATTTACATAAGGTTAACTAAATTTAACGATTACAATTAAGGATTTTTATATTATTAAAATCGGTGAATCTTAAAGTCGCAATATTTAACTCATACGAGGTTGGAATCAAGTGCGACGAGTTGCATTGTGCTCGTATCAGCAAATACTATGATATAGAGTTGGCTTGGATGGATTTGGAGCTAGTAGAAATTTGGGCTAAAATCAGAGTTCCAAACTGAAATGTCTCGACGACAACAGGAATTTCGGAGAGTTAAACTTGCCTTTTTGTTTAACCAGTAACATTATATAGGCAATAAAAATTGTTGATTGGATGTTTGGATAATTTACTGTTTTAATCGTTGGTTTGGTTTTTTCTCCGCCCTTGGAGAGGATACCCTTTTATATATACCCACCTAGTAGCGGATGACCCATATTATATAATTATATGTTGTTTGTAATGCGGGGAGGGAGGGACATGTTGGAGGGATCTAATAGGATTCCTTACCATTGTTGATTTTAATTCCAATAATATTCCTGTCATATGAGTTATTGGATATTAAACCTAATTATTGGCTCTATTGAATATGACATTGTTATATGTCCAAAACTTAAACCCGATGGTGGTAGAAAATCAATATCGGTATTGGATAAGCGTTTATTAGTTATTAGCCTTCTTTAAAATACTATATGCCATTTGAATTGGAGTTGGTTTTTGGGACTGGAATGATTTTAAATCTGAAATTGTGTTTCATAAATATTTTGTGTTAAAAGATTTAATTTCTATTTTACTCCAACCGTATTATCTGTCTTTTCTAAATTTTTAGAAATGATTTGAAAATATTATTTATTTATATTTAATATTGTTTTAAAGATTATTTATTTAAATTTAATTTTGTTTTAAAGTTATTTATCAATATTTTAATATTTTGGAAAGTTAATTATTTAAATTACTTTTATGGCTTGAAACTTAATAATGATGATTTATAAATAATGTTTGGAGATAAATTATTATATTTATAATAAATGGTAAAGATTAATTATTATTGTTATTTAATAATGGTTGAAATTATTAAACATTATTTTTAAGATGTTTTTAAGTTAATAATTATTATTTTATTTATAATGTTTATTATTAATAATTATTATTGTAAAATAGTGTTTTGAAGTAAATGAATTTTTATTTATTTATAATATTTTCGAGGCTTATAAATAGAGTTTTATAAATGGACTTGGGTTTTATAAGAGAAGTTTTATAAAATGGTTTGAACACTTAAAGGGGGATTATTTACAAGGTGGTGAAGTTTTGCAAATGGTTAGATATTTATAAACGAACTTTAGAAATAGGTTTATAGATGTATAAAAGGAGTTTTCTAAATATTTTTATGCATTTACGAAGGGTTCATAAATTATTTTAGAAATTTATAAAAAGACTTATAAGCGATTGAAATTTATAAAAGAGATTATAATGATTTTCAAAGATATATAAAATAGCTTATAAATGGTTTTAGAGATTTATAAGGAGATATAAATGATTTTAAAATTGAATAAAAAGGAAAAATTACTCGGTTTTGTAAATATACTCATACCATAAGTATATGAGTAGATTTTCTAAGTTGTGAAGTGTAATGTTTGTGAATATACTTATACCAATGAAATAAGTATATGGATATTTTCCAAGTATTGAAAATATAGGGATTTGTGATATATCTTTGTAAGGGTATTTTGATACAAGTATTTACAAGATGATTTTTAATTAATGAAAAGATTAATTTATGAGGTTAGTGGTTGCTTATGTGTTTAGCCAATGTTGGCTCTCCCTTTTGAAATAAATCCCTGATTGGAATGTTTGTTTATTCGATAGTTAAATACTGACTATCAAGTTTGGACCCAAAAACGTAACTTTGAAAATATCTAGGAGAAATACATGAGTTATATGGCACAGTCATCTCTGATGATGCTGTATTGTGCGTATAAATCTCGTTTCATTCTCTTAGGATAAATGATAAGGAAATCCGTCCACTAAGGTTTAGGAGGTGATCTCTGACCTTATTTTTGGCGGTTTATTTCCTAAACTACCGGGGTTGAGTCTACCGAAAAGTAGCGAATGTTACTTCAAAGAGATCGGGGTCGGATATGTTGAAAACCACTTCGATCCAACACAAGCTTTCGAAGCGAATACATATTGAAGAGTTGGAATTGAAGACGGAGCTCTCAAGCATTTCGTTCAGTCCCATAACGAATTTGTATGGACGAATATTGGCATTGCATTGTTGTTTGGAGGGCAATGTTATCATTCCAAGTGGGAAGTATTATATGAAAGGTAAAATGTGGCATCAATCCTCATCAACCAGGAAATGACAAAAATCGGGCATGCAGTAGAGCCAAGAGGGTCTCTCCAATCAGTGTATGGTCATTCTAAATCTAGATCGATTACTATCTACTCATGCATGCTTCGGGGCCCTATAAACAAGAAGCGATCATACTTGGTAATGCTAGTCAAGTGGTAGGACAGTCCTGTGTGGCAAGGGTACAAGATGTTCTTGTCAAACTCTGGTGCATTTTATCTAGAGGTATACCATCGGAAGGTAGTTCCTTACCTTGTCATAGTATGAAATCCATTCTCCAATAAGCGCCACACGGACTTAGTTGTGCCCACCTATTCTGAAACGTGAGATGTAAGCATTTCAGCTATATTCATATTTTAGTTTAATCCCTAGACATTATTATAATATCAATGATTTTCTATAGAAAATAGTTTGGTTATCATAATGTAAAAACTCATCCTTTTTTATGGCGTGGTCTTACGAGATGCCTTTATTTTCAACAGATTTTTGAAACATTAAAATTCAATTGAGGTGTGTTTTCTCACGCTGTTTTGCCAGACTGACTCGGGTGCTCTTGTATTATAATGCTTGGGTCAGACCGAGCATATTATAGGTTTAGTTTGGATGCTTTGGAGCTTCAATGTAACGACCCAGATTTTTCAACGTTTGATTTGGAATATTTAAATGGTTTTATATATTTAATTTGAATTATAAATAGATTTGAATATAGAAATTTGTTTTATATTTATAAAATAAATTCAGAATTTAAAAATAGCGATTTATTGGATAATTTAATTTTTGAATTTAATAACTGGATACTGGGTAGATTATTGTATCTTGAGTTTTAAGCTCGATAAAAATAATTTAAAGGCTTATAAAATTTATATTAATAATAATGAAAATGATAGTAGTTTTGAAGTTGAATTCAAAGGTGATCTGTTCAACTTTTAAAAGTAGTTTTTCAAAATGACATTTAAAAATAGCCTTCCGGGACACGGTCTCGGAATTCGACAAAACCAGTTCCATTGGATCCGTAATATTGTATTATTACCGAATTTCAAATTTTGTAGCTTTTGGAGTTATCATATAGTCGTACAAGATATAAAAGCATTGAATTAATATCGAAATTTAATATAATATTTGGGTCCAAAAAGCTATCTGCTCTATGTGATCGAATTAGGACTCGAAACCTTTTCTATTGCGTTTGGAATATGGGTGCAACAATATGAATGCCTAGTGGCACGCCTCGATAGGAGTTCGGGATTTCGAGTTAGGTTACACGAGATATTTTGGAAATTTAATTAATAAACATATCTTATCTTGTTAGCTGTCTCTTTTCCTTGTAAACATGCAACTATCCAAACACGCTACCTCCTTTATAAAAGTCCCTTCCCTTTTTCAAAACAAGATAGCCAAACAAAAAAAAGAGAGTGAAAAAAATTGAATTTCGTTCGAAGAGAATAAATATGTTAATCGAGATCGCGAATGCAAAAGTGGTCGCGAGGCTGTGGAAGCAGGGCGACAGCGAGGAGGTGTCGATCGAGATCGAGAGGAGGCAACGAGATGGGAAGCATCGCGTTCAGGGACGCCGTCGTGATTCGGGGAAGGGTATCGCGAAGGTAGTAGTCCTGAGTGATGGTGGTCAAGCTTGGTATAGAGGGCATGGCACTGGGGCGAGATGGCCAGGCAGTGGCGCGCGAGCCTTGGGATAAAGCGTGGTCGAAGTCGTAAGATCGGTGGCAGGCAATGGCCAACGTGGTGTTGAGCGACTGTGAACGAGAGCGTGCGAAGAGAAAAGAAACCCAATTTTTCCTTAAATCAATCGGCTACTGTCGAATGTCATCTTCAAGCTCAGTTCCCATCATTTTTCAACCTGGTGATGCAGTCCGTATAGTCACCGACCCTGGTGTTTTCCACTTTGGTATCAGGAATGCTTTCGATTCTAGTTTTTCAAGCAATGGCTGAAACTTGCAGAGTGAACAAACCTTTTAGCCAATGGAAAAGTGTGTTTGAGACAGGTCAAATTCTGGAAGTGGATAGGTTTGGAAGGTATAGTGATTAGCTTTAAATTAATATTAATTAATACGGAATTGGATAAGTATAAAATTCATTAGCCTATGAAAATTCGTATATTATTCATGCGAGGTCAAAAATCGTGAAATCAAATCGAGATTGAAGTGGATTGCAAACAAAAATAAAGGTGAGAATTTCTCACTCATTTTTGGATTGCTATATTTAAAATTTAAATGTTGAATTTAAATTATTGGATGTTGATTGGTTGATAAATTGAAATTATTGGTTGGATGATTATATAATATATAGTAGTATATATACAATATTTGGAGTGATATTCCCGCATATTATAGCGGATAAAACCTTATGTGCCTCGCATAATAGCGGATGACCCTATATACCGCAACATTCCCCTCGAAGTGAGATTGGTATTTATTTTATATTGTATAAACATCTATGGATGCAGGGAAACAGGTTAAAGGGATCCAATGGGATTCCTCAAATTATATGTTTATTTTTCATATATAGTGATATATTATTGGTGCAAAATAATCTATTATAGATTGTTTTACTGATTTGGATTATTGGATGTTTTTGTAGCACTGGCCTAAATTGTGATAATTCAAATATTATGATTCTAAAATTTAAGGAATTAAAGGAAATTTGATAATAATAATATATATATATTGGAATTGGAGTTATTTTAGAGAAATTGAATTAGAAAATAAAATTATATTGAGTTTGGTTATACTTAGCCATTGTGAATTTAAAAATGGAGATCTTTTTTTAAAAAAAGAAATTTATATAAAAGAATTTATAAGTGATATTCTGGGAATATAAAAAGGAGTTAAAATCAATATTGAAAATAGATTGGAAGTATTAGTGGAATTTATAAGAAATAAATTTATATAATGGACTTTTATAAATAAGATTTGTTTTTATAAACAAGTAAAACCCAAGGGGTTATAGAATTGATAACGATATTTATAAATAAAGAAATTCGATATCAGGTGATAATTGTAATATAAATTCATAGGGTGAATTTATATTGGAATATGGAAACAGGGTTGAGAAAAATGAAAAATTCTATTTTCGGAATAAGAATGGTTAGGGATTCGATAAGGAATTGAGATGTTGTGAAATCGAGAGAAAGTTATAAATTAAAATTGGTTATTGAGAATTTAAAAATATATTTTAATTTATAAGAGGTGAGATTGTTTAATAGGGGAAATTTTATTATTTTATAACTATCGAATTTTAAACCAGTTGAGATTTAAATACTGGGTAAGTAGATTTTTAAATATTAAGTATTTATTTTCGTAAATTCTAACTTTTAAAATCAGCTTTGAAAATTGTTTATTTAACTAAAGATGAGTTACTAATGTTGTTAAAGTGCTTTTGATGTTTTAATAATTATTTGAACATATTTTAAAAATAAGTTATTAATCTTTTAAATACTTATTATATATAGAGAGTTTTAAAGAAATTTGAAGAAAAAAATTATTTTATAAACTCTCTAGAGAATTCTAAAAATAGGCTTATAAAAGGATATGATTTGAAGAGAGGAAATCTATTTGTGATTCCGAAGATTTTGGGAAAAGTTACAGAATAATTCTCTAAAACGTTAATATTGAAAGGATTTTGGAAAACAAGATTGGTAAAAATTTCCTAAGTATAGAAAAGAGAAATTTGAAAATATTTCTGAGTGTTGAGATGTTGAAAGTATCCTATTACGGATTAAGTATTTGAGAAATTTTTTTCAAATGTTGAAAGAAATTGATATGTCTTTAAAGATACTTTGGAAGTAAATATTTTGAGAAAAAAATTATATTATGGCAAAATGATTGCTTATAGATGTTTTTTATAGTTAAATAACCGACTATCAATATTAGCTAATTTTTTTAATCATTTCGAAGAGACCAGGATCGGAATTGATTATCCAAAAATCACTTCGATCTGGTTTGAACATAACGAACGAATACCGTGAAGATAATAAAGATGGTGATTCGGTTTATCTAGACCCAGGAAAACTTGTATGGACAAATGCTTCCAAAACATCATCATTGGAGGACGATGATCATTCAAAGTAAAATTGTTCTTGAAAAGGTAACGCTTAGCCTCGAGCCTCATCAACCGGGAATGACTGAAAATCAGGGAAGATGCAGCAGGGCTAAGTGGGTCGCACCCAAGTAGGTTAAGGTTACCCCTATCTAGTGTCTCTTTTATTCGGCTGTGTTGCGGTTGCTGATCCCAACTGCGGGTTAATCTTGTTTCGGTCTATCCAAGTTAGGAATAGGCTGGTCTTGTGTAGCAGGGGATCCCGGAGTGGTCCTCGGTACATTGTTCTAGAGGTGTATTGTGACAGGTGGTACCCCAGTGTCTAGTCATTTAGTTAGAATCAATTCTCCAATATGAGATTACGGTTTTGTTTATAGAGCCTAGTATGCTGAATTTAATTAGTGTGACAATTTCATCTATTTGAATAAGTATTTTTATTTAGACACTATTATAATATCATTGGGTTTTCTATAAAAATGTTTTGGTTATCGTAAGATAAAAACCTATCGTGTTTATGTCTAACGCAGTCTTATGAGATACCATTGTTTTTCAAAGGATTTTGATAGCTCTAATAATTCAAATTGAGTGTTTCTCATGCTGGTTTTCCAGGCTAACTCGGGTGTTATTTTATTATAATGCTCAGGTCAGTCTCAGTATTACAGATTCGGGTTAAATGCTATGGGAGCTCAGGAGGCTAGCTGGAGGAGTTTTGACGTATTTTCATACGTGACTTATATTCCGCTGTGTAAGGACAAGTTATATAACTGTCCAGTTTGATGTATTGATGGTTGTGCTCTAATAGTTGTAAGTGTATAAACTGTTATAGATTCTTATGTATAAACTCTGTTATTATATATTATATTTTGTTCCGCTGCGACTGTGAGATTCTACGTTGTTGTTTCTATTTTTCTTCTATCTCCTTCTTCTTCACCCCTAATGAACTAGTATTTCCGACATATGACTACTCGGCATATTATACAGTAGACGTATTAATGTTGATTTTCGAGGGTTGAAAATCCCGTTTATTACATTCGGGAGACAAGCTGGAGGCCCAAAGACGTATTCATGTGTATGATTATTTTTCTGCTGCATTCATTGTTGTATTTATCAATAAATTATGAGGACATGTCGTTATAACTGTTTGGGCTGAAATAGGTTAGTATACTCTAAGTGATGTCTGTATATGCATATTTTACGATTGTTTTGTGTAAAGATTTGTTGCATATTATAGATTATCATTCCATTGTGAGATTTTGTGTTGTTTAGTTTTCTTCTTGTCTTCTTTCTTCTTCTTTTTCCCTAACAATCGGGTTCCGGGCTTTCATTTGCTTGGCACGCAATACAGTGGACGTATCAATGTCAATTTTCGATGGTTGAAAATCCCGGTTGTTACAGAAAATTTCTTTTATATATACATATATACTTGTATCATTTTAAACAATTCAATATAATGTAACATATATCTATATGTATATCGTACATGTATATACTCTAACTAATTAACAATTTAATTTACTTATTTGATTTATTCATATTATTAATAGTTATTAATTTTTTTAAATATGTGTATTATATTTTCAAAGCACTTTTGAAAACTATATTATAACATATACAATATACATTATTTTCAAAGCCAACTTTGAAAATCATACTATAATATTTATAACATAATTCTTATTTAAATTTAAAATATTATCTTAATTTCAATACAATTTTGAGATCGCCATATAACATTTATAATGTATTTCTTATTTTAAATTTGACTTTTAAATTTAAATTTTCATTTTTGGTTTTCAAAATAATTTGGAAAATTATCCCAATGCCCAATTGAAATTGGGTCTTTTCTATTAGGGGCAACCTTTGTGCTCACTTCTCTTTTTGGGTCAGGCCAGTAGTCAGGGAGGATAGGGTACTTGATATCCAAACCCAGGCCCAGACACAACTTTTCTAGACACCCTATTAAATTAGTAAGCTTAGGTATAACATGACTAATTTAGACCACTTCAATACCATTGATGGAACTGGGGGAGTCGGAAGTGGATGAAATAGGTTAATTTCAAAAAAAAAATCTCTATTTAGATCGTATTGGTCCTATGAAGTCTACAGGTATATTATATCCCATCTAATAAAAATTCAGATAAAATCTTATTTTATTTAAATTGTTAAAATGGAGTTTTAAATTTGATTTAAATGTTTGTATTATAATGAGTGTATCAAATACATTTGTTTGTGTGAAGTGTAAATGCAGTATATAAGTAGTGTATATATGTGTAAATGAAACAAGCATAATTAAATTCAGAGAATGAAATCTTTTGTTTCACTCTCTTAACTTATACAATTAATTAAGTGAAGATATGATAATATATGTAGAAAGAAACCTTTCATTTCTCTTGCTCTCTCTTTAATTGTAGTAATTGATAGATTAAATGATATTTATAACTTATTAACTAAATTTACCCATGCCTATGTTGTCCAAGTTTTTAATAATTAAATTTATGTGTATATCTATTGTAATTATAGATGCATACATACATACGGACATACACACACAGATATATATATATATATATATATATATATATATATATATATATATATAACCTATCAGTCGTTTTAAATAATTTGAAATCCAAAATTGACATTGACAAAACTAATTTCAATTAAAGAAAGGTTTGACAACAAAAGGTTAAATTATTGCACAAAATCCTCTTGAAAATAAGAATTAAACTACACATGTATATTTCCATATGCATGATTATTACAGTTTAATAATTTAAATCTAATACATAATATATTTGTAAACATTGTAGCATATGATATATGTATGTATACAAATAAGTTTAATTTTAAGGTTAACAATTTTGATTAAACTTTTAATTTAGGAACCAAAATAGAATTTAGGATTTTATATGAGACTTTAAATTTAGAAAACCATAATGAATTAGAACTCGCATGAAAGTTCGTTCATTAATTTTAAATCAAGATTTTTTTTAAATAATGATTGAAACATTTATATTCAGTATTTAACATATAAAATCAAAGATTAATTTCAAAGAATAATAATAATTTAATATTAGTACCATAGATATTGATTTTGATGACAACTACATAAATATAAAAATTAATGTTTTGCAAGTTGTATAGTATATACTATAGAATATTACATAGGTATAGAATGATTAAACTTAAAGACTGGTCAATATAAAGACTAAATTTCAAGATTCAAAGATAATCAAGACTCGTGATTTTAAAGGCAAAGATTTAAAGAGCTCAAGACTTTAGTGTACAGTTACGAGTCATTTGAATAAACTGTTTAAAGTCCCTAATAATAGATTCTGATTTTGATCACAGAATTCTAATATTTTATATTTTATCAAACTAAATTATTTAAAATTCAACATAAATTTTTAGAGATATTTTATAAAAGTTTTTAGGTGTTCAAAGTATTTAAAAAAGATGTTTAAATTATTTGCAAAAATATATTTGAAAACATTTTAAAAGAATTATTGTTTTTCAAAGTTAATATCGGTATGTCGACTAGGCCTCTTATGTATATCGACATATAGATCATTAAAGAGTTATCTTTTGGATTTTGAAAAGTTGTGATTTTTAGCCAAATCTCGTCATCACTAGACACATCCCGTCATACACTACATAAAACGGACTGGAAAAAGAAATTCATCAACTAATTTCTCTACTCTCTCTTACTCCAAATTCTCACTATATATGTATAAAAAAATCCACTTTCTATGCAATTTGAATTCATTCAAATTCAGTTTCCATTTTACTATATTCATTCTCTACAATCTACTTGCTGATTTGGAAGTATTCTCTCATCAATTCAAAGATCAAACCGCTACAAAAAGGCTAAGGAAATCTTGTATTCCAAGTATAATTATTTGTGTTTGGAAATCAACAACTCTACTCTCATTTGTTTAGGTGTACTTGTTGCCCGTTAAAATCAAGTGGGTGTGCTTAGTAGCCCGTCTAAATATAGTTATGATATTGTTACCCGGTAAATCAAGAGAGTTTGTCCCGAACTCATGAGATAGAAGGGTGTATCTCATAGCCTTTGGTTTGCTTGCTATCTAGTTAAAGTAGGCAATTGAAAAAAAATCTGTATAGCATTGTACGGGATTGGATATAGAATTGGTTAATCCAACCAGTATAATTTTCCTAATGTCATCTCTCCTACTTTACCTTTTGTTATTACTTTTATATTTATCTATGATTGCATCTATGATAACTTGATTAGTATAAATTTATGTAGATAATTTGTGATTTGATTTAAATCTTGAAACAAAATTAAAAATATCCATTAAAGTTATAAAACACTATCCACCCTCTTTAGTGTTAAAGTAGCCTAAAGATCCATTTAACCATAACCCACATTGATATCAGAGCATTAGGTTTTCAATATTTCATAATTTGATTTTTAAAAAGTATAAATGACTATTAATATTGTTAGTACACTAAATAATGCTTTTGTAGAAAAACAAAGTTATGAAATCTGTATGTTATTATCAAATAGATTAATAACTAATTATTCTAAAAATTCACTTGATGTTTGGAAAGGTATAATGTGAAATTGCAGGAACAAGTATGCTATATGGCCGATGGCGAACAGACATTTGATATTCATACATCATAAATCAAGAAGGATAAATGGATACTAGACAGTGGATGCTCAAGACACGTCACTGCAAATATGAAGATCTTAAACTATATAGTTGATAAAGATGAAGGATCGGTTAACTTCGGAGCCAACATAAAGGGATATGTGATTGACATTGGCAATATTGGTAACTCTAGAACTCCTATTATTTCTATTGTTTTGCTACTTAGGATTTGAAACATATCCTGCTTAGTATTAGTCAATTACGTGATACGGGTTTTCAAATTAAGTTCAAAAAAGATAATTGCTACATTGAAGATAGTGAGTCTAAAATTATCTTTAAAGGTGTTAGGAAATGTTATATTTACATCTTGAGTATGAAAGGTTCTAATGATAATCTTTGTCTTTGGCTTAATTGAACGACCCTTGGATTTTTGTAACGACTCGTAAATTTCGACGATTAAAAATAGTTAATTTAATAAGGTTCTATAATTTAATGTTGGAAGAAATAAAAATTTGTGAATTAATAATGAGAATATAACCGAAATGAAATTAAATTGTATTAATTTAAGGAAATTGATAATGGCTTGGATTGTAATTCCAATTAATTAAAAGGATTAAAGAGTTATAACTGATATAGGTTGTGAGTAATTTTAGTAATGTATGTATTAATTGATAAATGAATTAAAAGTGCAATCGATAATTTAAGTGTTGTATCAATTTAATAGTATGTAATAAATTGTAACTTGAAAAAAATGAACGTTGTATGAACAACTATAACATTTGTGTGTAAATAACAAACATACAACTGTAACTAAAAGTAAAGGGTGACAATTATTATATATTCCCTATTTATTTAGCCTGTTAAATTAAAATTAGAAATCAATTGAAAGTAATTCACTTAATTAGTGAAGTTAATACAGGTTAAATTGATAATTGTAGAATGTTGGTTCAATAAGATATAACCAATGCAAATTTTATGCATGACATAAAAATTGATTGAATAAAAAGAATTGGAATCAATTTTGCCTAATTTATTAGAATTTAATTATAATAAATGGATTTATTACAATTAAATGCAATTAAAGATTTCCTTAATGAAAAGTAAGATGAAAATATTTAGATATTAATGTAATAAAATATATAACACTATTAAATACGTATGTAGAGAAATAATTGAATGAATTAAAAAATCGAAACCAAATTAAACAAATTTATTGAAATTAAATTATATTAACTGGATTTAATTACAGTTATAATTGAACACTGTAATTTGTAAAATATTTAACACAAAATTATATGTAAACTTGTTTTGATTTATTTTAAATGTCTATGCAATCAAAAATGATGAAGATTGGTTAGTTAACTAATTTGAATACAACAGTGATTAATTTATTTAATTAGCGTGATAATAGCCATTTTGGCCACTGACTCGGATTTCAACAAAATTAGTTTCATCGGATCCGTAACGGTGAATTATTATAGGATTTCAAGTTTCGTAGCGAACGGACTTGTCGTTTGATCATACGGACTCGAAACGCGTAGAAATTTATTCAGCTGAAATCAATTTGAAATAAGCTGATTTTAAAGCTAACTTCTTCATACATGGAATTAGAATTTGAAACCTATTCCATTGATTTTAAAATTATCGACCACATCTATTTTGATATATGGGATAACCTATTTTTGTTTCGGGGTTAGAACGGGTTTTTTGGGTCGCCTAGTCTTTTCGATCCTCCATTTCAAACCTAATTCCCAAACTCCAAAACCTAATTTCAAAAAAAATACCCGAATTTTTTTTTTCTCTAGGTTTACTTCAAGTCGGGAAGAGGTTTACTTCTAGTTTCAAAGGAGGAAACCTTGCAGCGACTTGGGGTGAGAGAGAGTTCGAGGCCAAACAAGGTGGATCTGGGCGCGCTTTGTGTTCTAGAGGCGAAAACCCTGGAGTGACCTCGAGTCAGGAGCAAAATGACTTAGGTCTCGGGTCATTTTGGGAAAAACTCAGAGCAAGCAATGGGTAATTGAGGCAGCGACTCGAAGTAAGACCTGAAGTCAAAATTTTCCAATCTTCTAACGTTAATAACTTTTGCATACGAGCTCGGATTCACGCGCGATTCTCTCCATTGGGATCGTATCAGAATTCCAAACATTTTGGAACTCGTTTGGTAAAATTCTAAGACTGTTAGATTTTGGGCCCTAAATTGGATTTCAAATCGATTTGAATTCAAAGGTGAGTGTTTTGACCCACTCATAACTTCTAAAATTACTTATGTTGGCTAAATTAAATTTTTGATGTAATTAGGAATTTATTTATGGCTATTTGGTATATTTAGATTGTTATTCCTGTTAATTTGAATTATTTTGAAATAAATTGTCATTTAATTTATTATTGAATTTAAAATTGCCAGTTAATTACCTGTAAATGATAATCTGTTATTGTTGTAAATTATTGGTTGAATTGGATGATGATTGTGTTGAATGTTGATTATTGATATTGGATGATTGGATATTATGTTTAAATTATATATTATCATCACTCTGCAAGTTGCCTTAGTTATTTTCTAGGAAAAATCACAATGGGCTGAAATGGCATGTACCCGAACAATCTATGGATTAGGGAAAAATCGTAATGAATTGAAATGATGGACTCGAGCGATTTTATAGATTTTTAAATTTAGGATTACGGTTTGAAATAATATATAACCGTGAAATTTTAAATTGCAGATTGAAATGATAAATATTCATATCACTTGACCCTAGGGTAGAGAATTATATACGGACACTGAATTGGTTAAATTAAATGATTTTAAATCCAAAAATTTTGAATTTAGTTAAATGATATTTTGAAATAAAATTTGATTTATATAAATTGAATTATTATCGAATTTCGAGTTTTATGTTAAATCTGGAATTGTTTTAAAAGAATTGTTAAAGGAATTAAAATGAAATTTTAACGTTGAATTTGAAACATAAGTAATTTATCAGGATAGAGTTATTTGAATTGTTTGGAATATAACTTTGAAATGTATTGAAATTGGAATAATTTAAATTAATATTTCAAACATGGATTGAAATCGATAAAGAATTTAATGGTTTATTTAAAATTTGAATTGAAAGATTCAAAATTGGGTTTTGTTGATTTGGAAATTGGAATGGTTCAGATGTGTTGAAATAAAATAAATAGTTTAAATTGATATAAATTCCAAATTCATATATTAATGTAAACTTGTAACGGCTGGCGATTTTCGTCCACGAACGCCGACATCAATACGTCCACTGTATCAACTGTCGAGCAATCGAAGGCCGGAAAACCATACCGTTATGGTTAAAGAAGAAGAAAAAGGTAAAAGAAGAGAGAAAAAGATAGAAAATAGAGAGAAAAGAAAATAGAACGGAACAGAACGGAAAACAGCAGAACAATATCAGAATCTCACAATCGCAGCGGAACAACATATAATAAATAAATGAATAATCTTTAAACAAAGAACTATATCAGTTATTGCATTACATCATATTACATTACATCATATCATTATCAGAGTGTACAACAACAAACAACAACAAATAGCAGAAAAGAAATACTATATACTAGTAATACGCCATGCCATCCAGCTTGCCTCCAGCAACTCTTGAATTCCAAAATATCCTGATAAACCTTAAACTCTTGACTGCCCGTGTGGAAATTGGTGGGCACCCAGAGTTTAGGAAGGAAAACAATAAACTCCGAGTCAGTCATGTGACTGGTGTGAGAACTCAAAATAGTTTATTTATCTTTAAAATCAAAATAGAGGAATATTTTTTAAAGTCAATTCGCAATGCTTTTAAAAATGGGACTACCATAAGACCTCCCACCACACACACAATGCAAACGCAGACTTGGAGGAGATTTCTTCTTATGTTAGTCAAAGATGCTTGATACGCATTAAAAAAACATTTGATATTATTACAAGTGCATAGTGTAGAAAACATTTCGAAAGTAGAATATAAATCTTAGCCAGCATAGGTACCATTATATTATGCCTACTATAGCTACCATATTAGATGGCAGGTTCTACAACTAAAACCGTACAAGTCTCGTAATGTTTCTTTGGATTTCCAACAAATGGTCAGGCCAAGGAACTTCCCATTGCCACATGAGAACGCCTCTGGAAGGACGTCCCCAAGAACCAAACCGGATCTCTGCCAACACAAGGCCGGGTTACCTTTCAAACTAGGTAACAATTGACACGAGTATGCCATCCCCCGGTCCTTTGGGACCTTTAACCGAGCGCTCGTAACCAACATCACACCAAAATAATAAAGTGTTTCAACATGAGTAAGTATCTGGGCTCCATAACATGATACCACCCTTTTCTAGAAGGAAATGCACATACCCTAAAGGGAGCTACCCCTCATAACCTTGCCGCATCTTTCCTGTTTTGACCATTCCGGGGTGTGAGGTTCGACGAAGTTTCGTCCACAAAGCCACGCTTTGGTACAAAGCCATGCTTTGGGTCAACAAATGATCAAAGAAATGATCACAAAGATAAGTGATCAAACAAATGATCATATCACAAATTATCAAACAATGATCATTTCACAGCAACACTCGGCATGTCACATTACCAAATTGGGAATATATAGCTAATAACCTTCAATTACGTAACCTCTGAGCTCGTACGTCTCAGAGAAGGGTGTTAAGCTAAGAGAATAAATTCTCCGCCGCCAACAGAAATATATTTGAAAGAAATCAGCTTTATATCTCAATTTTTAATGTCAGACATACAATCCATACAAGTCTGTTCCGGGATCGAACAGAACCGAAGGCACTTACAAAGAAGTCCTTGTAATCCGGATATTCACTAATCACGTCCGGACTTCCCATCACATATGGAATTTCTATACCGGGGCCATTCGATGCAGAAACATTCGACGGTAATCCTTCCGTTTTCAAAAATATCCGGTCTTCAACACCGGTCATCAATGCTATCCATTACGTCGTATCACTATTCGGAATGGGTAATCCAAATAACGAGCGCAATAATTTAAAAATAAGTGTGGCATTCAAATTCAAGCAATCACAACAAATACCTATTCAAAGGTAAATATTGATAGTCGGTTATTGAACTATCAATGGATATGCACACATCACCAGATTCCAAATTATTTTCCAAATTATTTATTTCCCAAAAATATCTTTACAAGATATAAAATTTCAATACTTCAAAAATAAATCAATATTTATTTTTGAACAAATTCCCCTTTCTTTTATAAATTCCATAGTGAATTTACAATTCCCAAAATATTTATGAATATACGATTTCAATTATTCATTTTCTAATATTCATTTTCAATTTATCTTCAAAAGGATAAATTCTCAAAAACGTTTCAATTCACATTGGAAAACATTTCCATACTTATTAAAAATAAGTAGTTCACAAATCTATTTATTTTCAACACTTGGAAAATATTCGATATACTTAAATCGAAATTAAGTATATATTTCATTCTTTAAGGAAATCACTCTCTTAAACATATTTATTTGGGCCAAAACGAATGTTGCGTAAAACATCGTTACGACAACCCAAAAATCACTAGTATAGGGATTCGAAATTATAATAGATATATAAATCCCAATACTATACAAAACATTTCCTTTCGGAAATCATTTACTATAACAACAGTGTTATCTTCCACCTTTTCCTTCTATTTCTCGAAAACGTCTAGTTCAACAATGAATGTTGAAATCTATGGTTTCGAATCTTAACACATTTTAAAAACATCGTTAGATCGTTTTAATTCTATTTAAAACATCACCTCCAAACCATTTTCTTTAACATATTATTCACTATTCAAAAACGTGAATATACTTCGTTAACCAATTTAATCATTTCTATACATTTTATTTTAAAGGATTATTCACTGTCTAAAACGTGAATATAACTCCATTAATAAGTTACAACAATCTACTTATCAAAATAAGTCGTTTGCGGATTTATAAAACAATGTTTATAAATTCCATTTCTATTTATTTTATATCAACTCCTTTTATAAATCTCCTTTATTAACCTATTCAATTTATAACTCAATTATAAACCAAAAGTCCATAATTTAAGTTAAATACTTAGAATTTATTTGTTTGCAAAATCGTTCTTATAACTTATAAGATTCATTTATTTACCCAAATCTATTCCTTCAATAACTTATAAATTTTATAAACCTACTACTTATAAAATTCCATTTATAACTTCACCGTTTATAATTCTATAAATTTCATTCATTTACGAAATTCATTCACAATTCATTCTAACACTTATAAAAACTCGTTTTTATAATTCAAATATTTTAATTTATAAATATCCATCTTATAATTCTTTTATACAAATCAATTTGTATTATTATTTTAAAACGTCTTTAATCTCCTTTAAAATTTCACCATTTTGATTTATAAAATAATCAAATTTCATAAATCCTATATTTAAACTCTTTACAATAAATTTAGAAATCCCAATTTAAACTATTTTATAAAACCATTAACCCCATATTTCTCAAAAAATCAACTTTTATCTATATTTCTCAAAAATCATAATTTTTATAATATCAAAATTATAACGTTTATTTATTTAATATGAATCAATTCCAAAAATATTTTATAACGTATACTTTCATAAATCACTTTAAAAATCATTTTAAAATTCTAAAATTTGGCCCAATGATGCTACACACCAAATAGTCGATCACGACAACAACGACATCATATATCTGTATATGATAATCAATGAATATCAAAATATCCATAATCAAATAAATACTGTTGAGGAATCCAGTTGGATCCCTCCAACCTATTTTCCTGCATCCAAAGTGTTAGCACAATACCAATTCCGTTCCAGCACGAAATTATCGCGGTATATGGGATTTAAAATATTATCCGCTTAATAGGCGGCGCAATAGGGTCTCATCCGCTATATACTGCGGGAAATCAATTCCAAGTACATAAATAATACCAATTTCACTGTTTATGAAATATTCGCGGTATATGTTTTTAATAAATAACATCCGCTTACTAACGGCGCATAATGTCTATTTTAATAATCAATAGATAACAATCATCATTCAAACATGCATTCAAGTATTTTAAATATAACTATTTAAAATTAAAATCGAAACCGATTCGATTGAGTGAGAAGTTCTCACCTTGATTTCAATTTCGTTTTAGCGATTTATTTCGAATAAAACTAAACGGACGTTTAATTTTACCCAAAATTCTCACTAACTCCAAACGACTCCAATCCAATTCCATAGCGTAGTGCTCATCCATACGATTCCAACGCAACTGATTTCGCGCGTTTTCGACCTCGTATGAAAAGGATATGAATTTTAGAAGTTACACGATTTATATACTTATAAATTTACAAGCTTTATTTTAATTTTCAAACCTAAATCTAATCACAGCCCTTGATTCCTTCCCCTGCAAATCTAGCCCGTCCCTTTCCTTCATCTTCTCACGTGTATCCTACAGGCAACACGCACACGCACAAACCCATAAATCACCAACTAGGGTTTGATTTCGAGCCAAATACGACGATCTTGAACACGATCAGATACCACCATTTTGAAGAGCATCTCGAACTCCACCTCCACCATGAACCACGTGCAGCTCGGCCCCTTATTGAGCTCGAAAAACGCGCGCGTTGGGCCATGGTTCAAGCTCAATTTTCCACCAATCCAAAGCACTAGAAACGATCTTAGCCGTTGGATGTCTAGCTCTTGACGAGCTCTACAAGTTTGCTTCAGAAAGTTTTACGAATTGAAGCATAGATTTGAAGAAATTTGAGGAGGAAGGAGTGAATTTTCTGGCCGTTGACAATGAGGGAGGCGGCGGCTCTGAAGAGATGGCCTAGGGTTTTAAATTTTTTGCAAAAATGAAGATTCTAGGGGCTTTTATTGAAAATATCGACGTACACTATTCATCCCGGATTTTCCGAACTCCAAATGAAGCGTGCCGGTTGGCATTCCTAAGGTTTACCCCGCGTTCCGAACACAATGGAACGTGTTTCGGGAGCTAATTCGGTCATCTGTGCGAGTTATGGCAATAAACGTTCAATTTAAAATTAAACCGATTAAACGATTTTCTAGGCGTTTTAGCTTGCACCGGACAAACGGTAAATCAGATTGACATGAAATTTTGAAACCATACAATAATATCACTTTACAGATCCGATGAAACTAGTTTCGTCGAAATCCGAGACTGCTTGAAAAATGGCTATTTTAACTCGCCAAATTAATATTAAAACAATTTTGATGCGTTTCGAGCTGCCACGATCAAACGAAAACTCCGATTGCTACAAAAATTGAAATCTGATAATAACTAACTATTACGGATCCAATGGAACTAGTTTCGTCCAATTCTGAGACTGTTTGAAAAATGGCTAATTTCACTAGTCGATTAAATATTAAAATATTCAATTTTCACAAATAAACTTTTAATTTGATTTTAAAAGTTCTATAACATCATTCTTACTTCAATATGATAAAATAAAATTTTACAAATCATTTTCAACCATATTTAACCCAATTTTCAATTTTTTCTGTAATTTCAACTATTAAATTATCGATTTAATTATTCAATTAAATCCAATTATTCGAAATAAAATTTATTCGACTTATAAATTTCACTTATTAATGTTTAAAATTAATTGAATATACAAATTTTAATTAATTAAAATTCTGGGTCGTTACATACTTCCCCCCTTAAAAGAATTTCATCCTCGAAATTACCAAGTAAGAAAAGTTACAGAATCTATTAACTTTCCCAAAATCCATAGTTAAATTTCTTACAATAACTTTACTAAGTTTCGAAATCATACTTAGTTATCTTTTCAAAAACAACTACTATTGTTTAACTTTCAATTCCAAATCAAAGTTATAGTTTTCAAAAAAAATTCCAATTTTTCCCAAATTTTTCCAACGCCTTAAATTTTCGGAAAAATTCGCCATAGTCTCCTTTGCGCGGCTCGATCCGGAAAAAAAATGACAGTATATATATCACAAATATACATCTCATCAAGTGATGAGGCATCCCGTAGGGAAAAAAGTGTAAAAGTACGATATTTAATCCGAGATATGTACCTTATATATTATTAGCGAGCATATACAGCTAATATAACGCGAAAGCGAGCTCCAAATGCGAAGCAAACGCGATCCGCACCTACTAAACACTCAAAAAAATAGATGAGAAACATGTATATAGACAATAGTATCGATATACAACATATAGCAACATAATAACTATATATGTCAACCTAGCAAATGCAGTAAAAGTAATATATTCAACCATCAACCAACTATCATCCAACTAGCATCCATAACCAATAAATATTCATTCATATTCTCATTAATATTCAATGAAATGGGTTTTCAATTTAATCACATGTGATTCATTAACAGTGGATGTTTTTACTAACATTCATTTTCAATTAGTTTATATTCACTAATTCATATTCAAGTTGGTTCACTTCTAAATCAAATTCAATTCTATTTAAGAGTCACTTAACTTCCAATTGAATTTCAATTACTTTAGCTTCCAATTTCGTTAACACTTAATGAATTATATACAATCAACTAACAATCATATAACAACCAAAGTATATTAATTACAACCAAATTCCTATGCTTATATTCATTCAATTTGGTTTAACACCATCACTTTCAATTGGTTCAATTAAATTGATTTTCATTCAATCTTTCAACTTCCAATAACATTAGATTTTAATGAATTAACACCTACATTCATTATTTCATATGAATTCTATTTACATTTAATTGATTTACATTCAATCCATTCGTTCAATTCAATTACTAAAGTTGAATTTCGTTTACATAACTTAAGTTCATATCTATCACTTAACTTTATTAATTTACTTTGATACCAATATCAACTTCATTCAACATCACTTAAGTTATATTCCATTTTACAAACATCATTTGTTTTTCTTAACTTAAATTCCCACTTATAAATAAATACAGATTCCAATTCTAAGTAAATTTTCATTTAACTTTAAATTCATTTTTATTTATAACTCATATTCATAAATATATTCATATAGTTTCACTTCTTATATATATAAGTTTATTTCACAATTGTAAATCACATTAATTATAATTTCATACTTATAATTCATTTGCTTATACAATTATTCTTTTATTTAGATATTTTTAATTAACTCATTCAACAACCAAACAATCTACTTATATACACTTTAATAATTCTGAAAAATTATTCCTTTATATATAAAATAAAATCAAGGTAAAATTATTTCATTTACCCAATTTAAAACAATATTATGTCGAATTGTTCTATTCAAGTGTTTATAAACCCCTTCGGCATAGTTGTGCATATCGTGCTAACGAAGGTTCATATGCCACTCAATAAACCAATCATCACATTATAAAACAATTTTATATTCACTAACAAATACGCACTCATAGCTATTATTACATTCAACTCATTCTAGAGTACTATTGACTCTATCTCTAATGAGTAATACCCAACAGAGCCATGGTTGTCGCTTAACCATATGCTCTGATACCAAATGTAACGGCTGGCGATTTTTCGTCCACGAACGCCGACATCAATACATCCACTGTATCAACTGTCGAGCAATCGAAGGCCGAAAAACCGTACCGTTATGGTTAAAGAAGAAGAAAAAGGTAGAAGAAGAGAGAAAAAGATAGAAAATAAAGAGAAAAGAAAATAGAACGGAACAGAAAGGAAAACAGCAGAACAATATCAGAATCTCACAATCGCAGCGGAACAACATATAATAAATAAATGAATAATCTTTAAACAAAGAACTATATCAGTTATTGCATTACATCATATTACATTACATCATATCATTATCAGAGTGTACAACAACAAACAACAACAAACAGCGGAAAAGAAATACTATATACTAGTAATACGTCATGCCATCCAGCTTGCCTCCAGCAACTCTTGAATTCCAGAATATCCTGATAAACCTTAAACTCTTGACTGCCTGTATGGAAATTGGTGGGCACCCAGAGTTTAGAAAGGAAAACAATAAACTCCAAGTCAGTCATGTGACTGGTGTGAGAACTCAAAACAGTTTATTTATCTTTAAAATCAAAATAGAGGAATATTTTTTAAAGTCAATTCGCAATGCTTTTAAAAATGAGACTACCATAAGACCTCCCACCACACACACAATGCAAACGCAGACTTGGAGGAGATTTCTTCTTATGTTAGTCAAAGATGCTTGATACGCATTAAAAAGAAGCATTTGATATTATTACTAGTGCATAGTGTAGAAAACATTTCGAAAGTAGAATATAAATCTTAGCCAGCATAGGTACCATTATATTATGCCTACTATAGCTACTATATTAGATGGTAGGTTCTACAACTAAAACCGTACAAGTCTCGTATTGTTTCTTGGATTTTCAACAAATGGTCAGGCCAAGGAACTTCCCATTGCCACATGAGAATGCCTCTGGAAGGACGTCCCCGAGAACCAAACCGGATCTCTCCCAACACAAGGCCGGGTTACCTTTCAAACTAGGTAACAACTGACACGAGTATGCCATCCCCCAGTCCTTTTGGACCTTTAACCGAGCGCTCGTAACCAACATCACACCAAAATAATAAAGTGTTTCAACATGAGTAAGTATCTGGGCTCCATACCATGATACCACCCTTTTCCAGAAGGAAATGCACATACCCTAAAGGGAGCTACCCCTCATAACCTTGCCGCATCTTTCCTGTTTTGACCATTCCGGGGTGTGAGGTTCGACGAAGTTTCGTCCACAAAGCCACGCTTTGGTGCAAAGCCATGCTTTGGGTCAACAAATGATCAAAGAAATGATCACAAAGATAAGTGATCAAACAAATGATCATATCACAAATGATCAAACAATGATCATTTCACAGCAACACTCAGCATGTCACATTACCAAATTGGGAATATATAGCTAATAACCTTCAACTACGTAACCTCTGAGCTCGTACGTCTCAGAGAAGGGTGTTAAGATAAGAGAATAAATTCTCCGCCACCAACAAAAATATATTTGAAAGAAATCAGCTTTATATCTCAATTTTTAATGTCAGACATACAATCCATACAAGTCTGTTCCGGGATCGAACAGAACCGAAGGCACTTACAAAGAAGTCCTTGCAATCCGGATATTCACTAATCACGTCCGGACTTCCCATGACATATGGAATTTCTATACCGGGGCCATTCGGTGCAGAAACATTCGACGGTAATCCTTCCGTTTTCAAAAATATCCAGTCTTCAACACCGGTCATCAATGCTATCCATTACGTCGTATCACTATTCGGAATGGGTAATCCGAATAACGAGCGCAATAATTTAAAAATAAGTGTGGCATTCAAATTCAAGCAATCACAACAAATACCTATTCAAAGGTAAATATTGATAGTCGGTTATTGAACTATCAATGGATATGCACACATCCCCAGATTCCAAATAATTTTCCAAATTATTTATTTCCCAAAAATATCTTTACAAGATATAAAATTTCAATACTTCAAAAATAAATCAATATTTATTTTTGAACAAATTCCCCTTTCTTTTACAAATTCCATAGTGAATTTACAATTCCCAAAATATTTATGAATGTACGATTTCAATTATTCATTTTCTAATATTCGTTTTCAATTTATCTTCAAAAAGATAAATTCTCAAAAACGTTTCATTTCACATTGGAAAACATTTCCATACTTATTAAAAATAAGTAATTCACAAATCTATTTATTTTCAACACTTGAAAAATATTCAGTATACTTAAATTGAAATTAAGTATATATTTCATTCTTTAAGGAAATCACTCTCTTAAACATATTTATTTGGGCCAAAACGAATGTTGCGTAAAACATCGTTACGACAACCCAAAAATCACTAGTATAGGGATTCGAAATTAAAATAGATATATAAATCCCAATACTATACAAAACATTTCCTTTCGGAAATCATTTACTATAACAACAGTGTTATAGTCCACCCTTTCCTTCTATTTCTCGAAAACGTCTATTTCAACAACGAATGTTGAAATCTATGGTTTCGAATCTTAACACATTTTAAAAACATCGTTAGATCGTTTTAATTCTATTTAAAACATCACCTCCAAACCATATTCTTTAACATATTATTCACTATTCAAAAATGTGAATATACTTCGTTAACCAATTTCATCATTTCTATACATTTTATTTTAAAGGATTATTCACTGTCTAAAACGTGAATATAACTCCATTAATAAGTTACAACAATCTACTTATCAAAATAAGTCGTTTGCGGATTTATAAAACAATGTTTATAAATTCCATTTCTATTTATTTTATATCAACTCCTTTTATAAATCTCATTTATTAACCTATTTAATTTATAACTCAATTATAAACCAAAAGTCCATAATTTAAGTTAAATACTTAGAATTTATTTGTTTGCAAAATCATTCTTTTAAACTTCCCAAATTATAAATCTTATAACTTATAAGATTCATTTATTTACCCAAATCTATTCCTTCAATAACTTATAAATTTTATAAACCTACTACTTATAAAATTCCATTTATAACTTCACCGTTTATAATTCTACAAATTTCATTCATTTACGAAATTCATTCACAATTCATTCTAACACTTATAAAAACTCATTTTTATAATTCAAATATTTTAATTTATAAATATCCATCTTATAATTCTTTTATACAAATCAATTTGTATTATTATTTTAAAACGTCTTTAATCTCCTTTAAAATTTCACCATTTTGATTTATAAAATAATCAAATTTCATAAATCATATATTTAAACTCTTTACAACAAATTCAGAAATCCCAATTTAAATTATTTTATAAAACCATTAACCCCATATTTCTCAAAAAATCAACTTTTATCTATATTTCTCAAAAATCATAATTTTTATAACATCAAAATTATAACGTTTATTTATTTAATATGAATCAATTCCAAAAATATTTTATAACGTATACTTTCATAAATCACTTTAAAAATCATTTTAAAATTCTAAAATTTGGCCCAATGATGCTACACACCAAATAGTCGATCACGACAACAACGACATCATATATCTGTATATGATAATCAACGAATATCAAAATATCCATAGTCAAATAAATACTGTTGAGGAATCTAGTTGGATCCCTCCAACCTGTTTTCCCGCATCCAAAGATGTTAGCACAATACCAATTCCGTTCCAGTACGAAATTATCGCGGTATATGGGATTTAAAATATTATCTGCTTAATAGACGGCGCAATAGGGTCTCATCCGCTATATACTGCGGGAAATCAATTCCAAGTACATAAATAATACCAATTTCACTGTTTATGAAATATTCGCGGTATATGTTTTTAATAAATAACTCCGCTTACTAATGGCGCATAATGTCTATTTCAACAATCAATAGATAACAATCATCATTCAAACATGTATTCAAGTATTTTAAATATGACTATTTAAAATTAAAATCGAAACCGATTCGATTGAGTGAGAAGTTCTCACCTTGATTTCAATTTCGTTTTAGCGATTTATTTCGAATAAAATTAAACGGACGTTTAATTTTACCCGAAATTCTCACTAACTCCAAACGACTCCAATCCAATTCCATAGCGTAGTGCTCGTCCATACGATTCCAATGCAGCTGATTTCGCGCGTTTTCGACCTCGTATGAAAAAGATATGAATTTTAGAAGTTACACGATTTATATACTTATAAATTTACAACCTTTATTTTAATTTTCAAACCTAAATCTAATCACAGCCGTTGATTCCTTCCCCTGCAAATCTAGCCCATCCCTTTCCTTCATCTTCTCACGTGTATCCTACAGGCAACATGCACACGCACAAACCCATAAATCACCAACTAGGGTTTGATTTCGAGCTAAATACGACGATCTTGAACACGATCAGATACCACCATTTTGAAGAGCATCTCGAACTCCACCTCCACCATGAACCACGTGCAGCTCGGACCCTTATTGAGCTCGAAAAACGCGCGCGTTCGGCCATGGTTCAAGCTCAATTTTCCACCAATCCAAAGCACTAGAAACGATCTTAGCCGTTGGATGTCTAGCTCTTGACAAGCTCTACAAGTTTGCTTCAGAAAGTTTTACGAATTGAAGCATAGATTTGAAGAAATTTGAGGAGGAAGGAGTGAATTTTCTGGCCGTTGACAATGAGGGAGGCGGAGGCTCTGAAGAGATGACCTAGGGTTTTAATTTTTTTGCAAAAATGAAGATTCTAGGGGCTTTTATAGAAAATATCGACGTCCACTATTCATCCCGTATTTTCCGAACTCCAAACGAAGCATGCCTGTTGGCGTTCCTAATGTTTACCCCGCGTTTCGAACACAATGGAACGTGTTTCGGGAACTAATTCGGTCATCTGTGCGAGTTATGGAAATAAATGTTCAATTTAAAATTAAACCGATTAAATGATTTTCTAGGCGTTTTAGCTTGCACGGGACAAACGGTAAATCCGATTGACATGAAATATGAAACCATACAATAATATCACATTACGGATCCGATGAAACTGGTTTCGTCGAAATCCGAGACTATTTGAAAAATGGCTATTTTAACTCGCCAAATTAATATTAAAACAATTTCGATGCATTTCAAGCTGCCACGATCAAACGAAAACTCCGATTGCTACAAAAATTGAAATCCGATAATAACTAACTATTACGGATCCAATGGAACTAGTTTCGTCCAATTCTGAGACTGTTTGAAAAATGGCTAATTTCACTAGTCGATTAAATATTAAAATATTCAATTTTCACAAATAAACTTTTAATTCGATTTTAAAAGTTCTATAACATCATTCTAACTTCAATATGATAAAATAAAATTTTACAAATCATTTTCAACCATATTTAACCCAATTTTCAATTTTTTCTGTAATTTCAACTATTAAATTATCGATTTAATTATTCAATTAAATCCAATTATTCGAAATAAAATTTATTCGACTTATAAATTTCACTTATTAATATTTAAAATTAATTAAATATACAAATTTTAATTAATTAAAATTCTGGGTCGTTACAAAACTGTTTAAAAATATATTATTTTAAAATTTCTAATTATTAAACTATTTTAACCTATATTAACTATATTAAATCATTTGACCTATTTTAAACTATTTAATTTATTTTAAAACTAATTAACCCATTTTAACTTATTTTAAATCTAATTAATCTGTTTTAAAGCTATTATTCTATTTTAATTATATTTAATCTATTTTAAATCTACTTAACTATCTTAAATCAAATTGGCAGTATCTTTAATCTTTAATTAAACTATTTTAGAGTATTTTAACTATTTATAACTATGTAAAACTATTTATAACTATCTTCTAAATTTCAAACTTAATTAAGTGGATGAGTTTTTAATTTAAATCCTCGATTTTAAAGTGAATAAGGTGAAATGATATTATAACCTAAGTTGGGATTTAAATTACATATTTGATGTGAATATGAAGTTTTGAAATTAGGTTTGTAAACTATTTGAAATATGATTTTTGAAAGTGAATATATTTTGAAAGTGAATATGATTTCAAACGAGATATGATTTGAAATTGAATATGATATTTTGATATAGATAGTGAAGTGACTTTTGAAATGTAAAAGAACCATCTGGTGTGAAATAAGCATTTGGTTGTTAAAGAGACCGGGATCGGATATTGTCATACTCTCGGCCAATATCGAAAACCACTTTAACAACTGTTTACGTAGTGGAGATTCCAGAAATTAAGTAGGATGGTTTGGCGAACGATTTCTATATAAGGTATGACGTGACCTTGACTCCCGTGAGTCAACTTAGATGTGACTAAAACAGGAGCCATGTCAGGCCAAGTGAGGTCGCACCTCTGATCAGACATATTTCTTCGATATCGTATTATGACTTTGTGATGATTTAGTGGCCACCCCTTGATTTTGATTTGGGAGTGTGTTCCGAGGTGGGAAGTAGTAGCTAATATGCGTTACCACCAGTCCGGATACGCGTTTGGTATATCTACCCTGGCATTGCCTCAAGTTCCATGTTCACATACCCTAGCGCGCCTTCTATGAGTTTGTTTTGTACTGTACCTATGGAGTGCCCTCTGGGTAAACCTCTAGTTTACGAAGGAGCATATGGTACTGTATAGACTATGGGAATATACAAAATGTGTTAAGAGGGATATGGGTAATGCCTTAACGCTATTTTAATACTTTTACTTTATTGTAGACATGTTATAATAGCGTATTGTACTACATAGTAGATAGTTTACCAAATCCTTAGGAGATGTGAATTTCGAACATCTCTTAAGTTACTACACTCACGTTAGACACTGGATAGGAGATGTCAAACCCCGTAAACATCTTTGGCATCGTCATATGCATATTTATTGTTGATTTAACTTACATAAGATTTTTAGTTCTGACTCGAGTATTTTGTCTTTTCAATTCGCTTGGGTCAGCCTGAGCATTTCAGGGTTGAATAACTTATTTCTAGAGGACAAAGGTGAAGATTTGTACTAGTATTATTTATTATATTCCACTGCGTCATATTGTTCTGCTGCATTTATTATTTATTTCTTTATGTTTCTGTAACATTGATTTTGTGCTTTAAAAGAATAGTCAAATGTATTTATAAAACATCTTCATGAATTATTATTTGATTATTATATTTTGTCATTCCGCTGCAAGATTCTATTTTTGTTTTATTTCTTTCTATTTTTTTTATTTACCCCATAACAATCTGCCCTTTTGAATGCTTTGAGTCTGACGTGTGTGTCTGCCTACAACATCCAAAAAGGCAGGCCGTTACAGTTGGTATCAGAGCTTTGGTTTAGCGATAACCTTAGATTTGTGGGGTCTGACTTATATTAAATAGGGTAGTAATACCCTAAAATGAGTCGCTGTGTGTGTGTGTGTGAGGGAGTGTATTTGTTAGTGTTATAAAAAGGTTTTTATATTATGTTAATTTGTTCTGTTTTGTATTTATAAATTCCGGTTGGTGCATAGGATGTTATGACATCGATAGGGATTTCTAAACACTTAATAGGGCAGACCGACATAATATTTGTTTTGAAACATAGGTAAATGAAATAATTTTGCCTATTATATTTTGTATATAAAATAATAAATTATATAAATGATATATATGGTTGTAATATATTTGTTTGTTAGGCAGTGAAATTTATTAGTATTGGGCTATCGTTGGAAAATAACTTCGGTGATGAGTACACGCATCATTGATGTTTATTTTTGAGTTTCAAAGTGGGAAGACCGTGTAGTAGTTTTACTACAAAATTGTTTTGATAAATTATGTGATAAACCTTATTTCAGAATATCTGTAATGGATAAATTAATTGGATTTAATAGAAGTACTAACAAATAAATCTGGTAATAAAATATATATCTGAATAAGTATTGGTTCGATAATCCTCCTAGTATAATTGGCAAAATTATTATTTTCAAACAATAATCATAATGTGTTGTTTATATATATAAATACAAATAGATTTTTAATAGAATTATCATTTACAAATTAAATTGGTGTTTCTTTAAATATATATATGAGTTAATTTTAGATTGGATTTTAAAATTTAAATTTAAATTTGAAATTCAAAAAGATAGATATCTCAAAATATTTTGGATTTAAAAATATATGTATGATTTTTTTAGAACATAATTTTTATAAAAAGGGTTTTATTTAAATAAATTAAGAAATGTATTTATTAATTAATAAATTTAATTATAAAAGCTTATAAACCATTTTAAAATATAAATAAAACATGCATAATTCACATGTAAGTTTAATTAAAAAAATTTAACAAGTGTAATGTAATTTAAATAAGTAAATGACAAATGTTAAATGAATTAACAAGTGGCATCCATTTATTTCGTTTTTAATAAATACTAATTAAACCTATATAAACATTTATCTCACCTCGTAACTTCTTTTTTCCTACCATTACAAATTAGAAATAAGAACAAAACCTATAATCAAACGTTCCTCAAAACCATAAGAAATCAAAAAACTAAAGCGTGTAAACCATTTTTCAAACCAAAAATCTGTAAAACCCAAACCAGGAATTTAATCATGCAATCTTCTGCTTGAATTTACAAGCAACTGCAAAACTAAATCAGGCCAATAATCAACCCAAGCATTTTAGACCAAGGATCAATAAAACTAGCAGTAAATCAAAATCAAAGATTAGTCTAGATCAAAAACTTCCAGGCTCTGTTTTCCTTAAACAAAGGCGAGTAAACCTTTTCCAAAAACAGTTTGATTTGGATTTAACTTTAATGCATGTGATGATATTGGTTTGTATGCAAGTTCTTCAGCTTGAATTTATTTGGAATTGATATATATGTTGTCTGAGCGTGTCTTTTTATATATGTACAAAGATCCTGTTCTCTGTTGTTTCACATTCCATGATTTGCTTTCAAAAGTTCAAATCCCTCAACCGAGTCAATATTAACCTTTGATATTTTAATGAAAGTTGTTTGTTGAAGTATAATGATGATTATAGAAATAGTTTCAGGATTTTAAATTCAGCAAATAATTTTAAAATGGAAATAATAGTGAAATTCTTATGTATGACAAAAATCAACCAATTCAATTTTAGATTTTGAATTGCATGATTGTATTCGTGGCAGAGAATCATGAATTTAGGTGGTATAATCATGATTTTTTAGGTTACAAATTGTCGTGTTTTTCTGAGTTGATCGGAACTGGTACTTTTATCAAATTTCGACGAATGGAGGAAGTTGGGTTGTCGGGCTTTGGTCTGGAGGAAGGAGGTAGCTCGGCGATCAAGGGAAAAATGGTCGCCAGATTTATCATGTGCCGTGGTGGCCAGAAATGGGTGTGGTAGGGTTTTAAACCCGGTTTTTGTCGATGAGGAATTTTCGTCGATTGCATCGCCGTAGGAAGAACGGATAAGATAGCGACAGGGGGAATAGCTGCTGGAGATCAAGATGATGCATGGGTGAGTATGGCGAGGTTTATCGTGGTTGGGTTCATCGACGATGGGAGGAATTCCAATGGTGGCTTTCCAATCTTTTGAGCGTGTTGGGTTCGATTTTTGTTCGATGGTGGATGTAGCGATTTGGGTTCGTCTGATGGTCGGTGAGGTATGGACGGCTTGTCGAGTGTCGCTGCGATGATCTTCGATGGTCGGAGTGATGGTGTACGTGCACCATGTGGACATCGTATCTGGGAACGAATGGTATTTGGGGGTTCTCGGGTTTGCTCTCGGGAGTGGCTCGAAGTGGATGATGTTATGTCTCGAAGTAGATGAGTGTTGTAGAAGGACTTGAGGCTGGCTCGGGATTTAATAGAGTTTGACTCGAGTTTGTACTGAGGTGATGATCTGGTTTAAAGTAAAGGCAGAATTTTGTTAAAGAAATCTAGTCCAGGTTTTACAAAGCAAAAGCAAATTTTATAAAGCAAGGCAAGTTAAATTAATTTAATTTTCAAAGAATAATTAGTCAAGTTGAAGTGGATTTTAAATAAGTATATTTCAAGGCAAAGTAAAACATGTTTTAAAGTATGGGAATAATTAGTTTTCGAAGGAAAAGGTTTAACAAAGTTTCAAAAATATATTTTAAGAAGTTGAGTTTAAAGATATTATAAGTAAGTTTTTAAGAATAAAATTTGTTTAAGCAAGTTTGAAAAGATTTTCAAAGATTTTAAATAAAAAATCTAAATGTTTTAAATTGGTTTGTTCTTAAGTAAAATTATATTTCAAATATATAATTGTTTTCTAAATAGTTTCTAATGAAGTTTAATGATGGTAATAAGTATTTAATTTAAATGAAGAGTTTATCTTAAAAGGTTGAGCTTAATTAAGGATAATTGATTAGTTAAATAAATTAAAGGTTAATTACCTATTGTAATTAAGAATAATTACTTAATAAAGTAATTAGTGGATAGTTAATGAATGTAGTTAAGAGATGAATCATTAACTAGAGATTAAGTGATAATTAATTTATTAATTAATTAATGTAATTAATTTAATTTAATTAATTAGTCTAATTAATTAAATATAATCACTTATAAATTAATTAAGTTTAATTACTTGGTGAAGTAACTAAAGAAATTACTAAATGTAATTAATTAAAGAAAAATTACTTAATGAAGCAATTAGAGGATAATTACTTAATGGAAGTAATTAATGATTAATTATTTAGTGTAATTAATTTATTTAATTAATTAAAGTTAATTAATGTGATTAATTAAAGTTAATGAAAGTGATTAATTAAGGATTAATAATCAGTGTGATTAATCAAAGGATTAAAATAATTAATTAAGGAGTTAATTAATTAAGGTAAGTAATTATAGGATAGTTGTTTATGATTAATTAAGGATGATTAATGAAAGTGATTAATTAAAGTATAATTAATTAATGTAATTAATTAAGGATCAATGTAATTAATTATAATTAATTAATTAATGGAAGTAATTAGAGGATCATTAATTAGAGTCTTAATTAATGAAAGTAATTAAAGATTAATACTGCATATGATTAAAGGATAATTAATTAAAGGTTAATTACTTAGTGTAATTAAAGGATAATTAATCATGGATGATTAATTAAGATGGATAATTTAGATGATAGGTGATATATTATGTTTGGGTTGAACTATGATAATATGGTTTGTCTATCTGTGACGAATGGCAATGTAAGTATGTAATCCTGGGTATAAATAGAATTGTTAAAACTTAAACAGCTTTATTTTCAGATGATACTGAATTCGAAGAGACCGGGCTCGGATATCAGTAAATACCCGAAACCACTTCGATTCGTAGTCTGTAATAATTCTTTATTGATTCGACTATGGAATAAATAGGCTGGAATAGAATTATAATGCAAGCTTGGTCATTTAATCTAAGTAATAATACTTAGATATGATTGTATGATGTGTATTGACTATGGTAAGTTACGAGCTCGTAGTAAGGTACGAGTTATCTGGGTTTTAAATAATTTAATGCATTGGTATTCCTTGTTAAATGGGTTTACTCACGCTGGTTTCCAGCCTGACCCGGGTGTTACTTTAATGTAATGCTCGGGTCAGACCAAGTATTATAGATTTTCAGGTAAGGACGTTCTGGAGCTCGGTGGCGAGCTGGAGGGCAGGAACATATAGAGTATTCCGCTGTGAGACATTTGTTTATCTGGGGGTATGTTAATTTTAACTGTCAAGTGTTTGTGTAAATGTTGTAACTCTGATGTATTAACGTAAATTAACTGATACAGTTTTCCTTTGTATAACTGTTATTTAATTTGATATTATATTTTGATCCGCTGCGAATGTGAGATTCTGTTTTTCATTTCTGTTTCTTCTTCTATCTCTTTTCTTCTTTTCCTAACTATCTGGAATTTTCGGGATCGAAAATTCTGGGTCGTTACAAATTAATCTTAATTTGAATTCCAAATATGATTTGATATATATAAAAGATACGATTATATGTTACGACCCGGAAATTTCGAACCAGAAAATTCCAGATAGTTAGGGAAAATAAGAAAGAGATAGAAGAAGAAGAAGAAGAAATACAGAAATACCAAAACACAGATTCTCACATTCGCAGCGGATCAAAATATAATATCAAATAAAATAGCAGGTGTACAAAGAAAGCTGTAATAGTTATTTTACGTACATTCCATTAGAGTGACAACATTTTCACAACACTAGACAGTTAAAGCAACATATCCAGATACAAATCAATAATATCACAGCGGATTACACTTCATACGTTTTCGCCATCTAGCTCGCCTCCTGAGCTCCATAACGTCTTTACATGAAAATATGTAATACTTGGTCTGACTCGAGCATTACACCAAAGAAACACCCGGGTCAGGCTGGAAACCAGCGTGAGTAAACCCATCTAACATGAAATACTGCTGCATAAAACTTATTTAAAACCCGGGGTAAATCGTTCATCACTACAAGTTCACAATTTGTTATAGACATCACTTATTTCACACATCAATTTCTAAGTACCAAAACTTAGATTAAATGGTCCAATTCACTTAAATTATTCCATTCCTGCCTATTGATTTCACATATCAATCTATAAAAAATCGAAGTGGTTTCGGGTATTAACTAATACCCGACTCCGGTCTCTTCGAATCTAATGTCATCTTAACCCAAGTTATTCAAGTGACTAAATTTTAAATACTAGATGTCACTTTTACACAGCAATTCATCATAGATAACCACATTATCTCTATTTAAACCAATCATAACATATCACATAGCACCACAAATCACATATCAGAGATACCAACTAATCTAAGGCATACAATATCATCCAATCATTCATAAGAAATATTAATTTGTCATACCATTTCTAATTAATTAGATTAAATTAAATTTATTCCTTCAATTCTTGCTTACTTAACCACTGATTAATTAGAAACAAACTAATTAACCATTCTCTAATTATCCATCTTAATTAATCATCCTTGATTAATTATTCTCCAATTACATTAAGTAATTATCCTTAATTAATTACACAAGTTAATTATCCTCATACGATTATAGTAATTAACCTCTAATTACTCATATTAATTAATTAACTATAGTTAATTACATTAATCCTTAATTAATTACTCTATAATTACTTCATTGATTAATTATCCTTTTAATTAATCACATTTAATAATTAATCTTGAGTAAATCTTTATTCATTAATCAACCTTGATTAATCACATTTAGTAATTAGTTATCCTTAATTAATTACATCCAATAATTACCCATCAATTACTTCACTACGTAATTGCACTTCATTAATTACATTCGGTAATTATACTTAATAAATCATCAATTGATTATCTTAAACTAATCACATTAATTTAATTAATTACATTAAGTAATTAATTCCTTTAATTACTTACATTAAGTAATTATACTTAAATAATTCCACAAATGATTATCCTTAACTAATTAATCACATTGATTAATTATTTAATAATCCCTGGTTAATGATCTGTGACGCCCCACCTCTATACCCACGCTAGCCAAGAACACTACGGAGAATGCTGTCGACTAGCACGGAGAGTAAGGCTGTTGAGGAGCGACCATCCGTGTAATTGCTTTGTGCGAGCATCGATATGTCGGATAGTATAACATGCATTTCTTTATCAAGAGGGAAATTCGACATACCAACACAAACTCAAAGCTACTACACAGTGGCTATAATATCTTCAGAAACAAATATAGAAATAAACATAACATCAATCAGTCACAGACAGTTCATATCACAAAGGCGGAAGAAGATATGAATATATAATTAACACATGAAACTACCATAAGGCCTCCCGCACACACAATGCAAACGCAGAATCGGAGGAGATTTCTCCTTATGATAGTCAAAGATGCTTACTACGCAAAAATCAAATCATTTTTGATATTATTATTAGTGCATAGTGTAGAAACAATTTCGAAAGTGGAATATAAATCCTAGCCAGCATACGACATTTCGTCGTATGCCTACTATAGCTACCATGTTCAATAGCAGGTTACCGCCACGTTCCATGGCAGGTTATACAACTAAAACCGTACAGGGCGCGTATTGTTTTTGATTGGATTTCCAACAAATGGTCAGGCTAAGGAACTTCCTACTGCCACATGGGATCGCCTCTGGCGGGACGTCCCGAGAAACTAACGTTACGGTTAGATCTCTGCCAACACAAGGCCGGGTTACCTCTGTAACTAGGTAACTACTACACGAATATGTCATCCCCCGGTCCTTTGGGACCTTTATCCGAGCGCTCGATTCCAACAACACCACACAGTAATAGATATAGTGTATCAACATGAGTAAATATCTGGGCTCCATACCATGATACCACCCTTTTCCAGAAGGAAATGACATACCCTAAAGGGCGCGACCCTCATAACCTTGCTGCATATTCCTGTTTCGACCATTTCCGGGGAGTGAGGTCTGACGAAGTCTCGTCCACAAAGCTACGCTTTGGCACAAAGCCATGCTTTGGGTCAACAGATGACCAAAGCAATGATCACAAAGATAAATGATCAAACAAATGATCCTATCACAAATGATCATCACACGGCAACACTCAGCATGCCACATTACCAGATTGGGAATATATCGCTGATAACCTTCAACTACATAACCTCTGAGCTCGTACGTTTCAGAGAAGGGTGTTAAGCTAAGAGAATAAATTCTCCGCCACCAACAGAAATGTATTTGAAAAGAAATCTGCTCTATATCTCAAAATGTAATGTCAGACACGTAACCATACAAGTCTGTTCCGGGTTCGAACAGAACCGAAGGCACTTCCAAAGAAGCCCTTGCAATCCGGGTATTCACAATCCCGATAAAATTTCCCATCACAAAGGAAATCTCCATACCGTAGCTAACGATGCAGAGACAATCGATAGGTCATCCTATCGTTTTCACAAATACCCGGTCTTCAAATGCGATCCACAACGACGTATCACATATTCGGAATGGGTTATATGACACAAAGGTCCTCCCCCGGCTAAACCGAATAGCGAGCGCTTATTTTAAAAAAAAAAAATAAGTGTGGCATTCAATTTCAAACAATTACAACAAATACCATCCAAAGGTAAATACTGATAGTCGGTTATTTAACTATCAATATAGATGCGCAACATCATCAGATTCCAAATAATTTTCCAAATTATTTAATCCCAAAATATCTTCACAAGATATATGTATACACCTTCCAAATAATTGCCCAAATTATTTGTTTTACCAAAGTATCCTTACACGATATAATTTCCACACTTCAACCATTTGAAAACCAATTTCAAATTACTTTCATTCTTTATACCCTTTGAAAACAAATTTCAAATCATCAAATAAATCCTTACCGATTTATTTTAAACTTACGTTCCCAATTCGTAAATTCATTTTCATACTTCAAAATAAATCAATATTTATTTTTAAACAATTTCCCTTCCTTTATAAATTCCATAGTGAATTTAAATTCCAAATATCTACTAGTATACGATTCTCAAATCGAATTCAAAATATTCGCTTACAATTTACCTTTAAAAGATAAATTCTCAAAAACGTTCCATTTCATATTGGAAAGCATTTCCATACTTATTTAAAAATAAGTAATTCACAAATTCTATTTATTTTCAACAATTTGAAAATATTCAACATACTTAAACCATAGTTAAGTATATATTTCATTCTTTTAAGGAAAACATTCTTTTATTCACTTTTATTTGGGCCAAAATGAATGTTGCGTAAAACATCGTTACGACAATCCCAAAAACACTAGTATAGGGATTCGAAATAAAAATAGATACATAAATCCCAATATATACAAAATATTTCCTTTTGGAAACCATTTACTATAACAACAGTGTTATAGTCCGCATTTTCCTTACTTTCTCGAAAACGTCTATTTCAACAATGAATGTTGAAATCTATGTATTCGATACTTAATGCATTTTAAAGCATCTTTAAATCGTTTTAAATTCCATTTAAAACATTCCTTTCCCAAAACATGTCCATTTGATATAATAATATATTCACCGTTCAAATTAGTGAAAATAATTCCTTTAACAAATTCTATGTTCAATTTATCAAATTCAATTGATTTTCGAATTTATAAACAACGTTTATAAATTCCATTTCCATAAATAACTTTGGTTCATAAATCTCTTTTATCCGTCCAATTCAATTTATAAACCCGATTTCTATACCAAATGTTCGTATTATAAGTTAAGGGCTTATAATCCATTTATTTACTTAACCGTTCTTTTAAAACTTCACAAATTTTTAGATCTTATCACTGATAAGATTCCTTTACATTTTATAATAGTTTTCAACTTATAAAAACCTCCTTTATTAACAATTTCTATAAATATTCCCTTTCAATGCCCAAAATCCATTTTATATGTTGATTACTTATAAAACTTTTATTTTCGACATCAATTCATTTCATAACTTTCACAATTTATAAAGCTATGGTTTTAAATGAAATCCATTTTATACTTCATTTGAACACTTAATAAACTCGTTTCATAATTCCAATAATTTTAAATTTATAGATATCAATTTAAAAAATCTTTTATGTAAACTGTTTATAATAATTATTCAAAAACCCCAATTTAACTATTTTATAAATCTATTTATTTTAAAATTTTCCTTTTGGTTATATTTCATAAACATATTAATTCTTATAACATAAAATTTTATACGTTTATTTATTTTAAAATGAATCAATACAAAAATTTAATAAAACATATACTTTGGAAAATCACTTTAAAAACCCTTTTAAATTCAAAATCGTTATTTTTAACTTTAAAAATGAATCCGATGATGCAACAGCATCAAATGGTCAATCACGGGAATAAACATCATATATCGATATGATAGTTAACAATCAACACAATATTTATAAACAAATAATTATTTGCGAGGAATCCAGTTGGATCCCTCCAACCTGTTTCCCTGCATCCACAGACGTTAGCACAATACCAATTCCACTTCAAGGTGGAATATCGCGGTATGTGGGGTTTTATAAAATATTATCCGCTTAATAGGCGGCGCAATAGGGTCTCATCCGCTATACGAGGCGGGAAATCAAATCCAATATATACATATGCCAATATATATATATTGCTATATATAGTATATATCCTACTATATCTACTAACACAATCAAACAACAATCATCAATCAACACTAACTATTTAAATTTTAAACCAAACTGTTCGATTGAGTAGGAGTTCTCACCTTGATTTTAATTCTGTTTCAGCGTTTGTTTCGAATAAAATTAAACGAACGTTTAATTTTATCCGAAATTTTTGCTTGCTCCAAACGACTCCAAATCAGTTGCATTGTGAAGTGCTCGACGATACGATTCCAACGCCGCTGGTTTCGTGCAATTCCGACCTCGCATGCAAAAGTTACATCCTTTTAAAGATCGAACGTTTAAATAGAATTCAATTTACAAATTTTTTTTATTATTATTATACCTACTGGCCGCGTGCGCACGCAACATGCTTCATCTTCCTCGTACGCGACTAGCTTCCTACAGGTGAAAACACGCAGATAACCCATCAAGCTCGATTCTAGGGTTCCATATCGCGACCTCCTCGGCGAACTGGAACGCGATCAGGGACCACCACCCTCTAGCCCATGCTCTCCTCTACGCTCGGCTCCAATATGCCCAAGCTCGGCAGCCCCCTGACCCAGAAAAACGTGCCCGAAGTCGTTGCCCTTGAACGAGATTTTCCGTTGATTCGTGACTCCATTCACGATCTCCACCGTTTAGATTGAAGATCTCGATGCGCTCAACATTTTTCCAGTTGAAGGATTCTCGATTCGATTAGTGGATTTGTAGATTTTGAGAGGAGAAAACGAGACGATTTCGGCCATTAAACATATAGGAGGCGGCTGGCTTGATGATGAACTAGGGTTTAGTGAAAATATTAATATATATATATATATGTTATTAATATTATTTTAATAATAAAATTCCCAATTTAACAACTTATGCAAACGACCTCCAAACTACGCGTTCCGACAGGCGATCTTGGGGTTTTTCCGCGTTTCAGACACAATGGAACAGGTTTCGGAAGCTAATTCCATCGTATGTGTGAGATACGGCAATAAACGATCAATTTAAATTAAAACCGATTTAAACGATTTTCTAAGCGTTTTGGTTTGTACCGGACAAACGATAAATCCGATCGACTTGAAATTTGAAATCTTACAATAATATCACATTACGGATCCGATGAAACTTGTTTCGTCGAAATCCGAGACCGTTTGAAAAATGACTATTTTAACTCGCTAAATTAATATTAAAACAATTTCGATGCGTTTCGAGCTGCCACGGTCAAACGACAACTCCGATTGCTACGAAAATTGAAATCCGATAATAACTATTACGGATCCAATGGAACTCGTTTCGTTCAATTCTGAGACTGTTCAAAAATTGGCTATTTTTCAGTCGATAATTAAATATTAAAATATTCAATTTTTACAAATTAGCTCCAAATTCAATTTTAAAAGTTCTAAAACATTACTATAACTTCAATATGATAAAATAAAATTTTCCAAATCATTTTCAATCATATTAACTCAAATTTAAATATTTTCTGGAATTTCACTATTAAATTATCGATTTAGTTGTCCAATTAAATCCAAATATTCGATAAATAAACTATTTGACTTAAAAATCCCGCTCATAAATATTTAAAATTTAGTAAATACTCAAATTTAAATTATCAAAAATTCTGGGTCGTTACAATCTTCCCCCCTTAAAAGAATTTCGTCCTCGAAATTGCAAGTTAAGAAAAATAATTCCTAATCCGTTTATTACTCTTCCAAAACTAATTAGTTTTATCAACTTTCTAACACAAATCTTTTTATTAAAGATTCACTATTATTTCAATTAGCTTTCCAACTTCGATTATAAGTTTCAACAGCATTGTTTCCTTACGATTCAAATTTAAATTTAAATTCAAATTTCAACTTTCAAAATTTTCTCAAAAATTTTCTAACTCCCTAAATTTTCGAAAAATTTCGCCAGCGTCTCCTTTGCGCGGCTAGCTCGGTACGACTACAAAATGGCACTACGGCCCCTCAGAATCAAAAAGAAAGAGAAAGCCAAGTGGCTGGAGAAGTAAATCATCAAATCTCATACTAAAATTAAAATACGTACCTTTTTGTCGAGCAATTCAATTTTTTAACTTCGAAATCAAAATCCCAATTCCAATATATATATACCTGTATATCCTGCTAGTAGTGGTATCAAATTCCAACATTCAAATCATTTTGCCAATTCCATTACAAAATTTCGATACTTACCTTTTATCTCAATTTTTTAGCTTTACTATTGAAGTTACATATTCAATCTCATTCGTTTCCAATTAGTTTACACTCACTAATTAATTTCACATTGGTTCCCCTTCAACTCAAATCAAATTCAATTCTATTCAAATTCATTTACTTCACTTTCAATTTTGAATTCAATTACATAGCTTTCAAATGCGCTAATTCAATTTCATTAACACTTAATGAATTTACATACAATCAACCAACAAGCAAATAACAACGAATGTTTATCCAATACAACCAAATTTATTTATTTTACTTACATGCAATTTGGTTCAACTGTTTCAATTCCAATTGGTTTAACATTCAATTGATTTTTCATTCAATTATTCAACTAGCTTCAAATGAATTTACACTTACATACATCATTTCATATCAACTTATTTCCATTCGATTGATTAACATTCAATCATTTTTCTTTTAATTCAATTCCTAATTCTTTTACAAATAAAATTGAATTCCATTTATGTAACTCAAGTTCACATTTTTAACGATTTCATTTCATTAATTCACTTTATTCACTTACTTTGATATCAACATCAATTCTTTCAACATTACTTAAGTTACATTCCATTTCAACTTCATTTACATTTACTTCCACTATTCAACTTAAGTACACTCCTAATTCATTTCAAATTCTATCCCATTTAACTTTTACTTAAGCCAAATTCATATCAATATTCAAATTCATGTTTCATTTTGCTTAACTTAATGGTTTAACCACTTTTAATGATTGGTTTCACTTACATTTTCTCATTCTATAAGTTATACAGCTTATTATTCAACTTCCAACTCATATTATAAGTTCAAAACCTTTTTCACTTATATTTAACAATTTCAAGTTGAATTTTAATTTCAAATTTGTTTATTACCACAAAACCTCAATTTTTAAAGTCATTATTGTAGCAAATCCATCACATAGAAACTCGAAAATATACTGATGATGCTGCAGTCATCACCCTTATTATTTTCCAGTAACAATAGTGAATCCAGTGCTTTTAAAATTCTTTCAAAAATTTCCTTTTATTTATAAACTACATTTGTAAGCCCTTTTCTCACAAAATTCCACCGTATATATAAGATTATCTTACAATTGTAAATCATTATTAATTATAATTTCATCTTATAATTCATTTGTTTATACTATTATTCTTTTACAATTGTTGCTTTTATTGGCTTGTTCAACAACTTTTAATTAACTTATATATATTTATATTTCAAATAATCAAATAATCAATTATATACACACTTCAATAATTCTTGAAAAATTATTTTCTTATATAGAAAATATAGTCAAGGTAAAATTATTTCATTTACCCAATTTAAAACAATATCGTGTCGAATTATTCTGCATAAGTGTTTAGAGATCCCTATAGATAGAGTTGTACAGACTATACCGACCAGAATCCATATACCACTCAACAAACCAATCATCACAATACAAAACAATTTTAATATTCACTAACAAATATGCGCTCATATCTATTATTACACTCACACTCATTCTAGAGTACTACTGACTCTATCTCTAATGAGTAATACCCAACAGAGCCATGGTTGTCACTTAACCATATGCTCTGATACCAAATGTAAAGGCTCGAAAATCCATACTCCTTTGAGCTGGCAACATTCCACAACAATCCAGCCAAAGAGGAACGAACTTCCGAATCTTTAGGGTTTAAGAAGAAGAAAGAGGTAGAAGAAGAGAGAAAAGAGAGAAGAAACAGAAACAAACAACAGAAACATGAAGACAATATCAGAATCTCACAATCGCAGCGGAACAACATATAATAGATAAATGAATATTCATTAAAACAAAAGAACTATACATTTTATACATTACATCACATCATCAGAGCGTACAACAACGAAACAGCAGAAAAAAATAAATACTACAATAGTAATATACAACGCTATCCAAGCTCGCCTCCAAATCTGCACAGCAACTCCCGAATCCAGAATAACCTGATAACCTAACTCTAGACTGCCCGTGTGGAAAATAGTGGGCACCCAGAGTTTAGGAAGGAAAACAATAAACTCCAGGTCAGTCATGGGACTGGTGTGAGAACTCAAAACAGTTTATCTTTAAACAAGCAACAAGAAAATTTAAATTTTGAAATCCGTAATGGTTTTTGGAAAATGAAACTACCATAAGGCCTCCCGCACACACACACAATGCAAACGCAGAATCGGAGGAGATTTCTCCTTATGATAGTCAAAGATGCTTACTACGCAAAAATCAAATCATTTTTGATATTATTATTAGTGCATAGTGTAGAAACAATTTCGAAAGTAGAATATAAATCCTAGCCAGCATACGACATTTCGTCGTATGCCTACTATAGCTACCATGTTCAATAGCAGGTTACCGCCACGTTCCATGGCAGGTTATACAACTAAAACCGTACAGGGCGCGTATTGTTTTTGATTGGATTTCCAACAAATGGTCAGGCTAAGGAACTTCCTACTGCCACATGGGATCGCCTCTGGCGGGACGTCCCGAGAAACTAACGTTACGGTTAGATCTCTGCCAACACAAGGCCGGGTTACCTCTGTAACTAGGTAACTACTACACGAATATGTCATCCCCCGGTCCTTTGGGACCTTTATCCGAGCGCTCGATTCCAACAACACCACACAGTAATAGATATAGTGTATCAACATGAGTAAATATCTGGGCTCCATACCATGATACCACCCTTTTCCAGAAGGAAATGACATACCCTAAAGGGCGCGACCCTCATAACCTTGCCGCATATTCCTGTTTCGACCATTTCCGGGGAGTGAGGTCTGACGAAGTCTCGTCCACAAAGCTACGCTTTGGCACAAAGCCATGCTTTGGGTCAACAGATGACCAAAGCAATGATCACAAAGATAAATGATCAAACAAATGATCCTATCACAAATGATCATCACACGGCAACACTCAGCATGCCACATTACCAGATTGGGAATATATCGCTGATAACCTTCAACTACATAACCTCTGAGCTCGTACGTTTCAGAGAAGGGTGTTAAGCTAAGAGAATAAATTCTCCGCCACCAACAGAAATGTATTTGAAAAGAAATCTGCTCTATATCTCAAAATGTAATGTCAGACACATAACCATACAAGTCTGTTCCGGGTTCGAACAGAACCGAAGGCACTTCCAAAGAAGCCCTTGCAATCCGGGTATTCACAATCCCGATAAAATTTCCCATCACAAAGGAAATCTCCATACCGTAGCTAACGATGCAGAGACAATCGATAGGTCATCCTATCGTTTTCACAAATACCTGGTCTTCAAATGCGATCCACAACGACGTATCACATATTCGGAATGGGTTATATGACACAAAGGTCCTCCCCCGGCTAAACCGAATAGCGAGCGCTTATTTAAAAAAAAAAATAAGTGTGGCATTCAATTTCAAACAATTACAACAAATACCATCCAAAGGTAAATACTGATAGTCGGTTATTTAACTATCAATATAGATGCGCAACATCATCAGTTTCCAAATAATTTTCCAAATTATTTAATCCCAAAAATATCTTCACAAGATATATGTATACACCTTCCAAATAATTGCCCAAATTATTTGTTTTACCAAAGTATCCTTACACGATATAATTTCCACACTTCAACCATTTGAAAACCAATTTCAAATTACTTTCATTCTTTATACCCTTTGAAAACAAATTTCAAATCATCAAATAAATCCTTACCGATTTATTTTAAACTTACGTTCCCAATTCGTAAATTCATTTTCATACTTCAAAATAAATCAATATTTATTTTTAAACAATTTCCCTTCCTTTATAAATTCCATAGTGAATTTAAATTCCAAATATCTACTAGTATACGATTCTCAAATCGAATTCAAAATATTCGCTTACAATTTACCTTTAAAAGATAAATTCTCAAAAACGTTCCATTTCATATTGGAAAGCATTTCCATACTTATTTAAAAATAAGTAATTCACAAATTCTATTTATTTTCAACAATTTGAAAATATTCAACATACTTAAACCATAGTTAAGTATATATTTCATTCTTTTAAGGAAAACATTCTTTTATTCACTTTTATTTGGGCCAAAATGAATGTTGCGTAAAACATCGTTACGACAATCCCAAAAACACTAGTATAGGGATTCGAAATAAAAATAGATACATAAATCCCAATACTATACAAAATATTTCCTTTTGGAAACCATTTACTATAACAACAGTGTTATAGTCCACATTTTCCTTACTTTCTCGAAAACGTCTATTTCAACAATGAATGTTGAAATCTATGTATTCGATACTTAATGCATTTTAAAGCATCTTTAAATCATTTTAAATTCCATTTAAAACATTCCTTTCCCAAAACATGTCCATTTGATATAATAATATATTCACCGTTCAAATTAGTGAAAATAATTCCTTTAACAAATTCTATGTTCAATTTATCAAATTCAATTGATTTTCGAATTTATAAACAACGTTTATAAATTCCATTTCCATAAATAACTTCGGTTCAGAAATCTCTTTTATCCGTCCAATTCAATTTATAAACCCAATTTCTATACCAAATGTTCGTATTATAAGTTAAGGGCTTATAATCCATTTATTTACTTAACCGTTCTTTTAAAACTTCACAAATTTTTAGATCTTATCACTGATAAGATTCCTTTACATTTTATAATAGTTTTCAACTTATAAAAACCTCCTTTATTAACAATTTCTATAAATATTCCCTTTCAATGCCCAAAATCCATTTTATATGTTAATTACTTATAAAACTTTTATTTTCGACATCAATTCATTTCATAACTTTCACAATTTATAAAGCTATGGTTTTAAATGAAATCCATTTTATACTTCATTTGAACACTTAATAAACTCGTTTCATAATTCCAATAATTTTAAATTTATAGATATCAATTTAAAAAATCTTTTATGTAAACTGTTTATAATAATTATTCAAAAACCCCAATTTAACTATTTTATAAATCTATTTATTTAAAAATTTTCCTTTTGGTTATATTTCATAAACATATTAATTCTTATAACATAAAATTTTATACGTTTATTTATTTTAAAATGAATCAATACAAAAATTTAATAAAACATATGCTTTGGAAAATCACTTTAAAAACCCTTTTAAATTCAAAATCGTTATTTTTAACTTTAAAAATGAATCCGATGATGCAACAGCATCAAATGGTCAATCACGGGAATAAACATCATATATCGATATGATAGTTAACAATCAACACAATATTTATAAACAAATAATTATTTGCGAGGAATCCAGTTGGATCCCTCCAATCTGTTTCCCTGCATCCACAGACGTTAGCACAATACCAATTCCACTTCAAGGTGGAATATCGCGGTATATGGGGTTTTATAAAATATTATCCGCTTAATAGGCGACGCAATAGGGTCTCATCCGCTATACGAGGCGGGAAATCAAATCCAATATATACATATGCCAATATATATATATTGCTATATATAGTATATATCCTACTATATCTACTAACACAATCAAACAACAATCATCAATCAACATTAACTATTTAAATTTTAAACCAAACTGTTCGATTGAGTAGGAGTTCTCACCTTGATTTTAATTCTGTTTCAGCGTTTGTTTCGAATAAAATTAAACGAACGTTTAATTTTATCCGAAATTTTTGCTTGCTCCAAACGACTCCAAATCAGTTGCATTGCGAAGTGCTCGACGATACGATTCCAACGCCGCTGGTTTCGTGCAATTCCGACCTCGCATGCAAAAGTTACATCTTTTTAAAGATCGAACATTTAAATAGAATTCAATTTACAAATTATTATTTTTTATTATACCTACTGGCTGCGTGCGCACGCAACATGCTTCATCTTCCTCATACGCGACTAGCTTCCTACAGGTGAAAACACGCAGATAACCCATCAAGCTCGATTCTAGGGTTCCATATCGCGACCTCCTCGGCGAACTTGAACGCGATCAGGGACCACCACCCTCTAGCCCATGCTCTCCTCTACGCTCGGCTCCAATATGCCCAAGCTCGGCAGCCCCCTGACCCAGAAAAACGTGCCCGAAGTCGTTGCCCTTGAACGAGATTTTCCGTTGATTCGTGACTCCATTCACGATCTCCACCGTTTAGATCGAAGATCTCGATGCGCTCAACATTTTTCCAGTTGAAGGATTCTCGATTCGATTAGCGGATTTGTAGATTTTGAGAGGAGAAAACGAGACGATTTCGGCCATTAAACATATAGGAGGCGGCTGGCTTGATGATGAACTAGGGTTTAGTGAAAATATTAATATATATATATATATATGTTATTAATATTATTTTAATAATAAAATTCCCAATTTAACAACTTATGCAAACGACCTCCAAACTACGCGTTCCGACAGGCGATCTTGGGGTTTTTCCGCGTTTCAGACACAATGGAACAGGTTTCGGAAGCTAATTCCATCGTATGTGTGAGATACGGCAATAAACGATCAATTTAAATTAAAACCGATTTAAACGATTTTCTAAGCGTTTTGGTTTGTACCGGACAAACGATAAATCCGATCGACTTGAAATTTGAAATCTTACAATAATATCACATTACGGATCCGATGAAACTTGTTTCGTCGAAATCCGAGACCGTTTGAAAAATGACTATTTTAACTCGCTAAATTAATATTAAAACAATTTCGATGCGTTTCGAGCTGCCACGGTCAAACGACAACTCCGATTGCTACGAAAATTGAAATCCGATAATAACTAACTATTACGGATCCAATGGAACTCGTTTCGTTCAATTCTGAGACTGTGCAAAAATTGGCTATTTTTCAGTCGATAATTAAATATTAAAATATTCAATTTTTACAAATTAGCTCCAAATTCAATTTTAAAAGTTCTAAAACATTACTATAACTTCAATATGATAAAATAAAATTTCTCAAATCATTTTCAATCATATTAACTCAAATTTAAATATTTTCTGGAATTTCACTATTAAATTATCGATTTAGTTGTCCAATTAAATCCAAATATTCGATAAATAAACTGTTTGACTTAAAAATCCCACTCATAAATATTTAAAATTAAGTAAATACTCAAATTTAAATTATCAAAAATTCTGGGTCGTTACACTAGGGTTTTGGAGTTTTAATTTCCAATCTCTCCCACCATTATTGCCTTAGAACTGAAAAGAGGAAGAAGTGAGGGTGAATGGGGAAGAGTGGTTCAGTTTTGAGTATAAGTTGGCTAGTGGGCTGAACCCAAACTCAAACCCAAAGTGAAAAAGGTCAAATTTTTTACTAACTCCAAATATATCAAAGTTTATACTCAAAAAGGTCGCAAACGGCATTTTAAACTCAATGGGAGTGGTCCCGAGTCCTAATTCAACCGTATGCAAAAAGTAGCTTTTCGAACTAAATTCCGACTAACGATAAAATATTTAAATATAAAATCGATAAATATGCGGGTTTTTACAGACTCCCCTCCTTAAAGAAATTGCGTCCTCGCAATATTTAAGAAGAAGATATGTAGTAACAACCATAAAAGCATATTCAACACAAAAGAAATTTGAAATAAGAAGTTCACCTCAAAGAGCACGAGAAAGTAAGTCCGGATGTGTTCGCTCGATGTACTCTCTAGATTCCCAAGAACAATCCTTAGGATTTGAAGACCATTGAACTTTAACAAGCGGGACATCTTTATTTCGAAGGCGTTTGACTTCCGAAGCAATGATACGAGTAGGATGTTGCTCATAAGTTAAATTAGGCGAAACTTCAATCTCTTCCACAACACCGGGCTCAAGAATAGAATCGGAATCTCGAAGACATTTCCGGAGTTGAGAAACGTGAAACACGTCATGCATAGCAGAAAATTGAGCCGGTAACGATAGGCGATAAGCCATGGAACCAATACGTTCAGTGATAGGAAATGTCCCAATATATCGAGGCGCCAATTTTCCCGATCGACTGAAACGCACAACACCTTTCATTGGTGAAACACGAATAAAAACAGAATCTCCAATAGAAATTTCTAATTTCCTTCTTCGATTATCAGCATAAGATTTTTGTCTACTCTGGGCTTCTTTCATCGTATGTCGAATAAGTTCAATCTTTTCTGTGGAATCACGAATAAAATCTGGACCTAAAACAAGCTTCTCACCGGCCTCAAGCCAACAAGAAGGAGATCGGCATGGCCTTCCATAGAGTGCCTCGAAAGGTGCCATACCAATACTAGATTGGAAGCTATTATTATAGGAAAATTCAACAAGTGAAATATAATCTTCCCAACTTCCACCAAAATCAAGAACACAAGCACGAAGAAGATCTTCAAGAGTTTGATTCACGCGCTCGGTTTGTCCATCGGACTGAGGATGATAAGCGGTGCTAAAATTAAGCTTCGTTCCCAAAGCTTTTTGAAGACTCTTCCAAAATCCACTAGTAAACAATGGATCACGATCACTAACAATAGAAGTAGGAACACCATGTAATTTAACAATCTCTTTAACAAAGAGTTTGGCCAAAAGAGGAACGGTTTGGTTAGACCGAACGGGAATGAAATGGGTGGATTTAGTAAGTCTATCAACGATCACCCATAAGCTATCATGACCCGAACGAGAACGGGGAAGGCCATCTATAAAATCCATGGAAATTTGGTCCCACTTCCAAATTGGAATTTCTAAAGGTTGCAATAACCCACCGGGCCTTTGATGTTCGGCCTTAACGAGTTGGCAAGTCATGCAACGCTTAACGAAGTTAGCGATGTCAAGTTTCATTCCCTCCCAATAATAAAGTCGCTTCATATCTGCGTACATTTCACTACTACCGGGATGAATGGTGAATTTAGAATGATGAGAATCTTCTAAAATATCTTTACGAAGATCACCAATATTTGGCACGACAAGTCTACCAAATCTCCGAATGCCGCCACGAGAATCGATATCAAAGTCTTTCAAACCTTCAATATCCATTTTATCCTTAATATTTTTGCCAAGAAGAGCCATTTTGGGATCTAGCCTTTGAGCTTCAAGAATGCGGTCTAAAAGAGAAGGATGAGCCTCAAGGCTACATAAAACAAATGATGAGCATAAATCGGATACGTGCTCTCGAATCTCACAAGTGGATAAGATCTTGAGATCGTTCCATTCGGATATCATCATAGAAACAACAGCTTGTTGTTTACGGCTAAGAGCATCGGCGACACGATTACCCTTTCCAGGAGTATAAAGAATATCATGATCATATGGTGCAAGAAATTCGAGCCAACGCTGTTGACGCAAATTAAGTTCCTTTTGAGAGAATAAATACTTCAAGGACTTATGATCGGTATAAAGAACAAATTTCTCTCCTAAAAGATAATGACGCCAAATCCGAAGAGCAAAAACAACAGCCGCGAGTTCTAAATCATGAGTGGCATACCTAGTCTCGGCTGGCTTCAATTGCCTAGAAGCATAAGCAATAACACGTTCTTTTTGCATAAGAACGGCACCCAAACCAACGCGACTAGCATCGGTATAAACAACGAAATCTTGATTCCCCTCGGGAATAATGAGAATAGGAGCATCAAAAAGAAGTTCTTTTAATTTCTGAAAAGAAACTTCACATTTGTCCGACCAAATGTATTTAACACCTTTCTTCGTCAAGCTAGTGAGAGGCACAACAATCTTAGAAAAGTCTTTGATAAAACAACGGTAATAGCCCGCCAATCCGAGAAAACTACGAATCTCTGTCACACTCTCCGGTCTCTTCCAATCTTGAATCGATTCAATCTTTGAAGGATCCACGGAAATTCCGGATTCGAAAATAATATGACCGAGAAACTTCACACGAGATTGCCAAAAGTGGCATTTAGAAAATTTTGCCTTTAATTGGTTACTCCTAAGAGTTTCCAACACAATCCGAAGATGTTTTTCATGCTCCTCCTCGGTTATAGAATACACAAGAATATCATCAATAAAGATGAGAAAAAATCGATCGAGGAAGTCTTTAAAAACTCGATTCATTAAGTCAACGAAATAAGCCGGGGCATTCGTTAACCCAAATGGCATAACAAGCCATTCATAAGATCCATACCGAGTACGGAACGATGTCAAAGGAATGCTATCCTCTGCAATACGAAGCTGATGAAAACCGGTAGCCAAGTCCAATTGTGAAAAGACTCTAGCACCACTAAGTTGGTCAAATAAATCATCAATCCGAGATAAAGGATATTTATTTTTGATAGTAAGATCATTAAGCTTGCGGTAGTCAACGCAAAGCCTAAGTGTTCCATCGGATTTCTTCACAAAAATAGCTGAAGCTCCCCAAGGCGAGGAACTAGAGCGAATAAATTGCTTCATCTCCAATTCGGGTAATTGTTTACGCATCTCCTCGTTTTCTTTATTGGACATACGATACGGAGGACGAGTGATAGGTTGAGCTCCAGGAATAAGATTAATTCTGAACTCAATTGCTCGCTTAGGTGGTAACCCTAAAACGGGCTCGAATATGTCGGAAAATTCACGAACGACGTGAATAAGAGAAATAATATCACCCTCATCATCATCGTCGTCATCACGAGGATTTAAATAATATAAAGATGCAACCAAAGCAGAATCCGAATCTTTAAGAATAACAGAAACCTGATTAACAGATTGAGGATTTCGAAGATGAATAGTCCGCTCAGGACATAGGATATGAGCTTCATAACGGTTAAGCCAATCCATTTCCAAAATCATTCCAAAGCCTAAATAACGCATGACATGCAAATCGGCTCGGAAAGAAAAATCACACAAAATAATCTCGACATCTTTACACAATAAACTGATTGTTGCGGATCCACCAACCGGATTCGCAATTCTCAAAGAAGTCATTAAACACAAAACATCCAAAGAAAAGGTATCAACAAGTTCTTTTGATATAAAAGAATGAGACGCACCCGTATCAAAAAGAACTCGAATAGGATGATCACGAAATAAAATAATTCCATCCAGAATAGAATGAGAAATACCTTGGCCACAAGATGTGTTGCCAGGGGCTTGAGCAACACTAAGCTTTCCCTCTTTCCTGCCCTGAACCTTGGGGCATGAAGATATAACATGACCAGGACCTTTGCAGTAGCGACAAGAGATAGACTTGGGACACTTGTTCGCATAATGGTCCTTCGAACCACAATTATAGCACTCCCCACGACCAAAGGAAGAAGTCTTTGCCACGGCGGTTGCTTGCTTCCCTTTCTTATTAGGATAGGGGCCTTTGAATTTTTTTGGCCTCTTCTTGTTGTTGTTGAAGCTTGGTTTGGAACCCACCACTTCAACATCATTCTCCCTATCCGCCTCTTCAAGACGAAGAGCGATATCAACGAGTTGGTCGAAAGAAACTTCTAATTTTAGAAGTAATGGCTTCTTGAGACTTTTGTTTAAGCCATAGACGAACCTCTGGTTCTTCTTTAAAGGGGTGTTGATGTATTCAACCCCATATTTGGAAAGCGACTCGAAGGAGGCGATGTAATCAGTCACGGAGGACTCACCTTGAACAAGGTCTATAAATCGTCGAGCCAATGTCACTTTCTCAGCTTCTGGAACGAATTTTAATTCGAAGCGTTCTCGGAATTGCTCCCGGTGAGATCCGCTTCATTAATCTCAGAAATAAGAAGCTCGTACCAGTCCAATGCTCTTTCTCGGAGCATACTAGAGGCCACCTGAACTCGGTGAAGGTCAATAAGATTCATGCGAGAAAAGATTCGATCGCATGACCTTAGCCAAGCCTGTACTTCAATAATAGTTTCGGAACCTTTGAATGGCTCCCCACCCAAATTAGTGTAATCGCTGCACAAGCGTGCAAATCTCGACTTTGGGTGAGTAGGTTCCGGGTTAGCTCCAGCTGCTTGAGCATTTGTCACTAAATCAAGAAGCTGTTGAGCAGTCATAAAAACTCCATCTTGGGGTGGAGTGCTAGACGGTATGGCTCTGGGGAGGCCTGGTCTAGACATTTCTCCCCCTTAAGAAAGAAAGAAGAAGAAGAAAAAGGTTATTCACCAAATTGAATATTAAGCAATCTTGATAGATAAACAGGGAATCATAAGGAAAATAGGATGAATCGGTATGAAGACTCGAATTAAATCCTAAAGCATGACTCCTAAGATGGTCTTAGGACGATGATCCTTGTTATATTATTCCATATTGTTCCGAAGTTTGGCTCTGATACCAAGATGTGACACACCACGTCTATACCCATGCTAGCCAAGAACACTACGGAGAATGTTGTCGACTAGCATGGAGAATAAGGCTGTTGAGGAGCGACCATCAGTGTAATTGCTTTGTGCGAGCATCGATATGTCGGATAGTATAACATGCATTTCTTTATCAAGAGGGAAATCCGACATACCGACACAAACTCAAAGCTACTACACAGTGGCTATAATATCTTCAGAAACAAATATAGAAATAAACATAACATCAATCAGTCACAGACAGTTCATATCACAAAGGCGGAAGAAGATATGAATATATAATTAACACATGGAAGTGTATATCAGAGTAGTGGTCAAAAATGATCCACAATAATACAAAAGAATAGCAACACGTGCTATACAAAAGAATACAACTATGAGTCTACATCTCAAGCGTATACAACAAAATAAACTACTAATCTAAGTAGTTTGCCAAAAGTCAGAGTAATGAATCCCTGGGGAGAAGTCAAGCAGAAGCACTTGTAACATCTCGGTCTGACCCGAGTATTATTTAATAAGAAAATAATAAACGGATCAGTTTAACTATTAATATCAGATGAAACGATATAGAATAAGAGATATGACTAAACACATAATAATCACAATGCCAAGCTGTGATATATATAATTAGTTGAAAATCATCAAGAGATTAATCAATGTCACCAAATCTACACAAGAATCAAAGAAACGTCATACTCCTTATTTCGTTCACCAAACCATAAATATTGACGATAATATCAATGTCAATCACAAAAGTCAATGACACACAAATTCCAGAATTCAATACACAAAATCCAGAAATCACAAAAGTCAATGACGCACAAATTCACCAATGCACAAATATCGATAAGGCTTATCAATAGAAATCACGAAAATTAGTGAAGCACAAATTCTAGAAATCATCTCAAGAAATCCAGAAATCACAAAAGGGGGGAGGCCTATCACAAACGGGAGCATAAAGCCCACCAACACGTGTATCACAAACGGAACGCTAATTCCATGGTTGCTAACCATCACAAATTGAGCCGAAGCTCCACAAACGGCCCGAAGACCATGGGTTGCTACCCCACCAAATTGAGTCGAAACTCCACAAAACGGGGTTTAGTCTCCCTCGTAGACAAAGAGACATCGCACATTGCTAGTCTAAATCACAAAGATGATCGTCATGATCAACGAGAAGTGTCAATTACACTAAGCTAGTAAATATATGAGTTTAGCTTCATGTCCCATAACCACTTGCTTAACTTAAATATTTACGAACAAACTGTAGATCTCCACTATAAAATTGTCACAAGAGATTCAATTGAACAAGTCCAAGAATTAACCGACGAAGTAAAGCGTTTCATACCACTCGTTTTACTAAGTCGTTTAATTAGATTTCTCATACGAGTGAGGTAAAGGTTTGTATATACTAATAGATTAGAAATCGGTTTAAAAAGACGAGCTTTGTAATAAAATAGTGTTGAAATCATTTGAAGAAAGAGTTTTGATATTTACTACTAGTATAGAAAACCTTTATATTTTTAAAGCGACAAATCACAAAGAAGATTGTAAGAACAATCAATCACTAAAATTCACATACGAAGATGTGAATAAAATCCAAAGAAACCGATAAAGAATCCATCGAAATGGATATTCAAAAATCCCTAAAAGGAGTCATCAAAGGCATAATAAATGATAACAACAAATAGGATCATCACGAATCGATTTAAATTGGAACTCTCAAGCGAATAGGCAAATAGGCAAAACACTGCAATTTCAGACGTCTGAAACAAGTGGTTCAGACGTCTGAATCTGGAAATACAAAGATTTCCAGAACACAATTCAGACGTCTGAATCAAGTGTTTCAGACGTCTGAAATAGGCACTTTTTAGCCTATTTCCTTTCTGGTTCCAAATGAACCAATTCAGACGTCTGAAACCATATATTCAGACGTCTGAATTTGGGAATAGAAATCTTCCCGGAACAATATTCAGACGTCTGAATATTACGTTTCAGACGTATGAATGAATGGTTCAGGGCATTCCCTGAACCTAGGCCAAAAATGGCTAAACGAATATCGAAAACGATCGAACGAGCAAATGACGATGACTAAGGAATTACGTCGAATGACAACCCAGCCTAAATGGCTCTTCGATACGCCGCAAATATCAATGTCCAAATATCCATAATAGGATTTCCATAAATTGGACCAAAACACCAAAAATTGGAATATACACCAAATCAATCCAAACCAAAATCAATTGCACAAGAATAAGTGTTAGGAATTCATACCTAACAATCGAAGATAATTATAGACAAAGATGTGAGATAAAAATCTCACTTTTTACAAAATCAAACAAGAAGAAGCTTGAAAGCAAATGGAGAATCAACCTCTCTTCAACACAACCCAAATGAGCTTGAATCTATGCTCAAAACAAGAACATTCCCAAAATTAGGTTTAGGAATTTCTGAAATTGGTAAGAGAATAAGTTGGAGAAGAAGAAGAGAATGCTTACCAATGGGTTCTCTTGAATTTGGAGCTAGGAATTTGAGGTTGCAAGAGGAACTAGGGTTTTGGAGTTTTAATTTCCAATCTCTCCCACCATTATTGCCTTAGAACTGAAAAGAGGAAGAAGTGAGGGTGAATGGGGAAGAGTGGTTCAGTTTTGAGTATAAGTTGGCTAGTGGGCTGAACCCAAACTCAAACCCAAAGTGAAAAAGGTCAAATTTTTGACTAACTCCAAATATATCAAAGTTTATACTCAAAAAGGTCGCAAACGGCATTTTAAACTCAATGGGAGTGGTCCCGAGTCCTAATTCAACCGTATGCAAAAAGTAGCTTTACGGACTAAATTCCGACTAACGATAAAATATTTAAATAAAATATTTAAATATAAAATCGATAAATATGCGGGTTGTTACATGATCTTTCATTAACTATTAACAATTCTTAAATCACTTCTCTTAACAAAGTAAACTTTAATTAACCATCATTAGTTACAAATTAATTAATTACCCTTGATTACAAATTAGTTCATCTTTAATTACCTAATTAATTAAGTGCTTAACTATACTTAATTAACCTTTAAATAAATTATTGATAAACACTTGTCTTATATAAAAGAAATTTACAAGAGTTTTAAAAGCCAAACTATTTAAAATTGAAAATCTTGTTTTTATCTTAAAAACTCTTAAAATTTGCTTTATAAAGTTGCCTCGACTACAACCCACAAATTGCTCGAGTTTTTACCCGAGAAATCCACATCTTCTTTTCTTTTGAAAATCTTGTTTAAATTTTAAGTTTAAAGACTGGAACGAATTCATCCTCAAATCACTCGAGAGCTTATTCGAATCAAACCCCAAAATCCCGAGTCCTACTTCGAGCAAAAATCCTGACCACACCACCACAAAACCTACTGATACCAACATCACTTGTGCATGTGCACCATCGCCAGAGCCACCTTCGGCCTTTGATGATCCCTCCGGCACATCGCTAATCGTTGATGCAACCCATTCCAATCATCGATTCACCATCATACCATGCAGACGAACCTAGAACAAAAGACTCCGACTAAACTCGCCTCGAATATCACACCTCCAATCACCAGACAACGCGCCAACACGTCCTTTGCTTCGCCAGACTCCTACGCAACCAACACACATGGTGCGATACACTTCGGTCAACCCAATATGAAGCCATGGTCCCATTCCAGACTCAACCCATTTTAGGGTTTAAAACCCAAATCGACCAAAATCCGACGCCCCAGCAATCAGTCACCACTACCTCTATTTTTTCCAACCTCGTCGAACCTTGCTTTACCTCCAGTCGAAACCCAACTACCAGAATCCCTCCGGCCACCAAAATTTGCTCAAAAACCATGTTCTGGTTACCTGCAAAATGCACACTCGATTTAAATCTAAAAATCATGATTTTCATCTTAAAAATCATATTTTTCCAAGCCGATTCAAGTTATTTACTTGAATCAGAGAATTGCAACAATTGGTTTTTAACATGTTTATAATTTTTTTACTGTAAATCTTAATTTCCAGATAATATATATATATAAACATGTTTAAACAAACTTAATTTGATTGAAAACTACGGCCTAACAGAGATCAGAGGCGAAGATTTTGAATTTAGATCAAAAATTCAAACCTGAACTAAGAACAGAGGTATTCAAAAACAAAAGACATGCATACTTTAAATCAGATACATATATGCATGCAACTCATTCTTCATCATGAAAATACACATGCAACAACATTTATCTACTTAAACTTGTTAATAAATGTTTACTCACCTGTTACAGGAAACAGAACACAAGTTTTGAGTTTAAATCTGGAACTTGAAGAAAAACTTGAAAACTTGATTTTGAAGACTTGAATTGCTGGAAATATTTGATTTATAAACTTGAGTGCTGAAGAAAGTTGCTTTGATTTGAAAACTGGAATGCTTGTTATTGAAGTTTGCAGTGGAGATGACAACATTTGGAACAGAGATGAAATCTGCTTGGTTCCAGGTTGAAGAAAAATGCAGGCTTTGTTTTTGATATTGAAAATGAATTACAGGTTGTTGATTTTGATTTCTGGTTTAAAGAAGTGTTTGATCACTGATTTGTTTTGAGAAATTTACATGCTAAAGTTTCTTAGTTCGAACTTGGGAAAGCTAGGAAAAAAATTAAAGAGAAGAAAACATGTATTTATATAGGTTGATTTGTGATTTAGTAAAAACAAAAGAAAAATGAAAATTAAAAGGGACACTTGTTAAAACATCTTAACATTTGTCATAATTCTTGTTTATTAGTTAACACTTGTTAGAAATGTTTTGATTTAATTACACCTGTCATTTAAGTAATTAATATTTATTTTAAATGTTAATAATAGTTTTTACTTAATTTATAAATTATTATTATATATATATCTAAACTTCTTTAAAGAAAATATAATAAAACAAATTATATACAAATAAAAGCTTATTCATATATTCTAAAATCCAAAACAAATTAAAATATTTTTCTTTTGAATTTCAATTTTAAATCCAAATTCAAATTCATATTTAAAAATCCAATTTAAAATCAATTCAACAATACATATATATTTTAAACAAACCCAAATTCAATTTTTAATTAATAATTCTATTTAAAAATTTATTTATCTATATTTAAAAATAACCCATTATCATTATTGTTTAAAAATAACAATTTTTATCAATTTAAAATAATTATAAAGGGAATTATTACATTTTATTTTGGCTTGAAATTTTCTAGGATATCACATTGTATATATTACTATTTTAAAATAATTGGAATGAAACCCGGTTGTTTAGTTCTTAAGTTTCTATAAATTAAAAAGTGAAATTATGGTAATGAATAGAATCTCGGCTATATTAATAAGTGGAAATTTCTAAGCTAAAAATAAGTAAATTAATGTTAAAATTGATTAATGAAATAGTTAAGAAACTAAAATTTTTAAAACTGTAAATAAATAGGAAATGAAAATAACAAATGATAACTATTGAACCTTTTATTAACTAAACAAACAAGAGAAATTTGTGTAACTTTCTATTGCATTCTAAAAGACATTCATATATATAACTTACCAAATTATTAAAAGTTGAAATATTAATAAGAATATGTAATAGAATGTTGTACATGTAAAACTTAGGAAAAATAGAAGTGCTCTATGGAACTACTTCTGTAAGTAAGAACTTTAATGTTATAAATTGTTACAAACTAAACTAAATAGTTTGAAATGCCACTAATTAAATGTAATAAAAGTGAACAATGTAAGAAAAATGATTTTAAGCTTAGTTGACATTTGAGCTATCTATAATAAGATTGAATAGCAAAAGGTGAATACTGTAAGTAAATAATTATAAACTTGAATTAATATTAAAGCCATTTATAAATAAAGTGAGTACTATATTAAATGAATGGTTATAACTTCAAAAAACATTGAAATGATTTAAAAATGGATTTAATATTCAATAATACCATATATGGAAGAATGAATGTGAAAAAGGAAATAATCTATAAATGGTGAATTGGATTGTAAAGAAACTTGCCTAATAATGTATAATTCAATAATTGAAAGAAAAAAAATACTTACTTAAACAATGAATGTAAAGTAAAAAAAAATGGAAGAAAATGGCACTGTATAAATAAAAGGGAAAGGAACCTTTGTAAGAAATAACGAATGTAAATTTATGAAAATATACACTATATAAATAAGAAAAGAAAATTTTATTGATGAAAAAAAGGGGAAATCAAACTAAATTGTAAATGTGAAGTAAACTGAAATATAATGTACATAATACTTTAATAACGAATTCATTTATGTTCCAAATAATTATATGGATATAACTTATGTAAGTAAAGAATGCAAACTAATGAAATAAGCCTTACAGGGATGCTTAAATTTAAAATTTTGTACGTAATGAACGTGAATTAACGAAAATCATTGTATGAAAAAAATGAATGAACAATAAATGATGTGAAAAAGATAAATAGAGTAAACTTTAAAATGTGTTGAATTATTTGTTTGCTTGACTTATGGATTGGTTGGGAAAGGATACTTTTATTGTGTAGGATATATAAATAACCTATAAAGTTATCTATGACTGTTAAGTGTATGCTTTACTTCATAGTTTATTTATCATTTTATATGATTAGAAGTTCTGAACCCGAACAAACCATTTGTTTTGGTTGCTATGGATGGATAATTGCTCTCTTTGTTGAAATGATGTTTGCACTGTTGTTTGTTTGCAAATGATTATTGTTTTGTTGTGATGTTTTATTCGTTAATTGTTGAAACAACATAAATATTTCTCTTTAAATAAATTGCTAATTTCTTTTACATTATATAAGTGAAATACAGGTTATGGAAGCAATTGCTACTACTTTTGGTTTCATAATTTAAGCGTTGTTTGCCCGACAAATAGGTACATTCTCGAATTACGGTATTCTAGCGATATTATATTGCTTTTCCTATGGTTTCGGATATTTTATTACGAAAATATGATATATATTTTTATTATTGATATAATTATTTCGCCCAGACCACTCCATACAGAGGAGACTCTGCCGAAATTTTTCATGAATTTTGGACCTAGAAAATTTTATAAAATGTTTTCCAAACTTTTGTTGACTTGAATATAAAAGGATTTAATTGTTATAAATTGATATATTTTATATAAATTATTTAATTATGTATACTAATCATTTATAAATTTAACATTTTGAATAAGATATATTTATTTCTTAGTTCCTTCTTTTCCCTTCTTTTTCATTTTGAGGACAAAAAGTTTTGAGTGGGGGAGAGTGTAACGACCCATAAATTCCAACAATTAAAAATAGTTAATTTAATAAGGTTATATAATTTAATGTTGGAAGAAATAAAAATTTGTGAATTAATAATGAGAATATAACTGGAATGGAATTAAATTGTATTAATTTAAGGAAAATGATAATGGCTTGGAATGTAATTCCAATTAATTAAAAGGATTAAAGAGTTATAACTGATATAGCTTGTGAATAATTAGTAATGTATGTATTAATTAATAACTGGATTAAAAGAGCAATTGATGGTTTAAGTACTGTATTAATTAAATAGTATTTAATAAATTGTAACATGAAAAAAATGAATGTTGTATGAACAACTATAACATTTGTGTGTAAATAACAAACATACAAATGTAACTAAAAGTTAAGGGTGACAATTATTATATGTTACCTCTTTATTTAGCTTGTTAAATTAAAATTGGAAATCAATTGAAATTAATTCACTTAATTAGTGCAGTTGATGTAGGTTAAATTGTTAATTGTAGAATGTTGATTCAATAAGATGTAACCAATGGAAATTTTATGCATGATATAATAATTGATTGAATAAAAGAATTGGAATCAAGTTTGCCCAACTTGTTGGAGTTTAAATTATAATAAATGGATTTATTACAATTAAATGCAATTAAAGATTTCGTTAATGAAAAGTAAGATGAAAACTTTAAGATGTTAATGTAATAAAATATGTAACAATGTTAGCTATGTATGTAGAGAAATAATTGATTGAATTAAAAGATCGAAACCAAATTAAATAAATTTATTGAAATTAAATTATATTAATTGGATTTAATTACAGTTGAATTCAACACTATAATTTATAAAATATTTAACACTGAATTTTATGTAAACTTGTTTTAATTTATTTTAAATGTCTATGCAATCAAAAATGATAAAGATTGGTTAATTAATTAATTTGAATATTTAATCCATTTAATATTAACTTATTTAATTAGCGTGAAAATAGCCATTTTATCCATTGACTAGGATTTGATGAAATTAGTTTCATCTGATCCCTAACGGTGAATTATTGTAGAATTGCAAGTTTCATAGCCAGCGGACTTGTCATTTGATCATACGGACTCGTCATTTGATCATACGGACTCGAAACACGTAGAAATCAATTTAACTAAATTCAATTGAAATCAATTTGAAATAAGCTGATTTTAAAGCTAACTTCTTCATACGATGGAATTAGGACTTGAAATCTGTTCCAAGAGTTAAAAATTATCGAAAACATTTATTTTGATATATGGAATGACCTATTTTCATTTCGGGGTCAGACGGGCTTTTTAGGCCGCGTAGTCGTTTCGATCCAACCCTGTCTATATATATGTTGTTATAAACCCTAGTTGTTTCTCATATTATTATTTTTGTACGTACATCTTCTTCCTACTTCTCAAACCTAATTCCCAAATTCCAAAACCAAATTTCATAAAAGAAGAAATACCCAGAAAAAAATTTGCTCCAGGTTTACTTCGAGTCGGGAAGAGGTTTACTTTGAGTTTTAGAGGAGGAAACCCTGCACGACTTGGGGTCAGAGAGAGTTCGAGGACATACAAGGCGGATCTGGGCATGCTTCATGTTCCAGAGGCGAAAACCCTGGAGCGACTTTGGGTCAGGAGCCAAATGACTCGGGTCTCTGGTCATTTTGGCAAAAACTCAGAGCAAGCACTGGGTAATTGAGGTGGCGACTTGAAGTAAGACCCGAATCGAAATTTTCCAATCTTCTAACGTTAATAACTTTTGCATACGAGCTCGGATTCACATGCGTTTTTCTCCGTTGGGATCGTATCGGAATTCCAGACATTATGGAACTTTTTTGGTCAAATTCTGAGACTATTAGATTTTGGGCCCTAAATAGGATTTCAAATCGATTTGAATTCAAAGGTGAGTGTATTGAGACCCACTCACAACTTCTAAAATTTCTTTTGTTAATTAAATTAAATTTATGATATGTTTAGAAATTTATTTATGGATAATTGTTATATTTAAATTGTTATTCCTGTTAATTTGACATATTTGAATTAGACTGTCATTTAATTTGTTATTGAATTTAAAACTGCCAGTCTATTACCTGTAAATGATAATCTGTTAATGTTGTAAATTATTGGTTGAATTGGATGATGATTTTTATGGATGTTGATTATTGATATTAGATGATTGGATGTTATGATTAAATTATATATTGTCATCACTCTGCAAGTTCCCTTAGTTATTGTCTCAGAAAAATCACCATGGGTTGAAATGGTATATACCCGAACGATCTATAGATTAGGGAAAAATTGTTGTGGGTTTAAATGATAGATTCGATCGATTTTATGGATTTTTAATAAATTTGGTATTGCGGTTTGAAATGATATATAACACTAAAATTTTAAATTGCGGATTGAAATGATAAATATCCGAATCACTTGACCCTAGGATAGAAATTATACACGGACACCGGATTGATTAAATTAAATGATTTTAAATCCTAAATTTTTTAATTTAGTTAAATAAAATTTGATTTATATAAATTGAATTATTATCGAATTTCGAGTTTTATGTTAACTTTAGATTTTTTTAAAGAATTGTTAAAGGAATTAAATTGAAATTTTAAAGTTGAATTTGAAACATAAATTAAATTTATCAGGATTGAGTTATTTGAATTGTTTGAAATATAACTTTGAAATGTATTGAAATTGGAATAATTTAAATTAATATTTCAAACATGGATCGAAATCGATAAAGTATTTAATAGTTTATATAAAATTTGAATTGAAAGATTCAAAATTGGGTTTTGTTGATTTGGAAATTGGAATGGTTCAGATGTGTTGAAATAAAATAAGTAGTTTAAATTGATATAAATTCCAAATTCATATTTTAATATAAACTGTTTAAAAATATATTATTTTAAAATTTCTAATTATTAAGATTTTCGAATGATTAAACTATTTTAACCTATATTAACTATATTAAATCACTTTAACCTATTTTAAACAATTTAATTTATTATAAAACTAATTAACCCATTTTAAATTATTTTAAATTTGATTAATCTATTTTAGAGCTATTTAATTTATTTTTAATTATATTTAATCTATTTTAAATCTATTTAACTATTTTAAATCGATTTCGCAGTATCTTTAATCTTTAATTAAACTATTTTGGAGTATTTTAACTATTTACTACTATGTAAAACTGTTTATAACTATCTAAACTATCTTTCTAAATTTCAAACTTAATTAAGTGATTATGTTCATAATTTAAATCCTCGATTTAAAGTAAATAAGGTTAAATCATATTATAACCTAAGTTGGGTTTTAAATTACGTATTTGATGTGAATGTGAAGTTCTGAAATGAGAGTTGTAAACTATTTTGAAATATGATTTTTGAAAGTGAATATAGTTTGAAAGTGAATATGATTTCAAAAGAGATATGATTTGAAGTTGAATATGATATTTTGATATAAATGGTGAAGTGACTTTCGAAATGTAAAAGAACCATCCGATGTGAAATAAACGTTTGGTTGTTAAAGAGACCGGGATCAGATATTATCATACTCTCTGCCAATACCGAAAACCACTTTAACAACTGCGTACTTGGTGGAGATTCCAGAAATGAAGTAGGATGGTTTGGCGAACGATTTCTATATAAGGTATGATGTGACCCTGACTCCCGTGAGTGAGCTTAGATGTGACTAATACAGGAGCCACGCCGGGCCAAGTGAGGTCACACCTCCGATTGGACATATTTCTTCGATAGCATATTATGACTTTGTGATGATTTGGTGTCACCCCTTGATTTGATTTGAGAGTGTGTTTCGAGGTGGACGGTAGTAACTGCTATGCGTTATCACTAGTCCGGATACGCAATTGGTATATCTACCCTGGCATTGCCTCGAGTGTCATGTTCACATGCCCTAGTTTGCCTTCTATGAGTTTGTTTTGTACCATACCTATGGTGTGTCTTCATGGTAAACCTCTAGTTTACGGAGGAGCGTACGGTACTGTATGGACTATGAGAATATATAAAATGTGTTAAGAGGGATATGGGTAATGCCTTAACGCTATTTTAATACTTTTACTTTATTGTAGACATATTATAATAGCGTATTGTACTACATAGTAGTTAGTTTACCAGATCCTTAGCAGATGTGAATCCCGAACATCTCTTAAGTTACTGTACTCAATAGAAGATGTCAAACCCTGTAAACATCTCTGACATTGTCACACTCATATTTATCGTTGATTTAAGTTACATAAGATCTTTTAGTTCTGACTCGAGTGTTTTGTCTTTTCAATTCACTCGGGTTAGCCTGAAAATTTCAAGGTTGAAGACCTTATTTCTGGAGGATGAAGATGAAGATTTGTACTAGTATTATTTATTATATTCCGCAACATCGTGTTGTTCCACTGCATTTATTATTTATTTCTTCCAGTTTTTGTAACTCTGATTTTGTGTTGTAAAAGAATAGTCAAATGTATTTATAAAAAAGCTTCGTGAACTATTATTTGATTATTATATTTTGTCATTCCGCTGCAAGATTCTGTTTTTGTTTTATTTCTTGCTCTTTCTCTTATTTACCCCATAACAATCTGCCCTTTTGAATGATTTGAGTCTGACATGTGTATCTGCTCAAAATGTCCAAAAAGGCAGATCGTTACAATTTGGCTCAAAAGATTTGGTCATTTAAATTTTAAACACTTACCTAAAGTTGCTAGATATGAACTTGTTAGGGGACTTCCTAAAATGAGTTTTAATGTCAACAACTTATGTGATGCTTGCCAACTAGGAAAGCTTATTAAAAATTCCTTTAAATCAAAAGATATTATCTCAACTTCTCAACTCCAAGAATTACTTCAGCTAGATCTTTTCGGACCATTGAAAATACAATAAATAAATCATAATAGATATGTTGTTGTAATGGTAGATGATTTTCAAGATATACTTGAAAAATATTTCTAAAACATAAAAGTGAAGCATTTGAAATGTTTAAAATTTTTGCTAAGAAAATCAATTAAAATTGAAACGATCGGGAGTGATCGTGGAGGAGAGTTCAAAAATGATAACTTAGAAAAATTGTGTAATAAAAAAGAAGTTATACATAACGTTTCATTCCCTAGAACATCCTAACAAAATAGAATAGTACAACATAAAAATAGAACAATACAAGAATATGCTTGGGCTATGTTAAATGATAGTGGTTTACTTAAAATTTTATGGGCTGAAGCTGTTACTACGGTATGCTATATTTCAAATAAAATTTTAAAAATATCATTTACAAGAAAACTCATTACGAATTATTTTATGCTAAAAAGATTAAAATATCTTATTTTAAATTTTTCGGTAGAAATTTTTTTATGCTAAATACAAAAGATAATTTAGACAAATTTGATGCTAAGTAAGACAAAGGAATTTTTAGGCTATTCTAATATACGTAAAGCATATAGAGTTTTTAGCACCATAACTAACATTATTGAAGAAACATTACATGTTTCATTTAATGCAGACTTTAAAGTAAATAATACCAGTATCGATGAAGAATAAAATATTAATTCAAATGGAAATAATGAAATTACCAATAATGAAACCACCAATAATGAAAATAATGATAAATCTGAAAATTCGTATCCAAGTAAAAGAACAAAACATTGGAAAGATCGTCCTATAGAGAATATTCTAGAAAATATAGAGTCAGTCATAAAAAAAAAGAAATCAATTAATTAGAATGAGTAATGTAGCCTTTATGCCAACTAATAACCTAAAAATCCAAAGGAAGCATCATTAGATGATTCAAGGATTCTTGCTATTCAAGCAGAAATGAATTAATTTACCAGAAATGATGTTTTGGAATTAGTTTCAAGACCTAAAAATAAATCTATAATAGGAACTAAGTGGGCCTATAGAAATAAAATGACCAAACAATGAGAAATCATCTTTGACTCTAATGCAAATCTTATGGAGCAAAAAAGAAATTTTTGCCTCCACTATCCCTATTGTTCCATCCATATGTCTCCAATAATAAAAAAGAAACAATGATTTGTATGTAGTTTGTTTAATTTGGTCGTTGGTTTATGTATGTAGTTAAGTTTGGATAGTTATAGGTCTGCATGGTTTGGCTTAGTTTGTTTATAATTGTTTTGATTGTACAATAGTTTGATTTATTAATAAAGTTTGCCTTGTCTTATTCATTGTCTTTGGTATATAGTATATGGTTTAGAATTACTCAATATATGTCTTGAATATATGTCCTATACCACATTTGAAATGACTAGGATTTCCATAAATATATGTCTTATATATAATCTAATCACAATTATGTTTATAGTTTAAATTTATAAAAATTGCTTAGAATTTAAATATTGATTTTGACTCCATAATTCATTATAATATCACATTTATAGGGAGTTTGTTTTTTTACCCCTTTTTATTGATGACAAAGGGGGAGAAAAATATAAAATATAATTTATGCATATACTAAAGGGTAATTGTTTAACTCCGAGGGAGTTATATTATATTTTATATATAAAAAAATTTACATGATTGTCATCATCAAAAAAAGGAGAGAGGTAATACCTCAGATATTGATTCTGATTATAACAATCATATAAATAAAGATACTAATATTTTTCCAAGTTATATAGTAGATATTGCAGAGTATTGCATAGATACATAATGATTAAAATTGAAGATTGATCGGTATAAAAACAAGTTTAAGAGTCAGAGATAATCAAGACCCATGTGTTTAAAGACAAATATTTGAAGAGCTTAAGACTTTAATGTATAGTTATGAGTCACTAGAATAAATTGTTAAAGTCCATGATAGCAGATTCTGATCTTTATCATATAATTTCTAATATTTGATGTTTTATCAAAATAAATTGTATAAATTCAAAATACAATTTTACAGATGTTTCATAAAAGTATTTAGGTGTTCAAAGTATTTAAAAACTATATTTAAATTATTTTATAAAATATAGAAGTTTGAAAACATTCTAAAATGATTATTGTTTTTCAAAGTTAACATAGTATGTCGACATAGGCCTCCTATGTATGACGATATATAAGTCATTGAAGAGGTGTCTTTTGGATTTGGAATAGCTATGATTTTTAACCCCATCTCTTCGCGAATAGACGCATCTCTTCATACACTATATAAAAAGGACCGGGAAACAAAATTTATCGACTACTTTCTCTACTTTCTTCTCACTCCAAATTCTCACCATATATTTCACAAAATCCACTTTTTATGCTGTTCGAACTCATTCTAATTCAATTTCCACTTCAATATATTCATTCTCTACAATCTACTTATTGATCTGGAAGTATTCTCTCATCAATGCAAAGATTAAACTGCTATCAGAAGGGCTATAGGGTGAAATAAGCAACTCTACTCTTATTTGTGTGGGTGTACTTGTTGCCCCTTCAAATCAAGTGGGTATGCCTAGTAGCCCATCTAAACCTTGTGGGTAATCATGTTGCTCGGTAAATCAAGAGAGTTTGCCCTGAACTAGTGAGATAGAAGGGTGTATCTCATAGCTTTGAAATCGAGACTATATTTTGGTTTTCTTGCTACCTGGTTAATGTAGGCGATTGAATATATATATATATATATATATATATATATATATAGTAATGTAAGGGACCGGAAGTAGGATTGGTTAATCCGAAAAAATATAAAATTCCAGGTGTCATCTCTCTTACTTTATGCCATGACCCACTTTTTCGTATGGTTTGAACTGACAATTTACCACACATGTCCAGCCTAAATTGCATGGAAAGGCGGATAATAAGAAACGAAAGTAGAAAGAAGATAGAAAGAAAACCAAACAACACAAAATCTCATAGCGGAAACGAATAATCTGTAATATAGAACAAATCTTTAAATAAATCAAAACTATAATTAATGTATATACAGACATCAATCGGTGTATACTAACCTATTCAGCATGGACAGTTATAACACATGTCCTTATAGTTGCTGATAAACACAACTAAAATGCAACGAAAAAATAATCATCTACGTGAATACATCTCTGGGCCTCCATCTCCTCTACTGAAGCTCCAAATCCTTCCAGCTAAACCTAGAAATATGCTCGGCCTGACCCGAGCATATAGAAAAAACCATGCCCGGGTCAGTCCAGTAAAACCAGCGTGAGAATTTAAATCACAAGGAATTTTATTCATTTTAACTTTCAAAATCTTTTTAAAATCAAAGGTATCCCTTAAGACCATGCCACACATAAACACGATGGGTTTTTCCCTTACAGTAACCAAACACTTTTTATAGAAAATCCAGTGATATTATAATAGTGTCTAAGTTCAAATACTTGTTCAAATAGCCAAAATTGTTACATTAGTTAAATTCCAGCATACTATGCTCTACAACCAAAATTGTAACGGCACGTATTGGAGAATGGATTCCATATAAATGACTAGGCATTGGGGTACCACCTATCACTGTACACATCTAGAAAATATATTGAGAACCACGCCGGGATCCCCTACAACACAAGACTGGACTACCCCTAACCTGATAGATCGAATATACTATCACCCCGGGTGTTCCCATCCTTACCGAGTTCTTCCGCGCACCGTAGTAATAATATCCGAGGATGTCTAGAAAGTGATAAACATACCTTAATTGGGAGCGGCCCACTTAGCCTTACTGCATCTCCACTAATTTTAAGTCATTTTCGGTTGCTGAGGCTTGAGGCTACGGTTACCTTTTTAAGGAATTTACACTTGGAATGCTCATTGTCCTCCAATGACAATGTACTGATCGCATTCATCCATACAAGTCCATTCTAGGTCTGAACGTAACCGAAGGCATTATTCCTACTACATCCATTTTGGAATCATCCTTAGAATTAGTAACAATTAGCGCTTGCACTTCAATGCTCCATCTTCGATTCCATTCTCATGTCTTCATTTCAAAAATGTATTCGTTGGATCGAAGTGGTGTTCGGATAACATATCTGATCTCGGTCTCTTCGAAACAATGTTTGATATTTCCGGTAAAATCAACCTCAGTTCTTTAGAAAATAAACCGACGAGAATAAGATCAGAGATCATCTCCTAACCGTTAGTGGACGGATTACCATATAACCGTCCTAGAAGAGTGAAATGAGTTTATACGTACAGCATAGCACCTTTCGACGATGATTGTATCATATAATCCCGTATTTCTTCTAGCTATTTCCAAAGTTGTATTGGGTCTAGATTTGATAATCGGTTATTTAACTATCAAATAAATAATCATTCAGTCAAAATTCCATTTTCCACTGAAATCACTAACCTTGTTTAATTTAAAATTAATATACTAACTCTCTTAATCAAAAGTATATGCTTATTTCATGGAAATATGTTAACGAACCATTTCCTTCAATAATATTTGAAAACCTTTTTAAATAAATATGGACAGTATTCTGCGGTATCAACCATGGATTCGCAACTCGATGATTATGTCTCTATCCAAAGATATGCAAACTTAAGACACTCTTTGCCTCTGATTACGCCATGAAATTATACTATCACTTCCCAAAAACTTTATTTAATAATTATCTCAAAGTAATACTTATAAAGTTTCTACAGAAATTTTCCAAGTTCAAGTTTTGGAGAAATACTCTTTTATAACAGTTTACTATAATATATATTATTTTTGAAATATAATTAATATTTAAACAAATTATCTTTGGAATAATACTAATATCCCAATATTAATTAATCCTTAAGTAACAATTAATTTTAAACAACCCACTATAAATATACTTTAATCATTAATTAAATATACATTAACAACTTAAATAATTGAATAGCTTTGAAACAATAATTAAATACTTTTTAAATAATTTTCAAGAATCTTAAAATAATTAACTTAAATCATTATCAAATAATTATTAATTAACTTTAAAATATCATTAATAAATAATTTTGATTTAAAAATCAATTTCCAAAAATTGGAAAGAGACTTACTAATTTCAATGGTACTTAATCGAGTCACAGTTTATTTCATAACCAATTCAGAATAACCGATTCAGATATTTCTATATAGAATCAACCCATTTTAACAATCAATTTGACATCACATTGCCTAATATAATTAACAGGATAATAATTAGATGTCCATACAAATATAATAGTAGAATAGGGTTTTATTTCTGCTAGTCAATGTTCAAAAATACACATATTCAATAGTAATGGCAGAACGGTGATTTATTCTGCCAATATGGTCCAATCAAATACAATTAGCGGAATGATGTTTTATTCCACTTAACTGATGTCAATACATCGTGGTTAATTTAAAATAACTCATCATTATTTTTATTTGGGCAAAAACTTCAATAGACATGTCATATACATTTAAATGACGTCATTTGTTTAAATCGGGTAATTTAATTCCTATCCATTTTAAAATACCGTAAATTTTCACTTGTTCAAATTCTACAACAAGTCATATGACGATATAGTATTCGTCGATACGAATTCATCGCCACAAATTTCGTATGTATCGGAATTCATACGAAGAAGTTATAGTGTTTTCAAAAATTTCTAAACATTTATAAAATTAAAAACCTTTTAAAATTTTAATTTCCCCTACCATCTCTATGGGTCGAAGCCCATTACCATGCCCCCTACCTGATCCATTCCCATTTCCTCCTTCCCTCTTTTTCACTTGGAAGCACCCACTTCTAACGAAAAACAAAAATCCAAATCCCACGCCAATTCTTTGATCATTTGGCTCCCTTCTCCAGTCACATAACCGACCCCTCACACGAGCCTTTGAGAACCCAGTTGAAGCCAATGTGACCCATCACCAAAACACAATCATCTTCCATTGCCTGGAACGTTGCCCAGTGTATGAAATGACATGTACGCATGTACATGCATGAGAGATCCACTCGTCTACCCCCAAACCGAGACCGGCCACCCATCATCTGTTACCTCCTCGTCCGATCGCCGTCCTCCTCGCCCCTCCTATATGCCTCGTCCTCGAATTCGAACTCAACCCAGGCGCAAACATAAGAAGCCAACGCCTGATTCTCCACTTCCCATCACCTTCGGCTATGCTAGCACCTAACACCTCCACCAATACAATCACCACGACACACGCTATCCCCATGCCAGGTGCAGCGAACTCCGATGCCACCTTCCTCCACCCACGATGAAGAAACCGAGCCCCTCCTCAAACTTGCCCTTAAGCCCTAAACTCCCTTGCTACCCTAAATCAAATCCAAAATCAACATTTGGCCATAGTGAATTCCTCACCCATGTTCCCCTGCTCCTCGACCAAGCCGTACCCCTCCTTGTCGACGACATCGTCAGAATCTATTTTTTTAATGAATTCTGATCATCTCTCCATCTCTTGCGAACCAAGCCATTAAAAACAATAGTTTCTTCGCTAAAAATCCTATCTTTCTATGATGAACACGCTTACGTAACCGATTTGATGATTTAAACATGTCGAATTTCGTCAAAAACTTGGTTCGTCTACTGTATTTTGAAATTACACATGACATATAAACTAAACAAGCTTCAAACTTTTTTAGCATGATTTATACTTAAAAACAAACACTTCGTCAGTTTACATCATTTGCAAATTCAAAACGATATGGGAGATACTGATTTTTCAAACTAGGCAGGTATGAAAGTTCGAACTCTATTAACACGGCAGAGTATTCATTTGAACATTTCAGGCATTCAAATTTAATTCTCACCTTGATCATTGATAAGAGCCTTTCAAATATTCTATTAAACTTTAGTCTTCGATCTGAAACTTGATTACTTGCTTTACTTTTAGATTTGAACAGGATGTTCATTCTCCCTCTCTTCGTACAGTGATTTATTTTTACAGTGTATCTTTGTTTTACAGGCTTTTGAAAACTGAAGCATACATTCATACAGCCAATATATATACACACGTTTATGCTAATATGAAATGATGAATATGGTACAAGATTTTGGCTCAAAAGAAGGATTTTCTCGGCTGTAAAATGTTTGTACAGTGATGGATTGAAATGAAAAATTAGTGACTTGAGTTGATATTGAGATGAAATAAATCTTTCTGCCTTCCTTCTTCTTTTGCTTTTGAGTTGAAATGAAATCAAAATAAATGTTTTGGACTTTACTTCTTTTAACCAAACAATGTTTATTGCTTATATATTTACATGTTTATTTTTCTTTCATCTTTACTTGTTATTTTGCTACTGGGTAATGTATATGCCTGTACTTTGTTTTTTCGTTGTATAAAATTTTCTTTTTTCTTACCAGGCAAATGTTTTCATTTATTTCTATTTTACCTTTTTGCCTATTTGTTTTACCCTTTTACAAGTTTAACTTTTGACTGTTAACTTCAAGTTTTTATTCTTTATTCAATTTTTACTTTCATTTGAGTTTAATATGCTTTCATATGTATATTTTGAAAACAAGATGTAAAGTGGTTTTGAGTAAACCGTTTAAGTCTTCATATACACACATACACACACATATGTATACTCAAGGCATTAAAAGTTTTTGCCATTTCATTTTTGAATAACATTTTTGTTCCATATTTCTTTTTATATTTAAAATGTATAATTCAAAGCAAATGAAATTTTTTGCCATTTCATTCCAAATAACATTTTTGTCAAAACATTATTTTGTAAAAGATTTCTAATTTAGAAATGATTTTTATAAATTTCCTTATTCCTATCATCATATATTTTCATACATATATTTCCTTTCATTTTTTCAATATATATTTATTTATTTATTTTTAATAACTATATCTATTTAGTTCATATATATATATATATATATATATATATATATATATATATACATATTAAACTCTTCTTAAACTATCATGTATATATAAGAAAAATACACATTTTAAACTCTCTCCATTTAAAATACATTATATTTCGTTCATAAGCCATATCATTAATATATCCATATTATTTCATATGTATTTATTTTCTATGAATTTGTTCCCAAATTATATATATAAACTCTATTGTTCTGAATATATATATATGTATGTATGTATGTATGTATGTATGTATGTATGTATGTATGTATGAGAAATTCCAATTAAATCAATTTCCTACATTATAAATAAAATCCGAAAATTCAAAATATTATCTTGGCTTAAAAGCTATATATTATTAACAAATTTTATTTAACGGGGATTTTTATTTGATTAAAATACTGTATTATTGAATATTCAAAATTAATATTCAAAATTTAAGACGACAAAAATTCTGGATCGTTACACTTTATTTTTTTTCATTGCTTTTATACTTATCAGTGATTGCATCTCTGACTACTTGATTAGTATAAATCTATGTAGATAATATGTGATTTGATTTAATCTTGAAAAAGGTTAAAATATTCCTAAAATTTATAAAACGTCATTCACCCACCTCTAGTGTTAAAGTTGCCTTATGATATGTTACACTATAACCCAAACTTAACTTATAAAATTCATTTGCATTTTTGTATGTAAACGTTAAATAATTTAAAAAATATCATTCAAAATGAGCTTTCATTTTCATAAAATTTCCAAAATAAAATAATTTTTTTTTGACAAAGTAGGCATATGTAAATTTATTATAAGAACTTACGGATATAAACTACACAAATAATAATAACAAATTATTTTAAGTAACATGTGATACAAAACATATCAATTTGTCATGAACTTATATTAAAGGAGATGATGAACAATCATATAACTGAACCAAAACAACATAATAAACATATTTTAATCAAAATAGACATATAGGATGTTTAATTTACATGTGGCAAGATGAATAATTAAAACATGAGGTGAATCACTAATGATATAGACACATAAATGAATATAACTCATTGAAATACTTTGGGATGTGGCCAATAATTCACACCTTGAATGTATGAATACTCGTACATCTGATTGAATCATCATCAGAAATTGCAACGATCTGAAGTAACACCTTTATATTTCTTTTATTTGACGCTTGAATTGTTTAGATAGTTTTTTTCATTCATAAAGACATGAATTTTGAGCCATTAGGGGATATGAGAAGAGCAAGAGAAAAAGGAAAATGGATTTTATTAGGGAGAACGAATCTTTACTAAAAACGAATTAGTGAACATGTTTTAATTGGAAGAAAGAAACTTTTCTCATTATATTAATTAAAACTTCCATAATTAATTCTCTTAATTCACTCTCTCTCCGCACCTCTCTCTTTACATGGTAAGGCCAAAATCCCTTGCCATTAAATGACATAAGATTTCTATAAATCCCTTCATACAACTATATTTAAACCCGTTTTAAAAATATATCAATATCGTATATCAATGCAGGCAAATATAACTTTATTATATGTATTCAAATAATCACAGACAACTCCCAAAGATCAAATAGATCAAATAATATCTAATATTTCTCGAATATTAATTAATTTATAACATTTTATAAATTAATTAAATCGAGTGGTTTTTTGGAGAATTCATCGTTTGTTTGTGCAAAAAAGGTGTAAATTTGATCTGTAGTTAATATTGAACAATTCGAATATTAACATTCACACGTCACTTTAGCTACTGGTGTGACATGTTTGTCTAATTTATCACTTACACATCTTTTCAGTAAATCAAAATTTACTATTATAAGCGATACTAGTAGTAACGATTATTTACACTAATTCTCTTTGTCAAAACTATATCACATTAGGACTTATGAAATTTGGTTTTCGTCAAAACTAAAACATCATCCACATTCAACTTTGTAATTCCAAATACAAAATTCTTTGTTCGATAATAACAATTATTACTAACCTTACTACTATGGCTTGAGACTTTGATTTTGAGTTAACTACAGTTGACTGTGATACTAAACTATGACGACCTAACTTTCTGACCCTTGAAAACGACACTAAATACATCAACGGTATTCGTGTGCCATTGCCCAAGCATCCGAAAGATGAGTTGTCATGGGGTAAAATAGAAGAACAAAATAGAAACCTCGGAATGAAACAGTTATATAATATAACACTACGATAGTACACAAGGTCACTTTTTAACATGGAATTATCAGAGTTACAACAAAAGTACTACCATCAGCCTAGGCGGTTATTTATAACAATCTATCTTTACACTTGCTGATATAACATGTACATATAAAAACAAACCTAACAGCAGAAATAGATAGCTAGGTAGATAAGGAGCCTTCTGCTCAACCACCATCCTCAAAAGATTCCAAAAAAACTACTACTCTCGGACAACCTAAAAATAAATAAGTACCCAAGAATTTAGGGAAAACAAACAACTCAGGTCAAACAATAAGTCTGATATACATAAAACTCTAAACAAAGGGTGGAAATAAATAAAAATATGTGAGACAACGCCGCCAAATGCAGAACGAGTTTCCCCTCACAAGAACAACATCCAACCATAAGTAATGGATATAAGTAATCAAGCATCGCAAAGAGTGCCAAACTCTTCCCGATGAAATTAAGGAAACAATTCAAAGATTTGAAACAAACAGGAAGAATGAAAATTTTCAACAATGACTAGGAGGGTGAGCCCCCCTTATTGAAAATACACCTTTAGCATATTCTTGAGAACTACGATGGCTCTCGAAAACCTCCAAGCTGGACCTTTCCAACCTTACCGAGTATCCGAGTATTTCACATTTCAGTGTGCATATAACTAGATCCAATCTAGAGTATACGTGATAATACCGTAATAGGAACAACCCCCACATAGCTTGGCCCCCACTCGTCTTTTGTTTTAGTCATTTTTTAAAAAGGATTCAACGCTCAAAATGAACGATAAATTGTCTAAGATTGACGAATCACAGAAGATAGCGGAATCAATAATCAATAAATCAACTATCCGGTAAAATAAAAATGATTGTATATGGAAACTAAATTTCTTATCCTTATCAACACTCGTCGATTTCAAATTTTTACTATCACTCGATAAAAAAATGAAATCGGGCCAGTTAAGGCAGTGTTACCTCTAAGCCTTACCTCGACGACAATTTTAACCTTCAAGATAGAAATGAATTTCCATACCCCAACCTTTTGTGTTAAGAATATGAGTAATCCTTTCCACATAAGTGATATCGTTTATGGAAATTAAATATCTTATCATGTCCATAACTGAATCAAACTTTAAACTTTTATAAACCGAATTTCTTCTTGGTTTTCACATCACAAATATTAAATTTTAAAAAGCTTTATTAAAATGATTAATTAACTTTAAACGTCATTATTAAAATGATTAACTTTAAACGTCATTATTAAAATGATTAACTAACTTTAAACATCATTATTAAAATGATAAATTAACCTTAAAATTAATTACTTAAAATGATTAATTAACTTTGAACACATTATTAAAATGATTAATTAACTTTAAACTTCAATATTAAAATAATTTATAGGCAAGAAACCCCTTAGGGTCTCTCTACAAAAGTCCCTAGTAAAATCTTTATTATGCACTTCAAAGTATGTCATAGCGACCTTTTCACACGAACACTTCGACTTCAATTTAAGTCTCTACAAAAAACTATGCGTCATCCGCTTCCAAGTGGGAACTAAACTAAACAATAGTCATTAAAAATACTTAACAACATAAGTAATTGACTATGATTACAAAAAAAATTATAAAGTTTAAAACAAGCTTTTTAAATGGAGTTTTACTCACATAAACAAGCACAAACTTTAACCAAACCTCCACAACTATTTAATCGACGATTGGACCTAGCTTCCTTCTTCAAAAACTCGACTTTAAGACCTAGGGGAGGAGTTTTATTTTCAGTAAAGAGGGTGTTATGTTCAGCTATGAAAGGAAATGAGGCCTTGGTCTTGTTTTGGTAGGATTAGCGATGATAAAGAAAAGTAGAAGTGATTTAAGGACTAGATTAAGTGTTTTAAAGAGAAAAAAAGGAAGTTTTAAATTAAAAACATTTGAGAATCCATGGAGGTAAGTAAGAAAAGCTTGAAAAAAAATAAGAATCGAAAAATGAAGAGAACGAAGTAAAGGAAAAAGTGAAGAGGTTGAGTTGTTTTTTATAGAAAATGAAAATGAGAAATTACCAAAATAACCTTTCATTAAAATAACAACTGCCCTCCACCAAAAACTTACCACGTCACCTCCTTCCCTTCTCCATTCCACATGAAAGCCCCATCCAACACTCCACCATCATTTCTTCTTTTTGCTAGTGTACTTTGTTTTGGTTTATATGCTTTTATATATTTTAAACTCAAAAAGAAAAGTCAAATCTCCACTTTATTAACTTAACTATATTTTTAAACTAAATTAAAATCAAATCATATTGTTAACAAAAGCATATTTTATTTATATAAATGTATATACATGTGCACTAGTGTACACAACTGATTCTAACAACTTTTGATAGATAAAAAGTCGAAATTCCAAAAAACGATTTTTTAGCACATTTTTTATTTTTCTTCGAACTACTTATTTTGGTAAACCAAAATTACCATCATTAGTTATTACTAAAAAAAGGTCTATTTGAGTTATAAAATCCATTATTTATAAATTTAAAAATATATTAAATATTTAAATACAAAGTGATTTAATTATTAGTCGTTGCATCCTCCCCTCCTTATAGGAAATTTCAACCCCGAAATTAATCACACACAACAAAGGATATCAAAAAAAACCAAATGATATCATTTGACAAACAAGTACAAAGAAAGTGACTCCGTGAGTATACTAAAAAGACATAACAAAATACAAACAACTACAACAACAACTCGGGATAAGAATCCATAATATAGTCCACGGTTTCCCAAGTATAATCGCTACATCTTCACTCCATTGAACCTTAACAAGATTCACAACCTTCGTACTCAATCACTTTATATCTCGAGTGATGATATAAATAGGTCACCTAAGGATGGTTAAGTTATGCTGAACTTCAAAATCAACTTATTGTGCTAGTTTCACTATCATTGAAGTGTCATATACAATTTTACATAAATGAGATATGTGAAATACGTATTCCACATCTGATAGTCAATCTGGTAACTTCACTCCATATGCAAGTCTACCAATCCGGTCCAGTATGGGAAAGAGCCAATATAGTAAGGGGCTAGCTTCCCAGTTACCCAAATCTCATAACACTTCTTGAAGGAGAAACTTTCACAAACATTTAATCTCCAACTAAGAACTCTAGATCATTACGCCTTTGAACTGCATAACACCTCTTTTAATCCTGAGCTTCCTTCATATATTTTTTCTAATTTCAGCTACCTTCTCACTGGCTTCCAAGATCATGTCGGGTCCAAGAATAATTCAATTACTAGACTCAACTGAACATGAAGGAGAACGACAGGAATGACCATAAAGAGCTTCGAAAGGGGGTATACCAATGCTTACCTGATAGTTGTCGTAAGTGAATACGGCTAAGGGTAAATGATCTTCCCAAGGACCCCCATAGTCGAGAATGCATGCTCGCAACAAATCTTTCAAGATCTGGTTCATTCTTTCTGTCTGCCCATCTATCTAGGGATGGTGAGCTATACTTGGACTTAGCTTGGTCCGTAAAGCAGTTTGCGGTCCCTCTCAGAACCTACTAGTGAATATCGGGTTTCGGTCACTTACAATACTATAAGTAATACCATGGAGTCTCACAATCTCCTTCACATCCAAACTCAACGGACTCGTGCTAGTCCTAGTTGTCTTAATACGATGAAATAGGCACCCTTGATCAGTCAATCAACTATAACCCAAATTCCTTCTTTCCCTTTATCAATAAAGTCCATAGAGACCTGCTCCTACTTCCACTTTGGGATCTCAAGTGGTTCAAGCAGTCCTGCTGTCTTTTGTTGGTTACGTTTAATCTGCTGGCAATTTGAAAAATGACTCACAAAGATCAAAATATCTCGCTTCATCCCCCTCCACTAGAATATCCTCTTTATATCCTTGAACATCTTGGTCACTCTTCAATGAAAAGATAACTTTTAACAATGGCATTCGACTAAAACTTTTTTCCTAAGTCCATTGAAGTCTGGAACATAAATACACCCTTTCATGTTCAATATGCCTTGGGAATCAATCTCAAAGCTAGAAACAACACCTTCTTCAGCATCCTTCTTAAGTCAAGCCAAAATAGCATCTGCCTCTTAACGAGTGCAATCCTTCCATCTTAACTACTAAACTTTTTGCGACCATTTATACATTCCTACTCAACGCATTAGCAATGGCATAAGCTTTCCCAAGGGTATAGAGAATCTCTAGATCATAAGAAGTAATAAACTCTAACCATATTTGCTGCCTTAATTTTAAATCCTTCTAGATAAAGAGGTATTTTAAGGATTTGTGGTCCGTGTATAACTCGAACCTTGCACCTAAAAGATAATCCCTCCATATCTTCGGTGCGAAGACAATTGCCAAATGTTCCAAATCATGTGTAGCATAATTTTCTAATGTGGCCTCGGTTATCGACTCGAATAGGAAATAACTTTTTTATGCTGCATCAGAACTGCTCCCAATCTGGTTCCACAAGCATACTTATACACGATAAAACCTTCATTCCCATTTGGAATGGTAAAAACAGGAGCGCTAATCAACTTCTCCTTCAATTTATTGAATTCTTGATCGCACTAGGCGTCATGAACTTAACATCTTTCTTTGTTAACTTCATTAGGTGAGAAGCAATCTTTGAGAAGTCTTTGATGAACTTATGGTAAAAATCAATCAATCCCAAGAAAACTCTCAATTTCGTGCACTTTTGGGCTTCTTTTAGCCTTGAATCGCAACAATTTTAGCTGGGTCAACTTATGTGCCTTCTCCCGAAACAACATGCAATAGAAACTTAACTTTGGATTTTCAGAAATGGAACTTAGAAAACTTGCCTTTTAACACATGGCTCCTTCAGGTATTGAGTACAACATGGAGAAGATATGTGTGCTCCTCCACCATCTTCGAATAGATAAAAAAAGCCATCAATAAAGACAAGAACAAATTTATTTAGAACACCTCGAAATACCCAACCCATTAAGTCCGCAAAATAAGCGGGTGCATTAGTTAGCCCAAACAGCATAACTAACCGCTCGTAAAAATTATCTGGAGTCGTAAAAGCTATTAAGAGCACACTCTCCTCTGCTACCTTTCACTACAAGAAAACATGTTATTAATAACGACATTTAATAACGCCTTATTCTAAAGCGTTATTGTTTGCCTATAATTATTTGTTCTTATGTTTTGTACGGTACATGTGTAACATTTTGGCCCCAAAATTTGTGTCTCCCTCCAAAAACACTTAAACTGGTTTTGTCTCCCTCCCAAATATCACTAAACAATTTTCATCTCCCTCCCAAAACGAAATAACCCTGACCGACAATCTCTTCCAATCTCCATCTCTAGTTACCGAACTTCAGTCGTTCTACTCCATCTCCTAAGCTCTGATTCACATTTAATTGCATGTTATACGATCCCAAATCAACATGTGCCGCTTCTCTACCTTCATCGCGACTTGCTTCTCGGCAGTGGCTCAACGCATGTGCCACTTCTTCAACTTCATCAACATCAAAAACCAGCGGCTAGCACTCTTCTTCTCAGTGATCTTCCCTGAGGTGGCTCAACATCTTGGCCAATTTATTGAGGTATTCTCGCGAGTCACACTTTCATCACATCAAATTTCTTCCTCATTTCAGATTGCACTACTGCCTTGGCCAGTATAACATTCTCTCCGCCACCACTGATGCCATGAGGCAAGCTCATTTTTTTTCAAATTTTGATTTAGTTACAACCTTTCTCTAACTATTGATTCTTATGCTTCTAACTTGATTTTCTTCATTTGTTCGTTAATATCCATAGATTACTGTTCATGAAGGTATTGAAAGTATAGATATTGAATAAAACATAGCATATATTTTAATAGAAACGACTGTAGAAATAGACAATAGGGAAGTAAGAATCAAAAATGTGGTGAAAGTGCTTATTATTGTGATGTTGTATCCTACTGAAGGGTTATACTAGTTTTCTTTTATTGTGATACTAGAAATAGACAGTAAGAATCTAGAAATTACTGGCTTCCATTGTTTTCTTCTACATTGGTGAAAGTATCAGATGGAATTATAAAATCTTAACTGTTCTTGTTTGTTACCAAAGATTGAAGGGTTATTAAGTCATTATTCTTCTTACTTGTGAACTTTTGCAAGAGTGTTCTAATTTTTTTTTTTAATCTACCCTTTCGTATTTTGCAAGCGAGTTCAAAATTTAGCACATATAACCATTTGCTTCACTGAATAGGAAATGCATGGTTGTATGCTATACTTGTATGCGGAGAACAACACATCATCTCTTTTCATTTTTGGACTTTACACGTTTTTATTTGTTCTTTTGACTATAAGAAGTAAACAGACTTGCATTTGCATTGGATTCGATTTGAACCTATTGTTAACTAAATTTAAAATTGAGTTCGGTCGTGCTAAAAGTTTTATCTTCTTCTTTTGCATGCTCATGTTGTGTTATCTTGTAAATATCAAATGGTTTTATTCTTGCTTATAGTATTATTATTTCCTAGATTGTGAAATATGAAGGTTTTTTTTTGAAACTGAGTAAAATTATGCATTGGTTTGATAACATGTATTTTAGATGAATCGGATTGATTCATGTTACTTCTATGATTTATTTATGAATTTTTTCTAAGCAGAGGCCATGATTGGGTTACATATGGTGGAGTTGTTTTCTCATCACTAAGGAAAAGACATAACATAACGGTAATTAAGGCAACTCCCAATGTAAATTACGGAAACATTATACATTAGGAAACAACTTCATGCAGCCCGCAAGTGACCTGGTCTAGAGTTGCAAGACGAGTCTGAGCACCATTGCAGTACCACATAAGCAACTAGCACTATATTTTCTGAATGATTTGTTGAAGGCAAATAACTCAATTACCACCGTACAAAACGTAAGATTTTAAATTTTCTCATAGACAAAATTTTACGTCTTGTTTATGTTCCTCTAGTTTCTAAAGTCAATTTTTAATTTTGAATTGGTATTTCAATACATACAAAGGTACAAATTATTTCTTTTCCTTTTCAGTTATTATATTCAGTAAGTGGCTGCGCACAAGATTGGTTTTAGAAATGTGTGGATAACAAGGCATGAGGTTAAATTTATTTTCCAAATTTTTTATAATGTTTTTTGGTGAGTCTCACGAGTTAAAGTACTTACTCATACTACTATCATTGAATGAGATACTTATATATATGTATATATATATACACACATACATACATATATGTAATGAAATTAAACATATAAACAATTTTGATTTAGATAGAATTTAGCTAAGTGCTATGATGAATATCTAAAGTGGGGCTAAAACTGGTTAAAATCAGACCTGGATGCATGGGGATGGCTGAAGATTTCATAAACAAGTATGGTGAAGAAAGAGAAAAAGATTTGGCTTTGTCACTCCATGTTTTTGCTCTTCTTTAGATGATGAGAAAAATACAGGTTAGTACCACATCAAGATGGCAACTTCATTTCTCTAATCTTCCGGAATGAAATTAGAGGTCCTTATTTATAGTATTTTGTTGGGTGAAGTTGTGTGTATGGTTTTTTTTTCAAACTAAAACCTGATTGAATGGAATTCTAACCTAGTTTAGAATATTTATGAAAAAGCCAAAGAAATTGGTATATGTTCGTCTTACAATATAGTGTACATGTGATTTAACTATTTTACAAATCTTATTATTTAAAGTGAAAAATGGTCCATGTACACCAGGAGAAGATATTAAACTAGTTTCATATATGCAGAAGCATGGTCCTGGGAATTGGAAATACATTCCTACAAATGTTGGTTCGCTTCTTATATGTTTCAACATTTATTTCTTTTTTAAAGTGCATTTTTTTTATATTTTAATTTTCAGTCATCATTCTCTAACAATAGATATTAATTAATCCATTGGTATTATTCCAGGATTAATGAGATGTAGTAAGAGTTGCAGTCTGAGATGGACAAATTATCTAAGACCAGGGATTAGACGTGGAAATTTCATAGATCAAGAAGAATAACTAATTATCCATCTCCAGATATTATTAGGAAACAGGTAAAAAATATTGCATTCTCATGATAATAATAGAGAATAGTGAGTCCTTGTTCTAACTATAACCACATATGGTATAACAGAATATTATTTTACTTTCTTTGGTATTCAATTTTGAAATAAGATGGTTTATATTCATTTGGGTAATCAACAGCAGCATATTAAAATTGAGGTATCATTGACATTTGTTACTGATTTGAATGATATAACTTCATCAAATTACTATGACTTAAATGATTACAGAAATTATGATCAAATGTAAAACTCGTAATAAAATGATAGAAATGGTGTAAATAATCAAAAAAATTATGTGGTCTGTACATACAATTATTAGCTTTAATTTAATTCCTTATCACGTGTTAACTTAACTATATAATCAAAAAAATTCAGTCCAAAAATGATGAACTAAATTCATACTGAAAAGAGATAATATAACATAGGAACTAAATTCATACTTACTAAATTCAAAATAAATATTGAATATAAGTTACACAAACACTGCCTGTAGCAGAAAATAGATAACAGAAAATGTTGGTATATATGGAGCACACAGTGGAAGGATATGTTGTATTTTCATGGGTGCATTGAAGAAATAGCAGTTAGAAATGTATGGCAAAATGTTGGAGTGTTAGAAATGCTTCAACAGATGGTTGCTGCAACTGAGAAAAGTGAGGTTAACATTGTTTTAATCTATTTCCATATTGGGAAAATAGATCAGTAGAAATAATCAATTGTAGTTTCTAGTTCATGCACTTGCTTTAATGTTTGTACACTGTAATGAAAAATATATATCACATTTCTATCTGAGCATGCATTTGTTTTAACATTTTCAGTTTCTTTGTTAACTTCACAGGCTTATTTGGAAGGAAGCAAGGTCCTTAGTACGCAACTAGATCAGATCTTGCATGTTGGAACTCTGTAATGTTTGTACTCTGTAATATTTGGAAGGATTTCTTTAATGTTTGTACTCTGTAATGTTTGTACACTTATTAAATTGACATTATTTTCTGTTTCTCTGTGTTAACTTGGCTGCAGGCTTATGTTTTATTCAATGGTTATGCACTTACTTTAATGTTTGTACACTGTAATGAAAAATATATCACATTTTATAGCGGCAAAATAGTGTTATAAAGATTTCCAATTCCGTTGAGATTTAGCTGTATTATAGCGGCTACAATGAGCTATTGAATAAATATTTTATAGCGGCAAAATGGTGTTATAAAGATTTCCAGTTCCGTTGAGATTTAGCTGTATTATAGCGGCTATAATGAGCTATTGAATTAACGTACCATAGCGGCGAATTTGCGTTATAAAACTAAGCTCAACCATAGCAGCATATTTTGTGTTATAAATATTCAACCGTTTTTTATAACATGTTGATATACAGCGCTTATCAAACCGCTATGGTTGTGATTAATAGCGGCTATATGCCGCTATAAAAGACACTTTTTGTTGTAGTGTTTAATTGGTGGAAACCGGTGGCAAGTCCAATTAAGAAACTATCTGAGCACTGTAGAACTGATTAAAAATATCGTCTATTCTCGGTAAAGGATATCTATTCTTGATAGTCCTCTTGTTCAACTCCCTATAGTCTACACATAATCTTAGAGAACCGTCCGTATTTGTAACAAAGACTACTGGCGATCCCCAACTCGAGGTAATGCGCTGGATTAAACCCTTCTACAACAAGTCGAATGTCTACCCTTCTAACTCCCTCTTCTCTTTTGGAGTCAACCTTCATGGGGGTTGTACGATAGGACTAGTTCCTATAATCAAATCAATACAGAACTTCACTTCATGACGAGGAGGTAAACTTTTCATTTCATCAAAAATATCAGTGAAATCCCAAACAACTGGTACATCTCTTAGCTCTTCTTTATCCATTTCGAGCGAATAGAAAAAATTGCTCATTAACTCGTTAGGCTTTCACAACATATACCTACACCAACATCTCCAGCATCACTAAATCTGACAATCCTTTGATCTAATTCAAGATCGCTCTAAACTTAGATAACCAATTCATTTCCAACAACACTCTAAAACCCATAAACCCAAGAACAAATAGGTCAAAAGGAAAGAGATGGTTTCGACAAGAGCTAGGCATAAACACATAGTGTCAAGAACTACTGGAACCCCAATTAGGTTTGACACATAAAGAGGATTATTTAAAATAAATATTTAAGGTTTAGCTTGTTCATCAGGTCATACGAAATAAAATTATGGGAAGCACCGGCATCAAATAATACTCTTATAGGAATATCAAAGATGGATAATATACCTCGCAACACTTGCTTCCCCTTTTGATATGTAGAAGTCGATGGTATCTCCTCAATAGTAAAAACCTATCCTTGAGACCTCTTCTTTAGAAAAGGACACTCATTCTTCATTTGTCCTTGTCGGTCGCAGTTGAAACAGGTGGCAATTGGGCACTAGTTCGCAAAGTGACCCATCTTATTGCACTTAAAACAAAGAATGTTGGCCAAGTTGAACTGTTTCTTTTATGCTGGATCCCTACCTTTGGGTTTCTTTCCTATCTACTTCTTCTTTCCCTTAAACTTGCGCTTGAAATTTGGCTTTCCTTCAATTGGTATAACTGCCAATGGCTTGGCCTTGACTATTGGCACTACACACATCTAGAGGCCCTGTTTAATATACAGAGCTTCAAACCTCAAGGCCATGATGATAATATTGGTGAAGGTACCATTGACATAATTGTTCATTTCACAAAGGAATTCTATCCTCGGTCCTTCCATAAACGTATCATTCTTTTTTAGTAGTATATTTATCAATCCCAATCTAAAGCGGGACAACACATTGAACTTATGTCCATACTACACAACCGTCATATCACCTTGCTTTAAATCCATGAAACTCCTAAACAACTGAGTTCTCTCGGCCTTCGAAACAAACTATACTTTAAAGACTTCCTTAAACTGAGTCCAATAAAACTCCTCCTTTGGAGTATTAGTTATTGCTGAATCCCACCAATCCATTGTCGACTTTTGAAGTTGTCGCGATGCCAACAGTCATTTCTCTATATCTCCCAACGGATAATCCCTAAATATTCTTTCACAAGATCGGAGTCATATCCGCACTCCAAGATTATCTTCAGTTCCATTGAATGATTTCTCACCCAAAGTGGTAAAATTCTTACACAAAGCCGCAAAGTTCATAAGAGATTAAACTTGCACTACCACTTCCTTTATCGGATCTACAGTTGGCATAGTAGCAGTTATAGGTACCCTGTCGTTGATAGCCGTGCTAGTTTCAGATCCTCTCTTTCCTCCTCTTCTTATATTAATCCTCTATTACCTGAACAATAACAGCTATCTTTAGAATACAAAAATAAGACTAAAATGATTTAAAGAAACAACACCAAATGATCTAAAATGAGACTCTAGAGGATAGGTATTAATATTATAAAAATTACAAATACGCTCTTTCAAGATTAACTCATTCTAGAGCATGACTTACCTTATCTCTAATGAGTTGTACCCCAATCGAGCTAAAGAGTTCGCTCAACCAAAGCTCTGATGCCAACTATGACGATCCAACTTTCTAACCCTTAGGAATGACAATTAATACATCCACGGTATCCGTGTGTCATTGCTCAAGCATACGAAAGACGAGTTATTATGGGGCAAAAAAAAATAGAACATAAAAGATAGCAAAATCGATAGTCAATAAATCAACTATCAGAAAAGTTAAAATGGTCGTATATGGAAATTAAATTTCTTATTCTTATAACCACTCACCGATTTCAAAATTGTAGTATCCCTCGGTTAAAAATGAAGTCAGGTCAGTTAAGGTAGTGTTACCTCAAAGCCTTACCTTGACAACATTTTAGCCCTTCGAGATAGAAACGAGTTTCTAAACCTCGACGTTTAGTGCTAAGAATATAACTAAATCCTTTCCATATAATCAATATCGTTTACAGAAATTAAATCTCTTATCATTTCCATAGCCGAATTGAACTTCTAAACTCTTAAAAACCGATTTTCTTCTTGGTTTTCACATCATAAATATTAACTTTTAAATGGCTTCATTAAAGTGATCAATTAACTTCAAAAATCATTGTTAAAATGATTAATTAACTTTAAACATCACTACTAAAATGATAAATTAACCTTAAACATCATTGTTTAAAATGATTAATTGACCTTAAACATCATTATTTAAAGTGATTAATTAACTTTAAACATCATTATTAAAATGATTAATTAACTTTAAATATCATTTTTAAAATGATTAATTAACCTTATACATCATTATTTAAAATGATTAATTAACTATAAACATCATTAATAAAATGATCAATTAACTTTAAACATCATCATTAAAATGATTAATTAAAATAATTTATTATTAATATCTCAAAAAAATCTTTTATTTTAAGATATGAAATATCTCCTAGCTACATCCATAATGACTATCACTATATGGACAATAACTTCTAAACTTGTTTTCGTAAGTCAAATTTGCCTCAAACCTTGGTTCAAACAATATTATAAAAGTTTCAAAACACGACCAAATATTTTTTTGTAAAACCTGTAACGACGTAGTATTTTCAACCATTCGCATCCGCACACGTCGGATTTAAATTGTTCAAAATACCGCGTTATAAATAAAATTTGGCAAATCTCAAAATATACAGTAAATAAATAATCACAGAATCACAGACACAGAAATCAGAATACTCACAGCGGAATCTAAAAATAACTTAGTGGTTCATGAAGCCACTATCAATAGTCTCAAAATAAATATAAAGTACATGGTCTTAAACTAAATATAGTTTGAAATCTCCACAGAAACTCTCAATATTAAATTTGTCTTGATTACAACGGCAAAAATGAGAACTGAACAAAAACTTGATTGTAGCTTGAAAAGAGATGATCTGCTGAAGTCCTAGCTTCGGAGGTGAAGTCTGAACTGAAACTCAGGCTGACCCGAGCGTAAAATAAAACATAAACACTCGAGTCAGGACATACATACTTATACAGTGTAAGCTAATTCAAGTGTACTGTAATATAGAACAGGTAACTTAAAGGATGCTTGGGACCACCCATCCTCTAAGGATCCGTTAAACTATTTACTATGTAGTAATACTTTGCTATTATAATAGTGTCTATTAGTAAAATAAACTTACTTTTAAATAGCGTTAAGGCTTTACATTTTCCACCTTAACACATGATATATTCCCATAGTCTATAAGGTACCGTAATCTCCCCCGGAATAGGCGTCGTCAGAGGGCACTCCATAGGTATGGTACAAAACCAAAATCGTATAAGGCTCGCTATGGTATGTGACACGGCACAACTAGGCAATGCCAGGGTAGATATACCAATTACGCATCCGGACCGGTGGAAACGCGTAGTGCGCAGCTACTGCCCGCCTCGAACAACACTCCCAAATCAAAGGTGCGCACCAAAACAATCACAAAAGTAATAGAATGGCATACGAAGAAGTGTGTCCGATCATAGGTGCTACCTCATTAATCCGAGAATCACTCCTGCTTTAGCCACCTTATGCCAACTTAAGGGAGTCGGGACCACGTATTTACCTTAAAGGAAACATCACCACCTTCCTGCTTCATTCTGGAATCTCCACCGCGTACACGGTTGTCAAAGTGGTTTTCGATATCGACAGAGAGTATGCCCATATCTGATCCCAGTCTCTTAAACAACCAACGTTATTATTACCCGTGGTTATAAATTCCAAAATAGTTATATTTAAATCAATTGCTATATTGAAAAGGTGAAGTTATAATAAAACCCAATATACATTCCAAGGTTATACCTTAGTTCAATCTAAAATTTCAACTTAAATATGGTTTCAACAAAAATTAAACCAATTTAATTTATAATCATATTTCCACCCTTTAAATAGTCAATAAAATTACTCGATAAATTATGATTTTTATAAAGTATATCTAACTCAATAAAATCAAGTGCAAAAAAACTTCTATAAATTTTACTTCTAATTTAGTTAAATTCCCATATCCGAAATAAAAAAATTTCCAATTATACCTTACCTTTATTTCAAAAACAGCCTTCCATTTCTAAATCAAGTTAAATTTCAATTTCCATATTTTACAAATCTAACTTTTTAATTCATAGAAAACTTAACTTATATTTATCTGCTTTATATTCAAGTTATACCAAATTTCATAATTTATTTCTTGACCTAAATTCCACTTGTTTTACAAATCCAAATTTTCAAGCCAAACCCATACTTTAATTTCTAATATTATTTACATATTTGACTGGAATAATATTATACATATAAAAATCATTTAAATCCAATTTTAAACAAAGAATTATTTAAACATATAATATTTCCAAAAATACATATATATATATATATAACCACGGGTCTGTATAATATTTTCTAACTTGGGTTAAGTGACACGGATACTATATCATTTCAATCCGTAAATTTCAAAGAAACCGGGTTCTATCATTTCAAACCCGCAATTCCAAGTTAAAATCACTAAATAAATAAATGGAATATATATGTTGTTCAGGCCTATCATTTCAGCATGTAATGATCTCTATTTTTTTCAGGGAACTTGCAGTGTGATTTAACAGTAAATAATAATGAATGGTATAACTGCAAAATATAACTATAGATAATACAACTGATGATGTGTCAATTAAATAATTGGGTTTTAACATCATAAGTTTATATCACAAGCAGATAAAATTGAATAAAATAAATTTACAATTACACTTATGATTAATTCACAGATATACAAGTATGTTTGTCTGGTGAGAAATATTCACCTTAATGCTGCAGAAAAATCTAGATTCAAACGATAATCCTCCAAAAAGAAACGTACAGATGGTATGATCAAATTGCTGCGGAGGTGACGCCCAGATTTAGTTCTTTGGAAAAGGAAAAAAGAACCGATTATAAAATAGATCTAAGTAAAAAAATTAACAAAATTTTCGAAACACTGGAGCAAATGGAATCAAGTCGACTCGACCACTCCACCACCCAGCTCTAACACCCTACCCATGCTCGGCCCCAACTTTATTTATGTATAACCGTGAAAAATACAGGGGAAAATTTAGGCAAAAGCTGACCAAAAATAGGTGGCGTACACTTTTTTTTATAAATGCTAACGAACAGTGTTTCTCCCCAGTTCAAACAGGTTCGGTCACAAATCAAAACTGAATGCATGCACTTTAAAATGTCCAAGCAGTGGGATTTCAACATAAAGGCAACTTCGGGGTGCTACTTCAACACGTTATATTAGCATTAAGTAACACATTGGCGCTTGATGAATATGTGATGTAGTAGGCGTTAGTTTGTCATACGTTCATCCAACAAAACCCAGTAACAATCACACTTACGGCTCGTTCCCACTTCTCTTTCTCACCTACAGACCCACCCACGCGTTTGTAATATATACCTAGACACACACAAATGTCAGTTTATCCTCTCTCCACTGAAATGAAATCTAACCACTCAACAAAAAAACATTCACTTAATGTCCAATATAATATCCAAAGGAAATTGAGTAATATATTACTAGGCTGGAGACAAACAAATATGATTGGTCTAAGCTGATTTTAAGTGTCATGGTCCTAGCCTATATAAGCTTGAATGCATGCTCTAATGATATTGACAAGGCCGTATGATTGCTTCACACGCAACTAATATATTACAAAGCATTTCCAGGATTTTGGTTCTATTTCACACTTTGTTTTGCTAACATTTACCTAAATGGCTCGTGTATGAAGGTCACATGGCCACCAAGCTACATGCGTTTACTTCTCCAGAGATGCAAAATGAAGGATATTTCGTTTGTTAACAATATCAAGGGGAATGAGATGCACGGCAGTTCTCTCTACAGGCTCATATGCAAAAAAAATTCACGTGACCACACTTCAGGGACGGTAACAATATCAGGGGAAAAACTGAGGAGTGGTAGTCGGGTTGTATGGAGATGGAGCAGTCGAGTAGGTGATATGAAAATGAATTTAAAGAAAAGGGAAACACAAAAAGTATATAAAGGAAATATAAAGGAGAAGAAAGAGTAAGAAACCATTACCTGATTGCATGCAAAACTCACGAGAAGAGCAGAGAGGAGGTGACTGGAATTTGTAAACGAGTATGGTATATATATAGACAAACTTGGGTGAATCCAGGCGAAAGAATAGGTAAAAAAAATTATTCTCACGGTCAGGCATATTAAGAATTTCGAGCTTACCCAATTGATTGATAAAAGCAAGGAGTTTCGTACATAAATGTTGGCTCAAGGAAAAGAAAACGGCAAGCATTAAGTATTTGCGTTGATTTAAGGTGAATGAATATAGGAAGAAAATAAAATTTTGAATTGATTTGGGTGGAGACGGCATGAAAAATATTTGTACATGATTTGGTTTCCTAAATACAAGCGGTAAATGCGAATGGGAATATGGCAAGAAGAATCTGATTTGTATTGATTGATTAAAGAAACGGAAAGAACTATTAGCTTTGAATGGTAAGGAAGCACGAAATATTCGAACGTGTTTTGTTGATTGATAAACAACTATGGTATGAATTTTAGAAAAGCGCAAAATCGACGCAATAAAATACACCCAAATTAATACAAAAGTAACGCTTTTTAAATTAATATGTTTTCCTATTTATACGTTATATATTCTATCAAATAACGTACCCTTTTAAATGCGTAATTTAACAGTTTATTAATACACTGAATTCCTAAAAATTATTCCGTAACATGCTTACATTCTTCTGATTTATTTACCATTTCCAAAGAAATTTATTACTTAATTTTAGAAGGCATCAAATCCAATTCTTAACAAGGACAAAAGTAAAGTATAAATGTTGTTGCTATATAAGTAAAACAACTTCACAATAAATCTTGTACATATATAATTCTTATATATAAGATTTAGAATTTACGATTATAAACAAATTCCAATTAGAGTTATCTTTAACCAAAGTTAAAATTTCAGAAACTATCATTTTATATTTAGAAATTTGGAAAATGATTAAATCAGATTAGAAATTTATATTACAATAAATTTCAAGGTTTTATAAACAAAAGAATAAAGTGCTCATTAAAATCTTGGGTTGTTACACTCTCTCCTACTCAGAACTTTTCGTCCTCGAAAAGGAACGTAGGAAGGAAACAACGGAAGATAAGATAAAAGAGCAAAGTACCTTAAACGAATAATTCCGGATTCGAAACACGAATGCTCTCCTCCGTTTCCCAAGTGCGATCACTTTCATCAATGCTCCATTGCACTTTGACTAGGCGGACAGATTTTCTTCTTAGCTGTTTCATACCTTGATCAACGATACGAAGCAGCTTCCTTTCAATAGTTAAGTCAGGCTCGATGTCCAAACTATCCAGAGCAGTAGGCTGGATGATAAGAGATGGATCGCGAAGACAGCAACGAAGGTGAGACACATGGAATACATTATGTATTCCAGCAAATTTCTCGGGCAATTCTAGTCGATAAGCAAGAGATTCAATCCTTTCCAAGATGCGGAATGGACCGATGAACCTAGGAGCAAGCTTTCCTCTACGCCCAAAACGAACCACATTTCTCAAGGGAGAGACCATAAAAAAACCAAATCACCAACAGCGAACTCCAAGCTCCTTCTACGTCGATCAGCGTACTTCTTCTGCCTGTCCTGAGTAATCCTTAACCTTCTCTTAATCTCCTCGACTTTCTTTGAAGCTTCCAAAATCATCTCGGGGCCAAGAATTAAGCGATTACCGGATTCAATCCAGCAAGAAGGAGATCGACAAGGTCTCCCGTACAGAGCAGCAAATGGGGACATTTCAAGACTAGCCTGAAAAGATGGAATGAGATAGATAAGGAATAAGATAAGATAAGAACAGCAGATTGGAATTTATACCTGATAACTATTGTTATAGGTGAATTCTACAAGATGGAGATGATCTTCCCAAGTTCCTCCATAATCCAAAATGCATGCACGAAGGAGATCCTCTAGAATCTGATTTACCCTTTCTGTTTGACCGTCAGTTTGTGGGTGATAAGCAGTGGTCAGATTCAAACGAGTACCCAAGGATTCTTGTAACGCTTTCCAAAACTAATTAGTGAAGATAGGGTCTCGATCACAAACTATGCTAAGGGGAACACCATAGAGACGAACAATCTCCCTCATATAAATTTCAGATAAGCTCGAAGCTAAAGGGGTAGACCTAACTGGAACAAAGTGTGTGGACTTAGTCAGTCTATCCACGATAACCCAGATGCTCTCATTCCCTTCCTAGATCTCGGTAATCCATCGATAAAATCCATAGAAACTTGCTCCCACTTCCAATTGGGAATCTCCAGAGGCTGCAACAAACGCGGTGTCTTCTGATGGTCAGCCTTGACTTGCTGACAAGTCGTACACCTACTCACAAAGATAGAGACATCACGCTTCATACCCTTCCACCAGTAAAGTTTCTTTAAATCCTGATACATCTTCGCTACACCATGATGTATGGAAAGTCTGGATTGATGATGTTCCCGAAGTAACTCCTGCCTTAAACCATCAACATTCGGGACACAAATCCGATTATTAATCCTTAAAATCCCTTTATCATCAATCTGGGCTCCACTACCGTCAAGATTACTACCACCAACCCTGCTGCGAACATTCTCCTTAATCAATCTGATGATCCTATCCTCATCTTGCTTAGCCTTGATACGGTCCAAAAGGGGAGAAGAAACAATAAGCTGGCATAACAAGGACTTCTTCCTACTCAACGCGTCTGCCACAACATTTGCTTTCCCAGGAGTATAGTTGATGTCAAGATCGTAAGAAGCAAGGAACTCGAGCCACCGAACTTGTCTCTGATTCAAATCCTTTTGGGTAAAGATATATCTCAAAGACTGATGATCGACGAAGAGGTCAAATTTAGCCCCCAAGAGATGATGTCTCCAAAGCTTCAGAGCAAAAACAACAGCCAGCAATTCTAAATCGTGAGCAGCATAATTCGCCTCATGGGTCTTCAACTGATGACTAGCATATGCAATTACCTTCCCATCTTGAATTAATACTCCTCCCAAACCCTCTCGACTAGCATCGGTGAAAATCGTTAATCTCTCATTTCCATTCGGGACGGTAAGCACTGGTGCGGACGTCAGCTTGTCTTTCAACTCTTGGAATGCTGCCTTACACTTATTGCTCCAAATAAACTTAGCATTCTTCCGAGTCAGAGCAGTGAGAGGTGCAGGAATCCAGGAAAAGTTCTCAATGAACCTTCGATAGTAACCGGCAAGGCCCAGGAAACTGCGAATACCAGTTGAAGTCTTCGGTTCTTCCCAATCTTTGATCGCAGCGATTTTGACTAGATCAACAAAAACTCCTTCACTAGAGACTATATATCCGAGAAATCGGACTTCCTCTTCCCAGAAATGGCATTTAGAGAATTTGGCTTTTAACTGGTGACTTCTAAGGGTCCCCAAAACAAAACTTAAGTGGGATTTGTGTTCTTCCTCGGACTTAGAGAACACAAGGATATCATCAATGAAGACTAGAACAAACTTATTGAGTACATCGTGGAAAACACGATTCATCAAGTCGACGAAGAAAGCAGGGGTGTTGGTTAGGCCAAAAGGCAAAACAAGCCATTCAAAGAACCCGTTCTCAGTACGGAAAGCAGTTTTGGGAATGCTCTCCTCAGCAACTCTAAGCTGGTGGAAACCTATGGCTAAATCAAGCTGAGAGAAAACAGTCGCTCCATAGAGTTGATCGAACATATCATTGATGCAGGGCATAGGATATCTGTTTTTCATAGTGAGCTTGTTTATCTCCCTATAATCAACACACATCCGGGGAGAACCATCTGATTTGGTGACGAAAACAACGGCTACTCCCCATTCTGAAAAGCTTGGTCTGATTAGACCCTTTGAGGACAAGTCTTCAATTTGACTCCTTAATTCCACCTTCTCCTGGGGTGCCATTCTTCTGGGTGGAAGAAATACAGGTCGCGCTCTAGGAATGAGATCGATTCGGAAGTCAATCTCCCGCTTCGGAGGTAAAGAAGTGACTTCACCAAATACGTTGGGAAATAATCTAACCAATGGAGTGGACTCATTGTCACCATGGAAAGTATCGAGAAATGAAGCTCCCCGCGAACTCCTGAGGCGAACCACACTGGATTTCTAATGGATTTCCAAAATCATCTTTAAGGGCAATAGTACGAGAACTACAAGAAATATGTGCATCGTGGCTATCTAACCAATCACCTCCCAGTAGTAGATTGAAAGCGTCAAACCCCAAAACATAGAAGTCACCAGTGAACCGGTGATCGAGATATATAAGCTTCACTTGCTTACAAATCTTACTAAGATTTGCAGGGCCTCTGATGGGGTTCGAAACACATAAAGGCACAGAAGTAAATTCGGGAAAAAGGCGATGCTCGAATTTATTACAAAGATCCAAAGAAATGAAGCTGTGTGAAGCTCCGGTATCGAATAAAACGCGAACAGGTGATTTAAACAAAGTAAAAGAACCTTGAAGTGTACCTTGGGAATCGCTAGGAGCGGGAGCAGGTGCAGGTGCTGACGGTGAAGCTGGAGAGGACGTAGAAGTAACAGCAAAAATCCATGTTGCCTTGCCCTTCTTCTGAGTAGGGCAGTCTCTCTTGAAATGTCCCGGCTGAAGGCAAATGTGGCAAAGGTCTCGCCTAGCCGACTGAGTGGGAGGTGGAATCGTAGCACCCAAGGTAGGACAGCTATTTGCGTAGTGTCCCTTTTGGTCGAATCGGTAGCAAATAATGGTAGATAGATCCACAGGCTGCCCCTGGGATGAAGAAGACGATGATCCAAGCCCTGGAGTCCTATTCCTCTTATGATGGTAGAAGTTGGACTTCCTTTTCTTAGGTTTTCCAGAAGACTAAGATGATGCAGACTGGGCAGCTGGAGTGGCCCTAGAGGTAGGGTTCTCATACCGGAGAGCCATGTCCATCAGAGATTTAAACGTACCATGTACGTGGGTAATGAGGCGATCGTAATACTCGGGGCGAGCACCAGCGATAAATTTCTCGTTCTTCTTAAGCGGGGTGCCTATCAAATTTAGGCCATACTGCGAGAGCTCATTAAATTTTCTCTCGTATTCCGTGAAGGACATATCGCCCTGCTTTAGATCCATAAAGTCTTGATATAGCTGAGACTTACCCGCTTCGGGCATCCATTTGACCAGAAAGGCCTCCCTAAAGCACGATAAGAGGGATAAGACAAATTTCAATAAATGGGGGAATTCAACCTAAATTTGGTTAACCGAAGAAGATACCTAAATTGCTCCCAGGTGATGTCAGCCTCATTGGTGTGAGCAGTAACGGATAGCCACCAATTTAAAGCGGCTCCCTTCATCTGCCAGGCCGCCAGTTGCCTCTGCTGGGCATTTGTGATTTCGAGACAGGAGAAGATTCTCTCCAAGTCTCTCAACCACTGTTGAGCTTCTATTATGGATTCAGAACCCATGCACTTGGTGCCACCAAGCTCGGTATAATCTTTGCACAGCTTAGTAAATCTAACAGGGGCAGCGGGTGGAGGAGCTGGAGCAGCAGCTCGTCCCCTACCTCTGGCATTTCCTCGATTCATCCTGAGACATCAAGAATGAATTTAAGAAAATATTATACAGACCCGTGGTTATATATATGTATTTTTGGAAATATTATATGTTTAAATAATTCTTTGTTTATAATTGGATTTAAATGATTTTTATATGTATAATATTATTCCAGTCAAATATGTAAATAATATTAGAAATTAAAGTATGGGTTTGGCTTGAAAATTTGGATTTGTAAAACAAGTGGAATTTAAGTAAAGAAATAAATTATGAAATTTGGTATAACTTGAATATAAAGTAGATAAATATAAGTTAAGTTTTCTATGGATTAAAAAGTTAGATTTGTAAAATATGGAAATTGAAATTTAACTTGATTTAGAAATGGAAGGCTGTTTTTGAAACAAATGTAAGGTAAGAAATTAATTGGAAATTTTTTTTATGTCGAATATGGGAATTTAACTAAATTATAAGTAAAATTTATAGAAGTTTTTTTGCACTTGATTTTATTGAGTTAGATATACTTTATAAAAATCATAATTTATCGAGTAATTTTATTGACTATTTAAAGGGTGGAAATATGATTATAAATTAAATTGGTTTAATTTTTGTTGAAACCATATTTAAGTTGAAATTTTAGATTGAACTAAGGTATAACCTTGTGATGTATATTGGGTTTTACTATAACTTCACCTTTTCAATATAGCAATTGATTTAAATATAACTATTTTGGAATTTATAACCACGGGTAATAATAACGTTGGTTGTTTAAGAGACCGGGATCGGATATGGGCATACTCTCTGTCGATACCGAAAACCACTTTGACAACCGTGTACGCGATGGAGATTCCAGAATGAAGCAGGTGGAATTTTAAATTTTTAAACCATTTTTTGAGTGAGACGTCATATTTCGTTTCACCAAATTTGGACTACTTTAGCTCCATTTATCATATTTCTAGAGTTTTAGCAGCATTTTCGACACCGAATATCGAGTTTTGGTAGGATAGTCATATCGCTAATATCTATGCACCGCTCTGTCATCTCGTCTTGCTGACCTTCGTAATATATTCATTCCTATAATTCGATGTCTGATACACGGCGAAATCGGTGTAACGGTTGGTTGTAACAGTTTCGTATTAGAGTCATTTTGTTTCATATGTTTTTTTAATTGCTCAGCGTATAACCAATAGCCTAGTGCCTTTATTAATTTCTGAAACCCAACATTTGACCCTTTATATCCCTTAGATTTTGATGTATATTTTAACAATCCACTTTTTTGGACGATTTAAATCGAAAATAAACCATACATGTCTGACTCAAACCATTCAAAAGGAGGATTGTTAATGGGGTAAATAAGAAAATAATAGAAAAGAAGGAAAAACAACACACAGAATCTTGCAGCGGAATGACGAAATATAATAATCAAATAAACAGTTCATGAAGTTGTTTTACAAATGACATTTGATTATACTTATACAATTCAAATTAGAGTTATACATACATCAAGAAATATAAAAAATGCGGCGGAACACAATAAGCAGTGGAATAATAATAATAAATAACAATAATATACTTAATCTTCCTCTTCGTCTTCCAAAAAATAAAATGGTCTTCAATATACTAAAAAAGGTCATACTGACCCGAGCATAATGAAAAACAATACACTCGAGTCAGAACTAAAAATTCCTATGTATGTCAAATCAATCTCAAATAAAAAAATGAGTGCAATGGCTTCAGAGATGTTATGGGATTTTTCATCTCCTATCAAGTGTACAATGTGAGTGTAGTAATTTATGAGATTTCAAATAATTCGAAATACCATTTTTAACTACTTTATTTAAAATAAATCTAAAGTTTAAATAAAAATCTTAAACTTTTTAAATAATTTAGTTTCAATAAATAATCCAAATTCAAGAAATTGTACGGGTATATCTCATTTCAACCGATAATTTAAATGTCTTAATTATCCAATTCTACAATGATTTAGAGGACCACTTAAATGATGTCAATAATGCAGAAGGTGATAACAGAGACATATTAAAATAAATAAACAACCATACATCGAACATATCAATCAATAAGCATCCATTTCGAACAACATCCAAATCAACCAATATATTTCAACATATAATAGTTATCAATATCGGGGTTTAACTATCAATTAAATTCCAATATAAAATTAAATGTCAATTCAGATTCAATATCACTTCAAATGTCAACTTAAATCAACAAACAGCAATAAAAAAATTATATATCACATCATATATTTTATTTAACTTGCAATGGAATTTTAAGTATTGCGTAAGTGGGTTGAATCACCCACCTTTTTGCTTTCCCTTTTCTAGCCATATTTGGATCTGCAACTACTTTCTCATTTTGTTTTGTTTCCTTTCTATCTAAATATATATTTTATAGAAAGTTTTGGAGAGAAGATTATATAGATCTGGATTTGAAGAAAAAGACATGGAAAGAAGAGAAGGTTTGAAATAGAAAAAAAATAAAGAAGAAGAAGAATTGAAAAAAAGAAAAGGAAGCTTTGAAAAAGAAGATTTGAAGAATAAGAAGAAGAAAGAGAAAAAAAAGCTTTGGAAAAAAGGAGAGAAAGGAGATTTAAAGAAGAAACATGAAAAAAAAGGAAGGAACATGAAAAAAAAGGAAGGTGTAAGGTAAAGAGAGAAAAAAATGAAGCTACAGAAGATGAGATTTAAAACAAATAAAATGAAGCTACAAGAATGAAGATTGAAACTAGTGAAAAGCTAATAAAGCTAAATATAAACAAAGTAGGAATTGAAATAAAGTAAAAATATGAACAACCTTAAAAAAGTGGTAGGTATTAAAAGAGGTGAAGAACAGAACTAAAAATATGAAAAGTAGGTAACGTTTATGAAATGAAAAGGCTTTAACAATGTAAATGGAAATGAGTAATGGAACAAATGAGGAAACGATGAAAAAAAGTGTGACAATTATTAATTAGAAAGGGAATGGACCAACTCTACTCTATAAACAAACTTCTGGAATTTAAATTTCAAAACGATTGTTCACTCAATTAATTTTGTTAACCCCAAACATACAAAATTTGACATTCATTACAGATTTAATTACCACAACATAACTAAATTTGAACATACCAATTTACATAATGGGGACCGTCGCTACATAAAATAAAATATAAACCATGATCTACAAATCTAAATTTAAAAACAACATTTTTCTCGACATGTAATTATGAACTCAAATATTTAATTTATTTTAAATTTCAAGGTTAGTAATAAAACCACTTCCGTGTAGCCTATGCCTGTTATTTAACTACCGTAAAATGTTGTTTTAAAAATTCAGTTTTCTCTTTTTACAACGCTATATTTATATTCAGAATGGAAATGTTCACTTTATTTTCCTCAAACATTCTTTTATTTTCCTTAAAATGCTTATTCGTTACTTGCAATTCATAAGTGTAAACATTCTTATATTCTAAAATGATCAACTTATACAATATTAAATTCATTCTTATATTTCGAAAAAATGTACATTCCAAATGAAAACATTCTTACATTAAATTTATTAATTGCACTTTGTTTCTTTTTCCTTTTTTGATTGAAAGATTTCAATAAATTTTATTTCTAATTAATTTTAATCTTCTACTTCAAAATGACCCTAATTGATGAAATCCATTAAATAAATACGTGAACATTGTAATCCTTATTTATAGTCATGCAAACACGTTTATAAAATTACAGTATCCAACAAGGATTAAATTACATACTAAATAAATGTTTTTCTCTATCAATCGATATTCTTTTAACTCGTCATTAAAACTAACATTTATATTCCAATTCCTATTATTGAATTATATTGTTAGAACCTTCCACTTCATTTCTTCATTATAGTTTGTTGTTTTAAAATTTTATTTATGGTCTAAACTTATGATCTAATAACATAGTTAACATTTGCTTTACATTTCATTACGTTAATATCTCCAATTTCCATCTTTTATTTTTATTAAATACTATATTTCCATTTTATTGAATTTTGGTCAATTTAACACATTAGTTATAATTAAAGTCTCAATTAATTTATTTAACTTGGTTTCATTCTCTTATTAAATCAATTATTACCTTACACACATTGTCAACATTGTTATATCTTCCATTACATCAATATTTTACCATTTCATTTTACCTTTCATTTACGTAACCTTTTGTTTCATTGATTGTAATAAATTCACTTATTAAAATTTCCAATTTCATTAAATTTGAGTAAACTGATTTCCATCCTTTTATTCAAATCAAAGGTCATACTATGATAAAAAAATTACGTTGGTTACATTGTATAGAATTAACCTTTTTACCATTATCAATTAAACCTACATTAACTGCACTAATTAAGGGAATTAATTTCCATTTATTTCCAATTAAATTTAATAGACCAAATAATTAGGCAATATGTATAATAATTGTCACCATTAGCCTTTAATTACATTTACAAGTTTATTAATTACAAACAAATGCTACCATTTCTTTCATAAAACTAATTTTATTCAATTTCCATTAACAATATATTATTTCATTAATGAATTCAATATTTACATTCTTTTTCCTATATTCACTTTATAACCAAGTATAACCTTACACTATTTCAATTAATTGGAATTCCATTCAAATTGTTAATAATTAGCTTTCATCAACATTGTTGCACTTCATTTTAGTATTATTCCGGTTATAAATCTTAAATTTTAATTTCTCCCAATATTTAATTACAAAAATCTTATTAAATTTACCTTTTTTAATTGTCAAAAATTACGGGTCGTTATATATATGCTGGTGTCCTTTCCTTTTCTATCCTCTACATTCTGAAATAAAATAATAAGCATTGTACTTCGGCTCCCGTGTTGAGAATCTGCTTGTCTTCTTTAGGTCACTTTCCATTTGATTCGAGATCATCTTCAATATTTAGGTTCTATATTTTCCTATTGCCCACTTTATTTATTTATTCATTTTTTTTCTCTCTCGGAGCAGTACTCGTGTGTTCCCCTTCCTAGCTCGAAGCTCGCCATCTTCTCTTCCCATGCCCAAGGAGCTGTGACAACCCATGCCATGGTAGCCGCAAGTCCCCTCCTCGATAGCCCTCTGCCTGAGCTCCTCCACCCGTAAGCGCCAGCCTCCCTGTCCTTTATATTTTTTTTGATTATATATAAAAGCTTGCATGTTTGGTCAGAGAAGCCGCTGGCCCTCCCCTTATTTCTGCTTCGAGAAAAAGTTTAATTCGCATATGTTGCTTTTGGGAAAACAAATTCATATGTTGGCTTGCCTATATTGCCTGCTCGTGAAATCCTTTCTTCTACATTTGGTTTATATAAAGGAGTATTTTCACATATATATTATAAGCTATCAATGTTATATGAAATATATGTGTTTGTGTGTGTGTTGTTATATTTTGATTCCTTTGTTTATACTTTATTTTATTTGCATTTTTAACAGTTTTGAATATGTGTTTGAGAAATATTGATTTTAAATGTTTGGTTTAAAAAGATAATGTATATACATATATATTTTTTGATTTGAGAAAAATAGGTGTTTTAAGGAATAATGATTTTGAAGTAGAATATACATAGACTTTATTTTATATGTGTTTAAAAGTAGGTATTAATTTTAAGGTATATATATTATTTTAATATGTGTTTCCAAATTGAATATTGATTTTAAAATATAAAAATATATTGTATTTCATCAAATCCAAGTTCGTCTACCTTGCTTTGCATGTTCCGTTGTTGTCCGCAGATTATTTTCGCAACTCTAGCTTATTCATACATATCTGTGTCCTTGCTTCCCATTGTCGTTATTTCTCTAGCCTCGAAAGGTGAGCAATCACTCACGGTTAACATTTTTATATTTAGTAAATTTAATTCACATGAAATGACTATTGAAATATGCTATTAAATTTGAATTGTTAAGTTATTTAATTGTTAAATATGATATGTCATTATCTGCAATTGTTCACCTATGACATATGACACCATAACCTGTTTTATATTTAAACTCGTTATTGATGATATATGTCTGTTGTTGATATGTTATATTATTATCATATTTGTTCTCACTCTTCAAGTTCCTATTAGTTTAGAAATACTTATGGGTTGAAATGATACATACCGAAACGTATAGATTAGAGAAAAATCGTTATAGGTTGAAATGATAAACCCAAGCGATTTTCAATGATTTTAAAATTTTGGGATTGCGGATGGAAATGATATATACCCGTAAAATTTAAATTGCGGATTGAAATGATACATATCTGTATCACTTGACCATAGGATAGAAAATTATATACGGACACCGTAGTCCATTTTTGAAAATGATTCCAAAGTTTGAAAGGAAATATATGGGTTTTCATAAATATTGATTTTTAAATATAATATAAATTTTTTAAATTTTAGTATATGTGTAAAAGTTAGATTTTTAAAATCGTATGTTTTGGATACTTTAAAATTATAAGTTAAGTTTTAAAATGAAAATTATAAAATTTTACTTATAACTTTATTATTTTAATATATATATAAAATTAGATTTAAATAGATTTAATACTAATAAGATTTAATTTAATAATAGCTAATATAATAATTTTATTAAGAATTTAATTAAACTAAAAATATATATTATATGTTAAGTATTTATTTAAATTTATATGAATATTTTAAAACATATTTTTTGTAATAATTTTAAGTAAATGGAGGCTGGAAAGATAAATTTAAATAAGAATTGATTATATTTAAATTTGTTTAGAATTGAATTTAAATAAGGTTTGATTTGAACTTATTGATTTTAGATTTAAAGGTATGATTTTATAACCTGATTTGATAAAAAGTGATTAGATGAATATTTTAGAATTAAATATAATTGAAGTTAGATATTTAATTACTGATTTTATTTAAATTTATAATGTGAGACTTTATTTAAATGTTATTATAAATGATTAAGTGGATATTTTAAATTTTAAATAAAATTAATGTAACGACCCCTATTTTTAGCTACTTTAAATTATTAAATTTAGTGTAATTAATGAATAATAATGGTCAAAATTTAACAAATTTAATGATTTGAATGTAAATAGTGGGTTTGAACTTTGATAAGATTTTGAAATAAACAAATTCCAAAGATTCAAGTAATAACGAGTTGAAAATAAATGTTATGTATCAAATGAGTTTATGGTCAATAGTTGGATTAGATAATAATGTTAAAATTATTAGACATAAATAAAGTAATTGATTGATAACGAAGTTTCATTTAAAATCCAACATTGAAATTAATTGAATATTAAACGATTAATTTGTTTAAATTTAATATTGTAATTATTTGAATAATTAAATTATGGATTTAATATGATTGAAAATGATGTTGAAAGTTGATTTAAATTTTATTTAAACAATAATAAAGAGTGTTAACGTTTAAAATTGTATTTAAAAGTGAATTATTAGAAATTGAAAATTTCATATTATAATCGAGACGTTCAAAATAGCCATCCGAGGTACAGTCTCGTAATTCAACGAAATCAGTTCTATTGGATCCATAATAGTGTATTATTATCGGATTTCAAATTTTTATAGCATTTGGAGTTATCGTTTGATCGTACAGGATAGAAATGCGTTGAATTTAATATCAAAGATTCAATATAATAATTGGGTCAAAAAGCTATCTTCTCCATACGATCGAATTAGGACTCGAAACATTTTCCATTGCATTCGGAATAGGGGTATAAAATTATAAATGCCTAGCGGCACGCCTCGATAGGAGTTCGAGATTTTGAGTTGCGTACATCTAGATATTTTGAAATTAAATTAATATGTTAATTAGTCAATTCCCCTTTCAATTGCTATTCCATCACTGTACCTTACCTGTTCATACACGCCACCTTCTTATCTTTTATCTCATCCCTCTCTTTTCAAAAACCAGAGCACGCAACTGTTGGAGCCAGTAAAGAAAATAGACAATGAAAACTTCAAAAATCTATAAGTTAAATTCCATTCAACAAAAAAATCAAATTCTTGCTCCTAAATTCCTATTTCTTTATAAGCTTCGACCTGGCACAGTTTCATAGGGGTCGACGACAACTTGGGTTGAGGGGCGTACGGCTTCAATATCTAGGGTTTGGCTTTGTTGGTGTTAGAGCCTTCGATTCGCGAATTTAGGTTCGTATTTGGACTCGACATCGAAAATAGCATCTCCGACCACATTTTTGTGGTGTGAGGCCATGATTTGGGGAGTGCAACCTGGTCGCGTGAATTGAGGAAGACTGGAAAGTCGCGATGCCAAGGTTTGTTCGAGCGTGACGAGTTCGGTGTGGGCAAGACGAGTTTTTCGAGAGATGTTCATCGGCGAAGATGGAATTCGTTTTCATCGTGTGTTGCTCCGTATCATCGAAAAAGGTACACAGCCAGGGAGCTTTGGCGTGTACAGGAATGGGAAGAAGGAGTTGGAAGAATATGTGGAGGGTAAATTCGTAATTTGAATTTAAGATACTTGATTTTAAATTAAATGGTTGACATCTTATAAGATGTATATCTCGCTCATACGAGGTCTGATTGAAACAAGACATTTTTTGCGTTGCGATCGTGATGACGAGAGCTTCGCAATGAAACTAGTTTGGATGGATTTGGAGATAGTCAAAATTTGAGCTAAAATCGGATGTTGTTCGGCTTTAGTTCCAAACCGGAACGTCTCGACGACAACGGAAACTCAAGATGAGTGTTTTATAACGCTCACAACATATTAGAATATTTTTGTGCTAGTTAAATTGGTATTATGAAGTGATATAAATTTTATTGGTCGTTGTTTGATAAATTTAATTGTCATCTAGATTGTTATTGAATTAACTGTTAAAATTAAAATTGATGGTCAAATTGAAATTGGGATTTAATTTCCAGTAAATTACGTGATATTAACAACTATGAAATTGCTGTGAATTATAGACTATTTGGATGATTGATTGTGATGGATGCCAATTGGTTGATGTTTGGATGTTTATTTGTTTATATATATACTGTTATCACCCTGTATATTATTTACAATATAAAACTGTAAATTGAATTATTTCGAATAAATTAAGAAATAAGTTGAAATGATATATATCTATGACATTTATCTTGGATTGAAATGATATATATCCATCCCTAAAATTAAATTGAAATAACTGATCACTTGGCCATAGGAACAAAAACTATATATGGACACCGGATTGTTAAATTAAATGATTTTATATTTTGGTTTGAAATTATTACAATGATTGGGATTTAAAGAAATAAACTGAGTTTTGAAAATCGAATTCTTTTCGAACTTGAGCTCAAAGTGTGGGATTAAATTGTGTTAAACGAAATGTTCTAAATAATTGAAGTTGGGATTTTTAAGTTATAATCGAATTACGATTTAAAATTCAGAAATTTATTTGTTTTAAAGGATTGTACTTTTATTCGAACTTTGAATATTACTAAGTAAAAGTGATACAAGAACGGTATTTTGAATTTGAGCTCGAAATTGAATTATATTTGAAGATTGAGATTTCAAACCGAATATTGAAGGATAATTTGATTTAAATGTTTTGAATCGATATGTTGAAAATCGAGCTCAAAATCAATATAAATTGAAATTGAAAATGAATTAATTTGATTTAGAAGTAGAATTGAGTTAATTTGAAATCGAATTTGAAATTGATTTGAGTTGAAATCGAAATTGAATCAATTGAATGGAAATTGGAATTGTTTGAATGGGAATTTGGAATTGAATGGGAATTTGGAATTGAATCGGTTTAACTTTGAAATTATTTTAAAATAAATTATTTAATAAAAACTATTTAAAAGCTATCTTCTTAGATATCCAAATTATTATGGTTTTCCAAATTATTTTGCTATATAAACCATTTTAATACTTAAACTATTTTATATTGAACTATTTTAACTTTTAAGCTATTTTTAACTATTTTAACCATTTACACTATTTTAACTATTTTAATTATTTAAACTATTTTAAACTATTCAATTTATTTATTTTAAATTCAAACTGGTCAGGAGTGGAATGTTTATATTTAAATCTTGGATTTAAATATGAATTGGATTAAATTGAAGTTGTAACCCAAATTGAAATTCGAACAATTTTGGAATCGAAATTAAGATATCAAGACGAACATGATTTTGGATTGAAACGGTATATTTTTAGTAAAGGTGATGATTTCGAAATGGATTTGATTTCGAAGGGAACATGATATTTGGTATCACGTATGAACTGTTTTTGAAATGTAAAAGAACAAACCGGTGTGTAAAACGACGTTTGGTTGTTAAAGAGACCGGAGCCGGATATGGGTATACTCTCTATCAATACTGGAACCACTTTAACAACTGTGTACGTGGAGTAATGACCCAGAACTAAGTATTTGGATTTGGCGTCATTTGCTGGATTTGAAGAAAGAGAACAATGATGGATTATCCTGACACTTATGCCAATTTGGAATGACTTAAACAGGAGACGTACCGGCCAAGTGGGCTAGCTACCCCAAGCAGACGCACTTCTTCGTAGTACCATTATTTACATTGTGATTGATTGGTGCGCACCCTCTGGATTATGGGAGTGTTGGACGCAATGGGTGATCATGGCTATAATGCGTTACCACCAGCTGGGAAAGGTAAACTGATAGTATCCTACCTTGGGAATTCCCTCACGTGGATTGTCATACTTTATCCATAAACAAGACCCATACAATTTTGATTTAGTGTTGTCGTATTACGGCGCATCCCTATCCACCAACCGTTTAACTGGTGTTTTATATACATATTATACGACAGTGCTTAAAAATGCGTTAAGGGGGATTATTGTAAAGCCTTAACGCTATTTTAATATTTATTTTACTGATTAGACATCATATATATAGTGTATTCTGCTACATATAAATATTTTGACGGATCCTTAAGAGATGGAAAATCTCATAACATCTCTTGAGTTATTGCACGCACGTTATACACTGGATAGGAGATGTGAAAACCCATAAGCATTTCTGACGTCGTTACACTCATGTTGTATGCGGTATCGATTTGACTTACATAAGGATATTTTAGTCCTGACTCGAGTATTCTGTCCTTTCATTACGCTCGAGTCCGTCCTGAGTTTTTCAGCTTATTGAAGATTCACCCTAGAGGACGAAGACGAAGATTTGGTATATTACTACTAGCATCAAGCTGTCTGTTGCATTACTTTATTTTATTCCTGATGTATTTATAACTCTGATAAATGTTGTGTAGTTTATAATCAAATTAATTGTATAAACAGCTTCATGAACTGTTTATTTGATTATTATATTTTATCGTTCCGCTGCAAGATTTTGCGTTTGTTTTCACCTTCTTTTCTTATTTTTCTTATTTACCCCATTAACAATCCTCCCTTTTGAATGGTTTGAGCTGACATGTGTGGTTTGTTGTCGACCTAAATTGTCCAAAATAGTAGGTCGTGACAATTAAAGTTGAATTTTTAAAAAAAAATTGAATGAATTTATCTAATTTAGTTATTGTAAATGGATGAATATTTAAACTTTGGAATGTATTGAATTGGAAGTGGTTTAAATTGATAGTTCAAATCCTGAATTTGAAATTGATATAAATTAAAATGGTTTTAATGAGAATTTGAATTGAACCTTTAACCTTTTATTTGAAATTGTTGAACTAAGATTGATTTTAATTGAATTTTGGAACTAAAGATGATGCGAATTGATTTGTGGAATTGGAAGAAACAATTCTAATTTGAAACCATTTTCAATATAAACTCTTTTAATATATAAACTTTTTTTAATATATAAACTATTTTAATCTATAACCTATTTTTGAATATATATATATATACTATTTTTAGTTTATAACTATTTCAATATTTAAAAACTCTTTGCAATATTTAAACTTTTAAGTTGGAACTGTTATGATTTAGATTTAATGGATTTAAACGCGAATGTTTTGATAAGATGATTTAAACTATTTTATTGTTATGATTTTGGAAGTGAATATGATTTTTGAATTGATATGATTTCAAAAGTGGATATGATTTCGACAGTAATATGATTTTGAAATGAATATGGTATTTTGATATAAAGTATGAACTGTTTGAAATGATAATAAAAGTGATTTTATAAAATGACCACAGTGTGAAATAAGCGTTTAGTTGTTATAGAGATCGAGATCAGATATTATCATACCTCTGCCAATACCGAAAACCACTTTAACAACTATGTACGTGATGAAAAATCCAGAACGAAGTAGGATGGTTTGGCGATGTCTATTTGAGGTATTAACGTAGCCTTGACTCCCACAAGTCAGCTTGAAACAGAAGCCACGCCGGACCAAGTGAGGTCATTCCTCCAATTGGGCACATTTCTTCGATGCAATTTTATTACTTTGTGATTTGATTGGGTGTAGCTTTGATTTAGGGGTGTGTTTCGAGATGGTTGGTAGTAGTTGCTATGAGTTACTACCATTCCGGATCCGCAAAACGGTGTATCCCCTTGGGCATTGTCTCACGTGACTTGTCAAATGCATTATCGTGCCTTCTACTAGTTTGGTTTCTACCATACCTATGGAATGCCCTCCGAGTAAACCACCGGTTTGGTGGAGCTTACGGTACTGTACAGACTACGGGAATACATAAAATGTGTTAAGGAGGATATGGGTAACGCCTTCACGCTACTTTAATACTTTACTTTACTGTAAACATATTATAATAGCGTATATTGCTATAACGTCCCGCCTTTTTGTACGCTTTAAATCGACGATAAACCACACACGTCAGACTTAAACCATACAGAAGGGTGGTTGCTATGGGGTAAATAAGAAAACACAGAGAAAGAAAAAGAACAAAACAGAATCTTGCAGCGGAACGACAAAATATAATAATCAAATAGACAGTTTATGAAGCTGTTTTACAAGATAATCGATTATACTTATACAATACATATCAGAGTTACACATACCAAAGAAAAATAACTAATGTAACGGAACAATAAGAATGTAGTGGAATACTATAATAAATAATAATAAATCTTCATCTTCGTCCTCCCGAATACGGTCTTCCAAATCTTGAAATGCCCAGGCTAACCCGAATGAATTGAAAAGACAAAACATTCGAGTCAGAACTAAAAGATCTTATGTAAGTTTAATCATAAGTAGATAATATGAGTGGAACGGCGTCAGAGATGTTTACGAGATTTGACATCTCCAATCCAGTGTCTAACGTAAGTGCAGCAACTTAAGAGATGCTCGGGATTCACATCTTCTAAGGATCCGTTAAACTATTTACTATGCAGTAATATTTCGAAACCAAACGCTTGAAATATAACCTTTCAAAACATAATACTTCGAATTTTATAGCTTCAAAACCATGACTTCCAAAGCTTAAATAGTTTGGATATTCAAATAGTATATAAAATAAAATAATTTGAATTTAAAATTATTTTAAAAAGTAAATAATTCCTTGACTCTACAAAAAAATTTCACTTTCAATTAAATTTAAATTCATAAAATTTTCATCTCACTTTCAATTTCAATATATTTCAAACTTAGAGTATTAAACAATTTCAAAACTAAGGTTGGAGATTACTATTCAACAATTCAATGTCCTATTATTTAGTTTTGAAATATTTGCAAAATAAATCCATAATCATTTAAATAAAACTCAAATTACCAATAACTAAATATTTCCTTCAGTTTATTTATACTATAAATATTCATTTAATTCATCTTAAATAAAAATCCAGTTATAAATATCATACCTTTTAAAATTTTCAAGTTTAATAAATTTTACATTAACTTATGGAGTTTAATTCTTAAATAAGCTCAATTTCAAATAAATTTCCAATTTACCTTCCAATCTTAATTTATTTAAATCATTACCACCTCTATATTAAAGTATGATTTAAATACTTAACTATATTTTTATTTCAATAAAATCAAACCCATTATTTCATTTATTGTTATTTAACAAATTTATACATAGCATAAATACATGAATTTAACTATATATAAAATATTTTTATAATATCAAAAAAAGAATCAATATTTATTAAACCGTATAATTCTATCCAAAAACCATAGAAATCATTTTCAACATATTTATATATATAGACCGACGGTGTCTGCATAAAATTTTCTATCCTATGGTCAAGTGATACAGATATTTATCATTTCAATATGTAAATTAAAATAAAAATAAGATTGTATATCATTTCAAACCGCAATCCTGAATCAAAAATGACAAATAAAGAACTTGCAAATTATGGTGATATAATTAAAACATCCATTCATCCATCATAAAATCATACATCCATCATAATCATCATCCAAAACAATCAATCAATATCAATATATAACTGATAACATATAACAGATAATTAACTGGCAGTTATATTCAATAATAAATTAAATAACAATTTAATTAAAATAAATGCTATTAACTGAGATGATGATTAAAAATATGCCAAACAGTCATCAATAAATTTCTAAACACTTCATAAATCAATTTAACAAACATAAGAAATTTTAGAAGTTGTGAGTGGGTTAAAAAACTCACCTTTTGAATTTAGAGTGAATTTAAATCCAATGTAAACCCAAAAATTGGACAGTCTCAGAATTTGCCCAAACCAGCGCCGAAATGTCCGGAATTTCAATACGATCCTAACAAAAGAAACCATGCGTAAATCGGGTATAGTAAGTAAAAGTTATACGTATTAGAACAATTTGCATTGAAAATTTAAATAAATAAATAAAAATAAAAAACAACTCACGTTACCTACGTTATCGCCACGTCACTGCTACTTCACGCACGCGAATTTCAAAGCGAAACCCTAGCATCTTCTCAATGCACGCACATGAACGAAACCAACGTAGAGCCGTCGCCACACCCAAGCAAACGCACGCCTCCACGCTCGCTATCGCCTCGATCCACTACTACCGTCGCGCCCCACACCCAAGGCCGACCCCCCACGGCCACGCACGGCGTCCCCCGAAGCCCCACGGCAAGCCGCCGCCGTCGGCCTTTAACCCCCAATACTGGCGAACTCGCTCAACATCTAGGTGAACGGATACTAGATCCAAGACCTGCACGTCACCAGCTCCCCAACGCTGCCTCCCGATCGTCAATCGGCTGCAGATCCGCCGTTGGATCGTCCAGAATCCAATATGAACGGCCAGAATCGATTCACGAATTCTGGGAAAACGGTGTACCAACTTGAAAAACGAATCACACTAGAGGATTACGCTCTTCGAGAGCTTCGATATATAATTTTTTTGAATTTTTTTGAGGAGTTTGAAATTTTGGCTTTGAATTTGATTTTCAATTGGATTTGGTAGTGAGAATTTGTTTGTCTGCCATTGAGGGGTAGAGATAGTTGAATTGTACGTACAGAAAAATGAGAAATAAAGGTAGGCTAGGGTTTATAATAGGGTATTTATAGACAAAGCTGAAATAGAATGGATCGGAACGGTTGGATATACGCGTTGAACGATAAAATGGCCCGAAAAGCACGTTCTGACCCCGGTACAAAATTGGGTCAACCCATATATCAAAATAGATGTTTTAAAATATTTTAAAAGCAATGGAACAAATTTCAAGTCCAAATTCCATTGTATGAAGAAGTTATGCTAAAATTAAATTATTTCAAATTGATTTCAATTTCATTGATTTCAAGGCGTTTCGAGTCTGTACGATCAAATGACAAGTCTGATCGCTACAAAACTTGAAATCCTACAATAATTCACCATTATGGATCTGATGAAACTGGTTTCATCGAAATTCGAGTCAATGGCCAAAATGGCTATTTTTACATTAATTAAATAAATTATTAAATTAACTAATTAAACCGAATTTTCAATTTCAATTCTTTAATTGACCAATTTCCTCATTTTTGATTTCACAATCATTTACAATGATTTAAGCAATTTAAAATGTCAAATTAGAATTGATTAATTTATCTATTTCAGTATTAACCTAAATTTCATTAAATTCAAAGTTGTAAACTAAATTTTCAATAATTCTATTAAATTTACTTTTCATTATATTTTGCAATCCATTATTATCAAACGGATGAAACTAACATTGGATTCATAATATATTACATTAATATTCTCACGTTCCATCTTAATTCCCATTTATGTAATATTAAAAAAAATTATTACATTTAATTGCAATTAATCATATTATCATAAATTAAATTCCAATCTATTGATAAAACTTTATTTTCGTTCCTTTTATTCAACCAATTGTCATAATATAAATAAAATTGACATTATTTTCAATTATTTCTTAAATTTGTACTGATACAACATTGAATTGAGATTCATTGCAATTGATTACAAATTTTATCTAATGGACTAAATAAATGATTACTTTATAATAATTGTTGCCATCAACTCTTAATCATATTTATATAAGTTATCATTTCCAAACAATTACATACAGAACGTTGATTTTATTCAATTACTATCTATTATTATTACTTCATTGATTAATTCAATATTTGCATTTGTTTTTCTTATATTAAATTTATTACCAAATATTCCTATTTACAATCAATTAAAACCCTGCAATTGTTTCAATCGATTTGGATTGCATTGAATTAATTATTTATTGGCTTACATCAACATTCTTACATTTCATACCTGTTATAAATTCATTAACGGATTACAAATTTTAATTTAATATACTAAATAAATGGTTAACGTTAATTAGTATTGATTACCTTGCATTAACATTATTGCCTTAATTTACATTCGGTTACTATTAATCAAGATATTATCGCATTGGTAAATTAACTGCTTACCTTTAATTACTTATTTTAAATTTTATACCCAAATGCAACAATTAATACTATTTCTTTATTGGGATTTCACTTCAATTGTCAACAATTAGCTTTACTAACCATGCTACAGTTCACTCTTAACATTTACTTCAATATAAATTATAAAAAAATTATTTCTTTCTAAATTTAATTACAAAAATCTTATAAATTTAACCAATTTACTTATCGAATTTTACGGGTCGTTACACTCTCCCCCACTCAAAACTTTTCGTCCCCGAAAAGGAAAAGAAGGGAAAAGAAGAATTATGAAATCAATATATCCTACTTAAAATATTAAATTTATAAACAAATAAATTTACAAAATTAATTAATTTAAATAAAATATACCAATTTATAACCATTAAATCTTTTTATACTTAAATTAATAAAGTTTGGAAAATATTTTCAAAATATTTTCTAAGTCCAAAATTTACGGAAAATTTCGGCAGAGTCTCCTTTGTACGGAGAGGCTCAGTAGAAAATATAATATCAAATATAACAATATATACATATATTTTCCAAAATAATACATATCCCAACACGGGAAAAACAATATAATAACGCTATAAACCGTAATCCGAAAACGTACCTATTTGTCGGGCAATTAACGTTTAATTATGAACCAAAAGTAGTAGCAATTACTTCCATAACCTGTATTTCACTTATATAATCCAAAAGGAGTTAATAATTATATAAAATGAAATATTTATTTAGTTTCATCCACTAGCAAACAAATAAATGTCAAACAACAGCAATCACTTGCAACCACAGCATACAACCATCATATAGAATCAACATAATTCAACTACCCAACCATATCAAACAAAACAAATAGTTGTTCCGGTTCAAAACTTTAAATTGTGCAGAATGAAAAATAAACTATCAGGAGCACCATTTACTCAACAGTCTTTGATGAAACTAAATAGATTATTCATACATCCAAACAAATTCAAGGTATCCATGCCCAAACAACCATCAACCAACAATTTCCAACAATAGATCAAGTTCATTCTTATTGATTTCATTTCATAATATTTGTTGTTTGATTTCTTTTTCATTCATATAATGGTTTATCTTTTTATTTTACATTTTATTTCTTACAGTTTTCATTTTATCCATATATAATGCAAATTCCTCTTATTTGCATTACATTCATTTATTCACTACTTAATTTCACTTATTTACAGCATTCATTTATACTACTTAATTTCATTTATTACTAAATTCCATCTATAATACTTACCTTTCTATTTTAATTTGTAGTCTTTCAATTATACCTAAGTTCATAACAACTACACACCAAATTCTGATTTATTTTGGAATTTTATTGAATACTTTCATTATTTCAAATTTTTACTTGTATAATATTCTATTACAATTTCTTATTAAACATTGTAACTTTTATTGTTGGGTAAGTTATATATATGCTTTTAAGAATGTAACTGAAAATCATACAAGTTTATCCCATTTCTTTTAATTAATTTAATGTTCGGTAATTATAACTTTTGGTTTATAAGTTACAAATTCAACTTCCTCATAGTTTCATTTATAACTCAACATTTAATCTCTTATTTCATTTAGGGTTTCAGTTATTAATTAAACTCCATTTCACTATACTAATTGAAACTATCAATTAATGGAAACTTAAGAACTAAATAGCGGGTTAAATTTCAAATCATTTTAAAATAACAGATAAAGTATGCTTGCAATTTATATATCCAATTATATATAAAACAATTTAAATTTTATATTTTCTTATCAAAATAAATTTGCAGTAAACTACTATAGTGGCCTTCCCACTTCTAAATTCGAAAATGAATGTCGATGATGCGTGCACTCATCACCGAAATTATTTTCCAACAACAGAGAGGGGAGTACGGAATTTATTCCTTTCAAAATTTCTTTTAAACAATTCATTTCAAATTATATTGAAATATTTATATCAGAAAATACTTCTAGATAATATTATTATTATTATATTCCAAAATCCTTTGAAAGAGATTTTCAAAAATCCCGGAACTTAGGTCCTAAATTTTCGATTTTCATTTATTTTATTTTCAAATCCTACTTTACCAATAGATTACACTACCTAACAACTAATATATTACAACCAAATACAAGCTTTATAAAAAAATTATTTTATATATAGAAAATATAATAGGCAAAATTATTTCATTCACCTATATTCAAGACAAATATTGTGTCGGTCTGTCCTATTAGGTGTTAGAAATCCCTATTGATGTCATAGCGTCCTATACACCAACCTGAATTTATAAATACGAAACGGAACAAATTAACACAATATGAAAACCCTTTTATAACACTAACAAATACGCTCTCTCATATATATACGCTCAGCGATGCATCATAGGGTATTACTACCCTATTAATAAAGAGTCAAACCCCACAAAGCTAAGGTTTATCGCTAAACCAAAGCTCTGATACTAGATGTAACGTCCCGCCTTTTTGTACGCTTTAAATCGACGATAAACCACACACGTCAGACTTAAACCATACAGAAGGGCGGATTGTTATGGGGTGAATAAGAAAAAGCAGAGAAAGAAAATGAACAAAGCATAATCTTGCAGCGGAACGATAATCAAATATACAGTTCATGAAGCTGTTTTACAAAATATTCGATTATACTTATACAATACATATCAGAGTTACACATACCAGAGAAAAATAACTAATGCAGCGGAACAGTAAGAATGTAGTGGAATACTATATTAAATAATAATAAATCTTCATCTTCGTCCTCCCGAATACGGTCTTCCAAATCCTGAAATGCTCAGCCTGACCCGAGTGAATAGAAAAGACAAAACACTTGAGTCAGAACTAAAAGATCTTACGTAAGTTAAATCAACAGTAAATAATATGAGTGGAACGGCGTCAGAGATGTTTACGGGATTTGACATCTCCTATCCAGTGTCTAACGTGGGTGCAGCAACTTAAGAGAGGGACGGGATTCACATCTCCTAAGGATCCGTTAAACTATTTACTATGTAGTAATATTTCTCTATTATAATAATGTCTAATAGTAAAATAAACTTACTTTTTAATAGCATTAAGGGGTTACCCATATGGCCCTTAACATGTAATAGTCCCAGTAGTCTATCCAATATCATGGTCCCTCCAGATCGGGAAGCCACTAGAGGATACCACACGAGCTATGGGAGAAAACCAAACTCGTACAAGGCACGATAGGGTAGGTGACACGGCACACAAGGCAATGCAAGGGTAGATATACCAATTACGCAAACGGGCTGGTGGTAACGCATAGCAGCTACTGCCGCCTACCTCGAGCCACACCCTCAGATCAAAAAAGATCAAAAGTGGCCACCGAATCAATCCAAAAGTCAGAGTATAATATCGAAGGGATGTGTCTGATCAGAGGATAACCTCATTGGCCCGAGATCATCCTTGTTTTAGCCACCTTATGCCAACTCACGGTAGTTGGGTCCACGTATTTACCTCTAAGGAAATGCCGCCACCATACTACTTCAAAACCAGAATATAATATCACTTTCAAAACCATATAAATACGATATCATTTCCCTTTCAAAAAACCAAATAAATATGATATCCTTTTTTATAAAAACCCAAATCAATAAAATATCATTTTTATTTCGAATATACACTTTTCTAAAATCATAGCACTTCCAAAATTATAATATTTTGAAACCAAACGCTTGAAATATAACCTTTCAAAACATAATACTTCGAATTTTATAGCTTCAAAACCATGACTTCCAAAGCTTAAATCGTTTGGATATTCAAACAGTATATAAAATAAAATAATTTGAATATAAAATTATTTTAAAAAGTAAATAATTCCTTGACTCTACAAATTTTTTCCACTTTAAATTAAATTTAAATTCATAAAATTTTCAACTCACTTTCAGTTTCAATAAACCACTTCAATTTCAATATATTTAAAACTTTGAGTATTAAACAATTTCAAAACTAAGGTTGGAGATTACTATTCAACAATTCAATGTCCTATTATTTAGTTTTGAAATATTTGCAAAATAAATCCATAATCATTTAAATAAAACTCAAATTACCAATAACTAAATATTTCCTTCAATTTATTTATACTATAAATATTCATTTAATTCATCTTGAATAAAAATCCAGTTATAAATATCATACCTTTTAAATTTTCAAGTTTAATAAATTTTAGATCAACTTATGGAGTTTAATTCTTAAATAAGCTCAATTTCAAATTAATTTCCAATTTACCTTCCAATATTAATTTATTTAAATCATTGCCACCTCTATATTAAAGTATGATTTAAATACTTAACCATATTTTTATTTCAATAAAATCAAACCCATTATTTCACTTATTGTTATTTAACAAATTTATACATAGCTTAAATACATGAATTCAACTGTGCATAAAATATTTTTACAATATCAAAAAAAGAATCAATATTTATTAAGCCGTATAATTCTATCCAAAAACCATAGAAATCATTTTTAAAATACTTATATATGTATAGATCGATGGTGTCTATATAAAATTTTCTATCCTATGGTCAAGTGATACGGATATTTATCATTTTAATCCGTAATTTAAAATAAAAGTACGGTGGTATATCATTTCAAACCGAAATCTCGAATCAAAAATAACAAATAAAGAACTTGCAAATTATGGTGATATAAATAAAACATCCACTCATCCATCATAAAATCATACATCCATCATAATCATCATCCAAAACAATCAGTCAATATCAATATATAACAGGTAATTAACTAGTAGTTATATTCAATAATAAATTAAATAACGATTTAATTAAAATAAATGCTATTAACTGAGATAATGATTAAAAATATGACAAACAGTCATCAATAAATTTCTAAACACATCATAAATCAATTTAACAAACATAAGAAATTTTAGAAGTTGTGAGTGGGTTAAAACACTCACCTTTTGAATTTAGATTGAATTTAAATTCAATTTAAAATCAAAAATTGGACAGTCTCATTATTCACCCAAACGAGCGCCAAAATGTTCGAAATTTCAATACGATCCTAACAAAAGAAACCATGCGTAAATCGGATATCGTAAGTAAAAGTTATACGTATTAGAACAATTTGCATTGAAAATTTAAATAAATAAATAAAAATAAAAACAACTCACGTTACCTACGTTATCGCCACGTCACTGCTACTTCACGCACGTAAATTTCAGAGCGAAACCCTAGCATCTTCTCAATAAACGCACACGAACGAAATCAATATAGAACCGCCGCCACACCCGAGCAAACGCACGTCTCCACGCTCGCTATCGCCTCGATCCACTACTGCCGTCGCGCACCACACCCCACGGCACGGCCTCCCCCGAAGCCCCACGGCAAGCCGCCGCCACCGGCCTTTAACCCCCAATTCCGGCGAACTCGCTCAACATCTAGGTGAACGGATACTAGATCCGAGACCTGCACGTCACCAGCTCCCCAACGCTGCCTTCCGATCGTCGACCGGCTGCAGATCCGCTGTTGGATCGTCCAGAATCCAATATGAATGGCCAGAATTGATTCGCGAATTCTGAGAAAACAGTGTACCAAATTGAAAAACGAATCACACCAGAGGATTACGCTCTTCGACAGCTTCGGTATATAATTTTTTTGAGGATTTTCAAATTTTGGCTTTGGATTTGATTTTCAATTGGATTTGGTAGTGAGAATTTGTTTGTCTGCCGTTGAGGAGTAGATATAGTTGAATTGTACGTACAGGCAAATGAGAAATAGAGGCAGGCTAGGGTTTATAATAGGGTATTTATAGACAAAGCTGAAATAGAATGGATCGAAACGATTGGATATACGCGTTGAACGATAAAATGGCTCGAAAAGCCCGTTCTGACTCCGGAACGAAATAGGGTCAACCCATATATCAAAATAGATGTTTTAAATGTTTTAAAAGCAATGGAACAAGTTTTAAGTTCAAATTCCATGGTATGAAGAAGTTATGCTAAAATTAAATTATTTCAAATTGATTTCAATTTCATTGATTTCAAGGCGTTTCGAGTCCGTACGATCAAACGACAAGTCCGATCGCTACGAAACTTGAAATCCTACAATAATTCACCGTTACGGATCCGATAAAACTGGTTTCATCGAAATCCGAGTCAGTGGCCAAAGTGGCTATTTTTACATTAGTTAAATAAATTATTAAATTAACTAATTAAACCGAATTTTCAATTTCAATTCTTTAATTGACCAATTTCCTCATTTTTGATTTCACAATCATTTACAATGATTTAAGAAATTTAAAATGTCGAATTAGAATTGATTAATTTATCAATTTCAGTATTAATCTAAATTTCATTAAATTCAAAGTTATAAATTAAATTTTCAATAATTCTATTAAATTTACTTTTCATTCTATTATTCAATCCATTATTATCAAACGGATGAAATTAACATTGGATTCATAATATATTACATAAATACTCTCACATTCCATCTTAATTCCCATTTATGTAATATTTAAATTTTTTATTTCATTTAATTGCAATTAATCCTATTATCATAAATTAAATTCCAATATATTGATAAAACTTTATTTTCGTTCCTTTTATTCAACCAACTGTCATATTATAAATAAAATTGACATTATTTCCAATTATTTCCTAAATTTATACTAATACAACATTGAATTGAGATTCATTGCAATTAATTACAAATTTTGATTTAATGAACTAAATAAATGATTACTTTATAATAATTGTTGCCATCAACTCTTAATCATATTTATATAAGTTATCATTTCCAAAAAATTACATACAGAACGTTGATTTTATTCAGTTACTATTTATTATTATTACTTTATTGATTAATTCAATATTTGCATGTGTTTTTCTTATATTAAATTTATTACCAAATATTCTTATTTACAATCAATTAAAATCCTACAATTGTTTCAATCGATTTGTATTGCATTGAATTAATTATTTATTGGCTTACATCAACATTCTTACATTTCATACCTATTATAAATTCATTAACGGATTACAAATTTTAATTTAATATACTAAATAAATGGTTAACTTTAATTAGTATTCTTTACCTTGCATTAACATTATTGCCTTAATTTACATTCGGTTACTATTAATCAATATATTATCGCATTGGCAAATTAATTGCTTACCTTTAATTACTTATTTTAAATTTTATACCCAAGTGCAACAATTAACACTATTTCTTTATTGGAATTTCACTTCAATTGTCAACAATTAGCTTTAATAACCATGCTATAGTTTACTCTTAACATTCACTTCAATATAAATTATAAAAATTTTATTTCTTTCTAAATTTAATAACAAAAATATTATAAATTTAACCAATTTAGTTACCGAATTTTACGGGTCGTTACAATTACTACATAGTAGATGGCTCCATGGATCCTTAAAGGATGGAAATCCCGAACATCCTTTAATATTGTATTTCACTTAGACATTTCACTTGAATTGATTTACTAGTATAAGAATGATACTCCTGACTCAAGTGTTTTGTGTTTTGCTTATGCTCGGGTCAGACTGAGTGTCACAGCATTTGAGACTCACCTTTGGATCTTGGAATTTTGCTTGAAGATCTATCTTTCAGCTTTCAGTTATTTCAGTTTTTTCTAGTTATTGATATTCAAACTTGTCATCTGCTATTGTATTTGAGACTACTTTGTATTTGAGATTTCTATTGTACCGTGTTTTATGCTCTGATATCGTGGTAGCTTTGAACTACTATTTATCTATTCCACTGCTTATTATTGTATAACTTTATATTTGTGATTATGTGACTGATTTAATTACTGTATATGCTGTGTTTTGCCAAATATAAATTAACAATCTATTATTTTGAGCAATTAAAGTCTAATATGAGTGGATAATTGTCGATTTGAATGGTTCGAAATACTAGGTCGTTACAATTGGTATCAGAGCTCAGGTTTAGGAAAAACTTAGCATATGGAGTAAAAATTAATTACATAATCATCTTCATTCGAACTTGAAATTCCTTCTTAGGATTCTCTTGGATTAGGAGTTTTTCGGATTTTGGAACTCTTCCCTTTGTTCTGAAACCCATTCGTGCCTTTTTCTATTCTTTGTTCTACTTGATACTAGAGATCCCATTGCTCTATTTTTGTTGATCTCTGTAATAAATTTGAGCACATCTTGCCACCCCAATTGGCAACTTCATCCTTATTTGTAACTGATCCCATTGGCGGTTCCGTCAACCTTGGTATGACTTGTAAAGGGATGAAACTCCTTTACAACCGGCGTTAACTCACCGGAGATTTCTACATCCTCGGTTTTGATGCTGTTATTTCTTGCAATGCCCGAACCGCTTCTCTAGTGGATGAACAGGGTAATTCTCTTATAATCGATTGTCAATTGCCTCAATATTTTGTAGGCAATTCTATCTACTTGCTTGATTCTCACCTTAGTGACCTCGACTCCACCTCTGTTGTCCAACTATTTCTGGATGTCCATGGTGAGGTCACCTCTCTTCCTCCCAAGTGGGAGTTTGAATTCCGCATCAATCTTATCCCTGGAGTTTGACCTGTTGCCTTACTCTCGGACGAATGGTTTCTATGAATGGTTAGTCTTTTCTTTGGATTAACCGATGCTCCTGCCTTCTTCCTTGACCTCATGAATCACGTTTTCTATGATGTTCTCATCAAGTTTGTCCCATTTCTTTGATGGTACTCTCGTCTTTCTAAGTTTTGGTTGACCCGCTTTAGGTCGCCGCAATTAATATCAGTCGATCCATCTTTCCTCTTTGTAATTTAATTATCTTAACTTGCTTTCGTGCCTATCTTCATAGTTAGGAATTCTTTTGATTAGGGTCCCTCTAATTTGAATCTTTATCCTTGTTCTATAATCCATTTTTGAATCAACCTATGAGGGAGTGTATTGGTAATTAGTATAAATATTTTATATTGTGTTGTTTGAGTCATTAAGGTTGACTTGGGGTTTTGATCGATTCGTCTGGCCAACAATATCGATAGGAATTCCAAAACACTTGAACAAAGCAAACTAACACTATTATTTTCAAAATTGGAAAATAAAATGATTTTATGTATGATTATATTTTATATATAAAAGTATTATTTTATAAAATTGGATAGTAAAATCAATTGGTTGCTAGAAATGATAATACTAGATTATCATTTACTGTTTTATCAACATTCCTAAACTATTACTATTGTTGATGTTATAAGGAGATGAATTTTTAAACGTGGTTTATAAACTTGTTTTGCAAATAAAACAAATTCAAATTACGAATTTGAGAATTAAATTTCCGGTACTTTTCAAAAAAATCTAGTTTTCAAAGTTTTGATAAAATATATTATTCATTTGAAAGTATTTTTGAATGGAAATTTTTTTCAAAGAATTTTAAAAGAAGTAAATCAGTACTCTCCTCGTTTATCGCTGGAAAATAATTTCAGTGATGACTACAACATCATCGACATTCATTTTCAAGTCTCGGAGTGGAGAGTCCACTTAGTAGTTTTGCTACACTTTTGTTTGAAAAAAATGGAGTTGATTTGAATTTCTTGAGTATGATTTGATGTGTATAATATATATGTATATTTATTTCAAAATGGTCTGAAGTGAAACTGAAAATTTAACTCTCAAGTTTTATGTTAAGAGATGATTTTCAATCATTGAAATGAAGCAAAAATTTTGAACAATTGGAGTGTCTAAAATAAGAAATGAATTTAAACAACTTGTAACCGTAAACTAGGATAAAAATTTATTTGTATAATACTCAATTGCATTCTAGAACATATGTAATTTGCCTGAGACAATCAAAAGTTAAAATATTCATGTGAATATGTATTTGAATAATATACAATATAAATGAAAGTAATAAAATATCCAAAAATGAAATTGATACGGTTTTAAATTAATTGTTGTATCTAATACTGTGTATTTCAAATCTATCTTATCTTTCTGTTACTTCTATTCCCCCATCTCGTTCCTTTTCGGGGACGAAAAGTTTTGAGTGGGGGGAATGTAACGACCCATAAATGTTAATAGTTTTTATAATGTAATTAACTGAAATTTTGTTTGAAATTAAATATTTAAATTTTGAAATGATGATTTGATATTTGTAATGTGTCTATTTAAACATAGCAAATAGTAAAGTTTCATTGGAAAATATGGAAGTTGTTCTATTGTGTAATTTTCAATTTCAATTTAAAATCAGATAATTTGATGAAAATAAAATATTTCTGAAATCTGAATATTTTTATATAATAAATTTGTAAACTATTCTTTGAGTGAGACTTCATATTTCATTTTGCCAAATTTGGACTGCTCTAGCTCCATTTATCTTATTTTCGGAGTTTTAGCAGCATTTTCGACACCGAATATCAAGTTTTGGTAGGATGGTCATATCGCTGATATTTGTGTACCGCATTGATCATCTCGTCATGCTGATCTTCGCAGTATATTCATTCCTGTAATTCGGTGTCCAATACGTGACAAAATCGGTGTAACGGTTGGTCATAACGGTTCCGTATTAGAGTCATTTTCTTTCATGTGTCTTTTCAATTGCTCGGCCATGTAACCTATAGCCTGGCGCCTTTATTAATTTCTGAAACTCAACGTTTGACCCCTTATATCCCTTGGATTTTGATATATATGCTGGTGTCCTCTCATTTTCTATCCTCTACATTCTTAAAATAAAATAATAAGCATTGTAGTGCCGAAAATCTGCTTGTCTTCTTCAGGTCACTTTCCTTTTGATACGAGATAATATTCAATATTTAGGTTCTATATTTTCCTATTGCTCACTTTATTTATTTATTCATTTTTTTCTATCGAAATAGTACTTGTGCGTTCCCCTTCCCAACTAGAAGCTCACCATCTTCTCTGCCCACGCCCAAGCAGCTGTGACTACCCATGCCAGTGCCAAGATTTTCACCCCTCCTATTCGATGTTAGACCGCACTTCACCATAAAACACCAATCGCCACCTCAATGTCATAGACTAACCCTCTAAATGGCTGAAACCCAAGCTACCCATGTTTGACCCGCATAGTGACAGCCTCCTTCACCCAGTAGCAGATCCACCTCCTATCGAGCATGATCCTCCTTTATAAAAAAAAGTGAAAGCATTTCTGCCCCTGAACCATTCATGCATATGAATTTTGTTTTAAATCACCTGCTCCTACTTCCTTTAAAATTCATGCAACTGACCCACGTTTGCCACCCCGCGACCACATTTGTTCCGTTTTATCCAAGCTACAGCCCACGCCATGGCAACCGCAAGTCCCCTCCTTGACAGCCCTCCGCTTGAGCTCCTCTACTGGTAAGCGCCAACCTCCCCCTCCTTTATAAATTTTTTTTGAAGATCTTATATATAAAAGCTTGCATATTTGGTCAGAGAAGCCGTTGGGCCTCCCAATCTTTTTGCTTCGGGAAAAAGTTTTATTTGCATTTGTTGCTTCGGGGAAAACAAATTCATATGTCGGCTTGCCCGTATTGCCTGCTCATGACATCCCTTCTTCTGCATTTGGTTTGTATAAAGGGGTATTTAACATATATATTATAAGCTATCCATATTATACGAAATATATATATATATATATATGCTGTTAAATTTTGATTCCTTTATTTATACTTTATTTTATTTGCATTTTTAACGGTTTTGCATGTGTTTGAGAAATATTGATTTTAAGTGTTTGGTTTATACATATATATTTTTTGGTTTGAGAAAAATAGGTGTTTTAAGGAATAGTGATTTTGAAGTAGAATATGCATAGACTTTATTTTATATGTGTTTAAAGTAAGGTATTAATTTTAAGGTGTGTGTGTGTCTATTATTTTAATATGCATTTTCAAATTGAATATTGATTTAAAATATAATAATATCTTGTATTTCATTAAATCCAAGTTCATCTACCGTGCTTTGCTTATTCCGTTGTTATCCGGCGATTATTTCTGCAGCTCTAGCTTGTTCTTGCGTATCCGTATGCGTGCTTCCCATTCCCGTTATTTCTCTAGCCTCGAAAGGTGGGCAATTACTCACGATTAACATTCTTATATTTAGTAAATTTAATTCACATGAAATGATGATTGAAATATGCTTTTAAATTTGAATTGTTAAGTTATTTAATTGTTAAATATGATATGCCATTATCTGCAAATGTTCACCTATGACATATGACACCATAACCTGTTTTATATTTAATCTCGTTACTGATGACATATGCCTGTTGTTGATATGTTATATTATTACCATATATGTTCTCACTCTGCAAATTCCCTGTTAATTTAAGAATGCCTATGGGTTGAAATGATACATAACCTAACGATCTTATATATTAGGGGAAAATCATTATGGGTTGAAATAATAAACCCAAGCGATTTTCATTGATTTTGAAATTTCAGAATTACGGGTTGAAATGATATATACCCGTAAAATTTAAATTGCCGATTAAAATGATAAATATCTGTATCACATGACCATAGGATAGAAAATTATATACGGACACTGTTAGTCTATTTTTGAAAATGATTTCTAAAGTTTGAAAGGAAATAAATGGGTTTCGATAAATATTGATTTTTAAATATAATATAAAGATTTTAAATTTTAGTACATGTGTAAAAATTAGATTTTTAAAATCATACGTTTCGGATATTTTAAAATTATAAGTTAAGTTTTAAAATGAAAATATAAAATTTTACTTATAACTTTATTATTTTAAAATATATAGATTAAAATAGATTTAATAATAATAATATTGAATTTAATAATAACTAATATAATAATTTTATTAATAATTTAATTTAACTAAAATATGTATAAAATATGTTAAGTATTTATTTATACTTATATTGATATTTTAAAATATATTTTTTTGTAATAACTTTAAGTAAATGGAAGATGGAAAGATAAATTTAAATAAGAATTGATTTATATTTAAATTTGTTTAGAATTGACTTTAAATAAGGTTTGATTTGAACTTATTGATTTTAAATGTAAAGGTATGATTTTATAATATGGTTTGATAAAAAGTGATTAGATGAATATTTTAAAATAAAATATAATTGAAGTTAGATATTTATTTATTGATTTTATTTAAATTTATAATGTGAGACTTTATTTAAATGTTATTAAAAATGATTAAGTGGAAATTTTAAAATTTAAGTAAAATAAAAGTTGAATTTTTTAAAATTTAAATGAATTTATCAAATTAAGTTATTGTAAATAGATGAATATTTAAACTTTGGAACCTATTGAATTGGAAGTGGTTTAAATTGGTAGTTCAAAATCTAGATTTGAAATTGATATAAATTAAAATGGTTTTAATGAGAATTTGAATTGAACGTTTAACCTTTTATTTGAAATTGTTGAATTGAGATTGATTTAAAATGAATTTTGGAACTAAAGACGATGTGAATTGATTTGTGGAATTGGAAGAAACAATTCTAGTTTGAAACCATTTTCGATATAAACTCTTTTGATATATAAACTATTTTGAATATGCAAACTATTTTAATCAAGAACCAATTTTTGAATATATATATATATATATATATATATATATATATATATATATATATATATATATATATATATATAATTTATAACTATTTCAGTATATAAAAGCTTTTATCAATATTTAAACTGTTAAGTTGGAACTGTTATGATTTAGATTTAATGGATCTAAATGCGAATATTTTGATAAGATGATTTAAACTATTTTTGGTTATGATTTTGGAAGTGAATATGATTTCCGAAGTGATATGATTTCAAAAGTGAATATGATTTCGATAGTAATATGATTTTGGAATGAATATGACATTTTGATACAAAGTTTGAACTGTTCGAAGTGATTATAAAAGTGATTTAATAAAATGACGACGGTGTGAAATAAGCGCTTGGTTGATAAAAGGACCAGGATCGGATATTGTCATACTCTTTGCAGATACCGACAACCACTTTAACAATTGTGTACATGATGGAGTATCCAGAACAAAGTAGGATGGTTTGGCGACGTATATTTGAGGTATTAACGCAACTCTGACCCCCGCGAGTCAGCTTGATGTGGCTAAAACAGGAGCCGCACTGGGCCAAGTGAGGTCATTCCTCCGATCGGGCATATTTTTTCGATATCATTCTATTGCTTTGTGATTTGATTGGGTGCACCTTTGATTTAAGAGTATGTCTTGAGGTGCGTAGTAGTAGCTGTTATGCATTACCACCATTTTGGATCCGCAAAACGGTAGTATCCTACCCTGGGCATTGCCTCGCGTGCCCTGTCATATGCCTTATCGTGCCTTCTGCGAGTTTGGTTTATATCGTACATATGGAGTGCCCTCTGAGTAAACCACCGGTTTAGGGGAGCTTACGTATTGTATAGACTATGGGAATATATAAAATGTGTTAAGAGGGATATGGTTAGCGCCTTAACGCTACTTTAATACTTTACTTTATTGATAAACATATTATAATAGCGTATATTACTACATAGTAGATAGTTCCACGGATCCTTAGAGGATGGAAATCTCAAAAATCCTTTAAGTTATATTGTATTTCACTTGTACGTTTCACTAGAGTTGATTTACTAGTATAAAAATGTTAATCCTGACTCGAGTGTTTTTTGTTTTTCTTATGCTCGGGTTAGACTGAATGTCACAGCATTTGAGACTCACCTTTGGAGCTTAGAGTTTTGCTTGAAGATCTATCTTTTAGCTTTCAGTTATTTTAGTTTATTCCAGTTATTGATATTCGGACTTGTCATCTGCTAATGTATTTGAGACTAGTTTTTATTTGAGATTTCTATTGTATCGTGTTTTATACTGATTTCGTGGTAGCTTCATGAACTACTATTTATCTATTCCACTGCTTATTGTTGTATAACTCTGTTTTTATGATTCTGTGATTGATTTAATTACTGTATATGCTGAGTTTTACCAAACATAAATTAACAATCTATTATTTTGAGCAATTCAAGTCTGACATGAGTGGATAATTGTCGATTTTAATGGTTCGAAATACCAGGTCGTTACACTTGAATTAATCAAAACAGTAGATTGTTAATTTATATTTGGCAAAACTTAGCATATACAGTAAATAAATCAATCACGGAATCACAGACACAGAGTAATATAACAATAAAGAGCGGAATAGATAAATAGTAGTTCATGAAGCTACTATAAAACATCAGAGTCTGAAACAAATACAACAGAATCTCAAATACAAATGAATCTCCAATACATAAGCAATTGAAAAGTCTGAACATAATGACTGGAATAAACTGAAATAACTAAAAGCTAGATAGATAGATCTTCAAACAAAGCTCCAATCTTCAAAGGTGAGTCTCAAATATTGTGACACTCAGTCTGACTCGAGCATAAAGAAAAACATAAAACACTCGAGTCAAGGTTAACATTCTTATACTAGTAAATCAACTCAAGTGAAATGTCCAAGTGAAATACAAAATAAAAAAGGATGTTTGAGATTTCCATCCTCTAAGGACCGGTGGAACTATCTACTATGTAATAATATACACTATTATAATATGCCTATCAGTAAACTAAAGTATTAAAACAGCGTTAAGGTGTTACCCATATCCCCCTTAACACATTTTATATGTTCCCGTAGTCTATACAGTACCATAAGCTCCACCAAAACGATGGTTTGTCCAGAGGGCACTCCATAGGTACGGTACAAAACAAACTCGTAGAAGGCACAATAGCGCATGTGACAAGGCACATGAGACAATGCCAGGGTAGGATTCTACAGTTTGCACTCGCGGACTGGTTGGAACGCATTGCAGCTACTACCGCCCACCACGAGACACACTTCCAAATCAAAGGTGCACCCAATAGAATCACAAAAGTAATAGAATGGTATCGAAGAAATATGCTCGATAAGGGGAGCGACCCCACTTGGTTCGGCATAGCACATGTTTTAGCCACATCAAGCTAACTCACAGGAGTCAGGGCTGCGTTAATACATCATATAGATTCGTTGCCAAACCATCCTACTTCGTTCTGGAATCTCCACCGCGTACACAGTTGTTAAAGTGGTTTTCGGTATTGGCAGAGATTATGACAATATCTGATCCCAGTCTCTTTAACGACCAAGCGCTTATTTCACACTATGGTCATTTTATATTTTAAACAGTTCATACTACATATCAAAATATCATATTCCTTTCGAAATCATATCACTTCGAAATCATATATATTTTCAAAATCGTATCACTTTCGAAATCATATACACTTTTGAAATCAAATTTATTTCCAAAAATCATAACCACAAAATAGGTTGAACCATCATATCAAAATATTATCATTTAAAACCCATTAAATCTAAATCACAACAGTTCCAACTTAAACGATTTAAATATTTTGAAAATAGTTTGTACATTGAAATAGTTATAAATTAAAAATAGTTTATTTCTAAAATGGGTCATAGATTAAAATAATATATATATATATATATACACACATTAAAAATATTTTATATATAAAGAGTTTTATATCGAAAATAGTTTCAAATTAGAATTGTTTCTTCCACGTTCACCAATCAATTCAAATCAACTTTAGTTCCAAAAATTAAATTCAAATCAATCTCAGTGCAACAATTCCAATTAAAAGGTTTAGTTCAAAATCTCATTAATACCATCTTTAATTTATATCGATTTCAAATGCAGGTTTAAACTACAAATTCAAACCACTTTCAATTAAATAGGTATCAAAGTTAAATATAAAAACAATTTACAATAACTCAATTTAACAAATTTCATATATTTGTTAAAAATTGAACTTCAGTTTTTTTTAAAATTTGAAAATGTTCACTTATCATTTTTAATATCATTTAAATAAAATCTCAAATTACAAATTTAAATCAAAATCAATAATTAAATATCTAACTTCAATTATATTCAATTCTGAAATATTCACCTTATCATTTTTCATTAGCATTTAAAATAAAATCTCAAATTACAAATTTAAATCAATATTAATATCCAATTTCCATTATATTTAAATTTGGAAATATTCATTTGATAATCTAAATCAAAATCAAGTTATTAAGTTATAAAATTATATCTTTAATATCTCACATCAATAAGATTCTGAAATGTCAGGATATTTTCACCCTTGGCCTTAGTACGATTGTCCACTCTGGTAATTGTACTTCTTTTTGGCATGACCATTGGATTTCTATGTTACCTCTTAAGGTAGAATTGAAAGAGCTTTACGAAATCTGAAACTTTAAATATGCGTTAATTAGTGATGTTTTTTCTCCTGATAACGATCCCCCTTGGAACTTTACTTTTAACAGAATTCTAGCTGGCTCAACCCTTAGGCAGCTTTCCTTGCTATATGCTAAATTAAGTCTTTATAATATTGATAATGATAATGACATCATTTGGTGGGAATGGGATAAGAGTAAGAAATATACTCCAAATTCTTTTTATAATTTTATTAACTTTTCAGGCACATCAAACATCTCTTTTAATTATAGTTGGAAAGCAAATGCTCCTCCTAAATCTAAAATTCATATGTGGTTAATACTCCATGGAAAATTTGATACTATAAAATTACTAAAGAGAAAAAACATTCATAATGACAGCAATTGTTACTTTTGTAATTTGCATACTAAAGATACTAAACACATTTACTATGACTGCTTGGAGTCTTATTACATCCTAAATAATACTCTCAGAATTTTTAATTTCAATATTACAACTAAAATCAATGATTGTGAATTCTACTGGAGCAGATATAGATTTAGGTTCAAAAAGAATGATAGATTCTTACTAGATACTTTATTCACTATTATTTGTTGGTATATTTGGTTCGAAAGAAATCAAAGAATTTTTAACAATAATATTAGTCAAGGTAACAAACTGATTTACACTATTTCTTCTTTTTGTTTTAAGTGGATTTCTAACCCCAAATATAATTAGCTAAAAACAAATTCTTTAAAGGGTTCCTTAAAAAAGTTTGGTATAATATTAACTCTTTTAAACTCAATAATAATATCTTTAACACTAATAATAATAGTATTTATATTTATCCAAACTTTTCCAACGATCTCACCGTCGACCATAATTTGCTTACGATCAAAGGCGCTTAATTTTTTTGTTTTGTACTTTTTTCTGTTCGTGGACGTCTACTCTCCCCCCCCCCCTTTTGTACATATATATGTATATTAACTTTCTAATATACATATATATGTATCATTCTAACTTCTTACTTAGTCTTTCTATAGGCGCAGGTTCGAGTGACAGGGTGTTTGGATCACTTTGCAGGTTCACACGACTTCATATTGCAGGGCTTTGGATTGCGGAAACGGCTTAGGCACAGATTTTTCTACTTACATCACCTTCATCTTCATCATGGAGCGCTTACATCTAGAGGATTTGCTTTTCGGCTTGGCTTTTGTTCCTTTGTAGTAGGGAGCTTCTTTTTTAGCTTATGTCATCGCAGTGTCTTTTAGGTTTTTCTTTTGCTTTTTAGGTACTTCAAACACTTTAATATCGAGCGGTCGTCGTGCATGCACTCCATATTAAGGTGTGATAGGTAGAGACTTTGTTGGACCCCATCCTTGGGATGCCTCATTTTGTTTTTGTTCTTGTACCTTCATTCCGTCACCTGCCAAACATGTTGGCATCTCCTTATTTCTGTGTTATATATAGCTATATGTGTGCTGTCCTCTAATCTTAGAGGATCACACATTTTCCTCAAAAAAAATGAATCAACTTTAATTTATATTTCCAACCTTAATTTATTAAAGTTATTACAATCTATTTTTTAAAAGATTAATATAATTTCAAATAAATACCTTAAAATATATTACATTCATATACATATTAGTTAAAATACATTTTATTGAATTAAATTTTATTAAAAATCTTATTATTAAATCTATTTTAAATCTTGTTTTATATATTTTAAAAATAATAAAATATAAGTAAAATCTTAAAATTTACATTTTCAAAACTTGACTTATAAATTTAAAATTTTCAAACATATAATTTAAAAATCTAAAATTTTCGCATATATTAAAATAAAATCTATATTTTATATTTTAAAGAAATCAATATTTAATAAAACCCATATATTTTTCCTTTTAAAACTTTTGAAAATCATTTTTCAAAAATAGACCAACTAAAGTGATACGGATATTTATCATTTCAGTCTGCAATAATTAATATTTACGGGTAACCCACAATCCCAAACTTCAAATTCAATGAAAATCACTTGGGTTTATCATTTCAGCTCATAACGATTTTCGCTAATCTATAAGATCATTCGGGTATGTATCATTTCAACTCATATATCATCAGTAACAGATTTAAATAACTTAACAATTTAAATTTAACAGCACATTTCAATCGTTATTTCATGTGAATTAAATTTACTAAATATAAGAATGTTAATCATTACCGATTGCTCACCTTTCGATGATATGGAGACAATGATGGTGAAGATGGTGACACGGACACGCACAGGAATACGGAAATGGGCAAAGCAAAAGGCTGCTGCGATCAATTTTGGACAGCGGCGAGACAAATGCAAGGCACGATGAACTGGATTAGATGAAGATCAATTATATAAGTGAAATTATATATATAAACTATATATTTATATAAAATCATTTTTAAATTTAAATACATATTAGATTAAATCTATATATATTTCAAAAATCATTGTTTAAATTAAAAAAACATATTGAAATTTAACATAAAACTGTTTCATTATACACGAAAACCAAAACTCGTGTATACACTTATATATATAAACTTATAGATCATATATATCTTATATAAACCAATATATATACAAACAGATCATATATATACAACATATACAATTTTATACATATAAACAAACAGATGTGTATTACAATTATAAACATGTATATATAGCCCATAGAAAAGATATATAACTTATAAAATATAAACACCTCATATAGAAACTTATGTAACTTATATATATATATATATATATATATATATGAACAATGGTATATAAGTTTTGATATGGACAAATAGATCTTACACCTTATAAACACCTATATATATTTTCATACATACACTTTAAAATCAATATTTAATAACAAATATTATTTCTTTTAACAACACATCATATATATAGGCCATGCATATATACCTTTTTTTCTTTTTAAAGGAACAAAAGACAGACTTCTCAAAGCAAAAGAAAGAATGCAAACTACAGACATAGCAACATATGTCAAATATACATGCAAGTATGGACTGTATTTTATAAGAAGAGAAGGCTTACAACTTGACAAGGAGAAGGGACTTCGGTGGAGAGGTTTGTTTGGTGTGATGTGCTGGAAGTGCAAGGGCGGATAGTGTCAAATGGCGGAGGGATCTTGGTGAGGGCGCTGTTGTGAAGCTTGGCTATCAAGGAGGAGGGAACGGCTGTGGGTTCTTTTTCTTTCTTTTGTGGAAGTGAGGTTAGCTGAGAAAGGCGATGGAGGGCGGGTCTAGAGGCAAGGGCAGAGGAGGTCAGTCAAGGTGTGGTGTTGCGTGTGAGGAGTGGGTTTGGTGAGCAGTGTGGTGCGATTCATGGTGGGAAGATGGACAGGCGGAGAGGGAATCATGATGACTGGGGTTGCTGATGGCAGGTGATTCAAGAAGCGGCTGATGAGAGAGGGGAGGAAGGTGAAACAAGAGAGGGAAGGCAAACGGATTTTGGGCTGGAGAGGCTATTCTTGGCTGTGGTGGACACGCGTTGTTGTTGTGGGATGAGTTGACATGGGTTTAGATGTGGCTACTGAGAATGAAGTGGGCGGTGGTTACGGGTGATGGAACGGTGAGAAATAGGTGAGGAGAACAGGACGACGCCGGAGGCGATTTGAGGGTTAGGCGGATAGTGGGGTATGCGGCCATGGTGGAGATCGAGCTCAAAAAAGAAGGGGAGGATGAATCGAAGAATAATGAACAGGCTACAGGAATATTATATATGAAAACTGACAAAATATAAAACTATATATATATATATTATTTTCTTTTTGAACAGTACAAAAGAAAATAGAGAAAGGAGAAGCAAGAAAGGAATGAACCAATATATTATATTAAACAAGTGGGATAGCAAAAGCCAAATGGATTCAGGGAAATATTAAAAGCCACTGCCTATTGATTTCTCCAACAAATAAACAAAAGGACACATAACCCAAAAGGCCCGAAATGGATACCGATATGGCTAGTCGTTTCACGGATTTTGCTACTTATCAGACATCGAAATGCAAAAATGAATATACTAAAGAGATCAGCACGACGAGATGAACAAACTGGCATACAGATATATGAGATACGACTATCCTAACAAAACTCAATTTTCGCTACCAAACTGTTCTTTAAACATCGAAAATAATATAAAAGGAGTTAGAGCAATCCAAATTTGACGAAACAAAATATGACATCTCACTTAAAAAATGATTTACATTTTATTATATAAAAATATTCAGATTTCACAAATATTTTATTTTCATCTATTTTCAACTGATTAAGAATTGAAATAGAAAATTACATAATAGAATTAATTTCATATTTACCAATGTAAATCTGCAATTTGCTATGTTTAAATAGACGCATACCAAATATTAAATTTTCATTGCTAAACTTAATTGTTAGTTTTTCATGAAAATTCAGTTAATTACGTTATTAAAATCATTAAAATTTTCAAGTCGTTACACTCTCCCCCACTCAAAACTTTTCATCCCTAAAAAGGAACGAGATAGGAGAACAGAAATAACCAGAAAGAGAAGGAAGATTTGAAATACAAAATACCAAACAACAGTTAACTCAAAATCATATAAATATCATTTTGGACAATATATTACTTACATTTTATATTGTATATTAATCAATTACATATTCTCATAGACATTTTACTTTTTGAATATTTAAGGAAAGTTGTATATGTTTTAGAATACTATTGAGTATTATACAAGTAAATTTTATCCTACTTCAACTATTTCAAGTTGTTTCAATTTCAATTCTCGCTTAAACACTCCAATTATTCAAAAAAAAATCTTTATTTAAATAATTGAAAACCATCACTTAACCTATAATTTAAGAGTTAAATTTCCTGTTTCACTTCAAACTATTTGAAACATAAATATATATATATATTATCAAATCATACTCAAGCAATTCAAATCAAATCCATTTTCAAAAACAAAAGTGTAGCATAGCTCCTAAGTGGACTTTCCACTTTGAGACTTGAAAATGAACGTCGATGATACTGCAGTCATCACCGAAATTATTTTCCAGCGACAAAAGAGGAGAGTACTGATCTGCTTCTTTTGAAATTCTTTGGAAACAATTTCCATTCGAAAATACTTTCAAAAGATAATATTTTTCAAAACTTTGAAAACCAGATTTGAAAAACACCAAAAAATTAAGTTCTCAAATCCTTAACTTAAATTCATTTCATTTGCAAATCAGATTTACAGACCATGTTTTATAATTTATCTCCTTATATTAAATAACAAGAGTTAAATGGTTTAGTATTGTTGACAAAACAATAAATGATAACATAGTATTATCATTTCTATCAACCAATCCAATTAACTATCTAATTTCAGAAAATTATACTTTTATATATAAAGTATACTCATTCATAAAATTATTCCATTTACCAATTTCGAAAACAATATTATGTCAGTTTTCTCTATTCAAGTGTTTTGGAAATCCCGTCGATAGCATTGGCCAAACGAATCGGTCGAAACCCCAAATCAAACTTAACAACTCAAACAACACAATATAACCATTTTATATCAATTTCAAATACACTCCCTCGCACTATGATTCAATAATGGTTAGAGATTCAAATATAGAGAGACCCTACTCAAAGAGAATACTAACTAAAAGATAGGCTCGAAGGGAGATAGAATATTTAAATTACAAAGGAGGCAAAGACGGATCGATTTATATTAATCGCGGTGACTGAAACCGGGTCAACCAAGACTTAGAAAAATGAAAATATCAGCGAGGAAAATGGAGACAACTAGTTAAGAACATTGAGAAAAATGCGATTCATGAGAAGAAGACAGGAGTATTAGTTAATCCAAAGGGAATGACTAACTATTCATAGGAACCATTCGCCCAAAAGGAAGGACAATAGGTCGAGCTCTAGGAATGGGATCGATTAGGAATTCAATTTCCCGTTTAGATAAGAGAGATGCGACTTCACCAAAATATCGAGATATTCCCTAACTATTAGATGGAGTCAAGATACCTAGATTGAGAATCAAACGGAAAAATGAGACTGCCTGCTTAATCCTAAGGCAATTGACATTCGACCATGAGAGAATTACCCTGGTTGTCGGCTAAAGGAACGATTCGGGCTTTGCAAAAAATAACAGCATTGAAACCGAGGATATAGAAATCTCCGATGAATCGACGCTTGTTGTAAAGGAGTTTCACCCCTTTACAGCTCATATAAAGGTTGGCGGAACCGCCAATGGGATTAGACACACCCAAGGATGAGGTTGCCAATTAAGGTGGCAAGATGAGCTCAAATTTATTTCAGATATTAATGAAAACAGAGCTATGGGATGCTCCAATACCACAAAGAACGCGGAAAGTAAAAGACAAGAATGGATTTTAGAACAAAGGGAAGAGTTCCAAAACCCGAAAGAAATCCTAATCCAAGAGAATCCTAATGAAATAATTTCAAGTTCGAACGAAGATGATTCTATAATTAATTTTTACTCCATATGCTAAGTTTTGCCTAAACGAGAGCTCCGATACCAAATGTAACAACCTAGTATTTCGAACCATTCAAATCGCCAATCATCCACTCATGTTAGATTTAAATTGATCAGAACAGCAGATTGTTAATTTACATTTGGAAAAACTTAGCATACACGGTAAATAAATCAATCACAGAATTATAGACATAGAGTAATATAACAATAAGGAGCGGAATAGATAAATAAGAGCTCATGAAGCTACTATAAAACATCAGAGTCTGAAACAAAATACAACAGAATCTCAAATACAAATGAATCTCTAATACATAAGCAAATGACAAGTCTGAACATAAATGACTAGAATAAACTGAAATAACTAAAAGCTAGATAGATAGATCTTCAAACAAAGCTTCAATCTCCAAAGGTGAGTCTCAAATGATGTGACACTCAGTTTGACCCGTGCATAAAGAAAAACTCAAAATACTCGAGTCGGGATTAATATTCTTATACTAGTAAATACCCTCAAGTGAAATGTCAAAGTGAAATACAAAATAACTTAAAGGATGTTTGGAATTTCCATCCTCTAAGGATTGGTGGAACTATCTACTATGTGGTAATATACGATATTATAAAATGTCTATCAGTAGAGTAAAGTACTAAAATAGCATTAAGGCGTTACCCATAACCCCCTAAACGCAGTTTTTTTATTCCCGTACTCTATAGAATACTATAAGCTCCACCAAACCAATGGTTTACCCAGAGGGCACTCCATAGGTACAGTACAAAACAAACTCCTAGAAGGAGCGATAGCGAATTTGACAAGGCACATGAGGCAGTGCCAGGGTAGGATTCTACTGTTTGCACTCCCGGACTAGTGGTAACGCAGAGCAGCTACTACCACCCACCTTGAGACACACTCCCAAATCAAAGGTGCACCCAATCGAATCACAAAAGAAATATAATGGTATCGAAGAAATGTGCCCGATAAGGGAAGCAACCCCACTTGGCTCGGTATAGCTCATATTTTAGCCACATCAAGCTGACTTGTGGGATTCGAGGCTGCGTTAATACCTCATATAGATTCGTCTCCAAACCATCCTACTTCGTTTTGGAATCTCTACCACGTACCAGTTGTTAAAGTGGTTTTCGGTATTGGCAAAGAGTATTGCAATATCCGATCCAGTCACTTTAACAACCAAGTGCTTATTTCACACCTGGTCATTTTATATTTCAAATGGTTCATGCTTCATATCAAAATATCATATTCCTTTCAAAATCATATCACCTTGAAATCATATTTACTTTCGAAATCGTATCACTTACGAAATCATATCAACTTTTGAAATCATATTTATTTCCAAAAATCATAACCACAAAATAGGTTGAACCATCATACCAAAATATTCGCATTTAAAACCCATTAAATCTAAATCATAACAGTTCCAACTTAAACGGTTTAAATATTTTGAAAATAGTTTATATATTGAAATAGTTATAAATTGAAAATAGTTTATATTTATAATAGTTCATAGATTAAAATAGTATACATATTTAAAATAGTTTATATCTTAAAAGAGTTTTATATCGAAAATAGAATCAAGTTAGAATTGTTTCGTCCAATTTCACAAATCAATTCAAATCAACTTTAGTTTCAAAATTCAATTGAAATCAATCTCAGTTCAATAATTCTAATTAAAAGGTTCGGTTCAAAATCTCATTAAAACCATCTTTAATTTATATCGAGTTCAAATCCAGATTTGAACTACAAATTTAAACCACTTTCAATTCAATAGGTTTCGAAGTTAAATATTCAAACAATTTAGAATAACCCAATTTAATCAATTTCATTTATTTATTCAAAATTGAACTTCAATTTTTATTTAAATTTGAAAATATTCACTTATCATTTTTAATACCATTTAACTAAAATCTCATATTACAAACTTAAATCAAAAATAATAATTAAATATCTAACTTCAATTATATTCAATTCTAAAATATTCACCGAATCACTTTTTATAAGCATTCATAATAAAATCTCAAATTACAAATTTAAATCAATATTAATAATCAATTTCCATTATATTCAAATTTGAAAATATTTAATCATCTTAATCAAAATCAAGTTATCGAGTTATAAAATTATATCTTTAAAAACTCAAATCAATAAATTTCCAAATCAATTTTATTTAAATTCAATTCTTACATAAATTAAATTACGAATCAAATTTAATTTATCTTTCCAACCTTAATTTATTAAAGTTACTACAAAATCTATTTTTTTAAATATTGATATAATTTCAAATAAATACCTTAAAACATATTACATATATATACATATTAGTTAAATTAAATTATATTAAATTTTATTAAAAACCTTATTATTAAATTTTATTTTATATATTTTAAAAATAGTAAAATATAAGTAAAATCTTAAAATTTACATTTTCAAAACTAGACTTATAAATTTAAAATTTCCAAACGTATAATTTAAAAATCTAAACTTTTCGCATATATTAAAATAAAATATATTTTTTATATTTTAAAAAAATTCATATTTAATAAAACCTGTATATTTTCCTTTCAAAACTTTTGAAAATCATTTTTAAAAATAAACCAACGGTGTCCGTATATAAATTTTCATGTTATGGTCAAGTGATACGGATATTTATCATTTCAATCCATAATAATTAATATTTATGGATATATCACTTCAACCTGCAATTCCATAATTAAAAATCAATGAATATTGCTTGTGTTTATCATTTCAACCCATAATGATTTTTCCTCTAGTCTACAAGATCATTCGGGTATGTATCATTTCAACTCATAGGGAATTTTTAAACTAACAAGAAACTTGCAGAGTGAGAGCAAATATGATAATAATAACATACCGCATCAATAACCGGCATATATCATCAGTAATAAATTTAAATAACTTAAAAATTCAAATTTAACATCATATTTCAATCGTTACTTCATGTGAATTAAGTTTACTAAATATAAGAATGTTAATTGTTAGTGACTGCTCACCTTTCGAGGCTATGGAGACAATGATGGTGATGATGGTGACATGGACACGCACATAGATACGGACATGAGCAAAGCGAAAAGCTTCTGCGACCAATTTTGGATAGCGGTGAAACAAAAGAAGGGCACGATGAACTAGATTTGATGAAGATCAATTATACAAGTGAACTTATGTATATAAACTATATATATAATCATATTTTAAATTTAAACACATATTAGATTAAATATATATATATATTTCAAAAATCATTGTTTAAATTAAAAACACATATTAAAATTTAAAATAAAACTATTTCATTATACACGAAAACCAAAACTCATGTATACAATTATATATATATAAACTTACAGATCATACACATCATATATAAACTAATATATATACAAATAGATCATATATATATACATAACTTATACAAATATATATATATAAACAAATAGATTTGTATTGCTTATATAAACATGTATATATAGCCCACAGAATAGATATATAACTTATACAATATAAATAAATCATATAGAAACTTATGTAATTTATAAATATACGAACAAACATATATAAGTTTTGATATGGACAAACAGATCTTATACCTTATAAACATCTATATACATTATATACATACACTTTAAAATCAATATTTAATAACAAATATATATTGATTTTCAACAAATCAATTTATATGTACGAGCATGCATATATACCCTTTTTTCTTTCATTTAAAGGAACAGAAGACAGACTTCTCAAAGCAAAAGAAAAGATAGCAAACTGCAGACAAAGAAACATATATCAAATATACATGCAAGTATGGACTGTAATTTTATAAGAAAAGAAGGCTTACAACTTGACAGGAAGAAGGGACTTCGGTGGAGAGGTTTGTCTGGCGTGATGTGCTGGAAGTGCAAGGGCGGATGGTGTCAGATGGTGGAGGGATCTTGGTGAGGGCGCTGTTGCGAAGCTTGGCTGTCAAGGAAAAGGGAACGGCTGTGGTTTTTTTTTTTTTATGGAAGTGAGGTTGGCTAAGAAAGGTGATGGAGGGCGGATCTGGAGGCAAGGGCAGAGGCGGTCAATCAGGGTGTTGTGTTACGTGTGAGGAGCGGGTTTGGTGAGCAGGGTGGTGCGATTTCTGGCGGGAAGACGGACAGGCAGAGAGGTAATCATGGTGATTGGGGTTGGTGATGGCGGATGATTCAAGTGGCGGCTGAGGACGGAGGGGAGGAAGGCGGAACAAGGAAGAGATGGCAAACATATTTTGGGCTGGAGACACTATTCTCGGCTGTGGTGGAGATATGTTGTGGTTGTAGGATGGGTTGACATGGGTTAAGATGCGGCTACAGGGGTGGAGTGAGCGGCGGTTGCGGGTGACGGTACGATGAGACATAGGTGAGGAGAATGGGATGAGGCCAGAGGCGATCTGAGGGTTAGGCGGATAGTGGGGTTTGTTGCCATGGTGGAGATCGAGCTTAAAAATAAAGGGGGAGGAAGAATCGAAGAACAATGAACAGGCTACAGGAATAGTATATATGCAAACTGACATAATATAAAACTATATATATATATATATATATATATATATATATAATTTTCTTTTCGAACGGTACAAAGAAAATAGAGAAAGGAGAAGCAAGAAAGGAATGAACCAATATATTATATTAAACAAGTGGGATAGCAAAAGCCGAATGGATTTGGGTAAATATTAAAAGTCATTGCCTATTGATTTCTCCAGCAAACAAACGAAAGGACACAGAACCTAAAAGGCCCGAATGGATACCAATATGGCTAGCCGTTTCACGGACTTCATTACGTACCGCACACCGAAATGCACAAATGAATATACTATGGAGATCAACGTGACGAGATGAATAGAATGGTGCATAGGTATATGAGATACGACTATCCTATCAAAACTCAATTTCTGCTGCCAAAATGCTGCTAAAATGCCGAAAATAATATAAACGGAGCTAGAGCAGTCCAAATTTGACAAAACGAAATATGACTTCTCACTCAAAAAATGATTAAAATTTTGTTATATAAAAATATTCATATTGAAAAAACATTTTATTTCCATCTATTTTCAACTGTTTGAAACTTGAAATAGAAAATTACACAACAGAATTAACTTTCATATTTACCAATGAAAATCTGCCATTTGCTATGTTTAAATAGATGCATACCAAATACTAAAGTTTCATTGCTAAACTTAATTGTTAATTTTTCATGAAAATTCGGTTAGCTATATTATTAAAATCGTCAAAATTTCCAAGTCCTTACACATATACACTAGTGTACACAACTCATTCCAACAATTTTTGGTCAAGGAAAAGTCGAAAATTCGAAAAACGATTTTGGGTCACATTTTCGATTTTTCTACGGACTGCTTATTACTGTAAACCAAATTTTAAAACAACTTTAGGATCATTAGTTATTACTTAAAAGAGGTCTATTTGAGTTATAAAATACATTATTTAAATTTTTAGAAATATATTAAGTATTCAAGTACAAAGTGATTAAATTATGGGCGTTCACATAACTCATATAACTAAGGAGACAAATTCTCTATTGGATAGTTTTTCACTTCCAACGCTTCAACTCAAATCCAACTATAGTCTTTCGATGGATGCTATGTTATAATTTAACTATAAACAAAGTGGAGTGTCCACATTGAATTTCCACGGTATTCTCAAATCGAGGAAATTATGTAACATCATCACTTCAAGATTGTCTGTTTGACCTTAGTTATATTAACCTACAGAAAACTCTCGAGCGAGTCACTCCATAATTATCCAATAAAAATTAGTATGCAACCACTTGGTGCCCTCCATAGCCATGAGAAATGTACTATCCAACATTTGGAGAGGTTATGTACTCTAGTCCCAACGGACGAATCAATATTCTTTCTCGAAAAATCTTGACTAAGAATATTTAAAACAATATGTTGTTTTCATTATGATAAAATTCTCATGATTAAAACACTTTGTAATAACTATCACACAACATACCATTTAAGGATTTTCAATCTATATACTTTAAATTAATTACGTAATTATGCATACGAGAATATAACAAGTATATGATAGAAAGAAAATAACCTTTTATTTTGAATAAGGTTGGTCACAGAGTTAAATATATTTAAGAAATTACATAATTGTCCCTAGGCCATATCCATAACTCTATCAATACTAACTTCATACAATCGAGGAGACAAATTCTATATTGAATAATGTTTCACTTCCAATGCTTCAACCCATACCCAACTATAGTCATTTGACAAACGACGTGCCATGATTTAACTATAATCAAAGTGGAGTATCCATATTGAAGTTCAATGGTATTCTCAAGTTAAGAGAACCTGTGTAATATTATCAATTCGAGATTTTTTTTTGTTTGGTCTTAGTTATTATTAACTAACAAAAATCTCTCCAGTGAGTCATTCCATAGTTATCGAATGACGATCGATAGTAACCCTTGGTGCGCCAACACTATGAATAATATATTGGTCAACATTTGGAGAGCATCACGTATTCTAATCTCAACTGATGTATCGATATCCTTTCTCAAAACATCTTTACCAGGAATATTTTGATAGAGTTAGAGGTATGACCTAGGGGTAATTATGTAATTGCTACATATATCTAAATAATCAATTTTGTTCGAAATAAAAGGTGTTTTTTCTATTATATACTTGAATAATGTGTTATATTAATTAATTAATTTAAATAAAACTATATTTAATAGAAAATCCATAAATGGTTGTTTTGTGATAGCAGTTGCAATGCATTATAATCGTATGAAGTTAGTATGACAAACAATGGAAGTCAACTCAAAGTCAAAGTCTATAGCCAGAGCAGTTCTGTTAATAATAATTGTTATTATTGAGCCAAAGTCTTTATGTTTGGGCTATAGAGTTGAATATGGGTGATATTGAAATTTTAGCCAATACCAAATTCCATAAGTACAAATTGATATAGTTTTGATGAAGAGAATTGATATAAATAATTATCACTGCCAGCTAACGCTTAATAAAGTAAAATGGGATTTAGAAACGCTGAGTAAGCGATAAATTCGGCCATAATATGACACCACCTGCTGAGTGAAGTATGAATGTCAATATATGAATTGTGCAATATTAATGGCTCACCAAATTAACCCAAAGAGTCATACAACCAAAACATTAAATGCTCTTGTTACCACTCGATTTAATTAATTTATAATTATTATAAATTAATATTTATGAAATATTAGTTATAAATTCTATTTGATATATATTGAACAATACTGAATAGTGTGCATATAATAGTTATATAAACACTAATCGACATATAATATCAATATATGTTTAAATTGGGTTTAAATGCAACAAATATTATTTGTGCTTGAAAAAGTTTTGAGGCCTAAATTGGGACATGGTTTAGGCGGCTATATGACAGCAAATTGAGGCCGACCATATGCTGGTTTAGAGGGAGGAATTTTGAATTCAAAAGTAGAGAACTAGAGTGAGAAAATAAAGGATCTTGATCCTTATTTCACTCTCTCGCCCTCCTTTATTTATTCCCTCTAAAATTCACTTCTCTTGCGAAACTTTCACTCTATTCTTACTGCACTATTAGGTCGGCCATACATCCTCCAAATCTGTAAAATTCAAACATCAAAAATAAAATTAAAAGTCAATTTGGTCGTTGGTGGTAAAGCTATTCGAGAGCTAGCAACTTCTGGACTTGGTATTAGATTCAAGGATTTTCGTTCTTCATTCAACGTATACATGCTAGGCGTTGGTGAAAGGTATATATCTGATTTATTAATGCAAAATTTATTGATTATATCATATGTCTATAGTTAGTTATGATGAATCTGTATATCGATATGTTGTCACAATTAAAAGGTTAGGTCTATGTAGATTTAATAATAATAAACTATATATGAATGTTATCATATTGCTTATGGTCCAGTTTCTAAAAAAGCTTTTTTGAAATTAAATATAAATTTATAAATAATTTCATATTAGTTAAGAATTAATACACTAGAAACTATATATATATTATAATATATAAGATTTTTATTAAATCACATATGCTCTTGGATTTTAAAAAAAATACATATTTAACCAATATATTTTATTAATACATATATTATTTTTTATTTAAATTAGTACATGCGATCAGTAAAATAATATGTATATTTATAAATGATATAAAATATTTGTATAAAATATTATAAATGTACATTCTAAAAAAATATTTGGAATTTAAAAAATTATTTAATGGTTTTTCGTATTGAAATCAAGAAATATAACTATTAAATATTTAAAATCTAAAAAAATTAAAAATCTGGCCGAAAGAAATAATGATATTTATATAACTTTTAAATTAGTAATATATAAATGATAATATGTTTACAAAAATTTATTTATACATAAATATATATTATGTATACACATAGTTTTATACTAGCTTTAAAAAAATCTTATTATTTTTTAGATATATATTTATATATAATTTTATATGTTTATTCAAATCTATTTTGTGTATTAATATTCAAAATATTTTAAAATCTAATTATATTTTACATACACACACACATATATAAATTAGGAACTCTCTACAGGAAAGTTCCTCTCTTCTAACAATGGATAGAAGACCAGCAACAATTTTTTCAATTCTTTGGCTGCTATGTTTTTAAAAATTACAGGATAATCTCATGGAATATTGATGCACTCTGGGTTATTCAAAGAATACACTACTGCTATCTCTAAAAGAAAAAACTTTCTTGTTAACCCTAAAGCACCAAATCAATATAGTTCGAAATAGAAACTCTGGTCAATTATAAGCAACTGTATAAGATCTTAGTGACATAATAGAAAATGGTTTTTGGAAAGATCGAGATACAATGGATATTGCGATCGCTGATGAGAACACCAAAGTTGTACTCCAAATTGTGACTTGAAAACCATGAACCCTAATTTTCATATCGCAATATCAATTGGATTAGGAAATAGAGAAACAACGCTATCGGTTCTAGGTAGAGAAACGTATGGCGGTGCAGTTGATGGGTTGTATTTTGCAGATTTCGTCTAAAGTTTCAACGTTTACAACTTTCAAATGGAAAGGGTCTGGAAAGTTCGATTCTGAATGACAAGGTGTGGTACCTATGAGAACCTTGTAGATGATAATTTGAGAAACAGGAGACAATAATTGTGATGAAGACAAAATAACTTGGGCAAGAACTAAAGAAGATGTAAGTTCGAGAGCAAATGTAGTGACTAAGTCAACATTCATTGTGGGGACTCAAACTGCAACACTATTGAGACATCGCCGAAGGTGGTAGATTCGACGACTAAGGCAACGGAAAAGGCATCAAAACTGTATGCAATAATTAAGGCAGCCACTTTGGACATCGTGCAAGCAATTTAGGGAAGGCACGTGAAAGTAGTTACGGGTTATGTTGGGAAGAATTCACATGCACGGTGTATTGATTTATTCGAAAATTCAAGGTTATTGAAGATTACATGAGCCAGATATTTTTATATGAAATATTTAAATGCGCCCAGCACAACCGGTCCAAACTGCTGCAACTTACGTACATAAGTTCTACTTTGGAGATGATATGCGCTTATTTATAACAAGTTTTTATGTATGTTGCGCTTGCAACGAATGGAAATAGGGTGTTTGATTGGGGTATTTGAGCGGGGCATTTGAGTACGGAAGTTAAGTAAACAGGGAATACGTTTGTGGCTACGAATGAGGCATTTGAGCGGGGAATTTAAGTTGTGATTTTTAATTTAACCAACTTATAATTTATTAATTAATTATTATTTTTTTGATAATAATATGTGTCAATAATTTGTAAAAATAAATAAATAAATAAATTGAGAAATTATAAATTGCTCGGATTCAGTTCAAACCAAATCTATGATGTAATGCACTTTGATACGAACGCAACGCAAAAAACCGCGTCTTAAACGGACCTCAATTGCAAAAGTTATTAATTTTAGAAAGTTATAAAAATTTACTATTAACTAATTAACATCAAACGGGCCAATAAACGCAACAAATTTTTCCATTCGGCTAGTGGGCCATTTCTCATCTGAAGCGTCAGACGCATGGAAACAGGGAATTTTCTCTGAACGGAAGCTTGTGAACGGCACCTTAATATATGTGGCTATTTATTTAGTTGCTTTACATTGTTGTGTGTATAAGTTGGTGGTATGGTATCTATTGTAGTATATTTTAGTAGCAATAAATAACCCACTGTCAATACATACACACATGCACGCACGCACGCACACATACACGCACACATACACGTACACACACACACACACATATATATATAAGTGTATTATTTGAATACATATTATAATGGCCTGTATTTTATGTATCAAAAGATGGTAAGCTGTTTTTATTTTATTTATATGAGGTCATATGACTCTATAATTTTGAAACATGACTTATAGGGAGGTTTTACGCACCTATGAATTTTTTCGAATTTCTATGAGACCATTTTGACCAAGAAAATCTTTTTGGACTATAAATTTTGGTAAAAGTTGAATCAGGATCTTAAACTAGTTTCATTGCTTCAGAATGATGATTTCACATTCCACAGAGTGGTCATAATAGGAAAACTGACTTACTGTTAGGAAGTTACGCCTGTTTTTAAGTTTAAACAAGCTGCTGGCTAGTATTATTATGTAATTAATTAAGCCCATAAGTAGGCTCATTAGTCTAATTTGAGATTATTATAAATAGAAGGCTATGGGAGTTAAATTAAAAATTACCTCTTTCCTAAATCAGATATAAACTCCGATTGACCCTACTACATTCATCCAAAATGACACAAATTACTCTCTAAATTTACATTAATTAGAGAAAAGATCATCAATTAGAAGATAGAGGTCGTCATTTTGGTTGATTTGCATTGCTTTCTATTGCTGTCGACAATTGATTTAGGCAAGAATTGGTTGATTTTGGTAATTGGTGAGTGGTTTATGCCTTCTCACTGTCAAATGCATGTTTAAATGGTAGATTACATGTTTTAACATAATTTTTGGTCTTAAAACATTATTTAACTCTAATTACATGTTATCATATGCTTATAACCTAAATTGGTGGATCTTTGAAATGGTTTTCAAAAATGATTTAGCAATTCTCCTTATCCATATTCATATGTGCATGTAATGTGTAGATCGAGATTAGAATTGGTTTTTTTTCACATTCTTGTATATTGTTTGTATGAATGGATGTATATGCATGTTATTCCATGCTTGTATGTTGTGATTTGATGTTATTTGCTAGTATTTTGGATGCTTAGGAAGATAAGTTGGCGAATTTGGCAACTCAGAGGCAGAGTTGGTCGGAATTGGACAAAACTTGGAAGAGAGGCTCTGCAACACAAGAAGAACTTGCAAAATAATTTGCGCCTCAAATTTTGCTAAGGACTCAACTCGGCATCGAGTTGAAGAGTCGGTACCGAGTCATTTCCATTGCTTGTTTGGATCGATGACTTGGAGGATCCTTAGGTCTTGGCTAGCGGAGATGGACCAAGGCAAGTTTCAGAGGATTGGCTAAGTGTTGGGTATTATGCTGAATTGTTTCTAGAACTTGGAGTTGAATGCTTTAGATTGGGGCCGAGTTGTTTCAATGAATGGGTTGGGTCTAAAGCATCTAAGAAAGAAGTACTAGAGGTATCGAGTTGTTTTGGCGAATGTGAGGGGGTCAAGCTTGTACAAGGAGGAAGTAGTGGACTCTATAGATCATGTTGGAGTGTTGGCTCGTTCACTTGAGTATTAGATGGTGATGTAACAGCATGATAAAAGCTTTGTATCTTCTGTTCGTGACTTGTAAAGGGATTATATGCCAAGATGGCGACTCGATAAAGGAGGCAGCAGTAGAATGGGAAGATGAAGGATTCCGAATAATTGAAACTGGATTAAGGAAAGGAAGGGCTTGGATCCGAATGGAGCAAAGGAGGAATTGAATGTATGTGCTAAGGAATCATTGGTACTTGGAGCATTTTCTATTGTAGTCGAAGTAGGGGTATTATAAGTGGGTATGTCCATGGATCAATGGAGTGGACCTGAATACCCTAAACCAGTGGATTTGGTCTAGTGTCTAGCTTTGGACTACGAGACATGTGTCTAGCTTTAGGCTACGTGATACAAGAGTACACTGAAAACCAAGAATTCCACTAGTCCCTAGCAGTAAGGAAGCTACACGAGTTATTATATATTCAGGACACATTGTAACGATCCTGACTCGACCTTCAAAAATCGGCATCGAATACGACACTTGTATTCAAATGCCGCAGATCCAAATGTCGAACCTGGTTCGCCGGAGCTTATAACACATTAAGTACAACACAGCGGAAGAAAATGAAATGATACATTTGATATACAACATTGATACGATATCTGATACAACAGAAAACAATAGAGTGATAAAAAAGATATCAATACTATCAGGGATACAAGAAATAGCAGCGGAAAGGAAATGTCTTCAATGTCAAACTCCAAGAACTCCATCTTCAATCCAAAGCTAGCTCGAACCCTCATCACACTGCACAAAGATAAGCAAGGTCGGGTCGCGAATGCCGAAGTGTAGCAAATGCGATCCACAAATCCAAAAGGCTTCAAAGGCTATCGAATCTACACTTACTATAGACTATCTGGAAAACCCAACTCTAGACTGCCCGTATGGAAAATAGTAGGCACCCAGAGTTTAGGAAAGGAACAATAGACTCCAGGTCGGACATGGGACTGGTGTGAGTAAACAAAAACAGTTTTATCTTTAAAACAGACAACAGATTTTATAATTTGAAATCCGCAATGCTTTTGGAAAATGAAACTACCATAAGGCCTTCCGCCACACACACAATGCAAACGCAGAGTTGGAGTAGATTTCTCCTTATGATAGTCAAATATGCTTGATACGCGAAAGCCATTTGATATTATTATAAGTGCATAGTGCATAAAAACCATTTCGAAAGTATAATATAAATCCTAGCCAACATACGACCAGTATCGTATGCCAACTATGTTACCATGTCTAATAGCAGGTTACCGCCACATTCCATGGCAATTTATACAACTAAAACCGTACAGGGCGCGTATTGTTTTGATTGGATTTGCAACAAATGGTCAGGCTAAGAAACTTCCTATTGCCACATAGGAACGCCTCTGGCGGGACGCCCCGAGAACTTACCCGGCTCTCTGCTGACACAAGGCCGGCTACCCCCTTCCTGGGGAATAAAACCTAAGATATGCCACCCCTGGTCCTTTGGGACCTTTAACCGAGGACCCTCTACACCAACACATCACACAGTAATAAATATAATATACTACAGTGCCCACATGAGTAAGTATCTAGGATCCATACCATGATACTACCCTTTTCCAGAAGGAATGGTCATACCCTAGGGGAGCTACCCCTGAAACCTTGCCGCATCTTTCCTGTTTCGACCATTATCGGGTTGTGAGGCTCGATGAGGACTCGTCCACAAAGCTACGCTTTACACGAAAGCCATGCTCTGATCACAAATGATCAAAAAATGATCATCAATGTACAACAGCACTTAACATGCCACACTACCAAATTGGGAGTATATCGCTGATAACCTTCAACTACATAACCTCTGAGCTGGTACGTCTCAGAGAAGGGTGTTAACCTAAGAGAATAAATTCTTTGCCACAAACAGATATGTATTTGAAAGAAATCGGTTTTATATCTCAAAATGTAGTGTCAGACACACGACCATACAAGTCTGTTCTGGGCTCGAACAGAACCGAAGGCACTTCCGAAGATGCCCTTGCAAATCCAGGTATTCACGATCTCGATCGGACTTCCCATCACTTAGGGAATCTCTATATGGCGCGACTAAGTGCAGAGACAATCGACGGGTTGTCCTTTCGTTCTCGAAAATACCCAGTCTTCACCACCGGTCTTCAAATGTTATCCATAATGACGTATCATTATTCAAAATGGGTTATATGACACAGAGGTCCTCTCCCGGCTAAACCGAATAATGAGCGCAATATTTAAAAACATATGGATAATTGGGTTTCAGTTAAGTCACAACTTATTATCCAAAACCTTCCTTTAAATGGTTTAAAACAAATTACCATTTTAAATCTTTTAAAATAAAAGGATTCATTTCACAAAGTTTACCAATTTTCCACAAAGGTTCATCACGGCTTTCAAAATAATTTCATTTAAAATTGGATCAACTTATTCAACCTTTAAGTTAAAGATTTAATTCATGTCTTTTCAAACCATTTTCAATTCGAATCTTTTGTATAAAAGATATACCATTTAAAACTTTCTTCGATTTCAAAACAAGTTTTGATAATCATTCACATAAGTTAAAGCCATTTAAGTAAAAACTTAGGTTTAAATTTAAGTTCCCAAAACAATGCTTTTTAAATGTTTAAAACCCATATAAACATCTTTATAACTTGTATAATCTTTTTAAACCATAGTTTCCAAATTTTTGAATTCAATTCAAATATTGGATTCGAATTTAAATCAAATTATTTAAATTTCAAACTTTATTAAGTATTCAAAATAACTTTTATTTTTAAGAACACATTTTCAAAAGCTTTAAATTTCATTTCCAAAACGATTTTGGATTCAAAATTCAATTTTTTAAACTATTTCAAAAATCTGTGACTTAAGCAATGTCCACATGCAATCCATATTGTGTGTGTAAGGTGTGGTCTAGGGGTTTTATCCAATAGTGCAACAACATCAATCATCACAGAATCAATCGTATCAGATAATATGTAAATGTGTCGCAGATAAATAAATAAATAACACACAGCTTATTTCACATCACAGAATATTACAGTCTAGAGATAACAACCAATGCAAGGCAATACAATCATTCATAAGCAATCCAAGCATAAAATAATCATTTATAAACAGTATCAATTAATTGTTTAATCCTAAATTAATTCAATTTAATTTTCAATTAAATTAATTACTCATGAATTAATTACTTAATCCTAATTCATTAATTACAAATCATTTTATATAAATTAATTAATTAATTAATCGTTAATTATCCATCTAAATTAATTATCTTTAATTAATTAATCAGTTCTTAATTAATCACATTAATTAAATTAACTTTTAAGTTAATTACATTAATAATTAACCCTTATTTATAAATAAATCAACTTTAATTAATAATTAATCAACCCCTAATCATTAAATAATTAACCCCTAATTATTTGCTCTTAATTGATTAATGAGCCTCTAATTAATTACCATCTAATAAATTATTATTAATTAATTCAATTAATTAATTTCTCCTCAATTAATTATCATTCCTTAATCACCTTTATTAATTAATTAATCTTAAATCTAGTTAATCAACCTTGATTTATAAATAAATCGACCTTCTATCATTTTAATAATTAACCTTAAATTATTTAACCACCTTCTAATCACTTTCAATAAGTAATTATCCTTAGTTACTTTATTTAATTAACTACTCCTTAATTAAACACATTAAGTAATTATCTCTTAATTACTTGTTGATGATCCTTTAATAAATCAAGACTTTAATAAAGACTAAACCTTTATCTTATTAACTTTACTTAATCATCAATTAATCTTATTAATTTAATGCTTGAAAACAATGATATAAATCATTTGAAAACATTGATTAAGCAAATTCTTAATCACTTCTTCATTCAAACATTATCTTGTTATATTCTGGAATTTTTTTTTAAACTGTTATGCTTACATTCTTCGACACGAAGATGAACCCGAGAGAACCCATTCTTTCCACGAACCACATTCGAAATTACACGAGCTTGACTCCGAGAACTCGCGTCTTTCTTCTCTTTTCCCTTTCTTTTAGCTTAGTTTTGATTTGAGTAATAAAATTTGTTATTCAACCCATACTAATTGCCGAAGGAAAATCTCGAGCAAAACATCAGTTTTCTCGAGTTAATCCCGAGGCCATTCCTTCCTTCTTCGATTCGAAACTTCATGGTGATTCTCTGACAGGTGATTCTCTGACACGTGCACGTGCACACAAACTCAGGCGACTTCCAACCACCTTCTGTACCTCCAGCTAGTCACCGTCGACCAACTCCTACCAGGACAAACTCCAGAACCCTCGAACCACCATGAAATCGAAATTGAGAAACTCGATCACTATCCGGGAATCAACCCTGACCCCAAAAACCTCCTCGTCCGACCGACCCCGTTCACCAGAGATTCTGTTGCCTCGATACGAGCTACGTTACGAACCCGAGCTTCACTTCCCCTCACCCCGGTCCACTCCGGCTCCATGATGACGGTGCAATCGCCGAGAAACCCATGTCGAACAAACTTGACCCTTAAACCCTACTTTAAACTCAATAATCCCCTACGATCAATTGAAATTTTTTTTGTCATTACATCAGATTCCCGAGCCAACCCCTGTATTCCCCGTACCCAACTTCGAGTTTCATTCGAATTCTCCCTGCGAAAAATTTTCCTCTCCTACCTCTCTTTCTTTCTGTTATATTTTAAACTTATACACCGGTTACGCTCGCGAATACTCGAGTTAAATCACCATTTCCATGCGTGCTGCCCCGAGCTAACCATCGTCTTCCCCACCAACTCGAAACGCTGATACAACAAGGATGCACGTATACGTGCACAAGCGCGGTGCCCCTCGTCGATCAACGTTGATGCCACCGGCACGTCACCCATGACCATCCAAGCTAGTTCGAGCAACCCAAAAACCAAAATGCCCCATAATCGAAATCGAGCTGATAAATTTTTTGTTCATCCATTAATTTGTCAAATATCGATCAAATTGTGTTTTCTGTTCATCCATCAATTTCTCTCGGTTTTCCCAAATAAAAATCTTGATTCCATTTTTAAAATTCATAGTCTTCGGAGATAAATCAAATTATATACATAAAACATTAAATCATGAAAGTAGAATTCTTTGATATATTGAGTTTTCACCGTATATTTCATATTCCAGTTAATTACTTAAAGAAATTTTCTTGAAATTATTTTTAGAATTAGACTTGCATTCTTTCAATTATATTCTCTTTAAGAATCAAGGTCAAAAATTGATTCATTCAGAATCAAAATTTATCAAAGACTTACATTGTTTTTGAATAACAACATCAAATATTTATCACACACAATCAAAAACGTTAAATAAATTATAATTTATAATGGCGACTGGCGATTTGGAAATTGTGTTTGCTCCTCCGTAACCCCCCTTCCTTCATTTGCAGTTCGCCGCCCCTTTCCCCTTTCTCTCTCCTCTGTCTTTCCCTTCGCCCTTCTTTCTTTTCTCGCTTTTTGTTCCTGCTTTCGCGTTCAACTATTATGTCTTCAGATCTGCCTAGTGGATCTTGTGCGTTTGTGGGCGCTGCTCCTTCGAATTGCGTAGATGCTTTGCCTCTTGCTGAGTGTGTTTCCTCTATGCAAACGACTGGATTATTGTCCGACAACCCTTCTTTGGTCTCGAATACACCATCTTTGCTCGGCCCAATTCCTTATACGGGTAAGTCCTCCTTATCAGCGTTCTTAGCTGCTTCTCCCTCATCGGCTTGGACGTCTTTGAAGGTGCGTCTTCCGGAACTGTCTGGGTTGGAAGAAAGTGTTGTGTCACCTGTTGGTCTTGACTGTAAATTGGATAAAGTGGTGGCAATGGCTGATGTAAATGATAACGAATCATGCCAAACGTTGGTGTCTTCTGTTTGTGTGGTTGATGCTGGTAACAGTATTGTTACTGGATCGGGAGGTAATGCTAATACTGGGGCTATATTCGGTGGCACATCAACTGTTCGATGTTTTGACAATGTCAGTGTTCCCAAGCCTGTGGTTTCTCATGAACTGCATGTCCCTCCGCTGTCTCGGCCTGCTACTAGTTGGTCTTCTTTGTTTACCAAGCTACCATGTAACGCTGGTATTCACTCACCACGTCGTTTTGAAGTAGTTGAGAATGAGGGATTGATGGTTCCTCCGTTGGAAGTGATTGAGGCCGGAGTGACTTTTTGGAAAGACCATTTGGTTGGTTTCTTTCTTGATTCAAATCCTCCCTATCATGTAGTCAAGTCGAGGTGCAATATGGTTTGGAAGCCTAGAGGTGGTTTGTCAGTCCATTATGATAATGAAATGTTCTTTTTTAAATTTGCGCGTAGTGATGAAAGGCAACGAATTTTGGAAGCTGATCCTCTACTTATTGATGGTAAACCTTTCATAATCACAACGTGGAGTCCTTCTGTGGATCGTGCGAAGGAACAAGTTTTGTCTATTCCTGTCTGGGCCCATTTTTCTCATATTCCTTCTGTTCTCCAGCCTCTTATCGGGATTGACTGGCTAGCTGGCCTGGTTGGTAAGGTAATATGTTATGATACTAATACTGTGGCTAGAAAGAAGCTTGTTTATGCCAAAGCTCTTATTGAGATCACTCCTGACAAACCTTTGCCTATGGTATTAAAGGTCAAGCTTGATGAGAGCCATGTTGCTGAAGTCAGAGTTTGCTATAGTTGGAAACCTGAGATTTGTGATTCTTGTCAGTCCTTTGGTCATTGTGCTGTATCCTGTCCTGGTCTTGTTGTCCCCTTTTCTGGCCGGACGCCTCTTCCTCGTCCTCCTGTTCGTATGTGGGTTAGGAAGATTGCTGTTTCTCCTGATCATTTATCTGTTGCGCCTCTAGCTCCTGATATTGTCCCTCCTATTGTGGATCCACCTGCTGCCTTGTTGGATTGTGTTGCTCCTTCCGGGTCTGTGACGTTATCACTTCCAGCCTCTGATTCCCCTCCTTCTTCCCTGGAGGTGGATCCTTCTGCTTCCGCTTCTGATATCATTTCCTGGTTCTCGGATGAGCGTGCTTGGGTTCACTCTCCCTCTGATATGAGATATTCTCCTGAGAGGGACGTTTTCTATGCCTTTATTAGTGATTCTGGTGACGAGAGTAGATATCTTTTGTATCATATTGTGGGTGAAGGTTTGTGCCTCATTACGGATGGTGAGTTAGGGGAGGAGAACAAAAGTAAGTTTTATGATGTCACTTGGGATAGGAAATTTCTTTACTCGCCTGGTTCAGTTGGTTATGATCCTTTGTTGGCAACTCTTTTCGCTAGGTATTCGCATGTTATTGGACCTTCGACGGATGATGGACGACATTATTCTTCCTCTCCCGAGGAAGACTAGTTTATGTTGTATTAGTAGTTTAGGCTTTTTTGTCTAACTCCTGCTCTTTAATTTATTTTCTTTTCTATCCTTCTTAGTTGCTCTGTGCATGTGCAGAGCACCTGTTCTCCCATTTTTTATATACAGTGGCACGGCCCACTCTAAAGCCGGCTAGCTTTGCTAAAAAATAGTAGAGGGGGAGTTTGCTCACATTGTTTTTGAAGAACAGAGGAGAAGCTTTATGCCTGGAAATGACTTTGTTCGAAAAAGCTGGAACTACAAGACTTTGTTTGTTGTTGATTCAAGTTTATGATAATTTGTTTGATTCCAGGTTGCAACTGACCTTGAATTGATTTCCAGATGAATTACTTGCTTAAATCTCTCAATAACAAAAAATTCTAACTCAAAATTCTTCTGAAAGTATTTACTTACAGTTTTGTATTTTTTTTCCCTTTTTGAAATAGAGAAAACCCTGGACTACAAACTTGAAAACTTGATTGTTGATCTTTGCTTTGATTCCCCTTTTGCTTTCCAGATTGAAGCTTACTTCCAGGTTTCTTTTTTTCTTGGATTAAAAACAGATTTCTTTTTCTTTGCACTGGCTTTGGAAATGAGTTGTTTTCATTGTTTTCTAGGTTTTTTTGCTTGCTTGGTTTTTTTTTTTTTTGAATCTGTTTTGATTCTTATATTTCCAGTTTTTGTTCTCATCGGGTCTGAGCAAATTTTTTGAGAACGATAAAAGCACTTGACTTGTCTTTTCTCCTTTTGCATGTTTCCAAAGATTCAATTCAAAAGATATAGATTTTCTTGCCACTTGTAAGTCTATATGATTACTTATTAAACATTTGTCAAATATGTTTAAACCCTTTTGTTAAACTTATTTATAATTTGTCTTTAAATCCTTACTTCATTTTAATTTGTAAACATGATTCTATGTTTTAACTTTTGTTTAAATTAAATACTTATGTTTATTTTTTAAACATTTTAAATAGTATTTAAACATAACCTTATATTATATTTATTTTCAAGTATAAAAGAAAAGTAATTTAAAATTTGTAATTTATGAAAACATGCTTTATGCTTTTAGCCTTTTTATTAATTTATCTACATGTTATTTACATACACTTGTATTTATTTTATTTTTACAACTTTTAAAATCCATTACATCCAAATAACCTTATATTATTTTCTATTTATATTCCTTTTTATAACTATTTATACAACCATAAGAAAAAATGATTCATATCTATCTAACATTTTTTTATATATATTCAATCAAATTTGTGTTTAAATCATTAGTTAGTTTTATATTCACAAATTTTTATTTTCTTATATACATTAACCATGTTTATTTATATTTTATACAAGTAAAAATTCAAATCTTGTAATTATTGCTTTTATATATTTATATACAATTATATTCATTTTCAAAATGTTTATAATTGAATCCCAATCCAAAATACTATTTTACAACACATATTTTAATTTATTCTGGAATTTTCATATTTATTCCAAAATAAATCCAATTTTTTTTCTCAATATATTCATTTTAGTATTTTCACACCAACAATATTTATTATCAATATATTTATTAAATTTCAAATTTTAATTTCCAAATTGAAATTCATTTGTATAACTAAATGAACATACATCTTATAAAATATGAAGAGTTCAATTTTATTTTTATATTTCAAATGCAAATAAATCCTAAATAAATTCACAATTAAATCCAGAATTAAATTTGATTACCAATTTTTTTCAAAATTTAATTCTAAATATTAAATCAATTATCAAATTATTTTTTAGCTAAATTCAGGAATGTTACTGTTTCCCCCCTTAAGAAAATTTCGTCCTCGAAATTTACCAGGGAGACAACAAAGAATGGATAGATACACAAAGATAGAGAATCGACTCATAAATCAAGCCGATTATCTATTCTGTATTTGGCTTACCAAATCAGAATACCAATAATAGATACGAGAACAAACTCATTCGATACTATACAAGATGCTTGAGTCACCAGATCTATGAAATATACATGGGCATTGGTTAGTTCGAAGGGATAAGTAACCGTTCGTAGAATATATCGAGACCCAAACGATAGATAAATGGACTCAATTCAAGTTGAAACACCCCAAAGTATATATAATTTGTCCCTCTTCGGACTTTGATATTCATAAGAAATTACAATAGAATTTCAAATTTTGGTTTAATCGAAATCGTTTTATCGGTACAATTTATTCAACTTCATATTTTAGTTACCCAATTATTCCAATTTCAATTTCGCTAAAGATAAGAACGAAAAGCTGATAGAAATTGGACGAAGAGAAAACGAAATAGAGACTCATCTACACGATTCATAGGGCCACCATTACACCGAAGCTTCTTCCTTGCAACTGCCACGAAGCAATCAAAGAAGTTGGAAAGACGAATCAAAGGAGATTAATAAGAAAGATATTTCCACTGTCGCAGGGTTTGACCATTTGTACTGGTATTTCCTTTTCCCCTATCTCGTTCTCTTCTTGCACTCATACTTACTATTAGTGAATAGTAAGAGAATTTACTAAGGCATTCGAATGGATATCTTAGGGATTACTCATTCTAGGTTATACTGCACCCTATCTCTAATGAGTTACTCAATGTGTAATACTCCTGAGCTAAGGTTTCAACCTTCAGTTCTGATACCACTGTAACGATACTGACTCGACCTTCGAAAATCGACACCGAATACGACACTCGTATTCAAATGCCGCAGATCCAAACATCGAACCTGGTTCGTCGGAGCTTAAAATACATTAAGTACAACACAGCGGAAGAAAATGAAATAATACATTTGATATACAATATTGATACAATATCTGATACAACAGAATACAATAGAGTGATAAAAAAGATATCAATACTATCAGAGATACAAGAAATAGCAGCGGAAAGGAAATGTCTTCAATGTCAAACTCCAAGAACTCCATCTTCAATCCAAAGCTAGCTCGAACCCTCATCACACTGCACAAAGATAAGCAAGGTCGGGTCACGAATGCTGAAGTGTAGCAAATGCGATCCACAAATCCAAAAGGCTTCGAAGGCTATCGAATCTACACCTACTATAGATTTTCTGGAAAACCCAACTCTAGACTGCCCGTGTGGAAAATAGTGGGCACCCATAGTTTAGGAAAGGAACAATAAACTCCAGGTTAGTCATGGGACTGGTGTGAGCAAATAAAAACAGTTTTATCTTTAAAACAGACAACAGATTTTATAATTTGAAATCCGCAATGCTTTGGGAAAATGAAACTACTATAAGGCCTCCCACCACACACAAAATGCAAACGCAGAATTGGAGGAGATTTCTCCTTATGATAGTCAAATATGCTTGATACGCAAAAGCCATTTGATATTATTATTAGTGCATAAAAACCATTTAAAAAGTATAATATAAATCATAGCCAGCATACGACTAGTATCGTATGCCTACTATAGCTACCATATTCAATAGCAGGTTACCGCCACATTCCATGGCAGGTTATACAACTAAAACCGTACAGGGCGCGTATTGTTTTGATTGGATTTCCAACAAATGGTCAGGCTAAGGAACTTCCTATTGCCACATGGGAACGCCTCTGGCGGGACACCCCGAGAACCTACCCGGCTCTCTGCTGACACAAGGCCGGCTACCCCCTTCCCGGGGAATAAAACCTAAGATATGCCACCCGCGATCCTTTGGGACCTTTGACATAGGATCCTCTACACCAGCAACATCACACAGTAATAAATATATTATACTACAGTGCCCACATGAGTAAGTATCTGGGCTCCATACCATGGTACTACCCTTTTCCAGAAGGAATCGTCATACCCTAGGGGAGCTACCCCTGAAACCTTGCCGCATCTTTCCTGTTTCGACCATTACCGGGTTGTGAAGCTCGATGAGGACTCGTCCACAAAGCTACGCTTTACACGAAAGCCATGCTCTGATCACAAATAATCAACAAATGATCATCAATATACAGCAGCACTTAGCATGCCACACTACCAAATTAGAAGTTTATCGCTGATAACCTTCAACTACATAACCTCTGAGCTCGTACGTCTCAGAGAAGGGTGTTAAGCTAAGAGAATAAATTCTCCGCCACAAACAGATATGTATTTGAAAGAAATCGTCTTTATATCTCAAAGTGTAGTGTCAGACACATGACCATACAAGTCTGTTTCGGGCTCGAACAGAACCGAAGGCACTTCCGGAGAAGCCCTTGCAAATCCGGGTATTCACGATACCGATCGGACTTCCCATCACTTAGGGAATCTCTAAACCGGCACGACTCAGTGTAGAGAAAATCGACGGGTTGTCCTTTCGTTCTCGAAAATACCCGGTCTTCACCATCAGTCTTCAAATGCTATCCATAATGACGTATCATTATTCAAAATGGGTTATATGACACAAAGGTCCTCTCACGGCTAAACCGAATAATGAGCGCAATATTTAAAAACATATGGATAATTGGGTTTCAGTTAAGTCACAACTTACTATCCAAAACCTTTCTTTAAATGGTTTAAAACAAATTACCATTTTAAATCTTTTAAAATAAAAAGATTCATTTCACAAAGTTTACCAATTTTCCACAAAGGTTCATCACGGCTTTCAAAATAATTTCATTTCAAATTGGATCAACTTATTCAACCTTTAAGTTAAAGATTTAATTCATGGCTTTTCAAACCATTTTCAATTCGAATCTTTTATATAAAAGATATACCAATTTAAAACTTTCTTGGATTTCAAAACAAGGTTTGATAATCTTTCACATAATTTAAAGCCATTTAAGTAAAAACTTGGGTTCAAATTTAAGTTCCCAAAACAATGCTTTTTAAATGTTTAAAACCCGTATAAACATCTTTATAACTTGTATAATCTTTTTAAACCATAGTTTCCAATTTTTTGAATTCAATTCAAATATTGGATTCGAATTTAAATCAAATTATTTAAATTTCAAACTTTATTAAGTTATTCAAAATAACTTTTATTTTTTAGGACTCATTTTCAAAAGCTTTAAATTTTAATTTCAAAACTATTTTGGATTCAAAATTCAATTTTTAAAACTATTTCAAAAATCTGTGACTTAACCAATTTCCACGTGCAATCCATATTGTGTGTGTAAGGTGTGGTCTAGGGGTTTTACCCAATAGTGCAACAGCATCAATCATCACAGATTCAATCGTATCAATATCGATAGGCGGTACGTTCCAATAACGCTTACCGTTAATTCACAGATTCACATATAATATGTAAATATGTCGCAGATAAATAAATAAATAACACACAGCTTATTTCACATTACAGAATATTACAGTCTAGAGATAACAACCAATGCAAGGCAATACAATCATTCATAAGCAATCCAAGCATACAATAATCATTTATATACAGTATCAATTAATTGTCTAATCCTAAATTAATTCAATTTAATTTTCAATTAAATTAATTACTCATGAATTAATTACTTAATTCTAATTCATTAATAACAAATCATTTTAATAAATTAATGAATAAATTAATCGTTAATTATCCATCTAAATTAATTATCTTTAATTAATTAATCAGTTCTTAATTAATCACATTAATTAAATTAACTTTTAAGTTAATTACATTAATAATTAACCCTTATTTATAAATAAATCAACTTTAATTAATAATTAATCAATCCCTAATCATTAAATAATTAACCCATAATTATTTGCTCTTAATTGATTAATGAACCTTTAATTAATTACCATCTAATAAATTATTATTAATTAATTCAATTAATTAATTTCTCCTCAATTAATTATCATTCCTTATTCACCTTTATTAATTAATTAATCTTAAATCAACAATTAATCAACCTTGATTTATAAATAAATCAACCTTTTATCATTTTAATAATTAACCTTAAATTATTTAACCACCTTCTAACCACTTTCAATAAGTAATTATCCTTAATTACTTTCTTTAATTAACTACTCCTTAATTAAACACATTAAGTAATTATCTCTTAATTACTTGTTGATGATCCTTTAATCAATCAAGACTTTAATAAAGACCAAACCTTTATCTTAATAACTTTACTTAATCATCAATTAATCTTATTAATTTAATGCTTGAAAACAATGATATAAATCATTTGAAAACATTGATTAAGCAAATTCTTAATCACTTCTTCATTCAAACATTATCTTGTTATATTTTAGAAATCTTTTTTTTTAAACTGTTGTGCTTACATTCTTCGATACGAAGATGAACCTGAGAGAACCCATTCTTTCCCCGAGCCACATTCGAAATTACACGAGCCTGACTCCGAGAACTCGCGTCCTTCTTCTCTTTTCCCTTTCTTTTAGCTTAGTTTTGATTTGAGTTATAAAATTTGTTATTCAACCCATACTAACTGCCGAAGGAAAATCCCGAGTAAAACATCAGTTTTCTCGAGTTAATCCCGAGGCCATTCCTTCCTTCTTCGATTCGAAACTTCACGGCGATTCTCTAACACGTTCACGTGCACACGAACTCAGGCGGCTTCCAACCACCTTCTGTACCTCCAGCTAGTCACCGTCGACCAACTCCTACCAGGCCAAACTCCAGAATCCTCGAACCACCATGAAATCGAAATTGAGCAACTCGATCACTATCAGGGAATCAACCCAGACACCAAAAACCTCCTCGTCCGACCAACCCCGTTCACTGGAGATTCTGCTGCCTCGATACGAGCTATGTCACGAACCCGAGCTTCACTTCCCCTCACCCCAGTCCACTCTGGCTCCATGATGATGGCACAATCGCCGAGAAACCCATGTCGAACAAACTTGACCCTTAAACCCTACTTTAAACTCGTTAATCCCCTATGATCAATTGCAATTTTTTTTTGTCATTACATCAGATTCCCGAGCCCATTCACGTTTTACCCGAGCCAACCCCTGTTTTCCCCGTACCCAACTTCGAGTTTCATTCGAATCCTGCCCGCGAAAAATTTCCCTCTCCTGCCTCTTTTTCTTTCAGTTATATTTTAAACTTATACACCGGTTACGCTCGCGAATACTCGAGTTAAATCACCATTTCCATGCGTGCTGCCCGAGCTAACCATCATCTTCCCCACCAACTCGAAACGCTGATACAACAAGGATGCACGTATACGAGCACAAACGCGGCGCCCCTCGTCGATCCACGTTGATGCCATCGGCACGTCACCCATGACCATCCAAGCTAGTTCGAGCAACCCAAAAACCAAAATCGCCCCATAATCGAAATCGAGCTATTCTCGATTTCCTGGAATCGAAACACAACCCCTACAATCACCTCGCATGCGCAACTCCGACCACCATAGCATCGCCACCTTCGGCCACGTCTTCGACAACCCCCAAGCGAACACCTCCCTGAGTATCATCGAACTCGATCCACCACTGACTCCTCACGAGCACGAGAACCAAGCCGACCAAAAACTTCACGTTAAACCCTAAATTCGTCTCGACCCAAAAATTTTTGCAATAAATAGTTTTTTTAACATTTTTCCCATAATCTATACTCCTCCTCTACCTCTAGAAACAATTCCAAGATTTTACAATTACGCGATTGTCAGAAATCGATCAAATTGTGTTTTCTGTTCATCCATCAATTTCTCTCTGTTTTCCCAAATAAAAATCTTGATTCCATTTTTAAAATTCATAGTTTTCGGAGATAAATCAAATTATATACATAAAACATTAAATCATGAAAGCAGAATTCTTTGATATATTGAGTTTTCACCGTATATTTCATCTTCCAATTAATTACTTAAAGAAAATTTCTTGAAATTGTTTTTAGAACTAGACTTGCATTCTTTCAATTATTTTCTCTTTAAGAATCAAGGTCAAAAATTGATTCATTTAGAGGATCTGGATTTGTCTATGAGTTTGGGCCTGTTGTTTAACAGAGAAGACATATATATGTATATCTTTAGTAAACATAGGCATTTGCATCTATATATATAGACATCAATTATATCCATGCAACAAATCTCAGTCACAAACATCAAATATTTATCACACACAATCAAAATAGTAGAGGGGGAGTTTGCTCACATTGTTTTTGAAGAACATCGGAGAAGCTTTATGCCTGGAATGATTTTGTTTGAACAAGCTGGAACTGCAAGCCTTTGTTTGTTGTTGATTCAAGTTTTTGATAATTTGTTTGATTCCAGGTTGCAACTGAGCTTGAATTGATTTCCAGATGAATTACTTGCTTAAATATCTCAACAACAAAAATTCTAACTCAAAATTCTTCTGAAAGTATTTACTTACAGTTTTGTATTTTTTTCCCCGTTTTGAAACAGAGAAAACCCTGGACTGCAAACTTGAAAACTTGATTGCTGATCTTTGCTTTGATTCCCCTTTTGCTTTCCAGATTGAAGCTTACTTCCAGGTTTCTTTTTTTTTCTTGGATTAAAGACAGATTACTTTTTCTTTGCACTGGCTATGGAAATGAGTTGTTTTCATTGTTTTGCAGGCTTTTTTTGCTTGCTTGATTTTTTTTTTTGAATCTGTTTTGATTCTTATATTTCCAGTTTTTGTTCTCATCAGGTCTGAGCAAATTTTTTGAGAAAGATAAAAGCACTTGACTTGTCTTTTCTCCTTTGCATGTCTCCAAAGATTCAATTCAAAAGAAATAGATTTTCTTGCCACTTGTAAGTCTATATGATTACTTATTAAACATTTGTCAAATGTGTTTAACCCTTTTATTAAACTTATTTATAATTTGTCTTTAAATCCTTACTTCATTTTTAATTTGTAAACATGTTTCTATGTTTTAACTTTTGTTTAAATTAAATACTTATGTTTATCTTTTAAACATTTTAAATAGTATTTAAACATAACCTTATATTATATTTATTTTCAAGTATAAAAGAAAAGTAATTTAAAAATTTTAATTTATGAAAACATGCTTTATGCTTTTAGACTTTTTATTAATTATCTACATGTTATTTACATACACTTGTATTTATTTTATTTTTACAACTTTTAAAATCCATTACATCCAAATAACCTTATATTATTTTCTATTTATATTCCTTTTTATAACTATTTATACAACCATAAGAAAAAATGATTCATATCTACCTAACATATTTTTTTTACATTTATATTTAAATATATTCAATCAAATTTGTGTTTAGATCATTAGTTAGTTTTATATTCACAAATTTTTATTTTCTTATATACATTAACTATGTTTATTTATATTTTGTACAAGTAAAAATTCAAATCTTGTACTTATTGCTTTTATATATTTATATACAACTATATTCATTTTCAAAATGTTTATAATTGAATGCCAATCCAAAATACTATTTTATAACACATATTTTTAATTTATTCTGGAATTTTCATATCTATTCCAAAATAAATCCAATTTGTTTTTCTCAATATATTCATTTTAGTATTTTCACACCAACAATATTTATTATCAATATATTTATTAAATTTCAAATTTTAATTTCCAAATTAAAATTCATTTGTATAACTAAATGAACATATATCTTATAAAATATGAAGAGTTCAGTTTTATTTTTATATTTCAAATGCAAATAAATCCTAAGTAAATTCACAACTAAATCCAGAATTACATTTGATTACCAATTTTCTTCAAAATTTAATTCTAAATATTAAATCAATTATCAAATTATTTTTTAGCTAAATTCAGGAATGTTACACACATGGGGTGATAGTGGGGATTGCTTTAGTTGCTTTCTAAGCCACCACTTGAAGATATCATTGGGAGCAGGTATTAGAGATAGGAATACACGGAGAGATAATATCCTTATTTTGAGTAGTGCCTTAATGTTATTTGTAGAGCAACATATTATGATGTTATGTGCTAACTCTTTGATTGTAGGGACATGTCAAGTATGATTGTGTACCTATGTTCCTTACTATATTTGTCTGCATAGTATTTTGAGATTCATTTAATGCTTACACCATACTATTGTCTGACCCAAGGTTTTATGCTTTATTTCCTATTATCTTGGTACTCTTAAATGAGTAGACTAGATAACAGGTCTAGGTGATGTAGTAGCTTTACAGTGGAGGAGTTAGTTGAAGCTATCTCATATTATATACTTATATGGATTTCTATGCATATTCCACTATGCGGTATTGGGAGGCCATAGCAGTGACTGCTTATTTCTTGTTATGAGACAATTGTTGGGTTTATTTCTGTTGTATAAACTTTACTACATTTGTATATAACTCTGTGTATCTATGTTCTAGTGATTTCTTCATATAGTTATTACTGGCTCTTTTGTTATATCTGTAATATTATATTTTATCCATGCGCTATGAGATATTCAACAGGTTATATGCTATATTTGTTTCATTCTCAACTCTAATGATCGTCCAATATCGACCGGGCATGGCTACAACGCACTGTTTTGATAACATTGGTGTCGGTGGTATAGGGCGGTCGTCACTTTTGGTATCAAAGCTTTGGTTATACGATTAACCAAAGTTGATATCGGGATCCATTAGAGATAGGGAGGAGTTAACACCTTAGACTAGATCTAAAATGTATATATACGATAGAGTTCATATTTGCTATATATTTTAGTTTTCAAATCTATATAGAAATATATTATATAGTATAAGTCGATGCACACGAGCACCATAGACATGGTTTTCTTTATGAGAGACTGATCATTCTGGCTACAGATTAAGAATGAGCCGGCATACAAGAAATACTATGAGGAATTCTACTTCAGGAGTTGGGGAAGGAGCAGGGTTAGGAGCTGCAACATCTAACTTTCAAGCAATGTTGATTGCTATTATGGCAACTATGATGAGGAATATTCAGGCTACTTGAGATGACCCACTTTCTTACCCAAAAAAAAAATTATTTTTTTATATGCCCCCCTTCTTTTTTCAGTGGTCATCTATTCAAGAGAACATCTCTTCCAGTTTCTCTTCTTTCCAGGATCTTCCAATCAATATAAAAGTATTGTTATACTTAAATTATTTTGAACACTCATACATGAAAGCATGTGTGAATAATATCTTGTGTTTAAATCAGAGTAAAGGAGTTTTGGGAACCAAAGGAATTTGCTTTGGAATTCCCTGTGTGGTTCCCCCCCCCCCCCCCATAGCAAAGTAATTTCTAAAAATGGTTTTTCTGTCTTACTTGAATTCATACAAGTTTCTAATTTAAAATTTTCTAGTCTTAGCATTTTCTTACTCTCCTATGATTTCAAATTTTTTTTTTATATATATACTATACTTATTGCCTGTGCTTGTGTATACATGTGATCTGTGCAGGTGTATATCTTTGCAAATTACAAGTACTCATTATTCATTATTGCCAAAATAACTGAATCTTCCATAGCCTATGGGTTATTAAACTTTAATTATTTAAAGATGGTTGAATCCAGGCTTGATAAAGTGGTCAGGTTAGCCTTACTGTTCCTATATGCTTTTATGCACATACTATAATGTTTTCTGGGTTTTGTTTTTGTGCAATTTTATACTTCTGTTTAACAAACTTCTTCTTCTTCTTATGACCTGAATTCCTCACATAGACTACTGAATTATTACTTTTCCTTTCAGTTTCATACATGGCTGGCATCTCAGATTTTTAGATTTTCCAGTTAAATCATTTTATAAGCTAATAAAAGAAGCTTCAATACTCAGCAAACATTTTTTTTTTCAAAAGCAACATATAAGTTCTGACTGAAACACACAATTAAATCCAGTTCTTACAAACAAAAGACAACACCACTTTCTTTCTAAATAATTTGAACAACATAACATGTCATACATTTGGCTTAAACTTCTATTTTTAATATCAGAAAGCATGTAACTAATGCATCCCAATTCTTAGCAGCCAACACATCCAGAGCTAGATCATTGAAGTGCTTATTTACCTGCACAGTCACCATGGTCTGCCTCATAGTTTTATGAGACACCCAATGGTGAATAAACACACAAAGGGTCAGACAAAATTGTCTGGTATGAGCAATCTACTGAAATCATATCATGATTCTAGATTTTTATTTATTTATTGGTTGAGTATTCTTCATGAACAAAAGGTAGTTTCAGTGTCCTTTCTGTGTTATTTCTGTGAGACCATTTCTTCATATCAATGCAAACTGGTTAGATGTGATTCAAGCAATCCAATTCAGGAAAACAATCATAAGATTCAACAAATATACATCCAATACAAACTCAAATACAACCATCAAATCACTTTTCAAATTTTCCTTTTACTAGCCATCCAGGTTGTACCCAACCCCACTTGACATTACTCCTATTGTTTTTCATACAATATCAGTTTAAGATCTGTAACTACATTCTCTTATTTAATACACACATTTCCTGGGACCAATCTCTGTTAACCCAGCACACTCAGGCCCCTGGGTATCAACATACCATGTGTGAGCTTGCAATATTTCCCTTGCCAAGCCATCTTTTGTAGCCCAAAGATCTTTAATCCTTAGTTATTTTACTAAGTGTTATTCCTTCTTTTCTTAATTATGCTAATCCCCTCTGTGGATCCCATTTCAATCAGAGAAAAATAAATAATGCAACCATCAAGCATGAACTCAAGGAATAATGGATCATATTCCTATAAACATAGATTTAATTACACAAACCAGCATATATTCTCAATACACACATTTTCAGATCATGGGTCTAAGTAGATCATGTTCATAAATATATGGTCATACATAGTTCTCTTTTTTTTCTTTCTGTTGCATCCATTTGCCTTTGGTTTAATCAGATACTCACAGATTCATGAGATCTGGCTAAACCATAAGCCTTTAATCAAATCTGGATTCATTTGTAAATATGGAAGTTCATCACATGTACAACATTGCACTTCTATATTTCATATTTTCCTTTTTTTTTCATCATGGGACATAAGCAACAACAATTCCATGCTGCAGTCCCATTTTTTCCCAATTTCAGACCATAGATTTACAACATAATTACTGAGATCTTAAATAAATATTTATATGCAGAAAAACCCATAAGGGAAAACATTTCATTTCAAGGTTAACCCATACACAAATGATCATTTAAACAGAAGACCCACAAACCATATTTTCTGGGTATCAATATGAAGAGTTAAACACCTAACAGATCAGCAATACCAAGATAAACACAAATTATATAAATAAAATATAACACTATTTAGGCTGCCTTGATTTTTAGGACTTAATGCCAGGTTTCCAGTGAGATTACTCACCTCACTTTCTTCCTTAATCCTTCTTTTTCCTTTAATCTTCTATTTCTTCTTATCCCTAATGGTCAGTGTTCCTCATTTCCTCTGGCTTGTATTTCCATTGCTATGTATATATATTTTTTTCTGTTTTTAAAAATAATGACAGATCTTACTATCCCTTAAGCCCTCTTATACCAGACCCTGATTGCCACTAGGGTTTTAAAATTTTACTTAATGTCAATTTTACCCTGCCACTATGACCAGCCTCTGATTCTATTTCAGGAGAAAATGGGTAAGTGGTCCTTGTTCCTACTAACAGAAATTATTCCTTATTACCCCGGTCATCTTATTTGCATGATCTATGATTTTTTTTTTAAAAAAAAACTAAGGAAATTGCTAAAAGTAGATAAAGTATTTATTCATCAACTCATACCATTTGCATGCAATTCCTAATATTCTTCTTTTTCTTCCAGCCTGTATTTATTTAAAATACATGTATACTGTATATATTTCTATCCTTGCCTAAACCTTGATTTTTTTTTCTTTTTTACTCTTTCTAAATATTCACCATCATCTGCATGTATTTACTCCAGCCTATCTATCTTTATTTCCTTTACACTAACTTGTTTTAAAGATATAACCATATCTGCAATAACTATGTTTACTTACCTATTTATTTATAATTTATTCATTCCAACTCACAAATTAATTACTGCCTATATCATTTTACAGAAAATTATGTGTATGTGTGTGTTCCATCTTGCATACACATTAATACTTACACAATGCATTTGTAGTCAATTTATTATATATATTTTTAGGCAACAAAATTTTAAACAAGCATAACTAAATTAAATTATAAAACTTGTCCATAAAATTGCTTCATAAAAAAAATCAGGGTTATCACATACACCCTTCCTTTTAGGAATTGTGTCTCACAATTCTTTTCATACTTAGATTAAGCATTATCAATCCAGAAATGCAATCATTTTCAAACCAAACGGTCAAAAATTTAATACATACTTAATCAAAACATCTATCAGTATATATATAACTTACCTTTCACTCAATCAAACAATTGTGGATAATCATTTCTGATTTTTTCTTCCACCTCCCATGTGCAATCATTTGAGTCAAGACTCCATTGCACTTTTACCAATTTTATTTCTTTGTTTCTCAATTTCTTGATCTCCTTTGCAACTATGCCTACAGGCTTCTTCTCATATACCATTCTGGGGTCAATCTGCACGTTCTCAGGGGATTTTAAAATTGTTCCTTCATCATGAACCCATCTTCTTAATTGAGATACATGAAAAACATCATGTATTGCTCTCATTTCCTCGGGCAATTCTAATTTATAGGCTACATTTCCAATTCTTTCTAGAATTTTATATGGTCCTATATACCTTGGAATCAACTTTCCTTGTTTTCCAAATCTCAAAATCTTTTTCATGGGTGATATCTTAATAAATACATAATTTCCCACATCATACTGCACTTCTTTCCTCTTCTGATCTGCTATTTCTTTTGCCTATCTTGGGCAGAAGCAATTCTTTTTCTAATCAAAGCTATCTTTTCAGAAATTTCTTTTACATTTTCTGGTCCTAAGACCACCTTCTCCCCTGATTCAATCCAACTTGAAGGTGATAAACATGGTCTACCATAGAGTGCTTCAAAGGGTGCCATGCCTATACTACTGTGATAGCTGTTGTTATATGCAAATTCTGCCAGAAATATGTGATCTTCCCAACTTCCTCCCCAATCCAATATACATGCTCTCAACATGTCTTCAAGTAATTTATTCACAATTTCTGTTTGACCATCAGATTGAGGGTGATATGCTGTGCTCAAGCATAAATCAGTCCCCATTGCCTTATGAAAACTTTGCCAAAATTTTGAAGTGAAGATGGTATCTCTATCACTCACTATAGTCTTTGGTATTCCATGCAATCTAACTACTTCCTTAATAAATAATTGAGCCAATGTGCATGCATTCCTTTCTGATTTTACTGGTATGAAATGAGCTGATTTAGTTAGCCTATCTACTACAACCCAAATACTATCATTTCCCTTCCTAGTTTTGGGCAAACCATCAATGAAATCCATTGATATCTCCTCCCATTTCCACTGTGGTATTTGTAAAGGTTGAAGCATTCCTGAAGGTCTTTGGTATTCAGCTTTTACCTGTTGACAAACCATGCATTTAGACACATATAATGCCACTGCCCTTTTCATACCACTCCACCAATAATTTCTCTTGAGGTTATGATACATTCGGGTGCTTCCTGGGTGTATGGTATACTTGCTTTTGTGATAAGCATCCAAAATTTCTTGCTTCAATTCTTCAATAGCAGGAACACATATTCTTTTTCCTTTCTCCAAATGGCCTTGCTTATTCAATTGAAATCCTTCCACTGCCTCACCATTTAGTATCTGAGTTTTCTTCTCAAGTAAAAATGGATCTTGATCTTGTAGCTTTACAATTTTATTTTTCAATTCTGATCCCAAAGTAACAAAACTTAACTTTCCTATTTCTTCCCTCTCACTGCATATGTTCATATTCTCCACACTGTCCCTTTCCACCTCTGAATCAATCAGTAATGATAAAGTACTAAATTCTTCTATCATCAATCTAGCTATTTTGGCATGTTGTCTACTTAAAGCATCTTCCGCTTTATTAGCTTTGCCAGGTGTATACAATATTTCAAAATCATATGAGGCTAAGAGTTCAATCCATCTTTGCTGCCTCATGTTCAATTCTTTTTGTGAAAACAAATATTTGAGTGACTTATGTTCTGTGTATACTTCAAATTTAGCCCCTAACAAATAATGTCTCCATAACTTAAGAGCATACACTATAGCAGCCAATTCAAGATCATGTGTAGCATACTTTATCTCACTGGGCTTCAACTGTCTAGAGGCATATGCTATCACTTGATGTTGTTGCATCAACACTGCCCCAAGTCCCTGACCACTTGCATCAGTATATATCACCAAATTATCATTTCCTTCAGGCACCTTTAATATTGGGGCTTGTACTAGTGCTTCTTTTAACCTCTCAAAGGCTTTCTCACATTTCTCAGTCCAAACATAGGCCTGATTCTTTCTAGTTAATCTAGTCAATGGAATTGAAATTTTTGCAAAATCCTTTATAAACCTTCTATAATACCCAACCATTCCCATAAATGACCTGATCTCTGTGACACTAGTAGGCCTTTTCCATGCTTGCACTGCCATCACCTTATTGGGGTCTACTGATATGCCTTTTTTTGATATCACATGACCTAAAAAGCTTACTTCATTTTGCCAAAAAGTACACTTTGAAAATTTTGCTTTCAAATTTTCCTGTCTTAATTTCTGTAATACTATATGCAAATGATTCTCATGCTCTTCTACTGTCTTAGAATAAATTAGTATATCATCAATAAATATCAATACAAATTTATCTAAGTATTTTCTAAAAATTCTATTCATCAAATCAACAAAGTAAGAGGGAGCATTTGTCAAACCAAAGGGCATCACTAAAAATTCATAAAGTCCATGCCTAGTATTAAAAGCTGTGTACTTAATGCTTTCCTCATCTACTTTCATTTGATGAAACCCTGAAGCCAAATGAAGTCTAGAGAATATTTTTGCACCACTCAATTGATCAAAGAGATCATCAATTCTTGGTAAGGGGTATTTGTTTTTAACTGTGATTTTATTTAACTCTCTATAATCAATACATAATCTAAAAGATCCATCCTGCTTCTTAACAAAAACTACTGGTGCTCCCCATGATGAGCTACTAGGCCGGATAAAGCCTTTTTCTTCAAGTTCAACCAGTTGCTTTTTCAACTCTATTAATTCCTTAGGCCCCATTCTAGTTGGTCTTTTAACTATTGGGTTTGCTCCTGGAATAAGTTTAATAGAAAACTCCACTGGTCTATGATTGTCAACCCCCTTTACTTCACCAAACACATCAGCATATTGATTTACTATAGGGATTTCTTCTATTGCAGGCATGTGCTTTTCACTAGACAAAGTATTAAGGGTGGCTATGTTCCTATTCTTATTCACTTCACAAAGAACAACTACTCTTTTCCCATCAGAAGTTCTCAAAGATATAGTAGAAGTTTCCATGTTTATAACAGCCCTATATTTTCTTAACCAATCAACCCCTAAAATAACTCCTATACCTGGGTATTTCAATACATATAGGTCTGCACTAAACATATATCCCCCTATATTCAATTCTAGTTGCATACACATCATACCCAAAATACAGGAATTTCCTAAAGGACTTTTAATAAGTAATGGCTTATCAACAATCATACAATTCAATTTTAGTTGTTGTACAATATCATGAGAAATTAAGGAGTGTGTAGCCCCAGTATCATACACTACTACAAAAGGTATGGAGTGAATAAGCAAAGTACCTTCAACTTGGCCATGCTTCTCCACATTTGGTCCCTTAGTTGCTTTGCTTTTCACCTCCAAAGTAATCATTTTTCCTTGCTTAAACTCTGGGCAGTTCCTCCTTATGTGGCCTTCCTTTCCACACTGGTGACATTTAAAGGATGCTGGTTTAGGATTTGTACACCTATTTTTCATGTGTCCCTCTTGTCCACAATTATAGCAAGTGATTTTTTTCTTAACTTCAGCAGTTTTGATCTCCTCTGGTTTCTTAGTGGAAGCTACATCTGTTTTCTTTTTGTCATAAGGGTGAAACTTTCCCTTTCCCTTCTTATTTTGGTTATTTTTAAATGCTCTGAAATTTTCTCTGGCTTTATCATGTTGTTCAAAGCTCAAAGCCAGATCCAAAACTTGATCAAAGGTCCTGTCCTTATATGGTAGCATAGCTCTACTAATGTGGGCATTCAGTCCTTGGATATATCTGCCATTTTTAGCTTCTCTAGTTGTGATAAGCACTGCACCATATTTTGCTAGTGATTCAAACTTCTGTGTATATTCTGTTATACTCATAGTTCCCTGTCTTAGTTTGATAAATTCTTCTAGCAAAGATTCTTTAGCTGATGCAGGTACAAATCTCCCTTCCAACATCTCTTTGAACTGGTTCCATGTCACCTCCCCTTCAGGTCTTCCAGCTATAATAACTTCCCACCAATCCAAAGCTGCTCCTCTCAGTTGTCTAGATGCTATTAACCTCTTCTTCTGGTCTTCAACTTGCATATCAGCAAATATTCTATCCAAAATTCTGAGCCAATTTTGAACTCCCATAATTCCTTCTGTTCCATCAAAAGTCTTGCCTCCAAGATTGGTAAAGGTCTTGAGAAGTTTGGAAAGCTCTTCGTGTGGATTTTCTTGCCTGTTACCTACTCCATCTCTTATGGCTCTCATAAAGTCTTGCATATTCATCATAGGTGGTTCACTTGGTCCTACATCTGGTTGTCTAGGTCTCACCATAGTCTATGGATACAATACTTGAGTTAGTCCATTATTTATTCCTTTATAAGTTAACCTATTCTAGCTTATTGCCATTTAATCATAACAGATATTATATCAGTATAAAACAAAGCATTCAAGACAGTCAATACTTTCATACATTCAAAACAAACAAGTTCATCTAAGATTTTTGCTATGTTATTTGACAACATAGCTCTGATACCAAATTGAGATGACCCACTTTCTTACCCAAAAAATTTTTATTTTTTTTTTATAAGCCCCCCTTCTTTTTTCAGTGGTCATCTATTCAAGAGAACATCTCTTCCAGTTTCTCTTCTTTCCAGGATCTTCCAATCAATATAAAAATATTGTTATACTTAAATTATTTTGAACACTCATACATGAAAGCATGTGTGAATAATATCTTGTGTTTAAATCAGAGTAAAGGAGTTTTGGGAACCAAAGGAATTTGCTTTGGAATTCCCTATGTGGTTCCCCCCCCCCCCCATAGCAAAGTAATTTCTAAAAATGGTTTTTCTGTCTTACTTGAATTCATACAAGTTTCTAATTTAAAATTTTCTAGTCTTAGCATTTTCTTAATCTCCTATGATTTCAAATTTTTTTTTTTTATTTACTATACTTATTGCCTGTGCTTGTGTATACATGTGATCTGTGCAGGTGTATATCTTTGCAAATTACAAGTACTCATTATTCATTATTGCCAAAATAACTGAATCTTCCATAGCCTATGGGTTATTAAACTTTAATTATTTAAAGATGGTTGAATCCAGGCTTGATAAAGTGGTCAGGTTAGCCTTACTGTTCCTATATGCTTTTATGCACATACTATAATGTTTTCTGGGTTTTGTTTTTGTGTAATTTTATACTTCTGTTTAACAAACTTCTTCTTCTTCTTATGACCTGAATTCCTCACATAGACTACTGAATTATTACTTTTCCTTTCAGTTTCATACATGGCTGGCATTTCAGATTTTTAGATTTCCCAGTTAAATCATTTTATAAGCTAATAAAAGAAGCTTTAATACTCAGCAAACATTTTTTTTCAAAAGCAACATATAAGTTCTGACTGAAACACACAATTAAATCCAGTTCTTACAAACAAAAGACAACACCACTTTCTTTCTAAATAATTTGAACAACATAACATGTCATACATTTGGCTTAAACTTCTATTTTTAATATCAGAAAGCATGTAACTAATGCATCCCAATTCTTAGCAGCCAACACATCCAGAGCTAGATCATTGAAGTGCTTATTTACCTGCACAGTCACCATGGTCTGCCTCATAGTTTTATGAGACACCCAATGGTGAATAAACACACAAAGGGTCAGACAAAATTGTCTGGTATGAGCAATCTACTGAAATCATATCATGATTCTAGATTTTTATTTATTTATTGGTTGAGTATTCTTCATGAACAAAAGGTAGTTTCAGTGTCCTTTCTGTGTCATTTCTGTGAGACCATTTCTTCATATCAATGCAAACTGGTTAGATGTGATTCAAGCAATCCAATTCAGGAAAACAATCATAAGATTCAACAAATATACATCCAATACAAACTCAAATACAACCATCAAATCACTTTTCAAATTTTCCTTTTACTAGCCATCCAGGTTGTACCCAACCCCACTTGACATTACTCCTATTGTTTTTCATACAATATCAGTTTAAGATCTGTAACTACATTCTCTTATTTAATACACACATTTCCTGGGACCAGTCTCTGTTAACCCAGCACACTCAGGCCCCTGGGTATCAACATACCATGTGTGAGCTTGCAATATTTCCCTTGCCAAGCCATCTTTTGTAGCCCAAAGATCTTTAATCCTTAGTTATTTTACTAAGTGTTATTCCTTCTTTTCTTAATTATGCTAATCCCCTCTGTGGATCCCATTTCAATCAGAGAAAAATAAATAATGCAACCATCAAGCATGAACTCAAGGAATAATGGATCATATTCCTATAAACATAGATTTAATTACACAAACCAGCATATATTCTCAATACACACATTTTCAGATCATGGGTCTAAGTAGATCATGTTCATAAATATATGGTCATACATAGTTCTCTTTTTTATTCTTTCTGTTGCATCCATTTGCCTTTGGTTTAATCAAATACTCACAGATTCATGAGATCTGGCTAAACCATAAGCCTTTAATCAAATCTGGATTCATTTGTAAATATGGAAGTTCAGCACATGTACAACATTGCACTTCTATATTTCATATTTTCCTTCTTCTTTTTTCATCATGGGACATAAGCAACAACAATTCCATGCTGCAGTCCCATTTTTTCCCAATTTCAGACCATAGATTTACAACATAATTACTGAGATCTTAAATAAATATTTATATGCAGAAAAACCCATAAGGGAAAACATTTCATTTCAAGGTTAACCCATACACAAATGATCATTTAAACGGAAGACCCACAAACCATATTTTCTGGTTATCAATATGAAGAGTTAAACACCTAACAGATCAGCAATACCAAGATAAACACAAATTATATAAATAAAATATAACACTATTTAGGCTGCCTTGATTTTTAGGACTTAATGCCAGGTTTCCAGTGAGATTACTCATCTCACTTTCTTCCTTAATCCTTCTTTTTCCTTTAATCTTCTATTTCTTCTTATCCCTAATGGTCAGTGTTCCTCATTTCCTCTGGCTTGTATTTCCATTGCTATGTATATATTTTTTTTTCTGTTTTTTAAAATAATGACAGATCTTACTATCCCTTAAGCCCTCTTATACCAGACCCTGATTGCCACTAGGGTTTTAAAATTTTACTTAATGTCAATTTTACCCTGCCACTATGACCAGCCTCTGATTCTATTTCAGGAGAAAATGGGTAAGTGGTCCTTGTTCCTACTAACAGAAATTATTCCTTATTACCCCGGTCATCTTATTTGCATGATCTATGATTTTTTTTTTTTAAACTAAGGAAATTGCTAAAAGTAGATAAAGTATTTATTCATCAACTCATACCATTTGCATGTAATTCCTAATATTCTTCTTTTTCTTCCAGCCTGTATTTATTTAAAATACATGTATACTGTATATATTTCTATCCTTGCCTAAACCTTGATTTTTTTTTCTTTTTTACTCTTTCTAAATATTCACCATCATCTTCATGTATTTACTCCAGCCTATCTATCTTTATTTCCTTTACACTAACTTGTTTTAAAGATATAACCATATCCGCAATAACTATGTTTACTTACCTATTTATTTATAATTTATTCATTCCAACTCACAAATTAATTACTGCCTATATCATTTTACAGAAAATTATGTGTATGTGTGTGTTCCATCTTGCATACACATTAATACTTACACAATGCATTTGTAGTCAATTTATTATATTATTTTTTTAGGCACAAAATTTTAAACAAGCATAACTAAATTAAATTATAAAACTTGTCCATAAAATTGCTTCATAAAAAAAATCAGGGTTATCACACTACTGCTCCTAGTGTGGTTGTTGGAGGAGGTGCCCCCATGCGAGCGCTTAAGGCTGATTTCGCCAAATTGAGCAAAGACTATTCTACTTTAAGAGGAAAACCATTTCATGTAACGGATTCAGTCATAGAAGTGCATGATTGGTTGGATACCTACGAGCGTATTTTTAGTGATATGGAAGTGGATGATGCTATGAAGAGGAAATCGACCTCTAGATAACTTTAACAATGAGCTATCAACTGGTGGGATGCCATTACTATTGCTACTCTAGAAAATCAGCTTACCACTGACTAGTTCAAAGTATGTATTGAAGAGAAGGTTATTCTGACTGCTCAAAAGTTAGTACTGTTTAGGAAGTTCGTTGGTCTTAAGTAAGGAGAGGTATCAGTTTCTGAGTATGTTGCAGGATTTGATGCTTTATCAAAGTATGGGACATCATTCATCGACACTCCATTGAGAAAGAATGAGAAGTACATCACTGGTTTGGATAAATATCTTGGAGAAGCTAGTGGACCAGACAAATGAGCCATTCTAGAAGCTTGTTGGGAAAGCTCTCCATCATGAGAATCTGTATCCAGAGGCTAGAATGGCTATTGTCATTTCTGCTAAGAAGGAAGAGCCAGAACCGCAACAAGACAGTGGAAGCAGGAAAAATTAGAACGAAAAGTGGAAGTTGTCTCAATGAAAAAATAGCTAGAAGAAAGCTAAGTAGGAACCTATTTACTATGAGTACATGGAGAAGGGCCACTTGATTAAGGATTTCTAAGTGAGTGAGAAGAAGAAATGTAACAATTGTGACAAGCCTGGGCATTTGAAGAAGCATTGCCCGAAACCGGGATAAGCCGGTTGTGAAAGCATATGCTTTGGACGTTGTTCTAACTTCGTCGAGTGCTCCCTCGACGAAGGAGAAGGGAAAAGGAGCCGTTATTCAAGGTATGCTTTCCATTAAAGATGTTTCCATTCATATTTTGTTTGATACCAGAGCTTCACATTCATTTATATCCAGTGACCGAGGACACAAATTAGTATCGAGACCTGAGATAGTAGATGACCTTTGATTGTGACAAACCCTATTGGAGGCTCTATTAGTGTATGGTTTATCGTGGCCTAGTGTTATCGAGTCATGGTGCTTTTTTGTTTGTGAGTGCTTTATCATGAATTTTGTTGGGTTCGAAATTATCTTGGGAATGGACTGGCTTAGGAAATATGCGGTAATAGTGGATTGCGAGAAGCTATTGGTGATAATATGAGATATGGAAGGGCGAACGGTGGTGATTGGCTACCTACCAGAGAATGAGGTGATGGTTAGATTTCCATATTCGCTTGAAGTTCCACATGAGGGGTTTCCATCTATACATATCGTTAGAGAGTATCCAAATGTTTTTCAAGAAGTGAAAAGGTTATCGTCGCATTAAGAGATTAAGTTTCGGATAGACTTAGTGAAGGAAGCCAAACCTATAGTTATGCCTTTAAGGAGTATAGACCCAGAGAGCAGAACGAATTAAAGGTGCAAGTGAATGACCAATTAAGGAGAGGGTTCATTCGAAGGAGTATATCTGAGTGGAGTGCACTTGTAGTATTCACGAATAAAGCGGATGACTCTTTGAAGTTGTGAATGGATTATCATGAGCTATATAAAGTGATGAAGAAGAACAATTACCCACTCCCACGTATTAATGACTTGTTTGATCAGCTTCATGTGTGAAGGTGTTCTACCAAATGGATTTGGCAATGAAATTTCACCAACTTAGAGCAGCAATGAAGGGTGTGCCTATTACTTTGTTTCGTACGCCATCAGGTTCTTATGAGTGGTTAGTAGATGTCGTTCGGGTTGACCAATGCTCCAACATACTTTGTGGATCTCATAAATCAAGTTTTCAGAGACCAGTTGAACAAGTTTGTGCTTGTGTTTGTAGATGATAATATGATAATTCTAGAATTGAAGAGGAGCACAAGACACACATGAGGATTGTTTTAGCTGTGTTGAGAAAGCACAAAATGAGAGCGAAGTTCTCTAAGTATCACTTCTGGAGAAAAAAAAGTGTGGTATTTGGATCACGTCATTTCTGGGTAGGGTATAATAGTGGATACTATGAAGATGGCAGCGATCCAAGATTGGAACTAGCCCAAGAATGCTATGGACATGAGGAGTTTTCTAGGATTGTCAAGGTACTATAGGCATTTTATCATAGACTTCTCAAAGATAGCAGCACCGTTGACCAATTTAATGAAGAATAATCAGACTTTTGTTTAGGATGTGAAGTATGAGCATGCATTTGTGAGTCTAAAAGAGAGGTTGATGAGTGCACCGGCATTGACCATTCCAAGTGGGAATAAGGATTTGATGGCATATAGAAATTGCTATGGTACTGGATTGGGTGTAGTATAGATGTAGGAAGGAAAATTTATTGCATATGCTAGTCAACAGCTAAACTCGCATGAAAGGAATTATCCGACTAATGATTTGGAATTGGCAAAAATAGTGTTTACTTAAAGATGTGGAGGCATAATCTGCTAAGAGAAAGGTTTTGAGATATTACGGACCATAAATCCTTGAAGTACCTTTTCTCTCAAAGGGATCTCAACCTTCGTCAGCAACGGTTGTTAGAGTTTTTAGCCTTCTATGATTTTAGCATTTCCTATACACCAGGAAAAGGGAATGCAGTCGCCGACGCATTGAGTAGAAGACATGCTAGTTTGGGAACAATGATCTTGGAATGGAAGCAGATTAAGTACATTGTTGGATATGATTTCAAGCCTAATTGCGATCTGGAACTAGAGATGTTGGAAAGCTTGTCGATTAGACCTACTCTAATAGGAAGGATCGATGCTAGTCAAAAGCGAGATGCTAGCTGGTGGAGATCATAACGAAGATAGTAGAAGGAGTAGAGTCTAAGGATACGAAGTAATACAAACTCGATTGAAAAGGTTGGTTCCGTCAGGATGGAAGATGGTTTGTTCCCGATATTGATGGATTGCGAGATGAAGTGCTATGAGAATGCCACCATCTAGGTTGACGTTATATCCTAGAGGTAATAAGATGTACTGGGACATGAAGTAGACCTAATATTGGGAAGGTATGAAGAAGGATATTGGGACATTCATCTCGAAGTGTATGAACTGCCAATTGGTAAAGGTAGAGAAAAAGAAACCTAATGGATTATTGCAACCGCTAGAAGTTCCTAAGTGGAAATGGGAGCAAGTATAGATGGATTTTATTGATGGACCTTCGAGGGATCGAGCAGGGTACGATAGCACTTTGGTTGTGGTTGATCGGTTGACCAAGAGCGCTAGATTTATACCCATCAAATCAAGTAGAATGGCATCCAAGCTGATAGAGTTGTATGTTAAATGGATAATATGATTTCATAATGTGCCAAAGAGCATTGTGAGCGACCAAGGCCCATTGTTCACCAGTGGGTTTTGGAAGAGCTTACAAGAGGCGTTAGGGACTGAGTTGCATCTTAGTACAGGTTAGCACCCACAAAAGGATGGGCAGACTGAAAGAATAAATCATATATTGGAATATCTCTTGCGAGCATGCATTATTGATTTTGACGATCATGGGATGACCATCTACATCTGGTGGAGTTTGCATACAACAATAGTTATCAGTCGAGTATTGGTATGGCTCCTTATGAAGCATTATATGGTCGATCATGTAACGCTTCTTCATGTTGGTGGAAAGCAGATGAGAAACTGATACTTAGGCCAGATATGATTAGAGAAATTTTAGAAAATATTATGATCATTAGGCAATGAATGAAAGCTACTAAGGATCGACAGAAGTGCTATGCTGATAAAAGACATATAGATTTGGAATTTTTTGTTGGGTATTATGGTTTTTCTGAAGCTATCTCCCTTAAATAATATTGTTCAATTTGGTAATAGGGGAAGTTGGCACCAAGGTTGTAGGTCCTTTTTCAATAGTATAAAGGATTAGGAAGCTAGCATATAGGGTCGATCTACCTCAAAATATGGCGGGTGGCACAACGGCTTTCATGTATTCTATCTATGAAAATTTATGCATGACTCAGATGTGACAATTACACCAGATCAACTTGAAGATATTGAGGTAGAAGCAAAAGTTTTGAGATCTCATAGGCTGGTTCATATTGTCGGGCAAGATACGAAACAGTTTAAGAGAAAGTCGGTGAAGCAAGTAAAGGTATAATAGAGCGGAAGTGATGACCAATGTATGTCGAAAACTGGGGAGAGCATGAGGACTACGTGTCTGGATCTCTTTGAATGGTAAGATCCTTCACTTATCATATCTACTTTCACCATTATATATCGCATTTTATAGGTTAGTATTCTACATGCTAGGGTAGGATCACTTACTCTATTGACTACATGAGTGCTTGTCTGATATGGTTGATGGTTGCATATGATTGTTGGGCATGCGGAGTAGTTATGGTTGCTTATAATTTTATTGGTTTAGGGATTTCGGGTGAGAAATTCCTAAAGGGGGAAGAATGTAATGACCCGTATTTTATGTATCGGAGGATTGTAAAATATTTTTATATTTATATTAGGTCATATGATTCTATAATTTTGGATGACTCTAGGGACATTTTACACACCCATGACTTGTTTAGAATTTCTATATGACCATTTTGACATTTTAAATCTTATTTGGGCAAACTTTTGATAAGAGTCAAAATTAGAATCTCAGACCAGTTCCATTGCTTTAGGATGATGGTTTTCCACTTCGTAAAGTGGTCATGATAGGAAAATGGACTTATGATTAGAAAGTTATGCTTGTTTTAAGTTTGTACAGCTACTAACCAGTATCAGTGTATAATTAATTAAGCCCATAAGTAGGTCCATTAGTCTAATTTGAGATTATTATAAATAGAAGGATGTAGGAGTCAAATTAAAACTTTTCCCTCTTTTCCAAATCAGATCTAAACCCCCATTAACCCTAGATTCATCCAAAATCACACGGGTTACTCTAAATACATTAATTAGAGAGAAGATCATCAATTAGAAGATAGAGATCAACATTTCGATTGATTTTCGTTGCTTTTTATTGCTGTTCACATTGGATCTAGGCGAGAATTGGTTGATTTTGGTAATTGGTGAGTGGTTCATGCTTTCTCACTATTATATGCATGTTTATATGGTAGAATTATATATTTTAAAATGATTTTTGGCCTTAATACCTTTTTTAACTTTAATTACATGTTATTTATGCTTATAGCCTAAATTGGTGAATCTTTGAAATGGTTTTCAAAAAAGATTTAGTAATTTTCCTTATTCATAATCATATGTGAATGTAATATGTAGATCTAGATTGAGATTGGTTTGTTTATCACATTCTTGTGTATTGCTTGTATTAATGGATGTATATGCATGTTATTTTATGCTTGTATGTTGTGCTTTGATGTCGTTTGGTGTGTTTTGAATGCTTAGGAAGATAGGTTGGCGAATTTAGCAATTCGAAGGCAAAGTTGGTTGGAATTGGACGGAATTTGGAGGAGAGGATCTGGAATATGAGAGGAGCTTGTAGAATAATTCGTGCCTCAAAATTTGCTTTGGACTCAACTCGGCATAGAGTTAAAGAGTCAATACCGAGTCATTTCCATTGCTCAATTGGGTCGACGACTTTGGGGATCCTTAGGTGTTGGCTAGTGGAGATAGACCAAGGCAAGTTTTAGAGGATTGGCTGAGCATTGGGTATTATACCGAGTTATTTCTAGAACTTAGAGTTGAATGCTTTGGATTGCAGGCTGAGTTGTTCTGATGAATGGGTCGGGTTCGAAAGCACGTAATAAAGAAGTACGAGAGGCACGGTAATTTACTTAGCCAAAATTGGCTAAGTAAATGACTCGGTGCCAAGTCAAATGACACGGTGCCGAGTCGACACCGAGTTGTTTTGGTGATTGTGTATGGTCAGGCTTGTACAAGGAGGAAGCAGAGGACTCTGTAGGTCATGCTGAAGGTGTTGGCTCGTTTGCTTGAGTCATGATAAAAGCTTTGTATCTTCGGCTTGTGACTCATGAAGGGAGTAGGTGCCGAAGAGGCGGCTCGATACAGGAGGAAGCCATGTAATGGAAACGTGAAGGGTTCCGACTAGTGGAAACTGGGTTAAGAAAATGAAGGACTCGGAACTGAATGGAGCAATGGAGGGTTCGGATGTATATGCTAAGGAATTGCTGATACTCGGAGTGTTTTCTGTTGTACTCGAAGTAGAGGTATTATAAGTGGGAATGTCTATGAATCAGTGGAGTGGATCTGAATACCCTAGACAAGTGGTTTTGGGTCTAATATCCAGCTTTGAACTACAAGACATGTATCTAGCTTTGGGCTACATGATACGAGAGTATATTGAAAACTAGGATTTTCATTAGTCCCTAGTAGTAAGGAGGCCATACAAGTTATCATATATTTAGGGCGCATGGGGTGATAGTGGGGATCGCTTGATGGTTGCTATGGTTACTTTAGTTGCTTTCTAGGATATCACTTGGAGATATCATTGGGAGTAGGTATTGGAGATAGGAATACTTGGAGAGCTAATATTCTTATTTTGAGTAGAGTACCTTTATGTTATTTGTAGAGTAGCATATTATGATGTTATGTGCTAACTCTTTGATTGTAGGAGCATGTCATGTATGATTTATGTATCTCTGTTATTTGCTATATTTTGCTTCATAGTGTTTTGAGATTCATTTATCGCTCAAACCAGACGGTTGTCTGACCTAAGGTTTTATGTTTTGTTTTGTATTATCTTAGGTACTCTTAAATGAGTAAACTAGATAACAGGTCTAAGTGACGTGGTAGTTGTGCAGAGGACGAGCTGGATGGAGCTATCTCATATTATATACTTATATGGATTTCTATGCTTATTCCGTTATGCAGCACTGGGGAGCCTTAGCAGTGACTGCTTATTTTCTTGTTATGAGATAGTTGTCGGGTTTATTTCTATTGTATTAACTCTACTACATTTGTATATAACTTCATGATCTATGTTCTGATGATTTGTTCATATATTATTACTATCTCCCATGTTATATCTATGATATTATATTTTATCCATGCACTGTGAGATATTCGACAAGTTATATACTGTATTTGTTTCATTTTCAACCCTGATGATCGCGTTATATCGACCGAGCATGGATACACACACACACACACACACACACACACATTTGGACAACATATTTGTATATATGAAGGGCTAACATGTCCGTTGCGGTATAAATTCCAACATTTATATACAGGTATGTCAAATCATATACACTCTATAACGTTGCACATGCACATAAACACATATGTGTACATGATACATATATACATACATAGATATATATATATATATTATAAACCAAACAAAATAAAACATTATTTATAAATTAAATATTGATTTTATTTAAAATAAAAATTAAATATAATATTGACTTTATTTAAAAGAAAATTTTGGAAAAGTTCTAAATAAATTTTGACCATATTGGTCCATTAAAGATCCCAAAAGGTTAAAAAAATAGAATTTACCCATTTACCCCGGTGCATTCTGGCCTAGTTCCAACATGTTTAATATAATATGTTATTTTATTTTCATGATAATTTTTTCATGATTACAACTCCTTATAATTATTATCACATAACATATCATTTAAGAATTTCATATTTTAATGGGCTTGGAATTTAATTTTTTAATTATTGCAATATAACAAAATATATAATAGGAATCAAATTCCTTTACTACAAACAAGATTAATTATCAAGTTAGATATATCTAATAAATTACATAATTGCCCCTAAGGCATATCACTAGCTCTTTCGCAAATCACTTAATTGCCTCTAGGGCACACACCTTTAACTCTATCATGGAACTCGATAGTCAATTCTATCTTGATCATCTTCTCGTTTAGTACTTTGTTGGCTTGGTGGAGCGATTTTGAGTTTGGATTGAATCGTTTCGATCAGCAAGAGTTTTTTCTTTACAGAGTTGACATCAACAATTTCGATCGGCTTTAGTTTGTGCCACGTTAACATTACGACTGGAGAGTCGAATAAGAGATTTTTGACTGGCATGGGTCGATCTTGATCAATTTGGGAATCATTTTTACCATCTTCAAATTCAACTCAAGCAGCATTAACACTTCGAGTGCTATAGAGTTGAGAATTTGAGTAGGTTGAATAATGTGAGTGGCCTATGCTTTAGCTGAATTTCGGTCATCTCCACCGTTTTGTAAGTCATGTTCATTCTAGTTTGCACTGGAGCTCAACAGTGTTGTTCTAATAGTCTACATGCAGTCCAACATTCAATGTTTCCAACAAATCTTGCAGTAAAGTGCTTTGTTTGACTTACTTTCTAGTCGTCATTTCAAGCATAACTTATATCTGTACTTATAGGCTTTAAATATCAAAATTAATCTTTATGGAAATCGGATTTGACGTTTAAATCGGTTTAGAAAAGGTCTATATCAAAAAAAGTCAAATTTGACCAAGTTATTTCTAGCATTAGAGTCAAAATTCGCCTTGCGGGGTTGAACTCGGGTACTCTTTGTGTTTGGCTCAGGTTAAAGTTCTGTAATGCCCCGATGAGCTTCGATCGCTTGCATCATCATTTTGAGCACTACAACAAGGGTCGAAATGCTATGAAGAAGGTTGGTCGAAATGTAATCTTTAACCGCTCTAGGGTCGAGTTTGAGCGGTATTGCTTCGAGGATTGACTTAAGACGAGTAGTTGTGCACTTTTGATTGGTTTCAAGAAAATATTCAATTACTTTGGTCGAATTTCGGGTCGACTTGGGTATGCAAAGTCTTGATTTTTTAGTGTTTTCTCAACATTTCAATGACGTCTTGAAATGATTCTAAAGAACAACTTTGATCTTCATGCACGTCTTGAAATGATTCTAGAGAACATCTTTCATCTTCATGCAATTCTTTAATCTATTTTGATAGCCTTTTTCTTGATTTTTCTCGAATAAAAAAACAAGTATATTTACACCATTGCTTCGAGCAGCTCTACGGATCAACAAAGAGGGATCATCACCTTAACCATATAAATGGACTATTATCTTAAATTAGTCCAATTCAAAGGTGTGGAATAATATTTCAGAAAATTATTGTCAAAGACAAAATTTCTCAGCATTTTAACCTCAAGAACATACCTTCAGTATTTTAGCATGAAGGACAACTTTTTTTAGGTATCATTTTTTAATTATTTACAGCAGTTTTTAGGTATCGGTTTGTAGTTATCGGTAGCAGTTTTTAAGCATCAGTTTTTAGTTTAGTAGCAATTTTGAAAGAATGTTTGTCCTTATAAATAATTTTGGAAGAATGTTTGTCCTTATGAATATATTTTAGGAGAATATTTGTGCTTGTGGTTAAAATATTGAGGTCGTGTCCTTGAGGCATAAATACAAATTTTTGTTCTTTAAAATATTATACTAGCAATTTGAAATCTCACTAGTATAACATCATTTCTTTTTTACATCAAGTGGACGAAAGGCCTATTCATGTTTTTAGCAAGTTCGCAAACTGATCCCAAAATTATAACATGTTTGTCAAAGTGGGACTGCTGTAACCCTAGGAAATAGAAACCTTTAAATATTTGATTTGGCTTAAAATATAAGAACTATTTGCCTTGGAAAATGGAGAGATTTGAAAATGGTTTTAATATATAAAATTATAAATTAAATAAGATTCTTAAAAATAATAAAATACACGCAGACAGGTTTGTCAACGTATAATTTGAGATGCGGATAGAGTCGTACTTACATCTGAATACGAAATCATTTTCGAATATCAAAAATCCATACTCGCGAATATAGACGGATATCGGATAGTTTTCTGATCCACTAGCAATTGATAAGTCAAGAAAAATAAATAGAAAATTCAAGTCAAATTATTATTTTTTCAATTCCCTTAATTGTAAAAGTAGGAAAAATAGACAAATATGATAATAATAAATGGTTTTGCGCAGTTAACATGTATTAATAGTTAACACTTACAATGTAAACCATTAACATAATATAATAATAAACACATATTTCATTGCAGATAATATAAACTTAACAAAAACCAAATAAATAATTCTTGGATCAAGATGCTTTTGTATGCACATCCGAATCCGTTTTTCTGAATCTCGATATTATTTCATCTTTGGGATACAGATTTTGAATTTTTAAAGTACCCACCATAGCATTAATGCGAACTATATTCCCGATTCAGTTCTCTCCTTTGTTGCAATATTACAATTTCCACACCCTCTTCTCCTATCAATGTCTTTTGGGGTACAACTTGAAAACACAACTCAAAATTTACGCAAAACGCAACAGAAATCAATGAACTTTTGTACTGTGACAAGTGCAAGCATTTGCTAAAAGAACAAATTTACTTGATGAATGCAAGAAGAGAAACATAAAAACGAGTATAGATTATGTGCATATCATAAAGTCAACCACTACATATAGCGACCCTAAGTTCCTAACATTAACTCTGCAAACGTTAGGTCTATTTCAGCTTAAAGTCAGCGGTAACAGATTAGACGCACAGCAATTAAAATGATTTTGATTACGACTTGGCCATTTCATTTAAAATGGAGCAACTGCTGCTTATTCCGTACACTTTTTTTTCCATTCAGAATTTAATGGCTGCTAAAAAAGTCAAACGACATTAAACCCAATTAAGAACAAGTAGATCTTCAAGCAAAGATATATCGCCAATTAAAAACATACCGACCTCTTGATGACATTTTGCTATCATATATTTCAATTCAAATAACCAACATTTAGTATAGTAAGCAGATACACAATAGTTGCACTACAAGAAATCTTCCCTGATCAAAATAACAATGAATTATATAGACCAATGCAAAGGCAAATACAAAATCCTGATTCCGTTTATGCCCAAATTCATACATCTATTCCACATGTCAAAATACATCGTTTCGTGCAATAGGAAGATAATTTAGATAAATAAAAACTAAATTGAGAAAGTAATAACCCTACAAATCATCTCTTACCTGAAGCTAAAGTTAAAGTTTGATAATTTTACCTAATTAGATAATTTACAAAGCATGCTTTTTTACTTCTGTCGCAAAACATGTACAGTTTCAATGTTAGCAACTGCTCTATGCTTTCATTGACTCAACACCTGCAAATGAACACAAACTTTTTATTGGATGAACCAAAAACTTCCAATAGTAATGACATTGAAGACTTGATATGTTAAAATGCCTTTTATTTGATTTCAAAAATAAATGATATAGCATTCATCTTATAATCATATATGTAGGCAACCAAAATTCTCAAATGACCTTGTCACTGGAGGTTATGTTCTGAATTTCGATAAACAGATTTAGAAGAGAGGTTAAATAATAAAATAAATCACCTTTAAACGTAGAAGGACTAGTTAAACATTTCAATCTACATTAAACAAACCAAATTAACCTGTTGCACGTAAGCTGTATTAGTTTTTTAAGTGAAATGCTCCACCGTTGCAGTGAACAACTTTCAAGTCATCTCTCATTTGATCACATTGTCTAGCAACTAAACCTATATCTAAAATAATCAAATTAACTAATTCAGCAAAATATACCAAAGGTCCAGAAAACATTGGAGTATCTTGTAGGTTTATTCCTTTAGTATATGGTTTTCTAAAAAATAATTGCAACTAGCAACGAAATAGTGAAAATATGCATTGAAGTGCTCTTCATCTTTGTGAGCAATTTTGAATTGCAATAAGCATATTGTAACAAGATACTATGAACCATGTCGATGACCAATGATCTAGTAGTAAGACACTTAGCTTTAATTGTTCAAATAAAAAGGATACAAGGAACCACAGGCTATTCAACAAGGATTCCGGCAAAGCATGATAATATAATGACATCACATTCAAAAAGAAGAAATACACTATCATCTGATAAAAATAATATTCTATCAAGCACCATTACTCCCAAAACACCACCAAATCAACTAAAATAGGGAAGATGCTAAAGTATCAAAATAATAGTCAGATAAGGTAAATACAAAATGCTTACATTACTTGTCCACGAAGAGTCAGAATAAGATGCGGTCGTCTCATTTGGGACGAACCAAAAGCATTTGGATGCTCATTTAGTTGTTTAACCGCATTCTTCTCGACACCGCCCTCACTATCACTATCCCTCTTAGCATCACCAACCACCTCCATTTCTTCAGCCATTTCATCCTCGATATTCTTTTTTTCTTCCAGCATTTCACCCTATATAAATACAGTACAAATTTATACAAAAATAATTATTTATTGCACAAATTCACTTCTGGAATTCTGGGCTATTATTAACATGTACCAAATGATAAAAGTTCTCAATGCCTGTAAACCTTCCATTTAACATAATATTCAATAGCATGTTGCTTTTGTTTTTGACAGTGTTTAACCACAAAAATATGTATGGAATAACTTAAGTTACTGTATTTACAAATTCTTTTAAAAGTTATTTAATAGAATTTCAAGGGATGTATCTGCTAATAAACCATTTCAAGAATCATTGCCCAGTACGTTTGTGGATTTTCCCAACTACAGTTGTGGCGGATACAATGTAATGAAATACCTTAAGTCCCTGAGATGAGATACCAATCCCTGCCATTTTAGCTTCCAATTTTATATTCTTTTCTTGCAATTTCTCATACTTATTCTGTTGGTTTTCATATAGGTCAAAAAATACATGGTTATTCAGAAGACCAATCAATTAATTAAGGCACCATTTATGTACTTCTCAGGTTTATTTACCTTCAGTTCTTGAACAGAGCTTTTCATTGCAGCCATCTTCAGTTCCAGATCTATATTTGCATCAAGCAATCTGTCATACTTTGCCTGGGTATATTGAAAATGTCATTATATTACACATCAGTCTATACTAACACGAAAAAGCAAACTTACACATTTAAGAAACAACAGTTAAGTTATATTGGAATATAATGTCAACTTTGACATACAGAAAGCATGCAAACATACATATGTTGCTATTCAGTAGCAAGTGGAGAAAGTATCGGTTGCGGCATTACAACTAGTTCATCAATCAGGTCTATTCAGACATCAATTCATGAGAGCATACTAATTTAATTTGCATTCTATTATAAGGGCTGAAGCCAGGATTTCAAACCAACCCAGGCTGAACTAAACATTTGACCTAGGAAATTAAAGCTTAAGTTGAACTGTGATGATACTTCCATAAAATAAATGGTGGCATCAAATGTCAAGACTACTAGTAATTCTCTAATGCCATAAGATAAACAGCAGCATCAAACGTCACAACACAATAAATTTCCTTTCCAAAAAAAAAAAAAGCAAAGGAGGGGTGTGTGTGTGTTTTGGGGGGGGGGGGGGGGGGGGCTGGTGGGTGGGTACTTATTTGAACTAAAGGCATAACCAAGGTAATATATGAAGTACGAAAAGAAAAGTTGACGTTTGCACCAACAATTCATATTCGCATGCATCAAATAATGTGCCATGTGCTAGGCCATTTGGATACATGTGTAGTTTGAGTCCTGTATTGTGTCTTTCCTCAAGCCCTGCTTACCATGATCTGGCATCAAATTGATCTGACTATTAAAGACTTATTCAGTTAACCACTGTGCTTATCTCTTGTATATTGTTACTTATGTTTGAGTTTAGGTTTTACCGTCCATGAATCAAATTCATTCCACATATCAATAAACGAATAATACTTGTTTCGTTGACACGTTATTGTAACATAATAAATTCCCAGTAGTAGATATTACCACCTTGGTAATTCACTACTTCACCTTCACTCTACTTTTTGATATTAGACTATTCCTACCCATACTACAGTTAGCTCTTGTGCATCAATATCAGGTTTTGGGGGAAAAAATATTGGTGCTTGTTAAAAACAGTTGTAAACACGTTGTAGATACACACATGTGGCAGCTTTATCTGCTATCATAATAAGTTATTTTTCAATTTTCATCACCTTGAATAACATAAGTTAATTATTTAAGCATGCCAGTATGTGAAATATAAAATTAAATAATTACAGAATAAATGCGTACATACTAGAGCGATTGTGTCGAAGGTAATGTTTGGAACACCACATTTAGTTTCATCTGAACGTGCTACATTAACAGACACCACAGCTCAATTGTAGCACCACAATAAGAATAGTTCGATATTCTATATTATTTTGAATTCGAAAATATTTTAGAGCATAATAAATTGGATGTGAAATGTTTAACAACCTTCCAAGCACTTTCTTCCGACTCCTTTAAAGTTTGCAATTCCTTCAACTCCCTATAATCATCAAACAGACAGAAAAATAAATTTGTCAATAGATATTATTCTCCAATCTAATATAATCTTGAAAATCAATAACACATCATATGATTCACAGAATCATGCGCCAATCTTAAAAAGTCTTGTGGCCCGACACTATACTACATAAGTGTTTACATGTGTATATTGCACTTTCTTCAATCCCTTTTATGTTATTCATCGAATCAATGATGGAACTGTCAGTTTTCCAAGGAAGATTAAGCCGGTGAAGCTAAAATAATCATGGACACATGTTTGCATTATGAGTCATTAAAATGAATATATTCACAATTCATGGTCAATATGAATTTAAATGAATGTCTTTTAATAACTTCTACTTAAAAGATAATAAACCAGACAATAATGTACAAGGCAAGAATGTCAATTGATATCCGAAAACCCATTCACATCCATATTTGGAAAGAAAAAAAAATTGATATCAGAAAAGCGGATGCGAGGGATGCGAAGGAAAGGCTGCATACATTATCGACCACCCCAGAGCCCGCTATCGTGCGAAAGCCTCGTACACCGGGTTCCACCTTTTACCTTTTGGAACCTTTTACCTTTTGGAAAAGCAGATGCGAATATGGATATGATAGTATCCAAAGCCAAAAATATCCGCCTAATTTTTCTCAGATAATTATGATTTATCAATTGTGGTAAGTTCACTGTTTTTTGGTCCGACCACCCACTTGCCAAATTGCCCTTGTTATAAACGAAGTCACAATAACCTCGTTAGCATTAAAAACTAACTTTTATTGTCGATTGAAAATTTAAAAAAAAAACATAAATGAGATTGCAAGTTTGAATTTCAATTCCAACAGAAATGTTTGTATCATTTCTCCTTGTATTTTCCAAATTTTATTTACGAAAATGTTAACATGTTAAGGTAATTGAATTACCAATATACCCCCCCCCCCAAAAAAAAAAGCGAATTCCACCTTTCTAAAATTATATAAAGTTAAAGTAGGTATTTGAAACACTTTTTTTTGTCATTTAGCTAATAAATAGCATTCTTAACATGTGTCCTAAGAGCACACGTTAACAAAACCTTTTATTTATTAAAACTATCTACAGAATTAAATGTAATGATTGAGATCAGATTATATATTTTTCCAAAAGTATTTTTATACGCACGTGCGATAGTCAAATATATGTTATGTGTATTTTAGACAAGCTTTTAAATCATGGATTTCAGACAAAATCTCAAACCGATATCTTGGTCTATATATCATTAAAATTTACATTAGATAAATCCTCTCGTCCAAGGGCAATAGGGAATGAAGGGATATAAAACTTTAATTTTAAAAAAATGGATGATTGAGATTTGTACTATCTTATTATCTTTAGGCCACAAATTGGTTATTACACATTGTTTCTAGGAAAAAATTGTTCTAAATGCGAATTTCCAAGATAAATAAAAAAACGAACCTGTTTGAAAACTATTTACCAAAACAAACTTATTTATGCCACGTTAGCGCTAAATCAGCATTTTATACCCATGCAATTTTAAAACGCGTCAGTGTAAAAAAGAAAATCAATTTACACTTGAGCAATTTAGTATAGCAGCATGTAAAAAACATCCCAAAATTAAACTACCGCAATTTAGGATAGCATCAGCATATATAATATTATATTTTATACATAGATACATCAATGTAAATTTTCCAAAAACAAAGTTACACTGGCACAATTTAAAATCTCACCAGTGTAAAATGCTGGGTTTATGCCAGCATGATAGAATCAGGCTTGTTTCTGTAATTAATTTTCGATCAAATCTGTTTCTGTTATTGGTTTTGCAAAGTGACCTATACAACAAAATTTTCCTTGTTTCTATTATCATTTATTTCTTGCAAAATAAAAATAACAATTAGCACTGAAATGACTCCACGTTTTGTTGCATTGGCGTATCTACCATTTTAATCTATCAATTGTCAATGGATAGTCAAAAACCTGTTATCCATTCGATATCCATGCATACTGATATTTGATATTTGAAAAACTTTCGAATAAGAACATGGATATAGCAAAATTTGTATCTGAATACATCTGTTGAGAGACCTATTAAGACATTTGTCATTGTTAGAAATACATAAGCCAAGAAGACAAACAAACAAATGCTAATTACCTAAATATGAAGTTAATAACATAAGAGGAAAACTACTCCGAGTAAAAACTTTATAAATCTAAGAAAATTATAACACAACTCTTGAGTAAGTAACGTTGCAAAGATTGAATGATATTTTTCCCCAAATCCAGAATACCAACGGCATATGAAAAAGAAAGATTATTACTAGAAAAAGGAAAGATACATCACAAATTATAATTTATGTGTGTTGATGGTTAGCGGAAAATATTTGTCCTTGTAATTGAATAATGTAATAAATGGCTGTGTAAATCATGCTCGTTGGTAGCATAACTTCAAGGAGGGATGATGCTCAAATGTAAGCAAGAAATCACTGCTAAATTCTAAATTAATTTGGAAAAATACAAGCACCCACAAGAATGTCAAACGAACTGATGAATTAATTTTAGAATAACTAAACTATAGCTTCTTAATCCAATCAGTTAAAAAGAGATAAGTGATGTACATAATCAAGAACAAAGAACAGTTGATGCATTTAAGGGGGAAAAAAACATGATGAGCAACAGCAAATACCAAGCAGGCTTTCAGATGGAGAATACAAGGGATGGTGTGTGATCATTTTCTTCCATGAGGTATGCTAATGTAAGACATATAATCTTATGAATAGAAATATCAATTAACACCACATTTTGCCCATGTATCACCATATAAATATGAAATATTATTGAGGCGATATGAACATGCATTGGTTAAATAAACCAGAAAGTTTGATGGAAATAATCAAAATATCCCATATGCATATTTATTGTGGCATTGTTATCATTATGAACATCTAGGTATCAAATATGATGCATGTAAATGTGTGTGTGGGCACACACATATCTATGTATATCCAATAACTCTATTTGCCAACCGTTTTTTAAGGACGAGAAAAAACAGCTAAAAATAGAAACCTATTAAAAAATCACAATATCCACTAGTACTTTATCGGTCGCCTTGGTACACTTGCCACAACACACCAACACACTTTTCTGTCCAACGAACAATCAGAAAAAGCATTATCCTAGAGTATCAGAGGTAATTTATATGTTGTTTTTCCTATTTAGCTCTGCTAGCGTTCATCATGATTAACTTTGCAATTTTATAATAACAAAACATATCAAGCACCAAAATGACTATACCAATTAAGAGTAGCAACTCCCTCCTTAAGTGTTTTAATCTCCTCCGCACATCGATCACAACACCTACAAATCCCTGTTCCACTTCCACCACCATTATTGCTCTCACTCTCCAACCAGTAAAACATAACTCCATCCTCATTATATCCTCGCATAAACCTTTCGCCTCGATCTCCCACAACTGTCCCAGCCATATGCTTAAGCAAGTGATCCAACAAGCCTGTATCCCCAATGTGCTTCCTCGCCATTTCTCTCAGCTCTCTTCTCGCCAACCGCGGCTCGCCACTTCTCCTCATCAAGTCCATAACAACCTCCTCTGCACGAGAATACCGCTCTTTTGTCCACCTTTTCTTACTCACCACCCCTCTTTTCCCACTTCCCACCTTTACAACGCCATTGCTTTCAACCTTCACTTTCTCATCACTTTCCATCTTCACAATGCTTAACGCCCAATGTCCTGTGCTCCCATCGCAATGTTGCTTGTCATCCTCGCCTTTTTCGCTCTTCACATTGACCAAAAGGCCTCTTTTTGCACTTTCCCCCTTTGATGTCTCAGCATTTTTATCCTTCTTTTTTGTTTTTGAGTTAACGGGTTTGCTTTTTGTGATTTTTATACTGGACAAGCAGTTTTCAGAATTTTCTACCCTGATCTTTTTTAAGGGCTCTGCTTTTTTACTGGCACTGCGACGTCTCTTCTTGGTAGAAGATATCAGTGGTGATTTCTCTTCGGACATTCCTACCATCGCATTTTCTTCTTCTTCTTCTTTGATTTTTGCAGGCGATTGCACAAAAGAGGGGCCGAAAAGCCAAAATCGCTGCGGCGTCTCGTCGTCTTCTTCTTTTTTTTCTTTTATCACCCTCATAGTTTTATAGTTTTGACTTCGGACTTAAACGACCTAATAAAATTTATTTATTTTCTGATTTCAGAATTAGGGTTTCAAGATGAACGATGAAGTAGTGAATATAGGTGGAGGCAGTAGGGTTTGGGAGGAAGTAAAGAGCGCGTGTTCAACTTTTGGACTTTTTGCAGTCCAGGCCATGGAAGCTTACAATTTTGTTTTAGTCCAGAAGAGCATTGTTATTCGTATGACAAAATAGGAGAAATTTTTTTAAAAGGACAAATTAAAGTAAATAATTACCCACAAGTACACACGCACAAAGTTTTTACCATAAGGACAAAGCCTAAAGCCTAGATAAAATTTAAAACAAAATAAAGAATTTCGTTCGTCTTCCTCCTCCTTGCTTTCACTCAGAATCTAACGAAATTTTGCTCAATAAAAAAATGACACCACAAACTAGAAGCAAATGTACATCCAATACAACTGCAACATTCGACAGTCGACGAACAACGAGCGCAACATTCGACAGTCAAAGAAACCCTAGCTACGTCGGAAGTGAAGAAACAAAGTGAAAATTGAAATATCGAATCACTTCCAACAGTAGATATTCAAAAGGAAAACGCAATAATAGAAGAGGAAAACCTACCTCTAGTGCAAATGATAGCAAAGACAATAAAGGCAAAAAGCAACAAGTTAAAACTTAGCAAACCTACATCAGTAGAAGATAAAAAGCAAAATAGAGAAAAAAGAACAGAAAGAATACATGAAAAAATACAGCAATTGAAAGCAGACCAGAAATAAGAGAAAGTATACCAGAGAAGGTAACTAATACTATAAATCAAGTATAACAAAGTTAATATAGTTTTATTATAGTAACATTGAATATTTTTGCACAGAACAAAGAAAAGAACATGCAGCAACAAATAGTTGCAGAGAAAACAGTTAAAGAAAATATGCAAAAAAGAGAACAAAGAACAAAAAGAAGAAATGAAAAAATGATTCAAAAGAAAATACAAACAGAAACCGAGGTAACTGAAATTGCAAAATTATAAAACTAATACTAACAATTTCATACTGTTAATTGTATTCTAATATTATCAAAAAGGTTAAACAGGAAAAATCTTAGAAAGAAGAAGAGAAAAAAGTTGCAGACGAAGAATCAGAAGAAGAACAACTTAATTCGGTAAAATTAGAAACATCGTAACTTTATAACATAATAGATATTACAAAAAACATACCTATAAATCATTTGATAAAAGAAAAAGTTGATAATTACAACAAACTGATACCTACTTACAACAAATAATAGCCAGTATCATTTAGTATGAAACTTTTGGTAAAATAATAGTCAGTATCATTTAGTTGAAATCTGATACTTCCAAAAAAAACTGATACCTAGTTACGAAAAACTGATACCTACTTACAAAAGACTGATACCTACATGAAAATAAAATGATACCTACTTACAGAAAGCTGGTACCTACTTAGTACAAACTGATACCTAGTTACTGCAAACTGATACTTATTTACTGCAAACTTGAAATCGTTAATATTTGACTGAAGATATTTCACTGTAGCTAATACCCAACCTAATGTTATGTTTCAACATAATTTGTTTCACAAATAACTTATTTTCTTTATTTTGAAATAATAGGATGATGATCCTCTTCTCAACATATCTTTTAAATAACTTTTACCATTAACAACAACATTTGAACAGGCAAATCCAGTAGAAGATGAAGAAGCACGAACATTAGATGAACCTGAAATAGAAGCACCATCAACATATTCCAATTCAGAACCCTTAACCCTAACAGTAAAACCAAAAAAAGAACAGTTCTTATATAACTGAAAACAAATTATACTCTGAATATCAGAATCAGTGTCAACCACAATAGATTTGTCCTTAAGTACATAAGAAAACTGAATAGAAGAATGAGTTAATTGAGATCAACATCGACATATCTCATTCTTCAAATCATACAAAGAGCAATCGATAGACAATCGAGTGCTAAAAGCGTTATTATTCAACACATACAGACAAAGAAGACTGTTATCACCACTGCCAAAAAAAATCAAAAATAAACGTCGGTAAAAATATGTTCAATTTAGAACATTAATTTTTTCATTTCACAAAACTGATACCTACCGAATACAAAACTGATATCTAGTTACTGATAATAAACAAATGATACTAAGAAAAAATAAAAATGATACCCAGAAACTGAACCTAAAATATGATACTTTTCTACTCTATCGCAACTTTATATACAACCCAAACAACTTTATATCAAAACTTTGAAGAAAAATGATATCACGATAGAAATATGAAAAGAACGAGATCGACAAACGCGCATGTGAAAAATATAATATATGAACTATAGTTTTCAAAAGAACGAAATTGAAATAACCAAACAAGGTTGATCGATATTTTGACTGAGAGAGAGATATTGGATCGCGAAAGAAAATTTTGATCGAAAGGAAGAAAAAGAAGAAGCGCGCGAAAGTGGGCTAGAAGGAAAATATGTACGTGTGTCCTTGTGAGAAAATTGTTAGCGGGCTGTCCTACATCCAAAAAAACCCTAAAAATTGTCCTTGAGGAAAATTTCCTGTAATAAAATATACCAAATTACTCAAATTTAAATATTTATTGACCAAACTCATTTCACTATCCACTTGCTTCAATCAATACAAACCATTTATCGTTTATAATTTACTGCATGCAAACCACTATCAATTGACGTACTTATGATGCAAATGACAATATACATTCAATTATACCTAGTTTTACACTATGAAAAATCAAGAAACCACCAAATATAACCTATGATGCACTCAAATACGACTCCATAACAGTCCAAGCTCAATCTGGCGCTGATTCGAAGCAAGCTTAGAGTTACTCCAAATATAACCTGAAATTGACTTTGGCGCAAAGTTCTAAAGCAATAGACAGCTCGATTCGAGTCTCCTTAGAAGATAGCTCTGAAGCGCACTTCGAGCATAGGTGTTCTAGCCAAGTTTTGACGCAAGCCTTGATCGTCGGAGCTTGACCCCTGAGTACTCCAAAAGCTCGACTTGAAGTCAAAATCGCTCAAACTCGAGTTGCTCGCCACAAACCAGTCGAAGCACTTCAACTCCAACAACTAGAAACTCGAACCTCCATCATGCAATCACTCAAAGCTCGATCTCTCCACCTTAAATTCATCAGAATTTAACCCTTAATTCAGTCAAATTCGACCTGGTCAAAATTTGCATATTTTGGCTTCAAATATACAAGTATATTTCCAATTTTATTACCAAGCCGAAATGCCTAAAAATGGACGAGCACTTAAAGAAGAAAGGACTCTTTTGAAGCTTCTCTAAACTCTATTTTTTCTAAGAAGCCATTATTCTTCATGGAGTTTCTATATATCTTTCCATCAAAACTCTAAGAACAATAATTGCAAAAGAAAATGAATTGCAATCAACAAAGCAGTAAAAGAAGAATAACGGATAGGCTTCATTAACGCTCTAACCACCATAGAAATCTTGTTTCTTTATTTTTCTTTTATTACTTTTTTTCTTTTTCTCTTTAACTGTTTTTATTTAAATCTTCCTAAGATTTGTTTGGTGTTACACATTGATTTATCTTTGTGATTACATTAATACAAGTAGATTGATTACAACAAAATCATATTTTTAGTTAATATCACATGGCCAAAAATTTGTATATCTACACGCGTTTATGCCCTAGCAAATTGTTGTTTTCATTGAATGAGATTTGATCCTCACCCTTGATTTTAAAATTTTGTATATAAAAAAATCTCTTTCTTGATTGGAGGGAAGGTTTTGCAAAGAAAAATATCGTCTTTTTATTTATTTTTTCAAAAAACTATCCCAACGTGGTTTTTACGAGATAAGGAACCACTTTTACTAATGTTGATTAAAGAGACACTTCTTTACTCTCTCTTCTCGCCCCTATAGAGAATGACGATCACTTAATTGACCGAGATATTTCAAAAGATATGTCATGTGCACAATGATCAAAGAATTATGTTATAATAAATATTGGACGTATTGAATGTTAGAACAACTGCATAAGCTCTTAATCGACCTATTGAACCACTAGGGAAAAAAATGAACAGAATTTGGAAAATGATAAATTAGCCATATTCAAGTTTGAACTCCAAGTAATCAAAATCAACCATCAAGCGTCAAAGTCGACCCTAGGCCCTTGAAATAAGCATGAGGTCTATTAAAAGAAGGTGATGTGGTTGGTCAAAGTGATGAAACTTGGTTAGTCGAAATTCCCAATTTTGACCTTGTTAAACTCAATGCCTTGGTGGTCTAAACGATGTGATTTAGACTCAAAATTGTTTCCCCCGAGGTGGTACTTGATTCTCAACAAGGTAGGATTGAACTCCTCTCTGCTATAGTGATATAAATTAAAGAGATAACCATAAAAGATCCAAAGATAAATACATACTCTATACTTCAGACTCGGGCAAAGAACAAGATAGTTATTGACTAGACATATATTGAATGTTTGAACTCTTGCGGCTTCAAAATTAGGTAGATGGAATCTTAGGATAGGACCACCAATCTCATTGGACATCCACTTGTACACACCATTCATATGCATGTCACTCAGGCACCTAAAAATTAGATTTCGAAACTTTCCAGTCTTTCTAAATATAATTGTTGTAGAATGGTTCAGACAAACGCTTCCCGAATCCGTTGATGGATGGGAAACTTTTGCATGCAAGATTAAGAAGTAGTTCCAAAACACAAGAAGGAACCTAATGATATTATGATCTTGAATAAAATCAAACAAATAGATACATCACACAATTTGATGATGCGGCCACCGATGTTACACAACTGGACCGCTAGATTGTCAACTTGACCACAGTCGATGGAATCAACAAGAAAAACTAAATACCAAAAGAATTGATTCTAAAAAAAACCACAACATGTATATGTAGGATCTAGATTAACCCTAGAGGGGGGGGTGAATAGGGTTAATGCAAATTTTCACGATTTAAAAACAAAAATAAACTGCAGAAATAAATATGCTAAAAAGTAAATCACACACAAAATTTACCCAGTTTCGGCAACCCCTGCCTACTGCTGCATTCCCAGATTTCTATTAGAATTAAACAGTATCACGCTTACAAACACTCTACTAGACTCGCGGACCCTTTTACTCCCGCTCACAAACACTCTACTAGACTCGCACACCCTGCTCCCGCCTATAGAGTTTCGCTTACTCGCAAACACTGCTCCCGCCTATAGAGTTTTGCAAACTCGCACATCCTGCTCACTGAACTAATTCTAAATAGACAATCTGACACTACCTAAACCCTAGGTGGTGATTTACAAATTCTTTGACTCGAAAAGAAAAAACAACTTCAAAATTAAAACAGGAGCACAAATTAAAATACGACTTTGGACTCGTAATTTTTGCTCAAAATAAAAAACCCCCTTTTTTAATAAAACCCTAAAAACTAAAACCCCCTTTGTAATTAACAAGGCCGACCCCTTTATCTTTCAACCCGTTCTCTTTTCCTCTTTCTACTGTAAACAATGTTGGTCGATCTCTTTGTCGAATTAGGGCTTCGGCTTCTTTCTCGAATTAGGGCTTCGCCTCTGGTTTGTGATGCTTTTGCTTCTCTGATGTTCGATTGTGGTTAACTTTGAAATTGTGAATTATTCGCAGCTGCTTCTTTTGATGACCGAGTTCGTTGAATTGCGGTATGTAATTTTACTTTCGTTTGCTGGTTTGATTGTTTGTCTTTTTCACTTGATAACTCGATGCCGATGATGTGAATTGGGATTCAGTATTTATATGAATTCGTGACACTTGAATTCCTTCGTATCAATTTGATACTTTCCTAATTCTCAATTGCCTGTTGCGCACGTCTTTCCTGATTTTGTGACACCTTGATACACACGGCTTTCCTGATATTTTTTAACTTGATAATCACGGTTTTGAATTGAGAGCGTTCGATCCTTCTTGTATAAAAAGGCAGAAACTTTCCCATTTTAATTTGCGTTGACTTTTTCAAAGAATACAAATTTGAGTTGATCTGATGCATTTCTGGCTTGGTTACTTTGGCATGGTTTGTTTGTCTAGTGATACTTGTTGTTGTGTAGACTGTAGTCTATTTGATTACTTTAGTTGCATTGATCTCTGTAGTCTGCACTTGTATAGTTGGTTCCATATTCATGTATCTTGATATTGTATAGACTTTTTCATGCTGCTGTGATGCAGTTTCCTTCACTGTTGTACTTTGGGAGTTTGCACTGCTTCATGTTGAATTCATCGAAGTATTGATTGTTGCATTACTTAATGTTGTCACTATGTTCGACATGGTCTTTGTAGTACTTGGTTACTGGTCAAGTTCATTTGTATTTGAACTACTCTCTGGAGTGGTTGTTGTGTTCTCTGACTCTGGTGCCTTGTACAACAATGTTCTCTTGTTCGATCACTTGCTTGGATTAGCTCTGTATATTACTATGTTGATGGTTGCTGTGCACTCTGATGTATATGCATTTGCCACTGTCTTTTATTGCAGTCTTCATTGTTGTGTTTTGTACTTGATTTGCACTGCTACACTGTTGCATTATGGTCTTCTCATTCTGTTGCACTTTGGTTTAGTTGTGCATTTGTCCAGCCATTTAAACTGACCTTGTACTTCTGGTTTTGATTCATATGTTCTTCAAGTCAGTGGTGCACTGTGTCATGCATTTGTATTTCTCTGGTCTCTTCATTCCTGTAGCTCCATCTTGACTTGGGCTGTTGATTCATTTAGTGATAATTTTGTTGCTCTGACTTGTATCACTTATGCAGTCTTCACTGTTGCTGTGCCATTGCTGTTGCCATGTGCATTTGCACTTGTAGTCTTGGCCATGTTGGTTTAGTTGCATTATAGTTGCATTCACTTGGCATTCACTTGAGTCTGTTGTGCCACTTGTGCATTGTTGTCATTTGGTCGTTTCTGCTATGTCATCTGAACTGCTGCCACTTTGTAGTTGCTCTGCACTTTGGTGGCTCTGGCTTGTTTATCTGAACTTGTTGCATATATCACTGAGTTGCCATTTCATATGCTTGCACTACTTCTCTTTGGTCATGTCTGATCTGTTATTCAGTTTGCATTGTCATATTTTAGTCATGTTGCCTTCATTTGCCACTAAGTTGCATTGAGTAGCTGGTCTTGTGACAGTTGCAGTATTTAGGTACACTACTGTGTTGTACTGAGCTCGACATTGCTTCATTGTTACTTTGATATTGAAACCTGTACTTGCAGTTGTGTAGTTGTTGACTACATCACCATATATCAATTGCTCGGCCTTTGGTTTCATGTGCATTGAGCTTTGACCCTTTGTTGTTCATTTGGGCTGCTGGACTTGTTGTACATTGCATAGTGCATTGCCTTGTTTGTTGAAGTTGTGCTTGCACACTTGCTATTGTTGGCTGCGCACACGAGTTGGCGAGGCAGTGCACACGTGTATGAATGTACACGTGTGTATTGCAGCCACTTATGGTTACCTGTCCCTGTAATATCTATATGCACGACTTTGTGATGAAATCAAGTGTGAATGATGACGAACAACCCAAATAACTGAGGCAAATCATATTTTCAAAAACCATATTTCATTTTATATTGCAAAAACATTTCTTTTTCAATTTTACTGCGTTAGTGAATATTTTTGCAGATTGCTCAGATGCTGGATTCAAACTGGAATGCAGTTGAAGACAAAATACGAGTGTGAGTGATATGTAGTGAGGTTGTTAATGTAAATTGAAATCGTGATGTATTCTAAATTGTATATGTATAGTGAGAGCATGAATTTGTACTATTCAAGATTGTAATAAATATTTGTTTGAATAAAATTTCTGTTTGAATTCAAAAACTGTGTAACTTGTTCTGTTTGAATTCAAATTCAAATTCTGTGTAATTTATTTTATTCAACAAATATTTATTTAATCTATGAAAAATAAAATAGTACATTACCAAATACATTTAAATGAATATATATGTTTATTATCATCAAACAAAAACATATAAGCGCATATTCAACAATCTCCCCCTTTTGATGATAACAAACATATATTTAAGATTTTGACCGTGTTAAATGTATTTGACCAATTATATACTCTAATTGCTCCCCCTATTTAAATGCTTCCTCTCTACATGATGCTCCCCCTACATATATGCATACAAATAGAAATATATTCAAATGAGCCTAGATGCAAATGGAAAATTATTTGATCTTTGCTTGATTCTATTTGACAAAATCTTAACTTTTCTCTCCCCCTTTTGTTATCAGTAAAAGAATAATAGTGTTAGAGAAAAATAGAGATTAAGTGATCAATATTAATCCAACATTAAAATCAAATTGAATATAAATAGTAAACTTCAATAAGAATCAAACAAAAACCATAACTACCCTTGTTAGGCGCATATTCCACTTTTAGAAATGATGGATATGATGTTCATATAAAATCATACAGTTGAATCTTCTTGTGGTATATTTATATCAGGAATTTGAATATCTACTAATCATGCATAACCGTTAGGACTTTTAAATGAGATTAGTAGTATTCGAATTTAATTTTAAAAAATGAAATCAAGTATCTTCTAACCACGCATGACCGTGAGAACTTTTAAATGGGATTAGAATCAACTTGTCTATTTAAGCAATTAATTTTGATATGCGTTCCATACATGCATAACCGTTAGGACTTTTCAATGAGCATGGAAGCACATAATCAAAAATCCAAGTAATTCACCCATGCATAACCGTGAGGACTTTTAAATGAGAGTGAATACTTTGGATATTTATTTTATTTATTTATTGAAATGTGACATGAAAAACAAATGATTCCTGATTATAGTACCACATATCGACAAACTATATTGAATATTTGATAAACCATGGTCGATAGAAATAATGATAGATATAGAAATGGTCATGGAATCTTTACCCAACAAAAAGTTTTATAATTCTTGTTTTAATTCCTAAAGAAATTTTCAAAATATACTCTTTTGAGTAATGTATGTTAAATATCAACACTCATCACCTTTTCAATCACTATTTATCTTTTTGATAATTAGTAGGGAGTCGGATTAGTCAAAATTTGTCATTTAAAATCAAATAAAAATGACTAATCTGAAAATATGGTCAAACAATTATTTTCTCAAAAGGGTTATATAAGAAAAAAATTCTGCTAAATGAAAATTATTTAAAATGAAAAATGTGCAGATATTTTCTATGAAAAACGATGCAGCAAATGAATGTTTCAAAAATTAATCACGTTACACTAGTAATTTTTCTATCAACTATATTACCAGTGTAATCTGCATCTGAATTTAAATTTCACTCGTTGGATGTCAAAGACCAGATTGTGAAATTTCAACAAACTATTTCAAAATGAAATTTGAAATGAAGCCATGTTAACACTCAAACAAATACCACAGTGTTAATTTCAGAAACCGTAGGATAAACAATTATATTCATGAGTAATCAACAGCCAATCAACATCATAATTATTTCAAAAACAATTTCTTGAAGTTTCAACAATTTCTTAAAATCCTTTTTAACAGCTTTCACATGAAATTTGAAATCGTGCAAATTTACAAGCAGTGACCAAAATGTCAAAATATATCTACGTGTAGCATGAGTAATCAAAGATCAACAAAATACCATCATTTGACCAAACAAATTTATATGGATTAGTTCAAAGTTGAAAATCTGATTGGTCATCATTTAAGCACAAATCAAGGTCATAAATAAGAACAAGTCAAAAGAAAAATCATATCAAAGTCAGAATTAAAGACATCACATCATTATCGCAATTTTGGCTGATTTAATTCAGAATATGGTGCAGATTATCACATTTAATATACCTTCACCTGTTTTACCTTTACGATAATTTCTCGTGATTGCCCACTGTGATTCTGTCACCTTTATACTAGGCTAAGGAACTTTGCTATGCTGCCCGTTGTGTTTCTGGAACAGCCAAAATCCAGAGAACACCGTTGTTGTTCCTTAGCCTGCCACCACACTTACACGATGAAAGATTTTTGTGACCTATTTCTAGGTCCATGATTGTTAGTGGCAGAAGCATTATGAATAAACAAACCCTTTGGAATCCAAACTGTTTTAGTCCTTTTATTCTTGTTCCAATAGACATGAAATTTGTTTGTAGAATTCTTAGGAACCCAAACTTGTATAAATTTTGTATTCTTGTTCCTATGACTACAATTTTCAACACGATGTCCAATTATTTCACATCTATCAAAGACACTCTTCCCTTTTGCATTATCCTCAACTTGTGTTTTCCCAAAACCTAGTCCTTTTCTGTTGTTAGCAAAAATTTGATTTCCCAATAGCATGTTGAAAGATTTTTCGCCTCTTGAAAAGTTATTCAAAGATTTCTCAAGATTTTGGACTTTGGTTTTTAGTGTTGTGTTTTCAGTGACAAGTGAGGTGCATCGATTTATATAATCCTTTTTCCTAGTGTCAATGATTTCCTTGAGACTCAAGTTTTCTTTTTCAAGATTCTCAGAGTTATTCTTAAGTCTTGTCAATTCTGAATCTAAAACTTTACATCTTTTACATTCTAGGTTTTGAATATTTTCAATTTCAGTTTCAAACCTAAAATTTTTACGAGCAAGTTCTCTCCTATCAGTTTTCAGTTTTTCAATTTTAGATTCAAGAGCATCAACTACTTTAGTAAGATCAAGGTACATAAAAACAAGATCTCTATAGGAATACTCACCTGCCTCACTAGATTCCTCAGAGCTTGCTTCTGATTCTGATTTCGCCATAAGACACAAGTTAACCTCCTCTGAGCTGCTATCCGAAACTTCCTCTCCTTCTTCATCATCCCAAGTCGCTGCAAATACCTTCTTCGTCTTTTTCTTTCCTTTGTTGTTTTTGAGAAGTGGGCATTTTTGTATGAAGTGTCCAGGCTTCTTGCAGTTAAAGCACGTCGGTTCATTATCGGAATAGTCAGAATCTTTTGGCCTATTATGACTTGTTTTCTTCTTGCGTGGCTTGAATCTCGACCATTTTCTAAGATTATTGACAGCCATTGCAAGCTCTTCAATTGGATCTTCTACTTATTCATCGCTTTCTTCTTTGCTCTTTAAGGCAATCGTCTTCTTCTTTGGTTCGGAGTTGTTGCGTTCTTCCTTTGCTTTTAACTCAAGCTCATATGTCATCAAGTTACCAATCAACTCCTCCATGCTTAGTTTACTCAAATATTTTGATTCTTGGATTACCGTGACTTTTGCCTCAAAGTTCATCGGTAAGACTCGTAGTATCTTCCGCACAAGCTCTACCTCAGTGAATACCTTTCCAAGCGCTCTAGCGTTGTACACCAAAGTTGAAAAGCGTCCAAACATGTCCTTGATGCTCTCGCCTTTGTCCATCACAAAGTTTTTGTATTCATTGCTGAATAGGGCTAGACGAGACTACTTGACTTGAGAAGTTCCTTCGTGTGTCACCTCCAAAGTGTGCCAAATTTCCTATGCTGTTGTACAATGAGAAATTCTATTAAATTCATTTTTATCAAGAGCGCATATCAAAGCATTCATGGCTTTAGCATTCGTCGTTTTCAATCTCTTATCGTTAGCATCCCACCTATCCTTAGGTTTAGGAATCTCAGTATCACCAACAATTATAGTGGGAAGTTTATAGCCAGTTTCAATAATATCCTAAACATCATAATCAACGGAACTAAGGTAAATACTCATCCTAACTTTCCAATAAGCATAATCATTCCCGTTAAACATGGGTGGCCTAACAATAGATTGCCCCTCAGAAAAAGCACTATTTGACGGATTCATGACTCTAGAGTTAAAGAAAAATACCTCGCTCTGATACCACTTGTAGGATCTAGATTAACCCTAGAGGGGGGAGGGTGAATAGGGTTAATGCAAATTTTCACGATTTAAACACAGAAATAAACTGCAGAAATAAATATGCTGAAAAGTAAATCACACACAAAATTTACCCAGCTTCGGCAACCCCTGCCTACTGCTGCATTTCCAGATTTCTATTAGAATTAAACAGTATCACGCTTACAAACACTCTACTAGACTCGCAGACCCTTTTGCTCCCGCTCACAAACACTCTACTAGACTCGCACACCCTGCTCCCGCCTATAGAGTTTCGCTTACTCGCACACCCTGCTCCCGCCTATAGAGTTTCGCTTACTCGCAAACACTGCTCCCGCCTATAGAGCTTTGCAAACTCGCACACCCTGCTCACTGAACTAATTCTAAATAGACAATCTGACACTACCTAAACCATAGATGGTGATTTACAAATTCTTTGACTCGAAAAGAAAAAACAACTTCAAAATTAAAACAGGAGCAAAAATTAAAATACGACTTTGGACTCGTAATTTTTGCTCAAAATAAAAAAACCCCTTTTTTAATAAAACCCTAAAAAACTAAAATCCCCTTTGTAATTAACAAGGCCGGCCCCTTTATCTTTCAACCCGTTCTCTTTTCCTCTTTCTACTGTAAACAATGTTGGCCGATCTCTTTGTCGAATTAGGGCTTCGGCTTCTTTCTCTAATTAGGGCTTCGCCTCTAGTTTGTGATGCTCTTGCTTCTCTGATGTTCGATTGTGGTTAACTTTGAAATTGTGAATTGTTCGCAGCTGCTTCTTTTGATGACCGAGTTCGTTGAATTGCGGTATGTAATTTTACTTTCGTTTGCTGGTTTGATTGTTTGTCTTTTTCACTTGATAACTCGATGCCGATGATGTGAATTGGGATTCAGTATTTATATGAATTCGTGACACTTGAATTCCTTCGTATCAATTTGATACTTTCCTAATTTTCAATTGCCTGTTGCGCACGTCTTTCCTGATTTTGTGACACCTTGATACACACGGCTTTCCTGATATTTTTTAACTTGATAATCACGGTTTTGAATTGAGAGCGTTCGATCCTTCTTGTATAAAAAGGCAGAAACTTTCCCTTTTTAATTTGCGTTGACTTTTTCAAAGAATACAAATTTGAGTTGATCTGATGCATTTCTGGCTTGGTTACTTTGGCATGGTTTGTTTGTCTAGTAATACTTGTTGTTGTATAGACTGTAGTCTATTTGATTACTTTAGTTGCATTGATCTCTGTAGTCTGCACTTGTATAGTTGGTTCCATATTCATGTATCTTGATGTTGTATAGACTTTTTCATGCTGCTGTGATGCAGTTTCCTTCACTGTTGTATCTTTAGGAGTTTGCACTGCTTCATGTTGAATTCATTGAAGTATTGATTGTTGCATTACTTAATGTTGTCACTATGTTCGACATGGTCTTTGTAGTACTTGGTTACTGGTCGAGTTCATTTGTATTTGAACTACTCTCTGGAGTGGTTGTTGTGTTCTCTGACTCTGGTGCCTTGTACAACAATGTTCTCTTGTTCGATCACTTGCTTGGATTAGCTCTGTATATTACTATGTTGATGGTTGCTGTGCACTCTGATGTATATGCATTTGCCACTGTCTTTTACTGTAGTCTTCATTGTTGTGTTTTGTACTTGATTTGCACTGCTACACTGTAGCATTATGGTCTTCTCATTCTGTTGCACTTTGGTTTAGTTGTGCATTTGTCCAGCCATTTAAACTGACCTTGTACTTCTGGTTTTGATTCATATGTTCTTCAAGTCAGTGGTGCACTGTGCCATGCATTTGTATTTCTCTGGTCTCTTCATTCCTGTAGCTCCATCTTGACTTGGGCTGTTGATTCATTTAGTGATAATTTTGTTGCTCTGACTTGTATCACTTATGCAGTCTTCACCGTTGTTGTGCCATTGCTGTTGCCATGTGCATTTGCACTTGTAGTCTTGGCCATGTTGGTTTAGTTGCATTATAGTTGCATTCACTTGGCATTCACTTGAGTCTGTTGTGCCACTTGTGCATTGTTGTCATTTGGTCGTTTCTGCTATGTCATCTGAACTGCTGCCACTTTGTAGTTGCTCTGCACTTTGGTGGCTCTGGCTTGTTTATCTGAACTTGTTGCATATATCACTGAGTTGCCATTTCATATGCTTGCACTACTTCTCTTTGGTCATGTCTGATCTGTTGTTCAGTTTGCATTGTCATATTTTAGTCATGTTGCCTTCATTTGCCACTGAGTTGCATTGAGTAGCTGGTCTTGTGACAGTTGCAGTATTCAGGTACACTACTGTGTTGTACTGAGCTCGACATTGCTTCATTATTCCTTTGATATTGAAACCTGTACTTGCAGTTGTGTAGTTGTTGACTACATCACCATATATCAATTGCTCGGCCTTTGGTTTCATGTGCATTGAGCTTTGACCCTTTGTTGTTCATTTGGGCTGCTGGACTTGTTGTACATTGCATAGTGCATTGCCTTGTTTGTTGAAGTTGTGCTTGCACACTTGCTATTGTTGGCTGCGCACACGAGTTGGCGAGGCAGTGCACACGTGTATGAATGTACACGTGTGTATTGCAGCCACTTATGGTTACCTGTCCCTGTAATATCTATATGCACGACTTTGTGACGAAATCAAGTGTGAATGATGACGAACAACCCAAATAACTGAGGCAAATCATATTTTCAAAAACCATATTTCATTTTATATTGCAAAAACATTTCTTTTTCAATTTTACTACGTTAGTGAATATTTTTGCAGATTGCTCAGATGCTGGATTCAAACTGGAATGCAGTTGAAGACAAAATATGAGTGTGAGTGATATGTAGTGAGGTTGTTAATGTAAATTGAAATCGTGATGTATTCTAAATTGTATATGTATAGTGAGAGCATGAATTTGTACTATTCAAGATTGTAATAAATATTTGTTTGAATAAAATTTCTGTTTGAATTCAAAAACTGTGTAACTTGTTCTGTTTGAATTCAAATTCAAATTCCGTGTAATTTATTTTATTCAACAAATATTTATTTAATCTATGAAAAACAAAATAGTACATTACCAAGTACATTTAAATGAATATATATGTTTATTATCATCAAACAAAAACATATAAGCGCATATTCAACAGTATAAATTCTATAAATGATGGTAAATTATATTCACTTGGAAGAGGTATGAACCAAACAATCTTCCTCCAATAAACCCAATGGTTATAAGCTAAAGACTGCTAATACCAAAGGGATATGCTAAATCGATGAGCTATGTAATAACAACAAATGCTTTCAGAACTAGAATATTCCTCAATCGCCACAATTCACTATGTATATCGCTATGACTAATATGAATGAGATTATTTACCTAGCAACTCAAAGTATGATCCCACGCATGAATCCATTGCGTAAACCTGATATCAAAGAAGGTAAACGAACTAAGAAATATTGTCGCTTTCATGGAAGATCAGGACACGGCACCAATGAGTGTCATTAGTTGAAGGACAATACCGAAGAGTTGATTCACCAATGTAAACTGTAAAAGTATGTTTGGCAGTTATCTCCTAAATAGAACAACCATAACAGTCGCCATGCCATCTAAACAAAACTTAATGCTTTATCCATTAAGGCTTACCTACCATAGGAAGTTCCTTAAAGTAGGCCATTGAGGTTATGTTACTACATTTTCTTTAAATAACATTGAGAGTATTTCCTAGAGTATGCACAGATGTATGATATTCCTTTAAATCTTGGTCATAAAAAATATATTCTGAGTAAAACTACAAAAACACTTGGCGTCCTTATTATTTCATTTCTCGTAACATGATGAACTCCATGAACATTTCATGATCCCTTGTTTAGATGTAATAAGACAATTTCGTATTTTACTCCATGCATTACTATTATATTAATATCCATATCACGCTACTATAGTGACCCTCTCTAACTTGACATAAACTTTAACTGCATGATTATACATAAAATTATTTTTGCATGTTACTCCCATCCTCCAAAGGAACTAAGGGATAGTAGAAACTCAACCTATGATCAAACTATCCATTTGGTATCCTAAATAACCTACACAGATAACTCTTATTCTCCATATAAACTACGATGAAAGTGGAGAGGAAACCAAGTCTTGTCACTTCGCCATATTTTATACTATGCAATGACATCATCCTTGAAACGACCTATGAATTAAAGAATAATTAATTAAGTAATTAATTATGAAAAATGAAATGAATGAATCAATAAAGTAAATATGTATGTGACATTTATTTACTTATATGGGACTAAATTAATAAGATGAAATTATCAATTGAGAATTAAGCGTAAAGGGAAATAATTAAATGCGACTATATATGAGGTAAAATTGAAAAGAGAGGATACTGGAAAAAGGAAACAAATTAATAAAATTGATAGAGTTAGGGGTACGCCCTAGGGGCAATTATGTAATTTGTTACATATATCTAACTCCTTGACCAATCTTGTTCCAATAAAAGGTATTTTCTTCCTATTACATACTTGATATAATGTGATTATATTAATTAATTAACTTAATTAAAAGTATATTTAATAGAAAAATCCATAAATGGTATATTTTGTGATAGTAGTTACAAAGTGTTGTAACCGTAAGTAATTTATCATAACGAAACAAATATATCATTTTACATGTTCCTAGTCAAGATACATCGAGACTGGATATCGATGTATCTATTGAGACTGAAGTACGTAACGCTCTCTAAATGTTGGGCAGTATATTACTCATGATTGTCGTGGGCACCTATGGGTTGCGTACTAATAGTTATTGGATAAATATGGAATGACTCACTCGATAGTTTTCTATTGGTTAATACAATTAAGGTCAAACAGAAAAAATCGATGTGACTGATTTACATAGTTCTCTCGACTTGAGAATACCGTGGATCTTCAATATGAAAGCTCTACTTTGATTATAGCCAAATCATGGCATGGCATCTATCGAGTGACTATAGTTGGGTCGAGTGGAAGTATTGTAAGTGAACCGCTTTTCAAAAGAGGATTCGTCACCTCGGTTATATACGGTTAGTATCACAGTCAACTCAAGTCAACTCAAAGTCAAAGTCTCTAGCCAGAGCATTTCGATTAATAATAATTGGTATTATCAACCAAGAACTTTGTATTTGGACTATAAAGTTGAATGTGGATGAAGTTGGAATTTTGACCATTACCAAATTCCATAAGTCCAAAGTGATATAGTTTTGACGAAGAGAATTGGTGTAAACAAATGTCACAATCGGGTAACGCTTATTAAACTAAAATTGTATTTTACCGAAAATAAGTAAGCGATAAATTTGGCCATAATATCACACCACCTGCTAAGGGACGTGCGAACGATAATATTAGAATAGTTTGATGTTAAACGCTGACCAAATTTACACTCAAGAGTTACACAATCGAAATAATGAATTCCCTTAAGACCGAACAATTTAATTAGTTTATAATTTTTATAAATTAATTAATATTTATGAAATACTAATTATAAAATTTGAATACGATTTGAGAAATAAATAATGTTATATATATTTATAACAGTTATAAATATATCGATCGTATACAATATCGACAAGCGATTAAATTAGATTTAATTACATAATATTTTGGATTGGGCTTAAATGGGTTTAAAGCCCATCATTAGGGATGCAAATTTTGATTTTGAAAAGTTATTGGAGTTGACTAAAACTTAGGATTAGACCTAGAGATAGATGGCTAAGATTAAGAGAGAATAGGTAATAAGATTGTCCTGATATCTCTCTTGTACAAGGCTATATATATGGATCTCTAAACCCTAATCAAAAACAACTTTTGGTTGCCATAATTATCGATTTTGCTGGCTGAAGTTAATCCCCATATTAGTTCTAAGAATCTCAAATCAATTCAAGTGAAGAAAAACACTATTTAATAGAAAATGTCGACGGTTGCAGACTAGCAATCTGACGGATCGAGCATAACTAGAGAAGGGAATTCATTGATTCAAGTGGACTCAAAGGCATCGTCAATTGGTATTTTATTTATATATTACAGTAATTATATCATATTTTATGATTTAATATTTATTAATTCCAAATCTGTATATATATTAATGTTGTATATCTAGTTAGGTGAGATTTTCGTAGGTGTATGTAGTTGTCACAAATTAGTTTGGTTTGTTAATACCCTAGGTATTGATTTTGATGACAATAAGCATATAAATATTACTACTAACATATCTTCGAGTTATGCAGTCATATCAGATAGATTATGGAGACGTTTATAGAGATAAACAAGATTACAGTGGAAGCAAATGAATTATAGAAGAAGGTTAATCAGAGCAATTGAAGAACAAAACCAAATTAGAGAAGAATGCTGAAGGATAAAGGTGTTTGAAGTGATGAGGAGTTGGTTGAACCTTAGAATATCTTGTTAAAGATCTCATGGCAATTATTCTTGAAGATCATCAACCATTGACCTCAACTGAATCACAAAAATCCACAAATATAAGGTAATTTGAAATGCTGAAAATTTGCAACACTTATTAGTGTTGCTGTTCATTTTGCAACACACCCATGTCGACATGGGGGTACCTAGTATGTCGACATACTAGCAGTTTTCAGAATTTCAAATTTTAAATGAAGAGACATTTCCCTCCACCTCTACACCAAAAGACACGTCTCTTCAACCACTATATAAAGGCCTCTGAAAATGAATTTTCACATCAAGAATTCATATTTTCTCTTACTCCTTCTTCTTCAAACATTTGCAAAAGAAATCCATTGCATACTATTCAAATCTCCTTGCAAATCGATACTATTTCACTCCAATTCTTCACTGATTTGCAAGCCACACAATATCAGAGAGTTGTACTTTAATTCACGTCATTCTCTCTCTGATTTCATCCTATTCCTCAAATAATTTAAAGATATATTGCCATTGGAGGTCTATAGGACCATTATACCGAATCTGCAAGAATCTGTATTGAAGATACAACTACTTGCCATAGTCTGTTGTTGGCGATAAGGAAAAGGTGTTCTTGTAGCCTGTAAAATCAAGAGGGTGTGTCTTGTAGCCCGTGAAACCAAGATTGTAAAGGTGTTTTTGCCACCCGTGGAAAACAAGCAATTATAGTGGAATTCTGCACGATAGAGTGCAAGACTGGATGTAGGATTGGTCAATCCGAACCAGTATAAAAATTCGGGTGTTATTTATATTACTGCATTTTACTTTATTACTTACTTATTCTCTGATTACTTCTTTCTATTTGAAATTTGAGTAAATACAGTTTTATATTCATAAGTAAGTAGTAAATACACAGTTCATCACTTCTAGTGTCTGAATAGCCTTAAGATCCAACATTGTGTTACAGCCACCCCAGTTTCCTACATGGTTATGTGAATGGTTATAATATTATGTGTTATAATTCGTGTGTAAAAAAATCTAATTTGCTATAAAAAATTAAATTTTGTCATTATTAATTATTTTATGTATATTCATATATTAGTTTAAATATAGACTAATGTATATTTTAAACATATAATTACATATATGTATATTTATAATGTATAAATAGCTAAGAATTTTTCTTACACCTATTTAATTTTTCCTACACCTATTTATACATAATATATATTATCAAATTCCAAAATAAATTTTTTATATACATAAGTAATTTTAAATTATCCTTTATTGATTATTTGAATTGTTTAGTATGTCTAAAATAATTATTGCACTAAAAATTCGATTTTATATTTTTTTAATTTACTAACCTATGCAGTAACCCATGAAAAATTTTCAGATTTTTTTGGTAATATTTAATATTTTTAATAATTAAATTACTTCGGTTGAGCATTTCTTCTATTTATTAAAAATAATATTTTATTTCAAAAAATCATGAAAAGAATTTTGAACCTGTATTTTATGACCCTAAATTTTCGTAAATTTTAAATTTTGATTTAATATTTATTACTAATATTTTTAATTATTATGATCAAAACCATTTATTATATATATATAATGATGATAAAATTATTATTTATGTTTTTTATGTTAATTTTGATCTGGAAATAGTTTTAATATATATATATATATATTTATATTTATATTTTAAGTAGTTGAATGTAATTAATTATTCATATATGTATACATTTCATTTAACCTTATATATATATTTCTTCAAAAAAAATTATATATATATATATATATATATATATAATTTTGGTTATTAATTATATGCGTATGTATAATTTTATATGTTTAATTATGTATATATATTCATACAAATGTTTTAAATTATATATACGAGTGTATATGCACGTCCAGGTGAGCCTGCTCAAATCACAACGTCCATGCATTAATTCAACAACACATTTGTATAAGGTGTAGAGTAAATACAGATGGTTGTTGTCACATAAAAGGTAAACAATTAGAAGATATAACAGTTTAATACCTGCTTTGCAGCTAGCTCAACTCTTGCAACAACAAACATAATATTTTGGTACCAAGAAATGCATTGCTGCTAACATTAAGTACAAACATTGACATCTGGCCATATATCAAACTGTTACACACCGAAATGTCAATACATTTTTCTTTGTGCGGTGATATAGCAAAACAGTAAATAAGTATAAAATGTGCGCACACATACCATGATTGATTTGGAATCATTTATTTTTTGGCACAGTAAACAATTTACCATCATGTGTACTAATAAATTATAAACAACCGGGAGAAATATGCTCTTTTTAATGAATTGAAACCAAAGTCATCAACCAAATATATACAAAACTGTTAAATGTACCGCAATTAAAAAAGTACTATATATCCAACAAATCACACAACATATCTAGAACATTAAGATTCAAGAGAAATCAAGCTTATGCCCTTACATCATGAAGTTTTTCAGCAAAAAATAGGCACATAATTAGTTCAATTTGACCTCAAATAAGAAGTTTATCGAATCCCAAACGAAGATAATAGTTAAATAATATACTGCTCCTTCATGAATCATACAATTACAGATAAAGATAGTAATGCAAGTGTAGATCCTAATAGTTGATAACAAAATCGTTAATAAACGAAGACCTCATTAACTATAGAATCTTAGAAAAAGGATGATATCATTGCACTAAATATATTTTTTCCTTCTATTGTGATTTATTTGCAAAGGATAATACTGGATTCAAGGCAATCTAATGCAATTAGACCTGTCAACGGATGCTTTCGGATGCGGATAGTGTCATATCCACATCCGCATCCGAAATCATTTTCGTATATCGGGTATCAGCATCCGCGGATACGAACGAATATCGAATAATTATCTTATCCGCCAACGACAGATAAATCAAGAATTACAAAAAGAAAATTTTAGTTTAACATAAATATTTTTCAATCTCATTGGTTATAAAAGTGTTAAAAATTAACAAACATGATGATAATAAATAGTTTTGAGCGGTTGATAAGCATTAAGTGCATATAATATAAATTATTAACTTAATAAAATAATAAATGAATATCATTTATTGCATTAAAATACACATAATTTGAACTATAATCTTGACATAAGCCGGACGGATAATTTTCGGATGCGGATATCTTCGTATCCTCAACTGCCTTCGTTTTTTCTAATATAGGATATTTATCCGCTTTTCGGATGCGGATGCGGACAGATGCTGGATTTTTCAGGTATCCATTGATAACCCTAAATGTAATAATGGTAGTGCAAAATATACCCTCCTTCAACTACCATATGCCTTGAACTTGGAGCATTATGAATAAATAATAAGTTAATAAAAGTTGCCATTTAACGACAACTAAGAGAAATAGAAAACTTAGTCTCTATATTCTTCATAAATGCTAAATTATTGTATACTATTACATAACCTGGAATAATAATTCATAGGAGAGAGATGGAAAGAACGTAAAATAATTGTGCCCAAATCTTAGCATAAATAAATAAGTTCGTGAAATTAGCCTTTGGAACCCAAGTTGTCCTATATTTGCATAATTTATGTTGCAAAAGAATATATAGCTGCTTTATAAGTCGGTGTACATCAGATCCAAATTAGAGGAACAGAAATGTATGCGGTGTTGTAGTATAAATTGTATTTTATTTTATTTTCTTTTTTTTGTCATCCCATGCGTTAAAAAATCCAGTCATTAGCTTAAAAATGTTTTCAGTTTGCGCTTAAGTAAGACATGGATATAGCACTAATTATCATCGACCGAGATGAAGAAGAATTGAAAAATCAATCAAAGATACAAATAAACTCACTCAGGTGATATACCACCTATATCATAAAAACAAAAAGAACAACATTGAAGGTGCTGCTCTGATTACTGAATTGATATTCAAACAACTCATCTCATTTTGGATACAAAGAATTAATTGGGTCAAAATCAATGAATTTCAAAAATATATACCAATAAAATTCAATTCGATTATCATCCAAGAAATCCAGTTCGACTCTAAACGGCATCTCTGACCTGACTCAAGTCACGGCCTTTAAGGGTGCGAGCCACTCCTTCAACCACAGACCTACTCTCAACGTTCCTGCTTAGCCGTCTTGCCACGTACTCTTGCAGCGGGACCCACTCCGTCTCTTTATCATCCTCCGCATCCTTTGTCTCTACTGAACCGGTACGGCCCAAACCAGAGCAGATTGGCAGATCAACCGGCGCTGTAGTGGCCTCCGCAGTGCGATTTGTTGTTGGGCCTGGGGAATATTTCTTGGGCAGCCCTAAAAAGCAAGGGAAAATAAGAGTGAAAAAAGATCATGGATGAGTGGAGCAACGTGAAGGAGGAAGTTCAGAAACGAATTTGATTAGTTTGGAATGGTGGATTAATGGAGTTGGCAAACGTGATTTGCTTGCTGACATGGATAGATTGTAGCCACCTAATGTCTTTCTCACGAAAAAAAAGTAGTCCACATCACCAAAAATATCTTAATCGTCAGCGTATATAAGCTAAGAAAGGAATCAGTAAGTAGTCCCTCCATTTAAGATTTTATAAAAGTGTGTTGAGGTGGAGGTTAAGCGAAGTTAAAGGGGGACTGCATATATGATAATTGAAAGATAGTATTGTAGCAAAACCCAGAATGCTTACTTTTTTAATATTATTTAAGCCCTAATACTCGAAGGACATTTTGAGATTTTGGTAATGCAAAGAGCATTTTGGGAATTTGAAAAGGAAACGGTTGAAACTAATAGGTTGAATTCTCGTTATTAATAGTAAAGATTATATTGTTTTATGTTATGTACTTTTACCATCAAATGGATATAATATTATAGTGTTCATAACTTCATATAAAATTTACAGTTAGTTATGATTAATTAACAATTACAGTTGGACATTGACACACAGAGTAGTTTTGCGCTTATTTATAAATACATATGCTATTTAAGAACAAATAGTGATATGATTTATTCGGTAATGTATCAAAATCTTTTAATTATGATCAAAAAATCATTCAGGGAGAAGGTTGAATTTTAAAAACTGAACCCTCTCATGAGAACCTATGGCTTGGCCATTGCCACTATATAGGGATATTATTAGAATATATTACTTCACTTTTAACTAGCTTCTTCGCACTTGTCTTCCTACATACATATGAAGTTATATGTGACTATATTACATTATCCAGACTCCTATCATAATGCATTGTTGTCAGACTCTTCTTTCTACTCATTGTACAATAAACTACAAAATTTGGTCAAAATAGTGGAAACCCTAATACTCGAAGGACAATTTGAGCTTTTGGTGATGTAAAGGGAATTTTAGGAATTTCAAAAGACACGGTTGAAACTTATAGGTTGAATTCTCATTATTAATAGTAAAGATGTATTTAATTTTGAAACTTTTAGTTATAAAATATATTTTAAATATATTTATATGTATTTATATAAATATACTTTGCATTATAGATTTATGCACATATTAAGACAACATACAATACATACGAAATGAGCTAATGTGTCCGTTGCAATGTAAATCTCAACACCTATATACATGCATGTTATACCCTTCACGGATTATTATGTTACACGTGTACACACATATGTATGTGTATATGATACATGTGTGTGTGTGTATATATATATAAATTAAATCATTCAAATTAACTTTACATTACAAAATACTTAAATTTAAATAAAATACATGATTTTATTTAAAACAAATTTAGAATTATTCTAAATGAATTGGACTTCATAGGCCCAATAAAAGATCCAAGAGGTTAAATTTTTTGAAATTCACCCATAACTTCCGCTGTGGGCTGGCCCAGTTCCAACAATGGTATCAAAGCCCAATAGCCTATGCGGTCTAATTTAGTCATGTTATGGCTAACTAATTAAGCTTTCTCACTTAGTACGATATCTAGAAAGGTAATGTCCAGGATTGGAATTGGGTAACAAGTACCATGTCCTACCTGGTTACGTATCGGTCTGGCCCGAAAGGTGAAGTGAGCCTAAAGGTTGCTCCTAATAGAAAAGGTCCAACTTAATTTGGGTCTTGTGCTAAGTTTCAAAATAGTTTTGAAAATTAATGTTAAAGATTTTAAATTTAAAATAAAACATGTTTATTATAAAAATTATAATACTGCATAAGTTTTCAAAATGTTTGAAAGGAAAATGATATTTTCAAAATGTTTAAAAATATTTATATAGTAATTTTAAATTTTAAATTTATTAATAAGATTAATAAAATAAAAAAATTAAATACGCTAATTAATTAATGCATATATGCATGTATTACATATATTGATATATGTTATGTTATTTTAAAAGGTTGAAGATAACATAAGTATACATGTATGTATACAAGATAAATTTTGAAAATTAATAAATTTTAATAAAATTTGCTTAATTGAATAAATTAATTAAAGGTTAATTAATTAAGTACTAATTTAAAATTAATTAAAGAGTTAATTGGTTAAAATTAATTAGGTAAGATTTAATTAATGATATATTATATGTAAGACTATCATATAAGTAATATGAAATATAAAAGTTATATAACAATAAAACTTATATGATACGTGTATAAACTAAATGTCGAACATTAAAGAAACCTAAATAGACTTGAGAAATAAATAAATGTGTAAACATACATATACCATGATTTCTGTGTGTGTGACACTTGAATCGCTGGGGTGTTTCATAAGAAATATATTATTCTATAAGTTGATATCACTCAATATATATTGAAGATTATGAATCTTCAATATAATGTTGTCCTCTACCATATATATTAGTACATTGCTTGCATACTCCTTAATTGTTGAGCAAACTCAAGCTAGGGATGTTATGCATAGTATTATTAATATATAGAACAGATGAGGTAAGATAACTATACGTATTTATTTAGAAAACTCAAGGTACATATACCATACTTAGGCCATCAAGATATGGTAGGTATGAGTGAATAATCTCTTTTGATTTGTTGAGCAAACTCAAGGTCGAAATGAGATTAGAACAAAGGAAATTGGGTTAGGAGTTGTATGTGATACAACCGATAAGGAAAATAAAATGGTGACATTTAGCAGTTCTAATATTGTAAGAACATATGCTATATAATGTTATAATTATCTACAATGATAAATTTGTGCATTTAATACGATTGATAAAATGTTTGTCAATTAACATATATAAACAAAATGAATTGAAAGTTGACAAACAGAAATATAATATATACATGTTATATAATGTTTCTATACCCATGCAAGTGCCTAATTTCAACTACTTAATACATTCACAAGTTGGTCACTTATATGTTTATTTGGTTTAGACTGTGTATTGCATTTTATGATTTTTCGAACTCTAAATGCAATTCAAGGCCATGGATATTTGATCCATGTACTTTCATATATAAATGTTATATGGTGAACTGTCATAGTTTGTGGGGTACAATATTTCAACAAAGTTAGTTCATTCGAAGTAAATCAATAAACATTATTTTAAGATCATCTATTCAACTTGAATGATTTCAAAAGGATCGTATTGTGTTAATGTAACCCAAGACCATAAACTACGAGATACATCTAAGAACTCTATCGTTGAAATGTCATCTTGATCGGTTTACATAAAGTTCAACATATTTGATGTCTTAAATGTTAAGAACGATCGAATGCGCTTTTGTAAAAGTTTGTTATGATATTGTAATAAGGTTTTCTTTTGAATAGTTTGACCATTTGAAGAAAAATGAATGTATAAGAATAGATGTAATTTAAGGTAAAGTTGGAACGAAGAGAATGAATAGCCATTTCTGCTTCATAGGGAAACATTGGAAACAAAAATTGTAATAATAATTGATACTTAATATTGGAACATGAAGTATGATTTTTATTCCGAAATGTATTTTCATATAGAAAATTGCTTTTTATAACAGCTATTTCTTTGAGCTCAAGATACTTGATCTAAGAACTCTCTACTGTAAACTAGTTGCAACATATAAAATAAGTAAACAATATTAACAATATTAAGTGAATGGTGGACCTCTAAATTTAGTATGATATTCTAGTAATGGCGGAAATAGCGGGAGCATGCCATATAGCACCTAAAGATTGCATCAACTTACGAAAATTGTTTTCGTAAAATATATCGAACATTATTTGTGAAATAATGTTTATTTTTTGGTATTGACTGAAAAATAAATATAACTATATTTCAATATGAGTATTATGAATATTCATTATGAAATAGAACTATATTATGGAATTCGTTTACATAGTAAAAGTGATGCAACAAAAATACATATTGTAGAATATGCTAGTATATGATTTTTGTTTGATGATAATAAACATATATATATATATATATATTCATTTAAATGTATTTGTTATCGTACTATTTCATTTTTCATATAATTAAATAAATATTTGCTGAATAAAACAAATAACACAGAATTTAAATTCAAACAGATATTTTATTCAAACAAATATTTTATTACAATTTTTAAGTAGTACAAAATTTGAGCTCTCACTATATATACATCTTTCAATTACAATACAATTATCATTTACATTAGCACCTCACTACATGTCACTCGTTCACTCATAAGTTCTTCAACTGTCTTCCAATTTGTATTCAGCATCTGAATTATTTGCAAAATAAACCCTCACGCAGTAAAATTGAAAAAGAAATATTTGTGCAGTGTAAAATAAAATGTTTGTTTTTGAAAATATTATTTGCCTCGGTTATTTGAGTTGTTCGTATCATACATGAACAGCTTGTGACATGCATAGTGTATCATTGTACATGCCACAAGGTCGTGCACATCGATATACACTTGATAAAATTACAGGAACAGGTGAGCACAAAGTCAAACCCAATCAAAAGCTAGGTTCAACTCAAGTGCAATACAAATAAAGTCATGATATGAGCACAAGGTTGAACCCGAGCCAAAGCTACGTTCAACTCAGGTGCAATACAAAAACAAAATAGAATGGTCAAGTGCATAACAATGGAGCAACAAATATATATGCAGTGCACATCATTTTAGTGCAGACTTGACTGCACAGACCAACTCAATATACACTTGAACCCAGACTGGTCAGAGAAACCAAAATGCACATGTCAACGGTGGCAACTAAACAAGAAGGTCGTAGGCACAATGATTATAAGCATGGATGGTATAAGCAGTGTGAACATATCATGATCCATGAAGACCAATAGATCAAAGACAAGCACACAAATCATGTACATGATCAAAGAAACGAACTTAATGAAGCAGTGGACAAACTGGGCAGAGCAGTTTCAAAAAGCATGAAGATATACAACTGAGAAGACTGCAATAAAATGATATATATATATATATATATATATATATATATGAAGTCCTAAATTAGCATAAGTTCAACATGCCTAAATATACAAAGGTCAAAAAGAAAATGAACAAGCTCGGAACTGAAGTGAACAGATCATCCAAGACCAGACATAGCAAATGGATGTACACATGAAATTCAAAAGCTAAACCAGAAATGTACTAACACATGCCAGTGGAACAACAAACCAAAAGGAACCAGAGACCATCATAGATGCAACAAAGCAAACAGGTGTAGCAGCAACATCAGTTCAGGTTCATACAACAAGTAGCACATTGGATACAAGTGCAATCAAGTCAAACACACATATATACATACATAAATGTACGTAAATATGTATGGAGACCATCAACCAAAGTGCAGAGAAGTTCCAAAATCAAGATAAACCCATATCAGAAGTTCAAAGTGAACCAGATCAAATTGAAACAGAGACCAAAACAGTAACATATATACACGTTTATCGATGCAAAGATTCAGTGCATTTCAGCAAGGATAACACAAATAAATTAACATGAATGCAAAGCTTCAGAGGAAACTGGAAACCCAAAACTACAACCATACTAGATTCAAGAATACAAGTCCAATGAGATGGATGGTTTCAAAGTAACATGATTACCATAACATGAATGTCCAAGCTAGGTAGACAAATGGAAATGCACAACACATATATATACAAAAATATATATATATATGTGTGTGTGTGTGTGTGTGTGTGTGTGTGTGTGTATGTGTGTACATGTTTGTATGTGCACAGTTATCGTCAAAATGAAATGACCAGAGAGGAACAGTCAGTACATACGATATATACATGCAGATTCAAACACACATGACAATAAGCCAGTGGAATCAACATGTACATAGGGCTGCAATGCTCATGAAGGCACAATGCTACAATGGTGACATCAATATACATGAAGACCTAAAGCAGCTCAACAATCATGTAACATAGTCAATAAAATGGAAACTCCGGACTGCAATAACAAAATAAAATCCAGTGCAGACTCGACTAAACAGAGGCAGAGTCACAAAAACTATGCAATAGTCCATACAACTAAATAAGTCAACACTAACATGAAGTGCAAACTAGGATATGCATACATGAATAAACATTGCAGTTCGAAAAATAAGTCAGAGCAGTTTCATAGTGCAATGAAAATTCAAATACTACTATAAAATGACTGGAATGACAAGATGGAAGATGAACAAAGTCAAGGCCGAAATCAATCAGAGTTTATCAAGTCGACTTTTATCTCAAGTCAGCAAATTCAAATACCATAAACGAAGGCACAAGAATTATCTCAGATTTTAAATAACAAAGTCAAAGCCGCGGTGATCTAGGTGATAATAAGAATCGATCAAGTCAGAGTCAAAAGCATAAAATAATAAAAATCGAAAGAGTCCAGATTATCACAAATTCAAAGTGGCCGAAGTCAACAGAGAAGAGAATGAAACCAAATTCCAAAGAAAAGCAAGTCGTGGTGACCAAGCAAGCATAACAGGAAATTATACAAATTGAAAAAGTCAGAAAACATCACCAACAATCAAGCAAAATCGAACGACCGAGTTAAAATTATCAGACGAATTCAAATACTATATTCGAATGAAAATAAAAGGAATCAATACTTATTTAAACCATTAACATCACCAGCATACAATCATTCGAGTTTAAGAAGTATCATAGAGAAAAGTTTCAAATCAATAACTCAAATCGAATCGAGTTCAAAGCATATCAACGAGAGTATCAACGAAAATCACATACAAGGTTAACTCAAATCGATCTGGCCAAAATTGAAGCGGCTGTTTGCAAATCAAAGAAACAATCGATTGACAAAGAAAGGAATGCGAAATCATCTATTCGATCGATTAACTGAAGACGGCTTCTTCCAATTTACAGAAGCCCTAATTGTTAAAAGAGGAATGAGGCAGCCATTTTTCAACGCAAAGGATACAAGGCCAAAGAAATATAAAGAAAACGGGGGAACATTTTTTTCTTCAATCTTTTGGGCCGGCACCTTTAAATTCTTATTGGGCTTTTAATTATAAATTAGTGTTTTTATTATTGTTTTATTTATTTTTTATATTGTATTTTACTTTTAAACTTTTATTAAATTCTAGTCGTGTGACTAGGGGACGAACGACGATGGTGTAGTTTGAGAATTCGCAACTCAGTGGCTGAATTGTGGTAGGATTTTGAGCGTAAAGTTAAATTAGTCGATAGCGGGTGTCGCAAGTTTACGTATGTAAGCATCTAACTACTTAATTTCTAGTAGAAACCTTAGGGGAAGCACGCAGTCAGGGTTTTACCGAAGCTGGGTAAATCCATGTCGTTCTATTTCTGTTTTTATTATTCTGCTATTTATCCATGCTATAATTATTTTATAATTTCCGCATTAATTTTTATAATTATTAGTATCACCCTATTCACCCCCTATAGCATGAAATCGATCCTACAAGTGGTATCAGAGCTATGAACAAAAGGCATTATTGTTTTAAGAATTTGATTTTTTAAATGGCTTCTTTTAATAATGCTTTTGCCGTGGGACAATCCATAGTTAGACTGCCTATGTTCAATAGTGAATATGCTTATCGGAAAAATAGAATGAATTTTTTTCTAAAAACTATTGATGCTTGAGACGGGATATAAGACACCAACTATAGTGGTAGATAATCAGTAAATAGATAAACCGATGGATCAATGAATTGGGCTTGAAAATAAACTATAGAATGCTAACGCTAAAGCTATGAATTCTATTATACGTTCATTAGATCAAATTGAATTAATCGTGTCTCACATTGTCTAACTGCGCAGGAAATCTGGTGAAGTGACTCACGAAGGAACATCTCAAGTCAAAGAGTCTCGCCTTGCCATGCTTAGTAGCGAATACGAGAACTTCACAATGGCCAAGGATAAAAATGTCAAAGAGATGTATGGACAACTTTCCAATATTGTATACAAATCAAAAGCTCTCGGAAAATCATACATAGAGTTGGAAATAGTCCAAAAAAACCTCAGAGTCTTCCCATGAAGTTTTTTGAAGCAAAAGTCACTACTATTCAAGAATCGAAGGATTTAAAACAAATCAAAGTCAAAGAACTCATCGGAAATCTCACCACTTATGAGCTAGAAATCAAATTCAAGGAAGACGCGAAGGAGGTGATACACGAAAGAAATCAATAACTCTTGAAGGAACAATGGAAAGTGATGATGATAATGATGATGGGGCGCCTGAACTGGCGTTACTAATAAAGAGATTCAAAAAGTGGAACCACAAATACAGAAATCCAGCTCTAAATCAAAAATTGAAAAGTATAATAGTCAAAGCACTAGACAACTCAGAAGATCATTTGTTACATGTGCAATAAACCCTGTCATATCAAGCCAAATTGTTCTCAGAATCGACTCAGCCATAAAAAGAAACAGAAAAGGAGAAGTTTGTAGCTACTTGGGGTGAAACCGATGAAGATAATAAAAGCATGGGCAGTGAGAGTGAAAAAGTAGATTTGTGTCTTCAAGGTGATATAACTAATAGCGATGATGACGAGCCAAGTGAGGTATCAAAACTTACTCACTCAGAATTAGTTATATATTTTACCGAAGTAAATGGCTGTTTTGAAAGACTTGGGGAGAAACACGCTAGTATTGAATCACAAAGAGATACTTTGATAGATTTAAATAAACAACTTGACCAATTAGTCAAAAACTATCGAAATAAAAGCCTTAAGTGTGACAAGTGTCCATTATTCGAAGAAGAAACTAAAAAATCGGAAATTAAAATTATATCACTTGAAAATGAAATTTTGATTTTGAAATAAAGTGAAAATACTAGGAGAAAAAATTCTATCAAAAAGTGCACTCAATTATTGAATGAAAATGAATCTCTCAAAACACAAGTTCAACAATTGTCTACAACTCTAGGATAATTTTCCAAAGGAGAAAGATCACTAAATATGCTATTAGGGAAACAAATCAATACTGTTAGACAAGGACTTAGATATAATCAATCTGAACTTGTTAGAAGTAAAGTTAATCAAGTCTGTTAGAAATTGCGGATTAAGGATCTTAAGGCTAGGATTAACACTAGAGGGGGGTGAATAGTGTTAATGAAGAATTACTAAATCTTTTTGAGTTTATGTTAATTTAGACACCAATGTATGCAATATACAGACACAGATACGATCACAAAAATAAACACAGATGCAGAAATAAAATAAAAGCAGTAAAGGAAAGAACATACTGGATTTTATACTGGTTCGGAGTTACCCTACATCCAGTCCCGCAACACAAGTACGTATTTCCTTTCAAAAGAAATTGTACAATTACACCCTCGGTTTCAAGGCTATGAGGTACACCCTCCAGAACTTATATCCTCTGGGTAGAGATACTTGATTTTCGGGCTACAAGTTTACCCAATTGATTTACCAAGGCTACAATCACACCTTTTCTCTCTTGATTGATTTCCAAGGCTACAATCACACCTTTTCTCGCTTAATAGATTACAAAGAAGTCTATAACTCTGAATGGCACTGAGAACCTTGTAGAGATAGTGATAGAGAATCAAACTAGAAGTAATCGAGTTCGATTCAATGTTGATTTTGGCAGAGTAATGGTAGGAATATGTATTAAGAAATGTGGAAGAAGAAGAGGAGTGAAAAACAAGAAAATCTGATATAAAATTCATTGAAACTAACCCCTATTTATAGAAGAACAACAGCCATGTCCATTCATGAAGAGTTATGGCGAATAGACACTTCTTTTGAAATTTAAATTTTGAACTCAACTGGCACCATGTCGACATGGGGTACATAGGCATGTCGACATCCCAAAGGATTTTTTGATGATTTGATTTTCTTTGAAAATAACCTTTATCTTATACTGAAACTAATTTAAACTTTATAAATATACTTGACTATAGTTAAAATTCATAAGTAAATATAGAGAATAATATATATATATATATATATATAGAATTTAACTCTAATTTTATATTTAAATCTAAGTATAAATATTTAAAAGTTAAATATATTATATTAAAAGATAGTTTAAAATCAGGAGTAATTTGACTTTGAAATTAAAGATATTTTTGAGGCTAAAATTATTTAAAATCAGGATAGAGGGTTTTGAATGTTTTAAAAGGAAAGTTCTGAAAACGTTTTGAAAACAGGATATAATTTTGAAAAATCATTTTGAATAAAAAGTTAGCGGATACAAAACAATGTTCCACTAGATTTTTCATAGGTTCCATCCTACTTAGGGTTCCATCCCTTTAACAGGCTCGAAGTGGATTCCATTCCACGAATAAATTGGATTTTAAGATGTCAGTGCTTTTTCTATGAGTTTTAACAAAATTCGTAATAATAATAAAAAATACTTAACCTTGAAATCTTGAACTCTTGATAATCTTGATACTCTTGAGTCTTCTATCTTGATATCCTGAATCTCTATATTGTACAGTCTTCATTCTTAGTACCTGCATGGTTAAATCCTGCATATACATATATATCTAAACTTATAATGTTAGTATTTATATTTTATAATATATTCTAAGGTTGTTGTCATCAAAACCATCATCCCACGGACTAACAATCTCCCCCTTTTTGATGATGACAACCTTTGTTTATAAAATATTACTTCTATCCTAATAACTCCCCCTAAAACTAATAACTCCCCCTTAATCTATGCTTAACTACCCTATTTTATATTTCTCCCCCTTTGTCATCAACAAAAAAACTAAATGTAAACTATATAACTCCAAACTATATAACTCCCCCTAAAACTAATACTCTATGACATGTGATTATAATGATAGTGTTATCAGAAGTAATCATCACTTAAATCTAATACTAAAACATAGTCCTAAACTATTAACTATCCTAAGTAAGAATTCACGATAGTACTTATAATTAAAACACATATAAGAACACGAGTTATTTATTGCGTATGAAGTTGTATATACATGAGCGTTTAGAAAACATAAAGAAACACAAACAACAATGGAGAAGAAAGAAAAGAAACTATTGTGTGTTATTAAACATAGGAGATCTATGAATCGAACAGTTTGGATAGTGGAAACAGAATGTTCGACAAGATTCCCATTCTTATCAAAACACACTTCTCCAACACACATGACTTGGACATCACCCTCCTCGTGCGCTTCTTCCATGGGTTCTTCTTCTTCTTCTTCTTCTTCGATGGCCTCTTGTTCTTGATTGAGTGAAGAGTCTTCATCAATCAAGATAGGGTTGGCCTGGTTATCCATTAGGAATTTTTGCAAATTCCTAAGAATCTTGCCTTGCCTTTCCTGTTCCTTTGCCATACGAAGTTGAGTCACTTGAATTTCAGTCATCATCTGAAGTACATCCTTCATAGATTCCTCCATTTTAGCCACACGAGCGAGAGTAGTACGTTGAAATGGACCTGACGTATGAGAGGTGTAACAACCCTGAATTTTGAACAATTTAAAAATGAAAATATTTAATTAATTTTAAATATTCGAATGATGATTGACTTGAATTTCAAATTTTCAGGATAAATTGGCGATTAAATTTTAGAATTTAATCTATTTAAAGTTGAATAAAATTTGAATTTGACTTTGGAGTTTGAAATTGAATATTGAATTTGTATTTTAAATTCAAACTAATGACTTAGAAAAAATAATTTGGATACAAGAATTATTATTTATGTAAATTTATAAATAGATGGTTAGTTTTAATAACATTTTTTCTTTAACTTAAATAAAAAGGAATAAAATTTTATCAATACAAAATACAAGTAAAAAAATCTAATTGTGAAACATGTTAATATAAATTTATGTTTGATAGTTGAACTGCAAAACGTTTATATGTTTATTAAAATTTACAAAACAAAATTGAGTTCAAAATAAAAAATAAAAAAATAATAATATATATTAAAAAAAAAAAGAAGAGTACACTGCCTTACCTTATCACCATAATCCACGCCGTCACCTACGCCATAACCCACGACCAAAATCACGTCTCCCCTATTTTATATTCGAAACCCATTCCTCTTCAAATCATCAGAAAAAAATAAATAAATCAAAGAAAAAATTAATGGCGGCCACGATCGTTCGTCCCTCTTCGCTTTCAAATTAGGGTTTCAGCTCGATTCGCTCGCGGCTTCTTTTCTTCGAACGTGTTTGTCTTCGCTTCGAATCACGGTGAGTAATTTTATTACTCACATCTAAATTTAAACTGTCTAGCTATTTTAAATTTTGCGATTTCGTGATTTCCTTGGCTTACTTGGATTTTGTTAAATTGTTTGCTGTGATGATGATTTCCTTGTTCACTAGTTCGAATTTGTGGAAAATGATTTTTGTGTAATTTCGGCCATGACTTGAATCAATGAAGTCTCGGCTGTAGTTGCACAGGGTATTTGTCGAACTTGTATCACTCGAGTCGGCTGCATAATTGTTTGATTTGCCTCCGAGTTAAATTTTGATGCTTTCTTCATACACTTGGTTTCTCTGTAGTCTCTGGTATTATCACTCGAGACAATTTGCATTCCGATTAATGGCTTTGTCAGGGATTTGTTTCTAATGGACATGCCAAGCATCTCATTTTTGTTTTGCGTATATTACTGCACTTGTTTCGCTGATTTTGAGTACATTGAGCATTGCGTAGTCTTCATTGCCATCTGTGTTTGCATAATTAATATGCAGATACACTTGATCATTTGTAGCTGAAGTTTGCATTAGCTCGAGTATACTTGCATTTTCGCTTTGTTGATGATACTCTAAATGTTGAGACAGTGGCATAGATATATGAAATGTTGCCATAGTGTTGCCAGACTCTTGTGAACTCCTCTCTGCTCATGGTCATTCACTGGTTAAGGCTGCTTATATCATGTGTTCACATATGCACTTCGTTTCTTGACTTTGGCATCTTTTTTTTTGTTGCGGCTATCCCTTGGATTATATGTTACACGTGTGTCCCCTGACCTGTAGCCATGTAAGCTCTTTGGTATGTACGTGCCCTGCATGCATACGAGTCACATCCACTGTTGATTGAGGCAAATTGTAATGTTCCAGTTGATGGGTTTTGGTCTCTGATAAGTTCCAGTGATTTACTTTTGCCCTGAACCCCAGTGTCTTTGGCTTGTGAAATACTTTGTTAAATTCATTTGCATATATGAATTCACTTTTCACTTAAACTTGCACCTGGTTTTGGATACATATACTCGGGTTGTCACTTCCCTGTTGCTGCAGTGTATTTTGACTGATCAATATTGCATTGTTGGTTGCACTTGGTCACTCGTGCCATGTACTTTGTAATCAAGTTAAGTTGCAGTCCATATATGTACCTGCCTCACCGTAGTGTATATGTTTGCATTCATATTCCTGCTTATACATCACCTTATATCCGTTGCACTTGTGTTGTTAGATCTGGAATACTTATGCACTTCGTATGTACCACTTTGTAGTTCATCCTATTTTGCTTTTTGATACTCCATTGCTTGATCTGTCTCATTTCCATACTGAATTTCACTATTGCATTCCATTTGTGTTTGCTGTCACATTGGGCTTGTAGTTGTTGTAGCTCTCTGCATTTACTACTTCAAGTATGGCTGTTTTGATTAGTTGAAGCTTTGAACTGTTTTCATGCTTTATTCGAGCCTTCGTGCTTTGTGTACTTGTGGTGGCTGCGTTATTGTTGCAGTTTTCCCTTGAGTTCGAAGTGGGCTGCAGTTTCATTTTTATGAAAATTTTGCACTTGTTGAAATGTGCAGTAATAAGTTGTTTGGAACTTGTTTTCTTGAGTTACTTGGTATATGCAAAACAATTGCATTTCGACCTTGCCATGTTGCATTGTTTTGGGTATGACTGCCTTTGTGCACTTGTTGTTGAACTGTTCAATTTTTTTTGTTAACCTCGTTGCTGGCCTGTTCATCTCTTTATTGGATCACGGCTTCGACTTCGTTCGATGTTGACTTCGATTTTTATCGAAATTCTTGCTGTAGCATACTTGACCTCTGCAGCTTCGATTTCTGTTAGTATTCACTGTTGTGATGATTTCTATTTCATTACGGTAGTGGCGAGGCAGTGCACGCAAGCGTGAACTGCAGCCACACGAAGTTAACATTTTAAAAATGTGGCGAGGCCGTACACGCGTGTGTGTACTGCAGCCCTACCAAATCTAATGTTTTAATTGATGTTTTCTTTTTGATGAAAATTATTTTATGTTGCCAATTCAATATATTTTGAATCGATTTTGATGATTTTGTTGTTAATTGCCGTTTAGGCAAATTTTGATTGTTTTCTAAATTATCTTCATCAATAATCCCTTCATCTATCCTCACTGATAATTTGAATCTACTGAGTTATTGTTTAACACTGTTAAGTGTTATATTTACCGTTATCCGATTACTTGTTAAAGGATCAGATAGGTAAATTTATATTTGACCGTCGTCTAATTGTTGTGTGATTATTATTGCCTCTATGCACTAATAACTGAGTTTGAATTAGACTGACCTGTGTATTATTTTCTTTGGAATGTAATACTCGGGTCAGACCAAGTAATTTTACAGCTTGAAGATTTTCAGGCATCGAAGTTGGAGAGAGAGGGGAAATTTCTTCACTTTAGCTTTTCGAAGAATTTTTGTACTTAAAAGAAATATTCCACTGTATAAAATTAAATGCATTGTACAAACTCTGATATATGTATGAAAAAAATTCATTTATGTGAAATATTATAATATTGTTGTGATTCTGTTTAAACTCTATAAACTGAATAACAATCCGTCATTTTGAACGTCTCAAGTTGGTTTAATTACCGACTGGGGGCGGTCAGAACGGAGGGTCGTTACAAAAGTGGTATCAGAGCTTTGGTTTACATAAATCTCAGTTTATGATGTTTAATATGAATAGTTACTAGGATCACTTTAAAGAAAAATGTTTTTCAAATTTAAAATAAGTATGAAATTGTTTTCTTTGAAAAATTAAAGGTATTTTGAAAATTCAAATTTTTTCGAAAATTCCCCTCTCTAATTTTAGGTTTGCGATAGTTTCTCATTCGAAAAACCATTATCGAATTATTGAGATTTATGAAAAATAAAATATAAGTGAAGTGAATTAATGAATTGGTTTAAATCAAATATTTTGAATATCTCCAAAATAATAAATTGTGAAATAAAATGACGTGTCAATTTAGTATAACCAAGAGGATATTTGAACTATAACTTGGGAATTTGATTCTGAATTCTTTTGAAAATCGATTTCAAATGTTTTGAAGAATGATTTAGTAAATAAATGGATTATAAGTACTTAACTTATAAATGGACTTTTGGTATATAATTGAATTGAATTAATAAAGAAGATTTATAAATCGAAGTTTTATAAATAGAAATGGAATTTGTAAAGATTGTTTATAAATTCGAAACCAATTGAATCTGATAAATGAAAAATAGAAGTTATTAAAGGAGATACATTCGTGATTTTGGACAGTGGATAATCCTTTAAATAAATGTGTAGAAACATTGAATTGAATAAACGAAGTATATTCACGATTTTGGACAGTGAATAAAAAATTAAAAGATATGTCTTGGGAAAATGATTGAATAATCCAGCCTCTGCTAATAAGAATTTTAAATATTGATAGGAAACTTCGAAAACACCTTGTTAATTATAATGGCGAAAACCGAAGCACAGAAAGCAGCATGCCGTGAACAAAGAGCAATTGCCCGTAGAGAAGCAGAAGCGGCACGTGCGGAAATTGAAAGGAGATTCAGTGAAAGGCAAGCACCTGGTCCATATGACGAGGTTATTTGTTATCGATGTCATAAAAAGGGACATTATGCCATTAAGTGCCGAGAAAGGAGAAAGAAAAGGAACGTGGATGACCGGTTCGGTCGTCCTGAGATTGTGTGTTTTAAATGTCGGGGGAAAGGGCATTTTCTTAGTCATTGCCCTAAAGTGAAAAGGGAAAAGTGCGTACTCGATTTACCCGTCGATAGATTGACAATCTGCTACCATTGTCGTCAGACTGGACATATAGCCAGAAACTGCACCGAAAGACAGCATGGAAAGCAAGCTATAGCCCGTCCAGCTAGAGCGAAAAGTGTTAAGGTGATAGATAAGGATGGAAACATCTCATATTTTTGCAGTAACTGTAGGGATTGGGGACATGTTGATTTTGAATGTGTTAATTCTCCTTTAATACAACCTGAAATAGTGCCATCCGAAGATGAAAGTTTGGCGAAGATGCGTACTACCGGACAAGAAGTCGATAGTCCTTAATAATTCTGAATCTTAAACCAATCAATATATTTTGTAATACTATCTTTTGTAATCCACAATCTTCTGTGTACGTCTTTTAAAAGTATTAAGCTATGTAAAATTTTGTACTGAAGGAAATATTTTAATGAAATAGCATCTTAGGAAGGAAGTTTATTTGTTGACTTAACTATATGAATCAAACTAATTTTGATGAAAAGCTTATATTTCAAGTTTAAACTAATGCCTAAAATGGTTAATGTGGAAATATAAATTTAATGGAACCAAGTCGATGAATGACTTACTAAAGAACTAATTGATTATTTTTGGAAATAGAAAGGCAAATTCAAAGTTTAAATAGAATTTAAATTTCAATTTTGAAGTTGTCAACATGATAATCCATAATAGGTTTAATAAATTCAGTGATGAATTTGAATTTAAACGTGCGGAAAATTAAGTTAAGTGAAAAACTTAATATTGAAAAGTTTGAAATCGGTTTAAAATTAATATTGTGAAAAGTATGAGGAATTCAAACTATGAATTAAGTTGAAGTTGAAGTTGAAAAAGTTAATAGTTTTAAAGATGTTTTAAAATGCATTAACTATCGAATACATAGATTTCAACATTCAATTGTTGAAATAAACGTTTTCGAGAGAAATAAAAGGAAATGGTGGACTATAACACTGTTGTTATAGTAAATGGTTTCCGAAAGGAAATGTTTTGTATAGTATTTGGATTTATATATCTATCTTAAAATTCGAATCCCTATACTAGTAATTTTGAGTTGTTGTAACAATGTTTTACGCAACATTCGTTTTCACTCAAATAAATGTGTTTAAAAGAACGCTTTCCTTAAAGAATGGAATATATACTTAATTTTGATTCAAGTATATTGAATATTTTCCAAGCGTTGAAAATAAATGAACTTGTTAATTACTTATTATTAAATAAGTATGGAAATGTTTTCCAATATGAAATGAAAGGTTTGAAATTTTATCTTTTAAAGATAAATTGAAAAATGAATATTTGAAATTTGTTTCAAATGGTTAAGTGTGGAAAATTATATATATCTTGTAAAGATATTTATGGGAAATTTGAACAATTAGTTCAACTTGGAAATTTTTCAAAAAAGATTGAATCTTGAGTTAAATTGAGTTTAACTTCGACATCAAAAACAATATAAGTTGAGCTTTGAATTTTGGATAGTCGATTTGGATTGTATGTCTAACATGGTGAATTGATGACATAGCAATTGATCTCTATTAAATATATATCTGTTGGTGGCGGAGAATTTATTCTTTTAGCTTAACACCCTTCTCTGAGACGTACGAGCTTAGAGGTTATATATCGGTAGACATCAATTTTGTGTTGAGAATTGACGATGTAACGTGAAATCAAAATCGAATGTGAAGTCGATAATGAATTGGATTATGAATGTGAATTGGGTTTGAGATAACCTTAAATTTTCAAATTGATTTAGAGGAAAATTTTAAAACGAGATGGAAAATTTAGAAATCCTCTATTTATTATGAATGTGAATTGAGTTTTCGTAACTTATATATGTGAATGTAATAATTCGAAAACTATCAGTTTGGAAAGTCATTATTATGAAAATCCTATGCAAGTTTACATAGGTATGATATGTACGAAATGTGAAATGAAGTACTATATGTATATGACACATGTTTTCTAAAAACTGAGGATATGGAAATGTACCTTCCATTTATAATTTGTGAAGGTGATTGGAACTCGGTGTGAGTGTCCATTGGAAATCGTAGCTACGTAGAATTTCCATTAGTGGAATGTCCATTGGGACTGGAATCCCCCACGATGGATCATCGTGTTGGGATTATGTGAATTGATGCTGGCGTAATTCGTGGGGCGTGATGCCTACAGTTACAAGCGATTCCACTGGGATAGTGGCGCAACCGCCGCGTAAACTGCGATCTAGAGGCCAAAGCGTAATTTGAGGGGCAAGATGCCTACGGTCACGAGCGATTCTACTGGGATAGTAGCGTAACCGCCATGTGAACCGCGATCTATGGCAACAACCATGGCGAAATTCAAGAGAGATGTGAAATCTACAGTTACAAGCGATTCTACTGGGATAGTAGCGTAACCGCCGGGTAAACTGTGATCCATCGGGGAACGTGCTTTCCATATCCATTTTTTAAAAGAATTTTTAAAAGTATTTTCACAAGGAGTTGAAGCAAGTATATTTAGTACTTGGAGATATTTAGTCCTGCGCCTGGCCAGCGTATGCCTAATGTCTGTAAGAACGACGATGGACTTGTTAAACTTCGAGATAACAAGTATTTTCAAAACTTTGAATAGAAAATCAATAGTCTGAAATTAGAATTACATAATTCCAACCTAATGAATTAAGGAAGAAGATTTTTAAAATATCTTGAAAGTCCACAGCTTTAAAAAAAAAAGATATAATATGCAAATCTCAAGCATGAAGAATTTCAAGTTTAAATCTGAGTTTTGTAAGTCGAAAATTTTGGTAAAAGACTTTTGTGTCTTGATTATAGAAATCAATGAACAAAGCTAGTGAGATAATATAAAATAAATGGGATGAATCCTATATTTATTTATAAGTTCGAACCTGGTAAAAAATTGTGTAGGGTATAAATATCGGTGAGATTTTAACAATCATTTTTCCTAACTTATAATATCGGGACGAAATTCTTTTAAGGAGGGAAGATTGTAACAACCCTGAATTTGAACAATTTAAAAATGAAAATATTTAATTAATTTTAAATATTCGAATGATGATTGACTTGAATTTCAAATTTTCAGGATAAATAGGCGATTAAATTTTAGAATTTAATCTATTTAAAGTTGAATAAAATTTGAATTTGACTTTGGAGTTTGAAATTGAATATTGAATTTGTATTTTAAATTCAAACTAATGACTTAGAAAAAATAATTTGGATACAAGAATTATTATTTATGTAAATTTATAAATGGATGGTTAGTTTTAATAACATTTTTTCTTTAACTTAAATAAAAAGGAATAAAATTTTATCAATACAAATACAAGTATAAAAATCTAATTGTGAAACACGTTAATATAAATTTATGTTTGATAGTTGAACTGCAAAACGTTTATATGTTTATTAAAGAAAATAATTTACAAAACAAAATTGAGTTCAAAATAAAAAAATAAAAATATAATAATATATATAATAAAAAAAAAAAGAAGAGTACACTGCCTTACCTTATCACCATAATCTACGTCGTCACCTACGCCATAACCCATGACCAAAATCACGTCTCCCCTCTTTTATATTCGAAACCCATTCCTCTTCAAATCATCAGAAAAAAATAAATAAATCAAAGAAAAAATTAATGGCGGCCACGATCGTTCGTCCCTCTTCGCTTTCAAATTAGGGTTTCAGCTCGATTCGCTCGCGGCTTCTTTTCTTCGAACGTGTTTGTCTTCGCTTCGAATCACGGTGAGTAATTTTATTACTCACATCTAAATTTAAACTGTCTAGATATTTTAAATTTTGCGATTTCGTGATTTCCTTGGCTTACTTGGATTTTGTTAAATTGTTTGTTGTGATGACGATTTCCTGGTTCACTAGTTCGAATTTCTGGAAAATGATTTTTGTGTAATTTCGGCCATGACTTGAATCAATAAAGTCTCGGCTGTAGTTGCACAGGGTATTTGTCGAACTTGTATCACTCGAATCGGCTGCGTAATTGTTTGATTTGCCTCCGAGTTAAATTTTGATGCTTTCTTCATACACTTGGTTTCTCTGTAGTCTCTGGTATTATCACTCGAGACGATTTGCATTTCGATTCATGGCTTTGTCATGGATTTGTTTCTAATGGACATGCCAAGCATCTCATTTTTGTTTTGCATATATTACTGCACTTGTTTCGCTGATTTTGAGTACATTGAGCATTACGTAGTCTTCATTGCCATCTGTGTTTGCATAATTAATATGCAGATACACTTGATCATTTGTAGCTGAAGTTTGCATTAGCTCGAGTATACTTGCATTTTCGCTTTGTCGATGATACTCTAAATGTTGAGACAGTGGCATAGATATATGAAAGGTTGCCATAGTGTTGCCAGACTCTTGTGAACTCCTCTCTGCTCATGGTCATTCACTGGTTAAGGCTGCTTATATCATGTGTTCATATATGCACTTCGTTTCTTGACTTTGGCATCTTTTTTTTTTTGTTGCGGCTATCCCTTGGATTATATGTTACACGTGTGTCCCCTGACCTGTAGCCATGTAAGCTCTTTGGTATGTACGTGCCCTGCATGCATACGAGTCACATCCACTGTTGATTGAGGCAAATTATAGTGTTCCAGTTGATGGGTTTTGGTCTCTGATAAGTTCCAGTGATTTACTTTTGCCCTGAACCCCAGTGTCTTTGGCTTGTGAAATACTTTGTTAAATTCATTTGCATATATGAATTCACTTTTCACTTAAACTTGCACCTGGTTTTGGATACATATACTCGGGTTGTCACTTCCCTGTTGCTGCAGTGTATTTTGACTGATCAATATTGCATTGTTGGTTGCACTTGGTCACTCGTGCCTTGTACTTTGTAATCAAGTTAAGTTGCAGTCCATATATGTACCTGCCTCACCGCAGTGTATATGTTTGCATTCATATTCCTGCTTATACATCACCTTATATCTGTTGCACTTGTGTTGTTAGATCTGGAATACTTATGCACTTCGTATGTACCACTTTGTAGTTCATCCTATTTTGCTTTTTGATACTCCATTGCTTGACCTGTCTCATTTCCATACTGAAGTTCACTATTGCATTCCATTTGTGTTTGCTGTCACATTGGGCTTGTAGTTGTTGTAGCTCTCTGCATTTACTACTTCAAGTATGGCTGTTTTGATTTGTTGAAGCTTTGAACTGTTTTCATGCTTTATTCGAGCCTTCGTGCTTTGTGTACTTGTGGTGGCTGCGTTATTGTTGCAGTTTGCCCTTGAGTTCGAAGTGGGCTGCAGTTTCATTTTCATGAAAATTTTGCACTTGTTGAAATGTGCAGTAATAAGTTGTTTGGAACTTGTTTTCTTGAGTTACTTGGTATATGCAAAACAATTGCATTTCGACCTTGCCATGTTACATTGTTTTGGGTATGACTGCCTTTGTGCACTTGTTGTTGAACTGTTCGATTTTTTTTGTTAACCTCGTCCCTGGCCTGTTCATCTCTTTATTGGATCACGGCTTCGACTTGGTTCGATGTTGACTTTGATTTTTATCGAAATTCTTGCTGTAGCATACTTGACCTCTGCAGCTTCGATTTCTGTTAGTATTCACTGTTGTGATGATTTCTATTTCATTACGGTAGTGGCGAGGCAGTGCACGCAAGCGTGAACTGCAGCCACACGAAGTTAACATTTTAAAAATGTGGCGAGGCCGTACACGCGTGTGTGTACTGCAGCCCTACCAAATCTAATGTTTTAATTGATGTTTTCTTTTTGATGAAAATTATTTTATGTTGCCAATTCAATATATTTTGAATCGATTTTGATGATTTTGTTGTTAATTGCCGTTTAGGCAAATTTTGATTGTTTTCTAAATTATCTTCATCAATAATCCCTTCACCTATCCTCATTGATAATTTGAATCTACTGAGTTATTGTTTAACACTGTTAAGTGTTATATTTACCGTTATCCGATTACTTGTTAAAGGATCGGATAGGTAAATTTATATTTGACCGTCGTCTAATTGTTGTCTGATTATTATTGCCTCTATGCACTAATAACTGAGTTTGAATTAGACTGACCTGTGTATTATTTTCTTTGGAATGTAATACTCGGGTCAGACCGAGTAATTTTACAGCTTGAAGATTTTCAGGCATCGAAGTTAGAGAGAGAGGGGAAATTTCTTCACTTTAGCTTTTCGAAGAATTTTTGTACTTAAAAGAAATATTCCGCTGTATAAAATTAAATGCATTGTACAAACTCTGATATATGTAAGAAAAAAATTCATTTATGTGAAATATTATAATATTGTTGTGATTCTGTGGCTGATTCTGTTTAAACTCTATAAACTGAATAACAATCCGTCATTTTGAACGTCTCGAGTTGGTTTAATTACCGACTGGGGGCGGTCAGAACGGCGGGTCGTTACAAGAGGGGAATGAAAAGGTTGATTTTATGTTTGATTTGGAAGAGGAGGCCATTATTTTATTTATTTCAGAAGATAGATTAAAGAGAAAGTAGAGAGAATGGAAAAAAATTCGAAATAGAGAAGAATATATAACTAATTTTTCGAATTTTGGTGGGAAAAATTTCAAAATTTAAAAACGTTGCATGTCAACATGGGTATATGGGGGATGTCGACATGGTCTTTTATATTTTAACTCTTTGAATTATTTTAATATTAATTATAATTGTTATTTATAATTTATATTTCAGTTATAGAACAAATACCTAATTCTCTTCTTAATTTAGTAAATATTGATTCATTTAAGGGTTTTGTTAAGATATCAGCAATTTGATTCTCAGAATTGATATAATCGAGAGTAACTACTTCCTTACTTATGTTATCTCTGAGAAAATGATGTCTGATATCAATATGTTTTGTTCGAGCATGTTGAGTAGTATTTCTGTATAAATTTATCGCATTCATATTGTCACAATAAATTGGTGATTTTGAAAATTTTAAACCAAAATCTTTTAAGGTTTGTTGCATATATATTACTTGAGAACAAGCCAAAGCAACAGAAATATATTCTGCTTCAGTTGTTGATAAAGAAACTGTGTTTTGCTTTTTACTAAGCCAAGAAACCAGAGAATGCCCCAAAAAATGACAAGTCCCAGTTGTACTTTTTCGGTCTGATTTACAACCAGCATAGTCAGCATCACAGTAAGACATTAAGTCAAAAGAATCATTTTTAGGGTAGAATAAACCATAATCAGATGTGTGTTTAACATATCTTATGATTCGTTTTACGGTTTTTAAGTGGGTCTCTTTAGGTTGGGATTGATATATGGCATAGAGACAAACACTATGCATGATATCAGGTCTACTGGCAGTAATATAGAGCAGTGATCCAATCATTCCTCTATATAGTTTTTGATCTATATCTTTCGAGAGATCTTCTTTACGAAGGAACTCATTAGTTGCCATGGGAGTGGGTTTTCCACTCGCAGTAGTCAAATCAAATTTACTAATTAGGTCTTTAGCATATTTTTCTTGACTAATAAAGATACCATTATCGAATTGTTTTATTTGTAATCCTAAAAAGAAATTTAATTCACCCATATGACTCATCTCAAACTCTTTGGTCATTTTTCAGAAAATTCTTTATTCATTTCAAAATTAGTTGAACCAAAAATGATGTCATCTACGTAAACTTGTACTAGTTGAATATCATTTTTATTTCTTTTAATAAAAGAGTGTTATCTACTTTACCAATTTCAAAATTAGATTGCAATAAATAAGATCTTAGTCTATCGTACCAGGCTCTAGGAGCTTGTTTTAGACCATATAATGCTTTTTTAAGTTTGTAAACATGATTTGGTAATTTATCATTTTCAAAAAGTGGTGGTTGTTCAACACATACTTCTTCTTTTACAAATCCATTTAAAAAGGCACTTTTAACATTCATTTGAAACAATTTGAAATTATTATGATCTGCGAAAGCAAGTAGAATCCTAATGGCTTCTAATCTTGCTACGGGAGCAAAGGTTTCATCAAAATCTATTCCTTCTTATTGACAATAACCTTGAGCGACTAATCGAACTTTATTTCTAACTACCTCTCCTTGTTCATTCATTTTATTTTTATAAACCCATTTAGTTCCAATTATAGTCTTATTTTCTGGTCTAGGAACAAGTTCCCAAACATCATTTCTAGTAAATTGATTTAATTCTTGTTGCATAGCCAAAATCCATGAATCATCAGTTGATGCTTCTTTTGGATTTTTGGGTTCAATAGTTGATATAAAAGCTACATTACTCATTTGACTTAGTTGATTTCTAGTTTTAACAACAGATTGTATATCTCCCAATATATTTTTTATAGGATGATCTTTTAAAAGTTTAGTCCTTTTATTAGGATGATTAATTTCATAATTAATTTCAATTGATTCTTGATTTTGAGTGATTAAATCCTCTTCATCATTTGTATCATCAAAAAATTTGAAATTTTCATCAAATGAAACATGCATTGTTTCTTCAATGGAATTAGTTTTTAAATTAAACACTTTGTACACTTTACTTCTATTAGAATATCTGATAAAGATACCTTTGTCGGATTTAGGATCAAATTTATCTAAATTATCTTTTGTATTTAAAATAAAGCATTTACTTCCAAAAATTCTGAAATAAGATACCTTAGGTTTCTTTGAATAAAGAAGTTCATAAGATGTCTTATCAGTTAGAGGTCTAATTAAAATTCTATTTAAAATATAACAGGCGGTAGCAACTGCTTCTGCCCACAAATTCTTTGGTAAATTACTATCTGTAAGCATAGTTCTCGCACACTCTTGAATCATCCTATTTTTACGTTCTACTTGTGGAGTTCTCGAAAATGAAAAATTGTGAGTTATTCCCTTTTTATTGCAGAATTCCTCAAACTTTTCATTTTCAAATTCACCACCATGATCACTTCGAATAGTTATAATTTTTAGAGAAAATTGATTTTGAATTCTTTTTGAGAATGTCTTAAACATTCAAAAGTATCACTTTTATGTTTCAAAATATTGTCCATATAAATCTAGAATAATCATCTACAATTACAAAGACATATTTACTATGATTTATTGATAGAATTTGAGATGGACCAAATAAATCAAGATGAAGTAATTCAAGAGGTTTTGAAGTTGAAATCATATCTTTTAACTTAAAAGAACTTTTTCTAAGTTTTCCTAATTGACAAGCATCACATAAACTATCTACTTTAAAATTCATTTTAGGGAGACCTCTTACTAGATCATGTTTTGACAGTCTAGATAAGAGTTTGAAATTCAAATGCCCAAATCTCTTGCGCCAAATCCAAGGGTGTAACATCCCGACTTTTCGCACGCTTTAAATCAACACACGTGCCAATTCGAACCATACGGAAGGGCGGATTGTTATGGGGTAATAAGAGAAACAAGGAAGTAATAAAACAAAATAGAATCTCACAGCGGAAGGATAAAATATAATAACCAAATATACAGTTCATGAAGCTCTTTTTCAAAATAATTAATTATACTTACAATATATATCAGAGTTATACATACCATAGAATATCAATAATGCAGCGGAATACAATAGTGTAGTGGAACAATATAATATATATTAATAATAATACTAAAATCTTCGTCTTCGTCCTCCAGAAATAAAGTCTTCGATCTTGAAAAACTCGGACTAACCCGAGCGAATTAAAAAGACAAAACACTCGAGTCAAAACTAAAAGATCTTATGTAAGTTAAATCAACAGAAATAAATATGAGTGCAGTAACTCAAGAGATGCTCGGGATTTATATCTCTTAAGGAACCGTTAAACTATTTACTATGTAGTATATTTCGCTATTATAATAGTGTCTATTAGTAAAATAAACTTACTTTAAAATAGCGTTAAGGAGTGACCCAATATTCCCCTTAACACATAATATATTCCCATAGTCTATACAGTACCATAATCTCCCCCGTACTAGGCGTCGTCAGAGGGCACTCCATAGGTATGGTACAAAACAAAATCGTATAAGGCGCGCTATCGTAGGTGACACGGCACAACTAGGCAATGCCAGGGTAGATATACCAATTACGCTTCCGGGTCGGTGGTAACGCATAGCCGCAGCTACCGCCCACCTCGAGCCATACCCCCAAATCAAAGAAATCAAAAGTGGCCACCGAATAAGTCCAAAGTCAGAGTAGAATATCGAAGGGATGTGTCCGATAAAAGAGGCTACCTTCTTAAACCGCCAATCGCTCCTGTTTTAGCCACCTTATGCCAACTCACAGGAGTTGGGTCCACGTATTTATCTCAAAGGAAACGCCGCCACCATCCTACTTCATTCTGGAATCTCCACCGCGTACACGGTTGTTAAAGTGGTTTTCGGAGTTGGCAGAGAGTATGACAACTTCCGATCCCAGTCTCTTCAACAACCAAACGTTTTTATAACACCGCGGTCTTTTCAAGATAGTTTATACGTTAAAACCAGAATATAATATTCCTTTTCAAAACCATATCAATACGATATCATTTTCCTCTTTTAAAACCAAATCAATATGATATCATTTCAAATATATCCCTTTTTCTAAATCCATACCACTTTAAAATTTCTAATATCTTGAAACCATACATTTGAATTATAACTCTTCAAAACATAATACTTCAAAATTCATAGCTTTAAAATCATAACTTCCAACTTAAATGGTTTGGATATTCAATAGTATATAAAAAATGGTTTGAACTTAAAATTTCTTTATAAAGTAAATAATTTCCATGACTTTAGAATTTTATTTTCTTTAAATTAAGTCTAAAACCGTAAATTTTAAATTCACTTTCAATTTCAATAAACCACTTAAGGTTCAATATATTTCAAACTTTGAATATTAAACAATTAGAACTAAGGTTGGAAATTTCTGTTCAACAATTAAATGTCTTATTATTTAGTTTGAAATATTTGCATAATAAATCCATAAACATTTAAATAAACTCAAATTACCTATAACTAAATATTTCCTTCAGTTTATTTATACTAGAAATATTTATTTAATTCATCTTGAATAAAAATTCAGTTATAAATATCATACCTTTTAAAATTTCAAGTTAATAAATTCTACATCAAACCATGGAGTTTAATTTTTAAATAAGCTCAATTTCCAATAAATTTCCCATTTAACTTCCAATCTTAATTGATTTAAATCATTAAAACTCTATATATATTCAATATCTTAACATGTACTTAACCATATAATATAAATAATCAAACCCCATTATTCAACTTAATTATCTATTTTATTTAACAAATTTATACATAGCTTAAATTTAAAAATTTAATTATATATGTATATATAAAATAATATTTATATAATATCAAAAATTAATATTTATTTAACCGTATCCTATCCAAACCATAGAAATCATTTTCAAAATATTTATATATATAGACCGACTGTGTATGTATAAAATTTTCTATCATATGGTCAAGTGATACGGATATTTATCATTTCAATCCGTAATTTAAAAATAAAAATTTATGGTTATATATCATTTCAAACCGCAATCCCGAATGAAATGAAATGCATAACAACTTGCAGATTTTAACCATATAAAATACAACAACCATTCATCCATTATCTATCATCAAACATTTATCAAATCATCATCCAATTCAAACAATCACAACAATAAATAACAATTAATTACTGACAGTTAAACTTTCAATAATGAATTAAATAACTGTTTAACTGGCATTTTTAAATGCAATAGATAAATAAATAACAAATTTAACTGGCAGTTTTATATGCAATAAATAATTAATATAACAACTTAACTGGCAGTTTCATATGCAATGAATAATTAATATAACAACTTAACTGGCAGTTTCATATGCAATGAGTAATTAATATAACAACTTAACTAGCAGTTTCCTATCCAATGAATAATTAATTAACACAAATAAATTTAATTTAACTGGGATGATGATAAAAAATATGCCAACAATCATAAATAAATTTCAAATCACATCATATATCAATTTAACAAACATAAGAAATTTTAGAAGTTGTGAGTGGGTTAAAACACTCACCTTTTGAATTTAAATTGAATTTAAATCCAATTTAAACCCAAAATTGGACGGTGTCAGAATTCTTCCAAACCAACGTCAAAGTGTCCAGAATTCCAATAAGAACCTAGCGCAAGAAACCGCGCGTGAAACGGAGTTCGTGTGATAAAGTTATTAAGATTTTTAACATTGAAATTAAAATAAAAATTAAATTAAGATAAACACAAAACATACTCTCACAGGACATGTCATCTTCATATAGCACGCACCAGTCACCTTCGCGCTTATTAACAGAGACACGGCAGCCACGTCGAATTCGACAACGCCGCTCCACAGAATCATCATCGACGCGACCTGACACCGCCTTGCACCTCGCCATCATGGCCGACCCCACCTGAACCATCTCGCCCTCCTCCGAAGTCGCCCAGATAGTAGCGTCGCCGCCTATATAAAACCCTAGCTCGAATTAACGCCGTCGATCTAGCCGTTGAAATCCCAAACGAATGCCACAGACCGACTCTCCTCGGTCCCCTCAACAAAACCCAGAAAGGGTTTCTCGATCCCGACGAAGAACATCGTCGCGCGATGAACGACCGAGAATTCTTCGATTTTTACCGGTCAAAGGACAATCCAAAACGAAAAACGAATTTCACCAGCAGATTACGCACTTCGAGAGCTTCAACATATGTTTTTTCGAATTTTTCTATGGAATTTGAAATTTATGCTTTGGATTTGATGTGCAATTGGATCTGGATCTAGAGTTTGTTTGTCTGCCATTGAGGAGGAGAGAGTTGAGATGTACGTACAGACAAATGAGAATTAAGGAGGCTAGGGGTTATAGCAGGATATTTATAGGCAGAATTGAAAATAGAATAGATGGATAAAACAAATATACGCGCTAACGCCAAAGTGGCCTAAAAAGCCCCTTTCGACCCCGGAACGAAATTAGTCCAACCCATATATCAAAATAGATGTTTAAAAATATTTTAAACGCAATGGAAAAGGTTTCATGTTCAAATTGCATCGTATGAAGAAGTTATGCTAAAATCAATATTTTTCAAATTGATTTCAATTGATTTCAATTTCGTTTATTTCAAGGCGTTTCGAGTCCGTACGATCAAACGACAAGCCCGATCGCTACGAAACTTGAAACCCTACAATAATTCACCAATACGGATCCGATGAAACTGGTTTCGTCAAAATCCGAATCAATGGCCAAAATGGCTATTTTATATTAATTAAATAAATAAAAATTCAGTCAATTTAATCAATTTTTCAATTTAAATTCGATAATTACCGATTCTTATCATTTTAAATTTTCCAATCATTTACAATGATTTAAACTAAATTTAACTGTCACATTAGAGTTGATAAATTTATAAATTTCGGTATTAACCTCAATCTCATTAAATTCGAAAATTATAAATTTAACTTCCAAAATTTCTATTAAATTTACTTTTCATTTTATTATTCAATTCATTGATATTAATTAGATGAAATTAACATTGGCTCCTTACCTATAACATTAAAAATCTCCAATTTAAATTAAATTTTCAATTTACGTAATAATTGAATATTTAATTTCATTCATTTGCAATTAATCCAATTATTATAAATTAAATAAATTAAACCACTATTTAAATTCAAATTTTATAGTTCATAAATGTTATCATCTTGTATTACATAAGAAATTTATAAATCCTTTAAAACCAATCCCCATATCAATTTAAAGTAAATAAATTCACCAATTATAGTAATAACATTCAATTTAACAAATCCAGTTATTTATAATTACTTACAATACCTTGCTTTAAATCTGATTCCAATCCTTCTATAGATTACATTAATAACCACTAAAGTAACGTTTATTATCAACCATAAATATTAAAATTTTACTTAACGGACATTGATCGTATAATTTTACAATTTATTACGTATTCTTCATCAGTTATCATAACTCTAAATTCATTTCCCAATCCACTAATTTCAAACAATCCTACTTTACAATCTATTTCAATTAATAGGGTGTGCACTAATTCATTTATTGCATTCATTCTTATTAATGTAACATTAAGGTTCCTTTACTCTAATTGATTTCCAATTTTATTATTCAACGAAATAAATAGGTAACTTATACTAGTGTTACTATGCCTTTAATTTCACTCATGAATTCTCTATTATCAAGCAACCATTACATTTCTTACATACTTACGCTTTTATTTAATTACCAAAATTAACCTTAACGTAGTATTAGATTAAAATTTTCATTGGTCACATCCTATTGAATTAACATTCTCCGATTACCAAATTAATCTACATTAATTTGCACTAATTAAGTAACTAATTAAGGATTAAATGACAAATTAATTGGTAATTAATAATTAATTAAATAATTAGTGATTAATAAATGGATAATTAAGGTTATTAATTGCTATTGATTAAATACATTGGTACCGAACAATAGTTGTCACCATATACATTTTATACATTTGTAAGTTTATTCTTTACAACCAATTATTACGCATTACTTTATTACCTTTTACATCCCACTATAATCAGTGTATACAATAACCAAGCATAGCAGGTTTAAATACAATGAATTGGAGTTTCATTAAAATTATTGACAATTAATTTGTATTAACCTAGTTTCATTTTACTTTAGCTATTATTCCATTATTAAATTGAAATTTTTTTCCTTTCAATATTAACTCATAAAATATTATTAAATTAACAAAATTTAAAAAATCGAAAATTTATAGGTCGTTACACTCTCCCCCACTCAAAACTTTTCGTCCCCGAAAAGGAAAAAGAAAGGAAAAGAAGGATTAATAAATCAATATATCATACTAAAATATTAAATTTATAAACAAATGAATTTACAAAATTAATTAATTTAAATAAAATACCAGTTTATAACCAAAAAAATCCTCTTTTTTTTATACTTAAATTAATAAAGTTTGGAAAATATTTTTTTTCAAAAAAAAATTTCTAAGTCCAAAATTTACGAAAAATTTCGGCAGAGTCTCCTTTGTACGGGGAGGCTCAGGAGAACAATATAATATCAAATATATCAATATATAACATATATTTTCTAAAATAATGTAAATCCCAACTCGGGAAAATAATATAATAACGCTATAAACCGTAACCTGAGAACGTACCTATTTGTCGGGCAAATTTCGCTTTATATTATGAAACCAAATGCAGTAGCAATTGCTTCCATAACCTGTATTTCACTTATATAATCCGAAAGGTTAACAATTATATAAAATGAAATATTTAAGGTTATTTCAACTACAACAAACAATTCAATACAATCAACAATCACTTGCAACAAGGCATACAATCATCACATAGAATCCATACAACTCAATCATTCATTCATATCAATAAAACAAATAGTTGTCCGGGTTCAAAACTTTAAATTGTATAGAATAAAGAATAAACTACTAAGTGCATCATTTACTCAACAGTCTTAGATGAAACGAAATAGATTTATTCATTCACCCAGACATTTTTAAAGTATCCTTACCCAAACAATCCTAAACAAAAAAAAACAACAAATCCAAACAATAAACTAAGTTTATTCTTGTCAATTTCATTTCATACTATTGTTGTTTGACTTCTTTTTATACATATAATGGTTTATCTTTTTTTTCCCATTTGTTTGCAGTATTCATCTTTCTGCTTATTTTATTAATAAATAGCTTCATTCATTTACTTACGTTTATTATCTTTCATTTATACTACTTAATTTCCTTTATTTACTTTCATTTATCCTAAATTTCATTTATAATACCTACCTTTCTATTTCAATTAGTAGTCTTTTCAATTACACTTAAATTATAATATTACAACATCAAATTCTTGTTTATTAAGGAATTTCATTAATTACTTTTATTACCTCAAATTTATTACTTGTATAATATCTAGTACATTTTCTTATTAACATTTCAACTTTTTACATCTTTTTGTAAGTTATATATATTCCTTTAAGAATGTAATTGAAAATCATACAAGTTTATCATATTTCCTTTAAAATTTATTCAATGTTAAATAATTATATCCTTTGTATTATAGGTTACACATTTCAGATTTCTTTTAATTTCATTCATAACTTATCATTAAATTTCTTATTTTAATTAAAGGTTCTAATTTTAAATTAGTTACATTCAATTTCACTACAATAACTGAAACTATTAATCAATGGAAACTTAAGAATTAAATACCGGGTTTTATTCAAATTATTTTAAAATAACAGATAAATATACACTTAAGAATTTATATATATAGCAAGTTATATTTAAAACAATTTAAAATTTATATTTGTTTATCAAAACAACTCTACAGTAAAACTACTACAGTGGTCTTCCCACTTCGAAACTCGAAAATGAATGTCAATGATGCGTGCACTCATCACCGAAATTATTTTCCAACGACAAAGAGGGGAGTACAAAACTTATTTCTTTACAAAGTTTTTTTACACAATTCTTTCAAATTATACTGAACTATTTATATCAGAAAATACTTCTAATAATACTATTATTATATTTAAAAATCATTCGAAAGGAATTTTTCAAAAACCCCGGGACTTAAGTTCCAAATTTCCAATTTTCATTTATTTCATTTTCCATCTCATTTCAACTATTATATATAAATTTCATTACCTAACAACCAATATAACACAACCAAATATAACCTTTATAAAATTTTACTTTCTATATATAGAAAAATATAATAGACATAATTATTTCATTCACCTATATTAAATCAAATATTATGTCGGTCTGCCCTATTAAGTGTTTAGAAATCCTTATTGATGCCATAGCGTCCTATGCACCAACAAGAATTTATAAATACAAAACGGAATAAATTAACACAATATTAAAACCTTTTTATAACACTAACAAATTCGCTCTCTCATATACATACACTCAACGACTCCCATAGGGTATTACTTCCCCATTTAAAAGAGTCTAACCCCACAAATCTAAGGTTTATCGCTAAACCAAAGCTCTTATACCACTTTGTAACATCCCGCATTTTCGCACGCTTTAAATAGACACACGTGTCAATTCGAACCATACAGAAGGGCGGATTGTTATGGGGTAAATAAGAGAAACAAGGCATAAATAAAACAAAATAGAATCTCACAGCGGAAGGATAAATTATAATAATCAAATATACAGTTCATGAAGCTGTTTTTCAAAATATTTAATTATACTTACAATATATATCATAGCCATACATACCATAGAATATCAATTATGCAGCGGAATACAATAGTGTAGTGGAACAATATAATATATATTAATAATAATACTGAAATCTTCGTCTTCGTCCTCCAGAAATAAAGTCTTCGATCCTGAAAAATCGGACTGACCCGAGCGAATCGAAAAGACAAAATACTCGAGTCAGAACTAAAAGGTCTTATGCAAGTTAAATCAACAGAAATAAATATGAGTGCAGTAACTCAACTGATGCTCGGGGTTTACATCTCTTAAGGATCCGTTAAACTATTTACTATGTAGCATATTTCGCTATTATCATAGCGTCTATTAGTAAAATAAACTTACTTTAAAATAGCGTTAAGGAGTGACCCAATATTCCCCTTAACACATAATATATTCCCATAGTCTATACAGTACCGTTATCTCACCCGTACTGGGCGTCGTCAGAGGGCACTCCATAGGTATGGTACAAAACAAAATCGTATAAGGCGCGCTATAGTAGGTGACACGGCACAACTAGGCAATGCCAGGGTAGATATACCAATTACGCTTCCGGGTCGGTGGTAACGCATAGCCGCAGCTACCGCCCACCTCGAGCCATACCCCCAAATCAAAGAAATCAAAAGTGGCCACCGAATAAGTCCAAAGTCAGAGTAGAATATCGAAGGGATGTGTCCGATAGAAGGGGCGACCTTCTTAACCCGTCAATCGCTCCTGTTTTAGCCACCTTATGCCAACTCACGGGAGTTGGGTCCACGTATTTACCTCAAAGGAAACACCGCCACCATCCTACTTCATTTTGGAATCTCCACCTCGTACACGGTTGTAAAAGTGGTTTTCAGACAGAGATAAGACAACTTCCGATCCCGGTCTCTTCAACAACCAAAAGTTATTATAACACCGCGGTCTTTTCAAGATAGTTTATACTTTAAAACCAGAATATAATATCCCTTTTCAAAACCATATAAATACGATATCATTTTCCTCTTTTAAAACCAAATCAATATGATATCATTTCAAATATATCCCTTTTTCTAAAACCATACCACTTTAAAATTTATAATATCTTGAAACCATACATTTAAATTATAACTCTTCAAAACATAATACTTTGAAATCCATAGCTTTAAAATCATAACTTCCAACTTAAATGGTTTGGATATTCAACAGGATATAAAAAAATGGTTTGAATTTAAAATTTCTTTATAAAGTAAATAATTTCCACAACTTTAGAATTTTATTTTCTTTAAATTAAGTCTAAAACCATAAATTTTAAATTCACTTTCAGTTTCAATAAACCACTTAAGGTTCAATATATTTCAAACTTTGAATATTAAACAATTAGATTGAAGGTTGGAAATTTCTGTTCAACAATTAAATGTCCTATTATTTAGTTTGAAATATTTGCATAATAAATCCATAAACATTTAAATAAACTCAAATTACCTATAACTAAATATTTCCTTCAGTTTATTTATACTAGAAATATTTATTTAATTCATCTTGAATAAAAATTCGGTTATAAATATCATACCTTTTTAAAATTTCAAGTTAATAAATTCTACATCAACCTAGAGTTTAATTCTTAAATAAGCTCAATTCCAAATAAATTTCCCATTTAACTTCCAATCTTAATTGATTTAAATCATTAAAACTCTATATATATTCAATATCTTAACATGTACTTAACCATATAATATAAATAATCAAACCCCATTATTTAACTTATCTATTTTATTTAACAAATTTATACATAGCTTAAATTCAAAAATTTAACTATATATGTATATATAAAATAATATTTATATAATATCAAAAATTAATATTTATTTAACCGTATCCTATCCAAACCATAGAAATCATTTTCAATATATATATATATATATATATATATATATATATATAGACCGATGGTGTCTGTATAAAATTTTCTATCCTATGGTCAATTGATACGGATATTTATCATTTCAATCCGAAATTTAAAAATAAAAATTTACGGTTATATATCATTTCAAACCGCAATCCCGAATGAAATGAAATGCATATCAACTTGCAGATTTTAACCATATAAAATACAACAACCATTCATCCATTATCAATCATCAAATATTTATCAAATCATCATCCAATTCAAACAATCACAATAAATAACAATTAATTACTGACAGTTAAACTTTCAATAATGAATTAAATAACTGTTTAACTGGTAATTTTAAATGCAATAAATAAATAAATAACAAATTTAACTGGCAGTTTTATATGCAATAAATAATTAATATAACAACTTAACTGGAGTTTCATATGCAATGAATAATTAATATAACAACTTAACTGGCAGTTTCATATGCAATGAGTAATTAATATAACAACTTAACTGGCAGTTTCCTATGCAATGAATAATTAATTAACAATTTAATTAAATAAATTTAATTTAACTGGGATGATGATAAAAAAATATACCAACAACCATAAATAAATTTCAAATCACATCATATATCAATTTAACAAACATAAGAAATTTTAGAAGTTGTGAGTGAGTTAAAACATTCACCTTTTGAATTTAAATTGAATTTAAATCCAATTTAAACCTAAAATTGGACGGTCTCAGAAATCGTCCAAACCAACGTCAAAGTGTTCGGAATTCCAATATGAACCTAGCGCAAGAAACTGCGCGTGAAACGGAGTTCGTGTGAAAAAGTTATTAAGATTTTTAACATTGAAATTAAAATAAAAATTAAATTAAGATAAACACAAAACATACTCTCACAGGACACGTCGTCTTCATCTAGTGTGCACCAGTCACCTTCGCGCTTACCAACAAAGACATGGCAGCCACATCGAATTCGATAACGCCGCTCCCCAGAATCATCATCGACGTACCCTGACACCGCCTTGCACCTCGCCATCACGGCCGACCCCACCTGAACCATCTCAGCCCCCTCCGAAGTCGCCCAGACAGCAGCACCGCCACCTATATAAAACCCTAGCTCAAATTAACGCCATCGATCTAGCCATTGAAATCCCAAACGAATGCCGCAGATCGACTCCCCTCGGTCCCCTCTACAAAACACAGAAAGGGTTTCTCGATCCGATGAAGATCATCGTCGCGCGATGAACAGCTGAGAATTATTTGATTTTTACCGGTCAACCGACAATCCAAAACGAAAAACGAATTTCACCAGCAGAGCACGCACTTCGAGAGCTTCAACATATATTTTTTTCGAATTTTTCTATGGAGTTTGAAATTTATGCTTTGGATTTGATGTGCAATTGGATCTGGATCTACAGTTTGTTTGTTTGCCATTGAGGAGGAGAGAGTTGAGATGTACGTACAGACAAATGAGAATTAGGGAGGTTAGGGGTTATAGTAGGATATTTATAGGCAAAATTGAAAATAGAATAGATGGATAAAACAGATATATGCGCTAACGCCAAAGTGGGCCAAAAAGCCCGTTTTGCCCCAAAACGAAATTGGGTCAACCATATATCAAAATAGACGTTTAAAAATATTTTAAACGCAACGGAAAAGGTTTCAGGTTCAAATTGCATCGTATGAAGAAGTTATGCTAAAATTAATATTTTTCAAATTGATTTCAATTGATTTCAATTTCGTTTATTTCAAGGCGTTTTGAGTCCGTACGATCAAACAACAAGCCCGATCGCTACAAAACTTAAAACCCTACAATAATTCACCGATACGGATCCGATGAAACTGGTTTCGTCGAAATCCGAATCAGTGGCCAAAATGACTATTTTTATATTAATTAAATAAATAAAAATTCAGTCAATTTAATCAATTTTTCAATTTAAATTCGATAATTACCAATTCTTATCATTTTAATTTTTCCAATCATTTACAATGATTTAAACCAAATTTAACTGTCAAATTGGAGTTGATAAATTTATAAATTTCGGTATTAACCTCAATCTCATTAAATTCGAAAATTATAAATTGAACTTCCAAAATTTCTATTAAATTTACTTTTCATTTTATTATTCAATTCATTGATGTTAATTGGATGAAATTAACATTGGCTCCATACCTATAACATTAAAAATCTTCAATTTAAACTAAAATTTCAATTTACGTAATAATTGAATATTTACTTTCATTCATTTGCAATTAATCCAATTATTATAAATTAAATAAATTAAACCACTATTTAAATTCAAATTTTATAGTTCATAAATGTTATCATCTCGTATTACTTAAGAAATTTAGAAATCCTTTAAAACCAATCCCCATATCAATTTAAAGTAAATAAATTCACCAATTATAGTAATAACATTCAATTTAACAAATCCAGTTATTTATAATTACTTACAATACCTTGCTTTAAACCTGATTTCAATCCTTCCATTAATTACATTAATAACCACTAAAGTAATGTTTATTATCAACCATAAATATTAAAATTTTACTTAACGGACATTGATCGTATAATTTTACAATTTGTTACGTATTCTTCATCAGTTAACATAACTCTAAATTCATTTCCCAATCTGCTAATTTCAAACAATCCTACTTTACAACCTGTTTCAATTAATAGGGTGTGCACTAATTCAGTTATTGCATTCATTCTTATTAATGTAACATTAAGGTTCCTTTACTCTAATTGATTTCCAATTTTATTATTAAATGAAATAATTAGGTAACTTATACTAGTGTTACTATGCCTTTAATTTCACTCATGAATTCCATATTATCAAGCAACCGTTACAGTTCTTACATACTTACGCTTTTATTTAATTACCAAAATTAACCTTAACGTAGTATTAGATTAAAATTTTCATTGGTCACATCCTATTGAATTAACATTCTCCGATTACCAAATTAATCTACATTAATTTGCACTAATTAAGTAATTAATTAAGGAAAAAATGACAAATTGATTGGTAATTAATGATTAATTAAATAATTCGTGATTAATAAATGGATAATTAAGGTTATTAATTGCTATTGTTTAAATACATTGGTAACGAACAATAGTTGTCACCATTATACATTTTATATTTATTCTTTACAACCAATTATTACGCATTATTTTATTACCTTTTACATCCCACTATAATCAGTGCACACAATAACCAAGCATAGCAAGTTTAAATACAATGGATTGGAGTTTCATTAAAATTATTGACAATTAACTTGCATTAACCTTGTTTCATTTTACTTTAGCTATTATTCCATTATTAAATTGCAAATTTTTTCCTTTCAATATTAACTCATAAAATATTATTAAATTAAAAAAAATTTAAACATCGAAAATTTATGGGTCGTTACAAAGGGTCGCTTGTATTTGCCATCAGACACATGTTATCATTTGAAACTTTCATACTAAGAATATAAATATTCTTTTTCCTGACTCCGTCAAATATAATGGTTGAATTATTATCTTCTATATGACACTTATCTTTTTCAAATTTAATTTTATATCCTTTATCACATAGTTGACTTATACTTAGCAGATTATGTTTCAGATTCTTAACTAGCAAAACATTAGTAGTAGTAGGAGTTTCAGAATTACCGACTTTGCCGATGCCAATCACATATCCTTTTGAATTGTCTCCGAAGTTAACCAGTCCTCCGTCTTTTTATATTATATCATTCGGTATATCTGGATTGCCAGTTATGTGTCTAGAACATCCACTATCAAGTATCCATTTGTTCTTTCTGATATGCACAATTTGTCCGTTGTGGATTGATTCCTCGACAACCATAAAGCATGATTCCTGCACATCATGCAATTTTGGTAGCTAACTTGAATTTGAATATTGATTATATGCAGACTCATGAAACAATGATGATTTGAATACTTCTAAACTAGTATTAACAAATATAGCCATTTTAAAAACTTTATCAAAAATCAGATTATGAAACTTTGAAAACCTTGCTCTGATACCAATTGTTAGAAATTGCGGATTAAGGATCATAAGGCTAGGATTAACACTAGAGGGGGGGGGGTGAATAGTGTTAATAAAGAATTACTAAATCTTTTTGAGTTTATGTTAATTTAGACACCAATGTATGCAATATACAGACACAAATATGATCACAGAAATAAACACAGATGCAGAAATGAAATAAAAGCAGTAAAGGAAAGAATACACCGGATTTTATACTGGTTCGGAGTTACCCTACATCCAGTCCCACAACACAAGTACAGATTTCCTTTCAAAAGCAATTGTACAATTACACCCTCGGTTTCAAGGCTACGAGGTACACCCTCTAGAATTTCTATCCTCTGGGTAGAGGTACTTGATTTTCGGGCCACAAGTTTACCCCATTGATTTACCAAGGCTACAATCGCATCTTTTCTCTCTTGATTGATTTCCAAGGCTACAATCACACCTTTTCTCGCTTAATAGATTACAAAGAAGTCTATAACTCTGAATAGCACTGAGAACCTTATAGAGATAGTGATAGAGAATCAAATTAGAAGTAATCGAGTTCGATTCAATGTTGATTTCGGCAGAGTAATGGTAAGAATATGTATTAAGAAATGTGGAAGAAGAAGAGGAGTGAAAAACAAGAAAATCTGATATAAAATTCGTTGAAACTAACCCCTATTTATAGAAGAACAACAACTATGTCCATTTATGAAGAGTTATGGAGAATAGACACTTCTTTTGAAATTTAAATTTTGAACTCAACTGACACCATGTCGACATGGGGTACATAGGCATGTCGACATCCCAAAGCATTTTTTGATGATTTGATTTTCTTTGAAAATAACCTTTATCTTGTATTGAAACCAATTTAAACTTTATAAATATACTTGACTATAGTTAAAATTCAGAAGTAAATATAGAGAATAATATATATATATATATATATAGAATTTAACTCTAATTTTATATTTAAATCTAAGTATAAATATTTAAAAGTTAAATATATTATATTAAAAGATAGTTTATAATCATGAGTAATTTGACTTTGAAATTAAAGATAATTTTGAGGCTAAAATTATTTAAAATCAGGATAGAGGGTTCTGAATGTTTTAGAAGGAAAGTTTTGAAAACGTTTTGGAAACAGGATATAATTTTGAAAAATCATTTTGAATAAAAAGTTAGCGGATACAAAACAATGTTCCACTAGATTTTTCGTAGGTTCCATCCTACTTAGGGTTCCATCCCTTTAACAGGCTCGAAGTGGATTTCATTCCACGAATAAATTGGATTTTAAGATGTCAGTGCTTTTCTATGAGTTTTAACAAAATTCGTAATAATAATAAAAAATACTTAACCTTGAAATCTTGAACTCCTGATAATCTTGATACTCATGAGTCTTCTATCTTGATATCTTGAATCTCTATACTGTACAGTCTTCATTCTTAGTACCTACATGGTTAAATCCTGCATATACATATATATCTAAACATATAATGTTAGTATTTATATTTTATAATCTATTCTAAGGTTGTTGTCATCAAAACCATCATCCCACGGACTAACAATCTCCCCCTTTTGATGATGACAACCTTTGTTTATAAAATATTACTTCTATCCTAATAACTCCCCCTAAAACTAATAACTCCCCCTTAATCTATGCCTAACTACCCTATTTTATATTTCTCCCCCTTTGTCATCAACAAAAAAACTAAATGTAAACTATATAACTCCAAACTATATAACTCCCCCTAAAACTAAATACTTGTTCGGAGTTTAAAAGAATGCAATATACAGACACAGATATCATAGAAAAATCACAGATGCAGAAATAAAATAAAAGCAGTAAAGGAAAGAACACACCGGATTTTATACTCGTTCGGAGTTACCCTACATCCAGTCCCGCAACACAAGTACAGTTTTCCTTTCAAAAGAAATCGTACAATTACACCCTCGGTTTCAAGGCTACGAGGTACACCCTCCAGAATTTCGATCCTCTAGGTAGAGATACTTGATTTCTGGGCCACAAGTTTACCCAATTGATTTACCAAGGCTATAATCACACCTTTTCCTTTTTGATTGATTTCCAAGGCTACAATCACACCTTTTCTCGCTTAATAGATTACAAAGAAGTCTACAACTCTGAATAGCACTGAGAATCTTGTAGAGATAGTGATAGAGAATCAAACTAGAAGTAATCGAGTATGATTTAATGTTGATTTCGGCAGAGTAATGATAAGAATATGTATTAAGAAATGAGGAAGAAGAAGAGGAGTGAACACCAGAAAAAGTGATTAAAAATTCGTTGAAACTGACCATTATTTATAGAAGAACAACAGCCATGACCATTCATGAAGAGTTATGGCGAATAGACACTTATTTTGAAATTTGAATTAAACTGTCACCATGTCGACATGGTCATGCTAGGCATGTCGACATCCCAAAGGACTTTTTGGTGTTTTTGATTTTCTTTGAAAATAACCTTTATCTTATATACAAACTATTTTAAACTTTATAAATATATTTGACTATAGTTAAAATTCATAAGTAAATATAAAGAATAATATATAGATTTTAACTATAATTTTGTATTTAAATCTAAGTATAAATATTTAAAAGTTAAACATATTATTTAAAAAGATAGTTTAAAATCAGGAGTAGTTTGACTTTGAAAATAAAGATGTTTTTTAGGCTAAAATTATTTAAAATCAGGATCGAGGGTTTTGAATTTTTTAAAAGGAAAGTTTTGAAAACATTTTGAAAACAGGATATAATTTTGAAAAATCATTTTGAATAAAAGTTAGCGGATACAAAACAATGTTCCACTAGATTTTTCGTAGGTTCCATCCCTTTAACGGGCTCGAAGTGGATTCCATTCCACGAATAAATTGGATTTTAAGATGCCAGTGCTTTTCTACAAGTTTAAAAAAAAAATCCTAATTAAAAATACTTATCCTTGAAATCTTGAACTCTTGATAGTCTCGATACTCATGAGTCTTCTATCTTGATATTTTATCTTGATATCTCTATACCGTACGGTCTTCATTCTTAGTACCTGCATGGTTAAATCCTGCATATACATATATATCTAAACTTATAATATTAGTATTTATATTTTATAATCTATTCTAAGGTTGTTGTCATCAAAACCATCATCTCACAGACTAACAAAGTCAAATCCGAATGCACAATTTGTAGAAAAATTGGACATAATCAAAATAATTATTCGTATAGACTCGAAAACATGAAAACCATACCAATTTGGGTTCCAAAAGGCACGAATATAAAATCCCTTAAAGTCAAACAAATCTGAATGCCAAAAGGAACAAATATAAATAGTCTTTGGTCTACATAAATATAATTTTCAAAATCTTTTTCCACTAACAACCGTGGACCTGCAAAAACAAATAGATCATAAAAATCTTTTCTCATGTAGGTTTGGTGGCAATTTAAGGAACAACAACAGTGTTACTTGGATTCTGGCCGTTCCAGGCACAGGACGAGCGACAAATCGGAGTTCCTTAGCCTAGTATAATGGTGGTAGAATCACAATGGGGCAACAATGAAATGTTATCGTGAAGGTAAACTAGGTAACGGTATATTAATCTTGAACGATTTATTAAATGTGAAAATCTGCACTATAATCTAATTTAATTCAACCAGTTATGTGAAAATGAAATAAATGTTGATTTTGATTTTAAAAATGTTGACCAATCATCTTCGAACTATTTCAGGTAGATTTTCTTGGACCAACAATATTGAACGTTTAGGTGATAAGAGATAGTGTCATATGTTGGTTGATGATTACTCTTGATACACGTGGATATATTTGTTTATCTTACTGCTTCTAGATCTGACACTATGTTCACTGTATGTTTATTTGCATGGTTTCAATTCAAATTCAAAAGAATTTCATTCAAAAGCTGTAAAAGGGATTTTAAGGAATTTGTTGCAACTTCATGATCCAGTCTATGATATCCAACTAATGATAACCTTGAGTCTAAGAGAAATTTAGATGCAGATTACACTGGTAAATTAGTTGATTGAAAAATTACTAGTGGAACGTGATTTATGTTGAGACATTTAGTAGTTGCATCGTTTTCAAAGAAAATATCCGCATATTTTTCACTTCAACTTATTTTCACTTAGCAGACATTTTTCTTATAAAACAACTTCCATAAAATAGTATTTGTTGACCTTATTTCAGATTAGTCATTTTAGGAAATTTGATTTTATAATTTAAGATGACTACATTAACTAATCTGACTCCAAACTGATTATCAAGAAGATAAATAGTGATTAAAAAAGAGATGAATGTTCATATTAACCATATATTATAACTTGAGAAAGTATATATAGTAAATTTCTTTAAAAATTTAAACAAGATTTATAATAACTTTTGATGGGTGAAAATTCCATGACCATCTCTATTTCTATCATATTTCTATCGACCAGCACTCATCAAAATCCAATATAATATGTCGATATGTGGTATTTTAAATGGGAAACTTTTTGTTTTCATTTTTATTTTTTTATAAAACATCCAAAGTATTCACTCTCATTTAAAATTCCTCACGGTTGTGCATGGGTGAATTACTTGGAATATTTGTTTATGTTCTTTCATGCTCATTTAAAAGTCCTCACAGTTATCCATGTATGGAACACATATCAAAATTGATTATTAAATAGACAAGTTGATTCTAATCCCATTTAAAAGTTCTCACGGTTATGCGTGGTTAGAAGATGCTTGAAATTCATTTTTTTATAAAAATTTGGAATACTACTAACCTCATTTAAAATTCCTAACGGTTATGCATGGTTAGTAGATATTTAAATTCCTGATATAAATATACCACAAATAGACACAGCTATATGGTTTTATATCGTCCCCATCATTCTAAAGTGGAATATGCGCCTAACAGAGTATTTATGATTTTTTTTAATTTTTTTTTATTAAAATTTAATATTTATACTCGATTGGCTATTAATGTTGTATTAATGTCTATCACTTTATCTCTATTTTTTAACACTATTACTCTTTTGCTGATAACAAAAAGGGAGAAAAAAGTCAAGATTTTGGCAAATAAAGGTAAAATATTTTATTTTGTATTTTCTATTTACATCTAGGTTCATTTGTATATTTTTATTTATTTTCATGCATAAATGAAGGGGGCTATGTTGTAGAGAGGGATCATTCAAATAAGGGGAGCAAATAGAGTCCATCAATGATCAAATACATTTAATAAATTCAAAATATTAAATATATATTTGTTATCATCAAAAGGGGGAGATTGTAGAATATGCTAGTATATGAATTTTTTTTGATGATAATATATATATATATATATATATATATATATATATATATATTCATTCAAATGTATTTGTTATTGCACTATTTTATTTTTCACATAATTAAATAAATATTTGCTGAATAAAATAAATAACATAGATTTTAAATTCAAACAGATATTTTATTCAAACAAATATATTTTTACAATTTTTGAATAGTACAAAATTTGAGCTCTCACTATATATACATCTTTCAATTACAATACAATTATCATTTACATTAACACCTCACTATATATCACTCGTTCACTCATAAGTTTTTCTTCAAATGTATTCTAATCTGTATTCAACATCTGAATTATTTGCAAAATAAACACCAACGTAGTAAAATTGAAAAAGAAATATTTATGCAATGTAAAATAAAATGTGTGTTTTTGAAAATATTATTTTCCTCAGTTATTTGGGTTGTTCGTCATAATATTTATTCAGAATTCATCATAGACGTACAGCTTGTGACATGCACAGTGTATCACTGTACATGCCACAAGGCCGAGCACAGCGATATACAATTGATAAAATTGCAGGGATAGGTGAGCACAAGGTCAAACCCAATCAAAAGCTAGGTTGAACTCAAGTGCAATACAAATAAAGTCACGATACGAGCACAAGGTCAAACCCGAGCCAGAGCTAGGTTCAACTCAGGTGTAATACAAAAACAAAATAGAATGGTCAAGTACATAACAATAGAGCAACAAGTATATATGCAGTGCACAACATTTCAATGCAGACTTGACTGCACAGACCAACTCAATGTACACTTGAACCCAGACTGGTCAGAGAAACCACAATGCTCATGTCAACAGTGGCAACTGAATAAGAAGGTCGCAAGCACAATGATTATAAGCATGGATGGTATAAGTAGTGTGAACATATCATAACCCATGAAGACCAACAAATCAGAGACAAGTAAACAAGTCATGTACATGATCAAAGAAATGAACTTAATGAAGCAGTGACAAACTGGGCAGAGCAGTTTCAAAAAGAATGAAGATTACAACAGATAAGACTAAAACAAAATGATGTATATATGAAGTCCCAAATTAACATAAGTTCAACATGCTCAAATATACAAAGTTCAAAAAGAAAATGAAAAAGTTTAGAACTGAAGTGAATCAGATCATCCAAGACCAAACATAGAAAATGGTTGTACACATGAAGTTCAGAAGTAAATCAGAAATGTACTAACACATGCTAGTGGACCAACAAACCAAAAGGAACCAGAGACCATTACAGATACAACAAAGCAAGCACGTATAATGGCAACATCAGTTCAGGTTCATACAACAAGTAGCACACTGGATACAAGTGCAATCAAGTCAAACACACATATATACATACATATATGAATGTATATATGTATTGAGACCATCAACCAAAGTGCAAAAAAGTTCCAAAATCAAGATGAACCCAGATCAGAAGTTCAAAGTGAACCAGATCAAATTGAAACAGAGACCAAAACAATAACATATATATACACGTTTATCGATGCAATGATTCAGTGCATTTCAGCAAGGATAACACAAATAAATTAACATGAATGCAAAGCTTCAGAGGAAACTGGAAACCCAAAACTACAACCATACTAGATTCAAGAATACAAGTCCAATGAGATGGATGGTTTCAAAGTAACATGATTACCATAACATGAATGTCCAAGCTAGGTAGACAAATGGAAATGCACAACACATATATACACAAATATATATGTATGTATATACATGTTTGTATGTGCACAGTTATCATCAAAATGAAATGACCAAAGAGGAATAGTCTGTACATACAACATGCCACCATACATGACATACGAATACGCGTGCAGACTCAAACACACATGACAACAAGCTAGAGGAATCAACATGTACAAAGGGCTGCAATGCTCATGAAGACACAATGCTACAGAGGTGACATCAATATACATGAAGACTTAAAGCAGCTCAACAATCATGTAACATGGTCAATAAAATTCAAACTCCAAACTGCAATAAAAAAATCAAATCTAGTGCAGACTCGAGTGAACAGAGGCAGAGTCACAACAACTATGCAATAGTCTATACAACCAAATAAGTAAACACTAACATGAAGTGCAAACTAGGATATGCATAAATGAATAAACATTGCAGTTCGAAAAACAAGTCGGAGCAGTTTCATAGTGCAATGAAAATTCAAATACTGCCCGAAAATGACTGGAATGACAAGATGAACAAAGTCAAGGCCGAAATCAGTCAGAATTTATCAAATCGATTTTTATCTCAAGTCAGCAAATTCAAATACCATAAATGAAGGCACAAGAATTATCTCAGATTTTAAATAACAAAGTCAAAGCCATGGTGACCTAGGTGATAACAAGAATCGATCAAGTCAGAGTCAAAACCAGAAAATAACAAAAATCGAAAGAGTCTAGATTATCACAAATTCAAAGTGGCCAAAGTGAATAGAGAAAAGAACGAAACCAAATTCCAAAACAAATGCAAGCCGTGGTGACCAAGCAAGCATAACAGGAAATTATACGAATTGAAAAAATCAGAAAACATCACTAACAATCAAGCAAAATCAAACACCGATCTATAATTATCAGACGAATTCAAATACTATAATCGAACGAAAATAAAGGGAACCGATCCCTATTTAAACCATTAACATCATCGGCATACAATTGTTGGGCATATTTCTGTGCACTACCGGTCCAACTCCATGACCATGCACTATTGGTCCAACTCCATGTCCATGCACTTCCGGTCCAACTCCATGTCCATGCACTACCGGTCCAACTCCATGCCAAGCCGAACCACTCACCACCGAACCACTCACCTCTAAGGCCCGAACCACCCACCACCGGACCAAGCTACGACCTCACCACCGGACCAACACACATACCACTCACTACCGAACCACCTGCTGCCAAACCCCTGCTACCGAACCAACCTACTTTCAATACCCAGCCGAACCAACCTCAACCCTCTACAACCGGACCAAGTCCACACCAACTCTCCACCGAACCAAGGCCTTGCCGATCCAACACTGCCAGGCCAGATTGCATCAGCCCAGGCCCACCAGCAGCTATATCCATCCAAGACCCCTGCTCCAGCCTCACTCTATAAATAGAGGGGCAGGGGTATAACAATGAGAGACAAGTTTGAGAGCTCAAGCACGGATAGAACTTTCAAACAACTTTCAGATACTTGTAACCAAAGCTTTGTACTTGTACTCTGAACAGAAAAGGAGAATAACATATAAAATGGACGTAGGCACATTCTAGCCGAACCACTATAAATATGTGTGTCTTTTACAGTTTAGTCCACCTATTTTATATATTTGCATAAATCACCCAAATCATTAAGAACACCATATAATCAACTAAATCATACGACTTGGAGGTGTTTGCCCATTTTTTGTGCAAACATTTTTGGTGCTTTCATTGAGAACAGGAGCTCGAAGCTTCAGCTTCTCCCACTTAACCCTTTTCCAATCAGCATCGTTCATTGCTTGGAAAACATGCCTCCCGGACGGAAGAAAGATGCTAGCAAAGGAAAGAACATCGCAACTAGCAGTATCGCAGATCCAATGATCAGAAATCAAGACAATCGTCCGGTTCCAACAGCAAAAGGAAATCAGGCGAATCCGACAGCCCCTGCTACGGAACAACCAATTACGAGGACGGATCTGGACAGGGTTGTGGCTGAAGTAACTAACCGCTTCGCATCTCAACAAGAAGTCTTGGTAGACCAACTCATGTCACGCCTAAGGAATGCTGAAGAATCCAACCGCAACACCGAATCATGGGGTGAGTCCCGGTCTGGAGGATCTGGGAGACGACAAAGGTCTTTCTTCTTCGAAGAGGCTAACAACAGAAACAACAATGGTAGGAGCCGAGCCCGGACTCAACCTGAATTCCGACCCGAGGAAACACTTGGAACCGAACCCAACGGGGGAGGTACCAGGCAGGGGTCGGATGTAGATGAGCCTGCCATGCTACATAACCATGGAAACACCAATAGACGGGGCCGAGCTGGAGTCCAGCCTGAAGTTGGATCCGAGGAAGTGCTGAGAACAGAACCCAGCAGGGGAAGATCAAGGCAAGGGCCAACTATGGCTGACCCTAGCGTGCCCCCGGAAGACCAGAGGCAGCCACTGGAGAATGTTAGGAGTGATAGATGATACCATCCCTACAGGTCATCTGGACGGAATCAATCCCGCAGGGAAGAACCAAACTCATTTCTATTTGCTCCAAATTCTGATGAAAGGATGGCTCGATTGTTCAGAGAGTGCGTCCGATGGGATCAAAGAGATCGAGGGATAGGCGTTAGAGTAACTAGCCCCTTCGCCCGCAATATCGAGATTGCCGTCACCCATCGAGAATGGAAAATGCCAACAATGGAGCCTTACAAGGGAACCTCTGACCCCGTCGTACACTTACAGAGATACACACAGCATATGCTCATGAGCGGAGCGACAAAAGGAGTATTGTGTAAATGCTTTCTACTCTTCTTGTCCGATCTAGCTACCTCCTGGTTCTGCCATCTACCCCAAGGGTCCATCAGCTCATGGGAAATGTTGAAAGAAAAGTTCATCAGCCAATTTCGCATTCATGTGGAACAATCCAAGGACGCTTACTCCTTATCCAATATCAAACAAAAGCCCGGGGAAATAGTGCAACAATATCTAACCCGATTCAATGCCGTAGCGGCCGCAGTCCAAGATGCCGATGAGAAACTTATCCTAATGGCCCTCTGCAGTGGTGTGCATCCGGATACTAAATTTGCTAGGAGACTAACGAAAGAAAAGCCAGCTACCTTACCCGATTTCTTCCACGAAGCCGGAAAATATATGAGACTTGAAGACGCTGCCATTGAAAGGCAAACAGGGCATCAAACTAAGGTAGCTCATGACAACGCACCCGTAGTAGCAAAGGACGTTCGAAGAAATGACTCCAGAGATAGTGCTGGGGGCAAGAAGGGAGAAAAGCGTTTATATAGGCCAGGACCAAGATTTGACTCTACACTCCTTTGAATGAAACAATCGAAAACATCTTCTTGGCCACCCAAGACGAAGTTAGATACAAGCGCCCCCCACACAAGAAGGAATCGCATAACGCAGTTAAGTCTGGAAAGTTCTGCCACTTCCACGAATCTCATGGGCATGACACAAATGAATGCCATCACCTCCGGGACTTAATTGAAGAACACATCAAAAGGAAGAGGTTGGAGCGCTATGTGAAAGGTCAGAACAGGACTTCAACTCTTGCCAGTGAGAACCCAGGGCTACCCCTCCCAAAAGTAGGCGGAGGAAATCGCAACACCAGCGGCTCTAGTCAAGAGAAGATAGTGGTCCATACCATATCAGGAGGACCACACATCGCCGACAGAAGCTGGGCAGAGATGGAAAGATACGGTAAGTCACTTAGAAACGATGAAGGCTTCATTAACTCTGTGATGGAAGAACGTCACCCGAAGCGGAAAGAGAACGATGACATCACATTCAGTAGGCATGATCTAGAGGGAAGGCAGTACCCTCACATGGATCCTATGGTCATCTCTGCCTGATTAGGCCCAGCCAAAGTTTTTTGAATTCTAGTAGACACTGGCAGCTCAGTAAATATCCTATTTAAGCATGCCTTCGACAAAATGAAGTTGTCAATGAAAGATGTGTCTCCCTGCAACAAACCACTACACGGTTTCATGAGGGATGCGAAGATGCCCCTCGGGCAACTGGACCTCTTTGTCGAAATAGGAAGTCATCCCCGCTCCATTGTGCGGAAACAAACATTTGTGCTGATAGAAAACCACTCGGCCTACAACGCCTTTTTAGGAAGACCAGCCTTGTCTGACTTCCAAGTTGTCTTGGCCCCATGGTGCCTAAAGATGAAACTTCCAACAGACTATGGAATAGGGGAGATAGAGGGAGATCAAGACGCTGCTCGAGATTGCTATGTAACTGAACTTCGCAATAACCACAGAAGGGATAAAGGGAAGAATGCAGAGACTACTCTCTGCATGAAAAGCTTGGAAGCATAGCAACTAAAGAGAGCCCCTCCTCTTCGATATAGTAGTGATCCTTTCAACGAATTAGACCCCAGGGACAAAGAGGAGGAGGCCACCGCCGAGCCTGCAGAGGCTATGGAGTTTGTATTTGTAGACAAACATGACTCAAGTAGACTATTGAAAATCGGATCTCAACTAAGAACAGAATTGAGGGATCAACTCATTGATTTTCTCCGCCACAACCTGGATGTATTTGCATGGACGCACGTTGACATGACTGGAATCTCCCCAGATGTGGCATGCCACGCACTAAACATCGATCCTACCAAGGCGCCAGTAAAACAGAAAAAGAGAAGCATGGAGGCAGAACGATCAACAGCCCTCGATGAAGAAGTAAAGAACCTACTTGCCAATAACTTCATCCGAGAAGCCATCTACCCAGAGTGGATCGCCAACCCGGTACTAGTAAAGAAGGCTAATGGGAAGTGGTGAACGTGTATTGACTTCTCCAACTTAAATGACGCTTGCCCGAAGGATTGCTTCCCACTCCCCCGAATCGATCAGCTTGTAGACAGCACAGCCGGGCACGAACTCTTATCTTTTATGGACGCATACTCAAGATATAACCAAATTCCTATGCACGCCCCCGATCAAGATCACACTAGTTTCATCACTGACCGGGGATTGTACTGCTATAGAGTAATGCCTTTTGGACTTAAAAACGCCGGAGCTACTTATCAACGCCTCGTCAACAAGATGTTTGCGGAACTAATAGGACTAACCATGGAAGTTTATGTGGACGACATGCTAGTAAATTCAAGAAAAGCCAACGATCACATAAGCCACCTGGACGAGATGTTTCAAGTACTTCGTCGATATGGAATGAAACTGAATCCTCTAAAGTGCTCCTTCGGAGTATCATCGAGAAAGTTCTTAGGGTTCATCGTCCATGCCAGAGGAATCGAAGCGAACCCCGAACAAGTCCGGGCTCTGAAAGAAATCAGGATACCTTCCACTCGAAGAGAAATGCAAAGCCTAAATGGGAAAGTGGCCGCCCTGAGCAGATTCATCTCTAAAGCAACTGACAAGTGTGTTCCCTTCTTCGAGGCTATAAAGAAAGACAAGGGAAAGTTCGAATGGACTGACGAATGCGTAACAGCCTTCCACGACCTAATCGAACACCTCCAGAGACCACCAGTACTCTCAACTCCAAATGAAGGCGAAGAGCTATACCTATACCTTGCTGTGTCATCTCATGCTCTAAGCGCCGCTTTGGTAAGAGAAGACAACCGCGCGCAGCGGCCAGTATACTTTGTAAGCAAGAGGTTCACGGGGGCAGAAGCCAGATATCCTAAACTTGAGAAGTTAGCATATTGTTTACTGATCACATCACGGAAATTGCGACACTATTTCCAATCTCATTCCATCATAGTTCTAACCGATCAACCGCTAAGGCAGGTACTCCATCGTCCCGACACCTCCGGGCGACTGCTTAAATGGTGCATTGAGCTAAGTCAATATGATATCACCTACCATCCTTGCACTGCCATCAAGGGATAAGCCATGGCCGACTTCATTGCCAAATTCACTACCGACGAAGGTAAGGAGCCATCTGAAATAGCAGAAGACATCAAGTGGAATCTCTTTGTAGATGGAGCATCAAACGAACAAGGCTTGGGGGCAGGTATTGTAATAATCACTCCCAGGGGAAGGAAGCTACACTATGCTCTAAGGTTGGAATTCACTGCCACCAACAACGATGCAGAATACGAAGCAGTGATAGCTGGATTAGAACTTGCCCTAGAGATTGGAGTCGGTTCTTTATGTCTCCATAGTGATTCTCAACTTATTGTAAATCAAATATTGGGAAAATTCCAGACTCGAGGAGAACGAATCACAGCGTATCTAAAGAAGACCAAGCTGCTTCTCGATCAATTGGATCACTATTTGATCAAACACATTCCTCGAGAAGAGAATCAGGAGGCCGACGAACTGGCAAAGCAAGCTAGCATGAAGGACGGTACCACTTCCGGAACAGTAACCATCTTAAAACAACTAGCCCCAAGTTTCGAGCAAGTGAATCTGGCAGCTGCAATCGAAGAGGAAACTTGGATGACTCCCATCCGGAAGTACTTACAAAATGGCACACTACCCGACGAACGTAACGAAGTTAAGAAAATCTTGAGGAAAGCTTCCCGCTACACAATACAAGAAGGCATCCTCTATCGACGCGGCTTCTCTAACCCCTTATTAAGGTGTGTCGCTGGAAGGGAGGCCAAGGAAATCTTATCCAACATCCATCAAGGGTGCTGCGGAGATCACACTGGTGGGCAGACTCTGGCAAAGAAGATACTCCGATATGGATATTACTGGCCCACCTTAAACAAGGACGCCTTGGACTTCGTCAAAAGATGTGACAGATGTCAGAAATTTGCTAAGATTCCTCGACTACCAACAAGTGAGATTACTCAAATGACCAGCCTTTGGCCCTTTGCAGTATGGGGAATTGACTTGATTGGCGAACTGCCGATGGGCCGAGGCGGAGCAAAATATTCTATAGTGGCAGTCGACTATTTCACCAAATGGGTGGAAGCGGAACCTCTGAATAAAATATCTTCAACTAAAGTTGTTAATTTCTTAATCAAAAATGTTCTATGCAGGTACGGGGTTCCACTCAAGATCATATCGGACAATGGACTTCAATTTGACAGCGAGGAATTCACCGATTGGTGTCAAGAGCATGGAATTCACAAAAGCTTCTCATCTGTAGCTTATCCCCAGGCAAACGGACAAGTCGAAGCTGTCAACAAAATTCTTAGAACTCTAATCAAGAAGAAGCTTGAAAAGTCGAAAGGCGCTTGGGTGGATGAACTTCCTACGGCACTTTGGGCCTACCGCACGTCTTTCAGAACATCAACAGGGCATACTCCTTTCTCTTTGGCATACGGATCGGAGGCCATGCTCCCATTTGAAACTGTAGTGCCATTCCACCGTAGGATCCACTACAACCCAGAAGAGAACGAAGAACTCCTCCACATGTCTTTGGATCTAATCGAAGAAAGAAGAAATGATGCAGCACTTAAAGCGGCAGCTCACAAGCAAAAAGTGGCAGCACGATACAACCCCAAAGTCAAGCACCGCAGCTTACAAGAAGGAGATCTTGTCGTCAAGCGGATCTTCCCGCGCCCTGGAGCGCTAGATCCAATCTGGGACGGACCCTATGTAATTCATAAAGACCTCCACAACGGAGCTTATATTTTGTCAACAGTGGACGGAGAGGTGTTCCAGAGGGCATGGAAAATCCAACACCTTCGTCGATACTTTTCTTAACTTGTACTGCCCATATGAAGTGAATTAACAAAGATAATCAGTGGACGTAGGCATTTTCGTGCCGAACCACTTTAAAAATCTTGCCTCTTTTTAACTTGTTCCTTTATATCTTGGCTGCTTGTTAAGCTTTATCCTTTTCTGTTGAACAAAATCCTGTGTAACGGCATTTCCATTCTGGACACTTCACGGCACAACCTCACCTGGACAAGACCTAACAGGTACTATACGAACCTATGCCCTCGCCAATGAGACACTTTTGCTCCAGCATCCCTCTGCTGCGGGTTAACTCATTGCTCGCGACGGCCCTCAAAGCCAACTATAATGAGCCGATTATAAGCCACCGAGAAGGCCGACTATAGCCGAAGCAGCTCATTACGGCGTTCGGCTCGCCGGCAACCGTGAACCGATTATAAGCCCCAACATAAGGTGTGGCCAGCCAGGGGCAGTTCACAGTTGACGATCGGCACCCGCGCTAGCCGGCCACGGTAAATCGAATAATACCCACGATTATGGGCCATAATGGCCCGGGTAGTTACTGTGCGCGATCTCGGCTCCGATGTGTCTTAAGTACGGCTATGGTAAAAAAGAAAACTCTCCGCGGAGGCGTAAGATGGGTGACAAATGTCTCCAAGACCCACAACTAAGGAAAGTGACTACAAAACCCGTTTGCCACGAACTTAAGCACATCGAAGGCCTTCTGTGATTGGAAGTTTTACTATTTCTTATATTTCCATTTTATTTATAAAAACTCTCCTCCTATCCTCTATAACGATCCCTAAGGTACATGACACAAAATAGGAGACACTCGCTAATGGGAATAAGAACTCACAGCTGGATGGCAGGTCATTCAGCTGCATTCCATATTCGATTACACAAGGCATTCAAAGCTACCGTCTATAGCTAAAACTTGAAGGGCGGTACTTTCTTCTCTTGTATACAAATACGTAGCCTTAATTTATTCATCACATTAACATTGCAAGATATGGAATTATGTTCTAAGCAAAGAGCACGACATTAAAACACAATTGACTCACTAGCACATGCACGGCTATATTTCTTATGCAACACATCAAAATAACGACAACATTCAAATATGACAGATTCAGCTTATGTTATAAAATTACATGTTAAAAATAAAGTCGTTCATTACAAATGACGTAATTACAGCCCAAAATTACATTAATGTTTTAAAACTAACATAGGAAGCAATGTCAAGTAAACTGAAAAATGTCCAGATCAAGCTAAGGAGCCGACTGCATCGGGGCTTCGCCTCTACCCTGCTGGCCCTCCGGGGTCTACTTAGCCGCTGGATCAGAGCTCCCAGCATGCTGACCAGAGGTAGTTGGCGCTTCAGAGGTCCCTCCTGTCCAATTTAGGAAAAGAATTCATTGAATAAACAATAAGCAACCAAGCTATGGAAATGCTAAAAGGGAAAACTTACCAGTGTCTGTTCCTTGATCGTCATCTCCCAACTGCACACCTACCTCCTCGACAGCGAGCAGTCGCATGCCCTCCTTCACCGCCACTTTCTCCTCCTTAGTGAACTAGGCCGTAACCACATCCATCCTGAAGGCCATACCACCCTCCTTATCCGCATCAGCCTTGGCCTCCTCTAGAGCCCGGAGATAAATCCTGGCCATGATCCGGGGATAATCATCCATCCAAGATAAGTTGCCCTGCTTCCAAGTACGGAAATACATATCCTGGAGCATCTCATCCATCATCCCCTCGTTTTCCTCAAACTCCCTCATTCGGACCTCGGAAGCCAACAGATTTGCAACGGCAGCATCCCTCTCCAATCGGTATCACGAGCGGTCAGCCTGAAGGGATTACCTCATCGCCTCCATCTCCTCCTTCAGCTTGGCTTGGGCAAGCTCCGCGGCTTCAAGCTTCCCAGATAACTCCTCTACCCGCTCGAGATCCGCTTTCCGAACCTCGTCCATCGTTGCAATGGCCATATCGATCCGTTCCTTGCAGATGGCCTCCATTTTCCGCAGCTCGGCTCTGCTAGCCTCTTCCATAGTTTTCTTTAGCCGTCTGGAGGCAGCCTCGTGCTCAGAGATCTGGATAGCCTGATCGGTGAGTTGCTTGGCCTGGTCGGCAACCACTAACCGCAATCTTATGTTGGCGCTCCCAATTTCCTCCCCGGCCTTGACCAATCGGGCATGATGCCCCATCAACTTCCTAGTCTCCTCAGCAACCCGGTCGATATTTGCCTTAGCTTCATCCCCCATAGTTACAATCCGAGTAGTAAGCAAATCAAGGTCCGGAGACTTGGCCTCATCAAGCACCCTTACCATAGATTGCAAGGGAGAAGGTTCTCACCGGTAACCTCATCAAAGGAGATATCATGAGAACCCGGATCCTGATCGGGATGACCCGTAGAGGGATTACGAGCCAAGCCGGGACGATCAATCTGAGTAACGGTAGGATTCTCAGACGGATGCAGAGAGGGTATGAACTCAGTATCCTCCCTCATGATATCATGGATAGGCTGGGTTGGGGACTGAGGACCAGGTGAAGGTTCGAATAAGGAGCGCCTCCTCTTTTTCTTTTGAATGTCCTCTTCAATAACTCCGAGAAGAGGGCGGTAGCCGACTACGTCCCCGGGACGGTTGGTCCGAGGCTTTGGTTTAGCGGAAGCTTTGAGGAGTTTGAATTGTTCAAGGCGGTGCCGAATGTCTGATGTCTTCGTCGCCTTACCCTTTCCTGGAATAAAAACCAAGTGCTACAAGCATGCATGGGACTATAATCCAAGAAACATGTGAAGTTAAAAGAAGAGTAAAAAATTCACCTTGAATCGCCGGGGTTGCCCTAGCCGAAATGCTCTCGGAAGATGGACCAACACCAGTCCCAACCTTATCAGTCTTCTTTGGCTTCTCCACCAAGGCTGATCCTTCCTCCAACCCCTCAAAAGCCTGGAGTAAAGCATCATCCGTCCACTCTTGGATCTCCCATGCTTGCCCAGAAGACAAAGCCCCGACACCCTCGCTGCTCTGTCCTTCGCCACCATCACCACCATCACCTTCTCCATCACCTCCGCTCTCCTCCTCGCCTCTTTCCTCCTCTACATTTCCCCCCTCTGGGACATCTGGGCATGTGCTAAGGGAGGGTCCATCGGATTTCTTGAGCTTCTTCCCCCTGACGACTGGAGGTATCGAGAAGGGTTTCCTCTTGCTGCTCTTTGTCGTGGTCCCTCCTTTGGCTTTGGCAGCCCTTTCCTCAGATGTGTCTCTCTGCCTGACCACAGACTGACGTGGTAGAATCAAGTTGTGCTGCAGAAGAGTAGCATTCCTGATCAGGTAAGAAGCTGACCTCTCCCTTCCCGAAATGGCTTCTATCTCCGCGGCCATCTGAACCAGGTGATCGTTCTCCACGATCGCAAAGCCACCTGTCGCTAGCAAGAAATAAAAACACATAAGAAGAAACATTTCAGTTAGAACGGAAATTATAAATAAGCTTCAACTTACAGCCGGAGGTGAAGCGACGGATAGAAACAGAGCCGTCCTTAACAACAAACCATTCTTTCTTGAACATAGTGAACTTCGAATATAAGTCCAGGACCGGCTTGAAGGACACGGCCGATTCCAAGCTAATGTACGGAGACCCTTTCTTGTAGCCCCTCAAGTTCTACAAATATCGGATCTCCCGGTTGGAAGGAGGGCACCCATATTTTCGCTGGAAAATGATAAATAGGCTCACCAAGATAGCGTAAGAGTTGGGCTGAAGCTGGAAAGGGGCCACCTTTAGGTAGGTGATGAAGCTGACTATCCAAGTGTTGATCGGGGTAATGGCCCCACAAATACAATGGTACCTGCTGTAAGCAAAATATCCTTCAGGGGGATCATATGGCAAGACTCCATTCCCTGGCAGCACCATGAGTGCTCTATCAATCCCGAAAGAACGAGATATAACATCAACCTGCTCCTCTTTGAGGGAGCTAGGAAAGCAGTCAGAAGGAGAGTTCAAGAGCTCCTGAGGGCCATATCCGTCCACTAGTGATCTTGGGGTGGGTCCCTATCATCCCGGTCCTGGCTGGGCTGGGGGCACAACGAGGGACTCTCTTCTGTCCATAGATTTCCTCTTATCTGATCGAGTTTCCACTTTATGAGACATTTATCTGCAACTCAAGAAAGTACATCGTTAAAACTGAAGGTATAAACATGCAAGTATATGTAGTCCGGAATTTCACTCGTAATTCAAAACCTAAAAATTCAAGTATATAAGGTCCATTCAGCACTCGGAATCCCCGAGTTCATTCAGTTGTCCCAACCTAAAGTTCATTCGGCACTTATCCTTCCCATTCTCATTCGGTGGTTCAAATAAGAGTTTCATTCGGCAATTCAAAAATAAGAGTTTCATTCGGTAACTCTAGCACGAAGTTCATTTGGCAGAAAAGGATCTCACCTGGGTCAGCAAAAATAAGATTCTGGTTCGGCTAACACATTTGATTCGGCAAAGACAGTGGTTTGGTTCGGTTGATAAGGAGAAACGAAAGCGTTAAACCCATACTTATAGGCAAACATGGACGACCGAACCAACTACTTCGACACTCGGGACCGAATGAGGATGTCCAAGCCGGATGTCCTAAAACAAAGCATGCCATATGCAAGCATATGCCCCACTTTAGGGGGTAAAGGTTGGGCGTATTTCCATGCAGTACCGGTCCAACTCCATGACCATGCACTACCGGTCCAACTCCATGTCCATGCACTTCTGGTCCAACTCCATGTCCATGCACTACCGGTCTAACTCCATGCCGTGCCGAACCACTCACCACCGAACCACTCACCTCTAAGGCCCGAACCACCCACCACCGGACCAAGCTACGCCCTCACCACCGGACCAACACACATACCACTCACTACCGAACCACCTGATGCCAAACCCCCTGCTACCGAACCAACCTACTTCCAATACCCAGCCAAACCAACCTCAACCGTCTACAACCGGACCAAGTCCACACCAACTCTCCACCGAACCAAGGCCTTGCCGAACCAACACTGCCAGGCCAGATTGCATCAGCCCAGGCCCACCAGCAGCTATATCCATCCAAGACCCCTGCCCCAGCCTCACTCTATAAATAGAGGGGCAGGGGTACAATAATGAGAGACAAGTTTGAGAGCTCAAGCACGGATAAAACTTTCAAACAACTTTCAGATACTTGTAATCAAAGCTTTGTGCTTGTAATCTGAACAGAAAAGGAGAATAACATATAAAGTGGACGTAGGCACATTCTGGCCGAACCACTATAAATCTGTGTGTCTTTTATAGTTTAGTCCACCTATTTTATATATTTGCATAAATCACCCAAATCATCAAGAACAACATATAATCAACTAAATTATACGACTTGGGGGTGTTTGCCCATTTTTTGTGCAAACAACAATCATTCAAGTTTAAGCAATATCATAGAGCAAAGTTTCAAATCAATAACTCGCATCGAATCGAGTTCAAAGCATATCAACGAGAGTATCAAAGGAAGTCACGCACCAGATTTATTCAAATCGAACTCGGCAAAATTGAAGCAGCCATTTGCTAATCAAAGAAATAATTGATCGTCAAAGCAAGGAATGCGAAATCATCTATTCGATCGATCAAATGAAGATGACGTCTTCCAATTACAGAGGCCCTAATTGTTAAAAGAGGAACGAGGCAGCCATTTTTCAACTCAAAGGATACAAGGCCGAAGAAATAAAAAGAAAAGGGGGGAACAGTTTTTTCTTCAATCTTTTGGGCCGGCGCCTTTAAATTCTTATTGGGCTTTTAATTATAAATTAGGATTTCTATTATTGTTTTAGTTATTTTTATCTTGTAATTTACTTTTAAACTTTTATTAAATTCTAGTCGTGTGACTAAGGGATGAACTACGATGGTGTAGTTCGCAACTCAGTGGCGAAGTTGTGGCAGGATTTTGAGCGTAGAGTTAGGTTAGTCGATAGCGGGTGTCGCAAGTTTATGTGTGCAAGCGTCTGACCACTTATTTCTAGTAGAAACTTTGGGGGCAATACGTAGGCAGGGTTTTGCCAAAGCTGGGTAAATCTATGTTGTTCTATTTCTTTTTTTGTTATTCTGCTAATTATCTGTGCTGCAATTATTTTATATATTCCCGCATTAATTTTTATACTTATTATTATCACCCTTTTCACCCCGCTAGGGTGAAATCGATCCTACACATATATGTGTATAATATTATTTATAGTTGTTTTGGAATTATAGACTATAAATACCAAAAGGGTTCCATATACTTTGTTATATTCATCGATGATTTAATTACCAACATGAACATGAGTATTAGATACACATGTAGTAAGTTCATTATAAAATCATAGAATATAAAAGAAAAGTAAATAAAATAACATGCAATAGAATAAAATGATTTGATTTGGTCGAATAAGCGAGTATATTGGAAAGAGTTCCAACTGCACCTAAAAATAAATATAGATTCATTCTCAAAAGTCACCCCTCCATGTGATACAAAATGATGCATCGATAAGGAGTAATCAAGCATTATTAGACAATTTACGATTAATTATGAGTGAAGTTGAGTTAGTTTCTTTCTATAAGGTCATGTACTTCCGATTAGTACACAAGGTTGATATTATTTCATATAAACAACAGTTTACAAAATCATACAAGATAGGGGTTCGTAAGAAATCCCAACAGATCCTAGGCCAAGGAGTTAGCAGGTTGTGCGAGTTGAAGGATTGCACGTAATAACTGTTCATGAGGGATCTTGTATGAATCTCCAAAAGGTTTCTGGAAAGGTCTGTCATCAAATGACATATCTATGTTTTGAACATAATTTTTGTAAACTAAAATCAGTTTTATAAATAAAAAGGTTCATAAAGCATTTATAAATCCCTATTCTATTTGCAGTTAGAAACAATTGTTGTTTCAAGATATATCAACTTCATTATGAAGGAATTTCATTGAGAAATTTTTGGTAGTTAAAAGGAATTGGATCCGATCCATGGATAGAACTGATTATATAAGATGAAATGAAATTAACTAACCTAAATGAACGCATAGCATTAGAATGTCTAATAAGTATTCCCATACATCGAAGAGAAACTATGAGTTTCTTATTAATGTCGAAAATATACATTACCCTCGGTTGTTCAATTAAACCATTAAGATTGTTGACTCTATATGGTATGATGCGCAATCTAAAAGAATTCTAAGTACGCTATCAAAATATGATTTTGGTGGTCGTAACCAAAGAGATGTGATCCATCGATCGAGATTGTGTCTTTATTGAAGAGACTAATATGGTTGGAATTAAATGAGCAATGTTTATAAGAATAAATATCGCAAATTTCTATTATTGAAATTAGCATAACAGATTCGGTATTCTACATGCTCAAGTTAATTCAGACTTACTCACAAAAGTATCGCTCGATAAGACTTAATGTTTGGTACTTATATATTGAAACAGAAAATTTTAAATAATGATTTAGAGTAAGTCATTTACACATATTAACCAAAAATGTCTTAAAGTCAGTGTGAGCAATATTGGGTTTGTGAGTCTTTGGATATGATCCAAGAAATGATACGAATGTATCATTTTATAAGCATCAAGATTGAATAAGTATTTTGATAGAAATATCAAATGGTTTGATTTTCAATCAAAGTGCAGAGGAAGCGTGTGTTCATAAGAAAGAATGTTAAAAGCTACATTGATATTTCTAAACTATAAATAAACAACACGTTGTTGATTTTAACAATATGCTTGTATTAAAATCAACGTTAGTTGTTTTAATACTCAATTTTGGATTGTAAATGATGTCTTTTATGGTGAGTATAAAAGATATAGGGATTGTCCCAAAATGATATACAAGAGCACCATATTAAAAAGAGAACATGTAAGTTGGATTTCTTATGCATTAGCAATAAGAATTGTCATACAGGTTATGTTGTGTATGATATTGTGTTTTGTTTATGTATTTGATATATGGAGTAAATATAAAATCTAAATTGATATCACTATATAGTTGTTTAAGGTGGTCTCGCGTATTTATGAAATACTAGAGAATTGTTTATATAAACAACAAACTCGTTATGGTGGAACGTTCGGACACAAACTTTTATAAGTGATATTGAGTATAACATGTCAATGATAAAATTCAAGTTAAAATATTTAATTCGAAAATGTTTCAAAATAAAGGTGATTACGGTCGATTCAACGAAATATTGAGAACATTAACTTGAATAGCGCTACAATAAATCAATGTATATAGATATAAATGCACGAATTTGTAACTGAGCCAAAGATGATTCCAAATGTTGAGAATCCTATAATATTGTTATAAGATAACAATGTCATGAAATTGGTCATTATAGAACTTAAAGCTCACCAAAAGTCGTAATACATACTTCAAATTGTTGCACATGATAAATGCAGTTTATTAGTGTCAGAGAGAGTTAATCGACAAAGTATATAATTAAAACATAATAGCATACCCATTCACAAAGGGGCTGACCTAATTGGTTTTGAGAAAACTGATTGGAGAAGTTGGAATTAGATTCCATAAATGATCCCAAGTGCAAGTGGGAGATTGATAGAGTTAGGGGGTATGCCCTAGGGCCAATTATGTAATTTGTTACATACATCTAACTCGTTGACCAATCTTGTTCGAAATAAAAGGCATTTTCTTCCTACTATATACTTGATATAATGTGATTGTATTAATTAATTAATTAAAAGTATATTTAATAGAAAATTCCATAAATGGTATATTTTGTGATGGAGGTTACAAAATGTTGTAACCGTGAGTTATCACAACGTTACAAATATACCATTTTAAACGTTCCTAGTCAAGATGCATCGAGACTGGATACCGATATATCCGTTGAGACTGGAGTACGTAATGCTCTCTAAATGTCAGGCAGTGTATTACTCATGACTACTAGGGGAACCTAGGGGTTACGTACTAATAGTTATCGGATAACTATAGAACGACTCACTCGATAGTTTTCTGTTGGTTAATATAACTAAGGTCAAACAGAAATTATCGATGTGACTGATTTACACAGTTTTATTGACTTGAGAATACTATGGATCTTCAACATGAAAGCTCCGCTTTGATTATAGCAAATCATGGCATGGAATCCATCGAATGACTATAGTTGAGTCGAATGGAAGTATTGGAAGTGAAGCGCTATTCAAGAGAGGATTCACCACCTCCGTTATATGCGGTTAGTATCACAGTCAACTCAAGTCAATTCAAATTCAAAGTCTCTGGCCAGAGCATTCGGTTAATAATGATTGGTATTATCGAACCAAGGACTTTGTATTTGGACTATAAAGTTGAATGTGGATGAAGTTGGAATTTTGACCATTACCAAATTCCATAAGTTCAAAGTGATATAGTTTTGACGAAGAGAATAGGTGTAAACAAATGTAATAACCGGATAATGCTTATTAAACTAAAATTGGATTTTACTGAAAATGAGTGAGCGATAAATTTGGCCATAATGTCATATCACCTACTAAGTGACGTGTAAACGTTAACATTAGAATAGTTCGATGTTAATCGCTGACAAATTTACACCCAAGAGTTACACAGCTGAAATGATGAATTCCCTTAAGACCGAACGATTTAATTAGTTTATAATTGTTATAAATTAACTAATACTTATGAAATATTAATTATAAATTCAACGACCCTGACTCGACCTTCGAAAATCGGCACCAAATACATCATCTGTATTCGAGTGCCGCAGATCCAAACGTCGAATCTGGTTCGCCGGAGCTTATAACACATTAAGTACAACACAGCGGAAGAAAATGAGTATATCATTGAAAACAACATTTGATACAATATCGGATACAACATGAATATCAATATTATCACAGATACAAAACAACAGCAGAAACAAAACACCAGCAGCGGAACAATATCACCAACTTGATCTTCCAAAGAATAGAAAGAAGATAAAATCCAAAACTGCATTCTAATGTCAAAGTTCCAAAACCAAATGGCTTAACTCAAAAGCTTCGAAGACTCCAATCCGATAAGATCGAACCACCATCAAGTTGACTTAAGCAAGGTCAGTTAATTTGAACAAATGCTATCACCATCAAATCTAATCCTACTATTTGATTATCTGAAAATCCCAACTCTAGGCTGCCCGTGTGGAAAATTGTGGGCACCCAGAGTTTAGAAAGGGAACAATAAACTCCACGTCAGTTATGGGACTGGTGTGAGCAAATAAAAACAATTTATCTTTAACAAAAGAAAAACAACTGAATTTTAAAAGAAATCCGCAATGCTTTTTAGAAAATGAAACTACCATAAGGCCTTCCGCCGCATACACAATGCAAACGCAGAATTGGAGGAGATTTCTCCTTATGATAATCAATCATGCTTGATATGCAAAAATATTTTAATATTATTATTAGTGCATAGTGTAGAAAACATTTCGAAAGTATAATATTAATCTTAGCCAGCATAGAAATTTCGAACTATGCCTACTATAGCTACCATTTAAACAGTGGTGACCACCATAAGCAAATGGTAGGTTCTACAACTAAAACGTACAAGGCGCATATTGGAGATTGGATTTTCAATAAATGTTTAGGCTAAGGAACCTCCTATTGCCACATGGGTACGCCTCTAGAGGGACGTCTCGAGAACCTACCCGGATCTCTGCCAACACATGGCCGGGTTATCTCTGTAACTAGGTAACTACTACATGAGTATGCTATCCCCCGGTCGTTTGCGACCTTTATCGGAGGATCCTCAACCACAAAGCAACAACCACAAAGTAAAAATTTGCAGTAACCACATAGGTTAAATATCTAGGCTCCATACCATGATACCACCCATTTCCAAAAGGGAATGACATACCCTAAAGGGCGTGACCCTCATAACCTTGCCGCATCTTTCCTGTTTCGACCATTTTCGGGTTGTAAGGTCCTAATGCAGTCTCGTCCACAAAGCTACGCTTTTCACAAAGCCATGCTTCGATCAACAAATGATCAGCAGCTCTTCGTATGCCAAATTACCAAATCAGGAATGTATCACCAATAACCATCAACTACATAACCTTTGAGCTCATACATCTCAGAGAAGGGTGTTAAGCTAAAAGAATAAATTCTCCGCCACCAAACAGAAATGTATTTGATAGAAACCAGCTTTACATCTCTAAGTGTAACATCAGACACACATCCATACTAGTCAGTTCAGGGTTTGAACAGAATGGAAGGCACTTCATAAAGAAGCCCTTGCAAATCCGAATAATCCCTAATCATGCCTGGATTCCCCGTCACAAAGGGTGATCAAATCTCTATATCGGGGACTAGTCGGTGCAGAGACATTCGATGGGTTATCCTTTCGCTTTCGAAAATACCCGGTCTTCACCACCGGTCTTCAAATGCTATCCATAAGTCGTATCATTATTCGGAATGAGTTTTATGACACAAAGTCCTCTCCTGGCTAAACCGAATAATGAGCCCAATATTTAAAAACATGTGGATAATGGGATCTTAGTTAAGTCACAACTTTAACCCAAAACCTTTCTTTCAAATGTTTAAACAAATTACCATTTTTAAATCTTTAAATAAAAAGATTCACTACACAAAGTTCATCAATCTTTTACAAAGATTAATTCACAACTTTCAAAACAATTTTCTTTCAATTCCAAATCTTTTATACAAAAGATAACTTTTAAGATCCTTTTCAATTCCAAAAACAAGGTTCAACCATCTTTCACAAAGATTTATTCATAGCTTTCAAAACTATTTCAATTCCATTTCAAACTTGAAATCTTTCAACACAAATTAAAAATCCTTTCTTTGTATGAATGCTATTGTTATTTGAAAACAAATAGTTTTCGTTTCGGAAAAATCTAATTACATTTGCATAAGTTAAAGCCCTTCAAGTATAAAACTTGGGTTAAATTCAAATTTCCAAAATAATATTTTAAAATGGTTTAAAACCCATATAAACACATTTATAACTTGTATAACTTTTTTAAACCATAATTTCTAAACATAGAATTCAATTTCAAATCTTGAATTTAAATTCAAATCAAACTATTTAAATTTCAAAACTTTATCAAGTTATTCAAAATAACTTTTATCTTTAAAACTCCTTTCCAAAAGCTTTTCATATTTAATCCAATTCCATTTCCAAAACCATTTGGATTCAAAGTTCAACTTTAATACCATTTTAAAAATCTGTGACCTAACCAATTTCCTCGTACAATCCATATTTGTGTACGTATGGTGTAGTCCAAGGGTTTTACACGATAGTGCAACATCCTCAATCAATACAGATTCAAGCACATCAATATCGATAAGCGGTAAAATCTATAACGCTTATCTTCCATTCACAGATTCACAGATAAATAATATAAATTTATCACAGATAAATAAACTATATTCATCACAACTTGAATCAAAACATTTCATATCACAAAGCATCACTCAACAGAGATACCAAACAACTTCAAGCATTCAATACAATTCAAACATCTATAAGTAAGGTAAATTAATCATTTAAATTAATTTAAACCAGATTAATTTCTAACCCAGGTTAATTAACATTAATTTATTACAAATTATTTTAATTAATCATCCTTTAATCACTTATTAATTAACCTCTAATGATAAATTAATTAACCTTTGATTATTAATTAATTAATCTTAATCAATAAATAAATACCCTTTAATCATTAAATAATTAACCTTTAATTATTTAATTAACCATTAACTAATCACATTAATTAATTAACCCTTAATTAATTACCATGTAATTAATTATCCTTAACGATTCCTTAATCATTAATTAATTAATCTTAATCATTAATTTAATTATCCATTAATTAATCACATTAATTAATTAACCCTTAATTAATTACCATTTAATTAATTATCCTTAGTGATATCATTAATTAATAAATCTTAATCATGAAGTTAATTAACCTTAATTAACGTTTAAATTATCAATCATTAATTAACCTTTAATCAACCTTTAAGTATTCATTAATTAACCTTCAAATAAATCATTAATCAATCCTCAATTAAGTAATTATTCCATAAAATTTTCTTACAATAAATAATTATCTTTAATAACTTAAATCAAGTAATTAATCTTTTAATCACTTAAGACTTTAATCAAATTAAAAGATAATCCCTTTATTTTAAATTAATTACTTTAAATATCAAAGGTTATTTTTAAATATATTAAAAACACTTTTAAACTTAATAAAATTTTAAATTAATTAATATTTAAAACCTTTAATTAGTACGAAAATAAACACATATTGTATAAAAGAATTAGTTTAACAAAATTTGTCAAACTTGATTAAACTTTTTTAAAATTTGAAACTTTAAACCTGTTTTATACTCAATCACTCAAACCCGGGCCATTGCTTGACTTTCCCGAGCCCTACTTCGGGTTTCACTCTCTTTCTTCTGCTTCGTGTCCAACACAAACAATTTCAAGCTAAAACCCGAGGAAACCGATTATCTCCTTTTTCCTTATTTCAGTACTAATACAATGAGTAAATGGTGCATGTACACGATCAGCCAGATCGTCGCCGACCAACCTGCCCAACACATCACCGACGATTCCCCCATGCCTTCCGACCAAACAGATTTTTGAATCAACCGGGGAATTAAAATCGAGCAAGCTCGAACCATTAGAACCCAAAATTTCAAACAACAACTTCCCCGCGCTATCACCGCCGACCGCCTGAGACATCGCTGCTTCATCCAAAGCTTCGTCATCGACCCCTACGACGACTCCCCCACTCACGATCACTTCTAGTTTGCCAACTCAAATTCGATTTCGATCCGTCACTTTAATCAACTAAAAAATATTTGCATATTTTTTCGACAATCTCCAATGCTCAAGCTACCTTCAACGTAAATGTCGAAGTTCATTATCTCCTCGTTCATCAGAAATCGACGAATTTACGATTTCTGATAATCCCACGATATCCTGGCAACCATGCAACGAAAAACCTTGAAACCGAAATAAAAAATCACCATTTTTGAATACTCACCAGATTAAAATATCAAAACGAATAATTTAGACCTTAGAATTTTCTGATATATTTTGTGTTCATTAGTGTTTACTTGATTTTCCAATGAACTCAACTTAATTAAACTAAAAATGATTTTTAAAATTAAGTTCTTGCTAACCTAAACACTTTTTCTTTTGACCATAACTTTTAAAAATAATTAGAGAGGGAGGAATTAAATTTTGAAGTTGACTAACTTTGTAACCTGGAACAAAAAAATATTTTTGTCTGTAACACAGACATGCACAAGCATATATACATATTTATATGTATATACAAACATAATTTCACTTTAAGCAACATTCCAGATCATACTCCAAGCATCAATCACAATATCATAGAGTATAGGCAAATATACGGGAGTTTGCTCACCTTCAAAATGAAGAACAGAGGAACAGGCTTTAAAACTGGAACTTGCTTAATTATTTGATCTTTTACTTTGATTTCTGTTTTGATCTAGATTTGATTGTTTTAAATCTGGAATCTTGCTTGAATCTGATCTTGCTTGATCTTTGCATTGAGTTGAACTTGCATTTGATTTTGATATCCAGGCTGAAACTTTTACTTTCCAGGTTGAAACAGATTTTTCTTCCATTCTGTTTTGATTTTCTTTGTTGTGAGGATCTTTTCTGTTTCCAAATTCCCCATTTTGATTTTTCCAGGTTTTCATTTTTGAAGAAGAAATGTTTTCAGATATGAGAAATGAGAGTAACCTGGTTTACTCTTCTCTACATACATTTTTTATATAATTTAAATTTTAAGAAAAAATATAAGCAACTTGTTAATTGAATTAACACATATAATTATGCGTGGTTTAAATTCTTTACACTTGTTAAAATTAATTAACACTTGTACAAATTCATGTTTATTTCTTCACACTTGTTAATACAAGTAAATTGTTTGTATTAATATTTTACAAATGTCACAAATAAGAAATTTTATGTTTTAAACCCTTTTCTTTAATTTATTTATAAGTCATTCTTTAAATCCCTCACTTATTTTAATTCATAAACTTTGTTTCAAACCCTTATGTTATTATATTTATAAATCAAGATTTTATAAATATTTATCTTATATATATACAAACCATTTTCTTTTTCATTTTCAAAAGAGATATATATATATATATATATATATTTAATTCTAACCTTTAAATAGCTTTTGATTTTAGAATATATATGATACAAATATTTAAATATATATGTGATGATTAGAAAACAAATTCCATTAATTTAAAACATAGAGTATTTGAAATCCAACTTATTTTTAATATATTTATATTTGAATTTCCAAATCAAATTCCTATTAATTCGAAATATAAATTTTAAAATCCAATTTGTTTTCAAGATATTTATACTATAATGCCCAATTTGAAACTCTATTAAACACACATTTTTTTGGAAAAATCCAAATCCAAATTTCAAATTACAATTTATCTAAATGTAAACAGGCACATATCTTATTCAATTTGAAAATTTTCAAATTAATTCACAATTTAATTCTAAAAATTAAATTAATCACCAATTAAATTTTGATTTAAAATCGGGTTCTTACAGATTCCTCCCTTAAGAAAATTTCGTCCTCGAAATTTGCTAGGGAGACAATAAAGAATAGATGAAAGATAGAGAAATATCTTTCCAGATCAAACTGAATATCTATTCTGCATTTGGCTTACCAAATCAGAATATCGCTAATAGATATGAGAACAAACTCATTCAACACTTCATGAAATACTCGGGTCACCAGATCTATGAAATATGCAAGGGCATTGGTTAGTCTAAAGGGCTAACTAACCATTCGTAGAATATATCTGGACCCAAAAGAATAGATAAACAGACATAATCTTCCATAATTCTCAAACACTAGGTATGGATTCCAAACTCAGGTCGGAATACCCCAAAGTTTACACCGGCTTTTCCCTCTTCGGATTTGGATCCACTCAAGAAATTATAACAAAATTCTCAAATTTGGTTTTAACCGAAATCGCTTCATTGATGAAATCGAATTTAACTTCATATTTTAGTTAACCAATTTATTTCTAATAGAATTTCAAATTCATTGAAGCTAAAAATGGGAAGATTGATAAGAAACCAATGAAGAGAATATGAAATTGAAACTTATCTATAACGATTCGCTGGGCCTTCATCACACCAAAGCTGCTTTTTGGAGCTCCACGAAGCAATCAAAGAATTGAAACTAGATCAAAGGAGATTGAGAAGAAAGTTATTTTCGTTGTTGCAGGTATAAGCCATCTGTAGTGATACTCCCCTGTCCCCTATCTCGTCCTCTTCTTGCACTCATACTTACTATCAGTGGATAGTAAGAGAATTTACTGAGGCATATGGATGGATATCTTAGGGACTACTGATTCTAGGGCATTTCTATCCCTATCTCTAATGAGTTACCTAATGTGTTATACTCCTGAGCTAAAATTCTTACTCAACCTTCAACTCTGATACCACTTATAATGTCCCTGACTCTACCATCGAAAATCGGCACCAAATACATCACCTATATTCGAGTGCCGCGGATCCAAACATCGAATCTGGTTCGTCGGAGCTTATAACACATTAAGTACAACAACACAGCAGAAGAAAATGAATATATCATTGATAAACAACATTTGATACAATATCGGATACAACATGAATATCAATATTATCAGAGATACAAGACAACAGCAGAAACAAAACACCATCAGCGGAACAATATCACCAACTTGATCTTCCAAAGAATAGAAAGAAGATAGAATCCAAATCTCCATTCCAATGCCAAAGTTCCAAAACCAAATGGCTTAACCCAAAAGCTTCGAAGAATATAATCCGATAAGCTCGAACCACCATCAAGTTGACTTAAGCAAGGTTAGTCAAGTTGAACAAATGTTATCGCCATCGAATCTACTCCTATAATTTGATTATCTAAAAATCCCAACTCTAAGCTGCCCGTGTGGAAAATTGTAGGCACCCAGAGTTTAGAAAGGGAACAATAAACTCCAGGTCAGTCATGGGACTGGTGTGAGCAAACAAAAACAAATTATCTTTAACAAAAGCAAAACAACAGAATTTTAAAAGAAATCCGCAATGCTTTTTAGAAAACGAAACTACCACAAGGCCTCTCGCTGCACACACAATGCAAACGTAGAATTGGAGGAGATTTCTCCTTATGATAGTCAAACATGCTTGATACGCGAAAATCTTTTAATATTATTATTAGTGCATAGTGCAGAAAACATTTCGAAAGTATAATATTAATCTTAGCCAGCATAGACATTTCGAACTATGCCTATTATAGCTACCATCTAAACAGTGGTGACCACCATAAGTAAATGGCAGGTTCTATAACTAAAACCGTACAAGATGCGTATTGGAGATTGGACTTCCAACAAAGAGTCAGGCTAAGGAACTTCCTATTCCCATATGGGTACGCTTTTGGAGGGACGCCCCGAGAAGATACCCGGATCTCCGCCAACACAAGGCCGGTTTACCTCTGTAACTAGGTAGCAACTACACGAGTATGCCATCCCCTGGTCGTTTGCAACCTCTTAGCCGAGGATCCTCAACCACAAAGCAACAACCACAAAGTAATAAATTTGCAGTAACCACATATGTTAAATATCTGGGATCCATACCATGATACCACCATTTTCCAAAAGGGAATGACATACCTTAAAGGGCGCGACTCTCATAACCTTGCCGCATCTTTCCTGTTTCGACCATTTCCGGGTTGTGAGGTCCTGATGTAGTCTCATCCACAAAGCTACGCTTCGTGTGCCCTATTACCAAATTGGGAATGTATACTAGTAACCATCAACTACATAACCTCTGAGCTCATACGTCTTAGAGAAAGGTGTTAAGCTAAGAGAACAAATTCTCCGCCACCAAACAGAAATGCATTTTATATAAACCAGCTTTACATCTCAAAGTGTAACGTCAGAGACACATCCATACAAGTCTGTTCCATGTTCGAACAAAACCGAAGGCACTTCACAAAGAAGCCCATGCAAATTCGGATAATCCCTAACCACATCCGGATTCCCCATCACAAAGGGTGATCAAATCTCTATACCAGGGACTAGTCGGTGCAGAGACATTCGACGGGTTATCCTTTCGCTTTCGAAAATACCCGGTCTTCACCACCGGTCTTCAAATGCTATCCATAACGTCGTATCATTATTCGGAATGGGTTTTATGACACAAAGTCCTCTCCCGGGTAAACAGAATAATGAGCGTAATATTTAAAAACATATGGATATTGGGATCTTAGTTAAGTCACAATTTTAACCCAAAACCTTTCTTTCAAATGGTTTAAACACATTACCATTTTCAAATCTTTAAACAAAAAGATTCACTACACAAAGTTCATCAATCTTTTACAAAGATTAATTCACAGCTTTCAAAACAATTTTCTTTCAATTCCAAATCTTTTATATAAAAGATACCTTTTAAGATCCTTTTCAATTCCAAAAACAAGGTTCAACCATCTTTCACAAAGATTCATTCATAGCTTTCAAAACTATTTCAATTCCATTTCAAACTTGAAATCTTTCAACACAAATTGGAAATCCTTTCTTTATATGAAAGCTATTATTATTTGAAAACAAATAGTTTTCGTTTCGGAAAAATCCGATTACATTTGCACAAGTAAAAGCCCTTCAATTATAAAACTTGGGTTAAATTCAAATTTCCAAAATAATATTTTTAAAATGGTTTAAAACCCATATAAACACATTTATAACTTGTAAAACTTTTTTAAACCATAATTTCTAAACATAGAATTCAAATTCAAATTCAAATCAAACTATTTAAATTTCAAAAATTTATTAAGTTATTCAAAATAACTTTTATCTTTAAAATTCCCTTCCAAAAGCTTTTCATATTTAATCAATTCCGTTTCCAAAACCATTTCGATTCAAAATTCAACTTTAAAACCATTTCAAAAATATATGAATTAACCAATTTCCTCGTGCAATCCATATTTGTGTGTGTATGGTGTAGTCCAGGGGTTTTACACAATAATGCAACATCATCAATCATTACAGATTCAAGCACAACAATATCGATAAGCGATAAAATCTATAACGCTTATCTTCCATTCACAGATTCACAGATAAATAATATAAATTTATCAAAGATAAATAAATTACATTCATCATAGCTTGAATCAAAACAATTCATATCACAAAGCATCACACAATAGAGATATTAAACAATTTCAAGCATTCAATACAGTTCAAACATCCATAAGTAAGGTTAATTAATCATCTGATTAATTTAAACCAGATTAATTTCTAACCCAGGTTAATTAACATTAATTTATCACAAATTATTTTAATTAATCATCCTTTAATCACTTATTAATTAACCTTTAATGATAAATTAATTAATCTTAATCAATAAATAAATCAACCTTTAATCATTAAATAATTAACCTTCAATTATTTGATTATCCATTAATTAATCGCATTAATTAATTGACCCTTAGTTAATTACCATTTAATTAATTATCCTTAACGATTCCTTAATCATTATTTAATTAATTTTAATCATTAATTTAATTTTCCATTAATTAATCACATTAATTAATTAACCCTTAAGTAATTACCATTTAATTAATTATCCTTAACGATTCCTTAATCATTAATTAATCAATATTAATCATGAAGTTAATTAACCTTTAAGTTATCAGTCATTAATCAACCTTTAAATAATCATTAATTACCCTTTAAATAAATCATTAGTCAATCCTTAATTAAGTAATTATTCCTTAAAATTTTCTTACATTAAATAATTATCTTTAATAACTTAAATCAAGCAATTAATCTTTTAATCACTTAAGACTTTAATCAAATTAAAAGACAATCCCTTTATTTTAAATTAATTACTTTAAATATCAAAGGTTATTTCTAAATATATTAAAAACACTTCTAAACTTAATAAAATTTTAAATTAATTAATATTTAAAACCTTTAATTAATACAAAAATAAACACATATTGTATAAAAGAATTATTTAACAAAATTTGTTAAAACTTGATTAAACTTTATAAAACTTTTTTAAAATTAAAACTTTAAAACTATTTTATACTCAATCACTCAAACCCGGGCCATTGCCTGACTTTCCCAAGCCCTACTTCGGGTTTCACTCTCTTTCTTCTGCTTCGTGTCCAACACGAACGATTTCAAGCTAAAACCCGAGGAAACCCATTATCTCCTTCTTCCTTCTCTCAGTACGGATACAATGGGTAACTGGTGCACGTGCACGATCGTCCAGATCGTCCCCGACCAATCCTGCCGTTGCCAACACATCACAGACGATTCCCCCATGCCTTCCGACCATACAGATTTTCGAATCGACCAAGGAATCAAAATCGAGCAAGCTCAAACCATCATAACTCAAAACTTCGAACAACAACTTCCCCAAGCCATCACCGCCGACCGCCTGAGACATCGCCGCTTCGTCCAATGCTTCGTCATCAACCCCTGCGACGATTCCCCCACTTGCGATCACTTCCAGTTTGCCAATGGCCATGCAATTATCGCTGTTTCAACGATGATCAAATCAGGCGCTTAAACTCTAATTCGATTTCGATCCATCACTTTAATCAACTAAAAAATATCTGGATATTTTTCCAACAATCTCCAATACTCAAGCTACCTTCAACGTAAATCTCGAAGCTCATCATCTCCTCGTTCATCAGAAATCGATGAATTTACAATTTCTGATCATCCTACGATATCCCGGCAACCACGCAACGAAAAACCATGAAACCAAAATCAAAAACCACCATTTTCGAATACTCACCAGATTATAATATCAAAACGAATAATTTAGACCTTCGAATTTTCTGATATATTTTGTATTCGTCAGTGTTTACTTGATTTTCCAATGAATTCAACTTAATTAAACTAAAAATGATTTTTAAAATTAAATTCTTGTTAACCTAAACACCTTTTCTTTTGACCTTAACTTCTAAAAAGAATTAGAGAGAGGAACTAAATTTTGATGTTGACTAACTCTGTAACCTTGAACAAAAAAATATTTCTGTTTGTAACACAGACATGCACAAGCATATATACATATTTATATGTATATATAAACAAATTTTAACTTTAAGCAACATTCCAGATCATGCTCCAAGCATCAATCACAATATCATATAATATAGGCAAATATAAGGGAGTTTGCTCACCTTTAAAATGAAGAACAGAGGAACATGCTTTAAAACTGGAACTTGCTTGATTATTTGATCTTTTGCTTTGATTTCTATTTTGATCTGGATTTGATTGTTTTAAACCTGGAATTCTGCTTGAATTTGATCTTGCTTGATCTTTGCATTGAGTTGAACTTGAATTTGATTTTGATTTTGATTTCTAGGCTGAAACTTTTACTTTCCAGGTTGAAATAGATTTTTTTTTCCATTCTGTTTTGATTTGCTTTGTTGTGAGGATCTGTTTTGTTTCCTCATTCCCCATTTTGATTTTTCTAGGTTTTCATTTTTGAAGAAGAAATGTTTTCAGATCTGAGTAATGAGAGTAACCTGGTTTACTCTTCTCTACATACTTTTTTTTGTATAATTTAAATTTTAAGAAAAAATGTAAGCCACTTGTTAATTGAATTAACACATGTATTTGTGCATGGTTTAAATTCTTTACACTTGTTAAAATTAACTGACACTTGTAAAAATTCATGTTTATTTCTTCACACTTGTTAAAACAAGTAAATTGTTTGTATTAATATTTTACAAATGTCACATATAAGAATATTTATGTTTTAAACTCTTTTCTGTAATTTATTTATAATTCATGCTTTAAATCCCTCACTTATTTTAATTTATAAACTTTGTTTTAAACCCTTATGTTATTATATTTATAAATCATGATTTTATAAATATTTATCTCATATATATATACATACAAACCATTTTCTTTTTCATTTTCAAAAGATATATATATATGTGTGTGTGTATGTATGTATAATTCTAACCTTTAAATATCGTTTGATTTTAGAATATATATGATATAACTATTTAAATATATATATATATATATATATGTTATGATTAGAAAAAAAATTCTATTAATTGAAAATATAGAGTATTAAAAATCCAACTTATTTCTAATATATTTATATTTGAATTTCCAAATCAAATTCTTATTAACTTAAAATATAAATTTTTAAATCAAATTTGTTTTCAAGATATTTATTCTGGAATTCCGAATTCAAAACTCTATTAAATACACATTTTTTGTAAAAATCCAAATTCAAATTTCAAATTACAATTTATCTACATAAATAAACAGGCACATATCTTATTCAATTTGAAAATTTTCGAATTAATTCACAATTTAATAACAAAAATTAAATTATTTACCAATCAAATTTTGATTTAAAATCAGGATCGTTACAATAAAATTTGAATATGGTTTGAGAAATAAATAATGTTATATATGTTTATAACAGTTATAAATACATCGGTCGATATACAATATCGACAAGCGATTAAATTAGATTTAATTGCATAGTATTTTGGCTTGGACATAAACGAGTTAAAAGCCCATCATTAGGGCTGCAAATTTTGGTTTTGACAAGTTATTAGAGGTGGCTAAAACTTAGGATTAGGCCTAGAGATGGATGACTAAGATTACGAGAGAATAGGTAATGAGATTGTCTTAATATCTCTCATGTACAAGGATATATATATATATATATATATATATATATATATATATATGGATCTCTAAACCCTTAATCAAAAACAACTTTAGGCTACCATAAGTATCAAGTTTGCTGGCCAAAATTAACCCCCATATCTGTTCTAAGAATTTCAAATCAATTCAAGTTAAGTGAAAGCACTATTTGATAGAAAAGGTCGACGATTCCAAACTAACAATCTGACGAATCGAGCATAACTAGAGAAGAGAATTCATTGATTCAAGTAGACTCAAAGGCATCATCAATTGGTATTTTATTTATATATTACAGTAATCATATCATGTTTTATGATTTAATATTGATTAATCCCAAATCTGTTTATATATATACATGTTGTATATCTAGTTAGGTGAGATTTTCATAGGTATATGTAGCTGTCACAAATTAGTTTGGTTTTATGCATGGTTATATTATTATGTGTAATAATTTATGTACAAACAAATCTAGTTTGCAGTAAAATATTAAAATTTGTCGTTATTAATTATTTTATGTATATTTGTATATTAATTTAAATATAGACTAATGTATATTTTAAACATATAATTACGCATGTATATTTATAATGTATAAATAACTTAGAATTTTTCCTTACATCTATTTATACATAATAAGAATTATTAAATTCGAAAATATATTTTTTATATATATTAGTAATTTTAAATTATATTCTATTGATTATTTGAATTGTTTATTATATCTAAAATAATTATTACGCTGAAAATTCGATTATATATTTTTTTAAATTACTACATCTATGTGTAACGCATATAATTTTTTTTATTACTATTTATTATTTTTAATAATTAAATTACTTCGGTTGAACATTTCTTTTATTTCAAAAAACCATGAAAAAAATTTGAACCTATATTTTATAATCCTAAATTTTCGTAAATTTTAAATTTTAATTTTTTTAATATTTATTACTAATATTTTTAATTATGATCAAAACTGTTTATTATATATATATATATTATAATGATAAAATTATAAATCAATATTTTATGTTTGTCATGCTAATTTCGATTTGGAAATAATTTTACTATATATTTATATTTTAAGCATTTGAATGAAATTAATTATTCATATATATACAATTTTTTTTAAAAAAAAACCTACTTTGGAGAGTAGAGCTAGGGAATTCAACTGTCCGCCACACCGATCCCCCTTTTAAGCTAGCCCAACCAAGAGCATCAATCCCCTACCGATTTCTTGGTTTTATCGGGGATAACCGCTCCAAGCCTTAATGGGAATCACATCTCGGCATGGTGGAACTCAGACCCGCGACCTCTAGGAACTTTGTTCCACGGTTACAAGGTAGTCCCAACTAGTTGAGCTGTGCCTATACATTTTATTTAACCATATATATGTGTGTGATTTTGATTATTATATATATATATATATGTATGTATATATAGTTTTATATGTTTAATTATGTATATATATTTATAAAAATGTTTTAAATTATATATGTGTGTGTGTGTGTATTTATTTAATTTTGAGATTTTTAGTTATAAAATATATTTTAAATATGTGTGTACGTATTTATATAAATATACTTTGCATTATAGTTTTTTACACATATTTTGGACAACATACAATTCATACGAAATGAGCTAATGTGTCCATTGCTATGTAAATCCCAACATCTATATACGGATGTGTTATACCCTTCACAGATTATTATGTTACACATGCACACACACATGTATATGTATATGATACATATACATATATATATATATATATTAAATCATTCAAATTAACTTTACATTACAAAATACTTAAATTTAAATAAAATTCATGATATTGTTTAAAACAAATTTAGAATTTTTCTAAATGAATTAGACTTCATAGGCCTAATAAAAGATCCAACAGGGTAAATTTTTTGAAATTTACCCATAACTTCCGCTGCGGGCTGGCCCAGTTCCAACAAAAATGAGGTAAGAAAGCCCTAAATCCCTACTGTATAAATGTCATTAAACATATCCTCATCCTCATTTCACTCATTGTCTACAAATTAAAACAAAACAAGTTTTCCACCATTAAAAAAGGAGAAGAAGAAAATGAGAAAATGCTAAGGAAACTTATGAAGATCAATAACCTAGTAAAAACATAAAGGTGAGTAGTATCATTTCTTTTTAGGATGTTTTCATCTAAGATGATTATAACTTTGATTATTCATGATAGAATTCATATAATATATGTTTTAAATGATAGATTGCGATCTAATGATATTTTAGGTTAAAAAGCTTTACTCGGGAAGTTTTGCAATGATACCCTGTTGAAAACTGGTGAAGCCTACAGTGGAAGTAATGGGTGGATTTCAATTTTTTTAAACTATTTAGGATCTTTATTGGGCCTATAAAGTCTAATTTATTTTGAATGTTTCTAAACATTCTTAAATAAAATCATTATTTATTTAATTTATAATACAATGTTATATTATGTAATTAATATTATATTATATACATACGTGTATCATACATACATATACATGTGTATGCATTTGTAACATAACAATCCGTGCGAGGTATAACATGCTTGTAACAACCCATCTTTTTGACTCCTCGATCTAATGCCTGAACCGCCGTTGGCACCCGAGAACCAAAAAGATGAGTCGTTAGGGGTGAGACAAGAAATATATGGTTATAGTGACGAACTGATATCAGATATAATTCTAAATAACTCTAATTATTTTCAGAATCTCATGACAGAGTGAATCAAATATAATATGTAATCAATAATGTAGTCACATCAACATAACTTATATGAAATGCCATATACACTTGTCTGAAGAGTATAATCCAAACCCACACACATAGAGTCAAATCCAGGTATAACATTTAACTTCGTCATATCTAATATACTCAAATGAACCACTGTTTCTGATACCATGTTATCTTCAGACTTCATAACCCAAATATATAAATAAAAGAGAAAAAAATAAGAATGGGTCAAACTAAGTCTATTGAGTGAGCTATACTCTAGTCCACATATAGTACAAAATTTACATTATAACATGATATGAGTCTATCGTCCGACCATCACAAGTTCCATCGCCATGTCATACCTAACTACCACATAAATCTAATCATATCATATCATATTTATATAGGCTCGCATCCTAGTTCGGCCTCATACCCTACAGGGAGCCTATTGTCTATCGCCATGGATTCAAAGTAGGACACACCTTCCTTAGGCCTACAAGGAGCTTATCTGTTATGACCTACATTTCCGACCCTTAAAAGTCGGCACTCAATACAGCCACGGTATTTAAATGACGAGCATCTAAGTGCCGGAAAGGCATATTGTTAGGGTGAAAAGAAAATGAAAAGAAACAAGAAAAACAGAATATCATAGCAGAATGATAACATATAATATAACAAAGACAGTAAATGTTGTCTCTCCAAGATACATGGTATATCAACATTAAAAACAAACCTCATCAACCTGGATAGTTATAACTTTCCGACCTTACAATTGCCGATGGGTATATATAATAATAATAATATAGTGCAAAGTAAAATACTATGGCAAGTGAACCTCCAGCTCTCTCGATGAGCTCCATGCCCCACAACGACAACCTGGAAAAAACCAGCCTGACCCGAGCATTATAATAAAATAATACTCGGATCGGTCTGGAAAACCAGCGTGAGAAAACTCAAGAAATATGAGAAACATATAATAATTCTGTTAGATCATGCCGATAAACATAGAATGGGTTTTGACCATACAAGAAAAACATTCGTACAACAAATAAATGGAAACAAGTTAGAACAAAACCCAAACTTGAAAGAATGGGCATAAACAAGATCAAAATCCAAACTTAAACAATGGAAACAAATAAATAAACATCAAGAAGATCTCTATACACTTCTCGATGCAATTAAGAAAACAATTCAAAGGTTTGAATCAAAAAAAGGAAAGAGAAAATTTTCAACAATGACTAGGTGGGTGGACTACCTTTAAAGAAAGTGTACCTCTAGAAAATAAACTTGAGAAGTACGATGGCTCTCGGACACGTCCAAGCCAGACCCCCCCTCCCCCAACTTTACGGCGAATCCGAGTATTTCACATGTTATTGCGCATATAACCGAAACCAATCTAGAGTAGATGTGATAATACCCTAATGGAAGCAACCCACATAGCTTGGATTCCACTCGCCCTTTTGTTTTAGTCATTTTCGATAAAGGATACCAATGCTCAAATGAGCAACAAATCATCTTAGATCAACGATGACACAAAAGAGCTAGCGAAATCGATAGTCAATAAATCAACTTTCAAGGATAATTAAAATGATCATGTATGAAAATTAAATCCTTTAAAACATTTGACTCGCACTTGTACTTGACTTTCACATCATAGATATTTCTAAAACACTTTAAAAAGACACTATTTAAAAATATTCTTTTTAAATATCAAATTTATATTTCTAAGTGTATTAAAAAGAAGGGTAAAAAACAAGTATCATTAAAACATCGTTTACCAGAAACCAAGACAATTTACACTTATTTATATTATCAAACTATTATTTTTAAAAGATTTTCTCATTTATAAAATATCATTTATAAGTTTCGAATAACATTTATTATCCCATAAGATAATAAATCAATTAAAATGTTTTTATAAATTTAAAAATAATATTACTCATCCTAAAAGATAATTGATATGATTCTTTTATAAATTTAAAAGCACATTAATCATCCTAAGAGACAATTAATCAAATTTGTACTCCTTTGCTAAATCAACTAATTAACTTTAAACGCCTTCGTTAAATTAGTTAATTAACTTTAATCACTTTTATTAAATCAGTTAATTAACTTTAAAACACTTTTATTAAATTAGTTAATTAATTTTAAAACAACTTTATTAAATCAGTTAATTATCTTTAAACATCCTTAATAAATTTATTAATTAACTTTATTATAGTTAAATAATAATTAATGATATATTTAAACTTCCAATTTGTTTCAAATACTTATACAATCCTTACAAACCCATTTGAAAAGAATTTACAAAATATTTAAGGTAAATAACCTTTATAAATTTAAACAACATTAATTATCCCAAAAGATAATTAAATCCAATTTATAATCTTTTATAAATTTGAAACGACATTAATTATCTCGGAAGATAATTAATCAAATTTGTAATCTCTTTATAAATTTAAAACAACGTTAATTTTCCCGAAAGATAATTAATTAAATTTACAACTCCTTTTATAAATTTTAATGAACAATTATCCTTTATTTTCAAAATTCTCAAAATACATGAAAGTATAATTTAAACAACTTTCAAAGTGCAAAAACATGACCAAATATTTATTTTGTAAAAATACAAACTCAAGTTCAACAAGCAATAAGGGTTTAAGGAGATGATATTTTATAAGTATCGGTATAGCAATAACGACACTTACTCAAATTAAATGGTATGCCACAAATATTTTAACCAAACATCAATATAAGAAACATAAGAATATAAGTGAGATGCATATAATAGTAAATTAATAATGGCGAGAAACTCCTTAGGGTCTCTATACAAAAGTCCCATGCAGAACAATGGTTATTTATGCAATTCACTTTATAAGTGGGAATTCAAATCCAAACAAACAATAAAACAATAACAACCAACATATTATTATCAACAATTAGCAGAATAGCCGACATGTTATTTATTAATTAATCCACATATTGATTAACTTCAAATCTTTTTACTTTACAAGTATGAAAATGTGATTTATTCTGCTCGATAGATGTCCAAAATAATATATTCAATTTAATTATAACAGAACGGTGTTTTATTCTGCTAAATAGATATCACAAACGAAGTATAATTAATTTAACTACGTTAAACATAACTAAATTAAATCACTATAATTTTATTATTATTTTGTACATCGTTAAAACTATCAACTACCATCTAAGCATTCAATAATAATCTATAGCAGCACAAATATCATATAATTCATTTAAATGTGAGTAAACTCATCGAAATTCCAGTTGATTCTTTTGCGTTTCGATTTGATCTTTTAGCTCCAAATTTTACTAGCTCTAAATCCAACGAATCCAACTCCAATACGAAGATAAGAATTCCACGAGTGCAACGCAACTAACCACTTCCTAATCCGACCTCGTATGCAATTGTTATCGTGTTTAATATAAGTTTCAATTAATTAGATTAATTAGTTAATCTTAAAGATAATTAGTTGATTAACTAATCGCAATTAAACTTTAATCCCCTCGTTCAAAACTCAAGCCGCCTCGTTCATCTCCAGCCTGCTGCCGCCACAGGCCACCGTTAGCCACCGCACCACCTCCATCGTCTCCCTAGCCAAGACCTATCCCACGATGATAGCCACACCTCCTCGCATCGCCTGTAGGCCGCGAATGAATTCGGGAAAGGTTCTCTATTCAACTCGACATCACCGTCGCTTGAGGATTCTAGCCGCCACCACACTACCACTTGAGGTAGCTCCGACCAAGGCAAACCCAAAGCCACTAGAGCCGCCACCTCACATCACCTGAAACTCGTTGTCCAACCCAAAAAAAGTGAACCCTAGGTGCGCCGTTCAAATCTTGATCCATGCCACCGTGCTTCGATCCACGACGATCCATCTGGTCATCTTCTACATCTCACCTCCTCGCATATTTTTCACGTTAGGGCCATCACTTAATTCGGCCTTTAGTGGCACCGATCAACGATGGCTGTTGGATTTGGCCATCCTAGGTTCTGATTTGAGAAAGTGAGGAGAGAGCATGGGTCCTTTCATAGATTTTTCCAACACCATTCATCCCTCAAAATCATCGACTCCAATCGAGGCATCCTCATCGGCGTTCCCGGTCAAATATCCTTATTCTAAACTCAATCGAACTAATTTTGGGACCTAATTCCATCGTATACAAAAGTTAGCTTTTGTAATTAAATTATATTATTATTTTAATTCTCTAAAATTAACCGTTACACTTCGAGCTCGCATGATCACACGGTACGTTCGATCGCCATGAAACTCGTTGACATACATTTCCTTATTATTTCGGTCCCGATAGCACTAGTTTCGTCAAAATCCTGGACAACGCCTCGGAATGATAATTTCATGTGCTTTAATATCGTTTTATTTTTTTGATCACCTTATCACTATTTATTCGAACTATTTATTATTGTAAATATATTTACAAAATGAATTCATCATGATTATTTATTAATTAAAAGGAGTTAAATAAGGCTGTTAAATTTATTTAATAAATATTTAATTCATAAATCAAATATTTAAATAATCCTTGTATTTGACTATAATTTATTTATATTTAAAGACTAATTATTTAAATATTTAGAATTAATTAAATATTCACAATTAAAATGATTAAATTCTGGGATGTTACATTATCGTCCTCGTGTTACCTTGGGGAATCACATCTTAGACTAGCTCGTGCCCTACGGGTCGCTTAACATCTACGTGGTCCACCCAAAACCTTCAGGGGAAGAAAACACTGCAACACCTAGAGAACTATCTGTGTCATAGGTCCATACCCTTATTCGTTACATATTCTAAGGCGTCTATCTTGCATTCCAAACTCTTCTCTATTCACTATCATATTCAAATCCCATATCAATATATATACATATACATACATACATATATATATATATATACATGTATATACACACACATACACACACATATATATACACATACATATATGTATACTCGTTTCATCATAATCAAGTTATTCAACATTCATTTATCTCCTATTTTCATCGTATCACTATCATATTTCATAAATCACTTCATATCACCATTGATTGCTTCATCATCTCTTAGGTTGCCTTCCAAAACATAGACAAAGTACAAATCAAATCATGAATATTTTTATACTCATTTTGTCATAACCAAGCTATTCAACATTCATTCATCTCATATTGTCATCGTATCACTATCATATTTCATAAATCACTTCATATTATATCACCGTTGCTTGCTTCATCATCTCTTAGGTCGCCTTCCAAAACATAGACAAAGTACAAATCAAATCATGTAATGTTTATATTAGAATTGGGCCATTTGGCTAAGTTTCAGATCGTTTGTTTTTAAACGTGCACTAGTGCATTGGTTAGGGCTTCCAGTCCATCAATTGGTGTGTTTTCCATTTTTTCTGGAGTTTGGGTTTTTGTACTTTTCGACGTAATTTTCCACTCAGACCACCACCGCTTTGCCTCATATCGTCAAAGAACATCCCTGGACCCTAATTATATGTTCATAAGTCTAACTATATCATTTATTTCGTGTGTCAATGTATTTTACTTACAAATTCATAGAATCTACTTAATTTAGTGTTAACTCTTTTATATCAAATCAAATCCCTCCCAAGCCATGTTAATTCAAAATAATGTGTGCGTGTGTATGTATCACTACACTAAGAATAGCTTACAGATCATCCTACAATGTAAAGATTGCATTATATGAAGATTTAAGCGTAGATCATTTACAAAATATCCAATTCCAGTACAACTCCTCGTTGTCCTTTTATTTTCCAATAAGAAACTTTCAAATTTCATCCCAAATATTTTTCCAAATCATAGTCCTTGTTTATACGATCTTTTCGAGGGGCGGATCGTCAAATTCCATCACGGAATGAAGAAGATATGCTAATTTGAATTTTGACGTTGTCGATAGAGAATGAGTTACGATATTTTTTTTACTGGTAAGCCTTACTGTACTTCCAACCCTCCGAATTTTGCCAACAAACTCATATTTATGTGGAGTACTCTTACATATTCGATTTTTCACTAGTTTCGGGAAAATCCATTTAGAGATGAAGGAGATATGCTCGTTCGAAGTTGGACAATAAATTCTGAAAAACTATGCATGAAAATTCGACACTTTGCTTCGTTGTTCGGACCTGCTGCATATCCATACTTCAAAATTTCACCTCCCAATCACTCTAGATAGCTTCGCAATGCTGCCAATTTAATGGATTCTCGGTGAGATATAAGGAAGATATTGTGGTTTGATTCTAGATAGGTTGCGGGGAAGATGAATGAAGAAGAAAATGATACGGGGTTGGTTTTTCTGAAATGGTTGGTTACATACGTTTCTGTTGTTACTAAGTTAAAAGGAGAAAAATGATATAACCGTTAAATTCAAATTCAAACTCAAAAGCCAAAAACCAACGACCAAAGCTCACTAAACTCTAAAACTTATTTTGTCCGTATCTCTTTTATACAGTCTCCAAATGAGATAAACATATATACTACATGATTCAGAAAAAAAAGACAGTCACAATGACATTGCTTCGTCGTCAAATTCCATTAATTGTAAAATTACCGTTTTGTCCCTCATTTTAGTTAATTAATTTAACTAATCTAATAAATCCTATATTTTCAAGATTTGATAATTTAAATATTCTATTAAAATTATACATAATTTTTAGGATATTCCAATGCCCGTGTATAAATTCTGGGATTTACACCGCAACAGACATATTAGCTCATATAATATACAAATATACTAGCTAAATGTATGTTTATATATTTTATTTCATGTATAAAAATATTACGATATATATATATATATTGTTTTAAAATTATCTCATTAATATATATATATATATATATGTATATATATATATATATTTATATATATGAAACTTAAAAATATATATATATGTATGTTAGCGGTAAAAATGACCGTCGACACCCAAACAATGTAATAACACCACAAATCCAATAACAATTTCCAGACAAAGTATTAAATGCTCAGATCATAGATTCAATAGCAGAAAATTAAATAAAGACACGATTTTTATAGTGATTCGACAAACTCTGGCCTACATTCACAATCTTTTTATTATACCGTAGGATTAAAAATATAGTTTGTTTTAGCATTAGAAAATTAACGGAGGAAGGAAAGAGAAATAATAAAGAAGAGCAAAATGAAGACCAGTCTCGTCAAAAAAGAAGCTTCATTTCCTTGAGCCAATGATCTAGTATTTATAAAAGAAGATGACGAAACATTCAGTAGAAAATGTACATGAAGAAGACTAAGGCAAAGACGGACCCCCTCGCCAAAAATGGGGTCCTTGTGGGCCTCCTAGAGGGATCGGCCCTGATTCTTATATAGGGATCAACACCGATCCCCTAAGATAGTGCATGGGGGATCAACGATTGTAGTGGTCCCCTTGATGCCTGCTCCAAGTTTTCGTAGTCATTTGCTTGATTCCCTTGGCATTTGTTGAGTTATTGAGCAATCATTATTGAGTTGAACTGCCAATCCGAGTGATCCATAACCATAGCGATCCGATCCGATCCGTTCCTAACCATTTTGATCTGACTCGATCTGATCCCCTACCTAGGGGAAGTGCAAATCCATACTTAGCTATTTCTTAGATGCTACTTGCTTGAATGCGCTAGACTATCATCCACAGCCTTACTTATAACTGATCTGTGAACCTGATAATTATCTCTCTGGGCTTCCTAACTCGATGAACATGAAATCCATTTAGCCAAATCCATGGTATCACGGCCTTGCCAAAAGGGATGATAACAATTGTCTCCCAAAACATGTCTTGTAATAAAAAGATATGTTTTAAATTACCATACATCTGAAGTCTGATAGTCCCTGAGAAGATGTTTTTGATGACAACAACCTTAGAATAAGATTATAAAATATAAATACTAACATTATTGTTTAGATATATATGTATATGCAGGATATATATACAGGTACCAAAGAATGAAGACTGTACAGTATAGAATTCAAGAACTGATAAACTCAAGATCGAAGATATCAAGATTCATGAGTATCAAGATTATCAAGAGTTCAAGATTTCAAATAATAAGTAATTTAATCAGGAATTTTGTTAAAACTCCTAGAAAAGCACCGACGTCTTAAAATCTATTTTATTCATGGAATGGAATCCACTTCAAGCCCGTTAAATGGATGGAACCCTAACTAGGATGGAACCTAGTGGAACATTGTTTTGTATCCACTAACTTTTATTCAAATGTTTTACAAAATTATATCTTGTTTTCAAAATGATTTCGATATCTTCCTTTTAAAAGAATCAAAAACATCTATCCTATTTTTAAAATACTTTTAGCCTCAAAATAATCTTTATTTTCAAAATCAAATTATCCTTGGTTTTAAAATATCTTTTAATTATAATATATTTAACTTTTAATATTTATACTTAGATTTAAATATAAAATTATAGTAAAATTTTATATATACCAAAATATTATTCTCTATACTTATTTAAGTATTTTAACTATAGTTAAGCATATTTATAAAGTTTAAAAATAGTTTTAATACAAGATAGAAGTTATTTTCAAAGAAAAAACAAATCACCAAAAATTACTTAGGCCTGTCGACAACCCCATGGGACCCTTGTCGATAAGGTGACAGTTTATTTCAAAAATTTTAATTTCAAAGGAAGTGTCTATTCGTCATATCCTTTCACGAATGGACATGGCTGTTGTTCTACTATAAATAGGCGCTATTTTAAACGAATTTATATTCATATATTCTCTGATTTCACTCCTCTTCTTCTTCCATATTTCTTTACATACATTTTTATCATTACTCTGCTGAAATCACCATTAAATCTAACTAGATCATTTCTGGTTTGATTCTGTATCACTATCTCAATAAGATCCCAGTGCTATTTAGAGTTATAGACTTCTTTGTAATTAATTGAGTGAGAAATGGTGTGATTATAGCCTGGAAAATCAATTGGGTTAACTTGTTGCCTGTAAAATCAAGTATCTCTACCCAGAGGATTGTGAATCTGAAGCGGTGTACCTCGTGGCCTTGAAATCGAGGGTGTAACTGTAAGAATTGATTTTGAAAGGAAATCCGTACTTGTGTTGTAGAACTGAATGTAGGGTAACTCATAAACAGTATAAAATCCGGTGTGTTCTTTCCTTTATTGCTTTTACTTTATATCTGCATTTGTGTTTGATTCTGTGATCATATCTGTGTCTGAATATTGCATACATTTTTGTTCAAATTAATATAAACTCAAAAAGAATTAGTAATTCCTTAAAACACTATTCACCCCCTCTAGTGTTAATTCTAGCCTTAAGATCCGTAATCTGCATTTCTCATATTTGGTATCAGAGCAAGGTTTTCAGAGTTTCATAATATGATTTTTGAAAAAACTTTTAAAATGGCTATGTTTAAAAAACTTGTTAATATTAGTTTGTAAATATTCAGATCATCATTGTCTCTTGAGTCTGCATATAATCAATATTCAAATTCAAGTTGTCTACCAAAATTGTATGATGTGCAGGAAACATGTTTTATGGGTGTTGAGGAATCAATCCACAATGGACAAATTGTGCAGATCAAAAAGAATAAATGGATACTCGATAGTGGATGCTCTAGACACATGACTGGTAATCCAGATATACTGAATGATATAATATACAAAGACGGAGGACTGGTTAACTTTGGAGACAACTCAAAAGGATATGTGACTGGCATCGACAAAGTCAGTAACTTTGAAACTCCTATTATTACTAATGTTTTGCTAGTTAAGAATCTGAAACATAATCTGCTAAGTATTAGTTAGCTTTGCGATAAAGGATATAAAATTAAATTTGAAAAAGATAAGTGTCACATTAAAGATAATAATTCAACCATAATATTTGAAGGAATTAGAAAAAGAATATTTATATTCTTAGTATGAAAGTTTCAAATGATAACCTGTGTCTTTTGGCAAATACAAGTGACCCTTGGATTTGGCATAAGAGATTTGGGCATTTGAATTTCAAACTCTTATCTAGATTGTCAAAACATGATCTAATAAGAGGTCTCCCTAAAATGAATTTTAAAGTAGATAGTTTATGTTATGCATATCAATTAGAAAAACTTAGAAAAAGTTCCTTTAAATTAAAAGATATGATTTCAACTTCAAAACCTCTTGAATTATTTCATCTTGATTTATTTCGTCCATCTCAAATTTTGTCAATAAATCATAGTAAATATGTTTTTGTAATTGTAGATGATTATTCAAGATTTACATGGACAATATTTTTGAAACATAAAAGCGGTACTTTTGAATGTTTTAAGAACTTTACAAAAAGGATTCAAAATCAACTTTCTGTAAAAATTATGACCATCCGTAGTGATCATGGTGGTGAATTTGAAGATGAAAAGTTTGAGGAATTCTGCAATAAAAGGGAATAACTCACATTTTTTCATTTCCAAGAACTCAATAAAACGGAGTAGTAGAACATAAAAATAGGATGATTCAAGAGTGTGCGAGAACTATGCTTTCGGATAGTAAATTACCAAAATATTTTTGGGCAGAAGCAGTTGCTCCTACTTGTTATATTTTAAATAGAATTTTAATTATACCTTTAACTGATAAGACATCTTATGAACTTCTTCACACAAAGAAACCTAAGGTATCTTATTTTAGAATTTTTGGAAGTAAATGTTTTATTTTAAATACAAAAGATAACATAGATAAATTTGATCCTAAATCAGACAACGGTATCTTTATCGGATATTCTAATAGAAGTAAAGCATATAGAGAGTTTAATTTAAGAACTAACGCCATTGAAGAAAGAATGCATGTTTCATTCGATGAAAGTCTCTAAAATTTTGAAGATACAAATGATGAAGAGGATTTAATCACTCAAAATCAAGAGTCAATTGAAACTAATAATGAAATTAATCATCATAATAAAAAGATTAAACTTTTAAAAGATCATCCTATAGAAAATATACTAGGAGATATGCAATCTGTTGTTACAACTAGAAATCAACTAAGTAAAATGAGCAATGTAGCCTTTATATCAACTATTGAACCCAAAAATCCAAAAGAAGCATCAACCGATGATTCATGTATTTTGGCTATGCAAGAAGAACTAAATCAATTCACTAGAAATGATGTTTAGGAACTTGTTCCTAGACCTGAAAATAAAACTATAATTGGAACTAAATGGGTTTATAAAAATAAAATGAATGAACAAGGTGAGGTTGTTAGAAATAAAGTCCGGTTAGTTGCTCAAGGTTATTGTCAAGAAGAAGGAATAGATTTTGATGAAACCTTTGCTTCCGTAGCAAGATTAGAAGCCATTAGGATTTACTTGCTTTCGCAAATCATAATAATTTCAAATTATTTCAAATGGATGTTAAAAGTGCCTTTTTAAATGGATTTGTAAAAGAGGAAGTATATGTTGAACAACCACACTTTTTAAAAATGAAAAATTACCAAATCATGTTTACAAACTTAAGAAAGCTCTATATGGTCTAAAACAAGCTCCTAGACCTGGTATGATAGACTAAGATCTTACTTATTACAATCAAACTTTGAAATTGGTAAAGTAGATAATACTCTTTTTATTAAAAGAAAGAAAAATGATATTTAACTAGTACAATTCTACGTAGATGATATCATTTTCGGATCAACTAATTTTAAAATGAATAAAGAATTTTCTGAAATAATGACAAAAGAGTATGAGATGAGTCATATGGGTGAATTAAACTTCTTTCTAGGATTGCAAATAAAACAAATAGATAATGGTATCTTTATCAGTCAAGAAAAATATGCTAAAGGCCTAGTTAGTAAATTTGGTTTGACTATTGCAAGTGGAAACCCCACTCCCATGGCAACCAATGAGTACCTAAGTAAAGAAAATCTCTCTAAAGATGTAGATCAAAAATTATATAGAGGAATGATTGGATCACTACTCTATATCACTGCTAGTAGACCTGATATCATGCATAGTGTTTGTCTCTGTGCAAGATATCAATCCCGACCTAAAGAGACCCACTTAAAAGCTGTAAAACGTATCATAAGATATGTTAAACACACCTTTGATTATGGCTTATTTTGTCCTAAAAATGATTCTTTTGAATTAATATCTTACTGTGATGCTAATTATGCTGGTTGTAAATCAGACCGAAAAAGTACAAGTGGAACTTGTCACTTTTTGGGGCATTCTCTGATTTCCTGGTTTAGTAAAAAGTAAAACACAGTTTCTTTATCAACAACCGAAGGAGAGTATATTTTTGCTGCTTTGGCTTGTTCTCAAGTAATATATATGCAACAAACTTTAAAAGATTTTGGTTTAAATATCTCAAAATCACCAATTTATTGTGATAATACTAGTGCGATAAATTTATCCAAAAGTCATACTCATCATACTCGAACTAAACATATTGATATCAGACATCATTTTCTCAGAGATAATATAAGTAAGGAAGTAATTACTCTCGATTATATCAATTCCAAGAACCAAATTGCTGATATCTTAACAAAACCCTTAAATGAATCTATATTTACTAAATTAAGAAGAGAATTAGGTATTTGTTCAATAACGGAAATATAGAATATAAATAACAAAGTATAATTAAAAATTAAATAAAAATAAATCAAATACTAAAAATATAGGTACCTTGTCGACAACCCTCCTTTACCCCTGTCGATGTATAACGATTTTTTCTTTTGAAATTTTCCCACTAAAATTCAAATGAGTGGTTATATATTCTTCTTATTTCAAAATTTTGTTCAGTCTTTCTGTCCTTTCTCTAATCCAACTTCTGAAAACAATAAAACAATGGCCTCCTCCTCCAAATCAAATAAAAATTCAACCTTTTCATTCCTTTCTCCTTCTACTGGACCATTTCAACGAACTACGCTTGCACGAGTGATAAAAATGGAGGATTCCTTGAAGGTTGCACTGCAACTTATGTCTGAAATTCATGTAGTGAAAATCATAATGGCCAAAGAACAAGAACGGCAACGAAAAATCCTTAGAAACTTGCAAAAGTTTCTAACGGACAATCACGCCAATCCCATCTTCATTGATGAAGAATCTTCAGATGATCAAGTGCAAGGGGACAGCGAGGAAGAAGAAGAAGAAGCCTTTATGGAAGAAGAGCATGTTGAAGATGATGATAAAGTTGTTTGTGTTGGCGAAGTGTGCTTTGACAAGGATGGAAATCTAGTCGAACAATGTGGAAATTTCTGTTTCCACTACCCAAATTGCCCGGTTCATAGATCTCCCATTTTCAAGGACATATATTAGTTTCTTTTCTCTCTTTCTTATCATTATATGATCTTACTTGTGTTTTCTACGCAATTGTAAATATAAAAATATATAATTAATAAATGACTTGTGTTCATATATTTGAATTCTCACATTATCACTATTATAAGTATTATCATATATGGATTCTTAGTTAGGATAGTTAGTTATTAAGGACTAAGTTTTATTTTAGAATTAAGTGTTGATTATTTATGATAACACTACCATTATAATCACATGTCATATAGTATTAGGTTAAGGGGTAGTTATATAGTTTGGAGTTAGTTTTTGTTGATGACAAAAGGGGAGAAGTATAAAATAGGATTGTTAGGCATAGATTAAGGAGGAGTTATTAGTTGTAGAGGAGTTATTAGGATAGAAGTAATATTTTATAAACAAAGGTTGTCATCATCAAAAAGGGGGAGATTGTTAGTCTCTGAGAAGATGGTTTGATGACAATAACCTTAGAATAAGATTATAAAATATAAATACTAACATTATTGTTTAGATATATATGTATATGCAGGATATATATACAGGCATCAAAGAATGAAGACTGTACCGTATAGAGATTCAAGAACTGATAAACTCAAGATCGAAGATATCAAGATTCAAGATTCATGAGTATCAAGATTATCAAGAGTTCAAGATTTCAAATAATAAGTAATTTAATTAGGAGTTTTGTTAAAACTCCTATAAAAGCACTGACATCTTAAAATCCATTTTATTCGTGTAATGGAGTCCACTTCAAGCCCGTTAAAGGGATGGAACCCTAAGTAGGATGGAACCTACGAAAAATCTAGTGGAACATTGTCTTGTATCCACTAACTTTTATTCAAATGTTTTACAAAATTATATCTTGTTTTCAAAATGATTTCAAAATCTTCCTTTTAAAAGAATAAAAAACATCTATCCTGTTTTTAAAATACTTTTAGCCTCAAAATAATCTTTATTTTCAAAATCAAATTATCCTTGGTTTTAAAATATCTTTTAATTATAATATATTTAAATTTTAATATTTATACTTAGATTAAAATGTAAAATTATAGTAAAATTTTATATATACCAAAATATTGTTCTCTATACTTATTTATGTATTTTAACTATAGTTAAGCATATTTATAAAGTTTAAAAATAGTTTTAATACAAGATAGAAGTTATTTTCAAAGAAAAACAAATTACCAAAAATTACTTAGGCCTGTCGACAACACCAAGGAACCCTTGTCGACAAGGTGACAGTTTATTTCAAAAATTTGAATCTCAAAGGAAGCATCTATTCGTCATGTCCTTTCACGAATGAACATGGCTGTTGTTCTACTATAAATAGGGGCTGTTTTAAACGAATTTGTGTTCATATATTCTCTGATTTCACAATCCTCTTCTTCTTTCACATTTCTTTACATACATTTTCACCATTACTCTACCGAAATCACCATTGAATCTAACTAGTTCATTTATGGTTTTGATTCTCTATCACTATCTCAATAAGATCCCAGTGCTATTCAGAGTTATAGACTTCTTTATAATTAATCGAGTGAGAAAAAGTGTGATTGTAGCCTGTAAAATCAATCAAGCAAGAATAGGTGTGATTCTAGCCTGTAAAATCAATCAAGTGAAAAAAGGTGTGATTGTAGCCTGGAAAATCAATTGGGTGAACTTGTTGACCGTAAAATCGGGTATCTCTACCCAGAGAATTGTGAATCTGGAGAGATGTACCTTGTGTCCTTGAAATCGAAGGTGTAATTGTAAGAATTGATTTTGAAAGGAAATCCGTACTTGTGTTGCGGGACTGGATGTAGTGTAGCTCCGAACCAGTATAAAATCCGGTGTGTTCTTTACTTTATTGCTTTTACTTTATATCTGCATCAATGTTTGATTCCGTGATCATATCTGTGTCTGAATATTGCATACATTTATGTTCAAATTAATATAAACTCAAAAAGAATTAGTAATTCCTTAAAACACTATTCACCCTCCCTCTAGTGTTAATTCTAGCCTTAAGATCCGTAATCCACATTTCTCACAAAGTCCATAATCCATAGATAGCCAAATTTCTAATCCCAAATCCAATCTTTACCAAACCAAGTTGTCATAGTCCACAACTGTTTCGAGTCAATAGCCAATTCCGAAACCATTCCAAATCCTTAGCCGAATCCATATTCATCCAAAGACAGTAACCGAATCCATGATCTCATCGGATCGCTTGCCAATTCCCAGGTCTTGCTAAACCAATAGCCTGGTTCATGGTCTCTCTAGACTAATCATAGCCTCTCTGAGCTCTTACTGGACCCATCCAGTCACTTTCTGATGAAAGCGTAAACAACGATATGCAAGCCGATCCTATCACTCTCGGGCGAAGCGGTATTACTTCCTGCTTTCCGATTCAGTGTCCCTGAACATAAAGCGATGTCATGGCCTTCCTAGGACAATCATGGTTTCTTTGGACCTTTGCTGGACCCCACTCACTCTCCAGCGAGAAGAGCATAACGATAAGCTGGTCGATGCTTTCGCTCTTTAACGATTCTTGCTTCTCCAGTTCCATCTCTTCGGTCGAAACACAACGTGATCTGTGGGGTATTATTCTCTGGCCTCGATCCTCCATTTGAGGATTTCATCCATGTACGAGTTCACCATGTCGCTCTCTGACAAAGGGACCTGCACCTTGCGGCTATTGCCCCATCTTTTCGATTGGCACAACCGCGACCTGTTTCATTTATTACTTTTAAAAGAAAATTTGGGCATTACAAAATCCATTCATTAAATTATTAAATTTAGAAACTAAAAAACTATATAACCAAAAACAAGGAAAACCAAAAACCGCTTCTCTAGGTATGATGGTTTGTCATAACCTCAGAGCACGCCTAAGGACCGACCTCAACCTTGTACATGCATAAGTGACTTAGCTATTTTATTGTAGAGTTCATTATTTATTTAGTTAATGCCATCCGGATCAAGAGATGATGATCCGTGACCTCGATCCAAGGGAATTTCCATTTGATACAAACGATGGTTGCTCTTGCTCCACTGCCGCAATCTAAGCCCTTATATATTGCGGTTGTTTGCCATCCTTAAAGTGTTCCTCAACCATATCCTTCAAGTGCCTGAAATTGTTGGTAGTGTGTTCATCCGCTCATGGAATATGCAGTACTTTCCTGATGCGTGCTCATGTTCGGTGGGCTCTCTTCTTGTCGGCTTTCAGTATGGAAGGCGTCCTCGAGTATCCAAGTAAATCCTTTCCAAGTTCTCGTTCAAATTAGTATAAGAAGATAACTTCGATTCTCTCCTTTGCTGCTTCGATCCGTTGAAGCCATCATTTGCTTTTCACTTTCCTTTGTCCTCGGCTGAACCATCCCAAGATGGTCCTCCGTCTCTTACCACGTTAACCTCTTCTCTACCGGTTTTAACATCTATCCTCCTGTTGTAGGAACCTTTCAGCCTCATGATGAAATTCCCCAAGATCTATTGTGGATCTCGTTCCAGTGCAACCTTGAAGTCTGTGTCGTCAGTTATTCCTGATACCGCCGCCATTAAGACCATCGATGGATCCGACCGATCCACCGAAGCAATCGCTGCATTAAACCATGTCAAGAAATTCCTTAGAAACTTTCCTGTCCTTTGATTCAGTGTATTTAACGTCATTACACTCTTGGGTCTCGTGATGTGGAACTAAAATCGCCACATGAATCTGTCAATTAACTTCGTCCAAGTGTTTATAAGACCGTTCTCCAATTTCCTAAACCACATTGCAGCTATATCCACCAAATAAAAGGGAAAATATCGCATCATCACTTCCTCTGATGCCCCTAGCACCTCCATATGCCTCATGTACCACATCAGATGAACAGTAGGGTCCGATTTGTCGTCATATGCCCCCTAGTGTTGGTAGTTTGAACTCTAGTGGATTTATAGCACGCCTGATGTAAAGAGTGAATGAATTTCTATTCATATCTTTCAAATCCTTTTTCACCAATCCTCCTCTCATAGCTCGTCCGATCATCTCCGCAAACCTATAACTGTCATTTAAAGATATCCTCCAATCATCATTTCTAGCTTACGTCCTGAGTCCATGAAGGAATCCTGGAACATACTCCTCCGGACACACATCCGCATTCCGATCTGCTCGAGACTGCACAACATCGACCACTGGCTTTCCGTGAACCGATCCAGCCTGACTCAGGGGCATGCCTTCTTACCATAGATGGTTAGTGCCTATCCCTCCTGGTTGGCCGAGGACTGCCACGACTGCTCCGTTCCATTCTCCCTCCTTTTGGCTTCGACCCCATGCTCCTAGTTCTGATTTCCTGTAGCTCCTGCTGCTCCAATTACTTGATCCAGATTGCCAATTACTCCAAATCCTTGGTTTTGTGCTCCAACTTATAAAATTTGCCCGAGGAGATTCTGCATCATCCCATCTTTCCTCCTTATCATCCACTCCTGCATAGCATCCATCATAGTCTCTATCTCGTTCCTAGTGATGTAGACAGAGGGTTAGTTAGCTCCAGCTCCAGAGGATGCCTCCTGACTTCCTCCATGGTGACTGTTATCTTCCAATGGTCTCCTTGTCGATTTCCCACCATTGACTCCAAGATTCAAGTTTCTAAGTTTCCAAATCAGAGATCCAAACTTATAAATCCACGAGTGCAAGTCCTTCTCGGTGAAAGCACCAAAATGTTAGCAGCAAAATTGGCTGCCAACACCCAAACAATGTGAAAGCACCACAAATCCAATAACAATTTCCAAATAGAGAATTAAATGCGTAGATCACATATTCAATAGCAAAAAAGTAAATGAACATACAAATTTTATTTTAGTTTGGCAAATTCTGACCTACATCCACTCCTACTGCAAGATTACAAATACAATTTATTTTAGCCTTAGAAAATTAATGGAGGAAGGAAAGAGCAACAATGAAGAAGAGCCAAAAGAAGATCAGTCTCGCTGAAAAAGAAGCTCCCTTTTTTTGAGACAATGATCTGGTATTTATAGGAGAAGGCGATGAAATTTCTAGCTGAATATCCACGTGCAGAAGATAAAGGCCAAGATGACCAGCTCGCCAAAAATGGGGCCCATGTGGGCCTCCTAGAGGGATCGGCCCCAATCCTTATTAGGGGATTGACACTTATCCCCTAAGATAGTGCATGGAGGATCTTCAATCCCTTGTAGTGGTCCCTCTTGATGCTTGCTCTGCGTTTCAGTGATCATTTGCTTGATTCCCTTAGTATTTGTTGAGTTACCGAGCAATCATCGTTGAGTTGAACTGCCAATCCAAGTGATCCATAACCATAGTGATCTGATCTGTTTCTAACCATTTTGATTTGATCTAATCCCCTGCCCAAGGGAAGTGCGAATCCATATTTATCCATTTCTTGAATGCTACTGCTTGAATCCGCTTGACTATCATCCATAGCCTTGCTTATAATTGATCTCTGAACCTGATAATCATCTCTTCGGGCTTCTTGCCTCGATGAGCATGAATCCATATTATCACGGCCTTACCAAAGGAGGGATAATTATGTGTGTATATGTGTGTGTGTGTATTAAAAATCATATAAATTATTTTATTTATTTCATTAGAAATTCAAAATCAGAATCTGAAATTATATATATATATATATATATATAATATCAAAAATGTATTAATATCTTATAAAATTAATAATGAATATATATATATATATATATATATCTATACTTAAATAAAATATATGGATAAAATAATACACACACATACATACATGCCTATTATATAGATCATGGCAATGATTGTTTTTATAAATAAATAGATATTTTAGTATGGAAAAATTAATTAAAATATTATTTCACAAGATATTTTGAAATTTAAATATTCGAGTAAAATCTCAGAGATATTATGATATATATATATTATTTAAATTAATTTTAAAAATAATTTATTGATTTCGGCTATTAATTAAATTATTTAAAATATGAAAACTTTAATTTTCATATTACTGAAAGTAATATTAGATGTAAGTTTAATTTTATGAAATTGAAGCATATTTGATAATATAAATATGTATTAATATTATTACTGAATGTAATATTAGATATAAGTTTAATTATAAGTACAACTTGAAACGATGAGATCTACTCCTTGAATTTATTTCTAATCCAGTAGAGTTCTACTCACTGAATCGATGACCACCAACTATCGAATAATATTTGTTTTACTTTGATTTAACTTTGGAAATGAAGAGATGGGGAGGATTAGAAATTCAGCCAGAGGTAAGGGATTATGATGCTTCAAAATGTCCTCTAATAGGTGTGGGTTGAGATGCTTATATCGAGGAAAGATTTGAGATAAGTCAAGATCTAGATCCCTTTTTATCTCTTTATCTTATCCATCCAAATCTTAACCTCTTCAGCCATCTTGTAGTGGCCCCTTTGCTAGTCTATTATGGCCAAAATATACATCCCCTGTATGGGGTTCAAACTCATTTAAAGCCCAAACAAACAATATTGCATTTAAATCCGATTTAAACGAGTATCGATATCGATTAATATATTTATAACTACTACAAACATATTTAATAATATTTGTTCATCAAATCAAAATAATATTTTATAATAACATTTCATAAATATTAATTAATTCACTTAATTTATAACAGTTACATGTAATTAAATAATTTGATCAAAGGAGTATTCAACGTTTCAATTGTGTGACCCATTAAGTGTAAATTTGGTCAACAATTAATATTGAAATATTCGAATATTAACATTCATACGTCACTTAGCGTAGCAGGCAGTGTGAAATTTTTGCCAAATTTATCACTACTTGGTTTCGGTAAAATCCAATTTTGCTTCGTTAAGCGTTACCCGATTGTTTCTATTATTTACACTAATTTCTTCATCAAAACTATATCACTTTGGACTTATGGAATTTGGTAATGGTAAAATGATAGAGTTAGGGGTATGCCCTAGTCGCAATTATGTAAGTTGTTACATATATCTAACTCGTTGACCAATCATGTTCGAAATAAAGGTGTTTTCGTTCTATTATATACTTGATGTAATGTGTTGTATTAATTAGCTAATTTAATTAGAAGTGTGTGTGTGTGTGTGTATTATAAAATCGTAAATGGTAGGTTTGTGATAATACTTACAAAGTGTTGTAACTGTGACTAATTTATCACAATGAAAATAAATATAACATTTTAAATATTCCTAGTCAAGATGTATCGGGACTAGATATCGATACATCCTTTAAGACTAAAGTACGTAACGCTCTCCAAATATTAGGCAACGTATTACTTATGACTGTTAGGGGCACCAAGAGGTTACTTACTAATAGTTATTAGGTAATATGGAACGACTCACTCGATAGTTTTCTATTGGTTAATATAACTGAGGTCAAATAGAAAATATTGATGTGATCAATTTACGCGGTTCTCTCGACATGAGAATACTGTTGATCTTCAATATAGAAGCTCCACTTTGATTATGGTTAAATCATGGCACGCAACCATCGAACAACTATAGTTGGGTCAAGTGAAAGTATTAAAAGTGAAACACTATTCAAGAAAGAATTCATCTCCTCGGTTATATGAGGTTAGTATCATGGTCAACTAAAGTCAACCTAAACTCAAAGTTTCTAGCCAGAGCATTTCGATTAATAACAATTGTTATTATTGAACCAATGAATCCGTGTTTGAACTATAAAATTGAATATGGGCGATACTGGAATTTTAATCATTACCAAATTCCATAAGTCAAAAGTGATGTACTTTTGATGAAGAGATTTGGTGTAAATGATTGTCACTACCAGATAACGCTTAAATAAGTAAAATTACATATCACCAGAAGATGTATAAGCAATAAATTCACTCAAAATGTCACGCCACTAGCTAAGACGATGCGTGAACATTAATATTTGAATTGTTTAATACTAACTACTGAATTTACACATTTGAGTCGTATAACGATAATGATGAATTCTCCAAAAAACCACATGATTTAATTAATTTGCAACTTCAAAAATTCCTAAAATCAAATCCAAATAAAATCAATTTATGAAAAGTGGTTATTCCTCTTGATCCTTGCAACATCTAGAGGCTGATTTCTGAATCTAGAATATTTGATTCATCGTTCATGATGTGATTTATTGGCTACATCTAATCGATGTGTACTTCAAGGCTTTGGAATTAAGGCACGATCCTTTTTGTTCTAATGATTTTGATATAATGTTTTAATGAATAAAAATTGAATATCATAATTTATAAGTGTATAATATTATCTCATTTGATTTGGAAATGATTTATGTAGTTTGAATTGTTTATTATATGAATTGATCGTGTTTTTTATTTAGATAAACCAAAACTAAATTTGTAAATGATTAAAGATGTTTTAATTATAGATCTATGTTTTAAACATTCAAATCAAAGTGTAATTATTCAGATCTGAAAGTTTGCATGTTCATATTAACTGATTAGGTTTTTTAATTTGACGATTCAAAGCTGAAATTTGAATACGATTATACTATGTTTTTATTATAAATTTTATGTTTTAAACATTCAAATACAAATGTAATTCTTTGGATCTGAAAGTTTATATGCTCATATTAATCGATTGGGTTTTATTTTAATAAATCAAAACTGAAATTTGTATATGATTAGTATAATGTTTTAATTATAGATCTATGTTTCAAGCACTTAAATAAAAGTATATTTTAGATTTGAAAATTTATATGTTCTTATTATTTGCATTTGTATTGTAATAGAAGCTTACATATGAATAAAGGATTTTTGACAATAAATTGATTACAATAATTTTCTAGATTTGTTGCCCTATTTGACATCACAAATATCCTTTTTTGAGTATTCAAAGGATTGTTAATGTATTGCTTAGTTTAGTATGTTTCACTTTTGTTTTATAATAAAAAATATATACATATTTATTCATATGTGTTGAATCTCCTAATTTAATTGTATACATATGTATTCTGCTAATTAATTTAAGTTTACTTAAGTTCATAAACAAATCAATTTTTTTTAATGTAATATGGAAGTTGATTTTAAATTAATTAAAATGTTTTGGTTTAATCTTTATATACACATAATTACATCTATTTTATGTGTACATATAAAATTTAATGTTTATATATCAAATTGTATAATTTAAATGCTTTATTATTATCAAATAATTTAAAATGAGACAATAGTATATGCATATCAATTATTGTTAGTCGTTCCTATTCTTGTATCATAATGATTCATTGGTTGCTAATTGAATGTTGCATATATTAAGTTTGCCAAAGAGGGAAGATGAATCAATCATCTTTGTCATTTTTTATTTCTTCCCTTTTTGTCCCTTATGTGATTTCCTCGAAATTTATTCTTATTTATTTATATATACCCAATTATTAATTGGTCATCCTTGTCTTACCTTTAATTGTTTTATCACACAATTAAGGAATGAATATATTTGATATATTCAAACATTTTTCATATCCCACACTTAATTATTTTAGAATTAAATTAATAAAAGAAAAGATGATATTAAAATATATTTATTTTATTCTAAAGAAACGTAAAAAAATTTGTAAATGAATTTATACTTCAAAGGTCCATTGAAGATCAAAAATGGTAATTTTTTTTTGAAATTTACTTATTTCTTCCGCTATAGGTTGGCCCAATCCAGCACAAAATTCTAGTATCATCCATATTCGACTCTATAGTCCAAACGAAAAGCCTTTGGTTCAATAATAACAAATATTATTACCCAAAATGCTCTGGTCATACACTGTGACTTTGAGTTGACTTCAGTTGATTATGAAACTAACCTCATATAATTGGGAAGAAGAATCCTCTTTCGAATAGTGTTTCACTTTTAGTGCTTTTAGTCGATCCAACTATAGTTGTTTGATGGACATCGTGCCATAATTTAACTATAATCAAAGTAGAGCTTCCACATTGAAGACCAACAATATTCTCAAGTCAAGAGAACTACGTAATTTTGTTATGTCTGTGCTGAAGATCAACAGTATTTTCAAGTCAAGAGAACTGTGTAATTTTGTCACGATAAATAGAATAGTGTAATTTTCTATTTAAACTTAGTTATATTAACCAATAGAAAACTATGGGGGTGAGTTATTCCATAATTATCCAATAATTATCTTTATGTAACCCTTGGTGTCCCTAGCAGCAATGAGTAATGCACCATCCATCATTTGGAGAGTGTTACGTGCTCTAGTCTCAACGGATGTATCGATATTTAGTCTCGATGCATTTGACTAGGAATATTGAAAATGGTATATTTATTTTAATTGTGATAAATCACTCGCAGTTATAACACTTCGTAACTATTATCAAAAAATAATATCATTTATGGATTTTCTATTAAATATACTTTTAATCAAATTAATTAATTAATATAACATATTATATGAAGTATATAACAGAAAGAAAACACCTTTTATTTTGAACAAGATTGGTTATCGAGTAAGATGTATGTGACAAATTATATAATTTCCCCTAGAACATACCCCTAACTCTCTCATTCCTTACATTAATAATTTTGAAATATCATGGAAATTTAATTTGACGTATAAAATATCTTTCTAGAGATTTTTTTGATTCGAAGAACTTTCCAATGTTTAAATATTTAGTTATGAATTTGTGAAGGAAATTTAGGTGTTGGACAATTGATGAAAAATGTCTTGAATATGGAAAATTGAGTAAAAATATGCTAAAGTAATTGTTTTTGAATTTTTGGAAATTTTTGGTATTTTCTAAGCAAGAATAATCATTTTTGAAAGCAAAATTAAAATGTCAAAACTAGATATTACGCTTACCGAAACTAATTTATACATGTAAGTTTATGATTAAGTGATAAGGGAACAAGATCCTACAAAAGTGCAGGGAAATAAATAAAAGACACTGCCATACTCACTAAAAGTAGAGGCGGGATGAATAAGGAGGTGACATGTGGAAAGTAATGTACAGACGTGCGGATGGAGCAGTTGGTAATGCAAGCTTTATTACGCGTATTGAAGGGAGAGATTAGTTAAACGTGTTATACCAAGGGTTTAACATCAGAAATCTCAGATGAACCAAGCAATAGTAAGAGAAATCCTAAGCAAATGAACTTAGTACGATTACAGCCGAAGGGGAAGACCAAAGGTTCCAGGTGTAGGTTTCGGACGAAGGTGTTCTTAATGATAATGTATAAACCAGGCTTCCCTAAGACGAGAAATTAGGGTAGTGATTCAAAAGCCAAGACATATTGACTTTTGTGGAGAGTCGATGTCGAGACCTATTAGCTTTTAGAGGGAAGCTAATGCCGAAACCTAGGCTTAAGATGACCGAAGGTAGAGTTTAGAGTTTAAGTATAATGCAACATGGAAGCAGTTTCAAGGTTTAAGATAACCAAAGGAGGGATGAGAGCCTAACCAAGCTTAATGTATAGCTAAAGCTGAAACCTAATGAATAAACAATCAAATAAGGAATCAAAAGTTAAAGATAGTTGAGAAGTAAATATGTAAGAACCTACGAATAATGCGGGTTTAGAAGGGCTATTGACGCCGAGTGGGCACGCTCAATCAAATGCACATACTTTAAGATGTATCGTTCGACATTCAATCCGAAGGGGCATGGGACGTCCAGGTAGGTTGTATGCTTTCGCGTGAGTTGTTTTAACTCTCATATGGGGTTCTAGCTTAATAAAAAGATAAAGAAACTTCTTAGGGTTGTACTATGTGGTGTAAAATTAAAAAAACTGCAACTGCGTAGGGTTGTACATTGCAGTGTAACTAAAGAAACTGAGACTGCTTAGGGTTGTACTTTACGGTATTAGCTAAAGAAACCGAGACTACTTAGGGTTTTTACTTCGAAGTAAAAACTAAAGAAAATGAGTTCACTTAAGGTTGTACTTTGTAGTGTAAACTAAAGAAACTAATACTACTTAGGTTTGTACTTTTCAGTATAAAACCTAAGGAATTGAGATTGCTGTGGATGTACCTTGCATAATCAACTAAGTTAAAGATTAAACAAGACTGCTTGGGATGGTACTTTGCAGTATAATACTAACCAATGTATTACCAAGGCCGGGAGGAGTTGTACCTTTCGGTATAAAAAACGTAATATGTGAAAGTAAAAGGATAGTTTCGGGTGTAGTTTGATGATACATATTTTTATGTTTACATTAACATATTTTTATGACTTACAACTTATGGTAGTATTATATTGATTGTGTAACAGAGGTTAGTGTGGTGAAAAACCTATTTTGTACTTTAACGGCGTGATCCCGTGAGCAGAGGAACTTGGATGGAAAAATGATATTATTTATACCAAACTTATGTCCGAGCCATGTGTTAATTAATGTTTTTCTCCTGTAAACTTTTAGGTATTCATTTGAGTAGGGTGAGTTTATTGGTTTTCAAAAGACTGATTTTCGCTTGAAGTGATTACCGAGATTAATTTGAGGACGGAGATATGAAGGAGGCCTTACTAATTATTTTCTTTGAAGTTTCTTATATTTCATTGTGTAATGTAAATATTTGTAGAGTCCAATAGGCTATAAGGGTTAGGAATCTTCATGTGTTGGATCTTTGATGCTACAATTTAATGATTTATATTTTACCACTACGTGGACACGATTTTTGGGATTCAAAATATGCAAAGATAATTGTATGTGATGGAATTTATTTGGTTGTTCTATTTACTGAGACTGTTATATACACTGAATTCATTATGTCATCGAAAGATAATTTAAAGGTAACTACAATACATTGGGTTCCATCTTTGGGTTTAAAAATGGGGGATATTGCAATCCTACCGTTGCATGTTTTACAATATAAAGTTGTAGGCTGTTGTGGTAGCATATTTTGTTCTATGGAACAATATCCCGTCTATTATTATAGCACATTTTGTAACGACCCCGAATTTTACCACTTAAAATATAATATTTAAAGTGATTTTGAATGTAAAATAAGTAAGGTTATATGATTCAAACAAAATTAGATAGGATTTGGAAAGAGAAGTATACACAAAAATAGTAATATTTGCCTATATCGACAAAAGTGACAAAATGCTGATTTTAGAAAAGTAAGTTTCAATGGTTAAATAAATTATTTTAATTTATTTATGAGTGTTTATATTTTTAAATAGCATTATAAAAATTTATTTTTAAATTTGGTTTACATAAATAAATAGTTTAACTAAAACGTCAAAATATGACCGTAAAACATTTTGTCGAAAATCAACGTTTTGTCGATTAAAAGTTGTCGCAACGTCGTTGCAGCTTTATTTTCTTATATAAGAACATATATTCAAATAGTGTAAGTATTAATTAATTCACTAAATATTTTTACTTTTACTAAATAAGATTAGAAAAACTTCTAGAAGTCATTAGTAAAAGTAAGTAAGAATTAACAAAAGTAAGAAAAAGTAAACATCAAATCATATCAAATCAAAACCAACATAATTATGATATTCTTTATTAATCTTTAAGTGGCAAAGACATAAAGTAAGAAGTGAAAGATTGTGTTAAGTATTGATTAGGTGTAGATTGCTTTAAGGTTGAATTAAGGTTACTTTAGTAATTTGATAAGAGGTTATTTTGGTAAATATACCACTTCTTTCTTTTTCTATAAATATCCACCTCATTCTCCCTATCATTCACATTTCTTCTTTTTCTATTCTCAAGCTTCATCATCTTATTTCTCTTCTCTTTAATGGCTTCCAATCCATAGGAAAAAATTAGAAAGAGATAATGTCAAAATGTTTATAAAATATTCAAAAGAAATCGATATCCATTCTCTTCAAAATCAAACTCTTCTTTTTTCATATTTTACTCTTCTTCTCTCGGCAATAACTTCTTCAAAATAGAACCAAAATACTTTTTTTTCTTTCTAAATCATGTATTTTTCCAGTGGATACATCTTTCATGTTGACCACTTTATCTCATTCTAAAGTTTTCTATGTCAAAATCCACTTCTTTCTAGTGTATTTTCTGGTCCAGTTTTTAAGCCAGAGAATAAGCCATTTTGTTTTGATCATAACAGATCCAAATTAACAAATAATTTTTTTGAAACCATATAAATTCTAGTGGATACAACGTTTTTGTTGATCACTTTTTCCTGTTGGAGGTTTGCTTTACCTGAAACTCAATTCTTTATAGTGTATTTTCGGGCTTCATTTTTGTCAATCCGACAATACCTCTTCTTCATTCTATCATACTTCCTCAAAACTAATCAAAATCAAGTGATTATTTTTTTAAATTCAAGAAAAAGGAATTTGTAACAACTTTTTAGTTAACAAATTTTACAAATTTGAGAGCAAGAGAGTCAAAAACAAGAGAAAAGATGGCCTATTTTTCGGGTCTAATTTTAAGAATTCAAGTTCAAAGCCCTACTGCTTCTTCTCTATATTTCTGACCAACCTCCATCGCAAGCCTCAGACAAGCTATTGGAAGGAAGAGGGTGTTGTTTTCTAGTATATAATGGAGTAGGAATTAATTAATGAAGTGTTGGTTGATTAGAATGTTGGTAGGAAGTTAATCGCTTTGGTTTATGGTGAGAAACTCTATTTAGCATCTCTATTTTTATATATATACATGTTTGATGTTGTGTTATGATTGCTATGAATGCTTATATATGCTTTGATCATAAAATACTGATTGTTTTACATGATTGTTAAATTGTTTTACCAAGTCACGTTAATACACGTCGATAAGCACAAAGGAAATTACCTTCCTTTTGAAAATGAAATGGTGTATATGGAACGATTAAACCTTTTGAAAATAGTTTTGAAATAAGTTAGAATTGTTTTACAAACATTTAAATATGTTTAAATAAATAAAGGAATAAAATCAATATTTTATCTTGTATATTTTAAATATGTCCAAAACAATTTTCCAGAAAAATCGCGCTTTTGCAGTAGAGTGGCCAAAGTTTAAAACTGATATTTTAAAAGTTTTAAAAATATGAAATAAATTGTAAAAATCTTTTAAAATGTTTCAAAAGATATATAAGTTGAAAATATGGATTTCTAAATGATATAAAAGTCGTTTTGAAGAATATAGCTTTTAATATTTGCAACACTTTTCGCAACGTTTTTCGCAGCAGTTTGAAATAACTTTTGAAATGCAGTTTTAAACTTAACAATTCTTTCATATATATTTCGTGAATGATTTTAAAAGAATAATTAAGTCATTTAAAGATGATCGGAAGTTTTAATGAGAGTTTGAATTAATGGAAAAGAGGAATTGTTTATACCACTTAAACAATAAGTGAAGAAGATTGAATATAATAACAAACTGAGTAATGCGGAAATGACTTGTACATTTGTTCCACCTATGAGATCTTGGAAGATAAAAAAAGGTGTTTAGCTAAGGTTAGGAATGCAGCAACCAGTGTCTTGAACTTACCTGGCCTATATTTTCTCTTCTTAGGCGAGGGGTGTAACATATTGAAAGGAAAGCCCGGATGCTCTAAAAGATCAAAATTAATTTTTTTTCTAAGATAAAAGGAAAGAAATTATATTTTTGAATTTATTGTAAATGGTCTATATATAAGATTTATAAAATTGATATTTTATAAATGAAAGTAATGGAATTATAAAGTGTTTTATAAATATTAGAAATGGGATTGTAATCAACTTTATATATGGGTTTGCAATTGAAATTTAGAATAGAATTTATAACGGATCTTATAAATAATAAGATTTGAAAGGAATGAATTTGTAAATAAGATTTTTATAAGTAATTAAATTATAATTGGATTTTGACTTATAAGTGAGAAATAAATGGAATTTTTTAGTAAAGAAATTTTGTATATGGAAGCTTATAAAATATAAATGGAATTTATGAACACTGTTTTGTAATTTTGGACAGTGAATAATCCTTTAAATTAAAAGGATGTTTTGGAAAGTGATATTTTAAAAAGGGAATATTTTCCCTAAGCTAAAAGTTACGAAAGAAAATCTTTGATTAAGATTTAATGAATGATTTGAAAAGGTTTTCCAAAGTAAAGGAGAAAATGATTTGGAATTATTCCAGCATTTAAGAATGGTTTAAATAAACCAAATGATTTGATAAATGAGGCTTAATGATTCCTTATACTCTTGAAAGGAAAATGGAATAAACTGAAAAGAATATATCTAGCAAAGATATTTTATAAAAGATGAAGTAATTGATTGATGATTGATATCCACATATGAACTTAACAACTTTTAAATCGATAATTGGCTTGGAAAGAACAGGGGTTGGATTTGGATAATTTCTATCCAAAAACCACTTCGAACCAATGTATACGTTCAACTATGAAGACATGTTGAAGATGATGATTATTGAAGGCCGTGGATCTTTATAGCATGAAGACTGCTTGTTGAACATGCTCTCGGTAGCTCCCATTATAGAATTATTAATGGAAGTGGTCTCCTCGCGATGGATATTTTTCGAATTGCAGGACTATTCGCTACTAGTGGTAGTAGGAGAGTGACTTCGGTTTGTCCTATTCCTGGACAACTTTTATGGACGTTTATCTGACATTGCATTTCTAAAAGATTACGTACATTGGTTTTTACAAATGTACATCAGTGGTGGCGGAGAAGGCAACTTCTCTTAGCTTAACACCCTCCTTGAGGCGTATGAGCTCAAGGGTTGTATTTTTGTGGAAGGCAATTAGTAGTCAACGGAAATGGCAATGTGGCATTTAAAGATGTGATATGTGCTATGTGAAAGGTAATCGTTACCTCAAGCATCATCAAACCGGAAATGACTGAAACATGATTAAATGCAGTAAGGCTAAGTGGGTCATTCCCAAGTAGGGTATGGTCATCCCCTTCTAGATGTATTTCTTCCCGCTATGACGTTCGGGATGTAAATTAATGTGGTTTGTATGCTATGAGGGCCCTCGGATAAAGGTCGGTAATGACTGGGGGATGACATATTCGGTACTATCTAGTTACGGAGGTAGGTCGATCTTGTGTTAGTAGAGATTCCTTTGCGCTGTCCCATGGGGAATCCATCTAAAGGTGTACCCATTTCAGAAGGTAGATCCTTCACCAGGTCATTTATATGGAAATCCATTCTCCAATAAGAACCCACAGTTTTGTTTGTAGAACCTAATATGCGGGAATTTAATAATGGTAACAATTTCGGCTAAGATTAATAAGTTTATTTGCAAAAATTTTCAAAGTGATGTCATTAGAAATAATATCAAAGGTTTTGATATAAAAGTGTTTTAGTTATCATAAGGTAAAAACCCATCTGTATTTATGTGTGGGCATGGTCTTATGAGATACTTTTTATTTTAAAGGATTTTATCCAAACGCTGGTATATGACACTGTCATTTATTATTAAGTTTTTCTTACACTGGTTTATCAAGCCTGATCCGGGTATTTTCAATACTCGGGTCAGATCCGAGTAGTTTCAGGTTTTGTCGAAGATGGTAGGAGTTTCCAGAGAAGAGCTGGAGATATTCATCTACGTATGGACATATTATATTATCCGCTGTGCTTAGTTTGTTTTAGTTGACGTTTGTCAGCAATTGTAAGGACATATGTTTATAACTGTCCAAGCTGAATTTAGGTTAGAATCTGATATATGTATTTAAAAGTTTTCCACTGTAAAGATATTTTTTCAATATTATATGTTATTTGATTCATGTAAGATTCTGTTCTTTCTATTTTTCTTTATTACCCTTCATGTTTGTCTCTTTGCGCAATTTGAGTTGGAAATGTATGATTTATGGTCTATTCAAAGGGTATGGAAAAACTGGTTGTGACACATTTTGTAAGGAGACGGATCTTCGACGCCCGAACGTTGACATCAATACGTCCACTGTAATCAACTGTCAAACAATCGAATGCCCAAAAACCAAATTCTTAGGGTTTAAAAAAGAAGAAAAAGATAGAAGAAGAGAGAAAAGATAGAACAGAATAGAAAGAAAACAACAAAACAATAACAGAATCTCACAATCGCAGCGGAACAACATATAATAAATAAATGAATAATCTTTAAACAAAGAACTATATCAGTTATTACATTACATCACATCACATTACATTACATCATCAGAGTGTATAACAAAAAACAACAACAAACAGCGGAAAAGAAATACTATATACTAGTGAATACGTCATGCCATCCAGCCTGCCTCCAGCAACTCCCGAATTCCAGAATATCCTGATAAACTAACTCTAGACTGTCCGTGTGGAAATTTGTGGGCACCCAGAGTTTAGGAAGAAAAACAATAAACTTCGAGTCAGTCATGTGACTGGTGTGAGAACTAAAACAGTTTATTCTTTTAAAAACAAATAGAGAAATATTTTAAAATAGATTCGCAATGCTTTTTGAAAATGTAACTACCATAAGACCTCCCACCACACACACAATGCAAACGCAGACTTGGAGGAGATTTCTTCTTATGTTAGTCAAAGATGCTTACTACGCAAAATCAAATCAATTTTGATATTATTATTAGTGCATAGTGTAGAAAATATTTCGAAAGTAGAATATAAACCTTAGCCAGCATAGGAACCATTATATTATGCCTACTATAGCTACCATATTAGATGGCAGGCACTACAACTAAAACCGTACAAGGTTCGTATTGTTTCTTTGGATTTCCAACAAATGGTCAGGCCAAGGAACTTTCCATTGCCACATGGAAACGCCTCTGGAATGAAGTCCCGAGAACCTAACTGGATCTCTGCCAACACAAGGCCGGGTTACCTCTAACTGGGTAACTACTGACACGAATATGCCATCCCCCGATCGTAACCGATCTATATCCGAGGATCCTCGATTTCCAACAACCACAAAGTAATAAGTTTGCAGCAACAACATAGGTTAAGTATCTGGGCTCCATACCATGATACCACCTCTATCCAGAAGGAATGACATACACTAAAGGGGCGCTACCCCCTAATAACCTTGCCGCATCCTTCCTGGTTTGACCATTTTCGGGGTGTGAGGTCCGACGAAGTCTCGTCCATAAAGCTATGCTTTATACAAAAGCTGTGCTTTGATTCAACAAATGCTCAACAACACTTAGCATATCACACTACCAAATTAGGAGTATATTACTAATAGCCTTCAACTACATAACCTCTGAGCTCGTACGTCTCAGAGAAGGGTGTTAATGCTAAGAGAATAAATTCTCCGCCACCAACAGATATGTATTTGAAAGAAATCAGCTTTATATCTCAATTTGTAATGTTAGACATACAATCCATACAAGTCTGTTCCAGGATCGAACAGAACCGAAGGCACTTCCAAAGAAGTCCTTCCAATTCGGATATTCACTAATCACGTCCGGACTTCCCATCACATATGGAATCTCCGTACCGGGACCATTCGGTGCAGAGACATTCGGCGGTAATCCTTCCGTTTTCACAAATATCCGGCCTTCAACACCGGTCTTCAAATGCAATCCATAACGACGTATCACATATTTGGAATGGGTTATACGACCCCAAGGTCCTTTCTCGGCTAACCCGAATAGTGAGCGCTTATTCAAAAATAAGTGTGGCATTCAAATTCAAGCAAATCACAACAAATACCCATTCAAAGGTAAATATTGATAGTCGGTTATTGAACTATCAATGGATATGCACAACATCACTAGATTCCAAATAATTTTCCAAATTATTTATTTTCCAAAAATATCTTTACAAGATATAAAATTTCAATACTTCAAAAATAAATCAATATTTATTTTTAAATTAATTCCCCTTTCTTTTATAAATTCCATAGTGAATTTATATTTCAAAATATCTACTGATATACGGTTTTCAATAGATTTCAAATATTCATTTTCAATTTATCTTTACGAAGATAAATTCTAAAAAATGTTTCATTTCATATTGGAAAAGCATTTCCATACTTATTAATAATAAGTAGTTCACAAATCTATTTTTTTTCAACACTCGGAAAATATTCCATATACTTAAATCACAATTAAGTATATATTTTATTCTTTAAGGAAAGTGTTCTTTTAAACACATTTATTTGAGTCAAAACTAATGTTGCGTAAAACATCGTTACGACAACTCAAAATCATTAGTATAGGGATTCGAAGTTAAGATAGATATATAAATCCCAATTCTATATAAAACATTTCCTTCCGGAAATCATTTACTATAACAACAGTGTTATGGTCTACCATTTCCTTCTATTTCTCGAAAACGTCTATTTCAACAATGAATGTTGAAGTCTATGGTTTCGAACCTTAACACATTTTAAAACATCGTTAAATCGTTTTAAATTCTATTTAAAATATCACCTCCAAAACATTTTCTTTAACATATCATTCACTATCCAAAAGCGTGAATATACTTCGTTAACCAATTTCATCATTTCTATACATTTTATTTTAAAGGATTATCCATTGTCCAAAATCGTGGATATAACTCCTTTAATAATTTCTACATTTACTTTATCAAATTCAATTGATTTGGATTTATAAAACAATGTTTATAAATCCTATTTCTATTTATTTTATAACAACTTCAATTTATAAATCTCCTTTATTAACCTATTCAATTTATAACCCAATTATATACCAAAAGTCCGTATTATAAGTTAAATACTTATAATTTATTTGTTTACAAAATCGTTCTTTTAAACTTCCCAAATTATAAATCTTATAACTTATAAGATTCATTTATTTATCAAAATCTACTCTTTTAATAACTTTACAATTTTTTTAATATCTTACTACTTATAAATTCCATTTATAACTTCACCATTTATAATTCTATAATTTCATTCACTTATGAAATCCATTTACACTTCATTCTAACATTTATAAAAAGAAAACTCGTTTTATAATTCCAATATTTTAATTTATAAATGTCAATTTTATAAATCTTTTATATAAATCAATTTATATTATTATTTTAAAACGTCTATAAACTCCTTTGTAATTTCATCATTTTGATTTATAAAATAATCAAATTTTATAAATCCTATATTTAAACTGTTTACAATAAATTCAAAAATCCCAATTTAAACTATTATAAAATCATTAACCCCATATTTTCAAAAATCAACTTTTAACTATATTTCTCAAAAATCATAATTTTTATAACCTTAAAATTATAACGTTTATTTATTTAAAATGAATCAATTCCAAAAATATTTTATAAACGTATACTTTCAAAAATCACTTTAAAATTCTTTTAAGATTCCAAAATTGGCCCAATGATGCTACACACCAAATAGTCAATCACGACAACAACGACATCATATATCTATATATGATAATCAACAAATATCAAAATATCCATAATCAAATAAATACTGTTGAGGAATCCAGTTGGATCCCTCCAACCTGTTTCCCTGCATCCACAAACATTAGCACAATACCAATTCTGTTTCCAAACGAAATATCGCGGTATATAGGATTTAAAATATTATCCGCTATTATACGGCGCAATAAGGTCTCATCCGCTATATAATGCGAGAAAATTAACTCCAAGTACATATATAATACCAATTTCACTGTACTGTGAAATATTCGCGGTATATGTTTTTAATAAATAACCTCCGTTTACTAACGGCGTATAATGTCTATTTTAACAATCAATAGATAACAATCATCATTCAAACATACAATCAAGAATTTTAAATCTAACTATTTAAAATTAAAATCGAAACCGATTGGATTGAGTGAGAAGTTCTCACATTGATTTCAATTTCCAGCGTTTTATTTCGAATAAAATTAAACACGCGTTTAATTTTACCCAAAATTCTCACTAACTCCAAACGACTCCAATCCAGTTCCATAGTGTAGTGCTCGTCCATACGAACCCAACGCAAATCGTTTCGTCCAAAACGGACCTCGCGTTAACAAGTTATGATATTTAGAAGTTAATACAATTTAAATACAATTTAATTTCAACTTTTTTTTAATTTAACCCTAACTATCCTCATAGCCGTCCATCCTTACCCCTGCAGATCCAAGCTGTCCCACGCAAAAGCTTCTTCCTCTCCCTCCAGTTTTTTTTAACGCAAGCGACCTAACCCATTATTGCCGCCGCTAAACCCTACTCGTCGCTCGCACCACGCTCCCTCCGAGATTGATCAAACACCACCAAATCGTAGCCCCCACCGCCGTGAACAACCGCCCCAAGTAGCATCAAGCTCGGCTCCCAATCATGCTCGAAAAACGCATACGAAGTTCGGCCCTTTGATCGCTAATTGCCGTCGATTCGTTAACTTGTTTTAGATCATAGCCGTTGGATATGATGTACTCACCACCCTCTACAAGTTTGTAGTTGAACATTTCTTGCATAGATTGATGGATTGAATGATAATAGAGGGAGAAGAAGAGTATTTTTCGGCCATTGGTATATTTACTGGTGGCTGAAGGTTTTTAACCTAGGGTTTGCCTTGTTTTTGCAAAATGGAGATAATAGGGGCCTTTTATAGAAAATATTGCAAAACACTATTCATCCCGAAATTTCCGAACTCCAAATCTCGCGCGGTGACCATTGTTCTTAGGGTTTACCTCGCGTTCCGAACACAATGGAACATTTTTCGGAGGCTAATTCGATCATCTGTGCGAGTTACGACAATAAACGATCAATTTAAAATTAAATCGGTTAATCAAATTTCTAGGCGTTTTGCTTTGCCCTGGACAAACGGTAAATCGGATTGACATGAAATTTGAAACCATATAATAACATAACATTACGGATCCGATGAAACTAGTTTCGTCGAAATCCGAGACTGTTTGAAAAATGGCTATTTTAACTCGTCAATTAAATATTAAAATATTAAATTTTCACAAATTAACTTTTAATTCGATTTTAAAAGTTCTATAACACCATTCTAACTCCAATATGATATAATAAAATTTTACAAATCATTTTCAATCATATTTAACCCAATTTTTAATTATCTACGTATTTTCAACTATTAAATTATCGATTAAATTATCCAGTTTAATCCAATTATTCGAAATAAAATTTATTCGACTTATAAATTTCACTTATTAATATTTAAAATTAATTAAATATACGAATTTTAATTAACAGAAATTCTGGGTCGTTACAAACTTCCCCCCTTAAAAGAATTTCGTCCCCGAAATTACCAAGTAAGAAAAGTTACAGAATTTATTAACTTTCCAAAATCCATAGTTAAACTTCTTACAATAACTTTACTAAGTTTTCAAATCGTACTTAGTTATCTTTTCAAACCAAAATAAATTGTTTAACTTCCAATTCCAAATCAAATTTTAGTTTTCACAACCAATTTTTTCTCAAAAATATTCTAACGCCTTAAATTTTCGGAAAAATTCGCCAGAGTCTCCTTTGCGCGGCTCGATCCAAAAAAAATATGACAGTATATATATCACAAATATACATCTCATCAAGTGATGAGGCATTCCGCAGGGAAAAAAGTGTAAAAGTACGATATGTAATCCGAGATATGTACCTTATATATTATTACCGAGCATATACGACTAATATAGCGCGAAAGCGAGCTCCAAATGCGAAGCAAACGCGACCCGCACCTACTAAACACTCAACAAACAGATGAGAAACATGTATATACACAATAGTATCGATATACAACATACAGCAACATAATAACTATATATGCCAACATAGCAAATGCAGTAAAAGCAATATATTCAACCATCAACCAACTAGCATTCAACTAATCCATATCAAATTAATATTCATTCATATTCTCATTAATATTCAATGAATTGGTTTTCAATTTAATCACATTTGATTCATTAACAGTGGATGTTTTTACTAACATTTATTTTCAATTAGTTTATATTCACTAATTCATATTCAAGTTGGTTCACTTCCAAATCAAATTCAATTCTATTTGAGATTCACTTAACTTTCAATTGGATTTCAATTACTTTAGCTTTCAATTTATTAATTCAATTTCATTAATACTTAATGAATTATATACAATCAACTAACTATCATATAACAACCAATGTATATTAATTACAACCAAATTCCTTTGCTTATATTCATTCAATTTGGTTTAACACAATTTAATTAGCTTTAATGAATTACACTTACATCCATTATTTCTTACCAATTTATTTTACATTTAATTGATTCGTTCAATTCAACTGCTAATTCATTTAACCACAAAAGTTGAATTTCATTATATAACTCAAGTTCACATTTATCACTTAACTTTATTAATTTACTTTGATACCAAAATCAACTTCATTCAACATCTCTTAAGTTATAAAACATCACTTGGTTTTACTTAACTTAAATTCCTACTTATAAATCCAATTCAGATTCCCAATTCTGAAGTAAATTTTTATTTAACCTTTACCAAAGTCAAATTTCATCACTTATTCAAACTCATTTTTATTTATTTACAACTCATATTCATAAATATATTCATATAGTTTCACTTTTTATATATATAAGTTTATTTCACAATTGTAAATCACATTAATTATAATTTCAATTCTTATAATTCATTTGCTTATACAGTTATTCTTTTATTTAGATTATTCAAACATCTTTTAATTAACTTATATATATATTCTTACATTTTCAACAACCAAACAATCAACTTATATACATTTTAATAATTCTGAAAAATTATCCCTTTATATATATATATATATAATATAATCAAGGTAAAATTATTTCATTTACCCAGTTTAAAACAATATCGTGTCGGTTTATCTTGTTTAAGAGTTTAGAAACCCCTATCTACGATAGTTAGCTAGACTACGTCAACCGGAATCTATAAACAATCAACCGATAAGTCAACACAATACAAAACAATTTCATATCACTAACAAATACGCGCTCATATCTATTATTACACTCAACTCATTCTAGAATACTACTGACTCTATCTCTAATGAGTAATACCCAACAGAGCCATGGTTGTCGCTTAACCATATGCTCTGATACCAGATGTAAGGAGACGGATCTTCGACCCCCGAACGTCGACATCAATACGTCCACTGTATCAACTGTCAAACAATCGAATGCCGGAAAACCGAATTCTTAGGGTTTAAGAAAGAAGAAGAAGATAGAAGAAGAGAGAAAAGATAGAACAGAACAGAAAGAAAAAACAGAACAATATCAGCATCTCACAATCGCAGTGGAACAACATATAATAAATAAATGAATAACCTTTAAACAAAGAACTATATCAGTTATTACATTACATCACATTACATTACATCATCAGAGTGTACAACAATAAACAACAACAAACAGCGGAAAAGAAATACTATATACCAGTGAATACGCCATGCCATCCAGCCTGCCTCCAGCAACTCCCGAATTCCAGAATATCCTGATAAACTAACTCTAGACTACCCGTGTGGAAATTTGTGGGCACCCAGAGTTTAGGAAGAAAAACAATAAACTCCAAGTCAGTCATGTGACTGGTGTGAGAACTAAAACAGTTTATTCTTTTAAAAACAAACAGAGAAATATTTTAAAATAGATTCGCAATGCTTTTTGAAAATGTAACTACCATAAGACCTCCTACCACACACACAATGCAAACGCAGACTTGGATGAGATTTCTTCTTATGTTGGTCAAAGATGCTTACTACGCAAAATCAAATCAATTTTGATATTATTATTAGTGCATAGTGTAGATCGAAAGTAGAATATAAATCTTAGCCAGCATAGGTACCATTATATTATGCCTACTATAGCTACCATATTAGATGGCAGGTTCTACAACTAAAACCGTACAAGGTTCGTATTGTTTCTTTGGATTTCCAACAAATGGTCAGGCCAAGGAACTTCCCATTGCACCCTGGAAACGCCTCTGGAATGACGTCCCGAGAACCTAACCGGATCTCTGCCAACACAAGGCCGGGTTACCCCTAACTGGGTAACTACTGACACGAATATGCCATCCCCCGATCGTAACCGATCTATATCCGAGGATCCTCGATTTCCAACAACCACAAAGTAATAAGTTTGCAGCAACAACATAGGTTAAGTATCTGGGCTCCATACCATGATACAACCTCTATCTAGAAGGAATGACATACACTAAAGGGGTGCTACCCCCTAATAACCTTGCCGCATCCTTCCTGTTTTGACCATTTCCGGGGTATGAGGTCCGACGAAGTCTCGTCCACAAAGCTACGCTTTATACAAAAGTTGTGCTTTGATTCAACAAATGCTCAACAGCACTTAGCATATCACACTACCAAATTGGGAGTATATTACTAATAACCTTCAACTACATAACCTCTGAGCTCGTACGTCTCAAAGAAGGGTGTTAATGTTAAGAGAATAAATTCTCTGCCACCAACAGATATGTATTTGAAAGAAATCAGCTTTATATCTCAATTTGTAATGTCAGACATGCAATCCATACAAGTCTGTTCCGGGATCGAACAGAACCGAAGGCACTTCCAAAGAAGTCCTTGCAATCCGGATATTCACTAATCACGTCCGTACTTCCCATCACATATGGAATCTCTATACCGGGGCCATTCGGTGCAGAGACATTCGACGGTAATCCTTCCGTTTTCACAAATATCCGGTTTTCAACACCGGTCTTCAAATGCAATCCATAACGACATATCACATATTCGGAATGGGTTATACGACCCCAAGGTCCTTTCCCGGCTAACCCGAATAGTGAGCGCTTATTCAAAAATAAGTGTGGAATTCAAATTCAAGCAAATCACAACAAATACCCATTCAAAGGTAAATATTGATAGTCGATTATTGAACTATCAATGTATATGCACAACATCACCAGATTCCAAATAATTTTCCAAATTATTTATTTTCCAAAAATATCTTTACAAGATATAAAATTTCAATACTTAAAAAATAAATCAATATTTATTTTTAAACAAATTCCCCTTTCTTTTATAAATTCCATAGTGAATTTATATTTCAAAATATGTACTGATATACGGTTTTCAATAGATTTCAAATATTCATTTTCGATTTATCTTTACAAAGATAAATTCTAAAAAATGTTTCATTTCATATTGGAAAAGCATTTCCACACTTACTAATAATAAGTAGTTCACAAATCTATTTATTTTCAACACTTGGAAAATATTCCATATACTTGAATCACAATTAAGTATATATTTTATTCTTTAAGGAAAGTGTTCTTTTAAACACATTTATTTGAGTCAAAACGAATGTTGCATAAAACATCGTTACGACAACTCAAAATCATTAGTATAGGGATTCAAAGTTAAGATAGATATATAAATCCCAATTCTATATAAAACATTTCCTTCCGGAAATCATTTACTATAAAACAGTGTTATAGTCTACCATTTCCTTCTATTTCTCAAAAACGTCTATTTCAACAATGAATGTTGAAGTCTATGGTTTCGAACCTTAACACATTTTAAAACATCGTTAAATCGTTTTAAATTCTATTTAAAATATCACCTCCAAAACATTTTCTTTAACATATCATTCACTATCCAAAAGCGTGAATATACTTCGTTAACCAATTTCATCATTTCTATACATTTTATTTTAAAGGATTATCCATTGTCCAAAATCGTGGATATAACTCCTTTAATAATTTCTACATTTACTTTATCAAATTCAATTGATTTGGATTTATAAAACAAAGTTTAGAAATCCTATTTCTATTTATTTTATAACAACTTCAATTTATAAATATCCTTTATTAACCTATTCAATTTATAACCCAATTTTATACCAAAAGTCCGTATTATAAGTTAAATACTTATAATTTATTTGTTTACAAAATCGTTCTTTTAAACTTCCAAAATTATAAATCTTATAACTTATAAGATTCATTTATTTATCCAAATCTATTCTTTTAATAACTTTACAAATTTTTTTAAATCTTACTACTTATAAATTCCATTTATAACTTCACCATTTATAATTCTATAATTTCATTCACTTATGAAATCCATTTACACTTCATTCTAACATTTATAAAAAAAACTCTTTTATAATTCCAATATTTTAATTTATAAATATCAATTTTATAAATCTTTTATATAAATCAATTTATATTATTATTTTAAAACGTCTTTAAACTCCTTTGTAATTTCATCATTTTGATTTATAAAATAATCAAATTTTATGAATCCTATATTTAAACTTTTTACAATAAATTCAAAAATCCCAATTTAAACTATTTTATAAAATCATTAACCCCATATTTTCAAAAATCAACTTTTAACTATATTTCTCAAAAATCATAATTTTTATAACCTTAAAATTATAACGTTTATTTATTTAAAATGAATCAATTCCAAAAATATTTTATAAACGTATACTTTCAAAAATCACTTTAAAATTCTTTTAAGATTCCAAAATTGGCCCAATGATGCTACACACCAAATAGTCAATCACGACAACAACGACATCGTATATCTATATATGATAATCAACAAATATCAAAATATCCATAATCAAATAAATACTGTTGAGGAATCCAGTTGGATCCCTCCAACCTATTTCCCTGCATCCACAAACATTAGCACAATACCAATTCCGTTTCCAAACGAAATATCGCGGTATATAGGATTTAAAATATTATCCGCTATTATACGGCGCAATAGGGTCTCATCCACTATATAATGCGGGAAAATCAACTCCAAGTACATATATAATACCAATTTCACCGTACTGTGAATTATTCGCGGTATATGTTTTTAATAAATAACCTCCATTTACTAACGGCGTATAATGTCTATTTTAACAATCAATAGATAACAATCATCATTCAAACATACAATCAAATTTTTTAAATCTAACTATTTAAAATTAAAATCGAAACCGATTCGATTGAGTGAGAAGTTCTCACCTTGATTTCAATTTCCAGCGTTTTATTTCGAATAAAATTAAACACGCGTTTAATTTTACCCGAAATTATCACTAACTCCTAACGACTCCAATCCAGTTCCATAGCGTAATGCTAGTCCATACGAACCCAACGCAACTCGTTTCGTCCAAAACGGACCTCGCATCAACAAGTTATGATATTTAGAAGTTAATACAATTTAAATACAATTTAATTTCAGCTTTATTTTTTTTAATTTAACCCTAACTACCCTCATAGCCGTCCATCCTTAACCCTGCAGATCCAAGCTGTCCCACGCAAAAGCTTCTTCCTCTCCCTCCAGTTTTTTTTAACGCACGCGACCTAACCCATTATTGCCGCCGCTAAACCCTACTCGTCGCTCGCACCACGCTCCCCCCGAGATTGATCAAACACCACCAAATCGTAGCCCCCACCGCCGTGAACAACCGCCCCAAGTAGCATCATGCTGGGCTCCCAATCATGCTCGAAAAACGCATACGAAGTTCGGCCCTTTGATCGCTAATTGCCGTTGATTCGTTAACTTGTTTTAGATCATAGCCGTTGGATATGATGTACTCACCACCCTCTACAAGTTTGTAGTTGAACATTTCTTGCATAGATTGATGGATTGAATGATAATAGAGGGAGAAGAAGAGTATTTTTCGGCCATTGGTATATTTACTGGCGGCTGAAGGTTTTTAACCTAGGGTTTGCCTTGTTTTTGCAAAATGGAGATAATAGGGGCCTTTTACAGAAAATATTCCAAAACACTATTCACCCCAAAATTTCCGAACTCCAAATCTCGTGTGGTGACCGACGTTCCTAGGGTTTACCCCACGTTCCGAACACAATGGAACGTGTTTCGGAGGCTAATTCGATCATCTGTGCGAGTTACGGCAATAAACGATCAATTTAAAATTAAATCGGTTAATCAAATTTCTAGGCGTTTTGCCTTGCCCTGGACAAACGGTAAATCCGATTGACACGAAATTTGAAACCATACAATAATATAACATTACGGATCCGATGAATCTAGTTTCGTCAAAATCCAAGACTGTTTGAAAAATGGCTATTTTAACTCGTCAATTAAATATTAAAATATTAAATTTTCACAAATTAACTTTTAATTCGATTTTAAAAGTTCTATAACATCATTCTAACTCCAATATGATATAATAAAATTTTACAAATCATTTTCAATCATATTTAACCCAATTTTCAATTATTTACGTATTTTCAACTATTAAATTATCGATTAAATTATCCAATTTAATCCAATTATTCGAAATAAAATTTATTCGACTTATAAATTTCACTTATTAATATTTAAAATTAATTAAATATACGAATTTTAATTAACAGAAATTCTGGGTCATTACACATTTTGTACGATAAAGTATTATCTCAAACATTATAGCATGTTTAGGACTATGCTGTAGCCAACTGTTGTCATAGCACATTCTACACTATGCATCAACCCCATTTTCATTATTGTTGCATGTTAAGCACTATGTAGCAACTTTCCATCATTGTAGCATGTTTTCACTATGCAGCGTTGTTCACCTATTTTAGCACGTTTCGCAATTGAGTTTCTCATATTGTAGTACATTTTATGCTATGCAACTTGGTCTGTTAATGAATACTTTTGGATGTGAAAAGTTCCATATTTACGTTCATATCTAAAATTCTTTTTGGGTTTGGATATCCATATCTACGAATAGCAAATGAGCATTAGATGCTATCGTATCCATTGACAATTAATAAATCAAAACATATTAATAGAAAATTTTAGTTTAATAAATTTTTTCAGTCCTAATGATTATAAATGTACAGTTATAATAAAATATGATGATATTTTTTTTTTCGAGCACTAATATGTTTGCACGCATAGAATGAAAAATATCATCCTTATAAAACAAAAAATACATATCATTTATTATAAAAAGACACACATGAGATAAATTATCATTTTGATAAGACTAGATGAATAATTTTCAGATGCAGATAACTTCACATCTACATATGTATCTAATTTCTTAGAATATTGGATATTTATCTACATTTTGGATAGGCATCCAGACCAATTTGATATTTTACGGGTATCCACTAACAAACTTATATGCAACGATGGCTATCACTACAGCAGATTAGCACCATGTAGTGATTCTGCCTATTATAGTATGTTACACACTACATAATAGTGTTGTAACAACTCGTACCTTAATGGGCCTGAATTTTGACTAAATTGAAACCCGAGTCCATCGGGGTAAAGATCATTGGTGTAGATAACCTAAAATATAAGTATATCAAAGAGCTATCTACATAAACTCATAGTGGAATAGAAAAATATAATAAAACATGTATACTGACTATACTACCTCGGAAATCAATATTATTCCTTTGATATCTAGTCTCTTTGTCAGGGCCGAGAATGAATGAGAAGACTTCATCATCTGCCGTTTTCATTTTGCACCAGTAGTTTGTCCCTCTAAATTTCTCTTGTGGGTTGTAATGAGAAATGGGTCCGAACTATGTTTTGGTGACTAGTAATTACATACTTTATGCATAAACTAATTTATGTCGATCGATTTCTATCTAGGTGTTATGTCTATTATTCAGGACCTATCCATTTAATTCCATCTACGCGTATGATATGTCCAACCTTCTCCAAGGTGTAACTATATATAATCATTGTACCACTCCAAAGTAAACCTCAACCACTTAATACTTCTTAAATAAGGAGGATGCAGACTCAATGGCATTTAATACCTCAACCCCAAAGCAGGCCCTTGTTAACTTACTCTCTAGTCAACCGACCCTTAGCTATAAAGACTGATGACCCCTAGATATGGCTTTACAATTTAATTTGTCATATTACTAACACGTCTCAAAGTCTCATCTAAGGATTAACTAGCCCATCTCTGATCAATAATTAACTAATTTAACTTTGAAATCTTTGCATATCCCATATAGGTTATACACTAGTAGAAAACAAAATCCATCAGGGCATAATTCATGTCTTTACTAGTGACCGATCGAGAACATTGGTGGTCAAGACCTACATGCCAGTCCTACTACTAAATACTAGTCCAACAATAGCACTATCTTAGCCTACCGACCTTTTATAGCCGAAATCTCATTTAGACTATCCTAATTTATGTCAAGAAAAATACACATTCTATTTACTTAATATCTCTTGTTAGAAATGAAGCAGACCTCATTTCCTTGTTAGGTCCCATCGTAGGTTCTTTAAGACTTCTTATGCAGGAAGGAGGCATGCCTAATAGTCATTTACCATCCAAAAGTAAACCACTTGACATATCTAAAGGTACCAAGTCATTTAATACTTCAAATCCAAGGCGAACGCATGGTATATTTTCTCATACCGATACGCAAACTTATATCCCTGCTATATGAGTCTTATGGTTGAAGATGTCGCATCAGTAGTACATATACACAACTGTTGGTAGCCTCTAGATGAAGGGAAAACTTCTGTTGTGCAGCTCTATTGACGTCGCATCCCAACCCATTCTAAACCAAACAATTATCGTAGGCCTAAATATCGGGCTAGGCCCACTAATTCATGCTCGTCCTAAGCGTATTATTGAGGCTATATTATTTCCTATTGTGAAAATTATACCGCCTCCTATGTTTATTTACTATTATTTAATTCACTTATTCGCTGCAAACCTATTCCAATTCCATATGCTTATTTCCTATATTCCTCACTTCCTTTTATGACCCGTAAATGTCAATTGTCCGTAATAAATGGTCATTATTATTCAAATTGGACAACCACTAATTACATTTATTTATTCGTTCAAATTCAACTTATTAGGCCTATTTTGCTTTCCCATAAATAGCATATTAAATTCTTTAATCAGTCCCATTAAATGCATTTATATCCATATTTAATTCCTCTAACTCCATATTAACTACACATTTACTGCTTACTAAATTTGCAATCATTGCTCATCAAATGCAATCTTTCCTCTTTTCCATTTCAACATCCTAGTCCAATGATTCACTACGCTATTAATAACTAATCATCCTAATTATAACCAATACAAATACGACGTATATTACGCTTTATTCATTGCCTTATGTATTATATATATTTAATTGGTAGGCACGGATATACATGCGTGTGTCTATATATATATATATTCTTATTTCTAACTCATTAATTCCTACGCTTAGGAATTTTAAAATATACACTTATATGTACATTCTATAAAGAACATTCATTCCCGCATTTTAATATATTAGATCTATCCTTTACAAGAAGGATTACCGTCATAACTTCCCATAAATTATCTATAGTGAGACTTTTGCCACGTTTGAAATTACAAGGAATCGTCTCTCTTCTTTATAAAATAGACAGCGCAAACTACGGAGAAAAACATCTGTACTGTACACATCTCTTTCAATTTGATATATTCCTTGTCATTCCAATGTTGCACTTTTTATACATTGTTGTGAAACTAGACTATTCATGGAAATTTATACGAAAATAGATACAACCAAATTGTACCTACAATGTTCTCAATAAATTAAAACATAGAAATTCACATTCCAAATTGAATTAGGGCAATCCAAATTAATACTAACCATTTACAACCTAATTATCATAAATCTGAAATAAAGCCTACAATCTTATCAACGTTCTACTTAACAAAAGTAGGGACTGATTTTCACATTTCCAGATTAGAGTGTTAATACCATTCCATTCCAATTACCTAACTTATAGAATATGTAAGCAGGATTTCAATTGAATACGTTCTTTCTAAGGCTACAACTCAACAAATCATGCATAGATATAATAATTGAATAAAATCAACAACATTAAATACTTATAAGAATTACAAATCTGAGAAGGGATTCGAATTAAGTGGGTGTAGACTTATAATTATAAAATTTACCTTTTTCCACAGTATTGATATACTCCTCCTTTTATTTTCATTTATTTTCTGCCTTTCTCCGATTATATATATAATATTTTTATAATTTTTAGAAATAGTGGAGAGGGAAAATAACAAAGCTCCGCTGCTCTGGTAAAAAACATGAGAAGAAAAGTGAGAACAAGGCTTGTATTTATAGTCGCTTGAATCAATCGCCGTTAGATTTTAATTAATTAAATCAGGTCAGTTAGGCCGCGGTTCAACCCTAGCCGCCACTGGTCTAGCTACTCGATCACTTCCTCCTAAGGGATAGACCGTTAGCGGTCGACCGACCCAAAGAAGGGGTCGACTGGTGGGGTCCATGCGGTTTTATTATTTATTTCCTTTTAAATTCCTATTTATTTATTTTCCTTTTGAAAACTTTAAACACTAATAACGTCTTCGTTTGAACTCTGATCGCAAAACTCCATATATGAAAGTTGCTCAGAAAACCGCCACGAACATAATGGTGCAAATTTCATGGCCAGATTCTAACATTTGCTACAAACTTATTTTTAAGTCTTAATAATTATTTAGTAATTACTATTTATTCTATGGGGTGTTACAAGTGCTTCTCCTATTGCAACATGTTTTACATGATGCAATGATGATGTCCTCTTACTACATCATGTTCCACGCCATGTAATGATCCAAGAGTACAAGAACTTCTTTATTATGTCCTGCACTATGCTATGGTGTTTATAGAAGTCCAAGAAATTCTTTAAGTCAATGTATCATGTTTTGTACTATGTAATGATGTACTAAGAAATCCTAAAGCTCAAGAAACTTTGACTATTCCGCATGTTGTACCATATAGTGGAGTTCAAAGAGATAAGACTTAGGAATCAGAAGAGATTTAGATAATCATTTCTAACCGAAAACCTTAAGACTATCATAGACATATGACATTTATGTCCTAACAGTCTGTGTCATTGACAGAAAATGAACTTTTTGGGGGTTATTTTTTATACACTTTTTTGCATTAAGAAAAATTAAGGAAGGAACTTCCAAATATTACATTAATGATATATACAAAGAGAAAGATGTTTCTTTTAAATTTTAGTCCATGATGACACTAAAAGCACTTGAAAGCAATATTTAAAATAATCCATGCTTAACCCGGGTGGTGATATTAAGGAATCCTCAAGTCTCATCGTGTTTGATACGAAATTGACTATGGAGAAAGTCCCTAAACCAACAAGCAGCTTAAATTGAGCCTCCCATGAAGACATCTCTGAAGTGCACATCGAGCCTAAGCGCTCCAGCCAATTTTGACACTAAGAATCAACCACTCGAGCCCGACCCCCAATACTTCAAAATATCATCCCAAATTAAATGCCACTTGAACTTTAGCTCCTCATCGTGAATATGTTGAAGCACTTAACCCAATCTCCAACTGTGCAGAATTCAAAACTCCATTATGCAATAGCTCGAAGCATGGCTCTCCATCTGTGATTAGTCAAAATTGGACATCTAACTCAATCAAATTTCACCCTGGTCAAATTTTGCATATTTTGGCTCACGGTCAATTTTTTTGTATTTTGGCTCTAAATAATCCTAATTCATAAATATTGATACATTTCCAACTTTTTTCACCAACTTGAAAAAATAATAAATAAACAAACACTTAAAGAAGAAAGAGGGACTCTTCCGGACCTCTTCTAAACTCCATTTTTCCAAGAAGCCATTATTCATTGGATAGTTCCATTATTTCTCCAATTTCTCCATCAAAAATCCAAGAAGAATGACTATAAAAGAAAACAAATTTAATCAGCAGAGAAGTAAAAAAAGAAGTGGGTTTATCTTTTTTTATAACTGAATCATTATAAAAATCTTGTCTCTTTACTTTTGGTACTTCTTTTCTTTTCCCCTTTTACTATTTTTATTTTATTTATGTTAGATATGTTTCCATTTAGAATTAGTTCACCGTTGCGATTACAAAAATATAGTTAGATTATTTAGCAAAACTATATTTTTAATTAAATCTGCATGGCCGAAAATCCACACATCAACATGATATTTGCACCAATTTTTTATGCTAGCAGTTTTTATCATTATTTAAGTCAACACTCTTTTAACGATAGACTGGGTAATTATCAATACATATGAAATTCGAAGTGGAAAAATAATTGTTTGGTTAATTATCAATACATATAAAATTCAAAAAGGCAAAATCTATTTGAACCTCTAAACGTATTAAGCTTCCCCTCTTAATTTCAAAAAATATAAATGGACAAAATGCTTTTTGTTAAACTTTTTTACATCACCTTCTCATTCTTCATCTTGCAATTGCTTCTTCATTCTCTTTGTTGTTCTTATCTCAATATCTTCCTTCAACTTTTCTCCCTTTAGCTCTCATTGCTTCAACCACCTCTCACCATCCATCCTCCCAACTCCATCGAAGACCTTCTCTTTACCACTCACCCACCATCCGATCCATCCTTTTCTTGGTCATGTCCATCCCTTCATCCTACTCAGCCCATCGAGTCTTGTCTATCCTCCCCTTCAGTCCCCTTGCCTCTTCCTACTCCTCTAAGGCCAACTGACCCTACTTTATCTTATGTTTCTCCTCCACTCTCATCCTCCCCATCTACCTAATTTCCTCCTTCATAGATTCGTTCCCCAATTTCCTTCCTATTCTGATCACGTCCATCCATCAAGTTTCCATAATCTTGGTAAAGAAACTCTCCACTTTTTGGAAGGTTTACAAGCTAAAGTGAAATTATGTGAGGTAACCTATAACACTTCGTAATTTTATGTAATTAAATAATTATATAAAAAGGGTAAAGTAGTAATTTTATTTAAAGAGCAAAATAGTAAACTATTATAAGAGATGAAATTAGATCTCGGGGGGACCTATCCCATTTTATTCAAAATGCCGTTTCCATTTAGAAAACATTTATAACATGTTAAATTTGACAAGTCAGACCAAAAAATGGACTAAGTTAGTAACGATGGCATTTTCACAATATATTGATTTCGAAATTTTGGCCTAAATACTATTGTTTTTTGCCTATAAATAGATCCTTAAGTCTATCTCTTTTTCCTAAAAATCTAGCCTTCATTCAGAAAACCATAATCCCTAAATCATCACAACTTCTATAAATTAAACACAAATTAAACCAGTTGACATATGAAACCGGTCAATGCAAAGAGAGCTAGGCAAAGAAATTAAAGCTATCATGAAATTTTTTAAAGGTGGGGAAATTTTGGACAGCTAAGGAGAAGGAATATCCACATCAAATTAGAGAGGATACACACCTAATCGGTAATTGGGATTCTTCCTATTTGAATATATACTGATAAGGCGTTGCAATTCACCCCTTGTTGTCTTAAATCAAATTATGAATGATGAATTTGAAAAGTAATTCATGATTAGGATGCAATATTCCAAAAATATTTAATTAAAAGGGTATTTTTTATTATTATAACTAGATAAGGGTTATTCTCTCCTAAATTAATAAGTGTAAAACATAAAAGTGCTCCAAATTCAGTATATTGTGTAACAAAATTATAGTTCTTGCCAACATGAATCAACTTATACTGTTCATTCACCTATTGGGTTAGTGGATTGATTAAAAAATGTTTTGGAAGATTCGATAAACTTGGACCATCTGATTCGGTTCAATGTGAAATAACGACGATGGCATGATCAAAGGGCATGGGCATGTAGGTGGAGTCAAGCATATCCTCACCAGTCTCTAATCACCTTAAAATGAGGTATGGTGGCATTGATCTAGAGTGGAACTCTATGGCAATAGTTTTCAAGGAGGCAGTGGAGGCGGCGTATCAGGTATGGTCCAGTAGCAGCATAACGAGGGGACCAATGTTGGTGCCGAATATGTGGCTGGACATTTTTGGCGAAGATGACGGTGAACTAAAGGGGGTGCTTGAACCAATATCGAGCAAAACGAATCATAATAGCTAGTGAAAGGAGATAGTGAAATATATGTTAAATAAATTATGAAAATGCCACTATATTTCAAATGTTTATAATTCTCATATACCAGATCTATTCATGCATGGCTCATGGCATCGTGATCGTGGAAAGACGAGAAATAGTTTGGTATGTTACTTGTTGTGTTCTAAGATACTTTAGAAAAGTACCGTGTATTGGTAGATTCCTTATATATTCACCTAACAAGTTCCATTTTGGTGTTTTGGTACACTTCGGAGGAAATTTTTTCTTAGTGGTACTCATAACACGTTGCAATAATAGGTTGGGACTTGACCTCAATAGTGATCTGCAAATGGTTTGGTGATAGCATGTTTAGGCTTGACCTCAACAGTGAGTCGCATACGATTTGGCCATAATGTATTAGGGCTTGACCTAAAAAGTGAGTCGCCTACGGTTTAGCGATAACGGATTGGGACTTGACCTCAATAGTGAGTCTGAAACACCCCATACGCCTTAATATGCCCAAAAGACACATTAAAAGGCGCGGTGCATTGTAGGTATAACTGAAACTAACATAGATTAAGATTCACAAGACAAAAATAGGTAAAAACAACGAAAACTAAAATAATAACTTATTCAAAACAAAACGTTCATAATTGCTTCATAAACCAAATAAGTCAAATACCAAATACAATATACATGTCTCAAAACCCAATATGTCTCATGAAATAAAAACTCGTAGTCTCAATAAAAATCAGAGTATAAATATCCCTCTTAAGTTCCATTACAAAGAAAGAAAAACGGAAATAAAAGTAGGGAAATGCATAGTAGAATCTTCTCCAACAAACCTTCAAGCACTACAATCTACTGCCCTCTCCCTTGATTGCCTATGGGGAAAAAAGGAGAAAATAGAGGAGTGGGTCAAACTAAAAGTCTGGAGAATGATAGTAATTACTAGAACTCTTAAACAAAGTAAAGGTAATTGACTTTACAACAGTTCTAGTATACAAAAAGAAACCAAGGAAATAGAAAGAAAGATAAAGTGGAAAATAAATACGATTTAACCATTGCTTAATTAATCCGATTAGGTAATTTTAATCGTTTGCACTTGTTTTAGATAATTTCTCTCATTAGGCTGAATTCCTAATCCAACTTTAATAAGGCTAAAGTCCTAATTCTACCCTTTGATCGGCCTTCTACTAATGTGTCCACTGTAGATCAGACCCTATTGTCCCTAAACAAAAGACACCATTGTCTATAGAAGACACCTACCAAGCGTTTTGGAACTCAATATCGACTTATCTCCCTTAATCGATGTCGCACGCTCGGTCGTCATTAATTTGCACTATCTGTTGCTCCCTCTTTTGACCTTTTATTTATCCTAGATAGCATAAGCATGCCCTCATCGCACTTTAGGCTATTGTGAGACACCCTATAGAAAATAGGGAATGCTGTTTGGTACTGGTCCCTGTCAAACAAAATCTAGCTGCGTCCCTTGTCCAAATCCCCATGACTTAGTCTTTTAATTACTGACCTATTATCTACCCTAAACAGCATAAGCGTGTCCCAAGGGAAATGCTGCCAGTACAGATCTTACTTTTTAACTCTTGACCACTTATCTACCCTAAGCAACATAAGAGGAATGCTGCCGGTACGGATCCTACTTTTTGATTATCGATCACTTATCTACCCTAAACAACATAAGGGGAATGCTGCCGGTACGGATCCTACTTTTTAATTATTGATCACTTATCTACCCTAAACAGCATAAGGGGAATGCTGCCGATACATATCCTACCTTTTAACTTTTGACCACTTATTTACCCCAAACAACATAAGGGGAATGCTGCCGGTACGAATCCTACTTTTTAATTATTGATCGCTTATCTACTCTAAATAACATAAGGGGAACGCTGCCGGTACGGATCTTTCTTCTGTCTTTGCTTATTAACTTAGTATAAGTCTTCTAAATAAGCCTTTACTGATATCCTTACTATATTTTCTTATTAACTTATTCTAAGTATTAAAATAAGCCTCTTTCCTGTTCTGTTCATTATTATAACCTACGTTATAATTGTGCTTATTAACTTAACCCAAGGCCTAAATGTAAAAATAAGCTTCTTTCATCATTTACTCTTTTAAGTTATAATAACAAGTTATAACTAGGCCAATATCTTTATTCAGTCCAAGCCCAATTTTTATATCATAATTAGGCTTGTAATTATCTCAATTTTAGTCCAATTCCATTTTATTAAGGACTTACATTTTACATCTTATTTTCCGTAATTTCAGTATTCTTATTATTTAACCAAATTCTCATTTAATCTATTCTAATCCATTTGCGAAGAGAGAGGAGAAATAGAAGAAAACCGACAATTACAGAAGAAAATCCAAAACGTAGAAAAAGATGTAAATAAAGCATAAGTAACAGTAAATAAATTTAAATACTGTAAAAAAACTGTAAATAGATGGAAAAGCTATAATTGACAGTAATAAACTACATATAACTGAAAAGAATAGCTAAAAAGAAATAGACTGGAAATAATTCTACAATTGTAAATAAACTGCTAAAAAGGTTAATCCAAAATCATAGTAAAACTACAACTATTGGAAATCCTATTATTTTAAAATACTTAAAAATCTAAAATAATTATAATCACTCACATATGCTCCTTAGCTCTTCCTCTAGGCTTCACAGATCCACTTGAGGTTGTTAAATATTTTTATTAAAAAGATTCTCTCCTTGGAAAATCATTCCTTTTAAGGTCCTTCCTGAAGAGGCGAACCCAAATGGAGAAAATTTAGAATGAGGAAACGAGCTAGGCCTAGGGTCTTATTTATAGTGGTGTTAGTGAATCTCAGACCGTTGGATTTGGAGATTGAACAGGATGCAACCACGTCATATGCTGAATAGGTGCCATCTGGTGGAAATACAGAAGGACCGGATGGAACAACAGAATGCAAAATGATGTGTTCGCTAGCTACTAGAACGAAGGAATGAATCCTTCGTTCATTCACTTGAGTAGCGAAGGAATGAATCTTTCGTTCATTCACTTAAGGTGGGTCAACCTCAGGGTCAACTGCCCTCTATGCCAGGTCGATCGGCCGATCAACCTAGTTAGTGGGACGGTCGACCTCTAGGTCAACCTCCCCATATTTTTTTCTTTCGATTCTTGTTTATTTTGTATCTTGGTCATAATAGCTCGGATTTTGACGTTCTATATATGGAAATTGATCATAAATTACCACAGACACAATGGTGCAACTTCCGTGGCTCAATTCTGATAATTTCACAAAGTTATTTTACCATTTAATTAATTAACGAATTAATTATTATGGACTAAATTTCGAGTTTTTACAGAGTCGCATATAGTTTGGCGATAACGGGTTGAGCCTTGACCTCAATAGTGAGTTGCGTATGGTTCGACGATAACATGTTGAGGCTTGTCCATGATAGTGAGTCGCATACGATTTGGTGATAGCAGGTTGGAACTAGTTTCCAATATAGTGGCATATGATAGGCGTTACCATGCACTTCGGAGTGAATTCATTCCTGGCGGTACTTATAAAGTACGGTGATGATGAGTTAGGGCTTTACCCCAATAGTGCAGTGTACAATGGCGCATGGGTTGTAGTTTTATTTTGATTGGGACACCCACAATTTTGGATTTCTATGATGGGAGTGTGAACCTCGATAGGGACACACTCGATGCTTTAATAGGGCATCAACTATCATTGCAGCGAAACATTAGCACACTAGGTCGTTATTATACCCATAGTATTATATCTTGTTTAACTGACTTATTGGGTGCATGTGACATATGTTAAGGTATGATTTTCGAGCATGAGTGTTGTTTTACTAGTCTATTAATATTATACGGTTGTGTTTCGCTCACCAGATTTATGTCTGAACCCCTCTATCTTTTTCAGCTTTTTGTTTTACTCTAATAGGTAGACAAAGAGGACTAGCGATGATTCTTGAGAAGGGATGGTGCAATGAAGATGTGCATTTATTTATCTACTAGTTATCCACTATTTATTTATTTGATATTTCCCAAACAATCAGAATATTTCTTTTTCAATGTTTAGAGAAATTTCATGACTAATGACCATTAATTACAGCTCATCTTGTTCATATAGGATTATGATATTCTTCAGTATTATATTTATTCCTTTCGCTATTAGTTTCAGAAGATGTTGATTTTCTTAGATAGTTCCATGAATTGTTTTCTATTTTACTTCAAATGATCCATCATCAATGGCATCTACGACATCACTGCCACTTTTAGGTGCGAATTAAGGGATCATGGATGGTGGGTTATTACATTTGGTATTAGAGCATAGGTTAAGTGATTCCAACTTAATATATACCTATGTGTATGCGGGTGCACATATGTAAGTATGTATAGGTATGTATGTATATTCACCACACCATATATATTTTGACTCGTAGATGTATTATTGGCTTGTCCCTTGTACAGGTAATAATTAATAGTTAAATAAATGTTAAGATTATAATAGTTTGGGGTGAAAAATAAATCAATCGCATTTATTGTAATTTAATCCATAAAGAATTGCTAATAAGGTTGTAGCAACCAGTGAATTTGACGCTTTTAATATTAAATTAATTAATGTGATGACCCACTATTTTTAACATCTAAAAATAACTATAAACGCCAATAGATACACTTGCAACTAATTTCAAAAGTCAAAGACAGTGTACCTTGAGTATATAAAGTTAAAATTTCTAAGATAATGAATAAAAAGAGAAACCTCAGAGCGAAATTTAAACATTAGCATACACACACACATACAATCTCATATCAATAATTAAACATTACACAAATCCAGTATACCATACATATGCTTCCAATACTTCAATTATTAAAATAGCAATAACAAAATTTTGATGCAAAAGATATACCAATCTATTCTATGGATACGACCCCTTACGGACCCTTTGCTCCTTTTATTGTTTTCACCTACAAAATTACAAGTACACATGTACATAGAATAAAGGAAAAATGTGTTAACTATGTTTGGACTATGCCTAATCCTATACACTACGGTCATATGCTCGATAGTTATTGCATAGGAAAAGACTGCTTGCATATACCTTTTGGGGATCAAGCCCACACAGTTCTATTTCCTAATCTTCTCCTGCATCTAAATAGTCAATAGCACATAACAATAATAGCATCCACACAATCATCGTAACCAATTAAACCAACGCAAACATTGCAACCACTGCAAACCATTACAACTAATGTAACCAATAGTAATGACAGAAGCAGAAAATAATACCCATACTTGTCTATCATAACAAATCATCATACGGGGAAACAACAAAAGAAAAACATAGCCATCAAACACGAACAACATTCAATGTCAACCCAAATCATCAAATAAGGAAACAACATAAATATTCTTACATGCATTATGATTATCAACTATAATAATACACCGCCAATGTAAGTATAAATCATCTAGCATATACCAACCACTCCATAATAGTAATGCAACATTCACCATCAAATAACCATAATTAACTGCCTATCATCTAGCAGCAATAATGGTAAAATATAATATACTCATCCAATCGCGATACCATCATCAGCATCAAACATATGTGATAATTATAATTGATGAATGATCACACACTTTATATCCATCAAAATAATATACATACAAACATTATCCTCTTAAGTATAAAATTATTTCATTATTAATTATTATAAAATGTTCATTTATTTATTGCATCTTCAAGCAATCGTACTTCATTACTTCTGAAATCCTTTATTGTACTTCATTTCTTCAAATACCTCAAAACATCATATTTTAGTTCAAAAATAATAACCTTCATTAAATTGCTTTTTTCAAAACGATAGTATTATTATTTTACATCAAAATAATAATATACATTAAAACCTCTTTAATACTTTTCAAAATCGATTTGTTACTATTTTTTCCAAAATTTCAACACTTTATTCTAAATCACAAACTCCTTTTTATTTCTATTTATCCCAAAATAGTAATAATTTAACCCAAAGCACTCTTTTGGAAATACATATTTAACATTATTATTGTTATTTAAAAATATTGTGTTTTATTACTCAAATAATTATATTTTTTTTGATAAACACTTCAAAATACATTGTATTGTCATTTACTTAAAACATCATAATTTCCCTAAAGACTATGTTATTATTTATAATACCTCACTTCATTGAATAATAATAATATAATAAGCATTTAAAATTTAGTTTAAAATATATTTCCATTATTATTTATGAATTTCCCCAAAAATTCATAAATAACAACCTTATCAAATTTCTTCCATTAATTTCATTTTATTTCATTCAACCATGGTTATTTACAATAAATAATCTCATCTATCGTTTATTTATCTTATTTTCCTTTATTACATAATTTCCTGCATTCTATTTTAATTAATTATAATTAGATTATGAATCCATAATTAGATTATGAATCCATAATTAATTGCAATCAAAAATCCAATAATACAATAGTCAACAAAAAATAGTCAACCTAAGGCATAACATATCCATAACATCCAAACGATCACCAATATCTCACAACACATATGGATAATTATGTTTCTTCATTAAAAGATATCCGACGTATAATTTAAAAATTATTTAATTAAATTAAATTGTTCATACTAATGTACTTTTGCCAGTAGCCTCCAATCTTAGCTTCCCCAACATCAACCGTCCATAATTCTGCCACGAATCTAATGGAAGAAACCGTACATGAATCAAAGTTCGTATACAAAAGATATTTACATTATAAAATTTTGATAATTTAATAATATAATATAACTCAAGGGAAATTTAGTAATTTCATTATCCCACCATTCTTTGTCCTAAATGCGTACAGCCAACCTGCCTTCACCATCGTATGCTGGATGCTGCTCACCAAATGCCACCGCGACCTTTCATGGCCATGCCCTGACCACGATGCATCGCCACCTCCATACCCTCAGCCGTCGCCACCTAAAATCTGAACCCTAATTGAATTATTCAAGATAGCCTGACCACTACTGACATAATCGATCACCATAGATCACTACAAACCTCCCCCTACTATCATATGGAACCAGCCATCAACCTTCTTGTAGTCGTTTCGTCGTTATACATATCAATGACTATGGTTTCTCCAACAGTTCCAAGACTTCCAGAGCACTTCCAAACTATACACAATCAAAGCTTGAGAAAAAAAAACTTCACCGTTGTGTTCGTATCATCGCGGCGTAGTGCATGACATATCATAAGGCATACTTCTGAGTTGATTTGTCATTTGCCCTATTTTATGTTTTATAATTAGTGAAGATAATTAGAGATAATCTCCATTAGAAGAGGATTATAGAGGATTACGGGAATTGGATAGAAATATGGAGATAGAGGTGATGGTTATGGTTTCGTAGTCTCACTTATATAGTCTTTAGACTGGGTTATGGGCTATGTATCCAATTTGGTCCAAAACAGCTACAAACGCTGTTTAAATACGTTAAAACTTCTATTTTGCAAACTGTGACTCTAAATATAATAAAATTTTATATCAAGTTGGTTATCTCGGAATGACCTTCGCTATGGTTATAAATGCGACTCCCAATTCACTATTTTATTAAAAATTCACTTTTAATCAATTTAATATTAAAAGCGTTAAATTCACAGGTGTTACATTGTTCCTCCTTAAAAGAATTATATCCTCATCATTCCCTAAATACAGCCATCAAGAAAATTAATAAATCAGCCAATTTAATCACAAAATATGGGGAAATAAATAAATTTTAGATTAATTACACAAGTTAATTACTTATGAAGTAGTATATGACAAACATATAATATTACTATGATGCAATCAAATTCATCCATTAACCAAACTTTAATTTCTATCCAAAATATTATAATGCATACATTTTCTCAGTCATACAATTCAAATTGTAGTATGTAAAGTAACACTTCATTAATAAGAGTGAAACAATATCAATCATAGATTAATTCATCTCATGCATTTCAATGATTCAACTATAATCGAATATGATTAAACTCTACACAAAACATATATTAATCCAAATATGCATATGCCAATAAATTAACACAAATTAATTGTAACAACCCGTTGTTGAGCAACAATTAATTAAAAATTAATAATATTAATTTAATTAATTTTAAATATCAATTGAGAATGATTTTGAATTCGTATGAAGATATTGAGATTTAACAATAAAGTATTTTATGGAAAAATGGGAATTTGATGATAAATCATTTTGTGATAAATATATTAAAGTTGAGAATTATTAATAAATGAAGAATTTGATTAATTTGAGAAATGTTGATATTTTAAGGCTAAAATGATTTTAAATATATTAAAAATGATTGTAATGTTTTTTATAAATATAGCAATGATAATAAATAAAACTTCAAGTTTATTTTATAAAAAAAGAATTTTAATCTATACGAATAAGAAATTTTTGAATTTTTTTTAGTAAAGGTATTCAAATGTAATTAGGCAGTTTAACGAAGATGATTTAAAAGATGGAAATAATATTTTATAGAATCATATAATGGATGAATAGTATGGATTTAAAAAGAAATAATTTTAAGTGCAAAGTTAATAATTTTGGAATAATAAAGGAATTTGTATTAAAGTGGGCAAAAATTGGAGTTTTGATATAATTAATTAAAACAATAGAATTCATGGAAAATAAACTCTATAAAATTTCATAATGTTATATAAATACTTAAGTGATGAAAATATAATTTTCATATGGGAGTTGATATTGATTTGTGTTTAACTAAAAAATTATAGAAGTGAAAATAAGAGAAGGAAATAAATGGAAATGGGTTAGAATTCGTGTATAGCTCAAATCCATTTATTTACTTCTAGACCTTTCTTGGCTTTAGAATTATCTCCCTTGCTCATGAAACCACTCACTTCAAGTCCTCCTTTATTTTTATTCCCTTCTTCCCGGATTTTTTTATTCCTAACTCCTTTTCCTTTTCTTTTAAAAATTCAAAATAAATAGAAATAAAATTGTGAAAATTAAACACATGCTTCTCAACATGCTACTACACTTCCTAGCATAAACAAGTTGGATTTTTGTAGCCTCACGGAGTGGATTTTGGCATTTACAGCAAAGAAGAAGAGGAAAAGCTGTTAGGTGAGTTATCTTGCTCCCAAACCTATGTCTAAATTGATTCTTTATATATGAATTATTGTTTGTAAGCTTGAATCATGTATGTGCATTAAATTTGGGTTAAATGCAGTGATATATTGGGTAGGAGGAGGTCATAGATCGATCAAATGATCGATTCTAGCATCGGAATGCGCGACCGATCGACTGCTAGCAATCGGCCGGTGGTGTCAACGGTCGCACAAACCAATGCAAGTTTAGAAAAGAATATATATATATATATAAATGTCAATAGAGAGTACGTTTTATATTTAATTATTTTAAGAAGATATTGTATAAATTTGGTATTAATTATATTATTAAATATTGTCTTTAAATTAGATTTTGAGTTTAATAATTATTTAAAATCTTTTGAAACTTTTAGAGAAGTATGAAGTGAATTCTAGTTAATATTTTATGGATTTCAATGTATATTTCATGAATTTGAATATACCTAAAGTATTCGAAAATATATTTATGGTTTTGAAATGAGAAAATTTGTTTTGGATATTGTAAATTTATTTAAAAATCATATCTAATTATGGAAAATTCTAAAAGGAATATTATGTATTATATTTGGTTTTATAAGTTATTTCTAAGGATTTAAAAATAGAGAAATGGATTTTCATAGCTAATTATAAATATTTATATTCTATTTGATTTATAAAAGGTGGAAAAATTAAATATTTTATCCATGTAAAAATTTGTAAATGATTTTTATTAACCATAGATATGTTTTTTATAAATGAATATATTATGTTTCTTTCTAATATACGTATGTAGGTGTTATGGTTGTGCCAATTCTGTGTATCGAGAAATTTGAATAAAAAGTTAGTATTATCGTTTGGGATAGGACATTGGGTAGTATTTCTTTGATTATTCTTTGGACTTGTTATATTGAATCTTATTGCGTTGAATAATAGGCTAGTGCAGTCTATGAACTGAGAATGATTGAGTAACACTCGTGGTATGGGATGCCTAAGCTGATACTTGTTCGATTACTTTCTATAAGTAGATGTCACTTGATAGGGTTATGTCTACAGGAAATTCACGGTGATGCGAACTGAGAGTGAGCAGGATAAGAGCCATATGAGTGTCTATTTATTATGTATACTCTTATTATATATCGTAGAGTAAACTAGATTGGCAAGTATCCAACCTATCGGCCTGATTGCAGGGTTGCTCCTTGAATCCATGAAAAACCTTTGATGTATATATGGCTGACAGCCACTACCCCGTGTCACTTAGGCTAGAAATCAGTTACCATTAAGGGACTTATAGAGTCATGACCATTGCATAGCGTAGTCATGCATTTGATCGATATTGGGTCACAATGGGCATCGAGGTAACCGATCACTATAGAAGTAGCGTTGAGAGCTCGTGAGGAAGGCTCTTGGAGCAGGTTGAGAGATGTCAGTCTCTCATCTGGTTATTATTGTTATAGACACTTCTTATTCACCTACATGAGATTGTTATAGATGCGGCTGAGAGCTGTTCGGATCATTTATTGAGACTGATGTCGATATAACTATTACGTAGCTAAGAGCCTATCCGACTAAAAGTCTATTTGATTATATACGATACTGAGAGTAGTAGATAGTAGAGGTCTGAGAGACCATATGATTATATTATTAGATGAGAGATAAGTGGATTACAATGAGGCCATAAGTCCACATGATCCTAACGTGGTTATAGTTCTCCTTGATTGTTCATTGGACTGTATGTCCATGTAGTTGTGTACCCAATACACATTAATTATATTGCTATCGAGGATAGTAGAGATGCTAAGAGCATGGAGTTTGACCCTGTACTTATCTTTTATGGTTATCTAAGAGACGACCTTTGTTACCGAAGGTATGCCATATTTGTATTCTTATTTGGTTGATTTGGATGATTAGTTGTGTGTGTTTTTATATGTGTTGATTACGACGGACCCCGGGTATGTTAACTTCATGATTATTTGAGAGATAATCTTGGTCATTGATAAGAGCAAGTACTATGCAGTTTGTGATTTCGTATATTGGATGATATTTAGATACATGGATTATTTCACCTACTTAACACTATTTATCTGTTATAGTTTGATTTTTCCTTCTATATGGGTGATAACGCTTATACATGTTCTGTAATGTGTTTCTACATAGATTCATCCCTATATCATTTGATGATTCAATTGACGTATTATGTTATTATTGAGATATATTGACACCGTCAATTTACACATAGTCTAACCCATGTGTTATTTGTATAATGGTCGAGTTAGTTCGAGACATTTCAGGTTCATGGACAAGATGACCAGTTTATGGATGTTAGGCATAGATGGAGGATGGAGGTTTATATTGTATATCATTGCGTATTATAAATTCTTATGTATTTTCATGACATTGTGTTGTATATTGGACTTATATTGTATTTGTTTTGAGTTAGTAGGATTTTGATCCATTTTGTGTCCCATATGATTTGTATACATATTCCCATTATATATTATCACTGTGTTATTGACTATGCATTCTCTTTATTATTTCTTGTAGATTGTAGTATTGTTCTATCCTGGAAACGCACGTGTTTATTGCTTTGTGCCGATATTGTATATTGTGACGTATATTGAATTGTTTATGATTTTTGGAATACATAGTGTTGTTAGTCTAAGGGAATATTCACATATGACAGTCCAATATCGCCTCACTCTTCGTATTATCTTACAGTATTGCTTAGTAATAATCTTGGATAGTATGGGTACAGAGGTAGGGTGTTACAGTTGGTATCAAAGCAGGTTCAGAATAATACATTATGCATATGAGACATGAGTCATGGCCTTAGATGAGACTAGAGTCCTTGTCCTACTGGGTGTGTTGGATAGTTACCCTATAATAAGGGATAATAGGAGTGTGTGTGTATTTCTTAGTATATGATGATTACAGGGATAACCATCAAGGAACGTATTTGTATTTTTTTATATATAATATTTTACTACTACATGTTATGTATGAACTATAAAATAATTAAACTACGGTGTCTTGGTATAAATATTGTAGTATGATCCTTTAGTAATTAGAGTGCACAGGGAAAACGAATAGATTATGTTCTGCCGAGCACATTAGATGTTTGTTTATATCAATGCTTGATTAGTCTATGATTACTTGTATTAAATTTGTAATTATTGATATTATGACTTTGTGGTGCTTTCCGTAGTGAAGTTACTACTAGGAACTTTGGAAATTGTATTTTAATAACATGACATTTTATATATATATACATTATTGATTAAATTTTTTAAAAGTAATTTAAAAAAAATTAATGCTTGCTTGATGTTGTGTGATGTTTGGATTGTTGGAGTGATTATTTTTTTCAATATGTTCGAAAAAGGGATTTAGAAAATATGTCAATACATGCAAGCTTATAATTTTAATTCATATATACGTAGCATTAGAAAATATTTTTAGGCAAGTTGGAAAAACATTAAGTTAGAGATCTTTTGATAAAGTATATGTTTATATAAGTTGCATTTGATTCAGTTTTATTATAAGTAAATGATTCGTTTATAAATTTTGGTTTTTACATAGGGTATACAAGTAAAATATTTGAAATTTTTCTGCAATGGATTGGTGTTAATCTGTTCGTTGAGTGCTTTAAGAAAAATGGTCGATGCGTCTGGCCAACGTTATCGATTAGGATTTCTAAATACTCGAACGAGACATTGGAGCATAATATTTTGGAAAAGAATTAAATATTCAGTAAAGATTTCAATGTTTCGTAAATAATTTAAATGTTTGTAAGGATTAAAATATTTTGAATAACACTAAATATAATGTTTGGGAAAAAAATTATTTTAAAAGGTTGATATTTTAAGGAAAATATTTGTATTTTTTTGGAAAAGTTTGTTTGGAAACAAAGTAGAAATTTTTGAAGCAGTAAATATATATTAATTAGATAAAATGTATACAGTGGTTTGATATGAAAGTATATTAGGGAAGATGTTTTGATAAATGTTCTAATACGAGACATTATTTATTATTTTGGTATAATAATGAATTGTTTTGATATTAGTAAATACATTTTGTAGTCGTAGATATTTTAAGCGATGATTGTAGTCATAGGACTTTTGTCGATAGTTGTGGTCACTGACGAGGTAGTGTTCATCACATGATCAACATTGCACCATTTTGGCAAACATAGTCACAAAGAAATTAATGGCAAGGTAACGTCATTGTATTTCTTTAAGTATTTGTAAATGTGTAATGTATATGTATGTCGATATAATTGAGTGAATGATGTTTTTAAATGTTGGTGTGTAATTGGAGTGACTTACATGGATGTTGAATCATAAATGTGTTCATAATTAATGAGAAATAGAATTTACATATTTACATGTTTCAAATTTAAAAAAAAGAATGGATTCATCCTTTATTTATATTTGGAATAAATGATTGATTTTGTCCACTATAATTGTTTGGAAGTAAGAAATGTTTTAGAAAAATATGGATTTTATGAGCTTTGAAACATGAATTATTTAAAGATGTTGTATTGTTGTAATTGATAAGTGCTAATAAATATTTTTCATTAAGGTGGTATATAATGTGATTATTAGAATAAGTTCTAAAAATGATTATTTTTACATAAGGTCATACATATAAAATTTAAAATGAAGTTGGAAAATGGAATGTTTTGTTTTAAAGAAAAGAAGACCTAATTTTGTTTTATATATATTGTCTTTTACTGGTATTTGAAGTTAACTTAATTCTCAACTTCAAAATGGAAATATTAAAATGAAAATTTAATTTAGAAATAATAAATTACAATGATTAGATTTTTAATGAATTTCTTTTGAATGGTAAAAGAAGTTTTTGAAGAATAAACCTTTTGAGAAAAATTACTTTGGAAGATTGTAAATCTCATAATATTTAATAAAAATATTCAATGGAGGGCATTTTTGATAAAAAATATAGTTCTCAATTTTTGAAGAGATAACTTTGTAAATAGGTTTTGAGGCCCTCTATGGTAATTATATTTGGGAAAAAAATTTCAATAAGAAGTTAAACACTATGAAATTTTGTTATTTTATTTGCAAGGGTGTTTGATTTAAAAATATATGAAAATATTTGGATAAGCAAGTTTTCACTATCGTAAATAAAAGATATTTAAAGAAGAATTTCGATCTTGATATAATCAAGTTGATTAGGTTCAATTACCAAGCCTAAGCCAAGTACAAACTTCCGCAAGTGAGAGACATGAAACACATTATGCATGCCCGCCACCTTCTGAGGTAAGTCAACTCTGTAAGTCAGATTCCCAGTTCAGTCAAGTATCGAAAAAGGACCAACGAATCCTAGCGCCAACTTCCCCTTAGTACCAAATCGAATAACATTCTTTAGCAGAGAGATCTTGACAAACACCATATCACCGACAGAGAAATCTAAGTCATGTCTTCTCCTATCAACGTAGCTCTTCTTTTCTATCCTCAACAACTTTCATTCATTGTTGAATCATCTCGATCTTCTTCGAAGTCTTTTTAATCATATCTGGCCCAAGTATCAGTTTTTATTGGCTTCCCACCAACATGAAGGGGCATTACATGGTCGACCAAATAACGCCTCAAATGGTGTCATACCAATGTTGGATTGATAATTGTTGTTGTATGCGAACTCTACTAAGTGCAAATGATCGTCCCTACGAGCCACCAAAATCGAGAATGCAAGCTCATAAGAGATCCTCCAAGATATAATTCACCCTCTTAGTCTGCCCATCAATTTGTAGGTGATAAGCTATATTAAGAGGCAGCTTCGTCCCTAATGCCCCTTGTAAGCTCTTTTAAATCCCATTAGTGAACAAAGGGTGTCGGTCGCTCATAATGCCCTTTGGCACAACATGGAATCGCACAACCTACTTCACATATAACTCAGCCAATTTGGATGTCGTCCTACTAGACTTTACGGATATGAATCGAGCACTCTTCGTCAATCTATCGACTATGACCCAATGCTATCATACCCTTCTTTGGTCCTAGTCATTCTATCGATGAAGTCCATCGAAACTTATTCCCATTCTCACTTGGGAATCTCGAGCAATTGCAACTACCCACTCGACTTTTTCTGCTCTGCCTATACCAACTTACGTTCATGCACTTCGAGATGAATGCCCCAACGTCCTTCTCCGTCCCTTTCCAATAAAATGTTTGCCTCATATCATGGTACATTTTATTACCGTTGGGATGTACAGTCAGTCATGAATGATGGCACTCAGATATCACTTCATCCCTCAATCTATCTGTAGGATCTAGATTAACCCTAGAGGGGGGGGGTGAATAGGGTTATAGCAAATTTTCTCGATTTAAACGTAAAAACAAACTGCAGAAATAAATATGCTGAAAAGTAAATCACACACAAAATTTACCCACCTTCGACAACCCCTGCCTACTGTTGCATTCCCAGATTTCTATTAGAATTAAACAGTATCCCGCTTACAAACACTCTACTAGACTCGCAAACCTTTGCTCCCGCTCACAAACACTCTACTAGACTCGCACACCCTGCTCCGCCTATAGAGTTTCGCTTACTCGCAAACTCTGCTCCCGCCTATAGAGTTTTGCAAACTCGCACACCCTGCTCGCTGAACTAATTCTAACTAGACAATCTGACACTACCTACGACCTAGGTGGTGATTTACAAATTCTTTGACTTGAAAAGTAAAAACAACTTCAAAAATACAAGCAGGAGCAAAAATTAAAATATAAACTTGAATCCCTAATTTTTGCTCAAATAAAACTTAAAAAACCCCCTTTAAAAAATTAAACCCTAATAAACTAAAGCTAAAGCCCCTTTAAAATAAAGGCCGGCCCATTCTTTTGCTTTAACCCGTTCCTCTTTTGACTTGTGAAAAATGACGGCTCTGTTCTTCCTTTAGCTCTGTGAATTTAGGGCTTTCGCTCCTTGCGCTCTTTGTTCCAAATTAGGGCTTTTGCGAAGCTCCGATACTAATTCGATCGTTGTTGGTTGTGCGCGATTTAGCCTGGCTCGATCGATTTCGTGTTGCTTTCTTCGGTTGCTTCGATGAGTTCGATTATTGCTTCGGTAAGAATTTTTGCTCTGATGCTTTTTGATTTTTGTATTCGAACTCCTCTCTCTTGCCGATGATGTTGAATGGTTTATATATGCGTTCGATTTCCTTGAATTGCGTTCGTATAAATTTGTTTGAATTTGTCAATACTGTGCTTTGGCCGCTTGATTATGTTTTGATGCTTGAGATTTCACTGACTTCTTCAATGGATACTGGCTTGGTTGACACGGTTTTGAATTGCTACCGTGGTCATCACGGTGTTGATTTTTGACTTCGTCAATATTGTATACGTACTTGAATTTTTATCACTGCGTCGATTATCTGTATTGAGTTCTTCGGTTTCATATTGGGATTGGCTTCTGTCCATGGTACTGCTCATGTTGAGTTGTTTCGACTCTTGGTTCGGTCTGTCATTTGAGTTTGAGACTGTGGCGATTTCACTGTGCACTTGCATGCATATTGCCTCTGGTTATGGCCACTGGTTTTTGTTGTTGTTTGGTTCACTGTGTCACTTAGGTGTACTTCATGTTAGATCGAATTGCACTTGCTCTACTTGTAGTCTCTGGTACTTTATTCTTGCATTCACTTCATTGTCACTGCTGAAGTTGTACACTAGTGGTCTTCATTCTGGTTTGCACTTGCATCACCACTGTAACACATATTACTGTCTACTTGAGTTTGCTTCTTTGGTTGTATATAGCTTGGTTCATGTGAACACATTTGTGTTGCATTGCAGTTGATTCATTAGTTCATTTGATATGTTGTCCACCTGAGTTTGAGCATTTGCACATTTGTAGCCTTGGTCTTCATATTGTATTCTCTGTTTTGATTTGGTTACACTGCATAGCATATTGGTACATAAAAAAAATGTCGCATATATGTGAGTAATTCTGTTCTTTGACATTCCTTCATGCCTGACTTGATGATGCACTTGGTCTTTTGTTATAACTGGACCTATTGCCCTCAGTTGCTTGTTTGTATGTTGTAAATGTTGCATTCACTTGCATCTATATTGTCACTGGTTTTGCTTGGTGGTCTTGTGGCACTGCTTGCAGTCATATTGAATTGAGTTTGTTCATGTTGCATCGACTTGTTTTGTACTGGTGCACTTCTGTTTGCTGTCATGTTTGAACATAGCATTCATGTGTACTTTTTGATTTGCACCTGAGTTGAATCCAGTTTTAAAACTCGGGTTTGACCTTGTGCTGAGAGTTGTGACATTTATGTTATTGCACGTGAGTTGAACCCGGCTTTTCATTTGGGTTTGACCTGTGCTCACCTGTCCCTGTAGCATTATCAAGTGTATACCGATGTGCACGGCCTTGTGGCATGTACAGTGATACACTGTGCATGTCACACTGTTCGTGTGTGATGAATTCAAATGTAAATTATGACGAACAACCCAAATAACTGAGGCAAATCATATTTTCAAAAATCATATTTTATTTTATATTGCAGAAATATTTCTTTTTCAATTTTACTGCGTTAGTGAATATTTTTGCAGATTGCTCAGATGCTGGATTCAAACTGGAATGCAGTTGAAGACAAAATATGAGTGTGAGTGATATGTAGTGAGGTTATTAATGTAAATTGAATTGTGATGTATTCAAAAATGTATATGTATAGTGAGAGCTTGAAACTATTCAAGATTGTAATAAATATTTGTTTGAGTAAAATTTCTGTTTGAATTCAAATTCTGTGTTATTTATTTTATTCAACAAATATTTATTTAATCTATGAAAAATAAAATAGTACATTAACAAATACATTTAAATGAATATATTGTTTATTATCATCAAACAAACACATATAAGCGCATATTCAACACTATCGATATCAGAAACAAACAATCTCATATACTTAAGGAGACAACCATCACGGTCGATCCTGTACCATTTCATCTCCTCAAATTCCACTCTTTCCCCTATCTTCACCATGATCTCTGTTAGTCTAGAGTCTTGCCTCTGACTAGTACCGATTCGTTCAATCAAGGTAGGTCTATTCATCAGGCCAGCCAACACTTCCAGCTTAAGCTTACATCGAGGTCTAAAATCATAGCCAGCGATAAACTCCAACTGCTTGCACTCTAGAAACATCGTGAAGGAATGTCTCCTACTTAATACATCAGTAAGTGTATTTCCCTTACCCGACATATAGGAAATGTCAAAGTCATTGGAGGCTAGGAACTCTAACCATCGCTGCTGATGAAGGTTAAAGTTCTTTTGGAAGAATAGATAATTCAATGACTTATGGCTTGTATACAACTTGAACCTCTCCCTAAGAAAATAATACCTCTATATATTTAAAATGAATACCATCGCTGCCGGTTCCAAATCATGAGTCGGATACTTCCTCTCGTGCGGTTTCAACTTTCGACTAGCGTAGGCGACACTCTCTCCTCTCTTCATCAACATCGCACCAAGTCCAGTACCAGCATCTGTGTACACTTTCAGTTCCTCATTCTCGCTCGGACTGAGTAACACTGATGTGCTCATCAACCACTCTTCCATACTTGTGAATGCGTGCTCACATCTTGCGTCCCAAATACAAGGATGATTCTTCTTCGGCAAGTTGGTTAATGGTGCCACTGCCTTAGAGAAGTCCTTGATAAAACGTTTATGTTATCCCGCTAGTCTAAAAAAAAATTTCACATCTGGAGCCGCCTTAGGTCAATTCCGGTCCTGTACTACTACCATCTTCACAAGATCTACTGTATTACCCTAATCAGAAACAATCCTCCAGAAGTAACGCTTTGAAAATTTTGCCTTTAGTCGGTGCTTCCTTTATACCTCAAGCACAATCCTCAAATGATCATTATGTTCTTCTTCCATCCTCGAATAAACATGGATATCATCCCTGAACTCAAGTATAAACTTATTCAGGTGATCCCTAAAAATACGGTTCATAAGATCAATAAAGTATGTCAGTGCATTGGCTAGCCTGAATGGCATAATTAACCACTCATAGAACCCAGACGGCATACGAAATGCTATGATTGGCACACTCTCATTCACTACTCTTAGCTGATGAAACCTCGTTATAAGGTCTAAGTGAGAAAATGCCCTATCATCGTCGAGTTGATCGAACAACTCATCAATAGTGGGAGTGGATACTTATTCTTCTTCATCACCTTATTGAGCTCACGGTAGTTTACATACAACTTCAAAGAGCCATCCGACTTGGTGGCGAGTATTGAAAGTATGTTATGGATCGTGTACTATGGATATACGATAATATAGAGTATAATGATGATAACTATATAGTTAATAGTGCAGAATATAAAAGTAGTATAATAAAAATGACACCAGAGATTTTTATACTGGTTCGGAGCTTCGTCCTACATCCAGTCCCATACTCCTTCTGGAATTTCACTAAAACAATAACCCTCACTTAACCAGGAGGAACAGGTCTATACAACCTTGAGCAGTCGAAAAAGGACCTGAACAGCGGAACATGATTTCGCCTCAACAGCCGAAGAGGACTTCACACTCCTGAGAAGTAAAACAGGAATTCAACAAATACAAAATATCATTTGACATTTTTGTGTTCTGATAACACGGATAAGTCTGTTTAAGTACACCCTTCCTATGATCTTCTCCTCGAGTATATATATATATATATATTTGAAGTTTATAAAGAATAGAAAGGTATAATATTGCTTTAATGCAGAATATTTGAAAGTATAGTTGTAAGTACAATCAAGAGAGTTAGATAAGAAAGATAAGAAAATTCGTAGTTTGGAATCAAGTTAGAGTATGTATTAATAGATGTTAGAAAGAAACGACTGTTGACGAAGAGCTCCAGTTGAAGTGTTGCGTCCAAAGCTTTTCGTAGAGATTCGTAACTCTTCACAAACAGTCTTGTCTTTTCAGAAAATAGCTATTGTAGAAATTCAGTCAGCTGAATCTCTGGGTCAGTCGACTGGATATTAAAATGAATTTTTTAATATATATATTTTTTATTTGTGCACCTGTGCATGTTGCATAAAAATTGACAAGTCAATCGACTGATCTGGTGATTTTTTGCAATTTGCACAGTTTTCACAAGTTTTAAATATATATATATATATTATATGATTTTAAAGAAAAAATTTGATTATATATATATATATATCTTCTATGCTTATATGTATAAATCATTAGGAAGATTATATATAAGCTAATATATACGTTAAACGATGAGAGATCTTAACAAAATTGACTTAAGACTCAAAAACAAGATAATATAAGTTGATGCATCAATTTTGATGTCTCGTCTCTATGTAGTGTATATTCTCTTTTTGTCATAGCTGTCGTCAAATCTGTATGTCATAGTGATAGCTTTGTGTCATGAATCAAAATCAATTCTCAACATTCTCCCCCTTTTTGATTGACGACAACCTGTAAATAAATATAGATTTTGACTATATATATATAATATAAATACTTACTCCTCCTAAATCTTTGACGATCTATATCTTGCATTCTTAATGTTGGTGATAATAATAATATTCTCCCCCTTTGTCATCGACAAAAAGGAATAAGGAATATAAAATTATGATGTATAGATAGATATTATGAAGTAACCAAAAATTCATACATTACAATATCACAAACAAGAGTCTTGAAATAATACGAAAAGAGTGGTTGTTTAATACAAGCCATAAAGTTGTGAAATAAAGACTAATGTTTTTATAAGAAAAGTAACAACTTACTCCATTCTATGCTTACCCCTACCACCTTGCGATCTTTGACCACCACTATCGCCTCCATTTCCATCGTTGTCGCTACTACTTGCTTGATCATCGGAAGAAGAAGAACAAGTGAAGACGGGTTGCTTACCTGGATCACCTAGTGTAGCCGTGGAAGTGCCGGATGAACATGAGATAGCTTGCCATAACTTTGTAAAAAATCCTTTAACTTTATCAAGCTTCTTATCAACTTTGGTGATAAGGGATTGAAGTATTTGTTGGTTACGACATATAATGGAAATAGACTCATGTGGAGGAAGGCCTGGATTAGGAATCAAAATTTCGTCTTGTTGACAACTTGTTGATCTTTGGCGAGTTGGACGATGAGATGCTTCGCCTTGTTGTTGTGGTGGTTGATCTTGAGGTAATTGGCATTGAGTCCGTTCTTCAAAAGTAATGATAGGTGGAGATCGAGCAACTGGTAACTTCATTAATGCTAGAGTACGAGAGTTTAAGTGGCCGACAATAGAAACCAGTGAGTCAGGTTCTGGAATCTCACATTCTTTTAGCAAGCGCATAATATACTCACCATAGTAGATGATATTCATTCGACCATTGTTGAAGCTTAAGAACTCATTAAGAATTAACTGAATCCAACTAACTTTGATATTTTCGAAGATGGCGTATAAGGCTTTGAAGTTGTGTTCATAAACAAGTTCATAACTTCCGGTTCGTGGAGTTATGGTTTTCATTAATGCACGGTGTATAATTCCAGCTTTTGGCCTTAAAGACATAGATTTGAGTTGATGCATATCGTCTTCCAAAAATAAATGACTAATACGGTCATGGACGGCCATATCACAATCAACATTTCTTAATTCAATACCATCATTTTCAGATTTTAAAATGTGAGCCATTTGATCTAACGAGAAAAATACCGATTTTCCACAAACCAAACTGCATACACAATCTTCTTGGTTTTAAATGGTTTGGTGACCTAAATTAAGATTAGCATAGAATAGACTTGGTTTATTTTATGCCTATTTTCGTCAATATTGAACAAAGACTCCAAATTGCTTCTACGAGCCAATTCTTATACATGATATGGAGAAAAATCGGCAAATTTCACAAACGAACCTTCAAAAATACGAGAATCTTGCATTATCCTGCATCTTCTAATTGCGGTATCATCGAAGAGCTATTGTTGGATTTGCTCATTAGAAGGAGGTTGGGAGGATGAAGCTGCTTGTCCTTTTCTTTTTGAAGCCATTTAATTTGATTGTTTGGAGGTAAAAATTGGGTTTTTGAAGATCAAGGGTTTCAGAAAGTTGAAAATCTGAATTGAAAGTGAAAAATAAAAGGGAAAGTGAAAGTTAAAAGGTGAGAATGGATAGGTAGGAGCAGTAATTTTGCTTAGATCCACGATTTAGTCGACTGAATCAGTTGTTCGGTCGACTAATCCTGAAATTCAAAATTTTCAAACTTCTGGTTCAGTCAACTGAATGCTTGATTCAGTAGACTGAATCTTGGTTATGTAGATTTTGTCTTCTGGTCCAGTCGACCGATCCACTATGACAGTCAACAGAGGCTGGATTTTAAATTTTTCTATACCAGTGTCAGTCAACTGATACACTAGTTCGGTCGATTGACCTGTGTGAATTTCCCCAGTTATCTTTGTTTTGAGTAATATTTTATATATCTATACTTATAAAGCTCGTAAATTTATTTATTTGAATATTAGCACAGCATATATGTTGATAATATGTGTAATGACCCAGAATTTTGGGCAATATCAATTTAATAATCTGTATAAATAATTTAACTGGTTTGATAATTTTTCTTTATAATTTTAATTTAAACTTATAAATTTATTCTTTTTATGGTTAATAAATATTTAATCCGATAATTGTGATTTATATCTTTTTAACAATTTAAAATGGATAAGATTTATTTTTCAAAGTTAATGGAATTTTATTCTGTTTATAATATATACATTTGATATTGTTTTGAAATTTAATTAAATCTATTAATAATAGATATATGAATGGATATTGTAACTTAAAGCTTTGTTTAGAAATTTTATTTTCAAAAGTTAATTTAGTTTAATTTATTTGTTTTCAAATATAAGATGGGTATTTATTTTTAATATGATAGTTTATAAAGGATTTAATCAAAGTTTTCTTTTTGTTTTTTTAAAGTGCTTTAAATTTAAAATGGTTGTGTAAATATAGATGTTTAGATTTTAAATTACATATATAAGATCTATTTGTATTGTAATTAGTTTTATGATATTTTCTTTAAAGTAAATTTATATTTACACATATAAGTATTTAGTAATAAAGTAAATTAAAAATGTAAGGTTATATTTACATTTAAAATTAAATAAAAATTTAATTAAAATACTTAATAACATGTGTAATCATACAAGGCATCTCATGAACACATGTAAAAAATTAAATACTCAAATGACATTTGTTTGAATTAAAGGACATGTGGCAACATTTACTCATATTTAGAATTTAAATTTATATAAAAGTTTTTGTTTGAAGAGAAAATTTGTTTTCCACTTTTTTTTTTTCCAGCTCAAACTCTTTTCTTTTCTTTCTTCATTCTTTCTAATATTAATGGCAACCTGAAATATTTTTTTTCAAATCTGAAAGATTAAAACCAAAAGCATAACAAATCTGAGAGTAAAATGAAAACTGCAATTTGCAAACTGTAAACTTCAAATCTTCTGCTACCTTCAACCTGCAATCCAGATAGATAATTAACTCAGCAAACTTCAGCATGCATTAATCAAAGTTTCAAGCATGCATTCAATTTCTGCAGCAGTAAAGCAAAAACATTTCTCCAAATGAATTTCAAAGGCCTGGAAATTTATTCTACTCTGTTCTGCTTTCTGCATACTGCTCTGCATATTTTAAATCAGGTGAGTAAATACTTTTTAAAAACAGTTGATCTTATTTTACTGCCTTGCATGTGTTGTTATTGAATTGTATTAAAATTCTGTAGCTTGAATTTATATGGATTAGTACCTATATGTTATGAGAGTTTGTTTGTATACATGCAAATGTGTTTTCTGTGAATGATCTGTTAAATGAAAAATTCAAAATCTTTTAATCCAAACAATATTAGATCTTGATATGTGAAGAGAAGTTGTTTGTAATCATATGACTTTTCATCTAAAATGTTAGAAGTTTTTAAAATGAAATAATAGTTCAGAAGTTTCAAAAAAATTACAGTAAAAATCAATTTGGGCTAAAAATTTATGAACTTAATCTTTAATTTTGATTGCATGATATGAATAGCAAGGGAAAATCATGATTTTTAATACTTGTATCATGATTTTTAGTTGTGTAATTAGGGAGAATTTGGGGTTTGTTCGTAAATTGGGTCTTAGTGAATTACCGAAGATCCAGATGATGATGGTAGCTAGGATTTTGACCGAAGTTTGTATGTAAGCTATAGATCATGGGAAAAATACAGAATATTTTTTTCTAATAGTGGATTGAAGGGAATTGAAGTAAATAGGGTTTAGGCTTGCATTGTAGTTCGGTTTGATTGTTGTGACATTACAACTGGGTTTGTTGATCGAGTTCGTTGGCGTTAGGAGTTATCGAAGTTCATGGATGTGGGATTCTATGGCGAGGACGGCGTGGTGTAGCGGCGTCAAGAATTGCGGCGGTGATTGGATGTTGGGTTCGTGTTGTTTCTGCATTTTCGAGCTGAGGATCAAATTTTGATCCGTGAGTGGATTCTTGAATTTGGATTTGGTTTTGTGTTCGTATGCATTTGGATGATCGTGGGCGATGGTCACGGCGAACTTCGCCGGCCGTGGGTGTTGTGCAAGGTGCACCATGTTTGGACTGTGCACTGGAAAGTTTTGTTTGGGAAGATGAGTTGAAGCCGAGAAATCTCGCGTGATGGCATCGGGGTCGACTCGGGGTAGTTGAGGCTGGGTTTGCTTCGAGTCTTGCCCGGAGTTTTGGTGGGTTCCTCCTGGGTTTGACCCGATTCTTCTTTTCTGGTATTTATTTAAACAGTTTTTTATAAAAAGGGAAATTTACTTACAAATTTGAAGGCTTGTTCTTTGAAGTAATTGTTAATGAAACTCCTAAAGTATTAATTGAATTTAATTTGGGTTTAAATTATTAGGATGAATTCTTTTGAATTTTTTTTACTTAATTAAAGTTTGAATTTTAGTTTAAAAAGAGTGTTTGAATTTAATTATTAAATCAAAAGTTTTAAAGTAAATTTAAAAAGTAATGTTTTGAAAACTTAAGTTTTAAAAATTGTTGGAAGTGAATAAGTTTGAATTTGATAATTTAGGTGTTTTAAATTTTAGAATTGGATTTCTAAATTCCCTATTTCCAAATAAGGTTATTGTTATAATTTTGAAATCCAAATAGAATAAATTTGATTTTAAGTTATTAAAATTTGATGAATTCAAATAATTTAATTATGAAGATATATAGGGTCAATTTATCTTTGTTATTGACTTGAGAATACTTGATTTAATATGTTTTGTAATTAAGTAAAGAATTAATTAAGATTTCTTAATAAATTGAGGATTTTTAAATATAAGATGTTAATTAATTAATTGTTTAGTTAATTCTAAATAATTAGTTAATTGTTTATTTAATTTTAAATAATCACTTAATTATGGATTAATTAAGTGTGATTACTTAATGAAGTAATCAATGATGAATTATTGAGAGTAATTAAGAAGGATAATTACTTATGGAAGTAATTAATGATAATTACTCATGGGTTAATTTAATGGAAGTGAATTATGGATAATCACTTAATCTTATCAATTAAAGAATTGATTAATATAATTGTTGAAGTTAATTAATTAGGAAATGATTAATTAATTAAAGGATTATTTAATAATGGAATTAATTATTTAAGAAAGTAATTAAGATTCATTAATGGAAGTAATTAGGAATAATTACTTATGTTAGTAATTAAGAGTTGATTACTTAATTATTTAGTCAAATAATCAATGTGATTAATTAATTAATGAATTTAACTTAAAATTAATTACTAAGTGTAGTTAATAAAAATTGTAATTTGTTAATAAAGTAATTAATTAAGGATTTATTTATTAATTTAATTGTTTAATAATTACTTAACGAAGTAATTAAAGATTAGTTAATTAGATTAATTAATCAAGATTAATATAATTAATTAAGAAGTTAATTAATTAAGATAAGTAATTACAAATTGTAAATTACTAGTTATGATTAATGAGTTGATTAATTATAAGTTAATTATTTAATTAATTAAAGTAATTATTAATTAATAAAGATCACTAATTAATGTGATTTAGGATATTAATCAAGGTTGATTAATATAAGTGATTAATTTAAATATGATTAATTAATTGTAATTAATTAAGATTTAATGTAATTAATTATAGTTAATAAATTAATGAATGATCATTAATTATTGTAATTAATGATAGTAATTAAAGGATAATTACTGTATATGGTTAAGGATAATTACTTGATTGTAATTAAAGTATAGTTAATCAAGGAAGATTAATTAAGGAAAATCATTAGAGATGATAAATATTTTTGGAATAATAATGAATGAAGAAGGATTATGGTAATTCAATTGATTAAGAGATAATTAATTCTGTTTGGATGTTTGATTAATATGGATTGATTGATTAAAATTGGTTCATTGATTGATATTGGATGATCAATATTTGGAGATTGATATTGTATGATTGGTTGATATTGGATGTTTGATATTGGTTGATACTAGCTGATACTGGATATCTTTGTTATATGATATGCTGCTTTGTGAAGATGAATATTGTTATGAATTATCTATTGTGATAATATGATTCATCTATTTGTTTATATCATCCTGAATATAAATTAGATTGGTTAAACCCTTAAGTACAACTTGGACATTAAAATGGCGTTTGGTTTCGGTGAGACCGGGATCGGGTTTCCATATTTGGAATCCGAAAACAACATCGATTCCAATTAAACGTTAGGTCGTGTATCCAAGTGGAGCAAGTGAAGACTCGAGGTGTAAGGGCTATACGTCAGTATAACTCTGTGGGTGATTCCGTAATGAGTTGACGGAATAGCGCTTATAGATTCGAGATGGAGAATCAGAGTGCAAGGGCTATGGTCATTGACTCTGAGGGTGATTTCAATAATGAGTGCAACGAGATAGTGCCTTCGGTTTCGTTCGAACCCGGAACGAACTTGTATGGATTGAATGCTTTCAGAACATCGTTAGGTGGACGATGAGCATTCTAAGATAGATGTGTTCTATAAAGGTAATCGTAACCTCAAGCCTCATCAACGGAGAATGGCTAAAACAGGGGAGATGCAGTAAGACTTCGTGGGTAGCCCCCACTTGAGAGCGAGATTTACCCCTGTCTAGAGGTCCCTTTCTATTTCGGCTTAGTGTGTGGTTGGTCGCGCCAACTACGGGGTGGTCTTGTTCGGGACTGTCCAGTAAGGGATGGTTCCGGCCTTGTGTTGCAGGGGAGCGGGCGTACTCCTAGGTACGTTGATCTAGGCCACGTACTGTGACGGGCGGTACCCCAGTAGCCCTGCCATTGATGGAAACTCATTTTCCCTACGAGACCCTACGGTTTTGATTGTATCACCCACTTTTGTGGCTAGTAGCTGGAATTTAATCATGTAGCAATTTCGGCTATTTCTTATTTACTTGAAAACCCTAGACACTATTAAATATCACTGAATTTCCTATCAATTGTTTTGGTTAGCGTAAGGTAAAAACTTTTCCATGTTTATGTGTGGGAAGTCTTACGTGACACCCTTTCTTTTCAAAGGTTTTCTAAAGTTAAGCAACTTTAACCCGTTTACTCACACCAGACCCCTGTCTGACCCGAGTGTTTATTTTCTGTTTTATTAAACTCTTGGGTACTCATATTATGTATGAGTAGTCAAGTGGATCATGTTAGCTTGACGAATTCTGGAGGAGATATGGAGCAGGAGGCTTCGACGTGTAGATATATATTGGTTCCGCTGTGTTTGATGTATCTGTTTCTCTTGTGTTTGAGTTGTATGAATTAGACATATGTTTATAACTGTCTAATATGTGTTGAACAAGTCGTGTAACTCTGATGTAATAAGATACTATGTAATATTTTATGTGATATGTTATATTTTATTCGTTCCGCTGTGAGTTCCCTGATGTTGTTCTTTTTCTTCTTTCTCTTTCTTTTTTTCTTCTATCCCTTTCTTTCTTCAAGATGATGCGATTTCCTGGAGATAGAAAGTCGGGTCGTCACCATATGAAGGAAAATAAATGATTTATTCCAAAATATTTGTACGTACTTTAGTCAAATTATTGGAAAAATAACAAATAATAACAACTACTCTTGTTTTGAAGGGCTAGGAGTTTTGTATCCCTGTAGCTGTTTGCAACGAACATTTGATGCTTCATTTCGATCCCATGTGTTTGGTGAGATCGGTGGTCGTGGCGGGGATGAAGTAGAAGGTCGTCGAATAGGAGAAACGGTGTGTTCGTCTATTGGATAGGATGAAGCACCGTAAAATTTCATATCAACGTGTTCTATAATTCCTAGACATCTTGAGTTGATCTTTTGCTCGTAATATATTTCACGCTGAAGTATCAGCGGCTCTTGTTGATAGTGATGCAGATCACTTATTTTTTGTTTAGTGTTTGGAAAGACGTCAAACATCATCTTCTTCCCTTTCTTTTTCTCCAAAGTATATCCGGTATGATCATGAGAGGTAGAAGGCGTAATATGTTAAACAAGTGTTTTTGGTGATTCGGAAGAGGCTAGTATTTCAATGGAGTCAATTGATTATGGAGAGGTTGGCATAATGATAGTTTGTATTTTTGTTTGTTTGTATGAAATCAGAGAATACGTATACGTATTTATAGACTAATGTTGAGGATAAAGAGGATGAAGTGAATGGTTTGTATCGAATTTAGCTATAAAAAGTTTTTAGTTAGGAATGTTATTTGGTTTTCTGTTATTGTGATTTATCTATGTAAATGTAATTTGCAAAAAATATATATCTATAAAATAAGTGTTATACATAATTTAGTTTATAGTTGTCACCATATAATAGAGTCCCCGACCTGGACTATAATGAAAATAATCAATAGCTCAGGTGGTTAAGACATCTAGGCCATGCACAACAGGTCATAGGTTCGAGTTTCAGCATGGTCAGAAAAATGGATTTTTGTCAAAAAATTTATTTTTGATTTTTTAGTCAAAATTTCGTATTTTATCATTTATATATCTTTAATTGACATTATACCGAGTTCTCGACGTAGCTTTATAAATGTGTTCTCCAAAATGGTTTAGTAAAAATATCAGCTAAATGATTTTCAAATGGAACGTAGTCTAAATTTATCACATCTTTTCAATATTGTCACGTAGAAAGTGATGTCTAATATCTATGTGTTTAGTTCTAGAGTGATTTACTGGATTTTTGGATAGATTTATTGCACTGGAATTATCATAGTAAATTGTTGATTTTGGTAAATTGACTCCGAAATCTTTAAGTGTCTGTTGCATATACATTACTTGTGCGCAAGCTAATGTTGCAGAAATATATTCTGCTTCACAAGTTGATAGTGGGACACAATTTTGTTTCTTACTAAACCATGATATTAATGATTTACCAATGAAGTGACATGTACCGCTTGTACTTTTTCGATCCGTTCGTGATCCTCCGAAATCAGCATTGCTATATGACACTAACTCGAACGAGCAATCTTTTGGATAGAAAAGTCCGAAATCTTTAGAATTACTAAGATAACGTAATATTCATTTTATGGCTCATAAATGTGATTCTTTTGGGCCAGCTTGAAATCGTGCACATAGACATACGCTCGTCATTATATCTGGTCGACTCGCTATTAGGTATAGTAATGATCCTATCATACTACGATATAGTTTTTGGTCCACACTCTTGCCATTTTCATCTTTATCAAGATGTGCTGTTGTGCTCATAGGTGTTGGTTTTTCAGTAGTGTTTTCCATTCCGAATCGCTTGATAAGATTATTACAGTATTTTTCTTGATTTATAAATATTTCATTTGAAACTTGTTTTATTTGAAGACCTAGAAAATACGATAATTCTCTCATACGGGACATTTCAAATTCTCTAGTCATTATTTCAGAAAATTCTTTACACAATTTATTATTAGTTGAACCAAATATAATGTCGTCTACATATATTTGAACTATCAAAATATCATTTTAGAATATTTTATAAACAAAGTTTGATCTACTTTTCCTATTTTGAATCCTGGTTCAATTAAATAGCTTTTAAGGTGTTCATACCAAGTACGTGGTGCTTGTTTTAAACAATATAAAGCTTTCTTAAGTTTATAGAAATGATCTGGACATTTTTCATGAATAAATAACGGGGGCTGTTCAACAAAAATATTTTATTTAATATAACCATTTAAAATGCACCTTTAACATCCATTTGATAGAGTTTAAAGTTATTAAAACATGTGTATGCCAATAAGATTCGTATTGCTTTTAGTCTAGGGACTGGAGAAAACATTTCTTTATAGTCTATTCCTTCTTCTTGGTTATACCCTTGTGCTACCAGTCTCGCTTTGTTTCTAGTTATATTTTCTAATTCGTCTGCTTTATTTTTATAAACCATTTTAGTTCCTATAACAGTCTGATCGGTTGGTCTGGGCACTAGTTCCCAAAATTAATTTCGTTCAAATTGATTTAATTCTTCTTACATAGCAATAATCCAATTTTCATCGAATGATTTCTCCTTAGTATTCTTAGGTTCTATAGTAGAAAGAAAAGCTACATGACCCATTAAATTTAGTTGATTTCTAGTTCGAACATTTGAATTTATTTCTCCAATTATATCTTCTATAAGATTCTTCGAGGAGATCTTATTATATTAGTAATATTTCTATTTTCTAAATTATTAATAATGTTTTCATCTTCTCGAGAATTATAAACAATATCTTCATCTTCTCTTGAATTGTTTATTATATTCATGTTATTATCAAGTAAATCATCGTCGTCATTTTTTTTGAAACAAGTTTAGAGTTCTCAACCAAAGATATATGGAGTGTCTCTTCAATAATATTAGTTCGTTTATTAAAAATTCGATAAGCTTTGCTTCGATTCGAATATCCAAGAAATATACCTTCATCACATTTTGAATCGAATTTGCCAAGCTGATCTTTGGTATTTAATACAAAGCATTTTGATCCAAATAATTTAAAATAAGATATGTTTGGTTTTCTACCGTTAAAAAGTTCGTAAGGTGTATTCTTTGTAAAGGGTCTAATAGAAACAGGATTCAGTACATATCAGGCAGTTGCAACAGCTTCTCCCCAGAAATGTTTTGGTAATGTGCTTTCGTTTAGTAAGGTTCTTGCACATTCTCGTAGAGTTCGATTCTTTCGTTCTACAACTCCATTTTGTTATGGAGTTTTAGGAAATGAAAAGTTATGAAATATTCCTTTCTTTTAACAATAGTTATCAAATAGTTCATTTTTCAAATTCACCTCCGTGATCACTTCTGATATTTTTAATTTTAGTTCCTTTTCAATTTTGAATTCGTTTAACAAATGTTTTGCAATTTTCAAAAGTATCACTTTTATTTTTCATAAAGATAGTCTATGTATATCTAGAAAAATCATCAACTATTACAAATACGTATTTATTGTGATTTATGGATTGAACTTGGGTAGGTCCAAATAAATCCATATGAAGTAATTCAAGTGGTTGTAATGTCGAAATGACTTTCTTGGATTTAAACGAAGATTTAGTTAATTTACCTAATCGACACGCGTCACATATATTATTAATTTTAAAACTCATCTTTTGTAATTCAAGTATGTAACGGCCCATGAATGCTTATTTCAAGTAATAAATTCAAGTGTTGGGCGAATTTTCACCCAGAAGACCTCAAGACCAAGAAGCCGCAATTTCACCCGGGCTCGCAACCTCCACTTCGTTCGATAGACAATACCAACCTAGAAGTCCATCCAATATTCTCCATGAAGAAGTTCGTTCGGCCCGGGCCTCCATTCGGTCCCTTCATTCGGCAAGCCCAGCCTATAGTCCATTCGGCCCCTTCATTCGGCAAACCCAGCCTATATCCTCATTCGGCATAAATACACTGCCGAGCAAGATGATACCGGACCAGCCTCTCCAATACACTGCCGAGCAAGATGATACCGGACCAGCCTCTCCAATACACTGCCGAGCAAGATGATGCCGGACCAGCCTCTCCAATACAATACCGAACGAGGATGATACCGGACCAATCGCCACCGATCCAAGCCACAACCAAACCACCACCACAACCGAACCACCATGACCAAACCATTCTCCAAGCACGGCCGAATGAAGCCTCCGCCGAACCAGATGATTGCCAGTCCAGATTGCTTCAGCCCGGGCCCACCAGCAGCTATATACCTCCAAGACCCCTGCCCCTACCTCATTCTATAAATAGAGGGGCAGGGGTACAACAATGGCAGACAAGTTTGAGAGCTCAAGCAAGGAAGGAACTTTCAAACTACTTTCATACACTTGTATACAAAGCATTGTACTTGTAATCTGGAAGAAGAAAGATAATAACATATAAAGTGGACGTAGGCACATTCTGGCCGAACCACTATAAATCTGCGTGTCTTTTACATTTCAGCCCTTACTTTTCTCATATTTACATACTCATCTAAAATCATTGAAAATCACACATACTCAACTAAAATAATACGACTTGGAGGTGTTTGTCCATTTTTTGTGCAAACATTTTTGGTGCTTTCACTGAGAGCTGAACTCAAACTTCATCTTCTCCCACTCAACCTTTTTCCTAACGACATCACTCGTTGCTTAGAAATCATGCCTTCCAAACAGAGAAGGGATGTTAACAAAGGAAAGAACATCGCAACTAGCAGCCTTCCAGATCCAGCAATCACAGATCAGCCCACTTCAACAGCAGTACCAGATGAAAATCAGGAAAATCCAACTGGTCCCGCAACGGAACAACCAATCACTAGGGCAGATCTGGACAGGGTTGTGGCTGAAGTAACTAACCGCTTCACATCCCAACAAGAAACTTTGGTGGACCAACTCATGACACGCTTAAGGGACGCTGAAGAGTCCAACCGCAACACTGAATCATGGGGTGAATCCCAATCCGGAGGATCCCGGAGGCAACAAAGGTCTTCACTCTTCGAACAAGCTATCAACAGGAAAAACGATGATAGGGGCCGCGCCCGGACTCAGCCCGAATTCCGACTCGAGGAAGCCCTTGGAACCGAACCTAGCGGGGGAGGCACCAGGCGAGGGTCGGATGTAGCTGAGCCAGTCATGCCACCTAATCATAGAAACCCCGCTGAACGGAGCCGAGCTAGAACCCAGCCCGAAGTTGACCCCATGGATGTGCTCGAAACAGAACCCCACAGGGGAAGATCAAGGCAGGGGGCAACTGTAGCTGGTCCTAGCGTGCATCCAAGCAGCCAAAGACAACCACTGGATAATGCTAGAGGTGATAGACTGTACCATCCCTACAGGTCATCTGGGCGAGATAGATCCCGCAGGGAAGAACCGAGCTCATTTTTGTCCGCTCCAAGTTCTGACGAGCGGATGGCACGATTATTCAGAGAATGTGTCCAACGGGAGCAAAGGGACCGGGGAATAGGCGCTAGGGTCACCAGTCCCTTTACCCGAAATATCGAAACTGCCATCACTCCCCGGGAATGGAAAATGCCAACCATGGAACCTTACAAAGGAACTTCCGACCCCATCGTACACCTGCAGAGATACACCCAGCATATGCTCATGAGTGGAGCAACAGAAGGAGTATTATGTAAATGCTTTCCGCTATTCCTATCAGATCTAGCTACCTCCTGGTTCTGCCATCTACCCCAAGGATCCATCAACTCATGGGAGATGTTAAAAGAAAGGTTTATTAGCCAGTTCCGCATCCATGTGGAACAACCCAGGGATGCTTATTCTCTATCCAATGTCAAACAGAAAACCGGAGAGACGCTACAACAATATCTAACACGGTTCAACGCCGCAGCGGCAGCAGTTCAAGATGCCGATGAAAAACTCACTCTAATGGCCCTCTGTAGTGGTGTGCATCCAGACACCAAGTTTGCCAGAAGATTAACTAAGGAAAAACCAGTTACCTTGCCTGATTTCTTCCATGAAGCTGGAAAGTATATGAGACTTGAAGACGCTGCTACGGAGAGGCAGCCAGGGCAACAAGGCAAGATAATTCAGGACAAGGTTCCCACTGCAGCTAAGGACGCTCGAAGAAATGAATCTAGAGACAATGCTGGGGGCAGAAAGGGTGAGAAGCGCCAATATCGACCAGGGCCAAGATTTGACTCCTACACTCCTTTGAATGAAACAATCGAAAACATCTACCTAGCCACTCAGGGCGAACTCGGATACAAGCGCCCCCCGCACAAGAAAGAATCAGATAACGCACTCAAGTCCGGAAAGTTCTGTCGCTTCCACGAATCCCACGGACATGACACCAATGAATGCCACCATCTTCGGGACTTGATCGAAGAACACATTAGAAGAAGAAGACTGGAACGTTATGTGAAAAGTCAGAACAGGACTCCAACTCCTGCCAATGAGAACTCAAAGCAACCCCTCCCAGAAGTAGGCGGAGGGAGTCGCAACAATCACAACACCAGTGGCTCTAGTCAAGAGAAGATAGTAGTCCTTACCATCTCAGGAGGACCACACATTGCCGACAGAAGTTGGGCAGAGATGGAAAGGTACGGCAAGTCGCTTAGAAATGCCGAAGGATATGTTAACTCCATTACGGAGGAACGCCACCCGAAACGAAAAGAAAACGACGACATCATATTCAGTAGGCGTGATTTGGAAGGAAGACAGTACCCACATATGGATCCTATGGTCATCTCTGCCTGGTTCGGTCCAGCTAAAGTTTTTCGGATTCTAATAGACACAGGAAGCTCCGTTAATATCCTGTTCAAACATGCTTTCGACAAAATGAAGTTATCAATGAAGGATGTATCCCCCTGTGACAAACCACTGCACGGTTTCACTGGAGATGCAAAAATGCCCCTCGGGCAACTTGACCTCTTCGTCGAAATAGGAAGTCATCCCCGCTCCGTTGTGCGAAAACAAACGTTCGTACTAATAGAAAACCACTCGGCTTACAACGCTTTCTTGGGAAGACCAGCCTTGTCCGACTTTCAGATTGTATTAGCCCCCTGGTGCCTGAAAATGAAATTTCCAACAGACAACGGAGTAGGAGAAGTAGAAGGAGATCAAGGTGCTGCCCGAGACTGCTACGTAACTGAACTTCGCAATAACCGCAGAAAGAATAAAGGAAAAGATGCAGAGACTACTCTCTGCATGAAAAGCTTGGAGGCATAGCAACTAAAGAAAGCCCCTCCTCTTCGATACACAAGCGATCCCTTCAATGAACTAGACCCCAGGGATAAAGAGGAGGAGGCTACCGCCGAGCCTGCAGAGGCTATGGAATTCGTATCGGTAGATAAGCATGATTCAAGTAGACTATTAAAAATCGGATCTCAGCTGAAAACGGAATTGAAGGATCGACTCATTGACTTTCTCCGCCACAACTTAGATGTATTTGCGTGGACCCATGCCGATATGACAGGAATCTCCCCAGACGTAGCATGCCACATGTTGAACATCGATCCCACCAAGGTACCAGTAAAGCAGAAAAAGAGGAGCATGGGGGCAGAGCGATCAGCAGCCCTTGATGAGGAAGTAAAAAATCTACTTGCTAATGACTTCATACGGGAAGCCATCTACCCAGAATGGATCGCTAACCCAGTGCTAGTAAAAAAGGCCAATGGAAAGTGGCGAACATGTATTGACTTCTCCAATCTGAATGACGCTTGCCCGAAAGACTGCTTCCCACTTCCCCGAATTGACCAACTCGTGGACAGCACAGCTGGGCACGAACTCCTATCTTTTATGGATGCATACTCCGGATATAACCAGATCCCCATGCACGCTCCCGATCAGGACCACACTAGCTTCATCACCGACCGCGGATTATATTGTTACAAAGTCATGCCTTTTGGACTCAAAAATGCTGGAGCTACCTATCAACGCCTCGTCAACAAAATGTTCGCAGAACTGATAGGACGTACTATGGAAGTATATGTGGATGACATGTTGGTGAAGTCCAGGAAAGCCAACGACCATGTAAGCCATCTGGACGATATGTTTCGGGTACTTCGCCGATATGGAATGAAGCTGAATCCTCTAAAATGCTCCTTCGGAGTATCATCGGGAAAATTCTTAGGATTCATCGTCCACGCCAGAGGAATCGAAGCAAACCCTGAACAAATCCGAGCTTTAAAAGAAATAAGGATACCTTCCACTCGAAAAGAAATGCAGAGCCTAAACGGAAAGGTGGCCGCCCTAAGCAGATTCATTTCCAAGGCAACTGACAAGTGTGTCCCTTTCTTCGAAGCACTCAAGAAAGACAAAGGGAGGTTCGAGTGGACCGACGAATGCTTAAAAGCCTTCCTCAACCTAATCGAACACCTTCAGAGACCACCAGTACTCTCAACTCCAAATGAAGGTGAAGTGTTATACCTATACCTCGCTGTATCATCTCATGCTCTAAGCGCCGCCTTGGTAAGAGAAGAAGACCGCACACAACGTCCGGTTTACTTTGTAAGCAAGAGATTTACGGGGGCAGAAGCCAGATATCCTAAACTTGAGAAGTTAGCATATTGTTTATTGATCGCGTCACGGAAACTGCGACACTACTTCCAGTCTCACTCCATCAGGGTTCTAACCGATCAACCACTAAGACAAGTGCTCCATCGTCCTGACACTTCTGGGCGACTCCTCAAATGGTGCATCGAACTAAGTCAGTATGATATCACCTACCATCCCCGCACCGCTATCAAAGGACAAGCCATGGCTGATTTCATTGCCGAATTCACTACCAACGAAGGCAAGGAACAATCCGAAGTAGCAAAAAACATCAAGTGGAACCTCTTTGTAGACGGAGCATCGAACGAACAAGGCTCGGGGGCAGGTATTGTGATCGTCACCCCCAGGGGAAGAAAGTTGTACTATGCATTAAGATTGGAGTTCACGGCCACTAACAACGATGCTGAATATGAAGCAGTAATAGCGGGATTGGAACTGGCCCTAGAAATTGGGATCAATTCCTTATGTATTCATAGTGATTCTCAGCTTATCGTAAACCAGGTACTAGGAGAATTCCAGACTCGAGGAGAACGGCTCACAGCATACCTAAAGAAAACCAGACTGCTGCTCGATCGATTGGACCATTATCTAATCAAACACATTCCTCGAGAAGAAAACCAAGAGGCAGATGAACTTGCAAAGCAAGCTAGTATGAAGGACAGCACCATTCCCGGAGCACTAGTAATCTCAAGGCAGCTAGCCCCGAGTTTCGAACAAGCGAATCTGATAACTGCAATCGAAGAAGGAACCTGGATGACTCCTATCCGGAAATATTTGCAAGATGGCATACTACCCGACAGGCGTGACGAAGCCAAGAAGATCTTGAGGAAAGTTCCCCACTACACAATGCAAGAAGGCATCCTCTACCGGCGTGGCTTCTCTAGCCCCCTATTAAGATGCGTCGCCGGAAGGGAAGCCAAGGAGATATTAACAAACATCCATCAGGGAGGATGCGGAGATCACACTGGAGGACAGACTTTGGCAAGAAAGATACTCCGATATGGATATTACTGGCCCACACTAAACAAAGATGCCCTAGACTTCGTTAAGAAATGCGACAGATGTCAGAAGTTCGCCAAAATCCCTCGACTACCCACAAACGAAATTACTCAAATGACCAGCCCTTGGCCCTTTGCCGTATGGGGAATTGACTTAATTGGCGAACTGCCAACGGGCCGAGGCGGAGCCAAATATGCTATAGTGGCAGTCGATTATTTCACCAAATGGGTGGAAGCGGAACCTTTAAATAAAATATCTTCAGCAAAAGTTATCAACTTCTTGATCAAAAACATTCTGTGCAGGTATGGAGTCCCCCTCAAGATCGTATCAGACAACGGACTCCAATTTGACAGCGAAGAATTTGCCGACTGGTGCCAAGAGCATGGAATTCATAAAAGCTTCTCATCAGTAGCTTACCCTCAGGCAAACGGACAAGTTGAAGCTGTCAACAAAATTCTCAAAACCCTAATCAAGAAGAAACTTGAAAAGTCAAAAGGCGCTTGGGTGGACGAACTTCCTACGGCACTATGGGCATACCGCACATCTTTCAGAACATCAACGGGACATACTCCTTTCTCTTTGGCATATGGATCGGAGGCAATGCTCCCAGTTGAGACTATTGTGCCTTCCCACCGTAGGATCCACTACAACCCAGAAGAAAACGAAGAACTCCTCCTCATGTCTTTGGATCTGATTGAGGAAAGGAGAAACGATGCAGCACTCAAAGCAGCAGCTCACAAACAAAAAGTGGCAGCACTATACAATTCCAAAGTCAAGCATCGCAGCTTACAAGAAGGAGATCTTGTCCTCAGGCGAATCTTTCCACGCCCCGGGGCACTGGACCCCATCTGGGACGGACCATATGTAATTCACAAAGATCTCCACAACGGAGCTTACATTTTGTCAACAGTGGACGGAGAGGTGTTCCAGAGGGCATGGAACATCCGACACCTCCGTCGATACTTTTCTTAACTTGTACTGCCCATATGAAGTGAATTAACAAAGAGAATCAGTGGACGTAGGCATTTTCGTGCCGAACCACTTTAAAAAATCTTGTCTCTTTTTAACTTGTTCCTTTATGTCTTGGCTACTTGTTAAGCGTTATCCCTTTCTGTTGAACAAAATTCTATGGCATCTCCACTCAAGACGCACCGCGGCCTCATCTGGACTAGGCCTAACAGGTACGCTACGATTCTATGCACTCGCCAATGAGACTCTTTTGCCCCGGCATCCCTCTGCTGCGGGTTAACTCATTGCGCGCCTGCCCTCAAAGCCAACTGTAATGAGCCGATTATAAGTCATCATAAAGGCCGACTATAGCCGATGGCAGCTCATTACGGCGTTCGGCTCGTCGGTAACTGTGAACCTACTTTAAGCCCCAACATAAGGTGTGGCCAGCCAGGGGTAGTTCACGGCCAACGGCACCCACGCTAGCCGGCCACGGTAAATCGAATAATACCCACGATTACGGACCATAATGGTTCGGGTAGTTACCGTGCGCGATCTCGGCTCCGATGTGTCTTAAGTGCGGCTGTGGTAAAAAAGAAAACTCCCCGCGGAGGCGTAAGATGGGTGACAAATGTCTCCAAGACCCACAGCTAGGGAAAGTGACTACAAAACCCGTTTGCCACGAACTTAAGCACATCGACGGCCTTCCGTGACTGGAAGTTTTACTTTTACTATATTTCCATTTCATTTAAATATTTTTCTCCTATCCTGTATAACAAACTCTAAAGTACAGGAAACCAAATAGGAAGCATTCACTCATGAGGCTCTAAGCCTGCGTGCTGGGTAGCAGGGCGCTCTGCTATACCCGTGAACAGTTACACAAGACACTCAAAGCTACCGCCTGCGAATAAAACATAAAGGGCGGTACTCTCTTCTCTTGTACATAAATGCGTAACTATAACTTATTCATACACTGACATTGCAAAACGTGAAATTATATTTCAAGCAAAAACTTAACATCAAACACAAGTGGAATCACAGGCATATACATAATTATACTTCTCACACAGCACATAAAGATAGCAACAACATTTAAACATGACAAAATCAGCTTATATTATAAGATCACGCGAAGTTATTCTTTGCAAATAATTTTATTACAGTTGCATATCAAAGACTAACATGAACAGTGATAAAAAAGAAACAAAAAGATGGCAGATGCATCCACACTCCATCACCAACTCCCCCAGCCTACTTAGCCGCAGGATCGGAGCCCCCAGCATGTGGATCTGAAGTCCCACCTGTCCAGATCAGAAGAGGAATTCATTAAACGAACGATCAAGTTATGAAAACACGAAAAGAAAAGAAAGGGAAAAGAATAACTCACCAGCATCCGCCGCTTGATCCTCATCATCCAACTGCACGCCCGCTTCCTCTGCAGCGAGTAGCCGCATCCCCTCCTTCACCGCCGCTTGCTCCTCCTTTGAGAACTGAGCAGTAACCGCACTCAAGTTGAAAGCCTCTCCGCCTTCCTTACCCGCATTCACCCTGGCCTCCTCTAAAGCCTGGAGATACACCTTGGCCATGACCCGAGGGTAATCGTCCATCCAAGACAAGCCGCCCTCCTTCCAAGTGTGGAAGTACATATCCTGCAACATCTCATCCATCATCCCCTCGTTTTCCTCAAACTCCCTCACCCGGGCCTCGGAAGCTTGCAACTTGGTGATGGCGACGTCCCTCTCTGATTGGTATCTCAAGCAGTCAGCCTGGAGTGACCTCCTCATTTCCTCTTCCTTCAACTTGAGGGACCTCCTCATCTCCTCCATCTCCTCCTTCAACTCGGCCTGAGCCATCTCCGCAGCCTCGAGCCTCCCTGACAACTCCTCTACCCGCTCGAGATCCGCATTTCGAACCTCATCCACCGTTGCGATAGCTATGTTAATCCGTTCCCTGCAAGCGACCTCCATCTTCCGTAATTCCGCCCTACTGGCCTTCTCCATGGTCTCTTTCAGACGCTTGGAGGCTTCCTCATGCTGGGAAATCTGGATGGCTTGGTCGGCGAGTTGCTTGGCCTGATCGGCAACCTTTAACCTCAACCGAATGTTAGCACTCCCGATCTCTTCCCCGGCCTTGACCAACTTAGCATGATGCTCCATTAACTTCTTGGTCTCTGCGGCCACCCGGTCGATATTAGCCTTGGCCTCATCCCCCATGGTGACTACCCGTGTAGTAAGTAAATCAAGATCTAAAGATTTGGCCTCGTCCAGCACTCTTACCATGGGGTTGCGGGGAAGTAGGTGCTCGCCCGTGGTCTCATCGAATGAAATGTCCCGAAAACTTGGGTCTAAATCAGGATGGCCGGCAAAAGGGTCACGAGGCACGGGGCGAGGCACATCGGGACGCCTTATATGAATGACAGTAGAACTCTTGGAAGGAGGAGGAGGGGGGCAGGGCTCCGTGCTCTCCTCCGTAGTATCACGAGGAGGCTGAGTAGGGGGAGACAGAGTAGGAAGCTGCGAAGCAGAAGAAGACTCAAATAAGGAACGGCTCCGCTTCCTTTTCTGAATGCCCTCTTCGATGACCCCAAGAAGAGGGCGGTACTTGACTACGTCCCCAGTGCGATCAGTAGAAGGTTTCGCGGAAGCTCTCCTCGACTTAAATTGTTCAAGGCGGTGTCGAACATCCGACGTTTTACCCGCCTGGCCTGCCCCTGGAATAAAGAACAAGTGTTACGAACATACAATAATCCGCAATTCAAAAAATGTGCTAAGTTAAAAAGAAAGAAAAGTGAGGAGACACATCTGTTATACAAACCCGGCGGAGGAGTGGGATACTGCAATAAGTCCTGGATCTCATTCCAGGACGGAAGTGAACCGTAAAAAATTTCTAAGTCCTTATCGAAAATAGAATCGGCAGAAGACAAAAGTTCACCTTGCATCGCCGGAATCACCCTAGCTGAGGAACCCTTAGAGGATGGGTCAGTGCCAGCCACAGCTTTGCCGGTTTCCTTTGCCTTCTCCGTTCCCTTCTCCGTTTCCGACTCTCCCTCCGACTCCCCGAAGGCCCGACGGAGAGCCTCATCCAGTTCGAGGTCTTGTTCAGAGGTTAGAGCAGCAACACCACTACCACCTTGACCTTCGCCATCTCCTCCACCCTCCGACCCTTCTCCAACTTCGCCTCCTTCCTCCTCTTCTACACCTTCCTCCTCCGGGACAATCGGGCAAGTACTTGGAGAAGGGCCATCGGACTTCCTCAGTTTCTTCCCCCCGACCACGGGACGCTCTGCGAAAGGCTCCCTCTTACCGCTCTTTACCTTATCCCCCTCCTTAGCTTTAGCAGCCTTCTCCTCAGCCGTGTCTCTTTGCTTAACCACGGACTGGTGCGGTAAGATCAAATTATACTCCAAGAGGGTTGCGTTCCTGATCAAGAAAGAGGCCGACCGGTCCCGTGCCGGAATAGCCTTTAGTTCAGCAGCCATTCGCACTAAGGAATCGTCCTCCACGACTGCAATACCACCTGTCGCTAGCCAGAAATAGAAGCATGTCAGAAAAAACACTACAGTCAAAACACATGAAAAATATAAATGAAATCAATCTTACAGCCGGAAGTGAAAAGGCGGAAAGAAACAGCATCGTCCTTGACGAAGAACCACTCCTTCTTGAACATGGTGAACTTGGAATACAAGTCCAGAACTGGTTTGAAGGGTACGGCCGCCTCCAGACTAATATACGGAGACCCCTTCTTATAGCCTCTCAGGTTGTACAAGTATCGGATTTCCCGGTTAGAAGGAGGACGCCCGTACCTCCTCTGGAAGATGACAAAGAGGCTCACCAGGATAGCATATGAGTTAGGCTGAAGCTGGAAGGGAGCCACCTTCAAATATGTGGTGAAGCTTACTATCCAAGCGTTGATAGGAGGAATGGCCCCACACATGCAATGATATCGGCTATAGGCAAAATACCCCTCGGGAGGGTTGTACGGCATGACACCAGCCTCCGGCAGCAACATAAGCGCTCTGTCAATCCCGAAGGAACGGGATATGACATCAAGTTGCTCCTCTTTCAGAGAGCTAGGATAGCAATCAGGAGGAGAGACGAGAAGCTCCTGGGGACCATACCCATCGACTAGTGACCTCGGAGCGGGTCCGTGCTGTGCTGGATCTGGCTGAGCTGGGGGCACGGCAGAAGTTTCTCCGCTATCCCTGGATTTCTTCTTGCCCGATCGAGTTTCAACTTTGCGAGACATTTATCTGCATACACAAAAGTAAAAAGCATGATGTTAGAACGACAGTATAAACAAACAAGCATACATAAGTCCGGAGTTCCACTCAAAGTCCAGACACAAAGTTCGTTCGGCACTGGAGGTTCAAGACCATTCGGCACTAGGGTCTTACGTTCATTCGGCAGTACAAGTTCATTCGGCAATGGGATCTGACTTCCATTCGGCAATGGAATCTGAGGTTCATTCGGCAAAGCAAAGCTTCCGTGCCCATTCGGCATAAGCCCATCCGGTTATAGAGTTCATTCGGTAAAAGAGTATATACCTGGTTCGGCGAATATTTGATTCGGCAAATAGTTGGTTCGGTGGGCTTTTGATTCGGCTTCCTCTTGTTCGGTAGAGAAAAACTAAGGGGGGTGTAGCCTCTATATATAGGCGAGCTCTGGAATACCGGACGAGAACCTACTGCCGGACCAACCCCATGCCGAACGAGAACCTATCACCGGACCAACAACAACCGGACCAACAACAACCGGACCAACTATGTACCGAATGAAACCTTCCATACCCAACCAACCTCCAAACGAATAAGAATATATGCCTACTCGAAACCGAATGAAACTGTCTCTACCAACAGAAGCCAGAAACAGGGGGCATGTAGGGCGCCTCACTCAGATAAGTCCCGAACCCCAGATCTTACTAATAAAATAAAGAATATGATAGCGATGAATAAGTCGTAAAATCCTCACCGACGTGGATTAAATCGTTCACACGTGTACGCGACCTCGAATGGTCCATAGGCACGCTCTGAATGGTTATTAACCCTACCATCGTGGGAATTTACACTTTGACACGCATTTTTAAGCCTATCGGTCATATGGATATTTGATAATTATGAAATGGCTAAGCTACTTACACATGTACGGGGTTGCGAACGATCCCTAGGCATGCTCTGAGCTGGCAATAAACCATCTTCACAAACATAAACCGGGCATCGACGATGCCGAGCCCCTTCGGGGCTCACTCTCTCGTCCTGAACGGCACAGTTCACTTCATCTCGAATATTTCGATCATGAACGGCCGTTATTCGAAATCACACTAAAACTGTAAATTCCTTTGCAGGACATTAACAGAATACGAACGTCCAATCGCTGGCGTTACAAAGCCAATCTTCCTGCCACAAGAAAAACAAAGCGCGACACATGCAAGCACGTGCCCCACTTTGGGGGGCAAATGTTGGGCGAATTTTCACCCAGAAGACCTCAAGACCAAGAAGCCGCAATTTCACCCGGGCTCGCAACCTCCACTTCGTTCGATAGACAATACCAACCTAGAAGTCCATCCAATATTCTCCATGAAGAAGTTCGTTCGGCCCGGGCCTCCATTCGGTCCCTTCATTCGGCAAGCCCAGCCTATAGTCCATTCGGCCCCTTCATTCGGCAAACCCAGCCTATATCCTCATTCGGCATAAATACACTGCCGAGCAAGATGATACCGGACCAGCCTCTCCAATACACTGCCGAGCAAGATGATACCGGACCAGCCTCTCCAATACACTGCCGAGCAAGATGATGCCGGACCAGCCTCTCCAATACAATACCGAACGAGGATGATACCGGACCAATCGCCACCGATCCAAGCCACAACCAAACCACCACCACAACCGAACCACCATGACCAAACCATTCTCCAAGCACGGCCGAATGAAGCCTCCGCCGAACCAGATGATTGCCAGTCCAGATTGCTTCAGCCCGGGCCCACCAGCAGCTATATACCTCCAAGACCCCTGCCCCTACCTCATTCTATAAATAGAGGGGCAGGGGTACAACAATGGCAGACAAGTTTGAGAGCTCAAGCAAGGAAGGAACTTTCAAACTACTTTCATACACTTGTATACAAAGCATTGTACTTGTAATCTGGAAGAAGAAAGATAATAACATATAAAGTGGACGTAGGCACATTCTGGCCGAACCACTATAAATCTGCGTGTCTTTTACATTTCAGCCCTTACTTTTCTCATATTTACATACTCATCTAAAATCATTGAAAATCACACATACTCAACTAAAATAATACGACTTGGAGGTGTTTGTCCATTTTTTGTGCAAACATCAAGTATGTAACAACCCATAAATTTCCAATAATTCTTTTTCGTATTTAACTAGAATTTTGTGCAATTTTAAATAATAGAATTTGGAAGTATAAATTTAATACTTGGAATACGTCTACTTAAACATAGTAAATGGCAAATTGTCATCTAAAAATATGGAAGTTTATTTTCTTGTGTAATTTTATTTCAATTTAAATCAGTTAAAATTAGATGATAATTAAATATTTTCCAAACCTAAATATTTTTATACAAAATATTTATACATCATCTTCTGAGTGAGGCGTCATATTTCATTTCTCCAAATTTGGACCGCCGTTGCTCCATTTATCTTATCTTTGGCAAATTTGCAGCATTTTCAGTACTGATTATCAACTTTTGATTGGATGGTGGTACCATTGGTATCTGTATACCATTTTGATCGTCTTGTCATACTAATCTCTGCAGTATATTCATTTGTGCATTTCGATATATGTATATATACATTTAATTTAATATGTGTTTGAAATAAATACTGATTTGAAATATATGTATTGAAATTGATTTTGAAAAAAAAATCTGTATATGTCAAGTTGATTCTGATTTGTTCTCATCAATTCCTGTATATCAGCTTTGTTCGTCGAATTCGTGCCAATCTGGCTTTGATTTGGAATTTGTGCTTGGATCCGTAACTCAATTCATTGTCTATTCTCTCTAACCTCGAAAGGTGAGCAATCATTCACGATTAACGTTCTTATATTTATTAAATTTGATTCAATTGAAACGACAATTGAAATATGCTGCTATTAGTTATTTACATTGTTAAATATATGTCATTATCTATATCTGTTCACATGTGACATCTGACACCATTATCTGTTATTTATATTGATGATATATGCTTGTTATATTATTATCATATATGTTCTCACTCTGCAAGTTTCACTATTAGTATAGAATTCCCTATGGGTTGAAATGATATATACCCGAACGATCTTGTAGAATAGGAGAAAATCTTTATGGGTTAAAATGATAAACCCAAGCGATTTTCATTGAATATAATTCAGGATTACGGGTTAAAATGATATATACCCGTAGATATTTAAATTGCAGATTGAAATTATAAATATCTTTATCACTTGACCATAGGATAGAAAATTATATACAAACACCGTTGGTCTATATATAAATAATTTGAAAATGATTTCTATGGTTTTGAAAAGAAATATATGGTTTTAATAAATATTGATATTAAGATATTATATACAAATGTATTTTTAAAAAGATTTAAATTTTAGATTTTTAAAATTTTATGTTTTGAAAATTTTATAGCTATAGGTTAATTTTTGAAATAATTAATTTTAAGAATTTACTTGTAATTTTACTATTTTTAAAATATATAAATAAATTTAATAATATGTTTTTGTAATTATTTAAAATTATATTTCAAGGATAGATTTTATAATAATTTTTAATAAATTGAGGTTGGAAAGATAAAATTGAAATTGATTTGAAATTATATTTATTTAAGAATGATACTTAAATAAGTTTGATTTGAACTTATTAAATTTCAGATTTTAAAGACATGATTTTATAATTGATTTTGATTCAAAGTGATTAAATGAATATTTCAAGTTAAATAAATTGAGGGAATATTTTGTTTATTTAAATTGTAGTTTAAGGTTTTATATAAAGGATATTGGATTGATTAAGTGAATATTTCAATATTAAATAATTGTGAAGTTGAATTTGAAATATAAATGAATTTATAAAAAATTAGAGTTACAGTGATTGTTTGAATATTTAAAACTTTGAAATATATTGAAGTAGAAATGGTATATTTGGTGGTTAAATCTGCATTTGAAATCGATGTAATTTGAAATGGTTTAATGAGAAACTGAATTGACTTGAAATTGATGAATTGAGAATGAATCAAAATTGAATTTTTGAATTTGAACTGATTTGAATCGATTTGTGAACTTTGAGGAAACTATTTATTATATAATGTATTTTAAACATATATATATATAAATATTTTACTTTATAAATTATTTTAATATAAAGCTATTATTAATATACTAATTATTTTTAATATATAAACTATTTTAATATAAAACCATTTTATTTTATTAACTATTTTAATTTATATAAACTATTTTGTTTCATTAACTATTTTACTTATATATATTGTTTTCTATATCAAACTATTTAAGTGGGAAGTGTTATGATTTCAAAAGGTTATGATTTCCAAAGTGCTATGATTTCAAAGTGTTATAATTCCCAAAATGTTATGATTTCAAAGTGTTATGATTTCAAAGTGTTATAATTTTGGAAAGTGTTATGATTTTGGAAATGAATATTATTATAGTGAGAAATGATATTGTTAGCACTAAAATAGGTCACTAACACCCTTAGAAAGATTGTGTAGAGAGATTAATGAAGAAAGTAAATTAAAACAAAGAAGAGAACATAAATTTAAATGCAGATAACAAGAACACCAAATTTATAGTGGTTCGGCGTAACTGCCTACATCCACTTTGAAGTTGATTTCCATTGATTTCCTTGATGGGTGATTACAGATACAAACTGTTTTTAGTTACTAGAATACAATTGCAAAGTAAAAGAAATAAGTCTGGAATGAGTCTTGAACATGGCAGAGTCTCCCAGTGTTCTCTCAAATTTCTCCCCCTTTCTCTGTGCCCCTGCCCCTCTATTTATAGACAAAGGTGGGTTGGACTTCTTTGGTGGACCTGGCGGCTGAATAACTCGGTCCAAATGGGGAAAGCCCTGTATGCCGAACGGAGCAGGCCGAACGGTCGAGTGCCGACCCAGCCTCTTTATGTCGAACAATACGTTTGTTGTGGGGAAGAGTAGGCCGAGCAATGATCGGACCGGGAGTTCTAGAGAGAATGCTGAACCATCGTTGATTGCCGAATGTCTCGTGAGGCCGAATGAGAATGTCGAGTCTTCATGGGTATCGGACGCTCCTTAAAGCCAAACGGTATGATGCCGAACGGTCTGGGTGCCGAACGAGGCGCTTGATGTCTGAACGCAATCTTGACCGAACGAGCCTTTAGCCGAACGATGCTTCTGGCCCAACGAGGCCCTTGGCCGAACGATGCCTTTGGCCGAACGCTTCTGTATGACGTTTGCAAAGAGATGCTGGAGGAACTAGTTGGGCCGAGCAGTGGGTATGCCGAGTACCGAGTTGAACCAGGCCGGAATGCCGAGCGATGTCTTTGGCCGAACGGTATTCAATACCGAATGTTCCTCCATGCCGAATGCTCCTAGATGCCGAGCGCTATCCCCTGCCGAATGATGTGATACCGAACACCCTGAATACCAGATGGGGCATTCATGCCGAACGACCTTAACATGCCGAACGTTGTCCTTTGCCGAATGTAACCTGGACCATTCTGCCATGCCGAGTGTTATGGTGCTGAGCCACTTAAAGGCCGAGCGAGGTTCGTGGCCGGACGGTCGTATTGGCCGAACGATATCTTGGGCCGAACGATCTTAGGCCGAGCGTTCTTCTTCGGCCGGAAGGTATTCAATACCGGATGCTTCTTAATGCCGAATGCCCCATCTTGGACCGAACGATAAGGGAGGCCGGGTTCTAAGTTGCCCGGCTTATTCCCTGGAAAACACTTGCTCCTCAAAGTGTATCGCGTTGACCGGACGCGATGCGCTTTGAACCATGAGTTGGTGTAATGCTGAGGCCGAACGATGCTCAAATGCCGAACAAGATATCTAATGCCGAACATGTTTCTTGCTTTGACCGGTTCTACCGGTCATAATCGTTTCAACTTCCTCTTTTCTCCTATAAAACCCGATACTCTACTTCTTCTTCTCTTTTTCACTTCTTACCCGTTATTTCCCAAGAGCACGCAACTTATTTCCTTTAAGTTTCAATCATCCCTTCCATTCCTCGAATCCAGCACGTCCTTCCTACAATCCCTTCCCAAGCTCCTATCATTCCTTTTGGTAAGAATTTTTGCGTATGTTCATTTAAAATCACAAACTGTAGTTAGACAGATGAAAGGATGTAGGAGGTACGGGGATGAGGGAGGCGAGATGGGTCTTGATCGTTCCCCGAGGCTGGGACTTGATTTGACCTTATGTGATTCCAAGGCGGGTGGAACGGAGAGGAGAAGAGTGGATGGTAGAAGCACTCGAAGGCGGGAGTTAGTTGGACCTGCGTGGCATTGGAGGTGAGACCCAGTGGTATGGGTCGGCCTTGCAATGGTTCGGCATGATCTCCTCATGTCGAACGAGGTTGAAGAGGGAAAATCGAAGGGAAGAGGGAAAAAGGTCAGCGCGACGAACGATCTCTCCGTCGAACAGCATTTTAGCCGAGCACTATTCAGGCTGAACAACAGTTCGGCCGACCGATGGTCTGGCCTGACAGGATACAGGCCGAACGATAGTTCTGTCGAACGAAAGTATGGCCGAACATAACTTAAGCCGAACGAACACAAATGCCGAACCACATCCTATCGGCCGAACATAACTTAAGCCGAACGAACACAAATGCCGAACCACATCCTATCGGCCGAACATAACTTAAGCCGAACGATCAATTGCCTTGCCTAATTTCTTAACAGAATAAGGATAGAAAACCCAGCATACTAGTATATCGAACTGATTTGGACTGATAACCTCCTAGTTCTAGCAGATATAAACTTGAACTTTACTTGACGTAATCGGATAACTTCCTCTAACGTTTCCTGAACTTGAAACTATAATCGCCATTTGGCGGGCTTTTGGAGACGGTCAGCAATGACAATCTTCGAAGGCGATGATCTTTAAGCTTAGTTTTATATCAGTAACCTTGCGACTCTCGAATTTCCAATGCTTATACAAGGTTGATTGCACTAGCTCACACACCACACAGAGGGGAATTTATGTTAAGTCAAACGCTGATCATTTTTTGAGTATAGTTCATACAAGTGCACTGCAGGATTCGATTCCCGTCAAAAAATGTCTAAAAAATCCAGTTAAGCCACAATCTCGGACAGACCCGGGCCATCTTCCAAACAAAGGGACATAGATACTTCTAATCCGTCGACCTACTCCGCTCATAACTTAGCTCCTGATGCCCTGGAGTCAACGATTCTCTTGGATAATCTGACCGATTAACAGGCTTCGAAGATTAATGAAGCAGCGCTCCGGCGAATATGTTCGATCCACAGAATCCCTTTTGCCGACGTGTTGGTTTCTTCGGGCCATGATCGTCCACACCTGCCCCCAGTTGGATACACCACCTGCAATAAGTTTATGTGCTGGGAGGGCAGCGTGCCTCCATTCAATTTATTTCTTGGGGACGTGTTGCAATACATAGACGTCGCCCCGTCGCAGCTGCACCCAAACGGTTATGCGTTCATTTATGGGACCTACCTCTTTTTTATGGCCGTCTTCTCCAGGCCTCCAACTCCCGGCGACATCATATATATTTATATGATCAAGAAGTGGAGAGATAGCCCCTCCTTCGTGTTCCTCGAGCCGCACCACAAGTGCCAAATTATAACCGGAGCGTGGAGCAAGTTTTCCCTGTACAAACAGGAATGGTTCTACGTGCGCTGCCCTCCTGGTTTCGCGAGGAGATGGGCTGAAGGAAGTAAGTCTTCTTTTTAGAGCGATGCTCATATTTCGGTTACGGCGATGTTTTTCCAACCCTTGTTTCATTTTTTCAGATATCAATCCACGTCCTGAGGGCCGCGGCTATTCAGAGGCTGTTGAGGCTATCAGAGCTCTTCCCGCCGAGGAACGAGACATCCGAACCCTCATTTCAAATGAGTCACTGTCAAGATTCGAGCTATTAGCAGAAGGTCGTCGGGTGAGCCTTCCTGAGGGCGTCTCCATCCCCAAGCCCACATCCGGTAAAGGGAAGAAGTTGGCTGGATCATCGTCACGCCACACCCCCGGTGCACAGGAGGAGGGGGAAATCAGAGAGGGTGAAGCACCCGAAACACAAGGTGAGAATGCGGGTCCTACTCAGGATCCGATGGTCGAAGTGCACGATATTGATACGTCATCTTCCCCTTCGAAGGGGAAAAAGACGTTGATATATAAGATTAGAAAGGAGAAGGTTGGCGGAACTTCCAAAGTTATGCTCATCCCGACAGAGAAAGAGGCTTCTTCACAGCACGTTGAAAGTTCGCTAAAGGGCCTTTCGAACCTCTCCATTCCGGAAGATCTGCTCAACTATGATTTTGGCGATCCGGAGGTATTCAAGTTCCATTCGCCCATCAGAGGCGATGTGGGCATTCCAATCCAAAGTCAGTGAGAGAAAACCTTTGTTAGCAAGGCTACTGGTCCGTCAGGGGGAAACCCTAGGACACACACGAACATTTACACTTCAATTCACACTTATTTTTGTTGCCACATCTCTCCTTGCTAACTCGTTGTTATTTGAATTTCGTGCAGGTGACATCGGGCGCTCACACGGATTCGATCGTCTCCGTGGTTCTTCTATTTTTCGTCCGTTTGGACGAGACTCGGGTCCCGAGAGACGTAGAGATAGAGATGGTGATGGTGATAGGGACCATCATTCTTGGGACTCATCATCTCGGAAGAAACCGTATTACCAGCCCAAGCATCATCGACACCCTTCTTCTCATTCGGGGCAAAGTAAGGATAAGCCTGGTTACAAGGGGTTGCAGTCTGATATCCCCCGAGATCAACGCTCTGATTCTTCTTCCACTCGACAGTCCCGAGATTCTCATAAGAGGGGCGAACTTTCAAAGCCGTCTCCTCCTGCTCCTGCATCGGATCCAACAGTATCAGAGAGACTGAGCAAGCTCAAGGCTACATTTCCTAAGATCTGCTTCGATGGGTTGAAGTTCCTTCCGGCGATTCATCATATATCTGGAGATGTTAAGCAGAATGTCATTGCCTGTACCAACGACGTCTATGTTTAACATGACGCGTTCGTTCACCTAGATGAGAAACTTTTTGAAGTCTCTGTGGAGCGCCAGCACGAAATAGACCGTTTGAAGCTTGAGGCTACCCACGATAAAAACATCATTAAGGCCCAAGACGAAGAAATCGCCACTTATAAGTTTGAACTCGAGGTCGCATCAGAGTTCCAGGGATACTGCTGAGGTCGTCACTTTCTTGGAATCAACTCATAAGAAAGAGCTTGACGAAGCGGTTCAACGATGTGGGGCTTTGGCCTTAAAGAAGGATTCCGTTCAGAAGGAGAGGGATGCGTTCAGCACCCGGGTCAAGGAACTTGAGGAGCTTCTCCGCAGAGAGAAAGAGGAGAAGATGGCTGCCTAAGAAGAGTTACAGCGATACTGTGACGAGATTGTCGCCACCCGACTCTTAAAAGAACAGCTCGAGGGCGAGCTTTCCAGGGTTGAGATGTTAAAGAGCGAGGCCTGCGAAGAGGGCAAGAAGATGGCATTGATGGACATCGACTCCCTTCTTGAGGCAGCCAGGGAAGAAGGTAGAGAAGAGATCAAAACCGCGTTCGACCCACTCATTACCGAATTCAACGCCCGCATGCTCATGCACCGTGATTCAACTTTTTTGGGCGATGGCTATCTTGAATCGTTGCTCAAGGCATGGGAAACCTTAATTCAGATCAGGAAGGCCGAGCGTGGTGTAGTGGAGGTTGACAAGGAGGATTTGATAAAAGAATTTCTGAAGGGACATGAGCCTTCGGACCTATCAGCGGCCAAGGCCCTTTACTGCAAAGGCTCCCCTTCGAGGAAAGGGAAAGAAGTTGTCGCCGGTCCATCCGGGGCCGAGTCTCCTGTTCACATGCCTTCCCAGCCGGCCTGTCGGCCGATACTCAATCCCTTTGAACAGCACATTGGCTATGATCTGGAAGCCCCCGGCCTAGGCGTTCATGTTTTGTCTCCTATCCCGGAGGGCGAAACTCTTTTGAAGGCAGAGAGTTTTCCAGGGCCTGGTAGATAACCTTTCACTTTGAGGTTTTGAAAGTCGTCATTCTTTGTACTATTGCATTCTAATGCTCATCTTTTCTGATTTTTGCAGGTTGTTCTGATCCTGATCCCACTCCGAGAAGCGATGTCGCCAAGGAGGTGGGAAAGACTGGTGGGGCTGCTCATGCTGGTGAAGTTCCTGGGCCAGATGCTCAAGTGATCGGCGCGTTTCACGAAGGCAAGTCCGATTCCTCCTCTGAGAGTTATGAAGTAGAAGTCACGGGCGCCTCTGAGCATACATCTGAATTGAGCATGAAGGAGCAGCTCGAGAAAGAGAAAAGAGATATAGCCAAGGTCAAGGTTGAGCCGCATGAAGTGGACCCGGACGATCCCTTGAACAAGCTATTGAAGGTCATCCTTCCTAGCAGGTCCAAGCCCTTGGATGTTCCCCTTACTTCTTCAGTTGTTACTCCTCCATCAAGGAAAGGTTCCAAGGGTAAATGCTCTGGGGAAGAGTCATCCGGGAAGAAGTCAAAGAAGCACAAGAAATGACCACTACCCTCGTTCAACGAGAGTCAATTTAAGTCGTGTAATAATCTTTTGTAATTTTTGTAGATAGACTATTGACTCCGGATTTTGGAGTACTTGTAGTAGAAAACTTTTCCTGAATAGAGTTTAGTTTCCTTTCTTGTCTTTTCAAAAGATTCTTACTATTCAATTTTCTTTGTGATTGTGATTCGAGTCCATGCTGTTGTGCGTAACATAGACTTCTTGGTTTGTCTTCACACGGTCCGTTGATTCTTTGAGAGTTATTCGTTTTCCTCCCATGCTTCAAGCACTTAGAACATTTTTTAATCTGCACAACGGGAACTTAGAATATTCCAGTCCGTATTCTGGGGACTTGGAGAATTTTTACCGTTTATACTCGAGTTCACACTCCGGGGGATTCGAGTACTCCACTCCGTACTCCGGGTCTTGGAAATTCTGAGTCGTTTATACTCGAGTCCGCGCTCCGGGGACTTCGAGTACTCCAGTCTGCACTTCAGGGACTTGAAGATTTTAAGTCATTTATACTTGAGTCCGCGCTCCGAGGACTTCGAGTACTCCAGTCCGCACTCCGAGGACTTGGAGATTTTTAGTCGTTTATACTCGAGTCCGCACTCCAGGGACTTCAAGTACTCCAGTCTGCACTCCGGAGGCTTGGAGATTTTTATTCGTTTATACTCGAGTACGCGCTCCGGGGACTTAGAGTACTCCAGTCCGCACTCCGAGGACATGAAGATTTTGAGTCGTTTATACTCGAGTCCGCGCTTCGGGGACTTCGAGTACTCCAGTCCGCACTCTGGGGACTTGGAGATTTTTAGTCGTTTATACTCGAGTCCGCGCTCCAGGGACTTCGAGTACTCCAGTCCGCACTCCAGGGACTTGGAGATTTTTATTCGTTTATACTCGAGTCCGCGCGCTAGGGACTTAGAGTACTCCAGTTCGCACTCTGGGGACATGGATATTTTGAGTCGTTTATACTCGAGTCCGCGCTCCGGGGACTTCGAGTACTCCGGTTCGCACTCCGGGGACTTGGAGATTTTTATTCGTTTATAATCGAGTCTGCGCTCCGGGGACTTAGAGTACTCCAGTTCGCACTCCGGGTACATGGAGATTTTGAGTCGTTTATACTCGGGTCCGCGCTCCGGGGACTTAGAGTACTCCAGTCCGCGCTTCAGGGACTTGGAGATTTTGAGTCGTTTATACTCGAGTCCGCACTCCGGGGACTTCGAGTACTCCAGTCCGCACTCTGGGGACTTGGAGATTTTTTAAGTGTCTGTGTGCGTTCGTACGTTAGCCGGGATAACATAATTTTATTTGCTCGTCACAGGATCATCATTTGTAGAGACATTAGTAATTCATGGGAAAGATAGCTTCAGGCCTTTATTAATGAGAGCAAGCTAAATCGCTTTGTTACAGGCCAAGAATTAGAAATAAAAGCATACTGGAAATAAGTGCGACTAATAAATGAAAGAAACAGACTAAGTACAATAACGCCGCAAGTGCTCGCTGTTCCATGCTCGGCGGAGTGTCGCACCATCGACGGTCGCTAGATTGAAAGTTCCTTTTCCAAGCCTCTGTTCGATGACGTATGGACCTTCCCATGCGAGATTCATGTGAGACAGGATCGAGAAAACTCGTTTCAACACGAGGTATCCCGCACTAAACATTCTTGGTCGAACCTTCTCGTTATAATATTTAGCGACACTGTGTCTGTGTGAGGCCTCTCTCAAATCGCTTCTTCGCGTTTTTCATCAATAAAGTCCAATGATTCCAATAAGAGATCCCGATTCGACGCAGGGTCGTAGTGAGTTACCCGATGAGATGGAACTTCAAGTTCCACGGGTATGACAGCTTCCGTGCCATATGCCAATGCGAATGGAGTGTGGCCAGTCGCGGTCTTGTGGGTAGTTCTATAGGCCCAAAGCGTCGTCGTGAGTTCATCTACCCACTTGCCTCTAGCCTTTTCCAAGCGCCTTTTCAATATGGACTTGATTATTTTGTTTACGGCTTCTACCTGTCCATTCGCCTTCGGTAAGCAACTGCTGCAAACCTTTTCTCAATGCCATATTTCTGACAAAATTCTTTGAACTCCTTACTTTCGAATTGGGTTCCATTGTCTGTTATGATGGTTCGAGGAAGGCCAAAACGGCATATGATATTTCGTACAACGAAGTTAATGACTTTCTTTGTGGTGATCGTGGCCATAGGCTCTGCCTCTGCCCATTTGGTAAAGTAATCGACTGCAACTATTGCATATTTCGCGCCTCCTTTGGCTATGGGTAAAGAGCCGATCAGGTCGATCCCCCACATCGCAAATGGCCAGGGACTAACCATTTGTGTGAGTTCCGTCGGCGGTGCTCTCGGAACTTTTGCGTATATCTGGCATTTTTCACATTTTCTCACATAGTCTGCAGCGTCCCGATTCACGGTTGGCCAATAGTATCCATAGCGGAAGATTTTCTTCGCCAATGTCTGCCCCCTTTGTAGTCGCCGCACTCTCCCTCATGGACTTCCTTTAATACCTGTTTTATCTCATCATGGGCCACGCACCGGAGTAAGGGGGTCGAGAATCCCCTCCGATACATTATCTCATCCTGTATTACATAATGTGAAGCTTTACGAAGGACTTGTCATCTTTTGCTCCTCTTTTCAGGCAAATCCCCTCGTAGCAGGTACTGTTTGATTGGGGTCAACCATGATTCCTTCTCAAGTTTGATTTCTATCACGAAATCTGTCTCCATTACGTCTATACTTGGAGCATAGAGGGTCTCAACAGGGAATAATCCCATTAGTTGTGCTTCGCTAGTGCTTGCGAATTTTTCTAATGAATCGGCCTCTTTATTTTGTTCGCGTGCGACAAGCGAGATGTCGTAGTATTCCAGATTCACCAGCAGCTCTTGAACCCAAGCAAGGTAAGGAGCAAGTCTCTGTCCTTTCGCTTGATAGTCTCCTCGCACCTGATACACTACCAGCTGCGAGTCACAGAAGATTTCGATCGACCTCACTCCCAATTTGATAACAAGTCTCAAGCCAGCAATCAATGCTTCATATTCGGCTTTGTTATTTGTTGCTGCAAACTCGAGCTTCAAAGCGTAGAAAATTGATCGGTCTTCAGGAGTTACGTGGATTATACCTGCCCCCGAGCAACAGTCGGTAGATGCCCTATCGGTGTACATCTTCCATAGAACGGGGGGTATGATTCTGTGATCGCTCGGTTCATCTAGCACAGTGAATTCAGCAATGAAGTCGGCTAGTGCTTGTCCTTGTGTGGCCCTCTACGGTAAATAGGTAATATTGAACTGACTTAACTTAATATTCCATTTGAGCGTCCTTCCGGAAGTTTCTGGTCGTTGGAGTACCTGTCGCAAGGGTTGGTCTGTGTAGACATCGATTGAGTGTGCCTGAAAGTAGGGGCGAAGCTTGCGTGATGTGACCACCAAGCAATAGGCTAGTTTTTCAATCTTTGGGTAATTTCTTTCCACCCCTATCAAGCACTTACTGACATAGTAAATTGGCTTTTGAATCCGGTCTTCCTCACGCACCAAGGCTGTACTGATAGCGTGCTGGGATACCGCCAAGTATAGGTACAACGTTTCGTGGTCTATCGGCTTGGACAGTACGGGGGGACTTTCCAAATGCCTTACCAGAGCCCGGAATGCTTCCTCACAGTCATATGTCCATTCGAAGTTTCTCTTTCCTTTCTTTATAATGTCAAAGAAGGGAATACACTTGTTTGTAGCCCTGGATATGAATCGACTTAGCGCAGCCACTTTCCATTCAAGCTTTGCACCTGCTTTATGGTTCTGGGTACTTGTATATCTCGGATAGCCTGGATCTTTTCTGGGTTAGCCTCGAATCCCCGAGCATTCACAATGAATCCCAAAAACTTTCCTGATGCTACGCCGAATGAACACTTCAACGGATTGATCTTCATTCCATAATGCCTGAGTATGTCAAACATCTCCGTTAGGTCTCGGATGTGTTCATTTGACTGCCGTGACTTCACTAGCATGTCATCCACATAGACTTCCATTGTTTTACCAATCTGGTTTTTGAACATTCGATTCACCAGGTGTTGATAAGTCGCTCCTGCGTTCTTCAATCCAAATGGCATTACTACATAGCAATACAATCCCACGTTTGTGACAAAGCTGGTGTGTTTTTGGTCTGGGATGTGCATCGGAATTTGATTGTAACCAGAGTATGCATCCATAAATGATAGTAACTCATGTCCGGCAGTTGAGTTGACGAGTTGGTCAATCCTTGGCAGCGGGAAACTATCCTTCGGGCATGCCTTGTTTAAATCGGAGTAATCAACACAAGTCCTCCATTTTCCATTTGCTTTCTTTACTAACACCGAGTTAGATACCCATTCAGGGTAGAGGGCATCGCGGACGAACCCATTGGTTTTGAGTTTGTCCACCTCCTCTTTGAGAGCCGCAGACCTCTCCGGGTCCATGCCTCTCCTTTTTTGTTTCACAGGAACATGTCTCGGGTCTATGTTCAACATATGACTCGCGATTGCAGGAGAAATCCCACACATATCAGAATGTGTCCAAGCAAAAACATCAAGGTTCGCTCGGAGAAAGTCAGTAAGGTTCTCAGCGGCCACGGGGTCGAGCTGTGATCCTATTTTAAGAACTCGTGATGGGTCGCTGTGGCTAACTGAGATGTCGATGGTTAGTTCAGCCAGTGCCGCATTTGTTTCCCTGGGTTCCCCATCATTGTCTCTCGGATCTATGTCTCTATGGATCCGAGAATGCCGCCCGAGCCAGGGCTCGGGCGCTAGTTGTCAATCGTCAGAACCTTGGATGCGGACAGAGCTGTCCGCAACCTTTCCTTTCTCCCTACGCCGTGCCTCCCTAAGCTCAGCTACATAGCATGCACGACCGGTTGCCTGGTCGCCGTGTACCACTCCAACCCCTTTGTCTGTTGGAAATTTTAACGTCAAACACCAAGAACCAAAGCTGCCCTGAATTCCGCTAGGGCTGGACGACCGAGAAATACGTTGTACGGGGAATCAACATCCAGTACTATGAATGGTAAGATTCGCACCCTTCTGCGATCACCTTGTCCCAGTTCAACTGGTAATTCCGCATATCCCACTGCATCAGTCGCTGCACCATTAAAGCAATGGATTCTGGCATTGGACGGCTTCAAATCCTTGGTCTCCAGCTTCATTTGGTTATATGCTTTCCGGAAGATGATGTTAACGGAACTTCCGCAATCAATTAGAATTCTCTTCACGAATGTCGGCCCGATGGTCGCAGATATGACCATTGGGTCGATGGTAGGGGCCTCTACCTTGTCTGCATCTCTACTCCTGAATACGATATCATCATTCATCGTGCGTTGCTGCTTTGCAGGAGTCCCATCCTCCACGTTCGAACAACACTCATACTCCGCATGTCTTAAGGAGTTAGCATATCGCTCCATCTCCTGCCAATTCCTATCTACAGGATGAGGTCCGCCAGCAATCGTGTTAATAACCAATCTACCCACAATCCGAGTAGGATGTTCTGGTTGGTGTGGGGTTGGCCCACGTCCAGGGTCCGATGTTTCTTGCCTCCCGTCCTGTGGGTCTTTGACAAATTCCTGCAGCTTCTTCTGTCTAATTAGCTTTTCCATGGCATCATGAAGTTGTCTGCACTCCTCTGTGTTGTGCACATAAGTCTCGTGAAAACGACAATACTTCCCGGTCCGCTTCTGTTCCTCTATCGATTCCTTTGGGCGTGGCTTTCTATACTGGAAAGTTTTTCAAGTTGATAGATAGATGTTTTCAAGAGATGCGTTTAATGGGGTGTATTCATTGTATGTTGGGATCCTTGATTTCCATTTCCCTGTTTCTTTTTTCTTTTCGGGATTTCCACCTCTAGATCCTTTAGGCTGCCCAGGCTTGTTCTGGGCGTTAACTTGAGTTTTCCCAGGATTATCTCTGGTTTGTTTCACGATGACGTTACTTTTCACAGACTCTTGAATGGGCCCTGAAGCCTTGTCTCACATTGTCCACCGAGCTTCTTCCTTTCTTATGAACTGATGAGCTTTCGAATAAAAATATTCCAGCGTTGCTGGGGGCTTCCCCGCCAACCAATCTCCAAATTCAGAATCCGGATCCACTCCACGCATTACTGCCATCAAAATCGTGTGGTCGTTAGGATTGCTCACCTCGGTAGCAGAAACATGAAATCTTTGCAAGTATGCTTTTAATGACTCTCCTAGAGTTTGAGTTACACTTGATAAGGACATCACGTCCTTTGGACGAGTGGTGTGTATCCTGAATTATTCGAATTTCATTTAAAATTTGTCGAAGCTGGATATAGATCATGGTGGGAGTCGAGTGAACCACATGGTGGCTATCCCGGACAAGGTGATTGGGAAACACCTACACTTGGTTGCGTCATTAGCTCTTGCTGAATCCACCATCCATCCGTACATCATCACATGCTGCCTGGGGTCAGTCTTCCCTTCGTAGGCTGGAATGGCGGGCATGCTGAACTTTCTTGGGTATTCGGCTTGTAGAATGGTATATGTGAAGGGAGTATGACTCTTAGACACTCCCCAGTCTTCATTAGTTAGTCCTTGGTTTTCTTTCATCAACTTCCTGACCATAGCCGTCAAATCCGGGGTTTGTATGGGAGGTTGGGTTCCGTTCCACGGGACCGTGCAGGTTGATGTCCCGTCCGATTTGGGTCTTGGTTTCTAGTAGATCGATCAGTAGCACCTGCAAGTGCATCTTCATCCTTACGGCGTCTACGCCTAGGAGGTTCATCAGCAAAGGTCGAACTATCATCTTCAGAGTAAGGGACAGGGCTACCTCCAGCATTCTAATGCTACTGAGTAAGCTGAGTCATGAGGTCAGCGTTGGCTTGGATTTTCTCAGCAAGTTTCTCTTACTTCCCTTAAGTTCTCTTATCAAGTCATTGAATTATGCTCGGGAAACAACTTCTGCTTGGTTTTGGTTGGAGGGCCCTGTACCTCGAATTGCTTGTTGATTGCTAGTTCCCAGTTGTTGCACACTAGTGGTTTCGTGGGCATCTGCATTTTGAGAGGCTGATCTAGTTCGTGGTCTTCCCATGGTAGAGTTGTTGGTTGTAACTCTGAGTAGAATCAACAGATGCCTTATAAATGATTATGTATCTCCTTCGGGGGATTTATGCAATCCAGTAGCTGCAAAGTAGATCCTAATAGCCTGAGAATTCAAATTCTCAGCGAAATCACCAAAATGTTAGCACCAAAATTGGTCACTAACACCCTTAGAAAGATTGTGTGGAGAGATTAGTGAAGAAAGTAAATTAAAACAGAGAAGAGAACATAAATTTAAATGCAGAGAACAAGAACACCAAATTTATAGTGGTTCGGCGTAACTGCCTACATCCACTTTGAAGTTGATTTCCATTGATTTCCTTGATGGGTGATTACAGATACAATCTGTTTTTATTTACTAGAATACAATTGCAAAGTAAAAGAAATATGTCTGGAATGAGTCTTGAAAATGGCAGAGTCTCCCTAGTGTTCTCTCAAATTTCTCCCTCCTTCTCTGTGCCTCTGCCCCTCTATTTATAGACAAATGTGGGTTGGACTTCTCTGGTGGATCTGGTGGCTGGATAACTCAGTCCAAATAGGGCAAGCCCTGTATGCCGAACCGAGTAGGCCGAACGGTCGAGTGCCGACCCAGCCTCTTTATGCCGAACGATACGTTTGTAGTGGGGAAGAGTAGGCTGAGCAATGATCGGACCGGGCGTTCTGGGATGCCGAACCATCCTTGATTGCCGAACGTCTCGGGAGGCCGAATGAGAATGCCGAGTCTTCATGGGCACGGGACGCTCCTTAAGGACGAACGGTATGATGCCGAATGGTCTGGGTGCCGAACGAGGCGCTTGATGTTTGAACGCAATCTTGACTGAACGAGCCTTTGGCCGAATGATGCTTCTGGCCGAACGAGGCCCTTGGCCGAACGAGGCCTTTGGCCAAACGCTTCTGTATGACGTTTGCAAAGAGATGCTGGATGAACCAGTTGGGCCGAGCAGTGGGTATGCCGATTACCGAGTTGAACCAGGCTGGAATGCCGAGCGATGTCTTTGGCCGAACGGTATTCAATACTGAATGTTCCTCGATGCCGAATGCTCCTAGATGTCGAGCGCTATCCCCTACCGAACGATGTGATGCCGAACACCCTGAATACCGGATGGGACATTCATGCCAAACGACCTTAAAATGCTAAACGTTGTCCTTGGCCGAACGTAACCTGGACCATTCTTCCATGTCGAGTGTTATGGTGCCGAGCCACTTAAAGGCCAAGCGAGGTTCCTAGTCGGACGGTCGCTTTGGCCGAACGATATCTTGGGACGGACGATGTTAGGCCGAGCATTCTTCTTCGGCCAGAAGGTATTCAATACCGGATGCTTTTTAATGTTGAACGCCCCATCTTGGATCGAACGATAGGGGAGGCCGAGTACTAAGTTGCTCGGCTTATTCCCTGGGAAACAGATATCGTATTAATATGGTTTTGAAATGAATATGATATTTTGGTTTTGAAGTATGATATTTTGAAATGACCACAGTGTTATAATAACGATTGGTTGTTAAAGAGACTAGGATCGGTTATTGTCATACTCTCTGTCAATACCGAAAACCACTTTAACAACTGTATATGCGGTGGAGATTCCAGAATGAAGTAGGATGGTGGCGACGATTCTGTATGAGGTGTGACGTGACCCTGACTCCCATGAGTCAGCTTAGATGTGACTAAAACAGGAGCAATTGACGGGTCAAGTGAGGTCATTCCTCCGATCGGGCACATTCCTTCGATACTATATTCTGACTTTATGATTTATTTGGTGGCCACCCTTGATTTTGATTTAGGAGTGTGTCTCGAGGTGTGCGATAGTTGCAGCTGTGCATTACCACCATCCCGAAAGTGTAATTGGTATATATACCCTGGCATTTCCTGGTTGTGTCGTGTTCACATGCCCTAGCGTGCATTCTATGAGTTTGTTTTATACCATACCTATGGAGTGCCCTCTGGCAAGCCCAGTTTACGGGAAGTTACGGTACTGTATAGACTATGGGAATATATAAAAATGTGTTAAGGGGGATATGGGTAATGCCTTAATGTTATTTTAATGGTTTACTTTACCATAGACATATTATAATAGCGTATTGTACTACATAGTAGATAGTTCCAGGGATCCTTAGAGGATGGGTATCCTAAACATCCTCTGAGTTACTTGTATTTCAGTTGATATTTCACTTGAGTTGGATTTATTGATATAAGAATGATAATCATGACTCGAGTGTTTTGTGTTTTGCTTTATGCTCTGGTCAGACTGAGTGTCACAACATTTGAGACTCACATTTAGAGTTTGAGCTTCGCTTGGAGATCCATTTATATCTATTCAGCTTTCAGTTATTCAGTTGACTCCAGTGATATATATTCATATTTTGTTATTGACTATTGTATTGAGAATTATATGTATTCGAGACCTCTGTTGTACTTGTTTTAACTCTGTTATATATATAGTAGCTTCATGAACTACTATTCATTTGTTTCCGGTGCTTAATGTTATATTACTCTACGTATTTGATTCTATAATTATTTTATTTACTGTATATGCTGAGTTTTGACAAATATAAATTAACAATCTGATATTTTGAGCAATTCAAGTCCGACATGTGCGGATGCGAATGGCATGAAATATCCAGATGTTACAGTTGGTATCAGAGCTCTGGTTTTAGGCAAAACTTAGCATATGTAGTAAATTTAATTACGGAATCACTTTCGTTCGAGCTTGAATCTTTTCCTCTTTGACTCAATTTCCTTTGAACTTTGGAACTCTCCTACTCATTTTGAAATCCATTCTTGTCTCTCCCTATACGTGTTCTTCTTAATTTTGGAGCATCCCATAGCTCCATTTTAATTGATCTCTATAATGAATCGACGGCCTCGCCAATCTTAGAATGAAGTTGTAAAGGGGTGAAACTCCTTTACAACCAACACTGATTCACCGAAGATTCCTGTATCCTCGGTTTAGATGCTGCTATTTCTTGCTATACCTGAATTCTATCTCTTGCGATCGAATGTCGATTTGCCCCAGAATTCTGCATCGATCGTATTCTTGAAGTCATGGTTGACCCGATTAAGGTCGCCCACGGTTGATATCAGTATATCCCTCTTCCTATTTGAAATTTAATTCTTTATCACCCATTTAAGCTTATCTTCTTAACCAGAATTCTCTTTGATGTTGGTTCCTCTAATTTGGATATCTATCCTTGCTTTGAAATCCATTCTTGAATCATCGAGTGAGGGAGTGTATTTGTAATTTATATTAAAATGTTTAATATATTGTGTTGTTTGATTGTTAATGTTGATTTGGGGTTTCGATCGATTCTCTGATCGACGCCATCTATAGGAACTCCAAAACACTTGAACAGAGCAAACTGACACGATATTGTTTTCAAATTTGGTAAATGAAACAAATTTTGTATGATTATATCATATATTTATAAGTAAATTTTCTAAAATTTTATAGTTAACTAAATTGGTTGTTAGAAATGATAATATTTGATTTTCATTTATTGTTTTGTAAACCATTGATTATTCCAACATATAAATAAATGAAATTATAAAATATGGTTTAGAAACTGTTTTGGAAATTTAATTGAATTTAAATCAAGAATTTGAGAATTAAATTTCTGATATTTTAGAAAATTTGTTTTTTTAATTTGGGTATATTATTTAAAGGTATTTTGAATAGAAATCATTTCCAAAGAATTTTAAAGTTTTAAATCAGTACTGTCCACTTTTGTCGCTGGAAAATAATTTCGGTGATGACCGCAACATCATCGACATTCATTTTTGAGTTTTAGAGTGGAGAGACCACTTTGTAGCTTTGCTACATTTTGTTTTGAAAAATGAAATTGATTTGAATTTCATAAGTATGATTTGATTTGGATAATATACTCATATGTTTATAAATTTGATTTGATATATAACATATATATTTATCTCTAAAATGTTTGAAGTGAAACCTGAAATTTAACTCCTAAACTATGGTTAAAGGATAGTTTCAATTATAAAATGAAACCAAAATTTTTGAATAAATATTTAAACTTGGAATAATTAAATTAGGAAAATTTTACCTGTATAATACTCAATTGCATTCCAATATAACTTATCTAAATTATTGCGAAGTTGATATGTAATTGGATAATATACAATATAAAATGATATTAAAGGAATTTATAAATAATTTGAGTGGCTATAATAAGTGACAATCTACTTAATCTATGCGATAAGATATATTGAGTGGAATAAATTTAATAATAATGAGCGAAAAAGAAGAATTTATTTGAATAAAATATGATTATAATGAATGTTTATACACTAAATCTATGATTGTAGAAAATTTTAATTTAGAAAATTGGGTAATAATACAATGAATAAATAAATATGAATTTAGAAATAGTTGAGATTGAATTATAAGTGAAATAACTTAAGTGAAATCAAATGAAAAAAAGAAAAATTGTTGAATATTAATTAATTTATATTGAAATTTATATGGTTTTAAATTAATTTTTTATTTTGTTTCAATCTATTTTTCTTTCTGGTTGTTTTTAATCTCCTACCTCCTTCCTTTTCGGGGACGAAAAGTTTTGAGTGGGGGAGAGTGTAACGACCAGTAAATTTCTAATAATTTTTTTCTCATATTTAACTGGAATTTTATGGAAATTTAAATAATAGAATTTGGAAGTATAAATTTGATATTTGGAATACGTCTACTTAAACGTAGTAAATGGTAAATTTTCATCTGAAAATATGGGGTATAGGGGCATCACATAGCATATCTGGCACATAGCATCCATCACACGACCTTGCATCTCTCACTTAGGTACTTTAGATATATGATAACTCTTATAGATGCTCAACTCATTGCCCACACAGATGGCAAAGGACTGAACACATGCAGATACCAATAATATGGGTACATGTAGACTATCCTATCCCAACAATGAGCACCATAACTTCTGAGTTGCCCATCAAACCCTTAGTATATGCCCCAATAGTAGAACTACCTTATAGAGGCTCAACTCATGCCCATGCAGATGGCCAAGGACTGGATACATGCAGACGTCCAAACACATGGGTAAATGCATACTACCTTGGGTACACGTAGGCTACCCTATCCCATTAACGTGCATCATAACCTCATGTTATACTCTATGAGCTATCTTGCAGAACTCGCCCTTTCATTCCATCACCAGATGCTATAGTCACTCGCCACATCAAGTCGTTAAAGTTATCATACTTCCTTGGTTTCCATCCTATAATACGAGGTCTTCCCGAGTCATCTCTATGTCATCCATCCTAGCTCCCTATCAGCTCATCAAAGACTCCCAAACTCTGCCCCAAAGTATGTCCATGCTACACTTGAAGTCCATAACCAAAACCCTAAGCCTTAAATTCCATCCGGTCTTCCGTGTGCTCGGCATAAAACCATGTGCACACCTAACAAAAGCAATACCGAGCAGGAGTTCCTATTCGATACCCCACTATAGCGCCACCGAACCAAGCAGCTACAGGATAGGATTTCCTGTCCGGTCTTCCATCATTGACCAAGAAACTACCGGACATGATTTTCTATCCAGTGTTCCTCTACGGAACCAAACAACTATTGGACATGATTTCCTATTTGGTCCTTCCCTTGCCAAACAAAGCCAAACACTGAACCAACCCCTTGCCATACGAAGCTCCACCGAACCAAAACCTATAGCTCCTTCAGCACAACAACATCACGGTGATTCCATTTCTACATTCAGTACTTCGACCCTCATGCACCGCGTATCTAATGATGCGACTCCAAACGCTCTAGAGCCTATCCGTCATAGCCGATTACACTGTTCCTATCTCTAGTTCACTTCGATGAGCGTTTTCAACAATACAAGCATACAAACAAATACCATACATGCACCGGACAATATTCAAATATGTTAATCAAACAATCAAGCATAGAAATCATCATACAAGGTTTCTATAACATAGCCTAATATATATCAAGGGATGTACATATCCAAATAACATGTCTAGAACACCAAAAATACGTTTACTCACGTTTTACTATAGGTTGGGTTTTAAAACAACATTAAAACTTAATTTTAGTTTCATAAATGGATCCAAAAAATGTTAAAACATAAACACATGAGAGATAACAAATCATTCACTAACCCTTCCAAAATCCAAGTTTGCATGCATCCAAAAATAAACAGCAAAGATGTGATTTTTCTCCTCCAAAAATAAATATTTAAAGATCTCTAATGTATCCCCTTGCTAATTTATCCTTAATCTATGATTCAGACTTGATCTGAAGGAGGAAAAGAAAAGATTTTGGGTAGAGGATGGTTAATGGGAGCCTAGGTCTATTTGAGAAGTGGTAAAAATGGTTTGGGATGATGATTCAGCCTATTATAGCATCCAAACTCGAAATAGGTCTGTGGGCTTGCCGCCGAACTTCACTAATTAACAACTGAGATGCTTCAAAAACCTGCCAATATTCAAATAGCCATATCTCCTAGATAGAAAGACAGAATCGCTATTATGATCACTCTACGGAAAAAGAACCAATCATTTCTTTCTAATGGAAGTAGTTTCGAACGCTAATTTGGCTTATATCAAAAGTAATGCATGTCTTTAGAGGTAAAGTTGTCTAAAAAAAAATCTAAATATAGGAAATGTCACTAATCGGCATTTCCCAAAGTTACAGAGCCATACAACCTCATATGAATTTAAAAATAATATTTCACGATCCTTGATACATAAAATACAGGTCCTTACACCTACGATCAATAAAGGATGGTCGACATGGTTAGTTGGGCTAGCATTATCGATCGCATTTAATTTGGATAGGTAGATTTTGAGATACGGCAACCACCAACTGATCAAGCCACATTGAAGAAATGCATCCAAGAGATGGTGTTACACGAGGCTTGCTTCAGGCATGATATGGACAAGCATAAAGTAAGTTCAAGGCTCAAGCTATGTTGCTTCGGGTTTGATGCAAGAGAATTCTGTGACTTTTGCAAAGTGGTCAGAGATGTTCCAAGCTTCGATGACTCGATTATGTCGGTTTTTTGGAGAAAACGCTTCAAGTAGAATTTTTTTAAGATTCAGTGTTAGTCCGAAGAGGCACATTCAATGATGCGAATTATGAAATGTAACGTACAATGTGTTCGTCTATTGAATGTGTGTTAATGGGATTAATGGGTAACTCAGAGATGTGATGCACAACTGTAGAGTGAGGGTATGTGAGAGTGCTCATATATGTACCTTGAACCTTAATGGTGATCTGCTTCACCTTAATGATAATAGTATTTGGTGATGGTATTTGTTTGATCATCAATATGATCACAACATAGTGTGGTCTTTGAACTTAATGACGATCGTATGAGTTATGATACATCTAATGGGATCTAAGTACGTGATGAGATATTTGATTGATGGTCACTACATTTGCCGTGATTATTGTGGTTATTGTGTTTTGAGGTATATGCCATGTGATGTAGGCATTAGTGAGTTAGGTACCCCGACACCCTATATTGTACGTAGTGTAGTACACTCATATGATGATAGTTTATCACATATGTGTTATGTGCTAACTTATTGGATGTAGGGATAGCTCAAGTATGATTCTTTATGTTCCTACTTATATCAATTTTTATATCTATTTTGATATTACAAATCACTCATACCAAGCTTAGGTCTAACCTGAGGTTATTTGCATTTCTTCTTATCATCTCGAGTACTCTTAAATGAATAGATTGAGATAGAAGGTATAAGATAATGCATAAATATGTGCAGTAGACAAGCAAGAGATTTACGCTTTCATATATCCGTATTTGGAGCTTTATTGGTGTATAACGTTGTGCAGTTATGGAGCTATATCAGTACATAATTACCTATTAGAGAATTTTATGTGTGGAGTTATTATTCGGATGTATAAACTCTATTTCCATATGTTTTATATAACCGTGATGAACTGAGGTACTCTAATTCTGTTTGGTTCATTTACTTATATTATTGACTCACATGTTTAATATCTATGTTGATTATTATACATTGCATATGCGCTATAAGATATATGATAGGTCCTACTTTAGTTTATATCTACTTCACCCTTGACTGCCTCCCTACATCAGTCATGTACTAATGTAGCGCACTACTTTCATCCACTTATGGTATTAGATGTATTTAGGTACTGGAGGTGTAGGGTGGTTGTAACCACCTCACCTCTGTACCCATATTATTCAAGAGTGTTACAGAGTAATATTGTCAAATAACGTGAAAAATGAGGCTATATGGGGTACATACGTGAATATTCCCTTAGACTGACATTGGTATGTATTAAAACATCAAGTAAATAACTCATTTATATGTACAAAATACCGGTATAAAGAAATAAACACATGTGCCTCCAGAACGGAACAATACATAACATACAGTGAATAATAGATAACATAGAGTCAAACGTAGCGATAATATATAATATGTATATAATATACAATACTGATAGACTATAAAACATCTCAAGTGTAAGAAATCTCAATATAATACAATATGCAGTTAACATACAATTCGGTATCAAAAAATACAATCAATTAATATATTACAAGTATCAAATAACAATCCTAATATAATACTCCTCTAGGCCCAATAAAACAAATGTTGGCCATGTCATCCCTGTACGTAAAATGTCCCTGACTGACCTGAGTATTATAAAATAATACACGGGTTAGACTATGCATAATCAAGTATCATAATAAGGGTAACACGGTATAAACAAAGAACAACAATACCAGAGACAAACAAATAATAACAAGATGGCGTGTTAATATAGGTATATAGATATAGAAATATCTACTTAGAATATTTGTATAATACCTAAAATAATCATCAAAGCATCAAACCTCACAGATAACTCAAAATCATATGAAACAACTTGCTCTAGTATCAAAAAATGTCATCACCTATATGGAAAGACATTAAATCAGAAATCAAAGAATCAATATAAATGCGTGAATCATACATATCAAGAAATCATTATCTAATTCTAGAAATATTTATAAAGGGATATCACTAAGTATAATCAGGATAGCATGAAGCACTGCCCAAATATAACTTAGAATCTCGATAAATAAACGCCATCCTCAATATCAAATAGGATACGATAGGCTGCCTATCAATATAAATGAGAATCCACTAAACTTTGGACATATAGTACATATATTATCTCATCTCCTCATCTTTATACTATCTAAAAGTCTCGTGAAGGGAAATGGCTATACAACAGGCATGAAGTCCTAAGTAGAGTTATATGTATGTGTGTGTAATATGTAAGGTGTATCAATCGTATATGCCAATCTACTACTCCATTAGTACCAAAAGGGAGACGGGTAGCACTAATCGAGCTACAAAGACACTAAGTCTCTATAGTCTTTAGTAACCTCATAGTCATCGTGACACGTATCCACTAGTGTGTTCGTCAACGCGAGGACTCATTAGTCACGACACTACAAATGCACTTATAAGTAACATACTAATGGCCTAGTGACAAAAGGGGTAAATGCCTGCATAAGGGTAGAACAAAACTGAAGCCTAAGTATATATTGGTGTCACAGATCTGGGGTGCGACCCCATGATCAGGCCGCCAAGGTAGATACTGGCCATTTAGTCCTCTCCAACAAACGTAATAAGAGTACATCGTAATATAGAACCAATACATATGTACATGAAGTCATGGTCATCATTAGGCATAAAGCTATACTCACCAAATATAGGCACAAAGCCATATATCACTACGTGTATCACCCTATACTATCTGCACTATTCCTATTACGTGAGTGTCATCTACTTACAATGAATAACCGAATAAATATCACAACATTATCCTATACCACTTTGTGATACTCAAACGTTTATTCGCTATTCATAAACTAAATTCAAAATATCTAGTATGCTATATACCAATTCCAAAGAAAAACTGGAGAAATATTACCGAAAGTCTCATACCAAACGGTTTTATAACTTTATTTATTCTAATTTCTCGTCATAAAATTATAATACAAAATAACATAAAAAGATGCCATCACTGTATCATATTAACATCAACCAAATCTACCTCAATGGTGATCATTCATACAATTTAAGCCAATGTATATAATAAATGAAAATCAAAAAAGTAAAATAAAAATTAAGTTTACAAAACACACATACATATTTATATATATAAGAACAAGTTAATATTCAATAACCAACCATGACATATAACCTTTATAACAAAACCAATGTATAAAAATAAATAATGAATAAATGTTACAAATTAATTAGGCAATGATTTAAATACAATATTTTCTTTACAATGTATAAGAAAATTTTCCATCTTTTATAAAATTAAATAATTTAATATTCACTAATAGCATAATAAAATTCATACTTTATTCTAAAACCCAAAAAGGTTTATAAAACTTAATTTTACACATATTAATTATTTCAAACCTTTCTATAACTAAACGCTACTTTTGTATATATAAACATCTGAATCAATTATATATAAATATAAATATATATATATGCTTATTTATTTATAATCAATCAAACATAATTTCAGAACGGATTTTATATATTTTACAATATTATAAAACACACGTTGAAAACCATAAAACATGAATTAAATAACATTTCATATTTTCTTAGGGAAATAATACTTTTAAATTCCCTACATTGATTTAATAAACTTTAAATTATAATTACATTCATATATATGTATGACAAAAGTATATGTAGATATATGTGTATATTAACAATTAAGTATATTTATTGTGTTTCACTTTAAAGTATAATAACTGAAAATATACATATTTTACTTATAAGTGATAAATTGGACACACTTTCATATAGGATTATATGCTTGCACTCATATAGGATTATATAAATTTACATAAACAAAATTTCGTATATATGTACATAGGCGAACCCAAAAACATAATATACTTCCTAACAAAAACACACACAATATAGACAAATACACAACCATATCTACATTGATGCTAACATTAATAGCAGCAACCACATGTATACACATAGATACACACAAAACTCAACACAACATTGCACTTAGAACACACATACGCATGCATAAAAAACACATCGGCATACGAAAACTCACCATCGATGCACTGATCAATGCTGATCGGTCCACCGATCTTGCACCGCCTGGAGCAATTTTGCTCCAGGCCATAGCTCCTCTAACCTCTTTCAAGCCCCATCTTCAACTTTAATCGCCAACTCAAAGCATGCACCATGAATACAATCATAGAATCAATCCAAGACAATATAAATTACATGAATTATTGATTAAAACATAGGCATTGTGAGTATATACACTCACCTGTACATACAAGATTAGAACATAGGTATTGTGAGTATATACACTCACATATACATGCAATTCCATTTCTTCCCCTACTATCTATCCAAACGCACACATGAGCAGAACACACCCTCTCAACCATGCAACCAGATGCTCCACTAACAATGATCATATGATAATGTAAATAATCTCATATCCAAGTTTAATAATTTGTGATGACCCACCATTTTGACCCTTAGAAATCGACATTAATACATCTACGATATCCACATGCCAAATATCCAAGTGCTGGAAAGACAAATTGATCAAGGATAAAGAAAAAATAATGACAGAATGGAATCTAACACGAACGAAATAACATATATTATTTCTATACATATCTTACAGCGGAAATTTTAAACATATAGATCGTAGTCTATCCTAACCTCGGCATGGACAGTTATAAATCTTTGCCTCTACTAATGCTGAAAACAAATAGTAAACAAATGAAGCAGAAATGAAAATGGATAACCATCTATAGAGGAAACTCCAGTTCCAGCTTCAAGCACATTTAAAATGTTCCAAGCAAGACCTGAACTACTTGGCTACACGGAAAAATAGGGCACCAAGAGTTTAAGGGAAAAGAAATAAACTGTGGATCGGTTATGTGACTGGTGTGAGAAAACTCAAAACATGGGTATTTTTGAAAATAAAGGGTATCTCATAAAACCATGCCGCATATAAATACGGACAGGTTTTTACCTTATGATTACCAAACCATATGATACGCAAAATCATAGATATTAATTTTAGTGACATTCTTTGAAAACTCTTTCAAATAAATAAATATAATCTTAGCCGAAATCGTTACATTTATTAAGTTACACCATAATAGGTTTACGACTAAAACCGTAAAGGCTCGTATTGGAGAATGGATTTCATACAATAACAAGGTAAGAGACTACCTTCCGACAGTACAATTTTAAGGGATGCACCTGAGGCTCCAACCCCTACCAACACAGAACCGGCCTACCTTACCATAGATAGTACCGAATATGACATCACTCTGGTTATTCCCGACCTATCCATGTCCACAGCATACACAACAAACCCAAAATATAAAGGGTGATCTAGAAAGGTGATGAACATCTCCTAATGGTAGCGACCCACTTAGCCCTGCTGCATCTACCATGTTTTTGTCGTTACCGTGTGTGAGGCTTGAGAAAACATTTTACCTTTCACATGACAAATCCCACTTTGAATGCCACATTTTCATTTTCGATGACACACTAACTGATTTCCACAAAAGTGAAAGTGTGTTATGGATCGTATAATATGGATATACGGTATTACAGAGTATAGTGATGATAGCTATATAGTGAATAGTGCGAAATATAAAAGCGCTATAATAAAAATGAAACTAGAGAGTTTTATACTGGTTCAGAGCACCGTCCTACGTCCAGTCCCAGTCTCCTTCTGGAATTTCACTAAAACAACAACCCTCACTTAACCTGGAGGAACAGGTCTATACAACCCCTGAGCAGCCGAACAGGGACCCGAGCAGCGGAACAGGATTTCGCCTTAACAGCTGAAGAGGACTTCATATTCCTGAGCAACAGAACAGGACTTCAACAAATACAAAAGATAATTTTTGACTTATGGTTCTAATAACACAGATTTATCACATGTAGTACACCCTTCCTATAATCTTCTCCTTGAGTATAAATATATATGTTTGAAGTTTATGAAGAATAGAAAGGTATAATATTGCTCTAATGCAGAATAATTGAAAGTATAATTGCAAGTAGATTCAAGAGAGTTAGATAAGAATGATAAGAAAATTCGGTGGTTTGGAATCAATTAGAGTATGTATTTATAGATGTCAAAAAGCAGTGACTGTTGATGAAGAGTTTCGATTGAAGTGTTGTGTCCAAATCTTTTCGTAAAGTTTCGTAACTCTTCACAAATAGTCGTGTCTTTTCAGAAAATAGCTGTTGTAGAAATTCAGTCAACTGAACCTCTAGGTTAGTTGATAGGATATTCAAATGTTTTATTCGTTTATTTGTGCACCAGTGCATGTTGCACAGAAATTTACAGGTCAGTCGACTGACCTGGTGATTTCTATGCAATTTGCACAGTTTTCTTAGGTTTTTAATATATATATATGATTTTAAAGAAAACTTTGATAATATATATATAGTTTCTATGCTTATATGTATAAATCATTAAGATTATATATAAGCTAATATATACGTTAATCGAGGAGATATTTTAACAAAATTGACCTAAGACTCAAAACCACGATAATATAATTGATGCACCGATTTTGATGTCTTGTCTCCATATAGTATATATTCTCTTTTTGTCGTAGCAGTCATTAAATCTGTATGTCACAATGATAGCTTTGTGTCATGAACCAAACCAAGTCTCAATATTCTTTCCCTTTTTGATTGATGACAACCTGTAAATAGATATAAATTTTGACTATATATATAATTTAAATACTTACCCCCCCCCCCCCCCGAATCTTTGATGCTCTACATCCTGCATCCTTAGTGTTAGTAATAATATTTCTCCTCCTTTGTCATCGACAAAAAGGAATAAAGAATATACAAGTATGATGCATTGATAGATATTATGAAGGAACTGAACATTCGAACATTAAAATACTATAAACAAGAGTCTTGAAATAATACGAAAAAAGTGGCTATTTAATACAAGCCATAATGTTGTGAAATAAAGACTAATGTTTTTATAATATAAGAACAATATCAACTTACTCCATCCTATGCTTACCCCCATCATCATGCGATCTTTGACCACCACTATCGCCTCCGTTTCCATCATTGTTGCTACTACTTGCTTGATCATCAGAAGAGGAAGACCAAGTGAAGACGGGTTGCTTACCCGGATCACCTAGTGTAGTTGTGGAAGTGCCGAATGAACATGAAATAGCTTACCATAACTTTGTAAAAAAATCCTTTAACCTTATCAATTTTTTGGTCAACTTTAGTGATATGGGATTGAAGGATTTGTTGGTTACGGCATATCATGGAAATAGACTCAAGAGGAGGTAGGCTCGGATTAGGATTCAAAATTTCATCTTGTTGACGACTAGTTGATCTTTGGCGAGTTGGATGGTGAGATGCTTCGCCTTCTTGTTGTTGTGGTTGATCTTGAGGTAATTATCGTTGAGTCCATTCTTCAAAAGTGATGATAGGGGGAGGTCGAGCAACCGGTAGCTTCATTAATGCTAAAGTACGAGAGTTTAAATACCCGACGGTAGAAACCAGTGAGTCAGGTTCTGGAATCTCACATTCTTTTATCAATCACATAATATACTCACCATAGTAGATAACACTCATTCGACCATTGTTGAAGCTTAAGAACTCATCAAGAATTAATCGAAGCTAATTAACTTTGATATTGCCAAAAATAGCGTATAAGGCTTTGAAGTTGTGTTCATAAACAAGTTCATAGCTTCCGGTTCGTAGAGTTACGGTTTTCATTAATGCACGGTGTATAATTCTAGCTTTTGGCTTTAAGGACATGGACTTAAGTTGGTGCATATTGTCTTCCAAAAATAAATGACTTATACGGTCACGAATGACCATAACACAACCAACATTGCTCAATTCTGTACCATCATTTTCAGATCTTAAACTGTGAGCCATTTGATCTAACGAGAAAAATACGGGTTTTCCACAAACTAAACTCCATGCACAATATTCTTGGTTTTGAACGTTTTGGTGACCCAGTTAAGATTAGCATAGAATAGTTTGACTATAATTTGGTTAATTTTATGCTTATTTTCGTCAATATTGAACAAAGACTCCAAATTGCTCCTACGAGCCAATTCTTGTATATGGTATGGAGAAAAATCGGCAAACTTTACAAACGAACCTTCAAAGATGCAAGAATCTTGCATTCTCCACCATCTTCTAATTGCAGTATCATCGAACAACCATTGTTGGATCTGCTCATCGGAAGGAGGTTGGGAGGATGAAGATGCTTGTCCTTTTCCCTTTGAAGCCATTTAATTTGACTGTTTGGAGGCTAAAAATTGAGTTTTTGAAGATCTAGCGTTTTGGAAAAGTTGAAAATTGAAATGGTAGTGGGGAGAGAAGGGGAAAGTAAAGATTAAAGGGTGAAAAGTGAGTGAGTAGGAGCAGTAATTTTGCTCAGTTCCAGAATCAGTCGAGTGAATCAGTGGTTCAGTCGACTGAACTTGAAATTCAAAATTTTCGAACTTCTAGTTCAGTCAACTGAATGCCTGATTCAGTTGATGAATCTAGGTTAAATAGATTTCGTCTTCTACTCCAGCCGACTGAGCCACTGTGACAGTCGACTGACCCTGTTTTTAAAAAAAAACTATATCAGTGTCAGTCGACTGGTACACTAGTTCAGTCGACTGACCTGTGTGAATTTCTCTAATTACCTTTGTCTGGAGTAAAATTGTATATAGTTATACATATGAAGCTTTGTAACTTTATTTAATTGAATATTAGAACAACATATATGTTGATAATATGAAGAAGAAGAAGAAATGATTATTCCAATAATAACAACAACAACAACACCTACTTTTATTTTGAAGGGCCAAGAGTTTTGTAGCCCTGTAGCTGTTTGCAACGAACATTTGATGCTTCATTTCGATCCCATGAATTTGATGAAACCGATGGTCGTGGCGGGGATGAAGTAGAAGGTCATCGAATAGGCGAAATGGTGTGTTCATACATTGGATGAGATGAAGCACCGTAAAATTTCATAGGAATGTGTTCGATAATTCCTAGACATCTCGAGTTGATCTTTTGCTCGTAATATATTTCACGTTGAAGCATCAGTGATTCTTGTTGATAGTGATTTGCATCACTTATTTTTTGTTTAGTGTTTGGAGAGACGTCAAACATCATCTTCTTCCCTTTCTTTTTCTCGTGAGTATATTCGGTATGATCATGATAGGTAGAAGGTGGTGTAGTATGATGAACGAGAGTTTTTGGTTATTTGGTAGAGGCTAGAATTTCAATGGAGTCAGTTGATGAAGAAGTTGACATATTGATAGTTAGTTTGTATTTCTGTTAGTTTGTATGAACAACATAGAATAGACATACCTATTTATAGATTGATGTTGAGAATAAGAAGGATGAAGTGAATGGTTTGTCTTGAATTTAGCTATAAAAAGGTTGTTTGTTAGGAATGTTAGTTGCTATTTCGTTGGTTTTGATTTATCTATGTATATGTAATATGCACAAAATATATTTACAAAGGTAAATGTTATACATAACTTAGTGTATAGTTGTCGCCATATAGTAGAGTCCCCGACCTGGACTGTAATGAAAATAACCAATAGCTTAGGTGGTTAAGACATCTAGGCTATTCACAACAGGTCATAGGTTCGAGCTTCAGCATGGTCAGAAAAATGAATTTTTGTAAAAAAATTATTTCTGAGTTTTTAGTCAAAATTTTGTATTTTATCATTTATATATCTTTAATTGACATTATATCGAGTTCTCGACGTAATTTTATAAAAGTGTTTTCTAACAATGGTTTAGTAAAAATATCAGCTGATTGATTTTCAGATGGAACATAGTCTAAGTTTATCATTTCTTTTTCTATATTATCGCGTAGAAAGTGATGTCTAATATCTCTGTGTTAGTTCTAGAGTGATTTGTTGGATTTTGGATAGATTTATTGCACTGTAATTTTTGCAGTAAAAAATTGATTTTGATAAATTGACTCTGAAATCTTTAAGTGTCTATTGCATATAAATTATTTGTGCGCAAGCTAGTGCCGCGGAAATATATTCTGCTTCACAAGTTGATAGTGAGACACGTTTTTGTTTATTGCTAAACCATGATATTAGTGATTTACGAATGAAGTGACACGTACCAGTTGTACCTTTTCTATCTGTTCATGATCCTTCGAAATCAGTATCGTTGTATGACACTAACTCGAACGAGCACTCTTTCGGATAGAAAAGTCCAAAATCTGTAGTATTACTAAGATAACGTAGTATTCGTTTTACGGCTCGTAAATATGATTCTTTTGGGTTAGCTTGAAATCGTGCTTATAGTCATACACTCATCATTATATCTGGTCGACTCGTTGTTAGGTATAGTAATGATCATATCATACTACAATATAGTTTTTGGTCTACACTTTTGCTATTTTCATCTTTATCAAAATGTGCGGTTGTGCTCAAAGGCGTTGGTTTGGCGGAAGTGTTTTCCATTCCAAAACGCTTGATAAGATTATTACAGTATTTTTGTTGATTTATAAATATTCCACTTGAAACTTGTTTTATTTGAAGACCTAGAAAAATACAATAATTCTCCCATATGGGACATTTCAAATTCTCTAGTCATTATTTCAGAAAATTCTTTACATAATTTATTATTAGTTGCACCAAATATAATGTCATTCACATATATTTGAACTATCAAAATATCATTTTTAGAATGTTTTATAAGTAAAGTTTGATCTACTTTTCCTATTTCGAATCCTAAGTCAATTAAATAGCGTTTAAGGCGTTCATACCAAGCACGTGGTGCTTGTTTTAAACCATATAAAGATTTCTTAAGTTTATAGACATGATCTGGGTATTTTTCATGAATTAATAAAGGAGGTTGTTCAACAAAAACATTTTCTTTAATATAACCATTTAAAAATGCACTTTTAACATCCATTTGATAGAGTTTAAAGTTATTAAAACATGCTTATGCCAATAAGATTCGTATTGCTTCTAGTTTAGCGACGGGAGCAAACGTTTCTTCGTAGTCTATTCCTTCTTCTTGGTTATACCCTTGTATTACCAGTCTCGCTTTGTTTCTAGTCATATGTCCTAATTCATCTACTTTATTTTTATAAACCCATTTAGTTCCTATAACAGTCTGATCGATCGGTCTGGGTACTAGTTTTCAAACTTCGTTTCGTTCAAACTGATTTAATTCTTCTTGCAAAGCAATAATCCAATTTTCATCGGATGATGCTTCCTTAGTATTTTTAGGTTCTATAGTAGAGAGAAAAGCTACATTACCCATTAAATTTAGTTGATTTCTAGTTTGAACATTTGAATTTATTTCTCCAATTATATTTTTTGTAGGATGATTTCGTAAGAATCTTCGAGGATATCTTACTGTATTAGTAATATTTCTATTTTCTAAATTATTAACAATGTTTTCATCTTCTCTAGAATTTTAAATATCTTCATCTTCTCTTGAAGTGTTTATTATTATATTCATTTTATTATTAAGTAAATCATCATCATTATTTGTTTTTGAAATAAGTTTAAAGTACTAATCAAAAGATATATGAAGTGTCTGTAAAGGCCCGCAAATCCGTACCCCTTTGAACTTGCAAAATTCCACCACAGTTCAGTTCAAAGTGGCACAAATGTATGAGTCTTCGGGTAAAAGAAGAAAGAGGTAGAAGAAGAAGAAAAGAAAACAACATCAGAATCTCACATCGCAGCGGAATAAAATATAATATATAGAATACAGCTTTTAAATACAAAGAAATCTGTACTGTAGACATATACATACATACCATATTAGAGTACATCAATCAATCATACATGTCCATACACATCGGAAATAATAGACAAATATGTAAATACGCTCTGTCATCAGCTCGTCTCCTGAGCTCCAGTATATAACCTGAACCTGTTTAACTCGGTCTGACCCGAGCATCATATAAAACAACACCCGAGTCAGTCTGGAAAACCAGCGTAAGAAAATCACACTCAATTGGATTATTAAAGTTTCAAAAATCTTTTGAAAACAAAAGCATCTCGTAAGACCACGCCACAAATAAACATGTCGGGTTTTTACCTTACGATAGCTAAAACATTTTTTTTAAAAGTTCTCTGATATTATTATAGTGTCTATAGAAAGTAAAATAGAATCTAGCTGAAATGCTTGCATCTCATGTTTCAGCAATAGTTGGGCACAATCAAAACCGTACAGGCGCTTATTGGAGTTTGGATTCCATACAATGGCAGGGCTACTGGGGTACCGCCCGTCATAGTACCTGGTCTAGATCAGAGTACCGAGGAGCCACCCTAACTCCCCTGCAACACAAGACCGGAACCATTCCTTACTGAACAGTCCCAAGCAAGATCATCCCGCAGTTGGTGCGACCAACCGCCCACTAAGCCGAAATAAAAGGGACATCTAGACAGGGGAAACCTCACTCTCCAGTGGGGGCTACCCATGAAGTCTTGCTGCACCTCCCCTGTTTTAGCGATTCCCAGTTGATGAGGCTTGAGGTTAAGCGTTACATTTCAAGAACGAGTCCCACTTAGAATGCTCATCGTCCACCTGACGATGTTCTGAAAGCATTCAATCCATACAAGTTGCCCTGGGTCTGGACGAACCGAATCACCGTCTTCAACTCTTCACGGTCTTCATTCGTAATCGTTCAAACCGGATCGAAGTGGTTTTCGGATAATTAAATCCGATCCCGGACTCTTCGAAACGATCAGCGCATTGTCTAATATTGATAGTCGGTGATTTAACTATCAACTAATAATTCACAAGCAACCATCAAATAATTTTCACAAATTATTTATCTCAAATATCATTCAGATATTATTTCCATTTTAACCCATTTGAAATAGATTCAAAGTCCTTTATTTCCATGAAATCACCTAACTGATTTCTTATACTCACTCACATTTTGATTTACCCTTCGAAAATATCCTTTATTTTCTCATTCCTTCCTCAAAAAAATCAATTTATACTTTTCTTATCAAACTCAATTTCTCCATTTTATAAGATTTCTCCTAAATCTTATTTCATTTAAATTAATTTGCTTATCAACACAAGAGGATTTTAATTGAGTTTTAAAAACAATTTGAAAACATCTATATTTATAAAATAAGAAGTACGGTTTTATACAAATTATGGTTTGAATATAATATCAAAGTTCATATAAATTTAAAACTAATTTTGGTAAGTTAGAGTTTATTAATAAATATTTGCCACACCTTCAAAGTAACTAATCCGCCATATTTTACATTCAAATAATAGTTTATAAAAATGTATATAGTATAGTTATATAAAAATATTTCCCTTAAAAATAAATTTATAATTCTAGCAAACCCAATATCTATAAATGCCTCTTGTCCATATTCACACCTCTTACTTTCGGAAATATTTTACTATTTCCGTTCAAACCAATTTATAACTCAACATAAGATTTCGCTTTGACGTATCTCTTCTAAATTTAGTGGTTTCTTTCCTTCCATTTATAAACTTCGTTATAAATTCTATAACTTCCCTGAGTTATCCCTTTATTTATAAAAACAATTTTTTTTTTATAATCTTACCTTTAAAATTCATTCTTCAATAAGATTCATATTGTTTCTTAATAAGAATTCCTTTTTATTCCCTAATAAATTTTCTTTTCATTTCCTTAATAGAATTTCATTTTACTTCAATTCCATTTATTTGATTCACAATGTTCCTTCGAGTTGTCAATATATAAGTTAACCTTAACTGCAACCAATTTAAAATATAAATAATCCTTATCTTTTCTTAAATTTTCAAGCAAAGGTAAATCCAAACTTCTTAATTAAATATTTCTCTTCAAGTTCTATTTAACTACCTTTTATTAAATAAATTATAGCATTTATACAAATTTAACTTCCAATGTAATTTTAACAGTTAAAAAAAAATTCAATTCATATATATATCCATATCAATCCATCTAACCTGTCATATAACAACATATATATAATCAATAACAATTTTGAGGAATCCCGTTGGATCCCTCCAACCTGTTTTCCTGCATCCACAGATGTTAGCACAAATAAAATATCAATTCCACTTCAATGTGGGATATTGCAGTATATGGGTTTCATATATCACCATCCGCTATTATGCGGCATGTAGGTCTATTTAATTTTTCACTAATTTCAACCATCATTAAAGCAATTCAACAATAAATTTAAATTCAACAATTTAAATTTAAAATCAACTGAGTGAGATTAACTCACCTTTGATTTTGAGTTTGCCAAACCGATCCAATCCTGAATCGTTTCCATATTTTTGACCTTGAATAACAATTGCATGGATTTTATTAATATTTAAACAATCAAATGACAAATTTATCGTTATATTTTAGTTAACTAACAATCTATTTAAGCGACCTATCTCCCGCCTATTATCCTTATATAATGTGACGACCGCCCATGACTCCCGCACCAAAACAAGAGGAATAGTGCGCTGAAAAGCGTGCCAGGTAGCCGTGGACGATAGTCAGGGTAACATAAACATCGCAGACTCTATCGTAAAACTCACAGCGCATGGATAAAATACAATAGAGAAATATAATACAGTGAAGCTCCCATAGAACAGAATATCATCATCTAATCATAATAGCTTTATACAAACATATGAATCATCCATACATCAAAGCCTCACTACATAACACTCAAACCAATACAGCAGCGGAACACCCAGTACATATAATAGGAAATAATATGCAAAAGCCTCCTGCTCGTCTTCGTCATCATCAGCGTAGATCTCCAAGAACAGCACCTGTCACCTGCTACCTAGTCTGCCCATCCCAACATGGATGAACAACCCAACATAATAAGAGGAGACATAAAACCTTGAGTCAGACAAAGTCTTAGTGAGCAGTAAATCAACTATCAAACATACCAAAAGAGCATAAGGGATAAAAGGAATAGGAACCAAACCATCCCACTCCACCTCTTTCTACAGTGATAGCCCCCAGACACATACTAAGAAGAAGCAAGCATAACTTAGCAGATAATTAAGGTAAAGCAATAATCACTCGAGCCAAGGACGATGTTTTCCAAATACAAACCCCCAAGGCCTAAACCAAGATCAGATAAGCACCCAGAAAACACCGCTCTTGAGACCGAATGATAATACAACCAAACATCCATGACTCTGGCTATCACTGTTATCCTTGCCTTGATTTCACCGTTAGTTGAATGACCACCTGTCAAGGGCTAATGGTGACCCCGGTTTTAGACATAACTCCGCACGTCATCATGACCCGTGCCTAAGCCGAACGCATCAGCCCAGAGTACTAGCACGTCATCGTGACCCGTGCTTGGAACGTCATCGTGACCCGTTCCAACGTACCCTTGCTTTGAGTATGCTAGAACCTTCAACAACGATGAGATATTAGCCTCCTAGTCATCCTCCTTGACGACTCTTTCCATACTAGCTCAAGCGCCTCTCAAGCTAACCATTATCCATCCCAACTCGGACCGCATCACCGAGTTATAACTTCGCACGTCGTCATGGCCCGTGCTTGGAACGTCATCATGACCCGTCCCATCTCAACATATGCCTTACCCCATCACATCATAGCAAAGTCCCATCTCAATATCATGCTTTGCCTTCTCGCATTATGGCAAGGTTCCACATCATCGAATCCATCCATATGAGCTTCCACATCCGCTTCATATGCTACAGGCAGCGTTCACCATTCAAGAGCCTTTCCACTTAGCTTTTGAATCACCATCGACCTTACTTGTCCAAGTCAAGTAATAGATCAACTAATCAATCAAATCAAACATTAATCCAAGCAATCAATCATTCAACAAGATCTACATAGAAAATCAAGTAATCAAACATGATCTAAATAGGCATTTATAATTACAATGGCAATTTCGTAAATAAATGAGCATAGATCTAACATACATGAATCATGGGTCTTTAGCATAGATCTAACAAATATAACTCATGGGTTTTGTCTCTACAACTAGATGAATGAACTTAAAAAGGTAAACATCTTCATAAGTAATGGATCTACACTTGGATCTAAGGAAGAATGCATAAAATCACTATCTACAACACTCCAACAAACCACCAATCCAATACACTCCTTTGGGTCCGCGTGAGAGATAACTACCACTCACCAAATCACCCAAACACTTCAAAAACTATCAATTTCAGATCTGGACAGCAAGGATTCAAGCTCGATTTGGTGAAATCTCGCTTGAAATGGTGAAATCTAGCTTCGTCGGATGAAGATCTTCAACTTTGGCTCTTCGATCTTCGATCTTGGATGGATGTTAGAACTAGATTGGAATGGAGAAAAGGAAATGAAGAAATGTTGTAGTCGAGCTCTCAAAATGGCAGCACTTCGTCGCTTCAAAAACTGGTGCCAAAAAGTGAGCCAAAGCCCTCTATTTATAGGCTAGAAGCCCCATGAGTCGTCGCCCCTTAAGTCAGTCACGACTTATCCCATGAGTCGTCCATGACTCATCAAACAACACGTTATACGACTCATCGAGCCCAGCCAACCTATCCTTAACTCGTAAACGACTCAACAACCTAGCGACATACGACTCAGCCATTCCCACGACTCAACAGGTACTACAACCTAACACACACAGAACCAAACGACTTATCCTATGCGCGGCCTAACTCATACACGAGCTACGACTCAATGGCTTACGACTTATCGAACTCAATGACTCAACTGGGGAAACGACTTATCACCTGGCCGACCCAACGACTTAACTCGTATACGAGTCATGACCTAACTACACATGCCGTCCTAACACTAAGCCGGCCCAATCCACTAACCCTTAACTCGGTAACTCTGCTAACTCGTTAGCTCACTAACCCGCTAACACACTAGCCTCACTAACTCGGCAACGCGCTGACTCCACTAACCCTTAAGTCGTTCAGTTCTTAACCCGGTCAGACCTAACCGGTTAACTCCTATAACTCGGCCATACGAGTTAATCCTTATCTCGCCCACTAGTTAACTCGTTAACTATTATGACTCGGTCAACATACTAACACGCTAACTCGTCCCAGCCACTAAGTTGCTAACCTTTCTAACCTGATAACTCGTAACTCGCTAATATCACTAACCTGTTAACTCGCTCTAGCACTATCTCGAGTTAACTTCCCAATCTAACTTCCACGCGACTCAAACAACATACGAGTTATCCTCCCTTACGACTTAGGCTAAGGACGACATAAACAACACTAACGACCTAGAATTCTACGATATATCGACACGTAAAATACGGGTCGTTACATTCTCTCCCCCTTAGGAATTTCGCCCCTGAAATTCCAAACAAACAACAGCAATCAAAATTATTCTGCATGTCTACCATCCATAGTAATCAACAAACCATGCATCCAATTCTAGCCTAGCATGCAGAATTCTATGATTAGAACAAGTTACAAATTCATGAGATGTCACGACACCTTAGGGCCATACCTCGAAGAGTTCAGGATGAGCTGCTTTCATCCTCTCTTCCTCCTCCCATGTACAGTCGTTAACATCATCACTCCATTGTATCTTGAGCAACGTAATCGTCTTCCTCCTAAGCTGTTTCGTGTCGGTTTCAACAACACGAAGCGGCTTACGTGGTCTCGTAACTACTGGATCAACCTCTAAATCTTCACAGCTATCAGCAGAAACCACCGTATTCGAGTCATGCACATACTTCCGTAGATAAGATACATGAAAGACATTGTGCACACCCGCCATCTTCTCCGGTAACTCCAATCTATAAGCGAGCTTTCCAATTCGCCCGATAATCGGGAATGGTCCAACAAATCTCGGAGTTAACTTTCCTTTCTTCCCGAATCTAATAACATTCTTCAATGGAGAAATCTTCACAAAAACCATATCACCCACGTCGAATTCCAAATCCTTACGACGATTATCGGCATAACTTTTCTGACGATCTTGGGCTGCCTTCATTCGTTGCCGAATGATTTCTATACAATCCGAAGTCTGTCGAATCATCTCTGGCCCAAGTATCAGCTTTACTCCAGTTTCCAACCAACATGTCGGAGAGTTACACGGTCTTCCATACAATGCTTCATACGGTGCCATACCAATACTTGACTGGTAACTGTTGTTATATGCAAATTCCACCAAATGAAGGTGATCTTCCCATGATCCTCCGAAATCCAAAACACATGCTCTAAGGAGATCTTCCAAAACTCGGTTGACTCTCTCAGTCTGACCATCTGTTTGAGGGTGGTAAGCTGTACTCAAACACAACTTAGTTCCCAAAATTTCCTGGAAGCTCTTCCAAAATCCACTAGTGAACAAAGGATCTCGGTCGCTCACTATATTCTTCGGAACACCATGGAATCGAACTATCCACTTAACATAAAGCTCAGCCAACTTCGATGTAGTCCTTGTCGATCGAACAGGAATAAACCTTGCACTCTTGGTCAACCGATCTATGATGACCCAAATCCCTTCATTTCCCGCCTTGGTTCTAGGTAGGCCATCGATAAAATCCATCGACACTTGCTCCCACTTCCATGTAGGAACCTCTAATGGCTGAAGTAATCCACTGGGCTTCTTTTGCTCAGCTTTCACCAACTGGCAGTTCATACACATTTCCAACATCCTTCTTCATACCTTCCCAGTAATAGGTTCTCTTCATATCCCGATACATTTTATTTCCTCCTGGATGAATTGTCAACTTCGAGTGATGACTTTCCCTAAGAACTTCATCTCTCAATCCATCTACATCGGGAACAACTAGTCGTCCTTGCTTCCGAAGCCAACCCTCTCGATCGACTTCGAATCCTTTATCCTTTTCTGGGTCCAATCCAAATTCCAAATCTCGGATAATCTTGACAAGCTTATCGTCTCGCTTTTGGCTTTCGCCAGTCCTTTCCACAAGAGTAGGCCTTATCGATAAGTTTGCCAACATCTCAGGTTCCAATTCACATCTGGGCCTGAAATCAAATCCAGCCAAATACTCGAGACTTTTCCATTCCGAAAACATGGCTCCCAATCCTGCATGTCTTCGACTCAACGCATCAGCTACTGCGTTACCTTTTCCCGGAGTATAAGCTATACCAAAATCATATGATGCTAAAAACTCTAGCCATCGTTGCTGTCGAAGATTCAAATCCTTTTGGGAGAAAAGATACTTCAATGACTTATGATCCGTAAACAACTCGAATCGATCTCCCAATAGATAATGTCTCCACATCTTCAAAGCAAACACAATTGCCGCTAACTCCAAATCATGAGTCGGATAATTCCTTTCATGCGGCTTCAGTTGTCGACTTGCATACGCAACAACTTTACCCTTCTGCATTAGCACTGCTCCCAGTCCAGTACCACATGCATCGGTGTAAACCACCATCTCATCATTCCCACTTGGAATAGTCAAAACAGGAGCACTTGTCAGTCGTTCTTTTAGGATTACGAAAGCTTGCTCACACTTGTCATCCCATCTGAACACTTGGTTCTTCTTCGTTAATCCTGTTAATGGTACAGCTATCTTGGAAAAGTCTTTGATAAACCGTCGATAATATCCTGCTAATCCAAGAAAACTTCTCATATCAGATGCATTCTGAGGTCTAACCCAATCCTGGATTGCTGCCACCTTAGCGGGATCAACCGCTATTCCATTTCCAGAGATAACATGGCATAAGAACCTCACTTCACTCTTCCAGAAGTGACACTTCGAAAACTTAGCCTTCAGCTGATGTTTCCGTAAGATTTCCAAAACAATTCTCAAGTGTGTCTTGTGTTCTTCCTCAGTTCTGGAATAAATCAGAATATCATCCACGAACACAAGCACGAACTTATTCAACTGATCTCTGAACACCCTATTCATAAGATCCACAAAATATGCTGGTGCATTGGTCAATCCAAATGGCATTACCAGCCACTCATAAAACCCGGATGGTGTCCTGAAAGCAGTTTTCGGCACACTATCCTTCGCCACTCTCAACTGGTGAAATCCCGTTGCCAAATCCATCTGAGAAAACACCTTAGCCTCGTGGAGCTGATCAAACAAGTCATCTATTCTTGGCAATGGATACTTGTTCTTCTTAGTCACCTTATTCAACTCACGATAATCCACACACAACCTCAACGATCTATCCGCTTTGGTTGCAAACACAACTGGTGCACCCCATTCGGACACACTACGCCGAATGAATCCCTTCCGTAAAAGGTCATCAACTTGCACCCTCAACTCTTGTTGCTCCCTAGGCGCCATCCGCCTAAGAGGCATCACAACAGGTCCGGCTCCCTCAACTAGATCGATACGAAACTCGATCTCCCTATGCGGCGGTAACCCTTTGACCTCGTCAAAGACGTCCTCAAATCCATTCACAATAGGCACCGACGACAGTCCATCCCGTGGAGCAACCAGCGAATACATGAAGCTCATGAAGACGCCTTCCTCATGCTTACATCGTATCACAACCTTTCGCCCTTCCACATTTCCGACTGTCACCTCCAGCCTCTCACAATCAATCCTTGTCGCATACTTCCTAAGCCAGTCCATACCCAAAATAATTCCGAACCCCGTAAAGTTCAGAACAAAGCAATCACAAACAAACGAGCAATCATGACTCGACACAACTAGGCCACGGCATATCATACACAAACATGACGAACCCCCAACTGGATTAGTCACAACCAATGGTCTATCAACAATATCCGGTTTCAAACCTAACCGGCCCACCAAATCATCACAAACAAAAGAATGCGACGCTCCAGTATCAAACAACACTCTAACTGGAACACCACAAATAGAAAGAGTACCTTGAACCACCACACTCTTCCCCTTCTCTTCAGCAATAGGAGCTTTTGAAGACGACGGCACAGCTCCCAAAGCATAAGCTTGCACAACCTGCCTATCTTTCCTCGGTTCTGGACAGTCCTTCTTGATATGTCCCAGCTTATCACAGTTGTGGCACTTCAACTGCACCTTTGGATTCTTGCAATCCCGGGAGAGATGACCCTTCTGTCGGCAGTTGTAGCAAATCACTTCGCCTTTCAACTTCTTCTGGCCATCCTTTCCCTTCTGTTGCTGCTGCTTCCTCTTCTTATTTCCACCCTGCTGTGGCTTAGACCCTTCCTTGGTTACAGCAACAACAGAACCTTCCCTGGGAAACATACTCTCATGCCTAAGAGCTTTATCCACAAGCTTCTCAAACGGATCGTCCAAATGATCCACTAACTGCCTTCCAAGATAAGCGTCCAAACCGGTCACAAACTTCTCGTTCTTCTGGTAGGGAGAATCAATATACGATCTGGCATACTTGGACAAGGCTTCGAACTCAGAAATATACTCAAGAATTGGTCTCCCACCTTGCTTGAGCTCCACAAACCTCTTAAACAAAACAGATTTCTGAGCCGTAGAGATGAACTTGGCTTCAAATCTGACTTGGAATTGCTCCCAAGTGATCCCTTCCTCTGGAGTATCGATGGTGATGGAATTCCACCAATCAGCAGCTCTTCCCTGAAGCTGTCTTGATGCAAGCTTCCTCTTGGTTGCATCCTCAATTCCCAAATCACCAAAAATCCTTCGACAAGCATCAATCCATCTCTGCACTTCAATGGTCGATTCCGTCCCCAAGAAAGCTTTTCCTCCAAGAGAAGTATAGTCCTTGCAAAGCTTAGCAAAATCCACTGGTCTTGGAGCTTGAACTTGAACTCCAACATCTACAGATGGCCCTGGAGCTGGTATCCTTCTCATGATCGAAGTCATCATCGCTTCGAACATAGTTCCATAATCAACAGCTTCTTCAGCAGCACGTCCTTCCCTTGCAGCTGGTCTCCCTCTTCGACTCATCCTTAACATCTGTAATAAGAATGATTAGAACACCTTAAGAAACAACTGCATAATGAGTTCAAATCCTTTTAAACTACTATATTATATATAGTAATCATCCATCAAAATACAATTACGTCTCTCATACGTAGTTACGTCAGCGAGCGTTGGCTAAAATCGATTAACCAAAGCTCTGATACCAAATGTGACGACCGCCCATGACTCCCGCACCAAAACAAGAGGAATAGTGCGCTGAAAAGCGTGCCAGGTAGCCATGGACGATAGTCAGGGTAACATAAACATCGCAGACTCTATCGTAAAACTCACAGCGCATGGATAAAATACAATAGAGAAATATAATACAGTGAAGCTCCCATAGAACAGAATATCATCATCTAATCATAATAGCTTTATACAAACATATGAATCATCCATACATCAAAGCCTCACTACATAACACTCAAACCAATACAGCAGCGGAACACCCAATACATATAATAGGAAATAATATGCAAAAGCCTCCTGCTCGTCTTCGTCATCATCAGCGTAGATCTCCAAGAGCAGCACCTGTCACCTGCTACCTAGTCTGCCCATCCCAACATGGATGAACAGCCCAAGGTAATAAGAGGAGACATAAAACCTTGAGTCAGACAAAGTCTTAGTGAGCAGTAAATCAACTATCAAACATACCAAAAGAGCATAAGGGATAAAAGGAATAGGAACCAAACCATCCCACTCCACCTCTTTCTACAGTGATAGCCCCCAGACACATACTAAGAAGAAGCAAGCATAACTTAGCAGATAATTAAGGTAAAGCAATAATCACTCGAGCCAAGGACGATGTTTTCCAAATACAAACCCCCAAGGCCTAAACCAAGATCAGATAAGCACCCAGAAAACACCGCTCTTGAGACCGAATGATAATACAACCAAACATCCATGACTCTGGCTATCACTGTTATCCTTGCCTTGATTTCACCGTTAGTTGAATGACCACCTGTCAAGGGCTAATGGTGACCCCGGTTTTAGACATAACTCCGCACGTCATCATGACCCGTGCCTAAGCCGAACGCATCAGCCCAGAGTACTAGCACGTCATCGTGACCCGTGCTTGGAACGTCATCGTGACCCGTTCCAACGTACCCTTGCTTTGAGTATGCTAGAACCTTCAACAACGATGAGATCTTAGCCTCCTAGTCATCCTCCTTGACGACTCTTTCCATACTAGCTCAAGCGCCTCTCAAGCTAACCATTATCCATCCCAACTCGGACCGCATCACCGAGTTATAACTTCGCACGTCGTCATGGCCCGTGCTTGGAACGTCATCATGACCCGTCCCATCTCAACATATGCCTTGCCCCATCACATCATAGCAAAGTCCCATCTCAATATCATGCTTTGCCTTCTCGCATTATGGCAAGGTTCCACATCATCGAATCCATCCATATGAGCTTCCACATCCGCTTCATATGCTACAGGCAGCGTTCACCATTCAAGAGCCTTTCCACTTAGCTTTTGAATCACCATCGACCTTACTTGTCCAAGTCAAGTAATAGATCAACTAATCAATCAAATCAAACATTAATCCAAGCAATCAATCATTCAACAAGATCTACATAGAAAATCAAGTAATCAAACATGATCTAAATAGGCATTTATAATTACAATGGCAATTTCGTAAATAAATGAGCATAGATCTAACATACATGAATCATGGGTCTTTAGCATAGATCTAACAAATATAACTCATGGGTTTAGTCTCTACAACTAGATGAATGAACTTAAAAAGGTAAACATCTTCATAAGTAATGGATCTACACTTGGATCTAAGGAAGAATGCATAAAATCACTATCTACAACACTCCAACAAACCACCAATCCAATACACTCCTTTGGGTCCGTGTGAGAGATAACTACCACTCACCAAATCACCCAAACACTTCAAAAACTATCAATTTCAGATCTGGACAGCAAGGATTCAAGCTCGATTTGGTGAAATCTCGCTTGAAATGGTGAAATCTAGCTTCGTCGGATGAAGATCTTCAACTTTGGCTCTTCGATCTTCGATCTTGGATGGATGTTAGAACTAGATTGGAATGGAGAAAAGGAAATGAAGAAATGTTGTAGTCGAGCTCTCAAAATGGCAGCACTTCGTCGCTTCAAAAACTGGTGCCAAAAAGTGAGCCAAAGCCCTCTATTTATAGGCTGGAAGCCCCATGAGTCGTCGCCCCTTAAGTCGGTCACGACTTATCCCATGAGTCGTCCATGACTCATCAAACAACACGTTATACGACTCATCGAGCCCAGCCAACCTATCCTTAACTCGTAAACGACTCAACAACCTAGCGACATACGACTCAGCCATTCCCACGACTCAATAGGTACTACAACCTAACACACACAGAACCAAACGACTTATCCTATGCGCGGCCTAACTCGTACACGAGCTACGACTCAACGGCTTACGACTTATCGAACTCAATGACTCAACTGGGGAAACGACTTATCACCTGGCCGACCCAACGACTTAACTCGTATACGAGTCATGACCTAACTACACATGCCGTCCTAACACTAAGCCGGCCCAATCCACTAACCCTTAACTCGGTAACTCTGCTAACTCGTTAGCTCACTAACCCGCTAACACACTAGCCTCACTAACTCGGCAACGCGCTGACTCCACTAACCCTTAAGTCGTTCAGTTCTTAACCCGGTCAGACCTAACCGGTTAACTCCTATAACTCGGCCATACGAGTTAATCCTTATCTCGCCCACTAGTTAACTCGTTAACTATTATGACTCGGTCAACATACTAACACGCTAACTCGTCCCAGCCACTAAGTCGCTAACCTTTCTAACCTGATAACTCGTAACTCGCTAATATCACTAACCTGTTAACTCGCTCTAGCACTATCTCGAGTTAACTTCCCAATCTAACTTCCACGCGACTCAAACAACATACGAGTTATCCTCCCTTACGACTTAGGCTAAGGACGACATAAACAACACTAACGACCTAGAATTCTACGATATATCGACACGTAAAATACGGGTCGTTACATATAACCAATTATATGAATTTTATTAATAGTCAACAATTCGAACAAACAATCTTCACTTCAGAAATTCCATTTAAGCTAATAAATTATCAAATTTTTATTAAGGTTTTATTTTAACAAATAACTAAATTTTAAACTAATTTCCTTTTCTTTTCTTTTTCTTAATAATAACAAAAATCTCTTAGCAATTTAAATAATTGAATAGATTAATAAACAAATTAAACACCCAATATACATTGAATAAAATAAGCTAGTGGGTTTTATAAAATGTGTATAAGTATATTTATTTTACTTTGAAATTATATTTATATAATTTATAACAATAATCGATTCTAAATTTAATAAATTTCAATCATTTAAAATTCTACCTTCTTTCCTTTAAAAAATAAAATAAAACTTCATCTTACTATTATATATATATATATATATATATATATATATACACACACATGTATTTCACTGCTTTACTTACCCATATAAATATATTAGTATTATCATCATCATTATTATTTTTAAACACATAAATCAAGGTAAATTGAAAATCGTAAATACCTCACAGTTATACGATCGAGCATGAACTCGGCCTCGACCCCGTCGTTGATACTGCACCACCCACGAGCCGATGCGAACGCAACTCGAGCTCACCAAATCAAGCGTGTGCATCTCCTCAACCCTCGTCTGTACCGATGCAGAGCCACCGCCGCCTTGCTGCTGTCAAACCTTAGCAAACCCTAGTTGCGCGAAGCCAACACCACCCACGCGCGCTTCGTCACTGACGTCGCAGCCCTAGCCTTCCCCCAATGCCGCGCGAACATCCACGAAGTCGCGATCCAACTCGACCCTGCTTCCACAAGTCGCGGCTACCTGATTGAATCGAACGCGAATTGATTTAGGGTTTTCCCCTCTTTTTTTTTCTTTTTTTTTATATAAGCCGATAAATTGGTTAAAGGAGAAAGAGAGGGGAATCGAAGAGGGTTTCGGCATTTATCCTATGAGGAAGTTTCACGATTAAGAGAAAGGGAAGGCAGCCATGAAAATAGTTTCTGATCGAACAAGAAACAGAAGGTATCGCGATTTTAAAAAGAAAAGAAGCGTATACAAGAAGACGAACAAATAGCGTTAGTGTGTTGAGGAAGCTACGTTCATTATTTTATATTTAAAATTTATATTTAAAACCTTCTCGAATTTCAATTAAATTATAGCGCGTTTGCTTATCGTACAATCACACGGGGACTCCGAAAATTACGAAATTTGAAATCCGGCAATAATTTAATATTATGGATCCAACGGTACTGGTTTCGTCGAATTCCGAGACTGTGCCTCGGAAGGTTATTTTTAAATGTCAATTTAATCTATGCAACATTAAAATTAAACAAACGACGGTTAAATTCAATTTTAATTCATCTATTATTCCTAGTATTATCAATATAAATTTTATAAGCCGTTAAAATATTTTCAACAAGCTTACTATACCAGATTTTATATTTTACCCAATATCTAATTACCACTTTAACAATTAATTAATTCAATAGGTCGTTATATATTTAAATTTTGAATTTCTTTTACTAAATAAAACAGCTTTCCATCTTCAAAATCAAATTATAATTCAAATTAACTATTTAAATTCATTTTAAATATCACAAATTAACTGTTGAAAAAGCCGGGTCGTTACATTCTTCCCCCCTTTAAAAGAATTTCGTCCCCGAAATTACTAGTTAAGAAGAATGGTCCAATACCCGTTATTATTTTTCCAAAACCAACCATTCAACATCCTACCAAACTATCTTTTTAATAAAAGACGCATTGCCCTTCATATTAATTTTCCAAACCTTTCCTTAATTTCAAACTATACTATTTGTTTAACCATTCAAGTTTCAATTTAAAACCAAATTTTGACTTATCAAAATTTTCTCAAAATTTTTCTAACTCCCTAAATTCCCGAAAATTTTTGCCAGCATCTCCTTTGCGCGGCTAGCTCGGTACAACTACAAAATGGCTCTACGGCCTCCCAAATCTCAAAAGGAAACAAAAGGCCAAGTGGCTCGAACAAAATCCCAATCAATTTCATATAGAAATTTAAACACATACCTTTTTGTCGAGCATTTCAATTTTATCTTCTGAAAATCAAAATCAATTCTCTTTACCTCTATATTACCTGCGTATCTTACACAGCAATATATCCAATCACAATATATAAAACATTTTATCGACATCCTTACAAATGTCAATATCTATTCATTCAAATATTATTTTGGATTATATTTGAATATCAATTCCCAATTGAGAATGCATTTTTCCTTACTCAAGTTAGTATAAGCATTTTATTTGTTTCTTATATTTATTTTCATCTTACCACTTTAGTTTATATCCATTCTTATTCAAATTAATTCTTCCATTCCCATATGAATTCAATTTATTTTTAATTCTGAATATTTAAATTCTATTTTTCATTCATAACAAATTCATGTCATTATTTTAAATTAGTTTCCTTCACTAATTTATTTCAATTTCCAATTTGAAAACGTTTGTCGTTAACAAAATTTTCAAAAACTTCAAAAGTTTCTAACTCCCAAAATTTTCGAATTTTTTTGGCAGAGTCCCCTTTGTACGGAGGAGCTTTTGCAATTTGACAATAGATATAAATATATATACATCGACCCACACGGTCGGAAAAACCAAAAACAGTTCATATTTCCTAGTTTTTATTGCATAGGCATACCTTATTTAGCATTTTAAGCAAGCGGCGAATTTTATTTAAGCATTTGCGTGCCCAAAATCCCGCTATACAGTTTTCTGGTACCTGTACTTACTCAATTTACACATATAAGTAACATATTTTTGAAATTTATAACATTCCATTCATTTAAGCAACTACAACACATTAATAACATAAGTAATGCAATGTAAATAACTTCATAACAAATTTATATAGTTTCCAAACTAGTTCCATTTGTTTATAACTGACATAAATACCATTTGCATTCAACTTTAAGTGGGATACAACATATTTACTTAACCCAATTCATAATTATGTCCAAACAAACCCGTTTTCAATTTAATTGATTTCAAAATCAATTCTGCTACTTATCAATTCAAAGTCACATTCAATAAACAATATATACAAGCAGTTGTATAAACAACTGATAAGGTTCCAATTAAATCCAATTGCCTTTACTCAATTTATATCATCATATTATATTCAGAATGATTTTCAATATCATTCTTTTTATATTCAATTTATTTTTAATTCAATCTATTTTATATTCATGGCAATTGATGAAAACAAGTTTATTTACTTCTATCATTCCATAGAACAACAATTATTTCCATGCAAGTTCGACATTATCAATTCAAACAACAGTTTCTTTGGTTTTATAACCATTTTCAAAATTGATTCCCACTCAATTCATATTTAAATCCGTTCCATTCCAATTTCTTTAACATCCATATATTTGTATTTACTTTATTTTGTTACATTGAGTTTTATTCAAACCATTTATAAAGCTTGACAACTTCCCTGCTTATGATTAATAATCCATTTTCCCAAATTTATACAAGTCATGCTTCATTCAAATTTATATTTAAGTCGATTAACTTTAAATCATCTAAATGTCATAACTTAAGTCATTTCATTTGTCCAAAAATTCTTTTTCAATTCAATTAGATTCTATTTTAAATCTAATCTCTTTCATCTACTACTTAGCTCAGTTAATTTATTTACTCGATTCGTTTAAAAACTTCAATTTCCATGTTCGATTCATTCTTGAACTTATTTAATTAATTTCAAGACCATCTCCACTTTATTTATATCATTTTGATTTTATTCGCACTTCAAGCTAATTCACTTATAATCCAATTTCATTTTTCTTGCTAACCAATCCAAGTTGAATTTTATATTTATAACTCAAGGCCTATCTCTCCCATTCACTTTAATTCACAATCCAATTTTATTAATTTCCAATTCAACTTCTATTTGACCAATTCAAATTTCATTTACATATTCAATTTTAGATTTCTATTACATTTATAAAGTTCAAAACAATTTTATCTTGGCTTATTTATTTCACTTCAAACTCCAGATCTTACCTGTATTAAACAAGCATACATTTTATTTCAATCATTTAAATTTCTTTGATAAGCCACCGAAGTTTTAAATTCTTATCCAACTATATATATTTTTATTCGAATAAAGATTTATTTCATTCAACTTACTTTATTCAAGCTTTTATTAAATAAACTTTCACTTTTCTCGAAGCTACGCTTCTATAAAGTTTAATCTTAAGTTAATTTACTTATTTCAATTTCATGATTAAATCCATTTCCAATTTATTTCATACTCACCTAGATCAAATTCCATTTATTTTGTTAAGATGAAATTCAAGACCATACTTATTCCATCCATACTTGAATTGGATTTTATTTCCAAATTCAAATTATCTCTATGTTAATTCCATTTCACAACAACCTTACTTTATATTTAATTTTCTTACACTTCCAAGTTGAATTTGTATTAATAACTCGGATTTCATTTCCCATTCCATTATTACCTTACAATCCAACTTCTATTTAACCTAATTTAAATCTCATTAACCTATTCAATTAATCAGTTTATTCCAAATTAGTTCACTTTTCATTGGATTTTTATCTTTAAAATTATCTTATTGTTTTATCTGTGTCCAATTTTATTTTATTTTTCAAGTTGGGTTTCTATTTCATTTCAATCCGATTAAGCTTAAATTAATCTCAACCAAAATTTATTTCTATTAAATTTCCCAATCCAATTCATTTACATTCTAAATTTCATTTCAATTTACTTTTATTTATTTAAGTAAGAATTTAATTTATTTAACATCATTTATAACTCAATTGAATTTTACTTCAATTCAATTTATTTAACTTAACTTCCGTTAAATCAAGCATCATACCATACTCTTTAATCCACCAATTCACTTGGATTTAATTAAGTAAGAACATCATTTCATTTAATATCATTCATATCTCAATTCATTTCATTTCAATCTCAACCATTTTAAATCTTTATAATTTTATTTGTTTATAATACTATCATCCAACATTCAAGTTATATAATAATTTCAGAAAATATTTCTTTTTATATCAAAATATATTTTGGATGAAATTATATAATTCACCCGCCTTTGAAAACAATATTATGTCGAATTGCTCTATTCAAGTGTTTAGAAACCCCTTCGATCCAGTTGTCCAGACTGTGCCGACGAAGGTTCATATGCCACTCAATAAATCAATCAACACAATATAAAACCATTTTATATTCACTAACAAATACGCACTCATATCTATTAATACGCTCAAACTCATTCTAGAGTACTAATGACTCTATCTCTAATGAGTAATCCCCACCGGAGCCAAGGTTCTCGCTTAACCTTTCAGCTCTGATACCAGGTGTAAAGGCCTGCAAATCCGTACCCCTTTGAACTTGCAAAATTCCACCACAGTTCAGTTCAAAGTGGCACAAATGTACGAGTCTTCGGGTAAAAGAAGAAAGAGGTAGAAGAAGAAGAAAAGTAAACAACATCAGAATCTCACATCGCAGCAGAATAAAATATAATATATAGATTACAGCTTTTAAATACAAAGAAATCTGTACTGTATACATATACATACATACCATATCAGAGTACATCAATCAATCATACATGTCCATACACATCGAAAATAATAGACAAATACGTAAATACGCTCTGCCACCAGCTCGTCTCCTAACCTCCAGTATATAACCTGAACCTGTTTAACTCGGTCTGACCCGAGCATCATATAAAACAACACCCGAGTTAGTCTGGAAAACCAGCGTAAGAAAATCACACTCAGTTGGATTATTAAAGTTTCAAAAATCTTTTGAAAACAAAAGCATCTCGTAAGACCACGCCACAAATAAACATGTCGGGTTTTTACCTTACGATAGCTAAAACATTTTTTTTAAAGTTCTCTGATATTATTATAGTGTCTATAGAAAGTAAAATAGAATCTAGCTGAAATGCTTACATCTCACGTTTCAGCAATAGTTGGGCACAATCAAAACCGTACAGGCGCTTATTGGAGTTTGGATTCCATACAATAGCAGGGTTACTGGGTACCGCCCGTCACAGTACCTGGTCTAGATCAGAGTATCGAGGAGCCACCCTAACTCCCCTGCAACACAAGACCGGAACCATTCCTTATTGAACAGTCCCAAGCAAGATCACCCCACAGTTGGCGCGACCAACCGCCCACTAAGCCGAAATAAAAGGGACATCTAGATAGGGGAAACCTCACTCTCCAGTGGGGGCTACCCACGAAGTCTTGCTGCACCTCCCCTGTTTTAGCGATTCCCGATTGATGAGGCTTGAGGTTAAGCGTTACCTTTCAAGAACGAGTCCCACTTAGAATGCTCATCGTCCACCTGACGATGTTCTGAAAGCATTTAATCCATACAAGTTGCCCTGGGTCTGGACGAACCGAATCACCGTCTTCAACTCTTCACGGTCTTCATTCGTAATCGTTCAAACCGGATCGAAGTGGTTTTCGGATAATTAAATCCGATCCCGGACTCTTCGAAACGATCAACGCATTGTCCAATATTGATAGTCGGTGATTTAACTATCAATTAATCATTCACAAGCAACCATCAAATAATTTTCACAAATTATTTATCTCAAATATCATTCAGATATTATTTCCATTTTAACCCACTTGAAATAGATTCAAAGTCCTTTATTTCCATGAAATCACCTAACTGATTTCTTATACTCACTCACATTTTGATTTACCCTTCAAAAATATCCTTTATTTTCTCATTCCTTCCTCAAAAAATCAATTTATACTTTTCTTCTCAAACTCAATTTCTCCATTTTATAAGATTTCTCCCAAATCTTATTTCATTTAAATTAATTTGCTTATCAACACAAGAGGATTTTAATTGAGTTTTAAAAACAATTTGAAAACATCTGTATTTATAAAATAAGAAGTACGATTTTATACAAATTATGGTTTGAATATAATATCAAAGTTCATATAAAATTTAAAACTGATTTTGGTAAGTTAGAATTTATTAATAAATATTTGCCACACCTTCAAAGTAACTAATCCGCCATATTTTACATTCAAATAATAGTTTATAAAAATGTATATAGTATAGTAACATAAAAATATTTCCCTTAAAAATAAATTTATAATTCTAGAAAACCCAATATCTATAAATGCCTCTTGTCCATATTCACACCTCTTACTTTCGGAAATATTTTACTATTTCCGTTCAAACCAATTTATAACCCAACATAAGATTTCTCTTTGACATATTTCTTCTAAATTTAGTGGTTTCTTTCCTTCCATTTATAAACTTCGTTATAAATTCTATAACTTCCCTGAGTTGTCCCTTTATTTATAAAAACAATTTTTTTTTTATAATCTTACCTTTAAAATTTATTCTTCAATAAGATTCATATTGTTTCTTAATAAGAATTCCTTTTTATTCCTTAATAAATTTTCTTTTCATTTCCTTAATAGAATTTCATTTTACTTCAATTCCATTTATTTGATTCACAATGTTCCTTCGAGTTGTCAATATATAAGTTAACCTTAACTCCAACCAATTTAAAATATAAATAATCCTTATCTTTTCTTAAATTTTCAAGTAAAGGTAAATCCAAACTTCTTAATTAAATATTTCTCTTCAAGTTCTATTTAACTGCCTCTTATTAAATTAATTATAGCATTTATACAAATTTAACTTCCAATGTAATTTTAACAGTTAAAAAAAATTCAATTCATATATATATCCATATTAATCCATCTAACCTGTCATATAACAACATATATATAATCAATAACTATTTTGAGGAATCCCATTGGATCCCTCCAACCTGTTTTCCTGCATCCACAGATGTTAGCACAAATAAAATATTAATTCCACTTCAATATGGGATATTGCAGTATATGGGTTTCATATATCACCATCCGCTATTATGCGGCATGTAGGTCTATTTAATTTTTCACTAATTTCAACCATCATTAAAGCAATTCAACAATAAATTTAAATTCAACAATTTAAATTTAAAATCAACTGAGTGAGATTAACTCACCTTTGATTTTGAGTTTGCCAAACCGATCCAATCCTGAATCGTTTCCATATTTTTGACCTTGAATAACCATTGCATGGATTTTATTAATATTTGAACAATCAAATGACAAATTTATCGTCATATTTTAGTTAACTTACAATCTATTTAAGCGACCTATCTCCCGCCTATTATCCTTATATAACCAATTATATGAATTTTATTAATAGTCAACAATTCGAACAAACAATCTTCGCTTGAGAAATTCCATTTAAGCTAATAAATTATCAAATTTTTATTAAGGTTTTATTTTAACAAATAACTAAATTTTAAACTAATTTCCTTTTCTTTTCTTTTTTTTAATAATAACAAAAATCTATTAGTAATTTAGATAATTGAATAGATTAATAAACAAATTAAACACCCAATATACATTGAATAAAATAAGCTAGTGGGTTTTATAAAATGTGTGTAAGTATATTTATTTTCCTTTGAAATTATATATATATAATTTATAACAATAATCGATTCTAAATTTAATAAATTTCAATCATTTAAAATTCTACCTTCTTTCCTTTAAAAAATAAAATAAAACTTCATCTTACTATTATATATATATATAGACATGTATTTCACTGCTTTACTTACCCATATAAATATATTAGTATTATCATATCTATTATTATTTTTTAAACACATAAATCAAGGTAAATTGAAAATCATAAATACCTCACAGTTATACGATCGAGCATGAACTCGGCCTCGACCCCGTCGTTGATACTGCACCACCCACGAGCCAATGCTAACGCAACTCGAGCTCACCAAATCAAGCGTGCGCATCTCCTCAACCCTCGTCTGTACCGATGCAGAGCCACCGTCGCCTCGGTGCTATCAAACCTTAGCAAACCCTAGTTGCACGAAGCCAACACCACCCACGCGTGCTTCGTCACTGACGTTGCAGCCCTAGCCTTCCCCCAATGCCGCGCGAACATCCACGAAGTCGCGATCCAACTCGACCCTGCTTCCACAAGTCGCGGCTACCTGATTGAATCGAACGCGACTTGATTTAGGGTTTTCCCCTCTTTTTTTTCTTTTTTTTTATATACGCCGACGAATTGGTTAAAGGAGAAAGAGAGGGGAATCGAAGAGGGTTTCGGCATTTAACCTATGAGGGAGGGTTTTAGTTTCGCGATTAAGAGAAAGGGAAGGCAGCCATGAAAATAGTTTCTGATCGAACAAGAAACAGAAGGTATCACGATTTTAAAAAGAAAAGAAGCGTAATCAAGAAGACGAACAAATAGTGTTAGTGCGTTGAGGAAGCTACGTTCATTATTTTATATTTAAACTTTATATCTAAAACTTTATCGAATTTCAATTAAATTATAGCACGTTTGCTTATCGTACAATCACACGGAGACTCCGAAAATTACGAAATTTGAAATCCGGCAATAATTTAATATTTCTGATCCAACAGTACTGGTTTCATTGAATTACGAGACTGTGCCTCGGAAGGTTATTTTTAAATGTCACTTTAATCTATGCAACATTAAAATTAAACAAACGACAGTTAAATTCAATTTTAATTCATCTATTATTCCCAGTATTATCAATATAAATTTTATAAGCCGTTAAAATATTTTCAACAAGCTTACTATACCAGATTTTATATTTTACCCAATATCTAATTACCACTTTAACAATTAATTAATTCAATAGGTCGTTATATATTTAAATTTTGAATTTCTTTTACTAAATAAAACAGCTTTACATCTTCAAAATCAAATTATAATTCAAATTAACTATTTAAATTCATTTTAAATATCACAAATTAACTGTTGAAAAAGCCGGGTCGTTACAGTGTCTATTCAATAGTATTAGTTCTTTTATTGAAAATTCGATAAGCTTTGCTTTGATTCGAATATCCAAGAAATATACCTTAGTCACATTTTGAATCAAATTTGCCAAGCTGATCTTTGGTATTCAATACAAAACATTTTGATCCAAATATTTTAAAATAAGATATGTTTGGTTTCCTACCGTTAAAAGTTTGTAAGGTTTGTTCTTATTGAGAGGTCTAATAGAAACACGATTCAATTCATAACAGGCAGTTGCAACAGCTTCTGCCCAAAAAATGTTTTGGTAATGTGCTTTTGTTTAGTAAGGTTCTTGCACATTCTCGTAGAGTTCGATTCTTTCGTTCTACAATTTCATTTTGTTGTAGAGTTCTAGGAAACGAAAAGTTATGAAATATTCCTTTCTTTTTACAATAGTTATCAAACTGTTCGTTTTAAAATTCACCACCGTGATCACTTCTAATATGTTTAATTTTAGTACCTTTTAAATTTTGAATTCGTTTAACAAATGTTTTGAAATTTTCAGAAGTATCACTTTTATTTTTCATAAAGATAGTCCACATATATCTAGAAAAATCATCAACTATTACAAATACGTATTTATTGTGATTTATGTATTGAATTTGGGTAGATCCAAATAAATCCATATGAAGTAATTCAAGTGATTGTAATGTCGAAATGACTTTCTTAGATCTAAACGAGGATTTAGTTAATTTATCAAATTGACACGAGTCACATATATTATTAAGTTTAAAACTCATCTTCGGTAATAGGATTACGAGATTATTTTTAGAAATTTTATTTATATTTTTGAAATTGATATGACAGAATCGTTTGTGCCATATTCAGGGATCATTTTCTTTGGCTAATAAACACATGTCAGGTTATGATTAGCTTTCATATTCAAAACGTAAATGTTTTTATCTCTGTTTCCTTCGAAAATAAGATTTTGATTTTGATCAAAGATACTACATTTATTTTCAGAGAAGGATATTTTAAAACCTTTATCGCATAATTGACTTATACTTAATAGATTATGTTTTAGATTCTTAACTAATAAAACGTTTGTAATAAGAGGCAAATTAGACGTATCGTAATTTCTCACATCGCCTTTGCTGATGATATAGCCCTTGGAATTATCTCCAAAAGTGACAGAACCTCCGTCAAAGAATGTAATGCTTGTCAGCATATCTTTGTCTCCTGTCACGTGTTTTGAGAAACCACTGTCCAGTATCCATTTTCCTCTTTTCTTAAGGGGTACTTGTAAAAAATATGAGATAACGTTGGTACCCACCTTTTTTAATGGATCCTAAGAGTTAGGTCTTAGGAAACTAAACCCAAGTGGTTTTAGTATCCCTTTTACAGATATAATTTTTATTATCATGAACATTTTCTATGAATGAACTAATATACTTTTTCCTTATTAACTTGTTATTAGTTTTAGTACCCATATATTTATAGTTTTAGAAACTAGTCTTTTTGAAAATATAAGTGTTTTATTAGACTTAACATTGTTTAAATTACTAGATTATGAATTCTTGACTTTCTTCTTATAACTAAACCATTTTTATTGTTAACAGATTGTGAATTCTCAATAATTTTGGATAAGTTTTCTCTTTATTAAAATTTGAAACGTTTTTAGTGATTCCTTCTAATTTGGTCTTTAGACTTGAATTTTCTAGTTCTACCATTTTAATATTAGTTTTCAAAACATGATTTTCAGAAACAAGAACATCATTCTTTTCTGTTTGAGTTTCAATTCCTTGACTCAATAATATAAGTTGAGAATTAACATTTGAAAGAGATTCTTGAGTTTTTTCAAGTTCTTCTTCCAATATTTTCTTCTCGTCTTTAAGCATATCTCTTTCGAATTCTGCCTTATTCTGATTTTCTACAGCCTCTTTATATTTTCTTTTGAGACTCTTTAAAGTATCTAATAATTATGAGTTTATCTCTATCATATCATCAAAAGTTAATCACTAACCTCATTATCTTTGGCCATAAAGCATATGTTGGCTTGTTCATTATCGCTGTCACTCTCACTGCCAGAAGAAGAGGAAGAATCTGAATCATCCCATGTAACTGAAAAGGCTTTTCTTCTGAATTTGTCCTTCCTTTAATTTCGATATTCTGTCTTTTGATCTGGACAGTCCTTCTGTATATGCCCCTTTTTGTGACAGTTAAAGCACTCCATAACTAATGAAGACGGTGGTTTATTGTTGTTTGAGCTTCTCTTGCCATTATTTCTGTTTCCTTTTATATACTTCAAGAATCTCTTGAAGTTTTTGGCAATAAAGGCTAGGTCGTCTTTGTATGAATCTGATTCTTCTTGTTCTGCACGGAATGTTATATTCTTTTTATCTTGAGCTTGAACTTGTTAGCCTGCAAATTCACTTCATATGACATTAGATTTCCTATTAACTCTTCCGGAGTTATTTTGGAAATATCGTTCGCTTCTTCAATAGCAAGAACTTTTCTTTCCCATTCTTTCGTTAAAGAGTTAAGGATTTTGGGTACAATATCAAAGTCAGAATATTTTTCTCCTGTTCCTACTAATGAATGGTAGATATCCTAAAATCTTGAATGCATATCATTTATAGATTCATTTTCTTTCATCTTAAAGTTTTGAAACTGACTTTTGAGCATAGATATTCTACTTTGTTTGACCTTGTTAGTTCCTTCGTGTGTAACTTTGAGTGTACGTCATATTTCATATGCAGTATTGCACAACCAACACGGTTAAACTCATTTTTATCTAAGGCATAAAACAACATATAAATGGCATTTGCATTTGTTGTGGCATCTATTTTCTATGTATTTTTCCAAGTAGTATACTCTTTAGTAGGAATAATATATTCTGTCTGAGTTATATTCCATGAATCAAAACCATTTGCTTGCATATATATTCTCATTCGTGTAGCCCAATAGTTATAATTCATGCCATTAAATTGTGGTGGACGTGCAGTGGATTGTCCTTCGATGAAGCTAGTGTTAATGCTAGTGCTAGTGTTAGTTTCCATATTATTAGATTATCAGACAACTGTGTTACGGTTATATGATGACCCTGCTCTAATACCAAATGAAAGTGTGTTATGGAACATATAATATGGATATATGATAATACAAAGTATAGTGATGATAGCTATATAGTAAATAGTGTGGAATATAAAAGTAGTATAATGAAAATGAAAGCAGAGATTTTTATACTGGTTCGGAGCACCGTCCTACGTCCAGTCCCAGACTCCTTTTGGAATTTCACTAAAACAACAACCCTCACTTAACCCAGAGGAACAGGTCTACACAACCCCTGAGCAGCGAATAGGGACTTGAGTAGCGGAACAGGATTTCGCCTCAGCAGCTAAAGAGGACTTCACACACCTAAGCAGCAGAATAGGACTTCAATAAATACAAAAGATTGTTTTTGACTTTGTGTGTTGTAATAACACGGATTTGTCACTTATAGTACACCCTTCCTATGATCTTCTCCTCGAGTATAAATATATATATATTTGAAGTTTATGAAGAATAGAAAGGTTTAATATTGCTTTAATGCAGGATATTTGAAAGTATAATTGCAAGTAGATTCAAGAGAGTTAGATAGGAATGATAAGAAAAATGGGTGGTTTGGAATCAAGTTAGAGTATATATTTATAGATGTCAAAAAGCAGCGACAGTTGATGAAGAGTTTCAATTGAAGTGTTGCGTCCAAATCTTTTCCTAGAGGTTCATAACTCTTCACAAATAGTCGTGTCTTTTCAGAAAATAGCTGTTGTAGAAATTCAGTCAACTGAACCTCTGGGTTAGCCGATTGGATATTCAAACGTTTTATTTGTTATTTGTGCATATATGCATGTTGCACAGAAATTTACGGGTCGGTCGACTGACCTGGCATGTTGCATAGAAATTTACAGGTCAGTTGACTGACCTGCTGATTTCTGTGCAATTTGCACAGTTATCACAAGTTTTTAATATATATATATATATATATATATATATATATATATGATTTTAAAGAAAACTTTGATAATATATATATATATTCTATGCTTATATATATAAATCGCTAATATTATATAAGCTAATATATACGTTAATCGAGGAGAGATTTTAACAAAATTGGCCTAAGACAGAAAACCAAGATAATATAATTGATGCACCGATTTTGATGTCTTGTCTTCATGTAGTATATATTCTCTTTTTGTCGTAGCAGTCGTTAAATATGTATATCGAAGTGATATCTTTGTGTCACGAATCAAAACCAAGTCTTAACAAAAAGTACAACCTCTGAGCTCGTACATCTCAAAGAAGGGTGTTAAGTATAAGAGAGGTTACCCCCTACACCACCAAACAGATATACGTTTGTAAAAAAACAAAGTATGTGGTCATAGAAATGACAGACACTCATCCATACAAGTTGTCTAGGCACAAGACAAACCGAAGTCACTTCTCCTACTATGTCCTGTTTGGGAATCACCCCTAGGATTATTAATGACCAGTCCTTACATCGAACACCATATATATATGATAAGGGAATTACCCCAAAGGTTAGTGACAGGCAACGCTACATTATGAAGATCTCTGTCTTCAACATCTTTTCACTTTCGTATGTATATTAGATCGAAGTGGTTTTCTCATAGGAATCGCTCAAATTCGATCCTGGTTTCTCCCTACCAATTATCGATAAAAGATGTCAAGTATATGGGTGATTATTATTTAATTAATCAATAAATTTTATCCAAGTAAACTATCGCTTTAGAGATATACATCTTTAAATCATATTCTATTTCAGTATATACGAAATAATTAAACCACTTTTAGAAAATCCTTCGATCAATTTAAACCCATTTTTAACTTTAGAAATACCAAAACATCTCATCTTTAATTACTTAGGAAAAGTATAATTCAAATCTTAATGAAGGTTTCACATTTCCAAAACGTATCTATAATGGTTCAAAAACAATGTTATTTAAGACTTCGTTTATTGTAAACCTAAACTAATTGGTATTGAATAAAAGGGATCCATAAATTTTTGACTGATTATACCAAAACAAATTTCCATATTCAACCTGCACTATTCGTCGAATAACGGCGAATCATCTTTTAAATTCATATAGATAGTACGAGTTCCTTCCTTGAAATTACATACGGAGTTTAACTAGAATGTTTTCTTTAACAACCAAAATGCTATTTTAAATCCTGTTTAACTTTTGGAAAGGTTCAAATCTCTTTTTATCTTAGAAAGATATGGTCCGAGTAAATAAAATTTATTATCCCATTTGTTGGGCCAGTCCGGATAGCTAGAGCGGAACCCAAACACTGGCTATCCAAGCTCGGATGTAGAGACTATCTCTCTATCACCCATAAGGCGGTCAAGTTATTTGATCAACTTTAAAATCTTTTATATGATTTTTTAGAAATGATTTTCATTTACTTAACACAATTCCAAATTTTGTTTAAAACAATTTCCCTCTAACTATTTATTGAAACTCCTTTAAAATAATTATAAAACTTTCAAATCATCTTCAAAATACTTAATTAGTCATTTGAAAAGATTACTAAAAAGACTGGGGAAAAATAAATAAGTAAAATCATAATTTGCAAAAGTTACTGAAACCACTGCAAATACTGATGCGAATAGTGTTTTTTTTAAAAGCTTATTTGTTCAAAACACTAATTCGATTTCATATACATACATTTTTATAACTCGAACCCCTTTTAAAACATATTAACATATTTATAAAATTTGTTATATATATATATATATAACTCTACTTCGAAGAGTAGAGCCCAACCCAGCTTGTCCCACCAGAGCCAGGAATGGAAGGTTAGCCTGCCTAGTAGGAAGCATTCGTTTACCAACCATTTTTGTCGGATTTTACAGGAAATACAACTTCCCGCCTTAAGGAAGTAGGGCAGATGGGTATCGAACTCGTGATCTCATTAACAAGTTGCAAGTGTCTCTACCACTGTACTACTACTGCGGATTTAAAATATCAATTTTGAAGCATTTGCCGCTTTGGTTTCCAAAACCGCCAAACCGTGATGTTTTTGAAAACTTGATTTGGAGATAACTCAAATTCTATTCAATGAAATCTTGATTTTTCTTCTTTATTTGAAAACTGTAGTTATAAGAGTTTGGAAAATTCTTATTTCAAATAATTTTGAGCTATATTCCATTCTATACATCGATTAACTTTTATGGTACGAAATCACGAACTGTCGTTACGCGACACGCTTATTTTGGTTCCATTTTATTCCAAACTTTACCAAAATGAGTTTTAACATTTATAAACCATTTTAAGCTATTCTATTCATGTTTAAAAAGGTTTAACTATTCCAAAAAACTTTTATAATTCATATAGGAATGTGTCAATTCGACATGTATTTAATGTGAATTATTTCCACAACCAAACAAACATATTATCACATCTAAAACATGTTGATTAAATATAGAAAACAATTATAGAAAACATATTATATCATCACATAATTTATTATAAATTAGCGGAGTAATTCTCACCTTCATTGGTTTCTAGATTTACTAAATTTGACTATAGCTTCGCTATCACCGCACCGAAGCTTACGAAATCGGCCCTAGGACCTTTGGAAGTGATATAGCCTTGCTTGGATGGAGGGATGGAATTCAGTCTAAGGGGTGTGCAAGGGTGGCCATGAGTTTATGATGGGTAGAGATGGAGATTGAACTTGCTTTTGAGATGGATTGAAATCATATACTTGTATAAAAAAATTCTCATCTACATGCAGTATTTTTCCATAATTTCTTTATGGCAAGAAGCCTTGAAATAGCTTGGAAGATGAAAAACAAGAAGATGGTGTGAAGCAATGAGAGAATGAGAGGTGGTATTTATTAAAAAAAATAAGTGAACAAATATCTAAATGTGAAATCACCAAACTACCCCTAAACCACTACCCTCCCACATGCACGATCACTCCCTCGTTGTCCTCCTCTCCATGTGATTGAGTGATGATGGTGTATAAGGAGGTGATGGTTGATGGTTAGTTTGCTTTTAGGATGCTTAAGTAGAAAGAAAAATGTAAAATATCATGATATTTTGTGATACATGTATATATAAGTGTGTATATGTATTTTATATGTTTATATGTGTGTGTGTGTAATCATACATGTTCATGTTATATATGTGCACAAGACATATAAACAACGTTGCGACCGCTTTGAACATCTTTTATTCGTTAGACCGTTGAGAATCGGAAAGCCGATTCCCGGTCACATTTTCAATTATTAAATAAATTATATATAAATGTAAACAAAATTTGAAAACTAATTTCTTGTCATTATTAATAAATTAAAACGATCACATTTGAATTATAAAACCATATAAGTCAATATTAAACAAGTGTTTACAAAAAGTGTTATTGTATCGACAAAGCTTTATGAATTTTATTATATTTTTTAAAACAAGTATATACATTTCAAAAACTATTATAAATCAATTTTTATCACTATATAATAATTAAAATGAATTATTACCATTTTAAAACAATTATTTGATTATTTAAGCTTAATTTAATATTCTATATAAAAGCGATGATAATCCTGATGATGTCATATATATATATATATAATTTTCAAAAATAAAATAAACAATTTTTATTTCATATTCTTGATTAAATAGATAAGTAAGTGTATGTACCCAGTTCTGTTTTCTTTAATATTGAGAAAATATCAATTTTCCTGAAAACCGATTTTTGTCGTTTTTTTTGATGAAAACCCCTAAATATCCATATTGGTTAATATACCTTTAAAAAAAGTTTACCATCATTATTTATGGTTCAAAATATTATAATTTGTGTTATAAAATCTTGTATTTGAATATTTCAAATATAAAAAAACATCAAAGTGTTAAATTTATGGGTCGTTACAAACTTCCTTCCTCAAAAGAATTTCGTCCACGAAATTACGCCTAACCAAAAACCCAATAAACACGTTAATCTAAATTTCAAATACAAACCTGTGTTATGCTCATAGATTATATGTTTGCACTATCTGATTCGATCTTAAATTCGAATATACCATTTTGCTTCTGAATTTGTATAGATCCTTTGAATCTCTAGTGCAGACTTTAATCGGGCTCAAAAGCTTTTGTTTTCCTTGCGAGGTTCTCAACTATGATAGAATATGTAAGTATCCGACTACAATTCCTCATCAATGTTTGCCATCGAGCATCGAGTGATAATTTTTTTTCTGGATATCAAAGTCCTATATCCAAATCTTAGGCTAGCTCGTGCTATGAAATAATTCGTGTATAATGCATGTGTTCTTTATCTTTTCCAAAATCTTTATGAGAAAATTTTTGCAAAATTTTGGTTCAAGTTCTTAAAAATTTCATAAAAAATACAATTTTATCTTAAAGAAAATTTTCATTTTACCTTATCAAGAATTCTCATAAAGAAATTTATGAAATTGCAAATGAGAGAAGTTGTAACGAAAGAACATATTTATATTATATAAGCCTAGTACATAGGTCAATCCTTAACTTACCCCATCATCTACAAGTTATCCTTACATAGGTCATCATATCTTACATAGGTCATCATAGTCATCCTAAACATACTTTAACATAGTAGAAATACACAACCATAATAAAAACCTATCATACTACTATTTAAATACTATATTAGATATATATCACCGATCTTCAAATCATATCACAACGCCCAACTATTCTTCTGATTCTGATGCTGATGGTGCATCCCAATTTCCAAACTTAAATAATACTTCTTTCATATTGTCTTCATTATCACTTTCTTGATCATCATTCAGTTCATTTCCATCCTCTTCCCGATGCAGTGAATCCCATACCATTGGTTACCAAGGCTGTCCTTGGGGCACCCATGGAATATGACCTAATCCGGTTGGTACTTTGGGCAAAACTTCTCCTTTAGCTAACTCTTCTAAACCTTGAACTACCTCTTCCCAAGGATTCTCAACTTCTTCCTCATACTCTTCCATGTCATCCCAATTGATGTATGAACTTGATGATTCTTCATTCTAAATGACATTATCATTTTGACCCATTGCCCAAATGATGTTGCTATCACCACTACTATTATTTGATTCACCCTTATCTCATCTATCCATGTGTCATATGTAGTAGAGTCTTGACTATTCATTACAGCATTTAGGTCCTCCTCAGGCTCGACCTCTTCTTTTATTGGTTCTTCTTCGAGAATTTCCTCCTTGTCTTGTTTGGATTTTGAACTTGCTGGATCAGTGGTCCACATCATATCTGAGATTTCTTAAGGCAACACTGCTAGTTCTAACCAAGGTTATTTCTATGTCTTCTAATGTTTGGGTGGTTTTTCGTCACTGGATATCGTAAAAAGTTCTAGAGTCTTCGTTGGTATAGTCATCCCAGCTATGGGGTAATCATCTTTATCTAGATGAGCGTACCGTCTGGCTCTTCCTCTATATATGGGCAACTATTGCTAGGTGGCCATGCTTCAGGTACTTTATCACTGGAAAGGATTATTAAATCATCTCTTTCGCCCTAGTTGGCTCTTGATGATTCCCTCATGGAATATTTCCTTTGTAACTAGAAGTATTTTACAATTATAAACAGTAAACATTTAGACACTAAGTATTTTAATTGTCCTAACTCAATCTAATGTCAAATTATTAATCTAGGTTTATCCTAACACAAAACCATTTTAACTACACTATTTTAAAGAGAATGATTCACCAGGAACTTTGTAGTATTTTCCCAAATCGATATTCGATCAATACTTAGAAAACAAATTGAGATCTTTGTTCAATCGATTATTAAAGATACTTTTTCTGACTTAGATCTCTTTCCATGATATCCATGTCCAAATGCTTAATCTTTTCCAAAAATCCTTTGAAATCTTTGCCAAAATATTTCCCCAACATTGTTATTATCACCTTTAAAAATTCTTTGAAAACTCTTTTCCAAAAGCCTCTTAAATAAAAGTTCTCATTATCCAACTCCTTAGGTTTTATTTATATCCCTTATTATTCTTAATCCTTTCAGCATTATTATTAAACATTTTATAGTCAAACTGTGTGATTCTAATCACAAGATGTTCGAACTAAGATTTAACTAAACTGATTTTAAACAATTATCTAATTTATAACTTAGCAACCTAACTAACTATTTTTTTAAACAAATTCTTTATATACAAAAAGTAACCATAGGTAAAATTATTACATTTACCATAATTTCATAACAAATCTTTTATACATAGTATTAACAAATACAAGCTCTTATATGATACTCTCAACTTATTCTAGGGTGTAACTTACCCTATCTCTAACGAGTTACTCATCCTAGGATGTTACTAATGCTATTTCTGATGAGTCTTACCCCTATCAGGCTCAGGTATTCGCTCAACCTAATTCCAATACCAACTGTGATGACCTACTTTTTCAACCCTCAAAAATCGACACTAAATCCACGGTATTCACACGCTGTATATCCAAGTGTCGGAAAGATAGATTGATCAAGGGTAAAAAGAAAAATAAAGATAGAACATAATCTAACATGAATGGAATAACATATATTATTTCAATATATATCTTTACAGCAGAAATTTTAAATACAAACATCAGAGTCTATCCTAATCTCTGCCCGTACCGATGCTGAGTACAAACAGTAAACAAATAAATAGAAAATGGAAATGGATAACCATCTACAGAGGAAACTCCAGCTCCTATGTAATGCCCCTGAATTTCAATTAACATTATTTGGGTCATTTAATTAAATAAATTAAGTAGAATAATGTGAATAATTAGGAAGATGAGATTAATAAATCCAATGGCCGTGTCTTAATGAATGAACTAAAATAAGACTTAACTAAATTAAGAAGGATGGATTTCCTAAGAAGTAAACTTGGAAATGAGGTTATATTTTTTATTTTTTATATCTCTTCCTCCATCTTAATAAACTTTCACTTTCTCATTCATAACTCCTCATCAACTTTCGGGCGGCCATTAAAAGCTCAAGGAAGAAAATAAATTAAAGATAAAGCTAAGAAATTAAAGCTAGGAAAATATTTCATTCTCCAATCAACTAACCAAGGTGAATAATTATGCTTATCATCTCATTTTTCTCTATTTGGATCGGCTATGAGTTATACTCGATTCATGTTTGTGTATTAGCTAAGATATGACTGTTTAAACCTTTGTTTGGATAATACATATGTGTTTTAAATGTTAATAGGATAATTAACCCGTTTTATGCGGTTTTGATTAAATTCCAAGTTTTGATCTTCGCATGCTTTGAAATTTAATATGTTGAAGAAAACATATTAATTGATTTTCTAGAATTTTTCCAGATTTTTCTATGATGTTTTAATAGTTATATAAATTTTTTAAGGGATGGGACTTAAATGTTTTATATAATTATAAAGGACAAAGAGGCCTTTTCAAGTTTATTTAAATTTTCAAATAAGTAAAGTTGGCAGCAATTTGATTATAAAATTCTGGCAACCAATCAGATTTAGACAATAAAGGCAGGTGGGGTACAAAAGAACTATTTTAAACAGTATTTTCACTATTTCAACTCTTTCGGCAAGACCTTCCGCCTCCATTCCAAGCCTTCCAACAAAGTCGAAGGGTATCAAACCTTTCGACTAGTTCAAAAATCAATGCACATGGTATCAGGCAGTTGGTACGTAGTGAATTGAAAAGGAGTCAAAAGGTTAGGAACGAAAGGTTAGAGCTTTCGAAAGGGAAGAAGTTTTCTTTTGGTTTTAATGAAAATACACCTTCTAGCTTTCAACAAAGAGCTTTCGACATTGTTAAATGGTTTGAAAGAAAAAGGTTTCGATCGGTTTTCTTTCGTTTTTAAATGAAACCTTTCAACAAAGTCGAAAGGTTAGCTCTCGACGGGGTTAGAAGCATAGTTGCCGCTTCCAAACCTTTCGACCAGATGTAATCAAAGGCTCTTTTTTGTTTTCTTAAAAATTGCCTCCTCTCTCCACTGTTTTCGAAGGGTTGGTTCAAACACTAACACTTCATTGTTTTTGAATGGTTTTGAAGGGGTTAGTTTCAACAATTTCGAAAGGTTTTTACTTCTAAAGATTTTAAGTTTTGAAGGGGTTACCTTCAATGATTTTGAAAGGTTTCACTTCGAAAGGTTTTAGGTTTTGAAGGGGTTACCTTCCATGATTTTAAAAGGTTTTTTCTTCGAAAGGTTTTATGTTTTGAAGAGGTTGCCTTCAATGATTTCGAAAGGGTTTTACTTCGAAAGGTTTTAGGTTGTGAAGGGGTTACCTTCAATGATTTCGAAAAGGGTTTTATTTCAAAAAGTTTTAGGTTTTGAATGGGTTATCTTCCATGATTTTGAAAGGTTATGATTTTCAAAAGTTTTGGTTTCGAAAGGTTATGATTTCGAAAGGTTTTGTTTTCAAAAGGTTTTAATTTCGAAAGGTTCCGAAGGGGTTACCTTCAATGATTTCGAATGATTTTGAATTTCATTGATTTTGAAAGGTTTATAAGTGGTTTTATAAGGGGGTTACCCCAGGCTTCCGGCATGGTCGAAAGGTGGAACCTTCCGACAAGGTCGAAAGGTATGATTTTGTGATGCTTTCAAAAGGAAAGCTTACGACGGGGCTAACTTCGGATGTTTATTTGCTTTCCAATGGGGCTTCATTCGAAGGGGTTTAAAGGGTTGTTTTAGCCATTTTCCTTAAGCAAAATTTTGCTAATTTGAAGGGGTTACTTCAAAGGGTTATAGCATGAAATGCTTATCTTTATTTGAAAATGTAAGGGGGATCCTTATATAAATTGGATGTTATTAAACCTTGGGGACACTGGGGTGGGTTTAATATTTTCGATACGTAGTTTGGGGTTACAAATAGAAATATGCTTTCGAAAATATACAATGGGGATATCAATGTGTTTTTATTTAATTTAACCTATTTGGGGCTACTAATGGGAATAGGTTAAATAGGTAACATACCTAGGGAAAATAAATAATCATGGGGAATATGATATTTTAATTGGTCAAGTGTTGGGTTCTTAGTTAACCTAGGAAAACCACGGAATGTGCAGTGGATAGCCCACATCAAATATCTAAAGTAAAGAATGTTTTGCCAGAGGTGGTTAGCCTCAGGATTTGGCACTCAAGGGTTCATAGTCATCGTAGGAAAACTATGGAGTGTACGGTGGATAGCCTACACCAACTTTTATAAAACAATATACGATGGATAACCTGCATTTATTTTGATGAATTCGGGATGGATAGTATTATTAAAGTTTTGACGGATAGTCATTTTTAAACATTTAGAGGGAAACTCTAATAAATTGATTTTAGATGGGAAATCTAATAAATTGCTTTTAGATGGGATATATAATAAATGGGTGGATGGGATATCTAATATATATGATTTATGGCTTTGTTTCATATTATGTTAATACTAACATTTTGAGTGCAGGGGCATAGTAAATGATTTGCATGTTTTGGATACTAGTGAAAGGAAAACCCGTTTCGATAAGCGGCGTGGTCTCACTAGCTATCTATTTATGATAAGAGATGATAGAGGATTATTCATATCAGACTTATTGTCTGACTCAAAGTTTTTGTTTCTCCACGGATTCTCGGGTACTCAAAATTAATTTGAGTAGTCTGAGAGTGGCAGACTTTCAGGTTTTTGGACGAATAAGAAGCTTCTCGAGACATGCAGGAGGCAGTGCTAGCTATATAGGAGCTATTCTTTGTTTTATGCTATGATGTACTAAGAATTGTAAAGTTCATATCTATTAGTTCGCTGATCATCATAAGGGGACATCTTCATATGTCGCTTTTATCGTATTTTGTACATGTATATGTGATCTGAACGTGGTTATCCTCTGGGATTATGTAATTAAATCTTAAATTGTAATTTTCTTGAAATGAAAAATTACGTTGATTGGAAGTTTAAAATTTTTCATATTCTTATGTTCCAATGTATCAATATCAACTATGTCGCATTCGGTCGCCAAGAAATAACAACTACGGATGACTGTAGCATCAGTAGCGGTTAGTTTTGGACCTCAGAAGGCAGGATGTTACATCCTACTCCAAGCTTCTCCAAAATATTCCAAGCTAGACTTGAACCACTTGGCTGCTTGGAAAAATAGGACACCTAAAATTTAAGGGTGAAGAAAATAAACTCCGGATTAGTCATGGCACTAAAGTGAGAAAACTCGAAACATGGATATTTTTGAAAACAAAGGGTACTTATAAGGCCACACCGCACATAAACACAGATGAGTTTTTACCTTATGATAACTAAACCATTTGCTATGCAAAATCAGAGATATTATTTTTAATGACATTCTTTGAAAAATCTTTCAAATAAATATATATATAATTTTAGCCGAAATTGTTACATTTATTAAATTCCACCATAATAGGTTTACGATTAAAACCGTAAAGGCTCGTATTAGAGAATGGATTCCATACAATGACAAGGTAAGAGAGTACCTTCCGACAGTACATATCTAGAAGGTTGCACCTTAGGCTCCAACCTCTAGCAACATGGCTTACCTTTACCATAGATGGTACCGAATATGACATCGCCTCGGTCGTTCCTGACCTATCCTTGTCCATAACATACATAATAAACCCGAAATATAGAGGGTAATCTAGAAAGGTGATGAACATCTCCTAATGGGAGTGACCCACTTAGCCCTGCTGCATTTACCCTATTTTTGCCATTATCGATGTATGAGGCTTGAGGTAACATTTACCTTTCACATGACAAATCTCACTTTGAATGCCACATTGCCATTTCCGACAACACACTAGTTGGTTTCCATAAGAGTACATGTAACGACCCAGGATTTTTAGAAATTAAAATTTGAATATTTAATTAATTTTAAATATTAATAAGTGAATTTATAAGTCGAATAAATTTTTATTTGAATTATTGGATTTAATTGAATAATTAAATCGATAATTTAATATGTGAAATTATGAAAATAATTGAAAATTGAGTTAAATATGATTGAAAATGATTTGTAAAATTTTATTTTATCATATTGGAGTTAGGAAGATATTTTAGAACTTTTAAAATCGAATTAAAAGTTAATTTGTGAAAATTGAATATTTCAATATTAAAATCGACTAGTGAAATTAGCCAAATTTTGAACAGTCTCAGAATTGAACGAAACCAGTTCCATTGGATCCGTAATAGTTAGTTATTACCGGATTTCAATTTTCGTGTCAATCGGAGTTATCGTTTGATCGTGGCAGCTCGAAACGCATCGAATTGTTTTTAATATTAATTTGGCGAGTTAAAATAGCCATTTTTCAAAAAGTCCCGGATTTTGATGAAACCAGTTTCATCGGATCCGTAATGTGATATTATTGTAAGGTTTCAAATTTCGTGTCAATTGGATTTACCGTTTGTCCGGTACGAATTAAAACGCCTAGAAAATCGCTTAAATCAGTTTAATTTAAATTGAGCGTTTGTAGCCATAACTCGCACAGATGTCCGAATTAGCTTTCGAAACCTGTTCCATTGTGTCCGGAACGTGGGGTAAACCCTAGAAATGCTGGTTACGGCGCGTAAATCGGAGTTCGGAATTTCCGGGATGAATAGTGTCGTTTGAAATTCTATAAATAGCCCCACCCTTCATTAAAAAAAATAATAATAATAAAACATCTCAAAACCCTAGCCGCCTATGCTAAAACCAATGGCCAGAAATTAGTTTCATTCATTCCTTAATCTCTCCCAATCCACAAACATTCACGCGAAATGATCAACTACAAAATTGAAGAGTGAGATGAGATCTTTAAATCTATACGGAGTTGATGAGTTTTGGAGCAACGTGGAGGGAGGAAACTGGGCACGTTCGTGCTCGGTTTAGGCACGTTTTTCCAAGGCTAGGGGGGGCCGAGCTTCGTATGGTTGCAGCCGAGCATAGCTCTCGCGTAGGCGGTGAGAATGAAGGTGGTATGATGGAGTCTCGTCGTCGTTTGTGGTTGCAATATTAAACCCTAGTTATATGCTAATGGGTTTTGTTTACGGGAAGTTGTCTGGAGATGGAAACGTGAGGGAGAGGGAGAAGATGCGTGCGGTCCAGATGCAAGGACGGGGGTTCTACGGCTATGATCTGTGTGGGTTTGAAAAGTTTATATATGTTGTAATTTATATAAATAAATTCGAGTAAACTTGTAAATTACATAACTTTTTCATACGAGGTCGAAAACGCGCGAAACCAGTTGCGTTGGAATCGTATGGACGAGCACTACGCGATGAAATTGGATTGGAGTCATTTGGAGTTAGTGAGAATTTTGGGTAAAATTAAACGTCCGTTTAATTTTATTCAAAATAAATCGCTAAAACGGAAATAAAATCAAGGTGAGAACTTCTCACTCAATCGAATCAGTTTCGATTTTATTTTAAATAAGTTAGATTTAAAATATTTGAATGCATGTTTGAATGTTGATTGATATCTATTGATTGTTAAAATAGACATTATACGCCGTTAGTAAGCGGATGTTATTTATTAAAAACATATACCGTGAATATTTCATAAACAGTGAAATTGGTATTATATATAATAGCAATATATATATATTGGAATATGTATATATTGGAGTTATTGATTTCCCGCATTTTTTTGTTTAGCGGATGAGACCCTATTACGCCGTCTATTAAGCGGATAATATTTAAATCCCATATACCGCGATAATTTCGTACTGGAGCGAAATTGGTATTGTGCTAATGTTTTTGGATGCAGGAAAACAGGTTGGAGGGATCCAACTGGATTCCTCAACAGTTTTTATTTGATTATGGATATTTTGATATTCGTTGATTATCATATACGATATATGATATCGTTGTAGTCGTGATTGACTATTTGGTGTGTAGCATCATTGGACCAAATTCGGAATTTTAAGATGATTTCAAAGTGATTTTTGAAAGTATACGTTTATAAAATATTTTTGGAATTGATTCATTTTGAATAAATAAACGTTATAATTTTAATGTTATAAGAATTATGATTTTTGAAGAATATAGTAAAAAGTTGATTTTTGAGAATATGATGCTAATGATTTTATAAAATAGTTTAATCGGGATTTTAGAATTTATTGTGAAAAGTTTAAATATAGGATTTATAAAATTTAATTATTTTATGAATCAAAATGGTGAAATAATAAAGGAGATTAGAGACGTTTTAAAGAATAATATAAATTGATTTATATTAAGAGATTTATAAATGTATATTTATAAATTGAAATATTGACATTATAAAACGAGTTTTTATAAGTGTTTGAATGAAGTGCAAATGAATTGCATAAGTGAATGGAATTTATAAAATTATAAATGATGAAGTTATAAGTGAAATTTATAAATAGTAAGATTTATACATTTTGTGAAGTTATTAAAGAATATATTTGGATGAATAATTGAATCTTATAAGTTATAAGATTTATAATTATGAAGTTCAAAGGAACGATTTTGCAAACGAATAAATTTATAAGTATTTAACTTATAATATGAACCATTGTTTTATAATTGAGTTATAAATCGAATAGGTTAATAAAGGAATTTATAAAAGGAAGTTGTTATAAATAAATAGAAATAGAATTTATAAACGCTGTTTTATAAATTCACAAACGACTTATTTTGATAAGTTAATTTTTGAAACCTATTAATGGAGTTATATTCACGTTTTTGAACTGTGAAAAATCCTTTGAAATAAAATGAATAAAAGGATGAAATTGATTAACGTAGTATATTCATGTTTTTGAATAGTGAATAATATGTTAAAAGGAAATGTTTAGAATGTGATATTTTGAATAGAATTAAAACGATCTAACGATGTTTTAAGATATGTTGAGATTCGAAACCATAGATTTCAACAGTGATTGTTGAAATAGACGTTTTCGAGAAATAGAAGGAAATAATGGACTATAACACTGTTGTTATAGTAAATAATTTCCGAAAGGAAATGTTTTGTATAGTATTGGGATTTATATATCTATTTTAATTTCGAATCCCTATACTAGTGATTTTGGGTTGTCGTAACGATGTTTTACGCAACATTCGTTTTGGCCCAAATAAATATGTTTAAGAGAATGATTTCCTTAAAGAATGAAATATATACTTAATCTCGATTTAAGTATATTGAATATTTTCCAAGTGTTGAAAATAAATAAAATTTGTGAATTACTTATGAATAAATAAGTATGGAAATGTTTTCCAATATAAGTGAATATTTTGAGAATTTATCTTTTTGAAGATAAATTGAAAAGAAATATTGAAATGAATAATTGAAATCGAATATTCATGGATATTTTGGATTTTAAATTCACTAAGGAATTTATAAAAGAAAGTGGAATTGGTTTAAAAATAAATATTGATTTATTTTTGAAGTGTTGAAATTATATATCTAGTGAAGATATTTTGTGAAATAAATAACTTGGAAAATTATTTGGAATCTGGTGATGTGTGCATATCCAGTGATAGTTCAATAACCGACTATCAATATTTCCCTTTGAATGGGTATTTGATGTGATTTGTTTGAATGTGAATGCCACACTTATTTTTGAATAAGCGCTCACTATTCGGGTTAACCGGGAAAGGACCATGGGGTCGTATAACCCATTCCGAATATGTGATACGTCGTTGTTAATTGCATTGAAGATCGGTGTTGAAGACCGAGTATTTGTGAAAGCGATAGGATGACCTATCGATTGTCTCTGCACTGGGTAGCTCCTGGTATAGAGATTCCTTAAGTGATGGGAAATTCGATCGGGATTGTGAATACCCAGATTGCAAGGGCTTCGTAAGGAGTGCCTTCGGTTTTGTTCGATCCCGGAACAGACTTGTATGGATTGTATGTCTGACATTACAAGTTGAGATATAAAGCAGATTTCTTTCAAATATATTTCTGTTGGTGGCGAAGAATTTATTCTTTTAGCTTAACACCCTTCTCTGAGACGTATGAGCTTAGAGGTTATGTAGTTGAATGTTATCAGCGATATATTCCCATTTTGGAAATGTGACATGCTGAGTGTTGCTGTAAATGATCATTGTGTTGATTATTTGTGATAGGATCGTTTATTTGATCGTCTATCTTTGTGATCATCTCTATGATCATTTGTTGACCCAAAGCATGGCTTTTGTATAAAGTATGTTTTTGTGGACGTGACTTCGTCGAGCCTCACACCCCGTGAATGGTCAAAACAGGAAAGAAGCAGCAAGGTTATGAGGGGTAGCGCCCTTTAGGATGTGTGCATTTCCTTCTGGAAAAGGGTGGTATCATGGTATGGAGCCCAGATACTTACTCATGTTGAAAACACTTTGTTATGATTGTGTGAATTGATTACGAGCGCTCGGTGAAAAGGTCCCAAAGGACCGGGGGATGGCATATTCGGTCAGTTGTTACTCAGTTAGGGGTAACCCGGCCTTGTGTTGGTAGAGATCCGGTTTGGTTCTCGGGGATGTCCATCCAGAGGCATTCTCATGTGGCAATGGGAAGTTCCTTGGCCTGATCATTCGTTGGAAATCCAAAGAAACAATACGTGACTTGTACGGTTTTAGTTGTAGAACCTGTTTCCTCAGGAGGTAGCTATAGTGGGCATAATATAATGGTACCTATGCTGGCTAAGATTTATATTCTACTTTCGAAATGAATTTCTTCTACACTATGCACTAATAATAATATCAAAATTGATTTGATTTTAATGCGTATCAAGCATGTTTGGCTATCATAAGGAGAAATCTTCTCCAAGTCTGCGTTTGCATTGTGTGTGTGGCAGGAGGTCTTATGGTAGTTACATTTTTAAAAAGCATTGCGAATTGATTTTAAAAATATCCTTCGATTTTGATTTTAAAAGATAAATAAACTGTTTTTGAGTTCTCACACCAGTCACATGACTGACTCAGAGTTTATTGTTTTCTTTCCTAAACTCTGGGTGCCCACCAATTTTCACACGGGCAGTTAAGAGTTAGGTTTATCAGGATATTCTGGATATTCTGGAATTGCTGGAGGCAAGCTGGATGGCATGGCGTATTACTAGTATATAGTATTCTTTTTCCGCTGCACTGTTGTTGTTGTTATTGTTGTATACTCTGATGATATGATGTAATGAAATGTGATGTAATGTAATAACTGATATAGTTCTTTGTTTAAAGATTATTCATTTATTATTATATGTTGTTCCGCTGCGAATTGTGAGATTCTGATGTGATTCTGTTGTTTTCTGTTCTATTCTATTTTCTATGTTCTCTATTCTCTATTCTCTTTTTCTTCTATTTTAAAATGTTCTATTTTATGTTTTCTTTTCTCTCCATTTTCTACCTTCTAATCTCTTCTTCTGTCTTTTTTTCTTTTCTTAAACCCTCAGTGTTCGGTTTTTCCGTCGTTCGATTACTCGGCAGTCGATAAAGTGAGTGTCGATGCTGAATTTTCGGAAGACGAAGAATCGGGTTCTGACAATGTGGTATCAGAGCTTATGGTTAAGCGACAACCATGGTTCTGTTGGGTATTACTCATTAGAGATAGAGTCAGTAGTACTCTAGATTGAGTTTGAGTGTAATAATAGCTATGAGAGCGTATTTGTTAGTGAATATATAAAATTGTTTTATATTGTGATGATTGGTTTGTTGAGTGGCATATGAACTTTCGTCAGCGCGGTCTGTCAAACTATGCCGAAGGGGTTTCTAAACACTTGAATAGAACAATTCGACACAATATTGTTTTAAAAAAATTGGGTAAATGAAATAATTTTACCTTGAGTATATTTTATATATAAAGAAAATAATTTTTCAGAATTATTAAAGTGTATATAAGTTGATTGTTTAGTTGTTTGAATAATCTAAATTTATGAATAATTGTATAAGCAAATGAATTATAAGAATTGAATTATAATTAATGTGATTTACAATTATGAAATAAACTTATATATATAAGAAGTGAAATTATATGAATATATTTATGAATATGAGTTGTAATAAAAATGAATTTAAAGTTAAATAAAATATAACTTAAGAATATTGAATGAAGTTGATATTAGTATCAAAGTAAAATAATAAAGTGAAGTGATAAATGTGAACTTGAGTTATATAAATGAAGTTCAACTTTTGTAATTGAATTGGATTAATGGATTGAATGTTAATCAATTGAATGTGAATAATTGATATGAAATAATGAATGTAAGTGTTAATTCATTAAAATCTAATGTTATGGAAAGTTGAATAGTTGAATAAAAAATCAATTTAATTTAAACCAATTGATAAGCAAAGGAATTTGGTTGTATTTAATATACATTGGTTGTTATATGATTGTTAGTTGATTGTATATAATTCATGAAGTGTTAATGAAATTGAAATCTGAAGTAATTGAAATCCAATTGGAAGTTAAGTGAAACTTAAATAAAATTGAATTTGATTTGGAAGTGAACCAACTTGAATATGAATTAGTGAATATAAACTAATTGAAAATGAATGTTAGTAAAAATATCCACTGTTAATGAATCAACTGTGATTAAATTCAAAACCAATTCATTGATTATTAATGAGAATATAAATGAATATTTATTGGTTATGAATTATAGTTGGTTGATGGTTGAATATATATTGCATTTGTTGTTTAGTTGCATTTGTTATGTTAGCATATATAGTTGTTATGGAGATATATGTTGTATATCGATACTATTTTCATATATGCATGTTCTCATGTTGTTTGTTGAGTGATTAGTAGGTGCGGATTGCGTTTGCTTCGCATTTGGAGCTTGCTTTCGCGCTATATTAGCCGTATAAGCTCGCTAATAAAATATAAGGTACATATCTCGGATTACATACCGTACTTTTACATTTTTTTCCCTGCGGGATGCCTCATTACTTGATGAGATGTATATTTATGATATATATACTGTCATTTTTTTTTCGGATCGAGCCGTGCAAAGGAGACTATGGCGAATTTTTCCGAAAATTTAAGGCGTTAGAAAAATTTTGAGAAAATTGGAAATTTTTGAAAACTTTAATTTTGATTTAGAATTGAAAGTTAAACAATAGTAGTTGTTTTAGAAAAGATAACTAAGTATGATTTGAAAACTTAGTAAAGGTATTACAAGAAGTTTGACTATGAATTATGGAAAATTAATAGATTCTGTAACTTTTCTTACTTAGTAATTTCGAGGACGAAATTCTTTTAAGTGGGGAAGATTGTAACGACCCAGGATTTTTAGAAATTAAAATTTGAATATTTAATTAATTTTAAATATTAATAAGTGAATTTATAAGTCGAATAAATTTTTATTTGAATTATTGGATTTAATTGAATAATTAAATCGATAATTTAATATGTGAAATTATGAAAATAATTGAAAATTGAGTTAAATATGATTGAAAATGATTTGTAAAATTTTATTTTATCATATTGGAGTTAGGAAGATATTTTAGAACTTTTAAAATCGAATTAAAAGTTAAATTGTGAAAATTGAATATTTTAATATTAAAATCGACTAGTGAAATTAGCCAAATTTTGAACAGTCTCAGAATTGAACGAAACCAGTTCCATTGGATCCGTAATAGTTAGTTATTACCGGATTTCAATTTTCGTGTCAATCGGAGTTATCGTTTGATCGTGGCAGCTCGAAACGCATCGAATTGTTTTTAATATTAATTTGGCGAGTTAAAATAGCCATTTTTCAAAAAGTCCCGGATTTTGACGAAACTAGTTTCATCGGATCCGTAATGTGATATTATTGTAAGGTTTCAAATTTCGTGTCAATTGGATTTACCGTTTGTCCGGTACGAATTAAAACGCCTAGAAAATCGCTTAAATCGGTTTAATTTAAATTGAGCGTTTATAGCCATAACTCGCACAGATGTCCGAATTAGCTTTCGAAACCTGTTCCATTGTGTCCGGAACGTGGGGTAAACCCTAGAAATGCTGGTTACGGCGCGTAAATCGGAGTTCGGAATTTCCGGGATGAATAGTGTCGTTTGAAATTCTATAAATAGCCCCACCCTTCATTAAAAAAAATAATAATAATAAAACATCTCAAAACCCTAGCCGCCTATGCTAAAACCAATGGCCAGAAATTAGTTTCATTCATTCCTTAATCTCTCCCAATCCACAAACATTCACGCGAAATGATCAACTACAAAATTGAAGAGTGAGATGAGATCTTTAAATCTATACGGAGTTGATGAGTTTTGGAGCAACGTGGAGGGAGGAAACTGGGCACGTTCGTGCTCGGTTTAGGCACGTTTTTCCAAGGCTAGGGGGGCCGAGCTTCGTATGGTTGCAGCCGAGCATAGCTCTCGCGTAGGCGGTGGGAATGAAGGTGGTATGATGGAGTCTCGTTGTCGTTTGTGGTTGCAATATTAAACCCTAGTTATATGCTAATGGGTTTTGTTTACGGGAAGTTGTCTGGAGATGGAAACGTGAGGGAGAGGGAGAAGATGCGTGCGGTCCAGATGCAAGGACGGGGGATCTACGGCTATGATCTGTGTGGGTTTGAAAAGTTTATATATGTTGTAATTTATATAAATAAATTCGAGTAAACTTGTAAATTACATAACTTTTTCATACGAGGTCGAAAACGCGCGAAACCAGTTGCGTTGGAATCGTATGGACGAGCACTACGCGATGAAATTGGATTGGAGTCATTTGGAGTTAGTGAGAATTTTGGGTAAAATTAAACGTCCGTTTAATTTTATTCAAAATAAATCGCTAAAACGGAAATAAAATCAAGGTGAGAACTTCTCACTCAATCGAATCAGTTTCAATTTTATTTTAAATAAGTTAGATTTAAAATATTTGAATGCATGTTTGAATGTTGATTGATATCTATTGATTGTTAAAATAGACATTATACGCCGTTAGTAAGCGGATGTTATTTATTAAAAACATATACCGCGAATATTTCATAAACAGTGAAATTGGTATTATATATAATAGCAATATATATATATTGGAATATGTATATATTGGAGTTATTGATTTCCCGCATTTTTTTGTTTAGCGGATGAGACCCTATTACGCCGTCTATTAAGCGGATAATATTTAAATCCCATATACCGCGATAATTTCGTACTGGAGCGAAATTGGTATTGTGCTAATGTTTTTGGATGCAGGAAAACAGGTTGGAGGGATCCAACTGGATTCCTCAACAGTTTTTATTTGATTATGGATATTTTGATATTCGTTGATTATCATATACGATATATGATATCGTTGTAGTCGTGATTGACTATTTGGTGTGTAGCATCATTGGACCAAATTCAGAATTTTAAGATGATTTCAAAGTGATTTTTGAAAGTATACGTTTATAAAATATTTTTGGAATTGATTCATTTTGAATAAATAAACGTTATAATTTTAATGTTATAAGAATTATGATTTTTGAAGAATATAGTAAAAAGTTGATTTTTGAGAATATGATGCTAATGATTTTATAAAATAGTTTAATCGGGATTTTAGAATTTATTGTGAAAAGTTTAAATATAGGATTTATAAAATTTAATTATTTTATGAATCAAAATGGTGAAATAATAAAGGAGATTAGAGACGTTTTAAAGAATAATATAAATTGATTTATATTAAGAGATTTATAAATGTATATTTATAAATTGAAATATTGACATTATAAAACGAGTTTTTATAAGTGTTTGAATGAAGTGCAAATGAATTGCATAAGTGAATGGAATTTATAAAATTATAAATGATGAAGTTATAAGTGAAATTTATAAATAGTAAGATTTATACATTTTGTGAAGTTATTAAAGAATATATTTGGATGAATAATTGAATCTTATAAGTTATAAGATTTATAATTATGAAGTTCAAAGGAACGATTTTGCAAACGAATAAATTTATAAGTATTTAACTTATAATATGAACCATTGTTTTATAATTGAGTTATAAATCGAATAGGTTAATAAAGGAATTTATAAAAGGAAGTTGTTATAAATAAATAGAAATAGAATTTATAAACGCTGTTTTATAAATTCACAAACGACTTATTTTGATAAGTTAATTTTTGAAACCTATTAATGGAGTTATATTCACGTTTTTGAACTGTGAAAAATCCTTTGAAATAAAATGAATAAAAGGATGAAATTGATTAACGTAGTATATTCATGTTTTTGAATAGTGAATAATATGTTAAAAGGAAATGTTTAGAATGTGATATTTTGAATAGAATTAAAACGATCTAACGATGTTTTAAGATATGTTGAGATTCGAAACCATAGATTTCAACAGTGATTGTTGAAATAGACGTTTTCGAGAAATAGAAGGAAATAATGGACTATAACACTGTTGTTATAGTAAATAATTTCCGAAAGGAAATGTTTTGTATAGTATTGGGATTTATATATCTATTTTAATTTCGAATCCCTATACTAGTGATTTTGGGTTGTCGTAACGATGTTTTACGCAACATTCGTTTTGGCCCAAATAAATATGTTTAAGAGAATGATTTCCTTAAAGAATGAAATATATACTTAATCTCGATTTAAGTATATTGAATATTTTCCAAGTGTTGAAAATAAATAAAATTTGTGAATTACTTATGAATAAATAAGTATGGAAATGTTTTCCAATATAAGTGAATATTTTGAGAATTTATCTTTTTGAAGATAAATTGAAAAGAAATATTGAAATGAATAATTGAAATCGAATATTCATGGATATTTTGGATTTTAAATTCACTAAGGAATTTATAAAAGAAAGTGGAATTGGTTTAAAAATAAATATTGATTTATTTTTGAAGTGTTGAAATTATATATCTAGTGAAGATATTTTGTGAAATAAATAACTTGGAAAATTATTTGGAATCTGGTGATGTGTGCATATCCAGTGATAGTTCAATAACCGACTATCAATATTTCCCTTTGAATGGGTATTTGATGTGATTTGTTTGAATGTGAATGCCACACTTATTTTTGAATAAGCGCTCACTATTCGGGTTAACCGGGAAAGGACCATGGGGTCGTATAACCCATTCCGAATATGTGATACGTCGTTGTGAATTGCATTGAAGATCGGTGTTGAAGACCGAGTATTTGTGAAAGCGATAAGATGACCTATCGATTGTCTCTGCACTGGGTAGCTCCTGGTATAGAGATTCCTTAAGTGATGGGAAATTCGATCGGGATTGTGAATACCCGGATTGCAAGGGCTTCGTAAGGAGTGCCTTCGGTTTTGTTCGATCCCGGAACAGACTTGTATGGATTGTATGTCTGACATTACAAGTTGAGATATAAAGCAGATTTCTTTCAAATATATTTTTGTTGGTGGCGAAGAATTTATTCTTTTAGCTTAACACCCTTCTCTGAGACGTACGAGCTTAGAGGTTATGTAGTTGAATGTTATCAGCGATATATTCCCATTTTGGAAATGTGACATGCTGAGTGTTGCTGTAAATGATCATTGTGTTGATTATTTGTGATAGGATCGTTTATTTGATCGTCTATCTTTGTGATCATCTCTATGATCAATTGTTGACCCAAAGCATGGCTTTTGTATAAAGTATGTTTTTGTGGACGTGACTTCGTCGAGCCTCACACCCCGTGAATGGTCAAAACAGGAAAGAAGCAGCAAGGTTATGAGGGGTAGCGCCCTTTAGGATGTGTGCATTTCCTTCTGGAAAAGGGTGGTATCATGGTATGGAGCCCAGATACTTACTCATGTTGAAAACACTTTGTTATGATTGTGTGAATTGATTACGAGCGCTCGGTGAAAAGGTCCCAAAGGACCGGGGGATGGCATATTCGGTCAGTTGTTACTCAGTTAGGGGTAACCCGGCCTTGTGTTGGTAGAGATCCGGTTTGGTTCTCGGGGATGTCCATCCAGAGGCATTCTCATGTGGCAATGGGAAGTTCCTTGGCCTGATCATTCGTTGGAAATCCAAAGAAACAATACGTGACTTGTACGGTTTTAGTTGTAGAACCTGCTTCCTCAGGAGGTAGCTATAGTGGGCATAATATAATGGTACCTATGCTGGCTAAGATTTATATTCTACTTTCGAAATGAATTTCTTCTACACTATGCACTAATAATAATATCAAAATTGATTTGATTTTAATGCGTATCAAGCATGTTTGGCTATCATAAGGAGAAATCTTCTCCAAGTCTGCGTTTGCATTGTGTGTGTGGCAGGAGGTCTTATGGTAGTTACATTTTTAAAAAGCATTGCGAATTGATTTTAAAAATATCCTTCGATTTTGATTTTAAAAGATAAATAAACTGTTTTTGAGTTCTCACACCAGTCACATGACTGACTCGGAGTTTATTGTTTTCTTTCCTAAACTCTGGTGCCCACCAATTTTCACACGGGCAGTTAAGAGTTAGGTTTATCAGGATATTCTGGAATTGCTGGAGGCAAGCTGGATGGCATGGCGTATTACTAGTATATAGTATTCTTTTTCCGCTGCACTGTTGTTGTTGTTATTGTTGTATACTCTGATGATATGATGTAATGAAATGTGATGTAATGTAATAACTGATATAGTTCTTTGTTTAAAGATTATTCATTTATTATTATATGTTGTTCCGCTGCGAATTGTGAGATTCTGATGTGATTCTGTTGTTTTCTGTTCTATTCTATTTTCTATGTTCTCTATTCTCTATTCTCTTTTTCTTCTATTTTAAAATGTTCTATTTTATGTTTTCTTTTCTCTCCATTTTCTACCTTCTAATCTCTTCTTTTGTCTTTTTTTCTTTTCTTAAACCCTCAGTGTTCGGTTTTTCCGTCGTTCGATTACTCGGCAGTCGATAAAGTGAGTGTCGATGCTGAATTTTCGGAGGACGAAGAATCGGGTTCTGACAGTACACCTCCAAGCTCATACGTCTCAAAGAAGGGTGTTGAGTATAAGAAGGGTTACCTCCTACACCACTAAACAGATGTACATTTGTAAAAAAACCAATGTAAGTGGCCTTAGAAATGCAATGTCAAACACTCGTCCATAAAAGTTGTCCAGGCACAACACATATTGAAGATGCTTCTCATACATTATCATGTTTGGGAATTACTCCTAGGATTAGTAGCGAGTAGTCCTTGCATCGAAGATTTAAAATTGAAGGAACCACTGCTACCATATATATGATAAGGGAATCGCCTTAAAGATTAGTGGTAAGAAGCCCTATATTATGTAAATCTCCGACTTCAAAATCATTGTCTTCAACATATTTTCACTTTCGAATGTATATTGGTTCGAAGTGGTTTTTGGATAAGCATCACCATAATCCGATCATGGTTTCTCCAAACCAATTATCGATGAAAGATATCAAGTATATAGGTGATTATTATTCAGTTAATCAATATCTTTTATCCAAGTAAAATATCTCTTTAGAGATATAAATCTTTAAATCATATTTCATTTCATATATGGGATAATTAAACCTCTTTTATCAAATCCTATGGTTAATTATAACCCCCCTTTTAACTTTGGAAATACCAAAACTTCCATCTTTAATTATTTAGGAAAAGTATAATTCAAATCTTAATGAAGATTTCACATTTCCAAAACATATCTTTAATGGGTCAAAAACTCTGTTATTTAAGACATCATTTACCATAAACCCAAACCAGTTGGTATTGAATAAAAGGGATCCATAAATTTTAGGCTGCTTATACCAAATACTAATTTCCATATTCAAGCTGTACTATTTGTCGAATAACGGTGAAATCACCTTTTAAATTCATACGGATAGTACGATTTCCCTCTTTGGAATTTAATATGGAGTTTAACTAGAATGTTTTCTTTAACAACCAAAGTCCTATTTTAAATCTTGTTTAACTTTTGAAAGCTTCAAATCTTTTTTTATCTTATGAAGATGTGGTCCGCGTAAATCAAATTTATTATCCCCTCCGTTGGGCCAGTCCGAATAGCGCGGAATCCAAACACTGGTTGTCCAAGCACGGATCTGGAGACTATCTCTCTAACACTCATACTGCGGTCAAGTTATTTTATCAACTCTAAACTCTTTTATATGATCTTTTAGAGATGATTATCATTTACTTACATAATTCCAAATATTGTTTAAATTTATTTTCCTCTAACCATTTATTTAAAACTGCTTTAAAATAATTAAAAACTTCCATATCATCTTTTAAATACTTAATTATCCATTGAAAAGATTACTAAAAAGATTGGGAAAGAATAAATAAGTTAAAACCATAATTGCAAAGTTACCGAAACCGCTGCAAAAACTGCTGCAAATAGTTTTTTAAAGATTCTTTGTTCAAAACATAATTCCATTTCATATATTCAATTTTTATAACTCAAATCCCATTTAAACGTTTTGACATATTTATAAAATTTGTTTCATATTTTTAAAGATATAAAAATATCAATTTCAAGCATTTGACACTTTGGTTCCCAAAACTGCCAAACCATGATGTTTGTAAAAACTTGACTTGGACATACTCAAATTCTATTTGATGGAATCTCCATTTTTCGTCTTCGTTTTAAAAATATAGTTATAAGAGTTTGGAAAATTCTTATTTAGAATAATTATAAGCTATATTCCATTCTACACATTGATTTAACTTTTATGGCACGAAATCGCGAACTCCCGTCACCTGACTCGCTTATTTTGACTCCATTTTCAATTCTTTTTCAAACTTTACCGAAATGGGTTTTAAAGTTTAAAAACCATTTTAAACCATTCTATTCATGTTCAAAGAGGTTTAACTATTCCGTAACACTTTTATAATTCATATAGGAAAGTGATTTCTTTTTTGTCAATTCGATGTGTATTTAACATGAATTATTTGCACAACCAAACAACCATATTATCACATCAAAAACATGATAATCAAATATATAAAACAATCATAGAAAATATATTATATCATTACATAATTTATAATAAATTAACGGAGTAATTCTCACCTTTATTGGTTTCTAAATTTAGCTATAACTTCGCTATCACCACACCAAAGCTTATGAAATTGGCATTACTACCCCTGGAAGTGTACGACCTTGCTTGGATGGAGAGATGGAGTTCGACCTAAGGGGTGTGCAAGGGTGGCCATGAGTTTATGATGGGTAGAGTAGTAGCTTAAACTTGCTTTTGAGGTGGATTGATATCACTATACTTGTATAAAAATTTCTCTTCTACTTGTAATATTTTGCTATAATTTCTTTATGTCGAGAAGCCACTGAAATAGCTTGGAAGAAGAAGAAGATGGTGCAAATAAATGAGAGAATGGAGGGTGGTATTTATAGAAAAAATAAGTGAACAAAGATTTAAACATGAAATTACCAAACTACCCCTTACCCACACCCCTCCCACATGCACGATACTCCCCTTATCCTCCTCTCCGTGTGCTTAAGTGATGATGGTGTGTAAGGAGGTGATGGTTATTTTGCTTTTGGAATGCTTAAACAGAAAGAAAAGTGTAAACTATCATGATATACTATGATACATGTATATATAAGTGTGCATATGTATTTTATATGTTTATATGTGTGTGTATTTATATATGTTAGTGCATATATGTTCATGTTATATATGTTCACAAGACATATAAATAACATTGTGACCATTTTGAACAACTTCCGTTCGTTAAACCGTTGAAAATCGAAAAGCCGATTCCCGGTCACATTTTCACTTATTAATTAAATTACATATAAATGTAAATAAAATTTGAAAACTAATTTCTCATTTTTGGTAATAAATTAAAATGGTCACATTTGAATTATAAAACCATATAAATCAATATTAAACAAGTGTTTACAAAAAGTGTTGTCGCATCAACAATGCATTATGAATTTTCTTATATTATTTTTAAAACAAGTATATACATCTATAAAACTATAGTAAATCAATTATCATTACTATATAATAACTAAAATGGATTATTATCATTTTAAAAATATTTGATCATTTAAACTTAATTAAAAATTCTAGAAAATATATAAAAGTGATGATATCCCTAATGATGTCATAAATATATTAAATTTTAAAAAATAAAATAAATAATTTTATTTCATATTCTTGCTTAAATCGATAGATAAGCGTACGTATCTAGTTCCGCTCACTTTAATATTGAGAAAATCTCAATCTTCCCTAAAGCTGATTTGTCATTTTTCTAATGAAAACCCTAAATATCCATATTTGGTAATATACGTTTAAAACAAGTTTGCCATAATTATTTATGGTTCAAAACATTATAATTTGTGTTATAAAACTTTTTGTTTGACAAATATAAATATAATTTATCAAGTGATAAATTTGCAAATCGTTACATAATTTTTTATAATTTTTATGATTTATTATTAAATTTAGTGGTGGATAGGATTTCATGTATGAGTTATAGGAGGAGAAAAACGATTAAGCAGAGGAGGACTTTCATGAATAATATGGTAAAGGAGCAATGGTTCTGGAAATAGAGATTGGGCTTGGTTGTATAAGTTTTGGCCTAGGAAAATTTATATATATATATATACATATATACATACATATATATATATTCTTCTACTTTCAAAACCAAATGCTTATTAATTTATGTAATTTACACTTAACATTTCAAATTACTTCTATAACAAACTAATATTGTATTCCAATTTCACTTTTTTTATAAAATACCATTTTCACAATTTAAATACTTTTATTTAAATAACTTCAAAAATCAATTTATTAAATAAATTTCCAAATTCCAATTTAATTAATTAAATTGCTAATTTATTAGCTTCAATTAATTAACACTTAAAAATCGGGTTATTGTAGTGGTCGTCACATGTCATATGTAGTATGTGTAACCTGTGTCCTTGGCACGACATACGGAAGCACTCTATGCAGAAATCCTGCTTGTATGGGCAAACAAACTTTGGCATGATATGAAACTGTGTATAATATTACTCGTAAGCGTAGGATTTACGCTAATGGAACTAGATGGAACTCAATGTGGTTTGGAAATTGATCTCTCGATTGGGGAATCTCAAAGATATGATATAGCCTTCAAATAATGAATATATTTTGACGAACGAATTCAAGATTTTGTGAGATATGTAACCTGAGCTATATCAATACTTAAATTCACCAAAAATGGAATCAACTCTTGGAGCGATGCCCAAAGACGATCCAAGCCAGTCCAGAGCCACTGTCTTTCAAGGATCAGATCCTTGCATCATCACCATCAGCTAAACTCCATACCATAGCCCAACAACCTTGGCCTTGTTCTTGAGGTGATGATATCGATCATGGCAGTATGGAAATGGATTAGCAAGGTGTTGGTGAGATGGGGTCGATATCATTAGAGGGAGTGTGGTGCGACATGGCTAGTGCAAATTAAATGTGAACGACTACGTTGGAGCTCTAACTTAAGGCAGCAAGAAGTTGGATCGAATACTAATTCTTGGGATGGATTGGGTTGGAACTGATGGAGTTCCTATGTTGATTGATGATAGCGTAGGAGGAAAGGAGTTCATCTCTTGAAGTTAAAGGAGTGGGAAGCATCGTACAAAAATAACCAAGTAGAAAAAAAAACTAAGTCCTAAAGTATTTATATGGATAGATGTCCATGACTTGGTACTGATCCATGGATGGATCAATACCAATCCATCGAATTGCAGATAAATAAATAAATAGGAATTATAGAAATAACTGAAGAAATCCACCTGACTGTGGACAAGAATGGCCTTCAAAAAAATTGTTGATGGTAAATGAAGTGAAGAAGCTTCTGGATTCAAAACTCCAATAATTATATTAGCCGAGAAGACATGATATGAATGTTTTATGTAAAGTAGTGCTGATAGTCATAGTAAAGATCCAATGTTCTACATAAACGTATCAAGTAATGGAAGCATCTGTGTAGCTCTAGATTTGGTCGCTTGTTTCAATTCAAATCATGCTTTGTGTTCATAAAAGCATACTTCTTGGGGGGTAAGTGTTATCCACTATTTTACCCAAGCGATATTTTTATGGGATTGGACTATGAAATGATGATGAAATGGACTTTAGAATTAAAGATAATCAACAAAGAAGATTTGATGAAGAAAGAAGACAAAATTACAGAGTCTATAAATTGGCACGATGGATGGATGGATCAGTATTGATCCATCAAAAAGGACAAATTTTTTCCCGAGCCTTTGTAATATCGATCTTTACGCTATTTTGAAGAAAAAAGCTTTGGGTTCTGGTGATGGATCGGAGCCAGTCCATTAGAATAACCATTTTGTAGAACCGATCCAGCTGAATATCCAATTTGCCCCTGAAGACTTAAAGCATGAAGACTAAGGCATATTAGAGGAAAAATACAAGTTTTAGCCAATAGGCATGGATCGGTACCGACCCATGGATGGATTGATACCAATCCATCAAGCCTCGAGATTTGGTTCAAATAATGTGTTCTTTCTCCTATTATTCTAGATCTTCTTTTACCAGAAAATGATTTTCGAAAACTTTTATCGAATTTTAGCGCTGTTGTTTATTTTACTGGGGGAGAAGCTACAAATTTCAAGATCTATACTTTATGTCTCAATATTCCTTTGTAATTCCGATTGTTCTAGCATAAATAATCAATAAAATGAAATAATGGAAATAAGCCAGTAATTTATTGAACAATTATAAAGGTTCTCTTGTCTCTATCCTTATTTCTCTTTGTATTCTTACTTTTTTCACCTTTTTCTATTGATTGGGGATGTTAGTCCTAAAATAAGGCTAACATCGTGCCCCCGTTCCAAGATAAGCGATAATCACTAAATAATAGTTAAGAGTACCCTAAAGTATTTACAAAATATTAAATAATTTTAATTTTTTATGGAAATAATAAACTCCTTATGAAGGAATGTTAGTACTCCAACTTCATAAGTGGTCAAAAATTGCAGTCAATATTAAATTTATATTCACTATCAACAATATGTTAGAAAAGTTCAAAGAGTGGCCGTGGTAGATTCAACAATGAAGGCTAAGTGCATTGCCTTAAAAAATGGTGCAGAAAGCATTATGTGTGTGTAGATTTATAAAATAGCCAGGGATGGCCCCTACCATTGAGAATCCAATAATGTGTTGTGAAAATAATGATGCAATATGGATCGTAATAGAAACCCTAATTAAGAGATTAAGATATATTCTCTGTAATTACCATATGATATTTTTTTTAGTAATGAAGGAGTATAATTGAAAGGTAAACACAAAATAATAATAATACAGATCTACTCATTAAGGCCCTATCTTAGTTTAGTCTAGAAAACTGGTCAAGAGTGGTTACGAGAAACCATAATTGACCCTAAGTGTAAATGAGAGATTGAAAGGGGAAATTGTGTGATTTGATAATGTAGCTTATCTATAGAATCAGGCGTGCCCTTGGGCAATTATGTAATTTGATAACATAACTTATCTCTTGTAGCGAACAAGATTGGCTAACTACCCAAACTTGTCGATCTATAGAATGGGTCAGTCTAGTAATTAAGTTGTTGAACTAAATCGGCTTACCAACCTTATGCCTAATCCACCATCCACCGACTGGCCCACTCAATGAAGCTTGAATTGGACTACTTTTGACCTAGTTTTGATCCTTCCATTTTGGATTCGATTACTTGATCCTAATTCAAACGATATTTTCGAGCATTTTACATTACCTTGGGCCATTAGAGATCACCTATTGATAATGAGCTTACAATTGAAAAGGGGTCGAATTTATAACCCGTAAATTTGACATTGTTGATGTTAATTAAATTAAAATGGGTATTTATTAAATAGTGAATTAAGTATCGTATCTATAACCATTTCATAGTTCTTTTTGGGCTGATCAGTTTCAATTATAGATTTATTAGATCTAGAGTTACATTTTGGAAGATAGGAGTTTTACAAGCTATAAACAACGTATGTAATTGTTTTGGGCCAAACTAGGCACACGACCCATAACTCAGTTTAACAACTGTTTAAATGAAACCATGGAACCCTAGCTTCTAGCTTCATCTTCATTTTTCTGCCTAATACCTAAATTCCCTAATCACCTATTAATAGCAAATTAAAAAATGTATAATATGCATCAAATTATATATTAAACTGCGTGTCTTATCGAGGACAACCAATCGCAAGTGGTCTTTTGTTGTAAAAATGATCAAGGTTACTAAAATTGATGGTCAAAGGTGATGGTGGTAGAATTGGTGGAGCTAACTAGGTGTTTCTTAATAGGGCAATGGTAGGCATCGATCTTGGTCTCATTGAGATAGTCTAGAGGAGTAGAATCTCGATCTGGTGGAAATTTGAAGAATGGTTCATCTTGGTGGCAACATTTGAAGAAATGGTGGCATGGTCTAGGGTTTTGTCGTCATCGATTCAAGCAATCGAAGGTGAAGTCGTAGGTGGCAACAAGACGTGATTGCATCTGGAGGTAAGTGGTGGCGACGGTTGCTCATGTTGGATCTTCACCATTTGACAACAGGTAAATTGGGTGAATTTAAAAAAATTGTAGCGACCCAAAATTTTAATCATTTGAAATTCATATATTTAATTGATTTTTAAATATCAACAAGCAAAATTTGTAAGTCGAATAATTTATTTTTCGAATATTTAGATTTAATTGGATAATTAAATCGATAATTTAATATTTGAAATTACAGAAATAATTGGGAATTTAGGTTTAATGTGATTAAAAAATGATTTATAAAGTTATATTAAATCATATTGGAGTTAGAACAATGTTTATGAACTTTAAAATTGAATTAAAAGTTAATTTGTGAAAATTGAATATTTTAATATTTAATTGACGATAAAAATAGACATTTTTCAAATAGTCTTGGATTTCGACGAAACAAGTTTCATTGAGTCCGTAATGTTATATTATTGTATGGTTTCAAATTTCGTGTCAATCGGATTTACGGTTTGTCCGGGGCAAGCCAAAACGCATTGAAATTTGTTTAACCGATTTAATTTAAAATTTGATCGTTTATTTCCGTAACTCGCACATACGACCGAATTAGCTTCCGAAACATGTTCCATTGTGTCCGAACGCGGGGTAAACCCTAGAAACGTCGGCCGGCACGCTTCGTTTGGAGTTCGAAAAATTTCGGATGAATAGTAATTTGAGAATTTTCTATGAAAGGACGTGTTATTCACTTTTTTTCACAAGAAACCCTAACTCTCTTCTAGCCGCCAGTAAACATTTTAATGGCCTAAAATAGCCAATGTTCTTCCCTCAATTTCATCCAATCCATTCACTTTCACGTCTCGACTTCAACTACAAAGTCGTAGAGCACGATGTGTACTTTGATATCAACGGTTATGATCGGTAAAGAAGCGGTGGATTGTCGTCAATTGGAGCTGGAAGGCGGCGGGTTCGAGTGTAACGATAACGGATTTTGCCCGCTCAAAAATCGACATCCATACTTCACATCGTATTCGAATGCCGTAGATTCGACCGTTCAAATCTGATTCGCCGGAGCTTATAACAACATTAAGTAAATAACACAACGGAATAAAAGAATAATACATTGCTATACAACACTGATACAACAGAGTGATACAATGAATATCAATATACATCAGAGATACAATAAAATAGCAGCGGAAAGAAAATAGATAACACTAGCAGCGGAACAAATAACTCTAAGATAGTCTTCAACGAAGAACTCCAAATCTGAACTCCATCTCCAAGAACCAATCCAGCAATAGCTCGAACTCCCCATAACAATGCACCAAGCTAGGCAAGACTGGTGCGAACCAAGGACTGAACTAACTCCAGATAATTCATTGAACCTAACTATCTGAAAAACCCAACTCTAGACTGCTCGTGTAGAAAATAATGAGCACCCAGAGTTTAGGAAAGGAACAATAAACTCCGGATCAGTCATGGGACTGGTGTGAGCAACAAAAACATTTTATCTTTTAAAACAATCAACAAGAGAATTTTAAAATAAATTCGCAATGCTTTTTGAAAATGAAACTACCATAAGACCTCCCACCACACACACAATGCAAACGCAGACTTGGAAGAGATTTCTTCTTATGATAGTCAAAGATGCTTAATACGCAGAAAATTCCTTTGATATTATTATTATAAGTGCACGGTGCAGAAAACATTTTCGAAAGTAGAATATAAATCTTAGCCAACATACGACCATTATCGTATGCCTACTATAGCTACTATGTTCAATAGCAGGTTACCGCCACATTCCATAGCAGGTTATACAACTAAAACCGTACAAGGATCGTATTGTTTCTTTGGATTTCCAACAAATGGTCAGGCCAAGGAAGTTCCCATTGCCACATGGAAACGCCTCTGGATGGACGTCCCGAGAACCTAACCGGATCTCTGCCAACACAAGGCCGGGTTACCCCTAACTGGGTAACTACTGACACGAGTATGCCACCTCCCGGTTGTAACAACCTTTAACCGGGGCCCCAACATCAAATCACAAAACAAGATATATATAGGTTTGTGATGTCCACATAAGTAAGTATCTGGGATCCATACCATGATATCACTTCTATCCAGAAGGAGATGTACATACCCTAAAGGGGCGCTACCCCCTAATAACCTTGCTGCATCTTTCCTGTTTTGACCATTCCGAGGTGTGAGGTTCGACGAAGTCACGTCCACAAAACTACGCTTTGGTACAAAGCCATGCTTTGGGTCAAAAAATGATCAAAGTAATGATCACAAAGATAAATGATCAAACAAATGATCATATCACAAATGATCAAACAATGATCATTTCACAGCAACACTTAGCATGTCACATTACCAAATTGGAAATATATCGCTGATAACCTTCAACTACATAACCTCTGAGCTCGTACGTCTTAGAGAAGGGTGTTAAGCTAAAAGAATAAATTCTCCGCCACCAACAGAAATGTATTTGAAAGAAATCTGCTTTATATCTCAAAATGTAATGTCAGACACACAATCCATACAAGTCTGTTCCAGGCTCGAACAGAACCGAAGGCACTTCCAAAGAAGTCCTTGCAATCCGGATATTCACAATTCCGATCGGATTTCCCATCACTCAGGGAATCTCTATACCGGGAGCTACCCAGTGCAGAGACAATCGATAGGTCATCCTATCGCTCTCGCAAATACCCGGTCTTCACCACCGATCTTCAAATGCTATCCATAACGACGAATCACATATTCGGAATGGGTTACTTGACACAAAGGTCCTTTCCCGGCTAAACCGAATAGTGAGCGAAATATTTAAAACATATGGATATGGGATTTCAATTAAGTCACAACTTAATAATCCAAAACTTTCTTTCAAATGGTTTAAACCAATTACCATTTCAAATCTTTTAAACAAAAGATTTATTTCATAATGTTCACCTACTTTCATAAATATTCATTCTCGGATTTCAAAACAATTCTGTTTCAAAAAGCTTAATTCATTTAAATCTTTAAATTAAAGATTTGTCTTATAGTTTTCAAATCGTTCCCAAATTTTCAAAACTCATTTCCAAATATTTGTTTATAACTTGGAAAACTATTTTATTTTAAACTTGAAATCCCTTTAATAAAACTTCAAACGAAAACTTTTTATCTTTTAGATACAACAGTTTTATTTTGGAAAATCCCGATTTCATTTATACAAGTTACAAACTTTGACTTAATTTAAATTCCCAAAAACAATACTTTAATTATGGTTTCAAACTAACTTAACATCTTTAATTCCTAATTTCGTATCCTAGAATTCAATTCCTAATTTTGAATTCAAATTTAAATCAAATTATTTAAAATTCCAAAACTTAATTAAAAATAAATTTTAACTTGAAATTCCATTTCAAAAGCTTTTCACTTTTATTCCGATTCCATTTCCAAAACATTTGAATTTAAAAATTCAAATTCAAAACTTTTTCAAAAATCTGTGACTTAACTGATTTCCTCGTGAAATCCATAATTGTGTGTGTATGGTGTGGTCCAGGGGTTAAACACAATAGTGCACAACCATTCAATCATCACAGATCAAATACGACAATATATTCGATAAGCGATATAAACTATAACACTTATCTTCCATTCACAATTCACAGATAATATGCAGATGTAAATAAATGAATAAATCATACACGGCACAAACCACATAACCAAATATCACAGTTCAGACAGGACAATCAATTCAAGGCATCACATATAATACGATCATTCATAAGTAAGGTCAAGCATTCAATAACATTTATAAGTAGGATTAATTAATTGTTTAATCCTAATCAATTCAATTCATTTCCAATTTAATTAATTACTTATGAATTTATTATCCAATTCTGATTTATTAGTTCCAAATCATTTGATATAAATTAATTTATCAAACACTTTAATTAATTAAATTATTCTTAATCAATCATATTAATTAAATTGACTTTTGAACCAATTATATAATTAATTAACTTTTTAATTAATTATTTTAAGAAATTTACTCTTTAATTGCTTATCATTAAGTAATCATCTCATAATAACAAATCATTAATTACCAATTTATCTTTATCATTAATTAAATCAAAATATTCAAATTTAATTACAATTAGTAATTAACCCCTTAATTGCTTTCATTAAGTAATTAACAATTTATAATTGATTTAATAAATTAATCTAATTTATTATCAAGTCTATCACATTACTTTTGTTATAAAGAAATTTAAAAGAGTTTTGAAATCAAATTCCTCCTAAGTTCATATATCAAAGTATACTTACACATTCTAGACTTATTAACATTTAAATTTATAAAACTCATTTTATTTCTAAAATCTTAACTTCTGATTTAAACTCAAGTTCAGGTTTAAAATGTTAATTTTAAACTTTGTTTTAGAACATCCTTTACAATTTCAAATACCATTTTCTAAATTCAATTTCCCCTTTTGAATACACTTCATTGTTTAACCACTTTTAATTAATACTACAATTTGAAAATAAATAAAGTTTCTAAACTAATCTGGGTTTATATTTAAACTTCTGGTTTTTTTCTTAAAAACTTGTTTAAGCTTGTTTTAAAATTTGATTTTTAAAATCCAGAAAACAGAACAAGTCTGTTATAAAACCTGGACTAACATGTTTCTGTTATAGTTTGAAAACCTGGAATATTTGTTTTAAGTTTAAACCTGTTGCTGTTTTAAAACTGGGTGCATACTAAACAAACCCGAGACAACTACTGGATTAACCCGAGTTCAACACGAGTTTTCCCCCACTTCTACCCGCGTCCTTCTTCTTCTTCCACGTTTTTTTTTTCTGCGTTTTTTTTTCTTTTCAAAAACCTGTAGCAACATTTTACCCGAGAAAACTCAAACTTGCTTCGAGTCAAACTGAAGATTGCTCGAGTCTTCCCCCTGCTCCTTTCCTTTCGTGCTTCCTAGTTTACATCGCGTTCAACATGAAATTACCCCAAGATTTCCTGTACCCTTATCTTCTTCATTTCCTCTTCTTAAGCAAATGCTGTTGGAAAGCAAATAAGACCACCCACGCTTAACACTGACACGCATCCCTCCACGTGCACGTGCACGAACGTTTTCGACCACCGTAGGCCATCGCGGTGACCCTCACTGATCACTCCTCCCCATGCAAACCCCTTCGAACATTCAGATCGAAAAATAAACACATGAATCAAAATCGAGGAGTTCGATCGACCCAAAACCCAAAACCCCATCAGGAAAACCCAACGCCATGACCAATTGGTGGCGAACGATGGAGAATTTGACGTCGAGGTTGAGCACGAAGGTCGCGGGAATGTCGATGATCGTAGGAAAAATGCATTGGGAATTTTTAGTTGATCGTGTTGGCCAGTATTGATCGAGTTAGGGTTTTATACCTTGAGTTTGACGTCGAAGTTCCATTGAAATTCACGGCGACGAGGAGTAACCGGAGTGAGTCGCGACTGGGGGAAACGAGAGAGGGAACTGCGGTGAAGCTCTGGGCGTGGTGACGTGGTGTCTTGTGGACGAGACTTGCTTGTCTTAGTGAAATGTGATAGGGGATTCTCGCTTCGCGGTTTGGTGGCGAACGGGAGACTCTTGCCCCCACACGGCCTCTTTACGGGGTTGGTTAGGCGTAAGCTGTGACAGTCGAGAGGCTGGCCGTAAGAGCAAGTTTCGGGTGCCAGTGTGAGCCACGGTGGGTCTGGGATGGTTGAAAAGCCTACCGGTCGCCACTGCCACGGGCCGTTACATCGAGCATGTTTCTCGAGCAAGATAGGCGACCTAGCTTGCCTATACTTCGGTCGTTGGAGGAGCACGCATGGGCGAGGTGAACGAAGGTGCTCGATCGACTTATGGATCGTCAGTGGTGGGTGCGATTTGAACGAAGAGAGGCGGCTATATGGGTTTCTTGCGGGTGAACTACCTGTAGAGGAAAGAAGGGGAGGTGCGGCCTGGATCTTAGGGTTTTGAAGTGGACGGCCCTGATTTGATTAGGTTATAAAAATTAAAAGAAAATGTAAATTATTTTATATTATGATGTGTACAATCTTTAAAATGCGATAACTTGTTCATACGAGGTCGAAAACGCACGAAACGAATTGCCTCGGGTTCGTATGGACGAGCACTACGCAATGAAGCTGATTTGGAGTCGCTTGGAACTAGTGATAATTTTGGGTAAAATTAAACGCACGTTTAGTTTTATTCGAAATAAAACGCTACAACTGTTATCGGAAACTCAAGGTGAGAACTTCTCACTCAATCGAATTGTTTTGATTTAAATTTTAAATAATTAAATTTAAAATTGCTTGATTGTGTTGATTATATGCTTGGATGATAAATTGCTATCTATTGTATTGAAATAGACCCTATACGCCGTATATTAAGCGGATGTTATTTATTAAACACATATACCGCGGTAATTCCAACTTGATATGGAATTGGTATTATATATGTATTTGGAGTTGATTTACCGTATTATATAGCGGATGAGACCTTATTGCATCGCATAATAGCAGATAACATTTTATAAATCCCATATACCGCGATATTCCGTCTTGAAGCGGAATTGGTATTGTTCTAACATTTGTGGATGCAGGGAAACAGGTTGGAGGGATCCAACTGGATTCCTCAAACATTTGAATTTGTTTCAATGTTGTGTGTTGATCTATTTATAATCTGCATGATTATCTTTGTGATTGAAATCGTTAAAGGCTAAATTTTAGCCGAATATAAATTCGTATCGTTAGATACCGAAAATAAGTAAAATGTGAACTTTCGAAATTTAATTTGAAAATTTATAATTAAATTTATTTTTTGAGAATCGTATAAATTCTAAGGAAGGAATTTTTAAAATGATAAAGTTTTATTTTTATCTTATTGAATAAAATTCCAAAATATGGTAAAAAGCCGTATTAAATGGATTTTTGATAATATTATTCAAAGGTTGAAAATTTATTCAAAATATGGATTTTAAAGAGTTGGAAAATAAAAGAATTTGTATTCTTTAAAAGGAAATTATTTTGAAAGAAATAAATTTAGGAATCCATTTGGGAATTAATTTTGGTAATTGAAAATAGATCTTTTGGAAATCCATTTGGAAATTTATTTGGTGTTTTGAAATGAATTTGGAATCAATTTGGAAATTAATTTGAGGTTTAGTAGAAATTGATTTCAATTTGAAATTTGAATGAAATTCACTTAGTGTTTAATTTCTTGGAAAATCAATATGGAATTTGATTTGGTGTTTTTGGAAATCAATTGAAAACTAATTTGGTGTTGAAAGTGAATAATTGAAATCGATTTGAAAAATCGAATAAAAAGTGAATATTTGGAAATGTAAATTCACAATGGAAATTTATAAGGGAAATTTGTTTTAAAAATAAACATTGATTTATTTTTAAAAGTGTGGAAATAAATTTACGGATTTGGAACGTAAATTTAATAAATCGGTAAGGATTTATTTAATTGGCTTGAATAAACCATTTTGAAATGAAAGTGTATTCTCCCTGGGAAGCCGAATAAGATTTTCTAAATAGTTTTGAAATATATGTATATAAAATTCCAGAATTGGTTTTGAAAAGAATATTTTGGAGAAATTAACTTCTTAAATTGTTTTAAATCCTTTAAGTAAAGATTTATTAAGTTGATTTTTGAAATGATTAATTCTAAGATTTAATCAATAACTGTTTTAGAAAATAGTTATTTAAATAATTATACTCTATCTACTAATTATATTTTTTTAAAAATAGTTTGGACCTAAGTTATATGCAATATTGGTATAATATTTTTATAAGTAATATTTTAAGCAAAGTGTTTAAAGAAAAAAATAGTTTTATTCCAAAGAGTTTGCCAAATATATTTTGGATAAGTAATATAAGTTATTTTTAAAGTATTTGAAGTCGGCAGATTTCCAATGAGAATGAATAACTATTTGGAAGTGTTTCCGTTTAAGGAAATTGATTTGAAATTTGTTTTCAAAGATTGAAAGGTGAAAATTGATTTGAAATTAGTTTTCAAATGGTTGAAGTGCGGAAATTATATCTTGTAAAGATATTTTTGAAAATAAATAATTTGGGAAATTATTTGAAATCGGGAGATGTTGTGAATATTGATTGATATTTAAATAACCGACTATCAATATTGACCCTTAAAGGGCTATTTGTTGTGAATTGGTTGAAATTGAATGCTACACTTATTTTTAAATTATTGCGCTCGTTATTCGGACTACCCATTCCGAATAGTGATACGACGTAACGGATAGCATTAAAAACCGGTGTTGAAGACCGGGTATTTGTGAAAACGATAGGATGACCTATCAATTGTCTCTGCACCGTTAGCTACGGTATGGAGATTTCCTTTGTGATGGGAAATTCAATCGGGATTGTGAATACCCGGATTGCAAGGGCTTCTTTTGAAGTGCCTTCGGTTTTGTTCGAACTCGGAACAGATTTGTATGGTTACGTGTCTAACATTACATTTTGAGATATAAAGCAGATTTCTTTCAAATACATTTCTGTTGGGGGAGGAGAATTTATTCTCTTAGCTTAACACCCTTCTCTGAGACGTACGAGCTCAGGGTTATGTAGTTGAAGGTTATCAGCGATATATTCCCAATTTGGTAATGTGGCATGCTGAGTGTTACTGTGTGATGATTATTTATTGATCATTTGTTGATCAAAGCGTGGCTTTGTGAAAAAGCGTTGCTTTGTGGACAAGACTTCGTCAGACCTCACACCCCGAAAATGGTCAAAACAGGAATATGCGGCAAGGTTATGAGGGGCGCTCCCTTCAGGGTATGTCATTTCCTTCTGGAAAAGGGTGGTGTCAGGTATGGAGCCCTGATGCTTAACCTATGTGGTTGCTCCAATCTCATTTTCTGTGTGGTTGTTGCTTAGTGATCGAGGGCCCTCGGATAAAGGTCCCAAAGGACTGGGGGGTGGCATATTCGTGTAGAAGTTACCTAGTTACAGAGGTAACCCGACCTTGTGTTGGAAGAGAGCTGGTTAAGTTCTCAGGACGTCCCGCCAGAGGCGATCCCATGTGGCAGTAGGAAGTTCCTTAGCCTGACCATTTGTTGGAAATCCAATTCCCAATACGAAACCCTGTACGGTTTTAGTTGTATAACCTGCCATTTACTTATGGTGGTCACCACTGTTTAGATGGTAGCTATAGTAGGCATAGTTCGAAATGTCTATGTTGGCTAAGATTAATATTCTATTTTCGAAATGCTTTCTACACTATGCACTAATAATAATATCAAAAATTGATTTTTTTTGCGTAGTAAGCATCTTTGACTATCATAAGGAGAAATCTCCTCCAATTCTGCATTTTCATTGTGTGTGTGCGGGGAGGCCTTATGGTAGTTTCAATTTCCAAAAGCATTGCGGATATTTTTCACTTCCCTTGTTATTGTTGTTTTAAAGGTAAATAACTTCTTTAGTTCTCACAACGGTCCCATGACTGACCTGGAGTTTATTGTTCTCTTCCTAAACTCTGGGTGCCCATAATTTTCCACACGGGCAGCCTAGAGTTAGGTTATCAGGTCATTCTGGATTCCGTAGTGCTATGGAGCTCAAGTGGCGAGCTGGATGGCGAGACGTATTACTTGTATATGATATTATCTTTCCACTGTAAATTCACTTGTAGGGACATATTTGTATAACTGTCCATTGTTTTGTTGTGTTGTATATTGTTGTTGTACACTCTCATGATGATGTGATGTGATGTAATAACCGATATAGTTCTCTATTTTAAAGATTATTCATTTATCTATTATATGTTGTTCCGCTGCGATATGTGAGATTTTGATATTATTTCTGTTCTGTTTTCTTACTACTTCTATCTTTTTCTTCTACCTCTTCTTTTTAACCCTCATGGTTCGGTTTTCCGGCATTCGATTGTTCAGCATTTGATACAGTGGACGTATTGATGTCGATTTTCGAAAGTCGAAGAATCGGTTCCTGCAAAAATCCTTATTAGGATCATAGTGAGCATATGAAGTCTGCGGGATTTTATTAGATCCAATCTATTTAATTAAATAAAATCAAAATTTATTTAATTTCCTTTATTTGTTTAATAAATGTATTAATTAATTGATGTTTTATAAGTTAAAGTATGTCAATATGCACTCTTATGTGTATGATGTGTATGTGCACCATTGCAGTGTGTACGTAGTTAATTTATATGTATACGGATGTTAGAATTTACATCTACAACATATACATTCGCCATTTATATGTGCATTAGTTTTCTCAAAACATTAAATATACATACATGTTTAAACAATTTTAAAATTTATTTATTTCATAAATACTAATCATTTTATAACAGTTTATGAATCAATTAAATCGTGCAATATTTTAAAAAATTCAGTAATATGGTTGTGCGAATCATAGTTGTAAATTCAGTCACCGATTAATATGGAACGATTCAAAATTTGATGTTCATCCGTCATCTTAGTTAGTGGTGTGACAGTTTGGCTGAATTTATTGCTTATACATCTTTATTGATAAAATTCAATTTTTCAATTTAACTAGTACCTTTCAGTAACAATTGTTTACATATTCTCTCTATAATACTATATCACTTTTGGATGTATAAACATTTATTATTTAAGCGGTACCTTTTAGTATCAATTGTTTACACATAACTTTTGGACGTATATCACTTTTGGGTGTATAACAATTTAAGTGAATATCACTTTGAAAGTGTAAACAATTTAAGCAGCATCTTTTAGTAGCAATTATTTACACATTTTCCAATATCATGCACATTTAACTCAGTTAGTCTATAAACAAACCCCTTGGTTCAATAATAACATTTATTAATAAATGTATTACTCTGACCATGGATTTTGACTTTGATTGGACTACAGTGGACCACAGATTTTGACTTTTGATTGGACTACAGTTTGACGATGTTACTAATCCAATACAACAGAGGAGATGAATTCTTTACTGAATAGTGTTTCACTTCCAATACTTCAACTCAGATCCAACATAGTCGCTCGATAGCCGCTGTGTCATGATTTAACTAATATGGAGTATCTATATTGAAGCTCAATACTATTTTGAAGTTGAAAGAACTATGTAACATCTTCACTCCAGGAATCCGATTTGACCTAGTTGTTATTAACTAACTAGAAATGCTCGGGTGAGTCATTTAGTCTCAACCAATGCATTGATATCCTTTCTCGAAGCATTTTTGCTAGGAATGTTTAAGATAATATGTTAGTTTATGTTACGATAATTTTCTCATGATTATAACTATTTGTAATTTTTATCACATAACATATCATTTAAGAATTTTCTATTTAATATACTTAAATAAATTTAATATATCACAATATAATGAGTATCTATAATACAAAAACAAACACCTTTTATTTCGAATAATATTTTATTATAGAGTTAACACTTTACAATAAAATACAGAATTTCCCGTAGGTCATACACTCAACTCTATCGGTCTTCATTTTGCACTTAGGGATAATTATGGATTCTTAATCCCATCAATTCGATCGTTTTGCCCAGAACCGATCGAGCCAGTCCTTTTGTTAAGGGATATGTTATGTTTTCTTTAGTATTTACTCTTACAATCACAACATTTTTTATTACTAATAAACTCTCTTATCAGGCGGAACTTTCGAAGAATGTGACTTAAACTCTTGCGAGCTCTTGGTTCTTTCACGATCTACGTCATGGCATTGTTACCATTGAACAACAATTTGAGTTTCTCAACAATTGGAATCACCCCTAGCTTAGCCATAAACTTATGCATCTAGACTGATTCTTTAGCTGCTTCATTGAGGGCGATGTACTTAGCCTCCACCGTTGAATCAACTACCATTTCAAGCTTAGAAATTCTCCAATTGACTGCTGCATCGTTCAGTGTGTATATACCTATTTAATGTCACTAATATAACTTTGAAAGCTAGAATCTATATTACCTTTCATAAGGAGGTCTTCATTCCTATATACAAGGAATAAGTTTTAAGTATTTCCTAAATACTTGAGAATACACTCCACCGTTGTCCAATGCTTCTCCAAGATAAGACAAATATTTGCCTATGCATCTTAATGCATACGCCACATCTAGTCTAGTACATAGCGTACATGATGAAACTGTAACGACCCAGAATTTTACCATCTTAATTTGTGAATATTTAATAAGATTTAAATATTCAAATAATATGTTTTATAATTAAAATATAATTCTTTTAAATAATAACAAATGATGGTAAAATAGATTTGTAATGACCTAAGATTTTGCCACTTTGAAATAGGATATTTAAAAATATTTATATAATCAATAAATGGATTTTTATTAGCAAATAACCTATTTTAATTATTTAATGATAAAGATGAACTAGTTTTTAAAATCCGTCTACTAATATAGATAAAAAAATAAAAAATGTGACAGAAGAACAATTTTCGAAATTTTGACGTTTCGACACCCGAAAGTTGTCGGGAACGTTGTGCACACTTAGTGCAACATGCACTCATTTATATATGTTAGGATAAGTATAAATTAAGCATACTTATGTATACTAACTTATATATATACACACATAAACATGGATGTGATAAATTATGTAATAAAAGGCATATATACATATAAACACACTTATATGTATACAAATCACCTCCATATCCTTAGTACACACATGGAAGCTCTAGCATGATTCAAGGCATGAAAAAGGGAGGGGAGAACATGTACATGTGATGGGAGGGAGGTATGGAGTGCGTGCATGTGTATATATTTAATTATAAACACTTTATATTTTAAAAATATATTCCTAAGCCTACTCCTTCCATTTCATCATTTTCATTTTACAATCCCCTTCTCCATTTTCAAATTCCTAAAAGCTTGAAAATATATATCTATGGCTTCTCTTCATCAATTTAATGTAAGAAAAATCACTTCTTTTTACTCAAATTTCCTCTTTAGTCCACTAAACCACTTTTACATATACTACAACCTTTTCTCTTCCAAGTTGCAAGCCCATCCACCTTAAAACATCCATGAATAAGCCCAAATTGTCCAAGACTGAGCCCATTTTAGGCGTTTAGGCATCCAACGACTTCGTTTTTGTACTAGCTTGTATTCAAGTTTAGTAGAAGTTTGCCTTGATTTAGTTAAAGTTTGGTGAAGTCCATGTATTTAAAACTCAAGTTACTAACTTTTAAAGTTGTAAAATATATGAGTTAAAATATTATTTGTGACGACCTGAAATTTTTGGATATTTGAAATTGGAATATTTAATTGATTTTATATATTTGAAAGTTAGTTTAACTTGAATTTCAAATATCACTATTTATTTGGCAATTAAATTATTGAATTTAATTATCGAAAGTTGAATAAAATATTGAACCCTCAGTTTTATGTGGTTAAAAATATTTTAAAGGCTTATAAAATTTATATTAATAGAACTGAAGATAACTAAAGCTCTAGAATTGAATTTGAAGTGTTTTGTTCGGTTATTAAAATATATAGTTTATATTGACGTTTAAAAATAGCCTTCCGAGGCACAGTCTTGGATTTTGACGAAACCGGTTCCATTGGATCTGTAATAGTATATTATTATCGAATTTCAAATTTCATAGTGTTTGGAGTTGTCGTGTGGTCATACGGTAGATAAACGCGCTGAATCTATATCGAAAATTCAATATAATAACTGAGTCCAAAAAGCTATCTTCTCCATACGATCGAGTTAGGACTCGAAACCTTTTCCATGCATTCAAAATAGGGGTTTAACATTATAAACACATGGCGGCATGCCTCGATAGGAGGTTGAGATTGTGAGTTGCGAAATCAAGACGATTTAAATTTAAATTTAAACATAAACATGTATATATATTCTCTTTTCACATCAGAGCCTTTTACCACTCATTTCAATGTTACTGTAGCTTGTTCATTTTGACACGTGAGGAAAATTTTAACACTTGTTCTCTTATTTTACACACGTCCTCTCTTAATCAAAAAAAGAAATAAAGTAGCCGAGCTTTTAAAATCTACTGCCTCTTCTTCTTTCTTTCTACAGATTCAAAATCAAGGCAATGGCCGAACCTCCTCTTCATTTTTTTCTTTTCTCCTCTTCAATTAGAAAGCATGATTCAAAAAGATAAAGAACCCATATCGAAATAACCGCACTTTTTTTCAATTCAAATCTAAGGCAGCTTTCCCCTTTAGGTAAATCAAAATAAGAACGAGACGAAGCAGTTAGGATTTCGCATCGAGATGAGATGGTCAGGGCCACGGGCAGCGTGTCAGATGGAGGAATCGCGAGGGTTGGATTCAAAGCTTATCTATAAATCGTGAGCAAGCGCATCGGTTGGGGAAGCTCACGGTCAGGGGTTGTAGACAAGGCGGCATGTGCATCGAAGTGGATTCGTGGGGAAGCAGCGTCACGATGTGGATCTCGTGTTCGATTGACGCAGTTGGGAGGCGGATGGCGACCACGGTAGGTGGTGGCGCATCAAAGCAATCAACTGTGAAGCATTCGGTAATTTTAATTTAATTAAATTTAATACATAAATATATGTGTGCACATGAGGGCAAAAAATAGGAAAAATATTTACAGTAAGATTAATTAAATTTTTGATGAGTGATTAGTTTAAATTAGGTAATTAGTTAATATTTTAACTAGAATTTTAAAACAGTGATTTATGTTATTCGAAATTTGATTTTTAAATCTGTATGGATTATATATATATTTGTGTGTGTGTGTGTATGTATATATATAGGTTAGAAATTTTTTTAGCTAACAGTAAAATAGTAGGTATGTATATGTATATACAGTTCATTTATTCTAAATTTAATAATATATATGTATATATATGGGTTACACAGTAAAAAGCAGAGGATTATTTTGAATGTATACAGTATATATATGAACATGTAAAGTTAAATTTTTAAAAATCTATATAGTTTATTTTTAAAATAAAATAAATATACATACACATTTTTCATTAACTAGCTTATGTTAAAATAATTTATTTAAGTGATTAACTTGTTAATAAACTTATGTAATTATTTTAGTCGCCAAAAATATTTTATTAAAGGAAATTTAGTTTAAAATTAAATTATTAGTTTAAAACCAAATTGTTATTTTAAATTAAATAAGTAAATAGTAATTAAATGTTTGATTAATTCAAATATTAATAAAATGTAAAATGTGTATACAAGGTCAAAACCAGGGAACCAAGTCGAAGTTGAAGTAGACTGCGAACAAAATCCAAAGGTGAGTTAATCACACTCATTTGGATTACCATTTAAATTTAAATTATTGGTTGAATGATTGAATTGACTGGATGTGATATTACATATAGTAGTGTGTATATATATGAGTGATTGATTTCCCGTATTATATAGCGGATGAGACCCTATGCGCCCTGCATAATAGCGGATGACCCCATATACCGCGATATTCTACCTCGAAGTGGAATTTGTATTTTATATTGTGCTAACATCTGTGGGTGCAGGGAAACGAGTTGGAGGGATCCAATTGGATTCCTCAAAATATTAAAACTTGTTTTCATATTCTGTGATATCGTTATTTGATAATCTGTGATAGATTTATATTGGTAATTGAATTGTTTAAAGCTATGTTTGCCTGAATATATTCTGGGTATATTGAGATATCAACATATAAAGATTAGATTCTGGAGGAAATTAAAAGAGAGAATTTTAAGTAAAATAATTTTAGGGAATTGGATAAATTAAAAGAATGAATTTGGAAAAGAATAAAAAGTTGATTTTTAAAATCCTATCGAATAAATTCTAATTATGGGAAAAAGATTTTGAATAAATGGGGATAAGTAAATTTTGAGAACTTAATTTATATTGTTTAAAAATTGAAGAATTTAAAATGATTTGGGAGAAATAAAAGGGAGAATTTTTGAATTAAGTATGAAATGAATATTTCAAATTTAAATAGGATTTTAAATCTAAATTAAGGAGTGAATATGGAATTAATGGGTTTTGAAATAAATTTGGATAAGTAAAGGAATTTATTTTTAAAATGGAGTTGGTTTTGGAAATGGATTTGAAAACCGACTAAGTGTTGAAACTGTGATTAAAAGAGAATGAGATTGTGGAAGTTATAAACGGAGTTTATAAATAAAGTGAAATATTTATCAGTGGATAAATTTGGAAGTATAAATTCACGGTGGGAATTTATAAGGAAATGGGAAATGTGTTTTAAAAATAAAAAGTGGTTTTAGTTTTAAAGTGTTAAAGGAAATTTACGGGATTGAGACGTAAATTAAATTGGGATAAATCGAGCTTGATTTATAAAGGATTAAATGGACTATATTGAAACGGGAAGTATATTTTCTTGAAAAAGCCTAGTATGTTTTCAAAGCAGATTTTTAAGTATAAGTTAAAAGTTTTAAAGTTGTTTTAAAAGAATGTTTTTGAAAAATTATTATTTAATTTGTTTGAATTTTAAAGGTAAATATTTACTAAGTTAGTTATAGTAGTAACTATTATAAAGGTTAAATTGGTATTATGATTTAAAGATAATTACTAAATATTTATATTTTATAAAGTAGCTTTATTTTTAAAAGTAGTTTGGTTAAATTTTTATTTGGAAAATTAGTATAGAATTTCATAACCTTTATTTTGAATAAAGTTTTTTAAGTTGTTTTATTTAAAATATTTAAAGGTATATATTTTTGGATAAAGTGATTTGAATTATTTAAAAATATAATATATTAAGACTTGGTGATTTTCAGTGGAAATAAATAATTGAATGAAAATTTATTCTACGAGAGAAAAAGTGATTTGAAAACTATTTCCAAAGGATTGAAGTGTGGAATATATCTTGCGAAGATATTTTGAAATAATTCGGAAAATTATTAAAGCCTGATGGTTGTTTGTGGATGTTATTTGATAGTTAAATAATCGACTATCAATATGGCCAATGCGCTGATCGTTTGGAAGAGATCGGGATTAGGTTTGCTTCATTACAGCATGATAGGGGGTTCTCACTTCATGTTTTATGTTAACTGTCCAGTATTTTGCTATGGTTTGTGCTGTACTCTAATGATGTAATGTAAAATAGATAAAGTTCTGTTTGTATAAATATCAGTCATTTATCTATTATACGTTTCGCTGCATTTGTGAGATTCTATTGTTGTTCTGTTTTCTCTTCTTGTGCCTCCTTCTTCTTTACCCTAATGGTTTGGTTTTTGGGCATTCGATTGTTCGGCATGTGATACAGTGGACGTATTGATATCGATTTTAGGGTGTCAAAAAATCGGGTCATTACAGTTGGTATCAAAGCTGAAGGTTAAGTGAGAACCTTGGCTATGGTGGGGATTACTCGTTAGAAATAGAGTCCTCAGTACTCTAGAATGAGTTTGAGTGTAATAATAGATATGAGCGCGTATTTTTTAATGAGTATAAGTTGTTTTATATTGTGTTGACTTATCGGTTGAGTGTTTATGAATTCTGGTCGGTACGGGAAGTACAACCGTATCGATAGGGGTTTCTAAACTCTTCAATAAGATAAACCAACATAGTATTGTTTTAAAATAGGGTAAATGAAATAATTTTACCCAAATTATTTTGTATATAAAAGAAATAATTTTTCGTAAATTATTATAGTTATGTATGGTTGCTTGATTGTTAGGAAGTGATAATACTAAATTATTCTCATTGTTGTGTGGAAATTGAACTATAAATTAAAATTTATAACCAAAGGTTAAGGAATAAATTTATATAACAAAAAGGGATTTGTAAATGTAAATTATAAATGTGATTTATAATTGGAAATGAAACAAAAATTCTAGAGTGATTTTTGAATATGTATTGAAAGGATTTGGGATTTGAAATCTTGAGAAATTTAATTCCTTTTGAGTTTGGAAATGATTTTCAAAGATTTTCGAGGAATAATAAGGATATTATTCAGAAATATTTTTGAATTGGATTTGAAATCTGGTAAGATTTGGAATTTAAAAATATCTGAAAAGGGTTTTTAAAGAGATAAAGCACTGAACTCTTTTTGATCACTGGAAAATAATTCTGATGATGATAGTGACATCGTCGGTGTTCATTTTTGAGTTTCCAAGGGAGGAATTGATGCCAAAATATTTTGAACTTGGTGTTTGTTCGCAAAAGTTGGATTTGATTTTGAAATGCAAGAAATAATTTGGTTTGGGTATGTGTGATTTCAAAAATGTTTTGAATGTTTAAGCAATTGTTCAAAACTCTGGAAGTTTAATTAAAAATGTTTATAGAATATAAATGGATTTGAAACTTATAAAAATTTGAAAAAAATTATTTGGAATAAAATTTAGCTTGAAGGAGAGTTAAATTAAAATAAGTGTGAAGTGTAAATAAGTTGGGAAACTTATAGAAATTTAAAATTTAAATTTAATTGGAAGATAATTGAATTAAGTTAAATAAAGTAAATCTTGAGGAAATGAATCTAAGTGAAATGACTACCTAAATAAAAAGATACAAATTGGAAATAAAATTGTGGATAGACAAAAGAATTTGCAGTTGTAAGTAAATAGGATTGAAACTGAATATGGGAATTTAATTCGAAGTGGAATAAAATAATTTAAGTTGGAAATAAAATCCTTTGAGATATGTATAAATTAGTAAGTAGAACTAATTAAAGAAATGGTTAATCGAATATGGTTTGGGACAAGATAAATAGAATTCAGCATACTAAAATTTGAAAGTAAATTGAATTCAAAATGGAATTGAATATTTAAGGTAAATGAAAATAGATACAAAGGCTTAAGTGAGGAGGTTAAAATGAATATAAGAAGTGTGTAAAATACTTATATTGAACTTAAAGGAATGAATGGTGAATTCTTAAGTAAAGTTGGAATTGAGGAATATACTGATTAAATTTGTGAAAGAAGGTTTAATAAGGGTGTGTGAAAGGGTAATTGTGAATAAGTAAATGGAAATCAAAATAAGTGTGATTAATAAGAGAATTGACATAACTAATAATCAATTCAGATAAATACGTAGGATGTACGTATATTATTTTATTTGCATAGCAATTTGATCAAGATTCGAGGATAGAATTTCGAGATAGTTATACCGATCCGAGTTGGGATTTTTCACTTGATTTTTGACGGCGAACCCGGGATATGGATTTTTGATTGGTTCTTGAATTCTCTATCATAGTTTAGGACTATGCAAGGAGAATGACGGTTTCTGATCAAGAAACCAGATCTGAGTCTGCACTAGGAAGTCGGGTGGACGATACTAGTTCGGAAGTGAAATTGTGTGATCGAGTGAACGATCGGATTTGATTGTGTATGGATGATATGTGTATATCATACGGGTTTGAATGAGATAGATATTAAATTTTTTGAAAAGTAAGGTGTAAAATGATTTTTGAATTCTGTAATTAGGAATTGTAACTGAGTAAGGTACAGGTGTTTTAAAAACAAAAGGATAAATTGGTATTTTTGATTTCAGAAGATAAATTTGAATTGCTCAACAAAAGGTATGTATTTAAATTTCTGTATGAAATTTGATGATTTTTTTATCTAGCCACTTGGCATTTTGTTTTCTTTCGAAATCTGGGGGCCCGTAGAGGCATTTTGTAGTTGTACCGATCTAGCCACGTAAAGGAGACGTTGGCGAAATTTCTCGAAAATTTAGGGAGTTAGAAAAAATTATGAGAAAATTTTGACAATTTAAAATTTGGTTTTAAATTTAAATTTGAATTGTTGAGTAAGTAATATTATTTGAAACTTATGGATGAGTTTGGAAAGTTAGTAGGATTGATAATGTGTCTTTAATAAAAGATGGTTTGGGAAGCTGTTGAAACTATTTGGTTTTAGGAAAATAGTTAACAGGTTATGAATCATTCTTCTTAACTAGTAATTTGGGGACGAAATTCTTTTAAGGGGGAGGAATGTGACGACCCGGAATTTTTGGATATTTGAATTGGAATATTTAATTGATTTTATATATTTGAAAGTTAACTAACTTGAATTTCAAATATCACTATTTATTTGGCAATTAAATTATTGAATTTAATTATTGAAAGTTGAATAAAATATTGAATCTTCAAATTTATGCTTGTTAAAAATATTTTAAAGGCTTACAAAATTTATATTAATAGAACCGAAGATAATGAAACTCTAGAATTGAATTTGAAAGTGTTTTGTTCGGTTATAAAAATATATAGTTTATATTGACATTTAAAAATAGCCTTACGAGGCACAGTCTTGGATTTCGATGAAACTAGTTCGATTGGATCCGTAATAGTGTATTATTATCGAATTTCAAATTTCGTAGTGTTTGAAGTTGTAGTGTGGTCATACGGTAGATAAACGCGTTGAATCTATATCGAAAATTCAACATAATAACTGAGTCCAAAATGCTATCTTCTCCATACGATCGAGTTAGGACTCGAAACCTTTTCCATTGCGTTCATAATAGGGGTTTAACATTATAAACGCCTGGTGGCACGTCTCGATAGGAGGTCGAGATTGTGAGTTGCAAAATCAAGACGATTTAAATTTAAATTTAAATATAAACAAGTATATATATATATATTCTCTTTTCACGTTAGAGCTTTTTACCACTCATTTCAATGTTACTGTAGCTTGTTCATTTTGACACGCGAGAAAATTTTTAACACTTGTCCTCTTCTTTTACACGCGTCCTCTCTTAATAAATAAAATAAAATAAATAAAGTAGCCGAGCTTTTAAAATCTACTGCCTCCTCTTCTTCTTTCTATAGATTCAAAATCAAGGCAATGGTCGAACCTCCTCTTCGTTTTTTTTCTTTTCTCCTCTTCAGTTAGAAAACGCGATTCAAAAAAATAAAGAACCCATATCGAAACAACCACTCTTCTTCTTTCGATTCAAATCTAAGGCAGCTTTCACCTTTCGTTAAATCAGAACAAGAACGAGACGAAGCAGTTAGGGTTTCGCATCGATACGAGATGGTCAGGGCCACGGGCAGCGTAGTCAAGATGGGGGAAATCACGAGCGTTGGATTTGAAACTTATCTATAAATCGCGAGGCGATTTGGGACGCGAGAAGGCGCATCGGTTAGGGAAGCTCACGGCGAGGGGTTGTATGCACGGTGGCATGTGCATCGGAGTGGCTTCGTGGGGAAGCAGCGCCGCGATGTGGATCTTATGCTCGATTGATGCAGTTGCGAGGCGGTTAGCGACCATGGTAGGTGGTGGCGTGTCAGAGTGATCGACTGTGAAGTATTCGGTAATTTTATTTTAATTAAATTTAATACATAAATATATGTGTGCACATGTTGGGGAGAAAACAAGAAAAATATTTACAGTAAGATTAATTAAATTTTTGATGAGTGATTAGTTTAAATTAGGGAATTAGTTGATATTTTAACTAGAATTTTAAAACAGTGATTTATGTTATTCGAAATTTGATTTTTAAATTTGTATGGATTATTTTTAAATCTATGTATATAGGTTAGAAAAAATTTAAGCTAACAGTAAAACAGTAGGTATGTATATATACAGTTCATTTATTCTAAATTTAATAATATATATGTATATATATGGGTATATTCAGTAAAAAGTAGAGGATTATTTTAAATATATACAATATATATATATATGAACATGTAAAGTTAAATTTTTAAAAACCTATATAGTTTATTTTAAAAATAAAATAAATACACATACACATTTTTAATTAACTAGCTTATTTTAAAATAATTTATTTAAGTGATTAACTTGTTAATAAACTTATTTAATTATTTTAGTCACCAAAAATATTTTATTAAAGGAAATTTAGTTTAAAATTAAGTTATTAGTTTAAAACCATATTGTTAGTTTAAATTAAATAAGTAAATAGTAATTAATTGTTTGATTAATTCAAGAATTAATAAAACGTAAAATGTGTATACAAGGTCAAAACTGGGGAACCAAGTCGAAGTTGAAGTGGACAGCAAACAAAAATCAAAGGTGAGTTAATCTTACTCATTTGTATTATCATTTAAATTTAAATAGTTAAATTCAAATTATTGGTTGAATGATCGAATTGACTGGATGTGATATTATATATAGTAGTGTATATATATATATGTGTGTGTGTGTGTGTCTATATATATATATATATATATATATATATATATATATATATATATATATATATATATATATTGGAGTGATTGATTTCCGCCATCATATAGCGGATGAGACCCGATGCACCCCGCATAATAGCGGATGACCACATATACCACGATATTCCACCTCAACGTGGAATTGGTATTTTATATTGTGCTAACATTGCGGATGCAAGAAAACAGGTTGGAGGGATCCAATTAGATTCCTCAAAATATTGAAACTTGTTTTCATATTCTGTGATATGGTTATTTGATAATTTGTGATAGATTTATATTAGTAATTGAATTGTTGAAAGCTATGTTTGACTGAATATATTCTGGGTATATTGAGATATCAAAAATATAAAGATTGGATTTTGAAGGAGATTAAAAGAGAGAATTTTAAGTAAAATAATTTTAGGGAATTGGATAAACTAAGAGAATGAATTTTAAAGAGAATAAAAAGTTGATTTCTAAAATCCTATCGAATAAATTCCAAGTATGGGAAAAATATTTTGAATAAATGGGGATAAGTAAATTTTGAGAACTTAAGTTACATTGTTTAAAAATTGAAGAATTTAAAATGATTTGTGAGAAATAAAAGGGAGAATTTTTGAATTAAGTATGAAATGAATATTTCAGATTTAAATAGGATTTTAAATCTAAATAAAGGAGTGAATATGGAATTAATGGGTTTTGAAATAAATTTGGATAAGTAAAGGAATTTATTTTTTAAATGGAGTTGGTTTCGGAAATTGATTTGAAAACCGACTAAGTGTTGAAACTGTGGTTAAAAGAGAATGGGATTATGGAAGTTATAAACAAGGTTTATAAATAAAGTGAAGTATTTATCAAAGGATAAATTTGGAAGTATAAATTCATGGTGGGAATTTATAAGGAAATGGGAAATGTGTTTTAAAAATAAAAAGTGGTTTTATTTTTAAAGTGTTAAAGGAAATTTACAGGATTGGGACGTAAGTTAAATTCGGATAAACCGAGTAGGATTTATAAAGGATTAAATAGACTATATATCAATAGGAAGTATATTATCCTGAAAAAGCCAAGTATGTTTTCAAAGCAGATTTTTAAGTATAAGTTAAAAGTTTTAAAGTTGTTTTAAAAGAATGTTTTTGATAAATTATTATTTAAGTTGTTTGAATTTTAAAGGTAAATACTTATTAAGTTGGTTGCAGTAGTAATTATTTTAAAGGTTAAATTGGTATTATGATTTAAAGATAATTATTAAATATTTATATTTATAAAGTAGTTTGGTTAAAGTTTTTATTTGAAAAATTAGTGTATAATTTCATAACCTTTATTTTGAATAAAGTCTTTTAAGTAGTTGTATTTAAAATGTTTTAAAGTATATATTTTTGGATAAAGCGATTTGAATTATTTAAAAGTATAATATATTAAGACTTGGTGATTTTCAGTGGAAATAAATAATTGGATGGAAATTTATTCCGCGAGAGAAAAAGTGATTTGAAAACTATTTCCAAAGGATTGAAGTGTGGAATATATATCTTGCGAAGATATTTTGAGATAAATAATTTAGAAAATTATTAAAGCCTGATGGTTGTTTGTGGATGTTATTTGATAGTTAAACAACCGACTATCAATATTGGCCAATGCGCTGATCGTTTCGAAGAGATCGGGATCGGGATTAATTTTTCGAAAATCACTTCGATCTGATTTGAACATTTTCGTGTGGAAGACAAGAGCTTGGAGTCGAAGATGGAGCAGTGAAGTGCAAGGGCTAATCGCAACTAATCCTAGGGGTGATTCCAAAATTGATGTAGTAGGAGTAGTGCCTTCGGTTCCGTTCGGACCCGGAACGGACTTGTATGGATGAATGCTATCAGAACATCGTCAGGAGGACGATGAGCATTCTAAGTGAGATGTGTTCTAAAAAGGTAACACATAGCCTCGAGCCTCATTAACTAGGAATGGCTAAAACAGGGGAGGTGCATGCAAGGCAAAGTGGCTAGCAAACAATTCGGGTAAGATCATCCCTGTCTAGATGACCCTTTTATTCGGCTGTGTGGGCAGTTGCAGATCCCAACCATGGGGTGATCTTATTCGGACTATCCAGTAAGGGGTAGCTTCGGTCTTATGTTGCAGGGGATTAGGGTGGATCCTCGGTACGGTGATTTAGACCACGTACTATGACGGACGGTATCCCAGTAGACCTTCCATTGTACGGAATCCAATCTCCAATAAGCGCCTGTACGGTTTTGATTGGGCCCAACTATTGCTGGATCGTGGTATGCAAGCATTTTAGCTTGATTGTATTTTACTTTCTATATACACTATTATAATATCAGACGGATTTGATAAAAATGTTTTGGTTATCGTAAGGTAAAAATCCAGCATGCTTATTTGTGACGTGGTCTTACGAGATACCTTTGATTTCAAAGGATTTGAAAAATTTAATAATCCAATTGAGTGTATTTTCTCACGCTGGTTTTCCAGACTGACTCGGGTATTGTTTATTTATAATGCTCGGGTCAGACCGAATATTATTGAGTACAAATTCTGGATGGACTGCTATGGAGCCCAAGGGATGCACTGGATGGCGAGACGTATCACACGTATTTGATGTATATTTCGTTGTGTATGATTAACTACATAGTCAGTTTTTATGGGGACAGGTTATGATAATTGTCCAGTATTTTGCTATGGTTTGTGTTGTACTCTGATGATTTAATGTAAAAAGGATAGAGTTCTTTTTGTATAAAGATCAGTCATTTATCTATTATATATTATTCCGCTGCGTTTGCGAGATTTCGTTATTGTTTTGTTTTCTCTTCTTCTACCTCCTTCTTCTTTACCCTATTGGTTTGGTTTTTCGGTGTAACAACCCCCATATTTATCGAGTTTATATTTAAATATTATATCGTTAATCGGATTTTGGTCCGAAAAGCTACTTTTTGCAAACGGTCAAATTAGGACTCCAGACCACTTCCATTGAGTTCGAAATGCCGTTTACAACTTTTTTAAGTATAAACATCGATAGGTTTGGAGTTAGTGAAATTTCACTAACTTTTCCCGCTTTGGACTTTGGGTTAGTTTAGCCTATTAAGCCCAAGTTCCAACCCCCTTCTCCTCACTCTTCATAAATTCCTAAGTAACTTGAAATTTGCATTAATGGTGAAGAGAATGGGAAATTAAAACTCCAAGCTCAAATTTAATTGCTAATCCAACATTCACCTCCAAATTCAAGTAGACGATATTGGATTCAAGCTTTGGATTGCTTCTCCATTGGCTTCAAGCTTCATCTTCATCCATTTTAGTGAAAAGGTGAGATTTTTATCTCACACTCTTGCTTATAACTATCTTGGACTATTGGAAATGAATCTCTATCATGTTTGCATGTACATTTGCATTTGGTTTGGATTGGATTGGCGAAAAACCCCAAATTTTAGTGTTTTTGGTGAAAAACTGCACTTAGGTTGCTCTGCCTTTGCTAGGTCGTTCGCGTGGAAAAGTCTCGGCCTTCAAATAGCTCGTTTCCGACCTAAAACGGCCTATAACGTTAGGTCGCTCGGCGCTTCGGAATTAGGTCGTGGGTCGTTGGGCTTTAGGTCATGGGTCGCAAGCTCCTTAGGTCGTAGGTCATTCGGTTCTACGTCGCTGGACTCTTTATATTTTAGGTCGCTCGGCCCTTATCCCCTTAGGTCGCTCGACCTGTTCTGCCATTAGGTTGCGTACCTCGCCCTCTCTTAGGTCGCGACGTTTTAGGTCGCTCGACCACTTAACCCTTTAGGTCATGTGGCTTCGAATTCCTTAGGTCGCTAGGTCGCGACGTTTTAGGTCGCTAGGTCGCGACGTTTTAGGTCGCTAGGTCGCGACATTTTAGGTCGCTCGACTTCGTTTATGACCATAGGTCGCTCGCTTCGTTCTTAGGTTGTTCGGGGTTAGGTCATTAGGCCTTAACTCGTGTGGCCTTGGTTCTTTAAGTCGCTTGGCCTATTTGTTTATTCCTTTAGGTCGTAGGACCCTTAGGTCGTAACACCGATAGCTCGCATGAATCTTTACTTCGATAGGTCGCTCGGCCTTGCCTTCCATTTTTAGGTTGCAACACTGTTAGGTCGCCTGACCTATATACCGTTAGGTCGTTGGACCTATAACCCGTTAGGTCGTTGGACCTATAACCCGTAGGTCGTTAGACCGTTAACCCACTAGGTCGTATGACCTCTAACCTGTTAGGTCGTTAGACCTATAAACCGTTAGGTCGCGTGACTTTTGCCCCTTTTCTCCATTAGGTCGCGTACCCCCTTAGGTCGCTCGATCCTATCCTCCCTTTGGTCTTCACTAGGTCGTACCATTTTGGTCGGGGCGCTGCCCCCTGGACCCCCGCGGCCTGACCGGGCAGGTCGAACCCCGTAGCAGGGGCGTTGCCCCCGCACCCCCACCTTAGGGGGTTGCCACCCCCCCGGACCCCCCCTCCGTAGGGGATCTTATCTGAAAAACATTCAACAGAACTTGCCTTGTTGAGATGCTGAGTTGACCATTCTTCGAGACAAACTATCTTGGGCTTCTCGGTCGATTTTATGGATTTTTGAATATCTATTTCGATGGATTCTTTATCGGTTTCTTTGGATTTTATTCACGTCTTCGTATGTGAATTTTTATGATTGATGTTTCTACAATCACTCCTATGATTTTTCACTTTAAAATATGAAGGTTTCAATACTAGTAGTAAATATCAAAACTCTTTCAACAAAATGATTTCAACTCTATTTTCAATAACAAAGCTCTTTTGTTAAACCATTTTCCAATCTACTAGTATATACAAACCTTTACCTCACTCGTATGAGAAATTGAATTAAACGGCTTAGTAAAACAAGTGGTATGAAACGCTTGCGTTTGCTTCGTCGGTTAACTCTTGGACTTGTTCGATTGAACCTTTTTGTGACAATTTTCTAGTGAAGATCTACAGTTTGTTCGTAAATATTTGAGTTAAGCAAGTGGTTATGGGACATGAAGCTAAACTTTTATATTTACTAGCTTAGTGTAATTGACACTTCTCGTTGATCATGACGATCATTTTGTGATTTAGGCTAGCAATTGTGCGATGTCTCTTTGTTTGCTTCCTGGTTAGGCTAGACACCATTTGTGTGATTCCACTCACACGTACCTTTTTGTTGCGAGGTCAGGCTAGACACCATTTGTGTGATTCCTTTCACACATACCTTTTTGCTTTTTGGTTAGCCTAGACCTCATCTGGGTGATTCCGATTCATCCATATGGGGTAGCTCCCCATGGTCTTCGGACCGTCATGTGATAGGCCTCTTTCCCTTTTTTCTATGATTTCTGGATTTCTTGTGTTGATTTCTGAAATTTATGTCATTGACTTGTTATGAGTACAAGTTTAGGGTATGATGCCCTCTTTGGATCTTCGAGAAGATTCTTGTGATATTGATTGATCTTCTGTTGATCATCATTTGCATACTTATAGTAGTATGTCAGTATGGATATTTTATGTTTATGTCATATCTTTTATTTTATATCATGTCATCTGATATTTATAGCTAGACTGATCTGTTTATTATTTCTTAAATAATACTCGGGTCAGGCCGAGATGTTACAGGTGCTTCTGCTTGACTTCTTCCCGGGATTTGCTACTCTGACTTTTGGCTAACTATTTAGATTAGCAGTTTTTGTTGTATACACTTGAGATATAGACTCATAGTTGTATTCTTTTTTATAGCACGTGTTGCTATTCTTTTGTATTATTGTGGATCTTTTTGACCACTACTCTGATGTACACTTTCATGTGTTAGTTATATATTCATATCTTCTTCCGCCTTTGTGATATGGATGTCTGTGACTGATTTGTGTTATGCTTATTTCTATGTTTGTTTCCGAAGATTATTTATAGCCATCGTGTGATAAGAAATTACATGGATGGTCGATCCTCAACAGCCCTATTCTCCGCGCTAGTTAACAGCACTACACCGTAGTGTTCTTGGCTAGCGTGGGTATAGAGGTGGGGCGTCACATTCGGCATTCGATTGTTCGGCATGTGATATAATGGACGTATTTATGTTGATTTTCAGGCGTCAAAATATCGGGTCGTTACATTATTTATGTATGTGGTAATGTTATATGTTGTGTATGCATATATAATGTTGATTTTGTGTTGATTGCTTATGCTCAAGTTTGGGTAGGCGATAAAAATTATAACTTGAATATTGGAAAAGTTAGTATTGTGAAGTGATACTTTGTTTATGATGGTGCTATAATGTTGTGATATTATATTGGAATGTTGTATTTGTTGTATGTAGGTTCATGACACAAAGGTAGCGATTTGCTAACCAAATGCAACGTAGAAATCCGCATTTTGTCAAAAGTTAGATTTTTGGTTTCAAAGCGAAAAGTTTTCAAGTTTAAAACTTCGATTTTGGTTTCAAAAGTTTATTTTCATGTTTTAAAGAAGTCAAGAGTTCAAAGATGAAGCTTTAAAGTTCGAAAATCAAAATTTCAGGTTTTGAAAACTATAGGTACGTATGGCAATAGTCGCTATACGCACAGTTCGGAAAATCTAACTATTTTTCTAATTCAAACTTGTTTTCACATGAAAATGTTTTTGAAAATGTTTTCTAATTTTAATTAAGTAATTAGAGAACAATTATTAAATTATTATTTAATAGATTTATTAATTAATGAAGGTAATTAGTACTTAATCATTTGTTAATAATGGTTTTCAAACTTAAATGTTAATCAATTAAGTTAATTGTGATTTGTTACTTAACTAGAGTTGATTTTTATTTAATTATTAAACAAGGATTAATTAATTATTATTTAATTATTTATTTAAATAATTATGAACTAATTATTATTTTAAAAAAGGGTTTTATTTAATTAATCTTTAATTAAAGTATAATTATGTTTTAATAAGGTATAACTAATGTTTAATTACTTTTAATTAAAGTTTAAATACTATTTGACAAGGATTTGATTCTAATTAATAAGATTTTAATTGTTTTAAAATCTCTTTGAGTTTAGGTAATCAGTTTTTACTTTAAATTTATTTCATTTCAAGTTTGTTTTAAATAAGGGATTTCTATATCGCTTACCCGTAAGTAACCCCATATGATTAGGAAAGCTAAATGACATCCATTAGCAGAGAAAAACACCATTCTGCTATTACAATTAACTTGGACATTTACTTAAGTTGATTGATGGTTATGTGTTCATCCCTTATATACATGTCTTATGTGCCATGTTAATCTTGATAAGTAAAATCAAATTAAAAGCACCATTATGGTCGCTAAGCCTTCATTTGATTTTGCGAAGATAAATATTTCATTTTCTTTTTGAAATGGTACCAAAGTTATTTCAATATGGACTAGAAATTTAAAGAATGATTTGACAAATGGTTTTACTAAAGATGTTTTTTAACTAATGGGAATGTTTTTCCATATTATAAAAAGAAGGTTTTATAACGAGTTTTATAAAGGAGTTTGGAAATTATAAAGAGTTTTGTGTAAATGGATTTGAGTTTTTAAGCAAAGAAGATTTCATAAATAAGGAAGATTTATAAAATGGTTTTGCTTATTAGAGGAAGCAAATTTGATTTAGAGTTATTTAATAAGTTGTTTAAATAGGAAAGGTTTTTAAAGAAGTTATATAAATGATTTTGAATATTTGTAAAAGGGCTTTATAAATGAATTTGGGAGTTGGAAAGTATTTCAAAATGGATTTGGATTTCACGTAAAAGAGATTTCATAAATGAAATGTATTTGATTAAAAAGGATTTATCGAAAGAAGTATAAAAAGAATTTAAGATCTGCGTTTCTCTAAGCTGAACTTTTAAAATGATGGTATGGAACATCCATTCCACACTTAACACTGAAGGAATAGTGTTTAGGGTTTGTAATATCCCGGAATTTCAAGAAGTTTAAAATGTTGATAATCTCTTATTTAAATTATTTGAAATTGATAAATTGTTATTTTTAAAGATAATTAACCAAGTAATAATAATATAATGTTTTAATTTTGGTTATAAATTGGTTCTAAAATAAGAATAATTATTTTATTGTGTAAATAAAATTCTAAATATATTTATTGTTTTCAAAATTGGTAAGTGTGTTTAAATATATTTATTTCTGTGTATTTTAAATTGATTTTAAAATAGGATAAACTATTTATAAAAATGAGCTTATTTAAAAATTGATATTTATTTATTTAAATTGATTTTTGGATTTGGTTTTTAAATTTGACTTTAATTTGAAATATAAATTTGAATTTAAAGGATATACATACATCTTAAAATAAAATGATAATATAGTTTGAATTTTAAATTATATAGATAATGTTTTTAATTAAAAATAAGATTTGTTTTATTTTTTTCTTTTATAGGAATTTATATGTAGAAATTTGATTTGTATTTATTTAATAAAATAAATATAAAGCTTTTGAAATAGCATTTTTTAAAATGAGTTTGCAATGTTTTATAATTTTATTTAAATTATATTTGGTTCATTCTTTTCAAAGATTATATTTTATATAAATTTATCATACATTTATAAATGTATAAGTATATTCGTCTATTAGATATTAATTAGAAAGTATTTTTAAAATTAAGAAAACAAGTTTGTTAATTAGGAAAATAATTTTAAAAGCTTTTAAATTTCTTTTAAAATTAAAAAAAAAACTCAATTTGATAAATGTTTTGTTTTAAAACACTTTGTTAACAAGTGTAAAACATTTGAGTAATTAAATGACAAGTGTCCATTATTGTTTTTAATTTTCTTTTTAATTTATAAAATCTAAAATTGCTTATATAATCACCTTTTCTCTTCATCTTTCTTTTTCTTTAAATTCTTTGTTCATTTCTTAAAAGAAAACTTGAATATGCATGAAAATCTGCAGCTGCTAAATTCAAACCATCCTCAAAACAAAATCTGCAAATTTGTTAAACTGAAACATTTCTGTGATTCAAAAATCTGGAAATTCATGCACCTTAGCTCAACATCCAAAACAAGAAATAAACTTGAAACCTGTAATCTTTCAATTGCAAATACAAGACCTTCTTCAAACCATGCTGTGACAAAATCTGCATCATGTTTTCAAATGTTTTTGCAAGCTATCAATCCAGTCTGCATTTTTCCATGTCTGCATCAATATTCTTATGCATGCAAACCTGAAGCAATGTAACAAGAAAAGGGGGTTCATCTTCAAATGTCAAGCATTTGCAAACTTTCATACGCAAGCAAATGGGTCAAGGCAATCTGAAGCAAACAAAAGAGGATAAAGCAATCCTGTTTTTAAAGGCTTCAGGTTCACAGAATTTTGCAACTTCCAGTTTATCATCAAACCTCTGCACTGTCTTCTTTTAGATTGAGGTGAGTAAAAATTTAAGTTTAAACTTAAGTATATGATGGTAGTTGCATGTAAATTGCTGTGTTGAAGTGCTTTACATATGCTTATATATGCAAGAGTAAATGTTGTGTGTTTCTGATTTTAAACTGTGCATGTTGATAGCTCTGTTCCAGGTAGGAATGTTACCCATCAGAAGAAAATAATTTGACATCTTATTATCTAATCACAGATAACACTTAGATTAAAAACAAAACAGTTTAGTAATAAAAATCAAATTACTAAAAAAATACAAACAAGCATGAAAGTGATGAAATATACAAGTATTTGGAAATATCAGCAGGAATTCTTTTAAACTTGTAAAAAAATCAGATGTTAATTTTCACTGATTCAAGCATAAGTCTTAGTTCAGTTTAGAAAGATAGGATTTTTGAAACGAATATCACAATTTTTAAGTTTGTATTAAGCTAGCATTTGGGGTTTATCTGGAAATGGGGTTTTTGGTGATATCTGTTGATCTGTGAATCTGGGTTACTTGAGATGGTTGATGGAGCTAGGTGAACTATCAGAGAGTGTTGCAAAAAATTTTGAACAATTTTTAAATCACTGAGGAGTTTGAATTTGTTAAAATTGATTTTTTAACCTAGTTTTTGGGGTCTGCTGTAAATTGGTCTACTGTGTTTTCCTTGGTGCATCGAGCTTGAAGGAAATTTGTGTGAAGGAAGCGTGGTGGGTCAGTGATCTATGGCCGGAGTTGTGGTGCTTAACGTTGATCGGAGGTGATGATTTTGGGGTTTGCTGATGATGGTGTTTGGGTTCTATACACCCAAGGATGCTCGATTTTGATTTGGGGTAGATGTTGGAGTTTGGTTGGTCGTGGATGCTTGTAGGGTGGTAGAATGACTTGTCGGTGGGTTCAACGTTGGTCGGAATGGATCCGGCACCAGTGCAGGTTGCACGGGGGTTGGTTGTTATTCAGTGGGATTGGGTTTTGTTTGGGGTTGCTTGGTTTTCTCGAAGCAGGTCTCGGGTATATGAGGAAGATGGCTCGGGGTTTAGCTCGTGTATTTTTGGATTGTTGCTCGTGTGGGTTCTGGGTTGTGTGCAGGGGTTAAACTGTTATGTATTTAACAGTTTTTAGCTTTAAAACTTAACAGTTTTTAAAATTTTAAAATCAAATTTGTTTTAAAAAATAAATAAAGAAAATAGAAGATGCACATTGTTTCTTGGTTCAAATATTAAGGGGCTGAATCCAAATGGAGTATTTAACTAGATTTTAAATTTAAAATAAATAAAATTTTAAACTTTAAATAAATTAAGCTAAGTTAAATTCTTGTTTTTAAAATTGATTTGTTTTTATAAATGAAATTTGTATGAATAGTTTAAATGTTTTAAGTTAATATTATTTTCAAACTTATTTTAAAATATAAAGAGAATTTTAAGTAAATGTTTTATTTAAATTAATTAGTGGAAAATGATTTAAAATTAACAATTAAAGTTAAGATAATTTATTAACTTGAAATTAGAATTGTTACTAATAATTAAGGAAAGTAATTAAAGATTATTTTATATCTTAATTTAATTAATGAATTTTGTTAAGTAAAGTTTTCAAGGTTAAATGAAGATAATGTTTTATCTTAAATATTAATTAAGAATAAATTAATTAAATTAATTAAGGAATTTTAAGTTAATTAATTAATTTAATTATTATTTTGAAGGAGGTTAATTAAGTGATTAATTAAGTATAATTATTAAATTAATTACTTATAATTAATTGATTTAATTAAGGTCTAATGATTAATTAAATTGTAATTACTTATTTATTTAAGTAATTAAGAGTTAATTAAAATAGTAATTAATTAATACTTAATAAAGGTTTTATTAAGTAATAATTAGGGTTTTCTTAATTAATAATTAAAAAGGTTATTAATCTAAAATGTAAGATAATTAAGAATTAATTAACTATTTTTATTAAGGTTAATTGGTTATAATTAAGAATTAATTAATTATATTAATTAATTTGTAATTAAGATTGTTAATTAATAATTAAGTTTATTAATTAATGATTAAGAGATAATTAAATTGTTAATTAAGTTTAATTAATTAATTATAAAGGTAATTAGTGATTGATTACTTTTTATTGAAGGATTGATTAATAATTAAGGTTTATTAATTAATAGTTGATGATAGTTAATCTGTTATTTGAAGATTAATTTGGTTAACGAGTAATTAAGGGATGAATTACTCGATTATGTTTTATGAGATGAGTGAAATCAAGTAAGTTAATTAATTTGTAAATTAATTAAATATAGTCACTTGATAAATGATTAAGTATGTTTACTTAATAAGTTTTGATAAGAGTAATTACTTAAGATAAGTAATTAATAAATTACAGAGGTAATTGAGATAAGTAAAATTACTGATTGGGAAGTAATTTTAAATGGGTATTTATTGGTTAAAGTAATTAAAGGTTTATTATTTGGTGTAATAAATCAATGAATTTATAAAGTAATTAAAAGTAATTAAGAAGTAATTAAGAATAGTTAATTACTGTTTATATTTATTTAAGTAATTAATTGAAAGTAATTAATTTAAGCATGATTAATTAATGTAATTAATTAAGAGATAATGTAATTAATTATAATTAATTAATTAATGGAAGTAATTAATTAAGGTTCATTAATTAATATGATTAATGAAAATATTTTAAGGATTAATTACTTGATTTAGAGTTACTAAATCAAGGTTGATTAATGATTAATTAATTGGTTTAATTAATGTTTATTTAGGCAAGATTTATTAGGATAAAGGTAATTAATTTAATTAATTAAGAGATGAAGTAATTAATTAGAGATTAGAGATAGTTAATTTAATTCATTTTAAATTAATTATGTTGTGATTAAGTAAATCATTGCTTATGTTGAATGTGTGACATTGATTGTTTTGAATGGATGTAATCTCAGAAATGAGATAAGTAAGTTGTGTGGCATGAATGCTTGGTTGCATTGTGATGATAATATAGATTATCTATTGTGATAATGATGTGGATTGCTTATTTTGTTATGAATCATCTGTTTAATTGATAATGTGGTTATCAATTGTGACTTGTGAATTATTTATTCTATGTGTATATAGATGATTGAATTTAAATTGGTTAACTTTAAAACAACTTGGACCTAAAAGACACGATTTGGATTTCGATGAGACCGGGATCGGGTTTCCATATTTGGATATCCGAAAACCACATCGATTCCAATTAAACTTTAGGTCGTGAATCAAAGTGAAGAGTGAAGACTCGAGGTGTAAGGACTATACGTCAGTATAACTCTGTGGGTGATTCCGTAATGAGTTTGACGGAACTAGTTCTTATAGATTCGAGATGGTGATTCAGAGTGCAAGGGTTATTGTCGTTAACTCTGAGGGTGATTCCAAAATGAGTGTAACGAGATAATGCCTTCGGTTTCGTTCGAACCCGGAACGAACTTGTATGGATTGAATGCTTTCAGAACATCGTCAGGTGGACGATGAGCATTCTAAGTGATGTGTTCACTAAAGGTAATCGTAGCCTCAAGCCTCATCAACCGGGAATGGCTAAAACAGGGGAGGTGCAGCAAAGCTTCGTGGGTAACCCCCACTTGAGAGTAAGATTTACCCCTGTCTAGAGGTCCCTTTTATTTCGGCTGTGTGGGCGGTTGAATAGCTACATCCGCCGGGGTTGTCTTATTTGAAACTGTTCAGTAAGGAATGGGTCCGGCTTTGTGTTGCAGGGGAGCGGGCGTACTCCTCGGTACTGTGATCTAGGCCACGTACCGTGACGGGTGGTACCCCAGTAGCCCTGCCATTGTATGAATCCAAAACCCAATAAGTGCCAACGGTTTTGATTGTATTACCCACTTTTGTGGCTAATAGCTGGAATTTAATAGATGTAACAATTTCGGCTATTTCATATTTATTTGAAAACCCTAGACACTATTATAATATCATCGGATTTTCTATCAAATGTTTTGGTTAGCGTAAGATAAAAACTTTTCCATGTTTATGTGTGGGAAGTCTTACGTGATACCTTTTCTTTCAAAAAGGTTTTTAAAAGTTAAGCAACTTTAACCCGTTTACTCACACCAGACCCATGTCTAACCCGGAGTTTATTCTGTTTTTCTTAAACTCTTGGGTGCTCAAATTTTTACGAGTAGCCAGGGGATTTTAGGTTGGCTTGACGAATTCAGGAGGAGCAATGGAGCAGGAGGCTTCTGTGTGTAGATATAGTATTCCGCTATGTGTTCTCTGAGTTGTTGTCTTCGAGTTGTATAACTAGACAGGTGTTTATAACTGTCTAGTATGTGTTGTTTTAGCTGTGTATCTCTGATGTGTATGAAACTATGTAATATATTATGTGATTAATATAATTTATTCATTCCGCCATTTAGATTCTGATGTTGTTCCTTTCTTCTTCTTTGTCTTTTCTCTTTTCTATCTCTTTCTTTCTTAAAGATGATACGATTTTCTGTGGTAAGAAAGTTGGGTCGTCACAGGGTTGTCCTTACCACCAATTTAAACAACATTTGTTTAATCCTTTTAAACAAGATTTGGAAGTAAGAAGTTATTTGCAAATGTTTTGCATATATACTTATGTCAGAGAGATAAGTATATGAATGTTTTAGATAAACGTTTTGAAAAGAGATTAATTAAATACATATTTATTTTAAGGCTTAGTGGTTACTATGGATAAATAAATTTCAAATGGAATTGTTTGTTCTTTGTTTATTTAATAGTTAAACAATAGACTATCAAATATGGATGGAAAACGTAATTTTGGAAATATCTAGGAGAAACACGTGAATCGTATGGCACAGTCATCTCTGATGATGTTGTACTGTTCATATAAATCTCGTTTCTATCTCCTAGGACGGATGATAAGGAAATCCATCCACTAACAGTTAGGAGGTGATCTCCGCTCTTATCTTTGACTGGTTATTTCCTATAGAACAAGGGTTGAGTTTATCGAAAACTATCAAATATTGTTTCGAAGAGACTGTGATCGGATTTCTTATCCAAAAACCACTTCGATTCAACTCAAGCTTCTCGAAGTGAAGATATCTTAAAGATGATGGAATTAAAGATGGAACGTTTCTTTCAGTCCCAGAACGAACTTGTATGGATGGATGCTAACATTGCATTGCTACCTAGAGGGTAGTGTTAGCATTCCAATTGGGAAGTATTATATAAGAAGGTAAAACGTTACCTCAAGCCTCATTAACCGGGAATGACTAAAACATGGGAGATGTATCAGGGCTAAGTGGTTCGCTCCCAAGTAGGGTATGATCATCCCTATCTAGAGTCGATATCAACTCTCATTTGTATGCTTTGAGGCTCATTAAACAAGAGTGATCATATTCAGCAAGGGTAGGCCGGTTCTATGTTGGCAGGGATCGATAAGTTCGATGTCTGTGTTATTTTATCTAGAGATGCACCGTAACAGACGGTACCCTAGTAGTCCAGTCATTGTATGGAATCCATTCGCCAATAAACACCGTATGGACTTAGTTGTGCCCAACTATGTTGAAATGTGAGATGCAAGTGTTTCATCTATATTCATATTTTACTTTGACCCCTGGACATTATTATAATATCAATGAGTTCTCTATAGAAAATGTTTTGGTTATCGTAAGGTAAAAACTTATCTGTGTTTATATGCGGTCTGGTCTTACGAGATGCCTTTGATTTAAGGTTTTTATAAAGTTAAAATATATGTTTTACTCGCACCAGACCAATGTCTAACCCAAAGTTTATTTCCCCTTTGCTCAAATTTGAATGGGCACCCAAGTAGTTCAGTTTTTCCATAGATTTACATTGGAGGAGCTTGGAGCAGGTGGCTTCATCGATAGCTAGTTATTTTCCTTCTCTTTTGCTATATTATGTGTATATTGTATTAGTTAGGTTGGGACAAGCTGTTATAACAGTCCTAGGGTAGAATTTGTATTAGCATGACTCTAATGTAACATTTTTGAAATGACTTTGTAATATACTATGTTGATTAATATATATTGTTCGGATGCGTTATAAGATTCTATGTTATTTAGTTTTCTCTTCTATCTTTTCTTTCTTGCACCCCAATGACCTGTCTTTTGGACGACTTAATGATCGGCATACGAATACCAAGGATATATTAAGTGTCGTCTTTGGTAGTGAGAAAGGGGGATTGTAACAGCCTGCATATTTTACGATTGTATACTTAAATATTTTATTTAAATATAGCATCATTAGTCGGATTTTTTGTCCGAAATGATACTTTTTGAAAAAAGCCGAATTAGGACTCGAGATCACTTCCATTGCGTCCAAAATGCCGTTTGCAACCTTTTTGAGTATAAACATCGATATGTTTGGAGTTAGCTAGAATTTCGACATTTCCACTTAGGGCTATGGGTTTGGGTTTCAGCCCATTAAACCCAACTTATCAACCCAACTCCACTTCACTTCTCTTCATTCATTCTAAAATTTTCTAACACTTCAAGCTTTATAAAAATGGGGAAAGAGAAAAGAAATTAGAATTCCTAAGCCCTAATCTTCTTTGCAAATTCAAGTTCTAGCTCCAAAATTCAAGAGAAGCTTTGGTAAGCATCCTCTTCTTCTTCTCCTTCTCAATTTCTCTCCAATTTCAAAAATTCCGTATAACCTAATTTAGGAAACATTTGCTTATGGCCTTAGTTTGGAGCTTTTAGAGTTGAGATTGAGGAGTAGTTGATACCTTTGTCTTCAGGCTTCTCCTTCATTCGTTTTTTAGTTAAAGGTGAGATTTTTATCTCACATCTATATCTATATCTATCTTTGTGGTTAGGTATGAATTCCTAACATCTATTCATGATCATTTGCTTTTGACTTGAATTGATATGGTGATTTACTAGTTTTTGGATTTGAAGTCCAATTTTATGAAAATCTTACTACGGATGTTTGGATATGTTGTTTGGGGTGTATCGAAGAGCCTATAAGGCCGAGTTATCGCTTGGCGTAAATCCTTAGTCGCCATTGCTCGCTTGATCGCTCCCGAAATCATTTGGCCATCATGGCCTAGGCAAATTATTGCCTTTACCAGGTGTTCAGACGTCTGGACACTAATGCCAGACGTTTGGTTTTGCCTTTTGGAGAAAATTATACACGGTAGAAAAAAATAAAAAAAGGTCAGAAACCAATCCCAGACGTCTGATTCTTAGATCCAGACATCTGGATAGTTTCAGACTCTGGTTTGCCGAACCAGACGTCTGGTTGGTTTTCTAGAACATTTCCAGAAACCAAAACCAGATGTCTGGATTGACCCCCAGACGTCTGGATTTGTGCATATCTTCCTATTTGCCTAATTTTGAGTAAAAATCCAATGCTAATCGATTTTTGGTCGATCCGACTAGATGTTATCAATATTATCGACTTTGATGACTTCTTTCTTTGGATTTTTGGGAATATCCATTTTGATGGATTTGGTATCGATTTCTTTGGATTTAATTCACGTCTTCGTATGTGAATTTTTGGTGATTGATTGTTTCTACAATGAATTTTGTGACTTGTCACTTTAAAATACTAAGGTTTCTATACTAGTAGTAAATATTCAAACTCTTTCACAAAGATGATTTCAACCCTGTTTTTAATATAAAATTCGTTTATAAAACCGTTTTCCAATCTATTAGTATATACAAACCTTTACTTCATTCGTTTGAGAAATCTAATTAAACGGCTTAGTGAAAAAAGTTGCATGAAACGCTTGCGTTTACATCGTCGATTAATTTTTGAACTTGTTTGATTGAAACTCTTGTGACAATTTGTGAGTGGGAATCTACAATTTGTTCGTAAATATTTAAGTTAAGCCAGTGGTTATGGGACATGAGGCTAAACTCATTTATTTACTAGCTTAGTGTAATCGACACTTCTTGATGATCGATGATGATCATTTTGTGATTTAGACTAGCAATGTGCGATGTTTCTTTGTCTACGAGGGAGACTAAACCCCGTTTCTGTGGAGCTTCGGCTCAAATTGGTGGGGTAGCGACCCATGCTCTTCGGGCCCTTTGTGGAGCCTCGGCTCAAAATTAATGGTTAGCAACCATGGAATAGCGTTCCGTTTTGTGATACACATGTTGGTGAGTTTTCACGCTCCAGTTTTGTGATAGGCCTCCCCTCCTTTTTTTGATTTTTGGATTTCTAACTGATGATTTCTAGAATTTTTGTCTCACCAATTTTAGTGATTTATATTGATGAGTTTTATCAATATTTGTGCATTGGTGAGTTTGTGTTTCAACAACTTTTACGATTGGCATTGAGATGTTTGTCAATATTTGTAACATGGTGAATAAAAATAAAGAACATAATATTCTTTTTGATCTTTGAGAAGATTCTTGTGATATTGAATGATTTTTGGTTGATTTTCAAATGTATACTTCTCACAGTATGGCATTATTATTATCATACGTTTTTGTCATATCTCTTATTTTATCTCTTCTTATCTGATATTTATAGCTAGACTGATCCGTTTATTATTTTTTATTAAATAATACTCGGATCAGACCGAGATATTGCAGGTGTTTCTGCTTGACTCCTTACTTGGGCCATCGACTGACTTTTGCCTAACTACACTAGATTGGTAGTTTTTGTTGTTATACATACGAGATAGAGACTCCTCGATGTATACTTATTCTTTTGTCTAGCACTTGTATCTATTCTTTTGTGATATTGTGGATCTTATTTGACCACTACTCTGATGCACACTTCTATGTGTTATATTCATATCTGTTTCTGCCTTTGTGATATGGATATTTGTGACTGAATTGTGTTTTGCTTATTTCTATATTTGTTTCCGAAGATATTATAGCCACCGTGTAGTACCTTTGAGTTTGTATCGACATGTTGGATTTCCTCTTAAAATGAAATGCATGTTATACTATCTGACACATCGGTACTTGCACAAAGCAATTACACGGATGGTCGCTCCTCAACAGCCTTATTCTTCGCGCTAGTTGACGGCATTACTCCGTAGTGTCCTTGGCTAGCGTGAGTATAGAGGTAGGCGTCACAGCATGGTATCAGAGCCAAACTTCGGAACAATGTAGAATAATCTTGCAATGATCATTGTCCTAAGTCCTTCTTAGGAGTCATGCCATAGGATTTAATTCGAGTCTTCGTACCGTTTTATCCTATTTTCTTTTATGATGTGTTGTTTTATCAATCAAGATTGTTTGATGTTCATTCTGAGAATAACTTATTCTTCTTCTTTCTTTTTTTCTTAAAGAAGAGAAATGGTAAGATCAGGCCGTCCCGGTGCCGGTCAATCAAGTGCTACTCCCCAGGATGGAGTATTAATGTCCGCCCAACAGCTTCTTGATCTTGTAAAGAATGCTCAAGCAGTCGGACCCATTCCAGAGCCTACTCATCAAAAATCCAGATTTGCACGCTTCTGCAATGACTATACCAAATGGGGTGGAATGCCATTCAAGGGTTCCGAGGGCATTATCGAAGTCCAAGCTAGGATTAGAACATCCGATCGCATCTTTTCTCGATTGTAAATTCTTGCTCCCATTGGACCATTTGTTGATTTTATTGAAAAAGACCGAAGACGCGGAAAAATATTATCTAGACGGGTGAATAGTTTGGCCTTGAAACAACAACGATTAATTACTATTGCTATAAAACAAGCTCGTATTTTATCTTTGTTACCTTGTCTTAATAATGAAAAACAGTTTGAGAGAGCTAAGTCGATCCCTAGAACACCTGGTCCCAGAACCCGAAATAAATAGATATACTCTTCCTATTGATTCAAAACTCCAAGCGGAACTCAAGCTCTATTTCAAATGTGTATCCCATTTTTGCGTAGAAAAGTTATGAAAATCCATAAGAAGCAACCGGGCGAATTGTATGCGCCAATTGCCATTTAGCTAATAAGCCTGTGGATATTGAAGTTCCGCAAGCTGTACTTCCTGATACTGTATTTGAAGCAATTGTTCGAATTAGCCATCAAGTCGTAATTCAAAGCACGGTTCAGCAGGCTTGTTGGTAACAAGATTCTCAGGCAGTCAGACACCTTAGATTATCATTGTGTGCCTTCTCCCTTCGCCCGGAAAGGAATAAATAAATTAATCAAATTACGAGAAGCTTCATAAAGTGCTTCCTTAGGGGTTAAACTTCCATTCGTCCATATTTCTAGAAAAAGTATTTCTTGTTTTTCATTTCCATTTCCATAAGAATGAATACTATGATTTGCATTTCGAACAGGCATAGATACAGCATCTATAGGATAACTTCCGTTTTGAGAGTTATTTGTGGAGTTCATACGGTATCCGCGATCTCTATTGATTTGTAATCCAATACGCAAATCAATTGGTTCTGTCAGGTTAGTGGGCTTGTTTGTTCTATTGAAATACTGAATCGAGTGAAGCCGTCTTGCATAACAAGACAAGACTATATGTCGCCAACGCCTAGAAGTACAAGTAGTCGCCCTACCGATCACTCTCAAACTCACTGCTGTTGGATGCTGAGTTGTAGCCTTAAGCCCAATTGCTGCCTCCCAAATGTTTATACCAGGCCGGTTGCTGGTATCCCCAGGGGCAAGACGCTTTTCTTTTCAATGGACAACGAATCTTCTTCTTCTGGTGCGTAGCATATTATCATCAGGTTCTTGATATAGATCAGCCATCTTTACTTCTGAAATTGAATATAATTAGTTCTACCTCGAATTTCGCCAAAAGAGAATTATTTATTTCAATACTCACTCGTTGTTAGTTAACAATTACAATGATTAGATTATATGCTTAATTCTGTCCATCCTCCCTGTCATACTCCTCAGGTCCTTGCCCTAGAATTTACAGCCCCTCAGACCCGACAGTTTCTATGGGGTGTAGGCCTCCCAAAAGGTAACGGAGACGTGCAAAGTTTTCCTCGGGTCGGACGGAGATTGGCCCTCGAGTGCAAAGGCATAAGGGAGCTTGACTGCAAGACCCACCCGTCGAGCAGGGACGAAAGTCGGCCGAAATGTTTTTATGTATTGCTAACGATTTAATAACTATCTTTGTAGCTCTAGAATGTTTCAGTTTATGTTCCTACCTATTATCTGGATATACCAAGAGAGATGTACGGTCTAATGAGGCTACTACGAAATATTTACTCATGGGCGGGGTAAGCTCTTCTATTCTGGTTCATGGTTTCTCTTGGCTATATGGTTCATCTGGGGGGAGATCGAGCTTCAAGAAATACTGGGAGGGGAGCCGGGGAAGGCCGCAATTAATACACTAGCGCAATGAGGGCTTCGCACCTTGCTTTACATAAATTGTGATGAACATACTAAATGACCTTATTCTCCTAAATGCTATCAAATAGAAGAGTTTAGAGTATATTAATTGGATCAATCTTCTTAACTTAATAAGCCAGTATAAACCCAAGCACCGACATCCTTCTTATTCGGGAATTCGGGGGGGCGTCGGTCCGGGAAGGGGAGAGTGGCCGAGAATGAGATGATCTACCTCTGGCCCTTATCTACCAGTTCTCTACCAGCACCTTACTCTAGACCTTGTTTGGTTGTCCATAATAATGCGAAAAGAAGGCTCGGGTCCAAGTTGTTCAAGAATAGTGGCGTTGAGTTTCTTGACCGTTTTCCTTAAGATTAGTTAGTTCTATTTCTCGATGGGGCCGGGAAGGGATATAACTCAGCGGTAGAGTGTCACCTTGACGTGGTGGAAATCATCAGTTCGAGCCTGATTATCCCTAAACCCAATAGGAGTTTTTCTATTTTGACTTGCTCCCCGCAGCGACCGAACGAGAATGGATAAGAGGCTTGTGGGATTGACGTGATACGGTAGGGATGGCTATATTGCTAGGAGCGAACTCCAGGCTAATATTTGAAATTTAGATTCCATGACTTATTCCCCTTACTACTACTGTTCCTTATTTCTTTAGTTATGGAGTTGACGGTTTTGCGAAAGCCTGACGGAGCAATGCCGTATGGCCAAGAGAAATGAGGTTCGGAACGAGCATAGAATTAAATAACCACTTAAAGTCAAGGTTTCAAGGAATTTATTTACAAAGGGGTAGGCGGACGGCCCTCTTATTCCCACCCTTTACGGATAAGAAGATTAGACGAAGATGAAGCTGGTTGATGCAAATAAACGAATTTTTGTTCGACAAAAAAACAAAAAACTGGGCCGAACTTCTAAAAAGCTAAATCAATCGGTGACAGAGTTGCTACAATTGCTTCAGGGGGAGCGGCTGTAGAGCGCTTTCTTATGACAAGAAATACGATTGTAAAGAAAAGTCTTTTTTTCCCAGTCTTGCATACCAATGCATGTAAAAAATGAAAGATAATGAATGCCCGATTTCATTTTATTTTATATCGCTAGAATTTCTCGGCTCCCTAACCCATCTTTCGTAATATCGTCTATCTTTCCTCTTAGAACTCTAGTCATATATACATATGGATTTCTTATTTCTATCTATGAGTGACATTACTTCTTCGGTCCGAACCAAGGATGAGATATCTTCCAAGCACTTAGGGTCCTTACTAGGAATTGGGTTCTCCCGCTGTGAAAGAAGTAGGCTGCATGGAAATCCATCAGAAAAGAAAATATACGCATATCCAAATTGAAAAATGCCACTCGACATCGGAAGTGGCCCAAACCGAGGCTGTGACACTTCCTGTTGAGTACACAATTAAGACTTTAAGTTCATTTACACAGTACGAGAAAGACAATTATAAAGATTGTAAAAAATAAAACTTTGTCATTCTTTGACAAAAAGTCTACCCAGTACGCTACAGTTTCGAACATCTTTTTTCTCACTGCGTTCTAGCTACAGTTCTTGTATATTTTTCGATGAACTATTACTTTGCTTACTTTTTCTTTGCTTAGTGTTGGCGGCGGAGGAAGACTCGGCATTCAGGCGAGACGGCCCATGGATTCCTACTTCCTGGGAATATTGGCTAGCCGAGATGAAGCCACCAGTATTACGATTTCGCCAAGAAGAAGTGGACGATAGAACTAGAGTAGAGTCTGATGGTTCTTTTCGATGAGAATATCTCTTTAGCACATGGAAACCTTGGATGTAGCGTAGCTTGGTAGCACGTTTGTTTCACATAAAATCTAATTAAATTGTAGAAATTCCATGCCGATTTATTCAATGCGGGAATCCGACCTGCTATTAATGTTGGCATTTCTGTTTCCAGAGTGGGATACGCAGCTCAAATTAAAGCCATGGGAATGCATGCTACGAAAGCCAGGGTCGAGTCTGATGCATCAACCTACTCCATATCCTTGTACGAGTCCACAATCACTACATGAGATGAACCTGGGTTTGGTGAATGCAAGTTGGCGTGTAATAGGACTCCCAGTTACTACGCGCGAAGCCCAATTAATATACTGCTTCGGTCAACCTTATTGATCTTCATCGAGTCCAAGTGGCTTCTAGCATGCTCCAAGAAACAGCATTAGATTGGCATGAGCTTCTAATTTCTAAAATAGTTGAAGCAGGTCTTACTTGGGAGCAATTCCGGGAAAGATTCGAACCAAAGTTTGTGCGGGAAGCTGAAAAAGTGACTTTGGCCCGTCGTTTTATTGACCTTGTTCAAGGTGAATCTTCTGTGGCAGATTATGTCGCATCTTTTGAATCCCTCTCTAAATATGGGGTCGAGTACATTAATACCCCATTGAAGAAAAATCAGAGATTTTTCTGTGGCTTGAATAAGAATCTCAAAAAGCCATTACTTCTGAAATTGGAAGTTACTTTCGATCAGCTTGTTGATATCGCTCTTCGACTTGAAGAGGCGGATAAAGAGAGTGATGTTGAAGTTGGGAGTGCCAAACCGAACTTCAACAACAACAAGAAGCGGCTTAATAATTTCAAAGGTCCTTATCCCAACAAGAAAGGGAAACAAGCAACTCCGGTATCCAAGACTTCTACCTCTAGTGGTGGCCAATGCTATAATTGCGGTTCTAAGGACCATTATGCAAATAAGTATTCAAAGCCCCTTGCTTGTCGCTATTGCAAAAGTTCGGGTCATTATATATCTGCATGTCCCAAACTTCAAAGCAAGAAGGAGAGAAAGCTGAATGTTGTGCAAGCCTCTAGTAACACTTCTCGTGGTCAAGGTATTTCTCATTCTATCCTTGATGGCATTATTATGTTTCGTGACCAACCTATTCGAGTTCTTTTTGATAAGGGTTCATCCCATTCTTTTATATCAAAAGAACTTATTGATACTTTTTCTTTGAGTGTTATTGCTTTAATGACTTCTTTGAGAATTGCGAATCCAGTTGGTGGATCCGCAACACTCAGTTTGCTTTGTAAAGACGTCGAGATTATTTTGTGTGATTTTTCTTTCCAAGCCGATTTGTATGTCATGCGTTACTTAGGCTTCGGAATGATTTTGGGAATGGATTGGCTTAACCGATATAAAGGCCTATATCATATGTCCTGAGCGGACTATTCATCTTCGACATTCTCAATCTGTTAAGCAGATTTCTATTATTCTTAAAGATTCGGATTCAAATTTGACAGCATCTTTATATTCTTTAAATCCTCATGATTACGATAATGATGATGAGGAAGATGTCATTTCTCGTATTCACGTTATTCGTGAATTTTCCGACATATTTGAGCATGTTTTAGGATTACCACCTAAGCAAGCAATTGAGTTCAGAATTAATCTAATCCATGGAGCTCTACCTATTAATCGTCCTCCTTATCGTATGTCCAATAAGAAAAATTAGGATATGGGTAAACAATTATCCAAATTGAAGACGAAGCAATTTATTCGCTCTAGTTCCACTCCTTCAGGAGCTTTAGCTATTTTTGTGAAGAAATCTGCTGGTACAATTAGGCTTTGTGTTGACTACCGCAAGCTTAATGATCTTACCATCAATAATAAATATCATTTACCTCGGACTGAAGATCTATTCGATCAACTTAGTGGTGCTAGAGTCTTTTCACAGTTAGACTTAGCAACTGTTTTCATCAGCTTCGTATTGCAGAGGATAGCATTCCTTTGACATCATTCCGTACTCGTTATGGATTGTACGAATGGCTTATTATGCCATTTGGTTTAACGAATGTTTCGGCTTATTTCGTTGACCTTATGAATCGAGTTTTCAAAGACTTCCTTGATCGGTTTGTTCTCATCTTTATAGATGATATTCTTGTTTATTCTAAAACTGAGAAAGAGCATGAAAAGCATCTTCGGATTATGTTGGAAACTCTTAGGAGCAATCAATTGAAAGCAACATTTTCTAATTGCCACTTTTGGCAATCTCTTGTGAAATTTCTTGGTCATATCATTTCTGAATCCGAAATTTCCATGGATCCTTCAAAGATTGAAGTGATTCAAGATTGGAAGAGACCGGAGAGTGTGACGGAAATTCGTAGCTTTCTTGGATTGGCAGGTTATTACCGTCGGTTCATGAAAGACTTTTCTAAAATTTTTGTGCCTCTTACTAGTTTGACAAAGAAGGGAGTTAAATACATTTGGTTAGACAAATGTGAAGCTTCTTTTTAGAAATTAAAGGAACTCCTTTCCGATGCTCCTACTCTTGTGATTCCCGAAGGGAACCAAGATTTTGTTGTTTATACCGACGCTAGTCGTGTTGGTTTGGGTGTCGTTCTCATGCAAAGGGAACGAGTTGTTGCTTATGCTTCTAGGCAATTAAAGCCTGCCGAGATTAGATATGCTACTCATGATTTAGAGCTCGCGGCTATTGTCTTCGTCCTTAGAATTTGGTGTCATTATCTTTTGGGGAAAAAATTGTTCTCTACACCGATCATAAATCTTTGAAGTATTTATTTTCTCAAAAGGAACTTAATTTGCGTCAACAAAGTTGGCTCGAGTTTCTTGCATCTTATAGCCTTGATATTCTTTATACTTCCGGAAAGGGAAATCGTGTTACCGATGCCTTTAGTCGTAAGCAACAAGCGGTTGTTTCCATGATGATATCTGAATGGAATGATCTTGAGACTTTATCCACTTGTGAGATTCGAGATCGTGAATCCGATTTATGTTCATCTCTTGTTCTATGTAGCCTTGAGGCTCATCCCTCTCTTTTAGACCGCATCCTTGAAGCTCAAAAGCTAGATCCCAAATTGGCTCTTCTTAGCCAAAATTTTAGGGATAAAATTAATATTGAAGGTTTGAAAGACTTCGATATTGATGCTCATGGCGGCATTCGAAAATTTGATAGACTTATCATGCCAAATATTAGTGGTCTTCGTAAAGACATTTTAGAAGATTCTTATCGTTCTAAGTTTACCATTCATCCCGGTTGTAGTAAAATATACACGAATATGAAGCAACTTTATTATTGGGATGGAATGAAATCCGATATTGCTAATTTTATTAAGCGTTGCATGACTTGCCAACTTGTTAAGGCTGAGCATCAAAGGCCCGGCGGGCTATTGTAACCTTTGGACATTCCAATTTGGAAGTGGGACCAAATTTCCATGGATTTTATTGACGGCCTTCCCCGTTCTCGTTCGGGTCATGATAGCCTATGGGTGATAGTTGATAGACTTACAAAATCCGCCCATTTTATTCCCGTTCGGTCCAATCGGACCGTACCTCTTTTGGCCAAACTCTTTATTAAAGAAATTGTTAAATTGCATGGAGTCCCTACTTGTATTGTTAGCGATCGTGATCCATTGTTTACTAGTGGATTTTGGAAGAGTCTTCAAAAAGCTTTGGGAACGAAGCTTAATTTTAGCACCGCTTATCACCCTCAGTCCGATGGACAAACCAAGCGTGTGAATCAAACTCTTGAAGATCTTCTTCGTGCATGTGTTCTTGATTTTGGTGGAAGTTGGGAAGATCACATTTCTCTTGTTGAGTTTTCCTATAATAATAGCTTCCAATCTAGTATTGGTATGGAACCTTTTGAAGCACTCTATGGAAGGCCATGCCGATCTCCTTCTTGTTGGCTTGAGGCCGGTGAGAAGCTGGTTTTAAGTCTAGACTTTATTCGTGATTCCACAGAAAAGATTGACCTTATACGTCATAGCATGAAAGAAGCTCAAAGTATACAAAAATCCTATGCCGATAACCGAAGAAGGAAATTAGAATTTTCTGTGGGAGATTTGGTGTATATTCGTGTTTTACCTATGAAGGGTGTTGTGCATTTCAGTCGATCGGGAAAATTAGCACCTCGACATATTGGTCCATTTCCCATCACCGAACGTGTTGATTCCATGGCTTATCGCCTTTTATTACCAGCTCAGTTTTCTGCTATTCATGACGTGTTTCACGTTTTTCAATTACGGAAATGCCTTCGAGATTCCTATTCTATTCTTGAGCCCGGTGTTGTGGAAGAAAATTGAAGTTTGCCTAATTTGACTTATAAGCAACATCCTATTCGTATAATTGCTTTGAAGGTTAACCGCCTACGAAATAAAGATGTCCCTCTTGTGAAAGTTCAATGGCCCTCAAATCCTAAGGATTGTTCTTGGGAATCTAGAGAATTTATCAAGCGAACACATCTGGACTTACTCTCTCGTGCTCTTTCAGGTGAACTTTTTATTTCAAATTTCTTTTGTGTTGATATGCTTTTATGATTGTTACTTTTATTTTTCTTCTTAAATATTCGGAGGACGCAATTTTTTTAAGGAGGGGAGTCTGTAACAACCCGCATATTTTACGATTGTATATTTAAATATTTTATTTAAATATAGCATCGTTAGTCGGGTTTTTTGTCTGAAATGCTACTTTTTGCAAACAGCCGAATTGGAACTCGGGACCACTTCCATTGAGTCCAAAATGCCGTCTGCGAACTTTTTGAGTATAAACATCGATATGTTTGGAGTTAGCTAGAATTTCGACATTTTCACTTAGGGCTTTGGGTTTGGGTTTCAGCCCATTAAACCCAACTTATCAACACAACTCCACTTCACTTCTCTACATTCATTCTAAAATTTCCTAACACTTCAAGCTTTAGAAAAATGGGGGAAGAGAAAAGAAATTAGAATTCCTAAGCCCTAATCTTCTTTGCAAATTCAAGTTCTAGCTCCAAAATTCAAGAGAAGCTTTGGTAAGCATCCTCTTCTTCTTCTCCTTCTCAATCTCTCTCCAATTTCAGAAATTTCCTATAACCTAATTTAGGAAATATTTGCTTATGACCTTAGTTTGGAGCTTTTAGAGTTGAGATTGAGGAGTAGTTGATCATTCTTTGTCTTCAAGCTTCTCCTTCATTTATTTTTGAGTTAAAGGTGAGATTTTTATCTCACGTCTATGTCTATATCTATCGTTATGTATGAATTCCTAATATCTATTCATGATCATTTGCTTTTGATTTGAATTGATATGGTGATTTACTAGTTTTTGGATTTGAAGTCCAATTTTATGAAAATCCTACTAAGGATATTTGGATATGTTGTTTAGGGTGTATCGAAGAGCCTATAAGGCCGGATTGTCGCTTGGCGTAAATCCTTAGTCGCCATTGCTCGCTCGATCGCTCCCGAAATCATTTTGGCCATCATGGCCTAGGCAAATTGTTGCCCTTACCAGGTGTTCAAACGTCTAGATACCAATGCTAGACGTCTGGTTTTACCTCCTAGAGAAAATTACACATGGTAGATAAAAATAAGAAAGGTCAAAAACCAATCCCAGACATATGATTCTTAAATCCAGACGTCTGGATTGTTTCATACGTCTTGTTTGCCGAACCAGACGTCTGGTTTGCCGAACCAGACGTCTGGTTGGTTTTCTGGAACATTTACAAAAACCAAAACCAGACGTCTGGATTGACCTCCAGACGTCTGGATTGACCCCCAGACATCTGGATTGACCCCCAGACGTCTGGATCTGTGCATATCTGCCTATTTGCCTAATTTTGATTAAAACTCCAATGTTAATCGAATTTTGGTCAATCCGACTAGATGTTATCACTATTATCAACTTTGATGACTTCTTTCTTTGGATTTTTGGAAATATCCATTTTGATGGATTTGGTATCAATTTCTTTGGATTTAATTCACGTCTTCGTATGTGAATTTTTGGTGGTTAATTGTTTCTACAATCATTTCTGTGACTTGTCACTTTAAAATACTAAGGTTTCTATACTAGTAGTAAATATTCAAACTCTTTCACAGAGATGATTTCAACCCTATTTTTAATACAAAGTTCGTTTATAAAACCGTTTTCCAATCTATTAGTATATACAAACCTTTACTTCATTCGTTTGAGAAATCTAACTAAACGTCTTAGTAAAACAAGTGGTATGAAACGCTTGTGTTTACTTCGTCGGTTATTTTTGGACTTGTTTGATTGAAACTCTTGTGACAATTTGTGAGTGGGTATCTATAATTTGTTCGTAAATATTTAAGTTAAGCCAGTGGTTATGGGACATGAGGCTAAACTCATTTATTTACTAGCTTAGTGTAATCGACACTTCTTGATGATCGATGATGATCATTTTATGATTTAGACTAGCAATGTGCGATGTCTCTTTGTTTGCGAGGGAGACTAAACCCCGTTTCTGTGGATCTTCGGCTCAAATTGGTGGGGTAGCAACCCATGGTCCTTGGGCCGTTTGTGGAGCCTCGGCTCAAAATTAATGGTTAGCAACCATGGAATAGCATTCCGTTTTGTGATACACATGTTGGTGAGTTTTCACGCTCCCGTTTTATGATAGGCCTCCCCTCCTTTTTTTGATTTCTGGATTTCTAATTGATGATTTCTAGAATTTGTGTCTCACCAATTTTAGTGATTTATATTGATGAGTTTTATCAATATTTATGCATTGGTGAGTTTGTGTTTCAACAACTTTTACGATTGGCATTGAGATGTTTGTCAATATTTGTGACATGGTGAATAAAAATAAAGAACATAATATTCTTTTTGATCTTTGAGAAGATTCTTGTGATATTGAATGATTTTTGGTTGATAGAGATGGGGCGTCATAGAGATTGTTACATTTGGTATCAGAGCTTAGGTTGAGCGAACACCTAGGCTTTGGTGGGGTAAACTCATTATAGATAGGGTCAGTGTTGTCCTAGAATGAGTCTAAGTGTAATATACATATGAGCGTGTGTTTGTTAGTGAATAAAAAATGTTTTATATTGTGTTGTTTGACCTGTTGAGTGGCTTAAGAATTCTGGTCGATGCGCCTGATCAACGTTATCGATAGGGATTTCCTAAACACTTAAATGAGTTAAATTGGCACAATATTATTTTGAATTTAGTAAATGAAATAATTTTACCTAGGAATATAATTTCTATATATATAGGAAAGGGTGATTTTCAAAATCTATGTAATTATCTATGAGGAGAGTGGGTTAGGAGTTAATAATATTTAAATTATTAGCATTTAAGGTTTAAGTATTCATGCTCGTCCAGTTTTGAGCATTGACTATCTTCAGATTTAGTTGTTGGTTTCCTTTTTCCGTCATGAGTTGGGTAGATAGAATTTGTAAGAACGTTGAATTGAACAACTTGTGAATTAAGTTTCATAATTTGACTATAAGGTGTTCGATGATATATAGGATTAAAAATTGAATTTTAATAAAGGTGTTTATTAAAAAAATCTTCATATAGTTTTGCAAGATGAATTAAGAGAGATGATTTTACAAATCAGAACTATTAAATGTGTTTGAAAAATGAAAAGAGGTCTGAGAATGTTAAGTCCTGGTGGCTTTGATAAATACCAATTGATTTTGGAAAATAGTAGTAATCTTTCTTAAGGATATTTTAAGATATGGATGTTTTAAAATAAAGTTTGAGAGTAAGGTTTTCTTTGGACAGTTCGAGAATAAGTCTTGATCTATTTTATTCTCGATCTATTTTGTGATAATCAGAATAATCTTCTAAGCGATAATCGAATGTTTGCTTAGGCAGATATGATCATGCACTTAGTAAATTATCCTTTTTGTCATTATACAATTGGGACGAGTTCAAATCCGAACGAATCCAAAGCAAGTGGATGATTTTGTCAAAAAATATTTATCTATAAATAGTATTATTTCAAGAAGAAATTTGGGAAAAAAGAAATATTTTTATTATGTGGTTCGAGTGTCTTGGAAGTGACTAAAAATGGGTAAGAGATGTATCCGGATGGCATAAACTTCTCTTGAGTATTGCCTTTATTAGTAAAGGGGTATATGGTACTATTTGGTAGCACCTAGTTCCTTTATATCATTTTGAAGTTACTCGGGCTATATGTATGTCTCTAAAAGGTTTTTGAAATAAAATCTGGGTATTGTTTTCTAGGATCCCTTAAGTTTTCAAAATAAAAGGATATTTTGAAGGTGGATTAAGAAATGAAGTTTTAATTAGGTTAAATTTAATAAAAGGATTAATAAACTATGTTTATTTAAAACGTGTCTTTCGATTTTAACATCCAGGACATGTAGAATTATTTGATGTTATTAGCCGGCTAATAGACATTTTTACCTTAGTAATGTCTAATAAAAAGTAGAATCTAGTATGTAGTTTAGATACCAGCATCCTACTCTCCGTAGCTACTTACCCAACCAATTATGGTAAAGAGGTTGATTTGGTTGACTTAGTTTCAAGACCCAAATTATTTTTGGCCTATATCTAATTGTTAAAATTAAATAGAATTAAAAGTCGTATGTTTGTATATACTTTTATGACGCAGAAGAGTATTATATAAGTTAATAAAAAATGATTTTATGAAGCATGGTGGGACAGTAGAAAGTAGTTATATAGTAAGAATCGTTAAATCGGTATGTAGGTAAGGTTATTTCTCATTTTCACATAGTTCTTGTGATATCCCAGAATTTTTGGCAATATCAATTTAATAATTTGTATTAAGATTAAATTGATTTGATAATATTGTTAATAATAAATTTGAATTGATTTAACGATCTTCTTTAATAAATATTTAAATGGATGATTTTATCTTTTAGAAACTAATTAAATTGTTTTCTATTTATAATGTATATATATTTGTATATATTGTAAATAGATAAGCTTTGTTTTAAATTTAATAAATAAGGGCATGTTTTCTAATTTTAATATTAAGCTTTAATCATATGGCTTTAAAATACTCAAGATAAAAGTTTAATTTGTTTAGAATGATTTTAACTTAAGTTTAAATTTAAACAAAAAGGTTTGTTTTGTTTTTTTAAATATAGCTTGATAAACTAAGTGATTTATTAATCAAGGGATGGTTCTTTTATAAATTATTTTAATTTAATAATGAGTTATTTTTAGATAATATTAATAATGTAATGTCTTTACAAATGGATTTTAGATATAAATATAAATTGTTATTTCAAATTTATTTATATATTTGAGTACTTTGAAAAGAAAACTATGGATTGGAAATTTTAAATAAAGTCTTTCAAAAATGGATAAAATAAATCTTGTAAATATTTAAACATAAGTATGAATCAGTTATATGGTTATAAACATAAGTATAAATACATAAATAAGAGACTATGATATTAACATAAGTATAAGAATAAATAATAAGAAAATGAAGTATTTGATAGTTTAAGTTTAAAATATAAAACAGAATTAAAACAAGCAATAGAACTAAATACATAAGTTAAAAATTTATAACAAATAACTAAAACAACTACATATATGTACTTAGGGGATAAGAGCATAGGCAGGCAAGTAAAATATGCCTGTAAAATAAATATGTAGAACAAAGAGTAAAAGAAAATATTATATACATGAAGTATAAAAGCAAGCCAGGCAAAATATGTAACCTGTAGAGTAGTATGCAAGGCAAGAATGAAACAAAGTAAGAAATAAGACAGAAGAAAATATCTATGTATACAAATAAGATAAGTATGAGACATAAAGTACTCATGCATTTAATGCTAGCACAAACAAAGTCAATTCGAATTTTTCAAAAATCATTTCAGCCTCCAAAATAAGAATCTTGCCTGATAAGATAAAAAAAAGACAAAGAAAAAAATCCCTGAACAAAACTAAAATGCCTATACCAGTAAACACCTACCTTTTACAAATCTTTTCTTCTATATACACATCTTCTTATTTCAGTTCGTTCTCAAAACAATTGCAAACCAGAAATGAATTAAAGCCCGCAATTTTTCTTTCAAAAGTTCAACTAAGATAACCGGTAAGACAAAGCCTATTATATTTTATCTTCAACTTGGAAATCAAGCATCTCCCCAACAACAATTGGCTTCAAAGTTAAAAGGATTTTTAGTGCAAATTTTCAAGTTTCAGAGCATTTCAATTTTAAGAAATCAAGTCTTAAAAATATCTCAATAATTCAAGCTCTCAAAAACATTTGCAAGTTCCAGGATCAACATCCAAAATCTGCTCTCTATTTATTTTCAGGTGAGTAACATCATAATTTAAATGGTTTAAACATGGTGTTCGGTTGCATGCTTATCTTTGAAATTTAGTTGTTTATGGGTATATTTTTAAAGTATATCTCTGTGTATATGTATGAAAATATTTGTGAGCATTCTGTGTATCTCTCTGATTTCAGTTCCAGACCCAAATTCTCATCAAAATTCAATTGCTCTTGATCCCAACTTAGTTGAGGCATAAGTCTTGAACAAAGTTTGTTTGTTAGATCATAGGTTTTAGTTTAAAAACTTGTTTAAGTTAAATAACTTAGTATTGTTTCTGGAAATATAAAATGCAGTGAAATCTTAAATTAAGTCAAAAATAATTTGTCATGGATTATAAATTCCGGTTTATGAATCAAATACTAAAACCAAAATTTAATTTTTAAAAATACAATGGAATTTTTTAGTAAAGGGGTTTGTGTGTATTTCTGGTTTAACCAGAAATCAGAATTTTTGAGATTTCTGATGATCTCTGAAATTTGGGAGGTCGTGAATCATTCTGGAGGTAGATGAATGATCGGTGAGTGGAGGAAAATTTTCAGTTTGGTGTTCAGATCACTGTGATGATGATGGTGAATGATTTCTGTTCTTAACCCTAGTTTTTACTATGCTTGGTGTATCGATCACCACGGCATGCGTAGTTGATCGAGTGCTTCAAGTTTTTGAGGGATGGAAGCTTGGTCGTAGACGAGGAGTTGGCCGGAGTTTGAGATTGTTCTGGTGGTCGGAGGGTTGGGGACGGCGCGTTGACAGGTTTTGGGTGAGTTCCTGTTGATGGGTTCCAGGTTTAATCTGAACTCGAATTCAAATTCGAGTTGAGTTAGAGACAATCGGGTGATCGGGTTAGAGTTTGGGGATGTTCGTCGATAAGGAAAGATCGTCGAACTTGATCGGATTCGATCAAGATCACTGTGCATGTGCACGGTGTTCATTGGTGGATGCAGTGGGATTTTGGTTTGGGCAGGAAATGGGACTCGAGTGTTTACTAGAGTTGTTGAGAGGTTTTACTCGAGTACGTTCGAATTTGACTCGAAATAAAATGTAAGGGTCTCGGGTAAGTTAGTTACGGGTTTTAAAACCTGTAAGTTTTAAAATCTTTAAACCTAGTTTTTAAAATGTGAAATAGATATTTAAACCTAAGTTTAAATCTGGATTCAAATTTGAATCTCGATTTTTAAATAAAATAAAGTTTTTAAATTTAAATTATTTGTAACAACTTTAAAAAGGTTTAAATAGTTTGAATTTAAAAGTAAAGCTTTAAATAAAATAGAGATTTAAGTTTAAATCTGGATTCAAATATAAATTTGAATCATAATTTTGAAATAAAAGAAGATTTTAAATTATTTTAAACAGTTTGAATGATAAAGTAAAATTTTAAATTGATTTGAATTCAAAATGGAATTGTGTTTTAAATTCTTTTAATCTTCTATTATAAGATAAATAATTCTTTAACTTATGAAATTAAAAGGGTTTTGAAATTGTTTTCAACTTGTTAAAGTTAATTTGTTTTCGTTTTAAATCTTAAATTTAAAATGAAATTTTAAAAGTAAAGTTTGAAATTAAATTGTTTTTAAATACCTTGTTAATGATAATTTGATCATTAATAAGAAAAATGTTTTTATAATTGAAGATTCAATGATTTGTAATTATTAAGTTAATTAAAGTGAATAATTAATGATTTGGATTAATTAGTTTAGTAATTAAGAGTTTAAAATTATTTAATTAAGGTTTAAGCTAATTAATTTAGGATAAATTAATTGGTAATTAAGGATCATTAATTAAATAAGATTGAATTTATATTAATGATTAGTAATTAATTAATAAATTAATTAAGGATAAATTAAGTTACAATTAACACTTAATTAATTAAATAATTATGGATTAATTAATGAGTTATTAAAGACTAATTAATTGGTCATTAATAATGATTAATCTAAGTTAATTACTGAAGAAAGTAATTAAAAGAATTGTTTGTAGTTAATGAAGGTCATTAACTAGGATTGTTAAATAATGAATTAACATGATTAGATTAATTAATTTAAGATTAAATTGTGAATTGTTAAGTATAATCACTTAATGGAAGTAATTAAGGAATTAATTACTCATTGTTATTAATTAAGTTTAATATGAATTGTTTAAGTTAATTAATTAAGTTTAGTTAATTTAAATAACCATTTGATGATGTGATAAGTATAATTACTTAGGGAAGTAATTAATGGTAATTATTGGATGTAATTAACTGGGGATGATTTAATAATGAAAGTAATTTGAGTATAATTACTTTGTGGAATTAATCAAGGGATTAATTTAAAGAAAATTAATTAAAGAGTAATTAATTTATTTGATGGAGTAATTAAGGGTAGTTAATTACTGAATGGTATTAATCAGGGGCGATTAATAAATGTGTTTTAATTGAAGATTAGTTACTTAGGGTAATTAATTTAAATTTGATAATTAATTAAAATATAATTAGCAATCATTAATAAATATAATTTAATGATGTAATTAAGGGCTGATCAATTAAGATTAATTAATCAATAATAAGTGATTAAAGAGTAATTAATTAGTGTAATTAAAGATTAATGTGACTAATTATAGTTAATTAATGAAGTAATTAAAGGTTAATTACTGTGTTGGGTTAAGGATAATTAATTTGTGAAAATAATTAAAGGAAAATTACTTGAATACAATTAAAAGTTAATTAATCAGTGGTGATTAATTAAAATGAATAATCAATGAATGATTTATTAACTAATTGGTAATTGATTAATAGTTATATAAGCAAGTTTAACAATGGTGAAGTAATTAATTTAATTTACCTTAAAAAAATCAGAGATGAAGTAATTAATTTAATTCGTTTTAAATTAATTATAGCTGATGTGATTGCTTATGTATGGATGGATGATATTGTTTACCTTGAATGGTTTGAGATCTCAGATATGAGATAAATGATGCTGAGTGAAATGTATGCTTTGATTTAAGTATGATGATAATATGGATTATCTGTTGTGATGATAATATGGATTATCTGTTTATGATGATAATGTTGATTATCTATTGTGATATTGTGAATTATCTATCTGTGTGTATGGATAATTGAATTTGAATTATTTTAAACTTTAAAACAACTTGGCCTTAAAAGATGGCGTTTTGGATTTCGATGAGACCGGGATCGGGTTTCATATTTGGATATCCGAAAACCACATCGATCCAAATTAAACGTTAGGTCGTGAATTCTCAAGTGAAGATTCAGAGTGCAAGGGTTATCGTCGTTAACTCTGAGGGTGATTCCAAATGAGTGTAGCGAGATAATGCCTTCAGTTTCATTCGAACCCGGAACGAACTTGTATGGATTGAATGCTTTCAGAACATCGTCAGGTGGGCGATGAGCATTCTAAGAGATGTGTTCTCTAAAGGTAATCGCAGCCTCAAGCCTCATCAACCGGGAATGGCTAAAACAAGGGAGGTGCGGCAAGGTTAGGTGGGTCATGCTCAAGCAGGATGAGATATACCTCTGTCTAGAGGTCCCTTTTATTTCGGCTATGTGGGCAGTTTTAAGCTCCAACTGCCGGGATTATCTTGTTCGGGACTGTTCAGTAAGGAAAGGTTCCGGCCTTGTGTTGCAGGGGGTCGGGAGTGATCCTCGGTACGGTTATCTAGGCCACGTACTGTGATGGGTGGTACCCCAGTAGCCCTGCCATTGATGGAAACCCATTTTTCCTACGAGACCCTACGGTTTTGATTTGTATTACCCACGTTTGTGGCTAGTGGATGGAATTTAATAGATGTAACAATTTCGGCTATTTTCTATTAACTTGAAAACCATAGAACCTATTATAATATCACTGAATTTCCTATAAATTGATTTGGTTAGCGTAAGGTAAAAACTTACCTGTGTTTATGTGTGGAAAGTCTTACGTGATACCTTTATTTTCAAATGTTTTTAAGTTAAGCAACTTTAACCTGTTACTCAAACCAGACCCATGTCTAACCCGGAGTTTGTTTTTGTTTTTCATAAACTCTCAGGTACTCAAATTTTTATGAGTAGCCAAGGGATTCAGGTTAGCTTTGACAAATTATGGAGGAGCAATGGAGCAGGAGGCTTCTGCGTTGTAGATATATATAGTGTTCCGCTGTGTTGGTATCTCTGTGTTGTATTGTGTATTGAATTGTATAACTAGACGGGTGTTTATAACTGTCTAGTATGTGATGTATTAACCGTGTAACTCTGATTGATGTTGAATATTATGTAATACTTATGTGATTAATATAATTTATTCGTTCCGCTGTTGAGATTCTGATGTTGTTTCTTCTTTCTTCTCTATCTTTTCCCTTTTCTGTCCCATTCTTTCTTCAAGATGATACGACTTTATGTGGTTAGAAAGCCGGGTCATCACAGTTCTCAATCCTAGATTCGAGTATATGACTGGAAGTGTTTTACACCATTCTGAATAAGGATTTATCACTCAATTTTTGACGGTGAATGTTGGTGAGGGTTATTATGTGGAACCAAAATTGTCTATTATAGATTATGGCTATGCAAGGAGAACAAGGATTTCTAATCAAGAGGTCCGATCAACGTCCACACTAGGAAGTCAGTTGAGCGATAATAGTTCGAAAGTGAAATTATGTGTTTGAGTGAATGATAAAATCAGATTTTACATAGAAATGATCTATGTACATCATATGAACTGATGAATAGTTTAAGTATTTCCGGGAATTTGGGTTGTGCTACGATTTCGGGGACAAATTCTTTTAAGAGGGAAAGAGTGCAATGACCTAGAATTTTACCACATTGATTTGCGAATATTTAATAAATTTAAAAATATTTAAATAATAGGTTTTATAATTAAAATATAACTCTTTTTAATAATAACAAATGATGATAAAATAAATCTGTAATGACCCAAGAGTTTACCACTTTGGAATAGGCTATTTAAATATATTATATAATCAATAAATGGATTTTTATTAGCAAATAAAGCTATTTTAATTATTTAATAATAATGATAAAATAGTTTTCACATTTTGTCTACTAAAATAGATAGTTCAAATAAAAAATGTGACCGAAGAAGTTTTCTGAAATTTCGACTTTACGACATTCGGAAGTCGTTGGGAATATTGTGCACACTTGGTGCAACATGCACACATTTATACATGTTAGGATTAGTATTAATTAAGCATGCTTATGTATATTAAATTATATATATTTATACATAAGCATGGATGTGACAAATCATGTTATAAAAGGCATATATGTACATATAAACACACTTATATAAATCATCTCCATTTACTTAGTACTCACACATGGAAGCTCTAGCATGATTCAAGGCATAAGAGGGGGTAGGTAAAATGTGTGCAAGTGATGGGAGGAAGGTATGGAGTGCACGCATGTGTATATATTTAATTATAATTACTTTATATTTTAAAAATATATTACAAAGCCTACTCCTTCCATTTCATAATTTTCATTTTACAATCCTCTTCTCCACTTTCAGATCCTTGATAGCCTGAAAATATATATCCATGTCTTCTCTTCATCAATTTTAATGCAAGAAAATCACTTCTTTTTACTCAAAATTTCCTCTTTAGTCCCCTAAACCACTCTTACATATACCACAACTTCTTCTCTTCCAAGTTGCAAGCCTATCCACTCTAAAACATCCATGGTCGAGTCCAAATTGTCCAAGGCCAAGCCCATTTTGGGTGTGTAGGAAACCAAAGAGTTCATTTTTGCAAAGTACCAGCTTGTATTTAAGTTCGGTAGAAGTTTGCCTTGATTTAGTGAAAGTTTGGTGAGTAAAGTCCACGTTTTTAAAACCCAAGTTACAAAATTTTTAAGGCTGTAAATTTTATGAGTTAAAATGTTACTTATGTATGTGGTAATGTTATATACTGTGTATGCATACATATATGTTGTTTTGGTGTTGATTGCTTATGCCGAAATTTGAGTAGGCGATAAAAATTATAACTTGAATATTAGAAAAATTAGTACTGTGAATTAATACTTTGTTTATAATGGTGCTATAATGTTATGATGCGATATTATATTGGAATGCTATATTTTTTGTATGTGGATTCATGACACATAGGTAGCAATTTGCTAACCAAAAGCAATGTGGAAATCCCCTTTTGGTCGAAAGTTTGACTTTTTGTTTCAAAGCGAAAAGTTTTCAAGTTCAAAACTTTGATTTTGTTTTCAAAGTTTATTTTCATGTTTTAAAGAAGTCCAGAGTTCAAAGTTGAAGTTTTAAAAGTTATAAAATCAAAATTTCAGGTTTTGAAAAATTACGGGTCCGTATAGCGATAGTCGTTATACGCGCAGTTCAGAAAATCTAACTATTTTTTAATCCAAACTTGTTTACACATAGAAGTCTTTTTGAAAATATTTTCTAACTTTAATTAAGTAATTAGAGAAAAATTATTTAATTATTATTTAATTGATTTATTAATTAATAAAGATAATTAGCACTTAATCATTCGTTAATAATGGTTTTTAAACTTAAATGTTAATAAGTTAATTATGATTTGTTACTTAATTAAAGTTGATTTTTTATTTGATTATTAAATAAGTATTAATTATTTAAGATAATTATTAATTAATTATTATTTTAAAAAGAGGTTTTATTTAGTTAATTTTAATTAAACTATAATTATGTTTTAATAAGGTTTAATTACTTTTAATTAGTGTTTAATTACTATTTAACAAGGATTGATTCTAATTAATAAGATTTTAATCATTGTAATATCGCTTTGAGTTTAGGTAATCAGTTTTAAACTGTTTTCGTTTCAAGTTTTTTTAAATCAAGGGATTTCTATGTTGCTTACCCTTATGTAACCCCATATGATTAGGAAAGCTAAATGACACCCATTAGCAGAATAAAACACCATTCTGCTATTACAATTAACTTGGACATTTACTTAGGTTGATTGATGGTTATATGTCGATGCCTTATATACCTGATGTTATGTGCCATGTTAAACTGGATAAGTAAAATCAAATTAAAAGTAACATCATGGTCCCTAAGCCTCTATTTGATTTTGTGAAGATAAATATTTTATTTTCTTTTTGAAATGGTTTCAAAGTTATTTCAATTTGAATAAGAAATTTAAAGAATGATTTGACAAATGGTTTTATTAAAGATGTTTTTTAACTAATGAAATGATCTTCCATATTATAAAAAGAAGGTTTTATAAAGAGTTTTATGAAGGAGTTTGGAAATTATGAAGTGTTTTTGTGCACATGGATTTGAGTTTTTAAGAAAAGAAGATTTCATAAATATGAAAGATTTATAAAACGGTTTTGCTTATTAAAGAAACCTAATTTGATTTAGAGTTATTTAAGAAGTTTAAACATGAAAGGTTTGTAAAGAAGTTATATAAATGATTTTGAATATTTATTAATGGGTTTTATAAATGAATTTGTAATCAACCAGGAATGACTAAAACATGGGAGATGCAGCAGGTCTAAGTGGGTCACTCCCAAGTATGGTATGATCGTCCCTATCTAGAGTTGATATTATTTCTCATTTATATGCTTTCGGGCCCATTAAACAAGGTGTGATCATATTTGGTACTATACAGTAATGGGTAGGCCAGTTCTGTGTTAGTAGGGGTCGATAGGTTCGACCTTGGTGTTATTTTATCTAGAGATGCACCGTGACAGGCGGTACCCTAATAGCCCCGTCATTTTATGGAATCTATTCTCCAATAAGCATTGTACGGACTTAGTTGTGCCCAACTATGTTAAAATGTGAGATGCAGGCATTTCATCTATATTTATATTTTACTTTGACCCCTAGACATTATTATAATATCAATGGATTTTCTATATAAAATGTTTTGGTTATCGCAAGGGAAAAACTCATCCGCGTTTATATACGGTGTGGATTTACGAGATACCTTTGATTTAAAGATTTTTGTAAAGTTAAAATATATGCTTTACTCACACCAGGCCCGTGTATGACCGGAGCTTATTTTCCTTTTTTCCTAAACTCTTTGGTGCACAAATTTGAATGATCAACCAAGTAGTTTATGTTTTTCCACAGATTTACCTTAGAGGAGCTTGGAGAAAGTGGCTTCATCGATAGTTGGTTATTTTCCTTGTCTTCCACTATATTATACGTATGTTGTATCAGTTAGGTAGGGATAGACTATTATAACCGTCCTAGGTTGAATTTGTATAACATGGTTCTGATTTAACATTTTTGAAATGACTTTGTAATATATTATGTTGAGTAATATATATTGTTCTGTTGTATATTGAGATTCTGTGTTATTTAGTTTTCTTTTCTTCTATCTTTTCTTTCTTGCATCCCTAATGAATCGTCTTCCGGATAACTAAATGATTGGCACACAAATACTGATGATGTATTAAGTGTCATCTTTGGTAGTAAGAAAGGCGGATCGTTACAGAAACCAATTTTGGATGCATACTATATCCTCTTCATATGCTCCTTCTCCTCATCGGTATGAGAATCGTCCTTCTTAGAAAGGACAATTCTAGATTGCATCAGAATGTTTTCATGCTTGGAATTCTTTATACCGAACCTTTTTAGTATCCTATCTACGTATAGAGATTAAAAGAATCCCAACAACCTTTTGGATCTATTCTATAGACCTTAATACAAAGTATATAGGTTGTTCTCCCAATCATTCATGGAGAAATTCTTGGACAAATGTTTTCACTATTACACCAATGTAATGTCATTGTCAATCAGGATCAAATTATCGACAAACAAGACTAGAACACTATAGCTCTTCCATATTCCTTGTGGTATACATACGCTTCCTTTGTATTCTGATAAAAATTAGTCCATTTGATTACTTTGTTAAAACACTTATTCCAACTCCTTGTTGCTTGTTTAAGAATATATAATGATTTTAACAACTTGCATTCTTTTCCCTCGATCCCACTGACCTCAAAAGCCTCGGGCTATGACATGTAAATGATCACTTCTACATCACCATTTTAAAATATCATTTCCACGTCCATCTACCGTATTTCATAGTCATAGAATGCAGCGATAGCAGGCATAATCTGAATGGATTTAAGCATGACTATGAGCAAAAATGTTTCCTCATAATTGACGCCTTGAATTTGACGAAGCCCTTTTACGACTAGCCTCACCTTATAGATCTGTACCTTACACATGAACTTATCTTTTAGTTAAAATATTCATTTTCAGTGATGGGCTTTATCCCTTCGAATTTGTCATCCAAAATCCAAATTTTATTACCTTACGTGGAACCAATCTCGGATTTCATAGCCTTAAGCCAAAGTGTGGAATTTTTTCTATGTAATGCTTGTCAAAATGTGAGGGAGTGTCATCTTCTAAGACATGGTTCTCTTTCTCACCATCCACGAGAAATCTATATTATCTCTCCTGTATGTAAGATTATCTATTAAACCTTTTAATATAAATCATATAAATATATTTAATAGTTACAATTGTGGGGTGTTACATTGCATGTTTTTGCATAATAGTGAATTGATTCTTCTGCTGGTTAACCATCTGGGTTAACTTATGAGATCTCATACAAGTCTACTACTTCGCAATTAAATTCTTTTGAAAGAAGTTACTTTTTTAAAAGGACTGAATGTCGAGAAACAATAAACTTCTGTTCCTCATGGTTATATAAAATATATCCGTAAAGTTTTAGGATATCCTATAAATTTACATAGACCTGATTTTACCTCAAGTTTATTGGGGCCAACATTCTTAACATGGGCTGGACGACCCCACACCATCAAATACTTGAGGGGGGTTTTTTCCCATACCATAGTTCATATGGCGTCCAAGGCACAAATTTAGTGGGCATTAAATTCAACAAATGTGCTTCGATTTCCAATGCATATCCCTAACACGAAAGAGGTAACTTGGTTTTATCATCATAGAACAAACCATGTTTAATAGAGTTTGATTCATTCTTTTTGAAACACCATCGTGTTACAGAGTATAAGGTGGAGTAATTTGAGATATAATCTCATTATCTTTTAAGTATTGTTGGAGCTTTTATCTAACATACTCACCTCCTTGATCAAATCAAAGTGTTCATAATTTATGGTTAGTTTCATATAGACCTCATTCTAATACTTTCAAAATTTCTGATGAAAATCGAATTTATTCAAATGACAGTAGAAAGCCTATTATTTTAAGTTTGTGCGGTCTTCTTTCACTAATATGACTTAGCTTAATCAATTAGTAGACGAAATGACATACTATGAATTATGGTATTTCAGGGATGTTTACTACGATCACAATTAAACTGTAATGCACGTTCTAGATTAGGATCACACAAGCTTCATTACCTATTTGGGATTGCACTATAAGGTCATTCTAACACCCCGTAATTTGGCGTTATTTATTTAATTAGTTAGTTAGTTAATTAGGCTCAAAAAGGAAATTTGTGCAAACGATGGAATTTGACCATGAAACTTGCACCTTTGTGTTCGTGGCGAATTTTTAAGCAACTTTCATATTTGGAGTTTTATGATCGGAGTTCAAACGAAGAAGTTACGAACGAAAAACGAATTCGGAACGAAAATAATTAAATAAGAAATAACTAACGTTTTTATATTAATTACCTGGGCCCCACAGAAGGACCCATCATTAGGGACGATCAAACCCCGGCGGTCGACTGGTCACCCAAGAGTGGTCAACCGATGGCAACCTGGCGGCTCCAATAAACCTAGGCCAAACGGTTCAGATTTAATATATTTCGATCTAACGGTTCCAGTTGATTCTAATGCCTATAAATTCAGGCCTAGCCCTCCTTTCTCTTCTCATATTTTTATGGAGGCAGTAGTGAAGCTCTGCCATTTTAATTTCTCCACTTTCTTTCTAAATTATACAAGATAAGGTATTTATGTTTATATTCATACAAATAGGAGAAGAGTATAAATTTAATAAAAAGAAGAAGAGAAGAGAATCAACCATATGTGTATTTGAGGTAATTTATATATTTATATCTGCTTACTCTCCCAATTCCAAATTTCTTCTCATGATCTATAATTCTAATGTTGTATATATCCTTTTATACATCTCTCGGATTAAAAAGGATTTGGAGATGAATCAAAGTTTCTGCTTCACATCTGGAGATTTGAATCGCTTTTAAAAGGCGAATGGGAATTTTTAAAGATTGTTATAATATGAAAATTATCCTGTTGGCGTTTATTTGATTTTTATGCCTAATTGGATAATTGTATACAAGTTATAGGCGATGAATTGAATACGATTTGAATATAATAAATATGGCCTACATATTCTCGTTTATAAATTGAATTAGCATTGTATACAATGTGGTCTGAAAATTAGTCCCGAAAGTATGAAATTAGGATATTACTTTAGATGAAATTTATTCCAGATCTGAAATAGGTTGTATAAGAATGTTATAAATGTGGATTATTACCTTAATCCTGTTAGAATATAAACTTTTCTATATTTGGAACCGTTGAAATTTAAATCGGTTTAATATTTATAAATTAGTTCGATTTCTTTCCATTTTAGAAAGATACATCATTTGATCTAACAAGGAATGGATGCAAATAGAAAGAGAAAGAGATGTGTAAAGTATGAATTCGTTGTATTTTACACTGTCTATTTCAGTAAAAAAAGAAATGATTATTTATAATTTTAAATGATAAAATCTTTTATATTTTAAAGTTAAATATTTATCTTGGACTAATTTACAAAAAATTATAGCGGATAATCTTTTAGATATATTCCAACAATTTAACATGGAAAAATATATTCCAATAAAGTTATATAACTAGAACATATTTAATAATTGTACGTAATTACTGTGCTTATAATAATTAAATAAAAAGTTAAAAACGAACCTTGCGCGTAATATTCACATTTAAGATAATTAACTAATAAGAAAAGATTTTGAAAGGTTGCAACTCTAATAAATGGTAATAAATGTGGAAGTTGTAATAAATTAATAAGGTAAATGAATTAACGGGACTGATAAAAATGGAATAAATATAAAAGATTGCTAATTTTAAATTAGTAATCATACATAAATGTTTTAGGAAATGTCCATTAGGATTTATGGATAAATTGACATTTATGGGTAGATAAATATTTAAGGTAAATCTTTTTGTCATAAATAAAAAGGGAATAGTAAGCTAAGTCTAATGTCTACCTAAGATAATACTAATAAAGACCTAGGATGGTTAATTTGACTTAGTGGGTTAGTGATGCAAAGTCAGTAGAGTCACTCGACTCGACGACAGACTGCCCTTCACTTTAAGGCTAACAGCGGTCGTATGTACTTACTACTGATGTGAGATATCACTAATCCAACGATCCGTGACGATGTGAGAGATTAGGCATGCTTTCTTAATTGGAAGATTTAATGGTCCCAATTTGGAATTAGGAACGGTGAGGGATATCTCCATAGTTTGCTTCTAGTTTGAGGTCTTAAGTCGTTGAAGAGTCCGCCTCTCTCCTAAATGGAAATATTAAGTAACCTAGTGAGATTCCAAATAAATAAATAAGGATGTCTCTAAAAAGGGTTTGCTTCAGTGTTGAGGTTGTGGCTGAAGGGTCCGCCTCCCTACCGAAAGAAGTAACCTAATGATATGCCATAATTATAATTATAGAGTGAGTGTTTATATCTTGGGACGGGCTTGCTTCAGGGTTAGGGTCTTAAGTGACTATAAATCCCTCCTTTTTTCTATAAAAGAATTATTAAGTAGCTCAATGAGATTTCTAAGCAATTACAGCTAGATAGTACCATCAAGGAGCACGCTTTTGGAATTAGGTCTTAAATAGCAGGGTCTACCTATTTTCCACTGGGAGGTATTAAGTGGCTTGGGTATAGTCTCTTGCATTGCTAAAGCCAAAATAATAATATTATCATTTAGGAGCATGCCTTGGGGATAGGTCTTAAATGACGAGGTTTGCCTTAGTTAAGGTCTTAAATGAACAGAGTCGATCTATTTTCTAATAAAAAATATTAAGCGGCTTTGGTACTATTTATTGCGGTAATATTTGGAAATTAAATGTCATAAGCCTTAAATAATGGCTAGAGGTCATGTAGCTAGTACCCACTGACCATTGATAATATTGTTAGGAAACAACCTTGGGAATATGTCTTAACTGATGGGATCTACCTCGATTATGGTCGTAAATGACAGAATCTGCCAGTTTCTCTCTTAAAAATATTATAGAAGCCTGCTTCATATTTATAAGTATTAAGTGGCTAATGGTTTTTATTATTATTGTGTGGTTGATACGGCTTCATTAATATTTCGTACCTTGGGAAGGGATAAGTATGTACTCGTGTGTGCAATGCAAGATAAGATTAAAATTGCTAACTTTTATAGACATAACAATTAAATGGAATCCTATCGGTGTAAATTAAGGTTATGAACAGCTTATATTTTTCCAATCACCAGAAGGTCATTCTAAACCCCCTCCTCATTGCAACCCACATGATAGATTTAGAGGAGTGGGTCACTAGAGCTAGATGTGCTTTGTTGTTGGAGAGTCTTCTTTCTCTTATGCTCTATGCTGATGTAACATTCTGCTATCCAAAGAATACCATTAGTTCCAAGATAGTAGTCATAGTCAGTATTTTTATACTATTATTGTTTCCGCCATGCCTTTAGATTTTTATCAATCTATGATAATGCTCGTGCTTATTTGCAGGTACCAAATCCAATGATCTGTGCTTTGATGGACTTGAGTTTCGATTTTTATCGAAATTTAGGCCCATTAAGGTGCGAGTTGTTACACATATTCCATTTTGACTGAAAAATGCTTGTTCTACATATCATCATACAGTTAATAAAATATTTCCATACCAGATTGGTCAACCAGAGGTGTACTTAGATGATATGGTTGTAAAATCAAATGATCAATGGATTACATTGCTAACTCTACCAAGATGTCAAACAATCTCAAACTGTATGATATAAAGATTAACCCGTTATAACCTTTGGAATAACATTTAGGAAGTTCTTAGGTTTATTGTGAACTAAAGTGGGATATAGGCTAATCCAAGGAAAATGAAGGCAATATATAACTACCTTAAACAAGAAGGGAAATAAAATGTCTACATAGTAAGGTAGAAGTGTCAAGTCGGTTTATATCCAAAGCTTCTGATTAGTGCATGCCATTTTTTCATGCTTTGAGAAAGGAAAAGCGGAATGTTTGAGTGGATCGACGAAGGACATGAAGCCTTTGGTAATTATTAAAACACCTAAAGAAACCTCATATCATATACAAGCCATTAAATGGGACCGCTTCTTTACTTATACCTTGTTGTATCGTTCATTTACTAAATGCGGCACTTGAATGCTAAAAAAACAAAGAGTCGACTGAAAATGATTCAATGAGGCTGATTCATGATACCAAAATTGAAGGTACTTATAGCTTATTGAAAGTTGCAACATTATTTAAACCCATCATATGAAGGTACTAACTAGCTAATTGTGACATACTGCCCTACACCTCTGGTACCCAATATAAATGTATAGTGCACATAAGTGGTACCTAGCTGATATCGACGATATTTAATGGGTAAAGTGTCGTATATCTCATAACACAAGGATAAAATATATTAGTTATAATAGATATAAAATAGGCGAGATAGAAATATAACCATGTGAACCATCACGGATCAAAGAACGGGTCCAGTAGAGCTAAACAAAACAGTAGTAAATTTATACAACTGATAAATAAACCCAAATATCCGTCTTGAAATAAACCAAGCACCGACCATAAAGTTTCCCAACGAAAGCAATAAAACTTAAATAAATAAATACATAATAGCACTAGTCTATTTCTCATTCTCTGAATAGCTCTATGCACTAATACCACAACTGCTATCTAGTCTTTCATTCAAGAACACTTGAGACAATGAGAAGCAAAGCATAAAATCTCCAGTCAGACAATAGTCTAGTTTAAGCGATAAGCAACCTCAAAATACTACGAAACAAAAAATAGTAAAATAGGAACACTAAGTATGAAGAATCATATCTGACATGTCCCTACATCCAAAGCATTAACACATAATAGTATATGTTAAACTACTGCCACTGTCATCCTATAGGTGTACTACAAACCTAAGTGCAATATCAAGTGTCTAGGTATCTAAGTCGACAATGCCTACATAATACGACATCCCCAGAGTGATAAAGCAAACTTAACAACACATTGCAAACATAAAGGCATAACATTCATCAAACAATCCTTGCATCACCAGGTCACGTTATATATATATATATATATATATATATATATATATATATATATATATATATATATATATATATATATATGATAACTCATATAACCAATCCTCTGCCAAAGACTAATGCAAAGTCTTAGTCTCTCGGTGCTCGAATCCCCATCGCAAAATCATGTTAGGAACTGATCCTCATATCCTCAAGATTCAGGGTATACAGATTCATATCGATGATCCAAGATATCACATCCTTATATTCAATTAGGCGTCCCCATCTATCCCCCTATTTAACAGCACACCTAGAAAACTACGAGTGCCAACAATCCCTTTACATAAATTTCCATAGTCGAATACATCATCATTCCATTCCATTTATTTCCATATTAGAACCATCCTCATCGTTATACTCACAAGGTTTTATCCTCAAACTTGTCCTCGTGGATCATCATCACAGCTCCAACACCCGAGTGCCATCGTCGGAACATCTTTAGGCACACCTTCATAAGTCATAGAGCAATTGTAGATAAGTTCCAAAGCCACATCATAGAATCCTTACGAGCGTCCCTAAGCCACACCTATGATTTGCCAAAGCAAATCCCAAAGTCTCCAAGCTAATAACACTTCACTTCCTTCACTTGCAAAACTATTCCTCGTAGAGACGAAATGTTAAAATAAAGCATCAAACGAACCTTCGCATCATGTTATGCGAAGCTCCACCATCTTCCACATCAAATTTGGCCAAGTTTGGCCACTATCAACAATGGTGGTACCAAACCACTCTAGAGTGGTCGGCCCGACCACTTTGGTTGTCTCGCACACCCGCGGATGTCACAGCTGACCATGAAAATGCAACATAACCCATTATTTTTGGGTTTTTTCTCCCCTATTTTGTCGCCACTCCATCCATCTCCAGCTCTATTCATCTAGATTTCCTTAGTCCCTTGGTCGAAATGAACAAACCCATATAAACCATTTCCTCCATGGTTAGATCACCAAAACGTTCACCATTGGTGATCTTTCTGTTTAAGTCTGATATCTCCTACATCATAATAGGAAATACGATGATTCCAATGAAATTTTGATCCTCTCTATGCTATGAATACAACCATCATCCAAATCTATATCAGTTCACTTAAAAATTACTTATTTTTTCATATTTGCATTTTTCGACCACCATAAGTAGAGGTGGATTGAACCGAGACGATAGCTGCGTAGCTCTCGGAAAAACAGAGAGACCCAAGTTTTATTTCGGTCGAAATGATGACCGTTTTCTCAAGAAAGAGGAAGAGAAAGGAAGTGGGAATGAGTTTTATAAATGTGAAGAAGAAGATGTGTGAATGAGTGGTAAATGAGGCTACAATAAATGAGTGGTATTCATAGGATAGTGGTTAGGGTTTGTAAAGACTATATTTTCTTTATTTCCGTGATTCCTACTAGGAATGTCAGATTGCAATACGATTCTTCAGTGGTACAACTCGTCTTATTTTTCTCGTTCGAACGGTATAATTTTTATCAGAATCTAAGAAGTGCGCTAGAAGGCTATTTTTGGCATTTTAAAGTCGAATGGGATATCAGAACGTCTGATCTCAAAAATTCTTCAGCTGCACGACTTGTATAATTTTTCTCAACCTAAGGACATTTCCCATTGCTCTAGATTTTCCAGTGCTTATCGCTGCACATATATCCATGAAATGCGTATAACTACCAACATTGTTGAAAAATATATGATATAAAAATTAGGATTGTTTCATTCTCTCCCCCTTTTAGGATTTTCTCCCCTAAAATTTAGTAAATACAATCAACAAATTTACCTTGCATGCCTAACAACCATAAGTAATCGTATCAAACATCAAACATAAAAAATGCAAGCATATTATCAAACATCAAAAGGTAACATTTATGCCTATCCTAGCATGAAGGATACTAAACTATCTAATATAATGCAAAAAATATGATATCAAATGTGAAAGTTAACGATGTAATGGGAATGTTACCAAGTGAAGAACTCTGGATAAGCTGTCATCATGCACTCTTCGGTCTCCCATATGCAATCGCCTTTCCACTCACTCCGTTGAACCCTTAGCGGTCACAATTTTCCTCCTAAGCTGTTTCGTATCATATCCTACGATAGGAGTAGGCCTACGAGGTCTCAAAGCTTCTAATTCAATTTCGATATCATCGAGTTGATCTGATGCCATCTTTTCCAATGCCTCTTGTAGGCTTCTACAAAACCCACTAATGAATATAGGGTCTCGACCACTCACAATTCTCTTTGGCGCACCATGGAATCACATTATCCACCTTACAACATTAATCTACCAATTTGAATGTAATTATATTTGACTTAATGGGTGTGAATCGAGCAATTTTTGTTAACCTTTTCATGGTGGCCCAAATGCTACCATACCCTCCACTGGTCCTCGGCAATCCATCGGTGTAGTCCATCGATATCTTTGTAGTAAACCGTTAGGTTTCTTTTGCTCAGCTTTTACTGGTTGATAGTTCACACATCCGATATGAACGCCTCAACGTTTTTCTTCACCCCTTTCCAGTAAAATGTCTATCTCATATCTTTTTTCATTTTATTACCTTCGAAAAGTATAGTAAATCTCGAATGATGGCACTCTCGTAGTGCCTCATCCCTTAATCCATCGACATCAAGCACAAACAATCTCCCATCCTCACAGAGCCAGCCATGCGGATTGAGTCCATACCACCTTATCTCTTCAGATTATACTCCTTCTTTTAACTTAGCCATGATCTTTGCTAGTCTAGCATCATGCCTCTGACCAGTACAATCTGGTAAATCAAAGTAGGTCAGATAGTCAAACTAGCTAACATTTATAGTTCTTGCTCACATCAAGGTCCGAAGTTAAAACCAACAATAAGTACAAGCTATGTCCACTAGGAATATCGCTCCCAGACTGGCATGTCTACTACTCAGGGCATTAGTAGTCGCATTTTCCTCACCAGGCATATAGGAAATGTCAAAATTGTAAGACGCCAATAATTCCAACCATTGCTGCTATTATCGACAAATTTTCCTCAGACTTTAAATAGACTCGAATGATTGAACCAGACAAAAGAAGACAAAAGAAACATAGTCAAGAACTTAGAAATCATCATGGAATAACAAAGCAAGGGAATTCAAATGGGAGAGCCAAAAATCGAAGAAGATTATATAACTCGGCCCCCCTCAAGTCAGTACCGAGTTTAGATGTAGCAAGTTTAGGTTGGCACGTAACACTATGGAAAAAGCAAGAAAGAAAAGGATAACAAAATGTGGTTAAGATACCATAACTCGGTGCCTAGTTATAGGCTCATAACTTGGTATCGAATTAAGATTAAGATGATGAGTTGGAGCAAGACATTTTAGGGGATGAACGTGCACAATGTGGAGAATGTGGCTGAAATTTTTTAGGTGATTTCGATGGTGGTATTCATCTATAATTAGAGGAGGATATGCACTTTAATGAGGATCTTGTTTCCAAACTTCGAATTAATGACAAGTTGTGATATCCAATTCTGAATTAAAGGCAATATAATTCTTGCCCATGTTGTGAGCAATCGAGCTGTAAAATGTACTTCATAGAACAAAGTGCAATTAATAAAAAACGATTAAGTGGACCAAGGTCGGAGTGTTTGTCGAAACACTATAAAAATTGTGTGTTTCTTCTCTCCTTTAACCTCTTTTCTTTTATAATTTTCATTGATTGCTTGATTGGTGTTTATGCCATTATGATCTAAATATTTTGGTACTTTCACTAAGAAGAACTTGAATCTGAGAACTTAAAATTTAACCTGGAAAAGGTAAAGAGACCATACATTAAAAGAGTTATTGCCGAAAGATGCCAATAGAGACATGGGGTCAGCCAGAAGGTGTCCTCATATTCGAATACATCATTCCATGCAACTAGAGAAGATATGGAAATGATAATGATATAGAAGCAAGATAGGATAGTGGCTCGACAAGAAGCGGTGATGAATGAGTTATTTAGAAGGATGAAGCAATAAATGACAGCTATAGTAACTGGAAATAAGAATCAAAGGTTGGAAGATGAAACAAGTGCACCTGGACATGAAGCATGGTAAGTTGGAACAAACCCCGTGAAGATGCCGATATCATATATCGATACGTACACATATAACTTTTATACACACACTTTTCTAAATACTGATTCAAATAAATTAAATAAAAAAATTATAATTAATATTTCATAAATATTAATTAACTTAATTAATTTATAAAAATTATAATGTAAAATCTTAGGGTATTCGAAGTATTCAACATTGCATCTGTGCAACTCATAGGTGTAAATTCAATCAACGATAAACATCGAACGATTTGAATATTCACATTCACACATCACCTTAGATGGTGGTGTGACGGGTTGACTGAATTTATTGCTTGCACAATTTTAGTAATATCTAATTCTACTATTTTAAGCGATTTTTGGTAGTGATAATTATTTACACAATTCTCTTCGTTAAAACCATGTCATATTAGGGCTTATGGAGTTTAGTTTAAGTGAAAATTTCAATATCGTCCATATTCAACTTGTATAATCCAAACACAAAGTCTTTGGTTCAACAGTAACAATTATTATTAACCAAACTGCTTTGACCAACTACTTTAACTTTGAGTTTACTATAATTGACCGTGATACCAACCTCCTATTACCAAGGAGATAAATTCTCCATTGAATAGTATTTCACTTCCAATGCTTCAACTTGAACCCAACCACAGTCGTTTGATAGACGACGTACCATAATTTAACTATAATCAAAGAGGAGTTATCATATTGAAGTTTAACAGCACTCTTAAGAAGAGAGAATTGTGTAATATTATCACTTTGATATTCTCTATATGACCTTAATTATATTAACTAGTGGTAAACTATCGAGTGATTCATTCCATAGTTATTCAATAACTATCAGTAAATAACCCTTTGGTTCCTCCAATGAGCATGAGCAACACACTACCGAACATTTGGAGAGTGCTAAGTACTCCAGTCTCAATGGATGAATCAACATCACATCTCGAAACATCTTAACTAGGAATATTTAAAACAGTATCTTATTTTTATTGGAGTTCACTCCATGAGAATAATCAGATAATGTAAAGCATCGTGGAGCAACTCTAGTTCAATAAATGTCGAAATCACCTTTAGTTGAGAAGTATGTCGAAGCATCAATCCATCCAACCTATCGTAGTGCCAACGGATATTGTGAATCAATAGTTTAACATCTCCCGAACATGTCATCGCATGACATAGAATCTTTTGGTATACGTATCTCACTAGTCGTCTTAAACCAACATTTTTCTCCCAAATGCCAAATATAAAGAAATGTTAGTATATGCAAAGCAATCCACTATTTGGAAGCATGATATGTAATAGTAAGAGGATGCATATCAAACATCTGCCTAGTCCATGTCAAGTGGATCCAATATCCGGCCCATGGTGCTCGTAAAATATTACTCCTACTCCTTAAGTCAATCTAAGATTAGGCCTCATCAAATCATGCCTAACTCCCATAGGCGCATGAGGAACATACTATAGATGCTCCCATGATCTATGCGGGAAAAGTACATCTCTACCATTTGGTTAGCTATCCCAACAATGCGGGAATGTACGTTTGTCGTGTCCTCATAATACCAAAATGGCAAAATATACTAAAACCAAAACATCTACTTCACCTCCCTTAGAGCATAAGAGTTGAGAGCAATGTATAAACATGCAAGTATAGAAGTTCCCAAGTATATGGTATGAAACTAATCGAGATCGTTTAATGCTACAAGATGCACTATTCTAGTGGTCCTCTTTTGGTTAGAAAAGAATGTCGTACAAAATAAGTATAGCGGAAAGGAGACAAATTCTCCATAGAATAGTATTTCACTTCTAATGCTTCAACTTGAACCCAACTACAGTCGTTTGATCGACGACGTACCATAATTTAACTAAAATCAAAGAGGAGTGCTCATATTGAAGTTTAACAGTACTCTTAAGAAGAGAGAATTGTGTAATATTATCACTTTGATATTCTCTATATGACCTTAATTATATTAACTAGTGGTAAACTATTGAGTGATTCATTCCATAGTTATTCTATAACTATCAGTAAATAACTCTTTGGTTCCTCCAATGAGCATGAGCAACACACTACTGAACATTTGGAGAGTGCTAAGTACTCCAGTCTCAATGGATGAATCAACATCACATCTCGAAACATCTTAACTAGGAATATTTAAAACAGTATCTTATTTTTATTGGAGTTCACTCCATGAGAATAATCAAATAATGTAAAGCATCGTGGAGCAACTCTAGTTCAATAAATGTCAAAATCACCTTTAGTTGAGAAGTATGTCGAAGCATCTATCCATCCAACCTATCGTAGTGCCAGCGGATATTGCGAATCAATAGTTCAACATCTCCCGAACATGTCATCGCATGACATAGAATCTTTTGGTCTACGTATCTCACTAGTCATCTTAAACCAACATTTCTCTCCTAAATGCCAAATAGAAAGAAATGTTAGTATATGCAAAGCAATCCACTGTTTGGAAGCATGATATGTAATAGTAAGAGGATGCATATCAAACAACCGCCTAGTCCCTATCAAGTGGATCCAATATTCGGCCCATGGTGCTCGTAAAATGTTACTCCTACTCCTTAAGTCATTCTAAGATTATGCCTCATCAAATCATGCCTAACTCCCATAGGCGCATGAGGAACATACTATACATGCTCCCATGATCTATGCGGGAAAAGTACATCTCTACCATTTGGTTAGCTATCCCAACAATGCGGGAATGTATGTTTGTCGTGTCCTCATAATGCCAAAATGGCAAAATATACTAAAACCAAAACATCTACTTCACCTCCCCTAGAGCATAAGAGTTGAGAGCAGTGCATAAACATGCAAGTATAGAAGTCCCCAAGTCTATGGTATGAAACTAATCGAGATCGTTTAATGCTACAAGATGCACTATTCTAGTGGTCCTCTTTTGGTTAGAAAAGAATGTCGTACCAAATAAGTATGGCAGAAAGGAGATAAATTCTCCATTGAATGGTATTTCACTTCTAATGCTTCAACTTGAACCCAACTACAGTCGTTTGATGGACGATGTACCATAATTTAACTATAACCAAAGAGGAGTGCTCATATTGAAGTTTAATAGTACTCTTAAGAAGAGAGAATTGTGTAATATTATCACTTTGATATTCTCTATATGACTTAATTATATTAACTATTGGTAAACTATCGAGTGATTCATTCCATAGTTATTCAATAACTATCAGTAAATAACCCGTTGGTTCCTCCAATGAGCATGAGCAACACACTACCGAACATTTGGAGTGTGCTAAGTACTCCAGTCTCAATGGATGAATCAACATCACATCTCGAAACATCTTAACTAGGAATATTTAAAACAGTATCTTATTTTTATTGGAGTTCACTCCATGAGAATAATCAGATAATGTAAAGCATCGTGGAGCAACTCTAGTTCAATAAATGTCGAAATCACCTTTAGTTGAGAAGTATGTCGAAGCATCTATCCATCCATCCTATCGTAGTGCCAACGGATATTGCGAATCAATAGTTCAACATCTCCCGAACATGTCATCGCATGACATAGAATCTTTTGGTATACGTATCTCACTAGTCGTCTTAAACCAACATTTCTCTCCCAAATGCCAAATAGAAAGAAATGTTAGTATATGCAAAGCAATCCACTGTTTGGAAGCATGATATGTAATAGTAAGAGGATGCATACCAAACATCTGCCTAGTCCCTGTCAAGTGGATCCAATATCTGGCCCATGGTGCTCGTAAAATGTTACTCCTACTCCTTAAGTCAATCTAAGATTAGGCCTCATCAAATCATGCCTAACTCCCATAGGAGCATGAGGAACATACTATACATGCTCCCATGATCTATGCGGGAAAAGTACATCTCTACCATTTGGTTAGCTATCCCAACAATGCGGGAATGTATGTTTGTCGTGTCCTCACAATACTAAAATGGCAAAAATATACTAAAACCAAAACATCTACTTCACCTCCCCCAGAGCATAAGAGTTGAGAGCAGTGTATAAACATGCAAGTATAGAAGTCCCCAAGTCTATGGTATGAAACTAATCGAGATCGTTTAATGCTATAAGATGCACTATTCTAGTGGTCCTCTTTTGGTTAGAAAAGAATGTCGTACCAAATAAGTATAGTAGAAAGGAGATAAATTCTCCATTGAATAGTATTTCACTTCTAATGCTTCAACTTGAACCCAACTACAGTCGTTTGATGGACGACATACCATAATTTAACTATAATCAAGGAGGAGTGCTCATATTGAAGTTTAACAGTACTCTTAAGAAGAGAGAATTGTGTAATACTATCACTTTGATATTCTCTATATGACCTTAATTATATTAACTAGTGGTAAACTATCGAGTGATTCATTCCATAGTTATTCAATAACTATCAGTAAATAACCCTTTGGTTCCTCCAATGAGCATGAGCAACGCACTACCGAACATTTGGAGAGTGCTAAGTACTCCAGTCTCAATGGATGAATCAACATCACATCTCGAAACATCTTAACTAGGAATATTTAAAACAGTATCTTATTTTTATTGGAGTTCACTCCATGAGAATAATCAAATAATGTAAAGCATCGTGGAGCAACTCTAGTTCAATAAATGTCGAAATCACCTTTAGTTGAGAAGTATGTCGAAGCATCTATCCATCCAACCTATCATAGTGCCAACGGATATTGCGAATCAATAGTTCAACATCTCTCGAACATGTCATCGCATGACATAGAATCTTTTGGTATACGTATCTCACTAGTCATCTTAAACCAACATTTCTCTCCCAAATGCCAAATAGAAAGAAAGGTTAGTATATGCAAAGCAATCCACTGTTTGGAAGCATGATATGTAATAGTAAGAGGATGCATATCAAACATCTGCCTAGTCCCTGTCAAGTGGATCCAATATCCGGCCCATGGTGCTCGTAAAATGTTACTCCTACTCCTTAAGTCAATCTAAGATTAGGCATCATCAAATCATGCCTAACTCCCATAGGCGCATGAGGAACATACTATACATGCCCCATGATCTATGCGGGAAAAGTACATCTCTACCATTTGGTTAGCTATCCCAACAATGTGGGAATGTATGTTTGTCGTGTCCTCATAATACCAAAATGGCAAAATATACTAAAACCAAAACATCTACTTCACCTCCCCTAGAACATAAGAGTTGAGAGCAATGTATAAACATGCAAGCATAGAAGTCCCTAAGTCTATGGTATGAACTAATCGAGATCGTTTAATGCTACAAGATGCACTATTCTAGTGATTCTCTTTTGGTTAGAAAAGAATGTCGTACCAAATAAGTATGGCAGAAAGGACCTAGTGACAACATCACTGCCCTACGTTGTGTAATGTACTATTATAGGTATGTCACAGGAACAATACGGAAAGTAATAGCTCCATCCTAAAAATGGGGTAGATATAAGGTGTATAAAGTATGAGTCCCATACTCATTATCAAAAGGAATATGAATCCTTCCTTGGTCTCCTATCTCAATGCTAGTCATAATATAAAAATCAGTTGGAGTAATGCCTAGCTCAAAATTAGGAAAATGGAACGTGTATGTAGTGGGCCACCACCTCTCAACTAGGCAGAAATGAGAGGACGATCAAAAGACCGAGGAGGCCTAATATATAGGAAATAGGAAAATGGACCGGTTTGCACTTTATCTACTAAAGCCGAAGAGAGTATATCGTAAAACTGTCCAATACACTTGGACCTACTGCCCCGACAACTGATATACTGGGTCTATATATTAAACAATAGTTGATGATTAATATATAAATAACCGACCATTGATATACTTGAACTATAAAATAAACAATAATGATATTTGGACTATATAATTAACTAATATTCAATTAACTTAACATTGATGTACTAACTGTTATTTACATTTATAATTATACCTCGACTTTATCCAAAGCAGTGCACATGCAATGCGTGTATCCATCTGGAAGCTCTTGCAAGATTCGTAAGCCAAAAATCCTCGTATTAGAACTAGGGACAATGCTAAGCGGACCAACTTGCTCCTTTCTCTGTCTATGAATGATACATCTTGTAATTTTGGCAGCGTGCTATAGCATTTCAACATTTTTTCTGATTAGAAAAAAAATTCAAAGGTGAATAATGAAAGGGGAAGGTTGGGCGTGTTGAATATGCGACTATATGATTTTTGTTTGATGATGATAAACACACACACACACACACACACACACACACATATATATATATATTCATTTAAATGTATTTGTTAATGTACTATTTTATTTTTCACATAATTAATATATATTTGCTAAATAAATAAATAACACAGAACTTGAATTCAAACGGATATTTTATTCAAACAAATATTTGTTACAGTTTTGAATAGTACAAATTCAAGCTCTCACTATATATATACAGATACAATACAAATTCGATTACATCACAATTTATCATTTACAAATACACCTCACTACATATCGCTCGTTCACTCGTATTTTATCTACAACTTTATTCTAGTTTGAATCCAGCATCTGAGCAATCTGCAAAAAAATATTGACGCGGTAAAATTGAAAAGGAAATATTTTTGCAGTATAAAATAAAATGTGAATTTTGAAAATAATATTTGCCTCAGTTATTTGGGTTGTTCGTCATCATTTAAATTTGAATTCATCATACACGAATAGCTTGTGACATGCACAGTGTATCACTGTACATGCCACAAGGCCGTGCACACCAATATACACTTGATAAATTTTCAGGGACAGGTGAGCACAAGGTCAAACCCAAATCAAAGTCGGGTTCAACTCAAGTGAAATCACAAACGAGCACAAGGTCAAATCCGAGCTTTAAAGCTGGATTCAACACAGGTGTAACTCCAAAAATTAAAATAAAGTTCAAGTGAAAACAAAAATGAAAAGGTGATGGGCACAAGAATAAAATGTAGCTGGTCAGTTATGGAACCAGGGTTACAGTTTCAAGTTCATCAACCAAGTTCAATATCCAACAAAAGTATAGCCTCAATAATAAAGAGCAAATGAAGGTTCAAATATCAATGCCACTGCCTCAACAGTCAAAGCATCATATATACAAATGTGCTCAAGACAACCAAGCTAAATATGCTAACCAGAAGTACACATGAAGCTTATAGTGCAACAGGTCAGGGAAGCAAGCAAGTGCACCAAAAACCAAACAAGAGCTAAACTACAAATGCACTGGCAACTGAAACTGTCTCGAAGTAAATAAAAACAAATGCAAAGACCAGTGATGCAACTCTGTTGAATATGCGCTATGCGCTTATATGATTTTTTTTTATGATAATAAACATATACATTCATTTAAATGTATTTGTTAATGTACTATTTTATTTTTCATAGATTAAATAAATATTTGTTGAATAAAATAAATTACATAGAATTTGAATTCAAACAGAAATTTTATTCAAACAAATATTTATTACAATTTTGAATAGTACAAATTCAAGCTCTCGCTATACATATACAATTTTGATTGTAATTACATCACAATTCAATTTACATAAATGCCTCACTACATATCACTCACACTCGTAGTTTGTAACGACCCAGAATTTTAATTTATTAAAATTTGAATATTTAATTAATTTTAAATATTAATAAGTGAAATTTATAAGTCGAATAAATTTTATTTCGAATAATTGGATTTAGTTGGATAATTAAATCGATAATTTAATATGTTAAATTATGGAAATAATTGAAAATTGGGTTAAATATAATTGAAAATGATTTGGGAAATTTTATTTTATCATATTGAAGATAGAACGATGTTTTAGAACTTTTAAAATCGAATTAAAAGTTAATTTGTGAAAATTGAATATTTTAATATTTAATTGACTAGTGAAATTAGCCAATTTTCGAACAGTCTCAGAATTGGACGAAACTAGTTCCATTGGATCCGTAATAGTTAGTTATTACCGGATTTTAATTTTCGTAGCAATCGGAGTTATCGTTTGATCGTAGCAGCTCGAAACGCATCGAAATTGTTTTAATATTAATTTGGCGAGTTAAAATAGCCATTTTTCAAACAGTCTCGGATTTCGACGAAACCAGTTTCATAGGATCCGGAATGCGATATTATTGTAAGGTTTCAAATTTCATTTAGGTTATAAAAAGAAAATAATATGTTGTAAATTAGTTTATATAAATTCGTAAAACTTGTAAAAATCATATCTTTTTCATACGAGGTCGAAAACGCGCGAAACCAGTTGCGTTGGAATCGTATGGACGAGCACTCCGCTATGGAATTGGATTGGAGTCGTTTGGAGTTAGTGAGAATTTCGGGTAAAATTAAACGTCCGTTTAATTTTATTCGAAATAAATCGCTAAAACGAAATTGAAATCAAAGTGAGAACTTCTCACTCAATCGAATCAGTTTCGATTTTAATTTTAAATAGTTATATTTAAAATACTTGAATGCATGTTTGAATGATGATTGATATCTACTGATTGTTAAAATAGACATTATGCGCCGTTAGTAAGCGGATGTTATTTATTAAAAACATATACCGCGAATATTTCATAAACAGTGAAATTGGTATTATATATAATAGCAATATATATATTGGCATATGTATATATTGCAGTTGTTGATTTTCCCGCATTGTATAGCGGATGAGACCCTATTGCGCTGTCTATTAAGCGGATAATATTTTAAATCCCATATACCGCGATAATTTCGTACTGGAACGGAATTGGTATTGTGCTAATGTTTGTGGATGCAGGAAAACAGGTTGGAGGGATCCAACTGGATTCCTCAACAGTATTTATTTGATTATGGATATTTTGATATTAGTTGATTATCATATACGATATATGATGTCGTTGTTGTCGTGATTGACTATTTAGCGTGTAACATCATTGGACCAAGTTTTGGAATTTTAAAATGATTTATAAAGTGATTTTTGAAAATATACTATATTTTTGGAATTGATCCATTATAAATAAATAAACGTTATAATTTTTAATGTTATAAAAATTATGATTTTTGAGAAATATAGTTAAAAGTTAATTTTTGAAAATATGAGGCTAATGATTTTATAAAATAGTTTCATCGGGATTTTTGAATTTATTATAAAAAGTTGAAAATATAGGATTTATAAAATTTAACTATTTTATAAATCAAAATGATGAAATTATAAAGGAGTTTGAAGACGTTTTGAAATAATAATATAAATTGATTTATATAAAAGATTTATAAATTGATAATTTATAAATTAAAATATTGGAATTATAAAATGAGTTTTTATAAGTGTTAGAATGAATTGTGAATGAATTTCATAAATGAATGAAATTTATAGAATTATAAACGGTGAAGTTATAAATGGAATTTTATAAGCAGTAGGTTGATAAAATTTGTAAAGGTTATTTGAATAATAAGTTTTGGGTAAATAAATGAATCTTATAAGTTATAAGATTTATAAATTTGGGAAGTTTAAAGGAACGATTTTGTGTAAACAAATAACTTATAAGCATTTAACTTATAATATGAACCTTTAGTATATCATTGAGATATAAATGGAATAGGTTAATAAAGGAATTTATAAAAGGAACTTGTTATAAAACAAATAGAAATGGAATTTATAAACATTGTTTTATAAAGCCGCAAACGACTTATTTTGATAAGTAAATTGTTGTAACTTATTAATGGAGTTATATTCACGTTTTAGACAGTGAATAATCCTTTAAAATAAAATGAATAGAAATGATGAAATTGGTTAACAAGGTATATTCACGTTTTTTGAAAAGTGAATAATATGTTAAAGAAAATGTTTTGGATGTGATGTTTTAAATAGAATTAAAACGATCTAACGATGTTTTAAAATGTGTTGAGATTCGAAACCATAGATTTCAACATTCATTGTTGAAATAGACGTTTTCGAGAAATAAAGGGAAATGGTGGACTATAACACTGTTGTTATAGTAAATGATTTCCGAAAGGAAATGTTTGATTTAGTATTGGGATTTATATATCTATCTTAAATTCGAATCCCTATACTAGTGATTTTGGGTTGTCGTAACGATGTTTTGCGCAACATTCGTTTTGGCCCAAATAAATATGTTTAAGAGAATGATTTCCTTAAAAGAATGAAATATATACTTAATTTCGATTTAAGTATATTGAATATTTTCCAAGTGTTGAAAATAAATGGATTTGTGAATAACTTATTAAGTAAGTATGGAAATGTTTTCCAATATAAAGTGAATATTTTGAGAATTTATCTTTTTGAAGATAAATTGAAAGAAAATGAATAATTGAAATCGTATATTCGTAGATATTGTGAAATATAAATTCACTATGGAATTCATAAAAAGGAAGGGGAATTTGTTTAAAAATAAATACTGATTTATTTTTGAAGTGTGAAAATTATATATCTTGTAAAGATATTTTTGAGAAATAAATAATTTGGAAAATTATTTGGAATCTGGTGATGTTGTGCATATCCATTGATAGTTCAATAACCGACTATCAATATTTACCTTTGAATGGGTATTTGTTGTGATTTGCTGAATTTGAATGCTATACTTATTTTTAAATAATTGCGCTCGTTATTCGGATTACCCATTCCGAATAGTGATACGACGTAATGGATAGCATTGATGACCGGTGTTGAAGACCGGATATTTTTGAAAGCGAAAGGACAACTCGTCGATTGTCTTTGCACCGGTAGCTACGGTATAGAGACTCCCTATGTGATGGGAAGTCCGGACGTGATTAGAGATTATCCGGATTGCAAGGACTTCTTTGTAAGTGCCTTCGGTTCTGTTCGAGCCTGGAACAGACTTGTATGGATTGTATGTCTGACATTACAAATTGAGATATAAAGCAGATTTCTTTCAAATATATTTCTGTTGGTGGCGGAGAATTTATTCTTTTAGCTTAACACCCTTCTCTGAGACGTACGAGCTCAGAGGTTATGCAGTTGAATGTTATCAGCGATATATTCCCAATTTGGTAATGTGACATGCTGAGTGTTGCTGTGAAATGATCATTGTGTTGATCATTTGTGATAGGATCATTTGTTTGATCGTTTATCTTTGTGATCATTTCTATGATCATTTGTTGACCCAAAGCATGGCTTTTGTATAAAGCATGGCTTTGTGATGTGACTTCGTCGAGCCTCACACCTCGGAATGGTCAAAACAGGAAAGATGCAGCAAGGTTATGAGGGGTAGCTCCCTTTAGGGTATGTGCATTTCCTTCTGGAAAAGGGTGGTATCATGGTATGGAGCCCAGATACCTACTCATGTTGAAACACTTTATTTATGATTGTGTGATGATGGTGACGAGCGCTCGGTTAAAGGTCCCAAAGGACCGGGGGATGGCATACTCGTGTCAGTTGTTACCCAGTTAGGGGTAACCCGGCCTTGTGTTGGCAAAGATCCGGTTTGGTTCTCGAGGACGTCCTTCCAGAGGCGTTCTCATGTGGCAATGGGAAGTTCCTTGGCCTGACCATTCGTTGGAAATCCAATTCCCAATACGAAACCCAGTACGGTTTTAGTTGTAGAACCTACCATTTACTTATGGTGGTCACCACTGTTTAGATGGTAGCTATAGTAGGCACGGTTCGAAATGTCTATGTTGGCTAAGATTTATATTCTACTTTCGAAATGATTTTCCCTACACTATGCACTAATAATAATATAAAATGTTCTTTTTAATGCGTATCAAGCATCTTTGACTATCATAAGGAGAAATCTCCTCCGATTCTGCGTTTGCATTGTGTGTGTGTGTGCGGGAGGCCTTATGGTAGTCTCATTTTTAAAAAGCATTGCGAATTGACTTTAAAAAAATATTCCTCTATTTTGATTTTAAAGATAAATAAACTGTTTTGAGTTCTCACACCAGTCACATGACTGACTCGGAGTTTATTGTTTTCCTTCCTAAACTCTGGGTGCCCACCAATTTCCACACGGGCAGTCAAGAGTTAAGGTTTGTCAGGATATTCTGGATATTCTGGAGGCAAGTTGGATGGCATGGCGTATTATTAGTATATAGTATTTCTTTTCCGTTGTTTAATGTTGTTTGTTGTTGTACACTCTGATGTAATGAAATGAAATGTGATGTAATGAAATAACTGATATAGTTCTTTGTTTAAAGATTATTCATTTATCTATTATATGTTGTTCCGCTGCGATTATGAGTTCTGTTACTCTTCTGTTATTTTCTTTTCTCTCTATCTTCTACCTTTTTCTTTTTCTTTCTTTTTCTTAAACATCGAGAATTCGTATTTCTGTTCATCTTGAATTAATCAATGGAGATTAGTGTATATTCAAGGAGTACGGATTTGCGGGTCCTCACATAGTTTATCTTCAAGTTCACTCCAGTTATAATCCAGCATTTGAGAAATCTGAAAAAATATTCACTAACGCAGTAAAATTGAAAAAGAAATATTTTTGCAATATAAAATGAAATATGATTTTTGAAAATATGATTTGCCTCAGTTATTTGGGTTGTTCGTCATCATTCACATTTGAATTCATCATACACGAACAATGTGACATGCACAGTGTATCACTGTACATGCCACAAGGCCGTGCACATCGATATACACTTGATAATGCTATAGGGACAGGTGAGCACAGGTCAAACCCAAATGAAAAGCCGGGTTCAACTCACGTGCAATATATCACGACGCGAGCACAAGGTCAAATCCGAGTTTTGAAACTGGATTTAACTCAAGTGAAAATTTTCAAAAATCAACACGAATGAATGTCAAAGACCAGACAATAGTGAAGAACATAAGGCATAGCAATTGCATAGCGACTGTAACAGTAACAAACATCATATATAGGACTGCAACAATCAAATGAAGAAAGCAACCCAACAGCAATGCATGCAAGTGCAGACCAATGCAGACCAACCAGAATGAAGAACCAGAGACAAGTGCTGCACTTAAAGACTAGTTCAATATAAACATGACCAGGTTACATAATATCAAAGTTCAGGTCAGGCCAAACATCAAGAGTACAATGCAACTGCAGAATGCAAATGAACTCGACCAAGTACACATTACAACTCTACAGTGAATCAAACTGAAATATCGAACCAAGTCCATGAAGCACAAAGACTCCAAGCCTTCAAGCTACAACTCAAGTGAAACTCCAGCAGTAATGCAACAGTGACATGCACAGATGCATTCAAAGAATAGCACCAACAAAAGAAGCAGTGACAATGAGTATTGCAGTAATGGATGCAGACATAAACAACATCAAAGAATCAAGTCTCGACCAAAATCAGTTACTCAATGCATGCAACATGGTGAGCAACACAAGTGCAACAGAACATCAACTAGAATCAACATGAATATCACAAGTATGAACAGTGTGGCAATGCACCAACCAAAACACTAAGTGCAGGCAGAAAAATGACACAGCAGTTTTGAACAAGTAACAATAAATGACTCAAGTTTGATGCTATCAAATGATACAAATGTAATTACCACAAATCCAAGACCAACAACAGTTTATACAAAAAAGGATGATGCAGGCACCAAAAACATGATCAACACAGCAAAAATGGTCAATAACATGTACAACAGGACAGTGCAGTGTACATGAATGCAACAGAAAGTAGTGTAAATACAACTCGAAGTAATGCAAGTTCATATGTACAGCAAGGTACAATCTCAATGAATTGGATAAACAAGGCAAGTACACATGTATGCAGTGGCACAACAATGAAGACTCAGGCAAATGTCCAGACAACAACAGAGCAATGCACCAAGTTATATACAAGCTACAAATCCATGAACCAGATGATATAATCAAGTTCATATGTACAACAAACAAGCACTGAAACACAAATGGCTAGAGAAATGCACAAAGCTGCTACAAGGATGAACAGAAGTATGGTGAAATCCAGGAACTCAACAAGGCAGACTACAACATCAAGTTCAATTCCAAACAACTCAACAGCAGTATGCAATGCCGAGAAACAATGTACCAAAGATCAGATGACAAGTTCGAAGTCAAAGCAGAAGTAATCAAGTGTGTGTAAAATTTGAAAAAGTCAAAAATCAAACTTAAAATAAAAGAGGAAAGTTTCTGCCGTATCAACAAGGAAATTCATGTGTAAAAATTCAAGCGCGTATCATTGAAAAAGTCAAAAGTAAAATAGGAAAGTTTCTACCGCATGACTCAAGGTAAATCGAACATTTCAAAATCGAGACCGTGTGTATCAAGTCACAATTATCAGGCAATAGAGAATTAGGAAAGTGACGAATTCATATAAATACATCACCCAAGTTCATCATCATAGGCAAGCGATCAGAAAATCGAACTCAAACAATCAATTGAGAAATCAAAAAGTACGAACAACATACCAAGAAATTTTCTCAGACGATCGCTAGAGAAGCGAAGATCATCAACCAGAGATAAATCAGATCAAAAAATTCCTAAAGCCCTAAAACTTCGTAAATCCTAGTCGCAAGCAAAGAGAAGGTCGAGAACGATCAATATCTTCTTCAGAGACAATCAAGAGCCTCGATCAAAACTCCAATTTGACAAAGAAATCCAAGAATTCAACGTCGCCATTTTTTGTCAAAGAAAATAGAAGAGGATCGGGTGAAAGAATAAAAGGGCCGGCCTTATTAAAAGGGGAATTGTTTTTTAAGAATTTATTCTTTATTTTTATTAAGGGTGTTTATTTGTTTTAGTTTTATTTTCTTTTCGAATCAATTCTTGGTAAATCACCACCTAGGTTGTAGGTAGTGTCAGATTGTCTAGTTAGAATTAGTTCAGTGAGCAGGGTGTGCGAGTTTGCAAAACTCTATAGGCGGTAGCAGGGTGTGCGAGTCTGTTAGAGTGTTTGTAAGTGGGAGACTGTTTAATTCTAATAGAAATCTGGGAATGCAGCAGTAGGCAGGGGTTGCCGAAGCTGGGTAAATTTTGTGTGTGATTTACTTTTCAGCATATTTATTTTTTCCGTAGCTTTTGCGTTTAATTCGAGAAAATTTTCTATAACCTTATTCACCCTCCCCCTCCAGGGTTAATCTAGATCCTACAAACTCGATACATCAAAGACCAGGCACCAAGCATCAAGTGGAAGTTTTGATCAAAGAACAGTATAACATGGACAAAGTACATAATACAGTGAAACAGTTGCTCAATATCAATATACAAGTAGTCAAGCATCACCAAAGACCAGACCCAAAAGATCTGATTCAATGCCAAAGTAAAATATAACATGTGCATATATACACAAGGCTGGCAACATGATTATCAAAGTGTATACATGATGAAGGTTACAGATTCAAGTTCGAATGCACACTACACTAATCCAGACATACATATGTATCAACGAAGCAGTGCAGCAGCAAATGGCAGCGACTCGAACTCAAGTAAAGCAAAAGTCAGTGATGTACACATGAACTACATGTCTCGATGAATAGTGGACAGAGCTCGATGCAAGAAGACTCGAGTGCTACCAGAACTAGTTCAGTAACAAAGTGAAACTGCACATACACTCGAACCAATACAGTGAACTACATGATTAACATGTATGCAGTGACAACATGAGTAAGTTAAATGTGAAGGCATGAAGACAACATGGTGATAAACTACTTTCAAGCATCAGGTTAAAAAATACAACAGAGAAATTAACAATTTTTTTAACCAAAGTCGAACTCAGGTGATTTCAAAATAGAATCAAATTCAAAATGTCAGAGAATCAAAATAACCAGGGTACAAGTTCAAACAAAGCTCAACAGCACAATATCAAATAACACCAAGTGATACAACAGTTCAGTGAACAAGTGAAGCACATTTGTTTATATGTGTAAATATATATATTACAAGTTCAAGCTGCAGGTCAAAGACATAATGGCCGAAGTAAATACACAAAGGAAATGCAAAGTCAACTCAAAGCCATATGCAATGACCAGAGGCAGTAAACAGAGAAGCTGAAGTTTCGAACCAAAAATAAGGCCGCAGGTAGTTTCAAACCAAATTAGCGACAAAGACACAGAGAAGAACCAGATTATCAAGAATTCCAAAATGTCCGAGCATTGAAAACGCTACAGTTTTATCAAAGCCGAAGTTCAAACCAAAATCAACACCTGGTAGTCAAGAAATCAAAATCAACACCGTGTCAATCAAGAAATCATAAATATACGAAATTGATAAAGTCAGAATCAATCTGAAGCATCCAAACGAAGATCGAATGGCCGAGCATAGTATTGACGAAATCAAACAACTATCAGACGAACGAGAAAATAGGGATTCGAACCCTATATAAACATTATCATCATCGGCTTTCAAATCCATCGAGTTCAAGTACAAAAACATTAAAGCGCAAAAGCATAAATTACATACCGAAGCAAAAATCGAACTTGATCAAATTGGAGTAGCCGAGCGCAAAATTAAAGAGATGGTCGTTTGACAGAGCAAGCACGCAAGAGTATGTAACCGAATGATAAATTGAAGCGGCGCTTCAAAAATCCCTAATTTTTAGAAACGAACGAGCAATAAAGAAAGCCACCATTTTTCACAAGGAAGCGGGCCAACATAGATTAAAAAATAAAGGGAATAATATTTCACCTAAGAAAAATTTGTGTGCCGTCCTTGCCTAATTTTAAAAGACTTTAGTTTATTTTAAATTAGGGTTTTGGGTTATTTCATTTTTATTGTATTTTCCTTTTTAAACCATTGTAATTTCTAGTCGTGTGACTAGGTAACAAACTATGTGGCGTAGTTTGAGAATTCGCAACTCAGTGGCTGAGTTGTGGCAGGGTTTTGAGCGTAGAGTTAAGGTTAGTCGATAGCGGGTGTCGTGAGTTTACGTGTGTAAGCGTCTGACCGCTTAATTTCTAGTAGAAACCTTGGAGGCAGCACGTAGGCAGGGTTTTGCCGAAGCTGGGTAAATTCCGTGTCGTTCTATTTCTGCATTTATTATTCTGCTATTATCTGTGCTGCTATTTTGATATATCTGTGTTGAAAATATTTTATAAACTTTCGCAATAATTTTTATAATTAATAGCATCACCCTATTCACCCCCTTCTGGGGTGAAATCGATCCTACAAGTAGTATCAGAGCAAGGTACAAAAGCTATTTTTGTTTTAGAAAATTTGATTTTTTTTCAAAAACCAATTTTTTTAAAAAAAATGAATTTTTAAAATGGCTTCTTTTAATACTACTTTTGCTGAGGGTCAATCCATAGTTAGACCACCATTGTTCAATGGTGAATATGCTTACTGAAAAAATAGGATGGAAATTTTTCTGAAAACCATTGATGCTTGGGATATTATTGAGACAGGGTATAAAGCACCAACTATAATTGTAAATAATCAGGAAATAAATAAACCGAAGGATCAATGGACAGATCTAGAAAATAAGTTACGTATTACTAATGCCAAAACTATGAATTCAATTATTTGTTCATTAGATCAGTTTGAATTTAATCGTGTCTCACATTGTCTAGCTGCACAAGAAATACGATACACACTAGAAGTGACTCACGAAGGAACATCTCAAGTCAAGGAATCTCGCCTTGCCATACCGAGTAGCGAATACGAGAATTTTACAATGGCCAAGGAATAAAATGTTAAAGAGATGTATGGACGGCTTTCCAACATCGTATACAAATCAAAAGCTCTCGGAAAATCATACACAGAATTGGAAATAGTCCGAAAAATCCTCATAGTCCTTCCACGAAGTTTTAAAGCAAAAGTGACTGCCATTCAAGAATCAAAAATTTCAAAACAAATCAAAGTTAAAGAACTCATCGGAAATCTCACCACTTATGAGCTAGAAATGAAATTCAAGGAAGAGCGTGAAGGAGGAGATACTCGAAAGAAATCAATAGCTCTCAAAGGAACAACTGAAAGTGACGACGACGACGATGGAGTAGCTGAGCTGGCGTTAATAATGAAGAAGTTCAAAAGGTGGAACCGCAAATATAGAAATCCAGCTCTAAATTAGAAACTGAAAAGCAGAATAGACAAAGCCTAGACAATCCAGAAGAACGGGAGATCATTTGTCATAAGTGCAACCAACCTGGACACATCAAGCCCAATTGTCCTCAAAACCGACACAGCTTTGAAAAGAAATCAAAAAGGAGAAATTTTGCAGCCACGTGGAATACAACTGATGAAGATAATCGAAGTACTAGCAGTGAGGGTGAGAAAGCAGATATGTGCCTTCGAGGTAATATAACTGATAGCGACGATGACGAGCCAAGCAAGGTATCAAAACTCACTCACTCACAATTACTTATATATTTCCACGAAGTAAATGGCTATTTTGAACGACTTAGGGAGAAGTATGCTAAAATTGAATCACAAAAAGATGGTTTGATAGAAGTAAATGACCAGCTTGAACAATTAGTTAAAACCTATCAAAGTAGGATCCCTAAGTGTGATAAGTGTCCAACATTCGAAGAAGAAATTAAAAAATCAGAAATTAAAATTAAATTGCTTGAAAATGAAATTCTGATTTTAAAAGAGAATGAAAATACTAGGAGAGAGAATTCTATTAAAAAGTGCACACAATTATTAATGAAAATGAATCTCTCAAAACAGAAGTCCAACAACTGTCAACGACTTTAGATAAATTTTCCAAAAGTGAAAAATCATTGAATATGTTCTTAGGGAAACAAACTGTTAATACAGTCAGACAAGGACTTGGATATAATCAATCTGAACCTGTTAAAAGAAAATTTAATCGTGTCAATTCAATGTGCACAATTTGTAGAAAATTTGGACACAATCAAAACAATTGCTGGTATAGACCTAAACACGTGAAAATTATACCAATTTGGGTTCCAAAAGGCACAAATATAAAATCTCTCAAAGTTAAACAAATCTAGGTGCCGAAAGGAACATATATAAATAGTTTTGGGTCTCTACAAAATTATTTTCCAAAATATTCTGCCACTAACAATCATGGACCTATAAAAACAAATAGGTCACAAAAATCTTCCATCGTGTAGGTATGGTGGCAGGCTAAGGAACAACAATAATGTTGCTTGGATCATGGCTGTTCCAAGGATACAACGAGCAACAAAGCAAAGTTCCTTAGCCTAGTACAAAGGTGACAAAATCACAATGAGCAACAACAAAAAATTATCGTAAAGGTAAAACATGTAATGGTATATTTTGAACGATATATTAAATGTGATAATCTGCACCGTAATCTGAATTAAATTAGCCAATAATATGATAATGAAATAAATGATGATTTTGATTCTGACTTATTCAAAATTATATTCTTATGCCAAGAACACTATAAAAATCTCTAGAGTCTTTGAACTACATCATATATATTTGTTTGGATTAATAATAGTGTTTTATTGGTTGATGATAATGCATTTGATTATTTTACGGCTGACTCTATATTCACGGTTTTTTGATTATTTACACGATTTCAATTCAAATTCAAGAGAATTACATTTAAAAAGCTGTTAAAATTGACTTTAAGATATTTTGATGCACTTCATGGTCTGGTCTATCAAATTCAATCAATGATAATTTTGAGTGAAAGAAAAATTCAGATGCAGATTACACTGGTAATCTAGTTGATAGAAAAATTACTAGTGGAACGTGATTTATGTTGAGACATTTAGTAACTGCATCGTTTTTCAAAGAAAATATCTGCATATTTTTCATTTTAAATAATTTTCAAATAGCAGAACTTTTCCTCATAAAACCCCTTCTAGAAAATCATTTTTGACCTTGTTTTCAGATTGGTCATATTTAGAAAAATTGATTTTATAATTATTTTTGAATTCAAATTTTAAATTATAACGTTGACTAATCTGACTCCCTACTAATTATCAAAAAGATAAACAGTGATTGAAAAAGTGATGAGTGTTGATATTTATCGTATATTATGACTCGAGATGGTATAATTAGTAAATTTCTTTGGAAATTTAAACAAGAGTTATAAAACTTTTTGTTGGTAAAAATTCCATGACCATCTCTATTTCTATCATATTTCTAACGACCATCACTCGTCAAAATTCTATATAGTTTGTCGATATGTGGTACTTTAAACAGGAATAATTCGTTTTCATTTTATATTTTTAATAAAATATATATATATATATATATAAAATAAAATAAAATCCAAAGTATTCACTCTCATTTAAAAGTCCTCACGGTTATGCATGTGTGAATTACTTGGAATTTGTTATGTGCTTTCATTCTCATTTAAAAGTCCTTACGGTTATGCATGTATGGAACGCATATCCAAATTGATTTATTAAATAAACAAGTTGATTCTAATCCTATTTAAAAGTCCTCATGGTTATGCGTGGTTAGAAGATACTTGAATTCATTTTTTTAAAATAAAATTGAAATACTACTAATCTCATTTAAAAATCCTAACGGTTATGCATGGTTGGTAGATATTCAAGTTCCTGATATAAATATACCACAAATAGACACAACTGTATGGTTTTATATGATGACATCATTCACATCATTCTAAAAGTGGAATATGCGCCTAACAGAGTATTTATAATTTTTGTTTGATTTTTTATTGAAATTTAATATTTATATTCGATTGAGTTTTAATGTTGTATTAATATCTATCACTTTATCGCTATTTTTTCTAACACTATTACTCTTTTGCTGATAACAAAGGGGGAGAGAGAAGTTAAGATTTTGACAAATAAAGGTCAAATATTTTCTATTTGCATCTAGGCTCATTTACATATTTTTAATTGTATGTATATATGAAGGGGAGCTTTGTGTAGAGAGGAAACATTCAAATAGGGGGAGCAAATTGAATGATCAAATACATTTAACAAATTCAAAATCTTAAATATATGTTTGTTATCATCAAAAGGGAGAGATTGTTGAATATGCGACTATATGATTTTTGCTTGATGATAATAAACATATATATATATATATTTAAGTATATTTGTTAATGTACTATTTTATTTTTCACATAATTATTATATGTTTGATGAATAAATAAATAACACAGAATTTGAATTCAAACGGATATTTTATTCAAACAAATATTTGTTACAATTTTTGAATAGTACAAATTCAAGCTCTCACTGTATATATACAAATACAATACAAATTTGATTACATCACAATTTATCATTTACAAATACACCTCACTACATATCGCTCATTCACTCGTATTTTATCTACAACTTTATTCCAGTTTGAATCCAGCATCTGAGCAATCTACAAAAATAAATATTGACGTAGTAAAATTGAAAAGGAAATATTTTTGCAGTATAAAATAAAATGTGAATTTTGAAAATAATATTTGCCTCGGTTATTTGGGTTGTTCGTCATCATTTAAATTTGAATTCATCATACACGAACGACTTATGACATGCACAGTGTATCACTGTACATGCCACAAGGCCATGCACACCAATATACACTTGATAGAATTGCAGGGACAGATGAGCACAAGGTCAAACCCAAATCAAAGTCGGATTCAACTCAAGTGAAATCACAAATGAGCACAAGGTCAAACACGAGCTTTAAAACTGGATTCAACACAGGTGTAATTCCAAAAGTCAAGATGAAGTTCAAGTGAAAACAAAAGTGAAAAGGTGACGGGCACAAGAATAAAATGTAGCTGGTCAGATATGGAACCAGAGTTACAGTTTCAAGTTCATCAACCAAGTTCAATATCCAACAAAAGTATAGCCTCAATAATGAAGAGCAAATGAAGATTCAAATATCAATGCCACTGCCTCAACAGTCAAAGCATCATATATATAAATGTGCTCAAGACAACCAAGCTAAATATGCTAACCAGAAGTACACATGAAGCTTATAGTGCAACAGGTCAGGGAAGCAAGCAAGTGCACCAAAAACCAAATAAGAGCTAAACTACAAATGCACTTGCAACTGAAACTGTCTCGAAGTAAATAAAAACAAATGCAAAGACCAGTGATGCAATTCGATACATCAAAGACCAGGCACCAAGCATCAAGTGGCAGTTTTGATCAAAGAACAGTATAACATGGACAAAGTACATAAAACAGTGAAACATTGGCTCGATATCAATATACAAGTAGTCAAGCAACATCAAAGGCCAGACCCAAAAGATCTGATTCAATGCCAAAGTAAAATAGAACATGTGCATATATACACAAGGCTGGCAACATGATTATCAAAGTGTATACATGATGAAGGTTACAGATTCAAGTTCGAATGCACACTACACTAATCCAGACATATATATGTATCAATGAAGCAGTGCAGCAGTAAATGGCATCTACTCGAACTCAAGTAAAGCAAAAGCCAGTGATGTACACATGAACTACATGTCTGGAAGAACAGTGGACAGAGCTCGATGCAAGAAGACTCGAGTGCTACAAGAACTAGTTCAGTAACAAAGTGAAACTGCACATATACTTGAACCAATACAGTGAACTACATGATGAACATGTATGCAGTGACAACATCAGTAAGTTAAATGTGAAGGCATGAAGACAACATGGTGATAAACTACATTCAAGCATCAGGTTAAAAAATACAACAGAGAAATTAACAGTTTTTTTACCAAAGTCGAAGTCAGGTGATTTCAAAACAGAATCAAATTCAAAATGTCAGAGAATTAAAATAACCAGGGTACAAGTTCAAACAAAGCTCAACAACACAATATCAAACAACACTGAGTGATACAACAGTTCAGTGAACAAGTGAAGCACATTTATTTATATGTGTAAATATATATTACAGGTTCAAGCTGCAGGTCAAAGACATAATGACCGAAGTAAGTACACAAAGGAAATGCAAAGTCAACTCAAAGCCATATTCAATGACCAGAGGCAATAAACAGAGAAGCCGAAGTTTCAAACCAAAAATAAGGCCGCAGGTAGTTTCAAACCAAATCAGTGACGAAGACACAGAGTAGAACCAGATTATCAAAAGTTCCAAAATGACCGAGCATTGAAAATGCTACAGTTTTATCAAAGCCAAAGTTCAAACCAAAATCAACACCGTGGTAGCCAAGAAATCAAAATCAACACCGTGTCAATCAAGAAATCATAAATATACGAAATTGATAAAGTCAGAATCAATCTCAAGCATCCAAACGAAGATCGAATGGCCGAGCATAGTATTGACAAAATCAAACAACTATCAGACGAACGAGAAAATAGGGATTCGAACCCTATATAAATATTATCATCACCGGCTTTCAAATCCATCGAGTTCAAGTACGAAAAACATTAAAGCACAAAAGCATAAATTACATACCGAAGCAAAAATCGAACTTGATCAAATTGGAGCAGCCGAGCGCAAAATCAAAGAGATGGTCGTTTGACAGAGCAAGCATGCAAGAGTATAATAACCGAATGATAAATTGAAGCGGCACTTCAAAAAGCCCTAATTTTTAGAAATGAACGAGCAACGAAGAAAGCCACCATTTTTCACAAGGTAGCGGGCCAACATAGATAAAAGAATAAAGGGAATAATATTTCACTTAAGAAAAATTTGTGGGCCGGCATTGCCTAATTTTAAAAGGCTTTAGTTTATTTTAAATTAGGGTTTTGGGTTATTTCGTTTGTATTGTATTTACCTTTTCAAACCATTGTAATTTCTAGTCGTGTGACAAGGGTACAAACTACGTGGCGTAGTTTGAGAATTCGCAACTCAGTGGCTGAGTTGTGGCAGGGTTTTGAGCGTAGAGTTAAGGCTAGTCGATAGCGGGTGTCGCGAGTTTACGTGTGTAAGTATCTTACTGCTTAATTTCTAGTAGAAACCTTGGAGGCAGCACGTAGGCAGGGTTTTGCCGAAGCTGGGTATGTTCTATTTCTGCATTTATTATTCTGCTATTATCTGTGCTGCTATTTTGATATATCCGTGTTGAAAATATTTTGTAAACTTCCGCAATAATTTTTATAATTAATAACATCACCCTATTCACCCCCTTCTATGGTGAAATCGATCCTACAGGGCGCTCCATTTAAAAGCGTCCAACTTCAGATGCCTATTAAATAGGCGTCTGATGTTCAGATGCTTATAAATAAGCGCATGAACCTCACATGCCTATTTAATAAGCACATACATACAAACGCCTATGAAATATGTGCTTGACTGTTGGGCCATCTCCTTATATTAAGGGCCGAACACGTCTTCCTAATTTTACTGTATTCGACATTTAAATACTTTTGAAAATATATACATTTTTTTTACAACCGTCAATTTTACAAACTACATTTAGTATAAATAATCATCCTATTGGATGAAGTAACATGTGTAAAATTTGACAGTTACTGTCAGCTTATTCGATGAAGCTAGGACTGCAATGTTTCTAGATTCTTATTGCAAATTGATCGTGCTTGAATAATAAAGTAGTGGTTAGGACTACAAATGGTGGTTTGAAATTGGAGCTATATATAGTATTTAAGCAGTTACAAGTAGCAACTTATTATTTAGACGAGAAAACAAGCTCAAATTCGGTTAAATGTCTCATGTCTACCAAAAAACCATATGTGTCAACGAGATCTCATGCTTGAACGTTTATATGTTATAACCATTAAATTTTGAAGGTCAAATTTCAAAAAATTAAATCCACAAAATATATATAGAGCAGTGGGCAATGAAACATTATATACATGTTTAGTTCACTGTTTATTAGAGCTTTCTAACATTATATGACATGGTCGAACTCGTTTAAAGTTGTTTAGTCTGCGTGCGTATGAGAGATTCGCCATAATATGACTTGTTAAAGGACCCCAAGTGAAATTTCATTAAAAAACTTCACTGCAGTGGTACATATATTTTATTTTAACAAATTCTATTTATACGCCGTAAATTGTTTTGCATACATCAATTTTTTTTTCTAAAATATTATACACCGCTTTTTCTTAATATACACCATATATATTACAAAACTATCCTTACGTTGGAATAAAACAAAATAATTATCTCATTTAAGTAACTTTCTCTCATGATCAAACTAAGGAATCTTGATTTCTAAAATCAATGAATTCACTTTTGCAATTCTAATTCAAATCTTTAACTGGTTTTATATTTATTTAGTTATTCATATACAGGAATTTAAATTTAATTTTTGAATATTAATATGTTAAACTATTTAAATTTTGATATTAAATTCAAAGTGTTGTAAATATAGTATAAGATATAGAAGAATTTAGTACTCAATAAACCATATTAATTTTAGCACTTAACTTGAAAATTTAGTTTTTATAACTAATTTGAAATGAAAAATATTAAAATTGATTACATATGAATATAACTTGAAACTTTATGATCAAAATTTAATGCTTCAAAGGAAATTTAATTAAATTTACTAGATATTGGATAGAAATTTTAGTTACTTCATAGAAGAAATTACATCGACTATATACAATATGGACATGTGAAATTTTCATTCTTTAATATCAATTTTAAGTCTTTCGGGTACTTTTGTCTTTAATTTTACTAGTGTGTTACCCGTGCGTTGCACACAGTATGTTGTAGAAAAATAATATTTTAACTATTTTTGAAGAATATAATTTATTATGCAACATCTCATGAATTTGTTAAGATAAATGAATTATAAAATGAAATTACAATATTATAAATGTGTATTTTTTATAAGATTCATATATTTTTATATTTGAATGAAAATTAAATTATCATGTTTGTTGATAAAAATGAGTTATATATTAATTTTATTTTTTTTAGGATTCATTATTTATTAATCAAATAAATGAAAATAAGTATTCTTCATAAATTTTAAAATTAATATTTTTATAAAATTTCATAACTAAATATTCATATACATATATTTTGAATTTGACATTTAGCTTTTGATACACTTGGCTAAAAGATAAATGATGTATACATTAAATATCAAACATTGTTTGAGAGAATGTCGATTATTACCTAAAAATAGAAGTGTAATACCAAAGATTCAATATATTTGTATGCATTTAAAGTTCCTACAGCGCATATTTATAAAAACATTTATTAACCATTAAAAGAAACATTAAGTGAAAATAAGATCTAAAATGTTACAAATCACATTGTTTCAAGCCTTACTATTTTTATTTTATAGTAAAAATTTTCAAAAAATATTTAACATTTATGTAAAAATAATAATAAAATATGAAAGAAAAATATTTCTAATCAAAATATGGTATAGTTTTTGCCCATTGATCAACTCATATTACGATATATATAATCAAGCTGTAACTTTTTGTACAAAAACATACTAATTGGAAATATTTATTCTTTCTTCAATAATACAAAATACAAACATTCATCAATTATCATTAATCGTAATGTTATTCTTCATAAAATATAATTTAATGATGATAAAGAGTCCATTTGATTTACCAATTTTAGGAAGAAAAAACATTATATATGTTTGTAACGATGTACCAATTTGGAAAGAATTTTTTTGTATATATTTGTCTGTAATGAAATACAACTTTAGAAAGAAAAAATTATGTATATATTTCTTTGTATTAAATAACTAATTTTAGAAAGATAGAAATTTATGAACTTAAATGTAGAAAAATGTAAAAGTATTAAAGATAATTTTGTATATAATTATGAAAATATTAGATTATACGGACTTGAGTGAAAAAATAGTTTTACCATTTATATCAGTACAAATGCGATATACACATTGAATTATCATTTTTTATGATTTAATAAATCAATAAAGAAATGTTTGTTAATTGGATTCAGTTAAAAAGTTTAAATTCAAGATCAATTAATAAATTCAAAATGTGGAGTTGGATGTAAAATAATATAAGAAAATTTAGGAGAGATCCGTAAATAATTGTAAATATTATTGAATGTTGGCATTTAAATGTAAAATGATAGGAGGGAATATTAGTAGAACATTGTATAATTTGTATATAATTGTGAAAAATTACAACTATGTGGACTTGAATAAAAAATTAGTTTTATTATTTTTGTCAATATGAATGCAGTACGCATATTGAATTGTTATTTTTCAAAATTTATTAGATTAACCAATGAATATTCATTAATTGTTTATTTAAAAAGTTTAAATTTAAGACCGTTTAACTAAATTTAATATATATATGGGCTTAAATGTAAAAATAACAAAAAAACTTGCAAGAAATACGTAAATAATTGTAAAACTTTGTATTAAATTTTAATAGTAGAAAAGAGAACCAATAAAAACATTGTAATTATGATAATAACAATAAATTGTGAAATGGAAAAAATAAAATATCTGTAGAGAATTAAGGAGAGAGGAGGAAATAACTAAAATTAACAAGAGAGCTTTAAATTCTTCTACTTTACTATTATTTAATAGATTAGAAAAATTGGGGTGAAAGTAATTAATGGTTTATGAACGGAACTTGCCCTTTGAGAATGAGGGAAAAATTCTTATATCCCCAAATTAAACCCCTTTGAAAAGCAATTCCCTTCGCTACCCTAATCTCTAGCTGCTTACTGGGGAAAAAAAGTGGATTTTGATTTTTTTTTTCTTCTTCAATTATTCACTGCAATTTGGACTATAATTGCTATTTAAAACCTTATCTGTAATTTGATCTATTTTTGTTGATTCGGGTTAGCAAGGCGATAGAGGAAGGAAGCTCTGCTAGGGGGCTGATCTGTTGCGTGGTTCCCCCGCAGTTGCCTCCGCTTTAGCTTCCGACCCCACACTCAACTAAGATAAATAATAAAAACCGAGGAGACTTTTAAATTGGAGAAGGACTTAGCCATGGCGGAGAAGAAGTTGTTCAAAGTCTACAACTCTATGTCGAAAACAGAGGAAATTTTCAAAACCAAAGAAGAAGGCAAGGTTGGAATGTATGTCTGCGGAGTTACTCCATACGATTACAGTCATATTGGCCATGCTCGCGCTTATGTCGCCTTCGATGTGCTTCATAGGTCTGACTTTTCATTTATTTCTTTTGTATTTGTCAGGAAAAAGTGTTATTTTGATTAGTGTTTTTTAAGAAGGTTGAATTTTTGGCATGTTAGGGATTGATTTATGTTAACTTATGATCCTTTGGATAAATCTGGTTCCAGTAAGTGTAAAGTGGGGAATTTTTGTTGTTAGGATTGCAAGTCTAATGTTTTGGGGAAAGTAAACTAATTAAGATAACAGTGATCGGGAATGATTGTAAATTTACATGTTGGGTTGATTTATATTTCTGAATAGGTGATTGCTATGACCTTTTTTATCTGATGACAATTTTTTCATCATAGCACCAGGTTTGGCTCTGATAAACAATTCCTTTGAGCCATAAGATTATTATTACACAATGTGCTATTGCTGTAAAAGTACAGAACTTTTGTCATAATTATTTGATAAAGATCAATCTGCACATAATATCTCAGTATTGCAAGAACAATTTAATAGTTGTAGATTTCATGAAACATCTTAGTGTTGCAAGAACAATTGGATAGTTGTAGATTTCTGAGAAATGCCATGTCCTCATTTCATTGGTAGTTCTGAAGATTTAATTACCTTTTTTATTTCATCCTTGACTGATACAGCCTTTGAACTTCTAAAATTGACAGCTGGCCATTATCTTATAGTGTAGCACCTCCATACATTCGGTATTCACTAGTTTTGATATGCATATTAACCATGGTCTGACACTATAAAACCGTATTAGCATGACATATCAACTTTCAAAGATGATAAAATTAAATTTTGAAGAAGCCTTTCACCTGTAATTTCATTTAAAATCCAGTATTTTCAAGTAAGTTCCCAATACAGAAAACATGATATGGGTTTTAAACTATATGTGTTTGACAGGTAGTGTTAATTTTCAACTACCGTTCTACTAATAGCAATTCAGGGCGTACTATCACTTTGCATTGCATGAATATGAGTTTATAAACTAAATTACATAATTGCATCAGATAACTCTATTCCAAATAAACTAGAAAGCAGAAGGTCAGATTTTGCATTATTATTCCAGTGAATATTTGTTATTACTTGTATGATTAAGCTAGTAACTTACCTGAGTCGAAGACTAATAATGTATGCTAATAGAATAAGAAAAAAAGTTCATCTTATGTAAATTGCCATTGAGCAGGTTACTGAAGCATTTAAATTATGAAGTTACATATGTGCGCAACTTCACAGACATTGATGACAAGGTGACATGGCCTTTAACACTTCTTTAGTTCTGGATGTATTTTTACTGTAATATTTTTTTACAGAATATTTCGAATATCATTTAAATTAAAGCAATGCAACTGACTAGTTAATTTGCTGCTTCAAGCAAGCTCTAAAATTCGCTGTGATTAAAATTCTTAAATTATTAATAAAAACACGACAGCTGCCACTTCTGAACTGTCATGCATGTTTACCGTATTTCCATAGAATGCAGTGCAGAAAATCTTTTTTCTTATATTGTGTGTGCACTGACACTTTTAATGACATGTTTACCGTACTTCCATAATATGATACATGGTATATCTTTTGTTACTGTTTTTGTGACATGTTACGAACTGAATGTCATGCTTTCACAATGCATCAAGACAAAAAGTTGTATTAATTTCATTGTGAATGTGATAATTGTACACTTCACAGGATTATGTTACATTATCTGCATTGACTTAGTTATATTGCTAAGCACAAGTTCTTATCACTTTGATACCAAATATCGTTTTATAGCACTCATATGAGTTCCTTCCTTACATTCCAACGTTCAGGCTTCTTTCATTTTAATCTGACTCATTGAAAATATATTTCACAATTCCTCGTTGATAAATTCATATATTTTTTATTTTGTAGGCTCTTTTATTCATAATTCCTGTTGATTGGTCTGAAGTGGTGGATCAGTCATATCATTTTTGCTGTCATATAACCAACAGTAGGAGTGCACCGAATTTGCATTAGAAAAAATTAAGCTTAGAATTATATCCTTGACTGTCTACAATGTTCTTACAATACGATCTGTATATCATGAAAGTGAGATTATTTTATAAAATTATTATTATATACTGGTATTCAACCCTTTGAACATCATTTGAAATGCGAATTATATATTAAACATATTTTCTTGTTATACTGTTTATAATTGGAAGTGGATGTTATTTTGTAGATCATAAAGAGAGCAAATGAAGCCGGCAAAAATCCATTAGGTTTGAGTGATGAGTTCTCTAAGGAATTCCTGAAAGATATGGCTGAACTCCAATGCCTTCCTCCAACTCATGAACCCCGTGTTTCAGATCACATGGTCCAAATTATTGACATGATAAAAATGGTATGATCATGCTTCATGTACTGATCTGTAGCTGTAAAATGCTAATACGTATAACTCATACAATAAAATGATTTTGGATGCTGAACCTCTTGAAGTCATTTTCTGAATTTTCTTATAAAAATTATGTTAGATAATTTTGGTTTTCTCATTGTGTCTTTTCCTCCTAAGCAGAACATCATCTTAGTTTTTCTGATCAAATGCATGCATTAAAGATCATATCATCAACTAGTCATGGTTTAAATCTTGTATATCTCATCCAAGATTTTCTTCAAGATCACCTTTTCATACTTTGACGAGATGAGACATCAAATCTCATTCAACACTCATCTCGTTTGAAATATTCAACTCTCACTCGAAATATGAATCAAAATCTCAATCCCAGGTTCATCCAAAATTATATATTTTCATTCTTTTACATGATATTTTTCATTTTCATATAGATTCAAAAGAAATTGTTCAATCTAATTACTATTCACGTACTGCATAAACATATTAATTATTTACTATCTTAACGAGTCACAGCGAAATAATTCATTTCTTTTTATATTTAAATAAGAGGATACCACTCTTTTCCAAAACATTCATTTCAATTCTTTTTATATGCAAACTAAGTATGTTATAAATTCATTTTTAGATTGAAAATTAGAATTGTTAAAATAATCATTAAAACATAAATTCTATATATATATATATATATATATATATATATATATAAGTTGCTTCAAGATATTCCTAATATGTACTTTTAAGACATGAGGTATCAATCTGAGATGTACACCCGAGATACACTTATCTTGTTTGAGATCTTCTCCGATACGAGATAGTTTCAGTGCAAATTTTGAGATAAGATGAGACCGAAATCCGAGATTTAAAATCTTGCTACTAGTAAAGATCATATTTACACTCTGGTACAAGGGTCATTGTAAAGTGATATGCAAGAGAATTTTCAGTTGGTTTCAATCATAAATCTTCTTAGGGTTACAATCTAATAATTTTTCAGATATGTGTAACAAGGCTATGTAACTACTCTCTTAACCCTTTTAACTGCTTAGTGATGCTTCAATGATAATGTATTAAGACCTTTTCATAGTAGAACAGTCAGATTTGTGTCTTATGATTTATTTATCTTTAAAAACTAACCCACCATCATCATTTATTTGGATTGCAATATAGTAGTTCAATCCAGTTCCATTCTTGTACTCCATTAGCACTCTTGGATAAGGTTTTCAAAACGGAATTCAAATTGTAAGTCAGAAAGTTCAAACTTTAAATCGAATCTTGGATTTAAATCGTGGATAGTAGATTGGAAAGGATTTAAATTGTAATTTATGTGTGCATACTTGTGCGCCAAATTTTACTTTATGTAGGTCGCCAAACAGCATGTTAGTATGTGAAAGGATAATTTTTTTCTCAACCTATTTTTGAAACTGACCTTCAATGCTTAAATTTGTTTAAATCTCTATACTTAAAACTTCGTCTTCTCTGTCCTTTTTTGAAAGTTTTTTTTTGAAACGTTGGCTACAGTATATGCCTTGAAGAATGGTACTCAAGAGACCAAAGCCATGACCAGTGGTTACTTTTTTTTTTGGTATAAAAGTGTATTTGAATTATAAACACAAATTTGTACCTTGATATGCTTTATTGGAAACCAAGAACTGAATCACACTCGGAGAGCGATAAAAGTATACTGTCCATTAACCATCATTTTTGTACTTTTTTTAAATACTGGTTGAAAGTGTTATTTTTATCATAAAATGATGACTTGCAGGTTTCAAACTGTATACATGTAAGCTTGGGGGGGGGGGAGGGGGGGGGGGGGTGGGTATTGTTGAGTTATGAACCAGTAGTTACTGACATTTCTATCCATAACAAAACCTCATCTAATATTACATTCTTTATTGTAAATGCTCATCTAATTGTTCTTTCCAACCAGCCTTATCTTTTTCCATGCATCTTATTTTGGCAGATTATTGATAATGGTCATGCTTACACTATTGATGGAGATGTTTATTTCTCTGTTGACGACTTTCCAGATTACTGCTGCTTATCTCGTCGAAAACTGGATGATAATCGTGCCGGTGGAGGTGGACGGGTTACTGTTGATGAAAGAAAGAAAAATCCTGCCGACTTTGCTTTATGGAAGGTAAAAAAATTATTGAAACTTCCTGTCTACCATATTCAATCTTATAATTTTCCCTTTTTTCCCCAAGAGAGCCTATCACAAAAATTGCCTCTGATAATATAAAATGCTAAAGAAAGTAAATAGATAAATACAAGTAGAGAATGCTTTGTTCGATTCTTATTGCCATATTTGTAACAAAGACCTTCAGCGCAAAAAAGTACACTGTTGGCTGGTATATAATATCTGCAGTCAACTTAATAGGACCATGTTTTGTGCCTTGGGCGATAGGTTTATTTTTCTTTTTTTTTTCTACAACACAAATAGTTCATTCATTGTTTGTAATTATATTTTTCTAGTCAGCAAAGCCTGGTGAACCTAGTTGGGAGAGTCCATGGGGTCCAGGAAGACCAGGGTGGCATATAGAGTGCAGTGCTATGAGTTCACACTATTTAGGTCATCATTTTGATATCCATGGTGGAGGGTTGGATCTGATATTTCCACACCATGAAAATGAAATCGCACAAAGTCGAGCAGCCAACCCTGAATTCAAAGTAAGTTACTGGATGCATAATGGTTTTGTTAACAAGGACAATCAGAAGATGTCAAAATCGGACAACAATTTTTTCACGATCCGTGATGTAAGGAATGCTTCAGTTGTATTCATTTTGCATTTTATTATATTCTCTCTATAATTCATACAAATTTGCATCTTATTCTGAGATGTTTGTTGTAGATCGTTAAAAGTTTTCATCCATTGGCTTTGAGATATTTCTTGATGCGAACCCACTATCGAACGGATGTTAATTATTCAGACAAGCAGTTGGATGCTGCATCGGACCGTGTGTTCTATTTATATCAGGTATCTTACTTATGTGAAACAATTACACATGTATTTATGTATAGAGAAGCGCTCCAGTACATCCCTTCTAGAGCCTTTATACACCCCACAATTCTAAATCAAATGAAATTTTGGGGATGTTCAATCTGTACAATAAGCATCATCTCCAAAAAAAAGAAAGAGATCATTTTGAAACTTCTAGCATGTTCAAAATGTTAGGTCAATACCGATCGCTAAAACAGTTATTTAACCATTGAGTTGAACTTTTTTTAAAGTATCCAAATTTTTGAGAAATTTGTGATTATGATCTCGAGTGAAGTAAAAACATATTAACAAAATTTCATTTAGTTCCAAATTGTGTGTACGCATATATGCTTATATGTGTCTCTAAGAAGTTGGTGTTTGCTATGTAGACTCTCCATGATTGTGAAGTTGCGATTTCTTCGTTCATTGATGATAATTCTAAAAGTAAGCCCTCTGCACAAGCTCAAAAATCAGCTAAGGCATTCCGTGAAGAATTTATGGATTCCATGTGTGATGATTTACGTACGACTATGGCCCTAGATAAGCTCGATAATCTCTTAAAAACAACAAACAACACTTTGGGAACGCTTGTGAAGGCACAGGCAAGATTCTAATGCATACCCTTAAGTGCTTTCCTTTTTTTGGTCCTCTGCATATTAACTGGTATATCTGTGTAATATATGCAGGACAAAACCCAGCAGCTGCAACAGCAGGACAAAAACCAACAGCTGCAGAAGCAGCTGCAACATCAGCAAAGTCATTTGCAAGACCTTGTCATTTATGGAAAAGAAATCAAAGAAGCTATTGGTGTTCTTGGTCTTATCCCTTCTTCCCCTTGGTCCGAGGTAATTTTGTGAAATATATTTATACTCAATCTTTTTGCTATTCTGTTGAATAATAGTAAAGTAGAACCATTTCCTTTGCTTTTCTTAATTCTCACTACATTTCATTCAAGTCTTTTCTATATTCACATTTTTACTTGTTTTCTTTTAATCCATCCTCAATATTTTCTCCTACTGCATTTTCAAACTTCTCATTATTCTATTTAATATTATTGCCAATATTTTAACTTATGCCCTTCAAAAATTTAAAATTATTGTCCATTTAAATATATACCTTTAGTTAAATAATTCACTTTCTCTAAATAATCATCCTGTTAAATATAATTTTTTAATTTTTGAATCCACCATTCATTTATCTAAGCAATTTTTTTACATCTAAAAAATTTGATATTTATCTTACATAAATATATTTTCAACAATATCTTTTAAATTAATAAAATAAATAAACACAATTAACTACCCATTAATTCACATAACAGATATTAATCATTAAACAAATGAAAATAAGCTGTAACTTATTTATCTTAACAAAAAGTAACAAATCTAACTTATTTTTAGACATAAAACATATAAAACATTGTTATAAAAAAATCTTTAGATCGCATGATTTGAATCATGTTTTAAATTGAATCGCTCCTACTATGATTTGATCCTCGAAAAATCATCCAAAATGCAATTAAAATCACAATTGGAGAATATTGTTTAATCCATGCTGAAATAAAATGGCAGTTACTAAAAGGAGAAACAAATAAGAGGAAATAAGTTTAAGGGGAAAAATAAAATAAAATAAAATTTGCTAGGCGGAAAATTTATACTTCTTTAACTAAATTATTAAGATTTACGCAGGACCAACTATCCTTAATTTTTTCCTGTAACAATTATTCCTTTTCTCCAAGTTCTTGTTCACTCCTCTTCTTGAATTCCTTATGGGTAACAATGCTCTAAAAATCAAATTGTCGGCCAAGACTTCTTTGAATTAGTACAAAACTTTCCTTTTTCAGTTTAAATTTTATATCAAGTTAGGAAAGTCAGTAAATGAAAATCAGGTAATCAATGACCGCGAGTTTCCTTGACAGAAGTGATGATTGAATAATGATCAACCTAATCATATATAAATATTTCGCATAACTTGCTAAATTTATAATATATTTTAATATCAAAAATGGAAGAAAAAACGGCATGTACCTTTGTTTTGAACTCTATCAAGCTGTAAAGACCTACGGATTCATCATATCATTAATTTTAAGTTTGAACTACTGTTACACAATCAAATTTCATGTTATTAGATATTTGTTGTGATTACAGTGGGTTATTTCAGTCACAGTGAATATTGATCTTGATTTTTTAACGAGTGCATATGATTTTTTTTTGATGAAAATGGAAAGGGGAAGAAAATTGGTGGCAATTTACCTTAAACGTGCATTTTGGAAAAGGATATATGAGTAGCTTTATTGTAATATTATAAGGGAAATACTTCCTTTAGCATCTTTTTTAATTATATAATTTTCAAATGTATTCTCTCCCTTTATTCATTTTGTTTCTCCTCTCAGTAAGGATTAATAAAAACATCAAAATACTAGTTTCAATCTACAATTCAAATTTCATTGTTGTTTTAGATGAAATAAGGATAATAGAAGAATTAATTTTTTTAGGCTCGTATCTAGAAGCTTGAAGGTCAAAATAAATTTCAAAAATACAAAGAAAATCAATGCATCACATACTCTAAAGTAATTTGATAACTTACATAAAACAAAAAAATTGGAACATTAAAGCATGTACAATTATCAAATATGAATATATTGAATCTATGATTCACGATTCAGATTAATATTTAATTTAAGGTTTGAACTTTATAATTTACAATTTGAATCCCATATTGGAAATATTGTACAAAACATAGAAGAAGAAAAATTACTTCCTGCAAAAAATGTCTACAATTTTTTGTTTCTGACATGTGCCAATGCATGGGTTATCCACTAATATATACTATAAAAAAATAGCGCTTAATAAATTATAGATGGTCAAAAATTGCAATATTGTATCTAACAGTGTAACATAGGCTATTATAATATGGAAATACAGTTTATTTTTAAAGTAACTGAAATTCCACACTGACCTAGCAAATCACCAGTGGGGAATCAGCATCTTGACACAAGTCAGGAAGCAGATCTTGTGCCCATTCCAATAGGTCATTTGGCACTGGCATTTGATGCTTGTATGACTCAACCTAAAACCTTTGGTATTTCCCTATTTAGGGGACATTCGGAGTTGGTGTTTTCATTAGCATCCATATTTGTGTCACCACTGTTGCTTGTTTATTTTTCTTCTTCTTTGCCCTAGTCTATATTTGTCTTATTCCAGCATCCATGTTGGAATAATGGCGTTCAGAGAATTCTTTAACCCTCCCTTAACATCTTTAATCATTATCATTCTAACATGGAGTATGGAGTGTAAAGTATAAACGCCTCACTGAATATTTATTTTGTGGAAAGTATTCAATACATACTGTTCCACATATATTAATTTCAATAATTATTTGGCTAGTTTCTCTTTAGGTCTGAGGGAAAAAAAATCCTCCCTCTCCATACCTACCAATCTCAACGCTCTCTCTGAGTGGGATGAACAAATTATTAGTGATATTCTGTACTATTAATAAGAATATTTAATAACCAGAACTCCATACTTTCAATCATTGCCCTTCCTAATTACTTCGTTGCTCCCAAAGCAAGTTTGCACATTTTCTACAGTGGTTAACTGACTGGCGAAGAGAAGAAAGATGCCCACTGTTGGCAATCAAATCCCTCCTCCTTCCAGTCCTAGCAAAAATCGAACTTTCAGCTCACCTGTGCTCTCTTCTTCTCCCGTTCATAATATTAACGCTAACCTTAATCTCAAGTTCTTAATCATTTTTTTCCCGCTGCCATTCTCGATCAGAGAGTGCAAATTCCACTCTGCATCATTTTTTATAGGTTCAAAATTATCCTGAAGTGAACCTATCTCATCCCGCCAGCCAACGTTGTTACTATAATGAAATGAAAAGGGCGACAGCTAAATCATTTTTTTAGTTCAAGCTTTGAAAAATAGTGAAGAACTATAAACATCACCTGCATTATTGGTGCACACCATACACATTTGGATGGAAAATACAAAATTAAAAATCTGCACTAGCTTGGTGTACGTGATAGTCCTCATAATCAATCAAGAATATCACTGCTGAAAATTGATATAAAATAAGTAACAACTTGCTGCATTGTTAGTTAGAAGAGATTAAATGTTATAGTAATTATGTACTGCAGAGCTATTGCCAAGAAGAGTAAGATCTATCCCTTCATAACCAACTATTGTGTTAACAAGAAAACCAAATTTGTGTTAAAATATTGAATGGTTGCCCAATAAAAGTGGTTGAGCAAACATGGAACTCGAATTTTACAAGAGTTGTGTGTGTGTGTATCAACAGCACAATGTCAGCATCACAGAACTGTGTAGGCTCAGGAGAATTGTTGATGATTGAAAGGATAATGGATTCAAAGTTTCACTTAAATGCTCTTTGTACATAACAGGTTTTGAAGCAATTAAAAGAGAGGGCAGTAGAAAGAGCTGGACTTACAGAGGAGAAGATTCAGGAAATGATTGCAGACAGAACATCATTTAGGCAGAACAAAGAGTACCAGAAATCTGACGATGTCAGACTCTACTTGTCTAAAAAAGGTATAGCCCTGATGGATGAAATTAGAGGTCCACTTAAAGGAACAACAACATGGAGGCCGGTTGTGTATGATCCCACCAAACCCGAATCGTACAAGTTAATTGACGATCTCAGGCAATACTTATCGACTAAAGGTCTTCCCCCGCTTGAAGAAGAACCTTAATGGATCATTCTTTTTTACTCATTTGGGCAATTATGGAATTATTATTATAGTGGAAGTTCATTTGTATTATTCCCAATTATAGTAGCATATCATAGGCTGAGGCGTTAAGTTATTTTTATTAAACAACTTATTTATCGAGCATGTTAAACTAATTTGGACCTCACTATTTTATTATTGAAGGGACTGGCACCATAATGTTTTTGTATTCTGGTTTGATTGCAACTGGAAGCTGGATTTATTTATCTGCTTTTGTTCACATTTTGATATACATGGTGTTCTACTTCATGAGAACTTTGTTATTTACCCTTTGACCATTTTTTGGCGGCGTTGTTCATTTATACTTTGCCTGGAGGCTTTGTGTTATTTTGGTTGAAAAGTTAACCGCTTTTCTGGGCGTAAATTTGATTGAAGAGTCCATAGCGTTATGAATTACGCTACGCAAGTTTCGAACTTGTAACCTCTCGCATCAATGTCGAATCATTCAACCTCACATCTAAATACCATTTTCAAAAAATAAATTAATTTTATCGTTGTTGGCATATTCTCGCCTTACTTTTTTACTGTAGCTGTTCCGTATTCTATGTATGATATAATTTGTTTTATGTTCGTTCTTCCAAAAAGTGAGTCTAGACTGTAAAATTATGGATCGTTGGTTAGGGAATTGGCACTTAAAAATATGTATTTTTTAAGTTTACCGTTCTTAGGATTTTTTATGTTTACAAGATCAAACTAGGTTTCTGTATTAACAAGTCTAAAGAAAAATTCCTTTTAAAATTGCCGTCCTGTACGTAACCAGGATAGTTTTAATTTATAAACTAAATTGAACCAAATAAATTATGTTTGTTTTGTTGGGTTTGTTTAGTCAATTGACCGAGTTTGGCTCTTACACAAACATAAAAATATGTATATTAAAAATCTATTAAAACATGAACATATTGACACAGTAAATCTCAATTGTTAGTTTATCTCATGATTTCCATCTCTCATGCAAATGCAAAAGTATCTAAAAGCGTATGCTTGTGTCAAATTTTGTGTTTCAATAGCCACATAAATAGAATCTAAAGCGTATATGTGTGTCAAATTTTGTGTTTCAACAGCCCGATGTATATGTAGATCATCTTCTTCTCATCTTGGAACACCTCAAATCTTTTTTGATTTCAATCCCATGTTTCATATTAATTAATATGGTTTCTCTGTTGTAAAATGACAAAAGACAGAAACTATATTATTTAAATTGAAATAAAAAAGGGAGTTGAGATGTAACAAAAGTAAACAAGATAATATTTGCCATCTATTCTGTTAAACGAGAAAGCCAATATGGTGTGACTTTTTCCTTTCGTCCTTCCTCGGCTCTAATCCTTCATTTTTAGCGATCTGAGTGATATTTTACTTTTTAGCCACTGAAAACAAATTTATTTTGCAGTACGAGGTCCGAAAAAATAAATGGAAGTTAATGCTGTCTCTTTAAAATCTTCCGTTACAGCCATTTGCATTTTCCCCAAACCCTTGCGTTTTCCCCAATTTCTGTCTAAAAACTTAACGTCAGCCGCGAATATGGATCGTCGCTTAAGGTTGATTCGCCCTCGTTCTCCCTATATGTTCGTAGTCGTTCCATTATTGCTCTTTTCCGTCTTCTTCGTCCCGTCCGCGTTGACATCAGGTAACGCTACTCTTCTTTCTTAATTCGTCTTGCTACCGCTGAATCGATTTAACGTTTTTGTTTCTTTTTCTTGCTTTGCTACCGCGCCTTTATTTTAGCTATTTGATTCCTATCTCAGTTGTCCAGAATTCCTACTTCTCAAGTATTATATGACTAATGTGTAACTTTCAATGACACTTTCTTTCTATTGAATCTGTAGGCCTCCAATTTTTGCCACGATGGAAGTGACGATGACGTTGGCGATAGAGACAACGATGAAGTAGTGGTTAACGAGGAAATCATTTCATGAATTTGTTTGATTCTTGTTTATGATTTATGTTAGTTTTCTCACGTTGCTATTGGTGTTTTTCCTTTTCTTTTTTACCTTTTTTCCTCACTAATTGTATATTTTAATTTCTAAGCTGCTAACTTTAGATCCAAATTTCATATAATTTAATAAATGTTTGTGAATTTACTCTTGACGTTAAATTTTTGGTTTTGCTAATATTTTTCAATTTGAAATATATAGTAGTAAAAATAAAGACTAGAATACATTAAATGTTCGAAATTCTGATCAAATATGTTTGCCGTTAACCCGTCTTTTTGCAAGGTCATGGACATGCGAGTTTAACTTAATCGACTGCACGTTTGTCGAGGCTGATGTACGATGGATTCAGTCGACCGGATGGATGGATGTCGCAACGTGCTTGGGAGATGTAAATATGATTGGATAAAGATGAATCAACTATAATTTGGGTCTAGGAAACATGGTTCGGCCTAGAACATGGTTCGACATGGTAGCGGTTCGGCATGAATGGTTCGTCTGACATTCACGTTCGAATAACATTCAAGAGTACTCGGCATACATAGAGCGTTCGTCATACATGAGTGGTTCGACATTGCAGGAGCGCTTGGCATTCAGTAGCGCTCGACATCCAGGAGCGCTCGGCATCCAGGAGCGCTCGGCATTAGAGATCGTTCGACATGATGGGCGCTCGACATTAGAAACTGTTCGGCATCAAACATGATTCGGCATCAGACATGGTTCGGCATGATGGATTGTTCGGCATCGGGGATCGTTCGGCATTGGACAGATCGTTCGGCATCGGGGATCGTTCGGCATTGGATGAGTGCGTTCCGCATACGAATGCGTTCGGCATGGCAGCCTCGTTCGACATACGAGTGTGTTCGGCATTGGATAAGTGCGTTCGACATACGAGTGCGTTCGGCATGATAACCTCGTTCGACATACGAGTGTGTTCGGCATGGCAATTTGGTTCGGCATGGGCCGTTCGGCTCTGATGGGCTCTGTTTATTTAGAGAGCCCAACAACTACCTGGACGTGTCTATAAATGGAGCATGTAGGGCTTCAGAAAGGGGATCTTCTCTTCTGCTCTCTGACTTTCTACTTTCTAAGAGTAAGGCTAGTCTACCACTTTGTAACTGTAATCAATTGTTACATCAATAAAAGAAAACTTATGGAGTGGACGTAGACCGGACTTAGCCGAACCACTATAAAAACATGTTCTTTGCTGCTTAATTTCTATTCTGACTGTTCTTTATATTATTACTCTCTACACACACTCTATCTATTATCAGTGGCTGTTAGTCGGTGCTTTCATTTACATTTGGACGTTAGTGACCAATTTTGACGCTAACATTTCCTTTCTCCATTTATGTCAAAATTTAAGTAAATATGCGTTCAACCTATAAGGAAAAGGGGCTTTGTGTTAATAAAGTCTAATCGGGCAAAAGTTTTAGCTTTTGAAAGAGGTTATTGTTTGCGCCAAAATTGGTCACAAACACCCAATAGTCCACTTTGAAGGTTTTCGCTTTATTGCTTCTCTTGATGATCTTAATCAATTACAACGGGTTAAATCTTTGAACTTGATAATCTTAATCGATTACAATGGATTATAGCTTTGAAATCTGAACTTAACAACAATAGTGAGGAATATGATTGAATTCAGCAGAGTCTGGACTTGCTTTCTCTCTTCTGAATCTCCTCCCCCTTTTCTGAATGACCAGGGGCTCTATTTATAGGTGTGGAAGGTCAAAATCCCGCCTAAAACCTGGAGAGGCTACTTGGCACGTGACTGGGGGCCCACAGGCCCGCGTTCTTGGAATGCGTGCCCAGTTTGGTATCGATTCGAAGTGAACTTCGAATCGATCAAAAAATTGTCCAATTGCGATGAAACTTGGCGTGGACGTTCTTCATCATGTTGACAAACTTCTGTGAAAATTTCATGGGATTTGGATCAGTAGATTGAGAGAAATGATCGATTCAAGGTGATGCATTTCGGTACGCTGGCAACTTCGAACCGATCCTATGGGTCATTCGAACCCATATGTTTCGAATCCATATGGTTCGAACCCATAGGTTCGAATCCTTATGGTTCGAGTCCATATGGTTCGAAACCATAGGTTCAAATCGAACCTGTTGCGTGAGGGGGCGCTTCGAATCGATGGCTCTGGATCGATTCGAGGTTGTTTTTAACGTGTAGGGTTCGAAGACAGCATGGATTCGAAGCTGTGATGGACTCGAAGCTGCGATGGACTCGAAGCTGCGATGGACTCGAAGCTTGTGATGGATTCGAAGTTGGTGATGGATTCGAAGTAGTGATGGATACGAAGTTGATGGATGGATTCGAAGTAGTGATGGATACGAAATTGATGGATGGATTCGAAGTAGTGATGGATACGAAGTTGATGGGGTCGAAGCATGAATTGGCTTGATGGATTCGAAGGGAGACGTTGGCTGATGGATTCGAACGTTGCCTCTTCCTATGGGTTCGAATATGATGGGTTCGAAACAGATGGTTTCGAACACGATGGTTTCGAACATGATGGGTTCGAACATGATGGGTTCGAACATGATGGGTTCGAACCGAGCAATGTGTACCTTCTTAACTTGAATCCATCATAACTTGAGCATATGACCTCGGATTGACTTGAAATTTGAAATGCTGGCTTCTATGGTCTTTCTTGTCATGCCTTATTAATTGTGGCCCGATCCGGGCTCGGACAGAATTCATCGATATCCATAGTGAGGTGAAATACGACCAATCTCTGAGGCGAACTATTTTCTGTTTTTGACCAATCTTTTGGTATCACGGCTTTCGCCCAAAAAGCGGGATAACATTTTTGCCCCCCAAAACATGCCTTGCGGTAGCAAGGTGTGTTTTGCAATGCCTTGAGCTGGATGTTCATATCCTGTCGTCAACCTGTAAAGAACTTGATAGTTTTATATGTCCTCAAATGACGATCGTTCGTGATCGAGTTTATTCGGGATGGAGCGCGGCCGTTCATGGTCAAGCGCCTAACTTCAGATGACGATCGTTCGTGATCGAGTCATTTGAGGGAAAGTGCGACCCTGCGCGGTCAAGCGCGTAAATCCGTCCGTCGATCATTCGGGATCGAGTCATCTGCGGTGAATTATGACCGTTCAAGGTCAAGCGTCTAATTTCAAATGACGACCGTTCGCGATCGAGTCATCCGAGGTAAGGTGCGACAGTGCGCGGTCAAGTGGTGGACCTCAAATGACGACCGTTCGCGATCGAGCCATTTGAGGTAAGGTGTAGCAGTCAGCGATCAGGTGGTGGACCTCAAATGACGACCGTTCGCGATCGAGTCATTTGAGGTACAGTGAGTTGTGCCGTTACAGTGAGTTGTGCCGTTCGAGGCGGACCTCAAATGACGACCGTTCGCGATCGAGCCATTTGAGGTAAAGTGAGTTGTGCTGTTCGAGGCGAGTTGTGACCGTTCGCGATCGTGTGCCGTTCGAGGCGAGTTTGTGACTGTTCGAAGTCGGGTGCCGTTCGAGGCGATTTGTGACCGTTCGCGGTCCGGTGCCGTTCGAGGCGAGAAAGCGTGCCCGGGAGGGCTTGATGTTTTGGATGCCAGGGTCACGTTCGGGTGAGTTACTGGATTGTTTGTGTGCCTATTGAAGGCGAATCAGTGTGCCCGGGGGGGCTTGATACTGTTGATACCAGGTTCACGTTCGTGTGGGTCCCTGGATCATTTGTTTAGGTATATCACTATCTCAGAGCATGCCTAAGGACCGTTCGCGACCCTGTACATGTGCTAGTAGCCTAGCCATTTCAGAGTTATCAGAATCAAATATCTATTCAACGGATGAGTTTTTAAAAACAGAAATGTCCAAACAAACCAAGTTCAAACGTCCAAATCAACATGAAATAAAAACAAAGCAAAGATGTCAAAGTGTAAGTTCCCACTACGAAACATTCAATGATCACTCAGAGCATGCCTGGAGAACGTTCGCGATCTCGTACATGTGTAAATGATTCGATTGTGTTAGTGGGCGCTTGCGACTTGTTCATCGTTATTTTAACTAATTGATAACCAAACGACGTCCTGGTTCAGGGTTGCCCCTGGTTGATGTAGACGGTGGCCGCTCTGGCTCCTCCGCTGAAGCTCGCCTCCTCACATACTGAAGGAGCATGCCGTTCCTGATGTGTCCTTCCACCTCGTCCTTCAGATGCCTACAATCATTAGTGTTATGACCGTTTAATTCATGAAATACGCAAAACTTATCTGATTTTCTTTCGCTTGAGGTTGGATCCCTCCGCATTGGTCTGCGATACGGAATCTGCTCCTTGGTATCCTGATAAATGCGTTCCAAACTCTCAGTCAGTTCGGTGTAAGTAGTGAATCGCGGCTCTCTCCGCTGCCGTTTTGACCTGTCATCATAATCCTCAGTCCTTCGTTTTCCTTTATCCTTGTCTGAGTCCTTTTCGATAGGCTTTTTGTCTTTAAGCATATAAACTTCTATTTCCTCTCCTTCTCTTTCTGTATTCGCATCCTTTAAACGTAAAAACTTTTCTGCCTCGTTGTAGAATTCCTCTAGATCCACGGGTGGATCTTTAGTCAATGAATTCTTGAATTCTGTGCCGTCAGCTACTCCGGACACAGCTGCCATTACCACCATGGACGGATCCGCTCGGTCCACTGACGCCGCTGCTGCATTGAATCGTGCTAGATAACTCCTCAAGGTCTCTCCGGCTTTTTGCTTTAGGGTTGCCAAAGTCATCACATTCTTGGGTCTCGTAATGTGAACCCTGAATTGCCTCATAAATCTCTCAATTAAACCATTCCACGTTCCGATGGATCCATTCTCTAATTGCCTAAACCACAATGCTGCAATATCCGTCAAGTATAATGGAAAGCACCGGGCCATAACCTCCTCTGATGCCCCCAGCACTTCCATATGCCTCATATACTTTGTTAGATGAACCGTGGGGTCCGTTCTCCCGTCATACGTGTCCAACGATGGTAACTTGAAATCCGGTGGGTTTCTAGCTTGTCTAATCGCCGAAGTGAAAGGACTCCTATTAACATCCTCCAAATCCTTGTTTACCAAACCGCCTCTCATAGCTCTTCTAACCATCTCCGCCAATCTGTCGTTGTCACCGAGGTGCAATCTTCCTTCATTACTTTCATCCTGCCCCCCGAGTTCACGAGGGAATTCTGGAATCTGCCCCCTTGACTGAGCGTTCATTCCTCTGTTGCCTCCAGGTTGCGTGGGCACTCCTCTCTCTCCCTCCGGGACTAGATCTTCGTGCTCCAAGTGTGCGCCTCCTGATCCAGGTGCTATTCCGGATGGTCCTGCTCCGTTCTGAACTCCATCGGTTTCTCTATTCTGTGCTCCAAGTTGTCCAATTTGTTGGAATAAGCTCTGAATCAACTCCTCCTGCCTCTTCATCATTGTCTCCATTTCGTCCCTAGTGATGTAGATTGATGCTTGATTCCCTCCTGAGGAGGCCTCTTGACTTCCTTGTGGTTCACTTCTCTCAGGCCTTGGCCTTCTACTCGATTGTCTTGTCATAATTTCTAGATCTGAACTCTTGGATTTTCAAATTCAACTTCTTCCTGAGTTCAACTTCTCAGTGAAAGCACCAAAATGTTTGCGCCAAAATTGGTCACAAACACCCAATAGTCCACTTTGAAGGTTTTCGCTTTATTGCTTCTCTTGATGATCTTAATCAATTACAACGGGTTAAATCTTTGAACTTGATAATCTTAATCGATTACAATGGATTATAGCTTTGAAATCTGAACTTAACAACAATAGTGAGGAATAGGATTGAATTCAGCAGAGTCTGGACTTGCTTTCTCTCTTCTGAATCTCCTCCCCCTTTTCTGATTGACCAGGGGCTCTATTTATAGGTGTGGAAGGTCAAAATCCCGCCTAAAAGCTGGAGAGGCTACTTGGCACGTGACTGGGGGCCCACAGGCCCGCGTTCTTGGAATGCGTGCCCAGTTTGGTATCGATTCGAAGTGAACTTCGAATCGATCAAAAAATTGTCCAATTGCGATGAAACTTGGCGTGGACGTTCTTCATCATGTTGACAAACTTCTGTGAAAATTTCATGGGATTTGGATCAGTAGATTGAGAGAAATGATCGATTCAAGGTGATGCATTTCGGTACGCTGGCAACTTCGAATCGATCCTATGGGTCATTCGAACCCATATGTTTCGAATCCATATGGTTCGAACCCATAGGTTCGAATCCTTATGGTTCGAGTCCATATGGTTCGAAACCATAGGTTCAAATCGAACCTGTTGCGTGAGGGGGCGCTTCGAATCGATGGCTCTGGATCGATTCGAGGTTGTTTTTAACGTGTAGGGTTCGAAGACAGCATGGATTCGAAGCTGTGATGGACTCGAAGCTGCGATGGACTCGAAGCTGCGATGGACTCGAAGCTGCGATGGACTCGAAGCTGCGATGGACTCGAAGCTTGTGATGGATTCGAAGTTGGTGATGGATTCGAAGTAGTGATGGATACGAAGTTGATGGATGGATTCGAAGTAGTGATGGATACGAAATTGATGGATGGATTCGAAGTAGTGATGGATACGAAGTTGATGGGGTCGAAGCATGAATTGGCTTGATGGATTCGAAGGGAGACGTTGGCTGATGGATTCGAACGTTGCCTCTTCCTATGGGTTCGAATATGATGGTTTCGAACACGATGGTTTCGAACACGATGGGTTCGAACATGATGGGTTCGAACATGATGGGTTCGAACCGAGCAATGTGTACCTTCTTAACTTGAATCCATCATAACTTGAGCATATGACCTCGGATTGACTTGAAATTTGAAATGCTGGCTTCTATGGTCTTTCTTGTCATGCCTTATTAATTGTGGCCCGATCCGGGCTCGGACAGAATTCATCGATATCCATAGTGAGGTGAAATACGACCAATCTCTGAGGCGAACTATTTTCTGTTTTTGACCAATCTTTTGGTATCACGGCTTTCGCCCAAAAAGCGGGATAACAGTTATCATTTCGTGGAATTTTATATTAGAAAAAGCTTTAATTTCAAGTCTTATTTTCATTGAATGCTTGATTGGTTTCTTTTACAACGAGTTGGTTTGTTCTTAAACTAAAGTATTAGACAATATGACTACAATGAGGTTTTTACGTACGCTAAGTGCAACCTCAAAATGATTACAATGCTAATGTTAGTTTAATAGTACATTGTATATTTGACGAGTCTTTAATAATAGAGTGGAGTCGAGAACAAATGGTACTGTGAATAATATGGGCTAAGTTATTTAACTTTTTGTACAATTTAATTTGTTTTTTAACTGCTGCTCCTATTTTTCAAGGCCTTGCAAACCATATGTTTATCAAGTTAGATTTTGCTCTTTATTGATTTAGTCAATAACCGCGAGTTCAATTTAGATTGGTTTAAGACTGAAAGAAACTGAAGATAGTATTTTACAATTTAGGACAGAATTGCTGCCTATCTACATTTTAATTTAATCCAAAATTGAAGTTCGTTGTTAAGCTAATAATTCCACTAGTATTTGAAAATTGAATAAATAATACTTTGGTTGGTCTTTTAGAAAATGAGCAAAAATTATCGGTAATATACTTTATGTTAGGTGTAGGCCGCAGAGTGCTTCACCATGTGTCTATGATATAGTCTTACGGTGTAGGTTGGTACGTTACCTAAGGCAATTGTATTCTTTCAATTTGGTACATCTACTAATACAAAAAATTCGTTGAACTAATTTACTCGGTGTCTTTTTGAAATTTCAAAAATACCCTTGCTTTCTGACGCTCAAAAAAAATATCAACGTATACAATAATACAAACTGCTCGTGTGCGAAGCACGGACACCTGCTAGTAAACCATAAACAGTTTAATCAACAATAAGGTGTGTAAAGTGTTATATTTGGAAAGAACATGGCCATGATAAATCTGTAGAGTCCAGTATGTCACTTAACCATCCTCTTTGTACATGACCATATTTGGTGATGCACTTTAGTTCATTAAGTCCAGTACTGAAAATAGGTATTCTCTCTTTTCATTCGTAGGCGTTTTGGGATTCTTTTATGTATTAAGTTTGACCAAATATTTAGTAGTAGTGCAGGACTGAAGCTTTTCTAAAAATGCCTGGTGCTAAAATAAAATAAAAAGTGTAATTGTAGAATTATCATTTCCATATCTAGTTATCCTGTTTTGATCCATGTCTATCAACTGCACTTCCACTTTCTTAAGTTCCAACTGAGTTGTATTCAATAACTTTGGTTAGACCTGATGCAAAGAAACCTCTATGTATGTACCAATTTTTAATCCTAACTCGATATGCTCTTCCAACAGACTGAGGGGGTATCAGTTCCATGAAAACTAAAAAAAATCAACCTAGTGATTAGAGACTTAGATATATGGGTTTGAGAAAAATAATAAATAGGTTGAAAATGATGGAGATACCCATCATTTAATTAATTAATGTCCTAGTAATACAGTCAGTTGAATCATAGTTGACATTAAGATGATCTTTATCAAGATTCTGGTGAGGGTTGAATGTAAAGAAAATTGGAATCACCAGCTTGGTACCTTTAAATGCAAATAAGTAAACTAGATGATTCAATGTGCATGTACAGCTCCAATATTCAAATATCAAAGCATAGAGAAAATACCCACTCTGAATGATTTATAGCTTAACATGCATGAGCAACTTCGTTTTGTATGGCAAATAATTTTTTATTTATTTTTTATTTATTTTTAAAGTGCTTCTGTGATAGATGATTCTTTTTTTATTCTGACTACCTAAATAACAATCGTGTATTTACAGTTATTTCTAATAAATGATTGGATATGAATTCAATACCTTCAACTGACAACATGCATATAGATAGACAAAAACACAATATAATTTTACTAATTATATAGTTAAACAAAATATAAAATGTTTTAGATACATATAAAATATATTCAAAACAGTATATATCAAAGTCATGCATCATATTATGTAACACATTGTTGAATAACTACTTTAATGATATTATTTATTTGTTTACATACTTTATCTGTTATGCCAACATGCATGAGTGCTATAATCATGATACTGATTGTAGGAGAGTTGAGACGCCTCCTACGATAGGCTGTGTAGGTTAGTAGGGATGGAGAATCCTACGGATGGAGAATCCTACCAAAGTTAACAGAAGGAATGCAATAAGCATAATTCTCAAAAATGTGCTTGGGGATCATGCTATGTTGACAAAGAACTAAGAAGTAGACATGCAGAACATGTTTAGTACATAAGAAGTGTTGAGACAGAGAGGAATGAATGAAATGGTCAAGGAGACGAAGGCAAATATATTTCTGATAAACATTGGTGTTTAGGAAGGGTTCATGAAGGAGAATAAGGAGAGAAAAGTGCAAGACGTGGTCCATGTGGAGGAGGTGTTTGAAAGTAGTGAATGTGGGCTCAAAGCAGTGGTTATGGAGGGACATATTCAAAGCAGTTTTGGAAGTAGCGTTTTTAATTGAGGTTTATTTAAAAGTTGAAGGTGTTCTCAAGTGACATTATTTTTTAACAACACATTAGTCGCAGATGTCAAGGCAGCTCGGGTTCAAGCTATAGTTGCAAACTATGGTGACTAAGAATCCTAGCAACTATTCTCCTTTTAACTTCTTTCTTTATTTCCTCTAGAGTATCACTTTACAAGAATCTTCATGTATTATCCAGATGGAAATCACTTGAGATCCAATGCATGCTTACTCATTGCTACTATTGATACTAAGTTTTTGTGTATAAATCTTAGGAGCTAGATTTTTTAACAGTATCGATGAACTAATAGGTATATTGTTTTCTATGTGTATATTTGCTATTTTATTTAGGAGTCTTGGACCATTAGTATGTTGTTTGACTTATCAATTGAGATAAATGGACGCTGCCACCAATTTCACTATTTTTACCCAATCATTATTACATATACCATAGTAATTACTGAAAATTACCTGATTTATGGCTGTTGGTACAAAGTGCGTTGGCTCTTTATTACATTTGATCGTAGATCGCCGAATGTAATAAAGAGTAGACACACTTCCTAAGGTTTTCTGTTATTTATTTGTAATTTTTAGAATTAGACACGCTTTGTACTACAGAATTAATTGAAGTCTGGATGCCTTATATTATCCTTAAGATGAAAACATGCTCAACAATGCCATTTTTTATTTCACCGAGAAGCATAATCAATTTTACAAAGAGTGTATTTGTACTGAAGTGCATTGTTAACTGATTGTAGTTGCCAAGCCTTTTTAATTTATGTAACCATATAGCACGCTGTATATGTTCTCTTGGAGAATGTTACAAGAGTATCCGTTTTGCTCCCATTTTCTAATCAAAACATCACACAAAATTTATGCAATGTTTATCATAATTTACTAAATAATACAAAATGCAAGTTAGAAAAATGCTCATGGTATCTATTATTGAACTCTATTTTTTCATATTCCTATTTCCAGCTCTATTTTTTCACATTCCTATTCCCAGCGTAAGTACATTAATTGCGCCATCTTTAAATGAGTGAATGCACAGACTATTAGACCAGCTTGTATTGATTCGAAACCTAAAATATACGTGTGCGAGCAGTACATTCATGCAATGAAGTACTCTTCTCATTGGTATTAATAAAGGCTAACAAGACGTTAGTGGAACCACTGAAAATTGGTGTGTGGTTTATTTTATCACTATTGCTTTGATTACTATTGCTTGTTTGGAGTTTGTGATTGGTTTTGTATTGGATTGAGATATTGATTGGTTGTTTTGCAGTTTTTACCACGATCTCATTTTCCACCGTGCTTTGAGGTTTTGATCTGAGTGGTCTCAAGTTAGAATTTCTATAACATTTGGTATCGGAGCTTCAGTGTTGGTAGAAAATTGTAGAAATGCAGAAATCAAATAATACATCAAGTAGTTCCTCAATGGTTAGTCCAAGTGGAGTAGCGCCTTATGTACGTGGATCATACGCGGCTTCGGGATCACAATTGGTTATAGACAAGTGTAATGACGATAATGATTTTGAAAAGTGGCAATGGAAGATGAAAGCGGTTCTAAGGAGGAATATGGTGCATCGGGTAGTGTGTGACACACAATTGTTGCCGGCAGACATCTTGGATGTTGAGAGATAGAAAATGGAAGAGTGAACATTCACTACACTTTAACTTGCTATGGGGGAGAATGCTATTTCTGAAATTAGCGGCGAGACTACCGCTAAGGGTATTTGGGACAAGTCGGAGGAGTGTTATATGAAGAAGCCACTAACTAATCGTTTGATCTTGTTGCGAACGTTCTTCACCTATAAGATGAAGGAAGGTGCTTCGCTAAATGCACACTTGAATACCTTTGATAATTTTCTAATGAAGATGAAGGTGGTAGATTTAAAGATTGAGGAAGAGAAAAGCCGATGATATCGTTGTGTTCGTTGCCGGACCGTTATACAAGTTTCTCAAATAGTTTGATATATAGCCGGAATACTTTGACTCTAGATGATGTCAAAACGAGTCTTCTTAGCGAGAAGTTGGGTGATGGAAGTCGTAGTGCTAGTAGCGGTCATGATTTATTTGTGGAGAAGGAGAAATATGCGAAGAAGGAGAATTATGGGCGTTCTAAATCAAGGAACCCATGTTGGAGAGGAAAGTCGAAGGAAAGAAATGGCAAGTGCTATATTTGTAAGAAGCTCAGTCATTAGAAGAATGAGTGTTTAGACAAGAAGAAGGCAAAGAAGGAAGTGGCATCTTCATGCGTAGCGGTGGAGAGTGGAGTGCCGAGGGAGACGTAGATGTGTTGACGACAGTAGCATCAGATATTTCGGGTAGCGAATAGGTGCTCGATTCGGGGATGTCTTATCATATGACACCGAATAGGAATTGTTTTCCTTCTTATATCGACAAAGAAGGAAATTCAATTGTTATGGGTAATGGTGCTATTTGTAAGTTGAAAGGCATTGGTTCCATGAAAATTTGGATGTTTGATGGAGTGGTTCGTGTTACCCCACCTTTTGGTCAAGGCCGTGATTTCAACAAATTGTCGATTGGAAACAAGGTTATGATCGATACCGTCAAAATTGGACCAAGCTTCAATCAAGGTGGGATTGATTGGGAATGTTAAACAAGGATCGGTAAGGCTACACTTCGAATTTCAGTTCAATCGGAGTTCATATGCTTGAGTTATAGATGGATCAATATTCGTATAATCGATTGGAAACAAGACTATGATCGATACCGTCAAAATTGGACCAAGCTCCAATCAAGGTGGGATCGATCGGAAATGATAAACAAGGTTCTGCAAGGCTACACTTCGAATTTCAGGTCAATCGGAGTTCATATGCTCAACTTATGGATGGATCAATATTCATGAAAAACTGGCCCGTATCGATGCTCTCGTATCCATCACTATGGATACCAGATGATGGATACCCAATGATGGATACCAGATGATGGATACGAAGTGATGGATACCAGCTGATGGATACGAAGTGATGGATACTGGATGATGGATACGAAGTGATGGATACCGGATGATGGATAAGAAGTGATGGATACAAAGTGATAGATACCAGTTGATGGATACGAAGTGATGGAACCTGTTGATGGATACCGGATGATGGATACGAAGTGATGAATATCGGATGATGGATACGAAGTGATGGATGTCGGATCATGGATACGAAGTGATGGATACCAGCTGATGGATACGAATTGATGGATACCAGATGATGGATACGAAGTGCTGGATACGAAATCATTAGCTTGCACTTGTAATCTCAAACTTGGATCGATCATATCTCACAAACTACACATTGAAATTTCATGAAATTCGAAGAGCAAGGATTTGACACTATTGTCTTTCACCATGATCAATCCCAGCCTAATAGAAGCGATTCCTGATCGATACGAAATTGATATGGATCGATCAGGGATCGATCCCAAACCACCTTGGATCGATCATGTGGGCCCACCTGCACATGAGAAAGGGTATTTCGAGTTTGTGGCAGATTTTTCCAATCTAATCCTACAAATAGCAACTCCATGGCAAATAAAAGGGAGGATCTTCTTCTTCTAGCTTGGAGAAACTCTGCCATTTTTGTTTGTTGGTTTCAAAGGCTTGTAACTATAATCAGTATAAAAGAAATAAAATGATTAATTCAAAGTGAACGTAGGCCAGAGATAACCGAACCACTATAAATCTTGTGTCTTCTCTTACTTTCTTTCCTTTTAAATTTTTTAATTTCTACATTTTTGCTCTCTACATTATCTGGATCTGAGTGTTTGATATTGAGGATTTGTGTGGACACTGGTGCTTTCACCACGTTTGAGGTTTGTGATCATTTTTGGCGCGAACACTTTGGTGCTTTCACTGAGAGAGACTAGCACCTTGTACATCGGATTTGGAGTTCAGATTTGGAAATTTAAAGGATTGGATCTAGAAGGAACCATGGTTAGGCCATCAACAAGGAGATAAGTGACAAAAAGGAGTCAGCACAAAAGCAGTTAGGAGGCTTCCTCAGGAGAAAATCAGACCTCAGTTTTCATCACCAGAGATGAGATGGAGATGATGATGGATGCTATGCAGGAAGGATTGTTGAAAAGGCAGGAGGAAATGATGCAGAATCTTCTCAGACAGTTTGGACAGGCAGGAGCAACAGGAGCTGCTGGAGTTCAAATCCACGAAGATGGAACAGAAGGACTCAACGTGCAATCAGATGGAACAGCTCAACAGGGCGCAACCCCTAATCAGCACATAACTACCAATATGGATCGATCCAAACTCAGGGGCACACCACCACGCAATGATAGACCAATCCATGGAGGGATTCTAGGTGATATCGCACAACATGGTGCCGGAAGGAGCACGAGAGAACGTGATGAAGAGTATGTACTAGAATTCCCTCAAGGACTCGGGGGGAAATACTTGGTTGACAACACTAGATTAGCTGAGGTTATCAAGCGAACCATGCATGGAGGTATGACGAACAGAGATCTGGAAGGGGTGAACAGAAGCCCGTTTACCCGTTATATCAGGTTGGCTAGGAATCCACCAGAGTTCAAGCTGCCTACTTTGGAAGTTTATAGTGGTAGGAACGATCTTACTGATCATTTGATGATGTATACAAGACACATGGAAGTTCTAGGGCATCAGAGGAGATTATGGCACAACATTTCCCCATATACTTGACGGATATAGCTGCTATGTGGTTCAGGCAGTTGGAAAATGGATCATGGAAATGCTGGGGGCATCAGAGGAGATTATGGCTCAATGTTTCCCCCTATACTTGACAGATATAGCTGTTATATGGTTCAGGCAGTTGGAAAATGAATCTATTAGAACATGGACAGAATTGGTGGATAGGTTTTTGAAGCAGTTTCAGGTTCATATCAAGAGGCCGAAGAATGTGATAACAGTAACGTCGGTAAAACAGAAGACTAGAGAGTTAGTCAGGACTTTCCTAACTCGGTTTAATGCAGCGGTTGCTTCGATGGATCGGCCAGAATCATCAATGATTCTAATGGCGGTAGTGTCAGAAGTTAGAGACAACTCGGTTTCAAGATATCATTGATACAGGATCCACCAATGGATCTCGGGGAATTCTTTCATGAGGTCTAAAGATTCCTTAGGCGGGAGGATGCAAGTTTAGATATGAAACCAAAGGAAGTAAACATGGTCAAGGATGGATGACCTTCTGGTGAAAGCTCGGTAAATGATAAGGATAAAGGGAAGAGGAAGTCAAATGACGATTCTGGCAAGGCAAGGAAGCACCGGGGAGAACCAAAATTCGCCACTTATACAGGACTGAACGAGACATTGGAAAGGATTTGCATGGAAAATCGAGATTCCCTTCTTTACCGAAGGCCGACAAGGAGGGAACCTTCGGAATGCGAGAGGGCGTCCGGAAGACACTGTCTCTTTTATGACCTTGACGGGCATGATACTAATAGCTGCAGGCATCTAAATGATATAATCGAGGAGCACGTAAGGAGTGGTTAGTTGCAGCAGTACGTTGAGACTTGGAATGTGGTAGTGGAATAGGAGCAGCCACCGTCTACCTCAAATAACGACGGTAAAAGGCCCAGGAATGATGGTCGGTTGGTCATCAACAGATCGGGGTGGTATGGAGTAAGTAGCAAAATCTGGGTAGACGGCTAAGTCACTTACTCATGTACGGGGACAAAGTTGGCCCCTAGGCGTTCTCTGATATGATGATAAACCGTGATGCCCTAATATGTGAAATCTGCATTTTCTTTTTGGTTTGGACATTTTCTTTTTCCTATTTGGTTTTGGAGTTTTGTTCGAACTCTTGGTTTTGTTGATTTTCTGGTTTGAATTTTGGCTTGGATGCTATTTTTTAGTTTGGTTTGGATTTTTGATATGGATTTCTAGATTTCTGGTTTGATCTGGATTTCGGATTGGATTTGTATCTGGTTTTTTGTAAAAGGTCGTCAGGTATGGAATATGCTTGGCAAGGGATAAGTCGCTTCGTCCGAAAATGGCGAATTGGCTTATTTCAAGTCGTCGAGTATGGACTTTGCTCGGCAAGGGTCCGGAGAGAACCAGGATTCGACCTAGGACTTAGTCCACATATTATCTGTCATTTATTATAATAAGTCGTTGAGTGTGGATTACGCTTGGCAAGAACCCGAAAGGTTATGGATCAGATGATGTGGCTATGGATGGAATATGTACTTTGGTTGTTGGATTTAAAGCTATTCAAAACACGTCTTCTTACCGCAAGGCATGTTATGGGGGGCAAATGTTACCCCACCTTTTGGTCAAGGCCGGGATATCAACAAATTGGCTAAAAATGATGGATATCAGGATTGGAGATCAATTGGAAACAAGGTTATGATCGATACCATCAAAATTTGACTAAGCACCAATCAAGGTGGGATTGATAAACAAGTTTCGGTAAGGCTACACTTCGAATTTCAGGTCAATCGGAGTTCATATGCTCGAGTTATGTATGGATCAATATTCGTATGATCGATTGATAACAAGGCTATGATCGATACCGCCAAAATTGGACCAAGTTCCAATCAATGTGACATCGATTGGGAATGATAAACAAGGTTTGCTATGACTAAACTTCGAATTTCACGTCAATCAGAGTTCATATACTCAAGTTATGGATGGATCAATATTCGTGAAAAACTGGCCCATGTCGATGCTCTTATATCCATCACTATGGATACGAAGTGATGGATACCAGCTGATTGATACAAAGTGATGGATATCAGCTGATGGATACGAAGTGATGGATACGAAGTGATGGATACTAGCTAATGGATACAAAGTGATGGATACCCACTGATGGATACGAAGTGATGGATACCAAAAGATGGATACGAAGTGATGGATACCGGCTGATGGATACGAAGTGATGGATACCGGCTGATGGATACGAAGTGATGGATACCGGCTGATGGATACGAAGTGATGGATACCAGATGATGGATACGAAGTGATGGATACCCGATGATGGATATGAAGTGATGGATACTAAGTGATGGATACCAGATGTGTGATAACCCGAATTTTTGGGCATCTATTAATTGGAAATTAACAGAATTAAATTTATTAAAATACTTATTTGTAAATTGAACAAATGAAATTCTGAGATATATCTGAATATATATATATATATATATATATATAAGAATCTGAATTTTAATAATGTTGGGTTTTAAATATTGGATAGATATGTATTTGATAATCTACTTTATAATTATTTAAAATTGGTAAAATTGTCGTTTCCAAAACAATAATAATGTGTTATTTTTATTTATATAAATGGATTCTAAATAGAAATATTATTTACAAATTAAATTTGTGTTTGTTTAAAATATATATATATATATATATATATATATATATATATTTATATGACAGATTTTAAGTTGAATTTGAAATTCTAAAGATAAACATCTTAAGGTAAATTGGATTTAAAAATAATATATATGATTTTATTTGTATAAAATTTGTTTTATATTATTTTCTTTTAAAAATATTTGCTAAATATAAATTAAGAAAAACATTAATTAAATAGAAATTAAATATAAAGATTTCTAAAAAAATATTTAAAATGATTAATACATACAAAACACAAGTGTAAATATTTTAGCACACAAATTAACATATGTAAGCTTTATAGCACATAAGGTTAACAAGTGTTATCTTAGAAAAAGAACAAGTGGCAAAAACTTTATTTTCTTTTGAATTTTAAGTAACAAAGGCTTAAGGAAAAAAAAACAGGTTTCCATTTTTCTTTCAAAAACCTGAAAATTAAAAAAAAATGCAAACCTGTAAACAAAAGTAAAATCCTGTAAACTGTAAATTTTGCTAAAGCTACATAGTTGATTTAAGGGCAAAACAAATTCAAGATCAGTTCAAATGCAATTCAAACTAAAACAACACATGGATCAGATCTGCAAGCATGAATCTCCAGTTTCAGGTTTTTAAAAATTCAGAGCAATTTCCAGTTTTCTTTTTCCAAAGGGCTTCTTTGTCCTTCAGCTAAAGGTGAGTAAACTATATATTTAAAAGTGTTTTAAATTTGTTTAGTTATAGATGCACGCATAGATTTCTTAAAATAAAATGTGAGAAATGTCTGCATGGTCATTAAATAGGAATGTGGTACATAAGTGTGAAATTGTTGTGTGCATTGCTCTGTTGTTAGTTCTATAGGTTTGAAATTGGTACAAAAATCGATTGCTCTTCCCTTAATTCATTTTAGAATCTGATGTATGAAGGAAATCTGTTAGAATTAACAAAAGATAGCTTCTAAAAATATTTTTGGATGGAATTTGATTATAGTGTTAACTAAAAAGAGGAATTACGGTAATTTTTTTTGAGAATATCAAAATCTCAATTTTAAAATTTTGTGGATTCATGTTTATAATCTGACTTATTTTCGTAAACCATGATTTTTAGAAAAGAAATCGTGATTTTTAGTGTTGAAATTCGAGGGAGATTGAGGGATGAACGGGAAATCTTGTTAAGTTGATTTCGGATGATCGGTGGAACTTAGGTGGTCGTGGTCGAAGCTGAAGTAGGCTGGGAGATCAGGGGTCACGGCAAAAATGGCCATTGGATTTTACGACCAACGTGGCGGCGTAGGATCGTCATAGTAGGGTATTGTTTCAAGTTTTGGTTGAACGGTGGAATTGAGCTGCAGCATGAACGATGGAGCATTGGGTTAGTCCGGGCTAGGGGAAATTAAATCTGAGTTCGCGGCGAAGCTCGTGTCAGGATATCAAGTTTTCTGGTGGTGAAGATCACCTCGGCGAGGAAATTTTGATGTTTGTTTTAGTTCCAGTTTTGGGTCAAATGCTCGATTTTGATTTATGAGCCAATTGAATCTCTAGGTGGTCGGAATCAGGCGAGGGGATCATTGCCCACTTGCCACCGTCGGCCACAATGATCAGTGCAACTTAGTCGATGTGTGCACGTGTACGAGGCTTGATGGCATCAGTCTCGTTGTTGGGTGGGAGAAGAAGGTTGCAGCTCGGGAATTATTCGTGTTCTTTTTTTTTTCTCGAAGTATTTTGAAGGTGGGAGATCCTTGTGTTTGCTCCAGTAATTGATCGAGGGTATTTAGTCTTGGCTCGGGTTATTTTGACCTGATGTTAAGTAAGGTATTTAGAAAAGAATCAAATAAAACCAGGATGTTACAAGTTTTTAAATAATGTAAAGTATTAACCTAGCTTTTCAAGGAATTAAAAATCTATAAAGAAAATGTGTTTTGAATTCAAATTGTTGATTTGAAATAATTATGTTTATAAGATTGATAATAAATTAATTCATAAGTATTTTTCAAATGTGATTTGATTTTGATTTAATGAAGTAGATGATTTAAGATAAGTGTATTAAACTTAAGTTAATTAAGGTTCTCAAGTAATTTTTATATGCTAGTATAAACAAATTTTAAAGCATTCAATTTAAATATGATTTATATGTTAGTTAAGTAATTAATTAAGATAATAGTTTATCTTAGAGTAATCAGGGACTTAAGTAAATAAGGATTAATTAATTAATTGGATAATTAATTAGTTAATTAAATGTTAATTAATTGATTATATAAGTAATTAAGGAATCGATTACTTTGTATTGAAGGAGATTAATTGATAATTAAGGTTTATTAATTAATAATTAAAGAATAATTAATCTATAATTAAAGATTAATTAACTAGTTTATTGGGTAATTAAGGGGTGAATTACCCAGTTGTAATTAATGAGATGAATGTAATTAATTAATTTGTTAGTTAATTAAAGATAGTCACTTGGTAATTGATTAAGTATAATTACTTAATAAGATTGATAGGTGTAATGACTTAGTGAAGTAATTGAAGGATAAATTACAGGATGTAACTAATATATAGGAAATTACTTAATGGGAAGTAATTAAAGGTTAATTACTTACGAGAAGTAATTAAGGATTAATTAATTAGTGTAATTAATTAAAGAATAAATTGATTAAAGAATTAATTAATTAAGGGTTGATTTATTTAAGAAAAGTAACCAAGGGTTAGCTAATTAATGAGTGTGATTAATTAAAGAATAATTAATCAATGTAAGTATCGGATAATTAATTTGGGTAATTAATTAAGATAGTAATTAAAGGTTAAGTAATGTGATGGTTAATAATAATTAATTTGTGTAATTAATTTAAAGGCAAATTACTTAATGTAATTAAAGAATGATTAATCAAGGATGATTAATCAAGATGAATAATTAAGGGATGATTAATTAATTGGATATAATTAATTAATGTTAAATAAGCAAGATTTATAAACAATAAGTAATTAATCTAATTCATTGGTAGTTAATTAAATTAATTGGGAATGGTATGACTAATTTATCTTGCTTATGAATAATTGAAAGATATTTGAATGCCTTGGATTATTTGTTATCCCTGATATGTGATTGTGATGTTTTGTGAAATGGAATGTTTTGTGAAATGGAATGTTTTGTAATATGATATGTTGGGTTGAACAGATATAATGTGGTTATATTTGATGAATTGCTGTATAAAAGTGACATCCAGTATTTAAATTTTAATCACTTGAATAACTTGGGATAAGATAGTACTGAATTCAAAGAGACCAGAGTCGGGTATTAGTAAATACCCGAAACCACTTCGATTTGTAATCTATGATAATTCTATATAAATTTGATATGTGAAATCAATAGGCTGGAATGATATGGTCCTTTGAAACTAAGTATGGGTACTTAGGTACTGATTTGTGAAATAAGTGTTGAGCATAACAAGTAATGAACTCGTAGTGAAGTACGAGTTACCCCGGGTTTTCTTTTATGATTTGAACTTAGTATTTCAAATTATATGGGTTTACTCACGCTGATTTTCAGCCTGACCCGAGTGTTACTTTGATGTAATGCTCGGGTCAGACCGAGTATTACAGATTTTCAGGTAAGGATGATCTGAAGCTCAGAAGGCGAGCTGGATGGCAGGAACGTATGGAGTGTTTCTGCTGTGATATATTATTGTATATTTGAGACAGATCGATTGTATCTGTCTAGTGTTTGTATATATGTTGTAACACTGATGTATTAAAGTGTAATTTGACAAGTATTGTTTTCCTTTGTATAACTATCATTTATGTGATATTATATTTGATCCGCTGCGAATGTGAGGTTTCTGTGACTTGTTTCTGTTTCTTCTTCTGTCCCTTTTCTTCTTTTCCTAACTATCTGGAAATTACAGGATTGAAATTTCCCGGTCGTTACATTTGGTATCAGAGCAGATGGTTAAGCAAGAACCTTGGCTCTGATGGGATTACTCATTAAGGATAGGGTCAATGATACCTAGGATGAGTTGAGTGTATATATATTTATGAGAGCGTACTTGCTATTTTCTTATATAAAGATTTTAAATGATTTTATATAAGAATATATTTTGATATTTAAAGAAATATTTCTTTCTAATAAATATTAAGGTAATTGGTTGTTAAATTATTGGAATTAAATTAAGTGGTAAAAGAAATACAACCAAATTAGAATTGAATAAAGATAAGTTTGAAATGGATTCAAACTGAAATTAAAATCTTGAATTTGGTAAAAAAGTTCCAAAATAGGATAATAATGAATTGGTTTTCAGATATGATAATCTTGGTTATTATCATAAATGGTTGTTGTATTTAATAATGAAATGTTCTAAGGAAGTAAAACATATGGGTAAGTATGACTTATAAATTGGAACTGAAGATGATCCAAATTATGAAGTTTTAAATCTGGGTCCAGAAATTTGAAAATTGTTTCAAAGTGATAAAGAAATAATAAATAATATTATTTGAATGAAAGAGTTTGATTCAAACAGGAGTTGTCTGAAAATTTTAAAAGAAATTTGTTTTGAATTAAAAACCAAAGGTGGTTTAAAATTTAAGGATAACTTGGTGTGCAAAGGACATAATATGTATATATGAGGTATATACATAGTATCAAAAATGGTTTGAAATAAAACTCTAAGTGTTGAGTTTTAAATTTGGAATGTGATGTAAAACCCAAAGTGATATAAGTTTTTGAACTTATAAGTGGGAAGATTATTAATGTGAAGTTTAGAATTTGAGATGGAAATTCAAATTGGGTAAAGTTGACAGGATTAAATTAAAGTGAATTTAAGTTGGGGAAATTAAGTAAGTTTAAAACAAACAACCTGAACTGAAAATTTCAAGGTGAAATTGAGATTTAACTTGCAAAGTTAAATGGTTGATTTGAATTGGGAGTTTGTGTGATCTCAAAATGGGTTTGAGATCTGGAAATTGAAAATGGATGGATGTTTTAAAATAATTTGAATGATACCATCCTGTTGTTATTAATAATCTTTAAGCTGTAATTGGATTTGTTTAAATAAATGAAGAAATGAGGTGTGATAATATATCAATTATTAAGATGAAATGAAATCATTTTGGACTAAGAATTAAATTGTTCAAAGACTTTAAAAATAAAGGTTAATCTGGTTTAAGAGGTTAAACCAGCATTTGAAAATATAACTCGAATTTATATAATTCGAGATGGTTTTAAGTTGAAATTTGAATAGAAATAATTCAAATTGAATTTGATTTGAATTAATTGGAATTATGATTGAAGAATTCAAATGGAAAATTTGAATTGGATTGTTTTGAAATGAAACTGAAGATGAATGAGTTCAAATTCAAATGGGAATTTGGATTAATTTAAACTAGAATTGAAATGATTCGAAATTGAAGCTGGTTCAATTTGAAATTAATCTAAACTGATTTGAATAATTTGGAATTGTGATTAAAGTTGAATAGGCTTAAAATTCGAATGGAACTTGATTTGAATTTGGAAAGAAATTGAGGTTAATTCAACTTGAATTGGGATTAAATCAATTTCAATGGAAATTGAAGTTATTGAGTCAATTTAAATGGAAGTGGAAATTTAAAATTGAATTGATTGGAATAATGATTGGGTAGTGGAACAGTTTGGCTCTGAACTATTTTTTCCAAATAAAATATTTTAATATAAACTGTTTTAAATCTATTTTCCTATCTATTTACTATACAACTTTTCTTTTTAAAACTCAAACCATCTTGTACTTGTTTTGCAACTACGTTTGGAACTATTTAACTATTTTACAACTGTTTTATAAACTAATTACTATTTTTCAACTACTTTATAACTAATTACTATTTTACAACTATTTTGCAATTATTTAAAATTTCTATAACTATTTGTCTATTTTCCAACTATTTTACAATTACTTAACTATTTTGCAGGTATTTTACAAATTAATAATTATTTTTCAATCACTTATCTATTTTTAACCTTTCAAATTATTTTCTAAATTTAAGCTGGATAGAGTTCAAACTGTTTATGATTGAATACCCATTTGAGATAAGGATTAAAGTGATAATCCAAATGAAATTGAGGCAAATGTGAATAAGTAAATAGAAACCTAAAGTGGATGTGAATAGAAAAGGAGATTGATTTGACTAATAACCAATAAAGATAAATATGTAGGGTGTACGTATGTTATTCTATTCGCATAGTGATTTGATCCAGATTCGAGCACAGAATTTCAAGATAGTTATATCGATCCGAGTTGGGATTTTTCACTCGATTTTCGACGGCGAACCTGAATATGGATTGTTGATTGGTTCTGGATATTCTCTATCATAGTTATGGCTATGCAAGGAGAATGATGGTTTTTGATCAAGAAACCAGATCTGAGTCCGCACTAGGAAGTCGGGTGGACGATACTAGTTCAGAAGTGAAATTGTGTGATCGAGTGAGCGATCAGATTGGTATAACATACAGATGATATGTGTACATCGTACGGATTTGAATGAAATTGATACTGGGAATTTGTGGATAAGAAATGTGAAATGGTTTTTGAAATGAAAATATATTTTGTGAAATATTTGATGAAATAAAATAGAAATTGGATATTTCTATGGTAGAAATTTAATTTATGGAAGTAAGTAATATGGTTAATGACTTTATAGAGTAATCAAATTTTAGTATTTGATTTGGAATAAATAAAGTCATATATCTTTGTTGTATAAGATAAATCTCCCCTTGTTGAATCTATTACCAGAAGAAAAGGATTTTTGAAAAGTATTTGAAGTATAAAATGGGAATTTATACAAATTTGAAGTAAACCAAAGATTTTCAAAATTATATATATCTATGTATATATATAAAGGATTTCATGAGGATGATTTTGGAAAGGTTTTTGGAACCTTTGGGTTTGGAAAGGCTTTTGATTTTTGGGTAAAATCAGTGTTGGAATTTGGAAAAGCCTAATTTGAGAATTATCGATTTTGGGATAATCGATTTTTAGAAAGGAGATTTATTTGAGATTCATACTAGGTGTATGATTTTGAAGATACTATATGTGTATAGTATAAAGTATTTTGAAAATGGCTCTGGGGAAAAAGGCGCTCCCTTGAAATGAACTTCTCAGGAGTGCCATAGGTTGGTACTGCCTTGAACCCTAAGAGGGGTTCTAAAGTTGATCCTGTGAGGAGTCCGGACAAAACTAGTTCCTAAGGATTTTGTGTAGTGTGTAGCGGAAGTTGAGGGCGCTGATGCCTACAGAGGCATTTGGGTTATGCTATGACGACAGTGTAACTCGATGTCACTGTGATCTATTGTAGACCATAGCGAAAGTCGTATGTGCCGCTGAGAGGCAACAGTCTACGTTTGATTTTATATCGGTAGACTGTGACCTATGGTAACATAGCGAAAGTCGTGTGTGCCACTGAGAGCTAACAGTCTACGTTTGATTTTACATCGGTAGACTGCGATCTATGTGGGAGTGGAGAAGTTTCATTTTTGGTAGCGAAAATCGAGGACGCTGATGCCTACATTTACATGGACTTTTGCTGCGGTGGCAACATAACCCTGGAATGTAACCGCGATCTGTGGCGGGTTCCATGGCGTAATCGAGGGGCGCGGAGTGCCTACAGTTACATGGATTTTGCTGTGATGGCAACATAACCCAGGATGCAACTGCGACCATGGATGGGGGTGATGATTTCTAGAGCATTCTTACCAAGATATTTCCTCTATTTTCAAAAGTGTTTTCTATATTTTCAATAAAATTATTTTCCAAATATTTTTCACTGGGTGTTGAAATGGGTCTGCTAAGTACTTATAGATCTTCAGTCCTACACCTGATCAACGTATGACCGAATTTCTGTGAGAATAAACATGGACTTGTGGAGACATTGAGTTATAAAAAGTATTTTTATAAAAATATTTTATAATATTATATGGATTTTAAAAGTGTTTTAAAGATAATCAAAGAAAATTTATCAGATTTTAAGTACCGAATAAATTCTGGCTTCGTTCCTTTTCGAGGACGAAAAGATTCCAAGGGGGGAGGAATGTGATAACCCGAATTTTTGGGCATCTATTAGTTGAAAATTAACAGAATTAAATTTATTAAAATACTTATTTGTAAATTGAACAAATGAAATTCTGAGATATATCTGAATATATATATAAGAACCTGAATCTTAATAATGCTGGGTTTTAAATATTGGATATATATGTATTTGATAATCTCCTTTATAATCATTTAAAATTGGTAAAATTATTGTTTCCAAAACAATAATAATGTGTTATTTTTATTTAGATAAATGGATTTAAAATAGAAATATTATTTACAAATTAAATTTGTGTTTGTTCAAAATATATATATTTATATGAGTGATTTTAAGTTGAATTTGAATTTGAATTCGGAATTCTAAAGATAAACATCTTAAAGTAAATTGGATTTAAAAATAATATATATGATTTTATTTATATAAAATTTGTTTTATATTATTTTCTTTTAAAAAGATTTGCTAAATATAAATTAAGAAAAATATTAACTAAATAGAAATTAAATATAAAGATTTCTAAAAAATATATTTAAAATAATAAATACATACAAAACACAAGTGTAAATATTTTAGCACACAAATTAACATATGTAAGCTTTATAGCACATAAGGTTAACAAGTGTTAGGTTAGAAAAAGAACAAGTGGAAAAAACTTTATTTTCTTTTGAATTTTAAGTAACAAATGCTTAAGAAAAAAAAAAAACCAGGTTTCTATTTTTTCTTTCAAAAACCTGAAAATTAAAAAAAAAGCAAACCTGTAAACTAAAGTAAAATTCTGTAAACTGTAAATTTTGCTAAAGCTACATAGTTGATTTGAGGGCAAAACAAATTCAAGATCAGTTCAAATGCAATTCAAACTAAAACAAAACATGGATCAGATCTGCAAGCATGAATCTCCAGTTTCAGGTTTTCAAAAATTCAGAGCAATTTCCAGTTTTCTTTTTCCAAAGGGCTTCTTTGTCCTTCAGCTAAAGGTGAGTAAACTATATATTTAAAAGGGTTTTAAATCTGTTTAGTTATAGATGCATGTATAGATTTCTTAAAATAAAATGTGAGAAATGTCTGCATGATCATTAGATTGGAATGTAGGTACATAAGTGTGAAATTGTTGTGTGCATTGCTCTGTTGTTAGTTCTACAGGTTTGAAATTGGTACAAAAATCGATTGCTCTTCCCTTAATTCATTTTAGACTCTGATGCATGAAGGAAATCTGTTAGAATTAACAAAAGATAGCTTCTAAAAATATTTTTGGATGGAATTTGCTTATAGTGTTAACCAAAAAGAGGAATTATGGTAATTTTTTTTTGAGAATATCAAAATCTCAATTTTAAAATTTTGTGGATTCGTGTTTATAATCTGACTTATTTTCGTAAACCATGATTTTAGAAAAGAAATCGTGATTTTTAGTGTTGAAATTCGAGAGAGATTGAGGGATGAACAGGAAATCTTGTTGAGTTGATTTCGGGTGATCGGTGGAACTTAGGGGTCATGGTCGAAGTTGAAGTAGGCTGGGAGATCAGGGGTCACGGAAAAAATGGCCATTGGATTTTACGACTAACACGGCAGCGTAGGATCGTAAGAGTAGGGTTTTGTTTCAAGTTTTGGTTGAACGGTGGAATTGAGCTGCAGCACAAACGATGGAACATCGGGTTAGTCCGGGCTAGGGAGAAATTAACTCTGAGTTTGCGGTGAAGCTCGTGTCAGGATATCAAGTTTTTTGGTGGTGAAGATCACCGTCGGTGAGGAAGATTTTGATGTTTGTTTCAGTTCCAGTTTTGGGTCAAATGCTTGATTTTGATTTATGAGCCAATTGAATCTCTGGGTGGTCGGAATCAGGCGAGGGAATCACTGCCCACTTGTCAGCGTCGGCCATGATGATCAGAGCAACTTATTCGATGTGTGCACGTGTACGAGGCTTGATGGTATCAGTCTCGTTGTTGGGTGGGAGAAGAAGGTTGTGGCTCGGGAATTATTTGTGTTCTTTTTGTGTTTTTCTCGAAGTATTTTGGAGGTGGGAGATCCTTGTGTTTGCTCGAGTAATTGATCGGGGGTATTTATTCTTGGCTCGGGTTATTTTGACCTGATGTTAAGTAAGGTATTTAGAAAAGAATCAAATAAAACCAGGATGTTACAAGTTTTTAAAATAATGTAAAGTATTAACCTAGCTTTTCAAGGAATTAAAAATCTATAAAGAAAATGTATTTTGAATTCAAATTGTTGATTTGAAGTAATTATGTTGATAGGATTGATAATAAATTAATTCATAAGTATTTTTCAAATGTGATTTGATTTTGATTTAATTAAGTATATGATTTAAGATAAGTGTATTAAACTTAAGTTAATTAAGGGTCTCAAGTAATTTTTGTATGCTAGTATAAACAAATTTTAAAGAATTCAATTTAAATACGATTTATATGTTAGTTAAATAATTAATTAAGATAATAGTTTATCTTAGAGTAACCAGGGTCTTAAGTAAATAAGGATTAATTAATTAATTTGATAATTAATTAGTTAATTAAAGTTTAATTAATTGATTATATAAGTAATTAAGGAATCGATTACTTTGTATTGAAGGAGATTAATTGATTATTAAGGTTTATTAATTAATAATTAAAGAATAATTAATCTATAATTAAAGATTAATTAATTGATTTATAGGGTAATTAAGGGGTGTATTACCCAGTTGTAATTAATGAGATGAATGTAATTAATTAATTTGTTAATTAATTAAAGATAGTCACTTGGTAATTGATTAAGTATAATTACTTAATAAGATTGATAGGTGTAATTACTTAGTGAAGTAATTGAAGGATAAATTATAGGGTGTAATTTATATAAGGGAAATTACTTAATGGGAAGTAATTAAAGGTTAATTACTTAGGAGAAGTAATTAAGGATTAATTACTTAGTGTAATTAATTAAATGATAAATTGATTAAAGAATTAATTAATTAAGCGTTGATTTATTTAAGAAAAGTAACCAAGGGTTAGCTAATTAATGAGTGTGATTAATTAAAGAATAATTGATCAATGTAATTATCGGATAATTAATTTGGGTAGTTAATTATGATGGTAATTAAAGGTTAAGTAATGTGATAGGTTAAGAATAATTAATTTGTGTAATTAATTTAAAGGCAAATTACTTAATGTAATTAAAGAATGATTAATCAAGATGAATAATTAAGGGATGATTAATTAATTGGATATAATTAATTAATATTAAATAAGCAAGATTTATAAACAATAAGTAATTAATATAATTCATTGGTAGTTAATTAAATTAATTGGGAATGGTATGACTAATTTATCTTGCTTATGAATAATTGAAAGATATTTGAATGCCTTGGATTATTTGTTATCCCTGATACGTGATTGTGATGTTTTGTGAAATGAAATGTTTTGTAATATGATATGTTGGGTTGAACAGATATAATGTGGTTATCTTTGATGAATTGCTATGTAAAAGTGACATCCAGTATTTAAATTTTAATCACTTGAATAACTTGGGATAAGATAGTATTGAATTCAAAGAGACCGGAGTCGGGTATTAGTAAATACCCAAAACCACTTCGATTTGTAATCTATAATAATTCTATATAGATTTGATATGTGAAATCAATATGCTAGAATGATATGGTCCTTTGAAACTAAGTATGGGTACTTAGGTACTGATTTGTGATATAAGTGTTGAGCATAACAAGTAATGAACTCGAAGTGAAGTACGAGTTACCCCGGGTTTTCTTTTATGATTTGAACTTAGTATTTCAAATTATATGGGTTTACTCACGCTGGTTTCCAGCCTGACCGGGGTGTTACTTTGATGTAATGCTCAGGTCAGGCCGAGTATTATAGATTTTCAGGTAAGGACGATCTGAAGCTCAGGAGGCGAGCTGGATGGCAGGAACTTATGGAGTGTTTCCGCTGTGATATATTGTTGTATATCTGAGACAGATCGATTGTATATGTCTAGTGTTTGTATATATGTTGTAACACCGACGCATTAAAGCGTAATTTGACAAGCACAGTTTTCCTTTGTATAACTATCATTTATGTGATATTATATTTTGATCCGCTGCAAATGTGAGGTTTCTGTGACTTGTTTCTGTTTCTTCTTCTTTCTCTTTTCTTCTTTTCCTAACTATCTGGAAATTTTGGGATCAAAATTTCCGGGTCATTACAAGATGATGGATATAAAGTGATGAATTCCAAGTGATGGATACAAGATGATGGAAATGAAGTGAAGGATACCAGAAATGGATACGAAGAGATGGATACGAAGTGATGGATACCAATTGATGGATACAAAGTGATAGATACCAGATGATGGGTACGAAATGATGGATACCAGCTGACAGATACGAAGTAATGGATACCGGATGATGGATACCAGATGATGGATACGAAGTGATGGATACAAAATCATCAGCTTGCACTTACAATCTCAAACTTGGATCGATTATATCTCACAAACTACACACTGGAATTTCACGAAATTCGGAGAGCAAGGACTTTATACTATTATCTTTCACCATGATCGATCCCAGCTTAATCGAAGCGATTCTTGATTGATATGAAATTGATATGGATCGATCGTGGATCCATCCCAAACCACCTTGGATCGATCATGTGGGCCCACTTGTGCATGAGAAAGGGTATTTCGAGTTTTGAGGCAGATTTTTCCAATCCACTCCTATAAATAACAACTCCATGGCAACTAAAATGAGGCATCTTCTACTTCTAGCTTGGAGAAACTCTACCATTTTTGTGTGTTGGTTTCAAAGGCTTGTAAATGTAATCATAGTATAAAAGGAATAAAAGGATTAATTCAAACTGGACGTAGGCCGAAGATAGACAAACCACTATAAATCTTGTGTCTTCTCTTACTTTCTTTCCTTTAAATTTTTTTATTTCTTCATTTTTACTCTCTACATTATCCAGATCTGAGTGTTCGAAATTGAGGATTTATGTGTAAACACTGGTGCTTTCACTACATTCGGGGTTTGTGACCATTTTTGGTGTGAACAGTTCGTACTCTCACTAATATACGCTATGTTCCGATACTTCGGAAGTTTCTTGTCTCTTTGGGGCAGCTGAATTCTTTAGGTTGTAAGATCACTATTAAGAGTGATAGCTTTCGGGTTTCGAAGGGTGCGCTTGTGGTGTTGAAGGGTGCTAGGACTCATGACATTTATTTGCTTCAAGGAGTGACTATAGAAGGTGAAACTTGCGTAGGAGTTTATAGTTCTCGTGGCTTGGGTGCGACAAGGTTGTAGCATTTGAGGTTAGGTCATGTCTCAGAGAGGAGTTTGGATATTCTTCATAAGAGGGAGACGATCGATAGAGAGAGTTTCATCAAACTAGAGTTTTGCAAGGAATATGTAATGGAGAAGCAAACTAAAGTTTCATTCGGTGAAGGAAAACATGATTCGAGAAGGGTTCTTGAGTATGTTCACATGGATGTTTGGGGATCAACACCGGTAGACTCTTTAAGGGGAGCTCGCTATTTTTTTTATTGAGGTATTTTCGCAAAAGGTATGGGTGTATGTAATGAGGGCCAAGTCAAAGGCATTTGCAAAGTTCAAAGCGTGGAAAACTCTTGTTGAGAATGAGAGTGGCAAGTCTTTGAAGGTTCTAAGGTGCGACAATGACGGAGAGTATTTTTCTGAAGAGTTCCTGGAGTTTTGCAAGCATATTGGTATTCAAAGGTATTTTACTACACCGGGAGATCCACAGTCGAATGGTGTTGCGGAGAGGATGAACCGTACTCTACTTGAGAAAGCTCGATGCTTGAGATTGACATTGGGTTTGTCTAAGGGATTTTGGGCCGAAACTTTGTCAGCCGCGGTGCATATTATTAATCGAATTCCGTGCTCCGCTATTGACAACAAAATTCCGGAGGAAGTATGGAAGGGAAAGAGCATTGACTTGAGTTATATTCATGTGTTTGGTAGTCCGGTTTATGCGCATGATCCGAGAAATGATAAGCTTGAGCCTAGAGCTTTCAAAAGGGTCTTGCTTGGTTATACGGATGGTATAAAAGGCTATCGGATACGGAATCCGAAAACGAAGAAGGTTGTGAATTATCGTCATGTTACTTTTGACGAGTCGGCTTTGTTCAAGGAGAATGAGAGCTTATCGGATGTTCCAGATTTGGTTCATGGTGAATCAAAGGAGACAGAAGTTATTCCCCCATTTCATCCAAGGAGTAGAGTAGCTGGAGATGCTTGTGAGGAGGAAGCGGTTGATGTAACATCACATAGTCTGTAAGGTTCCTTCAGTAGTGTTGGTGATGTACATGATTCTAGAGAGGATTCGATTCAAGGTGGACGCGAAAGGAGTTTAAGTGATGGTATTGCTAGTCGCGTGGGTCGCCGTGCTAGAAGGCTACCCGAAAAATATGGTGATTGGAACTATCTTAGCTTCTATGATAATTTGGACTATGCTCTTCATGTAGTTCAAGATGAGCCGATGGACATTGATGACATCATGGAATCGAGTGATAGCTGAAGTGGATTTGAGCCATGGAGGAAGAGATGCAATCGTTGTTGAAGAATCAAACTTGGGATTTGGTTCCACTTCCTAAAGAAAACCATGCTATTGGGTGTAAATGGATATACAAAGTAAAGGATGATGGGAGATATAAAGCTAGGCTAGTGTCTAAGAAGTTTGCTGTAACGACCCGCCTTTTTGGATAGTTTAAACCGACGATCAAATACACATGTCGATTCCAAACCATTCAAAAGGGCAGATAGTTATTGGGGTAAATAAGAAAAGAAAAGAAAGAGAAATAAAGGAAATGAAACAACACAGAATCTCGCAGCGGAACGATAAAATATAATAGTCAAATAAACAGTTCATGAAGTTGTTTACTATACTTTGACAATTATTTATACAACATTTATCAGAGTTATACATATACAACAGAACAAATAAAATAATGCAGCCGATAGCATGATGCAGGGGTAATAATAGTAATAGTATACCAAATCTTCATCTTCGTCCTCCAGAATAGATCTTCAAAAATTTGAAAAACTCAGGACTGACCCGAGCGTAATGAAAGACAAAACACTCGAGTCAGGACTAAAATATCCTTATGAAAGTTAAATCAATTGTAAATAAATATGAGTGTAACGACTAAAATATGAGGCGATACCAACTAGGATACTAGTAGTTGCGTGATCCAGACTGATGTTGGGCATAGCCAGCAGCCACCCCAACACCGCGAAACAACACTCCCAAATCAAGGGGTGCACCCAAATCGAATCACAAATGTAATAGAAATGGTATCGAAGAAGCGTGTCCGCTACAGGTGGCGAACCTCAATGGCCCGGCGCGGCTCCTGTTTTAGTCATGTCAGGGGTCATCCAATATCGTTCTCTTTCTTCAGTCAACGCGTTCACCAAACCATCCACTTCATTCTGGATCAACACTCCGCGTATAATAGTTATTAAAGTGGTTTTCGGTATCGACAGAGAGTATGTCCATATCCGATCCCGGTCTCTTTAATAACTACGTATTATTACACCGTTGGCTCTTTTACATTTCAAATCGATTCATAATTGATATCAAAATATCATATTTGCTTCAAAAATCAAATCCATTTCAAATATCATCGTATCTATTCAACTGTAAGATTCCGTTTCAAAAAAAACATTTTTCGCATCAATATCTCATTTCGTTTTCAAAATCATTTCGAATTTCAAGTTAGGTTGCAACTTCATTTAACTCAATTCGTATTTAAATTCAAGATTTAAACATAAACATTTCACCTTATTAACCAGTTTGGAATCTTAGAAAAATAGTTTTAAGTAGTTTAAAAGTAGTTTAAATAATTAAAATACTTAAAATACTTAAACTCTTAAAATGGATGTGAAATAGATAAATTAGTTTAAAATAATTTAAATCGGTTTAAGTAGATTTAAAATAGATTAAAACAGTTTAAGTATCCAAAATGGTTTATATAACCGAGTAATTTGGAAAACAAATAAAACAGCTTCAAAACCAATCCATTTCAATTTATAACTTCCCAATTCAAATCACTTTCAATTTCCATTCTACCGATTCAATTTCGATTTCAATTCAATCAACGTCAATTTTTACTTCGAATTAATTCAATTTTTCATTCACCTTTAATTTATTCAATTTCAATTTATATCGATTTGGAGCTTGATTTCTCAAAATATCAATTTATAACACTTAACAAAATTTCCAACAATATTCAAGTTTAAATCCAAATTCCAAATATGATTCAATTCCAAACTCGATTTCAAAATGTCATTTTTATATCACTTTTACTTGGTAATATTCAAAGCTCGAATTAAGGTTAAATCTTTAAACAAATCAATTTTCGAAATTCAATCAAATCCCAATTTTTAAATTTCAAAGTCTCGAATCATATTACTTAACAATTTCTTTTAACCAAGATTTATTTCAACATTCCAAAACTCAATTTTTCAATAAATTCGATTTTTATAAATTGATTTCTATTTATAACCTTTAAATCAAAACATTTAAATAAATTCAAATCGACGATTTTTAAAATTATTAATTTAGCCAATTCGGTGTCCGTATATAATTTTCTATCCTATGGCCAAGTAATTATTTATTTCAATTAAATGTCAGGGATGAATATATATCACTTAAATCAATCATAGTGTCATATGTATGCATAACAGGTTATATATAAGCAATAAACATCCAAACATTTAAATATCAACCAATAGCATCCATCGAAATAAATCATCCAATAGACAATACAATTCATAGCAATTTCATAGTTATCAATGTCAGGTAATTTAATCGCAATTCAATTTCAATTTCAGTTTAAATTTAACTGTCAATTTAATTTCAACGATTAATTCAAATGACAATCTATATGATAATTAAATTTTATCAAACAACGACAAATAAAAACATAACACTTCATAATGTCAATTTAACTAGCATAAAGATATTTAGTACGTTGTGAGCATTATAAATCACTCACCTTGATTTTCCGATTTTAAATCAAATCGAACGGCGTTCGATTTAACTCAAAATTTTCTCTAGCTCTAAATGATTCCAATCCAGTTGCATTGCGTAGAGCTCGTCCATATGATTCCAACGCAAAAAGTTTCGTCCGAATCCGACCTCGTATGAAAGAGAAACATCATTTTAAACATTTACAATCAATTTACATTATAATTTTAATTTCAAAACCCTAAATCTAATCTCGGCCGCACACTACCTCAATCTCAGATCTGGGCCGCTCCTACTATCTTCTCCCCCTCATCGCGTTTACAGGTTCGCATGTGAACCCAAAGCCGCCGCTCCATATCCAAAATTCACGGCCACCACGCTCGTCGATAGCACGATCAGATGAGGCCTCATCGAAGCCCTACTCGCCAAGCACCTCCGCCTCCATTCCCATGCAACTCGGTGGTCCCCTGCCCTCGTACGACGCGCGCAACACGGGGGATAACGCGGCTCAATTCGTCTTCGTATAAAACTCAAAACCCCATCATCTCCATATAGAATCGAAGGCCTTGATACGCTCTATAACTTGTTAGTTGACAACATTTGATAATTCTTCACGGATTGGAAGCGATTAATGGAAGAAGATCGGCCAATTTCGGCCATCCAATTATAAGTGACGGCTGAGTAAAGAAAGCCTAGCTATATAATAATTTTTCTAAAATAAAGGGGCTATTTATAGAATTTCTTGAACCACTCTTTATCCCGGGTTTTCCGAACTCCGATTTACACGCGGTGACCGACGTTTCTAGGGTTTATCCTACGTTCCGGACACAATGGAACAGGTTTCGGAAGCTAATTCGATCGTATGAGTGAGTTACGGCAATAAATGATCGATTTAAAATTAAATCGGTTAAACGAATTTCTATGCGTTTTGGCTCGCTCCGAACAAACGGTAAATCCGATTGACATGAAATTTGAAATCTTACAATAATATCATATTACGGATCCGATGAAACTGGTTTCGTCGAAATCCGAGACCGTTTGAAAAATGACTATTTTAACTCGCCAAATTAATATTAAAACAATTTCAACGCGTTTCGAGCTGCCATGGTCAAACGACAACTCTGATTGCTACGAAAATTGAAATCCGATAATAACTAACTATTACAAATCCAATGGAACTAGTTTCGTCCAATTCTGAGACTGTTCGAAGATTGGCTATTTTTCAGTCGCTAATTAAATATTAAAATATTCAATTTTCACAAATAAATTTTAAATTCAGTTTTAAAAGTTCTATAACATCACTATGACTCCAATATGATAAAATAAAATTTTACAAATCATTTTTAATCATATTAAACCCGTTATTCAATTTATCCAATAAATTCCAGTTTTAAAATCTTATTAACTCTATTAAAATCCAAATATAACTTACATTCACTTTGGAAACCAATTTGAATCATATTAAATAAAATTTCAATTATCCACTCTATTTTCATATATTAAATTTCAATATCAAATTAATCATATCAAATTCGGAATTTAATTTAAACATTCGTAATATTAAATTTAACAAATTTGATTATTCTTAAATCACTATCTTTTGAAATATTCAAAACGAACTTATAAAATTTAACTTTTGAAACGAATTAAAATTATAGAACAACTATTTCCATTATACGGTTATTCAATTCCCATTATTAAATTATTCAATAATTTCCAAATATTTAATTTAAAAATTTTACCGGTTCAATATTCAATATTTGATTTTAAATGGATTTTACTTATCAATCAATTACTCTATTATACCCAATGAATTTCGACATTTATTATCCTATTCAACTATTGATTTCAAAGGCATTCACTAAGTAGCATTTATTTTTCATTACTTGGATAATTGTTGTCGCAATTCATTCCAGTTATTATTATTCCAAACGAATTAAATTTTTCTAACACTAAATCACGAAATCTTATTAAATTAGCTATTTTAATTATCGAAAATTTACGGGTTGTTACATTTGCATAAAGGAAGCGAAAGGAGTATGATGAGATGTTCGCACTGGTTGTGCGCTATACTTCAATCTGGATATTACTTGCTATAGTTGCTATTCACGACTTGGAGTTTGAGGAACTTGATGTGAAAACCGCCTTCTTGTATGGTGACTTGGATAAAGACATCTACATGAAGCAACCAGAAGGTTTTGTTGTGGATGGTAAGTCAAATTTGGTTTGCAAGTTAAAGAAATCACTATATAGTTTAAAGCAATCACCTAGATAATGGTACAAGAGATTTGATCATTTTATCCTTGAAAATGGTTTTGATAAGGGCATCAAGAATGCTTGTGTATATTTCAAGAAGCTGAAAAAATGACTGTTGGGTATATTTACTCTTGTATGTGGACGACATGCTCATTGCTTCTAAGGATAAGAATGAAATCAACAAGTTAAAACCAAGTTTGAAATCGGAGTTCGAAATGAAGGATCTTGGAGAAGCAAAGAAGATATTAGGCATGAAAATAGAAAGGGATCGAAAGCATTTTGAGTTAAAATTGACTCAAAAGGAATACATTGAGAAAGCGCTTTACCGGTTTAGCATGGAGAATGCAAAGACATCAAGTACACCTTTACCTTTGCATATGAAGTTTTGAAGTAAGGGATGGCCTATCTTGGAGAAAGACAAAGCTTATGTGGCAAAGGTGCCATATGCTAGCGCGGTTGGAAGTTTAATGTATGCAATGGTGTGTACAAGTCCCGATATTGTAAATGCCATCAAGATGGTTAGTCGGTATATGGCTAATCTAGGAAAATCGCATTAGAAAGCTGTTAAGCTTATATTGAGATACCTTAGAGGTACATCATCTCATGGTCTTATTTTTTGCGGTAGTAAGGGGATGAATTGCAAGTTGGTTGGTTATTGTGATTCGGACTACGCCGGTGTTAGGTATTAAAGAAAATCAACTTTCGAATATGTCTTCACACTTGGTTGGTACGACCATGAGTTGGAGATTGAGATTGCAGACCATAGCTGCTTTATCCACTACGGAGGCAGAGTTGATAGCCGCGGTGGAGGAGGCAAAGGAGCCACTTTACTTGAGGCAATTGTTGTGTGACTCGGGATACGAGCACAATAGTATCAATGTTTGATGTGATAGCCAGAGTTCTATTCACTTGGTAGAAAATTTAGTGTTTAGCTCACGGACTAAGCATATTGAAGTGAGAGAGGCATTTTTAGTAGCCATGGATGAAGATAAGCAAGTAAATCTTCGAAAAGTGCACACAAAAGATAGCGCGGTGGATATGTTCTCTAAGGCATTGCCGGTTGGGAAGTTCGGGAAATGCTCGAACTTGATTCGCTTGTTGAAGTGCTAGGTGCCACGAGGTGGCATGGTTGAGGAATGAGCTTGGTTATGGATGAGTAAGAGTATCGTTGAGAGATTGTGATTCTATCTTCTTGGTGAGTTCTAGTTTGCACTCCTTAGAACTTTAGTCTTTGGTGAGACGGTTTAGGATTTGGATGTTTTCAACACTTCGTTAGTGGCGGTGGATTTGCCTGAGCTTGTTGATGGAGTGCAATGGATGGTGGCTTTGCCGGAGCTCAATGGGAAAGCATTCACGTTTGGTTGAAGGTAGAAGTGGTGATAGTTGGTGCTATCGGTTGTTGATGATGGTATGGTACCATTGGAGTTGGAGATGGATAGTCTCAAGATGGAGTGTTGAATTTTGGCGACATTATATGGAGAATTGCAGAGGTCAGAAGTAGCTTTATAATGGTTAAAATGGTTCGCAAATTAAAGCTCGGAGGAGGAAGATATGGAGAAAAAGGTGGAGTGCTGCTGGAGCAATAAGTGATAGATGTCCGAGTTTAGGGTTTTGGTAACCCGAGAGTTATGACAGACGTCTGTCATATTGTGATAGACGTCTATTAGCAGGGGTACTGCGTGTTTTTTCTTGTAGGGCTTAACCATATCTCCACCTTGATGAGCATCCCATGTTCAAGCCCCTTTGGAGCCAAGCTTCAGTCATGCTGACGCATACCGGTCCCTTGAACCATGGAGCTTTGATACCATGTTGAGTTTCGGCATTTCCATGTTCCGTACGCGTTCGCTTCACCGTGTCTAGACAACATCAACGGTCGAAGTCACCTATGACGACGTCCTGATTGAACATTCCTTCATCATCTTCCATCGGGCATATAATCTAGTCTTAGCAACATATTGTAACAAAAGAAATCCTCAATGTTATGTGCTACTAATCCCATATATATACCACGATTATCCCAAATATCCTGCGATGTGGGACTTTAATCCATTCAATCCACACACCCACTCCATGTACAATGTGAGCCACACCTAACAACCTTTTTCTAATGTATTACACATAATTCAAAGCATGTCCTTTATTAATCAAGATTTGAGGAAATGCAGATCATATATTTTCACTAGAACATCGAACATGAGAAAGAATTGTTCAATACTTTGGTGATCGTAGAGATCAATATGTGGCCCATCTACATCTCTACTCATAAAATTCTCTGATTTTGGGGTTGTCCAAAGATCTATTTATTAACTTTGCCACATTTATATTTAAAAAACACATTCATCTTTGCTTTTTTTTATGTTTATTTATGCAAAGTAACGTCGACGTAAAAGGTGAAAACATTGGTTTTTGTTAGATTGCGTGTCAGGCAATTTTTTTTCATTGACTCAAACTATTAACAGATTTATTAGCATCTACATTCTTGAGACTATATGTTGACTAACTATCCACTTATTACACTGAATTTTACCTTAGTGCTTTAATTTTTAATGCTTTGTGTGTATCTTTTGCAAATGAGTACATTAAACTTGGCTGTTCAATATTTTGAACTTGGCGCAAATCAAACACGTTTTCTATTTATCTTTCCATTCATTAGTACATGTATTGTGGAATTGATCATTATTTCATGTATTAAATGCTTTGCAAAAAAATCCAAAGAAGAAAACCAACAAGGATTATTTTTATTTTAGCTCACGATTGCATGTTTTTCCGGTAATATAATGCTACTTGCAAATGCATTGGTCCACTACAAGTTTAACCATGTTCTAATTATTGGTGATGAACATACTACCTACAAAAATGCTTTCAATTTGCGTTCTTACTGCAGTCATACTAAAGGTGATGGGAAGTATATATTGAATTTTCTTAAGCCCTTTTATTCATGATGCTGTCATAAGAACTATTCATCATTGCGAACACTACCACAAAATATCGAACCACTTCAAGTATGAATCCAAAGTGATGTTTTATTCCTATTTTCAAAGTGTAAAATCCTTCCAAAGATAGATAGTAAGTGGGCTCATTCTGTCAATAGGCTAGCAAATTCGAGTATGATATTTGACAACAGAATTAATATATTTATCCCCTCAATTTAATTTGAGTTCATTGTAGAAGTTGCAAGAATCAAATAGGCAATTTTTGAAGCAAATTCATATGCATAGCATGGGTTCGCACTAGTGTGCATGTGTAGGGCAAGGATTGGTCATACCTTATTTTTGTTACACCTTCCCCTTGATTTCAACCATATGTTTCGATTTAAATAATTATAGTTTTCTCTCCTTTGGTGGAAATCAATGTAGCAAAAATAAGGTGCAATCGATTATTGTCACACACACACGTGTGTGTGTTAGGATCAATAGTCACTTTATTTAACACTATTTTGTTGTCCTCTAATATCAAACACAACTTTATTTAAATATTTTCATTTGTAAAATATATGAAATCATTACATATTTACATAAATGGACTCAACCAACTATTTAATGTAACTTATATTTTTAAGTGCCATCATACGAGTGCATTAAATAATAAAATATTTATTTAAACAGTGATTAAATGGATTTAATGAATATAACTCAAAGGAAGATTTAATGAAGTAGTGGACACTTAAAACAATTAATTAAACTCAGTATGTATAATTGCCGGAATAAATATGAACTTATTGGGTATGCTTAGTTAAAAAGTATGAGTAATATTATCTCAATTTTGAATGCTTCATTGTATGAATCTAGCGCTTATGTTTTAATGGTGATTTTGAACATGTTTTAAACAAGGATTTTCTTTGCTTTTATCGTATGTACGAATTTATATATACTTATGTTAAGAAACAAGGAAAATAGAGAACTACTGGTTGTTAAATCATAACCAAATTAACTCTAAGCTTTACATAATATGATGTTTAAAATGTGATCTACGAAATGGCTTTATAGTTTTATTATTTTCCTCTCAGTAATGCTTTTTTGAAGGCAAAAACTGATATTTTAGGTAATGTACGAACGAAAGTCACCATGGATCGAGTAATATGAATAATTCTACTAATTTAAAAGTTGTACAAAAATAACAACGGAAATAAAAATAATAAAGTAAAGTACACCAGAGAATTTTATACTGGTTCAAACTCCCATCCTGCGTCCAGCCCCAGACTCCTTCTGGATTTAAAAAACACCCACAATCTAGAGAAATATGTATTGCAGATCGTCTAAGCTGTCGAACATGACTTCGTGCCTGAAAATCTCCAACAAGACTTCGACTATTACAAATAGTTGATTTCGTGACAAAGTGTGCTCTTTAAATAGCACGAATGAGCCAATACTTACAACCTTCCTACAATCTTCTTCCTAATGGTATAATGTGTGTTTATGAAGAAATGGAAGTAGATTGATCACTCTAGAGATAATCTTGGAAGATCAAGCGATTAAATAGAAAGCAAATGAATTTTTTGAATGATCAGTGAATTCAAAAGGGATTGAAAATAGAAAGTAGTAGATCAGATTATGAATTCAAGAATGGGGACTGTTTTATATAGAAAATGAATGATTGCAACTATTTGCGAAGTGATATAATCTTATGGAAGAGTTGCAGCCATTATTGAAGAGAAGTAACTCTTTGTGGAGAAGGGAATCTCTTTAGAATTTCAAAAAAATAATTGACAATTACAACATTCAGTCGACTAAATAAAATAATACAGTCGACTAAATGAAAGGGAATTTTATTCCCAAAAAAAATGGGTGTAAAAAGACGTTATTTATTAGACTGAATGTATTCATTTAGTCGACTGAATTCTATTTATAAATATTGTATATAAGCGTATACCAGTCGAATGAATTGGTCAATTTAGTCGACTGATATTTGTTTCCTTTTATTTTCAGTACTTAGAACTTATGTCGATTATGTATAAGTGTGTGTATACTATTTCGAAGAGATTTTAACACGTATATACTCTAGACTAATGACTCTACGACTGGTATTATAGTTTTGTGTCATCATCATCTTGTCTTCGTCATGTAGATCTTATTGAATAGCTAATTTCCTACAAATGTCGATAATATATGCAATACTTTCTTGTATGGTTGTGACTATCGAAATATGAGGTTCTAACGTTCTCCCCCCTTTTCATGATCATAATTATACATGTTAAAATTTAAATAGAACAACTAGATGATCCTTCGTTTAAGTTTATACTCCCCCTATTGATATGACCATTAAACTTTTTCTCCTCCTTTGTCCTAGACAAAAAGAAAGTAGATATGGGTAATATAAACATTAGAAGTAGTTGCACACATACAATAAACTTAAACATCATATAACAATAGAAGTGCAAACACTATCCGCATAATAGTAAATTACAACACATCCACTAACAATAAAACATTACAACACTAGACATAAAAATGGAAAGTCAGAAATAACATACTAACACATCCACAAACACGAAGCAAAAAGCTACAAAATACTTGACAATCACAACGGCATAACACTAGATAAGTTTCAAAATAAAATAACATAACATATGAGCACTTGAAAGAAAATATACTTAATCAAGCTTAGCACTCTTTAAAAGTCTCCACTTTCTTCACTATCATCATCAATTTCTTCTTCTTCTCTTCCTTCCTCTAAAGTTGTCCATCTAAAATCAACCGAAGTAGTTGGAATATTTTATTTTGATTGAAGAGGAGAAGTATGAGCCGTAGATGTTGAACAAGACATTTTGTTCCAAATTTTACTCGAGACATTTGACTTTGTCTAACTTACTATCTATTCAAATCACAGTGCGTTCTACATGACTTAAGCAATGCTCTAGCTTGCTTTAGCTCTGGATGAAGTAAAAAAGATTGTCATGTGCTTGAATCCAATGTTAACTCTTCTATGGGATTGTCATCACTTTCTTCAACCTGTTGTGTTTGAGAGGAAGAGGCTCATGGTTCGGGTGGTTGTGGATTTTCGCAAGCTATATTTGATTGCCATTGTTCAAAAGAGATGATGTTATGGTGTTCAACTCTTAATGGAAGTGACAAGAGAATTAAAGTTTTGGAGTTAGGCAACCAACCGTGGTATATTCAGTATCGAGAATATTGACTTGAAAATTCATTAGGATCCTCATTATATATTCACCATAATGAATTGTTTTGACATTATGATTATGAAACGACCCAATTTCATCTATGATTACCTTAGACCGATTTACACAAATTCCAACCCATATGACATAGAGAAATTAGTAATTACATTTATAGATAATTTCATAACTACTAGTTCTAGGTTGCAATGAGTAAGTGAGAACCTGATGCATAATTTTAGATTTTGGATGAATTTTTTTAGCTTTTAAGGTTACAAGATCATCGGTAATACATCTATGACTAAATTCATCATGCTCTAGCATGTTAACTTCAATAGTGTCTAGATCTTCGTCATCCGAAGAACAATGTAAAATCATTCCTATTCGTTGGATGGGTAAAACAATCCTGACTCCACAAACTAAACTCCAAAAAATGTCCTCATGGTTTTGTGGTTTATAAAAGTCAAGATTAAAATTAGCATAAAAGATTTTTACCAAAAGCGGATAGATATTTAGATTTTTTACATCATAGTTGATTGGGAAATCAATCTCATTAGTCCATGCAAATTGCCGAATTGTATAGCCGTCAAAATCTTGAAATTTGATAAAAGAGCCCTTGAAGACTCATGTTTTTCATCTTGTTGAAGCGGTGGACAACCACGTCATTGTAGAGCCAGCTGCGGATTAGAGCTTCGGATGGTGCACTTGATGATGATGAAGGTCGATCCTTTCTTTTGTTTAGTGCTATTGATTTGTAGTAGAGAGATTTGAGAGAAAAAAGATTTAATTTTGTTTTACTTTTTGGAGTAGAAGATGAAGGAGTGAGATGCATGCAAGTCAGTATATAGGGTTTGAAGAGGTGTAAATGATGTGAATGGGTATATGTCTCAAAAGGTGTGTACATTTGATCGGTCCTTCTATTTTTATCTACATGAATTTATGCGATCAGTCGATTAAAATTATAAAATCAATCGACTTAATTACCGAGAATCCTATCTCAAAAGTTTCTAGTGAACATTTAATGTTTTCAATCGACTGATTTTCTTGATTCAGTCGACTAAATTCGTGTTGCTACTTATTTGTTTCTCTTGTCCAGTCGACTGAACTAGGGAAATCAATCGACTGAACATATTGCCTTTTAAATTTTTAACTCTCGTCCACTCGACTGAACTAGGGCGTTCAGTCGACTGAACCTGTTATTTTTTTAAACAGCTTTAGTTTTCAAAGTTTTCAGTTTTAGACTCGTGCATGGTTTTGTTTTGGACTTCCTATTATGTTTGAATGTGTTGTGGTTTATGATAACATTATTTGTTTCAATATGAATGTGAACAAATACAAAGTTATATATATATATACATAGATTAAGTATGAAAAATAATCATATTTATTTATTTTTCTTCATTAGGAACAGACTCTTTTGTAGGAAAATCTTCCCATGAGTTCAGTTGCTTGGTTTTAGTTTTCTCATTTGAAGGAATATAAGTGTTGACTACCTATTTGTATGAACTGGAGTTGGATCCCAATCTTGGGTTGATGGCCCGAGTTTCTTGGAGTTAGGTTTATAAATTTTGATTGGAGTTTCTGTTAGACAAGGAGAGTTTTTACGTATGATATTCTTTGTTGATAAATGTCCACAAATTGCCAGAATACATCTTTCAAAAAATTAAGATGTGCCACTAGTCAGCACTGCTCATAGTACATTTCTTTTTGAAATCCCATCATTTCTTATTGATAGTGATGAATCTCATCAATTTGTTGGTTATTGGTAGATGATGATGCAAAGTTAATTAAATGCTTGATTTTCTTTCTTTTTGGCGAGTAACAGTGTGGTATGTAGGTGGTGGAATAATCTTTAGTGAAGATGATTTATTTGAAGGAGGAGTTGTTTTTGACGGAGATGAATATGAGCTTTTAGAAAAAGGTGAGCTATAATTGATTGAATAATAGGTTAAATCATTGTTGGAAGCCATTTTGGGAGCTTTTTAATCCGTTTCTTTAGTTTATATACAAACTATAATGATATATTTAGTAAGTGAATTTAAGGCTATGTTATTTTAACCATATAATTAATTTTTTTTATTTGTGGTAGTAAATTAGTTTTACTATTTTATTTTTACTCAGCATAATTTTCTAAGAATAGCTTATTTGTTATCCTAAAAAGTAATGTAAAAAGTTTTGATAATAAATATATATTATTTTATTAATTTAAATCTTATAGAGACATACTACCAAGTTAATGATGTAACTTGATGAAAATGTTTTCATTTAGAGGTTTAGTAAATATGTCTATTATTTGATTTTCAGAGGATATGAAATTGAGTGATATCACATCTTTTTCTATATTGTCATCAAAAAAATGATGACAAATGTCTATGTGTTTGGTACAAGAATGATTTATTGGATTCTTTGACAAGTTTATGGTACTTGTATTATCATAATAAGCCAAAGATTTTTTGAAGAAAGCTTACAAAATCTTGAAGAATTTGCTGTATGTAGATAACTTGTGCACATGCCAAAGAAGCAGAGATATATTCTGCTTTACACGTCGAGAGTGAAACACAATTTTGCTTTTTACTAAACCATGATACTAGAGATTATCCAATAAAATAACGAGTACCGCTCATACTCTTTCTACCCGTTCGACATCCTCAAAAGTCAGCATTGCTATATGATACTAACTCGAGAGGACATTCTTTGGATAAAAGAGTCTGTAGTCTCTAGTGTTGCTTAAGTAATGCATAATTCATTCCATGGCTTGCAATGTGATTCTTTGGGATTCTATTGAAACCATGCACACAAGCAGACACTCATTATGATATCGGGATGACTGGCGGTTACATATAGTAAAGATCCAATCATACTTCGATAGAGTTTCTGATTCATACCCTTTCCATTTTCATTTTAACGAGATGAACCATAGTGCTCGTAGGTGTCGATTTACTGGATGTGTTTTCCATTCTAAAATATTTGTTAAATTATTAAATTATTAAATTATTTTTTTGATTAATAAAAATTCCACTACTTAGTTATATAATTTGAAGACGGAGAAAATATGAGAGTTCTCCCATATAATACATCTCGAGCTCAATTTTCGTTATATTTGAAAATTCGTTACATAATTTTTCATTTGTAAAACCAAAAATGATATCATATTCATAGATTTGTATAATTAGAATACCTTTTTGGAAACTGGCGTGTTTATAACACAATGTTGAATCTTAAGGCTATTTAGATACTAAAAGTGGTGAAATCTGTATTAACCACCTACTTATGAATATAAAACTGTATTTACTCAAATTGCAAATAGAAAGAAGTAATTAGAGAATAAGTAAGTAATAAAGTAAAATGCAGTAATGTAAATAACACCTAGATTTTTATACTGGTTCGGATTAGCCAATCCTGTACTCTATCATGAAGAATTCCACTATAATTGCTTGCTTTCCACAGGTGGCAAGAACACCTTTACAATTTTGGTTTCACGGACTACAAGACACACCCTTTTGATTTTATAGGCTACAAGAACACTTTCTGCTTATCACCAACAACAAACTATGGCAAGTAGTCGTATCTTCAGTATAGATTCTTGCAGATTCGGTACAATAATCCTATCGACCTCCAATGGTAATATATCTTTGAGTTCTTTGAGGAATAAGATGAATTCAGTGAGAGAATCTTGTAGTTTCAAGTACAACTCTCTGATATTGCATGGTTTGCAAATCGGTGAAGAATTGGAGTGAAATAGTATCGATATGTATGGAGATTGGAAGAGTATGCAATGGATTTCTTTTGCAAATGTTTGAAGAATAAGGAGTAAGAGAAAATGAGAATTCTTGATGTTAAAATTCATTTTCAGAGGCCTTTATGTAGTGGTTAAAGAGACGTGTCTTTTGGTGAAGAAGTGGAGGGAAACGTCTCTTCATTTAAAATTTGAAATTCTAAAAAATGACTAGCATGTCGACGTCCTACGTACCCTTATGTCGACATGGGTGTGTTGCAAAATGAACAACAACACTAATAAGTGTTGCAAATTTTCAGCATTTCAAATTATGTTATATTTGTGGATTTTTGTGATTCGGCTGAGGTCAATGGTTGATGATGTTCATGTATAATTTCCATGAGATCTTTAACAAGATATTTTAAGGTTCAACCAACTCCTCATTACTTCAAACACCTTTATCCTTCAGCATTCTTCTCTAATTTTTGTTCTTCAATTGCTCCGATTAACCTTCTTCTATAATTCATTTGCTTCCACTGTATTCTTGTTTATCTCTGTAAATATCTTCATAATATATCTGATATGAATGCAAAACTCGAAGATACATTAGTAGTAATATTTATGTGGTTGTTGTCATCAAAATCAATACCTGGGTTATTAACAATCTTCCCTTTTTGATGATGACAACCATATAAATATTTGAGTGATAAAATATAATACTATTATATTTGACTCCCTCTAACTCTATGCACTTCTCCTATCATTTTGCCTAATATGTTTATACCCTTTCTCCCCTTTTGTCATCAACAAAAAGGGCGAAAAGGAGTTGCTTAAATCACTGCTAGACAATATGTAGAGTTTGTATATAGAGATAAGTGCATATAAATAAAACACATGAGGGGAAACCAAATCAATTCAAAACATGAAATAAACTTATCAAATAATAAGATGAGTTTTAGAGTTACCGACTTTGCTGATGCCAATAACAAATCTTTTTCATATTTATCCAAAGTTCAAAAGATTTCTTGTCATACGCTTTGAGCATCCGCTATCCGGTATATATTGTTTGGTACCTGATAAATTATAAAATATGCACACTTGTACCCTGTTTATTTTGGGGTCCATGGGGTTTAGTTTGGGATGCCAAACCCATGAAGAGTTTGAATGTCCTTTCAAAATATAATCATTAGATGAATGAACCTTATTAATAAAATTATTAATATATTTTTCTTTTTCAATATCATCCAGGCTTTTTGGAACCCATAAATTAATGAACCTATTTGGAGGCTTTAACTTTAATTTCCTAGGATTTGGTTTGAACTTGGTAGCCTTAACAAAATTAGTACTTTGTGTACTATTTTTCTTCGATTTAGCCTTAGGGGTGTATCCAAGTCCATGTTTATTCCTAGTGTGTTTAGATGTAGATAATAATTTTTCTAGATTATCCTTCCCTTTGTTAAATTTATCAATATCAATGTTCATTTTGTCAAAATCCTTATTACGGTTAAGAATAACATTATTCAGAGATGTTATTTTGTCATTCGGATCATTGATCTGTGACTTCATTGAAAGATTTTCTGATTTTAAGGATTCATTTTCACTTTTTAGTTTTTCAAAACTTCCAAATGTCAAATCCTTTTCATCATTATACCTATTAAGTCTTCCAATTTCATCTTCTAGACACTGTTAGTTAACCTTTCATTAAATATTTTTAATCTCTATTTCTACCAAACTATTGTTGCACTCTTTTCTAAGTATTTATATCCCTGATACATATCATTCAAAACATTAGTAATTTCTTTATTAAAATTCCATACCTGGTCATCCTTTGCCATGAAGCACATGTTGGGATTTTCTGTTTCTGAATCACTATCACTTGATGATGTATCTGAATCATCCCATTTTGCATTGAAAGCTTATTTCCTCTCTTAATTGAAAGTGTTTGAAAAGTACTTTGATTTCTTCAGATTGGGACAATCTCTTTTCTAATGACCGGGTTTATCACATTCAAAACACTTAACAATATTTCTATTTTTAGAATTATTGTTGTGTAACGACCTAGAATTTTGATCGTTAGATTTTGAACATTTAATTCATTTTAAATGTTGAATGTGAAATATAATGCTATTTTGAATAAAAAGATTTTGATTAGATTAATGAAATTAGTTAAATTTTCAATATGGAAATTCAATTGAATTTTGAATAATAATAATTTAATATTGGGATTGGGATAATTTGTGAATCTGGGAATAATAGATATGAAAATGGTTTCCAAGATTTATTTTAAGTCTAATTTGATCTGAATTATAATATTTGACTTTTGGATGGAATCAAAAGTCGATAAATTAAATTTGGGATTTTATATTAATTTAAAAATGGAATTTAATAATATAATAATGCAAATAATCAGATTTTGGTTCGAAATGAATCAAAATGGTTTCTAATGTGATTATAAATTCTATATGATTTATAAATAAGTTAGTAAAATTTTAAAAGTGAAATTTTAAGTGATTTCGATAATTTCGAAAATCGCTCGATTTAATCGACGAGTTAAAATAGCCTTCCGAGACACAGTCTCAGAATTCGATGAAACCAGTTCCATTGCATCCATAATAATGTATTATTATCGGATTTCAATTTTCGTAGCGTTTGGAGTTACCGTTTGCTCGTACGGGTGAGAAACGCATTGAAATTTAAATCGATAATTTAATATTTTAATAAATTCAAAAAGCTATCTTCAACATATGATCGAATTAGCCTCCGAAAAATGTTCCATTGTGTTCGGAACGTGGGTAAAACCTTATAATTGCCCGGTGGCATGTTCAATTTGGAGTTCGTTTGAAACCTCGTTAATTGGGGGAAAATATGAATAAAATAATATTAAATAATGCATATGTATTCACGTTTTCAGGACGAAGCCCTAGTTTCGTAAATCAGCTGACACTTAAGCCATCAATCGCCGAAATTGTCCCTTTTATATCTCAATTTACTCCAGATCCAATAAGTATTTTCGAAAACTTTCAACTAGAAAAGCGGAGAGGACAGTTGGATCTACCTATCCAACGGTCAAGATCGGGTTTAGCATGATGGATTGTCGAATTTTCGACCTTGAAGACCGACCGTTCATGCGCGTTCTTCGATGAACAGGAGACGCCGAGCGTGATGATGATCTGGCTGATGATGGAGTTCGAGGCGCTCTTTGTTGTGGTAGTCTTTGATCATCTCCTAGAGCTATGATTTGGTCATGGAAATTCACGATTTGAGGCTGCTATGGGTTCACGCGTGTGCGTGATAACTAGGAGTAACGCGCGAGAGGAAGAAGTAGTAGCGGCCTTGATTTCTTTCTCTGATCGAACGTCTGTTGGTAAAATAAATAAAAGTAAAGTAAATTAATTTATATAATTGTTATTCAAATGTTTAAAATTTCATATCTTTTACATGCGTGGTCAGATTCCAACGAAATAAGAAGCGCCGGAATCACAACGACGTGATCTACGCGCTGCAGTAGGTCCGAAGATGATTGGGGCAAGTGGAAATTTTAGATTAATCGAACAGTTCGATTTAATTTAAAATTTAAAACGCTCATCGAAACTCAGGTGAGTTGATCTCACTCACATTTGGAATTTCCAATTAATTTTAAATTGTTAAAATTCAAATGAATGATTGATTGGTTGAATGTGAATATTATTATCAGTATGGATATGATATTTTATCTGTTGTCCTAACATCCGTGGATGCAGGAAAATGGGTTGGAGGGATCCAACTGGATTCCTCACAATATAGAAATTTTATTCGTAATCCGTGATATATTCCATTTATATCCTGTGGTGGAATGATTTGGAATTTTGGTATGCTGTGTATGGTTGGATAAATATAAATCTGGTATTTTTAAAATATAAATCAAATAAATTGGGATTAAAAGGGAATTGAAAGTAATTTTGAGAAAATGAGTTTAAGGAAATTAAATTCAAGATATTGGTTTAGAATTTGAAGTGTTTTGAAATTAAGCAGATGGAAAATGTGTTTTCCCTGGAAATTAAGTATGATTCCCAAGAAAGCTTTCAAAATATAAATTAGGAGTTCAAAATGTGTTTTAGAATATTTTAGAAAAATATATTATTTTTAATCATTTTAAGTACAAGTAAATATTTAATTAAGTAATTATGGTATTAAATTATTTCAAGGGTAAAGTAGTATTAAGTTTCAAAAGGAAATTTTAATATAAATATTTGGTATAATAACTTTATATAAAAGGGAATTTTTAATTTAAGTCACTTTAGAAACTTTTATAGATTTTCAAAAGTATAATTTGAGTAAAGAATATAGTAATCATATTTTAAATATTTTTAGTATACCTTGGAAGTGATTTTCAGGAGGTGGGAATGTGTTTAAAAATAAAAAGGTGTTTATTTTTAAAGTGTTGGAAGAAATTTACAGGATTTAAACGTAAATTTGAATTTAGATAAATTCAGCGGGATTTATAAAACGAATTCTTTGGTTTATTCTGAAATGGAAGTGTATTTCTCTGAAAAGCCAAGTACGTTTCAAAGTGGATTTTTAAGTGAAGGAATGTTTTTAAGAAATTATTTAAGTTATTAAGTTTAAAGGTAATAGTATTAAAATAGTTATCGTAGTAATTTTTTTAAAGGGTTCATGGGTATTATGTTTACAGATAATTTTTAATATTTATATTTTATAGAATAGTTTTATTTTAAGAATAAGTTTGGTTAAAATATTATTTGGAACTTGAATAGAATTTCATAACTCCTATTTTCAAAAATTATTAGCGTAACCTTTACTTTAAAGAAAATAGTTTATATTTTATAAAGCAGTTTTATTCGAAATATTTTTAAAAGTATATATATATATATATTTTAAATTAAGTATGTAAGTAGTTTTAATATAAATGTTTTAACGCATTTTCAAGAATAAAGAATTTAAATTATTTTAAATCTAAAGTATTGGTACTTGGATGTTTTCAGAGGAAGTAAAGATTTGGGAATTTATTCCATGAGAAGAGTTGGGTTTGGAAACTGTTTTCAAAAGGATTTGAAAATGGAAATATATCTTGCAAAGATATTTTGAGGAAAATAAATAATTTGGGAAATTATTTATTGTTGATGGATGCTTATGGATGTTAATTGATAGTTAAATCACCTACTATCAATGTTGGCCAATGCGTTGATTGTTTCGAAGAGACCGGGATCAGGATTAATTTCTCGAAAACCACTTCGATCCGGTTTGTACGTTTTCGTGGGAAAAACGAGTTCGGAGTCGAAGATGGAGCAGTGAAGTGCAAGAGCTGGTCGCTACTAATCATGAGGATGATTCCAAAATGGATGTAGTAGGAGTAGTGCCTTCGGTTCCGTTCGAACCCGAGACGGACTTGTATGAATGAATGCTTTCCGAAGATCGTCAGGTGGGCGATGGGCATTCTAAGTGAAACGTTCTAAAAGGTAACGCTTAGCCTCAAGCCTCATCAACTAGGAATGACTGAAAATCAGGGGATATGCAGCAAGGCTATGTGGGTTGCACCCATTAGGGTAAGGTCATCCCTGTCTAGATGTCCCTTTTATTTCGGCTTAGTGGTGCGGTTGCTGATCCCAACCGTGGGGTGATCTTACTCGAGATTATCCAGTAAGTGGTAGTCCCGGTCTTGTGTTGCAGGGGATCGGGAGTGGTCCTAGGTACGGTGATCTAGGCCATGTACTGTGACAGGTGGTATCCCAGTGCCTAGTCATTAGTTGGAAATTCATTCTCCCTACGAGCCTTTTACGAGTTTTGTTTGTTTACCCACTTTGTGTCTAGTAGGTGGAATTTAATAGATGTAACAATTTCAGCTATTTTAATGAGTGTTTGTAAATAGACACTATTATAATATCAGAGGATTTTATAAAAAATGTTTTAGCTATCGTAAGGTAAAAACCCGACATGTTTATTGTGGCGTGGTCTTACGAGATGCATTTGATTTTCAAAGGATTTTTGAACTTTAATAATAAATTTGGGTGTATTTTTATCAGCTGATATTCCATACCGACTCGGGTATTATTACATTATAATGCTCGGGTCAGACCGAGTATTATAGATTATAGGAAAGGATGCTGTGGAGCTCGGGAGAAGAGCTGGAGTCCGAGACGTATTACTCGTACTTGTTCATATACGCTGCTGTGAATGTTTGAAATTGTCAGGTTGGTAATTGTGTTTGTTTGTGATACTCTGATGATATATTGTATAAAACAGATATAGTTTCATTTTGTGTAAAGATCTGATATTATATATTATATTTTGTTCCGCTGCCATGGTGAGATTATGTTATTGTTTAGTTTCCTTTTTTCTTCTATCCTCTTTCTTTTTCCTCAACAATCTGTCTTTTCTGGTACTCGATCGTCAGCATATTATACTGTGGCGTATTTTGTGCCGATTTTCGAGGGTCGAGAAGGGCGGGTCGTCACACGTGGTATCAAAGCTTAGGCTGGCGACAACCTTGGCTCTGGTGGGGAAATTACTCATTAAATAGAGTCAATAGTACTCTATAATGAGTTGAGTGTGTTAATAACTATGAGCGTGTACTTGTTAGTGGATATAATTTTATTTATACTGTATTGACTTATCGGTTGAGTGTTTATGAATTCTGGTCGGTGCGGGAAGTACAACCGTATCGATAGGGGTTTCTAAACTCTTAAACAAGATAAACCGACATAGTATTGTTTTTACAGTGGGTAAATGAAAGAATTTTACACAAAATTATATTTTGATATAAAAGGAATAATTTTCTGAAATTATTTATATTTGGATGTTTGGTTATTAATATTATAATCAAATATAAGAATCTAAAATTTGAAATGGTTTATAACCAAGCAGAGTTATCTAAGTATGGTTTAAATAATAAGGAGTATAGCTAAAATTTGATTTAAACCAGAATTTAATCCCGAAAATTTTGAAACGTGTTTTAAATGTATTTAAAACAAAAGTTTGGAAATTTCAAATCTTGGGAATGTTTGAAATGTTTTCCAAAGTGTTTGAAGGCAATGATGGAGTATTATTTTGGAAAATATTTCTGAGTGGAAATTGTTTGAAAGGAATTTGTGGAAGTAAGGAAGCACTGAACTCACTTCAGTCGCTGGGAAATAATCCTGATGATGATGGCCACATTATCAGAATTCATTTTCGAGTTTCTAAAGTGATGGATTGCTTTCATAGTAATTGGGTATAATATCTGTTTAGACTTGTTTGATATACAAGGTGTTTTAGAATTTCAAAGGGGAAATTTGTTTTGGTAAAAATAAGTTGTCTTGGAATCCGGAGATTTGATTTGATATACCAAGTGGATATGTGTTATTTATGATTTAAAAATAATTTTGAAATAAAACCGGGTAATTGACTTCTGGAAATTTTATTTAAAAATGTAAAAGATAAAAATGAATCAACTATTGAACATATAAAGTGAAGTTGATATTAATCAGAAGAAAATGAAAATTTTAATCCTGGCTTTAAAATTAAACTTGAGTAAATGGTGGTGAATAAAATATATTTGAATTTAACTTAGGATAAGTTAAATAAAATTGGAATTGGAATTGAATTAAATTGGATATAAAGTTGAAATGTAAAATGACTATAATTGTGTAATGAAAATTTATATCCTTAAGCTATTAAGTGGTATATATATACATAATCTAGAATTGTGATTGTAAGATGTAAATGGATTAAAATGAGCAATATAAGCTTTTAAGTAAATAAGTTGGTGAACTTATAAATAGAAAATGGAATTATAATCACAAATGGGAAATAGTTGAATGGTATGGTGAATTCAAACTTAATCCTAAATGAAATGTAAAGTAAGATAAGACAAAGGAAAATATAAAAGGTGTATGGACTTAAGTTAGTAAATAAGTTTTGAACTTATATATGGACAAATAAATTGGGTTGAATTGGATTTAATTTAAGATTAAAGGGAATTGAGTTGAATTTGGATTGAAATCAAAATTCAGTTGTGTTATAAATAATATTGAATGAAATTCAATCCTTATTTAAAATAGCAAAGGGAATGGTAAGAATGTAAGTTGGCTGAATAAATTTAGCTGAACTTGAATTAGAATTGGAAAAGGATTGAATTAAATGGAATTTAAATTAAGTAAGAATGATATTGAACGAATTAAATTCTCACTCAACTAAACTCAAAAAGAATTGTTTGGAAATGAATTTAGCGTAAGCTAAATTTAAATAAAAGGGTAAGGGGATGAATAAAATTTTGGTAGCTTGTTAAAAATTTGAAAGGCCAAATAAAACCCAGTCTTGGTTTAGAATAATTGGAATGGTTATGTTATTAATAAATTCAGAAATGGATCGAGGAGGTGAATTAAAATTTAAAATGGATTGAGTAAATAAACAAATTGAATTAAAATCTGTAAATGGATTGGATAAGAATCAAATTTAAAATAAAAATAAATTTGATGCAAGAAGAAATTGAGATATTTTGGAATTGAAATAACTTAAGAAAATTGTGGAACAAACTTATGAAATGGTCTTGAATGAAATTTGTTTAGATAATAAAACTGAAATGCAAGTGAAATTATTTTAATTAATTATTGCGATGAAATAAGAATGTATGAGTTGTAAATAATCCAGAATGGAATGATATTAATATAAACTTGAGTTGGATAATGAATTTGGAATGTGAGAATTAGGCTTTGATTTAATAATTGTAATGAAGTAAAAAAAATTTATTTGGGGTATGAATAATCCAATATAAATCCATATTGGAATTGATTTTAAATGGTATAAGTAAGAAAGGGTTATTTGTTTGAATAACAACAACTTGCATAGAAATTAGTCGTTTTGCCGTAAACGAAAGTGAATGAATTAAGAAAAGTAATTAGAATTGGTTTTTGAATCAGTTAGAATGGATTGAAATTTTATTAAGTGGATTTGTATATAAATGCAAGTGAATCATAAAAGAAATGCAAACGTATCAAATTGAAAATAAAATTTGATTGTGAATCAATTTGGAATTGAATTGAAAGTAAAGTGATGTAAGCAAAGCATATATAACCATATTGAAGTGAAAAATAAATTGGTTATGATGAATATGAATTGAGTATAGCAAACTTTGGTGTAAATTCTTTTGAGTAGAGTAAATGAAATATGGATTTGCAAAGGAGATTAGAATATTATTTAAACGTGTGGGTTACTTATATAGATGGATAACTTGCAGGATTTTGAAAATTGTTGTGTGGGCTTTGAAATTGACATGTTTGGTTTAGATTAATGAATGGAATGTTGTTAAATTCTCATATTATTGAAAACTGATGTGTTTGTTTAAGTAAGTACAGGTAGGGGAGGCAATCGATAGAGTTGGAGCACGTATATGCAAAATATATTAGCTGCTTGCTTTTAAAAGGCTAATCTAAGGTACGCCTATGCAACATAATTGGAAAATGATATATATATATGTTGTGGTATATATTTTTTTCCGACTGTGTGGGTCGATGTATATGTATTTATATCTATTGTGATATTGTAAAATGCTTTCCATACAAAGTAGACGCTGTCAAAATTTATCCAAAATTTTTGGAGTTAGAATTTTTTTTGGAAATTTTGGAAATTTTGGTTAGCTAGGAAAGTTGTTTTTGAAATGGTATTGAAAACAAAGCTTTTGAGTTAGAAATAAAAGTAATTGGTTTTGGCTTAAGCTAAAAAGTTTTGGGAAATGATTGTAAGTTTTTAACTAAGTAAGTTTGGGTAAGTAAATGAGTTTAGTAGCATTTTCCTACCTTAGCAAATTTCTGGGACGAAATTTTTATAAGGGGGAGGAATGTAACGACCCAGAATTTTGTTCGTTAGATTTTGAACATTTAATTCATTTTAAATGTTGAATGTGAAATATAATGTGATTTTGAATAAAAAGATTTTGATTAGATTGTTGAAATTAATTAAATTTTCAATATGGAAATTCAATTGAAATTTGAATAATAAAAATTTAATATTGGGATTGGGATAAATTGTGAATCTGGAAATAAATAGATATGAAAATGGTTTCCAAGATTTATTTTAAGTCTAATTTGATCTGAATTATAATATTTGACTTTTGGATGGAATCAAAAGTCGATAAAATAAATTTGGATTTTATATTAATTTAACAATGGAATTTAATAATATAATAATGCAAATAATCAGAAGTTGGTTCAAAATGAATCAGAATGGTTTCTAATGTGATTATAAATTCTATATGATTTATAAATAAGTTAGTAAAATTTTAAAAGTGAAATTTTAAGTGATTTCGACAATTTTGGAAATCGCCGATTTAAAATAGCCTTCCGGGGCACAGTCTCGGAATTCGATGAAACCAGTTCCATTGGATCTATAATAATGTATTATTGTCGGATTTCAATTTTCGTAGTGTTTGGAGTGACCGTTTGCTCGTATGGGTGAGAAAAGCGGTGAAATTTAAATTGATAATTTAATATTTTAAATCAATTCAAAATGCTATCTTCCACATATGATCGAATTAGCCTCCGAAACACGTTCCATTGTGTTTGGAACGCGGGTAAAACCTTATAATTTCCTGGCGACATGTTCAATTTGGAGTTCGTTTGAAATCTCGTTAATTGGGGGAAAATGTGAATAAAATAATATTAAATAACACATATGCATTCACGTTTTCAGGCCAAAGCCCTAGTTTCGTAACTCAGCCGACACTTAAGCCATAAATGGCCGAAATTGTCCCTTTTATCTCTCAATTTCCTCCAGATCCAATAAGTATTTTCGAAAACTTTCAACTGGAAAAGCGGAGAGGACAGTTGGATCTACCTATCCAATGGTCAAGATCGTGTTTAGCATGATGGATTATCGAATTTTCGACCTTGTAGACCGGCCGTTCGTCCGCGTTCTTCGATGAACAGGAGGCGCCGAGCGTGACGATGCTCTGGCCGATGACGGAGTTCGAGGCGCTCTTCGTTGTGGTAGTCTTTGATCATCTCCTAGAGCTACGATTTGGTCATGGAAATTCACGATTTGAGGCGGTTATGGGTTCACGTGTGTGCTTGATTGCCAGAAGTAACGTGCGAGAGGAAGAAGTAGTAGTGGCCTTGATTTCTTTCTCTGATCGAACGGCTGTCGATAAAATAAATAAAAGTAAAGTAAATTAATTTATATAATTGTTATTCAAATGTTTAAAATTTCATATCTTTTACATGCATGGTCAGATTCCGATGAAACAAGAAGCGTCGGAATCACAGCGATGTGATCTACGTGCTGCAGTAGGTCTAAAGATGATTGGGGCAAGTGCAAATTTTAGATTAAATCGAACGGTTCGATTTAATTTAAAATTTAAAACGCTCGTCGAAACTCAAGGTGAGTTAATCTCACTCACATCTGGAATTTCCAGTTAATTTTAAATAGTTAAAATTTAAATGAATGATTGATTGGTTGAATGTGAATATTATTATCAGTCTGGATATGATATTTTATCAGTTGTGCTAACATCTAGGGATGCAGGGAAACAGGTTGGAGGGATCCAACTGGATTCCTCACAATATAGAAATTTTATTCGTAATCCGTGATATATTTCATTTATATCCCGTGATAGAATGATTTGGAATTTTGTTATGCTATGTATGGTTGGATAAATATAAAATTGGTACTTTTAAAATATAAATAAAATAAATTGGGATTAAAAGGGAATTGAAAGTAATTTTGAGAAAATGAGTTTAAGGAAATTAAATTGAAGATATTGGTTTAGAATTTGAAGTGTTTTGAAATTGTGATTTAAAAGGAAATGAGGAATGGAAATGTATAAACTGGGTTTATAATGAAATGGAATATTTATCGGTGGATAAATTTTGAAAGATAGAATTTCGATGGGAATTCCTATGAGAAATGAAAAGTTTAGAAGCAATAGTGAAATTATTTTTAAATAGATGGAAAATGTGTTTTCCCTGGAAATTAATTATGATTCCCAAGAAAGCTTTCAAAATTTAAATTAGCAGTTCAAAATGTGTTTTAGAATATTTTAGAAAAATATATTATTTTTAATAATTTTTAAGTATAAGTAAATATTTAATCAAGTAATTATGTTATTAAATTATTTTAAGGGTAAAGTAGTATTAAGTTTCAAAAGGAAATTTTAATATAAATATTTGGTATAATAACTTTATATAAAAGGGAATTTTTAATTTAAGTTACTCAAGAAACTTTTATAGATTTTCAAAAGTATAATTTGAGTAAAGAATATAGTAATCATATTTTAAATATTTTAAGTATAGCTTGGAAGTGATTTCCAGGAGGTGGGAATGTGTTTAAAAATAAAAAGGTGTTTATTTTTAAAGTGTTGGAAGAAATTTACGGGATTTAAACGTAAATTTGAATTTAGATAAATTCAGCGGGATTTATAAAACGAATTCTTTGGTTTATTCTGAAATGGAAGTGTATTTCTCTGAAAAGCCAAGTACATTTCAAAGTGGATTTTTATGTGAAGGAATGTTTTTAAGAAATTATTTAAGTTGTTAAGTTTAAAGGTAAATAGTATTAAAATAGTTATAGTAGTAATTATTTTAAAGGGTTCATGGGTATTATGTTTAAGTATTATTTTTAATATTTATATTTTATAGAATAGTTTTATTCTAAGAATAAGTTTGGTTAAAATATTGTTTGGAACTTGAATAGAATTTCGTAACTCCTATTTTCAAAAATTTAGTTAGCTTAACCTTTACTTTAATGAAAATAGTTTATATTTTATAAAGCAGTTTTATTCGAAATATTTTAAAAGTATATATATTTTAAATTAAGTATGTAAGTAGTTTTAATATAAATGTTTTAATGCATTTTCAAGAATAAAGAATTTAAATTATTTTAAATCTAAAGTATTGGTACTTGGATGTTTTCAGAGGAAGTAAAGATTTGGGAATTTATTCCATGAGAAGAGTTGGGTTTGAAAACTGTTTTCAAAAGGATTTGAAAATGGAAATATATCTCGCAAAGATATTTTTGAGGAAAAAAAATAATTTGGGAAATTATTTATTGTTGATGGATGCTTATGGATGTTAATTGATAGTTAAATCACCGACTATCAATATTGGCCAATGCATTTGTAGCGACCCAACTTCCAAACTCCAAGGAGTTGCATAGCTAATAAGAAAGAAGAGGTTAGAAAAGAGAAAGAAAGAGAAGAAGAAGAAACAACACATCAGAATCTAAACAGCGGAACGAATAAATTATATTAATAACATAAAATATTGCATAGTTTACAATCATTATCAAAGTACACAGATAATACAACACATACTAGACAGTTATAAACACCTGTCTAGTATTTACAACATAATACAACTCAGAGACAATCACAGAACACACAGCGGAGTACTAATATCTAATGCAGAAGCCTCCTGCTCCATTGCTCCTCCAATATTCGTCAAAGCTAACCTGATTTCCCTTGGCTACTCATAAAAATTTGAGTACCCAACAGTTTATGAAAAACAAAAATAAACTCCGGGTCAGACATGGGTCTGGTGTGAGTAACAGGTTAAAGTTGCTTAACTTTCAAAAACCTTTTGAAAAGAAAGGTATCACGTAAGACTTCCCACACATAAACATGGAAAAGTTTTTACCTTACGCTAACCAAAACATTTGATAGGAAATCCAGTGATATTATAATAGGTCTAGGGTTTTCAAGTAAATATGAAATAGCCGAAATTGTTACATGATTAAATTCCAGCTACTAGCCACAAAAGTGGGTAATACAATCAAAACCGTTGGCACTTATTGGATTTTGGATTCTATACAATGGCAGGGCTACTGGGGTACCGCCCGTCACAGTATGTGGCCTAGATCAACGTACCGAGGAGTACTCCCACTCCCCTGCAACACAAGGCCGTACCCATTCCTTACTGTATAGTTTCGAACAAGACAACCCCGCAGTTGGTGCGCACTAACAACTGCCCACTAAGCCGAATAAAAAGGGACCTCTAGACAGGGATCAATCTTTCTCTCCAGTGGGGGCTACCCACGAAGCCTTGCTGCACCTCCCCTGTTTTAGCCATTCCCCGTTGATGAGGCTTGAGGCTACGATTACCTTTAGAGGACACATCTCTTAGAATGCTCATCGTCCACCTGACGATGTTCTGAAAGCATTCAATCCATACAAGTTCGTTCTGGATTTGAATGAAACCGAAGGCATTATCTCGTTACACTCATTACGGAATCACCCACAGAGTTAACGACGATAACCCTTGCACTCTAAATCACCATCTCGAAATTATAAGTACTATTCCGTCAAACTCATTACGGAATCACCCACAGAGTTATACTGACGTATAGCCCTTACACCTCGAGTCTTCACTCGCTCAACTTGGATTAACGACCTAACGTTTAATTGGAATCGATGTGGTTTTCGGATATCCAAATATGGAAACCCGATCCCGGTCTCATCGAAATCCATAGCGTGTCTTTTAGGTCCAAGTTGTTTTAAAGTTTAAAACAATTCAATTATATTATCCATATACACACAGATAAATAATTCATAGATTCACAACAGATAATTATCATTATCAAACCACAGATAATCTACATTATCACTATTAAAAGACAATCCATATCAATATCACAATGCAACCAATGCATCCATATCAATCAACATTACTAATCTCATCTCTGAGATTCAAAACCATTCAAAGCAACCAATAACAACCATTCATAAGCAATGATCTATAATCATACTATCTATAATTAATTTAAAATGAATTAAATTAATTACATCATCTTTAATTAATTTAAAATGAATTAAATTAATTACTTATATCAAAATAAATCTTTGCTTACATCATCATTAATTAATTACCAATTAATTAATTGATTAACCTCTAATTTATCATCTTAATTAATCAATCCTGATTAATTATACTTTAATTAATTTCACAAAATTAATTACCCTAAGTCAAAAACAGTAATTATCCTTTAATTACTTCATTAATTAATTAACTATAATTAATTACATTTAATCTTAATTAATTACAATTAATTAATTACACTTAATCACTTATTATTGATTAATTAATATTAATTAATCAATCTTAATTACATCATTAATTATATTAATTAATGACTCTTAATTATATTTAATTAATTACTCAATTAAATTGATTACTTTCAGTAATTAATCTCACTTAAACCATAATTATTAATCACCTTTGATTAATCTCAATCTGTAATTAACTACCCTTAATTACTTATCAAATTAATTACCCTTTAATTAATTTCTTAATTAATCTCTTGATTAATTATACAAAATAATTTAATCCAAATTACATTCATAATTCCAACACTATCCACTAATTACATCCTGTAATTATCTCTAATTACTTAACTGAGTAATTCCCTTAATTACATAAAGTAATTATTATCAAATCAGATGTTTAAAATTAATTAAACTTAATTAATTAATCTAAACTAATCTCAATAAGCTCATTAATTACATTAAGTAATTAATGTCTTAATTACTTCATTTAAGTAATTAACTTAAATAAATTTCATAATTTATTATCATTGATTAATTAATCTAATTAATTATTGGAATTAATCATATTAATTACTAAATAAAATTTAGTTAATGACCATCATTAACTATTATTTATTCTTTAATTACTTCATAATTAACTCTAATTTAAATTAATCCAAATTATTAATTAAATAAATTAAATAAATAAGTTATTCCTTAATTATCCAATTTATTTAATTATATTTTTAATATCTTACTAATTTCAAACATAACCCATTCCTTATTAGTAATTTCATAAATATTAAGATGTTCTTAGAATATTTCATTTTAAAAAAATTTAAATTTAAATTTAATTTTGAATCTAAAATTCAAAATGATATTAAGAATTAACCAATTAAATTTCATTTATTATGTAAATAACATTTATTACTTAAATTAAATTTATAGAAGATAAATCTTAATATACTTATTTTAATTAAAAGTTAAGTTTAGAATACATTATTATTTAAATTTCAAATTCAAGTTAACACTCATTTAACTTCCTTTATAAACCATTTATAATGATTTCATTTAAAAAGAAAATCAAATTAAATGTTTGAAAACATATTTACTTCTAATAAACAATATAAATTTAAACTTGTTTGAAAAACATTCAAATTTTACACTTATTTAAATATCCAGATTTTTAAATTCAAAATCTTGGAACCATTGCTTATTTAAATTATTTGAATTTAAACCTGCATCAAACTTTTGATTTAAACCTTCATTTTAAACTGCTTTATTCAAGATTCAAATTTCATTTTAAAAAGAAACCGAAGATTCAAAACCCTTAAGAACAAGACTTAAATTCAAATTCAAATTTGCTATTTAAAATTTTGTTTCAGGTTCAAATGAAAATTCTTTTTTCAGAAAAGAAACTGTTAGGTTTCTTTCTTTCTTTTTTTTTTATTTTAAAAACTGAAACATCTTCAAATTTGAAAACTTATAAGATTTTCAAAATCTTTTAAAGCTATAATTCTAACTGCAGATTTAAACTTTGTTTAAATCTTATCATAATAACCTATTCAATTAAATTTTGATCTAAAATTTAAAATTATAGATAGTTTCTACAGGAAACTGTAATATAACATATTCCCCGCTCACTCCATTTCACTTCGAGTCAACAAGCCAAATGCTTCGAGTCATATTCAAATTTACTCGAGTTAATCTCGAGACCTCTACTCTGCTCCTACCTAGTACACCATCAGGAATTAAAATTTGCACGGTGCACATGCACCATGCCTACGATCATCGCCAGCCTCCTCCGGCGATTTCCCAACGTCGACAACCAACCCCACAATCAACTACCACACTCAGATTCTCCTTCGAATTCACGAAATCGAAATCACGCTTCCATTCCAAAACCTGGAACAGAAATACAGGTTCTAAACCCAAACCTGTCAAACCTTCCTCCTCCTCCTTCTGACCTCCGACATGTCAGTGACGCCGGCCACGAGTCCATCCACCAACATATTATCATTACCCAGAAATTCAAACCACTCGATCACTTCTTCAAGAAGAACCAGCCAAAGAAAACTACTTATCTAAAACTAGGGTTGTATCAAAAATTACATCACCACAACCACCATGTTGAATTGCAACACCCCCTAATATTTTTCCCAACATTAGTGACCACTCCTCCACCAACCAGAGAAAACTCGTCACCCCAAATTGCCTAGATCACCCAAAAACCCAAAAATCCCCTTATCTGTTCTAACCAGGTCTGCATGTTAAACCAAGTTTTAAAAATTGTGAATTTAGTTTCAAAAATCATAATTTTGAATATTGTTTTAGATCTTATTCCTGGAACAATGATTCAATGTGGTTGGTATTTCATTTATGTGCAATTTTAGTCCTGTTACCCTGAGTTTCCAGAGAGTTTCAAATAATTTTGATTATTTAATTTGAACAAAATCTTAAACTATGATTCCTGATTCTACAACTCATTTGTGTGATCCTTGATAACACTAACATATATTATATTATGTGTTAATGGTATTAGAACAGATTCATACATCTGGAAAAGAAGATACAGAGACATCATGATCCAGTTACTGAAAACACTTCTACAGAAAACAACTGATACAAGTGCATATATCATTCATACTGAAACAAGAAAATTCACAAGCAACTTCTAAAATGTTTAAACTTCATTAATTAAAATGTTACTCACCTCAATTTTGACGTGCAGAGCAAAGCATTTGAAAAAGACTGGTGCTTTAAAAACTGGAAATCATTAAATTTGAAACTTTAAATCTTGATTTGAATTTTGCTCCTGATTTCACTTGCATGCTTGCCTCCAGATAGAAGATGATGTAAATGAAAAATATGCAGGTTTGCGTTGCATGCAGCTTGGTTCCAGATTGCAGAAAAATGAACTACTGGTTGGTTATCTAATTTAAAAAAAACTGCATGCATCCTCTTGTTTGAAAAGATGCAGACATTTGTTCATCCCAGGTTGAAGAAATTTGATTTTTCTGGTTTGAAGAGAGGGTGATCACTGATTTGGATGAATGTCTGGTTTTTAAAAGTGATACAGGTCGATGATTTTGAAAATGAATGGTTTTACAGGCTTGAACATAGATTTGTTTTCAGTTTTGAACATTACTTACTAGTTTGAATTCATAGTAAGAGAAAAGAGAAGAATTATAAATGTGGAAGTGTTTTATATGGATAAGAATTTTGTTTAATTAAAATTTAAAGAAAATAAAACAAGTATTGACACTTGTCCCTTACATTAACATTTGTCATGCACCTAGATTATCATTTTAACACATATTAATTTAAGTTTCTAAAGAGTTTACACTTTTTTATTATTATTAATAAGCTATACTTAAGTTAACTTGTATTTTAATTAGATGTTTAATATAAGAAAAATGAAAATCCATGTTTAATAAATTAGTTAACATGTATTTATTCACATGTAAATAAATTTTAAAATGAACAAATCCAAATTAATTTATAAAACGAAGCTTTTACAAATATTTCAAAAACAAATCAAATTAAAAACATTTATACTTTTAAACTTCAAAGCTTTGAATTCTAATTCAAATCAAGTTATATATATACATATATAACTACACAATTTAAATTTGAAAAACAATTATTTTTATTAAAAATTTATTTGTTAAAACAATGCATTATTATATTTTTAGAAATAACAATATTTAATAACCATAAATAACTATTAAAAGAAATTGTCTTCATATTAATAAATTATTTATTTTATCACATTATATTTAAAAGAAACTCAAAATAATCTCATTGTTATTTATTTAAACTTTAAACTTAAGTTACACATATTTTAAATCATTTAATATTTATCTTAGGTATTTAAAACCATATTTTATTTATTAAATGGATTTTAAAAAGTTTAACTTTTAAATAAAATCATAATTTCCAATTTTACTAAAGATATAAATTTTATAGAAAACAGGATCCATTTAAAACAATACCTATTTACCATATATACAATATTCTATATATATTATAAATATAAAACAAATATTAGATTTAAAAAGATAAAATCTATCAATTAACTATTTATTTTATTGAATTATTAAATTAATTCGAATCTCATTACAACGATTATCAAATCAATTTAATTTTTACTACAGATTATTAAATTGATATTGCTTTAAAATTCCGGGTCATCACATTCCTCCCCCCTTAAAAGAATTTCGTCCCCGAAATTTAAAACAAAGGTAATTTAATAATATATTTAAAGGATTAAATTTTAAAAACACAAGCATATACCAATGATATGCTAACAACCATAGCAATCAATTCACCCAGTCAAACAAATCTAATTATCCAGAAAAATTCTGGATAAAACTTTCACGAGTTTCCCCGGTATATAAAAATATCGGGATACTCGCTCTATAAATTCCAAACAATCAATACTATTAAACTATAGAGCTCCTATTCATCTATATCTACAGAACTAGATAACATATCAGAATACAGATGAGTCTGACTCAACAACCAACCTCTAAAACTACTGGTTCCAAAACCAGAGATAGACCATACACGTACTCCCTTAGAGATACGTGAAACTCATCGAATTCCAGTTATCCAAACTGACAATTCAATTCTGAAAACCAATCTCTGATCCAATCAAACACAGAGAAGAGATCCAAACATCACTGAGCTAGCTTTCCAGATTTACTCAAAACTTATAGCTCCTGAATCAGAGAAAACTCCAACAACAACGAAGTCTCCAACTTCGAATTCCAAATTCCTCCTTCCCTTATCTACAAAAGCCTTTAGATAAATCCTAGGCTGCCAACATCCAAACTGATCAGCTTAACCCTTGCTGATTCCTCTAGAACAATCAGAACAAAAAACAATCCAACTCAATGATCTCCTCAAGATCAATCCAAACCAAAACACAATCCTACTCCATAACCAGCAGAAAACAACAAACTTCTCCCAATCCGGAAAAGAAAATCAAAAATACTATCAAACTGCTTCCGCTGCACAACTCTGATCCATAGTAGATAAGAAAATACCGACGAAGAACACAAACACTAACTGGACATCACCTTCCAGAAATATGGTTCTACGGATCCATAAAGAAAACTTAGAAATTCCATCAAAACTGAGTTGCTTCATCAAACTCTATCTCTAGGAATCATTCTCCAACTAAACAGAACTATCAGTTCCACTCCTGGAATACTAGTCGATAAGAAAACTCAATCTCCAGAGATGGACAAACCTCTGTCTTCCCAGAAGACACCCAGAAAATCTCCAACAATCCAAGAGAACACTCAACCAATCGCAAGTCACTTTTGCGATCAACCCAGCTAAATTTCCAAAGAAAACTGTTCTCTCTTTACCAAACAGAACATCTTTCATAAGTCTAGTCAATTCATTGAAGAGACGGATTCACTCATCAGCTTCTGAACTCCCTTTTCAGAAGAACTTCTCAGCTAAGACCTCCCTGACATCTCACAGAACACTCCGAGCTGCACTGCTGACACCCAAGGCCAAAACTTCCTAATTCAAAGTTCTTCGAGAAACTCGGACTTCAAAGCAAACAGAAAACACCACAACATCCTGCTGAATCCAGCCACAACTTCGGGACAGTCACACTTCCCAAACTTGTTCCAAAGAAAACATCTTCGGAAACAATCCATAGTCACTGCATCTCATCACGCAGTTACAACTTCCTGAGGTATCAAAATACCATCACTTGCTTCAGCCCAATCGAACAGATCCAAACCATACTCACCAAACTCTATACTTCAAAGATGTCTCCGAACCTTAACAGGTTTCCTTCAGAGATCGATGAAATACTTCAACACAACAAAACTTATTCGAGGCGGTATTAGGTCTACAGTCTCGACAGATAAACTTCCAATCTCAACATACAAACTCCAACCAATGGTAGTAATTGTGTCACAAACAATACTACCTTATCTACCTTTATAACCTATATTGGAAAACCTGAACAGGTAACCCAACAGATAGGTAGAAATAGATAAATATAAATATAATTATATTTAAAATTACAAATACGCTCTCTCAAGAAAGACACCACTCCAGAGCCTAGGTATTCACTCAACCTAACGCTCTGATACCACCTGTAGCGACCCAACTTCCAAACTCCAAGGAGTTGCATTGCTAATAAGAAAGAAGAGGATAGAAAAGAGAAAGAAAGAGAAGAAGAAGAAACAACACATCAGAATCTAAACCGCGGAACGAATAAATTATATTAATAACATAAAATATTACATAGTTTACAATCATTATCAGAGTACACAGATAATACAACACATACTAGACAGTTATAAACACCTGTCTAGTATTTACAACACAATACAACTCAGAGACAATCACAGAACGCACAACGGAATACTAATATCTAACGCAGAAGCCTCCTGCTCCATTGCTCCTCCAATATTCGTCAAAGCTAACCTGATTTCCCTTGGCTACTCGTAAAAATTTGAGTACCCAAGAGTTTATGAAAAACAAAAATAAACTCCGAGTCAGACATGGGTCTGGTGTGAGTAACAGGTTAAACTTTCTTAACTTTCAAAAACCTTTTGAAAAGAAAGGTATCACGTAAGACTTCCCACACATAAACATGGAAAAGTTTTTACCTTACGCTAACCAAAACATTTGATAGGAAATCCAGTGATATTATAATAGGTCTAGGGTTTTTAAGTAAATATGAAATAGCCGAAATTGTTACATGATTAAATTCCAGCTACTAGCCACAAAAGTGGGTAATACAATCAAAACCGTTGGCACTTATTGGATTTTGGATTCCATAAATGGCAGGGCTATTGGGGTACCGCCCGTCACAGTACGTGGCCTAGATCAACGTACCGAGGAGTACTCCCACTCCCCTGCAACACAAGTCCGAACCCATTCCTTACTGTATAGTTCCGAACAAGACAACCCCGCAGTTGGTGCGCACTAACAACTGCCCACTAAGCCGAATAAAAAGGGACCTCTAGACAGGGATCAATCTTGCTCTCTAGTGGGGGCTACCCACGAAGCCTTGCTGCACCTCCCCTGTTTTAGCCATTCCCAGTTGATGAGGCTTGAGGCTACGATTACCTTTAGAGGACACATCTCTTAGAATGCTCATCGTCCACCTGACGATGTTCTGAAAGCATTCAATCCATACAAGTTCGTTTCGGGTTCGAACGAAACCGAAGGAATTATCTCGTTACACTCATTACGGAATCACCCACAGAGTTAACGACGATAACCCTTGCACTCTAAATCACCATCTCGAATCTATAAGTACTATTCCGTCAAACTCATTACGGAATCACCCATAGAGTTATACTGACGTATAGCCCTTACACCTCGAGTCTTCACTCGCTCCACTTGGATTAACGACCTAACGTTTAATTGGAATCGATGTGGTTTTCGGATATCCAAATATGGAAACCCGATCCCGGTCTCATCGAAATCCAAAGCGTGTCTTTTAGGTCCAAGTTGTATTAAAGTTTAAAACAATTCAATTGTATTATCTATATACACACAGATAAATAATTCATAGATTCACAACAGATAATTATCATTATCAAACCACAGATAATCGACATTATCACTATTAAAAGACAATCCATATCAATATCACAATGCAACCAATGCATCCATATCAATCAACATTACTAATCTCATCTCTGAGATTCAAAACCATTCAAAGCAAACAATAACAACCATTCATAAGCAATGATCTATAATCATACTATCTATAATTAATTTAAAATGAATTAAATTAATTACATCATCTTTAATTAATTTAAAATGAATTAAATTAATTACTTATATCAAAATAAATCTTTGCTTACATCATCATTAATTAATTACCAATTAATTAATTGATTAACCTCTAATTTATCATCTTAATTAATCAATCCTGATTAATTATACTTTAATTAATTTCACAAAATTAATTACCCTAAGTCAAAAACAGTAATTAGCCTTTAATTACTTCATTAATTAATTAACTATAATTAATTACATTTAATCTTAATTAATTACAATTAATTAATTACACTTAATCACTTATTATTGATTAATTAATATTAATTAATTAATCTTAATTACATCATTAATTATATTAATCAATGACTCTTAATTATATTTAATTAATTACTCAATTAAATTGATTACTTTCAGTAATTAATCTCACTTAAACCATAATCATTAATCACCTTTGATTAATCTCAATCTGTAATTAACTACCCTTAATTACTTATCAAATTAATTACCCCTTAATTAATTTCTTAATTAATCTCTTGATTAATTATACAAAATAATTTAATCCAAATTACATTCATAATTCCAACACTATCCACTAATTACATCCTATAATTATCTCTAATTACTTAACTGAGTAATTCCATTAATTACATAAAGTAATTATTATCAAATCAGATGTTTAAAATTAATTAAACTTAATTAATTAATCTAAACCAATCTCAATAAGCTCATTAATTACATTAAGTAATTAATGTCTTAATTACTTCATTTAAGTAATTAACTTAAATAAATTTCATAATTTATTATCATTAATTAATTAATCTAATTAATTATTGGATTTAATCATATTAATTAATTACTAAATAAACTTCAGTTAATGACCATCATTAACTATTATTTATTCTTTAATTACTTCTTAATTAACTCTAATTTAAATCAATCCAAATTATTAATTAAATAAATTAAATAAATAAGTTATTCCTTAATTATCCATTATTTAATTATATTTTTAATATCTTACTAATTTCAAAGATAACCCATTCCTTATTAATAATTTCATAAATATGAAGATGTTCTTAGAATATTTCATTTAAAAAAAATTTAAATTCAAATTTCATTTTGAATCTAAAATTCAAAATGATATTAAGAATTAACCAATTAAATTTCATTTATTATGTAAATAACATTTATTACTTAAATTAAATTTATAGAAGATAAATCTTAATATACTTATTTTAATTAAAATTTAAGTTTAGAATACAATATTATTTAAATTTCAAATTCAAGTTAACACTTATTTAACTTCCTTTATAAACCATTTATAATGATTTCATTTAAAAAGAAAATCAAATTAAATGTTTGAAGACATATTTACTTCTAATAAACAATTTAAATTTAAACTTGTTTGAAAAACATTCAAATTTTACACTTATTTAAATATCCAGATTTTTAAATTCAAAATCTTAGAACCATTGCTTATTTAAATTATTTGAATTTAAACCTGCATCAAACTTTTGATTTAAACCTTCATTTTAAACTGCTTTATTCAAGATTCAAATTTCATTTTAAAAAGAAACTGAAGATTCAAAACCCTTAAGAACAAGACTTAAATTCAAATTCAAATTTTCTATTTAAAATTTTGTTTCAGGTTCAAATGAAAATTCTATTTTCAGAAAAGAAACTGTCAGGTTTCTTTCTTTCTTTTTTTTTTAAATTTTAAAAACTGAAACATCTTTAAATTTGAAAACTTATAAGATTTTCAAAATCTTTTAAAGCTATAATTCTAACTGCAGATTTAAACTTTGTTTAAATTTTATCATAATAACCTATTCAATTAAATTTTGATTTAAAATTTAAAACTGCAGACAGTTTCTACAGGAAACTGTAATATAACATATTCCCGGCTCACTCCATTTCACTTCGAGTCAACAAGCCAAATGCTTCGAGTCATATTCAGATTTACTCAAGTTAATCTCGAGACCTCTACTCTGCTCCTACCCAGTACACCATCAGGAATTAAAATTTGCACGGTGCACATGCACCGTGCCTACGATCATCGCCAGCCTCCTCCGGCGATTTCCCAACGTCGACAACCAACCCCACAATCAACTACCACACTCAAATTCTCCTTCGAATTCACGAAATCGAAATCACGCTTCCATTCCAAAACCTGGAACAGAAATACAGGTTCTAAACCCAAACCTGTCAAACCTTCCTCCTCCTCCTTCTGACCTCCGACATGTCAGTGACTCCGGCCACGAGTCCATCCACCAACATATTATCGTTACCCAGAAATTCAAACCACTCGATCACTTCTTCAAGAAGAACCAGCCAAAGCAAACTACTTATCTAAAACTAGGGTTAGATCAAAAATTACATCACCGCAACCACCATGTTGAATTGCAACACCCCCTAATATTTTTCCCAACATTAGTGACCACTCCTCCACCAACCAAAGAAACCTTGTCACCCCAAATTGCCTAGATCACCCAAAAACCCAAAAATCCCCTTATCTGTTCTAACCAGGTCTGCATGTTAAACCAAGTTTTAAAAATTGTGAGTTTAGTTTCAAAAATCATAATTTTGAATATTGTTTTAGATCTTATTCCTGGAACAATGATTCAATGTGGTTGGTATTTCATTTATGTGCAATTTTAGTCCTGTTACCCTGAGTTTCCAGAGAGTTTCAAATAATTTTGATTATTTAATTTGAACAAAATCTTAAACTATGATTCCTGATTCTACAACTCATTTGTGTGATCCTTGATAACACTAACATATATTATATTATGTGTTAATGGTATTAGAACAGATTCATACATCTGGAAAAGAAGATACAGAGACATCATGATCCAGTTACTGAAAACACTTCTACAGAAAACAACTGATACAAGTGCATATATCATTCATACTGAAACAAGAAAATTCACAAGCAACTTCTAAAATGTTTAAACTTCATTAATTAAAATGTTACTCACCTCAATTTTGACGTGCAGAGCAAAGCATTTGAAAAAGACTGGTGCTTTAAAAACTGGAAATCATTAAATTTGAAACTTTAAATCTTGATTTGAATTTTGCTCCTGATTTCACTTGCATGCTTGCCTCCAGATAGAAGATGATGTAAATGAAAAATATGCAGGTTTGCTTTGCATGCAGCTTGGTTCCAGATTGCAGAAAAATGAACTACTGGTTGGTCATCTAATTTAAAAAAAACTGCATGCATCCTCTTGTTTGAAAAGATGCATACATTTGTTCATCCCAGGTTGAAGAAATTTGATTTTTCTGGTTTGAAGAGAGGGTGATCACTGATTTGGATGAATTTCTGGTTTTTAAAAGTGATACAGGTTGATGATTTTGAAAATGAATGGTTTTACAGGCTTGAACATAGATTTGTTTTCAGTTTTGAACATTACTTACTCGTTTGAATTCATAGTAAGAGAAAAGAGAAGAATTAGAAATGTGGAAGTGTTTTATATGGATAAGAATTTTGTTTAATTAAAATTTAAAGAAAATAAAACAAGTATTGACACTTGTCCCTTACATTAACATTTGTCATGCACCTAGATTATCATTTTAACACATATTAATTTAAGTTTCTAAAGAGTTTACACTTTTTTTATTATTATTAATAAGCTATACTTAAGTTAACTTGTATTTTAATTAGATGTTTAATATAAGAAAAATGAAAATCCATGTTTAATAAATTAGTTAACATGTATTTATTCACATGTAAATAAATTTTAAAATGAACAAATCCAATTTAATTTATAAAATGAAGCTTTTACAAATATTTCGAAAACAAATCAAATTAAAAACATTTATACTTTTAAACTTCAAAGCTTTGAATTCTAATTCAAATCAAGTTATATATATACATATATAACTACACAATTTAAATTTGAAAAACAATTATTTTTATTAAAAATTTATTTGTTAAAATAATGCATTATTATATTTTTAGAAATAATAATATTTAATAACCATAAATAACTATTAAGAGAAATTGTCTTCATATTAATAAATTATTTATTTATCACATTATATTTAAAAGAAACTCAAAATAATCTCATTGTTATTTATTTAAACTTTAAACTTAAGTTACACATATTTTAAATCATTTAATATTTATCTTAGGTATTTAAAACCATATTTTATTTATTAAATGGCTTTTAAAAAGTTTAACTTTTAAATAAAATCATAATTTCCAATTTTACTAAAGATATAAATTTGATAGAAAACAGGATCCATTTAAAACAATACCTATTTACCATATATACAATATTCTATATATATTATAAATATAAAACAAATATTAGATTTAAAAAGATAACATCTATCAATTAACTATTTATTTTATTGAATTATTAAATTAATTTGAATCTCATTACAAAGATTATCAAATCAAATTTAATTTTTACTACCGATTATTAAATTGATATTGCTTTAAAATTCCGGGTCATCACAGCGTTGATCGTTTCGAAGAGACCGGGATCGGGATTAATTTCTCGAAAACCACTTCGATCCGGTTTGTACGTTTTCATAGGAAAAACGAGTTCGGAGTCAAAGATGGAGCAGTGAAGTGCAAGGGCTAGTTGCTACTAATCCTAAGGATGATTCCAAAATGGATGTAGTAGGAGTAGTACCTTCGGTTCCGTTCGAACCCGGGACGGACTTGTATGGACGAATGCTTTCGGAACATCATTAGGTGGACGATGGGCATTCTAAGTGAAACGTTCTAAAAGGTAACACTTAGCCTCAAGCCTCATCAACCGAGAATGACTGAAAATCATGGGATATGCAGCAAGGCTATGTGGGTAGCACCCATTAGGGTAAGGTCATCCCTATCTAGATGTCCCTTTTATTTCGGGTTAGTGGTGCAGTTGCTGATCCCAACCGTGGGATGATCTTACTCAGGATTATCCAGTAAGGGGTAGTCCCGGTCTTGTGTTGCAGGGGATCGGGAGTGGTCCTCGGTATGGTGATCTAGGCCACGTACTGTGATAGGTGGTACCCCAGTGCCTAGTCATTAGTTGGAAATCCATTCTCCCTACGAGCCTTTTACGAGTTTTGTTTATATTACCCACTTTGTGGCTAGTAGCTGGAATTTAATAGATGTAACAATTTCGGCTATTTTAATAAGTATTTGTAAATAGACACTATTATAATATTAGAGGATTTTATAAGAAATGTTTTAGCTATCGTAAGTTAAAAACCCTATATGTTTATTTGTGGCGTGGTCTTACGAGATGCATTTGATTTTCAAAGGATTTTTGAACTTTAATAATAAATTTGGGTGTATTTTTATCAGCTGGTGTTCCAGACTGACTCGGATATTATTTCATTATAATGCTCGGGTCAGACCGAGTATTATAGATTACAGGAAATGATGCTGTGGAGCTCGGGAGAGGAGCTGGAGTTCGAGACGTATTACTCGTACTTGTTTATATACGCTGCTGTGAATGTTTGAAATTGTCAGGCTGGTAATTGTGTTTGTTTGTGATACTCTGATGATATATTGTATAAAACAGATATAGTTTCATTTTGTGTAAAGATCTGATATTATATATTATATTTTGTTCCGTTGCGATGGTGAGATTTTGTTATTGTTTAGTTTCCTTTTTTCTTCTATCCTCTTTCTTTTTCCTCAACAATCTGTCTTTTCCGGTACTCGATCGTCGGCATATTATACTGTGGCGTATTTTGTGTCGATTTTCGAGGGTCGAGAAGGGTGGGTCGTCACATGTTGTTAGTTTTTCGAAGTTTTTTTATTATCCAATACATCAAGAATTTCTTGAACTTCTTGGTCATAAACTCGATATCACCGTCAACAACATCATCATCTGGTTCATCGTTGTCGATCATAGCATTGAGTGCTAGAGATTTCTTCTCATTTGCGTGATTCTCTTTTCTAATCTGCAACTTTACTTCATAGGACATTAGTTTACCAATTAAATCTGCTATTTTCACAGTACTGATATCATTGGCTTTTTCGATTGCCAGATTCTTCTAATCCCATTCACTAGGAAATGAATTCAAGATCTTTCTGACTTGGTCTTCTTCAGTAATTTTCTTTCCTAATGATATTAAGGCATGTACTATATCTTGAAACCTAGAATACATATCAAAAATAGACTCATTTGGTTTCATTTGAAAGAGTTGAAACTGGTTATTTAGCATAGATATCTTTGGTTATTTTACTTTACTGATGCCTTCATGTGTGACTTGCAGTGTTCTCCAAATTTCATATGCAGAATTACAAACAGACACTCGATTGAATTCATTTCTATCTAAGGAGCAAAATAAAATGTTCATGGCCTTAGAGTTATTAAGTGCTTGTGTCATTTGGTCTAGCGTCCATTTTGAATATTCAGTTTGAAGCTCTATGTACTCTGTTTGGGTAATGTTCCAAATATCCATACCATTAGACTGCAAATAACATTTCATCCTACAAGCCCAATATGCATAACTACTGCCATCATATAGAGGGGGTCTAGTGGTAGATTTCCCTTCTACAAAAGTGTTAAAAAATGTGTTACTAGTGTCATTAGCCATTTATACTTTTCAGAAACCAAGTTATGAATTTTTGAAAACCAATGCTCTGATACCGAATGTTGGAAACTGGAGTGTCTGCAACACAATATTGGAACTTAAGGCTATTCAGACACTATAAGTGGTGAAATGTGTATTAACTATTTACTTATGAATATAAAACTGTATTTACTCAAATTGGAAACAGAAAGAAGTAATCAGATAATAAGTAAGTAATAAAGTAAAATGCAGTAATGTAAATAATACCCAGATTTTTATCCTAGTTTGAATTAACCAATCCTACATCTAGTCCTGCACTCTATCGTGCAGAATTCCACTACAGTTGTTTGCTTTCCACGAGTGGCAATGACACCTTTACAATTTTGGTTTCACGGGCTACAAGACACACCCTCTTGATTTTAGAGGCTACAAGAACACCTTCTCCTTATCACCAACAACAAACTATGGCAAGTAGTCGTATTTTCAGTACACATTCTTCAAGATTTGGTACAATGATCCTATAGACTTCCAATGGCAATATATCATTGAATTCTTGGAGGAATATGATGAAATTAGAGAGAGAATGATGTGAATTCAAGTACAACTCTTTGATATAGTGTGATTTGCAAATCGATATAGAATTGGATTGAAATAGTATCGATTTGCAAGGAGATTGGAAGAGTATGCAATGGATTTCTTTTGCAAATGTTTGGAGAAGAAAGAGTAAGAGAAAATGAGAATTCATGATGTTAAAATTCTTTTTCAAGGCCTTTATATAGGTGTTGAATAGACGTGTCTTTTGATGAAGAGGTGGAGGGAAATATCTCTTCATTTAAAATTTGAAATTCTGAAAAACGACTAGCATGTCGACATCCTACCCCTATGTCGACATGGATGTGTTGCAAAATGAACAACAAGATTAATAAGTGTTGCAAATTTTCAACATTTCAAATTACGTTATATTTATGGATTTTTGTGATTCGGTTGAGGTCAATGGTTGATGATGTTCAAGTATAATTGCCATGAGATCTTTAACAAGATATTCTAAGGTTTAACCAACTCCTCATCACCTCGAACACCTTTATCCTTTAGCATTCTTCTCTAATTTTTGTTCTTTAATTGCTTTGATTAACCTTCTTCTACAATTCATTTGCTTCCACTGTATTCTTGTTTGCCTCTGTAAATGTCTCCATAATATATTTGATATGACCGCATAACTCGGAGATACATTAGTAGTAATATTTATGTGATTGTTATCATAAAAATCAATACCTAGGGTATTAACATATCTTTCTTACCTTTTTAGAAATAATAGTTGATCTACTTTTCCAATCTCAAATCCAGAAACTATAAGATAGCTTTTAAGATGTTCGTTGTGCTTGCTTTAGACCATAAAGAGCTTTCTTAAGTTTATAGACATGATCCGAAAAATTTTCATGAGTGAAAAGTGGTTTATCTTCAAAATTATTTTCTTTAATAAAACCATTTAAGTATGCACTTTTAACATCTATTTGATAAAGTTTGAAGTTAGGATGACATGAGAAGGCTAACAAGATATGAATTGCTTCTTGTCGAGCAATAGGAGCAAATGTTTCTTCATAGTCTATTCCTTCTTCTTAATTATATCCTTGAGCGAAAGTCTAGCTTTATTTTTAGTTTTATTTTCGTTTTCATATGCTTTATCCTTATAAACCCACTTTGACCAGTAACTATTCGGTTATTTGGTCTTGGAACTAAGTCCCAAACATCGTTCCGTTCGAATTAATTTAGTTCTTCTTACATGGCTAAAATACAGTAGTCATTGGTAGAAACTTCTTTTACCTTTTTAGGTTCCATATTGGAAATAAAAGCGATATGACAAATATGGTTTAATTGATGTCTGTTTTGACATTTTATTTACGTCACCAATTATATTTTCTATTTGATGATTTTTTAGTAAACGTGGAGGTGTTTTTAATTCATTTTCCAAAGGTGGATTATTTTCAGTTAGATTTTCTATTGAATTATTTTTTAATATATGTTGATTTAAATCAATTATTTCTTCATCATCGTTATTATTTTTGAAATTTTCATCAAATGAAATGTGTAGTGTTTCTTATATTATTTTGTATGTTTATTGTATTTTTTTATATTGCTTCATTTCGAATATCCAATAAATATTCCTTTATTGGATTTCGGATCGAATTTTTCTAATTGATCTTTTGTATTTAATATAAAACATTTTGATATAAAAATCCTTAGATATGATATATTATGTTTTCTACCGTGAATTTTTTTTATGGTGTATGTTTAGTTAAGGGTCGAATAGTGACACGATTTAAGACGTAGCATGCAGCATACACCGCTTCGACCCATAAATATTTTGGTAGTTGGCTACCACTAAGTAGAGTCCAATCACATTCCTATAACATCCAGTTTTTCTTTCTACAACTCCATTTTATCATGGAGTTCTAGAAAATGAGAAGTTATGACTAATACCCTTTTTGTTACAAAAATTATAAAAAAGTTCATTTTCACATTCGCCATCATGATCACTTTTAGTATTTTTAATTTTTAAACGTTTTAAGTTTTGAATCCTTTTAGCAAAAAATTTAAATGCTTCAAAATTATAACTTTTGTTTTCAGAAATAATGTTCATGTATGTCTGGAGAAATCATCTACGATTATAGAAACGTATTTATTATGATTTATAGATTGAACTTTAGTGGGACCAAATAGATCCAAATGTAGTAGTTCGAGATGTTGTAACATAGAAATGCTTTTCTTAGATTTAAAAGATGATTTAGTTAATTTTTCTACTTGTCATGCATCGAAAATATTATTTACTTTATAATTCATCTTTGGTAGACTTTTCACTAAATTATTTTTGGTTATTAATTTCTCTAAAATTTACGTGACAAATTCTTTTATGCCATAACCAAGGATTATTATTTTTGGCTATTAAAAATGTCAAAATTATGATTAATTTTCATATTTAAAACAAAAATATTTCGTTCTCTTATTACCTCGAAAATTAGATTCTTATTTTGATTGAAAATATTACATTTATCTTTAAGAAAGATATAAATTAAACTATTATCGCATAATTGACTAATACTTAGTAAATTATGTTTTAAATTTTTAACTAATATAACATTAGTAATAAAAGGTGAATTAGATATACCATTGTTTCTCATGCCTCCTTTTCCAATGGTTATCCTTTAAGGTTATCTCTGAAAGTAATATATCCTCTGTTTGAATAGATAATATTTGTTAGCATATCTTTATTGCCCATCATATGCTTAGAACAACCACCGTTGAGTATCCATTTTCCTCCTTTTTTATTTTGTGCCTGCAAAAAAATTAAAGTGTATTGGTACCTTCTTCCTTCATTAGGGCCCTAAGAGTTAGGTCTTAGAAAGCTACACCCAGGAGGGTTTGGTGTTTCCGTTGAAAATATAATTAGAACTTTTTAAAATAGTAGACATAAATGTATATATATGCTTATTTCTTATCAAATGATTATTAGTCTTTGTAACTCAAATCTAATTGATTTTATCGGTTTCTTTTGACTACCATCCTTCTTTTTGAAATTCATATATAGTGAGTTATATCTTTTAGGACAAGTCTTTACTTCTTTATTTGTTTTTTTGATAACCTAAACTTTTTTCATTAAAAGACGATTGGACATTGTCAATAATTTTAGAAAAGTTTTCTCTACCTTTATTAAAATTAAAAATATTTTTAATAATGTTTTCTAACATGGTTTTAAGTCCTACTACTTCTAATTCTAATATTTTAACACTAGAATTCAAATTATAATTCTCTTTCGTTAATATATATTTCTTATCTTTTTGAGTTTCTATTTCATTACTTATCACAATAAGTTGAGATGTTATATCAACACATAAATCTTGTGATTTTACTAATTCCTCTTATAGAATTTTCTTTTCATTTTTTAGCATATCGACTTCTAGTTCACTTCTATTCAACTTTCCTAATGCATCTTTATATTTTCTTTTCAAATATTTTAACTTATCAAATAACTTAGAATTTATTTCAAATTAATCATCGAATGAGAGTTCACTTACATCGTCCTTAGTGTTCATGAAACATACATTTCCTTGTTCGGAGTTGCTATCACTATTTGATGAAGAGGATGAGTCTGAATCATCCTAATTACCGAAAAAGCCTCCTTTTTTTTGTATGAAATTTCTCACTCTTATTCTTGAAATTATTTTTCTTTCATTCTAGGCCATAATTCTTTATGTGACCTATCTTGTCACATGCATAGCACTTGAGGGATTGATGTTATTATTCTTTTTGTTTCCAAAGTTCTTATTCTTTTTGAACTTTAGAAACTTTTTGAAATTTTTAGCTAAAAATGCAATATTATAATCATTTTTATCGGATTATTCATTCTTTGCTTGAAATTCACTGCATAGGACATGAGATTCCCTATTAACTCTTATGATTTAATGGTTGGAATGTCATTAGTTTCTTCAGTAGCTAATACTTTTTGTTCCTACTCATCCGTTAAAGAGTTGGTTTTTCAAATAGTATCAAAATTAATGTATTTTTCTCTTAGTGATAGAAGTAAGTGATATATGTCTTGAAATCTAAAGTGCATGCCATTTATAGTTTCATCTTGCTTCATTCTAAATTTTGAAATTAATTTTTAAGTATGGAAATCTTACTTTGTTTGACATTGGTTGTACCTTTATGAGTTATTTTAAGAGTACGCCAAATTTCATATGAGGATGTGCACGTATTTACTCTATTAAACCCATTTTTATCTAGAGAACAAAACAACATGTTCACAGCTTTAGCATTAGTAGTAGCATCTTGTTTTTGGGTGTTTGACCATTGTGCGTAAGCAGTGGTAGGTATAAAGTGACACTAGCTTGCATACATATCGTCATCCTAGTTGACTAATAATTATAATTTAGTCCGTTAAATAATGGTGGCCGTGCAGTAGATTGACCATCAATAAACTTGTTGTAGTACTATCCATACTTGAAATATCAAAAACTTTATTATGGTTATTTAATGGTCTTGCTGTTCTACCAAATGAAAGTTGCCATGGATTGAGTAATATGAATAGTTCTACTAATTTAAAAGTTATATAAAAATAGCAAAAGAAATAAAAATAATAAAGCAAAGTGCACCAGAGATTTTTATACCGGATCGAACTCGCGTTCTCCTAGACTTCTTTTAGATTTAAATAACATCCTCACTTAACCCGATGGATTTAGTATTACAGACCGCTAGAGCTGTCGAACAGGACTTCGTGCCTGAAGATCTTCAACAGAACTTTGACAATTACATATAGCTGAGTTTTTGACTATGTATGCTATTTGAATAGCATGAATGAGCCTATACAACCATCCTATAATCTTGTTCTTGACGGTATAACATGTGTTTGTAAAGAAATGGGAGTAGGTTGATCACTATAGAGATAAGCTTGAAAGATCAAGCGATTAAATAGAAAGTAAATGAATATTTTTAATGATCAGTGAATTCAAAAGAGATGGAAAATAGAAAGTAGTAGATTAGATTGTGAAATCAAGAATAGAGATTGCTTCATATAGAAAATGAATGGTTGCAACTATTTGCGAAGTGGTATAATCTTATGGAAGAGTTGTAGCCCTTGTTGAAGAGAAGTGACTCTTTGTGGAGAGGGGAATCTCTTTAGAATTTTAAATAAAAAATGACAGTTGCGACATTAAGTCGACTAAAAAAAATAGGTTGACTAAATGAAAGGGAAATTTATTCTGAAAGAAATCAGTGTAAAAAACACGTGATTCATTCGACTGAATATATCCAGTTTGTCGATTGAATTTTGTATATAAATATGGTATATATGCATATACCAGTCGATGAATTGGTTAACTTAGTCATCTGAAATCTATTTTTTTTAGTACTTAGAACATATGTTGATTATATGCAAGTCTGTGTATACTATATCGAAGAGATTATAACATGCATATACTCTAAACTAATGGCTCTAGGACTGGTATTATAGTTTTGTGTCATCATTGTCTTATCTTCGACATGTATATCTTTTTGAATAGCTAATTTTCTTTAAATGTCGATAATATACGTGATACTTTCTTGTATAGTTTACTATCAAAATGTGAGGTTATAATAATGAAATATTCCAAAATAATCCTTTTGATCTAAATCCGAGTTCTGTAACATGAAAAATGGTATGGATTTTTGGAATAATTTTATTTAAATGTTCATGTATTTTGAATATATTAGATTTTAGGAACCCTCTGAACAAGCAAATTGGTTAATTAAAAAGACAAGAGTGAATGATTCAGATTTGTGAGATTTTTAAATGGAAAAGTGAATCAAAAGAACCAACATAAATGTGACATATTTACATATTAGGTAAGAAACAGATGAAATACACCGATTTAAGACTAATTACAATACCACAATAATAACACTTGGTGGCCTACAAATAATTCATACGTGGTGTCCGTTAGAATAGGGTTGGTTTGCCGTGGGTGAAAATAGTAGATTTTAATTTTTCTCTATAATTGGATCTTAGTAAACGTATGAAGTCTAATGTTTGTAATAGATCAAATATAGTTAGTTATTTTTTTAATTTTTCCAGTTTAATCAATTAATGAGTTAATAATAATTAATCTATATATAGTTTATGAGTATATCATCGTATACTCATATGCATATAACGTGCATGTGCAACATGATATGGTATACATAATTAATGTGTACATATGTAGATGTTGGGATTTACATCTATAACATATACATTGACCATTTATATATGCATTGACTGTCTCAAAATATTATTATATATATATATATATATGTGTGTATGCATATGCAATGTCATCAAAGCGTATGCTATAGCGAAAATTAGCCCATATCGTAAGCTTGTGCTATTTAACGTACAATACAACAATAGTGCCAAAAAGCACGCTATTTTCATAAAGTTTACAAACTCCCATAGCGGAAAAAAGCACGCTATTTTTTTTCTTTTGTAGGTCCAAGTCCATTTCAATTGCTTCCAACTAATTAAAATTAGAATGTATTACGTTATATTTCTTTGACGTGTCATTTATTTTCTCTTTTTTCCTCGGTTATCGTTCTTTTGCAATCAATGGCAAAAATCTTCTTAACTTCTTCTTTAATCTGAAGCCGACTTCCTGTTAAAACTTAAATTGAAGATTAATCTAAATTATTTTTGGGGTTATTTTTTCTCTTAATCTGAATTAGTCTATTATATGGAAATTTTTTCAATCTAAAGGTATATTTTTCCTTCTTTTCTTTAATTTGAACAATTCTGTTTTTTCCTTTTATTTCCTAGTCTACTTATGAGCTTCAATATTTAGGTCTAATTGTTTAAAAGTAGCCGCCGAGCAGAATTATTATGCTTTTTTATCTCTTAATATTAATTTTTTTATGATCGTGCTTAGTTGTTGTTGACAATTTTTTTTTAACTTACTTTTGATTTTTGTTGAGCAGTGAGTACATAAAATAATTAACATGAATAGTTTACAAAATAGTGAAAACAGTATATAATTACAGATGTCAATTCTTTTTTATATGTTTTTATTTAGTTACCCACGAAGCTGTCTAGTAGTTACATGTGGACATAATATATCAAACTCCTTGTGAATATAATATTAAACCCCGAACAGTGAAAATAGAATACCAAACTCTATGCAAATATATAATATCAAACTCTATGAAAATAGAGTGCAATTACAAAATAGTGAAAATATAATAACAAACTCTAAACTACTTACCTTTGAAGTTGTCTAGCCATTTTAAAAGATTTTAGCTGGGCACTTAATATTAATTCTTATGCTCATATTAGTAGTTGATAATAGAATTGTCACTTAATTTTGTTGAAATGTGATCGATTAAAATTCTATTTGATACGTTTTGTTGTATATGAAAAAATATAAAATCTAACATTTCAAACAAAATAGCGCACATCGCAAGCTCATAGAATACATTTTATATATATTCTAGGCGTTAGAATATTTCTTGCATTTATTCCCTAATTTGATGATACATTTATTTGGTTGGTATTTATTTAGTTGCCTTTATTTTAGCAAATCAGTTGGCTGATTTTTAGCCTCTTTATTTGGTTAGTATTTATTTAGTTACCTTTGTTTTAGCAAATCAGTTTGCTAATTTGTAGCCTATCTTGACTCTGATAACTATATATATTATTGGACATTGAATACAATGGGCAAGCAAAATTGATTTCTAAATTGATTTTTAATCAAAGCCTCGTACGATCCTATTCTCCTTACCCTAGCCTCACCTATCTTCTTCTCCGTTCTTCTTCTTCTTCTATCTTTAATTCTTTTCCGTGGCAAACTCGTCCAAGTTTCATCCCGCACTCACCATCACTAATGTTAAATCTCTTATTCCTGTAGCATTAGATAATGAGCAAGCCATGTATCATTCTTAGGCTACTCTATTTACCAATCTTGCTAGGGTTCATGATCTTTACGATCACTTGGTTCCACCAACGGAGGAGAAGGCTATGGTTGCCTATGTCCAGGCTAAGTCCGCTAATCTGGCTCTTTGGAGGCGTTTGGATGCCGTTGTCTTGCAATGGATTTACAATATCATTTCTTCCAATCTTCTCCTCGCTATCCTCAAACGTAATGACATAGCATAGGGGGCAAGCTCTTTTTCAGGACAACAATGTGAGAAATGCGGAATACATATCTTAAGGCTTGGATTAACACTATGGGGGGGGGGGGTGAATAGTGTTTTAAAAAATTACTAAATCTTTTGAAGTTTTTGTTAATTTGAACACAAATGTATGCAATATTCAGACACAGATATGATCATAGAATCAAACACAGATGTAGAAATAAAGTAAAAGCAGTAAAGGAAAGAACACACCGGATTTTATACTGGTTCAGAGTTACCCTACATCCAGTCCTGCACACAAGTACGGATTTCCTTTCTAAAGCAATTGTACAATTACACCCTCGATTTCAAGGCAACGAGGTACGCCCTCTAGATTCACAATCCTCTAGGTAGAGATACTTGATTTCACGGGCAACAAGTTCACCCGATTGATTTCCAAGGCTACAATCACACCTTTTCTCGCTTGATTGATTTCCAAGGCCACAATCACACCTTTTCTCATTTAATTGATTACAAAGAAGCCTATAACTCTGAATAGCACTGAGGATCTTGTTGAGATAGTGATAAAGAAACAAACCAGAGATAATCTAGTTAGATTCAATGTTGATTTTGGCAGAGTAATGGTAAGAATGTGTATAAAGAAATATGGAAGAAGAAGAGAAATGAAAACCAGAAAATATGATTAAAAATTCGTTGAAAACAGCCCCTATTTATAGAAGAACAACAGTCATGTCCATTCGTGAAGAGATATGACGAATAGACATTTCTTTTGAAATTTAAATTTTGAAATTAACCGACACTATGTTGACATGGGTATATTGAGCATATCGACATCCCAAAGGAATTTTGGTGGTTTGTTTTTCTTTTGAAAATAACTTTTATCTTATATTAAAAACTATTTTAAACTTCATAAATATGCTTGACTATAGTTAAAATACATAAGTAAATATAGAGAATAATATATATAAAATTTTATATTTAAATCTAAGTATAAAATATTAAAAGTTAAATATATTATTATTAAAGGTAGTTTTAAAACTAAGAATAATTTGATTTTAAAATTAAAGATTATTTTGAGGCTAGAAGTATTTGAAATCAGGATAGATATTTTTGATTCTTTTAAAAGGAAGGTTTTGAAAACATTTAAAAACAAGATATAATTTTGTAAAATCATTTTGAATAAAAATTAGCGGATCCAAAACAATGTTCCACTAGATTTTTCATAGGTTCCATCCTACTTAGGGTTCCATCCCTTTAACGGGTTCAAAGTGGATTCCATTTCACGAATAAATTGGATTTTAAGATGCCAGTGCTTTTCTAGGAGTTTTAACAAAAATTCCTAACTAAAATTGCTTATTCTTGAAATCTTGAACTCTTGATAATCTTGATATTCTTGATATTTTTGATTTTCATGAGTCTTCATTCTTGATATCTTAAATCTCTATACTGTACAGTCTTCATTCTTGGTACCTGCATGGTTAAATCCTGCATATACATATATTTCTAAACTATAATGTTAGTATTTATATTTCATAACAATTCCTAAGGTTGTTATCATCAAAACCATCATCTCAAGGACTAACAATCTCCCCCTTTTTAATGATGACAACCTTTGTCTATAAAATTTTACTTCTATCCTTATAACTCCCTCTAAAACTAAAACTCCCCCTTAATCTATGCCTAACTATCCTATTTTATAATTCTCCCCCTTTGTCATCAACAAAAACCATCCTAAAACCATAAAAATAAAAATCTGCCCCTTAAATTAATACTAGAACAAAGTATAGTAAATGAAATATGAAAGACATTAACATAATTATATTATAAGTATTCAATACATAAATATGTATAAGTATATTTCAAACAATCCAATCAACACGCACATCAAATCCAATCATGTAAACAATTCAAATAAATCAATCAAATCAAACAAGTCAATCAAGTCAAACAATTCAAACAAGTCAATTAAGTCAAACAATTCAAACAAGTCAATCAAGTCAATTAAGTCAAACAAGTCAATCAAGTCAAACAAGTGAATCAAGTCAATTAAGTCAAACAAGTCAATCAAAACATACCAAACAAATCAAAAAACTAATAATCCTATACTATAAGATAATACTACAAACTCCTCCTAAATAAAATACACTTATTATGTATACATGTATGCAATATGTAGTGTGTAATGTAGTATGAAATGTATGACATATGCAATGTAGCATGAGATAATATGCAAAATGAAGTGCAACTTGTGATGCAAATGATTATGATATTTCATGCATTGTAATTTATGATGCAATATGCAATGAAATGTAATATGAAATAGGATGCACAATGATATGTAATCTGAAATAAAATGATAACAAAGTAAAAATAATAATATGCAGAATGATATGATAATATATACTATGGTAAGAGATATTCAGATTATAAGATAAACATGAGTGATAAGAAATATCTAATTGACAAGCATATATATGTATGTATACATATGTCAAACTATTTATTATAAATCACTTCAACCAAACAAAGGTAATACACACCAAATACTAGACTTAGGTTAAGGAAACCAATGAATGAGACTGAAAGAATAGTAAAGACATGAGTTTAAAGGTAATAAATGGTATTAAAACTATAACATATTCATGAATGGTAGTAATCAAACTCAATATCAAAATCAAATTGCTAAGAAATATGAATTTAAACTATATATATGATCAAATATGGTTTTTATAAAAATTAATAGCCTACTTATTTAATTTATTTCAAATATGAAAGAATCCAAACTTCCATATTTATAAAATACTTAACTTACTAATTAAAACCTTTATATTAAATTATCATTGGTTTAAATATTTAAAACATGTTTAAACATCTTTTGAATAAAAAAATATCATAATGAAATATTAAATAAAATAATAAAGATTGAAAAACTAAAATAAACATGTGTTATATAAGGCCTCTTACTTTTTAAAAAAATTAAGTAATTATTAAAAAACATTTAAACATGAAATTAATTTTAAAATATTCTAATATAAGTTAGAAACTAACTCTAAAAAAATAGAGAAAAATACTTAATTTAAATATCATTTTTACATAGTTTAAAGTTTCATAAAGAAAAACAGCATTCAAAGAATGCTATAATTTTTTTTTGTAGTAAAATATATTTGAAACTTTATAAACAGAAACTGTAGCTTTTACCAAATGCTGTGTAAAGTTTATGAAATTCTACAGCGTTTCAAAGCACAGCAATGCTATAAAAACGAATTTGCAGCGTAACAGACGCAAAGACAGCATTTCAGAAATGCTATCTAAAGTTCTAGGCCTGATTTTAACATGATTTGCACTAATTTTACGACTAGATATTGACATGTAAATAAAAAAATTTATACTGATATATCGAAATTTATACTGATATATCGAAATTTATACTATGATATGTCGATATATGGACCTAAATATCAAAACTTATAAAAGAGATAAATTTCTATACCTAACTAAATGCATAAATATATATTCCTAAATGCAACAATAAAGATGAAATAATAGTAAAGCGTACCAATTTTTGCACTCCATCTTTCTAACTTTGTTGTTCTTCCATTGTCATCAACCACACATTTATATATTTCAGAATTTAATGACGAGATCTGTTCTATTGCGACGGGCTCAGTTTTCTGATTAGCGTAGTATATTCATTTGCTGAATTTGAAGATCGTATGAGAAATATGCAGATGATTTAGTAGATTGACTAACTTGTCGCCAAAACTTTGAATTTGAATTTTGAATGAATGGACACTTCAACCACTATAAATAGGCTCAACGATCACCACTTTTCATAAAAATTTCTCTTCTTCTTCTTCTTCTTCCCGATTTTCAATTTACTATCAAACTTCTAGAAGGCATATCTCCTTTGTTTCTTGACGGAATTGGATGAAACCAGTGGAAAATCGAAGAGGAAGGCAAGGGCTACGATCTAGTAATAGTTTGGTGATGAATTTGGATGGTATTGTGGTGCAACATGCCGATCAGTAGAAGAAATGTAGAAAATCCCATACACAGTTTTCAGTTTTGGATAGCCAACTTCAAACTGTCATATCTCAATCAATTTTGATCAGAATTTGATGATCCACCCATCAAAACGACCATGGGAACAAGGACTACAATCTGGAAAAGGAGTTGGGATAAAATACTCAAATATCTAGATAAAATTTGAAGAATTCCACTGACAGTTTTTCTTTCTTTTTCTCTTTGTTCACCAAAGCTTCGATTGACCATAACTTGGTCATTTCTTGACGGATTCACAAGAAACCGGTGGCATTGCGAAGCAGATGGAGAGAAGTACAGTATCAAGTCTAGTTGTAGATGAGAACCAAAAGTTTTGCATTGATCTGGTACCCATTTCATGGTCCATTGCCATTATATATCCATTTGTTCTTCTTGATCGATGAATGATTATCTGGTATCTTTTAACCGATGGTCATTAGACATAACTCTTCTTCTGCAAAACAACATAACTTTTTAAAGAATTAAGTGACTTTTCAAAATAACTAAATATAATTTTAAACAACAATATCAGGATGATTTTGTGACATATTCATATGAAAATAGTTTTAATAATTTTATAAAAAAAAATTGCCATTTTAAAATTTTTCAAAATTCAGATTATGAAAACTTTGAAAACCTCGCTCTGATACCAAATGTGAGAAATACATAATACAAATCTTAAGGCTAGGATGAACACTAGAAGGGGGTGAATAGTGTTTAAAGGAATTACTAAATATTTTTTTAAGTTTTTGTTAATTTGAAAACAAATGTATGCAATATTCAGACACAGATTTGATCACAGAATCAAACACAGATGCAGAAATAAAGTAAAAGCAGTAAAGGAAAGAACACACCGGATTTTATACTGGTTCAGAGTTACCCTATATCTAGTCCCATACACAAGTACGGATTTCCTTTCAAAAGCAATTGTACAATTACACCCTCAATTTCAAGGCAACGAGGTACACCCTCCAGATTCACAATCCTCTGGGTAGAGATACTTGATTTCACGGACAACAAGTTCATCTAATTGATTTCCAAGGCTACAATCACACCTTTTCTCGCTTGATTGATTTCCAAGGCCATAATCACACCTTTTCTTGTTTAATTGATTACAAAGAAGTCTATAACTCTGAATAGCACTGAAGATCTTGTTGAGATAGTGATAGAGAATCAAACCAGAGATAATCTAGTTAGATTCAATGTTGATTTCGGCAGAGTAATGGTAGGAATGTGTATAAAGAAGTGTGGAAGAACAAGAGAAATGAAAACCAGAAAATATGATTAAAAATTCATTGAAAACATCCCCTATTTATAGAAGAACAACAGCCACGTCCATTCGTGAAGAGATATGATGAATAGACACTTCTTTTGAAATTTAAATTTTAAAATTAACTGACATTATGTCGACATGGGTATATTAAGCATGTCGACATCCCAAAGGAATTTTTGGTGGTATTTTTTTCTTTTGAAAATAATTTTTATCTTATATTAAAAACTATTTTAAACTTTATAAATATACTTGACTATAGTTAAAATACATAAATAAATATAGATAATAAAATATATAAAATTTTATATTCAAATCTAAGTATAAATATTAAAAGTTAAATATATTATTATTAAAGATAGTTTTAAAACTAAGAGTAATTCGATTTTGAAATTAAGATTATTTTGAGGCTAAAAGTATTTGAAATCAGGATAGATATTTTTGATTCTTTTAAAAGGAAGGTTTTGAAAACATTTTGAAAATAAGATATAATTTTGTAAAATCATTTTGAATAAAATTAACGGATACAAAACAATCCACTAGATTTTTCGTAGGTTCCATCCTACTTAGGGTTCCATCCCTTTAACAGGCTCGAAGTGGATTCCATTCCACAAATAAATTGGATTTTAAGATGCCAGTGCTTTTCTAGGAGTTTTAACAAAAAATCCTGATTAAAATTACTTATTCTTGAAATCTTGAACTCTTGATAATCTTGATATTCTTGATATTCTTGATACTCGTGAGTCTTCATTCTTGATATCTTAAATCTCTATACTGTGCAGTCTTCATTCTTGGTACCGCATGGTTAAATCCTGCATATACATATATTTCTAAACTATAATGTTAGTATTTATATTTTATAACAATTCCTAAGGTTTATATTTTATAACAATTCCTAAGGTTGTTGTCATCAAAACCATCATCTCAAGGACTAACAAACAAAGCCACTTGGGCTACCCATCTCGAGGAGGACTTTAGGAACGCTGCTTTTGAGGTTTTCAACTCGGTCGACAATTGTTGTAATTATCTACAATCTCTGGTGGACAGGTTGGCTGATGTTGATGCTCCGGTGACAAATGGTCGTCTGGTTTTACGTCTCACCGGGTCCTTACCAGAGGCGTATAGTGGTACGGTGGACTATATAAAAAATCAAAACCATTGCCATCCTTTGAGAGTTGTCTTTCATGGTTGAAAATGGCTTAGCGTACTATCAAGGCTCGTCAAGCTCGTGAAACTGGTGGTTCTGGGAGTCGGTCCCGTGGTGCTGCTATGGTTGCCACTGATTCATCTGCAAGCAACAAGCGCAACAACAATAATAAAGGGAGGAACAATTCAGAAAACAATGGTAAGAAAAAGGTCCATCAAAATACTAATGGGTCCGGTCCTAGTCAGCAACTATATCAGCAGCACCAGTGGCAGCCACATCAGCAGTCCCCAGTGGCAGCAGATGTGGCAGCCTGGTTGGGGAGGGTTGACTATTCCTCCTTTCCATTTCCCACATACTCTTGGCAGCCAAGGCCCAATCCATCGGCCCAACGCCCCTCCTCTTTTGGGTCAGGCTTACTTGAGTCTAGACCTCAAGCTTTCAATGCCGTTGCTCCTCTTGCTCCGAGCTACATGCCCACCGACATTGAGGCCGCTATGCGTTCTCTCTTTCGTTCTCTCAACTAGATGGAAACTACTGCATGGATACTGGTGCTACATCTCACATGACGGAGGATGCAGGTATTCTCTCTTCTTATTTCAATTCAAGAAATAAGCATCATAACATTGTTGTTGGTAGTGGTCATTTAATTCTAATTATTGGTCACGGTCGCACTACGTTGCCTCCACCTTATCCACCATTTACCCTAAACAATGTGCTACATGCTCCCAGGCTCATTAAAAATCTGGTCTTTGTTCGTAAATTTACCACAGATAATAGGATTTCTATCTTTTTTGACCCTTTTGGTTTCTCTGTTAATGACTTACAGACGGGGAACAAACTAATGACATGTATAGCACTGAGGGATTATATCCACTTTTCTCCAACTTTCAAGCCATTTCTTCCAACAATCATTCTGCTTTTACTGCTTTGCCTTCGAATATTTGGCATAATTGTTTAGCTCATCCCGGCGATGCTATTCTTAAGTCTCTTTGTAGTAAAAAGTTTGTTGATTGTAATAAGGCTTATAAGACTTTTTTTTCTTCTTGTCCTCTTGGGAAACATTCTAAGCTACCTTTTTATGATTTAGTGTCATATACTTTTCTTCCATTTGATATTATTCATAGTGATCTTTGGACTTCTCCTATTGTTAGTACTTCTTGCCATTGTTATTATATTCTTTTTCTTGATGACTATAGCATTTTTTGTGGACCTTACTTATTGCAAAAAAATCTTAGGTCAAGCAACTTTCCTTAGCGTTTCGTGCTTTAGTCAAGACACAATTTGAACGTAATATTAAGACTTTACAGTGTGACAATGGTACGGAATGCATTAATGACACTTTTAAGGGTTTTTTTGAGCAACATGGCATGCTTTTCTGTCTCTCATGTCCTCATACATCTCCTTAAAACGGAAAGGCCGAAAGACACATAAAATTCATAAATAATATCATCTGGACTATTCTTGCTCATGCATCTATGCCACTCTGCTTTTGGCATCATGCTTTCTCCATGGCTACATATCTTCTTAATATCCTTCCTTTCAAGGTATTGAATTACCGATCTCCCGCTCAAATCCTCTATCAAAGTGATCCAGATTATTCGGGTTTGCGTGTTTTTGATTGCCTATGTTTCCCATTATTCCCCTCTTCTACTATTCATAAATTACAAGAAAGGTCGACTCCTTGTGCTTATTTAGGTCCGGCTCCTAATCATCGCGGCTCCAAATGCTATGACACGTCCAGTGGTAAAATCATAATTTTTCGTCATGTTCGTTTTGTTGAAGCAGAATTTCCATTCTCCAAACTCCACCAAACAAAACATTCGAATTATGATTTTTTGAGTGACAATATTAATCCTCAATTAATACATCATTTATCTTAAAATAACATACCAAAAAATATGCAGCTTGACCCAACAACGCAGCCCAATGACTCGTCCTCTCTTCCTCAACCTGGGCTACAGTCTCACACAGGCCCAGATTCCACACCTCCCACTGTTTCCCACACTCAGTCCTCTCTTTCCTCCTTCGGCCCATCCTCTCTTCCCCATAGCCCAACCCCGTCTACGAGCTCCCCCACTTTTACTATTCCTTACACCACCCCTGGGCCTCCCAACCCCATTTCAACCCGTATGCCTGCTCCTGCATCAAATGGCATTTTTAAACCCAACCCTAAATACCCTTCTAATTACCGCACTACCACCACTACAGATATTTATCCTATTTCGAAAAATCCTATTAGTGCACTTAGTGACCATAATTGGAAAAGTGTAATGTTGGATGAATTTAATGCTTTAATCGACAATAAGACTTGGGAATTAGTGCCTAGGCCGCATAATGTTAATCTTATTCGGTTTATGTGGATTTTTTGTCATAAACTTAAATCTGATGGTTCATTTGAGCGTTACAAAGCTCGTCTTATAGGTGATGGAAATACATAGCAGCAGGGCGTTAATTGTGATGATACGTTTAGCCCGTGGTTAAACCGATCACCATTAGAGCGGTTCTCAGCATTGCTCTGTCTAAATCTTGGCCCATTCATCAAATGGATGTGAAGAATGCTTTCTTGCATGGTCATCTCAATGAAGCAGTTTATATGCATCAACCCATGGGTTTTCGTAACAAAAATTATCCGGATCATGTTCGCCTTTTGAAGAAATCTTTGTATGGATTAAATCAGGCTCCTTGAGCTTGGTACCAAAGATTTGCTGATTTTGTTTCTACCATTGAGTTCTCTCATAGCACGTAAGATCACTCTTTATTCATCTACAAGAATGGTTCTGATATTGCTTATATTATGTTATATGTGGATGACATTATACTTACAGCTTCTTCTGATCGTCTTCGTAAGTATATTATGTCTCTCGTAGCTTTTTAATTTTCTATGAGGGATCTAGGCCCTCCGAGTTTCTTTTTGGGTATTGCAATCACTCGTCATTCCTATGGTCTTTTCTTATCTTAGACACAGTATGCTGCAAAAATTATTAATTGTATCGGAATGTCTAACTGCAGTTCATGTCCTACTCATGTTGACACTAAGTCCAAACTAAGTGCCACCGCAGACATTCCTTATGATGATCCGACTAAGTATCATAGCCTTGCAGTACTCTTCAGTATCTTACATTCAGTAGGCCAGATATTTCCTATGCCGTGCAGCAGATCTTCCTTCATATGCATGCCTCGACTAATGAGCATATGAAATCTCTTAAGCGTATCATACGCTATCTCCAGGGTACCCTTTCTTTTGGTCTCCACTTGTACAAATCCAATATTAATCGTATTATCTCATATACAAATGCAGATTGGGGTGGTTGTCCTGACACCCGTCATTCTACCTCTGGTCATCGTGTATTCCTTGGAGATAATTTGATTTTTTGGTCTTCGAAACGGCAACCTACTCTTTCCCGTAGTAGTGCTGAGACGGAATACAAGGGTGTTGCTAATGTTGTTTCTAATTCGTGCTGGATCAAAAATTTGCTTTTAGAGTTGCATTGTCCTATTCAAAAGGCTACTCTAGTATATTGTGACAATGTGAGTGCTATATACTTATCCGGCAATCCTGTTCAGCATCAATGCACTAAACACATTTTGATGGATATTCATTTCATCCGTGAGAAAGTAGCTTGTGGCGAAGTGCGTATGCTTCATGTACCATCCCGTTTCCAAATCGCTGATATTTTTATAAAAGCGCTTCTGTGTGTATTATTTAATGATTTTAGGGATAGTCTAAGCATACGAGAACCTCCCGCTTCGACTGAGGGGGTGTGATAAAATATATTTTACATATATTCTAGGCGTTAGAATATTTTTTGCATTTATTCCCTGATCCGACGATATCTTTATTTGGTTAGTATTCATTTAGTTACCTTTGTTTTAGCAAATCAGTTGGCTAATTTGTAGCCTCTTTATTTGGTTAGTATTTATTTAGTTACCATTGTTTTAGCAAATCAGTCGGCTAATTTGTAGCATGCCTTGGCTCTTGTAACCATGTATATTATTGGACGTTGAATACAATGGGCAAGCAATTGATTTCTAAATTGATTTCTATCACAAGCTTTGCCCTATTTTGCGCTATCTGTAATTGACTACTTTGTGTATATGTATATGTATATGTATAAGTTTTGAAATTTATTTTATATTATATATTTTTTAATAGCTAATTTTTTTGGACTAAGTCAATAAAATTTGAATTCAATTTTAATATCTGAAATATCTAATGTTGTCTTAGTAAAACAATTTGATTTTAAATTTGGATTTTAAAATAAAAAATAAGATATCTTTTAATTATTTGAAGTATATATTATAAAATTTGTTATTGTTGAAATAATTTTTTTCAACTCATAAATAATTTAAAATTCCATGATAAAATAAATTACATTAAAAAAACATAGCGGACAAGGAGTTAGTTACTACAACCGCCCCTTCCCATGACATCCTAGAAAAACTATTAAATCCAAGGCCTAATACCACATCAGCGACTTCACGGGTAGCCAGGACTTAGGCGAGCATGGTTAGAGGAGTAGTTTCGTTGGAGGAGGTGGCAGACGACTCAAATTTGCATTTCGTTCCACCATTGCAAGTAGAGGGTGAATCGACCTTTTATATTTTAGAATCTAATCTTCTGATTGCAGATAATAAGTGAAAATATTCACTAGTTTCTTACGTTTCTGGTAGCTTTCCATTATATAAACAATTTTTTGATTAAGTTTAGAAGGCATGGGCTCCAGTTGGTACATATGATGTGTACTGCAAACTAAATGGATTCATTATTATAAGGGAAAATTCTATTCATACACCATAAATTAGTATACATACACTGAAAAATTGCTAAAATTATATATACAGCTTTTCACTTAATATACACCATACATATTACAAAATCACTCTGATTCTAGAATAAAAAAAACACTTATCTCATTTCACAAACATCCTCTCTAATCTATTAATCAAAATTAGGTTCTTAAATTCCCCAAATTCACTTTTGTAAGTTTCAAATTTGAAATCGAAATACTTTAAATGAAATTTAAATTTTCTTGTTACTTTTATAAATCAATTTGAGCTTAATTTTTGTATACTATAAAATTAAACTATTTAAATTTTGATGCTAAATTTAAACTTTGTTCAATTTAACCAAAAGATAGAGAAAAATAATATTATATGAGTCATATTAATTTCAGTTTTGAGTTTTAAATTTTAATGTAATTTAAAGCGAAAAATGTTAAAATTAACTATGCAAGAATACATTATGAAAATATATGAATAAAAAATGATACATTATTAAATTTAATTTGATTGATGATGCATATATATATTTCAATAATTTTAGGAAAGAAATACCATTGAAAATGAATTTATGATTTTTAATATTGAATTTAATTTTATTATTAAACAAGGGCATTTTTGTCTAAAATTTTATTAAACTTTTTTATGGTGTAGGTAAATCAATTTATGATGTATGAATAGAATTTGCCTATTATAAGATTTATGAATAAAACTGATTGCACTCGAGTTATCAAATCTGGGCTGTTTACATATAATTCAAAGATCAATATTATAAAGAAATGGAAGCATGGACTGAAGTTTACAAGGGACTGTTTCACTATAATACCTATTTGGGTAAAATTGCTTGATCTTAATTTAGAACTTTGAAATTTTGATGCTCTAAGTCGTATTGCATCTACACTTGGTAGATCGATTTGAATGGACTCAAACATTTTGAAGGAAACTCGATTAAACTTTGCTAGAATTCTTATAGAGGTTGATGTGAATTTTACATATCCACAAACTATATGTGAGTCAGTCATGATGGAAACGATTTAATTGTACAAATTTCATATGAATACAAACCCATTCCTTGTGAACATTATAGAGTTTATGGCTATAATACAAGGAACTGGAATGTATCGATTCATTAGACATGGCAAATGAAGCAGACTACAAATGCAAATTCAAAGTCCACAAAGAATGATACAACCTCTGCACGTCAATCTTTTGATAATTCTACGGGTACAGCTTCATAACATCAAGTTGTGAATACAAAAGTACATTAAAGTGAGTTGGAAACTGGTAAAGCTAGAGACAATAAGCGTAAGGCTGTGCCTTCAACTTTGAATAGATTCTCTTATTTATCTGAAGAAGGGGCATTTAAGACAGGTGATGTTCCTTCTAGAGTAGATGATTCTTCAATAGTATATGATAATCCTCCCAGTGGTCTTGCAAGTATTGAAAAAGTAGGCAGTATAGATATAAAGGAAATTACGGGGGATAATATCAGTGTTGGGGATACTACTGATACCTTTGAAGACTCACTAGTTCATGAATCCTTAAATAAGCAACAACCCTTTATAGGTGAAGTAGTAATGCATATGGAAGAAATTGTGAGATCAGATAAAATTATGAAAAATGTACCCCAAACGCTAGAGACGAAAGTGAAACATAAGATAAAGCATGTGAAACCTAACACTGCCTCTATGGCTCCTTCTAAAAGGTCCATTAGGAGCTCCATTAAATCGATATGAGTGCATGCTCATGGAATGTGAAGGGATTGGGTACAGATACCAAAATTGTATTTGTGCCCAACTTGCTCCAACCGCATAGGTTATCTATAATAGCCTTATGTGAAACAAAGTTGTCCAACTTAGGTGTTGGCAGATTATTGGCTAAATTGCATCCCTTTTGGACTTGTATACATAATAATAATATGGGTACTAAATGAAGAGTGGTTATTGTAACATCCCTAATTTTTGATAACATTATTCAGGAGATTTAATTAGATAAATTAAATAAAATAATGTAAGAATTAAAAATGATAAAGAAAGTGAGATTTAAATAAATCATTATAAGGAGGTCGTGCTTAACAACTTAAACGGGCTTAAAAGAGGTTATAAGCTTATTAATTTACATAAGGCCTTATTAGTAAAAATAGCCGCATCTTGTTCATGGCTATACATTTGCAATTGTTCATTTCACATTCATTTTATTTCTCACAATCAAAACGCAAATAAAACCTAAGGAGCCGGCCATTATCAAAGAGAAAAGAGGAGAAATTCAATCAAGCGAAGGAATTAAAGCTAGAAGATTTAATCTACAACAAATCTCAATGTCCTTATCATATCCAAGGTGAATAATAATTCATTCCATCTCCATTTTTGTAGCAAAACGGGGATTTTCGACTCTTAAAATCGACATCAGTATGTTCACTATATAGCCTGTCGAATATTCAAGTGTCGGAAATACCGGTTGCTAAGGGTAAACAAGAAGAAGAGATAGAAGAAACAAAAACAATATATAGAATCTCATAAATAACAGTGCAACAATATATAATAGATAAATACAAATCTTTATACAAAAAGAAACCGTAACTGTTAATATACATATAATCATAAGAGTACAACAGTCAACGTAGCAAACCTGGACAATTATAATAACTTGTCCTCACAACTTCTAAATATACAGTTTAACATACATTGCGAAAAATAACAAAGTATAAGCAATATGCCTGAAATCCTCTAGCTCGTCTTCTGGGCTCCGTAGCATCCTAAGCTGAATCTGTAATACTCGGCCTGACCCAAGCATTATCATAAAATAACATCCGAGTCAACCTGGAAAACCAGCGTGAGAAAAACACACTCAATTTGAATTTAATTATTTTCAAAAATCTTTTTTGAAAAACAAAGGCATCTCATTAGACCACGCCACACATAAATATGACGAGTCTTTATCTTACGATAACCAAAACCATTTATATTAAAATCATTTGATATTATAATATTGTCTATCGAAAATAAACTGTAAAATAGCTGAAATGCTTGCATCTCACAACATATTTGGTATAACTAAAACCATATAGCGCTTATTGGAGAATGTATTCCATATAATGACTGGGCACTGAGGTACCGTCCATTACAGTACACCTCTAGAAAAATGTACGGGGATCGAACCTATCGATCCCTGCCAACACAAGACCGGCCTATCCCTTACTATATAGTACCAAATATACCATCACCCTGGTTGTTCCCAACCTTTTTACTGAGATCGCATGCACATCCAATCCATAAATATGTAAATGTAGGATATTTAGAAAGGTGACAACAACCTTAATGAGTGCGAACCATATAGCCTTGCAGCATCTTCCCTGATTTTCAGTCATTCCCGGTTGAAGAGGCTTGAGGCTAACGTTTTACCTTTTTGAGTAGCAATTCCACTTTGAATGCTAACACTACCTTCTAGGCAACAATGCAATGATAGAATTCATCCATATAAGTTGTTCTGGGTCTGAACAAACCAATCTCTTCATAGAACACCGTCCTCATTATCCTCAAGGTTTCACAATTCGTAACGCCCGAATCGGATTGAAGTGGTTTTTGAATAATTAAATCCGATCTTGATCTTTTCGAAACGATCAACGAAATTGGAAGATTTGATAGTCGGTTATTTAACTATCGAATTACATACATAAACAATCACTAGGCCGCATTATAAATCTTTCAAAACATTTATTTCAAATATCTTTACAAAGATATATATTCAAATCTCTTCCAGTTTTTCAATATTAAAAAACAAATTTCAAATTCTAATATCCATAACATGATATTTTAACCCATGTCAACACTCAGAAATATTTCCAAAACCAACTTATGATTCATTACTTAACAAATATATTTCTATATAAGTCATTTTGTAGCTAAAATATCTCCAAAACCTTTAATTCCAATACTTAGGAAAATATTATATGTCTTTTTCCCAAAATCATTTCTAATATCCATACTTAGGAAATATTCCGTACTTATCTCATAAATCTTCGAAATTGTTATTAATTTCGTTGATAATTTCCAAAAATTATCGATTATACTTATTTATAATCCAACTAACAATTTATAACTCTTTTAATGAATTCAGATTCATTTTCGAAGTTCCCATGTCTAACAATCGAAAATTTCCTTTTCTCAAATTTTCTTAAGTTCCCGAATTCCATTATAAGATTTTCTCTTATAAAATCACATCCTTTAAATAAAACTTGGTTCACAAATCTTGATAGTATTTATAAATAAATTGCAATCATTTACTTTTAAACTATATATATAATAATAATAAATGTCAAAAACATGGTTAAATGATTATTTAAAATATCAAAGCATTTTTAAAATAAATTCAATAACTAATTCCAATTCATTTATAAAATTTATAATCGATTCACAAAACTTGTTTACAAACCTAGAATTCATTTCAACAAATTTAAATATTTAAATAACCAACTTCCTGAAATATTTTAATCCAATTAATAATTTTGAAAACTAAATAGTTTAATAAATAAAAATCCTTTTCTAAAAAAACCTCAACTTCTTGTGAAAAACCATTTTTAAAATTCCACATACCCATTTTTATACTTATAAATCTCTCTCGATTTATTACAAATCGATTTACATTTCCAATTTCATAACTATTTCCAAATTCCAAAATCGAATTTACTAGTTCTTTCTAAACCAATTTCCATATCTCGTTTTAAATTCACAATGTGAATCTATATTTCCAATTTATCAAATGATAATCATTCCACTTTATTTATAAACACTATTTATAAATCCATAAACTTGTTCCCAGTTTTTCTCTATTAATAACAAATTCATATTAAACAACTCCACTTATAAATGTATTCCTTTATAAATTTCCCTTAACCTCCCAATCTATTGAAAATATCGATTTTTAAAACCCTTTTACATTTAATCAAATATCACTTACAATTTATTGTTTAAAAATCTTTTATATACATTATTTCAAAATCTCTATTTAAAATATTTCACGAAATGGTTAAATACAAATTTAAAATCAAATCATTTATTTTATCCAAATCAGTTCCTATCTAAATAATCCAAAACCAATATAAATATTTCATTTCCAAAATCGCCTTTTAATTTCTTTCCAAATTCAAAAATGATATTTATGGTATTTAAAATATCAAAATTTAGGCCAGTGCTACTATCGCATCCATTAGGTCAAATCGTATATTAATCTATCACAGATTATTCAAACACATCATATATCACTATATATGAAATAAAAAATAACAATTATGAGGAATCCAGTTGGATCCCTCCAACCTATTTCCTTACAACCACAAATGTTATATATCATAATAATATAATCGCCGCTTCGAGGTGGGATATCGCAATAATAAGGGTCATCTGCTATTATGCGGGGCGCATAGTGTCTCATCCGCTCTAATCGGCGGGAATATATAACCATCTACTAGTAATATAGTAAACAACCAAATAAGCAGTCATAGGCAACAAACAACACAAATAAAATTATTTCCACTTATATAAAAATATAAGTGGCCAGAGAAGTGAGTTTTACTCACTTTGATTCTAGTCGTCGCTGAAACGTTCCAGTTTTGAATTAAAATAGAATATTCGTTCGATTTTAGCACTAATTTCTGCTAGCTCCAAACGACTCTAATCCAATTCTTATGTGTAGATATTTTAGTTACAAATGCAACTTGTTTCATCTAATTCTGACGTTGTATGAAGAAGATACGATATCTATAAGAATAATGATTTATATAAATTAATTAATTAACTTTATTACAAACTTAAAAACTAATTACCCTCACTAATCAATAAATCATCTTCTTGACCGTTCTGTTTTCTCACTTTAGACATGAAGCCACCATAGTCGATCCTCCTCTCCACCCTCACGCGTCCATCTCTCCATGAAATCACCTATGGACTTCGCTGTTGAACTCTCCATCGCAACCTCCACCTCCTTGACCCCTTTAATCCTCACTCGACGCCTTGGCCAAAATCGCGACCACACAGATTTGCTCTCGACCATACAAATGTTGCGCCTTAAAAATATGCACCGAGCTCCTCCAGACTCCATCCAGATGTGCTAATTTCCAATACAAACCTGAATACAACCTCCATAAGACCAAACTCCATCACCATTTTTCAAAAAATCAACCCTAGCTCAAAACTGCTTTCGACCTTAACTTCCGAACCCTAAAACGTGACGTTGCACTCGTCAACACACATATAAGGTCGATGCTCTTGCCAAAACAAGTTTTTTAAAAATCATTTTTGATTTTTTCATTGAGTAGAATTTAAATTGTAAATTTTGAAGTTCATTGATTTTTTTCTACACAGCCGTCTTAATGTAGGAGGGAAACGATGGAAGATAGCATAGGGGTAAGGTGGGATGAAATGAAAGATTAGGGTGTATGTGACGATTCATAAATTTGAACAAATTTTAAAAATATTAATTATAATTGTTGTATAGAATAGGTTTAGAAATAAAGAATTTTGAATTATTATTGTAAATAAAAATAATAAATTTGTTAGAATATAACACATGATCTCAGATAAAATTCTAAAACAACTAATCTTTAATGAAATGGAAAGTGGTAACACGTATTAGAATATATTTAATAATATTGATTGAATGTAATTAACAACTGTATTAGTGTAATTTCAATCAACCGTAACAATAAATGTTACTAAACAATGGGATAAACAATATTCTAAGTATATTAGCATACGATAAGAAATCAATTACTTGTTAATTATATTTATACACCTTGTGTAAATAGTATATTAATAGATATGAATTACTAAGTTGTGACAATCGATTTATCCCTTATCCCATTAATTAATTCGCTTTGGAATTTATTTTGTAATCAATGGAGTTAAATGTAATTTAAATCTTTCAAATAAAAGGAAAGAGAATTAATTGTAATTAATGGATGTAATAATAGAAACATATGTTTGAATTAAAATAAAAGAGGAAATTGAGGAAATAAAAATGCGACATATGTTTTAATTGAAAGAGAAATTTGATGTAATATAAAGAACATGTAAATCGAAATAAAAGGATACAATTTTGTTTGAATTATTTAATGAAAATTAAATGATTAGTGCGTAACTAACATTCAATTGGGAATTTAATATTGAATTAATTGGAATTAATTATTCTAATTTACGTAGAGAGAAACAGATGGTCATTGATTCAATCAAGAATAAGCAACATATTTTGAATTGAATAAAATGAATATTTGAATGAAGACAAAAAAATGTTAATAAAATGGAGGTTCAGTTCAGTCAATCTTAAAATATATTATTATTAAATTTAAATAAAATATATTATTATTTGAATTTAAATAAAATGGAGGTTCAATTCAATGATGTTGTTTATGTATAAAAATAGATGTGATGATATGGTTATTAATATGCTTCATGATGTTAATATTAAATTACTATGTTGAAAAGAAAAAAAGGAAAATGTTATAGCGATTTAAAGTTTGACACTTTTGTGATGGAAATTGTCATTAATATGTTATGTAAAATTTATGTGTCAAAATGAGAAACGAAAAAAAAAAGAAAAAAAAAAGAATAAAATTTATATGCATATATGTGTTATGTTGGAAATCATCTAAATTGCTATGTTAAAAATGGTTGCATATTGGGTTATGTTATGGTAGGAATCTTATGTCACCTTCCATGTTAAATATGCATATATGCTATATTATGTAGTTTGTATGTAATTATGTATTATTATTTGTAATTGGTTATGAATATGTTATGTTATATGATTTACTATGTAGGTTATGTCCATCTTATGTAAATTGTTATGTATGATTTTGTGTTATGTTATTTATTTTATGTAAATCATACTGCAAGTTCCCTTAATTTTAAGAATTCCCTATGGGTTAAAATGATACATACCCGAATGATCTTTAGAATAGAGAAAATTCGTTATAGGTTGAAATGATAAACTCAAGCGGTTTTTATTGATTTTGGAAATTTGGGATTGAGGGTTTAAATGATACATACCCGTAAATTTTAGGATTGAAATGATAAATATCCATATCACTTGACCCTATGATAGAAAACTATATACAGACACCGGTGATCTATTTTTAAAGTGATTTCTGAAATTTTGGAAAGATGTGTTTGAAAAGAAAAGGAAAATGATTTTTAAATTAATATAAAGATTTTATTTTAAAACATGTAAAATTAGATTTTAAAATTATATGTTTTAAGAATTCTAAATTTATAAGTAAGTTTCAAAATGTAAAATTTAAGGTTTTACTTATAACTTTATTTACTTTTTTTCCCTTCATAATATAAGATTTATTTAATAAAATTTAATAAAAATAAAATATATTATGTTTAAAATATTTAAATTAAAATATTTATTTTAATATATAACCTATTTTAATATATAAACTATTTCTAATATATAAATTATTTCAATCTATAACCTATCTTAATATATAAACTATTCCTAGTATATAAACTATTTCAAACTTTAACCTATTTTTAAAATATAAACTATTTTTATGCATTACAATTCCAATTTATAAACTACTTTCAATATTCAAAATATTTAAAGTTGGAACAGTTATGATTTAGATTTAATTGATTTAAAATGCGAATATTTCGATATGATGGTTTAACCTATTTTGTGGTTATGATTTCGAAAGTGAATATGATTTCGAAAGTGATATGATTTTGAAGTGAATATGATATTTTGATATAAATTATGAATTGGTTTTGAAATTGTGAAAGTACCAACTAGTGTGAAATAAGTGTTTGGTTGTTAAAGAGACCGAGATCGGATATTGTCATACTTTCTACCAATACTGAAACTACTTTAACAACTGTGCACACAGTGGAGATTCCAAAATGAAGTAGGATGGTTTGGTCAACGATTCTGTATGAGGTATTAACGTAGCCCTGACTCCCTTGAGTCAGCTTGATGTGGCTAAAATAGGAGCTATACCGGGCCAAGTGAGGTCACTCCTCCTATCGGGCACAATTCTTCGATACCATATTATGACTTTGATGGCCACCCCTCAATTTGATTATGGGAGTATGTTCCAAGGTGGACGGTAGTAGCTGTCCGAAAGTGCAAACAGTAGAATCCTACCCTGGCATTACCTCGCGTGCCTTGTTACATGCCTTATTGCGCCCATTACAAGTTTGGTTTGTGTCGTACCAATAGAGTGCTCCCTGATAGCCCACTAGTTTTCGATGGAGTTTACAGTACTGTATAGACTACGACATTTATATAAAAATGTGTTAAGGGGGATATGGTTAACGCCTTAACGCTATTTTAATATTTTATTTTACTGTGGACACTACTAGATAGTTCCACGAATCCTTAAAGGATGGAAATCCCAAACATTCTTTAAGATATTTCTTTTTTATTTTGACATTTCACTTGAGTTGGTTTACTTGCATAAGATTGTTAATCATGACTCGAGTGTTTTGTGTTTTACTTTATGCTTGGGTCAGCCTAAGTATTACAACATTCGAGACTCACCTTTGGAGCTTGAAGCTTTGCTTAGAGATCTATCTTTTATCTATTTAACATTTTAGTTATCTCAGTTATTTCCGTTATTTTAGGTTAACTATATTCAGACTTGTCATTTGCTTATGCATTAGAGACTTCTTTGTAGTTAGGATTTCTATTGTATTTGCTTTAGACTCTGATGTTGTAGTAGCTTCATGAACTTCTATTTATCTATTCCGCTGCGTATTGTTGTATTACTCTGTGTTCGTAATTCCGTGGTTGATTTATTTACTATATATGTTTTGTTTTACCAAATATAAATAACAACATGTTATTTTGAGCAATTTAAGTCTGACATGTGGTTTATTGTTGATTTAATTGGTTCAAAATAACGGGTCGTTACAGTTGGTATCATAGCCAGGTTTAGGCCAAACTTAGCTTATGGAGTAAAAACTCATTAGAAATAGGGTAGCAATACCCTAAAATGAGTAGAATCAATTATAGAATCATCTTTCTTTTCGAGCCTATCTTCTTAGTTAGGATTCTCTTTGATTAGGGTCCCTCTAAATTTGAATCTCTATCTTTGTTCTAAAATCCATTCTTGAATCATCCTATGAGAGAGCGTATTTGTTAGTGTTATAATTTATTTTTTATATTGTATTGTTTAGTTTGTTAAGTATGATTATATTTTATACATAAAGTATAATTTTCTGAAATTAGATAGTTAAATGAATTGGTTTTTGGAAATGATAATACTAGATTATCATTTATTGTTTTATTAACATTCCTAAATCGGTAGCTATTGTTGTATGTTATAAGGAGATGAAATTTTATAAACTTGGTAATAAATCTGATTTGTAAATGAGATAAAATCAAATTGTGGATTTGAGAATTTAATTTTCGACGCTTTTCAAAGTTTGATTTTCGAAGTTTGAAAAAATAAAATAAAAATAATATAAATATTATTTGAAGGTATTTTCAAGTAGAAATTGTTTCCAAAAAATTTATAAAAGAAGCCAGTTAGTACTCTCCTCTTTTGTCGCTGGAAAATAATTTCGGTGATGACTGCAGCATCATCGACATTCATTTCTGAGTCTTAGAGTGGGGGAGACCACTAAGTAATTTTGCTACACTTTTGTTTTGGAAATAAATTTTGATTTGAATTTCTTAAGTATGAATTTATATACAAAAATATATATGCATATATTTCAAAATAGTTTGAAGTGAAACCAAAAATTAAACTCTTAAGTTTATGTTAAGTAATGGTTTTCCATTATTAAAATAAAGTAAAATTTATGAATAATTGGAGTGTGTATAATGAGAAATGAAACTGAAACAACTTAAAATAGTTGAACTAGGATAAAATTAATTCGTATAATACTCAATTGCATTTTAAACATATATAACTTACCTGAACTATTTAAAAAGTTAAAAAGTTAGCATGAACATGTAATTGAAGGCTATACAAGAGGAAACGTAAGTAATAAAAATGTCCAAACCAAATTTTTTCTTAACAAAAATATTTTAAGTAAAAGATAAATTGTATAGTGATCAATTACATTTTGGAACATTAATAAAAACATACCAGGATAAAGTTTGAATGTTAATGAGAACATGTTATTGAATAGTATATAATATAAAATGTAAGTAATAAGATGTCCAAAATGAAATTTGTTAAGGAAAGCTATAAATAAAAATTGAGTTGTTATAATGAATGTTTATACACTTAATCTATGTTATAAGAAAAGTTAAGTTAAATAAATTGAATAATAAGAAGAGAATGATATTTAAGAAAATGAATACGAACTTAAGAAACTTAATAAGTAATAAATAAATTTATATTTTGTAAACTGTACGCGATACAAAGGTAAATTACAAAGAATGGTTAAAATAGAATTATGAAGTGGAATTAACTTAAGTGAAGTCAAATGGATTAAATAAATGAAGTGAGTTAAATAACATGATTTGAAAATAATAATAATAATAATAATATTATTATTGAACTTAATTTATAAAGATACGGTGAATGTAAATAAATTATGAATGAAAGTTAATTAATTAGACGTAAGAAATTTGGAATGTACATAAGCTATATAATTTTAAATTTGAGAAAATAGGACGTAAAAACCAAAATAAGAACGTGGTTAAACATTTTGGAAAGACAAAAGAAAATATGTAATGTTGAGATTAAACTCAAGTAAATTTGTAGAATGGTTAATCAAGTGATATTGACATTAAAGGAAATATACTATGCGAATGAAATAAAATAAGCGTTCATAAATAAATTTGAATGTAAAAGAGAATAACAAATATGATTGTAAACGAATGTAAATAAATAGGGTGAACATAATGAACGTTAATAATTAAATGTAAGTTAATTGGACATAATAGAATGGAAATTAATGGAATGATAATTCATTGAATATGAATAAGTAAGCATGAAAAAAAATTTGTAACGAATGTTAATAAACTAAAAGTAAATTAATTGAATGTAAACCAATAAAATGTGGATGAAACAAACGTAAATGATTGAAAAATCAATTGAATGTAAATTTATTAAATTGGAATCAATCAAATGCGAATGCAAATGCAATGAATATTGATTGATTGAATACATATGGATTGAAACCAAATTAGTTGAATGTAAATCAATTAAAATCGAATGAATTGAATATAAATCCATTGAATGATTAACGAGATGTATAATAATAAGTGAATATTAATCAATTCAGAAGTAAATAAGGTGAATGCAAATAAATTGGATATGCATGTAAATTAATTGAAAGTGAGTTAATTAGAATGATAATAATATATGGATGTTAATAAGTAACAAAAATGTATAAAGTTAACATTCGAAATAAAATTTCTATGGTTTTGAATTAATTGTTTGTATCTGGTACTATTTATTTCGAATCTATCTTATCTTTCTGTTTGCTTATATTCTACCGCCTTGTTCCTTTTTGAGGACGAAAAGTTTTTGAGTAGGGGAAGGGTGCAATGACTTGTAAATTCAATTTTTTTAAAGTATTAATTATAATTGTTGAATAGAATGGGTTTAGAAATAAAGAATTTCAATTCTTACTGTAAATAAAAATAATAAATTTGTTAGAATATAAAACATGATCTTAGGTAAAATTCTAAACAACTAACCTTTAATGAAATAGAAGGTGGTAACGCGTATTAGAATTTAATTTAGTAACAATCATTGAATGTAATTGACAACTGTATTAGTGCATCAATCAACTGTAACAATAAATGTTACTAAAAAATGGGATAAACAATATTCTAAGTATGTTAGCATACAATAAGAAATCAATTATTTGGTAAGTAGATCTATACTCCTTGTGCAAACAGTAAATTATAGATATGAATTACTAAATTGTGACAATTGATTTATTCCTCATCCTATTGATTAATCTGCTTTGGAATTTATTTTGTAATTAATAGAATTAAATGTACCAGAAATCTTTCAAGTAAAAGGAAAGAGAAGTAATTGTAATTAATGGACGTAATAATAGAAACATATGTTTGAATTAAAATAAAAGAGGTAGTTGAGGAAACAAAAAGAAAACATATGTTTTAATTGAAAGAGAAATTTGATGTAATATAAATACATGTAAGTCGAAATAAAAGGATAAAACTTTCTTTGAATTATTTAATGAAAATAAAACGAATAGTGCGTGACCAATATTCAATTGGAAATTTAATATTGAATAAATTGGAATTAGATATTTTAATTAAGGTAAAGAGAAATAAATGGTAATTGATCCAATCAAGAATAAGCAACTAATGTTGAATTGAATAAAATGAACATTTAAATGAAGACAAACAAATGTTAATAAAATGAAGGTTCAATTTTATTAATTTTAAAATATATTATTTTTTGAATTTTGTAACAAATCGTAATTTTTGAAATTAAAAATATTAAATTTAATATGATTTTTGTAATTGAATATTGGAAGAAATTAAAATTTGTGAAGGCAATTGATAACTATTTTAATGCAAATTCAATTAATTGAAATGATTATAAACATAAAATTTAGTTATTAATTGTGAGAAAGAAATAAACTAGATGTTGTATTAATTGGTGAAATAATATGTAATTAATTGTAATTAGGTAAAATCAGTGTTGTGTAAGTGGTTATAACATTTGTTTGTAGATAATAAACTTATAATTGTGATTAAATTGAGTAAACCGTGACAATTGTTATTTGTTACCTATTTATTTAATCTGTTAAATTAAATTGGAAATCAATTGCGAAAAAATGCTATCAAATATTGCGTTAATATGAATTAAGATGATACTTGTAAAATATTAGTGTAATAGATGGTATACCAATGTTAACTATGTTTATAGAGTAGTGATTGATTTAATCAATTTATTAGGTTTTAAAATATAAATAATTAGATTTTAATTGCAGAACACCATAATTAGTGTAAGATTTAACACTGAATTGATATGTAAATTTGTTTTAAATTATTGTAAATGTTTAAGTAATAAAAAATGACAAAATTGTCAGTTATTAAATTTGAGATTAAAAGTGGATTAAATTAATTTAATTATTATTTATTTAATTAACGTGAAAATAGCCATTTTAGCTACGGTCTTGGATTTCAACGAAATCAGTTTCATTGGATCCATAATGGTGAATTATTGTAGGATTTCAACGTAGCGATCAGACTTGTTGTTTGATCGTACGGACTAGAAATGCGCAAAAATCAATTTATTGAAATCAATTTGGAATAAGCTAATTTTAAAACCTAACTTATTCATACGATGGAATTAGGACTCGAAACCTATTCCATTGAGTTTAAAAATATTAAAAACATCTATTCTGATATATGGGATGACCCGCTTTCGTTTCGGAAGCAGAATGAGCTTTTCGGGTTGTTATTGTCATTTTAGAAAAATTCGATATGTGTTCATTTTTTCTTATCAGGCCTTGTCTGCATAAATATATCCTTCTAAACCCTAGCAGCCTTTCTATTTTGAATTACAACACATACAATTCCTTCTGTCTACTTCTTCCTTCTCAATGGCAGAAACCAATTAAAAATAAGAAACCCTAAATCCCAAATCAAAATTCAATTTCCAAATCAATTTCAAAATTCAAACCTCTCAAAACCCTATCATATTATATACCATTCGAAGCTCTCGAAGAACGCAATCTAGATTTGTAGTTTGTTTTTCGATTTGGATTTCTGTGTGTCTAGAATTTGAGGATCAATTCTCGGCCGTTCATCGCGCTTTGGTCAACTTCAACGGATCGTCGATTGGAAGGTATATGGTTGTGGAGAGTGGCTAGTGGAGCACATCCGAGTGGTTCGTCTGGGGTTTTGATGGTTTGATCGACGAGAATAATTAAACTAGGGTTTGGCAAGTAGCGGCGATTGCGCTTATTGGGATTGTCGTGGCGATCGTGTGGGGGAAGGGGGATTGTGTGGTCGAAGAAGGCCTATGCGAGGTTCGCAATGATCTGACAAGCTGTAGCCTGACATGACAGGTGGAAAATGCGATTAGGGGCGGCGGAGGTCTCATGTTAGGGTTCGACTGAAGGATGTTCTGGACGAAGACTTTTGGGGTGACATGGCAGAGAACGTGTTTGGTCCGACTTCTTTTATTTCATCTGTTTTAATTTTAATTTCCAGTTGTTCTAACTTACATAACTTTTACATATGAACTTAGATTACACATGGTTTGTATCGTTAGGATCGTATCGAAATTTCGAACATTATGGATATGTTTGGTCGAAATATGAGACTATTAAATTTTGGGCCTTACTCTGGATATCAAATCCATTTAAAATCAAAGGTGAGTGTTTCAACCCACTTACAACTACTAGATTATCTTGTGTTAGTTAAATTGAATTTATGATGCAATTAGAAATTGATTGGTTGATGTTTGGTATATTTGAATTGTCATTCCAGTTAAATCTAACTTTTATTGAATATTAATGCTATTAATTCAATATTAAATTCTAAATTTCCAGTTAATACCCGTTATGGAAATCAGCCACTTGTATTGTTTGTTGATTGGTTTGAATGGTGATTGTGATGGATGTTTGATTGTTGATATTGGATGGCTAGATGTTATATTTTTATATTGTTATAATACTGCAAGTTTCCTATGGGTTGAAATGTACATACCCGAACGATCTGATAGATTAGGGAGAAATTGTTATAGGTTGAAATGATAGACTCGAGCGATTTTATGGATTTTGAATGTTAATTCGAGATTGCGGGTTGAAATGATATATACCCGTAAATTTAAATTTATTACGTATTAAAATTATATATGTCCGTATCACTTGACCATAGGGTAGAAAATTATATACGGACACCAAATGGGTTAAATTAAATGATTTTAAATCCTTAAAAATTTGAATTCAGTTAAATGATATCGTGAAATAAAATTTAACTTGTATAAGCTAAATTATTTTCGAAAATCCAAGCTTTAAATGTTGAAATTGTAATCGGTTTAATGAATTGTTTAAAGAATTAAGATGGAAATTTCAAAGTTGAGTTTTGAAGCATAAATGAAATTTACTGAAATTTAGTTATTGAAAATGTTTGAATATAACTTTGAAATCTATTTAATTTGAAGTGGTTTAAATTGATAATTCCAACATGGTTTTGAAATCTATATTGGTTAAATGGTTTAAATGAGAATCTGAATTGAAAGACCAATTTTAATTAGTTGATTTGAAAGCTGGGCATGGTCCAAATATGTTGAAGTGGAGGAAATGGCTTAATTTTGATATTAAGTTCAAATTAATTATTTTAATATAAAACGTTTAAGATTTATTATTTTAAAATCCTAATTTTAAGACTTTCAAGCTATTAAACTAATGTAAATCTATTTTCAGCTATTTTTAATCACATTAAACTATTTTAGTCTATTTTATTCTATTTAATCTATTTTAACCTATTTTAAACTAATTAATCTAATTAATCCATTTTAAATCTATGTAATCTATTTAATCTATTTTAAACCTATTCATTTTATTTTAAATCTACTTAAACTATCTTAAATCTATTTAAACTATTGTAAATCTATTTAAGCTATTTTATATCTATTTAAACTATCTTAAATGCATATAAACTATTTTAATATTTTTTTAAACTATTTAGAGTATTCTAACTATTTAAAAATTTATTTAGACTATTCTAAACTATTTAAAACTAGTTATAACTATCTAAACTATTTTATAAATTTCAAACTATGTAAAGTGGAAGTGTTTATATTTAAAATCCTTGATTTAAAAGCGTATGGTTGATGTTATAACCTAAGTTGGGATTTGAAATGATATTTTTTAGTGAAACCACATATTTGAGTGAATATGATTTCGAAAATGATATCGTTTCAAGAATATGTCATTTTGATATCAATTATGAATCGGTTTTGGAAATGTAAAAGAACCATCAGGTGGGAAATAAGCGTTTGGTTGTTAAAATGACCGAGATTAGATATTGTCATTCTCTCTGCCAATACCTAAAAGCACTTTAACAACTGTGTACATGGTGCAGATTTCAGAATGAAGTAGGATGGTTTGGCGAACGATTATGTATGAGGTATTATCGTAGCACTGACTCCCGTGAGTCAACTTGACGTGGCTAAAACAGGAGCCATGCCGGGCCAAGTGAGGTCGCACCTCCGATCGGTCACATTTCTTTAATATCATATTATGACTTTGTGATTGATTTGGTGACCACCCCTTTATTTGATTTGGGTGTGTGTACCAGGTGGGCGGTAGTAGCTGCTATGCGTTACCACTAGTCCGGATCCGCAAAATGGTAGTATCCTGCGCTGGGATTGCCTAGCGTGCCTTGTCACATGCCTTATCGCGCCCACTAGTTTGTTTTGTACCATACTCATCTTCATTTTTAATTTTTCATAGTTTATATTTTGCGTTTTCTTTTGAAACCTAAAAAAATCCCAAAAACAATTTTTCTTTTGATTTATTTTTAAAGAAACACTATAGGATAAATATATGGTTTTGGTCTATTAAATTGAAATTTTTGAAAATTTATATGTCTTGACAAAATAAAAATGAAGTTTGATTACGAATAACGATAGTTTAACTAGTGTATAGGAAGGTTCATACGTGATAATTATGAATATATCCTAATTGAAAATCTATGTTTTAAAAAGTGGTAAATTTAAAGTAAAGGATATAACATTTTTATCTTCTAAGTATATGGTGCTAAGTTGATTTTGCAAAACTCTCTCTTTCAAAAAAAAGAAAAAAAAACATTTTTGTATATGTTAATATTTTCTATTAACACCTACGGTCGATAGGTGTAACACTTTTGTGTACACACGCCATGCTCTGTACCTTTCTCACGTAAGCCTGAAAGGCAGTGCACAATTGATATATCTGGCCTCAGTTTATCTGAGCTAGGTGTACATATAATTTTTTTTTAATAACGCCTATAGTCAATAGGTGTTCACACTCGTGTGTTCACTCGCCACGCTCTATATTCCCCTCACATAAGTCCGTAAGGCTGTGCATGGGTAATATATCAGGCCTCGGTTTACCTGAGTTAGGCATATAAATATTGTGAATATCAATAAAATTTTCAAAAATACAAGAGAGAGTAAGCAATTGAAATCCTCACACTATTTTTAACTTGTTTGATTTGACTTGTTATTGAAAAGAAATGAATATACCACTTCGATAAAATTTGGTAATCAGCTAAGGATCCATTTTATAATTACACTTTGTTATCAACCAAAATAACAAGTTAAACTATAGTCTATTTGTTATGATAACTTAATTTTTGTTTGAAATTTTGATGAGTAAATGACTTAAATTTTCAAGATAATGACTGAATCCTATATTTAATGTATTTGTGTCTATTTAAAAGTATACCTTTCATTTGTAAATATTTTCAAAAACTCGCATTCATCTCTTTGGAAATAAATCTTACATTTTGTAAATATTTTCATCCTGCATTTGGATTTTGTGGGTAGTATCCGCTGAAAACCCTCACGAAACAACACTCGTCCTATTGGCGACACCCAGAGGTTTAATGGCTTATTGCGTACGCTCAATGCAATCGTATCCCTACGAAAACGGATTTATCTTTGTTTTTCTTTATTCGAGGACGAATAAAAAGATAAGCGTGGGGGTATTTGATGTGCATATAAATGTGCATATTTTTCCAAAAAAAGAAATACCACAATCGAACTACCAAAAATGTTACCACCATATTTAATCTATTTAAATTGAGTAAATGATCATATTGGGTATTTTAACCTGTTTAAACGAAAATTCAAATTATTTTCAAATTGTCACATATTCATCTTCATACAGGGGTAAAACGGACATTTTTGTGCATTTATTGAATTGTGAAAATTTACTTGGAATTTTCTATGTTGTTTTTTAGGAAATTTGATGAATTTTACAAGTGATTTTATGATGAAATATGCACGCACAAAGAAGATACAAAAGAATGATGATGGAAATAATTCAAAGTGAAGAATATGGAGGACCCCACCCACTTACCTTGATTTTCAATTAGAGGCTAATGCACATGCTTATGGAGTCTATGGCTTCATGTCCACTTAAATGATGGTTAGTAGAAGCTAATGATTACTTGGCCTCCACACTTTCTCAAGGGTATTTTGGTCATTCTCCAAAAATATGAATTAGGGTTTAACACATGTATATATAACCCTTATGTTTCATGTAACCCTCCTCTTCCTTTGTCTCTTCTTTAGTCTCTCTTTTAGGCTCTCTTCACCTTAGTCTCTCCTCTTTCTTAGTCTCTCTTAGTTTAGTTTAGGCTCAAAATAAAAAGACAAACTCACTTTCTCTTTTCATGGCTACTTGGCCATTTTTATTTCATGTATTTTTCCTTTCTTTTATGCAATGTTAATTAGTGTTTTGTTTTACTTACATGCTTTCTTTCCTTCATGCTAATAGTGTAGATTTTGTTTTCATGCAAAGTAGATTAGTTTTAATTCTTATTAATTAGCTTCTCTTTTCGTTAGCTTTCATTTTTCTTTCTTTTTGCTTTCATGTTGCTAGCTACATTTGTTAATCAAATGACAAATATGAGAGGCTAAACCCCTTCAATTTAGGGGCAATGAAGCTCTCTAATTGTGTAGCTTCAACTATTTGTTAATTCATGCTCTCTTTTTATACTTAATAATGATCAATGAAGTGTTTTATTTGATGTTCTTGCTTTGAATTTGATAGCCTATATTGTTGATACCAAATAGGCTATGCTTAATCAATCACTAACACAAATGCCTCTTCATCAAAATATGATTATGGCATAAGAAAGTGATTTGAAATTCAAATTTGACGGTCTATATTTCTAGTCAATAGTTAATAGGCCATACTTAAAATAGATTTCATTTTCATTTTCATTGTCAAGTTTCATAAAAGTTAGTAAGTGGTTTAAGGGGTGTGTTATAGTTTGATGGCTTATGTTGGCTAATCAATAGCACAAATATGTCATACTTATGATAAACACATCAATTAAAACACTAATAACCATAAAAGAGAGATCATGATTTTACATGTGTCGAACTACATTGTAAGGGTCCCATTTTTCGACGCCCGAAAGTCGACATCGATACGTCCACTGTATCTAATGCCGCACAGTCGAATGCCGAAAAACCGAACCATTAGGGTTTAAGAAGAAGAGGTTGAAGAAGAAGATAGAAGAAGAAGAAGAAACAATAAACAAAATCTCACATATCGCAGCGGAACAAATATAATAGATAAATGAATATCTTTAAAACAAAGAACTATATCAGTTACTACATTACATCATATTACATTATCAGAGTGTTACAACAACAAACAGCAGAAAAGAACACATACTAGTGTTACGCTTCGCCATCCAGCTTGCTCCTGATCTCCACAGCATCTCTTTTTCGACTTCGCTCCCGAATAACTGCTAACCTGACTCCAGGCTGCCCGTGTGGAAAATTATGGGCACCCAGAGTTTAGAAAGGGAACAATAAACTCCAGGTCAGTTGTGGGACTGGTGTGAGATCTTAAAAACAGTAATTTTCACAAAGGAAGGAAAAGAAATTCGCTATGCTTTTAGAAAATGAAACTACCATAAGGCCTTCCGGCACACACACAATGCAATCGCACACTTGGGGGAGATTTCTTCTTATGATAGTCAAACATGCTTGATACGCAAAATCCTTTTTTATATTATCATTAGTGCATAGTGTGGAAAACATTTCGAAAGTATAATATTAATCTTAGCCAGCATAGGTACCATTATATTATGCTTGCTATAGCTACCTCCTGAGGAGGCAGGTTATATTATTGCAATCGTAAATGGCTCGTATTTTTTCTTTGGATTTCCAATAAATTATCAGGATAAGGAACTTCTTACTGACACATGGGTATGCCTTTGGAGGGACGTCCCGAGAACCTACCCGGATCTCTGTCAACACAAGGCCGGTTACCCCCTTCCCAGGAAGTAAAGCCTAAGATATGCCACCCCTGGTCGTTTGCGACCTTTATTCGAGGATTCTCTACACCAACAACCACAAAGAAAAGTATTTGCAGTAACCACACATGTTAAATATCAGGGCTCCATACCTGACACCACCTTTTTCCAGAAGGAATGGGCATACCCTAGGGGAGCTACCCCTGAAACCTTGCCGCACCTTTCCTGTTTCGACCATTACCGGTTTGTGAGGCTCGATGAGGTCTCGTCCACAAAGCTACATTTTTTACAAAGTCATGCTTTGATCAACAAATGATCAGCAACACTTCGTATGCCACATTACCAAATTGGGAATGTATCACTAGTAACCATCAACTACATAACCTCTGAGCTCGTACGTCTCAGAGAAGGGTGTTAAGCTAAGAGAATAAATTCTCCGCCACCAAAAAAATGTATTTGATAGAAACCAGCTTTACATCTCAAAGTGTAACATCAGACACACATCCATACAAGTCCGTTCCGGGATCGAACGGAACCTAAGGCACTTCAAAGAAGCCCTTGCACATCCGGATATTCACTAATCACGTCCGGAATCCCCATCACAAAGTGTGATCAAATCTCTATACCGAAGAAACTCGGTGCAGAGATATTCGACAGGTAATTCTTTCGTTTTCGAGAATACCCGGTCTTCAACACCGTCTTCAAATGCAATCCCATTTCGTCGTATCATTATTCGGAATGGGTTTTATGACACAAGGTCCTCTCTCGGCTAATCCGAATAATGAGCGCTTATTTTTAAAAATAAGTGTTCAATCAGACTTCAAACAAATCACAACAATTTTCACTTTGATCTTTTAAACAAAAGATCTATCATAATCACAAAGGTTTGATGTGGTTTTTGGATATCCACTTGGAATCCGAACCTCGGTCGCATCAAAATTCAAATGCCATTTAAAAAGGCCAATATTGATAGTCGGTTATTTAACTATCAATAAATATTCACAACAATCACCGGATTTAAATAAATTTCCCAATTATTATTTTCAAAATAACTTCACAAGATATATATTTTTAACACTTCAGCCATTTAAAAACAAATATCAAATTCACTTTTCCTAACACGGAATACATTTCCAAACATTTATTTATTTCCACTGAAAATCTGTCGAGTTCAAATATTTTAAAATAATTTAAATTACTTTTCTAAACTTATATACTTGGAACATTCAGAATAAAAAATATTTTAAAAAACTTTATCTAAAACATTAGCTGTGGAGATATTATATTAAAATATCATATAAAATTCAAGTCCAAACTAATTTTTAAAATAAATTTAATAGATCGGATATAACTATTTAAATATTCAATTTCTAAAACCAATATCAATTACATCTTTAATCATGCAACGACCCGATTTTTCGACTTCCGAAAGTCGACATTAATACATCCACTGTTTCAACTGCTGAACCATCGAACGTTGGAAAACCGAACCATTAGGGTTTAAGAAGAAGAGGTAGAAGAAGGAAAGAAAACAACAACAGAATCTCACATATCGCAACGGAACAAATATAATTGATAAATAAATATCTTTAAACAGAATCACTATATCAGTTATTACATTACATCATATTACATTATCAGAGTGTACGACAACAAACGGCGGAAAGAAATATTACATATATAAGTGATATGCCTCACCATCTATCTCCAACTCCTGATCTCCACAGCAACTTCTTGACTTTGCTCCCGAATAACTGCTAACCTGACTCTGGGCTGCCCGTGCGGAAAATTGTGGGCACCCAGAGTTTAGAAAGGGAAGAATAAACTCCAAGTCAGTCGTGGGACTGGTGTGAGATCTTAAAAATAGTTATTTTCACAAAGAAAATAAAAAGAAATCCGCTATGCTTTTGGAAAATGAAACTACCATAAGGCGTCACGGCACACACAATGCAATCGCATACTTGGAGGAGATTTCTCCTTATGATAGTCAGATATGCTTGATATGCAAAATCCTTTGACATTATTATTATTATTAGTGCATAGTGCAGAAATCATTTTGAAAGTATAATATTAATCTTAGCCAGCATAGGTACCATTATATTATGCCTGCTATAGCTACCATTTTAAATGGCAGGTTCTAGAACTAAAACCGTACAAGGCGCGTATTGTTTCTTTGGATTTCCAACAAATGGTCGGGCTAAGGAACTTCCTACTGCCACATGGGTACGCCTCTGGAGGGACGTCCCGAGAACCTACCCGGATCTCTGCCAACACAAGGCCGGGTTACCTCTGTAACTAGGTAACTACTACTCGAGTATGCCATCCCCTGGTCATTTGGGACCTTTATCCGAGGATCCTCTACACCAACAACCATAAAGAAAAGTATTTGCAGTAACCACATAGGTTAAATATCAGGGCTCCATACCTGACACCACCCTTTTTCAGAAGGAAATGGCATAACCTAAAGGGCGCGACCCTCATAACCTTGCCGCATCTTTCCTGTTTTGACCATTTTCGGGGTGTGAGGTCCGGTGAGGTCTCGTCCACAAAGCTACACTTTTCACAAAGTCATGCTTTGATCAACAAATGATCAGCAGCACTTCGTGTGCCACATTACCAAATTGGGAATGTATAACTAGTAACCATCAAGTACATAACCTCTGAGCTCGTACGTCTCAGAGAAGGGTCTTAAGCTAAGAGAATAAATTCTCCGCCACCAACAGAAATGTATTCGATAGAAACTAGCTTTACATCTCAAAGTGTAACGCCAGCCACACATCCATACAAGTCCATTTCGGGATCGAACGGAACCGAAGGCACTTCCAAAGAAGCCCTTGCAAATCCGGATATTCACAAATCACGTCCGGAATCCCCATCACAAAGGGTGATAAAATCTCTATACTGGAGCAACCCGGTGCAGAGATATTCGACAGGTAATCCTTTCATTTTCGAAAATACCCGGTCTTCAACACCGTCTTCAAATGTAATCCCATTTCGTCGTATCGTTATTCGGAATGAGTTTTATGACATAAAGTCCTCTCCCGACTAATCCAATAACGAGCGCTTATTTTTAAAAATAAGTGTTCATTCAGATTTCAAACAAATCACAACAATTTTTCACTTCGATCTTTTAAATAAAAGATCTATCACAATCACACAGGTTCGATGTGGTTTTCGGATCTCCATTTGGAATCCGACCCTCGGTCGCATCGAAATTCAAATGCCATTTAAAAGAAAATATTGATAGTCAGTTATTTAACTATCAACAAATATTCATAACAAACACCAAGATTTAAATTATTTTCCAAATTATTTATTTTCAAAGTATCTTTGCAAGATATGAATTTTTAACACTTCATCTATTTGAAAACAAATTTCAAACCGCTTTACGCCTTTCAATCCTTTGAAAACAAATTTCAAATCACCATCCTCACTTGGAATAAATTTCCAAATATTTATTTGATTCCATTGAAAATTTGCCGAGTTAAAATACTCTAAAACAATTTAAATTACTTATCCAACATATATACTAGGAAATATTTAAAACAAAACTGTTTTAAAACACTTACTTAAATATTAGTTATGAAAATACTATATAGAAATCTCGTATAAAAATTCAAGTCCAAACTAGTTTTGAAATAAAATAGTAGATAGGATTTAACTATTTAAATATCCAATTTCTAAAACAAATATCAATTTAGCATTTAAAATAATCCCTTCTATAATTAAATAAATAAATCTTTATTTTGTAGGTTTAAGACAATCCCAAAAATAATCTTTCCGACAATATTCTTCAAAAAAAATTCCTAGAACTTTTGATTTATACTTCAAAAACTACTTAAAAATATATTCGGCTTTCCAGGGAAGAATTCTCTTTCCATTTATATCAATTAATAAATATTCTCGATTTATTTTAATTTACATACCAAATCTGTAAATTCCTTTATAAATTCCCATTGTGAATTTAAACTTCTAAATATCCATTAATATACGATTTTCAAATCGATTTCTAAATATTCATTTTCAGCACCGAATTAAATCCTGAATAGATTTCCAAATTTATTTACAAATACAAAATCAATTTCAAAAATTGATTTCTAAATTTATTTCAACACTAAATTTTATTATCTTTTGAATCAAATTCCTTCTTTTAATTTTATTCAATTTTCTAAAATTAATTTACTATAATTTTCTACTAGATTTCAAAAATCAAATCAATTTTTATTTATTTCTGGTATCTTGCGATACCAAAAATATATTCGGCTAAATTATAGCCTTCAACAGTTTCAATCACAAATAGTTGCACACAGATCCTAAATAATCAACATACAATATTGAAATAAATTCAATTATTGGGGAATCCAGTTGGATCCCTCCAACCTGTTTTCCCTGCATCCACAGACATATATTCATTAAATTAAAATTGTAACCGAAGAGTAAAAATAAATATCAAAATTACTTAATACCTTACTCAAGCGACAAATACTGAAGGCTTGACGACCTTGGCCACAAACGATGGTTGTTCCCTCCTCCTCGTGGCGTCAAAGACCACGACGACTTCCTTCATGTACCAACAGACCCTACATCCTCTCGCGGTCGACGCTGGCTAGCCCGCGAAACCCATCTTCACGAATAAATGACCTGCCAATTCGAACATGGCCCCAAGCCCGAGCTCGATCGCAACTCGAGTTAACTGGATGAAGCTCGCCCTCACTAAATCTTGATTCTGTTGAACGAGGTGATCCTCCCCATGTCCAACTTCGTGCGCGACCTTGCTTTCATTCGAATTGGATTCATACGCTTTTTTTTTTCGATTTTTCTGATTTGGGGAAACTTTTGATTTTGCCAGGAAAACGAAAATGAAGGGGGGAAGCGACCATCGATTTTATTTATTTCAACGAGAAGAAGATTTTTTTTCGATCGGCCATTTGATTTTGTTTTGAAACTTCATATTATCTTCGTTTGAACGAACTCATGTCTTGCTATCTTTTAAGAGAAGAAAGAAGAAGCGTATAGGAGAAGACAATGGAATCATGTACAATTTATCTTGTGCAACTTTATTATATTTAAATTCAAATCATCACAATCACGCAACTCAAAATCTCGACATCCTATCGAGGCGTGCCGCCAAGCGTTCATAATGTTATACACCTATTCCGAACACAATGGAAAAGGTTTCGAGTCCAAATTTGATCGTATAGAGAAGATAGCTTTTTAGACCAGTTAAAATATCGAATTTTAAATTTAAATTCAGCGCATTTGCTTATCGTACGGCCAAATGACAATTTTGAATGCTACAAAAATTGAAATCCGATAATAATACAATATTACGGATCCAATGGAACTAGTTTCATTGAATTCCGAGACTATGCCTCGGAAGGCTATTTTTAAATATCAATTTAAACGATAAAATTTCAAAACTGAACAAACCGTTTCCAAATTAAATTCTGAAGCTTCCATTATCTTCAGTATTATGAATATAAATTTTCTAAGCCATCAAATTATTTTTAACAGGCTTAAAACCAAAGATTCAAATTTTTATCCAACTTCAATAAATTAAATTCAATAATTTAATTGCCAATCAAACAATAATATTTGAAATTCAAGTTAAACTAACCTCCAAATCTTTAAAATCAATTAAATATTCTATTTCAAATGTTAAAAATTTCTGGATCGTCACATCCTTCCCCCTTAAAAAAGAATTTCATCCCGAAATTACTAGTTAGGAAGAATGATCCTCACCCGTTTAATATTTTCCAAACCAAATGGTTTTATCAACTTTCTAAAACAAATCTTTTTATCAAAGATCCATTATCATTTCAACTAGCTTTCCAACTTCAATTATAAGTTCCAAACAACATTGTTTTCTTTAACCATTCAAATTACATTAAATTCAAATGTTAAACTTTCAAAAATTTTCTCAATTTTTTTTTCTAACTCCCTAAATTTTCGAAAAATTTCACCAGCATCTCCTTTGCTCGACTAGCTTGGTACGACTACAAAAATGGCACCACGGCCCCCAGATTCAAAAAGAAAACAAAAAGCCAAGTGGCTAGACAAGAAAATCACCAAATTTCATACTGAAATTTAAATACATACCTTTTTTTTGTCGAGCAATTCAAATTTATCTTCAGAAATCAAAATCCAATTCTTTTTCCTTTATAATACCTGTAAGTTATTAAGCAACAATATCCAATTTAACCATATCCAACTGCAAATTTAAAAATCATTTTATACATTTCCTTACAGAGGTTTCATATCTACTTCTATTCAAATTAGTTTTCCCATTACCATATGAATTCAATTTATTTTCAACCCCGAATATTGAATTTTATCTTTCAATTATAACTGATTCATATTATTATTTTAAATTAGTTTCATTCACTAATTTACTTCAATTTCCAATTTGAAATTGTTTATCGCTAACAATTTTTTTTTCTATCTCCCAAAATTTTCGGAAAATTTTGGCAGAGTCCCCTTTGTACGGAGGAGCTTTTGCAATTCGACAAAATATATAAATATTTATACATCGACCCACCCGGTTGGAAAAACAAAAACAGTTCATATTTCCTATTTTTATTGCGTAGACGTACCTTATTTAGCATTTTTAGGCAAAGCGGTTTATTATTAGCATTTTAGCATGACCAAATCCAGCCAAACGGCCCCTTTGTACTTGTACTTACTCAATTTAAACACGTAAGTGACATATATAGGAAATTCATTTACATTTCACTTATTTTTAACAATAAACACATAATTTTCATAAGCAATGCACTCAAAATAATTCCCATAAGCAATTTATAAGGTTTCAATACAAATTTAATTGCTTACAACCATATTCCATACCATTTCTATTCAATTCAAATGATTTACAATTCACTTTCTTTCATTCAATTCAGTTTTTTAAACGAAACGAACTCATATCCATTTCAATTGATCCAAAAATCAATTTTATTGGCTTTCATTAACTCATAGGATTTTATGCAATCTCGTTTGCGTCAAATGACAACCATTTCTATGCAAATTCGACGATATGCACTAAATAGAATATCCAATCTAGTTTATAACTAATTTAAATTAATACAAAATCAATTTACTCTTTATTCTATTTCATTTTGCATTCCATTAATCAAATAAGTTCCATTCCCAACCATTCCATAAAAATTGACAACAACCATTTCACAATTTTACTTAAGTCGAGCTTTCATCCAATATTTACTTAAGTTATTTATTTTCTTCAAGTTATTTCAATTCAAAACTCAAATTTATTTTTCCTTGTAACACTTCCAAATTTAAATCCTTGATTTGATTTTTATTTATCAAATCCATTCCATCGTCTAATTTAATTAAATTAGTTTTATTCACTTATCCATTTTAAATTTCAAATTTCCATTCTTAATTCATCTCGAATTTATTTTATCAATAACAAGGAAATTTTCAATTTATTTCTACTTACTTGAATTTATCTGCAAATTCAACTCACAATTCAAGTTTTAATTTAACTAATTCAACTTTCCTATTTCATGAATTAATTAATTATCATATTAGTTTGCTTGGATTCAATCCGTTTTATTTTTCCAAGGTTTGGATTTTTATTCAACTTGATCCAAGTCAAATCTCATTCCATCTTTTTTTCAATCCAATTCATTTACTTCCAAATGTTAACTCATTTGTTCATTCAAAAATTTATTCCACACTTACTTTTATTTATCCCTTTTCAATTTGAATCTTATTCCAATCAAATTTCAAATTTTTTTATGAGTTATCAACTTATTTAGATATCATAACATTTTAAAATTTTCCATTAATGAATTTTCTTCCAAATTATAAATCACATTTACAATTGACATTTACAAATCCCATTTGGATTTTTATTTTCTTAGCTTTTGGTTTTGATTTCAATTTCTCATACAACGATGATAATAATTTAATATTTTCGCCTCCTAACAACCAAGCAACCATACACCATAAAATTTACAGAAATCATTTTTTTATATACAAAAATAGTTTTGGGTAAAATTATTTCATTTACCCTATTTTAAAATAATACTGTGTCGGTTTATCTTGTTTAAGAGTTTAGAAATCCCTATCGATACAGTTGGCCAAACTGCACGGACCAGAATTTATAAACAATCAACCAATAAGTCAACACAATTCAAAACAATTTTATATTCACAAACAAATACGTGCTCATATCTATTATTACACTCAAACTCATTCTAGAGTTCTACTGACTCTCTCTCTAATGAGTAACACCCAATAGAGCCAGGGTTGTCGCTTAACCAAATGCTCTGATACCACTCTGTAACGACCCGATTTTTCGACTTTCGAAAGTCGACATTAATAAGTCCACTGTATCAACTGCCGAACCATTGAACGCCGGAAAACCGAACCATTAGGGTTTGAGAAGAAGAGGTAGAAGAAGAAGGAAAGAAAACAACAACAGAATCTCACATATCGCAGCGGAACAAATATAATAGATAAATAAATATCTTTAAACATAATCACTATATCAGTTATTACATTACATCACATTACATTATCAGAGTGTACGACAACAAACAACGGAAAGAAATATTACATATATAAGTGATACGCCTCGCCATCTAGCTCCAACTCCTGATCGCCACAGTAACTTCTTGACTTTGCTCCTGAATAACTGCTAACCTGACTCTTGGTTGCCCGTGTGGAATATTGTGGGCACCTAGAGTTTAGAAAGGGAAAAATAAACTCCAGGTCAGTCTTGGGACTGGTGTGAGATCTTAAAAACAGTTATTTTCAAAAAGAAAATAAAAAGTAATCCGTTATGCTTTTGGAAAATGAAACTACCACAAGGCCTTCTGGCACACACACAATGCAATCGCACACTTGGGGGAGATTTCTCCTTATGATAGTCAAATATGCTTGATACGCAAAATCCTTTGACATTATTATTATTAGTGCACAGTGCAGAAAACATTTCGAAAGTATAATATTAACCTTAGCCAGCATAGGTACCATTACATTATGCTTGCTATAGCTACCATTTTAAATGGCAGGCTCTACAACTAAAACCGTAAAAGGCGCATATTGTTTCTTTGGATTTCCAACAAATGGTCAGGCTAAGGAACTTCCTACTACCACATGGGTACGCCTCTGGAGGGATGTCCCGAGAACCAACCTGGATCTCTGCCAACACAAGGCCGGGTTACCTCTGTAACTAGGTAACTACTACTCGAGTATGCCATCCCCCGATCCTTTGGGACCTTTATCCGAGGATCCTCTACACCAACAACCACAAAGAAAAGTATTTGCAGTAACCATAAAGGTTAAATATCAGGGCTCCATACCTGACACCACCCTTTTCCAGAAGGAAATGACATACCCTAAAGGGCGCGACCCTCATAACCTTGCCGCATCTTTCCTGTTTTGACCATTTTCGGGGTGTGAGGTCCGATGAGGTCTCGTCCACAAAGCTACACTTTTCACAAAGTCATGCTTTGATCAAAAAATGACCAGCAGCACTTCGTGTACCACATTACCAAATTGGAGATGTATCACTAGTAACCATCAACTACATAACCTCTGAGCTCGTACGTCTCGGAGAAGGTGTTAAGCTAAGAGAATAAATTTTCCGCCACCAACAGAAATGTATTCGATAGAAACTATCTTTACATATCAAAGTGTAACGCCAGCCACACATCCATACAAGTCCGTTCCGGGATCGAACGGAACCGAAGGCACTTCCAAAGAAGCCCTTGAAAATCCGGATATTCACAAATCACGTCCGGAATCCCCATCACAAAGGGTGATAAAATCTCTATACCGGAGCAACCCGGTGCAGAGACATTCGACAGGTAATCCTTTCATTTTCGAAAATACCTGGTCTTCAACACCGTCTTCAAATGTAATCCCATTTCGTCGTATCGTTATTCGGAATGGGTTTTATGACACAAAGTCCTCTCCCGGCTAATCCGAATAACGAGCGCTTATTTTTAAAAATAAGTGTTCATTCAGATTTCAAACAAATCACAACAAATTTTCACTTCGAATGTTTAAACAAAAGATCTATCACAATCACACAGGTTCGATGTGGTTTTCGGATATCCACTTGGAATCCGACCCTCGGTCGCATCGAAATTCAAATGCTATTTAAAGGCAAATATTGATAGTCGGTTATTTAACTATCAACAAATATTCACAACAAACACCAAGATCTAAATTATTTTCCAGATTATTTATTTTCAAAGTATCTTTGCAAGATATAAATTTTTAACACTTCATCTATTTGAAAACAAATTTCAAACCGCTTTACGCCTTTCAATCCTTTGAAAACAAATTTCAAATCACCATCCTCACTTGGAATAAATTTCCAAATATTTATTTGATTCCATTGAAAATTTGCCGAGTTAAAATACTTTAAAACAATTTAAATTACTTATCCAACATATATACTTGGAAATATTTAAAACGAAACTATTTTAAAACACTTACTTACATATTAGTTATCAAAATACTATATAGAAATCTCGTATAAAAATTCAAGTCCAAACTAGTTTTAAAATAAAATAGTAGATAGGATATAACTATTTAAATATCCAATTTCTAAAACAAATATCAATTTAGCTTTTGAAATAATCCCTTCTATAATTAATTAAATAAATCTTTATTTTGTAGGTTTAAGACAATCCCAAAAATAATATCTCCGACAATATTCTTCCAAAACAATTCCTAGAACTTTTGATTTATACTTCAAAAACTACTTAAAAATATATTCAGCTTTCCAGGGAAGAATTCTCTTTCCGTTTATATCAATTAATAAATCTTCTCGATTTATTTTAATTTACATACCAAATCTGTAAATTCCTTTATAAATTCCCATTGTGAATTTAAACTTCTAAATATCCATTGATATACGATTTTCAAATCGATTTCTAAATATACATTTTCAGCGTCGAATTAAATCCTGAATTGATTTCTAAATTTATTTACAAATACGAAATCAATTTCAAAAATTGATTTCTAAATTTATTTAAACACTAAATTTTATTATCTTTTGAAATAATTTCCTTCTTTTAAATTTATTCAATTTTCTAAAATTAATTTACTATAAATTTCTACTAGATTTCAAAAATCAAATCAAATTTTATTTATTTCTGGTATCTTGCGATACCAAAAATATATCCGGCTATATTATAGCCTTCAACAGTTTCAATCAAAAATAGTTGCACATAGATCCTAAATAATCAACATACAATATGAAACAAATTCAGTTATTTGAGGAATCCAGTTGGATCCCTCCAACCTGTTTTCCCTGCATACACAGACGTTAGCCCAACAATTAAATACCAATTCCACTTCGAGGTGGAATATCGCGGTATATGGGATTTTATATGATATCACCCGCTATTATGCGGCGCATAGGGTCTATTTCAAACAAATGATAACAACCATCATACAAGCACACAATCAATACAAACAACAATTTTAAATTTAACTATTTAAAATCAAACTGGAAATTCCAATTTAAACTTGAGTGAGAAGATCTCACCTTTTATTTTATTGTTTGCAATCCATTCCAGACCAGCTTGTTTCTTTCCAGATTTTGACCTTGAATAAACATTTATATGGTTTATTAATCTTTGAATTAATCAGCAATTGATTACCATTTTAATAACTTAATTAACTAACCATTTAATTTAAACCGATTTTCCCTTGATAATTTTAGCAACTAAAATAATTTAATAAGTTAATTTGAATGAGTTAATCACCATAATACACTATTTTTATAATATAATCTATAAAAACCGAAAGTCCAATTTTTAATATAACTATTAAAATCAAATTTTTTTAAAATTCCTGTTTTAACCCTATATAGTTTCCAGTAAATAAATTTTCTGGTTTTAACTTACACATTAAATTCAAATAAATAAAATTCTTGTAGCCCAAATGAAAGTACATATTAATTTTAAACAGAATTGTTTTGAATAACTTATTGTAGAATTTTCTTCTTTCTGCTTCTGTGTATATATATATACATATATATTTTTCTTTTCTCTTTTTTTAAAAAAAAACATAAAACTGCAGCCATCCTTTACTGAATAGATTAGCTTCCCCTTCCTGAATGTATATATATCTCTGTCTACAAAACGGTTTTCTATATTAAACCTTATATATATATTTAATTTCTTTTATCTACACATATATTCATTAAATCAAAATTGTAACCGAAGAGTAAAAATAAATATCAAAATTGCTTAATACCTTACTCAAGCGACAAATATTGAAGGCTTGATGACCTTGGCCACAAACGATGGTCGTTCCCTCCTTCCCGTGGCGTCAAAGACCACGACGACTTCCCTCGAGTACCAACAGACCCCACATCCTCTCGCGGTCGACGCTAGCTAGCCCGCGAAACCCATCTTCACGAATAAATGACCTGCTGATTCGAACATGGCCCCAAGCCCAAGCTCGATCGCAACTCGAGTTAATTGGATGAAGCTCGCCCTCACCAAATCTTGATTCTGTTGAACGAGGTGATCCTCCCTATGTCCAGCTTCGTGCGCGATCTTGCTTTCATTCGAATTGGATTCGTACGCTTTTTTTTTTAATTTTTCTGATTAAGGGAAACTTTTGATTTTGCCTGGAAAACGAAACTGAAGGGAGGGAAGCGGCCATTGATTTTTTCATTTGAATGAGAAGAATATTTCTTTTTTTTCGATCGGCCATTTGATTTCGTTTTGAAGCTTCATATTATCTTCGTTTGAACGAACTCGTGTCTTGCTGTCTTTTAAGAGAAGAATGAAGAAGCATATAGGAGAAGACAATGGAAACGCGTACAATTTGTCTTGTGCAACCTTATTATATTTAAATTTGAAATTTAAATTCAAATCATCACAACCACGCCACTCAAAATCTCGACATCCTATCGAGGCATGCCGCCAAGCGTTCATAATGTTATACACCTGTTCCGAACACAATGGAAAAGGTTTCGAGTTCAAATTTGATCGTATGGAGAAGATAGCTTTTTAGACCAGTTAAAATATCGAATTTTAAATTTAAATTCAGCGTGTTTGCTTATCGTACGGCCAAATGATAATTCCGATTGCTACAAAAATTGAAATCCAATAATAATACAATATTACGGATCCAATGGAACTAGTTTCGTTGAATTCCGAGACTGTGCCTCGAAAGGCTATTTTTAAATGTCAATTTAAACGAAAAAATTTCAAAACTGAACAATCGTTTCCAAATTCTATTCCGAGGCTTCCATTATCTTCAGTATTATGAATATAAATTTCCTAAGCCATCAAATTATTTTTAACAGGCTTAAAGCTGAAGATTCAAATTTTTATCCAACTTAAATAAACTAAATTCAATAATTTAATTGCCAATCAAACAATAATATTTGAAATTCAAGTTAAACTAACCTCGAAATATTTGAAATCAATTAAATATTCTATTTCAAATGTTAAAAATTTCCGGGTCGTCATAAATCATTACTTCCATAATTAATTAAATAAATCTTTACTTTAAAGATTTACAACATTACTTAAGAAACTAATTTCTCCAAAATATTCTTTTAAAACCAACTCTAGAACATTTAATTTAAATTTCAAAAGCTAATTTACAAACATACTCGGCTTTCCAGGGAAAATACACCTTCCATTCTAAAATGGTTCATTCAAATCAATTTATAAATCCTTATGGATGTACTTTAAATTTACGTTCCAAATCCGTAAATTCCTTTCCATACTCTCAAAAATAAAACAATATTTATTTTTATAACAAATTTCCCTTTCCTTTATAAAATTCCTATTGTAAATTTAAACTTCTAAATATCCATTGATATACAATTTTCAAATCGATTTCTAAATATTCATTTTCAGCACCGAATTAAATTCTAAATTGATTTCCAAATTCATTTACAAATACCAAATCAATTTCCAAAATCAATTTCTAAATTTATTTCAACACCAAATTTATTCTCTTTTGAAACAAATTCCTTCTTTTAAATCTATTCAATTTTCTAAGATAAATTTACTATAAATTTTTCTACTAAATTTCAAAAATCAAATTTTATTTATTTATTGTATCCTACGTTACCAAAAATATATTGGCTAAATTATAGCCTTCAACAGTTTCAATCACAAATATTCACACACAGATTATAAATAATCAACGAACAATATTGAAATAAATTCAAATATTTGAGAAATCCATTTGGATCCCTCCAACCTGTTTTTCCTGCATCCACAGACGTTAGCAGAACAATTAAATACCAATTCCACTTCGAGGTGGAATATCGCGGTATATGGGGTTTATAAAATATCATCTGCTATTATGCGGCGCAATACGGTCTCATCCGCTATATAATGTGGGAAATCAACAACTCCTATATATATACTATATACTACTATATATGTATATATAATATCATCCAGTGAATAATTATTATAAATCAATCATCCAAGCACACAATCAATCAATTTTAAATCTAACTATTTAAAATCAAACTATTTAAAATCAAACTGGAAATTTCAATTTGAACTTGAGTGAGAAGATCTCACCTTTGCCCCTTTATTTTGCAATCCATTTCCAATCCAGTTTGTTTTCTTCACGATTTGACCTTGTATAAATAATTTATATAATTTATTAATATTTGAAATAAATCGAACAATTAATTCTTCCATTTACTAAATTTAATCACTAATGATTCAATTTAGCTTAGTGATAAATTTTAAACGTGTATATATAATAATTTTTTCCTTTTCAAACCAATTTTCTTTTATTAATTAATATATTTATTTTCTTTCAAACCTAAGAAGGATAGAAATTTCTTTACTATAAAAACCCTTTTATTTTTTTATATTAAAACAGAATTCCTTTATGTTACTGTAAATCTTCCCAATATATGAACACAGATAAATTTCCAGTTTGTATATATAATTAAATAAAATTAAATTAAATTAAAACCAAAAAAACAGATACCTCACTGACTCTCGAACCCAGGCCCATGACCACCTCGCGTTACTGCCGGAATTGCCTCCACGAACTCCTCGCGAGTCTTGCTCAACGATCGCGTCTGCCCACTTCGCCATTCCCCCTGCTTTTCGAGTTCATTCGACGATCGCTGCTGAACCCCTAACCTTCACGAGCTCACTAATCGCATGCCGACTCCCTTCGCGAATACCGCGCGCGCCGCCATCGAGCTTGCCAATACCCGCCCTGCCTCAATGCCCTCTCGATCTCGCCGTACTCCATCGCTCTTCGATCGAGCTTCATGAATAATTAATTTCGTGAATATTTGGGATGCAAATCGAATTCCACAGCCACCCTTTGACGCCGCCTCGATGATTGAACGAGACGAATTTATCCCCATTGTCTTCGATTTCGTCGAGCATTCACAAGAACGTGGTTTGATTTTTTTTCGAACTAAAGAAAAAAGGGTCTCGGCTTTTAAAAAAAAGGATGGGATGTTGGCGTATGGAGGAAGGCTGTAGTGATTTTCTAATTAATTTTTTTTATAATTTTATATTAAGAATATCTCGTATACCCTAACTCAAAATCCCAAACTCCTATCGGGGATTGCCGGCAGGCGTTTATAAGGTTTTATCTGCACTCCGAACACAATGGAACATGTTTCGAAGGCTAATTCAATCATATACGCAAGTTATGAAAGTAAACGATCAATTTTAGATTAAATCGATCAAAATAGTTTCTATGCGTTTTGAGCTGTCAGGGTCAAACGACAACTCCGATTGCTATGAAAATTGAAATTCGATAATAATACATTATTACGGATCCAATGGAACTAGTTTCGTCGAATTCCGAGACTGTGCCTCGAAAGGTTATTTTTAAATATCGATTTAAACCATATAATTTTAAAACTGAACAAAATATTTCCAAATTCAATTCTGAAGCTTCCATTACTTTCAGTATTATCAATATAAATTTTCGAAGCCTTTAAATTATTTTTAGTCGGTTTAAAATTTCAGATTCAAATTTTTACCCAAGCTTTAATAGTTAAATTAAATAATTTAATTGCCAATTCATAGTTACAATTAAAATTCAAGTTAAACTAGCTTCTAAATATTTAAAATTAATTAAATATTTCATTTTCAAATGTTCAAAAATTCTGGGTCATCACATCCTTCCCCCTTAAAAGAATTTCGTCCCGAAATTACTAGTTAAGAAGAATGATCCTTAACCCATTTATTATTTTTCCCAGTCCAAATAGTTTCATCATCTTACCAAAACAAATCTTTTTATTTAAGACCATCATTAATTCAGTTAACTTTCCAACTTCAATTATAAGTTTCAAACACGTTATTTTCTCAATAATTCAAATTTAAATTTAAATTCAAAATTTAAACTTTCAAAATTTTCTCAAATTTTTTCTAGCTCCCTAAATTTTCGAAAAAATTCGCCAGCGTCTCCTTTGCACGGCTAGCTCGGTACGACTACAAAATGGCACTACAGGCCCTCAGATTCAAAAAGAAAACGAAAAGCCAAGTGGCTGGACAAGAAAATCATCAAATTCCATACTGAAATTTAAATACGTACCTTTTTGTCGAGCAATTCAAAATCCCAATTCCAATTTTCCTGTAACACACCTGTATATATCCTGATATTCATAATATCCAATTACAACATTCAAATTTACTTTGCACATTCCTTTACAAAAGTTTGAATACTTCTTACACCATTTTTACTTCACTATTGAAGTTATATATCCATTTCATTCAATCTTACAATTCCAGTTTTATTTGAATTCAATTTACAATTTCAATTTAATTGGATTCATTTTAATTTCTAAATATTGAATTTTTATTAGTTATCTTTCATTCACAACTGCACTATTTTAAATCGGTTTAATTTACTAATTTACTTCAATTTCCAATTTGAAATCGTTTGTCGCTAACAAAGATTTTTTTCCCAAATTTTTTTCTATCTTCCAAAATTTTCAGAAAATTTTGGCAGATTCCCTTTGTACGGAGGAGATTTTGCAATTTGACAAAAGATATAAATATATATACATCGACCCACCCGGTCGAAAAAAACAATAACAGTTCATATTTCCTATTTTTATTGCGTAGGCGTACCTTATTTAGCATTTTTAAGCAAACGGCTTATTTAATTAGCATTTTGCGCAATCAAATCCAGCCCAACAACTTCCCTGAACCTGTACTTACTCAACTAAAACATGGCAGTGTCATATATATGAAGTTTAACAACATTTCACTTATTTGCAATAGTTAAACACATGAATTCTAAAATCAATGCACACTAAACACTTTCCGTAAGCAATTTATATAGTTTTAATACTAGTTCAACTGTTTTCAATTTATTCATATACCATTTTCATTCAATTTGAAAGGTTTACAACCCACTTGCTTACATTCAATTCATTTTTAATTTTAAACAAACCCATATTATTCCAATTGATTAAAAATTCAATTTTATTCACCTCTGTTAATATATTTACTTTCGTTTACAATTGTTAAATTTCGATTCATTTCAAATCATATTCTATTTCGTCATTCCTTTAATTAGTTTTATTTACTAATTTTATTTCAATATTTCACTTTATTTAATACAAACCAAATTCAATTCCAATTCTAGTTCTATTTACTTACAAATTCGAAATGAATTTCAACATTCAATTTCCCTCTCATTTACTTGCAATTGTGAATTTATTTATTCATTCAAAATTTTATTTTCCACCTTAATAATTTTATTCCAATCATTTTAGCCTATTAGACTAATTTACCTTTATTCAAATTAACCCAAGTTAATTTTAGTTTAAATCTGAATTTTTTTCGAGTTTTCAAACTTATCATTCCATAACTATTTTTTTTATAAAATTCCAGAGTCTTTCCACCTTTTCTAAAACCATTATTGAAAACAATTCAAATTATCCTTTGAATTTCACAACCAAACCCAATTTTCTAAACAACTTCCATTCAAAACAATTTGGCAGCAATTCCTCTTTTGGAAACCCGAAAATGAACACCGATGATGTCGCGATCATCATCGGAATTATTTTCCAACGACCAAAAAGAGTTTAGCGCTTTCATCCCTTCAAAACATTTTTTTTCGAAACCTATGAAAATCAATTTCAAACTCAAAAGGAATTTAATTTCCAAACTTCCCGAATTTCAAATATTTTCAAGAACATTTCCAAATATTTCTTTGGAATTCTATTTCAAATTATAAATCTCATTTACAATTTACATTTACAAATCCCATTTGGATTTTTATTTTCTTAGCTTTTGGTTTTGATTTTAATTTCTAATACAACGATGATAATAATTTAATATTATCGCTTCCTAACAACCAAGCAACCATATATTATAATAATTCGTAGAAAATTTATTTCTTTTATATAGGAAAATAGTTTAGGTAAAATTATCTCATTTACCCGATTTTAAAATAATACTGTGTCGGTTTATCCTGTTTAAGAGTTTAGAAACCCCTATCGATGCAGTTGGCCAAACTGCACCGACCAGAATATATAAACAATCAACCGATAAGTCAACACAATATAAAACAATTTTATTTGCACTATCAAATACGCGCTCATATCTATTATTACACTCACACTTATTCTAGAGTACTACTGACTCTATCTCTAATGAGTAACACCCAACAGAGCCAGGGTTGTCGCTTTAACCAAATGCTCTGATACCACTTGTAAAGGCCTGCAAATCCCTACCCCTTTGAGCCGGCAAAATTCCACAACTATTAAGCCAAAGAGGAACAAACTTACGAGTCTTTAGGGTAAAGAATGAAGAGGTAGAAGAAGAGGAGGAAATAATAAACATAATCTCACAATTCGCAGTGGAACAAATATAATAGATAAATGAATATCTTCAAACAAAATCACTATATTAGTTATTACATTACATCACATTACATTATCACAGTGTTACAACAGCAAAACAGCGGAAAAGAAATATTACATATATAAGTGATACGCTTCGCCATCCAGCTTGCCTCTGATTTCCATAGCAACTTCTTAACTTCGCTCCCGAATAACTGCTAACCTGACTCTAGGCTGCCCATGTGGAAAATTATGGGCATCAAGAGTTTAGAAAGGGAATAATAAACTCCAGGTCAGTCATGGGACTGGTGTGAGATCTTAAAACAGTTATTTTCACAAAGAAAATAAAAAGAAATTCACTATGCTTTTGGAAAATGAAACTATCATAAGGCCTCCCGCCACACACACAATGCAAATGCAGAATTGGAGGAGATTTCTCCTTATGATAGTAAAACATGCTTAATACGCAAAATCTTTTGATATTATTATCATTAGTGCATAGTGTGGAAAGCATTTCGAAAGTATAATATTAACCTTAGCCAGCATACAACCATTATTGTATGCCTACTATAGCTACCATCTAAACAGTGGGGCGCCACCATAAGTAGATGGCAGGTTATACAACTAAAACTGTACAGGGCACGTATTGTTTCTTTGGATTTCCAACAAATGGTCAGGCTAAGGAACTTCCTACTGCTATATGGGTACGCCTCTGGAGGAACGTCCCGAGAACCTACCTGAATCTCTGCCAACACAAGGCCGGGTTACCTCTGTAACTAGGTTACTACTACTCGAGTATGCCATCCCCCGGTCCTTTGGGACCTTTATCCAAGGATCCCCTACACCAACAACCACAAAGAAAAGTATTTGCAGTAACCACAAAGGTTAAATATCAGGGCTCCATACTTGACAACACCCTTTTCCAGAAGGAAATGACATACCCTAAAGGGCGTGACCCTCATAACCTTGCTGCATCTTTCCTGTTTTGACCATTTCCGGAGTGTAAGGTCCGACGAAGTCTTGTCCACAAAACTACACTTTTCACAAAGTCATGCTTTGATCAACAAATGATCAGCAGCACTTTGTATGCCACATTACCAATTTGGGAATGTATCACTAGTAACCATCAACTACTTAACCTCTGAGATCGTACATCTCAGAGAAGGGTGTTAAGCTAAGAGAATATATTCTCTGCCACCAACGTAAATGTATTTGATAGAAACCAGCTTTACATCTCAAAGTGTAATGTCAAACACACATCCATACAAACCTGTTCCGGGATCGAACGGAATCGAAGGCACTTCGAAGAAGCCCTTGCAAATTCGGATATTCACAATCACATCTGGAATCCCCATCACAAAGGTGATAAAATCTCTATACCGGAGCAACCCGGTGCAGAGACATTCGAGAGGTAATCCTTTCGTTTTCGAAAATACCCGGTCTTCAACACCGTCTTCAAATACAATCCCATTTCGTCGTATCGTTATTCGGAATGGGGTTTTATGACACAAGGTCCTCCCCCGGCTAATCCGAATAACGAGCGCTTATTTTTAAAAATAAGTGTTACATTCAGATTTCAACAAATCACAACAATTTCCACTTTGATCTTTTAAATAAAAGATCCATCACAATCACAAAGGTTCGTTGTGGTTTTCGGATATCCACTTAGAATCCGACCCCCGCTCGCATCGAAATTCAGTTGTCGTTTAAAGGCAAATATTGATAGTCGGTTATTTAACTATCAATTAATATTCACAACAATCACCAAGATTTAAATAATTTTCCCAATTATTTATTTTCAAAATATATTCACAAGATATATATTGTTAACACTTCAACCATTTGAAAACAAATTTCAAATCACTTTTCCTTACGCGGAATACTTTCCCAAATATTTATTTATTTCCACTGAAAATCTGCCGAGTTCGGATTCTTTAAAATAATTTAAATTACTTATCCAAACTTATATAATCGGAACATTCAGAATAAAAACTATTTTAAAACACTTTATCTAAAACATTAGTTGTGAAGATATTATATTAAAATCTCATATAATTTAAGTCCAAACTAATTTTAAAATAAATTAATAGATAGGATATAACTATTTAAATATCCATTTTATTAAACAAATATCAATTAAAACTTTAAATATCCGCTTCTATAATAATTTAAAATAAATCTTTACCTTAAAGATTTTGAAAATAACTCAAGTAAATAATTTCTCCAAAAATAGTCTTTCCTTAAAACCATCTTCACAACTTCAATTTCATATTTATAGACTATATTGAAAACATACTCGGCTTTCCAGGGAAAATACACCTTCCATTCTAAAATGGTTCATTCAAATCAATTTATAAATCCTTCTGGATTTATTTTAAATTTACGTTATAAATCCGTAAATTCCTTTCCATACTTAAAAAAAATAAAACAATATTTATTTCTTTAAAACAAATTTCCCTTTCTTTTATAAATTCCCATTGTGAATTTAAACTTCTAAATATCCATTGATATACGATTTTTTTCAAATCGATTTCCAAAATCGATTTCCAAATTGATTTCAACACCAAATTTATTATCTTTTGAAACAAGTTCCTTCTTTAAAATTTATTCAATTTTCTAAAATTAATTTACTATAAATTTTCTACTAAATTTCAAAAAAAAATCTAATTTTATCTATTTTTGGTATCCTACGTACCAAAAATATATTCGGCTAAATTTTAGCCTTCAACAGTTTCAATCACAAATAGTTACACACAGATTATATATAATTAACATACAATATTGAAACAAATTCAATTATTTGAGGAATCCAGTTGGATCCCTCCAACCTGTTTTCCCTGCATCCACAGACGTTAGCACAACAATTAAAATACCAATTCCACTTCGAGGTGGAATATCATGGTATATGAGATTTATATAATATCATCCGCCATTATGCGGCGCATAGGGTCTCATCCGCTATATAATGCGGGAAATCAACAACTCCAAATACATATATAATACCAATTCCACTTCAAGATGAAATATTGTGGTATATGGGTTTAATATAATAACCTCCGCTATTATGCGACGCATAGGGTCTAAACTAATATAACTGATAATAATTTAATCATCCAAGCACACAATTAACAATTAAATTTAGCTATCACAATTCAACCATAAATCAATAACTGAAATTTTCAATTATTAAAATTTTGAGTGAGAAGATCTCACCTTTGTTTTGCATGCAATCCATTTTCCAATCCGCTTGATCCTCTATGATTTTTAGACCTTGTAACAAAAAATTTATATGACTTTTTTATTAATACTTGAACTAATCTGATAATTAATTTCCTTTCTAATAAAATTTAATTAGTTAATAGTTTAATTCTAAAAAAAATTCCCTTTTTAAAACATCTTTTAATAACTAAAATAAATTCAATAAGTTAATTGAACAATTTAAATCACCAAATTCATTAATTTAAAATAAACCGGTAAATCTAAATGTTTGTATATACATATATACTTTTATTTTTGAAACTTCATATATATATACTTATCAAAATAGTCTATATAGATTTAAAATCTATTATATATATATAATCTAACATTTTAAAATTTTCCATTTTCAAAATCTTACTTATATATATATGTATTTAATATTTTTAATTAAAATATATATGCGAATATATATATATATATACACTTATTGAGTTAAAACTGAATTATTCTACACCATCCTGCTAAAATTTGATTAAGTAATAATACTTAGGGTTGAATAAATTATCAGAAAATAAGAAAACAAACCTAAATACGAGAGCACCATCCATCGCCCTGCTTGAGACACCGATACCTTGCCTCGACTGAAAACACGATCGAACCCACTGCCGCAGCTTTCGCGGATCACCAACGCCCCAATGCGATTCCCAAATATGACCGAAAAGCAGCGCTACCTCCTATCGCAAAAATCGATATGACCCCGAGCCACACGTCCCCTAAAACTCAAACAAATTGAGCCGATCTCGATCTCGTGACTACCAATTGAAGCGCCACCCGATAGCAATCCAGAAATCACCTTCGAAAATTAGAAGAGTAAAAGAAGTGGAAGGGGAAACTTGTGATTATACTAGAGGAGGAGACGAGGCACGATTTTAATCCGCGAATGAAATTTTTGAAAGGAGGATGGGAGATGCGATTTTGTAATAGTCTCGGGTCTTCGACCGTCTGACAGCGGCCAATCTCGACTGGTAGGCTTTTCAACCATCCCAGCCCCGCCGTAGCATACAATGGTACCCTGCCTTTGCTTTTACGGCCAGCCTTTCGACTATCACGCCGTACGGCTAACCAACCCCTTAAAGAGGACATGTGGGGGTAAGAGTCTCCTTCTCGCCACCAAACAAAGCGAGAACCCCCCATCACGTTTCACCTAGATATGCAAGGTCAGTCGTGGGACTGGTGTGAGATCTTAAAAACAATTATTTTCACAAAGAAAGGAAAAGAAATCCGCTATGCTTTTAGAAAATGAAACTACCATAAGGCCTCCCGGCACACACACAATGCAATCGAACACTTGGGGGAGATTTCTCCTTATGGTAGTCAAACATGTTTGATACGCAAAATCCTTTTTTGTATTATCATTAGCTCATAGTGTGAAAAACATTTCGAAAGTATAATATTAATCTTAGCCAGCATAGGTACCATTATATTATGCCTGCTATAGCTACCTCGTGAGGAGGCAGGTTATACAATTGCAATCGTAAAGGGCTCGTGTTGTTTCTTTGGATTTCCAACAAATGGTCAGGCTATGGGACTTTCTACTGCCACATTGGTACGCCTCTGGAGGGACGTCCCGAGAACCTACCCTGATTTCTGCCAACACAAGGCCGGTTACCCCCTTCCTAGGAAGTAAAACCTAAGATATGCCACCCCCGGTCATTTGCGACCTTTATTCGAGGATCCTCTACACCAACAACCACAAAGAAAAGTATTTGCAGTAACCACACATGTTAAATACCAAGTCTCCATACCTGGCACCACCTTTTTCCAAAAGGAATGGACATACCCTAGGGGAGCAACCCCTGAAACCTTGTCGCACCTTTCCTATTTCGACCATTACCGGTTTGTGAGGCTCGATGAGGTCTCGTCCACAAAGCTACACTTTTCACAAAGTCATGCTTTGATCAAAAAATGATCAGCAACACTTCGTATTCCACATTACCAAATTGGAAATGTATCACTAGTAACCATCAACTACATAACCTCTGAGCTCGTACGTCTCAGAGAAGGGTGTTAAGCTAAGAGAATAAATTCTCCGCCACCAACAGAAATGTATTTGATAGAAACCAACTTTACATCTCAAAGTGTAACGTCAGACACACATCCATACAAGTCCATTCCGGGATCGAACGGAACCAAAGGCACTTCAAAGAAGCCCTTGCAAATCCGGATATTCACTAATCACGTCCAGAATCCCCATCACAAAGTGTGATCAAATCTCTATACCGGAGCAACTCGGTGCAGAGACATTCGATAGGCAATCCTTTCATTTTCGAGAATACCCGGTCTTCAACACCATCTTCAAATGCAATCCCATTTCGCCGTCTCATTATTCGGAATGGGTTTTATGACACAAGGTCCTCTCCCGGCTAGTCCGAATAATGAGCGCTTATTTTTAAAAATAAGTGTTCAATCAGACTTCAAACAAATCACAACAATTTTCACTTTGATCTTTTAAACAAAAGATCTATCACAATCACAAAGGTTCGATGTGGTTTTCAGATATCCACTTGGAATCCGACCCCCCGGTCGCATCGAAATTCAAATGCCATTTAAAAAGGCCAATATTGATAGTCGGTTATTTAACTATCAATAAATATTCACAACAATCACCAGATTTAAATAAATTTCCCAATTATTATTTTCAAAATATCTTCACAAGATATATATTTTTAACACTTCAACCATTTGAAAACAAATTTCAAATTCATTTTTCCTAACACGGAATACTTTTCCAAACATTTATTTATTTCCACTGAAAATCTGCCGAGTTTAAATATTTTAAATTAATTTAAATTACTTATCTAAACTTATATACTTGGAACATTTAGAATAATAACTATTTTAGAACACTTTATCTAAAACATTAGTTGTGGAGATATTGTATTAAAATCTCATATAAAATTAAATTCCAAACTAATTTTTAAAATAGAATTAATAGATCGGATATAACTATTTAAATATTCGATTTCTAAAACCAATATCAATTACATCTTTAATCATTACTTCCATAATTAATTGAATAAATCTTTACTTTAAAGATTTACAAAATTACTTAAGAAACTAATTTCTCCAAAATATTCTTTTAAAACCAACTCTAGAACTTTTAATTTAAATTTCAAAAGCTAATTTACAAACATACTCGGCATTTCAGGGAAAATACACCTTCCATTCTAAAATGGTTCATTCAAATCAATTTATAAATCCTTATGGATTTACTTTAAATTTACATTCCAAATCCGTAAATTCCTTTCCATACTCTCAAACATAAAACAATATTTATTTTTAAAACAAATTTCCCTTTCCTCTATAAAATTCCCATTGTGAATTTAAACTTCTAAATATCCATTGATATACAATTTTCAAATCGATTTCTAAATATTCATTTTCAGCACCGAATTAAATTCTAAATTGATTTCCAAATTCATTTACAAATACCAAATAAATTTCCAAAATTGATTTCTAAATTTGTTTCAACACCAAATTTATTCTCTTTTGAAACAAATTCCTTCTTTTAAATCTATTCAATTTTCTAAGATAAATTTACTATAAATTTTTCTACTAAATTTCAAAAATCAAATTTTATTTATTTCTGGTATCCTACGATACCAAAAATATATTTGGCTAAATTATATCCTTCAATAGTTTCAGTCACAAATATTCACACACAGATTATAAATAATCAACAAACAATATTGAAACAAATTCAAATATTTAGGGAATCCAGTTGGATCCCTCCAACCTATTTTCCCTGCATCCACAGACGTTAGCAGATCAATTAAATACCAATTCCACTTCGAGGTGGAATATCGTGGTATATGCGATTTATAAAATATCATTCGCTATTATGTGGCGCAATAGGGTCTCATCTGCTATATAATGCGGGAAATCAACAACTCTAATATATACTATATACTACTATATATATATAATATCATCCAGTGAATAATTATTATAAATCAATCATCCAAGCACACAATCAATCAATTTTAAATCTACCTATTTAAAATCGAACTGGAAATTTCAATTTGAACTTGAGTGAGAAGATCTCACCTTTGCCCCTTTATTTTGCAATCCATTTCCAATCCAGTTTGTTTTCTTCACGATTTGACCTTGTATAAATAATTTATATAATTTATTAATATTCAAAATAAATCGAATAATTAATTCTTCCATTTACTAAATTAATCACTAATGATTCAAATTAACTTAGCGATATTAAACGTGTATATATAATAATTTTTTTCCTTTTCAAACCAATTTTCTATTATTAATTAAATATTTATTTTCTTTCAAACCTAAGAAGGACAGAAATTTCTTTACTGTAAAAGCCCTTTTAGTTTTTTATATTAAAATAGAAATCCTTTATGTTACTGTAAATCTTCCCAATATATGAACACAGATAAATTTCCAATTTGTATATATAATTAAATAAAATTAAAACCAAAAAAACAGATACCGCACCGACTCTCGAACCCAGGCCCGTGACCACCTCGCGTTACTGCCGGAATTGCCTCCACGAAATCCTCGCAAGTCTTCCTCAACAATCGCGTCTGCCCACTACGCCATTCCCCCTGCCTTTGAGTTCATTCGACGATCGCTGCTGAACCCCTAACCTTCACGAGCTCACTAATCGCATGCCGACTCCCTTCGCAAATGCCGCGCGCGCCACCATCGAGCTTGCCGACACCCATACTGCCTCAGTGCCCTCTCGGTCTCGCCGTACTCCATCGCTCTTCGATCGAGCTTCATGAATATTTGGGACGCAAATCGAATTCCACAGCCCACCTTCGACGCCGCCTCGATGATTGAACGAGACGAATTCGTCTCCATTGTCTTCGATTTCACCAAGCATTCACGAGAACGTGGATCGATTTTTTATTTCAAGCTGAAGAAAAAGGGGTCTCGGCTTTAAAAAAAAGGATTGGATGTTGGCGTATGGAGGAAGGCTGTAGTGATTTTCTAATTAATTTTTTTATAATGTTATATTCAGAATATCTCTTATAACCTAACTCGAAATCCCGAACTCCTATCGAGGCGTGCTGCCAGGCGTTTATAAGGTTTTATCTGCACTCCAAACACAATGGAATGTGTTTCGGAGGCTAATTCGATCATATATGCAAGTTACGGAAGTAAATGATCAATTTTGAATTAAATCGATTTGAACAGTTTCTATGCGTTTTGAGCTGCCAGGGTCAAACGACAACTCCGATTGTACAAAAATTAAAATCCAATAATAATACATTATTATGGATCCAATGGAACTGGTTTCGTCGAATTCTGAGACTGTGCCTCGGAAGGCTATTTTTAAATATCGATTTAAACCATATAATTTCAAAACTGAACAAATTATTTCTAAATTCAGTTCTGAAGCTTCCATTACTTTCAGTATTATCAATATAAATTTTCAAAGCCTTCAAATTATTTTTAATCAGCTTAAAATTTCATATTCAAATTTTTACCCAAGCTTTAATAATCAAATTAAATAATTTAATTGCCAATCCATAGTTACAATTAAAATTCAAGTTAAACTAACTTCAAATATTTAAAATCAATTAAATATTTCATTTTCAAATGTTCAAAAATTCAGGGTCGTCACATACATGATCTAGAGAGTGGATTTATTCTCTAAATTGTCACTTAACTCTTATATTTGCTTCTCTTTTCTTTTAGTTATTTAGTTAATTCTCTAATTCTCTAGCTTAACTTTCACTCGACTTTGGTTTAATTTGACCGGATAGATTTTTAAAATCAACAATTCTATACGGATCGATCCGTATTCGCCACGTACTACAAGTGTACGCCGTGCTCTTGCGGTTATTTTTATTATAAAATTCGTTCGGCTATTTTCTAACTCGAAAGACATTTAGCCATCCGTACAAGTTTTTGGCACCGTTGTCGGGGAGTTGTCTTGATTTTAATTCTCTATTCTTCAAATTAGTTTTCTTTGATTTTTGTGTCGTTTTATTTTGTGTGTTATGTGTGTGTTTGTGTATGATTTTTGTTTACAGTTTGTTGTGTGACTTGATTGTGCGCTTATTGTTGTTCTAGTTCCATTTGCATTTGCATTTTTCTTCCCACTTTTGTTCATTTTTCTTTTGTGCACCGTGCAGTCCATTTTATTTGCATTTAGTAATCATTTTATTTAGCTATTTTCATTAAGAATAAAAAAGAAAAAAGGATTTATTTGTTTCTCTATTTTATTGCATTCTGTTTCTCAGTGTACGCTGTGTTTCATTCTGTGTTGCATTTTCACTGACTTCGAATAGCATCCATTTTTCAAACATTTCAGTTATAAGTTTCCATGAAAAACATATATTGCATTTTACATTTTGCTTCCAGTTTCTACATCTCTCTTTAGCCAAATTGCTTTCCTTCCCCTAAAATCTTTACCACACCTCTACAACCTCCACACAACATTCACCATCAACCACTTCTGCTGGTGCCATCAAATACCCCTTGTCACTGTGCAGTAACTATCACCCTCCACTTCAGTTCACCATTATCTCCTACTACTATTCCTACAACAACGTTTCGCATAATTCCACTTCAGTTCGAACTATCTGCACTTTTGATCATCTACTACATAACATCCCAGTACATCATCGATATACATACTCGACATTTCTGACATCTTGATATCAAACATTGCTGTTCATATTACTACAATCTCCCCACTATACCTGACATCAAATCACTTCCATAAACCAACTACATCACTGTCACATCCATAGTTACACATCTTTGAACTGAAATTCTTCAACATAGAACCTCCCATCATCAACAACGCTGGCATTCTTCACTGCATCCTGGCCGACAACATTACTACAACAAACATCACCTCTGCAGCTCTACAACCATCTGCCACTCTCCCTTGCCACGTTTCAGGTGTAGAGCAGCAGTTTCAGGTGAAGTTCATTGGAAGTTGTAGGTGGGTTCGAGGGAAAGGGATAGATGTCTTTAGGGGTTCAATTGTGCAAGGGGGAATACTAGCTAGAAGTTGGGCAACTGTGTTACAGAGGGGGTTTGTATGATTTATGGTTGGAGTGTGTTGAGTGAATGTTGTTAGTGGTGTGACGTGCAGCAGTTTGCAGTGTTCGACAGCAGTTCAGTTGAAGGTTTCAGTGAAGTGAACAGGCTGTTTTGATGTACACATCAAACTTTGTGTTGCTGGTCAGTTTGTATATGAATTGTGGAGGGTGATTTGTCTTAGTTATGTGGTAGTGGATATGCACAATGCAGTGAATGTGGCTGTGGACAAATGAAGGGGATGTGTGATGAAAGAGATTATGGAGCAGTAAGGAGGAACTGTGATGATAGTTTTGGCTGCAGAGGTGATGTATGTTGCAGTAATGTTGTCGGCCAGGATGCAGTGAAGTATGGCAGCGTTGTTGATGATAGGAAGTTGTATGTAGAAGGATTTCAGTTCAAAGATGTGTAGTTATGGATGTGACAGCGATGTAGTTAGTTTATGGAAGTGCTTTGATGTCAGTTATATTGGGGAAATTGTAGTGATATGAACATCAATGTTTGATATCAAGATGTCAGAAATGTCGGGTATGTATATCGATGATGTACTGGGATGTTATGCAGTGGATGATCAGAAGTGCAGATAGTTTGAACTGAAGTGGAATTGTGAGAAACGTTGCTGTTGGAATTGTGGCAGGAGATAATGGTGAACCGAAGTGGAGGGTGATGGTTACTGCATAGTGACAAGGGGTATTTGATGGCAGCAGCAGAAGTGGTTGATGGTGAATGTTGTGTGGAGGTTGTAGAGGTGTGATTAGGATTTTAGGGGAAGGAAAGCAATTCAGCTAAAGAGAGATGTAGAAACTGAAAGCAAAATGTAAAATGAAATTTATGTTTTTTATGGAAACTTATAACTAAAATGTTTGAAAAATGGATGCTATTCGAAGTCAGTGGAAATGCAACACAGAATGAAACACAGTGTACACTGAGAAAGAGAATGCAATGAGACAAAGAAAGAAATAAATCATTTTTCTTCTTTTTTTTTCTTAATGAAAATAGTTAAATAAAATGATTACTAAATGTAATAAAATGGACTGCATAGTGCACAAAAGAAAAATGAACAAAAGTGGGAAGAAAAATGCAAATGCAAATGGAACTAGAATAACAACAAGCACACAATCAAGTCACACATCAAACTGTATACAAAAATCAAACACAAACACACACAAAATAAAAACACACAAAAGTCAAAGAAAACTAATTCGAAGAATAGAGAATTAAAATCAAGACAACTCCCCGGCAATGGTGCCAAAAACTTGTACGGTCGGCTAAACGTCTATCAAGCTAGAAAATTGCCGAACGAATTTTATAATAAAAATAACCACAAGTGCACGGTGTAAACTTGTAGTACGTGGCGAATACGGGTCAATACACAGGGAATTGTTGATTTTAAAAATCTATTCGGTCAAATTAAACCAAAGTCGAGTGAAAGTTAAGCTAGAGAATTAGAGAATTAACTAACTAACTAAAAGAAAAGATAAGCAAATATAAGAGTTAAGTGACAATTTAGAGAATAAATCCACTCTCTAGATCATGTAGTTCAACACATATGAAATCACGATCTCTCTTTTATGTCATTAGAGTTTTAATTGATGTGTTTATCATAAGTATGACATATTTTTGCTATTAATTAGCCAACATAAGCCATCAAACTATAACATACCCCTTAAACCACTTACTAACTTTTATGAAACTTGATAATGAAAATGAAATCTACTTTAAGTATGACCTATTAACTATTGATTAAAAATATAGACCATCAAGTTTGAATTTCAAATCACTTTCTTATGCCATAATCATATTTTAATGAAGAGGCATTTGTATTAGTGATTGTTTAAGCATAGCCTATTTGGTGTCAACATATAGGCTATCAAATTCAAAGCAAGAACAACAAATAAAACTCTTCATTGATCATCGTTAAGCACAAAAAGAGGGCATAAATTAACAAATAGTTGAAGCTACACATTAGAGAGCTTAATTACCCCTAAATTGAAGGGGTTTAGCCTCTTATATTTGTCATTTGATTAACAAATGTATCTAGCAACATGAAAGAAAAAATAAAGGAAAATGAAAGCTAATGGAAAAGAGAAGCTAATTAACAAGAATTAAAACTAATCTACTTTGCATGAAAATAAAATCTACACTATTAGCATGAAGGAAGGAAAACATGTAAGTAAAATAAAACACTAATTAACATTGCATAAAAGAAAGAAAAAAATACATGAAATAAAAATGGCTAAGTAGCCATGAAAAGAGAAAGAGAGTTTGTCTTTTTATTTTGAGCCTAAACTAAACTAAGAGAGACCAAGGAAGAAGATAGACTAAGGAGAAGAGAGCCTAAAAGAGAGACTAAAGAAGAGATTAAGGAAGAGGAGGGTTGCATGAAACATAACGGGTATATATACATGTGTTAAACCCTAATTTATATTTTGAGGAATGCCCAAAATACCCTTAAGTAAGTGTGGAGGTCAAGTAATCATTAGCTTCTACTAATCATCATTTAATTGTACATGAAGCCATAAACTACATAAGCACGTGCATTAGCCTTTAATTGAAAATTAAGGTAAGTGGGTGGGGTCTTCCATGTTTTTCACGTTGAATTATTTTCCATCATCATTCTTTTGTATATTCTTTGTGCATGAATATTTCATCATAAACCACTTGTAAATTTCACCAAATTTCCTACAAAACAACATAAAATATTCCAAGTAAATTATCACAATTTAATAAATGCACAAAAATGACCATTTTACCCCTATATAAAGATAAATATATGACCATTTGAAAATAATTTGAATTTTGGTTTAAACAAGTTAAAATACCCAATATGATCGTTTATTCAATTTAAATAGATTAAATATGGTGGTAAAAATATGCATATTTATGTGCACATCACGTACATATGGAGTGCCCTCTGGGTAAACCACTGGTTTGGTGGAGCTTATGGTATTGTGTAGACTATGAGAATATATAAAATGTGTTAATGGGGATATGGGTAACGCCTTAACGCTATTTTAATACTTTACTTTACTATAGAAATATTATAATCTCGTATTGTACTACATAGTGGATAGTTTAACGGATCCTTGGGGGATGGTAATCCCGAACATCTCTTAAGTTCTTGCACCCACGTTGGACACGGGATATGAGATGTCAAACCCTGTAAACATCTCTTATGCCGTTACACTCATATTTATTTACTGTTGATTTAACTTACATAAGATCTTTTAGTTCTGACTCAAGTGTTTTTCCTTTTCAATTCGCTCGGGTCAGCCTGAGCATTCCAATGTATCGAAGACTGATTTTGGAGGACGAAGACGAAGACGAAGATTTAGTACTAATATTATTTATTTTGTTTATTCCGCTGCATCATGTTGTTCCGCTGCATTATTTCTTTATTTCTATTGTATGTAACTTTGATTATGTATTATAAAGGTTTAATCAAATGTTTGAACTGTTTATTTGATTATTATATTTTATCATTCCATTGTGATATTCGGTGTTTGTTTCTTTCTTCTCTGTTTTTTCTTATTTATCCCATAACAATTCTCCTTTTCAAATGGTTTGAGTCTAACATGTGTGGTTAAACCGTCCAAAAAGGTCGATCATTACGTTTGGTATTAGAGCTTTGGTTTAGTGATAACCTTAGCTTTGTGGGATCCGACTCATTAGAAATAGGATAGTAATACCCAAGAATGAGTCGTTGAGTGTATGTATACGAGAGAGCATGTTTGTTAGTGTTATAAAAGGATTTTGTGTTGTGTTAGTTTGTTCTGTTTTGTATTTATAAATTCTGGTCGGTACATGGGATGCTATGACATCGATAGGGATTCTAGAAACTTAATAGGGAAGACCAACACAATATTTTTTTTGAAATATAGGTAAATGAAATAATTTTTCTTAGTATTGTATTTTGTATATGAAAGAACAAACTTTATAAATGGTAAAATTGGATGTGATATGTTCGTTTGTTAATAAGCGAAAATTTTATAAATATTAGTTGCAAAACGGGATTGTAAATAAAATGAATATAACTTGGAAATTTAGAACTTAAGTTCCGGGGTTTGAAATTGTTTTCAAAGGATTTTGGAATATAATATTAGTATTATTTAAAAGTATTTTCTGATATAAATATTTCAATATGATTTGAAAGAAATGTTTTAAAAGAATTTTAAAAGGAAATAAGTTTTGTACTCCCTTCTCTGTCGCTGAAAAATAATTTCGGTGATGAGTGCATGCATCATCGACATTCATTTTTGAGCATCGAAGTGGGAAGACCGCTATGATATATATATATATATATATATATATATATATAAGATACGAGTATCTATATTATTTGAAAATGATTTGATAAAGGAACCCAATGTCTAGTTCTTAAGTTTCTACAAATTAGAAATTTTAATTATTGTAGTGAATGAAATCTTAATTATTTTAATAATTGGAAGTTTCTAAAATGAATAAAAACTATAAGTAATTAGATTCTAAGTGATTAATGGAATATATAAAAATTGGAAACTTGTAAATTAAAGAATAATAAAAATTTAGAAGATGTAATTTTTGAACACTTTGTTAACTAAATGAATAAGATAAACATGTGTAACATTCAATTACATTCTAAAAGACACATATATATATATATATATATATATATATAAAACTTATCAAAATATTAAAAGTTGTAATGTTAAGTAGAATATGTAACCGAATATTATGCAAGTAAACTTAAGTAATAAAAGTGTTCAATAGAATTATGTCTATAAATAAGAATTCTGATGTTATAAATTGTTATAAACTCAAGTTAATAATTTGAAATGCTACTACTTAAATATAATAGTAAAAGTGAATACTATAGGTAAATGATTATAAACTTAAGTTAATTATAATTGAAGTGAATAGTAAAAGTAAATACTATTTATATAAGAGAAATAAAAGTGAAAAAAAGAGTAAAATTTAAGTATGAATGGCTTCACAAACGAATATTATGTTAAAAGGAAATCAAAGTAAATAATAAATGTGAAGTAAACTGAAATCAAATGTATGTAATACTTAAATAATGAATTCATTGATTATTTTAAATAATCGAATGGAAATAATTTATGTAAGTAAATTAATGTAAGTTTATTGAATTGGCATTGTATAAAGGAGTGAGAAATGAAATTTTATTAGTAATAGGAAAATAGCATTGTATGAATGAAAAGAAAAAAAATGAAAAATGAATGAACAGTAAATGATGTGAAACGAGATTAATAAGAATAAACTAAAATGACGTTTGAATTCTTGGTTGTTTGGCTTATGGCATGTTTGGGAAGTGATACTTTAAATTGTTTAGGATGTATAAATAATATATTAAGTTTTATCTAAGACTGTTGAGTGTGTGGTATACTTAGTAGTTTGTTTATCGTTCTATACGATTAAAAGTTTCTAAACCTGAGCAAACCATTGGTTTTGGTTGCTATGGATGGATGGTTGTTTTCTTTGATTTGCATGTGATGGTTGTATGGTTTTGTTGCAAGTGCTTGTTGTTATTCTATGTTGATTTGGTTGTTACTAATAGAAAAAACTTAAACATTTCGCTTTAATTTTTTTTTCACTTCTTTGGATTATATAAGTGAAATACAGGTTTATGGAAGTAATAACGACTGCTTTTAGTTTCATAAATAAGCATTGTTTGCCCAACAAATAGGTACGTTTTCGGATTACGGTTTTATAGCGATATTATATTGTTTTCTCATGGTTTGGGATATATTATTTTGAAATGTGATATATATGTTTATTATTGATATTATTATTTCTCCCAGATCTCTCCGTACAAAGGAGATTGCCGAAATTTTCCGAAAATTTTGGACTTAGAATTTTTTTGTGAAAGTGGGAATGTTTATCAAACTTTTATTAAATTTGAATATGAAAGGATTTAATTGTTTTAAAATTGATATATTTTATTTAAATTATTTAATTATGTAAATTAATAGTTTATAAATTTAATACTTTGAATAAAATATATTAATTTCTTAATTCCTTCTTTTCCCATTTCGAGGACGAAAAGTTTTGAGTGGGGGAGAGTATAACAACCCATAATTTTTGATAATTAAAAATATTGAATTTAATGTGATTTTGTAATTTAATATTGGATGAAATTATAATTTGTGATTTATTAATGAAAGGAATAACTAGAATGTAATGTTAGTCATGTTAATTTAAGGTAATTGATAACTATTTTAGTGCAATTTTAATTAATTGAAATGATTATAACCATAAAATTTAGTTATAAATTATAAATAAGGAAATAAACCAGATGTTGTATTAATTGGTGAAATAATATGCAATTAACTATAATTGGGTAAAATCATTGTTGTGTAAGTGGTTATAACATTTTTTGTAGATATTAAACTTATAAATGTGATTAAATTAAGTAAAAGGTAATAATTATTATTTGCTACCTATTTATTTAACTTGTTAAATTAAATTGGAAATCAATTGCGAATAAATGTAATTAAATATTGTGAGAATATGAATTAAGATGATAATTGTAGAATATTAGCGTAATAGATGTAACCAATGTTAACTATGTTCATAGAGTAATGATTGATTGAATAAAACGAGTGAAATCAAATTAAATCAATTTATTAGGTTTTAAAATATAATTAATTGGATTTTAATTGTAGTTGAAACATAACACTGTAATTAGTGTAAGATTTAACACTAAATTGGCATGAAAATTTGTTTTGAATTATCGTAAATGTCTAAGTAATCAAAAATGAAAAAATTATTAGTTATTAAATGTGAAATTAAAAGTAGATTAAACTAATTTAATGATCATTTATTTAGTTAACGTGAAAATAGCCATTTTAGCCCCGTCTTGGATTTTGACGAAACTAGTTTCATCGGATCCATAATGGTGAATTATTATAGGATTTCAAGTTTCGCAACGATCGGACTTGTCGTTTGATCGTACAGACTCGAAACACATAGAAATCAATTTGGAATAAGCTAATTTTAAAACCTAACTTCTTCATACAATGGAATTAGGACTTATAACCTGTTCCATTGAGTTTAAAAATATCAAAAATATCCATTTTGATATATGGGATGACCCACTTTCGTTTCAGAAGCAGAACGGGCTTTTGGGGTCGTTGTTGTCGTTTTGGATAAATTCGATATGTGTTAATTTTTTCTTATCGGGCCTTGTCTATATAAATATATCCTTCTAAACCCTAGTAGCCTTTCTATTTCTGATTATAATACGTACAATTCCTTCTGTCCGCTTCTCACTTCTCAATGCAGAAACCAATTAATAATAAGAAACCCTAAATCCCAAATAAAAATTCAATTTCAAAATTCAAACTTCGCAAACCCTTATCATATTATATACCGATTCAAAGCTCTTGAAGAACACAATCTAGATCTGTAGTTTGTTTATTGATTTGGGTTTCTGTGTATCCAGAATTAAGGATCAATTCTCGACCGTTCGTCGCGCTTTGATCAACTTCAATGGATCGTTGATTGGAGGGTACAGGGTTGTGGAGAGTGGCTAGTGGAGCGCATGTCAGTGGTTCATTTGGAGTTTTGATGGTTTGATCAACGAGAACAATTAAACTAAGATTTTGACAAGTGGTCATGGTTCGCTTATTAGGGTCATTGTGGTGATCATGGGGGTAGAGGAGGGGGGTCATGTGTTCTGTGCGATGATCTGATAGGCTGCGGCCTAACGTGGCAGGTGGCGAATGCAATTAGGGGCGACGGCGGTATCGTGTTAGGGATTGGCTGAAGGATGTTCTAGACGAAGACTTTTGGGGTGACGTGGAAGAGAAGGTGTTAGGTTTGACTTCTTTGATTTCATTTGTTTTATTTTTAATTTTAATTTCCAATTATTCTAATTTACATAACTCTTACATATGAACTCAAAATTGCACACAGTTGTTTTGTTGAGATCGTATCGAAATTTCGGACATTATGGAACTAGTTTGGTCGAATTCTGAGACAACTAGATTTTGGGCCTTATTTTGGATTTCAAATTGATTTGAAATTAAAGGTGAGTGTTTCAACCCACTCACAATGTGACGCCCCACCTCTATACTCACACTAACCAAGGACATTACTGGGTAATGCCATCAATAGTACGAAGAATAAGACCGTTGAGGAGCAACCATCTGTATAATTGCTTTGTGCGAGTACCAATATGTCAGATAGTATGTCACACATTTAGTTTTAAATGGAAATATGACATATCAAATACAAACTCAAAGCTACTACACAGTCGCTATGTGGCCTTCGGAAATAAATATAAAATAAGCACAACATAAATCAATCACATATATTCATACCACTAAGGCGGAAATAAATATGAATATAACACATAGAAGTTACATCAAAGTAGTGGTCGAAAGAATATGTATACATCAAGGAGTCTCTACCTCGAATGTATAAAAACCAAAAAATACTAAGCTAAAGTAGTTAGCCAAAAGTCAGAAGCTAGTCCCTGCTAAAAAGTCAGGTGGAAGCACCTGAAACACCTCGATCTGACCTGAGTATTATTTAAGAAGGAAAATAATAAACGGATCAGTCTAGCTATAAATATCATATAAGATGAGATAGGATACGAGGTATGAGAAACATACATGATAACAACAAAAATCATACAATATCTCAAATTTTCTCAAACACCAAAAAGAATTGTCATATTCTTTTTTTTTATTCACCAAACCACAAATATTGATAGAGCTTATCAGTACAAATAACAAAATTTGGTGAAACACAATTTCTAGAAATCAATAACTAGAACCCATAAAAAACAAAAATTGGGAGGCATATCACAACGGGAGCATGAAAACTCACCAACACGTGTATCACAAACGGGTCACTATCCCATGGGTTGCTAACCCATAGAGCCGACGCAACGACGTAGTACAATGATACGCCCAAGGAACCTGAAACTCAAATAAGCCGAAACAACGACGTAGTACAACGGTACGCCCGATGGATCGAACTCCATAAAAAGACCATGGGTCACTAGCCCATAAAAATGAGACGAAACTCCGCAGAACAGGGTGCAGTTCCCCATGCGAACAAAGAGACATCACATATCGCTAATCTAAACTACGAAATGATCATCATAGATCTAAGAAGTGTAAATTACACTAAGCTAGAAAATACATGAATTTAGCTTCATGTCCGATAACCACTCGCTTAACTTAAATATTTACGAACAAATTGTAGATTTTCGCTCGAAAATTATCACAAGATTTCAATCGAACAAGTCTAAGAATTACTCGACAAAGTAAACACAAGTGTTTAATACCACTTGTTTTGCTAAGTCGTTTAATTGGATTTCTCATACGAATGAGGTAAAGGTTTGTATATACTAATAGATTGGAAAACGGTTTTTAAAACGAGCATTGTATCAAAAGTAACGTCAAAATCATTTTTGTGAAAGAGTTTGAGTATTTACTCCTAGTATAGAAATCTTTGTATTTTAAAGTGACAAATCATAGAAGCGATTGTAAAAACAATCTATCATCAAAAATTCACATTCGATGACATGAATTAAAACCATGAAAATCGATTTCGAGTCTATCAAATGGATATTTCTAAAAATCCAAAAAAGAAGTCATCCAAGTCGATAATAAATGACAACAACCAACTGGATCAACAAAAATCGATAAAATGGAAATCAACATAATAATAGGCTAGTTTGGCTGAATTTAACAGCACCAGATGTCTGGTGGTTTTGCCAAACGTCTGAGCTGTAAGTCTGGAATTTTCTTCTAGTTGCTTAGATGTCTGGGAAAATCTCAGATGTAAGAGAAGTAGGTCTAGAATTTTTATTCCATTGCCTTAGATGTCTGAATGTTTTTGCCAAACGTCTGAGCTAAAGTTCAGGGCAAAATTTGCCTAGGCCAATGATGGCCAAATCAGTTCGGAAGCGATCAAACGACCGACGGAGGTTAGGGATTTATGCCAAGCGACAAATCAGCCCTATAGGCTCTTCAATACACTTCAAACATCCATAGTAGGATTTTCATAGATTTTGACTTCAAAATACCCAAAATTGAAAAATTCACCAAACCAATTCAATTCAAAAGAAATTGGACATGAAATAGGTGTCAGGAATTCATACTAACAACAATGTAAGCTATAGACATAGACATGATTAAAGAACTCACCTTTAAATTCAAAAACAAGGAATGAGAAGCTTTAAAACAAGGAAAGATCAATTCCTCTTCAACTACACCTCTAAGATCTTCAATCTATTGTCGCATGCAAAGATTTACTAAGTAAGATTATAAAAAATTCTAAAAATTGAAGAGAGATTGAGATGGAGAAGATGAAGTTGATGCTTACCTAAGCTTCTCTTTAATTTTGAAACTAAAATTTGAATTTCTTAAGAATCTAGGGCTTAGGAATTTTGATTTCCCCTCTTTTTTTTATCATTTTTCCTTTTGCTTTGAGTGTTAGGAAATTATGAGTGGAATGAAAGAAGAGGAGATGAGTTAGTGGTGTTTTGTAGAAGAGTTTGGGTTATGTTGTTGGGTTGATGGGCTAGAACCAAACCCAAAGCCTAAACGAAAATACCAAAATCCTAAGCAAATCCAAACATATCGATGTTTATACTCAAACAAGTTGCAAGCGTTGTTTTGAACTCAATGAAAGTGGTCTCGAGTCCAGATTTGACTACTTACGAAAAGTCACATTTTAGATTTTAATCCGACTAATGAGGCTATATTTAAATAAAACATTTAAATATTAAATCGTAAAATATGCAGGTTGTTACAGATTCCTCCCTTAAAGAAATTACATCCTCGCTCTTAAGAAGAAAATAATGAGTAACAACCACTCTAAGACATAACAGTACAAAAGAAAATTTTAAAGTGAGAAGTTCACCTTAAGAAGCATGAGGGAGTAAGTCCGGATGTGTTCACTCGATGAATTCTCTGGATTCCCAAGATTAATTCTTAGGATTTATGGACCATTGAACTTTCACAAGTGGAACATCTTTATTGCGAAGGCATTTAACCTCCGCAACAATGATATGAATAAGATGTTGCTTATAAGTCAAATTAGATGAAACTTTAATTTTTTCAATAATACCGGGCTTAAGAATAGAATCAGAATCTCTAAGGCATATCCGTAGTTGAGAAACATGGAATACGTCATGAATTGTAGAAAGTTGAGCCAGTAATAAAACGTGATAAGCCATAGAACCAATATGTTCGGTGATGGGAAATGGGCCAATATATATCGAGGTGCTAACTTTCCCGATCGACTGAAATGCACAACATACTTCATAGGTGAAATACAAATGAATACCCAATCTCCCACAGAAAATTCTAATTTCATCCCTTGGTTATCGACATAGGATTTTTGTCTACTTTGAGCTTCTTTCATCCTATGATGAATAGGGTCAATCTTTTTTATGGAATCACGAATAAAATCAGGACCTAATGCCAGCTTCTCACCGGCTTCAAGCCAACACAAATGAGATCAGCATGGCCTTCTACAGAGTGCCTCAAAAGGTGCCATACCAATACTAGATTAGAAGCTATTATTGTAAGAAAACTCAACAAAAGAAATACGATCTTCCCAACTTCCACCAAAATCAACACATGCACGAAGAAGATCTTCAAGAGTTCGATGCACACGCTCTGTTTGTCCATGGGACTGGGGATGATAAGCGGTGCTAAAATTAAGCTTTGTTCCCCAAGCTTTTTGAAAACCTTTCCAAAAACCACTAGTAAATAATGGATCACGACCACTAACAATAGAAGTAGGAACTCTATGCAATTTAACAATTTCTTTAACATAGAGCTTGGCCAAAAGAGGTTTGGTCCGATTGGACCGAATTGGAATAAAATTGGCGGATTTTGTAAGTCTATCTACAATCACCCATAGACTGTCATGACCCAATCGAGAACGGGGAAGAACGTCGATAAAGTTCATGGAGATGTGATCCCACTTCCAAACAGGAATATTTAAAGGTTGTAATGACCCACCGGGCCTTTGATGCTTGGCCTTAACAAGTTGGCAAGTGATGTAACGCTTAATAAAGTTAGCAATATAGATTTCATTCCATCCCAATAATAAAGTCGCTTCACGTCCGCATACATTTTACTTCTACCGGGATGAATGGTAAATTTAGAACGATGAGAATCTTCTAAAATGTCTTTTCGAATGCTTCCACGAGCATCAATTTCAAAGTCTTTCAGACCATCAATATTATTTTTATCCCTACAACTTTGGCTAAGAAAAACCAATTCAGGATTTGGCTCTTGAGCTTCAAGGATGCGGTCTAAAAGAGATGGATGAGCCTCAAGGCTGCATAAAACAAGATATGAACATGAATCGGATTCACGATCTCGAATCTCACAAGTGGAAAAAGTCTCGAGATCATTCCATTCAGATATCATCAGGGAAACAACCGCTTGTTTCTTACGAAAAAGGGCATCGACAACATTATTTCCCTTTTCGAGAGTATAAAGAATATCAAGATCATAAGATGTAAGGAATTCGAGCCAACGTCGTGGATGCAAATTATGTTACTTTTGAGAAAAAATACTTCAAAGATTTATGATCGATGTAGAGAAAAAATTTCTCTGCCAAAAGATAACGACGCCAAATTATAAGGGCGAAAATAATGGCCGCGAGCTCTAAATCATGAGTGGCATATCTAGTCTTGGCAGGCTTTAATTGCCTAGAAGCATAAGCGATAATATGTTCCCTTTGCATGAGAACGGCTTCCAAACCAAAATTACTAGCATCGGTATAAACAATCAAGTCTTGGTTCCCTTCGGGAAACACAAGAATAGGAGCATTGGAAAGGAGTTCTTTTAATTTCTGAAAAGCAGCTTCACATTTGTCTGACCAAATGTACTTAACTCCCTTCTTTGTCAAACTAGTAAGAGGTATGGAAATTTTAGAAAAGATTTTTATGAATAGACTGTAATATCCCGCCAATCCAAGAAAGGTACAAATTTCTGTTACACTCTCCGGTCTCTTCCAATTTTGAATCGCTTCAATCTTTGAAGGACCTACGGAAATTCCAGATTCAACAATAGTATGTCCTAAAAATTTCACACGAGATTGCCAAAAGTGGCAGTTAGAAAATTTTGCTTTCAATTGAATGCTCCTAAGTGTTTCCAACACAATCCAAAGATGTTTTTCATGCTCTTCCTCAGTTTTAGAATAAACAAGAATATCATCAATAAAGATGAGAACAAATCAATCGAGGAAGTCTGTGAAAATTTGGTTCATAAGGTCAACGAAATAAGCTGGAGCATACGTTAAACTAAATGGCATAACAAGCCATTCATTAGATCCATAACGAGTACGGAACGACGTCAAAAGAATGTTATTCTCTACAATTCGAAGCTGATGAAAACCGGTTGCTAAATCTAACTATGAAAAGACTCTAGCACTGCTAAGTTGATCGAATAGATCATCAATCTGTGGTAAGGGATATTTATCCTTGATGGTAAGATCATTAAGCTTGCGGTAGTCAACGCAAAGCCTAAGTGTACCATCAGATTTATTCACAAAGATAGCTAAAGCTTCCCAAGGAGAGGAACTAGAGTGAATAGACTGTTTTTCTTCTAATTCGGATAATTGTATATGCATCTCCTCATTTTCCTTATTGAACATATGATAAGGAGGACGAGCGATAGGTAGAGCTCCAGGGATTAGATTAATTCTGAACTCAATTGCTCGCTTAGGTGGTAATCCTAAAATGGGATCAAATATATTGGGAAATTCACGAACAACATGAATGAGGGAAATGACATCTTCCTCATCATCAATTTCTTTATCATCTGGATTTAGAGAATATAAGGATGCTACCGAATTGGAATCTAAATCTTTAAAAACAATAGAAATCTACTTTACAAATTGAGAATGTCGAAGATGGATAGTGTTCTAGGGACATAGGATGTGGGATTCATAACGGTTAAGCCAATCCATTTCCAAAATCATTCTAAAACCTAAGTAGCGCATAACATGCAAATCAGCTCGGAAAGCATAATCACATAAGATAATCTCGACATCTTTACAAAATAAACTGAGTGTTGTGGATCCACCAACTGGATTCGCAATTTTCAGTGAAGTCATCAAGCCCACAACATTTAAAGACAAAGTATCAACAAGTTCTTTTGATATAAAAGAGTGAGATGCACCCGTATCAAAAAGAAATCAAATTGGATGGTCATGGAACATAATAATACCATCAAGGATAGAATGAGAAATAACTTGACTAAGAGAAGTGTTACTAGGGGCTTGCACAACATTCAGCTTTCCCTCTTTCTTGCTTTTAAGTTTGGGGCATGAAGATATAAGATGACCCGAACTTTTGCAATAGTGACAGTAAAGGGATTTCTGACGCTTACTTGCATAATGGTCCTTAAAACCACAATTGTAGAATTGTCCATGACTAGAGGTAGAAGTCTTTGCTACCGAAGTTGCTTTCTTCCCTTTCTTGTTGGGATTAGGGCCTTTGAACTTACTATCGAGTTGCCTCTTCTTGTTGATGTTGAAGTTTTGTTTGGCACCTATAACTTCAACATCACTTTCTTTATCGGCCTTTTCAATTCGAAGAGCGATATCTACAAGCTGATCGAAAGAAACTTCTAGTTTCAGAAGTAAAGCCTTTTTGTGGTTCTTATTCAACCCGTATACAAACCTCTGATTTTTCTTCAATGGGGTGTTAATATAGTTGACCCCATATTTAGAGAGAGATTCAAAAGATGCGACATAGTCTGTCACAGAAGATTCATCTTGAACAAGATCAATAATACATCAAGCTAAAGTTACCTTTTCAGCTTTCGGCACAAACTTTAACTCGAACCTTTCCCAAAATTGATCCTATGTAATATCCGCTTCGATAATTTCTAAAATCAAAAGCTCATACCAATCTAATGCTCTTTCCTGGAGAATGTTAGAAGCCACTTGGACTCGATGTAGATCCACGAGATTCATGCGAGCAAAGATGCGGTCGTATGTTCTAAGCCAATCTTGGGCTTCTATAATGCTTTCAGAACCCTTGAATGGCCTTCCATCTAAATTGGTATAATCACTGCACAAGCATGCAAACTCGGATTTAAGGTGAGTAGGCTCTGGAATGGGTCCGACCACTTGAGCATTCTTCCAAAAGCTGATAGGCATACATAATACGCCATCCTGAGGAGTAGCACTGGATTGACTGTCGCTGGGACGGCCATGTTTAACCATTTGTCTTCTTTAAGAAATAAAGAAAGAAGTGGAAAAATGTTATTCTCAGAATGAATATAAAAAAATTTGATTGATAAAACGAGGCATCATAAAAGAAAATAGGATAGAACGGGTCCTAAGACTCGAATTAAATCCTAAGGCACGATTCCTAAGAGAGACTTAGGACAATGATTCTTGCTATTTTTACATTGTTACGAAGTTTGGCTCTGATACAAAGTTGTGACCCCTACCTTTATATTCACACTAAACAAGGACACTACTGAGTAATGACGTCAATTAGTACGAAGAATAAGGCTGTTGAGGAGCGACCATTTGTATTACATATGACATATATTCATCTATGTTCCCTTATTATTTTTGACATGAAATTGTTATTGATATTATGTTGTTTATTTATAAAAATAAATGTGATGATATGGTTACTAATATGCTTCTTGATGTTAATATTAAATTTCTATGTTGAAAAGAAAAAAAAGGAAAATGTTATATTGATTTAAGTTTGACACTTTTGTGATGGAAATTGTCATTAGTATGTTATGTGAAATTTATATGTGAAAATTAATGAGAGAAAAAAAAAGAATAAAATTTATATGCATATATGTGTTATGTTGGAAACCACCTAAATTGCTATGTTAAAAATGGCTGCATATTGGGTTATGTTATAGTAGGAATCTTATATCACCTTCCATGTTAAATATGCATATATGCTATATTATGTAGTTTGTATGTAATTATGTGTTATTGTATGTAATTGGTTATGTAAGTAATATGTTATGTTATGTGATTCATTATGTAAGTTATGTGCCATCTTATGTAAATTGTTATGTATGATTTTGTGTTATGTTATTTATTTTATGTAAATCATGCTACAAGTTCCCTTAGTTTTAGAAATTCCTTGTGGGTTGAAATGATACATACTCGAATGATCTTTAGAATAGGGAAAAATCGTTATGGGTTGAAATGATAAACCCAAGCGATTTTTATTGATTTTGAAAATTTGGGATTGTGGGTTGAAATGATATATACCCATAAATTTTAAATTATTGCGGATTGAAATGATAAATATCCGTATCGCTTGACCCTATGATAGAAAACTATATACAGACACCGGTGGTCTTTTTTTAAAGTGATTTCTGAAATTTTGGAAACATGTGTTTGAAAAAAAAGGAAAATGATTTTTAAATTTAATATAAAGATTTTATATTAAAACATATATGAAAAATTTATATTTTAAAATTATATGTTTTAAGAATTGTAAATTTATAAGTTAGTTTTAAAATGTATACTTATAACTTCATTTACTTTTTTTTTCTTTCATAGTATAAGGTTTAATTTAATATAGTTTAATAAAAATAAAATATATTATGTTTAAAATTTTTAAATTAATACATTTATTTCAATATATAACCTATTTAAATATATAAACGATTTCTAATATTAAAATATTTCAATCTATACTTATTTTAATATATAAACTGTTCCTAATATATAAACTATTTCAATCTATAACCTATTTTTAAATATAAACTATTTTTAATGTATAACTATTCCAATATATAAACTACTTTCAATATTCAAAATGTTTAAAGTTGGAAATGCTATGATTTAGATTTAATTTTTTTTAAATGCGAATATTTTGATATGATGGTTTAACCTATTTAGCGGTTATGATTTTGAAAATGAATATGATTTCGGAAGTGAATATGATTTCTAAACTGATATGATTTTGAAGTGAATATGATATTATGATATAAATTATGAATCGGTTTTGGAAATGTAAGAGAACCAATAGTATAAAAAAGTGTTTGGTTGTTAAAGAGACCGGGATCAGATATTGTCATACTCTCTGCCAATACTGAAAACAACTTTAACAATTGTGCACGTGGTGGAGATTCCAGAATGAAATAGGATGATTTAGCGAACGATTCTGTACGAGTATTAATGTAGCCCTGACTCCCTCGAGTCAGCTTGATGTGGCTAAAACAGAGCTATACCGAGCCATGTGAGGTCGCTCCTCCTATCAGGCACATTTCTTCGATACCATATTATGACTTTATGATTGATTTGGTGGCCACCTCTCAATTTGATTATGGAAGTGAGTTCCGAGGTGGGCGGTAGTAGCTACTATGCATTACTACTAGTCCAGGAGTGCAAACGGTAGAATCCTACCCTAGCGTTGCCTCGCGTGCCTTGTCACATGCCTTATCGCATTCATTATGAGTTTGGTTTATGTCGTACCTATGGAGTGCTCCCTAATAGCCCACCATTTTATGGTGGAGTTTATATTACTGTATAGACTATGACATTTATATAAAAATGTGCTAAGGGGGATATGGGTAATGCCTTAACGCTATTTTAATACTTTACTTTACTGTAGACGTTATTTACGTAGCGTATTGTATTATGTATGTAGATAATTCCACGGGCCCTTAAAGGATGGAAATCCCAAACATTCTTTAAGTTATTGCATTTTATTTTGACATTCACTTGAGTGGGTTTACTTCCGGACTCTAGTGTTTTGTGTTTTGCTTTATGCTTGGGTCAGCCTGTGTTTTACAACATTTGAGACTCACCTTTGGAGCTTGGAGCTTTGCTTGGAGAACTATTTTTTACCTATTCAGCTTTTCAGTTATCTCAGTTATTTCAGTTATTTCCAGTTATCTATGTTCAGAATTGTCATTTTCTTATGTATTAGAGACTTTTTTTTATTTAGGATTTCTGTTGTATTTGCTTTAGAGTTTGATGTTATAGTAGCTTCATGAACTACTATTTATCTATTCCGCTACGTATTGTTATATTACTCTGTGTCTGTGATTCTGTGATTGATTTATTTATTGTATATGTTGAGTTTTACCAAATATAAATAACAGTCTGTTATTTTGAGCAATTCAAATCTAACATGTGTGGTTTATTATCGATTTGAATGATTCAAAATAGCGGGTCGTTACAGTGTGTAATCAAATTGATAAATACATATTTTTTTTTTATTTAACACAAAATATCTAGATATTTAATTCTGAATCCCAATCGAGGCATGCCTCCTGGCATTTCTAATGTTATACCCCTTTTTTGAAAGAAATGGAACAAGTTTTGAGACCTAATTCAATCATATATGGAAGATAGCCTTTTGAATCGGCTATTTTAACTAAGTTAATCCTATGTGTTTTCAGCTCGCATGACCAACGGTATGGAAATTGAAATCCAATAATAATACACTATTATGGATCCAATGGTACTGGTTTCGTCGAATTCTGAGACTATGCCCCGAATTGCTATTTTAACGCGTCGATAAAAATGATGACTTCAAAAATTGATGAAATTACTTGAAATCCCAGTTCTAAAAAGCTTACTATCCTTATATTCACTTTAAAATTTATTTCGATTCATATTTAGCTCAAATTCCAATTATTTGCACTATTTGTATTACGATAATCGCTATATATTGAAATTTACATTTTATTCCACTTATTCATCGATAAACTTCATATTAAAAATCTATTTACATTTCAAATTCAACATTTAAAATAAATTAAATGTTCAAATCAAATGACTGAAAAATCCGGGGTCGTCACATTCCTTCCCCGTTAGAAGAATTTCTTCCCTGAAATTTGCCAAGGTAGGAAAATGCCCCAAACCATTAACTTTTCAAAACCCCCTTAGTTAAAATTCGACATTTCACTTTTCTAAATCCTTTAGTTTCAACCAAAACAATTAGTTTTCCATTCCTAATTCAAAACCCTTTATTTCAGTTACAATTCAAAAATCAAATTTTTGAGTTAACAAATTTTTTCCTTCAAAAATTTTCAAAATTTTCTAAAACCTTAAATTTTCGATTTTTTTTGGCAGAGCCTCCCTTGTACGGAGAGCCTTTTACAATATCACAAATATGATAAAAAGATATACATCGACTCTCATGGTCGGAAACATAATATATACCAATATTTTCATTTTTCGCACGCTAAATTCGTAAGCGTACCTTATTTTAGCGTTATTAAACTAGTTCGCTTAAATTATATGCAATTTCGCAACCAAAATCAAACCAAATAGTTTCCATGTACCTGTATTTACTCAAATAAAACCCATACATCACATAATTTATGAATTTTAATAACATCATCTTTATTTAACAAGTTAAACACATAATTTGCATAAACCAAACATGCTACATATGTATTTCTGAATGTATACACAAATACATGGTTCAAACCTCCAAATAGTAACTCCCAATCAACTTATATATCATTTATTCCTTTTTCAGATGATCCACATACCATTCATTTTCTTTATTTATATCTATTCACTTCCAATTAATTCACAAAACAATTCATTGCCTTAGATTTATATTCACATTTACATTATAGTTCGAAATCATTCCATTTTAACTTTATTCTTAATCAATCTATCTTAGTTTCATTGACTTGTATTCACTCTAAATTCACATCCAGTTTATATTACATGACGTTTCATTGCACGCCAATTCATTTACATGTCATTTCATAAATATTTCTTAAGTTTATAACTTAATGCCATAAAACAATTTATGTTTAATATTACTCCAACTTAAGTTCAAGTTTATGAAGCAACATTCCAAAATCATTTTTCATTCATTTGCACTTGGATTGAATTTTATTTTATACTCCAAGTTATCACCATTTCAATCCATTTCTATTTTATTCGACAACATTTCCAAATATATTTAATTCGCTTACAATTAAGTTGAATTCCATTTGTAACTCAAGTTCCATTTCCAATATTCAATTCACTAATTTATCCATCTAATTAGTTCACTTTCATTTTAAATTCAAATTTGGAATTCCATTCTTCACCAAAATATCAAACCATTTTTATTTTGATTTTCCATTCCATTTTTTCCAATTTATAAGTTACACAACTTATTTTTTTTATATTTTCATAACTTCTATTCTTGAGCCGATTCCATTCAAAATTTATAACTTATAGTTATATAATCATTTTACAACTCAATTTTATATATAATGCAATTTAATATTATCTCACTTCCCATGTCAATTCTATTTAACTTATCTTAAGTTAAATCTCAATTTATTCAATCCATTTAAACTTACTCAAGTAAAATTTTAATTCCAAAATTCAAGTTTAACACTTTCTTCCCTTACTAATATCACTCTTAACTTAAGTTCAAAAATTTATTTCCCGATATTTTCCTAAAACATTAAATACATATTTCCAGAATTTAAAAACCCGGTATTATTTCAAATCATTTTGAAATCATATATACATATACATATATATATATATATATAGCTCTTTTGGTTTAACAAACCATTCCTTTGGAATTTCCAAAATAACTTGGTTTTATCAAATACAAAACTTGTTTCCAAACAAAAATGTCCATATCAAATTATTATGGCAGCAATCCGTCACTTAGAAACTCGAAAATGAACACCGATGATGTCACAATCATCATCAGAATTATTTTCCAGCAACTGAAGTGAGTTCAACGCTTTATAACTTCCAAAATTCATTTAAAATAATTTTTATTCCAAAAATGTTTTCAAAATAATGCCATTTATTTTCACAACACTTCGAAAAATATTTTCCAAACTTTACAGGATTTTATTCTCCAAATTTTTGTTTGAATCCATTTTTATTTATAATTCATGTGCATAAACCATTCTTATACAATCTCTGTTTTGTTATATATATAACCTTTTCAATTTTATAATCTTGTTTGGACTATAATAACAACAACCAAACGCACCAATATACTATAATAATTTCAAAAAATTATTTCTTTTATATCAAAATATAGTTTGGGTAAAATTATTTCATTTGCCCACTTCAAAATAATACTGTGTCAGTTTACGTGGTTCAAGTGTTTAAAAAATCCTATCGCTTTCGTGGAGTCCCACTATTTGACTAGAATTATAAGCCACTCAACAGATAAATCAGCACAATACAAATTTTTTTGTTCACCAACAAATACGCGCTCATATCTATAATACACTCAACTCACTCTAGGGTACTACTGACCCTATCTCTAATGAGTAATCCCCACCAAATCCTAGATATCCACTCAACCTAAGCTCTGATACCAAATGTAGCAAACCAGAGATTTTCGACTCTTAAAATTGACATCAATACATTCACCGTATAGCCCGTCGAATATTCAAGTGTCGGAAATACCGATTGCTAGGGGTAAAGAAGATGAAGAGATAGAAGAAATAGAAACAATACATAGAATCTCACAAATCATAGCGGAACAATATATAATAGATAAATACAAATCTTTATACAAAATGAAATTGTAACTGTTAATATACATACAATCATCAGAGTACAATAGTCAACGTAGCAAATTTGGACAGTTATAATAATTTGCCTCACAAGTACTAAATATACAGTTTAACATACACAGCGGAAAATAACAATGTACGAGCAATCCGCTTGAAATCCTTTAGCTCGTCTTCTGAGCCCTATAGCATCCTAACTTAAATTTGTAATACTCGGTCTAACTCGAGCATTATCATAAAATAACACCCAAGTCAGTCTGGAAAACCAGCGTGAGAAAAACACGCTCAATTTCAGTTTGATTATTTTCAAAAATCTTTTTTGAATAACTAAGGTATCTTGTAAGACCATGCCACACATAAATACAACGGGTCTTTACCTTACGATAACCAAAACCTTTTATATCAAAATCATCTGATATTATAATAGTCTCTATAGAAAATAAACCATAAAATAGCTGAAATGCTTGCATCTCACGTTTCAGCATATTTGGTATACAACTAAAACCGTACAATGCTTATTGGAGAATGAATTCCATACAATGACTGGGCACTAAGTACCGCCCTTCACAGTACACCTCTATAAAAATGTACCAAGGCCGAACCTATCGATCCCTGCCAACACAAGATCAGCCTGCCCCTTACTAGATAGTACCGAATATGTCATCACCTCGGTTGTTCCCAACCTTTTTTACCAAGATCTCATACACAACCAATCCATAGATATGTAGATGTAGGATATCTAGAAAGGTGACAACATACCCTAATGGATGCGACCCACATAGCCTTGCTGCATCTCTCCAATTTTCAATCATTCCCGATTAATGAGGCTTGAGGCTAATGTTTTACCTTTTTGAATAGCAATTCCACTTGGATGCTAACACTGCCTTCCATGCAACAATGCAATGATAGCATTCAACCATACAACTTGTTTTGGGTCTGAACAAACCAATCTCTTTAAAGATCACCGTCTTCATTATCCTTAAGATTTCATAATTCGTATCGCTAAAATCGGATCGAAGTGGTTTTAGATAATTAAATCGGATCCAAGTCTCTTCGAAACGATCAACGAAATTGGTCAGATTTGATAGTCGGTTATTTAACTATCGAATTACACGTATAAGCAGTCACTAGGCCATATTATAAATCTTTCAAAACATTTATTTGAAATAGCTTTATATATATATATTCAAATCTCTTCCATTTTTTCAATATTGGAAAACAAATTTCAAATTCTTATATCCATAACATGTTATTTCAAACCATATCAACACTAGAAATATTTCCAAATCCAACTTATAATTCATTACTTAAAATAATATTTCTATATAAGTTATTTTTTCGCTGAAATATCTCCAAAACCTTTAATTCCAATACTTAGGAAAATATTATAAGCCTTTTTTCCAAAATCATTTCTCATATCTATACTTGGGAAATATTCTGTACTTACCTCATAAATCTTCGGAATTTTTATTAATTCCCTTCACAAGTTCCAAAAATTATCGATTATACTTATTTATAATCCAACTAACAATTTATTGCTCCTTTAATTAATTTAGATTCATTTTCGAAGTTCCAGTATCTACCAATTTGGAAATTTCCTTTTCTCAAATTTTCTTAAGTTCCCAAATTCCATTATAAGATTTTCTCTTACAAAATCACATCCATCAATAAAACCCTGTTCACAAATCTCGAGAGCATTTAGGAATAAATTGCAATCACTTACTTTTAAAATATATATATATATATATAATAAATTTCAAAAACATGGTTAAATAATTACTTAAAATATCAAAGCACTTTTAAAATAAACATCAATAACTAATTCCAATTCATTTATGAAATTTCTAATCGATTTACAAAACTTTTTACAAACTTAGAATTCATTTCAACAAATTTATATATTTAAATAACTAACTTTCTGAAATATTTTATTCCATTTATTAGTTTTTAAAACTACATACTGTAACAACCCTGGTTTTGGAGATTACCTGTAAATATTAAATTATAACGGTAGTTATAATTTAATACCGTGAATTAAAATAAAATCGAAGATTTAAATTGTTTATTTGAAATAAACAATGAATTTTGGGAATAAACGGTGAGAATAAAGTTTTAGAAGCCTCTTTATTGTTGTTTGAGTTAAAATAAATGGAAAATGATTTATATTTAGTGATAATGCAGTCATTTTATTAATTATTGCCATTTTGCTTCTTTTAATAATTTTTTTAAAGAAGTAATTTAAAGGTGGTTTATTTAAATAAAAATATGGAAATTTGTAACGACCCGCCTTTTTGGACAGTTTAAACCGACGATCAAATACACATGTCGATTCCAAACCTTTCAAAAGGGCAGATGGTTATTGGGGTAAATAAGAAAAGAAAAGAAAGAGAAATAAAGGAAATGAAACAACACAGAATCTTGCAGCGGAACGATAAAATATAATAGTCAAATAAACAGTTCATGAAGCTGTTTACTATACTTTGACAATTATTTATACAACATTTATCAGAGTTATACATATACAACAGAACAAATAAAATAATGCAGTAGACAATCATGATGCAAAGATAATAATAGTAATAGTATACCAAATCTTCGTCTTCGTCCTCCAGAATAGATCTTCAAAAATCTGAAAACTCAGGACTGACCCTAGCGTAATAAAAAGACAAAACACTCGAGTCAGGACTAAAATATCCTTATGAAAGTTAAATCAGTCGTAAATAAACATGAGTGCAACGGCGTCAGAGATGTTTATGGGGTTTGACATCTCATATCCAGTGTCAATGTGCGTGCAATAACTTAAGAGATGTTACAGGATTTTCCATCTCTCAAGGATCCGTTAAACTATCTACTATGTAGTAATGTACGCGAAGTAGATAATGCCTATCAGTAATATAAGGTATCAAAATAGCGCTAAGGCGTTACCATATTCCCCCTTAACACATTTTTATAATGCCATAGTCTATACAGCACCGTAAGCCCTACCGTAAACTGGTGGTTATCAGAGGGTACCCCATAGGTATAACACAAAGCATAACGTAGTGGTCGCGAATAGGATAATCAGTATGACAAGGTACATGAGGCGATACCAACTAGGATACTAGTAGTTGCGTGATCCGGACTGATGTTGAGCATAGCCAGCAGCTACCCCAACACCGCGAAACAACACTCCCAAATCAAGGGGTGCACCCAAATCGCATCACAAATGTAATAGAAATGGTATCGACGAAGCATGTCCGCTAGAGGTGGCGAACCTCAATGGCCCGACGCGGTTCCTGTTTTAGTCATGTCAGGGGTCATCCAATATCGTTCTCTTTCTTCAGTCAACGCGTTCACCAAATCATCCACTTCATTCTGGATCAACACTCCGCGTATAATAGTTATCAAAGTGGTGTTCGGTATCGACAGAGAGTATGTCCATATCCGATCTCGGTCTCTTTAATAACTACATATTATTACACCGTTGGCTCTTTTACATTTCAAATCGATTCATAATTGATATCAAAATATCATATTCGCTTCAAAAATCAAATCCATTTCAAATATCATCGTATCCTTTCAAATGTAAGATTTCGTTTCAAAATCATTTGTCGCATCAATATCTCATTTCGTTTTCAAAATCATCTCAAATTTTAATTTAGGTTGCAACTTCATTTAACTCAATTCGTATTTAAATTCAAGAATTAAATATAAACATTTCACCTTATTGACCAGCTTAGAATTTTAGAAAATAATTTTAAGTAGTTTAAAAGTAGTTTAAATAATTAAAACTAGTTAAAAATACTTAAAATCTTAAAATGGATTTGAAATAGATAAATTAGTTTAAATTAATTTAAATTGGGTTAAGTAGATTTAAAATAGATTAAAATAGTTTAAGTATTCGAAAATAGTTTATATAACAGATTAATTTGGAAAACAAAATAAAACAGCTTCAAAACCAATCCATTTCAATTTATAACTTCCTAATTCAAATCAATTTCAATTTCCATTCTACCGATTCAGTTTCGATTTCAATTCAAATCAACGTCAACTTTTACTTCAAATTGATTCAATTTTATATTCACTTTCAATTAATTCAATTTCAATTTATATCGATTTGGAGCTTGATTTCTCAAAATATCAATTTATAATACTTAACAAAATTTTCCAACAATATTCAAGTTTAAATCCAAATTTCAAATATGATTCAATTCCAAGCTCGACTTCAAAATATCATTTTTATATCACTTTTACCTGGTAATATTCAAAGCTCGAATTAAGGTTAAATCTTTAAACAAATCAATTTTCGAAATTAAATCAAATCCCAATTTTTAAATTTCAAAGTCTCGACTTATATTATTTAACAATTTCTTTTAACCAAAATTTATTTCAACAATCCAAACTCAATTTTTCGATAAATTCGATTTCTATAAATTGATTTCTACTTATAACTTTTAAATCAAAACATTTAAATAAATTTCAAATCAACGATTTTAAAATTTTTAATTTAGCCAATTCAGTGTCCGTATATAATTTTCTATCCTATGGCCAAGTAATTATTTATTTCAATTAAATGTCAGGGATGAATATATATCACTTAAATCAAATCACTGTTTCATATGTATGCATAACAATATATGTATAAGCAAATAAACATCCAAACATTTAAATATCGACCAATAACATCCATCGAAATACATCATCCAATAGGCAATACAATTCATGTCAATGTCATAGTTATCAATGTCAGGTAATTCAATCGCAATTCAAATTTAATTTCAATTTAACTGTCAATTTAAATTTTTACGGTTAATTCAAATGATAATCTATATGACAACTAAATTTTATCAAACAACGACAAATAAAATTCATTACATTTCATAACATCAAATTTAACTAGCATAAAGATATTTAGTACGTTGTGAGCGTTATAAAACACTCACCTTGATTTTTTTACGATTTTAAATCAAATCGAACGACGTTCGATTTAACTCAAAATTTTCTCTAGTTCCAAATGATTCTAATCCAGCTCCATTGCGTATTGCTCGTCTATACGATTCCAACGCACTTCGTTTCGTAATTTTCCGACCTCGTATGAACAAGATATGATATTTTAAAGGTTACACGAATTAATATAAATAAAATTTACATTTTTTATTTTCATTTCTAACCCTATCATAATCTAGCCGTCCATTTCAAACCCTGCAAATCCAAGCCGTGCCTTGCTTTTCTTCATCTTCCCCAGGCCATCCCCAGGCAATTTCTCACGCAAGAGACCCAATGTCACGTTCAACCTCGACATCATCGCGCCCCCCTTTAACGTTGACGAAACCCCATCATACAAACACCAAATTGAAGCTCATCACCTCGCCTACCCTCGGCCCAAACAACATGGAGCTCGGCCCCTCCATAGCATGGAAAAATATGCACAACAGCCGCACCTTGTAGGTCGATTTGCCGTTGATTCAAAGCCCCAAACACGATCATAGCCGTTGAATACCTAGATCTCACTCCCCTCTACAAGTTTCGTGTTGGAAGTTTGATGAATAGATTGACGGATTTGAAGAGATTAGAGGAGAAAGGTTGAAGGTTTCTGGCCGTGCATCAGGTAGGAGGCGGCGGCTCTGAATAGAAACCCTAGGGTTTTGATTTTTTGTGAAATAATGAAGTTAAGGGGTCCCTTTATAGAAATTTCAACGAACACTATTCACTTTCAATTTTTCGAACTCCGTTTTACGCGCAGTGACCGGCGTTTCTAGGGTTTATCCCGCGTTCCGGATGCAATGGAACAGGTTTCGGAAGCTAATTCGATCGTATGTGCGAGTTATGGAAATAAACGATCAAATTTAAATTAAACCGATTTAACGAATTTCTATACGTTTAGGCTCGCCCCGGACAAATGGTAAATCCGATTGACACAAAATTTGAAACCTTACAATAATATGACATTATGGATCCGATGAAACTAGTTTTGTCGAAATCCGAGAATGTTTGAAAAATTACTATTTTAACTCGCCAAATTAATATTAAAACCATTTCGATGCGTTTCGAGCTGTCACGATCAAACGACAACTCCGATTGCTACGAAAATTGAAATCCGATAATAACAAATTATTACGGATCCAATGGAACTAGTTTCGTCCAATTCTGAGACTGTTCAAAAATTGGCTATTTTTCAGTCGATAATTAAATATTAAAATATTCAATTTTCACAAATAAATTTCAAATTCAGTTTTAAAAGTTCTACAACATCACTATAACTCCAATATGATAAAATAAAATTTTACAAACCTTTTTTATCATATTAAACCCGTTATTCAATTATCCAATAATTTCAATTTTAAAATCTTATTAACTCTATTAAAATCCCGATATAACTTACATTCCCTTTGGAAACCAATTTGAATCATATTAAACCAAATTTCAATTATTCACTCTATTTTCATATATTAAATTTCAATATCAAATTAATCGTATCAAATTCGGAATTTAATTATTCAAACATTTGTAATATTAAATTTAAACAAATTTGATTATTCTTAAATCACTATCTTTTGAAATATTCAAAACGAACTTGTAAAATTTAACAAATTCAAATTATAGAACAACCATTTTCATTAAACAGTTATTCAATTCCCGTTAATCAATTTATTCAATAAATTCCAAATATTAAATTTAAACAATTTAATTGTTCAATATTTGACAGATTTCAATATTGGATTTTTAAATAAAAATTTCATTATCAGTCGATTTACTATATTACATCAAATGAACTCTACATTATTATTAATCCACAGTTAGAGATAATGCACTGCAATTGGTTCACAAATTCAGTTCGACCAACTAAATGAATAGGTAACTTAAATAATTATCACCGTTAGCTTTTAATTTCTTATAAGTTTATTATTTACAAACAAGTGTCACAATTACCTATACAATACAAATTCATTCAATTACCTTTGACTACATAACATTTCAATTGATTTGGGATTTCATTCAATTCATAAATAATTAACTTAGATAAAATTTGTTGCATTTCATTCTAGTATTTATTATTCCAACGACTTACAATTTTTTTCTAACACTAAATCACGAAATCTTATTAAATTAGATATTTTAATTATCGAAAATTTACGGGTCGTTACACTCTCCCCCACTCAAAACTTTTCGTCCCCGAAAAGGAAAAAGAAGGGAAAAGAACTAATTATAGAGTTCAACATTAGATATATTTTATTCAAAGTTATCAACTTATAAAACAATGAAATTCCATCTATAAAGTCAACTATGCTTCCACTAAGTTACTCCGAACGGCTTTCTAACTTTAAAAGTTAGTTATCAGAACAATTTTTTTTTTTAACTTGAAAAAATTTCTAACACCCGGATTTTATGGAAATTTTGGCAGAGTCTCCTTTGCGCGGCTCGATCGAAAAAAAATGACAGTATATTTATCACAAATATACATCTCATCAAGTGATGAGGCATCCCGCAGGGAAAAAGTGTAAAAGTATGGTATGTAATCCGAGATATGTACCTTATATATTATTAGCGAGCATATACGGCTAATATAGCACGAAAGCGAGCTCCAAATGCGAAGCAATCGCAATCTGCACCTACTAAACACTCAATAACTAAGTTAGAACCATGCATATAAAGATAGATCGATATACTTAGCCTACACAACATATATATAATATATTTAGCTTCAAAACTGAGATTCCAATTTCAGGACAGCAAACAAATCTTAGTTTTAGGTCACCTCAACGATAAAATTCGGCAACAAAATCTAAACAAAAGTTGTGGCATTCATTTCAGGCTTTCCGGAATGTCCAAAATCATCGAATTCGGACCATACGTTCAAAAATTATGGCCGTTTTACTTAGAGTATACGCCTAAGCCTGGGCAATGAATTGCGCATGTCGGCGACGTTCACCCATGTTTTCGACCTTCTAAACGACATCAAAATACAAAATACTTAAAAAAAAAGTTTTAGCTTAAGTTCTTAGCTTTCTAGAAAGTGCAAGATCATCAAAATCCGATAAAACAATCAAAAGGTATGGCGAAAATACTAAGGGTGTATACTACTAATTTTACTTATTTTTACGCAGGACAGCGAGTACATTCAAGTTTTAACCTAGTAGACGAAGGAATTTTCTCAAGTTATCTAAACAAAAGTTGTGCTATAGTTTCTAAGCTTTTCGAAAGGTCCAAGATCGTCGAATTCCGTTCAGCCATTTAAAAGTTATGGTTGTTTTCGTTTCAGTATATATTGGACAATTTTGGATTTTTCCCAAAATTTGCTTTTATTATTTCAAAGTACAAACCATCAAAACTTCAAATTTTCTAAAGAACAATCATAAACACAAAGTCATTTATTTTCTTATTCATCCATGCAATAGGTTTACATTTAATTTGTTTCCGATTTATTCAAGTTTGTTTCGTTCACATTATAAATTCAAGTCAATTTGCTTCAATTTAAATTGAATTCAATTATATTTAATTTCACTTTGCTTCAAATTTGAATTTAATTATTTTAAAATTTTATTCCGTTTATTCAATTCCATTAACAGTAATGAATTCTACTTAATCAATTATCATCCATCTAACAACCAATGCATATCAAACATTAACATCCATCCAAAATCTACACTAAATCAACTATACATTTCCAAGTCAACTTTAATTTCATACACTCCAAGTTTATTGACATTTAGTTATATTAAAATTTAATTAGTTTCCATTTACCAATTTTATATTTCATTAATTTTAAATTTTATTTATTCACTTAGATATATCATTCATTTTACAGCTTAAATTTCTTCTATATTTACAACTATCAATAGATCTTCACATTTTATTATTCACTCTCACACTGGTATATTTTTTCTCTACTTATCCTTATTAGCATTTTAAACCTTTTAAGTATTTTTTAAGTTATAGTTATTCAAATAGAATGTAGTTAAACAACATACAACTTCTTTTCATTTAAAGTTGAATTTTCAATTAATTAATTCTTAAGTCATTACTTGTATTTCACTATAATTTAATTTCACATTTACATTCACATATAGTATTTCCATTTTATATTAACATAATTGTGAATCACCCTTAAATGTTAATTTAAATTCCAATTGTTTGCTAACAATTTTTATTTATATTTGCAAACCATTAATTAAATGCATATTTCATTATTCAAACCTATACTTGTATATTATCCAATTAACAATTCATATAACATTTTTGAACTTCTTAAATATTTTGGTAAGTTATATCTATGCTATAGAATGAAATTTAATACTATGCGAGTTTTACAGTTTCAATTTTATTTTAAGTTCATAATTTCCTAATTCTAAGGATTTCTACTTCAATTGATATTTTCACTTAGCTCTTAGGTTCATTTCTCATTTCACAATTCAGAAGTTTCTTAATGATTCAAGTCTAAATTCATTTCAATCATAAAAAAAATCATTAATTATTAAAGGACTTAAGAATTCCAATCCCGGTTTCATTTCAAATCAAGTTTTGAAATAATATATACTTATATAATTTATATATCAAATCATACTATAGAGAATACAAAATAAAATAAAATTTGAATCAAAACAAGGTTTAGACAAGCTATTAAGTGGTTTGCCCCACTCAGACTCTCGAAAATAAACGCCGATGATGCATGCACTCATCACCGAAATCATTTTCTAGCGTCAAGAGAAGGGAATATAACACTTATCATTAAAAAAAATCCTTCGAAAACAATTTCAACTCAATTATACTATCATATAATACTCATATTATATTTTTCAAATTCTTGTAAGTCAATTTCAAACACCGGAATTTAAATTCCCAAATCCAAGTTAAAATTCATTTATATTCATTATCAATTGTGTTTACAAGATTTCATTTTCCTAAATCCATTGTTATTTAATCAATTGTTGTAAATATTGACTGATCAAACAATAACGATAAAAATCTAATATTATCATCTCCTAACAATCAATTCAATCAAAATGAATAAATATTCGAATAATTCTTTTATAGAAAATATATTCCAAAACGATATTATGTTGGTTTGTCCTATTCGAGTGTTTAGAAATTCCTATCGACGCCTTGGCATCCCAAGTATCGACCAGAATTCATAAATACTCAACGGAACAAAGTTAACACAATATAAAACCATTTTATATCAAATAACAAGTACGCTCCCTCATATACACTCAACTCATTCATATAGTTTACCTCTATTTCAATGAGTTATTCCCCACTAGAGACAAGGTTTATCGCTAAACCAAATGTGATATCCCGGAATTTTGACCCGATTATTACCAAATGTTTTTAATCAAATTCAAATGAAAATAAGATTAGGAAGTGTTTCTAACAACAACTTTTATAATTAAAGTAAAATAAGCTTATAAATATTTATTATAAGTATATAAGTATAACATAAAAATATGAATATAAACATAAGTACAGACATAAGAAAACCATAATACATAAACATAAGAGTAAAACTTTGATATGAATATAAATAGAAATGTTGACTATGTAAATACAAACATATGAATAAGACAAAACATCTTAGCACACCAAAATCTACAAATATCTTTATAAAATCCATGAGTTAGCAAACATTAATTATGTGTTAACATAAAGGTAAACATAAGCATTTAATTAGCACTACACTTGTCATTTTAGGATTTATAACAATCATTTCAGCCGAAATACTCATATCACCTTAGATTTTCTTTAGTACATCAAGCAAAATATTATGATATCTAGGGAAGGCTTATCTGAGAAGCTAATATCCTATAAAAAAGCTATAAATACCACATCATTTTATCTGTCTTGATCATTTTAGTTCATTTGTAACTTCAAAAAGAAAAGAAATATAAATAACAACATATTCTCAAGCTCAAACAAAATTCAGGAAACTAGAAAAGTTTACAGGAATTTCAAAACTGCAAATTATCAAGCCTATTCAATTTCAAGTTACAGATTTCTTGCATCATCCTCGGTTCAACAGCAATTCTTGGTGAGTAAACCAAACTTTTTGAAATTTAATTTGAATAATTTACTTGTGAATTGAAGTACTTTGTGATATAACAATGTTCTGTTATGATTGTAAGCTTTGGATATTTATGTTTTAATAACAGCATGAATACTGTTGAATTTACAGTATAACGTATATTCATAGTAAAAAAAATTTCAAGTAACTTAAATTGAAAGTTGGAGTTTATATATTGATTGAACATATAGTAATATGATTTGTAAGACAAGAATCAAATTTTTTGGCTAACTATTTACAGAACAGTTCATGAATGAACTTTAGAAGTTTTTTCATGAATTTCAGGAGATTCACTCAATGATTAATGATGAAAATTCATATGAAGCTTGTGTATAGAGTATAGATTACTAGAAAAATGCTAAAAAAAATTATTAATGCGAGATTTTTGAGCATTGATGGAAAGTAGGGTTTAAGGGCCGGTGTATTGTTCTCTGGTCATTCGTAGATTATGTCAACATTGCTTAGCCGAGTGACTTGAGGTTTTGGAGGAAGCTAGGAGGTGGTGTCGGCAAGCTATGGCTGAAGCTGAAACAGCTCTGGTGGTCATGATCGCAAGCGCGAGGCGATTTTCTGAATTGGGTTTGTGGTACAGTTCGACTTTACAGTCGAATTTTGAATTCGTGTTTTGGAGTTGATCTGGGTTTTTGCAGTCGAGTGAGGGAGTGGTTTGTGACTTGTTAGCGATGACGCATGGTGGTGGCGCGGCAGTGGACCGCCGTGCACGTGCACGGCGGCGGAGATGATCGTGTTTGGATTGACTCGAGGAAAACCCGAGTTTGTTTGTTCGTGGCTTCGAGTCGTTTCTGAGTCGTACTTTGAACGTGCGCGTGTGAGTTTATTTGTTTCAACAGTTTAAAACTTAAGCTTTTATAAAAATAATAATAATAATAGAAACTGGAGAGAACAGGGGAGAAGGAAAGGGAAAGCAGGAGTTTGACGCGAGAGATGAATTTGATTGACTCGAGTACTACACGAGTTGAGCATAGTGTATGCTTCGGTTTTCAATGCCAGGAATTTTGTTAAGTATGTTAACTGTAACTTAAGTTTAAGTTTATAAGCCAATATTAATCAGGTTATTAATGTTTACAAGCAGTATAAGCCAAGCAGAACTATAAAGATTTATAGAAAACAAGAATGAGTTAATTATTTAAAATCAAAGTTAATTATGTATGTAATACATTTTATAATTGCTATTTAATAAATAGTCAAAGTATAATCAAAATTTGTAATTAAAGATTTTAATACTCTTGTTTGTAATTAAGAATCTAATTAATTATTTGAAGTTGATTAATTAACCAATCATAGTTAACAGATTAAATAATTAATTACTGATTAAACAATTAAGTTGATTAATAATTAATGATTAATTAAATAACAATAGTTAATTGTGTAATTGAGTTTTATAAATCAATAATGAAGGTATTGATTAGTAACTGCGATTTAATTCATTAATTAAGTGGATAATTAATAAGTAATTAATAAATGGAAATAAGTTAATTAATGTGTAATTGATTAAACATGAATAAAGTATAATTTATGTTTAAGTTTGCAATTAAGTTTAAAACAAATCAATCTTATTGATATGAATCGATAATTATATTGATTGCCTCTGATGTTTATTTATTTCTGTGATGTTCTGTGATATTCTAGATATGTCTGTGATAATTGTGTAGGATTTATCTGTATTAAATTGCTATATGTTTATCTGATGTTATTTATCTGTATTTAATTGCTGTATGAATTCAATTGTTAAATTTAAAGTGTTAAGTTAATTAGACAACTTGGACTTTAAAATGGCGTTTGGATTTCGATGAGACCGGGATCGGATATCAATTGATATTCCGAAAACCACATCGATCCAAATTAAACGTTAGGTCGTGTAATCTCAAGTGAAGATCGAGATGGTGTTTTCAGAATGCAAGGGTTATCGTCGTTAACTCTGAGGGTGATTCCAAAACGAGTGTAACGAGATAATGCCTTCGGTTTCGTTCGAACCCGGAACGAACTTGTATGGATTGAATGCTTTCAGCACATCGTCAGGCGGACGATGAGCATTCTAAGTGATATGTTCTATAAAGGTAAATGCAGCCTCAAGCCACATCAACCGGGAATGGCTAAAACAGGGGATGTGCAACAAGGTTAGGTGGGTCATGCCCAAGCAGGACGAGGTATACCCCTGTCTAGATGTCCCTTTTATTCGGCTGTGTGGGCTGTTGGTCTGCAGCCAACTGCGGGGTTATCTTGTTCGGGACTGTTCAGTAAGGAATGGTTCCGGCCTTGTGTTGCAGGGGAGTTAGGGTGGCTCCTCGGTACTGTGATCTAGACCACGTACTGTGACGGGCGGTACCCCAGTAGCCCTGCCATTGTATGGGATCCAATTTCCAATAAGCGCCGTACGTTTTGATTGTGCCCAACTATGTTGAAATGTGAGATGTAAGCATTTCAGCTATTTCTGTATTTTACTTGAAAACCCTAGACACTATTATAATATCACTGGATTTCCTATAAAATGTTTTGGTTAGCGTAAGGTAAAAACTTACCCGTATTTATTTGTGGAGAGTCTTACATGATACCTTTATTTTAAATGTTTTCAAAGTTAAGCAACTTTAACCCGTTTACTCATACCAGACCCATGTCCGACCCGGAGTTTGTATTTTTTTTTCATAAACTCTCGGGTACCCAAATTTTTACGGGTAGCCAAGGGATTCAGGTTAGCTTTGACGAATTCTGGAGGAGTTGGAGCAGGAGACCAGACGTATGTAGCTATCTATATAGTTCCGCTGTGTTAGTTAGTTTATGATATTTGAGATGTATGTCCTGACTGATATGTATATGATAGTCATGTTCTATGAAATTGTATAACTCTGATGTATATAACTATGTAATAGTTATGTTGATATATTATATTTTATTCCATTCCGCTGTGAGATTCTGATGTTGTTATTCTTTCTTTCTTTTCATTTCTATTTCTACCCCTTTCTTTCTTATTGATGACATGTCTTCCTAGGCGTAGGAAGTCGGGTCGTCACTGGTGGTATCAGAGCGATAGGTTGAGCGAGTACCTATGCTCTGCAGTAATATTTATCTTGAGGGTGCGTATTTGTATTTTCATATATATATATATATATATATATATATATATATATATATATATATATATACACCTAAATTTGTTGGTTACCTGTTCAGGAGGCCAACATGAGTTCTGGAAGAGGAGGCAGAGTTAGGGCCAGTACTTCAACTGATAATGTTCGAAGTCAAATTGCTAGAGAGGCTGTTAATCCAATACCGCCTCAAGTTAGTTTTGCAGCCTTATATAAAGATTTTATCGATCTTGGAGGCCAACCATTTAAAGGTTCAGAATCGATAATTGAAGTTCAAGCCTGGTTACATTCTTGTGAGCGTATTTTTAAGAGGATTAGATTGGCGGATGATCAGAAGAGGGATATGGCATCGTGGCAATTGCAGGGAAGCGCAGCATCATGGTGGGATGCAATGATTGCAAATATTCCTGAAGAAGATATTTCGTGGGAAAGATTTAAGGAGTTATTTGTGGAGAAGTTTATGCCGACGGCAAGGAAAACTCAATTGTATCAGGATTTTCTGAATTTGAAGCAGGAAAGCATGACTATTTCTGAGTATGAGACCAGATTCAATGAAATTTCGTGTTATGGATCAGGACTCATTGATACTCCCCTCAAGAAGAATGAAAAGTTTGTGCAAGGATTGAGGTCCAAATTCCAGAGTAAGATGACGGTGCTCTTGAAAGGATCTTTTGTTGATTTAGTTGATATGGCATTGAGGTATGAAGATTTGATGAGCAAGAAATTGGAGTCAACAGAAGCAGTTTCAAGAGGGAGTTCCGTTAACCCAAATAAAAGAAAGTTCAACCCACTTTGGAAAAGGCAAGTTAAGGGAAAGAAATCAGGAAGAAGCAATAAAGGACTCCGTAAGTGTTATAACTGTCAGCAAATTGGACATTTGGCGGATCAGTGTTCTCAAGGAGGATCTCAGCAGCAGAAATGTCAGAGTAGTCCAGAATTAGCAGTAGTCCAGAGATCGTTGTGTTTTAATTGTCGTCAGTCCGACCATATCATTAAGAATTGTCCACTTTTGCAGAGAACGCTGCAGGATAAAGTTTTTGCTTTGGAAGCTGATTCATCTTCTTCGTCACAAGATAAAGGAGTTTTGGAAGGTACCTTACTCCTAAATGGCAAGTATATTAAAGTTTTATTTGATTCGGGTGCATCTTTGAGTTTCAAATCTTCAGAATCAGTAGAAAAGTTTTCTCTTAATCCTAGTACCGTGGATCGTCCCATTATTGTATCTAATCCTATTGGTGGAGCAACAAAATTGGATACGATCTGTAAGGACTTGAAGCTTTCTTATTTGTCCCACAGTTTTTCTTGTGACCCGTATGTGTTAGATTTTAAAGGCTTTGATCTTATTTTGGGAATGGATTGGCTCGATAAGTATAAAGCAGTCCTGAATTGTGATGAGAGGACAGTTTCATTGGAGACTGACTTGGGTAGGATTGCTAAAGTGTTGTGTGATAGTTCGGGATTTCACTTGAGTAGTCTTTTGCAGGGAGTTGAGACTTCTCAGGAGAAAGTTGAAGAAATTGATGTGGTTCAAGATTTTCCTGATGTTTTTGAAGAAGTTAAGTGTCTTCCGCCACATCGAGAGATTGAGTTTCGTATTGATTTGATTCCAGGAGCTGTACCGGTGATTCAACCCAGTAGGAGAATGCCTCCTCGAGAGAGAGAAGAGTTGGTTAAGCAGACGCAAGATCTTTTGGAGAAGGGTTTGATTAGACCCATTTTTTCTTGTTGGGGCTCTGCTGCGGTGTTTGTCACCAAATCAGATGGTTCGCTAAGGTTCTGTGTTGATTATAGAGATTGAACAAAGTGACCATTCGAAATAAATATCCTTTTCCTCGCATCGATGATCTTTTTGACCAATTGCATGGAGCTTCTATCTTTTCTCAACTAGATCTAGCTTCAGGTTTCCATCAATTGAGAGTAGCTGAAGATAGTATTCCCTTGACAGCATTTAGGGGACCGAATTGTTTTTATGGGTGGTTGGTTATGCCGTTCGGATTAACCAATGCTCCAGCCTATTTTGTGGACCTCATGAATCGAGTCTTTAGAGATGTGTTGAATAAGTTTGTGCTAGTATTCATTGATGATATCTTGGTCTATTCTAAATCGGAAGAGGAGCACAGGTATCATTTGAGGATTGTATTGGAGACTCTAAGGAAACATGTGTTGAAGGCGAAGTTTTCAAAGTGCCATTTTTGGAAATCAGAAGTTAAATTTTTAGGGCACATTGTTTCTGGTGAAGGCATTTCAGTAGATCCAGCAAAAGTTGAAACTATTTTACAATGGAAACAGCCGGAGACACCGACGGAAGTTCGCAGTTTTCTGGGTTTGGCTGGCTACTACAGAAAGTTCATAAAGGATTATTCCAAAATTTCTTCGCATCTGACCAAGCTAACAAGGAAAGGAACTAAATTCAAGTGGACACCTCAGTGTGAAGAAGCTTTTAAGGAATTGAAGACAAGGCTGACCAGTGCACCAGTACTTGCTATTCCGGATGGAAGAAGCAAATTTGAAGTATATACAGATGCATGTTTGGTTGGATTGGGTGCAGTTCTGATGCAGAACGGCGAAGTTATTGCGTATGCTAGTCGACAATTGAAGTCACATGAGAAGAACTATGCTACGCATGATCTAGAACTGTTAGCTATCGTTTTTGCTTTGAAAATATGGAGACATTATCTTTTGGGAGAAAAGTTTGAGTTATTCACGGATCACAAACCGTTGAAATATATTTTCTCTCAAAAAGATCTTAATTTGAGACAGCAGAGATGGGTCGAATTTTTGGCATCTTATGATCTGGATATTTTGTATACTCTGGGGAAAGCGAATGTCGTGGCAGATGCTCTTTGTAGAAATGCTGTTTTATCTCTTTTGGAAGTTATTCCCTCTCTCCAAGAAAGGATCATTAGTAAGCAAGTGGAGGATAAGTCTTTTGAGGAAATAATTCTTGGAACTAAGGACGGTCGGTATTCAGATTTCCAGATAGACGATCAGGGTGTTTTAAGGATTAATGGTCACTTGTGTGTGCCTAATATCGATGGGCTGAGACAAGAAGTTTTAGCTGAGTGTCACCGTTCTAGATTGAATATTCACCCGGGAATCTCGAAAATGTATAAAGATATGAGGAGAGTTTTCTGGTGGCCGAATATGAAGAAGGATGTAGCTGCTTTTGTAAATAGTTGTGCCATTTGCCAGCAAGTGAAGGGAGATCAACAAAAGTCTGCAGGACTATTTCAACCTTTGGAAATTCCAGATTGGAAGTGGGAGATGATCTCGATGGACTTCATCGATGGTTTGCCTAGAACCAAAAAAGGAAATGAAGGAATATGGGTTATTGTGGATCGTTTAATGAAGAGTGCCCATTTTATTCCAGTTAAAGCAACTCGTACCGCAGTTTCTTTGGCAGAAATTTTCTTGAAGGAAATAGTTAGATTACATGGTGTTCCTGTTAGCATAGTGAGTGACCGAGATCCTATTTTACTAGCAAATTCTAGGAAGCTCTACAATCAGCAATGGGAACAAGTTTGAGATTAAGTACAGCCTATCATCCTCAGACGGACGGACAAACGGAGAGACTTAATCGTATTCTAGAAGATATGCTGCGAGCTTGTGTATTGGATTTTGGTGGATCATGGGAGGACCATCTTCATCTAGTGGAATTTTCCTATAATAACAGTTATCAAGCGAGTATTAAGATGGCTCCTTATGAAGCTCTGTATGGAAGGCCGTGTAGATCCCCATCTTGTTGGATTGAATCGAATGATCGACTTGTGCTTGGACCTGATCTTATTCATGAAGCTTCTGCGAAGGTTGAGCTTATCAAGAAAAGGATGAAAGCTGCTCAAGATCGCCAGAAGAAATATGCAGATAAGAGACGAAGACCCATGGAATTTGAGATCGGAGATTTAGTTTTTATCAAAGTTTCCCCAATCAAAGGTGCTATAAGATTCGGAAAGATTGGAAAACTTGCTCCGAGATATATTGGTCCATTTCGAGTGCTAGATAGAATTGGAACTGTAGCCTACAGGATTGAATTACCAGAACGGATGTCTGGGATTCACAATGTATTCCATGTGTCTCATTTAAGGAAATATATTCATGACCCATCATTGGTAATAGAACCAGTTGCTCAGGAGGATTTAGAAGTTGAACCCAACCTGACTGTGGTTAGAGTTCCTGTTCAGATTGTAGATCAAGACGAGAAGCAGCTCAGGAACAAAGTGGTGAAACTCGTCAAGGTGCAATGGAGTGAGGATCCCAGAGATTGTACCTGGGAAACTCTTGATAGTTTTATAAAAGCTTATCCAAATTTATGTCCGGATAATTAGTAGTGTTGTTAGAATTGATTGTTTGATTGCTTGTTTTGTATGAATGATATGTATGTTTAGAATGTTAATATTAAGTTTTTGAAATTAACTGTTGTTTAAATTTCGGGGACGAAATTCTTTTAAGGGGGGAGGAATGTGATATCCCGGAATTTTGACCCGATTATTACCATATGTTTTTAATCAAATTCAAATGAAAATAAGATTAGGAAGTGTTTCTAACAACAACTTTTATAATTAAAGTAAAATAAGCTTATAAATATTTATTATAAGTATATAAGTATAACATAAAAATATGAATTTAAACATAAGTACAGACATAAGAAAACCATAATACATAAACATAAGAGTAAAACTTTGATATGAATATAAATAGAAATGTTAACTATGTAAATACAAACATATGAATAAGACAAAACATCTTAGCACACCAAAATCTATAAATATCTTTATAAAATCCATGAGTCAGCAAACATTAATTATGTGTTAACATAAAGGTAAACATAAGCATTTAATTAGCACTACACTTGTCATTTTAGGATTTATAACAATCATTTCAGTCGAAATACTCATATCACCTTAGATTTTCTTTAGTACATCAAGCAAAATATTATGATATCCAGGGAAGGCTTATCTGAGAAGCTAATATCCTATAAAAAAGCTATAAATACCACATCATTATATCTGCCTTGATCATTTTAGTTCATTTGTAACTTCAAAAAGCAAAGAAATATAAATAACAACATATTCTCAAGCTCAAACAAAATTCAGGAAACTAGAAAAGTTTACAGGAATTTCAAAACTGCAAATTATCAAGCCTATTCAATTTCAAGTTACAGATTTCCTGCATCATCCTCAGTTCAACAGCAATTCTTGGTGAGCAAACCCAACTTTCTGAAATTTAATTTGAATAATTTACTTGTGAATTGAAGTACTTTGTGATATAACAATGTTCTGTTATGATTGTAAGCTTTGGATATTTATGTTTTAATAACAGCATGAATACTGTTGAATTTACAGTATAACGTATATTCATAGTAAATTTTTTTTCAAGTAACTTAAATTGAAAGTTGGAGTTTATATATTGATTGAACATATAGTAATATGATTTGTAAGACAAGAATCAAATTTTTTGGCTAATTATTTACAGAACAGTTCATGAATGAACTTTAGAAGCTTTTTCATGAATTTCAGGAGATTCACTCAATGATTAATGATGAAAATTCATATGAAGCTTTTGTATAGAGTATAGATTACTAGAAAAATGCTAAATTTTTTTATTAATGCGAGATTTTTGAGCATTGATGGAAAGTAGGGTTTAAGGGCCGGTGTATTGTTCTCTGGTCATTCGTAGATTATGTCAACGTTGCTTAGCCGAGTGACTTGAGGTTTTGGAGGAAGCTAGGAGGTGGTGTCGGCAAGCTATGGCTGAAGCTGAAACAGCTCTGGTGGTCGTGATCGCAAGCGCGAGGCGATTTTCTGAATTGGGTTTGTGGTACAGTTCGACTTTACAGTCGAATTTTGAATTCGTGTTTTGGAGTTGATCTGGGTTTTTGCAGTCGAGTGAGGGAGTGGTTTGTGACTTGTTAGCGATGACGCGTGGTGGTGGCGCGGCGGTGGACCGCCGTGCACGTGCACGGCGGCGAAGATGATCGTGTTTGGATTGACTCGAGGAAAACCCGAGTTTGTTTGTTCGTGGCTTCGAGTCATTTCTGAGTCGTGCTTTGAACGCGCGCGTGTGAGTTTATTTGTTTCAGCAGTTTAAAACTTAAGCTTTTATAAAAAATAATAATAATAGAAACTGGAGAGAACAGGGGAGAAGGAGAGGGAAAGCAGGAGTTTGACGCGAGAGATGAATTGGATTGACTCGAGTACTACACGAGTTGAGCATAGTATATGCTTCGGCTTTCAATGCTAGGAATTTTGTTAAGTATGTTAACTGTAACTTAAGTTTTAGTTTATAAGCCAATATTAATCAGGTTATTAATGTTTACAAGCAGTATAAGCCAAGCAGAACTATAAAGATTTATAGAAAACAAGAATGAGTTAATTATTTAAAATCAAAGTTAATTATGTATGTAATACATTTTATAATTGCCATTTAATAAATAGTCAAAGTATAATCAAAATTTGTAATTAAAGATTTTAATACTCTTGTTTGTAATTAAGAATCTAATTAATTATTTGAATTTGATTAATTAACCAATCATAGTTAACAGATTAAATAATTAATTACTGATTAAACAATTAAGTTGATTAATAATTAATGATTAATTAAATAACAATAGTTAATTGTGTAATTGAGTTTTATAAATCAATAATGAAGGTATTGATTAGTAACTGCGATTTAATTCATTAATTAAGTGGATAATTAATAAGTAATTAATAAATGGAAATAAGTTAATTAATGTGTAATTGATTAAGCATGAATAAAGTATAATTTATGTTTAAGTTTGCCATTAAGTTTAAAACAAATCAATCTTATTGATATGAATCGATAATTATATTGATTGCCTCTGATGTTTATTTATTTCTGTGATGTTCTGTGATATTTTAGATATGTCTATGATAATTGTGTAGGATTTATCTGTATTAAATTGCTATATGTTTATCTAATGTTATTTATCTGTATTTAATTGCTGTATGAATTCAATTGTTAAATTTAAATGTTAAGTTAATTAGACAACTTGGACTTTAAAATGGCGTTTGGATTTCGATGAGACCGGGATCGGATATCAATTGATATTCCGAAAACCACATTGATCCAAATTAAACGTTAGGTCGTGTAATCTCAAGTGAAGATCGAGATGGTGTTTTCAGAATGCAAGGGTTATTGTCGTTAACTCTGAGGGTGATTCCAAAATGAGTGTAACGAGATAATGCCTTCGGTTTGGTTCGAACCCGGAACGAACTTGTATGGATTGAATGCTTTCAGCACATCGTCAGGCGGACGATGAGCATTCTAAGTGATATGTTCTATAAAGGTAAACGCAGCCTCAAGCCTCATCAACCGGGAATGGCTAAAACAGGGGATGTGCAGCAAGGTTAGGTGGGTCATGCCCAAGCAGGACGAGGTATACCCCTGTCTAGATGTCCCTTTTATTCGGCTATGTGGGCGGTTGGTCTACAGCCAACTGCGGGGTTATCTTGTTCGGGACTGTTCAGTAAGGAATGGTTCCGGCCTTGTGTTGCAGGGGAGTTAGGGTGGCTCCTCGGTACTGTGATCTAGACCACGTACTGTGACGGGCGGTACCCCAGTAGCCCTGCCATTGTATGGGATCCAATTTCCAATAAGCGCCGTACGTTTTGATTGTGCCCAACTATGTTGAAATGTGAGATGTAAGCATTTCAGCTATTTCTGTATTTTACTTGAAAACCCTAGACACTATTATAATATCACTGGATTTCCTATAAAATGTTTTGGTTAGCGTAAGGTAAAAACTTACCCGTATTTATTTGTGGGGAGTCTTACGTGATACCTTTATTTTAAATGTTTTCAAATTTAAGCAACTTTAACCCGTTTACTCATACCAGACCCATGTCTGACCCGGAGTTTGTATTTTGTTTTTCATAAACTCTCGGGTACCCAAATTTTTACGGGTAGCCAAGGGATTTAGGTTAGCTTTGACGAATTCTGGAGGAGTTGGAGCAGGATACCAGACGTATGTAGCTATCTATATAGTTCCGCTGTGTTAGTTAGTTTATGATATTTGAGATGTATGTCCTGACTGATATGTATATGATAGTCATGTTGTATGAAATTGTATAACTCTGATGTATATAACTATGTAATAGTTATGTTGATATATTATATTTTATTCCATTCCGCTGTGAGATTCTGATGTTGTTATTCTTTCTTTCTTTTCATTTCTATTTCTACCCCTTTCTTTCTTATTGATGACACGTCTTCCTGGGCGTAGGAAGCCGGGTCGTCACACCAAAGCTTTGATACCAACTGTAAGGACCCGCCTTTTTGGACAGTTTAAACCGAGGATCAAATACACATGTCGATTCCAAACCTTTCAAAAGGGCAGATGGTTATTGGGGTAAATAAAAAAAGAAAAGAAAGAGAAATAAAGGAAATGAAACAACACAGAATCTCGCAGCGGAACGATAAAATATAATAGTCAAATAAACAGTTCATGAAGCTGTTTACTATAGTTTGACAATTATTTATCCAACATTTATCAGAGTTATACATATACAACAGAACAAATAAAACAATGCAGCAGACAATCATGATGCAAAGATAATAATAGTAATAGTATACCAAATCTTCGCCTTCGTCCTCCAGAATAGATCTTCAAAATCTAAAAACTCAGGACTGACCCGAGCGTAATGAAAAGACAAAACACTCGAGTCAGGACTAAAATATCCTTATGAAAGTTAAATCAATCGTAAATAAACATGAGTGCAACGGCGTTAGAGATGTTTATGGGGTTTGACATCTCATATCCAGTGTCAACGTGCGTGCAATAACTTAAGAGATGTTACGGGATTTTCCATCTCTCAAGGATCCGTTAAACTATCTACTATGTAGTAATGTACGCTAAGTAGATAATGCCTATCAGTAATATAAGGTATCAAAATAGCATTAAGGCATTACCATAATCCCCCTTAACACATTTTTATAATGCCATAGTCTATACAGCACCGTAAGCCCCACCGTAAACTGGTGGTTATCAGAGGGTACCCCATAGGTATAACACAAAGCATAACGTGGTGGCCGCGAATAGGATAATCAGTATGACAAGGTACATGAGGCGATACCAACTAGGATACTAGTAGTTGCGTGATCCGGACTGATGTTGAGCATAGCCAGCAGCTACCCCAACACTCCCAAATCAAGGGGTGCACCCAAATCGCATCACAAATGTAATAGAAATGGTATCGAAGAAGCGTGTCGGCTAGAGGTGGCGAACCTCAATGGCCCGGCGCGGCTCCTGTTTTAGTCATGTCAGGGGTCATCCAATATCGTTCTCTTTCTTCAGTCAACGCGTTCACCAAATCATCCACTTCATTCTAGATCAACACTCCGCGTATAATAGTTATCAAAGTGGTGTTCGGTATCGACAGAGAGTATGTCCATATCCGATCCCGGTCTCTTTAATAACTACGTATTATTACACCGTTGGCTCTTTTACATTTCAAATCGATTCATAATTGATATCAAAATATCATATTCGCTTCAAAAATCAAATCCATTTCAAATATCATCGTATCCTTTCAAATGTAAGATTTCGTTTCAAAATCATTTTTCGCATCAATATCTCATTTCGTTTTAAAAATCATCTCGAATTTCAGTTTAGGTTGCAACTTCATTTAACTCAATTCGTATTTAAATTCAATATTTAAATATAAACATTTCACCTTATTAACCAGCTTAGAATTTTAGAAAATAATTTTAAGTAGTTTAAAAGTAGTTTAAATAATTAAAACTAGTTAAAAATACTTAAAATCTTAAAATGGATTTGAAATAGATAAATTAGTTTAAATTAATTTAAATTGGGTTAAGTAGATTTAAAATAGATTAAAATAGTTTAAGTATTCGAAAATAGTTTATATAACAGAGTAATTTGGAAAACAAAATAAAACAGCTTCAAAACCAATCCATTTCAATTTATAACTTCCTAATTCAAATCAATTTCAATTTCCATTCTACCGATTCAGTTTCGATTTCAATTCAAATCAACGTCAACTTTTACTTCAAATTGATTCAATTTTATATTCACTTTCAATTAATTCAATTTCAATTTATCGATTTGGAGCTTGATTTCTCAAAATATCAATTTATAATACTTAACAAAATTTTCCAACAATATTCAAGTTTAAATCCAAATTTCAAATATGATTCAATTCCAAGCCCGACTTCAAAATATCATTTTTATATCACTTTTACCTGGTAATATTCAAAGCTCGAATTAAGGTTAAATTTTTAAACAAATCAATTTTCGAAATTAAATCAAATCCCAATTTTTAAATTTCAAAGTCTCGACTTATATTATTTAACAATTTCTTTTAACCAAAATTTATTTCAACAATCCAAACTCAATTTTTCGATAAATTTGATTTCTATAAATTGATTTCTATTTATAACTTTTAAATCAAAACATTTAAATAAATTTCAAATTGACGATTTTAAAATTTTTAATTTAGTCAATTCGGTGTCCGTATATAATTTTCTATCCTATGGCCAAGTAATTATTTATTTCAATTAAATGTCAGGGATGAATATATATCACTTAAATCAAATCACTGTTTCATATGTATGCATAACAGTATATGTATAAGCAAATAAACATCCAAACATTTAAATATCGACCAATAACATCCATCGAAATACATCATCCAATAGGCAATACAATTCATGTCAATGTCATAGTTACAATGTCAGGTAATTCAATCGCAATTCAAATTTAATTTCAATTTAACTGTCAATTTAAATTTTTACGGTTAATTCAAATGATAATCTATATGACAACTAAATTTTATCAAACAACGACAAATAAAATTCATAACATTTCATAATATCAATTTTAACTAGCATAAAGATATTTAGTATGTTGTGAGCATTATAAAACACTCACCTTGATTTTTTTACGATGTTAAATCAAATCGAACGACGTTCGATTTAACTCAAAATTTTTTCTAGCTCCAAATGATTCCAATCTAGCTCCATTGCATAGTGCTCGTCCATACGATTCCGACGCACTTCGTTTCGTAATTTTCCGACCTCGTATGAACACGATATGATATTTTAAAGGTTACACGAATTAATATAAATAAAATTTACATTTTTTATTTTCATTTCTAACCCTATCATCATCTAGCCGTCCATTTCAAACCCTGCAAATCCAAGCCGTGCCTTGCTTTTCTTTATCTTCCCCAGGCCGTCCCCAGGCATTTTCTCACGCAAGAAACCCAATGTCACGTTCAACCTCGACATCATCGCGCCCCCCTTTAACGTTGACGAAACCCCATCATGCAAACACCAAATCGAAGCTCATCACCTCGCCTACCCTCGGCCCAAACAACATGGAGCTCGTCCCCTCCATAGCACGGAAAAACGTGCACAACAGCCGCACCTTGTAGGTCGATTTGCCGTTGATTCAAAGCCCCAAACACGATCATAGCCGTTGAATACCTAGATCTCACTCCCCTCTACAAGTTTCATGTTGGAAGTTTGATGAATAGATTGACGGATTTGAAGAGATTAGAGGAGAAAGGTTAAAAGTTTCTGGCCATGCATCAGGTAGGAGGCGGCGGCTCTGAATAGAAATCCTAGGGTTTTGATTTTTTGTGAAATAATGAAGTTAAGGGGTCCCTTTATAGAAATTTCAACGAACACTATTCACTTCCAATTTTTCGAACTCCGATTTACGCGCAGTGACCGGCGTTTCTAGGGTTTATCCCGCGTTCCGGACGCAATGGAACAGGTTTCGGAAGCTAATTCGATTGTATATGCGAGTTACGGAAATAAACGATCAAATTTAAATTAAACCGATTTAACGAATTTCTAAACGTTTTGGCTCGCCCCGGACAAACGGTAAATCCGATTGACACAAAATTTGAAACCTTACAATAATATAACATTACGGATCTGATGAAACTAGTTTCGTCGAAATCCAAGACTGTTTGAAAAATGACCATTTTAACTCGCCAAATTAATATTAAAACCATTTCGATGCGTTTCGAGCTGCCACGATCAAACGACAACTCCGATTGCTACGAAAATTGAAATCCGATAATAATAAATTATTACGGATCCAATGGAACTAGTTTCGTCCAATTATGAGACTGTTCAAAAATTGGCTATTTTTCAGTCGATAATTAAATATTAAAATATTCAATTTTCACAAATAAATTTTAAATTCAGTTTTAAAAGTTCTATAACATCACTATAACTCCAATATGATAGAATAAAATTTTACAAATCATTTTTAATCATATTAAACCCGTTATTCAATTATCCAATAATTTCAATTTTAAAATCTTATTAACTCTATTAAAATCCTGATATAACTTACATTCCCTTTGGAAACCAATTTGAATCATATTAAACCAAATTTCAATTATTCACTCTATTTTCATATATTAAATTTCAATATCAAATTAATCGTATCAAATTCGGAATTTAATTATTCAAACATTTGTAATATTAAATTTAAACAAATTTGATTATTCTTAAATCACTATCTTTTGAAATATTCAAAACGAACTTGTAAAATTTAACAAATTCAAATTATAGAACAACCATTTTCATTAAACAGTTATTCAATTCCCGTTATTCAATTTATTCAATAAATTCCAAATATTAAATTTAAACAATTTAATTGTTCAATATTTGACGGATTTCAATATTGGATTTTTAAATAAAAATTTCATTATCAGTCGATTTACTATATTACATCAAATGAACTCTACATTATTATTAATCCACAGTTAGAGATAATGCACTCAACTAATATATGAACTTTCATTTCAATTGCAATTGGTTCACAAATTCAATTCGACCAACTAAATCAATAGGTAACTTAAATAATTATCACCGTTAACTTTTAATTTCTTATAAGTTTATTATTTACAAATAAGTTCACAATTACCTATACAATACAAATTCATTCAATTACCGTTGACTACATAACATTTCAATTGATTTCAGATTTCATTCAATTCATAAATAATTAACTTAGATAAAATTTGTTGCATTTCATTCTAGTATTTATTATTCCAACGACTTACAATTTTTTTCTTACACTAAATCACGAAATCTTATTAAATTAGCTGTTTTAATTATCGAAAATTTACGGGTCGTTACAAAATTGGTTTTAAAATATTTTTTGGTTATAAATAAGGTTTGAAAATTGTTTGAAATATTTTTCTAAGTTATAAAGTATTTTTGGTTGAATTTTAGAAGTTAAAAGTGTGAACATTTGCGTTTGTTTGTCAAAACAGTGTATTTTTGCAAATTAAGGTTTTTAACAACAATAATAATGTTTAAAAATAAAAATTGATCTTTTCATAGTGTAAAATAATTTATTTCATGTGTATGTAAATTTACATATTTTGTTTGGTTGAAATTGGAAAGAAAATGACTTTATTTTATTATATAGTGTAATATATGTGCATTTGATTTAAGTGTTGATTTTATAACTTAGGTCATTTAGTTTTCTTCTTATTGGGTCCTAAAAGCCCATTAGTCTAATTTAAGAGATAGGAAAATGAGAAAAACAACTCTTGTACATGCAGGAAATCATTCTCATCTTCTTATCTCCTTCCTCAAGTCAGTGGAAAAAAAGAACCCATTTCCTTTTACAAACCCTAGCCAAAAATCATCAAATTAGACTTAAATTTGGTGTTTTAAAAATCAGTTTGAAGCTAAATCTACAGGTAATTAAAATCTAAAACCTAATATTTCATCAAAAGTCCAAATTTGTGAATTATTGTTTGTTAATTGCTTTCTTCTTTCTTGCATGCACTTGTTTCATAGTTTTACAGGTCGTAGAAGCTCAAATTCAACCCAAGCTTCAATCTTTCGCCATTAATTCGGGTATTTGCTATGATAAATCAAAGGTGAGTATCAAAACTCACAAATGATAGCTGAAGCCATGCTTAAAAATGCCAAAATCTAGCCAAAAATAGCTTTAATATATTGATTTTATGTTCATGTTGTTTATGTGAAAACTAAGTTTGTGTGTCACTTTGCTTGTCATTTTCTTCAAATTCCGGCAACAAAATGATGCCAGATTTTCTTCAATTGATAGCCTGTGTGTTGTAGTATATGCATATCAAATTTCATTGAAAAAAATATTCTTTTGATGCCTGAAAACTGCACTGCGAAATCAATGCACAGCCTGAAAATTTTCTGTGCGCATTTTGTTTTCAGAGTTGCTGCAAACATGGCCCGAGTCCATGTTTGAGAAAGCATATTTCTTTCATTTCTTACACGAATTGCATGATTTTTTTTTGAAATATGAAGTTCTCTAATATAATCATACCAAATTTCAGGTCATTTTGACATAGATAGCTTATATAAATATGCTGCCAAATTTTGACCGGGACCATGTTTTTGCCCATAGTTTTACAGTGAAAACACTGTCTGGGTTCAACTTTGAGACATCATAACCTTCTCATATTTTATCCAAATTGCATCAATTTTTTTTAAAAGATAAAGTTTTCTACTACATGCATACCAATTTTGACCTCAATCTGATGCCATTTGGACATTTGTTTCATGCCTGGAAGTTGAACCCAAGATGCTTTCAGGCCTATACATTTTTGGTTTTTGAACTGTTGCAAACATGGCCTGGGTCCATGTTTGAGACAGCATAACTCATTCATTTCAAATTGGATTTGCATGATTCTTTTTGAAATTAAAGTAGGACTATTGACTATAATCCTACAAAATGTCACTACAATCTGGATTCGTTTGCTATTTCAAAACTGCTGTGGGACTTGAACCCGCAGCCTGTTGGAATTCAGCGATTTAACCTTGTTTTGGTCCGACTTTGAAATGACGCAGATTCTTCGTTTCGAAATGGAATTGAATGATTCTTTTTGCAGATTGAAGTAGGAATGTTGAACTACATTTTTGCAAAATTTCAAGCCATTTTAACGCTGATAACTTGTTCAAACCAGTTGTCGAATATTGAGTCGCAGCTTGTTTTAAACGGATAATACTTGGTCTAATTTCCGTTATTTCGATGTTTTCTTTATATTTCTTTCTAGATTTCATACACAGGTGTTATAATATGTTTTAAAAATGATTTCCAACTAAATGGCTTTTGAAATTATTATTATATATTATTTTTAGTATAAAAATTATATACTCTATAATAAGAGATTTCAATGGCAATTTATAAAGTGATTTTGAAACGTTCCTAACTCATTTTCTTCAACTTAATTTATATATGAAACACACAATTTTGCACTTCGAGCAAAGTGGGAGGAGAATTAAATGATTAGATAAAACGCGTGCTATGAACACGTGCGTTTATCTTTTAAGTTAATTCCTAATCTATTCGTTTGTTCGTTTTGACCTTCGGGTCTGCTTTGCCGATGAGATGAGGTAAACTTTGTACTGCTTTGAGTGTGGAATTGACTAACGGTTAGTAAACCGTTTGGTGCGAACGTGTGGTATGTGACACACGTTAACACTTTGCGGGTTCCTATCCGAGGGGTTTGTGGCACATATTTCCTGTTAATGGTATCTAGTACTGGGCCTTCGGACCTTCGCCACTACGGTTTATTGCCTTTGGGTTTGTGCCTTTGGGTTTATTGCCTTTGGGTTTGTGCCTTCGGGTTTGTTGCCTTCGAGTTTGTTGCCCTGTAGTATCGCTTTTGGAGTTGGTCCTTCGTCACCGCTCGAGAGATACTTGGGTTTGTCGCCTTCGGGCTTGTGGATCCTTGTTTATACAGTACTGAGCACGTGCATCCTTTATTTATTTGATATTTATATTTCCCTAGAGTATCACCTTTCGGGGTAGGTCCTTTGCACCACACGACATATAACGATTACCTTGTGCGAACTTGTGTTACCTTTATTGCTATTTGTTATTTGCCTTTTTGGCTTGGGTTGGGATATTCATATCCTTTGTTTATTTGAGTTTCCGATGATATGAGGCTTGTTATGATTTCTCTTTTGTTAGATGATTGAGTTATCTCTTTTAGAGATATTTGTGGTACTTTATGACCTTGCATGTTCATTATCATTTAGCTTATCTAACTGATTTGTTTAGCTAGACTGACCTATGTATTTTATACTCGGTCAGACCGAGGTGTTTCAGGTTAGATACATTTGGACTTAGCCTATTCTGCTTCCGCATGAACTATTCCGCTAGCTCCTTTTGTTATAACTTTTTGTGTAGTCCTTTTTGGTTGTAACTTTGATATGTATATTCTTTTGACTTGCCTATATATTATGGTTGCTACACCACTTGACATGCATCATTTTGTATGCTTTGTGATGTATTTGTATATGTGTATATGTATGTGATGATCTACTGTTCTGTGATGTGTTTTACATTTGAGATGTTATATTTTGTTCTTTTAGATATTATAGCCATTGTAGTTTTTTACTAAATATCTATTGAATATGTCGATCCACTTGAGAAGAAAAAATATATATGCTACATTTATCGATATATTCAGTAGATAGTTAAGAGAAGGCTATAGATGGTTGCTCCTATCTAGCTCTATTCTCCGTATCAGTCGACAGTATTACCTTGTAATACTCTTTCTAATATGGGTCTCAGAGTAGGGCGTCACACATATTTTAATAAATAAAAACCTTTCCTAAAAAATAACCTTAACTTCTTGTGAAAACCATTTTTAAATTTCAACGTACCCATTTTTATACTTATAAATCTCTCTCGATTTATTACAAATCGATTTACATTTCCAATTTCATAACTATTTCTAAATTCCAAAATAGAATTTACTATTTCTTTCTAAACCGATTTCCATATCTCATTTTTAATTCACACCGTGAATTTATATTTCCAATTTATCAAATGATAATTATTCCACTTTATTTATAGACATCGTTTATAAGTCCATAATCTTGTTCCCAGTTTTTCTCTGTTAATAATAAAGTCATTTTAAACAACTCCATTTATAATTATATTCCTTTATAAAATTCCCTTATTCTCCCAATCTATTGAAAATATCAATTTTTAAAACCCTTTTACATTTTAGAAAACATCACTTAAAATTTATCATTTAAAAATCTTTTATGTACATTATTTCAAAATCTCTATTTAAAATATTTCATGAAATAGTTAAGTACAAATTTAAAATCAAATCATTTATTTTATCCCAATCAATTCCTCTTTAAAAAATCAAAACTCAATATAAATATTTTACGTCCAAAATCGCCTTTTAATTACTTCCAAATTCGAAACTGATATTTATGGTATTTTAAAATATCAGAATTTAGGCCAGTGTTACTATAACATCCAGTAGATCAAATTATATCATAATCTATCACAGATTATTCAAACACATAATATATTACTATATATGAAATTAAAATCAATATTTTTGAAGAATCCAGATTGATCCCTCCAACCTGTTTCCCTGTAACCACATATGTTATATAATAATAATATAATCACCGCTTTGAGGCGGGATATCACAATAAAAAGGGTATCTGCTATTATGAGAGGCGCATAGTGTCTCATCCGCTCCAATCGGCGGAATATGTATCTAACTACTAATAATATAGAAACTAAACAAGCAATTACAAGCAACAAATAAAATAAACAAATTATTTCCACTTATATAAAAAAATAAGTGTCCAGAGAGGTGAGCTTAACTCACTTTGATTCCAGTCATCGTTGAAACCTTCCAGTTTTGAATTAAAATCGAACAGCCGTTCAATTTTAGCATTAATTTTTTCTAGCTCCAAACAACACCAATCCAATTCCTATGCGTAGATATTTCAGATACAAATGCAATGCAACTTGTTTCGTTCAATTCTGACGTCGTATGAAGAAGATACAATATTGATAAGAATAACGATTTATATAAATTATTTAATTAACTTAATTACAAACTTAGAAACTAATTACCCTCACTAATCAATAAATCATCTTCTTCCCTATTCTATTTTCCTGCTGCAAACATGAACCCACCATAGCCGATCCTTCTCTCCACCTTCACGCGTCCATCTTCCCACGAAATCACCATGGACTTCGCCGTAGAACTCTCCATTGCAACCTCCACCTCCTTAACCCCTTAAATCCTCACTCGATGCTTTGGCCAAAATCACAACCTCATAGACCTGCTCTCGACCATACGAATGTCATGCCTCCAAAATACGCACCGAGGTCCTCCAAACTCCATCCAGATTTTCTAATTTCCAATACAAACATGAATACAACCTCCAAAAGACCAAACTCCATCACCATTTAAAAAAAATTCAAAACCTAGCTGAAAACTGCTTTTGACCTTAACTGTAAAACCCCAAAATGTGATATCACACCCCTCAACACACATATCAGGTTGATACTCTTACCAAAATAAGATTTTTTAAATTCGTTTTAGTTTTTTCGTTGAGTAGAATTTGAATTGTAAATTTTTGAAGTTCATTGTTTTTTTGTACAGCCACATTGATATAGGAGGGAAACGATGGAAGATAGCATAAGGATAGGGTGGGCTTGTCTCTGTGCACGGTGGTCTGAAATGAAATATTAGGGTGTGTAGTCAAATCGATAAAAATATTTTTTTTATTTAATACAAAATATCTAGATGTTTAATTTTGAATCCCGATCGAGGCATGTCGCCTGGCATTTCTAATGTTATACCTCTATTTCGAATGAAATGGAACAAGTGTCAAGACCTAATTCGAACATATGTGGAAGATATCTTTTTGAATCGACTATTTTAATTAAATTAATCCTATATGTTTTCAGCTCATACGATCAAACAACAAATCCAAATGCTACGTAAATTGAAATCCAATAATAATACACTATTACGGATCTAATGGAATTGGGTTGGATGAATTCTAAGACTGTGTCCCGAATCGCTATTTTAACGCGTCGATAAAAACGACGACTTAAAAAGTTGACAAAATTACTTGAAATCGGGTTTTAAAAACTTAATATCCAATTTCTAATTCAAATATAACTTATATTCGCTTTAAAATTCATTTCGATTCATATTCAGCTTAATTCCAATTATTTGCACTATTCGTATTACGATAATCGCTATATATTGAAATTTACATTTTGTTCCATATATTCGATCGATAAACTTCATATTAATAGTCCATTTACATTTCAAATTCAACATGTAAGATAAATTAAATGTTCAAAATAAAATGAATGAAAAATCCAGGTCATTACAATTTTGTTTTTATAATTATATGCTTTCGTATTTAAGATTAATTTTTTTTTTTGGATGATGATATGCTTGAATTATTATGTGTTTGATTTAAATCAATTTGTTTACATAAGAATTTACACTGTTTTGGGGCAAAACCAATAGTGAATGATTTTACAATGCCATGTAAAAATTATACGTTAGGAAAAACATGATTTTGGAGATGGGTTTCAATTTTTAGTAATTTTCCAAGCTATGGAAAATTTGTTATGAATTTCTAAAGGAAAATAGGAAGAAATTTGATTTAAAGTTAATTCCAATTATTTTATTAATAATTTGGGTTTGGAATTTTTGATAACATGCTCATAGTAGATTTCTGTGATTTTTGTAATTTTTCCTAATTGATTTGCTATGGAAAATAAATTATTTTAAAAGAAGGATTTATCTGCAATATTGATTTTTCTTAATGGAAGGGCTTAAACGTTAGATTTTCCTTGATTTAATTATATAAATGCAGTAGTTATTTTGTAAAGGATTTGAAAGTTTTTAAAGTAACTAATCGAAGGATTACAAATAGGCAGGTAGTTATAAAGCAATTACTAAGGTAGCAAAAACTCAGCCTTTAATTCAGAAAAGTTGGTTCCGCCTTCTTTAATATTGCCTTTCGACTCCAATGCTTCCGCTCCAACTCAGTCAAAACCAACCTAGCTGAAACCTACCTAGTCGAAACCAATAAATAAGGTATCACTTAGATGCTACATAGTGGGTTAGAGGAAAGGCGGGAGGCATTGCTATCGAAAGCAATGCTTTTGATGGGGTGAAACCTTATTTTTGTTTTCAAATGTTAAGTGCCTACTTTATTTTACTTAAGGCTTTCGACCTAGTCGAAACGTATGCTTTAAAAAGGGGTTTTTTCCAAATTGCTTTCAAAGGAGGTTGCCGTAACATGTTTTAAAATAGGAGCTTTCGGATGGGTTCCTTTATTTTAAATAATGCTTTCGAAAGAGATGGTTTTGACATGGTCATAACCAACCGCTATTCTGTTACATTTTGAAAGTATTATAGCCATCAATGCTTTCGAAGGGTTCTCTTTGTTTTAAACTTAAGCCAAGTCACATCCTAAATGCTTTTGATAGGGTTCATGGATTTCGAAGGTAATGGTGTCAAAAGGGGGTTTTGATGCTATCCTTTATAATTTTACTCAAAGGTTTTGAGCTTTCGAATTGATGGTTCCGACATGATTAATTCTTCTCCAAAACCATTTTATTAAAGGTTTCGAAAGAGATACTTTCACCTATGATCCCTTTAACCCAAAAAATGTTTCTAAAAGTAAAACCCAATACTTCCGGAGGGTACTTTTATTGGCTTTGAAGCTATGTTTCTAAAGATTTTTGAGTAATTTTTGATACCATCGAAAGGTATATTTGGTTTCAAAAGAGATGTTTTAAAAGGGCTTCGAAAGATGTATACATAGCGTTTTGAAAAGGAGTTTTCTTTGTTTTCAAAGGAGGCTATCCAGGGGTTTTGAAAGTGATGTTTTATGGTCTTTAAAACAAATAACCCAATCTCATATTTAAGGAAAAACCATGGCATACTTAATTTAAAGAGTTTTGAAATAGAAGAAGTTTTCCTTGATTAATAGGTTAAAGGGTTTAACTAAGTTTTATATAAAATGATTCTAAGGGCATTAAACCATAGACGTTGGTATTATTATGATTGCTTCTTCATATATTTATTCACATTGTAATTAACCCATAATGATACTTTGGGAAAGGGCATAATAACCAGCTATGTTGACCCGGTAGTGAATATAACTTAAGAAATGTTAAAATCCTAACTAAAGATATTGGCATAGGCCAGTAGGCACAGTAAGCCCATGAAGAACATGTATAGGAAAATATATTGGTAGGATCCAATAGGTTCATAGCAAGCCTATGAAAACTATGATTTGATATTGGCAGGGGACAATAGGTTTATAGGTAACCCATGAAAACTGTATCTGGATTAAGATATTGACAGTTAGCCAATAGGTTCCTAGTCAACCTATGAAAACTAGGATAAGAAAAAAGATATTGGTATTACTAATAGGTTCTTAGTAATCCTATGAAAACTATGAAATCAGACAGGTTGTCCATAAGTATTAAACAGGTTACTAGTAAGCCCATGAAAACTAATAGGTTAATAGTAACCCTAAAAGCTATAATTGAGACAGATAGTCAGAATGAATGTGGATGGTAATCCAGAATTAACTTACATGTTTGCATATCATCATATTATTTTGAAATGTTTTTACCATTGTGGATGGAGGCGCACAATGTATGGTTTAATAAAGGTTTTAAGATATCTATGAGGGGAAAACCCATTCCGCCAAGCAGCGTGGTCTCACTAGATATCTAAATTGTTTGAGACGGTAGATTATTATTCATATCGGGCTTTATGTCTGACTCAAAGTTTTTATTTTCCCCTCAAACTCTCGGATACTCAATTGATTTTGAGTAGTTTGAGGTTTAGGGTTTCCAGGTGTTCTTCTAGATGAATAAAGCTTCCGGTGAGGAGCATGAGGCATGCTATCTACTTAGAATTCTTTTTACATTGTATGTTTTGGTTGTAAAGGAAAATCTGTTTTATTGCCTAATTATATACTTTGATCATCCAAGGGGGCATCTTTATATGTCGTTCTTGGCGTATTTTGTGTTTATTATATGTTATCTGAACGTGGTCTGCGTACTGGGATTATGTGATGAATTTGCAATGTTTTGAAATAGAATGTGGAATTTATTTGCTGTTTAAATTTTTGTCATATTCATGTGTTTCTGTATATCAATGTATCTAACATTGCCGTATTTGGTCGTTGAGAATTAATAACCATGGATGACTGCAGCATCCGTAGCTGTTAGTTTTGGGCCTCCAAATAGGGGGATGTTACAAGTTGGTATCAGAGCATAGGTTTATGAAACTTTAAAAGAAATTTAAACCTAAAAGATTTTTGAAAACATAATCCAATGAATCAGATAACAGGATTGGGGTTTGGGTTAACGCTATAATAGCGTACATGTATTTGATATATAGTTATATATACATACATATATATATATATATGTATATATGTACGTATTCCCCAATCTCTTAGACCGTTAATCTGTATCTTACTAAGGCTCGTATGTAGATATATGAGAAAGAAGATATGGAAGCAGGAAATGGAAGAGGATATCTCGATGGAGGAAGCACAACTAATGGAAATGCTCGACCCATCACTAGGAGGAACCCGGGTCAACAGGCTAATGCTAATAACCAAAATGCTGATGCGAATGTGGACGCTGGAAATCCACCAGTGAATATAAGGGCGATGCGTTAGTTCTTCGTCAATATGATGCAGGCAGGAGTTACTACTGGAGTTATTGGAAATGTAGGAAGGGCTAATCCTGTAGCTCCAGTTGGGAATAATTATGAAAAGCTGAGCAGGGACTACTCCAGTTTGGGTGGGAAGCCATTCATAAGGACGGAGAATGCTATTAAGGTAGAGGATTGGCTATTGCATTGTGAGCATATATTTATTGATTTGGGTTTAGATGATAGACAAAAGAGAAGGTTGGCCTCTAGGCATTTACAAGGGTCGGCGCTTTATTGGTGGAATAGTGTTACTACGGGAGTTCCGAAGGAGCAGTTGACTTGGGCAGATTTTAGAAAGAATTTGAGTAGAAATTTGTGTCTAAGTTTTCTAAGTCAGAGCGGATAAGGGATTTTATGGATCTAGAGTAGGGAGAGATGTCGGTTGTTGAGTATGACACTAAGTTTGAGGAGCTATCCCATTATGGACATAATGCTATAGACACAGTCATTAGAAGGAACAAGAGTCCATTAGAGGACCGAGGCTCGAGATTTCGATGGCGATCCTGCCACATCTTCGCGATCCTAGTAATTTATTTATGGAAATGGCCATTCGCCATGAGGAGATGCTTGCTATTTGTGCTAGAGAGAAGCCAGTGGAAATTCAGGGTTCTCAGGGGAAGAAGAGAAAGTTCTTTAAGAAGAAGGGAGCTCAAAAGGGAGATACCGCCAAGAAGGCAAAGGCGGATTTAGTTTGCTATAAGTGTGACAAGAAGGGTCATTATGCGAATGAGTGTCGGTCAGGTAACGGGTAAAAGGCTACAAATAAGAAGAATGTGAAGTGCTTCAACTGTGATCAAGTTAGGCATCATAAGAATCAGTGTCCAGAGCCAGTCAGGGTAGACAAAGGAAAGATGTTTTCGTTTGGACCAGCTAGGCGTACTGCAGCTGATAAAGGAAAGATTATGATGGAAGGTATGCATTTGATTCAGAGTATACCAGTTAGGGTACTTTTTGATACTGGCGCATCACATTTATTTATATTTCAGTTTTTGGTTGATAGAGTATGCTTAGAACCCACCTACCTTGTTACTTCTTAAGGAGTGCAAATCCAATAGAAGGTTATGCAACTCTAAGGTTGAGCTGTGAACAGTTAGATACGTTTGCATGCAGTCTGTATGTTTTCGATTTCGTAGATTTTGGAATCATTTTGGGTATGGATTGGTTGGGTCGGTATGAGGCTACAATACTTTGCCAGGATAGGGAGATATCACCGAGACACCCTGATAGTCACAACCGAGTAATATTTTTAGTGGAGAATTCTGACAGAAGTGTTAGTACTTTTCTTAGTACTATAGAGATAGGAGATGAGTTAAGTCAGGTTCGAGTAGCAAGAGATTTTGCAGATGTCTTTGAGCCAATCACAGGACTACCTCTGAAATGAGCTGTTGAATTTGGGATAGACCTTGTGCCGGAGCCGAACCTATGAGTAGACCACCTAGTAGGATGACACCTACAGAGATGAAGGAATTGAAGATGAAACTAGTTGATCTTGAAGGAAGAAATTTTATTAGGCCAATCAATTTTCCTTGGGAGGGCATCTGCGGTGTTTGTGAAGAAATCAGATGGGTCATTGAGAATGTGTATCGGCTATTGTAAGTTGAATGAAAGAATGATTAAGAATAAGTATCCTTTGCCAAGAATAGACGATCTGTTAGATCAGCTGAGTGGAACTAGAGTGTTTTCCCAGTAGGATTTGGTGACAGGTTTCCATCAGTTAAGAGTGGCAGAGGACAATATTCCTTTGAAAGCATTTCAGACTAGTATGGTTCGTATGAGTGGTTAGTGATGCCATTTGGATTAACGAATGAACCTGCGTTCTTCATGGATTTGATGAACCGAGTTTTAGGAGAATACGTGGATAGGTTTGTGCTAGTGTTTATAGATGACATTTTAGTACACTCTAAGGATGAGAGAAAGCATGAAGTTCATATTAGAGTGGTACTTGAGACGCTGAGGCAGAATTAGCTAAATGCGAAGTTTACCAAGTGTCATTTATGGAAGAATGAAGTTAAGTTTCCTGGTCACATGGTTTCAGAGAAAGGCTTGTCAGTCGATCCAGATAAGATCGAAGCTATTAATAACTGGAAGAGACCAGAGATGGTGATTGAAATTAGAAGTTTTCTTGAACTTGCTGGCTAGTACCAGAGATTCATCATGGATTTCTCGCGAATAGAAGCATCTTTTACTAAGTTAACCCGTAAGGAGGTGATGTTTATTTGGTCCGAAAAGTATAAGGAAGCATTCCTTAAGTTAAGGCATTTTTTGACCAATGCCCCAATGTTAGTAGTTCCAGATGGAAACCAAGGATTGGTGGTGTCTACTGATGCATGTGGAACTGGATTGGGAGCAGTGTTATTGAAGAAGGGTAAAATTATTGCCTACACATCCAGACAGCTTAGATCGCATGAGGTGAGGTATCCTACTCATGATTTGCAGTTGGCAGCGGCGATCTTTGCATTGAAGATTTGGAGACATTATCTCTTAAGGGAGAGGTTTGAGTTTTATATCGATCATAATTCCAAGTATTTATTCTCTCAGAAGGAGTTGAATATGAGACAATAGAGGTGGCTAGAGTTTTTAGCTGCTTATGATTTTGGTATAGAGTATACTTTCGAGTAAAGAAATAAGGTGGCAGATACTCTTAGTCGAAGTCATCAGAATGTGGTATCAGCTTTGTTGGAAGAGTGGAAGGATTTAGAAGCTTTGGCTAGCTATGGTGTGAAGTTATGATCGGCTGCTAGTTCTAGTTAAAGTGCTGCCATGTTATCCTGTTTAGAAGTTCGACCAGTGTTGATCGAAACGATTGCTTCTAAGAAAGATTTTAAATCTTGGATAGCGGTCACGTTTCGTCTCGGCGATTTTAGTGACTCGGTATCGTATCGGGGGAGATCTCAGGTGAGACGAGTGCATCTCGGACGCCAATATCAGATTTACATCTCGGACCTAAAGTTCATCTCGGGACCATATCGCAGTATAACACATCACGTACTTTATAGGAAAAAATGCATGGTATTGGTTTATTTAACATTAACTGAATTACTGCAACTAATCTCCACTACTCCAACTTAAAAAAATAATTCAATTATACTTCAACTATATGAAATTGTTCAACAAAAGTTACAAACATCATCAGTTTTAGCAATTACATACAAGTAGACGAAAGACGACAAATTAACTGAAAAAATGGGTTCTATACAATTACATATATGCATTAAGAATAACATAATAACAAGGAACTGATGCAAATAAAAGCAAATGCATATAAGAGATCAAGAATCGAAGGGTTTCAGGCAATGCAAATCTACTTGTAGAAGGTTATGTAGTAAGAATAACAAACTAAATCTACTTGCAAATCTACTCTAAATTATAATGTATATTCAATTTTCTAAAAAAAAAAAAATCAAATTTCATTAAATAGAAACAACCCTAATTTACATACATGTAGAGAGTAGAGAAATTAGTCGAAGACAAAGCTATAGAATGTCAAAAGCGAGATCGAGTAGTCGAAAATTGGAAGCAAGCGCGAGCTGTCAAATGTTAGAAGAGGGAGTTTGATTTTTTTAAAAGAAGGAGTTCGATTTTTTTCTTCGGAGAAGAGGGAGTTCGATATTTTGATGAGGAACGTGATCTTTTGAGATGTTGAATGAGAAAGAAAAGGGATTTGTTCATTTTTTATGATATACTGAGATGGGCCTATTTTTTTTTGAAAAAAACAATATATCGAGGATATTTTGGAATATCGTTTCGCTCCAAGTATCGGCCGATATACGTAAATTTCGGTCGATATAATCAAAACGAAATATCAACCGATATCTCATGTTTCGTTTCGGCAAGCCTTCAACCGAGATCTCAGCCAAGATTTAAAATAGTGCTTCTAAGCAGAAGTAGGATCTAGTATTAGACGAGTGATTAAAAGGCTTAAGGTAGGATCAGGGATCGGCGATCTTAAAGAGTTTAATCTTGACTAAAGAGGGTGGTTGAGAAAGAAAGGATGATTGTGTGTTCTGAATGTATAGGACTTGAGGAAAGATGTTCTTGGAGAATGCCATTGGTCTAAGTTTATGATTCATCCTTGAGGGACCAAGATGTATCAAGATATGAAGAGGAGCTTCTATTGGAAAGGTATGAAGAAGGATGTTGGCTTGTGGATTAGGCAGTGTGCAAACTATCAACAAGTGAAAGCTGAACATCAGAAATGCAGTCGGTTGCTTCAACCATTAGAGATTCCATTTTGGAAATGAGATTAGATAACCGTGGATTTTATAGACGGGTTGCCAAAGTCAAATAGAGGTATGAAAGTATATGGGTTATAGTGGACAGGTCGACCAAGAGTGCCCTTTTCATTCCCGTTAAGTCAATCTGAACGACACCTGTTTTAGCTAAGTTGTTCATAAAGAACATAGTTAGACTGCATGGAGTTCCTAGTAGTATAGTCAGAGACAGAGATGCCTTGCTCACTAGTAAATTTTGGAAGAGTCTACAGGAAGTATTGGGTACCCAGCTTAATATGAGTACTGCGTATCATCCTCGGACGGATGGGCAGAAAGAGAGAGTCAACAAGGTACTCAAGGATTTATTGAGAGCTTGTGTATTGGACTTTGGTGGATCTTGGAAAGACCACCTATATTTGGTTGAGTTTTCCTATAATAATAGTCATCACACTAGTATAGGAATGGCGCCTTTTGAAGCTTTGTATGAAAGGCCTACAAATCGCCAGCATGTTGGTTGGATACTAGAGAAAGAATAGTCTTAGGCCTAGATTTGGTTAGAGAGGTGTCAGAGAAGATTGAGTTGATCCAGAAAAGGATAAATGAAGCTCAGTCTAGACAAAAGAGTTACGTAGATAAGAGGCATAAAAATATAGAGTTCTCAGTTGGAGATAAGGTTTTCATTAAGGTGTCACCGATGGAGGGGGTGGTACGATTTGGAAAGTCAGGGAAGTTAGCCCCGAGATATGTTGTACCATTTCAGATTATAGAGAGGATTGTAAAGCTAGCATACAAAGTAGAGTTGTCGAGCAGTATGGCAGGTGTCCACAATATATTTCATGTATCTTATCTTCGTAAGTATGTGAATGATCCAGAGACTATGATTCCTCCGACTGGGTTAGAAGACTTGATAGTAGAGCCTAATTTGACTTTTGTTAGACAACCAATCCGACTTGTAGCGAGAGATGAGAAAAGATTGAGGAACAAGACAGTTGGGTTAGTGAAAGTTCAGTGGAGAGACAACGAGAAGGACTGTGATTGGGAGACAGAAGATAGATTAGAGGTACTTATGCTAATCTGCTTTAAAGGCATGTCTATATTAGATTTATATAGATAGTTGCTAGTCAGATAGACTATTTTGGTTGTTAGGAGTTGTTACAGATGATTTCTATGTTTAGTATTTAGTCCTTACTAAACTTCAAGGACAAAATTCTTTAAGAGGGAGCCTATAACATCCTTAATTTTTGATAACATAATTCAGAAGATTTAATTAGATAAATTAAATAGAATAATGTAAATAATTAAAAATTGTAAGGAAAGTGAGATTTAAATAAATCATTATAAGAAGGCCATGCTTAACAACTTAAATGGGCTTAAAAGATTTTATATGCAAATTAATTTACATACAGCCTTATTAGTAAAAATAGACGCACCCTATTCATGGCTATACACTTGCAACTGCCCCTTTCACATTTATTTTATTTCTCATAATCCAAACACGAGTAAAACCTAAGGAATCAGCCATTATCAAAGAGAAAAGAGGAGAAATTCAGTCAAGCTAAGGAATTAAACTATGGGATTTAATCTACAACAAATATCAAAGTCCTGATCATATCCAAGGTGAATAATAATTCATTCCATCTATATTTTGTTTTTATATCATACGTTTTCGGATTTAAGATTAATTTTTTTTTGTGATGTTTTGGATGATGGTATGCTTGAATTATCATATGTTTGATTCAAAATAATTTGTTTACATAAGAATCTACATGGTTTTGGAGCAAAACGATAGTGAATGATTTTAGAATGCCATGGAAAATTATATGTTAGGAAAAACATGGCAATTACTAAAAGTAGCATAAATTCAACCTTTAATTCAGAAAAGTTGATTCCGCCTCCTTTAGTAGTGCCTTTCGACTCCAACGCTTCCGCTTCAACTCAGTCGAAATCAATCTAGCCGAAATCCACCTAGTCGAAACCAATACACAAGGTATCACTTAGATGGTACGTATTGGATTGGAGGAAAGGTAGAAGGCAAGGGTGTCGAAAGCAATACTTCCGATGAGGTCGAATCTTAGTTTTGTTTTCACATGTTAAGTGCTGCTTTGTTTTACTTTAGGATTGTGACGTAGTCAAAAAATATGATTTAAAAATGGGTTTTCATAAATAGCTTTTGAAGGAGGTTTCTATATCATTTTTCAAAGTAGGAGCTTTCGAATGGGTTCCTTTGTTTTTAAATAATGCTTTTGGAAGATGTGGTTCGGACTTGTCGAAACCTATCCGTTATTCTTTTACCTTTCGAATGTATTGCATCCATCAATGCTTTCGAAGGGTTCTCTTTATTTTAAACTTAAGCCATGTCACTTCCTAAATTCTTTCGAAATAGGTTCAGGGGTTTCGAAGGCAATAGTGTTGAAAGGGGGGTTTTGATGCTATCCTTCAAAGTTTTACTCAAAGGTTTTGAGCTTTTGAATAGATGGTTCTGACACCATCAATTTTCCCCAAAACTATTCTATTAAAGGTTTCGAAAGAGATACTTTCACTTATGATCATTTTGACCCAAAAGATGTTTCTAAAAGTAAAACACAATACTTTCGAAGGGGATACTTTCATTGGCTTCGAAGCTGTGTTTCTAAAGATTTTTGAGTAATGTTTTGATACCATCGGAAGGTATATTTGGTTTCGAAAGAGATTTTTCAAAAGGGCTTCGAAAGGTATATACATAGCATTTTGAAAATGATTTTTCTTTGCTTTCGAAGGAGTTTATCTAGGGTTTTTGAAAGTGATGTTTTATGGTTTGAAAGCAAATAACCCAATCTCATTTTTAAGGAAAAACCGTGGCATAAATAAATTAAAGTGTTTTGAAATAGAAGAAGTTTTCCTTGATTAATAGGTTAAAGGTTTTAACAAAGTTTTATATAAAATAATTCCGAGGACATTAAGCCACATGGGTTGGTATTATTATGATTGCTTCTTCATATATTTATTCACATTGTAATTAACCCATAATGGTACTTTGGGGAAGGGAAGAATAACCAACTAGGTTGACCCGATAGTGAATATAACTTAAGAAATGTTAAAATCCTAATTAAAGATATTGGTAAGGGCCAATAAGTTCACAGTAATCCCATGAAAACTGTGTGCAACAAAAGATATTGGCACAGCCCAATAGGTTCATAGTAAGCCCATGAAAACTATGATTTGATATTGGCAGGGCCCAATAGGTTTATAGTTAACCCATGAAAACTATATCTGGATTAGATATTGACAGTTAGTCAATAGTTTCCTAGTAAGCCCATGAAACTAGGATAAGAAAATGGATATTGGAGTTACCAATAGGTTCTTAGTAATCCTATGAAAACTATGAAATCGGACAGGTAGTCCATAAGTATTAAACAGGTTATCAGTGACCCATGAAAACTAATAGGTTAACAGTAACCCTAAAAACTATAATTGAGACAGATAGTTAGAATGAATGAGGATGGGTAATCCATAATTAACCTACATGTTTGCATATCATCATATTATTTTCAATTTTTTTAACCCTTATGGATGCAGGATCACGGTATATGGTTTTATAAAGGTTTTAAAATACCAGTGAGGGAAAAACCTTTTTCGCTAAGCGGTATGGTCTCGCTAGATATCTAAATGGTTTGAGATGGTAGATTATTATTCATACCAGGCTTTATATTTGACTCGAAGTTTTTGTTTTCCCCTTAAACTCTCGTACTTAATTGATTTTGAGTAGTTTTAGGTTTAGGGTTTGCAAGTATTCTTTTAGACGAATAAATCTTCCAGTGATGAGTAGGAGGCATGCTAGCTACGTAGAATTCTTTTTCCGCTATGTGTTTTGGTTGTAAAGGAAAATCTGTTTTATTGCCTTATTATATACTATGATCATCCAAGGGGGCATCTTCGTATGTCATTCTTGACTTATTTTGTATTGATTATATATTATCTGAACATGGGTTACATACTGGGATTATGTAATGAATTTGCAATGTTTTGAAATGGAATATGGAATTTGTTTGCTGTTTAATTTTTTTTCATATTCATGCGTTTCTATATATCAATGTATCTAACATTGTCATATTTGGTCGCCGATGATTAATTACTATGGACGACTGCAGCATTTACAGTCGTTTATTTTAGGGCTCCAAATAGGGGATGTTACAGTTATACTCAGTGATGCAACGGTGTGGTCGGTTTCCATCTCAAATACGAGTTATAAGCATAATGCTGCTGTTATGACTAATTCAGGAGGGGGGGGGGAGGGAAGATGTGGAGGGGGGGTTATTCTGTACCATAACTTTTGTTTATGCCAATAATACTTACTCTGAAAGAGAGAAGCTTTGGAGTAGGTTGATTTCTAACACTTTAATTATTCACATGCCTTGGATTGCATTTGGGGATTTCAATAATACTTTGAACCCTAAAGATAAGAAGGGAGGTTTGCATATTCCTTTCTTTGATCTTAAAGGTTTCAGAAATTGTATTTTTAGTGTGTTTTGGCTATGTGCAGTGTGCAGGGGTGCAAATATATTTGAAGGAAGAGACGTATGGCCACCAACACAGACAATGTGCTGGTAAATTCAGAGTTTATCAGAATTCTACCATATTTGTCCACTATTACTCTCCCTACAATATTAAGTGACCATACACCTATTATTATTATTAACTTAAAGGATAGGTTGTCATATACTAAAAAATTAAAATTTAGATATATAAAGGACTCAAAGCTACCACTTGGGTTGACTGCACACGTCAATTTTTATGCAAGCTTAAGCGTATAAATGAGTATCTAAATTAGTTTTATAGAAAGTAAAAAAAGGTTGAATTTGTCAAAGATTTGTAGAGTACTTATAACTTAGTATGACTAGCTGCTAAACATAAATATGGACTTAAAGAGACAAATGAAGCATGTAGAGCTGATATATAAAAGAAACGTGTGATAGCTAGTAGAGGGTGATACAAATTCCCAATTTTTTTTAGGAAAATGTCCATGAGAAAGCATAAGAACAAGATAAGCCTTAATTTCTCATATAGATGAATTTATTTATTATAAGTTGATGGTAGTTCAGGAATCTTTGAACTATCATACTTCCTTATATAATGGTATAAGTAACTACTATTTTCCACAAATAGTTACATGGATAATTATTAAGGATGAAGGCAAAAAGTACTTATCTACACCAATCCAGAAGTCTGAAGTGAAGGAAGCCTTGTACTCCATTTATGATACTAAGAGCCTTGGCCTAGATGGATTCTCATCCAAATTTTTTAAGCTCCGTTTTGATCTTTTTGAGGAGGAACTATTCCTAATGGTCTCAGAAATTTTCCAAACAACAACTGTAGCTAAGGGAACGAACCACACTTTTTCGACTTTGGTCCCTAAAAAAGAAAAGCCTCAAGCAATATCAGATTATAGGCCTATAGCCTATGCAAATGTTCTATATAAATTGCTTTCTAAAATTATTTGCCAAAGAATTAAGTCATTTCTACCTTTCCTTATTGCTGAAAACCAATCTACATTCATTCCTAGAAGAAGCATTAGGAAGAATATTATGTTGGCTCATGAACTTATAAGGGATTTCAATAAGCCAGGAAAACCCAAAATGTGTATAAAGATTGACCTTCAAAAGGCATATGATATGGTAAATAGGGAGATTACATGTCATATGCTTGTTGCTATGTGTATTCCTGCCTCTATGATTGATTTTATATATGAATGTATAAATACCCCAACATTATCAGTTATGGTTGATGGAATGCCTCATGGACTTATACATTCATCTAAAGGTCTGAGATAGGGAGATCCCCTCTATCCCTATTTATTTTGTATTACAATGAAGTTCTTATCGCTGAGGATGGAAGACAGAATCTCCCAGGGTAAAATTCATCCTATATCAAAGGTATATCCTATAGTGTCTCACTTTTTTTATGTTGATGATGTTATGTTCATTATGGAAGCTACTATAGATAATTCTATTGAATTAAACCCGCTACTTAATGAATTGAAGCTTACTACAGGACTACAAATAAACTAGCTAAAGTCTAAAGTTTATTTTAGTTTACATGTACCTTAGAAGGATGGAATAGTGCGGAAATTGAATATGGTTCAAGGGCGGTTACTTGTGAAATACCTGGTCGTACCCTTATCTTCATATTATGTGAATGTAGGCTAATGCATACCATTGGTGCAAAGGATAACTACAATGCATTAGAGTTGGGACAACAATTTACTATCTAGTGCCGATAGGGCTCAATTGATATACAATGTCATCAATCACATAGTTCTATACTGGCTAATGGTTTACCATTTACCGAGTTCAGTGATTAAAAAAAAAGAGTCTTTATGTGCAAATTTTTTTGGGTGGAAAATCACATAAATTGCTTGGCATATACTGTGCAGACCTAAAAATGAAGGGGGGATATGCCAAAGACCACTATCAGACCTGAGAAATACTGCATGTCTAAAGCTCATATGGAATCTTCATACAATGAAATCACTATGGAAAGAATGGATGTGCAAAAAATATTTGAACATTTAAACTACTGTATGTTGCAAGCGATTAACAACTTCTCGTCAACTATGAAACACATGCTAAGGGTGAAAGATATTGCTAATAACATATTTTACAGGTTAATTGTTAATGGTGAATCTACATCTTTATGGTTTGATCCATGGATCAACTATAAGACATTAGTGGAGTTATGGGGATGTCATAGAGTTAGAATTTTTCAACAACTAACTTAACAACATCATTAATTATTACGAACAATAGATTTGACACTCATAAGCTTCCATAAACTAGAGAAATTCATCAATATATTACGCAAATTCCTATATAAAATCATAGACAAGTAGATCTTTAGGAAATAGCAAGTGATGTTAACTTTAATTTCTCAACAGTATATAATGAAGTTAGATCTAAAACAAACTTAGTTATTGGCTATGGTGATTTGGAATAAATCCACTACTAAGAAGATGTCATTTTGTGCTTATAGAACTATTAAACAGAGATTACTGATAATGGATCGCTTATCGAACTGAGGAGTTCAGACAAGTCACCGTGTTTTGTGCGAGACCGGTGACAAGACATATTGTCACCTATTCTTTCACTGTGATTATGCTAAGTACCCGCTGTTAGCACCAAAATTGGTCACTAACACCTATAGAATTTCATGGACATAAGAGAACTAATGGAATCTAGAGAACCAAGCATAAAAGTAAATAGATACAAAGATTTTATAGTGGTTCGGCAATCTCGGCCTATGTCCACTTCAAATTTCATTCATTCTTCATTTGCTTATAATTACATGAGTTGTTGGATTGGCTAGAATCCATTGATATAAATTTATAAGAAAATAGCCAAGGCAGAGTCTCCATGGAGTTCTCGAAAAAGGTCCCTTCAACTGTACCCTTGCCTCTCTATTTATAGACGAAGATAGGCTTGACTCCCTGTGCAGGCCCAAGAATAAGGTACTTCAGCCCACATTAGGCAACTTTTGTGCACCGAGTCAGGCGTACCGAACAGTGGAAACCGAACCACTCAGTCTGACCCAGTCGTGCCGAAATACTTGCACCAGGCCACCTCCCCTTCATCATCTTGACCAAACCCTTAGGTCGAACCAGATTGGCCGACCCTATCCATCTAGACCGATCCGTCATTCCTTTCCTTCCTTGGCCGAGTGAGAACTGTTTAACCATCTAGGCCGAACCGGAGTTAGCCGAACCACAAACAGTGAAACTCATGTGTCTGAGCTGTCTTTGTTAACCTCCCTCGACAAGCGATACATGCCGAGCGACGACGACTCAACTGACCAAACGACGCGTTCCGAGTGATCTTCATCGAGCGACGTGTGTCGAGTTACTCAAACCGAGTGGCGCACACCGAACCGTACTTACCGAACCACATTTAAACACCGAAACATGTCGATTGCATCAAACCCTTATATCTTCAGGCTCTTCTTAGTTAGAATCTTGTCTAGTGCTAACGATAATATCTTCAACCGTCGTTTTGTAGCCGAGCCAAGGTGTCGGGTAACATTTGCCCTCCAAAGTGTGTCGTGTGAAGCAACATGACACGCTTTGAATCAGGGAGTATTCCTTGTTTCTAGAAAAAAATCCATCATGTTTCATGTATAGTCATTATCCTTCAATTTTATCCTCTCTAGTTGTCGTATCCTTCTTTGGTCGTCACGACGCTTGGTTGATTCCCGATATTATAAATCCAGGGTTGTAGTTCATCAGTGGCCATCCGTGTCCCGTTCTACAGGGCTAGTTAGCTTCGGCTATCTGATCCAGTCTTTTCTTAATAACCCTAAGTGAGAACTCAATTTCTATTGATTTCAATAAGTCAAACTTTTCCGGATGTACACATGCATGTTTGGGTACATGTTCTTGCCATTGGTTCTCGGATGCATTTTATACGATCATAAGTCATCACCAATTTCATCTAGTTTAATTGCAATTCAATTATGATTCCTTATTTGTATTTTTTATGAAATAAGGGTTGTAGTCAACCACTTGATGAGAGGGGACTTTAAGTTTTACATGGATGATGACCTCGGAGCAGCAAGCAAGGGAGAATGGTGTACGGCCAGTCACAGACTCATGGGTAGTTCTATATGCCGATAAGGTGTTGGGAGTTCATCCACCCATTTACCTCTAGCCTTTTCCAAATCTCTCTTCAAACGGACTTTATGATTTTGTTCACAGCTTCAACCTGTCCATTTGCGGTTATAATGGATCATGGAAGGTTCTAAGGACAGATGACGTTACGAACAATGAAGTTGATTATTTTCTTGATCTTGGTCATGGTTAAAAGTTCTTCGTCTGCTCATTTGGTGAAGTAATCAACGGCTATGATGGCATATTTCACACCACCTTTAGGATCGGCAAGAAGATGATGTCAATGCCCCCAAGTGGCAAACGGCTATGGACTAGCCATTTGAGTAATTTCCATTGGCGGGGCTCTCGAATGTTTTGCGAACATCTTGCACTCGCCATATTGTCTAGCATGATAAACCACATTTGGATTGATAGTTGGCCAGCAATACCCGTAGCAGAGTATTTTCTTTATCAGGGTTTTCTCCCTGATGTAATCGCCACATTCTTTTTCATAGACTTCACTCAAGGCTCATTTGATATCATCATGGGCAATACATCGAAGCATGGGAATGGATAAACTCCTTTCTACACACGACTTCTTCTTGGATGATTTGGCATGAAGCTTTGAGGAGGATTTTTCGTTTTCCATTCCCCCATTCAGTAAGAATTCCTCATTGTAGATAGTCTTTGATAGGAGTTAACCATGACCCTTTTTCTGGCTCTGTCTCTAAGATCTAGCCGATCTCAATTCGTCAATGCTTGGAATATTAAGTATTTCAACCGAAATAATGTAGTTCCGTTGCGCATCCCTAAAACTGGCCAGCTTGGCTAGTGACTGGACTCTTTTCATTTTGTTATCTGAGTATGTGTATAATGATGTAATACGTGAAGTCGGCTAGTATCTCTTGGACCTGGCCGAGATTAGGAGCAAGACAATGCCCCCTAGCAAGATCAACTTCCTTAACTTTGCATACTACCAATTAGGAATCACAAAAGATATGTAAAGTTTCCACTCCAAATCCTCTAGCAAGTTTGAGGCTGGCGATCGAGGCTTCATACTAATTGTTTGTTAAAGGGAAATTGAGTATCAGGATGTAGCAGATTAATTGTTCCTCAGGAGTCATTAACATGACTCCTACGCCATAACACTGATCACTGGATGCTCCATCCGCGTATATTTTCCATCTGTTGGTTGGTTCTCTACTACTCTACGAGTAGTCATCTGATGCAATGAATTCGAGCATGAGGTCTGCTAATTTCCGTCCTTGGATAGCCCCTCGAGGGAAATAAGTGATATCGAATTAGTTCGATATTTTATTTAAGTAGTATTTTAGACATGTCAGGTCGTTGTATGCCCTGTCGCAATGGCTGGTAGGCATAGTCGTTGATGGGGTGAGCCTAAAAGTAAGAGTGGAGCTTTCATGATGAAATTAGTAGACATTGCACTAGCTTTTGTAGCTTCGGGTCAATATCCAATGCATGGCTCGCGATAGTTGGTGAAATCACACATGCATGTCAGAATGGGTCCAAGGGAACATATCATCATTTATTCATAAAAATCCAACGAATTCTTTTATCATCATTGCACTGAGCTGTGATCTGATATTCAGCACCCACTGTAATGTCGACTGTCAGCTTAGTAGGTGCAATCCCAGATTCATTGAGTTCAAATGTAACTATTTTGCATAACATTCAATATGAAATATGGTTGGGACGGTCAATGTTGATGGTTACTCTGGTCGAATCCTAGAGTCTTGTCATGAGTTATTAAGTCTAATAGTAAAGGGCTCTGAATACTTAAATCGATTATCTGCAAATGGCCAAAGATTAGGCTTAAAAGCACGTTGAAGGAAATGTCGAGTAGGGGTCAACCTTGAGTTGCGTGCAGCTGCATAGCTGGATCTTGCTATGAGTTTGAATTTTCTTGTATATTCGAGTAACGCACTTTCTATTCAATGCATTTATGATCCTTTGCCCATCCTTCGGGTTGCAGTGATAGTTAGTTGCCCATGAGCTTAGGTGTCGATTTAATGATTCTATCTCTAGGCATTCTTTCGGTCGTAGCCTTGAGTAGCTGTAGCAATATTTATAAGTTTCAATATTGAGCTATCACATCCAGTCTTTGAATGACCGTGCATCTGCTCCCAGTCTTGGGTTGATAAATGTACTGCATGGACGGTTGAGTCTCGCTCTAGCTATGTTTAACCCACCTAAACTCCAAAGACATAGAGTTGATCGGTGAATAGTCTGTTCACATTCATCTTGCTTCTCGCTCGTGCCCCTAGGTCTGGGGAATATATCGATAAGTAGGAAGGCTAGCCATGACCACTTTAGCTTTACTCTCTTTCCCGTTGAACCATGGGATCAGGTCAGTCGATGGGAGGCTGGGTCTCGCCTATCCTAGATTATATTGTGGTTTTTCATTCCAAGAGGAATACTTCGATGCCTCGTCAGTTTCAGGGGTAATTTGGGTACTAGACGGTCAACCATGTCCACTTTGATTCATGTTCTGTAATCAGATCTCGGTGTAAAGTTAGCTTAAGTGCAGTCGGGTCATGCTCATCCAGTTTCATACTCCTCCTAACCGATCGAAGGTAGGTGTTGGAGAATTTATGACCAAGTCTTCGTGGTTTACTCCCCTTTCCATACTCTGGAGGTAATAGTTTTTCAAGGGACATTCGGGTCATATTCATATGTGCTTAGTGTGAATCGGTATTCACCCTCGATCTGAGGTACGATATAGTCGGTTGCCCGTACCTTTGGATGCCGTTTCGATTGATTTTGTATTGAGGCATCCCTGTAGTCATTGCCTTAAGGTTTAAAGAATGCCAAGCTAGAGCTATAATAAGCTGTCGTATTCAGCTTTTAGTGATTTGTACTCCTGCTCCCATCATTGTTTGGACAGGCCACTAGTCAGATGGTCGAACTCCTTCCTTAGCGAGTTGATACTCCTCCTGTCGATTTCAGGCCGAAGTTTGCGGAATAGAGAACGGTAAGAATCCACTCGTCTATTTATCGATGTTTATACACCACTCTGCATTCCGGTGACTTAGTATTATTCTCCCCCCCCGGTCGACTCGTGCCCAATTTGTGTTCATGCTTCGGTCCACGCTTCGGAGGCTTAGAGATTTGTCGAACGGATTATGCTTTAGTCCACAGTTTAGGACATAGAGATTTTTGAAAATTCATTTATACTCCAGTCCACACTCTTGGGACTTAGAGTACTCTAGTCCACTTCTGGGACTTAGAGATTTTTCTCAAGTTGTTTATACTCTAGTCTGCACTTCGGGGACTCAGAGTACTCTAGTCCGTGCTCCGGGGACTTAGAGATTTTTAAGTCGTTTATACTCTAGTCGCACTCCGGGGATTCAGAGTACTCTAGTCCCCACTCTGGGAACTTAGAGATTTTTAAGTCTTTTATACTCTAGTCCACGCTCCAAGGACTCAGAGTACTCTCGTCCACACTCTAGGGACTTAGAGATTTTTAAGTCGTTTATACTCAAGTCCACGCTTCGGGAACTCAGAGTACTCTAGTCCGCACTCTGGGGACTTAGAGATTTTTAAATCGTTTATGCTTTAGTCCGCACTCTGGGGAATCAAAGTACTCTAGTCCGCACTCTAGGGACTTAGAGATTTTTAAATCATTTATACTCTAGTCCGCGCTCTGGGGACTCAGAGTACTCTAGCCCGCACTCCGAGAACCTAGAGATTTTAAATCGTTTAAAATCTAGTCTGCACTTTGCGGACTCAGAGTACTCTAGTCCGCACTCTGGGGACTTAGAGATTTTTAAATCGTTTATACTCTAGTCCGCACTCCGAGAACTACGAGTGCTCTAGTCTGCACTCTGGGGACTTAGAGATTTTTAAGTCGTTTATACTCTAGTCCGTGCTCTATGGACTAGAGTACTCTAGTCCGCACTCTGAGAACTTAGATATTTTTAAGTGGTTTATACTCTAGTCTGCACTTCGGGGACTCAGAGTACTCTAGGGACCTAGAGGTTTTTAATTTGTTTATACTCTAGTCCACGCTCCGGGGACTCAGAGTACTCTAGTCCACACTCTGGGGACTTAGAGACTTTTTAGTCATTTATACTCTAGTCCACGCTCCGGGAACTCAAAGTACTCTAGTCCCCACTCTGGGGACTTAGAGATTTTTGAGTCGTTTATACTCTAGTCTGCGCTCTGAGGACTTAGAGTACTCTAGTCCGCACTTCGGGGACTTAGAGACTTTTTAAGTCGTTTATACTCTAGTCTGCGCTCTGGGGACTCAGAGTCTCTAGTCTGCACTCTAGGGACCTAGAGATTTTTAAGTCGTTTATACTCTAGTCTGCGCTCTGAGGACTCAGAGTACTCTAGTCCGCACTCTGGGGACTTAAAGCACTCTAGTCCGCACTCTAGGGACTTAGAGATTTTTAAGTCGTTTATACTCTAGTCCGTGCACCGGGACTCAGAGTGCTTAGTCTGCACTTTGGGCACTTAGAGATTTTTAAGTCGTTTATACTCTAGTCCACGCTCTGGGGACTCAGAGTACTCTAGTCCGTACTCTGGGGACTTAGAGATTTTTAAGTCGTTTATACTCTAGTCCGCATTTCAAGGACTCGGAGTACTCTAGTCCGCTTTAGGGACTTAGAGATTTTTATTGAGAGCAATTGTATTTCCACCCGTTTAATTTGTAATTCATTTACCGTATCGAGGCTAATGTTGTCGAATAAACGATCGAACCACGTTTGCTCATGGAATGGGACTCTGCCCACAGCATGAAGGACGAAACTTGAAATATAGACGGTCGATTCTCGTCCACTTAGTGATATAGCTCTTCTAATCAAGTCAAGGAAGAAGGTATATGATAGACGGTTGGATCACATCCATGCCGGGGTTAAATAATCAAGTCTCGCACAATTTGCTTTGTATCTCTTTCTAGAAAATGAGTGCAATGGATTACTGAGTAGACAAAGTAAGTTGCATATGTGTCAAGCTGCAGTCGTGTCCATGTATTGAGAGCGATGTTTAACGAGTAGGCAGTCCACTACAACTACTTCAAGTCGGGCTTCCGAACAACCTTTTGTGTTCAGGGTAGGATTTGATGTGTAGATGATCAAATCACGTCTACTCTAGATAAATCCCGGCGTCACTGAGCTTCAGGAGAGGCATCTGTATTTTGTCGAACTTTGTTCTATGACTCGATTTAAGTGGATGATTGGGCCATATTCATTCCAAGCCTTGCTTAGGTCTCCAAGCCAAATGTGAAGGTCAATGAATGGATGGTCGATCATGTTGACTTTGTATTGGGCTCTGATCCTGATTAGTTTTTCAATCTCTAGTCCTTGGCCCCAAATTAAAGGCACATGGTTGATGATGAGTGATCGAATCATGCTCGTCTTGATGAAACTCTAAAAATCTGATCAAGGTCTGCATGGATTGGTTGGCGGCCAACTCCAACTACTTTCACCTACATCATTTTGGAAGAATTTTAGTTCAAGTCGGTCATAATTCAAAGCACAATTGAAATTTAAATAATCCAAAGAAGTATAAATCTCATTGATAAGGGGAGTAACATCGTGTGCTCGCTATTTAACACTGCCCCTAGCCCCTTCTAGCGGGATGTCGACTGCCAACAATCCAATTGATAATTAGAGTTCTTTATTGATAAGCATTCGAAGTTCCTGCTCGCTATTCTGCAAGGCTTAAATGTACTATTGAATCTTTCCTTTCTGAATCATCTTTTCGATCACACCTCGAAGGTGTTTGTAATCGCCCATGTTTGGATCAGTATGCTTCTTGGAATATACAACATTCCCCTTATTTTCTTTGGACTTCAGTGGACTCTCTCGAGGTTGGTTTTCAGTACCACTCTAAGTCGCGAGTCTCCAAGTAGAGGATATCGATTGAATCTTTCGAAGAGCATATGAGTCAAATTTTGAGATCTTGTTTGTCTACTAGAATTAGAGTCCTTAGCCAATGGGCCTGCATTGTTATTTTTCCTAGTCTGCTCCACTCCTCCTCACTTTGGTTCCCATTCATTTTGTAACAAAAACAATCCATGGTCATAGGTGGCTCTCCAACTAACTAGCTGCCAAAATATATCTAGAGGTCGACTCTCCTCAAACGCGATCAGTATGATGTCCTTGTTAGCATTTTGAATAAATTGCTTAGAGCCAAACATTGGTCTGCTTGGAGTCACTAAATTCGAAGTGCTGGGTCAGGAAAAATGGTGCTTGGAGTCATCTTGGCGTTTACCTAGAGTCATATCATCTATGTTCTCCAACATTTGAGAGTATCGTTTAAGTAGCGGTTGCTTGTTCGTTCTCTTGTTGCTATTCAGAAGCTGCCGCTTGATCCTCTATGCCCTGGTTGGTCATAGGAACTAATGGAGGTGGATAGAATGTTCCTTTCTTAAATTGAGTTTTGAATTCACTATGCGGGTGTTCTGTGCTGCGGTTAGGGTTGGAAATTTAGGTAGTACCCAATTTCTTTTTGAAAATAGGGGTCGTATAAGAAACCGACGTAACATAAGTTTGGATCGGCTAAGAGTGGCTCGGCCAAAGGGTTTTGCCAAGGTGGATCAGCCAAGAGTGGCTCGGCCAAGGTGGTACGGCCAAGGTGGATCAGCCAAGGTGGATCAGCCAAAGTAGTTCGGCCAAGGTGGATCGGCCTGGAGTGGCTCGGCCTGGAGTGGCTCGACCAAGGTGGTTCGGCCAAGCTGGGTCGTCCAAGGTAGTTCGGCAAGGTGGATAGGCCAAGAGTGTCTCAGCCAAGGCGGTTCGATGTTGGAGTGCAGGTGTGGTGGATCGGCCAAGAGTGGCTCAGCATACACCTTTTCTGGAGTGGTCGGCATATGCCTTTTCTAGAGCTGTCGACATACACCTTTACTAGAGCGGTCGGCATAGACTTTTTTTGGAGCAGTCGGCATACGTCTTTTCTGAAGTAGTCGGCATATGGCTTTTTTGGGGCGATCGGCTGAATTACCTTCAGAGGAGGGTCGGCCTTCATTTAACTTGAGTGCAAACTTCAACATCCAATCCCCATATTTTGCGTACATCAGTGAATCCAATCTATTCATATGAACATGAACACTTGATTAACTCTAAATAAGAAAATTAGCATAATCAAATCTTCCAAAAATAGGGGCAGTAGACTTAGTTTCTCTGACTACGGCTATCATCTTCTAATAAATTTCTTTCAAATCTGAGTAGAATAGGAAGTTTTCCAGCAAACAACTGGATCTATCCCGCGAATATGGAAATCCACTACTAGACGATGAGATCCAATCAAGCTGAGAATTCAATTCTCAGTGAAAGCACGAAAATATTAGCACCAAAGTTGGTCGCTAACACCCGTAGAATTTCATGGACATCAGAGAATTAATGGAATCTAGAGAACTAAGTATAAAAGTAAATAGACATAAAGATTTTATAGTGGTTCAGCAATCTCGGCCTACGTCCACTTCAACTTTCATTCATTCTTTATTTGATTACAATTACATAATTTGTTGGATTGGTTAGAATCCATTGGTACAAGTTTATAAGAAAAATAGCCATGGTAGAGTCTCCATGGAGTTCCCGAAAAAGGTCACTTCATTTGTACCCCCGCCTCTCTATTTATAGACGAAGATAGGTTGGACTCCCTGCGCTGGCCCAAGAACAAGGTACTTCAGCCTGCAGTAGGCAACTTCTGTGCTCCGAGCCAGGCGTACCAAATGGTGGAAAACCAAACCACTCAATCTGACTCAGTCGCGTCGAACTACTTGCACCGGGCCACCTCCCCTTCATCATCTTGACCAAACCACCTAGGCCGAGCCTGCTTGGCTAACCCTATCCATCTAGACCGATCCATTGTTCCTTTCCTTCCTTGGCCAAGCGGGAATTGTTAAACCATCTAGGCGGAACCGAAGTTAGCCAAACCACGAATAACTTAACTCATGTGTCTAAGCCGTCTTTGCTAACCTCCCTCGGCCGAGTGATATATGCCGAGCGACGACGACTCGAGGGACCGAATGATGCATGCCGAGCTATCTTGGCCGAGCGACGTGTGCCAAGTTACCCAGAGCGAGCCACGTGTGTCGAGTTACTCTGACCGAGTGGCACACACCGAACCATACCTACTGAACCGTACATAAACGCCGAAACATGTTGATTGCATCAAACCCTTATATCTTAGGGCTATTCTTGGACAGAATCTTGTCTAGTGCCAATGATAATATATTCAACCGTCGTTTTGTAGCTGGGCCAAGGTGCTGGGTAACACTTGCTTTCTTTTTTCAGTTTGAAGCTGAAACTTTCCACACAACTGGATGGGGAGTTGTTGGGCATAGTTTGTCAGCTTAAGGATAAGTCTCACTATTGAAATATTGTTCAGAGATTAGCTTTTGCTACACTGGTAACGATTGTTTATCATCTCTGGTCTGAATGAAATCGAAGGATTTTCGAAGAAAATAAGTTGGGTAAGCTTTACCAGGCAAGGATGATAGCAAAGGAGATAACACTTCAGGTATTTCGACCAACTTCAGGTTGCCACTACAATGAAGAGTAGGTGGAATTCTTAGAAAGGTGGGGAGTGCAGTTAGATGATTATGGCTAGGGTGAGCAGTAAGGGTTTTTGTATTGGGTATACTGCATCAGGTCTGGAGTTTGGTTGGGCCGATTTGGCCTTATTTACTGCAGAGGTGTGTTATTGTTTTGATGTTTGTGCTTTTGGGTAAGTTTTTACTTTTTTCTTTATATGTTACTTGATAAAGAACCGATTTTTCAAAAATATAAATATTAAAATAACACATTATATATTTAATTCTTTTCGGGCATAACATTTTAAAAAATATATTTAAAACCACTTTTTAATTTTATAAAGTAGGAAAATAGACACAATGATAAACCATGGAAAAAAATTAGGCTAAAGAACAACGTTTTTTTCTTTGGGTTGAACAAAAATGCTAATTATAACTAGCACTATATATAGCGTAAAACTGAATAATAACTTGCATTATGTATAATGTAAAAGTTGAATATAATGCTAATTATAACTACATTTGTCATTTAGCCTAGAAATAAAACTCGATGTCCTTCGGCTTAAAATTTTTCCTTCTCCCAAATTTCCTCTTTAAAAAAGTATGAAATTAAATATTTGTATATGAATCAGTATAAACATTACTTTTTTCTGAAAGTAATTAAATATTTTGATATGAACCGGTATAAATGTATTTAAAAGGGGCATTGATCCTTGCTCACACACACATACACATACACATACACACACGCACATATGCGACATATATATTTGTTTAAAAAAAATCTGATGCCTATAATATATATAATTAATTTTTTAAAAAACAGCTCAAAACATATTACATATATACAAATAAATAAAAATTAGCAAATTGAAAATTTAAATAATTAAAAACTAATATTAATTTTTAAAACTATAATATAAATAATTTGAAACTACGTATGGTTGAAAGTAAATACTTTTTTATTAGTCTTTAAATTTGAACAGCAAAGTCAATTACTATAAACAGACCAGTGTTATTAAATTACATATGAAATATGAGACAACTAATGCTTATACAAAATCAATGTAATACAATGTACTACAAGGTAAGTATGATATAAAAGGTAAATAAGGTTTTATACCTTAAGGATGCAATCTTTGAACACAAGTTGATCGATGGGACCTTGTTGATTCACCTTGAATCGATCTCGGACATTGGAATAATCTGGAGTGCCACTGAATCTACTAAAATTTGATGTGTTTTGGCTTCAAATATTTTTGGCAACTGGGAAGGGGGTTAAGGAGTTGCTTACGGCTAGGCAAGAGAGGGAGGAATCAAGGAAAAATTGTGAGGGGCTAGGCTTCTTGACGTAGAGAAAGGGGAAGAGACCGTGGGTTGCGGAATTATGGATCTTAATGTTAATTAAACATTAGAAGGGGTGAATAGTGTTTTATAACTTAAATCTTTCTAAATATTTTCAAGTTAAATATTAAATCGTAGATTAACAATATAGAATTATACTATCAAATGGTCATATATGCAATCACAGATAAAAATAAAAGGAGTAAAGAAAAGTAAAGATTTAGAGAGATGATACGAGTGATTGTATACTGGTTCGGATTTCTCCTACATCCATTTCCATACAATTGCTTGTATGAATTTCTTTTCAAATGCCAATATTTAACCGAGCAAAAGGCAAATCCAAATACAATCTTGATTTCGAGGCTACGAGATACACCCTCCTAAATTTCCAAGCTCAGTTTAGACTCACTTGATTTAAATAGGTTACAAGCACACCCACTAGATTTCCGAGCTACTAAGCACACCCACTTGATTTGAGTGGGCTATAAGCATACCCAAAGCAAATACAAGTAGATTTTCCAAAGATAATTTCTTGAACTTTGGATACAATGTATCCTGTGGCCTCTTGGAAAGCACTTTGATATTTGAATTGTGAGAGATATGTTTCCAAAACAATAAGAAAATAGTATTGAATCAATACAATGAAGTATGAATTGATCCTACATGATTTTGAAGAGAATATAGTATATTTTCAATGAGGTTTTCAAGAGAGTAAGAGGAGGGAAGAATATATGTAATTCTAAACATTAAAACTCGTTTGAACTTCCTGTTATATAGTAAATCAACTTATGTGTCCATTCGTAGGAGTTACGATGAATAGATACTTCATTTCAAAATTAGAAAAATTAATTGGCGGCGCGTATGTCGACATACCATCTGCCTATATGTCAACATATGCATGTATATTTTGAAAACTTTTTCCTTTTAAAATGTTTTGAAAATCCTTACTTTGTAAACTAATTTGAAACTTCGTAAAATAGTTTGAACATAGAATATTTTGAACGTTGGAAAACTTCAAAAAAATATTATGAAATATATTTTGAAAATATATTTTGTTTTTTTGATATAAAACATAGAAAAATAGGAGATAGAGATCAAAGATTGCTACCAAGAACTTTAACAATAAAAGCTATGAGTCTATATACTAAATTATAATCTTGAGATTTTCACATCTTGGTCTTTGTACTCATGAGTCATCATGTCTATCTTTTGAGTTATTATACTGTACAATCTTTGATTCAACACATGTGTAATGTTCTGCATTATATACTATATTACTTGGCAAAACATTAGTATATAATTTATATAATTGTATATGGTTGTTGTCACCAAAAATAATATAACTGAGGTATTAACAATCTCCCTCTCTCTTATGATGGCAACCGTTAAATATTCCTATACATAAAATATGATATTACTCCTCTTGAGTTACATAACACCCATGGAATATATGCATGTGTATATTTTATACTTTTCTCTCCCTTTATCATCAACAAAAATGGGTGAAAAAACTCCCTCTAAATAAGATACATAGAAACCGTAGAGTCAAAGTTAATAATTAAGTACAAAAACATGATGTAATATGATTTGATGATTAATATATGGAGACTTATAAATAAATATGATAACTTGTTTATTCAAACTACACAATCCGGACATATACATCAAAACAAACCATAATAATTTACATACACACTAACAATCTAAACTGAATTAAATCACAACATAATACTACCAACATTTCAAATTTAGACAAGCCAAAATTTTAAATGTATGAATCAATGCTTCTTTTTCATTTTGAGAGATTATTATCGGGAAAAAGGGATAGTGGAGACAAAAGTTTCCTTTTTGTTCTATGAGATTTCCATCACGATCAAAGCAAACTTCTCCTATACATTTGACTTTGTCATCATCCTCAGTGACATCTTCCACATTTTCCTCTTCTTCCTATTCATCATTCATGGGGTTATGAATGGTAGGATTAAGAGTTTCTTCTTCGATCACTATTGAATCGGCTGCATTATCCAATTGATGCTTTTGGAAATTGCGAAGGATGCACCCTTGCTTCTCTTGTTCTTTCAAGAGGCGTAGTTAAACAACCTCTATTTTTGAAAGCATATTGAGGACATGCTTCAGATCATCTTCAACCTTGATGACTTGGTTTTGGTGGTGGTTTGAAAGGGGCCTACGGTGGAGGTTTCGAAGTTTAAGGTGGCGTCTCTTCTCTTGGACATTTGGAACTTGAGGAATCCATTATTTTAATTTTTTTGAATTTTACAGAGAGAAGAGGACAAGGAAATGAGAAAAAAGTCGAAACTTGGTGGTTGTATAACCACATTTTGAATTTTTTGTTTTAGAGGGAAAACAATTTTCAAATTTCTACAGTGTATGTAGACATATTGGCAGACTGTATGTCGACATATGTAGCTTAAATTTGATAGTTTATTTTCTTTACAAATTATATGCTGTTATATTTATATTTCAGAGAAAGAATGTATTCCTAACCCTCATCTAAGTTTTATAAAAGATATTTGAGTTAATGGTTTTGTTAAAATATCTGCTATTTGATTTTTAGTATTTATATATTCGAGTAAAATTACTTCTTTATTTACGTTCTATCAGAAAATGACGTCTAATGTCTATATGTTTAGTCCTAGCATGATGTGCTAGATTTTTAGATTGATTTATTGCACTAGTGTTATCACGGTATATTGGCGACTTAGTAAAATTTAAACCGAAATCTTTTAAAGTTTATTGCATATAGATAACTTGAGAACATGTTAATGCAGGAGAGATATATTCCCTTCTATTATAGTCAGTGACATAGAATTTGGCTTTTTACTAAGATAGGAAACAAAAGAGCGTCCTAAAAAGTGACAAGTTCCAGTTGTAATTTTTCGATTTGATTTGCATTCAACATAGTCAGCATCACTGTATGAAACCAAATCGAATAAATCTTCTTTTGGATAAAAGAACCCATAGTCTAGTATATTGTTTACATATCTTAATATCCATTTTATATATTTTAGGCAAGTTTCCTTAGGTTGAGATTGATATTTTATACATAGACATACGCTATGCATTATATCTGGTTTACTAGCATTTATATATAATGAGGATCCTACCATACCTTTATATACTTTTTGATCTATATCTTCTGAATTTTCTTCCTTATTTAATTTTTCATTAGTTGCCTTAAGAGTTGGCTTACTACTAGTATAATCTATCTCGAATTTCTTAATTAGGTCCCTAGCATACTTTTGTTGACTTATAAAGGTACCATTACTTAATTTTCATATTTTTAACCCTAAGAAGAAGGTTAGTTCTCCCATATAACTCATTCAAATTCTTTAATCGTTATATTAGAAAATTCTCTTTTTAATTGTTTATATGTTTATCCAAAAATAATATCATCTACATATATTTATATCAAGTTAAATATCATTATTATTTCTTTAACTAAATAGAGTACTATCTACTTTCCCTATTACAAAGGTAGATTGTGATAACTAAGATTTAAGTTTGACATACCATGCTCTAGGAATTGTTTTAGACTATATAAAGCTTTCTTTAATTTGTAAACGTGATTTGAAAGTTTTTCATCTTCAAAAAGTGGAGGATTGTTCTACGTAAACATCTTCTTTAATAAATCCATTCAAAAAGGCATTTTTGACATCCATTTGAAATAATTTAAAATCACTATGATTTGCAAAAGCGAGTAAAATTCTAATAGCTTCTAATCCAGCTACGGGAGCAAAGCTTTCATCAAAATCTATACCTTCCTCCCGACTTGTAACGTCCCGCCTTTTCGCACGATTTACACATGCCGATTCAATCCATACGGAAGGGCGAATTGTTATGGGGTAAATAAGAAAAATAAGAAAGAAATAAAAGAAAACAGAATCTCGCAGTGGAAGGATAAAATATAATAATAAAATATACAGTTTATAAATCTGTTTACAAAACATTCATATAATACATATCAGAGTTACACATACCAACAACAATGCAGCGGAACAGTGTGTAGTGCACTAGTATAAATAATAATAATATACATCTTCGTCTTCGTCCTCTAGAACTAAATCTTCAAATCCTGAAACGCTCGGACTGACCCGAGCGAATTGAAAAGACAAAACACTCGAGTCAGAACTAAAAGATCTTATGTAAGTTAAATTAACAGAAATAAATATGAGTGCAGTAACTCAAGAGATGCTCGGGATTTACATCTCCTAAGGATCCGTTAAACTATTTACTATATAGTATATTGCGCTATTATAATAGTGTCTATTTGTAAAATAAACTTACTTTTTAATAGCGTTAAGGGGTTACCCATATAGCCTTTAACACAAATAATGCCAATAGTCTATACAGTACCGTAATACCTCCTGATCGGGAGGCTACCAGAGGATACTCCATAGGTACGACACAAATAGAAACTCGTAGTAAAGGCGCGGTAGGGTAGGTGACACGGCACAACTAGGCAATGCCAGGGTAGATATACCAATTACGCTTCCGGGCCGATGGAAACGCGCAGCGCGCAGCTGCCGCCCACCTCGAACAAACTCCCCACATCAAAGAAATCAAAATGAAGGTGGCCACCGAATCAATCCAAAATCAGAGTATAGTATCGAAGGGAAGTGTCCGATCAGAGGTGCTACCTCATTAACCTGTCAATCGCTTCTGTTTTAGCCACCTTATGCCAACTCACGGGAGTTGGGTCCACGTATTTACCTTACAGGAAACGTCGCCACTAACCTACTTCATTCTGGAATCTCCACCGCGTACACGGTTAGTCAAAGTGGTTTTCGGTATCGACAGAGAGTATGTCCATATCCGATCCCGGTCACTTTGCCAACCAATCGCTATTATAACACCGCGGTTATTTAAAAAAATTATACTTTTAAAACCATAATAAAATATCCATTTAAAACCATATAAACCCGATATCATTTATTCTTAAAACCCCAAATCAATACGATATCATTTATTTTCCCATATATATTCTTTCCAAAATCATAGGGTTTCCAAAGTAAAATATTTAGAAATCAAAACTCTTGAATATAATATTTCCAAATTATACTACCTTGAAAACATAGCTTTGAAACAAAATTTCCATCTCTTAAATGGTTAAATATTAAATTACTTTTATAAACAAAATAGCTTCTTTAGATTTCAAAAATCAATTTCAAATATCGATTTAAACTTCCAAATACCATTTCAATTCTTATGTTTCAAGGCTTTAAATATTTCACCATTTCAAACAGACTCATTTGACAATTCCATATATATATCAAATTCAGTAACTTATTATTTAGACTTGAAATGTTTGCTTAATGAATTCAATATAATTTAAGAAAACCTTTAACTTCATATAACTGGATCATCTTTCAATTTATTATATATTCATTTAATCAACCTGATATTCATTAAAATCACTTTACACAAAAATCAAGTTATAAAAATCATATCCTTTAAAAATTCTAATTTTTATTAAATTTTAATTTAACTTAATATTCATCTTCCAAATCTATTCTCATTTAAGTCATAAAACTCCAGAAATTAAATTTTAAATAAATGTTTAACCTTATTTGATCTTAAAATCAAACTTTATTTAAACTTCAAATCAAATTTATACAAAGCTTAAAAACCGGAAATTACTATATATATAATAGCCTTTATCAATAACCAAATCAATATCTCATAAACCATATATATATAACTTTACAAAACCATAGAAAAACATTTCAAAAATAATTTTATATATTTACCGCGGTGCCTGTATATAATTTTCTATCCTATGGTCAAGTGACACGGATGTTTATCATTTCAATCCGCAATTTAAAATGAAAAAAAATGCGGTTATATATCATTTCAAACCGCAATTCCGAATGAATGAAATGCATAGCAACTTGCAATTAATAAAATTAATCATCCATTCATCCATCAAATCATACATCCATTTATCACAGTCATCATCTAATTTCAAACAATCATCAATACATAACAGGTGATAAATAATGGTATCAATTATCAGTTTATACTCAAAATAAATTTAATAATGTTAATTGGCAGTTTATATGCAAAAATAAACGTAAATTTAACTGGCAGTTAATATGAAATAAAAATTTAACATAACTATGACTGGCAGTTAATATGCAATTAAATAAATTCTAACTGTCAAATTTATATGCAATAAATAAATAAATTTACAGTTATATTAAATAAATGCGTTTAAACAGATATAGTGAATAAAACATGCCAAACAGTCATAAAAAATTTCTACCCATATCTAAAATTAATTTAACAAACACAAGAAATTTTAGAAATTGTGAGTGGGTTAAAACACTCACCTTTTGAATTTAAATCGAATTAAAAATCCGATTTAAATCCAAAAATTCGACGATCTCCAAATCTGTCCAAACCAGTGTCAAAAGATCTGGAATTTTATTACGATCCTAACAAAAAAAATCTTGCGTGAAACGGAGTTCGTAGGAGAAAGTTATACGCATTAATGGTGATTGAAATTTCAAAAAAAAAAAAGAATAGAAATAAAAGAACACCTTCAAGCGCCACGTCATCCCCCTTTCTTTCCCTCTCTCCCTCATGCGTTTTGCTTCCAGATTTTTCTGAGAAGTTTGAATTTTAGCTTTTGATTTGGTTTGGAATTTTTATTTGGATCTAAGCTTTGTTTGTCTACCATTGAGGAGGAGAAGGAGCTGATGAAATTTTACGCGCAGACAAATGAGAATAGGCGGAGGCTGGGGTTTAGCGGGGTATTTATAGATGAAGTTGGAATAGACAGATGGATCCGAATTTAAATGAATTCACAATTTGTCAAATTTAAATTCCAATAATCCATTTATTTGATTTTTAGATCTTATTATGAATAAATGGTCAACTTACCATTCCTATCATTTCTGATTGCAATTAGCTTCAAATTTATTAACCAAACCTCCATATCAAATAAAGATTTATTGCAAAAATTTTAGTGTTTACCTTTAATTAAAGTAAATTCAATAAATTATAAAATATTATTTCAAATGAAATTTTATACCATTCGTATTCAATTCTCTTTGTTAAATCAATCATCATCTTATGTATATATTTAACATTAGTATATATCAATTTACCCCAATTAAATAAAATTTTATTCCCAAATTGATTTACAACCTAATATAACATTTGAATTTTATTCCCAATTCATAAATTACTACCTTAACTAAATTTTACGTTTCCCTTTTAATTTACATTTTCACCTTACGTTACTACATTAATTATCCTTAAAGTAACGTCTATTATTAATAACAATATTATAATTTCTTACCATTTTATTTCATAAATTAATCCATTTCATCTAAATTCTTATCTATGTAATATTTCAACATTTAATTTCATCAAATGTAATTGTTTTCCAATACGTTAATAACTTTATTTCCAAGTCTTATATTACAACAAACTATCCAATACGAAAGTCTTAACATTGTTACAAATACTACTTTAATTAACACTAACGCAATACTCAATTAAAAATTATTGTAACTGATTTCAAAATTGTAAATTAACAAGCTACCAAAATAGGCAACATACAATAATCGTACTCTAACCTTTAGTCACATTAATACGCTTTTATTTCTCAAAATCAAAGTTCCCATTTAACTAAATCTCCATAAATGAATTTGACGTTATCTTCAAAAAGTACTTTATATTAACATTAACGTAAAAATTTATTTATATCTATTGCAATTGATTTAGTACTATTTTCTCAATATTTAAAATGATTTAACAAATTTTAAATGTCAATTTATTCAAGATTAAATCAATATAAATATTCAATTCCATAAAATCCAAAACTGTTGATAAATTTCCAAAACTTCCTTTTTTATTGAATCAACCTATATTTATTCCTTTCATTAATCTCAAATATAAGGGTTTACCCTTTGGATTAAAAATTATCACATAAATATCCTATTTCAACGTAATTCTTAATTTAACATAATAAATAAAATTTGATTTCATTTATCTCAATAAGTCCTACTATTATAAATTAACCAATTGACTCACTATTCTAATTCACCTTCTATAATTCAAATTTTTTCTATCACCTTGATTTACTTAACTTTATAATTCCTTAGACAAATCTCTATCTCAAATCTTAAATGTAAGTCATTCTACTAATTATAGTACTTAATATTTTCTTAAAATAATCTTTCTATAATCCAATTTATTAAATAAGTTTCCAATTAGATCCAATTTTAACCATGCACATAAGTTTAGGTTATAATTAACTTATGACGTATACTTCCCTAGTTATTTCTTTATATACTCCCCATATTAATTCCACAATTAACCATTATTATTAGAATAACGTTTATAATAAATACAATCCTATAATTACTCAACACTTAATTATTTCCTTTTCCATTAGGGTAACATTCCTTTATCTGATTATTACTTATTACACATTCTAATTCCATTAACAAGGAAGCGGGTAAATTATGATATATGCTACAAATTTTCAATTTATTACTATTCATTATTATTAACCTAAATTCAGCATTACTTACCTCGCATTAACCTTATTACTTAAAATCCTTATCCAATTGAAATTAATACTCTAAATAAATACATTTACTTCTTTCGTTATTTTATTAGTTACAATTAAGGCACACCTAATTATCTTTATAGGTAAATGAGTGAATTTACTAGTATCTTACTATTACAGCCTTTAATATATTTGTATATGGTTATTTTGCCCTTTTATAATTCCTTTATAAATATATGCACATCTACAAATTAAGATTCTAAATCCAATTTATTATTCCATCTAGGTTCCATTTCTTTACTTTATGAATAACTAGCATTTCCTATTCATTTGTTACATCTACTTATATTCACTTTATGAATAGTTTTGATATTCCATTTATTACTAACTTTAATTATTCCAACTTATTATCTACATGCAATTTGAATCTATTTTCAAATTTTCACCTTTTTAATAATTAACACCTTCCAATAATAAATAAAAAGGATTGTACTAAATAAAATTTTATTTTCATTAATGAATTCAATCCTTGCCTTTATTTACTTATTTCTAACCTTATATCCAATTGCAACAATTTCCACTATTACACTTAATTGCAATAAACATTCAATTTGTAGATTTCAATTAACCTAGATACATCTAATTTCAACATTCTCTTTCATATAAATAAATAAGATTTCCGTTTCTTTCTAAAAAAAATAAAAAAAATAAAAATCCTATTAATATAATTCATTTTAAGCATCGAATTTACACGGGCCGTTACACTCTCCCCCACTCAAAACTTTTCATCCCCGAAAAGGAAAGGAAGGGAAAAGAAGAATTAAATAACAATACATCTTATTAAAAATATTAACTCATAAACAATAACTTACTAAATTTATTACCTTAAATAAAATATACCCATTTTATAATCATAATATCTTTTTATACTTAAATTACTAAAGTTCGGAAAACATTTTTAAAATATTCTAAGTCTAAAATATTACGGAGAATTTTGGCAGTGTCTCCTTTATACGGAGAGGCTCGGGAGAAAATATAATATCAAAGTATAATAATATACACAAATATTTTACAAAAATAATATGTATCCCTACACGGGAAAATGTATAAAATAGCTATAAACCGTAATTCTAAACATACCTATTTGTCGTGCAATTTACGCTTAATTTATGGAACCAAAAGCAGTAACAATTGCTTCCATAACCTGTATTTCACTTATAAAATCCAAAGAGGTAACAATTTATATAAAGTGAAATATTTAAGTGGTTTCAATCACTATCAACAAATCAATACAACAACCAACAATTTCAACAAACAGCATATACAACAAATACAAACAACCATTCAATCAAACAAACAAATAGTTGTTCGGGTTCAAAACTTTTAAGTTATACGGAATGAAGAATAAACCATCAAGTGCATCATTTACTCAACAGTCTTAGATTAAACCCAATGGATTATTCATCCATCCCAACAAGATTAAAGTTCCCTTACCCAACAACTCCAAACCACGCCAAACAACAATTTAAATCAACAAATCAAATTAACTTATTATAAATTTTATTTCATACATTAGTTGTTTGATTCTTTTCATTCATATAACAGTTTATCTTTTATTTTCATTTATTTCATTCAATTTTATTTCCATTTTATTTCTTTCAATTATATTCAGAAATAACTCTACCCTATTTCTTAAATTTACAATTTCTCTTTATTATATTACATTCATTTATTTTCACTTTAATTACTTAAGTTTATAATCATTATATTTACTTGGTAAAATTTCAATTATAACTTAAGTTTATAACATTAAATTCTCATTTAACAGCGATTTCATTGAATACTTCATTACCTACCTTTACTTGTACAATTTTCATTACATTTCCTATTAAACATTTCAACTTTTAATATTTGGTAAGTTATATATGTTATTTAAGAGTATAATTGAAAGTTATACAAGTTTGTTCTATTTCCTTAAATTAAATTAAAGTTCAATAATAGTAATCTTTATTTCATAAGTTACAAATTTCCAATTTCATTTAATACCATTTTTACTTTACTTAAAGGTTCAAATTTGCCACAATTAATTGTCCTATTAATTAACTGGAACCTAAGAACCAAATACCGGGTTTAATTTTAAATCATTTAAAATAATAGATAGATATCTACGCTTAACATATATATCCAATTATAATTAAAACGATAAAATTTCTTAACGATTCTGCAGTTAATTACTACAGTGGCCTTCCCACTTCGAAACTCGAAAATGAATGTCGATGATGCGTGCACTCATCACCGAAACTATTTTCCAGCGTCAGAGAGGAAAGTACAAAACTTATTTTCTCCAAAAATCTTCTTTAAAACAATTTCTTTTAAATTATATTAAATATTTATATCAGAAAATACTTATAACAATATTATTATATTCCAAATCATTCGAAAGAAGTTTTCAAAAACCCCGGAACTTAAGTTCTAAATTCCCAAATTACATTTATTTATTTTTAATCTTATTTACCTATTATTATAAATTTTATTCCTAACAACCAATATATTGCAATCAAATATATATATCATTTGGAAATTATATTTTATATATAGAAAATATAATAGGCAAAATTATTTCATTCACCTATATTAAAAACAAATATTATGTCGGTCTGTCCTATTAAGTGTTTAGAAATTCCTATTGATGTCACAGCGTCCCATGCACCAACCAGAATTTATAAATACAAAACGGAACAGATCAACACAATATTAAAACCTTTTTATAACACTAACAAATACGCTCTCTCATATATAAACACTCAGCGACTCCCATAAGGTATTACTACCCTGTTAGTAAAGAGTTAAACCCCCACAAAGCTTAGGTTTATCGCTAAACCAAAGCTCTGATACCAACTGTAACGTCCCGCCTTTTCGCGCGATTTACACATGCCGATTCAATCCATACGGAAGGGCGGATTGTTATGGGGTAAATAAGAAAAATAAGAAAGAAATAAAAGAAAACAGAATCTCGCAGCGGAAGGATAAAATATAATAATAAAATATACAGTTTATAAATCTGTTTACAAAACATTCATATAATACATATCAGAGTTACACATACCAACAACAATGCAGCGGAACAGTGTGTAGTGCACTAGTATAAATAATAATAATATACATCTTCGTCTTCGTCCTCTAGAGCTAAATCTTCAAATCCTGAAACGCTCGGACTGACCCGAGCGAATTGAAAAGACAAAACACTCGAGTCAGAACTAAAAGATCTTATGTGAGTTAAATTAACAGAAATAAATATGAGTGCAGTAACTCAAGAGATGCTCGGGATTTACATCTCCTAAGAATCCGTTAAACTATTTACTATATAGTATATTGCGCTATTATAATAGTGTCTATTTGTAAAATAAACTTACTTTTTAATAGCGTTAAGGGGTTACCCATATAGCCCTTAACACAAATAATGCCAATAGTCTATACAGTACCGTAATACCTCCTGATCGGGAGGCTACCAGAGGATACTCCATAGGTACGACACAAATAGAAACTCGTAGTAAAGGCGCGGTAGGGTAGGTGACATGGCACAACTAGGCAATGCCAGGGTAGATATACCAGTTACGCTTCTGGGCCGATGGAAACGCACAGCGCGCAGCTGCCGCCCACCTCGAACAAACTCCCCACATCAAAGAAATCAAAATGAAGGTGGCCACCGAATCAATCCAAAATCAGAGTATAGTATCGAAGGGAAGTGTCCGATCAGAGGTGCTACCTCATTAACCCGTCAATCGCTCCTGTTTTAGCCACCTTATGCCAACTCACGGGAGTTGGGTCCACGTATTTACCTTACAGGAAACGTCGCCACCAACCTACTCCATTCTGGAATCTCCACCGCGTATACGGTTAGTCAAAGTGGTTTTCGGTATCGACAAAGAGTATGTTCATATCCGATCCCGGTCTCTTTGCCAACCAATCGTTATTATAACACCGCGGTTATTTAAAAAAATTATACTTTTAAAACCATAATAAAATATCCATTTAAAACCATATAAACCCGATATCATTTATTCTTAAAACCCCAAATCAATACGATATCATTTATTTTCCCATATATATTCTTTCCAAAATCATAGGGTTTCCAAAGTAAAATATTTAGAAATCAAAACTCTTGAATATAATATTTCCAAATTATACTACCTTGAAAACATAGCTTTGAAACAAAATTTCCATCTCTTAAATGGTTAAATATTAAATTACTTTTATAAACAAAATAGCTTCTTTAGATTTCACAAATCAATTTCAAATATCAATTTAAACTTCCAAATACCATTTCAATTCTTATGTTTCAAGGCTTTAAATATTTCACCATTTCAAACAGACTCATTTGACAATTCCATATATATATATATATCAAATTCAGTTACTTATTATTTAGACTTGAAATGTTTGCTTAATGAATTCAATATAATTTAAGAAAACCTTTAACTTCATATAAATGGATCATCTTTCAATTTATTATATATTCATTTAATCAACCTGATATTCATTAAAATCACTTTACACAAAAATCAAGTTATAAAAATCATATCCTTTAAAAATTCTAATTTTTATTAAATTTCAATTTAACTTAATATTCATCTTCCAAATCTATTCTCATTTAAGTCATAAAACTCCAGAAATTAAATTTTAAATAAATGTTTAATCTTATTTGATCTTAAAATCAAACTTTATTTAAACTTCAAATCAAATTTATACAAAGCTTAAAAACCGGAAATTACCATATATATATAATAGCCTTTATCAATAACCAAATCAATATCTCATAAACCATATATATATAACTTTACAAAACCATAGAAAAACATTTCAAAAATAATTTTATATATTTACCGCGGTGCCTGTATATAATTTTCTATCCTATGGTCAAGCGATACAGATGTTTATCATTTCAATCCGCAATTTAAAATGAAAAAAATGCGGTTATATATCATTTCAAACCGCAATCCCGAATGAAAGAAATGCATAGCAACTTGCAATTAATAAAATTAATCATCCATTCATCCATCAAATCATACATCCATTTATCACAGTCATCATCCAATTTCAAACAATCATCAATACATAACAGGTGATAAATAATGGTATCAATTATCAGTTTATACTCAAAATAAATTTAATAATGTTAATTGGCAGTTTATATGCAAAAATAAACGTAAATTTAACTAGTAGTGAATATGAAATAAAAATTTAACATAACTATGACTGGCAGTTAATATGCAATTAAATAAATTCTAACTGTCAAATTTATATGCAATAAATAAATAAATTTACAGTTATATTAAATAAATGCGTTTAAACAGAAATAGTGAATAAAACATGCCAAACAGTCATAAAAAATTTCTACCCATATCTAAAATTAATTTAACAAACATAAGAAATTTTAGAAATTGTGAGTGGGTTAAAACACTCACCTTTTGAATTTAAATCGAATTAAAAATCCGATTTAAATCCAAAAATTCGACAATCTCCAAATCTGTCCAGACCAGTGTCAAAAGATCTGGAATTTCATTACGATCCTAACAAAAAAAATCTTGCGTGAAACGGAGTTCGTAGTAGAAAGTTATACGCATTAATGGTGATTGAAATTTCAAAAAAAAAAGAATAGAAATAAAAGAACACCTTCAAGCGCCACGTCATCCCTCTTTCTTTCCCTCTCTCCCTCATGCGTTTTGCTTCCAGATTTTTCTGAGAAGTTTGAATTTTAGCTTTTTATTTGGTTTGGAATTTTTATTTGGATCTAAGCTTTGTTTGTCTACCATTGAGGAGGAGAAGGAGCTGATGAAATTTTACGCGCAGACAAATGAGAATAGGCGGAGGCTAGGGTTTAGCGGGGTATTTATAGATGAAGTTGGAATAGACAGATGGACCCGAATTTAAATGAATTCACAATTTGTCAAATTTAAATTCCAATAATCCATTTATTTGATTTTTAGATCTTATTATGAATAAATGGTCAACTTACCATTCCTATCATTTCTGATTGCAATTAGCTTCAAATTTATTAACCAAACCTCCATATCAAATAAAGATTTATTGCAAAAATTTTAGTGTTTACCTTTAATTAAAGTAAATTCAATAAATTATAAAATCTTATTTCAAATGAAATTTTATACCATTCGTATTCAATTCTCTTTGTTAAATCAATCATCATCTTATGTATATATTTAACATTAGTATATATCAATTTACCCCAATTAAATAAAATTTTATTCCCAAATTGATTTACAGCCTAATATAACATTTGAATTTTATTCCCAATTCATAAATTACTACCTTAACTAAATTTTACGTTTCCCTTTTAATTTACATTTTCACCTTACGTTACTACATTAATTATCCTTAAAGTAACGTCTATTATTAATAACAATATTATAATTTCTTACCATTTTATTTCATAAATTAATCCATTTCATCTAAATTCTTATCTATGTAATATTTCAACATTTAATTTCATCAAATGTAATTGTTTTCCAATACGTTAATAACTTTATTTCCAAGTCTTATATTACAACAAACTATCCAATACGAAAGTCTTAACATTGTTACAAATACTACTTTAATTAACACTAACGCAATACTCAATTAAAAATTATTGTAACTGATTTCAAAATTGTAAATTAACAAGCTACCAAAATAGGCAACATACAATAATCGTACTCTAACCTTTAGTCACATTAATACGCTTTTATTTCTCAAAATCAAAGTTCCCATTTAACTAAATCTCCATAGATGAATTTGACGTTATCTTCAAAAAGTACTTTATATTTACATTAACGTAAAAATTTATTTATATCTATTGCAATTGATTTAGTACTATTTTCTCAATATTTAAAATGATTTAACAAATTTTAAATGTCAATTTATTCAAGATTAAATCAATATAAATATTCAATTCCATAAAATCCAAAACTGTTGATAAATTTCTAAAACTTCCTTTTTTATTGAATCAACCTATATTTATTCCTTTCATTAATCTCAAATTTAAGGGTTTACCCTTTGGATTAAAAATTATCACATAAATATCCTATTTCAACGTAATTCTTAATTTAACATAATAAATAAAATTTGATTTCATTTATCTCAATAAGTCCTACTATTATAAATTAACCAATTGACTCACTATTCAAATTCACCTTCTATAATTCAAAATTTTTCTATCACCTTGATTTACTTAACTTTATAATTCCTTAGACAAATCTCTATCTCAAATCATAAATGTAAGTCATTCTACTAATTATAGTACTTAATATTTTCTTAAAATAATCTTTCTATAATCCAATTTATTAAATAAGTTTCCAATTAGATCCAATTTTAACCATGCACATAAGTTTAGGTTATAATTAACTTATGACGTATACTTCCCTAGTTATTTCTTTATATACTCCCCATATTAATTCCACAATTAACCATTATTATTAGAATAACGTTTATAATAAATACAATCCTATAATTACTCAACACTTAATTATTTCCTTTTCCATTAGGGTAACATTCCTTTATCTGATTATTACTTATTACACATTCTAATTCCATTAACAAGGAAGCAGGTAAATTATGATATATGCTACAAATTTTCAATTTATTACTATTCATTATTATTAACCTAAATTTAGCATTACTTACCTCGCATTAACCTTATTACTTAAAATCCTTATCCAATTGAAATTAATACTCTAAATAAACACATTGAGTTCTTTCGTTATTTTATTAGTTACAATTAAGGCACACCTAATTATCTTTATAGGTAAATGAGTGAATTTACTAGTATCTTACTATTACAGCCTTTAATATACTTGTATATGGTTATTTTACCCTTTTATAATCCCTTTATAAATATATGCACTTCTACAAATTAAGATTCTAAATCCAATTTCTTATTCCATCTAGGTTCCATTTCTTCACTTTATGAATAACTAGCATTTCCTATTCATTTGTTACATCTACTTATATTCACTTTATAAATAGTTTTGATATTCCATTTATTACTAACTTTAATTATTCCAATTTATTATCTATATACAATTTGAATCTATTTTCAAATTTTCACCTTTTTAATAATTAACACCTTCCAATAATAAATAAAAAGGATTGTACTAAATAAAATTTTATTTTCATTAATGAATTCAATCCTTGCCTTTATTTACTTATTTCTAACCTTATATCCAATTGCAACAATTTCCACTATTACACTTAATTACAATAAACATTCAATTTGTAAATTTCAATTAACCTAGATACATCTAATTTCAACATTCTCTTTCATATAAATAAATAAGATTTCCGTTTCTTTCTATAAAAAAATAAAAAAAATAAAAATCCTATTAATATAATTCATTTTAAGCATCGAATTTACACGGGTCGTTACACGACTATAACCTTGAGTGACGACACGTGCTTTATTTCTAATGACTTCTCCTTGTTCATTTATTTTATTTCTGTAGACCCATTTAGTTCCAATTACGAACTTATTTTCAGAACATGGGACTAATTCTCAAACATCATTTCTGGTAAACCTTCTTGCATGAAAAGAATCCATGAATCATCTAGTGATGTCTCCTTGGGATTTTTAGGTTCAATAGTTGAGATAAAAGCTACATTACTCATTTTATTCAGTGGATTTATTGTTTTTACAATAGGCTCTATATTTCATAGAGTATTTTCTGTGGGATGATCTTTCAAATATTTAATTCTTTTATTTGGATGTAAAATTTTCAGAGTTATTATTAATTACATCGTTAATGATTTCATTATTTGTAATTTCATTAGTTTTATTAATATTTCTTCTTTATCAAAATTGGAATTATTAATTTTGAATTTCTAATCAAATCAAACAAGTAATATCTCTTTAACGGTGTTAGTTCTGCTGTTAAAAACTTTATAAGATTTACTTCTATCAGAATAACTAATAAAAATTCTTTTATCTAATTTAGCATCAAATTTATCTAATTATCTTTTGTATCTAATATAAAACATTTACTACCAAGAACTCTAAATAAGATACTTTAAGCTTTTTATTATAAAGCAAATCATAAGGAGTTTTCTTCATTAAAGGTCTTATTAAAATTCTATTTAAAATATAACATATTGTAGCAACTGCTTCAGGCCAAAAACTTTTAGGTAAATCACTATCATTTAACATTACTCTAACACATTCTTATATAGTGCTATTTCTACGTTCTATCACTCCATTTTGTTGGGGTGTTCTTGGATGAAAAGTTACCTATAATCCCCTTCTTATCACAAAGGTTTTCAAAATTTTCATTTTCGAACTCTCCACCATGATCAATCCTTATCGTTTTAATATTAGTAGACATTTGATTTCGAATTCTTTTAGTAATTATTTAAATATTTTAGTAGCATCACTTTTAAGTTTTAAGAAAATTATCCGCGTATGTCTAGAAAAATCATATGCAATTACAAAGAAATATCTATTATGGTTTATTGATTGTATCTGCGAGGGTCCGAAAAGATCTTGGTGAAGAAGATCAAGAGGATGAGAAGTAGAAATAATATATTTTGATTTAAAAGAATTTTTACAAAGTTTTTCTTGTTAACAGGCATCACATAAGTTGATGATATTTGTTAGGCAGATTTTTCGTCGGACTAACACCCCCAATCGATAGTTTGTTCCGAAAGGATGTAAGCAACTGAAATTATGTAGAAAGTAAGTGCCGAAAGGCAAAAGAGACACAAGATTCATAGTGGTTCGGGACCAAGATCCCTACATCCACTTTGAAGATTCTGCTTCTAGCTTTATTCCTTAATTAGGTGTACAAATATATCTATGTCCAAATCCACCATTAATGATCTTTTGATTAAAGCATTCTAAAAGGATTAAGGGATATTGGAGGATTGTAGAATGTCAAAAAATCTTCAACCAACCCTTTTCAATAGCACGTGGTCCTCTATTTATAGCAAAATTAAGGTTCTTTCATTGGTATAGGGGCTTTTACTTAGATTAATGACCTGGCTTATTATAAGCGGCTTTGATTCAAACACTTGTCACCATCTAGTTGAACGTATTTTGATGCATATTGCTAACGTGGTGCACTTATATATAGCTTCTTGGACATCTTTCGTTTTTCCTAACCATTGGTCTCAGTTTGGGCTATCTGAGCCATTAATTTTTGACACTTGATGAAACGCCTTTGTTTTGGAAGCTGCTGCTCTCGGTGAAGCTTCTCGCCTTGGCTGGATAATGATCTTAGTCTAGGTCGTCGTGTTGGTTCTTGCTCTTATACTACCTGCTTTCGGACACTGAGTCCGATTCTTAAGTTCTCGCTGGAAACCAAATGATGGGTCCTGGAATTATAAGCCAAATATTTTTTCTTTCAAGTATTTATGATTTACACTTTGTAGAATTTATAGTGTAACACATGCCCCCAAAGTTCACCTCATATGATTAATATGAGGTAGAATTTGAAAAATAATAGCATCATGTCATGTTTAATACCCAACTTGTTGGTTCCGTTTCCATTATGAAGTTAATCCTGAGCTTTCGAGTAAAATAGTATTCCAATTTTTTTTGGAGGCATTGCTTTACCAAGACAACTTGTCTAGAGGATTTTGTAAACAATTTGAAATCTAACCTTATCTAAAGGTTAGAGGCATCGCTTTGCCAAGACAACTTGTCTCGAAGATTTTGGAAACGATTGAAATCTAAGCTCATTAGAGGATTTTACAAATAATATAGAATCAAATCTCATCTAGAGACTTTTGGAAATAACTTAAAATCTAACCTCGTCTAGAGGATTGTAAAAATAATTTGGAATCTAACTGAATATGGGGGGGGGGGGTTTGAAAATAACATGAAATCTAACCTCGTCTAGAGGATTTTGAAAATAATTTAGAATCTAACCTCATATAGAGGGTTTTGGAAATAACTTGAAATTTAGCATTGCCTAGAGGGTTTTGAAAATAATTTAAATCTAACCTCATCTAGAGGATTTTGAAAATAATTTGGAATCTAACCTCATCTATAGGGTTATGGAAATAAATTTTAATGAGTACCTAGAGCTAAAAATACTCTGATACTATGCTCCAGTCATCTAGACTTGGTCTTACATAGGTATCGGTTTTGAAAACTACTAGTGGTAGTATAATGCCTATACTTTCCACGCTATTATAAGAACGTGGCTCACTGTACAACACAATGCATGGTATTTTTGACCACGACTCACTCTTTGCATGACACGATTCAACCATGGCTCACTCTTTTGCACAACACTTTGGTAGTGGCTCACTAGGTATGTTCGACATGGTCAACTTCCCATGACTCACACTTTGTGCGACGCTATTGATCGTGGCTTATTATTATTGGGGATCTACCCAACGCATGGTTTTTCTTGACCATGGCTCACTATATTGGGAATCTACCCAATTTTCTAATTTTCTTGGGAATCTACCCAACTTCTTATTCTTCTTAGAAACCTACCCAATGCATGGTACTACTTGAACATGGCTCACTACATTGGGAATCTACCCTATTTTCTAATCTTCTTGGGAATTTACCCAATGCATGGTACTACTTGACCATGTCACCCAATGCATGGTACTACTTGACCATGGCACCCAATGCATGGCACTACTTAACCATGGCTCGCTACATCGGAAATCTACCCAATTTATTAATCTTCTTGGGAATCTACCTAATGCAAGTTACTACTTGACCATGACTCACTACAATGAGAATCTACCCAATTGTCTAATCTTCAATAATTTGGCTAATGATGAAACTAAGTAACTGCCGTGAGGAGAAATCATCTACTTGGCAAAGCTAAGAAATTGACATGAGGTGAAATTATATGACTTGGTGAAACTAGGAAATTGCTTTAAGGCAAAATCATTTACTTGCTTGGAGGCAAAAGCATGGATTTGAAACTTGTATGATGCTACTTGATCAGAGTAGTATCATGACTAAAACGTTTTGATGCACTTTTTGAAAGTAGCGTGATATTCACAATAGTCACGACTAAAATGTTTAGTGCAATGTTTGAAATGCTTAAAACTTTTAAAAGACTATAGTTTCATGTAGCATACCCGAGTCATGGCTACGAGATTAATTATTGTTCCAAATTTCTAATAAAGCATTATTCAAATAGTAACCTTGTGCTATGATAATGTTTCTGATGCTCGGCAATGAGGTATTCTATTGCAATCTAGCATTTTTAATCTATATATTCTTGGAGGGATTGCATTATGAATTATTAAGAGTCCTTCCTAATTTAGACCTAAAGGTCCATTTGTCGGATCCTTGGAGTTTAGCATTGTCTTTCAAAGGACAAGGTCTCTTTTTCAAAATTTCTAGTCCGAACCCTCTAATTGTAGTATTAGGTCGTCTTCTAAATATACTCTGCTGTTCTCAAAGTGGCTTGGTCCCAGAGTTCGTGTAACAAGTCTAATGACTCCTTTCGGAGCTCTATATTCTGCTGCATATTATAATGTTACCTTTGGTGGGAGGCAATGTCTAACTCAATTGGGAGCATGGCTTCAGAACCGTAAACTATAGAGAAGGGACTATGTCCTGTCAAGGTCTTGGAACTTGTCCTATATGCTTAAAGAACGAAAGGAAATTCATTTTACCCGTTGCCTTTGGCCTTCTTTAATCTCTTCTTCAAACATGCTTTGATACTTTTGTTGGCTGCCTCTATGGCCTTATTTCTTGTGGATAAGCCATATAAGAAAAACTATTGATAATACCATGATCTTGACAATATTCTACAAACTTTGGCTTTCAAATTGAGTGCCTTTATCCATGATAATCTTATGCGGAAGACCAAATCTGGATATTATATTTTTCATTACATTCATCATTTTATGGGAGGTTATAGTAGCTAAGGATTCGGCTCGACCCATTTTGTAATGTAATCAATTGCCACTATGTCATACATTGCTCCTCCTTTGGAAAAGAAGGGGACCAACAAGATCAATGCCCCAAATATCAAAGGGCTATGGACAGATCATTGTGGTCAGCTCGCTTGGAGGAGCTCTCGGCATTTCTACATAAAATTGGCACTTATCGCATTTTCTTACATAGTCTACGCATCTTGGTTTAGTGTTGGCCAATAAAAGCTTTGGCTTAGTATGTTCTTTGCTAGCTTTTGGCCTACACAGTGGTCTCCAAAAATCCCGTCGTTGTCTTCTCTCAATAATTGTTGACCTTCCAAGATTGTCACACATCGAGAGCATAGAGTTGAGAATCCCACCTTATAGAGTAATCCATCTATGATGCTGATCTTAGGGGCATTATATTTAATCCATCTTGCTTCGACAACATCCAAAGGTAGAATGTCTTCGGTTAAATATCGAATGTACAATGACATCCCATTTTCTTCAACTATTACTGGTGTTGTAGATGTACTTTAGGCAGCTTGAGGTCATGTTATAACCAACACTTTCTCTAGTACCTGTATGCTAGGTTTCTCTAGAATCTCAACTGGGATGAAATTAAACTCTCTTACATCCTTTGAGCTTGCATATTTTGCGAAGGCATCAGACCTAGAGTTTCGGACCTTGGGAATGTTTTCTATATGACAAATCTCGAAAGCTTTAAGTAGCTACTTCACCCGTTAAACATAGAGAGCTAACCTTGGGTCTCAGGCCTGGTGGTGACCAAGAATTTGTTTGACTACTATACAGGAATCACTATATATTCAAATCTTCAAAATCTTGATGGAAATAGCCATCCTTAATTCAGTGATCAAGGATTCATAATCGGCGACATTATTGGCTGTTGAGAAAGCGAGCATGATTGTGCAATAATTTTGGTGGTTGTTCGAGGTCACCAAGATATAGCCAGTGCCTGCCCATGTTTATTTGAGGCCTCATCAATATAAAGTTGCCAAGAGAGTTATTTATTCTCGTTCTCTTCTTTTTCGGCTTTGGCTCGAAAGCCAGTGCATTCAGTAATGAAGTCAGCTAGTGCTTGACTCTTGATCGTCGTCAAGGTTCATATGATATCTCATACTGGCTAAGTTATAGCCTACTTAATTGACCTCCCTTCAGTTTTGGGTTTGCTAAAAACTTGTCGAAGCGGTTGATCTGTAAGGACTTTAATATGATGGGGCTGGAAATACAGCTGAAGCTGTCCTGCTATGAACATCAAGCTATAGGCGAGCTTTTTAATTACTGAGTAGTGCTTCTTGGATGGATCTAGCCTTTTACTTACATAATATACGGGTCTCTGGATCCCATTATCATCTCTTACTAAGGCTGAACTCATGGCCTGATCCGAGACAACCAAATAGAGGAACAGAGTTTCTCCCTTTATTAGTTTAGACCACACCGAGGGAAAACATAGGTGATTTTGTAGGTCATTGAATGCCTTTTGGCATTCATCTGTCCATTTGAAAGTAAAATACTTCTTTAAGAGGTTGAAGAAGGGAACACATTTGTCAGCTGATCGTCTTATGAACCTGCTCAAAGCAACAATCTTCCCATTCAAGCTCATAACTCCTTTCCGTTAGTTGGAGCCTTTATGTTGGTTATATCTTTTATCTAATTCAGGTTTATCTCTATCCCTTTAGCACTTACTATAAACCTAAGAATTTCTCAGATTGTATCCCGAAGGTACACTTCTGAGGGTTCAACTTCATCTAATATTTCCAAAGAGCCTCAAATGTCTTGACTAGATCCGAAATATGACACTCTAACTACTTATATTTAACCAACGTGTACTTTCGGGTTCTGACCTATCTGATTAGTGAATATTCAGTTTACTAACCTTTGGTATGTTTCCCCTACATTCTTAATACCAAAGGGCATTACCTTGTAACAAAACAAACTTATGTTGGTAACGAAGCTCGTATGTTCCTCATCAGGCTTAAACATTGGAATTTGATTATTCTCGGAATTAACATCCATAAACAAAAGCAATTTGTTCCCATTGGTAGCATCTACTAATTGATTGATTCTCGGTAGAGGGAAGTAATCCTTTAGGCAAACTTTTTTTAAGTCAGTGAAGTCAATACAAGTCCTCTACTTCCTATTTGGTTTCTTTACTAACATTGGATTAGCGATCCACTTTGAATAGCAAACATCTCGGATAAAGTTACTCTTTAGCAAGTTTTTGATTTCTTCTTATAAGGCCATATATCAGATCTTGTCTAAAGGTCTCCTTTTTTCCTTACGAGAGTATAATTCGAATCTATATTCAACAATGACAAATGACTAAGGGGTCATTTCCTACCATATCATCATGAGTCCAGGGAATTACATCTTAGTTATGCTTGAGAAAGGAAATTATCCCTTCTAGGACAAATGGATGAAAATAAGTTCATATCTTAATTATATTAGACTTATCATTTTCATCAAGGCATACTTCTTCTAGAGTTTCAGCTACTAATGCTATCTCGGTTTCATACCTTGGGTCGAGGTCAAGCTCAATTTCTTCTTCTTTTGAAATTTCCTGTACAACATGAACAATATTTCTCTTTTTCCTAAAAGAGTTACTACTCTACCCTCATTCTATCTCATTATATTCTCTTAGATAGCTTGATATGTGGATTAATTCCCTCACCGTCGTATCTTCTTACTATGGGAAAATTCTTAAGGGTTTCCTATGGTTTTTCATAAATTTAGAACTCATGGCACTAACTGTTTCCTTAACTTCGAGGAGAGTAGGTTGGTTAATTTTGACATTGTTATCATAAGATGAAGTTTTCCCTTTATTAATAATGTTCAAGCTTGCATAATATAGTTGCCTTGAGATCCATTGATCTCCCCTTACAAGCCCTTCCCTTATCTCGGTGGGAACTTTAAAAGTAAATGCTTAGTAGACACATCCCTATCCATAACATCAAGAGCTGTTCTTCTAAAGAAAGCACCGTATATCGAAGAGATGTCCATGATAAAAAAGGTGGTTTCGAAGATCTTATTATGAGAGTCACATCCAATTTTGACCATTAGATTACACTCTCTACGAGGCATGGTTCCTTCATCGTTGAATCCATATATGGGAGCTCGACTAGATTAGAATATACTCTCGGGTAGCCCCATCTTATTGAAAGTGTGCTTGAAAATTATGTTAGCAGTAGCTCTGATGTCAACCTTTATATTTGCAACTTCTGAAAATCTAATTTGAGCCGTAATTATAAATAGGTTATTATGGGGATTACATACACCTTGCTTTTCAGAATCACCAAGTGTAATTTTCGACCCAACCTTCTACTTTTGCTTAAACTCTCTTCATCTGTTAAACTAAGACATGTCCAGCTTTGGCTTCATTAATGTACCCTTTCCAACTACCATTATTTGCCACAGTAATGTGGAGTCCTCCCAAAATGATGCCAATAATGTTTCAAGGGTTAAAGACCTCGGAGCCTGTGCATGAGGTTATGCACTTTCTTTTCCTGTTGGAGTGGTGGCTCCTTGAGTGTTATCATTCTTCAGAAACTCATTTAACTATCCTTCTTTGATAAGCCTATTGATGAAGGACTTCAAAAACCGACACTCTTTGGTACTATGTCCATTCTACTGATGGTGGCTATAATATATTCCTCCTCGGTTACTTTCTATCTCCTTCCCTCTTCCCGGAGGGTATGAGATTCGGTCCTGAGTCAGGGCACATATTTAAACATATGAATAATTTAGGGTATATGCTTCCATCACTTGAACTTCCTTCTTAAATCTTTTGGCCAAAGTGAACTTCATATTATCACCATTCCATTCGAGGTTCTTTCTGACCATTCTCATTGATTCCTTAATTCGAATTTCTCCTCGAGCTCGGAAAAAGAACTCGTTTGGAGATTTGTTCTCCTGCCTCAATAGATTGTCCTAGAATGATGTATTCCTTTATATTCTTAAAGTGATAGCAACCAATTTTTTTTCAACTGGCATGCCCTTTCATAGGAGCGCCATGTCGTTAAATCTTTTGCAGCAGTCATTTAGAGATTCTCCTCTTCCTCGCCTAAAGTCGGCAAGTAAACTTAGTCCCATTTAATATCTTTCAAAGCAAAGAATTATGAAGAGTTCTATGGTTAGCTATTCCCAAGAACTAATAGAAATAAGTGGTCAGCTTTAGAACCATTCCAAGGTAGGTCCATTAAAGTTCGTAGGCCAGAATCTGCATTTGATCTCGTCTGATGCTTGGATTGCTTACATTTGGATTTCATATAAAGCAATGTGATATTCAGGATCGGTTGTTCCATCATAACAAAGTTTCGGGATCCTGAAACCTGGAGGCATATGAGCTTTCATGATTTCTCGAGAAAAAGGTTGAACCTTTCAAAGCTTCATTTCGGCATCAAGACTAGATCGATCCTCTTGCAACTTCTATACGTACTTTGATAATTTCATTAATGAGTCTTCCATTGCATTATCCCCACCAAATCTTAGGTAGTGTTTGGCTTAAAAATGAATTTTGTGCTTTTTGTTTTTACATGTATGTCAAATATGAGAAGAATAGAGGGATGACCGGGGGGTGGGGGGATGAAAGAAAGACGGATGGAAGGATGTAGAGGATAGAGGGACAATGTAATAATGGATTGCTTCACATTCTTGTGTTATTTTACAAAACACAAAAAATAAAAAAAGTTGTTTTCTATTTTGTATGTCAATTTCGTTTTCTAAATTGGTTGTTTTTGGCATTATACATGCGTCATGTGCATTTTTGTATGGATGAAAACCCAAAGCTAAAAACAACAAACCAAACACTACCTTAGAGTTTTAACTTCAACATTTTGAGTTTGTGGCCTATTTCATTGCTTTCCTTCAAAGTTTACCCTTTTGGGACTTAGGGTCAGTGGCCTCTCGGAAGGTCCGATTCTTGTTGTCTTTGTAGTCTCGGATTTCTTAACCAGTTCCATGATTCCATCTTCTAAGGTCTTATTAGTCATTGTTAACTTTTTGCAGTTTCGGCTGAAAGTCGAATGGTTCTCGTCTTTCTTGAGCATAGCCAAAACCTTTTTCTTTAATTCAAAAAAAGTGTTCTTAACTGTATTCTGATAGTTATCCAAGCGCTGTATTTTGTCAGAAACGAACTTCAACATCATTTATCGAAACTCGCTTTTGGCAAAGACTGGAGCAGCAGTTTCCTCATTAACAGTTTGATTTGTTTGGTCCGCTTGATTCCCTTTATTCACATGCAGTCCATCGATTCCTTCATCCTAGGTAGAGGTCTGAGGTGTCTTTTGAAAGGATGACTATGATTTCATGCTTGATTGAATGGTTTGAGTTTGCGGGATTAGAAGAGAATAGAGGTTTGAGTGGCCCCTCCTAGCGCCAAAAATGTTAGGCAAATTTTTCGTCTGACTAACAACCCCAAAGCTTTCGATTTTTTTTCCAAGAGGATGTAAGCAAATTAAATGAATACTGAAACTATGTAGAAAGTAAGTGTCGAAAGGTTAAAGAGGCACAAGATTTATAGTGGTTCGGGACTGAGATCCCTACATCCACCTTGAAGATTCTACTTCTGCCTTTATTCCTCAATTTGGTGTACAAATACGTCTATGACCAAATCCGCCATTAATGATCTTTTGATTAAAGCTTTCTAAAAGCAGCAAGGAATGTTAGAGGATTGTAAAATTTAGAAAATCTTTAACCAACTCCTTTTAAGTAGCACGTGGTCCTTTATTTATAGCAAAATTAAAGTTCTTCCATTGGTGTAGGGACTTTTACTTGGACTGATGGCCTAGCTTGTTATAGCGGATTTGATTCAAACACTTGTCATTATATAGTTGAATGTATTTTGATGCAGATTGCTGATGTGGTGCTCTTATATATAGCTTCTTAGATATCTTTCATTTATCCCGACCGTTGGTATCAGTCTGCGCTATTTGAGTCGTTAATTGCTGATGCTTGCTGAAACGCCTATGGTTCATGCAACTTATTCTCTCGGTGAAGCTTCTTGCCTTGGCTAGATAATAATCTTAGTCTCGGTTGTCGCTTTGGTTCATGCTTTTGTATTACCTGCTCTCGTATACCAAGTGAAGTACTTAAGCTCTCATTGGAAACCAAATGATGGGTCTTGAAATTATAAGCCAAAGATTTTTTTCCTTTTAAGTATTTGTGATTTATACTATATAAAAGTTATAGTGTAACAACATTGAAACTCATTTTAGGAAAACCCTCGATAAGTTCATATCTAGCAACTTTAGATGGGTGTTTAAAATTCAAATGTCAAAATCTTTTATGCCAAATCCAAGGTTCACTAGATTCAGCCAAAAGACACAGATTATCATGAGGCACTTTCATACTTAAAAAATAAATGTTACGTTTCCTAATACCTTCAAAGATAATCTTTGAATCATTATCTTCAATGTGGCAATTATCATTTTCAAACTTAATTTTAAATCCCTTATCACACAATTGACTGATTCTAAGCAGGTTATGTTTCAAATTCCTAACTTGCAAAACGTAAGACATAGCAGGAGTTTCAGAGTTACTAACATTGCCGATGCTAATCACATATCCTTTTGAGTTGTCATGATTGATTATCAAATGTCTGTTCACCTTAGCCATATAGCATTTTTGTTAATGTAATACAACATTATGCCTTTCCATAACGTCAAGTGACCTTTTGCAATAATTAGTTTCTTATTTACTTGAGAATGATACATTGGTTTCACAAAATTGTTTTTCCATAAAAATGTTAAAACAAGAATTATTAGCCTTTTATATTTTTCAAAAATCAAATTACGAGTTTTTGAAAACCTAATGCTCCGGTACCAAATGTGGGTTGCGAAGTTATGGATCTTAAGGATAATTAAAACAAGAGGTGGTGGATAGTGTTTTCTAACATATGTAAATCTTTTTAATTTTCTTTCAAGTTAAATATTAAATCGTAGGTCAACAACACATAATTATACTGTCAAACAGTCACAGATGCAATCGTAGATAAAAATAAAAGTAGTAAAGCAAAGTAAAGAGTTAGAGAGATGACACCTAAGATTTTATATTGGTTTGGATTTCTCCTAGACCAAGTCCCGTACAATTGCTTGTACAGATTTTTTTCAAATGCCAATCTTTAACCAGGCAGAAGGAAAACCCAAATACAATCTTAATTTCGAGGCTACAAGACACCCTCTTACAATTTTAAGCTTAGGATTAGACTTACTTGATTTGAATGAGCTATAAGCACACCCACTAGATTTGCGGGCTACTAAGCACACCTACTTGATTTAAGCGGACTACAAGTACACCCAAAGCAAATACAAATAGAGTCGATAGTTTTTCCAAAGACAATTTTTAGAACTTTGGATTCAACGGATCCTATAGCCACTTGGACAACACTTCGATCATTGAACTTAGAGATAAACTTTTCCAAAACAGTAAGGAAGTAGTATTGAATCAATACAATGAAACATGAATTAATTCTAAGTGATTTTGAAGAAAATAACGTATATTTTCAATGGATTTTTCAAGAGAGCGAGAGGAAGGAAGAAAATAAGTAATTCTAAACTTTAAAATTTGTTTGAGCTCCCCTTTGTATAGTGAATCAACAGATGTATCCATTTGTTAAGAGTTACGATCAATAGATGCTTCATTTCAAAATTTGAAAAAACTAATTGGAGTCATGTATGTCGAAGTACCATCTGCCAATACATGTACATATATATTTTGATAATTCATTTCTTTTAAAATGTTCTAAAAATCCTATATTTTGTAAAATAATTTGATACTTTGTAAAATAATTTGAATATAGTTTATTAACATTTTGAACTTCAAAAAACTTTCATAAAATATTTTGAAATATATTTTGAAAATTTATTTTTCTTTTAAAAAATATAAAAAATTGAAAAATAGGTGATAAAGATCAAAGATTGCTATCAAGGTCTTTAATAATATAAGCTATGACTATATATATTAAATTAAAATCTTTAGAACCTAATATTTTGGTCTTTGTACTCGTGAGTCTTCATGTCTATCTTTTGATTCTTTATACTATACAGTCTTCTCTTCAATACCTGTGTAATATTCTATACTATATAACTTGACAAAATATTATTATCTATATTTTATATAATTGTATATAGTTATTGTCGTCAAAATCAATATAACCGAGGTATTAATAGAGACAAATTATCCTCCTTTTACTACTTCTCTATTTACTAGTTCTGGATCTAAATATAGAACTTGAACAACCATTCCCTTTCTTTTCTTCACCCTAGACTGACCATGACATTTGACTGAATAGGCCGATATCAAATCTAATCCTTTTAGTAAATAACATCATTTAAATTGTATTTAAATGTGTATCGGTATCGTATATCAACACGTACGTATACTACTTTGTACATGTATCGAATTAATTACTGATGGCACCCAATTAATTATTGACAACACCTACTACATCAAATATGAAGATAATCCATATTTCATAAATATAAATTTATTTAATTTACTACAAATTATAAATCAATTAAATCTTGTGGTATTTTGGAGAAGTCATTAATACGGCCGTGTGACTCGTAGGTGTAATTAGTCGGTGATCAATATCGGACTATTCGAATATTCATGTTCACTCATCACCTTATATAGTGGAGTGACAGTTCAACTGAATTTATCACTTATACATCTTTATAGGTAAAATCCAAGTTTAAAATTTAGGAAGTACCTTTTAGTAATGATTATTTACATCAATTCTCTTCGTCAACACTATATCAATTTAAGATTTACGAAATTTGATTTTGGTCAATATTCCAATATGATCCACCTACAACTCGATTAGGTCACAAACTAAGTCCTCGATTCAATAATAATAATTGTTAACCGTACTTTTCTAACAAGAGATTTTAACTTTGAGTTGGATATAGTTGACCATGATACTTACCTCATACAACCAAGGAGACGAATTCTCTCCTGAATAGTGTTTCGCTTCCAATGCTTTAACTCAAACCCAACTATAGTTGCTCGATGGTTATCATGTGATGATTTTACTATAATCGAAGTAGAATATCCACCTTCAAGTTCAACAGTATTTTCAATCGAGAAAACTATGTAATATCATCACCTCGAAATTTCCTATTTGACCTATTTATTATTAACCAATTGAAACTCTAAGGTGAGTCATTCCATAATTAACCAATAACCTACAATAATTAACCCCTTGGTGCCCAGGACAACCATGAGTAATACACTGCTCAACTTTTGGAGGTCGCTATGTACTCTAGTCTCAACGGATGTATCGATATCCTTTCTCGAAAAATTTTGACTAGGAATATTTAAAATAATATGTTATTCTATATTATGATAATGTTCTCATAATTAAAACTACGTATATTCATTATCACATAACATATCATTTAAGGATTTTCTAGTTAAAATAATTTAGATTGATTGTTTAATTAATCATATCATTATATAACAAAGTATATAATAAAAATCAAATATCTTTATTACAAACAAGATTGGTTAGAAGTTAGATATATGTAATAGATTACATAATTTCCCCTAGGGCACATCGCTAAATCTCTCAATCTCCCACTTCCTCTTGCGTCCAATTATGGAATCTTTATCCCATCCCTTTGATTTTTTCTTAACATTGATCAAGCTAGTCCATTAGCAAATGGCATGCTATATTATTTTAATTATCTACTTTATTAATCACCACCCCCGTTGTTGATAAACTGACTTTACCGTTATTTTATTTCCTAGTTATCACACTGCAAGTTCTCTTATCACTATGGGTTGAAATGATAAATATCCGAACGGACCGTAGAATAAGGAAAAATTATTATGGGTTGAAATGATAGGCTCGAATGATTTTATTGCATTGGATTTACTTGGGATTACAAGTTTGAAATGATAGAAGCCGTATTTTTCTTTTTAAATTACGGATTGAAATGATACATATTCGTATCACTTGACCTGGGTTAGAAAATTATATACAGACCCATGGATAACTTTTAAATAATATTTTCCTAAAAATTATTTAGTATTTTGAGTTTTAAGATATATGAGATTTTAGCTTAAAATTTGAAGATTTGAAATATAAAGTGATATTGGATTTCTATAAGTTAAAATTATATAAATTTTGAAATTGTTGAATATTTAGAGCTTTGAAATATATTGAAAGTGAAATGGTTTACTTTGTGGTTCAAATCGGTATTTGAAATTTGATATAATTTGAAATGGTTTATTTAGAAACTGATTTAAATTGAAATTAAGGAATTGAGATTTGATTAAATGTGAATTTTGGAATTCGAGTGCTTTGGAATTTATTTGTGAGATTCGAGGAAATTGTTTCATTATATAAAGTATTTTATATTTTTAAATATATGGAATTTTAACTTAAAATTTTGTTTTAAGTGATTTAAAGTAATACGATATTTTATTGAAAAAAATGGATATTTTAACTTTTGGTTATATTTCTAAAGTGCTATGATTTCCAAATGATAACATTTCCAAGGTATTATGATTTCGAAGTATTATGATTTCCAAATGATAACATTTTGAAATGGAAATGATATCGTATAGATATGGTTTTAAATGGCAATGATATTTTGGTTTTGAAAGTATATACTATTTTGAAATGACCATAGTGTTATAATAACGGTTGGTTGTTAAAGAGACCGGGATCAGATATGGGCATACTCTCCATCGATACCAAAAACCACTTTAACAATCATGTACGCGGTGGAGATTCCAGAATTAAGTAGGATGGCGGCGACGTTCCTTTGAGGTATATACATGGACCCGACTCCCATGAATTGGCATAAGGTGGCTAAAACAGGAGCGCTTACGGGCCAGTGAGGTATCCCCTCTTATCGGACACACTCCTTCGATACCATTCTATTACTTTGTGATTGATTGGGGCCATTTAATTTTTTGGGGGTGTGTCTCGAGGTGGACGGTAGCTACGCGCTATGTGTCACCATTAGTATGGATGCGTAATTGGTATATCTACCCTGGCATTGCCTCGTCGCCTACCCTAGCGCGCCTTGTACAAGTTTGGTTTTCTTACGTAGCCCGTGGAGTATTTAGGGTAGTCTTCCAACCTGGAGATGTGCTGATACTAGATAGACTACTGGGACTATTATGTGTTAAGGGCTATATGGGTAACCCCTTAACGCTATTTGAAAGTAAGTTTATTTTACTAATAGACATTATTATAATAGCGTATATTACTACATAGTAGATAGTTTAACGGATCCTTAGGAGATGTGAATCCCTAACATCTCTTAAGTTACTGCACTCACATTTGACACTGATTAGGAGATGTCAAATCCTATAAACATCTCTGACGCCGTTCCACTCATATTATTTACCGTTTATTTAACTTACATAAGATCTTTTAGTTCTGACTCGAGTGTTTTGTCCTTTCAATTCGCTCGGGTCAGCCTGAGCATTTAAGGGTTTGAAGACCTTACTTTTGGAGGACGAAGATGAAGATTTTATTACTATTATTTACTATATTGTTCCACCGCATCACATTATTCCGCTGCATTGTTATTTATTATTCTTTGGTATGTGCTACTCTTATTCTATGTTGTATAAGTATAATCAAATGTTTTTGTAAAACAGCTTCATGAACTGCTATTTGATTATTATATTTGGTCGTTCCACTACAAGATTGTGTTTTGTTTTTCTTCTTTCCCTTTTTTTCTTTTTCACCCCAATAACAATCCGCCCTTTTGTATGGTTTGAGTCTGACATGTGTGGTTTATCGTCGATTTAAAGCGTACAAAAAGGTGGGATGTTACACTTTACTATTTGGAACTGTCAGAGTATGAATCTTGACTACTAGTGATGTCATGAAATTGTTTTTATATTGTTTTAATAAAACGATTAAAGGAACCCTATCTATTTTGCAGTAGGTGAAATGAGTTTATTTCAAAAAAAATTCCCTATTTGGATCATAGTAGGATATGTAATCTAGTGGGTACACTAGATTCAATTTAGTTTTATTAATAAAAATCATTTTCTATTAATATATTCTTATTCTCAATTGATTAGATCTATGCTAATTAATGTGAAATTTGAACATGCATGAATACATCAAACATATTCATATTTTAAAAGATGTGACAAACTTGTTTAGCATATAATGAGTGTAATTATTTTTCATTCAAAGATGGAAACAAACATGAAATTAGATCTAGATATAATAACATCAAGATCTAAAAGAAAAAAGAAGGGGGGCATCATTGATTGATTCCACCTTTCTTCTTTTGCAAACATTTGATTGATACTGCACCTAAGCAATATACAAGGGATGATATGTTACAACCATATGTTTAAAATGAAAAAAACAACAAACAATAACATGGTAAATATATACATATATAGATATCGGGATTTATATCTACAATGTAAATATTTGCTATTTATATATGCGTAAATTATTGCCTCACTTTTAAATTATTCAATGAAAAATAATTTTATGAATTTTTTCTAGTTATTTCAAAAGAAAATATCCATATTACATTAAACCTTTTTTAAGTACTTGCAATTACACAAACATATATAATTTTAGGCTAAAATTATTTTCCTTGAATAATCAAATGTTATAATATCAAAATTGCATAAGTCAAATCGAACAAGATATCAACAATCTCTATATTTTATGATTGATTAAAAATTCAAAAAAAACATTCAAATCATTAAACTATATAATATGTTTAGAATATTATTGTTGGTAAATTTAAAATGTAGACTGATAAATTAAAATGTTATTTTATGCATATATCAATTTAGGTTTCAATTTAATTTATCAAGTTAAAACAAATCAAAACATTTAACAACATGCTTAAATTATATTTCTGATTCTAAATGAAGGTGAGGTAATAATACTGCATATAAAATTGTGATAAGTTAATTAAATCTAAGAAAATAAAATAAATTTAGAATATCCCTTCTAATCTATCCAATAAGTAAAATTTTGATTTAGAAATCCCTTACCAGGTCCTTGAATCTACACCCGATCTTTGTAAGTGATGGATGAACCACATAGATTTTATGTTTATTTGATGTTTTGATTTGTTTTGGAGGTGATATTTTTCACAAAATTAAGAAGGAATTTTTGACCATGAAAGAGATAAAGGAGGTAAGCATGAATGATGGTAGGAGGAAAAATTAAATGATAGAAAATATAGGAGAGGAATTTATTTTAAAAACTTTATGTTCATTCTTTAGAAACTTCTCCTTTTAATTCCTAATTAATTTTTAATCAATCTAACCCTCCCCCTTTCCATTGTGTGGCCAAATTTTCCAAAAAGCCTATTAAGTAACTGACTATATTTAAAGTTCGCTAAAATACCTACCGATATTGTATATTTATATGTGCATATATAACTTTTATATTTGCATCCAAATATTAACTAATAACACTAAAACATCAGATAAATTAATAATTAATATTTATCAAATTTTAATTAATATAAAACAATTTATAAACTAATGAAGTCACATGTCAATCTGGAGAATTCATAAATGTAGTTGCAAGGCTCAAAGGTGTGAATTTAGCCAGCAATCAATTTTGAATAATTCAAATGCTAACGTTCACATGTCACTTTAGCTAGTGGGGAGACATTTTAGCTGAATTTATCACTTTTTAATCTTTTTGATAAAATTCAATTTCATATTCCATTAAGTGATAACTTTTATAACGATAATATGCATACGTTCACTTCATCAAAATTATATCACTTTAGGATAAACGAAATTTGGTATTGGTCGAAATTCCAATACTATCCATATTCAACTCATTTAGTGTGAGAACCCCTTTTTTGACTCTCGAAAATCGACATTAATACATCCTCAGTATTCACGTGCCGTAAATCTAAGTGCCGAAGAAGCGGATTCTCAAGGGTAAGAAAGAAAAATAAAGACAGAACAGAATCTCACATATGATATTTCAATAAAAACTTTACAGCGGAAAATAAAATACATTAATCAGAGTTAAAAACATGGAGTTATAAATTTCCGTCCTTACAAGTGCAGAATACTATAGTTCAGGAGTGTGGTGGAAATAAATCAAAATCTTCCGACTCATGCTTCGAGCTCCATCCGGATTTTTTCTAAACTAAACCTAATTACTAGGCTGCCCGGAAAAATTAGGGCACCCAGAGGGAAAGGGAAAAATAAACTCTAGGTTAGTCATGTGACTGGTATGAGAATTCAAAATACACGTTTTCGAAATAAACTGATATCTCATAAGACCATGCTACACATATACATGGAACATGATTTTACCTTATGATAACTAAATCATTATTACATAATTCAATAGATATTAGAATGACATATCCTTAAAAATATTTGCAAGTAAACTTATTAATCTTAGCTGAAATTGTTACCATTATTAAATTCCAGCATACTAGGTACTATAAACAAAATGGATGGCTCTTTTGGAGAATGGATTTCGATACTAATGACCAAATGAATGGACTACCTTCCAGCAGTACATCTCTAGAGGAGGCACAACACATCTGCCCTATACCAACACAAGACTAGCCTACCTTTCTCACTAGATAGCACCGAATATGTCATCAACCCAATCTGTACTGACATATCCGAGGGCTCTTACAGCATACATCCAAAATAATTCAACTCCCGAACGTCATAGCGGGAACAAATATATCTTGAAGGAGATGATCATATCCTAATGGTTGCGAACCACATAGCCTTGCTTCATCTACCCTATTTCGGCCATTTTCGGGTGTGAGGCTTGAGGTAACGATTACCTTTTCCCATAGTACATCGTCTTCCTTTGAATGCCATACTGCCATTCCATCGATCCATATTGACTTTCTCAAAAATAACACCTCCGCGCTCATACGTTTTAGAGAAGGGTGTTAAGCTAAGAGAAGTTGTCTTCTCCACCACCAAACAGATGTATGTTTATAAAACTCAACGATGAAATCTCAAGAGTGCAGTATTAAACATCCATCCATACAAGTTCGTTTTGGGACCGAACGAAACTGAAGGCACTCTCCTACCACATCCTGTCGGGAACTAACCCTAGGATTAGTAGCAAAAAGTCCTTGCAACCCAAAGAGTTTAAGAAATGAAGGGACCACTACTACTCTAGTATTTGGGAGCTAACCAGAATTATCAACAAGCAGTCCTTCCACCCCGAAAATCTTCGGTCTTCATCCTTCATTATCTTTATATCGTCTTCATTTTTTGAATGCATACATTGGTTCAAAGTGGTCTTCGGATAGGAATAACCCCAGATCCAACCCTAGTTCCTCCGAACCAATCATGGATAAAAAGAAGTTTTGTGAATAGGGAATTATTCTTTAATTGGTTCTTTTTATCAAAATCTTTCTAGAGATATACATTTCTAAGACATTCTTTCATGTATATACGAAATTATTAAACCTATCTTATAAATTACTTTGATTACTTAAAACCCTTTTTAAACTCGGAATAATTCTAAATCATTTCATTTTTTCACTTAGGAAATAATTTCTAATTTATTTCATTTAAATCTCAATAATGATTTCTTAATTAAAACTCATAATTTTGATTGAGTTAAAACCATATTATCTACGATGTTAATCCTATAATTAGTAAATATTAAATGAGCAGAATATATAGAAATCATTTAATTCTACTCAATATCAATTCCCGTATTCAACAAATACTATGGGCAGAATAATATGAAATCATCTTTTAAATTCCACGAATTGTACGAGTTCCCTCTTTGGGCTTTAACACCGAGTACAAGTAGGTTATCTCCATAAAATTCAAGTTATTTAAATCTGGAAAATATTATTCTTTATTCTTTGGAAAATTTTGATCCGAGTAAATAAAATTTACCATCTCCTCTGTTGGGCTAGTCCAGATGGCCTGGGAGAGCAGAAAACTGGTTTTTCGTACTCAAGCCTAGACACTTCTCTTTGACACTCATAAGGTGGTAAGTTATTCGATCAACCCTAAATCATTTAAATATTTAATAATTCCATAAATCCTTCAAAATACCTTTAAAATATTTTATTAATCATTTAAAAATATTTATAAAAGGTTCGGAAGAGAATCGTTACGTTAAAAACTATATTTCAAAAGTTATAGAAAAATGCTGCGAAAAGTGCGGCGGAAAGTGCCTTTTTAAGCTATATTGATTAAAATGACTTTTTTATTATTTGAAAATTCATTTTTAATATTCAAATCACCTTAACACATTTAAAATATTTATAAGATTTATTCCATATTTTTAAACATTTTAATACATCATTTTCAAAGAAATCCAATTTTGGATTCCGAACTTATAACATCCCGCCATTTTGGACCATTCAAATCGATAATAAAACCACACATGTCGGACTTGAATAATTCAAAACAAAAGATTGTTAATAAAATTTGGGGCAAATAAAATCAATCACAGAATCATAGACATAGAATATCAGATTAACTCGTAGTGGAATAAAATAACTATAGTAGTTCATGAAGCAATTAGATACAGAGTCTCAAAACTAATGCATAATACCAAAGTGTGGAAACAAAATACACTTGGAAAGTCTTAATACACAAGTTCTTTACTATAAAAGCCAAAGTTGAGTGGAAATAACTGGAATAAAATATCAAGTAAACCGCTAAATCTCCGACGGATCTCTAGCTCCAAAAGAGGATGAAACCAAAGCTGTGAACTAAAGCTGACCCGAGCATAAAGAAAATCACAAAACACTCGAGTCAGGACATATATACTTGTAAAATGTAATTCAACTCAAGTGAACTGCAAAAGAAATGCATCAGTAACTCAAAGGATGCTTGGGATCGCCCATCCTTTAAGGATTCGTTAAACTATCTACTATGTAGTAATATATGCTATTATAATAATGTCTAAAGTAAAGTAAACTATTAAAATAGCTTTAAGGGGTTACCCATATCCCCCTTAACACATTTTATATATTCCCATAATCTGTACAGTACCGTAATCCCGCCCGTACTAGATGTCGTCAGAGCACTCCATAGGTATGGTACAAAATAAACTCGTAGAAGGCACGCTAGGGTAGGTGACACAACACAACTAGGCAATGCCAGGGTAGATATACCAATTATACTTCCGGATTGTTGGTAACGCGTAACCGCAACTACCGCCCAACTCGATCCACACTCTGGAATCAAAGGTGCGCACCAAATCAATTATAAAGTAATAGAATGGCTAACAATGAAGTGTGTCTGATCGGAGGAGCTACCTCACTTAGCCCATCGATTGCTCCTGTTTTAACCACCTTATGCTAACTCACGGGAGTTAGTTCCACGTAAATATACCTTTAGGATTGTCGCCACCATCCTACTTCATTCTGGAATCTCCACCGCGTATATAGTTGTTAAAGTAGTTTTCGGTATCGATAGAGGGTATGCCCATGTCCGATCCCTGTCTCTTTAACAAACAATCATTATTATAACCCGTGGTTATATAAATTTCAAATGGTTTATATTTCGACTCAAAATATTCCTTTCAAAACCATATAAATTCCATATCATTATTCTCTTAAAATATATATGCATTTTTCTAAAGTCGTAACACTTCCAAATTCATTTAATTATAACCCCTTGAAACATAGAAGTTCAGGTATCATAGAACTTTAAAATATAACCCTTAGAATCATAACATATAACCCTTTAGAAAATTGTAGCATTCAGAAAATGTCACTTTTAAGAAAACAGAGCAGAACATAAGTGATACTGTAAGGACTTAAAGCAGTGCAGAACAATTACGATAGGAATTCGCAGTAGTGCTGAAGTGCTACTGTAAGAATCCGCAGCAGTGCAGAACCGTTACTGTAAAAATCCACAGCAGTGCAGAACTGTTACTGTAAGAATCCGCAGCAGTGCAGAATCGTTGCCGTAAGGAAATCATAGCAGTGCAGAATTGCTAAAGTTGGCAGTCGCAACAGTTTGGAATTGTTACCATAAGAAATCACAGCAGTTTTGAATTGACTTCCTACTACCATAGTTTATGCAATCAAATAGCATACATATTTACTGTATTTATCATTTTTCTTACCCAAATTATACCATTTACATTATTTAAAACTTACATGTCAAATGTACATATTAACTTACATTTCGCACAAAACCATTTATCATTTTAATCACTATTACATGAATAAAACTTACAATTTATAGGTTAGAATCAAAATACCATTATTAAGTCAAATTGGATTATTAAATTTCAATTAACCTTCATACTATAAATTATATTCGAAAATTTATATTTCCAATATTTATTTCTTGTAAAATTTTTAACACATATAAACGAATTTACAGAAATCATTACATTAAATTTCAGTTGAGATTCATAAAAATCCAACTTACTTAATAATTTTTAGAAAAATCATTTTAAATCAACCACGGAGTCCGTATAAAATTCTCTACCCTAGGGTCAAGTAAATACGAACATATATCATTTCAATACGCAATTTAATAATTTTTTTGGGTTTTATATCATTTCAAACCCGCAATCCCAAGTCGAATAAAATTGCTCAGGCCTATCATTTCAGCCCATAACAATTTTCCTTAATCTAAAAATCGTTCACGTATGTATCATTTCAACCCATAGTGAAGAAACTTACAGTGTGAGAACAAAATATTAAATAACATAAAAATATTCAACATGTCATAGCATATGATCAAAACAGGTATAATATGATATGAAATAACATAATAAAATCATATGAATGACATAATGAAATAACATGATATAAACATATGAATATAACATGATATAAACATATGAAATAACATGAAATAAACATATGAAATAACATGAAATAAACATATTAAAAAACATGATATAATCATAGGTGAAATGTCAAACTTGCATATACATATCCTCACAATTCAATTGTCATCAATTCACCAAAATTATAAGTATGTTGTCAAGACTGATTACTCATCTTTCTTTGGTTAGAAAAGTGATTCAAAGCGCAACACAGCAATCGACAAATTATGAAAAAGCTTGAGTGAGAGGAGAATCCAAATCCAACTATTTGAAAGATAAATAAATTCCATACATAAACATGTAATTCACATAAAAAATAAAATAGAAAAATTATATAATTGTAAACATGTGAAGAAGGCTTGACTAGGGGGTGCATAAGCTTGGTCTAGAGGTGGTTTGGTTTAGGTTAGGCTCATCCTAGGGCTTTTGGACTTGGTTTTGTGGTGCATAGGCTATGGTTTTTGGTGGAGAAGGCTCGGGTTTGGGTAGGTTCGGCAAGGCTAGGGCTTTGGAGAGGTGGATGGCCGAAAATAGAAGAGGGAGATGGAGGCTGAAATTGGTGAAGAGAAGAGGGGGAAAGGATGGAGAGAAAGGGTTTTGGTTGGAGTTTGGTGATGGAATAGCTATGGCCGAAATTTCTAAGGAAAGGAGGAGGAAAATTATAAAGGAGAAGAGGAAGAAGGACTAGGGTTTGGAGGAGAAGGATGAAGAAGAAGAAGACTTACATAATTCTTTATGGACGAACATATAAAGGATGAGGAGGCTAATTAAAACCCTAGGAGATGTTATATAGGCTATTCAACAGGTGGCTTCTCATCCCATATGTACAAGCCCAAATCAAAATATAAATAAGATAGAGGTTAAGAGAAAACAACTGCATGTAATACGTTGAAAACAACAAATTTGGAGAAGTAAAAATCAGAATTTTACGAAACGAAAAGCAGAGAAAAAGCTAGAATTAATTCCAGCTTCATAAAAAAGGATGAAATTTCAAATTTCAAATTTCAAATTCAAAATTTCAACAGGAAGATAAACTTTGACCAAAGTTGACGAAAATTTAAATTTTTAGAAAAATCGTTATTTTTTTAAATTTGGAAAACATTTTACATCAAATCCCAAAATTATATATTAAAATTCCAAATTTATCAATTTTAAAATAATTAAATTCAAAATTTCAATTAAAACTCCATTTAAAATAATTACAGAAATTACGAGTTGTTACACTCTCCTCCACTCAAAACTTTTCGTCCTCGAAATGGAACGAGACCCAGAAAACAAGAAAGATATAAGGGTAACGAATAGTACCTGGTGCAAACAATTCCGGATTCAAAGCACGAATGCTCTCTTCGTTTCCCAAGTACAATCCTGATCATCAGTGCTCCATTGCACTTTGACTAGGTTGACAGATTTTCTTCGAGGCTGCTTCATACCTCTATCGATAATATGAAGTGGCTTCCTCTCGGCAGTAAGATTTGGCTCAATATCCAAACTCTCGAGAGCAGAAGGCTGGACAATCAAATATGGATCATGAAGATACCGACGAAGATGTGAAATATGGAACATTTTATGCACTCCAGAAAGTTTCTGAGGCAAATCCAAGCGATAAGCTAAGTAACCAATTCTCTCTAAGATGCAAAAAGGTCCTATAAACCTAGGAGCGAGCTTCCCTCTTGGACCAAAGCGAATCACATTTCTTAATGGAGAGACATTAAGGAAAACCTGATCATCAACAGAAAACTGCAGTCTCCTCCTACGCTTGTCAGCATACTTCTTCTGTCTATCCTGAGCAATCCTCATCTTTCTCCTAATCTCTTCAAACTTCTCAGATGCTTTTAGAATCATATCCGGACCAAGAACCAAACGATTACCAGATTCGATCCAGCAATATGGAGATTTACAAGGGCGTCCATAAAGAGCAGCAAATGGAGCCATTTCGATGCTAGCTTGAATTTTAAAAATGGAATGAGATAGATAAATGTTTAAGACAACCTTAAACAGATATTTGAGATTACATCTAATAACTATTGTTATAGGTGAATTCAACGAGATGGAGATAATCTTCCCAAGATCCTCCACAATCAAGGACACAGGCACGAAGAAGATCTTCCAGAATCTGATTCACCCTTTCCATTTGACCGTCGATCTATGGATGGTAAGCAGTGCTCGGATTCAGACGAGTACCTAAAGATTCTTGAAAAGCTTTCCAAAACTGATTGGTAAAGATAGGGTCTCTATCACAAACAATACTGACCGGAACACCATGAAGAAAAACAATTTCCCTCTTATAAATCTCAGCTAATCACGAAGCAGAACAGTTAGATCTAACCGGAATGAAATGAGCTGACTTGGTCAATCTATCCACAATAACCCAAATACTCTCGTTACCTCTCCTAGTCCTCGGTAATCCATCAATAAAATCCATAGAAACTTGTCCCCATTTCCAATTGAGAATCTCAAGGGGTTGCAATAATCCGGCAGCTTACTAATGATCAGCCTTAACCTGTTGACAAGTCGCACATCTACTAACAAAAAGAGAGATATCACACTTCATGCCACTCCACCAATACAGCTTCTTCATATCATGGTACATCTTCGCCACACCTGGATGAATAAAAAGTCTGGACCGCTAATTTTCCCAAAGTAATTCTTGCCTTAGTCCATCGACATTCGGGGCGCAAATTCGATTATTAATCCTCAAAATCCCTTTATCGTCAATCTGAGCTCCACTTCCATCTTGGCTACTACCACCAACTTTGCTACGAACATTCTCCTTAATAAGCCTAAGCATCTCATCCTCATCTTGCTTAGCAATAATACAATCCATAAGAGGAGAAGAAATAGCAAGCTGACATAACATTGCCTTCTTCCGACTCAAAGCATCAACTACAACATTAGCTTTTCCCAAGGTATAGTTGATGTCGAGGTCATAAGAAGCTAGAAACTCGAGCCACCTAACTTGCCTCAGATTCAACTCCTTCTGGGTGAAAATATATTTCAAAGACTTATGATCCATAAAGAGCTCAAACTTAGTTTTCAATAGATGATGTCTCCAAAGGTTCAAAGTAAAATCTACGCCAAGTATCCAAATCATGGGCTACATAATGGCTTCATGAGTCTTCAACTGACGAATGGCATAAGCGATAACTTTCCCATCTTGCATCAGAATGGCTCCCAAACCTTCACGACTGACATCAGTGTATACCGTTAATCCCTCATTTCCATTTGGAACGGTAAGAACTGGTGTAGAAGTAAGCATGCGCTTCAACTCATTGAATGCAGCTTCACACTTATCATTCTATCTAAACTTACTATTCTTACGAGTTAGAGCGGTGAGAGGTGCAGCAATTCGAGCAAAATTCTCAATGAATCTCCGACAATAACCGGCAACGCCAAGAAAACTACGGATATCAGTTGGAGCCCTAGGACTTTCCAATTATTAATCGCAGCGATCTTAACTGGATCAACTGAAACTCTATTACCAGAAATAATATGTCCAAGAAATCAAACTTCATCTTTCCAGGAATGATATTTCGAGAATTTGGCTTTCGTTTCATGACTCCTAAGGGACTTAAGAACAAGATTCAAATGGATTTCGTGCTCCGCCTTTGACTAAGAGAAAACAAGAATATCGTCGACGAAGACTTGAACAAACTTATTAAGAACATCATGGAAAAACCGATTCATAAGGTCGACAAAGAAAGCTGGGGCATTAGTCAAACCAAAAGGCATTACTAACCATTCAAAGAAACCATTCTCAGAGTGGAAAGCTGTTTTGGGAATACTTTCCTTGGCTATTCCAAGCTAGTGGAAACTGACGGCGAGATCAAGCTGAGAGAATACAGTAGCGCCATACAGCTGATCGAACATATCATTAATGCGAGGCATTGGATATCTATTTTTCATAGTGAGCTTGCTTAGCTCCCTATAATCAACACACATCCTCAAAGAACCATCAGAATTAGTGGCAAAAACAGCTGCTGCTCCCCATTCGGAATGACTTGGTCTGATCAAACCTTTGGAGAATAAGTCTTCGATTTGTTTCCTCAACTCAACCTTCTCACAGGGTGCCATTCTTCTGGAAGGAAGAACTAAAAGTAGAGCTTCAGGAATGAGATCAATACGAAGTTCGATTTCCCATTTAGGATGTAGAGAAATGACTTCACCAAATACGTTGGAATATAATTTGACCACAGGAGTAGAATCAAGATCACTAGAGGAAGAATCAAGAGAATAAATAAAACTGCTTGCATACTCTTGATGCATACATCACCAAATCACCAAAACATCACCCTCAACAAGAGAAATGGTACGAGCTTTAAAAGAAATAACAACTTCATGCTTCTTCAGCCAATCTCCTCCAAGCAATAGATCAAAAGCATCGAGACCAAGAACGTAGAAATCACCAGAAAAACAATAGCCAGAATGAAAGAGTTTCACATTGTTACAAATACTACTAAGGGCGAGACCACCAATAGGATTAGTAACACATAAAGGTACAGTTGCGAACTTAGGTGAAAGAATATGCTCAAACTTGTCACAAAGATCTACAAAAATAAAACAATGCGAAACACCAGTGTCAAATAAAACACGAACAGGAAGATTTAACAAGGTAATGGTGCTCTGGAGAGTATCTTGGGTATCACTAGGAGTAGGTGGAGTAGTTGGGGTAACCGCAAAGACACCCTATGGCTTGCCCTTCTTCTGAGTAGGACAATCCTTCTTGAAGTGGCCAGGCTGCAGGAAAATATGGCAAATATCATGCCTAGTCATTTGAATTGGAGGAACAACAGCTCCGGCTAAAGTAGGACACCTATTGGCATAGTGCCCCTTCTGGTCACACCTGTAGCAAGTGATGGAGGAAAGATCAATAGGCTGCTTCCGGAAAGAAGAAGAAGAAGATCATAAGCCTAGATTCTTAAGCCAATTCTGCTTCTAACGCTGGAAATTAGACTTTCTCTTCTTAGAGTGGCCAAAAGACGACTGAGATGAAGGCGCCCGAGTAACGGCCGATTCCTTAGAAGTGGGGTTCTTATATCTAATGGCCATATCCATCAATCTAGTAAAAGAGTAGTGCACATGAGAAATCAAACGATCATAAAACTCAGGGCGTGCTCCAGCTATAAACTTCTCATTCTTCTTAAGAGAGGTATCTATCAAGCTAGGACCAAATTTAGAAAGTTTGTCAAACTTCCTCTCATACTTAGCAAATGACATATTCCCTTGCTTAAGATCCATAAACTTCCTGTATAGCCGAGACTCCCCAGCTTCTGGCATCCACTTGTCACAAAAGCCTCCCTAAACAAGACATCCAAATTTAATAAAGATTCCAAAAGGATAACCTAAACTAAATTCAAAGGACTAACTAATGACAATACCTAAACTATTCCCAAGAAATATCTACCTCAATAGTGTTGGCTATAACAGACTCCCACCAATCCAATGCTCCCTCCTTCAACTACCATGCAGCTAACTGTCTCTTTTGAGCGTCGGTGATCTCCAAACCAGTGAAAATCCTTTCCAAACCCCTCAGTCACTGCTAAGACTCAATGATGGTATCCGATCCTGAAAACTTAGTACCACCTAACTGAGTGAACTCCTTACATAGTGTGGTAAACCTAGTAGGTGCAACTAGTGCTAGAACAAGGGCAACACCATGAACCTGACCTCTGGCATTCCTACGATTCATCCTGGAAATTAAAGAATGAATTTTAGGACAAAGATAAAGGAAAAGATAGAAGAAAAACCCAACTAGATTGGAAATCCTAATCAAAGGATTCTACAAAACAAGGTGGATTCGAAAGAAAGGAAAATCCTAAGAAAAGGATTCTTAAAACAAGAAAAATTTTATACCTAAAATAATCCTCTAAAAATCATTTAAAAGCATTTGAAAACCGTTTTACACTTGAAAATACATTCTCTCGCAAAGAATGATTCTAAGATTGATTTTACTCATTCTAAGGTATTTCTACCTTGTCTCTCATGAGCTTTTGCCCTGTAGGCTAAGGTTTGCATAAAACCAAAGCTCTGATACCAACTGTAACATCCCACCATTTTAGACCATTAAAATCGACAATAAAACCACACATGTCGGACTTGAATAATTCAAAACAATAGAATGTTAATAAAATTTTGGGCAAATAAAATCAAGTGGAAATTAGCCACAAGGGCCTCTTTAGCAAGTGCAATTAGTTTCTAGGACACACAACTGAAATAATTACTTTTAAGGACAAAATGCAAAATAATTATTTTCTAAGGCCTAAAAACCTATGAAATTATTCCTTGAAAGTAATTAGACTGCTGACTTTGCCCTTAAAAGTAATTATTCTACTAATTTTGGCCTTGAAATTAATTTCTATGGATGTGTGTCCTAGAAACTAATTGGACTATAAAGTTTGTCCTTCTAGTGAAAGCCCCTAAAATCAATCGTAGAATTACAGACACAGAATATCAGATTAACTCGCAGCGGAATAAAATTACTATAGTAGTTCATGAAGCTACTAGATACAGAGTCTCAAAACTAATACATGATACCAAAGTCTGGAAAAAAAATACAGTTGGAAAGTCTTAATACATAAGTTCTTTACTACAAAAGCCAAAGCTGGTGGAAATAACTGGAATAAAATATCAAGTAGACTGCTAAATCTTCGGTGGATCTCTAGCTCCAAAAGAGAATGAAACCAAAGCTATGAACTCAGGCTGACCCGAGCGTAAAGCAAAACAAAAAACACTCGAGTCAGGACATACATACTTATAAAATGTAAATAAACTCAAGTAAACTGCAAAAGGAATGCATCGGTAAATTAAAGGATGCTTGGGGTCACCCATCCATTAAGGATCCGTTAAACTATCTACTATGTAGTAATATATGTTATTATAATAATGGCTAAAGTAAAGTAAACTATTAAAATAGCGTTAAGGCATTACCTATACCCCCCTTCACACATTTTATATACTCCCATAGTGTATACAGCATCGTAATCCTGCCCGCACTGGACGTCGTCAAAGGGCACTCCATAGGTATGGTACAAAACAAACTCATAGAAGGTGCGCTAGGGTAGGTGAGATGACACAATTAGTCAATGCTAGGGTAGATATATCAATTACACTTTCGGACTGTTGGTAACGCATAGCCGTAACTACCGCCCAACTCGATCCACACTTCCAAATCAAAGGTGCGCACCAAATCAATCACAATCCAATAGAATGGCTAACAATGAAGTGTGTCCGATCGGAGGAGCTGTCTCACTTGGCCCGTCAATTGCTCATGTTTTGGCCACTTTATGCTAACTCACGGGAGTTATGTCCACATAAATATACCTTTAGGATCGTCGCCGCCATCCTACTTCATTTTGGAATCTCCACCGCGTACATAGTTGTTAAAGTGGATTTCGGTATCGATAGAGAGTATGCCCATATCCGATCCCGGTCTCTTTAACGACCAATCGTTATTATAACCCGTGGTTATATAAATTTCAAATGGTTTATATTTCGAATCAAACATATTCCTTTCAAATCCATATAATTTCCATATCATTATTCTCTTAAAATAATATGCATTTTTCTAAAGTCGTAACACTTCCAAATCCATTTAATTATAACCCCATGAAACATAAAAGTTCAGGTATCACAGAACTTTAAAATATAACCCTCAGAACCATAACATATAACCCTTTAAAAAAATTTAGCATTCAGAAAATGTCACTTTTATGAAAACGCAGCAGAACAGAAGTGCTACTGTAAGGATTTGCAGCAGTGCAGAACTGTTACTGTATGAATTCGCAGCAGTGAAGAAGTGCTACTGTAAAAGTCCGCAGCAGCGTAGAACTATTACTGTAAGAATCTACAGCAGTGCAGAATTGTTACAGTAAGGAAATCGCAGTAGTGCAGAATTGCTATAGTAGGCAATCGCCGCAGTTTTGAATAGTTCCGTAAGAAATCGCAGCAGTTTTGAATCGTTATTGTAATAATTCCTACTACCATATTTTATGCAATCAAATAGTATATACATTTACAGTTTTTATCATTTTTGTTACCCAAGTTATACCATTTACATTAGTTAAAACTTACATGTCAAATGTACATTTTAACTTACATTTTGCACAAAACCATTTATCATTTTAATCACTATTACATGAATAAAACTTACAATTTATAGGTTAGAATAAAAATACCATTATTAAGTCAAATCGGATTATTAAATTTCAATTAACCTTCAAACGGTAAATTATATTCCAAAATCTAAATTTCCAACTATTTATTTCTTATAAAAAATTTAACATATATAAACAAATTTACAGAAATCATTACATTAAATTTTACTTGAGATTCATAAAAATCCAACTTACTAAATAATTTTTGGAAAAATCATTTTAAATTAACCACGGAGCTTGTATAAAATTCTCTACCCTAGGGTCAAGTAAATATGTACATGTATCATTTCAATCCACAATTTAATAATTTTTCGGGCTTTATATCATTTCAAACCCTCAATCCCAAGTCAAATAAAATTGCTCAAACCTATCATTTCAGCCCATAACAGTTTTCCTTAATCTAAAAATCGTTCGGGTATGTATCATTTCAACCCATAGTGAAGGAACTTGCAGTGTGGGAACAGAATATTAAATAACATAACAATATTCACCATATTATAGCGTATGATCAAAACAGGTATATTATGATATGAAATAACATAATAAAATCATATGAATGACATAATGAAATAACATGATATAAACATATGAATACAACATGATATAAACATACGAAATAACATGAAATAAACGCATGAAATAACATGAAATAAACATATGAAAAAAACATGATATAATCATAGGTGAAATGTCAAACTTGCATATACATATCCTCACAATTCAATCGTAATCACTTCATCAAAATTATAAGTATGTTGTCAAGAGTGATTACTCACCTTTCTTTGGTTAGAAAAGTGATTCAAAACGCAACACAGCAATCGACAAATTACGGACAAGCTTGAGTGAGAGGAAAATCCAAATCCAACGATTTGAAAGATAAAAAATTCCATACGTAAACAAATAATTCAAATAAAAAATAAAATAGAAAAATTATATAATTGTAAACATGTGAAGAAGGCTTGACTAGGGGATGCATAGGCTTGGTCTAGAGGTGGTTTGGTTTAGGTTACGCTTGGCCTAGGGCTTTTGGACTTGATTTTGTGGTGCATAGGCTAGAGTTTTTGGTGGAGAAGGCTCGGGTTTGGGTAGGTTCGGCTAGACTAAGGATTTGGAGAGGTGGAGGCTCGGTTTGGGTAGGTTTTGTGGTGAGGTAGGTTCGGCTTTGGTAGGGTATGTGAAGGAGTGATGGCCGAAAATAGAAGAGGGAGATGGAGGCCGAAATTGGTGAAGAGAAGAGGGGGAAAGGAAGAAGGAGAAAGGGGTTTTGGTTGGAGTTTGGTGATGGTAAGGTAAAGAAATAGGTGTGGCCGAAATTTCTAAGGAGAGGAGGAGGAAAATTGTAGAGGAGGAGAGAAGAAGGTCTAGGGTTTGGAGGAGAAGGATGAAAAAGAAGAAGACTTACATAATTCACTATGGAGGCACAAATGAAGGATGAGGAGGCTAACTAAAACCCTAGGAGATGTTATATAGGTTATTCAATAGGTGGCTTCTCATCTACTACAGGGGTTCTCAGCCCATTAGTACAAGTCCAAATCAAAATATAAATAAGATAGAGGTTAAGAGAAAATAACTACGTGAAATACGTTGAAAACAACAAATTTGGAGAATTAAAATCAGAATTTTACGAAACGAAAAGTAGAGAAAAATTTAGAATTAATTCCAGCTTCATAAAAAAAGAATAAAATTTCAAATTTCATATTTAAAATTTTCAACAGGAAGTCAAACTTTGACCAAAGTTGACCAAAATTTAAATTTTTAGAAAAATCTTTATTTTGTTAAAATTGGAAAAACATTTTACATGAAATCCCAAAATTATATATTAAAATTTCAAATTTATCAATTTTAAAATAATTAAATTCAAAGTTACAATTAAAACTCCATTTAAAATAATTACAGAAATTGCAGGTTGTTACAGAACTACAAAACCGCTATTTTTCAAAAGCTTATTTTACCCATATCTCAAAATATACTTATCAGAATGTCAATTGGAAAATTCATATCTCGAAGAATTCTGAGCTATATTCCAACTCTTATACTTGTTTGACTTTTATGGCACGAAATCGCGAACCGGCTTACGCGATGCGCCTATTTTTGACTAAATTTTCCATTCTCATTCAAACTTCACCAAAACACTTTTCAATGTTTATAAAACATTTCAAACTCATTTTAAACCATTTTTAATGAGTTTTATCATTCCATACACACCATTTCATTATTTCAAGGAAAGTGACTTTCTTTGTGTTTATCGACGTGTATTTCCATGACTTGCATATATTTTCAACATTAATATGAAACAATCCAAACTTGATGATCAAGGCATATTAAATATCCGTTTCAAACATCATATCATCATCTAAAATATAATATAATAGTTTAGGAGTTTTCACCTTCATTTTCCCTTCGAGCTAATAGAAAATCGGGTATAGTTCCGCTACGATCGATCCAAAGCAAACGAAACGAAGCCTACGACCTAAGAGATCGCTCGGACTAGCCTTGATGGTGATGGTGCTCATGGCTAAGAGAATGGTGGGTGGTGGAAATGGTTTTGGGAGCGAAGAGAAGGTGTTTCAGACTAGTTTTGAAGTGGATTGGTATTATAAGCTAGTATATACGTTTTTCTCTTTTTATTTGTTATATTTCTTTCTAACTTTTATGAAATATTTTTCTATGAATAAGAAGCCATTAAATAAGCTCTTTGAACGCTTGAAAAGAAGAGGAAGAAGTGGAATGGTATTAGGAATTTGTGAGAAAAGAGGTGGTATTTATAGAAAAAAACTTAGAATAAAATATTCAATTGCATAATTACCTAAATACCTCTAGCTTACACCCTCCCCTAATCCCTAGCGCCTGGCTCCCTCCCTTCCAAAGCCATTTGATGGTTGATGTGAGGTGATGGTGTGGTACAATTAAGTGATGTTTGCTTTATGGTTACTTAAAGGTTAAGCTTAGGAATTATTAAATCAATTTTGTAACATATATATATATGTGTGTGTGTGTGTGTGTGTGTGTGTGTGTGTGTATGTATGTATGTATGTATGTATTTATGTATGTATGTGCATGCTATCATGTGTATTTTACATATATATGTATGTACATATAGGTGCATAACACTTCGAACGTCTTCGAACAACTTCAGTTCGTTAAATCGTTGAAATCTTGAGAACTGATTATCGGTCGCATTTTCACTTATTTATTAATGTACATATATTTGTAAAAAAATATTAAAAAATAATTTTCTTATCATTTTAAACTAATTAAAGTAATCACATTTTAATTATAACACCATATAATTTATATTAAAAATTATTTATAAAAATTGCCATTATACCAATAAAGCATTATCAATTTTTCCTTATATTATAAATCAAATATATGTATATATATAAATATTTATAAAACCATTATAAATGATTCATTATCACTTTATAACTATTAAAAAATGAGTTATCACCATTTAAAATAATTATTGGATAAATAAAATAAGTATTAAATCACTAAATCTTAATTTAAATTCATAAATCCTAATTCAAATATAATGTCATTTTATCAATATAAATTTTAAGGAAAATATTTATTCAAAATAAGATTACTATTACTTATTAGCACTTAAAAAATATTATCTATATTATCATCCTTTTATTTTAAATATAAATACAATTTATCAAATTGATAAATTGGTGGGTCATTACAGACTTCCCCTCTAAAAAGAATTTCATCTCCGAAATTACCCAAACAAAAAAATCCAATGGTTTTCCCAAAAAATTATTTTTAAACTTATACCCATTCAATGTATATAGATCACTTGTATGCAATATCCGATTCGATCTTTTATTCGAGTCCACAACTTTACTTTCAAACTAGTATTGATCCCCTGATCCTTTAGTGCAGACTCTTACCAGGCTTCCTGATCTGCACTTTAGTTTTCCTTGCATAGCTCTCAACTATTATAGAAAACCCAAGCATCTAACTATAAACCCTCATCAACGTTCATTGTCAAGAATCGAGTGATAAATCCTCTTTCGGATTATTGTCAAACACATCAAAGTTCTGTACTCGAATCTTAAATTAAATCGTGCGACAAAATAATCCACATACTTCATATGAATTTATTAACCATTCAAGAATTTTATGAAAACATTTCATAAAACTTCCATTCTTTTATTTAATCTTTTTTTAAAGATACTTCTTTGTACATAACCATTTTATACTTTTTTATTTCCAATAATCCTACTTAAAGAAAACATTTATTTTCAAAAGATAAATATCTTTTTTATTATAATACATTTCTAAACATATCTTAATGGTTCCTAGAAACTTATTTTCAAAATAATTTATTAAATTAATAAATCACCCTAAACTTCCTTTATCCAATATTACATGTGAAAACTTTCTTTATTAATTAATACTCCTTTGATAATTAAAACTTCCTTTATATAAGTATATATACGTATATTTTTTACTTATACCAGTTTAAACATATAAATGCATTTATATACCTATTCAAATGCTATAAGTATGTTTAACAAGTTTTTCATATTTCGAAATAGAATCAAAGTGTTTAAATCCATTATTACCAAAACATTGTTATAATAAACTTCTCTTTTCTTTTATAATTTGAACTCATTACATTTCTATTTTTATACAAAAGATTCCAATATTTATTATTATCTTTAAATTCCCGTTATTGAAGATTTAAGTATACCTTTAAAATTTCTTCCAAAGTGTCATTCAAGGGTTTAAAAACAAATGTTGCTAAAACGTCATTTATTACAAACCCAAACCATGCATTAATAACTTTAAATATTTATTTTAAAGATTAAGCATACCCATGCTTATCAATTAAGATAATACACTTTGATAAAAATTGACAATCATCAATTAATTTATCAACAATGATTCTCATTGTCCTTTTTAACTTTTAGAAAATTATATTGATCGATTAACTCTAACATGATACCAAGGAACTAGGTACTACCAATAGTATCACATACTTCCTTAACAAGAAGGGGAATACTTAAGAGAAGTGTTTACCATTCGAACACATCTCCTGTCCATTTTTAGTTACTATCGAGCCACTCATATCAATTAATCACAAGATATTTTTTTCGTTTTCAAAATCCTTTTTTAGAAAAAATACTATTTTATTCATTTTCCAAAAAATCATTTGAAATTCCTTTCAAAATTACTGAAATTTAAATTCTCAAAAATTCCTTAATAAAGCATGTTTTATAAATACAATTTCTAAAATCACTTATATAAAACATATTCATAAGATTTATTTATCTTAAATGAATTCCTTTAATCTTAAACCAACATTATTATTTATCGAGTACCCCATAGTCAAACTGTGAGACTAAATTCATGAGGTGTTCGTATTTAAACTTTTAAATTAAAAAACCCATCAATTAATGGTAATAATTGAGTATTATCAATATTTTCTTAATCAAATAACTATATTATTTGAAAAGTATTATTTATATTCAAAATATAATCCTAGGTAAAATTATTTTGTTTTCAAATTTCCAAAAACAAAATCATTTGTATATAATATTAACAAATACGCGCTCATATATAATACTCTCAAACTCATTCTAAGGTGTTACTAACCCTATCTCTAATGGGTTTCTCATCTTAGAGTATTACTAACCCTATCTCTGATGAGACTTTTACCCCTACCAAATCCAAGATGTTCGCTCAACCTAAGCTCTAATACCACATTGTGAGGACCCATTTCTATGACTCACAAAAATCGACACTAATGCATCCTTGGTATTCACGTGCTGTAAATCTAAGTGCTGGAGAAGCGGATTCTCAAAGGTAAGAAAGAAAAATAAAAACAGAATAGAATCTCGCATATGTCATTTTAATAAAAACTTTACAGCAAAAATTAAAATACATATATCAAAGTTAAAAACATGGACAGTTATAAATTTTGTCCTTACAAATGCGGAGTACTATAGTACAAGAGTGTGGTGGAAATAGACCAAAATCTTTAGTAAAATCTTCCGAATCCATCCAGATTTCTTCTAAACTAAACCTAACTACTAGGTTGCCCAGGAAAATTATAGCACCCAGAGTTTAAGGAAAGGAAAAAAAACTCCGGGACATTCATGAGACTGCTGTGAGAACTCAAAATATGCATTTTGAAAAAAAAAGGTATCTCATAGGACCACACCACACGTAAACACGGAATGGATTTTTACCTTATGACAACCGAATCATTATTACGTAAAATCACTTGATATTAATTTTAATGACATATCTTTGAAAACATTTGTAAGTAAACTTATTAATCTTGGCCGAAATTGAAACAATTATTAAATTCTAGTAAACTAGATGCTACAAACAAAATGGAAGGCACTTACTGGAGAATGGATTTCCATACAAATGACTAGGTGAAGGCACTACCTTTCGGAAGCACATCTATAAAGGAATGTACTGAATATTTCATCAGCCTGGTCTTTACCGACTTATCCGAGGGTCCTTACAACATACAACCACAATAATTTAAGTCTCGAATGTCATAGCGGAAATGAATATATCTAAAAGGGGATGATCATATATTAGTGGTTGCGAACCACATAGCCTTGCTGCATCTACCCTGTTTCGGCCATTTTCGAGTGTGAGGCTTGAGGTAACAATTACCTTTTCCCATAGTACACTATCTTCCTTTGAATGCCACACTGCCATTCCATCGATCTCTGTTGATTTCCACAAATATACAACCTCCGAGCTCAAACATCTCAGAGAAGGGTGTAAAGCTAAGAGGAGTTGCCTTCTCTGCCGCCAACCATATGTACATTTATAAAAGTCAACGATGAAATCTCAAGAGTGCAGTGCCAGATATTCATCCATACAAGTTCATTCTGGGATTGAATGAAAACGAAGGCACTCTCCTACCACATCCTGTCTGGAATTAACCCTAGGATTAGTAGCGAAAAGTCCTTGCAACCCAAAGAGTTTCAGAAATGAAGGGACCACTGCTACTTTAGTATTTAGGAGATAACCAGAGTTATCAACAAGCAATCCTTTCGGCCTGAAAAACTTCAGTCTTCATCCATCATTATCGTTATCAGGTCTTCATTTTTCAAACGCATAGGTTGGTTCAAAGTGGTCTTGGGATAGGAATTAGATCCGACCCTGGTTCTTTCGAACCAATCATCGCTAAAAAGAGGTTTTGTGAATATGGAATCATTCTTTAATTGATTAAGTTCTTTATATCAAAATATTTTTAGAGACATACATTTCTAAGACATTCTTTCCTGTATATATGGAATCATTAAAACTCTCTTATCAATTACTTTGATTACTTAAAGCCCTTTTAAACTCGGAATAATTCGAAATCATTTCATTTTTTTCACTTAGGAAAACATTTCCAATTTATTTCATTTAAATCTTAATAATGATTTCTCAACTCAAAACTCATAATTTTGATTGAGTTAAAACCATGTTATCTAGGATGTTAATCACCAAATCAGTAAATATTAAATAAGCAGAATCTATCGAAATCGTCTAATTGTACTTAATATCAATTCCTATATTCAACAAATACTATGCATGGAATAATGGTGAAATCACATTTTAAATTCCATGAATAGTATGAGTTCCCTCTTCGGGCTTTGACACCGAGTACGAGAAGATTATCTCCATAAAATCCAAGTTGTTGAAATCTAGAAAATATTATTCTTTGGAAATTTTGAGCCGAGTAAATAAATTTTTTAATCTCCTCATTGGGCTAGTGTAGATAGCCAAGGAGAGCAGGAAACCGGTTTTCCAAACTCAACCCTAGACACTATCTTTTTGACACCCATAAGGCGGTCAAGTTATTTGATCGACCCTAAATCGTTAAAACATTCAATCATTCCATAAATCCTTCAAATTACCTTTAAAATACTTTATTAATCATATCAAAACATTTATAAAAGGTTCGTAAGAGAATCGTTATGTTTAAAACTATATTTCAAAAGTTATAGAAAAGTGCTGCGAAAAATGCTGCAGCAAGTGCCTTTTTTAAGCATATTGATTAAAATGACTTTTTTATTATTTAAAAATTCATTTTTATTACCCAAATCACTTTAAAACAATCTAAAATTTTATAAGATTTATTCCACATTTTAAAACATTATTTTAGAGGAATCCAGTTTTGGATTCTGAACTGCAAAACCGCGATTCTTCATAAACCTGTTTTACTCATATCTCAAAATCTACTTATCGAAATCTCGATTTTATTTCTCCGTTGAAAAACTATGGATATAATAGATCGAAAAATTCTTATCTCGAAGAATTCTGACCTATATTCCAACTTTTACACTTGTTCGACTTTTATGGCGCAAAATCATGAACTACCGTTACGCAACGTGCCTATTTTTGACTAAATTTTTCATTCTCATTAAAACTTCACTAATTTTTTTTCAATATTTATAAAACATTTTCAACTCATTTTAAACCATTTTTAAAGAGGTTTATCATTCCATATACACCATTTCATTAATTTAAGGAAAGTGATTTCCTTTGTGCTTATCGACGTGTATTTCCGTGACATGCATATAATTTCAACATTCATATGAAACAATCCAAATTTGATGATCAAAGCATATTAAACACCCATTTCAAACATCATATCATCATCCAAAATATAATATAATAGTTTAGGAGTTTCCACCTTTATTTTCCCTTCGAACTAATAGAAAATCGGCTATAACTCCGCTGCGATCAGACCAAAGCAAACGAAACCAAGCCTACGACAAGAGAGAGAGATCAGCCTGGCCTTGATGGTAATGATGCTCATGGATAAGGGAATGGTGGGTGGTGGCCGTGGGTTCTGGAAGTGAAGAGAAGGTGTTTCGGACTAGTTTTGAAGTGAATTGATATTATAAGCTAGTATATACCTTTTTCTCTTTTTATTTGTTATATTTCTTTCTAACTTTTATGAAATATTTTTCTATGAATAAGAATCCATTAAAGAGGCTCTTTGAAAGCTTGAAAATAAGAGGAAGAAAAAGTGGAATGATATTAGGAGTTTATGAGAAAAGGGGTGGTATTCATACGAAAAACCTTAGAATAAAATATTCAATTGCATAATTACCTAAATGCCCCTAGCCCATACACCACCCCTACCCCCTAGCACTCATCTCCCCCTCCAAAGCCATGTTATGGTTGATGTGAGGTGATGATGTGGTACAATGAAGTGATGTTTGCTTTATGGTTACTTAAAGGTTAAGCTTAGGAATTATTAAATCATTTTTGTAATGTGTATATATATACATACACACACATATATGTATGTATGTATTTATGTATACATGTGCGTGTTATCATATATATGTGATATATATATGTATGTATGTATGTATGCACATGTAGGTGCAGAACACTTCGAACGTCTTCGAAAAACTTTTGTTCGTTAAATTATTGAAATTGGGAGAACCGATTATCGGTCACATTTTCACTTATTTATTAATGTAGATATTTTTTTAAAAAAAATTCAAAATAAATTCCTTATCATTTTGAACTAATCAAAATGGTCACATTTGAATTATAACACCATAAAATTTATATTAAAATTATTTACAAAATTGCCATTACACCGATAAAGCGTTATCGATTTTTTCCTTGTATTTTCAAATCAAATTTCTGTGATGTCCCACCTTGAGACCCACATTAACAAAGAGAATTACTAGGTGATTCTGTCTGCTAATGTGAAAAATAGGGCTGGTTAAGGGCAACCATCATAGTCTTGCATTAGATAAGAGCTAAGTATGTCGATTTTGTATTCATTTTTCTTCATTTTATCGCAAGAATTCGACATACTTAATTCTTATCTAATACACTACTATGGTGGCTACAGTATCAAATCGAAAACAAAATATAATAACGATAACAATCTCAGGTCACAGAACGACAACACAGACAATATACATATACACATGCATCAAATGTAATACAACAAGCGACAAGTGTTATTCAACCATAATATATACATACATCTCCACAAAAGAATAGATACAACACAAAGTTCCCAACAAAATGACGACTACACAAAAACTATGCCATTTACCTAAAGTCAAAGGAGAAGTCCAAAAGATATAGCTAGCAAAGGTCCAAAAGTCTAACCTGCAACTCGGTCTAACCCGAGTAATAAATACACGGGTCAGACTAATTAGAACTTGATATTAGCAAGAGATATATAGATATACATGAATAAGAGAAACATTCCTTTAAATAGAAAGAAATGATAAAAATGAAGTCCTATTCATAATTCCATGGGTGGAAATGGTATAATGGCTCAACAATAACTCATGAATAGGTTTAACATACCATAAATGATTCATACTCAAGTTAATTCAACGTAAAAGTAAATAAGCAAAATGATAGCCATAAAAGGAAGCATCAAAATCTTCAACTCAATTGTGCCTTATTTCATCGGCATATAAGTATATAACTCAAAATCAAGGAATCATGCAAAATCTTAATTCAAGGAACTCAATAAGAGTTCAAAACCTCATAAAAGTGAAATCACCATATATGTATAACATCTCATATAGCTCTAGGCTGTTGATGTACTAAAGATGTCTCAAATGGTGAAATCATAATAAAACTCAAAAAACCCAGATTGGCCGGATCACCGATTGCATGCTGAAGCAATGATGCACGTGCCAAACTCAGACCAGTACTATATATATATTTCAGTACCTATCCCAGATGACCGAAGTCATAAAACTCAGATGACCGAAGTCCTAAATCCCAAACGACCGAAGTCGTAAACTTAGATGACCTAAAGGTCTATTGTACTGGTAAACCCAGATTGTGTCATAAACTCCCAAATAGGAACCCGAAAAGTGTTAATATGCATCCCATACCACATGTTCGCACTTAACGGTTTACCAACCGCTAGTCAATGTCACATTAGAAAACATAAATCATCATAAAATCTCAAACCTCGAAAAATTCAAACTCGCCTCATCTCATCGGCAAGTAAAACACTATATCGGGTTCTCATAGATCATGCTCCTAGAATAGGAGATCTCGAACCACAACTTGCAAAATATTGGCCATCCTAGATAATTCCTAAAGATAGGAATATAATCTCAAAACTTGCCATAAAATGGCTAAATAACTCAGAAATCAATAACCCCGAATAGTTTTGATCGTACAAGTCCGGAATTTACCAATAAAGTAAACTCACGTGTCTCATATCGAGTATTTTACTAAATCCTTTAATTCTCTTTCCCATACATATAAAAAGTGTAAAAATAATATATATTACTTATAAAATAATTTTCTAGAGAAAACGGGATTTCAAAATAATTTTCTGAAACCATTTTGAAAGATATTTAGTGAAATTTCTCCTTATTATAGGAAATAATATATTTAAAATACTTTAAAGTAATATAATAATAATTTGAAAGTAATTTATAATAATGATTTCAAAAGTCAATTAATTTAGAAAATTTTCAAAATTTATTTGAAAGGAATAGTCCTTGAAAATTGAGAAAAACGTTGAAAATACACCCGATCGATATTCAAATTTAAATTGAATTTAAATTTAAATTTTATATTTCAAATTCCTTTAAATCTCGGCTAATCCATTGATGGATATTATAGCCAATAGTCATCATCAAATCATCTCAAATTTTGCATTAGAAATGAGCCACGAAAACATAGAATAAGATAGGCATATAAGGCAAAAAGGCTTGGATCAAAAGGCAATAGGCTCACGTACCTGGGCCAACAGGGATCAGCCTAGGCAGTGGCCAAGTCGACCCCCATGGTCGACCACCAGATCGATCTCCAGGTCGACCTAGGCTACTGACTTGTTTTCTCTGGATGTTTTCTGCTTTGTGATGATTTTCCAGTGATGATTTAACATAGTAAACGATTGAGTTTTTGAATGAAATCTAACATGCAACAAGAATAACAACTAAATCACACTCCGAAAAATTATCTAGTGGCAATTCTAGTGAAAATCAAAGAGTTATTGCCACTCAAATTGGCAATCAAAAACAATAAATCAAAGAACAACTAATAGAGAATAATATTTACAGAACTATTTTTCCAGCAACGATTTTTATAGGCAGAGCATATTTCTAGTTAGCAGTTGTGAGATTTTACACACACGTTGGTGATTTAGCAAAGTTTACCACTAATTTGGAGTCAAGATGCAAGCTTTTGGTGGACATATTGCTTGGAAGAACCTGTAATAGCTGAAACAACAACATGCAACAAAGATTACAGAATTAACAGACAATTTGATTTCAAATTTGAGATTTTTGATGAAATATACCTAGTATTTGATAGGGATTACCTTCTATTATCTACTTTTAGTGATTATCTTCTTTGATTTTCAGCAATTTGATTGGAAAATTGAATTTAGATGGAGGTTGCCATTTATTTTCTTTAGTTTCTTTTTACTGTGAATTACTTTGAGAAAGAGGAGATGAAACTAACGTTTTGTTAGTTTCTCTCATATCAGAATTATCTAGATTTATGGCTAATGGATTCAATCTTACCCAAATAAGCCCAAGAGCACAATAACTTAGAGAAATATGGAACAATGTACATGTTTTCTCTTATTTTACCACTATATTCACATTTTCAACATTTAAATGCCAAATAAAATGTATACATCCAATTGTATTGAAATAAAATTGTTATGATGAAAAAATAAAATTTATTTAAACAATAAAAAGTTATTTTAACAAATAAAACCTTATTTTTGACAATATCACACAATTTACATTATTTTATCATAAAAAACTATATTTGCTACAATAACTTATTCAAAAATTATTTCCTTGTCAAATAAATTACAATAAACCATTCTAACTTTATTTAAACACCTATATATTATTTTTAAACAATATTTCACACTTTTATATTTATTAAATACAAACTTACTTCATTTTCTTCTTTTTAAAATAAATAAATGGCTAATACTGGCATTAATTTCCAATATTATTGCATTTACCCAAATAAAATTACAAATTGATTATTCACACTCCAAATTCTCAAAATAAAGTTTTAAAACTTTAGTTTCATTGCTTTAGATTTATTTCAACAATTTAACGTCGAAATACATTACGTAATTAATTTATTAGCTCCAAACTAATAAATACCTAATATTTCAATTTATTTAAACCAAATACTTATCCAATCAACATTTAATCCCATATTTATACCCAAATAAACAAAATAAAGTTCCAAACTTTATTTTTCTCATTTTATTTACAAAATTTATTGTTTATTCCAAATAAAGAATTTAAAATTTCCAATATATTTTAATTCACAATATTAAATTATAACTTCCTTTATAATTTAATATATATACAGGTAATCTCCAAACCAGGGTTGTTACAGACTCCGTCTTAACAAAATTATGTCCTTGTAATTTCTAGAGAAGAGTTTGTATTCAACATATTAATTTCATCAATTAAAGGAAGGATAGACAAGCATGAGATCAAAATTCCTCACTCTCTACTCAAGACGAAATAAGACCAAGAAAAAATTGCTCGATAAATTCAATGATTTTCCTAAGTGTAAATACTAGGATTTGCAGACCATTGAATTTCTACAGTATTACATCTTGATTTTGAAGGTATCTCACTTTCAAAACAAAAAACAATGGGGTTCTACTCAAAAAACTATCGAAAGAGATGATTTCATAAAAGTTACCTGAATAGAGTTGTGATTTAGCATAGCTTTATCCGAACTCCAACCATAAACTAATGATTTTCCGTATGTCACTACGGAAGGAGTCATATTGATACTAAGATAACAAGCATTGAGGTGAGAAGACCCAATGAGAGATGGTTACTTCAAAGATCACCCTACTCAAATGACTGCAAAATGCTAGTCTTCAGACTATTGCACTAAGGCAAGACAATCACGAGGAACACAATAGATATAAACTTTAATTTAAAATCAAAATTTATTAGAGTTCGAAATTTATTATCTTCAAAACCATAATCTAAATTTTTGTTTACAATCAAACTTCTTAAAGTTCTAAAACTCATTACCTTTAAATTTAAAATCTTGATTATCAACACTTAGAAAATTTCCAAACTCCTTCCTATAGTCCTTATAAAATGAAAAATAATTTCAAACTCATATATTTCAATTATCATAATGGTATTGCATCGCCGTTGATGAACTACCCTTTCGATTGGCTGTAGAGTTGACCAAATGATTAAAACTGCCTCGCCATTCATCCAACCACTACGGTTCAATGGCTGCATATATCGTCCAAAAATAAAAAACTTAATTATCAAACCATAATAATTAATTTAGAAATTAAATCTTATTAAAACTTAGTTTATCGTATCTGATTGTCTCATCACAATGTTTAGGAAATTCCTATCGATAACGTTGATCGGACGCATCGACCAGAATTCTTAAAGCACTCGATGAGCTACTTAACATAGAGATTATCTTCTATAAAAAGAAGTATCTCACATTTAGTTCTCAAAATGTTCTTTACTTATCCCAAAAACCAAATCCATTTCCGCTTAGAAATATATCTTCAATTATTTTTTGAAAAATTTGAAAACACAGTTCATTACATATACCCTAAATAAAAAAAACAAAATGAAACTCATCGAGATGTTCCGTGAATATACTCGACTCATAAGATTGAGGGAGTAGATTGGAGTGTTCATCATTTCTAATGGTATAATGAACTTCTCAGAAACCCATAACGAGTGCAGAACGAGATGAAAGAACATTATCCTCCGCAACTCGTAGCTAGTGAGAATCGGTGTAGGGTCAAGCTGAAGAAAGACCCTAGCACCACCAATAGATCGAATAAGAAATCTGCGAGATATAAGGGTAAGGGTAAAATATCTTCTTGAATGAAAAGAAGAACACAAACGGCAAATCATTACTTCAGGTGAAGTAATATTACTAAGCCTATAAATGAGTATCCAAAAAGGTTATCTCAAAAGAGGTAAGAATGGAAATATCTATTAAATTTCGAGGATCGCCTCATTTCCTTAGTGGACATCCTCGTGGAAGGATGACCAAAATGCTAAAAATCGAGAATGAGGTCAATACAATATTCGATTTCCCAATTGGGTGTTATATCTGAACGGACTAGCAGAAGTCAACAGAGTCATAATGATGGGAATTCGAGATATATCATCAACATACCGATACTCAAGTGTGAATATAGAGACTTTAGAATCATAATCAATATTTCGAAGACAAGAATTAACCAACCAACTGAATTAGGATACCTAAATATAGACCCTTCAAATCACAGAATGTGGCTTGATAAAATGCAAGCCACACCCTCTCAAATTACTCCAAACTAAAGATAGAAAGTAGCGTGCTAATACGCACGCAATTATATACTACAAGGAACAATCTTAAATTTCTCACGCCAAGTATTGTGGATCCCTTCAAAGGATTCACAGTCCTTAAGTAAATAAAAAAACTGGAATATCTAATAGCATTAACAAATTTCTCCGACACGGATAAATGCCAGGCACCCGTATTGAAGAGAATTCGAATAGAACGGTCGTGTAAAAGAATAAAACCTTACAAAATAGTAGGAGATATCGAGACTGAGATGCACTACCAGATGCCTGAGTAATAATGGCACTTGGGGGTTTAAGGACATTCCCTAGCTAGATGGTCTGTAGATCCATAATTGAAGCAAGCCAACACTCTAGCTGAAGGAGGTGCTACATCGGAATGAGGACCATAATTTCCTTGCTTCTTCTTCTTAGGAGGAAATGAATGGGATCTCTGAAAGGGAAATTTCTTCTTATATGGGTACATTCGAACCTTGGCCTCATCACTACTATCGCTTTCTTTTTCGACGGCTTCAAGGTGAAGCGTTAAATCCACAAGCTCCTTGAACGAGAGCTTAAGCTGAAGCATAAGCGACTTCTTTAAATACTTTTTAAGTCTAGATATGAACTTAAGATTCTTCTTGTATGGAGTGCTATGAAATCGATCCCATACATGGATAAGGACTCGAAGGAGGATACATAATCTTACATAGAGGATTTTCCCTGCTTCAACTCGAGGAAGAGACATGGAAGGAAAGCCTTCTCGGACTCTGGCATGAACTTAAGCCCAAAACGATCTCAAAAATGCTGTCATGTAAGTGTAGACTCAGCTCATACCATTATAGAGCCTGTTCTTATTGCATACTCGATGCCACAAGAACACGGTGATGGTCGGAAATCTCCATGCAAGTGAAGATGCGCTCGCATGTTTAGAGCCAAACCTGAATCTCTAAAACTGTCTTGGAGTCTCCGAATGGCTTGCCTCCGAGATGGGTGAAGTCGCTACACATACATATAAATGCGAATTCACACAAAGGAGAGGAATGAATAGGAGTGGAGGCTGAGTGCTCCTAAGAAGCTCAATAATCTGATCGATCGACATATAGACTCCTTCAGGACAAGGACCACTAGATGGTCCTGCCTTTGAAGTGCGGCCTCTTCTTCTTCTAGCCATGAGATGAAAGTTAAGATAAGATAGGATTATTCGCATGGGTAGATATTTGCAATTCAAATTCGGTAAATAGAATACTACGGAATTTAAAATTAACATTCCTAGACATATTCCTTTCTGTCTACTCCCAAAGAACTCAAAAGGTTAAGGACAAGGCTGGGTTCAACTACGATTTGGAGATGATGTTTACACTTGTATTATACTTGATGTATGGTAATCGTGTATACTGTACTGCTTTTATTACATTTTGTTCTGAATCTAGCTCTAATACCCGGATGTGACACCCCACCCCGAGACCCATATTAATAAAGAGAATTACTAAGTAATTTTGTCTGCTAATGCGGAGAATAGGGCTGGTTAAGGGCGACCATCATAATCTTGCATTAGATAAGAGCTAAGTATGTCGATTTGGTATTCATTTTTTTTTCATTTTATCTCAAGAGTTCGACATACTTAATTCCTATCTAATACACTATTATGGTGGCTACATTATCAATTCAAAAATAAAATATAATAACTATAACAATAACAATTTCAAGTCACCGAACAACAACACAAACAATATACATGTACACATACATCAAATGTAATACAACATGCCACAAGTGATATTCAACCACAATATATACATACATCCCTACAAAATAATAGATACAACACAAAGTTCCCAACAAAATGGCCACTACACAAAAACTATGCCATCTATCCAAAGTCGAAGGAGAAGTCCAAAAGATATAGCTAGCAAAGGTCCAAAAGTTTAACCTACAACTTGGTCCGACCCGAGTAATAAATATACGGGTCAGGCTAACTAGAACTTGATATTAGCAAGAGATAAATAGATGTACATGAATAAGGGAAACATTCATTTAAATAGCAAGGAATGGTAAAAATGTGGTCCTATTCTCAATTCCAGAGGTGGTAATGGTATAATGGCTTAACAATAACTCATGAATAGGTTTAACATACCAGAAGTGATTCCTTATCAAGTTTATTCAACAAAAATGTAAATAAGAAAAATGATATCCAAAATAGGAAACATCAAAATATCCAACTCAATTATGCCTTATTTCATTGGCATGTAAATATATAACTCAGAATCAAAGAATCATGCAAACTCTTAACTCAAGGAACTCAATAAGAGTTCAAAACCTCATCAAAATGGAATCACCATATATGTATAACATCAGATATAGCTCTAGGATGTTGATGTAATAAAGATACCTCAAATGTTGAAATCATAATAAAACTCAGAAAACTCAGAAAATCCAGATTGGCCAGATCCCCGATTGCAAGCCGAAGCAATGTTGTACATGCCAAACTCTGACCCGTACTATATATATATACTTTAGGTACCTATCCAAGATGATTGTAGTTGTAGAACGCAGATAACCAAAGTTGTAAATCCTAGGCGACCGAAGTCGTAAATCCCATACGACCGAGGTCGTAAACTTAGACGACCTAAAGATCTATAGTATTGGTAAACCCAGAATGTGTCATAAACTCCCAGATAGGAACTAGAAAAGTGTTAATGTGTGTCCCATACCACACGTTCGCCCTTAATGGTTTACTAATCTCTAGTTAATGCCACATTAGAAAACTGAAATCATTATACAATCTCAAAACTCGAAAAACTCAGACTCGCCTTATATCATCGGCAAGTAAAACACTATATTAGGTTCTTATAGATCATACTCCGAGAATAGGAGATCTCGAACCACAACTCGCCAAATATTGGCCAACCCAGATAATTCATAAAGATAGGAACTATAATCTCAAAACTCGCCATAAAATGGCTAAATAACTTAGAAATCAATAACCCTGAATAATTTCGATCATACCAGTCCGAAATTAACTGATAAAGTAAATTCACATGTCCCATACCATGTGTTTTACTAAACCATTTAATTCTCTTTCTCATACGTCCAAAAAGTGTAAAAATAATGTATATTACTTATAAAATAATTTTCTAGAGAAAACAGGATTTTAATATAATTTTCTGAAACCATTTCGGAAGCAATTTAGTGAAATTTCTCCTTATTATAAGAAATAATATACATTAAATATTTGAAAATAATACAATAATAATTTAAAAATAATTTGCAAATATTTTATAATAATGATTTCAAAAATCAATTAATTTAGAAATTTTCCAAAATTTATTTGAAAGGAATAGTGCTTGAAAATCGAGAAAAACGTTGAAAATACACCCAATCGATATTCAAACTTAAATCAAATTTAAATTCCAAATTTTAAATTCCAAATTCTCCAAATCTTGGCTAATCCTTTGATGGATGTCATAGCCCATAGTCATCATCAAATCATATCAAAATTTGCATTAGAAATGAGCCATGAAAACATAGAATAAGATAGGCATATAAGGCAAAAAGGCTTGGATCAAAAGGCAATAGGCTCACGTACCTAGGCCAACCGGGGTCGACCCAGGCCAGTGGCTAGGTCAACCTCCAGGTTGACCTGGAGGGTCGACTTGCTTGTTGACCCAAGATATGGTTTTTCCCTGGGTGTTTTCTGCTTCGTGATGAATTTCAAGTGATGATTTAACATAGCAAACGATTAAGTTTTGGAATGAAATTTGACATGCAACAAAGAATAAAGAATTAACAGACAGTTTGATTTCAAATTTGAGACTTTTAATGAAACAAACCTAGTATTGGATAGAGATTACCTTATATTATCTAGTTTTAGTGATTATCTTCTTTTATTTTTAGCAATTTGAGTGGAAAATTGAATTTAGATGGACGTTGCTATTTATTTTCTTTTTACTGTGAATTACTTTGAGAAAGAGGAGATGAAACTAATGTAATGTTAGTTTCTCTCATACCATAATTATCTAGATTTTGGGCTAGTGGATTCAATCTTACCCAAATAAGCCCAAGATCATAATTACTTAGGGAAATATGGAACTACGTACATGTTTTCTCCTATTTTAACACTATATTCACATTTTCAACATTTAAATGCCAAATAAAATGTATACGTCCAATTGTATTGAAATAAAAATTTTATTACAAAAAATAAAATTTATTTCAACAATAAAAAGTTATTTTTACAAATAAAACCTTATTTTTGACAATATCACACAATTTACATTATTTTATCACAAAACACTATTTTTACTACAACAACTTATTCAAAAATAGTTTCCTTGTCAAATAAATTACAACGAACCATTCTAACATTATTTAAACATCAAAATATTAATTTTAAACAACATTTCACATTTTTATATTTATAAAATACAAATTTACTTCATTTTCCCCTTTTTAAAATAAATAAATGGCTAATATTGGCATTAATTTCCAATATTATTACATTTACCCAAATAAAATTACAAATTGATTATTTTTACTCCAAATTCTCAAAATAAAGTTTTTAAAACTTTATTTTCATTACATTATTTCAACTATTATAACGTTGATATACATCACCTAATTAATTTATTAGCTCCAAACTAGTAAATACCTAATATTTAAATTTATTTAAACCAAATACTTATCTAATCAATATTTAATCCCATATTTATACCCAAATAAACAAAATAAAGTTCCAAATTTTATTTTTCTCGTTTTATTTACGAAATTCATTGTTGATTCCAGATAAACAATTTAAAATTTTCAATTATATTTTAATTTACGATATTAAATTATAACTTTCGTTATAATTTAATATATATATACAGGTAATCTCCAAACCAGGGTTACTACAATTTCTATCTTTATAAAACCATTATAAATGATTTGTTATCATTTTATAACAATTCAAAATGAATTATCATTGTATAAAATAATTATTTGGATAATTAAAATAATTATTAAATCATTAAATCTTAATTTATATTCATAAATCTTTATTTAAATACTATGTCATTTTATCGATATAAATTTGAAGGAAAATATTTATTCAAAATAAGATTACTATTTCTTATTATCACTTGAAACAATATTATCTGTATTATCATCATTTTATTTGCATAAATTTAAAAATAAATATAATTTATCAAAGTGATAAATTGGCGGGTCGTTACATTTAGTCCAAAGACAAAGTCGTTGATTTAATAATAACATTTTTATCAACTGTATTACTCTGGCTAGAGATTTTGACTTTGAGTCCACTATAGTCGGTCATGATTCTAACCTTATACAACTTATGGAAGGAATTCTCTATTGAATAATTTTCCACTTCCAATGCTTCAACTCATACCTAAATATAGTCGCTCGATAGATCACCATGCCACAGTTTAACTATAATCAAAGTAGAGTAATCACATCGAAGTTCTATAGTATTCTCTAGTCGAGGGAACTGTGTAACATTGTTACACTGAGATTTCCTATATGACCCAGTTATTACCAACCAATAAGAAACTCTCGAACGAATAATTAAATACTTATGCAATAAATATAAGTAGGCAATATCTTTTGTATCGCTAATAGCTTTGAGTAACACACTGCCCAACATTTGGAAAGCACTATCGTCCCAATGGATGAGTCGATGTTCTTTTCTTGAAACATCTTGATCAGGAACTTTTAAAAAATGTCATTTCATTTTATGATTAATTACACATGATTGAAACTATTTGCAACTACAATTACATAACATTTTATCTAAGGTTTTTTTTACTATATACTATAAATTAGTTATTTAATTAATTATATCACTATATAAAAAATCATATAAAAAACATCATCATTATGAACAAGAACGATTATAGAGTTAGACATATATGACAAATCACATAATTGCGCTCAGGGCATGTAACAACCCAAAATTTAACCCATAATAATTAATTCGTTAATTAATGAAATAATATAATAACTTTGTGAAATTTTCAAAATCGAGCCATGGGAATTGCACCGTTGTATCTGTGGTAATTTTCTAGTTAATTTCCATATATAGAGCATCAGAATCTGAGCTAATATGAGCTAGAAACAAAATAAAAAAGAAAAGAAGAAAAAATGAAAAAATAAAATAATATATTGTGCCAGGTCAACCCAGGGGTCGACCTAGCTCGCCCTAGGTCGACCGGTTGGTTGACCTTAGGGGAGGGGCAGTCCACCGCCTGGTCGAACCGCGTACGGGTTTGAGGTGAAGGAATTCCTCCTTCATCCTGTGCGATTTTAACACGTCTATTTCCCTATTTTTCTCAATCTGGTCCCCTCGTGCTTCCATCCGATGGCTCCTATTTAGCTTATGACGTGGTTGCATCATATTTAATCCCCAAATCCAATGGTTTGAGATCCACTTCTATCTCTATAAATAAGAACATAGGCTTAACATTTTTTCTCATTCTAGATTTTCTCCGGTTTGGTTCACCTTTTCAGGAAGGACCCTAAAAGGAATAATTTTTCTAGGAGAGAATCTTTTTAATAAAAATATTTTAGTACCCTCAGGTGGATCCGAGAAGACCAAAAGGGAAGAGCTTAGGACCACAGGTGAGTGATTGCAATTATTTTAGATTTCTTTAAGCAATTTAAAATAATAGGGTTTTCAATAGTTGAAGATTACTACGATTTTTTGGATAACCTTTTTAGTACTTTATTTATAGTTTTTAGAATTATTTTCAGTCTATTTCTTTTAGCTAGTCTTTTCAGTTAATTTTAGTTTATTTCTGTGAATTATATCTTTTCTATTTACTTACAATTTATTTATAATATTTTAATTTATTTACTATTGTTTATGCATTATTTACATCTTTTTCCTATGCTTCGGAATTTTTTCTATTTTCAGTTTTCTTTTATTTCTCCTTCTTCTTCGCGTATAAAGTAGAATATATTAAACATGAATATGGATTAAAATTATAAGAACACTAAAATAACAGTAGATAAGATGTAAATTGTAAAGACTGCAATAAAAATGGAGTTAAGACTGAAATTAAGCCTAATTACGATATTAATGTTAGAATTTGACTAAATAAAGATAATTCGCCTAGTTATAACTTAGAATTATAACTAAAAAGATTAAAAGATGAAAGAAGCTTATTTTTACACTTAGACCTTGGGTTAAGTAATAAGCATGATTATAACGTAGGTTGCCATAAAAAACAGAACAGAATGATGCTTATTTTAAGACATAGGATAAATTAATAAGCACAAATAGTAAGAATAATAACAAAGGCTTATTTAAAATAATTTATTTAATTTAATAAGCAAAGATGAAAGTAGGATCTATAAGGAAAGGTCCATACCAGCAGCAATTCCCTTATGCTTTTTAGGGTAGATAAGTGGTCAATAGTTAAAAGAGAAGATCTGTACGGATAGCATTTTCCTTGGGACACGCTTATGCTGTTTAGGGTAGATAAGAGGTTAATAATTAAAAAACTATATCATGGGGATTTAGGCAAGGGACCAACTAGATTTTGTTTAACAGGGACCAGTACCGACAACATTCCTTATTTTCAATGGACACGGTGTCTCACAATAGCCTGAAGTTAGATGAGGGCACGCTTATGTTGTCGATGGTAAATAAAAAGTCGAAAGAGGAAGCAATAGATAGTGCGAACCAACGGTGACCGAGCATGTGGCATCGATTAGGGAAGATAAGTCGCTATTGAATTCCAAGCGCTTAGTATGTGTCTTTCATAGACGTCGTTGCCTTCTATGTAGGGAGCTATATAGCATCTAATCCGCCGTAATATCTATGGAGTAGCAGGCCGATCAAAGGGTAGAATTAGGATTTTAGCCTAATTATAGGACTAGGAATTCAGCCTAATCAAAGCAACTATCAAAGACAAGTACAAACAATCAAAGTTAATCAATTGTTTCAATTTAGTTAAATCAACTTATTCCTTTTTCTTCCTATTCTCTTTGTTTCCTTTATATATACTAGAACTGTTGTAACGTCTATTACTTTTACTTGTCTTAAAGATTCTAGCAACTACTATCATTCACTAGACTTTTAGTCTGACCCACTCCTCTAGTTTACCCTTTTCCCCATAGGCAATCAGAGGCAAGGAAGATAGACCGCAGCTTCTTGGAGAGTTGGAGACCCTATCATGTATTCCTTCTTATTTTCATCTTTTTGTTCTTTTATTGTATTGGCACTGTATTGAGGGAAAGTTTGTGTTTATACTTTGGTTTTTCTGATAAGACTGAGATTTTATAAGACAATTGTATTTGGTATTTGAAACATATGTGGTTTATTTGAAGAATTTATGAAGTATTGATTTTTAAAACCACTTATTGTTTTTAATTACTTCTGCCATGTTATTATCTATTTATTTTTTCTTTTGAATCTTAATCTTTGCTAGCTTTAGTTATACCTACAATGCACTACGTCTTTTATTGTGTTCTTTTGGGTATACTAAGGGGTGTGGGTGTTACATTTGGTATTAGAGCCTAAGGTTATAAGATTCCTAAAAACTTGTTCTAAAAATAAAGTATTTTTCCAAAAGCAACCTATTTTTATGTAGCATATCTTCAAATTAGAAGTATTTTTCAGAAAGAAACTCTTATTATAGAAGTAGCTTTCAATTAAAAGAGAGTTTTTATAAAAATCCCTTGAAAATCCAGTTCATCCTTCTTTCGATTCTTTCGATTCTAAATTTCCTTTTCTTTGCATAATATGGCGGACTGGTTCCGTAGAGCTACGATACCAGAGATGCAAGGGCAAGTGCCCAATAAACACCGGAAATCCTTTTAATCTACATACACCGGCCGATTTTTCTAAGCTATGCAAGGAATTCGCTAGTATAGGAAGCAGAACATTTTTTGGCACAGAGGATTTCGAGGAAGCCCAAGCTTGGTTGGAGCAAGGTTTAGGCTATTAGATTTGAAGGACTGACAGAGTGTTCAGCCTACATGGCAACTGAAGGTAGAGCTTAAAGAAGTTCCTAGATTAGAAAGTCTAAGCAGCCATGGTGGAAGGAGGATAAGGACAAGAGGAAAGGAGGAGGACCTCAGAAGCGGATCAAGAAAAGCGGAAAATGTCATAGTTGAGGAATGATTGGGCATTTTGCAAAGTACTATAAGAATAAAATGAGGAAGGGGAAGTGTTTATACTATGGACAGCCCGGTCACCTTAGTAGAGCTTGTCCTTAAAGAATGTGACAGAGAGCTAGTGAACTTACTGTGCATGGACAGGCTTTGGATGCAACACTTTCTAGCAGTGATTCAGATAGAGGTAGGATAATCTCTTTAGGAGGATTAATCTCTCTTTCTGATTTTCCTGTTCAGACTCTTTTCGATTTTGGAGCATCATGCTCTTTTATTATGAGTTCTTTGGTGGATTGTTTGCACTTGTACATCTCTTTAGTAGTAGACCCCATTGTTGTTTCAAACCCTATATGAAGATCGACACACTTGTCTATGATTTGTAGGGATTTGAAATTTTTTATCCTAGGCATGGAATTTGACTGTGATGCCTATGTATTGGGATTTTTAGGGTATGGGGCAATTTTGGGGATGGATTGGCTATCCACATATGGAGCTATATTAGATTGCAAGAGGAGTTGTTAGACAAGAGACATGCAGCGGTAGGACTCTCAAGGTTTCTTGCAACCCACAAGGGTCAGTTTTGTTGAGCTTTCTTTATTCTCTCAATTCACCATCAGCAGAGTCAGATTCGGTTCCATCGTCAGAGATTTTCCAAATGTCTTTGAGGAGGTTAGGGAAATACCCCCAAAGTGGGAGATTGACTTCAGGATATAGTTGACTGATAATGTTAAGCCAGTAGCATTACCCGTGAGGCATTTGGCATTTAGGGAGAGAAAGGAATTGAGCAAGAAAATCCGTGAGCTTTTGGAGAAAGGATTTATAAGAAGGAGCATATCGGAGTGGGGAGCGCTAGTCATCTTCGCTACTAAGGCGGATGTTTCCCTTCGACTTTGCATAGACCATGGAGAATTGAATAAGCTCATGAAGAAGAACCGATATCCACTTCCTAGGATAGATGACCTTTGTGACCAGTTAGTTGGCTCTACAGTATTCTCTCAGTTTGATTTAGCCACTGGATTTCATCAGCTTAGGGTCGCTGATAACAACATTGATAAAACCGCATTTAGGACACCCAACGTATTCTTAGTGTAACAACCCATAAATTTTATAAATATTTTAATTCAATTTTATTTGAAAACCTTGATTTTTAATCATTTAAAAATTGAAATTTTGGAATTTTCCAATGTAATTTTGGATTTTGTTTACAATTTAATTTCCAAATACAATAAAATAAATATTTTCTAAAAATTTAATATTTTGGTCAACTGTGGTCAAACTTTGACTTTCAGTTGAAAAATTCAAATTCCAAATTTTAATTTATAATCTTTTTCTTAGAAACTATATTTGATTCTGATAATTGTAGCGACCCGACTTTCTATCACCAGAAAGACGCATCACTATTTAAGAAAGAAAGGGATAGAAGAAGAAAAGAAAGAGAAGAAAGAACAACAACACATCAGAATCTCACAGGGAAACGAATGAAATATAATATATAACATATATTTAGTATCATATACATCAGAATACACAACTATACATCTCAATTTAGACAGTTATAACATTTCTGTCTAATATACAATACAAGAACATCATATAGAATAACATCACAGCGGAAACTTTAACTATATCTATACACTGAAACCTCCTGCTCCAAAGCTCCTCCAGAATTCGTCAAGGATGACATGAATCACTTGACTAATCATACATAATATGAGCACCCAAGAGTTTAATAAAACAAAAAATAAACACTCGGGTCAGACAGGGGTCTGGTGTGAGTAAACGGTTTAAGATTGCTTAACTTTAGAAAATCCTTTGAAAAGAAAGGTATCACGTAAGACTTCCCACACATAAACATGGAAAAGTTTTTACCTTACGCTAACCAAAACATTTGATAGGAAATCCAGTGATATTATAATAGTGTCTAGGGTTTTCAAGTAAATATGAAATAGCTGAAATTGTTACATCTATTAAATTCCAGCTACTAGCCACAAAAGTGGGTAATACAAACAAAACCGTAGGGTCTCGTAGGAAGAATGGGTTTCCATCAATGGCAGGGCTACTGGGGTACCGTCGGTCACAGTACGTGGCCTAGATCACCGTACCGAAGAGCTACCCTAACTCCCCAGCAACACAAGGCCGGGACCATTCCTTACTGAACAGTCCCGAACAAGACCACCCTGCAGTTGGCTGCAGATCCAACCGCCCACAAAGCCGAAATAAAAAGGGACATCTAGACAGAGGTAAATCTTGTCCTACTTGGGCATGACCCACTTAACCTTGCTGCACCTCCCCTGTTTTAGCCATTCCCGGTTGATGAGGCTTGAGGCTGCGATTACCTTTATAGGACACATCTATCTTAGAATGCCCATCGTCCGCCTGACGATGTTCTGAATGCATTCAATCCATACAAGTATGTTCCAGGTTTGAACGAAACCGAAGGCACTATCTCGTTGCACTCATTTTGGAATCACCCTCAGAGTCAACGACCATAGCCCTTGCACTCTTATTCACCATCTCGAATCTGTAAGTACTATTTCCGTCAAACTCATCACGGAATCACCCCAAAGTTATACTGACGAATAGTTCTTACACCTCGAGTCTTCACTTGCACTCCACTTGGATTCACGACCTAATGTTTATTTTGGATCGGTGTGGTTTTCGGATATCCAAATATGGAAACCCGATCCCGGTCTCACCGAATCTAAACGCCATTTTGATGTCCAATTTGTACTTAAGGGTTTTAAACAGTAAATATTCAAAATATCACTTAACAAAATGGATGATTCACGTTACACAAATAGATAATTCACTATTATCACATTCATCCATACATATCACAAAGCAGCGTATATATCACATCTCAGGTATATCACATTCACATCATCACATATCAATCAATGACATACGATATCATCCAATATCTTTAACTCATCTAATGATACTTATCAACCTATCATTAACTATCCATAAACAAGTTTGATCCAAACTTAATTAATTTAATTGATCCTTAATTAAATTAATCCTTACTTAATCACTTGGATTATAATCAATCCAACTTACATATTCGTTAATTAATTACAAATTAATTAATAAACATCACTTAATTATCCATTTTGAATTAATCATCCTTGCTTAATTATTACTTAATTACTTTAAGCAATTATTTCTTAATTACAATATTAGTTAATCATCTTGATTAATTACTTCTTAATTATCCAAGTAATTATCTCTTAATTACCCTTTAAATTAATCATTATTTAATTATCTGATAATTATTTCTTAATTATCCCTTTAATCATACCTGATTAATCACCTTTTAATTAATCATACTTGATTAATTACTTATAATTAAACTCTCTTGATTTACTACTTTTAATTAATCATACTTGGTTAATTTTATTTTAATTAATCACATTTGATTAATTTCTTTTTAATTACATTGAGTAATTAAAACTTAATTATAGATTAATTATTCTTTAGTTATTAATTAACAATTAAGTAATTATTTCCATTAACTAATGATTACTTCCATTAATTAAATTTCTTTTTAATTAATTACTTTAACAAGAAATTAATCACATTATTAAATACTCTTAATTCTTTTATTAATTAACCATTAATTAAATAATTTAAACCTTTAATTAATTGTATTAATTAATTTTTTAATTACTAACACAAGTGATTAACCCTTAATCACATCCACTTAATTACTTTCTTAAAGTAATTATCTTTTACTTAATTACTTCCAGAAATCAATTTCTTAATTACCTAATTACATCACCAAGTAATTATACTTAATTAACTCCAAAGTGATTATCTTTTAATTAATCACTAATTAATTACTTAATTAACTATTTAATTAATCATTTAAATTAATTAAATGATTCTTTAATTTACTATATTAAAAAGATTCTTAATTAAGAAAACCATTATCTTAATTAAATCATATTAACCAAAACTCTTAATTATTAATAAAAATTGAATTATCTTAATTATTTTCACAAATTTTATTTATCTTCAATTAATCGAAACCTTTAATTACTTAAATTATAATTGATTAAAACTTTAATCATTAAACCTATTTTAAAATAAAATATTTAAAAATCAATTATAATTAAAACAATTTAAATATTCAAATTAACTTTATAAATCTTAAGACTTTCCAAAGTTATTAAATAAAATTTAATACAAACTTTATTAAAACATTCACTTATTTTGTTTTTAAAACTTTTATATTCCAATATATAAGAACTTATTTAAAACCTAACTTTAAACAGATTTAGTTTTATAATTAAAATTGTTTAACTTTTGGTTTTAAAACTTTAATCATTTTCAAACTCAAGTTTTCTTTTGTTTCAAAATTAAAAAAAAACATTACTGTTTGTTTAAAAAACCCTTAACAATAAAAACAACTCAACAAGCTCGAGCAATCCGCTCCACTTCCTTGCGTTTACCCCGAGTCACCCCATTCCTAAACCCTGCTTCGAGCCAAATCATCACGTACCCGAAGTAATCTTCGAGCTCCTACCATCATCCTTCCCAAAACACAACCCACTGCGGAAGCACGACACCGTGCACATCAACGTGCACATTGCTGCCGGTCGACGGCGAACTCCCCTCATGCCTCCGACAAGTCGACCTCAACCACTACAACAACTAACGATACTCAGAAAACCAAATTCGATCAAAAATCGAAATTCGACCACCAATCCAAACTGTTCGAAACCACCATCACCAGAAACCGACCCTCCACGGCAATCCAAGCCTCGAAAAAACCCACCATCTTCACCGTATGTGACGCCCCACCTCTATACCCACGCTAGCCAAGAACACTACGGAGTAATGCTGTCGACTAGCACGGAGAATAAGGCTGTTGAGGAGCGACCATCCGTGTAATTGCTTTGTGCGAGCATCGATATGTCAGATAATATAACATGCATTTCTTTTCAAGAGGAAATCCGACATGCCGGCACAAACTCAAAGCTACTACACAGTGGCTATAATATCTTCGGAAACAAATATAGAAATAAACATAACATAAATCAGTCACAGACAATTCATATCACAAAGGCGGAAATAGATATGAATATTACACATGAAAGTGTACATCAGAGTAGTGGTCAAAAGATCCACGATAATACAAAAGAATAGCAACACGTGCTATACAAAAGAATACAACTATGAGTCTATATCTCAAGTGTATACAACAAAATAAACTACTAATCTAAGTAGTTATCCAAAAGTCAGAGTAATGATCCAGGATGAGAAGTCAAGCAGAAGCACCTGAAACATCTCGGTCTGACCCGAGTATTATTTAAGAAGAAAATAATAAACGGATCAGTCTAGCTATAAATATCAGATGAAGTGATATATAAAAAGAGATATGACATAAACGTACAATAATCACAATGCCAAGCTATGATAAATAAGTAATTGAAAATCAATAAGAGATTAATCAATATCACAATAATCTGCTCAAGATAAAAAGGAATGTCATACTCCTAGTTTCATTCACCAAGCCACAATAAATGACATATATATATATCAATGCCCATCGTAAAAGTTGGTGAAACATAAATTCCAGAAATCAACAAACGAAATCCAGAAATCACAAGAAGAAGGATCAACGACGTCGTACAGCGGGACATCCGATGAACCAAATCACAATAAAAAGGATGGCCAATCCCACAAAAATACTGGACATCGACGCACCTAGAAAGATACGTCCCATGTACAGTCGAACATCGACGCACCTAGAAAGATACGCCCCATGCTCTAGCATCGACGCACCTAGAAAGATACGCCCCATGCACAAATAAACATCGATGCACCTAGAAAGATACACCCCATGTAATGTCTAACATCGATGCACCTAGAAAGATACACCCCATGCAAAGCCGAACATCGACGCATCTAAAAAGATACGCCCCATGCATAGACGAACATCGACGCACCTAGAAAGATACGCCCCATGCCCCGACTTATTGAGCCGATTGCTCCACGAAGTAAAGAAACATCGATGCACCTAGAAAGGTACACCCCATGCATAATAAAACATTGACGCACCTAAAAAGGTACGACCCATGTGAGAAATGAGACGAAGCTCAATCAAATGAGGAACAGTCCTCCACATAAACAAAGAGACATCGCACATTGCTAGTCTAAACCACAAAGATGATCGTCATGATCAACGAGAAGTGTCAATTACAATAAGCTAGTAAATATATGAGCTTAGCTTCATGTCCCATAACCACTAGCTTAACTTAAATATTTACGAACAAATTGTAGATCTCCACTAGAAAATTGTCACAAGAGGTTCAATCGAACAAGTCCAAAAATTAACCAACGAAGTAAACGCAAGCGTTTCATACCACTTGTTTTATTAAGTCGTTTAATTAGATTTCTCATACGAGTGAGGTAAAGGTTTATATATACTAATAGATTGGAAAACGGTTTGAGAAAACGAGCTTTGTAATAAAATAGTATTGAAATCATTTTAAGAAAGAGTTTTGATATTTACTACTAGTATAGAAAACCTTTATGTTTTTAAAGTGACAAAGCACAAGGGGGATTGTAGAAACAATCAATCACAAAGATCACATTCGAAGATGTGAATAAAAATCCAATGAAATCGATAAAGGATCCATCGAAGTGGATATTCAAAAATCCCTAAAAAGGGTCATCAAAGTCATAATAGATGATAACAACAAATAGGATTATCACGAATCGATTTAAATTGGAATTTCAATCCAAAACGGCAAATTGGACACAAACAGCAGGTTCAGTCGACTGAACAGAGTTTTCAGTCGACTGACCCTGTGCCTGGAAATTTTCCAGGTTCAGGAAACTTTCTGTTTCCAGTTTCAGTCGACTGTGCAGAAGTTTTCAGTCGACTGAATCATGCCTGGAAACTCTCGGGTTTTAGATTCAGTCGACTGAACAGAGATATTCAGTCGACTGAATCATGCCTGGGCTGTTTTTCAGCCTTATACAAATGAAGAACAAACTCCTCCAAAATGCAACCGGACGAACATTGGCTCTAAGGGTTTATGCAAATCAGCAACCCGACCCTATATGTTCCTCGATGCATCACCAAAAGCATGATCAAACGTCCATAAAAGGATTTCACACAAATTGACTTAAAAACTCAAAAATTGGAATATTCACAAAACCAATCCAAATCAAGAGCAAATGCACATAAAGAAGTGTTAGGAATTTATACCCAACAACCAAAGGTAATAATAGTCATAGATGTGGGATAAAAATCTCACCTTTGAACTAAATTTATGGAGATGAAGCTTGAAAGCAAAGGGGAATCAACCACTCTTCAAATCCAACTCTAGAAGCGTGAATCTAAGCTAAAAAGAAGAACATTTCCTAAGTTAGGTTTAGGAAATTTCTGAAATTCAATGAGAGAATGAGTTGGAGAAGAAGAAGAGGAAGCTTACCAACGGGTTCTCATGAACTTTGGAGCAAGGAGATGGATTTGCAAAGCAAGCTAGGGCTTAGGAATTTCTATTTCCCATTCTCTTCCTCCATTTTTGCTTGAGCTTGAGTGTTAGGAAAATAGAAGAGAAGTGAATGAAGAGGAGAGTGTTGGAACTGAGTTAAGTGACTAATTGGCTCAGCCCAACCAAAGCCCTAAGCGGGAAAAAGTAGCAAAAATCAACTTTGTCCAAACATATCGAAGCTTATACTCAAAAAGGTCGCAAATGACATTTTGAACTCAATGGAGGTGGTCTCGAGTCCTAATTCGACCGTATGCAAAAAGTAGGTTTTCGGTCCAAAATCCGACGAACGATAAATATTTAAATAAAATATTTAAATATAAAAATCGATAAATATGCGGGTTGTTACAGACTCCCCTCCTTAAAGAAATTGCATCCTCGCAATAAGTAAGAAGCAAATATATGAAGTAACAACCATAGAAGCATATTAACACAAAAGAAAATCTTGAAATAGGAAGTTCACCATAAAGTGCACAAAAGAGTTAGCAAGAAATCTGGTGAAACTTCAATTTCCACAATAACACCGGGCTCAAGAATAAAAACCGGAATCCCTAAGGCATTCCCGAAGATAAAAGACGTGGGGAACGTCAAGATTAGCAGAAAATTGAGCCGGTGCAACGGCGTAGTACCAAAACGGTACGCCCGAAAAACTAGAAACTCAAACGATTTGGGACATCAGCGTAGTACAAAAAGGTACGCCCAATGAACCCAAGCAAAGACATCGATGTAGTACAAACGGTACATCCGATGAATCAAATAGCAAAGACATCGATGTAGTACAACGGTACATCCGATGAATCAAAAACAAAGACATCGATGTAGTACAAACGGTACATCCGATGAATCAAATAGCAAAGACATCGATGTAGTACAACGGTACATCCGATGAATCAAAAACAAAGACATTGATGTAGTACAACGGTACATCCGATGAATCAAAAGAAAAGACATCGATGTAGTACAAACGGTACATCCGATGAATCAAATAGCAAAGACATCGATGAAGTACAACGGTACATCCGATGAATCAAAAGCAAAGACATCGATGTAGTACAAACGGTACATCCGATGAATCAAATAGCAAAGACATTGATGTAGTACAACGGTACATCCGATGAATCAAAAGCAAAGACATCGATATAGTACAAACGGTACATCCGATGAATCAAAAGCAAAGACATCGATGTAGTACAAACGGTACATCCGATGAATCAAATAGCAAAGACATCAATGTAGTACAACGGTACATCCGATGAATCAAAAACAAAGACATCGATGTAGTAGAACGGTACATCCGATGAATCAAAAACAAAGACATCGATGTAGTACAACGGTACATCCGATGAATCAAATAGCAAAGACATCGATGTAGTACAACGGTACATCCGATGAATCAAAAACAAAGACATCGATGTAGTACAACGGTACATCCGATGAATCAAATAGCAAAGACATCGATGTAGTACAACGGTACATTCGATGAATCAAAAGCAAAGACATCGATGTAGTACAAATGGTACATCCGATGAATCAAATGGCAAAGACATCGATGTAGTACAACGGTACATCCGATGAATCAAAAACAAAGACATCGATATAGTACAAACGGTACATCCGATGAATCAAATAGCAAAGACATCGATGTAGTACAACGGTACATCCGATGAATCAAAAGCAAAGACATCGATGTAGTACAAACGGTACATCCGATGAATCAAATAGCAAAGACATCGATGTAGTACAACGGTACATCCGATGAATCAAAAACAAAGACAGCGATGTAGTACAACGGTACATCCGATGAATCAAAAACAAAGACATCGATGTAGTACAACGGTACATCCGATGAATCAAAAGCAAAGACATCGATGTAGTACAAACGGTACATCCGATGAATCAAATATCAAAGACATCGATGTAGTACAACGGTACATCCGATGAATCAAAAACAAAGGCATCGATGTAGTACAACGGTACATCTGATGAATCAAATAGCAAAGACATCGATGTAGTACAACGGTACATCCGATGAATCAAAAGCAAAGACATCGATGTAGTACAAACGGTACATCCGATGAATCAAATATCAAAGACATCGATGTAGTACAACGGTACATCCGATGAATCAAAAACAAAGGCATCGATGTAGTACAACGGTACATCCGATGAATCAAAAGAAAAGACATCGATGTAGTACAAACGGTACATCAGATGAATCAAATAGCAAAGACATCGATGTAGTACAAACGGTACATCCGATGAATCAAATAGCAAAGACATCGATGTAGTACAACGGTACATCCGATGAATCAAAAACCAAGACATCGATGTAGTACAAACGGTACATCCGATGAATCAAATAGCAAAGACATCGATGTAGTACAACGGTACATCCGATGAATCAAAAGCAAAGACATCGATGTATTACAAACGGTACATCCGATGAATCAAATATCAAAGACATCGATGTAGTACAGCGGTACATCCGATGAATCAAAAACGAAGACATCGATGTAGTACAACGGTACATCCGATGAATCAAAAGAAAAGACATCGATGTAGTACAAACGGTACATCCGATGAATCAAAGCCCGAATGATTTCGGAACACCGACGTAGTACAAAAACGGTACGTCCAATGAACCGAACACAATAAAAGAACATCGGACGCAAGTTCATAAAAGAAATGAGATGAAACTCAATAAAACGAAGTACATCAAAACGCCCGATGAACTTGATAAAAAGATAATTTCATTCGGTCATCAACAAAGAAACAACCCCTTGTTGCTTACGACTAAACGCATTGGCAACACGATTTTCCCTTCGGGAATAAAAAGAATATCAAGATCATAGGAAGCTAGGAACTCGAGTCAACAAGCAGTTCCTTAAGAGAACATAAGTATTCCAAAGATTTATGATCGAGACAGAGAACAAATTTCTCATCCAAATATGATGATGCCAAATTCCAAAAGTAAAAACAATAGCCGAGAGACCCAGATCATGAGTGGCATATCTAGTCTCGATAAGCTATAATGATTTAGAAGCACAAGAGATAGCATGTTCTCCTTTGCAAGATAACGACATCCAAACCAATACGACTAGTATCGGTGCAAATAGCAAAGTCTTGGTTCCCCTTCAGGAATCACAAGAATAAGAGTATTGAAAGGAAGGGTTCTTTTTAAATAATTCTCTTCCCCGAAAAGTTAAAACTTTCAAAATTACATTTTTACTTTTATGTAATAATCTTTCTACAAAAATTTACATTTTTACAAGTCAATATATCGTGTCTGATTGTCACATCAAAGCGTTTAGAAAATTCCTATCGATAACGTTGATCAAGCGCATCGACCAAAATTCTTAAAGCACTCAACGGGCAATACAATCACAAAATCATCTTTTATAGGATAAATAAATCTCGTAAAAAGTTTTAAGAATATTCTTTGTTCGTTTCAAGAACAAAATCAAATTGCACTTATAATTAAATCTTATGAAAAAGATTTGCAAAATTTTAAATTTCTATTTTCATCTAAAATCAATAAATACAAGAATGGTCTCATCGAGATATTCATAGAATATTCGATTTATAAAATGGATGAAATAAGTTGGACAAATTGAATGACAAAATAAGTCATTCATAAGAATCATAACGAGTGCGGAATGCGGTAAGTGGAATGTTAATTTCCGCAACTCGTAGCAAACGAAAACCGGTGGTAAAGTCAAACTGAAAAGACCTTAACACCACACAAAAGATTTCTTAGGTGATAATCCTAAGACAAACTCAAAAATACCGGAAAATTTCTCAAACTACATGAATGAGAGAAACAACACTTTCCTTATAAGTGGGCTTAAGGAATAAAATGATGCCATCAAGATGGAATCAAAATCACAAAGAAAAATAGAAATCTGCTTAACAGATTGAAAATGTCGAAGATGAATAATCCACTCGGAAAAATAGGATATGGGCTTCACAATGATTAAGCCAATCCTTACAGAAAGGTCAATTCCGAAGCCAAAGCAAAAATATCGGCTCGAAAAGAAAAGTCACATAAAACAATCTCGACATCTAAACAAAAGCAAATTGAGTGTTGCGGATCTACCCTCCGGATTCGCAATTCTCAAAGAAGTCAATAAGCCCAAAATATTCAAAGAAAAGAATCAACAAGTTCTTTTGATATAAAAATAATGAGATGAAACCCATATCAAAAAGAACTCAAATAGAAAGTTCACGAATTAAAACAATGCCATCGAGGGTTGAATGAAAATACCTTGACCAAAAGTTGCAGCTTTCCCTCTCACTTGCTTGGAAGCTTAGGACACGAAGATAAAAGATGACCCGAACCTTTGCAATAGCGGCAAAAGAGGGGTTTCGGGCACTCCTTTACTTGGTGGTCTGTGGCACTCCTTTCTTATAAGAATCGGGGCCTTTGAATTTGATAGGCCTCTTCAAGTTATTGTCCAAGTTCTGTTGGGCACGCACAACTTCAACATCACCTTCATTATCGGCCTCTTCAAGACGAAGAGCGATATCAATAAGCTGATCAAATGAAACCTCAAGTTTCAGAAGTAATGGCTTCTTAAGATTCTTATTCAAGCCATAGACAAATCTCTGATTTTTCTTCAATGGGGTATTAATGTACTCAACCCCGTATTTGGACAGAGATTCGAAGAATGCGACGTAGTCTGTCACAGAAGATTCACCTTGAACAAGGTCTATGAAACGCCGGGCTAAGGTTACTTTTTCAGCCTCCGGCACAAATTTCAATTCGAATCTTCCCCGGAATTGCTCCCAAGTAAGATCCGCCTCAACAATTTCAGAAATTAAAGCTCATACCAATCCAATGCTCTTTCTTGGAGCATGCTAGAAGCTACTTGGACTCGATGAAGGTCAATAAGATTCATGCGAGAAAAGATGCGATCGCATGATTTGAGCCAAGCTTGAATTTCAATAACACTCTCGGATCCCCTTAATGGCCCTCCACCCAAATCGGTGTAGTCTCTGCACAAGCGTGCAAAACCGGATCTAGGATGAGTAGGCTCTGGATTGGGTCCGGCTGCTTGAGCGTTCTTAACAAGATCTAGAAGCTGCTGAGCAGACATAAATACTCCATCCTGAGGAGTAGCGCTAGATTGACCGGCGCTGGAACGGCCTGGTATAACCATTTCTCTTCTTTAAGAAAGAAAGAAAGAAGAGGAAAACGTTATTTTCAAAATAAATATCAAGCAATTCTTGATAGATAAAACAAGGAATCATAAAGAAAATAGGATGAATCGATACGAAGACCCGAATAAAATCCTAAAGCACAACTCCTAAGAAAGACTTAGGACATGATCCTTGCTAAATTATTCTACATTGTTCCGAAGTTTGGCTCTGATACCAAGCTGTGACGCCCCACCTCTATACCCACGCTAGCCAAGAACACTACGGAGTAATGCTGTCGACTAGCACGGAGAATAAGGCTGTTGAGGAGCGACCATCCGTGTAATTGCTTTGTGCGAGCATCGATATGTCAGATAATATAACATGCATTTCTTTTCAAGAGGAAATCCGACATGCCGGCACAAACTCAAAGCTACTACACAGTGGCTATAATATCTTCGGAAACAAATATAGAAATAAACATAACATAAATCAGTCACAGACAATTCATATCACAAAGGCGGAAATAGATATGAATATTACACATGAAAGTGTACATTAGAGTAGTGGTCAAAAGATCCACGATAATACAAAAGAATAGCAACACGTGCTATACAAAAGAATACAACTATGAGTCTATATCTCAAGTGTATACAACAAAATAAACTACTAATCTAAGTAGTTGTCCAAAAGTCAGAGTAATGATCCAGGATGAGAAGTCAAGCAGAAGCACCTGAAACATCTCGGTCTGACCCGAGTATTATTTAAGAAGAAAATAATAAACGGATCAGTCTAGCTATAAATATCAGATGAAGTGATATATAAAAAGAGATATGACATAAACGTATAATAATCACAATGCCAAGCTATGATAAATAAGTAATTGAAAATCAACAAGAGATTAATCAATATCACAATAATCTGCTCAAGATAAAAAGGAATGTCATACTCCTAGTTTCATTTACCAAGCCACAATAAATGACATATATATCAATGCCCATCGTAAAAGTTGGTGAAACATAAATTCCAGAAATCAACACACGAAATCCAGAAATCACAAGAAGAAGGATCAACGACGTCGTACAGCGGGACATCCGATGAACCAAATCACAATAAAAAGGATGGCCAATCCCACAAAAATACTGGACATCGACGCACCTAGAAAGACACGCCCCATGTACAGTCGAACATCGACGCACCTAGAAAGATACGCCCCATGCTCTAGCATCGACGCACCTAGAAAGATACGCCCCATGCACAAATAAACATCGATGCACCTAGAAAGATACACCCCATGTAATGTCTAACATCGATGCACCTAGAAAGATACACCCCATGCAAAGCCGAACATCGACGCACCTAAAAAGATACGCCCCATGCATAGACGAACATCGACGCACCTAGAAAGATACGCCCCATGCCCCGACTTATTGAGCCGATTACTCCACGAAGTAAAGAAACATCGATGCACCTAGAAAGGTACACCCCATGCATAATAAAACATTGACGCACCTAAAAAGGTACGACCCATATAAGAAATGAGACGAAGCTCAATCAAATGAGGAACAGTCCTCCACATAAACAAAGAGACATCGCACATTGCTAGTATAAACCACAAAGATGATCGTCATGATCAACGAGAAGTGTCAATTACAATAAGCTAGTAAATATATGAGCTTAGCTTCATGTCCCATAACCACTAGCTTAACTTAAATATTTACGAACAAATTGTAGATCTCCACTAGAAAATTGTCACAAGAGGTTCAATCGAACAAGTCCAAAAATTAACCAACGAAGTAAACGCAAGCGTTTCATACCACTTGTTTTATTAAGTCGTTTAATTAGATTTCTCATACGAGTGAGGTAAAGGTTTATATATACTAATAGATTGGAAAACGGTTTGAGAAAATGAGCTTTGTAATAAAATAGTATTGAAATCATTTTAAGAAAGAGTTTTGATATTTACTACTAGTATAGAAAACCTTTATGTTTTTAAAGTGACAAAGCACAAGGGGGATTGTAGAAACAATCAATCACAAAGATCACATTCGAAGATGTGAATAAAAATCCAATGAAATCGATAAAGGATCCATCGAAGTGGATATTCAAAAATCCCTAAAAAGGGTCATCAAAGTCATAATAGATGATAACAACAAATAGGATTATCACGAATCGATTTAAATTGGAATTTCAATCCAAAAAGGCAAATTGGACACAAACAGCAGGTTCAGTCGACTGAACAGAGTTTTCAGTCGACTGACCCTGTGCCTGGAAATTTTCCAGGTTCAGGAAACTTTCTGTTTCCAGTTTCAGTCGACTGTGCAGAAGTTTTCAGTCGACTGAATCATGCCTGGAAACTCTCGGGTTTCAGGTTCAGTCAACTGAACAGAGATATTCAGTCGACTGAATCATGCCTGGGCTGTTTTTCAGCCTTATACAAATGAAGAGCAAACTCCTCCAAAATGCAACCGGACGAACATTGGCTCTAAGGGTTTATGCAAATCGGCAACCCGGCCCTATATGCTCCTCGATGCATCACCAAAAGCATGATCAAACGTCCATAAAAGGATTTCACACAAATTGACTTAAAAACTCAAAAATTGGAATATTCACAAAACCAATCCAAATCAAGAGCAAATGCACATAAAGAAGAGTTAGGAATTTATACCTAACAACCAAAGGTAATAATAGTCATAGATGTGAGATAAAAATCTCACCTTTGAACTAAATTTATGGAGATGAAGCTTGAAAGCAAAGGGGAATCAACCACTCTTCAAATCCAACTCTAGAAGCGTGAATCTAAGCTAAAAAGAAGAACATTTCCTCAGTTAGGTTTAGGAAATTTCTGAAATTCAAAGAGAGAATGAGTTGGAGAAGAAGAAGAGGAAGCTTACCAATGGGTTCTCATGAACTTTGGAGCAAGGAGATGGATTTGCAAAGCAAGCTAGGGCTTAGGAATTTCTATTTCCCATTCTCTTCCTCCATTTTTGCTTGAGCTTGAGTGTTAGGAAAATAGAAGAGAAGTGAATGAAGAGGAGAGTGTTGGAAATGAGTTAAGTGACTAATTGGCTCAGCCTAACCAAAGCCCTAAGCGGGAAAAAGTAGCAAAAATCAACTTTGTCCAAACATATCGAAGCTTATACTCAAAAAGGTCGCAAACGACATTTTGAACTCAATGGAGGTGCTCTCGAGTCCTAATTCGACCGTATGCAAAAAGTAGGTTTTCGGTCCAAAATCCGACGAACGATAAAATATTTAAATAAAATATTTAAATATAAAAATCGATAAATATGCGGGTTGTTACACCGTAGCTACGCCACAACCCCCAGAATCTACGGCATAAACGCGATCAACTCCGGTAGCTCCACGTTGACGCAAAACCCAACGAACAGCGACGACAAATAAAACCCTACTTTGAACAATTCTGTCCAACATACTCCAAAACAAAATTCCAGGACAATTTTCCTACAATTATCGACACTCACTCGATCATCATGCTCATCGTCGACGTCCAACTCGCCGTCGTTCGCCACTATTTGACCAAAATGCCTAACTGTTAAACTCAGATATCTCATAGATTCCCCAATTAAAAAATTATGATACAAGCATTTAAAATCATAATTTCCCAATTGTAATTCAATTATAAAATCAAAACTTAAATTTGAATTCACAAAATTTTGACCCAATTTAAATTTCACTGTAAATTCAACGATTTAGAACCAATTTTTCATTTTTAAAACTTGTAATTATTTTTAGAAGAAGGTTTATGTGATATCAAACACCTTTCATTCACAAACCATAAGCAAATTCAAATTCAAAATTTAGTTATTGAATTAATTATGACAATTGAAACTGTCGGTATCAAACAGTGCTCAAGTTTTAACTATACAGACAATAAAAATACAAGAAGATAACATGCATCAAATTAATTCAAATATTTCAAAAATCATCATGATCTTCATTCATCAGAAAAAGATGGAATCAAGTTTAAAACTGTTTTTTTTTAAGATTTCATTTACTCACCTTTTTATTGCCGAAGATTAGAAATGTTTCCAGGCTCTGAAATTTTAAATCTGTGTTTGCACAAAAATTGGGCGAACACCTCCTAGTCGTATGATTTAGTTGATTATATGTTGATCTGGATGGTTCGGGTGATTTATGCAAATATATGAAATAGATGGACTAAACTGTAAAAGACACATAGATTTATAGTGGTTCGGCCAGAACGTGCCTACGTCCACTTTATTGTTATTCTCTTTTTTCTTTCAAATTACAAGTACAAAGCCTTGATTACAAGTATATAAAAGTTGTTTGAATATTTCTTCCGTGCTTGAGCTCTCAAACTTGTCTGCCATTGTTGTACCCCTGCCCCTCTATTTATAGAGTGAGGCTGGGGGCAGGGGTCTTGGATGTATATAGCTGCTGGTGGGCTTGGGCCGAAGCAATCTGGCCTAGCGATGTTGGTTCGGCATCCTCTTGGTTCGGAGATGGTTGGAGTTGTAATTTGGTCCGACGATGGTTGGTTCGGTCATGGTGTTGGTTTGGTGTGGGCTTGGTTCGGCGTGTGTTGGTCCGGTGGGTGTTGGTCCGGTGAGGGATGGTCCGGTTGTGAGTTGGTGTGATAGTGGATCGGTGATGCTTCGGTTTGGGTTGGACCGGTAGTAGTGTGTTTGATTTGGTGGTAGTTGGAAGTGGGTTGGATCGGTGATGCTTCGGTTTGGGTTGGACCGGTAGTAGCTTGGGTAGTGTGTTTGATTCGGTGGTAACCTCCTTGTAATGGCTCGGTGGAAATATCCCCAACACTTGCCTCCCAAAGTAGGGTATGTGCATGCACATGGCGTGCTTTGTTTTGAGCCCGTGTGTTTCCATCCGGTCTCTAACGCCGAGCCACCTGGTCCGGTTATTGATGCTCGCTTATAAATAGGGGCCTAACGCCTCCATTTTTCCTCATCAGCCGAATCAAACTATAATCTCTGCCGAATCCAAGCGTTAGCCGAATCAGATTCTTGCCGAACCAGGTGATGATCTATTCTGCCGAGTGAACTTTTTATTCTCAATTACCGAATGGTTTGGAGGCCCCGTGTATCGAATGTACCTGAAAGTTGTGGTTTACCGAACGAGCTCGTGTTCGAACCACCGAATGAGAAGGGGAAATGCTGAATGTACTTGTATTTGAACCACCGGATGAACCCTGAGACTTTGAATACCGAATGAAATTTTACATTTTCTTTACCGAATGACACAGGGAGCTTGAGCGTTTTGACTTATGGGTGAAATTCCAGACTACATTGTTTGTATGTTTTAACGATATACTTTTCTTGTGTTGCAGATAAATGTCTCAAAGAGTGGAAACCCGATCAGACAAGAGGAAATCTAGGGACAGAAGAGAGTCTCCTGTCGTGCCATCAGTCCTGCCGGAACCAGCGCGACATGGACCTGCCCCGAGGTCATTAGTGGACGGATATGGCCCTCAAGAGCTTCTGAATTCTTCTCCCGATTGCTTTCCGAGCTCTCTCAGAGAGGAGCAGCTTGACGTTATGTCTCGCTCCTTTGGGATTGACAGAGCGAGTATGTTGTTGCCGGGGGACGGAGTGATGCCGTACAATCCCCCTGAAGGATATTTCGCGTATAGCCGATACCATTGCATGTGCGGGGCCATTCCTCCGATCAATGCGTGGATAGTCAGCTTCATTACCTACCTGAAGGTGGCTCCTTTCCAGCTTCAGCCCAACTCTTACGCCATCTTAGTGTGTCTATTCGTTATCTTCCAGAGGAGGTTTGGGCGCCCCCTTCTAACCGGGAAATCCGATATTTGTATAATCTGAGGGGCTACAAGAAGGGGTCTCCGTACATTAGTTTAGAGTCGGCCGTGTCCTTCAAGCTGGTCTTGGACTTATATTCGAAGTTTACCATGTTTAAGAAGGAATGGTTCTTCGTCAAGGAGGACTCCGTTTCTTTTCGCCTTTTCACTTCTGGCTGTAAGTTGAATTCCATTCGTAATTTCTTTGTCCCGACTACAATGCTTCTTCTTATGTGCTTTTATTTCTTGCTAGCAATAGGTGGCTTTGCGGTCGTGGAGAATGATCACCTTGTACAAATGGCTGCGGAGGTAGAGGCTATCTCAGGAAGGGATAGGTCGGCTTCTTACTTGATCAGGAACGCTACACTTTTGGGGCTCAACCTGATCCTGGCACATCAGTCCGTGGTCAAGCAGAGGGATACGGCGGAAGAGAGGGCTGCTCAAGCTAAAGGAGGAGCCGCGGTGAAGAGTGGCAAGAGGAAGCCTTTCACAAAACCTCCAGTTGTCGAAGGTAAGAAGCTCAAGAAGTCTGATGGACCCTCCCCTAACATATGTCCAGATATTCCGAAGGAGGAAGGTGGAGAGGAGGAAAGAGGCGAGGAGGAGAGCGGAGGAGATGGAGAAGGTGAAGGAAAGGGTGGCAATGGTGCCGGGGCTTTGTCTTCCGAGCAGGCAGGGGAGATCCAAGAGTGGACGGATGATGCCTTCCATCAGGCTTTTGAGGGGTTGGAGGAAGGATCAGCCTCGGTGGAGAAGGCGAAGAAGGCTGACAAGGCTGGGACTGGTGCCGATCCATCTTCTAAGGGTCCTTCAGCTAAGGCAACTCCGGCGGTTCAAGGTGAATTCTTAACTTTCGCAGACTCCCCTTATGATAAGGACTTAGTAGTATTTTATGGCCAGCTCCCATCCTGGAATGAGATTCAGGACTTATTGCAGTATCCCACTCCCCCTCAGGGTTTGTAAAATAAGCGCGTTTTCCTATTCCTTTTAACTTAACATATTTCTCGGATCATAGTTTCATGCATGCTTGTAACACTTGATTTTTATTCCAGGAACGGGTAAGGTGGCCAAGACATCAGATATTCGGCACCGCCTTGAACAGTACAAGCTACTCAAAGCTTCTGCCAAACCAAAGCCGTCAACTAGCCGTCCCGGAGATGTGGTTAGCTATCGCCCTCTCCTCGGAGTTATTGAAGAAGATATGCAAAGGAGGAAGAGGGGGCGATCTTCGTTTGAACCTTCACCTGGCCCTCAGCCTCCAGTCTAGCCTATCCATGATATTACTGAGGAAGATACTGAGTTTGTGCCTTCCCCACATCCGTCCGAAAATCCAACCGTCACCCCGATAGACCATCCTAATTTGGTTCGCAACCCATTTGCCGGCCACCCGGATCTAGACCCGAGTTTTCAGGACATCTCTTTTGACGAGGCCACGGGTGAGCATCTTCTTCCCCGCAATCCCATGGTACGGGTGCTTGATGAGGCTAAGTCCTTAGACCTCGATTTGCTTACTACTCGGATTGTGACCATGGAGAATGAGGCCAAGGCGAGCGTCGATCGGGTGGCTGAGGAGACCAAGAGGCTAATGGAGCATCACGCTCGACTGGCCAAGGCTGGGGAGGAAATTGAAAGTGCTAACATTCGGTTGCGGCTACAGGTTTCTGATCAGGCCAAACAGCTTGCCGATCAGGCTATCCAGATATCCCAGCATGAGGCGGCCTCCCGACGACTAAAGAAAACCATGGAAGAGGCTAGCAAGGCTGAGTTGCGAAAAATGGAGGCTGTTTGCAAGGAGCGAATAGGCATGGCCATCGCAACGTTGGACGAGGTTTGGAGAGCGGATCTTGAGCAGGTGGAGGAGTTATCTGGAAGGCTCGAGGCCGCAGAGCTTTCTCAGGCCAAGCTGAAGGAGGATATGGAAGTGATGCGTAAGTCCCTTCAGGTTGACTGCTCGAGATACCGATTGGAGAGAGATACTGCTGTCGCACGGCTGTCGGCTTCTGAGGCCCGGATGAAAGAGTTTGAGGAGAACGAGGGGATGATGGATGAGATGCTCCAGGATATATATTTTCGTACTTGGAGGCAGGGCAACCTGTCCTGGATGGACGATTATCCCCGGGTTTTGGCTAGGATATATCTCCGAGCTTTGGAGGAAGCCAAGGTCGAAGCGGATAAAGAGGGTGGTGCGGCTTTCAGGATGGATGTGGTTACGGCCCAATTCACTAAGGAAGAGAAGGTGGAGGTTAAGGAGGGCATGCGGCTGCTTGCTGCGGATGAGGTAGGCGTGTAGCTAGATGATGATTATCAGGGGGCAGACGCTGGTAAGTCTTTCCTTTTAACCTTTTCATGATTTGATTGCTTATCTTTCGTGATTATTGATGAATTATCTTTTGAATTAGACAGGAGGGACCTCTGGAGTACATGCGGGGAGTTCTGACCCTGCAGTTAAGTAGATCCGGAGGGCTAGCGGGATGGAGGCGAAGCTCCGATTCTCTGACTTGACTTGTACATATTTTGGTTGCTGTCTATGTTAGTCCGAAACATTAATGTAACTTGTAATTATATTATTTGTAAAGAATGAATTTATGTAATTTTATAACATAAGCTGATTCTGTCATGTTTGAATGCTGTTGTCATTTTGATATGTTGCATAAGAAATACAGCTGCTTGCATGTGATTCAATCGTATTTGATGCCAAGTTTTTGCTTAAAATATCATTTCATGTCTTGTAATGCCAATATGACGTGTGAATAAATTAAAGCTACATATTTGTATACAAGAGAAGAAAGTACCGCCCTTCGTGTTTTAGTTGTAGAGGGTTGCTTTGAATGCCTTGCGTGACTGAGTATGGAATGTAGCTGAGTGTTCCGTTATCCGGATGTGAGTTCATTTTTCCACAAGCGAGAGTTCCCCTATTTTGTGACCTGTACTTTAGGGACCGTTATATAGGATAGGAGAAAAGTCTTTAAATGTAATGGAAATATGATAAACAGTAAAACTTCCAATCACGGAAGGCCGTCGATATGCTTAAGTTTGTGGCAAACGGGTTTTGTAGTCACTTTCCCTAGCTGTGGGTCTTGGAGACATTTGTCACCCATCTTAAGCCTCCGCGGGGAGTTTATCTTTTTTACCGCAGCCGCACTTAAGACATATCGGAGCCGAGATCGCGCACAGTAACTACCCGAGCCATTATGGCTCGTAATCGTGGGTATTATTCGATTTACTGTGGCCGGCTAGCGTGGGTGCCGATCGTCAACCGTGAACTACCCCTGGCTGGCCACACCTTATGTTGGGGCTTAAAGTAGGTTCACAATTGCCGGCGAGCCGAACGCCGTAATGAGCTGCCATCGGCTATAATCGGCCTTCTTGATGGCTTATAATCGGCTCATTACAGTTGGCTTTGAGGGCAGTCACGAGCAATGAGTTAACCCGCAGCAGAGGGATGCTGGAGCAAAAGTGTCTCATTGGCGAGTGCATAGATTCGCATAGTACCTGTTGGGTCTTGTCCAGGTGAGGTTGCGCCTGAAGTGTCCAGAATGGAAATGTCGCTATACGTGATTTTGTTCAACAGAAAAGGATAAAGCTTAACAAGCAGCCAAGATATAAAGGAACAAGTTAAAAAGAGACAAGATTTTTAAAGTGGTTCGGCACGAAAATGCCTACGTCCACTGATTCTCTTTGTTAATTCACTTCATATGGGCAGTACAAGTTAAGAAAAGTATCGACGGAGGTGTTGGATGTTCCATGCCCTCTGGAACACCTCTCCGTCCACTGTTGACAAAATATAGGCTCCGTTGCAGAGATCTTTATGAATTACATAGGGTCCTTCCCAGATTGGATCTAGCGCTCCGGGGCGTGGGAAGATCCGCTTGAGGACAAGATCTCCTTCTTGTAAGCTGTGGTGCTTGACTTTGGAGTTGTATTGTGCTGCAACTTTTTTCTTGTGAGATGCTGCTTTGAGTGTTGCATCATTTCTTCTCTCCTCAATTAGATCCAAAGACATGTGGAGGAGTTCTTCGTTCTCTTCTGGGTTGTAGTGGATCCTACGGTAGGAAGGCACTACAGTTTCAACTGGGAGCATGGCCTCCGATCCGTATGCCAAAGAGAAAGGAGTATGCCCTGTTGATGTTCTGTAAGATGTGCGGTAGGCCCAAAGTGTCGTAGGAAGTTCATCCACCCAAGCGCCTTTTGACTTTTCAAGTTTCTTCTTGATTAAGGTTTTGAGGATTTTGTTGACAACTTCGACTAGTCCGTTTGCCTGGGGGTAAGCCACAGATGAGAAGCTTTTGTGAATTCCGTGCTCATGGCACCAGTCGGCGGATTCCTCGCTGTCAAATTGAAGTCCATTGTCCGATATGATTTTGAGTGGAACCCCGTACCTGCATAAAACATTTTTGACCAAGAAGTTAATAACTTTTGCCGAAGATATTTTATTTAGAGGTTCCGCTTCCACCCATTTGGTGAAATAGTCAACTGCAACTATGGCATATTTAGCTCCGTCTCGGCCCGTTGGCAGTTCGCCAATCAACTCAATTCCCCATATTGCAAAGGGCCAAGGGCTGGTCATTTGAGTAATCTTATTTATGGGTAGTCGAGGAATCTTAGCGAATTTTTGACATCTGTCGCATTTTTTGACGAAGTCCAAGGCATCTTTGTTTAAGGTGGGCCAGTAATGCCCGTATCGGAGTGTCTTCTTGGCTAGAGTCTGCCTCCGGTGTGATCTCCGCAACTTCCTTGATGGATGTTGGACAAGACTTCCCTGGCTTCCATTCCAGCGATACACCTTAATAATGGATTAGAGAAGCCGCGCCGATAGAGGATGCCTTCTTGTAATGTGTAGCGGGAAGCTTTCCTTAAGATTTTCTTAGCTTCATTACGCTCGTCGGGTAGTGTGCCATCTTGTAAATATTTCCAGACAGGAGTCATCCAAGTTTCCTCTTCGATTGCAGCTATCATGTTCATTGTCTTGTAACTCGGGGCTAGTTGCTGTGAGATGGTTATTGTTCGGGAAGCGGCGCTGTCCTTCATGCTAGCTTGCTTTGCCAGTTCATCGGCCTCCTGATTCTCTTCTCGAGGAATGTGTTTGATTAAGTAGTGATCCAACTGATTGAGCAGCAGCTTGGTCTTCTTTAGATATGCTGTGAGTCGTTCTCCTCGAGTCTAGAATTCTCTCAGTATTTGATTTACAATAAGTTGAGAATCACTATGGAGACATAAAGAACCGACTCCAATCTCCAGGGCAAGTTCTAATCCGGCTATCACTGCTTCGTATTCTGCGTCATTGTTGGTGGCAGCGAATTACAACCTTAGGGCGTAGTGCAGCTTCCTTCCCCTGGGGGTGATTATCACAACACCTGCCCCCGAGCCCTGTTCATTTGATGCTCCATCTACGAAGCGATTCCACTTGATATCGTCTGCTATTTCAGATTGCTCCTTATCTTCGTTAGTAGTGAATTCGGCAATGAAATCAGCTATGGTTTGCCCCTTGATAGCGGTGCGAGGATGGTAGGTGATATCATATTTACTCAGTTCAATGCACCACTTAAGTAGTCGCCCAGAGGTGATGGGGTGATGGAGTACCTACCTTAGCGGTTGATCGGTTAAAACTCTGATGGAATGAGATTGGAAATAGTGTCGCAGTTTCCGTGACGTGATTAGCAAACAGTATGCTAGCTTTTCAAGTTTAGGGTATCTGGCTTCTGCCCCTGTAAATCTCTTGCTTACAAAGTATACGGGCCGCTGCGCGCGGTTGTCTTCTCTCACCAAAGCGACGCTTAAAGCATGGGATGATACAGCAAGGTATATGTATAGTTCCTTGCCTTCATTCAGAGTTGAGAGTACTGGTGGTCTCTGGAGGTGTTCGATTAGGTTAAGGTCGAGCATTCATCAGTCCATTCAAACTTTCCTTTGTCTTTCTTTAGAGCTTCAAAGAAAGGGATGCATTTGTCGGTTGCTTTAGAGATGAACCTGCTTAGGGCGGCCACTTTCCCGTTTAGGCTTTGCATCTCTCTTCGAGTGGATGGTATCTTGATATCTTGCAAAGCCCGAACTTGTTCAGGGTTTGCTTCAATCCCCCTGGCATGGACGATGAATCCCAAGAACTTTCCCGACGATACTCCGAAGGAGCACTTTAGAGGGTTCAGCTTCATTTCATATTGGCGAAGTACTTGAAACATCTCGTCCAGGTGGTTTATATAGTCGTTGTCTTTCCTCGATTTTACCAGCACGTCATGCACATAAACTTCCATAGTTCGTCCTATTAGTTCTGCAAACATCTTGTTGACGAGGCGCTGATAAGTAGCTCCGGCGTTTTTAAGTCCAAAAGGCATTACCCTGTAGCAGTACAATCCTCGGTAAGTGATGAAGCTAGTGTGGTCTTGATCGGGGGCGTGCTTATGGATCTGGTTATATCCTGAGTATGCATCCATAAATGATAAGAGTTCGTGTCCGGCTGTGCTGTTCACGAGCTGATCGATTCGGGGGAGCGGGAAGCAGTCCTTCGGACAAGCGTCATTTAAGTTGGAGAAGTCGATGCATGTTCGTCACTTCCCATTAGCCTTTTTTACCAGTACCGGGTTGGCGATCCATTCTCGGTAGATGGCTTCTCGTATGAAGTTATTGGCAAGTAGGTTCTTTACTTCTTCCTCGAGGCCTGCTGATCGTTCTGCCCCCATGCTTCTCTTTTTCTGCTTTACTGGCACCTTGGTGGGATCGATGTTCAGCACGTGGCATGCTACGTCTGGGGAGATTCCTGTCATGTCAGCGTGCATCCATGCAAATACATCCATGTTGTAGCGAAGAAAATCAATGAGTTGATCCTTTAATTCTTCTTTTAGTTGAGATCCGATTTTCAATAGTCTACTTGAGTCATGTTTGTCTACAGCTACGAATTCCATAGCCTCTGCAAGCTCAGCGGTGGCCTCCTCCTCTTTGTTCCTGGGGTCTAATTCGTTGAAAGGATCACTGGTATATCGAAGAGGAGGAGCTTTCTTTAGTTGCTATGCTTCCAAGCTTTTCATGTAGAGAGTAGTCTCTGCGTTTTTCCCTTTATCTTTTCTGCGGTTATTGCGAAGTTCAGTTACATAGCAGTCTCGAGCAGCGTCTTGATCTCCCTCTATTTCTCCTATTCCGTTATCGGTTGGAAATTTCATCTTCAGGCACCACGGGGCTAGGACAATTTGGAAGTCAGACAATGCTGGTCTTCCCAAAAAGGCGTTGTAGGCCGAGTGGTTCTCTATTAGTACAAACGTTTGTTTTCACACAACGGAGCGGGGATGACTTCCTATTTCAACAAAAAGGTCCAGTTGCCCGAGGGGCATCTTCGCATCTCCAGTGAAACCATGTAGTGGTTTGTTGCAGGGAGATACATCCTTCATTGACAGCTTCATTTTGTCGAAAGCGTGCTTGAATAGGATATTCACCGAGCTTCCAGTGTCTACTAAAATTCGAAAAACTTTGGCCGGACCGAACCAGGCGGAGATGACCGTAGGATCCATGTGTGGGTACTGTCTTCCCTCTAGATCACGCCTACTGAATGTGATGTCGTCACTCTCTTTCCGTTTCGGGTGGCGTTCTTCCATAACAGAATTAACGTAGCCTTCATCGTTTCTAAGTGATTTACCATATCTTTCCATCTCTGCCCAGCTTCTGTCGACGATGTGTGGTCCTTCCGATATGGTATGCACCACTATCTTCTCTTGACTAGAGCCGCTGGTGTTGCGATTTCCTCCGCCTACCTCTGGGAGAGGTAGCCCTGGGTTTTCATTGGCGGGAGCTGGAGTCCTGTTCTGGCTTTTTACATAGCGTTCCAGTCTCCTCCTTCTAATGTGTTCTTCAATCAAGTCCCGGAGATGGTGGCATTCATTGGTGTCATGTCCTTCGGATTCGTGGAAGCGGCAGAACTTTCCAGACTTGAGTGCGTTATCTGATTCCTTCTTGTGCGGGGGGCACTTGTATCTAACTTCGTCTTGGGTGGCTAGGAAGATGTTTTCGATTGTTTCATTCAAAGGAGTGTAGGAGTCAAATCTTGGTCCTGGTCGATATAAGCGCTTTTCTCCCTTCTTGCCCCCAGCATTGTCTCTAGAGTCGCTTCTTCGAACATCATTTGCTTCAGCGGGAACCCTGTCTGGAGCTGTCTTAGCCTGTTGCCCTGACTGCCTCTCAGTGGCAGCGTCTTCAAGTCTCATATACTTTCCAGCTTCATGGAAGAAATCAGGTAAAGTAGCTAGTTTTTCCTTGGTTAGTCTTCTAGCAAATTTAGTATCCGGATGCACACCACTGCAGAGGGCCACTAGGATAAGTTTCTCGTCGGCATCTTGGACTGCGGCCGCCACGGCGTTGAATCGGGTCAGATATTAGTGCACTGTCTCTTCGGGTTTCTGTTTGATATTAGATAAGGAATAAGCGTCCTTGGGTTGTTCCACATGAATGTGGAACTGACTGATGAACTTTTCTTTCAACATTTCCCATGAGCTGATGGACCCTTGGGGTAGGTGGTAGAAGCAGGAGGTAGCTAGATCTGCCAAGAATAGTGGGAAGCATTTACACAACACTCCCTCTGTTGCTCCGCACATGAGCATATGTTGGGTGTATCTTTGTAAGTGTACGATGGGGTCAGAGGTTCCCTTGTAAGGTTCCATCGTTGGCATTTTCCATTCTCGGGGGGTGATGGCAGTTTCAATATTGCGGGTGAAGGGGCTGGTTACTCTAGCACCTATCCCCTGATCCCTTTGCTCCCGTTGGACGCACTCTCTGAACGATCACGTCATCCTTTCATCAGAACATGGAGCGGATAAAAATGAGCTTGGTTCTTCCCTGCGGGATTGATTCCGTCCAGATGACCTGTAAGGATGGTATCGTTTATCACTCCTGACATTCTCCAATGGCTGCCTCTGGTCTTCCGGGGGCATGCTGGGGTCAGCCACAGTTGGCCCTTGCCTTGATCTTCCCCTGCTGGGTTCTGTTCTTAGCACTTCCTCGGGTCCAACTTCGGGCTGGACTCCAGCTCGGCCCCGTCTACTGGTGTTTCCATGGTTAGGTAGCATGACAAGCTCAGCTACATCCGCCCCCTGCCTGGTACCTCCCCTGTTGGGTTCGGTTCCAAGTGTTTCGTCGGGTCGGAATTCGAGCTGAGTCCGGGCTCGGCTCCTACCATTGCTGTTTCTGTTGTTAACCTCTTCGAAGAAGAAAGACCTTTGTCGTCTCCCAGATCCTCCAGATCGGGACTCGCCCCATGATTCAGTGTTGCGGTTGGATTCTTCGGCATCCCTTAAGCATGACATGAGTTGGTCCACCAAGGCTTCTTGTTGAGATGCGAAGCGGTTAGTTACTTCAGCCACAATCCTGTCTAGATCCGTCCTTGTAATTGGTTGTTCCGTAGTAGGGGCTGTCGGATTTGCCTGATTTAAATTTGCTGTTGGAACTGGACGATTGTCTTGGTCTCTGGTCACTAGATCTGGGATGCAGCCTGTTGCGATGTCCTTTCCTTTGTTAGCATCTTTCTTCCGTCCGGGAGCCATATTTTCCAAGCAATGAACGATGCTGACAGAAAAAGGGTTAAGTGGGAGAAGCTGAAGCTTCGAGCTCCTGGTTCTCAGTGAAAGCACCAAAAATGTTTGCACAAAAATTGGGCAAACACCTCCTAGTCGTATGATTTAGTTGATTATATGTTGATCTGGATGGTTCGGGTGATTTATGCAAATATATGAAATAGATGGACTAAACTGTAAAAGACACACAGGTTTATAGTGGTTCAGCCAGAACGTGCCTACGTCCACTTTATATGTTATTCTCCTTTTTCTTTCAAATTACAAGTACAAAGCCTTGATTACAAGTATATAAAATTTGTTTGAAAGTTCCTTCCGTGCTTGAGCTCTCAAACTTGTCTGCCATTGTTGTACCCCTGCCCCTCTATTTATAGAGTGAGGCTGGGGGCAGGGGTCTTGGATGTATATAGCTGCTGGTGGGCTTGGGCCGAAGCAATCTGGCTTGGCGATATTGGTTCGGCATCCTCTTGGTTCGGAGATGGTTGGAGTTGTAATTTGGTCCAACGATGGTTGGTTCGGTCATGGTGTTGGTTTGGTGTAGGCTTGGTTCGGCGTGTGTTGGTCCGGTGGGTGTTGGTCCGGTGGGGGATGGTCCGGTTGTGAGTTGGTGTGGTAGTGGATCGGTAATGCTTCAGTTTGGGTTGGACCGGTAGTAGTGTGTTTGATTTGGTGGTAGTTGGAAGTGGGTTGGATCGGTGATGCTTCGGTTTGGGTTGGACCGGTAGTAGCTTGGGTAGTGTGTTTGATTCGTTGGTAACCTCCTTGTGATGGCTCGGTGGAAATATCCCCAACAATCTGCATGTTCTTGAATTGTTTGATGAAGTTTACATCCTGTTGCTTGATTGTATTTGAAATCTTGCCTCTGATTGTACTTGAAGATTTGAATTTGCAGATTTTACAGTTTAATGTCTTTACTGATTTTTTTTTTGATTTCCTCTTCTTATTTTTTTTAGATTTTTGATTTGTATTTTGTTGAAGAGAAGAAAGAATTTTAGCTGAAAGTTTAAAAGTAATTTTCTTCTTATTATTATTTTACAAATTAATTTTTAAATTAAAATATCAAGAGGATTGACATTTGTCCCTTGTATGGTTTAATTTTCTTACACCTAAACCTATATGTTTACAAGTGTCATTAACAAATATTAATATACTTACAAGTGGTTTTTAATGTTTTATAAATACTTATAAAAGTTATTTTCTAATGTTTCATTAATGTTTTTAAATGTTATTTTCTTTTTAATAATTTATTTAAGCTATATACATGTATTTATGTAATATTTATATAATTATAAAATGTGTATACTTATCTCTTTAACAAATATTCATGTGAATTCAAATAACTTTTATTTTGATCAAATCATATAACATATGTTTATAAATTTGAGAAATTGAGTTTAACTCCTTATATAAAAATTTCAAAACAATTTATCTTATGTTAAAATTAGAATGAAAGAATATTAAAAATAATTGAAAGTGAACTTCAAATTTTATTCTTATTTAAAACAAAAGCTAAAATATATGTTTAAATAAATAAGAAATTATTCTTGTTATTTAAATCTCAAATAACATTTTCAAAAGTAATAAGAAAAATTAAAATTTCCAAAGTACAAATTTATATATATTAAAGTTTGGAAACATTTATTAAATTCAAATCAATATTTCCCTATTTCTAATATATACAAATATATATATATATATATATATATATATATATATTTCAAATGGAAAATCATTTTAACATTAGATTTGATAATTACTGTATTGAATATTAAAACACAATTTCAAACCATAATATATACATTCATATATATTACAATTTGAATATAAAGCTTTATTACATTAAACACTTCCTATTTACAAGATATATCAATATATATTATGAATAGAAAATATTTTGATTAGCTTTTGAAAAATAAAACTTACCAATTTTTAAATTGCTAAAATAAATATTTCCAAATTAAAATATTATAAATTTTCAAAAGAATTAAACTTGCCAAATTTTATATTGTTAAGAAAAATGTTAATAGATATTATCAAATTATATTATCAGCCTTTAAATGAATTTTAACTTGTCAATTTATAATATAAAATGATCAAATTAATTTAATTATTATCAAAGATTATTAAATTGATATTGCTCAAAATTCCGGATCGTCACATTCCTCCCCCTTAAAAGAATTTCGTCTCCGAAATTTAAAAGCAAAGACAATTTAATAACCCAGCAAAAGAATTTAAATTTCAATCAGCAGTCACACAATCAATCATAGCTACTAATTCAGTGGGAGGTCTCAGGTTCGAGTCCCACCTTGTGTGGGAGGAGAAATGCCTTTCACATGGGAGGTTGTTTCACTTTCGCGCCTCTTGCACCAAGTCAACCGAAAGGTCTGGCTAGCCTTGAATAGTGGTTGTGGCGGGCCTTCCATCTATTCCCTAGGTTTACTGATCAGGAACCGCATGTCGGTAGTGATTGACCAGGTTTTCCCTAGTTTCAAAAAAAAAAATTCAAACAAACAATTTTAATTGTCCAGACAAAATTCTAGATAGATCTTCCTACTATTATCTAGAGTTTTCTAGGTGCCTATTCTAGAACACTTGACCTACAGAATCTTAAGTAACTATACTACTATAACCAAGAACTCTCACATCTGATCCTACAAATTTGAGCAGGATGTCAGACTAAACTCAAAACCAGCTCAACTGCCAAACCCTTCTAAACTGCTGATCCTATCACTTGAAGAATCATACACATATTCCTCAGAGATATGTGAAATATAATGAATTTCAGCTATCCGAACTGGCAATTCAATCCTGCAGATCAAAATCTAATTTCTAGAGAACACAGGAAAATCTCAAAATACTTCCGGAGCTAGCCTTCCAGTTTTACCACATCTTATATCTCCTTTGATCGGATAAAACAATATCCAAATTCTAATTTTTCATTCCAAATCTCCTAAATCCTTAACTGCATAACTCTTCTGATGCTCCTGAGTCACCTTCCAAACTTCACTTCAATGATACAGCTAAGCCAAAAGATCATCCTTAACCACAAACTTCTTGAAACTCAAAACTATCACCCAATTCACTAAAAAAAAATCCTTGAGACGGGTAGACATCTCCGCAAGAAACTCGGCTCCAAATCAAACACCAACCACTTGTTCTTCTTAAGGAAAACGAACGAGACCATGTCCGAAATGAGGTAACTCATCGACCTTAGTCTCATACTTCAATATAGATAAGACAACCACCCTTACTTGAGATCCAGAAGATCCCTAAACATCCGAATCTTCCCTGCGGTAGGCATTAATGTTCCTTCAACACCCTCTAAATCTTGCTTCAAAAGAACATCTTCAGAACAATCTATGGATACTGCATCCCATCACACAGCTATTCCTTCTTGAAGCTACCAAGATACCATCACCTGCTTCTGCTCAGCTAACAGACTCAACTCTCGGAAATCCCGCTCACTCGAAAGCAAATCAACCTCACACTCCAAGAATATACTCCAATCCTTGAAAATACTTCCTCTGGGATGAATGAAATCCTTTCACCAATCTACAAAGCTTATTCGAGACGGTATTAGGTCTAAAATCTCGACAGACGAACTTCCAACCACAACATATGAGCCTCTACCATTAGTGGTAGTCGTGTTCCACACACTCCTACCTTATCAACCTTTATAACCTATGTTGGAAAATCCGAACAGATAACCCAACATATTAGGTAGACATATAAATATATATAAAAATTACAAGTACGCTCTCTCAAGATAGACACCACTCCAGAGCCTTGGTATTCACTCAACCTAATGCTCTGATACCAACTGTAGCGACCCGACTTTCTATCACCAGAAAGACGCATCACTATTTAAGAAAGAAAGGGATAGAAGAAGAAAAGAAAGAGAAGAAAGAACAACAACACATCAGAATCTCATAGCGGAACGAATGAAATATAATATATAACATATATTTAGTATCATATACATCAGAGTACACAACTATACATCTCCATTTAGACAGTTATAACATTTCTGTCCAATATACAATACAAGAACATCATACAGAATGACATCACAACGGAAACTCTAACTATATCTATACGCCGAAGCCTTCTGCTCCAAAGCTCCTCCAGAATTCGTCAAGGATGACCTGAATCACTTGACTACTCATACATAATATGAGCACCTAAGAGTTTAATAAAACAGAAAATAAACACTCGGGTCAGACAGGGGTCTGGTGTGAGTAAACGGTTTAAGATTGCTTAACTTTAGAAAATCCTTTGAAAAGAAAGGTATCACTTAAGACTTCCCACACATAAACATGGAGAAGTTTTTACCTTACGCTAACCAAAACATTTGATAGGAAATCCAGTGATATTATAATAGTGTCTAGGGTTTTCAAGTAAATATGAAATAGCCAAAATTGTTACATCTATTAAATTCCAGCTGCTAGCCACTAAAGTGGGTAATACAAACAAAACCATAGGGTCTCGTAGGAAGAATGGGTTTCCATCAATGGTAGGGCTACTGGGGTGCCTCCTGTCACAGTACGTGGCCTAGACCACCATACCGAGGAGCCACCCTAACTCCCCTGCAACACAAGGCCGGGACCATTCCTTACCGAACAGTCCCGAACAAGACCACCCCGCAGTTGGCTGTAGATCCAACCACCCACAAAGCCGAAATAAAAGGGGACATCTAGACAGGGGTAAATCTCGTCCTACTTGGGCATGACCCACTTAACTTTGCTGCACCTCTACTGTTTTAGCCATTCCCGGTTGATGAGGCTTGAGGCTGCGATTACCTTTATAGGACACATCTATCTTAGAATGCTCATCGTCCGCCTGATGATGTTCTGAAAGCACTCAATCTATACAAGTCCGTTTTCGGTTCGAACGAAACCGAAGGAATTATCTCGTTGCACTCATTTTGGAATCACCTTCAGAGTCAACGACCATAGCCCTTGCACTCTGATTCACCATCTCGAATCTGTAAGTACTATTTTCGTCAAACTCATCATGGAATCACCCCCAGAGTTATACTGACGAATAGTTCTTACACCTCGAGTCTTCACTTGCACTCCACTTGGATTCACGACCTAACGTTTATTTTGGATCGATGTGGTTTTCGGATATCCAAATATGGAAACCCAATCCCGGTCTCACCGAATCCAAACGCCATTTTAATGTCCAAGTTGTACTTAAGGGTTTTAAACAGTAGATATTCAAAATATCACTTAACATAGATGGATGATTCACATTACACAGATAGATAATTCACTATTATCACATTCATCCATACATATCACAAAGCAGCATATATATCACATCTCAGGTATATCACATTCACATCATCACATATCAACCAATGACATACGATATCATCTAATATCTTTAACTCATCCAACGATACTTATCAACCTATCATTAACTATCCATAAACAAGTTTGATCCAAACTTAATTAATTTAATTGATCCTTAATTAAATTAATCCTTACTTAATTACTTGGATTATAATCAATCCAACTTACATATTCATTAATTAATTACAAATTAATTAATAAACATCACTAAATTATCCATTTTGAATTAATCATCCTTGCTTAATTATTACTTAATTACTTTAAGCAATTATTCCTTAATTACAATATTAATTAATCATCTTGATTAATTACTTCTTAATTATCCAAGTAATCATCTCTTAATTACCCTTTAAATTAATCATTATTTAATTATCTGATAATTGTTTCTTAATTATCCCTTTAATCATACCTGATTAATCACCTTTTAATTAATCATACTTGATTAATTACTTATAATTAAACTCTCTTGATTAACTACTTTTAATTAATCATACTTGGTTAATTTTCTTTTAATTAATCACATTAGATTAATTTCTTTTTAATTACATTGAGTAATTAAAACTTAATTATAGAATAATTATTCTTTAATTATTAATTAACAATTAATTAATTATTTCCATTAACTAATGATTACTTCCATTAATTAAATTTCTTTTTAATTAATTACTTTAACAAGAAATTAATCACATTATTAAATACTCTTAATTCTTTTATTAATTAATCATTAATTAAATAATTTAAACCTTTAACTAATTAATTGTATTAATTAATTCTTTAATTACTAACACAAGTGATTAACCCTTAATCACATCCACTTAATTACTTTCTTAAAGTAATTATCTTTTACTTAATTACTTCCAGAAATCAATTTTTAATTACCTAATTACATCACCAAGTAATTATACTTAATTAACTCTAAAGTGATTATCTTTAAATTAATCACTAATTAATTACTTAATTAATTATTTAATTAATCATTTAAATTAATTAAATGATTCTTTAATTTACTATATTAAAAAGACTCTTAATTAAGAAAACCATTATCTTAATCAAATCATATTAACCAAAACTCCTTAATTATTAATAAAAATTGAATTATCTTAATTATTTTCACAAATTTTATTTATCTTCAATTAATCAAAACCTTTAATTACTTAAATTATAATTGATTACTAAACTTTAATCATTAAACCTATTTTAAAATAAAACATTTAAAAATCAATTATAATTAAAACAATTTAAATATTCAAATTAACTTTTTAAATCGTCTAGACTTTCCAAAGTTATTAAATAAAATTTAATACAAACTTTATTCAAACATTCGCTTATTTTATTTTTAAAACTTTTATATTCCAGAATATAAGAACTTATTTAACACCTAACTTTAAACAAATTTAGTTTTATAATTAAACTTGTTTAACTTTTGGTTTTAAAACTTTAATCATTTTCAAAATCAAGTTTTCTTTTGTTTCAAAATTTAAAAAAACATTACTGTTTGTTTAAAAAACCCTAACAAAAATTGCTCAACAAGCTCGAGCAATCCACTCCACTTCCCCGCGTTTACCCCGAGTCACCCCATTCCTAAACCCTGCTTCGAGCCAAATCATCACGTACCCGAAGTAATCTTCGAGCTCCTACCATCATCCTTCCTAAAACACAACCCACTGCAGAAGCATGACGCCGTGCACATCAACGTGCACATCGCCGCCGGTCGACGGCGAACTCCCCTTATGCCTTCGACAAGTCGACCTCAACCACTACCACAACTAAAGATGCCCAGAAAACCAAATTCGACCGAAAATCGAAATTCGACCACCAATGTGACGACCCGTAATTTTCGAGCACTTAAATTCGGAATATTTAATTGATTTTAAATATCAATAAAGTAATTTTAACTTGAATTACGAATATCACCAATTATTTGATAATTAAATTATTGAATTAAATAAGTTGAAGTTGGTTCAAATGTTGAATCTGGAGTTTTAAGCCTATTAAAAATAATTTGAAGGCTCGCAAAATTTATATAAATAGCGCTGAGGATAATAGAAGTGTTAAAATTGTATCTAACACTTAATAGTTCAGTTTTGAAATTTAATATCGTTTAAATTGAATTTAAAAATAGCCTTCCGAGGCACAGTCTCGAAATTCGACGAAACTAGTTTCATTGGGTCCGTAATATGGAATTATTATCGGGTTTCAAATTTCGTAGCAATTGGAGTTGTTGTGTGAGCACACGATATATAAACGCGCTCAAATTTAATTGATATTAATCGAAATAAAATATACTTATAAAAGAAAACTCAAATCTAAAGTCCAATCTTCCTCTACAGTCAAATCTTTTTCTATATGCTTCCTTTCCCTTTTATTTCTAAGCCGAGCCTACCTCAAGAATTCACGTATCAATCTTTTTACCTTCCCCTTTCTTCCTTTTAAATCTAACCCAGTTAAACGAGAGAAAAAAAACAAGACTAATGGCGGAACTGAACAAAGGGGGGATCGCGACTTCCTTTTTCCCCAAATCGTTCGTTCGAAAAACAAAATCGAGATCTCGAATTAAATCTCGAGTTGTCCTCCTTAATGGCCGAAGCACCCAGTTTTCCCTCTCGTCCTCTTTATTTCATCTCTGTTCGAATCGAGTCACTCGCGAGTTCAGGCGCCAGGAAGCCCTATCCACGGCGAGCTCGAGCACTGCGGCGGCATCGCAAGTCGAGGGGATCGAAGAGGAAACTTTGTGGGTGGAGTGCGATAAGGATGGATCGTGCTGCGGCATGGGTGGAGGTACGAGCTGCAGTAGTGGTCGCACGCGACATTTGGGTTCATGTAGGAGCGTGGGAATGGTGTAGTGCTCGGTGGCCAAGGTCGAAATTGTTATGGCAGAATTTTGGTGGTTGCTGTTCGCTTTTGCCTGGAACGTTTGAGATAGGTATTTAAATTCTACCCTTAATTTAATTCAACATATATAGAAATACAGATAAGTTACAGTGAATATTTAGCAGTTTTGTTTTTAATTTAGTTTGAATTAAGGTGTATAGTTTATTTTATCGATTAGTTTAAATATGTATATACATATATAAACAGTGTATATACTTATAAGGATGTTAATATGTTTGAGAAATCTATAAAAATAAAAATAAAACAGTATTGATTTTGATTTAAACATATATATAAATTAGTAAGGCGATTAGTTGTTCTATTAACATATTTAATTTATTTTAGTTTCTAAAACTAAATTATTAAATGAGATTTAGTTTAAATGAAATTATTTGTTAATTAAATTAAAGTTAGCGAATGGAAATTATTGGTTCGATTTATTTGGATATTAACAAAATAAATCCAATGTTTATTCAAGGTTAAAGGTCATGAAAACAAGTCGAGATGGATAGGATGGCAAATTTAAAAGGGAAAAAGGTGAGTTAATCTCACTCAGTTTAAATTTAAATTTAAATGTTTAAATTTAAATAATTGTTTGGATGGATGAATTGAGTGATGTGATTTAGTATGATATTTTAGAATTGGTATATTATATTGTGCTAACATTTGTGGATGCAGGGAAACAGGTTGGAGGGATCCAACTGGACCCCTCACATTTATTTAAATTATTCCATATTCTCTGTTGTGATTATTTGATATCTTATGATGAGTTATATTGGTATATTGAATGTTATGGTTGATTGGATATTTGGGTATAATGAATTACCAAAATACATGAATTGGATTGTTGGAAAGAAATAAAAAGGGAGTAAATTTGTAAGTGAAATAATTATAGAAAGTTTGAATAAATTAAGAATGAATTGAAAAGAAATAGAAGTAATATGAAAATAATAATAAATAACTTCGAGTATGAAGAGAAATGGAATTCTGAATAAAACGAAATTGATGAATTGTAAACTTAAGTTATATCAATTAAAGAAATAAGAATTATTTTAAAATTCAAAGTTTAAATTTATTTAAAAGAATAAAGAAGTAATTGAGAAATCTAAAAATTGGAAATTTTAGTTAAAGTGTTTACAAATCATAATAAAAAAAAATGAGATCTGAAATTAATAGATTCTGAATTAAAAGGGAATAAATTGGGAATCAATTTGGAAAATTGATTTAAGTGATTGAGATTGGAAATTTCCCTCTGAAAACCAAGTACGTTTTCAAAGTAAATTTTTTAAATATAAATTAAAAGTTTAAGGTTGTTTTAAGAAGTATGTTTTGAAAAAAAATTAATTGTTTCTAAATGTTTAAATTCTAAAGTAAGTATTTTCTTTTAATCTATTATAGCAATAATTATTTTAAGAGTGACTTAGTATTTTATTTTTAAAAGTGAAATCTAGTTTTAAATTTTATTTAGTAACCTTATTTTCAAATATTCATATAGAATGTATTTTTAGCAAATCATTGAAGTAGTTTTAACTTAAATTTTATAAAGTATATTTCTAAGTAAAGTGTTTTTAATTATTTTAAAAATCTAGTCTGTGCTTGGTAATTTCAGAGGAGATAGAAAATATTTGGGAAAGTTGATTCTGAAAAGAAAGATGGTTTTGAAAACTGTTTTCAAAGGGTTGAAAATAGAAATATATCTTGTGAAGATATTTTTGGAGATTAATAAATAATTTGGAAATTATTTATTGGTTGATGGTTGTTTTGTGAATGTAATTGATAGTTAAATAACCGACTATCAATATTGGACAATGCGTTGATCGTTTTGAAGAGACCGGGATCGAGATTTATTTCTCGAAAACCACTTTGATCCGGTTTGTACGTTTTCGTGCGAAAAATGATTTTTGGATTTGAAGATGGAGCGGTGAAGTGCAAGGGCTAGTCGCTACTAATCCTGACGATATTTCCAAAATGGATGTAGTAGGAATAGTGCCTTCGGTTCCGTTCGTACCTGGGACGGACTTGTATGGACGAATGCTTGCGAAACATCGTCAGGTGGACATGGGCATTCTAAGTGAAAACGTTCTAAATGTAACGCTTAGCCTCAAGCCTCATCAAATGGGAATGACTGAAAATCAGGGGATATGCATTAAGGTTAGGTGGGTCATGCCCAAGCAGGACAAGATATTTCCCCTGTCTAGATGTCCCTTTTTATATATTTCGGCTTAGTGGGTGGTTGGTCGCGCCAACCACGGGGTTTATTTAGTTCGGGACTGTTCAGTAAGGAATGGTTCCGGCCTTGTGTTGCAGGGGATGAAGGGAGTAATCCTCGGTACGGTGATCTAGGCCCCGTACTGTGATAGGTGGTACCCCAGTGCGTAGTCATTAGTTGGAAATCCATTCTCCCTACGTGCCTTGTACGAGTTTTGTTTGTATTACCCACTCTGTGGCTAGTAGCTGGAATTTAATAGATGTAACAATTTTGGCTATTTTATAAGTATTTGTATATAGACCCTTTTATAATATCAGAGGATTTCTATAAAAATTGTTTTAGCTATCGTAAGGTAAAAACCCGACATGTTTATTTGTGGCGTGGTCTTACGAGATGCTTTTGTTTTCAAATGATTTTTGAAACTTTAATAATCAATTGGGTGTGATTTTCTCACGCTGGTAATCCAGACTGACTCGGGTGTTATTTAACTGTAATGCTCGGGTCAGATCGAGTATTATAGGATACAGGATATGATGCTGTGGAGCTCAGGAGACGAGCTGGATGACGATACGTATTCTCGTACTTGTATATATATATATTTCCGCTGTGTTGAGTTGTTGTGTACCCATTGTATGTTATTGATGTGAGCCGTGACTGATGTACTCTGATGATGTAATATATTTAAACTGATATATTTGATTTTGAGTAAAGATTATTAATTCTCTATTATATTTTATTCCGCTGCGATGGTAAGATTTTGATGTTGATTTTGTTTTCTCTTCTTCTACCTCTTCTTCTTAAACCCAAATGGTTCGTCTTTCTGTGCAACTTGAGTTGATTGTTGTCGAATAGTGTTGACTCAAGGGGTACGGATTTGCGGGCTGTTACACTTGGTATCAGAGCTTAGGTTGGAGATAACCTTGGCTCTGATGGGAATTACTCATTTCAAATAGAGTCCGTATTACTCTATAATGAGTTTGAGCGTATTAATAAATATGAGCGCGTATTTGTTAGTGAATATAAACTGTTTTAATATTGTGTTGATTGGTTTATTGAGTGGCATATGAACCTTCGTCGGCATAGTCTGTACAACTGTATTGAAGAGGTTTCTAAACTCTTGAATAGAACAATTGACACGATATTGTTTTAAATATGGGTGAATGAAATAATTTTACCCAAAAACATATTTTGATATAAAGAATAGTTTTTGACAACTATTTAGCTAATATATGGTTGCTTGGATGTTAGGAAGAATAATGTTAAAGCATTATCATTGATAAGTGAGAATTTGACTAGAAATGGAAATGTAACTAAAATTTAAGGAAATGAATTCATTATAAAATGAAATTTATAAATATGTATTATAAATGTAATTTATGCATTAAAATACAATTAAATAAGAATTTGTACAAATAAAGTGTACAAATGAATTATAGTTAAAATTTATCTAAGCAGGCTTTCGAAGTTTAAAATCCCGGAGATTTGGAAATGTTTATCGAATTGTTTTAATGATAAATGATGGCATTATTGTTTTGGAAGTAATTCTGAATGGAAATTTGTTTTAAAATGGATTTTGGAAGTGAAATAGCATTGAATTCACTTCAGTTACTGGAAAATAACTTCGGTGATGACTGCAGCATCATCGATGTTCATTTTCGAGTTTCTAAGTGATGGATTGCTACCAAAAATTGATTTGCTCAGAAAAGTTAGCTGTTTTTGAAAGTTTCGAAGGAAATTTGTTGGGAAATAAAACCAGGATTGGTTTAATTTTTGAGAAGTGTGATTTGAGATGTTGAAGATTTCAAAATGATTTGAAACCAAAGCCGGGAGTTTAAAAATCCTGATAAGATAAGTTGTAAGCTTATAAATGGAAATGATTTGTAAATCAGGAAGAAATTTTAAGCTTTGGATAATGGAATTTAAATTTACAAGGTGAAAAGTTAAAAATGAAATTAACTTGGATTGGGGAATAAAATTTAACTGGATTTAAGTAATTGAATTAGGCTGAAGATAATATTCAGTTGTATTCAAATTTAGTTGAAATCGAATTGAGGTAAATTAATCTGAGTTAAAATAAAATTGAATTGGAATAAGAATTCAATTGAGTTATTGGATGGAATGAATTGGAATAACTTATAAAAGAATTAGAAATCCATAGAAAAAAATATATGCTTGGTTATAAATATGCATAAGGCTTGAGTTAAAAATAAAAGAAGAATATATTCAAGCCTATAATGAATGGGATTGTGTAAATAATAAGTCGTGACTTATAAAATTTGAAAAGTGGGATAGAAAACCCAAAGTAAATATTTTTGATGAATTGGAAAAGAAAGAAAAAGTAGCTAAACTTGAATTATAAACTAAATTGAACTAAGAAAATTTAATGGAGAGATATTTGGAATTAAAATTCAAGTGTTGGATTGTAAATAAGGAAAGAACTAATTGTTAATAAATTAGTTAATGAAATGCGTAAATGGTTTTTGATTCAAGATGATAAATTGAATTGTGAGTTTATGATGAAGTTTGGAAATAAAACTCGAGTCATAAATTGAATTTGACTTAAAAAGGTTGGTCAAGAAAATGTAATTGAACTGTGAGTTCATAAATTAGGTGGTAATTTGAGAATGGATAGTGGATTCAGAACTTGAGTTTTAAAATTAAAATTTAATGTGAAATGTTAACAAATTAAATATAATTGGAAATGTATTGAATAAAAATGAAATTGGATTAAATAGTTGTGGTTTGGATTGCAAATGAAGTCCAAATAAGTGGAAGTAAATTTGATATGGCCTTGTAATAAATTAAACGAGTCAAATCTGAAAGCTAAATTTTAAAATGAGATTTAACTGGGATAGAATTAAGTTGTATGGAAGAGAAAAATATTTATTCGTGAAATGAAACTGAGCTTAAGTATAAAATCTGAATAAATCGATATAAATTGACTTAAGTTGAATATAAAGGGAATAGTTGAATTGAATTCAACTTAAAACCAGGTTTAATGATATTGGATTGAATTTGAATCAAGTAAAAATGAATTTGGATCGAAATAGAATTTGGTGGGTTGTGAATAAAATTTAAGAAAATGAAAATTCAAAATGGATTGAGGGGATAAACTAATTGTATTGAATAAATGAATGGATGGGATAAATAAGAATCAAATGAAGTGTTGGTTTAAATAAGTTGAGAAATGGTTATTAAATGAAATAGCTTGGATTGTTTTTGAGCTAAATAAAATAGTTTGGAATAAACAAATATGGAATGAAATATAAATAAATGGATTGTAAATGAAATTTAGATGGAATGTGTCGAGCTAAATAAATGATTGTGAATGGATTAAAATAAGAAGGGAAATTTTAGTGGCAATCAAGATGAACCTAGGTTGTAAATGGTTTTGAATGAACTAGTTTGGTTAATAAAATGAAATGCAAGTGAATGTATTCAAATTTGATATGCAATGAAATGAGAATATATAGATTGAGAATAAATTTGAAAATGAAATAGAATTATGTATAAATTGAGTTGGAGTCAATTTAAATTGGTTATAAACATAAATACTTATTTATTCACATAAATCTTGTCGAATTGCATAGAATAAATTGTTTTTGGATGTAAATGGAAGTAGTTAAAATTCTATGAATGAATGGAAGTAAAATAAATTGATTTTGAAAGCAATTGAATAAAATATGAGTTCAGTTTGCTTAAGAATAAATAAAATGTAAACGATTGAGTTTTAAACCATTCAAACTGATGAGATTGTATATGAATGGATTGAAAACCCTTTGAATTGAGTGAAAATGGTTTGTAAGTTAATTGAAACAGTTGAATTGGTATGAAAACTATACGAATTGCTTACGGAAAAATGTTTGGTGTGAATTTCTTTTAGAATTCATATGTTTTAACTATTGTAAATAAGTAAAATGTAGTTAAACTTCATTTATATCGTACTTACATGTTTAAATTGAGTAAGTACAGGTACCTGGAAGCTGTGTGGCTGGATTTGGTTGGGCTGTTTGTTAAAAATAATAAGCTGCTTGCTTAAAATGCTAAATAAGGTACGCCTACGCAGTAAAAATAGGAAAAATGAACTGTTTTTGGTTTTTACGACCGTGTGGGTCGATGTATATATATTATATCTTTTGTCAAATTGCAAAAGCTCCTCCGTACAGAGGAGACTCTGCCAAAATTTTTCAGAAATTTTGGGAGTTAGAAAATTTTAGAAAAACTTTGGATAATTGTGTTAACGACTAGCGAATTCAAATTAGAAACTAAACTGAATTAGTAAGTGAAACTAATTAAAATAATGACATAACTTAGTTATAAATGAAAAACAAGATTTATATATTTAGAGTTAAAGATAAATTGGATTCATATGGAAATGAAAGAATCGATTTGAATAGAAATAGATATAAACTAAAGTCGAAGTAAAATAAATATAAGAAGCACATAAAATACTTATACTAACTTAAGTATGAAATGGTGCATTCTTAATTGGAAATGGAATATCACAAATACATTCTAAGTTAATATTTGGATTAATAAATATTGACATTGGTAAGAAAGTTGATATAATGTTTTGGGAATATTGTGTTTGGATATTAGTACTAAACAGGATATGCAGGTATTATAAAAGGGAAAAGAAAATTGGTTTCTGATTTCAAGAAGATAAATTTGAAATGCTCGACAAAAAGGTATGTATTTAAATTTGGTATGAAATTTGATTGGGACTTGGATTTGGATTGAGCCACTTGGTTTTTTTTGTTGGATTTGGGAGGCCGTAGAGCCATTTTGTAGTTGTACCGAGCTAGCCGTGCAAAGGAGACGCTGGCAAAAATTTTCGGAAAATTAGAGAGTTAGAAAAATTTTGAGAAATTTTGATAATTCAAAACTGGTTTTAAGAATAAAACTTGGATAGTTGGGCAGATAGGAATGTTTACAAATTAGGAAAATGTTTGGAAAGTTAATAAGGGTAATGATGGGCTTTTGTAAAGGATAGTGGTTGGATGTCAAATTGTTTGGTTTCGAGGATAAGTAAACGAGTATTGGACCGTTCTTCCTAATTAGTAATTTCGGGGACGAAATTCTTTTAAGGGGGGAGGAATGGGACGACCCGTAATTTTCGAGCACTTAAATTCGGAATATTTAATTGATTTTAAATATCAATAAAGTAATTTTAACTTGAATTACGAATATCACCAATTATTTGATAATTAAATTATTGAATTAAATAAGTTGAAGTTGGTTCAAATGTTGAATCTGGAGTTTTAAGCCTATTAAAAATAATTTGAAGGCTCGCAAAATTTATATAAATAGTGCTGAGGATAATAGAAGTGTAAAAATTGTATCTAACACTGAATAGTTCAGTTTTGAAATTTAATATCGTTTAAATTGAATTTAAAAATAGCCTTCCGAGGCACAGTCTCGGAATTCGACGAGACCAGTTTCATTGGGTCCGTAATATGGAATTATTACCGGGTTTCAAATTTCGTAGCAATTGGAGTTGTTGTGTGAGCACACGATATATAAACGCGCTCAAATTTAATTGATATTAATCGAAATAAAATATACTTATAAAAGAAAACTCAAATCTAAAGTCCAATCTTCCTCTACAGTCAAATCTTTTTCTATACGCTTCCTTTCCCTTTTATTTCTAAGCCGAGCCTTCCTCAAGAATTCACGTATCAATCTTTTTACCTTCCCCTTTCTTCCTTTTAAATCCAACCCAGTTAAACGAGAAAAAAAAAACAAGACTAATGGCGGAACTGAACAAAGGGGGGATCGCGACTTCCCTTTTCCCCTAATCGTTCGTTTGAAAAACAAAATCGAGATCTCGAATTAAATCTCGAGTTGTCCTCCTTAATGGCCGAAGCACCCAGTTTTCCCTCTCATCCTCTTTATTTCATCTCTGTTCGAATCGAGTCACTCGCGAGTTCAGGCGCCAGGAAGCCCTATCCACGGCGAGCTCGAGCACTGCGGCGGCATCGCAAGTCGAGGGGATCGAAGAGGAAACTTTGTGGGTGGAGTGCGATAAGGATGGATCGTGCTGCTGCATGGGTGGAGGTACGAGCTGCAGTAGTGGTCGCACGCGACATTTGGGTTCATGTAGGAGCGTGGGAATGGTGTAGTGCTCGGTGGCCAAGGTCGAAATTGTTATGGCAGAATTTTGGTGGTTGCTGTTCCCTTTTGCCTGGAACGTTTGAGATAGGTATTTAAATTCTACCCTTAATTTAATACAACATATATAGAAATACAGATAAGTCACAGTGAATATTTAGCAGTTTTGTTTTTAATTTAGTTTGAATTAAGGTGTACAGTTTATTTTATCGATTAGTTTAAATATGTATATACATATATAAACAGTGTATATACTTATAAGGATGTTAATATGTTTGAGAAATCTATAAAAATAAAAATAAAACAATATTGATTTTGATTTAAACATATATATAAATTAGTAAGGCGATTAGTTGTTCTATTAACATATTTAATTTATTTTAGTTTCTAAAACTAAATTATTAAACGAGATTTAGTTTAAATGAAATTATTTGTTAATTAAATTAAAGTTAGCGAACGGAAATTATTGGTTCGATTTATTCAGATATTAACAAAATAAATCCAATGTTTATTCAAGGTTAAAGGTCATGAAAACAAGTCGAGATGGATAGGATGGCAAATTTAAAAGGGAAAAAGGTGAGTTAATCTCACTCAGTTTAAATTTAAATTTAAATGTTTAAATTTAAATAATTGTTTGGATGGATGAATTGAGTGATGTGATTTAGTATGATATTTTAGAATTGGTATATTATATTATGCTAACATTTGTGGATGCAGGGAAACAGGTTGGAGGGATCCAACTGGACCCCTCACATTTATTTAAATTATTCCATATTCTCTGTTGTGATTATTTGATATCTTATGATGAGTTATATTGGTATATTGAATGTTATGGTTGATTGGATATTTGGGTATAATGAATTACCAAAATATATGAATTGGATTGTTGGAAAGAAATAAAAAGGGAGTAAATTTGTAAGTGAAATAATTATAGAAAGTTTGAATAAATTAAGAATGAATTGAAAAGAAATAGAAGTAATATGAAAATAATAATAAATAACTTCGAGTATGAAGAGAAATGGAATTCTGAATAAAATGAAATTGATGAATTGTAAACTTAAGTTGTATCAATTAAAGAAATAAGAATTATTTTAAAATTCAAAGTTTAAATTTATTTAAAAGAATAAAGAAGTAATTGAGAAATCTAAAAATTGGAAATTTTAGTTAAAGTGTTTTTAAATCATAATAAAAAAAAATGAGATCTGAAATTAATAGATTCTGAATTAAAAGGGAATAAATTGGGAATCAATTTGGAAAATTGATTTAAGTGATTGAGATTGGAAATTTCCCTCTGAAAACCAAGTACGTTTTCAAAGTAAATTTTTTAAATATAAATTAAAAGTTTAAGGTTGTTTTAAGAAGTATGTTTTGAAAAAAAATTAATTGTTTCTAAATGTTTAAATTCTAAAGTAAGTATTTTCTTTTAATCTATTATAGCAATAATTATTTTAAGAGTGACTTAGTATTTTATTTTTAAAAGTGAAATCTAGTTTTAAATTTTATTTAGTAACCTTATTTTCAAATATTCATATAGAATGTATTTTTAACAAATCATTGAAGTAGTTTTAACTTAAATTTTATAAAGTATATTTCTAAGTAATGTGTTTTTAATTATTTTAAAAATCTATTCTGTGCTTGGTAATTTCAGAGGAGATAAAAAATATTTGGAAAAGTTGATTCCGAAAAGAAAGATGGTTTTGAAAACTGTTTTCAAAGGGTTGAAAATAGAAATATATCTTGTGAAGATATTTTTGGAGATTAATAAATAATTTGGAAATTATTTATTGGTTGATGGTTGTTTTGTGAATATAATTGATAGTTAAATAACCGACTATCAATATTGGACAATGCGTTGATCGTTTCGAAGAGACCGGGATCAAGATTTATTTCTCGAAAACCACTTCGATCCGGTTTGTACGTTTTCGTGCGAAAAATGATTTTTGGATTCGAAGATGGAGCGGTGAAGTGCAAGGGCTAGTCGCTACTAATCCTGAGGATATTTCCAAAATGGATGTAGTAAGAATAGTGCCTTCGGTTCCGTTCGAACCCAGGATGGACTTGTATGGACGAATGCTTGCGAAACATCGTCAGGTGGACGATGGGCTTTCTAAGTGAAAACGTTCTAAAGATAACGCTTAGCCTCAAGCCTCATCAAATGGCAATGACTGAAAATCAGGGGATATGCAGCAAGGTTAGGTGGGTCATGCCCAAGCAGGACAAGATATTGCCCCTGTCTAGATGGCCCTTTTTATATATTTCGGCTTAGTGGGTGGTTGGTCGCGCCAACCACAGGGTTTATCTTGTTCGGGACTGTTCAGTAAGGAATGGTTCCGGCCTTGTGTTGCAGGGGATGAAGGGAGTAATCCTCGGTATGGTGATCTAGGCCCCGTACTGTGATAGGTGGTACCCCAGTGCCTAGTCATTAGTTGGAAATCCATTCTCCCTACGTGCCTTGTACGATTTTTGTTTGTATTACCCACTCTGTGGCTAGTAGCTGGAATTTAATAGATGTAACAATTTCGGCTATTTTATAAGTATTTGTAAATAGACCCTATTATAATATCAGAGGATTTCTATAAAAATTGTTTTAGCAATCGTAAGGTAAAATCCCGACATGTTTATTTGTGGCGTGGTCTTACGAGATGCTTTTGTTTTCAAAGGATTTTTGAAACTTTAATAATCAATTGGGTGTGATTTTCTCACGCTGGTAATCCAGACTGAATCGGGTGTTATTTAACTGTAATGCTCGGGTCAGACCGAGTATTATAGGATACAAGATATGATGCTGTGGAGCTCAGGAGACGAGCTGGATGACGATACGTATTCTCGTACTTGTATATATATATATTTCCGCTGTGTTGAGTTGTTGTGTACCCATTGTATGTTATTGATGTGAGCCGTGACTGATGTACTCTGATGATGTAATATATGTAAACTGATATATTTGATTTTGAGTAAAGATTATTAATTCTCTATTATATTTTATCCCGCTGCGATGGTTAGATTCTGATGTTGATTTTGTCTTCTCTTCTTCTACCTCTTCTTCTTAAACCGAAATGGTTCGTATTTTTGTGCAACTTGAGTTGATTGTTGTAGAATAGTGTTGACTCAAGGGGTACGGATTTGCTAGCTGTTACACCCAATCCAAACTGTTCGAAACCACCATCACCAGAAACAGACCCTCCACGGCAATCCAAGCCTCGAAAAAACCCACCATCTTCACCGTAGCTATGCCACAACCCCCAGAATCTGCGGCACAAATGCGATCAACTTTGATAGCTCCACGTTGACGTAAAACCCAACGAACAACGACGACAAAAACAAGGTATAAAACCCTACTTTGAACAATTCTGGCCAACACACCCCAAAATAAAATTCCAGGACAATTTTCCTACAATCATCGACACTCACTCGATCATCATGCTCATCGTCGAAGTCCAACTCGCCGTCGTTCGCCACTATTTGACCAAAATGCCAAAAACAGTTAAACTCGGGCATCTCACAGATTCCCCAATTAAAAATTATGATACAAGCATTTAAAATCATAATTTCCCAATTGTAATTCAATTATAAAATCAAAACTTAAGTTTGAATTCAAAAAATTTTGACCCAATTTAAATTTCACTGTAAATTCAAAGATTTAGAACCAATTTTTCATTTTTAAAACTTGTAATTATTTGTAGAAGAAGGTTTATGTGATATCAAACATCTTTCATTCACAAACCATAAGCAAATTCAAATTCAAAATTTAGTTATTGAATTAATTGTGACAACTGAAACTGTCAGTATCAAATAGTGCTTAAGTTTTAACTATACAGACAACAAAATTACAAGAAGATAACATGCATCAAATTTATTCAAATATTTCAAAAATCATCATGATCTTCATTCATCAGAAAAAGTTGGAATCAAGTTTAAAACTGTTTTTTTAAAGATTTCATTTACTCACCTTTTTATTGCAGAAGATTAGAAATGTTTCCAGGCTCTGAAATTTTAAATCTACATGTTCTTGAATTGTGTGATGAAGTTTACATCCTGTTGCTTGATTGTATTTGAAATCTTGCCTCTGATTGTACTTGAAGATTTGAATTTCCAGATTTTACAGTTTAATGCCATTCTTGATTTTTTTTTGATTTCCCGTTCTTCTCTTTTTTCTTCAGATTTTTGATTTGTATTATGTTGAAGAGAAGAAAGAATTTTAGCTGAAAGTTTAAAAGTAATTTTCTTCTTCTTATTATTTTACAATTTAATTTTTAAATTAAAATATCAAGAGGAATGACATTTGTCCCTTGTATGATTTAATTTTCTTACGCCTAAACCTATATGTTTACAAGTGTCATTAACAAATATTAATATACTAACAAGTGGTTTTTAATGTTTTATAAATACTTACAAAAGTTATTTTCTAATGTTTCATTAATGGTTTTAAATGTTATTTTCTTTTTAATAATTTATTTAAGTTATATACATGTATTTATGTAATATTTATATAATTATAAAATGTGTATACTTATCTCTTTAATAAATATTCATGTGAATTCAAATAACTTATATTTTGATCAAATCATATAACATATGTTTATAAATTTGAGAAATTGAGTTTAACTCCTTATATAAAAATTTTAAAACAATTTATCTTATGTTAAAATTAGAATGAAAGAATATTAAAAATAATTGAAAGTGAAATTCAAATTTTATTTTTATTTAAAACAAAAGCTAAAATATATGTTTAAAATAAATAAGAAATTATTCTTGTTATTTAAATCTCAAATAACATTTTCAAAAGTGCTAAGACAAATTAAAATTTCCAAATTACAAATTTATATATATTAAAGTTTGGAAACATTTATTAAATTCAAATCAATATTTCCCTATTTCTAATATATACAAATATATATATTTATATATATATATTTCAAATGGAAAACCATCTTAACATTAGATTGATAATTACTGTATTGTATATTGAAACACAATTTCAAACCATAATATATACATTCATATATATTACAATTTGAATATAAAGCGTTATTACATTAAACACTTCCTATTTACAAGATATATCAATATATATTATGAATAGAAATATTTTGATTAGCTTTTGAAAAATAAAACTTACCAATTTTTAAATTGCTAAAATAAATATTTCCAAATTAAAATATTATAAATTTTCAAAAGAATTAAACTTGCCAAATTTTATATTGTTAAGAAAAATGTTAATAGATATTATCAAATTATATTATCAACCTTTAAAAGAATTTTAACTTGTCAATTTATAATATAAAATGATCAAATTAATTTAATTATTATCAAAGATTATTAAATTGATATTGCTCAAAATTCCGGGTCGTCACAATAATCGCGCTGCTTTTCGTTTCGTAAAATTCTATTTTATACTTTTAAAATTTGATAAAATTCAGCGTTTTACACGCAATTATTTTTTGTATTTTAATTTTCTATTTTCTATGTTCATTTATTTATTTTATTTTGTTTAGACTTTGATTTTTTATTGGGTTTTACTAGTTTAATTTTGAAAATGGGCCTAGGAAATTCAAGGGACTTTGGTTTCGTTTTCTTTAATTTATGACTTTTCCTTTTCCAGCCTCTTCATTTTCTAGCTGTTTACTCCACTAACCCTAGCCGCCACTTCTCTTTGTAATTCACATACAAAAGTTTCTCATTCCATCTCAATTTCATTTGCATTCCTGATACAAAAATATACAGTAAGTTTCTCATGGCTTCTCTCCTTCTCCTTTTTTTTTCTTTCTCCTTTTTCTTTTATTTCCATGCTATGCTCGGCCATGCCTCCTAGCTGACCACATCTCCTCCTCATCCACCACCTAAGACCGGCCTCCACCATCACCACATCATTCCCATGCTATGCCGTGACCACCTAGACCCAATCCCATAACCAAACTTGATTGCAAACCCTAGTCGAGCCCATCACTTCATCCAATCCCTATTCACTAGCCTTGGCCACCACTTTTGCCACCACCTTTGCATTGCTTGGCCGTGACCACACCCACTCCTAGCCATGACCAGACCTGATCCAATCCCATGAACCCAGGCCGAGCCATGCTAACCAATGGCTGAGCCAAACTGCATAGGGCCGAACCAATAACCCATGTTGCCTTGCCTATTTGCCTTCCCACTTGAATTTTGGTTGCCTCCCTTCATATTCCAAGCCAAGCCGAGCATATATGTCTTTGATCTAGTTATGGCCGAGCGATGTTGATGGTGATCTAACCTATTTGAAAGTGGCCGAGCCACTTGTATTGGTTAAGCTAATATTTGTTTCTATTTGATCTAGATTTGTTCATTGTTTTGGTTTATATTCTTTTGTATAACATAGTTGTTTGTGTATGATGTATTTTATTTGTTTGCAAGATGTGAATCTTGGCTCTCCATCCATTCGAATCTATGTCGTGCTTTGTCGTGCTTTTCCGTGCTTTCCAAAGTTTATTCCGGTGTCTTGAATTGTTAACTCCAACTTTAGAAGGTGAGTTTGTCACTCTCGACATTCGTACTTATATAATTGTGAAACAATGGCATGTGAATTGTAGTTAATGATATGATAGTAATTTATATATGCCTGTAATATGATATTTCATGATGTTATAACCTGAAATTTATTTGTTACATCACTGATATGATATGCATTATTATACTGTTTATTTTATTTACTGTTTCTCACACTACAAGTTCCCTGTAGAAAAGAATCACTATGGGTTGAAATGATACATACCGAACGGACTTTAGAATAGGAAAAATTGTTATGAGTTGAAATGATAGGCTCAAGCGATTTTTATTTATTTTATTTGACTTGGGATTGCGGGTTTGAAATGATAGAACCCGGTTTTTTATTTAAAATTACGGATTGAAGTGATACATATCCGTATCACTTGACCTAGATTAGAAATGATACATACCGAAACGGACTTTAGAATAGGAAAAATTGTTATGAGTTGAAATGATAGGCTCAAGCGATTTTTATTTATTTTATTTGACTTGGGATTGCGGGTTTGAAATGATAGAACCCGGTTTTTTATTTAAAATTACGGATTGAAGTGATACATATCCGTATCACTTGACCTAGATTAGAAAATTATATATAGACCCGTGGTTAATTTTGAATATTTTCTGAAAATTACTAAGTATTTTTGAAATTTAAAATATGAAATTTTAACTTAAATTGGATTTAAATGATTTAAATAAATGTTATATTGATTTTCTATAAGTTAAAAATGTATAAGTAAATAAATGGGTTAAAATGTAATTTAAAATATGACTTAACTTGATGATTGAAAATTTAGTTTCAAATGGAAATTCTAAGCTTAGCTTGGCAATAAGAATATTTTATTTATGAAATGAGTAATTTAAAATAAAGTATTAAGTTTTTTGTTAAGTTAAAAAGTTAAGAAAATAGTGTACTTTTGACTTAATAAATGAATTATAGTTTAATTTGGATAATTTATTTATGAAAGTTGAATTTATATAATCATAAGTTAAATGATATCCAAATAAATAATTCTGAAACATGAGGTATGTTTTATAAGTTTAAAATCGTAAAAGATTGAGATTTTAATGTTTTTGAAATGTTATAATAAATCTGGAATTTGTGTTGGAAGCATTTCCAAAATGTTGTGTTTTTAAGGTAGCATTTGCTAAGTGCTACTATTTCTAAAATATAATTATGTTCTGAAATACTAATTTTATCTACTGTAGCACTTTATAAGTGCCGTTGTTTCTGAAATTGAACTGTTTTTGAAATACTAATATATCTGCTGCAACATTTTATAAGTGTCGCTGTGTCTGAAATTGAACTGTTTTTTAAAATACTAATATATCTACCATAACATTGTATAAGTGCTGCTGTTTCTGAAATTGAACTGTACTAATGTATCAACTGTAATACTTTGTAAGTGCTGTTGTTTCTGAAAAATATAATGTTTTGAAATTGTGGTAATTGAACGAATGAACTTAGAATATGCTACAATTCTGGAAGTTGAATACTTGATTTGAAAGGATAACGACTTCATATTTAAATGGTTTTAGTGAATTGTTTTGATGTGGAATATAAACCATTTTTGAAATTTATAACCACGGGTTATAATAACTGTTGGTTGTTAAAGAGACTAGGATCGGATATGGACATACTCTCTGTCTATCGAAAACCACTTTAACAACCGTGTATGTGGTGGGGATTCCAGAATAAAGTAGGATGGTGGTGACGTTCTGTTTAGGTATGTACGCGGACCCGACTCCCATGAGTTGGCGTAAGGTGGCTAAAACAGGAGCGATTCTCGAGCCAATGAGGTAGCTCCTCTGATTGGACACACTTCTTCATATGCCATTCTATTACTTTGTGATTAATATGGTGTGCACCTTTGATTTTTAGGAGTGTGGATCGAGGTGGCCGGTAGTTGCAGCTATGCGTTACCGCCATCCCGGATGCATAATTTGTATATCTACTCTGACATTGCCTCGTTGTGCCGTGTCACCTACCCTAGCGCGCCTTGTACGAGTTTGATTTGTGTCGTACCTATGGAGTATTTGTGGTAGCCTCTCGATCTGGAGGTACGACGGTACTGTATAGACTATAGCACTATAAAATGTGTTAAGGGGGATATTGGGTAACTCCTTAACGCTATTTTTAAGCATATTATACTTACTTTAGACATTATTATAATAGCGTATATTACTACATAGTAAATAGTTTAACGGATCCTTAAAGGATGGACGGTCCCAAGCATCCTTTAAGTTACTTGTGCAGTTTTATTACAGTTAACTTGAATTGGTTTGCATTGTATAAGTATGTATGTCCCGACTCGAGTGTTTTGTGTTTTGCTTTATGCCCGGGTCAGCCTGAGTATCAAATTTGGATTCCACCTTATGGAGCTAGAGGATTCGCTGGAGTTTATCCATCTATCTAGTTGTCATCTATTTTTTTTCAGTACTTCTATTCAACTTATGTATTAGTGGACATTTATATATTGGGATTTCTGTTGTATTTACTTTTTAGACTATATTACTTTGTAGTTGTTTTGCAACTCTATGTTGTAGTAGCTTCATGAACTACTATGCTTATTTTATTTCCGCTGCGAGTTATTCTGATTTATCTATGTCTATGATTCTGTGATTGGTTTTATTTGCTCCAAATTATATTACAATCTATTGTTTTGAATTATTCAAGTTAGACTCCGATGGATATGGCCATTAGATATGAGAATCCTACTTCTAAGGATCCTCCAGCTGCTCGTTCTGCCTTATCCCAGTCTTTTTCTGGTAATCTTAAGAGGAGAAAGCCCAACTTTCATCATCCGAAGAAAAATTGGAATAGGACTCTAGGTTTAGCATCTTCTTCGTCTTAGAGGCAGTCTGTCGACCTATCTTCCATTACTTGCTTCAGGTGTAATCAGAAGGGAAACTATGCTAATAGTTATCCTACTTTAGTTAGTGCTGCTATTCCTCCTCCAGCTCAGCTGAATAGGCATGATCTCTGTCATATTTGTCTTCAGCCTGGCCACTTTATGAAGGATTGTCCCACCCACAGAAGGGTAAGCCTTCTGGCATCTTTTCTTTTACCTCTGCTTCTTCACCAGCTCCACCACCTACACATGTTCCTACTCCTGCTCCTAGTGATTCATAAGGTACTCTTCAGGGCATTTTGACTTTGTTTAAATCTCCTGGTCGTGTTTTATTTGATACTGGAGCTTCCCATAGTTTTATTTCGTTGGATCTTTGTAATAAATTCGAGCATCGTCTTTTGCCCGAGTTTGCTTCTGAACCTTTATGTGTTAAAAATCCTATTGGTGGTCCTGCACACCTTAGTAGGGTTTGTAATCGAGTGAAACTCCTTTATTTTGATCATCGTTTCAGTGGTGATTTCTATGTTCTGGGTTTCGATGCTTTTGATCTATTGCTTGGAGGTGATTGGCTGAAGAGGCATGATGCCGTTATCTCTTGTAAAACCCGGACTGTTTCTCATGTTGATGATCTTCAAAATTCTTTGGTGATTCAGTGTAGTTTTCCCCAGGATTTTGCTGGCGGCTTTATTTATTCTTGATTCTTCTTCTGGTGATCTTGACTCGACTCATGTGGTCAAACTCTATCCCGATGTATTTGGGGAGGTCACTTCTTTACCTCCTAAGCGGGAAATTGATTTCCATATTGATCTTGTTCCTGGAGCACGACTATAGTTCTTCTTCCTAGAAGAATGGCACCCCGCGAGAAGGTTGAGTTAGGGAAGCAAATTGAGGACTTGTTCTCCTAGGGTCTGATCTGACCTAGCCATTCAGAATGGGAAGCAGCAGCGGTTTTCGTCACCAAGTCTGATGGTTCTTTGTGGATGTGTGCTGATTATAGGGAGCTGAACAATCTCACTATGAGGATAAGATATCCTATACCTCACATCAATGATATGTTTGATCAGCTCCATGGAGCTACTGTTTTCTCTCAGCTTGATCTTGCCATAGGTTTTCACCAGCTCAGAGTTGCTGAGGAAAGTATTTCCAAGACTGCTTTCCGTACTAAGAATGATTTCTTTGAATGGTTAGTTATGCCTTTCAGTTTGACTAATTCTCCTGCTTTCTTTGTTGATTTGATGAATCGTGTTTTTCGTCATGTGCTTAATAAGTTTGTTCTAGTATTTATTGATGATATCCTTGTCTTCTCCAAGACAAGGGAAAAGCATAAGTCACATTTGAAATTTGTTCTGGGGACTCTTAGAAATCATCAGTTGAAGGCTAAATTCTCGAAATGCCATTTCTGGAGGGATGAAGTCCGATTTCTTGGGCATATTGTTTCTAGTAATGGAGTTTCTATTGATCCAGTCAAGATCGCTGCGATCAATGTAAGTCTTTCTTTTTCTCTTTCTGAATTTGATCATTCTATCTTTTCTATGGTCCTTATTTCTTCCTATTCTGTTATAGGATTGGGAAACTCCTAGGACTCTATTTGATATTCGCAATTTTCTAGGCCTTGCCGGTTATTATCGGAGATTCATTGAGAATTTTGCTTGGATTTCTGCACCTCTCATTGCTTTGACTAGGAAGAATGATAAATTTATATGGAGTGATAAGTGTGACGCTGCATTCAATGAGTTGAAGCGTAAGCTTACTTCCGCATCGGTGCTTACCGTTCCGGCATACACTAATGCTAGTCGTGAGGGTTTGGGAGCTGTTCTAATGCAAGAAGGGGAGGTGATTGCATATGCTAGTCGCCAGTTGAAGACCCATGAGGCCAATTATGCAGCTCATGATTTGGAATTCCTTGCTGTAGTCTTTGCCTTAAAGCTTTGGAGGCATCATCTTTTGGGTGCTAAGTTTGAGCTCTTTACTGATCATCAGTCTTTCAAGTATATCTTCACCCAAAAGGATTTGAATCAGCGGCAAGTTAGGTGACTTGAGTTTCTTGCTTCTTATGATCCTGACATAAGCTATACCCTTGGAAAACTAATGATGTGGCTGATGCTTTGAGTCGGAAGAAAGCCATGTTGTGTCAGCTTGTTGTTTCTTCTTATCCTCTTTTGGAGCGTATCATTGACAAGCCGGATGAGGATGAGATGCTTAGGTGTATGAAGAAGAGTGTTCATAGTAGAGTTGGCGGTAGTAATCCTGATGGAAGTCAAGCTCAGATCGATGATAGAGGGATTTTGAGGATTAATAATCGAATTTGTGTCCCAAATGTTGATGGATTGAGGCAAGAGTTAGTTCGGGAAAATCACCGATCTAGACTTTCTATTCATCCTGGTGTGACGAAGATGTATCAGGACATGAAGAAGCTTTATTGGTGGAGAGGTATGAGGCGAGATATCTTTATCTTTGTCCGTAAATGTGCAACTTTTCAGCATGTCAAGGAAGATCATTAGAAGAGCCCTGGTTTCTTGCAACCCCTTAAGGTTCCCAATTGGAAATGGGAACAGGCTTCTATGGATTTTATTGATGGATTGTCGAGGTCAAGAAGGGGTAATGAGAGTATTTTGGTTATTGTGGATAGATTGACCAAATCAGCTCATTTCATTCCAGTCCAATCTACCCGTTCTGTTTTGAATTATTCAAGTCAGACGTGTGGTTTTATTGTCGATTTGAATGGTCAAAAATAGTGGGTCGCTACATTTGGTACCAGAGCTTTGTTTTTAGATAAACCTTAGCCTGCGGAGCAAAACTCATTATGATAGGGTAGAAATACCCTAGAATGAGTGAAATCAATCTTGGAATCCTTTCTTTGTGAGAGAGCATATTTTAAAGTATAAAATGATTTTTAAATGATTTTCAAAGAGTATTTTGATATAAAAACTTTTCTTGTTTTCAAATCAAATTTTCTTAACATCTTCCCTTTCCTTATCCATCTTGTTAGTTATTTCTGTGTTTAGGAATTTTTTTCAAGTTAAATCTTATCTTATCCTATCTAATCTTATCTTTGTTTTGCAATCACCTCTGTCCTAAAATTCATTCTTGATTTTTAGGATGAGTCGTAGGAATGCTAGAGGTAGGGGATGTGGTGTTGCCCAAGCTCCTCAGCCTGCTGCACCAGTTAGGTTCTCTAAACTCCGTAAGGAATACACTAAGCTTGGTGGCACCTAGTTTACCGAATCTGAGAGCATTATTGAGGCTCAGTAGTGGTTGAAGGATTTAGAGAGGATTTTCTTCGGTCCTGAGATCACTAATGCCCAACAGCGTCAGTTGGCAGCTTGGCAGTTGAAGGAAGCAGCCTTGGATTGGTGGGAGTTTGTCACAGCTCACACTGCCGAGGCTGACATTTCTTGGGAGTAGTTTAGGTATCATCTTCTGTTTGTTTTGAATTTGGTTCAGTTTTCTCTTTTTGAAATCTGTCTTATGTTCCTTTATCGTGCTTTAGGGATGCTTTTGTTGTGAAGTGGATGCCCGAGGCAGGGAAGTCTCAGCTGTATCGGGAATTCATGGTTCTCAAATAGGGTGATATGTCTTTTGCTGAGTATGAGAGGAAGTTCAATGAACTTTCTAAGTTTTGCCCTAATCTGATTGACACTCCTCTCAAGAAGAATGAGAAATTTGTTGCTGGTGCTCGTCCAGAGTATTATGATCGTCTCATCGCTCATATGCATAGCCCTTTCACCACTCTGATGGATATGGCTATTAGATATGAGAATCATACTTCTAAGGATCCTCCAGCTGCTCGTTCTGCTTCATCCCAGTCTTTTTCTGGTAATCCTAAGAAGAGAAAGCCCAACTTTCATCATCAGAAGAAGAATTGGAACAAGAATCCAGGTTTGGGATATTCTCCGTCTTAGAGGCATTCTGTCAACCTATCTTCCAATACTTGCTTTAGGTGTAATTAGAAGGGACACTATGCTAATAGTTGTCCTACTTTAGTTGGTGTTGCTATTCCTCCTCCAGCTCAGCTGAACAGACATGATCTCCATCAGATTTGTCTTCAGCCTGGCCACTTTAGGAAGGATTGTCCTACCCAGCAGAAGGGCCAGCCTTCTGGTATCTTTGTTGTTACCTCTGCTTCTCCACCAGGTCCACCACCTGCACCTGTTCCTGCTCCTCATCCTAGTTATTCATAAGGTGCTCTTCAGGGCACCTTTACTTTGTTTAAATCTCCTGTTCATGTTTTATTTGATACTGGAGCTTCCCATATTTTTATTTTTATGGATCTTTGTAATAAATTTGAGCATCGTCTTTTTCTCGAGTTTCTTCTGAACCTTTGTGTGTTAAAAATCCTATTGGTGGTCCTACAAATCTTAGTAGGGTTTGTAAACAAGTGAAACTCCTATATTTTGATCACCGTTTCAGTGGTGATTTCTATGTTCTGGGTTTCGATGCTTTTGATCTATTGCTTGGAGGTGATTGGCTGTAGAGGCATGATGCCGTTATCTCTTGTAAAACCCGAACTGTTTCTCTCGTTGATGATCTTGGAAATTCTTTGGCGATTCAGTGTAGTTTGCCGCAGGATTTTGCTGCGAGCTTTATTTATTTTCTTGATTCTTCTCCTGGTGATCTTGACTCAACTCATGTGGTCAAACTCTATCCCGATGTATTTGGAGCGGTCACTTCTTTACCTCCTAAGCGGGAAATTGATTTCTGTATCGATCTTGTTCCTGGAGCTTGAACTGTAGTTCTTCCTCCTAGAAGAATGGCACCCCGCGAAAAGGTTGAGTTAGGGAAAAAATGGAGGACTTGTTCTCCAAGGGTCTGATCTGACCTAGCCATTCAAAATGGGGAGCAGCAGTGGTTTTCATCACCAAGTCTGATGGTTCTTTGAGGATGTGTGTTGATTATAGGGAGTTGAACAAGCTCACTATGAGGAACAGATATCATATGCCTTACATCAATGATATGTTTGATCAGCTCCTTGGGGCTTCTGTTTCCTTTCAGCTTGATCTTGCCACAGGTTTTCACCATCTCAGAGTTGCTGAGGAAAGTATTTCCAAAACTGCTTTCCGTACTAAATGGTTTCTATGAATGGTTAGTTATGCCTTTTGGTTTGACTAAGGCTCCTGCTTTCTTTGTTGATTTGATGAATCGTGTTTTTGGTGATGTTCTTAATAAGTTTGTTCTAGTCTTTGTTGAGGATATCCTTGTCTTCTCCAAGACAAAGGAAGAGCATGAGTCAAATTTGAAATTTGTTCTGGTGACTCTTATAAATCATCAGTTGAAGGCTAAATTCTCGAAATGCCATTTCCGGAAGGATGAAGTCCGATTTCTCGGGCATATTGTTTCTAGTAATGGAGTTTCTGTTAATCCAGTCAAGATCACTGCGATCAATATAAGTCTTTCTTTTTCCCTTTCTGAAATTTGATCATTCCTTCTTTTCCGTGGTCCTTATTTCTCCCTATCCTGTTACAGGATTGGGAAACTCCTAGGACTTCATTTGATATTCACATTTTTCTAGGCTTTGCCGGTTATTATCGGAGATTCATTGAGAATTTTGCTCGGATTTATGCACCTCTCACTGCTTTGACTCGAAAGAATGCTAAGTTTATATGGAGTGATAAGTGTAAAGCTGCATTCAATGATTTGAAGCGTAAGCTTACTTCCGCATCGGTGCTTACCGTTCCAAATGGAAATGAGGGATTAACGGTACACACTGATGCTAGTCGTGAGGGTTTGGGAGCTGTTCTGATGTCTGATGGGAAGGTGATTGCATATGCAAGTCGCCAGTTGAAGACCCATGAGGCCAATTTTGCAGCTCATGATTTGGAATTGCTTGCTGTAGTCTTTGCCTTGAAGCTTTGGAGGCATCATCTTTTAGGTGCTAAGTTTGAGCTCTTTACTGATCATCAGTCTTTGAAGTATATCTTCCCCAAAAGGATTTAAATCAGCGGCAAGTTAGGTGGCTTGAGTTTCTTGCTTCTTATGACCTTGACATTAGCTATACCCCTAGGAAAGCTAATGTCGTGGCTGATGCTTTGAGTCGGAAGAAGGCCATGTTGTGTCAGCTTGTTGTTTCTTCTTCTCCTCTTTTGGATCGTATCGTTGCTAAACAAGATGAGGATGAGATACTAGGCATATGAAGGAGAGTGTTCTTAGCAGAGTTGGCGGTAGTAGTCCTAATAGTAGTGGAGCTCAGATCGATGATTGAGAGATTTTGAGGATTAATAATCGGATTTGTGTCTCGAATGTTGATGGATTGAGGCAAGAGTTACTTTGGAAAAATCATCGATCCATACTTTCTATTCATCCTGGTGTGACGAAGATGTATCAGGATATGAAGAAGCTTTATTGGTGAAGAGGTATGAGGCAAGATATCTCTATCTTTGTCAGTAGGTGTGCGACTTGTCAGCAAGTCAAGGCAGATTATCAGAAGACCCCTGGTTTGTTGCAGCCCCTTAAGGTTCCCAATTGAAAATGGAAATAGGTTTATATGGATTTTATTGACGGACTGCCGAGGTCTAGGAGGGATAATGAGAGTATTTGGGTTATTGTGGATAGATTAACCAAATCATCCCATTTCATTCCGGTCAAATCTACCCTTTCTGCTTCCAGTCTGGCTGAGATTTATATGAAGGAGATTGTTCGTCTCCATGGTGTTCCTATCAGCATTGTTTGTGATCGAGACCCTATCTTTATCGGTCAGTTTTGGAAAGCTTTTCAAGAATCTTTGGGTACTTTTCTGAGTTTGAGCATTGCTTACCATCTACAGACCGACGGTCAAACGGAAAGAGTGAATTAGATTCTAGAGGATCTTCTTCGTACTTGTGTTATGGATTATGGAGGATCTTGGGAAGATCATCTCCATCTTGTTCAATTCACCTATAACAACAGTTATCGGGTATATTTTCCGTCCTCTATTTTAATCTTATCTTAATCTTTTATCAATCTCATTTCGTCTTTGAATTCAGGCTAGTATTGAAATGTCTTCGTTTTCTGCTCTTTACAGAATACCTTGTAGATATCCATCTTGCTGGATTGAATTCGGTAATCGTTGGTCCGGATGTGATTTTGAGGCTTCGGAGAAGGTTGAGGAGACTAAGAGGAAGATGAGAATTGCTCAGGACAGGCAGAAGAAGTATACTGATCGATGTAGGAGGAGTTTGGAGTTCTCTATTGGTGATCTGGTTTTCCTTAAGGTCTCTCCCTTATGGAATGTTATTCAGTTTGGTCGGAGAGGGAAGCTTGCTCCAAGGATTTTTGGCCCTTTCCGTATCTTTGAGAGGATTGGTTCTCTAGCTTATTGTCTGGATTTGCTTGAGAAGTTTTCTGGAGTGCATAAGGTATTCCATGTCTCGCATCTTCGTCGATATCCGCATGATCCATCTTTGATTGTCCAACCTTCTGCCCTCAAGAGTTTGGATATTGAACCTAACCTTACTGTCGAGAGGAAGCCATTTCGTATTATCGAAGGAGGTACGAAGCAGCTGAGAAGAAAATCTGTCAACTTGATCAAAGTGCAGTGGAGTATGGATGATCGGGATTGTAACTGGGAGACGGAGGAGAGCATGCACACTTCGAATCCGAAATTGCTTGTTTTCAGGTACTATTTGCTTTTCTGTAACGTCGCGACTTTTCGACGCTCGAAAACCGACATCAATATGTCCACTGTATCAACTGTTGAGAAATCGAAGGCCGAAAAACCGTACCGTTAGGGTTAAAGAAGAAGAAAACGAAAGAAGAAGAGAGAAAAGATAGAACATAACAGAAAGAAACAACAGAACAATAACATAATCTCACAATCGCAGCGGAACAACATATAATAGATAAATTAATAATCTTTAAACAAAGAACTATATCAGTTATTACATTACACCACATTACATTACATTACATCATCGGAGTGTACAACAACAAACAGCGAAAAAGAAATACTATATAATAGTGAATACGCCATGCCATCCAGCTTACCTCCAGCAACTCCTGAATTCCAGAATATCCTGATAAACTAACTCTGGACTGCCCGTGTGGAAATTGATGGGCACCCAGAGTTTAGGAGGGAAAACAATAAACTCCGAGTCAGTCATGTGACTGGTGTGAGATAAAATAGTTTATCTTTAAAATAAAGAACATGACAATTTTAAAATAGATTCGCAATGCTTTTTGGAAAATGAGGCTACCATAAGGCCTCCCGCACACACACACACACACAATGCAAACGCAGAATCGGAGGAGATTTCTCCTTATGATAGTCAAAGATGCTTGATACGCATTAAAAATAAACATTTGATATTATTACTAGTGCATAGTGTAGGAAAACATTTCGAAAGTAAAGATATAAATCTTAGCCAGCATAGGCATTCCGCACTTATGCCTACTATAGCTACCATCCAAACAGTGGTGACCACCATAAGTGAATGACAGGTTCTACAACTAAAACCGTTCAAGATGCGTATCGAACTTTGGATTTCCAACAAATGGTTAGGCCAAGGAACTTCCCATTGCCACATGGGTACGCCTCTGGAAAGACGACCCGAGAACCTAACCGGATCTCTACCAACACAAGGCCGGGTTACATTTCAAACTAGGTAACTACTGACACGAATATGTCATTCCCCGATCGTAACCGATCTATATCCGAGGATCCTCGATTCCAACAACTACAAAGTAATAAATTTGCAGCAACAACATAGGTTAAGTATCTGGGCTCAATACCATGATACCACCTCTATCCAGAAGGAATGACATACACTAAAGGGGTGCTACCCCCTAATAACCTTGCTGCATCCTTCTTGTTTTGACCATTTCCGGGGTGTGAGGTCCGACGAAGTCTCGTCACAAAGCCACACTTTGTACAAAAGCTGTGCTTTGTTCAACAAATGCTCAACAGGACTTCGTATGCCACATTACCAATTTAGGAATGTATCACTAGTAACCATCAACTACATAACCTCTGAGCTCGTACGTCTCAGGGAAGGGTGTTAAGCTAAGAGAATAAATTCTCCGCCACCAACAGAAATATATTTGAAAGAAACCAGCTTTACATCTCAAATTGTAATGTCAGACACACAATCCATACAAGTCCGTTCCGGGATCGAACGGAACCGAAGGCACTTCCAAAGGAGCCCTTGCAATCCGGATATTCACTAATCATGTCCGGACTTTCCGTCACTAAGGATGATAAAACCTCTATATCGGAGATCAGCTGATGCAGAGTCATTCGACGGTAATCCTTCCGTTTTCACAAATATCCCGTCTTCAACACCGGTCTTCAAATGCAATTCATAACGACGTATCACATATTCGGAATGGGTTATACGACCCCAAGGTCCTTTCCCGGCTAACCCGAATAGTGAGCGCTTATTTTGAAAATAAGTGTGGCATTCAAATTCAAGCAAATCACAACAAATACCCATTCAAAGGTAAATATTTATAGTCAGTTATTTAACTATCAATGGTATGCTTAACATCATCAGATTCCAAATAATTTTCCAAATTATTTATTTTCCAAAAATATCTTTACTAGATATATAATTTCCACACTTCAACCATTTGAAAACAAATTTTCAAATCATTTTTCGACTTTACCACTTTTGAAAACAAATTTCAATCATTTTCCTTACGTGGCAATACTTTCATTTCAAAATGGTTCATTTAAACCAATTAAATAAATCCTTTCCGATTTACTTTATATTTACATTCCAAATCCGTAAATTTATTCCCATACTTCAAAAATAAATCAATGTTTATTTTTAAACAAATTTCCCTTTCTTTTATAAATTCCATAATGAATTTACAACTCCAAAATATCTATGAATATATGATTTCCAAATCGATTTCTAATATTCATTTTCAATTTATCTTTAAAAGATAAAATCTCAAAACATTCATTTCATATTGGAAAACATTTCCATACTTATTAAATAATAATAAGTAATTCACAAATCGATTTATTTTCAACACTTGGAAAATATTCAATATATTTAAATCGAAATTAAGTATATATTTCATTCTTTAAGGAAAATGTTCCTTCAAACATATTTATTTGGGCCAAAACGAATATTGCGTAAACATCGTTACGACAACGCAAAATCACTAGTATAGGAATTCGAAATTAAGATAGATATATAAATCCCAATACTATATAAAACATTTCCTTTCGGAAATCATTTACTATAACAACAGTGTTATAGTCCACCATTTCCTTTTATTTCTCGAAAAAGTCTATTTCAACAATGAATGTTGAAATATATGGTTTCGATGTTTAACACAATTTAATACGTCGTTAAAACAATTAACTTCATTTGATAATATTCATTTTCCCAAAACATATCCATTTTATTTAATAATATATTCACTGTCCAAAATCGTGAATATACTTCACTAACCAAATTCAATATTTTCTACACATTTTATTTCAAGGATAATTTGCTATCCAAAATCGCGAATATATCTCCTTTAATAACCTTCTATATTAAATTTATCAAATTCAATTGATTTCGAATTTATAAACAATGTTTATAAATTCCATTTTTATTTATAAAAACCTCAATTATAAAATCCCTTTTATAAATCAATTCAATTTATAACTCAACTTTATACCCAAAATCCGATTTATAAGTTAATTATTTATAAATCTTTTATTTTACAAAATCTATTCATTTCGTAACTTCACAATTTATAAATCTATAAATTTTATTCACTTGTGAAATCCATTTATACTTCATTTTAACACTTAATAAAACTCATTTCAGAAATCCTATATTTTTAATTTATAAATATCAATTTTATAAATCCTTTTATATAAACCGTTTATAATAATCCAAAAATCTCAATTTAAATAAACCAATCCTTTTAATAATTTACAAAATGTTATTTAAAACTTATATAACTCCAAAATCATACTTAAGTACTATTTTCCAAAAATATAACTTTTATAACAATAAAATTATAATGTTTATTTATTTTAACAATTCAAAATTTAATAAAACGTATACTTTCAAAAATCACTTTAAAATTCTTTTTAAAATCAAAATCATTATTTTAAAACTTCAAAAATGGATCCGATGATGCAACAGCACCAAATAGTCAATCACGACAACAAAGACATCATATATCAGTATATGATAATCAACACATATCAAAATATCTGTAATCAAATAATTACTGGTGAGGAATCCAGTTGGATCCCTCCAACCTGTTTCCCTGCATCCAAAGATGTTAGCACAATACCAATTCCATGTCAATACGGAATATCGCGGCATATGGGATTTATAAAATATTATCCGCTATTATGCGGCGCAATAGGGTCTCATCCGCTATATAATGCGGGAAAATCAACTCCAAGTACATAAATAATGCCAATTCCATACAAGTTGGAATTATCGCGGTATATGTTTTTAATAAATAACATCCGCTTAATAACGGCGTATAATGTCTATTTCAATCAATAACAATCATCATCCAATCATACAATCAGAAATTTTAAATCTAACTATTTAAAAATAAAACCGAAACAATTCGATTGAGTGAGAAGTTCTCGGCTTGCTTTCAATTCAGTTTTCGTGTTTTATTTCGAATAAAATTAAACGTGCGTTTAATTTTATCCGAAATTTTCACTAGCTCCAAACGACTCCAATCCTGTTCCATCGCGTAGTGCTTGTCAAAACGAATCCAACGCAACTCGTTTCAGGAATTTTCGACCTCGTATCAAAAAGATATAAAGTTTCAAAGTTTCTACGATTTGATAATATAATTATTTATATTTCTTTTAAATTTTTTCAAACCCTACACATTTATGGTTGCACGATCAAATCAAGAAAATCACGGCCGTGCTTCCGCCTTCTCCCTCACACGTTTGCTCCAGGTGACCACGAACAAAACCGAACCCAAAAAAACACTAACTAGGGTTAAAAATCACGACCACCACGTTCATCTATACTTCGATCTGAGACTGCCATTTGGAAGCCCTCGATGAACTCCACCTTCGGCCAGAAGCTCATGAAGCTCGGCCCTGTATTTCTCCTCGAAAGTCGTGCCGAACGTGCGGCCTTTGGACGAGCTTTGCCGACAATCCGTAGCACTATTCTCCATCATCACCGTTGATCGTGTAGAGCTCGAGGTTCTCTACAATGTTATAGTTGAAGCTTTCTGGAAATAATCGATGGATTGGAAGAAAATTGAGGAAGATCGTTGGCCATTTTCGGCCATGGAAAATGAAGGTGGCAGCTGAACTAGGGTTTTGAGTTGTGTTGAAAATTGTGAATAACCATGAGCTTTTATAGAAAATTTCCAAATTACTATTCACTCGAAATTTTCCGAACTCCAAATATCGCGCGGTGACTGGCATTTCTAGGATTTACCCCGCGTTCCGGACACAATGGAATAGGTTTCGGGAGCCAATTTGATCATCTGTGCGAGTTACGACAATAAACGATCGATTTTAAATTAAATCGATTTTAAACCAATTTCTATGCGTTTTGGCTTGCCCCGGACAAACGATAAATCCGTTTGACACGAAATTTGAAACCTTACAATAATATCACATTATGGATCCGATGTATTTGGTTTCTTCGAAATTCGAGACTGTTTGAAAAATGGCTATTTTAACTCGTCAATTAAATATTAAAAAATTCAATTTTCACAATTTAACTTTAAATTCAATTTTAAAAGTTCTATAACATCATTCTAACTTTAACATGATTAAATAAAATTTTACAAATCAATTTTTAATCATATTAAACCCAATTTACAATTATTTCTGTAATTTCAACTATTAAATTATCGATTTAATTATCCAATTAAATCCAATTATTCGAAAAATAAAATATTCGACTTATAAATTTTACTTATTAATATTTAAAATCAATTAAATATACAAATTTTAATTAATAGATATTCTGGGTCGTTACAAACTTCCCCCCTTAAAAGAATTTCGTCCTCGAAATTACCAAGTAAGAAAAAATTACAGAATCCATTAACTTTCCAAAACAAACCATTCAAATTGGATTTTACAAATTTCTTAAGTGTTTAAATTTCTCAAAATTTATAGTTAAACTTCTTACAAAATCTTTACTAAGTTTCCAAATCCAAACTTAGTTTTCAAAATTTTCAGTTTTCTCAAAAATATTCTAACGCCTTAAATTTTCGGAAAAATTCACCAGAGTCTCCTTTGCGGGGCTCGATCCGAAAAAAATGATTGTATATATATCACAAATATATATCTCATCAAGTGATGAGGCATCCCGCAGGGAAAAAGTGTAAAAGTACGGTATGTAATCCGAGATATGTACCTTATATTTTATTAACGAGCATATACGGCTAAAATAGCGCGAAAGCGAGTCCAAATGCGAAGCAAGCGCAATCCGCACCTACTAAACACTTAACAAACCAATGAGAAACATGCATATATGAAAGTAATATCAATATACAACATATATCACTACAACAACTACATATGCCAACATAGCAAATGCAACAAAAGCAACAAATGCAACCATCAAACAACTATCCAACCAATAAACATCCAACAAATCCATAACCAAATCAATATAAATTCACTTCTCATTAATATTCAATGAATTGGTTTTCCAATTTAAATCACATTTGATTTGTTGACATTGGATTTACTAACATTCATTCATTCGTTTCCAATTAGTTTACATTCACTAATTAAATTTACATTAGTTCACTTTCAATCTGAATTCAATTACATAGCTTTTAATTCCGCTAATTCAATTTCATTAACACTTAATGAATTATACGCAATCAATTAATAACCATATAACAACCAATGTATATTCAACATAACCAAATTTATTCAATTTACATTCAATTTGGTTCAACACTTTTAATTCCAATTGGTTGATATTAAATTGACTTCCATTCAATTATTCAGTTTCTCAACTTCATTAGCTTTTAATGAATTAACACTTACATTCTTTATTCGATATCAATTTATTTTACACTCAATTGATTAACATTCAATCCATTTATCAATTCAATTGCTAATTCATTTAACAATATAAGGTTGAATTTCATTTATACAACTCAAGTTCATATATTTCCTACTGACTTCATTTCATTTTATAGCTCAAGCCAATATTCATATCGTTACTTCACTTTGTTAATTTACTCCCATACCAAAATTAACTTCATTCAACATTACTTAAGTTATATTCCATTTCAAACATCTTATATAATTCAAATAAATTTATTTAACTTAAATTAAATTACCACTTATAAATTCAATTCAGATTCCAATTCTATTTAACTTTTACCAAAGTCAAATTTTCATCACTTATTCAAATTCAGATTTATTTTGCTTAAGAAATTGTTTAACCATTTTAGTAATTGGTTTCACTTACATTTTCTCATTTTATAAGTAATACAACTTATATTCAACAATTACCACTTGGATTTTTATTGATTCACTTATACTTCCTTTAATTTAACTCCATCCTTTAAGTTAAATTTATTCTATCAAAATTCAAATTGTATAAGTTATCAACTCATTTATCATTCCCATAAATATTTTAAATAGGATTCCAGAGTCCTTTCAATCTTTCAAAACCATCTTTGAAATCAATTCAAATTTTCCTTTGAATTTCCAAAACCAAATCCAAATTTTCCAAACAACTTTCATTTAAAATAATCTGGCAGCAATTCCTCTTTTGGAAACCCGAAAATGAACACCGATGATGTTGTAATCATCATCGGAATTATTTTCCAGTGACCGAAAAGAGTTTAGAGCTTTAATTTCTCCAAAACAATTTTCCAAAATATCAAATCCTTTCCAAACACTTCTCTGGAATTTTGTTTTCAGATTATAAATCACATTTACAAACCTTTTTCTTATACAATTTCACTTCTTATATATAAGATTATTTCATAATTGTAAATCATTTTAATTATAACTCCATACTTATAATTCTTCGCTTATACAATTCATTCTCTTACAGCTGTTGGTTTTATTTAACTTATTCAAACAACTTTTATTAACTTGCATATATCTTACATTTTCAACAACCAAACAATCAATTGATATACACTTTAATAATTCTGAAAAATTATTCCTTTATATATAAAATATAATCAAGGTAAAATTATTTCATTTACCCAATTTAAAATGATACTATGTCGATCTATCTCGTTTAAGAGTTTAGAAACCCCTATCGATAATATGGCGCCCCATCTACCAACCAGAATTCACAAACAGCTCAACGGATAAGCAAACACAATATAAAACATTTTTATATTCACTAACAAATACGCTCTCATAGCTATTATTACACTCACACTCATTCTAGAGTACTACTGACTCTATCTCTCATGAGTAATACCCAACAGAACTAAGGTTGTCGCTTAAACATAAGCTCTGATACCAAATGTAACGTCGCGACTTTTTGACGCTCGAAAACCGACATCAATATGTCCACTGTATCAACTGCTGAGAAATCGAAGGCCGGAAAACCGTACCGTTAGGGTTAAAGAAGAAGAAAAAGAAAGAAGAAGGGAGAAAAGATAGAACAAAACAGAAAGAAACAACAGAACAATAACAGAATCTCACAATCGCAGCGGAACAACATATAATAGATAAATGAATAATCTTTAAACAAAGAACAATATCAGTTATTACATTACATCATATTACATTACATTACATCATCAGAGTGTACAACAACAAAAAAGAACAGAAAAGAAAAACTATATACTAGTGAATACGCCGTGCCATCCAGCTTGCCTCCAGCAACTACTGAATTCCAGAATATCCTGATAAACTAACTCTAGACTGCCCGTGTGGAAATTGGTGGGCACCCAGGGTTTAGGAGGGAAAACAATAAACTCCGAGTCAGTCATGTGACTGATGTGAGAACTAAAACAGTTTATCTTTAAAACAAAGAACATGTTAATTTTAAAATAGATTCGCAATGCTTTTTGGAAAATAAGACTACCATAAGGCCTCCTGCATACACACACAATGCAAACGCAGAATCGGAGGAGATTTCTCCTTATGATAGTCAAAGATGCTTGATACGCATTAAAAAGAAACATTTGATATTATTACTAGTGCATAGTGTAGGAAAACATTTCGAAAGTAAAGATATAAATCTTAGCCAGCATAGGCATTCCGCACTTATGCATACAATAGCTACCATCCAAACAGTGGTGACCACCATAAGTGAATGGCAGGTTCTACAACTAAAACCGTACAAGATGCGTATTGAAGTTTGGATTTCCAACAAATGTTCAGGCCAAGGAACTTTCCATTGCCACATGGGTACGCCTCTGGCAAGACGACCTGAGAACCTAACCGGATCTCTGCCAACACAAGACCGGGTTACCTTTCAAACTAGGTAACTACTGACACGAATATGTCATTCCCCGATCGTAACCGATCTATATCCGAGGATCCTCGATTCCAACAACCACAAAGTAATAAATTTCCAGCAACAACATAGGTTAAGTATCTGGGCTCCATACCATGATACCACCTCTATCCATAAGGAATGACATACACTTAAGGGGTGCTACCCCCTAATAACCTTGCTGCATCCTTCCTGTTTTGACCATTTTCGGGGTGTGAAGTCCGACGAAGTCTCGTCCACAAAGCCACGCTTTGTACAAAAGCTGCGATTTGTTCAACAAATGCTCAACAGCACTTCGTATGCCACATTACCAATTTGGGAATGTATCACTAGTAACCATCAACTACATAACCTCTGAGCTCGTACATCTCAGAGAAGGGTGTTAAGCTAAGAGAATAAATTCTCCGCTACCAACAGAAATATATTTGAAAGAAACCAGCTTTACATCTCAAATATAATGTCAGACACACAATCCATACAAGTCCGTTCCAGGATCGAACGGAACCGAAGGCACTTCTAAAGAAGCCCTTGCAATCCGGATATTCACTAACCACGTCCGGACTTCCCGTCACTAAGGGTGATAGAACCTCTATATCGGAGATCAGCCGATGTAGAGTCATTCGACGATAATCCTTTCATTTTCACAAATATCCGATCTTCAACACCGGTCTTCAAATGCAATTCATAACGACGTATCACATATTCGGAATGGGTTATACGACGCCAAGGTCCTTTCCCGGCTAACCCGAATAGTGAGCGCTTATTTTGAAAATAAGTGTGGCATTCAAATTCAAGAAAATCACAACAAATACCCATTCAAAGGTAAATATTAATAGTCGGTTATTTAACTATCAATAGGTATGCTTAACATCACCAGATTCCAAATAATTTTCCAAATTATTTATTTTCCAAAAATATCTTTACTAGATATATAATTTCCACACTTCAACCATTTGAAAACAAATTTTCAAATCACTTTTCACCTTTACCACTTTTGAAAACAAATTTCAATCATTTTCCTTACGCGGAAATACTTTCATTTCAAAATGGTTTATTCAAACCAATTAAATAAATCCTTTCCGATTTACTTTACATTTACGTTCCAAATCCGTAAATTTATTCCCACACTTCAAAAATAAATCAATGTTTATTTTTAAACAAATTTCCCTTTCTTTATAAGTTCCATAGTGAATTTACAATTCCAAAATATCTGTGAATATACGATTTCCAAATCGATTTCTAATATTCATTTTCAATTTATCTTAAAAGATAAAATATCAAAACATTCATTTCATATTGGAAAACATTTCCATACTTATTAAATAATAATAAGTAATTCACAAATCCATTTATTTTCAACACTTGGAAAATATTCAATATATTTAAATCGAAATTAAGTGTATATTTCATTCTTTAAGGAAAACGTTCTTTCAAACATATTTATTTGGGCCAAAACGAATGTTGCGTAAAACATTGTTACGACAAATCAAAATCACTAGTATAGGGATACGAAATTAAGATAGATATATAAATCCCAATACTATATAAAACATTTCCTTTCAGAAATCATTTACTATAACAACAGTGTTATAGTCCACCATTTCCTTCTATTTCTCGAAAACGTCTATTTCAACAATGAATGTTGAAATCTATGGTTTCGATGTTTAACACAATTTAATACATCGTTAAAACAATTAACTTCATTTGATAATATTCATTTTCCCAAAACATATCCATTTTATTTAATAATATATTCACTGTCCAAAATCGTGAATATACTTCACTAACCAAATTCAATGTTTTCTACACATTTTATTTCAAGGATAATTCACTATCCAAAATCGTGAATATATCTCCTTTAATAACCTTCTATATTAAATTTATCAAATTCAATTGATTTCGGATTTATAAACAATGTTTATAAATTCCATTTCTATTTATAAAAACTTCAATTATAAAATCCCTTTTATAAATCAATTCAATTTATAACTCAACTTTATATCCAAAATCTGATTTATAAGTTAATTATTTATAAATCTTTTATTTTACAAAATCTATTCATTTCATAACTTCACAATTTATAAATCTATAAATTTTATTCACTTGTGAAATCCATTTATACTTCATTTTAACACTTAATAAAACTCATTTCACAATTCCTATATTTTAATTTATAAATATCAATTTTATAAATCCTTTTATATAAACCGTTTATAATAATTCAAAAATCTCAATTTAAATAAACCAATCCTTTTAATAATTTACAAAACGTTATTTAAAACTTATATAACTCCAAAATCATACTAAAGTACTATTTTCCAAAAATATAACTTTTATAACAATAAAATTATAATGTTTATTTATTTTAACAATTCAAAATTTAATAAAACGTATACTTTCAAAAATCACTTTAAAATTCTTTTTAAAATCAAAATCATTATTTTAAAACTTCAAAAATGGATCCGATGAAGCAACAACACCAAATAGTCAATCACGACAACAAAGACATCATATATCAGTATATGATAATCAACACATATCAAAATATCTGTAATCAAATAATTACTGGTGAGGAATCCAGTTGGATCCCTCCAACCTGTTTCCCTGCATCCAAAGATGTTAGCACAATACCAATTCCGTGTCAATATGGAATATCGCGGTATATGGGATTTATAAAATATTATCCGCTATTTTGCGGCGCAATAGAGTCTCATTCGCTATATAATGCGGGAAAATCAACTCCAAGTACATAAATAATGCCAATTCCATACAAGTTGGAATTATCGCGGCATATGTTCTTAATAAATAACATCCGCTTAATAACGGCGTATAATGTCTATTTCAATCAATAAAAATCATCATACAATCAGAAATTTTAAATCTAACTATTTAAAATTAAAATCAAAACAATTCGATTGAGTGAGAAGTTCTCACCTTGCTTTCAATTCAGTTTTCGCGTTTTATTTCGAATAAAATTAAACGTGCGTTTAATTTTACCCGAAATTTTCACTAGCTTCAAACGAATCCAATCCAGTTCCATCGCGTAGTGCTCGTCAAAATGAATCCAACGCAACTCGTTTCAGGAATTTTCGACCTCGTATCAAAACGATATAAGGTTTCAAAGTTTGTACGATTTAATAATATAATTATTTATATTTCTTTTAAATTTTTTCAAACCCTACACATTTCTGGCCGCACGACAAATCAAGAAAATCACGGCCGTGCTTCCCCTTTTTCCCTCACGCGTTTGCTCCAGGTGACCACGAGCAAAACTGAACCCAAAAAAAACACTAACTAGGGTTAAAAATCATGACCACTACGTTCATCTATACTTCGATCAGAGACTGCCGTTTGGAAGCCCTCGATGAACTCCACCTTCGGCCAGAAGCTCATGAAGCTAGGCCCTATATTTCCCCTCGAAAGTCGTGCCGAACGTGCGGCCTTTGGACGATCTTTGCTGATAATCCGTAGCACTATTCTCCATCATCACCGTTGATCGTGTAGAACTCGAGGTTCTCTACAATGTTGTAGTTGAAGCTTTCTGGAAATAATCGATGGTTTGGAAGAAAATTGAGGAAGATCATTAGCCATTTTCGGCCATGGAAAATGAAGGTGGCGGCTGAACTAGGGTTTTGAGTTGTGTTTAAAATTGTGAATAACCATGGGCTTTTATAGAAAATTTCCCAAATTACTATTCACTCGAAATTTTCCGAACTCCAAATCTCGTGCGGTGACTGGCATTTCTAGGGTTTACCCCACATTCCGGGCACAATGGAATAGGTTTTGGGAGCCAATTCGATCATCTGTGCGAGTTACGACAATAAACGATCGATTTTAAATTAAATCGATTTAAACCAATTTCCATGCGTTTTGGCTTGCCCTGGACAAACGATAAATCCGATTGACACTAAATTTGAAACCTTACAATAATATAACATTATGGATCCGATGAAGTTGGTTTCGTCAAAATCCGAGACTGTTTGAAAAATGGCTATTTCAACTCGTCAATTAAATATTAAAAAATTCAATTTTCACAATTTAACTTTAAATTCAATTTTAAAAGTTCTATAACATCATTCTAACTTCAACATGATTAAATAAAATTTTACAAATCAATTTTTAATCATATTAAACCCAATTTATAATTATTTCTGTAATTTCAACTATTAAATTATCGATTTAATTATCCAATTAAATCCAATTATTCGAAAAATAAATTATTCGACTTATAAATTTTACTTATTAATATTTAAAATCATTTAAATATACAAATTTTAATTAACAGAAATTCTGGGTCGTTACATTTTCTATCTTACCTTTCCTTGTTTTCGTGTCTCGTTCCTTGTGAAAAGTTTTGAGTTGGGGAGAGTGTAACAACCTATAAATTTTGTAAATATTTTAACTCAATTTTATTTGAAAATTTTGATTTTTAATCATTTAAAAAATGAAATTTTGGAATTTTCCAATGTAATTTTTGATTTTGTTTACAATTTAATTTCCAAATACAATAAAATAAATATTTTCTGAAAATTTTATATTTTGGTCAAGTGTGGTCTTTCAGTTGAAAATTTTAAATTTGAATTTTTAATTTCTAATCTTTTTCTTTGAAACTGTATTTGATTCTGATATTCGTGCTGCTTTTCATTTCGTAAAATTATGTTTTATACTTTTAAAATTTGATAAAATTCAGCGTTTTACACGCAATTATTTTCTATATTTTAATTTTCTATTTTCTACTTTCATTTGTGTATTTTATTTTGCTTAGACGTTGATTTTTCTAATGGGTTTTACTTGTTTATTTTTGATAACGGGCCTAGGAAATTCAAGAGACTTCGGTTTTTTTCTTCAATTTATGACTTTTCCTTTTCTAGCCTCTTCATTTTCTAGCCATTCACTCCACTAACCCTAGCCGCCACTTCCCTTTGTAATTCACGTACAAAAGTTTCTCATTCCATCTTAATATCATTTGCATTTCTGAAACAAAAATATACAGTAAGTTTCTCATGGCTTCTCTCCTTCTCCTTGCTTTTTCTTTCTCCTTTCTCTTTTATTTCCATTCTATGCTCCGCCATGCCTCCTAGCCGATCACATCTCCTTATCCACCACCTAAGACCGGCCTCCACCTCATTCCCATGCTATGCCGTGACCACCTAGACCCAATCCCATCACCAAATTTGATTGCAAACCCTAGCCGAGCCCATCACTTCATCCAATCCCTATTCACTAGCCTCGGCCACCACTTCTGCCACCACCTTTTCCTAACTTGACCATGACCACACCCACTCCTAGCCATGACCAGACCTAATCCACTCCATGAACCCAGGCCGAGCCATGCTAACCAATGGCTGAGCCAAAACTGCATAGGGCCGAACCCAAAACCCATGTTGCCTTGCCTCTTTGCCTACCCACTTGAATTTTGGTTGCCACCCTTCATATTACAAGCCTAGCCGAGCATATATGTCTCTTATCTAGTCATGGCCGAGCCATGTTGATGGTGATCTAGCCTATTTGAAAGTGGCTGTGCCACTTGTATTGGTTAAGCCAATATTTGTTTCTATTTGATCAAGATTTGTTCATTGTTTTGGTTTATATTCTTTTGTATAATATAGTTGTTTATGTATGCTGTATTTTATTTGTTTGAAAGATCTAAATCTGGGCTCTCCATCCACTCGAATCTAAGTCATGCTTTGTAGTGCTGTCCGAAGTTTATTCGTGTGTCTTGAATTGTTAACTCCAGCTTTAGAAGGTGAGTTTATCACTCTCGACATTCATACTTATATAATTGTGAAACAATGGCATGTGAATTGTAGTTGATGATATGATAGTAATTTATATATGTCTATGATATGATATTTCATGATGTTATAACCTGATATTTATTTGTTACATAACCTGATATGATATGCCATATTATACTGTTTATTTATTTACTGTTTCTCACACTGCAAGTTCCCTGTAGAATAGAATCACTATAGGTTGAAACGATACATACCCGAACGGACTTTAGAATAGGAAAAAATCATTATGAGCTGAAATGATAGGCTCAAGCGATTTTTATTTATTTTATTTGACTTGGGATTGCGGGTTTGAAATGATAGAACTCGGATTTTTATTTTAAATTGCGGATTGAAATGATACATATCCGTATCATTTGACCTAGGTTAGAAAATTATATACAGACCCGTGGTCAATTTTAAATATTTTCTGAAAATTATTCAGTATTGTTGAAATTTAATATATGAAATTTTAACTTAAATTGGATTTAAATGATTTAAAAAATGTTATAGTGATTTTCTATAAGTTAAAAATGTATAAGTAAATAAATGGGTTAAAATGTAATTTAAAATATGACTTAACTAGATGATTGAAAATTTAGTTTTTAAATGGAAATTCTAAGCTTAACTTAGAAATATTTTATTTATGAAATGGGTAATTTAAAATAAAATATTAAGTTATTTGTTAAGTTAAAAAGTTAAGAAAATAGTGTACTTTTGACTTAATAAATGAATTATAGTTTAATTTGGATAATTTGTTTATGAAAGTTTAATTTATTTAATTATAGGTTAAATGATATCCAAATAAATAATTTTTAAACATGAGGTATGTTTTATAAGTTAAAAATGGTGAAAGATTGAGATTTTAATGTTTCTTAATTGTTATAATAAATATGGAATTTGTATTGAAAGCATTTCCAAAATGCTATGGTTTTAAGGTAGCATTTGCTAAGTGCTACCATTTTTGAAATATAATTATGGTCTAAAATATTAATTTTATCTACTGTAGCTTGAACTGGTTTTGAAATACTAATATATCTACTGTAACATTTTATAAGTGCTGCTATTTCTGAAATTGAATTGTTTTTGAAATATTAATATTTCTACTGTAACATTTTATAAGTGCTGTTGTTTCTAAAATTGAACTGTTTTGAAATACTAATATATCTACTGTAACACTTTATAAGTGCCGCAATTCCTGAAAAATACAATGTTTTGAAATTATGGTAAATTAACGAATGAACTTAGAAAATTCTACAATTTTGGAAGTTGAATATTTGATTTGAAAGGATAACGACTTCATATTTAAACGATTTAAATGAATTATTTTGATGTGGATTACAAACCATTTTTGAAATTTATAACAACGGGTTATAATAACGGTTGGCTGTCAAAGAGACCGAGATCAGATATGGGCATACTCTTTGTCGATACCGAAAACCACTTTAACAACCGTGTATACGGTGGAGATTCCAGAATGAAGTAGGATGGTGGCGACGTTCTGTTGAGGTATGTACATGGAACCGACTCCCATGAGTTGGCATAAGGTGGCTAAAACAGGAGCGATTCTCGGGCCAATAAGGTAGCTCCTCTGATCGGGCACACTTCTTCATATGCCATTCTATTACTTTGTGATTGATATGGTGCACACCCTTGATATTTGGGAGTGTGGCTCGAGGTGGGCGGTAGCTGCGGCTATGCATTACCACCAGTCCGGATGCGTAATTGGTATATCTACCCTGGCATTGCCTCGTTGTATCATGTCACCTACCCTAGCGCGCCTTGTACGAGTTTGATTTGTGTCGTACCTATGGAATATATGTGGTACCTCCCGATCTGGTGGTACGATGGTACTGTAAAGACTATTGGCACTATAAAATGTGTTAAGGGGGATATTGGGTAACTCTTTAACGCTATTTTTAAGTATATTATACTTTACTTTAGACAATTTTATAATAGCGTATTTTAAAACATAGTAAATAGTTTAACGGATCCTTAAAGGATGGGCGGTCCCAAGCATCCTTTAAGTTACTTGTGCAGTTTTATTACAAATCACTTGAGTTGGTTTACATTTTATAAGTATGTATGTCCTGACTCGAGTGTTTTGTTTTTTGCTTTACATTAGGGTAAGCTTGAGTATCATCTTTGGATTCCACCTTTTGGAGCTAAAGGATTCGTTGGAGTTTATCCATATATCTAGTTGTCAGCTGTTTCTTTTCAATATTTCTATTCAGCTTATGTATTAGTGGACATTTATGTATTGAGATTTTTATTGTATTTACTTTTTAGACTATAGTACTTTGTACTTGTTTTGTGACTCTGTGCTGTAGTAGCTTCATAAACTACTATGGTTATTTTATTTCCGTTGCGAGTTATTCTGATTTATCTGTGTCTGTGATTGGTTTTATTTGCTCCAAATTATATTACAATCATTATTTTGAATTATTCAAGTCAGACATGTGTGGTTTTTTGTGTCGATTTGAATGGTCCAAAATAGTGGGTCATTACACTTTGAGTGGTTGGTTATGCCTTTTGGGCTAACCAATACTCTAGCCTATATCGTAGATTTGATGAGCCGTGTTTTCAGAAATGTCCTAAATAAGTTCAGCGTGGTATTTGTGAATGAAATTTTGGTGTTTTCCTAGAGTATGGAAAAGCATGCTATTCATCTTGAGGAGGTTCTTTGTACGCTCCGCATTCATTCATTGAAGGAAAAATTCTTGTAGTGACACTTTGGCATAAGGAAATGTGTTTCTTGAGGCATAGAAAAGGTCTACACGTGGTGGGAGTTTGAGAAATGGTTTTGTACATTTAGGTTCGGATTATGGAAAACCAAATAGAGGTAGGGAAAAATTGAAGATGTAAAATAGATTCAGCTGATAAGAAAAGAAGAAAGCCAATGTGTAAGTAGTTGCAGAAATTACAATTATTTCATATAAGTGGATTTAACAGTAGTACCAAACGACTTTAGTAAGGAAATGAGATTTTCAAGGTTTAGGGAGGATACTCTTGGGGTATTAAATAGGAAAATCCACTTTATGTCTAGCTCAATAAAATATAATTGTTAGAATTGAAATATTTTCTTTTAGAAAATAAGTATGAGGTTTTTGGAAATTTGCATGAAATTCAAATTGGTTTTTATATGATATAAATTTTGTTAAAAGTAAGATTCTTTTTAAAGAATTATAGCTTGCTAGTTTCTTTGTAGAAAAACAAAAATTTTAATATAAAAACCTAGAGTTTATTAAGTATCGAAAACATAGGTTACAACAATCATTGTTGTAATAGATGTTTTTGTGTAAAACTAAAGGGAGCATAGACTATAACAATGTGTTATAGCAGATGGCTCCCAAAGGAAATGTTTTTACATAGTATATGGGATTTATTTATTTTTGAATCCATGCACTAGTCTTTTTTGGTTGTAGTAACGGTGTTTTACGCAACATTCGTTTTAACCCAAATAAAAATGTATTTTGAAAAGATAATTTCTAATAATAGAAATAAAGTGATTTGTGAATACACTTATTATTTAAATAAGCATAAGAAAATGTTTTCGAGTTATGGATATATTAAACAGCTTTGAAATGAGTTTTTCTGAAGTTAGATAGTATAAAATTAATATATATAAATTAAACATACTTTAATCTATTGGAGTGAAAAGAATAATGGTATAATTTTATATGGAATCAATAAAGATGTTTTGTGCAAGTTATAAGGAATACGTGAACAAAATATACAAGGTATGGGAAGCACCATATTTTGTATAGCCTATTTCGAAAAATATAAAATAAGTTCCTTGTAATTTCACATAAACATAAAATCCTCTTTTAAAGGATTCATAAAAGCTTCTACCATTAATAGTTTCTCATAATAGAAAGTAATTCCAATACATTAAGGTATAAAACTGTTAGATGTAATAAGAAGATGTTTAAAGATATTTTAAAGGATAATGGTTTGGAAGAAGTAATAAGCTTTTGGAAAGGAAAAACTTAATAAAATTAAAATTTGAAAATCCAAATTTTTATAGAAAGTTTTGAAAGTTTTTAAAATAAAACAAGGAATAAGTTTTAGACTCAAAATTTTTGGATTTTTCCCCCATATGTTTGGGGAATAATGTTAAGTAACCAAATATTTTTTGAATTTAATAGGAACTTAAAGATAACACTTTTAAAGACAAAGAATTTGGGATTTGATGTTTGAAAAATTTATAAACTTCAGTTTTTTTAAAATAAAGCGATAAATACCAAACCAAGCTCTTAAATGTGGAGTAGATAGGAATCATTTCCTAAGTGTAACGGAAAAAGTGCAAGGCTATAGTAGTGATTGCTTTTAAAAGTAATGATAGAAGTTCCCATAGAGTGTGTAGGACACTAATAAAAACCTAGGAATGTTGATCATGCGTGCAGACTACAGGAGAGCAGTAAACTGAAATTAGTAAGATAGTAAGGCACGCATGGTTGAGAATGAGTATTCTTGATTTTGGGAAACTTGGGAGAAGCATCCTCCTTTAGTGGAATTCCCATATGATAGTAGTTTTTAAGCTAGCATTAGAGTGGCACCTTTTGAAGCTCTTTATGGAAGACCGCGCAAGTCGCTTTTGTGTTGGATATAATCTATAGAGGTTAAAAAGACTTCAGAAAAGATTAAATTGATTAGGAGAAAAGGCGTACTTCTTATTCACGTCTCACTCTGATAGTAAATCTTGAATTTTCTATTTCCATCTTTAGTTTTGAATAGGTTCTTTCCTTTATCCTCCCTTTGGAGGATAGAACTTAGGAGTTAACCTATGGATGGTAGGATTTGATGTAAACATGTTATTGGAACATGTTATGTATGATGTATGCTAGTGATTGCAAGTATTTGCTAGTGGATGCTAATGGACGCATATACATACACTATTATCTTTTAGGGATCGGCCTAACTAGGATACTAGAGCATATGCATGTGGATGTGCGCGCATTTGCATTTTTATTCATTTCCATGATTGCTATAAATGGATGATTTTCACATGATTGTTGCATTTGGATGATGTTTATAGCACACATATAGAACTATCGGTTATCATTAGGAATTTTTGCATTCATTTGAATACATGGCACAGACATGATTGCATAAAAGGAGGTCAACTAAATCAGTGGATCGCCTAATCTTTTGCATCTATTTGATCAATTGCATGGAGCTAAAATATTTTCAATGCTAGATTTAGCCTCTGGATTTCACCAAATGAAGGTTGCAGAGGAAAGCATTGAGTACATAGCTTTTAACACAAGATATGGCCTTTATGAATTTCTAGTAATGCCATTTGGTTTAACCAACGCTCCCTCCTATTTTGTAGATTTGATGAATAGAATTTTTAGAGACTTTTTGGATAAATTTGTTTTGGTATTTATTGATGACATATTAATTTATTCAAAATCAGAAAATGAACATGCTATGCACCTACACTTAGTATTATCCAGGCTTAGAGAACATGAATTAAAAGCTAAGTATTCAAAGTGTACATTCTGGCAACATGAAGTGAAATTTTTGGGACACATAGTGTCACAGCAAGGGGTGAGTGTGGATCCAAGCAAGGTCATTGCAGTTCAATCATGGAGTAGACCCAAAACAGTGACTGAGGTGAGATCATTCTTAGGATTGGCAGGGTACTATAGAAGGTTCATCAAGGATTTTTCAAGAATAGCCACACCAATGACCAAGCTAACAAAGAAAAACCAACCATATGTGTGGACTGAGCAGTGTGACCAAGCCTTTGAGAAATTGAAGCAAGCATTGGTGAAGGCTCCTGTCTTACAAATCCCAGAGGAAAATGAAGGAATGGTTGTATACACTGATGCTAGTGGGTCTGGGTTAGGTGCAGTGCTCATGCAACATGGCAAGGTGGTGGCATATGCATCAAGACAGCTTAAACCCAATGAGACCAAATATGCAATTCATGATTTAGAATTAGCTGCAATAGTGTTTGCATTAAAACTTTGGAGGCATTATTTACTTGGGGAAAAATTTGAATTATTCACAGATCATCAAGCATTGAAGTATTTATTTTCTCAAAAAGACTTGAATATGAGACAAGCAAGGTGGATGGAATTTCTAGCTGCATATGATTTAGATATTTTGTACACCCCTGGAAAAGCTAATAGGGTGGCAGATGCTTTGAGTAGAAATCATATTAGATTGGCAAGTTTGATGATAGATGAATTTAAAGACCTTGTAGTGCTTGGGGAGGCAGATATATATAGCAAGGATGGAGTGAATTATAAAGAGCATGGTGACATGGTGGAGTATGGTACACTGGGATTGATCACAGTGAGATCTATCCTGGTGGAGAAAATTGGCGGCATGCAAGACCAAGATCAAAATTTAAAGGAGAAGAAAGAAAAGCTATTAAATAACATTGAGTTGGAAAATTTTAAAATAGACCCCAAGGGATATTTGAGGAAAAATGAAAAGCTATGTGTACCAGACGTTGCAGAATTAAAAGAAGAAATCATGAATGAGCATCACAAAACCAAGTACACCATACACCCTGGAGGCACTAAAATGTATCATGATTTAAAAAGGAGCTACTGGTGGCCAGGAATGAAACAAGCGGTGGCAAAATATGTGTCAAAGTGTTTGACTTGTTAGCAAATTAAGGCGGACTATCAAAAACCCTCTGGCCTGTTGCAACCTTTGGAGGTACCTCAGTGGAAATGGGAAAGTATTTCCATGGATTTTGTAGATGGTTTGCCTAGAACTAGGAAAGGTAATGATAGTATATGGGTAATTGTTGACAGATTAACCAAGTCTGCTCACTTTGTCCCTGTCAGATCAGACAGAAATGCACATAGGCTTGCACAATTATTTATCAAGGAAGTGGTAAGGTTACATGGTATACCAAAGACCATTGTAAGTGATAGATACACCTTGTTCACCTCAAGATTTTGGGAGAGCTTCCAAGAAGCAATGGGAACTCAACTATGTTTAAGCACTGCCTACCATCCTCAAAGTGATGGGCAAACAGAGATAGTGAATAAAATATTGGAGGATCTATTGAGAGCATGTGTGCTTGATTTTGGGGGCAATTGGGAGGATCATATCCATTTGGCAGAATTTACTTACAACAATAGCTATCAGTCAACAATAGCAATGGCTCCCTTTGAAGCCTTGTATGGGAGACCCTGCATGTCTCCTGCCTGTTGGTTGGAGGTAGGGGAGGGTATAATATTGGGGCCAGATCATGTTAAAGAAACTTCCAACATGATTGAGTTAGTTAAGCATAGGATGAAGACAGCACAATCAAGAAAAAAGTCTTATGCAGATAGAAGGAGGAAGCCAATGGATTTTGAAATAGGAGAGTATGTTTTTCTGAAAGTATCACCAATGAGGAAGGTGTTCAGGTTTGGGAAATCTGGCAAGCTTTCACCAAGATTTGTAGGACCATATGAAATTGTACAGAGAGTTGGTACCATGGCCTATAAGCTTAAGTTACCAGAAGAGTTGAGTGGTGTACATCCAGTATTTCATGTTTCTCAATTGAGAAAGTGGGTACATGATGAAGGAGCAATTTTGGAGTCACCTACTCAAATTCCAGTTCACAAGAATTTGGTCTATGCAAATGAGCCAGTAGGGATTATTGCCAAGGAGGAAAAGAGGTTGAGAAACAAGGTGATCAACCTAGTGAAAATACAATGGAGCTTGGACACAAATGATTGTACATGGGAAGTTGAAGACAAAACGAGGGCTAAATACCCCAATTTGTTTTCTGATGGAGAGGTACATTTAAGTAGCTTTATGATGGCTTTCTGAATGTTTTTTTCTCTGTTTGCTTTTAAAAAAAATGTGAGTATGAGGTTATGGAGTTAAAACCGATTTTGGACTAGAGCTTTCATTTGGAGAAATTAGAAGAAATTATGGGGACATAATTCCTTTAAGGGGGAGGGTATGTAATGACCCCAAAATGAAAATAAAAATAAATAAAATATACATAGGAGTTTCTGTTGATAAAAATATAAGGAGTTAAGGTGATTAAAAATGAAAAAAAAATGATGAATATAATTTCATGTTTAAGGAATTATATAAATACACATATTTAATATAAGGGGTGTCTCCTGTCTTATTTAAAAAATAAAATAAAATGGAGTTTTATAAGGATCAAATAACTTATGTATTTATGTTAGAAATAATTAGCCTGATATATGTGATTTCTATCACATAAATGTGTATGAGGAGTTGCTGTTTTTAATTAAGGCTAGAATGAAAACAAATATAGGATTAAATATGAATTTTTCTTTTTATAACTATTTCTTACAAACAACATGGTGAGACAGATTTTTATTCACATAATTATGTATGATAGTGTACATGATTGAATGGAGATAGTAGTTAGGTAGAAAATGCAAGGAGTTTACAGATTCTTTAAACTTAAAAAAAAAATGAACAAAGGGTCACATGCATATAGCATGAACAAATGGAGTCATGAAAATGGCATGCAGTGTTTAAAATGTTTGATTCCCGAAATAACTGATTGATGAAATCAAATGTGTGCAATTCCAATTAAGGACCACACAAAAATATGATATGTGCATGAATAACAAAGGGGTATCAAAGGGATTACCCATTTCCTTAAACCCTAGAATGGTTTTATAAAGCCTGTACATAACCATATTCATCACTCTCTCGGGATCAAAACAAAACAAAACAAAACAAAAATATAGGAGAAACATTAACTTGAGACTCTGAAAGGATCTGCTGTCCAGAGGAACAAGACAATAAAAGAAAACACTAGGTGAGCATTAATCTTTTTATACAATGGCATTAAGTCCTCTGGTAGGCAGCCTATAATGTTATGATTCATTTAAAAATCTCTTAAATGATTTGTTATGGGTGAGATGGATGTTTGTTTGTGCATTCTTGTTGGAGGGTTATTAATCTATATGTGGGTTTTTCAAGTTAAAATGGTTTGAGTACTTTTGTTCTGATTCATAATTATGTAGCATGGATCTAAATTTTTTAGGAAATAAGCAGCAAGACTGAGATCTAGCTCATGTCTATTTCTTAGATAATGAAGCATGGTACTAAATATTCATACCACAAGTCAGAGGAGAATTTTTGGGCTTTTGGTGGATTTCCTTAATAAAATCCTTATCCATATGTTCACAATGATATAGTAGGATCATGGTGCTTAAGCTATTTTTAGAAAAGAAAAAAAAACCTTAGGTATGTTGTAATTTCTGTAGTAAGAAAAAATTAAATGGAAAATATGGGAGTGAGTCAGAAAGTATATAAGTAAACATGCCTTTCTGAAACATGAATGAATGAAAGAGAAACTAAATTGGTCACTTGGGAGTTAGTCAATGATCTGCTTGCTTCAGGTGCGAGCAAGTATATGCATGGTGCAATTGCATCCTGAGGCCTTTGTGTGTTGGAATGAATTAAATAACCTGGGAGTTTCCTTCACAATGCATACATGGTGTTCATTTGACAGGGAGTTAAAGACCACAAAATAAATAGGATATGGAATTTTAAATCTGGGTTATGAATATATAGACAGGGAGTTAAATTAATCAGGTTTTAATATGATGCTCTGATTAATAGCTGGGTGAAATTGGGAGAACAATATCTGAGTTCACTTATTTAAAAATGGAATTATGAATGATGTATTGTTTGCTGAGTATTGGTTGAATGTATGGATGTGTCTTTGAAATTGTTTGGTATTAAATACTAATATGCAAAGTTTGAAACCTGCTAGATTAGGTAAATATTGCAAGTTCACCAAAATTATGAATATATGTATGAAATTTGATTAGTGTTCATACTAGTGTAAACTGACCCTTTTGGTTGCCCTTGCAATCATCTGGGTGTCTCACTAAAATTGGGGCAGCTCAGTGATTTTCCTGCAGGAAAGTGAATTTGGCTTGATGGATGAAGAAGGCATTAGCTACTAGTATAAATAAAAGAAACTTGTTTTATATTTGCAGATGCTTTGTAATGATTTCTGTTAGTCAAGATTACAAGTAGTAGTTGAAGTTTATTGTAGGGAGTTTTCTATGTAATTGGTTTAAAAGCATGTACTTAAGAAAACCTATTTTGAATGACTATTAATGGTGAATGATTAACTACTGTTTTTATGAGAGATCTTATTTGGAGAAACCAGGGAATGAACATACCATATAAATATGATATGTGTATGTGTTAATTTCTGATTTTTATTGCCTGAGTTTATTTTGTAATTTTATGAAAAAACCAAAGAATTAAGGTAATTGATCTTTAAGAGGAATGAGCCTGCAAGATTTTGCATAAGAAATAATCTAGAGTAATGAATGCAGGCATGGCAGATAACTGATACTATTTTGTGCATGAGTTCTGGAGATATTATAACATTGCAATCATGTATCTGATTTCAAAATACAAATATTATAAAAGAAGCAAACCTGTAAGTATTTTGTATTTTTGGTTGTTGGCTTAAATGGATGAATTCCCAGGAGTTTGCATAAGGCAGAATCATGCTTGTGTTAGGAATAGTATTTGTAGAAGAGTGTTAGCATAAGCATTATGGGTTTGAAAGTGGCAATATGGCCGGACTAGATGGCCATGGGGGGTCAAGCCATTATAGTCTGAAAGCATTTCACCTCAATTCATGAAGTGTAAGTGTTTCCAGGAAAAAAAAAACTCCAAGCAACCCTTAAAAAGACTCCAAGCACATTCAACATAAACTCCAAGTATTCAAGTCAGTGTTAGGATAAATTTGAAAAATGCAATATAACTTTATTTGTTCAAAACTTGAAATGGTGAGTAGGAATCAATCCCAATGTTCATGTCTGCAAGTGTAAAATTTTGAAGTTATTTCATACAAGAACTTGATAACTATCATAAGTACAAACAAATGCCATTTTAGTGTTAATAGACTTGTTTAGGCAGAAAGTCTAGAAAAGAAAAGGTGTTGTGCATTGCAGTGTTATATATATAAGTATTATAAATGCCCAAATATAAATTTTGCAGCAGAGCAAAATTTAGGGAAAACAAATATATATCATCAAATATATATAATTGTCTTTATGTGTTTTGTGTACTGATATGATTATATTTGTAATCCAGGGTCTTGGAAAAATATTTGGAAATTTATCTAAATATTAAAATGTAGCAGAAATGAGGTTTAGTGATAAATTTCAAAAAAAAATCTATGTTTTAAGAATAGGGTCCCCACACCATGCCCTATACCGACTGGCCGGTCGACCTAGGGGGAGGGGCGGTCGACCGCCCGGTCGACCCGCCTACGGGTCTGAGGCGAAGGAATTCCTCCTTCATCCTGTGTGATTTTAACACGTCAATTTCCCTATTTTTCTCAATTTGGTCCCTTCGCGCTTCCATCTGATGGCTCCTATTCAGCCTATGACGTGGTTCATCCTATTCAATTCCCAAATCCAACGGTCTGAGATCCACTTCTACCCTTGTAAATAAGAACCTAGGCCTAACACGTTTTCTCATTCTAGAATTTCTCTGCTTGGGTTCGCTTTTTAAGGAAAGACCCTAAAAGAAATAATTTTTCAAGGAGAGAATCTTTTTTAATAAAAATATTTTAGTACAGTTAAGTGGATCCGGGAATACCAAAAGGGAAGAGCTTGGGACCACAGGTGAGTGGTTAAAGATAATTGGCCTAATTATGATATTAATGTTAGAATTTGACTAATTAAAGACAACTGGCCTAGTTATAACTTAGAATTATAACTAAAAGAAAATAATCTAAAAGAAGCTTATTTTTACACTTAGATCTTGGGTTAAGTAATAAGCATGATTATAACATAGGTTATAATAAGAAACAGAACAGAATAAGGCTTGTTTTAAGACTTAGGATAAATTAAAAGCACAGATAGTAAGAATAATAACAAAGACTTATTTAAAATAATTTATCTAAGTTAACAAGCAAAAATGAAAGTAGGATCCGTATCGACAGCATTTCCCTTATGATGTTTAGGGTAGATAAGTGGTCAATAGTTAAAAGAAAAGGTCTGTATCGGTAACATTTCCCTTATGTTTTTTAGGGTAGATAAGTGGTCAATAGTTAAAAGGAAAGGGTCATACCGGCAGCATTTCCCTTCTGTTGTTTGGGGTTGATAAGTGGTCAATAGTTAAAAGAAAATGTTCGTACCGACAGCATTTCCCTTATGCTGTTTAGGTTAGATAAGTGGTCAATAGTTAAAAGGAAAGGTCCGTACCGATAGCATTTCCTTATGCTGTTTAGGGTAGATAAGTGGTCAATAGTTAAAAGAAAAGATCCATACTGGCAGCATTTCCCTTGGGACATGCTTATGCTGTTTAGGGTAGATTGGAGGTCAATAATTAAAAGATTAAATCATGAAGATTTGGACAAGGGACGCAACTAGATTTTGTTTAACAGGGACCGGTACCAATAACATTTCCTATTTTCTATGGATACGGTGTTTTACAATAGCATGAAGTGAGATAAGGGCAAGCTTATGGTGTATAGGGTAAATAAAAGGTCAAAAGAAGGAGCAATAGATAGTACGAACCAACGGTGACCAAGCGTGCGACATCTATTAGGAGAGATAAGTCGTTGTTGAGTTCCGAGCACTTAGTATGTATGTCTTTCGTAGACACAATTGCCTTCTATGTAGGGAGCTATATAGAATCTAGTCCATAGTAAGGTCGATGGAGTAGTAGGCCAATCAAAGGGTAGAATTAGGATTTCAGCCTAATTATAGGATTAGAAATTCAGCCTAATTAGAGTAGCTATCAAAGACAAGTGCAAACAGTCAAAGTTAATCAATTGTGTCAATTTAGTTAGATTAGCTTATTCCTTTTTCTTCCTATTCTCTTTGTTTCCTTTATATATACTAGAACTATTGTAAGGTCTATTACTTTTACTTCGCTTAAATATTCTAGTAATTAGCATCATTCACCAGACTTTTAGTCTGACCCACTCCTCTATTTTCCCCTTTTCCCCCATAGGCAATCAGGGGCAAGGAAGATAGACCACAATTTCTTAGAGACTTGGAGACCCTATCGTGTATTCCTTCTTTATTTCAGCTTTTTGTTCTTTTATTGTACTAGCACTGTATTGAGGGAAAGTTTGTGTTTGTCCTCTGGTTTTTTCCAATAAGACTGAGATTTTATAAGACAATTGTATTTGGTATTTGGAACATATGTGGTTTGTCTGAAGTATTTATGAACTATTAATTTTTAAAATCACTTATTGTTTTAATTACTGTCGCTGTGTTATTATCTATCTATTTTGTCTTGTGAACCTTAGTCTCTGCTAGCTTTAGTTATACCTACAACGCACCACATCTTTTAGTGTATCCTTTTGGGCATACTATGGTGTGTGGGGTGTTATAGGGCATAACGCTAACTCTTTTAATCTCCCACTTGCACATTAGGTTAATTATGGAATCTTAGTCCCATTTCTTCAACTAATTTAGAAACGTCAAGCTAGTCCCTTAGTGAGCGGACCTATTATATTATATTGCTATCTACTCTGTGAGCCAACTTCTCTCCATCATTGATAAATTGCCTTTATTATATGGAACTTTTAGAGTATGTGTCTAGACATTTTATGAGCCCTAGTTTCTTCTATGATCTATTTAGCCACATTATTTTCACAAAACAATGTCATGAGATTCTCAACATTTGGAATCACACTAGCTTAGTTATAATTTTTGCGTTTAGGTATAACGGTTTTATCGTGCTGACTTATTCAAGCGACGTACTTGACATCGATTGAATAAGTCACAACTTCTCATTTTGAAAATTTCCAAATCACAAATCCTTAACTAAGGTTGAATATAAATTTAGGATTGACACGCTATACTTTATATCACTCATGGAGTTCGAGTTCGAATACTCCTTCATAAGGGAGTTCATTATCTTCATAAACAATTCACTAGTATTTCGTAACTATCATTTAGCGATTTTAATTCAGATTTGACACTCGCCTACTGCAACAATTACATAAGTGCATGGTGATATAGTGGATAGCATATCAGGTATGATAACTCCTATTACATATGTATTATAAATCCATCTCTTATGCTCTAGGTTAAACATTTTAATATGCTATCCACATATATCATTTGGGACAATCCCAACATCCTTACTAACAGTTTTATAAATATTTTATTACCTCTTAATGTTATTTCTTATAGACACACACTTCCTCTTCATTTTGAATAGTAATCAAACTAATTGATTTCTCTGTCAGAATATTTGGTCAATTCTGATGCATGTTGAATGATACTATCGAATAAGTTCTTGAATCTCATCCAATACTTACAAACTCAGTTATTGCTCCTAATAATGATGTGACATATTAGTTATCATTTGCAAATTGCCTATTCTAAATCATTGTTTAGAATTTTCAACAAAGAAGTACCAAAATCCAAAGTTATTTTGGGCGATAATTTTAGGAGTAGAATTCAAATTAACATAATCACCGACTGATGAATCTGATATGCTAATTTCAGTAACAAAAATTTACAACATTATTCTCATTATTGTTGCATACTATATTCTAGCTACATTAGCAATCCTTTTGAAGACAATCTTACAGTTGATGGAACATATTCCTTCAAGTACAACTATAAAAAATATATTTCGATAACATACTTAGAATCTATTACGGATTTAAGCATCTTTCTATATGGAAGAGCTTATACTCTTTAGAGCTTAATGACAATCGAGGAGTTTGTTATCACTAATAATTATTTTAATTAACAATGATAAAAAACTCATAGTTTCCCATTAATGTACGAGAATTCATGTTAGAAATTCTAATGAACTGTTTTATTTTAGGTTCGATTGATTTCTTTTCATCTTATTTAATCAATTTCCATGTTAGACTATACGCATCACATCTAATACTTACACAAAATTTATTCAATTTTGAATTTACAAATATTGTGTTCATAACATAAATTAGTCAACCATTGTTGGTCAGTCCCAACCTCCTTTGTCATGGTTCACACAAGAACCCTCATGATCAAGTTTTACGTGAAGCCTCTCTACTCACATAGGCTGCCAACTCTTTGACCTAAGATGTAACACCCCTATTTTTGGTAACATTATTTAGGATATTTAATTAGCTAAATTAAATAAAATAATGCGTTGATTAGGAAATCGAGATTTGATTTAAATAAGGGGTAGCCTGCCATTTAACAAATGAATTAAAAGAAGAGTTAAAATGAAATAGGAGAAGGGGTAAAATAGGAAAGAGATCATTCATATATCTTTATCTCTTGGCCGTGTATCCTATACACGTTTATTTCAATTGAAATTTTTGAAATTAAAGGTCGACCACCATTAACAAGAGCAAGAGAAAGAAAGATAAAAAGGAAAGCTTACCCAACATAAAATTCATTCAAATCTCACATCTGTAATATCTAAAGCTAAGGTGAATAATATTCAAATCTTATATTTGTTTTATTATCGGTTTTAAGGAGAAATCTTAAATGTTTTGCAATGATTTTCCAAGTTTTTGAATGATAGAATGATTACATATACTTGTTGATGATTTATGTATGTTCATATTGATGTCACGATATGTATTAAGGTGAAAACCCTATTAAATGACATCTAAATGCCTTGCGAATTTTTGTATAGACCAAAAATATTATTTTGGAAATAAGTTCCGATTTTTAGAATTTTCTTAATTTTTGTGGAATTATATGAATTTCTAGTAAGAAAATGTTATTTTGGGTTATAAATTATTTATAGTTAACTAATAAAAGGTTTGGGTCTAAAATTTTAATATGTTGGAAGCATATTAAAACAGATCTTTTGGAATTTTTGTAGAATTTTCCTAAGTGTTTTAACAGATATATAAAATTATTTAAGGTATGAAACTTAAATATTATATATATTTTTAAAAGGAGTAGGGCCTTTTATAATTAAATTCAAAACTCTATTTCTGGAAAGTCCGCATTACGTTTGGAAAAGAAAAACTTGAAACCAATCACCATTTGACAAACAAGGTAGGTTAGGTACAAAGAAATAGTTTAAAAGGACAAATAAACATGTTTTTCACTGTTTCGATGCTTTCGGCATTAGGTTCTGCCTCCTTACCTTCGCCTCCGACATTATCGAAACCAATGCACGTGGTATTAGGGAACTGGTACGTAGTGAATTGGATGTTGGCGAAAGCTATAGGGTCGAAACCAGGGGTTCCGAAGGGGTTATGGCAATACTTTGCTTTTTAAACGAAAATGCGCCCACTTGCTTTCGACTTAGCCAGCTTTCGACTAAGTCAAATGAATTTAAGGAAATGGTTTTGATTGGGTTGCGCCTTTGTTTTTAGATAATTGCTTTGGATTATGTCGAAACCTTTAAACCAAGAGAGTTTCGAAGGGGTTATTTTGTTTTCTAAAATTTGGCCACTCCTCCAATGCTTTCGAAGGGATGGTTTTGAAACCATCACTTCTATACTTATGAAAATATTTCAAAATAGATGCTTTCGACTTAAATGATTTAATGACCCTTTTTCTCATATTAAAGTATAACTTAAATGGTTTCGAAAGCGACAGTTTTAATGGTCTCAAAAGGTATTTCCATATGTTTTAAATTGAACCCAAGTGCTTTCAAAAGGGTTGAGTTTTGATGCTTTTGAAAGGTTTTAAAGAATGGTTTCGAAGGGGTAGTTCCCCACGGGTTTCGAAAGGGTTGAAAGGAAAGTTTTTCCCTATGTTTTCAAATGACAATATTTAAAGATTTTAAAGAAGGATATCTAATATTTTAAAGCTTTCGAAGGGAAGATTTTTCTATGCTTTCGAAAGGAAGGGTTTAGCCTTTCGATCTAGTTTAAGTAAAGGATTCTACTTGGTTTCGAAAGAGTTACTTTCAATGGTGTTGAAAGGGGTACTTTCAATAGTTTATGTTGATACGCGAAGATTTTGATCAATGACAATGTCTTTAACAAACAAGGAAGAAATATATGCAAATGCTAAAGGAAGATAGATGAAGACCAAACAAACTTAAAGTATGTTTTTACATGTGTCTTAGTCTAGATGTATTGTTAAAATCTATCCTCAAGAAGCTTGCACAAACCCTAGAAATTTTTTATAAACTTCATTTTTCAATTTAGTTTTAACTATGCAGGTTTTATGAGTTCAGTCGACTGAACAGGGTCAGTCAGTCGACTGAAACTGGAACAAATTTATATACATGCACAGTTTCAGTCGACTGAATTTCCTGCACAGTCGACTGAATTTGGTCCCGAAAATTTTACTTCATATTTTCAGTTGACTGAATTCCCTGCTCAGTCGACTGAATTTGAACCTGCGAATTTTCTCTGAAAAGACACCTTCTTCCTCCCAAGAGTTGCAACCATTCATCAATGGAAATGGAAGCATCTCTTGTTTGCAACCTTTGACAACATATGCATCTCTTCTATAAGTATATATAGATGATTCTAACATCATTTAATTTACCGAATTCTCTTGCTTTAATCTTACTATTCTCTTGTTCATATTCTCTAGATATTCTCAAAGCAATCACCAATCTATTGCTTGAATCACTGTTTTTGTTTATAACATTCTTTTGATTCATAGCAATTCACATTTCCCAAATCTTCACAAACACATTGCATATTCTCGAGGATAAGATTATAAGAATATTGTACTACATTAGACTCATTAGTGTTGACAAGAACACAACAAGTCGAATATTGTATTTTAGTAATTGAGTTGAAGTCCTCTTCGGTAGTTGAGGCAAGAAATCCCGTTCGGTTGTTCGGGTAAGTTGTAAACCTATTCCTCCGGGTGAAGTGAGGGTGTTAATTAGTGAAATTCCTAAGTGAAGCTTAGGGACTGGACGTAGGACGAGAGGCCCGAACCAGTATAAAATCCTGGTGTCACCTTGCATTTACCTACTTTATCTACCTAGACTATTCTGTTATTCCATATTACACGATCCTACCGTATAGCCCCCTTTTTCAATTGGTATCAGAGCAGGTTCATCCTATAACCATAACACCGTTATTAGACATATTGATAATATGGAAAATAACGCAAGTACAAGCACAACATCTGCCTATAGTTCTACATTTGCGGAAGGACAATCTACCCAAAGACCTCCTCTATTCAATGGACTAAACTATAACTATTGGGCTACAAGGATGAGGATTTATATGCAAGCAACAAGTTTCGAAGCCTGGAATGCTACTCAAGCAGAGTTCGTTGTACCCACAACCGATTATCCTATATGGACACAAATTCAAAAGAATGAATCTAGTGCAAATGCCAAAGCTATGAATATGCTATTTTGCGCCCTGGATAGAAATGAATTCAACCGTGTTAGCGTATGAACTACCGCATATCAGGTATGGGAAACACTTAAAGTCATACATGAAGGCACAAAAAAGGTTAAACAAACAAAGATATCCATGTTGAAGAATCAATTCCAAAATTTTAGAATGCGAAAAAATGAATCCATCAATGACATGTACTCAAGATTTCAAGACATTCATCATGCTCTAATCAGACTAGGAGAAAGATACACGGACTTTGACATTGTGTCTAAAGTTCTAAATTCACTCACTGATGAATGGGAGAGAAAAGTACTAGCAATCGAGGAAGCAAATGATCTATCTACAATGAAACCAAAAGAATTGATTGGAAATCTTATGTCGTATGAAGTAAATATGCAAGCTAAAAAGGATCAAGCTCAAGAAAGAAAGAATGTTGCTTTTCATGCGGAAAAAGAAGAATCAGAGTCTGAAGATGAGGATCTAGCATTTATAGCCAAAAATTTCAAGAAATTCTTAAAGTATAGAAAAGGAAACAAAAATGGATTCAAAAAGAATTTCTTGAACAAACCTTCATCCTCAAATATAGAATGCTTCAATTGTCACAAGAAAGGACATATGCAAAAAGATTGTCAAGAACAAATGAAGGAAAATCAGAAAAACCTCAACAACAAAAAGAAGAAGGATAAATTCAAAAAGAAGGCATTTTCTATAACATGGGACGATTTAGATTCATCTTCATCCGAAAATGAAAGTGATAGCGACAATGAACAGTCAAATGTATGCTTCATGGCTCAAGAACCTGAGGTAAATAATTTAACTTTCGACGATTTAATTGAAGTAAACACTGAACTTTTAAGCACAATAAAAACTGTTAAAAAGAAACTCAAAGAAACTCATGAAAATCAAAACAAAGCTGAATTTGAAAGAGATATGTTAAAAGATGAAAAGAAAATCTTAGAAGAAGAACTTGAAAAAGTTCAAGAATCTCATTCAAATTCGGAAACTCAATTATCACTTTTAAGTCAAGAAATTGAAACTCAAAAAACAAAGAATGATATAATTGTTTCTGAAAATCATGAGTTAAAAACTAAGATTAAACGAGTTGAGTTAGAAAATAATAGTCTTCAAGCTAGATTAGATAACATCACTAAAAATGTTTCTAACTTTAACAAAGGAAGAGAAAAATCATCAAGATTTTAGAAAATTCTCAATCCTCTTCAAGTAAACATGGATTAGGATATAAAAAGGAGTCAAAAATTTCTGAAAAGAAAGATACAAATTTTAAGAGGAATATGGATTCAAAACAACAAATATTGCCAAAGAAACCTATTAAAACAAAAGTAGAAAACAAGGTAGTTAAAATTGGGTACCAAAAACTAACAATGTATTAATAAGAAATAAATATATTAAAACATTTATGAATAATGTTCATCATAATGAAAACTATATTTATAAAAAGGATTCTAAACCAAATTGGGTTTGGTTTCCTAAACTCTAACTTTTTAGGACCCTATTAAAAGGTGGGTACCAATAATTTCATATTTATTTTCAGGTACCACTCAAAAAGAAGAAATGGATATTAGATAGTGGTTGTTCAAAACACATGACCGGAGACAAAGATATGCCCACAAACATCACATACTTTGATGGTGGCTCGGTTACCTTCGGAGACAATTCAAAAGGGTATATCATTGGAAAATGATGTTAGGGATGCAGATTAAGGATCTTAAGGCAGAAATAACACTAGAGGGGGGGTGAATAGTGTTTTAAAGAATATATGAACTATATGACTAAATTAAAACTTTCAACACAAATCTAAACAGAATTCTAACACAGAATGATCACAGAACATATAACAAATGCAAATAGTAAAGTAAAGCAAGTAAAAGGAAAGAACACACTAGATTTTATACTGGTTTGGAATCCTCCTACATCCAGTCCTGCACCAAGGCAATATCCTTGCACATATTTTATAAGCCAATATCCAAATTACAACCCTCAATTTCTAAGGCCTTGAGGAACCCTCCTATCTCCGAGTCTGGGGTAAACTCTCTTGATTTTCGAGACACAAGATCACCCTAATACTTTCTAATAACAATCTTTTGAATGGATAGACTCTATGGACTTTTTGAATACAAATTGATCCTATAACTCTCAATAGCACTTTGATCTTTAGTAGAATGATGGAGAATCAAATAGAGAGAGTATCTAAATGATTTCCTATTGATAATTTGGCAGAATTATGGCACGATCTTGAAAATATGATGTTTTATGGATATGGAATGGTGGAGAAGAAAGAGTGAAGAAAATAAAAAAGTAGTTGTTAAAAAAAATTCGTTTTGGAAGCCTTTATATAGATGCACAACAATCATAACCATTGGCGTAAGGTTTTTGAACGAATGGACACTTCTTTTGAAAATTTGAATTTTGAATCCAACTGTCACCATGTCGACATGGGGTATCCCCTTATGTCGACATCCCTCAGTTCAAAATTATAGAGATGTTGTTTTGTAAAAGCATTTGAATTTAAAACAAGTTGAAACTTTTCTGGAGCAAAGTAAAGTGTTTAAACAATATTTTGAGATAGAGAATGAATATAAAACATTATTTCAAATATATATATATATATAATTGATATAGACCGTCAATTATATAAGTAATATTTAAAATCAGAATAAGTTTTGATGTTTTAAAAATAGAAGTTTTTAAAATCAGAATAGAGGAATATTTCAAGGCTAAAACAAAGTTTGAAAATATTTTTGAAAACATGATTTTGAAAGCTAAAACATTTTGAAAACAGATTTAAAAACATTTTGAAAAATCTATTCAAACTGAATTTGCAAGAACCTTCCTACAGAGCTCCTCCATAGGACTCGAGAACTTGTACAAAGTAGTTTAAATGATTTTGATTTTCGTGGGTTTGTAAGCCACTTGTCGTAGGTTTGTAAGCTACTTGTCGTGGGTTTGTAAGCCACTGGTTTTGATAGAAATTAGGTTCCATCCCAAAAGAAAAATTGGAAGAAAGATGAGAGTGCTATTATGAAGTTTTAACAAAATACTAGACACTTATCTTGAGATCTTGAAATCTTGATTCTCTAGAGTCTTGAATCTTGAATCTCTAATCTTCATCTTGATGCTTGAGTCTTTATACTGATCAGTCTTCGATGATACCTGCATATACTTCCTATATACATACATACATACATACATACATATATATATATATATATATATGGAAATGTTAGTATATATTTTATAAAGTAAAGTATAATAACTATATAAGGTTGTTGTCATCAAAACATCATCAACTCAGTTCCTAACAAAGGAGATGTGAACAATTACGGTACATCAAATTTACCTTTTATAACAAATGTTTCATTAGTTGAAAATTTAAAACATAATCTACTTAGCATAAGTCAATTGTGTGACAAAGGTTTTAAAATAACTTTCTCGAATAATAAATGTAGTATTTTTGATCAAAACCAAAATCTTATTTTTGAAGGAAATAGAGATAGAGATATTTATGTTTTAAATATGAATATTAATCATAATTCAAGTAATACTTGCCAAAGATAATGATCCTTGGTTATGGCACAAAAGATTTTGTCATATAAATTTTAAAACTATTAGAAAACTTTCTAAAAATGAATTAGTAAGAGGTTTACCAAAAATAAACTTTAAAATAAATAATCTTTGTGATGATTGTCAAAAAGGAAAATTAACGAAATCATCTTTCAAATCTAAGAAAAATATTTTGACTTTACAACCATTAGAATTACTACATATGGATTTATTTGGACCAACACAAGTTTAATCCATTAATCATAATCGATACGTATTTGTTATAGTTGATGATTTTTCAAGATATACATGGACTATTTTTATGAAAAATAAAAGTGACACTTTTCTCATTTTAAAACATTTGTCAAAAGAATTCAAAGCACTAAAGATTTGAAAATTAAAAATATTCGAAGCGATCATGGAGGCGAATTCGAAAATGAAGTTTTTGAGACTTTTTGTAAAAAGAAAGGAATAAATCATAACTTTTCTTTTCCTAGAACTCCTTAGCAAAATGGAGTTGTAGAAAGAAAGAATAGAACATTACAAGAATGCGCAAGAACATTATTAAATGGATGTTCTCTACCTAAACATTTTTGGGCGGAAGCCGTTGCTACTCCATGTTATGTATTAAATAGAATATCAATTAGACCATTAACTAAAAATACCTCTTATGAATTATTTAATAATAAAAAGCAAAATATATCTTATTTTAAAATATTTGGATCAAAATGTTTCATTTTAAATACAAAAGATCAACTAGGAAAATTCGATTCAAAAGCTGATGAAGGAATTTTCGTGGGATACTCAGAACGAAGTAAAGCATATCGAGTATTTAATAAACGAACAACCTTAATTGAAGAAACTTTGCATATATCTTTTGATGAAAATTTTAATAAATTTTTTAATATAAAAGATGATGAAGAATTGATAAATATAGAAGAAACAAACCTTGAAAATAATAATAATGAACTAAGATCTCCTCCTAGAATATTACGAGATTATCCAACTCAAAATATAATAGGAGAAATAAATTCTCAAGTTAGAACAAGAAATCAACTAAATCAAATGGGTCATGTAGCTTTCATTTCATCTATAGAACCTAAAAATCCAAAAGAAGCATCTACAGATGATTATTGGATTATCGCAATGCAAGAAGAATTAAATCAATTTGAACGTAACGATGTTTGGGAATTAGTTCCCCGTCCTAATAATCAATCAGTAATTGGAACAAAATGGATTTACAAAAATAAAGTAGACGAACAAGGTAATATAACAAGGAATAAAGCAAGACTAGTAGCACAAGGGTATAATCAAGAAGAAGGTATTGATTTTGAAGAAACATTTGCTCCCGTTGCAAGACTGGAAGCAATACGTATACTATTAGCCTTTGCTTGTTTTCACAATTTTAAACTTTATCAAATGGATGTTAAAAGTGCATTTTTAAATGGTTTTATTAAAGAAAATGTATATGTAGAACAACCTCCTTTATTTATACATGAAAAATATCTGGATCATGTATTTAAATTAAAGAAAGCACTATATGGTCTTAAACAAGCACCTCGTGCTTGGTATGAAAGACTTAAAAGTTATTTATTAAACTCGGGATTTAAAACTAGAAAAGTAGATCAAACACTTTTTATTAAAAATACTACCAAAGATATTTTAATAATTCAAATATACATAGATGATATTATTTTTGGTTCAACAAATGAAAATTTATGTAAAGAATTTTCAAATATAATGACTAATGAGTTCGAAATGTCTCATATGGGAGAATTATCATATTTTCTCGGACTTCAAATCAAACAATTAACAAATGGAATTTTTATAAACCAAGAAAATATTATGCTAATTTAATTAAACGATTTGGCATGGAAAACACTTCTTCTAAACCTACTCCTATGTGTACCACTACACATCTCGATCGAGATGAAAATGGCAAAAGTGTAGATCAAAAATTGTTTAGAAGTATGATAGGTTCCTTACTTTACTTAACCGCCAGTAGACCTGACATAATGATGAGTGTTTGTTTATGTGCACGTTTTCAATCCAATCCTAAAGAATCACACTTAAGAGCGGTAAAACGAATTATGCGACATCTTAACAACACTAAAGACTTCGGTCTTTTCTATCCAAAGGAGTGTTCATTTGAGTTAGCATCATTCAGTGATGCTGATTTTGGTGGATCTCGAACGGATAGAAAAAGTACAAGTGGTACTTTCCATTTCATTGAAAATCACTTGTATCTTGGTTTAGTAAGAAACAAAATTGTGTCTCGCTTTCCACATGCGAAACAGAGTATATATCAGCCGCTTTAGCTTGCACTCAAGTTATATACATGCAACAAACACTTAAAGATTTTAATATAAATTTAACAAATTCTACAATATACTGTGATAATACAAGTACAATAAACTTATCTAAAAATCCGGTTAATCACTCTCGTACAAAACATATAGATATTCGTCACCATTTTCTACGTGACAATATTGAAAAAGGAATAATTAATTTAGAACATATTTCTATCGAAAATCAAATTACCGATATATTTACTAAACCTCTCTTAGAAAACTCCTTTATAAAACTTCGACGAGAATTAGGTATAATATCCTTTAAAAATATTAATTAGATATACATTGGAAATATTCCCATATTTCAGTCGACTAAAACAAAATGTTCAGTCGACTGAATAAGAATTTCAAATATTTTCAGTTATGTTATATATTACATTATATAATTTATAGACCACACATTTGTAAAACTAAATTATTAAATAAGAATCATACATTTTAAAAAAATCCTCTTTACCATTAAATCTCTATGCGGTTAAAAAATCTTATTAAATTATAACCGTTATTTGTTTAGTAAAATTCTACTATAAATAAATTCTTAAAAAATATTTTTATTTTCATCTCGATTTTACGAATAAAATCTTAATTCAATATAAAATGTCGTCCAACAACTCCTTCTCTCCAATCAATATCACCTCGTCAGTTGATAACACTCCAACGTCGCCAAAGCTACCCACACCAACACCAGCACATGAGCCAGTTTACAAATGGGAAAATTATCGTACTGGTTTCACACCAGAATCTAAAAAGGCGAAACGCGGACTCTTTATTTCACCTAATACAAAAAGAAAGATTGATGAAATTCATCACTGTCAACAACAACAGATAGATCTTCAAAGAGAACTATACTTCGAGCAAAAAGTTACGACAAGACGTTTGAGCTTCCTAGAACAAATTGGTTTACGTTTCTGTGGATCAAAGAAGAACGAAGTGGCTGAACCCCTACCTCGCCCCGTTAGCTCACTTGATCCGTCTTCATCTTATCGTACACCAGTCGATCCTGTGAATCCTTGGATGTCTCCTAAGACTCCTCAATATAGTTCGAATTCATGGGATATAAATTACATGAAGAATGAAGGAAAGAAGACTCCAAGTCCATCCCCAAAGAAATAGTTAAAATTTTGAAATATTTGTATGTTGTTACATCAATATTTTTGTAACTATTTCTTTAAATAAATTTTTAATTTCAAAAATTAACTGAAACAACAAAAATGCATGTTTCAGTCGACTGAATGCTCCTGCTTAGTCGACTGAAAATATGACAGAAAACAAAATTTACAAAGTTCAGTCGACTGGAATCATCTTCACAGTCGACTAAAAATTCAACAGAAAATTTCATCAACAAAGTTCAGTCGACTAAATGTACTGTTCAGTCGACCGAATCTATAATAGAAAATTTCGGCCTTTGATTCAGTCGACTGAACAGTACATTCAGTCGACTGAACGCCACTTCCCAGGCAAAATTTCCCCTTTTAACCACCAGATTTTACCCTACCAATTCACTTTTACCTCCTACAAACCTTCTTCCCCAAATTAATTTCGAAACCCTAGCCCCCAAATTCCTCAAAATCAAATCAATTCTCACCCAAATGGCACCAAAAAGAGCAAGAGCTTCATCTTCTTCATCCTACGAGCCAATTGATGCTCAAATAGCACAATGGCTTTACGATGGAACCGCTGCCACTCGATGGAACAAGATGAAGAATTCTCGAATTTTCGAGCATTCTTTCGCTGATTTTCAAAGCTTTCAAACCTACAACATTCAAGTGTTAACAGATCCGGCAGGTTTAACTTCTCTTTTAGATTTGAAAAGAAATGACCATGCCATTAATCATGTAATGGTAAAATTATTTTATGCTAATCTTAATCTTGGACACCAAACTCCAAGAAATCCAAACAATAGTTTGGAGTATGGTGTGTGGAAAGAAAGTTTGGTTTTCCTTGGATAGAATAGCACACATTTTAGAGTCTCCAAATGTCGGGAGAAAGCTAGAGGAGATAGAATTCAATCCACACATTCGCGACAGTATAAACCATCGATTTATGGATGATAATATCAACTTTAGGGACTTTAAGTCCACCTCCCTTCGACCTATGGCAAGAATCCTCCATAAAGCCCTAATGAGAATGATTACTCCTCGCACGGGCTCGTACGAAATTGTCTACCCAAATAACTATCGAGCTCTATATGCTATTTTTGGATATATACAAGTTAATTGGGTACAGCTTATTCTTGATGAGTTTCTCACCTTCAATAATGGCAAAATGCGCACTATCTACTTTGGAGAGTACATCATGCGACTTCTCCTCAATGTGGATATGCCATTACCTGAGTCGGAGAATACAATGGTCCATCAAATTAACCACCGGACCATAAGCCTAATGCAACTCCCATCTCGACCTCCTCGCATAATATCACTCGCCGAATGGGAAGAAATGCATCAAGAACAACAACAACAACCTCCTCAACCACGCGACGAAGAACATCTCGAGCAAGATGATGAAATTCGTCTTGTTGACCCAAGCTTCACTACCAACCAATCCTTGGGGATATTGTCAAGAAATCAACAAATTCTTGACACTCGTCTTAAAAAGGTAGATCATAAGCTTGACAAAATCAAAGGATTCTTCAACAAGCTTTGGGATGCAATCTCGTGCTCAAGCACCACTACTGCTTCAACATCTCGTGGCAAACGTCCTGCACCTACGTTTACATGGACGACATCCAAAGAGCATACAAGTAGCAGCGCTAGCGGAGCTAGTTGTGGCCAAGGAGGAAGAGCACATAGACCACCAACAGGAGGACCCTTCATACGTGAACTAACAGGAAGAGAAGGTTCATATGATTGGGATAAAGATGAGTAATTTGTTGTTTCGATGTGTATTTTTTTTAACTTCCTAGAGGCTTGTATAAATAGCCATTTTATGCTTGTCTGTCACAACATTTTTATTTTTCTTAAGTCATGATTATGCAAATATTCTCTATGCTTCAGTGATTGTTTTTATAAATTATTACTGCTGTTAGTTCTTCCTTTTTGTCGATGACAAAGGGGGAGAAAATGTATGGTACTAACTTTGTTTTGTAGGAAAGATAGTGCATACATTCAGGGGGAGAAAATAAGTAAAACATATCTAGAATAAATCAGTATTGTCATCAATCAAAAAGGGGGAGAATGTTGATACGCGAAGATTTTGATCAATGACAATGTGCTTTAACAAACAAGGAAGAAATATATGCAAATGCTAAAGGAAGATAGATGAAGACCAAACAAACTTAAAGTATGTTTTTACATGTGTCTTAGTCTAGATGTATTGTTAAAATCTATCCTCAAGAAGCTTGCACAAACACTAGAAAAATTTTATAAACTTCAATTTTCAATTTAGTTTTAACTATGCAGGTTTTATGAGTTCAGTCGACTGAACAGGGTCAGTCAGTCGACTGAAACTAGAACAAATTTATATACATGCACAGTTTCAGTTGACTGAATTTCCTGCACAGTCGATTGAATTTGGTCCCGAAAATTTTACTTCATATTTTCAGTTGACTGAATTCCCTGCTCAGTCGACTGAATTTGAACCTGCGAATTTTCTCTGAAAAGACACCTTCTTCCTCCCAAGAGTTGCAACCATTCATCAATGGAAATGGAAGCATCTCTTGTTTGCAACCTTTGACAACATATGAACCTCTTCGACAAGTATATATACATGATTCTAACATCATTTAATTTACCGAATTCTCTTGCTTTAATCTTACTATTCTCTTGTTCATATTCTCTAGATATTCTCAAAGCAATCACCAATCTATTGCTTGAATCACTGTTTTTGTTTATAACATTCTTTCGATTCATAGAAATTCACATTTCCTAAATCTTCACAAACATATTGCATATTCTCGAGGATAAGATTATAGGAATATTGTACTACATTAGACTCATTAGTGTTGACAAGAGCACAACAAGTCGAATATTGTATTTTAGTAATTGAGTTGAAGTCCTCTTCGGTAGTTGAGGCAAGAAATCCCGTTCGGTTGTTCGGGTAAGCTGTAAACCTATTCCTCCGGGTGAAGTGAGGGTGTTAGTTAGTGAAATTCCTAAGTGAAGCTTAGGGACTGGACATAGGACGAGAGGTCCGAACCAGTATAAAATCCTGGTGTCACCTTGCATTTACCTACTTTATCTACCTAGACTATTCTGTTATTCCATATTACACGATCCTACCGTATAGCCCCCTTTTTCAGTTTCAAAAGGGTTGTTTAAAGGTTTTAAACAAATGTTTCGAATATATTAAACAGGAAATATAGCCTAAGTGTTTCAAGTTAAAAAGGGCTTTAACTTATATTAGAGGATAGGTAATCCTCATTACAATTCATCAACACTGAGTAAAGTATATATATCATGACAAACTAGCTTAGAATAAAGCTAAAGAAGTATTTTCCTTGCATGTGTATGATTTAAAAGGTTTTCAAGGAAAAGATGAAGGGTAGTTAACCCTCAAAGAATGACTCGGATTAGAAGACCAGATAGGACTTGTGTAGTGTCCCGCCCTTTTCTCATTAGCTATTTGCCCCTAGCTAATTTAGTCCACAATTTCAAGGTATACGGCTTAGTCATAGCTAAGAGTAAAATGTTGGCTACATACAAAAAGGATTATTTATGTATAGAGAAAGGTTATTGGTTAGCCTGCAAAACTATTAGGATCAGTTGACCCTTGGAGGAGTAAGTTAAGGACAGACCGTATAGAAGTTTTGTCTTATAGATGTTAGACCATTTTTTTATTTTATCTGGTAGGCTCGAGTAAGAAAATGGGACAGTTAGCTCAGCTTTTTGATAGTTAGTCCAGCTTGCGGGCAGTCGTACCAGATTTCGGACAGATAGTCCATTTATTACCTGTTTTTAGTATAAAGGATGTTGCTATTATTATTATTATAACCAGTTTATTTGCAAGAAAAGATTTGCAAAATACATGTTTTGAAAAGGATATTAGTGAAGGGAAACGTCCCGTTCCGCTAAGGGTCATGGTCTCACTTAATAATACTAAATCGAGATGTCATAGTATTATTCACACCAGGCTTTATGTCTGACTCGAAGTTTATGTTTCCCCTTAAACTCTCGGGTGCTCAAAATTGATTTGAGTTGGCTGACAGTTGAGGTTTCCAGGTTTTAAACATTTTGGCGAATAAAGCTTCCAGAGATGAGAAGGTGGCTGACGGATAGATAATTAGGAGTTATAGATTATTCTGTTTATTTTTCGCTATGTATATTAAGTCAGATATGACTATATTGACTTTGGTCAACCAATGGGGCATCGTCACATGTCGCTTTTGGCGTATTTTGTAACTGATATCTGACCTTTACCTAGGAAATTGTTAGGGGATTATGTAACATGTATATGAATTATCGTTTTGAAATGTAATCAGCAAAATGTTGTTTTGAAATCTGTGATTTGTTTATATTCATGTGCTTTTGATATTATAGATACCATTAATATTACCGTATTTTATCACCAGAAGTTAATGCTATAGATGACGGCAGCATCTGTAGTGCTTAGGTTTTGGCCTCCAGATATGGGATGTTACATAAGATAAGTTGGGATTTTCTACTAATTCATAATTTATATGATTTCATAAACAAAGCTTTAATTGAAATTGAATTTAACATATGTACTTACTCTTAAATACATATCCTTATAAAAAGAATTAAATCAACATAACTCATCATCAACTGTACTTTGTCTAATAAAGTCTGATTACTCCTTATCCATACATCATTATGTATAATAGGGAGGAGTGGCTTTTGAGATTGAATTTTATTATTTTTAGTTACTTTGGAACTCCTTCCAATATACTCATCTATTTGATAAAATAAAGTTGTTTTATTTCCATTGCATGTTATGTTTTCTGCTTCTATTTTAAATTCTATGAATTTATCAAAGTCATATGATTTTTTTCTTAAATACACATGCTCATGTCTATGATAGTTCATTAGAGAATTTAACGAAGAATGTGGATTTGTTTTGGTATTATTTGTCATTTACTTTCATATATCTATATGTGTTGCTCCGAAGAGTTCATTAACATTGTTGCCGCTCCCTCTAAATGGCTACTTAGCTCTTAATCCTTAAGGCATAATTCATCAATATCATGTGATTCACAATCATATGGTTTAAATAATTATTCCTCCAAGATACTACTTAGTCTATAATCCCCAAAAATAATTTTTGAAGTTTTAGATACTTCTGCATTATGTGGTTAATGCAACAAATATTGTCACTCTAGATTATTTTAAAATGAATATTCACAATATTCAAAAAAAAACAAAACTATATATATATATATATATATATTTGATCAATTTTGAAAATATTCGTTATTTCACAAATAATATTTGGTGTATAAACAAAAAAAATCTTTCATATCTTGATGCATCCATTTATAGGTGTCATATGGTATGCTCACACTATTTCTATTATTACTACAATAACGATGAAATATGAAGCTTCATTCAACTACTTATTATGGACTATTATTTCTTTTACTATAACCAGTTTACAGTTGAGAGTTATCGATAAAATATCTTAAACTATATAAATAAGTTTTATACAATTTTTTTTCTATAATATAATATATTTAGGGTAGAAATCACATTTCTCATTCCTTATTAAGTATATTACTAAAATTTTTACAATTCTCATTTTCAATGTCCTTTATGAAAGAGAAGTGAGCATTCACTCTCTTCATCCCAGTTGTCCTATTTTATATCAAGTATCAAACAACCGCTTTTCATTCTAAATGGCCGAACCATTCAAAAGGTAACCATACTACAAGACTACACCAAATTATTTACAAAAGTGTATTCATATATTCTTAACAATGTAGTAATGTCAAACATGTTGTTGCACTTAAGTAAACCGATCGAAACTGACATTTGAGTGATCGTTCCTAAGTTGGTATTTAGTCCTTGGTAGTTTATTATTTTTTATGCCACGGGATTCTCACAATATTCGACCATATCGAACACATGATTTTGTACTATTATTTATTTGCTCATCTATAGTAAATAAATTTCATTGAGATTTCATTTATTACAGACATAACCATTCACTATAAAACTTTTGTATGTGATCTAATATGGATTAAATATCCATATTCTTGTATCGCTTTAGAGTTCGAGTCTTATAGGAGACAATATACATTTTTTTAGACAAATAAATAGTTAAATGACCAAGTTACGAACCATCCAGTAGTTGTATAATTTTTGGCACTTGCATGGGTCTTAAAATGAGAACATGCTAAAATTATTAGTAATTATATTTTATATTTCTTTTCAATCTTAATTTAGTTCATTAATATACGCTTATTGATAAACAATTTTATCAATCAGATGCATAAATTTATCAATGTAGATAATTTTAATTTGTACATCATGCATTCTTACAATACTAGAAAGGTTAAATTTTGACATTTCTTTTTTTAGTAAGGCTCCCACTAGATTTTTTTTACATTCCTCAAAATTCTAAGAGAAACATAGAAATGTTTTGATTCCTTTAATGGGTGTTTGGACTCGCTTTAATTGGGATTCCGATCTTGAGTTTGCTCAACAGATCATAGGTCCACAAGTGACGAATAACCCTTTATTAGTTGTTTTATGTATAGCTTTTAACTTTGGTCTTTGTCCTAATATCAATCTTGACCTTGAGTTTTTTTTAAAAAATTAAAGGAGATTATTCACTCGCAGCACCATTTTGCGATGGTCTAAGTATAATGCATATACCTTGAGTTTACTTAACAAATACATGCATGTATCTTACCTCATCTAGCAATATATTAATAGTACTACACATTACATTCCTAGCATGAGTTTTCTCAATAACCGAAGAGTATACAGATAATCTATTAATGTATGAATGGTAGAGGACAACTCTGTATTAGAGTTTCAAATAATCTTTAATATATTTTAGTTGATACCGACTTAAGGAATAATATATTTCTTATGAAATACTCTCGTAATTCAAGTGTCGAACACATTTGAAATCATGGGATACATATCCTACATATGTATTTACTCCAAATATCTATTTTGAGTGTATTTAACTTTCATGTTCATTATATTTATACATATATATAGTTATATAAGTTTAGCTTATTTATAACTACTATAATTTGATCAGCTTATGTAAAACCCTATATTTTTGGTAACATTATATTGGATATTTAATTAGCGAAATTAATAAAGTAATGTGTTGAATAGGGGATGGAGATTTGACTTAATTAAGGAGTAGCCGTGCCATTTAAACAATGGATTAAAATAAGAGTTAAAATGTAATAGAGGAGGGGTAAAATAGGAAAGAGGCCATTCCTATATCCCTAAACCTTGGTCGTGTATCTCCATACATGTTCATTTCATTTTGAAAATTTTATTTTGAGGCTGGCTACCATTAACAAGAGCAAGGGAAAAAAAGAGATAAAGAAAAGCTAAGGAAGAAGCTTAAGCTAATCATATCCATTCACATCTCAATCTCTTTAATCTCTAAAGCTAAGGTAAATAAGTTTACATCTCTTATTTGTTTTGTTTTTGGTTTTAAGAGGAAATCCGATCTTAGTTACAATTTTTTGCCTACATTTTTGAATGATGGAATGATATTATATACTTGTTGATGATATATGCATGTTCACATTGATTTTATGATATGTTTTAAGGTGAAAACCCTATTAAATGACATCTAAATGCCTCGCGAATTTTTATACAAACCAAAAATAATATTTTATAGATGGGTTTCAATTTTTAGAATTTATGTGTATTTTATTTTCTAGTAAAAAAATGTTAATTTGGGTTATAGATTATTTATGGTTAAATAATAAAAGGTTTGGGTCTGAAATGTTTATATGTTGGAAAACATATTAAAAGAGACTTTTTGGAATTTTTATGGAATTTTCCTTAGTGTTTCGATGGATATATAAAATTATTTAAGGCATGTGACTTAATTTTTTTTATATTTATAAAAGGAGAAGGGGCTTTTTGTAAAATAAATCAAAATTGTTAATTCTAAAAATTGGCAGTGCTTTTAGAAAAGAGAAACTTGCAACCAACAACAATTTGACAAACAAGACAGGTTAGGTACAAAGAAATAGTTTAAAAGGACAAACAAATACGTTTTCACTATTTCGATGCTTTCAGCACCAGGTTCCACCTCCTTACCTTCACTGCCGACTCCATTGAAATGGTACGTAGTGAATTGGATGTTGGCGAAAGGTAAAGAGCCGAAACCAGGGGTTTCAAAAGTTTTGAGGCACTGCTTTGTTTTTAAATGAAAATGTGCCTGTGACTAAGTAGCTTTCGACTTGCTTAGCTTTCGACTAAGTCAATTGGTTTAGAGGAAATGGTTTCAATTGATTGCGCCTTTGTTTTAAAATAACCGCATTCGACTAAGTCGAAACCTTTAATGTCGCTCTTTACCTTTCGACCCAGAGAGTTTCGAAGGGGTTATTTTGTTTTATAAACATTTGGCCACTTTTCCAATGCTTTTGAAGGGATGGTTTCGAAGCCATCACTTCTTTACTTATGAATGCTTTCAAAAGATAAGCTTTCGACTTAAATGGTTTTATTGAATCTTTTTCTCTGATTGAAGTATAACCTAAATGGTTTCAAAAGAGTCAGTTTTGAATGGTTTCGAAAGTTGTTTTTCCACTTGTTTTAAATTGAACCCAAGTTCTTTTCAAAGGTTTATGTTTATCCGGGTTTGATGTTTTCGAAAGGTTTTAAAGGATGGTTTCGAAAGGATGGTTCCCCAATGGTTTCGAATGAGTCAAAGGGAAGGTGTTTTGATTTTTTTGAAAGGATTAAAAGGAAGGGTTTTCCAAAGATTTTGAAAGGTTTGAAAGGAAAGGTTTTTCCTATGTTTTCAAAAGGCAATATTTAAAGGTTTTAAAAAGGAAGATGTCTAAGGTTTTAAATCTTTCGAAAGGAAGATTTTTCAGTGGTTTCGAAAGGGTTTTGACCATGGTTTCGAATGGATGGTTATAGCGTTTCGGCCTAGGTTAAATAAAGGGTTTTACTTGGTTTAGAAAGAGGCACTTTCAATGGTTTCGAATGTGGTACTTTCAATAGATTTGAAAGGGGTACTTTCAAAGGTTTAAATGTTTCCATCAATTAAGATTTGGGTAAAGATTATGTGTGTGTATAACATGGCATGGTGAATTTGAGTAAAGCATAGAGATTGTATATCTTCCTTGTTTGAGTTTGATTTAAAGGTTTTCAAGGAAATTTTTGGGAAGGTATCCCTAAGTAAGATGACTCAGATATTAGAATACCAGATGGGACTGGTATGGGGTCGTGCTCTATACATTAGCTATTAGCCCCAGCTAATTTAGTCCAAAATTCCAGTGTGTATGGCTTTGTCATAGGTAAGACTAAAATTATGAATATACACAGAAAGGAATATATGTTTGTATACATATAGGTTATTAGTGAGCCTACAAAACCATTAGGATTAGGAACCTAGGAAATGTTAAATTAGGAATAGATCGTCTAGAAGAGAAGTATTTAACAGATAGTTAAGGGTAGATCTTTCAGAAGATGTATGTCTAATAGATGTTAGATAAATTTTGATATATTGTCTGGTAGGCCCGAGTCAGCCAAATGTTAGTAGTTAGCCAAACAAAACAAAATTGTTTGAACAGATAGTTCATTTATTACCTGATATGTACGTTTACATAATGTTGCTTTATAGATTTTAACCAATTTTGGTTGTAGGAAAAGATTTGCAAAAGATATGTTTTAAAAGGACGTTAGTGAGCGGAAACCCGTTCCGCTAAGCGGCGTGGTCTCACTTAATATAAAATATCCGAGATGTAACAATATTATTAACACCAGGCATTATGTCTGACTCGAAGTTTTTTCCCCTTAAACTCTCAGGTGATCAAAGTTGATTTGAGTAGGCTGAGGGTTGAGGTTTTAGGTTTATGTAATTTTGGAACAAAGCTTTTCGGAGATGAGCATGTGGCTGACGGATTGCTAATTAGGAGTTATAATTTATTTTTCTTTTGATTCTACTGTGTATATTAAGTCAGATATGACTATATTAACTCTGATCAACAAAGGGGGAACCGTCATATGTCATTCTTGGCGTATTTTATAATAGATATATTTAATCATTGCTTGGGAAATGTTACGGGATGTAACATGGATATGAATTATTGTTTTAAAATGTAATCAGTAAAATATTGTTTGGAAATCTGTGATTTTTTTTCATATTCATGTGCTTCTGATATTATGGATACCATTAGCATTACCATATTTTGTCACTAGAAGTTAATACTATAGATGAACGCATCATCTGTAGCGCTAAGCTTTTGGCCTCCAGATACAAGATGTTACAACTTGGTATCAAAGCATAGGTTTATGAAAAATTTGAAACTAAAAATGATTTTTAAAACATAATCCTAAGGAATTAGAGTAAGATTGAGGTATGGGATAACGCTACGATAACATACTTGTATTTGTTATATATATAAGTATACGCTTTATCCCTAGTCTCCCGTCTTAGTTCGGTTATTTTTCTGTATCTCACGAGGTTTGAATACAGATAAGGATGGTAGAAGAGGAAGAGTTAACCCAAGAGGGGAGGGTACTGATGGGAATCCCAGATCAAATATGTGAAGGACCCAAGGTCAAGCACATGCAGATAATGTGGATGCTGGAGTCCGACAAGTTAGAATGGAAGCTGTGTATTAGTTATCCATGAATATGATGCAAGCGGATGTTGGTGTTGGAGTAATGTGAGGAGGAGTTCCGGAAGTTCCGCTTGTCAACCATTAGGCCAAGATGAGCGGAGATTACGCTAAGCTTGGATGGAATCCATTTATTGGAACGAAAGACGCCATTGAGGTGGAGAATTGGTCGTTGCATTGTGAGAGAATATTTCCAGACTTGGGGCTCAATGATGAGAAGAAGAGGAGGTTAGCATCAGACAGCTTCAGGGTGCTACTTTATTTCAGTGGAATAGACTGACCGTGGCAGTGGATGAGGAGACTACGACATAGGAAGAGTTTAAAAGGAGGTTCCAGGAGAGGTTCATGTCGGTGATGGTACAGTCGCTTTTGATCTGGAAGTTTGCTGAGCTAGAACATGGAGGGATGACTGTTCTAGAATATGCTAGTAGGTTTGAAGAGCTAGCCAGATATGGTTATGCTACTATGGACATAGTGATGAAGAGGAATGAGAAGTTTATCAAGGCAATGAAGCCTGAGTTGGCCATGGTTACTTTACCACGTTTTAGAGATCCTTGTGATGTGGATGTGGAGATGGCTTTGAGACAGGAGGAGATGCTTTCTTGTTAGGAGAAGAATATGGTGAAAGAGGTCCAGGTTGGGCAAGGCTAGAAGAGGAAGTTCTTCCACATGAAATGTGCTCAGAAGGGTGGAGCGGCAAGAAGGGGAAGTCTGAGGTGGCCTGTTTTAAGTGCGATAAGAAGGGTCATTTTTCCAATTAGTGTCGTACTGGGAAGGCGAAAGAAGTGATCGGGAAGAAGAACATCAGGTGCTTCAACTACGATCAAATAGGGCACTGTAAGAATCAATGCAAGGAGCCCACTAAGGATTGAAAGGGAAAGGTATATGCATTGGAGCTTGCTACTTCGAAGCCGACAGCTTAGGACAAGGGAAAGACAGTTTTGGGAGGTACGCTTCAGATTCATGGTATGTCTGTTAGCGTTCTATTTGATACTGGTGCATCCACTCTTTTATATCTAGATGCTTGGTAGAGAAGCTTAACCTAGAACCCACATATTTAGTTACTTCCTTACGGGTTGCCAATCCAGTAGGAGGGTATGCAACTCTACTGTTAAGGTGTGACCGGTTAGAGTTGACTTGTTAGGTCATACTTTTGCTTGCAGTTTGCATGTATTTGATTTTGTGGGGTTCGGAATTATTCTTGGGATGGATTGGTTAAGTGAGTACAATGCTAGGATATTTTTCCATGAAAGGAAAATATCTTTTAGACACCCTGATTGTAGTGATCGGATTATTTATACCGTGTGAATGCCTTATTGGGTGTTGTAGAGTTGGAAGATGCACTGATTCGAGCTTTCGTGGTTAGAAAATTCACATATGTTTTTGAGCCAATAGTAGGATTGCCATAGAAACGAGCCATTGAGCTTTCGATAGATTTAGTTCCTGGAGCAGAACCAGTGAGTAGGCCGCCAAGCAAAATGACCCTTACAGAGATGAGAGAGTTGAAGGTGCAGTTGGTGGATTTGGAAGGCAAGAGTTTTATCAGGATAAGTAATTCGCCTTGGGGAGCAGCTGTAGTATTCACTAAGAAGCCGAACGGATCGTTAAGGAGGTGTATCGATTATCGTAAGTTAAATGAGAAGACGATACAGAATTGATATCCATTGTCGAGAATTGACAATTTTTTCGACAAGTAGAGTGGAGCCAAGATATTTTCTCAGTTATGTTTGGCAATAGGTTTCCATCATCTCAGAGTAGCAGAGGATAGTATACTTTTGATGACATTTGGGACCAGATATGGTTCGTACGAATGGTTAGTTATGCCGTTCGAAATGACTAATGCACTAGCTTTCTTTATGGATTTGATGAATCGAGTTTCTGAGAGCACTTGGATAGGTTCACACTGGTCTTCATAGATGATATCTTGATATACTTTAAGGATGAAAGAGAGCATAAAGTCATCTTAGAGTGGTGCTTGAGACACAAAGGCAGCATCAGCTGAAGGCGAAGTTTTTAAAGTGTCATTTCTGAAAAAAGGAAGTAAAGTTTCTAGGTCATGTAGTCTCAGAGAAAGGATTGTCAGTAGATCCGACTAAGATTAAAGTGGTGAATAGTTGGAAGAAACCCAAGACATTGACCAAGATAAAAAGTTTCCTTGGGTCGGCTGGTTATTATCGGAGATTCATTAAGGATTTTCGCATATGGCAGCACCGATGACAAAGCTAATAAGAAAGGATGTGAAGCTTGTGCAAATCGATAAGTTTGAGGAAGCATTCCAGAGCATGAAAAAATTATTGACCCATGCACTTGTGTTAGTTGTTCCAAAAGGGAACCGGGATTTGGTGGTTTATACAGATGCATGTGGAACAGGATTAGGAGCTATGCTGATGTAGAGAGGTAAAGTGATTGCCTATGCTTCTAGACAGCTTAGACTACATAAGGTCTGATATTAGAGGCATGATTTGGAATTGGCTGCAGTGTTTTTTGCATTAAAGGTATGGAGACATTACCTTTTAGGAGAGAGGTTCGAGTTATATATAGATCATAAGTCGCTAAAGTTTTTTTTTCTTTCAGAAGGAGCTGAGACAACAACGGTGTTAGAATTTATTGTTGCATATGATTTTGGGATTGAGTACACACCGGGGAAAAGCAACAATGTTGCAAATGCACTTAGCAGGAAACATCAAAATGCGGTATTGGCGATGAATGTTGGTGTAAAGATTTAGAAGCATTGTCAGATTGTAGAGTGCAGTGGAGAATCAAAGCTGGGTCTAGTGGACAGACTGTTATATTATCATGTTTGGAAGTTCGACAAGTGATGATCAAAAGGATTGCTTCTAAATAGGAGGAAGATCCAGTATTAGCTAAACGAACCAGGAAGTGAGAGATGGAACCAAGAACGATGACTTGAAGGACTTCAGTCTTGACCAGAATCGGTGGTTGAGAAAGAAAGGAAGATTATGTATTCTGAGTGTAGGAAACATAAGGAAATAAGTCTTAGAGGAATGCCTTTGTTCGAAGTTCACAATTCATCCAGGAGGAACTAAGATATATCAGGATATGAAGAGGGGTTTCTTCTGGGAGGTAAGATGCAGGATATTGACTTATGGGTAAAGTAGTGCTTGATTTGCCAACAGGCAAAGGTGAATACCAGAAGCCAAGTGAATTGCTTCAGCCATTGGATATTCCGGTATGGAAATGGGATTCTATTTCTATGAATTTTACTGACGGGTTGCTGAGGTCGAATAGAGGAAATGAAAGTATATAAGTCATAGTGGACATATTGACCAAGGTGCCCATTTCATTCCAGTTAAGTCAATCAGAATGGCGCCTGTTTTGGCGAAGTTGTTCATGAAGAACGTGGTTAGACTACACGGAATTCCTAGTAGTATAGTAAGTGATAGAGATTCCTTATTCGCCCACGAGTTCTGGAAGAGTCTACAGGAAGTTATGGAAACCAAGCTCAAGATGAGTACCGCTTACCATCCACAGAAAAATGGGCCAACGGAAAGAGTTAATAAGATCTTGGAATTTTTGTTACGAGCTTGTGTTCTAGATTTCAGGGGATCTTGGGAAGACCATCAGCATTTAGTTGAGTTTTCGTATAAAAACGATTATCGGATTAGTATTGGGATGGAACCATTTGGAGCTTTTGTTGGTTGGAGACCGGGGATAGTTTGGTTCTTGGTCCATATTTAGTAAGAGAAGCTGCAGAAAAGATTGAGGTCATTCTAGTTAGAATAAAGGAAGCCCAGTCTAAGAAGAAGAGTTATGCAGATAAGAGGCAATAAGAATTTGAATTCTTGGTTGGAGATCAAGTTTTCATCAAGGTGTCATCGATGAAGGTTGTTATCAGATTTGGGAAATCATGGAAGTTGGCACCGAGGTTCGTTGCACCTTGTCCTATTGTTGAGAGGATAAGGAAACTCGCATATAGGGTTAATTTACCGAGCAGTTTGGCAGAAGTCCACGATATTTTTCATGTTTCTCATCTTAGAAGGTGTGTTCAAGACCCGGAGTCTACTATAGCACCGACAATGTTAAAGGATTTAGTAGTAGAACTGGACTTGACCATAGTTAGAAAGCCAGTTGGTATAGTTGCAAGAGATGAGAAGAGGCTCGAGAGCAAGATAATCATACTAGTGAAAGTCTAGTGGAGTGACGATGAGAAAGATTGTACTTGGAAGACTGAGAGCAGGATTAGAGATGCTTATCTCGATTTGTTTGATGGTATGTTTTTCCTCTTTGATTGATTCGTTGTGTACCTTATCATAATTTCGAGGACGAAATTTTTTAAGGAGGGGGCCTGTAACACTCGTATATTTTTGGTAACATTATTTAGGATATTTAATTAGCTAAATTAAATGATGTGCTGATTAAGGGATTGAGATTTGATTTAGTTAAAGGGTAGCCATGCCATTTAAACAATGAATTAAAATAAGAGTTAAAATATAATAGAGGAGGAGTAAAATAGGAAAGAGACCATTCCTATATCCCTAAACCTTGGCCGTGTATCTCCGTACACGTTCATTTAATTTTGAGGATTTTATTTTGAGGCCGGCAACCATTGACAAGAGCAAGGAGAAAAAAAGATAAATAAAAGCTAAGGAAGAAGCTTAAGTTAATCAAATCCATTCACATCTCAATATCTAAAGCCAAGGTGAATAATGTTTACATCTCTTATTTGTTTTATTTTCGGTTTAAAAACCATATTTGCAATGTTTTGCCTTGTTTTTGAATGATGGAATGATATTATATACTTGTTGATGATTTATGCATGTTCATATTGATTTTATGATATGTTTTAAGGTGAAAACCCTATTAAATGACATATAAATGCCTTGTGAATTTTTATATAGACCAGATATAATATTTTAGAGATATGTTTCAATTTTCAGAATTTTATAAATTTATGTGGATTTTATTTGAATTTTCTAGTAAAAAAATGTTAATTTGGGCTATAAATTATTTACGGTTAAATAATAAAAGGTTTGAGTCTGAAATTTTTATACGTTGGAAAACAAATTTAAAGAAATTTTCTGGAATATTTATAGAATTTTCCTGTAACGATCCTGACTCGACCTTCGAAAATCGGCACCAAATACATCACCCGTATTCGAATGCCGCAGATTCAAACGTCGAGTCTGGTTCGCCGAAGCTTATAACACATTATGTACAACAATATAGCGAAAGAAAAATGAATAATTTATATACAACATTGAATACAATATCTGATACAAATGAATATCAATATCAGATATACAAGACAACAACGGAAGAATAAAGCGATAACAACGGAATTATAACACCAAATGGTCTTCCAAAGGATAGAAAGAAAGATAGAATCCAAAATTGCATTCCAATCCAATGCTCCAAAGATCTCCAAGCCAAGAAGCTCGAACCACCATCAAGTTGTATTAGCAAGGTCGGTCATGAATGTGATTGCCAAAATCCAAAGACTCCAATGACTAAAGACTTAAAAGACATCCAAAAGAAGGCTGAAAGCTACCAAATCTATATCTACTGGCCGATTATCTGAAAATCTAACTCTAGGCTACCCGTGTGGAAAATTGTGGGGACTCAGAGTTTAGAAAGGGAATAATAAACTCTAGGTCAGAATTGGACTGGTGTGAGCAAACAAAAACAGTTTTATTTGAAACCAACAAACAAAAAGAAATAAAATGAAATCTGCTATGCTATTTGGAAAATGAAACAACCATAAGGCCTCCCCGCACACACACAATGCAAGCGCACAATTGGAGGAGATTTCTCCTTATGATAGTCAAACATGCTTGATACGCAAAATCCTTCTTGATATTATTACTAGTATATAGTGGAAAACATTTGCAAGTATAATATTAATCTTAGCCAGCATAAGTACCATTATAGTAAGCCTACTATAGCTACCATGTTAAATGGCAGGTTCTACAACTAAAATCGTATAGGGCGTATTGGTGATTGGATTTCCAACAATGGTCAGGCAAAGGAACTTCCTGGGAAACATGGGTGCGCCTTTGGAGGGACGCCCCAAGAACTTAACTAGCTCTCTTCCAACACAAGGCCCGGTTAGCTCTGTAATTAGGTAACTACTACGCGAGTTTGCCACCCTTCGATCGTAACCGAACTTTATCCGAGGGCCCTCAACACCAACAACCACAAAGCACAAATTTGTAGTAACACATAAGTTAAGTATCTGGGTTCCCTACCATGATAACACTTTTTATCCAGTAGGAAATGGACATACCCTAAGGGGCGCTACCCCCAATAACCTTGCTACATCCTTCCTTTTTCGACCATTCCGGGTTGTGAGGTCCGACGAGGTCTCGTCTACATAGCTACGCTTTTCGCAAAAGCCATGCTTCGATCAACAAATGATCAGCAGCACTTCGTATGCCACATTACCAAATTGAAAATGTATCACTGGTAAATATCAACTACATAACCTCTGAGCTCGTATGTGTCAAAGAAGGGTATTAAGCTAATAGAATAAATTCTCCGCCACCAAACAAAAATGTATTTGATAGAAACCAGTTTTATATCTCAAAGTGTAATGTCACACATACATCCATACAAGTATGTTCCGGGTTCGAACAGAACCAAAGGCACTTGAAAAGAAGCCCTTGCAATCCGGGTATTCACAATCCCGATCGGACTCCCCATCACATATGGAGATCTCTATACCGGCGCGACTCAGTGCAGAGACATTCGACGAGTAATCCTTTCGTTCTCAAAAATACCCAGTCTCCACCATCGGTCTTCAAATGCTATCCATTTACGTCGTATCATTATTCGGAATGGGTTACAAGACACAAAGTTGTAACATCCCGCCTTTTTGCACACTTTAAACCGACACACGTGCCAATTCAAAGCATACGCAAGGGCGGATTGTTATGGGGTAAATAAGAAAAACAGAGAAGAAATAAAACAAAAACAGAATCTCACAGCGGAAGGATAAAATATAATAACAAATATACAGTTCATAAACAGTTTACAAAAGCTTGATTCTTCTTTTACAATGAATATCAGAGTTACACATACCAAATACAACAATGCAGCGGAATAGAAAGAGTGTGTAGTGCAATACTATATATAAAATAATACTGAATCTTCGTCTTCGTCCTCCAAAGCTAAAACCTGCTATCCTGAAACGCTCGGACTGACCCGAGCGAATTTGAAAAGACAAAAACACTCGAGTCAGACTAGAATATCTTATGTGAGTTAAATAAACAGAAATAAATATGAGTACAGTAACTCAAGAGATGCTCGGGATTTACATCTCCTAAGGATCCGTTAAACTATTTACTATGTAGTATATTGCGTTATTATAATAGTGTCTATTTATAAAATAAACTTACTTTTTAATAGCGTTAAGGGGTTACCCATATAGCCCTTAACACGTAATAGTCCCAGTAGTCCATCCAATATCATAGTCCCTCCTGATCGGGAAGCCACTAGAGGATACCACACGGGCTACGGGAGAAAACCAAACTCGTACAAGGCGCGATAGGGTAGGTGACACGGCACAACTAGGCAATGCCAGGGTAGATATACCAATTACGCTTCCGGGCCGATGGTAACGCGAAGCCGCAGCAACCGCCCACCTCGAAACAACTCCCCAAATCAAAAAAAATAGAAGTGGCCACTGAATCAATCCAAAGTCATAGTATAATATCGAAGAGGAGTGTCCGATCAGAGGAATGACCTCATTAACCCGTCGATCGCTCCTGTTTTAGCCACCTTATGCCAACTCACGGGAGTCGGGTCCACGTATTTACCTTACAGGAATCGTCGCCACCAACCTACTTCATTCTGGAATCTCCACCGCGTACACGGTTAGTCAAAGTGGTTTTCGGTATCGACAGAGAGTATGTCCATATCCGATCCCGGTCTCTTTGCCAATCCATCGTTATTATAACACCGCGGTTCTTTAAAGCAGTTTATACTTTTAAAACCAGAATATAATCCATTTCAAAACCATAATATTACGATATCATTCCAAAACCCAAAACCATATTTTACCACTTATCCCAAATATAATTCCTTTCCAATAATAAAAAGGCTTTAACTTCATAATATCTGAAAATCGAATATTTTCAAAGCATAATATTTTTGGAAATCCATAATTTCAAACCATAACTTTTAAAACTCAAATGGTTTGGATATTCAACGGTATGCGAATTAAAAAGCTTAACTTTACTGTCACTTTGTAAAGAAATAAGTTATATGGCTTTATGGAAATATTTCTTTATCTAAAGTTAAAACCATAATTTAGATATCACTCTTAAGTTCCAAAACCATTTCAACTTCCATATATATAAATCCATTGGAGTATTAATATTCAAAAACTAAAATTGGAATATATTCTTTCAACAAATTAAATGTTTTATTATTTAGTTTGAATATTCACATAAATCCTTAAACAACTCCAATTCCTAGTAATAAAACATATGTATTTTTCGATTCCAATTATATTAGAATATTTTTCCAATTCAAATTCATATTAGAATATTCATTTCAATTTTTTCTTGGGAAAAATCCAATTATAAATATCATATCTTAAATTTCCAAACTTAACATTTAAACATATGATATAAATTTATCCAACTCCATTTTCTAAATTTTCTTCCATTTTACTAAGGGAATTTATACACCTTTTTATTTCAAAATTTCCAACTTTTCATGTACATAAATACGGAAGAAAAATATTTATACAGTATAAAATTTAAGATTATTATAAACCGTATTCCATCCAAACCATAGAAATCACATTAAAATAGTTATATATAGACCGCGGTGCCTGTATATAATTTTCTATCCTATGGTCAAGTGATACGGATATTTATCATTTCAATCCGCAATTTAAAAATAAAACTTTGCGGTTTTATCATTTCAAACCACAATCCCGAAAAATGAAATATGCATGATAAATTTGCAATTTTAATGATATGCAATAAACATTCATTCATCAACAACATCCATCATCCAATCGCAACCATCAACCAATTTCAATCAATAACAGTATATATCTATGAACATATACAACAGGTAATAACTGTCAGTTTTTTTCCAAATTAAATTTATCAACTATTTATCTAACAGTTTACTCAATAATAATTTACATAACTGTTAACTAGCAGTTCTTATGCAAAAAATAATTTCTAACAGCCAATTAATATGCAATCAATCAATTTAAATTAACAGCTAAATTCAAAAAATGCAATTCAACAGATATGGATGAAATAACATGCCCAAAAGCTCATAAATAAATTTCTATTCATTTCTAAAATTTATTTAACAAACATAAAAGCTTCTAGTAATTGTGAGTGGGTTAAAACACTCACCTTTGGAATTTAAATTGAATTTAAACCCGATTTAAACCCAAAAATTCGCCCGTCTCAGAATTTGTCCAAATCAGCGTCATCAAGTCCGGAATTAAATTACGATCCTAACGCAAAAAAAATCGTGTGAATCCGATGTCATATGAAAAAGTTATGGCGAAAAATGGTGATTGAATTCAAAATTAAATTTTAACAAAATAAAACAAGCCTCACATATACACTTGCCACGTCATTCACATCTCCCCCAACATCAGCGCACGCAAGAACCAGGGAAACGCACCCGAGACACGAACGAACCCATGAACGCAGTTGACCGTGCCCTTTGACCGTGCTTTGCCGCCCCTACACGCCACCGTTCGCCACAAGACCACCACCAATCTCCTCAGCTCGACGAGCCCCACCCACCTATGTAGGTCCGGTCGTCTATCTGTTCGCCGCCGCCGCCCAAGAACTTGCATGCCGAAACCCTAAACGAATTTTGTACGACGATCTAGCCGCTGATTCGCCCCAAAAATTATATAGATGCACTCCCCTCGGTCCCCTCTACAAAACCCAGAAACGGTTTGTCGATCCGACGAACTTGGTTGCGACGCTGATGTGAGGCCGAAAATGAATCGAATTGTTCTGGATGAACGAAATCTCCAATTGAAAAACGAATTGCAGCGGTAGAATACGCGCATCGAATAATTCAACATATATTTTTTTGAGAATTTTCTGAAATTTTTGAGTTTTGACTTTTGATTTTGAACTGTGGATGGATCTGGAATTGGATCTGAGATGTATACATTTGGGGAAGAGAAAAGAGTGAAGAAATGAACGTACAGCAAATGAAAAAGAAAGGAGCTAGGGTTTAGAGATGTATATTTATAGATAGGCTAGAGGTAGGGTAGCTAGACTGGATACGCGAACGTGCGTGACAAACCATGGTCCAAAAAGCCCGCTATGCCTCCGGAGTCGGATTTGTTAAAACTATATATCCAAATAGGTGTTTTAAAATATTCTGAACGCAATGGAAAAAGTTTCGCGACCAAATTCGATCGTATGAAGAAGTTATGCTAAAAACAAGATTTCCAAATTGATTTTCAAATTGATTTTAATAAAATTGATTTCAAGGCGTTTATCGTCCGTACGATCAAACAACAAGTCCGATCGATACGAAATTTGAAATCCTATAATAATTCACTGATACGGATCCGATGAAACTGGTTTCGTCGAAATCCGAGTCCGTGCCCAAAATGGCTATTTTTAATATTTATTAAATAAATTAAAATAAATTATAAATCCAGTTTTTATGTTTCAACTTCTAATATTGGCCAAATTTTGTGACTTATATAATTCAGACAATCCCAAATGGTTTACCAAGCCTGGATGTGAATTAAAATCTATCGGTATATAAATTTGCAGCTAAATATCTGCACTTCCTTATTATTTAGAGATTATAAATTTTATTCTAAACCCAATTATTAAATCTTATACCTTTATACTCACATCTTAAACCAAATTAAATAAATAACTTGATTTCCATCTCAACTTACTTTTAATTGCAGTTAACCCTTTTCACCGTAATTAAAATTCCAAATTATAAATAAATTTTTATTCCCATTCTCTTAATTTTCTTAACTATTTATTTATTCAAATTTTCAATATTCAACATAAATAGTTTGGTTAAGTTCATTTATTTACCTTCTTCCTATGATTCACAGTTATGGATGTCAATATGATGAAGTTTACATTAGTTAAGATTTCACTCAATTGTTCTCTAAGTCAAATGTTTACAGCTTTCATTTAACTTTAATAACGTACTAATTTACGTTAAATTCCATTTTTAAATGAAGTAATTACCATTCGTTGAATCAAATACTCAATTCATAAATAAAGTCTTGTTTTCAAAAAGTTATATCACAAATGGTCAACTGAAATTTGAATAAGCTTTACTAAATTCTATGGTATTAAATGTTGCAATAAATCCAAATTGCCATGTCTTAAATCCAAATTACTAATTAAGTCTTGATTCCTTTATTATTCCTTTGGTTTTCAAATAAGTTTTTTTTTTTTTATGATGAATGTGAATTCAAATGAACAATGGAAACCCATTCCCATTTGATTTCACTATTCCGTTAAATATCTTCATATTCCAGCTAAATCAACTAACGTATGAATTAGCTATTTCAATCTTCATTAAATTGCGGTTTTTATACAATAGAAATTAAATCCCATTAACATATAAATAAAGGTTGATACCCATCTATTTACATTATATCACACTTGTGCTTCTATTTAGCTTTGTATAAATGTATGAATGCGGAGTCTTGCCTATTAACGTATTAAATAAGCCTTAAAATCAATTAATGCCCCTCCTTAGTTTAACCTCTTTTTATCCGTATTTATTTTTAGAGTAACCCTTGGATTAAATTCCCCAAATCACCAATTCAATTAATCATACCTTTCAATCCAAATGTAAATCTTCCACCTTGAATTCTTATATTAAATGAATTTTATTCTAGGCAATATTTTTTTTTTTTACAAATGTTTACTGATTCCACATTTATAGGTTTCTTAAATTTTACTCCATCTAAATGTGACACATTTTTATTTCATTTCGAACCAATATATATATTCATTCCTATTCCTTTCATTTGGTTACTGCATTGAAATCTATTTATTAGCTAATACTACGTTACTATCATTAATTAAATTTTGGATTATATTCCAATTCCTATAACTAGGCCTTAAGTCACCAATTTACATAGTTTTAATTTAGCGTTTATTTAAATCTTCGTTTATCGTTTAGAATTTCTACTAAATTGAAATGCACAACTTATGAACTTTAACCAATTTAGTCCACCTAATAAAATTTTCAAATGTTTGTGTGTATGTAATCCAATTCAGTTATTGTTACATTAATACCATTAAACCAACAAATTAAGACTTATAACTACAACACAACTTTCAGTTATTTTCAAATCTATGTCATATAACCTTTTAAATCTCTACCTGTAATTACAGTTTCTATCTAACTCCTACATTCATCCTTTTAAAATCCTAAGACTTTAATTTTATACTGGATTAAATTAGCAAACATATAAATTAAATTTATAAAAAAATCATAAATTTATCAGGTCGTTACAATCTCCCCCACTCAAAACTTTTCGTCCCCGAAAAGGAAAGAAGGGAGGAGGAAGAATAAACAGTACTTTTTATTTCAATTTTTAATTTATAAACAATATTTTCCTGGATTAATCCTCCTAAATGAAATATTCCTGTTTTATAATCATTATATCCTTTAATACTTGAGTTATTAAAGTTGGAAAAATATTTTAACAAAATTCTAAGTCCAAAATTTTCGAAAATTTTTGGCAGAGTCTCCTTTGTACGGAGGGACTCTGGAGAAAATATAATATCCAAATATACAAGTATATTACATATATAATCAAAATATTATATCCCAACACGGGAAAAATATATAAAATATCGCTTTAAACGTAATCCGAAAACGTACCTATTGTCGGGCAATATACGCTTTATTATTTTGGAACCAACAGCAGTAGCAGTTGCTTCCAACACCTGTACTTACTAATAAAATCTAAAAGGTTAAATATTTATTTTAAATGAACTATTCAAGTGGATTCAATCATTCATACTCAATCAAATGCAACAACCATACATTTTAACAAACAGCACAACCACATACAACAACCCATCATTTAAATCAAACGACAATTAGTTGTTCGGGTTCAGATTCTGAAGTTGTACGAATGAAGAATAACTATCAAGTGCATCCGTTGCTCAACAGCCTAAGATGGAACAAAGATAGATTATTTGTAAATCTAACAACTCCATAATTCCTTACCCAACAACATACATCAACCAACAATTCAACCCAACACCAAAATAGCTGATTATACATTCATTTCATAATTCAGTGTTTTGATTTTCTTCCCTTTATTTATGGAGGAATTCCTTTATTTCTTACAAGTTTTATTTTCCAATTATCACCAAATTCATTATATTTGTATTTCCTTTTTATTACTTAAGTTTCCTTTTTATCACTTAAGTTTATAAAATAAATTCTCATTAATAACAACAAATATTTTGAATATCTTCATTTCCTTACTCTTCACTTGTAAGATTTCCCCTTACATTCTAAATCTGCTAACATTCATTCTTATAAGTGGAAGCTTTTATTTATCTATTAGCTATGGATTTCAGTCATTTCAATTCTTCCTACTTTCTATTATATTAGAATAGGGGAGGCTTAAGACATACTTAAACTAATAATCCCACAATTAATTCTTATTTAGAATTTCATTTTATATACTTAGGTTCATATCATCTATTAATAATTCTTAACTCTTTTTCAGTAACATTTCAATTATAACCTAAGTTTATACCATTAAATTCTTATTATAACAGTAATCTATTGAATACTTCATTTTTCCTAAATTCCTACTTGTAAAATATTCAATTCCAGTTTCTCGTTTAACACTTCAACTTTTATAATTGGGTAAGTTATTTATGTTAAGGAAATTGCAATTGAACTTATACAAGTTAAACCTCCATTCTTTTAATTCATTGATTATTCACTAAGTCTTTACCAATATTCATAAGTTAAACTATTTATCTTCCTTTATCCTTAGCATTAATTCTCTTATTTCAATTAGGGGTTTCAATTCATTTATTACCTAACTTTTATTTCACTAAAATTTTCAATTAGTTAGCGGAAAATTTTAGAATTAAATACCAAGTTGAATTTCCATTTATTTCAAAATAATAGATAAATAAGTTCTTACTACTCAATATCTCTAATTATAGTTAGAACAATAAAAGAAAATTTTAGAAAGTTCTAAAATAAATCTGTAGTAGAATTTACTACAGTGGCCTTTCCCCTTCGAAACTCGAAAATGAAAGTCGATGATGCGGCCGTCATCACCGAATTTATTTTCCAGCGACAGAGAGGAAAGTACAGAATTTAATTCTTTTCCAAATCTTCTTTAAAACAATTCTTCCAATTTATACGAAATATTTATATAAGAAAATACTTATAAACCAAATCAATAAATTTCACAAATTCTTTGAAAGCAAATTTTCAAAAATCCCGGACTTAAGTTCTAAATCTCCAAATTTGGTTTATTATAATTTCACTTAGCTTCAGTTATTATAAATATTTTTATTGCCTAACATCCAATCTATAGCAACCAAATATATATATATATCTTTATAAAACTATTTTTATATATAGAAATATAATAGGCAAAATTATTTCATTCACCTATATTAAAAACAAATATTATGTCGGTCTGTCCTATTAAGTGTTTAGAAATCCCTATTGATGACATAGCGTCCCATGCATCAACCAGAATTTATAAATACAAAGCGGAACAGATTAACACAATATTAAAATCTTTTTATTAATACTAACAAGTACGCTCTCTCTTATATATACACTCAGCGACTCCCATAGGATATTTCTACCCTATTAACAAAGAGTCAAACCCCACAAAGCCAAGGTTTATCGCTAAACCAAAGCTCTGATACCAACTGTAACATCCCGCCTTTTTGCACACTTTAAACCGACACACGTGCCAATTCAAAGCATACGCAAGGGCGGATTGTTATGGGGTAAATAAGAAAAACAGAGAAGAAATAAAACAAAAACAGAATCTCACAGCGGAAGGATAAAATATAATAACAAATATACAGTTCATAAACAGTTTACAAAAGCTTGATTCTTCTTTTACAATGAATATCAGAGTTACACATACCAAATACAACAATGCAGCGGAATAGAAAGAGTGTGTAGTGCAATACTATATATAAAATAATACTGAATCTTCGTCTTCGTCCTCCAAAGCTAAAACCTGCTATCCTGAAACGCTCGGACTGACCCGAGCGAATTTGAAAAGACAAAAACACTCGAGTCAGACTAGAATATCTTATGTGAGTTAAATAAACAGAAATAAATATGAGTACAGTAACTCAAGAGATGCTCGGGATTTACATCTCCTAAGGATCCGTTAAACTATTTACTATGTAGTATATTGCGTTATTATAATAGTGTCTATTTATAAAATAAACTTACTTTTTAATAGCGTTAAGGGGTTACCCATATAGCCCTTAACACGTAATAGTCCCAGTAGTCCATCCAATATCATAGTCCCTCCTGATCGGGAAGCCACTAGAGGATACCACACGGGCTACGGGAGAAAACCAAACTCGTACAAGGCGCGATAGGGTAGGTGACACGGCACAACTAGGCAATGCCAGGGTAGATATACCAATTACGCTTCCGGGCCGATGGTAACGCGAAGCCGCAGCAACCGCCCACCTCGAAACAACTCCCCAAATCAAAAAAAATAGAAGTGGCCACTGAATCAATCCAAAGTCATAGTATAATATCGAAGAGGAGTGTCCGATCAGAGGAATGACCTCATTAACCCGTCGATCGCTCCTGTTTTAGCCACCTTATGCCAACTCACGGGAGTCGGGTCCACGTATTTACCTTACAGGAATCGTCGCCACCAACCTACTTCATTCTGGAATCTCCACCGCGTACACGGTTAGTCAAAGTGGTTTTCGGTATCGACAGAGAGTATGTCCATATCCGATCCCGGTCTCTTTGCCAATCCATCGTTATTATAACACCGCGGTTCTTTAAAGCAGTTTATACTTTTAAAACCAGAATATAATCCATTTCAAAACCATAATATTACGATATCATTCCAAAGCCCAAAACCATATTTTACCACTTATCCCAAATATAATTCCTTTCCAATAATAAAAAGGCTTTAACTTCATAATATCTGAAAATCGAATATTTTCAAAGCATAATATTTTTGGAAATCCATAATTTCAAACCATAACTTTTAAAACTCAAATGGTTTGGATATTCAACGGTATGCGAATTAAAAAGCTTAACTTTACTGTCACTTTGTAAAGAAATAAGTTATATGGCTTTATGGAAATATTTCTTTATCTAAAGTTAAAACCATAATTTAGATATCACTCTTAAGTTCCAAAACCATTTCAACTTCCATATATATAAATCCATTGGAGTATTAATATTCAAAAACTAAAATTGGAATATATTCTTTCAACAAATTAAATGTTTTATTATTTAGTTTGAATATTCACATAAATCCTTAAACAACTCCAATTCCTAGTAATAAAACATATGTATTTTTCGATTCCAATTATATTAGAATATTTTTCCAATTCAAATTCATATTAGAATATTCATTTCAATTTTTTCTTGGGAAAAATCCAATTATAAATATCATATCTTAAATTTCCAAACTTAACATTTAAACATATGATATAAATTTATCCAACTCCATTTTCTAAATTTTCTTCCATTTTACTAAGGGAATTTATACACCTTTTTATTTCAAAATTTCCAACTTTTCATGTACATAAATACGGAAGAAAAATATTTATACAGTATAAAATTTAAGATTATTATAAACCGTATTCCATCCAAACCATAGAAATCACATTAAAATAGTTATATATAGACCGCGGTGCCTGTATATAATTTTCTATCCTATGGTCAAGTGATACGGATATTTATCATTTCAATCCGCAATTTAAAAATAAAACTTTGCGGTTTTATCATTTCAAACCACAATCCCGAAAAATGAAATATGCATGATAAATTTGCAATTTTAATGATATGCAATAAACATTCATTCATCAACAACATCCATCATCCAATCGCAACCATCAACCAATTTCAATCAATAACAGTATATATCTATGAACATATACAACAGGTAATAACTGTCAGTTTTTTTCCAAATTAAATTTATCAACTATTTATCTAACAGTTTACTCAATAATAATTTACATAACTGTTAACTAGCAGTTCTTATGCAAAAAATAATTTCTAACAGCCAATTAATATGCAATCAATCAATTTAAATTAACAGCTAAATTCAAAAAATGCAATTCAACAGATATGGATGAAATAACATGCCCAAAAGCTCATAAATAAATTTCTATTCATTTCTAAAATTTATTTAACAAACATAAAAGCTTCTAGTAATTGTGAGTGGGTTAAAACACTCACCTTTGGAATTTAAATTGAATTTAAACCCGATTTAAACCCAAAAATTCGCCCGTCTCAGAATTTGTCCAAATCAGCGTCATCAAGTCCGGAATTAAATTACGATCCTAACGCAAAAAAAATCGTGTGAATCCGATGTCATATGAAAAAGTTATGGCGAAAAATGGTGATTGAATTCAAAATTAAATTTTAACAAAATAAAACAAGCCTCACATATACACTTGCCACGTCATTCACATCTCCCCCAACATCAGCGCACGCAAGAACCAGGGAAACGCACCCGAGACACGAACGAACCCATGAACGCAGTTGACCGTGCCCTTTGACCGTGCTTTGCCGCCCCTACACGCCACCGTTCGCCACAAGACCACCACCAATCTCCTCAGCTCGACGAGCCCCACCCACCTATGTAGGTCCGGTCGTCTATCTGTTCGCCGCCGCCGCCCAAGAACTTGCATGCCGAAACCCTAAACGAATTTTGTACGACGATCTAGCCGCTGATTCGCCCCAAAAATTATATAGATGCACTCCCCTCGGTCCCCTCTACAAAACCCAGAAACGGTTTGTCGATCCGACGAACTTGGTTGCGACGCTGATGTGAGGCCGAAAATGAATCGAATTGTTCTGGATGAACGAAATCTCCAATTGAAAAACGAATTGCAGCGGTAGAATACGCGCATCGAATAATTCAACATATATTTTTTTGAGAATTTTCTGAAATTTTTGAGTTTTGACTTTTGATTTTGAACTGTGGATGGATCTGGAATTGGATCTGAGATGTATACATTTGGGGAAGAGAAAAGAGTGAAGAAATGAACGTACAGCAAATGAAAAAGAAAGGAGCTAGGGTTTAGAGATGTATATTTATAGATAGGCTAGAGGTAGGGTAGCTAGACTGGATACGCGAACGTGCGTGACAAACCATGGTCCAAAAAGCCCGCTATGCCTCCGGAGTCGGATTTGTTAAAACTATATATCCAAATAGGTGTTTTAAAATATTCTGAACGCAATGGAAAAAGTTTCGCGACCAAATTCGATCGTATGAAGAAGTTATGCTAAAAACAAGATTTCCAAATTGATTTTCAAATTGATTTTAATAAAATTGATTTCAAGGCGTTTATCGTCCGTACGATCAAACAACAAGTCCGATCGATACGAAATTTGAAATCCTATAATAATTCACTGATACGGATCCGATGAAACTGGTTTCGTCGAAATCCGAGTCCGTGCCCAAAATGGCTATTTTTAATATTTATTAAATAAATTAAAATAAATTATAAATCCAGTTTTTATGTTTCAACTTCTAATATTGGCCAAATTTTGTGACTTATATAATTCAGACAATCCCAAATGGTTTACCAAGCCTGGATGTGAATTAAAATCTATCGGTATATAAATTTGCAGCTAAATATCTGCACTTCCTTATTATTTAGAGATTATAAATTTTATTCTAAACCCAATTATTAAATCTTATACCTTTATACTCACATCTTAAACCAAATTAAATAAATAACTTGATTTCCATCTCAACTTACTTTTAATTGCAGTTAACCCTTTTCACCGTAATTAAAATTCCAAATTATAAATAAATTTTTATTCCCATTCTCTTAATTTTCTTAACTATTTATTTATTCAAATTTTCAATATTCAACATAAATAGTTTGGTTAAGTTCATTTATTTACCTTCTTCCTATGATTCACAGTTATGGATGTCAATATGATGAAGTTTACATTAGTTAAGATTTCACTCAATTGTTCTCTAAGTCAAATGTTTACAGCTTTCATTTAACTTTAATAACGTACTAATTTACGTTAAATTCCATTTTTAAATGAAGTAATTACCATTCGTTGAATCAAATACTCAATTCATAAATAAAGTCTTGTTTTCAAAAAGTTATATCACAAATGGTCAACTGAAATTTGAATAAGCTTTACTAAATTCTATGGTATTAAATGTTGCAATAAATCCAAATTGCCATGTCTTAAATCCAAATTACTAATTAAGTCTTGATTCCTTTATTATTCCTTTGGTTTTCAAATAAGTTTTTTTTTTTTATGATGAATGTGAATTCAAATGAACAATGGAAACCCATTCCCATTTGATTTCACTATTCCGTTAAATATCTTCATATTCCAGCTAAATCAACTAACGTATGAATTAGCTATTTCAATCTTCATTAAATTGCGGTTTTTATACAATAGAAATTAAATCCCATTAACATATAAATAAAGGTTGATACCCATCTATTTACATTATATCACACTTGTGCTTCTATTTAGCTTTGTATAAATGTATGAATGCGGAGTCTTGCCTATTAACGTATTAAATAAGCCTTAAAATCAATTAATGCCCCTCCTTAGTTTAACCTCTTTTTATCCGTATTTATTTTTAGAGTAACCCTTGGATTAAATTCCCCAAATCACCAATTCAATTAATCATACCTTTCAATCCAAATGTAAATCTTCCACCTTGAATTCTTATATTAAATGAATTTTATTCTAGGCAATATTTTTTTTTTTTACAAATGTTTACTGATTCCACATTTATAGGTTTCTTAAATTTTACTCCATCTAAATGTGACACATTTTTATTTCATTTCGAACCAATATATATATTCATTCCTATTCCTTTCATTTGGTTACTGCATTGAAATCTATTTATTAGCTAATACTACGTTACTATCATTAATTAAATTTTGGATTATATTCCAATTCCTATAACTAGGCCTTAAGTCACCAATTTACATAGTTTTAATTTAGCGTTTATTTAAATCTTCGTTTATCGTTTAGAATTTCTACTAAATTGAAATGCACAACTTATGAACTTTAACCAATTTAGTCCACCTAATAAAATTTTCAAATGTTTGTGTGTATGTAATCCAATTCAGTTATTGTTACATTAATACCATTAAACCAACAAATTAAGACTTATAACTACAACACAACTTTCAGTTATTTTCAAATCTATGTCATATAACCTTTTAAATCTCTACCTGTAATTACAGTTTCTATCTAACTCCTACATTCATCCTTTTAAAATCCTAAGACTTTAATTTTATACTGGATTAAATTAGCAAACATATAAATTAAATTTATAAAAAAATCATAAATTTATCAGGTCGTTACAAAGTCCTCTCCCGGCTAAACCAAATAATGAGCGCTTAATTTAAAAAGCATATGGATATAGTGCGATCTTAGTTAAGTCACAACTTATTACCCAAAACCTCTCTTTCAAATGGTTTAAACAAATTACCATTTTAATCTTTTAAATAAAAGATTCACCTTTTAAGATCACTTTCAATTTGAAACCAAGTTCACCATCTTTTACAAAGATTCATCCATAGCTTTCAAAACTATTTCAATTCCAAATATTTTATACAAAAGATACACCTTTAAGATCCTCTTAAATTTGAAAACAAAGTTCACCAATATTTAACAAAGATTCATTCATAGCTTTCAAAACTATTTTCATTTCAAACTCGAAATCCTTTCAATACAATTTGGAAATCCTTTCTTTATATGAAAGCTATTATCATTTGAAAACAAAGAGTTTTCGTTATGAAAAAATTTGATTAAATATGCACAAGTTATATCCTTTAAAGTATAAACTTGGACTAAATTTAAATTCCCAAAATAATACTTTTAAAATATTTTAAAGATGGTTTAAAAACCATACATATATTATATGACTTGTATCACCACTTTTCAAACCATAGTTTTCAAAAATAATTTCAAAACTTAAATAAGATATATTATATTCAAACTAAATTTCAAATTTCAAAACTTCCTTTTCAAAAAGCTTTTCATATTCAACCCAATTTTATTTCAAAACCATTTGGATTCAAAATTCAACTTTTAAAATCATTTTTAATAAAATAATATTACATTCAAAATATCAGTGACTTAACCGATTTCTCGTGAAATCCATAATTGTGTGTGTGGTGTAGTCCAAGGGTTTTACACACAACAACACAATATCATTAATCAACTTTAAATCAAGCATAATAATATCGATAAGCACTATAAACTTATAACGTTTATCTTCATTCACAGATTCACAAATAAATATGTAAATGCATCACAGATAAATAAATCATAGATCACAGCTCAATCATATCATAGAACATTACATATCAGGGATATCAAACAATTCAAGGCATTCCATACAATCCAAACATCCATAAGTAAGATCAACTAATCACCTAATTAATTTTAAACCAGATTAATTACTTATGAATAAATTACTAATCTTGGTTAATTAACATTGATTAATTACAAACCACTTTAATTAATTATCCTTTAATCATCTATTAATTAACCTTTAATAATAAATTAATTAACCATTAATTATTAATTAGCCTTAATTAATAAATCAATCAACCTTTAAGCGTTAAATAATTAACCTTTAATTATTTAATTATCCTTTAATTAATTATCATTAATTAATTACATTAATTAATTAACCCTTAATTAATTACCATTTAATTAATTATCCTTAATTAATTACAATAAGTGATTATCCGTAATCACTTATATTAATAAATCTCAAATTAATTTTAATCACTTGATTAATCAACTTTAATCATTAACTAATTACTTTCAATTAAGTAATTATCTTTAAGTAATTAATTACCCATAACTACTTATTATTAATTAAATTTAATTAATTAATTATCCTTTAATGTAATTGCACAAAGTAATTATCCCTTAATTACACTAAGTAATGATCTTTTATTAATTATACTAAGGAATTATCCTTAATCAATTTCATTAACTAATTACTCCTTAAATAATTAATCTTTAATTATTTTCATTAATAAATCATTAATTACTTAAGATCTTAAAAGATAAAACATTTTATCTTAATTAATTACTTTAACTATCATTTAGACCTTGTTGAAAAATCTTGTAATTAATTATTATTAACCACTTGTTTTGAACTTTTAAGTTAAATTAAGGATTAAAACACTTCATCCTTTATTTACTTAATTACAATATTAAGTTTATTTAAAATAAACGTTCAAAAAAAATAAAGGTTATATATATAAAATTTAAAAACATTTTAAACTTAAAATAATTTATTTTTAAACCTTTAATACATCCTAAAATAAATTAGACATTCATTTTATGAAAGAATTTAAGAAATTGTTTAACTTTCAAAAACTTGTTTAATTTAAAATTTTAAACACTACGTAATCACAACCCGAGACAAACTCGAGAAATCCCAAGCCAATCTTATTTTTTTCCCGAGCCTCTCATTCTCATTTTCTCCTTCGAGTTAATTTGCAGAATACTTCTAATCCAACTTGAGTAACGTCATCTTCTTTCTTTCCCTTCTTTTGATCCTGATACAAAGGATATCAAGTGCATGTGTATAGACAAATTTGCCATCTCCGATCATCGTTGCGACTACCTGAACATCGTCGACGACCACTGCAATCAGTTCGAGCAACCAGATTTACAAAATCATTTATAAATCAAAATCGAACGAATTTTCGAAACCATCAGGAATATCCCAATCAACAAACAACTCACCGACAACACTACCGATTATTAGAGGCCACAAAATCTGAACCAAACCCTTGCCATAGACCCCGGCGTCGATTCCACCCACACCGGTCAAGCTCGATCCATCACCGACGGAGATTTCCCCTTTGAACTTCACCAAAAAAACTGGGTCTGAAACCCTATTTCATCATCATGCCACCATCCTGATGATCGAAAAATTTTCCGATCATTTTTGCCGAGATCCTCCATCCTCAAACATGCTTCAGCAAAAATCTCGAGGCCTATTACTTCGCCAATCACCAGAAATTGAATAAAATCCAAATTCTGATCATCCCATCATTTCTCTCAAACTACCATCTTAAAAATTCTGATTTTACATTAAAAATCATAGTTTTCAATTTTGAACAAGGATATATAATTTAATCAAGAAATCATGGTAGTTGAATTTGTAAGAAGGTTTAATTCTTACTGTATATTTTATTTTTCCCAAATATTCACAAATGATTTTCTCTTGAAACTATTTTAATAATTAAGATCTTGCTAATTGGAACATAATTTATTCAAGCATCAAGTCATAAAGAATTGTGGGATGAGATCTTGAATTTTTAAACAGGTTTGAAAACTAAAATCTGGAAGAAAAGCATGCACACTCTAATCCTATATGCACACAGACATGCAAGCAAAATTTCATCAGTGCTAACTTTTCACAGCAAATTCTCAAGCATCAATCACATATAAACAAGATATAATAGCTTCCAGATTTTATATGGGTAGTTCAGTCACCTGTCATAGAAGAACAGAGAAGCTTTTTAAAATCTGGAAACTTGAAATTTTGATCAGGACTTGGTTTTCTTTTTTATTTGCATCCTGAGGATTGAGATGACTGAATTCAAACTGAATTGAATTTGCATGATTTAAGCTAGTTTGAAGCTTGTAATTTGATGTTAATCTGATTTTGTTAAGTTGCTTTCAGGCTTTTGATTTTCCTTTGCATAGCTTCAAGTTTTAAATGATTGCTTACTTTGATCTTGAACTTGATCAGTTCCATTGCATTTGGAACCTGGAATAATTCTTGCTTTGATTCCAGTTTGAGTTTGATCTTGAAAAACTTTGATTTTCTTGATTAAGCTTCAGGTCCGAGTTTGAATATTTTTAAGTTGATTTAATTTTATCCGAGTTTGATTTCCTGGTTTACTGGTTTCCAGTTTGAGTTTGGTTTACTTTTTGATTTGTTTCTCAGGTTTGAGAAGTTTTAAACTGAGAATAATAACCAGGTTTTTGTTTTATATACTTTGAATAGAAATAAGAAAGACGTATATGTATATACTCTTGTTTTAATTTTATTCATATTTTTGAAAATACAAAGACAAAGGACACTTGTTTAATTCCTTGAATTATACTTGTATTTTGCATGTTTAAATTTGTTTACAAATGTCAAGTTGTATTGTATTAATATTTTACAAATGTCAAAGCCATGTATTTTTATGTTAAAACCCTTTATCTTATGCTTTATTATTTAGTTTTGTATATTCATATATCTATGTAATATATTTTCTATTTGGTTTAAATATATACAAAAATAAATTTATTTCAAGTGTAAAGAAAATGTTTTAAAACTTAATTATACACTAATATAATCACATATACATATATATTAGTTTCAAGTATAAAGTTTTTAAATCCAATTTGTTTTTAAGATATTTATTATTGAATTTCCAAATCAAAGATTCAATTTACAATTAATATATATATATATATATATTACATATGTATATTGGAAAACAAATTTCTATTAATTTAAAATATAGTGTTTTTGAAATTCAATTTTTTTTTCAAAAAATCTATTTTAGAATTTCAATTCCAAAATTCAAACCAAAAATCCATTTATATACATATATATAAATGAAAAACACATATCTTTATTAATTTTGGAAAAATTCAATTTAATTCACAATTTAATCCAAAATTTATATCATTACCAAATTAAATTTAACTCAAAATCGAGATCGTTACAGATTCCTCCCTTAAGAAAATTTCGTCCCTGAAATTTGCTAGACAGGGAGACCAACAAAGAATAGATGGAGAATGTTTTACCAGATTAACTGAATATCTATTCTGCATTTGGCTTACCAAATCAGAATATAATCAATAAATATGAGAATAATCTCATACAATACTTCACAAGGTACTTCGGTCATCAAATCTACGAAATATGCAGGGGCATTGGTTAGTCCGAAGAGATAACTAACCGTTCGCAGAATGGATCAGGACCCTAAAGAATAGATAAATGGATACAATTTAATTCAGCTTTATATTTCGTTAACCAATTTATTCCAATTAAATTTCAAATTTATTAAAGTTTAAAGCGAAAAGCTGATAGAAAATTGATGAATGAAATAGGAACTTATCTACACCATTCATAGGGCCACCACCACACCAAAGCTTTTTCTTGTAGTTGCCACGAAACCGTCAAAAAATTGAAATTGGATGATCAAAAGAGATTGATGAGGAAAGTTTTTTCCATTGTTGCAGGGTATTGACCATTTGTTGTAGTATTTCCCTGTCCCCTATCTCGTCCTCTTCTTGCACTCATACTCACTATTAGTGGATAGTAAGAGAATTCACTAAGGCATACGGACAAGATATCTTAGGGATACACTCATCCTAGGGCATTTGTATCCCTATCTCTAATGAGTCACTTAATGTATCATACTCCTGAGCTAAAGTTTAACCTTCAGCACCGATACCAAATGTGACGGTCTAGGCTTTTCAACCATCGACAGCGGCCACTCTCGATTGGTAGGCTTTTCAACCATCCCAACGCCGCCGTAGCATACAATGGTACCCTGAACTTGCTTTTACGACCATCCTTTCGAATTCTTCACTTAACTGGTTAACAACCCTTCCCCAGGGAAAAGTAGGGACAAGAGTGTCCCGTTCGCCACCAAACGCGAAGCGAGAACCCCCTGTCACGTTGTATTAAGCAAGATCCGTCACGGGACTGGTGTGAGCAAAAGAAAATAGTTTTATTGAAACAAACAAACAAATGGAAATAAAATGAAATCAGCTATGCTATTTGGAAAATGAAACTACCATAAGGCCTCCCCGCACACACACAATGCAAGCGCATAATTGGAGGAGATTCCTCCTTATGATAGTCAAACATGCTTCATACGCAAAATCCTTCTTGATATTAATACTAGTTCATAGTGGAAAACATTTGCAAGTATAGTATTAATTTTAGCCAGGATACGTACCATTATAATATGCCTACTATAGCTACCATGTTAAAAGGTAGGTTCTACAACTAAAACCGTACAAGGCGCATATTAGTGATTGGATTTCCAACAATGGTCAGGCTAAGAACTCTCTGGGATACATGGTTACGCCTCTGAAGGGACTCCCCGAGAACTTAACCAGCTCTCTGCCAACACAAGACCGGGATACCACTGTAACTAGGTAACTACTACACGAGTATGCCACCCCCCGGTCGTAACCAACCTTTATTCGAGGGCCCTCAACACAAACAACGACAAAGCACAAATTTGAAGTAACCGTATAAGTTTAAGTATTTGGGCTCCATACCATGATAGCACTTTTTATCTAGAAGGAAATGGACATACCCTAAGGGGCGCTACCCCCAATAACCTTGCTGCGTCCTTCATGTTTTGACCATTCTGCATTGTGAGGTCCGACGAGGTCTCGTCCACAAAGCAACGCTTTTTGCAAAAGCCATGCTTCGATCAACAAATGATCAGCAGCACTTCGTATGCCACATTACCAAATTGGGAATGTATCACTGGTAAATATCAACTACATAACCTATGAGCTCGTATGTCTCAGAGAAGGGTGTTAAGCTAAGAGAATAAATTCTCCGCCACCAAACAGAAATGTATTTGATAGAAACCAGTTTTACATCTCAAAGTGTAATGTCAGACATACATCTGTACAAGTCTGTTCCGAGTTCGAATAGAACTGAAGGCACTTCAAAAGAAGCCCTTGCAATCCGAGTATTCACAATCCCGATCGGACTCCCCATCACATACGGAGATCACTATACCGACGCGACTCAGTGCAGAGACATTCGATGGGTAATCCTTTCGTTCTCAAAAATACCCGGTCTTCACCACCGGTCTTCAAATGCTATTCATTTACGTCGTATCATTACTCAGAATGGGTTATATGACACGAAGTCCTCTCCTCTCCCGGCTAAATCGAATAATGAGCGCTTAATTTAAAAAGCATATAGATATAGTGGGATCTTAGTTAAGTCACAACTTATTACCTGAAACCTTTCTTTCAAATGGTTTAAACAAATTACCATTTTAATATTTTAAATTCACCTTTTAAGATCACTTTCAATTTGAAATAAAGTTCAACTTCTTTCACAAAGATTCATCCATAGCTTTCAAAACTATTTCAATTCCAAATCTTTTATACAAAAGACACGCCTTTAAGATCCTCTTAAATTTGAAAACAAAGTTCACCAATATTTAACAAACATTCATTCATAGCTTTCAAAACTATTTTCATTTCAAACTTGAAATCCTTTCAACATAATTTGGAAATCCTTTCTTTATATGAAAGCTATTATCATTTGAAAACAAAGAGTTTTCGTTATGAAAAAATTCGATTAAATACGCACAAGTTATATCCTTTAAAGTATAAACTTGGACTAAATTTAAATTCCCAAAATAATACTTTTAAAATATTTTAAAGATTACATATATTATATGACTTGTATCACTACTTTTCAAACCATAGTTTTCAAAAATAATTTCAAAACTTAAATAAGATATATTATATTCAAACTAAATTTCAAATTTCAAAACTTCCTTTTCAAAAAGCTTTTCATATTCAACCCAATTTCATTTCAAAACCATTTGGATTCAAAATTGAACTTTTAAAATCATTTTGAATAAAATAATATTACATTCAATATATCAGTGACTTAACCGATTTCCCATGAAATCCATAATTGTGTGTGTGTGGTGTAGTCCAAGGGTTTTACACACAACAATACAATATCATCAATCAACATTAAATCAAGCATAATAATATCGATAAGCACTATAAACTTATAACGTTTATCTTCATTCACAGATTCACAAATAAATATGTAAATGCATCACAGATAAATAAATCATAGATCACAGCTCAATCATATCATAGAACATTACATATCAGAGATATCAAACAATTCAAGGCATTCCATACAATCCAAACATCCATAAGTAAGATCAACTAATCACCTGATTAATTTTAAACCAGATTAATTACTTATGAATAAATTACTAATCCTGGTTAATTAACATTAATTAATTACAAACCACATTAATTAATTATCCTTTAATCATCTATTAATTAACCTTTAATAATAAATTAATTAACCATTAATTATTAATTAGCCTTAATTAATAAATCAATCAACCTTTAAGCATTAAATAATTAACCTTTAATTATTTAGTTATCCTTTAATTAATTATCCTTAATTAATTATATTAATTAATTAACCCTTAATTAATTATATTAATTAATTAACCCTTAATTAATTACCATTTAATTAATTATCCTTAATTAATTACAATAAGTGATTATCCCTAATCACTTATATTAATAAATCTCAAATTAATTTTAATCACTTGATTAATCAACTTTAATCATTAACTAATTACTTTTAATTAAGTAATTATCTTTAAGTAATAAATTACCCTTAATTACTTATTATTAATTAATTTTAATTAATTAATTATCCTTTAATGTAATCGAACAAAGTAATTATCCCTTAATTACACTAAGCAATAATCTTTTATTAGTTATACTAAGGAATTATCCTTAATCAATTTAATTAAGTAAATACTTCTTAAATAATTAATCTTTAATTATTTTCATTAATAAATCTTTAGTTACTTAAGATCTTAAAAGATAAAACATTTTATCTTAGGTAATTACTTTAACTATCATTTAAACGTTGTTTAAAAATCTTGTAGTTAATTATTATTGACCACTTATTTTAAACCTTTAAGTTAAATTAAGGATTAAAACACTTCATACTTTATTTACTTAATTACAATATTAAGTTTATTCAAAATAAACTTTCAAAAAACAAAGGTTATATATAAAATTTAAAAACATTTTAAACTTAAAATAATTTATTTTTAAACCTTTAATACATCCCAAACTAAATTAGACATTCATTCTATAAAAGAATTTAAGTAAGAAATTGTTTAACTTTCAAAACCTTGTTTAATTTAAAATTTAAAATCTTGCATAATCACAACCCGAGACAAACTCGAGAAATCCTGAGCCCATCTTATTTTTTTTCTGAGCCTCTCATTCTCTTTTTCTCCTTCGAGTCAATTTGCAGAATACTTCGAATCCAACCCGAGTAACATCATCTTCTTCCTTTCCCTTCTTTTGATCCTGATACAAAGGATATCGAGTGCATGTGTACAGACAAATTTTCCATCTTCGATTATCGTTGCGACTACCAGAACATCGTCGATGGCTACCACAATCAATTCGTGTAACCAGATTTACGAAATCGTTTATAAATCAAAATCAAACGAATTTTCGAAACCATCAGGAATATCCCGATCAACAAACACCTCACCGACGACACTACCAACCATCAGAGGCTACACAATCTCAACCAAACCCTCGCCATAGACCCGGGCGTCGATTCCACCTACAGCGGTCAAGCTCGATCCATCACCGACGGCGATTTTCCCCTTTAAACTTCACCAACAACACTGGGTCTGAAACCCTATTTCATTATCGTGCCACCATCCTGATGATCGAAAAAATTTCCGATCATTTTTGCTGAGATCCCCCATCCTCAAACATGCTTCAGCAAAAATCCCGAGGTTTATTACTTCGTGAATTACCAGAAATTGAATAAAATTCAAATTCTGATCACCCATCATTTCTCTCAAACTACCATCTTAAAAATTCTGATTTTATCATTAAAAATCATAGTTTTCAATTTCAAACAAAATTATATAAATGAATCGAGAAATCATGGTAGTTGAATTTTTAAGAAGGTTTAATTCTTATTGTATATTTTATTTTCCCAAATATTCACAAATGATTTTCTCTTTAAATATTTTTATAATTAAGATCTTGCTAATTTGAACATAATTTATTTAAGCATCGAAGTCTAAAAGAATTGTGGGATGAGATCTTGAATTTTTAAACAGTTTTGAAACCAGAAATCTAGAACAAAAGCATGCACACTCAAATCCTATATGTATACAGACATGAAAGCAAAATTTCATCAATACCAACTTTTCATAGCAAATTCTCAAGCATCAATCACATATAAACAAGATATAATAGCTTCCTGATTTTATATGGGTAGTTCACTCACCCGTCATAGAAGAACAGAGAAGCTTTTTAAAATCTGGAAACATGAAATTTTGATCAGGACTTGGTTTTTTTTTTATTTGCATCCTGAGGATTGAGATGATCTGAATCCAAACTGAGTTGAATTGGCATGCTTTAATCCAGTTTGAAGCTTGTAATTTGTTGTTAACCTGATTTTGTTAAGTTGCTTTCAGGCTTTTGATTTTCCTTTGCATAGCTTCAAGTTTAAAATGATTGCTTACTTTGATCTTGAACTTGATCAGTTCCTTTGCTTTTGGAACCTAGAATAATTCTTGCTTTGATTCCAGTTTGATTTTGATCTTGAAAAACTTTGATTTGCTTGATTAAGCTTCAGAACTGAGTTTGAATGTTTTTGTTTTGATTTGTTTCAGGTTTTAATTTTATCTGAGTTTGATTTCCTGGTTTACTGGTTTCCAGTTTGAGTTGGTTTTCTTTCTGATTTGTTTCTCGGGTTTGAGAAGTTTTAAACTAAGAATAATAACCAGGTTTTTGTTTTATAAACTTTGAATAGAAATAAGAAAGATGTATATGTATATACTATTGTTTTAATTTTATTCATATTTTGAAAATACAAAGACAAATGACACTTGTTTGATTCCTTGAATTGCACTCATATTTTGCATGTTTAAATTTGTTTACAAATGTCAAGTTGTATTGTATTAATATTTTACAAATATCAAAGACATGTAGTTTTATGTTAAAACCCTTTATCTTATGCTTTATTATTTAGTTTTATATTTTCATATATCTATTGTAACATCTCGCCTTTTTGTATGCTTTAGATCGACGATAAACCACACACGTCAGACATAAACCATACAAAAGGGAGGATTGTTATCGGGGTGAATAAGAAAACAAAGAAAGAAGAAAAAAACATAATAGAATCTTGCAGCGGAACGACAAAATATAATAATCAAATAAATAGTTCATGAAGCTGTTTTACAAAACATTGATTGTACTTATACAATATAGAATCAGAGTTACACATGCCAGAGAATAATAAATAACAATGCAGCGGAACCGTATGAACGTAGTGGAAAATATAATAAACAATAGTAATACAATCTTCGTCTCCGTCCTCCAGAATAAAGTCTTCGAATCCTGAAATGCTCAGGCTGATCTGAGAGAATTGAAAAGATAAAACACTTGAGTCAGAACTAAAAGATCTTATGTGAGTTAAATCAACAGAAATAAATATGAGTGTAACGGCATCAGAGATGTTTATGGGATTTGACATCTCTTATCCTGTGTCAAACGTGAGTGCAGTAACTTAAGAGATGCTCGGGATTCACATCTCCTAAGGATCCTTTAAACTATTTACTATGTAGTAATATTTCGCTATTATAATAATGTCTATAAATAAACTTACTTTTAAATTGTGTTAATGATTGACCCAATATTCCCCTTAACACGTAATAGTGCCAATAGTCTATACACTAACATAATACCTCCTGATCGGGAGGATACCAAAGGATACTCCATAGGTACGACACAAATCGAACTCGTACAAGGTGCGCTAGGGTAGGTGACACGGCATACAAGGCAATGCCAGGTTAGATATACCAATTACGCATGCGGGCTGGTGGTAACGCGTAGCAGCTACTACCGCCCACCTCGAGCCACACCCCCAAAATCAAAAATCAAAAGTGGCCATCGAAACAATCCAAAGTCAAAATATAACATCGAAGGAGTGTGTCCGATAAGAGGGGCTACCTCCTTGGCCCGAGAATCGCTCCTGTTTTAGCCACTTTATGCCAACTCACGGGAGTCGGGTCCACGTATATACCACAATAGAACGTCGCCACCATCCTACTTCATTCTGGAATCTCCACTGCATACACGGTTGTTAAAGTGGTTTTTAGAGTTGGTAGAGCGTATGACAACTTCCGATCCCGGTCTCTTTAACAACCAAACCTTATTATAACACCACGGTCATTTCAAAATAGTTTATACTTTAAAACTAAATATCATTGCCCTTTCAAAACCAAATCAATACGATATCATTTTTATTTCAAATATATCCTTTTCTAAAATCATAAGACTTTCAAAGTTATAACATTTCGAAATCAGAACACTTGAATATAACACTTTCAAATTATAATACCTTGAAAACTCATAACTTTGAAACATAACTTCCATCCCTTAAATTGTTTAAATATTAGAATACTTTACATTATAAACTAGCTTCTTCAATTTCACAAATCAATTCCAAAACAATCGAATTTCTTAATTTTAAACTTAACCAAATCCCAAATCATAAATTTCAATTCAATTCAGTATCCAAATAAACTATTCCAAATTTATCGATTTCAGAACAGAATTGATCCACAGAATAAACCATTTCAAATTCAATATAATTCAAAATTTTAAGTATCCAACAATTTCAAAACTAAGCTTACTAATTTCGATTTAACAATTCAATTTTCTATTATTTAATTTAGAAATACTTTACATAATAAATCCATTATCATTTAAATGAAGCTCAAATTACAAATAACTTAATATTTCCTTCAATTTATTTATTTGAAATATTCATTTAATTCACCTTAAACCAAAATCAAGTTATAAAAATCTTACCTTCTAAAATCTCAAATTCAATACATTTCATTTCAAACTTGTTTGAGTTTAATTCTTACATAAATTCAATTACAAATAAATTTTAAACTTATCTTCCAACCTTAATTTATTTAAATCATTATACACTCAAAATATAATTTAAATATTTACCCATGTTATATTTTAACAAAATAAAACTCTATTATTAGACTTATTTTATATTAAAACAAAATATATGTAGCTTAAAATCAAGGATAAGATAACGTCTATATAATATCTAAAATCAATATTTGTCTAAAACCATATATTTCTTTACAAAACCATAGAAATCATTTCAAAATATTTTTATATATAGACCATAGTGTCTGTATATAATTTTCTATCCTATGGTCAAGTGATACGGATATTTATCATTTCAATCCGTAATTTTAAATATAAATACAGTTATATATCATTTCAAACCGCAATTCTGAATGAAATAAAATCCATAACAACTTTCAGTTTATAACAATATAAAATACAACATCCATTCATCCAATATCAATCATCAACCAATTATCACAATCACCATCCAATTCAATCAATAACATCAATATAGAACAGATAATAAATAATAGGTATTTACTGGTAGTTTATATTCAATAATAAACTAAATAACTATTCAACTGGCAGTTTATATGCAATAATAAATTAAATAACAATTTAATCCTATAAATTCAATTTAACTGAGATAATGATTAAAAATATGCCAAACAGTCATAAATAAATTTCTAATCACATCATAAATCAATTTAATAAACATAAGAAATTTTAGAAGTTGTAAGTGGGTTAAAACACTCACCTTTTGATTTCGAATTGATTTGAAATCCAAAATAGGGCCCAAAATTCAACAGTTTTGGATTCGTCCAAACTAGTTCCATAATGTCTGGAATTTCAATGCGAGTCCAACGGAAGAAACCACGCGCGAATTGGAGTTTGTATGCGGAAGACGTTCAAATTATAAAATATTATTAAACTAATAAATGAGTACATATTCTAATATTAAAATAAATAAAAGTATATACTCACGTTCTATATGTTCTCACATTCAGCTACAGGAGCATGCATGTTTAAATATGAAGGCAGCAACAAAACTTCTAAGGCTAAGGGTCACGTTTTGTTTTACTTTTTTTTTGAATGGAGCCGTTAGCTTTGGGAGGTTGTAGCTCTAACCAAGCGAGCGGACATGGGTGATTGATGATGGAAGGAGGAGCTGGCGGACTGAGGAAGCGGATGTGGGCTTGATGAATGTAAGATGTTAGCGGCCAAAAACAATGCTTCAGATCAACCCTTTTTTCTTTTCTTTTTTTATCTTTTTTTTTGCGGCTGAGAATATAGAAGAATGAACGGCAGGGTTTGCATTGAAATGAAAATGAACAATTGGAACACACAAACTAATGAAACATTGAGGGGCAAACGAAAAGTTTTGGAGGCTTTAGGCAAAAGAAAAGGTGAGTTGGCATGAAAATGAAAAGAATTAAAACGTACAAGAAGAATGACGTTTGTAAACCAAATGGATAATGTTGAGACTAATATTTACATAGATGAATGGAGTTTGTGTCTTATAAAAACTTCTGTTATCTAAACATGGAAATGAAAACTAGATAGGGGTGAACAAAAAGACTTCATACTGCAAGCTCAAATGTAAACCTATATTTGCGTCCGGACCTTATTCCAAACGTAGCGTATCCCGAATTTAATTTAACCAGCTTTACCGCACACATTGGGTACGAAAATAAAAATTCTGATTTTCTTAGCGCTCAAATATGGATGTATTACACACATGATTTTAAATTTCAACGCTCGCGTCAAAATTCACTGTCTTCGCTAATTGCACCGACTCAGAACGTATGGTAAACTTCAAACTGCAGTAAACGGAGCTAGAAAGATCAGAAATTGACGAAATGAAATATGATGCCTTACTCAGAAAAAAAATACAGAACTTTTTTATGTAGAAATATTTATATTTCAAACAAAAATTAAAATTTTTATTAAAATATTGGTCGTTTCGTATTAAATTTCAAAACCAAATAGATTTTTGAAATAAACAAAATAATTTATTTCCCTATTAAACTTATTAAAACACGTTTAAATCATACAACTTTAATTTGTTGAAAACTTAAGTTCAGCGTTAAAAATCACTTTTGTATGCCTATGACTACCATTTAACAACTGTAAAATATTGCTACAGAATTCAAATTTTCTCTTTTTATAAAATTATATTTATATTCAAAATCAAAACGTTCATTTTATTTTCTCAAAACACTTTTTTATTTTCATCAAAGTGTTCATTCTATTTCTAACACAAAATTTATGTTTCTTAATTAACTCATTATTCTACAATCAACGTCTTTGCTCATATTAATTATAATATTTCAATTGCATTAACTACATTAATCACCAATTTAATTCCTTACTTACAATTTATAATCAAATTAACTTTACAATAATTTCAATTGATCAAAATTACATTAAAAATAGTTATCAGTAATATTCAAACAACATTATTAAATCATAATTTAACTATTTCCCATTAATAGATCATAAATTTAAATTTCATACAATATTAAAATTTCAAAATCTTATATAATTTAATATTTTAATTATCGGAAAAAATACGGGTCGCTACACTCTCCCCCACTCAAAACTTTTCGTCTTCGAAAAGAGAAAAGAAGGAATTAAGTAATTAATATATTTTATTCATAGTATTCAATTTATAAACAATTAATTTACATAATTTAAAGAAAATATATCAAATTTGTATACAATTAAATTCTTTCATATTAAAGTAAAAAAAAGGTTGAAATAACATTTCAAAAAATATTTTTAAGTCCAAAATTCATGGAAAATTTTGGTAGAGTCTCCTTTGTACGGAGAGATCTGCGAGAAATAATAATATCAATAATAACAATACATATATATATCATATTTAAAATAATATACCTAAACCACGGGAAAAAAAATATAATATCGCTAGAAAACTGTAACCTGAGAATGTACCTATTTGTCGGGCAAATAACGCTTCATTTATGAAACCAAAAGCAGTAGCTATTGCTTCCATAACCTGTATTTCACTTATATAGTCCAAAAGAGTTAATAATTATATAAAAGAGAAATATTTAAGTTTTTTCAGTCAATAATAACAAATGAATCACAACATAACAACAATCATTATGCAAACAAACAGTACAAACATCGTTTTTAACAAAGAGAGCAACCATCCATCCATAGCAACCAAAAAACAAATGGTTTTTTCGGGTTCAGAACTTCTAATCATGTAAAATGATAAATAAACTATGAAGTAAACCATGCACTCAGCAGTCGTAGATATCTTTATAGATAATTTATACATCTTTATACAAAATAGAAGTATCCTTTCCCAGCCAATCCATAAGTCCAACAAACAAAGAATTCAACACCTTTTCAAGTTTACTTTATTTACCTTTTCCACATCATTTATTGTTCATCTTTTTTTTTACAATGATTTTCTTTAATTCACCTTCATTACTTACAAAGTTTTAATTTTCATTCACTCATGTAAAGTTTATTTCATTAATTTACATTCTTTGCTCAAATAAATTATCCATTTCAATTATTTGAATCATAAAATGAATTCATTATTGAAGTATTGCATACGTTTTTCAGTTTACTTCATATTTACTATTTAGTTCGATTTCCTCTTTTTTTCTTCTTTTTTTTTCTCACATCATTTACTTCTCTTTCCTCATTCGTATATAATATTTATTTTCATTGATTTACATTCATTATTACTTACGAAAGTTCATTTCTCCTATATTCCTACAATGCCATTTTCTTTTATTTTATTACTTTACATTCATTACTTGAACAAGTTATTTTTATTCTAATTATTGGATTATAGATTATTAAGTAAGTTTATTTGCAATTCAATCCACCATTTATAGATTATTTCTTTTTCACATTCATTCTTCCATATATAGTATTACTGAATATTAAATCCATTTCTAAATCATTTCAGTGTTTTCTAGCGTTATAATCATTCCACTAATACAGTATTCACTTTAATTATAAATCGCTCCAGCATTAACTTAAGTTTATAATTAATTACTTACATTATTCACCTTTTCTGTTCAATCTGATTATAGATGACCTTATTGTTAACTTAAGATTATAATCAATTTCCTTACGTTATCCACCTTTATTACGTTTAATTAGTAACATTTCTAATTATTAACCTAAGTTTATTACAATTTACAACATTATAATTTCTTATTTAGAAGAAATTCCATTGAACACTTTCATTTTTTTTCAAGTTTCACTTGTATAATATTCTATTACATATTCTTTTCAACATTTCAACTTTTAATATTTTGGTAAGTTATATATAAATGTCTTTTAGGATGCAATTGAATATTACCCAAGTTTCTCTTATATATTTAGTTAACAAAATGTTCCATGGTTACCATTTCTTTTTTTCATTTCCTTTTTTTCAGTTTACAAGTTTTCAATTTCTTATATTTTCCATTTATCACTAAGCATCCAGTTACTTATATTTTCCTCATTCTAGAATACTTCCAATTATAAAAATAATTAAGATTTCATACATTTCAATAATTGAAAACTACTAATTATTAGAAAATTTTAGAGCTAAACTTTGGGTTCATTTTAGTCACTTAGAAAATAATATATATCACTTTTATAGATCAATCATAATTAGAAATTCAAAATTAAGGTTTTATTTCATCAAAGTAGATGTGTAGTATAACTACTACGGCAGCCTTCCCACTTTGAAACTAGAAAATGAACGTCGATGTTGCATGCACTCATCACCGAAGTTATTTTCCAGCGATAGAGAAGGAAGTACATAACTTATTTCTACCAAAATTTCTTTAAACCAATTCTTTCAAATCATATTGAAATATTTATATCAGAAATACTTATAAGCAATATTATTATATTCCAAAATCCTTTGAAAGCAGTTTTCAAAAATCCCGAAATATAAGTTCAAAAATTTCAAATTTTCATTTATTTTATTTTCAAATCCTACCTTACTGATATTTATAAATTACACTACCTAACAACCAATATATTACAACCAAATATAACCTTTATAAAATTTATTACTTTATATACAGAAAATATAATAGGCAAATTATTTCATTTACCTATATTTCAAAACCAATATTGTGTCGGCCTGTCCTATTAAGTGTTTAGAAATTCCTATTGAAGTCATAGCGTCCTATGCACTAAGAAGAATTTATAAATACAAAACGGAACAAACTAACACAATAGTAAAACCTTTTTATAACACTAAAAAATACGCTTTCTCATATATATACACTCAGCAACTCATCATAGGGTATTACTACCCTATTAATAAAGAGTCAGACCCCACAAAGCTAAGGTTTATCGCTAAACTAAAGCTCTGATACTAAATGTAACATCCCGCCTTTTTGTACGCTTTAGATCGACGATAAACCACACACATCAAACTCAAACCATACAGAAGGGCGGATTATTATTGGGGTGAGTAAGAAAACGGAGAAAAAAGAAAAAACAAACAGAATCTTGCAGCGGAATGACAAAATATAATAATCAATAAACAGTTCATGAAGCTGTTTTACAAAACATTGATTGTACTTATACAATATAGAATCAGAGTTACACATACCAGAGAATAATAAATAACAATGCAGTAGAACAGTATGAACGTAGTGGAATAATATAATAAACAATAGTAATACAATCTTCGTCTTCGTCCTCTAGAATAAAGTCTTCGAATCCTGAAATGCTCAGGCTGATCTGAGTGAATTGAAAAGACAAAACACTCGAGTCAGAACTAAAAGATCTTATGTGAGTTAAATCAACATAAATAAATATGAGTGTAACGGCGTCAAAGATGTTTATGGGATTTGACATCTCTTATCCAGTGTCAAACGTGAGTGCAGTAACTTAAGAGATGCTCGAGATTCACACCCTAAGGATCCATTAAACTATTTACTATGTAGTAATATTTTGCTATTACAATAATGTCTATAGTAAAATAAACTTACTTTTAAATTGCATTAAGAAGCGACCCAATATTCCCCTTAACACGTAATAATGCCAATAGTCTATACAATAACGTAATACCTCTTGATCGGGAGGCTACCAGAGGATACTCCATAGGTACGACACAAATCAGACTTTTACAAGGCCCACTAGGGTAGGTGACACGGTACACAAGGCAATGCCAGGGTAGATATACCAATTACGCATTCGGGTTGGTGGTAACGCGTAGCAGCTACTACTGCCACCTCGAGCCACACCCTTAAAATCAAAAATCAAAAGTGGCCACCAAAACAATCCAAAGTCAGAATATAATGTCGAAGGAGTGCATCCGATAAGAGGGGCTACCTCCTTGGCCCGATAATCGCTCCTGTTTTAGCCACCTTATGCCAACTCACGGGAATCGGGTCCACTTATATACCTTAATAGAACGTCGCCACCATCCTACTTCATTCTGGAATCTCCATCGCGTACATGGTTGTTAAAGTGGTTTTCAGAGTTGGCAGAGAGTATGACAAAATTCCGATCTCGGTATCTTTAACAACCAAATGTTATTATAACACTGCGATCATTTCAAAATAGTTTATACTTTAAAACCAAATATCGTTGCCCTTTCAAAACCAAATCAATATGATATCCTTTTTATTTCAAATATATCCTTTTCTAAAATCATAACGCTTTCAAAGTTATAACATTTCGAAATCAGAACACTTGAATATAACACTTTCAAATTGGAATACCTTGAAAACTCATAACTTTTAAACATAACTTCTACCCCTTAAATGATTTAAATATTAGAATACTTTACATTATAAACTAGCTTCTTCAATTTCACAAATCAATTCCAAAACAACTCGAATTTCTAAATTTTAAACTTAACCAAATTCATAATCATAAATTTCAATTCAATTCAGTTTCCAAATAAACTATTCCAAATTTATCGATTTCAAAACAGATATGATCCACAGAATAAACCATTTCAAATTCAATATATTTCAAACTTTTAAGTATTCAACAAATTCAAAACTATGCTTGGTAATTCCAATTTAACAATTCAATTTTCTATTATTTAGTTTAGAAATACTTTACATAATAAATCCATTATCATTTAAATGAAGCTCAAATTACGAATAACTAAATATTTCCTTCAATTTATTTACTTGAAATATTCATTTAATTCACCTTAAGCCAAAATCAAGTTATAAAAATCATACCTTCTAAAATCCCAAATTTAATACATTTCATTTCAAACTTATTTGAGTTTAATTCTTAAATAAATTCAGTTACAAATAAATTTCAAATTTTTCTTCCAACCTTAATTTATTTAAATCATTATACACTCTATATTAAAATATAATTTAAATATTTACCCATATTATATTTTAACAAAATCAAACTCTATTACTAAACTTATTTTATATTAAAACAGACTATACATAGCTTAAAATCAAGGATAAAATAACATTTATACAATATCTAAAATCAATATTTATCTGAAACCATATATTTCTTTACAAAACCATAGAAATCATTTCAAAATATTTTTATATATAAACCACAGTACCTGTATATAATTTTCTATCCTATGGTCAAGTGATACAGATATTTATCATTTCAATCCGTAATTTAAAATATAAATACAGTTATATATCATTTCAAACCGCAATCCCGAATGAAATAAAATCCATAACAATTTGCAGTTTATAACAATATAAAATACAACATCCATTCATCCAATATCAATCATCAACCATTTATCACAATCATCATCCAATTCAATTAATAACATCAATACAGAAAATATAATAAATAACAGGTATTTGCTAGCAGTTTATATTCAATAATAAATTAAATAACTGTTCAACTAGAAATTTATATGCAATAATAAATTAAATAACAATTTAATTCAGTAAATTCAATTTAACCGAGACGATGATTAAAAATATGCCAAACAGTCGTAAATAAATTTCTAATCACATCATAAATCAATTTAACAAATATAAGAAATTTTGGAAGTTGTGAGTGGGTTAAAACACTCACCTTTTGATTTCAAATTGATCTGAAATCCAAAATAAGTCCCAAAATTCAACAGTTTCGGATTCGTCCAAACCAGTTCCATAATGCCTGGAATTTCAATGCGAGTCCAACGGAAGAAACCACGCGCGAATAGAAGTTTATGCGAAAGACGTTCAAATTATAAACTTTATTAAACTAATAAATGAGTACACATTTTAATATTAAAATAAACAAAAGTATATACTCACATTCTATATGTTCTCACAGAAGCATGCGTGTTCGAATATGAAGGCAGCGACAAAACATCTAAGGCTAAGGGTCACGTTTTGTTTTGCTTTTTTTGGATGGTGCCGTTAGCTTTGGGTGGCTGTAGCTCTAATCAAGCGGGGCGGACGTTAGTGATTGGTGATGGAAGGAGGAGCTGGCGGACTGAGGAAGCAGATGTGAGCTTGATGAATGTAAGATGTTTGCGACCAAAAACAATGCTTTAGATCAACAATTTTTTTTCGCGGCTGAGAATATAGAAGAATGAACCGCAGGGTTTGCATTGAAATGTAAATGAACAATTGGAACACACAAACTAATGAAACAATGAGGGGCAAACGAAAAGTTTTGGAGGCTTCAGGCAAAAGAAAAGATGTGTTGGCATGAAGAAAATGAAAAGAATTAAAACGTACTGGAAGAATGACGTTTGTAAACCAAATGGACAATGTTGAGACTAAGATTTACATAGATGAATAGTGGAGTGTGTGCCTTATAAAAAATTTTTGTTATCTAAACATGGAAATGAAAACTAAATGTAACGACCCGAAACTTCGATCCCGAAAATTCCAGATAGTTAGGAAAAAGAAGAAAGAGATAGAAGAAGAAACACCACAAAGATTCTCACATTCGCAGCGGATGAAACTGTAATATCAAATAATAACAGTTTACAAAAGAATACTATATCTGTTGATTACATTTTAATACATCAGAGTAACACACATACTTAATTACCGGACATATAAAAATCAACATGTCTCAGATAATCAGAAATATATTATAGCGGAAACACTCCATACGTTCCTGCCATCCAGCTCGCCTCCTATGCTTCAGAACGTCCTTACCTGAAAATCTGTAATACTCAGTCTGACCCGAGCATTACATCAAAGTAACACCCGGGTCAGGCTGGAACCAGCGTGAGTAAACTTGTCTAACATGAAATACCAAAGCATAAAACTTATTTAAACCCGGGGTAACTCATGTCAATTTACAAATTCATAATTTGTTAATATACATCACTTATTTCACATATTAATTTCCTAAGTACCAAAATTTAGATTTAATATTCCAATTCACTTAAATCGTTTCATTCCGGCCTATTGATTTCACATATCAATCTATAAAATTCGAAGTGGTTTCGGGTATTTTCTAATAGCCGACCCCGGTCTCTTCGAATTAATACCATCTTAGCCCGAGTTATTTAAATGAACCACAATCCAACTTTAAATACAAGATGTCACTTTTTACACAGAAATTCATCATCATTAATAACCACATTATAAATGTTCACCCAAACATTTCATATCACAAAACAGTTTATATCACAGAATAACACAACATATCATCCAATAGATATCATCCAATTCAGATATTTTACTCAAACAATCATTCATAAGCAATCATTATTAATCCCTATTATAATTAATTTAATTAACTTAAATTAAATCAATTACTTAAGTATAAATCACCTAACTTTGCTTAATCAATCATTAATTAATTTCATCCTTTTAATTAATCGAACATTCTTCAAATATCCATCTTAATTAATCACCTTTATTAATTATCTTCAATTACACAGAGTAATTATCCTTCAATTAATTTCACAAATTAACTATCCTTAACCATTTACAGTAATTAACCTTTAATTACTCTCATTTATTACATTACTTAATGATCCTTAATTACTTCTTCAATTAATTATTAATTATATTTAATAATAAATCTTAAATTAACTATTCATTAATCAGCCTTGATTAATCACATTAGTAATTAATTACCCTTAATTAATTACATTATTTAATTATCATCAAACAACTTTATTAATCTATTCTTAAATTAATTACACTAAGTAATTAATTATTAATTACTTCCACTGAGTAATTGCCCTTCTTATTAATTACACAAGGTAATTAATCCCAAATTATTTCCATTAAAATTACCATTCCAATTAAATTAACATCCAGTAAATTTCCATTAATTGATTTACTCAGTAATTACTCCTTCCAATTACATTCAGTAATCATACTTTAACAAACCATCATGTGATTATGTTAATTAAACCAATTAATTAACTTAATCAATCACATTATTTAATTAACTATATTGAGTAATCAATCCCTTAATTTCTTTCACTAATCATTATACTTAAACAATTCCATAAATTGATTACCTTTAATTAATTAATCTAATTAATCATTTTAATTTCTCATTATGCCAAATTATATTATCCAACCATAACACAGCATAACAAAATTTTAAATCAATTTAACACGGAATATCAATGAAATATATCACAGATTATAAATATAATCCTATTTGTGAGGAATTCAGTTGGATCCCTCCAACCTACTTCCCTACATCCACAGATGTTAGCACGATAATAAATACCGATCAAATCTGATAATAATTATCACATTCAAACAATCAATCACTTATCTAAATATTAGTTATTTAAATTAAACGACATCCAGATGTGAGTGAGATTTACTCACCTTGAGTTTCGACGAGCGTTTTAATTTTAAATTAAATCGACCATTCGATTTATTTCAAAAATTTTGCTTGCTCCAAACTTCTTCGAATCTACTGCAGCACGTAGATCACGTTGCTGCGATTACGACGCTTCTTATTTCGTCAAATTCTGATAATGCATGCAACAGTTATGAATTTATAAAGTTTTGGATAAAATTTTTATAAATTAATTTCTTAATTTATTCATATACCAACCCTAGAAATCATGGCCGTTCAAAATCTCCCCTACATTTCGGCCGCCCAAACTTCTTCTTCCTCACGCAACAGACAAGAACGAACCCAACTCGCTTAACATTGACCCAAAATCACACCCCACCACGTCGCGTTCGGCAACGATCCAACACCTACACGCCGAAGTCCATCGAAAACCCCACCGAGACCAAAACCCAGCTCCACTCGGTCATGCCCACGTCCTGAAATGCTTGCATGAACGCCTGGACTTCACGGCGAAAATTCCGACGATCCATCACACCTGTTTCGATCACGACCGTTCACAATGGAGATCTCGTCAAGCTCTTAGATGTTGCTGTTGGAGGTTTTCGACAAAAGCCTACGGATTGGGGAGGATTTGAGAAAGAATGAGATAAACTTTTGGCCACTGAAAATATAAACGGCGGTTGAAGAATAGACCTAGGGTTTCAGCCAACTAAACGTATATATAAACGTTTACAATATTATCTTATTATTAATTTCACCAATCTATCAGATTTTCGAACGAACTCCGAATTAGACATACCGCCAGGTGTTTATAAGGTTTTACCCGCATTCCGAACACAATGGAACGTGTTTCGGGAGCTAATTCGATCATATGCGTGAGTTACAGAAATAAACGATAAATTTTAAATTAAATCGATTAAAATAGTTTCTATGCGTTTTGAGCTGCCAGGGTCAAACGACAACTCCGATTGCTAGGAAAATTGCAATCCGATAATAACTAACTATTACGGATCCAATGGAACTAGTTTCGTTGAATTATGAGACTGTGCCTCGGAAGGCTATTTTTTTAATTCAATTTAAACGATATATTATTAAAACTGAACAAATCACCTTTAAATTAAATTTCAACCATTCTATTATCTTCAGTATCATCATTATAAATTTTATAAGCCTTCAAATTATTTTTAACAGGCTTAAAACTGAAGATTCAATAATTTACCCAAATACAAATTATTAAATTCAATAAATTCAATAAATTCAATTGCCAAATTCAAACTGATATTTGAAATCCAAATTAAACTATCCTACAAATATTTAAAATTAATTAAATATTCCAATTTCAAATGCCTAAAAGTTTCGGGTCGTCACATTCCTCCCTCTTAAAAGAATTTCGTCCTCGAAATTACAAGTTAAGAAGAATGGTCCAATACCCATTTACTTTTTCCCAAAACCAAACAATTCCAAACAATTCTCAAAACAAACTTTTATTAAAGACACACTAACCCCTTTTTCTAGCTTTCCAGACTAATCCTTAGGTCCCAATAGTAATATTACTTAACAATTCAAATTTAAATTTAAATCCAAATTTAAATTATCAAATCTTTCTTAAAAAATTTCTAACTCTCTAAATTTTTTTGAAAATATTTGCCAGCGTCTCCTTTGCTCGGCTAGCTCGGTACAACTACAAAATGCCACTACGGGCCACCAAATTCCAAAACAAAACAAAAGCCAAGTGGCTAGATTAAAAACCCAATCAAATTTCATACAGAAATTTAAACACATACCTTTTTAGTCGGGCAATTCAAATTATCTCCTGAAATCAAAACCAGTTTTCCTTTCCCTTTATAATACCTGCATATCCTACTTAGCAATAATATCCAATCATAGCTTTTAAAATCATTTTATACATTTCCTTACAGAAGTTTTCATATCTACTTCTATTCAAATTAGTTTTTCCATTTCCATATGAATTAATTTATCTTCAACTCTGAATATTGAATTTTGTCTTCCATTTATAGCTGATTCATATCATTATTTTAAATTAGTTTCATTCACTGATTTATTTCAATTTCAAATCTGAAATTGTTTTGTCGCTAACAATAATTTTCCAAAAAATTTCAAAAATTTTCTAACTCCCAAAATTTTCGGAAAATTTTGACAGAGTCTCCTTTGTACGGAGGAGCTTTTGCAACTTGACAAGTGATATGAATATATATATATACATCGACCCACGCGGTCGAAAAAACAAAAACAGTTCATATTTCCTATTTTTATTGCATAGGCGTATCTTTATTTAGCATTTTAAGCAAGCGGCTTATTAATTTAGCAATTAGCGCGTCCAAATCCAGCCAAACGGCTTCCCGGGACATGTACTTACTCAATTCAAACATGTAAGTACTAAATATATGAAATTTATTAACATTTCACTTACTTTCAATAGCTAAACACATGCATTTCATAAGCAACATGCACCAAACACTTTCCATAAGTGATTTATATGAGTTTAAAGCTAATTCAATTGCTTTCAACCAATTCATGTGCCAATCCATTCAATTTTAATGGTTTACACTTCAATTTCCTACAATCAATTTAATTTTAATCCAAACAACTCACATTTATTTCAATTGATTCAAAAAATAAATTTTATTTACTTCCGTTTAAGTCGAACGACTAATTTATTCTATGAAATTTGACGATATTCGCTTAATAGAATATCCAATTTAGTTTTTAACCATATTCAATTGATTCCAACTCATTTTATACTCGAATTGGATTTTATTTGTAACTCAAATCATTTCTATTATAATCCAATTCCATTTTATTTTTACAACATCTCCACTTATTTTAATTCATTATCAATCTAAGTCGAATTCTATTTATAATTCGAATTTATTTCCAAACTTCATTATTAACTTACAATCCATTTTATTTAACCGAGTTAAATTTTATTAACATACTCTATCAAATAATTTATTTAGCTAATTAGCTTACTTCCAACTTTTATATCAATATTTGATTTTATTACAAAAATCACTATATTAAATTTTCCTGAGTTCATTTTTTTTTTCATAATTCCAGTTTGGATTTTCTTTCATTTTCCAAAATCCCAAAACTTATTTTAAAAATTTAGGAATACTTTTAAATTCACATAATATTATTAAAATAGCTTTTTATAAAAATACTTCTTATAACTCGATGTCTCAACCAGTCTATCCTTGTTCTCACAGAAATTCGGTCATACGTTGATCAGGCGTAGGACTGAAAATCTATAAGTACCTAACAGACCCATTTTCAAAATCCAGTGAAAATACTTGGAAAATAATTTTATTGAAAATATAGAGAACAATTTTTGTAAATAGAGGAAATATCTTTGGTGAGAATGCTCTAGAAATCATCACCCCCATCCATGGTTGCAGTTACATCCTGGGTTACGTTGCCATCGCAGCAAAAGTCCATGTAACTGCAGGCACTCCACGATCCTCGATTACGCCATAGAACCCACAACAGATCGCAGTTACATTCCCGGGTTACGTTGCCATCACAGCAAAAGTCCATGTGACTGTAGGCATCAGCGCCCTCGATTTTCGCTGTCAAAAATGAAACTTCTCCACTCCCACATAGGTCGCACTCTACCGATGTAAAATCAAACGTAGATTGTTGGCTCTCAGCGGCACACACGACTTTCGCTATGTTACCATGGGTCGCAGTCTACCGATATAAAATCAGACGTAGACTGTTAGCTCTCAGTGGCACACACGACTTTCGCTATGGTCTGCAGTAGATCGCAGTGACATCGAGTTACACTGTCGTCACAGCATAACCCAAATGCCTCTGTAGGCATCAACGCCCTCAACTTTCCTATGCACTACTCATAATCCTCAGGAACTAGTTTTGTCCGGACTCCTCACAGGATCAACTTTAGAACCCCTCTTAGGGTTCAAGGCAGTACCACCCTGTGGTACTCCTGAGAAGTTCATTTCAAGGGAGTGCCTTTTTCCCCAGAGCCATTATCGAAACACATTATACTATACACATATAGTATCTTCCAAATCATACACCTAGTATGAATCTCATATAAATCTCCTTTTCTCAAAATCGATTATCCCAAAGCCGATAATTCTCAAACTAGGCGTTTCAAATTCCAGTATTGATTTTACCCAAAAGTCAAAAGCCTTTTCGAATCTAAAGGTTCCCAAAACCTTTTTCCAAAATCCTCATAAGATCCTTTATACACACACACACACACACACACACATAGATATATAATTTTTTTAAAAACTTTGGATCATTTCAAACTTGTATAAAACTCCTTTTATACTTCAAACACTTCCAAAATCCTTTTCTTTCGGCAATAGATTCAACAATGGGAGATTTATCTTATATAATAAAGATATATAACTTTTTTTATTCAAAATCAAATATTTAAATTTTGATTACTCTTTCTTTTTATAAAGTTGTTTCGATCTTATTTATTATCATAAAAATAACCAACTTTCACTTTTATCCATTGTATATTTCACAAATTATACTTTCATTTCAAAAGAAATCATTTGACATTTCTTATCCACAAATTCCCAGTATCAATTTCATTCAAATCCGTACGATGTACACATCTCATCGTATGCTATACCCATCTGATCGCTCAGTCGATCACACAATTTTACTTTCGAACTAGTATCGTCCACCTGACTTCCTAATGCGGACACAGATCTGGTTTCTTGATCAGAAACCATCATTCTCCTTTCATAGCCTAGCTATGATAGAGAATATCCAGAACCAATCAACAATCCATATCCAGGTTCGTCGTCGAAAATCGAGTGAAAAATCCCAACTCGGATCGATAAACTACCTCGAAATTCTATGCTCGAATCTGGATCAAATAACTATGCGAACAGAATAATATACATACATCCTATGTAATTGTCTTCATTGATTATTAGGCAAATCAATTTCCTTTTCCATTCATATTCACTTATGATTTCTATACACTTATTCACAATTGCCTTAATCCCCGTTTGGATTGTCACTTCAGTTCTTATCTCAGTTGGGTATTTAATCAATAACAGTTTGAACTCCGAACAGTTTATATTTAGAAAATAGCTTGAAAATTTTAAAATAGATAAGTAGTTGAAAAATAATTATTAGTTTGTAACATAGCTGTAAAATAGTTAAGTAATTATAAAATAGTTGGAAAATAGTTAAATAGTTCCAGAAATTTTAGATAATTGCGAAATAGTTGTAAAATAGTAATTAATTTGTAAAATAGTTGGAAAATAGTAATTAGTTTATAATATAGTTGAAATATTGTTATATAGTTCCAAAAATAATTGTAAAATAAATATAAAATAATTTGGCTTTAAAAAGAAAGGTTGTATATATTAAATAGCTTGAAAAAATAAGTTTATATTAAAAAAATTTATATTGAAAATAGTCCATACTCAAAATTGTTCACTTCCCCATCAATTCAATTTAAATTTCCACTTCCATTTAAATTGACTCAGTTCCAATTTGAATAACTTTAATTTCCATTGAAATTGATTTAACCCCAATTCAAGTTGAATCAATCTTGATTTCTTTCCAAATTCAAATCAAATTCCATTTGATTTTAAACCTACTCAACTTTAATTACAATTCCAAATTAATCCAATCAATTTGGACTAATATCAATTGAACCCACTTCAATTTCAAATCATCTCAATTCCTGTTTGAATTAGTCTCAATTCGCATTTGAATTTGAACCCATTCAACTTCGATTTCATTTCAAATCAATCCAACTCAAATTTTCCATTTGAATTTTTAAACTTATCCGTCTTCAATCATAACTCAATTAATTCAAATCAAATTCAATTTTGAACTAATTCAATTTCAATCTCAATTTTAAACTATCTCGAATTATATAAATTCGAGTTAAGTTCTCAAATGTTGGTTTAACCTTTTAAACCAAATTAACCTTTATTTAAAGTTTTTAAACAATTTAATTTTTGAGTTCAAATTCTAAAATTTCATTTAAATTAATTTAATCTTTCAAAAACCAATTTATTACCCAAATTCAACCTCTAAAATCAATTTTCAACAATTTCAGTTGAAAATCTATTTAATTCCAATGAATTAACAACCAATTAACTTAATATTAGAAATATTATTGCTTTATATATTAAAATATAAGCTTATATAAAATCATTTAAAATCTTTATATAAGAAAATAATAAGTATGCTCTCATATATATATACATACACACACACTCAACTCATTCTAGGGTACCATTGACCCTATCCTTAATGAGTAACCCCACCAGAGCCAAGATTTTCGCTTAACCTTCAGCTGTAATACCAACTGTAACGACCTGCAATTTCGATCCCGAAAATTCCTGATAGTTAGGAAAAGGAAGAAAGAGATAGAAGAAGAAGAAGAAACACCACAAAGATTCTCACATTCGCAGCGGATGAAAATATAATATCAAATAATAACAGTTTACAAAAGAATACAATATCTGTCGATTACATTTTAATACATCAGAGTTACACACATACTCAATTACTGGACATATACAAATCAACATGTCTCAGATAATCAGAAATATATTACAGCGGAAACACTCCATACGTTCCTACCATCCAGCTCGCCTCCTATGCTTCAGAACGTCCTTACCTGAAAATCTGTAATACTCGGTCTGACCCGACCATTGCATCAAAGTAACACCCGGGTCAGGCTAGAAACCAGCATGAGTAAACTCGTCTAACATGAAATACCAAAGCATAAAACTTATTTAAACCTGGGGTAACTCGTGTCAATTTACAAATTCACAATTTGTTATAGACATCACTTATTTCACATATCAATTTCCTAAGTACCAAAATTTAGATTTAATAGTCCAATTCACTTAAATCATTTCATTCCAGCCAATTGATTTCACATATCAATCTATAAAATTCAAAGTGGTTTCAGGTATTTTCTAATACCCGACCCCGGTCTCTTCGAATTAATGCCATCTTAGCCCGAGTTATTTAAATGAACCACAATCCAACTTTAAATACAAGATGTCACTTTTTACATAGAAATTCATCATCATTAATAACCACATTATAAATGTCCACCCAAACATTTCATATCGCAAAATAGTTTATATCACAGAATAACACAGCATATCATCAAATTCAGATATTTTACTCAAACAATCATTCATAAGCAATCATTGTTAATCCCTATTATAATTAATTTAATTAACCTAAATTAAATCAATTACTTAAGAATAAATCATCTAACTTTGCTTTATCAATCATTAATTAATTTCATCCTTTTAATTAATCAATCATTCTTCAAATATCCATCTTAATTAATCACCTTGATTAATTATCTTCAATTACATAGAGTAATTATCCTTCAATTAATTTCACAAATTAACTATCCTTAACCATTTACAGTAATTAACCTTTAATTACACTCATTTATTACATTAATTAATGATCCTTAATTACTTCTTCAATTAATTATATTTAATAATAAATCTTAAATTAATTATTCATTAATCAGCCCTGATTAATCACATTAGTAAGTAATTACCCCTAATTAATTACATTATTTAATTATCATAAAATAACTTTATTAATCAATTCTTAAATTAATTACACTAAGTAATTAATTATTAATTACTTCCACTAAGTAATTACCCTTCTTATTAATTACACAAGGTAATTAATCCCAAATCATTTCCATTAAAATTACCATTCCAATTAAATTAACATCCAGTAAATTTCCATTAATTGATTTACTCATTAATTACTCCTTCCAATTACATTCAGTAATTATACTTTAACAAACCATCATGTGATTATGTTAATTAAATCAATTAATTAACTTGATCAACCGCATTATTTAATTAACTACATTGAGTAATTAATCCCTTAATTTCTTTCATTAAGTCATTATACTTAAACAATTCCATAAATTGATTATCTTTAATTAATTAATCTAATTAACCATTTTAATTTCTCATTATACCAAACTATATTATCCAACCATAACACAGCATAACAAAATTTTAAATCAATCTATCATGGAATATCAATGAAATATATCATAGATTATAAATGTAATACTATTTGTGAGGAATCCAGTTGGATCCCTCCAACTTGCTTCCCTACATCCACAGATGTTAGCACGACAATAAATACCGATCAAATCTGATAATAATTATCACATTCAAACAATCAATCACTCATTTAAATATTAGCTGTTTAAATAAAACGACATCCAGATGTGAGTGAGATTTACTCACCTTGAGTTTCGACGAGCGTTTTAATTTTAAATTAAATCAAACCATTCGATTTAATTCAAAATTTTTGCTTGCTCCAAACGTCTCCGGATCTACTGCAGCGCGTAGATCGCGTCGCTGCGATTCCGACGCTTCTTGTTTCGTCAAATTCTGATAATGCATGCAACAGTTATGAATTTATAAAGTTTTGGATAAAATTTTGTATAAATTAATTTCTTAATTTATTCATATACCAACCCTAGAAATCATGGCCGTTCAAAATCTCCCCTAGATCTAGGCCGCCCATACTTCTTCTTCCTCATGCAACAGACAAGAACAAACCCAACTCGCTCAACGTTGACCCAAAATCGCACCCCACAACATCGCGTTAGGGGATGATCCAACCCCCATACGCCGACGTCCATCGAAAACCCCACCTGAGACCAAAACCCAGCTCCACTCGGTGATGCCCACCTCTTGAAATGCTTGCACGAATGCCTGGACTTCACGGCGAACATTCCAACGATCCATCACACCAATTTCGATCACGACCGTTCACAATGGAGATCTCGTCAAGCTCTTATGTAGCGACCCGACATTCTAACACCAGAAAGTCGCATCACTATTAAAGAAAGAAAGAGATAGAAGAAGAAAAGAAAGAGAAGAAAGAACAACAACACATTAGAATCTCACAGCGGAATGAATGAAATATAATATATAACATATACATAGTATCATATACATCAGAGTACACAACTATACATCTCAATTTAGACAGTTATAACATTTCTGTCTAATATACAATGCAAGAACAACTATACAGAATAACACACAGCGGAAACTCTATCTATATATCTACATGCCGAAGCCTCCTGCTCCAATGCTCCTTCAGAATTCGTCAAGAATAACCTAAATCACTTGACTACTCATACATAATATGAGTACCCAAGAGTTTAATAAAATAGAAAATAAACACTCAGGTCAGACAGGGGTCTGGTGTGAGTAAACGAGTTAAGATTGCTTAACTTTGGAAAATCCTTTGAAAGAAAAGGCATCACGTAAGACTTTCCACACATAAACATGGAAAAGTTTTTACCTTACGCTAACCAAAACATTCGATAGGAAATCCAGTGATATTATAATAGTGTCTAGGGTTTTCAAGTAAATATGAAATTTCGAAATTGTTACATCTATTAAATTCCAGCTACCAGCTACCAGCCACAAAAGTGGGTAATACAAACTAAACCGTAGGGTCTCGTAGGAAGAATGGGTTTCCAACAATGGATGGGCTACTGGGGCACCGCTCGTCACAGTACGTGGCCTAGATCACCGTACCGAGGAGTACGCCCGCTCCCCTGCACCACAAGGCCGGGACCATTCCTTATTGAACAGTCCCGAACAAGACCACCCCGTAGTTGTGATCAGCAACCGCACCACTAAGTCGAAATAAAGGGACATCTAGACAGGGTAAATCTCGTCCTACTTGGGCATGACCCACTTAGCCTTGCTGCACCTTCCCTGTTTTAGCCATTCCCGATTGATGAGGCTTGAGGCTGCGATTACCTTTATAGGACAAATTTATCTTAGAATGCTCATCGTCCACCTGACGATGTTCTGAAAGCATTCAATCCATACAAGTCCGTTCCGGGTTCGAACGAAACCGAAGGCACTATCTCGTTGCACTCATTTTGGAATCACCCTCAGGGTCAATGACCATAGCCCTTGCACTATGAATCACCATCTCGAACCTGTAAGTACTATCTCCGTCAAACTCATCACGGAATCACCCCCAGATTTATACTGACGAATAGTTTACACCTTGAGTCTTCACTTGCACTCCACTTGGATTCACTACCTAACGTTTATTTTGGATCGGTGTGGTTTTCGAATATCCAAATATGGAAACCCGATCCCGGTCTCACTGAATCCAAACTCCATTTTATTGTCCAAGTTGTACTTAAGGGTTTTAAACAGCAGATATTCAGAATATCACTAAAACATAAATGGATGATTCACAACACACAGATAGATAACCCACTATTATCACATTCATCCATACATATCACCAAGCAACATATATATCACATCTCAGATATATCACATTCATATCATCATATACCAACCAATGACATACGATATCATCCAATATCATTAACTCATCCAATGATACTTATCAACCAATCATTCATCATCCATACACAAGGTTTGATCCAACTTAATTAATTCAATTAATCCTAATTAAATTAATCCTTACTTAAACACTTGGATGATCGTCAATCCATCTTACATATTTATTAATTAATTACAAATTAATTAACTAACATCACTTAATTATCCACTTTGAATTAATCATCCTTGATTAATTATTACTTGATTACTTTAAGTAATTATTCCTTAATCACAAATTTAATTAATCATCTTGATTAATTACTTCCTAATTATACCAAGTAATTATCTCTTAATTACTCTTTTTAAATTAATCACATTTGATTAATTATCCTTTAATTATTCTGATAATTATTCCTTAATTATCCTTTAATTAATCACACCTGATTAATCACCTTTTAATTAATCACACTTGATTAATTACTTATAATTAAACACTCTTGAGTACTTACTTTTAATTAATCATACTTGATTAATTATTTTTTTAATTAATCACATTTGATTAATTACTTTTTAATTACATTTAGTAATTAAAACCTAATTATAGATCAATTACCATTTTAATTATAAATTAACAATTAATTATTTATTTCCATTAATTATTGATTACTTCATTAATTAAATTTCTTTCTTAATTAATTACTTTAACAAGTAATTAATCACAATATTAAATTCTCTAAATCTTTTTATTAAATAACCATTAATTAAATAATTTAAACCTTTAATTAATTATATTAATTAATTCTTTAATTAACAAGTGATTATCCCTTAATCACATCACTTAATAACTCCCATAAGTAATTATCTTTTACTTAATTACCTGTAGAATCAATCACTTAATTACTTTACCCAGTAATGATACTTAATTAACTCCAAAGTGATTATCTTTAGTGAATTGCTAATAAATTACTTAATTAATTATTTATTTAATCATTTAAATTAATTAAATGATTCTTTAATTTAATATATTAAAAAGATCCTTAATTAAGAAACCTATTATCCAAATTAAATTATTTATATTAACCAAAACAGTTTAATAATTAATCATAATTGAAGTATTCCAATTATCTTCATATATTTTATTATCTTTAAATAAAATCAAAATTTTAAATTACTTAAGAAAATCTTTATTATAATTGATTTCCAAATTCTAAATCATTACACTTTATTTAAAATAAAATATAACATTTTAGAAATCAATTAATAATTAATCTTTTGAATCTTTTAAAACTTTTTCCAAAGTTATTTAATAAAGTTTATTACAAACTTTATTTCAAAATCCACTTATTTTATTTTAAAACTTTCATAATTTAATATATAAACTTGTTTTAAAACTTTAACTTGAAACAAAATATTTTTTTATAAATAAAAACTTGTTAAACTTGCTTTAAACTTGAATCATTTACAAATATCAAAGTTTCTTTGTTTTCGACTTTTGAAAACATTACTGTTAAACACTAAAACCTGCTCTTCCTAAAACCCGAGCAACCCACTGTAAAATCCTGTGTCAATCTCGAGTAAATCTAACGAAAACCCTGAGTCACTCGAACCTTAAACCTGCTTCGAGAAAAACAGCAGAATACACGATGAAGGCTTCGAGCTCCAACCCCTTTTCTTCTCCTACCCAAAAACCCATCATCTCCTGATACCCATTTGCACGCGTGCATCATGCACCGTCCCTCCTTCCACCAGCGATCATCGCCATGGCGTCGACAAGTCACCCTCGACCACAATGTCCTAACGCGAAACCCAGAAACTAGTATATGATCGAGAATCGAAATCTTGTCCTCTGAACCCATCGGTTCGAACCCACATCATCAGAAAATCCACTCTCACGGCGACACAAACACTAGAAGACCCACCATCACCACCATAGCTACGTCACAATCCCCTAATCCCACGGCAACGCATGCGATCCACTCTGGTAGCTCCACGTCGACGCAAAACCAATATGAACAGCACCGGCATTCACAGAAAAAAAACCCTACTTCCTCGATTATCGGCCATCTCAAACATTAGTAAATTCCCAAATCAATTTTCCCATGATCCCTGACTTCACCATAATCTTCATGCTCAACGGCGCCGCTAATCTCGCCGTAATTTGCCGTGAATTGGCCAATATGCCAAATCAATCAAACTTCAAATTCACACTAAATACTATCCTAAAAATTGTGATTCAACTATTAAAATTTATAATTTAACATCACGAATTAAATTATGTAATCAAAACTTAAATTTGTTTTGATAAATTTTTGACCAAATTTAAATTTTACTGTATATTCAAAGATTTAGAACCATTTATTCACTTCAAAATCCTATAACTATTTTAACTGATAGATTACTTGATTACAAACAACTACCATTTACAATTCAAAGTCAATTTCGAATTCAAAAACTAGTTATTGAATTTTATTATAAAAATGGAAACTGTTATTTTACACAGAGCCTAAGTTCTAACTTTACAGGCATTCAATAAACACAATTCAAACATGCACCAAATTTAAATCAAATATTCCATATAACAACATAATATTTATCACAATAACAGGTTAAGTCAGGAATTAAACTGTTTTTAAAATTCCTTTTACTCACCTTTTTATTGCAGAGGACATAAAATTGATTTGCTTTCCAGGCTTTGAATTTATTTGCATGTTAATTTAATTCTGCAGTTGTTGTTGAATCTGAATTGCTTGTTAATGTTTTAATCTCTAGCCTTTTGAAGATTTTAAATTCCAGATTCTTGAATAAATTTGCATGTTGAATAAATTTCCAGATCGTCTTCCTTGTTTCAGATTTTTTTTCCAGGTTGAAACTTCCATATTCTACAGATTTTCATTTTTATGATTTTTGATTTTGTATTTGTATTAAATTTTGCCGAAAGAAGAAAGTAATTTGCTGAAGACTAAATTCTTCTTTTAATTTTACAACTTAAAATTTAAATTATTTTCTTTAAGAGAATGACACTTGTCCTATCCATGATTTAATTAACTTACACATATGTTCAAAGATTTACAAGTGTCTTTAATATACATTAAAAAGTTAACAAGTGTTATATAATGTTTAATTAATATTTTAAATGTTATTTTTCTTATTTAAAAATTATTTAAGTTATATATATAGGTAATTATGCAATATTCACAAGATTATAAAATGTTTTTTTTTATCTTATATGAATAAGCTTTAGATTTTAATAGATATTCAAAATCAAATTCATGTGATCATTTATAAATAACTTATATTTTATTCAATTTAATTCTATCATATGTTTATAAATTTGAGAAACTTATATTAATTCTTTATGTAAAAAATTTAAAACAAGCTTAACTTATGTTAAAATTTTAAAAGAAAAGATTATTAAAACAATTGAACTTTTAAATTTAAATCTTAACTAAAACTCAGGTTTAAAATATATGTTTACAATAAATAAGAAATTAACTTTGTTATTAAAATTTAAATCTTAAATATCATTTTTCAAAAGTATTAAGACAAATTAAATTACAAATTATATATATAATAAAGTTTGAAAATACTTATTAAATTCAAATCAATATAATTCCTATTTCTAATATATATATACACAAATACATATACACATTTCAAATACAAAAACATTTTAACATTAAATTTGAAAATTACTGTATTAAATCTTAAAACAAATTTTCAAATCACAATATATACATTCATATATATTATAATTTGAATAGATAGCTTTTATTACTTAAAGACTTCTTATTTATAATATATACCAATATATATACATATTATAAATAGAAAATATCTTGATTAATTTTTGGAAAAATAAATATTACCAATTTATATTGTTAAGAAAAACTTTGATAGACATTAACAAATTATTATTATCAGCCTTTAAAATAATTTTAACTTCTCAATTTATAATGAAAAATGATCAAATTAATTTAATTATTATCAAAGATTATTAAATTGATATTGCTCAAAATTCCGGGTCGTCGCATCTTAGATGTTGCTGTTGGAGGTTTTCGACAAAAGCCTACGGATTGGGGAGGATTTGAGAAAGAATGAGACAAACTTTCGGCCATTGGAAATATAAACGGCAGCTGAAGTATAGACCTAGTGTTTCGGCCAACTAAACGTATGTATAAACGTTTACAATATTATTTTATTATTAATTTCACCAATCTATCAGATTTTCGAACGAACTCCGAATCATACATGCCGCCAGGCGTTTATAAGGTTTTACCCGCATTCCGAACATAATGGAACGTGTTACGGGAGCTAATTCGATCATATGCGCGAGTTACGGAAATAAACGATAAATTTTAAATTAAATCGATTAAAATAGTTTCTATGCGTTTTGAGCAGCCATGGTTAAACGACAACTCTGATTGCTACAAACATTGAAATCCTATAATAACTAAATATTACGGATCCAATGGAACTGGTTTCGTTGAATTCCAAGACTGTGCTCCGGAAGGCTATTTTTTTTAAATTCAATTTAAACAATACATTATTAAAACTGAACAAATCACCTTTAAATTAAATTTCAACCATTCTATTATCTTCAGTATCATCATTATAAATTTTATAAGCCTTCAAATTATTTTTAACAGGCTTAAAACCGAAGATTCAATAATTTACCTAAATTCAAATTATCAAATTCAATATATTCAATCGCCAAATTCAAACTGATATTTGAAATCCAAATTAAACTATCTTGCAAATATTTAAAATTAATTAAATATTCCAATTTCAAATGCCTAAAAATTTCGGGTCGTCACACTAAATAGGGGAGAACAAAAAGACTTCGTCCTGCAAGCTCAAATGCAAACCTATATTTGCGTCCGGACCTTATTCCGAACATAGCGTATCCCGAACTTAATTCAACCAGCTTTACTGAACACATTGGGTGTCCAAACAAGAAAATAAAAATTCTGATTTTCTTAGCGTTCAAATACGGATGTATTACACACATGATTTTAAATTTCAACGCTCGCATCAAAATTTGCTGTCTTCGCTAATTGCACCGACTCAGAATGTATGGTAAACTTCAAACTACAGTAAACGAAGCTAGAAAGATAAGAAATTAACGAAATGAACTCTGATGCCATACTCAGAAAAAAAATATAGAACATTTTTATGTAGAAATATTTATATTTCAAAAAAAATTAATAGTTTTATTAAAATATTGACTGGTTTCGAATTAAATTTCAAAACCAAATAGATTTTTGAAATAAACAAAATAATTTCTTTCCATATTAAACTTATTAAAACACGTTTAAATCATACAACTTCAATTTGTTGAAAATTTAAGTTTAGCGTTAAAAATCACTTTTGTACACCTATGACTACTATTTAACGGCTGTAAAATATTGCTACAAAATTCAAATATTCTCTTTTTATGAAATTATATTTATATTCAAAATGAAAACGTTCATCTTATTTTCTCAAAACACTTTTTTATTTTCATTAAGGTGTTCATTCTATTTCTAACACAAAATGTATGTTTCTTATATTAACTCATTATTCTACAATTAACGTCTTTGCTCATACTAATTATAATATTATTTTTTTTTTGCAAGGCAAGCGGGGTTAGCTGGTCCCCTACCAGTTTATTGATAAAAAAGGGAAAAGAAAGGAAAAAAAACAAAGGCCACAAGACCAAACTCATGACACAAAACACACACAAACAACACAGGACAACAGCACAACATAAAAAAGAAACAAGAAGCAAACAACACAAAATAAAAAAGGAAGAGCTACGTCCAGACAGCAGGGCAGTAATCACTGAAATCAAACTTACTATCACGCATACCATTCCTGAGACTAGCCTTCAATGCATTCCAAAGCTGCAGATTGTTTCTTGAATTATTCTCAAAACATCTCTGATTTCTCTCTTCCCAAACTAATCTCATGTATTTTTTGATCATAAAAAAGTGCACAAATCTATCCTTTTTCTTCCATTTAGTTGCTTTCCCAATAAGATCCCATTGAAGACTGGAATGCCCCAGATTGTGGTTATTATTCATAGAACTATGAAGCCTAGTCCATAATCCCCTAAGTTCACTACAATCAAGAAATAGATGATCCACAGATTCAGGTTGCATCTTGCAAATGACACTAATTATAATATTTCAATTGCATTAACTCCATTAATCACCAATTTAATTCCTTATTTACAATTTATAATCAAATTAACTTTACAATAATTTTAATTGATCAAAATTACATTAAAAATAGTTGTCTATAATATTCAAACAACATTATTAAATCATAATTTAACTATTTCCTAACAATAGATCATAAATTTAAATTTCTTACAATATTAAATTTTCAAAATCTTATATAATTTAATATTTTAATTATCGAAAAAAATAAGGGTCGTTACATCTATGTAATGTATTTTCTATTCGATTTAAATATATGCAAAACAAAGTTTATTTCAAGTATAAAGAAAATGTTTTAAAACTTAATTATACACTAATATAATCACATACACATATATATTAGTTTCAAATATAAAGTTTTTAAATCCAATTTGTTTTTAAGATATTTATTATTGAATTTCCAAATCAAAGATTCAATTTACAATTAATATATATATATATATATATATTACATATGTATATTAGAAAACAAATTTCTAATAATTTAAATTACAGTGTTTTTCAAATTCAATTTCTTTTCAAAATATCTATTTTAGAATTTCAATTCCAAAATTCAAACCAAAAATCCATTTATATATATATATATATAACCAACACATATTTTTATTAATTTTGGAAAATTTCAATTTAATTCACAATTTAATCCAAAATTTATATCAATTACCAAATTAAATTCAACTCAAAACCGGGATCGTTACATTTCCTAAATGTTTTGATGGATATATAAAATTATTTAAGGATAGGATTTAAATGTTTTATATATTTATAAAAGAGGAAGGAGCTTTTTGTTAAATTAATAAAAATTGTTAATTCTACAAATTAGCATTAGTTTTAGAAAAGAGAAACTTGAAATCAATTACAGATTGACAAACAACACAGGTTGGGTACAAAGAAATAGTTTAAAAGGACAAATAAACATGTTTTTTTACTATTTTGATGCTTTCAGCACCAGGTTCTTCCTCCTTACCATCGTCTTCGACTCCTTCGAAACCAATGCACATGATATCAAGGAACTGGTACATAGTGAATTGGATGTAGGCAGAAGGTAAAGGGTCGAGACCAGGGGTTCCAAAGGGGTTGAGGCACTGCTTTTCTTTTAAATGAAAATGTGCCTAGTTACTTTCGACTAAAGTAGCTTTCGACTTGGTTAGCTTTTGACTAGGTCAATTTGTTTAGAAGAGATGGTTTCGATTGGGTTGCACCTTTGGTTTTAATTACTGCATTCGACTAAGTCAAATCCTTTAGCTGCCACTCTTTACCTTTCGATCCAGAGGGTTTCGAAGGGTTATTTTGTTTTCTAAAAATTTGGCCACTTCTCCAATGCTTTCAATGAGATGGTTTCGACACCATCACTTCTTTACTTAGGAATGCATTCGAAAGATAGGCTTTTGACTTAAATGGTTTTAACGACCCTTTTGCTCTGATTGAAGTATAACTCAAGTGGTTTCGAAAGAGTCAGTTTTGAATGGTTTCAAAAGGTGGTTTTCCACTTATTTTAAATTGAACCCAAGTGCTTTCAAAAGTTTATGTTATCAAAGTTTGATGCTTTCGAAAGGTTTTAAAGGATGGTTCGAAGGTGTGGTTCCCTAATGGTTTCGAAGGAGTTGAAAGGGAAGGTTTTCTGGTTGTTTCGAAAGGACTAAAAGGAAAGGTTTTCCAAAGATTTCGAAAGGTTTGAAAGGAAAGGTTTTTTCTATGTTTTTGAAAGGAAATATTCAAAAGTTTTAAAGAGGAAGATGAAGCTTTCTAAAGGAAGGTTTTTCAGTGGATTCGAAAGGTTTTTGAGAATGGTTTTGGAAGGATGGTTATGGCCGTTCGGCTTAGATTAAATAAATGGTTTTACTTTATTTAGAAAGAGGTACTTTCAACGGTTTCAAAATTCGAAAGGGGGATTTTCAAAGGTTTAAATGTTTTAATCAACTAAGATTTGGATTGTGTGTGTGTGTAACATGGTAAGGTGATTTTGAGTAAAGCATAAAGATTATATATTTTCCTTGTTTGGGTTTGATTTAAAGGTTTTAAATCATTTTGAAAAGGTTCTCAAGGAATATTTTGGAAAGGTATCCCTAAGTAAAATGACTCAGATATTAGAATATCAAATGAGATTTTTATATGGTCGTGCCATATACGTTAGCTATTTGCCTCAGCTAATTTAGTCCAAAACTCCATTATGTAGGGCTTTGTCAGAGGTAATACTAAAATTATGAATAAACATAGAAAGGAATATATGTTTATGTACGGATAGGTTATTGGTGAGCCCGTAAAACCATTAGGATCAGGTGACCCTGTGAAATGTTAAGTTTAGGAGAGATCGTTCAAAAGAGCAGGATTTAACAGATAGTTAAGGACAGACCATCTAGAAGATGAATGTCTAACAGATGTTAGATAAATTTTGATATATTATCTGGTAGGCCCGAGTCAGCCAAAGGTTAATAGTTAGCCAAACAAAGCAAACATATTTGAACTGATAGTTCGTTTATTACCTTATATGTATGTTTACATAACGATGCTTTACATATTTTAACCAGTTTTGGTTGCAGGAAAAGATTTGCAAAAGATATATTTTAAAATGATGTTAGTCAGCGGAAACCCATTGTGGTAAGCGGCGTGGTCTCACTTAACATAAAATATCTGAGATGTAACAGTATTATTCACACCAGGCTTTATGTATGACTCGAAGTTTTTGTTTTCCTCTTAAACTCTCGGTCGCTCAAAATTGATTTGAGTGGGCCGAGGGTTGAGGTTTTCAAGTTTTTGTAATTTCGACGAATAAAGCTTTTCGGAGACTAGCAGGTGGCTGACGGATAGCTAATTAGGAGTTATAGTTTATTTTTCTTTGATTCCGTTGTGTATACTAAGTCAAATATGACTATAATGACTCTGATCAACCAAGGTGGCACGTCATATGTCGCACTTGGTGTATTTTGTAATAGATATATTTAATCATTGCTTGGGAAACGTTAAGGGATTATGTAACATGGATATGAATTATTGTTCTAAAATGTAATCAGTAAAATGTTATTTTGAAATCTGTGATTTTTTTCATATTCATGTGCTTCTGATATTATGGATACCATCAGCATTACCGTATTTTGTCACTAGAATTTAATACTATAGATGAACGCAACATCTATAACGCTTAGCTTTTGGCCACCAAATATGGGATGTTATATAACTTATATAATATATACATGCACCTTTATTAATTAAATCATATTTAATTAATTCTAATTATTGTTAATTAAGTCATATTTGATCAATTTAAAATTTTATTTGATTAACCAATGTTATTAAATTTCTTGAATTTATAAATTATTCATCTTAAACTATTTAAGATAAACAATCCACTATAAAATTTATAGTTTGTTTATATATACATATCAATATATGCATATATATATATACAAACTTTTAACTGATTTATTAATTTGATAAATTAATTTATTTAATTCAAAAATTTGATATAAAATTTAAATTAAATCAAAATTTTAATATTGTTTATCTTAAAAAAATTTAAAATAAATATATGGCTATAACTATTATAGCTACATACATATATCACTACATATGCATATGCTTACATTAATTGACATTTAATTAATACATATTTAATTAAATATTTTTGATAAATTCAAAAGTTTTATTTATAATTTACCTTAAATAATTTGAGATATACACATATATACCTATATACATATATAATTATATATTTTTATCTTAGTTATTAACCTTTGGTTAATTAATTAATTAATTAAATATTAAATAATTTTTGAAAATATTAAATTTATTATCTAACCATTTTGGAAAGTATTTTTTACTTTTATCAAAATTTCATTTTTTATTTTAAACATAACTTTTAAATTTAAAATATATTTTAAATTTTCATACTTAATTATGAAAATTAGCTCAAGGCTCAAATCAATTTGGGCCAACCTTTTGAACTTACTTCACCAATAGGCCAGACCAGTAGCCAAAGATGGGAGGGAATACTTGTTTTTCAACCCCAAGCATGGACACTACTTTCTAGACATCCATTGATAAGTAGTTTTAATTAGTTGGCCTTAAAGTTGCTAATTAGATTGCATAGACTAATTGGGATCTAGTACGATTAAAGGAACCTGGCCGGTTTCACAACATATAAAATGGGTAGATTTCAAAATAATTTCTATTTGGATCAAAGTAAGCCTATGAAGTCCAATGGATTTCACTAGATCTAATCTAGTTGGTATTATAAAATCATATTTTATTAATATTATCTTATTCCTAATTAATCATATCTATGTTAATTAATGTGAAATTTGAAAAGGTATGAATATATATATCCATATTTTAAATTGTGTGACAAAAATATGAAGCATATAGTGAGTGCAGTTATTTGGCATTTAAAAATGGAAATAAACCTAAAATTAGATCTGGATATAATTACATCAAGGTCTAAAAGGAAAGAAATAAAGAGGGTGTCATTGATTGATCCACGTTTCCACTTTTGTAAACATTTAATGATAACACATGTGACGCCCCACCTCTATACCCACGCTAGCCAAGAACACTACGGTGTAGTGCTGTCAACTAGCACGGAGAATAAGGCTGTTGAGGAGCGACCATCCATGTAATTTCTTATCACATGGTGGCTATAAATAATCTTTGGAAACAAACATAGAAATAAGCATAACACAAATCAATCATAGACATCCATATCACATAGGCGGAAGAAGATATGAATATATAACTAACACATGAAAGTGTACATCAGAGTAGTGGTCAAAAAGATCCACAATAATACAGAAGAATAACAACATGTGCTATACAAAAGAATACAACTATGAGTCTATACCTCAAGTGTATACAACAAAAACTGCTAATCTAAATAGTTAGCCAAAAGTCAGAGTAGCAAATCCCGGGAAGAAGTCAAGCAGAAGCACCTGTAACATCTCGGTCTGACCCGAGTATTATTTAAGAAAATAATAAACGGATCAGTCTAGCTATAAAGATCAGATGACATGATATAAAATAAAAGATATGGCATAAACATAAAATATCCATACTGACATACTACTATAAATATGCAAATGATGATCAACAGAAGATCAATCAGTAAGAGATAAATCAATATCACAAGAATCTTCTCAAAGATCCAAAGAGGGCATCATACCCTAAACTTGTACTCATAACAAGTCAATGACATAAATTCCAGAAATCAACACAAGAAATCCAGAAATCACAGAAAAAGGAAAAGAGGCCTATCACATGACGGTCCGAAGACCATGGGGAGCTACCCCATATGGGTGAGTCGGAATCACCCAGATAAGGTCTAGGCTAACCAAAAAGCAAAAAGGTATGTGTGAGTGGAATCACACAAATGGTGTCTAGCCTAACCTCGCAACAAAAAGGTATGTGTGAGTCGAAATCACACAGATGAGGTCTAGGCTAACCAAAAAGCAAAAAGGTATGTGTGAGTGGAATCACACAAATGGTGTCTAGCCTAACCTCGCAACAAAAAGGTATGTGTGAGTGGAATCACACAAATGGTGTCTAGACTAACCTTGCGGACAAAGAGATATGTGTGAGTCGGAATTACACCCATGAGGTCTAGTCTAACCTTGCAAACAAAGAGACATCGCACAATTGCTAGTCTAAATCATAAAATGATCGTCATGATCAACGAGAAGTGTCAATTACACTAAGCTAGTAAATATAAAAGTTTATCTTCGTGTCCCATAACCACTTGCTTAACTTAAATATTTACGAACAAACTGTAAATCTTCACTAGAAAATTGTCACAAGAGGTTCAATCGAACAAGTCCAAGAATTAACCAACGAAGTGAACGCAAGCGTTTCATACTACTTGTTTTACTAAGCCGTTTAATTAGATTTCTCATCCCAGTGAGGTAAAGGTTTGTATATACTAGTAGATTGGAAAACGGTTTAAGAAAAGAGCTTTGTTATTGAAAATAGAGTTGAAATCATTTTGTTGAAAGAGTTTTGATATTTACTACTAGTATAGAAAACCTTTATATTTTAAAGTGACAAATCATAGAAGTGATTGTAGAAACAATCAATCATAAAAATTCACATTCGAAGACGTGAGTAAAATCCAAAGAAACCGATAAAGAATCCAACGAAATAGATATTCAAAATAATCCATAAAATCGACCGAGAAGCCAAAGATAGTTTGTCTCGAAGAATGGTCAACTCAGCATCTCAACAAAGCAAGTTCTGTTGAATTTTTTTCATATAAGATCCCCTACGGAGGGGGGACCAGGGGGTGGCAACCCCCCAAGGTGGGGGTGCGGGGGCAACGCCCCTGCTATGGGGTTCGACCTGCCCGGTCAGGTCGCGGGGGCAGCGTCCCCGGCGGGGTGCGGGGCAGCGCCCCGACCGAAACGGTACGACCTAGTGAAGACCTAAGGGAGGATAGGATCGAGCGATCTAAAGGGGCAACGACCTAAGGTCTTAAACAAGGTCGAACGACCCAAGGAATTAAGGGGCCGAGCGACCTACGAGTTTAAGGGGTCGAGCGACCTAGAGGTGTTCGCGACCTAGTGGTCGAGCGACTTAAGGGGGTACGCGACCTAAGGGAAACTCGCGACCTAACGTGGCCGAGCTAAGGTAAGGTGGACTCAACCAGGTGAGCGACCTAAGGAAGACGAACGACTTAAGGAACTCGTGGGTTAGAAGAGGCGAGCGACTTAAGGGACTCGCGACCTAGTAAGGTAATAAGGTCGAGCGACCTACGACCTAACGAGGTAAAGGACTAAAAGAATATAAGGTCAAACGACCTAAGTTTATTGGGTCACGTGACCTAACAGGGTTCGCGACCTAACGACCTAAGGGGTTAGCATAAAACAGGTCGAGTTAAATAGGCCGAGCGACCTACGACCTAAGGTCCATACGACCTACGACCTATGGTCCATAGGACCTAACTCCGAAGACGTTAGAAATGGCCAGAACGACCTACGACCTAAGGTCCATACGACCTACGATGTAATGACCCTAGATTTTAATTTAATTTAAATTGATAATTTATCGAATTTTTGAATTAAAATTTGTAAAATTGATTTTAAATGATGCGAGTTTCCCCGATCTCAAATAAAAATGTGTTAAATTACTTGCATTTAAAATCTTATATTAGTGGTTTGAAAAATATATATTAAAGTATATACATTGACACAAGTACGAAATGAATAAATAAGTGAATTGTTAATTTATTATTGATGGTTAAAATATATATAATAAATACAAGACAATAAATAAGAAGTAAATAAAATATAAGATATAACAATATAAAGTAAATATATATATATATATATATCTTAATCTCATATTAATAAATCAATACAAAAGTAATAAGAGTAAAATAAAAATAGAAGTTCACTTATTTTGTAAAGTAAAATAATTCATACTTAAGCTATGAATAAAAATAAGAACATTGATATATAAAATATAATCAATAAGTATTCAAACAAATAAAATAAGAAACAAAGCAAAAGAATAAATTCAAACAAATACAAATATAAGAGATATAACTAAGCTTGCTAACAAATATAAAAGAGATCAGTAATAAATAAGCAAAGTAAAACAAAACTAAAGCAATGTACAATAGCATGTTAAGGAAAAACAAGAGGAAAAATAAAATAAAATAAAAATCTACTTAGCTAACAAATAAACAATTAATGCAAACATATCAGCCGAGCAAATACATGCAAGTAGAAAACAAATAAATAAAAATAATAACAGCAAGTATGGAGAGGAAAGTATATCTGTACAAGGCAATAAATGCCATACACCTCAACAATTAATGCAACATACTTCAGCCATGCCTATTATACTAAAATATATAATTAAGCTGTACACTTTTCCTATATATCACCTGACATAGAAATAATAACAACCCTGCACACTTCTTTGTTTATATTACTTCATCTCAGTTTCAAGTAGAATCTGAAGTAAAATCCATTTCAAACTAAAACAAACCTGAGGAATTCAAACAAGGGTGCTCAATCTTCATTTTTCAAAACTGTGAGCAACCTCACCCTTAAATGATTAAGCATATATATCTGTTGAATATTCTTCTTGAGTAAGTATGAAATGTACAAATATCAATTCAATACTATTTGGTACATAGGCAAGAATGATATGTAATGCAGGTGAATTAACAGAGTACTCTCTGTATTTAGCTTTCAAGTTTTGCTTTGCAAAAGAAAATTCAACTTAGAATTCAACTTTCACTTCATTAAATCATCATTAGACTTTGAAGTTTAAACAAAACAAGTTTGTTTATACTTAATTTAAGATCTGGAGAAGGTCATCAGTAAAATAGAGCTTTATAACATCTGAAAAATTTATTTTACAGGGAAAATCTTAACTTTATGATTAATGCGAATATCATGAAACTTGAATCAAATTATATGACTTGAATTCATACTGAAAATGATGATTTTTAAGATGGGTTTCGTGATTTTTAGTGGGGTAGTTTGGTAGCAGTTTGAAGTTGAACGGAAATGGGTTTTTGGGGGATTTCTGGCGATCGGGGGTACTAGAGGTGCTAGGGTTGTTCGGGGACGTGGAGGAGTGATCGATGGTGTCGGGAAAAATATCAGGAAGGCGAACAAGTGGTGGCGGCGAGGGTGGTTGACCGTGGAAGATTTTAACCCTAGTTTTTGCTGCGTTTATTGAATTGATCACCGTGGTTTGTGTGATGGACCGAGTGTCACGAGCTTTTGAGGGAAGGTTGAGGAGAGGTGGACGAGGCTACGGCCGGAGTTTGGTGGCCTCCGGTGGTGGGAGCATCGAGCCCGACGTGTTGACAGGTTTAAGTAGCACCTGTCCTTTTTGCTGTTCCAGGTTTCGAGCTCGCCTTCGATTTTGAATGGCGACATGAATCTTGGGTTTTTGGTGAACGAGATCAGGTTGGGGGAAGATTGATGACTTGCTCGACATCAAGGTGGTGGCTGGAAGCGATTAACTGGGTTGTATACGTGCACGCAGTGCACGTTGGAGTTGGAAGGGCTGTAGTGTTTTGGGAAGGAGGCGTGAATGCTCGGGGAAGACTCGAAGCATTCGAGTGACAATCTCGGAGAAACTTCATGTCCAACTCGATGTAAAACCAGGGGGGCTCGAGTAGTTTGGGTTCAGAGTTTAAAACCTGTACCAGTTAACAGTTTTTAAAATTTTAGTTTTTTTTTAGTTCAAACTGAGTCTAAATAAAGTTTAAGTATACGAACTCAAGTTAGGTTGTACAATTAGATTTTGATAAAATTAAGTTTGTTTTTTTTTTACTCAAATTTGTTCAAGGCATTAAGTAGTAAAAATGTAATTAAAGTTAAATGGAAGTTAAATGTTTGTTTTAAACTTGAAATTTGAAAGTTAAAATGTAATGTGATTTAAAAGCTTAAAATTTAAGTAATTGAATTTAAAGGCTTTCTTATATAAGTTTCCTATGTAAATAATAAATGTTCTTTACATTTATTTTTAAGGTTTATAAATTGATATTTAAATTGGTTAATCTTTAAATACATATTCATCTTCAATCTTAAATTCAAATGTAATTTGAATTTTAATTTAAAAGTGCAAGGTTCAAAATACACTTAAATGATTAATGAAATCATTAATAAAGAAATTAATTATCTTAGAGATAATTAAGGAAATAAAATGATTTAATAAATAAGTAATTAAAGAATGATTCATTTAATTTATAAATAAATAATTAGATTAAATTTTAGTTAGAAATGATTAATAATGAATTTATCTAAGATAATTTCTTAAGAAAGTAATTAAGAAATATTATTAGTTAATAAGATAATTAACTAAGGATTATTAAGTATTAATTAAGGCGATTAATTTTAATAATAAAGTGGATTGATTAGTTTAGATAATCAATTATAAATGGTGTAAGTATAATTACTTTATGGTAAGTAATTAAAGGTTAAATTTCTTTAACTAATTAATTAGGGTTAATTAATTAGGAAATTGGTTTAAGAGTTGATTTAATTAATGTGATAAATTAAGAATAATTTAATAAATTAAAGTGTCTGATAAATTAATTTATATCAAATGATTTGGAATTAATAAATCAGAATTGGATAATTAATTCATAAGTAAATAAAATTTAATTGGAAATAAATCGAGTTGATTCGGATTAAAACAATTAATTAATCCTGTTTATGAATGAGTATTAAATGCTTAACTTTACTTATGGATGTTTGCATTCTATTGGATGATTGTTTTGTTTGAACCCCTGATATTTGATGCTTTGTTTTGAGCTGTGTGACTTATTTATCTGTGATATATATATCTGTGATCTGTGATCTGTGAATAGAGGATAAGCGTTATAGTTTATACCGCTTATCAACTATATTTCTGTATTTTGATCTATGATGATTGAAATGATGTGGCACTATTGCGTTAAACCCCTGGACCACACCATACACACACAATTATGGATTTCACGAGGAAATCGATTAAGTCACAGATTTTAAAATGATTTTAAAAATGATTTTTAAAGTTGAATATTTAAATTCAAATGTTTTGGAAATGGAATCGGAATAAATGTGAAAAGCTTTTGGAATGAAATTTCAAGTTAAAATTTATTTTAATTTACTTGATTAAGTTTTGAAATTTAAATAATTCAATTTAAATTTGAATTCGATATTTGGAATTGAATTCGATGATTGGAAATTATGGTTAAAGATATTATAAATAGGTTTGTATGAATTTAAACCATTTTAAAGGTATGGTTTTGGGAATTTGAATTTAACCCAAGGATTTCAACACGTATAAATGAATCAGATTTCCAAAATGAAAACTGTTGTTTTCAAATGATAAACACTTTTAGATAAGAACTGAGATTCCAGTTAATTAGGGGAATTTCAAGATTAAATAGAGAAATGATTTTCCTAAGTTATGAATGAATTCTTTTTGAAAGCTATGAATTAAATCTGTTTATTTTTAACAGATTTAAATTGATGATTTGTTTAAATCAAATTGAAATGAAATTGTTTTGAAGGCTATAAGTTAAATCTTTGATTTAAAGATTTAACAAGTTAATCAAATTGAAATGAAAATTGATTTGGAAAAATCTGTGAATGAATCTTTTGTTTAAAAGATTAAAATGTGAAAATTGTTTAAACCGTTAAAGGTTGTGAAAATGAATCTTTTTGTTTAAAAGATTTAAAATGGTAATTGGATTAAACCATTTGAAAGAAAGTTTTGAATTATTAAGTTGTGACTTAATTGAAATCCCATTATCCATTTGTTTTTGAAATATCGTGCTCACCATTCGGTTTAACCGGGAAAGGACCTTTGTGTCGTATAACCCATTCCGAATATGTGATTCGACGTTATGGATAGCATTTGAAGACCGGTGTTGAAGACCGGGTATTTGCGAGAGCGATAGGATGACCTGTCGATTGACTCTGCACCGAGTTGCTCCGGTATTGAGTTCTCCCTATGTGATGGGAGATCCAATCAGGATTGTGAATATCCGGATTGCAAGGGCTTCGTAAGAAGTGCCTTCGGTTCTGTTCGAGCCCGGAACAGACTTGTATGGATTGTATGTCTGACATTACAAATTGAGATATAAAGCCGATTTCTTTCAAATATATTTCTGTTGGTGGCGGAGAATTTATTCTCTTAGCTTAACACCCTTCTCTGAGACGTACGAGCTCAGAGGTTATATAGTTGATGGTTATCAGCGATATATTCCCAATTTGGTAATGTGACATGCTGAGTGTTGCTGTGAAATGATCATTGTGTTGATTATTTGCGATAGGATCATTTGTTTGATCGTCTATCCTGGTGATCATTTCTATGATCATTTGTTGACCCAAAGCATGGCTTTTGTATAAAGTATGTTTTTGTGGACGTGACTTCGTCGAGCCTCACACCCCGTGAATGGTCAAAACAGGAAAGAAGCAGCAAGGTTATGAGGGGTAGCGCCCTTTAGGATGTGTGCATTTCCTTCTGGAAAAGGGTGGTATCATGGTATGGAGCCCAGATACTTACTCATGTTGAAAACACTTTATGATTGTGTGAATTGATTACGACATCTCGGATAAAGGTCCCAAAGGACCGGGGGATGGCATATTCGGTCAGTTGTTACTCAGTTAGGGGTAACCCGGCCTTGTGTTGGTAGAGATCCGGTTTGGTTCTCGGGGATGTCCATCCAGAGGCATTCTCATGTGGCAATGGGAAGTTCCTTGGCCTGATCATTCGTTGGAAATCCAAAGAAACAATACGAACCTTGTACAGTATTAGTTGTATAACCTGCCATGGAATGTGGCGGTAACCTGCTATTGAACATGGTTAGCTATAGCAGGCATACGATAATGGTCGTATGTTGGCTAAGATTTATATTCTACTTTCGAAATGAATTTTTCCTACACTATGCACTAGTAATAATATCAAATGTTTCCTTTAATACGTATCAAGCATCTTTGGCTATCATAAGGAGAAATCTCCTCTGATTCTGCGTTTGCATTGTGTGTGTGTGCGGGAGGCCTTATGGTAGTCTCATTTTTAAAAAGCATTGCGAATTGACTTTAGAAATCTTTTGTTGAATGTTTTAAAAGATAAACCATTTTTGTTGCTCACACCAGTCCCACGACTGATCCGGAGTTTATTGTTTCTTTCCTAAACTCTGGGTGCTCATTATTTCCTACACGAGCAGTCTAGAGTTGGGTTTTTCAGATAGTCAGGTTTAGTAGATTGTTTGGAGTTAGTTCAGTCTTTGGACCACACCAGTCTTGCTGAGCTTGGTGATATGTGATGGGGGGTTCGAGCTATTGCTGGATTGGTTCTTGGAAATGGAGTTACAGTTATTTTTGGAGTTCTCTTTTGAAGACTATCTTAGAGTTATATTGTTCCGCTGCTAGATGTCATCTATTTTCTTTTCCGCTGCTATTTTATTGTATCATATCTCTGATGTATATTGATATCTATTGGATCATCTGTTGTATCAGATATTGCATCAAAGCTGTATATCAATGTATTATTCTTTTATTCCGCTGTGTTGTTTACTTAATGTTGTTATAAGCTCCGGCGAATCGGATTTGAAGGGTCAAATCTATGGCATTCGAATACGATTTGAAGTATGGATGTCGATTTTCGAGCGGGCAAAAAATCCGTCTCGTTACATACGACCTAAGGTCCATACGACCTAACTCCGAAGACGTTAATTCAAGGCAGTGCGACCTAGCGCGATAACACGCGAGCGACCTAACTCCGAACACAGAAAAATGGCCAGAACGACCTAAGTGCAGAAAATTCACCAAAACGCTAAAAATTGGTATTTTTCGCCAATCCAATCCAAACCACATGCTAATATGCATGCAAAAATGATAGGGAATCATTCCCAACAGTCCAATATAGTTATAGGCTAGAATTGTGAGATAAAAATCTCACCTTTGCACCAAATTTATGAAGAAAAGCTTGAAAGCAATGGAGAAGTAATCACAAGCTTGATCCAATATCTTCTTCTTGAATTTGGAATTGAATGTTGGATTTGCAAGAGAATTTGATCTTGGAACATTAATTTCCCCTTCCACTCACCATTAATGCTAAAGCTTGGTTGTTAGGAAATTTATGAAGAGTGAGGAGAAGGAGAGAAGTGGGTTTGAGTTATAATGGCTAATCTAACCCAAAGTCCAAAGCGGGAAAAGTAAGTGAAATTCCACTAACTCCAAACCTATCAATGTTTATACTTAAAAAAATTGTAAACAGCATTTCGAACTCAATGGAAGTGGTCTCGAGTCCTAATTTGACCGTTTGCAAAATGTAGCTTTTCGGACCAATATCTGATTAACGACAAAATATTTAAATAAAATATTTAAATATAAAATAGATAAATATGCGGGTTGTTACAACACAACTGACCAATATACAATGAATGATATGTTATAACATTATGTTTGAAATGAAAACAACACAAACAATAACATTATCAATACATACATGTGTAGACATTGAGTTTTATATAACTATGTATATATTCACTCTTTATATATACGTATCTTATTTCCTCAAATATAAATTGTTCAATGAAAAATAAATTCATTAAAAATAAATTTCTAAAATACATGCCTTAACAATGTAAAGTATTAATATAAAGGTTTAAATACACACATGCACACACACACATACATACATATATATATCGTATATAGTATAAAAAATGTCCGATGTCAATAGAAACCAAATCCCTAGAGTGATTCCTAATCTTGAGGCGGAAGAAGAGGATGAAGATTCAGTTAGGTGGTAAGAGGTTCGTAATAAATGAAATAATAAAACTAGGGTTAATGCTGACAACAAAAACAAATAAAAAAGGGAAAACGTGGTGTGGTCATAACATTTTAAGCCAGGAGTGCATACATGGCTTGCAGTTTTGGCAGGTAATAATCAAATTGGTGGTGGGGTTCAACGATTTGATGGATTAATGGATGATGATGGAATACTTGTAGATCTGGATGATGAGGCCTTTGCAGATGCAAGTAACATGTGGTAGTATTCTATTTATATTTATGTAGTTAACAGAAGATCGTACTATATTCATTCAAATGCATATATTAATAAAGAATGGAAACCTATAGGAAGCTGGGACATTTTAGTAAGGAGAAATGGATTTTTTTCTTATTAAATTTACTAGTGAGGATGACTGTAAGAGAGCATTAGATGGAGGTTCTTAGTTCATGGATAATAAACTTGTATTTACAAAATGTTGGGAACCTAACTTAAGACTAAAAAGGGATTTATTGGAGACTCATCCTATTTGGGTCAGAATGATGAACCTTGATCTAGTTCTATGGAATGCAAGGGGTATTAGCAACATTACTACCTTATTGGTACTTCTCTAGCTATGGATTAATATACCAGAAATTTTAAGCGACCGAAGTATGCAAGGGTTCTAATTGATGTGAAGACCAGTGATGAACTTAAAAACAATTAAAGGTTAAAGACAGAAATGGAAACATTTATGTCCATGATATTGAATATGAAGATGTACTACATATATGAAAACACTGCACGTGTTTTGGTCATAGTGATTGTATCGTTGCGATTTTCGACTCACGGAAGTCGACATTAATACGTCCACTGTATCAACTGCCGAGCAATCGAAGGCCGGAAAACCATACCGTTAGGGTTAAAGAAGAGGTAGAAGATAGAAGAAGAAAGAAAAAGCAACAGAAACAATATTAGAATCTCACAATCGTAGCGGAACAACATATAATAGATAAATGAATATCTTTAAAACAAAGAACTATATCAGTTATTACATTACATCACATTATCATTACATTATCAGAGTGTACAACAGCAAAGAGCGGAAAAGAAATACTATATACTAGTTGATACGCCATGCCATCCAGCTTGCTCCTGATCTCCACAGCAACTCCTGAATTCCAGAATAACCTGATAACCTAACTCTAGACTGCCCGTGTGTAAAATGATGGGCACCCAGAGTTTAGGAAGGAAACAATAAACTCCAGGTCAGTCATGGGACTGGTGTAAGAACTTAAAATAGTTTATTTTTTTAAAACAAACAAAGAAATATTTTTAAATGGATTCGCAATGCTTTTAGAAAATGTAACACCATAAGGCCTCCTGCCACACACACAATGCAAACGCAGAATTGGAGAAGATTTCTCCTTATGATAGTCAAATATGCTTGATACGCAAATTTCTTTTCAATATTATTATTATAAGTGCAAAGTGCAGGAAAAATATTTCGAAAGTACAATATTAATCTTAGCCAGCATAGGTACCATTATAGTATGCCTACTATAACTAGCATATTAAATGGCAGGTTCTACAACTAAAACCGTAAAAGGCTCGTATTGTTTCTTTGGATTTCTAACAAATGGTCAGGCCAAGGAACTTTCCATTGCCACATGGGTACGCCTCTGGAAAGACGCCCCGAGAACCTAACCGGATCTCTGCCAACATGTGATATCTCGGAATTTTTGGCAATATAAATTTAATAATATGTATTAAAAATTAAATTGATTTGATAATTTTTGTTAGTAAAATTTGAATTGATTTAATAATCCAATTAAATAAATATTTAATTGGTAGATTCTATCTTTTAAAAGCTAATAAATTGGTTTCTGTTTATAATGTAATATAATGGTATATTTTGTAAATAGATAAATCTTGTTTTTAAATTCTAATATTTTTGGTAATTTGGAAATTTGATTTTATTTAATATTAAGCTTTTCAGAAGCCATGTAATAATATATGGTTCTAAATTGTTAAGTGTAAATTGTTTAAATTGGTTTTTAATTTGTATTTAAAAAAATTGAATTAAATTCATATTTGGATTTAAAAGTATTACAAAATGATTTTTGTACAAATATAGTTTGTTTATACTATTTCTTTAAAAAAAAATTATTTATATTAATTTAGAATAAGTATATAGTTATTAGGAAATTAATTAATAAAAGCTTTATCCATTTATAAATTCATTTTTGCATGTTAAATTACATATGTAAGTTAATAAAACAATCTAAGAACATGTGTTAGCATGATAATCAAGGAGCATGACAAGTGTCATATTGTATTTTTATTTTTCTTTGATTTTTAGTAAATCATAAATTTAGTTATAAAAACACATACTTCTTCCTTTCCTTTTTCTTTTTTCTCATTTTTATTTCTAAGCAAAGAAAGAAAATATTCTCAGCTGAACCATTTCAAACCAAAACAAATCTGAGAATTAAAAAAAAACCAAATCAGTAATCACTTCCTCTAAAAACCAGTTTTCATCAACCTTAACCAAATTTGCAAATCACTCTTCAAAAACTTAAAATCTCTATAATCTGAACATGCAAACCCCTGCAAACACATTATCAAATCAATTCCCTGTAACATTTTCAAGGAGCAAAAGCAATTTCCAAAACCCAGTAGTTCATGTTCGAAAAAAAAACTGCATTCATTATCTTCAACCTGAGATGTTTTGGCTGCATTATATTTTAAATCTGGAAGCATGCATGCAAGTTTATAAAAACTGGAAAGATGCAATTTATAAACAAAGCATCTCAAGTAAGAAAAAGCATTCAAGTCAAAGTTTTAAAGCTAAGGGATTTCAGCTTTAAAGAGTTCAAAAGAGCTGTTTTTCAAAAAAAAAGGGATGCTCTGTCTTCTCTTCTACAGGTGAGTAAACATTTTAAATAGTTTAATCTGGTTTTAACTAAGGGTATGTGAAGTTATTGATTTGAATCAAAGTTCTTCAACTAGAATTTATCAATTGATATATTAGTTGTTGAGCAGGTTTGTGTACATATGTATATTGAACTCCGTTGATACTCAGTTTTGGGTTTTTCTTTAAAATTCAAAAAAGAATCTCCCAATCTAAACCCTATTAGAGTTTGATATTTGAATGAAAGTAGTGTGTTACAGTATGATGAAAATTTTAAAAATAGTTTCAGGGTTTAAAATTCAATACATTATTTTTAAAATTTAGATAACAGTGTAAAGTCGCATTCATGATAAAAATCAATTACCTTATTTTCGAATTTGGATTGTATGGATGTAATCGTGGCAGAAAATCTTGATTTTTAATGTAAGTGTCATGATTTCTAATTTGTTAAATCGTTGGGAAATTCGAATTTAACATTTTGGGTATTTTGGAGGTTTGCCGTTGATCGGAATGGTGGAGTTGGTCGAATTTTGGGCTGGAGGAAGAATGGAAGTTAGAGGTTGATGGAAAAATAGTAGTAGATTTTTTTGATGGCTGGAGTGGGCTGACGAAGGCGAACTAGGGTTTAAGGGCCTGTTGTGTTCAGTGATGGAATCAAGATATTTGTGATGGTGATGCTGGACCAGACTTGGTCGGAAAGGGGGAGATGGGTATGTTTGACTACGGTGTAGGTGTGGATAGAGTATAAGGGTCTCTAACGACTTGAAACAGGGGCACGGAGGGGTTTCCGTCAGGTAGGTTTGGTGGTTGTTTGAGTCGATTTGCTTGATTTTGTGTTGATGGAAGTTTCATGCTTCTGGATAGTGGAGGTCCTCTGCGAAGCCATCGCCGACTTGGCAGTGATTGATATGGCGATCAAAACGGGGGTGTGGCGACGTGTACGTGCACAACGTGTACGTGCACAGCGTGCACGAAGAATTGTTTAATAGGGGAGTTCGGCAGGGGAGTTTTGCGTTCGATCTGAGTTAGATAGGTTCGCTAGTAATCGATGTTTGTTGGGAGACGTCGAGTTGGTCGGTGATGATTTCTCCGGATCGTGTTTCGTTCGAGTACTTGGTGTTTTTCTGGAGGTAGAAGTTGGAGAAGAAGAGGATTTTTTTAGTTGGGGTTTCGGGTTAGACTTAAGCAATTGGGTTTGGGCTTCGGCCCGTTGCCGTATGGTGTGATAATTTATAGGTTCGGTTGTCTTTGGTTTCAGTTTCGGGCTTTGGGCTAGGCCTGATGGGTTTGCTCATTTATAACAGAATTTTGATTTGTTTTTAAAGAAAATTTTGTTAAAAAAAAGAGATAAATTCATAAATCATTGAAACATTAAATCAAGCATGTTGTTTTAAGTAAACTTTTGGAACCGAAATTCTTTAATGAAAGTGCTTATTTAAAGTTTTATATGGACAAAGAATTTTTTTTAGAAATATTTAAAAATTGATAGCATTAAGTCTATTTAATTTAGGTAATTTAAAATAAGTTATTTATTTATAAATTAGCCAAGCTTTTGGAAATAAATTTATTGTTAATCCTTGGGTTCATTTGAATAAATTTAGATATATTTAGGATAATTAATTAATGAGTAGAAAAAGGGGTCATTTACTTATTGTAACTTATTTAAATTAATGAGATTAGTTTAAGTTAATTAACTAGTTTAGATTAATCATTTGATGATTGCTTAAATATAAATGTAATTGATAAAGTGTAATTACTTAGTGAAGAAATTAATGAGTAATTACTAAATGTGATAAATTAAAGGAGGGTAAGTGAAATTTATGTGAATGGTGAAGGATAAATAAATTTGTGTTATTAATTAAGGCTTAATGAAATTAAAGAATAATTAATCAAAGGTAACTAATTAAGACGGTTGATTAATTGGTTGGTAATCAATTATGTTGGGTAATCTAGGCGATTGAAGATTAGAATAAATTTAATTTGGAAATTAATTTTGAAAGCGATAAATCTTGCACATGAATGATTGAATGATGTTAAATGCCTTGAATTGGCTAATATCCCTGATATGAAATATTGCATGGTATGATATGTTTAGGTGTACAGTGACATTGTGATTATCTATCGATGATGAATTGCCATGTAAAAGTGACATCTTGTATTATAGTTGAATTGGATTTCACTTTAATAACTTGGATTAAGATTGTATTGAATTCAAAGAGATAGGAGTCGGGTATTAATAAATACCCGAAACCACTTCGATTCTTTATAAATTGATATGTGGAATCAATAGGATGGTATGGAATGATTTAAATGAATTGAACCATTTAATCTAAGTTTTGTTACCTAGAAATTGATGGGTGAAATAAGTGATGTATATAACAATTTTTTTTGAATTTGTAAATTGAAATGAGTTACCTCGGGTTTTATATAAGTTGTATGCTTTCATATTTCATGTTAGATGGGTTTACTCACGCTGGTTTCCAGCCTGACCCGGGTGTTACTTTGATGTAATGCTCGGGTCAGACCTAGTATTACCGATTTATAGGTAAGGACGTTCTAGAGCTCAAGAGGCGAGCTGGAAAGCAGGAATGTATGGAGAGTTTCTGCTGTGATATATTATTGTATCTGAAACAGATTGGTTTATCTGTCCTGTGTTTGTAAATATGTTGTAACTCAGATATATATTAAAGTGTAATTTGACTAGTACAGTTTTCTTTTGTATAACTATTATTTATGTGATATTATATTTTGATCCACTACGAATGTGTGGTTTCAGTGACTTGTTTCTGTTTTTCTTCTTTCTCTTTTCTTCTTTTCTTAACTATCTGAAATTTCAGGATCGAAATTTCCAGGTTGTTACATTTGGTATCAGAGCCAAAGGTTAAGCAAGAACCTTGGCTCTGGTGGGGGTACTCATTAAGGATAGGGTCAAAATACCCTAGAATGAGTTGAGTGTATATATGAGGGAGCATACTTGTTATTTTCTTATATAAGGATTTTAAATGATTTTATTTAAAAATATATTTTGATATATAAAGCAATATTTCTTTCTAACAAATAGTAAGGGAATTGGTTGTTAAATTATTGAATTAAATTAAGAAGTAATAGAAATACAACCAAACTGAACTTAAATCTTGAATTTGGGAAAGGTTTCCGGATAAGGATAATATAATTAATTAAACTTTATTTAATCAGATTAATTAATGGATAATAATTGGAAATGATAAATAAAGAGGAAGTTACTTAATGAAGTAACTAGAGGTAAGTAATTTAAAGGACAATTACTTAATGAAGGTAATTGAGAAATAAGTTAATTATCGAATGTGATTAATTGGAATTAATTAATGACGTAATTAATTTAAGGAAATAATAAATAATATTATTTAATGTATTTGAATGAAATGGTCCTATTTCAAACAAGAGTTGCTTGAAAATTTAAAGAAATTTGTTTTGAATTAAAAACCAAAGGTGGTTTAAAAAATTTAAAGTATAACTTGGTATGTAAAAGAAATTAATATGTATATATGTGGATTTACATAATATCAAAGGTGGTTTGAAATAGACTAAATATTCAGTTTTAAATCTGGAATGAGATATGATACCCAAAGTGATAAGTTTTTGAACTTAAGAAGTGGGAAGATTATTTATGTGAAGTTTAGAATTTGAGATGGAAATTCAAATTGGGTAAGGTTGACTGGATTAAGTGAATTGAGTTTAACTTTGGAAAGGTTAAATAAGTTGGAATGATCAACCTGATCTAAAATTTTCAAGATGAAACTAAGATTTAACTTGGGAAGTTGAATGGTTGATTTGAATTAGGAAATTTGAGTGATCTCAAAATGGGTTTGAGATCCAAAAATTTGAAATGGATGGATGCTTTAAAATAATTTGAATGATATCATTCCATTGTTACAAATAATTTATGAAATGTGAACTGAATTTGTTTTAAATGAATGAGAAATGAAGTGTGGTAATATATCCATTATAGAGATAAATAAAATTTAACATAAATTTAAAAATTAAGATATGGAATTCCTTTGAACTTAAGATTTGAATGTTAAGAAATAAATTTGTAAATTAAAGTTGTTTGAAACTCTTACTTGAACCTTGTAATGAGTTAAGTAAAGATAATTTAAAATGGAATTTTGAAATTTGGACTCAAAATTGAATTGTTCAAAAACTTTAAAGGAAAATTGATTTAAAGGAATTAAATCAACATTTAAAGTATTAACTCGAATTTATATAATTCGAGATGGTTTAAATTTGGAAAATTTGAATTGAATTAGTTCAAATGAAATTTGATTTAATTGAAATTGTGCTTGAAGATGTATAAGTATAAAATTCAAATAGAAAATTTGAATTGGATTAATTTGAAACAATTTGAAATTGAAGTGGGTTCAATTTGAAATTAGTCCGAATTGATTAGCATAATTTGGAATTGAAGTTGGGAGGAAATCAAAAATAATTCAAGTTGATTTGGAAATGGCGTTTGAAATTGGGATTAATTCAAACTGGAGTTGAAACGAATTGAAATTGGAACTAGTTTAACTGAAATTTATTTGAATTAGTAGAATTTGAGGTCAAGGTTGAATAAAGTTAAATTTGGAAAGATACCGAGGTCAATTCAACTTGAATTGGGGTTGAATCAATTTCAATGGAAATTGAAGTTATTTAAAATTGGAATTGGGTCAATTTAAATGGAAGTGGAACTTTAAATTGAATTGATGAGAAGGGAGATTGGGAAGTGAACAGTTTTGACTTTGGACTATTTTTAATGTAAATTATTTTAATATAAACCTATTTTTTTCCAAGCTATTCATTATATATACAACTTTTTTTTAAAAAAAAAAGCCAAACTATCTTATACTTGTTTTACAATTATTTTTGAAACCGTTTAACGATTTTTCAACTGTTTTTATAAACTAATTACTATATTCCAACTATTTTACAAAACTAATTACTATTTTACTATTATTTTGCAATTATCTAAAATTTCTATATTATTTTAACCATTTTTCTAACTATTTTACACCTATTTTACAAACTAGTAATTATTTTCCAACTACTTATCTAATTTTTTTAATTTTTCAAGCTATTTTCTAAATAAACTGGTCGGAGTTCAAACTGTTATTGGTTAAACACCCAATCGAGATAAGAATTGAGGTGATAATCCAAATGAGGATTTAAGAAATTGTGAGTAAGTGAATGAAAATCAAAGTGAATGTGAACAGAAATGGAATTGATTTGGCTAATAACTAATAAAGATAAATACGTTGGGTGTACGTATGTTATTCTATTCGCATAATGATTTGATCCAGATTCGAGCATAGAATTTCGAGATAGTATGTCGGTCCGAGTTGGGATTTTTCACTCGATTTTCGACGGCGAACCTGGATATGGATTGTTGATTGGTTTTGGATATTCTCTATCATAGTTATGACTATGCAAGGAGAATGACGGTTTCTGATCAAGAAACCAGATCTGAGTCCGCATTAGGAAGTCGGGTGGACAATACTAGTTCGGAAATGAAATTGTGTGATCGAGTGAGCGATCAGAATGGTATAGCGTACGGATGATATGTGTACATCGTACGGATTTGAATAAAATTGATACTGGGAAATTGTGGATTAGAAATGTGAAATGGTTTTTGAAATAAAAGTTATAATTTGTAAAGTATATGATAAAGTAAAGTGGAAATTGGATATTTCTATGATAGAAATTTACTTTTTAGAAGTAAGTAATATGGTTAATGACTTTATAGAGTAATCAAATTTAAATATTTGATTTGGAATAAATAAAGTTATATATCTTTGTTATATAAGATAAATCACCCCTTGTTGAATCTATTGCCATAAGGAAAGGATTTTGATGGCGTTTTGAAGTATAAAAGGAGTTTTATACAAGTTTGAAATGATCCAAAGTTTTAAAGATTATATATATCTGAATATATATATATATATATATATATATATATATATATATATATATAAAGGATCTTATGAGGATTTTAGAAAAGGTTTTGGGAACCTTTAGATTTGGAAAGGCTTTTGATTTTTGGGTAAAATTAATATGAGAATTTGGAAAGCCTAGTTTGAGAATTATCGATTTTGGAATAATCGATTTTGTGTAAAGGAGCTTTGTATGAGATCATACTATGTGTATGATTTAAAGATACTATATGTGTATAGTATAAAATGTTTTAATGATGGCTCTGGGGAAAAAGGCGCTCCCTTGAAATGAACTTCTCAGGAGTGCCACCGAGTGGTGCTACCTTGAGCCCCAAGGGGGGGTTCTAAAGTTGAACCTGTGAGGAGTCCGGACAAAACTAGTTCCTGGGGATTATGAGTAGAGTGTACCATAGCGAAAGTCGTGTGTGCCGCTGAGAACCAACAGTCTGCGTTTGATTTTATATCGGTAGACTGCGACCTATAGTAACATAGCGAAAGTCGTGTGTGCCACTGAGAGCCAACAGTCTGCGTTTGATTTTATATCGGTAGACTGCGACCTATGTAGGAGTGGAGAAGTTTCATTTTGACAGTGAAAATCAGAGGCCGTAGAGAGCCTACAGTTACATGGACTTTTACTGTGATGGCAACGTAACCCTGGAATGTAACTGCGATCTGTTGTGGGTTCCATGACGTAATCGAGAGGCGGCGGAGAGCCTGCAGTTACATGGACTTTTGCTGCGATGGCAACGTAACCCTGGAATGTAACTGCGACCATGGATGGGGGTGATGATTTCCAGAGCATTCTCACCAAAGATATTTCCTCTATTTTCAAAAACTGTTTTCTATATTTTCAATAAAATTATTTTCTAAGTATTTTCACTGGATGTTGAAAACGAGTCTGCTAAGTATTTATATATTTTTAGTCTTACGCCTGATCAAGTATGACCGAATTTCTATGAGAACGAGGATGGACTTGTCGAGACATCGAGTTATAAAGAGTATTTTTATAAAAACTATTTTATAATATAAAATAGATTTTAAAAATGTTTTAAAAATGATTAAAGGAAATCTATATGATTTTAAGCATTTTAATAAATTCTGGCTTCGTTCCTTTTCGAAGACGAAAAGATTCTAAGGGGGGAGGAATGTGATATCCTGGAATTTTTGGCAATTTAAATTTAATAATCTGTATCAAAAATTAAATTGATTTGTTAATTTTTGTTAGTAAAATTTGAATTGATTTAATAATCCAATTAAATAAATATTTAATGGGTAGATTCTATCTTTTAAAAGCTAATAAATTGGTTTTTGTTTATAATGTAATATAATGGTATATTTTGTAAATAGATAAATCTTGTTTTTAAATTCTAATATTTTTGGTAATTTGGAAATTTGATTTTATTTACTATTATGCTTTTCAAAAGCCATGTAATAATATATAGTTTTAAATTGTTAAGTGTAAATTGAATTCTTATGTATATTAATTTAGAATAAGTATATAGTCATTAGGAAATTAATTAATAAAAGCTTTATCCATTTATAAATTCATTTTTTCATGTTAAATTACATATGTAAGTTAATAAAACAATCTAAGAACATGTGTTAGCAAGATAATCAAGGAGCATGACAACTGTCATATTGTAGTTTTATTTTTCTTTGATTTTTAGTAAATCATAAATTTAGTTATAAAAACACATACTTCTTCCTTTCCTTTTTCTTTTTTCTCATTTTTATTTCTAAGCAAAGAAAGAAAATATTCTCAGCTGAAACATTTCAAACCAAAACAAATGTGAGAACTAAAAAAAAAACAAATCAGTAATCACTTCCTCTAAAAACCAGTTTTCATCAACCTTAATCAAGTTTGCAAATCACTCTTCAAAAACTTAAAATCTCTGTAACCTGAACATGCAAACCCCTGCAAACACATTATCAAATCAATTCCCTGTAACATTTTCAAGGAGCAAAAGCAATTTCCAAAACCCTGTAGTTCATGTTCGAAAATAAAAAAAAAACTGCATTCATTATCTTCAACCTGAGATGTTTTGGCTTCATTATCTTTTAAATCTGGAAGCATGCATGCAAGTTTATAAAAACTGGAAACATGCAATTTATAAACAAAGCAACTCAAGTAAGCAAAAGCATTCAAGTCAAAGTTTTAAAGCTAAGGGATTTCAGTTTTAAAGTGTTCAAAAGAGCCGTTTTTCAAAAAAAAAGGGTTGCTCTGTCTTCTCTTCTACAGGTGAGTAAACATTTCAAACGGTTTAATCTGGTTTTAACTAAGGGTATGTGAAGTTATTGATTTGAATCAAAGTTCTTCAGCTAGAATTTATCAATTGATATATTAGTTGTTGAGCAGGTTTGTGTACATATGTATATTGAACTCTGTTGATACTCGGTTTTGGGTTTTTCTTTAAAATTCAAAAAAAAAAATCTCCCAATCTAAACCCTATTAGAGTTTGATATTTGAATGAAAGTGGTGTGTTACGGTATGATGAAAATTTAAAAAATAGTTTCAGGGTTTAAAATTCAATAAATTATTTTTAAAATTTAGATAAGAGTGTGAAGTCGTATTCATGATAAAAATCAATAAACTTATTTTCGAATTTGGATTGTATGGATGTAATCGTGGAACAAAATCTTGATTTTTAATGTAAGTGTCATGATTTCTAATTTTCTAAATCGTTGGGAAATTCGAATTTAACATTTTGTGTATTTTGGAGGTTTGCCGTTGATCGGCATGGTGGAGTTGGTCGAATTTTGGGATGGAGGTAGAATGGAAGTTAGAGGTTGATGGAAAAATAGTAGTAGATTTTTTTGATGGCTGGAGTGGGCTGACGAAGGCGAATTAGGGTTTAAGGGCCTGTTGTGTTCAGTGATGGAATCAAGATTTTTGTGATGGTGATGCTGGACCGGACTTGGTCGGAGAGGGGGAGAAGGGTATGTATGACTACGGTGTAGGTGTGGGCAGAGTATAGGGGTCTCTAACGACCTGAAATGGTGGCGCGGAGGAGTTTATGTCAGGTAGGTTTGGTGGTTGTTTGAGTCGATTTGCTTGATTTTGTGTTGATGGAAGTTTCATGCTTCTGGATAGTGGAGGTCCTCTGCGAAGCCATCGCCGACTTGGCAGTGATTGATATGGCGATCAGAACGGGGGTGTGGCGACATGTACATGCACAACGTGCATGAAGAATTGTTTAATTGGGGAATTCGGCTGGGGAGTTTTGCGTTCGATCTGAGTTAGATAGTTCGCTAGTAATCGATGTTTGTTGGGAGACGTCGAGTTGGTCGGTGATGATTTCTCCGGCTCGTGTTTCATTTGAGTGCTTGGTGTTTTCTTGGAGGTAGAAGTTGGAGAAGAAGAGGATTTTTTTTTAGTTGGGTTTTCGGGTTAGACTTAAGCAATTAAGTTTGGGCTTCATCACATTGCCGTGTGGTGTGACAATTTATAGGTTCGGTTGTCTTTGGTTTCGGTTTTGGGCTTTGGGCTAGGCCAGATGGGTTTGCTCATTTATAACAAAGTTTTGATTTGTTTTTAAAGAAAATTTTGTAAAAAAAAAGAGATAAATTCATAACTCATTGAAACATTAAATCAAGCATGTTGTTTTAAGTAAACTTTTGGAACCAAAATTCTTTAATGAAAGTGCTTATTTAAATTTTTATATGGACAAAGAATTTTTTTTTAGAAATATTTAAAAATTGATAGCATTAAGTCTATTTAATTTAGGTAATTTAAAATAAGTTATTTATTTATAAATTAGCCAAGCTTTTGGAAACAAATTTATTGTTAATCCTTGGGTTCATTTGAATAAATTTTGATATATTTAGGATAATTAATCAATGAGTAGAAAAAGGGGTTATTTACTTATTGTAACTTATTTAAATTAATGAGATTAGTTTAAGTTAATTAACTAGTTTAGATTAATCATTTGATGATTGATTAAATATAAATGTAATTGATAAAGTGTAATTACTTAGTGAAGAAATTAATGAGTAATTACTAAATGTGATAAATTAAAGGAGGGTAAGTGAAATTTATGTGAATGGTGAAGGATAAATAAATTTGTGTTATTAATTAAGGCTTAATGAAATTAAATAATAATTAATCAAAGGTGACTAATTAAGACGATTGATTAATTGGTTGGTAATCAATTAATGTTGGGTAATCTAAGTGATTGAAGATTAGAATAAATTTAATTTGGAAATTAATTTTGAAAGCGATAAATCTTGCACATGAACGATTGAATGATGTTAAATGCCTTGAATTGGCTGATATCCCTGATATGAAATATTGCATGGTATGATATGTTTAGGTGTACAGCGATATTGTGATTATCTATCGATGATGAATTTCCATGTAAAAGTGACATCTTGTATTATAATTGAATTGGATTTCACTTGAATAACTTGGATTAAGATTGTATTGAATTCGAACAGATAGGAGTCGGGTATTAGTAAATACCCGAAACCACTTCGATTCTTTATAAATTGATATGTTGAATCAATAGGCTGGTATGGAATGATTTAAATGAATCAAACCATTTAATCTAAGTTTTGGTACCTAGAAATTGATGGGTGAAATAAGTTATGTCTATAACAAATATTTTTTGAATTTGCAAATTGAAACGAGTTACCTCGGGTTTTATATAAGTTGTATTCTTTCGTATTTCATGTTAGATGGTTTACTCACGCTGGTTTCCAGCCTGACCCGGGTGTTACTTTGATGTAATGCTCGGGTCAGACCGAGTATTACAGATTTACAGGTAAGGACGTTCTGGAGCTCAGGAGGCAAGCTGGAAAGCAGGAACGTATGGAGAGTTTCTGCGGTGATATATTATAGTATCTGAAACAGATTGATGTATCTGTCCTGTGTTTGTAAATATGTTGTAACTCAGATATATATTAAAGTGTAATTTGACAAGTACAGTTTTCTTTTGGATAACTATTATTTATGTGAAATTATATTTTTATCCGCCGCGAATGTGAGGTTTCTGTGACTTGTTTCTGTTTTCTTCTTCTTTCTCTTTTCTTCTTTTCTTAACTATCTGGAAATTTCAAGATCGAAATTTCCGGGTCGTTACACAACACAAGGCCGGGTTACCCCTAGCTGGGTAACTACTGACACGAATATGCCAACCCCCGGTCGTAACCGACCTAAATCCCGGGATTCACCAACAACCACAAAATAATAAGTTTGCAGCGACAACATAGGTTAAGTATCAGGGCTCCATACCATAATACCACCTCTATCTAGAAGGAATGACATACACTAAGGGGGCGCTGTCCCCTAATAACCTTGCTGCATCTTTCCTGTTTTGACCATTCCGGGGTGTGAGGTCCGACGAAGTCTCGTCCACAAAGCTACGCTTTATACAAAAGCCACGCTTTGATCAACAAATGCTCAACAGCACTTTGTATGCCACATTACCAATTTGGGAATATATCACTAGTAACCATCAACTACATAACCTCTGAGCTCGTACGTCTCAGAGAAGGGTGTTAAGCTAAGAGAATAAATTCTCCGCCACAAATAGAAATATATTTGATAGAAACCAGCTTTACATCTCAAATTGTAATGTCAGACACACATCCATACAAGTCCATTCTGGGTTCGAACAGAACCGAAGGCACTTCCAAAGAAGCCATTGCAATCTGGATATTCACTAATCACGACCGGACTTCCCATCACAAAGGGTGATAAAATCTCTATATCGGAGATCAGCCGATGCAGAAACATTCGACGGTAATCCTTCCATTTTCGAAAATACCCGGTCTTCAACACCGGTCTTCAAATGCTATCCATTACGACATATCGCTATTCGAAATGGGATTTATGACCCAAAGGTCCTCTCCCGGCTAAACCGAATAACGAGCGCTTATTTTTAAAATAAGTATAGCATTCAAATTCAAGAAAATCACAACAAATACCCATTTAAAGGTAAATATTGATAGTCGGTTATTTAACTATCAATTGATATGCACAACATCACCGGATTCCAAATAATTTTCCAAATTATTCATTTTCCAAAAATATCTTTACAAGATATATTTTCCACACTTTAAAATAAATCAATGTTTATTTTCAAAAAAATTTCCCTTTCCTTTATAAATTCCATGTGAATTTAAAATTCGAAATATCCACTGATATACGATTTTCAAATCGACTTCAAACATTCACTTTCAATTTATCTTTAAAAGATATAATCTCAAAACATTTCACTTCATATTGGAAAACATTTCCATGCTTATTTAATAATAAGTAATTCACAACTCTATTTATTTTCAACACTTGGAAAATATCCGATATACTTAAATCACAAATAAGTATATATTTTATTCTTTAAGGAAAACATTCTCTTAAACACATTCATCCGAGTCAAAACGAATGTTGCGTAAAACATCGTTACGACAACTCAAAATCACTAGTATAGGGATTCGAAATTTAGATAGATATATAAATCCCAATACTATATAAAACATTTCCTTTCGAAAATCATTTACTGTAACAACAGTGTTATAGTCCATCTTTTCCTTATTTCTCGAAAACGTCTATTTCAACAATGAATGTTGAAATCTATGGTTTTGATCCTTAACACATTTTAAAACAACATCAAATCATTTTAATCCTATTTAAAAGAACACTTCCTAAAACATTTCTTTAATATATTATTCACTATCCAAAATCGTGAATATAAATCGTTTACCACATTCAACGTTTCTACACATTTTATTTTCAAAGGATTATCCACTGTCCAAAATCGTGGATAATCTCCTTTAATAATCTAAAATAATTGACTTATCAAAATAAGTCGATTTCGGATTTATAAAACAACGTTTATAAATTCACATCTATATAATTTTATAAAAACTTCAACTTATAAAATCCCTTAATTTACAAATTCTATTTAAATCTCATTTAAATGCCATAATCCGATTTATAAGTTAATTACTTATAAATATTTTATTTTACAAAATCTATTCATTTTATAACTTCCCAATTTATAAATCTATAAATTTCATTCACTTATGAAATCCATTTATACTTCATTTTAACACTTATAAAAACTCGTTTTATAATTTCAATATTTTAATTTATAAATATCAATTTTATAAATCTTTTATATAAACTGTTTATAAAAGTTTCAAAAAACTCAATTTAAACTATTTTATAAAATTCATTAATGCCATATTTCAAAAATCAATTTTCAACTATATTTCTCAAAAATCATACTTTTTATAACATTAAAATTATAATGTTTATTTATTTAAAATGAACCAATTCCAAAATTTTAATAAAACGTATACTTTCAAAAAATCACTTTAAAATCCTTTTAAATCCGAAATCGTTACTTTAATATTTTTTAAACTCCAAAAATAGGCCCAATGCTGCAACAGCACCAAATAAATCAACCACGGCATCCAAACATCATATATCAATATGATAACAGAATATATCGCAAATATCTGTAAATAAATCAATACGGTTGAGGAATCCAGTTGGATCCCTCCAACCTGTTTCCCTGCATCCACAGATGTTAGCACAATACCAATCCCGTTCCAATACGGAATATCCCGGTACATGGGTTTATATAAAATATTATCCACTATTATGTGGCATAATAGGGTCTCATCCGCTATATAATGCGGGAAAATCAACTCCAAGTACATATATAATACCAATTCCACTTCAAGGTGAAATATCGCGGTATATGTTTTTAATAAATAACATCCGCTTAATATACGGCGTATAAGGTCTGTTTCAAAGCAATAGATAATAATTTATCATTCAATCACACAATCAAGCAATTTTAAATCTAACTATTTAAAATTTTAAATCGAAACAGATTCGATTGAGTGAGAAGTTCTCACCCTGCTTTCAATTACGGTTGTAGTGTTTTATTTCGAATAAAATTAAACGCGCGTTTAATTTTACCCAAAATTTTCACTAGCTCCAAAAAACTCCAATCCAGCTCCATCGCGTAGTGCTCGACAATACGATTCCAATGCAAGTCGTTTCGTCCAAAACGGACCTCGTATGAAAGAGTTACAACATTTTAAAGTTTGTACACATTTACATATAATTTAATGTAAAATTGCTTTTAATTTTTTTAAACCTCAATCCATCTCTTCTGTTCGTAACCTGTAGCCACATCAGGGCCGTCTCCCCATCCTTCTTCCTCATCGCGTTAATACGCGTTCAACAACCCAACTCGGCCGCCAAGAAACCTTAATGACGCGACCCAAAAAACTCGACTTCACAACGATCAAGCGCCGTCATCTCGAAGCCAGCACTTGACTCCACCTTCGGCTACAACCCCTCGAAGCTCGGCCCCACCATCATCACAAAAATCGTGCTTGAACGCGAGGCATTCACAGCCTCCTTTCTCCCTCCTCGTTGCAATTTGGATTATCATCACCGTATGGATTTGTAGCTCTCATCGAGTTCTAGAAGTTTGTAGTTGAAAGCTTTTGATGATAGTGAGTGGATTGAGAGATATTGAGGGAAGAAGAGGAGAAAATTTCGGCCATTGATAGTATAAGTGGCAGCTAGGGCTGAATGAATTTGGGTTTGATGCAAAAATGAAAATAAGGGGTCCTTTTATAGAAAAATCTCGCGACACTATTCATTTGAAATTTTTCCGAACTCCAAACGAAGCGTGCCACCTGGCGTTTATAATGTTTTAACCCCATTCCGAACGCAATGGAATATATATCGGGAGCCAATTCGATCAAATTTGGAAGATAAGTTTTTGAATTGACTATTTAATTTCAAAATTCACTCGAATCGATTTCTACGCGTTTTAGCTTGCCCCGAACAAACCGTAAATTCGGTTGACACGAAATTTGAAACCATACAATAATTTAACATTACGGATCTGATGAAACTGGTTTCGTCGAAATCCAAGAATGTTTGAAAAAGGCTATTTTTAACTCGTCAATTAAATATTAAAATATTCAATTTCTACAAATTAACTTTTAATTCAATTTTAAAAGTTCCATAAAATCATTCTAACTCCAATATGATTAAATACAACTTTCAAATCAATTTTTAATTACATTAGACCCAATTTTCCAATTATTTCAGCAATCTCAAATATTAAATTGTCGATTTAATTATCCAATTAAATCTAGATATTCGAAATAAAATTTATTCGACTTGCAAATTTTACTTGTTAATATTTAAAATCAATTAAATATATGAATTTCAAATGACAGAAATTCTTGGTAGTTACAAACTTCCCCCTTAAAAGAATTTTGTCCTCGAAATTACCAAGCAAGAAAAAGTTACAGAATCCATTAACTTTTCAAAACCATTCAAATTAGATTTCAAATTCACTTAAGTGTTTAACTTTCCCAAAATCCAATAGTTAAACTTCTTACCATAACTTTACTAAGTTTTCAAATCATACTTAGTTATCTTTCCAAAACCAACTATATCGTTTAACTTTTCACTCCCAAAATCAAAGTTATAGTTTTCAAAAAAAAATTCCAATTTTCTCAAAAATATTCTAACGCCTTAAATTTTCAGAAAAATTCGCCATAGTCTCCTTTGCGCGGCTCGATCCGAAAAAAATGGCAATATATGTATCACAAATATACATCTCATCAAGTAATGAGGCATCCCGTAGGGAAAAAGTGTAAAAGTATGATATGTAATCCGAGATATGTACCTTATATATTATTAGCAAGCATATACGGCTAATATAGCACGAAAGCGAGCTCCAAATGCGAAGCAAGCGCAATCCACACCTACTAAACACTCAACAAACAATGAGAAACATGTTTATATGAAAATAATGTCAATATACAACATATACCCACAACTATATGTGCCAATATAGAAAATGCAATCAAAAGCAATAAATGCAACCATCAACCAACTATCATCTAACTACATCCAATATCTATCCAATCAATCAATAACCAAATCAATATAAATTCACTTCTCATTATATTCAATGAATTAGTTTTTCATTTAATCACATTTTATTCATTAACATTGGACTTTACTAACATTCATTTTTTCATTTTCAATTAATTTACATTCACTAATTCATATTCAAGTTAGTTCACTTCCACAATCAAATCAAATTACATAGCTTCCAATTTTATCAATTCAATTTCATTAACACTTAATGAATTATATACAATCAACTAACAACCAAATCATAAGCAACGCAACCAAATTATTAAATTTATATTCAATAATTCATATTCAATTTGGTTTAACACTTTTAATTAGCTTTAATGAATTAACACTTACATCCATTATTCCATATCAATTTATTTACATTCAATTGATTTACATTCAATTCATTCATTAATTCAATTGCTAATTCATTTAACCACAAAAGTTGAATTTCATTACATAACTCAAGTTCACATCTATTTAATTCACTTTATTATTTTACTTCGATACCAAAATCAACTTCATTCAACATCATTTAAGCTATATTTCATTTCAAACATCATTTGTTTAACTTAACTTAAATTTCCCCTTATAAATCCAATTCAGATTCCAATTCTAAAGTAAATTCTATTTAACTTTCCTTTAGTTAAATTCCAAAACATATATTTACTATACTAACCCAAATTCTTTATTCTTTACCAAAGCCAAATTTATTATTTCACATTATAAGTCCAAAAATCATTTCACTTATATTCAACAATTACAACTTAGATTTTAATTTCAAATTTGTTTATCACAACAAAACTTCAATTTTCAATTTACTATGGTAGCAAATCCATCACACTGAAACTCGAAAATGATACTGATGATGTTGCAGTCATCACCCTTATTATTTCCCAGTGACAGTAGTGAATCCAATGCTTAATATTCTTTCAAAAAAAAATTCTTTTTATTCATAAATCACATTTACAAATCTTTTACTTATATAATTTCACTATTTTCTCTTTACTTATATAAGATCATTTCACTTTTGTAAATCATATTAATTGTAATTCCATACTTATAATTCTTCGCTTATACAATTTATTCTTTTACAATTGTTTTTATTTAGATTATTCAAACATCTTTTAATTAACTTGCTTATATTCTTACATTTTCAACAACCAAACAATCAATTTATATATTCTTTAATAATTTTGAAAAATTATTCCTACATATATAAAATATAATCAAGGTAAAATTATTTCATTTACTCAATTTAAAAACAATACTGTGTCAGTTTATCTTGTTTAAGAGTTTAGAAACCCCTATCGATACAGTTAGCTTGACTAACCGACCAGAATCTATAAACAATCAACTGATAAGTCAACACAATACAAAACAATTTCATATTCACTAACAAATACACGCTCGTATCTATTATTACACTTAGACTCATTCTAGAGTACTACTGACTCTATCTCTAACGAGTAATTTCCAACAGAGCCAAGGTTGTCGCTTAACCATATGCTCTGATACCAAATGTAACGCTACGATTTTCGACTCAAGAAAGTCGACATTAATACGTCCACTGTATCAACTGCCGAGCAATTGATGGCCGGAAAACCATACCGTTAGGGTTAAAGAAGAGGTAGAAGATAGAAGAAGAAAGAAAAAGCAACATAAACAATATCAGAATCTCACAATCACAGCGGAACAACATATAATAGATAAATGAATATCTTTAAAACAAAGAACTATATCAGTTATTACATTACATCACATTATCATTACATTATTAGAGTGTACAACAACAAACAGCGGAAAAGAAATACTATATACTAGTTGATACGCCATGCCATCCAGCTTGCTCCTGATCTCCACAGCAACTCCTGAATTCTAGAATAACCTAATAACCTAACTCTAGACTGCCCGTGTGGAAAATGATGGGCACCCAGAGTTTAGGAAGGAAACAATAAACTCCAGGTCAATCATGGGACTAGTGTGAGAACTTAAAACAGTTTATTTTTTTAAAACAACCAAAGAAATATTTTTAAATGGATTCGCAATGCTTTTAGAAAATGTAACTACCATAAGGCCTCCTGCCACACACACAATGCAAACGCAGAATTGGAGGAGATTTCTCCTTATGATAGTCAAATATGCTTGATACGCAAATTTCTTTTCAATATTATTATTATAAGTGCAAAGTGCAGGAAAAACATTTCGAAAGTACAATATTAATCTTAGCCAGCATAGGTACCACTATAGTATGCCTACTATAGCTACCATATTAAATGGCAGGTTCTACAACTAAAACCGTACAAGGCTCGTATTGTTTCTCTGAATTTCCAACAAATGGTCAGGCCAAGGAACTTCCCATTGCCACATGGGCACGCCTTTGGAAAGACGCCCCGAGAACCTAACCGGATCTCTGCCAACACAAGGTCGGGTTACCCCTAGCTGGGTAACTACTGACACGAATATGCCATCCCCCGGTCGTAACCGACCTAAATCCCGGGATTCACCAACAACCACGAAATAATAAGTTTGCAGCAACAACATAGGTTAAGTATCACGGCTCCATACCATAATACCACCTCTATCTAGAAGGAATGACATACACTAAGTGGGCGCTATCCCCTAATAACCTTGCTGCAACTTTCCTGTTTTCACCATTTCCGGAGGGTGAGGTCCGACGAAGTCTCGTCCACAAAGCTACACTTTATACAAAAGCCACGCTTTGATCAACAAATGCTCAATAGCACTTCGTATGCCACATAATCAATTTTAGAATATATCACTAGTAACCATCAACTACATAACCTCTGAGCTCGTTCGTCTCAGAGAAGGGTGTTAAGCTAAGAGAATAAATTCTCCGCCACCAACAGAAATATATTTGATAGAAACAGCTTTACATCTCAAATTGTAATGTCAGACACACATCCATACAAGTCCATTCTGGGTTCGAACAGAACCGAAGGCACTTCCAAAGAAGCCCTTGCAATCCGGATATTCACTAATCATGACCGGACTTCCCATCACAAAGGGTGATAAAATCTCTATATCGGAGATCAGCCGATGCAGAAACATCTGACGGTAATCCTTCCGTTTTCGAAAATACACGGTCTTCAACACTGGTCTTCAAATGCTATCCATTATGACATATCACTATTCGGAATGAGATTTATGACCCAAAGCTCCTCTCCCGGCAAAACCAAATAACGAGCGCTTATTTTTAAAATAAGTGTAGCATTAAAATTCAAGCAAATCACAACAAATACCCATTTAAAGGTAAATACTGATAGTCGGTTATTTAACTATCAATTGTATGCACAACATCACCAGATTCCAAATAATTTCCAAAATTTTTCATTTTCCAAAAATATCTTTACAAGATATATTTTCCACACTTCAAAATAAATCAATGTTTATTTTCAAACAAATTTCCCTTTCCTTTATAAATTCCATGTGAATTTAAATTTCCAAATAACCATTGATATACGATTTTCAAATCGACTTCAAACATTCACTTTCAATTTATCTTTAAAAGATATAATCTCAAAACATTTCACTTCATATTGGAAAACATTTCCATGCTTATTTAATGTAACGACCCGATATTTTCAACCATTCGCATCCATTATAAGTGTATAGGTAGACACTCATGCCGGAATTGAATTGCTCAAAATACCGCGTTGTAATTAAAAATTTTGCAAATCTCAGAATATACTGTAAATAAAAATCACAGATCACAGACACAGAGTAATAATAATGCAGCGGAAGTAAAAAGAGATAGTAGTTCATGAAGCTACTATATAAAAATATCAGAGTTACATAAAATACAACAGAGGAAATAAAGTACAAAAAAAGTCACACTTCATAGATTTCAACAAATACAAGAGCTGAAAGGAACAACAAATTTCAAAAGATAAACTTGACAAGTAGATAATCTCCAGCGATTCCAATCTCCAGAAAGTGGAAATCCAAATCTGTGAATAACTCAGGCTGACCCGAGCGTAAATAAAAATACAAACACTCGAGTCAGGACATACATACTTATACAATGTAAACCAACTCAAGTGAACTGTAGTAAAGGTACAAGTAACTTAGAAGATGCTTGGGACCACCCATCCTCTAAGGATCCGTTAAACTATTTACTATGTAGTATATTGCGCTATATACAGTAGTGTCTAATCAGTAAAGTATAATCATATAGAAAATAGCGTTAAGGGGATGGTGAACCTTAACGCGGTCGGATCTTTAAAACCAAAATCGTAGTGGGCTCGATATAAGGATATGACACGGAACGCGAGGCAATGCCAGGGTGGATACACCGTTTGCACTCCCGGACCGGTGGTGACGGCAAGCCAGCAGCTTCCGCCCACCTCGAACAATACCCACGAATCAATAGTGGCGCCACCGAATCGAATCACAACAGTAATAGAATGGTTTCCGATGGAGCATGCTCGATGAAAGGGTGCGACCCTTTGTGTAGCCCGATATATCTCTTGTTTTAGTCATATATGCCAACTCACGGGAGTTGGGTCCACGTAATATACGTCGAGAACGTCGCCACCATCCTACTTCATTCTGGAATCTCCACCGCGTACACAGTTGTTAAAGTGGTTTTCGGTATTGGCCGGCTATAAGACAATATCCGATCCCGGTCTCTTTAACAACCAATCGTTATTATAACCCGTAGTTATAACCTTTTAAAACAATATTTATACTTCAAAATAAAATATTATTTCAACCCAAATCTTTATCAAAATAAAGATTAAATCATTCCAAAATATCATATCTTTCGGATCTTCTTTTCAAATCATTTTAATATCAAAATATCATATCTTTCAAAACTCCATTTTCAAACCATTTTAATATATCAAAATATCATATGTTTTCAAAACTACATTTCAATCATTTAATATATCAAAATATCATATCTTTTTGAAACCACATTCATTTCAAATCATTATTCATTTTATTCAGTTTAAAATATCATTTCAATCCATATTTCAAAACAGTATATATTCCAAAAATCATTTTTAATCATTAAAATGAAGTTATTATGTTTAATAATTAAATAATTAAATTTTCAAAATTTTCGACTTCCAAAGTTCATTTATTCACTTAAGTTTATCAAAGCAGTGAAAATTCACTTTTCGTGGCATTTAGAAAACGCTACGGAAAAATACATTCAAAACAGTTCAATTTAACAAAAGACAACATTTTAAAATGTTGTAATAGGGTTTACTTAAATTTCGAATAAACTTAGTTAAATTCAACAATTTATAGCAATTACAAAAATTGCTATAATAGCTTTTAATTCAATTTAGCTTTTTAGTTCATTATCATCAACTACAGCATTTTCAAATGCTGTAATATCATTTACATTGTAATTAATAGCATTTTAAAAATACAGTCAATTAACTTCAAATATTCAATATAATTTCTCAACCAATTATATTTTTATTTAAAACATTTTTAACTTATAAAATCATACATTTTCACATTTATAACATCATTTAATTTTTCCTCAAGTTCATGATCTTATAAAGTTAAATTTCCATTCAAAAATCAAGATTTAATAATAATTCACTTATTAAATTGCAATGTTCAATTTTAAATCCATTACATTAAATTTCAACTTAACACTTAAGTTCAAATTCTCAAATATAACTTAATTTTATTTTTATTTACTTAACTAAAAGTTCACTCTTAAGTCAATTTCATAAATTTCCAATTTTAGTTATATTTCAAAATTTCAACTTAAAATATTCTTTCATTTCACATTTCAAATTTGTTAAAAATCATTAATATGATATAAAATCACTTTTAATTCATTTAAATTCAAATTATCATAATTTATCATAATTTCATATTCAATTTAATTTCCAATTATAATTAAATCAAATTTTCCAAAATAACTTACGTTCAAAATTTTCTAACTTTTCATTAATTCATTTCACTTACAATTGTTCATAAAATCAATAATACTTTACAAAATTTATTTTTAATAAATTTTAAATCAAAATATTATAATAATTACATTTCTAAAATATTTTAAACATTTTAGAAAAACATATTTTAACTACGGGCCTGTATATAATTTTCTACGCTATGTAAAGTGATACGGGTAATATATCATTTCAACCTGTAATTTACAAAGAAAAATCCGGGTTTTATCATTTCAAACCCGCAGTCCCAAGTAAAAGAAATAAATTTGAAAATCATTCAGGCCTATCATTTCAGCCCATAACGATTTTTCCCTATTCTAAAGTCCGTTCGGGTATGTATCATTTCAACCCATAGTGATTCTAGTCTACTGGGAACTTGCAATGATGATAAACAGATATGAATGAACAGTAACAACATATATATAATAACATATAATATGACATGAAATTTAACAGGTTTAACATCATATATAAATAATCACAGTCAATTATAACATCACATGAAATTCTACACATTCAATTGTTGTTGTTTCACAACTGCATAAGTATAAACGTCGTGTGAGTTTTACTCACCTTTAATGGCTGGAGATTTCAATATCAATGACACAACTGATTCCAGAAAGCACGATGACACAACAATAGGCTCAAGTGGGAAGTGATCCAAGCTTAGAACTTGTGTTACAACCCAAAACAAAATATCCAAACAAACACAAATTCAATAAAACTAGATATGAAAATAACTTTGAAATAAAAAGGAATAAAAAGAGATATGAATGCAATGACTTTTGCCTTGCTTTCTCTATTCTTTTGCACGACCTAGGGGTTTATTTAGGTCAGGTTTGACATGACTTTGGCTCAGGTTTGATCATAGGAATGCATGGCATAAAGGCTAGAACATGTGGAGGAAGTTACAACATAAGAATATCAAGAGACTAGGCAACATAGTGTAGTTTTGGTGCACCACAAGGCTCGTCTACGTGCATTGTTTGGCTCGGCTCTTGATGTTTCAGATTTGGACAGAGGTTGGAGGGGTGTGTGATGATCAGGTCAGAGGTGGTGGTTGCTGCTATGGTGGTGGTTAGGGTGGTGGTTGAAGTGGATGAGCAAGAAAAGGCCAAAAAAGCATAGATCTAGGCTTTTGGTTGCATTTGGAAGAGTTTGACCATCAAGGGTGTTCGGCCATGGTCATGGATGTAGGCTTAGATGGTGGTGATGGTCGGGAAGAGATTGAAGGGGGTGGTGGCCGTGGAGCAAGGGGGAAAGCCGCTCCAATCAGGGGAGAAAGCAAGGCAAATTTTCATAGAAATAGGAGAAAAAGTAGAAAGAAAAGAGGAATTTACCTAAATTTTTTCCTTCAAGATGGAGGCCATGATTTTTAGGATTTTGGAGCTTTGAAAATTCATGAATAACAGGAGGAAGTCGGCTGGAGAAAAAAAAATGAGGAATTGTTAGGGTTAATTGGTGAAAGGTTAGGTTAAAAGTAAAAGGGTGGACTATAAAGGCCCATAGGAACATAGAAAGTTTAAGGCCTTTCAAATTTCTCTTTTCTATTTTGTAAATACATAAAAAACCTGATAAAATAGATAAATAATCTCAGAAATAATATAAATAATAAAAATAAATAAATACATTTTAAATTATATAATTTATATAAAGAAAATATCAATATATGTGAAACTAGGCTAAATAAATTGAAACAACCCAAATAATCTTTGGAAAAATCTATTTTTAATCAAAATACATATAAAATCAATATTAATAAAGTATAAGCACAGAAAATAAAAGTGAATATATAAAATAAATAAATAAGTAAGGAGTGGCTAAAATAACTGATGAATTGATGACAAAAGAAACTGTAAAAGAAACGTGAAACGACATTACGTTTCTTAGCTTTTAAACCTTTCAAACTTCTTAAATTTGTTTACATAACTTGATATTCTGGAATTAATAATAATAAAATATAAGATTTCAAAAATTTATCAAAATATAATATATATATAATATTTATTAAATATATAAAATTAAATTAAAGAAAATAGCTAAAATAGTAAACTAGTCTAGAAAATTTGAAATTACATGAAATAAATTTTAGAAAATTCATATGAGCTTGTAATATATTTTTAAACATAAATAATAATATAAAATAAAATTACATTCACAAAACAAATAAAAAAATTTAAATATAATTTTAATGAAGAAAATAGCAGAAAATAAGAAAACAGCCTTAAAAAATAGGAAATAAATACAATAAATTTTTGAAAAATTCTATTATCATTTTAAAATATCCAAAAGTCAAAGTATACATAATATATCATAAATATACAAGTTGGAATAAGATATATCAAATAAAATGTCATTTATAAAATTTAAAATAAAGACTATTGCTGAATAACCCAATATACACACAATATTGAAAACAGTATAACTTTTGCAATTTAAATCCGTTTTCAACGAAACGAAAAGCAGTGTTCTTAAAATTTTATGTACTTTCATAATAAAAGATAAAATTTAAATTTTCAAACTTTTAAAAATTTAAATTAAAAGTCAAAGTTTGATTAATTTGACCAAAATTCACTTTTTGGAAAATATTCTTTTTAGTCATGCTTTGGAATGATAATTCATATCAAAACTAAAGTTTATATTTAAAGTAACAAAATTAATCATTCAAAATAAAAAAAAATATAAGTTTTTAAATCAAAATTTAATTAAAATAATTAAAATATACAAAAAAAATAAATCATAAAATACAGTGTTGTTACACTCTCCCCCACTCAAAACTTTTCATCCCCGAAAAGGAATGAGGTACGGGAAAACACAGGAAAAAAAATAGAGTGAAATAAGATTAGGACAAGATGACAAAGAGATTTAAATTATACCTGATAACTATTGTTACAGGTATGTTTAACAAGGTGGAGATGATCTTTCCAAGATTCTCCAAAATCAAGAACTCAAGCACGCAAAATAGATTCAAATGAGTACCAAAGATTATCAAAGATTATAGAAAGATGCCTATACCAGTCTATAGCAAGATAAGGATGATAAGGATAACCAAAAGATAGTTTGAAAAACAAAATAAGGAAATAAATTTGAAAGCATGGAAATTTCAACTTAAATAGAGAATAAATCTTTACACAAGTTAAATAAATCTTAACTATCCCAAATTTGATTATCTTATTATCCAATCATCTTAAATTAACAATTTTTAAAACCATGGGTTTGAAAAATAATCATTTATTACACTCACAATGTACTTAATAAATTTAATTCTTCTTTATTCCTAATTAAAATTAAATTTATTCCTCTCACTATATTTATCACTTATGTTAAACATACTTACACTTATTATAACTGCTTTCTTTCATTCTTAGTTGTTTTAACATCATTTTATTGTAAGTTATTCAATTACCCTTTATTATATTTACCTCTGTTAATCATTTTATAATTAAAATTTAAGTGTATAACATTTATTATAACCACTCAAATTTCATTTATAAAATCTTTTTATATTGTATATTATCCAATTACATTGTTAACTTCTGAAATTAAGGTAAGTTATATTTGAATGCAATTATATTATACAAATAAAACTGTCCAATTCAATTCTCTCAAGTTTTAATCATTTATCCAAATTTTTGATTCTCTTTTTATAATTGAAATTATGATTTAAAAAAAAATTTAAGAATTGTATTTCCGATTTCTCCAAACCATTTAGAGATAAGTAATAATATATATATAATATGTCAAATCAAATTTCGATCATATATCTATATATATTATAAATCAAGTCATATTTTAGAAATTCAAATCAATTAAATTCCCCCGAAACAAAACTGTAGCAAGACTACAGAACAGTCTCTTCACTTCGAAACTCGAAAATGAACGTCGATGATGTCGCGATCATCACCGAAGTTATTTCCCAGCGACAATGAGAAGAGCACTAATTTTAAACTTTAAAATTCTTTGGAAACAAATTTCTATTTGAAAATACTTTAAATAATATATCCCTTTTAAAACTTTTTAAACAAAAGGTTTGAAACCATTGGAAATCAAAATTCTCAAATTTCTTGTTCTAAATTCATTTCAGTTCCCAAATCAATTTATAAACAACTATTTATAAATTCATTTATAGAACAATAAATGATAAATTAAGTATTATCACTTCAAATAATCAATTTAAATCAGTTTATTAAGTTCCATAAATTTAATTATATATCAAAATTTTATTTCATTGACCAAATTTTAAAATAATATTGTGTCAATTTATTCCGTCAAAGTGTTTTAGAAATCCTATCGATAGCGTTGATCAGACGAATCGATCGAAAACCCAAATCAACATCAACAACCCAAACAACACAATATATAAAACAAAACATAGATATACAAGTACAATTCAAAATGTTTAGAAGAACGGATTGGAAACAAAAGACAAGATGATTAAGTAACAAAATAGGGAGGTGGATTAACTTAAATAAATCACGGGCAACCTTAACCGGGTCAACCTTGACTTAAAGAATAAGATCAATGTGGATTTTCTAGGGTAAATCTACATTCGATCTCGAGAGTTAGAGTTTGGAATAACAAAAGATATTAGCATCTAAACCAAGGATAGATATAAATCTCTGGTGAATCGATGCTAATTTATAAAGGAGTTTTCCCCCTTCTTTTTTTCAATTCAATTTGAAATTGGTGTGACTGCCGACTTACTAGAAAGATCATTCGAAGCGGAGTTATGAAATACTCCAGAGTCAAAAGAAGATGAATAGTGAAGGATAGGAATGGATTTTGGAATCGTAGGAAACGTTCCAAAATTCAAAAGAATTGAGTCAAAAAGGAAGAGATTCAAACTCGAATGTAAGTGGTTCTGTAAATACATACACTCCATATGCTGAGTTTTGCCTAGAGCTACCAAAGCTCTGATACCAACTGTAACGACCCAATATTTTCAACCATTCGCATCCATTATAAGTGTATAGGTAGACACTCATGCTGGAATTGAATTGCTCAAAATACCGCGTTGTAATTAAAAATTTGGCAAATCTCAGAATATACAGTAAATAAAAATCACAGATCACAGACACAGAGTAATAATAATGCAGCGGAAGTAAAAAGAGATAGTAGTTCATGAAGCTACTATATAAAAATATCAGAGTTACATAAAATACAACAGAGGAAATAAAGTACAAAAGAAGTCTCACTTCATAGATGTCAACTAATACAAGAGCTGAAAGGAACAACAGATTTCAAAAGATAAACTTGACAAGTAGATAATCTCCAGCGATTCCAATCTCCAGAAAGTGGAAATCCAAATCTGTGAATAACTCAGGCTGACCCGAGCGTAAATAAAAATACAAACACTGGAGTCGGGACATACATACTTATACAATGTAAACCAACTCAAGTGAACTGTAGTAAAGGTACAAGTAACATAGAAGATGCTTGGGACCACCCATCCTCTGAGGATCCGTTAAACTATTTACTATGTAGTATATTGCGCTATATACAGTAGTGTCTAATCAGTAAAGTATAATCATATAGAAAATAGCGTTAAGGGGATGGTGAACCTTAACGCGGTCGGATCTTTAAAACCAAAATCGTAGTGAGCTCGATATAAGGATATGACACGGCACGCGAGGCAATGCCAGGGTGGATACACCATTTGCACTCCCGAACCGGTGGTGACGGCAAGCCAGCAGCTTCCGCCCACCTCGAACAATACCCCCGAATCAAAAGTGGCGCCACCGAATCGAATCACAACAGTAATAGAATGGTTTCCGATGGAGCATGCTCGATGAAAGGGTGCGACCCTTTGTGTAGCCCGGTATAGCTCCTGTTTTAGTCATATATGCCAACTCATGGGAGTTGGGGCCACGTAATATACCTCGAGAACGTCGACACCATCCTACTTCATTCTGGAATCTCCACCGCGTACACAGTTGTTAAAGTGGTTTTCGGTATTGGCCGACTATAAGACAATATCTGATCCCGGTCTCTTTAACAACCAATCGTTATTATAACCCGTAGTTATAACCTTTTAAAACAATATTTATACTTCAAAATAAAATATTATTTCAACCCAAATATTTATCAAAATAAAGATTAAATCATTCCAAAATATCATATCTTTCGGATCTTCTTTTCAAATCATTTTAATATCAAAATATCATATCTTTCAAAACTCCATTTTCAAACCATTTTAATATATCAAAATATCATATGTTTTCAAAACCACATTTCAATCATTTAATATATCAAAATATCATTTCTTTTTGAAACCACATTCATTTCAAATCATTATTCATTTTATTCAATTTAAAATATCATTTCAATCCATATTTCAAAACAGTATATATTCCAAAAATCATTTTTAATCATTAAAATGAAGTTATTATGTTTAATAATTAAATTATTAAATTTCCAAAATTTTCGACTTACAAAGTTCATTTATTCACTTAAGTTTATCAAAGCAGTGAAAATTCACTTTTCGTGGCATTTAGAAAACGCTACGGAAAAATACATTCAAAACAGTTCAATTTAACAAAAGACAACATTTTAAAATGTTGTAATAGGGTTTACTTAAATTTCGAATAAACTTAGTTAAACTCAACAATTTATAGCACTTACAAAAATTGCTATAATAGCTTTTAATTCAATTTAGCTTTTTAGTTCATTATCATCAACTACAGCATTTTCAAATGCTGTAATATCATTTACATTGTAATTAATAGCATTTCAAAAATACAGTCAATTAACTTCAAATATTCAATATAATTTCTCAACCAATTGTATTTTTATTTAAAACATTTTTAACTTATAAAATCATACATTTTCACATTTATAACATCATTTAATTTTTCCTCAAGTTCATGATCTTATAAAGTTAAATTTCCATTCAAAAATCAAGATTTAATAATAATTCACTTATTAAATTGCAATGTTCAATTTTAAATCCATTACATTAAATTTCACCTTAAGACTTAAGTTCAAATTCTCAAATATAACTTAATTTTATTTTTATTTACTTAACTAAAAGTTCACTCTTAAGTCAATTTCATAAATTTCCAATTTTAGTTATATTTCAAAATTTCAACTTAAAATATTCTTTCATTTCACATTTCAAATTTGTTAAAAATCATTAATATGATATAAAATCACTTTTAATTCATTTAAATTCAAATTATCATAAATTTATCATAATTTCATATTCAATTTAATTTCCAATTATAATTAAATCAAATTTTCCAAAATAACTTACGTTCAAAATTTTCTAACTTTTCATTAATTCATTTCACTTACAATTGTTCAGAAAATCAATAATACTTTACAAAATTTATTTTTAATAAATTTTAAATCAAAATATTATAATAATTACATTTCTAAAATATTTTAAACATTTTAGAAAAACATATTTTAACTACGGGCCTGTATATAATTTTCTACGCTAGGTAAAGTGATACGGGTAATATATCATTTCAACCCGTAATTTACAAAGAAAAATCCGGGTTTTATCATTTCAAACCCGCAGTCACAAGTAAAAGAAATAAATTTGAAAATCATTCAGGCCTATCATTTCAGCCCATAACGATTTTTTCCTATTCTAAAGTCCGTTCGGGTATGTATCATTTCAACCCACAGTGATTCTAGCATACAGGGAACTTGCAATGGTGATAGACAGATATGAATGAACAGTAACAACATATATATAATAACAGATGATATGACATGAAATTTAACAGGTTTAACATCATATATAAATAATCACAGTCAATTATAACATCACATAAAATTCTACACATTCAATTGTTGTTGTTTCACAACTGCATAAGTATAAACGTCGTGTGAGTTTTACTCACCTTTTATGGCTGGAGATTTCAATACCAATGACACAACTGATTCCAGAAAGCACGATGACACAACAATAGGCTCAACTGGGAAGAGATCCAAGCTTAGAACTTGTGTTACAACCCAAAACAAAATATCCAAACAAACACAAATTCAATAAAACTAGATATGAAATAACTTTGAAAAAAAAAAGGAATAAAAAGAGATATGAATGCAATGACTTTTGCCTTGCTTTCTCTATTCTTTTGCACGACCTAGGGGTTTATTTAGGTCAGGTTTGACATGACTTTGGCTCAGGTTTGATCATAGGAATGCATGGCATAAAGGCTAGAACATGTGGAGGAAGTTACAACATAAGAATATCAAGAGACTAGGCAACATAGTGTAGTTTTGGTGCACCACAAGGCTCGTCTACATGCATTGTTTGGCTCGGATCTTGATGTTTCAGATCTGGATAGAGGTTGGAGGGGTGTGTGATGATCAGGTCAGAGGTGGTGGTTGCTGCTATGGTGGTAGTTAAGGTGGTGGTTGAAGTGGATGAGCAAGAAAAGGCCAAACAAGCATAGATCTAGGCTTTTGGTTGCATTTGGAAGTGTTTGACCATCAAGGGTGTTCGGCCATGGTCATGGCTGTAGGCTTTCATGGTGGTGATGGTCGGGAAGAGATGGAAGGGGGTGGTGGCCGTGGAGCAAGGGGGAAAGCCGCTCCAATCAGGGGAGAAAGCAAGGCAAATTTGCATAGAAATAGGAGAAAAGGTAGAAAGAAAAGAGGAATTTACCTAAATTTTTTCCTTCAAGATGGAGGCCATGATTTTTATGGTTTTGGAGCTTTGAAAGTTCGTGAATAACAGGAGGAAGTCAGCTGGAGAAGAAAAAATGAGGAATAGTTAGGGTTAATTGGTGAAAGGTTAGGTTAAAAGTAAAAGGGTGGACTATAAAGGCCCATAGGAAGATAGAAAGTTTAAGGCCTTTCAAATTTCTCTTTTCTATTTTACAAATACATAAAAAACCTGATAAAATAGATAAATAATCTCATAAATAATGTAAATAAGAAAAATAAATAAATACATTTTAAATTATATAATTTATATAAAGAAAATATCAATATATGTGAAACTAGGCTAAATAAATTAAAACAACCCAAATAATCTTTGGAAAAATCTATTTTTATTCAAAATACATATAAAATTAATATTAATAAAGTATAAGCACAGAAAATAAAAGTGAACGTATAAAATAAATAAATAAAGTAAGGAGTGGCTAAAATAACTGATGAATTGATGATAAAAGAAACTGTAAAAGAAACGTGAAAGGACATTACGTTTCTTAGCCTTTAAACCTTTCAAACTTCTTAAATTTGTTTACATAACTTGATATTATGGAATTAATAATAATAAATAATAATATTTCGAAAATTTATCAAAATATAAATATATATATAATATTTATTAAATATATAAATTTAAATTAAAGAAAATAGCTAAAATAGTAAACTAATCTAGAAAATTTGAAATTACATGAAATAAATTTTAGAAAATTCATATGAGCTTGTAATATATTTTTAAAATTAAATAATAATATAAAAGTACATTCACAAAACAAATAAAAAAAATTTTAAATATAATTTTAATGAAGAAAATAGCAGAACATAAGAAAACAGCCTTAAAAAATAGGAAATAAATACAGTAAATTTTTGAAAAATTCTATTATCATTTTAAAAATATCCAAAAGTCAAAGTATACATAATATATCATAAATATACAAGTTGGAATAAGATATATCAAATAAAATGTCATTTATAAAATTTAAAATAAAGACTATTGCTGAATAACCCAATATACACACAATATTGAAAACAGTATAACTTTTGCAATTTAAATCCGTTTTCAACGAAACGAAAAGCAGTGTTCTTAAAATTTTATGTACTTTCATAATAAAAGATAAAATTTAAATTTTCAAACTTTTAAAAATTTAAATTAAAAGTCAAAGTTTGATTAATTTGACCAAAATTCACTTTTTGGAAAATATTCTTTTTAGTCATGCTTTGGAATGATAATTCATATCAAAACTAAAGTTTATATTTAAAGTAACAAAATTAATCATTCAAAATAAAAAAATAAGTTTTTAAATCAAAATTTAATTAAAATAATTAAAATATACAAAAAAAATAAATCACAAAATACAGGGTTGTTACATTTAATAATAAGTAATTCATAACTCTATTTATTTTCAACACTTGGAAAATATCCGATATACTTAAATCACAAATAAGTATATATTTTATTCTTTAAGGAAAACATTCTCTTAAGCACATTCATCTGAGTCAAAACGAATGTTGCCTAAAACAACGTTACGACAATTCAAAATCACTAGTATAGGGATTCGAAATTTAGATAGATGTATAAATCCCAATACTATATAAAACATTTCCTTTCGAAAATCATTTACTATAACAATAGTGTTATAGTCCATCTTTTTCTTATTTCTCGAAAACGTCTATTTCAACAATGAATGTTGAAATCTATTGTTTCGATCCTTAACACATTTTAAAACAACTTCAAATCGTTTTAATCCTATTTAAAAGATCACTTCCTAAAACATTTCTTTAATATATTATTCACTGTCCAAAATCGTGAATATAAATCGTTTACCACATTCAATGTTTCTACACATTTTATTTTTAAAGGATTATCCACTGTCCAAAATCGTGGAAAATCTCCTTTAATAATCTAAAATAATTAACTTATCAAAATAAGTCGATTTCGGATTTATAAAACAATGTTTATAAATTCACATCTATATAATTTTATAAAAACTCAACTTATAAAATCCCTTAATTTACAAATTCTATTTAAATCTCATTTAAATGCCAAAATCCGATTTATAAGTTAATTACTTATAAATATTTTATTTTACAAAATCTATTCATTTTATAACTTCCCAATTTATAAATCTATAAATTTCGTTCACTTATGAAATCCATTTATACTTCATTTTAACACTTATAAATACTCGTTTTATAATTCCAATATTTTAGTTTATAAATATCAATTTTATAAATCTTTTATATAAACCGTTTATAAAAATTTCAAAAAACTCAATTTAAACTATTTTATAAAATTCATTAACTCCATATTTCAAAAATCAATTTTCAACTATATTTCTCAAAAATCATACTTTTTATAACATTAAAATTATAACGTTTATTTATTTAAAATGAACCAATTCCAAAATTTTGATAAAACGTATACTTTCAAAAAATCACTTTAAAATCCTTTTAAATCCAAAATCGTTACTTTAACATTTTTAAAACTCCAAAAATAGGCCCAATGCTGCAACAGCACCAAATAAATCAACCACGGCATCCAAACATCATATACCAATATGATAACAGAATATATCGCAAATATCTGTAAATAAATCAATACGGTTGAGGAATCCAGTTGGATCCCTCCAACCTGTTTCCATGCATCCACAGATGTTAGCACAATACCAATCCCGTTCCAATACGGAATATCGCAGTACATAGGTTTATATAAAATATTATCCGCTATTATGCGGCGCAATAGGGTCTCATCCGCTATATAATGCGGGAAAATCAACTCCAAGTACATATATAATACCAATTCCACTTCAAGGTGAAATATCGCGGTATATGTTTTTAATAAATAACATCCACTTAATATACGACATATAGGGTCTATTTCAAAGCAATAGATAATAATTTATCATTCAATCACACAATCAAGCAATTTTAAATCTAACTATTTAAAATTTTAAATCGAAACAGATTCGATTGAGTGAGAAGTTCTCACCCTGCTTTCAATAACGGTTGTAGTGTTTTATTTCGAATAAAATTGAACGCGCGTTTAATTTTACCCAAAATTTTCACTAGCTCCAATCAACTCCAATCCAGCTCCATCGCGTAGTGCTCGACAATACGATTCCAACGCAAGTCGTTTCGTCCAGAACGGACCTCGTATGAAAGAGTTATAACTTTTTAAATTTGTACACATTTATATATAATTTAAAATAAAAGTTTCTTTTTAATTTTTTTAAACCTCAATCCATCTCTGCCGTTTGTAACCTGTAGCCACATCAGGGCCATTCCCCCATCCTTCTTCCCCATCGCATTAATACATGTTCAACAACCCAACTCGGCCGCCAAGAAACCCTAATGACACGACCCAAAAAACTCGACTTCACAACGATCAATCACCGTCATCTCGAAGCCAACACTTGACTCCACCTTCAGCTACAACCCCTCGAAGCTCAGCCCTACCATCATCACAAAAATCATGCTTGAACGCGAGGCATTCACGGCCTCCTTTCTCCCTCCCTGTTGCAATTTGGATTATCATCACCGTATGGATTTGTAGCTCTCATCGAGCTCTAGAAGTTTGTAGTTGAAAGCTTTTGATGATAGTGAGTGGATTGAGAGATATTGAGGGAAGAAGAGGAGAAAATTTCGGCCATTGATAGTATAAGTGGTGGCTAGGGCTGAATGAATTAGGGTTTGATGCAAAAATGAAAATAAGGGGTCCTTTTATAGAAAAATCTCGCGACACTATTCACCCGAAATTTTTCCGAACTCCAAATGAAGCGTGCCTCCTGGAATTTATAATGTTTTACCCCCATTCTAAATGCAATGGAATATATATCGGGAACCAATTCGATCGAATTTGGAAGATAAGTTTTTGAATCGACTATTTAAATTCAAAATTCACTCGAATCGATTTCTACGCGTTTTAGCTTGCCTCGGACAAACCGTAAATCCAATTGACATGAAATTTGAAACCATACAATAATTTAACATTACGGATCCGATGAAACTGATTTCATTGAAATCCGAGACTGTTTGAAAAATGGCTATTTCTAACTCGTCAATTAAATATTAAAATATTCAATTTCTAAAAATTAACTTTTAATTCAATTTTAAAAGTTCCATAACATCATTCTAACTCCAATATGATTAAATACAACTTTCAAATCAATTTTTAATTACATTAGACCCGATTTCCAATTATTTCAGTAATCTCAAATATTAAATTGTCGATTTAATTATCCAATTAAATCTAGATATTCGAAATAAAATTTATTCGACTTACAAATTTTACTTGTTAATATTTAAAATCAATTAAATATATGAATTTCAAATGACAGAAATTCTAGGTCGTTACAGTGATGCACAATGTGCTATAGTTGTACCTCCTATAAAACAAGTATGGAGAAAGAAAAGTGGAAGTGGAATAGATAATAATACATTTATAGAACAGACTAGGTATTACAAGAATATGAACTCTATTAATGCAAAAGAGCTCATAAAGACAGTAATAGCTTCACTAAAAAACCATACATACATAAATACACAACACAATAACATTACCGATGGACCTAAAGGAATGGGGTGGAGGTGGTCTCCCATGGGATACTTAAGGAAAGAGCTGATAATGCAAAAGGACCAGGTTATGCCATCAAGGGATATCCAGATGGAGATAGCAGACCATAACCATTTAGTAGAGGTGCAGGAGCAGAACCTGGATCAATAGAAGAATTAAGAAAATTAAACATAGATATGCATAATACGGATGACGAGGAGGAAGAGATATTTAATGGTAAATCATACACTAAACTTAATCAAAACTATGAGGAGCAGTTTAAAGTAAAGATTCTAAAGGTAAGGCAACTAGTTTGCATGAGGAATTTCCTAGGAGGCTAAGGAGTTTACCTATCAAATCTAAATTCCCTTAATATGCTGGAATGTAAGAGTTCTAAAACAACGATACTCGAAAGTTAGACCTCTATATTCTTATGAGGTGTTACCTACCTTCTACCTTTGGTATAATAGAGAAAAAACTTAGTAATAATTTTTTTTATTGAATCAATTGGAGTTGACTGGGAATATATGCATGACAATAATTTAGGAGAAAGGAAAGATATTAGTTATGTGAATGAGATAATATGCAAGTCCAACTCAATGATAAATATGAGCAACAGATTACGGTTAAGGCTACAAATACATATGGCTTAATTATTTACCTTCCCCATATATAAGCTAGTAACTTAGAAAGTCAGAGAATAAGGCTTTGGGAGAAAATTAAAAAACTTGCTAATACCATAGTAGACTCTTGGATTGTGATGGGCAACTTTAATGTTGTGTTAAAGCTGATGAAAAGAAAAGGGACTTACATTGAAGGTTTCACAATTGATAGATTTTAATAATTGTGCGGTTGCCACGGGATTAGTGGAGCCTGTCCACACCGGCTTGAAATTTATATAGAGAAGTGGTGAATGTAAAAAATATCCTGCAAGCTTGATAGAGTGCTGGTATACATGAATTGTATTAATATGTTCGCATATATTAAAGTTAGTATTCTTCTAAATTCTATTGGAGATCATAGTCCACTCCGTAGAATTGTAAAAGAGAAAACCAACAAAGAGAAAGGAAAGCCGTTTAAGTATGCTAATGATTGGCAATTTTTTGAAGGTTATCATAATGTAGTTACTTTGGACAGTATTTGATTAGGTTGAAGGAAGTCATCTATATAAGTTAGTTCAGATTCTAAAAATTCAATAAAAGATTAAAGGAGTGGAATAAATGCAGACCCAAAGATTATGATAACATTAAAAAATTGGGGAAGCGGTGCGAAGAATTTTTAATCCTAATCGATTCTAGCCCACATAATGATGATGTCTGGAAACACTATTATGAGGTGTAGATAAATTAAAAGAAGCTATGAAAATCAAGGTAATTGAGTTAAAACAAAAGGCTAAAGAAAAGTGGCTTACCAAATTCATTTTTTTACACAAAAATGTCAGTGAGGAAGAATACTAAATATAAGTTACAAGCATTTGACCAGGATGGAACCGGAACTACCTCTTTTGGAAATATTGATGAGGAGGCCATTAAATACTTTACTGAATTGTACAATGTTCAGTGTGAAACAACCTTACCTCACATTCAAACTAGAACATTGATTAATGCTCGAGGCAGAAGGTTGTTGAGCAGAAGTGTGACATAAATTGAAGTTTGGAAAGCCTTGCAAACCATACACATTGACTCCAGCCCCAGGCCAAATGGATTAGGCTCTAGCTTCTTTAAAGCTCACTGGATTAACTTAAAAAGTAAGATTGTGTTAGCCATATAGGAATATTTTTAGACAGGTAAAATATTAAAAGAAACCAATCACACTTTTATCTATTTATTTCCAAAGACCGATAAACCTACCAGAATTGAAGATTACAGGCCAACAACATGTTGTAATGTGATATACAAAATCTTGAGTAAAGTTGTTGTAATGGAATGAAAAAAATCTTTACCAGGCATTATTACTGAATGCCAAAGTGCATTTATTAAAGGCAAAAGCAATTCGAAAACTCAATTATGGCACATGTATTAATCAGAAATTTCAATAAAAGAGGTGTGGATAAATTCTGCCTAAAAGTTAACCTCCATGAGGCATATGATAAGAAAGTAGAAACTTTATCCCTCACATACTTAGATGTATGGGGTTCCAAAATAACTTTGTTGAATTGGTTAGTGAATGTATTACCACTCCTACCTTCTCCATTCTAGTGAATGGGATCCCCAAAGGGTTTATTAGCAGAAATCGTAGGATAAAGTAAGGAGAACCCCTAACTTCTTACCTTTTTTGCAATTGCCATGGAATATTTTATCCTCTAAATGGAGTTGGCTAGCCACAACAAGCTAATCCTGACAAGACATAGTTTCCAACCTAGAATGAGCCATCTATTGTACACTAATGACCTGATCATTTGCATAAATTCAAGTGTGATGCAGCTAAAGCTATTATAGATATATTCCAAAGCTTAGAAGAGAAAGCGGGTCTCAAATTGAATGAACCAAAAACTAAATGCTACTTTAACAAATGTTGTAAGAACAAATATGAGGTGTTGAATATTTTAAAAGTTGCAGAGGGAGAGCTCCCTGTGAAATAGCTAGTCGTCCTTTTTTCCTCTGACAAGATAACAAATAGAGGGTATGCCAAATTGATAAAAAAAAATTAGAGATAAATTGTAGGTTTAGAGTTCTAGGCTACTATCATTTGATGGTAGAATAGAATTGGTTCATATTGTGGTTCGGGCCAAAGTTAATTTTTGGTTGCAAACATTTCAGCTTCTATATGCTTCGATAGAAAAGATTAAAAAGTCTTTGTTGATTTTATTTGAAAGGGAAGGCTTCGTAAAATCGAATATCAAGACCTATATAGACCTAAGGAAGAAGGGAATATAAGACTCAAAAGATTAAATGAAATGAAAGATGTTTTTGTTAGAACCGGGCAAGCCTACAGAGGAAGAAATGAGTGAATTTCAATTTTTTAAAAACCATTTTGGATCTTTTATTGGGTTTATGAGGTTTAATTTATTTATAAAATATCTAATTCTCTTTTAAATAAAATAAATATTTTATTTATATTTATAATATGGTTTTACATTATATAATTAACATTACAATATATATAAATGTGTATCTTATACCTACATACCCATATATATCGACACACACACATGTGGGTGCATGTGTCACATAGCAATCCGTGCAAGGTTTAACATATCCACGTATAAGTGCTGAGATTTACACCACATAGGACATTTTATCTCATCTGGTATACAAAATATCATCCAAATGTATACTTACATTCTTTAATTTATGTGTACAACATATTGCATATATATACACATTTATATTTTATTTTGAATAATTTTTATACGTGTGGGATTTATAATATATATATATATATATATATATATATATATATATATAATTATGTGTATGAAAACAATTAAAATATATTATAAAATTTTAATTTTTTTATTTGTTGTTAAAAACGAAAACAAAATTTTTTTTCTATAATATAATATATAGTTTAATAATAAATTATATATACATATGAAATGTATGCAAGATATAAATATAAATATATATACACTTACCTAACAATGCTCACAGCAAAACTATTCTTTAAAATTTTATTTAGTTAAATTTCTGATCAAAAATAAATAATAATAATATATATAAAAAACTTATTTTCCAAATTATAAACTTGTCTTTTAATTTTTATAAAGAAGTATGAATGATATTTTAGCATTTGAATATTTGAATATATATTTTATAGTTCAAAATCAATTTTAAATTTAAACTTCAATTTTGACACTTATATTAATATATATAAAATTTGCAGTCAAAAGTTTATCAAGTGTGAAATTAATTTTATAAAATTTAAATTATATTTTATATGATATATTTATTTAAGTGATTTGAATTAACTGATATTTATATAATATATATATATGTATATATTATATATATATTAAAAAAATTAAGCCAAAAAATAGTTTTAGTATACTACTATTTATATGTAATTTTTGAAACATATTTTATATAGTATAATGTTTAGTATTTAAAATAACCTTTCTTACTCTTAAAGATGACGCTTAATACATACTCGGTATTCGTATGCCAATCATTTAAGTGTCTGAAAGACGTGTCATTGGGGTAAAGAAAGATAAAGACATAACTGAATCTCATATTGTGACAAGAAATATATAATATATACAAGACCTTTACAAAAAGAAATCATCTTTATTTATACACAACATCAGAGTACACTAACATATTATCAACCTGGACAGTTATAACAGTCTGTCCTTACAATTGCTAATAAATACAGGCAAGGACCAAACAAAACAGAGCAGCGGAAGAATATAAAGTACACGAATATGTCTTGGAAAATCCAGCTTGTCTCCTGAAAGCTCCAAAGTTCCCAGCTAAATTTGGAAAATATGCTCGGGCTGACCCGAGCATTATAGGAAAACAATCCCGGGCCAGTCCGGTAAAACCATCATGAGAAACTCAAGTCACGAGGAATTTTATTTATTTAACTTGTAAAACCTTTTAAAATCAAAGGTATCTCATAATACCATGCTTCACATAAACATTGACGGGTTTTTACCTTATGATAACCAAAACATTTTCTATAGAAAATCCAGTGACATTATGATAATGTCTAGAATACATAAATATTAATTATAGCCGAAATTTTTATATTACTAAATTCCAGTATAATAGGTATACAACCAAGTCTACACGAAGCTTATTGGAGAATGGATTTCAACAATGGTAAGGTAAGGGACTACCTTCCATATAGTACACCTCTAGATAATATGTACCTGGGGTCAGACCCTGAACTTGGTCTAACCTTGCCAACACAGAATCGGCCTACCCCTGAACTTGGATAGTACCGAATATGTCATCACCCCAGTTGTTCCCAACCTTTATCGAGAGATCTCATGCATAACCAAATCCATAATATGATATTCTAGAAAGGTGATGACACACCCTAATGGGAGCAACCTACGTAGCCTTACCGCATCTACCCTATTTTAGCCATTTCTCAGGTTGTAAGGTTTGAGGCAACGCTTTTACCTTTCTTCTTAGTAGACCATCTTGGAATACTAATACTGCCCTCTAGGCAGCAATACAGTGCCAGCATTCGCTCATACAAGTTCGTTTTGGGTCTGAATGAAACCAAAGGCGCTACTTCCCCGACATCCATTTTGGAATCACCCTCAGAATTAGGGCAAGTAGCCCTTTCACTTCAAAAGCTTCATCTTCGATTCCATATTCTTCAAGATATCTTTAATTCGAAATACTTGAGTTGGATCAAAGTAGTTCTTAGATAATTTATACTTATCTGATCTCGGTCTCTTCGAAACAACATTCGATAGTTCCGGTAAACTCAACCCGATTCTTTTGGAAATAATCAGACAATACATAGGAATAGGGAACATCCCCTAACCGCTTAAGTGGATAGAACTCCCTATCATTTTCTTAGGAGAACAATACGAGATTTATATGCATAGTACAACATCATTGAAGATGACTGTGCATATAACTCATATGTTTCTCCTAGATATTTTCGAAGTTATAATTTGGTCCAGATTTGATAGTTGTTTATTTAACTATCAAATAAAAAAACAAGCATCAATTTAGAGAGTTAATTAACCACAGCAACCACTAATCCTCAAAAGAAATCTTTCGTTTATTCAAAACTCTTTTCAAAAGTGTTTATCAAAAACATTCATATACTTAGCTCACTGATATAAGTATATTCACAAAACATTTGTGAAAGATTTCTCATTTCCAAATCATATCAAAGGATCAAAAACTAAATTTATTTTTTTAGAGATAAAGATAACCTCAAATAATAGTCCTTGCGTGTTAAGTGCGGAAAGAATGTCCATACAACCAGGATTAAGAAGGTCAGTTAAAGAAAATCCAGTCACAAATTATTTTATAAATTTCCTTCTATAAATCCTCTTAATAAGTCTCTTTCATTTACGAATTTCCTTTATTTAAATTCCAAACCCATTCACAAAATTCTTTATAAACCACCAAGTTAAATTTACAAAACTCTTTTATAAATAGCAAGCCATTTATTATCTCTTTATAAATCTCAAAAATTATTTTTAACACTTTATAAATATCCAAAATCATTTATAAAACTTTCTTATAAATATTCCTTTTTAAAACAAAACTCCTTTAATAAATTCATTTAATAACGTCCTTTTGATAAACAAAACGATTATTTAAAATATCTTTACTAAAATCATTACTTAACTTGGAACCATTATTAAAAGTATGATTGACCTTAAAAAACATAAAGAACCTTAATGACCACAATGGTTCTCATTTAACTGAGTTTACTTTTCAAGTTATAATATGGGTATTTACATAACAACAGATATGTAAACAGAATCAACCATTACACAGGAAAATGTCTAAGTTATTATAGCAGACGGGGATTTATTCTGCTAAAAACATGTCCAAGTTATTGTAATAGCAGAATGAGTTTTTATTCTGCCTAATAGATGTCAACATAATCTCCTGGTGAACTACGGTAGAACGGTGATTTATTTTACCAAACAGATGTCAAATACAAGTTAACTAGTAAAATGGTGATTTATTCTTTTAAACAGATGTCATTAGGTTTCATATTAAATTGGGTTTATTTAAGAATAGTCGACAAAGAAATCTCACGGATTTAAAATATTCTTAAAAATTACTTTAAACCAAAATCAATCTTCAGAAATAATATGGTTTAAAACTTTTATTTCATAATTAAATAACATTCAAACTCTTTATTTAAAATAATTAATCCTTTTTTTAATAGTTAAATCATAATCAATTATTAAATAAATAATTAAATAATAATTATCTTTTGTATAAATAATTAAATAATAATTATCTTTTACGTAAATAATTAAATAATAGTTAACCTTTAAATAAATAATTAAGCCATAATCACTCTTTACTTAATTATTGAGTAATTATTTAAACCTTCATTAATAATTAAAATTAATCTTAACTGAAACTTAATTAAATCTTAACTTAATTAGTAATTAATAAAACGGTTTATTTGATAAATAAATAACAATTAATCATTAATTAATAGTTAAATACTAATTAATATTTAAGTAATACATTAGGCAATAATTAACCTTTTATTTGTTACTAATTAATAGTAAACTTCCTTGATTAACACTTAAGTGTTAATTACCCTATTAATTTGATTAAGTACTAATTAGATTAATTAAACAAATTAATGAAATAATAAATAAATGAATAAACAAATAAATAAAAATTATTATTTATAATTACATAAGATATGTTTTGAAAAACCTTTTAAAAAATATTTAAGTTGAAAACGCTTTTAGATTTCAAAAATAGTTCGTTTCCACGAACTGCACTTATAGCGACTATCGCTATAAGAACAATGGTTTTCAAAACTTGAACCTTTATTTTGATTAGCTTCAAAATTCTTGTTTTTAAACTTTAACTAACTTTATAAACTTAGAAAAAATATTGAGAAAAACAAAGTAAAGTTTTTGTAACTAAATGAAAACATTTCTAAAAGTAAGTAAGAAAAACAAGTTTTTGAAAATCAAAGGATTTTGATGTCGCAACTAGGGTTCCAAATACTAACTTTTCATTTTACATATAACCTCATACTCAAGTGCTAGCCTTTATCATATACAATACAAACAAAATACATATACATGTCATAGTTTACATAACGAAGCAAAGAACATAACTTTCCATCCATACACACATTTCAACTTTAATCTCTAAGTCGAACCAAACGTCACATCAAACACATATGTAAATATTTTAGTCAACGTCAATATACGAATCATCAACAATGATTTCATTATCATAGTAATTATCATATTTAAAGTTAAAACTTTTAAATGAATTCATATACTCACACAAAAGCTACCAAACCACTTCGAACTTCCACTAGAACTTGTCTATGACCTAGCTCCATGCTATATGCTTTGAAAATGAAGATTTTGTTGCCTTATGGTAGATTTACCATCCGGCCAAGGTATGGTTAACATGGCCCAAAGTAGTGGAGCTCATCCTTGAAAGGTGGAGGGACTTCGAATCATCATTGAATTCCCAAAAATCAAACCCAAAAATGGGTCATCCTCTAACTGATTTTTGGACAAGTTACTCATGGAATTTGAAAAGCTATCCAAGGAAAAGTTCTTTAAAATTATTTTCTCTATAATTTCAAAAAATGAATCACTCAATTTAGATCTGTTTTGAAGGAGATATGGTGAAAGAAGAGGTATTTTCATATCTGAAAAAATGGATCTGAAAATGAGTTTGGAAGAAATGAGATTTGGACATGGCTAAGCTAAAAAATTGAAGAAGTGGTACACATGAAAGCATAGCCACTGAAATTTCTACGGTTTGAAAAAAATAAAACCATGATTCGATTAAGATATGAGAAAGATATGGTGGAAGGAAGAGAAGGCAAAATTGAAGAAATTAAAGGGGTATTTATAAGCAAGAAACAGAGTAAGCTACCTTAATGTATTTGGTCCTTTACCTTCACTCCTTTTCCCACACCACCATGCCACCTCACCTTCATGTACCTCAGCCCATAAGCTTGTCCTCCCTTCCCTTTGCATAGCATATATGCTTTAAATGCTTTATGTACTTTGTGTTTCCTTATGTTACTTAAAGAATCTTATGTTTTAAGTTTTGAAAAAATATGGTCATATGTCACATCATGCTTGTATACATACTTAAGTGTGTATATACACACACACACACACACTAATACATAATTATCCTACTTATTATAAATGTGTATATCCATATAAAAGTTTTTACAATGTTTTCGACAACATTTAGCTGATGAAAAATCGAAAATTCGAAAAACTAATTCTGGTCACATTTTCGATTTTACTTCGAACTATATATTTTTGTAAAATAATTTGAAAATTATTTCGTCATCATTTGCATTATTAAAAAGAGTTTTATTTTAATTATAAAAAATATTATTTGAATATTTTGAATTAATTAAATATTCCTAAATTAAAGCGGTGAAATTCTAGGTCATTACATTAATGTTATTTAAATAATGTATATTAAATTAAAAAATCAATTTTTTTATCTTAAGCCATGAATATCAAGGCATGTGTATGTCATAATTTTTTTATAATAAATATATAAGCATATAAACATATAACCACTCAAATATGACAATATATCGATATGATAGAATCGTCACCTAACTAACAAAACAATGTATGGTATATAAATGATATAAAATAAGTTTATAATCTTAGATCAAATATTTACCAATCATCAATGCCTAAGGACTATGCCTTGAAGCATTGAAATAAACTCCTGGGTTAAATTCCAATTTTGAAGGTGCTACCTTCCAGATTGTAGATCACTTATTATCGAATAATTTTTATTTTTATTTGATTTATGCTTGGAAATGGTGGAGAGGATGAATTTTACCTAGGTAAAGATGGTGGAGGCTTTAAAAGTTGGTAGTAGAATGAGAGTTATAATCGATTTGTGGAGGAGAGATTAGAGAGATAAGTTTGAATCCAAATCCACTTTTCTCTCTTACTCATTCTCTTCCTTTACCCTTTCAAAACACTAGCATATCTTACATGTCAAATTCGACACCTAAGTGGTCTACGTATGGCCAAACTCCCCTTGCTATATGGGCTATAAATCTAGTCTTAGCCCGTACAATATTCGTCTCATTTAAATCCAATTTAAACGCGTATCGATATTGTATATCGATTAATATATTTACAACTATTATAAACATATTTATTTATATTGTCTAACAAATAAAATAAAATTTTATAACTAATATTTCATAAACATCATGTCAATTTATAACTATTTGTTTGCATCAAAAATGGCACAAACACCTAATAGACATTAGAAAAGGAGAAAATTGAAGAAAAGTATATAAAAACAAGTAAAAATCAATGCACACAAGATTTATAGTGGTTCGACCGATCGATGCCTACGTCCACCTAGCGTTTCTAATGATTTTATTGCTTATGTTGTTGTTTCACAAGTACCGTTCTTATTGTTCGGTACCACTCGATAGCCGATTACAAGAAATATGTAAAATTTATTGGGAAGTAAAAAAGGATCCTCCAAAACGAGCCCTACCCCTCAATTTATAACTGTAGACCACTGGATTACGCTCTCCTATGATCTCCACCACTTCTCCCATGTTCCAAGATCAACAACCCACTAACAAACGTGACCACATGGATTGGTACTGACCCATAAGACTTGCTTATGGATTGGTTTGAACTCTTTGTAATGAAATGACTTATTTTTTGTTTTATGTTTCTCAACTAGTTTGTAGTACTTGGAGTTTGTTCCTTAGTCAAAGTGATGATCGGTAGTGGAATGAAGTTGCTAGTTTTGGGTATCAAGGAGATCGATGATAATAGCATGAGATCGATGGTTTGAAGCTTGAAGAGGGTTATTGGCATGATGATTGATAAGAATGGAAAGTTTGAAGTGAATTGGGCATAAGTCTATTAATCGGTACCAAACCATCACTTGGTGATTTTCGGTCATGGAATTTTTGAGGTAGCTTTCTCTTTTCCTTGTTATTCTAGTTGTACTTGGTTTTTGGGCCTCGCGGTCATCTCTCCAGGCTTCCTGCCTTGATAACTTTCAAGTTTGATTTGTAAAGTTCATCCAAATACTGCCTGGTCAAAAGGCAAAATAATACTATTATAAGTTAATTAAATCATATGGTCAAAGAAGTATTCAACGATTTGGTTGTGCCTCTTAAGATGTAAATTTGATCAGCAATTAATATCGAACTATTCGAATATTAACGTTCGCATGTCACTTAACATACGGTGCACTATTTTGATCAAATTTATTGCTTACTTAGTTTTGGTAAAGTTCAATTTTACTTTGTTAAGCATTACCCGATTGTGACCATTATTTACACCAATTCTCTTCATCAAAACTATATCACTTTGGACTTGTGGAATTTGGTAATGGTCAAAATTCCAATACCATCCATATTCAACTCTATACTCCAAACACGAAGTCCTTGGTTCAGTAATACCAATTATTATTAATTAGCTACTCTGGCTAGAGATTTTGACATTGAGTCGGCTGTAATACTAACCCCATATAACCGAGGGACATTTCCTCTCTTGAATAGTATTTCGGTCCTAATACTTCCACTCGACCCAACATAGTAACTGGATGGACGTCATGCCATGATTTGACTATTATCGTAGTGGACTTTCATATTGAAACATCAACAATCTTCCTAAGTCAAGAAAACTGTGTAAATTAGTCACATCGATATTTTTGTTTGACCTTAATTATATTAACCAACAAAAAACTATCGATCGACTCATTCCATAGTTTCCAATAACTATTAGCACGTAACCCCTTGGGCCATCAGCAGTCATGAGGATGTGTTTATTATATTGTGATACAATACTCATGATTACAAATATTTTTAATTACTATCACAAACACACCATTTATAGGTTTTCTATTAAATATATTTTAATTAACTATTAAAAATAATTTATGACACATTATGGCGAATATAACAGAAAGAAAAAACACCTTAACTAAGAATGATAATTAATTACAAAGTTAATTAATTTATAATAAATTATAGAATTGCCTTTAGGGCATTCCCCTAAATCTATCAATCTCACTTGCACTTGGGGTCAATTATGGAATCTCAGTCTCATCCCTTTAGTCGACTTCTTGAGAGCTGACCCAGCCATGCCATTAGTGAATGGATTGCTATGTTTTCCTTGGTATCTACCCTTTGTATCCCGACTCTTTCTTCTCAACGAATTCTCTCATGAGGTGGAACTTTCGAAGAATGTGCAGTGACTTCTTGTGTACTCTGGGTTCCTTTGCGTTTTGAGTTGGCACATTGTTATCACAGAACAATGCCATTGGATTCTCCATATCGAGAATCACTTCGAACTATTTAATGTAAACTATATGTTTCTAGTTCATACTTCTATCCATAACATAATATAACTAACAAAAAATGTAAAATTAATATGCAAATTAATATTAATAATATATTTAATAAATAAATAGAATAATATGACTAAATAGAATTCTATTATAATAATGTAATTGATCTAATAATGTAACAGAAATAAAATATTTTGCTAATTTCGATTGCATCCATATTGCCTCTTTAACTGCTTCATTCATGGCAATGTATTCGACCTCCATCGTCGAATCGGCTATCATCTCTTGTTTGGAACTTTTCCAACTGACGGGTCCACTATAAAGTGTAAAGACATAATTAAACACTAACTTACTATCATCTATATCACTTTAAAAGTTAGAGTCCATATACTCCTTCATACGGAGGTCTCCATTCCCGTAAACGAGGAATACGCCCCGAGTATTTCTTAAATACTTCAGTATACATTTTGCGTCCATCCAATGTTTTCTCCAGGATTAAACTGGTATCGGATTACGCTTCCTGATTCATATGCCACATCTAATTTAGTACATAGCATATCGTACATAACAGATCCTATAGCTGAAGCATAGGGTATCCTTTTCATATGCACTTTCTTCTTATTGGTATGAGAGTCGTCTATCTTAGAAAGGATGATTCCAGACTGTGTTGGAAGGTTTCCGCATTTGAAATTCTCCATACTAAACCATTTTAGTATTGTATCTACATGTAGGGATTGGGACAATCCCAACAGCCTCTTAGATATATCTCTATGGATCTTTATACCTAGTATATAGGTTGCTTCTCCCAAATCCGTTATGGAAAAGTTTTTGGAAAGCCAAGCTTTCACTGATTGCAATAATAAAATGTAATTGTCAATTAATGATAGACCATCGAATCATAGCACTAAGAATACAATAGTGTTGCCATATTCGTTTATATATACTCATGCTTCCTCTGTGATAAAAACCGAACTATTTAATTACCATATCAAAACACTTGTTCCAGCTTTTTGAAGCTTTTCTAAGTCCATAAATGGAATTTAACAACTTGCAATCCTTGCCTTCACTCTTACTGACTATAAACCCTTGGGCTGTGACATATAGACAGTTTCTTCTAAATCACCATTTAAAAAGGCCACCTTTACATCCATTTGCCATATTTCATAGTCATAGACTGCAGCAATGACTAGCATAATCCGAATGGACTTAAGCATGGCCATGGGCGAAAAGTTCTCATCATAATCAACACATTGAAATCGACGTATCCCTCCAGTTACGTCCGACAAAGTCCATACTTTGTATTTGTACATGTAATCCATTTCAGATTTCATTGCTCCAAGACAGAGTGTAGAAACTTTACCCAGCAGTGCTTGTTGGAAAAATAAAGGAGTGTCATCATCTAATAACCCTCCTTCTCGCCATCCATGAGAAAATCATAGTATCTCTCTAATGCACTAGATTCCCTACTAGACCTTCTAACATGTTGTTTTATTTGTACACAGGTGAACTTGGTTCTCCCATTGGTTCGTCTCAGCGTTAAGTTCTTGGATCACATCCAAGTCTACAACTTTGCTATTAATTTCCTTCAATAGAAATTCCTTCTCTATAAAGACAGTGTGTCGAGAAATAATAATCATTTGTTCCTCGGTATTGTAAAAAATATATCCCATTGAGTTTTGGGGTATCCAATAAATTTACATTATACCGATCTTGCCTATATTTTACTTAGACCAGTGTTCTTAACGTTCTTCGGACAACCCCACACCACCAAATACTTGAATTGGGGTTTCTTAACATACCATATCTCATATGGCATTTTAGGCGCAGACTTAGTGGGCAATAAGTTCAACATATGCACCACGTTTCTAGCCATATCCCAATAGGATAGAGGTAACTCAACCTTACTCATCATGGAATGAACCATATCTAATTGGGTTCAATTCCTTCGCTTCGATACACCATTGTGTTGCATAATATAAGATGACGTAATCTGGAAATTAGTCACTACTTGAGCCACATAAGATTTTTGAGATAGGGCTGGGGAGAGGCGAGTGCGGCCTACGTCTAGCTTTAGTCCTGTCCCAGTATAAAGATTGGCGGTAGGCAAGTCAAGTTGGTAAGCCCAAAGTTTGTAAGGCAGTTCAGTGCAAGTGGCTCATAGATGAAACCTTCCTTCGGTCTTTTAGTTGCTCCTTCGGGCACCTTGGATGTCTCGACCGCATAGCAGACACTTGGTTAGATAATCTCATGATCTTTTAGTACTGTTGGAATTCTTGTTCAACATACTCACCTCCTCGGTTTGATCAAAGAATCTTAATCTTACGGTGCATTTGGTTTTTTACTACATTTTTGTATTCAACTAATTTCTCATACACATCGGATATGTTCTTCGTAAGATATACATATCCAAGTCAATGAAGGTAATAAAGTAAGAGCTATAATGTTTGGTGATTATAGGCATCGGGATACATACTTCACAATGTATTAACCCAATGATTTCACCGACACTTTCAGTACTCCCACTCTAGGGTAGTTGGTCATTTTACCTTTTAGACACGAGTCACATGTTCAAATGATTCAATATCAAGTGACGAGAGAAAACTGTGGTTTTCAGTTTGTGTATTCATTTCTCACTAATATGATTTAGCCTACTATGCCAAAGATAACTATCCTTTATATTGTTAGAAGAATTATTCACAGAACATACATAATTAATATTCATCTTATAAATGCCAATTTCAAGAACAACCATCACGGACTTTATTTCCATACAAACTAATGTTGATAACATTATCTGCACAATGATACACACACGCGCACACACACACACACACAGATATATATATATATATATATATATATATATACATATATATAACCAGTCTCAAACAACCTAGAAATAGAAATAATCCCACAAATAAAGTATTTTACAAAATAGCACTTGTTTAATATTGAAACTTCTCCACTAGACAAACATAAATGATAATCCCCTACCATTGTTGCATCTGTGATGGATCCATCAACAATTTAGAGCTTACTCTCTCCTTTTACCACATAGTGCCAGTTCCTAAGTCCTTGTAACAAATTACATCTATAAGTTCCAAACAGAGTATCTAAGAGCCAAGAAATTTCATTGATTATAAAATAATTTTGAATCATAAATATATCTTATAGACCTGCATAACCATTCCGATTTCTTTCTTTAACAATATTTAAGTAATCGGTACAGTTCCTTTTTTGTGACTTTCTTGTGGCAGTGGTGACATTCACCCTTATCATCGATCTTCTTACTTTTCTTATACTTCTTACCTTCTCTTTCTTGCATCTTCAAACCTTTCAAAGATGATGCACCACCCTTTACAATAAGCATAACCCCTTGATCCTTAAATGTAGACTAGACCGGCCTTAATATATCGAGGAGCTCCACGAGATTCACTTGTAATTAGTTTGTATTATTATTCACAATGAATGGTTCATACCTAGTGTAAGAGAACTGAGGAACAAATCAACTTGGTAATTCATTGCTTATCTGTATATCCAATTGAGAAAGCCTATCAATATAGTCCTTCATCAACAATACGTAATTGTCCACCTTCTGTTCTTTAGTAATTTTGGTATCGAACAACTTCTCCACAAGCCACTCCTTGAAGAACGTGATTGTTCACCAAAAGGGCATTGAGACTATCAAATATCTCATGGACGGACATGTTTTCACACCGCCTTTGCAGTGGCTTGTCTAAAGTAGACAACATGAAAACTTAGGCGATCTCAAAGTCTGAAACCCATTTCTCATAAGCAAGTCAATGTTCTGGGTCCGCATCATTATCAAGTTTTTCTTTAGGTTCGCATGTAATAGCCAACCAAAGATGCTCGCAAGTTAACACTATCTAATCAGTATAGTTAGGTCCGGTAAGCTTATTATTTTCAGAAAATAGTTTTGGAGTTGACATTTTTCAAGTTTTAATTGTTAGATTATTAGGATAATATCGCAGTATATGTTCTTATACTTTTATTAAGGTTAAAATTTATGTTTCATTTTACTAATAATCTCCCACTAGTATTTTTATGTTTTTTCAAACCCTAAGTCAAAACAAAGAAATCCTTCAACTTCACTAGTTGGTATTAAGACTTGTTCATCTCGGAATTCCGATCTTAAGTTTTCTCAACAAGTCATAGCTCCGTTGATGATGGATAACTCCTCAATAGTTGTATTATATACAACTCCTAATGCTTGGTATCTTTTCCTAGTTTCACTGCAACCTTGAATTTTCTCAACAAATCAATAAAAAAAATATTCACTCGTACAAACCATATCGTGGCGGCCTATATATAGTATATGTACCTTGGGTTTACTCAACAAATACATATGTTATCTTACCTTGTTTGTTCAATATATTAATAATATTACACATAACATCCCTAGCTTTAGCTCAACAACTAAGAAGTATGCAAGTAACTTATATATATATATATATATATATATATATATATATATATGGTAAAGGACAACATTAGACCGAAGATTCATAATGTTCAGTATATAATATTGAGTGATATCAATTTATACGTAATAATGTATTTCTTATAAAATACCCTTGTGATTCAAGTGTTGGACAAATCGGATACCATGATATTAATGTATTATTTACTCCTTTAGTCTTTTTAAGTTTTCCTTTTGTTCTACCATTAATTTATACATTCATATTATAATTTTATTATTATATAAATTTTACGTTTTAAATGATCTTTTATTAATTAAATCTTATTTAATTTAATTTAATTAATTATTATATAATTAATTATATTTTATTCTAATATAACATTTATATCGAATTTTTATTATTATAGTATAACACATATATCATATATATCCGTATTTTAGTTAATTAATTAACCCTTAATTTATATATTTAATTAAATTTTTTTAATTAAATTATATTAGTTTCGAAATTCATTATATATACATGCATGCATGCTTATGTTATTTTAACATTTTAAAACAACATAACATACATTACACTATATAACACAAGTATATATTTATTAATTAATTAGCTTATTTAATTAATATATTTTATTAGCCTCATTATTAAAGTTTTAAATTTCAAAATTAATTTGTATTAATTTTCAAATATTTTGAGAAAATTTCATTATATTATAACATTATAATATGTGTATATTTTATTTTAAATTTAAATTTTATATTTAAAATATTATACTTTTAATTTCAAACAATTTTGAAAATTAGCCGAAGGTCCAATTCAAATTAGGTATTTTCTATTAGGGGCGACTTTTGGGCTCACATAATTCTTCAGGCTAGGTCGGTAGCCAAGTAGGGCAGAGTACTTGATTAACTAAATCTACTCCTATAACACTACCTTTCTAGACACCTTACCATCTAGGCTGTAAGCTTAATTAGTTGGAACTAGGCCAATCCACAATGGAAAAAATGTGTGAATTTCAATTTTTCTACCATTTTGGATCTTCATCAGGCCTATGAGGTCTAATTATTTAGAACTTTTCTAAGTTTCTTTTAAATAATATCATTATTTTATTTATATTTATAATATGGTTTTATGTAATTAATACAAATACATATAAATATACGTGTATCATGTATATATGTGTGTGTTGGGGGAGGGGGGTTCATGTATCATATAGCAACCATACAAGGTTTAACATGTCTACATATAAGTGTTGGAATTTGCACCGCAATGGATGTTAGCTCATCTAGTATATAAATATATCATCCACATGTGTAACGATCGGTGTTTTTGACTCTCGAAAATCGACGCTAATACATCCTTGATTTTCACGTGCTGCAAGTCCAACTGCCGGAAAGCCCGATTGTTAAGGAAAAAAGAAAATAAAGATAGTACAGAATCTCACCCGAACTGTAACGATCCAGAATTTTGGATATTTGAAATCATAATATTAAATTGATTTTTAATTATTTGTACCAAAATTGGGCATACCACTCTTCGGAAGTATTTTAAGAGATAAAAAGAAGAATAGAAATATAGAACGACGATTATCTAACAAACACTTCAAAAACAAATATGAAAACACGCAGAAACACTACAATTTAGATTGGTTTGGCGTATGGAATACGTCCACTATGAAGTTGATGATTTTATTGATATTCACTTGCCGATTACAACCGATTACAAAGTATTACAACGGATTATAGTTTTGAAATTTGAGTGTAACAGCAGCTATGGATTGCAAAGTTGAATTCGATAGAGTCTGGACGTCAGAGAACCAAAAAGATCCTTCTTCTGTAGGCCCTGGGGCTCTATTATGGGCGTAGGAGGCAAATATCTCACTCAGATCTCGAAAGACTTCTTCTGGCACATGGGTGGGCCCACGCCATCGATCTTATGAAGTTTTTGCTCGATCCGTGATTGATACAAATGAATTTTGTATCGATCAGGATTTGACCCAATCGGGTCGAAACTTGGCATGAACCTTCCTTAGGTCGTACGTAAGCTCATATGAAAATTTCATAGCATTGGACTTGTGGATTGAGTTATGATCGATGCAAGATTGTGTTTTCTTCAGGCTGTCACGTTTGAATTGATGCCTTTGTATCGCTCTATTCCAATCGATCTAGTCACATGTTAGCAAGTTGACGTGGCGCTCACTCTTCGGATCGATCCACTTTTTAAGCCGAACGACCGAGTCTTCACTGTGTATGCGGCTTATTCATATCGATCATTATGCTTTGTTCGTATCGACAGGTTTTGCTCCATTTGTATCGATTGATTTTGCTCTGTTCGTATCGATCACTTCTTCTTTGCATCAATTGTGTATGCTCTACTTCGCATCGGTGGGAGGTGTGTATTTCGTACCGATCGGTGGTCAATCGATACGAAGTGTGTCTAAGATATAACGATGCAAAACAGACTTCCATGTCATTTGTCGATGGATATGAAGTAGACTCTATTTGATCGATACGAATCGAAGATGGAATGATCGACGCGAAGAGGTACGAAAAGGATGGATACAAATTAGGTGGACTTAGATCGATGCGAAGTGGACTCACTTGCTGCCGATCGATTCGAAACTATGTGTAATCGATGGATTCGAGATAGATCGATACGACGAAGGAGTTCCTCTGATTTCTTGATGGGTACGAAGTTGTGATTACGTAATGGATACGAACTATCAATGCCATATGGATTCGAACAAGGCCCTTCGGCTGATGGATACGAAGTAGCGCGCTCCGATGGATACAAATTGATGGATGTGAAATGAGGGATTCGATTGTGTTGATTTCCTTGACTTGAATCGAGTCATATCTTGAGCATACGATCTCGGATTGACTTGAAATTTGGAACGTTGGCTTTTATAGCTTTGCTTTTCATGTCTTGTCAATTGTAGCTCGATTCGGACTCGAACAGAATTCGTCGACATCCATAGCGAACCCGTACTTACTTGACATTCAGGATGAGTGATCCTTGGTTTTCATTCAATTCCTTGATATCTCGGCCTATGAAATTTTCTAGGAGCTTACGTACGACCTAAGGAAGGTTCATGCCAAGTTTCAACTCGATTGAGTCAAATCCTGATCGATATGAAATTCGTTTATATCGATCACGGATTGAGTCGAAACTTCATGGGATCGATCACGTGGGCTCACCCACATGCCAGAAGAAGTCTTTTGAGATCTGAGCAAGATATTTGCCTCCTACGCCTATAAATAGAGTCCTAAGGCCTACAAAAGAAGGAACTTTTTGGCTCTCTGACGTCCAGACTCTGTCGAATTGAACTTTGTACTCCATAGCTGCTGTTGTACTCGAATTTCATAACTATAATCCATTGTAATCCTTTGTAATTGGTTGTAATCGACATGTGAATATCAATAAAATCATCAACTTCATAGTGGACGTAGGCCATACGCCGAACCACTCTAAATTGCTATGTTTCTGCGTGTTTTCATATTTGTTTTTGAAGTGTTTGTTAGATAATCCTCGTTTTACATTTCTATTCTTCATTTTTATCTCTTCAAATACTTATGAAGAGTGTTGTTCCCTATTTTGGTACAAATGCTTTGGTGCTTTCACTGAGATAACATAGTTTTTCCCCTGCTTTTTGGATCTACTATCGATACCGGATTGCACAAATCCAAGAGGAAGATCCAGATCTCAAGTTCAGAATCCTTCCAACCTATTTAGATTTGCATCAGATCTAGGAAAGGACTTCATTATTCACCATGGTTAGAACAAGGACCGCTTCTACAACTCCAGATCAAGAAGGATGGGATATACAGAATCCTGCGCAATTGTCTCCATCCAACCAGAATGCTGCCAGATAATTAGATCCATCAGGCCCAATTATCAGACAAGAATTTCAAATGCTACTTCAAGATTTGACCTAGATTCGGCAACAATTGACTGAACAGCTGCGAGCCAACACAGAGTTGACCAACCAGCTGAAACCGCCAAAGGCGTAGGAGATTCAGGGGGGATCATGCCTCTTACTCATCCACCGAGAGTTCAGCCTCATCTGACCACCATAACAGATCTACACGCCCATGGCTAGATGTAAGCTACACCCAAGCCAGTAGACATCAACCTACTCTGAACGTTGGACAACTGAGAGTTGGCCCATCGACCAGCTTCCAGACTGGACCCTCCTCCTGGGGAGGTATTGTTCCTCACTACACCACAGACAACCGCACTACCACTGTCGCTGTTGAACCAGGGGTTGATGCCCGGAATCAACCAGATCTGAACCATCATCAGTGTCGACGTACTCCTAAACCATACTTCCCCGAAAACTTAGAACCAAGGAGGCAAGACATGGACCGTCGATAGCATCCGGTCCAGCCTCGCATTGTGGAACCCGACCACACCTTGGCTCAACATGCACAGAATGTACAAATACCAGACATCCCCACAATGATTCGTCAGATTTCGAGAGAGTCAAGGCCTCACAAATGACGACTGGGGAATCTCCCGATGTCATACTCCCTTTACAGATGAGACACTTTATGTTGAACCCCCTCGACGATTTAGAATGTCGACTTTACCAGTTTACAAAGGAAGTTCTGATCCAAACCAGCACATTCTGAAGTACGAGTGGCTGATAATCCTCCGAGAGCTGATGATGCAGTTAAATGTCGTAGTTTTCCCATTTCTTTGGAGGGCGTTGCTAATATGTGGTTCACACAATTGCCACCTCGATCCATTTCTTGCTTCGACCAATTGGCCAATAAGTTTGTAGAATAATTTCGCATGCACGTTGTTAAGGCCTAAAGATGTTAATACTCTATACAGTGTCACTCATGCTCCTATAGAAACGCTCAGACGTTAATTGGAGAGGTTTCATGCTACGTGTGCAGAGATAAGCAATCCCAATGACAACTCTATCTTGATGGCATTGACTAAGGGGATTGATCCTGATTCCGAGTTCGAAAACTCGTTGGCTGGGAAGCCTCCCACGTCGTTGGACCGTTTCTACTCCAAGGCAGCCCAATTCTTAAGAAGAGAGGATGCGAAATAGTCTAGAAAGAAAGATGATGCGGGACCCAGTGTGGAGGGGATTCAAAGTAATGTTGCAGTCAAGAAGTCTGGGGAGAGTTCCATTCAGTTGAACATTCAAAACAAGAAAAATCGACAGAGAGATAATTGAAAAAAAAAACGAGATCGAAACTGTGGTTCGCGACGTAGAGCTCCAATGTTTGATAATTACACTCCACTGAATACGTCACTGAGATTGTATATCTATAAACCTGCAATACTATGTAGTACAGAAAGCCTGCTCCGAAGCCATCGTCGAAGAGACAAATCCAAACAGGGAAACTTTGTAGATTTCATGAAAGCTACGGCCATAATACAAATGAGTGTCGTCATTTACAATATCTCATTGAAAAACTGACACATGAACGGAAGTTGGATCAGTTTGTGCAGGCGCCGCAACTAGGAGGTGTGGGCCCATCAACTCAGAATCGTGTACCAAACCAGGAAAGACAGGAGAAACCCGCTCATACCGACGGGAGGTTGGTGATAAATACAATAAGCGATGGTCCTCATCTAGCAGACCAAAGCTGGAGGGAAATGGAGTCGTATGCCAGCTCTATCAGGCATGCGGACTTCGAGTGTTGTAGTAATTGTGATGATGGGGCTCCGGCCAAGCAACAAAAGATAATGACCGATGTCATCGTGTTCCAAAACAGAGAAGCTGATAAGGCCGAAGCCCCAACTATCGATCCACTTGTCATATCTGCTCATATAGGTCCTGCTTGGATGAAGAGAATCTTTGTTGACAGTGGAAGATCTATGAATATTTTATTTAAGCTAGCTTTTGATCTGATGAAGATGGAAGCCAAATATTTGAAATCCTGTTAGTTTCGGATCAAGGCTTCAATGGGAGTGTTATTATACCCACTGGAGTGGTGGAACTACCAGTGGAGTTGGGAGTTGGAGAACGCCGGAGAGTCTGGAAACTATAGTTTTTTGTTTTATATATAGACTTTCCTTACAATGATTTCTTGGGCCGACCGGCCCTTGCTGAATTCAGGGCAGCCATTGCTCCATGATGCTTGACTCTAAAGTTCCCTATCGATCGTGGGGTTGGAGTCGATCAAGGAGATCAAGCTGCTGGGCGAGCTTGTTATGTTGCTGAGTTGCGTAGAGCGCAGTGAAAGGAGAAAAGGAAGGGGGTAGAGGAATCTCTCTGCGTCCGTTTTGCTGATAATTAATAATTGGTGCCTGGGCCCAAGCCTGGGCACCCCAGCCAATTCTAGAGGGATCTTGACCTGAGAGGCACTGAAAGTAAAGATGAAACTAAAGACAGTCGCCTCCCTGACCGAACTGACAATCGATGCCCCGATCGACGATGATAACGATTCAAAGATGATAAAGATTGGATATCAGTTAAGCCAACAAATGCAGCAGGAATTGGTTTAATTTTTCCGAGAAAACCTCGACGTGTTCGCTTGGACGCATTCTGACATGTGTGGGATATTGCCGTACACCGCGAGCCTTACCCTGAATATTGACCCGCGGTGTATCCTGGTCATGAAGAAAAGGCGTGGTATGGAACCCGAGAGATTTACCGCCCTTAAAGAAGAGGTCGATAAGTTGAAATTGAATGGGTTTATCCAAGATGCCTTATACCTAGAGTGGGTATTCAATCCCGTACTTATCTGAAAGCCGAATGGGAAATGGAGGACGTGTGTTGATTATTCTGACTTGAACAAAGCTTGCCCAAAAGACAGTTTTCCACTTCCTCGAATTGATCAACTCATAGATTCAACGGCTAGGCACGAGTTATTATCTTTTATGGATGCTTATTTCGGTTACAACCGGATACCCATGCACTTACTCAATCAAGAACATACCAGCTTCTGACCGATCTAGGACTCTACCGTTACAAAGTCATGCCTTTTGGGCTCAAGAATGCCAAGGTAACATACCAACAACTAGTCAATCAAATATTTGCCAACCAGATCAGAAAGACAATGGAAGTATATGTGGATGACATGCTGGTAAATTCGCGATTCTCCACTGATCATATTAAAAACTTGGAATCAATGTTCAGCATCTTTCGAGAATACAAGATGAAGCTCAATCCACTGAAATGTCAATTTGGAGTCGCATCCGGAAAATTTCTTGGGTTCATCATCAACGCTCAAGGAATCGAAGCAAATCCTAAAAAAATCTGGGCGATCAGAAACCTTGAAACTCCAAGGACCATAAAGCAAGCCTAGAGCCTTAACGGAAAGATAGCGGCATTGAGTAGGTTCATTTCAAAGTCCACCGACAAATGTATTCCCTTCTTCGATCTGATCCGAAAAGGAAGACAAAACTTTGAATGGACTACGGAATGTGAAGGCACATTCTGAGCACTTATTCAACATCTCTCCACACCGCCGATTTTTTCAAAGCCAATCGATCATGAGAAATTATACCTTCACTTTGCTGTATCAGAAAACGCAATCAGTGCTGCCTTAGTTCGGAAGGAAGACCGAGTGCAAAAACCGGTCTACTACATTAGTAAACGACTAATCGAAGCCGAGAGAAATTATCCAAAGCTGGAGAAGTTGGCTTATTATCTCTTTATTGCCACTAGGAAGCTCCATCCATATTACCAAGCTCATCCTATCACTGTTTACACCGATCAGCCGTTACGACAGGTCCTTATGCGGCCTGAGACGTCTGGTAGGTTACTCAAGTGTAACATTAAACTGAGCCAGTTTGATATCACTTACACTCCGAGGAGAGCAACTTAAGGACAAGTCCTAGCGGATTTCATAGCCGAATTTACCGTCCCAGAGGACTTGCCCGAAACCAGTGAATCTCCCGAATATATCTGGAAGCTGCACAGTGAAGGTGCATCAAATGACTGGTGCTTGAGTGCTGGAGTAGTACTTGAAACCCCCGAAGGTAGATCCATATGCCATGCCTTGAAATTCGATTTTCGTGCGACCAATAATGAAGCTGAATATGAAGCCTTGCTTGCTAGATTGAAACTCGCCCGAGATTTGAGAATTATTACTGTGGAAATTTATTGCGATTCGCAATTAGTCATATGCCAAGTTCGGGGTGAATATCAGGCCAAAGATCGAAGACTGGCTACTCTAGCTCGAGTCCATGAAATACTTAATTAGTTTGATGACTATGCCATCTTCTACATGCCATGTGAGCGCAATCAAAAGGCTAATTCATTGGCGAAGTTAGCAAGCATGGGCGAAGCACGGCAAATGGGACACGTTCCTATAGAGACATTATCTTCTCCAAGCATTCATCAGATGGAGACAGATGGTGTATTTGAGATCATTCCTAATAAGGAGTCATGGATGACTCTGTTCCATAATTACCTCGAGCATGGGACGCTACCTGAGCACAGAAGTGAAAAGAGATAGATCCTCTGTAAAGCTTTGTGGTTCACCATTTAGATTGGAGTCATGTATAGAAGAGGATATTTCATTCCTCTCCTCTGATGTATCGCCCACGATGAAATTAAATGTGTGTTACATGATGTACACGAAGGAGAATGTGGCGATCACACCGGGAAGCAAGCTCTCGCTAAGAAAGTACTCTGATACGGGTATTATTGGCCAACTGTAAACCGTGATGCAGTAGACTACGCCAGGAAATGTGATAAATATCAAAAGCATGCTCGAATTCCTAGAGCCCGACCTACTTAGATAACCCAAATGGTCAGTCCATGGCCTTTTGCAGTATGGGGCATTGATTCATTGGCTCTCTACCTTTGGCTAAAGGTGGTGCGAAGTACGCTATCATCGCAGTTGATTACTTTACCAAGTGGGCGGAAGCTGAACCTCTTACTACAATCACGATGAAGAAGGGGATTAACTTTGTATTTCGCAACATTATCTGCCGATTTGGGCTCCCTCATATCATCATCACTAATAATGAAACCCAGTTCGACAGTGCTGAATTCATGGATTTCTACCAACGATTCCACATCCATAAGAAATTCTCTGCAGTTGCATACCCTCAAGCGAACGACCAGGTTGAAGATGTTAATAAGGTTATCAAGTCTATTCAAAAGAAGTGATTGGAAAAGGCCGGGGCCAAGTGGGTTGATGAACTTCCTATGGCTTTATGGGTTTACCGGACAACCCACAAGTCCACGACCGGACACACTCTATTTTCTCTACCCTATGGTATGGAAACCATTATTCCAGTCGAGATGGAAGTACCTTCTCATCATGTGACTAATTATGATCCATAGATAAATGACATATTACTTGCTGAATCATTGGATTTGTTGGATAAGAAGCGTGAAGAGGCTGATTTGAGGGCAGCCGCATGTCGAAGTCGAGTCGCCCAATTATACGATGCCAAGGTCAAACCGCGAACCTTTAAACTCGACGATCTCATCCTCAAGAGAATTTATCCAGTTCCTTCGCACATGAAACCAATTTGGGAAGGACCGTATGTGATTGCACGAAAACTTAGGGATGGAACATTTAAGTTATCGACCATTAACGGTCTTACTTTGCTGAGAGCCTGGAACGGCGAGAGTCTCTACCGCTACTACACATGACAGGCTTTATCCATTTTAGTCTATTTTCCATTTGCAATTTGATTCTGCATTTCAAATTTTGAATTTGTAATAAGGCAACTGACTTTTTCTTATTTTCTCATTTCAACAATAAAATGCCATCTCTTCGAGCCAGAGCTTTGATTTATTGAATGTGACATACAACCATCATGACACACGAAGAGCTAAGTTCCATCATACGGTGGAATTTACTCAAATAGGGAGTGATTGTGATATGATCGGCCACTCGCTAAGTGAATCCCAAGCTCGGGGGCAAGTCACTACACTAAAGCCAAAAAAGGATTGATATACGATAATCGTTTAACTAACTCCAAACTACCAGAGTGCGAGTTGGAGTATAAACTCATAAGTGCGGTTCCGAAGTGGTTGGACTCATCCAGCTAACGACTTTGACCGTATCCTGACCAAGTTCGAGGAGGATAGATCCGTCCATCTAACAACCTCACTTGTTAACTCGAGGTGGATGTGAATCGACTGTCCACGATCCTGATAAATCCATTATTCCCGGAGTGCGAATGAAATTCAAACGCCTAAACAGGCGTGACTAACCGTCTATCGTCCAACTCTAAATTCCCAGAGTGTGAATTGGAATATAAACATCAACTCCAAATTCTCGGAGTGCAAGTTGGAGTATAAACATCAACCAAATCCAAGTTCTTGGAGTGCGAACTGGAGTACAAATATCGGCTATCCTCGGATTTCTAGAGTGCGAACTAGGGGGTCGACCGCGAATAACTCTGAGTCCCCAAAGTGTGGTCGGAATATAAACATAACTCGGGTGTCATTGACCTCTCACAAAATAACTTAAGTCCCTAGAGTGTGGACACATGCTTAAAAATTAAACAAGCATGATTGACCGTTCGAAGTTCAAATACAAATCCCCGGAGAGCAGATGTGATCGTAGTTAAGTGAGCGAGTAAGATTCAACCACTTAACTCACACCACTGTTAGCATCGATTCAACGATGTTAAGATCCGCAAAATAAAGATGAGATGCAATTGCTGACCAATCTTTACAACTCATCCCCAAAACTAAGGGAAGGGCTTGAGTTCAACCATCGACTGAAGCAGTGCAACGTCAAAGTTCAACTTAATCCCCGGTCATGACTCATGTCTGTAATTTTCGAGCTTGACAGATAAAACAAACTCGACTCAAAGGTTGAAACTCTACAAGTGCACTGGACTAGAATTCAAACACTGGAATAGTTAAGCATAAAAGACAGTAATAGAGTTAAAGTCAAAAACAAAATTTCATTTCAACTAATTGTGAAAGAAGTTCATGTACAAGTTTTTCCAAAATTGCTTCTAGTAGGGGACGAAACTGCATCTATACACGGCCTACAAAAGGAAAGCAAAACAAATTTCTATCTACCAAAAATTGTGCCGAAGAGACCTATTTACTCCTTTTTCTTTTTTGGCTTCCTCTTCGGCGTGGACCCACCGAAGCCGCCCGTACTTTTCCTCTTTGAGCATTTACTTTTCGGCGGCCGATCTCCATGTAGGGACATGATTTCAACATCTTCCTCCGAACTCGAGTGTATGGAGATGCTTCCAGAAGATGAAGTCGGAGGAACTGGATCAACTACAGAAGGTGGAATAGACATGCTGGTGTCGGTAACTGTGCCGCTGGGCGATATCATTCTCAACGAAGCCGGACCAGGCGCGACCATTCCACCTCCAGAACCGCCACCATGATTCGATGCCTCTATTTCAGCACTGATTTTGTCCAATATTTCCTCTTTACGAATCAATTGAGCATTGCTGTGGGCATCGGTGGTCTGCATTGAAAAGCCGGTGGCAGGCGCAAGTCAACTTATGAAAAATGGTGGGTCCGTAAAGGGGTCACTGTGGCGACTGAGGAGTTCATCCATTATCTGCTCGTCAAAAGAAAGTGCGCCCCCTACGTCCCCTCAATCGATGCAGTTGTCATTGTGATATTGCCTCAGTAATGATGGCCTCCTGCGCTTGATGTGATTCTTGAGTTGTAGGAGGTGCAGTCAATGTAACTCCAGTCACCGGACAAAGAAGAAGAAAAACTATTAGTAAGCGCTTCAAATAAAGCCTTTACTTTGGACATGTGTGAAGAATGTTCAGAATATCTTCCTCAGTTAGGCAAGCGGATGGCTGAGCGGCTTCAGAAGTATGCCCTTTTGCAGGAGATAGCTGCGGCTGTTTCAGATCATAAGCAGGGACAGACTCGGGTTCAACCGTTGGTGCAGGTTCAAGTTGAGGTGGAGCAGGAATCTCAAGACTTGTAGCGTGATGCTCAACACCTGAACCTTCCCCAATCTCCGAGTGTTGGGTACCAAGCTTCTCCCTTTCATGTGAAATCATCGACTCGTGGAGAATTTTCCTTTCATCTTCGGTCAGCAAATGATTCTTGAGCTCAGAACTCGTCGATTGATTCACCCAGATGCACCGCCTTCTCCTCCTCGACCAATCGGCCCCAGGCGCTATAAAGATGTGTCGAATAGTTTTCGAGCCAGGCCAAATTTCTATGTTTCGACACGTTAGCATTGTAGGTAACGAGAAGATCTACTATATCAGCCTTCAGTCTGGACTCCGCCATCCGAACCTTCTCCACAACCTTAGACTCCACCACACGGACTTTCTCCACCGCCGCATCCCGTTCAGCTCGGAGCACTACGACCTGCTCAGATGCCTCCTGGTCTGCGTTGGTCGCATCATCCCTATCCTTGACAATTTTGGAGAATTTGGCCTTAAGCTCATTGAGTTCTTTAAGGGCCGCATCTCGTTCGGCAGTAACTATGGTGTTCCGATGGCCCATCTCTTCTACTAAGGCATAGTGTGCCAGCCTCATCCTCTCTATGGCCATGTTAGCCTCATCGGCTTTTTGAATGGCCTCCATCTCTGACTTTCGGAAGGATTCAGCTTCATCATTAAGCACCTGAATGATGCGATCTTTCTGGGCGAGCTCGGTCTCTAACTTTTCAATGGTGGTCGCGCGCTCAAAGGCCAGTTTCGATGCTTTCTTCGCGGCTTTTCCCCATTCCTTGTATTGAGTGTAAATGTCATGGATGTAATCGTGCATTGTATTCTCAGCCTCCGTTGCAATTCTCTTTAAGTGCGGGGGGAAAATATAGCCATCAAAGCAGATATCTAGGAAATCCTTCTTCAATTGGGCGAGTCTAATCACTTCTTCACTTGTAGGCTCAATAGGGACTTGCTCTGCAATTATGGGAGCCATTGATTCGGTTCTATGATGGTGTCATTCAGGCCTAGGGACTTGAGAAGACGGGTTTTGGCGGGGAGGCTCTGCCACTTGTTTTCCGTAGTTTGAGGGGTACGTATGGATTCTAGGAGGTGGAGAACGAGATCGTGATCGGTGTTTGTACTCCCTGTCTTTGTCATGTTGCTCCTGACTAGAGTATCCATGATCATAGACCATATCTGCCCCTCTCCTACACGACTCGTAATATGTGGAAGATCGGCGAGCTTTTTGAAGACTCCCTAACATCGAGCCTCGACCGGACATTGTATCTGCAAAGTAAAAGAAGAACAGAGTTAATAATCTTCCGAAGTAAGCATCTTATGGTGGGGAATTGTATAGTGCCGTGAAGTGTATATGTATGTGCAACCCCCTGGCCAACCAGAGATGTAGGCCATGCTTATGGGCAGTGATTCGCTTAAATCAATGCATACTGAAGCTCATCTAACCCAGAGTCATCCTGGAGTGACACATATCCGGGATTGGGATATCGATGTGCCCTTCGAAGTGGTTTTCGACCTGCTAAGGAGGAGCCTTTGAAATTTTAATCCCAGGGACACGCAAAGACACGACCATAGATTTTCGTCTCCTAAATTTAAAGCCTTTGAAAGCAGTTGCCTTGCCTTTTCTCCTACTTTTGGAACCTTGAAAGGCATCAGAAGGCCCGACCACATGTTCATCATCGGTGGTCGTTCTTTCTGTATCGACCTTCTTGGTTACAACAATTTCGAGCGTCTTATGTTTCACTCGTTTCTTCGAGACAACCATTAGCATTCCTTCAAGCCTTATGCTTTGGCTACGCTCGATCAAGCCCACGATTCTCAAGTTTCTATCTGTCAGAACTGAGTCAATATCCCTCTCCTCACTCAGAATTTCTTGAAGAATCTAAACTATCTCTTTGAAATGAGGGCCCTCGGGTCGTGGAATCACATCTATGAAGGAAAAAGAGATATAAGTTTGGCAATAGTTATGATCATCTTATTAGCTACTTGAGAAGACTGCAGTACTTACATATAAATAACCATCGACTGGCAAATCCTGGGGGCATCGAACATAAAACCATTCCATTTTGAAGTAACTTAACCTGGTCCAGGACCCCATTACTACTTGACAATTTCTGACCGCTTCTAGGAATGTAAAAGAAGGGATGTCTCCTCGGCTCTTGATGTTGAATAAATATCTAATCTCGATCGGTGTCGGGGGTCTAAAGAGACGCTCCATAAATATGATTAATAAGCTATTCAATAGAGCATATTTGTTGGGGTGTAGTTGAGATGGAGCGATTTCAATAAAAGATAACGCTTCCCTTATGTATTAATTGAATGGTGGAAGTGTTCCAGCTGCGCACACATGGCGATTGAATGCCGTAAACCCTTCCGATGGAGAGTGCGGTATATCATTCGGTCCCGGTAATAGCACATCGTCTAGTGACAGGTCGTGCTTTAAAAACATTCGTCCCAACATGTCTTCAAAAACGTTGGATGGTATAGAGTCTGGCGGATTACCAATAAACGAGGCGCCAGGTAGCTCATCCAGAGCTGGATCTATGACTTCGGCCGCGATGGCCGGTATCTAGATTGTTGGGAGGAGTGAACTTTGAACTTCCTGCTGTTGTGAGCTTGAAGGTTCCATAACTAACTAGCTTATGAGAAATCGTCATTAGATGATAATAAGCCCATGCATACCCCAGTGTGAAGTGTGTGAATGCGTTGTGTACTGCAGTGTTGCAGATTAAGAAAATATGCAAACGACATGATTTCGAAATTCCATTGGGGTGACTGTCATCTCTAACCTCCACAACCGAGCCATCCAGATTTTAGAGATCGATTCAAGTTAAAGTTCATGAAAATTATGGCAAGTTACAGTTCCATCGACGAGCTTCGAAGGGAAGTCAAATATGCAGTGAAATGATCAAAGTTCAGTTATGCAGGGTTGAAGCTCACCAGTGTTAAGTGTCCAATTATTCAAGAGTGTTCGTATCCATCTCGGCCAAGACATGAATCGGTCACCAGAGGTCTAATTCTTTTCGATCACCCTAGTTGCAATTCATATCGATCATAGCATTCAAATTTCGTATCAATTGCCAGGATGGAAATTTGTATCGATCAGATTGAGTCAAAACACTTCGTATCGATCACCACTAGGTACCTCGCATCGATCACCAGTTAAGGCTTCGTATCGATCAGGGTCAATACGAAATCCTATCACTCAGATTAATGCGAAGCTACTTCTCTTCATCCATTATCTTCAGATCGACATGAATCTTTGTGTTCCCAGATCGATACCAGTTTCTACATTCTCAGACTTATGCGAACAATTGCAACATGCTACAATGTTCATCTCACTTCCATCGGCAGGCATTCTTCCCTATACAAACTGAGGCCATTTCCTCCTTCCCCAACCTTACCCCTACCCAACTCCAGCATCGACGCTAACATCAGAATCGCTATGGCTATGGATGATTTGGCATTGAAACCCGAAGTCTCATCATTATGAAGCGATTTGGGTTAATCATTTACCTAATTTAAAGATCCGGGTTAAGAAGTTAATGGGTTGTCTGAATTGAGGACGAAGATAGTTTTATTTTTCTTCAACTCGAAGCGATATGAAGACAAGGTAGAAGAATGAACAAGTAAAAATGTCTCTAGGTACAAAATCGTATATTTATATGGAAGCAAAACCAAAGGAAAAAAGACGATTCAACTCTCGGTCATTTTAGCCTGTTCGAACTAGTCACTCATTGTATCGATACAAATTTGTTGTTCACATCCAACAGCTCATGCTTTATCGATACAAAGTTTGCAACATCGGTTTTTCTTAACTCTTGGATTCCATTGATGCAAACTGTCCTATTCGTATCCCTCGTAAGTCCCTCGATACGAAGTTTGCAACGAAGATTTTTCCGAAGCATTAAGTTCCACCGATGCGAAGTCACAACTTCGTATCCATTACCATGGAGTCCACCGAAACTCGAATCTATCGGTACGAATATTTACTTCGTATCCATCGATGTGACTTCCATCGATATAAAACAATCTTTCAACCCTTTACATCGATCTAGGAGAGGATCGATTCGAGGAAACATTCTAAAACAACCATTAAACGTTGTTGCAACTCGAATTTCACATCAGTTCAGGAGAGGATCTATACGGAATTCGATGCGAGAAACTGACAACAACTTGTAAATGCGCCAACGTTAGCAGAACTCAGGTTAACATATATGCATGTATGTCAAACTAATTTTCAAAATTCACAGGTCGAATTCTCACCAGATGATGATGACAACTACAAGTAACTAATCGCTATCATACAACAATCAGTTACAACGGTACAAGGTACACATTTGGCAGTCAATAGTTTATATTACTAAAAAATCAGTCAGAAGTTACAATTTTCAATGAAAAGACGATAATCATTCAGCAAGTCGGACAGAACTAATCAGGATGAAAGATGTGACTATTCAAAGCACATCATGTTATCATATGACATACTTTAGGGGGCAAATGTTATTCCGCCGTTTGGCGAGGCCGAGATATCAAGGAATTGACTGAAAACCAAGGATCACTCATCTCGAATGTTGAGTAAGTACAGGTTTGCTATGGATGTCGATGAATTTTTTTCGAGTCTTAATCAAGTTACAATTGATAGGACATGACAAGCCAAGTTATGAAAGCCAACTTTCTAAATTTCAAGTCAATCCGATATCGTGCACTCAAGATATGATCAATTCAAGTCAAGGAAATCAACACAGTCGCATCCGTCATTTCGCATCCGTCATTTCGCATCCATCGGAGCACGCCACTTCATATCCATCAGCTGAAGGGCCTTTTCCGAATCCATCTGGCATCGATAGTTCGTATGCATCACGTAATCACAACTTCGTACCCATCAAGCAATCAGAGGAACTTCTTTGTCGTATCGATCTGTCTCGAATCCATCAATTACACGTAATTTCGAATCAATCGGCAACAAGTGAGTCCACTTCGCATCGATCCAAGTCCACCTGTTTTGTATCCATCCTTTTCATACCACTTCGCGTGGATCTTTCCATCTCCAATTCGTATCGATCAAATAGAGTCTACTTTGTATCCATCGGCAAATGACATGGAAGTCTGTTTTCGCATCATTATATCTTAGACGCACTTTGTATCGATCGACCACAGATCGATATGAAATGCACACCTCCCACCAATGTGAAGTAAGCATACACAATTGATGCAGAGAAGAAATGATCGATATGAACAGAGCGAAATCAATCGATACGAACGGATCAAAACCCGTCGATACGAACAAAGCATAACGATGGATACAAACGAGGCACATACACAGTGAAGACTCGATCATTCGGCATAACAAGTGGATCGATCCGAAGAGTGAGCACCACATCAACTTGCTAACACGTGCTTGGATCGATTTGAATAGAGTGATACGAAGGCATCGATTCGAACGCGACAGCCTGAAGAAAAGCAATCTTGCATCGATCATAACTCGCAATCCATAAGTCCAAATGCTATGAAATTTTCACAGGAGCTTACGTACGACCTAAGCAAGGTTCATGCCAAGTTTCGACTCGATTGGTTCAAATCCTGATCGATACAAAATTTGTTTGTATCGATCATAGATCGAGCCGAAACTTCATGGGATCGATCGCGTAGGCCCACCACGTGCCAGAAGAAGTCTTCCAAGATCTGAGCAAGATATTTGCCTCCTACGCCTATAAATAGAGCCCCAAGGCCTACAGAAGAAGGATCTTTTTGGCTCTCTGACATATAGACTCTGTCAAATTCAACTTCGCACTCCATGGTTGCTGTTGTACTCGAATTTCAGAACTATAATCCGCTGTAATCCTATATAATCAGTTGTAGTCGGCAAGTGAATATCAATAAAGTCATCAACTTCATAGTGGACGTAGGCCATACACCGAACCACTCTAAATTGCTATGATTCTGCGTGTTTTCATATTTGTTTTTGAAGTGTTTGTCAGGTAATCCTCCTTTTACATTTCTATTCTTCATTTTTATCTCTTCAAATACTTCCAAAGAGTGTTGTGCCCAATTTTGGTACAAACATTAATATTTGAAAGTTAATATTTAACTTAAATTTCAAATATAACTAATTTTGTGATAATTTAACTATTGAATTTAATAATGGAAAATTGGTTAAAATAGTAAATCTAGAGTTTTAAGCTTAATAAAAATAATTTAAAGGCTCATAAAATTTATATTAATAATAATGAAGATAATAAAACTTTTCAAACGGAATTTAAAAGTGATTTGCTTAGTTTTAAAAATATATTATTTAAATTGACATTTAAAAATAGCCTTTCGAGGCACAGTCTCGAATTCGAGGAAACCAGTTCCATTGGATCCATAATAGTGTATTATTAACGGATTTCAAATTTCGTAACATTTGGAGTTATCGTTTGATCGTGTGGCATATAAACGCACTGCAATTCATATCGAAAATTCAATATAATAATTGGGTCTAAAAAGTTATCTTCTCCATTCGATCGAATTAGGACTAGAAACCTTTTTCATTCCGAACAGGGGTATAACATTATAAACACCTAGCGGTACGCCTTGATAGGAGGTCAAGATTTTGAGCTATGAATTTGAGATGATTTAAATTTAAATTTAAATAAACACACATATTTATTTGATTTGACAAATATTTTCACATCATCACTTTTCCCCCTCACCTCAAAACACCGTATACCCATCCATGCATGTAAAGCATCTTCTCACTTTTTAAAACGGGATGGCCGAACATTCATTACAGTAAGCAAGAAAAGAAAAAAATAACAAACGCGCCCTCCCTTCTACTTTCAAAATCGATTTTCGATTCGAGTTCAAAATCACGTTCGTTCGTTCTTCCTCCTCTCCTTTAATGGAACGAACATGCAGAGAAAAAAATAATCTCTAAAGGGCGTAAGAATTCGAATGCCTGAAATTGGCGTGGCCGCGATTCAGCTTGGTTTCGATTGCGGCAAGGTAGGGGATCGTGTAGGGTTTTCCGTTCTGGATCGACCTCGATTTCAAGGCAAGAGGAGGGCGTGACTTATTGTTTCAACATGAGGAAAGGGCTTCGTGTTGTTCTTGGTGGCGCTCGAACTAGCGTGGTTATTGGGGGGGAAGCTTCGCTGAAGCATGGTGGTGATATGGGTGAGGGAGGCAGCGCAGCAGGAACAGAGGGTTGGTGGCGGTGTGGGCGAGTGTGTGATGTAGTCGGGTTCACGAGGTTGGGAAGTGGCAGCTATGGAAAGTGACGTGCACGCATGGTAGAAAGGATGAAGCAAGTCAGTCTTCTGTATCATGGTCGTCTGGAACGTGTTTTGGGAAGAAGGTACTGTAATTTTTTTAATTTAAAATTTATAAAAGTGCATTGAGCGAGTAATTATTTTAGACTTAGGATTGTTTTAAAAAAAATTATTTAGCTTTAATTAAATTCAATTAAAGTGTAATTAGTTAAGTATAAAACTTGATATACATATATGTGTGTGTGTATATATATTAATTCATAAAATCATTCGTACAAGGTCCAAAAACAGCCGTTTGGATTCGTATCTGCGGAATGTGCAATAGAGTCAAAAATTGGATCGATCGGCAAATTCAAAAAAAAAATCAAGCTGTGTTAATCTCACTCAACTTTGGATTTACCGCAATTAATTTTAAATAATTAAAATTAATTATTGATTGATTAATAGAATTGATAAATTTTTATAAGTTGGATGTAATATTATATATCATAGTATATATACACATTGGAGTGATTGATATTCCCACATATATATAGCGAATGAGACCCTATAAGCTCCGCATAATAGCGGATGGCCCTATGTGCTCCGTATAAGTATTATTTTGAAAATTTTTAAATAATGTTTCGGAGTGTAATGGTATACTCGCGTGGCGAAATCGGAGGCAATGAGTGCATGTAGTTAAGTTTTGGATTTCTTTGGGATAGAGACGTAACCATTGAGCTGTGAATCTGAGGTTTGATACCGCAACGTACTTTCCATATTATTTTCAAAAGGGTTCCAAATATTTTTGAAGAAAGGATAGCATGTGGATTTACTAAATTTGATAAGATAAGTGTATATATTCTGGATAAAGAGATTTAATTTATTAACATTAAATAAAAATAAGACTTGGTATATTTGGTGGAAAATGGAATATTGGTTGAATGATTGTTTATTTGATAGTTAAATAACCAACTATCAAATCAAGAACCAAAATACAACTTTGAGAATATCTTGGAGAAACACGTGAGTTATATGGTTTAGATACCGTTCGAGGTGTTATACTGTACGTACAAACTCGTTTCGTTCCTCTAGGACGTTGATAAGGAATCCATCCATAACGGTTTGGGGGTGATCTCTTATATTATTGTCATCTAATTATTTCCTAAAGAACCGAGGCTGAGTTTACCGAAAAATATCGGACGTTGTTTCGAAGAGATTCGTATCGGATAAGTTATCCGAAAACCACATTGATTCAATGAGTACGTATTCGATGTGGAAACAAGAGCATGGAGCCGAATATGGAGCAGTGGAGTGCATGGGCTAATCACTACTAATCTTGAGGATTTATTTCAAAATGGATGCAGTGGGAATAGTGCCTTCGGTTCCATTCGAACCCAGAACAGACTTGTACGGATGAATGCTATCGGTACATTGTCATTTGAAGACAATGAGCATTCTAAGTGAAAATTCCTTGGAAAGGTAATCATAGCCTCTAGCCTTATCAACCGAGAATGACTTATTTCAAAAAAATTCTGTAGCATATTGAAGTGTTTGGTTGATAATATTATAATCTAACACGATTATAAAATTTGAAATAGTTTATAAAAAATAAGTGAAATTGTATAAGTGGGAATTATACAAATGAATTATAATTGGGATGGATTCGAACTCAAATCTAGGAATTTAAACCCCAAAAGTTTTAGAAAACATTTTCAGAAGACTGCGGAATGAGATTGGAGTTATTTTGGGAAACATTTTTGGAATTAATAATGGAGTATTATTTGGAGATATTTTTAAATAATAAATTTTAAGAATGGATTTTGGAAGAGATATAGCATTGAACTCACTACAGTCGTTGGAAAATAATTCCGATGATGATCATGACATCATCGGTGTTCGTTTTTGAGTTTCTAAGTGATGAGTTGGTACCGTAGAATTTTGATATGGGGATTTTGTTGAAAATATTTTGGAAAGGAAATTTGTGTTGGATAAAACGAAATTGGTTTCGGAAGTTCCAAAGAATGGTTTGTTAAAACCAAGGAAGGGCTATATATTTGATTTCAAAACGAATTAAAATAAATACCGGATGTTTAAAAATTCTGAAATCCTTATTAAATATTAGAAAATAAGGTATGAACTTATAAATGGTGATTTATTGTAAAGAAAAAAAAATGGAAATTGAATTTTTGAAACAAATTTTCACTTGTGTAAGTTAAAATGAATGAAATTTAACTTGACCTAAGTTAAATAAAATTAGATTGGAAATGGTATCGACTGGGATTGAGGTGTAAAATAAATGAAATTTAATGTAAGTGAATTGAAGAAACTAAATTTTAGAAACTAAATTTAATGAGATTTAAGTGGAATAAATTAGTGAAGTGGACTAATTAAATGAATTAAATTGGATGTGAATTAACTGAATGAAAAGGAATTGGGACGTGTATAAATGAAAAGAGCTAATAATGTGAATTGAAATAAATATAAGTAAGGAAGAGGAAAATTTTGAATTTAATTTCTTAATTGATTAAATTCAAATAAATTGTGTGGAATAAAAGTTTAACTCGTGCAAGTAAAATGAAAATTGAATAGAATATATAAACTGGATTGTAAAGCATCTAAATAACTATAAGTTATGATATTTTGATTGGAATAAATATATATATACTTAGGCTATAAATAAATGTATAATCCTGAGTTAAAAGTAAAATGTGAATATAGTCGAGTAAGGAAGTGATGAAAATGGTGTGGCACTTTGACATAAACTAAAGAAATAAAATCTGACCTTGAATTATAAAATGAATCTGAACTCAAATAAATCAAAATAGAGGTGAACTAATTAGATAATCAATTAGTAAATTGAAATAAAATGGGTATGAATATAATAAAAGTAGATATGGATGGAATGAAATTGAATTAATTGAAAATAAATTTGAAATTGGATGGAATTAAATAAAAATTAATTTGGAATCAATTTAAAATAACTATAAATCAAGATGGTAATTTTATTAAATGAATATCGCCAAATTCGCATAGAAAAATTGTCGTACGACATAATGGAAGCAAATGAAAGTTTGTGAATTTATAGAAAGTGAATAAATTTGTTTAGAATTGATTTGGAATGGATATAAATATAATGTGCAGTTATGAAGTGAATGCAAGGAAATTGAGTTGTAAATCATTTGAATTGAATGAAGTGATATATGGATCCATGGAAAGTAATTAAATTAGTATCGGAACCTTAAATTGCTTATAACCTATGTTTGGCATAATTGAGTTATGAAGTTTCCGTGTTTTAACTATTTAAATAAGTGAAGTATTTTTGAATTTAATGTTTTGGAACTTACGTGTTTAAATTGAGTAAGTACAGGCCCGGAGGCCATTTGGTTAGATTTTGATCGCGCTAATCTCATATAAGATAAGTCACTTGCTAAAAATGCTAAAATAAGGTATGTTTTCGGATTAAATACCGCAAATGTATAGAATATTGATATATATTTTGTTTTCTAACCACAAATGTACCGCAAATGTCTCTCTTGTCATATTGCAAAAGGCTCTCTGTACAAGGGAGACTCTGCCAAAAAAATTTAGAAATTTAGAGTGCTAAAAAAAATTTGGAAATTTTTGAAAAATAATTTTGTTAACTAAAAAGTTGATGTTCAAATTGAAATTGAAATTAGAGATTTTTATTGGGAATTGGAAACTAAATGTTTGGATAGGACTAAAGGGTTTAGAAAAGTGGATGTTAAGTTTTAACTAAGTGGGTTTTGAATAAGTAATGGGTTTGGAACATTTTTCCTACCTAGCAATTTTGGGTGCGAAATTCTTTTAAGAAGGGAGGAATGTAACGACTCAGAATTTTGGATATTTGAAATCGGAATATTAAATTGGTTTTTAATATTTAAAAGTTAATTTTTAACTTAAATTTCAAACATAACTAATTTTGGGATAATTTAATTATTGAATTTTATAATGGAAAATTGGTTAAAATAGTGAATCTGGAGTTTTAAGCTTGATAAAAATGATATAAAGGCTCATATAATTTATATTAATAATAATGAAGATAATAAAACTTTTTAAATGGAATTTAATAGTGATTCATTCAGTTTTAAAAATATACCATTTAAATTGACATTTAAAAATAGCCTTCCGAGGCACAGTTTCGGAATTTGACGAAACCAGTTCATTGGATCCGTAATAGTGTATTATTGTCTGATTTTAAATTTTGTCACATTTGGAGTTATCGGTTGGTCATGTGGGATATAGACGCACTTCATGTCGAAAGTGCAATATAATAATTGGGTCCAAAAAGCTATCCTCTCTATATGATCGAATTAGGACTCGAAACATTTCCATTTCGTTCGGAACATGGGCATAACATTTTAAACGCCTAGCGGCATACCCTGATAGGAGGTCGAGATTTTAAGCTACAAATTCGAGACGATTTAAATTTAAATAAATAAATATTTATTTGATTTGACAAATATTTTCACATCAGCACTTTATCCCTCTCACCTCAAAACAATGTACACCCATACATGCATGTAAAGCATCTTTTCACTTTTTAAAAAGGGATGACCGAACATTCATTACAGTAAGCAAGAAAAGAAAAAATAACAAAAGCGCCATCCCTTCTACTTTCAAAATCGATTTCCAATTAGAGTTCAAAATCACGTTCGTTCATTCTTCCTTCTCCCCTTCAATGGAGCGAACACGTACAGAAAAAAAATCCTCTAAAGGGCTTAAGAATTCGAGCGCCTGGATTAGACGTGGCCGCGATTCAGCTTGGTTCCGATTGCAACAAGGCAGGGTGATCACGTAGGGTTTGTCGTTCTGGATCGACCTCGATTTCGAGGAAAGAGCAGGGCGCGACTTATTGTTTCAACGCGAGGCAAGGGCTTCGTGTTGTTCTTGATGGCGCTCGAGCTGACGTGGTCGTGGGGGGAAGCTTCGTCGAAGCATGGTGGCGATATGGGTGAGGGAGACGACGTGGCAGGGCCGGAGGATTGGTGGCAGTGTGGGCGGGTGCGCGACGTAGTTGGGTTCGCGAGGTTAGGAAGTGGCAACTAAGGCAGGTGACATGCGTGCACGGTAGAAAGGATGGAGTCGAGTCTGTCTTCTCTATTTTCATCGCCTGGAACATGTTTTAGGAAGAAGGTACTATAATTTATTTTATTTAAAATTTGTTAAAGTGCAGTGAGAGTGTGATAAGTTTAAACTTAGGATTGTTGAAAAAATTTATTTAGTTTTAATTAAATTCAATTAAAGTGTAATTAGTTAAGTATAAAACTTGATACATATTACTTCGTAAAATCATTTGTACAAGGTCCAAAATCAACCGTTTGGATTCGTAGCTGCGGAATGTGCAATAGAGTCAAAAATTGGATCGATCAGCAAATTCGAAAAAAATAAATCAAGATGAGTTAATCTCACTCAATTTTGGATTTACCGCAATTAGTTTTAAATAGTTAAAATTAATTATTGATTGATTGATAGAATTGATAAACTATTATCAATTGGATGTGATATTATATATCATAGTGTGTGCTGTGTGTGTATATATATTGGGGTGATTGATATTCTAACATATATATAGCGAATGAGACCCTATGTGTCCCGCATAATAGCGGATGACCCTATATACCGCGATATCCCCTCGAAGTGGGATTGGTATTTTATATTGTGCAAACATCTATGGATGCAGGGAAGCAGGTTGGAGGGAGCCAATTGGATTCCTCAAAAATGTTGAAATTATTTTCATATTCAGTGATATGATTTGTTTGAATAATCTGTGATAGATTACAGTGGAATTTGAATTTATTGGATGTTATGGTATTGCCGGACATATTTTTGGCATTTTGAAATACCATAAATATGAGTATTGAATTTTTAAAAGAAAATAATAAGGGAGATTTGAAAATGAAATATGGAATCATATACTAGATTTTAAATAAGGTTTGAATTTTATGAAATGGGAGTGGAATCAAAATAAGTTGGGTTTTTGGGATATAGCTGGTTTATTTAAGAAAATAATTTTAAAATGGAAATTAATTTAGAAATCGATTTAAAATCGATTATGTATCGTGAAATAGTTATAAATGGGAAATGAGACTATGAAAACTATAAACGAAGTTTATAAATAATTATCAGTGGATAAACTGAAGTTATAAATTCGTGGTAAGGATTTTTAAAGTGACGGGAAAATCGGTTTAAAAATAAATGGTAGATTTATTTTTGGAAATGTGAAAAGGGAATTACGGAATTGGGATGTAAATCAAATTGGGAACAAATCAAGAGATTTATAAATGTTGTACTTTATATTGAGAGTGGGAAAAAAATGTATTTTATCGAAAATTGGGTTTGTTCAAAAAGAAGGATTTCTAATTTTAAAAAAGGAAAATTCTAAAGGGTTTAAATAATATTCTAAAAAATTCATTATTTAGTTATCTTAAATTGTTTTAAGTATAATTTAAATTATGAATTAAGTTAGTTTATACTAAATTAATTATTATTTAAGGATTAATCAATGTTATTATTATTTCAAAAGGAAAATTATTCAATAATTATGTTATTTTTATATAATAACTTTTATTTTAAAGAGTATTCACCCAAATTTAACTTGAAAATTATTATAAAAAATTCATAAATATTATTTTGAAAATTTTTAAATAAAGTTTTGGAGTGTAATGGTATACTCGCATGGCGAAATCGGAGGCAGTGAGTGCCAGTAGTTAAGTTTTGGATTTCTCTGGGATAGAGACATAACCATTGAGCTGTGAATCTGTGGTTTGATACCACAATGTACTTTTCATATTATTTTTAAAAGGGTTCCAAATATTTTTGAAGAAAGGATAGCATGTGGATTTACTAAATTCGATAAGATAAGTGTATATATTCTGGATAAAGAGATTTAATTTATTAACATTAAATAAAAATGAGACTTGGTGTTTTTGGTGGAAAATGGAATATTGGTTGAATGATTGTTTATTTGATAGTTAAATAACCAACAATCAAATCTGGAACCAAAATATAAATTTGGGAATATCTAGGAGAAACACGGGAATTATATGGTTCAGTTACCGTTCGAGGTGCTATACTACATGTATAAACTCGTTTCGTTCTTCTAGGACAATGATAAGGAAATCCGTCCACTAATGGTGGGGGTAATCTCTGATCTTATTTTCATCTAATTATTTCCTAAAGAACCGGGGTTGAGTTTACCAGAAAATATCGGACGTTGTTTCGAAGGGATCGGGATCAGATAAGTTATTCGAAAACCACTTCGATTCAACGAGTACGTTTTCGATGTGGAAACAAGACCATGGAGCCAAATACGGAGCAGTGGAGTATAAGGGATAATCGCTACTAATCTTGAGGATTTATTTCAATATGGATGCAGTGGGAATAGTGCCTTCGGTTCCGTTCGAACCTAGAACGGACTTGTATGGATGAATGTTATCGGTACATTGTCATTGGAAGACAATGAGTATTCTAAGTGAAAATTCCTTGGAATGGTAATCGTAACCTCTAGCCTCATCAACCAAGAATGACTGAAAAGCAGGGGAGATGCAGCAAGGCTAAGTGGGTCGCACCCAATTAGGGTATGTTCACCACCTTTCTAAATACCCTCAGATATCATTACTATGATACATGGAAGGAGCTCCGTAAGGGTGGGAACACTCGTGGTGATAGCATATTCGATCTATCCAGGTTAGGGATAGTTCGGTCTTGTGTTGCAGGGGATCCCGGCGTGGTCCTCGGTATGCTGTTTCTAGACATGTGCTGTAACAGGTGGTACCTCGGTGCCAAGTCGTTCATATGGAATCCATTCTCCAATACGTACCTTTACGGTTTTGAGTGTAGAGCCTAGTATGCTGGAATTTAATTAATGTAACAAGTTTAGCTGTTTGAATAAGTATTTGTACTTGGACACTACTATAATATCAGAGGATTTGATATGAAATGTTTTGGTTATCGTAAGATAAAAATCCGCCGTGTTTATTTGTGGCATGTTCTTACGATATACCTTTGATTTTCAAAGGATTTTGATAACTTTAATAATTCAATTTGAGCGTGTTTTCCCACACTAGTTTTCTAGACTGACTCAGGTGTTATTTCATCATAATGCTCAGGTCAGACCGAGTGTTACAAATTCAAGATAGGATGCTATGGAGCTCAGGAGATGAGATAGAAGACGAGACGTATCATACATATCTGATTTATATTCTGCTGTGTATTGTGGGCAATATATTCAGCACTTGTGAGGACAAGTTAGTATAACTGTCCAGTATTGTGTTATTGATGTGTTGTACTCTGATGATGTAATGTATTAAAATAGTTATATTTCTTTTGCATAAACACCAGATGTTATCTATTTTATATTATTCCGCTACGATTGTGAGATTCTGTGTTGTTATTCTTTTTTTTCCTTCTTTCACCTCTTTCTTCTTTTTCCTTAATGATCTGGTATTCTCGACAATCGTTTATTAGGCATGTAATATAGTGAACGTATTAATGTCGAATTTCGGACGTCGAAAATCTAGACCGTCACACTTGGTATCAGAGCTGAAGGTGATGTGAGAACCTTAGCTCTGGTGGGGATTACTCATTAGAGATAGGGTCAGTAGTACCCTAGAATGAGTTTGAGTGTATTAATAGATATGAGCGCTTATTTGTTAGTGAATACAAATTGTTTTATATTGTGTTGACTTATCGGTTGAGTTTTATAAATTCTGGTCGGTACAGTCTGGACAACTGTATCGATAGGGATTTCTAAACTCTTAAACTAGGCAAACCGATACGATATTGTTTTAAAAAGTGGGTAAATGAAATAATTTTACCCAAACCATATTTTGATATAAAAGAAGTAATTTTTAAAATTTTCTATAGCATATTGAAGTGTTTGGTTGATAATATTATAATCTAACAAGATTATAAAATTTGAAATAGTTTATAAAAACTAAATGAAATTATATAAGTGGTAATTATACAAATGAATTACAATTGGGATGGATTCGAACTCGAATCCAGGAATTTAAAGCCCGGATGGTTTAGAAAACATTTTCAAAAGAATTTGGAATGAGATTGGAGTTATTTTGGGAAACATTTTTGGAATTAATAATGGAGTATTATTTGGAGATATTTTAAATAATAAATGTTTAATAATGGATTTTGGAAGAGATATAGCACTAAACTCACTCAGTCGCTGGAAAATAATTTTGATGATGATCGCGATATTATCGGCGTTCGTTTTGGAGTTTCTAAGTGATGGGTTGCCACCGTAGAAATTTGATATGGGGATTTTGTTGAAAATGTTTTAGGAAGAAAATTTGTGTTGGATAAAACGAAATTGGTTTCGAAAGATCCAAAGAATGGTTTGTTAAAACCAAGGAAGAGCTATATATTTGATTCAAAATGATTTGAAATAAATACCGGGTGTTTAAAAATTCTGAAATCCTTATTATATATTTTTAGAAATATTAGAAAATAAGGTATGAACTTATAAATGGTGATTGATTGTAAAGAAAAAAAATATGGAAAGTGAAAATTTGAAATAAATTTTCACTTGTGTAAGTTAAAATGAATGAAATTTAACTTGAGCTAAGTTAAATAAAATTAGATTGGAAATGGTATTGATTGGAATTGAGGTGTAAAATAAATGGAATTTAATGTAAGTGAGTTGAAGAAACTTAATTTTAGAAATTAAATTTGTTGCAATTTATTAAGGTGCAGTGAGAGTGTGATAAGTTTAAATTTAGGATTGTTTAAAAAAAATTATTTTTAATTAAATTCAAATATAGTGTAATTAGTTAAGTATAAAACTTGATATATATTAATTCGTAAAATCATTCATACGACGTCCTAAATCAGCCGTTTGGATTTGTAGCCGCAGAATGTGCAATATAGTGAAAAATTGGATCGATCAGCAAATTCGAAAAAAATAAATCAAGGCGAGTTAATCTCACTCAATTTTGGATTTACCGCAATTAGTTTTAAATAGATAAATTAATTATTGATTGATAGGTAGAATTGATAAATTATTATCAATTGGATGTGATATTATATATCGTAGTGTGTGTGTGCGCGTGTGTGTTTATTGGAGTGATTGATATTCTCACATATATACAGCGGATGAGACCCCATGCGCCCCACATAATAGGGGATGACCCTATATACTGTGTTATCCCCTCGAAGTAGGATTGGTATTTTTATATTGTGCTAAAATCTGAGAATGCAGGGAAACAGATTGGAGGGATCCAACTGCATTCCTGAAAAATGTTGAAAGTATTTTCATATTCAGTGATATGTTTTGTTTGAATAATCTTTGATAGATTATTATGGAATTTGAATTTATTGGATGCTACGGTATTGCTAGATATATTTTTGGCATTTCAAAATACCATAAATATGAATATTGAATTTTTAAAAGAAAATGAAACGGGAAATTTGAAAATAAAATATGGAATCGTATACTTGATTTTAAATAAGGTTTAAATTTTATGAAATGGGAGTGGAATCGGAATCAGTTGGGTTTTTGGGACATAGTTGGTTTATTTAATAAAATAATTTAAAAATGGAATTTAATTTAGAAATCGATTAAGTATCGTGAAACAGTTATAAAGGGGAAATGAGACTATGGAAATTATAAACGAGATTTATAAATAAAGTGAAGTAATTATCAGTGGATAAATTTAAGTTATAAATTCACGATGAGGATTTATAAGGAGATGGGTAAATCGGTTTAAAAATAAGTGGTAGATTTATTTTTGGAAATATGAAAATGGAATTTATGAAATTAGGTCGTAAATAAAATTGGGAATAAATCGTGAGAGATTTATAAATGTTAGACTGGTTATAGTGGGAGTTGGGAAAATAAATATATTTTATCGGAAATTGCGTTTGTTTTAAAAAGGAGGATTTTCAATTTTCGAAAAGGGAAATTCTAAAGGTGTTTAAAGAATATTTCAGAAAATTCATTATTTAGTTGTTTAAATTTTTTAAGTATAATTTAAATTACGAATTAAGTTTATATTAAATTAATTATTATTTAAGGATAATCAATATTATTATTATTTTAAAAGGATAAATTATTCAATAATTATGTTATTTTTATATAATAAATTTTATTTTAAAGAGTATTCGCCTAAATTTAACTTGGAAATTATTATAGAAATTTCATAAATGTTATTTTGAAATTTTTTAAATAAAGTTCCATGGAGTAATAGTATACTCGCACGGTGAAATCGGAGGCAGTGAGTGCCTGCAGTTATGTTTTGGATTTCTCTAGGATAGAGATGTGACCATTGAGCTATGAATCCATGGTTTGATACCGCAGTGTACTTTCCATATTATTTTTAAAAGGATTTCAAATATTTTTGAAGAAAGGATAGTTTGTGGATTTACTAAATTCGATAAGATAAGTGTATATATTCTAGATAAAGAGATTTAATTTATTAACATTAAATAAATATGAGACTTGGTGTTTTTGGTGGTAAATGGAATATTGGTTAAGTATTTTTTATTTGATAGTTGAGTAACCGACTATCAAATCTGGAACCAAAATATAACTTTGGAAATATCTAGGAGAAACACGGGAATTATATGGTGCGGTTATCATTCGAGGTGCTATACTGTACATATAAACTCATTTCTTTCTTCTAGGACATTGATAAGGAAATCTCTCCACCAATAGTTAGGAGGTGATCTCCGATCTTATTTTCGTCTAATTATTTCCTAAGAACCGGGGTTGATTTTACTGGAAAATAAAGAACGTTATTTCGAAGAGACCGAGATCGAATAAGTTATCTGAAAAGCACTTCGATCCAACGAGTACGTTTTCGATGCGGAAACAAGAGCATGGAGCCGAACATGGAGTATTGGAATGCAAGGGCTAATTGCTACAATTTTGAGGATTTATTTCAAAATGGATGTAGTGGGAATAGTGCCTTCGGTTCCGTTCGGACCTAAAACGGACTTGTATGGATGAATGCTATCAGTACACTGTCATTGGAGGACAATGAACATTCTAAGTGAAAATTCCTTGGAAAGGTAATCATAGCCTCTAGCCTCATCAACTGAGAATGACTGAAAAGCAAAGGAGATACAGCAAGTCTAAGTGGATCGCACCCAGTTAGGGTATGTTTACCACCTTTCTAGATACCCTCGGACATTATTACTACAGTACATGAAAGGAGCTCGGAAAGGGTGGGAACACCTGGGGTGATAGCATATTCGATCTATCCAGGTTAGGGATAGTCCATTCTTATGTTTTTGGGGATAGTTCGGTCCTCGGTATGTTGTTTCTAGACGTTTAATATGACAAGCGGTACCTCAGTGCCTAGTCATTTATATGGAATCCATTCTCCAATACGTGCATTTACGATTTTGACTATATAGCCTAGTATGCTGGAATTTAATTAATGTAACAGTTTCAGCTATTTGAATAAGTATTTGTACTTTGACACTATTATAATATCTAAGGATTTTATATGAAATATTTTCGTTATCGTAAGATAAAAACCCACTATGTTTATTTGTTTCTTGGTCATACGAGATACCTTTGATTTTCAATGGATTTTGATAACTTTAATAAGTCAATTTGAGTGTGTTTTCTCACGTTGGTTTTCCAGACCGACTCGAGTCAGATCGAGTATTACAGATTCGGGATAAGATGCTATGGAGCTCAGGAGACGAGCTGGATGACGAGACGTATCACACGTATCTGATTATATTCCGCTGTGTATTATAGGCTGTGTATTCAGCACTTGTGAGGATAAGTTATTATAACTGTCCAATATTGTCTTATTGATATGTATATAAAAAAAAAGTTATATTTCTTTTGTATAAAGACCAGTTGTTATCTAATTTAGTTTGTTCCGTTGCGATTGTGAGATTCTGTGTTGTTGTTCTTTTTTTCCTTCTTCCACCTCTTTCTTCTTTTTCCCTAGCGATCTGGTACTTCCGGCATTTGATTGCTCGGCATGTAATACAGTGAATGTATTGATGTCGATTTTCGAGCGTCGAAAATCCAGGCCGTGACAAAAATAGAATAACGTATATTATTTCAATATAAAATATTTCCAACGAAAAAATTCGAAAACAATATCAGAGTCTAACCTAAATTCAGGCTGGATAGTTATAAATCCTTTTCCTTACAAATGCTGACAAACAACAAAACAAATGCAACATATGCAGCAGATAATAGAATACGTCCATACGTAGACAAATATCTCTAGCTCTCCTCTAGAAACTCCAAGCATCTTCAACTAAACCTAAAGTACTCGGATCCGACCCAAGTATTAAAAATACCCGTATCAGGCTTGGTAAACCAGTGTGAGATACTCAAAATTTTAAATGCTGATGTAAATCAAAACCTTTGAAAAGAATGGTATCTCATAAGACCACGCCCACACATAAATACGGACGGGTTTTTATCTTATGACAACCAAAATACTTTATATCAAAACATTTGATGTTATTCTTAATGACAATGGTTTAAAAAAACACTTTTCAAGTAATATGTATCAAAATAAAGTATCAATATCCGTACTAAGTCTATGGTAATATATCCCGACTAGGTCAACATAATATATTGGGCGGAATATATGATACCAAAGGAGTAGCTGAAATGTTTGCAAAGCATTACAGCTACTTTGGGAATACAATCAAAACCGTAAAACTCGTATTGGAATTGGATTTCCAATATGATAGTGAACTAGTGACATTTTTCTCCGATCCATGTATAGCAGCCATAGTCCCCTCGGAAGCCTTATCGCTTTTCTCAAGCTAGCTACTTGGAACTACACTTGCTACACTACCAATATCCAGTTGCCTTATCGCTTTTCGCAAGCAAGCTACTATATTCAATAAATAGGGCAACATATTCCTTGAACATCCAGGTTCCACTGGACTCCTCCACACTCATACAACCGATAACTTGAAACATATGTCCTACAGACCACATAATTACCAGCATCATCTTCGGGATGTGCAGCTAAAGCGCTCGGTTGATTCAATGCGGCGAAGGTGTAAAAAGTCATAGTGGGGATACAGCGAGGATACAGCGGGATATAGCGAATGTCTCTAAAATAGCATATAAAATTCGTACTTAATGATTTTATAAATATATAAATGGTAACTAAATGAAAAAATAATATTCAATTGAATTATAATCAATACATAAATAATTTTAAATAAAAACATGTGTGAATATACTGTAAATAAATATAAAACTGTTATATAACATAATTGAACATAATGGAACATTAGAGTATTTTCAGTTCTGAATTTATATTAAAAATTCAATTAAGTAAATTAATTTCATAATTTTTATAGTGTATAAATGTCATTTTTCAATTCATTTATTTTAAAGAAGATATAGCGGAAATAGCGGAATATAGCGGGAATAACGGGATATAGCAGAAATAGCGGGGCTTAAAGTTGAAAGGCTATATTTGGGGCTATATGGAAATATCGTAACGATAGAAATCCGCTATGAGATATAGTAGGGCTTTAGTGGAGTAATAGCGGGCCATTAACTGCACAGTTTTCGGGATGTGAGGCTCGTGGGGCTACGCTCAATTTTAACAAAGCCACGCTTTATTCTTCCATAAAGCATATTCCACTTAGAATGCCACATTACCATTCCTTAATCACACAACTGATTTCTACCAATGTATAACTCTTGAGTTCGTACGTCTCAGGAAAGGGTGTTAAGCTAAGAGAAGTTGCCTTCTCCACCACCAAGCAGATAATATGTTGATAAAGATCAATTAATATGATCAGAAATGCACTGTTAGACATTCATCCATACAAGTTCGTTCTAGGACTGAACAAAACGGAAGGTACTCCTCCTACTACCATTAGTAGCGAGCAGTCCTTGCAATTTGAAGATTCCAAAACACGAAAGGACCACTGTTATATAAATGTCTCTATATTCGGAGCTACCTAGAGAATGTCAATAAGCAGTCCTTCCGCTATGAAGATCTCTGGTCTTCAATAATCATTATCTTCATCATATCTTCACTTCCGAATGTATACATTTGTTCGAAGTGGTTTTTGGGTTGAATTACCTAAATCTGACCCCGGTTCCTCTGAACCGGTCATCGATAAAAAAGATGTTAAGTTCATATATGATTATCAACCATCAATCGTACTAATTCATCTTTTTTTTTTAAAACTCAACCTAGAGCCCTGATGAAATCGAAGGGATAGGAGGAGCTCCCTCATGCCTGGTCCGACCACAAACACTTGGGGTTTAGACCATCCCAGCACAGAGACTTATGTCCCCTACCATTATTTGTGGATTTAACAGGGACCCATCTCCGCGCCTTGAATGGGAGTAGGGCAGACGGGGATCGAACTCGCGACCTCTTTAACAGGAGGCAAGTATCTTACCACTGCACCACTACTTGCGGACGAAACTTTGGGGCCAAGGAAACTATGTTTCTCCTGGCCTTTGGTTAGACTGGTTTTATAGTGCCCAGACCACTTATATCTCATTATTGTGGCCGCTGGGAATCGATCCGGTGCCACTACAACACAATGTAGCAACATCCACTATGTCGAAACCACTGGACCACTAGAAGTTGACACTAATTCATCTTTTTTATTCATTCATAGATATCACTTAGAGATATATTCATTGGATCATTTCTTTATATTTTTCAAAGAATATGGAATCATTAAGTCTCATTTATCAAATCATTTGGTTAATTTTGAAACCTTTTTTATCTTGGAACAATTCCAAATTGTTTCACCTTTTATTTAGGAAAACATTTCCAAATCATTTCTATGCAATCCAAGTTATTTAAGAAATTTTGATCCAAGTAAACCAAATTTAACATCCCATCCATCGGGCTAGTCTGGATAGCCAAGGAGAGCAGGAAACTAGTTTTCCAAACTCAAGCGTAGACATTATCTCTCTGTCACCCATAAGGCGATCAAGTTATTGATCGACTCTAAATCATTTAATATTTAACCATTCCATAAATCCTTCAAATAATCTTTAAATTATTTTTTAACCATTTAAAAACAATTACAAAAGACTCGTTAAGTTTGAAACTATATTTCAAAGTTATAAAAAAGTGTTGCGGAAAACAGTGTCGCGGAAAGTGCTTTTTAAGCCATATTGATCAAAACGCCTTTTCATCATTTGAAAACTCATTTTTATGACTCAAATAACTTTTAAAATATTTATAAGATTTATTCCAAATTTTTAAACATTTGAAAAATATATATTTAAAACATTTTCCACTTTGGCCACCAAACCGCCAAAGCGCAATTTTATCGAAAACTTGATTTGCTCATATTTCAAAATCTACTTATCAAAATCTTAATTTTCTTCTTTATTTGAAAACTATGGATATAATATTTTGGAAAATTCTTATCTCGAAAAATTTCAAGCTATATTCCATTGCGTATTTATGTTTGACTTTTATGGCGTGAAATCGCGAACTGCGTTATGCGACGCGCCTATTTTAACACAATTTTCAATATTCATAAAAAATTCTCCAAATTGAATTTTAATGTTTATAAAACATTTATAAACCATTTTAAAACATTTAAACCAATATTTTTTCCATATTAAATCTCTTTTTTATTTTTAAAACATTTCGTAATATTATATTATTATAATATTCATTTCCAGACTTTTTTATATTCAAAACCATTTAGAGGCTAAACAACTCCATACGCAAATTATTTATGAATTAAATTTCCATTTAATTAACTATGGTTAATTACTAACAAATTCTATTATGATTTTCCATAATTTATCACAACAAGTTATCAACCATATCAACATCCATATAATCAACTATATAATCAACCAAGTTATCAACCAAGCATTTAAATTTAAACATTCATATAGTTATTTTATAAATGCAAGTAAATCAAGTACTCACTTATGGCTCTACTGCACCAATCTTTTCTGTAGCTTCTTGAATTGATTCCGGCAGCACTTCGACAGCACTTCCTCCTCTTTTACTTGCCCTGGAGCCTTTCAAACTCCTTCCTTCTTCCTATATGTGTTTGTCCAAGTCCTAGGAGTGCTCGACCATGCTCCTTAGGTGGTGGTGCTCTCGGCTTTGAGGTGGAGATGGGGTGGCCATGAGCTTCTGAGGGGCGGAGGAGGAGATTTAGTAGATTTTTGAAGTGTTTATGTATATATACATATACTATATATATTTAAATATTACTTGCTATAATTTTCTCCATAATTTTTCTAAGATGAGAGGCCATTAAAGATAAGGAGAAAGTTTGAGAAAAAAGTATTAATAAGATGAAAAGTTGTATGAAAAAGTGAATGAATGTATGCATGTATTTATAGCCAAAATTTTACAAAATATCCTACATCATTTCCTTCCCATCACATCACCCATGTGCCTCCTTTCACCTCCATCATTTCACATGCCCACACCCCTCCTCATCATTATCCATCACCTCAAATCACTTCATGTCCTAATTGTTGACTTTATGAAAGCTTAAGGGTGAAGTTTGTATGTTACATGCATATATAAATGTATATATATTATATGTATGTATGTGTTCATGTATATGTTAGTGGATGCATTTGTATATTATATATGTGCACATGACATATAAACATGGTCGCAACAACTTTCGAACAACTTCTGTTCGTTAAAACGTTGAAAATCATGAAGCTGATTCGCGGTCATATTTTCACTTTTTATTTAATATACATATATTTGTTGACAAAGTTTGAAAACAAATTCCTTATCTTTGATAAATATAAGTGATCACATTTGAATTATAAAATCTTATAAATCAATTAGCAATTACTTATAAAAAGTGCATTTATAGCGATAAACTGATATCGATTTTCTTCATAATTTCAAATTGCTTAAATATCTTTATAAAACTATTATAAATCATTTATTATCACTTTATAACTATTTAAAATGAATCACTATCATTAAAAAACAATTATTTCAATGATTACAACAATTATTAAATCATTAAATCTCAATTTAATTAAATATAAGGGCATCACTATATATTCATTTAATTTCCAAAAATAAAATAAATAATTTTATGTCATATTCTTGTTCAATTATAAAATAAGTTTATGTATCCAACTCAGTGCATGATGTTTTACGATTTTAGAGTTGTTTATCGATAAAATGTTTTTCAGCCATTTTATCAATAAATTTCCAAAAGAAATATTTTGGTAAATACTTATTCAAAATAAGATTACCATTATTATTTACTGTTCGAAAAATCATAATCTATATTAAAAATTCTTATATTTGAGTATTTTAAAAATAAATATAATTTATCATATTGATAAATTTGCGGGTTGTTACAACATGTATGATTATATGCTCTATTGTATGTATACAAAATATTACATATACACACACAAATACACATTTATATTTTATTTTGATTATATATTTTGGAATTTATAATATATAATTATGTATACGAAAAACATTTAAAATATATTATAAAATTTTAATTTTTTTTTTGTAAACTCGAATATATAGTTAATTTTTTTCTCATAATATATATATATATATTTATAAATAGTTTAATATATATATATATATATATATGTGTGAATGACATATATAAGTTACACACACTTACTTAATATTGCTCACAACAAAAATTCATTTTCTTAAATTTATTTAATTTAAATTTCCCATTGGAAATAAATAATAATATTATATACAATTTTTTTTTAAATTATAATCTTCTATTTTAATAAAAAAATCTATATGATATTTTAATGTTTGAACATTATGGGGTGCATTATGGATCTTAAGGCTAATTATATACATTAGAGGGGGGTGAATAGTATTTTCTAACTTTTGTAAATCCATTTAAATTTCGTTTAAGTTTAATACTAAATCATAGATTTTCAATACATAATTATATCAGTAATCAATCACAGATGCAATCACAAATAAAAATAAAGCAGTAAAGTAAAATAGAGATTTAGAGAGATGACACCTGAGATTTTACACTAGTTTAGATTTCTCCTACATCTAGTCCTTTACAATTACTTGTACAGATTTCTTTTCAAATGCCAATCTTTAAACGAGCAGATGGCAACCAATTACAATCTTGATTCCGAGGCTACGAGACACACCCTCTTTATTATTCAAGCTCAAGGTACACCTACTTGATTTGGACGAGCTAAGAGCACACCCGCTTGGATTTTTGGACTACCAAGCACATCCAATTGATTTGAATGGGCTACAATCACAATCAAGCAATTGAAAATAGAGTTTGATGGTATATCCAAAGACAATTTCTTGAACTTTGGATACAATGGACCTTATAACGTCCCGGATATCACTTTGATCTTTGATTTAAGAGAGAGATGATTCAAAAAAAATAAGAAAGTAATATTGAATCAACACACAAAGGTATGAATTGATTCTATTTGATTTTGAAGAGAACTTTGTATATTTTTAATGGAGATTTTGAGAGAGAAAGAAGTGGGAGGAAAACAGGATAATTACCAACCAAAAATTCATTTGAAACGCCCTATATATATTGTATAAACAGATGCGTCCGTTCATTAAGAGTTGCGATGAACAGACAAGTCAATTCAAAATTTGAAAAACTAATTTGCGGCATGTATATTGACATATCTACAATATGTGTGTCAACATATACCTGAAAATTTTGAAAACTAGTTTCTTTAAAAAATGTTTTAAAAACTCTATACTTTGTGAAATAATTTGGTACTTTGTAAAACATTTTGAACATAATTTATAAATATTATGAACGTTAAGAAACATTTATAAAATATTTTGAAAATTTATTTTGTTTAAAATTATAAAAGATGGAAAAATAAGAGAAAGAGATCAAAGATTGCTACGAAGAACTTTAACAATATTCTATGACTTTATACACTATATTATAGTCTTGAGATCATCATATCGTTGTCTTTATACCCACGTGTCTTCATGTCCATTCTTGAGTCTTTATACTGTACAGTTTTTGATTCAATACTTGCATAATATCCCGCACTATATATTATAAAACTGGGTAAATATTAGAATCCAAATTTTATATGAATGTATATTATTGTTTATTAAGGTTATTATCATCAAAATCAATAATTGGGGTACTAAAAATCTTCTCCTTTTCGATGATGACAACCATTTATATCCTGTATAAAATATGATATAACTCCTCTGAGTTAGATAACCCCCCATGAATATATGCACATGTATATTTTATATTTTTATCCCATGAATATATGCACATGTATATTTTATATTTTTTATCCCCCTTTCTCATTATCAAAAATAGGTGAAAAAGTAAAAAATCCCCCTAAAACAAATACTTAGAACCTATAGATCCAAAATCAATAACTAAGTTAAAAATTATACACACACACACACACACACATAATAGTGATGGATATATGAAGTTTATATGACATTATTAGAGAAAATGCACTATTTTATACTAAGCACAATGATTATAAATAAGATAACACAACTCTTTTTATTAAAATCAATTTTATATATTATTCAATCATTCAATCATTCAAAATACACATACCCAAACGTAAAACAATCTAAACCAATCAAATTTAATACAAATACACACATCAAATCAATCAAATCAAATCCAAAGAGTATGTGTCTATATATATACACATACATATTAAATCCAAACCTAATAACTAGAAATTTCATGGAATTTCAACCTAACCATCGGACGCAAAGATTGGATCTTCTTTGATGGCATCCCAATCTTCATTATCCTTATTAATAGTGTGCTCTAGGTTGTTGGTTGGTTGATCTTTAGTTAAAGAAAAAATTATCCATTGAATGGCATCGAAATGATTTTTTTGTTCCTTGTTCATCTTTATTCGACTTAACTCTAAATGCCTTCGATTTCTTAAGGTAAAAGAGATAATATTGTTATCTGGGTATTTTAGCCCAATAGAATTCAAATAAAGTTGGAGCAACTCAAGAGCGAACCATAAGGACTAGAAGAACCAACCAAGAAAGAACAGAGGAAAAGAAATCAAAAACATACTAAGGTGGTGGATCGCTAGTGATCCATAATGTTTGCTCGTAGATCCACTAATCCTCTTGCATCATGGTCCAATAGGTAATCTAAGGATAATGGCTAAGTTTGATGGAATTCCGAGCTAGTTAAACCATGAAGCAAGCATTCGTCTAATTCAATCAACAGTTTAATGCAACCAGTATGTGGATCGTTATCAAAACAAGCAACATGCTATGAAATTACATTGGGAACACCAACATGAGATAAAAATGTGATCCAAAAGATAAAGTTTAAAAATCCACTAAGTATATGGATCACTAGCAATCCATCCGCTATGGATCGCTAGCGATCCATACGATTTTGTCAGGTTGCCATAAACTTCAAAGGAGAGGATAATGGGAAGCGTCTCAAGCAATTAGATCACTAGTTGCCAAAAATTTATGGATTGCTAGCGATCCATCAAATTGGTTCGGTTCGTGGTGAAACTTTTAGGGCACCTTAGTATGGTCATTTGCAAGCATCTGACAAGCCGGCCTAGCCCAATAGCTCTCGAACTCCTATAAATACAACCCTACCTGCAAGTTCTGTGCAATTAATGCCCCACTATTACCCCTGTTGTAACCCTGCTATATCTCATAGTGGATTTCAACTGCTATGATTTTTCCATAAAGCCCAAAATATAGCCTTTCTGCTTTAAGCCCCGCTATTTCTACTATATCCCGTTATTCCCACTATATTCTGCTATTTTCGCTATATCATTTTAACAATGAATTGAAAAATGACATTTATACATTATAAAAATAATGAAATTAATTTATTAATTGAATTTTTAATATATTGTTAAAAATGCAAATACTCTAATATTCTAATAAACTCAATTATATTATACAATAGTTTTATTTTTATTTACAGTATATTCGCACATGTTTTTATTTACAATTATTTATGTACTAATTATAATTCAATTTTGTGTTAATTTTTCATTTAATTACCATTTATATATTTGTAAAATATTAAGTACGAGTTTTATATGCTATTTTAGAGTCATCCGCTATATCCTGCTATATCCTCGCTGTATCCCCGCTATGGCTTTTTACACCTCCACCGCATTGAATCTGCCGAGCGCTTTAACTGTGCAGCCTGCAGTACAAATGGGATCCTCCGGACTGGCTGCTGGGACTCTGTAGAGATTATTCTTTACTATTCTCCTCCCGCACAATAATCATATAGGGGTTCACTGTGATTCTCTAGTGAACTCTTGAACTTGTGACTTTATCTAACTTAGAAGGTTCAATCATATGTAATCTAATTCAACTTATAACAGCAGTCAGTTAATATAAAGTTATAAAGTGGACGTAGGCTTCATTAACAGCCGAACCACTATAAAAATCTTCCCGTCTCTTTGCTATTTCTTCTCTTTTTACATTTATTCTCTATATTATTGTTGTGTAAGAACTGAGCTGGTTCTTTCACACTCAGTCCAGGGCATTGATCCGTTTTTTGGGTTAACATTTTGGTGCTTTCACTAAGAACCCAACTCAAGCCTAGATCTAGCTGCCTATTTTGGATCAGATATGTTCAAAGGTTAGGTCCTTAATCTCTATTTAAAAGATCTGCTACTAACAATCAATGGCTCTTGGAAGAAAAAGAACTACTTTTGGAAGATCCATATCCGCAGTAATAGCCGGAGAATAGATGAATCATCAAAAAAATGAAGTAATTTGCCCCAACGCAGGAGAGCAGGGACAGGATCCACCAACAAATGCGAAATCGTTACAAGATATGAATTGAGTAAATGGTTGATGAAATCAATTACAAAATGGAAAGCAGTCAGAGAGCTCTTATGGATAAGCTTAATGCCCACTTGACCTTATAATCACATCTTGTTCCAAGAACTATGGAAGAACCCACGGCTAAGGTAGAACAAGAAAATTCTTCAGTTTTTGATCTAAATAGAAGAAATGGGAAGCAGCCGCAAAGAGAAGTGATAGCTGGAACCGTGGGAACCAACATAGTAGGAAACATAAGTACTCCACCGATCACAATATGATCTTGACCCAAGGAGCAGAGACCCCACAAGAGGATATAGTCGTAGACCTCTCCGACTCAGAAGATGTAGAGAAATTTAACAATGGCAAATTAGAAGGAAACGCTAATGCACCCGATAGTGCCAGGAATGTCCAAACTTCCCAAATCAGGCCAGCCGCAAGCCAACGGGATCCCAAAGGAGTGCATCTTCCAAAGACAAGAGAGCCTAGGCTATAGCCCACTCACCAAGACCGTTTGCAAAGCCAAGCACTGGTGTAGTCATTGATAGCCGACCCTCGGACTACCGGACATCTGAGGCATATATCATGGGTATGGTCAAGCCACTAATAGATGAGAATAAGAATAGAAGAGATGATGAGTGGGGATTTGCTCCATGTCAGACTCCTTCGCTGATGAGAGCTTGAATGAGCGGTACCCATAAAAGTTCACTATGCCAAATATTCCGTCCTATGACAGAACAAAAGACCCAAAACCACATCTGTACAAGTATAGTTGGTACATGGTTAGAGCGAATGCTTTGGATGCTATTCAATGTGGATCTTTCCCAATTTTTCTAAAAGGAGTTGCTTCAATGTGGTTCATTAGGCTTCCGTCAAGATCCATCACAACTTTCGATCAGCTAGCAACAAGATTCCTTAATCAATTCAGACTTCACACGGCGTAACCTAAAGATGTGATGTCCTTGTCCAGCCTATTCTAGGGAGGAAATGAATCTTTGAAGTCGTTCATGAACTGATTCAATACCACAGTGAAGAGGTAAGCAATCCGAACGAGGTTATGGTTCTACGGCTTTAATCCACACCATTCACCTTGAAACTGAGTTTGGAAAATGGATCAAAATGAAACAACCAACCAGTAGGAAGGACTTCAATCGTAAGGCGAGTCAGTACTTGAGATTGCAAGAGGTGCAAGAGTTAGAAAGGAAGTCTGCTAGCTGTAACCAATGAACGTTGGGCAGAGTGACATAGCAATGAACCAGAACATGAATGCCTCCGAGACCTTTAAAGGAAGTGCGGGAAAAGACGGAAACCAAAAAAGGAAAAACCAAAATTCCAACAAACGAAATGGTAGCAATAAGCAACTTAAAGGCTTCAATCCCGAAGATTACACCCTACGAAATGGTAACAATAAGGGGACAGAGGAGTACAAGAAACCATAAGAAGGAAGCAACTGAACAAAAAAAGCGCTCAGGGAAGTTCTGTCGCTTCCACGAGACACATGGCCGCAACATGAACGAGTGCCGTCACGTAAAGAACTTGATTGAAGAGCTGATCCAGGAAAACATGCTTCAGCTATACGTGAGAAAATCACAAAATCTCGATCAACTTGTGCTACTCGAAGCTCATAGGGATGGAACAAACCAAGCTAGAACCAACAAAGAGGGATCTAAGTGAACCGACTAGAGACTCAACATTGGAACAATATTTGGGGGACCTCATCCTACACAGAGGAGATGAGGAGAAATGGAGCGATATGCGAGTTCGGTAAAGCATGCTTCAAAGGATTCATGCCTCGCGATCGAAGATGGAGTTCCAGCCAAGCAGCAGAAAACCTTTGAATGATGATATAGTATTCCAAAATCAGGATACTAAAAGGATTGAAGCTCCAACTCTTGATCCCATTGTACAACGAGTATTGGTTGACAGTGGCAGTTCTGTGAATATTCTTTTCAAATGCACCTTTGACCAGATGAAGATTAGCATGAAAGATGTATCTGCAAGGCCAAAAAATCCCAGGATTCACTAGCGAACCCAGACAGCTCGTTAGGACAATTGACTTGCCTATAGAACTTGGGGAAGGCGACCGAAGAGTCACCCTTATCTAAACTTTCATAATTGTAGATGAAACTTCCACATACAATTCCTTCTTAGGATGGCCCACACTGGTAGATTTTAGAATCACTTACACCTAGTAGTTCCTTACCCTGAAATTCCCAACGACAAACGGAACTGGGTGGTCAAAGGTGATCAATATGCTGCTACAGAATGTTACATCATAGAGCTGCGTGAATCCAAAATAAAAGAAAAAGGGAAGGATGTGGGAAGAACTCTCCACATTCGCAAATTTTCCAAATAGCTACTACAGAGCCGCTTCTGGCTTAGGGACAACAACCGATTTGACAAGGCTTTTGAACCCTATAAAGAAGAGTTCAGGGGAGGATCGGGTAGCACCGACAGAGTTGACGGTGTCTCTTCTTGTATATATGGATGACTCGACTTGGGTCCTAAAAATTGGATCGCACCTTGGAAACAAGATGTGATTAGAAATCACCAAATTTCATCATGCCAACTTGGATGTGTTCGGTTGGATACATTCCAATATGTGTAGGGTATTGCCAGAAATAGCATGTTATGCACTCAACATTGATCACAAGTTTACGCCGGTAAAGCAGAAAAGGTGCAACCTAGGCCCCGAGCGGTCCAAGGCATTAAGAGAAGAAGTAGACTTGCTGATGGCCAATGGTTTTATCAGTGATGCGACCTACCTATAATGGGTACCTAATTCGGTTTTGGTCAAGAAGTCCACTGGAAAATGGCAAACTTGCACTGACTACTCAAACTTAAACAAACCCGGCCCGAAGGACGGTTTTCCACTGCCGAGAATTGACCAGCTTATGGAAGGGATAGCTGGGCATGAATTGCTATTATTTATGGACGCATACTTAGGATACAATCAGAATATGATGCATAAGCCTGACCAGGAAAACACTAGCTTTATCACCAATTAAGATTATACTACTACAGGGTAATGCAGTTCGGTTTAAAGAACACAGGACAACCTACCAAAGATCAGTAAACGCCATGTTCAAGCATCAGATGGGAAAAACCATGGAAGTCTATGTGGCTGACATGTTGGTGAAATCACGAGTAGCAGCCAATCACCTAGATAATCTCGCCAAAATGTTTGAAATACTCCGAAAATATGGAATGAAACTCAATCCACTCAAATGTCACTTCAAGGTAGCCTCTGGAAAGTTCTTGGAATTAATAATGAGCTCCATAGGTATTGAAGCAAATCCAGAGCCCTATTAGAAGTCCAAGCCCCAAAGAATAAGAAGGAACTACAAAGCTTGAATGGGAAAGTCATAGCGCTAAGCTGGTTCATCTCGAAAGCCACCGAAAAATGTATACCATTCTTTGATGCATTGGATAAAGGAGAAAAGAACTTCGAATGGAATGAGGCTTGTCAAACCACATTTGGAGTGTTGTTGTGACATATAAAACTCCGCCAATCATATCAAAGACAGTAGATGGAGAGGACTTTTACATCTACTTAGCCATCTCACCTCACGCATTGAGTGCAACCCTCGTATGTAAGAAGCTAGAATTCAATAACCCGCATACTACATTAGCAAGCGGTTCGCTGGAGAAGAGAAAAGTTATCCGAAATTTTATAAGCTATCGTATTGCCTCTTGATCGCATCTAGGAAGTTACGACCGTATTTCTAGATGCACACGATCAAAGTATTGATCGATCAACCTTTGAAGCAAGTATTGTACCGACTCGAGACTTCCGAGCATCTCCTTAAATGGAATATCATATTTAGCCAGTATGAAATCACTTACCATCCGAGAAGGGAAATCAATGAGCAAGCATTGGTAGATTTCATCGTCGAATTGAACATGCGGGATGATGAAGAAGAAGAACCATTGGAAGCGGAAACACGATGGAAACTCTTCATCGATGATTCATCTAATAACCTCTGCTCGGGGTCAGGGGTAGTGCTTGAAACCCTCGAAGGACGAGCCATTTGCTATGCCGTGCGCTTGGAATACCCTATGACAAACAATGAAGTAGAATATGAAGCATTGATAGCGGGAATGAAAGTCGTGAAGGAATTCAGAATAAAGTCTGTTCACATCCATAGTGACTCTCAACTAGTCGTCTACCAAGTGAAAGGTGAATACCAGGCTCGATGGGACAACCTTGCCCCATATCTATCTATAGTATAAGAGTTATTGAATGACATCAAACATTATACCATAACTCACATCCCGAGGGAGAAAAACACAAAGGCTGACTACTTAGTTAAATTGGCCAACTCCATAGAAGTTCAAGCGTTGGGACGAGTCTCCGTTGAGACCCTGACCACTCCAAGTATAAGTGAAATGGATGTCAGCTAGATTTTTGAAACCATCGTCGAACTAGAAACATGGATTCGCCAATTAGAGACTGCTTAGTTACAAGAACTCTTCCCGCAGATAGGAACCAACAGAAAAAGGTTCTCCAAAAGGTACTACAATTTATGATGTAGGATGTTTTACTCTACCAAAGGGGGTTCTCTACCCCCTTACTTAGATGTGTAACCGACGATGAAGCTCAGTGGATCCTGAAGAAAGTTCATGAAGTCAACTGCGTAGACCATACTAGGGGGCAAACTCTTGCGAAGAAAATACTCCGGTATGGATACTTCTGACCAACGGTAAATCATAATGCAAATGATTACACTAGACGGTGTGACCTACGCCAAAGATTCAGCAAGATTTAATGAACTTCCTCAATAGTGCTAACGCAGATGGTCTGCCCATGGTCGTTCGTAATATGGGGAATTGACCTGATTGGCATATTGCCAATAGCTAAAGAAGGGGCAAAATATGCTATAGTTGTCATTGACTATTTCACAAAGTGGGCTAAATCGGAACTGTTGGCCACCATTAATACAAAGAAAGTCATTAATTTTCTTACTAAAAACATCATTTGTAGGTTTGGTATGCAACAGAAAATCATTACTAGTAATGGGACCCGATTTGAAAGCGCTAAGTTCAAAGACTTTTGCAAACGCTTTCGAATTGAGAAAAGCTTCTCCGCAGTCGCTCATCTGCAAGAAAATGGTAACTGGAAGCGATAAACAAGATCATTAAGTCCACCATTAAAAAGCGGCTAACTAAAGCTAAGGGAAATTGGGTTGATGAACTTCCACTCGCACTATGGGCTTACAGAACAACACACAAAGCAGCCATTGGGCACACCCTATTCTCTTTGGCATATGGTTCAAAAGCAATGATCCTCGTAGAACTAGAAGTCCCCTCCTATCGAAGGAAGAATTTCAATCAAAGGAAAAATGAGCAGCTCCTACTCGAGTCGCTTGATATGATTGACGAGAAGAGGGAAGAAGCCGAACTAAGGACCGCTACTCACCAAAAAAGGGTCGCACGGTACTTCAACTCCAGATTTCACAACCAAACCTTTAAAGTGAAAGACCTTATCCTCAAACGAGTCTATCCCATATCGGGTGAATTCGGACCAAATTGGGAAGGGTTGTATATGATCAGTCCAAAGTTAAGGGATAGAACTTTCAAACTAACAACCGTTGACGGAATCCAAATTCCCCGAGCATAGAACAGCGAATCACTACGTCCTTCCCTTATCTGAAACTATCTAATGTACTTCCTATTATTCAACAAATAAACCATCTTGGAATGTTGGAATCATTGTAAATAGGCAGAATTTGCCAAACCTTTCTTAGTAAAAGTGCATTGCTTTCTGAACAAGTAAAACTGCGATCATAAAAGTAACCTGTTGAGTTGACAGGGTCAAATCGACTTAAACCATCCAATCGCCACTTAAGACAGTGGAATTGTGGTCAAGTATGCTCCATTTACCCATCAAATCGATGGAAGCAAATCGACCAAAACCGTTTGATCAACATAACCCGATCCCCGCCTTCTAAGAACCGGTGTTGCTCTAGCAGCACAGGGAAGGCTCAAATCAAAGTTACACATCACATAAGCCGTGCACTACCTTTTCATGCCATGGAATCACACTCTTGAAGCATAAACTCCTCACATTGCCCGAAGATTGGTAACTTTAAGGAGTTCCGAACCGTTCTGGGACGATGGGTCATATCGATCCCAAAAGTCGCGTATTTCATAAGCTGCACATACTCTTATGTATCGATATTGCATCGGCGATGCTGGGAAACTCGCGCATTGCAGGAATAACAAGAATCAAACCGCTTCTATTATCAGGAGAAACAGGAATTAATCTGACAAAGTCAAACTACCATGAATTGGTAGAAAATTTCAATGGTTAACCGACCATAAATATGAAATCAAGCCGTACAAATCATAAGTTCCCGAAGATAGGAACCACAAAATAGATCTGATTACAGACATCTGAAAATCACTCGGATCAGCCAGTCATTTGTCAAGTGTTTGAAGTAAACAGCCCCATGAACTTGGGGGGAACCACTGATACTCAAATAAAAATACTCAAAAAAAAAACAATTCGAAGTTTTGTTACTCCAAACAAAGAATTTTGGTGGTAATCACAGGACTAGATAAAATAAAATAGTAGTAAATGAAATTGACATAAGTGCATAAAACATAGATAAGTAGACAAGTAAAGTTACAATCAAAATGCCAACGTCGTATTGCTTATAATTTTTTTTGTACAAAGTCAAAATTCAGGGGTTGTACCCACCAATCAGCTAACAAAAAGAAAAATATAGAAGCTACAACAAAAGTAGTAAGTGTAGACTCTCCACTTGAACAAAACAAAATAAAATATCCCGAAAACCAGCTTCACTGCCATCCGGACCTCTCAATGTCTCTTCACTCTGCTCTACTTCCCCCTTTAGTTGGAAGTTTCTACTTACCCTCGGAATCCCGGCCAGAAGTAGTGTCATTGCCCATGATATCAACTATCTCCTCGACGTTGGCATCTCCTCCCTGCTCTTCAACCTTCTTGGAAGACCCCCTTTTCGTTTTGCGCTTTCGGGATTTGCATGGGCTCCTTGAAGATTTTTTGCTTCAACTTTTTCCTTCTTAATGGCAACCTGTTGCTGTTCAGATTCACGCGGCTGTCCAGTCTGGACCTCCTTCTCTCAAGCTTTGGCTGCACTCCAAAGATATGGAAGGATCATCTAGAGCATGTAGTGCGGCGATCTTCTCAAATTCCGAACCTGGCTGCGAAACAGACACAGACATAGCAATCGGAGCAGCTACGGAGATAAGCATCGAGGCAGTTGACATAGCGGCAGGCCTGGGCATTAAGGAAACCGGTGGATCAACAGTAAGGAAGATGGACCCGTAAGATAAAAAATGAAAGCGTTAGGTTTGTCTTGTTCTTACGGTGTGAGCTCAAAATTTCTCAAACTAGGAGGAAACAAGAGGGTTACCTACATCAGAGGAATGGTCAAGAATGTGGATCTCATATTCCCCGTCTTCTCCTTCTTTTGATGGCTACACAATCTTAGGAGAAGTTTCTGGCCTAGAACCCGCTAATTGAATGCGAGGCTGTATTGATGATTCTCCAGGTCTAAGAACAAGGGGCTTCGGTAATGTTTTGGCAGTTGTAGTCATAGCGACGTCAGCAGCTTCCTGTTCCTTCTCAATTCATAGGATCTTTTGGCCTCTATCAGTTTTTTCTTTGCTTCCTCATTAAGGTAGATATCCTTCAACTCTCTCTTAGTATAGACATCTCCGTTCTCTTGGAAACGGGACAGAATTTCCTCCCAAACCAGCCGAGAGTGCATGGGAAGGGGACCAAATGGCTAAGACTTCCCTGATGCAACATGGAGTTGAGATAGAAATTTAAGATGGCATTGTCCATCTTCTCCATCTTCCTTTTAGAAGTGTCATGTAGCTCCAAATAATCCACTATAATGACGGCCTTCTTAACTTCAACACGAGTTTTGTCGGCGCTAAGCTGTGCAACTCTTTCTTGGACTAAGGCAATCGTCTGGGATTGATCGAAAACAATTTTGTTGCGGGACTTCACGATCTCCTTATATTTTGCAATTGTTTTGTTATGGCCTTCAACAATCTTGTCGTGATCAGCGATAGTCTTCTTCAGGGCTTCAATAATCATGTCGTGAGCTTCGAGCTTCTCTTTTAACATAACTTCGTCCATATGGACCTTTTTAATTCCATCTCGAAATACAATCTCTATTTTCACGTGGGCCTCTTTCAGCTCCTTTACCAAGCCGATTTTATTCTTGCTCTCCCAAAGCACCGCGTCCCTCTCTTGTACCAGTCGCTCAATTCTGGCATCACGTCTTGATAATGCCCTCTCAAAGTCATCTTTCACTAACTCAATGGAGAGGATTTCTTAATAATTATTGCAATTCATATCGGTCAACTGCTTGCATAGCTTTTCCCATCCCTTAGCTTGCTCTAAATCGCTTTGAATCGCTTGAAGGCGGAGCACGTAAGAATTTTTATGGACTGGGTGAAGGTCGCGGTCAAACTTAACTCCCTTTAAAAACCACTCGAGGAGCGCAGCTTCAAGTCTTGTGAGGGTGCAAGGAACCAGAAGTGAGCACTACGTGGGTCGATGGGATTTAAGATGAAGGTGGAGCCTGAACGGAAGAAACTAAAATTTCAAGAGCGACAAAAACTGGAGCCGGGGCAAAGGACTGTTGCTCGGAAGGATGAGAACCACGATTAACCTTTGACTTCTTGGATGGTTCCTCTTGGTCATCAGATGTTTTTATCTTCTCCTAGTCACTTTTATACGTCCGACCCCATTCCTTGTCATCCCGACGACGAGCTTCGGCCTCCAAGTCTTTTCGCCTTCTTCATTCCTCCTCGATCTTATGGGGTTAATGACGGCTTGTGGACCATTTTGACCAACGTTGCGAATAACTGAACTGCTCGAGATCATCGTAAAGACCACAGCCTCTCATGGTACCTAACATGAAGAATAAATAAAAAGTTTTAGCAACGAAAAATAGGCCTGAATAATGCATGTGTAAGTGAATGTGACCCTAGCAAAACATGTAATGTGTCTTGGGGGATCCTAAAATGACATCACAAACCGGATCGGAAAGCCGCTCCAATAGAAATCGGGCTGACTTCGAGCAAATATGACCCGGGCGAGGAGACACCCCATCGAATCCGAAACCTTCCCTAATAAGTTCGTCGGTATCCACGTAGACATTTTTTAAATCCCCGAAGTCTACACCGGCATCTTTAATCGGGGAATCCTGACGTCGCTGGACTACCGGGGGAGCATCTTTATTACGGATCTCTCGGTGAGGCAAATCTGAATGAACGGGACGCATTCCCGAAGTCTCGTCACATGATTCAGAGTCTCCGTTACTAAAACCTACGTTAATATCATCATCATTGGAGGAGGAATCATAACTACTGCTGCTCAACTTCACCTTCCTCTTTTTTTATGGCCACTACAGCCTTGCCCTCTCGTTGCTTGAACACTTCTTCCCCTTCCTCTGGGATTGGGGTCATTCTACCCAGGAAGTTGGCTTCAGTGGCGATGTCCCTTCCTTCATGAGTTCCTTCAGTTGATTCACCAGATAAGATTTCCTTTTCTTGAAAAACACCATCTTAAGAACCATGTGATGAAGAAGTGGACGGTGTTCGTATTCTGGAACGAGAAGGACATGGGACTTCAACTACTACAACGAATCTTCCTAGATGAAATAATTCATACCAGAGCAAGTTTTCATCCATCAGCAAAAATTTAACCGACCTCACCCCGGCAACTAGGGTATGGAAAATTTGGTCAAGTGATAGGTCTTTATTTAGCCTCGGAATAACCGTATGAAGTATTTGCCTTGTCAGAAATCCCATAGCGACATATTGAAACTCAATAAGTGTAATATCCCGGAATTTTTAACAATATCAATTTAATAATCTGTATTAAAAATTAAATTGATATTGATATTTTGTTGATAATAATTCAAATTGGTTTAATAATCTCCTTTAATAAATATTCAATTGATTATAAAAATCTTTTAAAAATAATAGATTGATTTCTATTTACAATATAAATATATGGTTTATGTTTTAAATAGATTGGTATTGTTTTAATTTTAATAAGTAAAGCATATTTTCTAGTTTTAATATTTGTAGTAATTTGGAAGATTTGTTTTATTTAATATTTAAGCTTTTCAAAGTTAAATAAATGATTTTGGTTTAAATTTAATAATTCAACCATGTTTTAAAAATTCTAATATTTACATTTTAATTTGGAAATTTTGATTTTAATTAGTATTAAGTTTTAAAAACTATTTCATAAATAAATATATGATTTTAAAATTGATAAAAAAATATTTAAATGTTTAAATTAATTTAGATTGGGTTTTAAATTTAGAATAAATTCAACAAAAAGGTTCTATGGCTTAATAAAATGGATATTTTATTGATAAAAATATAATTTCTTGTAAAATGATTTTTAATGTAATAATAAGATATTTATAAAAAGCAATATTAATATTGTATTATCTTTATAAATAAATTTTGAATAGAATTTGTAATTTTTATTTCAAATTGAATTTATATTCATAACTTGATTTGAAAATAATTGATTTTGAATTTAGTTTGAATTTAAATTCAAAAGTATAAAATCTTAATTGTTTTAATCTTTAATATGTATAAGTTCATTTATAAACATGGTTTGTTTTTATTTCACTTATAAATTTATACACATATTCAAATATAAACTAACAAAATTAAAATTTCGGCTAACACATTAATGTGTAAATCAAGTATTAATCATTTTTAAGGAGACAAGTGTGATATCTTAATTTCATTCTTTAACATCCATTTAACAAGTGTTCAAAACTAACATAAACAATTTTACAAGTGTTGTGTAAATTTGTACAAGTGTAAAATTTAATTTTAATTTTTCTTTTATTTGATTAAAATCTGAAAATTCATTTATTTAAACCTGCATTTTTCCTTCATTTATGTTTTTTTCATTTCCTTAATCAAACACACCACCTCTAAATCAGTAACTCCTCATTATCAAAATTCCTACATATTCAACACCAAATCTAGATCACCTCTTCAAAAATCTGCATGTTCAAACCTTAATCAGAAGACCCCAAAACCATGTTCAAATCTGCATATTTCACTTCCTAAAAATCAAAACACCTTTATCATTTTGGTCTGCACTTCCTCAAAGATCAAATTTTCATCTTCATATCAAAATCAAGATTAAAATAAACCTGCATTTTTATGAAACCTGGAAATGAGCCTGCACTCTGTTTTAAACCTGGGAATAAAAAGCAACTGCATGCATATGGGAAATTAGCAACTACATCTACTATCTGCATGTAAGAATTTGTAGTCATGGATCATGAGCATTCAGATTTCAACATAGTTGCAACTCATTTTTAAAAAAAAAAAAACAAAAAAAGGGGTAAGCCTGCATTTTGATGTGTTCTGCAGAATTCAAAACAGGAGCTCTGCATTTAATAAGCTGAGTAGCATTTAAATCTTAAATGGTTAGGTTGCTTAAGATAAAATATGTTTGTGTGTCTGATGTAATTGTGATTGTGTATGCATGTTTGTTATATTCTGCAGTATACCCAGATCATCTTCCTATTAAAAGCATCCCCTACAATTGATCTAATTAGAGATAGTATTTGGGTTTTAGAATAATTAAAGGAGTTTTGTAACAGCCCGCATGTAACAACCCGGTATTTCGCGTCGATTTATAATCGACGTTAAACGATTTATATTTTCGCTAGTTGCCAATTGAAGTTTTAAAATTTGAATTAAAAATTCTTTGATACTTTGTTTAAGAATTTTTAACGGGCTTTAAAATTTTGTTTTGGCCCGTTTCTTTTGGGCCGTGATAGTATTCAATGCCGATCCCCCTCCATTTCCTTCAATTGGAAACCCTAAGCCCAAAAATAAAATAAAAGGAAAAATAAAATGGTGGCTCGATTCGTTTCGTTCGTTCGTCTTCACGAATTAGGGTTCGATTCGTTTTAGCACGTCTTCGGGAGGCCACGGCTTCAAGTCCAATTCGTGCTCTTCGACAAAGGTGAGTAATCTATATTACTCACATCTAATTTGACTTTGTAAGATGCTTGGTGTACGTTTTTGTTTCGTTGTTGATGCTTTCTCTGATTTTGTCAAATTCGTGTAATTTCGTGATACTTGGATAACTCGACATTGATTTTGGGCTGTTTAATATCTCGTGACCATCACGAATTCGATTTTTAGTTGAATTCGGTCACTTCGATTGTTAAGCCTCCTTGTTGTGTTTACTTGAATTTGTCGAGCATTTGTGTTTTGTTGATTTGAGATGCATTTTTACAGTGGGCATCGGCTTTAACTTTGATTTGTGTCCCATTTCTTTGGCATGGATATTTGGCAGCATATTTGGCTTCGACTTGATTTTTTTTTGATATTACTGAATATTCAGCAATTTTTCTTTTTCTCATCCCTGTAGCAGCTTGATGCTTGAATGTGCATTTTATTTTCTGGTCAGTGTGTGGTCTATATTGCATACATATAATCTCGAGTTGCCTGACTGTGTCGCCATATTTATCCCTCTGTCTGCTGTGGTTTCACTACATAGCACATGGGTTTATTAAAAACGTCGCATTATTGAGTTGCACTGCACTTTCGTGGTTGCATTTGCTTCACGTAGAGACCGCACTTGGTATGACCACTATCCATTCTGCTGTGTCATTTACCTTGTGCATTAGTTTGCACTGTGCAATCATTTGTATTGATCATGCTTGTGCCTGCACCTTGCCAACTTGTCTGGTGCAGTTGCATTTATGGTCTTGCATGCTTCATGTTTGCTGTGTCACTTACAAAAATTGATGCATTTGTTTGTACTGTGCATTGAGCATTGTTGTGAGTAGTTGAATCACTGTCATTTGTTTTCGAGTATGAAACTTGCACTGTTTCATGTGTGCTTGAACTCGAATACAGAAATTGCCATTCCATGACTCTGCATATATTCTCTGAGTCGCTTTGCTTTTCTTTGAAGTCTCTGTCCAAGTTCTTCATTTTTCTTGTGACTGGTTTATGTAGTCTTTGAGTTTTTTTTCACTGACCTGTGCATGTTGTTGCCTTGTTTTGGTGGATGTCCATCCTGTTTACTGTTAGTCGAGTTGCATCTGCTTGTAGTTGTTGAGCTTTGATGCATATTGCAACTTGTACATGCTTCGACCGGTTTATTGTTTGAAGTTTCACTTGATTATTTGCAGTTGTATCTCTTGATATTCCTTCCTGAGCATTTCTTGTTGCATTTACATATATTCATATGGTCACTGTTCGTGTGCATTTGTTTTGCAACCTCGAGTCTGCACTGCAATCATAATTGCTTCGAGCTTGTACTGTCTGGTTGAAGTTCTGATCATATGTATACATACATTCATGAATGTATGTATGTGTATGTCCGCACTCATCTTTCTACTGAAGCATTTACTGACTTGAGTCTTGTTGCTAGTTTGATTCACCTGTTTGTTATGTGAACTTGATGTTGTTTCTCGACATTGCATACTGGTACTTGCATTTCTTTGTCTTGGTACTTGTTGTACATGGATCAGGTTGCATAGCATGTTGGATATCATTATGCAGCCTTCATTTGTCTATGCTTCTGTTGTCGCTGACTTGAGTTCGAGCCTCTGGTTTGACTGTCTTGTTCAAGACTGATACATTCAATTGTTGCACCTGTACCATTCTGTTTTCACTTGAATTCTCTGTCGGTTCATGCCGTGACATTGATGGTCGATCGACCTATTTTGTTCATGCGAGCTGCTGTTTTAATAACAGTTAGTAGTTTGTCATGCATCATTTATATGCCTACATGTATATGCCCAGTGTTGTTTCAATGGTAGGTGTTGTCTGCACTTGATTCTCCTCATCATCAACAAAGAAGTTTTGAGTTGTGTTCGTTTGTGCCTTTTACTGTGCATCAAGGCATTGCCTTGTATTTTGAACTGCCTGACCACCTTGATTATCTTTGTGGATTGGCCACTTCATGTTGTATGGATTAGGACCACTTCACTATCATTTTGACATTCCTTTGTGCCTTGTTGCTATTTCTGTATATGCTGTTGTGGCGAGGCAGTGTACGCGTGCATGCACTGCAGCCACACAGTATCGATATTTTGAATTGATATTTGAACCTTCATTGATTTTGGTTCGTTGATCTTTTGGGTACATCATCACTGTAGTGGCGAGGCAGTGCACGCAAGCGTGAACTGCAGCCACACGGTATTGAGTTTTTGGGTACGACATCACTATAGTGGCAAGGCAGTGCACGCAAGCGTGAACTGCAGCCACACGGTATGGCGTGTATGATATTCTATTTGTTTTGACTTATGGATCTTTTTGCGTATTCCATATTCCGTAGTGGCGAGGCAGTGCACGCGTGCGTGTACTGCAGCCCTACTTGAATTAATATTTTAATTGATATTCCAATGGTTTGAACTGTTTTGTTTATTTCAATTCAATATTCTGAATTGCATTCTGATTTGGTTTAATTACTGTCGTCTATTCATTATTTAATTATTATTGTTTCTGTGCACTAATAACTGAGTTTGAATTAGACTGACCCGAGTATTATTTTCTTTTGAATCTAATACTCGGGTCAGACCGAGTATTTCAGGTTGTAGATATTCTGCTTTGGGTTGCTGCTAGAGCTATGAAGTTCTTTTCATATCTTTTGGAGTAGTCGTCGTCATTTGTAGTAGTCTGTAAAATTGTATAGGAAGATATGTATTCATGTATATTATATACGTTAATGTACTTGTATATGTAACTTCCTTAGTCGACTGTTGTAGTTGTATCACATGTACCGTGTCAAATGTATTGTAACTGACATCAGTTATTGTATATATGAGACTTTCTGTTTGATTTGTGTTCCGCATTATATTATCTGTGTGATATTTTATATTTACTGTTCTAAACTATTACGAACCATCGTAGTTCGTTTTATACTGGAATTGGGGTATGTCGATGGGAGAAAATAAATCAGAGATGAAAAATGAAAGAATATATATTTATATACCACTCCCATTGAGATAAACAATACTAGTATAAGGCCTAACTATTGATGGTCGCTCCTCAACAGCCTTATTCTCCGTGCGAGTTGACAGCACTACACCGTAGTGTTCTTGGCTAGCGTGGGTATAGAGGTGGGGCGTCACAGCTTGGTATCAGAGACTGGGGTTTAGAACAAATATAAAAAATAACTTAGATAGTACATATGTTACGACTATTTGTTGACGTTTTATCTCTCATATTTGCATATGATTGTCTTTGATTGTTAGGTATGAATTCCTAACGCTTATTCGTATGCATTTGATTTTGTTCGAATCACAGCGATTCTGAACTTGATGTTTTATGTTTTCCTCGGCTTGATTTCCATTCGACTTCGGTCACTTTGTTTTTGAGAAATTGCTAAATTCTTGATTTCCAAGACTCTGACTTGGTTTGCCGTCGAGTCCTTTGATGACGATGTTGAATCGTTTTGTACTCTATTATGGCCATTAATTGTTGACTTCGGCATTGACTTAATTTTTATTTTTGTTGAAGTCATTTATGCATTTATGCTCGTTTTGTTTCGTTATTCCATTTGTCAATCGATTCTTCTTTTCCGATTAGTTGTTGTCATCTTTGTCGACTTTGAAAACTTCTATTTCTGGAATTTTTGGATATTCCTACTTTGATGGATTTAGAATCGAATTCTTTGGATTTTATTCACGTCTTCGAATGTGAATTTTAGTGAATTGATTTGGTTTCCAAATTTAATCGATTTTTGATTATTTCCCGATTTGTTGCTATCATTTATTAGCAACTTTGATGACCATTTCTTTGGGATTTTTGTGAACATACCTTTCGATGAATTCGGTATCGATTTCTTTGGATTCTATTCACGTCTTCGTATGTGAATTCTTGTGATTGATTGTTTTTACAATCATTTTTGTGATTTGTCACTTTAAAAATATAAAGGTTTTAATACTAGTAGTAAATATCAAAACTCTTTTATCAAAATGTTTTCAACTCTATTTTCAATATCAAAATCTTTTCCTAAACCGTTTTCCAATCTACTAGTATATAAAAACCTTTATTTCACTCGTATGAGAAATCTAATTAAACGGCTTAGCAAAACAAGTGGTATGAAACGCTTGCGTTTACTTCGTCGGTTAATTTTTGGACTTGTTCGATTGAACCACTTGTGACATTTTTCTAGTGAAGATCTACAATTTGTTCGTAAATATTTAAGTTAAGCTAGTGGTTATGGGACATGAAGCTAAACTTTTATATTCACTAGCTTAGTGTAATTGACACTTCTCGTTGATCTTGATGATCGCTTTATGAATTAGACTAGCAATTTCGCGATGTCTCTTTCATTGCAAGGTTAGACTAGACACAACTTGTGTGATTCCACTCACGCATACCTTTTTGCTTTTTGGTTAGTCTTGACCTCAATCTGTGTGATTCCATTCACACATGCTTAGTGTAATTGACACTCCTCGTTGATCATGATGGTCGTTCTGATGGTCAGACTAGACACCACTTGTGTAATTCCATTCACACATACCTTTCTGCTTTTTGGTTAATCTTGACCTCAATCTGTGTGATTCCATTCACACATGCGGGGTAGCTCCCCTTGGTCTTCGGACCGTCATGTGATAGTCCTCTTTCCCTTTTTCTGTGATTTCTAGATTCCTTATGTTGATTTCTGGAAATTTTATGCTTCACCTATTTTTGTGCATTGGTGAATTCATATGTTATTGATTTGTCATGAGTACAAATTTGGGGTATGATACCTCTTTGGATCTTTGAGAAGATTCTTGTGATATTGATTATCTCTTATCGGTTGATCTCCTGTTGATCATTATTTGCATACTTATAGTTTTATGTCAGTATGGATATTTCATATTTATGCCATACCTCTTATCGGTTGATCTCATGTTGATCATTATTTGCATACTTATAGTTTTATGTCAGTATGGATATTTCATATTTATGCCATACCTCTTATCGGTTGATCTCCTGTTGATCATTATTTACATACTTATAGTAGTATGTCATTATGGATATTTTATGTTATGCCATATCTTTTATTCTATTTCATACTCCTATTTGAGTTTCCATACTCCCATTTGAGTTTTCATACTCCCGTTCGAGTTTCCGTACTCCCATTCGAGTTTCCGTACTCCCATTTGAGTTTTCATACTCTCATTTTGTGATATGTGGATTTCTTGTGTAGATTTCTAGAATTCTTGTTTTCTGGATTTCTTGTTATGATTTCTAGAATTTGCGCTTCACCAATTTTTGTGATTTCTATTGATAAGTTTTATCAATTTTTGTGCATTGGTGAATTCGTGTGTTATTGACTTGTTATGAATACAAGTTTAGGGTATGATACCCTTTCCTATCTTTGAGAAGATTCTTGTGACATTTTTGATGAATGAAAATTCATTGGTATTATATTTTGATGCCAATTATTTCGATGAAATTTTGATGTATGTCGAAGTTGCTACGGATGTTGCTGCTTTAATCACGTGTTTTAAAAATTGTTTCAAAATAAAAAATAAAAATTGTTTTCAAAAAATTTACGATTTGCGCTTTCAAAAGAATGAGGAAGCGAATTAAACGTTTCAGTAAAATCGAGGACTATGACCCCTTTCTTTTGCTGATTCGCTTAATTCCGGACTTGTCCGTTTGAGAGTGTAAATTGTAATTTTATAAATAAAATTGTTTTCAGAAGTTTTGCACTTTGCACTTTCAAAAGAATGAGGAAGCGATTTAAACGTTTCAGAAAAATCGAGGACTATGACCCCTTTCTTTTACTGATTCGCTTAATTCCGAACTTGTCAGTTTGAGAATGTGAAATGTTATTTTTTTTTAAAATACACTATTATGCACTTTCAAGAAAACGATGAAGTGAATTAAACGATTTAATAAAACTCGTGGTTATGGGTCATGTGCGTTTGCTATTTCGGTTAATTTCGGATTCGTTAATTGAAAGATTTGTGATTTCTGATTATCGTTTTTGATAATCAGATATTTATTGTTTCTGATTATCGCTTGTGATAATTAGATATTTGAGATTTAATTATCGTTTGTGATGATTAAATATTTGTGATTTAAGATTTGATTATCGTTTTGATAATTGAATATTTGCTGATTTGAAATTTGATTACCGTTGTGGTAATTTCTGATTACCGTTTTTGATAGTTCGATATTTGCGATTTTTTTTTCTAATTATCTTTGTTGATAATTAGATTTTGCTGTCTCCTAATTATCGTATCGATAATTAGATATTGCTGTTTCGTGATTTCTGTATTCTGACTATCTATTTGATAATTAAATTTTGTTGAGAATTTGTGAAATTCTTTTATGAAATTAAAAGATTTCTTTGGTGAGCTTCCTATTTCAAGTTTCTTCATCTTGTGATGATATGCTCTTATGGTTGTTACCTTTTGTCCATTTATTCCTTATGATTGCGAGGACGCAATTTCTTTAAGGAGGGAAGTCTGTAACAACCCGGTGATTCGCGTCGATTTATAATCGATGTTAAACGATTTATATTTTCGCTAGTTGCCAATTGAAGTTTTAAAATTTGAATTAAAAATTCTTTGATACTTTGTTTAAGAATTTTTAACGGGCTTTAAAAATTTGTTTTGGCCCGTTTCTTTTGGGCCGTGATAGTATTCAATGCCGATCCCCCTCCATTTCTGTAACAACCCGCATATTTATCGAGTTTACATTTAAATATTTTTATTTAAATATTAAATCGTTAATCGGATTTTGGTCCGAAAAACTACTTTTTGCAAACGGTCAAATTAGGACTCGAGACCACTTCCATTGAGTTCGAAATGTCGTTTACAACATTTTAAGTATAAACATCGATAGGTTTGGAGTTAGTGAAATTTCACTAACTTTTCCCGCTTTGGACTTTGGGTTAGTTTAGCCTATTAAGCCCAAGTTCCAACCCTCTTCTCCTCACTCTTCATAAAATTTCCTAACTAACTCAAGCTTAAGCATTAATGGTGAAGAGAATGGGAAATAAAAACTCCAAGCTCAAATTCAATTGCAACTCCATCATTCAACTCCTAATTCAAGTAGAAAATATTGGATTCAAGCTTTGGATTGCTTCTCCTTGCTTTCAAGCTTCATCTTCATAAATTTTAGTGCAAAGGTGAGATTTTTATCTCACAATTCTAGCCTATAACTATATTGGACTGTTGGGAATGATCCCCCATCACTTTAGCATGTGCATTTGCATTTGGTTTGGATTGGATTGGCGAAAAACTCCAATTTTTAGCGTTTTTGACAAAAAACTGCAGTTAGGTCGCACTGCCTCGGATTTAGGTCGTTCTGGCCTTAAGTCGTTTCTGGCCATCGCTAAGTCGTCCACGAGTTAAGCCTAAGTCGTAAGTCGCGCGCGTTGAAAAGTCACCGCCTTTGTATTTCTGTTCGCCTGTGTTGAGTCGTTCACGAGTTAGAGTGCTAAGTCGGCTGCGAGTTAAGAGTTAAGTCGTTCGTGTGTTATCTCGTAAGTCATCTCCGACCTAAGCTCCAGTAAGTCGTTCGTGTGTTATCTCGTAAGTCGTCTCCGACCTAAGCTCCAGTAAGTCGTTCGCGTGTTATCTCGTAAGTCGTCTCCGACCTATGCTCCACTAGGTCGTAGGTCGTATCCGACCTAAGCCTCTCTAAGTCGCGAATTGTTAAGTCGGCTGTCCTTAAGTCGTTCGACCCCACTAAGTCGTAGGTCGCCTCCGATCTTACCCTTAGGTCGTATGACCTGTTTGTTAAGTCGGCTGTCCTTAAGTCGTTCGACCCCACTAAGTCGTAGGTCGCCTCCGACCTTACCCTTAGGTCGTATGACCTGTCATCCACTAGGTCGCGCCACTTAGGTCGTATCCCTTAGGCCGCAAACTCTTTAGGTCGTTAGACCTCATTTTGCTTTAGGTCGTAAGCCGCTTGTCTTCACTTAGGTCGTACCGTGACGGGGCGCTGCCCCGCACCCCGCCGGGGGCGCTGCCCCCGGACCCCCGCGACCTGACCGGGCAGGTCGAACCCCGTATAACTCTGCGTAGGCGATCCTATCTGAAGAACATTCAACCGAACTTCCTGAGCTGATTTCCTTGGATTTTATTCGCATCTCCGTATGCGATCTTTGTGACTGATTGTTTCTACACTTACTTATGTGTTTTGTCACTTTATAATATAAAGGTTTCAATACAAGTAGTAAATATCAAAACTCTTTTAACAAACAATTTCAACTCTATTTTTAATAACAAAGCTCTTTTCTTAAACCGTTTTCCAATCTATTAGTATATACAAGCCTTTACCTCACTCGGATGAGAAATCTAATTAAACGACTTAGTAAAACAAGTGGTATGAAACGCTTGCGTTCACTTCGTCGGTTAATTCTTGGACTTGTTCGATTGAACCTCTTATGACAATTTTATTAGTGAAGATTTACAGTTTGTTCGTAAATATTGAAGTTAAGCAAGTGGTTATGGGACATGAAGCTAAACTTCTATATTTACTAGCTTAGTGTAATTGACACTTCTCGTTGATCTTGATGATCGCTCTATGAATTAGACTAGCAATTGCGCGATGTCTCTTTCATTGCAAGGTTAGACTAGACACCACTTGTGTGATTCCATTCACACATACCTTTCTGCTTTTTGGTTAGTCTTGACCTCATTCTGTGTGATTCCACTCACACATGTGGGGTAGCTCCCCATGGTCTTCGGACCGTCATGTGATAGGCCTCTTTCCCTTTTTATGATTTCTGGATTTCTCGTGTTGATTTCTGGAATTTGTGTCATTGACTTGTTATGAGTACAAGTTTAGGGTATGATGCCCCCTTCGAATCTTTGAGAAGATTCTTGTGATATTGATTATCTCTTATTGATTGATCTTCTGTTCATCATTATTTACATACTTATAGCGGTATGTCGTTATGGATGTTTATGTTTATGCCATATCTTTTATGTTATATCATGTCATCTGATATTTATAGCTAGACTGATCCGTTTATTATTTTCTTAAATAATACTCGGATCAGACCGAGATGTTACAGGTGCTTCTGCTTGACTTCCTCCCAGGGATTCATCACTCTGACTTTTGGCTAACTGTTTAGATTAGCAGTTTTTGCTGTATACACTTGAGATATAGACTCATAGTTGTATTCTTTTGTATAGCACGTGTTGCTATTCTTTTGTATTATCGTGGATCTTATTGACCACTACTCTGATGTACACTTTCATGTGTTAGTTATATATTCATATCTTCTTCCGCCTTTGTGATATGGATATCTGTGACTGATTTGTGATATGATTATTTCTATGTTTGTTTCCGAAGATTATTTATAGCCACCGTGTGATAAGCTATTACATGGATGGTCGCTCCTCAACAGCCTTATTCTCCGTGCTAGTTGACAGCACTTCTCCGGAGTGTTCTTGGCTAGCGTGGGTATAGAGGTGGGGCGTCACAATTTCCTTTAATTGGAAACCCTAAGCCCAAAAATAAAATAAAAGGAAAAAGAAAATGGTGGCTCGATTCGTTTCGTTCTTTCGTCTTCACGAATTAGGGTTCGATTCGTTTTAGCTCGTCTTCGGGAGGCCACGGCTTCAAGTCCAATTCGTGCTCTTCGACAAAGGTGAGTAATCTATATTACTCACATCTAATTTGACTTTGTAAGATGCTTAGTGTACGTTTTTGTTTCGTTGTCGATGCTTTCTCTGATTTTGTCAAATTCGTGTAATTTCGTGATACTTGGATAACTCGACATTGATTTTGGGCTGTTTAATATCTCGTGACCATCACGAATTCGATTTTTAGTTGAATTTGGTCACTTCGATTGTTAAGCCTCCTTGTTGTGTTTACTTGAATTTGTCGAGCATTTGTGTTTTGTTGATTTGAGATGCATTTTTATAGTGGGCATCGGCTTTAACTTTGATTTGTGTCCCATTTCTTTGGCATGGATATTTGGCAGCATATTTGGCTTCGACTTGATTTTTTTTTATATTACTGAATATTCAGCAATTTTTCTTTTTCTCATCTCTGTAGCAGCTTGATGCTTGAATGTGCATTTTATTTTCTGGTCAGTGTGTGGTCTATATTGCATACATATAATCTCGAGTTGCCTGACTGTGTCGCCATATTTATCCCTCTGTCTGCTGTGGTTTCACTACATAGCACATGGGTTTATTAAAAACGTCGCATTATTGAGTTGCACTGCACTTTCGTGGTTGCATTTGCTTCACGTAGAGACCGCACTTGGTATGACCACTATCCATTCTGCTGTGTCAATTACCTTGTGCATTAGTTTGCACTGTGCAATCATTTGTATTAATCATGCTTGTGCCTGCACCTTGCCAACTTGTCTGGTGCAGTTGCATTTATGGTCTTGCATGCTTCATGTTTGCTGTGTCACTTACAAAAATTGATGCATTTGTTTGTACTATGCATTGAGCATTGTTGTGAGTAGTTGAATCACTGTCATTTGTTTTCGAGTACGAAACTTGCACTGTTTCATGTGTGCTTGAACTCAAATACAGAAGTTGCCATTCCATGACTCTGCATATATTCTCTGAGTCGCTTTGCTTTTCTTTGAAGTCTCTGTCCAAGTTCTTCATTTTTCTTGTGACTGGTTCATGTAGTCTTTGAGTTTTTTTTCACTGACCTGTGCACGTTGTTGCCTTGTTTTGGTGGCTGTCCATCCTGTTTACTGTTAGTCGAGTTGCATCTGCTTGTAGTTGTTGAGCTTTGATGCATATTGCAACTTGTACATGCTTCGACCGGTTTATTGTTTGAAGTTTCACTTGATTATTTGCAGTCGTATCTCTTGATATTCCTTCCTGAGCATTTCTTGTTGCATTTACATATATTCATATGGTCACTGTTCGTGTGCATTTGTTTTGCAACCTCGAGTCTGCACTGCAATCATAATTGCTTCGAGCTTGTACTGTCTGGTTGAAGTTCTGATCATATGTATACATACATTCATGAATGTATATATGTGTATGTCCGCACTCATCTTTCTACTGAAGCATTTACTGACTTGAGTCTTGTTGCTAGTTTGATTCACCTGTTTGTTATGTGAACTTGATGTTGTTTCTCGACATTGCATACTGGTACTTGCATTTCTTTGTCTTGGTACTTGTTGTACATGGATCAGGTTGCATAGCATGTTGGATATCATTATGCAGCCTTCATTTGTCTATGCTTCTGTTGTCGCTGACTTGAGTTCGAGCCTCTGGTTTGACTGTCTTGTTCAAGACTGATACATTCAATTGTTGCACCTATACCATTCTGTTTTCACTTGAATTCTCTGTCGGTTCATGCCGTGACATTGATGGTCGATCGACCTATTTTGTTCATGCGAGCTGCTGTTTTAATAACAGTTAGTAGTTTGTCATGCATCATTTATATGCCTACATGTATATGCCCAGTGTTGTTTCAATGGTAGGTGTTGTCTGCACTTGATTCTCCTCATCATCAACAAAGAAGTTTTGAGTTGTGTTCGTTTGTGCCTTTTACTGTGCATCAAGGCATTGCCTTGTATTTTGAACTGCCTGACCACCTTGATTATCTTTGTGGATTGGCCACTTCATGTTGTATGGATTAGACCACTTCACTATCATTTTGACATTCCTTTGTGCCTTGTTGCTATTTCTGTATATGCTGTTGTGGCGAGGCAGTGTACGCGTGCATGCACTGCAGCCACACAGTATCGATATTTTGAATTGATATTTGAACCTTCATTGATTTTGGTTCGTTGATCTTTTGGGTACATCATCACTGTAGTGGCGAGGCAGTGCACGCAAGCGTGAACTGCAGCCACACGGTATTGAGTTTTTGGGTACGACATCACTATAGTGGCAAGGCAGTGCACGCAAGCGTGAACTGCAGCCACACGGTATGGCGTGTATGATATTCTATTTGTTTTGACTTATGGATCTTTTTGCATATTCCATATTCCGTAGTGGCGAGGCAGTGCATGCGTGCGTGTACTGCAGCCCTACTTGAATTATTATTTTAATTGATATTCCAATGGTTTGAACTGTTTTGTTTATTTCAATTCAATATTCTGAATTGCATTCTGATTTGGTTTAATTACTGTCGTCTATTCATTATTTAATTATTATTGTTTCTGTGCACTAATAACTGAGTTTGAATTAGACTGACCCGAGTATTATTTTCTTTTGAATCTAATATTCGGGTCAGACCGAGTATTTCAGGTTGTAGACATTCTGCTTTGGGTTGCTGCTAGAGCTATGAAGTTCTTTTCATATCTTTTGGAGTAGTCGTCGTCATTTGTAGTAGTCTGTAAAATTGTATAGGAAGATATGTATTCATGTATATTATATACGTTAATGTACTTGTATATGTAACTTCCTTAGTCGACTGTTGTTGTTGTATCATATGTACCGTGTCAAATGTATTGTAACTGACATCAGTTATTGTATATATGAGACTTTCTGTTTGATTTGTGTTCCGCATTATATTATCTGTGTGATATTTTATATTTACTGTTCTAAACTATTACGAACCATCGTAGTTCGTTTTATACTGGAATTGGGGTATGTCGATGGGAGAAAATAAATCAGAGATGAAAAATGAAAGAATATATATTTATATACCACTCCCATTGAGATAAACAATACTAGTATAAGGCCTAACTATTGATGGTCGCTCCTCAACAGCCTTATTCTCCGTGCGAGTTGACAGCACTACACCGTAGTGTTCTTGGCTAGCGTGGGTATAGAGGTGGGGCGTCACACCGCAAATCCGTACCCCTTGAGTCAACACTATTCTACAACTATCAACTCAAGTTGTACAGAAATACGAACCATTTGGGTTAAAGAAGATGAGACAGAAGAAGAAAATAGAAAACAACAACAGAGTCTAACCATCGCAGCGGAATAAAATATAATAGATAATAAATAATCTTTACCCAAGAATCAAATATATCTGTTTACATAAATTACATCGTCAGAGTACATCAATCACAGTTCAACATCAATAACATACAAATGGATACACAACAACTCAATCACAGCGGGATATATATATATATATATATATATATATATATAAACAAGTACGAGAGTATGTATCGTCATCCAGCTCGTCTCCTGAGCTCCACAGCATCATCCTTTATCCTATAATACTCGGTCTGACCCGAGCATTACAGTTAAATAACACCCGAGTCAGTCTGGAATACCAGTGTGAGAAAATCGCACCCAATTGATTATTAAAGTTTCAAAAATCCTTTGAAAACAAAAGCATCTCGTAAGACCACGCCACAAATAAACATGTCGGGTTTTTACCTTACGATAGCTAAAACATTTTTATTAAAGTCCTCTGATATTATAATAGTGTCTATAGAAAGTAAAATAGAATCTAGCTGAAATGCTTGTATCTCACGTTTCAGCAATAGTTGGGCACAATCAAAACCGTATGGGCTCGTAGGGAAAATTGATTCCAACTAATGGCTAGGCACTGAAGTACCACCTGTCACAGTACCTGGTCTAGATCAGCGTACCGAGAAGCCACCCTAACTCCCCTGCAACACAAGACCGGAACCATCCCTTACTGGACAGTCCCGAGCAAGTTCACCCCGCGGTTGGGATCAGCAACCGCCCACTAAGCTGAAATAAAAGGACATCTCGACAGGGATGACCTCACCCTCCAATGGGGGCTACCCACGAAGCCTTGCTGCATATCCCCTGATTTTCAGCCATTCCCATTTGATGAGGCTTGAGGCTAAGCGTTACCTTTTTAAGAACATATCCCTTAGAATGCTCATCGTCCACCTGACGATGTTTCGCAAGCATTCATCCACACAAGTCCGTCCCGAGTTCGAACGGAACCGAAGGCACTATTCCTACTACATCCATTTTGGAAATATCCTCAGGATTAGTAGCGACTAGCCCTTACACTTCACTGCTCCATCTTCGAATCCAAATTCGTTTTTTCCACGAAAATGTACAAACCGGATCGAAGTGGTTTTCGAGAAATAAATCTCGATCCCGGTCTCTTCGAAACAATCAACGCATTTGTCCAGTATTGATAGTCGATGATTTAACTATCAATTAATTTTCACAAACATCCATCAAACAATAAATAATTTCCCAAATTATTTATTTATCTCAAAAAAATATCTCCAAGATATATTTTCACTTTCAAACCCTTTTAGAATAGTTTTCAAACTATCTTCCTTTTCTCAGAATAAATTCCGAGTATTTCCATTTCCTCTGGAATCACCAAGCACAAGCTTTAGATTTAAAAATAATTTAAAACACTTTATTGTAAAATATATTTAACATTTAATATAGAAAAAATTACTTTAATATTTAATTTAAAATAATACTCTAGAAATAAGGTTACCTTATAACCATACATTAGATTTCTTCTTTAAACAAAATACCAAATCACTCTTTAAATAATCATTACGATAATAAATTGATAAACTACTTACTTTAGAATTTACTTTAAAATATTTAAATTAAAACTACTTCATTAATTGATTGAAAATATAAGTTATATGAATATTTGAAAATAAGTTTACTTTATAAATATAAACTAGATTCTCACCTTTAAAACAAAATTACTAAGTCACTCTTTATAAATTATTACTACGGTAATAGATTTGAATAAATATTTACTTTAGAATTTTAAACATTTAGAAATAATAAATTTCCAAGAACATACTTGTAAAACAACATTAAAACCTTTATTTTCATTCTTATTTTTTTTATAAATTTACTTTGTAAACGTACTTGGCTACCCAGAGAAATATACTTCTCTTCACATCCTTTAAAAATAAATCACTATTTATTTTCAAACAATTTTTCTCATTCCTTTAATAAATTCCCACCTTGAATTTATTCTTCAAAATATCCAATTTCAAACACTTAAACCAATTCCCAAATTGAATTCCAATTTACTTCATTCATTCAAAATCCTTTAATTTCAGATTTTATTCCTTAATTAAGGTTTAAGATACTTTTACTTGAAATACCAACTTAGATTTCTTAATATACTTCTGATTCCTTAAATAAATTTAAAACTTTAAGTTCAAAAATAATCTTTATTCATTTAAATTAATATCACATAATTTTATAATTCATTAATTACTGTTTATTCAAACCCTTTTTTTCCATACTCGAAGTCATTTATTAGTATTTAACATACTTCCATTTCTTTTCAATTCATTCTAATTTTATTAAATTTCTAAGATTTATTTCGTTTACAACTTATTTCCTTTATTTTCTTTCCAAAATCCAGTTTATATATTTTTGGTAATTCATATAACCAATATATCCAATCCAATCATATCATTCAATATCCCAATATATTCAACATAGAATATCAAGTAATCACATCAGAGAATATTAAACAATAAATATTGAGGGGTCCAGTTGGATCCCTCCAACATGTTTTCCCTGCATCCACCGATGTTAGCACAATATAAATATATCCGAAATAAAATGCGGGAAATCAGTCATTTCAATGTGTAATATATAATACTATACCTATGACAACATACCAAAGCCAATCAATCAATCAATTATTTAAATTTAACCAATTAAATTTAAATTATAATTCAGCTGAGTGAGATTAACTCACCTTATTCCGTTTGCAACCCATTACCAAACCAACTTGTTTCGTCACAATTCTTCACAATTTACCTTGTATAAACATTTTACATTTCATTAATATTCAAGTCAATTGAACAATTAAATTCCCATTTGATAAATTGATTAACTACATATTTTATTATCTTTAACAAAATTTAATTTACTAATAATTTAATTTTTCAACTAAAGATTTTAAATTTGACCTAAGAATTAAGTTTTAAACTGATTTTTCTTTTACAAATCTTTAGTAGCTAAAATAATTTAAATATGTCAGTAAAACAAAAAGTTAATCACCATCACATCTTGTTTTAAAGAAGATAATAATTTAGTAAATTACAAAGGTGGGTACATATTTATTTTACTTTCAAAATAATCCATATAGTATATATTTTTTTTTTACAATATAAAAATCCAATTTTTACATGAACTTTATAATTACCTAAGATATTTCTCAAAACCTACCTATATACATCGCTGTCTATAATTATATATATTTTCCCCTCTGTTTTAACAAACAGTTTTATTAACATGTCAGGTCACATTAAATTTTATAAGAATTTGATTTTAATGAATAAAAGTATTTACATTAATAGAAATTAGTAAACGTAAATTACCCTCTCACTGCGAAACCTGGTCCCAATTCGAGACCTGAACCAACACGCACAACACCTCCCCGCTCCTGCCTCCAACCTGCATGTGACCGTGGCCCAAACCACCCTGCTATCAACGGTAATCACCACCCAGTGACGCTGCGTTTCCCCCCCCCCCCCAAAATCGAAGTCGACCAGGCGCGAGAGATCGAGACCATCATCGCGAGCCCCTTCGCCTCGCACACGTATCCAGATCTGTCGCTCGACCCACCCACGTTCGCGAGACAAGGCTCACAATCTAGTTCCAGAAATCAAACAAATCGATTTGAATTAAGATGAGGGAAGCCATTATATTCAATTCGCATTTAATTTAGAATGAGGAGAAATAATAAAATTTTGAGTTCGGTTATTGAATTGCGGTTTGGGAATTTTATGGTGGACTTGAGATGGAAGGGTGAGGAGGAGAATGAAGTGAAATATCGGCATTTTATCATATTTTGTTCGGCCATAGACTTCTTCAAGCTCTCAATTTGAACCGAGGGAATAAGGAAGGGTCTCGTGTTCGAAAAGAAACAGGATAAGGGATGGTGTGTTCGAGAAGGCAAAGGAAGCGTGTTGAAGACGCCTTGCTACAGTGTTCACTTAATTTTAATTCAAATTCGAATTGATTATTTTCAATTAAATTTTCAGCGCGTTTATATATCGTACACACACACACTAACTCCAATCAATACGAAATTTGAAATCGGATAATAATATAATATTACGGACCCAATGCAACTGGTTTCGTCAAATTTCGAGACTGTGCCTCGGAAGGCTATTTTTAAATTCAATTGAAACGATATAAAATTTCGAAACTGAACAAATCGTCGTTAAATTCAAATTTTAACACTTCTATTCACTTCTGTATTATCAATACAAGTTTTACAAGTCTCCAAATTATTTTTAGTAGGCTTAAAATCTCAAATTTCATATTTTATTCAATTTCAAATTATTTAATTCAATAATTTAATTATCAAATAAATTGCGATATTTGAATTCAAGTTAAAATTAATCTTTTAAATATTTAAAATCAATTAAATATTTCAATTTTAAATGCTCAAAAAATCCGGGTCGTCACAAGTTTGCTTATCATAGATAGAATTAAAAGCTATGAAGTGAAGTGCTTGGCTGCCTGAAGTTTTAATTAAACTTAAAAAAAAAATATACAGGATGTTATCTCTGTAACACAGGAAAACATCATGTGATCTTTAACAAACTTAAACATGTATAACTTGTAATGCAGTATCATGGAACCAAAGTAATTACAAAAACATGATTTTTGAACTAATAATTTGTATTTTAGGGTGTTAATTCAAGTGACAGTTTAAAATTGAACTAAAAATGGGTTTTTATTAAATCATGGTGATATATGACTTAAGAAACTTGGGGATTCTTCTGAGTAATAGAGGAGGTATAGGAGATGCTCAGAAAATCATGAATGGGTTTGAAATTGGTTAGATTTGATGCAGTTTGGATATTCATTTTTAAACCCTAGTTTTTATTTGGGTTAAAGAATCGAACATTTCGGAATGTAGGAGTGATCGAGTGTTGAGATATTTTGGGAATCATTAGATTGTTTGTAGTTGAAGTTGAAGGCGGAGTGGTCGATCTTCTGATGGTCGAAGCTTCGGGATTGGGGCGTTGCTAGGTTTGGTTTGGGTTGTGGTTACAGTGTTGCCAGGTTTGGGTTTTAGCTCTCAAATTCAATTTCGAAAATTTGAACACGATCTGATGATCTTGAGGTGGGGTTTAAGTGATGATGGATGTGGGGATACCCCCGGTGGTGGCCAGAGATGATCAACGGCACCGTGCATGTGCACGGTGCACTGATGTCTTGGTAGTTTTGGTTTTGGGTTGTTCTCGAATTTATTCGTGTTGACTCGAAGTGTTTGAGTGTTTTGCTCGAAGCTAGGATAGGGTGGAACTCGAAGCAGTTGCGTTGGTTTGAGTTGCTCTGTGTTTGTTTCCAGGTTTCAGAGGAAACTGTTTTAAAATCTGGGTTTTTTTAAATTATTTTAAAATCTGTAGTTTTTGTTTAAAGTAAGTTTAAGTTCAATTCAAGTTTGAATTTCTAACTTAAATCCAAATCCCAGTTTCTAAATAAAAATTAAAGTTTCAAAAATTTAACTTAATTAACTATTTCATTTTGGTAAATAGTCGAAACTTTTAAATAATGAGGTTTTTAAATTGTGAGTAAGATTTAAAGATTAATTTTAAATCTGGAAATCTAAGTTTAAACATGAACTCCAGTTTTAAATTTAGAAAGAAGATTTAAATTTGAAAGTTTTAAACAAAGAATGAATTGAAACTTCTTAAATTTTGAAATGAATTTAACTTCAAATTCTTATGATTTCATTTTTAAGACAAACTTTTGTTTTGTCTTGAAATTTAAATAAGTTTTAAATTTTTCAAACTTTGATAAGTTTAAATTACTTTTAATTTAAACTTGTATTTAAAAATGAAAATTTAAAAGTAGTTCAAAAAGTACTTTGTTTCAATTAAATTGTTTTAAACATAATTAAGTTATGTTTTATCTTGAAAATTAAATTAAGATTAATATTTCAGAATTAATTTAATTGATAAGGTAATTAAGATTAATTAATTGAATTTGGAATTAATAATTGATTAATGATTAATCAATTTATAATTAAGATCATTAATTAAATTATTAATTAATGATGAATGAATATTATTAATTATGTAATTAAGTTTTAAATGAAGGTTAATTAATTTAATAATTAACTTTAATTAATGAATAATTAAAGATAATTTAAATGGTAATTAACTTAAGTTAATTACTAAATGAAATAATTAAAGAATGGTTAATGAAGATCATTAACCAGGATTATTTAATAATTGATTAATGTGGTTAATTTTTTTATTAATTAAATTAATTAATTTAATAATAATCAATTGTAAATGGTTTGAGTGTAATTACTTGATGAAGTAATTAAGAAATTAATTACTTAATTTAATTAATTTAGTTTAAATATGATTGTTTAATTTAATTAATTAAGTTTAATTAATTTTAAACACTTGGGTTTTATAAATAATTACTTTATGTAATTAATGATTTGGAAATTACTTAGTTAAGTAATTGATTGATAATTACAGGTTGTAATTTATTTGAAGATGTTTAAGAATGAAGTAATTTGGATTTAAATTACTTATTAATTAATCAAGGGATTAATTAAGAAATTAATTAAGAGATAATTGATTTGGTTTAAATAAAGTAATTAAGTTAGTTAATTACTAAATGTAATTAATCTGGGATGATTAATAATTATGAGTTAATTACTTAAGGTAATTAATTTAAGAAATAATTAAAGATCATTAATTATTTTAATTAATGATATAATTAAAGTTGATTAATTAAGATTAATTAATCAATAATAAGTAATTAAAGGTAATTAATTAATGTAATTAATTAAGGATAAATGTAATTAATTATGATTAATTAATTAATTGAAGTAATTAAAGGTTAATTACTGTTTGTTTGAGAATAATTAATTTGTAAAATTAATTAAGGATAATTACATGAATGTAATTAAGGGTAATTAATCAAAGGTGATTAATTAAGGTAATTAATAATGAATGATTAATTGATTGTAATCAATTAAATGATTGAGAGAGCAAGATTTATATTGGTGAAGTAATTAATTTAATTTATTTTAAATTAATTATAGATAAAGTAATTAATTTAATTCACTTTAAATTAATTAGAGATAGAGATAGTTAATTTAATTCATTTTAAATTAATTATATTGTGGTATGAGTGAATCTTTGCTTATGTATGAATGGATGCCATTGATTGTCTTGAATGCTTTGTGATCTCAATAATGAGATAAGAAATGTTGTGTGGTATGAATGACTTGATTGTATTGTGATGATAACATAGGTTATCTATTGTGATGGTGATATATGGAATATCTACTTGATATTGATGGTGTGGATTACCTGTTATTTGATAACGGTAACTATCAATTGTAATTTATGAATTATCTATCTGTGTGTATATAGATACTGTAATTGAAGTATTTAAAAAACTTTAAAACAACTTGGACCTAAAAGACACGCTTTGGATTTCGATGAGACCGGGATCGGGTTTCCATATTTGGGATCCGAAAACCACATCGATCCAAATTAACGTTAGGTCGTTAATCCAAGTGGAGCTTTGTGAAGACTCGAGGTAAGGACTATACGTCAGTATAACTCTGTGGTTGATTCCGTAATGAGTTTGACGGAATAGTACTTATAGGTTCGAGATGGTGATTTAGAGTGCAAGGGTTATCATCGTTAACTCTGAGGGTGATTCCAAAATGAGTGTAACGAGATAATGCCTTCGGTTTCGTTCAAACCCGGAACGAACTTGTATGGATTGAATGCTTTCAGAACATCGTCAGATGGACGATGAGCATTCTAAGTGATATGTCCTATAAAGGTAATCGTAGCCTCAAGCCTCATCAACCGGGAATGGCTAAAACAGGGGAGGTGCAGCAAGGCTTCATGGGTCGCACCCACTGGAGAGCGAGATTTACCCCTGTCTAGAGGTCCCTTTTTATTTCGGTTGTGTGGACGGTTTTTGAGCTCCAACCGTCGGGGTTATCTTGTTCGGAACTGTTCAGTAAGGAATGGGTCCGGCCTTGTGTTGCAAGGGAGCGGGCGTACTCCTCGGTACGGTGATCTAGGCCACGTACTGTGACGAGAGGTACCCCAGTAGCCCTGCCATTGTATGGAATCCAAAATCCAATAAGTGCCAACGGTTTTGATTGTATTACCCACTTTTGTGGCTAGTAGCTGGAATTTAATAGATGTAACAATTTCGGCTATTTCATATTTATTTGAAAACCCTAGACCCTATTATAGTAACACTGAATTTCCTATCAAATGTTTTGGTTAGCGTAAGGTAAAAACTTCTCCATGTTTATGTGTGGGAAGTCTTACGTGATACCTTTCTTTTCAAAAGGTTTTTTTTTGAAAATTAAGCAACTTTAACCTGTTACTCACACCAAACCCATGTCTGACCCGGAGTTTATTTTTGTTTTCATAAACTCTTGGGTACTCAAATTTTTACGAGTAGCCAAGGGATTCAGGTTAGCTTTGACAAATTGTGGAGGAGCAAATGGAGCAGGAGGCTTCTGCGTTAGATATATAGTATTCCACTGTGTAGTTTTCTCTAAGTCGTTTCTTGTGCTGTATTGAGTTGTATAACTAGACAGGTGTTTATAACTGTCTAGTATGTGTTGTATGTCTGTATAACTCTGATAATGGTTGTAATCTATGTAATATTTATGTTATTAATATAATTTATTCGTTCCGCTGTTTAGATTCTGATGTTGTTTCTTTCTTCTCTTCTTTCTATTCTCTTTTCTATCCCTTTCTTTCTTAAAAATGATGCGATTTTCTGTGGTAAGAAAGTCGGGTCGTTTCAATAAGGAAGAGAAATTACCCTCCATTTCTTATTTCTTTATACTGTATAGTTTTCGATTCAATACCTATGTAATATCCTACACTATACGATAAAACTTTAGTATCCATATTTTATATGAATGTATGTTGTTGTTTTTTAAGGTTGTTATCTTTAAAATCAATAACTAAGGTATTAATAAATATTTCAATTTTTATTTTGTAATTTAAAATCTATTTTAAATTTAAACTTTAATTTTGAAATTATTAATATTTAATATATATATATATATGTATATATTATTTTTTACAATAGAAAATTTATCTGGTGTGAAATTAATTTTATAAAATTTAGATTATATTTTACATGGTATATTTATTTATTTTATACATTTATTTAAGTGATTTGAATTAATTTATTTTTAAATAATACTTATACGTATTAAAATTTTATTTTTATGTCGAAAAATATTTTTGGTATAAAACTATTTATATGTAATATAAAATATATTTTGTATCGTATGGTATTAATATTTTAATTATAAAGTTTATGTTATTCAGATAATGTATATTAAATTAATTTAAATTAAAATCAATTAATTTTTATCTTAAGCCATGAGTATCAAGGCATGTATATTTGTAAATATTTTTAATAAATGTATAATCATAAAAACATAAAACTATTCTCAATGTAACAGTATACCGATATACTAGAATCGTCACCTAACTAATAAAACGATATATGATATAAAAATTCTCTAAACATTAGTATATGATCATAAATCAGATAACTAGCTTTCACCAATGCTAAATGGCCACACCTTGAATTAGTAAAATAAACTTCCGAATCAAATTCCAATTCTGAATGTGTTATCTTCTGAATTGCAGACCACCGATTATTGAATAGTGTTTATTTTAATTTAATTTATGCTTAGAAATGGAGGAGGGGAGGATGAATTTTGGCCAAAGGTAAAGATAGTTGAGGCTTCAAAGAGTTAGTAGAAGAATGAGGGATATGATCTATTTATAGAGGAGAGATAAGAGGGATATGTTAGGATCCAGATCCACTTTTCTCTCTTATCCATTCACTGCCTCTATCCGATCAAAACCCTAGCGTATTCTACATGTCAAAGCTGCCCCTACCTAGTCTATGTCTAGGTGAACTCCCCTTACCTATGATTCCAATCTTATTCCATACAATATTTGTTGCATATAAATTCAATTTTAACGCGTATCGATATCGTATATCGATTAATATACTTATAACTATTATAAACATATTTATTAATATTGTTTAACAAATCAAAATAAAATTTTATAACTAATATTTCATAAATATTAATTAATTTAACTAATCTATAACCATTATAAATTAATCAAATCATTTGGTCAAGAGTATTCAACAATTCGATTGTGTAACACTTTCAGTGTAAATTTGATCACTAATTAATATCGAACTATTCAAATATTAACATTCACACGTCACTTAGTAGGTGATGTGATATTTTGGCCAAATTTATCACTTACCTGGTTTCGGTAAAATCCAGTTTTACTTTGTAAACGTTACCCAATTGTGACTACTATTTACACCAATTTTCTTCCTCAAAACTATATCAGTTTGGACTTATCGAATTTGGTAATGGTCAAAATTCCAATATTATCCATATTCAACTCTATACTCCCAATATAAAGTCCTAGGTTCAATAATAAAAATTGTTATTAATCGAACTACTCTGGCTAGATATTTTGACTTTGAGTTAAGTTAAGTTGACCATGATTCTAACCCCATATAACTAACGAGATGAATCCTCTCTTGAATACTGTTTTAGTCCAAATACTTCCACTCGACCTTTAGTCGCTCGATGGAAATTGTGTCATGATTTGACTATAATCAACGTGGAGCTTTCATATTAAAGATTAACAGTATTCTCATGTTGAGAGAACTATGTAAATTAGTCACACTAATATTTTTTGTTTGACCTTAGTTATATTAATCAACAGAACACTATTGAGTGAGTCAGTACATGATTATCTAATAAATATCAATATGTAACCCTTGGTTCCCCCAGCAATTATGAGTAATACACTTTTCGACATTTGGAGATCGTTACGTACTCCGGTCTCAACAAATGTATCAATATCCGGTCTGATTCATCTTGACTATGAATAATTAAAATTATGTTTTTATTATATTATGATACAATACTCATGATTTCAACTATTTGTAATTACTATCACGAACACACCATTAATGGATTTTCTATTAGATATATTTTACTAAATATTTAATTATTTATAATACATTATAACAAACATATAACAAAAAGAAAAAAACACCTTTATTACTAATGAAATTGATTATAGAGTTAATTAATTTACAGTAAATTACATAATTTCCCATAGGGATACCCCTAACTTTATCAATTTTCACACTAAAGCAAGCTTGGAAAAAAATAAACTAAAAGGGTCTTTGGGCTAGGCGGATGAGACAGAGGTACATAAAAGAAACCTTTTAGCAAATGGTTGTAGATAACAATGCATCATCAATATGGAAAGTAAGATAAGAGATAAATTAGCTTCAAACTATAATAGAGAGATTGCTCATGGTAAAGAAACTGGCTCTAGAGGGACCCTTGGATTGATGAGACATCATTACTAGATAAATTGGGTTTGGACACTTTTTTGGCATATGGATGTCCAGATAAAAAGGTAGAAATAATAGTTCAAGATGGCAGTGGAAATGTGATTCGATACCATGTTGTACAGAACAAAGAAATCGTATTGAATACACGGCCTTGTTTTCAGGTAGAGAAAGCGATATATGGACATGGAAACACATCAGGAAGGAATATCCTACCAAAATATGGTGGGAGGCAATTAAATTCAAAGAAAAAATTCAACGGACGAGATATTGACATCATACAACGGACGAGATGAATTCTCTAATGAATAATGCATCACTTCCAATGCCCTAACTTCGACTCGACTATAATCTCTTAATCAATCAACATGCCATGATTTAATTATAAATAAAGTGGACTATTTAGACTAAAGTTACATTGTGTCATCAAGTCAAGGAACTGTGTAACATCACCACACCGAGATTCCTATTTCACCTAGTTATTATCAACCAAAATGAAACTCTTGGGCGATCATTCCATAGTTATTCAATAACTAAAGTACGTAATCCTTCAGTGCCGTAGTAGCCATGATTAATACATTGCCTAACATTGTAAAAGCATTATGCCCTATGGTTTCAACGAATGAATAGATATCCTATTCTCGAATCATTTTGACTAGGTATATTTAAAACACAATTTCATTTCATTTTTTAATTAATTATTCATGATTACAACTATTTGCAAATACAATCATATTACATTTTATTTATGAATTTCTTATTATATTCTTTAAAGTAAGTGCTTAATTAATTATATCATAATTTTAAAAATATATAAAATAAAATAGCTTTTACGAACAAGATTGACTACATAGTTGGATATATGTAGCTAAAAGAGTTAGTGGTATGCCATAGGAAAAATTATGTTTTTTTTTCACATATGTCTAACGTCGTAATCAATCTTGTTCGTTGTAATGACATTTGTTTTTTTATGTACTTTGTTATATTGTGATATAATTTACCGAGTTATTAATTTAATGTATATTAATAAAAAATCCTTAAATAAAATGTTATGTGATTCTAGCTGCAAATAGTTGCAATCATGAGTAATTATCAAAGTATAAAATTAGATTTTGTTTTATATAGATATCTGGGAAAAGGGTATCGATATATCCGTTGAGAACAGAGTGCATAATGCTCCCTAAATGTTGGGCAATGTATTACATATGGTTATTGGTAGCACCAAGGGGTTACGTACTAATAATTATTAGATAATTATGGAATGACCCATGTAACGACCCAAAATTTTTATTAATTAAAATTTGAATATTTAATTAATTTTAAATATTAATAAGTGAATTTATAAGTCAAATAAATTTTTATTTGAATTACTGGATTTAATTGAATAATTAAATCGATAATTTAATACGTTAAATTATGGAAATAATTGAAAATTGGGTTAAATATGATTGAAAATGATTTGTAAAATTTTATTTTATCATATAGGAGTTAGAATGATATTTTAGAACTTTTAAAATCGAATTTAAAGTTAATTTGTGAAAATTGAATATTTTAATATTTAAATCGACTAGTAAAAATAGTCAATTTTTGAACAGTCTCAGAATTGAACGAAACTAGTTCCATTGGATCCGTAATAGTTAGTTATTACCGGATTTCAAATTTTGTGTCAATCGGAGTTATCGTTTGATCGTGGCAGCTCGAAACGCATCGAATTATTTTTAATTTAAATTTGGCGAGTTAAAATAGCCATTTTTCAAAAAGTCTCAGATTTCGACGAAACCAGTTTCATCGAATCCGTAATATGATATTATTGTAAGGTTTCAAATTTCAAGTCAATTGGATTTACCGTTTGTCCTGTACAAATTAAAACGCCTAGAAAATCGCTTAAATCGGTTTAATTCAAATTGAGCGTTTGTAGCCATAACTCGCACATACTTCCGAATTAGCTTCCAAAACCTGTTCCATTGTGTCCGGAACGCGGGATAAACCCTAGGTATGTCAGTTTCGGCGCGTAAATCGGAGTTCGGAATTTTCGGGATGAATAGTGTCGAACGAAACTCTATAAATAGCCCCACCCTTCATTAAAAAAATATATATATAAAACTAAACCTAACCCTAGCCGCCACTTTAATAACCAATGGCCAGAAATCGCTCTCACTTCTTCATCAATCTCTCTCAATCCGTAAAGAATTACGCGAAGTGTTCAACACGGAAGTCGAAGAGCTCGACGAGAGCTTCGATTCCATACGGTGATGATCGGAAATGGTGCAACATAGAGGGAGATATGGGGGGCTGATTGCTTCAGGTTGTGCATGCAATTCCATGCAAATGGGGGGGCCGAACTCAAGGGGGAGGCAGGCGTGGGTAGAGGGGGTGTTGTGCTTCGAGATGGCGGTGGTTTGATCGAGTTTCATCGAGTTTTGGAGTTGCAAATTGAAACCCTAGTGATTGAGGAGTGGGTTCTTTTGTTCGTGCGCGACCTGTAGAAGATGAAGAAGGAGGGGAGTTGCGTCCAAGGGTCTTGATGTGCTGGATGGAGATCTAACGGCCAATGATGGATGTGGGTTTTAATTTTTTAATTTATGTTGTAATAGTTATAAATTAAATCGTGTAAACTTCAAAAATGCGTATCTTTTTCATACGAGGTCGAAAACGCGCGAAACCAGTTGCGTTGGAATCGTATGGACGAGCACTACGCGATGGTGTTGGTTTGGAGTCGTTTGGAGTTAGTGAGAATTTCGGGTAAAATTAAACGCGCGTTTAATTTTATTCGAAATAAATCGCTAAAACGAAATTAAATCAAGGTGAGAATTTCTCACTCAATCGAATTAGTTTCGATTTTATTTTAAATAGTTAGATTTAAAATATTTGAATGCATGTATGATTGATGATTGATATCTATTGATTGTTAAAATAGACATTATACGCCGTTAGTAAGCGGATGTTATTTAATAAAAACATATACCGCGAATATTTCATAAACAGTGAAATTGGTATTATATATAATATCAATATATACATTGGCATATGTATATATTGGAGTTGATTGATTTCCCGTATTTTTTAGCGGATGAGACCCTATTACGCCGTTATTAAGCGGATAATATTTATTAAGAACATATACCGCGATAATTTCGTACTGGAGCGAAATTGGTATTGTGCTAATGTTTTTGGATGCAGGAAAACAGGTTGGAGGGATCCAACTGGATTCCTCAACAGTATTTATTAGATTTCAGATATTTTGATATTTGATGGATTATCATATTGATATATGATATCGTTGTAGTCGTGATTGACTATTTGGTGTGTAGCATCATTGGACCCAAATTTTGGGATTTTAAAATGATTTTTAAAGTGATCTTTGAAAATATAAAATATTTTTGGAATTGATCCATTTTAAATAAATAAACGTTATAATAGTTAAAGTTATAAAAATTATGATTTTGTGAAATATAGTTAAAAGTTGATTTTTGAGAAATAGGGGATTTATGATTTTATAAAATAGTTTAAATTGGATTTTTGAATATATTATAAAAGTTTAAAAATAGGATTTATAAAATTTGATTATTTTATAAATCAAAATGGTGAAACTATAAAGGAAATTAAAGACGTTTAAAAGAATAATATAAATTGATTTATATTAAGAGATTTATAAACGGATATTTATAAATTGAAATATTGACTTATAAAACGAGTTTTTATAAGTGTTTGAATGAAGTGAAAATGAAATTCATAAATGAATGAAATTTATAGAATTATAAACTGTGAAGTTATAAAAGAAAATTTATAAATAGTAAGATTTATAAATTTGGTGAAATTATTTGAAGAATAGATTGGTTAGATAAATGGATCTTATAAGTTATAAGATTTATAAATTGGAAAGACTCTAAAGGAACGATTTTGTAAAATAATCGTTTTATAAGTAATTAACTTATAATATGAACGTTTAGTTTATAATTTAGTTATAAACTGGAATATGTTAATAAAGGAATTTATAAAAAGGAAGTTTTTATAAATAAATAGAAATGGAATTTATAAACGTTGTTTTATAAATCCGCAAACAACTTATTTTGATAAGTTAATTGTCATAACTTATTTAATGGAGTTATATTCACATTTTTGAATAGTGAATAATCCTTTGAATTAAAATGAATAAAAGGATGAGATTTGTTAACGAAGTTTATTCACATTTTTGAATAGTGAATAACACGTTAAAGAAAATGTTTTGGATTTGGATGTTTTAAATAGAATTAAAACGATCTAACGATGTTTTAAAATGTGTTGAGATTTGAAACCATAGATTTCAACATTTATTGTTGAAATAGACGTTTTCGAGAAATAAAAGGAAATGGTGGACTATAACACTGTTGTTATAGTAAATGATTTCCGAAAGGAAATGTTTTGTATAGTATTGGGATTTATATATCTATTTTAATTTCGAATCCCTATACTAGTGATTTTGGGTTGTCGTAACGATGTTTTACGCAACATTCGTTTTGGCCCAAATAAATATGTTTAAGAGAATGATTTCCTTAAAGAATGAAATATATACTTAATTCGATTTAAGTATATTAAATATTTTCCAAGGTTGAAAATAAAAAGATTTGTGAATTACTTATGAATAAATAAGTATGGAAGTGTTTTCCAATATGAAGTGATATTTAGAATTCATCTTTTTGAAGATAAATTGAAAATGGATAATTGAAAACGTATATCAATAGATATTGTGAAATGTAAATTCACTAAGGAATTTATAAAAGAAAGTGAAATTGGTTTAAAAATAAATATTGATTTATTTTTGAAGTGTTGAAAATTATATATCTAGTGAAGATATTTTGGAAAATAAATAATTTGGAAAATTATTTGGAAACTCGTGATGTGTGCATATCCAGTGATAGTTCAATAGTCGACTATCAATATTTCCCTTTGAATGGGTAATTGATGTGATTTGTTTGAATTTGAATGCCACACTTATTTTTGAATAATCGCTCACTATTCGGGTTAACCGGGAAAGGACCATGGGGTCGTATAACCCATTCCGAATATGTGATACGTCGTTGTGAATTGCATTTGAAGATCGGTGTTGAAGACCGAGTATTTGCGAAAGCGATAGGATGACCTATCGATTGTCTCTGCACTGGGTAGCTCCTGGTATAGAGATTCCTTAAGTGATGGGAAATTCGATCGGGATTGTGAATACCCAGATTGCAAGGGCTTCGTAAGAAGTGCCTTCGGTTTTGTTCGAGCCTGGAACAGACTTGTATGGATTGTATGTCTGACATTACAAGTTGAGATATAAAGCCGATTTCTTTCAAATATATTTCTGTTGGTGGCGGAGAATTTATTCTTTTAGCTTAACACCCTTCTCTGAGACGTACGTGCTCAGAGGTTATATAGTTGAAGTTATCAGCGATATATTCCCAATTTGGTAATGTGACATGCTGAGTGATGCTGAAATGATCATTGTGTTGATTATTTGTGATAGGATCATTTATTTGATCGTCTATCCTTGTGATCATTGTGTTGATCATTTTTTGACCCAAAGCATGGCTTTTGTATAAAGTATGTTTTTGTGGACGTGAATTCGTCGAGCCTCACACCCCGTGAATGGTCAAAACAGGAAAGAAGCAGCAAGGTTATGAGGGGTAGCGCCCTTTAGGATGTGTCCATTTCCTTCTGGAAAAGGGTGGTATCATGGTATGGAGCCCAGATACTTACTCATGTTGAAAACACTTTGTTATGATTGTGTGAATTGATTACGAGCGCTCGGTGAAAAGGTCCCAAAGGACCGAGGGATGGCATATTCGGTCAGTTGTTACTCAGTTAGGGGTAACCCGGCCTTGTGTTGGTAGAGATCCGGTTTGGTTCTCGGGGATGTCCATCCAGAGGCATTCTCATGTGGCAATTGGAAGTTCCTTGGCCTGATCATTCGTTGGAAATCTAATTCCCAATACGAAACTTTGTACGGTATTAGTTGTAGAACCTGCCATTCACTTATGGTGGTCACCACTGTTTGGATGGTAGCTATAGTAGGCATACGATAATGGTCGTATGTTGGCTAAGATTTATATTCTACTTTCAAAATGAATTTTTCCCCTACACTATGCACTAGTAATAATATCAAATGTTATTTTAAATGCGTATCAAGCATCTTTGACTATCATAAGGAGAAATCTCCTCCGATTCTGCGTTTGCATGTGTGTGTGTGCGGGAGGCCTTATGGTAGTCTCATTTTTAAAAGCATTGCGAATTGAATTTAAAATATTCTTCTATTTTGATTTTAAAGTAAATAAACTGTTTTGAGTTCTCACACCAGTCACATGACTGACTTGGAGTTTATTGTTTTCCTTCCTAAACTCTGGGTGCCCACAAATTTCCACACGGGCAGTCAAGAGTTAGGTTTATCAGGATATTCTGGATATTCAGGAATTGCTGGAGGCAAGCTGGATGGCATGGCGTATTACTAGCTATATAGTATTTCTTTTTCCGCTGCACTGTTTGTTGTATATTGTTGTACACTCTGATGATGATGTGATGTAATGTAATAACTGATATAGTTCTTTGTTTAAAGATTATTCATTTATTATTATATGTTGTTCCGCTGCGAATTGTGAGATTCTGATGTTGTTCTGTTGTTTTCTATTCCGTTCTATGTGTTCTATTCTCCATTTTCTTTCTCTCTATTTTAAAATTTTCTATCTCTTCTCTATTTTCTATTCTCTTTTCACTCCATCTTCTACCTTCTTCGCTCTTCTTCTTCTTTTTTTTTTTTTTAAAACCCATAACATTTCGGTTTTTGACCTTCGATTTCTCGGCAGTCGATAAAGTGAGTATCGATGTTGAATTTTCGAAAGTCGAAAATTTTCAGGGCGTTACAACCCATCTAAGAGTTTCCATGTTGGTTGATAACAACTAGGTTAAACTGAAAATCTCAGTATGAAGATGTTACACGGTTTCCTTAACTTGAGAATACTAAGGAACTTCAATGTGAATACACCACTTTTATTATAGCTAAACCATGACATATCGATCCTTCAAGCAACTGTAATTGGGTTTGAGTTGAAGCATTGGAAGTGAAGCATTATTCAATACAGAATTCATCCCCTTGGTTGTATGAGATTAGTATCACGATCAACTGTAACCAAATCAAATTCAAAATCTTTGGCTAGAGAAGAATGGCTGATACTAAGTATTAATAATACAACAAGGACTGTTTTTTGGACTAGCCGACTTAAGTGTGGATAATGCTGAATTTATGACCAATACCAAATTCCATATATCCTAAAGCGATATAGTTTTTATGAAGAGAACATGTGTATATTATTGTACTAAAAGGTACCACTTAAGAAAATGTGAAATGGATTTTACCAAACAGATCGATAAGTGATGTATTTTGCTAAAATGTCACACCATTAGCTAAGGTGATGTGTGAACGTTAATATATGAATTATTCAATATTAATCATTGATTAAATTCACACTTCTGATTCTCACAGCCGCATTTGTAAATTCTCCAAAAAACCAAAGGACTTAATTAGTTTACTAAATGTTATTAATTGGTTAAATTAATTAATATTTAAGATATATTAAATATTAAATTAGTTGATGTTTTGAGTTTGTTGGTAATTATTTGGATGTATATATAAGTTTTATATACACGTATCGATATACGATGTATGTATGCATTTAAATGTGATTTACATATAGCTAATTACTTAATGAATTTTCTAGAGAATTAGACCATGCAAGGGAAAAAAATCATGGCTGGCCATAAATAAAAAGATATGGTAAAAATATTGATTTTGATTTAATTGGGTGTCAAAGAGTAAAGTTTTAGAAAAGAGATGGGAAATGTATTTATTTTCTCCATAAAACAAGCCTTCCTCCTTAATTCATTCATTTAATCTTTCTTTCTTCTTCTTCCATTTTCATGGCTTCTACTTTATTTTCCTTTTTTGATATGGCCGACTTTTTTAACCCTAATTCAAAAATAATAATTAAAGTGGTCATTCAATTCTAGCAGGATTTGGTGGTGATTCAAGGAATCTTGGAGTCGACTTGCAAGTCAAGGTGTCATGAAGGGAAGTATCTATAAAGTTAAATATGAATTTGTTTTATGTACTTACATATGTTCACACTTGTTTATAAATAAAATTAAAAGGAAAAGGAAAAACAATAATGAAAATTGATATATTTATTTTGATCTTATGTATTTGTGAATCATCTCCTTTAAATGTATTTTATTTTGTGCTTTGTAACGACACATATTTTTAAACATTTAAAAATGTTAAATTAAATAAGATTATTAAAAAAATTGTTAGGAATAAAAAAATTAAGATTTTGCTGATACAAATTAAATTACAATACAAATTATGAGCTTATGTAAAATTTACATTAATGAAACTAGTTTGCAATAATGAAAGAATGACAACAAATGCTAGTGTGTATTTTAATAACATTGGTTTGGGTGAGATTAACAATTGTATGAATGAAAATTTCCAATTGATAGGAATAATAAATGTTAATAAAGAATAATAAATGTTACTTTATTACAAAAGAATGTTTATTTATTTGAAATGTTTGGCAGCCGAAAGATTGATTGCAGAGACGAGAAACTATTATTTGGAAAGAAATGTATAATTCCTGTTTGTATCCAATAGTGTATAAATTGTTTAATTTACTATTAGACAGGAAATAATTGTTCTATTTCTCATTACATTTATTTTGTCCATTTTGAAATCATCTTTGTAAATAATTGAAACTAATGTAATTGAATAATTTCAATTAATCGTAGTGAGGACACCAGAATGTAAATTTTTAGGTGTAATTAAATGTAGCTTATGTTTTGTGAAAATATAAGGAAAGTTGATTTAATGAAAGGAACATTTATATCATATAAAATAAATGTTTCATTTGTGAATGTAGGTATAATTTCATTAAAATAAAGAATAGAATGATTGATTTAAAGGAAGAAATATATTTACATTTGAACTGTGTTTTAGCATGCAGATGGATTTACAAGAGTAAGAAAATAATTTATTTAAGTAAGTTATTTATTACTCTGTTGTATAAACAACAAATTTATAAAGGTATTTAAATGACTAAACGAAACAATTATTCTATTTTTCATCTATTTTAGTTGTCTGTTTTGAAATTTAACTTTGTAAGTAATTGCAATTAATGTTATTAAAATATTTCATTTAGAAGGGAAGAAAACATTGATTGTAATCAATAGATTAAATAAAAGAAACGCACCTTTTGTGCTAAACAGAAAGGATGTTTTAATGGAAATAAAAGATCATTTTAGGAAAACCAAATCGAACCTTTTCATTTTGAAGGTAAGTAATTTTACTTATTATGCATAGATAAAAAAAACTAAATGCTCACAAATTTGAATATTATTTGAGTTAATGAAGTTAATTTGGTTACGTTTCACAAATTAAATTTCAAAAAGGTTGTACGATGTACATGGTCCCTTCATTTATTTTGTTATTAATTGCTGCATGTATACATTAAAATAGTTATCTCATTATTAATACTTGATCCATTCATTTCTCCTTCTGTTTAATACCAGATCCTAGACTTTTATGTTGTATTTAATTATTGCCACCTCATTTTCACGTATATAAAATTTCACATTCCTTTGGTTTGCAAACTTTTCCATTCATACGTACATTTCTTTATGCATTATTAATGCCCAAAGCTTTCAAAATAAAACGTGACATTTATTTTTGTCTCTCCACCTTCATTTCTTAATTATTAAATAACCTGCAGCTTATTTCTTTCCTTTGCAGTATATATTTGTGTTCTTTTTTTTCGGCTAAGTCTTATTGGGTTTCTTTTAGACTAATGGGCTCTTAGTAAACCAAGAAAACCTAGGAACCCTAAGAAACTTTAGACCCTTCCTTTTCCCACCCATTGACCTTCTATTTCCTATATGACTAAAATCAAGTACGTATAAAAATTCCTCATTTTAGAAACTTTCTGCATACTATTCTTCTTTTTCTTCTTGCTCAAATCTACAAAGAACTTCAAGCTCCAAAACCCTAAATCTCTAAATCAAATTCCATCCTTCCTCCTCCAAAACCCTAGCCTATCTCTCTCCTCTTGTCGCCACCTACCTCCATCACTACCCACTACCCACGGTAGTAACCCATGGCCAAAGACCTACAATCCCTATCCTCTTCTTTCTCCTTTTTCCCTACCTTTTCCCTTTCCCTTTTTCCCTCTTTCTTCCCCTTATTTCCAAGGCTTTTATATTCCACTAAACTACTTCAAATCAAATAATTATTTTTTTGAAGCCATGTATAATTTCAATGGCAACAACTCTATTGTTGAACCCTTCTTTCCATTCCAAATATTAATATATCAAAAACTCTATTTTTCAAGTCCTTTCTCGGGTCCACTATTGGCCGAAAATACCCCATATTGTATCAATCATATCTCCTTTAGGAAAGAACCAAATTATATGATTCTTTTTTCAAACCATTTTTTTTAGTGGCTTCAACTTTCTTTTATATCAATTCTTCAAATTCCTTAATTTGCTATGCCAAAAACTCAAATCTTTTCGAAGTATTTCTGAACTCAGATTTTCAACTCAGAAAACACCTCTGTTTGTTTTGACCATAACTTCCTCAAAAAAGAAGCTTTTCGAGTGATTATTTTTTTTAAAGTAAAAAGAAAAGAATTTGCAATAACTTTCTAGCTAGTCACTTTTACAGATTCAGTAATATTCTGGTCCAAATATTTTCTTAAAAGTGACCTAATTTCAGGTTTGTCCATAGTTTGGATCATGGGTTGTTTGGAAGTTGGAAGTAGTTGAAACTTGTTTATTGATTCGTGTTAGTCTAAGCTTTGTTGGATTTGATTTGCATTTAGATCTTTGCCAGGAATCTCTATGTTGCTCCATTTTTATCATCACCTTTGTATCCACGAAAGTGAGCGAAACACTCACAACTACTATATTTTCTTATGTTAGTTAAATTGAATTTATGATGTGATTAGAAATTGATTGGTTGTTGTTTAGTATATTTTAAATTGTCATTCAAGTTAAATTTGACTTTTATTGAATTTATTTTCCATTTATTTTAATATTGAAATTTAAATTTCCGGTTAAATACCTAATAATGATAACCAGTAAATTGTTGGTTGTTATTGGTTGATTTTGAAGATGATTGTGTTATATGCTCAATTATTGATATTGGGTGATTGGATGGATGTTATTAGTTAAATTTTTGGATAATTGGATGTTATTTATGTCTACATCTCTGTTATCCCTATGGGTTGAAATGATACATACCCGAACGATCTAATAGATTAGGGGAAAAACGTTATGTGTTGAAATGATAAACCCGAGCGGGTTTTCATTGATTCAGAAATGTTGATTTTTGATACTGGTGGAAATGAAATGTACCCATATAATTCTTGAATTTGGATTTTTATTTGCAATTGAATTATTTGAAGGTTTTAAGTTAATTCAAACTTTGAATTTGATTTAATTAGATGATTAAGATTGATATTACAAATTATTTGAAACCTTTTAAATAATTATATTCACTTTATACGCTTGATAAGAGATGAAAATCCCATAACATCTATGAAACCATTGCACTAGTATTTCTATTTTACTTATTTTGGTCTGAATTACATAATATATTTTAGTTCTGACTCGAGTGTTTTGTCTTTTCATTACGGTCGGTTCAATCTGAGCTTTCAGTGTATTGAAGATTATTTTCTTGAGGACGAAGATGAAGATTCAGTATATTGTTGTTATTTATTATTCAACTGCATTCCGTGTTTTGGTGCATTAATTGTTTATTTCTGATGTGTGTATAACTCTGATTTGAATTGTAAAAGTGCAACCAAATGTTATTTGTGCAATAGCTTCATGAACTGTTTATTGGATTATCCCATTAACAATCCTCCGCTTTGAATGGGGTGAATTAGACATGTTTGATTTATTGTCGATTTAAACCATCCAAAATGGTGGGTCGTTATAGTTGGTATCAAATCTTTGGTCTAGACATACCTCTGCCTATTGGGGTTCTCATTAAAGATAGGGTAGTAATACCCTAGAATGAGTGTTTGAGTGTATATACGAGAGCGCGTATTTGTTAGTGTATTAAAAATGTTTTATATAAGTGTTGAAATAAAATTATTTTTCCTTATATTATATGATATATATAAAGGAATAAACTTTTATGAACAATATAGTTATTTGTAATGTGTTTGATTTATGAAATGGTAATATTTAGTATTATCATTTATTGTCGATTAGTTGAGTTTTTGTCAGTTTATAAGCATGGGTTAATTATTGTTAATTGAATTAATGGACTAAACACTGGTTTAATAATGGTGTATTAAAGAACATAAAATGATTAATTAGGATATTTGTGTATGAAATTGAAATGTTATTGTGAATTTTGTTGTTTGTTGAACGGTAGTTTCAACTATTAAAATAAAATAGAATATCTGGATATTTTGGATAGTCGAAACTTATGAATTAATATATAAGTTGAAATGTAGAAATTTTGTTGAATTGCGCAGTTTAAATCGGTAACCTTAAATTGAAAGCAAGTGAAACAAGGTTAAATTTGTTACATCTAAGTTTAGTAAATGAATAGAATTTGTTGTATACATTACTGGCATGTAATGTAATAATACACAAATGTGAACTTTAAGCCTTGGGATGTATAAATTAAAATTTTGTTAAGGAAATTTAAAAAATGATATTAAATTGGAAAATAAATTATTTATAAACTTAATTAAACTTGTGAAATGTGTCATAAATAAATTTGAAAAGTAAAGGTGTGTAACAACCCGATACTTTCAGTCATTCGCATTCGCACATGTCGGACTTGAATTGCTCAAAATACAGCATTGTAATAAAATTTAGAGCAAATAAAATCAATCATAGAACCACGGGCACAGAAATATCAGAATAACTTGCAGCAGAAATTAAAATACCATAGTAGTTCATGAAGCTACTATAACAAAGTTTCAAAACAAATACATAATATCAGTTTGAAAACAAATACAATAGAAATCACAATACATAGAAGTCCACTAATACAAAAGCTGAAATAGAACAACTGAATAGAAAGATATAGATAACTAGATAAGAAGAATCTCCAGCGATTCCTAACTCCAGAAAGAGAAATTCCAAAACTGTGAAACTCAGGCTGACCCGAGCATAAAGCAAAATACAAAACACTCCAATCAGGACATACATACTTATACAATGTAAACCAACTCAAGTGAACTGTAATAAAGGTACAAGTAACTTAAAGGATGCTTGGGACCGCCCATCCTCTAAGAATCCGTTAAACTATTTGCTATGCAGTAATATTGCGCTATTATAATAATGTCTACAGTAAAATAAACTTACTTTAAATAGCATTAAGGAGCGATCCAATATTCCCCTTAACACATAATAGCCCCAGTAGTCCATCCAGTATCAGCATACCTCTAGATCGGGAGGCTACCCGAAATACTCCATGGGCTACGGAAGTAAAACAAACTCGTAGTAAGGCTCGCTATGGTAGGTGACACGGCACAACTAGGCAATTCCATGGTAGATATACCAATTACGCTTCCGAGCCGGTGGTAACGCATAGCAGTCACTACTGCCCACCTCGGAACACAATCCCAATCAAAATCGGAGGATGGCCATCAAAATCAACTACAAGTAAGAGTATAGAATCGAAGAAGTGTATCCGATAGAAGGAGCTACCTCACTTGGCCCGTCGATCGCTCCTATTTTAGCCACCTTAAGCCAACTCACAGGAATCGGGTCCACGTTCATACCTCAATAGGATCGTTGCCACCATCCTACTTCATTCTGGAATCTCCATCGCGTATACAGTTGTTAAAGTGGTTTTCGGTATCGACAGAGAGTATGTCCATATCCGATCCCGGTCTCTTTAACAACCAACCGTTATTATAACTGGTGGTTATAAATTTCAAAAAAAGTATTTATATTTCAAAACCAAAACCATTTTTACTTCAAAACTATATTCAAATCACATAGTTTATCATTTCCATTTCAAACATATATTCACCTTTCAAAAATCATAATACTTTCAAAGTTATAACTTTTTCGAAACCAAAGTACTTGAAATCATTACACTTCGAAAATCATAACATTTTGAAATCATAAATTTGATACCTTCCTTTAATTCTTTACATTTTACAAATTATTCAATTAAACCAAATTTTCAAATTTCCAATTTAATTCAATTTAAACCATCAATTTCAATTCAATTTAGCTTCCCAACAAACCATTCAAAATTCAAATATCATATCCATTCAAAACCTCGTTCATTTTTATTTATTTTAAATAAATACCATTCCAAATCACATTTCAAAAAGGTTTATATTTCAAATCAAAATACTCTATTTAAACTATTTAAAAGTGAAGTTATTATACCTATAAATCAAATATTCAATTCCCAAAGTTAGCCTTTTCTGAGTTCATTTATTAACTTAAATACATTAAACGGTGAAATTTCAGCTTTCGCAGCACTTAGAAAATGCTACGGTAAGTTATATTTGAAACCATTCAATTCAGCAAAGACAGCATTTAAAAACTGCTGTAATAGTTCAGTTCTAGTTGAAAAAAATAGTTCAATTCAGCAAAGACAACATTTACAAAACTTCTGTAATAGTTCAGGGTTCAATTATATTCAAAAATCTATTGTCAGCCAACTGCAGCACTTAACAAGTGCTACTGTAGCTCTTTTATTAGTTTCAGATTTAAGTTTTAGTTTCTACAACTACAGCACTTAACAAGTGCTGCAATAGCCCTTAGTTAAATTTAGCTTTTTAGTTCACTTGCATCAACCACAGCACTTACAAATTGCTGTAATATCCTTTACAACAGATTTAAGTTAACTTCAGAAACGATAGCATTTCTAAAGTGCTATAGATTACCTTTCCAGATTTCAATGAAATTTCAGAAACATTTAAATTTCAAATTAAACCATTTTAACTTATAAAATCATATTTTTCCACTCAAAAATGTTAATTTAAAAACCCTTTAACTTATGATTTTTATAAAGTAAAATTTTATACATAAAAATCAATTATTTCAATAATTCATTTATTAAATTCAATTGTACAATTTTCTATTCTTTGTATTTTAAAAAAATATACCTAACACTTAAGTTTTAATTGCCATTTCAAAATATAAACTTAATTTCCATTTTATTTTCTTAATTTAACTTTTATTTTTAAACCAAATTCTCAAATTTCCAAGTCAAGTTATATTTCAAATTACACTTTTAAGCATTCATTTATTTAACCATTTTAATTCATAGAAAAATCAATAACACTTTATTAAGTTATTTTAAATTCAAATTTAAATCAAATTATCATATTTTATTTACTTAACTTAAAATCCATTTTTGAACAAAATCTCAAATTTCAAAATAAATATATATTAAATTTCAACTTAATCATTCATTTATTTAACATATTTAACTTGTAGAAAAATCACTAACACTTTATAAAAATCATTTTTAATTCAGTTTAAATCAAATCATCATAAATTTTACATTTTAAAAATACTTTAAATATTCCAAATATATATATATATATATATATAATAACCACGGGTCTATATAATATTTTCTAACCTAGGTCAAGTGATATAGATAATATATCATTTAAATCCGTAATTTACAAAGAAAAATCTCAGTTCTATCATTTCAAACCCGCAATCCCAAGTCAAATAGAATAAATGAAAATCGCTCAGGCCTATCATTTCAGCCCATAACGATTTTTTCCTATTCTAAAGTCTGTTCGGGTATGTATCATTTCAACCCATAGTGATTCTATTCTACAGGGAACTTGCAGTGTGAAAACATAAATAGATAAACAGTATAGCAACATATGGCAGTAACAGATGATATGATAGGTTTATAAACAGGGTTAACATCATACGACTCATATCACAGGCAAGTATAACATGATATAATATCCTATACATTCACTTGTTGTCACTTCACAAATTATATAAGTATAAATGTCAAGTGTGAATACTCACCTTTTTACGCTGGAGTTAGCAAATCAAACGCACAGAATAGATTCCAGAAAGCACGATATGGCATGACTATTGATTCAAGTGAGTGAAGAGTCAAGATATTGATCATGTAAATAACAACAAAACAAAGCAAAACAATATACACATAAATATATTTTTATTCAACACCAAATACCATAGAAACAAATGAAAATAAAAAGCAACAAAGAATGAAATGATTTGACCTTACCTCAACCACACTAATGCTCGGCCTAGGGGTTCTTTTGCTCAACCATTATCATGCTTTGGCTCGGGTATGGCATCATGTAGCACGGCTAGAAGTGGAGATATGAAGAGGTAGGGCTGCAACATAAAGCATACAAAGGGACAAGGCTAAATGGTGGGGTTCTTGTGCACATAGGCTCGGCCAAAGGTCAAATGGTGGCTCGGCCAGCATGGTTCAGGCCTGGTCAAGTCAGGTGATGGTTGGAGTGATGGTCAGAGGTGGTGTGGTGGTGGCTATGGTGGTGGCCGAAGTGAATATGGAAGGGTAGGGTGATGTTATGCTCGGCTAGAATGGTTTTGGAGCGGAGCTTTGCAAATTTGGAGGAGTTTTGTGCAAAGTTGTGGAGCTAGCATCTAATGGATGCCACATCCTATCTTGGTCAGAGGAGGTGGTGCTGCCGTGGGTGATGAGGTGGTAGAGGCTAGGCCGAGCAAGCTAGAAGAAGCAAAGGCAAAAAATTTAGAAAAATAATGAAAAGAAGAAAGAAAATGAAGCCATTACCATTTTTTTTCTTTGGCCATGAGTTTTGAGATGGAGAAAAGTATTTTTCATGTGAAAAAAAATTGGGAAAACATGGCTAATGCAAAGAGATTCATGGATAAAAGATGAAATGAAAAGGCAAAAGGAAAATGAAAAGTCAAATTTAATGAAAAGACATAGGAAATGAAAGGACTTTTGTCTCTTTAAATTTCCATTTCTTTGATATCAAAATAAACTAAATAAAATTTAGTAAATAAAAATAAAAATGAAAACAAAATAATGTGAAAAAGAAAATAAATAAATAATTTAAGGAAAGATAGAAAATAAATAAGAAAATAGTTATTAAATTGAAAGTAGAACTTAAAATTTGTAAACAAAAATACAATAAACAGTTGAAAATTATAACTACACATTTTAAAATGTTTTAAAAATAAAATATATACATAACATGTCATGTTACACATATATACACAAAATAGAACATGAAATGACAAACAAAAATATTATTTATATAAATTAAAATAAATGAATTTTGTTAAATAAACAAGTTGCACACAATGGTTAAAAAACATAACTTTCACAATATTAATCGGATTTCAACGAAACGAAAAGTAGTGTACTTGAAATTTAATTTACTTTCATATAAAAGATAAAATTCAAAAAATCAAATTTTGAAAACTTTAAATTTAAAATTCAAAGTTTGACCATATTGACCAAAATCTACATTTTTGGAAAATATTCTATTTATTCATGTGAAATTATAATTCACACAAAAATCAAAATTTATATTTAAAATAACAAAATTTATTCATTTTAATAAATTAAAGTTTTTTAAATCAGGAATTCAACTAGAAAATTTAAAATATATAATTAAAATAGTCACAAACTACTGGATTGTTACACTCTCCCCCACTCAAAACTTTTCGTCCTCGAGAAGGAATGAGGTACGGGAAAACACAAAAAAAGATAGAATGAAATAGGATTAAGAAAAGATGACAAGAAGATTAAAATTATACCTGATAAGTGTTGTTATAGGTAAGTTTAACAAGGTGGAGATGATCACAAACACGAAGAAGATCCTCTAGAATCAAGCACACAAGCACAAAGAAGATCTTTGAGAATCTGATTCACTCTTTCTGTTTGACCGTCGGTCTATGGATGATAAGTGTGCTCAAATTCGGATGAATACCCAAAGATTCCTAAAAAGCTTTCCAAAATTAACTGGTAAAGATAGGATCACGATCACAAATGATACTGAAAGGAACACCATGGAGACGAACAATCGCACCCATGTAGATCTCAGATAAGCTTGAAGCAGAATGGGTAGACTTGACTGTAATGAAATGAGCGGACTTGGTCTGTCTATCCACAATAACCCAGATAAACTAAGCATTCCAATGAGTCAAAGCAGTGAGAGGTGCAGCAATCCGAGAAAAATTCTCAATGAATCTCCGGTAATAACTAGCAAGGCTCAGAAAATTACAAATCTCAGAAGGAGTCTTAGGAGTTTCCCAATCCTGAAACAGAATTGGGAGAAAATAAGAACAAGAGATAAGATAGAATAATTAAATGACGAAGGAAAAGGAGAAAGAAAGAAAGACTGCATTGATCGCAGCGATCTTGACTGGATCAATAGAAACTCCATTACTAGAAACAATATGTCCAAGGAATCGGACATCATCCTTCCAGAAATGGCATTTATAAATTTAGCCTTCAATTGATGATTTCTAAGAATTAACAGAACATATTTCAAGTGCGACTCATGCTCTTCCTTGGTCTTAGAAAAGACAAGAATATCATCAACAAAGACTAGAACAAATTTATTAAGCACGGCACGAAAAACACGATTCATCAAATCAACAAAGAAAGCAGGAGCATTAGTCAAACCAAAAGGCATGACTAACCATTCATAAAACTCATTCTCAGTACGGAAATCAGTCTTGGAATACTTTCCTCAGCAACACTGAGCTGGTGGAAACCTGTGGCAAGATCAAACTGAGAAAAAGAAGAGGCACCAAAAAGCTGATCAAACATATCATTGATACGAGGCATTGGATATCTGTTTTTCATAGTGAGCTTGTTCATATCCCTATAATAACCACACATCCTTAAAGTACCATCGGACTTAGTGATGAAAACCACCGATGCTCCCCATTATGAATGGCTAGGTCTGATCATACCTTTGGGGAACAAGTCCTCAATTTGCTTTCCCAACTCAACCTTCTCACAGGTGCCATTCTTCTAGGAGGAAGAACTACAGGTCGAGCCCTAGGAATAAGATCAATACGGAAATCAATTTCCCGCTTAGGAGGTAAAGCAGTGACTTCACCAAATACATCGGAATAGAATCTGACCACACGGGTCGAATGAAGATCAATAGGAGAAGAATCTAGAGAATAAATAAACTACAAGCAAAATTTTGAGGCATGCAACACTAAATAATCAAGGATTCCATGATCATCAACAAGATACACAGATCGGGCTTCACAAGAGATATGGGCATCATGCCTACCAAGCCAATCACTTCAAAGCAACAAATCAAAAGCATCGAAGCCAAGAACAAAGAAATCACCACTAAAGCGATGATCCGACAAATCCGATTAAGGTTTGCAGGGCATGCAATTGGATTTGAAACACATAAAGGTACATAAGCATATACAGGAGAAAGGAGATGCTCAAACTTATCACCCAAATCAACATAAATAAACTATGGGAAGCTCCAATATCAAATAAAACATGAACAGGATGAAGAAATAAAGAAAAGTTACCCGAAGAGAACCTTAGTCACCACTAGGAGCACTAGGAGAAGGAGCTGGAGAAGATGCAGAGGTGACAGCAAATATACCGGAAGGATCAAAAGGATTGCCCTACCCAGCAGAAGGGTAAGACTTACTGAAATGACCAGGCTGAAGATAGATAAATTCACTTGGATGAATTTCCTAATGAAAGAAAGTACTAACAAGGTAGATACGAAAAGAAAGAAGTTTAGAAAAAATTTCCTTTAAAACAAGAAAAGTTAATATCAAAATAATCTTTGAAAAATCCTTTGAAAAAATCATTTGAAAATCAGTTTATACTTTGAAAATACGTTCTCTCACAAAGAAAATGATTATGAGGTTGATTTCACTCATTCTAGGGTATTCCTACCCTATCTCTAATGAGTTTTTGCTCCGCAGGCTATGGTTTGCCTAAAAACCAAAGCTCTGATCCAACTGTAACAACCCCTATTTTGGACCATTCAAATCGACAATAATCCATACATATCGGACTTGAATTGCTCAAAATACCGCATTGTAATAAAATTTGGAGCAAATAAAATCAATCAGAAATATCAGAATAACTCACACGGAAATTAAAATACTATAGTAGTTCATGAAGCTACTATAACAAAGTCTCAAAACAAATACATAATATCAGTCTGAAAACAAATACAATAGAAATCACAATACATAGAAGTCCACTAATACAAGAGTTAAAATAGAACAACTGAACAGAAAGATATAGATAACTAGATAAGTAGTATCTCCAGCAATTCCTAGCTCCAGAAAGAGAAATCCAAAGTTGTGAATACTCAGGCTGATCCAAGCGTAAAGCAAAATACAAAACACTCAAGTCAGGACATACATACTTATACAATGTAAACCAACTCAAGTGAACTGTAATAAAGGTACAAGTAACTTAAAGGATTCTTGGGACCGCCCATCCTCTAAGGATCCGTTAAACTATTTACTATGTAGTAATATTGCACTATTATAATAATGTCTACAGTAAAATAAACTTACTTTAAAATAGCTTAAGGAGTGACCCAATATTTCCCTTAACACGTAATAGTCCCAGTAGTCCATTAATATCAGCATACCTCCAGATCGGGAGGCTAACCTAAATACTCCATGGGCTATGGGAGAAAAACAAACTCGTAGTGAGGCTTGTTATGGTAGGTGACACGGCACAACTAGTCAATGCCAGGGTAGATATACCAATTACGCTTCCGGGCTGGTGGTAACGCATAGCAGCCACAACCGCCCACCTCGGAACATACTCCCAATCAAAATCGGAGGATGGCCATCAAAATCAACCACAAGTAAGAGTATGGAATCGAAGAAGTGTGTCCGATAGGAGGAGCTACCTCACTTGGCCCGTCGATCGCTCCTGTTTTAGCCACCTTAAGCCAACTCACGGGAGTCGGGTCCACGTTCAGACCTCAATAGGATCGTCGCCACCATCCTACTTTAATCCGGAATCTCCACCACGTACACAGTTGTTAAAGTGGTTTTCGGTATCGACAGAGAGTATGTCCATATCCGATCCTGGTCACTTTAACAACCAATCATTATTATAACCGATGGTTATAAATTTCAAAAATAGCATTTATATTTCAAAATCAAAACCATTTTTATTTCAAAACTATATTCAAATCACATAGTTTATCATTTCCATTTCAAACATATATTCACCTTTCAAAAATCATAGTACTAACTTTTTCGAAACCAAAATACTTGAAATCATTACACTTTGAAAATCATAACATTTCGAAATCATACATTTGATACCTTTCTTTAATTCTTTACATTTTACAAATTTATTCAATTAAACCCAAATTTCCAAATTTCCAATTTAATTCAATTCAAACCATCAATTTCAATTCAATTCAATTTCTGAACAAGCCATTCAAAATTCAAATATTATATCCATTCAAAACCCCATTCATTTTTATTTATTTTAAATAAATGCCATTCCTAATCACATTTCAAAAAGGTATATATTTCGAATCAAAATACTCCATTTAAACTATTTAAAAGTGAAGTTATTATACTTATAAATCAAATATTCAATTCCCAAAATTTAGCCTTTTCTAAGTTCATTTATTCACTTAAATACATTAAACAGTGAAATTTCAACTTTCGTAGCACTTAGAAAATGCTGTGGTAAGTTATATTTGAAAACATTCCAATTCAGCAAAGACAGCATTTAAAAACTGTTGTAATATTTCGGTTCTAATTGAAAAAAATAGTTCAATTCAGCAAAGACAGCATTTACAAAACTGCTATAATAGTACAGGGTTCAATTACATTCAAAAATCTAATTTCAGCCAACTGCAGCACTTAACAAGTGCTACTGTAGCTCTTTTATTATTTTCAGATTTAAGTTTTAGTTTCTGCAACTACAGCACTTAACAAGTGCTGCAATAGCCCTTAGTTAATTTTAGCTTTTTAGTTCACTTGCATCAACCACGGCACTTACAAAGTGCTGTAATATCCTTTACAACAGATTTAAGTTAACTTCAGAAATGACAGCATTTCTGAATTGCTATAAATTATATTTCCATATTTTAATGAAATTTCAGAAACAATTAAACTTCAAATTAAACCATTTTAACTTATAAAATCATATTTTTCCACTTAAAAATGTTCATTTAAAAACCCTTTAACTTATGATTTTTATAAAGTACGATTTTATACATAAAAATCAATTATTTCAGTAATTCATTTATTAAATTCAACTGTACAATTTTCTATTCTTTGCATTTCAAAAAAAATAAACTTAACACTTAAATTTTAATTACCATTTCAAAATATAAACTTAATTTCCATTTTATTTTCTTAACTTAACTTTTATTTTTAAACCAAATTCTCAAATTTCTTAGTCAAGTTATATTTCAAATTACACTTTTAAGCATTCATTTATTTAACCATTTTAATTCATAGAAAAATCAATAACACTTTATTAAGTTATTTTAAATTCAAATTTAAATCAAATTATCATATTTTATTTACTTAACTTAAACTCCATTTTTGAACAAAATCTCAAACTTCAAAATAAATATATATTAAATTTCAACTTAATCATTCATTTACTTAACATATTTAACTTGTAGAAAAATCATTAACACTTTATAAAAATCATTTTTAATTCAATTTAAATCAAATCATCATAAATTTTACATTTTAAAAATACTTTAAAAATTCTAAAAATACATATATAAAACAACCACGGGTCTGTATAATATTTTCTAGCCTAGGTCATGTGATACGGATAATATATCATTTCAATCCGTAATTTACAAAGAAAAATCCGGATTCTATCACTTCAAGCCCGAAATCCCAAGTCAAATAAAATAAATAAAAAACACTCAGGCCTATCAATTCAGCCCATAACGATTTTTTCCTATTCTAAAGTCCGTTCGGGTATGTATCATTTCAACCCATAGTGATCTATTCTACAGGGAACTTGGAGGGTGAGAAACAGAAATAGATAAACACTATAGCAACATATGGCAGTAACAGATGATATGATAGGTTTATAAACAGGGTTAACATCATATGATTCATATCACAGGCAAGTATAACATGATATAATATTCTACACATTCATCACAAATTATACAAGTATAAATGTCAAGTGTGAATACTCACCTTTTTACGCTGTAGTTAGCAAATCAAACACACAGAATAGATTCCAAAAAGCACGATACGGCATGACTATTGATTCAAGTGAGTGGAGAGCCAAGATATTGATCATGTAAACAACAACTAAAAAAAGCAAAACAATATACACATAAATATATTTTTATTCAACACCAAATAACATAAACAAATGAAAATAAAAAAGCAACAAAGAATGAAATGATTTGACCTTGCCTCAACCACACTAGTGCTCGGCTTAGGGGTTCTTTTGCTCAGCCATGATCATGCTTTGGCTCGGGTATGGCATCATGTATCACGGCTAGAAGTGGAGATATGAAGAGGTAGGGTTGCAACATAAAGCATACAAAGGGACAAGGCTAAATGGTGGGATTCTTGTGCACATAGGCTCGGCCAAAGGTCAAATGGTGGCTCGGCCAGCATGGTTCAGGTCTGGTCAGGTCAGGTAATGGTTGGAGTGATGGTCAGAGGTGGTGTGGTGGTGGCTATGGTGGTGGCCGAAGTGAATATGGATGGGTAGGGTGATGTTATGCTCAGCTAGAATGGTTTTGGAGTAGAGCTTTGCAAATTTGGAGGAGTTTTGTGCAAATTATGGAGCTAGCATCAAATGGATGTCATGGCTTGTCTTGGTCAGAGAAGGAGGAGGTGATGCTTCCGTGGGTGATGAGGTGGTAGAGGCTAGGCCGAGCAAGCTAGAAGAATCAAAGGCAAAAAATTTAGAAAAATAATGAAAAGAAGAAAGAAAATGAAGCCATTACCAATTTTTTTTCTTTGGCCGTGAGTTTTGAGATGAAGAAAAGTATTTTCACGTAAAAAGAAATTGAGAAAACACGGCTAATGCAAAGAGATGCACGGCCAAAAGATGAAATGAAAAGGCAAAAGGAAAATGAAAAGTCAAAGTTAATGAAAAGACATAGGAAATGAAAGGACTTTTGTCTCTTTAAATTTCCATTTCTTTTAAATCAAAATAAACTAAATAAAATTCAGTAAATAAAAATAAAAATGAAACCAAAATAAAGTGAAAAAGAAAATAAATAAATAATTTAAGGAAATATAGAAAATAAATAAGAAAATAGTTATTAAATTGAAACTAGAATTTAAAAATTCTAAAGAAAAATACGATAAACATTTGAAAATTATAACTACACTTTTAAAAATGTTTTAAAAATAAAATATATACATAACATGTCATGTTACAAATATATATGCACAAATTAGAACCTGATATGACAAACAAAAATATTATTTATATAAATTAAAATAAACAAATTTTGTTAAATAAATAATTTACACACAATGGTTAAAAAAACATAACTTTCACAATATTAATCGAATTTCAATGAAACGAAAAGCAGTGTACTTGAAATTTAATTTACTTTCATAATAAAATATAAAATTCAAAAATTAAAATTTTAAAATTTTAAAATTTAATAGTCAAAGTTTGACCATATGACCAAAATCTACATTTTTGGAAAATATTCTATTTATTCATGTTTGAAATTGCAATTCACATAAAAATCAAAATTTATACTTAAAATAACAAAATTTATACATTTTAATAAACTAAAGCTTTTTTTAAATCAGGAATTCAATTAAAATAATTAAAATATACAATTAAAATAATCATAAAATACAGGGTTGTTACAAGGTGAAACTAAATGGATAAGCAAATATGAACTAAAAGTGAAATGATTATAAATAAAGTCACAAATTGTAAAAAATTTATGAAATAAATGGTATAATATAAGTTGCGATAACCTTAAACTCGAATAATGTCTTATAAAAGAAGTTAAGCTTTTATAAATTGGTTATAAACTAAAGGAAATTTCTTATGAAATGATTTGCAAATAAATGTGGTATTAAATGATAAATATTACACGTTAAAGTGAATGTAATTTAAAATGAAGAGAAATATAAACAATGTTGTGAGAATGAATGTTAATGTTTTATATTGAATTGAGAACTTCTATGAAACAGATATTGAAGTATGAAGTGATACTTGTGTTATCAACAAGATAAATAGTGAAATTTATTGAAATATAATTGTGATGAAACAAATTGGAATAATTACGTAAATTGTATGTATATTGTTTTATTCACAAAATTAATTTGATCCGGATTTGAGTACACAAGTTTATGTGAATTACACCACTTTGTATTTGAATTTTTCATTTGATTCTTTATAGCGAATATTTGATATGGATTTTTAGCTTGATTCTAGAATTCTCTAACATAGTATATGGCTATGCAAGGGGAATGACAGTTTGTAGTAAAGAAACCTTATCGAAATCCGCATTAGGGAAGTCAAATGAAAAATACTAGTTCGAAAGCGAACTCGTGTAATCGAGCGAGCGATCGAATGTGATTTTGCGAAATGATGACATATGTACATTTTATGTTCTAATATTATTGATATGTTTTGACACTAAAATTGAAAGTTGTTGCGTTGTATATCTTTGCAATTTAAATTGAAATTTTTCTTGTATGCAAAAATACTATTAATTTAAAACCATTTTTACAAAAATATTTTCTTTCTTCTTATACAAACTATCTTATTTGATTTTATATAAAAAACTATTTTACAAACTATTTTATTTTGCAAAACTATTTTACAAACTATTTTATTTACCAAACTATTTTACAAACTATTTTATTTACAAAATTATTTTACGAAATATTTTACAAAACTATTTTATGTACAAAACTATTTCACAAAATGATTTTATATACAAAACTATTCTAAATTCAAAACCTTTTATAAAGCAAAGATGTTCAATCCTATATGGCTGTTTATACAGCGAAATTGGTTTTGGAAAATTTTTGATTTTGTATAAGACGGACTTTATATAAGTATGAGGTGATTTTGAAAACTGTTTATTTTGGAAGGTATTTGATCCGAAGAGATAAATCTTATATATAACAAAATTTATATAAGAATGACATGATATATTCGAGATTATTGATTTTGGAAAGTACTTTATCTGAAAATGAAATCTTATATATAATGGAATTTATATAAGTGAGATATTTGAAGCTATGATTTCGAAAGGGTACTCTATATGGTATGTTATATTTTGAAGTAAGAGGTATAAGGAAGTACCCTCCACGAAGAAGTATAGTATGATATGCTTCAACCCAGATGGACTTGGGGAATCTAGTTATGGATTCGACCGATAAACCCTAATATACTTAGGTGAATTCAGAAATTGATTCGAACCTATATGGTTGTCAAGACTTAAACCCATGAATTCCTTGATTTTTTTTTTCAAGGTATATGGTTCTTTTGTTTACCCAACGGAGGCGTTTTCGATCCTAACATCAATTGTTTATGGATATTCCGGGAAGGAAATGCATCCATTGCATAAATCATTAAATCAGCAGCTACCACTATAGCAGGGGTCGATGATCCCTTGTTTACCAAATGGCTCTGATATTTTTCTGGAATTCGAAAGGTGGAAGGATCTTTTGGAAAGTTTTTTGTCCATTGCATAAACACTGCGTTTACATCAGATTTTGAGCGGTACTTTTCATACCTCTTTTTAAGTATTTTTCACTAGTTGTTGAAACAGATCTACTATGTACTTGAAGATTTATAGTCTTATGCTTGATCAACGTACGACCAGAGTCTGTAAGAACAAGGATAAATTTGTTAAAACATCGAGTTATAAAAGTATTTTGATAAGTATTAAATAAAAGATATTTTGGTCATTTTTTTCATTTCTAAATATTTTAAATGTTTAAAATATTGTTTATTTAAGTACAACATGGTTTAATAGAAATATTGTGAGAAGTTATTACTTAAATAAAACATATTTAAAGTTAATGAATATTGACTTATTAATGATGTTTAAAAGAATTTTGAGATTTAAAACTAATGAAATTTATAAATAATGGATTTAAGGTTTTCAATAATTTCTTTTTAAATATCAGTAATGATGTAAATATGTGATATCCCGGAATTTCAAGGAATTTAAAATGTGATAATCTCTTAATTAATTATTTAAAATTGGTAAAGTTTGATATTTTCAAATAATAATATGATGTTTTTAAACATAGATATAGATTGATAGAATAATTATTTAATTCGTGTTATTTTATAAATTTGATTTTAAATAGACTTATTATTTTCAAATTTAATAAGTATTGTCTAAATGTGTGTGCATATATATATATATATATATATATATATATATCTATATATATATATGTATGTATATATATATGTATGTATGTATGTATGTATGTATGTATTTAAGTTGTTTTTGAAATGGAATAATCAATTTCAAATTTAATAATGTGTTTATTTAAAATGTGTGTGTGTGTGTGTGTGTGTGTGTGTGTGTATATATATTTGAGTTGATTTTTAAATTGGATTTTAAAAGTAAAATTAGAATTCGAATCTGGATTTAAGTTTGAATCTTTAAAGATAATTATTTTAATATATTTTGATATGAAATGTATGAATAATTTTTTTATTTAAATAAGATTTTGTTTTATATTATTTTCCCTAAAAGAGATTTTTTATATAAATTTAAAAAGTATTTATTTAATAGTAAATAAATACAAAAGTTATATTGGCATTTATAAATGGATTAAATATATTTGTATGTGATTTTATTTAGAATCTAATTGGTTTTTATTTTATTCTTTTAAAATTTTTTATTTATATAAATTGGAAAAACATTTAAATTATATTTATTAATTAGGAAATTTAATTCAAAAGCTTTTAAATCGTTTAAAAATAAAATAAAAGTAAATTAATACAAGTGTTAATTTTATATGCTTGTTAAATACATGTGTAAGATAATTAAGGTTGTAATGACAAGTGTCATAATTCGATTTTATTTTTCTTTAATTTTAAAACAAATCCTAATGAATTTATATAAGTCTACATCCTCCCTTTCTTCCATTTTCTTGTTTAGTTTCACATTTTCAAAAGCAAGTAACAAAACCTATAAATAATCCACCAGATCAAAACTTGAAACACTCTTCGAATCAAAACAGAAATCCACCAGATCAAACCTGAATCATCTCCTTAAAACAAAAATCAATAGCCTGTAAAACTTTTCACACGTTCAAAACCAAATCCGCAATGTATTTCCCTGTAACCATTTTTACACAAAGCCTGTAAACATCCCTCAAAACATCAAGCTCTGTAAACAAACCAAGTCTGTAACCATTTATTCTTCAAGCCTGTAACAATTTTCAAGAGTTCATGCAAGAAAAGCTGAGACAAAATCAAATTTTTTCAAAGCATGTGTTCTTGTTTTTAAAGGAATCAAAGAAGACGCAGTTCAAAGTTCCATTTTTTCAAAGCTCTGTTAAAAACTGCATTAACTCCTCTGCTCATCATATCTATGAGTAAACATTTACATAAAATTTTAAGTAAATGAAGTTGTTGCATGTGAATTTCTGTGTTGAAAGTGCTTTGCTTATGTGTATATATAAATAAATCTCTATTCATATGCATTTGATTTAAGTGTGCATGCTGGTTGCCTCGGTATTCCTTTGTTCATAAGTTGAGAGTTTATAGTTTTATTAAAATTAAAATCCATCCATCTGCTCTTTGTCAGATTTTGGAATTCAAACAAGAATTGTTTGGTTTAACCTAATCTAAGATTTGAAATTATAATTAAGTAAGAAAAGCTAGATATCACCTGGAAAAGAAAATGACAGTAGGAATTTTTGATATATGTTAAAACTCAAACTCTATAATCTTTTGATTTCTTTTATAACCTGAATCCTTGTCTTAGATAATGATTTTTAAGAGTTAAATCATAATTTATAAGTTTGTTTCGAATGAGATTTTCAAGGTTGATCAGAAAGTGGGTTTTTGATCTTTTCTGACGATCAAGGAGTTCGGGATGAACGGGATTGCTACAGGAGGTGGCGAAGAGGTAGGTGAGCATGGGAAAAATGCTCGTTGGATTTTATGATCGTCGTGGCGATAGCGAAAGGTTGATGTAGGGTTTAACACCCAGTTTTGGTCAGGGTCGTAGTCTAGGCTTCTGTGGCATTTCTAGTGTTTCGGGTTGGTCGGGACGAAGGGGAAATGAAGCCTGAGATCTTGACGAAGCTTTGGACGGAGGAGAGGCATTTCTGGTGATCAGAATTGGCCTGGCGAGGCAATTCTGGGTTGTTGAATTTGGGTCCAGGGAGCTCTGATGAGTTCATTTTTGTTGCTGTGCTCGATCGAGAATGGTGGATAGTCTAATGGCCAGAGCACGTCGTTGTCGACTTGTTTGGGATAGTCAGGAGTGCCGGAGCTCCAGCGATCGGCGGTGCATGTGCACCTGATTTCAGTGTGCAGTAGGTTTAAGTTTGTTTGTTTTCTCGAAGAGGGTTTCGGGGTAAAAGGGTTTTGGCTCGAGTTTATCCTGAGGTCGTATGCGAGAGTTGAATGCTAACTGTTAAAGTTTTAACAGTTTAAATTTAAAACAAACTGTTATAAAACAAAGAAGAAAAGATGAAGAAGTACTCGGTTTGATGCGAGTACATATGGGTAAACCCAAAGTAAATGTTTGAACCAGTTTTTAAATTTAAATAAAAGTAAGTTTTTAAATTTTAAATAATCAAGTTAAATCTATCTCTTGAAAATTCATTTCTTTGTAATGAATGTTTTGAATAAATTTAAGTTGTATGATTTGTTTAAATGTATTAAGTTAAATTCTTAAGTTATTTTCAAACTTAATTTGAAATGTAATTAGGTAATTAACAAAGGAAATGTTTTTATCGTAAAAACTTAATTAAAGTTTGATAATTAATGAGATAATTAAAGAGTAATTAATTAATTAAATTAGTTAATGATTAGTGATTTATTAATTAACAGTTAAGGTTTTCAAGTGATTTATTAACTTGCAATTAAGGATTGTTAATTAATAATTAGAGACAAGTAATTAATGATTATTTTATTTTAAAACTTAATTAATGATTTAATTAAGTAATGTTAATTACTAAGATCAAATGTTTTAATCATAAATAAAGACAATGTTTTATCTTAAGGTTAATTAAGATTTATAATGAGTTGAAATTAACTAAGTTAATTAAGAAATTTAAGTTTAATTAATTATTGATAAGGATTAATTAAGTAATTAATTAAGAATAATTAATTTAATTAACTAATAATTATGATTGATTAACTAATAATTAGAGATTAATTAATTTGTAATTAGAAATTAATTAATTAAGTAATTAAGGGTTAATTAAACTGGTAATTAAGAAGTACTTAATAAAGTTTTATTAAGTAATAATTAGGTTTTCTTAATTAAGAATCAAGAGATTATTTATCTATAATTAAAGTTAATTAAGGATTACTTAACTATTATTAAGGGTTAATTAATCGTCATTAAGGATTGATTAATTGGTAATTATGGATTAATTATTTTGTAATAAAGGTTGTCAATTAATAATTAAGTTTTATTAATTATAATTAAGAGATAATTAATTAGTCAATTAAGGTCAATTAATTAATTATAAAAGTAATTAAGGATTGATTACTATGTATTAGAGGATATTGATTAATAATTCAGGTTTATCAATTAATAATTTAAGAATAATTAATCTATAATTAAGGGTTAATTAATTTGTTTAAAGGGTAATTAAGGGATGAATTACTCAATTGTGATTAATGAGATGAATGTGATTAATTTAAGTTGATTAATTTGTTAATTAATTAAAGATAGTCACTTGTTAATTGATCAAGTATAATTACTTAATGAGATTTTATAAATGTAATTACTAAGTGTAAGTAATTAATAATTACTAGATGTAATTGATATAAGGGAAATTGCTTAATGGGAAGTAATTTAAAGGATAATTACTGATTAGAAGTAATTAAGGATTAATTACTTGGTGTAATTAATCAATGGATAAATAAAATTAATTTGGAGTTAATTAAGAAGTAATTAAGAATAGTTAATTACTGTTATGATTAATTAAGGTTGATTAATGAAAGTAATTAATTAATGTAATTAATTAAGGATTAATGTAATTAATTACAATTAATTAATTAATGAAGTAATTAAAGGTAAATTACTGTAATTGTTTGTGAATAATTAATTTGTGTAAATTAATTAAGGCTAATTACTTAAAGTAATTAGAGAATAATTAATCTCGGATGATTAACTGAGATGGAGATTTAAAGGATGATAAGTTAATTAAAAGACTTGTAATTAATTAATGGTTGATTAAGCATGATTTGGTAATTAATTCTTAAGTAATTAATTTAATTTAAGTTAATTAAATCAATTATAATACGGATTAATAATACTTGCTTATGGATGATTGTTTGAGTAGAATGTCTGGATTGGTTGATATCTATTGGATGATATGCTATGATATTCTGTGATGTGATATTGAATATATCTGTGATGAATGTGTGATATTTATCTGTGATGAATGTTGTGTGAATTCAAGTATTGAATTGAATTGTTTAAATCTTAAACAACTTGGCCTTTAAGATACGTTTGGATTTCGATGAGACCGAGATCGGGTATCAAATTCGATTATCCGAAAACCACATCAATCCAAGTTAAACGATAGGTCGTGGCATCTCAAGTGAAGATTCAGAGGAAAGGCTATGGTCGTTAACTCTAAGGGTGATTCCAAAACGAGTTAACAGAGATAGTGCTTTGTATAGAGATGAAGATTTAAAGTGCAAGGGGTATTGTCGTTAACTCTGAGGGTGATTCCAAAATGAGTGTAACGAGATAATGCCTTCGGTTTCGTTCAAACCCGGAATGAACTTGTATGGATTGAATGCTTTCAGAACATCGTCAGATGGACGATGAGCATTCTAAGATAGATGTGTTCTATTAAAGGTAATTGTAGCCTCAAGCCTCAACAACCGGGAATGGCTAAAACAGGGGAGGTGCAGCAAGACTAAGTGGGTAGCACCCAAGTAGAACGAGATTTACCCCTGTCTAGAGGTTGCTTTTTATTCGGCTGTGTGGGCAGTTAGTTCGAAACAACTGCGGGGTTGTCTTGTTTGGGCCTATCCACTAAGGGATGGTTCCAGCCTTATGTTGCAGGGGATTTAGGGTGGATCCTCGGTACGGTGATCTAGGCCACGTACTATGACGGGCGGTACCCCAATAGCCCTTCCATTGTATGGAAATCCAATCTCCAATAAGTGCCCTCGGATTTGATTTTATACCTATGTATGCTAGAATTTAATAAATGTAACAATTTCAGCTATGTGAGTATTTATTTGAAAACCCTAGACCTTATTATAATATCAAAGAATTTCCTATCAAAGTTTTGGTTAGCGTAAGGTAAAAACTTACCCATGTTTATGTGTGGGGAGTCTTACATGATACCTTTGTTTCCAAAGGTTTCAAAGTTAAACAACTTTAACCCGTTTACTCACACCAGACCCATGTCTGACCCGGGGTTTATTTTTGTTTTCTTAAACTCTTGGGTACTTAAATTTTTACGAGTTGCTAGGGGATTTAGGTTAGCTTTGACGAATTCTGGAGGAGATATGGAGCATGAGGCTTCTGCGTTGTAGATATATAGTGGTTCCGCTGTGTTGATCTCTGTGTTGATATCTGTATTGTATATTGAGTTGTAATAACTAGACAAGTGTTTATAACTATCTAGTATGTGATGTATAAGCTGTGTAACTCTGATGTATATGATACTATGTAATATCTATGTGATTAATATAATTTATTCGTTCCGCTGTTGAGATTCTGATGTTGATTCTTTCTTTCTTCTCTATCTTTTCTCTTTTCTATCCCTTTCTTTCTTAATAATGATGAGTCTTATTGTAGAGAATAAGGCGGGTCGTTACTTTTGGTATCAAAGCGCTAGGTTGAGTGAATACCTAGGCTTTGGAGTGATTTCTTCTTGAGAGAGCGTACGAGTGATTTCTTCTTGAGAGAGCATACTCGTAATTTTGAAATATATATACACATCTATCTATTTCTACCTGATTTATTCGGTTACATGTTCGGATTTTCCGATATAAGCGTTAGAGGTAGGAAGGGTAGTGGTGTGTAGCATTACTACCAATGGAAGAGTATCTGTCGAGACTGTAGACCCAATACCATCTCGAGTAAGCTTTGCAGCATGGTGTAAGGATTTCACCCAATCTCAGAAGGAAACCTGTTAAGATTCAGAGTCCATCATCAAAGTATAAGTTTGATCGCGCTCGAGTGAGCGGATTTTCGAGACTTTGGATCTGTCGGTTAAGCACAAGCAAGTGATGGTATCTTGGCTACCTCAGGAAGTAGTAGCTGTGTGATGAACACATTGACTATGGATGTCTCCAAAGATGTTTCCTTTTGGAGAAAGTTTAAGGAAGTGTGTCTGCATCGGTGATGTGGCTGAGTTCAGAAGGATGTTATGTTTGGTTTGAGGTCCAAGTTTCTCAAGGAGCTTTGATAAGAAGTCTTTGGCATCTGTTGCAGCGGAGCAGCTGGGAGATGTTGTGTGTTCCAGCTGTAAGATCTTTTGGTTTAGCAGTTTCCTAGAGGTGGAGTTCTGAAGTAGAAAGTGGACCCGTTTCTTCGATGGTTTGATTAAATAAGCATAAGCTGTTCTGATTACTAAAGAGAGGACAGCTTCTTTGGCAATTAGGATGGATTGATCGCAAAAGTGACTTGCGATGGTTTGAGTGATTCTCTTAAGTTAGCAGGAAATTTTTTGGATGTCTTTAAGGAAGACAGAGGTTTGTCCGCATTAGAGATTGAGATCCACATCGACTTGGTTCATGGAGCTATCGGTGGATCAGTTAGGTAGAAGGATGTCTTCTACGAAGAGGTTTTGGGTGAAGCAGCTCAAGATTTTGTGGGACTTCTATGTTTTCTCTTTATGGATCTGAGAAACAATATTTTTCGAGATGGGTTGGTCAAGTTTGTGCTCGAGTTCATCGACGGCATTCTTATCTGCTCCAGATCAGAGTTCCGCAGCGGAAGCAAGGTGGTAGCTATTTTAGAGTGGTAGCAACCGGAAGTTGCAGTGTTTTAGATTAGAGGGTTTCTACAGGAAGTTTTCAAGACCGGTAGGCCAGATTGGCAGGTGCACCTATTTTGTCTTTTTCGGATAGGAGAAGTAAATTTGGAATCTACAAATGATTGTGAAGTAGAGTTTGTGTTCTTGATTTCGGTAGATCTTGAGAGGATCATTTTGTTGAGTTGTTTTGGTCTTGTTTCTAGAGGCATCAGCGAAGGTTTAACTGATCAGGAAGGATGTAGGTAGCCCAGGATCATCAGAAGAGTTTTGTGGGTAAGAGTCGGAGATTTGATTTTTGATAAATTTTCTCCGATTAAAAAGGAGCTATAAGATTTGGTAAGACTAGGAAGCTATCTCCAAGATATTGGATCTTTATGAGTTTTTGTGAGGGTAAGTGTTTTGGCTTTGAGGTTGAATTGCCGTTTGGAAGAATGGGATTCAATGTATGTCATATATCTCTGAGGGAGTACGTGTATGATCCATCACCGGTGATGAGACCAACAATTCAGGAGGTTTTGGTAGTTAAGTCGATCTTGTCTGTAGTCAGATATCTTGTATAGATTGTAGATCTGGATGAGTAGGAGCTCAGTAGCTTAGTGGTGTAGCTAGTTTGGATTTAGTAGAGCGAGTATCCCTGTGTCTATACCTGGGAAACTCTGGATAGTTTTATGAAGCTTATCCGAAATCGTGTCCGGATAGCTGGAATTGTTTGTTTGGCTGGAATTGTTTGTTTGGATGAATGATTGTTTGATTGATAGTATATGGTTGATGTGTATGCTTGGATTGTTAAAATAAAATAAAATAAAAAACCTTTGGATTATCTTTTGTTTTAAATTTCGGGGACGAAATTCTTTTAAGGGGGGAGGAATGTGATATTCTGGAATTTCAAGGAATTTAAAATGTGATAATCTCTTAATTAATTATTTAAAATTGGTAAAGTTTGATATTTTCAAATAATAATAATATGATGTTTTCAAACATAGATATAGATTGATAGAATAATTATTTAATTTGTGTTATTTTATAAATTTGATTTTAAATAGACTTATTATTTTTAAATTCAATAAGTATTGTTTAAATGTGTGTGTGTATATATATATGTATTTAAGTTTTTACACAAATGGCATAATCAATTTCAAATTTAATAGTGTGTTTATTTAAAATGTGAGTATATATATATTTGAGTTGATTTTTAAATTGGATTTTAAAAGTAAAATTTGAATTTGAATCTCGATTTAAGTTTGAATCTTTAAAGATAATTATTTTAATATATTTTGACATGAAATGTATGAATAAAGTTTTTATTTAAATAAGATTTTATTTTATATTATTTTCCCTAAAAGAGATTATTTATATAAATTTAAAAAGTATTTATTTTAATAGTAAATAAATACAAAAGTTATATTAACATTTAAAAATGGAGTAAATATATTTGAATGTGATTTTATTTAGAATCTAATTGGTTTTTATTTTATTTCTTTTAAAAAAATTTATTTATATAAATTGGAAAAGAATTTAAATTATATTTATTAATTAGGGAATTTAATTCAAAAGCTTTTAAATCGTTTAAAAATAAAATAAAAGTGAATAATTACAAGTGTTAATTTTATATGCTTGTTAAATACGTGTGTAAGATAATTAAGGTTGTAATGACAAGTGTCATAATTCAATTTTATTTTTCTTTAATTTTAAAACAAATCCTAATAAATTTATATAAGTCTACATCCTCCCTTTCTTCCATTTTCTTGTTTATTTTCACATTTTCAAAAGCAAGTAACAAAACCTGTAAACAGTCCACCAGATCAAAACTTGAAACACTCCTCAAACCAAAACCAGAAATCCACCAAATCAAACCTAGATCATCTCCTCAAATCAAAAATCAATAACCTGTAAAATTTTCACAAGTTCAAAACCAAATCTGCAATGATTTTCCCTGTAACCATTTTAACAAAAAGTCTGTAAACATCCCTCAAAACATCAAGCCCTATAAACAAATCAAGTCTGTAACCATTTATTCTTCAAGCCTGTAACCCTTTCCAAGAGTTCATGCAAGAATAGATGAGACAAAATCAAAGTTTTTCAAAGCAAGCTTTCCTGCTTTTAAAGGAATCAAAGCAGATGCAGTTCAAAGCTTCCGGTTTTTCAAAGCTCTGTTCAAAGTGATTTAACTCCTCTGCTCATCATATCTGTGAGTAAACATTTACATAAAAGTTTAAGTAAATGAACTTGTTGCATGTGAATTTCTGTATTGAAAGGGCTTTGCTTATGTGTATATATAAATGAATCTCTGTGCAAATGCATTTGATTTAAGTGTGCATGCTGGTTGCCTGAGTATTCCTCTGCTCATAAGTTCAGAGTTTAGAGTTTTATTAAAATTCAAATCTTCCATCTGCTCTTTGTCAGATTTTGGAATTCAAACAAGAATTGTTTGTTTAAACCTAATCTAAGATTTGAAATTATAATTAAGTAAGAAAAGCTAGAGTATCACCTGGAAAAGAAAATGACAGTAGGAATTTTTGATATATGTTAAAATTCAAACTCTATAATCTTTTGATTTTCTTTTATAACTTGAATCCTTGTCTTAGATAATGATTTTTAAGAGTTAAATCATAATTTACAAGTTTGTTTTGAATGACATTTTCAAGGTTGATCAGAAAGTGGGTTTTTGGTCTTTACTAACGATCAAGGAGTTCGAGATGAACGTGATTTCTACCAGAGGTGGCGAAGAGGTTGGTGAGCATGGGAAAAATGCTCGTTGGATTTTATGATCGTTGTGGCGATAGCGAAAGGTTGATGTAGGGTTTATCACCCAGTTTTGGTCAGGGTCGTAGGCTAGGTTTCTTTGGCGTTTCTAGTGTTTCGAAGTGGTTGGGACGATGGGGAAATGAAGCCTGAGATCTTGATGAAGCTTTGGACGGAGGAGTGGCATTTCTGGTGATCGGAATTGGCCTGGCGAGTCGATTCTGGGTTGTTGAATTTAGGTCCAGGGAGCTCTGATGGGTTCATTTTTGTTGCTGTGCTCGATCGAGAATGGTGGATGGTCTGATGGCCAGAGCACATCATTGTCGACTTGTTGGGGATGGTCATGAGTGCCGGAGCTCCGACGATCGGCGGTGCATGTGCACTCGGTTTTAGTGTGCAGTGGGTTTGGGTTCGTTTGTTTTCTCGAAGAGGGTTTCGGGGTAATAGGGTTTTGGCTCGAGTTTATCCTGAGGTCATATGCGAGAGTTGAATGCTAACTGTTAAAATTTTAACAGTTTAAATTTAAACCAAATTGTTTTAAAACAAAGAAGAAAATATGAAGAAGTACTCGGTTTGATGCGAGTACATATGGGTAAACCCAAAGTAAATGTTTGAACCAGTTTTTAAATTTAAATAAAAGTAAGTTTTTAAATTTTAAATAATCAAGTTAAATCTATCTCTTGAAAACTCATTTCTTTGTAATGAATGTTTTGAATAAATTTAAGTTGTATGATTTGTTTAAATGTATTAAGTTAAATTATTAAGTTATTTTCAAACTTAATTTGAAATGTAATTAGGTAATTAATAAAGGAAATGTTTTTATCTTAAAAACTTAATTAAAGTTTGATAATTAATGAGATAATAGAGCGTAATTAATTAATTAAATTAGTTAATGATTAGTGATTTATTAATTAACAATTAAGGTTTTCAAGTGATTTATTAACTTGCAATTAAGGATTGTTAATTAATAATTAGAAATAAGTAATTAATGATTATTTCATTTTAAAACTTAATTAATGATTTAATTAAGTAAAATTAATTACTAGGATCAAATGTTTTAATCATAAATAAAGATAATGTTTTATTTTAAGGTTAATTAAGATTTTTAATGAGTTGAAATTAATTAAGTTAATTAAGAAAATTGAAGTTTAATTGATTAATTTAATTAATTATTGATAAGGATTAATTAAGTCATTAATTAAAAATAATTAATTTAATTAACTAAAAATCATGATTGATTAAGTAATAATTAGAGATTAATTAATTTGTAATTAGAAATTAATTAATTAAGTAATTAAGGGTTAATTAAACTGGTAATTAAGCAGTACTTAATAAAGTTTTATTAAGTAATAATTAGGTTTTCTTAATTTAGAATTAAGAGATTGTTAATCTATAATTAAAGTTAATTAAGGATTAATTAACTATTATTAAGGTTTAATTAATCGTCATTAAGGACTGATTAATTTGTAATTATGGATTAATTAATTTATAATTAAGGTTGTTTATTAATAATTAAGTTTTAATAATTAATAATTAAGAGATAATTAATTAGTTAATTAAGGTTAATTATTAATTATAAAAGTAATTGGGGATTGATTACTTTGTATTAAAGGATACTGATTAATAATTAAGGTTTATTAATTAATAATTGAAGAATAATTAATCTGTAATAAAGGATTAATTAATTTGTTTAAAGAGTAATTAAGGGATGAATTACTCAATTGTGTTTACTGAGATGAATGTGATTAATTTAAGTTAATTAATTTGTTAATGAATTAAAGATAGTCACTTGGTAATTGATTAAGTATAATTACATAATGAGATTTTATAAATGCAATTACTTAGTGTAAGTAATTAATAATTACTGGATGTAATTGATATAAGGGAAATTACTTAATGGGAAGTAACTTAAAGGATAATTACTTAGTAGTAGTAATTAAGGATTAATTACTTGGTGTAATTAATCAAAGGATAAATAAAATTAATTAGGAGTTAATTTAGAAGTAATTAAGTGAGTAGCACCCAAGTAGGACGAGATTTACCCTTGTCTAGAGGTCCCTTTTTATTCGGCTGTGTGGGCAGTTGGTTCGAAACAACGGCGGGGTTGTCTTGTTCGAGACTATCCAGTAAGGGATGGTTCCGGCCTTGTGTTGCAGGGGATTTAGTGTGGATCCTCAGTACGGTGATCTAGGCCACGTACTGTGATGAGCGTTACCCTAGTAGCCCTGCCATTGTATGGTAATCCAATCTCCAATAAGTGCCCTCGGATTTGAATGTATACCTATGTATGCTAGAATTTAATAAATGTAACAATTTCGGCTATGTGAATATTTATTTGAAAATCCTAGATCCTATTATAGTATCACAGAATTTCCTATCAAAGTTTTGGTTAGCATAAGGTAAAACTTACCCATGTTTATGTGTGGGGAGTCTTACGTGATACCTTTGTTTTCAAAGGTTTTCAAAGTTTAACAACTTTAACCCGTTTACTCACATCAGACCCATGTCTGACCGGAGTTTATTTCTGTTTTCTTAAACTCTTGGGTGCTCAAATTTTTACAAGTATCTAAGGGATTCAGGTTAGCTTTGACGAATTCTAAAGGAGATATGGAGCAGGAGGATTCTACGTTGACGATATATAGTGGTTCCGGTGTGTTGATCTCTGTGTTGATCTCTATATTGTATACTGAGTTGTAATAACTAGACAGGTGTTTATAACTGTCTAGTATGTGATGTATAAGCTGTGTAACTCCGATGTATATGATACTATGTAATATCTATGTGATTAATATAATTTATTCTTTCCTCTGTTGAGATTCTGATTTTGATTCTTTCTTTCTTCTCTATCTTTTCTCTTTTCTATCCTTTCTTTCTTAATAATGATGCGTCTTATTGTGGAGAATAAGGCGGGTCGTTATAAAATAATTGTTTTCAAATAGTTTACATATATTTATAAAGATGTTATTTAAAAAATTTAAATAGTATTTATAAATGAAGCAAGAAATTTTACAGATGAACTTTTCCGCAAAGTATTAAAGTACTAAAGATGATTGATTTACAAATGAAGTTTTCAAATGAATTTTCAAGTAAAATTTATATAAGTTTCTTCAAATGTATAATTTAAAAATATTATATAAATGGAAAATAAATTGATTTGCGAAGTTTGTTTATAGTAATATACTTGACAAATAAATTTGAATCTCTATTTTGGAAGTATAGTTTGAAATATTTATTTGATTTTGAAGTACTAATAGTAAATTTATAGGTTTATTTACTATTTGAATTTTGTATTAAACCATAATAAATGTTTTTCCATGATTTGAATATTCATTTTAAAACAAGTATGCAAAATTAATTATGAAGATACGAAATTTTATACTTTGATTTGGATATTTAATGTAAGATTTGAGTATACTATTAGTTTCAGTTTAATAATCTAGAGTTTATACTTATTATAAAATAATGAGTCTAATAAAATAACGAATTTAAGGAACTTTATTTTTTTAAATGCTTATCATAATGTTTTGATATAAACTTCTAACATTGTTTAAACATTTTGGAAAATCCTTGCAAAATGCTATGAGGATATTTTAAATATATCTTATATTCTTACTAAGTGAATGAGGTTAAATGTTTTAGTTGAATTTTTAGACATATTGAAATATTTCTTTTCTCTTCATGGGTAAATACCAAAAACTTAAATTTTTATTCTATAATAGAATTAAGTTATAAATTTAGGTAAGACAGCAGGAGCTTAAGCAATATTTTACGAAATTATTCATTAATGACTTAAATCTTTAACGAAAATAAATTATATAAGTGATTGATCATTATATAAATGAACGAATGGAAAGGTAGATGATGAGAGAGAAACCAATAGAATAAACTTAAGTAAATTTAAAATTCTTGTTGTTTGGCTGATGCGAAGTTTGGGAAAGAATACTTCAGATTATTTGAGGTTGTATGAACAATCCATTAAGTAATTATCTAAGGCTGTTGAGCATAAGGTACACTTATTAGTTTATTTATCACCCTTGTACGATTAAAAGTTCTGAATCTGAACAAACCATTAGTTTTGGTTATTGTGGATGTGTGATGGATTCTTTGCTGCCTATGATGGTAGTATAGTTTTGTTTGCATATGATTGTGATATATTGTATGTAGTTTGTGTTATTGATTTGAAACAACTGAAATATTATTCTTTCACATAATTTTAACTCTTTGGATTATATAAGTGAAATACTGGTTGTGGAAGCAATAGCTACTGCTTTTGGTTTCATAAATAAAGTTTGATTGTCCAACAAATGGGTACGTTTACAGAATACGGTTCTATAGAGATATTATATTGTTTTCCTATGGTTTAGGATGTTTTATTATTAAAATAGGATATATATATATATATATATATATATATTGTAATTATCGATATCATTATTTTTATGACGTATCCGCACAAAGGAGACTCTGTCGAAAAAATTTCGAAAATTTAAGACTTAGAATTTTTTTGTAGAATTTGAGTTATTTTCAAATTTTATTAAATTTAAATACGTATTGACTGTTCTGAACAAAATATAACAAATTTTTGGATTCCTTCTCGTTTCTTTTCAGGGATGACAATTTTTGAGTGGGAGAGATTGTAACGACCCGTATTTTTAAACATTTAAAAATATTAAATTAAATAAGATTTTTGAATAAAATTGTTAGGAACAAAAAAAAATAAGATTTTACTGTTACAAATTAAATTATAATACAATTTATGTGCTTAAGTAAAATTTATATTAATGAAACATGTTTGCGATAATGTAAGGATGATGACAAATGCTTGTGTGTATTTTAATAACATTAATTTGAGTAAAATAACAATTGTCTGAATGTAAATTTCCAATTGATCTATACTTAATATTATTATTGAGCTAGATTTCAAGAGCACATAGGCCTCCTTCATATTTTGAAAAATGAACAGTCACATTTTTAATTTCTTTCTGTTTCAAACTTTTAAATGTGATAACTTTTTCTACATTAATTGGATTTAAGAATCAATTTCACTATTAAATCTCAAATTTAATATGCTTTCCAATGATATCCATTGTTGATAGCTGAAAATAAATTTTTTAAAATCATAGTTTTTCGGATTATTCATATTATTAAAGTTATTAAATCTGTTTGACTTTATTCCTTTTAACTGATCTATGTCGTTGATTGTTTTGAAAATTTCCAACCTCTGATTCTACTTTCACAAATTGCAGTCAAGTCTGGTGAAATCCAGCATTACCAAAATACAGCAACAATGTTAGATGGAATTAGAAATGGAACCAGAAAGCTCAAAAGCATTAAATACAATTATGTGCTTCTTATTATATTGAATTTGCTTTGACTGTAAAAGAAATATAATGATATTCTTCACATTAAAATAAATATTGTTGAATAATGGTTGTTAGTTCCAATACTTCAGACATAAAATATGTATGCTTAGATTTAGCATATTTTTCTCAAGAATCGTTCAAAACAGAAATAAATCTCTTTATCCTCTAATCTTATCATTCTACAATAATATGATGTTGCATAATGTGTTTCTAGACATAGTCAGTTATGGGATCATCATCAAAACTTGCGTTATCCTTAATCATGTCAACGTTGCTTTTGGAAATTTAGGATCAATGCTCAAGTGTAAACCAAATGTTGTTACCTGCACTGCTCTTATAGATAGTTATTACCGAAGCAGCAAATGGAATCAACGACATCAAGTATTAAAGGAAATGATTGATATAGGTATCTCACCAAATAAAATTACATATAATACAGCTGCTGCATGAAGCAACAGTTGATGCGCATAATAAATTTATATGTGTATAATTTATATGTGTATTGTGTGTAAATTTTATCTTTGAAATCATTTTTGCTCGATATTTTGCAATTGCTTATCAAGCACCAGTACTATTTGCGTTACTGTTTTCAAAGATTTATACACAAGTTTTAGACAAAATGCAAATTTATTTGAAAATTAATAAAAAAGATCACTATTTCTTAATCAACGAACCATATAAATCATTTAAACATATTATGATGATAAGAGGTTGAGTGCGGTCCATATGCGAAGCACGGGTTTGCACTAGTTGGAATAATAAATGCTAATAAAGAATAATAAATGTTACTTTATTAATTAAGAAATCATATGTTTATTTATTTGAAATGTTTGGTAGCTAAACGATTGATTGCAGAGACGAGAAACTATTATTTGGAAAGAAATGTATAATTCCTGTTTGTATCCAATAGTGTATAAATATGTTTAAATCACTACTAGATAGGAAATAATTGTTCTATTTCTCATTACATTTATTTTTTCCATTTTGAAAGTCACCATTGCAAACAATTGAAATTAATGTACTTGAATAATTTCAATTAATGGCGGAGAGGACACCAAATTGTAAATTAATAGGTGTAATTAAACATAGCTTATATTTTGTGAGAATATAAGGAAAGTTGATTTAATGAAAGGGACATTTATATCAAATAAAATGAATGTTTCATTTGTGAATGTATGTTTAATTTCATTAACATAAACAATAGATTGATTGATTTAAAGGAAGAAATATATGTATATTTGAACTGTGTTTTAGCATACAGATGGATTACAAGAGTCAAAAAATAATTTATTTAAGTAAGTTACTTATTATTCGCTTATAAATAACAAATTTATAAAGGTGTTTAAATGACTAAAGGAAACAATTATTCTATTTTTCATCCATTTTAGTTGTCTGTTTTAAATTTTTACTTTGTAAGTAATTGCAATTATTGTTATTGAAATATTTCAATTAGAAGGGAAGAAAACGTTGATTGCAATTAATAGATTTAATAAAATAAATGCACCTTCTATGCTAAACAGAAAGGATGTTTTAATGGAAATAAAAGATCATTTTGGGAAAACCAAATTGAACATTTTCATTTTGAAGGTAAGTAATTTTATTTATTATGCATAGATAAAAAACTAAATGCATATAAATTTGAATATTATTTGAGTTAATGAAGTTAATTTGGTTACGTATCACAAATTGAATTTCAAAAAGGTTGTACGATGTATATGGTCCCTTCATTTCTATTGTTACTGATTGTTGCATGTACGCTTTAAAATAGTTATCTCATTATTAATACTTGATCCGTTCATTTCTCCTTCTGTTTAATACCTGAGCCTAGACTTTTTAGGTTGTATTTAATTCTTGCCACCTCATTTTCGCATATACAAAATTTCACTTTCATTTGGTTTGCAAACTTTCCATTCCTACATACATTTCTTTATGCTTTTTTAGTTCCTAAAGCTTTCAAACTAAAACGCGACATTTATTTTTGTCTCTCCACCTTCATATCATAACTATTAAATAACCTACAGCTTATTTCTTTCATTTGCAGCATATATTGGTGTTCTTTTTCTTGGCTAAGTTTTATTGGGTTTGTTTTATACTAATGGGCTCCTTAGTAAAACAAGAGACCCTAGGAAACCTAAGAGACTTTGGACCCATCCTTTTCCCATCCATTGACCTTCTATTTCCTATCTAACTAAAACCAAGTACGTACAAAAATTCCACATTTGAGAAACTTTCTGCGTATTCTTCTTCTTCATGCTCAAATCTACAGAAAATTCCAAACCCCAAAACTCCTAAATCTTCAAATCAAATTACATCCTTCCTCCTTCAAAACCATATCCTACCTCTCTCCTCTTGTCGCCACCCACAACCCACGGCAGTAACCCATGGCCAAAGCCCCACCATCCCTCTCTTCTTTCTCCTTTTCTCGTCTTTTTCCCTTTCCATTTTCCCTCTTTCTTCACGTTATTTCCATGGCTTCTATATTCCACTAAACTACTTCAAATCAAATAATTATTTTTTTGCAACCGTGTATAATTTTAATGGCAACAACTTTGTTTTTGAATCCTTCTTTCCATTTTGAATATTTCTATATCAAAAACTCTATTTTTCAAGTCCTTTCTCGGGTCCAGTGTTGGTCAAAAATACCCCATATAGTATCAATCATATCTCCTTCGAGATTGAAACAAATTATATGATTATTATTTTTCAAACCATTTATTTCTCCAATGGCTTCAACTTTCTTTTATATCAGTTCTAAAAAATTCTTAATTTGCTATGCCAAAAAATCAAATCTTTTCGAAGTATTTTTGAACTCAGATTTTCAACTCAGAAAGTACCTCTGTTTATTTTGACCATAACTTCCTCAAAAAAGAAGCTTCTTGAGTGATTTTTTTTCTTAAAGTTGATTGAAAATAATTTTCAACAACTTTCTAGTTAGTCACTTTTACGAATTAAATAACGTTCTAGTCCAAATATTTTTTTAAAGTTGACCTAGTTTCAGGTTTGTCTGTAGTTTCGATCTTGGGTTGTTTGGAAGTTGGAAGTAGTTAAAACTTGTTTATTAATTCATGTTCATGTCTAAGCTTTGTTGGATTTGCTTTTCATTTAGATCTTTTCTAGGAATCTCCATATTGCTCCATTTTTATCATCACCTTCGTAGCCACGAAAGGTGAGCAAACACTCACAACTACTAGATTTTCTTATTTTAGTTAAATTGAATTTATGATGTGATTAGAAATTGATTGGTTGCTCTTTAGTATATTTTAAATTGCCATTCAAGTTAAATCTGACTTTTATTGAATTTAATTGTCATTTAATTTAATATTGTAATTTAAATTGCCAATTAAATACCATTTCATGATAGCCGTTAAATTCTTGGTTGTTATTGGTTGATTTCAATAATGATTGTGATGTATGTTCAATTGTTGATATTTGGGTGATTGGATGGATGTTATTGGTTGACGTTTTGGATGATTGGATGTTATTTATTTCTATATCTCTGTTATCCCTGTGGGTTGAAATGATACATAACCGAACGGTCTTATAGATTAGGGGAAAATCATTATGGGTTGAAATGATAAACCCGAGCGGTTTTCATTGATTTGACAATGTTGATTTTTGATACTATTTGAAATGACATATAGCCATATAATTTCTTGAATTTGGATTTTCATTGGAAATTGAATTATTTGAAGGGTTTAAGTTAATTCAAACTTTGAATTTGTTTTAATTAGATGATTAAGATTGATATTACGAATTATTTGAAACCTTTTAAATAATTATATTCGCGTTGTACACTTGATAGGAGATGAAAATCCTGTAACATCTATGAAACCATTGCACTAATATTTCTATTTTACTTATTTTGATCTGACTTACATAAGATCTTTTAGTTTTTACTTGAGTGTTTTGTCTTTTCATTACGCTCGGGTCGGTCTGAGCTTTTCAATGTGTTAAAGACAATTTTCTAGAGGACGAAGACAAAGATTCATTTTATTGTTGCTATTTATTATTCAACTGCATTCTATGTTCCAGTGCATTAATAGTTTATTTTCGATGTATGTATAACTCTGATTCAATTTGTAAAAGTGTGACCAAATGTTATTTGTAAAACAGCTTCATGAATTGTTTATTTGACTATATATTTTATCATTCCGCTGCGAGATTCTGTGTTTGTTTTTACTTTTTTTTCTTTTCTTTTTTCTTATTTACCCCATTAAAAATCCTCCATTTTGAATGGTTTGAATTAGACATGTGTGATTATTGTCGATTTAAACCGTCCTAAATGGTGGGTCGTTATATGCTTTATGCAATATTGAATGATTTATATATACACATAATATAATCAAACATGGGTATTTATGTGAATCAAGAATTGGTGTCTTGAATTTTGTTTTTGAATCATGATAGTTTATTGTCCACTTAGTCAAAGAAATAAATATGAAATTTGTTTTGTTAATTATTTTGATCATTGTGTATGTGTATAAACTTAATTGATAATTATATGGAAGATTGTTTATATTACGCACACATATACATACATATATACATATATAAATTACATACATACATATACATATATATTGGAAGTCTGTATGGATCGTATACGGATATGATAATATGAATTACACAGAATAATAATGCAGGTAAAATTAAAAGTAATCACATCAGAATTTTTATACTGGTTTAGACATTCCGTCCTACATCCAGTCCGAAGCTCCCCTTTGGAAATACACTAACCAATTGCCCTCGCTTCGCCCGGAGGAATTGGCTTTTATACAAGAGTATTTCTTCGACAAGTGCGTGTTCTAGGTAACACTGATTTTGACTACAAGTACAGCTTCTTCCTATGATCTCCTTTTAGTCGTATGTAATTTTAAGCTTTGATATAAGGAAGAGATAAAAGTATGTTTTTGAGTACTTTTAGAAATCTGAGAGATCACAGAAAAATTAAAAAATAAAGAGATAAGAGTTCAGGATATCTAGTTAATTGTACTTTTCAAATTCATGCTTATCTATAGATGTTGAAGAGTTTGTTTTAGAAGTAACGACCTTTGGTTCATTTTATTTCAGTCCAAGAGTTGCAATGTTTGAGGAGGAAGAGTTATGACTAGAGAAAGAGGATGCAACTCTTTGATTGAAGAAGTTGTCTTTTGAGGAGAAATGGCTGTTACCCAGGTCAGACATTTGGCCTTTTGTGTTAGACGTTTGGTCTGTTTAAATTTTTTAAACAAAAAATATTGCTAGACGTCTGAGTACATATGCCAGACGTCTGACACATGTATAGCCTGTTAATTTCTTTTTTCTTGAGTATGTAAAAACCATTTTAATAATTTGCATGTGCATATGCTTGTAAAGATTACTCAAGTTGATTGCACATATCATCTATTTAAGACATTAACAGAATATTCTTAATATAATGATCCTTGTGTCTGTCTTCAAGTCTTGGTCACGAAAGTCTACCTACATATGGATGATATATATACCTATGTATATTACATGCAAGTGATTGTATAGTTGTTGTCATCGAAATTGAGGTTCTAACATTCTCTCCCTTTTTGATGATGACAACTATACAATTCATTCTATAAGAAGCTCCCCCTATCTTTTGTAATTTCTCCCCTTATATGTAGGCAGTATAAACTCTCTCCCCATTTGTCATCATCCAAAAAGAGTATATGAAATAATATGAGGAAACATCACAACATTAGAATGTTATTAATCACAATGTCAAAGTGCTAAATCAAAATATCATAGTCAAACAAGTAGGAATTTGGAATAATATTAGTAAATAACTCATTGGTAGGAAAAATAACCCCTAAGATTAGAAGCATTGTCATCATACTCGCTATGTTGCCATTGCGACTGATCATGATACTCTTCATCTTCTCGAATAGAAAGTTCCTGAAAAGATTGATAGTGTTTGTAATGTTGGGCTTCCTATGAAGGCCATGAAATGTCTTCGCTTTCCTCAGTATCCATATTGATTGGAACTTTTCTAGGAGCATGGGTCTGTAAAGGCTCTTTGACTATTCGAGTCTTGATGGATGTGCATGAGGTGCTGGAGGTGGTGTAGGAGGTGGAGATGATGAAGATCGTGAAGAAGATCATCCACAAACCTTTCTCATACCTTTCCTACAGTAGAGACGACCTTTTCTAAAGTCTTTTCTACCTTAGTCAGCCATGTAGAAAAAGATCGTTCGAGGCAGAAAACTTTCTTATCCAAGGTCTTTTGATTCAGCGATAGGAAATGCTGGTTGTGAAGTGCTACATCTCTAATACTTTCTCCTTGTCCTGCTATAATTCGAGCCTCTTGAATTTCGAAATCAGAGTGATAACCTATTGATTCAGAAGGCCATGATGTAGAGGTAGGTTGTATAGAGTAGACTGTTGGTGTTGAGGTTGTTGGCGTTGTTCGTGTTGGTACTCGAAAAATGGTGTAATACTTGGTAGATTTCAGGAAGATGCATCAAAGATAGGAAGCGAATTCCACTTTCCTTAACATGAAGTTCTTCATATTGTGATAAGAATGAAGGCACGTTATACACTCAAAGAATTTGCATAATATATGGAGCATAGTTGATTGTTTGACGAGCTGAAGTCCAAAAGCTTTTAATTTGATCAAAAATATATTGAGCCAAATTTACTTTTGTATGGCCGAAAATAGCATATAAGGCTTTATGGTCATGGTCATACACTTGCTCATGACTACCTAATCTAGGGAGTATGGTATTGACAAGCATTCGGTTAAGTAGTCTAGCTTGTGGACGAAAATGGAATGGTGATAATTTTCTCATGTCATCTTCCCAAATAAGATGTGTAATTATATCTCTTGGCTTGTGTCTTATATCAGAAATATCTTGCAATCTAATTCCTATATATGAGCACTATAATATTTGCCCAAGCATTTCAACAATGAATTTGATAACTTCCCCATAAACACTTGTACAAATCCCATTTTTCAGATCAGATGGATTCCAAATATGAATTAAACACAAATTTATGAAGAATAAAAATACTGCTAATTGATCAATTTGACCGGAGTTAGAATCATGATTTATGAGATGGTGAGTCTCAGCATCACTTACCAACTCATCGATTTCGTAATTGAAGAATCTATGGAGTGGATAAAATGGACTACAATGTATCCTTTTCTTTTCCAATTCATGAAGTCTTTGTCTTCCATCTTGTTCTACCATCCAATCATTAATGATTTCGTCCGTAACAAATTGTTGAGAAGGTGGTTGAGAGCTGGAGCCTTGGCCTATCTTCTTGCTCCTGGGAAAGGGTTTCATGGATTTCGGTGCCACTGATTTGAAGTTTTGAAAGAAAGAAGGCAAATTGATTTGGGGGTTTAGGGTTTTGTTTTACGATTAGGAGAAAATGATAAAAAGAATGTAAAAGATGATTTATTTGGGAGGCTGAAATGGTGACTACGAAGCACGGTCAAATGTTTGTAGGTTGAATCAGACGTCTGGTTGTATAGGCAATTTTAAGATAGAGACTTGATGTAGACGTTTCAGAATAAAATTAGACATATGATCTGAGTTAGTGGATTTTCCAAAGACTTGGTCCAGATGTCTGGGTGAATAGGCAGACATCTGAGATGAAACGTATAAGTTTTTTAGAATTATAGCCAGACGTCTGTTCGAAATACCAGATGTCTGTGAGGTCTATACAAAAAATGTTATTATTATTAATATTTTTATAAAAAAATACACGAAATATAATCATGAATGAACATTCTTATAGATTTTAGAGTGTGATTATTGATATAATTTGTTAGTAAGAAAAAGATATAAAATATAAATTATAACCTTGAATGGTTTGAACGTTATTATAACTAGAATATATGTGTGTGTGTGTGTGTAGAAATACAATTTTTAGAAGAACAGAGTTACTTTTTCTCCCACGAATTTGGTTTCTTCTTTATATCCCTTTTTAATGGTTGTAGTGGAGACCAAGAAGGAGGTACTAGACTGAATTGGGGTTCAGATGTTCTTTCTCCCTATAGTTTACGTGTAGTTATTTTATGAGCACGTGGAGGATTTCGATCACACGAGGAGATCGTATATGAACACAATCCTTTGTAGGAGAATGTCCACATATTGAGAGAATGCTTGTTTTTAAAGTTTAGGTGAGCTCTTTGGTTTTGTTGTCTATAGTACATTTCATTTTTAACATTCAACATTTCTTGTTGATAATGATGAACTTCGTCAATTTTGTCGTGAAGAGAAGCATTTTCAAGATTAATACCATATTTGGCATTTTTTACTTTTGGGAAATAGCCGGTATGATACATAGGAGTAGTAGTTGGAACAATGTGTGTGGAAGGAGAGGATTTTGGTGTTGTTTTGTTAGGAGATGTATACGAACTGTCAGAAGAAGGAGAGGAGAAATCAATGGCCGAGTAAGTCGAATCGTAATCAGATGACATTATATATAAAACTTTAAATGTAGAGAGTGAAAGATTATATGGTTAAAAAATTTATCTTTAAGATATATATAAGTTTTTCAATTCCTAATTAAGGAAAAAAATTAGTTTGTTATTTAACGAAATTCATGGTTAAAAATTATTTGCATTAAAAACAATTTGTGGTGTTCAGAAAGTTTCAAAACGAAAGGTGAAGAAGGTTTTTTGTTTGTTTGCTTTTCAGAGTAACCATTTAGGATAATATATCTTAGTTTATTAATTCATTATATGAACAAATTCCAAAATTTCGTCTAAGTTTTACAAACGATTATTCATTTAATGGTTTGGTAAATATATCGGCAACTTGATTGTTAGTGTTAACATATTCAAGTGAGATAATTCCTTTTTCGACATTATCTCTAAGAAAATTGTGTCGTATGTCTATATGCTTAGTTCGAGAATGGTTAACTGGATTTTTAGATAAATTGATAGCACTATCAATGTCGCAGTATTCGGAGATTTTTCAATTATTTTACCAAAATCTCTAAATGTTTGTTGCATGTATATTACTTGAGCACAAGCTAAGGCAGAAGAGATATATTCTGCTTCACATGTCGAAAGTGAAACACAATTTTGCTCTTTGCTAAACCACAAAACTAAAGATTGACCGATGAAGTGGCGGGTAGCACTTGTGCTTTTTCTGTCTGTTTTACATTCTCCGAAGTCTACATCGCTATATGATACGAGTTGGAAAGTCATACCTTTAGGATAAAATAAGCCGTAATATGTGGTGTTAGCTAAGTAACGTAAAATTCGTTTGACTGCTCGATGATGTGATTCCTTAGGTTGAGGTTGAAAGCGAGCACACAGGCAGACACTCCTCATTATATCGGGTCTACTAGCTATTAAGTATGATAATGAGCCTATCATACTATGGTAAGATTTTGGTCCAAGTCTTTTCCATTTTCATCTTTGTCTAAATATAAGGTTGTACTCATAGAAGTTGGTATACTAGCAGTGTTTTCCATTCTAAAACGTTTAAGAAATCCTTACAATACTTTTCTTGATTTATAAAAATACCATTGTCAAATTGTTTTATTTGTAATCCAAGGAAAAATAATTAATTCACCTATGTGTGATATTTCAAACTCATTTTTCATTATTTCAGAAAATTCAATACATAAACTTTCATTAGTTGACCCAAATATAATGTCATCAACATATATTTGTACAACTAGTATATTGTTATTTTTATGTTTTATAAATAATGTAGTGTCTATTTTGCCAATTTGAAATCCAAAATTTTATAGATGAGTTTTTAGTTGATCATGCTAAGCACGCGGTGCTTGTTTTAAACCATATAAAGCTTTTTTGAGTTTAAAAACACGATCTGGATAGTTTTCAAGAATAAATAATGGCAGTTGTTCTACAAAAACTTTTTTTTTGATAAAATCGCTTAAGAAAGCACTCTTAACATCCATTTGAAATAATTTAAAGTTATGATGACATGCAAAAGCTAGGAGAGTACGAATTGCTTTGAGATGAGCTACGGGAGCAAACGTCTCTTCGTAATCAATTCCCTTTTCTTAGTTATAACCTTGAGCCACTAATCTTTCTTTGTTACGAATAATATTTCCATTTTCATCATCTTTGTTATTGAAAACCCATTTCTTCCCATTACAGATTGATCTGATGGTCTAGGAACAAGTTCCCATACATTAATACGTTCAAATTGATTTAATTATTCTTGCATTGCTAAAATCCAAAATTTACCTTTAGATGCTTCCTTGTAATTTTTAGGTTCTATTTTTGAGATAAAAGCAACATGACTCATTTGGTTTAATCTATTTTTAGTGACTCGAGAATTTTAATCTCCAATTATATTATTCAAAGGATGAATTTTTAATATTCGTATGGATGATCTTAAAACATGTTCATGATTATCAAAGGTTGAATTATTTATATTATCTGTATTTTCAGTTTGATTTTGAGTTAAAATTTCAACTTCTTCTTCTTTAATATTTTGTTGAAAATTTTCATCAAAAGACACAAGTAAGCTTTCTTTTATAATATTTTTTCGTTTATTATAAATTATATAAAGTTTACTATGTTCTGAATAACCAATAAAAATCCCTTCGTCGGCTATGCGGTCAAAATTTCCGAGATTAACTTTAGTATTTAAAATAAAACATTTTGACCCAAAATTTTTGAAATACGAAACTTTTGGTTTCTTTCCATATAATATTTCATAACATGTATTTTTAGTCATAAGTCGAAGTGTGACACGATTTAATACATAACAGGCAGTGGCAATAGCTTCAGCCAAAAATGTTTGGGCATGCTACTGCTATTTAGTAGTGTTCATGCATATTCTTGTAAAGTTCTATTTTTCCTTTCAACCACACTATTTTATTGTAGTGTTCATGGAACCGAAAAATTATGACTAATTCCTTTTTTATTACAATAATTAGTGAAAATTTCATTGTTGAATTCTCCCCATGATCACTGTGTGTATTTTTTTATTTTTAAATCCGTTAAGTTAGTAATCCGTTTTGCAAAAATTTTAAACATTCCAAAAGTGTCACTTTTATGTTTTAAAAATAATGTCCAAGTATATCTTGAAAAATCATCTACAATTACAAATACATATTTTTTATGATTTATTGATTGTACTTGGGTTGGTCCAAATAAATCTAAATGAAGTAATTCCAATGGTTGCTTAGTAGATATGTTGTTTTTATATTTGAATGAACTTTTCTTTAACTTTCTCATTTGACAAGAATCGCATAAATTTATAATTAGTTAATTTTAGGAAGACCTCAAACTAGATCATGCTTTGCTAGTTCGTTAATATATTTAGAATTTATGTGACACAAACGTTTGTGCCAAATCCAAGGATCATCATGTTTTACGGCTAGACATAAATCTGAATTATTTTTAATGTTCATATTTAGGATATATATATATATATATATATATATTGTGATTTCTAAATCTTTTTCCCAGGGAACTGATCGGGCAACTTAATACTCAGGCTCTCCATCGTTCGGCATCAATGAGCGCTTGGCATGTTAAGACCATTCGGTACGAGTGCATCGTTCGACATCAATGGGCGTTCGGCATGGGATAACGTACGGCATCTAGGAACGTTCGACATCGAGAAACGCTCGGTATTGAATACCGTTCGGCCAGAGAAGGATTCTCGGCATAAGATCGTTCTACGACCAAAGAATTGTTCGGCCTCATATCGTTCGGCCTAGCCATCATTCGGCCTAGCCATAGTTCGGCCTAGCCATCGTTCGGCCAAGACATTGGTCCGGCTTCTAGTTTCGTTCGGCACAAGTGCTCCCTACAGTAGTCAGTATGTTCCGCCTCATCTCATTCGGCTAAAGGAGAATGTTCGGCTAAAGGAGAACGTTCGGCTAAGGGAGATCCTTCGGCCTCTCTGGTTCGGCGCATAGAGACCACTCCGTTTGGGCCAAGTTATTCAGCTGCCAGGCCCGCCAGGGAAGTCCAACCCACCTTCGTTTATAAATAAAGGGGCAGGGGCACAGAAAAAAAAGGAGGAGATTTTAGAGAACACTGGGGAGACTCTGCCATTTTCAAGACTCATTCTAGACTTATTTCTTTTACTTTGCAATTGTATTCTAGTAACTAAAAATGGATTGTATCTGTAATCACCCATCAAGGAAATCAATGGAAATCAACTTCAAAGTGGATGTAGGCAGTTACGCCGAACCATTATAAATTTGGTGTTCTTGTTCTCTGCATTTAAATTTACACTTTATTCTCTGTTTTAATTTACTTTCTTCATTAATCTCTCTACACAATCTTTCTAAGGGTGTTAGTGACCAATTTTGGTGCTAACATTTTGGTGCTTTCACTGAGAATTGAATTCTCAGCTTGATCAGATCTCATCATCTACTAGTGGATTTCCATATTCGCGAGATAGATCCAGTTGTTTACTAGAAAACTTCCTATTCTACTCAGATTTGAAAAAAATCTAAAGGAAGCTGATAGCCGTAAGTGTGTTCATGTTCATGTGAAAGGATTGGATTCACTGATGTACGCAAGATCTAAGGATTGGACATTGAAGTTCGCACTCAAGTTGAATGAAGGCCGAACCTCCTTTGAAGGCAATTCAGCCGATCGCCCCCGAAAAAGGTGTATGCCGATCGCCCCAGAAAAGGCATATGCCGACCGCTTCAGAAAAAGTCTATGCCGACCGCTTTAAGAAAGGCATGCGCCGATCGCTCTAGAAAAGGTCTATGTCGACCGCTGTAGAAAAGGTGTATGCCGACCGCCTTGGCCGAGCCACTTTGGCCGATCCATCTTGGCCGACCTACCTTGGCCGAACAACCTTTACCGATCCACCTTGGCCGAACAACCTTGACCAATCCACCTTGGCCGATCCACCTTGGCCAATCCACCATGGCCGATCCACCTTGACCGATCTAACTTGACTGAGCCACTCTTGGCCGATCCAACTTGACCGAGCCACTCTTGGCCGATCCAACTTGACCGAGCCACTCTTGGCCGACCCATCTTGGCCGACCCGCCTTGACTGATCCACTTTGGCCGATCCACCTTAGCCGAACCCTAGCTACAGCGCAGTGCCTCCAGACAGTGAATTCAAAACTCAACTTAATAAAGGAACATTCAATCTACTTTCCTTACATCCCCTGATCGACCAGGGCATAGAGGATCTAGCGACAGCTTCTGAACGGCAACAAGGGAACGAACAAACAACCGCAACTCAAACGATACTCTCAAAGGGATATCATACTGATCACCCTTGAGGAGAATCGACCTCCATATATATTTTGGAAGCCAGTTAGCTGGAGAGCCTCCTACGACCATGGATCGTCTCTAAGACAAATTGAATCTAAAACAAAGCATGGAGGAGCGGAACAGACTAAGAAAAATAATAATGAAGGCCCGTTGGCTAAGGATGTAGATCCCAGTAGCCGAAACAAGACCTCAAAATTCGACTCAGGTGCTCTTTGAAAGATTCAATTGACAACCTCTACTTGAAGACTCACGACTCGGAGTGGTACTAGAAACCGACCTCGAGAGAGTACACCAAAGTCTAAAGAAAATCAGGGGAATGTTGTATATTCCCAGATGCTCACTGATACTAACACGGGCGATTACAAACACCTCCGAGGTGTGATCGAAAAGCTGATCTGGAAAGGAAAGCTTCAATTGTATGTACAAGTCCTGCAGAATGAAGGGCAGCGAATATCTCATGCCTATTAATAAAGGGCTATGTTTATCAATTAGACTGCTGACGGCCGACATCCCTTTGAAAAGAGCCAGGGGCAAAGTCGAATAGCGAGCACACGATGCTGCTTCACTTATTAATGAGATTTATCCTAATCTTCTTTGAATTATTTCCAAATCTATTTCTATTTTAATTGTTCTATGAATTACGGATAAATTGAACTAAACTACTTTCAAAACGATGCAGGTGACCAGGTACTCAGATTTGGTCGCCAACCAATCCACGCAGACCATGATCGGATGTGTGAAGTTACATCTAGATGAACATAATTCAATCGCTCATCATCAATCATGTGCCTATAATTTGGGGCCAAGAACAAGAGATTGAAAATCTCATCACAATTAGAGCCCAAATACAAAGTCAACATGACTAACCATCCATTCATTGACCTCCATATTTGACTTGGAGACTTGAACAAGGCTTGAAATGAGTATGGTCCGATCGTCCACTCAAATCAAGTCATAGAACAAAGTCTGACAAAATACAGATGCCCCACTTGAAGCTCAGTGACGTCAGGATCTGTCTAGAGTGGATGTGATTTGATCGTCTACACATCAAATCCTACCTTGAACATAAAAGGTTATTCGAAAGCCCGACTTGGAGTAGTTGCGATGGACTACCTACTCATCAACCATCACTCTCAATACATGGAAACGACTGCACCTTAAAACATATGCAACTTACTGTGTCTACTCAATAATCCATTATTCTTGGTTTCTAGAAAGAGATACGAAAAAATTGTGTGAGATTTGACTATCTAACCCAGCATGGATGTGATCCAACCATCTGTCATATACCTCCTTCCTTAACTTGATTAGAAGAGCTATAATCACCCTGCGGACGAGAATCGTCCGTCCATTCTTCAAGTTTCATCCTTCATGCTGGGGCCAGAGTCCCATTCCATGAGCAAATGTGGTTCGATCATTCATTCGACAGCATTAGCCTCGATACGGTAGATGAAATATAAATTAAAGGGTGGAAATACATCTACTCTCAATACAAATCTCTAAGTCCCCTTAGCGCGGACTGGAGTACTCTAAGTCCGCAAAGTGCGGACTAGAGTATAAACGACTAAAATCTCCAAGTCCCTAGAGTGCGGACTAGAGTACTCTGAGTCCCCAGAGTGCGGACCAGAGTATAAACGACTCAAAACCTCCAAGTCCCCGGAGTGCGGACTGAAGTACTCTGAGTCCCCAGAGTGCGGACTAAAGTATAAACGACTCAAAATCTCCAAGTCCCCGGAGTGCGGACTGGAGTACTCTGAGTCTCCAGAGTGCGGACCAGAGTATAAATGACTTAAAAACCTCTACATCCCCAGAGTGCAGACTAGAGTACTCTGAGTCCCCAGAGTGCGGACCAGAGTATAAACGACTCAAAATCTCCAAGTTCCCGGAGTGCGGATTGGAGTACTCTGAGTCCCAGAGTGCAGACCAGAGTATAAACAACTCAAAATCTCCAAGTCCCCGGAGCACGGACTGGAGTACTCCAAGTCCCTAGAGTGCGGACTAGAGTACTCTGAGTTCCCAGAGTGCGGACCTGAGTATAAACGACTCAAAATCTCTAAGTCCCCGGAGTGCGGACTGGAGTACTCTTATTCCCCAGAGTGCAGACCAGAGTATAAACAACTCAAAATCTCCAAGTCTTCGGAGCGCGGACTGGAGTACTCTAAGCCCTGGAGTGCAGACTATAGTATAAACGACTCAAACCTCCTAGTCCCCAGAGTGCGGATTGGAGTACTCTATGTCCCCAGAGTGTGGACTCGAGTATAAATGATTCAAACCTTCAAGTCCCCAAAGTGCGGACTGGAGTACTTTATGTCCCCAGAGTGCGGACTCGAGTACAAACGATTCAAATCTCCAAGTCCCCTGGGTGCGGACTGGAATACTCTAAGTCCCTAGAGTGCGGATTTGAGTATAAGTGGTTCAAATCCATAAGTTCCATGAGGATGAGGTAGGACACTAATGACTTGAACTCGCCAAATCCCTAAAGTACAGACTACAAGATATTCTAAGTGCTTGAAGCCTGGACTGAAAAAGTGAACAACTCCCAAAAAATTTCCGAGCTATATGAAGATGAACCGAAAGGTCTATGTTATTCACAACAACTTGGATTTAAATCACAATCACAAAGAAAATTGAACGATAAGGGTCTTTTGTAAGACAGAAAAAGGAACTAAACCTTATTCAGAAATAAGTTTCTACTACAGCCCCTCCAAAGTTCGGAGTCGACAATCTATTTATAAGAACTACGGAAGTAGATGAAAATAATTACATAACTTAAACTAACTCGCGTTGAACGTGAGTAATGATTACTTCTTGTGCTTCTTCGACTTCTTCACCCTCGTTGTCTTCTCAAACGACTCCTCTCCTGCGCGTATACCTTTGGTACCCTTCTTTGATGGAAGAGTGACAGTCGAAGAAGTATGAGGAACATCCATGGGATTAGACATGCCAGGGAGAATGATCTTCGGTGGCTTGTTCAAAGGATCATCAGGGTCCATGGATTGAGGTTCGACCTTGATCTTGGTCATTTCTTCCTTCTCCTTCTCAAGCCTCTCCTTCATGCTCCTCTCGGATGTGTGTTCGAAGACGCCTGTAATTTCATCTTCATAACTCCTATCAATGAGAGAGGAAGCCTTTGCAATAAAGAACTTTTGCCGCTGACAGCTCCGAAGGCTCGTTTCCTTTAAGAAATTCTTTTATCAAAACCTCTTCATTAACCTCCTCGAAACCATGCTCGGCCTTCCTGATTTCTATCAAGGCCTCCCACGCCTCGGCTAAAGATTCAAGATAGCCCTCGTCCAAAAAGTCAAGTATCGATGCATGATAACACGGGCATTGAATTCAGCAATTAACGGGTCAAACATGCTTTTGACCTCCTCCCTACCTTCTTCTCTAGCCGCATCAAGATGGGAGTCGATGTCCATGGACGCTATCTTGAGGACTCAGAGTATAAACAACACAAAATCTCCAAGTCCCCGGAGTGCGGACTGGAGTACTCTGAGTCCCCATAGTGCGGACCAGAGTATAAACGGCTTAAAAAACCTCTACGTCCCTAGAGTGTGGACTACGGTACTCTCAGTCCCTAGAGCACGGACTAGATTATAGACGACTTGAGAAAAATCTCTAAATCCCATAAGCGGACTAGATTACTCTAAGTTCCCAGAGTGCGGACTGGAGTATGAACGAGATGACGAAAATCTATGCGTCTCGAACTGTGGACTAAAGCATAAACCGTTTGACAAAACTCTAAGTCCCCGGAGCGTGGACCGAAGCATGAACACAAATTAGGCGTGAGTCAACCGGGGGGAGAATAAAACTAAGTCACCAGAATGCGGAGTGGTGTATAAACATCGACAAATAGATGAGTGGATTCGGACCATCCTCTATTCCGCAAACTTCGGCCGAAAATCGATAAGAGGATTATTAACTCGATAAGGATGGAGCTCGACAATCCAACTAGTGGCCTGGCTAAATCAATGCTGGGAGTAGGGGTACAAATCACTAAAAACTAAATACGACAGCTTACTATAGCTCTAGCTTGGCGTTCTTTATAACTTAAGGCAACGACTACATGGAGGCCTCAATACAGAACTAATCGAAACGGCATCCAAAGCTACGAGCAACCGACTTATCATACCTCATATCGAGGGTCAATACCGATCCGCACTAAGCACATACGAATGTGAATGGGATGTTCCTTGAAAAACTATAACCTCCAGAGTGTGGAAAGGAGAGTAAACCATGAAGATTTTGTCAAAAATTATCCAGCACCCTCCTTCAATCCATTAGGAGGAGTATGAAACGGGATGGGCATGACCCGACTGCATTTGTAGCCAACTTTACCTCGAGATCTGATTACAGAACATGAGCCAAAGTAGACATGGAGACAGTCCAGTGTTCGAATTACGCCCTAAAACTGACAAGGCATCAAAGTATTCCTCTTGGAATGAAAAACCACGATAAAATCCAAGATAAGCGAGACCCCATCTCCCATCGACTGACCTGATCCCCGATCCAACGGGAAAGAGAGTAATGCTAAAGTGGGCATGGCTGACCTTCCTACTTATCGTTATATGCCCCAGACCTGGGGGCACAAGCGAGAAGCAAGATGAATGTGAACCGACTATTCACCGATCACCTCTATGTCTTTGGAGTTTAGGTGAGAATATAAACATAGCTAGGATGAGACTCAACCGTCCATGCAGTACAGTTATCAACCCGAGACTGGGAGCAGACGCATGGTTATCCAAAGACTGGCTACGATAGCTCAGTATTGAAACTTATATATAGTGCTTACAGCTACTCAAGGCTACGACCGAAAGGATGCCTAGAGATAGAATCATTAAATCGATACCTTAGCTCATGGGCAATTGAGTTTCACTCCAACCCGAAGGATGGGTAAAGGATCATGAATACATTGAATAAAAAGTGTGTTACTCGAATATACAAGCAAATTCAAACTCATAGCAAGATCCAGCTATACGGTTGCACGCAACTCAAGACGGACCCCTACTCGACATTTCCTTCAATGTGCTTTTAAGCCTGATCTTTGGCCATTTGCTAATAACCTATTAGAGCATTCAAAGCCCTTCACTATTAGACTTAATAACGCATGACAAGACTCTAGGATTCGACCAGAGTAACCATCAACATTAGTCGTCCCAACCATATTTCACATCGAATGTTATGCAAAATAGTTACATCTGAACTCAAAGAATCTGGGATGGCACCTGCTGAGCTGACGATTGACATACCAGTCAGCCGGGATGACCCATCACGAGTCCTTAAGATTGGATCGCAACTCGATCCATCATTGGCCGAAGATCTTACTGATTTCCTCCGAGCGAACCTAGACGTTTTCGCTTGAATACATTCTGATATATGCGGATTTCTCCCGCCATTGCGAGTCATATGTTGAACATAGACCCAAAATACGTCCTTGTAAAACAAAAAAGGAGAGGCATGGACCCGGAGAGGTCCGTTGCTCTCAGAGAGGAGGTGGACAAACTCAAAGCCAATGGATTCGTCCGTGATGCCCTCTACCCTGAATGGATTTCTAACCCTGGGCTTGTGAGGAAAACAAATAGAAAGTGGAGAACTTATGTTGATTACTCTGATCTGAATAAAGCATGCCCGAAGGATAGTTTCCCTTTACCTAGAATCGACCAGATCGTCGACTCTACGGCCGGACACGAATTATTGTCTTTTATGGATGCGTACTCGGATAAAATCAGATCCCGATGCAAATTCCAGACCAAGAACACACCAGTTTTGTCACAGATGTGGGGCTATATTACTTTGTAGTAATGCCTTTTGGATTGAAAAATGTGGCAGCAACTTATCAACGTCTGGTGAATCGAATGTTTAAAGACCAGATTGGTAGAACGATGGAAGTCTATGTGGATGTCATGCTCGTGAAGTCACGGAAGTAAAACGACCACATTCGAGGCCAAGCAAAGATGTTTGATATACTCAGGCATTATGGAATGAAAACCAACCCTTTGAAGTGTTCATTTGGCGTAGCATCGGGAAAGTTTTTGGGTTTCATTGTGAATGCATGGGGAATCGAAGCTAACCCGAAGAAGATTCAAGCTATCCGAGACATACAAGTGCCCAGAACTATAAAGCAGGTACAAATCTTGAATGGAAAGGTGGATGCGCTGAGTCGATTCATATCCAGAGCTATAGACAAGTGTATTCCTTTCTTCGATGTAATAAAGAAAGGAAAGAAGAATTTCGAGTGGACATCTGATTATGAGGAAGCATTCTGAGCTCTGGTAAGGCATTTGGAACGTCCCCCGGTGCCATTAAAACCAGTAGATCACGAAATGTCGTATGTGTACTTGGCAGTATCTCAGCATGCTATCAGTATGGCTTTGGTTCACGATGAGGACCGAGTTCAAAAGCCAGTTTACTATGTTAGTAAACGCTTGACGGGGGCAGAAAGAAATTATCCAAAGATTGAAAAACTAGCTTATTGCTTGGTGATTGCATCACGCAAGCTTCGCCCGTATTTTCAGGCACACTCAATCGGTGTCTATACCGATCAACCTTTACGACTGATACTCCAACGACCAGAAACTTCTGGAAGGATGTTAAAATGGAATATTGAGCTAAGTCAGTTCGACATTACCTACCTTCCGTGAAGGGCCATACAAGGACAGGCACTAGCTGACTTCATTGCTGAATTCACTATGATAGACGAATTAAACGATCACAATGTCATACCTCCCGTTCGATGGAAGATGTACACCGATGGGGCATCTAAAGACCGTTGTTCGGGGGTTGGCATAGTTCTTGTAACTCCTGAAAACCGATCAGTTTGCTACGCTTCGAAGCTCGAATTCACAGCGACGAATAATGAAGCCGAATATGAAGTGTTGATCCCCGGCTTAAGACTTATTAAAGAACTGGGAGTAAAATCGGTCGAGATCTTTAGCGACACTCAATTGGTGGTATACCAAGTGTGAGGAGACGACCAAGTGAGGGGGCAGATACTTGCCCCATATTTGGTCTGAGTCCAGGAGCTGCTAGCGAATCTCGAGTACTATGATATTTCACATATCCCGCGTGAGCAAAACAGAGCAGCCGATTCATTGGGAAAATTCGCAAGCATAGGCGATGCATGACAAATGGGATTATTTCCTGTTGAAACCCTCCATTCTCTGAGTATAGATATGATGGAGGTAGATTTCGTGTTAGAAATAGAAAATGAGGAGGAATCATGGATGACCCCATTTAAGCAATATTTACTACATGGGGTCTTACCCGAAAGAAGGAGCAAAAGACGACAAGTCATTCGTAAGGCTTCACGATATGTAATGGAGAGCGGAATAATGTATTAAAGGGGATCCTCGACCCCCTTACTCCGGTGCATAGCCCATGATGAGATTAAACGAGTCCTGAAGGAAGTCTATGAAGAAGAATGTGGCGATAGCATCAAGGGGAAAACCATGATAAAGAAAATACTCTGCTACAAGTATTACTGGCCAACTATCAATCTAGATGCGGTTGATCATGCTAGACAATGCGACGAGTGCAAGATCTTTGCAAAAAAATCCAAGAACCCCGCAGATGGAAATTACTCAAATGGCTAGTCTATAGCCGTTTGCCACTTTGAGGCATTGAAATAATCTTCTTGGTTTAAGATGTGAACAAAATCATAAAGCCTGTTCTAAAGAGAAGTTTGGAAAAGGTTAGAGGCAAGTGGGTGGATGAACTCCCAACAACACTATGGGCTTATAGAACTACCCATGGGTCCTTGACTGGCCGTATTCCATTCACCCTTGCTTACTGCTTTGAGAAAATACAAACAAGGAATCATAATTGAATTGCAATTAAACTAGATGGAATTGGCGACGACTTATGAGTATATAAAACGCATCTGACAGCCAATGGCAAGAACATGTACACGAACATGCATGTGTACATTCGAAAAAGTTTGACTTCTTGAAATCAACATAAATTAAATTCTCGCTTAGGGTTATTAAGAAAAGACTAGATCAGATAGCCGAAGCTTACTAGCACTGTAGAATCAGGCACTGATGACCACTGATAAACTACAACCCTGGATTTATAACATTAGGAATCGACTAAGAATCATGATGACCAAAATAGAGGATACCGGGTTTTATAAGAGAGAAGGAGAAGTTGAAGGGACTATGACTGGTAGAACCGGTCAAGGCCATAGCGTTCGGCTATCTCGAATTGTTCGACCTGGGCTAGCATGGATCGTTCGGCATCCCGGATACTCGTCGTCAGATGGGTTGTACCGCATACGAAGTCGCCCGGCGTAACATGGATCGTTCGGCCTCGGCTACACTATTCGGCACACACACCTCTACAGCTGATATTCTCAAGAAGGCACCTCCAAGGAGATTTAACCAAGGCTCGAAGCAAAGCATGGAAGATACATACTTCAAAGCGTATCTCGTTCGGTCACGTAATACGCTTTGGGGGCAAGTGTTTCCCAGGGAATTGACCAGGCAACTTAGTACTTAGGCTCTCCATCGTCGGCATCAATGAGCGCTCAGCATGTTAAGACCGTTCGGTACGAACGCATCGTTCGACATCAATGGGCGTTCGGCATGGGATAGCGTCCAGCATCTAGGAGCGTTCGGCATCGAGAAACGCTCGGTATTGAATACCGTTCGGCCAGAGAAGGACGCTCGGCATAAGATCGTTCTACGACCAAAGAATTGTTCAGCCTCATATCGTTCGGCCTAGCCATAGTTCGGCCTAGCCATCGTTCGGCCAAGACATTGGTCCGGCTTCTAGTTTCGTTCGGCACATGTGCTCCCTACGGTAGTCAATATGTTCGGCCTCATCTCGTTCGGCTAAAGGAGAACGTTCAGCTAAAGGAGAATGTTCGGCTAAGGGAGATCTTTCAGCCTCTCTGGTTCGGCGCATAGAGACCACTCCGTTTGGACCGAGTTATTCAGCTGCCAGGCCCGCCAGGGAAGTCCAACCCACCTTTGTCTATAAATAGAGGGGCAGGGGCACAGAAAAAAAGGAGGAGATTTTAGAGAACACTGGGGAGACTCTGCCATTTTCAAGACTCATTCCAGACTTATTTCTTTTACTTTGCAATTGTATTCTAATAACTAAAAACGGATTGTATCTGTAATCACCCATTAAGGAAATCAATGGAAATCAACTTCAAAGTGGATGTAGGCAGTTATGCCGAACCACTATAAATTTGGTGTTCTTGTTCCCTGCATTTAAATTTACACTTTATTCTCTGTTTTAATTTACTTTCTTCATTAATCTCTCTACAAAATCTTTTTAAGGGTGTTAGTGACCAATTTTGGTGCTAACAAAATCCATCAAAGAATATATTTTTGCTTGATTGAGAATTTTACATTTATCTTTTTTAAATTTTATTTCAAACCCTTTATCACACAACTGATTTATACTAAGAAGATTATGTTTTTGGTTTTCTACTAAGAAAACAATAGAAATAATAGGAGAGTTAGAGATACCGATATTGATGACTTCTCCAATGCGAATGACAAACCCTTTTGAATTATCACCAAAGGTTACAGTGCAACCATCAATGTACTTTATATTTGACAACATGTGAGCATTTTCCATCATGTGCTTGGAGCATCCACTATCTAACATCCATTTTCCTTTATTTTTGTATTTGGATACCTGCAAAAAATAAAAATAAAAGTTTAAACTGGTACCCTTTTTACCTTTTTGGGTCCTAAGTGTTAGTAGATAAGGGCAACCATACCCATGATGGTCTGGTTCCTTTTGAAATATAGTTATTACTGCGAATCACTTCTTTTATATAATTACCAATATATTTCTGTTTAATTAGGTTGTTATTTGTTTTAGAACCCATATTTTAATCGTTTTTGAACTTGTGATTAATTTCTTATTTCTGAAAGAAGGTTTTTTATCTTAGTATAAATATTACTATACTTTGTAATTTTTGTTTTTTTCTCAGACCCTATCCCATTTCGATTTTTGAATGGCTTGGAAATTTTAAATAAATTCTCCAAATCTTATTTACCTTTGTTAAATTTTGTAACATTATTTGTAATTTTTATCCAATTTGTTTTTAAGATTAGTAATTTTGGATTTTGATGTTTCTAGATTATCTTTTAAGATAATCTGCTCATTACTAATTTCATTATTTTCTAGTTTAACTTTTCCTAATTCAGAAGATAAAGCATCATTTTTAATAGAAAGATTCTTACACTTCACTTGAGCATTTTCTAATTCTTCTTCTAAAATAGATTTTTCATCTTTTAGTAAACCTATTTCAAATTCTAATTAGCAACATATTCCTTATTTAATTTCATAATTTCTTTATATTTGTCATCAAGTTCCATACTTACTTCTAAAATTTCATCATAAGTAAGATCATGAGATACCTTTTTAGTGTGTGCCATGAAACATACATTTGCTTGCTCCGTAACACTTTCACTGTCACTATCGGATAAAGAGGAAGAGTCAAAGTCATCTCATGTGACTTGGAATTCCTTTCTCTTTTTCTTAAATTTCTCAAACTTATTTTTCTTTTTCTCGTTGTTGATTTTTAGGCAATCCTTTTTCATATGTTCGAATTGATCACATTCAAAGCACTTGATTGAATTTTGATTTGATGAAATTGATTTTCCGCTATTTTGGAATCTTGTCATTTTCTTGAATTTTTTAAATTTGTTGTAGTTCTTGGCACTAAATTCATCTTCATCCAATTCAGAATATTCATTGCTTGCTAGAAATGCTATGTTCTTCTTTCCATGGTTTTGTTCCTTTTTGGCATGCAAATTAGCTTCATACGACATTAAATTTCCAACCAACTCTTCAATTTTGAGTACAGAAAGATCATTAGCATCTTCGATAGCCAATACGTTTCTTTCCCACTCAATTATTGAAGAGTTGAGAATTCGAGAAACTAAATAAAAACCAGTAAATTTAACTTCTAATGCCCTGAGATCATGTTGTATAGTTTGAATTGTTGAGTACATGTCAACAATTGACTCATTTTGTTTCCTTTTGAAAGGTGAAAATTAATTTTGTAAAATTATTATTTTTGTTTGTTTGACCTTAGTTGTACCTTCGTGTGTAACTTGTAAAGTATGCCATATACCATAAGCCGTCGTACAAAACATAACACGTGAAAATTCATTTTTATTAACAGAGAAAAATAGTACATTTATAGCTTTAGCATTATTAGTAGTAGTGGGTCTTTGTGTATATGTCTTTGTGCTAATATTTGTTACAGGTGCTACATAATTAATTTGAGTTGCTGACCATATTTTTGAACCATTTGCTTCCATAAAAATTCTCATACGGGTTGACCAATATGCATAATCAGATCCGGTGAATAGTGGAGGACATGTAATTGACTGACCTTCTTGAAAGATACTTGCCATATTAATAAGTTTCAAATACGTTTTACTGTGATTTGAACTAATCTTGCTCTGATACCAATTGAAAGTCAATGTGGATCGTATATGTATATAGTATATGACAAGTACGTGTATGATAGTATGAATTGTATGGAATAATAATGCAGGTAATATTATAAGTAATCACACCAAAATATTTATACTGGTTCGGACCTCTCGCCCTACGTCCAGTCCTGAAGCTCCCCTTCGAAATACACTAACCAATTACCCTCGCTTTGCCCGGAGGAATAGGCTTTTATATAAGAGTATTTCTTTGGCAAGTGCGTGTTCTAGGTAACACTGATTATAACACTGATTTTGACTACAAGTACAACTTCTTACTATAATCTCCTTTGAGTAGTATGTAATTTTAATATTTGACATAAGGAAGAGATAAATGTATACTTTTGAGTACTTTTAGAAATCAGAGAGATCACAGAAAAAATAAAAAATAAAGAGACAAGAGTTTAGGATATTAAGTTAATTATAATTTTCAAATTCATGCTTATTTATAGATGTTGAAGAGTTTGTTTGAGAAGTAACAACCTTTGGTTCAATCTATATCAGTCCAAGAGTTGCAATGTTTGAGGAGGAAGAGTTATGACCAGAGAAAGAGGATGCAACTCTTCGATTGAAGAAGATGTTTTTTAAGGAGAAATGGCCGTTACCCAGGTCAGACGTCTAGCCTTTTGTGTTAGACGTTTGGTCTATTTGAAAAAAAACAGAAAATATTGCCAGACATCTGAGAACATATGCCAGATTTCTGACACATGTATAGCCTGTTAATTTCTTTTTTCTTGAGTATGTAAAAACCTTTTTAATAATTTGTATGTGCATATGCTTGCAAAGACTACTCAAGGAGATTGTACATATCATCTATTTAAGACATTAACAGAATATACTAATATTTCTTAATATAGTGATCATTGTGCCTATCTGTGACAACCCACTCCGAGACATTAACAAAGAGAATTACCGGGTAATTCTGTCTGCTAATGCGGAGAATAGGGCTGGTTAGGAGCGATCATCTATAGCTTTTTCTTAAATATTTATTGAACACGTCGACAATTGCTATCTACTTTTTTCTACTCAAGTGGATCGACATATCTAATAAATACTAAATATAAAACAATAGGTGGCTAATGGATCTATCAGAAAAAAATACGATAATAGAATGCATATCATATCACAGAACAGTAATCGTCATACACACACACACACACACACACACACACACACTGATACATCCCAGTACAATACAAAATGATATACAAAAGTGGTTTAAAGATCACATTATATACATCGAATCAAAATACACATCAAAGTCAAGCGGACAGAAATGTAAACTACACAAAAATACTAGGCTGATATCCAAGCAAATGCATCAAAGCAAAGTCCTGAAACTGATAGCCAACCTGGAACAACTTGGTCTGACCCGAGCATAAAATATATGGGTCAGTCTAGCTAAAACAACCAGTTAGTCAGGATAGACGATAATATGAAGCATAAGATACATGGTGATAATTCTTTTCAAATGAGAAGAGGCAAAAGAAAGAATACAACCCATGACTTAAGTGAATTAATGTCACTTAAGTATACAAAGACCTCAAAAGAGGTAAATTCAATAATAATACTCAAATGATATAAACATTCGCCTCAAATCATCGGCGACATTCCAAAATGTCTATATTGTTTCCAAGAACCCTATATCCTCAAAAGGAGAAACATCAACACAAACTCTCGCCAAATGGCAAGCATAAAACATTCTCAAATAGGATGATTAAAAACTCAAATATAGAAGAATCTCCAAATTCAATTATACCTCATCTCCTCGGTATGAATGTATCTAAATCTAAATCTAAATCTCAACTTGCCAAATGGAAAAGCCCAGAATATCCTATAAAATCATGAAATCATCCAAATAAAAACTTATGAAACTCAATAAGAGTTTATAATCTCCATATCGAAATCACCATAAAGCAACATATATATAAGCCTTTCTCTAACTCAAGGCTATATGTAAATTAATCATCTCAAAATTTATGAAATCGAAATCAAAAACTCATAAAAATTCCCCAGATTGGCCAAATCCTATCTGCAAACCGAAGCGATGGTGCACATGCCATTCTCAAATGGCAGAAGCCTTTGACAAGGTCGCTAACAGCTCCCTAAGGAATTCGTCCCTATGACAAGGTCGCTAGCACCTCTCCATGCCATTTTGTCAACCCTAACAAGGTCGTTAACACCTCCCAAAGTCGTTTATCCTCATGACTAGGTTGCTAGCACCTCTCAAAGCAGTTCTGTTAGGTAAACATCGTGAATATATCACAAACTCATGGATAGGAACCCGAAAAGTGTTAACGTGTGTCCCATACCACATGTTCGCACTTAGCGATTTATTAATCGCTAGTTGATGCCACATTAGGAACATCATGAAACTTTAAAAAAACCATATCTCGCCTCGTCTCACTGGCGAGTAATAAAGATACACGATACTCGTCTCGTCTCATCAACAAGTATTAAATGGCATCGTAACTCATCTCATCTCATCGACAAGTGAAAACATTGTGATGGTTCCTCATAAACCATAAATCTCAAAGTAGAAATATCAAACCATAAAACTCGCCAAATATTGGCCTTCCCAGATAGTTCATAAATATAGGAATTATAATCTCAAAAACCCGCCATAAATTGGCTAAATAACTCAGAAACCATAAACTGGATAGTTTCGATCGTACAAGTCTAGAATTAACCGAAATAGTTAACGCACATGTCCTATACCATGTGTTTTACTAAATCGTTTAATTCTCTTTCTCATACGTTCGAATAGTGCAAAAGTGTGTGTTTTATATTTAAAATAGTTTACTAGAGAAAACAAGCTTTTAAAACTTTTTCTCGAAAAGATTAATAAAACCAATATTTGAAATTCCTTTATTATAGGAAATAAAAAGATTTTATATTAGAAAAATAATTTTAAAATACTATATAATAATAATTTAAAATGTCTATTTGTTTCAAAAATCAATTCACAATGGTTTAGTGAAAACCATGCTCGAAAACAATGAAAAACAAGAAAGATAACTCAAGACAGATAACTAGAATTCAATATGAATTCAATTCAAATTTAACCCAGAATCAATTCAAATTCTATTTGAATTTGAATTTCAAATTATCCATATATAGCTAGCCTATATATAGGCATCATAGCTTTCAAAACATCTTTAAAACAACATCAAAATCGAACAAGAATGAAAGCAAAATAAGCTAATACAATTCTCAGGTCAATGATTGTTATTGCTATCATTTTGCGCTCGGGACAGCAACAAACAAACATAGTTTTGACCAAGCTAACTTCGAAATTTTAGAAAAATCAAAACATGAAACTTTATGCACAAAGTCTATGATTTCCAAAAAATATAATATTATTGAATTTGGATTAGAAACGTGAAAGATACAGTCAATATAATTCTTAGATTTCAAATTCACTGTCATTGTCGTTTATCCAAAGGGCAGCAACAATGAAATAATGTTTCGACTATCTTACCCTCAAAATTTTGCAAAACTCAAGACAAGAAAGTTTTAGAAAACAGTCGAAGCTTTCCAAAACATCAAGAATTATCTAAGTACTACTAGAATCACGAATGATATGCCCAATTTACTAACCGTATTTAGTTTAGATAGTGTAATCAATAAAGTGACAGAGCTAGGAGTTTGTGATAGAATTCCAACCAACATATGCTCAAAATTTACAAATATGTTCAACAAGAAAGTTGTCATAAATAAAGTAAGCTTTCTAGAGCACTAAAATTATCGAATTTTGACAAACAATGAAAAAGTTACGATTAAAACAATTTTCAGATTTGAAGTTCACCTCTGCTGTTGTTTTAATCTCGGGACAGCGTCAGTAGAAGTAATTTTCAGCCATTCAAACCTCAAAATTTAACAAAATCAAAAACATGAAAGTTATAGAAGACAAGCTATGCTTTCCGAAACATTAAGAATCCTTAAATTTGGACATAAAATGAGAAAGATATGCTCAAATTATCAACGACATTAAGTACAGAAGTTGATAGTTTTACAATGACAGGACAACGCATTTGTATTGATTTTTTCTACCCTCTATGCCCAAAATTTTCGAAAGTGTTTAATATCAAAGTTATCACATTCTTTTCATGCTTTCCATAACTTCAAACTAAATCAAATTCCAATTTAAAATGAAAGAGATATGCCTAATTTACTGATAGAGATTCACAAATGAACATGCAACAAAAATAAAATTGAGATTTCTAACCTTGAAATCTCAAACTATGCTAGAAAATGTGAGTTTTCAACGAGATGATCAAACCTCAGATTTGCACTAAAAGAAGCAAGTTTTGAGGAGAAGAAAGCTTCCAACAACCTGTAGAAACTTAGAACAGCACATACAAAAGGAAATATAAAAGGAATTAGAAAACCCTCTTCTCAAATAAGAATTTTAATGAAATAACAATGTTTTGGAATGAGATTACCTTTTAATTCTCTTTATATTTGATAAGAACAGCAATTTATTGAAGAGAATTTGGAGATTTAAAAGCCTATGTCTTAAAAATGGAGAAATTTGTTTACTTCTTCTATTTTCAGGTGAGGAGGAAGAAAGAATGAGCTGTAGATTGTGCGTACTAGTTAATTTCTCGTCTTTTTCCTATTTCGGTTTTAGGCTAATGGGCTTTTGGATCCAAAGATTAAAAGAAATTAAATAAGCCTAAGTTTTAATTCATACTTAAACTAAAATACCTATATTTACCCATATGTAATTAACAAATGCCATTTTCTTCCAAATTTTCACACAAATAAAATTGTAAACTTACACACACATGAAATAAATTATTGTACATTATATAAAAAGATTAATTTTTTTAAATAAATATTATTATTAGAATCCTTTATTTCACAATAATAACAATTTTCACCAAATAAATGTAAAAGTCTACATTTTTAACTTCTAAAATTCAACAAAAATTATTTTCTTACCAAGAAAAATATTTCCAACCATATCCAAACTATATTTATAGCCAAAACTCACCTTTAAACCAATTTTCATCTTTTTAATTAATTAAACATCCTTTAAAAATTAAATACTTCATTTAAAAATATTAAAAGAAGTAATTGACAATAATTACATTAATTGTTGCATTTACACAAAATAAAATCATACTTCATTTATTATTCTCACAAATAAATATAATAAAGTTACCAAAACTTTATTTTCACATTTTTATTTCCAAAATTCATTGTTTATTCCAAACAAACAATACAAAATTTCCAATTTTATTTAATTTACAATATTAAATAATAACAACTACCGTTATAATTTCATATTATCAGGTAATCTCCAAAACAAGGGTTGTTACAGACTCCTCCCCTTATCAAACGCATCCTCGCAATTTCTGCAGAAGAGTTTGTATTCAACACAATTATTTCATCAATCAAAGAAGGATAGACAATAATGAAATCAAAATTTCTCATTTCAACTCAAGATGAAAGAAGACCAAGATAAGATTGCTCGATTAATTCTATGGTTTTTAAAGTGCAAAAATGGAATTAGCGAACCATTGAATTTTCCAATCAACACACAATATTTCGAAGGCATCTCACCTTCGGATAAGAGCACAACAAGATGCTACACAAAGGATTAATCAAATGAGATTGATTTCTCATAAGCTCCTTGAGTAGAGGCGGGATTTAGCACAACTCCAACCCGAACTCTAATCAACAAGATAATTATCGATATGATTTTTCCGTATGACACTACAGAAGGAGCCACCTCGAAACAAGATAGACACAATAGAAGCAAGTTAGTTCAACCAAAAAGGTGGTTTCAAACTCGAACGATCGCATAAATGCACATCGTTAGAAAATAGCGCGAGAGTAAGATAATCACAAGGAACTAAAATATATGTATATACTCTCAATCGAAAATTCTTAGAGTTACAAAAATTCAATATCTTTATAGTTATAACCACAATTTTCAACACTTGAATTTTTTTCAAAACTTCTTACTTAGATTTTAAATTTAATTTTGTTACTCTTCATTAGTGTAAATAATGTTTAAGTTGTTTATTATCTAATTCTTTCATGGGTACACTCTAGTTTGCAACATATTATTTTTCAATTTGTTGATCAAATTTTCTCAATGTTAGAAATTTTCGAAAAATCGACGGAGTCTCCTTAGTACGGAGAGCCGTATACAATATTACTAAAACGAATTATATAATATACATCGACCATTAGGTCGGAAACACAATGTATATCATCATTTAACACTTTAAAATTAATCCGAAAACATACCTTCCTTTTTAGCATTTCTTATAGCGAGTTTGCACAAATTTATATATTCTTTTTGTTCAAAATGTAGTCCAGTTACCCAATTTTCACCTGTACTTAACTCAAATAGATGATATTAGTTCATGTTCATTGGTAAGAAGTGCTACACATAACTATTAAGTGAAATAGAACAATTTATTTCAAACCTGCTGTAAAGAAGACCCATTTTGACCCAGCAAACAACAAAATATGAAAAACTTTATAATATAAAAGTTTTTCTACTCAATCTAAGATTTCTTGAAATATAAAGATCATCAAAATCGGATTTGTAATTTGAAAGTTATGTTAAATTTACTTTCATCTTAAGTCTTAGAGAATTTTGCAATAGGGCAGAACTGCCTATCCACTTTCAAACCCAATTTAGGCGCAATAAAAAGCAAAATCCTTAAAAGTGGTAAAATGAAACTTTATTTCTTACTGAATGTTCTTTCATTTGCAAAAAGATTCAGCTCATTTGGAGTTAAAAATCTTAAGTTATCGCTATTTTAGTACAACACTTTTCTTAATGAAATTTCAGGCTTTAAAATCAATTTGAAATTCTCCCAAACCATTTTAATTTCAAACTTCAATTTCAAACAAGCTATTTTCTAAATCATTTATTAAATGGTTCTCATTTGCCCTAGAAAGCTAAGACATAAAATTATGATCAACCTTATGTAATCATCATAAAACATTTTATTAAGTGGAAATATTTTCATTACTTTCCTAAATCTATCTTTAAAAACAATTAATTAAGAAAACTCATTTTGGAAGTGATAATTAATTTCTTCCATTATCAAGAGACGATTTTTAATTATCCATCAAAATAAATTTTTTTAGTCATCATTAATTACTTATACTAAAATATTCAATTAATATTTTAATTTTCAAACCAAAGTAATTTTTACCTCAAATAGATCATTTTATTAATCAAAGCATCAAATGATATTTTCTTCTAATTAAGACATCCCCTTAATTAGAATTATTTGCTTTACTTACTCAAATTACCATATTTAATTTCTCAAACTTCACTTATTAAAACTCAATTTACCGTGTTTGACTATCTCATTATAGCATTTAGGAAATTCCTATCGATAACGTTGGCCAAACGCATCGACCAGAATTCTTAAAACACTAGATGGACAACCCAACACAAAAATTTATTTTTTTTGAAAAGAAATGCCTCATATATAATACTTAAAATATTCTTTGTTTTTTCCCAAAAACATAATCCAATTTCCCTTGGAAACATATCTTCATTTGTTGAAAAAAAATTGAAAACACAATTGATTACTTTTTCTCAAAAAGGAGTAAGAATGGAAATAACAAATAAATTCAATGAATCACCTCATTCCGTAGTGGGTGCCCTCATGGAAGGATGACCTAAAGGCTAAGAATAGGAAAGGAGGTCAATACAATACTCGATTGCCCGATTGGGCGTCATACCCAAACGGACTCACAGAAATCAACAAAGTCAAAATGATAGGAATTCGAGATATATCATCAACACCTCGAAACTCAAGAGTGAATACAAATACTTTAGAATCATCATTAACATTATGAAGAACAAGAAACAACAAACCAGCCGAAATTAGGATGCCTAAATATAGGATCCTTTGAATCAAAGAATGTGGCTTGATAATGGGTAAACCACTTCATCTCAACACTCTACTCTAGATAGAAAATGGCATGCTAATTCGCATGAAAAGATAAGCTATAAGCAACAATCCCAAATCCTCATACATTAAGCTAAATATTATGGACCCACTCAATAGGATTCGTAATCCTCACAAAAGAACAAGATGAGGACATCCAAAAGCATCAACAAACTCCTCTGATACGGATGGGTGTCAAGTACTCGCATTAAAGAGGACTCAAGTAAAACAATCATGATTAGAATTTCTCCTAAGATAAAATGTCATCAATTCTTTTTTTTTTGGAATACTATGGAATAAAAATATTCTTAGACATATCCTAAACTTCAATCTCAAAGGACACAATAAGATAAAGGACACGATGATTAAGGTATTTGTAATATTTGTACTATACTTAAATATACCGTAATATATGCATCTATTCTGTGTTTATCCTATTTTGTTCTAAATTCAGCTCTGATACCAAGCTATGACACCCCTCCCCAAGACCCACTTTAAAAAAGAGAATTACTGGAGGATTCTATCTACTAATGCGGAGAATATGGCTGGTTAGGAGCGACCAACTATAGCCTTGTTTTAAATATTTATTGAATACGTCGACAATTGCTATCTATTTTTTCTACTCAAGTGGATTGACATATCTAATAAATACTGAATATAAAAAAATAGGTGGCTAATGGATCTATCAGAACAAATAATAGAATGCATATCATATCACAAAAAATTAATCATCATATATATTGTGACGCCCCACCTCTATACCCACGCTAGCCAAGAACACTACGTAGTAATGCTGTCGACTATCACGGAGAATAAGGCTGTTGAGGAGCGACCATCTGTATAATTGCTTTGTGCGAGCACCGATATGTCGGATAGTAATATAACTTTTCATCTCAAGAGGAAATCCGACATACCGACACAAACTCAAAGCTACTACACAGTGGCTATAAAGGTCTTCGGAAACAAATATAGAAATAAACATAACACAAATCAGTCACAGACAATTCATATCACAAAGGCGGAAATAGATATGAATATAACACATGAAAGTGTTCATCAGAGTAGTGGTTTAAAAAGATTCACAATATCACAAAAGAATAGTTACATGAACTACACCAAAGAATAAGTATACATTATGGAGTCTGTATCTCAAATGTATACAACAAAAACTACTAATCTAAGTAGTAAGCAAAAGGTCAGAGTAATGGATCCCCGGAGAGAAGTCAAGTCGAAGCACCTGCAACATCTCGGTCTGACCCGAGTATTATTTATAAGCAAATAATAAACGGATCAGTCTAACTATAAATATCAGATAACATGATATAGAATAGGAGATATGACTAAACACATAATAATCACAATGCCAAGCTGTGATATATATAAGTAATTGAAAATCAACAAGAGATTAATCAATATCACGATAATCTACTCAAGATAAAAAGGAATGTCATACTCCTAATTTCATTCACCAAGCCACAATAAATGACATATAAGATATGGCATAGACGTATAATATCCATAATGGCATACTACTATAAGTATGTAAATGATAATCAACAAACGATTAATCAATATCAAAGAATCTTCTCAAAGATCCAAAAAGGGTATCATACCCAAAACTTGTATTCACAACAAGTTAATGACACACAAATTCACCTATGCACAAGAATTGATAAATCATATCAATAGAAATCACAAAGTTGGTGAAACATAAATTCCAGAAATCAACACAAGAAATCCAGTCAATGGCACACAAATTCACCTATGCACAAGAATTGATAAATCATATCAATAGAAATCACAAAAATAGGTGAAGTATAAATTCCAGAATTCGACACACGAAATCTAGAAATTTCACAAAATGAGGGGGGTGGCCTATCACATGAACGAGAAGCTATCTCATGGTAGCTAGCCATTAATTTTTGACACACGAACGAGAAGCTATCTCATGGTAGCTAGCCATTAATTTGACACACGAATGGTCCGAAGACCTGACACACGAATGGTCCGAAGACCGTGGGTTGCTACCCCACCAAATTTGAGTCGAAACTCCACAAAACGGGGTTTAGTCTCCCGCGCAATCAAAGAGACATCGCACATTGCTAGTCTAAATCACAAAAATGATCGTCATGATCATCGAGAAGTGTCAATTACACTAAGCTAGTAAATATATGAGTTTAGCTTCATGTCCCATAACCACTTGCTTAACTTAAATATTTACGAACAAACTGTAGATTTCCACTAGAAAATTGTCACAGGAGATTCAATCGAACAAGTCCAAGAATTAACCGACGAAGTAAACGCAAGCGTTTCATACCACTTGTTTTACTAAGTCGTTTAATTAGATTTCTCATACGAGTGAGGTAAAGGTTTGCATATACTAATAGATTGGAAATTGGTTTGAGAAAACGAGCTTTGTAATAAAATAGTGTTGAAATCATTTGAAGAAAGAGTTTTGATATTTACTATTAGTATCGAAACCTTTATATTTTTAAAGTGACAAATCACAAAGAAGATTGTAGGAACAATCAATCACTAAAATTCACATACGAAGATGTGAATAAAATCCAAAGAAACCGATAAAAAATCCATCGAAATGGATATTCAAAAATCCCTAAAAAGGAGTCATCAAAGTCATAATAAACGATAACAACAAATAGGATCATCACGAATCGATTTAAATTGGAAATTCAATCCAAAAAGGCAAAATGGACTCAAACAGCAGGTTCAGTCGACTGAACAGAGTTTTTAGTCGACTGACCCTGTGCCTGGAAATTTTTCAGGTTCAGGAAACTTTCTGTTTCCAGTTTTAGTCGACTGAACAGAGTATTCAGTCGACTGAATCATGCCTGGAAACTTTCGGGTTCCAGGTTCAATCGACTGAACAGAAGATTCAGTCGACTGAATTATGCCTGGGCTGTTTTTCAGCCTATTCAAATGGAGAGCAAACTCTTCCAAAATGCAACCGGATGAACATTGGCTCTAAGGGTTTATGCCAATCGGCAACCCGGCCCTATATGCTCCTCGATGCATCACCAAAACCATGATCAAACATCCATAAAAGGGTTTCACACAAATTTGACTTAAAAAACCCAAAAATTGGAATATTCACAAAACCAATCCAAATCAAGAGCAAATTCTCATGAAGAAGTGTTAGGAATTCAAACCTAACAACCAAAGGTAATTATAGTCATAGATGTGAGATAAAAATCTCACCTTTTCACAAAATCGAACAAGAAGAAGCTTGAAAGCAAATGGAGAATCAACCTCTCTTAAACACAACCCAATTGAGCTTGAATCTAAGCTCAAAAACAAGAACATTCCCAAAATTAGGTTTAGGAATTTCTGAAATTGGTAAGAGAATAAGTTGGAGAAGAAGAAGAGAAGCTTACCAATGGGTTCTTCTTGAGTTTGGAGCTAGGAATTTGATTTGCAAGAGAAACTAGGGTTTTGGAGTTTTAATTTCCAATCTCTCCCACCATTAATGCTAAGAAAACTGAAATGAGAAGAGAATGAGGGTGAGTGGGGAAGAGTGGCTCAGATTTGAGCATAAGTTAACATAGGGCTGAGCCCAAACCAAACCCAAAGTGTAAAGTAGCAAAAATCAACTTTCTCCAAACATATCGAAGCTTATACTCAAAAAGGTCGCAAACGGCATTTTAAACTCAACGGGAGTGGTCCCGAGTCCTAATTCGACCGTATGCAAAAAGTAGCTTTTTGGACTAAAATCCGACTAATGATGAAATATTTAAATAAAATATTTAAATATAAAATCGATAAATATGCGGGTTGTTACAGACTCCCCTCCTTAAAGAAATTGCGTCCTCGCAATATTACAAGAAGAAGATATATAGTAACAACCGTAAAAGCATATTCAACACAAAAGAAGTTTGAAATAAGAAGTTCACCTCAAAGAGCACGAGAAAGAAAGTCCGGATGTGTTCGCTCGATATACTCTCTAGATTCCCAAGAACAATCCTTAGGTTTTGAAGACCATTGAACTTTAACAAGCGGAACATCTTTATTTCGAAGGCGCTTGACCTCTGAAGCAATAATACGAATAGGATGTTGCTCATAAGTTAAATTGGGCGAAACTTCAATCTCTTCCACAACACCAGGCTCAAGAATAGAATCGGAATCTCGAAGATACTTCCGAAGTTGAGAAACGTGAAACACGTCATGGATAGTAGAAAATTGAGCCGGTAATAAAAGGCGATATGCCATGGAACCAATACGTTCAGTGATAGGAAATGGCCCAATATATCGAGGCGCTAACTTTCCCGATCTACTGAAACGCACAACACCTTTCATAGGTGACACACGAATGAACACAAGATCTCCCACAGAAAACTCTAACTTCCTTCTCCGGTTATCGGCATAGGATTTTTGTCTATTCTGGGCTTCTTTCATCCTATGTCGAATAAGTTCAATCTTTTCTGTGGAATCACGAATAAGATCTGGACCTAAAACCAGTTTCTCACCGGCCTCAAGCCAACAAGAAGGAGATCGGCATCGCCTTCCATAGAGTGCCTCGAAAGGTGCCATACCAATACTAGATTGGAAGCTATTATTATAAGAAAATTCAACAAGTGAAATATGATCTTCCCAACCTCCACCAAAATCAAGCACACAAGAACGAAGAAGATCTTCAAGAGTTTGATTCACACGCTCAGTTTGTCCATCGGACTGGGGGTGATAAGCGATGCTAAAATTAAGCTTCGTTCCTAAAGCTTTTTGAAGACTCTTCCAAAATCCACTAGTAAACAATGGATCACGATCGCTAACAATAGAAGTAGGAACTCCATGCAATTTAACAATTTCTTTGATAAAGATTTTGGCCAAAAGAGGAACGGTTCAATTAGATCGAACGGGAATAAAATGGGCAGATTTAGTAAGTCTATCAACGATCGCCCATAAGCTATCATGACCCGAACGAGAACGGGGAAGGCCATCTATAAAATCCATGGAAATTTGATCCCACTTCCAAACTGGAATTTCTAAAGGTTGCAATAACCCACCGGGCCTTTGATGTTCGGCCTTAACGAGTTGGCAAGTCATGCAACGCTTAACGAAGTTAGCGATGTCAAGTTTCATTCCCTCCCAATAATAAAGTCGCTTCATATCCGCGTACATTTTACTACTACCGGGATGAATGGTAAATTAAGAACGATGTGAATCTTCTAAAATATCTTTACGAAGATCACTAATATTTGGCACGATAAGTCTACCAAATTTTCGAATGCCGCCACGAGAGTCAATATCAAAGTCTTTCAAACCTTCAATATCAATTTTATCCTTAAAATTTTGGCCAAGAAGAGCCAATTCGGGATCTAGCCATTGAGCTTCAAAAATGCGGTCTAAATGAGAAGGATGAGCCTCAAGACTACATAAAACAAATGATGAGCATAAATCGGATATGCGGTCTCGAATCTCACAAGTGGATAAGATCTCGAGATCGTTCCATTCGGATATCATCATAGAAACAACAGCTTGTTGTTTACGACTAAGAGCATCGGCGACATGATTACCCTTACCGGGGGTATAAAGAATATCAAGATCATAAGGAGCAAGGAACTCGAGCCAACGTTGTTGACGCAAATTAAGTTCCTTTTAAGAAAATAAATATTCCAAAGATTTATGACCGAGGTGGAGAACAAATTTCTCCCCCAAAAATGATGATGCCAAACTCGAAAAGCGAAAACAATAGCCGCGAGCACTAGATCATGAGCTGCATACCTAGTCTCAATCGGCTTTTAATGATTTAGAAGCACAAATGATAGCACGTTATCTTTTGCAAGAGAACGACATCCAAACCAATATGACTAGCATTGGTACAAAACATAAAATCTTGGTTCCCTTCGGGAAACACAAGAATAAGAGTATCGGAAAAGAATTCTTTCAAATAATCTTCTTTCTCGAAAAGCTAAAACTTTCAAAATTACATCTATCTTTATGTAATAATCTTTCTAGAAAAATTTACATTTTTACAAGTCAATATATCGTGTCTGATTGTCTCATCAAAGCATTTAGGAAATTCCTATCGATAACGTTGATCAAGCGCATCAACTAGAATTCTTAAAGCACTCAACGGGCAATACAATCACAAAATCATCTTCTATATGATGAAATTATCTTTTAAAAGTTTTGAGAATATTCTCTGCTCGTTTTAAGATCAAAATCCAATTATACTTATAAATAAATCTTATGAAAAAGATTTTCAAAATTTAAATTTCTATTTTCATCCAAAATCAATAAATACAAGAATGGACTTATCGAGATATTCATAGAATACTCAATTTATGAAATGGATGAAACAAGATGGGCAAACTGAATGACATAATAAGTCATTCATAAGAATCATAACGAGTGCGGAATGCGGTAAGTAGAATGCTAACTCCCGCAACTCGTAGCCAAATGAAAATCGGTGGCGAGGTCGAAATAGAAAGACCTTAACACTACACCAAAGACTTCTTAGGTGATAATCCTAAGACAAGCTCAAAAATTACCAGAAAATTCTCAAACTACATGAATGAGAGAAATAACACTCTCCCCATCATGTGAGCTTAAAGAATAAAATGATGCCTTCAGAAATATGAAATCAGAATCTCAAGAAAAATAGAAATCTGATTAACAGATAGAAAACGTCGAAGATGAATAGTCCACACGGAAAATAGGATATGGGCTTCACAACGAGTAAGCCAATCCTTACAAAAAAATCAATTCCGAAGCCTAAGTAGAAATATCGGCTCGGAAAGAAAAATCACATAAAATAGTTTGGACATCAATAGAAAGCAAATTGAGTGTTGTGGACCTACCATCCGGATTCGCAACTCTCAAGGAAGACATCAATCCCAAAATTGTTTAAAGGAAAAGAATCAACAAGTTCTTTTGATATAAGATAGTGAGATGGAATCCATATCAAAAAGAATACGAACAAGAGAATCACAAAGCAAATGTCATCAAAGATTGAATGAGAAATACCTTGACCAAGAGAAGTGTCACAAGGGGCTTGCACGACTTTCAACTTTCCTTCCCTCTTGCTAGGGAGTTTGGGACATGTAGATAAGTAATGACCCGAGCCTTTGCAATAGCGGCAAGAGATAGGTCTAGGACACTTATTTATATAGTGGTCCTTAGAGCCACAATTGTAGCATTCTCCACGATTAAGGATTGGAGTCTTTGCTACAGAAGAAGTTTGCTTCACTCTCTTATTGGGATTAAGGCTCTTGAACTTAATATGCCTCTTCTTGGAAGTCCCAATATCACAAACACTTCATTTACCAACCTCTCCATGAAGAAGAGTAACATCCACAAGCTGATTGAAAGAAACTTCAAGTTTCCAAGGTAGAACCGTTTCGGGGTTCTTACTCAAAGCACAGATAAACTTTGATTCTTTACAAGATCCAAAAGTTGTTGGGCAGACATGAATGCGCCATCCAGAGAAAGGCTACTGGATTGACCAGCGCTAGGACTGCTAGAACTAACCATTTCTCTTCCTTAAGAAGGAAAGAAAGAAAGAAGAAGAAAAAGGTTATTCACCAAATGAGTATCAAGCAATCTTGATAGATAAAACAAGGAATCATAAAGAAAATAGGATGAATCGGTACGAAGACTCGAATTAAATCCTAAAGCACGACTCCAAAGATGGACTTAGGACGGTGATCCTTGTTAAATTATTCTACATTGTTTCCGAAGTTTGGCTTTGATACCAAGCTGTGACGCCCCACCTCTATACCCACGCTAGCCAAGAACACTACAGAGTAATGCTGTCGACTAGCATGGAGAATAAGGCTATTGAGGAGCGACCATCTGTATAATTGCTTTGTGCGAGCACCGATATGTCGGATAGTAATATAACTTTTCATCTCAAGAGGAAATCCGACATACCGACACAAACTCAAAGCTACTACACAGTGGCTATAAAGGTCTTCGGAAACAAATATAGAAATAAACATAACACAAATCAGTTACAGACAATTCATATCACAAAGGCGGAAATAGATATGAATATAACACATGAAAGTGTTCATCAGAGTAGTGGTCTAAAAAGATCCACAATATCACAAAAGAATAGTTACATGAACTACACCAAAAAATAAGTATACATTATGGAGTCTGTATCTCAAATGTATACAAAAAAAACTACTAATCTAAGTAGTAAGCAAAAGGTCAGAGTAATGGATCCCGGGAGAGAAGTCAAGTCGAAGCACCTGCAACATCTCGGTCTGACCCGAGTATTATTTATAAGAAAATAATAAACGGATCAGTCTAACTATAAATATCAGATAACATGATATAGAATAGGAGATATGACTAAACACATAATAATCACAATGCCAAGCTGTGATATATATAAGTAATTGAAAATCAACAAGAGATTAATCAATATCACGATAATCTACTCAAGATAAAAAGGAATGTCGTACTCCTAATTTCATTCACCAAGCCATAATAAATGACATATAAGATATGGCATAGACGTATAATATCCATAATGGCATACTACTATAAGTATGTAAATGATAATCAACAAACGATTAATCAATATCAAAGAATCTTCTCAAAGATCCAAAAAGGGTATCGTACCCAAAACTTGTATTCACAACAAGTTAATGACACACAAATTCACCTATGCACAAGAATTGATAAATCATATCAATAGAAATCACAAAGTTGGTGAAACATAAATTCCAGAAATCAACACAAGAAATCCAGTCAATGACACACAAATTCACCTATGCACAAGAATTGATAAATCATATCAATAGAAATCACAAAAATAGGTGAAGTATAAATTCTAGAATTCGATGTAGGATCTAGATTAACCCTAGAGGGGGGGTGAATAGGGTTATAGAAAATTTTTTTGCGAATTAAACACAGAAGCAAACTGAAGAAATAAATATGCTGAAAAATAAATCACACACAGAATTTACCCAGCTTCGGCAACCCCTGCCTACTGCTGCATTCCCAGATTTCTATTAGAATTAAACAGTTTCCCGCTTACAAATACTCTAACAGACTTGCAAACCCTTCTACCGCCTATAGAGTTTTGCAAACTTGCAAACCCTGCTAACTGGACTAACTCTAACTAGATAATCTGACAACACCTAAACCCTAGGTGATAATTTTTCATGTTTTTTTTTGAAGAGAACATACAAATAAAGCAAATTACAAAAGCAAGCACTAAATTTAAAACAATTTAAATTATCTTGCTTTTATAAAAAAAACTTAACCCAAAAACAAATTAACAATATTAAAAAAACAAAACCCCCTTTTATTTTTTAAGACCGACCCACTTCCTTATTTCACCCGATCCTCTTTTGTCTCGTTCGTGAGAAATAATGGTGGCTTCGTTCTGATTAGGGCTTCGTTCCTTTGTTCCAATTAGGGCTTCGGTTTCTTCAATTGATCGGTGATTTGTTTCCCTAGCTCGCTGCTTCTTTGATGGTTAACTATTGCTAGTTTTGCAGTCGCTCGATCGAGTTCATTGCTTGTGAATTCGGTATGTACTGTCTCCTTTTGCTTTTCTAAATTGATACTTGAACTCGATTGTTCTGTGTCTATGATGATTTCTTTGGGGTGTATTTATAGGGTTGAAACCCTAATTAACACTGTCAGATTTGATTTCTCATGTCGTTGATTTTCTTGAATTTGTTTTGGAGTATTCCTTTCTTGATTCAATTGCGAATAATTGCTGACCATATTTGGATTCGAATTAATTAATTCGAAAATTTCTTGCTGTAGTTGTTGTCTCGGTCCTCATTTGAGTTAATGCTGTCCATATTTGAATTCGAGTTAATTGCTGCAGAAATTTCTTTCCAAATTAGAAATCTTTGATTTAATCAAAGACTTAATCAAAGGATACTAATTTGTTCTTTAATTTCGGCTTGATTTCTTCACTGCCTTGTACTTGCCACTGTCTTTCACCAGTTTACTTTATATGTGCATATATACATTTGTATGTGTGTATGCATATATTTTTTGGGTTTGTGCTTTCATTTTGTGATTCATCTGATTACTTCACCCATCACTTTACTTGAACTTGGTCTGGTGCAACTTGTTTCATTATCTGTTGCATACATGAGAGTGATACTGTACTTTATTCATGCTTGTTACATTCAGTTTGCACTTGAGTTTGTAACTTGGAGTCTGCAACTTGATTTGTGCCTTGTCCATTCATGTGTTCATGTTGCTGGACTTGAATACATCTGTGCATGTCACTGTTATGTCTGCTCTGAACTTTTGATCATGTTGCCTTCGTGTTGTTGTTTGCATCACTGTTGCATTCCACTTGTGTTTGCACTGCACTTGATATTGTAACCTCTTATAATCATTCTGGCCTTGAATAGATGTTGACTGCATCACCTGATTAGATGTGTATTTGATTGCCGAGTTGTTTGCATTCACTTCATTCCTTTGTATCAGTTCTCTGCATTGTTGCCTTGTTGACTGCATCACCATACTCTCTGTAGTGATATGATATTACTGCAATGTGAACTGTTGAGTCTTTGGTGATGCTTCACCTGTTATGTTCATGTTGGCACTAGTTGTTGGGTCTGTTGTCACTGGTCTGCTGCCATGTTCACGTGCACTTGAGTTTGTTTCCACTGTTTTGATACAGATGCTACACTTGTTCATTTTGCCTTTGTACACTTGTTCATATGAGCTGTTGTTCCATAGTTGAAGTTGCAGTATTTTTGTTCCTTGTTTGTTGCAGTTTGTCACTGTAGTTGCTGTTACATTACTTCACAGTGGTGCATTTGTTCATATAGCTCTGTTGTTGCTGTGTTCCATGAGCATGCTTCACTGCATTATGAAAATGTTGCACAATTTCTGTTGTTTCCAGTTGCACTTGGTGTTTGTAGCTGCTATGCAGTTGCTATGCATCACTATATATATATACTATGTTCTGTACTGCATTGATGCAGTTTCCATATTTTGTGTATTTTGATGTTTCATGCTGTTGTGATGCAATTTCTTTCACTGTTGTATCTTTGAGGGCTTGCACTGCTTCATGTTGAATTTGTGTTTTGTTGTAGTTTGTGCACACGAGTAGGCGTGGCAGTGCACACGTATACGAATGTATACGTGTGTATTGCAGCCACTTATAATTGCCTGTTCCTGATAAAAAATACTGATATGCACAGATATTGCACAATCAAAGATGATGATAATAACCCATGTATCTGAGACACAAACAAATTTTATTTTTGCAATTTAAATTTGTTTGTTTTCAGATTACTGTTGTAGTTGCTAATTATACAGGTACACAGGAGACAGGACGAGAAGTGGAGCTGGACAATGCAGATAGATGCAGATGTGCAGACAGAGTGAAAAAACTGAGTGTTGAGTGTTGTAGTGAGAAGAGTAAAATGTATGAACTGATGTATGTATATATATATATAGAGAGAGAACTGAAAAACTTTGTATTGTTTAAGTGTTGAAATAAAATATTATATTGAATAAAAAATACTGTTTGAATTATATAAATTCTGTGCAATAGTATAATTATTCAATATGAATATTTCTTCCTTTCTGTATATAGTTCAAACTACAAACACACATATATATTGATATATGTTTGTTATCATCAAACAAAAAATCACATCAAACAATCTCCCCCTTTCGATGATGACAAACATATATATTAAAGATTTTGAAATGCTAATACATGTGTTTGAACAAAAAAAAAAATTTTAGCTCCCCCTATTTGAATGCTCCCCCTACAACCAAGACCTCTCCCTATTTAGAAGTTAACAAAATTTACAAAGGAATAAAAGAACTAAAGAAAATTAACTAACGATATTTAACCAAATTTGTTGAAATATTCCAAAAAATATTTACTTCCTCATCAAAATCTTGTTCTTCTCCCCCTTTTGTCATTATCAAAAGACTGACAAAAAACAATGGAGCAGTAGGAACAAAAAATAATATATCATAACGAGATAAAAACTTCCATATTGTAGAGGATGGATCGATGATCGGTTTTAATAAGAAGAGAGATATTTTAACATTAATTTGACATTTAAGCACAAAAACAAAACAAAACAAAAAAAATAAGCACTTACTAACCACTCATAACCATAAGGACTTTTAAATGGGATTAGCAGTTACTTATTAGTCTAAGCATCCAGACTATTAAGCGAGACCAGAATACTTAGTTACCATACTCCATCCATGCATAACTATAAGGACTTTTAAATGAGAATGAAGTAATGATAAAAATAATTCTCTCATATGTTCCATCCATGCATAACCATAAGGACTTTTAAATGAGAATGGATACATGAGATTTATTATTTAATATTAAAAAAAAATTATTTTATTTATTTATTATTATTATTATTATTATTATTATTAATTTAAAAATAATTCACTCTTCTTATTTTATCAAACCATTATGAATGATAGAAAGATGGTAGAAATAGAAATGATCGTGGAATAAGTTACCAAGTTAATTATATTATGTAATATCCAGTACTGAATACCATATTCGAATCAATCTTTTGAAAATATCCAAAACTTGTTTGAATCCTAGAAATTGAAGTTGAAAGTATATATCCAAGAATATTTCTACCTAACAATGAAAAAAATGGTTAGTCAATTTCTATAATCCCCAAATCCAAACGTAATCTAGAAAATCTGTCTTCAGGGAGGGGTTTTGTAAAAATATCAGCAAGTTGAGCCTCAGTTGAAATATATTCAATGCAAATGTCTTCCTTAGCAATGTGATCTCTAAGAAAGTGGTGTCTCACATCAATGTGTTTTGTGCGTGAATGATGAACAGGATTATTTGATAAGTCTATTGCACTTTTACTGTCACATTTTAATGGAACTTGTTTATAAACTAAGCCAAAATCAGAAAGAGTTTGCATCATCCATAAGATTTGAGCATAGCAACTTCCTAAAGCAATATATTCTGCTTCAGTGGTGGATAATGCAACACAATTCTGTTTTCGACTTGACCATGAAACTAATGAATGTCCTAGCATGAAACATGTCCCACTGGTGCTTTTCCTGTCAACCAATGAACCAGCATAATCAGCATCAGAATAACCAACTAAATCAAAGTTTTCACAAGAAGGGTACCATAATCCAAATTTGTGTGTGTGTGAAAGATATCTCAAAATTCGTTTAGTGGCTTTCAAATGAGATTCTTTAGGATTAGATTGAAAACGTGCACACAAACATACAGAAAACATAATATCAGGTCTAGAAGCAGTAAGACAGAGAAGTGAACCAATTATCCCTCGATATTTTTTCTGATCAACAGCACTTCCTTTCTCGTCTTTGTCCAACTTTGTTGATGGGCTCATAGGAGTTCTCAATGGTTTAGAGTTCTCAACTCCAAATTTCTTCAACAGTTCCAACACATACTTGGATTGCGAAATAAAAATGCCATCACTGCTTTGCTTGATTTGAAATCCAAGAAAATATTTCAGTTCTCCAACCAAGCTCATCTCGAATTTAGCCTGCATGACTTGTTCAAATTTCTCGCACAAGATTTCATTAGTAGCACCATAAATGATATCATCTACATAAATCTGAACAATCAAAAAATCACTTCCTTTATGTAATAGAAACAGTGTCGTGTCAGCACTCCCCTTTTTAAAGCCATTTTCCAAAAGATATGTACAAAGGCAGTCATACCAAGCTCTAGGAGCTTGCTTAAGACCATATAATGCTTTTTCAAGTTTATACACATGATTTGGAAAAACATGATTTTCAAATCCGGGGGGTTGTTCAACAAAAACTTCTTCTTTCAGATCACCATTTAGAAATGCACTTTTTACATCCATTTGTTTAAGTTTGAAACCTTTATAACAAGCAAAGCTGAGCAAAATCCTAATAGCTTCTAACCGAGCAACTGGTGCAAATGTCTCATCAAAAACTATGCCTTCTATTTGGTTATATCCTTTTGCGACCAACCTAGCTTTGTTTCTAATTACATTTCCTGATTCATCAAGTTTGTTTTTGAACACCCATTTAGTTCCTACAATTGGATAGTCATTAGGCCTAGGAACTAATTTCCAAACTTTATTTCTCTCAAATTGATTAAGTTCATCTTGCATTGCTAAAACCCAACTTTCATCATTAAGAGCCATTTCAACAGAATCAGGTTCTATTTCAGAAATAAAACCACTATGACAACAAAACGCACACAAATTTTTATCAAATGCAGAGCGAGTGCGTATACCTTCCGTAGGATCTCCTATAACCAATTCAGGAGGATGATTGGATTTGAATTTCAATCTATCAGCATCAACAGTCCTACTTCCATCTTTCTCAGTAGATGTCCCTTCTTTAATGCCTTCATGATCTACCCCATCATCACCTGTTTTTTCAGTCGTCCTTTCCAGATCAGATTCATCAAATTTCACATTGACTGATTCAACAATTGTCTTTGTTCGTTTGTTGTATATCCTGTAAGCCTTGCTCCTTGTTGAATAGCCCATGAAAATTCCCTCATCGGCCTTTGATTCAAATTTTCCAAGTTGATCACCTGTGTTAAGAATAAAACAAGGGCATCCAAAAACACGAAAGTAAGAGATGTTAGGTTTCCTTTCATGCCATACTTCATAAGCCGTTTTGCCTAGTATTGGTCTAATCATTACTCTATTCATTACATAGCACGAAGTATTCACCGCCTCTGCCCAAAAAGTTAGAGGTAGTTTATACTCACTCAACATGGATCTAGCCAATTCTTGCAATGTACGATTTTTCCTTTCAACCACCCCATTTTGTTGAGGTGTTCGTGGAGCAGAAAATTCATGTTTTAAACCATTTTCTTCACAAAAGTTTTCAAATTCCGAATTTTCAAATTCGCCTCCATGATCACTTCTCAAAGTTTTAATTGAAACTCCTTTTTCATTTTGAACAAGTTTAGCAAATTTTGAAAAATAATCAAAAGATTCAGATTTTTTGGCTAAGAAATAAACCCATGTAAATCTAGAGTAATCGTCAACCAATACATAACAATAACGTTTTCCATTCAAACTTGCAATTTCATTTGGTCCAAATAAGTCCATATGAATTAATTCGAGGACCCTTGATGTGCTAACAATATTTTTAGGGCGAAATGATGATCGACTAAGCTTGCCCAAGGAACATGCTTTACACACTTTGTTATCTTTAAATTTCTGATGTGGTAACCCTCTGACTAAATCTTTCGTTTCAAGATTTCTTAAGAGACTCATGCTAGCATGTCCAAGTCTCCTATGCCATAAAGATGCCTCTTCGTCAGTGGCTACCAAACATCTGGAAAGATTTAAATTGTCAAACGAAAGTGAGTAAACATTTCCTTTTCTTTTGCCCATAAAAACAATGTTATTAGAAGTTTTATCAATGATTTTGCAAGTATCACTATCAAAAACCACATTCATACCTTTGTCACAGAGTTGGCTAATAGAAATGAGATTGTGATGCAAATTATCAACGTATAAAACATTAGTCAAGGAAAAAGTACCATTACTTACTTCACCTTTCCCAATAATCTTACACTTGCTATTGTCTCCCATGATCACATTTCCACCTCTAAACTTCTCTAGGCTAAGGAACTTAGATTTATCACCTGTCATATGTCTAGAACAACCTGAATCTAGAAACCATTCTTGTTGCTCCTTAGCTCGCCAACAGACCTACATAAAGAGAGAGGAGGATGACCTAGAGAAACTCTTAGGTCCAATGATATTAGTAACTGAAGCATTGTGAACAAACAATCCCTTTGGAACCCAAACTTGTTTTGTCCTTTTATTTTTGTTCCTATAGACATGAAATTTGTTTGTAGAATTCTTAGGAACCCAAACTTGTATAAATTTTGTGTTCTTGTTCCTATGACTACAATTTTCAACACGATGTCCAATTTCACTTCTAACAAAGACACTCTTACCTTTTGCATGATCATCAACCTGTGTTTTCCCAAAACCTAGTCCTTTTCTATTATTAGCAAAGAGTTGATTTCCCAACAACATGTTAAACGATTTTTCTCCTCTTGAAAAGTTATTCAGAGATTTCTCAAGATTTTGGACTTTGGTTTTTAGTGTTGTGTTTTCAGTTACAAGTGTGGTGCATCTATTTATAAAATATTTTTTCCTCGTGTCAATGATTTCCTTAAGACTTGAGTTTTCTTTTTCAAGATTATCGAAGCTATTCTTAAGTCTTGATATTTCTGAATCTAAAGTTTTACATTTTTTACAGTCTAGGTTTTGAATATTCTCAAGTTCAGTTTCTAACCTAGTATTCTCATGAACAAGTTCTCTCCTGTCAGACTTCAATTTTTCAATCTTAGTTTCAAGAGTATCAATTGTATTAGTAAGATCATAACACATCAAAACAAGTTCTTTATAAGAATAGTCACGTACCTCACTGGATTCCTCTGAACTTGTTTCTGAATCTGATTTTGCCATAAGGCACAAGTTAGCCTCTTCTGAGCTATTATCCGAAACTTCTTCTCCTTCTTCATCATCCTAAGTTGCTGCAAAGGCCTTCTTCTTCTTTTTCTTTCCTTTGTTGTTTTTGAGAAGTGGACATTTTTGTTTGAAGTGGCCAGGCTTTTTGCAGTTAAAGCATGTCAATTCATTATCGGAATCATCAGAATCTTTTGACTTATTACCACTTGTTTTCTTCTTGCGTGGCCTGAATTTTGACCATTTTCTAAGATTATTGACTGCCATCGCAAGCTCTTCAATTGGATCTTCTTCTTCTTCACCGCTTTCTTCTTTGCTTTTTAAGGCAATCGTCTTCTTTTTTGATTCGGAGTTGTTACGTTCCTCTTTTGCCTTTAGCTCAAGCTCATATGTCATCAAGTTTCCGATCAACTCCTCCATGCTTAGTTTACTCAGATCTTTCGATTCTTGTATTGCAGTGACTTTTGCCTCAAAGTTCATTGGTAAGACTCGCAGTATCTTCCGTACAAGCTCTACTTCAGTGAAGACCTTCCCAAGCGCTCTAGCATTGTACACCAAGGTTGAAAACCGTCCAAACATATCCTTTATGCTCTCGCCCTTTTCCATCACAAAGTTTTCGTATTCATTGCTGAATAGAGCTAGTCGTGACTCCTTGACTTGAGAAGTTCCTTCGTGTGTCACCTCCAGAGTGTGCCAAATTTCCTGTGCTGTTGTACAATGAGAAATTCTATTAAATTCATTTTTATCAAGAGCACAGATCAAAGCGTTCATTGCTTTGGCATTTGTAGTTTTTAATTTCTTATCGTTAGCATCCCACCTATCCTTAGGTTTAGGAATCTCAGTATCACCAACAACTATAGTGGGAGATTTATAGCCAGTTTCAATAATATCCCAAACATCATAATCAACAGAACTAAGATAAATACTCATTCTAACTTTCCAATAAGCATAATCATTCCCATTAAACATGGGTGGCCTAGCAATAGATTGCCCCTCAGAAAAAGCATTATTTGGTGGATTCATGACTCTAGAGTTAAAGTAAAATACCAGGCTCTGATACCACTTGTAGGATCTAGATTAACCCTAGAGGGGGGGTGAATAGGGTTATAGCAAATTTTTTTGCGAATTAAACACAGAAGCAAACTGAAGAAATAAATATGCTGAAAAATAAATCACACACAGAATTTACCCAGCTTCGGCAACCCCTGCCTACTGCTGCATTCCCAGATTTCTATTAGAATTAAACAGTTTCCCGCTTACAAATACTCTAACAGACTTGCAAACCCTGCTACCGCCTATAGAGTTTTGCAAACTTGCAAACCCTGCTAACTGGACTAACTCTAACTAGATAATCTGACAACACCTAAACCCTAGGTGATAATTTTTCATGTTTTGTTTTGAAGAGAACATACAAATAAAGCAAATTACAAAAGCAAGCACTAAATTTAAAACAATTTAAATTATCTTGCTTTTATAAAAAAAACTTAACCCAAAAACAAATTAACAATATTAAAAAAACAAAACCCCCTTTTATTTTTTAAGACCGGCCCACTTCCTTATTTCACCCGATCCTCTTTTGTCTCGTTCGTGAGAAATAATGGTGGCTTCGTTCTGATTAGGGCTTCGTTCCTTTGTTCCAATTAGGGCTTCGGTTTCTTCAATTGATCGGTGATTTGTTTCCCTAGCTCGCTGCTTCTCTGATGGTTAACTATTGCTAGTTTTGCAGTCGCTCGATCGAGTTCATTGCTTGTGAATTCGGTATGTACTGTCTCCTTTTGCTTTTCTAAATTGATACTTGAACTCGATTGTTCTGTGTCTATGATGATTTCTTTGGGGTGTATTTATAGGGTTGAAACCCTAATTAACACTGTCAGATTTGATTTCTCATGTCGTTGATTTTCTTGAATTTGTTTTGGAGTATTCCTTTCTTGATTCAATTGCGAATAATTGCTGACCATATTTGGATTCGAATTAATTAATTCGAAAATTTCTTGCTGTAGTTGTTGTCTCGGTCCTCATTTGAGTTAATGCTGTCCATATTTGAATTCGAGTTAATTGCTGCAGAAATTTCTTTCCAAATTAGAAATCTTTGATTTAATCAAAGACTTAATCAAAGGATACTAATTTGTTCTTTAATTTCGGCTTGATTTCTTCACTGCCTTGTACTTGCCACTGTCTTTCACCAGTTTACTTTATATGTGCATATATACATTTGTATGTGTGTATGCATATATTTTTTGGGTTTGTGCTTTCATTTTGTGATTCATCTGATTACTTCACCCATCACTTTACTTGAACTTGGTCTGGTGCAACTTGTTTCATTATCTGTTGCATACATGAGAGTGATACTGTACTTTATTCATGCTTGTTACATTCAGTTTGCACTTGAGTTTGTAACTTGGAGTCTGCAACTTGATTTGTGCCTTGTCCATTCATGTGTTCATGTTGCTGGACTTGAATACATCTGTGCATGTCACTGTTATGTCTGCTCTGAACTTTTGATCATGTTGCCTTCGTGTTGTTGTTTGCTTCACTGTTGCATTCCACTTGTGTTTGCACTGCACTTGATATTGTAATATCTTATAATCATTCTGGCCTTGAATAGATGTTGACTGCATCACCTGATTAGATGTGTATTTGATTGCCGAGTTGTTTGCATTCACTTCATTCCTTTGTATCAGTTCTCTGCATTGTTGCCTTGTTGACTGCATCACCATACTCTCTGTAGTGATATGATATTACTGCAATGTGAACTGTTGAGTCTTTGGTGATGCTTCACCTGTTATGTTCATGTTGGCACTAGTTGTTGGGTCTGTTGTCACTGGTCTGCTGCCATGTTCACGTGCACTTGAGTTTGTTTCCACTGTTTTGATACAGATGCTACACTTGTTCATTTTGCCTTTGTACACTTGTTCATATGAGTTGTTGTTCCATAGTTGAAGTTGCAGTATTTTTGTTCCTTGTTTGTTGCAGTTTGTCACTGTAGTTGCTGTTACATTACTTCACAGTGGTGCATTTGTTCATATAGCACTGTTGTTGCTGTGTTCCATGAGCATGCTTCACTGCATTATGAAAATGTTGCACAATTTCTGTTGTTTCCAGTTGCACTTGGTGTTTGTAGCTGCTATGCAGTTGCTATGCATCACTATATATATATATACTATGTTCTGTACTGCATTGATGCAGTTTCCATATTTTGTGTATTTTGATGTTTCATGCTGTTGTGATGCAATTTCTTTCACTGTTGTATCTTTGAGGGCTTGCACTGCTTCATGTTGAATTTGTGTTTTGTTGTAGTTTGTGCACACGAGTAGGCGTGGCAGTGCACACGTATACGAATGTATACGTGTGTATTGCAGCCACTTATAATTGCATGTTCCTGATAAAAAATACTGATATGCACAGATATTGCACAATCAAAGATGATGATAATAACCCATGTATCTGAGACACAAACAAATTTTATTTTTGCAATTTAAATTTGTTTGTTTTCAGATTACTGTTGTAGTTGCTAATTATACAGGTACACAGGAGACAGGACGAGAAGTGGAGCTGGACAATGCAGATAGATGCAGATGTGCAGACAGAGTGAAAAAACCGAGTGTTGAGTGTTGTAGTGAGAAGAGTAAAATGTATGAACTGATGTATGTATATATATATAGAGAGAGAACTAAAAAACTTTGTATTGTTTAAGTGTTGAAATAAAATATTATATTGAATAAAAAATACTGTTTGAATTATATAAATTCTGTGCAATAGTATAATTATTCAATATGAATATTTCTTCCTTTCTGTATATAGTTCAAACTACAAACATACATATATATTGATATATGTTTGTTATCATCAAACAAAAAATCACATCAAACATTCGACACACGAAATCCAGAAATTTCACAAAATATGGGGGGAGGCCTATCACATGAACGAGAAGCTATCTCATGGTAGCTAGCCATTAATTTTTGACACACGAACGAGAAGTTATCTCATGGTAGCCAGCCATTAATTTTTGACACACGAACGAGAAGCTATCTCATGGTAGCTAGCCATTAATTTGACACACGAATGGTCTGAAGACCTGACACACGAATGGTCCGAAGACCGTGGGTTGCTACCCCACCAAATTTGAGTCGAAACTCCACAAAACGGGGTTTAGTCTCCCGCGCAATCAAAGAGACATCGCACATTGCTAGTCTAAATCACAAAAATGATCGTCATGATCATCGAGAAGTGTCAATTACACTAAGCTAGTAAATATATGAGTTTAGCTTCATGTCCCATAACCACTTTCTTAACTTAAATATTTACGAACAAACTGTAGATTTCCACTAGAAAATTGTCACAGGAGTTCAATCGAACAAGTCCAAGAATTAACCGACGAAGTAAACGCAAGCGTTTCATACCACTTGTTTTACTAAGTCGTTTAATTAGATTTCTCATACGAGTGAGGTAAAGGTTTGTATATACTAATAGATTGGAAATTGGTTTGAGAAAACGAGCTTTGTAATAAAATAGTGTTGAAATCATTTGAAGAAAGAGTTTTGATATTTACTATTAGTATCGAAACCTTTATATTTTTAAAGTGGCAAATCAAAAAGAAGATTGTAGGAACAATCAATCACTAAAATTCACATACGAAGATGTGAATAAAATCCAAAGAAACCGATAAAGAATCCATCGAAATGGATATTCAAAAATCCCTAAAAAGGAGTCATCAAAGTCCTAATAAATGATAACAACAAATAGGATCATCACGAATCGATTTAAATTGGAAATTCAATCCAAAAAGGCAAAATGGACTCAAACAGCAGGTTCATTTGACTGGACAGAGTTTTCAGTCGACTGACCCTGTGCCTGGAAATTTTCCAGGTTCAGGAAACTTTCTGTTTCCAGTTTCAGTCGACTGAACAGAGTATTCAGTCGACTGAATCATGCCTGGAAACTTTCGGGTTCCAAGTTCAGTCGACTGAACAGAAGATTCAGTCGACTTAATTATGCCTGGGCTGTTTTTCAGCCTATTCAGATGGAGAGCAAACTCTTCCAAAATGCAACCGGACGAACATTGGCTCTAAGGGTTTATGCCAATCGGCAACCCGGCCCTATATGCTCCTCGATGCATCACCAAAAGCATGATCAAACATCCATAAAAGGGTTTCACACAAATTTGACTTAAAAAACCCAAAAATTGGAATATTCACAAAACCAATCCAAATCAAGAGCAAATTCTCATGGAGAAGTGTTAGGAATTCAAACCTAACAACCAAAGATAATTATAGTCATAGATGTGAGATAAAAATCTCACCTTTTCACAAAATCGAACAAGAAGAAGCTTGAAAGCAAATGGAGAATCAACCTCTCTTAAACACAACCCAATTGAGCTTGAATCTAAGCTCAAAAACAAGAACATTCCCAAAATTAGGTTTAGGAATTTCTGAAATTGGTAAGAGAATAAGTTGGAGAAGAAGAAGAGAAGCTTACCAATGGGTTCTTCTTGAGTTTGGAGCTAGGAATTTGATTTGCAAGAGAAACTAGGGTTTTGGAGTTTTAATTTCCAATCTCTCCCACCATTAATGCTAAGAAAACTGAAATGAGAAGAGAATGAGGGTGAGTGGGGAAGAGTGGCTCAGATTTGAGCATAAGTTAACATAGGGCTGAGCCCAAACCAAACCCAAAGTGAAAAGTAGCAAAAATCAACTTTCTCCAAACATATCGAAGCTTATACTCAAAAAGGTCGCAAACGGCATTTTAAACTCAATGGGAGTGGTCCCGAGTCCTAATTCGACCGTATGCAAAAGGTAGCTTTTCGGACTAAAATTCGACTAATGATGAAATATTTAAATAAAATATTTAAATATAAAATCGATAAATATGCGGGTTGTTACATATATAAATACATATACACCGATACATCCTAGTACAATACATAACGATATACAAAAGTGGTTCAGAGACCGTACTATATACATCGAATCAAAATACACATCAGAGTCAAGCAGAAAGAAATGTAAACTAAATAAAAATGCTAGCCTGATATCGAAGCAAATGCATTAAAGCGAACTGAAATGATACATATCTGTATCATTTGACCTAGGTTAAAAAATTATATACAGACTCGTGGTATATTTTTAAATGATTTTTATATAGATATGTATTTTTTAAAGTATGAAATTTTGATTTAAAAATATATATTTAATGGTTTTAAGAAGGCTAAATATTAAGTTTTGAATTTTTGAATTTAAGTATGTAATTTGAAGTAAATGTGACTTATGACTCTAAATTTTACTTTTAAAAACGTAAGTGAATAATGGAAATTAAATTTAAAGTATTGAAATGATATTTGAAGAAAAATGTTAAGTTTTGTTAAATTTATAAGTTAAGAAACAGTGAAATTTTGACTTAACAAATGAATTGAGTTTTAAATTGGATATTTGATTTTAAAATTTTGTTGTGATAAATCATATGTTAAATTGATTTAAATGTGACATTTTGAAGCCTAAAAATATGATTTATAAGTTTAAAATTTGCTAAAATTGAAGTTTAATTGTTTCTGAAAAGCTACAATAAAATCTGGAATTTTATTTATAGCATTTCCATAAATGCTGTGGTTTTACGATGGCATTTGTTAAGTTCTATCATTTCTAAAATTTAACTAAGTTTTGAAATAACTAAATATCTATTATGGCATTTTATAAATGCCATTATTCCTGAACTAAACTATTTTGGAAACTGAATACCTACTATAGCACTTTATAAATGCTGTCGTTGCTGAAATTTGACAATGTTTTGAAATGTTATAGATTTTAACACTATTTGAGTTATATTTTTAAAAGTGTTAAATGATTTAACTTTTGGAACAGATTATTTGTGAAATTTAAAGAGTTTTGAATATATTTTAATATTTAAATTTGAATTTTTAAGGAATTTAAATTAAATTTGAATTTAAATATGGTTTACTTGGTTATGTGTTAAACGGAATGAAATGAAATGAGATAAATGAATTTTTGAATGGAATTTTGAAATGTATTTTGTAATGGTAATTGAAATAATAAATGAATGACATGATTGATTTTTAAAAAGGTATAGAAATTTGAATATTTGATTTTAAATGATAATGAATTGATAAAGGATTCGAAAGGAAATGATTTTGAAATGGTTTTGAATGACATAATCTTTATTTTGATAAAGAATGTGAATTTGGAAAGATATTTTATTTTTTTATTTGATTTATTCGATAAATGAATATTTAAAGTTTATATTAGTGTGAAAGGATATTTGATTTACTTGTAATTTGAGTTATTTAAATGATATTGGATTTATGAAATGGATATTTCAAAACTAAGTAATAATGAAGTTAAATAAGAGTTATATGAAATTATAAAAATTAGTTTTGAAATATGGGATATTAAAGCTTTGAAATATATTAAAAATTGAATAGTTTATTTTATGGATCAAATCTATATTTGAAATTGATAAAATTTGAAATAGTTTATTGGGAAACTGAATTGAATTGAAACTGATGGTTTGAATTGAATTAAGTTGGACATTTGAAAATTGGGTTTAATTGAATAAATTTGTAAAATGTAGAGTATTAAAGGAAGGTACCATGATTTCAAGTATATGATTTTGAAATGTTATGATTTTAAAAATGTAATGATTTGAAGTATTTTGGTTTCGGAAGAGTTATAACTTTGGAAGTATTATGATTTTTGAAAGCAAATATATGTTTGAAATGGAAATGATATCGTATTGATTCGAATATAGTTTTGAAATAAAATAGTTTTGGTTTTGAAGTATAAACTATTTTGAAAGGAATATAGTTTTGAAATGAAATGATTTGATTTTTGAAGTATAAACTATTTTGAAATGACCACGGCGTTATAATAACAATTAGTTGTTAAAGAGACCGGGATTGGAAGTTGTCATACTCTCTGCCAACTCCGAAAACCACTTTAACAACCGTGCACGCAATGGAGATTCCAAAATGAAGTAGGATGGTGGCAACGATCCTATTGAGGTATGAACGTGGACCCGACTACCGTGAGTTGGCTTAAGGTGGCTAAAACAGAAGCGATCTCGGGCCAAAAGGGGTAGCTCCTCTGGTCGGACGCACTTCTTCGATACTATATTCTTACTTGTGGTTGATTTGATGGCCATCCTATGACCTTGATTGGGAGTGTTTTCCAAGGTGGGCATAGTGGCTGCTACGTTACCGCCAGCTCATGTGCGTAATTGGTATATCTACCCTGGCATTGCCTTGTGTGCCGTGTCACCTACCATAGCGAGCCTTACTAAGAGTTTGATTTGTGTCGTACCTATGGAGTATCTTCTCATAGTCTCTCGATCAAGAGATATGCAGGTACTGTGTAGACTATTGGCACTATTATGTGTTAAGGGCTACATGGATAACCCCTTAACGCTATTTTAAAGTAAGTTTATTTTACTGTAGACATTATTATAATAGCGAATATTACTACATAGTAAATAGTTTAATGGATCCTTAAAAGATGGATGATCCCAAGCTTCCTTTAAGTTACTGATGCATTTTTGTTACTGTTCACTTGAGTTGATTTACAGTTCATAAGTATGTATGTCCTGACTCGAGTGTTTTGTGTTTTGCTTTACGCTCAGGTCAGACTGAGTGATTCAGCATTCAAAACTCACCTTCAGAGTTAGAGCTTTGCTTGAAGATCCAGCCATCTATTTTGCTTTCAGTATCCAGTGATTTCAGTGATGTATTCTGATTTTTACCTGATATATCTTGTTATTCGTCCGTTGTATCTTGTTTAACTCTGATGTATCTTATATATATAGTAGCTTCATGAACTACTATCTCTTTTACTTCCGCTGCATTATTATTTACTCTGTGTCAGTGATTATGTGATTATTTATTTACTGTATATTCTGAGATTTGCCAAATTTTATTTACAACGCGATATTTTGAGCAATTCAAGTCTGATATGTGCAGATGCGAATGGTTGAACATATCGGGTCGTTACATGTCCCATACCACATGTTTTACTAAATCGTTTAATTCTCTTTCTCATACGTTTGAATAGTGAAAAAGTGCATATTTTATATTTAAAATAGTTTACAAGGGAAAACAAGCTTTTAAAACTTTTTCTCGAAAAGATTGATAAAACCAATATTTGAAATTCCTTTATTATAGGAAATAAATAGATTTTATGTCAGAAAAATAATTTTAAAATACTATATAACAATAATTTAAAATGTCTATTTATTTCAAAAATCACTTCAAAATGGTTTAGTGAAAACCGTGCTCGAAAACAATGAAAAACAAGAAAGATAACTAAGGCTGATAACTTGAATTCAATATGAATTCAATTCAAATTTAACCCAAAATCAACTCAAATTCTATTTAAATTTGAATTTAAAATTCTATTTAAATTTGAATTTAAAATTCTCTATATATAGCTAGCCTATTGATAGGCATCATAGCTCTCAAAACAGCTCAAAAACAGCATTAAAATCGAACATGAATGAGAGCAAAATAAGCTAATACAATTCTTAGGTCATTGATTGTTATTGGTGTCGTTTTGCTCTCGGGATAGCAACAAACAAACATAGTTTTGACCAAGCTAACTTCAAAATTTCAAATAACTCCAAACATGAAACTTTAAGAACAAAGTCTATGATTTTCAAAACATCTAAAATTATTGAATTTGGATTAGAAACGTGAAAGGTACGTTCAATATAATTCTCAGATTTTAAATTCACTGTCGCTGTCGTTTATTCATAGGGCAGCAGCAAAGAAATAATGTTTCGACTATCTTAACCTAAAAATTTTGCAAAACTCAAACCAAAAAAGTTTTAGAAAATAGTCTAAAATTTCTAAAAAAAAACAAAAATTATCTAAATCCGACTAGAGACACGAAAGATACGCCTAATTTACTAACTGTATTTAGTTTAGATATTATAATCATTAAAGTGACAGAGCTGGGCGTTTGTGATCGAATTCCAATCATCCTATACTCAAAATTTGCAAATATGTTCAACATGAAAGTTTTCATATATAATTAAGCTTACTGGAACATAAAAAATTATCGAATTTCGATAAATAATGAAAAAGTTATGACTCAAACAATTTTCAGATTTAAAGTTCACCTCTGCTATTGTTTTAGTCTTGGGACAGCGCCAGTAGAAGTAATTTTCCACCATTCAAACTTCAAAATTTAAAATATCCGAAATTGTGAACGTTATAGAAGACAAGCTATGCTTTCCGGAACATTAAGAATCGTTAAAATTGGACATCAAATGATAAAGATATGCTCAAATTATCAACGACATTAAGCATAGAAATTGACAGTTTTACAATGACAGGACAGCGAGTTTGTATTAGGTTTTTCTGCCCTTTATGCTCAAAATTTTCGAAAGTTTTTAATACCAAAGTTATCACACTCTTTTTAAGCTTTCCGTAACTTCAAACAAAATCAAATTCTGACATAAAATGAAAGAGATATGCCTAATTTACTGACAGCGATTCACAAATGAACATGCAACAAAAATAAATTTGAGATTTCTAACCTTGAAATCTCAAACTATGCTAGAAAATGTGAGTTTTCAACTCACCTTGAATTAGAAATGATCAAACCTTGGATTTTCGCTAAAAGAAGCAAGTTTTGAGGAGGATAAAGCTTCCAACAACCTATAGAAACTTAGAACAGCATATGCAAAAGCAAATATAAAAAGAATTAGAAAACCCTCTTCTCAAATAAGAATTTTGATGAAATAACAATGTTTTGGAATGATATTACCTTTTAATTCTCTTTAGATTTGATAAGAACAGCAATTTATTGAAGAGAATTTGGAGATTTAAAAGCCTGTGTTTGAAAATGAAGAAATTTGTTTACTACTTCTATTTTCAGGTTAGGAGGCAGAAAGAATGAGCTGTAGATTGTACGTACCAGTTAATTTCTCATTTTTTCCTATTTTGGTTTTAGGCTAATGGGCTTTTAGGCCCAAAGGTTAAAAGAAATCAAATAAGCCTAAGTTTTAATTCATAAATTAAACTAAAATACATATATTTACCCAAATGTAATTAACAAAGGCCATTTTCTTTCAATTTATCACACAGATAAAATTGTAAACTTACATACACATGAAATAAATTATTTTACATTATATAAAAAGATTAATTTTTTTAAATTATTATTATTATTATAATCCTTTATTTCATAATAATACACAATTTTCACCAAATAAATGTAAAAGTCTACATTTTTAACTTCTAAAATTCAACAAAAATCATTTTCTTAACTAGAAAAATATTTTCAACCATATCCAAACTTTATTTATAGCCAAAACTGACTTTTAAACCAATTTTCGTTTTTTTACTTAATTAAACACCCTTTAAAAATTAAATACTTCATTTAAAAATTATTAAAAGAAGTAATTGACAATAATTACAGTAATTATTGCATTTACACAAAATAAAATCATACTTTATTTATTATTCTTACAAATAAATATAATAAAGTTAACAAAACTTTATTTTCACATTTTATTTCCAAAATTCATTGTTTATTCCAAATAAACAATATAAAACTTCCAATTTTATTTAATTTACAATATTAAATTATAACTACCATTATAATTTAATATTATCAGGTAATCTCCAAAACCAGGGTTGTTACACTATCTTCAAGTCTTGGTCGTGAAAGTCTACCTAAATATGGATGATATATATACCTATGTATATTGCATGCAAGTGATTGTATAGTTGTTGTCATCGAAATCGAGGTTCTAACCCACACACACACAGATATATATATATATATATATATATGTATGTATGTATGTATGTATGTATGTATGTATGTATGTATGTATGTATGTATGTATGTATGTATGTATGTATGTTGTTTTAAACAAAAAAATAAAAATTAAACATGTATGCATGAAACAGTATTTTGATTTATTTATCTTTTTATATATGCATTTCTTGATCATTTTATGCAAGTTGAAATTTACATAATATTATATATTCTATCACCTTTTGTAACGACCACCTTTTTGGACGGTTTAAACCGACAACTAACCATACACGTCAACTCGAACCATTCAAAAGGGAGGATTGTTAATGGGATAAATAAAAAAATAGAAAAGAAAGGAAAAAAACATAGAATCTCACAGCGGAATAATAAAATATAATAATCAAATAAACAGTTAATGAAGCTGTTTTACAAATAACATTTGATTACACGTTTATAATACAATCAGAGCTATAAATATAACAGAAATAAATAAATGATGCAGAGAAACAACATGATGCAGTGGTAAAATAACGATAATATAATACTAGACTCCATTTTCATCCCCAAGATATAAGGTCTTTAACACTGAAATGCTCAGGCTGACCCTAGCGTAATGAAACGACAAAACAATCGAGTTAGAACCAAAAGATCTTATGTAAGTTAATTCAATATAGATAAAAATGAGTGTAACGGCTTCAGAAATGTATATAGGATTTTACGTCTCCTATCTAGTGTCTAACATGCGTGCAATAACTTAAGAGATGTTCGAGATTCCATGTCCTAAGGATCTGTTAAACTATTTACATACATAGTACACTAAGCTATTATAATATGTCTACAGTAAAGTAAAGCATTAAAATAGCATTAAGGCGTTATCTATATCCCCTTAACACATTTTTATATAAATATCATAGTCTATACAAATATTGTAAGCCCCACCAAACCAGTGGGATACTCAGGGAGCACTCTATAGGTTAGATACAAGCCACACTCGTAATAGGCGCGATAAGGCATATGACAAGGCACGCGAGGCAGTGCCCAAGGTAGGATACTACCATTTTGCAGATCCGGATTGGTGGTAACATTTAGCAGCTACTACCGCCCACCTCGAGGCACACTCCTATAATCAAATCAAAGGGTAACCACCAATCAATCACAAAGTAACATATATGGTATCGAAGAAATGTGCTTGATAAGGGGAGCGACCTCACTTGGCCCGACGTGGTTCCTGTTTTAGTCATATCAAGCCGACCAAGGGGGTCACGGCTCCATTTATACCTCATACAGTAGTGTTCGCCAAACCATCCTACTTCGTTCTGGATTCTCCACCATGTGCACAGTAGTTAAAGTGGTTTTTGGTATTGGCAGAGAGTATGACAATATCTGATCCCGATCTCTTTAACAATCAAATGCTCATTTCACACCGGTTGGTTCTTTTACATTTCCATAACTGATTCATAATTGATATCAAAATATCATATTCACTTCAAAATCATATCACTTTTGAAATCATTATTCACTTTAAATCATATCTGTGTAGTTAATGCCCCGCTATTACCCCGCTATAACCCCGCAATATCTCATAGAGGATTTCTACCGCTACGATTTTTCCATATAGCCCCAAAATATAGCACCGCTTTAATCCCCTCTATTTCCGCTATATCCCGTTATTCCCACTATATTTTGCTATTTCCGCTATATCTTCTTTAATAAAATGAACTAAAAAATTGCATTTATACATTATAAAAATTATGAAACTAATTTATTTGACTTAATTTTTAATATATTTTCAGAAATGAAAATACTTTAATATTCTACTGAATTCAATTATGTCATATAACAGTTTCACGTTTATTTAAAGTATATTCGCACATGTTTTTTGTTTAAAATCATTTACGTATTAATTATAATTCAATTGAATGATAATTTTTCATTTAATTACCATTTATATATTTGTAAAAACATTAACTACGAGTTTTATATGCTACTTTAGAGCTATCCGCTATATCCCGCTATATCCTTGTTGTATCCCCGCTATGACTTTTTGCACCTCCACCGCTTTGAATCTGCCGAGCGCTTTAACTGCACAGAATCATATTCTTTTCCAAAATCATAACTACAAAATAGGTTAAACCATCATATCAAAATATTCGCATTTAAATCAATTAAATCTAAATAATAATAGTTCCAACTTTAAACGGTTTGAATATTGAAAGTAGTTTATATTTCAGAATAGTTATACATAAAAAATATGTTATAGATTAAAATAGTTTATAGATTAAAATAGTTTATATATTAAAATAGGTTATAGATTAAAATAGTTTATAGATTAAAAATAATTTAATATTAAAATAGGTTATATATCAAAATATATATACTAAAATTTGTTTATAAATTTAAAATAATATATATTAAAATAGTTTTTAATTTAAAATAAGTTGTAGATTAAAATAGTTTACATATTAGAAATAGTTTATATATTAAAATAGGTTATATATTAAAAATGTTAATGTATTAAAAATTACTAAAATATCAAAGTGGTTTATATGAGAAGAATAGTTTATATGTTAAAAGAGTTGTGTATTAAAAGAGTTTATATCGAAAATAGTTTCAAATTAAAATTGTTTCCTCCAATTTCACAAATCAATTCAAATTAACTTTAGTTCCAAAAATTCAATTTAAATCAGCTCCAATTCAACGGTTTTAATTCAAAAGGCTAAAGGTTTCAATTCAAATTATCATTAAAATCCATTTCAATTTATATCTATTTCAAATCCATGTTTGAACTGCAAATTTTAAACCACTTCAAATTCAATAGGTTTCAAAGTTTAAATATTCAAACATTTACAATAACTCGATTTTGATAAATTTCATTTATGTTTCAAAATTCAACTTTAAGATTTTAATTAAAATTCTTTAAACAATTAATTTAAGCCAGTTTAAATTTCAGCCTTTAAAAGCTTGGATTTTGAAAATAATTCGGTTTCATATAAATCAAATTTTATTTCACAATATCATTTAACTGGATTCAAAAATTAAGGATTTAAAATAATTTAATTTAACCAATCCAGTATCAGTATATAGTTTTCTACCCTATGGTCAAGTGATACGGATAAATATCATTTCAACCCTAATAAATTTAAATTTACGGGTATATATCATTGCAACTCGCAATCCCGAGTAAAATTCAAAATCCATAAAATTACACGAGTTTATCATTTCAACCCATAAATATTTTTCCTTAATCTATAAGACCATTCGGGTATGTATCATTTCAACCCATAATGATTTTTCCTAGCAACAACTAAGGGAACTTGTAGTGTGATAACAACATATAAAATAAACTTAACATCAAATCATCCAAATGTCAACAATTAAACATCCATCACAATCATCATTCAAATCAGTCAATAATCACAATAAATAAACTGATTATCATTATCAGGTATTTAACTGGCAATTAAATTCCAATATTAATTAAATGGCAGCCTAATTAAATATAGATTCAAATTAAAGTTAAAGGACAATTTAAATACGAAACAGCAATCAATAAATTTCTAATCACATCATACATTGAATTTATCTAACATAAGATAGTTTAGTATTCATGAGTGGGTTAAATACTCACCTTTAATTTTTAGTCGATTTAAAATCCAATTAAAACCCAAAAATCCAACAGCCTTAGAATGCAGCCAAACTGGATCTGTAATGTTTGGAATTTCGATACGATCACAATGGAGAAAACCATGTGTAAATCTGAGTTCGTATGCAAAAGATATTAAGATTAGAATTTATACGATTTATATTAAAAATAAATAAAATAAAACACGTTCCTTCTTCACGCGCAAACCCAACAGATGCTCGACTCGTTCAAATGCGTACAGCCGCCGCTGATCATTCAATTTTTGCCGCCGCTCCGAGCATCTTCAACAAGATCTGACGTTGCCAATCTCTTCACCAGGCCGAGACGCCACCAATAGTGGCCGCGTGACCATTGCGACCTCCCCTATCCGATTGCACCACCGTCTACTCTTATGGTGAATTCTGGTGATCTACGGCCGTTTTGAGACAATGTAAACCCACAAATCCACTTTACAAGTCGTACTCTACAAACCCATACCTCCCGACAAACCCTTGTCGAAGATCCACCATTAAAATTGAAAACCCAATATGAATGGCCGAGGATAAATCAATGATTTCTGGTCAAAATGTGACTCAAATCGAAGAAGGAAGTGGAGCAGTAGATTGCGCTTGTCGTGAGCAATCCAACGATATATAATTTGCTATGATTTGAGGAGTTCTGAATTTTTAAAATTAGATTTGAAATTGAATTCGAGAAATAGGGTTTCTGCCATCGGGAAGGAAGGAAGGAGCAGATGGAAATGTACGTATAAAAATAAGAAAAAAGCTGCTAGGATTTCAGAAAAGAAATATGTTTATATGGACAAAGCTAAATAAGAATGAATGGACAAATCGAATTGGGTCGAAATGATAACTATGACCTAAAAAGCTCGTTTCATTTCTGAAATGAAATTGGGTCATCCAATATATCGGAATATAGGTTTTCGATATTTTTAATCTCAATGGAACAAGTTTCAAGCTCAAATTCGATTGTATATAGAAGTTAGCTTTTAAAATCAAATTATTATAATTGAACTCGTTTAATTGATTTCTTCGCATTTCGAGCCCGCACGATCAAACGACAAGTCTGATCTTTACGAAACTTGAAATCCTACAATAATTCGTTATTACGGATCTGATGAAACTTGTTTCGTCGAAATCCGAGATGGTATACAAAATGGCTAATTTTCACGTTAATTAAATAAACTATTACTAATTTGGTTTAATCACTTTCAAATTCAAATTTTAATGTTAACAATTTTATCATTCTTGATTACATGGAAGTTTAAAATCTTTTAAAATAAATTTTCTATGTTAATTTCAAGGTTTAAATATTGCACTAATTTCAACGTTCAGTTACAACTGTAATAAATTCAGTTAATTATATTTTAATTTCAATCAATTCTTTTATCTGGATTTTCGCTCTTACTATTAAATCACTATTACATTGTGAATATAATTAACATTAGTTTACATTTTATTACATTCACATTCTTCAGTTATCATCTTATTTCATATTAACTGTAATGTTAGAATACATTAGATTCTACAATTATTTATTCCTAATTAACAATCATAACCAAATTAACTTTACAATTATTTCAATTGGTTGAAATTACGTTAAAATAGTTGTCAATAACATTCAAACACTAAAATTAAACTATATTCTAATTAATTTCTCACTGAAAATCATAAATTTAATATCTCACCATATTAATTCAAAATTTTATTAAATTTAATATTTTTTAATTATCAAAATTTACGGGTCATTACACTCTCCCTCGCTCAAAACTTTTCGTCCTCGAAAAGGAACAAGAAGGAATTAAGAAGTTCGATATATTTTATTTTTTAGTTATTCAATTTATAAACATTTAACTTATAATTAAGTATTTTAAATAAAATACACCAATTTATAAACAATTAAATCTTCTTATTCAATTTAATAAAAGTTTGAAAATATTTTCACTTTAAAAAAAAAAAAATCTAAGTCTTAAATTCATGGAAAATTTCAGCTGAGTGTCCCTTGCGCAGCTAGGTCTGAAAAAATAATAATTTCAATATATATATCATATTTCAAAAATAAAACATCCCAAACCATGGGAAAACAATAAAATATCACTATAAAACTATATTCCAAAACATACATATTTGTCGGGCAAACAAACTTTATTTACGAAACCAAAAGCAGTAGCTATTGCTTCCATAAACCTGTATTTCACTTATATAATCCAAAAGAGTGAGAATTATGTAAAAGAGAAATATTTAGTTGTTTCAATTAGTAACAAATGCAAATCAAAGCTAGCATATGCAAACAAACAGCACGACCATCATATGCAATAAAGAAATCAACCATACATCCATAACAACAATACTAATGATTTGTTCAAGTTCGGAAACTTTTAATCGTACAAGGTGATAAATAAACTATCAAGTGTACCCTAAGCTCAATAGCCTTAGATATTTACTTAATAGATTATTCATACAATCTTAAACGATTAGAAGTATCCTTTTCCAAACATCCAATAAGCCAAAACAACTAAGAATTTCAAATATTATTTAAGTTTATTCTTATTAATTTCTTCCACATCATTTACTGTTCATTTATTTTCATTCATACAATGTCTTTCTCTTCCTGTATTGACTTTCATATGTTATTTACATCATATAATTCCCATTCAATACTTGAAATCATCATTGGATACATTGTTAAAGTATTACATACATTTCATTTATTTCAATTTATTCATACAAGGTTGTCCCTTATTAATTTGCATTTATTTATTCACATTTATTATTTACTTATATAACTTGATTTCCATTTAATATTAATATTCATTAGTGAATAAATTCATACTAGAATTTCTCTACCTTTTTGTTCACATTCATTGTTTATATAGTTTGATTTCAATTTAATGAATCATTTAACTTAAGTCTCTTATCTTTTAAATTTACATTCAATCTTTCCTGTATAGTATCATTGAATAGTAAATCCATTTCTTTTATAGGGTCGATTAATAATAAACTTATTTATGCGTCGTTTCAGTCATTTCTTAAGTTTATAAACATTTTCTTAGATAATATTCACTTTTTACTATTCAATCTTATTGTTTACATTTCAATACATTAACTTATGTTTATTACATTCATTGTACATCTTATTTTTTCATTTACAACATATGTTCATTTCAAAGCATTTTTGTTATTAAGATTTTACTTGTATAATATTCCATCACATATTCTTATTGACATTTCAACTTTAAACATTATCGGTAAGTTATATCCATGTTTTTAAGAATGCAAATTGAATATTATACAAATTTATCTTATTCATTTTAGTTAGCAAAAGTATTAAATAATTTACGTCTTTTAATTTCATTACCTTAATTTACAAGTGACAAATCTTCAATTTCTTTACATTTCATTATTCTTCAATTTCTTTACATTTCATTATTCACTTAGCTCTTAATTTCTTTTTTTTCATTTTAGAACTTTCCAACTATTAAAATTTCACTTTATTTCTAAACTGAAAATCATTAAGTTAATAGGAACTTAAGAACTAAATAACCGGGTTCATTTCAAATTATTTTGAAATAACATATATAGATACTCATATCCTTAATCTATCTAATCATATTTTAAAATTTTAAAATTAATATTTGTTTATCAAAATAGATGTGTACTAAAGCTACTACAGTGGCCTTTCCACTTTCAAACTCGAAAATGAATGTCGATGATGCAGCCGTCATCACCGAAATTATTTTCTAGCGATTAATGAGGAGATTACAGAACTTATTTCCTTTTAAAATCCTTTTAAAACAATTCTTTCAAATTGCATTGAAAATATTTATATCCGAGAATGCTTCCAAATTATACTAATATTACATTCCAAAATCTTTGGTAACCAAATTCAAAATCCTGGAAGTTAAGTTCTTAAATTTTCAATTCATATTTACTTTATTTGCAAATTCTATTTCATGACCAGTATTTATAAAATTTCACTTCCTAACAAACAAATATATCACATACAACTATATCCATTTATAAAATTTATTCTTTTATATACAAAATATAATACAAGGTAAAATTATTTTATTTACCTACATTTCAAAAATAATATTGTGTCGGACTGCCCTATTAAGTGTTAAGAAATCCCTATCGATGCCATATCGTCCTATGTACCGTCCAAAATTTATAAATACTAAACAGAAAAAATTCACACAATATAAAAAAAAATTATACCACTAACAAATACGCTCTCTCATATATATACACTCAGACAGACTCATTCTAGGGTATTACTGCCCAACCTCTAATGAGTCAGACCGCACAAAGCTAAGGCTATCGCTAAACCTTGCACTAATACCAAATGAAACGACCCACCTTTTTGGACAGTTAAAATCAACAATAAACCACACATGTCAACTCAAACCATTCAAATGGAAGGATTGCAAATGGGGGTAAATAGGAAAATAATAAAAAAGTAGGAAAAACAAAACACAGAATCTCACAGCGGAATGGCCAAATATAATAATCAAGTAAACAGTTCATGAAGCTGTTTTACAAATAATATTTGATTTCTCATTTACAATACAATCAGAGTTATACATACAATAAGAATAAATAAATAATGCAGTGGAAAAACATTATGCATTGAAATAATACTGATGGTATAATACTAAACTTTGTCTTTGTCCTCTAGAAATAAGGTCTTCAACACTTTAATACTCAGGCTAACCCGAGCGTAATGAAAAAACAAAACACTCTAGTCGGAACTAAAAGATCTTATGTAAGTTAATTCAACTTAAATAAATATGAGTGTATTGACTTCAAAGATGTTTACGAGATGTGTCTAATGTGCGTTCAATAACTTAAGAGATGTTCGGGATTCCATCTTCTAAGGATCCGTTAAACTATTTACATATATAGTCCAATACGCTATTATAATATGTCTACAGTAAAATAAAGTATTAAAATAGCTCTAAGGTGTTACCCATATCCCCCTTAACACATTTATATAAATACCATAGTCTATACAGATACTGTAAGCTCCACAAAACTGGTGGGATACTCAAGGAGTACTCCATAGGTACGATACAAATCAAACTCGTAATAAGCTCGATAAGGCATATAACAAGGTATGCGAGGCAATGCCCGGGATAGGATACTACTGTTTTGCAGATTCGGACTGGTGGTACCGCATAACAGCTACTACCGCCCTCTCGAGACACACTCCCATAATCAAATCAAAGGGTGACCACTAATCAATCACAAAGTAACAGACATGGTATAGAAGAAATGTTCTCGATTAAAGGAGCGACCACACTTGGTCCGACGTGGCTCCTGTTTTAGTCGTATCAAGTTGACCCGAGGGGGTCAGGGCCGCGTTCATACCTCATACAGTAGCGTTCGCCAAACCATCCTACTTTGTTTTGGATTCTCTAACACGTGAACAGTTGTTAAAGTGGTTTTCAGTATTGGCAGAGAGTATGACAGTATCCAATACCGATCTCTTTAACAACCAAACGCTTATTTCTCACCGGTTGGTTCTTTTACATTTCCAAAATCGATTCATAATTGATATCAAAATATCATATTCACTTCAAAATCATATCACTTTCGAAATCATATTCACTTTCGAAATCATTATTCATTTTAAATCATATTCTTTTTCAAAATCATAACCATAAAACAGGTTAAACCATCATATCAAAATATTCGCATTTAAATCAATTAAATCTAAATCATAATAGTTCCAACTTTAAACAGTTTAAATATTGAAAGTAGTTTATATTATGGAATAGTTATATATTAAAAATAGTTTATATTTTAAAAATATGTTATAGAATAAAATAGTTTATATATTAGAAATAGTTTATACATTAAAATAAGTTATAGATTAAATTAGTTTATGTATTAAAAATTATTCATACATAAAAATAGGTTATATATCAAAATATATATATTACAAGTTATTTATAAATTAAAATAATATATATTAAAATAGTTTATAATTTAAAATAAATTATAGATTAAAATAGTTTACATATTAGAAATAGTTTATATATTGAAATAGGTTACATATTAAAATAGTTAATGTATCAAAAATTATTAACATATTAAAACGATTTATATGAGAAAAATAATTTATATGTTAAAAGAGTTTGTATGTTGTAGTTTATATATTAAAATATTTTATATTTTATATAGAATTGTTTCTTTCAATTTCATAAATCAATTTAAATCAATTTTAGTTCCAAAAGTACAATTTAAATCAATTCCAGTTCACTGATTTAAATTTAAACGGCTAAAGGTTTCAATACAAATTCTCATTAAAAACCATTTCAATTATATCGATTTCAAATCCATATTTGAACTACGAATTTAAACCACTTCAAATTTAATAGGTTTCAACGTTTAAGTATTCAAACATTTACAATAACTCAATTTTGATAAAAATTTCATTTATATTTCAAAATTCAACTTTAAGATTTCAATTAAAATTATTTAAATAATTCATTGAATACGATTTCCATTTCAACCTTTAAAAGCTTGGATTTTGAAAATAATTCAGTTTCATATAAATCAAATTTTATTTCATAATATCATTTAACTAGATTCAAAATTAAAGATTTAAAATCATTTAATTTAACCACTCCGACGTCCGTATATAATTTTCTACACTATCGTCAAGTGATATGGATATATATCATTTCAACCCGCAATAAGTTTAAATTTACGGGTATATACCATTTCAACCCGCAATCCCAAGTAAATTAAAAATTCATAAAATCACTTGAGTTTATTATTTCAACCCATAACGATTTTTCGCTAATCTATAAGACCATTCGGGTATGTATCATTTCAACCCATAGTGATTTTTCCTAACAATAGCTAAGGGAACTTGGAGTGTGATAACAACATTTAAAATAAACATAACATCGAATCATCCAAATGTCAACAATTAAACATCCATCGTAATTATCATTCAAGTCAACCAATAATCACAACAAATAAACTGGTTATCATTATCAGGTATTTAACTGGAAACTAAATTCAAATATTAATTAAATGGCAATTTAATTCAATATAGATTCAAATTAAGTTTAATGACAATTTAAATACCAAACATCGTTCAATAAATTTCTAATCACTTCATACACTTATTTTAACTAACGTAAGATAGTTTAGTATTCGTGAGTCGGTTAAATCACTCACCTTCAACTTTTAGTCGATTTAAAATCCAATTAAAGCCCAAAAAAGCAACAGACTCAAAATGTACCCAAATCAGTTCCTTAATGTCTGAAATTTCGATACAATCTCAACGGTGAAAATCGTGCGCAAATCTGAGTTTGTATGCAAAAGATATTAAGATTAGAAGTTATACGATTAATATTATAAATAAATAAAACAACAAAGAATAAAACATGTTTACCTTCTTCACGCGCAAACCCTATAGATGCTCGACTCATTCAAACATGTATAGCCACCATTGATCGTTCAATTTTTGTCACCTCTCCGAGCATCTTCGACAAGATCTGACGTCGCCCATCACTTCACCAGGCCGAGGCACCTCCAACAGTAGTCGCACGACCACCACGACCTCCCTAAGCCCGTTGCGCCACTGTCCCCTCCTACGGTGAATTTTAGCGATCTACAGCTGTTCCCAAATGAAGTAAGCCCATAGATCCACACTACAGGTTGTACTCTACAAGCCCATGCCTCCCGATCGAACCCTCGTCGAAAATCCACCGTTAAATTTGAAAACCCTATATGAATGGTCAAGGATAAATCAATGATTTTTGACCAAACTGTGATTCGAATCGAAAAACGAACTGCAGCAGTAGATTGCGCTGGTCAAGAGCTTTCCAACGATATATAATTTGCTATGATTTGAGGAGTTTAAATTTTTGAAATTAGATTTGAAATTGAATTTGGGAATAGGGTTTCTGCCATTGGGAAGAAAGGAAGGAGCAGATAGAAATGTACATAAAGAAATAAGAAAAAGGCTGCTAGGATTTTAGAGAAGAAATCTATTTATGCGGATAAAGCTAGATAAGAATGAATGGACAAATCAAATTGGGTCAAAATGATAATGATGACTCGAAAAGACCGTTTCGTTTCCGAAAGGAAATTGGGTCATCTAATATATCAAAATATAGGTTTTCGATATTTTTAAACTCAATGGAACTAGTTTCAAATTCAAATTCCATTGTACGTAGAAGATAGCTTTTAAAACAAAATTATTATAATTGAATTCATTTAATTGATTTCTACGCATTTCGAGCCCGTATGATCAAACAACAAGTCTGATCGCTATGAAATTTGAAATCCCACAATAATTCACTGTTACGGATTCAATGAAACTGGTTTTGTCGAAATCCGAGACAGAGACCAAAATGGCTAATTTTCACGTTCATTAAATAAATTATTATTAAATTGATTTAATCACTTTTAAATTTAATATTTAATGTTAACAATTTTATCATTCTTAATTACATAGAAGTTCATAACCTTTTAAAATAAATTTTCTACGTTAATTTCAAGGTTTAAATATTGCACTAATTTCAGCGTTCAATTACAACTGTAATAAATTCAGCTAACTATATTTTAATTTCAATCAATTCTTTTATCTGGATTTTCATTCTTATTATTAAATCACTATTACCATGTGAACATAATTAACATTAGTTTACATTTTATTGCATTCACATTCTTCAGTTATCATTTATTTTAAATTAACTGTAATATTAAATTACATTAATTCCGACAATTATTTTATTCCTAATTAACAATCATAACCAAATTAACTTCACAATTATTTCAATTGATTGAAATTACATTAAAATAGTTGTCAATAATATTCAAACACTAAAATTAAATTATATTCTAATTAATTTCTCATTATTAAATCATAAATTTTAATTTCTCACCATATTAAATTCAAAATCTTATTAATTTAATAGTTTTTAATTATCAATATTTACTGGTCGTTACACTTTTAGGCTATGAATAATTATGAAATTTATAAGTTACAATATATGATTTGGATCAAAATTTAATTTGGATTTTACAAAAGAGGAAAGTGGAAAGACTTTCCATTTTTCTTACATTCTAATTAGATATATCCTTAATTAAAGATTTAAACTTGAACTTTATTTCATTAATCTTAGTTCGATTATTATTTGCATAAACACAACTTTGTGCATTATATACCAATATGTGTGTGTGTATGAATGAATATGTATACATTTTATATATTACATACATATATATATGTTTGTGTGTGTGTGTGTGTGAACTATATATACTGTATTACTAATGTAACATCCCCTACTCTAAAACTCGAAAATAGATACTGATGGTGTTGTATTCATCACCGGAATCATTCTACAGTGGCAGAGTGAGTTCAATATTATCTTACACTACAAAAGTAAGTCGAGCAGCTAAATAACTTTTTATTACAAAAAATTGAATTACATAGTTCGTTACATCATTTTGACCCAAATCGTTTCCTATGTAGGGATAAATATAAATAGAACATAACTAGAGTAGTGTTGTGTTCGACATATGAGGATGCCAACATAACACATAACCAGTTATAAATCCTGGTTTTACACATCGGAATTAAAACTACATTTTTTTTGTAATAAGACTCATGCTTCATCTGCAAAGTTTTTATTCGTCCTTCAAAAGCTACATGTCTGATCCATAAAGTCAGCTTAATCGAATGCATACCCAGGAGTTTATGGGAAATGATAAAAACGAAGGTAAGACATAAAGCCTAGTATGAGAAATATCCTTACCCAAGTCATCCATGGTGCGACCACACTACTAACTCCAAAGGAGTTTTTCCTCCGAACTTCATTATCATTGAGATACACCATATATATAAACAACATCACATGAGAAGCGACCATATGCATAAGCAATCAAAAACTGTATTACTTATGAACTATTCCATATATCAATTCTAATTATCAATCCATTACAAACCATGTCATACAATCATTCATCCAATCAAACATAACCTAATCTCTTATTTTAGTCTTTCGTCGTAAGTTATCATTAACTTATTTAGTGATTACCTCCCTAGGCCTATCTATCGCTAATTGTATCTTTTTTCAAACAATGTCACCTGATAAAATGGCTACTCATTCCACCAATGGGAGCCACCCTATCTAGAGCCACCTTAAATCTCCTAAGAGGTTGAATGTAAGCACCCTGAATACATTCTAGAAAGCGTCCTTACTAATCATCAATAGCTCCTCATAGTCCTTGAGCCGCTATCGTTCAAATTTCCAATTTGTTTATTTTAGTTATAACACCATCCTCATGTTTTGGCACCCTGCCATGACACCTTGCTTTAATTCCTCTTTAGAGTTTATAAATTCTTAGGATTGAACCCTATCGTGGTATCCTGCCATATACCATTGGACTTTAAACTGATAGTCAAGGCACCCTGCCATTAAATAACTCCATGAGCTGGAATATATTTATTACCATAAATAAATCCATTTCATTTATTCATTTATAGTGAATCATATAATTATTTAGATAATGTTTCCATTTAAATGATACCCTATCATTCATTAGCTTCTCTAAGCTTTCTTCCATTACAATATAAGTTAACACCATTTTAAAAATAAAAATCTTTCCTTTATTTCGTCCTTATAAAATAGTTCAATAACACCCGAAAACTGTCTTCTAAAGTACCATAAGCCTTTTCATAATTTACTTAAAAAATATAATGTCCTATGCTTTCCTAAGATACCATAGTCGTCACAAATTAGTTATCGCATAGCTTTCGAATGTTAGGTTATTTTATAGTTTATTTAGCTATCCCTTAGCCATCGTGGGTTAGTAGCTTCTCAAGCTATCACGTATTACCCTTTTGAGTAATGCTCATGGGTTATTTCCCGATACCCATCATGTACTATCTTGTATATAGCCATCGCATGTCATCCCTTCTTAAGTCCTCGCTTGCTATGTCACCGGAAGCCATCGTGTAATGGTCTCCAAATAATGGTCATAGGCTAACCTTTCTATAGCCTTCACGTACTATCTTCTCCATAGTCCTCATGTGTAGTCTCCATGGAAACCATCACTTGCCAACTCCTAAGAAGCCATTATGTAATAGTTCTTTAAGTGTCATCGCATGTTTACTTTTATGTCATCGGATATTGAGTTTTAATAGCCTTTGTGAGTTAATGTTTACATTAACTCTTCGCAAAGATGACTCCATTTAGCCATCGTGAGCTAATTCCAAAAGGCTATCATATATTATATGTCATAAAGCTCTTATGACCTATATGTGTGTGTGTGTGTGTGTGTGTGTGTGTGTATGTATGTATGTGTGCGCGTGTGTATAAATAGTGGTTTTATGATTCTTTTGAAAACTGATTCATTGCTTACTTTAGTATTAACTTTTCACCAAATCTCATTTGGTATTGAATTCTCATTAGCTAATGTTTATCTTTACAGTTAACTTTGTAGAAATGAGTTAATTACTTCTTCCATTTATTAATTAATTATCATTAATTAATGACCCTTTTTCTTAGCCAATTAATTCATATAAAATTGAAAATTGAAGAGAAAAACCACAAAAATTCATCAAAAATTAGTTTTCTCATTTTTTACACTCTCTTAAAATTTCATCACAAAATAATTAATTTTATTATTTTTAATAATTAATTAACCCGAAATTATCTATTTTCTCCACTTAGAAAATTCACAAAAATTCAAATTAAATTCTAAAAATTATGAAATTTAAAATCCATCTTTATTTCACCATTACAAACACCACATTACATTTTTCATAGAATTAAATTTTATTAAATCAATTTTTTACTCTAAAACATGAACAAATGTACCTCAATAAAATTTCAAACACAACCAATAATGTTTTAAGCATTCAAACATGGTTTTCCATCATCAAAATTTCATATAAGGTCAAATCTTAACCCAAAAGGTTAAGAACGGTTTTAGAGAAATATTTCACTCATCTTAATTTAAGAAACTTTGCTTTAATCTTCCACTTCCTTATATTTGAAAGCTTTAATCATCTAGCTTTGAAATCTTCTTCTTCTTTCTTTTAAAATAATGTCCGGCCTTAACTAGAGCTTTTAGAGTTTTTTTGTGAAAATGAAATTAAGTTGGATGAATGAGGGATTTGGGCTAAAGAATTTAGGCTAATGCTTTTAGCCTAGGTAAATATCCCATTCTAGCCTTGACACAGTATTGCATTTCCCTTAGCACAAACCTTCCATCCAAAATTCAAAAATTGTTTTCATTAACAAGTCCAACTTTGATTGCTCTAATTTTATTAGTCCATTCAATTAACTTTATAAAGTGTCACATACTTAATTAATCAATCTCCTTTAGGTAATTATTGCAAATAAATTATGTTACTCATCTCCTCTATAATATCCTATTATTATTATTATTATTTTAATTTAATATACCATATTATGGATCCTTAAAAATATGGGGTGTTATAGTCTACCCTCCTGATAAAAATTTCACAGTTGAAATTTCAATATGGAAAACAAAATTTACACTAACACCCTGATAGTGCAAAGTCATCATCATATAAGTGCACATAAGTGCAAAAGATTACACTAGTACCCTGCTAATGTAAACCATCAACCATCAAGCATAAATGTATTAATTCAACTACCAACACACAATCACATCATACATAAATATACTAAACCTTATTAGTCCATACAATAGTCAAAAAAGCACCCTGTTATATACATGAATGTCTAAACAGCTCGGGAAAGATACTCCTAATCATGCCCTCTACCTCTCAAGTACAGTCTTCCTTTTTGTCACTCCACTAGACACGAACAAGTATGATAACTTTGTCCCTCAACTCATTCGTATCATAGCCTAGTATTCCTTTCAGTCGTCTCGCATACACCAAATCTAAATCTATAGATAAATCCTTTATTGCATGTGGTTTCCCTACTAAACTTGGGTCGCGCACACATTTCCACAAATGCGATATATGAAAAACATTATGCACACCTACCAAACTACTTGATAACTCGACTACGTATCTAGATGCCAACTTTCCTGCATTACCAAAGTGCATAACTCCTCGTATAAGGGAAACTTTCACGAATATATGATCGCCTACCGCATGAGTTTTGTATAAATGAATTTCAAGTGTTTAGAAAGGTTGGGTGAAAGTTTTGAAAGTTGGTTTCAAAGTATCTAAAAAAATTGAAGTGATGTTGGTATATTTAGGAGTTATATAAAATATTTTCTAAAAAGATTCATAAATTTAATGATTTTTTGATAAATAATTTTGGAAATATTTTGAAAGTAAAGTCATTTTCTAATATTTTAGAAATACCATGATTTGGATGGAAAAGCGATATGGAGGTTTAGTAGAATGTTTCCTTTGGAAAGTATGGTTGTGAAAATTACTTTTCTCTATTCTTGTGAAATTTGTGAAAATGTCGTTTGGGGATGAAATATGCAATGATTGTTATCTTTGAAAATTATAATGTGATTGCGCTCGCCATTGTCAGGATTAGTTTTTACGATGTTCGGTGTGCTTTTGGGTGTGATGGTCGAGGATGGTAACCATAGGACCATACACCAAATGTTAATGATGAGTGGTGATAGTTTGTAGGTATCCATTGATAGTTGTTTTTCCTAGATTTTGCAAGATGATTTGAAGAGTTTGGACAAAAATTAAAATGATTTGAAATGAAGATTTCGAATATAATGGGGAAATATTTTGAAAAATGATTTTTGGGAAATTGATTTCAGGAAATATTTAGTGGAAATACGTTTGAATTTTTTAAAAGGTTATATATATGATTTGGATTTCAGATTTGTGCAGACTACGTATGTTAAAAAAACTTTGTTGATATTGTATATTTCGATTTTTAAAAATATCCACCATCGAAAATGTATTTTTGAAAGAAAATATTTTATGAAGTGTTTTAAAAAGAACTCTACCAACTGTAAATTTTGATTTTGAAATTCTTTTCATAAAGTGATTTTGAAAAGGAAATTACACCACAATTATATTTATTTTGCAAAGTAATGTTTGGAAATTAGATTTATGTAAAGTTTGTAGTATTTGAGATAACCCACGGATTTGGAAAGTTGCAGAATTAATTCTTAGGAAGATTTTTCCAAAATGATTTGTTGTTCGAGTTTGAAAGTGGTGATTGAAATATACCTTAATGTTTATAAGCTATGATTTTGAAGGTGTATGTATATATATTTTTGAAAAAGTATATGTGTTTATGTGAATGTTATAGATTTTCCTAGGAAGAAATTGCGTGGACGTAATTTTCTTAAGGAAGAGAGGCTGTAATAACTCGTAATTTTGAGAAGCAATTTATTAAAGTTTATAATTGATATTTAATTGATTAAAATCCAATTTGGTAATATAATGGTTTTGAAGTAATTAAATTAAATAGATAATATTATAGAAAATAATTTTATAAAATTGTAAATAATGATATATGAGTGTTAAGAAACATAATATGATTTATTTTGATTTATTATAGGCTTAGAAAAGTATGGAAGAAGTTGTTTCATGAAAAGAAAATAAAGAATGAAGTTTGCAATAATAGCGAGCCCAAGACCAAATTAGCAAAGCCCAAACCTTTGCTTCATGTTTCTAAATTTTTCTTTATTTAGACTTCCCCTAGCACTCTCAAATAAAACATTCACCTATGATTTATTTTGGGGAAAAGCGGCTTTCTTCTTCATGTAAAAATTATAAAAAATGACTTCTCCTCATTCCTTCAAAAATCAAAATAAATTATAATAAATTTTTATAAATTCAAAAATTAATATACGTGCATCTCAACACCCGTTTATGTTGAGTCACAGATTCTATGAAGTTTTTGATTTCTGACAAAGAAATAAAGGAGATCGACAAAACAAAGACATCATGGCTATAAAGAGGCACAAAAGAGCTACATATGGTACTCTAGATTATAGGTTGATTATTTGATATTGTAATAGTGATAAAATTGTTAAAATCTATCCTCAAATAATCATGCACCTCAATATAATCGATATATATACGTTTGAATAGCATTGCACATTCATTGAGCAATTTGACAGGGACCGGTCGACCGGTATTAAATCAGGCGGTCGGGCGTTTCTGTGTAAAATGCACAATGAACGTGCACACATGCACATAACGACTATATATTTGAAATCCTGTCTACTGGCCATTTTTTGACCTATCGACCGTTTTTAAACAGAGAGCAACCTTTTCCAAAAGACACTTCTTTCTCCAATGGTTGCATCTCTTACCTTTCATCAATGATTATATCTATTGATGGCTACTGTTCACAAAGAGTTACAACCATTTTTCTCTATATAAACTCATCTAAATCATTGATTCAAGATATATGAATATATATGTTTTTTCACTCTAATTTCTGATCTTACTTTCTAAATACTCCTGCATTCTAAAAGCTCTCAATTATTTTAATTGCTTATTGAATCATTGAAATTATTTCATATCTTTTGATTCAATAAGTAATATACTTTCCTTAATCTTCACAAAACATCATTCACATATTTTGAGGATAAGATTATAGGAAGTTTGTACTACAAGTGACAAAACTGTGTTAGCAAGAACACATACCGTCAACAAACAATTATATTCAATTATATTCATCTTTGTTGAAGTCCTCGGTGTTGTAAGAGGCAAGTGTTGAAGTCCTCGGTGTTGTAAGAGGCAAGTGTTGAAGTCCTCAGTGTATTAGAGGCGTGAAATCCCGTTCGTTTGCTCGGGTGTTGTAAACATGTTCCTCCGGGTGAAGCGAGGTAGTTAATAGTGAAAATCCAGATAGAAGTCTGGGACTGGACGTAGGACGGTGCTCCGAACCAATATAAAAATCTCTGGTGTGATTTTTCCTTTTTTATTTACTTTGCTGCTATCATCTATTTTCGCATTTTTTATATTCCATATTACACGATCCGTGTGTACTATATTAGTACGTGCACTCGTACACATACTTTTCATTTGGTATCAGAGCACGGCCATCATATAACCGTAACACAGTTATTTGATATATTCTTGTAATATGGCAAATAACGCAAGTACTAGCACTCAAAACACCACTTACATAGAAGGTCAATCGACACAAAGACCTCCATTTTTCAATGGTCTTAACTATAGTTATTGGGCAACACGTATGTCATTCTTTATGCAATCAAATAGTTATGATGCTTGGAATGCAACTCAAAAAGAAATAGTGAATCCAACAACTGATTATTCAGAATGGACTGCGGCTGAGAAAATGGCGGCAGCCGTAAATGCAAGAGCAATAAATATGTTGTTTTGTGCATTAGACCAAAATGAATATAACCGTGTTAGTATCTGCACTACTGCATATCAAATTTGGCAAACGCTAAAAATCACTCATGAAGGTACTAACAAGGTTAAACAAGCCAAAATAGCCATGCTGAAAAGTCAATTTCAAAATTTCAAAATGAAACCAAATGAGACAATCAATGATATGTATTCACGGTTTCAAACTATCCACCATGCACTTATTGGCTTTGGACAAAAATATTCTGATTTTGATGTTGTTTCAACAGTCCTACATTCTCTGACTAGTGAATGGGAAGGAAAAGTATTAGCAATTGAAGAAGCTAATGACCTTTCTGTCATGAAGCCAGATGAATTGATAGGAAATCTAATGTCCTACGAAGCTAACTTGCAGACTAGAAAGGAACAAAAAGAAGAAAAGAAAAACATGGCATTCCACGCTGAAAAAGACGAAAATGAATCATAGTCTGAAGACGAAGATCTGGCATTCATAGCAAAAGGTTTCAAAAAATTCCTAAAACAGCGAAAAGCCAGTCGTTATAACAGAAAGAAATCTGGATCAAATAAACCAACATCATCCTCTATAGAATGCTTCAACTGTCACAAAAAGGGGCACATGCACAAGGATTGTCCGGAGCAAAAGAAGAAGTCAGAAAATGACAAATTAAGATATAAGAAGGACAAATCAAAGAAACGAGCATTCTCGGTAACATGGGATGATACAGACTCATCAGAAAGTGATAGTGATACGGAAGATGAACAAGCAAATGTATGTTTCATGGCAACAGAAGATGAGGTACAAATTCCTACATTCGATGAAATGCTTGATATTAATGCTGAATTGATAGTCAAATATAAAGACATAAAACGACAGCTCAAAGAAACCAAAGAAGATTTGAGTAGAGCAGAATTTGAACGAGATATGTTAAAAGACGAGAAGAAAATATTAGAAGAAGAACTTGAAAATTTTCAAGAATCATCATCTAATGTTGACTCTCAACTAGTTCTTTTGAGTCAAGAAATTGAAACTCAAAAAGAGAAAAATGATGCTCTCACTACTCAAAATCATGAGCTTGAGGCAAAAGTCAAAATTCTAGACCTAGAAAAGGCTAGTTTACAAACTAAGTTAGATAACATTACTCAAAATGTTTCTAACTTTAACAAAGGTCGAGAAAATTTGACAAAAATCATTGAAAGTTCACAATCTATTTCGGATAAACAAGGTTTGGGATATAAGAAACAAGAAACCAAGAAACATCTTCGAAATAAAAGGAAGAAGAAAGTACAAAAAACTGAAGCTAAGAAAAATCTTAGTTTATTATACTCCAAACCAAAACCAGTTGTGAAATTTCAAAAGAAAAATGTCAAGACTATCAATATATGGGTTCCTAAAACAAATAACAATTTGATTAGGAACAAATATATTCAGAATTTCATGAATACTGTACATCTTAATATTAATTATGTATATAAAGGGGATACCAGACACGTATGGGTTTGGACTCCTAAGACCTAACTCTTAGGACCCTATAAAAAGGGGGTACCATGGACTTAATTTTATTTTTTGCAGGTCCCACTTAAGAAAAGAGGAAAGTGGATATTGGACAGTGGTTGCTCGAAGCACATGACTGGAGACAAGAGCTTATTAACAAATATTACATACTCAGATGGTGGCTCCGTCACTTTTGGAGATAATTCAAAAGGCTATATCATCGGCAAAGGCGATGTGAGCAATTGCGGTACATCTAACATACCTCTTATTACTAATGTCATGCTAGATAGAAATTTAAAACACAATTTACTAAGTATTAGTCAGTTATGTGACAAGGGTTTTACAATTTCCTTTTCAAATAATAAGTGTAGTATTTTAGATAAAGACCATAATTTAGTTTTCGAAGGTTATAGAGACAGAAATATATATATTCTGAATATGAATATTAGTCATAATTCAGATATGTGTCTTGTGGCTAATGATAATGATCCATGGTTATGGCACAAACGCTTCTGTCATATAAACTTCAGAACTATTGACAAGCTAGCCAAAAACAATCTAGTTAGAGGACTACCCAAAATGAGTTTTAAGGTTAACAACATTTGTGATGCATGTCAATTAGGAAAATTGACCAAATTATCTTTTAAATCCAAGAAAGTCATATCAACATTACAACCACTTGAGTTACTACACATGGATTTATTTGGACCTACTAGGGTTCAGTCAATAAATCACAGTCGATATGTGCTTGTAATTGTTGATGATTTCTCTCGTTACACATGGACAATTTTCTTAAAAAATAAAAGTGACACTTTCGATCATTTCAAATCTTTCGTCAAAATAATTCAAAAATCAAAAGGGATTAAAGTTAAAAATATAAGAAGTGATCATGCCGGAGAGTTTGAAAATAATGAATTTGAACATTTTTGTACAAAGAAAGGTATATGTCATAATTTTTCGTTTCCCAGAACTCCACAACAGAACGGAGTTGTAGAACGGAAGAACCGAACTTTACAAGAATGTGCAAGAACATTATTGAATGGAACCACCTTACCAAAACATTTCTGGGCAGAAGCCGTCGCAACTGCCTGTTATGTTTTAAATCGTGTGTCCATAAGACCTCTTACCAAGAATACTCCTTATGAATTATTTAACAAAAAAAGCCTAAAATCTCATACTTCAAAGTTTTTGGTTCCAAGTGTTTTGTTTTAAATACGAAAGACCAGCTTGGCAAATTCGATCCAAAAGCCGATGAAGGAATATTTGTCGGTTATTCGGAACGAAGTAAGGCCTATCGTATATTTAATAAACGAACCAAAACTATTGAAGAATCACTTCATGTCTCTTTTGATGAATTCTATCAGCATCCTCACTCTATATCAGATGATGACGAATCAATAGTCACTGACAATCCAATCATCACGAATATTGATTCTGACTCGGAAATAATTATTGAGAATATTCCTCAAATATGTGAGTTACAATCACCACCAAGGATATTAAGAGACCATCCGGCCCAAAATATAATCGGTGAAGTAACATCACATGTCAGAACAAGGAGTCAACTCAACCAAATGGGTCATGTCGCTTTTCTCTCAAATATCGAACCTAAGAATCCAAAAGAAGCTGCTACAGACGATTACTGGATCATTGCCATGCAGGAAGAACTAAATCAGTTCGAGCGCAATGATGTTTGGGAACTTGTTCCAAGACCATCTGACCAGTCAGTTATTGGTACTAAATGGGTTTATAAAAATAAGGCTGACGAACAAGGAAATATCACCAAAAATAAAGCAAGATTAGTAGCACAAGGGTATAATCAGGAAGAAGGTATCGATTATGAAGAAACTTTTGCACCAGTTGCTCGACTAGAAGCTATTAGAATCCTATTATCTTTTGCTTGTCACCATAATTTCAAACTTTATCAGATGGATGTCAAAAGTGCTTTTCTCAATGGTTTTATCAAAGAGAATGTCTATGTCGAACAACCTCCTTTGTTCGTACATGAAAAATATCCTGACCATGTGTTCAAACTTAAGAAAGCTCTGTATGGTTTAAAACAAGCACCTCGTGCTTGGTATGAACGACTACGTAGCTATCTTATTAACTCAGGATTTCAAATAGGCAAAGTCGATCAAACTTTGTTTATCAAACATTCTCAAAAGGATATTCTAGTTATCCAGATATATGTAGACGATATCATCTTTGGTTCAACAAACGATAAACTCTGCAAGGAATTTGCAAGTATTATGACCAAAGAGTTCGAAATGTCTCATATGGGAGAACTATCATATTTTCTTGGACTTCAAATCAAACAACTTCCAAATGAGATCTTTATTAATCAAGAAAAATACTGCGGAAATCTTATCAATCGTTTCGGGTTAAAGAACAAATCTGGTAAACCTACTCCTGTGAGTACAACTACACATCTTGAAAAAGATGAAAAAGGTAAGCATGTTGACCAGAAACTTTATCGAAGCATGATTGGTTCTCTTCTTTATCTTACAGCAAGTCGTCTAGATATAATGATGAGTGTTTGTCCATGTGCACGCTTTCAAGCAGATCCAAAGGAATCACATCTACGAGCAGTGAAACGTGTAATTCGTTATCTTAATAATACCAAAGATTTCGGTCTTTTTTATCCAAAAGAATGTCCATTTGAATTAGTATCATATAGTGATGCTGATTTTGGCGGCTTGCGAACGGATAGAAAAAGTACAAGTGGTACGTGCCATTTTATTGGAAAATCACTTATCTCTTGGTTTAGTAAGAAACAAAATTGTGTTTCACTATCAACATGTGAAGCTGAATATATATCAGCAGCTCTCGCTTGTACTCAAGTACTATACATGCAACAAACACTTCAAGATTTCGATATTCATTTATCAAACTCTATTATATACTGTGATAACACAAGTGCTATAAATCTTTCTAAGAATCCAGTGAATCACTCCAGAACCAAACATATTGATATCCGTCATCATTTCCTCAGAGCCAATATCGAAAAAGGAAATATATGTCTCGAATATGTCCAAACTGATAATCAACTAGCGGACATTTTCACTAAGCCTCTACTTGAGTCTAATTTCATTAAATTTCGTAGAGAACTTGGTTTAATTTCCAGAAAAGAACTTGATAAGTAAATCTTTAATGTAATGTTCTAAGTTCCTTTCAGATTATTTCTCCTATTACTATATTAGGAAATTGAATATGAGCTTCAAAATTTTTTTATGGCCAAATTTGCATGACTTTTTTTTCATCCACAAGTTTATATATAGGAATTGTTATATAAGCTTAACAAAAATATTATTTTCATCACTTCTATCTGAACCTAATAAGTTTCTAGTTCATTATGGCCCATATTTGTGATGAGTGTGCTCAAAGGTCTCACATTTCGATCACAAGTTCTGAGCCAGAAGAATATTACTCTCCTGAAACTCCAAAACACAATTCAAAGTATCATCATCATTGCACTCATTCTCCTGGAAATACGCCTACTTCGAAACAAGCAAAGAAAGTGTTGTTTTGTTCACCCTATACCAGAGAAAAGATCAATGAGATTCATCATTATCAAAAACATCAAATCGATCTTCAAAGACAGCTGCATTATGAGCAACAACTGACTTCGGAACGTCTATCTCTTCTAAAAAAAGTGTCATCATTCTTTTGTGGTTCAAACAAGCATGATGTGCATGAACCAATGCCGTCTAGGCCGTCAACATCTAGGAGTGGGATCGGAATTATAACAGGAATGAAGGTGCTTAGAAAAACTGGAGTCCATGGACACAACGTATTGAAGATAATAAAGAAAATTCTAATGACGAATCTTCCACTCCTCATTAGATTTATATATACATGTTGTATCGTTTTCTCTCTATCACTCATGTAATAACGTTTGTATTTTATAATAAGAGTGAAATATGAATTATATAGCTCGATATATTCTCAAAAATTGCAAAACAGACTGTTTTTCATCAGGAAACAAATCCGGTCGACCACCTATAATAGAAACGGTCGACCGTTTAGACTCTGGATGAAAACGGTCGACCGGGCATATTATAGCGGTCGACCGGTATACGTAAATTCTGTTTTTATATATACATTGCATCATTTTTTGTCCTTCCTCTTCCTCATTTGTTTCAACCGGTCATTTATCCCCAAATCCTAAAAACTCTATTCTCTCAATTTCAAATTCCAATTCTCCAAATTTTCTAAAAATGGCTCCTCTGCAAAAGAAACCCAAGAGAGGGTCATCCTCTGGAACTTCATCACTCAATATCGCCGCTAAGAAATGCCTCAAAAATCCGGTTGCTATCACAAGATGGAATCAAATGACTAACTACAAATTTCATCCGGGTTCTTACATCAAGTTTGATGATTTCACATCTTATGGAATCCGTAGGTTAGCAAATAACTCCAATCTTTCTCCATTGATCGATTTTTCAGATAACAATGTGGAAATAAATCACTTGATGATAAAATTGTTCTATGCCAACATGAACCTGGACGAGTATAAACCTGATGATCCGAACGGAGTCATTTGGTCTGTCGTATGTGGCAAACAAATTTTTATCACTCATGATAGGATAGCTTCTATACTGGGTATTCCAAATCAAGGCGATGAGTTTTTATCACATTTCTGTGAAGTCTTCACTCGCAATAGCATCAGCCATCAATTCATGGAGGACAACAGTGATGGCACAAAATCAATTGGACTTCAACCCACCGCCAGACTACTACATCGCGTCTTGATGCTTTCTTTGTTGACTAGACTAGGAAACTACGACGCTGTATACAAAGAAAACTTCAAGGCCCTTTATCCTATTTATGGGGATATCCAAATCAATTGGGTTCATATGCTATTTGACGAGATTCTCAAGGTGAACAACTCTACGCGACCTTACTTTTTCTTCAATGAATATTTCATGCGTATTTTGCTAGCTTGTGGCGTAAAGCCTCCTGACTCTACCACCTCGAAACCAAAATGTATTGATTCCGTAACCATCAAACGCATGAAGCTCCCTCCTCCTTACCTTCAAATTATGTCGTTTGAGCAATGGCAACAAAGAGGTCCAAGAAAACAAAAAGCTACTTCCTCTCGACCTCGTTCCGAAGAAGTTAAACTATTGAAATCAAAATCCTCCACAAAAGAATCACTTGAAACTATTGCGCGTAATCAATTCTTGCTTGAATCAAGACTCAAGCGCATGGACACAAAAATTGATAAACGCTTCAACAAAGTCAAGTCATTCTTTTGTATTTTATGGGATGCTATGTAATGTAGCACATCCATCTCTGCTCAAGATCAGGACCCAGACAAACGTCCTGCTCCTCCTGTTTTCAACTGGTCATCAACTGAGGAGTCTGCTGGTACTAGTGGACATGGTCGTGGAGAATCATCTAGAGAGGACGATGATGAGGAAGATGATGATGATGATGAGGAAGAAGATGATCAAGAGGAGACAACATCTGACTCATCCTAGATTCTGTTTTCTATCTCTATATTTTGGTTTAATACTTTAAACATCATTCGACACTTGTATTAAACAGTGTCGTTACTTTTATTCGTATGATATTATGGTGTGCATGATACTCTGGTATGTTTGGATATGTTATATTTTTTCTATGCATGGATATTCTGGTTGATATACTCCTATATTATTCCATTATCTATTATTCCTTTTTGTCGATGACAAAGGGGGAGAAAGTGCTAACAATTATTTGCAGGAATATATATATATATAAAGAATACAAACAAAATCTCAGGGGGAGATCACATATTCAGGGGGAGATTCAGAACTTCAGATATATGTTGTCATCAATCAAAAGGGGGAGAATGTTGAGTCACAGATTCTATGAAGTTTTTGATTTCTGACAAAGAAATAAAGGAGATCGACAAAACAAAGACATCATGGCTATAAAGAGGCACAAAAGAGCTACATATGGTACTCTAGATTATAGGTTGATTATTTGATATTGTAATAGTGATAAACTTGTTAAATCTATCCTCAAATAATCATGCACCTCAATATAATCGATATATATACGTTTGAATAGCATTGCACATTCATTGAGCAATTTGACAGGGACCGGTCGACCGGTATTAAATCAGGCGGTCGGCCGTTTCTGTGTAAAATGCACAATGAATGTGCACACATGCACATAACGACTATATATTTGAAATCCTGTCTACTGGCCATTTTTTGACCCGTCGACCGTTTTTAAACAGAGAGCAACCTTTTCCAAAAGACACTTCTTTCTCCAATGGTTGCATCTCTTACCTTTCATCAATGATCATATCTATTAATGGCTACTGTTCACAAAGAGTTACAACCATTTTTCTCTATATAAACTCATCTAAATCATTGATTCAAGATATATGAATATATATCTTTTTTTACTCTAATTTTTTATCTTACTTTCTAAATACTCCTGCATTCTAAAAGCTCTCAATTATTTTAATTGCTTATTGAATCATTGAAATTATTTCATATCTTTTCATTCAATAAGTAATATACTTCCCTTAATCTTCACAAAACATCATTCACATATTTTGAGGATAAGATTATAGGAAGTTTGTACTACAAGTGACAAAACTGTGTTAGCAAGAACACATACCGTCAACAAACAATTATATTCATCTTTGTTGAAGTCCTCGGTGTTGTAAGAGGCAAGTGTTGAAGTCCTCGGTGTTGTAAGAGGCAAGTGTTGAAGTCCTCAGTGTATTAGAGGCGTGAAATCCCGTTCGTTTGCTCGGGTGTTGTAAACATGTTCCTCCGGGTGAAGCGAGGTAGTTAATAGTGAAAATCCAGATAGAAGTCTGGGACTGGACGTAGGACGGTGCTCCGAACCAGTATAAAAATCTCTGGTGTGATTTTTCCTTTTTTATTTACTTTGCTACTATCATCTATTTCCGCATTTTTTATATTCCATATTACATGATCCGTGTGTACTATATTAGTACGTGCACTCGTACACATACTTTTCAGTTTACACCACTAAAAGTTATCAAAGTCCAATTTTGATCAAGTTTGAATGGTTAAAGAATTATTAGATTAAGGTTAATTTTTTGGTCAAAAAATAATGGAGAATAAGCTTGTTCAAAGTGTGATTTCGATTAGCAAAACCAATTATTGTGGCTTCAAATTATTCAAGTGAGTTGGCCTCACAACATTATCGGTATGAATAATGTAATGACCCGTAATTTCTCTCCTTTGATTTGCAAATATTTAATTAATTTTAAATATTCAAATAAATGGTTTTATAATGAAAACAAAACTCTTTTTAATAATAAATAATAATGGTGAAATATTTTTCAAAATTTATTTACAAAAATATATAGGTTGATGGAAAACAGAAAATGTGACCGGAAACCGTTTTCCGAATTTTTGACATTTCATCGTATAAAAGTTGTTTGAAATATTGTATACACATTTGTATATGTATATATTAAAATATATAAAATTTTATAAACATAGATTAGTAATTTAATTAGGGTCAAGTATAATTAATTAAGTTAAGAAAATGTTGATGTGACACTTCGGCAACTATAATAAAAAAATAAAAGAAAATGTTACATCGGGGGGACGTGAATTCACATATTGGCAACTTGAGTACAAGCATTAAATGGCATGATGTTATGATGTGAAAGGGTGAAGGCTATGGTGGCATTGATATGATGGAGGAGGAGAAGGACATGGTGATGTGGCATTCATGAAATGGAGGGTAAAGGACGAGGGGTAGTTTGGTAATTCAACATGTTAAAATAATATATAAACTAATATTCCTAATTATTATTTCACTTTCTCATTCTCTTTTCCATTTTCAAAACTTTACTAAGAAGGAAACAAAAATTCCATGGCTTCTCTATTTAGTTTTTTGGTTTTAAAGTTTTTAAGAAATCAAATTCTTACTTTAAAAACTTGGTATCAATTCACTTGTTTTCATCTCCACTTTCTTCATTTTTCCTCTTACATAATTCGGTCATAAATTTCTCCACACCCAAATAAAGATTTCTTTTTTTAAAACTATTTATATTTCCAGTGGCTACAACTTTGTAGTTTACCACTTTTTCTTATTTTGAGCTTTAGATGCACCAATAATTCATTTTTTTGCAAGAGTGTTTTTGAACCTAGATTTTGATGTCCAAAAATACCCCTCACTGTTTTGGCAATAACTTCCTCAAAATTCAACTTTTTTGAGTAATTTTTTCTTTTAAATAATATAAGAAATAATCATCTAAAACTTTTCTTTTTACCACTTTTCCAAAACTCGAAAGCCAAGGTTTCAAAAGTCAAATGCAAAATGACCCATTTTCAAGAAGAATTTGTGGTTTTCCAAGCTTCCAAAATTTCAAAGTGTATCAAGTTTTCAAAGGATTTCTGGTGAGTTCAACTCACATTTAATTTTATTATATCATATTAATGATGTTAAAATCATTTATTGATTGTTTGGATGTTAGTTAAAATTGTTTGATTGCTTTTTGGTTGAATTTCCGTTCGAAAAATGGATGACATATTAATTTGATTGTCATAAACTCGTATAATTATCTATTTATTATCCATAACCATTTTTTTGCAGGGAAATCTATAGAGAGACCCAAAGGGCATTTCTCGACCATAAATTATTTATTTACATCATTTGTTTCTAATATTTCCAGTTAATCAAAATAAAACCCTGATATTCCCTTTTATAGTTTAAATGTCGTTATAGCGATTTTTGCTATATCGTCATTTATTAAATTTCAACCCAAAATCCTGTCATATGAACTTGAGCTTGTATTTCCACTAAAAAAATATGAAAAATTTATTAATCATTTTGTTAAATGATAGTTTAAATAGATTAATCTTTTAAAGTAGTTAATTTGAGATTAATTAACCAATTTAATAAATGATGAATAAAATTGGTTTATCTTTAGATTGAATAATCATTTTTGTTAATGATGTTTTATACCACTTGGCAAGATATAGCTCTTGTTTTAGCCACATCAAGCTGACTTACGAGAGTGAGGGCTACGTAAATACCATATAGAATCATCACCAAACCATCCTACTTCATTCTAGAATCTCCACCACGTACATAGTTGTTAAAGTGGTTTTCGGTATTGGCAAAGAGTATGACAATATCCGATCCGGTCTCTTTAACCACCAAACATTTATTTCACACCGTGGTCATTTAATTTCAAATAGTTTGTACTTCATATCCAATATCATATTCATTTCGAAACCATATCAATTCAATATCATTATTCATTTTAAATAATATTCTTTTTCAGAATCGTAACACTTTCAAAATCATAACACTTTCGAAAACATAACACTTTTGAAATCATAATACTTTTGAAAATCATAACACTTATGAAACCATAACACTTTGAAATCATAACATTTTGAAATCTTAGCACTTCCATAATCATAACAGTTTCCACTTAAATAGCTTAGATGTTGGAAATAGTATATATATATATATTAAAATAGTTATAAACTAAAGTAGTTTATATATTAAAAATACTTTATATAATAAATATAGTTTCCTCCAATTTCATAAATCGATGTAAATCAACTAAAATTCCCAAAATTAAATTAAATTCAATCTCAGTTCATCAATTTCAATTCAATTCAACCTCTCAATTAACCCTTTTAATTTATATAGATTTCAAATATAGGTTTGAACCACAAATTAGATCATTTCAATTTTAATAGATTTCAAAGTTTAAATGTTCAAAAATTTACAATAGCTCAAATTGATACATTTTATTTACACCTCAAATTCAACTTTATTATTATCTAGTTTTGAAACATTCACTTAATCAATCCCATAATTATTTAAATAAAATCTCAATTTACAAATTTAAATAAACTAAATATCCCATTTCAATTTATTTAAATTTGAAAATATTCCTTTAATCGGCTTTAATCAAAAATCAGGTTATAAATCATATCTTTAAAATCTCCAATTCAATAAATTCAAATCAATGCTTATTTAAATTCAATTATTAACAAAATTTAAATTCCAAGTCAACATTAATTTATCTTCCCAACCTTTATTATTGAAGTTATAAAAGTTTATTTTTTTTCCTTTTTTTTGAAAATTGGTAAGATCTTTATTAAAGGCACTTTTCAGCCTACAGTTATGGTCCAATATCGACCCAAGAGTACATACCGATTAATCTATAATTGTAAGTACATTCAATCTCACTTATACCAAAAATAAAGCAAAACCGACACCTTGTTCTTCATCTTCCTCATGGCGGCCACCACCGAGCATAACTTGTACTTGGGTTTCCTCCCAATGGACAGTTCAGACCCTTTGTGTAACGACCCAGAATTTTTAACAATTTAATTTGAGAATATATAATCTATTTTAAATATTTGAATGATGGTTTGACGTGAATTTCAAATTATCAGAATGAATTTAGCGATTAAATTATAGATTTAATCTATTGAAAGTTGAATAAAAATTTAAATCTTCAATTTTAAGCCGATTAAAAATATTTCAAAGGCTTGTAAAATTCATATTGATAATATTGAAGATTTTAGAAGCTTCAGAATTGAATTTGAAAGAGATTTGTTCAGTTTTGAAAATATATCGTTTGAATCGATATTTAAAATAGCCGTCCGAGGCACAGTCTCGGAATTCGACGAAACCAGTTCCATTGGGTCCATAATATTGAATTATTCTCGGATTTCAAGTTTCGTATTTTTCGGAGCTGTTATGTGAGCACACGGTGAGTAAAGGCGTTGAAAATTGTATTGAAACAAATTTAATATAAATTTAAATTTATAAACAAACGACAGCATTCCTAAATCATCACGCCTGAAATCGTGAAGAAAACGTGCAAACACGTTCTCCTTCCTTTCAGCCTCAACTCACGATCTTCTGTCTCCTCCCCATTCCTTTTTAAAAATCACGCAACTTCATTTCTACTCCTCAGTTCCAAATCAAAGAAAATAATTGCCGCAGCCGAGAAAAATTAAAATAGCCGAACATAAATTCTCAAATCCCTCTCCTCTTTTATCTATTTCGATTCGAACGAAAAAAAAATGAAATGAAGTCGCTCCTCACTCGAAATCAAAATCGCGGCAATTGGAAGCTCGCGAGTAGGCAGTGGGAACAGGGATTGGCGCCTAGGGTTTCGCGCGAGTTTGAGGCCGCGACTAAGGTTGTGGTCGCGTGGATTTTTGGTGAGGTCGTGGTAGCAGTGGGGGCAGGTCGAGGTGAAGAGGGGTGTCGCGATTCGTGGGGTCGCGAGCAGATGGGGGTGATGGGAATTCGCGAGGTGTTTGCGTGTGGGTGGCGCTCGCTGGAAGGTGAAGGTACTCAGGGATCTGGCGGCGTCGATTCACGAGTTTCATCGGGTGGAGGCGACGCAAGGAGGAACTCGATCTGGTAGTTGCGAGCTGGGTTCGTCGATTTCTAGTGGGGTAAATGCTGTTTTAAAACTGAGATTAATATATTGTATAAATATATTTATATATATACACAGTGAAAATTTTTATGAATGCAGTTTTCAAATTTTACTGAAAAAGAATTTAAATGCAGTTAATATATATAAAGTTATAAAAGGAGATTAGTTCAAATATAGATATATAAAAAATATTAGGTAGGCAGCAATTTTAAAATATTTTGAATCGTAAAGTTATATAAAAAAAATTAGGTTTTGGAAATTTTAGAAGACTTGGAAATAGAATTTTTAAAGAGATTTTGAAATCCATATTAACTATTTTTTTGGATATGTGTTTTCAAAATGAAGAAGAAGAAAAAAGGTATCTTTGTGATTTATTTGACTTATAAAACTTATCTAATAAATTATTTAAAAGAATTGATTTAAAATGAAATCACCGATGAATCGAAATTATCAAATGAAAATTTATTATTCGATCTGTTCGAATATTAATAAATTGTGTAAATATTTATACAAGGTATAAATCAAGGAAATCGAGTCAAGATGGGAAAAGGATTGCAAAATAAAAGCTAAGGTGAGAACTTCTCACTCAGAAAAATTTATAAGTTGGATTAGCAGTTATTTATTGATTGTTGTTGGTTGTGATATTAGATATAGTAGGATATATCTATATATATAGCAATATATATATATTGGCATATGTATATATTGCAGTTGATTGATTTCCCGCATTGTATAGCGGATGAGACCCTATTGCGCCGTTAGTAAGCGGATAATATTTTATAAAATCCCATATACCGCGATATTCCACCTCGAAGTGGAATGGGTATTGTGCTAATGTCTGTGGATGCAGGGAAACAGGTTGGAGGGATCCAACTGGATTCCTCACAAATATTTATTTGATTCAGATATTGTGATATTTGATTGTTTATCATATCGATATATGATATTTGAAAGTCGTGATTGACTATTTGATGTGTTGCATCATCGGATCCAAATTTTGAAGTTTAAAAATAACGATTTTGATTTTTAAGGAATTTCTAAAGTGATTTTTGAAAGTATACGTTTATAAAATATTTTTTTAGAATTAATTCATCTTAAATAAATAAACGTTATAATTTTAATATTATAAAAATTATGATTTTTGAGAAATACAGTTAAAAGTTGATTTTTGAAAATATGGGATTAATAATTTTATAAAATAGTTAAAATTAGGATTTCTGAATTTATTATAAAAAGTTTAAAAATAGGATTTATGGAATTTGACTATTCTATAAATCAAAACGAGGAAATTATAAAGGAGTTGAAAGACGTTTTAAAAGAATAATATAATGGATCCATATAAAAGATTTATAAGTTGATATTTATAAATTAAAAATATTGGAATTATAAAACGAGCTTTTATAAGTGTTAGAATGAATTGTGAAGGAATTTCATAAATGAATGAAATCTATAGGATTATAACGGTGAAGTTATAAATGGAATTTTATAAACAGTAGGTTTATAAAATTTGCAAAATTATTTAAAAGAATAGAGTTTGGATAAATAAATGAATCATATAAGTTATAAGATTTATAATTATGAAGTTTAAAGGAACGATTTTGTAAAAAAATAAATTATAAGCATTTAACTTATAATATGGACTTTCGGTATATAATTAAGTTATAAATCGAATACGTTAATAAAGGAAATTTGTGAAAGGAAGTTGTTATAAAATAAATAGAAATGGAATTTATAAACATTGTTTTATAAATCCGCAAACTACTTATTTTGATAAGTAAATTGTTGTAATTTATTAATGGAGTTATATTCATATTTTAGACAGTGAATAATCCTTTAAAATAAAATGAATAGAAATGATGAAATTGGTTAACAAGTATATTCACGTTTTTGAATAGTGAATAATATGTTAAAGAAATGTTTTGGATGTGATGTTTTAAATAGAATTAAAACGATCTAAAGATGTTTTAAAATGTATTAACTATCGAAACCATAGATTTCAACATTCATTGTTGAAATAGACGTTTTCGAGAAATAGAAGGAAATGGTAGATTATAACACTGTTGTTATAATAGATGATTTCCGAAAGGAAATGTTTTGTATAGTATTGGGATTTATATATCTATTTTAATTTCGAATCCCTATACTAGTGATTTTGGGTTGTCGTAACGATGTTTTACGCAACATTCGTTTTGGCCCAAATAAATATGTTTAAGAGAATGATTTCCTTAAAGAATGAAATATATACTTAATTTCGATTTAAGTATATTGAATATTTTCCAAGTATAGAAAATAAAAAGAGTTGTGAATTACTTATTTTTAATAAGTATGGAAATGTTTTTCCAGTATTAAGTGAATATTTGGAATTTATCTTTTTGAAGATAAATTGAAAATGAATATTAGAAATCGAATGGGAATCGTATATTCATAAATATTTTGGAAATATAAATTCAATATGGAATTTATAAATGAAATTGGGAAAATGGGTTTAAAAATAAATATTGATTTATTTTTGAAGAATGGAAAATATATATCTTGTAAAGATATTTTTGGAAAATAAATAATTTGGAAAATTATTTGGAATCTGGTGATGTTGTGCATATCTATTGATAGTTCAATAACCGACTATCAATATTTACCTTTAAATAGGTATTTGTTGTGATTTGCTTGAAATTGAATGCCACACTTATTTATTTTTTAAAATAAGCGCTCACTATTCGGGTTAACCGGGAAAGGACCTTGGGGTCGTATAACCCATTCCGAATATGTGATACGTCGTTATGAATTGCATTTGAAGATCGGTGTTGAAGACCGGATATTTTCGAAAACGAAAGGGTTTCTTGTTGATTGTCTCTACACTGGCTGATCCCCGGTATAGAGATCTCCATATGTGATGGGAAATTCGGACGTGATTAGAGATTATCTGGATTGCAAGGACTTCTTTGTAAGTGCCTTCGATTCTGTTCGAGCCCGTAACAGACTTGTATGGATAGTTTGTCTGACATTACAAGTTGAGATATAAAACTGATTTCTTTCAAATATATTTCTGTTGGTGGCGGAGAATTTATTCTCTTAGCTTAACACCCTTCTCTGAGACGTACGAGCTCAGAGGTTATATAGTTGAAGGTTATTAGCAATATATTCCCAATTTGGTAATGTGACATACTGAGTGTTGCTGTGAAATGATCATTGTGTTGATTATTTGTGATAGGATCATTTGTTTGATCGTCTATCTTTGTGATCATTTCTATGATCATTTGTTGACCCAAAGCATGACTTTGTATAAAGCGTGTTTTTGTGGACGAGACTTCGTCGAGCCTCACACCCCGGAATGGTCAAAACAGGAAAGATGCGGCAAGGTTATGAGGGGTAGCTCCCTTTAGGGTATGTGCATTTCCTTCTGGAAAAGGGTGGTATCATGGTATGGAGCCCAGATACTTACTCATGTTGAAACACTTTGTTATGATTGTGTGATGATGGTGACGAGCGCTCGGTTAAAGGTCCCAAAGGACCGGGGGATGGCATACTCGTGTCAGTTGTTACCTAGTTTGAAAGGTAACCCGGCCTTGTGTTGGCAGAGATCCGGTTAGGTTCTCGGGACGTCCTTCCAGAGGCGTTTCCATGTGGCAATGGGAAGTTCCTTGGCCTGACCATCCGTTGGAAATCCAAAGAAACAATACGAGACTTGTATGGTTTTAGTTGTAGAACCTGCCATTTAATATGGTAGCTATAGTAAGCATACTATAATGGTACCTATGCTGGCTAAGATTTATATTCTACTTTCGAAATGTTTCCTACACTATGCACTAGTAATATTATCAAATGTTTCTTTTTAATACGTATCAAGCATCTTTGACTAACATAAGAAGAAATCTCCTCCAAGTCTGCGTTTGCATTGTGTGTGTGGCAGGAGGTCTTATGGTAGTCTCATTCTTAAAAGCATTGCGAATTGAATTTAAAAATATTCCTCTATTTTGATTTTAAAGATAAATAAACTGTTTTGAGTTCCCACACCAGTCACATGACTGACTCGGAGTTTATTGTTTTCCTTCCTAAACTCTGGGTGCCCACCAATTTCCACACGGGCAGTTAAGTGTTAGGTTTATCAGGATATTCTGGAATTCTAGAGTTGATGGAGGCAAGCTGGATGGCGTAGCATATTACTAAGTATAGTATTTCTTTTTCCGCTGTTTGTTGTTGTACACTCTGATGATATAATGAAATGTAATGTAATGTAATAACTGATATAGTTCTTTGTTTAAAGATTATTTATTTATTTATTATATGTTGTTCCGCTGCGAATTGTGAGATTCTGATATTGTTCTATTATTTCTTTCCGTTCTATTTTCTATCTTTTCTCTCTTCTTCTACCTCTTCCTTCCTCTTCCTTTTTCTTAGAACCCTCAGTGTTCGGTTTTCCAGCATCCGACTAATCGGCATTCGATACAGTGGACGTATTGATGTCGAATTTCGGGAGTCGAAAAATCGGGTCCTGACAATGTGGTATCAGAGCATATGGTTAAGCGACAACCATGGTTCTGTTGGGTGTTACTCATTAGAGATAGAGTCAGAAGTACTCTAGAATGAGTTTGAGTGTAATAATAGATATGAGCGCGTATTTGTTAGTGAATATAAAAAAAAATTGAATCAGGTAAATAAGATAATTTTGCCCAAAACTATTTTTGATAGAAAAGAAATGATTTTCTATGAATTAATATAGTATATGGTTGCATGGTTGTTAGGAAGTAATAATATTAAATTATTATCATTATTATATGGAATTAAATAAGAAATAAAATGGATTGAATTCAAGTAAACTAACTTGATAAATTATTTATTCTTGGACTAATGAATTGGAATTTGAATTGGTTAAATTAAAGTTTAGTCCTGAGCTAAATTGGAAGATAAATTTGAATTTGTATATAAATTCAAGTAAGTAAAAGAAATAAATTGAAATTCCCTTTGTTAGTAATTAAGTAAATTCGAGATGAATTGAATATGAAAATTGAATGAAAATGAATAAGTGAATGTACTAATTGAAAAGAATTAGTGAATAAAACTAATTTAAAGTAGTAATATGAATTAGTAAATGAAAGTTAATCGTTAGAATTCAATATTTAGAATTGTGAATTGAATTCGAATGAAATTTAAATTGTGAATTGAATTCAAATAGAATTGAAATTGTGAAATGAGGTTGAATTGTAAATTGAATGAAATGAATGTGTAACTTCAATAGTGAAGTAAAAATGTATAAGAAGCATATATTGGAAATTTTGTAATGGAATTAGCAAAATGATTTGAATGTTGGAATTGGATATTATGGATAGCAAGATATACAGGTGTATAAAGGAATTGGGATTCTGGTTTTGAAGATAATTTAAATGGCTCGACAAAAAGGTACGTATTTCAATTTCAGTATGAAATTTGATGATTTTCTTCTCCAACCACTTGGCTTTCTCTTTTCTTTTTGATTCTGAGGGGCCGTGGTGCCATTTTGTAGTCGTACCGAGCTAGCCGCGCAAAGGAGACGTTGGCGAAATTTTTCGAAAATTTAGGGTGTTAGAAAAATTTTGAGAAATTTTGAAAGTTAAAAATTTAAATTTGAATTGTTAAGAGAACAATATTGTTTGAAATTTATAATTGAAGTTGGAAAGCTAGTAGAAATGATAATGAATCCCTAATAAAAAGATTTGTTTTAGTAAGTTGATAAAATTATTTGAATTGTGAAAAATAGTAGACGGGATAAGGGCATTCTTCTTAACTTGTAATTTCAGGACGAAATTCTTTTAAGGGGGGAAGATTGTAACGACCCAGAATTTTTAACAATTTAATTTGAGAATATTTAATCTATTTTAAATATTTGAATGATGGTTTGACGTGAATTTCAAATTATCAGAATGAATTTAGCGATTAAATTATAGATTTAATCTATTGAAAGTTGAATAAAAATTTAAATCTTCAATTTTAAGCCGATTAAAAATATTTCAAAGGCTTGTAAAATTCATATTGATAATATTGAAGATTTTAGAAGCTTCAGAATTGAATTTGAAAGAGATTTGTTCAGTTTTGAAAATATATCGTTTGAATCGATATTTAAAATAGCCGTCCGAGGCACAGTCTCGGAATTCGACGAAACCAGTTCCATTGGGTCCATAATATTGAATTATTCTCGGATTTCAAGTTTCGTATTTTTCGGAGCTGTTATGTGAGCACACGGTGAGTAAACGCGTTGAAAATTGTGTTGAAACAAATTTAATATAAATTTTAATTTATAAACAAACGACAGCATTCCTAAATCATGCCTAAAATCACGCCTGAAATCATGAAGAAAACGTGCAAACACGTTCTCCTTCCTTTCAGCCTCAACTCACGATCTTCTGTCTCCTCCCCATTCCTTTTTAAAAATCACGCAACTTCATTTCTACTCCTCAGTTCCAAATCAAAGAAAATAATGGCCGCAGCCGAGAAAAATTAAAATAGCCGAACATAAATTCTCAAATCCCTCTCCTCTTTTATCTATTTCGATTCGAACGAAAAAAAAAATGAAGTCGCTCCTCACTCGGAATCAAAATCGCGGCAATTGGAAGCTCGCGAGTAGGCAGTGGGAACAGGGATTGGCGCCTAGGGTTTCGCGCGAGTTTGAGGCCGCGACTAAGGTTGTGGTCGCGTGGATTTTTGGTGAGGTCGTGGTAGCAGTGGGGGCAGGTCGAGGTGAAGAGGGGTGTCGCGATTCGTGGGGTCGCGAGTAGATGGTGGTGATGGGAATTCGCGAGGTGTTTGCGTGTGGGTGGCGCTCGCTGGAAGGTGAAGGTACTCAGGGATCTGGCGGCGTCGATTCAGGAGTTTCATCGGGTGGAGGCGACACAAGGAGGAACTCGATCTGGTAGTTGCGAGCTGGGTTCGTCGATTTCTAGTAGGGTAAATGCTGTTTTAAAACTGAGATTAATATATTGTATAAATATATTTATACATATACACAGTGAAAATTTTTATGAATGCAGTTTTCAAATTTTACTGAAAAAGAATTTAAATGCAGTTAATATATATAAAGTTATAAAAGGAGATTAGTTCAAATATAGATATAAAAAAAATTAGGTAGGCAGCAATTTTAAAATATTTTGAATTGTAAAGTTATATAAAAAAATTAGGTTTTGGAAATTTTAGAAGACTTGGAAATAGAATTTTTATAGAGATTTTGAAATCCATATTAACTATTTTTTTGGATATGTGTTTTCAAAATGAAAAAAATAAAATAGGTATATTTGTGATTTATTTGACTTATAAAACTTATCTAATAAATTATTTAAAAGAATTGATTTAAAATGAAATCACCGATGAATCGAAATTATCAAATGAAAATTTATAATTCGATCTGTTCGAATATTAATAAATTGTGTAAATATTTATACAAGGTATAAATCAAGGAAATCAAGTCAAGATGGGAAAAGGATTGCAAAATAAAAGCTAAGGTGAGAACTTCTCACTCAGAAAATTTATAAGTTGGATTAGCAGTTATTTATTGATTGTTGTTGGTTGTGATATTAGATATAGTAGGATATATCTATATATATCGCAATATATATATTGGCATATGTATATATTGTAGTTGATTGATTTCCCGCGTTGTATAGCGGATGAGACCCTATTGCGCCGTTAGTAAGCGGATAATATTTTATAAAATCCCATATACCGCGATATTCCACCTCGAAGTGGAATGGGTATTGTGCTAATGTCTGTGGATGCAGGGAAACAGGTTGGAGGGATCCAACTGGATTCCTCACAAATATTTATTTGATTCAGATATTGTAATATTTGATTGTTTATCATATCGATATATGATATTTGAAAGTCGTGATTGACTATTTGATGTGTTGCATCATCAGATCCAAATTTTGAAGTTTAAAAATAACGATTTTGATTTTTAAGGAATTTCTAAAGTGATTTTTGAAAGTATACGTTTATAAAATATTTTTTTAGAATTAATTCATCTTAAATAAATAAACATTATAATTTCAATATTATAAAAATTATGATTTTTGAGAAATACAGTTCAAAGTTGATTTTTGAAAATATTGGATTAATAATTTTATAAAATAGTTAAAATTAGGATTTCTGAATTTATTATAAAAAGTTTAAAAATAGGATTTATGGAATTTGACTATTCTATAAATCAAAATGAGGAAATTATAAAGGAGTAGAAAGACGTTTTAAAAGAATAATATATTTGATCCATATAAAAGATTTATAAATTGATATTTATAAATTAAAAATATTGGAATTATAAAACGAGCTTTTATAAGTGTTAGAATGAATTGTGAAGGAATTTCATAAATGAATGAAATCTATAGGATTATAACGGTGAAGTTATAAATGGAATTTTATAAACAGTAGGTTTATAAAATTTGTAAAGTTATTTAAAAGAATAGATTTTGGATAAATAAATGAATCTTATAAGTTATAAGATTTATAATTATGAAGTTTAAAGGAACGATTTTGTAAACAAATAAATTTTAAGCATTTAACTTATAATATGGACTTTCGGTATATAATTAAGTTATAAATCGAATATGTTAATAAAGGAAATTTGTGAAAGGAAGTTGTTATAAAATAAATAGAAATGGAATTTATAAACATTGTTTTATAAATCCGCAAACTACTTATTTTGATAAGTAAATTGTTGTAATTTATTAATGGAGTTATATTCATATTTTAGACAGTGAATAATCCTTTAAAATAAAATGAATAGAAATGATGAAATTGGTTAACAAGTATATTCACGTTTTTGAATAGTGAATAATATGTTAAAGAAATGTTTTGGATGTGATGTTTTAAATAGAATTAAAACGATCTAAAGATGTTTTAAAATGTATTAACTAACAAAACTATAGATTTCAACATTCATTGTTGAAATAGACGTTTTCGAGAAATAGAAGGAAATGGTAGATTATAACACTGTTGTTATAATAGATGATTTCCGAAAGGAAATGTTTTGTATAGTATTGGGATTTATATATCTATTTTAATTTTGAATCCCTATACTAGTGATTTTGGGTTGTTGTAACGATGTTTTACACAACATTCGTTTTGGCCCAAATAAATATGTTTAAGAGAATGATTTCCTTAAAGAATGAAATATATACTTAATTTCGATTTAAGTATATTGAATATTTTCCAAGTATAGAAAATAAAAAGAGTTGTGAATTACTTATTTTTAATAAGTACAGAAATGTTTTTCCAGTATTAAGTGAATATTTGTAATTTATCTTTTTGAAGATAAATTGAAAATGAATATTAGAAATCGAATGGGAATCGTATATTCATAAATATTTTGGAAACATAAATTCAATATGGAATTTATAAATGAAACTGGGAAAATGGGTTTAAAAATAAATATTGATTTATTTTTGAAGAATGGAAAATATATATCTTGTAAAGATATTTTTGGAAAATAAATAATTTGGAAAATTATTTGGAATCTGGTGATGTTGTGCATATCTATTGATAGCTCAATAACCGATTATCAATATTTACCTTTAAATAGGTATTTGTTGTGATTTGCTTGAAATTGAATGCCACACTTTTTTTTAAAAAATAGGTGCTCACTATTCGGGTTAACCGGGAAAGGACCTTGGGGTCGTATAACCCATTCCGAATATGTGATACGTCGTTATGAATTGCATTTGAAGATCGGTGTTGAAGACCGGATATTTTCGAAAACGAAAGGGTTTCTTGTTGATTGTCTCTGCACTGGCTGATCCCCGGTATAGAGATCTCCATATGTGATGGGAAATTCGGACGTGATTAGAGATTATCCGGATTGCAAGGACTTCTTTGTAAGTGCCTTCGGTTCTGTTCGAGCCCGGAACAGACTTGTATGGATAATATGTTTGACATTACAAGTTGAGATATAAAGCTGATTTCTTTCAAATATATTTCTGTTGGTGGCGGAGAATTTATTCTCTTAGCTTAACACTCTTCTCTGAGACGTACGAGCTCAGAGGTTATATAGTTGAAGGTTATTAGCAATATATTCCCAATTTGGTAGTGTGACATACTGAGTGTTGCTGTGAAATGATCATTGTGTTGATTATTTGTGATAGGATCATTTGTTTGATCGTCTATCTTTGTGATCATTTCTATGATCATTTGTTGACCCAAAGCATGACTTTGTATAAAGCATGTTTTTGTGGACGAGACTTCGTCGAGCCTCACACCCCGGAATGGTCAAAACAGGAAAGATGCGGCAAGGTTATGAGGGGTAGCTCCCTTTAGGGTATGTGCATTTCCTTCTGGAAAAGGGTGGTATCATGGTATGGAGCCCAGATACTTACTCATGTTGAAACACTTTGTTATGATTGTGTGATGATGGTGACGAGCGCTCGGTTAAAGGTCCCAAAGGACCGGGGGATGGCATACTCGTGTCAGTTGTTACCTAGTTTGAAAGGTAACCCGGCCTTGTGTTGGCAGAGATCCGGTTAGGTTCTCGGGATGTCCTTCCAGAGGCGTTTCCATGTGGCAATGGGAAGTTCCTTGGCCTGACCATTCGTTGGAAATCCAAAGAAACAATACGAGACTTGTACGGTTTTAGTTGTAGAACCTGCCATTTAATATGGTAGCTATACTAAGCATACTATAATGGTACCTATGCTGGCTAAGATTTATATTCTACTTTCGAAATGTTTCCTACACTATGCACTAGTAATAATATCAAATGTTTCTTTTTAATACGTATCAAGCATCTTTGACTAACATAAGAAGAAATCTCCTCCAAGTCTGCGTTTGCATTGTGTGTGTGGCAGGAGGTCTTATGGTAGTCTCATTCTTAAAAGCATTGCGAATTGAATTTAAAAATATTCCTCTATTTTGATTTTAAAGATAAATAAACTGTTTTGAGTTCCCACACCAGTCACATGACTGACTCGGAATTTATTGTTTTCCTTCCTAAACTCTGGGTGCCCACCAATTTCCACACGGGCAGTTAAGAGTTAGGTTTATCAGGATATTCTGGAATTCAGGAGTTGATGGAGGCAAGCTGGATGGCGTAGCATATTACTAAGCATAGTATTTCTTTTTCCGTTGTTTGTTGTTGTACACTCTGATGATATGATGAAATGTAATGTAATGTAATAACTGATATAGTTCTTTGTTTAAAGATTATTTATTTATTTATTATATGTTGTTCCGCTGCGAATTGTGAGATTCTGATATTGTTCTATTATTTCTTTCCGTTCTATTTTCTATCTTTTCTCTCTTCTTCTACCTCTTCCTTCCTCTTCCTTTTTCTTAAAACCCTCAATGTTCGATTTTCCGGCATCCGACTAATCGGCATTCGATACAGTGGACGTATTGATGTCGAATTTCGGGAGTCGAAGAATCGGGTCCTGACACTTTGCTCCATTACGAGCTTCGATTGGTCCCTTAAAGGTGAGATCTTGAATTCGATTTAGTACCAATTTCAATTCGTTAACAGCTATCTTACTGACATCTAGGATTGTTCTTTGTTTGTGTTGAAAAATTCTTCGGTTTCTCTCCTTCCATACGCTCCATACCGCCACAGTGACGGCAATGCTGCTTAGCTTGGGTTCCATGTCTACGCTGTTCCATTTGTGAGTCAGGAGGTTAATTTCTTCAACTAGAGTTTTATTCCGTGTTGTTACATTAATTGTTGTTTTACAAGCTTTCAAAATATCATCTGAGTATTTGCATGTAAAAAACAAGTGTTCGTGTGTTTCTTCATCTCTTTCGCATAAAACACATTTTATTTCCTCTATAATCCCCCATTTTGAAAGTCGATCTCTTGTGGGTAATCTTTTGAGCATTGCTTTGTACGTAGTAAAGTCCATTTTCGAACAATTAGCTCGATTCCAAATGATTTTGCTCCAATCCACTTTATTATCTCTATGTCGAACTTCATTCCAAGCTGATTTGGTGTTGAAATCATTTCCAGTGTGCTTCCAAACCCAGATGTCATATTTTCGTCCACTAAAGATCGGCATGAATTGAATTTTTTCCTTAATCCCTTGATTCACTTGTAATATAGAACAATTCCATTCATTATTATTGATTGCATCTGCAACTGTCTTATCTGGGCATCCATAATCTGAATATGTGTTTAGACCTAGGATGTCAATCAAGGATTTTCCACAAATCCAGGGGTCTTTCCATAGATTAGTGTCTCTTCCTGTGGCAATCTCCTTTGTGCAGCACGAGGCTATTGTTTGACGAGCTTTCAAAATTTCTTTCCATACTGAGGATGCATTGTTGTCAATTTGCATACTCCATAAATTACCTCTAATGTATCTCTTCCTCATCCAATTTCCCCACAAACCCTCTCCTTTGATAATTCGCCATGCTTATTTCAAGGTGTAAACCAGTCTCATTTCTTTCAATCTTCTGATTCCTACTCCCCCTTCTTCTTTAGGTCTACATAGATCCTCATATTTGATCTTATGTAGTCCTCCTTTCCATATGAAGTATGCACAGACTTTTTCTATTTTCTATATTGATGCGTCAGGTAATTGAAAGGTTTGTAGCCAGAAGTTAACCTTGGAATGGATAACTGTGTGTACCAGTTCTATTCTACCTGCTATTGATAGGAGTCTAGAGCTCCATCCCTGTAGTCTATCTCTTATTGAAGTGATTAGCACTGCACATTCTCTGTCCGTTATCTTACTGGATGATAGAGGAATACCTAGGTATTTTATAGGAAGAGTACCTTCTTTCACATTCAAGCACTCCAAGAATTCATATTTGCTTTTGCATGTTTTATTGAAATAACATTTAGTTTTTTGCTCATTCAGTTTAAGTCCTGAAAAACTCTCTGGTTTGCAGAAGATATCTTTAATTGTTCTAGCAGATGTTTGGCTGGATTTTATACAAATGGGTAAATCATCTGCATAGAGTAGGTGGGTCACAATTGGTTGGAAATTATAGATAGGCTGAATGGATTTATTATATGTGCCCAGTTCCATCTGAAGTGTGAAAAATTCCATGGTTACAGCAAACAAATAAGGGGAGAGGGGATCACCCTGCCTGATACCTCTGTTGGACCTTATAAATCCTTTAGGTATGCCATTTATCAAGATAGAGAAGGTTGGTGTAGTGATGCACTCATTAACTATGTTTGTGAATTTAGGAGGAAACCCCATAGCTTGTAGCATATGTATGATGAATTTTCTGTTTATTTTATCATATGCTTTATGAAGATCCACCTTTAGACAGAATTTGCCTGCACCTGGAATGTTGTAGTTTCTTATCAATTCATGTGCCATCAGTGAGTTTTCAGAAATACTTCTGCCTTTGATGAACGCACTTTGACATTCTGATATCAGATCAGGTAATATGAGCTTCATTCTGTTGCATAGAATCTTACTTAGAATTTTGTAAACTACGTTACAGCAAGCAATAGGTCGGTAGTCTTCAATTTTAGTTGGATTATCCTTCTTAGGAATTAGGCAAATAAATGTGTGGTTAATTTCTTTTACAAATTTGCAACTTTGGAAAATATCCTGCATAGATAATGTGATGTCTTCTTTCAGATCTTCCCAATGCACCAAGAAGAATTTGGATCCCAGTCCATCTGGCCCTGGACTGGAGTCAGCATGTATGTACTGCAAAGCAACCCAAACTTCTTTCATGGAGATGTTACTGGTCAGGAGCCTTCTCCCCTTGGCATTTATCTTCCTTCTACAATGAATCTCTGGTAAGTCATTATTAACTTCCCCATTGTACATGTCATAGTAGAATTTTATTGCTTCTTCTTCTATACTTTTGGATATGTTTCCATTCTGATCCATCAATTGCATGTTATTGTTGATATTATGTCTGACAGCCATTTTTGTATAGAAAAACTTGGTACATTCATCACCTTCAGTCAGCCATTTTTCTTTAGCTTTCTGTTTGAGTTCAATTGATTTTGTTTCAGTGTCTCTTTTAGCTTGCTTTGCATGTAGTAGTATTGTCTCCATGTTTCATCTGTAGATACTCCATTATCTACAATTGCTAGGAGTTCTTCACATTGCTTTTGTAAATTGCCAACCTGATCACCTTCTTTTATCCTTTTCTTGTTCCACTCTTTAAGATTTGACTTAGCTTTTTTGAGAGTCTGAACAAGTTTATAGCATTGTGTTCCCTCCTCCCGAGTTATATTTTTTAATTGAATTGCTTCTGTGTAACCTTCTATTTCATGCCAATGATTACAGTATCTAAAAGGCTTACCTTTTACAGATTGATTCTTTTCAACAAGGTTTATTAGAATGGGACAGTGATCACTCGTTGAAGGGGGAAGGACATTAATAGTTATATTAGATAATTTATTTATGCATGCTACATTCACTAGGGCTCTGTCTAGTTTGCAAGATATTTTCTTACACTCACCACTTCTCCATGTGTATTTTAGGCCGCAATGGGCAGGCTCAAGCAATCCAGCTCCAAGTATGCAGTTATTAAATTCTTCCAATTGGGAGACTCTAATAGTAAGTCCTCCCTTCTTTTCCTCTGCTTTGAGAATGGAATTAAAATCACCCATGACTATCCAAGGTTCATTTATCAATTTGTTGTTCTCTGTGATTACTTTCCATAGCTGTGTATGTTGAGATGCTAAATTGCTTTCATAAACACAACTCAAGATAAATTTAAGTCCTCCTAGATTATTAACTTGTACAGTAAATTGTTGTTCATCTTTGTTTATCAATTTGACATCCCATACTTTTTTATTCCAGAGAAGTAGAATTCTACATTTGTCTCCCTCATCAATGTTGTGTTTGTAATCCCATTCCAGACCCAAAGAGTCCATAAAAAATAATAAGCTTTCAGTAGTGAATTTATTTTCCAGAATGCTTAAGATGGTAGGAGAATGCTTTCTCCTAAGGTTTAAGAGGTCTAAACGTCTAGTGTCATTGTTTAGACCTCTCACGTTCCAGCTGATTATGGACATTTTGGAGTAGGAGGTCTACTCTTCAGTTTCATAGGAGAAACCTCGCGTATTGAAATCGCCTTCTCAATTGGTTCTTTTCGTCTGAACTGTTTTTCATATTTCGTATTAGTTTTAGTGTACTTGTTTTTATTTTCTCCTTCAGATTCAGTACCTGAGTCTATTTTGTCTAGTTCCATATTACTAATATCTTCCTCTTCTTCTGATATTACAGATGAACTCATCTCTGTGGCCTCATTCAAGTTATGCAGCGCTGTCGTATCCTCTTCCTTTTCATCCGATGGGTGGCCTACCTCCAGTGATGTATCCACAATCGCATTATTATTATTATCCCCCTGGTCTGTAACTTGTGTATGTATTTCTACTGTTGCATCTTGTGTCGGTTTTTGTTGTATGTTTTGATCTGTAGTTATTTTTTGTCTCCATACTTGCTTTATGGGGGGTGACACAGTTTCACACTGTTCTAACGAATGACCAAAACACTTGCAGTTACTACATATTGGTGGAATGTGTTCATATTCAATTTCCTGAATGTATATATTGCCAGTTCTATCCTTAGCTCTCACCTGTTTTTTAATCTTGTCACTTACTTTAATTTCAACAAGTACTCTAGCATATTTCAATCTTCTGACATGTCTTATATTATCATCCATGTCCAGGGGTTTACCAATTAGACTAGCTATTTTACTAATTCCTCGTGCATTCCACAGAGATAGGTCCAGGTTTTTCAGTCTTACCTAAACAGGGTATGATTCCAACATATCTCTTTCAAGTCTTAAATTTGGTTCCCAACATTTTGTAAAAATAAGTTTACTGTCAATAAACCAGGGCCCCCCTCCAGAACTTTATTGCAATCTGATTCACAGCTGAATTTGACAAGATAGAAACCATTTTCACGTGGGAATATATCCCATTTTCCACTAGGTTTCCATTCTCTTTTTATAAATGCATTTAGGTGAATATAATAAGGTTTCTTACCTGCCACATACATGTATAGTGATGTGCCCCACAAGTTTTTTGCATTGTCAAACACTTCTTCATCCAGATCATCATACTCTCCTTCGTCATCTAGCAAGGATTCAAATTTGCTTATTCCCCCATCAATATAAGTGTTCCCAGATATAGCATCTGCCCACGATTTGACACCACTCCTTATGGTAGGACCCGCCTTAGGTATATTTGTTGAGATCTTGTTGTGATTTGGTTTTGTCTGCACGTAATCTCTTTATGTGGTTCCCGCATATAGTGGAACCCTAGGGATCTGCATCAGATCTGTAACGTCCCGCCTTTTTGCACGCTATAAATCGACACACGTGCCAACTCAAACCATACGGAAGGGCGGATTGTTATGGGGTAAATAAGAAAAATAGAGAAGAGAAACAAAGAAAACAGAATTTCACAGCGGAAGGATAAAATATAATAATCAATATGCAGTTCATAAAACTGTTTACAAAACATTTGCTTCTTCTTTATACAATAAATATCAGAGTTCACATACCAAAATATCAATGCAGCGGAATTAAATGTTGTAGTGGAATAATATACTAGATAATAGTAATACAAATCTTCGTCTTCGTCCTCTAGAGCTAAATCTTCAAATCCTGAAACGCTCGGACTGACCCGAGCGAATTGAAAAGACAAAACACTCGAGTCAGAACTAAAAGATCTTACGTAAGTTAAATCAACAGAAATAAATATGAGTGCAGTAACTCAAGAGATGCTCGGGATTTACATCTCCTAAGGATCCGTTAAACTATTTACTGTGTAGTATATTGCGCTATTATAATAGTGTCTAATTGTAAAATAAACTTACTTTTTTCTTAGCATTAAGGGGTTACCCATATAGCCCTTAACAAGTAATAGTCCCAGTAGTCCATCCAATATCATAGTCCCTCCTGATCGGGAAGCCACCAGAGGATACCCTTTATCATAGTCCCAGTACATTCTTCGATTACACTTAAATCCCTATAAATGTAATATTTAGATTTTAAATTTTCATTTATTTCGATTAAACCTATTATCATATATTACTTTAATATACTGACAAGCTTACTTTTGCACCCTTTCATTTACCCAACTACCATTTTATAAATAAACTTAACAACAGATTCATACTCTATTACATAAATGCATACCCTTTTATCTAAATTAAAATCTTCGTAACTTCAAACATTTAATCCATTTAATTCCAATTACTCCTTTCATTAAATTTTGGATTCAAATCAATTTATAAAGCTTTACCTCCATTCTTTATATACACTAACCATCATTTAATGAAGAATTTATTTACGTTATTCCCCATTTATTACCTTAATTTATTTATCGTAACATTAAATTTATTTTTATTGCAATGATTTCCAAATCAATTGAACGAATTAAATATGAATGTATCACTCATAATAACTGGTGGTCACAACTCGTGATCACCTTTAATAAGTTTATTATTTACAATCCAATAATCACCATTTACTATATATATACGGATTAATTAATTCAATATTTCCATTTCGTTTTCCTATACTAAATTTATTACTAAGTGTATTTGCTCCATTCCAACAAGTTGGAATTCCATTCTTACTATAACAAACATTTCTCTATTCACCTTTATCAATAACCCACCATCATTGCATTTATTGTCTTTTATTGATTTAATCAAATTAACCCATTTTCCTTTAAATTCATACTAACGAAATATTCAATTTCATTCATTTCATAAACTCCATTTCATAAATCTACCTGCAATTTCTACCTAGAAATAAGGTTACGCTTCCATTGTAATTTACACTTACACCTTACGTTACTACATTAATTATCCTTAAAGTAACGTTTTTATTAATGAAAATATTAACTTACTTAATATTTTATATGGTTGCTATTCTTTATTTCATAAATTAATCCATTCCATCTAAATCCTTATCTATATAATATTTCAACATTTAATATCAACCCAAATTTATTGCAATTCATTATCTTATATTGATTTTATACAATTACCATTAACTTACATTCGATTACTATTCAATGCATATTTATTCATCAATCAATTCGATATTTGCTTTTCTTTCTATTTGATAAATAACCTAGTATACATTTACATACATTCATTTCATTCCATTCATTTATGGAAATTGCATTGAAATTTAATTTATTAACTAATACCAACGTTATTATCATTAATTACAATTGGATTCCCAATTTTTATTCAATACCCTGAACAAATAACATATATATTAATCAAATCCTTACTTTTGTTTTTCCCATGTCCCATTAAAAATCAAATCATAACATTTAAATGATTTATTTGAATTGGAATCTCATTCAAGTCATAAATTATTAACTTGCACTAATATGATTTCTTAATTTATTCCAATTACCGTTTACAATCTTTTATTGCATTAAATCAAATTAATACTTTCATAAATTTCTCATATTAAATTTTATATCCAGGTAAGAATCTTTTTCCTACCTAATTCATTTGGATTTTATAGGTTTTAAGTCACCATTTACAAAATTTATTTTAGCCTTCATTTTAATATTTATATCCAAATGCGATAATTTCCACTATTACAATTAATTGCAATATATAATTAAATTTGTAAATTTTTAATTACCCTTGATACATCAAATTTCAACATTCCATTTCATATAAACAAATAAGATTTTTATTCCTTTCTAAATTTAAATAAAAATCTTATTAATTTAATTCATTTAAACATCGAATTTATACGGGTCGTTACACTCTCCCCCACTCAAAACTTTTCATCCCCGAAAAGGAAAAGAAGGGAAAAGAAGAACTAAATAACAATACATCTTATTCAAAATATTTAACTTATAAACAATAATTTACAAAATTTATTACTTTAAATAAAATATACCCATTTTAAAATCATTATCTTTTTATACTTAAATAAATAAAGTTTGGAAAACATTTCAAAATAATTTCTAAGTCCGGAATTTTCGGAAAATTTTGGCAGAGTCTCCTTTGTACGGGGAGGCTCGGGAGAAAATAAAATATAACAATATACAACAATATTTTACAATATAATATAAATCCCAACACGGGAAAAATATATAATAGCGCTATAAAACGTAATCCGAAAACGTACCTATTTGTCGGGCAATTTACGCTTAATTTATGGAACCAAAAGCAGTAGCAATTGCTTCCATAACCTACATTTCACTTATCAAATCCAAAGGGTTAACAATTTATATAAAGTGAAATATTTAAGTGGATTTCAATCACTAACAACAAATCAATACAACAACCATCAACTTTAACAACGGCATACACAACAAATTCAAAACAACCATTCAACCAATACAAACAGATAGTTGTTCGGGTTCAAAACTTTTAATTTATACGGAATGAAGAATAACTACTAGCATATCATTTACTCAACAGTCTTAGATAAATCTAAATAGGTTATTCACACATCCATATAAATCCAAAGTATCCTTACCCCCAACAACCATAAATCAAACAACACAATTCAAATCAACTTTTCTTATTATTAATTTTATTTCATACATTAGTTGTTTAATTTCCTTTCATTCATTCATTTCAGTGATTTTTTTTTCGTTAATATAACGGTTTATCTTTTTATTTATACAGTGATTTATTGTTTTAATTTACATTTACTCATTAAATGTTTGCTTCATTTATCCCTTTTTTCTTTCTTCTTATTACTTACAATTATTCAATCCATTAACTCAGGTCATGCCCGTTTCTTTTATTACGTTATAATTATTCATTCATTTATTATTGCATGTCCTCATTGATTTATTACTTAATTACTTAATCACTTGAGTTTATAATCATCTATTTGTCATACTTACTTTTAATTATATTCACTTATAGTAAAATTTAAATTTTTAACTTAAGTTTATAACATTAAATTCTCATTTAACAGCAATTTCATTGAATAATTCTACTATTTCAAATTTCTACTTGTATAATATTCTATTACAATCTCTTATTAAACATTTCAACTTTTAATATTTGGTAAGTTATATATGCTAAAGAAAATGCAAATGAACTTATACAAGTTTTATCCCCTCCTCTAATTAAATTTTAATGTTCAACAATATTACTCTTTGTTTCATATGTTACAAATTTCAAATTTTCTTTAATTTCCATTTATAACTTAGCATTTAAATCTCTTACCTAAATTAGAGGTTTCAATTAATAATTACTTACCTTTTATTTCACTACAATAATTGAAACGATTAATTAATGGAAATCTAAGAATTTAATACCGGGTTAAATTTCAAATTATTTTAAAATAATAGATAAATATATTCTTACAACTTATATATCTCTAATTATATTTAAAACAATTCAAAAATTTTATATATTTTCCAAAATGAATCTGCAGTAAAACTACTACAGCGGCCTTTCCCTTCGAAACTCGAAAATGAAAGTCGATGATGCGGCCGCCATCACCGAAATTATTTTCCAGCGACAAAGAGGAAAGTGCAAAACTTATTCTCCAAAATCTTCTTTAAAACAATTCTTCCGAATTATATTGAAACATTTTTATCAAAAAATACTTATAAACAATATTATTATATTCCAAAATTTATTCGAAAGAAATTTCAAAACCCCGGAACTTAAGTTCTAAGTTTCCACTTTTCATTTATTTTATTTTCAACTTGGTTTCAACTATTATTTATATTTTCATTACCTAACACCCAATCTATAGCAACAAAATATATGTCTTTATAAAATATTTTTATATATAGAAAATATAATAGGCAAAGTTATTTCATTTACCTATATTAAAAACAAATATTATGTCGGTCTGTCCTAATAAGTGTTTAGAAATTCCTATTGATGTCACAGCGTGCCATGCACCAACCAGAATTTATAAATACAAAACGGAACAGATTAACACAATATTAAAATCTTTTTATAACACAAACAAATACGCTCTCTCATATATATACACTCAGCGACTCCCATAGGGTATTACTACCCTATTAGTAAAGAGTCAAACCCCACAAAGCTAAGGTTTATCGCCAAACCAAAGCTCTAATACCAGATGTAACGTCCCGCCTTTTCGCACGCTATAAATCGACACACGTGCCAACTCAAACCATACGGAAGGGCGGATTGTTATGGGGTAAATAAGAAAAATAGAGAAGAGAAAAAAAGAAAATAGAATCTCACAGCGGAAGGATAAAATATAATAATCAATATGCAGTTCATAAAACTGTTTACAAAACATTTGCTTCTTCTTTATACAATAAATATCAGAGTTCACATACCAAAATATCAATGCAGCGGAATTAAATGTTGTAGTGGAATAATATACTAGATAATAGTAATACAAATCTTCGTCTTCGTCCTCTAGAGCTAAATCTTCAAATCCTGAAACGCTCGGACTGACCCGAGCGAATTGAAAAGACAAAACACTCGAGTCAGAACTAAAAGATCTTACGTAAGTTAAATCAACAGAAATAAATATGAGTGCAGTAACTCAAGAGATGCTCGGGATTTACATCTCCTAAGGATCCGTTAAACTATTTACTGTGTAGTATATTGCGCTATTATAATAGTGTCTAATTGTAAAATAAACTTACTTTTTTCTTAGCATTAAGGGGTTACCCATATAGCCCTTAACAAGTAATAGTCCCAGTAGTCCATCCAATATCATAGTCCCTTCTGATCGGGAAGCCACCAGAGGATACCACACAGGCTACGGGAGAAATCCAAACTCGTACAAGGCGCGATAGGGTAGGTGACACGGCACAACTAGGCAATGCAAGGGTAGATATACCAATTGCTATCCGGGCTGATGGAAACGCGTAGCCGCAGCTACCGCCCGCCTCGAAACAACTCCCAAAAAAAATCAAAGTAAAAGTGGCCACTGAATCAATCCAAAGTCAAAATATAATATCGAAGAGGAGTGTCCGATCATAGGAATGACCTCATTGGCCCGAGAATCGCTCCTGTTTTAGCCACCTTATGCCAACTCACGGGAGTCGGGTCCACGTATTTACCTTGCAGGAAACGCCTCCTCCAACCTACTTCATTTTGGAATCTCCACCGCGTACACGGTTGTTAAAGTGGTTTTCGGAGTTGGCAGAGAGTATGACAACTTCCGATCCCGGTCTCTTCAACAACCAAACGTTATTATAACACCGCGGTCCTTTAAAATAATTTATACTTTTAAAACCAGAATATAATATCCATTTCAAAACCATATAAATATGATATCATTTCCTTTTAAAACCCAAAACAATATGATATCATCTTTATTTTCTAATATATTCTTTCCAAAAATCATAGTGGTTTCAAAGTAAAATATTTAGAAATCAAAACTCTTGAATATAATATTTCCAAATTATACTACCTTGAAAACCATAACTTTGAAACAAATTCCATCTCTCAAATGGTTAAATATTAAATTACTTTTATAAAACAAAATAGCTTCTTTACATTTCACAAATCAATTCCAAATATCGATTTAAACTTCCAAATACCATTTTAAATTTTTACGTTTCAAAGCTTTAAATATTACACCATTTCAAAAACAAACTCATTTGACCATCCCATATATATCAAATTCATTTACTTCATTTTTTTAGACTTGAAATGTTTACTTAACGAATTCAATATACTTTAAGTAAAACTTATAACTTCACATAATTGGATAATCTTTCAATTTATTAAACTTGATATATTCATTTAAATCAACCTGATATTCATTCAAATCACTTTACACAAAAATCAAGTTACAAAAATCATATCCTTTAAAAATTCTAACTTTTCATTTAGTTTCAATTTAACTTAATATTCATCTTCCAACCTTACTCTTTTTTTTAAAGTCATTAAAACTCCAGAAATTTAGTTTTAAATAAATTCTTAATCGTATTTGATATCGAAAATCAAACTTTATTTTATACTTCAAATCAAATTTATACGAAGCTTAAAAACCAAAAATTTACTATATATATATATATATATATATATATATATAACCAAATCAATATCCCATAAACCACATATATATATATATAGCTTTACAAAACCATAGTAAAACATTTCAAAAAATAATTTTATATATTTACCGCGGTGCCTGTATAAAATTTTCTACCCTATGGTCAAGTGATACGGATGTTTATCATTTCAATCCGTAATTTAAAATAAAAATGTGGTTGCATATCATTTCAAACCGCAATCCCGAATGAATGAAATGCACGATAACTTGCAGTTTATACGATATAAAATACAACATCCATTCATCCAGATATCAATCATCAACCATTTTATTACAATCATCATCCAATTTAAACAACATCAATATAGAGCATATAAATTATACAGGTAATAAATAACATGTATTAACTAACAGTTTATATAAATTTAACTACTGTTAAACTAACAGTTTATGTGCAAAATAAATGTAAATTTAACTGGCAGTTAATGCGAAATAAAAATAAATATAACTATGACAGGCAGTTAATATGAAAATAAATAAATTCTAATTGTCAAATTATATGCAATAAATAAAATTAATTAACAATTAAATCAAATAAATGCGATTTAACCGAGATGACGAATAAATCATGCCAAACGGTCATAAATAAATTTCTACTCATATCTAAAGTTAATTTAACAAACACAAGAAATTCTAGAAATTGTGAGTGGGTTAAAACACTCACCTTTTTGAATTTAAATTGAATTCAAATCCAATTTAAACCCAAAAATTGGACAGTCTCCAAATTCATCCAAACTAGTGCCAAAACGTCAGAAATTCCGATATGATCCCAGCAAAACAAACCGCGCGTGAATCCGAGCTCGTATGCAAAAGTTACGAAAATTTGAAAAATGGAAAATTCTGGTCCTGGGAGGACTTCGGGTTCGACTTCGGTGCGCCGCCTCAAATCCCCGGTACTTGCTTGGAGTTTTCGCCAAAACGACCCGGAGCGACCCGAGTCATTTTCTTCCTGACCCGAAGTTTCTCTAGGGTTTTCTCCTCTGAAACCCGAAGCGCGACCAGAAGCTGTTGCAGATCCGCAAAAAAAAAAATTAAAAAAAAAAAATAAATTGAAATTATTTTTTGGAATTTGGGAATTAGGTTTTGTCTGCCATTGGGATGAGGAGTTGAGAAAGAAGGTACGTACAAACAAATGGGAATGAGGAGAAATTAGGGTTTATAACAGGGTATTTATAAGTATGGTTGAAATAGAGTAGATGGACCAGATAAATAAACGTGCTGAACAATCTATGACCCGAAAAGTCGGTTCTAACCCCGAAAAAAATTGGGTAAACCCACATATCAAAATAGGGGTTTTAAAATATTCTGAACGCGATGGAAAAAGTTTCACATCCAAATTTCATTGTATGAAGAAGTTATGCTGAAATCAATATTTTCAAATTGATTTCAATTGATTTCAGTTTCGATTCCAAGGCGTTTCGAGTCCGTATGATCAAACGACAAGTCTGATCGCTACGAAACTTGAAACCCTACAATAATTCACCGATACGGATCCAATGAAACTTGTTTCGTCGAAATCCGAGTCAGTGGCCAAAATGGCTATTTTCATATTAATTAAATAAATTTGAAATAAATGAATAAAATCAAATTTTATATTTAGATTCTAAAATTTACCCATTTCATCACTCTTAAAATTTCTTAATCATTTACAAAATTTCAAACAAGTTTAGATGTCAAATTAAAGAAGGTAAATTTATAAATTTCAATATAAATCCTTAATTTCATTAAATTCACAAATTATAATTTAACTTTCTAAAATTTATATTCAATCAAAGAAATCGATGATTATTCCATTCATATATTTCAAATAAATGGATTTAATATTAGATTCAAAATATATTATCCTAACATTCTTCGATTACACTTAAATCCCTATAAATGTAATATTTAGATTTTAAATTTTCATTTATTTCGATTAAACCTATTATCATATATTACTTTAATATACTGACAAGCTTACTTTTGCACCATTTCATTTACCCAACTGTCATTTTATAAATAAACTTAACAACATATTCATACTCTATTACATAAATGCATACCCTTTTATCTAAATTAAAATCTTCGTAACTTCAAACATTTAATCCATTTAATTCCAATTACTCCTTTCATTAAATTTTGGATTCAAATCAATTTATAAAGCTTTACCTCCATTCTTTATATACACTAACCATCATTTAATGAAGAATTTATTTACGTTATTCCCCATTTATTACCTTAATTTATTTATCGTAACATTAAATTTATTTTTATTGCAATGATTTCCAAATCAATTGAACGAATTAAATATGAATGTATCACTCATAATAACTGGTGGTCACAACTCGTGATCACCTTTAATAAGTTTATTATTTACAATCCAATAATCACCATTTACTATATATATACGGATTAATTAATTCAATATTTCCATTTCGTTTTCCTATACTAAATTTATTACTAAGTGTAGTTCCCCCATTCCAACAAGTTGGAATTCCATTTTTACTATAACAAACATTTCTCTATTCACCTTTATTAATAACCCACCATCATTGCATTTATTGTCTTTTATTGATTTAATCAAATTAACCCATTTTCCTTTAAATTCATACTAACGAAATATTCAATTTCATTTATTTCATAAACTCCATTTCATAAATCTACCTGCAATTTCTACCTAGAAATAAGGTTACGCTTCCATTGTAGTTTACATTTACACCTTACGTTACTACATTAATTATCCTTAAAGTAACATTTTTATTAATGACAATATTAACTTACTTAACATTTTATATGGTTGCTATCCTTTATTTCATTAATTAATCCATTCCATCTAAATCCTTATCTATATAATATTTCAACATTTAATATCAACCCACAATTAGTGCAATTCATTATCTTATATTGATTTTATACAATTACCATTAACTTACATTCAATTACTATTCATTGCATATTTATTCATAAATCAATTCGATATTTACTTTTCTTTCTATTTGATAAATAACCTAGTATACATTTACATACATTCATTTCATTCCATTCATTTATGGTTATTGCATTGAAATTTAATTTATTAACTAATACCAACGTTATTATCGTTAATTACAATTGGATTCCCAATTTTTATTCAATACCCTGAACAAATAACATATATATTAATCAAATCCTTACTTTTTTTCCCATGTTCCATTAAAAATCAAATCATAACATTTAAATGATTTATTTGAATTGGAATCTCATTCAAGTCATAAATTATTAACTTGCACTAATATGATTTCTTAATTTATTCCAATTACCGTTTACAATCTTTTATTGCATTAAATCAAATTAATACTTTCATAAATTTCTCATATTAAATTTTATATCCAGGTAAGAATCTTTTTCCTACCTAATTCATTTGGATTTTATAGGTTTTAAGTCACCATTTACAAAATTTATTTTAGCCTTCATTTTAATATTTATATCCAAATGCGACAATTTCCACTATTACAATTAATTGCAATATATAATTAAATTTGTAAATTTTTAATTACCCTTGATACAACAAATTTCAACATTCTCTTTCATATAAATAAATAAGATTTTATTCCTTTCTAAATTTAAATAAAAATCTTATTAATTTAATTCATTTAAACATCGAATTTATACGCGTCATTACAAGATCTGTATTGGATTTTCGATTATTCCTAAAACGAACCTCTGTCCACCCCGTGTCATCCTCCACGTTGTTACCGGAGATAGGTTTATTTGAATTATCATCTGCAGATCCATCTACATCTTCCGCCATTAAGTCGCCATTCGCTTTTCCTTCCGCCATTTAGAATTTTAGTTATAAAAGTTTATTTTTAAAATATTAATATAAATTTGAATAAATACTTAAACATATTATATACTAATTAAATTAAATTTTATTAAATTAAATTTTATTAAATTAAATTTTATTATTAACTTAAATTATATTAAATCCATTTTTATATATTTCAAAATAGTAAAATTATAAGTAAAATCTTAAAATTTATATTTTCCAAACCAACTTATAAATTTAAAATTTCCAAAACATATTTTAAAAAAATAATATAACATTCATATATTATATTTTAAAATCAATGTTTACTGAAACTCCTATATTTCTTTTCATAACTTTGGAAATCATTTTCAAAATATAGACCAACGGTGTCCGTATATAATTTACTATCCTATGGTTAAGTGATACGGATATTTATCATTTCAATCCGCAATTTAAATATCTACGGGTATATATTATTCCAACCCGTAGTCCCAAAATTCAAAATAAATGAAAATCGCTTGGGTTTATCATTTCAACCCATAACGATTTTCTTCTATTCTAGAATATCGTTCGGTATGTATCATTTCAATCCATAGGGAATTCTAAACTAACAGGGAACTTGCAGAGTGAGAATAAATATGATAATAATATAATGTATTAATAATAGGCATATATCATGAGTGATAAATTAAATAAAATATACATAACAGGATATGGTATCATATATCACAGGTGAACAATTACAGATAATGGCATATCATATTTAATAATTAAATAACTAGCAATTTAAATTTAACAGCATATTTCAATTTTCGTTTCAAGTGGAATTAAATTTACTAACTATAAGAATGTTAATCATGAGTGATTGCTCACCTTTCGAGGTTACAGAGATACAGGGACAAAATGCGATGAATCCAAACACAAATTCCAAAGCCAAGCACGATGGACCCGAATTCGACGAACAAAGTTGATAGTTCGGAATCGAGGGCAACAAATCAAATAAGCTTGGTATGAACTGAACAAAATATACGCTATATATGTAAAATTCTTCTCTTAATCAATTTAAAATAAATTCTACATATATAATTTCAAATTAATTTTTTTTATTTAAACACATAATAAAAATAAAATCTATATATATATATATATATATATATATATATATATATATATATATATTCAAAAACTAAAATCATGTGTATATATAAAATAATATATATACTTTCATACATATTATATGATAAAATCAATATAAATACTTTATTATAATATATACATAACTCAACAGCTCACATAGAACTTATGTAACTTATATATATGAACAACGTAAAAGTTATGTAAGTCTATATATGGACAATAGTTCTAGTACCTTATGAACAACCATACATATTTATACATGTATACTTTAAAATCAATATTTAATTCGAATTATATACCAAAGTAATCATGATATATTCAACAGATCACCACTTATTATACCTTTATAACTTATGTTTTATAAACCAACAGATCTTATATAAAAACTAATATATAATTTGCATATTTTTAAGCATATTGAATAACAATACTTTAACATATATAAACTGTAACATAAATATATAGACAAGGAGATTAAAATATATATACGACTATAGACAAATATGTGCAGAACAAAGAATGTATAAACAAAATCTGTGTAGACTAAAGATATGTATGTAGGCACTATATAATATACAACTGCATGCTAATATATACGTATAAATATATGCAAACTATACGTATGTGGATTATATTTTTGAAAAACTATATATGTGTAAAATTAGGCTACAAGAATTTGTGTAGACTTCATTTACAAACTGTACGTATAAGAAGTTTATATATCATCATTTCCTTTTTGAATATAAACTTTAAAACATTTGTATAATGTGAAGTAAATGTTGAAATCCAAAGCAGCCAAAAGAATCAAAACTTACATTATTAACATATTATAAAATTTTATATAAACTAACATATATAACTAACATATTACACTAACAGATTATAAAACTAACATATTATAATTTATAAACTACAAACGTATATAAACTATCAGATCAAAGTTTATAAACTAATATATATACAGTAGACTTATATAATATACCTTAATATATTATCCTACAGAAAAGCTTAGGTTGGAAGATGGTGAGAAGGGTCGCATGCGGAGGCTTGGCGTGGGCTGCAATGTGAAGGGAAAGGCAGGGTCTCAACAAGTGAAGGAGCAAGCAAGGCTGGGCGGTTCGACGATGGCAAAGATGGGAACCGGAGGTGGCACAGTGGTCGAAGGAATTGGCTGTTGTGCCTAGGCTGGCCGATGGGCTTGATGGGGCGGGTCGAGGAAGAAGTGGGAGATGTGAGCATTGACTTGCTAAGTTAAGGGTTGATGACGTGGAAAATGGAGATGGGTGCCGCAAGTTTTGATCAACAGGGATTGAACGTGGATGGGAAAAGATGAATGGGGCGGGCTTCACGAGGCGGAGGAAGGCTAGTTTCATGGGGATGGAAGGGAACGGCATTGCTATTCGGTATTGTGGTGGAGGAATGGTCGGCATGCTAGGGTTGGTAAAGAAGCCAGGCTGGTGTATAAGGTGGCGGAATGTGTTCGGAGCTAGCGCACGGCCGATGGCAGGGAAGGAAAGGTGAGTGGTTCGTGTTTGGTAAAGGAAAGCATGGAGTAAAGGTAGAGAGAGAGGGGAGCATACGAGAAGAAGGAGAGCAAGCGTATAACATATTCTTCCATTTTTTAGAAGCAAAGGTCAGATCCAAAGAGAAGAAAGAGAATGAACTTATATATATATAAGGCAGTGTGAATGGAAAAGGTTAGGAATAGCAAGAGTAAAATAAGTGAATTGCCGGGAATACGAAATAGATGGCTGTTTGCTTCACGGTGAACAATGAAGGGACAGGAAACCAAAAAAACTCAAAAAAATGTGTACCGATACGGTTAATCATTTCGTGGTTTTGATGCGTACCGGACATCGAAATGCACAAATGAATATACTACAGAGATCATCACGATGATAGAAATAGAATGGTACACAGATATCAGCGATACAACCATCCTATCAAAAGTCGAATTTCGGTGACACCCGCTGCTAATTAGCCGTAAATAAGATAAACGGGGCTAGAGAAATCCAAATTTGACGAAACGAATTATGACGTCTCACATAGAAGATACTTTACATTTTTATTATATAAAAAAATTCAAATTTCGAAAACATTTTATTTTCATCAATTTAACTGAATTTGAATTGAAAATTACACGACGGAATTTACTTTCATATTTTCCAATAAAATTTTACAAGTTGCTATGTTAAAATAGACGTATATCAAATATCAAATTTTTATTTCTAATTTCAATTATTTAAAGTTTCATAAAAATTCAGTTAATTAGGTTATTAAAACCGTCAAAATTTACGGGTCGTTACTAGAACCTTGCCTTTGGTAGGGTTTGAATCATTAAAGATAGGGTAAGCGACACCCTAGAATGAGTTTGAGAGTATTTCATATACGAGAGCGTATTTTTTATTGTTGTAAAAACGTATTATGTTAATTGTTCTATTGAGTTTTTATGAATTCTGGTCAAGACGTGAGATGCCACGGTATCGATAGGGATTTCTAAACACTTGACCAATGCCAACGGGCATGGTATTGTAATTTTTGAAAATTTGGAAAAATAAATATTTTTCCTAGGATTATAATTTATATATATAAAGAAATAATTTTCAAAAATCTATATAGTTGTATAGTATGTTGGTATAAATGTGATAATATTTTTATTATCACTATTGTTTATTCGGTTATGCATAACTTAAATGAAAAGCATAGACTGTTGAGTCTTGATTGCTAAATTATGCTCGATTTATTTAGGAGCATTTATCGCTTGATTTGAATTGAACCCTCTTTGAATTAATTTTCACAATTTGGCCATAAGGTGTCCGAAGAATATGATTAAATTAAGAATTAGCCATTTAATAATGGTGAGTTAAGAATTAAAGTTATAAAAAGTTGTAATATAATGTAAATAGTGGAATAAGATATTTAGAGAACAAATAATGAAGATAATTCAATTGTAATAAAGAAGGATTATTATAATATGAATTGATTTTTATATAAAGAAAGTTTTATATAAATTTAATTTGAAAAATATGTCTAAAAAGGATTTTTGTTTCTAAATCCCAAAAATTTTGAAAAATATTTTCAACGGAATTTTTGAGAAATGAAATAACTATACTTTTGAAAATATTTAAAAATAGAAAATAGATTGGGAAGTAAAATTTGGAATGAAATGCATTTTATTTAGGATAATTAGGAGGAAATTGTTTCGATTAGTTTTGTGATAATCTGAACAATCTTCTAAGTCACGTTAGATGTTTGCTTAGGCAAACTTGGGGAATACTTATTAAATTACTCCCGTTATATTATGCGATCGGAATAAGTTCAAAATTAGAATAAGTCCAAAGTAATGTTTTGACCAAAAAAAATTGTTTGAAGTTATTATATATAAAAGTATATGTAGTATGCTTTCGAAGACGAGTTTGAAATTTAAACAGGGTATGTAATATTTAAGTTCCCTTAAACGGGAATTGTTATCCAAAAAATAAAGATATTAGTACAAGATATTTATTTGACAAATAAGATTTTTCCCAAGGAAGATATGGGATAATTTAGCATAGGTTTAAATCTGATTAAATTTAATAGGAAGGTTTTGATAAAAAAAAATTGTTAAAACCATAGCTTTTGTTTAAAACATCTAAGTAGTGTAAAACTATTTGTTGATTGGGTCACCCCATAAATATTGTTTGTTCTAACACTTTAAGTTAATTAATAGGTTGACTCGGTTTTAAGAAAACTGAAATTTGATTTGATTTCCATTTAGATCTTTGAAAAGGATAAAAATAAAATTTATATGTACTCTCAGGATATAAAAGAAAATAGTATAAGTAAATAAAGGGAATAAGTTATGATTTGATATTTTATAAAGAAATAACTTTATAGAATATGTTTTTAAAACTTGAGTGAAAATTTATGAAATAATTCATAAATAAAGTTAGCACCGAATAAAATACCAAGTGAAAATAGAAGTGAATTAGAAAGTAATATAATTAAGAAAACTAATAAAATATATAGTATAACTTTCCATTTTGTCCGAGTGAGTTTGGATAATCTTCTAAGAAATAACCAAAGGCTAATGAGCAAAACGATACGCTTGGATAATTATCTACATTTTTAGACAATTAAGAAAGTTTTGAACACAAGTTAAAAAAAAATTTGTTAGTCGTTTGACATTTTAAACAATGTTAAGTGATAAGTTTTCCCTTATGGAATTTGATTGACTGTTGGTGTTAATTTATTCCTTCACGGAATTTGATAGATTAGATTTGATTGAATTGAATTAAATGGCTATGTAATTTCATACCATGGCCTATCCGAACCATGGTCAAATCCATTATGGATCGATATGAATCCATGAGTGATTATAAGAGAATATAGTTAGAGATGCAAGGAAGAAAAAGGATCCCAAAAATGAGCCCTTGCCCTCCTATTTATAGTTGTAGATTGCCTGAAAACTCGCCTCCATAATCTCCGCCTCATTTTCCACGCTCAAGACTATTTTTCCCAAAAAATAGATGGATACCTCATCAATATACGTGGATCGGTACAGATCCATGGGCTTGGTTAGGTATCAATCCGTAAGATTGTCATATGGATTGTTTTGAATACCTCATCCTGGCTTGATTCGTGGTTAGCTGAATTGTTAATCAAATCCCTGGTCATTTAGGCCGATAGTTAAATCTGCGATCTCTCTGAATCGTTAATGGAATTCGTGGCTGTTTAGGACCGATAGTTAATCCACATTCTCTTTGGATCGTTAATCAAATCCATTGCTATTCGGGGCTGATAATCAAATCCATGGTCTCTCCAGACTGTTAATCAATTCAGGCCGTTCAAGGTCGATAATCAAATCCATTTTCGTTCGTGGTCGATAATCAAATCCATGGTCTCTCTGGACCGTTAATCAAATCCATGGTCTCTTTAGACCATTAATCAAATCCATGGCCGTTCGAGGCCCATAATCGAATCTGTGGTCTCTTCGGACCGTTGTTTAGCCCAATCCGCTCGCTCTCTAGCGAGAGGACTCAACGACAAGCAAGCCATCTACTCACGCTCCGGCGATGTGACTTACTTCTTACACTCCAGTCCCTTCTCTCTAGCCGGGAATTAAAGCGATCAGTTTCTTATAATTCCATCCTCTCGCTTATCGACGAGGGGACTTGCACCTTTCACTTCGGTCATGTCTCTCTACACGGGACTTAAAGCAATCAATATCAGTCATCACATTCAATATGGTTTTTCGAAAATCCAAATATTCAAACAAAATCAAAGAAAAAAAAGTAGAAATCCAAAGTGTTCAATCCAGACATTCGACTCAGAGTGTGCCTAGAGACCAATCTATGTCTCGTACATGTGTAAGAAGTTTAAGGTTATTATCAACCTAAGTAGTCATCTCAAGCATCCGACATAGAGCGTGCTTAGTGACCGTTCAGGACCCCGTACATGTGTAACTCGGCTTGAGGTTAATACTGTCTTTATTACTTAATACGAAAAGTAAAATGTAAGAAAAGAAACGAAAAAGCAAAGTATGGGAATCAAATTCAACTCCAGTCCATCCCGATCACGGGATTTCGAGTCTCGCATTAGATCCTTGGCTGTTCCATGATGCGTTCGCCCCAGATGGTGGTTGCTTCGGCCACACCATTACAGTTCTATGTTTTCCATCTTGTTTGCAATATCATTAGCTTGTTTCCAAGTCCAAGAGATGTATGGGTGGAAGAATAAAGCTGTTGATTTCAAGTGCTCGAGGATATCGATAGAGAATCATAGGGAATCGATGCAAAGGAACTCAAAATAGGCTTCTAGCATTATCACTTGCAAGTAGGAGGAGTTGGAGGGAAAAAAGGCAAAGTGTTATGGAACGGTACCGATCCAACACTTTGTTGGATTTGTCAACTTTGGATTCTTGGAATATTGCGCATGCCTTCTATGACTTTGGTTGTACTTCGTTTCTAGACTCTATGGCTCTCTCTCTAGGCTTCCTGCCATGATACCTTTCAAGTTTGACTCGTCAAGTTCGTCTGTATACTGCCTGGTCAAAAGGCTGGACAACAATAATGATAACGCTCTCGGTTCAGAAAAAATATATAAAAAAAATTATTTTCTTATTTTTATTTTTAGTTTGAATATATACATACATAAATATATATATCTATGTATATATATGTATATAAATATGTATATGTATATAAATATGTATATGTATATAAATATATATATAATTATATATACATATATAAATATATTTGTGCATATGTATATTTTTTATAATTTTTTCGACTTAGGAAATTTTATTAATTTTCTATTACAAAATTATTAGATGATTAAATCCATTTTTAAAATAAAAAAGAAAAGTAAAATATTAAAAATTATTTTCAAAAACAAAATTTATATTTTAATGTTTGGGAAAAAAAATTATACCATATTATAGTATATTAAGACATACATACTTATGTCTTATCTAAAATAAATTTTAAATTAAATTAATATATATATATATATGAATTAATTTTTATTTTATTCCTGAAAGCTTCTTTGGTCTAAAAGAATTATTCATCATTTAAAACAAAGATTGAAAGATGTTAAAATTTAATTTTAGATTTATAGAATAAAATCATTTAAATAAAAAATTAGTTTAATCTCAAAAATAAAAAATAATATTGTTTGTTTGTGAGCATTATGGTCATGAAATTCGTCTCCTATCTGTCTAAATAATGAATAATACAGAAATTATTAGACATATTCATCATTATAGATTAGAGAATTACCTTGTGAACAAGGCCAATTAGTACATGTCGAAACGAAGAGATTATCTCCTTGAACAAGATTCCAATTCAGAAAGGTGTTGGCTATTGACTAATCACCGCTAACATCGAAATATAGTAATTTTTGATGTGATTTAGTTTGGAAATTTTTGTGTTAATGAGTCTGCAATTTTTGGATGTAGATGGGTGGGGTTGAGAGTACAAAATTATTATTTTCAACAGGAGGAAGTGTTGCTTAAACGAAGGAAGAAAACACGGAGAAAAAATTGGATCGGATTTTTATATTTCTCTCTTACTCTTTCTTTTCTTTAACTAAATCAAACACCCCCATTTTAAACAACCCATTGCCAGCCATACATAGACTATATCAGCTAGCTAAACCTCCCATTCTAGGCTACAATAAATTCCAAACCCAAATAATAGCCAATTTAAATGCATACGGATATTGTATATTGCTCAATATATTTATATTTATTATAAGTGCACATTTTATTATTCGACATATGAAATAAAAATCTATAATTAATATTTCATAAATATTAATTAATTTAATTAATGTATAAGAATTATAAATTGATTAATTGTTTGGTAAAAGGTGTATCCATTATTTCGGTTGAGTGACTCTTTAGGTATAAACTTGGTTAACGATTAATATTGAACAGTTGAATATTAATGTTCACACGTCAATTGCAGGTGTTGTAACATTTTGGACAAATTTGTACTTAATAGTTTCGATAAAATCCAATTTTAATTGATTAAGCATTACCCGATTGTGACAGTAATTTACATCAATTCTTTTCGTCAAACTATATCGTTTTGGACTTATGGAACTTGGTAATGGTCAAAATTCAAATATCATCCATATTCAACTCTAAAGGCAAAACACAAAGTCTTTAGGTCAATGATAACAATCATTATCAACCGAATTGCTCTGGTCAATGACTTTTTGTAACCCCCCATAAAATTTACCATAAGTAAATAAAGTGAATAAAGTGAATAAATTAGATTAAATAAGGAGGGGGTAAGAATGAAAATTTTGTAAAAATTAGAGTTTCGCCATGGAAGTTTTACCACTGCGTCTATGGCGAAATTTTGATCCAACTTCCATATATAATATGTTGAAAATAGAGCTCGAACGAAGAAGTTATGAGCGCTTGTGGTTATCAAGTTTAAAATAATAAAATTCAAATTCAAATTCAAACAAATAATTAGTTCTCAAATTTGAAATTCTAAGATTAACTATGATTAGACTTGAAGGTTAACTAAACAATAAAATTAACATGAACGTTAAAATATAATTAAGGAATAAAATAAATTAAGCAATGACAATAAATAAACACTCCAAAACAAGGGGAAGCGATCGACCATGAAACCCAACTGGTCGACCGCTACTCAAAGTGATGGCTAGGGTTTTTGAAGGGATGAACATCCCAAATTCTTCTATTTTTAACCTACATTCATCCTACAGTCCTGGTGCGCTTCAACTTCTATAAATAAAACCCTAGATCCTCACATTTATTCATAAACATTGTAAGAGCATCAACGAAGCTTTGTTGATTCATCTCTTCTTACATTCAGAAATCTCCATTAGGGTTTGAGGTAAGAAATCCTATATACATATCTTTGTCTATTGTTTAATTTCTAAACCTCTTCTCCTTTAACCTTTCTAAATCTAATACATATATAAATCCCTTGTTGTATATATAAAAAAGAAGAGATCAAAATGAGATTATAATGGCCGTCTCAAATCCAAAGAAGCGCAAAACTAAGGACCAACTGTGAGTGGAAATCTTAGTTTGTCTATTTTTGTAATTGATTAGCATATGATGGATTTGGAATGCCTTAGGGTTTTGGGATTGCAAAAACATAACACTATTAAATCCCCAAAAAACACCTTTAATTTGAAATGTCAATTCCTAGGTTGGAATCTTTATTGTTTTATATTAAAATAATGAAGTTTGTGCGGATTTTACAGCTTATGTATTCTACCATCTATTCCACATCTTATTCTTTTTCTTCAGATCTGATTAAGGGATTTCATTAAGACATTACATGTAAAGCAACTGAATCTTTATTCGTATTTTACACCGTTTACTTCTATAAAATTTAATAGAATTTCTCTTGTCTAAATTCATGTAAAAGAAGTTGAACAAAGCATAGAATTGATTGAACTGTATGTTTCCATTCTTGATTTATTCCATTTTTTAATATGAGATAAGTTAGATTTAGATTCTATATACAAGTTTATTTATTACAATTTTGGATTTGAGTATTGAATCCTTGTTGTGGACATTAGAATCCCTTGTTATAGATATTGGAATTTAGACATCTTTAATAATATGAAAAAATGACTTGTATTATTATGGTTAAAAAGGATTCGACATTTATTGTTAGTTAGGACATAATCTCTACAAGCATAGAAAATAATAAGTTTATATTTATTTATATATCAATTATCGTAAATAGCATACAATTATAACGTATAATTGGATAGTTAATTAGGTAATAATTGTCATTAAATTCCCCTTAGGAAAGTAACTGATTGCTAAGGCAAAATAAGAAGGAATTCTTATATAGCCTAATTAATGGACATCGTGTGGTGTGTGATAATCTATATAATATTATGATTAGTGAGTTTCAATTCAACAACATAGAGACCCCCTTGAATTTGTCCATCCGAACCGTCTCCCACTTTATACGTATTTCCATCTTTCTTTCATCTGCAAACCCTTCCCCTCTTTTCGCATCTTTTTCTCCCCTACCACTTAACGTCGCCCACTGCCAATCGAATGCCCTTTCAGTTCTCTCCCCTTTTCTCATTTTCCTTCATTCCCTTCCCCAATCGATCGTATCCAGTTCTCACTTCTCCCATTCCTTCCTTCCCGTCAAAACCCTAAATATCCACGTCCCCGATTTAGGCCTTTTGCCCACCGTTAACGTTGACCTCTCCTCCTGCCAGCGTGGCCAACCACTTCGAATCCAAATCTCCGGCCATTATACGATTATATGCATAGAATTCCTATACATGAGGCACTCCTCTTTCTGTTGCCATTTTACATCTTTGTGCTCATGTCTGATTGCAATTCAGATAAATTTGAATCCATCGATTGTATATAAGAGCACGATTTCTGAAATTCATTTTACTTATTTTCTTTTATATTTTGGTTTTATACTGTAATTCAATTTTTTAAACCATATCTTTGTGCTTCCATGTTGTTTTACCAATTCCCTATCGTCTTCTTTTCAGGTATGCTTTTTATTTAGTGAATTATTTTATCTATATCATTCATTAATATACCTTTTTTATACTTTGTTATTCGATTAAACTTGAGTGTTACTGTATTAGGTATATGAATTTTTAAACTTTAATTTTTTATGCTGATGGTTTAAGGCTTATTGCTTTGCTGATTCCTAGACATATACATGTGCGATGTTGTTTCCCAATTTTTCTTATTACATTTTCACATTATTTTTCTCCCATGGTTTTTCATATTCTCCATATTGATTTTCTAAAAAACATTCAACTAGCATTTAATTCATTCATTCTGTAAATTTCATATCCACTACACATTTTAGTTTTTGTTAAGCTTGGATAATTTGAATTTCTCTAATTCAAGTATAATATAATTGCTCTTAATATAGATTTAATTCTATTTTTGCATATTGGCTCTCTAAAAGATTTACTTTTATTGTTTGATTTATTCATTTTGGAAATTTAATCTACTATAGATTTAATTCCCATTTGGCTTGGATAGTTTGAATTTTACCAATTCCATTTATAATATGATTGTTGTTAATACGAATTTAATTTGGTTTTATTTAAATTTCACATATTCTTAGTTCTTACAATATTTTTCTATTAGTTGTTTTAAAAACCTCTGTTTTCTAAATTACATTCTACATTTTAATATAAATTCATAGGGCTATTAAGACTTAGAGATTTGATTGAAAGTTATAATTCATTCTTCTGTTACATTTGAAAAATAATCCATGTTGCTGATTCACTTAATAGTGGTATTCCTATTTCGCATTTCACGAATTTACTTAACGAATAGCTTAGATAAACAAGAATGTGGTTTCTGCACTTTAATTGACATGTTGGTTTCCTGTGGAATGGTTTCTAATCTTGTGTTTCCGATTTGCAAAATAAAATCAAAAATTTGTTTCCAGTCTCAAAAAGTCCACTGCTCTTTGTGCTTTTCCTATATTAATGAATCGGTGGAAAATTTGTATAAATTCCATATTAAAAAAATGTATTTTTTTTTGCTTTATCATCCAAATTATACCGTGTTTGTATTTGCATTTTACTAAAATATGTATTAAATTATACCTTATATAAATCATATTTAGGATTCCTACTGAGAGGCAATAGCAAGTTGATATTCATAGTGGAAATGATTTTGAGAATCAGGTTACTCTTAATGAAAATATTACAATATTCATATGTTACCCACTTTTTTCCTTTTACATTATGTTCTTTGTTCTATTTTACCTTTCTATTTGTTGTAAAATTAGCTTGATGTTGAGTTCACCATATTTTTTTACATGTTTTGATAGTACTAAAAGGTTAAAATTCATAGGTATTATTTATAGACCTACAATAATATGTATTGTTGAAGTGCCCTGCTTTCTATACTTGATTTCAGACTTTTATTATCTTCGTCCTATAGTCATATGCAAGGTTATGTTAGCAGTGAGTTAAATAATGGAACTATTTATAATTAATTTAGGGCGTGCTATTATCTCCCACTATATTGGTAATTTTGCACTATTCTGCTTTATTATTCGTACTATTTTTACTCCTACAAAGTAGAATTCATTAGACAGTGCTTCTTTGTCACACTACTGTTGTCATCTGAATTAATTTATTTGTATGGTTTTTCGTTCATCTGCTTTCTAGGAATAGTTGATAAACCATAATGGCTATGATTAAGTAAGAAATTTAGCCGCCATGAAATCATATGTTCGTACTTTCCAATATTTTTTCAAGCAACAGTAATATATGAAAATCAATGTATTTAAAACATATATTGCTATAGTATTGAATATTTCTTCATATGTTTTACAATAGATAATGCAATCCTGTTTCTTCATATTTCTTAATACATTTGGCAGTGTATTAATAGGAAACAGATAGAAAAATCAATATATCTTTATTATCGTACAAACCAGTATAATTCATTTAATAACAGTTACTAAATCAACTTTCGTGTTTCTTTCCTTTTGTATAGTGAGTTTTTAGTTTTTGTTCAATGTATCTTGCGAAGACGTAATAATCTATATGCAATGGAAGACAACAAAGTTAAAAGTCTGCATTCAATTTTAGCAATTAGCCAATTTTTTATGTATTTTTTTTGAACCTTTTTGCTAACGAATTTGAAGACTTTTTGTTGATTAAATCTAGAATTTCACAGCCTTCCTTTTGAATCGAGTCAAACGTTTCGGTCGAACCATTATGGAATTTGAGGTAGAATCCAATCCTTAACCGATGAACATATTGTAATAATGTTTCGCATCATCTACACATAGAATATTATGATTATTTTAAAATATTTTAATTTTCTAAGTGCACCAAAAAAAAAATCGTCCTACCCGTACGCAAAGTACGGGTTCGCACTTCCTTTATTTTTACATTGTATAAATCGCGCTATATTTTCTAGCTTGTGTTAGGATAAATCTATATGTGATCAAATAGGCATGAAACATCAGATATATGACTGAAATTAATATGTAGTTACTTTCTTGATCTCATACTTATGTAATTGATAAAACTCATGTTATGCTGAATTTTCCTATGGCCATTTATACAATGTAAAACGTTAAATATAGGCATTGATGTGGCACATGTTATATACCATGATTTTATAGTGTTAGGGGTTGCTGCTAGTTTTAAAAATTATCATTTTATTTTTGGACATCCAAGAACAAAAACAGGAGGTATGCATTGGCCTTTTCGAGGGAATAATTATCACAACAAATATTGTAAATTTTTTAACGGGCAATAATTATTTTGAAAAATATTCATTTGGGTAATGATTAACGCACTTGCTACTAATTAATTTTGTTTGGGTAGTTAGTCTGAAAATTAAGATGCTCTACCTATTGCCTTATTTTTCACGTCGGTTCATTAATTTTCTGTTCTATGACATGGTCTGCAAATCAAATTTATAGGTGATGATGTAATGGTTTTCTCTACAGTATAAACATTATTTCAAGGTGGGATGTTCTGATCTGTGTGCAACATTTACTGCCACGCCGACTTTTTCGTCTGCTTTCAGCGCAGCAGATCTTGCATACGCTTGGCACAACACGATTTAAAGCTGTAGTGGAGATATCCATTTTGTTAGCATGCTTCTCCACCCAACTGCAGATACTTTTTGGTGCTTTTTTCCTTCATACTGTGAATAACATACTGATGTCTACTGTTTTAAATAAAGATATAGTTTTGTTATCATGGATTTTTACCTAGGGCATGGAACCAAAAGCTTTTTTCTACACTATTTCACATTAGATTTATTTTCCATCCATTTATTTCTTTTTCCTTTATTCTGTTTTACCTTCATATATTATGTAGTGTCTATTTCAACCAATTGTAATCCAAGCATGTACAAAATGGTACAAAATTTAATCTTTTGTATGGCGACCATAGTAATGCCACTTAATTACTCAATAAAAAAGGCTGAACTATTTTTAATCCATAGACATGGATGTACCGTCTTTTTTAAATTTAAGCTACTTTGATAATTTATGCATTAAGTGTGCAAGATCTTTTCAATTTTTATTTTGTAGGTTGGTGAGAATAATATGTACTGTTCGAAATAGTACAATATCATATGCTCAACTTAAAATATACAAGTGAAGCATGAATATTACACTTTGCGAACTACATAAACCAAGAAATAGTTCTCTTTCATTAATAAATAGATTGAACTGAGATATTTCTATTCTTTACTTATATATTTTAGGAACCTTAAATTTAAGCAACAAATAATAATTAGCCAAGCATCCATAGTTTGAATACATACTTTGTACAAACATTATTTTTTCTGTTGTACTCCATATATCTGCTTATATTTCGATAACCACTCACAACAGCTATGACAGTAAATGTATAAACCAATTTGGATATGTGTGAGGATGATCTGTGCATATATTATACCCCTTTCTTCATTTCTAACTGCTTCAACCATAATTGATGCACCAGGGGTTTGATATAATGAAAAAATCAACATGGATTTTATAATTTTTCTGTTTGTACTAGATATCATTTTGGGGATGGAGGCGGGTAACAAAAATAGAAAGAGAAAATCAATTAGCAGAACAACCTTCCCATGTGACAATTCAAGCCCGTTGTTTGAATCTGTTGCCAAACTCTTTGTTGGGGATGTACACAGGAGCAGTACTCTTCCCCCCACATCGTCATCCAGTACACAAATTAGCCAATTAAACTTATCCGTGTTTACTGTGAGTGTATTTTCTCCTGTTTTTTCTTGCTCTGTTATGGACCCATATTACTTGACAAATCTAACTTCTCTCTTCTAATAGTTGGTGGGTACGTCGGGTGCGGGCCTTTCTCATCCGACTGTAAAAAGAAGATACAAGAAGTCAAATAGAAACTCCCTAGCAGTAAGTCTAAAGAAGTTCACTTCTAGAAACCCTGATGTTTCTGACGTTGCATATCATCGAACGAACGATCTGCATATATCGAATAATGATGAAAATTATTCTCCGTCGCCGTGTTCAGCACCATCTTCTGCCTCTTCTCGTGTTCCTCCATTAATTCTAATCTGTTAGGATGTGTTTGAGAACCACCGTGCAACAACCAAACAAACCATTCGTCCACTACAGTGGTTAACGGTATGTTTCCTCGGTTATCTCCCCCTCAACCCCATCCAACCTCTCTGATAGTTATTCATCAAACGTTATAAATCCTGGCTCCATAAAATGTGCCCCATTGTGTGAAAGTCATTCCTTCTTATTTTTCCCAAAATCTGTTTACTACTAAATCATACAAATAATCATTTTATCACATCATACCCGTTATGTAATTATCTGATTTCTCTCTGTATAAAAAAATCCAACTTTCGGCTGATGCATAGCTGGAGAAAACCCAACTCCGCCTGCTGCTTCCTGTTTGTTGATTTCAATATGTTGAAACAGTTTGACAACATCACTTTGCAGGTGCGCCTCTCGTGCTCCAAAAAAGTACATTTCCTACAACTTATAGTTTGGATGAACTAGCAAAAAGTAGACTCACAAGTTCTTTGCATCCGGTTTACCTTCTTCAGGATATAGGGGTTGTGCCAACTAATAGTTGGTCATGTCTCCTTCTTCTCCTGTACAATTAAACAAATTGACCAACCATAATGTACCTATAGGTAAATGGAGGAAATGACGTAATCGAGTTCTTGTGTTGCAATCTAATAAAATTTACAATTCAACAAATTTATGCAATGTTGACCAATTTTTTCATTTGTCCGAGTCATATGTGTTTTTTCCTTGCCTTGCAAAATTGAGTATAAAGCCTCATAACCGACTAATAAATTCTTTACTAACTCCTCATTTATGTACTTTGGTCACATGTACGAGAAGGCATGGAAGCGTACAAAATAGAACAGATAGCGAAATATCCAACTTCGAGCTTTGGTTTTGTAGTCCCTTGGCAAATGTTTTCCGTGACAACCCTGACCTAGGAAAAATAACATACATCAACGTAGGTTATCCTTGGTCTTTTGTTTGTGTTATCACATTTCCTCATGTGAACTTAATTTCTTTCCCATCATTTACCTATGTTAGGTTGTATCTTTAAATCATGGGATTTTGGCCCTCCCACTAACACATGTCGTAATTGCGATGCCAGTGTTTGGTTCGAGGAGAGAAATCGGAAGGATGATATCCCCAGCTTTGCAAACTTCTTAGTTTGTTGTCAAGGTGGAAGAGTTTGCTTACCTCTGTTAAAGGAAACCCCGCCTTGTTGAAATTTATTGGATTATAAAGAAGGCGAAACGGCTTCGCGTTTTTGAGAACAAATCTGAATGCATAATTCTAAGTTTGCATTCACATCAATGGGTGGACATGTGGACAATAGCGTTAATGATGGTAAAGGAGTTTATTTATTCAGATTAAATGGTTAAAATCATCATAAAATCGGATCTCTGCTCCCCGTTGATGGGGTTTCTAAATTTGCACAACTGTATATTTATGACACGGAAAATGAAAGGGAAAATAGGTTGCGTGTTTGCTCAAGCAACAAAACTAGAGATGTGAATCCAAATTTGGTAGATAAACTAATATGCATATTTGATGAAACAAATTAACTTACAAAGTTATTTAGAATGGCAAGAGATAGATTCAAGATTGGCACTTTACATGATGTTTTCATTCGGATTCTTTCTGGAAGGAACAATGGTCGTAGGCAATATAACTTACCCGCTTCTTTCGAGATAGCTGTTTTAATAGTTGGTAATGACAATCAACCGGGTGTCCATAGAGATATTGTGCTGGAAGAGAAAACAGGCATCTTGTGTCGTATAAACAAAAAGCATCCCAGCTTCATGGCAATGCAATATCCAATCCTCTTCTCTTATGCTGAAGATGGATATAGGTCATGTATTGAATATCACAATGCTCAGTTTGCCTCTGATGGTGAAAGAATTTTTCTGACGATTCGTGAGTACTATGCTTTTCGCCTGCAGAATAGGCAGAATGAAGGGCAAATTTACTTAGAGGAGGTCATTTGCTTCAACAATATAATATTGACGCATACACAAGCATTGAGGAAGATAGGTTGAGATGGATTAGAAATAATCAATCGAACATATGATCAGACCTTTATAAAGGTTTGCAAGATGTTGTACTTGTAGGAGATACGTCTGGTAAATCGATTGGTAAACAAACAATCTTACCTTCTAGTTTCACCGATGATCCTAGATATATGGCTAAAAATTATCAAGATGCAGTGGCTATTTATCGATGGGGTGGATGTCCAGATTTGTTTATAACGTTTACCTGTAATTCAATGTGGCCAGAAATAAGATAGATGCTTGAATTCATTCCAGGTCAAAATCCTCATCATCGAACCGACATCATTGCCCGTGTCTTCCATATAAAACTTAAACAATTTATCAAAGATGTATTTGAAAATGGACAATTTGGACGAGCTAAAGCAGGTATAATCTTCATGCCTTGCTGCATACAGACATATATGCACTGTCCATCTACATTTCAATTATGTTGGTACTCATCGATCTCTACCTTTACGATTTCTTTTCCTATACAGTTATATACACAATAGAATCTCAAAAAAGAGGCCTGCCACATGCTCATATCTTACTATTTCTGCACTCCGATGACAAACCAAAGACCTCGTTGCAAGTTGACCGGATTATAAGCGCTGAAGTGCCAGACCCTACCGTAGATCCAATGGGTTATGATGCAGTTGGACAATTCATGGTGCATGGACAATGTGGTGTGGCTTATAAACGTGCACAGTGTATGGAAGGTAGTGTATGTGGAAAACATTACCCAAAGCCTTTTGTGAATGATACAAGCTTTGACAAAAATGGTTTTCCGATTTATAAACGTAGAAAAAATGGTCATCCATTTGCACATCTGCTGAAATTACAGTTGGCAGTGGCTGGATTGTACCTCATAACGTTGACTTATTGGTTAAATATATAATGCGCATATAAATGTCAAGGTCTGCAATAAAACTAAGTCTATTAAATATTTGTTCAAATATATATATATCAATAAGGGACATGATAGAGCAACAGTAGTCATCGAAGAAAATGTTGCAAATAAAGAAATGGCGACCTATCAAGCTGATGAGATCAAAAGGTATCTTGATTGTCGATATGTGTCCACTTCTGAAGCATGCTGGCGTATATTTGAATTTGAGGTGCAATATCGTAAACCGTCCGTACAAAGACTACATTTTCATCTTCCAGTGAAGCATAAAGTTACTTTCACCGATAATGATAACATATCTGAAATTGTAGGCAGGCAAAATATAGAAAGAACCATGTTTACAGAATGGATGAGAACTATTATGCTACATGTAAATGCAAGATGTTTGACATATATGGATTTCCATCAAAATGGGTATGGTACGAAAATGATAAGCAGTGGAGAAGAAGGAAACAACGTGATAAAATATGCAGAATATACTATGCGCATCCAACTTCCAAGGAAAGGTTCTATTTGTGAATGCTTTTAAACGTTGTTAACGGCCCAACCTGCTATGAAAACATTAGAATAGTAAATGGTACGCTATATTTAGACTTTCAATCTACATGTGTTGCTCTAGGATTGTTAGAAAATGACAACGAATGGAATACTGCTCTCTTTGAAGCTGGAAATTGGTCTTCTGGAAAAAGCTTACGTCAAATGTTTGCGACGATGCTACTTTTCTGCAAAATGTCCAACCCATTTGAGCTTTGGAACAACAACTGGGAATTGTTGTCCAACGATATACAATGGCATCAACGGCGCGTCCGAAGTAACAAAGATTTGTTCTCAACAGAAGAAGAAGAACTAAAGAACTATTGTTTGATAGAGCTTGAAAATATACTTGATGAACAATCGTTCCTTGGCTGAATTTCTCCTTATGCCAATGCCAAATTTATCATTGCAGCGTCCACACCACAATAGACTAATAGAGGAGGAACTAAGCTATGATTATTCTACTTGGGAAGAGGAAGCGTGCACGATGTTGTGTCAACTAAACGTAGAGTAGAAGACTATTTTTGATGTTGTCTCTACATCAGTATATGAAAAGGCAAGAGGTTTTTTCTTCGTCTACGGAAGTGGGGGCATGGGGAAAACTTTCCTTTGGAATACGTTAATTACAACAATGCGTTCCCGAGGTAAAATTGTTTTAGGGGTTGCATTGTTCGGTATAGCATCTCTACTACTTCCAGGTGGTAGAACTACCCATTCTAGGTTTAAAATACCAATTGACATCGGAGAAGATACATCATGCAGCATTTCAAAGCAATCAAACCTTGCACAACTGATAATAAGATCTGATTTAATTATTTGGGATGAGGCTCCTATGGTTCATCGAAAAATTCTTTGGAAGCTTTTGATCGCACCCTTCCGGACTTTATGAACGATGGCATAAACTGTTTGGATGAATATACCTTCGGTGGGGAAAATGTTTTGTAAGGGGGAGATTTTAGACAAGTGCTTCCTGTAACGCTAACGATTTTTCGTTGCCGAAAAACCGAAATGTTATGGGTTTTTAAAAAGAATTTAAGAAAAGAAAACGACAGAAGAAGACAGAAAATAGAGAAAGAAAACAGAAAATCAGAGAATAGAGAATTTGAAAATAGAAGAGAAGAAAGATAGAACGGAACAGAAAGGAAACAACAGAACAACATCAGAATCTCACAATTCGCAGCGGAACAACATATAATAATAAATGAATAATCTTTAAACAAAGAACTATCAGTTATTACATTTTATACATTACATTACATCATATTATCAGAGTGTACAACAACATCAACAAACAGTGCAGCGGAAAAAGAAATACTATATGCTAGTAATACGCCATGCCATCCAGCTTGCCTCCAGCAACTCCAGAATATCCAGAATATCCTGATAAACCTAACTCTTGACTGCCCGTGTGGAAATTGGTGGGCACCCAGAGTTTAGGAAGGAAAACAATAAACTCCAAGTCAGTCATGTGACTGGTGTGAGAACTCAAAACAGTTTATTTATCTTTAAAATCAAAATAGAGAGATATTTTTAAATTCAATTCGCAATGCTTTTAAAAATGAGACTACCATAAGGCCTCCCGCACACACACACATGCAAACGCAGAATCGGAGGAGATTTCTCCTTATGATAGTCAAAGATGCTTGATACGCATTTAAAAGAACATTTGATATTATTATTAGTTCATAGTGTAGGAAAAATTCATTTCTAAAGTAGAATATAAATCTTAGCCAACATACGACCATTATCGTATGCCTACTATAGCTACCATCCAAACAGTGGTGACCACCATAAGTGAATGGCAGGTCCTACAACTAATACCGTACAAGTTTCGTATTGGGAATTGAATTTCCAACGAATGATCAGGCCAAGGAACTTCCCATTGCCACATGAGAATGCCTCTGGATGGACATCCCCGAGAACCAAACCGGATCTCTACCAACACAAGGCCGGGTTACCCCTAACTGAGTAACAACTGACCGAATATGCCATCCCCCGGTCCTTTGGGACCTTTTATCGAGCGCTCGTAATCAATTCACACAATCATAACAAAGTGTTTTCAACATGAGTAAGTATCTGGGCTCCATACCATGATACCACCCTTTTCCAGAAGGAAATGGACACATCCTAAAGGGTGCTACCCCTCATAACCTTGCTGCTTCTTTCCTGTTTTGACCATTCACGGGGTGTGAGGCTCGACGAATTCACGTCCACAAAAACATACTTTATACAAAAGCCATGCTTTGGGTCAACAAATGATCAACACAATGATCACAAGGATAGAAGATCAAATAAATGATCCTATCACAAATAATCAACACAATGATCATTTCAGCATCACTCAGCATATCACATTACCAAATTGGGAATATATCGCTGATAACATTCAACTACATAACCTCTGAGCTCGTACGTCTCAGAGAAAGGTGTTAAGCTAAGAGAATAAATTCTCCGCCACCAACAGAAATATATTTGAAAGAAATCGGCTTTATATCTCAACTTGTAATGTCAGGCATACTATCCATACAAGTCTGTTCCGGGATCGAACAGAACCGAAGGCACTTACAAAGAAGTCCTTGCAATCCGAATAATCTCTAATCACGTTCGGATTTCCCATCACTTATGGAGATCTCTATACCGGGGATCAGCCAGTGCAGAGACAATCAACAAGAAACCCTTTCGTTTTCGAAAATATCCGGTCTTCAACACCGGTCTTCGAATGCAATTCATAACGACGTATCACATATTCGGAATGGGTTATACGACCCCATGGTCCTTTCCCGGTTAACCCGAATAGTGAGCGCTTATTTTAAAAAAATAAGTGTGGCATTCAATTTTCAAGCAATCACAACAAATACCATTCAAAGGTATATATCGATAGTCGGTTATTGAACTATCCATGGATATGCCAGCATCACCAGATTCCAAATAATTTTCCAATTTATTTATTTTCCAAAAATATCTTTAGAAGATATAAACTTTATTTCCATACTTTTAAAAATAAATTAATATTTATTTTTAAACCCATATTCCAAATTTCATTTATAAATTCTATATTGAATTTACATTCCAGAATATTTATGAATATACGATTTCCATTCGTTTTCAAATATTCATTTTCAATTTATCTTCAAAAAGATAAATTCAAAATATTCACTTAATATTGGAAAAACATTTCCATACTTACTTATTTATAAGTAATTCACAAGCCTTTTTATTTTCTACGCTTAGAAAATATTTAATATACTCTAATCGAAATTAAGTATATATTTCATTCTTTAAGGAAATCATTCACTTAATCATATTTATTTGGGCCAAAACGAATGTTGCGTAAAACATCGTTACGACAACCCAAAATCACTAGTATAGGGATTCGAAATTAAAATAGATATATAAATCCCAATACTATACAAAACATTTCCTTTCGGAAATCATTTATTATAACAACAGTGTTATAATCTACCATTTCCTTTTATTTCTCGAAAACGTCTATTTCAACAATGAATGTTGAATCTATGATTTCGAACCTCAATATATTTTAAAACATCGTTAGATCGTTTTAATTCTATTTCAAACATCACTTTTCAAAATAATTTCTTTAACATATTATTCACTGTTCAAAAACGTGAATATACCTTGTTAATAAATTTCATCACTTCTATTCATTTTATTTTAAGGAATTATTCACTGTCTAAACATGAATATAACTCCATTAACAAATTTTCAACAATTTACTTATCAAGATAAGTCTTTGCGGATTTATAAAACAATGTTTATAAATTCTATTTCTATTTATTTTATAACAACTTCCTTTTATAAATTTCCTTAATTAACCTATCTCAATTCATATCACAATGATATATTAAAAATTCATATTATAAGTCAAATACTTATAATTTATTTATTTATAAAATTGTTTCTTTGAACTTCCCAAATTTATAAATCTTATAACTTATAAGATTCATTTATTTATCCAAACTCATTCCTTTAATAACTTTATAAATTTTATAAACCTAATGCTTATAAAATTTTATTTATAACTTCACTGTTATAATTCTATAATTCCAATTTATGAAATTCATTTACAATTCTTTCTAACCTTAGAAAAGTTCGTTTTACACTTCTAATATTTTTAATTTATAAATATCAATTTATCAATCTTTTAATATAAATCAATTTATATTACTATTTTTAAAACGTCTTTAAACCCCTTTATAATTTCATTATTTGATTTATAAAATAATCCAATTTTATAAATCCTATTTTTTTAGACTTTTTATAATGAATTCAAAAATCCCTGTTTAAACTATTATATAAAATCATAAATCTCATATCTTCAAAAATCAACTTTTAACTGTATTTCTCAAAAATCATAATTTTCATAACATTAAAAATTATAACGTTTATTTATTTAAGATGAATCAATTCTAAAAATATTTTATAAACGTATACTTTCAAAAATTATTTTAGAATCCCTTAAAAACAAAAATCGTTATTTTTAAACTTTCAAAATTGGATCCGATGATGCAACACATCATATAGTCAATCACGACTTTCAAACATCATATATCATCCATGATAAACAATCAAATATCACAATATATGAAATCAAATAAATATTTGTGAGGAATCCAATTGGATCCCTCCAATCTGTTTCCCTGCATCCACAGACATTAGCACAATACCAATTCCGTTTCAAGACGGAATATCGCGGTATATGGGATTTTATAAAATATATATCCGCTTACTAACGGCGTATAGGGTCTCATCCGCTAAAAGAAAATGCGGGAAATCAATCAACTGCAATATATACATATGCCAATATATATATATATTGCTATATATATAATATAATACCAATTCTACTTCAAGGTGGAATATCGCGGTATATGTGTGTAATAAATAACCTCCGCTTACTAACGGCGTATAGGGTCTATTCACATCCAATATATATAACAATCATCATTCAAGCATTCAATCATTCAATCAACAAATTTTAAATCTAACTATTTAAAATTTTAAATAAACAGTAAAATTCCTTTTGAGTGAGAAGTTCTCACCTTTATTCCCGTTTGCCATCCACTTCCAATTCAACTTGTTTTCTTCATTTATACCTTGTATAAATATTTACACAATTTATTAATATTCGAAATAAATCGAATAATAAATTTTCATTTTTGATTTTAATTCATCGGTTTTGTTCTAAACCAATTCCTTTAAATAATTTTATTCAACTAATTATTTCATCTCAAGTTAATGATTTTTATTTTAAGCTAAAAATTAAAGATTCAAACTGATTTTCTTTTTAAAATAATTCTAACATCTTGCTTATATAAATTTTCTTAAATCTTTTAAAATTCCTTTGTTTAATAAATTATTTTAACTAAAATTTTATTTTAAATTAATTTCTTTTAAATAATTTATTAGATAAGTTTTATAAGTCAAATAAATCACAAAGATACCTATTTAACTAATAATTTTGTTTTAAACAAATTTTCTTCTTTAACATATTTATTTTAACTAAAAATTTAAATTTGAAACAAAATTTACTTTATGAAATTATTTTAAAAATAAACTAGTAAATTTATAATGTATTCATTTTATCTTCTATATTTTTTTCTGCATACTATTTATTTTTATTATTGCAAAAAATTTTATTTTCTACATATGTATAAAAATCTGCAGTACATCATTTACAAGCTTATGACTGTTTACATTTTTTTTTCTCTTGAAACCATATACATTTTTAAATTGAATCGAAGATAAATGAAATTGCTACCTTACTGCAAATTTAAAAATTTTAATTAAATAAATTATTAACATAAAAATCAATACCTTCACCGCTTCCAGTTGCTTGCGATCACGACGTCGCTGTGCCGTTCACCTCCATCTCATCGCGATTGCCGTTAGCAATCCAAAACCCTAGCATCGCCGCCTTGTGCCGTGCCTTGCTGCAAATCGTCGCCGCCGCAACCGACTCCTTCCCCCACGCGTACGCGCGCCGCCGCTTGTCGCGCGCCCTCCACGACATCGCGACACATCCCCAGGCCGCCCATTCCTCAACCACCACGAGTCGAAGCCACTTGCTTCACGTGCCTCGTGTCGCCGCTTCCCCTTGCCGCGCGCCATCATTTTCCCCCATTATTTTTCTTATTTTTTTTTTATATCTACGTTTGAAAAGGGAGGAGAGGAACGCGGCCTGATTTGTTGAGGGACACGAGAATTTGCTCGGTATTGTTGAAGAAGATGAAAAGGAAACGAGAGAGACGGCTTCGGCCATTTGTATTTTCTTTCGAGCTCTTTGAATTCAACTGAAAGAAAATATCGTGCTCTTAACAGAGAAAAGATCGTGCGTTCACGATTTTTAGCGTGATCCCTGCCGTGATACTCTGCTTGAATTTAGGCGTGATAAATGGGACGCTGTCTGTAATCAAAATTTAAATTTAAACTTAAATTTAATATTGAATTCGTTTTTATTTCAATGCGTTTACACGCCGTGTGCTCACATATGAACTCCAAAAAATACGAAATTTGAAATCCGGCAATAATTCAATATTCCGGACCCAATGGAACTGGTTTCGTTGAATTCCGAGACTGTGCCTCGGACGGCTATTTTAAATATCGATTCAAACGATTAAATTTCAAAACTGATCAATTCACTTTCAATTTCAATTCTGAAGCTTCTATTATCTTCAGTATTATCAATATGAATTTTACAAGCCTTTGAAATATTTTTAATTGGCTTAAAATTGAAGATTCAAATTTTTATTCAACTTCAATAGATTAAATCTAAAATTTAATCGCCAAATTCATAGTTATATTGAAAATTCAATCCAAACCATCATTCAAATATTTAAAATCAATTAAATATTTTCAATTTAGATAGTTAAAAATTCTGGATCGTTACACTTCCTGTCATACCAAAAGGATCGAGAAATGCAATCGTCCAATCCTCCATAAAAAACTCTTTGTTATGGTCCAAATGTCATGTTTTCAAACTGAACCTTAACATGTGTCTAAAGTCGACGGATGGTACACCTTCTGAAATAAAAAAGTTGGAAAATTTTACAAAATGGGTGCTCGCTGTGGGTGATGGAAAAATTCCTGCCACTGCATTACAAAAAGGTGCTGAGCTAACATGGATAAAGATACCACAAGATTTGTTGATTAAGGAAACTTCTAATCCAATTGCAGAAATAGTAGATTGTACGTATCCAGACTTGCAGAAATGATTGAAAGAGCCAAATTATTTGCGTCTTCGATGCATTTTGGTTCCAACGAATGATTGCGTTGAAGAAATTAACAACTACATAACATCAACTCTTTTAGAATCTTTAGCTACGTACCTAAGCGCAGGCACAATAAGCCCGACCTCTGAAGGACTTGAGGATCAACATATATTGTTTCCTACTAAATTTTTGAACTCTTTGCACCCTTCAGGTATTCCTGGCCATAACTCAACTTTAAGGTAGGAATTCTGATAATGCTTCTTCGAAATAGAAATCAAAGTACAGGCCTCTGTAATGGAACACGTTTGATCGTTATCCAACTAGCAGCAAGAGTAGTTGAAGCTGAAATTATTACCGGGGCCTGTGTTGGAAATAAAGTTTTCATTCCTAGAATTGTCCATACATCAAAAAATACAAAATGGCCGTTTATTCTCCGTCGCTTGCAGTTTCCAATCAAAGTTTGCTTCTCCATGACAATTAATAAAAGTCAAGGACAGACTTTGGATCATGTCGGTGTATATTTTCCATGACCTATGTTTTTCCATGGTCAACTGTACGTAGCCATATCAAGAACAACATTACACCGGGGTCTTAAAATGCTAATCAAACAACAAAGAGCGGAGGAAGTTGACTATACTGAATATATTGCTTTCGCAAAATATTCAAAGATTTGTAGCTACCTTCACTCTATTTGCATAGAATACTCCGGTATAAAACACCTCTAAAGCAGTTGATCTCTGTGTAATTTAGTGTACCGCTCTATATTTTCTACTATGTCATAAAAAAAATTCATAATTACCAATCGATGGATTTTTGCCACAACAATAGTGTTTTCGCATTTTTTCCTACGCATTGATCAATTATTACCCCTAATACAGATTAGTCTTTGCATTTCATTGCCAATGATACATGAGGCTCTTTTGAATGCTCAATTTTACCTTTAATGGAAAAATCATTCGACTTTCAGTCTACTCATAGAAAATTGACTTCTTCCTTTCTTAGTAAATTAATTGATTGGATGAGTCAATTTATATGCTGAGTAGCTTAACATATAAGATTACTGTTAACACTTATCTTCAACATAGATCAGTGCAGTAAGTCACTATTACTACAGTATATTGTTAATCCTTAACGCTACTGAAATTACAAGGTTTATATTTAGTGTTTCCACTGTGATCTGATAAATAAACAGGATTACTGTAGATGTATTTGTTAATGTTAATGTATTAATTAATGGTACTGCTAAAGCTAACTAATTAGTAATTAATAGTGCATTTGATGTTAATGGTTTGTCACGAGTTTTTTTCCCCTTTTTAACAATTTCACTAACTTACTAAAAATTTCCCTAACTATCGCCTTTAAATTCTCAAACTCTTGCATGTCGTGACCTCGCCTATTCAATTCCAAACTACGCTATTGCCCACTTCATCATTATTCTATTCTCAAGTTGTTTGACATTTTGTTGATTACTCTCTTTTCAAGATTGTTGGACATAGTTGTTGGAACTACAAAAAACATGTGTTTCGACTGTAATTTTTACAGATTAAAATTGTTAACACTGGCGAATGATTCAGAATGCATCCATGATGATTTCAGTATATATGTTCTGACCTATCTTTTACTATCACAAATGTATCGTACGATGATCCCTTACTCGAACTGAATTTGAAATCAGATATTAGTATCACCATCATTGTTGTTTGATTAGATTCCTTGGCTGTATGGTTCCTTTCTTTGTATAATCATGGACTAATTTTAATTTTTTTAGCTTTCCTTTCTTATTTTCTAAAGTAAGGTGGCATCATTTGTACTGACTGTATACATGAACTCTTATTATCCACTAAACCAAATTTTAAAAACTGTTATTTTCTCTTCAATTTTAAATTATATTGTTATTAATATAGACTTCTTATTATACAAAGACAAAAATCTGTTGATAAACAAATAATTAACTTAAAACCTTTTTTCCATTAGAAGTCAAGCAATGTGGAGAGTTTGTCGATGGTACATTCTCTTTCTCTCCTTAACTGCATACATGAATTTAGGACCGTATCATTGTTTCACTTATATCAACAGTTCCATTACCTATGGGCTGTACAAAGAAATTTGTTTCCCCATTCATATTTAACATTAACTACATGTATCTTTATTGCACTATGAATAAATTCATCATGGACTGACCTATGATATGTAGTTTGATTTGTAGTGCTAGACCTAATTCAAATGATTTTTATGCAGTTCAACTACAACTAAAATGCAAATTAACTCATCATTGATTACTTTTACGGCTCAACAATGCTAATTTCGTACATTTTTTTCATCCTTCATTTTTCCTGACAATGTTATAAGCTATTTTTCTAATTCACAAGTACTGCTTGCCTTAACTTTATTTTTCAGCTTCATTTTCAGCCTGTAGTATTTTTCTCCCCTCTTCATAGAAAACTTTTAAATTTTATACTTGGGTATTCATTCACATTAAAAAAATGCTTTTCTTCTCATAGAAACAAAACTGTATCGATATTTTTGTAATACACCCTTTGTGTTCAGTTAACGATTATCTGACCTAACTTTGTTTACTACTTTCATTTTACCAAAACTGTTGACATACAGAAAGACAGTCTTCATTTTAAGACAAAGAGACAAATGTTCTTCGCAGATTTTGCTACATGGTTAGTGATTATAACATTTGCAAATGACTCATGTTCGCTTAGTTGCACTAAATTATGCCTATTTTATTACCTTTTATCTTTTCTTCATTACATCAATATTGATTTGAAGCTATCTGCTTGCAAGCGTCGGATCAAGGGTTGTTACTAAAATTACCATTCATCGTTATTTTTGAATATCTTTACGTATGTGCCCTGACGATTAGACAGTCCAAATCACGCATACCTTCTGTTTTCCGCTAACGCTTTCATTTTTGTGTTCTGCCTTTAATATTCCACATATCCAGCTTGGAATCCAAAATTACTAGGTTTAAAGATTTTCAACTTTTTTCATTACATAATTTAATTAGTTTTGAGTCAATTGACCTCCAATTCTTTCATAAAAAATGTGATTTTTTCCTATGCTTTTATCTTAGTATAAAGAATGACCTTATTCTGACCAGCCTTTATGTGCTTTTAACTCAAGCACTTCCTTCACGATTAACGATAGATGAAGCAGAGCGTATTTGGTCAGGGTTATATATTTATATGGCCAACAATTGAGATTAAAAGTCGTGTTGTAATTAAATATTATTTTTCATTTATTTATCCACAGTTATGAAAAATGGTGGCGACATCAATGGACCGATTCAGAACTCAACAGATGTTCTACCATGCTGCTGCAGCATCCGACTTTGGTGCACCTTGGCAAGACACGGTAGGAAAAAACGCACTGTGTAATTCTCTCTCTGTAAATATGTAAATCTAATTAATTGTTGTTGTGAACTACAAAACAGTCCGAACACAAAATTCAATAAGCCAGTGGTCGTTTGAACATGCGGCTTACCAAGGTGCCAAAATGCTCTATGTTCTGAGAAGAGAGTGCGCCCCATCCACACTCTGTATTTCTTTCAAGGTCGGTATTTTCTAAAATTTATTCGTTGCATGTATAAATTGGTACTTCTGAGTACTACCATCATCGCTGAATCTAGGTTATTTCAGTTTTAAAATTTTAAATCTTATTATTTTATGCAGCTAAGGAAACCATTGTTTCAGATGGAGAGCAATAAGATGCCATGCAAATTAAAAGAAATAATGAGGAATTGCATTAGAAAGCAAGGCAATAGCAGGTGCTTTTATTTCTTCAAAAACAACAAATAACATAATCATATTAAACTGTCTTACGTATGACTTCTGGCCTACTAACATAAGAGTTATTGTACTTAGAATTTATGATTATGCATGTTTACATTTCGTACCTCCTAGCATTTACACCAGAAGATAAATTAAAATCAGCAGTTTCGTACATATTTAAACTCCATCACATTTATTCCAACAGATTATGCAAAGACATCCAGCATTACATCTACAATCCTTTATAACCTGCTAGTTACCTATTACTCATGCAAATCACCTTCTCACAACAAATTTTCCTCCTCTTCTCATAGTCATGGAAACTTTACACTCATCTATACAATCACTGACTGTTGACAGTGTTGGAGCAACAATCCGAGTCTATGTTGCCAGGATGTGGGACTCTATAAACCTAAAGAGCAATGATGTTTTTGGATTTAATATGCAGCTGCTTGATAACAAGGTTTGCCTTAGAGACATTTTTGACTTTAAATAAATTAGAGCGTTATACATTTAATATGCAGCTTCTCCATTCTATCTATACACCTTTACATCCTAATTCACAATTCTTTTCCTGATACCATATTCACCACTGCCATATCCATCTCTGCTGTACACCTAACTTTTATAAGCATCACTCTATATTGTTGATCCTAGCTATGATATCTCTTAATATTTCTGCTGCCTTTTTTCTATCCTTTCGGCATTTTACCTTTTCAGACAACAAGTCGTATACACATCTGGCCACTTTGTTAACTTCTTCATAGTAAACTGGGAAAATAAGTTTCCCATTACATCCCTTTTTTGGCGCTGTCTTCCTTGAAATTAATTTCAACCCTTGGTTACTTACAGTTAGAATGTTGCTCTCATTCCTACACGGCTTAGAATCTATCGATCATGCAATCTTTTTTCACTTATAATTGAATAAGTTCACATATTCCTGATCTTTACACCATATTTCTGCGAAACATTCTTATTTTAAAATTTTCTGTTATTAAATTTTCTTTTTTAACGAATGAATGATCTTTTATCCTTATATATTCACCTAGCTTAAATACTTATAGTGAATATAGTAAAATTCTCACATTTGACAGCGAATCAAATATGCATGTAAAATTAATGTAGTAAAGCATAGGTATAGTCACTTTGGTGTGTACTGATATTGTAGCAGCATTCACAATTGTATTGTTGATTTAATTTGTATGTGTGTGTGTATCAAATACCCACTCTGAATTGTAAGACATAAATAGGCATATAAATTTATTATCCTTTTACAAACTGAAATTGCAAAAATGCCATACAAAAATCACACACATTTTTCTACAAATAAATGAATTACTTTACTCTATCTGCATTGGTATAAAAGTTTTATATTCTTCCCAAAGCTGATACTACTACTCCTGCAAATTACAATTGTACACGTTGTCGCGTACTAATGCTTTCTCTTATTTCAGGATGGAGAAATACATTAAGTTGTAGACCCCCTTTCATGCCGCTATTCCTTGGCAAGCTAAAAGAGGGTTGATCTACGATATAGGTGAATTCACCGTCACCCTGCCGGTGAAAGTTATCTTTCGGTGCACAAACTAATTAAGATCGACTTCACTGCTTTGACAACAGTCACCGAAGTTGACAACCATGATGACACTATACCTACACATAAGTTTTCCTTTGCGGACTATCAGTCGATAATTAACAGAACCGATACTATAAAACACTTGAGAAGTTAGTATACTACATCCCATCTACTTTCCATTTCATCTTATTAATCTGCCAGTTACTCATTTACAAATCAAATACACATCAACCCCTCAATTCAGATGTCATTGGGGTCCTTCACCATGTTGGTGATGTCGTCAATCAATCTGTCGGGAATGGTTCAGTGGCTTCTAAGTGCGATCTTATCCTATATCTTCACAGGTATCTTTTACTTCTCTATTATTTCATCCCTCGACATACATGTCATCGAATTTCTAGCATATTCTTTGATGAGCATTATTTTATATCAAATGCAGCGGTAACCACATTGCCGCTACACTGTGATGCAACAAAGCAACCTTGATAGACGAATCCGCTATCATTGACACCACTAAAACAATTATCCTTACATCAATGACCGTAAAGAATTACCGAGTTATATTTCCTACATATACATATCCACCTTATACTTTGTATATACATTTGTTAGTACTAAAACATTGCTTCTACTTTGACGTACAGGTAAGCCAAGCCTGGGCTCAACTACTGCAGCATTTGTTTACACCAATTTGCATATTACTAAGGGATCCGATCTACTGAAGAGGTGAATCCTACTAACCACATATCAATATTACTTGCTATCTTAAAAGGGAATATGAGGACAAAAAACAGAAAAAAAATCATTTACTCTATGTTATCTGTCTCTATTTAACAGTTTTAAAAAAACTTATTTCAACCTCCTACTAACACTCCCACTTTCTACACTTTTCCCAGCTTCCGTAAACAAAAACTGCATGCGTTCTACGCTGAAGACATTCAGTACAAAAAACCAACTGGCCTTACCACTGATAAGTGCATCTCCGAAATAATCAGTTCGGATCTCCCATCGGTGTATGATGTAAGTACAGTACTCCTCACTGCCTGCATAGCTTCCTAGACTGGTACAATTTTTTTTTGGAAACAATACACTCCCTCTGAAAGCTATCTATCGAATTGTATTCTAAAGTATGGTTGTCAAACCATTTGCCTTTTTTGGGGTGATAATTTTATTCCTATACAACTAATCTTATACTGTTTGCCAAAGCTTTGCGTGCAGAACCTCAATTTTAGCATGGAAAGCGCACTGTGCTCAAGTACAAGAAAAAAATTACACCAACTTAACTACCTGGTCATGTCCATTCCAAACTTTTCCCCAGGATACGATACTCGGCCTCCCATCTAATGGTTTAGCCAAGTTATATATATTTGACTTATAGGTCTTCTTATTACAGTAATCTATCCATTTTTTTAAATCTTTTTCTACCATTTGACCTGTCTATTTGTCGCTATCGAATATCTTCCTATTTTAGATATTATAGTACTTACTTCTACTTTTCAATCTCCCTACAGTGAGGCTAGAATTAGGCAAAAAGACTTCCTTAACTTGCATATTGACTTCCAACAAAATAGTTTTACAATTAAAAATTCTAAAATTTATACCTTACTGACTGATATAGGCTATTTTATATTTTTAATATTTTTTTAACTAACTTTTTTAGGTTTTATGGTAGCAACACTGTATTGTATTAACAAAAAATACACAGTTCTCGTTTTCTGTATTCATTTAAAGGTTCAAAATGCACTTTTAGAATTTGTAGATTTCCTTGGATCTTAAAGGTTTCCTTTGTTCTTCATGTCCCCTTATGTGTTTATTTCAATCTATAAAAAAATATGCAAGTTTGTGGAATTGTACTGAGCAAATAATGAATATTCCTCTAATCAGCTATATAAATCATACATACAGTTTGATATGTTTAACTTTATACATCTTTTGTACCTTTGGTTTTACCTTAACCATGATTATTATATGTCTACTGTAGTAACGTTTTTTTATGTTTTCTAACTAAGTTTCACAATCTATTTTCTCTTCCCACAATGATTAATAAATATTTAATCCACAGATTGCTTCATTACTGTATTTAGAATTAAGATTTACAATTCATTTGCAAGATAATAGTTCACGTGTGCAGATTCCTTTTTTTCCTTTCCAAATGGGATCAACTTACAGTACCTAATTCTACAAACTATTTATTCCACACAAGTCATATGTAAGTATAATTTAAATTTCCTTTTACTAAATATATTAGTTTGGGAAATAATAGTTTCAGCTTAAAACTATAGTTGTACCTACAGTTATCTTTTTTCGGACAGATATTTTTACTCCTAATTTAGCAATATTATATTTTCAGCCAAAACATTTCATGTCGTACATTTCTCTTTGGACTGATAGGTTTAATGCACAAAAATTCATATTACAAATATTTTAATACCAAATGTTGGCTCATGTCAACAGCTTAAACATATACTTATTTAGATCCTCAATCATCTTACGGACAATATTTTAGTACTGCTATTTTGACATGCATTACAGCATTATTCTATTACTTGATTCTCATATTTCCATTATTTACTATCATCACAAATTATCCATAACAGATTTCCACTTCATTTATGTAAATATTTCAAACACTCACAACATCAACCTCTCTTTTTTGGGGAAAAATCTTTGGTTTCTAAGCAAAAATAACAGGACTTTCTCTCGACAACGGATGAGAATACTTATCCTACAATGTTTGAAAATCCATTATAAGCACATCAAGACATAAGAATTACTGTAGCAAGTGCAAGAGAGATATCGAATTTCCATTGCATAGATAATGACATCACAATTTTTCTTCCACGTACAACTACCTTTAACACTCATCATCCTCTGTCTTTTCTCCCTTACTAGGTTCCGTTTGGAACTAATCGTTGATGACGGCACCGCATCTGTTCCAATCGTCCTGTTTGACAAGGTGGCAGAGTTTGTTCTGAGAAAAAAGGTCAAATCTTTGTACCTAATTCAAAAAAATGAGGTACAAAAATTAGTCTCCCTCCTCTGTTGCAACATTATACGTATATTTGCCACTCACAAAACCTGTTTTTTGCTTGAAGGTTTGGGGTGGGAAGAAAGTAACAACCATTCTCTAGCAACGAATTGGTTAAAACAAAAATTTTCAAGCCAAGCATGACACATATGTTAATTTAGCTGGAAGGAAAAAATTAACTGCAACTAGAATTTCTCCTTCACCTGCCAACAATATCAGTACACCACCTGAACAAAGAAATACTAAGGTACCTATTTCGCCAACCTATACATATGTATTGCTACAAGCAGCTATTATGCCGAAACTACATTTATACCTTCCTTATTTCCCGTCTACCCCTAAACCATTACATTTTAAACTAACTATTAAATTAGCTAACAAGATATAACACTAGAGGTTCCACCTTCCTCGGACAGCAAGGTCACTCAGCTTAAACGAAATCCCAGAAAGAAAAATCGTATGACTGCCGCTTAGCTTCTATATTGTTTCTTAACGCATCTCAAGTTTTCGTAACTGTTGTATTGCACGTCCTTCTTCTATTCTTTATTGTCCGTCTTCTTTTACATGTACTCATCTTGGTTTCGAATAAAGCATTACAACTTTGTGTCCACTACATGTCTCTAAATATACTGAAAACTAATGTAGACTGCACCCTGTCGTGCAAATATAGTTACTTTTACATACATACCACTATTACAATTTCTACTTCCCCCAACAGCATAAATTCATCACATCTACAAAAACAACCTAACATATCTCAGCCATTTGTAGTCCACAACCTATTGAATTAACATTTATTTAACTGTGTTATATTCATTTCTGACCGTAGTTACAATAACAAGTTAAAACTATATATCAACTAAATGCCGCGCTACTATAAACATTACTCCAGCCTGCAATGACAATGCCTACATATATAATTTTATATTCTTTGTACATGTCTGCCATCATCATCCACAATACCTAGACGAATATCAACATAGAGCCATGAAAATATGGTTTAGACATTTAAGCTCTCCTCAATTCATCGCAAAAATTCAAACTTCTTCCACTGCCGCATTGCATATATATCCACATTTCTTCCTTCAATTTTGACATAGGTAACACTTACATAACACATGCACGGAATTGGGGTTATGAACTCATTGTATCAAACAATCTTCTCAAACGACCAGCTGTCACTAACTGATATATCAAGGACAACAAATCTTTCCTTCTAATACTTAAGGTATTCATTCCATTCCTATGCTTACCCAAAAAATAAAATTATATTCTCGCCGTAATGTTTTTTTCCGCCGATGTTCCTTATTATCCTAATGCACTTAATCTTCGCCTCAGGTTGACATCCATGGACAGGTAAGTCCAAAACCTTCCCCTGTTATTATCATTCCTCTCTTCACCGATATTACATTTCTTGGGGCCATTTTATTTCAATCATGTCCTCAACTGGTTGACGAACACATAACGCTACTACAATCCATTTTGCACTATAGGGGAATCCAAGTTAACATATCCCCGCTAATGGTTATGTCCTCCACCTACATATAACCAAAACATATCAACTAAACTATTTTGTTTTAAAGTTATACTCATGCTATCATTTATTACACTACAAGCCCCACAAGAACTAACTTCTACCCCGAAGCGATCCAGGACTGAAAAAAGACGTCTTCACCATCTATAGCAACAAATCCACTTAAAAAAGGTACGCACCAGCCAACACCTGAAATGCATGTTCCCTACAAATGCATTCACTGAATTACATTCTACTCTTCTTCAATTGAGACATAGGTCCATGAATACATGTGCTCAGAACAAGATTTGGACAAAAAATATAAACAACCTTGAAAACTGCATTCCATTCCACACAAACCCATTAGACAATGGCGTCAATAAGGTGATCCAACTAACAAGGTAACAACAAGCTGTTGGATCACTCTGATTAAATAACACTATTTCAACTCTTAGCAGGTTACGGTACGACTAAACAACTCCACTGGTGGTGTGTACATTACCAGCTCAGACTTGCTGACCATTTTGAGCACTCACAACTTCAATACCGAAAATTCATCCATCAACGAATTTACCCATGCACCCAGTCTCAAACATAGGTAAGTTTCGAATTAACATTATATTAACCAAAGTTAATTTTCCTCCGTAACGGTGTTATGGTCCATACAATTTTTTTTAATTCTTCTATCATGACAAAACATTTCAACCTAACTCATATGTATAGGTTGTTCACTATGCTCTTCCAGCCGTACTTAGTTGTAGAGATTAAAAAATTTTCAACCAAACTCATATGTATAGGTTGTTTACACGAATAAAGTAATCAACTTTCTCTAAGAATTCAACAAGACTTATAAGTAGTTGTAGAGCTTAAACAACATTACCAAGCTGAATGTATGGACTGTTGTTCCAATTATATGCTACGTTGTACTTTACACATCATATTATTATACCAATCCTAGATTTGGGCCTCTGCTGACAAAGTACATAATATTTGGCATGTTCTCTCATACTGTAAAATTCATATAATTTATCATCTACCTTTTGTATGTATCACAATTTCACTTGATTTATTAAATTGGTCTTCCCTAGATCTGTGGGCTAAAAAACCTATTTATTTAGTAGCAACCTCCTTTTGTTCATAATATTCTATATCAAAAGTCCATTTTCTCAAGATAGACATTTTGATCAATATTATGTCATTTAGATAAATCCTACCTACAAAATTTTATGTTTATATTGTAACAGAAAGGTTCAACCACAAAATAAGTTTTATTTATGTTTTTTTAAGCTTTCTGGTTGCATCTCTTATGCCCAAAGATTATTCAGTTGAGTTCTCCATGTGTAAGTTTGTCATTATATGTTACTTCGGAATTCGGTAGATTTTGGTTACATGTGTAACAATTAAGATTTCCAATGTATTTAACGAGTTTGTTTGCTATAGTTAAATATCAATGTAGATGTACTCCTCAAGGCTTTTTATGTTCCAATCTAGGTGTCCAATTTTTTAAATTTGTGCTGGTTTTGGCTATTAATCTATGGTTCAGATAATCTTCTTGATAAGACATGTAATAACCATTGTTATGCTTCATGATTTAACAACTTAAATTGTACTAATCTTAATATTTATAATAGACTGTTATACAATTGTTTTCTCTTTTGATTTTCCTTCATATAATGTTGATTATTTAATAGAGCATCAATCTTTATATACCGAATGCTAAATATTTTATGTTAATCTTCATACATTTCCCTTGGTCCAACTGTAGGGTGCTCATTATGTTAAACAATGCAGACTTGGGTGATGTTGGCTTAGATTTCTCAAATCTGCAGGGCACTCACAGTATAAAACATTGTGTGCTCATAATGCATTGATCCATCTTATTTGTTTTTTCCTTTAGTTTTGAAAACATATCAACACGCATGTTCTTTCTTGAAATGGTGAGCATAGGATTATGGCTGGCAATGTAGCATTTTAAATAATTCTGACAGTGGTTACAAAACTACAAATTTAGATATGAGGTAAAGTATGATTGCATAAGATACCCAGTCAAGAAAACTCTTTTAAATGTAATATGCTTAATTGTAAATAATACGGAGTCAAACATCGCATTTAACATAGGCTAGGCATCGGTTTCAACCAAGGCAAATGCCTCAGTCTCAACTGAGGCACTGCCAAAAACTATTATCATAGTTTATATAGAGCCAATTACATTTCACCAAACTATGAAATTTTAATTAGTTTTGTGTTGGAAGAATTTTATGTTCAACAAAGCATTACTCCCTTTACAAAAATTTACAGCATATAGTTTCAATGTTTTCAATGATATTTTTCATACGTGTACTCCAATTCAAATATTTTATTTCATCTCTTATTACTATTTATTTACGGGCATAATAACTAGGGGGTGATCTTTACGCGATGTATCATGAATTTATTACCGAGTATTAAGCTATTAATATTTTATATGTTGTAGGCTGGGGCGTTGACTGCAAGATGACATGAGATGAAGCACTTGAAGTTACCAGCAGTTCAGGATGGCTAAACCTAATGTTTATTGAAGTGCATAATACAATTTCACTTAAGTCGGTATTATCATACATTTATCTGTCTATGCTACTTTTTTTTAAAGTTTAATAGTCATATTTTATTTTAATTGAACTGAATATGGTGGTTTCTTTAGGCAGCTGTAATGATGTAGATCTTATAATACTGGTGATTCTACAATTAACTTTTGTACTGTTGTAGGTTTCTAGCTATGTAACTTGGACAATCTGCATATTCTTAAAAGTGTCTGCTTAAAATTATTCCAAGTCACATTTACTGGTCGTAGCTCTATGTAACTATACATATGTTCTATACATTATATCTAGACTGTGCATGTAACTCTATGTAACTCAAAGAAAACCAGCTTAATTATCAAATAATTCCAAGATGACACACATAAAACAACATTAATTACCGAATCCAAAAAAATCATTACATAATGTTAGTCGACGACAACTGTGTGCGTAGCACGGGTTCGCACTAGTATATTAAGATTGTTGTAAATATTACCAAGTTATAGGAATGCAAGGTTAGCCAATAAACACATGAAAGTGTGGCCAGCTAATCTGGCTACTAGCAGTGTGAATTTGGGGCTAATGTGAGACACTACCTATGAAAATCAATGCGCTGATACCAAATGTTGGAAATGCGGATTATGGATTTTAAGGCTGGATTAACGCTAGAGGGGGTGAATAGTGTTTAATGGATTTTATGAAATTTTTGAAATCATTTCAAACTGAAGACAAATAGATGCAATTCACAAATACAGAGACAATCGCAGAACCAGACACAGATGCAAGTAGTAAATAAAAGCAGTAAAGGAAAGAACATACTAGAATTTTATAGTGGTTTGGAGTTACCCTACATCCAGTCCCACACAATATCTTGTGCAGATTTCTTTTCAAATATAATGTTGATATTACAATCGCGATTTCAAGGCCACGAGATACACCCTCTTGTCTCCAAGTCTAGGGGAAACTCTCTTGATTTAACCAGGGTACAAGATCACCTAATTGATTTACGGGCTACAGTCACACCCAATTGATTTATAGGCCATAATCACACTGTTTCCAATCACACTTTGATAGAGAGGGATTCGATACACTTCGATATTTGATTACAAATGGTCCTATAACTCTAAATAGCACTAAGATATTTGAGAGAGTGTGACAAAGAATGAAACTAGAGACGATCGAGTTTGATTCACTTAGGATTTCGGTAGAATTCTGTTAAAGCATTTGAAATATAAGAAAATATTTGAGTGGAGAAGAAGGAGTTAAGAAATGAAGGTAAACTAACTTAAAATTTATTGAAAACAACCGGTAAATATAGGAAAACAACGACCATGTCTATTCGCGAAAGGTTATGATGAATAGACACTTCTTTGGAAAATTTGAAATCATGGCTACAATGTCGACATGGGGGGGTATAGGGATGTTGAAATGCCTATTTTATTTTTGAAAATTGATTTTGCTTTAAAATGACTTCTATTCTAAAACTTGTTAAAACAATTTCTAAACTTTGTAAACCATTTTGAATATAGTTTGAACTTATAAAAGAGTTTTAGAAAGTAACCTTAAAATATATAATCTATAATATAAAAGTAATATGAAAAAATAAGTATAGACTTCTTTAAAATGTATTTGTGAGATTTAAAGCTAAAATATTAAAATCAAGAGATAGTTTAAAAACAAGAAATGATTTTGAGATCAAAATATTAAAAGATGATTAAAATAGTTTTTGAATTAAGGAAAAAAAATTTAAATTGATAGAAATGACTTCTAAAAAGATAGTTTTTGTAAAAATGGTTAAAATAAATTATTTTGAATATTTCGTGGATTCCATTCCACTAGAGAAGGTCATTAGTTCCATCCCACTAAAGAGGTCGTGGGTTCCATCCCACTACTCATGTGAGAAGGTGTATTCCATTTCACATTAAAATCCGAATAAAGATTTTAGTGCTATTATGAAGTTTTAACATAAATCTAAATTCTTATGCTTATCTTGATATCTTGAACTCTTGAACTCTTGATACTCATGAGTCTTCAATCTTGATTTCTTCAATCTAGAATTCGCCAGTCTTGAATCTCCATAGTGTACAGTCTTCATTCTCAGTACCTTCATATATATACCCTGCATATACATGTATATCTAGACAAGAATATTAGTATTTGTATTTTATAACAAGTCCTAAGGTTGTTGTCATCAAAACCATGATCTCGGGAGCTAAGAATCTTCGCCTTTTGATGATGACAATCTTTGTTTATAAAATCTACTCCAACAAATTTCGATTCTACTCCGACTCCTCCTTATTCCAACATTTCCTCCTTAATCTAAGCCTATCTAACCTACTTTATAATCCTCCCCCTTTGTCATCAACAAAAACTAATCCTAAACTACATAATTCCCTCTAAATCTTATACTATAGCACCGTATATGATAATAACATAGTATAGTAGAATGTAAATGAGATAGATAATAATATGAGTAAAATATAGTAAGATAAATGTGAGAGATATGAAAATTTTCAACATAATCAATCAATATATACATCATGTTCTGATCAAACCACACCATGTTCAATCATATATTACACATCATATTCAAATCAATCCAAACCATAATAATCTAAACCAAATCAAACCAAACAATTCAAACTGAATCAAAGTAAATCAAACCATATATGTTAAATCAATCATTTCTTGAAACTTGAACTCGTCCTTCTTCACCGAAGATAGGATTTGCCTTTATAGCATCCCATTCGTCATTATCTTTGTTTAGAGTTCCTTCTGGATTCGCTTCAAGTTCTTCTTTGTTGAGGGTAGAGATCATCCATCAAATGGCATCGAAGTGCCTTTCTTGTTCCTTTTTCATCTGCATTTGGCATAATTCTAAGTGTCATTGATTGCGAAGGATAAAAGTAAGTATGTTCTTGAAGGAATTGAGAGTTTCTTATAGATTCTCACATAGATTATGAATAGGAGAAGCCATTTTTTGATAAAATATGAACAAATTCAATGGAAAATAAAGAGAATTGAAAGTATACATTTTAGTGGAAGAACAGTATTTAAAGAGTTAGAAAGTTGTTTGAAATGAAAAGACATAAGGTAGTTATATCAATTTTGATTTCAAAACAAAAAATAGTTTCTGGTCGTTACATGTCGACATGGAGGGTAGGGGGATGTCGATATGCCGCTGTTAATTTTGTCAATTTTCTTTTTTTTATATTATGTACAAGTCTATATATATAAACTTATACAACAGGCATTCCAAAGATATTTTAGAGCTAATAAACAGAAATAAAGGATTTTCACTGATAATTTTAGTTAACATTACATAAAACGATACATAACATTAACTAAAGAGAGATACAAACTAATACAACATGAAAAGCGGATGATGAAAATGATGATGATCCAAGCTTGCGATTCACTTTCTCAAAGAACTTGTTTGTTTTGGTGGAAATCTTGACCTACTTTTTACTAACAGATCTTTTGAGAATCCGTTGGTTTTCCACGGTAATCTTTTGGTTCTTAAGAAACGTTTTGTTGGATGGATTGGTAGGAGTAAGAGGTATTCGGTGCTTCCAATGAAGTCTCTTCCTCCTCTTCTCCTTTTTCTTCAATTCCCATCTCCTCCCCTTCTTCTTCCCCCTCTTCTTCTTCTTCCCCCTCTTCATGAGCCAATCTCTCATCCTTTTCGGCAAGTGTTTCATATGGTTGAAACACATGCAGAATTCTCATAAGAGAGATGTTAGTATGGTTAAACACTTTTCTATAAATGAACTCCTTTCTCTTATAATCAACACCAAAGTAGTTGAAAATCCGAGTAAGGTAAACTCCATGGTATAAAGTGTTTTCACCTAAAGTAAAATATTTGGGACGAAGTTCATCCAAAATCACTTGCGCCCAATTAATGTCATGGTGCCTAAAAATAGCAAAATGAGCCTTATAAACTTTTACGGTTGGGTGGTTGAAATTTCTCGATCTTTGAGTTATGGTATGTCGCAAAAGAAGGTTTACAATTCTAGGTTTAGGATGGAAATTTCAATTTATAAACTCGAAAGATATCACCCCCTTTAAAAATGTGATGAAATGTCTCACGATCGTGTTCATTAATTTTAGGATCTGAAAGATCCATTCCTATACCCTTATAACCAAGAATGTTACCTAAAATCTCACTATTTAAAACAATACGCGTTCCTTTAACGCTGCTCCACACTTACCCTTCATTTTCTTCTTAAAAACACGATTCAAATTTGCATTAAACATTTTGAAAAGATTCGAATGACAAACAATATCATTTTGAGAATCATCGGTTAAGCTAAGAATTTGATTCTCTTCAAAAATAACATTGACCTCACATGAAGGAAAATCACTAAAGATAGCAAATTTTACTGTATGTACCTTTCTAAATTTTATATAGCTAATGTAAGCTTTGATAGCTTTCGGATCATTGTAGAGGAACTCTTTGGTGGCCTTGGACAGTCTTATGATGAATGAAGTGCTTGAGGAAGACATTTTTGAAGAAAGTAGAGAGCTTGAGAGTTTAAAAAAGAGTTTGAATTTTGAAATGGAAGTGAAAAGATAGGATAAAGTTAAGAAGATAAATATATATCTAAGAGCCATGTTCTCTGGTCAAGAGATACCTTTTGAGAGCTTTGGAATTGGTGAAAAGGTGGAGGAAAATTCAAAGTTTTGAATTCAAATTTGAACTTCAAATTTCTGGTAGGGATGTCGACATGGGGGGTAGGGTCATGTCGACATGGGTCCCGTAAATCATGTGACTTGTTTTTCCTACTTTATTTAACATCTATATTTATATATCCTATTATCTAATTTATATTTTATTTAAAATAATATTAATTATAATAACACTTTATAATAACACTTTAATATTAATATTTTAATATTAAAATAATATTATTTTGAAAATTAAAATTTTAAATTCAAACAACAAGCAATTTCAAAACATGCAAATAACCAAACATTTAAATAAATTTAAATGCGTACCTATTTCTAGATCCATATTTCTGAGATCATCAGACTTGTGACTAGTTGTAAAGCACATATTTGAATTTTTGTCTCTTGGTTTTCATCCCTAGAGGATGAGTCTGAATCATCTAGTGTAGTAGTATATGCTCTCTTTCTTTTCTTTGATGAATCATTACTTGAAGAAAATTTCTGTTTATACGGATGCGGACAATCTCTTTTCAAGTTACCTGGCTCATCATAATTGTAGCATCTGACATTGTTTTGTGTCTCATTACTATTTTCAGAATTCTTATGATCATTTTTCTTGTAATTGTTCATCTTTCTGTACTTTAGAAACTTTTTAAAATTCCTTGTCATCAAGGCTATTTCTTCATCGCCGTCATTGTTTGAGTCTGAACCATCTGTTATTGCATTGAACGTTATTGACCTCTTTTCTGAGGCCTTGCTTTCTCGTCTCCCATGCATTTGTACTTCAAACGACATCAAATTCCTAATCAATTCTTCAATTTTATGAGTACTAATATCATTATCCTCTTCAATTGCTAGAGTCTTCTGATCCGATTCTAGAGTGAGTGAATTCAGAATTTTTCTGACTTGATCTTCTTCAAAAAAGTTCTTACCTAATGTAATTAGTGAGTGCACAATGTCTTGAAACCTACTGTACATGTCCAAAATGGACTTGTTTGGATTCATCTTGAATAATTGAAACTGATTGGTCAAGATAGATATTTTGGTCTGTTTAACTTTGCTTGTTCCTTCATGAATAACTTGCAAAGTTTTCCAGATCTCATATGCAGACTTACAGACAGACACTTTATTAAACTCATTCCTATCAAGTGAACAAAATAGAATATTCATGGCTTTGGAATTGTTTTGTGCAACAGTCATTTGCTCAGCAGTCCACTGTGCAAAATCAGTTGTGGTTTCAATGTACTCAATTTGTGTGATATTCCAAGTGTTTAACCCTACTGATTATAAATAGATTTTCATCCTATATGCCCAATATGCATATTTACTGCCATTAAAAAGTGGTGGTCTGGCAGTAGACTGACCCTCTACAAATGAACTAGTGATAATGTTGACATTACCAGTGTTGTCAGCCATTTGAAAAAATTTCAAAAATCAGATTACGAAAACTATGAAAATCAATGCGCTGATACCAAATGTTGGAAATGCGGATTACTGATCTTAAGGCTGGATTAACGCTAGAGGGAGTGAATAGTATTTAATGGATTTTATGGAATTTTTGAAATCATTTCAAATTCAACACAAACATATGCAATTCACAAATACAGAGATAATCATAGAACCAGACACAGATGCAAGTAATAAATAAAAGCAGTAAAGGATGGAACACGCCATAATTTTGTACTGGTTTGGAACTACCCTACATCCAGTCCCACAAAATTTCTTGTGCGGATTTCTTTTCGAATATAATGTCGATCTTACAACCTCGATTTCAAGGCCACGAGATACACCCTCTTGTCTCCGAATCTAGGGCAAACTCTCTTGATTTAACCAGGCAACAAGATCACCTAATTGATTTACGGGCTATAATCACACCTAATTGATTTATGGGCCACTATCACAGCATTTCCAATCGCACTTTGATAGAGAGAGACTCGATGCACTTCGATCTTTTGATCTTTGATTACAAATGATCCTATAATTCTGAATAGCACTGAGATCTTTGAAAGAGAATGACAGAGAATCAAACTAGAGACGATCGAGTTTGATTCACTTAGGATTTCGGTAGAATTTTGTTAAAGCATTTGAAATATAAGAGAATATTTGAGTGGAGAAGAAGGAGTGAAGAAATGAATAGAAACTAATTTAAAATTCATGTAAACAACTAGTATATATAAGAGAACAACGGTCATGTCCATTCGCGAAAAGTTATGACTAATAGACACTTCTTAATTTGAAATTTGAAATCTACGGCTACCATGTCGACATGGGGGTATAGGGATGTCGACATGCCTATGTTATTTTCGAAAATTGATTTTGTTTTAAAATTATTTATATTCTAAAACTTGTCAAAACAATTTCTAAACTTTGTAAACCATTTTGAATATAGTTTAAACTTTTGAAAGAGTTTTAGAAAGTAATTTTAAAATATATAATCTATAATATAAAAGTAATATTAAAAACTAAGTATAGACTTCTTTAAAACATATTTTTCAGATTTAAAGCTAAAATATTAAAATCAAGAGATAGTTTAAAAACAAGAGATGATTTTGAGATCAAAATATTAAAAGATGATAAGAATAGTTTTTGAATTAAGGCTAAAATATTTAAATTGATGGAGATGACTTTTAAAAGGATATTTTTGGAAAAATAGTTAAAATAAATTGTTTTGAATATTACATCGATTCCATTCCATTAGAGAAGGTCGTGAGTTCCATCCCACTAAAGAGGTCATGGGTTCCATCCCACTATTAAAGCGAGAAGGTGGATTCATTCCACAATTAAAATCCAAATAAAGATTTTAGTGCTATTATGAATTTTTAACATAAATCTACACTCTAATACTTATCTTGATATCTTGAACTCTTGATACTCATGAGTCTTCGATCTTGAATTCGTCTGTCTTAAATCTCTATACCGTACAATCTTCATTCTCAGTACCTGCATATATATACCCTGCATATACATATATATCTAGGTAGGAATATTAGTATTTATATTTTATAACAATTCCTAAGGTTGTTGTCATCAAAACCATCATCTCAGGAACTAAATATACTACAAGAAGACACCATGCTCAAAGATATTGAGACTCGAAGACAAATGAAGATCCATCGACCGTACTATAGTTAGTAAGGTTATTCTACTATAAAAGAGTCTTAGATAAAATGTTGTTAAGATCTCCTTGAGTATATTTGCACACATGATCATACATAAATTCAAATACTCTACAATACAGTAGAAAACTGCATTTATTAACCACGACCGTCTGAGGTAAAACCATACACGTCTGAGGAAATACTTGGGAAAATAAATTTCTGAAGCCACAAACGTCTGAGGTTTTACCATATAAGTTTGCCATCTGAAAAACTGCATATTTCTAAATAGACACTTCTGTTGAACAAAAACGAATTACCTCTTCATCGAAAATTTACAGCAATTAAAATGAATAGACCTTACCTAATAGTAACAACTCTTCATCTGCATCCTTTTGAATCTATAAATTCTACCATGATTGAGATTTAGAGAATAACGGAATTGAATTAATTAATTCTATTCTCTCTTTATTTCTTATCACTCTCTTGTGCATACATTGCTTACATACCCTCAATCTATTATAACCAAAATATAATTTTGGTTAAACCATTTCATACAATCCAAAGCATTCACATTCACGTACTCAAAGGAGATCATAGGAAGATTTGTACTATCAGTTAAAAACCGTGTTATTTGGAACACAAGATTGTCAGATATATACTTTGTATTAGCCTATTCCTCCGAGCAAAGCAAGGGTTAGTTGGTTAAAGGAAATACCGAAAGGGAGCTTTGGGACTGGATGTAGGACGGAAGGTTTGAACCGGTATAAAATATCTGGTGTGACCGTTTTTATTATTCATCTTATATTAAATTATTGTTCTCTTTTTAACATAGTTAGTAATATACACTCACACACGTATATATAGAAGTTGCATTATTTATAAAGATCCTATAGATTTTCAATTGGTATTAGAGCAAGGTCATTTCAATCTACAGTAACATGTAATTGAAAAATAATTAAAATGGCAAGCACATTTCAAAAGGTTCAATCAACTCCTTGTCCTCCACAATCTATTGGTTCTAATTATGCTTATTGGTCAACAAATATGCGAATTTTTATGGCAGTCAATAACTTAGAGATATGGCTAGCAACTAAGAACAAATATGAAGCACCTGACATCGATATTAGCACAAGGACTAATGCGCAAAAAGCAGAGGCATCTAATAATGTCAAAGCTATGATCTTAGTGTTTTTCTCACTTGACAAAAGTGAGTTTTCACGTGTCATTCTCTACAAGACTGCATATGATATATGACGCACTTTACAGGTCACACATGAAGGCATGAGAAAAGTCAAGCAAACTAAAATATCGATTTTACAAAACTAATTATCATATTTCAAAATGAAAACAAATGAATCAATTATTGATATGTATGCAAGATTTCATACAATTCAACATGATCTCATGGCACTTGGATTCAAATTCACAGATTTTGATTTAGTCACGTGAATTTTAAACTCATTGACAAATAAATGGGAAAGAAAAGTTTTATCCATCAAAGAAGTTAATGATCTCTCTCAACTTAAAGTCGAAGAGCAAATAGGAAATTCGATGTTGTATGAAGCTAACTTGCAGGCCAGAAAGGATCAAAATCATGAAAAGAAAAACATAGCATCCCAAGCAAGTAACAAAGATTCAGACTTAGATGAAGAGGAGATTGTCTTTATTGCCAAGAACTACAACAAATTCAAGGAATTCAAGAACATGACCAAATTTCAAAATAGTGGCAAACCAAACTCCTCAAATCAAACATCAATTAAATGCTATGAGTGTAAAAAAATTGGCCACATGAAGAAGGACTGTCCATAGCTCAATAATGAATAAAATGGAAAGCAAATTCGAGAAATTCAAGAAAATCAAAAGAGCTTTTCAAGTAACATAGGATGATTCAGATTCGTCTTCTTCTTCAGATAGTGATAGTGAAAGCGACTCGAAACAAGCAAATGTGTGTTTTATGGTTAACACTGATGAGGTACGTCCTAAACTAACTTATGATAAAATAATGAAAGTTGAATTTAAAAAGTCACAAAGGGAGAATTAAACTATTTTTCAGGATTACAAATAAGATAATTAGAAAATGGAATTTTTATAAATCAAGAAAAATACTACCAAGATTTATTAAAATATTTTGGAATGGAAAATATATCAAGTAAACCAACTCCAATGGGTACTACTCTACATTTAGATAAAGGTGAAAATGGAAAAGATTTCCAAAAAATTATATTGAAGTATGATAGGATCTCTGTTATACTTTACAATTAGTAGACCGTATATTATGATGAGTGTATGTTTATGTTCTCGGTTTCAAGGATAGCGAAAAGATCACATCATTGAGCGGTAAGACGAATCTTAAGATATTTAACAAAACTAGTGATTACAGACTTTGTCACCCAGAAGGAAGCTCGTTCGAACTCGTGTTATATAGTGATGTTGATTCCGGCGGTTGTAAAACAAATAGAAAAAGCACAAGTGGCACATGTCATTTTATTGGTCAGTCTTTAGTTTCATGCTTTAGTAAAAGAAACTGTATTTCGCTCTCGACATGTGAAGCCGAATACATATTAACGGCTTTAGCATGTGTGCAAGTAATCTATATGCAACAAACTCTTCTAGAATTCGATAAACTCATAACAAAATATCCTATATATTGTGATAATACAAGTGCCATAAATTTATTAAAATAAATCCTATTAACCATTCTCGAACAAAACATATGGATATTTGTCACCATTTTCTACGAGATAATGTGGAAAAAGGAATTATATCACTGGAATTTATAAATACTGAAAATCAAATAGCTGCTATTTTTACTAAACCATTAGGTAACTAACTTTTATTAAATTAAGATGAGATCTAGGAATATGTTCTTACAATGATTTGGTTAACTAAATTTGTAGGATTAGTTTTGTGCACTTCAAATTTTTGGGAAGAAAAGCTCATATAAAACTACACAGGATAAAATTTATACACTTAGATTAATACAAACCACATAAAACTTAACTATCCTCTATTAAAAGTTATATGGTTAAACTTATTTTCCTCCACCAAACTTCTAAGTATAACAAAAACTCTCTCTGATAAATTAGCTTATTTTCCTCCTAAATACAAATAGTTTATTAAGACAAATATTACTCATAAAAAATGTCTTCGATCATGACTCCACCCATTCAACTATCGACTATAAATCACCCTCATCGAATAGCACTTACGTTTCACTAACTAAATCCACACCTTCATTGATTTGCTCAGCCTCTCTAAACATTGTTGCATCACCTACGTATCACACTAGCTTTTCCCCTAAGGAAAAGAAAGCCAAATGGTCGATTGATCTACAATCAACATCTCCCATCGACAAAGTTGACGAAAGATATCACCATCAACAAGAAATGATGGGAGTTCAATGTGGAATGTATTACGAGCAACGACATAAATGATCTCGTCTAAATACTCATAAAAATGTATTCTAGCAATTTGTGGTCATTTACAACAAAAAATTACGTACACAAAAAATCTCCTCGATTAAAAGAAACTCCTATAAAAGCGTATAACATTACTCCAAGAAATCTATGCAAGCTAGGACCATAAAACTAAGATTGGATTGAAACTCTTGCTCCTCTAAGTTGATCTCCACTAAAGCCATTAATTGATGAGGTAAAGGTTGAACCGAATTCATGGGATATACAAAAATTAAAAATTATGACCTCTTTGACAGAAACTAAATTTATGCTAAGCGCTTTGTCAAAATAAGTTTTCTTTTGTAATTATTTTGATATGAATATTGTTTTAATTCTCTTGATATTTCAATAAAAAATGATTGACATTAAATTTTAAGCATACTTTAAGAAAAATACGCACCATAGACGTCTATGATACTTCCATAGACGTCTGTCAAAGGTTACATGAAAACATTTTTCTATAACCTCAGTCGTCTGTGGAAACTCACAGACGTCTATCCTATCTCTCTATTTATTTTTTTGGAAACCACAGACGTCTGTGAAAAGCTCAAAGACATCTGTCATATGTTTCCATTTATTTCTAACTGAAAGCTCAAACGTATGTGCTATACCGACAGACATTTGTCGCTATTCTGAAAACCTATCTTCAGCAGTCATATATATATATACACACACATATATATAAGTTTTACCCAATTTTACCATCTACCTCCAAATTACTTCCCAATTCTAAAACCCTAGCCTCTATTTAATCTCTATTTTCTCACTAGTGGATCCCAAACCAAAAACTTCAGTTAACAAACTTTCCAAGAAAGGTCAATCGTCCTTTTCTCACAATCCCTTATTTAATGATGCTCTCATTCAAGAATGGCTTCGCAATAGCATGATTGCCCATGGGCGATTTGAAGAGCTAAACCAAAGAAGCTTCATTCCTGGCCTTTCCATAGTTTATTCAAGTTTAGAGAATGTTGCATTCAAGAACTTACCGTTGCCTTCAAATGTCGGGATTTAATCAATTTCAACGAAAATGAGGTACAAATCGACCAATTAACTATCTTTCTTTTCTACGCCAATTTATGTAGTAGTTATATATAGACTCCTGAGAATGATGATGGTTAGTTATGGATGAGTGTTTATGGTTGAGTTTTAAAAATTAACGTCAACACCGTTGGACGTATACTCGTCGGGATCGATTTGGAAGAAATTCCTGACCATAGAAACTTGTCACGAGATGAAATAACTCATCTTATTTAGGAAGATAGGATGCCCCTGTGGAAATCCGTCTACTTACGTCTAAAAGCTAGATTATTAAATCATGTGATAATAAATATGATAATTCCACATCTAGGTAGTCATGAACAAATCTACTACAGCGATCACAAATCTCTTTATGCTATCTATGGTGGAATATAAGTAAATTGGGCTTACATTCATTCATAATGAAATTAAAAGCTTTTGGTCTCATCATCGATGCACTATTATCTATGCTCCATATATTATGCATCACTTAAATGCTTTTGGGGTTCCCTCCTATATCTCTCATTTTGAAGAAATCCCTGTTAAAGAAAGAGGTATACGATTTTATCGTCAATGCACCTTTCCCAATGACCACTCCCAATAATCTCCCTTGAACAATGGCCCTTACCGCAACAGCAACAGCATCATGGTACTCCTCCCACTACTTCTCTTTAACAGACATACTCATCTCACCTTTACAACAACCTACATCCTCTAGTCACGTTACCGAATATTATTCGGATTCTAAAATACAAGGAGCTCGCATTGAACTAATGCAAAACGAATCTCTTCGTGTTTAGCGCTTAAAATCAAAAGCTAATCACGGCCAACCAATGGGCTTTGAATAAAAAAGATGGCTGGATTGGAACATTCTTTTTAGACAAGGATGATTAAAATGGGAAGAACTTTGGACAAAGTTGTTTCCACTTTAGGTAAGGTTACGAGAAAAGTCCATGGCAGATCATCTTCTCGCTCATCGTCCTCGTCTTTACCTACACCATCCCCTCGAGCACATATACCAATTTACCACTCTCAAGGTTCTTCCGAAGGAACTTCTCACGGCAGAGGCAACAGAGGAAAAACTATTATGCAAGCGAAACTTGAGGAGGAGGAAGAAGACGGTGATGATATGTACGTATGTGATACTCTACAATTTCAACATCAATCGTACATGGCATTCCAAGGACTCTCCGTTCAAGAAGATGAGGAGTAAAATGACCAAACATAGTAACAGGCAAATATGAACAAGATCCTACATCTTATTGGGAATACTACGAAAATTATGAAGGCCTATATGACTCTTCCAATTAGTATATTAGCATTTTTTTTAGTTATTTTTTCCATCATTTATGCTTATACTTGTCTATTTAACTATTTACCTCCGGCTACATTAGTCTTTATTTTATTTAAACTTACTTATTTAGTTTTTAATTATTCATGATCTTATCTATAACATGCTATTAAATGTCTATTTAACATTTAAGTTTATATCTAATATTATTCCTTCCATTTTGATAATGACAAAAGGGGACGAATTTATGCATATACATAAGGGAGACAAAGCTTACTTATGAATAAATAAATATAATAATTTTTCCATTTTGATTGTATAGTTGTCATCATCAAAAGGGAGGAGAATTTTAGAACCTCTAGTTTATGTTTCAAGGACAATAACTTTACAATCATATTTTATCAAGATTACAGGTATATACTACAAGAAGACATCATGCTCGAAAATATTAAGACTCGAAGAAAAACAAAGATCCATCGACTATACTATAGTTAGTAAGGTTATTCTACTATAAAAGAGTCTTTGATAAAATGTAGTTAAGGTTACCTTCAGTATATATGCACACATGATCATACAGAAATTCAAATATTTCACAATACAGTAGAAAACTGCATTTACGAGCCACAGATGTCTGAGGCAAAACCACAGACGTTTGAGGAAATATTCAGAAAAATAAATTTCTAAAGCCCTAGACGTCTGAGGTATTACCACAGACGTCTATCATCTGAAAAAGTGCATATTTCTGAATAGACACTTCTGTTGAACAAAAGGAAATTACCTCTTCATCGAAAGGTTGCAGCCATTAAAATGAATAGACCTTATCTAATAGTAACAACTCTTCATCTGCATCCTTTTGAATCTATAAATACTACCATGATTGAGGTTTAGAGATTAACTGAACTGAATTAATTAAATCTATTCTCTCTTGATTTTTTATCACTCTCTTGTGCATACGTTGTTTACATACTCTCAATCTATTATAATCAAAATATAATTTTGGTTAAACTGCTTCCTACAACTCAAAGCATTAACATCCACATACTCAAAGGAGATCATAGGATTATTTGTACTATCAATCAAAAATCGTGTTATTTGGAACACACGACTGTTAAAGATATAATTTTATATTAGCCTATTCCTTCAGGAAAAGCGAGGGTCGGTTGGTTAAAGGAAATACCGAAGGGGAGCTTTGGAACTGGACATAGGACGGGAGGTCCAAACCAGTATAAAATATCTAGTGTGATCGTTTTTATTATTTATCTTATATTTAATTATTATTCTGTGTTAGACATAGTAATATACACTCACACAGGTATATATATATATAAGTTGCATTATTTATAAGATCCTATAGATTTTCAACTTATTGTGCTAACACCCTCCTCTTTACAACATAGGTTAGAGAAGGAGTTGATGATGCTTGAAGATGGCTAAAGTGATGCTCATGGCAGTTGTTATCTATCTTTTCATATTATTTTATATTGTATCCATATAATGTATTTTTGAACAAAATGATATAACGGTTTTTGTTGACATTATGTTATGTGACATTTGAAATGATTTGAAATAAATGGGTATTATTATTGCTATTATATTTCATTTATTTCGCCGCAAGTTCTGAATGAATAGATAGATTGCCCAATTTTGTTATTTTTATTAACCAACAATTAGCTTTGAAATGGGTCTAAGTTTTGATTGCCTTGATGGGTCGAAATTTGGGCCTGTTTCGCAGCAGGTTGTTATATTTTGCATCAGAGATTAGGTTACTCAATCAACAAAGATAGTTGTACGTATGAGAGGCGCACTTGTTATTTATGAAAGTGTTTTTCGAAAATCCTACTATATATAAATTTTTGACGCCAAGAATGGGCATCAACACCCAATAAAATCTAGTAGAGATTAAATAAAGAATGAAATTAAAACAGAGCAAATATGATAAATGGACGCACAAATTTTTATAGTGGTTTGGAAATCTTGGCCTAGATCTACTTCATATTTCTATTGATCTTGCACTTGATTATGATTAAAGAGTGTTTAGATCAGCTAGGATCCATTAGTACAAGAATGGAGAATAAAAATGGAAAAGCCTCTCAACAGAAAGAAGGATCCCTTTTCTGATGCCATGCCTGCTGTATTTATATAGGAAGATATGCATGGATCAGACTGAAATTTAAGCAGAAGGTTCAGGAGACCAAGATGAGGCCACCCAAAAATTTCCAGGCCCGTTGGACCCTATAACAGGTATCGGTACCTATTATGTGTCCAAATGAGTTGCGTTCCCTAGAAGGGGTGCCCTATGATGTTAGCTACCCGCTTCCCAAATTTTGTGCAATTTCGACATACGGTTTGTGAGATATCGCATTTTCCGTAAAGTAGTATTACTTGAATTCTATTTTTGTCGATCCTTCCAATGGGAATTAAGCCGATCCCTCCAACTTCCTCCAATTGGAATAAGATCCCTAGAGGGTGTATCACATGTTGTAGTAGGCTTGTACTTCAAGTTTCATGTCAATTGGATGAGTAAAATTTGAGTTATTGCTCGATCTTTGGTGCAATGTGAGTTGTCTCTTGATTCTAGCTGATCACTATAGAGGGAAGAGGGTCGATCCCCCTTCCTTTATCCTTTTGAGATGAGATCCCTAGGGGAGGCTCCATAGGGTCTCCACATCTCATTTCCAAAGTTTCATACATAATGGATTTGTAGAATATAAGATATCGATCGATCATCATTGTATTGAGCTGTGGAATCGATACAATACGATACATAGTGTTGAATATGGACGTACTTGATCCATCTTGGGAGAGTAGTGAGCTTTCATGCTTCTACTTAGCCACTGCTTCATATTGTCATCTATGCTTGATTTTTGGACCCTACAATCATCCTTCTGGGCTACTGGCCTTGATGACAGCCGAGTTTTACTTGTCTAGTTAGTTCGGATATAGCCAGGTCAACATGCCAGACAACATTTTCCCTTCGAAGTACGTCTTGTTTGCATACATGATGTGCTTTGAATCGAAGCAAGTTAGAGTCACCAGAAATAAATCCATCCAATTTCCTGGATATTCGCCATCTTTCCATTGAATTATCTTCGCAAAGTTTTGTATCCCTCTTTGATTGTCATGACACTTGGTCGATTTTCAATAATATAAATTCAGGATTGTATTTCATTAGTTGTTATCTGTGTTCAGTTCTATAGGGCTAGTAAGCTTTGGCTAGATCCAGTTTTTTCTTTAATAATTATAGGTGAAAATTAATTACTGTTGATTTCAAGAAATCGAATTTTTTGAATATACACGTGCACGTTCAAGTACATGTTCTTGTCATTGGCACCAGATGCATTTGTACACTTATGAGTCTTCACCAATTCCTTCTTGTTTAATTACAATCACATTGTAATTCCTTATTCATATATTATTTTATAATGAAATAAGGGTTGTAATAAGTCACTGGACGAGAGGGGACTTTAAGTTCTACTGGGATGATGGCCTCGGAGCCGTAAGCAAAGACGAATGGAGTATGGCCAGTCATAGACTTGTGGGTGGTTCTATAAGCCCATAATGTTGTTGATAGTTCATCCACCCATTTTCCTCTAGCCTTTTCCAAACGTTCGACTTTATGATTTTGTTCACAACTTCGACTTGTCCATTTGCTCGAGGGTGAGCAACTGCCGCAAATCTCTTTTTAGTATGATGTCGTCGGTAGAAGTTTTTGGATTCAACGCTGTCGAATTGGGTTCCAATATCAGTTACAATGGTTCGTGGAAGGCTAAAACGATAGATGATGTTCCATACAACGAAGTTAATTGCTTTTTTCGTTGTGATCGCAAATAAAGGTTCAGCTTCAGCCTATTTGGTGATGTAATCCACTACTATAATGGTGTATTTCGCACCACCTTTAAAAATCGACAAGGAGCAGATGATGTCAATGCCCCCAAGTGGCAAACGGCTACGGATTGACCGTTTGAGTAATTTCCGTCGGTGTGGGTCTCAGAATTTTTCAAACATCTTTCACTTGTCGCATTGTCTAGTGCGAATAGCTGCATCTCGATTGACAGTTGGCTAGTAGTACCCACAATGGAGTATTTTCTTATCAAGGTTTGCTCCTTAGTGTGATCGTCGCATTCTTCTTCATAGAATTCTCTCAAAAATCGTTTGATTTCATCATGGGTGATACACTGAAACAGGGAAATGGAGAAAGCCCTTTCTATACATGACTCTTCTTTAATGATGCATCGTCAAGCTTTGAGGAGGATCTGTCATTTTTCATTCCTCCGTTTACGAAAAATTCCGTATTTTAGATAGTCTTTGATAGCAGTCATCCATGACTCCTTTTCTGGCTTGGTCTCCAAGATCTAGTCGATCTCCATCTGTAAATGCTTGGAATGTTTAGTACTTCAACCGGGACAAGTCTATTTGTTGTGCATCCCCAGAACTATCCAGCTTGGCCAGTGACTCGGCTTTTTCATTTTGTTCTCTAAGGATGTGTGCAATGGTGTAATACTCAAAGTCGGTCAGTAGCTCTTGGACCCAACTGAGATAAGGAGCAAGACGCTACCCCCTATCAAGATAATGTTCCATGACTTGGCATACTATGAACCAGGAATCACAAAAGATATGTAAAGTTTTCACTCCTGGTTCTCTAGCAAGTTTGAGCCTGGCAATCAAGGCTTCATACTTAGCTTCGTTATTTGTTGCAAGGATGTGGAGTTTCAAGGCATAGCAAATCTACCATTCCTTAGAAGTCATTAACACAACTCCAGCACTAGAACACCGATCATTGGATGCTCCATCCGTGTACATTTTCCATCGGTTGGTCGATTCTCCACTGCACTTCGGATAGTCGTCTGATGCAGTGAATTCAGCTATGAAGTCTGCTAATGTTTGTCCATGTATAGCGCTCCATGGGTGATAAGTGATATCGAATTGGCTTAGCTTGATATTCCATTTGAGCAACCTTTCAGACGTCTAAGGTTGTTGTAGGACCTATCATAATAGTTGGTCGGTGTAGACATTGATGAGGTGGGCCTTGAAGTAAGGGCAAAGCTTTCGTGATGGAATCAACAGGCAGTATGTGAGCTTTTCCAGCTTTGGGTAGTTTTTCTCAACACATGTCAATCGCTTGCTAACATAATATACTTATCTTTGGATCTGATCCTCTTCATGTAACAATGTGGTATTTATGGCGTGTACCAACACCGCTAAATAGATGTATAAGTCTTCATAATTTAGTGACTTGAATAGAATGGGAGGTCTCTTTAAGTGATCTACTAAAGATTGAAATGCATTCATGCAATTCTACGCCCATTCAAAGTTCCTCTTCCTTCTCCTGATCAAGTTGAAGAAAGAAATACACTTGTCGATGGCCCTAGAGATGAAGCGGCTTAGGGAGGCAACCTTCTCATTTAAGCTCTGCACTTGCTTAATCATTTTCGGCACTTGGATGTTTCGAATTGCTTGAATCTTCTCAGGATCGTCTTCGATGATGCGAGAGTTGACGATGAAACACCAAAATTTCCTTGACGCAACATCGAAAGAGCATTTTAAGGGATGTATTTTCATTCCATATTTTTGTTGAACACTAAACATCTCGGCTAGGTCATTGATGTGGTTGTTCGATCGTCGTGAATTCACAAGCATATCATCCGCATATACTTCTGTCGATCGGTCGATCTGGTATTTGAACATCATGCTGACCAGTCTCTGGTAAGTAGCTTCAGCATTATTTAGTACAAATGGCATCACAACATAATGATATAGCCCTAAGTCGGTAATGAGGTTGGTGTACCGCTGGTCAAGGACGTGCTCGGGATCTGGTTGCATCCGAAGTACATAATCATAAATGAAAATGGTTCATATCCAATGGTTGAGTCTACCCACTGGTGGATCCTCGAAAGTGGAAAACTTTCTTTCGGGCATGCCTAGTTCAGGTAAGAGTAGTCGATGTATGTCTGCCATATTCTATCATCTTTTCTCACAGGAACTAGATTGGATACCCATTTTGGGTAAAGGGTGTCGTGGGTAAACCTATTATTGTTTAGTTTGTCCACTTCCACTTTAAGTGCTGCGGATCTCTCCAGATCCATGACGTGTTGCTTTTGTTTCATCGGGACATGCCTCGGGTCGATATTCAATGTATGGCTTATGATAGTCGACGAGATCCTACACATGTCAAAATGGGTCCAAACGAATACATCAAACTTTGCTTAGAGAAAACCAACTAATTCCTTTATCATCATTGCACTGAGCTGTGATTCGATCTTCTGGACCTGTGATGGTTCGTCATGGCGAACTGTATGTCAATCATTAGCTCAACAGATGCAGCCTTAGATTCTTTGGGCTCCTCTTCTTCACCTTTGTGGTCTATATCTTTGTAGAACCAACTATGCTATTGTTGCTTGATATTGGCGTTACATTGTGAGTTGAAAAATGCTTAAATGGATTTGCCCAAAAATGAGATCGGTTTCGATCCCTTGTTTTAGTGGAACTTAGCAGTTTTTGATTTGTCATGAACATATTAGACCATGTGAACTCGAAATGATATAGTGGGACATGCCATATATGAGTTTCATACTTAAACTAGCGTATGGCCTTAAACCAGATGTTTACCACTTTAGACTTGAATAGGTTAGCATATTTGTAATTGCACAGATTGTAACATGTGCCCTGAGTGAACTTGAATATTAGTGTCAGATTCCTATATGCCGATAGCCGATACTTGAGTTCAAACGTAATTGTTTTGTATAACAATCAACGTGAAATCCGGTTGGGACGGTCAATGATGACAGTCACTCCCGTCAAATCGCAGAGTCTTGTCATGAATTGTTGAGTTTGATAGTGATAGGTTTTAGATGCTTTTAGCAATTATCTATGATGGTTAGAGATCAAGCTTAAAGGAGTGTTGAATCAAACACCAAGTAGTGTTTAGTCTTGTACATTCAAGTAATGCGCTTTCCATTCAATGTACCCACATTTTGTTTCTCGTTGTTCGGGTTAGAGTTATGGTCAGTTGCCAATGAGCATGGGCATCAATTTGACAATTCTATCTCTAGGCATCCTTTAGGTCATAGCCTCGGGTTATCGTAAACACCAGGTATGAGTCATGGTATTGAGCTATCGCAGTCAGTCTTTGATGATCACACTTCTTCCCCCGGTTTTAAGTCGATAAATGTACTACATGGATGGTCGAGTCTCGTCCTAGTCGTGTTTATATTCCCACCTAAGCTCCAAATACTTAGAGTTGATCGATGAAAGGTTGGTACACATTTTTCTTATTTCTTGCTCGTGCCCCCAAGTCTGGGGCGTATGTCGATAAGTAGGAAGGAAAGTCATGTTCAATCAGTGATTGATGCTCTCCCTACCGGACCAAGGGCAAGGATCAGTGTGCGGATGGTGGAGCCACGTCCATTTCGTGTTGCTATTCTAGTCAGATCATGGTAAGAGTCATCGAATGAAAGGTTACATTCATTCGGAACTGGACGATCAGCCACATCCATTTTGATTCATATTCTCCCACCAAATCTAAGGATCGAGTTGGCTCAGGTGCAGTCGGGTCATGCTCATCCGGTTTCATACTCCTCCTAACAGATCGAAGGAGGGCGTTGGAGAATTAATTATTATCAAGTCACACTCATTCGTGGTTTATTCTTCTATCCATGCTCTAGTGACCAGAGTTATTCAATGGACGTTTGGTCACATCCATTTGTGGTTAGTGCGGATCGATATTGATCCTCGGTCTGATGGTATGATATAGTCGGTCACCCGTAACTTCAGATGTCATTTTGATAGGTTTGTATTGAGGCCTCCCTGTAGTTGTTGCCATAAGTGGTAAAGATCACCCAACCAGACCTATGGTGAGATGTCGTACTTGGCTTGTAGTAGTTTGTGCTCTCATTCCCAATCTTGGGTTAGCAGAATTAGTTCGTGGACGGTCGAATTCCATTCGTAATGAGTTTATACTCCTCCTATCGAGTACATGTTGGAGTTTATGGAATTTTAAGTGGTCCAACCACAGTCATCTTTTTTTTTTATCATATCCACACTCTAGGAATAAGAGTTTGTTGGCGGGTGGTCAAACCGCACATAATTTATGTTTATACTCCAATCCGCACTGGGGGAATAGAGTTATTTGCTAGACGGTCGAACCGTGTCCATATCTTGGTTTGGATTCTAGGCTTGCCGATGTTCGAGTACGGCTTGGATAGTTTGTCATACCTCAGGCGCAAATAAGGTCGCGGATGGACGTATCATATCCTCTTCGGATTGGATGGTCGAACCACGTCCAATTTAGGCTTGGGCTCTTAAACTGCCCCGGCAACCAGGGAACGAGTAGATGCGTGGACGGTCATACCATGTCCACTTCCATTTGGATCCAATTTCCACCGAGCCATGGGAGTAAGATGGGTGTTCTGAAGAATTTCGAGCCCAAGCAGGGAAGGAGATAGTGAGATTGTATCCTCTTTGATTCGTGTGGTTGCCTCTAAGTAAAGGGCAAGAGTGGAGGAGTGGATGGTCAAACCGTGTCCAGCTTTTGTGTTTATACTACGGTCCACGTTCTGGGGAACAAAGTTTTATGATGGATGGTCAGTCATACCTATATGATGTTTACACTAAGGTCCACGCTTTGGAAATCAGCGTTGATTGATGGACGGTCGAACGACGTCCATCTTTTTGTGTTTATACTTCGGTCCCCGCTTTGGAGACCAAAGTTTTATGATGGGTGGTTCAGTCACGCCTATTTAATGTTTGTACTCTGGTTTTCACTCAAGGAAACAGAGCAGATCGATGGACATTCAAATCATGTCCATCTTTTTGTGTTTATCCTTCGGTCTGCACTTTGGGAACCAAATTTCTATGATGGGTGGTCAGTCACACCCGTTTGATGTTTATACTTCGGTCCATGCTTTGAGAACCAGAGTTGGTCAATGGGTGGTCAGTCACACCCATTTGGTGTTTATACTCCAGACTGCACTCAAGGGACCAAAGTTGGCTGATGGACGGTCGTACCGCATCTATCTCTTTGGTGTTTATACTCCAGTCCACACTCTGGGGACCAAAGTTGGTCGATGTGTGGTCATTCACACCAATCTGGTGTTTATACTCCCGTCCGCGCTCTAAGGACCAGAGTTGTCGATGGACGATCGTATCACATCCATCTCTTTAGTTTTTATACTCCAGTCCGCATTCTGCGGACCAGAATCGGTCGATGGTTAGTCAATCGCACCCATCTAGTGTTTATACTCCAGTCCACGCTCTTGGGACCATAGTTGGTCGATGGACGATCATACCGCATCCATCTCTTTAGTGTTTATACTATAGTTCGCACTCTGGGGACTAGAGTTAGTTAATGGGTGGTAAGTCACACCCATTTTCAATTTGTACTCCAACTGTCAGGTCATGGTAAGAGTTGTCAAATGAACGGTCGAACCACGTTCATCCATGGAATGGAATTCTGCTCCCAGCATCAAGGGAAAAACTTGACAAATGGATAGTCGATTCATGTCCACTTAGTGATTGTAGCTCCTCTAATCAAGTCGAGGAAAAGAGTAAGTAATGGATGGCAAGATCACATCCTTGCATGCGTTGGATGGTTTGGTCTCGTCCAATTTGCTTAGTACTCCTCCGAGCAAGTCGAGGGAGAGAGTTTTCAGGTGGATGATTAAGTCACATCCACCTTAAGTTGTAGTTGTGTCCACGTGTTGAGGGTGGTGGTTGATGAGTAGGCAGTCAGTCATGCCTACTTTAAGTCGATCTTCCAAACTATTTTCTATTTCCAGGGCAGGAGGTAGTGTGTGAACGGTCAAATAGGGTCCACTTTAGTAGGACCTCGATCGTGCTGAGTTTCGGGAGAGGCATAAGTATTTTGATGAACTTGAAATATGAGCTGGGAGTGGATGGTCGGGTTGCATCCACTCCAAGTGTTTCTTCGATCTTCAAGTCAAGTGTGGATGTTGATGAGTGGAGGGTCAGTTGTGTCCACTTTGTATTAGATTCTGACCTTGTCGGGCTCTGAGTAAGGCATAACGTTCTGTCAGAATTTAAGCACGAAGTAGGAAGTGGATGGTCGAGTCAACCCACTTTCCATTTCAAATCCTTACCCTTAAGTTAGGGGCATATGGTAGCTGATGAGCAGTTGAATCATGCTCGTCTTGATGATCCTCCAAAGGTCCGATCTTGGACCGTGGAGGTTGGTTAGCACCAAAATATAATTACTTGGTCACCTGCATCATTTGGAAGTAGTTTAGTTCAAGTTTGTCATAGTTCACAGAATAATTTAAAATTAAGTAAATCTTATTGATAAGTGAAGTAGAGTCGAATGCTCGCTATTCCACTTTGCCCCAGACCTTCTCGGTTGGGAGTCGACCGTAGGTGGTCCAATTGATAATCAAAGGTCATTATTGGTAAGGGTCTAATGTTCCTTGCCCACTATTCTATGGGGCTTTCACATATTGTTGAAGCTTTCCTTTTTGGATCTGCTTTTCGATCATATCTCAGAGGTGTCTACAATCGCTGGTGTAATGATCGTGGGCATCCTGAAATATAAAACATTTCTCAGATTTCTTCTGAGTTTCGGTGGACTCTTTCGAGGCTGGCTTCCAGTACTGCTTCGAGTTGTGATTCTCCAGGTAGATGTTTTTGATTGAATCGTTCAAAGGAGTATATGAGTCGAATTCTGGGATTCTGGGTCGTCTCTTAGAATCTAAGTCCTCATCTAAGGCCTCAACGCAACACTCTCTTTGACTTCCTTCAGCTTACGGGCATGCATCATTCTTTCTCCCAGTCTGCTCTACCTCCTCCTTGCTTAGGTTTTGGTTTTCTTTGTAAAAGAAATGATTCAAGGTCATATAAGTCTCTCTAGGTAACCAATCGCCAAAGTGTATCTCGGGGTTGATTCCCCTTATCAATGCCATCAGTATGATATTCACGTTGGGATTACACACTTCAGTGACAATGGTGTCAAATCTCTGCCAAAAGTCTTTAAGCGGCTCCCTTGGCGCTTAGGCTAAGTTAGATAACAACATCGCATGCTTGGGGTGAGTAGCATGCATTCTGAATTGCTCGATGAAATCCTTAGCCAGTCGATTAAACGAGGAGATGGAACTGGGCAGTGGTCGCGTAAATTACATGATCGATCCCTACTCCCTCGAGGAATATGCGAAAGAATCGGCATTTAATTACATTTGTCGCTCTGGCGGAATTAATGTGCCCTTCATATTTCATGAGATGCTCTTGTGGGTTTGTGTTTCTAGAATATGCCGGCATTATTGGCATATTAAATCTCTTGGGATATTCTGCATATTGAATGGCTTCAGTGAATGGGCTTCGACTGAGGGAAATGCTCCCTTTGTCATTAGTTCGGTCCGTTTTCAAGTTACGACTGTTTGTAATGATTGTGAACGTTGTATGCATGAATTTCCAACGTGTGACGGATTGATGATAATTTACTTGGAGTTCTACCCAAGAAAATTTTCTGTTTGCTTGAAGTCAGCTCATGGTTCGCTTGGAGTCGTTGAATTAGAAGTGCTGGGTTGGTGACGAATGGCGCTTGGAGTTATACTGGTGTTTGCTTGGAGAAAATCTTGTTTTTACCCGATTTTGATCTTGGGCCAGAACTTCGTAGGTTCTCTTCGAGCCGAATGGGTGACTACTTCGGGTTCGACTTTGATAATGGATAACTATACTTTGAGATGGCATAATAAGCGGCGTAGGGCAGTCATCACACAAGCCATCGTATCATAGCTGGCAAGTCAGGCATTTGGAAGTGGGTCAATTGAGAGCAGTCGTAATCTACCCTAGAAGCCTGATCGAATAAGTGATCCAATTTCGTGTCATATTATCTTGATTCTCCAGCCTTTGGGTGTACCGTTTGAGTAGCAATTCCTTATCAATTCCTTGGCAGCAATTCAGCAGCCGCCGCTCGATCCTCTATGCCCCGGTCAGTCAAAGAATGTTAGGGAAGCAGATAGAATGCAAGTTCATTAAGTCGATCTATATAGGGATCGAATGAATTGCCATGGAGAGGGATCAGTGGTATAGGGTTTGGTTTTGGACGAACGTGACATAGGGATCGGCAGTGGATAGACCGATCATAAGGAGGGATCGGTCATATAAGGGATCGGTAATATGAAGGGATCAGTCATATGGAGGGATCGGTTATATGAAAGATTGGTCATATGAGGGATTGGTAATATAAAGGGATTGGTAATATAAAGGGATCGGTATACATATATGCTGGAGGGATCGATATACATACATGCAGGAGGGATCGGTATTGAGCATATACATGTAAATAGGGATCGGTAGTAGTTACAGAGGGATCAGCCATTTTGGCCTTAAGAAAGGGATCGGCCATTTTGGCATTGACAGAGGGATCGGCTATTTTGGCCTTGATAAATGGATCGGCTATTTTGAGGGATTAGTCATTTTGGCCTTGACAGAGGGATTGGCTATTTCGAAAAAATTGAGTGCAAACTTCAGCATCTGATCCCAAGAAATTGCATACATAAGCGAATCTGATCCCGTCCAAATGGACATGAACACATAAACAACTCCAAACAAGAACACTAGACAATCGAATCATCCAAAAACATGGGAAGTAGACTTAGTTTCTCTAACCATCTCTATAAGCTTCTTTCAGATTTCCTTTAAATCTGAGTAAAATAGGAAGTTTGTAGTTTAATAACTAGATTTATCTCGTGAATATGGAAATCCACAAGTAGATGATGTGATCCAATCAAGCTGAGAATTAAATTCTTAGTGAAAGCACCAAAATGTTGAAGCCAAAAATGAGCATCAACACCCAATAGAATCTAGTAAAGATTAAATGAAGAATGAAATTAAACAGGGCAAATATCATAAATGAACACACATATTTTTATAGTGGTTCGATAATCTTGGCCTATTCACTTCATATTTTTATTGATCTTGCACTTGATTATGATTATGAGAATGTTTAGATCAACTAGGATCCATTAGTACACGAATGAAGAATAAAAATGAAAGAGCCTATTTAGTAGAAAGAAGGATCCCTTTTCTAAAGCCATGCCTGCTATATTTATAGGGAAAGACATGCATGGATTGGACTGAAATTTCAGCAGAAGGTTCAGGAGACCAAGACGAGGCCACCTAAAAATTTCCAAGCCCATCGAGGCCTATAATATGGATCGGTACTGATCCTTATTAGTGTGTCCAAATGATCTGCGATACCTATGAGAGGTGCCGCATGATGTTAGCTACTTATTCCCCGAATTTTGTGCAATTCTGACGCATAGTTTGCGAGATATCGCATTTTTTGTGAAGTGGTGTTGCTTGAATTCTGATTTCTACCGATCCCTCCAAGGGGAGTTATGTCGATCCATTCAACATTCTCCAATTGTATTGAGATCTCTAAGTGGTGTTCCACATGCTGTAGTAGGCTTATACTTCAAGTTTCATGTCAATTGGATGAGTATAGCTTAAGTTATTGCTCGATCACTGGTGTAATGTGAGTTGTCTCTTGATTCTAGCCGATCATTATGGAAGGAAGAGGGCCGATCCCTCTTTCTTCATCCTTTTGAGATGCGATCCCTAATAGGCTCCCTAGGGTACCCATATATTATTCCCAAAGTTTCGTGTATGATGGATTTGTAGACTCTAAGATATCTGTCGATTGTCGTTGAATTGAGTTGTGGAATCGATTTGATACGATTCATAGTGTTGTATAAGGATCGTACCTGATCCATCTTCAGGGAGTAGTGAGGTTTCATGCTTCTGCTTCACCACTACTTCATATTATCATCTATGCTTGATTTTCAAACACCATTATCATCCCTCTGGGCTACTAACCTTGATGACAGTCGAGTCTAACTTTTCCAGTCAGTTCGGATATAGCCAGGTCAAAATGTCGGATAACATAAATATATGTACACTTATTTTGAATATATACCTAACTCTATAAATTCCAACTATAGAAGTAGTTGCGACCATATTCCAAAAAGGTAGGCGAAGCAACTTTGAGTTGGAAAATAACAATAATATAGTTAAATTTATTCTCCTGCTCCGATTACCCATGGAGCGGAGATCGTATCATTAGGAGTGGACTAAGAAGGGTTTGACCACAACATAGAGAAGCACCCTGGAAACTGCATGGTACTTGAATTCTTTGTTAGACCTAGATTTCCTAATTATTGTGGACCCTATAAGCATATTAAATATTAGGGGTAGAAAATGTAGAAGGAAAGGTTATAACTCTAAATACGCAACAAGTGAGGAGTTTCAAGAAAAGAAATAGATTAATGAGGCCATTAAGGTCATTATGGAAGGATAAGAAAGAAGTTAAATGGGTAAAGTTTGACTTAGTATTTAATATCTTTAGAAAATATCTGTTAAGATAATAATTATTTTTGATACAGACTAAGTGACATTTAAGGAAGTAATAAATAAAAAGTTTATGTATTAATTAAATATTATAAGGCAGAATATTTGTAAACATCTGGAAGTAAGATGTAAAGGAGGAATAGAATAAGTTTCCATAAAAAAGTGTATATTAATCACCATAAGAAGATAACTAGTTTTTCAAGATGATTAAGTAGGAAAGTTCAAAGGAAAGGACAATTAAAACCAAATTTTAAATCCTAATCTATGAGAAAGAATTTGATAAAAAGGTTTTCAGAAACTCCTTAAACGTTTTGAACGAGTTTTCAAAATATTATTAAATGAAGATCGTATGTATTATAAGTTGAATTTTTTTAAAGAAAGTGATTTTAGACGGTTTTGGAAATATACCACCATTTGTTATGTAAAAAGTTTGGAAAAAGAATGTAATTTTAAAGTGGTGAAACGTTTTAAAAACAAAATGGTGGATGATTTTTGAAAATCTAATGACTTGAAAAGTTGAAAAAACGAAAAGGTTTTCAACTATTAACTTCTCAGTTTAAAATTTGTTAAATTAAGAGCTTTCGACTTTTGGATTCTTCATTTTTGAATTCTTCCATTTTTTCTATAAATTTGTATGTACTTTTCCTTAAAATTCTTTTTAAAAGGGTGTATAAATGGAAATGACATAGGGGAATAGAAAATAAAAAGTATAAGAATTTCCAATAAGATGTACAGGGGGACATTCCCGTATAAGAAATACAGAGAATACTAGCTAAAATTTAGGTAGTAATAGAATTGGAAATTTTAATCCAATGATAAATAATATAGGATAAGAGAAATAGGAATAAAATAGAATTTATCTTTATCTACTCCATTTTTCCATCATTTAAATTTTTAAAAAGGTACCTTTGAAAATTAAATGGATTTGAATGGTAATTAATAAATGATTAGGATATTTTTGTATACAAGGAAAAGCACCTATGTAAAGATGAGAATTTTATTTATACATTTTTCCTATTTGAATTTAGAACTTTTTGGATAAGAATATTGTTGGAATTGACAAAAAAGAATTGCAAAAGATTTTAAGAGTTTTGAACAAAGTTGTAAAAGTATCTGGTTTAATGACAGTATATTTTGAGTACTAAAGCAATAGATATTGATGTATATTTTAAAATAATATGACTGTTTGTAACCGGAAAAATCTTTGAAATGATAAATGTCTAGAATGATAATATGATTTAACTATAATCAAAGCAGTGCTTCCACATTGAAGATTTACAATATTCTCAAGTCGGGATAGCTGTGTAATTTTGTCACATTGACATATTATGTTTGACATTATTTATATTAACCAATTGAAAACTATCGAGTGAGTCATCCCATAGTTATCCAATAAATATCAGTACATAACCCATTGGTGCCCCAACAGTCATGAGTAATACACTAACTAATATTTGGAGAGTGTTATGTACTCTAGTCTCAACGAATGTATCAATATCCAGTCTCGATACATCTTGATTAGGAATATTTAAAATAGTATATTTATTTTATTGTGATAAACCACTCATGGTCATAACGCATTTTAACTGGTAGCACAAAATATACCATTTATGGACTTTTTATTAAATATACTTTTAATTAAATTAATTAATATAACATATTACATCATTTATATAATAGAAAGAAAATACCTTTTATTTCGAATAAGTTTGGTTATCGAATTAGATATATATAACAAATTACATAATTGCCCTTAGGGCATACTTTAACTCTATCATAAATAAATTTAGTTTAAATTGTTTTAAATTGAAATTAAAATTTACAAGGTTTATGAATATAATTTGAAATTGTTTTAAAACTTGTAATCATAAAGGTCATAAATATGTAAATTTATAATTTTTCTAAATTTAAATAAATTTAAATATTATATTTATAATTAGTTAAATTATTTAGTTAATAAAATGGAACACGCACAAATACACACAAATATATATATATATATATATAACTTAATGAATTATAAACGTCGTAATATATATGTATATGCATATATATAAATATGTGTGTGTGTGTGTGTGTATGTAAAAAAAATGGGAGGTTAAATAGTATGAAACCCATGAGACATAAATGAGTATACAATGGATGTTTATAAAGACTTATGATGTCATGAGTTATACTCATTTCCTTTAAGTAGTCGATAATACTCTATAAAAATTATTTAGAATTAAGAATTTAAAATAATAACGCGCTCTATCATTTATCGTATAAATAGAGTAACTTACATACATATGATTGTTAAGCGCCTTCAAACCATGGAATTATATAAAGTGGTGTTTATATTATCTAGATAAGTAAGAATGCATTGTAACTTTGTTAAGCACCATCAAGGGTTACCATAACTCCGCTTAGTATACCACGAAATGATGAGTTTAGGTATTTAATATACTTTATAATTTGTCGAGCACCCTCAATGTCATAAAGATAATTAGGAGCAAAATAAAAGTATCATTAGAGTTATATACGAGGTATAATTAGTAAACCGTAATTTACCATTTATGTGGACTATAATTTTTTAAGCACCCTCAAGGTTGTAATAGTATGATAAATGGGTCCTAACACCCAATAAAGGAATTTATAAAAAAAAATGTATCTCTTTTAAGGCTTTCGCGAGAAGTATAATTTAGCAGTAGCCTTATTAGACGACTATAATAAACCAATCAAAAAATATAAGAAAATATATGATATTATAACAATCCATTAAAATAAATTTGCATATTTAATGTAATTGATAAAATTGTTTATCGATTAAAATATATTAAATGAATTGAATTAAAGATTGATGAAGAAATATAAAATATACTTATGAATAAATCAGTTAAAATATGATGGACAGTAATTAAATGCATATCGTTTGACATTTAATACATCTTGATAAGTATATCTGGGTAAGTTTCAAGTCTTCTATAAATACTTAACAACAAATAAATAATTACTAATAAATATGTGCACATTGTAATTAAAAAATATATTTGGTCCAACGGTGCAACGGTCCTTTTATAAATAATTTAATTGATTATAAATATACTTTATATTTGAGTAAATATAAAGAAATTTTAAATTTACTTATTTATAACCTTTATGAATACAAGTTTGAAACCTTTTTAAATTATATTCATTAGCCTTATAAATTTTAATTTTAATTTAAAACAATTTAAATTAGTTATTTATAAACTGATTAAATTTGAATTTAAACTAATTTTAAATTCATATTTTACAACTCCTTATAAAGGCTATAAATTAATTATTTAATAATTCAACCAAAGTAAAATTAATTTTTAAATTTTATAATTAATAATAAAATTAAATACAAATGTTGTGGTAAGTTTTAATAACATTCAATTATTTATTTAAAGAATGAAATTTTTTTAAAATGATGTATATTGATTTAATTAATAAACAGATTTGGATAAAGTAATTAAATAGATGAAAGCATTAAATCATTTTGTCCATTATTTGGAAGCCTAAACATACCCATATTTTGGAGGCCGACCACAGCATGGGAAAGGAGGGCCAATAGTTTAGTCTCCATCTCTTTCAAAATAAAGGAAAAGTTGGCGAAGCCAAGAAGTGAGACTTGCACTCTCTATTCAAGGATAAAGAATTTAGAGTTTAAGAAGGATATTACTAACAACCACCATATCGGCAATCAACCTTCAGAGGCACATGCTTACACCCACACATATTTATATGTAATGTCAGATCTTCTCATCATCTTCTTTTCCTTTTTTATTCGGTCGTGACAATTAAAGAAACTTTAACTTTGATTTCAAACCAACTTTTTATACATATACGTATACGTATACACACATATTATATATACTTACATATTATATATACATACATACATATATAAACACATAGATAGTTATATACATACATATACATACATATGTATAACACTCAGGTAAACCAGATGTTCATCACGTTCATCATCTGTAACATCCAAAGTAAGTATGCACTGACCCTACAACACATATTTCATGTACAACAAAGGAAATTACGCCGTCAAAATTCGAACTACTTTCAAGTGATTTCTCTATAGATGCCTTATCCACGAAGCTACCCTTCATAGGTTTGTGTGTGTGTATGTGACGACCAACAATCCATCCCGTTCAGAGCTGACAATAACTGCACATATTCAGCCCTAAACCCAAGGAAAATACGAAAAATCATGAGAAAGATAGAAAGAAAGAAGAGAAAAGAAGAAGAGGAAAGAGAAGGAGAAAATAGAAGAAAATAAAACAATTACAGAATCTCATAATCGCAGCGAAAAAACATATAATATCATGTCAATGATCTTTACAAAAAAGAAACTGTAATATAATATTCATACATCCATCAGAGTACAATAATCAATCACTAATCATCATCCTAGATAGTTATAATAACATGTCCTTACAATTGCTGATAATTTAAATAACAAAGCAGCGGAGAATAAACATATATGTGGAATACAATCAGACTTCTATCTCTCCTGCCGAAGCTCCAAAGCATCCAAATCTACGTCTATAAATATACTCGGTCTAATCTGAGCATTGAATGGGAAGAACACCTAGATCAGTATGGTAAACCAACGTGAGAAAACACATCTCAACTGAATTTATTTCAAAAGTTATAAATGTGTTCTTTTATCAAAACAAAGGTATCTCGTAAGACACGCCTACACATAAACACGGACGGGTTTTTACCTTACGATAACCAAAACCTTTCATATCTAATCATGTTATATTATACTAGTGCCTAGTGTACAATAATAATTAAAATAGCCGAAATTGTTACCATTTTTGAATACTAGCATACTAGGCTCTACAAACAAAATGGCAAGCACGTAGTGGAGAATGGATTCCATATAAATGACCAAGTGAAGGGACTACCTTCCCGTATGACATCTCTAAAGGAATGTACCGAGGTCCAACATCCTCTACCAACACAAGACCGACCAACCTCTCCTTATTTAGTACCGAATATGTCATCATCCTGGTCATTACCGACCTATCCGAGGGCCCTCATAGCATACGTCCACAATAATTTACATCCCAAACATCACAGTGGGAAGAAACATATCTAGAAGGGAATGATCATACCCTAATAGTTGCGAACCACATAGCATTGCCGCATCTACCATGTTTCGGTCATTTCTGGGTTGAGGTCAAAGGTCACGGTTACCTTTCACAAAGCACATATCACTCTGAATGCCACATTATCATTCCTTCGATCACTATTGACTTCCACAAACGTACAACCTCCAAGCTCATACGTCTCAGAGAAGGGTGTTAAGCTAAGAGATGCTGCCTTCTCCGCCACCATGCAGATGCACATTTATAGAAGTCAACAATGCAATCTCAAAATGCAATGTCAAACATCCATTCATACAAGTTCATTCTAGGACTGAACGAAATCGAAGGCACTCTTTTATCATATCCTGTCGAAAATTACACTAGGATTAGTAGCTAATAGTCATTGCATCGGATATTTCATAATGAAGAGACTGCTGCTACTACATGTATATTGGGAGTTTATCTCCAAATGATCAACTAGCAGTCCTTCACTATGAAAATTCCAAATATTAATATCTTCCAAACCTGCACATTCAAACGTACATACGTTGGTCCGAAGTGGTTCACGAAATAAATCCGACCCCGTTCTCTCTAAACCAACAATAATAAATAGGCCAATATTTATTTGATAGTCGGTTATTTAACTATCAAAGCAGCAAACAACATCTAGCACCATAAACAATCACTAGGCCCTTTCAGTTAATCTTTTATTAATTAAATCACTTTCCAAACATCTACTTCAAATTATCTTTAAAAAGATACAACCTCAAAACCATTTCAAAACTTACTATATTGGAAAACATTTTCATATACTTATATCTACGGTATAAGCATATTCACAAATCACTTCACTACCAACACTTAGAAAATATTTCATATACTTATATCAACAGTATAAGCATATTCTCAAATCACTTCGTTTCAACACTTAGCAAATACTTTTTATACTTATATCAACGGTATAAGCATATTGAATAGCACTACCATTTGGAGACACGCCAAATAGATTTCTATAACCGTGCAACTCTACAGTTCATACGCCTCCAAACAGGTGTTAAGTATAGGAAGCAAAGCTCCTACACTAACAAGCCTTTAGTATGACCATAAGAACCGATTCGTCTATTTCACGATGGAAGGTCAAAAAATAATTTATTGCGTCAAAACGAATGTTGCGTAAAACATCGTTACGACAACCCAAAAACATTAGTATAGGGATTCGATAAAATATATATAGATAAATCTCATATAATATATAAAACATTTCCTCTTTCGGAAATCATTTACTATAACAGCAGTGTTATAGTCCATGCCTTCCTTACTTTTTCAAAAACATCTATTATAACAATAAATGTTGAAATCTATGTTTCTGATGCTTATCACATTCTAAATCATTTCCAAAACCATTTAACTCCATTTAAAATCATCATTTCCTAAAATATTTACTTCCAAGAGACATATTACTTTTAAAACATTAACTTCGTCAAAATATCACTTTCAAAACTCCTTTGAATAAAAATCCATATTTACATCTCAACGTAAAACATTCCCATATCTATAAAAATAATTTTTATAAATCTCCTTTAAATTTTATAAAACATCTATTTTATAAAATTCCTTTATTCATAAAATTCTATTTGTAAATCCATTCTCTTATAAATAAATTTTACTATTATAATCTACTGATAAATTCATTTCTCCATAAATCAAATTCATTTATAAATCCCTTTCTTTATAAATCAAATTCATTTATAAATCCATTTACCAAATCCATTTTCAAAGCAATTCTAAGACCATTTACTAACAACTTCAAATCCACTTACAAAATAACTTCAAGTCCATTTACCAAATATTTAAATCAACTTCTTTATTTAAAAATCTTACTTTTATAAATCCTTATCCAAAATTACTCAAAAATCTATTTCCAAAGTATTTCATAAACTATATTTTTAAATCATTAAAATCGTAACTTTTTATTTAAAAACAAATTCCTTTCTTTTTAAATAAATCAAATCATAAAACATATATACACTTTCAAAATTACTTCGAAATCCTTTTCAATTCAAAATCATCAATTTCAATATTTCCAAAATATCGAAAAACCAGGCCCGATGCTAACATAAAACTAACTAAGTAAAATCACATCAAAACATCATCATGGCATCCATAACATCATATATCATCATATATATGAAAATAAATCAATAGTGGTGAGGAATCCCGTGGCAACAAGTATGCATATGAGAATACGTTTAATATTTGCTTCGAGGTAGACGTGTGTACAAGGGTCATCCGCTCATACATGGGAACGTATGGGGTCTCATCCGCTCCAATAGGCGGGAATATATCCAAACCAACTAATATATAAATATGTATATATAATATATCATATATCATCCAAACAAGCATCAATCATCATAAATAAATTATTCCCACTTATATAAAAATGTAAGCAAGCCAGAGAGAGTGAGTTTTACTCACTTTGGTTGCATTCGTCGTTGCAGCGTTTATTTCGATTAAAAACGAACAGACATTCGAATTTAACCAAAATTCCTACTTTCTACAAATCATTCCAATCAAACTCAATCACGTAGTTCGATAATACGTATCCAACACCGCTTGTTTCGTACGAAGTGGGCCTGTATGAAGAAGATACGAATTAATTTGCATGCATGATAATTAATAATTTAATTAACCAAATTAACTTAATAAAATAATTTAACCTTTCTCCTTCATTTTGTTTTCCCTCCTACAGGCCGCGCACGTTTTAAATTTTTTCCTCTTCGATCGAAATCGCATGCAACCCACCGAACCACCGTCTACACGTATGCCGAATCTAGCGCCCTCCACCCATTGCCATTCTTGGCCCTCCGCATGCACCAGGCCATGCACACCATCGCGCGTGTACGTCTCAATGATGAATGTCGCCTTGTCGAACGACCTTCGACCAACGTCCAGCCAAGCCTCCGTGCGCACGTCACCTCCACCTCAGCATGCGACAACCAGCACGCACTTACGTGGGTGAAAAAAACTCCACCCGATTCAAAATATGGCCATCCTTATCAAAATAATAATTTTGATATATGCACAAATTCCAAAATACAACCAAACACAATTTTCCAAGGGATGATTCAAGGATGGATTTCAAAACAAACAGAAATTTGAATTTAGAGGAACTCTAATCAAATAGAATCTCGATTCAAAGATAAACTCGAACTTAGATAAGAGAATTCAATAATAGAAGGTGGATAAGCCTATATAAATCGCGGGCGACCTTAACTGGTCAACCGAGGCTTCAGGAATATAATCGATTCGGAAATCTAAGGCAAATCGACAATCGATCGCCAGAGATAGAATCCGGGTAGAGCAAAAGATAGATAGCATTGTAAACCGAGGATATAGAAATCTCCGGTGAATCAATGCCAATTGTAAAGAAGTTTCACCCCTTTACAAATCATTCAAAGATTGGCGGAATCACCGATCTTGAGAGAGGTCATTCCAAAATGGAGTTATGGAATGCTCCAAAATCAAAATGGATAAAATAGGGAATACAAGACTGGATTTTAGAACAAGTGGGAGTGTTCCAAAGTTCGAGGAATCCAAACCGATAAGAATCCTAACCAAAAGATTTCTAACAAGGTGGATACAGAAGGAATGAAGTTTTAAAAAAAATCTTGATTCCAAAATAAGAAAAATTTTATACCAAAATAATCTTTAAAAATCCTATAAAATCATTTGGAAATCATTTTATACTTCGAAAATACGTTCTTTCATAAAGAAATGATTCTGAGATTGATTTCACTCATTCTAGGGTATTTCTACCCTATCTCTAATGAGTTTTTGCTCCATAGGCTATGGTTTGCCTAAAAACCAAAGCTCTGATACCAAATGTAATAACCCGATATTTTCAGCCATTCGTATCCATTGTAAGTGCATAGGCAGACACACACGCCGGACTTTAATTGCTCAAAATACCGCATTGTAAATAAATTTGGAGCAAATGAAATACAATCACAGAATCACAGACACAGAAATATCAGAATAACTCGCAGCGGAATATAAAATACATAGTAGTTCACGAACTACTACGGAAGAGTCTCAAACCAAATACATAATACAGTCTGAAAACAACATAATAGAAATCCCAAATACATAGAAGTTCACTAATACATGAGATAAACTAGAATAGCTGAAACAGAAAGTAGATATAAATGTAGATAAGCAGAAACTCCAACAAGGACCAGCTCCAGAAAGAGAATCCAAAGCTATGAATACTCAGGCTGACCCGAGCGTAAAGTAAAACACAAAACACTCGAGTCGGGACAATATATACTTATATAATGTAAACCAACTCAAGTGAACTGTAGTAGTAATGCACTATAACTTAAAGGATGCTTGGGATCGCCCATCCTTTAAGAACCAGTTAAACTATAAATTAAATACATCCCGTGGTTAAAATTTCAAAATGGTATCTTACACATCAAAATCAAATATCATTTCAAAATTCAATATCATTCAAAATCCATTTCAAAATATCATATCTTCCAAACCACATTCATTTTTATTTAATTTAAATACCATTACAAAACACATTTCAAAATAGTTTATATTTCGAAACAAATTACTTCATTTTAAATCATAAAATGAAGTTATTATATTTAATAATTAAATTATTAAATTTCCAAAATTTTAGTCTTTCAAAATTCATTTATTCACTTAATTTATTAAAACAGATGAAAATTCAACTTTCGCAGCATTTAGAAATTGCTACAGAAAGTTACATTCAAACGGTTCAATTTAACAAAAGATAGCATTTAAAAATGCTGTAATAAGGTTACATTAGTTTCAAATAAAACTTAGTTAAATGCAAAAATTATAACATTTACAAAAATTCTATAGTAGCCTTTAATTAAACTTAGCCATTTGGTTCATTATTATCAACTACAACATTTACAAATGTTGTATTATCATTTACATTAGAATTAATAGCATTTCAGAAATGCAGTTAATTAACTTCAAATTTTCAGTATAATTTCACAAACAATTATATTTTTATTTAAATCATTTTTAACTTATAAAATCATATAATTTCACTTTTAAAACAATCATTCAAATACCCTTATATTCATGATTTTATAAAGTTAAATCTCTATTCAAAAATCAAAATTTAATAATAATTCACTTATTAAATTCCAACATTAAATTTTAAATTCATTAAATTAAATTTAACTTAACGCTTAAGTTTAAAATTTTCAAATATAACTTAATTTCATTTTTATTTACTTAACTTAAAATTCACTTTTAAGCCAAATTCACAAATTTCCAATTTTAATTATATTTCAAAATTTCAACTTAAATATTCATTCATTTCATATTTTAACTTTATTCAAAAATCATTAATATACTATAAAATCATTTTAGATTCATTTAATTCAAAATATCATAAATTTATCGTATTTTCATATTTAATTTAAATTCCATTTATCACCAAATTATAATTTCCAAAATAACTTACATTTCAGATTTTCTAAATTCACCATTTATTTATTTCACTTATAAATTTTCAAAAATCAACAATGCTTTACAAAAATCATTTTTAATTAAACTTAAATCAAAATATTATAATATTTACATTTCTAAAATATTTTAAAAATTTTAGAAAAACATATTTTAACAACGGGTCTGTATTTCATTTTCTAGCCTAGGTAAAGTGATACGGGTAATATATCATTTCAACCCGTAATTTACAAAGAAAACCTGGGTTTGATCATTTCAAACCCGCAGTCCCAAGTAAGTGAAAATAATTGAAAATCATTCAGGCCTATCATTTCAGTCCATAATGATTTTCTTCTATTTTAAAGTCCGTTCGGGTATTTATCATTTCAACCCATAGTGATTCTAATCTAAAGGGAACTTGCAGTGTGATAAACTAATAAAAATAATAGAACAACTTAATATAACAGTAACAGATGTTATAACAGGTGTTTAAGCATGGGTGAACATCAAATAATCATAATATAGCAGGTGTAACATAATAATGCACTTTACAGATTCAAAAGGGGTCAATTTACTAGTTATATATGTACATATTGTCTGTTGAGAATAACTCACTTGTTTAAGCTGGAGATGACAACCAAAACACATGACAAAGAAACTTCGAAGGCACGACAACATGTATAACATTTGAGATCGGGAGAACCAAAGATAAATTTCCTTAAATATATTCAACAAAACAAGTATAAACAACATAAGTTTCAAACCAAAATAGATTTAAACAATGTTAGAAATGAATGCATAAAACAAAACCAAAGTGTTTGCACTTGCTTTCTACCACCTATGCTTCAGCTATAGATCTGAAATGGCACGGCTAAAGTATGGTTTGGATCTGATTTTGGGTTGGTAAGGGTCGGCCATGTATGGAAAAAGTGGTGCAACAATTCGGTGACACTAGCATATACATGTACAACAAGTCAAGGCAAACTATCATGGATTCTATGCAACATATAGGCTCGGCCAAGTCATGACCAGGCACGGCCAGGCTGTAGTGGGCTGGAGAATGATGTGGCAGTGGGTTCAGGTCAGGTAGGGGCTGGTGGTGTTGGTGTAGGCGGCGGTCAAGGGGTGTGTGAGGTGATGAAACAATGGTAGCTAGGCTATGTTGGATATAGGTGGTGTTTGCTCAAAAATTTTGTGGATCTTCTTCAAGGGAGGCCACAGCTATGGCATGGTGATGGGCTGGAGGTGGTGTTGACCAGATGTGGTGGTGGTGGAGGCCACCATGGTGATGGAGGAGATAGGCCAAGCCAAATAGAGATGAAGAAAGCAAGTGCAAAACCATGAAAACAAGATGAAAACATGAAAAAGAAAATGATTTTTTTACCAAACTTTTTGCAAGAGATGGTGGCCATGATTTTTGTGGAATGAGAAGCTTTGTTATGATGCGTGAAAATGAAAAAAATGCGGCTGAAGAAATGAGAAAGTCGGCCAAAACAATAAAGATGTAAGTTGAGAAAATGAAAAGGCGGAAGATAAAAGGACTTTGGAATATAAAAAGTTTAAAACCTTTCAAATTACCTTTAATTTATTTATATAAGTCTATATTATTGAAAATAATAATAATTTCAGTCAAAAATTAGAAAATATAAAAAAAATTATTAATTATATAAGGTTAAAATAAGAAAATAGCACAAAATTGCAAACTAGTCTAGAAAAATGGAAAATAAACAGAATGAACTTTGGAAAATTTATATGGACTTGTAAAAATATTTATAAAAAAGATAATAACATAAAATAAAAATTCATTCACAAAAAAATATATACATTTTAATTAAATATAATTTAAATGGAGAAAATAGCAGAAAAAATAGAAAACAGCCTTTAAAATATGAAATAAATACAGTAAATTTTGGAAAAGTTTTATTGTCACTTAAAAAATATTAAAAGATACAAATATACATAAAATAACATAATGACACATATTAAAATAAAATATGATAAAGAAAGTATAATTTATAAAATTTAAAATAGACAAAATTGCAAAATAAAACAAATTATACTCAAAATTGAAATGTACATAACTTTCATAGTTTAAGTCTGTTTCCAACGAAAGGAAAAGCACTATTCAAGTTATTAAATCTATTTCCATAATAAAATATAAAATTTAAGAATTTAAATATTTAAATTTGAAATTTAAAAAGTCAAAGTTTGACCAATTTGACTAGAAATCACTTTTCAGTAAAATATTCAATTTATACCAGTTGGAATTATAATTCACATAATAACCAAAATTTATATTTAAAAATGAAATGTTTGAAACGAAACAAGTTTAAAATAATTTCAAAATAAAATAAAGTCAAATATTAAAATATATAAAAAAATCTAGGGTTGTTACATTCTCCCCCACTCAAATCTTTTCGTCCTCGAAAAGGAAGGGAGCGGAGAAATAACAAGAAAGAACAATAGGTTGGAAGACATCCTGAAAGAAGGTAGGGAAAAAGTAGCTAGGAGGGAAAGCAGGTTGAAAGATGTGGATGACCCATTATTTAAAATTTCTTTTTATATTTAACATGTTAAACATTTAATATGATAAATAGTTATTTGATTCAAATTTGATAGTTCGAAGTAAACAATATTTAAAACATTTTACATAAATGATCAAAATATCCTTTATACAATACTTTACCAAAATACTTTTATAACTCGATGTCTTAACAAGTTTACCTTCGTTCCTGCAGACTCTGGCAATGCGTTGATCAGGCGCAAAGCTAGAATTCTCCAGGTACTTGGTAGACTTGTTTCAACACCCAGTGAAAATACTGAAAACACTTTTAAAAACAGAAATGGAAAGTGCAATCCAAACAAATCAACCAAACTGAAACAGTTGTCTAACCATGGATCGTAGATACACAATGGTTACGCCTGGATCCCCTAGGAAACAATCTGTATCCGTAAGCTTTCTCAGCCGTGCGAGTTACGCCATGATGACTAGTAGAGTACAAGATACACAATGGTTACGCCTGGATCCCCCAGGAAACAATCCGTACCCCTAGGCCATCTCAGCCAGGAAGTTTCGCTACTAATGCAACCTACATAGAGTGCAGGATACACAATGGTTACGCATGGATCCCCCAGGAAACAATCCGTACCCCCAGGCCAGCTCATCCAGGCAGTTGCGCTATGCAGTCGCTCGAAGAAAAATCGATGGACACTCAAGTATCATATCCGGTAAACCCAAATCAGAGAGAATAATATCGATAGAATGAATCCAAGATTTGGCCACAAATCGGATATCAAGCAGAAGGCACTCTCCATATCTTTACTTCGAAAATATGTATCATATAGTACCTTTCAAAATCACTTTCAAATATCATACTTATATAAAGTCCATTATATATAAGATTTCATTTCAAATTGAATACTTTCCATAATCAAAAGTATATCAAATCATACTTATATAGACTTCGATTATATAAGATCTCAATTTACAATTTAGTACCTTTACAGATCAATAATTTTCAAATCACTTCATATTTATACAAATCACTTTTATATAAGTTCGATAACTCCCAAATCAAAGTATTTAAAAAAATAAGGTTCTCAATTTCAAACCATTTCAATATCAATTCAGTTTCAAATATATATATGATTTCACCAAATCATTTCTTCCTAATTATATATATTCAGTTTCAAAGTTCTTAAAACAGTAGATTTAGAAAATAATCCAAATTTCCAAATCAACAAAATTTATGTCAAACAAATTCATTTTTATTTCAAACATATATTCACTATCAAAAATCATAATACTTTCAAAGTTGTAAATTTTCGAAACCAAAATACTTGAAATCATTGCACTTTGAAAATCATAACCTTTCGAAATCATACATTTGAAATCATAAAACATTCCTTTAATTCTTTACATTTCACAAATTTATTCAATTAGACGCAAATTTAAAATTTCCAATTTTAATTCAATTCAAACAATCAGTTTCAATTCAGTTTAGTTTTCCAACAAAACCATTTCAAATATTATCAAATTTCAAATATAGATTTGATTTACAAAATAAACTATTCAATCTTTCATATATTTCAAAGCTTAAATATACCATATTTCAAAACTAAATTTATAATTTCATATGTCTCAAATTTTACTTCATTATTACGTAGTGTTGAAATATTTATTAAATAAATCCATTATTTTTAATAAACTCAAATTATAGGCAAACCAAATATCCTTTCATACTAATATAAGATTCAATTATTCGTTTATCAAAAACAATGGTTTTCAAAATCATCTTATACTTACATAAAGTTTATCTTATATAAGGATCAAAATTTTCAAAAAATAAATTTTGCTGCATGAAAAGCCATATGGGATTAAACATCTTTGCTTACTAAAGGATTTTAATTAAGAATAGTTTTGTATATAAAATAGTTTGTATGAAAAATAGAATAAAACAGTTAGTTTAAGAAGAATAAAAGAAAAATAGCTTTGAAAAATGGTTTTAAATTTGATAGTGGTTTTTCATAAAAGAAAAATTCCAATTAAATTACAAAGATATCCGACCCCACAACTTTCAATTTCAGCGTTAAGTATACTAATGATATTAGGATATAAGATGTACATATGTCATCATTTCGCAACATTACATTCGATCGCTCGCTCGATCACACAAGTTCGCTTTCGAACTAGTATTGTCCATTCGACTTCCCTAATGCGGACTTCGAAATGGTTTCTCGACTAGAAGCCATCAGTCTCCTTGCATAGCCATATACTATGATAGAGAATTCTAGAATCAAGCCCAAAATCCATATCAAATATTCGCCATCAAGAATCAAATGAAAAAACCTAGCACGAAATGGTGTAACTCACCTCGAACTTGTGTACTCAAACTTGGATCAAATTAATTATGCGAATAAAACAGCATACGTACAACTTATGTATCTATTCCAACTTGTTAAATAAATAGTTTCATAAAGATGTTACTAAGTTAAAACATTTAAAACCATATTTTTCTTAAACATTTGAAGACTAATTTTTATACAAAACATTTCAAAACTAAATTTCATATTAGTATAATTCAAAATAGTCTTATTTATTTACTTAACAAAACAGTTTCAAACTTCTATAAATCATATTACTTTATACTTTCATCATACAAACCAAACTTATATTCTCTATCAAATACCTTATAGCTTTCAAAATTTCTTAGCTTTGAAAAGTTAACCTTGATTTGGAAGTGCTCGAACCTTCAAAATAGTCGAAGAAATCATATTTTCAATCCAAGGGTTGGAAATCAACAACAAATCAGTAAATAAAATTTCAAAAGATATGTTATACCAAAACAAATCTGAATCTCGAGGACTGAACACAGGTTTACTTTAAATCATTTCAAATACATACACACACACACACACACACATATACATATATCCTTCGAATATCAAACCATACTTCAATTTGAAATTAAAATTTGGTTTCATAAAATCACTCGCATGGCAAAGCTACTAGAGTGGCCTCTCCCCCACTTAGAAACTCGAAAATCAATGTCGATGATGCACGCATTCATCACCGAGATTATTTTCCAGCGACATAAGTTGGTTCTGGACTTTATTTTCTTGAAACTTATTTGAAATTACTTTGAAATCATTGGAATTCATTCGAATACATTTGAAACATTTCATATTCAGAAAATATCTTTAAATCATATTATTATTATATATTTTCCAAAATCCTAAAACCGATTTAAAAACAGCGAAGTTCGATTCCTCGAAATTCGAACACAAAACCCTTCAGTTATACATCATTTTTATATAAATAAAATTCTTATAAATTTTTCAAATTTTCAAATTTTCATTTTAAACGGTATATAATCCTTATCGAAGACATTTCACTTTTATATATAAAATATGGCTATCCTTATCAAAATAATAATTTCGATATATGCTCAAATTCCAAAATACAACCAAACACAATTTTCCAAGGGATGATTCAAGGATGGATTTCAAAATAAACAGAAATTCGAATTTAGAGGAACTCTAATCAAATAGAATCTCGATTCAAAGATAAACTCGAACAAAGATAAGACAATTCAATAATAGAAGGTGGATAAGCCTATATAAATCGCGGGCGACCTTATCTGGTCAACCGAGGCTTCAGGAATATAATCGATTTGGAAATCTAAGGCAAATCGACAATCGATCGCCAGAGATAGAATCCGGGTAGAGCAAGAGATAGATAGCATTTTAAACCGAGGATATAGAAATCTCCAGTGAATCAATGCCAATTGTAAAAAAGTTTCACCCCTTTACAAATCATTCAAAGATTGGCGGAATCACCAATCTTGAGAGAGGTCATTCCAAAGTGGAGTTATGGAATGCTCCGAAATCAAAATGGATAAAATAGGGAATACAAGACTGGATTTTAGAACAAGTGGGAGTGTTCCAAAGTTCAAGGAATCCAAACCGATAAGAATCCTAACCAAAAGATTTCTAACAAGGTGGATACAGAAGGAATGAAGTTTACAAAAAAAATCTTGATTCCAAAATAAGAAAAATTTTATACCAAAATAATCTTTAAAATCCTATAAAATCATTTCGAAATCATTTTATACTTCGAAAATACGTTCTCTCGTAAAGAAATGATTTTGAGATTGATTTCACTCATTCTAGGGTATTTCTACCCTATCTCTAATTAGTTTTTTCTCCACAGGCTATGGTTTGCCTAAAAACCAAAGCTCTGATACCAACTGTAATAACCCGATATTTTCAGCCATTCGTATCCATTGTAAGTGCATAGGCAGACACACACGTCGGACTTGAATTGCTCAAAATACCGCATTGTAAATAAATTTGGAGAAAATGAAATACAATCACAGAATCACAGACACAGAAATATCATAATAACTCGCAGCGGAATATAAAATACATAGTTGTTCACGAAGCTACTACGGCAGAGTCTCAAACCAAATACATAATACAGTCTGAAAACAACATAATAGAAATCCCAAATACATAGAAGTTCACTAATACATGAGATAAACTAGAACAGCTGAAACAGAAAGTAGATATAAATGTAGATAAGCAGAACTCCAGCAAGGACCAGCTCCAGAAAGAGAATCCAAAGCTGTGAATACTCAGGCTGACCCGAGCGTAAAGTAAAACACAAAACACTCGAGTCAGGACAATATATACTTATATAATGTAAACCAACTCAAGTGAACTGTAGTAGTAATGCACTATAACTTAAAGGATGCTTGGGATCGCCCATCCTTTAAGAATCAGTTAAACTATAAATTAAATACAACCCGTGGTTAAAATTTCAAAATCGTATTTTACACTTCAAAATCAAATATCATTTCAAAATTCAATATCATTCAAAATCCATTTCAAAATATCATATCTTCCAAACAAATTACTTCATTTTAAATCATAAAATGAAGTTATTATATTTAATAATTAAATTATTAAATTTCCAAAATTTTAGTCTTTCAAAATTCATTTATTCACTTAATTTATTAAAACAAATGAAAACTCAACTTTCGCAGCATTTAAAAATTGCTACAGAAAGTTACATTGGAACAGTTCAATTTAACAAAAGATAGCGTTTAAAAATATTGTAATAGGGTTACATTAGTTTCAAATAAAACTTAGTTAAATTCCACAATTATAACATTTACAAAAATGCCATAGTAGCCTTTAATTAAACTTAGCCATTTGGTTCATTATTATCAACTACAACATTTACAAATGCTGTATTATCATTTACATTAGAATTAATAGCATTTCAGAAATGCAGTTAATTAACTTCAAATATTCAGTATAATTTCACAAACAATTATATTTTTATTTAAATCATTTTTAACTTATAAAATCATATAATTTCACTTTTAAAACAATCATTCAAATACCCTTATATTCATGATTTTATAAAGTTAAATCTCTATTCAAAAATCAAAATTTAATAATAATTCACTTATTAAATTCCAACATTAAATTTTAAATTCATTAAATTAAATTTAACTTAACACTTAAGTTTAAAATTTTCAAATATGACTTAATTTCATTTTTATTTACTTAACTTAAAATTCACTTTTAAGCCAAATTCACAAATTTCCAATTTTAGTTATATTTCAAAATTTCAACTTAAATATTCATTCATTTCATATTTTAACTTTATTTAAAAATCATTAATATATTATAAAATCATTTTAAATTCATTTAATTCAAAATACCATAAATTTATCGTATTTTTATATTTAATTTAAATTCTATTTATCACCAAATTATAATTTCCAAAATAACTTACATTTCAGATTTTCTAACTTCACCATTTATTTATTTCACTTATAAATTTTCAGAAAATCAATAATGCTTTACAAAAGTCATTTTTAATCAAAATTAAATCAAAAATATTATAATATTTACATTTCTAAAATATTTTAAAATTTTTAGAAAAACATATTTTAACAACGGGTCTGTATTTCATTTTCTAGCCTAGGTAAAGTGATACGGGTAATATATCATTTCAACCCGTAATTTACAAAGAAAACCTGGGTTTGATCATTTCAAACCCGCAATCCCAAGTAAGTCAAAATAATTGAAAATCATTCAGGCCTATCATTTCAGCCCATAATGATTTTCTCCTATTCTAAAGTCCGTTCGGGTATGTATCATTTCAACCCATAGTGATTCTAATCTAAAGGGAACTTGCAGTGTGATAAACTGATAAAAATAACAGAACAGCATAATATAACAGTAACAGATGTTATAACAGGTGTTTAAGCATGGGTGAACATCATATAATCATAATATAGCCGGTGTAACATAATAATGCATTTTACAGATACAAAAGGGGTCAATTTACTAGTTATATATGTACATATTGTCTGGTGAGAATAACTGTGACGACCCGGAATTTTCAAGCATTCAAAATCAGAATATTTAATTGATTTTAAATATTCAATAGGGTAATTTTAACTTGAATTACGAAAATCATAGTTTATTTGATAATTAAATTATTGAATTAAATAACTTGAAGTTGAGTAAAATGTTGAATCTGAAATTTTAAGCCTGTTAAAAATAATTTGAAGGTTTATAAAATTTATATTGATAACACTGAAGGTAATAGAAGTTTTAAAATTTGATTTAACATTGAATTGTTCAGTTTTGAAAGTTTTATCGTTTTAAATTGAATTTAAAAATAGCCTTCCGGGGCACAGTCTCGGAATTCGACGAAACCAGTTCCATTGGATCTGTAATATTGTATTATTATCGGATTTCAATTTTCGTAGCATTTGGAGTTGTTGTGTGAGCAAACGTTATATAAACGCGCCGAAGTTACATCGAAAATTTAATTCAAATACATATTCTGGTCAAACTATTTCCACAAGCAGCCTACTTTCTCTCAATATCTTTTTCATTTCATTTCAGAGCACTGTAGTTTTTCCTTCTCCAACATGCCTCATTGTCTCCATTTAGTACACTTCCATTCCGTAAGTTCACATTTTTTGGCAGACAAGAAAATAGCGTTGTACCCTTATCTCTTCCATCATGCCGTCCCTCTTCATCTTTAAAAAAAAGAAAAAAAAAGAAAGAAGCTGATGTTTTCTCCAGTTCGTTGCCTAGAGAAATAAACACAGTTGACTCGACCTCTTCAACATCAACGAAGTGAAATCAATCCCTTTCTCGGCTAGGTTTCGAAATAGGGAAGAGGACTGCTAACGAATCGGAGAACGATCCGTGATGGTTTCGTGGTCGACAGGGCTGGGTTGTTGTAGGCGCGGCGGCGAAGGCGTGGGAAGGGGTTGTGCTCGAACTCGAAGGTCGAATCGCGGTCGCGAATTATTTAGGGTTTTGGTGAGGCTATGGAATCACTGATGCCTGGAGGGAGAATCGTGACATCGGGGTGGTGGCCGAGACGTGGTCGCGTTCGAGGCGAGCGTGGCGGCGTGATTTGAGAGGTCGCGATCACGAGGTTGCCTGACCTGGGGCTTCGAGCTCGTGGTTGTGAAGCTTGGTCGAGGTTTGATTTTCTTTGTTCTGATAATTGATTTAAAACTCGGTTATTGCTATTTTGTTTTACAGAAAGACAAATATAGAACAGTGAAGTATATTTATATGCATATTTTTATATACAAACGCAAAGATCAGAAAGATATTTTTAAAAATAGAAAGAGAAGAAAGGATTTAACAGTAAACAGAAATATATGTAAATAGGTAAGATTTTGAAATTGTAAAATTAGAAATGGAAATTATCTGGTTAGAAAAGAAAATATAAATAAGGTTAGATATTGTTATTGAAATTAGGTTTAAACTGGAATGGAAAAGAAAATTTTATACTTGTGTGCACGCTTAACTTACTTAATTATTTTAAGTAATTTATGAAAAGAAAATTGGTTTAAAATTTACAACTTTGGTTAAATTAAATCTAAGGTTAAAATTTAATCATTAGTTCAATAAAATAAATAAATGGTGAATAGTTGTTTGATTGGTTCAAATAATAATAAACTGTGAATTATTATACAAGGTTTAAAAAAATCAAGGAAACAAGCCAGTTTGGAATGGATTGCAAACAGCAAAAGCAAAGGTGAGTTAATCTCACTCAGTTAAATTTAAATTTAAATGGTTAAATTTAAATAATTGTTTGAATGGTTGAATTGATTGATGTGCTATAGTATGGTATATTTTGGAATTGGTGTATTATATTGTGCTAACGTCTGTGGACGCAGGGAAACAGGTTGGAGGGATCCAACTGGATCCCTCAACATTTATTTACAATTATTTAATATCCTCTGTTGTGATTATTTGATATTCTATGATGAATTATGTTGGAATACTGAATGCTATGGTTCGATTGGATATAATTGGGTATGATGAATTACCAAAATTATATAAATTGGATTTTGGAGAGATAATAAAAGAAGTTAAACTGTAAGTAAAATAATTATAGAAATTTGAATAAATTTAAGGATGAATTGGAAAAGAAATAAAGTGACTTTAAAATTTCTAATAAATAAATCTTGAGTATAGTAAGGGAAATTTTGAATAATCAGAAGATTAATGAATTTTAAACTTGTATTATTATTTTAAAGGGACAAAACATTTATTTAAAATTTAAGATTTAAATTATTGAAAAGAATAAAGAAGAATTGGGAAGATCTGAAATCTGTATATTGTAGTTAAAAGATTTAAAATCAAACGGAAAATAATAATAATGAAAATAAAGTCCATATTTAATGAATTTTGAAATGAACTGAGTAAGTAAAGAAATTTATTTCAAATAGAATAAATTGGGAATCAATTTGGGAGATTGATTTAAGTGATTGAGATTGGAAATTCTCCCTGGATAACCAAGTACGTTTCAAAGTAAATGTTTAAACATAAGTCAATAGTATTAAAGTTGTTTTAAAAAGCAAGTTTTGGAAAATCTATTATTTTTAAAAATATTTAAATTCTAAAGTATCTACTTTTAATCTATTATAGAATTAATTATTTGAAAGTAACTTAGTATCTGTTTTAAAGAGGAAATCTAGTTTTATATTTTATAAAAGTAACCTCATTTTTAAAGTATATATGTTAAATAAAATATTGAAGTAGTTTTTAATTTAAATGTTTTTAAAAAGTATATATTTCAAAGTAAAGTGTTTTCAAATTATTTTTAAAAATCTAGTTTTGTGCTTGGTGATTTCAGAGGAGATAGAAAATATTTGGGAAAGTTTATTCTGGGAAAGAAAGGTGGTTTTGAAAACTGTTTTCAAAGGAATTTGAAAAGTGAAATATATCTTGTAAAGATAATTTTGAGATAAATAAATAATTTAGGAAATTATTTATTGTGTGATGGATGTTGTGAATATTAATTGATAGTTAAATAACCGACTATCAATATTGGCCAAATACGCTGATCGTTTCGAAGAGACCGGGATCGAGATTTATTTCTCGAAAACCACTTCAATCCGGTTTGTATGTTTCGTGAAAACGATTTTGGATTCGAAGATGGAGCAGTGAAGTGCAAGGGCTAGTCGCTACTAATCCTGAGGATATTTCCAAAATGGATGTAGTAGGAATAGTGCATTCGGTTCCGTTCGAACCCGGGACGGACTTGTATGGATGAATGCTTGCGAAACATCGTCAGGTGGACGATGGGCATTCAAAGGGATATGTTCTATAAAGGTAACGCTTAGCCTCAAGCTTCATCAAATGGGAATGACTGAAAATCAGGGGTTATGCAGCAAGGCTAGGTGGGTAGCACCCAAGCAGGGTGAGGTCATCCCTGTCTAGATGTCCCTTTTTATTTCGGCTTAGTGGGCGGTTGCTGATCCCAACCGCGGGGTGATCTCACTCGGGATTATCCAGTAAGGGGTAGTCCCGGCCTTGTGTTGCAGGGGAGCGGGCGTACTCCTCGGTACGGTGATCTAGGCCCCGTACTGTGACAGGTGGTGCCCCAGTGCCTAGTCATTAGTTGGAAATCCATTCTCCCTACGAGCCTTGTACGAGTTTTGTTTGTATTACCCACTCTATGGATAGTAGCTGGAATTTAATGAATGTAACAATTTCGGCTATTTTATAAGTATTTGTATATAGACCCTAATATAATATCAGAGGATTTTTATATAAAACTGTTTTAGCTATCGTAAGGTAAAACCCCGACATGTTTATTTGTGGCGTGGTCTCACGAGATGCTTTTGTTTTCAAAGGATTTTTGAAACTTTAATAATCAATTGGGTGTGATTTTCTCACGCTGGTATTCTAGACTGACTCGGGTATTATTTAACTGTAATGCTCGGGTCAGACCGAGTATTATAGGATACAGAAGATGCTGTGGAGCTCAAGAGACGAGCTGGATGACGATACGTACTCCCGTATTTGTTTAGATATTTATATTCCGCTGTGTTGAGTTGTTGTGTATCCATTTGTATGTTAGTAATATTGAACTGTGATTGATGTACTCTGATGATGTAATATATAAACAGAGATATTTGATTTTTGAGTAAAGATTATTTATTATCTATTATATTTTATTCCGCTGTGATGGTTAGATTTTGTGGTTGTTTTCTATTTTCTTCTTCTACCTCTTCTTCTTTAACCCAAAATGGTTCGTATTTCTATGCAACTTGAGTTGAATGTTGTAGAATAGTGTTGACTCAAGGGGTATGGATGTGCGGGTCGTTTCACTTGGTATCAGAGCTTAGGTTGGCGACAACCTAGGCTTTGGTGGGAATTACTCATAGAATAGAGTACATAGTACTCTAGGATGAGTTTGAGAGTATTAATAGATATGAGCGCGTATTTTTTAGTGAATATAAAATTGTTTTATATTGTGTTGACTTATCGGTTGAGTGTTTATGGATTCTGGTCGATGTGTGGGATGCCATGTCATCGATAGAGATTTCTAAACTCTTAAACAAGATAAACCGACACAGTATTGTTTTAAATAGGGTAAATGAAATAATTTTACCCAAATTATTTTTGTATATAAAGGAAATAAATTTTCTTAAATCATTATAGTATATATGGATGTTTGGTGTTAGAAAGTGATAATATATAAGTATTATCATTGTTTGTGAAATGAATAAGAAATTGAAATAATAATCAAAGATTAAGAAATAAATGGATAAATAAATGGAATTTATAAATGTGGTTTATAATTGACTAAGGAATTGAAACCATAATTAAAAACTAAGAAACCACTTTGTATACAAATGAAATTTGTAAAGGTAAACAATAAATATGAATTAAGTGTGATTAATAATCAAAATAAAATAAAATTCCAAAGCAAAGTTGGATATAAATTTAAAGGATTTGAGATTTGGAATTTGGGAGTTTAAATTCCATTTGAATTGATAATGATTCTCAAAAGTTGGGAGGATAATATATATTGAGAAATATTTCTGAATCAGATTTGAAATCTAGAGAGATTTTGGAATTTAAAAATATTTAAAGGGTTTTAAAAAAAGAGAAAAAGCATTGAACTCTTTCGGTCGCTGGAAAATAATTTCGGTGATGACTGCAGCATCATCGATGTTTATTCTCGAGTTTCCAAAAGAGGAATTGCTACCATAATGTTTTGGATTAATGTTTTTTGGAGGAATGTGGTTGATTTTGAAAATGCAAAGGAATAATTTGGTGAGATATATATATAAGTTTTCAAAATTGAATGTTGAACTTAAGTTTGGAAAAGAAAAAAAAGTTAAGTTGGATTAAATAAACAAGTTTTAAGATTAAAATTTATGTGTAACTGATTAATTAATATGGTATGCAATAGAAATGAAATGAAATTGGATATTGGATGATGTTGATTTAAATGTGTAAAAATAAGGAGCAGAATAAGTTCAAATGGGCTAAAAATAATTAATGTTTGAAAACAAAATTCATTGGTTGAAAATCATTTTGTGAATGAATAAACGAATCAACTATTGAACTGATAAAGTAAAGTTAATATTAATAAGAAGGGATTGAAAATTTTAATCAGGCAAATAAAATTTAACTTAAGTGAATGAAAGTGAAGAAAATATATTTGAATTTAACTTGAGATAAGTTAAATAAAATATAAAATTGAAATTGAATTAAATTGGATATAAAGTTGAAAGGTGAAATGATTATAATTATGAAATGAAAATTTATACCTTAAGTTAGTAAGTGTTATATATAATTTGAATTTGGTTATAAGATGAAATGACTTAAATGAGCAATATAAGCTTTTAAATAAATAAATAAGTTTTGAACTCATATATTGAGAAATAAAATTGAATCAAAAGTCAGTTGTGTCATGAATGTTATTAAATGGAATTAAGTCCTTGCTTAATAAAACTTAAAAGAATGGTTTATAACTAGATTTAACTGAAGTTGAGTTGGAATAAAACTGAATTTAAATGAATTCAGTCGAATTATAGATAATATTGAACGGATTAAAATTCTACTCAAACAAATAAATGTAAATTAAGCAAGTATTGAATGAATAAATAAGCTTCAGAAGCTTTAAAAGAATTAAAAAGAATTTGAATACAATTGGTTGTAAATAGATGGGGAAGAATGAATATTAATAAGTGTGTAGCTTATAAAATTTAAAAAGGGAATAAATAAGCTGAAATAAAAATATTGTATCCTGAGGTAAAAATTCAAACTTGAATTATAAAATAAATTGCATTTAAGAAATTTAATGAAAAGATTCTGAGATTAAAAATTAAGTATTGAATTTAAACCAGGGAAGAACTAATTTGATAATAAAAATTAGATGATGAAATATGGAAATGGAACTCGGAATTATTAACTTGGAATTGAATTGTGAGTAGATAATTGAGTTTGGAAATGAAGCTTGAGTTATAAATAGCAATTCAACCTAGAATTGTAAGTGAATGGAATATGAATTGAAATTGTATGGAATTGGATTAAAGTAAAAATGATTTGAGATGGAAATAAATCCAATTCGAGTATGAATAAATTAAAAATGGGAATGAACTTAAGTTATGAAATGGTGGTGAATTGAAGTAAATTAACTTAAGTTAAAATTAATAGAAGCATGGGATGATGTCGTGTATAATAAAATGGTTTGGAATCAAATTTTTGGATATGAAAGAAATGCAATGGAAGTTTGTGAATAAATTAAAATGGGATTAAGTGTAAATTGAGTGGAATCAATTTAAATGATTATAAAGCTTACGTAATTATTTATTCACATTAATATTGTTGAAATTGCATAAGAGAATGGATCGGTTAGTGTAAACGAGATTAGATAAAATCCTATGAGTTATTAGAAGTGAAATAGGATGATTTCGAAATCTGTTGGAATGAATATGAGTTTTTTTTTCTTAGATAGAATTAAATGTAAGCGTGTAAATTGTAAATCACTTAAACTGAATGGAATGGTTTGAGAATTGAGTGTAAGTAATTTAAAACTAGTGTCGAAACTTGCATATGTACTTATGAATGTATATCTCATGTATTACTTATGAAATCTATGTGTTAGCTATTTGAATATAAGTGAAATGCTAGTAAATTGCATATATTTGTCACTTACATATTTGAATTAAGTAAGTACAGGTTCTGGGAAGTAGTTGGGCTGGATTTGATTTGCGCTAACTGCTAAATAAATACGTCGCTTGCTTAAAATGCTAAATAAGGTACGCCTACGCAATAAAAATAGGAAATATGAATTGTTTTTTGTTTTTCCGACCGTGTGGGTCGATGTATATATATTTATATCTTTTGTCAAATTGCAAAAGCTCCTCCGTACAGAGGAGACTCTGCCAAAAATTTTCAGAAATTTTGGGAGTTAGAAAATATTTTGAAAATTTGAGAAAATTTATTAACAACAAAATGTTTTCAAACTGGAAATTTAAATAAATTAGTGAATGAAACTACTATAAAATTATGATATGAATCGGTATAAATGGAAGATAAAATTTAATATACATAGTTGAAGATAAATTGAATTCGGATGGAAATGAAAGAGTCAATTTGAATAGAAATAGATAAACTAAAGTGGTAAAGTGAAAATAAATATTTAAGAAAACATATAAAATGCTTATACTAAACTTAAGTAAGGAATGGTGCATACTCAATTGGAAATTGATACTACAAATATATTCTAAGTTAATATTTGAATGAATAAGTATTGACATTTTGTAAGGAATTCAATAAAAAGTTTTCAAAGTTGTGATTGGATATTAGTGCTAAGTATGATATACAGGTGTTTAAAAAGGAAAGGAAACTGATATTTTTGATTTCAGAAGATAAATTTGAATTGCTCGACAAAAAGGAATGTATTTAAATTTGGTGAAATTGGATTGGATTTTTGGATCGAGCCACTTGGCTTTTTGTTTTCTTTTTGAATTTGGGAGGCCGTAGGGCCATTTTGTAGTTGTACCCAGCTAGCCGCGCAAAGGAGACGCTGGCGAAATTTTTCGGAAATTTAGGGTGTTAGAAAATTTTTGAGAAAATTTGAAAACTTAAAACTTAATTTTGAATTAAATTTGTATGATTGAGCAAATAATATTGTTTGAAAACTATGGGAGAGTTTGTGAAGTTAGTAAGAATGATAGTGGGTCTATAATAAAAGATATGTATGGCAAGTTAATTAAACTGTTTGATTTTGGAAAATAGTAACGGGTATTGGACCATTCTTCCTAATTAGTAATTTCGGGGACGAAATTCTTTTAAGGGGGGAGGAATGTGACGACCCGGAATTTTCAAGCATTCAAAATCAGAATATTTAATTGATTTTAAATATTCAATAGGGTAATTTTAACTTGAATTACGAAAATCATAGTTTATTTGATAATAAAATTATTGAATTAAATAACTTGAAGTTGAGTAAAATGTTGAATCTGAAATTTTAAGCCTGTTAAAAATAATTTGAAGGTTTATAAAATTTATATTGATAACACTGAAGGTAATAGAAGTTTTAAAATTTGATTTAACAGTGAATTGTTCAGTTTTGAAAGTTTTATCGTTTTAAATTGAATTTAAAAATAGCCTTCCGGGGCACAGTCTCGGAATTCGACAAAACCAATTCCATTGGACCTGTAATATTGTATTGTTATCCTATTCCAACTTTCGTAGCATTTGGAGTTGTTGTGTGAGCAAACGTTATATAAACGCGCCGAAGTTACATCGAAAATTTAATTCAAATACATATTCTGGTCAAACTATTTCCACAAGCAGCCTACTTTCTCTCAATATCTTTTTCATTTCATTTCAGAGCACTGTAGTTGTTCCTTCTCCAACACGCCTCATTGTCTCCATTTAGTACACTTCCTTTACGTATGTTCACATTTTTTGGCAGACAAGAAAACAGCGTTGTCCCCTTATCTCTTCCATCATGCCGTCCCTCTTCGTCTTTAAAAAAAAAGAAAAAAAGAAAAGAGAGAAGCTGAAATCAATCCCTTTCTCGGCTAGGTTTCGAAATAGGGAAGAGGGCTGCTAACGAATCGGAGAACGATCCGTGATGGTTTCGTGGTCGACAGGGCTGGGTTGTTGTAGGCGCGGCGGCGAAGGCGTGGGAAGGGGTTGTGCTCGAACTCGAAGGTCGAATCGCGGTCGCGAATTATTTAGGGTTTTGGTGAGGCTATGGAATCGCTGATGCCTGGAGGGAGAATCGTGACATCGGGGTGGTGGCCGAGACGTGGTCGCGTTCGAGGCGAGCGTGGCGGCGCGATTTGAGAGGTCGCGATCACGAGGTTGCCTGACCTAGGGCTTCGAGCTCGTGGTTGTGATGCTTGGCCGAGGTTTGATTTTCTTTGTTCTGATAATTAATTTAAAACTCGGTTATTGCTATTTTGTTTTACAGAAAGACAAATATAGAACAATGAAGTATATTTATATGCATATTTTTATATACAAACGCAAAGATCAGAAAGATATTTTTAAAAATAAAAAGAGAAGAAAGGATTTAACAGTAAACAGAAATATATGTAAATAGGTAAGATTTTGAAATTGTAAAATTAGAAATGGAAATTATCTGGTTAGAAAAGAAAATGTAAATAAGGTTAGATATTGTTATTGAAATTAGGTTTAAACTGGAATGGAAAAGAAAATTTTATACTTGTGTGCACGCTTAGCTTAACTTAATTATTTTAAGTAATTTATGAAAGGAAAATTGGTTTAAAATTTACTACTTTGGTTAAATTAAATCTAAGGTTAAAATTTAATCATTAGTTAAATAAAATAAATAAATGGTGAATAGTTGTTTGATTGGTTCAAATAATAATAAACCGTGAATTATTATACAAGGTTTAAAAAAATCAAGGAAACAAGCCAGTTTGGAATGGATTGCAAACAGCAAAAGCAAAGGTGAGTTAATCTCACTCAGTTAAATTTAAATTTAAATGATTAAATTTAAATAATTGTTTGAATGGTTGAATTGATTGATGTGCTATAGTATGGTATATTTTGGAATTGCTGTATTATATTGTGCTAACGTCTGTGGACGCAGGGAAACAGGTTGGAGGGATCCAACTGGATCCCTCAACATTTATTTACAATTATTTAATATTCTCTGTTGTGATTATTTGATATTCTATGATGAATTATGTTGGAATACTGAATGCTATGGTTCGATTGGATATAATTGGGTATGATGAATTACCAAAATTATATAAATTGGATTTTGGAGAGATAATAAAAGAAGTTAAACTGTAAGTAAAATAATTATAGAAATTTGAATAAATTTAAGGATGAATTGGAAAAGAAATAAAGTGACTTTAAAATTTCTAATAAATAAATCTTGAGTATAGTAAGGGAAATTTTGAATAATCAGAAGATTAATGAATTTTAAACTTGTATTATTATTTTAAAGGGACAAAACATTTATTTAAAATTTAAGATTTAAATTATTGAAAAGAATAAAGAAGAATTGGGAAGATCTGAAATCTGTATATTGTAGTTAAAAGATTTAAAATCAAACGGAAAATAATAATAATGAAAATAAAGTCCATATTTAATGAATTTTGAAATGAACTGAGTAAGTAAAGAAATTTATTTCAAATAGAATAAATTGGGAATCAATTTGGGAGATTGATTTAAGTGATTGAGATTGGAAATTCTCCCTGGATAACCAAGTACGTTTCAAAGTAAATGTTTAAACATAAGTCAATAGTATTAAAGTTGTTTTAAAAAGCAAGTTTTGGAAAATCTATTATTTTTAAAAATATTTAAATTCTAAAGTATCTACTTTTAATCTATTATAGAATTAATTATTTGAAAGTAACTTAGTATCTGTTTAAAAGAGGAAATCTAGTTTTATATTTTATAAAAGTAACCTCATTTTTAAAGTATATATGTTAAATAAAATATTGAAGTAGTTTTTAATTTAAATGTTTTTAAAAAGTATATATTTCAAAGTAAAGTGTTTTAAAATTATTTTTAAAAATCTAGTTTTGTGCTTGGTGATTTCAGAGGAGATAGTAAATATTTGGGAAAGTTTATTCTGGGAAAGAAAGGTGGTTTTGAAAACTGTTTTCAAAGGAATTTGAAAAGTGAAATATATCTTGTAAAGATATTTTTGAGATAAATAAATAATTTAGGAAATTATTTATTGTGTGATGGATGTTGTGAATATTAATTGATAGTTAAATAACCGACTATCAATATTGGCCAAATACGTTGATCGTTCGAAGAGACCGGGATCGAGATTTATTTCTAGAAAACCACTTCGATCCGGTTTGTACGTTTCGCGAAAACGATTTTGGATTCGAAGATGGAGCAGTGAAGTGCAAGGGCTAGTCACTACTAATCCTGAGGATATTTCCAAAATGGATGTAGTAGGAATAATGCCTTCGGTTCCGTTCGAACCCGGGACGGACTTGTATAGATGAATGCTTGCGAAACATCGTAAGGTGGACGATGGGCATTCAAAGGGATATGTTCTATAAAGGTAACGCTTCGCCTCAAGCCTCATCAAATGGAAATGACTGAAAATCAGGGGTTATGCAGCAAGGCTAGGTGGGTAGGACCCAAGCAGGGTGAGGTCATCCCTGTTTAGATGTCCCTTTTTATTTCGGCTTAGTGGGCGATCGCTGATCCCAACCGCGGGGTGATCTCATTCGGGATTATCCAGTAAGGGGTAGTCACGGCCTTGTGTTGCAGGGGAGCGGGCGTACTCCTTGGTACGGTGATCTAGGCCGCGTACTATGATAGGTGGTACCCCAGTGCCTAGTCATTAGTTGGAAATCCATTCTCCCTACGAGCCTTGTACGAGTTTTGTTTGTATTACCCACTCTGTGGCTAGTAGCTGGAATTTAATGAATGTAACAATTTCGGCTATTTTATAAGTATTTATATATAGACCCTATTATAATATCAGAGGATTTTTATATAAAACTGTTTTAGCTATCATAAGGTAAAAACCCGACATGTTTATTTGTGGCGTGGTCTTACGAGATGCTTTTGTTTTCAAAGGATTTTTGAAACTTTAATAATCAATTTGGTGTGATTTTCTCACGCTGGTATTCCAGACTGACTCGGTATTATTTAACTATAATGCTCGGGTGAGACCGAGTATTATAGGATACAGAAGATGCTGTGGAGCTCAGGAGACGAGCTGAATGACGATACGTACTCCCGTATTTGTTTAGATATTTATATTCCGCTGTGTTGAGTTGTTGTGTATCCATTTGTATGTTAGTAATATTGAACTGTGATTGATGTACTCTGATGATGTAATATATAAACAGAGATATTTGATTTTTGAGTAAAGATTATTTATTATCTATTATATTTTATTCCGCTGCGATGGTTAGATTCTGTGGTGGTTTTCTATTTTCTTCTTCTACCTCTTCTTCTTTAACCCAAAATGGTTCGTATTTCTGTGCAACTTGAGTTGAATGTTGTAGAATAGTGTTGACTCAAGGGGTACGGATTTGCAGGTCGTTTCAATAACTCACTTGTTTAAGCTAGAGATGACAACCAAAACAGACGACAAAGAAACTTCGAAGGCACGACAACATGTATAACATTTGAGATCGGGAGAACCAAAGATAAATTTCCTTAAATATATTCAACAAAACAAGTATAAACAACATAAGTTTCAAACCAAAATAGATTTAAACAATGTTAGTAATGAATGCATAAAACAAAACCAAAGTGTTTGCACTTGCTTTCTACCACCTATGCTTCAGCTATAGATCTGAAATGGCATGGCTAAAGTATGGTTTGGATTTGGTTTTGGGTTGGTAAGGGTCGTCCATGTATGGAAAAAGTGGTGCAACAATTTGGTGACACTAGCATATACATGTACAACAAGTCAAGGCAAACTATCATGGATTCTATGCAACATATAGGCTCGGCCAAGTCATGACCAGGCACGGCCAGGCTGTAGTGGGCTGGAGAATGATGCGGCAGTGGGTTCAGGTCAGGTAGGGGCTGGTGGTGTTGGTGTAGGCGGCGGCCAAGGGGTGTGTGAGGTGATGGAATAATGGTAGCTAGGCTATGTTGGATATAGGTGGTGTTTGTTCAAAAAATTTGTGGATCTTATTCAAGGGAGCCACGGCTATGGCATGGTGATGGGCTGGAGGTGGTGTTGACCAGATGTGGTGGTGGTGGAGGCCACCATGGTGATGGAGGAGATAGGCCAAGCCAAATAGAGATGAAGAAAGCAAGTGCAAAACCATGAAAACAATATGAAAACATGATAAAGAAAAGGATTTTTTTACAAAACTTTTTGCAAGAGATGGTGGCCGTGATTTTTGTGCAATGAGAAGCTTTGTTATGATGCGTGAAAATGAAAAAAATGCAGCTAAAGAAATGAGAAAGTCGGCCAAAATAATAAAGATGTAAGTTGGGAAAATGAAAAGGCGGAAGATAAAAGGACTTTGGAATATAAAAAGTTTAAAACCTTTAAATTACCTTTAATTTATTTATATAAGTTTATATTACTGAAAATAATAATAATTTCAGTCACAAATTCGAAAATATAAAAAAAATATATATATATATAAATATTTTTTAATTATATAAGGTTAAAATAAGAAAATAGCACAAAATTGCAAACTAGTCTAGAAAAATGGAAAATAAATAGAATGAACTTTGGAAAATTTATATGGACTTGTAAAAATATTTATAAAAAAGATAATAACATAAAATAAAAATTCATTCACAAGAAAATATATAAATTTTAATTAAATATAATTTAAATGAAGAAAATAGCAGAAAAAATAGAAAACGGCCTTTAAAATATGAAATAAATACAGTAAATTTTGGAAAAGTTTTATTGTCACTTCAAAAATATTAAAAGATAAAAATATACATAAAATAAAATAATGACACATATTAAAATAAAATATGATAAAGAAAGTATAATTTATAAAATTTAAAATAGACAAAATTGCAAAATAAAACAAATTATACTCAAAATTGAAATGTACATAACTTTCACAGTTTAAGTCCGTTTCCAACGAAACGAAAAGCATTATTCAAGTTATTAAATCTATTTCCATAATAAAAGATAAAATTTAAGAATTTAAATATTTAAATTTGAAATTTAAAAAGTCAAAGTTTGACCAATTTGACCAGAAATCCTCTTTTTAGTAAAATATTCAATTTATACCAGTTGGAATTATAATTCACATAATAATCGAAGTTTTTATTTAAAAATTAAATGTTTGAAATGAAATAAGTTTAAAATAATTTCAAAATGAAATAAAGTCAAATATTAAAATATAAAAAAAATCTAGGGTTGTTACACTCTCCCTTCCTTAAAAGAATTCGTCCCCGAAATTACCAAGTAAGAAAAATGCCACAAAATCCATTAAATTTTCAAAAACAATTCTTTCAAAATAGATTATCAAAATCATTTAAACCTTTTAACTTTTCCAAATCATTTTGTTAAACTTCTTACAAAAACTTTTCTATGTTTTCAAATTCATCATTAACATTTCAAAACCAACTAATATCGTTTCATTCATAGTTAATACCTAATATTATTTTAAAAATCAACTGATATCATTTTAAATTATAACGCAAAATCAAATTTTAGTTATCTAAGATTTTTTTTTCAAATTTCTCAAAAAATTCTAGCACCTTAAATTATAAAAAAATTCGTCAGCGTCTCCTTTGCGCGGTTTGATCGTAGTAAAATCCCAATATATATATATATATATATATATATATATATATATCATCTTTGAAGATGAGGCATCCCGTAGGGAAAAAAATATAAATTACGATATGTACTCCGAGATATGTACCTTTTATTATTTTAGCGAGCATATACAACGAATATAGTGCAAAAGCGAGCTCCAAATGCAAAGCATATGCCATCCGCACCTACTAAACACTCAACAATCAAATGATAACAAGTATATAAAAAGTAATATCAATACATAACATATACCAATGCAAAAACTACATATGCAAATATAGCAAATGAAAATGCAACCATCAAACAATCAATATCAATCTAATCAATTCATAATCCTTATCGATTTACATTTTCTAATGTCAACATTTAATTTATCAAACACCGTACGATGTACATATATCATCAATATAATTTCATTTCTAAAAATGGTTTCGAGATTTTATATCAAGAAATCATTTCAAAATTCAAATTTTACAGTGATCATCTAAAATAAAGTTCAAAATCATATGTCTGGTTTTTAATTTCTAATCATATGAATGAATCCGTATTGCAAATAGATGAATTTTGATATAAATTCCAAAAAATTTAAACTTGTAATTAGCGAGAAACCTCAAGTTGATCATAATTGGTATTATGGTCAATTGTCGTCGATTGGCGAAGCCATGTTCGTCGAGATTTAAGCTGGAGGTGGTTGGAGGCTAGGGGATCCTAGGAAAAATAGTAGAAGGATTTTAAGGTGGCCGAAGCGGCGGCGCGGCGGCATGGCAACGTTTTAGGGTTTAAACCCATATATTGGTCGAAGTTGGATTTTGAATTGCTGTGGCGACGTCAGAGCGTCGGAGTTGATCGCACTTGGGGCAACGGAAAGAGGGATGTCTGGCGCAGTTATGGATGTGATGACAAGATCTCAAATGATTGAGATCGACGGTGCGAGCCATTTTAGTTAATCAAAGTTGGGTGGCAGGTTGAGTCGAGCAACTCCATTTTGATTCCAATCAAATTCGACAATACTGGATGCTGAGGATGATCGGTGAGGTTGTCGTCGTTGTGTCGATGACCTCGGCATTGGTCAAAGGTGATCCGATCACCTATGCACGTGTACATGTCGGTGAATTTGGGTGATTGCTGATGGTTGAAGAAGAAGGTGGGAGGCTTGGGTTTATTCTCGGGTAATCGATGTGGAAGCTCGAGATTTGTATCGGGTAGTTTGAGTGTTTAAACTATATAACAGAATTTTAAAATTTGAACTAAAATAACATTTTAAAAAGAAAAGGAAAGGAAGAAGAAGGAGGGAGCTCAGGGAAAACTCAGGGAAGAAGCGAAGTTAGCTCGGGAATTTTGAATTTTTTGGGCTTGGGTTTTATTTAAATTGCATTAAACTAGTTTTAATGTAACGACCCAGAATTTTATTTAATTAAAATTTGAATATTTAATTTATTTTAAATATAAATAAGTGAATTTATAAGTCAAATAAATTTTTATTTGAATTATTGGATTTAATTGGATAATTTAATCGATAATTTAATACGTTAAATTATGGAAATAATTGAAAATTGGGTTAAATATGATTAGAAATGATTTGTAAAATTTTATTATATCATATGGAAGTTAGAACGATATTTTAGAACTTTTAAAATCGAATTAAAAGTTAATTTGTGAAAATTGAATATTTTAATATTAAAATCGACAAGTGAAAATAGCCAATTTTTGAACAGTCTCAGAATTGGACGAAACTAGTTCCATTGGATCCATAATAGTTAGTTATTACCGGATTTCAATTTTCGTGTCAATCGGAGCTATCGTTTGATCGTGGCAGCTCGAAACGCATCGATTTATTTTTAATTTTAATTTGGCGAGTCAAAATAGCCATTTTTCAAAAAGTCTCGGATTTCGACGAAACCAGTTTCATCGGATCCGTAATGTGATATTACTGTAAGGTTTCAAATTTCAAGTCAATTGGATTTACCGTTTGTCCTGTACAAATTAAAACGCCTAGAAAATCGCTTAAATCAGTTTAATTCAAATTGAGCGTTTACATCCATAACTCGCACAGATGTCCGAATTAGCTTCCGAAACCTATTCCATTGTGTCCGGAACGCGGGATAAACCCTAGGTACGTCAGTTTCGGCGCCTAAATCGGAGTTCGGAATTTCCGGGATGAATAGTGTCGCTCGTTCTCTTATAAATAGCCTCACACAAATTAAAAAAAATATATATATAACACCAAACCCTAATCTAAACGTGTAGCCGCCACCATCTATTATGAACGGTCGAAATGTTCTCTCCTTCTCCTCCTCTTTTCTCTTCATCCATCAATCGATTCACGAAATCATCAACACGAAAGTTCTAGAGCTTCACGAGTGCTTTAAATCCATACGGATATGATCGTAAATGGAGCAATGTAGGGGGAGATAATCGACCGCGTTCGTGTGCGTTTTGGGCACGGTTTCCCATGCCTGGGAGTGGCCGAGTCTCACGTGATTGCTGGTGGTGGTGGAGTTCGTGCCGAGCTTTGAAATGGAGCTACCTTATCGTGTTCAAAATCGTTTGAAATGGTTGCATGAATTAAACCCTAAGATTGAAATGGGTTCGGCTGTAAATGTAAGAGAAGAAGAAAGGGGGGGTTGCGTTCTAAGGCCCTGATGCCTTCAGGTTGGATCCAACGGCTGCGATTTACTTAGGTTTAAAATAATTTTAAATTTATGTTGTAATTTATATAAAATCGTGTGTAAACTTCATAAATGCATAACTTTTTCATACGAGGTCGAAAAATTACGAAACCAGTTGCGTTGGAATCGTATGGACGAGCACTATGTGATGGAGTTGGTTTGGAGTCGTTTGGAGTTAGTGAGAATTTTGGGTAAAATTAAACGTCCGTTTAATTTTATTCGAAATAAATCGCTAAAACGGAATTTAAATCAAGGTGAGAACTTCTCACTCAATCGAATCAGTTTCGATTTTATTTTAAATAGTTAGATTTAAAATATTTGAATGCATGTTTGAATGTTGATTAATATCTATTGATTGTTAAAATAGACATTATACACCGTTAGTAAGCGGATGTTATTTATTAAAAACATATACCGCGAATATTTCATAAACAGTGAAATTGGTATTATATATAATATCAATATATATATATTGGCATATGTATATATTGGAGTTATTGATTTCCTGCATTTTTTTGTTTAGCGGATGAGACCCTATTGCGCCGTTATTAAGCGGATAATATTTAATAAGAACATATACCGCGATAATTTCGTACTGGAGCGAAATTGGTATTGTGCTAATGTTTTTGGATGCAGGAAAACAGGTTGGAGGGATCCAACTGGATTCCTCAACAGTTTTTATTTGATTTCATATATTTTGATATTTGATGGATTATCATATCAATATATGATATCGTTGTTGTCGTGATTGACTATTTGGTGTGTAGCATCATTGGACCCAAATTTTGGGATTTTAAAATGATTTTTAAAGTGATTTTTGAAAATATACTATATTTTTGGAATTGATCTATTTTAAATAAATAAACGTTATAATTTTTAATGTTATAAAAATTATGGTTTTTGAGAAATATAGTTAAAAAAAAACTGATTTTTGAGAATATGATGCTATTGAGTTTATAAAATAGTTTAATCGAGATATTTTAGAATTATTGTGAAAAGTTTAAATATAGGATTTATAAAATTTAATTATTTTATGAATCGAAATGGTGAAATAATAAAGGAAATTAAAGACGTTTTAAAAGAATAATATAAATTTATTTATATTAAGAGATTTATAAATGGATATTTATAAATTGAAATATGGACATTATAAAACAAGTTTTTATAAGTGTTTGAATGAAGTGAAAATGAATTTCATAATTGAATGGAATTTATGGAATTTTATACGGTGAAGTTATAAATGGAATTTTATAAGCAGTAGGTTTATAAAATTTATTAAGTTATTAAATTAATGATTTTGGATAAATGAATTAATCTTATAAGTTATAAGATTTATAATTTGGGAAGTTAAAAAGAACGATTTTGTAAAATAATCGTTTTATAAGCATTTAATTTAGAATATGAACCTTTAGTTTATAATTAAGTTATAAATCGAATAGATTAATAAAAGAATTTATAAAAAGGAAGTTTTTATAAATAAATAGAAATGGAATTTATAAACGTTGTTTATAAATTCGCAAACGACTTATTTTGATAAGTAAATTGTTGAAACCTATTAATGGAGTTATATTCACGTTTTTGAATAGTGAATAATTCTTTTAAAAAAAATGCATAAAAGGATGGAAGTTGTTAACAAAATATATTCACGTTTTTGAATTGTGAATAATATGTTAAAGAAATTGTTTTGAATGTGATATTTGAAATTGAATTAAAACGATCTAACGATGTTTTAAAATGTGTTGAGATTCGAAACCATAGATTTCAACATTCATTATTGAAATAGACGTTTTCGAGAAATAGAAGGAAATAGTGGACTATAACACTGTTGTTATAGTAAATGGTTTCCGAAAGGAAATGTTTTGTATAGTATTGGGATTTATATATATATTTTAAATTTCGAATCCCTATACTAGTGATTTTGGGACGTCGTAACGATGTTTTACGCAACATTCGTTTTGGCCCAAATAAATATGTTTATGAGAATGATTTCCTTAAAGAATGAAGTTTATACTTAATTTCGATTTAAGCATATTGAATATTTTCTAAGTGTTGAAAATAAATAAAAATTTGTGAATTACTTATGAAAAAAATAAGTATAGAAATGTTTTTCCAATATAAAGTGAATATTAGGGAATTTATCTTTTTGAAGATAAATTGAAAAGAAATATTGAAATGAATAATTGAAACCGAATATTCATTGATATTTTGGAATTATAAATTCACTAAGGAATTTATAAAAGAAAGTGGAATTGGTTTAAAAATAAATATTGATTTATTTTTGAAGTGTTGAAATTATATATCTTGTAAAGATATGTTGGAAAATAAATAATTTGGAAAATTATTTGGAATCTGGTGATGTTGTGCATATCCATTGATAGTTCAATAGTCGACTATCAATATTTCCCTTTGAATGGGTATTTGATGTGAATTGATTGAATGTGAAAGCTACACTTATTTTTAAATAAGCGCTCACTATTCGGGTTAACCGGGAAAGGACCATGGGGTCGTATAACCCATTCCGAATATGTGATACGTCGTTATGAATTGCATTGAAGATCGGTGTTGAAGACCCGGTATTTGCGAGAGCGATAGGATGACCTGTCGATTTACTCTGCACCGAGTTGCTCCGGTATAGAGTTCTCCATATGTGATGGTGAATCCGATCAGGATTGTGAATATCCGGATTGCAAGGACTTCTTTGTAAGTGCCTTCGGTTCTGTTCGATCCCGGAACAGACTTGTATGGATTGTGTATCTGACATTACAAGTTGAGATATAAAGCCGATTTCTTTCAAATATATTTCTGTTGGTGGCGAAGAATTTATTCTTTAGCTTAACACCCTTCTCTGAGACGTACGAGCTCAGAGGTTATATAGTTGAAGTTATCAGCGATATATTCCCAATTTGGTAATGTGATATGCTGAGTGATGCTGAAATGATCATTGTGTTGATTATTGTGATAGGATCGTTTATTTGATCGTCTATCTTGGTGATCATTGTGTTGATCATTTGTTGACCCAAAGCATGGCTTTTGTATAAAGTATGTTTTTGTGGACGTGACTTCGTCGAACCTCACACCCCGGAAATGGTCAAAACAGGAAAGATGCAGCAAGGTTATGAGGGGTAGCACCCTTTAGGGTATGTACATTTCCTTCTGGATAGAGGTGGTATCATGGTATGGAGCCCAGATATTTAACCTATGTGGTTACTACGAATTTATTACTTTGTGGTTGTTGGCTATCGGGATCCCGTGAGAAAGGTCGTTTACGATCGGGGAATGGCGTGCTCGTGTCAGTAGTTACCCAGTTAGGGGTAACCCGGCCTTGTGTTGGCAGAGTTCCGGTTTGGTTCTCGGGGATGTCTTTCCAGAGGCATTCTCATGTGGCAATGGGAAGTTCCTTGGCCTGACCATTTGTTGGAAATCCAATTCCCAATACGAAACTTGTACGGTATTAGTTGTAGAACCTGCCATTCACTTATGGTGGTCACCACTGTTTGGATGGTAGCTATAGTAGGCATAGTTCGAAATGTCTATGCTGGCTAAGATTTATATTCTACTTTCGAAATGAATTTTTCCTCTACACTATGCACTAGTAATAATATCAAATGTTATTTTAAATGCGTATCAAGCATCTTTGACTATCATAAGGAGAAATCTCCTCCGATTCTGCGTTTTCATTGTGTGTGTGTGCGGGAGGCCTTATGGTAGTCTCATTTTTAAAAGCATTGCGAATTGAAATAAAAATATCCCTCTATTTTGATTTTAAAGATAAATAAACTGTTTTGAGTTCTCACACCAGTCACATGACTGACTCGGAGTTTATTGTTTTCCTTCCTAAACTCTGGGTGCCCACCAATTTCCACACGGGCAGTCGAGAGTTAAGGTTTATCAGGATATTCTGGATATTCTGGAGTTGCTGGAGGCAAGCTGGATGGCATGGCATATTACTTATGTAGTATTTCTTTTTCCGCTGCACTATTTGTTGTTGTTGTACACTCTGATGATATGATGTAATGAAATGTGATGTAATGTAATAACTGATATGGTTCTTTGTTTAAAGATTATTCATTTATTATTATATGTTGTTCCGCTGCGAATTGTGAGATTTTGATGTTGTTCTGTTGTTTTCTGTTCCGTCCTATTTTCTTCTGTTTTTTTTCTTTCTCCTCTATTCTCTTTTCCTTCTATTTTAAAATGTTCTCTTTTTCTTTCTGTTCTATCTTCTTCTCTTCTATCTTTTTCTCTTCTCTTTTCCTAAATTCTTCTTTTTTAAAAACCTCAGTGTTCGGTTTTCCGTCGTTCGATTCCTCGGCAGTCGATAAAGTGAGTGTCGATGTCGAATTTTCGGAAGACGAAGAATCGGGTCCTGACAATGTGGTATTAGAGCTTATGGTTAAGCGACAACCATGGTTCTGTTGGGTATTATTCATTAGAGATAGAGTCAGCAGTACTCTAGATTGAGTTTGAGTGTAATAATAGCTATGAGAGCGTATTTGTTAGTGAATATAAAATTGTTTTATATTGTGATGGTTGGTTTATTGAGTGGTATATGAACTTTCGTCAGCGTGGTCCGTAAGACTATGCCGAAGGGGTTTCTAAACACTTGAATAGAACAATTCGACATAATATTGATTTTAAATTGGGTAAATGAAATAATTTTACCTTGAGTATATTTTGTATATAAAGAAATAATTTTTCAGAATTATTAAAGTGTATATAAGTTGATTGTTTGGTTGTTTGAATAATCTAAATAAAAGAATAATTGTATAAGCAAAAAAGATTATAAGAATTGAATTATAATTAAAGTGACTTACAATTGTGAAATAAACTTATATATATAAGAAGTGAAACTATATGGATATATTTAGGAATTTAAGTTATGTAAAAACAAGTGATGTTTATAAATGGAATATAACTTAAGTGATATTGAATGAAGTTGATAGTAGTATCAAAGTAAAATTTATAAAGTTAAGTGATGAATATAAACTTGAGTTATATAAATGAATGGATTGAATATTAATCAATTGAATGTGAATAGTTGATATGAAATAATGAATATAAGTGTTAATTCATTAAAAATCTAATGTTATTGAAAGTTGAATAGTTGAATGAAAATCATTTAATTAAACCAATTGTAAGCAAAGGAATTTGGTTGAAATTAATATATATACATTGGTTGTTATATGATTGTTAGTTGATTGTATATAATTCATTAAGTGTTAATGAAAATTGAAAGCTAAAGAAATGGAAACCAACTTGAATATGAATTAGTGAATATAAACTAATTGAGAATGATTGTTAATAAGAACATCCACTGTATATGAATCAAATGTGATTTAAATTGAAAACCAATTCATTGAATATTAATGAGAATATAAATGAATATATATTGGTTATGGATGCTAGTTGGTTGATGTTTGAATATGTTGCATTTGCTATGTTAGTATATGTAGTTATTATGTTGCCATATGTTGTATATTAAGGTTATTTTCATATATGCATGATTCTCATGTTGTTTGTTGAGTAATTAGTAGGTGCGGATTTCGTTTGCTTCGCATTTGGAGCTCGCTTTTGCGCTATATTAGCCGTATATGCTTGCTAATAAAATATAAGGTAAATATCTCGGATTACATATCGTACTTTTACACTTTTTTCCCTTCGGGATGCCTCATTACTTGATGAGATTTATATTTGTGATATATATACTGTCATTTTTTTTTCGGATCGAGCCGCGCAAAGGAGACTATGGCGAATTTTTCCGAAAATTTAAGGCGTTAGAAAAAAAATTGAGAAAATTGGAAAATTTTTGAAAACTTTAAACTTTGATTTGAAGTTGAAAGTTAAACTATAGTAGTGTTTTTGAAAAGATAACTAAGTATGATTTGAAAACTTAGTAAAGTTATTGTAAGAAATTTAACTATGGGATTTTGGGAAAATTAATAAATTCTGTAACTTTTCTTACTTGTTAATTTCGAGGACGAAATTCTTTTAAGTGGGGAAGATTGTAACGACCCAGAATTTTATTTAATTAAAATTTGAATATTTAATTTATTTTAAATATTAATAAGTGAATTTATAAGTCAAATAAATTTTTATTTGAATTATTGGATTTAATTGGATAATTTAATCGATAATTTAATACGTTAAATTATGGAAATAATTGAAAATTGGGTTAAATATGATTAGAAATGATTTGTAAAATTTTATTATATCATATGGAAGTTAGAACGATATTTTAGAACTTTTAAAATCGAATTAAAAGTTAATTTGTGAAAATTGAATATTTTAATATTAAAATCGACTAGTGAAAATAGCCAATTTTTGAACAGTCTCAGAATTGGACGAAACCAGTTCCATTGGATCCGTAATAGTTAGTTATTACCGGATTTCAATTTTCGTGTCAATCGGAGCTATCGTTTGATCGTGGCAGCTCGAAACGCATCGATTTATTTTTAATTTTAATTTGGCGAGTCAAAATAGCCATTTTTCAAAAAGTCTCGGATTTCGACGAAACTAGTTTCATCGGATCCGTAATGTGATATTACTGTAAGGATTCAAATTTCAAGTCAATTGGATTTACCGTTTGTCCTGTACAAATTAAAACGCCTAGAAAATCGCTTAAATCGGTTTAATTCAAATTGAGCGTTTACAGCCATAACTCGCACAGATGTCCAAATTAGCTTCCGAAACCTATTCCATTGTGTCCGGAACGCGGGATAAACCCTAGGTACGTCAGTTTCGGCGCCTAAATCGGAGTTCGGAATTTCCGGGATGAATAGTGTCGCTCGTTCTCTTATAAATAGCCTCACACAAATTAAAAAAAATATATATATAACACCAAACCCTAATCTAAACGTGTAGCCGCCACCATCTATTATGAATGGTCGAAATGTTCTCTCCTTTTCCTCCTCTTTTCTCTTCATCCATCAATCGATTCACGAAATCATCAACACGAAAGTTCTAGAGCTTCACGAGTGCTTTAAATCCATACGGATATGATCGTAAATGGAGCAATGTAGGGGGAGATAATCGACCGCGTTCGTGTGCGTTTTGGGCACGGTTTCCCATGCCTGGGAGTGGCCGAGTCTCACGTGATTGCTGGTGGTGGTGGAGTTTGTGCCGAGCTTTGAAATGGAGCTACCTTATCGTGTTCAAAATCGTTTGAAATGGTTGCATGAATTAAACCCTAAGATTGAAATGGGTTCGGCTGTAAATGTAAGAGAAGAAGAAAGGGGGGGTTGCGTTCTAAGGCCCTGATGCCTTCAGGTTGGATCCAACGGCTGCGATTTACTTAGGTTTAAAATAATTTTAAATTTATGTTGTAATTTATATAAAATCGTGTGTAAACTTCATAAATGCATAACTTTTTCATACGAGGTCGAAAAATTACGAAACCAGTTGCGTTGGAATCGTATGGACGAGCACTACGCGATGGAGTTGGTTTGGAGTCGTTTGGAGTTAGTGAGAATTTTGGGTAAAATTAAACGTCCGTTTAATTTTATTCGAAATAAATCGCTAAAACGGAATTTAAATCAAGGTGAGAACTTCTCACTCAATTGAATCAGTTTCGATTTTATTTTAAATAGTTAGATTTAAAATATTTGAATGCATGTTTGAATGTTGATTAATATCTATTGATTGTTAAAATAGACATTATATGCCGTTAGTAAGCGGATGTTATTTATTAAAAACATATACCGCGAATATTTCATAAACAGTGAAATTGGTATTATATATAATATCAATATATATATATTGGCATATGTATATATTGGAGTTATTGATTTCCCGCATTTTTTTGTTTAGCGGATGAGACCCTATTGCGCCGTTATTAAGCGGATAATATTTAATAAGAACATATACCGCGATAATTTCGTACTGGAGCGAAATTGGTATTGTGCTAATGTTTTTGGATGCAGGAAAACAGGTTGGAGGGATCCAACTGGATTCCTCAACAGTTTTTATTTGATTTCAGATATTTTGATATTTGATGGATTATCATATCAATATATGATATCGTTGTTGTCGTGATTGACTATTTGGTGTGTAGCATCATTGGACCCAAATTTTGGGATTTTAAAATGATTTTTAAAGTGATTTTTGAAAATATACTATATTTTTGGAATTGATCTATTTTAAATAAATAAACGTTATAATTTTTAATGTTATAAAAATTATGGTTTTTGAGAAATATAGTTAAAAAAAAAATTGATTTTTGAGAATATGATGCTATTGAGTTTATAAAATAGTTTAATCGAGATATTTTAGGATTATTGTGAAAAGTTTAAATATAGGATTTATAAAATTTAATTATTTTATGAATCGAAATGGTGAAATAATAAAGGAAATTAAAGACGTTTTAAAAGAATAATATAAATTTATTTATATTAAGAGATTTATAAATGGATATTTATAAATTGAAATATGGACATTATAAAACAAGTTTTTATAAGTGTTTGAATGAAGTGAAAATGAATTTCATAATTGAATGGAATTTATGGAATTTTATACGGTGAAGTTATAAATGGAATTTTATAAGCAGTAGGTTTATAAAATTTATTAAGTTATTAAATTAATGATTTTGGATAAATGAATGAATCTTATAAGTTATAAGATTTATAATTTGGGAAGTTAAAAAGAACGATTTTGTAAAATAATCGTTTTATAAGCATTTAATTTAGAATATGAACCTTTAGTTTATAATTAAGTTATAAATCGAATAGATTAATAAAAGAATTTATAAAAAGGAAGTTTTTATAAATAAATAGAAATGGAATTTATAAACGTTGTTTATAAATTCGCAAACGACTTATTTTGATAAGTAAATTGTTGAAACCTATTAATGGAGTTATATTCACGTTTTTGAATAGTGAATAATTCTTTTAAAAAAAAATGCATAAAAGGATGGAAGTTGTTAACAAAATATATTCACGTTTTTGAATTGTGAATAATATGTTAAAGAAATTGTTTTGAATGTGATATTTGAAATTGAATTAAAACGATCTAACGATGTTTTAAAATGTGTTGAGATTCGAAACCATAGATTTCAACATTCATTGTTGAAATAGACGTTTTCGAGAAATAGAAGGAAATAGTGGACTATAACACTGTTGTTATAGTAAATGGTTTCCGAAAGGAAATGTTTTGTATAGTATTGGGATTTATATATCTATTTTAAATTTCGAATCCCTATACTAGTGATTTTGGGACGTCGTAACGATGTTTTACGCAACATTCGTTTTGGCCCAAATAAATATGTTTATGAGAATGATTTCCTTAAAGAATGAAGTTTATACTTAATTTCGATTTAAGCATATTGAATATTTTCTAAGTGTTGAAAATAAATAAAAATTTGTGAATTACTTATGAAAAAAATAAGTATAGAAATGTTTTTCCAATATAAAGTGAATATTAGGGAATTTATCTTTTTGAAGATAAATTGAAAAGAAATATTGAAATGAATAATTGAAACCGAATATTCATTGATATTTTGGAATTATAAATTCACTAAGGAATTTATAAAAGAAAGTGGAATTGGTTTAAAAATAAATATTGATTTATTTTTGAAGTGTTGAAATTATATATCTTGTAAAGATATGTTGGAAAATAAATAATTTGGAAAATTATTTGGAATCTGGTGATGTTGTGCATATCCATTGATAGTTCAATAGTCGACTATCAATATTTCCCTTTGAATGGGTATTTGATGTGAATTGATTGAATGTGAAAGCTACACTTATTTTTAAATAAGCGCTCACTATTCGGGTTAACCGGGAAAGGACCATGGGGTCGTATAACCCATTCCGAATATGTGATACGTCGTTATGAATTGCATTGAAGATCGGTGTTGAAGACCCGGTATTTGCGAGAGCGATAGGATGACCTGTCGATTTACTCTGCACCGAGTTGCTCCGGTATAGAGTTCTCCATATGTGATGGTGAATCCGATCAGGATTGTGAATATCCGGATTGCAAGGACTTCTTTGTAAGTGCCTTCGGTTCTGTTCGATCCCGGAACAGACTTGTATGGATTGTGTATCTGACATTACAAGTTGAGATATAAAGCCGATTTCTTTCAAATATATTTCTGTTGGTGGCGAAGAATTTATTCTTTAGCTTAACACCCTTCTCTGAGACGTACGAGCTCAGAGGTTATATAGTTGAAGTTATCAGCGATATATTCCCAATTTGGTAATGTGATATGCTGAGTGATGCTGAAATGATCATTGTGTTGATTATTGTGATAGGATCGTTTATTTGATCGTCTATCTTGGTGATCATTGTGTTGATCATTTGTTGACCCAAAGCATGGCTTTTGTATAAAGTATGTTTTTGTGGACGTGACTTCGTCGAACCTCACACCCCGGAAATGGTCAAAACAGGAAAGATGCAGCAAGGTTATGAGGGGTAGCACCCTTTAGGGTATGTACATTTCCTTCTGGATAGAGGTGGTATCATGGTATGGAGCCCAGATATTTAACCTATGTGGTTACTACGAATTTATTACTTTGTGGTTGTTGGCTATCGGGATCCCGTGAGAAAGGTCGTTTACGATCGGGGAATGGCGTGCTCGTGTCAGTAGTTACCCAGTTAGGGGTAACCCGGCCTTGTGTTGGCAGAGTTCCGGTTTGGTTCTCGGGGATGTCTTTCCAGAGGCATTCTCATGTGGCAATGGGAAGTTCCTTGGCCTGACCATTTGTTGGAAATCCAATTCCCAATACAAAACTTGTACGGTATTAGTTGTAGAACCTGCCATTCACTTATGGTGGTCACCACTGTTTGGATGGTAGCTATAGTAGGCATAGTTCGAAATGTCTATGCTGGCTAAGATTTATATTCTACTTTCGAAATGAATTTTTTCTCTACACTATGCACTAGTAATAATATCAAATGTTATTTTAAATGCGTATCAAGCATCTTTGACTATCATAAGGAGAAATCTCCTCCGATTCTGCGTTTGCATTGTGTGTGTGTGCGGGAGGCCTTATGGTAGTCTCATTTTTAAAAGCATTGCGAATTGAAATAAAAATATCCCTCTATTTTGATTTTAAAGATAAATAAACTGTTTTGAGTTCTCACACCAGTCACATGACTGACTCGGAGTTTATTGTTTTCCTTCCTAAACTCTGGGTGCCCACCAATTTCCACACGGGCAGTCGAGAGTTAAGGTTTATCAGGATATTCTGGATATTCTGGAGTTGCTGGAGGTAAGCTGGATGGCATGGCATATTACTTATATAGTATTTCTTTTTCCGCTGCACTATTTGTTGTTGTTGTACACTCTGATGATATGATGTAATGAAATGTGATGTAATGTAATAACTGATATGGTTCTTTGTTTAAAGATTATTCATTTATTATTATATGTTGTTCCGCTGCGAATTGTGAGATTCTGATGTTGTTCTGTTGTTTTCTGTTCCGTCCTATTTTCTTCTGTTTTTTTCTTTCTCCTCTATTCTCTTTTCCTTCTATTTTAAAATGTTCTCTTTTTCTTTCTGTTCTATCTTCTTCTCTTCTATCTTTTTCTCTTCTCTTTTCCTAAATTCTTCTTTTTAAAAAACCTCAGTGTTCGGTTTTCCGTCGTTCGATTCCTCGGCAGTCGATAAAGTGAGTGTCGATGTCGAATTTTCGGAAGACGAAGAATCGGGTCCTGACATTTAAAGTTTGAAAAAAAAAGAATAAGGTTTCAAACAAATATTTCCAAGTTCCAAAGTAAATTAGTAAACAAGATTTTAACCAAGTTTCAAAGTTTCAAAATTTTAAAGTTAATAAATTGTATTGGTGTTGAATAAATATGTATTAGTTAATTAATTTAACTAATTAACAAGTATTTTTGAAATTTAATGAAAGAAATTAAAAGGATAATTACTCAATGTAATTAATTACGGGATTAATTGCTTAATTATTTAAAGAATAATTAATTAAATGATAATTACTTAATTAATTAATGGTTGATTAATTAATGTAATTAATTGAAGAATAATTACTTAAGGTAATTAAATTAAAGGCTGATTAACTAATTAAGGATAATTAATTAAGAATTATTTAATTTATGTGATTAATTAAAAGTTAATTAATTAATTAAGATTAATTAATAAAAGTAATTAAGGGTAATTAATTACTTAAAGATAATTACTTAATGAAAGTAATTAAGGATAATTAATTAAATGATTGAGGGTTAATTAGTTAATGTAATTATGGATAATTACTTAAAGGATAATTAAATAATTAAAGGTTAATTATTTAATGATTAAAGGTTAATTGATTTACTAATTAAGGTTGATTAATTAATAATTAAAGGTTAGTTAATTTATTAAGGTTAATTATTAAATGATTAAAGGACAATTAATTAAAATGGTTTGTAATTAATTAATGTTAACTAACCAGGATTAGTAATTTATTCGTAAGTAATTAATCTGGTTTAAATTAATCAGGTGATTGATTGATCTTGCTTATGGATGTTTGGATTATATTGAATGCTTTGAATTGTTTGATATCGCTAGTGTGTGATGCTTTGTGATATGAATTATTTTAATTTGAGCTGTGATGGATGTAATTTATTTATTTGCAATGAATTTTTATTATTTATCTGTGAATCTGTGAATGAAGATAAGCGTTATAGGATTATACCGCTTATCGATATTGCTATGCTTGGATTTGTGATGATTGATGATATTATATTGTTGTGTGTAAAACCCCTGGACTACACCACACACAAAAATATGGATTTCACGAGGAAATCGGCTAAGTCACAGGTATTTTGAATTTAAATATTATTTTGTTTAAAGGTTGTATTTTGAATCCAATTGGTTTGAAGTAAAATTTAGTTGAATATGAAAGGCTATTGAAGAGGAAGTTTTGAAATTAAAATTGAGTTTGAATATAATATATCTTATTTAAGTTTTTGAAATTATTTTGGAAAATATGGTTTGAAAGGGTTATACAAGTTATACAATGTAAATATACATATTTTAAACCATTTGGAAGTATATTAAATAAATTATTTTGGGAATTTGAATTTAATTCAAGTAGAACTTGCCGCTGATATGGCAGTTCGCTGATTTTCTGGTTTATACCTTCAAAGGCTATAACTTGTGCATATCTAATCGGATTTTTCTGAAACGAAAACTCTTGTTTTTCAAATAATAATAGCTTTCATATAAAGAAAGGATTTATAATTTGTGTTGAAAGGATTTCATGTTTGAAATGAAAATAGTTTTGAAAGCTGTGAATGAATCTTTGTTAAAGATTGGTGAACTTTTTTTCAAATTGAAGAGGATCTTAAAAGTGTATCTTTTGTATAAAAGATTTGGAATGGAAATAGTTTTGAAAGCTATGAATGAATCTTTGTGAAAAATGGTAAACTTTGTTTCAAATTGAAAGTGATCTTAAAAGGTGAATCTTTTATTTAAAAGATTAAAATGGTAATTTGTTTGAACCATTTGAAAGAAAGGTTTTGGGTTATAAGTTGTGACCTAACTAAGATCCCACTATATCCATATGGTTTTAAAATTAAGCGCTCATCATTCGTTTTAGCCGGGAGAGGACTTTATGTCATATAACCTATTCTGAATAGTGATACGACGAAATGGATAGCATTTTAAGACCGGTGGTGAAGACCGGGTATTTTCGAGAATGAAAGGATTACCCATCAAATGTCTCTGCAATGAGTCACGCCGGCATAGAGATCTCCATATGTGATGGGGAGTCCGATCGGGATTGTGCATACCTGGATTGCAAGGGCTTCTTTGAAGTTCCTTCGGTTCCGTTCTAACCCGGAACGGATTTGTATGGATGTTTGTCTGCCATTACACTTTGAGATGTAAAACTGGTTTCTATCAAATACATTTTTGTTTGGTGGCGGAGAATTTATTCTTTTAGCTTGAATTTATTCTTTTAGCTTAACACCCTTCTTTAAGACATACGAGCCCAGAGGTTATGTAGTTGATGGTTACTAGTGATACATTCCCAATTTGGCAATTTGGCATGCTAAGTGCTGTTAATCATTTGTTGATTGAAGCATGGCTTTTGTGAAAAGCGTAGCTTTGTGGACGAGACCTCATCAGGACCTCACAAACCAAAAATGGTCAAAATAGGAAGGATGCAGCAAGGTTATTGGGCGTAGCGCCCCTTAGGGTATGTCCATTTCCTTCTGGATAAAAAGTGGTAATGGAGCCCAGATACTTAACTTATGTGGTTGCTGCAAATCTATTGCTTTGTGGTTGTTGGTGTTGAGCACTCGGATAAAGGTCGGTGACGACCGGGGGTGGCATACTCGTGACAGTTAGTTACCTATATTAGGTAACCCAGTCTTGTGCTGGCAGAGATCCAGTTAGGTTCTAAGGGCATTCCTCCAAAGGCGTACCCACGTGGCATAGGAAGTTCCTTAGCCTGACCATTGTTGGAAATCTAATCAAACAATACGATCCCTTTACGATTGCAGTTGTATAACCTGCCACCTCAGGTGGTAGCTATAGCAGGCATAATATAATGGTACCTATGTTGGCTAAGATTAATATTATACTTTCAAAATATTTTCCACTATTCATTAATAATAATATCAAAAGGATTTCCGCGTATCAAGCATGTTTGACTATCATAAGGAGAAATCTTCCCCAAGTGTGTGATTGCATTGTGTGTGTGCCAGGAGGCCTTATGGTAGTTTCATTTTCCATAAAGCATAACGGATTTCAATTTTTTCTTTTGTTGTTTTATTTCAAATAAAAATGTTTTTGTTTGCTCACACCAGTCCCATGACGAACCTGAAGTTTATTGTTCCCTTTCTAAACTCTGGGTGCCCACAATTTCCACACGGGCAGCATAGAGTCGGATTTTCAGATAATCAGCTACTAGATATAGATTCGGTAGCCTTCAGCTTTCTGTTTGGAATTCTTTGGATTCTTTGGGTTTTGACAATTGCATTCATGACCGACCTTGCTTAATACAACAGATAGTGGTTCGAGCTTGTGGTTTGGAATGTTGGCTATAGAGTTACAGTATTGTCGGACTTTCTTTCTCCCTTGCTTAGCATTGAACATATCTTTCCGCTGTTGTGTATCTCTGATAATGTTGATAACCATTTGTATCAAATTGTTGTACCAAATGTTGTATATCAATAAATTATTTATTTTTCTTCCGCTATGGTTGTACTTAATGTGTTATAAGCTCCGGCGAACCAGATTCGACGTTTGAATCTGTGGCATTCGAATATAGGTGATGTATTTGGTGCTGATTTTCGAAGGTCGAGTCAGGGTCGTTATAAGTGGTATCAGAGATGAAGGTTGAGTAAAAACTTTAGCTCAGGAGTATAAAATATTAGGTAACTCATTAGAGATAGGGATATAAATTCCCTAGAATGAGTATATCCCTAAGATATCTTGTCCGTATGCCTCAGTAAATTCTCTTACTATCCGCTGATAGTGAGTATAAGCGCAAGAAGAGGACGAGATAGGGGACAGGGGAGTACCACTATAAATGGTCAATACCCTGACAACAAGGAACAACTTTCTCTATCAATCTCTTTTCAATTCTTTGATGCTTCCTGGCGCTACAATAAGGAGCTCTGGTGTGGTGGTGGCCCTGCGAATCGTGTAGATAAGTTCCTATCTCGTATTCTAATCATCGGTTTCTTATCAATCTTTTCATTCTTAACTTTAATAAATTTGAAATCTAAATAGGAATAATTGATTAAAAAAATATGAAGCTGAATTGGATTATATCCATTTGTCTATTCTTTGGGGTCTCAATATATTCTACGAACGGTTAGTTATCCCATCTGACTAACCAATGCCCCTGTATATTCGTAGACCAGTCGGCCCCAGTATATTGGAAAAATATTGAATGAGTTCGTTCTCATAATTAATGGTGATATTCTGATTTGATAAGCCAAATGCAGAATAAATATTCAGTTTGATCTGGTAAACCATCTCCCTATCCTTCTATATTCTTTATTGTCTCCCTGTTTAGCAAATTTCAGGGATAAAATTTTCTTAAGGGGGAATCTGTAACGATCTCGGTTTTAAGTAAAATTTAAATTAGTAATTAATATAAAATTTTGGATGAAATTGTGAATTTTTCCAAATTAAATGAAACATTTGTCCGTTTATTTATATATATGTATATAAATTAATTATAAATAGAATTTAAATTTGAAAATCAAATAATATTCATTTTAAAATTGTATTGGATTTAAAAACGTTGTATTTTAAAGTTAATAAGAATTTGTTTTTCTAATTTTAATATATATATATATATATATATATATATATATATATATATGTATGTATGTATACTTATACATTTGGAAATTATATTTTGAATTCCAAAAGCTATATTAAGTTAAATTCTTGTATACATATATAATAAATGTGATTGTTTATTAGTATATGATTAGATTTTAAAAAAAATCATTTAAAGTATAAAAAAATAGAAAATGTGCAAATATAAACTTTCATTCATTTAAAAGTATAATTTGATTTTAAAATCAATTTCTTGAAAGTTATAAATATATACATTAGTTTTAAATCATTTTCTTTTAAATTGTATATATAAAACAAAGAAAATGTATTTATAAATAATAAACATAATATAAAGAATTATATAACAATATTAAGAACATGATTTACAAGTGTTCAAATTTTAACATATAGTTTAAACAAGTGTTAAGGTTTTAAATTATGTAAAGAAAGTGTAGCCATTTTATTTTCTTAATTAACAAGTGTCAAAAATTATTTTTTCCTTTTAATTTGAATTATATAAAAGTATATTTGAGAAGAAACCCAGGCTTCACTTCTTATTTTCTTTATTTCTAAACAAAACCTGGAAAGATCAAAGTATTCCAGTCCAAAAGCAAAATTATCTCAGAAATCAAAACAAGTACAAACCTGAAACAAAACTATAGATCAAAAGAAATCAAAATAGAATCAAAACCAGTAAAACAAATTCCAATATCAGTTTCAAAGAATTTCAAAGTCAAAAGATAAAGCAATCAAATAATCTACAACCTGAAGCAATTGAAAACAAGCTCAAAGTTTTGATCCAAGCTCAAGTAAATCAAGTTCCAGATCATCTCAAAATCAAGAAAAAATCAAAATCAGGTTTTCAAGTTCTTGTTCTCTTCTTTTCAAAACAAGGTGAGCAAATTAACCCATTGATGCTTGAATCTATGTTATACTTTGTTTCTGAAAAGTAAAGTGGTGGAAATTGTTTGTATGGACGTAAATTTGTCTACATGTGTATGTATATATGTGATGCATGTCTGTGTACAGGCATGTACACCTGTTTTTGTACTCACAGGCTAGAAAAAAAGATAAAATCAAAATCAAAATATCCTCGATCATTCACTTGTAAGCTTAGATGTATAAGTGAAAAATGATTGTAAGTGTATAATTTCATTTCTAAAAATGGTTTCGAGATTTTATATCAAGTAATCATTTCAAAATTCAAATTTTATAATGATCATCTAAAATAAAGTTCAAAATCATATATGGTCAGATCATATGAATGAACTCGTATTGCAAATCGATGAATTTTGATATGAATTCCAAAAAAATTAAACTTGTAATTAGCGAGCTATCTCGAGTTGATCAGAATTGGTATTATGGTCAATTGTCGTCGATCGGCGAAGCCATGGTCGTCGAGATTTAAGTTGGAGGTGGCTGGAGGCTAGGGGATCCTAGGAAAAATAGTGGAAGGATTTTAAGGTGGCCGAAGCGGCGGCGCGGCAACGTTTTAGGATTTAAACCCGTATATTGTCAAGGTTGGATTTTGAATTGTTGTGGCGACGTCGGAGCGCCAGAGTTGATCGCACTTGGGGGAACAGAAAAAGGGATGTCTGGTGCAGCTATAGGTGTGATGGCAAGATCTCAGATGATCGAGATCGATGGTGCGAGCCATTTTAGTAGATCGAAGTTGGGTGGCAAGTTGAGTCGAGCAACTCGATTTTGATTCCAATCAAATTCGACAATACTGGGTGATCGGGAAGAAGTGAAGTTAGCTCGGGAATTTTGAGTTTTTTGGTCTCGGGTTCTATTTAAATTTCATTAACCAAGTTTTAAAGTTTGAAAAAAAAGAATAAGGTTTCAAACAAATATTTCCAAGTTCCAAAGTAAATTATTAAACAAGATTTTAACCGAGTTTCAAAATTTTAAAATTTTAAAGTTAATAAATTGTATTGGTGTTGAATAAATATGTATTAGTTAATTAATTTAATTAATTAACAAATGTTTTTGAAATTTAATGAAAGAAATTAAAAAGATAATTACTCAATGTAATTAATTATGGGATTAATTACTTAATTACTTAAAGAATAATTAATTAAATGATAATTACTTAATTAATTAATGGTTGAAATTAATGTAATTAATTGAAGGATAATACTTAAGGTAATTGAATTAAAGGCTGATTAACTAATTAAGGATAATTAATTAAGAATTAATTAATTTATGTGATTAATTAAAATTTAATTAATTAACTAAGATTAATTAATAAAAGTAGTTAAGGGTAATTAATTATTTAAAGATAATTACTTAATGAAAGTAATTAAGGATAATTAATTAAATGATTAAGGGTTAATCAATTAATATAATTAAGGATAATTAAATAATTAAGGGTAATTATTTAATGATTAAAGGTTAATTAATTTATTAATTAAGGTTGATTAATTAATAATTAAAGGTTAGTTAATTTATTAAGGTTAATTAATAAATGATTAAAGGGCAACTAATTAAAATGGTTTGTAATTAATTAATGTTAATTAACCAGGATTAATAATTTATTCATAAGTAACTAATCAAGTTTAAATTAATCAGGTGATTGATTGATCTTACTTATGGATGTTTGGATTGTATTGAATGCTTTGAATTGTTTGATATCCCTAGTGTGTGATGCTTTGTGATATAAATTATTTTGATTTGAGTTGTGATGAATGTAATTTATTTATCTGTGATGAATTTATATTATTTATCTGTGAATCTATGAATGAAGATAAGCGTTATAGGATTATACAGCTTATCGATATTGTTGTGCTTGGATTTGTGATGATTGATGATATTGTATTGTTGTGTGTAAAACCCTTGGACTACACCATACACACAAATATGGATTTCTCGAGGAAATCGGTTAAGTCATAGATATTTTGAATTTAAATATTATTTTGTTTAAAGGTTGAATTTTGAATCCAATTGATTTGGAAGTAAAATTTAGTTGAATATGAAAGGCTTTTGAAGAGGAAGTTTTGAAATTAAAATGGAGTTTGAGTATAATATATCTTATTTAAGTTTTTGAAATTATTTTAGAAAATATGGTTTGAAAGGGTTATACAAGTTATACAATGTATATATACAAATTTTAAACCATTTTAAAGTATATTAAATAAACTATTTTGGGAATTTGAATTTAATTCAATTAGAACTTGCCGATGATATGGTAGTTCGCTAATTTTCTGGTTTATACCATTAAAGGCTATCACTTGTGCATATTTGATCGGATTTTTCCGAAACGAAAACCCTTTTTTTTTGAATAATAATAGCTTTCATATAAAGAGGGGATTTCTAATTTATGTTGAAAGGATTTCAAGTTTGAAATGAAAATTGTTTTGAAAGCTATGAATGAATCTTTGTTAAAGATTGGTGAACTTTGTTTTCAAATTGAAGAGGATCTTAAAGGTGTATCTTTTGTATAAAAGATTTGGAGTTGAAATAGTTTTGAAAGCTATGGATGAATCTTTGTGAAAAATGGTAAACTTTGTTTCAAATTGAAAGTGATCTTAAAAGGTGAATCTTTTATTTAAAAGATTAAAATGGTACTTTGTTTAAACCATTTGAAAGAAAGTTTTTGGGTAATAAGTTGTGACTTAACTAAGATCCCACTATATCCATATGGTTTTAAAATTAACCGCTCATTATTCAGTTTATCCAGGAAAGGACTTTATGTCATATAACCCATTCTGAGTAGTGATACGAAGAAATGGAGAGCATTTGAAGACCGGTGGTGAAGACCGGGTATTTTCGAGAACGAAAGGATTACCCATTGAATGTCTCTGCACTGAGTCGTGCCGGTATAGAGATCTCCATATGTTATGGGGAGTCCAATCGGGATTGTGAATACCCGGATTGCAAGGGCTTCTTTGAAGTGCCTTCAGTTCCGTTCGAACCCGGAACGGACTTGTATGAATGTATGTCTGACATTATACTTTGAGATGTAAAACTGGTTTCTATCAAATACATTTTTGTTTGGTGGCGAAGAATTTATTCTCTTAGCTTAACACCCTTAACTGAGACGTACGAGCTCAAAGGTTTTGTATTTGATGGTGATGAGTGATACCTTCCCAATTTGGTAATGTGGCATGCTAAGTTATTGGGGATAGCGTAGCTTTGTGGACGAGACCTCATCAGGACCTCACAAACCGAAAATGGTCGAAACAGGAAGGATGCAGCAAGGTTATTGGGGGTAGCGCCCCTTAGGGTATTTCCTTCTAGATAAAAAGTGGTATCTTGATATGAAGACTAGATACTTAACTAATATGGTTGCTGCATATCTATTGCTTTGTGGTTGTTGGTGTTGAGCGCTCGGATAAAGGTCGGTGACGACCGGGGGTTGGCATACTCATGACAGTTAATTACCTGGTTACAGAGGTAACCTGGCATTGTGTTGGCAGAGATCCGTTTAGGTTCTCGAGGCGTCCCTCCAAAAGCGTACCCACATGGCATAGGAAGTTCTTTAGCCTGACCATTGTTAGAAATCCAATCAAACAATACAAGCCCTTTACGATTGCAGTTGTATAACCTGCTACCTCGGGTGGTAGCTATAGCAGGCGTAATATAATGGTACCTATGCTAGCTAAGATTAATATTATACTTTCGAAATGTTTTCCACTATTCACTAATAATAATATCAAAAGGATTTTCGCGTATCAAGCATGTTTGACTATCATAAGGAGAAATCTCCCCCAAGTGTGTGATTGCATCGTGTGTGTGCCGAGAGGCCTTATGGCAGTTTCATTTTCCAAAAAGCATAACAGTTTTCAATTTTTATTTCTTTTATTGTTTTGTTTCAAATAAAACTGTTTTTGTTTGCTCACGCCAGTCCCACGACTGACCTAGAGTTTATTGTTCCCTTTCTAAACTCTAAGTGCCCACAATTTCCACACGGGCAGCCTACAGTCAGATTTTCAAATAATCAGCTAGTAGATATAAATTCGGTAGCCTTCAGCTTTCTGTTTGGAATTCTTTGGTGTCTTTGGATTTTGGCAATCGCATTCATGACCGACCTTGCTTAATACAACATGATGGTGGTTTGAGCTTGTGGTTTGGAACTTTGGCTATGGAGTTACAGTATTGTCGGATTTTCTTTCTCTCTTGCTTGGCATTGAAGATATCTTTCTACTGTTGTGTATCTCCGATAATATTGATAATCATTTGTATCAAATTGTTGTATCAGATGTTGTATATCAGTAAATTATTCATTTTTCTTCCCTGTGATTGTACTTAATGTGTTATAAGCTCCGGCGAATGTGATTCGACGTTTGAATCTACGGCATTCGAATACGGGTGATGTATTTAGTGTCGATTTTTGAAGATCGAGTCAGGATCATTATAACCACTCTAGTGCGGACTCAGATCTGGTTCCTTGATCAGAAAACCGTCATCCTCCTCGCATAGCCTTATAGTATGATAGAGAACATCAAAATCAATCAAAAATCCACATCAAGGGTTTACTGTTAGGAAATTGAGTGAAAAATTCTAACTCGAATCAGTGTAAATCACCTCGAAATCATATACTCGAATCTGGATTAAACAGTTATGCGAATAAAACAATATACGTATAACTTACGTATTAATTCCATTTGTGTTCTTATTATATCTCTTTCTTATTCACAATTCTTCTGTTTACATTCAATTCCTTTTACATTCATTTAATCTGCATTCACTTTAAAATGAAATTCAGTTGTTCACATTAATTTCACTTACATTAAATTTCATTAATATTCACTTATTAATCTTCATTTCAAATTCAATTTATGTTTAACAACATTTCATTTCATATTTCATTTACTTAGTATGTCTTCTTTAATATTAACAACATTTAATAAATCATTCCTTAAAATTGTTTACTTAAGTTTATAAACATTTTATACAACACTTCGTATGTTTATTGTTACTTTACACTTATGTAAACTACCATTTCTTAGTTCCATTACCAAATTTACTTTTCTTAACGTTCGTATTCAATTTCTATCAAACAACATTCTAAAATATATTCACTTTTTTTTACAACTCAAGTTTAATTGAATTTTATAACTCAAGTTCATCTTCATTTCAAAAGTCAAATTCTAATTAATTTAACTCGTTTCATCCCACTTACTTAACTTTAAGTTAGATTTCATTATTTATAATTCAATTAAAAATTAGATTTCTTTTCTTCTTAATATTCCAACAAATTATACATTTGTTTTTATCTTAACATTATTCAAATCCATAAGTTATACGAATTTATTTACTTAAAATTTCATTTCATTACTTTATCTAATTCATTTCAACTCGAATTCAATTCACTTTCATTTTACTTTTCTTAAGTCAAACTTCATTTATTTACTCAATTTATTTAACTTCATTTATTTAACTTTGCTCAAGTTAATTCTTTTATTTTTTAAATCTCAAATTTAAATTTTCTTTTACTTGCTTAATCAAAATGTTCAACCATTTTAAAATTCGGATTCACTTATCCAATTCAAATTCATAAGTTATACGCTTATTTCTTATTTATACTATTTCAATTTATAAGTTCAAAAACTTTTTCTTATATTTATCAATTCACACTTGGAATTTTAAAAAATCAAAATTTGTTTTAACAAAACAAAATTTCAATAGAAAATCGTTAATGGTAACAATTCATCACTTAGAAACTCGAAAATGATACTAATGATGCTTTAGTCATCATCCGCATTATTTCCCAACAACTAAAGTAAGCAGTGTTATTTATTTCTTTAAATTCCTTTCTCTATTTATAAATCACATTTATGAATTCTATAATTATATATAATTCACTTTTCACTTTGCATTATATAAAATTATTTCTTATTTCTTTTTTTTATATTTATAATAATAACAACTTTTATTACTAGTACATAAACAACGAATGATAATAATCAAGTATTACAATCCACTAGCAACCAAACATCCATATATAACTATAATAGTTCCTGAAAAATTATCCCTTTACGTATAAAATATAATTTAGCTAAAATTATTTCATTTACCTCACTTTAAAACAATATTATGTCGACTTGCCTCGTTTAAGTATTTAGAAATCCCTATCGATCACATGGCGTCTCACGCACCAACCAGAATTCATAACAACTCAACAGATAAGTAAATACAATATAAAACATTTTATAAATAAGCGCTCATATATATAATACACTCAAACTCAATCTAGGGTGCTATTGACCCAACCTATAATGAGTACCTATCAAAGGCTAGGTGTTAGCAAAATCCTAAGCTCTGGTATGAGATGTGACGATCTAGGTTTTTCAACCATCGACAGCGACGACCGGTAGGCTTTTCAAGCATCCCAGCACCACAGTGGCATACATTTGTACCTCGAAACTGATTTTATGGCCAGCCTCACGACTAACAACCAACCTTTTCCATCTAGAGACATGTAGGGGTAAGAGTCTCTTGCTCGCCACCAAACAAAAAGCGAGAACCCCCTACCATGTTGCACACTCTAACTGATGAAGCATACCCCAACACGAAGGGTATGTGCCAGATCAGATCCAATCCTGTTTAGAGCTGACAACAAACGCACATGTTCAGCCCCAAACTAAAAGGAAATATGAATAATCATGAGAAAGAAAGAAAGAAGATATAGAAGAAGATAAAAGAAGAAGAGGAAAGTGAAAACAAAAGAAACTAAAATAATTACAGAATCTCACAATCTCAGCAGAAAAACATATAATATCACATCAATGAAATTTACAAAATAGAAAGCATAAAATAAGATACATACATCCATCAGAGTACAACAATCAATCACTAATCATCAGCCTGGACAGTTATAATAACTTGTCCTTAAAATTGATAATAATTTAAATAACAAAGCAGTGGAGAATAAACATATATGTAGAATATGATTAAAAGACTTCTAGCTCTCCTATCGAAGCTCCAAAGCATCCAATCTACATCTGTAAATATACTCGGTCTAACCCGAGCATTGAATGGGAAGAACGTCCAGATTAGTCTGGTAAACCAATGTGAGAACACACATCTCAACTGAATTTATTTTAAAAGTTATAAATGCGTTCTTTTATCAAAACAAAGGTATCTCATAAGACACGCCCACCCATAAACACGAACGGGTTTTTACCTTACGATAACCAAAACCTTTCATGTCAAATCATGTTATATTATGATAGTGTCTAGCATACAAATAATAGTTAAAATAGCCGAAATTGTTACTATTATTAAATTCCAACATAGTAGGCTCTACAAACAAAATGTCAAGCACGTAATGGAGAATGGATTCCGTACAAATGACTAGGTGAAGGGACTACCTTTCGGCAGTACATCTCTAAAGGAATATATCAAGGTTCAACAGATGGTCCTTTGCCAACATAAGACCGGCCTGCCTCTCCTTAAATAGTATTGAATATGTCATCTCACCGGTCGCTACCAACCTATCCGAGGGCCCTCATAGCATACATCCACAATAATTTACATCCCGAACGTCATAGCGGGAAGAAACATATCTAGAAGGGGATGATCATACCCTAATGGTTGCGAACCACATAGCCTTGCCGCATCTATCTTGTTTCGGTCATTTCTGGGTGTGAGGCCAAAGGTCACGGTTACCTTTCACATAGCTCATATCTCTCTGAATGCCACACTGTCATTCTTTCGATCACTATTGACTTCCACAAGCATATAACCTCTGAGCTCATACATCTCAGAGAAGAGTGTTAAGCTAAGCGAAGTTTCCTTCTTCGCCACCATGCAGATGCACGTTTAGAAAAGTCAACAATGCAATCCCAAAATGCAATGTCAAACGTCCATTCATACAAGTTCTTTCCAGGACTGAACGAAACCAAAGACACTCTTTTACCACATCCTGTCGAAAATTACATTAGGATTAGTAGCGTATAGTCCTTGCATTGGATATTTCATAATGAAGAGGCTACTGCTACTATATGTATATTCGGAGTTTATCTCCAAACGATCAATTAGTCGTCCTTCACTATAAAAATCCCAAATATCAAAATCATCCAAACCTCCACATTCGAACGTACATACGTTGGTTCGAAGTGGTTCTCGAAATAAATCTGACCCCGGTCTCTCCAAACCAACAATGATAAATAGGCCAACATTTATTTGATAGTCAGTTATTTAACTATCAAAGCAACAAACAACATCTAGCACCATAAGCAATCACTAGGCCCTTTTAATTAATCTTTTATTAATTAAATCACTTTCCAAACATCTACTTCCAATTACCATTAAAAAGATACATCATCAAAACCATTTCAAAACTTACTATATTGAAAAACATTTCCATATACTTATATCTTCAGTATAAGCATATTCACAAATCACTTCACTTCCAACACCTAGAAAATATTTCATATACTTATATCAACTATATAAGCATATTCACAAATCACTTCGTTTCAACACTTAGCAAATATTTTTATATACTCATATCAGCGGTATAAGCATATTCAATAGCACTACCATTTGGAGGCACGCCAAATAGATTTCTATAACTGTACAACTCCAGAGTTCATACGCCTCCAAACAGGTGTTAAGTATAGGAAGCAAAGCTCCTACACCACCAAGCTTTTAGTGCAACCATAAGAACCGATTCGTGTATTTCACGATGGAAGGTCAAAACATAATTTATTGGGTCGAAATGAATGTTGCGTAAAATATCGTTACGACAACCCAAAAACATCAGTATAGGGATTCAATAAAATATATATAGATAAAACATTTCCCCTTTTGAAAATCATTTACAATAACAGCAGTGTTATAGTCCATGCCTTCCTTACTTTTTCGAAAAGGTTTATTACAACAATAAGTGTTGAAATCTATGTTTCCGATGCTTATCACATTTTAAATTATTTCCAAAAACATTTAACTCCATTTAAAACCATCATTTCCTAAAACATTTACTTCCAAGAGACAAATTACTTTTAAAACATTAACTTTATCAAAATATCACTTTCAAAACTCCTTTGAATAAAAATCGATATTTACATCTCAACATGAAACATTCATATATCTATAAACTTATTTTTATAAATCTCCTTTAAATTTTATAAAACTACTATTTTATAAAATTCATTTATTCATAAAATTCTATTTATAAATCATTCTCTTATAAATAATTTTACTATCATAATCCACTTATAAATCCATTTCTCCATAAATCAAATTCTAAATCAAATTCATTTATAAAATCCATTTTCAAAACAACTTCAGTACCATTTACTAACAACTTCAAATCCACTTACAAAATAACTTCCAGTCCATTTACCAAACATTTATAAATTTCATTTATAAATCAACTTCTTTATTTATAAAAATCTCACTTTTATAACTTCTTATCCAAAATTACTCAAAAATCTATTTCCAAAGTATTTCATAAACCATTTTTAAATCATTAAAAATCATAACTTTTTATTTAGAAACAAATTCCTTTCTTTTAAAATAAATCTAAAATCATAAAACATATATACATAATTCCAAAATTACTTCGAAATCCTTTTAAATTCAAAATCGCCAATTTGAATATTTCTAAAATATCAAAAGACCAGGCCCAGTGCTACCATAGCACTAAACAAGTCAAATCACATCTCCTCATCATCATGGCATCCATAACATCATACATCATCATATATATATGAAAATAAATCATAGTGGTAAGGAATCCTGTTGGATCCCTTCAACCTGTAACCTACAATAGATAAGCATATGAGAATACGTACAATGTCTACTTCGAGGCAGATGCACGTATAAATTTTCATCCGCTCATACATGGGAACGTATAGGGTCTCATCCACTCCAATAGGCGAGAATATATCCAAAGAAACTACTATTTATATATATATATATATATATAATATATCATATATCATTCGAACAAGCATCAATCGTCATAAATAAATTATTCTCACTTATATAAAAATATAAGCGGGCCAGAGAGAGTGAGTTTTAGTCACTTTGGTTGCATTCGTCGTTGCAGCATTTATTTCGATTAAAAACGAACAGGTGTTCGAATTTAACCAAAATTCTTACTTGCTTCAAATCAATCCAATCCAACTCCATCGCATAGTATTCGACAATCTAAATCCAAGGCCGCTTATTTCGTGCGAAATAGACCTCGTTTGATGAAGTTACGAATTAATTTGCATTCGTGATAATTAAAATTTTAATTAGCTAAATTAACTTAATAAAATAGTTTATCATTTCTCCTTCATTTCGTTTTCCCTCCAACAAGCTGCGCATGTTTTAATTTTTTTTCCTCTTGGATCGAACTCGCACGCGCAACCCACCGAACCACTGCCTGCACATATGCCGAACCCAGTGCCGCTCCACCCATGGCCGAGCCTGGCCCTCCACCCGAGCCAGGCCATGCACACCATCGCACGCGTACGCCTCAATGATGAACGCCGCCTCTTCAATCGACCTCCGACCAATGTCTAGCCATGCCTCAGTGCGCACGCCACCTCCACCTCAGCATGCGACACCCAGCGCATGCGTACGTGCATGAAAAAAATTCGTTGAAACCCATTTTGCTATGTACAAACACGAGCAAATTTCTGATGCCCTGGTCGATGATCGGTCGATCCAACCATACAATTGCTTCATATGGTCGCCTCTACGTTTGCCTAGTTGAAGTCAAAGGCTAATTTCACTCTGAGTGGCTCTGATCAATGTCAATCATCAGTTGGAAATAAATAAATAAATAAATAAATGGCGGCTGAAGTTTTATTTCTAGGGTTAGGTTATAATGAATGAAGTTGGGGGCTATTTATATAAGATTTCGCGACGCTATTCATCCAAGAAAATTCCGAACTCCAAATGAAGCGTGCCGCTTGATGTTCTATACGTTTTACCCCTATTACGAACATAATGGAATATGTATCGGAGGCTAGTTCCATCATATACAGAAGATAGTTTTTCAAAATCGTATTATTTTAATTAAATTTCCTTTTATTACTTTTTGTGTGTTTCGAACTCGTACGATCAATCGGTAAGTCCAATTGATACGAAATTCGACAGCATACTATAATTCATTATGACGGATCTAATGAAGCTAGTTTCATCAAAATCCGAGATAATGTCAAAAATGACTATTTTTACCTGTTAATTAAAATATGAAATTTCCAATTTTTATTTATTAACTTTTAAATAAAAGTAAAAAGTTCTCTAACTTCATTCTAATTTAAATAGAATTTAAATCAACTTTAGAAATCATTTTTCATTCCTTTTAAATTCAAGATTCCATTTATTTAAATAATTTCAAATATTAAATTAACAATCTAATTATCAAATAAATCATTTTATTAGAAATATAAGTTATTCAAATTATAAAATTAACTTTTAAATATTTAAAATCAATTAAATATCCCAATTTTTAATGACTGAAATTCTGGGTCGTTACAATGTACATATGTATGATTATTTTAATCAATATGCACTTGTATTTACATACATAAAGACATATAAATATATATATATATATATATATATATATATATATAATTATTTTAATTAACATACACTTGTATTTATATACATCTACATACATGCGTACGTATATCTTGATTGGTTTTGGACTTGTTAAAATAAATATATAATTTAATAAAACTTAACTTTGTCTAATTTATGTATGTATTGATTGTTATTAAGAGGAATGCTAAAATTCGGTTAGATTACATACTAGTGTGTACGTCGTGCATTGCATACGGTAATATTGTTAAAAAATAGTATTTATATTTTAATTATTACTAAAAATATATTTTATTATGCAATATATAGATAAATTTATTATGATATATTAATCATAAACTAAAGTGACTTGCGATGCTAGATATAAGCTTGAGTGTTCAATACTCGCTAACTACATATCTCTGTAAAAACTAATGTCCTACTAAAAAAGATTGTAAATTAAAATTGTTAATATTGTATATATAAATAGTTTATGTTATGTGTTTTTTTTATATGCATGAGTAAATAAGTAACTTGGCCATAATATGATTGTTGTATATATATTGAGTCGCTTCTTTTTTAAAATTTATAGATGGATTAATGAACATTAACTAATTGAATTTATTTGAATAATTTGTGTTAACCATCAACATAAATAATTATTATAAGGAGTTAAATGTAGAAAAGTTGGAGAAAATTGAGAAGAATTTTGTGTAAGGTAGTAAGTAAGAAGAGCATAGATCTTATGGTTAGCTTATCTACATGTGAACTTTTTTTTGAATCAGACATTTGAACTTTTATTTATTACTAAATTTTGATTTTTAAACCATTTTATCCTTGTAGTTAACCATAGATTTCATGTTCTTGTAGAAGGGTCATGCTTACAACTTTGATAATTGTAAAATAATGTTATATAACATTTAGTTGAGTTATGCGCTAGATTTGGTTTGACAACATGTTGAAAGTGTGAATGTTTATATAATCTAATTTTTATCGATGTAATTTGTGCGTTCACATTGTGATGTTGTAAAATATAAATTTATCTTTTAAATATTATTAAAAATGAAATTATGTTATGTAATGTACGATAAATTTTTTGAGATAAATATATTAGAAATTAAAAGAATTATCATTATTAATGTATACATTTTATGCTATGTGATTTAAATATATTTATATATTTGAACAAAGAAGAAATAATTTATCATTGTTCTCATATATATGAATATTGTATATATTGAAATCCTCATATTATCAGGATATATTATATGGATTAATAAATATTTGTTAATCATACTTATTTAAATAGTTTAAATTTAAGATTATACAATTATTAAAATATATGTGCTTGAATGTAAAATATTAGAAGATAATTGAGAAGAGTTTCTAAGTAATTGTAAAAATTTAAAATTTTAGGTATTTGAAGTTAATAGAATTTTATAGTGTAACGTATGATAAATTCATTTAGTAAATAAATTATAAAATAAATTTGTTATTATCATAATGCATATAATTTATGTTATGTGATTTACATATATTTGCATCTAAATGAATTTTTTTAATCAATTTGCTGATGAGCATGTAGTATACATATTGAAATTTTCATCTTTTAGGATTTATCAAAAAATATTAGTTGACTAAGTTTATCAATTAGTTTAAAATTTGGATTATTTAATTAATTTAAACATATGGACTAAAATGAAAATTTTGGAAGAGAACCATAAAAATTTTATAAATAATTGTAGATTCTTTTAAACGTAGGCATTTAATGTAAAATAGTGTGAAAATTTTAGTAGAATAATTGTAAAGCGATGAATTATAAGATTTTGAAATAAAATATCCACATAGAGATAATTAAGGAGAACAGAGATTGCTCTTAGAATTAACGAGGGAGCTTCAAATTATTATATTTCACTATTATTTAATGCATATAATTTATGTTATGTGATTTATATATATTTCAAAAATGAACTTTTTTACGCATTTGTTGATGTGCATGTAGTATACATGTTGAAATTTTCATCTTTTAGGATTTATCAATAAATATTAGTTGACTAAGTTTATCAATTAGTTTAAATTTTGGATTATGTAATTAATTTAAATGCGTAGACTAAAATGAAAATTTTAGGAGAATCGTGAAACATTTGTAAATAATTATAGATTCATATAAAAGTTGGCATTTAAATGTAAAATAATGTGAAAAGTTTAGTACAATAATTGTAAAGTAGTAAATTATAAGATTTTGAAAATTAAATTTCCACTTAAAGAGAATTAAGGGGAACAGAGATAACTCCTAGAATTAATGAGGGACTTCAGAATCTTATGTTTTACTATTATTTAATAGATACAAAAAGGAGTTGTTACCTTGCTTTTTGTTAAGCAAAATAATATGAAAATTCATGTCTCGTAACTAAAGGCTTTTACTTTCGTTTATGAATGAAAAACTACTTATTTTGTTTTCTTCAATTTGTATACATGTACGTATATGATGTAAGTGCAACACTTTAATTTGGTTACATTTTAATTTAAAATTTAAATAGTTTTAAAATTTAAAAAAGAAAGGGAAACTCATATACACACACACATGTAATTTTTACCACATAATTCTATATTAAAAACAAGAAAAAGACAAAAGAGCTGTTACTTAGTCTTTTGTTAAATTAAATAATGTGATGATCCGCTTTCTCGCTTCCTTTTCATAATTAAGGCTTTTACTTTCATTTATAAATGAAAAACTACACATTTATGTATAGCCTTATTTGTTATTTAAAACACATTTGTATGCAAACATGTAAATGAATGACTATGTATAGACATATACTGAGTAATAATATTGTAGCGACCCGACTTTCTATCACCAGAAAGACGCATCACTATTTAAGAAAGAAAGGGATAAAAGAAGAAAAGAAAGAGAAGAAAGAACAACAACACATCAGAATCTCACAGCGGAACGATTGAAATATAATATAGAACATATACATAGTATCATATACATCAGAGTACACAACTTACATCCCAATTTAGATAGTTATAACATTTCTGTCTAATATACAATACAAGAACAACTATACAGAATAACACACAGCGGAAACTCTATCTATATATCTACACGCTGAAGCCTCCTGCTCCAAAGCTCCTCCAGAATTCGTCATGGATAACCTGAATCAATTGACTACTCATACAGAATATGAGTACCCAAGAGTTTAATAAAATAGAAAATAAACACTCGGGTCAGACAAGGGTCTGGTGTGAGTAAACAGCTTAAAATTGCTTAACTTTTAGAAAATCCTTTGAAAGAAAAGGTATCACGTAAGACTTCCCACACATAAACATGGAAAAGTTTTTACCTTACGCTAACCAAAACATTTGATAGGAAATCCAGTGTTATTATAATAGTGTCTAGGGTTTTCAAATAAATATGAAATAGCCGAAATTGTTACATTCATTAAATTCCAGCTACTAGCCACAAAAGTGGGTAATACAAACAAAACTGTAGGGTCTCGTAGGAAGAATGGGATTTCCAACAATGGCAGGGCTACTGGGGTACTGCCCATCATAGTACGTGGCCTAGATCACCGTACCGAGGAGTACGTCCGCTCCCCTGCAACACAAGGCCGGGACCATTCCTTACTGAACAATCCCGAACAAGACCACCCCGCAGTTGGATGTAGATCCAACCGCCCACAAAGCCGAAATAAAAGGGACATCTAGACAGGGATGAATCTCGTCCTACTTGGGCATGACCCACTTAACCTTGCTGCACCCTGTTTTAGCCATTCCCGGTTGATGAGGCTTGAGGCTGCGATTACCTTTTGTAGGACACATAAATCTTAGAATGCTCATCGTCCACCTGACGATGTTCTGAAAGCATTCAATCCATACAAGTCCGTTCCGGGTTCGAACGGAGCCGAAGGCACTATCTCGTTGCACTATTTTGGAATCACCCTCAGAGTCAACGACCATAGCCCTTGCACTCTGAATCACCATCTCGAGCATGTAAGTACTAATCCATCAAACTCATTATGGAATCACCCATAGAGTTATATTGACCTATAGTTCTTACACCTCGAGTCTTCACTTGCACTCCACTTGGATTCACGATCTAACGTTTATTTTGGATCGGTGTGGTTTTCGGATATCCAAATATGGAAACCCGATCTCGGTCTCACCGAATCCAAACGCCATTTTAATGTCTAAGTTGTACTTAAGGGTTTTAAACAGTAGATATTCAAAAATATCACTTAACATAAATGGATGATTCACAATACACAGATAGATAATTCACAATTATCAAATTCATCCATATATATCACAAAGCAGCATATATATCACATCTCAGATATATTACATTCATATCATCACATATCAACCAATGACATATGATAACATCCAATATCATTAACTCATCCAATGATACTTATCAACCAATCAATAATCACCCATACACAAGCTTGATCCAACTTAATTAATTTAATTCATCCTTGATTAAATTAGTTTCTTATTTAATCACTTGGATTATCATCAATCCATCTTACTATTCATTAATTAATTACAAATTAATTAACTAACATCACTTAATTATCCACTTTGAATTAATCATCCTTGATTAATTATTACTTAAACTTTAAGTAATTTTTTCTTAATTACATTTAATTAATCATACTGATTAATTACTTCTTAATTGTCCAAGTAATTATCTCTCAATTACTCTTTAAATTAATCACACTCGATTAATAATTATTTAATTACCCTAATAATTATTTCTTAATCATCCTTTCATCATACCGGATAAATCACCCTTTTCAAAATTAATCAAACCTGATTAATTACTTTTTAATTAAACTCTCTTGATTAATTACTTTTTAATTAATCACATTTAATTAATTACTTTTAATTAATCACATTTGACTAATTACTTCTTCTTTTTTGGCAAAGCCAGCGGGGTTAACTGGGCCCCTACCAGTTTATTGCAGAACAATAATGGTTTCACAAGAAACAAAGAGATCACATGGAAGAGAAGCAACAAAACACACCAGAAACAAGAAAAAAAAAAGAAATGAAACAGAGCTCATTCCCAGGGTTGTATCAGATCAGGTGAGAAACCAGATTGGCTGTACTTCAATTGACAAAGAATAGCATTCTTCACCTCATGCCAAAGAGCATCCCCATTTTTTCTCTGATTTTCAAAAAAGATATCACTTCTTTCCCTCCAGATAACTGTCATATATATCTTCAAGCAAACAGCAAGAATCCTACCCTTATCATCTTTCTTCTTGGCAGAGTTAAAAAAACTTCCCACGCATCAGTTGTGCTAGCAGGTAGTAAGCAGTGTCCAGTTTTATTGCCAATTCTATTAATGATAAATAGTAGAGCAGGGCAGTCAAAATATATGTGATGAGCAGACTCTTCAAAAAGGTCACAAAACAAACACTTCAGAGAGCAACCCATACCATATTTGTTCAGAACATTCCTAGTTAGCAAAGCTTGGTTAATCACTTTCCAAAGCATCAAGTTGTGGCTGGGTTGTGAATCAGATGTCCATATAACTGAGATCCATCTTGCAGCAGGCAGAGGGGTAGTGTCAGTGATATGGTTGTAAACTCCTTTGATTGTATGTATGTTTTTATTCCAAACTACACAGTCAAGTTGTATATTAGGAGTGTAAAGTTGTTGCACTTTATTCCACAGCTGTCTTATTTGTTGATTACTATTGTAGGGAAGCACAATTTTCCCATCATGTATATAATCAATTGCCTTAGCATTTATGTGTATACCAGACTGCAATATCTGATTATAGTCACACAAGGAAAACAGAATAAGGCCTTCACTTACCCATGGGTCATACCAGAAACTGACATTAGAGTTATGTTTCACAGGATATTTGATCATAGGTAGGACAACATTTCTCAACTTCAGCAAGTTCCTCCAAATCCAACTACCAGACTGTGGATTGACCATACACCAAAAATACTTTCCCTTTATGTTGTACTGCCAAGCCCATTCAACCCATAAACTAGGTCTGTTGTTGATTAAGTCATCGATATGTTTGGTCATAGCTGCTGAATTCCATTTCTTGACATCTTTAATCCCAAGACCCCCCAAAACCTTTGGGACTTCAAACTTTGAAAAGGAACAAGGCAACACTTTTTTATTATGTATGCTTCCTGTCCAAAAAAATTTGTTCATTGCAGACCGGACCTGATGCAGAAGCCTTGTTGGTAGAATCATAGTACGAGCCCAGTAAACAAGGGAGGAGAAAATAGTAGCCTTAATAAGCACTAATCTACCACTTTGTGAAAGCCTCATATTGTCCCAAGCTTTCATAACTGAAGTGATTTTGTTGTAGAGTGGATAACTGTCAACTCTAGTAATTCTTTTTGATATTAATGGTAGACCAAGATACTTCATGTCTGAGTTCATTGAAGAGAACCCACTTGCTCTTTGTAAAGCATTAGCTTGGGAATCACTGACTCCAGAAACCAACAAGGAAGATTTATGTTGATTAATTTTGAGACCAGTCATAGCATAAAAATCTTGAAGAGCCTCGGTAATGGCATTTATGGATGGCAATTCAGGCTTGGTAAACAACAACACATCACCAGCAAACATGATAGAAGTTAAGTGCAGCTTAGCACACTTAGGGTGATACTTTATTGCTTTCTGAGAATACCTTAGTCGAAGGTTGACAGTGAAAACTTCCATGACAAGTAAGAATAAATATGAAGAAATTGGGTCTCCTTGCCGTATACCTTTACTGCTTCTGAAGTTACCAACTGATCTACCATTTATTACAATAGAGAAAGATGGGGTGGATAAGCACACATAAACCCAAGATACAAAAATTTTAGGAAAACCCATTTGTGCCATAACCCTGACAATAGAAGACCAGTGGATAGTGTCATATGCCTTAGTTATATCAATTTTAAGAGTTGCCGCTGTGGGAACCTTGTTTTGACCATATCCTTTCAATAATTCTTGTGCCAGCAGTAGGTTATCAAGAATGCTTCTAGATGGAATGAAAGCAGCCTGATTTATTGATACAACAGAGGGTAGAACTTTAACTAACCGAGATGCAAGTAATTTAGTAATGCATTTGTAAACTACATTACAGCAAGATATGGTTCTGAACTCAGTGACACTAGTAGGGCTATTGACTTTTGGAATTAGCGCAATGTTAGTGCAGTTCACTTCACCCAACAACTTACACTTGTTGAAAAAGTTATGGATGGCATTACAGAACTCGCTGCCCAAAACACTCCATGTTGTGATAAAGAAAACCACATTTAATCCATCAGGCCCTCCAGATGATTGTTGATTCATAGCAAAGAGAGTTGTTTTAATTTCTTCATTAGTTATAGGAGAAATAAGGGATGCAGCATCCAGGGATGATATTCTAGGTAGAGGAAGGGATGTAATGAGATCAAGATCAGGGATGAACCCATCTGGGTTTCCAAGCAAAGAAGAGAAGTAGTCAGTAAAGGCTCTATCAATAGTTTCAACAGTTGTACAAGCAGTACCTTTTTCATCAAAAATGTTATGAATGTTCTCTCTAGCATGATTTACCTTTATAGAATCACGAAAATATTTTGTGTTTTTATCTCCTTCAGCAATCCATTTTGTGTGCAGCTGTTGTCTCTTCATGCTTGCTTCCCAGTACAAAGCATTATTTACCTCTTTAAAAAGTTTGCTTTCTTCTTCAGCAGCTTGTGCATCATGTGGGTGCTCCATCATGTACACCTGTTGGTTCTTTAGCTTTTCCTTAAGTTCAGTAGACAGCAAGCCACCAGAGCCAAAAGTAGATTTAGCCCAAAATTTTATCTGCTGCTTTATACATTTTAGCTTCCTGCAAAACTTAAACATTGGATTACCATAACAAGAAAATTCAGAGCTAACTTTGGTGACTAAGGGAATGAATTGGTCATGTTTGACCCATGCATTATAAAATTTAAAACTTCTCTTTTCCTTTTTAAAATGGTGACCAAGAGATAAGATTAATGGGGAGTGGTCAGACAAGATTGGCTGAGGAAGGTAAACTGATAGAGTAGGCCAGATAGAGATAGCTTGAAGGTTGCAAAAAGTATGATCAATAGTTGTGAAGGTGCGAATACCACTGCGACTTCTATTGTTCCATGAAAACTTGGCTCCAGATTTATTTACCATTATCAAATCAGATTCATAAATAGCTTGGTTGAGAGGGTCAAGTTCGTTTGATGTAAGTGGAGTTCCACCTGATTTGTCAGTGAATTCAAAGCAGGAGTTAAAATCTCCCATCACAATCCAAGGGTGGTGGATTGTCTTAAAGGTGGCAAAGCATCAAAAAATACTTTCCTAGAATTTGCAGAATTATCAGCATAAACAAAGGTAATATAGTAAGAGGAGAGGGAAATTATTTCTTGGACATGAAAGTGGATGTATTGCCTAGTTGAAAGAAGGGGGGAAAGAGATAGAACAGCAGGATCAAAAATTACTAAAATCCTACCATAGGAGGCACTTTCAAGATTGTGATGAAAAGACCAGTTAGGATTTATGTATGACACAGCTTTAGTAGATAAGGATAAGTTTAGTTTTGTTTCAAGAAAACCAAAAAGACATAAGTTGTACTCACTGATAATGCTTTTCACTTGATCAAGCTTCAAGTTACTGTGAGCCCCCCTTAGGTTCCATGATGCAATTTTTTTAAACATTAAACTGATTGAGGAAAGGTATTGTTATTTCTTCTCTTTGCAGAAAGAGATCTCGTTTCTATGATTCTTTTGGACTGAGATGAGGGGGAAGGTGGTAGAGAAAAAGATAGGGTGGAGATTGGATCAGGAGGAGGAACTATGGTAGATTGGAGGTTGGTTGAACAAGCTGGCCAACCTGGCAAGTCAATAGAAAAGTTGTATGGTGTTGGAGGCGTTGCTCGATCTTCCACTGGGTTTTCATACATAGATTGTATTAGTTGCTTTACTTGTTGCTCAAAGTTGGTGCACCAATCTTTATCCATTTCCAATACAAGTGTATCAGTAATTTCATGCAATACTTGTTTACCAGTAGTTGTTGTGTGGCCATGTTCAGAACTTTTTTCTTCATTGCAAACCAAATTTGCGTTCTCAACATTTATTTTCAATTTATTAACTAAAGCAACTTCACCCACATACTTTTCTTCAACAACATTTGATGTAGCATATCCTTTGTAACCAACATCACACTGTTCAACTGCAGTGACTTCAGTTGTTATTTCACCTTCCTCAACTTCAATAATTTCTAGTGTGTCTTCCTTATCCACTTCAGTTTGTAGCAAGTGGAACTTATTATTAGTTGTAACAGGACATGCCTGATCATCATTTTGAGCTTTAGTCACATCAATTTGCACTCTATTATTTGCCACATTTGCATCTTCCTCAGTTACCATCTTTTCCCCTTGTATCATCAAATCATTTACTCCCACTTCTTCACTCCCATTTCTTCTTTTGTCTTTGTTTTTGTTTACTTTTTGCCACACTTGCTTAACTCTTTCTTGCTTCTCAGTTGCTCTCTCCTTATTCATCTTAAGCTTTTTGTCTTCTGTATGCTTGTGTTGTTTTTCAGCTGTACATTCCTCTTCATTCTCTTCACCTTCATTATTCTTGCAATTCCTGTTCATGTGCCCAAACTCATTACATAAAGTACAAATTTCCGGTTTCCACAAATATTCCACTTTCACAACTTGTTCTGTTCCATTTAGCATCATTACAGCAAAACTATCGGGCAGTTCTTTGTTTGGAGTAACTTCAACTAAACATTTAGCAAAGGATAAACGCTCAAATTTTTCAGTTGAAGCATCCATACAAAGTAGCTTTCCTACTCTTGCAGATAACCAATTTATTCCCAAAGGAGACCATGCATACAAAGGTATATTGGATAGTTTTATCCACACTGGCACTGCTTTTATACTACTACAGTTGTTCCCTATATTTTTATCCCATGGCTTCATGATGAATAACTTATTTCTCATGACAACGGGATGAGCTTCAGATATTTTTTTCCTATCCTCATCATTAGAGAACTTAAACAAGAACAGGGAACCGTCAGATTTAACAGTAATCATCCCCTTTAGCTTCCAAGCACGCTTGAGGTAGTAAAGAACAGTAGAGTACGGCAGAGGTTTGTCAAGGAAAAAACCAACGAGATAGTCACACCACAATGAACTACCAGCTTTGACAACTTCAGAAGGTGGCACAATAGCTTCACCTTGAAAATCCAGTTGAATAACACGTGGAACGTACGTGCCAGCATTGTTAGGTCTCGCTTTGAAAAGAGAGTTCCAAGCTTTCGGTAAGGTTGTGGAAGAGGATGGTGGAGGTGGTGGTGGTAGGGAAGCCTTGGTCGAGGCATGAACTGGTAAGGGTGGGGCACACTGAACTCTGGCTGAGGATGGATCATCAGAATATGTGACAGGTAGTGGAAGAATGGGTGGTGCAGAGTAAGGAAATGGAAATGGAGTTTGACAAGGCTGGTTTGATGCTGATGGATGGGATGGTTTTACAGGTTGAACAGTGAGAAGCTCGACACAATTTTGGGGAGGAACAAAATTCGTCAGTGGAAGAATGGGCAGCACAGAAGGTGGTACAAGAATAGGGGAGGAAGGACAGGGCTGATGTGAAGTGAGAGGAAGTGATGGATTAGCGGGAATGGAAAGAAGAATAGGGGCGGTCCCCATTTTTAAAAAGAAAAAAGAATTCCACCTAAAAAAAAAGTGGTGACAATTAATTATAAGTTAATTATCCTTTAATTATTAATTAACAATTAATTATTTATTTGATTAATTAATGATTACTTCCATTAATTAAAATTTCTTCCTTAATTAATTACTTTAACAAGTAATTAATTACTTAATTAAATTCTCTTCATACATTATTAATTAACCATTAATTAAATAATTTAAACCTTTAATTAATTTTATTAATTAATTCTTTAATTAATAACTCAAGTGATTAATCCTTAATCACATCCACTTAATTACTTCCACAAAGTAATTTTTTTTGCTTAATTACTTCTAGTAATTAACCACTTATTACTTAATTACTTCACCAAGTAATTATATTAAATTAACCCAAAAGTGATTATCTTAATTAATTACAAATTTATTACTTAATTAATTATTGAATTAACCATTTAAATTTAATTAAATGATTTTTAACTTTTATATTATAAAAACTCTTAATTAAGAAAATCATTATCTTAATTTGATCATTTATATTAACCAAAACATTTTAATTATAAATAAAAATTGAACTATCTTAATTATTTTCACAAATTAATTTATCTTCAATTAATCAAACTTTTAATTCCTTAAATTATAATTGATTTCTAAACTTTAATCATTAAACCTTATTTGAAAATAAAATATTTTAAAAGTCGATTATAAATTAAACAATTTTAAATATTCAAATCAAACCTTTTTAAATCTTTAAAACTTTCCATAGTTACTAAATAAAAATTAATACAAACTTAATTCAAAACTACATAAATTTTATTTTAAGACTTTCATATTTTATATATAAAAACTTGTTTTAAAACTTAACTTTAAACAAATTTAGTTTATAATTAAACTTGTTTAACCTTCGGTTTAAACTTTAAACATTTTCAAAATCAAGTTTCTTTGCTTAAACTTCATATAACATTACTGTTAAAATTTTAGACTTCTCTGAACCAAACTAAAACAACCCACGAGTAACCTACAGCAAGCTCACGCGACAAACCCGAGTAAATTAAACAAAAACCCCGAGTCTTCCCCTACCTTATGCCTGCTTCGAGCTCAACCAACACGAACCCGAGGTCAACTTCGAGCCCCGAACCTGCCTTCTCCCCAAAACACTGCAGAAACACGAGATCGTGCACGTTAACGTGCACATCGCCGTCGGTCGACGGCGAACTCCTCTCCGGCATCCACCAAGTCGCACTCGACCATAACGTATCGCGCAACCCAGAAACTAGAATATGATCGCGAATCGAAAAATCACCATCGAACCCAAGCTGTTCGAACCCTTCCTCACCAGAAAAATCAACATCCACGGCAATCCAATCCTCGAGAAAATCCACCATCACTACCGAAGCTTCGTCACGATACCCTCAACCCATGGCGATGCACGCGATCCACTCCGGTGTCTTCTCACCATCGTGAAACCCAAAAGAAAGACGTCGGCAAAAACAAAGAATAAAACCCTACTCGATCGAATACTGACCAACTTGATCATCAATAAAATACACAAGTATTTTTCTGATGATCACCGTTGTCCCCTCCACCTTCGAGCACAACCTCGTCCACAACTTTGCCGTCGTTCGCCTCAATTTGGTCAAAATGCTCAAAACAATCAAACCCAAAATTCACACAAATTACTAACCTAAAATTCGTGATTCAAGCTTCTAAAATCGTGATTTCTTATTTGCAATATGATTACAAAATCAAAACTCAAGTTTGAATTCAAAAACTTTTGACCCAAATCAAGATTTTACTGTAAATTCAAGTTTTATAACAAATTATCCCATTTAAAAACTTGAAATTATTTTTAGATGATAGCTCACTTGATTTCAAACAACTTCCATTAACAAATCAAAGTCTAGTTTGAATTCAAAATCAAATTATTGAATTTATTATAAAATCTAAAACTGTTTTTATATACACAGTAACATTTTTCTTACTATACAAGCATTCAATCTACACAGTTCAAACATGCATCGAATGTAATTCAAATATTTCTTATCACATCATGATATCATCACAATACTAAGTTGAAAACCAGATTTAACTATTTTAAAAGATTCAATTTACTCACCTCTTGTTTGCAGAAAACAGAAAATGTTTTCCAGGCTTCAGAAATTCACTGCATGTTGGTTTTATTGCTTGTTGACTTCAGATTGCATGTTGATTTCTAATTTTTTTGATTGATTGAAGATCTTGCATTGAAATTTACATCTTGCTCTTGCTATTGAAATTTTCCTGCATAATCTCTGATTTGAACTTGCTTTTCATCTTCATGTTTTCAGATTGAAATCCAGGTTCTATTTTTTTCAGATTTTACTTCTTTTGATTATTTGTTTTGTATTGCAATTTTGTTGAGGATAAGAAAGTATTTTGCTGCAGAATAAAACTTTTCTCTTTATTATTTACAACTTAATTTTAAATTAAATAAAAAGGGTTGACATTTGTCATTTTAATGTTTTAAGGATCTTACACATATGCATATGATTAACAAGTGTCTTTAATATACACCAATTTGTTTACAAGTGTTTTATATGTGTTATTTAATATTTATGAATGTTATTTTCTAATGTTTTAAAAATGTTTTAAATGTTATTTTCTTTTTAATAATTTATTTAAATTATTTACATGTATTTATGTAATATTTAGATAATTATAAAAAATGTTTTTATCCTATAAAAATAAACTTTAGACTTCCATAAATATCTCAAAAGCAAATTCATATAGGCATTTATAAATAACTTATATTTTAGATCCAATTTAATATAACATATGTTTATAGATTTGAGAATTTTATTTTAACTTTCTATGTAAAATTTTAGAACAATCTATTTTATGATAAAATCAAAATGAAAGAATAATAAAAACAAATGAACTTTTTAAATTTAAATCTTATTCGAAACTTAAGTACAAAATACATATGTATCTATATTAAATAAGAAATTAACTTTGTTATAGAAATTTAAATCTCAAATATCATTTGCAAAGGTATTAAGTCAAATTAACTTTTCAAATTACAAATTATATATTTATTAAAGTTTGCAAATACTTATTAAATTCAAATTAATAAAATTCCTATTTCAAATATATATATACAAATATATATACACATTTCAAATAGAAAAACATTTTAACATTATATTTGATAATTACTGTATTAAATCTTAAAACAAATTTCAAATCACAATATATATATATATATATATATTCATATATATTATAATTTGAGTAGATAGCTTTTATTACTTAAAAACTTCCTATTTACAAGATATATCAATATATATATACATATTATAAATAGAAAATATTTTGATTAGCTTTTTTTGAAAAATAAATCTTAACAATATTAAATTGCCAAAATAAATATTTCCAAATTAAAATATTATAACTTTCAAAAGAATTAAACTTATCAATTTATACTGTTAAGAAAATTATTGATAGATATTAACAAATTATTATTATCAGCCTTTGAAATAATTTTAACTTGTCAATTATAATATAAAATGATCAAATCAATTTAATTATTATCAAAGATTATTAAATTGATATTGCTCAAAATTCCGGGTCGTCACATTCCTCCCCCCTTAAAAGAATTTCGTCCCCGAAATTTAAAAGCAAGGATAATTTAATAACCCAGCAAAAGAATTTAAATTTCAACCAGCAATCACACAATCAATCATAGCAACCAATTCAAACAGACAATTTTATCTATCTAGACAAAATTCTGAATAGAACTTCCTAATATTATCAAGAGTTTCCAGGTACCTATACTGGAATACTCGCTTTATAGAATCATAACTAACTATACTACTATAACCAAGAACTCCCTCTTCTGATCCTTCAATTCTGAAAAGATATCAGACTAAACTCAAAACCAGCTCAATTGCCAAATCATTCTGAACTACTGATTCTATCACTTGATGAATCATACACATATTCCTCACAGATATGTGAAATACAATGAATTCCAGCTATCCGAACTGGCAATTCAATCCCGTAGATAAAAATCTCATCTCCAGAGAACACAAGAAAATCTCAAAATACTTCCGGAGCTAGCTTTCCAGTTTTACCACATCTTATATCTCTTTTGATCGGATAAAACTAAAACAATATCCAAAATCCAACTTCACATTCCAAATCTCCTTAATTCTTAACTGCATAACTCTTTCGATGATCCTGAGTCACCTCCAATATTCCTAATCAGCTTAACCCTTGCTAATTGCTTCATGAAACAAACAGGACCAAAATCAAACCAATCTCCAGATCCTACTCAACAAAATGACCCTCTCAAAAAATTTCTGAAATCCAATACACAACTCTACTCCACAAGCATCAGTGGACTTCAAACCTATATCTCTTATCTGGAATAGCCAAACAGTTGTACTTGACAACCTTACCTTCCAAATCCAGAAAATTCCTTCATACTTGAATTTCTTGTAGAAAATCTTTTAATCCAAGAAAACTGCAACTCTCGGTTGCTCCCATACTAGAATAACTGCTATCTTGCTTCCGCTGCACAACTCTGATCTGGAGTAGATGAGAATGCTATCGAAGAACTCGAGCACAAACTTTCTCCATACATTGTTCATCCGACTCATAAAATCCTAGTGACCCATTCCATTTGGTCAAAACTTCCCAACAAAATCTTAACTAGAGCTAGATGGTCAATCCTTCCTCAAGAATCCTGAGCTGCTTCACCAAACTCTTTTTGCTCCAAGAGTCATCCCTCTACTTGGTTGAACCATCAATGCTGCTCTTAGAATCCAAGTCGATAAGAAAACTCAATTTTCGATTCGGGTAAACTTCTGATTCCCTCTAAACATCTGGAAAATCTCTGACTACATTAATGAGATTCCTCAAACCAAAGAATACTCAAAGATTCCCAAACTAATCGCAAGTCACTTTTGCGATCCTACTCAGTTCAGATTCCAAAGAACTATCTCCCCAACTAGAACAACTTTTCCTAATCAAGATCAATCTTCAAGAATGGCTTATCTATCATAAAAAATGATAGATCATTCCTAACAAATATCCTGCTCTGCTGAGCCTTCCGAAGAAATGGATAAGCCTTCACCACTGCCTGGTCTGTCGATAGTAGAATCCCAAAGATTTCTGAATCATCGAAGAAACGGATCCACGCTGCTGCTTCCAAACTTCACTTTAATGATACTGCTAAGCCAAAAGATCATCCTTAACCACAAGCTTTCTGAAACTCAAAATTATCACCCAATTCCACTAAAAATATTTGAGACGAGTAAACATCTCCTCAGAAACTCGGCTCCAAATCAAACACCAACCACTTATCTTCTTAAGGAAAACAATGAGACCATGTCCGAAATGAGGTAACTCACCGACCTTAGTCTCATACTTCAAAATAGATAAGACACCCTTACTTGAGATCCAGAAAATTTCTAAACATCTGAATCTTCCCTGCAATAAGCATCACAGTTCCTCCAACACCATCAAAATCTAGCTCCAAAGGAACATCTTCAGAACCATCTATGGATACTGCATCTCACTACACAGCTATTCCTTCCTGAAGCTATCAAGATACCATCACCTGCTTCTGCTCAGCTGACAAATACAACTCTTGGAAATCCCGCTCACTCGAGAGCAAATCAACCTCACACTCCAATTATTGAAAATACTTCCTCTGGAATTAATGAAATTCTTTCACCAATCTACAAAACTTATTCGAGAGGGTATTAGATCTACAGCCTCGACAGATATACCTCCAACCACAACATATAAACCTCTTCCATTAGGGGTAGTGGTGTTCCACACACTCCTACCTTATCTACCTTTATAACATATGTTGGAAAATCCGAACAGATAACCCAACAGATTAGGTAGATATATAAATATATATATATATATATATATAAATTACAAGTACGCTCTCTCAAGATAGACACCACTCCAGAGCTTAGGTATTCACTCAACCTAATCCTCTGATACCAACTGTAGCGACCCGACTTTCTATCACCAGAAAGACGCATCACTATTTAAGAAAGAAAGGGATAGAAGAAGAAAAGAAAGAGAAGAAAAAACAACAACACATCAGAATCTCACAGCGGAAAGATTGAAATATAATATAGAACATATACATAGTATCATATACATCAGAGTACACAACTTACATCCCAATTAGGCAGTTATAACATTTTTGTCTAATATACAATACAAGAACAACTATACAGAATAACACACAGCGGAAACTCTATCTATATATCTACACGCTGAAGCCTCCTGCTCCAAAGCTCCTCCATAATTCGTCAAGGATAAGCTGAATCACTCGACTACTCATACAGAATATGAGTACCCAAGAGTTTAATAAAACAGAAAATAAACACTCGGGTCAGACAGGGGTCTGGTGTGAGTAAACGGTTTAAAATTGCTTAACTTTTAGAAAATCCTTTGAAAGAAAAGGTATCACGTAAGACTTCCCACACATAAACATGGAAAAAAAATTACCTTATGCTAACCAAAACATTTGATAGGAAATCCAGTGATATTATAATAGTGTCTAGGGTTTTCAAATAAATATGAAATAGCCGAAATTGTTACATTCATTAAATTCCATCTACTAGCCACAAAAGTGGGTAATACAAACAAAACCGTAGGGTCTCATAGGAAGAATGGGTTTCCAGCAATGGCAGGGCTACTGGGGTACCGCCCGTCACAGTACGCGGCCTAGATCACCGTACCGAGGAGTACGCCCACTCTCCTGCAACACAAGGCCGGGACCATTCCTTACTGAACAGTTCCGAACAAGACCACCCCGCGGTTGGCTGCAGATCCAACCGCCCACAAAGCCGAAATAAAAGGGACATCTAGACAGGGATGAATCTCGTCCTACTTGGGCATGACCCACTTAACCTTGCTGCACCTCCCATGTTTTAGTCATTCCCGGTTGATGAGGCTTGAGGCTGCGATACCTTTTGTAGGACACATAAATCTTAGAATGCTCATCGTCCACCTGACGATGTTCTGAAAGCATTCAATCCATGCAAGTCTGTTCCGGGTTCGAACGGAGCCGAAGGCACTATCTCGTTGCACTCATTTTGGAATCACCCTCAGAGTCAACGACCATAGCCCTTGCACTCTGAATCACCATCTCGAGCCTGTAAGTACTATTCCTTCAAACTCATTACGGAATCACCCACAGAGTTATACTGACGTATAGTTCTTACACCTCGAGTCTTCACTTGCACTCCACTTGGATTCACGACCTAACGTTTATATTGGATCAGCGTGGTTTTCGAATATCCAAATATGGAAACCCGATCCCGGTCTCACCGAATCCAAATTCCATTTTAATGTCCAAGTTGTACTTAAGGGTTTTAAACAGTAGATATTCAGAAATATCACTTAACATAAATGGATGATTCACAACACACAGATAGATAATTCACAATTATCAAATTCATCCATACATATCACAAAGCAGCATATATATCACATCTCTGATATATCACATTCATATCATCACATATCAACCAATGACATATGACAACATCCAATATCATTAACTCATCCAATGATACTTATCAACCAATCAATAATCACCCATACACAAGCTTGATCCAACTTAATTAATTTAATTCATCCTTGATTAAATTAGTTTCTTATTTAATCACTTGGATTATCATCAATCCATCTTACTATTCATTAATTAATTACAAATTAATTAACTAACATCACTTAATTATCCACTTTGAATTAATCATCCTTGATTAATTATTACTTAAAACTTTAAGTAATTTTTTCTTAATTACAATTTAATTAATCATACTGATTAATTACTTCTTAATTGTCCAAGTAATTATCTCTCAATTACTCTTTAAATTAATCACACTTGATTAATAATTATTTAATTACCATGATAATTATTTCTAAATCATCCTTTCATCATACCGGATAAATCACCCTTTTTAAAATTAATCATACCTGATTAATTACTTTTTAATCAAACTCTCTGGATTAATTACTTTTTAATTAATCACATTTAATTAATTACTTTTAATTAATCACATTTGACAAATTACTTTTAATTACATTTAGTAATTAAAACTTAATTATAAGTTAATTATCCTTTAATTATTGATTAACAATTAATTATTTATTTGATTAATTAATGATTACTTCCATTAATTAAAATTTCTTCCTTAATTAATTACTTTAACAAGTAATTAATTACTTAACTAAATTCACTTAATCCTTTATTAATTAACCATTAATTAAATAATTTAAACCTTCAATTAATTTTATTAATTAATTCTTTAATTAATAACTCAAGTGATTAATCCTTAATCACATCCACTAAATTACTTCCACAAAGTAATTATTATATTTTTGCCTAAATAACTTCTAGTAATTAACCACTTATTACTTAATTACTTCACCAAGTAATTATATTAAATTAACCCATAAGTGATTATCTTAATTAATTACAAATTTATTACTTAATTAATTATTGAATTAACCATTTAAATTTAATTAAATGATTTTTAACTTTTATATTATAAAAACTCTTAATTAAGAAAATCATTATCTTAATTTGATCATTTATATTAACCAAAACATTTTAATTATAAATAAAAATTGAACTATCTTAATTATTTTCAAAAATTAATTTATCTTCAATTAATCAAACTTTTAATCCCTTAAATTATAATTGATTTCTAAAAATATTTTAAAAGTCAATTATAAATTAAACAATTTTAAATATTCAAATCAAACCTTTTTAAATCTTTAAAATTTTCCATAGTTACTAAATAAAAATTAATACAAACTTAATTCAAAACTACACAAATTTTATTTTAAAACTTTCATATTTTATATATAAAAACTTGTTTTAAAACTTAACTTTAAACAAATTTAGTTTATAATTAAACTTGTTTAACCTTCGGTTTAAACTTTAAACATTTTCAAAATCAAGTTTCTTTGCTTAAACTTTATATAACATTACTGTTAAAATTTTAGACTTCTCTGAACCAAACTAAAACAACCCATGAGTAACCCACAGCAAGCTCACGCGACAAACCCGAGTAAATTAAACAAAAACCCTGAGTTTTCCCCTACCTTATGCCTGCTTCGAGCTCAACCAACACGAACCCGAGGTCAACTTCGAGCTCTGAACCTGCCTTCTCCCCAAAACACTGCAGAAACATGAGATCGTGCACGTTAACGTGCACATCGCCGCCGGTCGACGGCGAACTCCTCTCCGGCATCCACCAAGTCGCACTCGACCATAACGTATCGCGCAACCCAGAAACTAGAATATGATCGCGAATCGAAAAATCACCATCGAACCCAAACTGTTCGAACCCTTCCTCACCAGAAAAATCAACATCCACGGCAATCCAATCCTCGAGAAAATCCACCATCACTACCGAAGCTTCGTCACGATACCCTCAACCCATGGCGATGCAGGCGATCCACTCCGGTGTCTTCTCACCATCGTGAAACCCAAAAGAAAGACGTCGGCAAAAACAAAGAATAAAACCCTACTCGATCGAATACTGACCAACTTGATCATCAATAAAATACACAAGTATTTTTCTGATGATCACCGTTGTCCTCTCCACCTTCGAGCACAACCTCGTCCACAACTTTGCCGTCGTTCGCCTCAATTTGGTCAAAATGCTCAAAACAATCAAACCCAAAATTCACACAAATTACTAACCTAAAATTCGTGATTCAAGCTTCTAAAATCATGATTTCTTATTTGCAATATGATTATAAAATCAAAACTCAAGTTTGAATTTAATAACTTTTGACCCAAATCAAGATTTTACTGTAAATTCAAGTTTTATAACAAATTATCCCATTTAAAAACTTGAAATTATTTTTAGATGATAGCTCACTTGATTTCAAACAATTTCCATTAACAAATCAAAGTCTAGTTTGAATTCAAAATCAAATTATTGAATTTATTATAAAATCTGAAACTGTTTTTAGATACACAGTAATATTTTCTTACTATACAGGCATTCAATCTACACAGTTCAAACATGCATCGAATGTAAATCAAATATTTCTTATCACATCATGATTCATCACAATACTAAGTTAAAAACCAGATTTAATTGTTTTTAAAAGATTCAATTTACTCAACTCTTGTTTGCAGAAAACAGAAAATGTTTTCCGGGCTTCAGAAATTCACTGCATGTTGGTTTTATTGCTTGTTGACTTCAGATTGCATGTTGATTTCTATTATTTTTTTATTGACTTGAAGATCATGCATTGAAATTTACATCTTGCTATTGAAATTTTCCTGCATAATCTCTGATTTGAACTTGCTTTTCATCTTCATGTTTGCAGATTGAAATCCAGGTTCTATTTTTTTCAGATTTTACTTCTTTTGATTATTTTGTTTTGTATTGCAATTTTGTTGAGGATAAGAAAGTATTTTGCTGCAGAATAAAACTTTTCTCTTTATTATTTACAACTTAATTTTAAATTAAATAAAAAGGGTTGACATTTGTCATTTTAATGTTTTAAGGATCTTACACATATGCATATGATTAACAAGTGTCTTTAATATACACCAATTTGTTTACAAGTGTTTTATATGTGTTATTTAATATTTACGAATGTTATTTTCTAATGTTTTAAAAATGTTTTAAATGTTATTTTCTTTGTAATAATTTATTTAAATTATTTACATGTATTTATGTAATATTTAGATAATTATAAAAAATGTTTTTATCTTACAAAAATAAACTTTAGACTTCCATAAATATCTCAAAAGCAAATTCATATAGGCATTTATAAATAACTTATATTTTAGATCCAATTTAATATAACATATGTTTATAGATTTGAGAATTTTATTTTAACTTTCTATGTAAAATTTTAGAATAATCTATCTTATGATAAAATTAAAATGAAAGAATAATAAGAACAAATGAACTTTTTAAATTAAATCTTATTCATAACTTAAGTACAAAATATGTATGTATCTATATTAAATAAGAAATTAACTTTGTTATAGAAATTTAAATCTCAAATATCATTTGCAAAGGTATTAAGTCAAATTAACATTTCAAATTACAAATTATATATTTATTAAAGCTTGCAAATACTTATTAAATTCAAATTAATAAAATTCCTATTTCAAATATATATATATACAAATATATATACACATTTCAAATAGAAAAACATTTTAACATTATATTTGATATTTACTGTATTAAATCTTAAAATAAATTTCAAATCCCAATATATATATATTCGTATATGTTATAATTTGAGTAGATAGCTTTTATTACTTAAAAACTTCCTATTTACAAGATATATCAATATATATGTATACATATTATAAATAGAAAATATTTTGATTAGCCTTTTTTTTGAAAAATAAATCTTACCAATATTAAATTGCCAAAATAAATATTTCCAAATTAAAATATTATAAATTTTCAAAAGAATTGAACTTATCAATTTATACTGTTTAGAAAATTATTGATAGATATTAACAAATTATTATTGTCAGCCTTTGAAATAATTTTAACTTGTCAATTATAATATAAAATGATCAAATCAATTTAATTATTATCGAAGATTATTAAATTGATATTGCTCAAAATTCTGGGTCGTCACAAATATCAAACATATATACGGTCAAAATTAAATGGGTCCATTAACATAAATGCTTTATATTACTGTTGTTGTAATTACATTGATGTGTGTGTATTATTTGGTGGAAATTAAGATTCGTCCCTTATTTTCAAACTTAATATCCGAAAAACAAGTTTCATGAAACACTTTTGTTCATATTCTAGCAAAAATGTGCAGTGTAGACTGCAAATATTATTTTATTTAATTTTTTAAAAATCTATTCCGGAGAGTACTCTACTAGAAATACAGTATATAGCCACGACAGGTTTCCAACGGCCGCCAAAGGGGGTTTCCAACGGCTACCAGTGGCTCGTTATTTTTTTAAATTGTCGTTGGTAACCGTTGGAAATAGAGTCGTTTGCAGCCGTTGAAAATATTCGCGTATGCTTGCAGCCAGGCCGAGACTGAAACATTATTACCTTCTTCCCCAAATTCACCAAAACCCTTCCTCCACTCCTCCTCCTTTCTTCCTCCCATCTTCCCCACGCAACCGGCAGCCGCTCCGACGCCATCACTCAGCGCCAGCACCCTCTCTCCATCCCCAGGCATCGCCAAAATCAGGTTTTGCCTAAAACCCTAAAATTTTAAATTTTTCTAATTTTGTGTTAATTTGTTGTTACAATTGTATCTAATGGCCTATTGGTTGTTTATTATACCAAACTAAGTGCTGATTACACTTATTACCATCTAAATGTCCAAATTGTTTGTGTATATATATTATGCACATATATACATATGTTTATAATTTAGTGTAAATACGCATTTGAATTAGCATTAGATTAGTTAGGATTGATTTAAATTAGCATTAGATAAATAAGTATATAATTTAGTATATACATACACATGAATTATATATTTTGTGAAATAGTAAAAATCATATAATTTACTATATATTTAGTAAAATAGTAGAATATAAATAAAATAATGCATAATATGCTTTATTTTATATATTTAATAAAAATGGTAACATATAAACAAAATTTAAATCCCTTGGTGAATTTTTGGCCCCGTCTGACAAGTGGTGTCTATGATCGTTGTATGAATATTCGTTTTTATTGCAAAACGGATATTTATATTCATCTTATACAATATCTGTTGGATTTGTCCCAGTATTGGACAAGTTACAAACACTATAAAGTAATTATGTTTCATAAATCATATCGTTATAAACGGTTCACAAAATTTCAAATGCATTTCATTTTCGTTCCTTGTGTACATGCATATGTCTACGATACAAGGAACATGGGGAAAGTATTGCCGCAATTTTGATAAATCGTTTATAATGATATGATTTAAGAAATATAATTACTATTATGTTTGTAATGGGAAGTAGGATGACCGACCATCACACAAAAGGTACAAAAATGTGAACAAAATATCAAGAAATATAACTTTGTATGTAAACGAAAATGGATTATAAAAAACAGTAAAATCTAAATGTGTTTATCGAATTTTATTAATAATTTTTTTTACAATTGATCATAGGTTTTACGATAGGAAAAATGGTCAATTATTTTATTGATCGGAGCTGGATGTATCAAAGAAGAGAAATGGGAGGCTCAATAAGTAAACATTTTCTTAACGGGGTAAATATGTTTGTTGAATTTGCTTTAAGTAATATTGGAAAGGACGTAGAAATTCATTGTCCATGTAGTAGGTGCAAATTGTTGAAGCATTTAGTATCGAATATGGTTAGGATTCATTTGCGCCACTATGGTTTCATAACCAATTATTTGGTATGGGATCGTCATGAAGAAATTATAACACGTAACAAAGAACAGTCAATAGAGGTCATTAGTGATGAAGTTAGGACGACGAATCTCATAGAACATATGGTTGAAGATGTAGCACGATCAATATTCCCCACTGTTGAAATTAATAACGACGATGTTAACGTCAAAGAGGAACCAAATGTTGGAGCGAAAAAAATATATGATTTATTGGATGCTGCTAAGAAACCTCTTTGGAATGGATGTACTAGCGGCACTCGATTATCGACAACTGCAGAGTACATTGCAATGAAATCAAAGTACAACCTCACAGAAGCCGGATTTACGGCTGTTATACAAGCTGCTAAATGCCATATGCCATCAGATAATTTAATGTGCGAAAATTATTATGAAGTGAAAAAACTTATGTCATCTTTCGGTTCGTCGTATCAAAAAATTGATACATGTCTAAATGGTTGCATGTTGCTTTGGAAACATGATTTCAGTCTTCGAAATTGTAAAATATGTAATCAAGAAAGATACAAACCAAGGAAAAAAAGTTCCATGCAAGCGTATGCATTATTTACCTATCACTCCTAGACTTCAAAGGTTATATGCATCATCTGTAACGGTGCATCATATGAGATGGCACAGTGTGAGAACACCTGAAGAAGGTACATTAACGCACCCATCTGATGGAGAAGCATGGAAGTATTTTGATAAGAAATATCCCGATTTCGCAGCGGAGAGCCGTAACGTAAGACTAGGTTTGTGTACTGATGGATTTTCACCGTTTTCTCAGTTTGGTTCTAAATATTCATCTTGGCCTATAATCATTACACCTTACAATCTACCCCTGTGAATTTGTATGAAAACTCCATATATGTTTCTCACAATTGTCGTCCATGGCCCTGATGATCCGACATAGGGTATCGATGTTTACTTACAACCACTAATCGAAGAGTTGAAAGTATTGTGGTATGAAGGAGTTGAAACATACGACGTATCGAAAAAATTCGGATGTTCGCTTCTTTGTTATGGACTATTAGCGATTTTCCTGCATATGCAATGCTTTCGGGTTGGAATACGGCCATTCATTTTGCTTGTCCTTACTGAATAGAAGAAACACGAGCATTTTCTTTACGGCATGGGAAGAAAATATCATGGTTTGATTGTCATCGACGTTTTCTCCATATTAATCATACTTTTAGAAGGGACAAAAAAACTTCATAGCTAATAGACATGAGACTTTACAACCACCAACGATTTGGTCAAATGAAGATATATATGAACTTGTAAAAGATTATCCAAAGATACATAAACCCGGGCGCAAACTGAAATCCAAGGTAAATCGACGTTTCATAATTGGTGCAAACAGAGTATATTCTGGGAGTTGCCTTATTGGAAAAATCTCTTAATCCGTCATAACATTGACGTGATGCATAACGAGAAAAACATATTCAATAATGTGTTTAATACACTATTGAATGTTAAGGGCAAGACTAAGGACGATCTAAAATCAAGACGTGATATAGAAGAAATATGTAATCGTCCTGAGCTTCATATGAAGCCAAATGACACTAAAAAACCCAAAGCATATTATGAACTAGATAAAAACCAAGTTAAAATACTGCTAAAGTGGGTGGAAGGATTATGATTTCCTGATGGAATTTCATTTAATCTTCGTAGATGTATCGACTATAAGTACGGAAGACTGAGTGGGATGAAAAGCCATGATTGTCATGTAATGATGCAAAATTTGTTACCCGTCGCTTTCAAAGAATTGTTGTCCGTAAAAGTTTGGAAGGTTATAACAGAGCTTAGTTTATTTTATAAGGAGCTTTGTTCAACTACGTTAAGAGTTGACCGTCTTCGTAAGCTTGAGGTAGAAATCCATATACTGCTCTGCAAACTGGAGAAAATATTTCCTCCAGCTTTTTTCAATGTAATGGAGCATTTACATGTTCATCTTCTATTTGAAGCACGTCTTCGAGGTCCTGTGAAATATGGATGGATGTATTCATTCGAGAGGTATGTTATTAATACTGAGTATGTAAATGTTAATTTAACTATAAATAATAATCAATATTGATATGAAATATTTTTTATTAGGTACTTAAATCATTTAAAGAAAAAAGTGAGACAAAAAGCTCGAGTTGAAGGTTCAATTTGCAAATCATATATCGAAGAAGAAGCATCGTTCTTTTTCTCTCATTATTTCAATGATCATGTGAATATATCATTTCAAAGTATTGCGCATAATGATGAGGCTGTTGAACAAGATTCTTCTTCTGAAGCAATGTTATCTATTTTTAAACAACATGGTCGACGTGTTAGAAAATATGTAGAAGTATGGTTAGATGATAGAGATTACCATGTAGCACACACATATATTCTTCTTAATTGTCTAGAAGTTGCACCATTTATTAGGTAATTATCAAATTAAAAGTTTTGATAAATTTAATTTAATACTGCATGTGTAAATTAATAATAAATCAATATATTATGTTTTTGTTTGCAGTGTTTATGAATCACAAAATCCAAACGGCGATTTAAGCAAAAATTTCGCTACTTGGTTTTCGAACTACGTTTGTGATCCTACAAATAATGTGGCCGATGAACGATTAAAACATTTGGCGTTGGGACCGAAAAGGAAAGTTAAAACGTATCCAATACTTTTCGTTAATGGATATAAATTCAACACCCAAGAATACGGTGCTGAAAAATTAACAAACAATACCAGTGTATTTGTTAAAGGCAGTGATGATCCTAATAATCATACATGATTTTTATGGCGTGTTAACCCAGATTTTGCAATTGACATGTTTTATAAGACCTGCAGAGGAAGTTTTTTGTTTAGATGCAACTGGTTCAGCAATGTTCCGGGTTCTGGTATTAACGTGCATCCAAATTATAATCTTATAGAAATAAAATATACCTCCCATTATCAGCAGTACGATCCTTTTATACTATCCAAACAAGCCCTACAAGTTTATTACTCTCCTTATCCGTCTCTAAAAAGAGATAAAGCGGATTGGTCTGGGTTTTTAAAACCAAGGCGAGATTTACATTCGATGGAAAGAATATTCCAGAAAAACAAGCCTATCAAGCAGATATCGAGGAAAATGTTAAAATCACAATTACAGACGATCAGACTGATTTTGGACAATTAAATGATGAGACAAATGTATTAGTCGAAGCATTTGAGAGTGTAGAGGAAAACAGTATAGAACACGAGACCGAGTCTAAATCAGAAAACGACGAGGACTGAATAATATCCGGTGATTTTTACAATTATTCACGCACATGCATCACATATCATCATCATCATTACATGCGCACTACCAATTAAAAATGACTTTATTACATGCACCACATATCATCATCATTTTATCTATGTCTATAATTAAAAATAGATATTTTCAACGGGTATTATGTCAGGCTTCAGACGTCGTAGCTCTTCTCGCTCGGCCGATGGGAGTAGTAGTGAGCCTCCGGCCCGACCACTTGTATATTTGCAGCCGAAGGCTGATGGAGCATAAGTATCAAAATTAAAATGATAACAATACAAATTTGTTCATACATATATATACTTGTCTAAAGCTTTGTTTTATATTTAACACATGGGATTTGATTTGGAGCCCTCAGGAGTGTGCTTGGCATTTCCAAGCAATCATATATGAGCAGGATTACAGATTGCTGGCCTAAGTGGAGTAAGATCCCTGACCAAGTCAGAGAGGCCATCTGGCTGGATTTTCTGGTGATTTTATACCAATTTACTATATGAATAGGTATAAATGAACAATTAGTAATATTTTATCTTTGTACAGGGGCAAGTGGACTTGGCGGAGCCCGATGTCGCCATGGTTCAGCGCCACTGGAATTCGAAGGTCGCCAAAAATTACAGGGAGGTAATGTCAGCTCTTAGAAAATCGGGAAAGAAACCGAACTGGATGAGCGTTTCCGTATGGGATTCTTGGATGAGTTGGTGGGAAACCGACGAGTTCAAGGTAAATCTACCAAATATATAGTTAATTATTTCGCAATTAGTAAATCTACTATTCAATTTAAATTGCAGGTGGAGTCGGAGAGGAACTCCGCCAATAGAAGTAGGAATCCTGTAACGCATCGTGGCGGATCCAAGTCTTTTCAGGATCACCGTGAGGATTTGGTAAATTTATCAGTTACGAATCTAAACCGTTATTAGATTTTGTATATTAATCAGTTCAGTAATTAGCTATGAAAAATTAAAATATATAAATTATTTATTGCAAGAAAGATCGCTTGGACGTCCTTTATCTCTGATGGAGGTATTTACCCACACCCATGCATCAAAACAAGCAGACAATGCTGGCAATATTACATATCAGTGGGATGAGGATGATAAGACGACGGCTGCATACGTATGCATGTTTTAAATCTTATTTTATTAATATCAATAAGTTTAAATCCTATTCAACTACTTTTAACATGTAATTGTTTTTTATTTTAGGCAAAGTTTCATAAGGCACGGGCAGAGCTGCTTTCAGAATCGGATCGCATTGAGTTGACGGTAGTGGAGCAAGATAATATTTTCGATGTTATCATGGATCCGACGCAACGGAATAGGCGCTATGGCTATGGAAACCAAGCGGTAATCTTATAAACATTGCAATATTATATTTAATAAATTAACCTTTAGATACACTAGTTACATATGATGATTTCTACCTGAGTTAATCTAACATATACGTGATTTACCATCCTGCACCATTATCATTTAATAAAATATGCATTTCCTTGTGGTATATGCATTGCTTAAGATCACGTCATTTACGTTTCTATATTTTAAAATATGCATCGCTTAAGAAAATGATTATAATACAAATGTGAACATCTCACATTCTATTTGCAGGTTCGGGCAGCTTAAAAGGCTTGTGACAAAGCAGAAATAAAAGAGCTTAGAGGCATGGTTGAGCAGCTGCAAGAGCAGGACCGTCTTCACGCTATACAAATGGAGCAGCTGAATCAACGTTTAGCGGAGTACGCGCATAGGCATGGTTCCTTCCCTTCGTCGTCTGGTGCTTTCGGTGGTGAGGATGATGCTTGAGAGGTATGATGATTATTGTCTTTGTGTTTGGTTATTGTATATATTGATTTTGAGGTGGTGAGGATTGTGTTTGATGGTTATTGTGTATATATTGACTTAGAGGTGGTGAGGTTTAAGTGTTTGCATTGTATATTTTAACCTGAATATGGATTGGAGTTGGTGTTGGTGAGGGTTATGTTGTTTTTGTACATGTTGACTTGTAGTTTGGTTTGAAAATGTAATGTTTGATGTTAATTTTTGGTTGTTTATATTGTTTGTGGTATAGTTTGTTGGATATGTGATGTGTGTGTGTGTGTGTGTGTGAAATGTAGTGGATATGGAGTGGAAATGGATATATATTTGATTATGTGTAGCTGGAAGGCGAATGGCTTGTTGTTATAAAAAAAATTCACCCAGATTAGTAACGGCTAACAACGGCTCTTTGGTCATTTTATTGCAACGGCTTCCAACGACCTCCATCGGCTCTTTGCCATTGGTCGCCGTTGAAAATACCCCGTTGCTTCCGTTGGAAGCCGTTGGAAAGCGTGAACGCTATTTCAACGGCTACCAACGGCTTGGTGCCGTTGGAATAGCCATTCTCTCTTGTAGTGGTAGAGTTAGGGAATTCGGCTGGACCGCCATAACCGACCCCATGTTTAAGCCAGCCTTACAAGGTGCATCAATCTCTTAAGTTGTTTTTGCTTTTTTGATGGATAACCGCTCCAAGACTTAATTAAGAGATGCACAGCGCAGCTTGTTAGGACTCGAACCCATATCTTCAAGGAACTTTGTTCCGTGGTTGCTGGGGAGCATTGACCAATTGAGCTATGCATGTAGATAACTGTAAATATTTACAGTGTATACTATAAATATTTACACTGTAGAATGCAATATTTGCTATGTAGACTACAAATATTTACTTACAAAAATGTACAGTTAGAACTACAAACATTTGTAATGTAGAATACACATATTTATGGTGTAGACTATAAATATAGTGTAGAATTGCACATTTTCATTGAAAATAATGGTAGGGTTTTTTCATGAAACCTGTGATTGACAAAGGATGAAAGTGAATTTTAAAACTTACGAAGCATACTTGAATAAAAGTCACTTTTCTTTGACAACATCTATCGCCTTAATCTATATGATTGTTAACCGTAACTCACAACGGTTGATTGCATACATGTTTCCATGTTGCCCATATATAAACAAACTCTTTTAATACTGTTATAATGTTTTTATTATGAACACTAACTTGTCAAAATATTAAAACATTAAATTAAATTAAAATTAAATTAATAAATGAAATTTAAATAAACCGACAATAAAAGTTATCATTAAACAATAACAAATAAATGAATATGTTAAACACAAATGAATTTACATCAAACTCTTTTATGTAATCTCCTTGAGTTCCACAACCTTACTTTGTGTGTGTAATTGAGTTTGCTTAGTCAGCCCTAAAATCGTTTTTGGATTCCTCAAGCCGAAGTTGCGGTGCCAAATCATCCCAACTCAATTTTATGGCCACCTCCAGCACACCTCCTCAACTCAATTAACTTATATTTTTTGCTAAACTGTCATTGTTTAAGCTCCAATGCAGCTTACCCTTACTCTCCTGGAGAACGTTCTACGTACGCCATCCTTGACCTATCTTCCCAAGATGCCCATCCAAGCTCTGCATTCAAGCTCTTTCAGGAGCTCTTAAGCATAAGTACTCCTTAGATCTTTGCATGTCTCCATAATTCAAAATTCCTCAGAATATTATAAAGTTACCATTCCTTCCTAGCAATTCTCATCAAACATGACAACTTCGGTTGTTCGAAAATCAATGATTAAAAGTTGACCAATTTTAGTTTGTAAACGATTTTGATTAGAACTATTATGATAAGGTAAATTTCTCATTGTCGTATCAATACCAGTTAATTGGTTACCTTTTTGCGCAAAGTCGGGTATAAAAGTATAATAAGTATGGTATCTGTAAATTTATCATTTAACATATACGATAACGTTTCTTCAAAACTAACGTTAATGGTATTTTACCCGTCCCTTTATAAAACATGAATGTTTATGTAATATATCACCAGCATCTAAAAGTAAGCGAATGGTTAGATTTAGTTAAGGAATCCAGTTCAAATAATGTTAAATGCATTTCTTTTCTTTCTCGTTGATGTATTTTTTACTAAATTATACGATGAAACATCATTTCATTGTAAAAGTATATTAAATTTCATGTTTATTTAGATAAGCGGTATCAATGTAACGGTTGCTAGTTTATTACTATACTAGTCTTCGGCTTACCAGCAAATTGACAACAAAATCGGTAAGCAATTTTAACCTATCAATAAAAATGGCAAGATAAAGGTATTCGAAAAATGATAATGGTAATGGTTAATCGTTTAATATTAAGTTTTATGGACTTGGAAAACGCTTGGGGTAATTTTGAAAAGATACACGTATGTCAATTTTCCACAAATTGAAATACATTATTAACAAATGTACGTAAATGCATTGAATTAAATAGAGGAAAATTTTAATTCTATGAACTATCCAATTATAAAGTAAGTAGTTTGCATCAATGTATTCAATTGAAACAATGGATCAACCTGAAACCATAGTTACTGTAGTTGATCTGAATCGTTTAGTTCTAGATCCGATGGGCCATAAAATTGAAATTTACCTTTTTCTTGATGGCCTACAAAAGCGAAGAGAGCTTATTAAACTTAGAAAAGAAAAAGAAAAACACACTCTCATCTGTCACTTGAATAATCTGTTAATCATCTTCGTATTATTATCATTTCACCTTTTTAAGTGTTCAAAATTATTACTTAATACCGTCTACTCCGCGAAATTCAATCTAGTCGATAAAATTTCCTGCCGCCATTTGATGATTTCTCGCCTGCTGTTTTAGTGATTCAAAAATGCTTCATTCGTAATTGAGGTTATTGCTTTATTTTTTCCCTTCCTATTTCGATGCATTAATTTTTCTTTCATATCTGACTTGTGTCTAAATGTCACTGTAAAATTGGGTTTGTCGTTTTAAATTTTATGTTTGTTGGTCTTTTGTGAATATATTTGGATGGCATCATCAATGTTTGATCCAGTGTGGGTAATTGATAGTTATCAATCGTTTGTGTGCGATTTAAATGTGCTATTTTTATATTCACGGAATCAGTAGGTTTATACAGAAAACACAAAACAGTGGGTTTAGCTTGTTCTTTCTCTGTTTTATTGATTACACTCTATATGTTGTATTTTAATGTGTATATCAACTGTAAGAATGACATGTTGATGGTATATAAGATCGCATTTAAAAATTATAGTTCGTATGTTTAGATAATCTCAAAATATGGGTACTTGTTATGCATCATCATCGCTTGCTTTACTTAGCAGTACTACGATGCAACAGTGGGAAACCACCAATAGTATTCACCATGGTTGATTTAAAAAAAAAAATAAACATGTTCTTTTTAATATTAGAATTGAAATATTTGATTTTCTTTTTGTATTAATTTTCTCAAAAAAAAAGCAATTTTATTAACCTATAATCATTTGAATTATATATATTTTTATTTATAAAAGTATGTATCAAAATTTATATAATTAGAACCTGTTCACTGAGAAATTAATATAATGGAAAAATTGGATTTGAGAAATGAATGGAAGAAAAATGAGGAAGAAACATTCAAAGGAAAGAATGGAACAGAATGAAAAACGTGAGAAATAATTGTTGTCATGTATTGTTTTCTATTAATATCATGACTGTTAAAATTGGCTATGCATATGTGTGTGCGTGTGTGCATGTGTATTTTCTTCCTTTTATTCTAGTTTATGGCATGACAAACCTCCATGTCAGTTGGTTTGATTATATTGTGACACTTATTTGGTTAAAAACAGAATTTAAAGACATTTGGTATAGTTTAACATAACAACTTTAAACTTTAGCAGATAAGGGTGACATATATATTGATGGCACCATTCAACTGCAATTTAATTTGATTTTTTGTATGGTAAAGAGTTTAATTAGAGTCATAAAGTCAAGTGGTACATAGATTTGTCCATTTTACACATCAAAGCAAAAGCACCTAAAATATTGCGTTACGTTTTAAGATCTCGAGTATAACACGATAAACTAGTTCTGTGAAATGTGGTTTTCTCTAATGTGATGTTTGCTTGTAAGATCATAATTTGATTAGTTCTATCACATATGCAACGGGAACACAATTAGAAAGATCGTTATTAACATGCTTAGTTGTGAAAACAAATTTCAATTCTTGCTCTACTACAAAACATAGCAAATTCAAAATTCAGTTTATTTGTATTTTATTATAGATAGATACTTAACTACATTTTACCCTTTTTATTTTACAAGAACATCAAATTAAAAAATTAAAAATTTCCTTGTTTAATTTAATTTACGTGATTTATGAGATATTTGAATACTGCATTCAGTATTGAAATGGTTAAAATTATGATAAAAATGTTCTTCTAAGTATGTGCATTTTAAATAGAGATGTCTCCTTTAAGAAGAGTGAATTTTGGAGTGGGAATACGACGTTTACTCTGTATCTTGTGCTTTAACATTTGAATTTCTGCAATGAAAAGTTATTTTGGAAGTATTCAGATTATTACTGTCAATATCTATGAAAAATGAGTTAGTTATGGACTTCCAAATCCCAACTGAAATTGATTTGGTTACCTTTGAGTTTTACAAAATCCAGCTGTTCAATTAATGACTAAATATTACGTTGTCACGGCATTGGATACCATATGTCGATTGGCTGACACTATAATTTTGTGTGATTTTCTAAGATGTTCAGTTCTTTTTTTTTTCCCTAAAAAAATAAAAACAAATTTTTTTTCCATTGTAGACTTTGTCCTCTGTGAATTGAGTGGTGCTATTAATTGGTTAGACAATCATAGAAAATACTAGTTTTGCATTAATGTCAACTGAATACATTAATTCTTTTCTACACAGTTACACCCTCTCCTAGCTTTATGTTTTGATGTTATCCTTGAAAAGTAGAATAGAAGAGGAGAAGTGCTGTAAGGAAACAGTTGGGGGTTGTGGGGGGGGGGGGAGTTGGGGCGGTGGTGGTGGGTGTGGAGAAGAATATCATGTATGTGTTAGCCTGTTGATTGCTTGTGTTGTTTGAATTGATTATCACTTTTGTTGGGTTCTTTTGCATAGCAACTTCTATAGTTATTTTGGTTGTTGTTTTGGTGATTTAAAGTTCTTGTGGAACCTTCTACAATCCTTCTCTTTTTGGGCATAATGACCCTACACCTTCAATTTTTAACCAATAAACTAGTACTTGTCTTGATACTAAGCTATTGTAGAAAACAATCTATGAAGAAAAAATTTCATTTGAAAGGACAACGAAACCATTTGAATTTTGAACTAATAATGCTTAGTTTACAAAATTTCCTTGCAGGTTTGAATGTAGTGTAGAGGGCACCTTAGTTCTAAATCAGCAAGTGTTTTGTTTAAATATGCATGAAACTACCTGGTCTTTGATAATAGGGATATTGATTGGGATTGTCATTGGAGTTCTTGCAGCGACATTCACATTTCTCTGTATTAGATACCAAAAAAAGAGCAGTCGAATTGGACTTTGTTCCAGGAGTTCTCAAATTTCATTACGAAGACCTATTGCTGATACCGATATATCAGATTCGGCAACCGATCTAGAATCATCACTGTCGTTCGAGATGCATAAGAGAAAGAATACCCTTACCTTCTCTGGTATCCCTAGATATTTATACAAGTAATCACCTTTTAAATCATTTTCAAACTTTCGTTTAATTACCATCTTGCTTCCAATACTACTGAATGCCGCCTTCTTTGCTCAACTTCTCCTTGCATGCAAATACCAAAATAGACTAAAAGAATGTGTAGCAATTGAAAACAAAAGGAAGATGCCTGTAAAGTGCTCTGGTTTGTACTTGAATATAGACATTGTATTTATTTTTCATTTTCTTTTTACAGTTAATGTTAGGACATTCATCTTGCACTGTAGTGTGTATATTTTTACGTAATTAATACTTGCACTTCTTGATGAACTTATTTATTGGTAGTAGATTAATATTTTATGCTTTATCCATCCATAGGTATTGGTTTGTAAAATTCTCTTTTAGGTTGTCAAATTGGTTCCAATTACTTTAAATATTAAAACTTTTTAAAGCATTTGGTTAAAAATTATAAAGCTACATTTTTTTCCTTCAAAGAATAAAAGAGTACTCTAGACTCTGCTAGAATAAAGTAATAGCATTCTTCATTAGTCTATAAAGTGTCATTAAGCTAACATGTGATGAAGTACTTCCACTGAAATACATTAAGCGTGTTTAATAAAATACATTAAATGTACTAAAATACCTTCGTTAAATTGTGTAGAATGTACGTAATAATACTGTACTAAATTACCATGAATTTCATATTTATCAGTTTATTACTAAACTTCATTTTGATTTAAATAGCTTACCTAGGTTTCATTGTTTTCTATAATTGCTATTTCGCTTAAAAACTTTTATATGTTATGGATACGCATGTAATATTGCCGTATATGGTAGCCAAAGTGATGTATGTCGGTTCTATGGGTGCAATTATTTCTGCACCCTAAATTGCTATTGGTCTTTTACATGGAAATTGGAAAACCGATATAGCATACTGAGGCTTCAAGACTTTTAACCTTTTTAGCCTTATAATAATTTACAGTATAATATCTTCATGGATTTTATTCTACTTAATTTACAGGGATTTACAAAGAGCTACTCATAATTTTACAACGGTAATCGGTCATGGTGCATTTGGTACGGTTTATAAAGCTCAAATGGCGACTGGTGAAACATTAGCTGTTAAAGTGCTTGCTTCTAACTCTAAACAGGGCGAGAAAGAGTTTCAATCGGAGGTACAATCTCTGGGATGATATTCTTATACACAATGGTATAATAGTTTGTCAAATAGTCTTTTTGAAGCACATATGACATCTTATATAGAAAGCAAAAGGCTACTTGGAGAAATGCTTGACTTAGTAAACTTAGTTTACAATCTCTGGGATGATATTCTTACAAAAAACTTAATGCGCAATCCATCTGTGCTGTTTTCATGAAGATACATATACAACCCATGCTTGCTGTCTAATGTATTGATGTGAAGTTAATGATGTTTGCCGAATAATTGCACATAAAAATATGAAATAAAAAATTATGCTACTTTGTGTTATCCAATAGTGGATAAATGAGTATCTTCCTACATCTTCATTGACCATCTAATGCACTAGGCAAGAAGTTGTACGAAACAAATTTCTACCTCAATATAAGACCAGACAAGAAATAAAAGTCGTAGATATTGATAGTTGGAAATGAGGAGTTTGTCGACTGGTTATTTTGTAATTCATGGACAGTTGAAATTTTAAATGATGGTTGAAAGTGGGGAGAAATATTCTCGTTCATAGGACATGCTTACACAATTTTTTATAGACTTTTATAAAGGGTCTTTTCAACAAATTGGCCTGGGTGAATTGCCGGAATATAAAAATGCTTCTAATATGCTTTATGTTTAATTGCAGGTTATACTTCTAGGAAGATTGCATCATAGAAATCTTGTAAATTTAGCAGGCTATTGCATAGAAAAGGGAAAGCATATGCTTATATATGTTTACATGACTAATGGAAATCTTGCTTCTCACTTGTACAGTATGTTCAGAACTTACTTTTATTACATTTTAGTTTCTGTAATATGTTCAATTCCTACTCATCAAGAATTGACTGAAGATCCTTTGAGTTTTGTTTATTTTTTTCTTGTGCAATTTTGATTGTGTATGTTTTGCTCCTTCATGTTGAGGTTGTGTTTTTTTTTTTTTCCTTTCAAAAACGCGCGCGCACGCACAGATATATGCATGCAATCCCAAATGTTCATTAATGATGTGGTTGAAGAGCAAAGATTATGGAATGTTTCTTTACAGCTTATTAAGCACATCCAGAGTGTTTTTTTTTTTTTGTTTTTTTTTTGTTTTTTTTTTGTGTAACTTCAATTCTTAATAATTTTGGTCTTATGAGCGCTTGCACGTTTAATGTACCTGCAGCGTTTGGTTTGACCATTGGCAAAAAAGATCTATAACTAATCATCGAAAAGAATAATGTTGCACAAGGGAGTTGTTAAAGCAAATATTTGCAGCTGTTTCTTCTTTTTTCCGTTTCTTCTCTTTCTTTTTTGATCTACAATTTTCTTGTTCATAGGTACTAACTATGAACCATTAAGCTGGAATATGAGGATTAATATTGCTCTGGATGTTGCAAGAGGCTTAGAATATCTCCATGATGGTGTATGCTACTACTACAATATTGATACAAAAATTTAGTAACCGCATTGCCACAAATGCTAAAGAGTACTGCTTATTGATGCAGGCAATTCCACCAATAGTGCATCGGGACATCAAATCTTCAAATATATTATTGGATAGATTCATGAGAGCCAGAGTATGTATCAACTGTCGTTGTTTAATTTATGTTCATTTTGCTTGCATTAACCACTATTTTGCAAACCATTAGTGTTGCTATAATTTGCTAACACATGCCAAACAACTGAACGACTGTCTAAGGCCTAAAAAATTCATTAACTTGCACTTCTATCCCCCCCCCCCCCCCCACCCCTCTCTTCCTCTCTCTCTCTCTCCCCATATGGTTATTATGTATGTCTAGTGATTCGAATCTTGAATCCAAATTCACTAGGCTCGTTGGGTTTGCTATTTTATGGATATATCATATCACCCTGATTTCAGAAGATAGTGTTCGTATTTTTGTGTATAATATAATATATCATTTCATTTCTTATGTATATCATACTATACCTGTATAATTATTTATGTTTTATAAACGTAAATTCAATATACCTAACAAGAATATCATGAAAATTATGAAAACAGAATATGATTTGAACCAACAAAAAAAACGATAAATAAAGAGATAATTATTCTATGGCATTATAGAAAGTGTGAAAAAGCTTCGTCACACTAACCTATTCGCTTTATTAATAGCTATCTCTATTTTCTATATTGCATTCCAATTTACAGGTCGCAGACTTTGGTTTCTCAAAAGAGGTCAGTCCAAATGCTTCCAATATAAAAGGAACTTTTGGCTATCTTGATCCTGAGTATATACTATCACGGAAGTTCACAGAACAAAGTGATGTGTATAGTTTCGGAGTTCTACTTTTCGAGTTGATTACTGCCAGAAATCCACAACAAGGTCTTATGGACTACGTTGAACTGGTATGATCTCTCTCTCTCTCTCTCTGTTTTGCAAATTTATTTCTGTACAGCTTATTAGATTAATGCGTATGAGCAATCCTGCTACTTTGTTTGTTATATTATGTTACTATGAAACACATATGTATTGATAGTTCTATATACAAGAGTGTTTTTTGCATTGCACTTTATAGATGATCAAACCGGTTCCATCTCAGCATATGATTTGAAATTAAACTTTTTTTAGAGCCAGAACCAACCTCTGTATTTTATTGTACTTTGCAACATACATTTGATCATATAACATTAAATGTGATATGTCGATTTTTTATGTACATAACTTATGCAAACTATATGATTGACTATATGGGAATAATGATTGTAGGCGACAATGAGATCAGAAGGAAAAGAAGGATGGGAAGAAATAGTGGATCCTCGACTTCAAGGGAACTACAATATCAATGAGCTAAATTACATGTCAGGTTTAGCATATAGATGCATCAAGAGAGTAGGTAGAAAAAGACCCCGGATGAGAGAGGTAGTTCAGTGCTTATCCAAACTCGCTAGAGAAAACGATATAATAAAGAGGCAACTGAAGATAGGAGATCCGGAAAGTAGCTTAGATTGTAAAAGACACAGCTCTATTTCAGACGTAGAAAGACTGGAAAGCTCAGTTGGTAGCGCATCGGATATTGCTCGTGTCTAATAGATTTTTCATTTATTTATTTTACTTAGGTATCTGGAAATGTATTCTTCCTTTTACATATGGTTCTTTTACATTGTAGTAGTCTAGTAGATATACAGGGAAAAAAGGAAAAGGATGTTTTGACAATTGAATTCTAAGAATATACTCAGATGATATATTGTAAACTTACTGAGAACTGAATGACGTTTTCTCTCTCAATTTATTCCAGGTATACGAGACAGATAAGATTAGAGCAGGTGAATGGAGAACAATTAGAGGACATGATGTCCTCAAATTGTAAAAAATGTGTAAACACTTGGATAAAGCAAGGGCTGTTGAATAAAGTGTGAGTGCTTAAGAGCACCTCTGCAAATCAACATTGATGGAGAAATTATTACTGATGGTGTTAAAAAAGGTTTTGAAAATTATAATCTTGTAGAGGGGCATTTCACCAAAAGTACAAACTTTGCAGTCCAATTAGTTTTTAGAATACACATTCAAAGAAATTACTTTCAAGGCCAAAGTCAACAGAATAATTACTTTCAAGGACAAAGTCGGTAGTCCATTTACTTTCAAGTACATAATTTCATAGATTTTTAGACCCTAGAAACTAATTATTTTACGTTTTGTCCTTAAAAGTAATTATTTTAGTTCTGTGTCTTAAAAACTAATTCCACTTGCTAAAGAGACCCTTGTGCCTAATTTTCACATTATTTTAATTATACGTTACGCATTACATAATTGCGCAAGCAATATTTTAATGTTTGCACAACTATGAAGCGCGCAAGCTCATTTTTGAGCATCAAAAAGACAGAGAGTACAGATTCGAGTTCATTTATCAATATTTCTACTTTCTTTCCCAAATCCTTTCCATTTTCCAATCCAAACTTATTTTTCTTCCATATACAAATCAACAATCATCTTATTAACCAAATAGTTGCTAAACTATACGTGAAATCATCTTCTTCATCGTTACAAAACAAAGGTAATAATTAATGTTTTTGAAAATTAAGATGTAATTTTGTTATTGTTGATGTTGTTGAAAATGAAGAGTTGTTGATGGTAGTAGTGTTAATTATTAGACAATGGTGTTGTTGAATTAGTTGTTAGTGTTTAACGAACTAAGAAACCCAATTTAAGTAGTAGTAAATTGAAATCCCTAAATTACACCTTAATTGTTTATTGTTTATTATGACGGTAGACATTAATAATTGGAAGACAGACGACGAAACATTGATGAAACGTTTTGATGAGGTTGAAGTGAAAATCGGAGTTGCAATTTCAAGTCATATTGACTTTGATGTCGATCATGTTTTGGAAACACGGTTCGAACAAGTACCGCGTAAATTCCATTCATGATCATCAACCTTACACGTTCGTTTACGTGAAGTAGTTTCTACGGAAATGCCCGGTCATCGACATACTGTTGACTGAAATTTGTTGACGCCTATACATCTTGTTGGTCCATCCGTGCCAAGGGAACAACGACCATGCCTAAATTGTTATTGCAGAGATATGTGTGCAGTGGTTGTTTGCAGGAAGGAAAAGAATGTTGGACGAAGATTTTTTGGATGTAGTTCGTACAGCGAACATAAATTGAATCCTCGTGAAAATGATTTTTGCAATTATTTTAAATGAATTGATCAACCCTTGTGCGAAAGGGGACTTGAGTATGCCCATGAACTGCAAGCCAAAATAAGTCGTTTGAAAAGTGTAAATGAAGAACTAAAGATAAACAGTGGAAGACCTAGAATGTGGTAGATGTTTGGGACTTGGTTCAATTGTAATATCTGGATTTTATGTTGAACCATTGTATTTGTAATATGTTGTTGCGAAAATGTTTCTATTTGTTGTAACGCATAACGTGTGCAAGGTAGATGGTTTATTATGTTGTTGAAATGCATTTGATATTTTTGACTTTATGGATGAAATATATTGGTTACGTTATTATATTGATTTGTTTGTTTGTGTTTATGTAAAGATTGAGTTGACTACTTTTGGTTGAAGATTGCCCGCGGAAGCAAACTCTACTTAGAAAAATAGGTAATAATTCACCACATTGATGTTTATAGTTATGTCAGTGAACAAAAACAATGATTGTGGTGTTGGAACTTATTTTGCAGATAATGTCAAAGGTTCTGACTATATTTTACTTTGATGGAAAATTGTTGGTTGATGATAAAGATAAACCTAGATATGTGGGCGGAAAGCGAAAAGGATCGACAATAAAAAATCCTTGTAGTTTCGAAGAGCTTAAACAAAGGGCGTATGAAGTGACAAAAGCAAATCATGTGATACATGATTTAAAATTAGCGGTCAAATGGGTTCAGGATGATGGTGCATCCGCTATTGATTTGGAAGATGACGCTGATTTGAACTCCACCTTTTCAGTTGGGATGAGAGTTATAGAAATCTACGTTGTGAGAGTGGAACATGAAAATATGGTTGAAATGCAAGCGCCAGTAATTTCTGGGGATGAGTATATGCATACCACATAGTTACAAGAAATACAATGATCGGCACATCCGTTGTATCTTTCAAGCCATCAAGGTGGAGAGTTTACAAACCTACTTCACAGGTATAGCGGAATGGTTGGAGTCTCTTCTAGTCAGGAGCAAAATATGATGCAGACGCTATAAACCCAAATCAGTCGCAAGCGTTTGAAAAGTGAGCACTATTAGACGTTGGCACTTGTATTTTAACTTATGTTAATACAAAATATACGACCTTTGTTTTTTGTATTTCTAGTGTCGAAGATGCATTTACTGGTTGTGACGACGATGGTGTCGATTATCATGTTAATACTCCACAAATGTAACATCATGCCTTTTTGTATGCTTTAAATCGACGATAAACCACACACGTCAGACTCAAACCATACAGAAGGGCGGATTGTTATTGGGGTAAATAAAAGAACAGAGAAAGAAATAAAACAAAGTAGAATATCACAGCGGAATGATAAAATATAATAATCAAATAACAGTTCATAAAGCTGTTTTACAAAAACATTTGATTATACTTATACAACACAGAATCAGAGTACACATACCAGAGAATAATAAATAACAATGCGGCGGAACAGTATAAATGTAGTGGAGTGATATAATAAATAATAATAATACAATCTTCGTCTTCGTCCTCCAGAAATAAGGTCTTCAAATCCTGAAATGCTCAGGCTGACCCGAGCAAATTGAAAAGACAAAACACTCGAGTCAGAACTAAAAGATCTTATGTAAGTTAAATCAATGGTAAAATATGAGTGGAAGGCGTCAGAGATATTTAAATAATTTGACATCTCCTATCCAGTGTCTAATGTGAGTGCAGTAACTTAAGAGATGCTCGGGATTCACACTTCCTAATGATCTGTTAAACTAAATACTATGTAGTAATATTTCACAATTATAATAATGTCAAAATAAACTTACTTTTAAATAGCGTTAAGACTTTACATTTTCCACCTTAACACGTAATAGTCCCAATAGTCCATCCAGCATCATGGTTCCTCCTTATCAGGAAGCCACCAAAGGATACCATACGGGCTACGGGAGAAAACACAACTCGTACAAGGTGCGCTAGGATAGGCAACACGACACAACTAGGCAACACCAGGGTAGATATACCAATTACGCTTCCGAACCAGTGGTAACGCGTAGCAGCTACTACCGTCCACCTCGAGCCACGCCCCCAAAATCAAAAGGGCCACAATCAATCACAAAGTAATAGAATGGTATCGAAGGAGCGTGTCCGATAAAAGTTGCTACCTTCTTAGCTCGTCAATCGCTCTTGTTTTAACCACCTTATGTCAACTCACGGGAGTCGAGTCCACGTATATACCTTAAAGGAAACGCCGCCGCCATTCTACTTCATTCTGGAATCTCCACCGTGTACACGGTTGTTAAAGTGGTTTTCAGAGTTGGCAGAGAGTATGACAACTTCCGATCCCGGTCTCTCTAATAACCAAACGTTATTATAACACCGCGGTCATTTCAAAATAATTATGCTTCAAAACTAGAATATATTATCCATTTCGATACCATATAATTACGATATCATTTCCGTTTTAAAAACCAAATCAATATGATATCATTTTTATAAAAAAATCAAATTAATATAATATCATTTTTATTTCCAATATATCCCTTTTTTCCAAAATCTTAACACTTTCAAAGTTATACACTTCGAAACCAAACACTTGAAATTATAACACTTTCAAATCATAATACTTTGAAACTCGTAACTTTGAAACATAACTTCCATCACTTAAACGGCTCAAATATTAAATTACTTTATATAATAAATAGCTTCTTCAATTTCGCAAATCAATTCCAAAACAACTCGAATTCAAAAAATTTATATTTAATCAAATCTCAAATCATAAATTCCAATATGATTCAGTTTCCAAATAGACTATTCCAAATTAATCGATTTCAAAACAGATTTGACCCCCAAAATAGAAAATTTCAAATTCACTATATTTCAAACTTTAAGTATTCAATCATTTCAAAGCTAAGTTTGATAATTCCACATATATATCAAATTCAATTTTCCATTATTTAGTGTCGAAATATTTACTTAATAAATCCATTATCATTTAAATAAAACCCAAATTACAAATAGCTAAATGTTTCCTTCAATTTATTTATATTTGAAATATTTATTTAATTCACCCTAAACAAGATCAAGCTATAAATCATATCCTTTACAAATCTCAAATTCCATAATTCCCAAATCGGTTTCGTTTAATAAATTTTTACATTTAATACAATTTCAATCTATCTTCTCTGCCTAAATTTTATTAAAAATCATTATAAACTCTATATAAAATTTGATTTATATAAATACTTAACCATATTACATTTTTAATAAAATCAATCTTTATTTTAAACTCGTTTTATACCAAACAAATTTATATCTAGCAAAAATCCAGTATTTTAACTATATATATATATATAAAGTAACATTTATATAATATCTGAAATCGATATTTCTATAAAACCATATATTTCTTGACATAACCATAGAAATCATTTCAAAATAGTTTTATATATAGACCGCGGTGTCTGTATATAATTTTCTACCCTATGGTCAAGTGATACGGATATTTATCATTTCAATCCGTAATTTAAAATATAAATACGGTTATATATCATTTCAAACCGCAATCCCGAATGAAATAAAATCTGTAACAACTTGCAGTTTATAACAATATAAAATACAACATCCATTCATCCAATATCAATCATCAAACATTTATCACAATCATCATCTAATCCAGTCAATAGCATCAATATAGAACAGATAATAAATAACTGGTATTTACAGGCATTTTATATTCAATAATAAATTAAATAACTATTTTATGCGAATAAAATTAAATAAACTGAGATGATGATTCGAAATATGTCAAACAGTCATGGTAAATTTCTAATCACAATATTATAAATCACTTTAACAAACATAAGAAATTTTAGAAGTTGTGAGTGCGTTAAAACACTCACCTTTTGAATTTAAATCCAATTTAAACCCAAAATTAAAACAGTCTCTGAATCCATCCAAACCCACGCCAAAAAGTTTGGAATTCCAATACGAGCCTAGCGGAGAAAACCGCGCACGAATTGGGCCTCGTACGTGAAAGTTATACGCATTAAAATACATACGATTTAAATTTTTAAGTAATAAAATATAAAATAAAAACACACGTCGCCTTTTCTTCTCTCTCCAGAAAGATCGAACGTGTTTCCAGGTTTTGTGTCGAAACCCTAGCCTGCCACGCGACAATATACGCCACCATCTCGTCGATTGCCACCCACCGCTCCCTCGCCTGGCTGGGCCGCTACCCCTGCTCCAACGCGCGGCCGCGTGGCACCCCTAGCGTCACCAATCGACAGCGAATAAGCCAGCCGCCGCCTCCTAAATAAAACCCTAATCGAATTTTTAAGGCCAATTTGACCATCGAGTCGACACAAAACCCATACAGATGCACTCTACTCACTGCTCTCTACAAAGTTGTATCAACGAATCGTCGATATGTTGCAGTTGATCAACGCGTGATGAACAGCCGCGGTTTGCTCTATAATTTCTCGACTGATAGAGGTTCAAATTGAAAAATGAATTTCAAATCTAAGATACGCTCATCGAGAGCTTCAGATCGATATAAAATTTGATATTGTTTGTGGAGTTTGAATTTTGATTTTGAAATTGCAATTGGGAATTTTGGGTTTGTCTGCCATTAAGAAAGAGGAGCAATAGAAATTTCTGTACGTACAGAAATGAGAAATAGAAAGGCTGCTAGGTTTTATAACGACATATTTATAGGCAGAACACAATAGAAACAAATGGAATTGATTGGTTTGGAAAAATTGAACGATAACGACCCAAAAAGCCCGTTTCGACTCCGGAACGAAAATGGGTCAACCCATATATCAAAATAGATGTTTTTGAATATTCTAAAATCGATGGAACAAGTTTGAAGTCCAAAATCTATCATATGAAGAAGTCATGCTAAAATCAAGTTATTTCAAATTGATTTCAATTGATTTTTAATTAAATTGATTTCTAGGCGTTTCGAGTCCATACGATCAAACGACAAGTCCGATCGATACGAAACTTGAAATCCTAAAATAGTTCACCGTTACGGAGCCGATGAAACTGGTTTCATCGAAATCTGATTCAGTGGCCAAAATGGCTATTTTCTAGTTAGTTAAATAAATTAATAATTGATTAATTAAATCAAGTTTTCAATTCTGACTCTATAATTAGCACATTTCATCATTTTTTAAATTTCTTAATCATTTACACTAATTTAAACAAATTTAGATGTCAATTTAGAGTTGATTAATTTATCAATTTCAGTGTTATCCTTAATTTCATTAAATTTCATTTAACTGCAATTAATCCAATTATTAAGTTTAAATTCCAATTAATTAATAAATCTTGATACCCATTCTTTTTATTCAATCAATCATTATCCTATTTATACTTTATTATCAACCAACAATTATTACAACTAATTATCTAATATTGATTTTTTCAAATTACATCTTACTACGTTTCGTCAATTAATATAACTTTGAATTTTATTCCCCGATTACTATTTACAATCAATTATGACCTTGCAATTGTTTCAATTAATTGGGTTTGCACTAAATTAGTTATTTATTAACTTGCATTAACATTATTACCTTTATTTTAGTGATTTCATTATTAAATTACATATTTTTATTTTCTTTCCGAATTAAATTACTAAAACTTATTAAATTAACAAAATTTAATTATCGTAAATTACGGGTCGTTACACTCTCCTCCACTCAAAACTTTTCGTCCCCGAAAAGGAAGGGAAAAGAAGAATTAAGAAATCAATATATCTTGCTTAAAATATTAAATTTATAAACAAATAAATTTACAAAATTAATTACTTTAAATAAAATATACCAATATAACCATTAAATCTTTTTATGTTTAAATTAATAAAGTTTGGAAAATATTTTCAAAAAATTTCTAAGTCCAAAATTTACGGAAAATTTCGGCAGAGTCTCCTTTGTATGGAGAGGCTCGGGAGAAAATATAATATCAAATATAACAATATACAACATATATTTTCAAAAATAATATATATCCCAACACAGGAAAAACAATATAACCGTAATCCGAAAACGTACCTATTTGTCGGGCAATTTACGCTTATTTTATGAAACCAAAAGCAGTAGCAATTGCTTTCATAACATGTATTTCACTTATATAATCCAATGAAGTTAATAATTATATAAAATGGAATATTTAAAGTTGTTTCAACCACCAACAAACAAATCAATATAACAACAATCAATTGCAACCAATAGCATACACATCAAATCTAAATCAACCATCCAAGCAAGGCAAACAATTGGTTTGTCTGGGTTAAGACACTTTAAATCAAATAGAATGACAAATAACTATGAAGTATTCCACTTACTCAACAGTCTTAGATAAACTCAATAGATTATTCATACATCCATCAAATTTAAAGAATCCTTGCCCAAACAACCATAAACCAAACAAACAACAATTCCAAACAATAGATCAAGTTAATTTTTCAATTTCATTTTATAACCTTCGTTGTTTGATCTCCTTTTCATTCATATAGTGGTTTATCTTCTTATTTTACATTATTTCTTGCAAATTTTCATTTCCATCCATTGATTCAGTGTTTATTTCATTTATTTTCATTTATTACTTACAAATATTCGTTTTCATTTATTTATAGTATTCATGTTTAATTCAATTTCTTTGCATATTAATTCATTTACTTAAGTTTATAATCTTATACTTACAATACTTACTTCCTATTACCTTTATTACAGTAACATTTCAATTATAACTTAAGTTCACAACAATTACAACATCAAATTCTTATTTATAAAAGAATTTCATTACATACTTTCATTACCTCAAGTTTATTACTTGTATAATATCCATTACATTTTCTTATTAAACATTAGAACTTTTAATATTTGGTAAGTTACATATATGCTTTTAAGGATGTAATTGAAAGTTACACAAGTTTATTTTTTCTTCTTCTTTTAATTAACTGAATGTTCAATAATAATGTCCTTTGTTTCATAGGTTATAAATGTCAACTTTCTTTTAATTTCCTTTATAACTTAGCATTAAATCCCTTATTTCATTTAGAGGCTTCAATTATTAGTTAAATTCCATTTCACTACACTAATTGAAACTATTAATTAACAGAAACTTAAGAACTAAATATCGGGTTTAATTTCAAATCGTTTTAAAATAATAGATAAATGTATATACTTACAACTTATATATCCAATTAGATTTTAAAAAAATTGAAATTTATATTTGTTTATCAAAATAAATCTGTAGTAAAATTACTACAGTGGTCTTCCCACTTTGAAACTTGAAGATGAATGTCGATGATGCGTGCACCCATCACCGAAATTATTTTCCAACGACAGAGAGGGGAGTATAGAACTATTTCTTTCCAAAATTTCTTTAAACAATTCTTTCAAATTATACTGAAATATTTATATCAGAAAATACTTACAAACGATATTATTATATTCCAAAATCCTTTGAAAGCAATTTTCAAAATCCCGGAACTTAGGTTCTAAAATTTCCAACTTTCATTTATTTTCTTCAAATTTTTGTTTCAAATCAATATTTATAAATTTGACTACTTAACAATCAATATATTACTACAAAATATAACATTTATAAAAATTTATTTTATGTATAAAAAATATAATAGGCAAAATTATTTCATTCACCTATATTCAAAACAAATATTGTGTCGGTCTGTCCTATTAAGTATTTAGAAATCCCTATTGATGTCATAGCATTCTATGCACTAACCAGAATTTATAAATACAAAACGGAACAAATAATCACAATATCAAAACCTTTTATAACACTAACAAATACGCTCTCTCATATATATACTCTCAGCGACTCATCATAAGGTATCACTACCCTACTAATAAAGAGTCAGACCCCACAGCTAAGGTTTATCGCTAAACCAAAGCTCTGATGCCAGATGTAACATCCCGCCTTTTTGTATGCTTTAAATCGACGATAAACCACACATGTCAGACTCAAACCATACAGAATGACGGATTGTTATTGGGGTAAATAAGAAAACAGAGAAAGAAATAAAACAAAACAGAATCTCACAGCGGAATGACAAAATATAATAATCAAATAACAGTTCATGACGTTGTTTTACAAAAACATTTGATTATACTTATACAACACAGAATCAGAGTACACATAACAGAGAATAATAAATAACAATGCGGCGGAATAGTATAAATGTAGTGGAGTGATATAATAAATAATAGTAATACAATCTTCGTCTTCGTCCTCCAGAAATAAGGTCTTCAAATCCTGAAATGCTCAGGCTGACCCGAGCGAATTGAAAAGACATAACACTCGAGTCAGAACTAAAAGATCTTATGTAAGTTAAATAACCGGTAAAATATAAGTGGAACGGTGTCAGAGATGTTTACGGGATTTGACATCTCATATCCAGTGCCTAACGTGAGTGCAGTATAACTTAAGAGATGCTCGGGATTCACATCTCCTACGGATCCGTTAAACTATTTACCATGTAGTAATATTTCACTATTATAATAATGTCTATAGTAAAATAAACTTACTTTTAAATAGCGTTGAGGCTTTTTATTTTCCACCTTAACACGTAATAGTCTCAGTAGTCCATCCAGTATCATGGTTCCTCCTGATCGGAAAGCCACCAAAGATACCACACGGGCTACGGGAGAAAACCAAACTCGTACAAGGCGCGCTAGGGTAGGTGACACGGCACAACTAGGCAATGCCAGGGTAGATATACCAATTACGCTTCCGGACCGATGGTAACGCGTAGCAGCTACTATCGCCCACCTCGAGGCACACCCCCAAAATCAAAAGGGCCCCAATCAATCACAAAGTAATAGAATGCACTACACCAGAATCCTCATTTCGCAACGGCTTTAAGCCGTTGCAAAATAATTTCGCAACGGTTTTGAGCCGTTGCGAAATGGGCAGTGGTAAAAATTTCGCAACGGCTCAAATCCGTTGCGAAATATACAATTTGCAACGGCTAAGGACAGTTGCAAAATATACTTTAGCAACGGCTTGTAGCCGTTCTGGATTTTATTTTGCAACGGCTTAAAGCCGTTGCTAAATGTAGTTGTATAACTGATGTTTTAAATACTAGCAACGACTTTAATCCATTGCTAATTAATATTTTATTTTTTAAAAAACATATTCGAAATTTTTCTCTACACCAGCGACAGTCATTTCATTATCATAATTAATACAACAAATTGCAAATTTAACAGTATCACAGAAGAAAGATTATTAAACCAAATATTTTTCATAGATTAAGCACAAAAACCAAACATAACAAACGTTTGAATTATAATGTTCAACATCAACACATACCACAATATAGTTCAACAAGTATACATAACATACATAGTACAACAACGACATGATTACATAATACTACAACATACGGTACATAACGTCTTCCTCCAATCGTCTAACGCTTATTGGAGACTGGAATATTGACATAAAATACTTATTTAGAATGTCCCGCAAATACTGGTATATCTAGAAGCAGTATATCCTGCAAACACAAAATCAAATAATGTATTAGAATATCAACTAGCATATAGAAATTTGGATATCAACTAGCTGATGCAGAATTTGTTGAGTATGTTGCGACGGCCAGTCTCCTTGAACCTCAAGGAACTGGGTATTATTACATGTGGAGAGGAGGATTAGATATATCGGTGCATAGCAAAATAGACAGACTCTTTATCAATAAAGAATGTTTTCATAAATTCCCACAACATTTAGTCCATTTTTCTAATCACTCTACAAGTGATCATACATCTATAATTTTTACATTTGTTCATCAAGGACAAAGCATGAGGAATAACTCTTTAGGCAACATAGTTCATGGCAATACAAATATGGGTATAACGAACTGGTAGTAACATAATGGAACAGTGCCTACATTAGTAATCCCTTACATCAGTTTCTAACAAAGTTGAAAAGAATAAAATTTTGCCTTAAAAAGTGGACAGAGAAAACCAGTCTACTTAAAGTAGTATAGATGCATTACAAAAGGAATTAGATGGAGCATTCATGCAACTGGTTAATCATCCAAATGATGAGCATATTATTTTATTGTATAGACAAGGTGGATCAACTTTCTGATCTTTTACATAGTCAGGCTACAAAAAACATTCAACGAACAAAAAACATTCTACAACCGTTAAACGGCATACACAACCTGATCATCAATAAAACAATTATCATTTCCATCACAACTGCTTCCATTTGCCACATGCAATCATTTCCCACCACTTCTTGCATTTGAAATTTTTATGTAATTTGTTTATTGTTGTTATTGTGTTGAAAATTTTATGTATTTTGGTATGTATGGTAGAATTTTGGATGCAAAAACTGTATTTAATTGAAACTAATGAAAATTTTATGTAATTTGTTTATTGTTGTTATTGTGTTGAAAATTTTATGTATTTTGGTATGTATGGTAGAATTTTGGGTGCGAAAACTGAACCATGACTCTGTTTTATGTAAGTTTTGTCTGTGTATATCTGCCTTACTGCACACTCACTAAACAACTCTCTGCACATCATAACACTACAGCACACCATATCCTCTGCTCCACCCTACACAAAACCCACTTGAACTACAAGCCATCACCCTCTTTCTTTACTGCCTACATTCCATTGTCTTACCTCCTTGCCTCTCCTTCTTACCATACTTTTCCTACTGTCATAGTGAATACATTGCTTCACAGTGCACATTTGACCACAATATATTGCCTTAAATATTCATTGCTTGCTTCACAATACATGCCTCAACCTTTACAACTACTTCACTTCAAGCAACAGCAGCAAATACTTCAGTTAAACCACCATCAAACTTTAATGATTGCTCATGTCAAATATACATGCAATAACATACAGGACAAACAAAAGAACAGGTAAAACTATCTCTGGATTTATTAAACACGTTTAACTAGTAACCCACTGTTTAACCACGTAATCTTGAAACAAATTGCATAAAATTTTCATTAGTTTCAATCAAATACATAATAATAATACTAATAATATGTTTGACAAATGATTATTTACATTTTAAAAAATAAAAATTTAGAAGTATGTAAAAAAGTATTTATAATTCATGATTAACTAATGGAAATTAATTTATATTTTGTGTGTGCGTAGCGCACGCCCATCAGAACACTTGGTTATGCGTGCGAGTGAAGAAAAACAAGCAGGGAGAACCCAAAACATCCTAGATAATGATATATATCTGCCTTCATAAATATAGCACCCGGTACATATTAACAGATGTGAAGTGCAATGAATTTCAACTGGGACAAAACGAAATCTAAAATATATATAATATTGTGAACTGGGATAATGACCGTTGTTCGTTGGGACGAAGCGGGGCAAAAGGACTGCATGTGCCTGTCCTATTTTGAACATAATTTGTGAACGTAACATACCCCCTACATTCAAAAAATATATAATTCAAATAAATTTTGTATGTTTAAAATATATCCATCTACACACACATCTGCATCACCAACGACAGTACATACCCTACCATTTTAACACTTCATTTACAACCTGTCTTGTTTCCACTTCTGCCAACTTCAAAAACAATTATAAGTGCAGACCGAAGCCATCCATTGCATATAGCCTTGCCTGAAACTTGTCTGACCATATCTCTGCCACTTCAAATCCACCATCTCAAACAGCATCTTCATCTCCTACACAAAACTACAGCAACCACAAACCCGTCAGCAACAACTACATTTCAGTACCAAACCATTTCAACAACACTCAGCCTTGCTTCGACCATTGCACAACCACTTGTTCACCTCAGTTCATCACCACCTAACAACAAGGAAACTGCCATACTACAAACACTGCTCCGTCCCCATATTTCTACTTGTCTTCATCCAGTACTGTCTCACCATCAACCACCCCCTAGCTGTCAAACCACCAAAATCCCTTCATATATCATAGCCCACTTTCCTCCCCCGCCCTTGCTTCATATCAAAACTTCCCCTGCGTGTCACATTTCTGCTCACTGTCAGTCACTTCTTATTACTGTTGCATCGTGCATAGGAAACAAACTCCTCCACTGCCATAAGCTTCGCATTGCCAAAACATCACTACATTGACATACCTTCCTCTTCACTACAAAATATCACTTCAGACCATATAACATCCAAACTGTCAACATTCAACTGCATTCCTCACTGCTGAGACCAATTACCACCAACTGCACTGATATCCCCTTCCCCTTCCTCTTGCAAGCCTCTGAATACAGATCGCCTACAACTGCGACCCCTGTACCCTGTACCAAACTGCACTTCAGTTCAAACTCCATCCCCTGTACCCCCTCCCTGATTGTCTGCCAAAGAGTCGCCACACCCCTTCGCGAACTCCAACCTTCACCTCACCTGAGCATCCACCGCCCAGCAACATCGAAACCACGAATCACCTACAACCTCCACGAACTCCAATTCTAGCAACATTGCGGACAAACCAAGTACCAACATCACCTTAAAACCCAATCGAATTGCCGACCAAAGTCGATTCGAGAATTGCTTACTGGGTTGAGAAATTCTGATTTGAGGAATTCGATTGTGAATTTGATTTCTTTTTTTTTCTTTCTTTTTTTTTCTTTTCCGAACTCTGAATTTCGAATTCGATTGGGCTATGAGAGCTGAATTTTGAGTAGTGATTTGTGCGTTTTTTTTTTTTGGAACAAGTTTGTGGGTCGGGCTACTTCTTCAAACCACCCTCTACTACTTACTGCCCAAACAATGAATAGTGAGTGAGATTAAATTCACTGCCCATGTACAAAACAATTAAATCAACATGAATAGGCAGAACTCATTTGAAGATAGTAGTGAACAAAAAAGTAGTGAACAAACATAGTAGTGCTGTAGTTAGTGGTAGGTGTGCAAGTTGGTTTGTGGTGATTAGGTGATGCAGTGGAAGTACAGTGACTAGGTGTACAACCTATTTTCAGTAGTAATGTGAACAAAAAAATGTTACCTCACAGATCAAGCTTTTCTAAATCAGAAAGGTACACAGAGAAAGCATCTTCAACCTGAAACAAATGTTAAAAACCTGAAACAAAGAACAGATCAGAGAATTATCCGATTTTGTAGAATTTTCAGTTTTGATATTAAGATTGGAGGATTCTGATATTAAGAACAGATCAGAGAACATATATAGGATTCCATTCAGATTGAATTTATTGGATAATAATAATGTATACCTGCTCCTGCGTCTAAAGATATCGAATTGAACTCTTTGGATGACACATAACCACCGATTCCAACATCATCAAAGGTCATAGCAAGAGGATGATTTTGTTTGGCTGTGGGCTCATCTGGTAATAGTATATTGTCCACAATCAACTTCTCATGTGTAGGAGGTATAGGTTTTTCATGTATTATGGATGCCGTCGAATCTCTGCATACAAAACCTGTTGCAATGACTTCTAGATCAAAGTTCAACACTTCACATTTTTGATTTTCCTGAACATGCGAAATAAGCGGGTTAGCAGCATCGTCATTGTTCGACGTTCTTCCAACACTTTCATGATGTGTCCCACCACTTCCTCGTTCGTTGGAAGCAATGTCTGGAATCTGTTTCACATATCCTTTTAATATGTCGACTAATGTGTTCAATGTCCCCTTCACAATCTCCAAAGAACCCTCCACCTTCTCCATCCTTGTTTCCAATCTATTTGAGTCTTGTTTACTCCTTCTGAGTTGTTTACGTGGAATAGTAGATGCTTTAACTTGTGTCTTTGGTATTATAGTTCCAACACTTTGAGTCCGACCCCTTTTATCTTTGCCGAACGTTTGTGACAAGATGTCTTCATCCAATGGCATATCTTGTTCCTCATCGTCATTGATTGTTTCCCTTGCTTTTGCAATTTTACCCTAAAATATGATAATACTTGAGATATTTAATTTCGTGTGTATAAGTTATAGGCCGATAAACCATGTAAACATATATGTCATAACAGTAAATGATTTTTAATTTATCATCTAAAACAATATATTGTTTAACTTACAAAATACGAAGAATTTGAATCCGATATGGTGCCATCCTTTTTTGTATGAGTTTTCTCCCACACTTCCCGGCGTATGATTTCTTTTCCTGGATTTTCAATTGCCTGCAACCGAAACATCGATTATCAAACCAACTGATTCTTATTCGAAGAGTTTATTTCCTACCGATACAATCTCATTCAACAAAATGGTAAATTGCAACGAAATAACAAAAAATTAAAACTGTACCATTTTATGTTCTACTACGGCATGACTTGTACGACCACTATGATGAGTATAACTGTATTGTGAACTATTTTTTTGCCTAGCTCTCTTCTTTCGCGTGCGCCGGGTTTTGCTTCATTTTTCAAGAATCCGTCCCAATCTTCTACGCTAACTTTTGGCGGGCAGTTTTTCCTTCTAGCTTCATCATTATCAAATTTGTCGTAGTACCCTGTCCTCAGTTCACTTTTGTATCTTCTAAATGATTCACACATTTGTTTAAAATACAGCTCTTTCGTATCCGACTCTAGCTCATAAAATGTCTGTATATATTGAAGATAAAAAATACGTTAAAAAGGAAATACAAGAAAATACACAGATCATTAGTGCATGTCACTTGTAAGTTATGTAATTTGTCTATTAACCATGTCGCCGCTCTAGTATACTGTCAATCAATCTATTAACTAATCAACTTCCTACTATCTTCGTATAGAACAAAAAAATGAGTTGTGCCATTTGTGCTTTTCAACAGGTTAACAGTGAAAAAAAAATGACTTACCCGCAATTCAGCCCAAACGTCATCTTTACATTTGTTTGGTACTTTATCCCAACTTTCATATGATATCGGCACATGCATTCGTACCAATTTACCAAGTCCACTGCCTATTTTCCCAGCATTATCAGAAACTGGAACACCATATGCATTTGTCTCAACTTTCTCGGGTTGTGAAGATGACGAATTCGCGACTGAATGGATCGACGTTTCTGCGGCTTCTGACATTGTTGCTGCAAGTATTCAGAAATAAAAATATATGAGTTCCCAGCATAATTGTACACAACACATAATTGTACAGCATAATTGTACTTGCAAAATAGTTGTATGAGTGAAACCTGCAGAAAAAGCCCAATTTTTTTACAGGTTGTCTACTAAAAGCAAGCAAGGATATTTGATTGTTATCGATTAAAAATTTATACGGTTATGAATAAAGAATATAAGTGTAACTGAAGCAACAAAAGCAACTATTGATCAACAACAAACGTAGTTTAGGCATGTAATAAATATGACACATGATCATTATTACCTGAAAATGAAGAAAAACCAGGTATGTCGCTCCAAATTCCATATGGTAAAAGACATATTGAAAATTGATCAATCAGATTTCATGAATTTAGAATAATAATTAAATAGTGATACATGAAAAATTCTAAATTTATAATCAAAAAATTCTAAATTCATCCACATTTGAAATTCAACTCAATTAAATTAAGAAATACATCTTATATTAACATATGCATTTGGTAAGATCTTCTAATTTTTTGTTATCTTCAAAGGCTGATTGATAGACGGTAGGAAACTCAAGATCACCCACGATTGTAGTCAACCGCTTAGGTGTGTGTAAAACCACAAACCATCCGCTATTTTTTAAATCTTTTGAGTAGAACACTTGACTTGCTTCTGACGCAAGAATAAATGGCTCATCGTTCATCCTATCCTTGGTCTTCTATTTCCCTAAATTAACTGTAATCAAGTTTGAAACAGGATCAATCTTGCAACCATTGACCTTGTCTTCGACTTTTACGCAATCACAATAAAAAAACCGTTTGTTTGAAGTCTATATAATCCAACTCAATTATCTCTTGAATAACTCCATAATATAGTTTTTCAGCTTCTGCATAATTTTGATCTTTCCCACTGGCTCTAAATTTTGTGATTGCTCTCATACATACACCGCTGTCTTGTGTTACCATCCGCTCTTCGTATTTTTTCGTGGAAAATGTAAACCCATTTACCTGGTACTTCATATAACTGCGCGCCTTGAACTTCGGCCCATTCACAAGGCGCCAAAGAGTTGAATCAACATCGTTTGTTTTTACCAACTAAAAAAATAAAATATGTGAAAAATTTGATTAATAAGGTGATTATACCTTTAAGTACGCGTGAAATATTAAATAAGCTTTAATATATACCTCGCCACGTAACCATAGAGTAAAACTTTGACAATCTTCCACGGATGAAACCCCATTTCGAGATTGAGATTTAGTACTTTTCACATAGATGTTATACCTCCTGCAAAAAACACATTTCAAAACATTTATATACTTACAATGGTGGAGATTCAGGAGTTATTTGTGAACTTACTTCTCCCATTCATCTAATCCATCATACTTATTGAGGACCAATCTACGAACTTGTTCAAACTGCACCGAGGTTAAGGTTATGTCTTTACCATTATCTAGAGGCATCTCACCAGCAAACTCATCATCCTCGTCTAAGAAAGCCTCACGAGTATGTTTATGTGTGTCATCGCCTCCTTTTGGCATATACTCCATGCAGTAAAGACTAGCTTCCTGTACGATATATCCTTCTGCAATACATCCTTCAATATATCTTTTGTTGCGGACGTATCCTTTATATGTTTTCATCAACCTATGAATATAAATCGATTACAAATAACTAGTACCTATTTAAATCGAATGATGATGACCAAAACTAAGATTAGTAAATTACCGTTCAAAAGGATGCATCCACCTATATCTAACAGGACCACATTTCAATGCTTCATCGTCTAAATGAACCATAAGGTGTATGCTGATGTCAAAAAATGCAGGCGGAAAATAATTTTCAAACATACAAATTGTTTCTACCAAACTAGTCTTTTCTTTTAAAAGATGTTCTCTGTTAATCACCTTTGAGCATAAAATGTTAAAAAATAGACTTATACGATGTATAACATTACGTAGATCCTTATGTTGTGGATAAGAATGCTGAAGCAATATCGAAAGTAATTGCTTCATTATGACGTGGTAATCATGAGACTTCATATTTGTTAGTTCAGGAGGATTGATGTTCACATTGTTATTGAAGTTGGAAGAGAATTTTCTAGGCACTTTAAGGCTTTTCAAAATGGTGCAAAATGGTAGCCTTTCGTCTTTGCTCAAGGTGAAAGTTGCATCTGGTATGATTACTTTGTTTCTTTCAGGATCTTCACTCACCCACAATTTTTGTTTTATACCCATGTTTTTCAAATCCTTACGTGCATTGATGCCGTCTTTTGACTTGTCTTTATGACCCATAATTGTGCTAATGAGATGCTCAGTGACATTCTTCTCTGTATGCATAACATCAATATTATGTCGGACCAAATTTGCTTTCCAATATGGCAAATCAAAGAGGATGGACTTTCTATACCATGTAGGAACATTCTCAACTTCATCTTCATCGGGTTTCTTTTTTCGTTTTCGACCGATTTCTAATTTGTCTTGACCAACTTTCATCTTGATATTAGTTACCTTCTCTTCAACTTGATAACCAGTCAATGGCCATGGAGGACGACGATATTCTTGTTTGTTATCAAAGTTTGTTTTTTCGTCTCGAAACTTATGTTTAAAAGGAAGAAATCTTCGATGTCCCATGTAACACATATTCTTACTTGCATGAAGATAGTAAGAACAAGTGTCTTCCCCACATGTAGGACATGCAAAATAGCCATGAGTTGTGCATCCCGATAAAGTCCCAAGTGCAGGATGATCGTGAATTGCCCACGACAACCTAGCTCTCAATGTAAACTCAGAATTATTAAATGAGTCAAATGCAGCGACTCCTTCCCATAACAGTTGTAACTCGTCTACTAACGGTTGCAAATAAACATCAATATCCTTTCCTCGTTGTTTTGGTCCAGAAATCAACAATGTCAACATTGAAAACTCTCTTTTCATGCACATGGATGGAGGAAGATTATACGGTACTATAACTACTGGCCAACAACTATAACGGTTACTTAGAGATGCATGTGGATTGAAACCATCCGTTGCTAATCCAAGCGTGACATTTCATGATCAACAGCAAATGTTTTGTCAAAAGAATCTGCAGCTCGCCATTGAGAAGTATCACATGGGTGACGCATTACGTCTGAATTAGACTTGGCACGACCATGCCAAGTCATAGCATCTGCTATCCATGGTATAGTATACAACCTCCTCAGCCTAGGAATTAGAGGGAAATGTCTCAACGTCTTCTGAGGTACTTTGGCAGCTCTTTTCTCTTTGTTGAATGTTGTTTTATATCTTGATTGTTTGCAAACTGAACAAAAAACTCTATTTGCATCATCCTTCCAATACAAAATGCAGTCATTAATGCACGCATCATAAGTTTTGTAATCCATACCAACTTGCTTAATCATCTTCTTCATGTCGTGATACTTTGTTGGTAGTGTGTTACCTTCAGGAAGTAATTCCTTTATGAATTCTAGGAGTGCAGTCACACCATTGTCGGAAAAGGCATACTGGGTTTTCAAGTTATTCAGCTTGACGACGAAATACTATTTTGTTATCCCTTTTAGACATGAAGGATACAATGGCTCTTTTGCATTATCAAAAAGTGATTTATACTTCTTGCTTTGACTGGCCTGCCAATCAACATCAACCGTAGGCGAATCCCCAATATTATCCGGCAACAAACTTGTAGGTTGCAATTGATGAAATCTATCAGCATCATTGACCAGATCTTCCATCCTAGGATGTTCAGAGTCATCGGTACTTATGGCTTGACTAACAGGTTGTTTTTGGTTCATTGCTGACTCTTTCCCATGAAAATGCCAAACAGTATATGATTGCACAATTCCCCATCTAAGCAGATGAAAATGAATTTCATCTAATTTAATTTTCATTTTCATATTTTTTTCACTGTGTGCAAGGACAAGAATAGATTTTCTTATTGCCACCATTTTCTACAACAAAATCAATAAACTTCTGCACTCCTTCCATATATCGTGGGGTTCTTTGATCGGCTTCTTTCATCCACTCTTTATCTATACTTGAAGACATATTTATTTGCCAACAAAAATATATGCAACATTTTAGTAAAAAAACCTTAAACCTGACATAAAACACATTTAAAGAAAAAAATTAATTACTCCGTGTGCTTGCGGTAATTTTTAATTCATCCAACTTATAACCGGGGTTTACTGAAATCTGATTATTCTGTGCGCTTGCAGATATGTTCTGTTATACAACCTAATGTTAAAGTATTCTGATTTGATTATTATTTCTATGACTTCCGCTGATACATTGTTCAAGAGTAAATCCCTACAGCCAAGTTAGATGGAGGCATATGTTGGTGTTATGCTGAGAGAAGTGTAGCGCGCAACTTTCAGTGCTTTATTTTTGTTGTTATAGGACTCTGCATATCATGTTGGTGTAATAATTTGTAAAACTTGTTTAATGTTAGGCGCTTAACCCATGAATACCTACGTTTTTTGTTTTAAAATGCTTTTCATTAAGAGATTACGAATTTATTATACATTTCTCCTATAATGCAACATGTTCAAATATTGTAGGTGAAATACTTAGGTGCCACAAATGAAAACGCACCCTCTTCTTTCCAACGTCTTTCCACTATATTTTCGCACCATATTTCAATTTGTCAAGAGCACCCTAAAATATATGAATCAGTTACATGGACTACAACAGAGATTGCTTTTTATGACCCGCTCTTATGGACTAGAGAGACAATTAAAGGTCAAAATAGCAGATAAGTCATGTGCTATCATGAAAAGCAAAAGCAGCTTATCAATGCCTTGATCAGATCCGTCGCAAATCCATCACTGATATAGGTGCAAAAGCAGCTTTTCAATAACAAATCATGCCTCTTCACAAACTTTTACATGTAAATTTCTAAGAGCATAAACAGAAGATAAGCTAATCTTATGTTTAATCTACAGGGTAACATCATCCGAAGTAATGCACTTTCTATAGACAAATATCCCTTTCTTACACCATCTTACTTATAAATTACTTACCGGACACAATTGTATAATAATGTTTATAAACGTAAACTGCGCTGAATTTTTTTATATCCAAAAGGGCTGTATCTCTATCTGCTACATCCATACTATATTTATGTGTTATATTTATGTATATCCAAAAGTAGAACTATATGTATAAACATATGACATAAATATAGCACATGTAAATATTTACACATAAATAGCGATAGGATAAACTTAAATTGTGATATACTTACTGGACGCAATTGTGCTATATCCATGTTGATCTTGTACAATTGTTCCATAAACTTAATGGACCAAAATATGACTAATTAGAAGAAACATGAAAGTCAGATAATTGGGTTTTGTACATAAATAATGGGCTGAACAACCAAAGCACGAAACTGGAGGGTAATTAAGAAAATTTTATTAAAGTAATTAATAGATGTACAATGAACTTGGGGAGCTGATACGAGAGAGCCAGGACATATTTTAGATTATATAAAAGTTGGACAGTAAAATTAAGCATAAAAAGGAAGGATAATTAAGAAAAAAAATGTTGAGTTATTTAATAAACATGGAAAGAGTTAGGTCAGTGAATGTTGATAGGTGATGTAGCTAAGTGGTAAACCGAAAATATCAATGAAAAACGGAAAAAAGAAGAAAATTGATTTCAAACTCGTCTTTGATAGTATATTATACGTACTAGTTCTGTCATAACCATGAATCCAGAAACATCTACCGTTAAATTTCAGAAGAACAATGGATCTATGATCCCCTTCTTTGTTTATAGAAATAAAAAACGTTTGCCATAATAGTTAAATTCATGGCACAATATATTATATATCTCTTTCATGCAAGTTTTGACATGAATTAAATGGAAATTCAAGTATTATTTTATTGCAGTAACCATCTTAAATATCACACACGAACAGAAAGAAAAAGAAAAATCTAATGAACTAAATAGGTAACAAGAAGAGCAATAAACTTGAGGAGATAAGCAATAATAAACACGAGTAAATCAATTATTTAAGAAAGGGATATTTGATTAAGTATGACATTCTTTGAATTTCAATTATGACTGACTTTGAATAAAGAAATAATATAGGTTGTTGTTTAGTCTTGAAATCATACTAAAAATGACTATAACTTTCTACATTCATAAAATATAAAATTAAGAAATAAACATATAACTAATCAGACCCGCGACCAATTCTCCAAACTAATCACCACTCTAGCACAACACTTATTCCCAAACTAATCACCACTCACCAACCACCGTGACTCCAATCAGACCCACGACCAATTCTCCAGCCATCACAGCAACCTGCCCGTGTAATCGAACCGATTCCAATAACCAAAAGAAAAAAAAAGGGGGGAAAGATTTCAATCTGCGAATTTCAGCTTGATTTGGGTGCGAAAACAACCTTGATGTCAAAATAGATAAGCTCGATTTACATTTATTGATTTTATTAAAAAAACAACGAAAACAAAGTTACCTAATAACTTTCAAACCCCTAAACAGAATGACCTGAGCACGAAGGCGAACCTACAGGAGAGCGAAGAGCTTCCAAGTCGATTGAGAAGATGTGAGCACGAGGCGATCTGGATCTGGATCTATCTTCTTCTTCTTTGATCGAAGTGGATAATGATAGAATAGGGCGTAGCTAGTTGGGAATGGAGGTATGGAAGGCTGTACTAAAATGTAGTACGCGTAAGAGCCGTTCCAAAATTTAGAACGGCTATGAGCCGTATTATAAGGTTATGCAACGGACTTTAACCGTTGCTTCATAGCAACGGCTAAGAGCCGTTGCAAATTTTCCGCCTTCGGGGGTTGCAAAACGGCTGGTATGGTGTAGTGATGGTATTGAAGAAGTGTGTCCGATAAAAGGTGCTACCTTCTTAGCCCGTCATCGCTCCTGTTTTAGCCACCTTATGTCAACTCATGGGAGTCGGATCCACGTATATACCTAAAAGGAAACGCCGTCACCATCCTACTTCATTCTGAAATCTCCACTACGTACACGGTTGTTAAAGTGATTTTCGGAGTTGGCAGAGAGTATGACAACTTCCGATCCCGGTCTCTTTAACAACCAAATGTTATGATAACACCGCGGTCATTTCAAAATAATTATGCTTCAAAACCAGAATATAATATCCATTTCGAAACCATATAATTACGATATCATTTCCGTTTCAAAAACCAAATCAATATGATATCATTTTTATAAAAAAACAAATCATTATAATATCATTTTTATTTCAAATATATCCCTTTTTCCAAAATCTTAGCACTTTCAAAGTTATACACTTCGAAACCAAACACTTGAAATTATAACACTTTCAAATCATAATACTTTGAAACTCGTAACTTTGAAACATAACTTCCATCACTTAAACGGTTCAAATATTAAATTACTTTTTATAATAAATAGCTTCTTCAATTTCGCAAATCAACTCCAAAATAACTCGAATTCCAAAAATTTATATTTAACAAAATCCTAAATCATAAATTTCAATACGATTCAGTTTCCAAATAGACTGTTCTAAATTTATCGATTTCAAAACTGACCCCCAAAATAAACCATTTCAAATTCACTATATTTCAAATTTTAAGTATTCAAACATTTCAAAACTAAGTTTGATAATTATATATATATATATATATAATTCAATTTTCTATTATTTAGTTACGAAATATTTACTTAATAAATCCATTGTCATTTAAATAAAACCCAAATTACAAATAGCCAAATGTTTCCTTCAATTTATTTATATTTGAAATATTTATTTAATTCACCCTAAACAAGATCAAGTTATAAATCATATCCTTTACAAATCTCAAATTCCATAATTTCCAAATCGGTTTCATTTAATAAATTTCTACATTTAATACAATTTTAAATCTATCTCCTTTTCCTAAATTTTATTAAAAATCATTATAAGTTCTATATAAAATATAATTTATATAAATACTTAACCATATTACATTTTCAATAAAATCAATCTTTATTTTAAACTTGTTTTATACCAAACAAATTTATACCTAGAAAAAATCTAGAATTTAACTATATATATATAAAGTTACATTTATATAATATACAAAATTGATATTTCTATAAAACTGTATATTTCTTGACAAAACCATAGAAATCATTTCAAAATATTTTTATATATAGACCGCGGTATCTGTATATAATTTTCTACCCTATGGGCAAGTGATACGGGTATTTATCATTTGAATCCGTAATTTAATATATAAATACGGTTATACATCATTTCAAATCGCAATCTCGAATGAAATAAAATTCGTAACAACTTGTAGTTTATAATAATATAAAATACAACATCCATTCATCCAATATCAATCATCAAACTTTTATCACAATCATCATTTAATCCAATCAATAACATCAATATAGAATAGGCAGTTTATATTCAATAATAAATTAAATAACTATTTTATCCAGATAAATTTAAATAAACTGAGATGATGATTCAAAATATGCCAAACAGTCATAAATAAATTTCTAATCACATCATAAATCAGTTTAACAAACATAAGAAATTTTAGAAGTTGTGAGTGGGTTAAAACACTCACCTTTTGAATTTAAATCCAATTTAAACCCAAATTCAAATAGTCTCACAATCCGTCCAAACCAGCACCAAAATGTCCAGAATTCCAATTCGAACCTAGTGGAGAAAATCTCGCATGAATTGGACCACGTATGTGAAAGTTATATGCATTAGAATACATACGATTTAAATTTTAGACTAATAAAATATAAAATAAAAACACATGTCACCTTTTCTTCTCTCTCTAGAAAGATCGAACATGTTTCCAAGTTTCGTGCCCAAAACCTAGCCTGCCACGCGACAATATACGCTGCCATCTCGTCGATCGCCACTCACCGCTCCCTCGCCCGGCTCGGCCGCTACCCCTGCTCCAACGTGCGGCCGCGCGGCACCCCCCAGTGCCACCAATGTACGGCGAATAAGCCGGCCGCCGCCTCTCAAATAAAACCCTAATCGAATTTTTAAGGCCAATCTGACCATCGATTCGATGTAAAACCCATACAGATGCACTCCACTCGCCGCTCTCTACAAAGTTGTATCAACGAATCGTCGATCTGTTGCAGTTGATCAACGCGTGATGAACGGCCGTGGTGTGCTCTATAATTTTTAGACTGATAGAGGTTCAAACTGAAAAACGAATTTCAAACCTGAGATGCACTCGTCGAGAGCTTCAGATCGATATAAAAATTTATATTGATTGTGTAGTTTGAAGTTTTGATTTGAATTTGATTTTGAAATTACAATTGGGAATTTAGGGTTTGTCTGCCATTGAGAATGAGGAGCAACAGAAATTTCTGTACGTACAGAAATACGAAATAGAAAGGCTGCGAAGGTTTATAACGACATATATATAGGCAGAACACAATAGAAACAAATGAGCTTGATTGATTTGGAAAAATTGAACGATAACGACCTGAAAAGCCCGTTTCGACTCCGGAACGAAAATGGGTCAACCCATATATCAAAATAGATGTTTTTGTATATTTTAAAATTGATGGAACAGGTTTCAAGTCTAAATTCCATCGTATGAAGAAGTTATGCTAAAATCAAGTTATTTCAAATTGATTTCAATTGATTTTTAATTAAATTGATTTCGAGGCGTTTCGAGTCCATACGATCAAATGACAAGTCCGATCGACACGTAACTTAAGATACTAAAATAATTCACCGTTACGGATCCGATGAAACTGGTTTCGTCGAAATCCGAGTCAGTGGCCAAAATGGCTATTTTCTAGTTAGTTAAATAAATTAATAATTGATTAATTAAATCAAGTTTTCAATTCTGACTCTATAATTAACAAATTTCATCATTTTTTTAAATTTCTTAATCATTTACACTAATTTAAACAAATTTAGATGTCAATTTAGAGTTGATTAATTTATCAATTTCAGTGTCTGCCTTAATTTCATTAAATTTCATTTAATTGCAATTAATCAAATAATTAAGTTTAAATTCCAATAAATTAATAAATCTTGATACCCATTCTTTTTATTCAATCAATCATTATCCTATTCATACTTTATTACCAACCAACAATTATTACAATTAATTATCTAATATTGATTTTTCCAAATTACAGCTTACTACTTTTTATTTCGTCAATTAATATAACTTTGAATTTTATTCCCCAATTTACTATTTACAATCAATTATGACCTTGTAATTGTTTCAATTAATTGGGTTTGCACTAAGTTAGTTATTTATTAACTTGCATTAACATTATTAACTTTATTTTAGTGATTTCGTTATTAAACTACAGATTGTTATTTTCTTTCCGAATTAAATTACCAAAACTTATTAAATTAACAAAATTTAATTATCGTAAATTACGGGTCGTTACAACAAGAGATTTGTGGGCAATTGGATAGCATGGAAGTTGCTTGTGCGGATGATGAGGATAGAACTTGGATACATCAAATGGAAGTTAACAATGATGCAATCATATATACAGACATTGAGGAGGCTGATGATGTAAATGCGGAAGAAGAACAAATCACATATGAAGATGCTCTAGCCGATGATTTATGCACGGCATCAATGATGGTGAAATCAATAATGGAAAATTGTCAGCTAGACATGGAATTTTTGGAAGAGAATGTGTGGAGAAAGGTCCACGAGTTGGGTCAATTTTTGAAAGTAAGCAGAAACTTGTTGAACAGTTATGTGAATAGGCGATTAAATGTTCAGTTTCATTTCAAGTTCTGAAATCGTGTGCAAATCAATACACTCCGCTATGATATGGAAGAAACATGCCCTTGGTGAGTTCATGCAAGCCTTTCGGTAAGAAAAAATTCAAATTGATGGAAGATAACTACATATGGCGGCAATCATACTTGCTTAAATGCAATCATCAACTCAAACCATCGACAGGCAACTGCTAAGTTTATATGCAGCAAAATACTTCTGTTGATTAAAGCTGAAACAAACATGACTGCAAGAACTGTTCAAGAGACAATGTCCAACATGTTTCATATTAAAGTGAGTTATTTTCGAGCCTGGCACGGACTGCAGAAAGCTATTGCAATGATTTATGGCGATTGGGAATCGTCGTACGCGGAATTGCCGAAATATCTTAGAGCCCTACAACATACCAACCCCGCAACCGTATATGATGTTATTCATAGTCGTGGTGTTTTTTATGGTGTTTTTTGGGCTTTCGGACCTTCTATTCAAGACTTCGACCACTGTCGACCCATTTTGTCTATTGACGACACTCATTTATATGGAAAGTATCTGGGTACATTACTAGTAGCAGCTATGGTGGATGCAAATCAAGGGCTATTTCCTTTAGCTTTTCCTATTGTACAAAAGGAGTCGTGGAAAACATGGAGTTGGTTTATTCATTGCATATGGAATTATATTCCATCCGTACGTACTAGATGTATCGCCTTTATCTCGGATCGTATGAAAGGAATTCCACGTGCGCTTAGAGAAGCTTGGCCAATTCAACATCATCATCGCTTTTGTATCAGTCATATTAAAGAAAATTTCAAGAAAGCGGGGTTTGGTATGGATGAGCTACAAAATTTGAGCTACAAAATTTATTACACGCATGTGCCACGGCATCGGAGGTCGTAAAATATAACGATCTTTAAAAACAGTTGAAGGATGTAAATCGAGATGCCGATGCGTAGATTGAAAGAAGTTTGAAAGACCAGGAATCAAGCTGGGCTCTTTGTCATGACGGCGGAGTAAGATTCAATATGATGACGACCAACGTTTCCGAAAGCTTTAACGGTGTGCTCAATGGAACTAGGAATTTACCTGTTAGATCATTGGTTGCACGAACTTTTCATCGACTGAACCATTACTTCGTCGAACGATGAACTCAAGGGGAAGAGTGGACGTCGCAGCTCGCATCTAGGTGGGAAGCATTAGCGCGGAGAAGAATGAAGAATCGAGGCTCATGCCTATAGAGAGATATAGCTTCGTTGAATGGCAGGTGAAAGATGTGCATATTTTTGACTGTACGGTGAATATCGACGATAATGTTGCCAAATGTTTGTGCAAAATGCCGACATTAGATCATTCTCCATGCTCTTATCACTACGCCATAAATGGCCTTCTGCAACACAAAAAAAATGTTGGCTCAGGCCCAAAAAATGTTGCCATAGGTCTATGGCAACACTTTTACGGTGATGCAATTTTTGTCGTTGCCTTAGACCTCAAAGGCAACATTTTGACAATCTAAGGCAACATATGTAATATTATTGCAATAGAACCCTATTTGGGTCTATGGCAACACCCATAGGTATCTGTAGCAACATTCCAAAAATGTTGCTGTAGATATTAACTTTCTGAAGTTGTGGGGCCCACATCTTGTGGGGCCCACAATGTGGGGCCCACGACCCAACTGGGTCCATCCCTATGGCAACACCTTGAATGACTATTGCAACATTATTTTAAGCAACATTTATTACCCGGTGGCAACACTATTATGAAGCTATTGCAACACTATTCTAAAGCTACTACAACACTATTCTGAAGCTACTGCAACACTATACTGAAGCTACTGCAACACTATACTGAAGAGACAGTAAGAGCACATAGAACAGTACAATATCACATAGAACACTTGCATAATACACAGTACAATATCACATAAAACACTTGCATAATACACATCATAATACACAATACAGATAACAATTCATACAGCAGTACACATCACAATTCAAGTCAGTTACCCCAAAATATCCAGTTACCCCAAAATACTACAAAGATACCCCAAAAATATCCGGTACACATAACAATTCATAAATGAGACTTAAGAGCTGGTGCCTCCAGTCAGATTATCAGTCTCACTGGACATGATTGTGGAAGTTAGATCCTCTACATTGATGTTCATCTCCGGGTTGGCATCACCTAATTTCTTAAGCACCCTAGCCAAATTCTCTTGTACCTTCTTATTTACCTTGGATTCTAGCTGTGCTTCCATTTCTTCGACAAGCCTTTGCCTTAAGTCATGTACGTAAGCATTTGTTAGAGCCTCGGTTGATTGTTTTGCACACTTTGCACGCCTCCCTATAAGCAAAGGACGACCCTGTGATTTTCCATTCGAAATTACTGTTTCAACAATATTTCCTCCTTCTCCACCGGCCATTGCCTTTTGAACTAAGTCCTACAAAATAAAGCCACATCAAAATTACCCTACAGTAAATGTAGAGAATGCAGCAAATGCTTACATATGGATTGTGTACAGCAAAAGCAGAGAAAGCCACATTTTGGAAAACAATTTGTTTATGTGCATGTAATTAGAAAACAATTTGTAACATATATACTAGTGAAAACTGGAAAACAATTCCGTCGACAGCCAGCTACGGCTTCGTCATCTGGATTCTGAGGCTTCAAACGGCCATTCATTTTATTTATGCACATATGTGTATTACTATAGACATATATTTTTATATAAACCAAGTCAGTAATCCCTTTAACCAAATTCATTTCCTCGTTTCCAGTTTTAGTGTCATTTCTAGCCAAACGCAAAAGCAAGTCCTCTTCATTCGACTTGAAAAGGAAAAAAATGGCCAAGGGATCAAAATTCTTAATCTCACAATATACTCAATTACAATTTCCAAAGAAAACATCTATGCCATTAGTACGTTTGTGAAACTCAAGTTCAACAAGTGTTTCAAGGACAGTTTCAAGGACATGAGCATGCATGCACATGAGCAAGACATGAACAATGTGCAGCATGTGCAAAACAGAACAAATTTATTACAAAACAGAATTATTACTTACAAGTTTGTAATTCATTACTTGAGGATTAGACACGTACTCACGTCCATCTGTTCTCTTACGACTTTTAAGAAAAAGTGCTGCATCGGATGGTGTCTCCTGATACAAGTTCAATAGATAGTTTAGCATACACTCTCTTCAATCAAAAATGTAAAGTATCACATACCATCTTATGACGAAGCTGGGCGAACGACTTTGGACACGCGGTGTGTGTCTTGATACGACTTACGACTAACAGAATTTTTCAGGGCTTTTTGCTAAAAAATACATAATAAACAAAGTACTCGTTTATCTCACAAAAAAAATACTCGTTTATCTTGCGAAATAAATAATATGTACGTATACCTGAATCTCATCATCTGCCCAATACCTCAAGAGCACTTTAAAAGCCTCCACTGGGATGTTGTCCGGCTTGTTTTCTATCCTCTCCTCATCAGTCTTATAAGCTTTATAATGAGTTGTTTTTATGCGACTCTTGTACCCCTTCCAACAGTCACGAATAGACTTCAACACCCAGTTTTCACATTCATCTGGAATAATATACCGTTGCTTAAATATAAGTCAAAGATAAAAAAGAATAAATAAATCAAAATCCAGCTACATTATAGTTAATAGATCAATATTACTTATTAAAGTAAAATTCAGCAACATTATAGTTAATAATAGATTACCTTAACATAATCCCATAGAGATTTCTTCAACTTTTCAGGAACATCCGACCAAGATTTATACGTAAGTGGCACAGACCTTTTCAATATTCCTAAAAAGTTGCTCAGTTCAGATATTACTTTGTCATCATCTGAAATAGGTTGGAACCACTGGTTCATCATAATTACAACTCTTTTGTCATTCGCCCTTGTATGAACATTAAACATCTTTGTGTGACCTCTGAGTCTTTTAGGAACTTCACCTTTAATTAAAATGAAAAGTCCCGTCAAATAATAACATAAATCATAATGTAAATTCGGTACTTAAATATTAATCCTACTGTAATATTAAATATTATTATCACATCAATTCAGTACCTGCTTCAACTTCTTCATTTTCAATGTCTGGCAAGACATTCTCTGCAACATACTTATTTGCCATACCACTTGCACTAGCTTTTGCAGCATTTTTCTTTTGTCGTTCCCGCAGAGCCAAATAATCAGCCATTGTTCCTTTTCCTTCAACATCCTTCTCAGTTGAACTTACTACCAGGCTTGGGCTTGGGCTTGGGCTTGGGCTTCTCAACTTTTCCTTTTCCTTTGCGATACCACTAGTTAAACAAGTTTGTGGTCCACTAACAGGCTTGGGCTTCTCAACTTTTTTAGTTCTCTAAATTGTAAATATAAGTAGGAAATAAGATTGGATTTTATAGTTATTATCTTCATAAGCAGAAAAAATAAGATATGTAGCTATCACACACCTTTCTTGGACTTTGTGAAGTATCATCTTCATTATGCTCCTCATGGTCCGGATTATATTCCTGATCACTATCCACATCCTCTTGCATCTTTTCTTTTCCGTTATCTTTTTATTGGTTTGCATTTCTCAGTTCAGCTGAAATTGCAGACACACCTAGAGAAGCAAGAACTTCGTTGTTCCTCATCACATTAACAGCTCTATGTACTTCATAATCTTTTAGGTTCGTCATCAACTTAGCAGTTCTCTGTACTTCATAATCTTTTAGAGATAGTGGAGGTGTAGAATACTCATTTGGAGGTGGTGGATGAACATCCTGCAAGTATATAATAAACAGGAACATCATAGTAAGTATGCTGCAAGAGTGGTACAAAATATTCAAATTACAATAAGATCATCATAATAACAATTCTTCAAACCTGCATGCCATTTTCATCCATATCTTCTTCTTCCGATGTTGGTAAACGTGATTCCAACTTCCTCTTAACTCTTGATGAGTTCAGATTCACTGTTGAATCGTTGATTTTTGGTTTTTTTCCCCATGTCATCTTCTGAGGATTTACCTGATCAGCTAACTTTAGATTCACGGTTGCATTGTTGTGTTCTGGATTATTCAGCCGTGTCGACTTCTGAGGAATCCTCACCTCAGCTAACTTTAGATTCTTGGTTGCATTGTTGGGTTCTGAATTATTCAGCCGTGCCGACTTTCGAGGACTCCTCACCTCAGCTAACTTTAGATTCACGGTTGCATCGCTGGGTTCTGGATTATTCAGCCGTGTCGACTGCCAAGAACTGTTCACCTCACCTAACTTTAGATTCACAGTTGCATTGCTATTCAGCCGTGCTGACTTCCGAGGACTGTTGACTTCAGCTAACTTCTTGTTTTTTTGGTTCTGTTGTAGTTGATGAGTCGTCACATACTGTCGTTTCACTGGTTTTGTAGCTGCAACAATACAATGATATTATAATCATAATCTTTAAATGTTATAATCAAAATATCACAATAATTTTTTTTGCTATATCAAAATATCACAATCTGTAAATGATATTAACTATCCATTTATATATACCTGTAACCAAATTCTGCCTTGGCCGCATGATTACATGCGGCTGCATTTGCTTTAGTGGCTCAATTGCAGTATCGACAACGTTGTCGATATAAAAATCCAAGTTGCCACCACTGTTAACTCCTTTGACTAATTCGGAGAGGTCCGCATCATTCGTCACTAACTTCCACCCACCCTTCTCACCATATCTCATATAAATTCCTCCTATTTCGGTGTATTGAAGGTCATCCTTCACAAACTCCATGAGCACTGTGTACGAGAAGTAGTCAGGATCAACCCTCTTTATCACAGTATCGATTCCACCAACATATTGTGCCTTCTGAAATACACCCTTGTGATGAAATGTGAGCTGCATGAGTTCCCCCATCCTACACAAAATGGATACAGAATGGTGAGTTTACATTGGAAGCAAGATATGAAATAATAATATGGGCTTGTATATTAAGTACATGTGTATGCAGGTATATAAAGCACTAGAAACAACAAGGGAACACATAAAATCAGAATAACTTACAAGTAGTCAAGTAATTAAAAAGTAGTAAATTAATTATGAAAATCAACAGATACAGAATTCGTCCCTTAATTAAGAACCAATACATAAATAGAAGTCACTTGATATTTCTACATAGAAATCAAGAGGTAGTTTCCTCTATGCTAGGCGGAATGAGGATTTGTGTTGCCGGGATGTCATCTCTATACCACCTAACATCACTAACTTGATTTCCTATTCCATTACCACATTGAATATCCTGTAAAACTGGATCATCTTCATTTCCATTTTCATTTTCGACTTCACACCAGTCGCTCGGCAATTTCTTGACAACATTATAAAGTGTCGTATCAGTTGGATCTTGTACATAAAATACTTGTTGTACTTGTGAAGCCATAACATACGGATCAGATTTCTGGCACAATCTATTAAAATTAACTCGAGTCATCCCATACAAATCTTTCTCTTCTTGGTACCAGCAACACTTAAATAAAACCACTGAAATTTCTCCCCAATAATCAATTTCTAGTATTTCTTCAATTGCTCCGTAGTAACTAACATTACCAACCAATGGATTTTGATCTTTTGAACTTGCAAAGCTAGTGGTCAAGGCAGTCAAGAATACACCACTATTCTGTGTTTTACACTTAGCATCTCTATATTTTGTATGGAATCTGTATCCATTAATAACATATCCACTAAATTTCCTAGCTGTCCGATTAGGGCCCATTGCAAGCACTTCTAGCTCTTTCGAAATGTCCTCTTTTTTCCCAACCTCATCCTTCAGCCATTTCCAGAATTCTTCAGTATGTGCTCTCTCTCTTTTATATCTTCTCGATATTGCATGACCATCAATTAAAGCTCGATGTTCCCTATAATAATTATGATGGTATTAATATCAATAAAGAAATATTCTAATTCTTTAGTACTTGCTAGAATAAAATTAGAACATAAAAACTTACTCTTTTAAATTATCTATTTCCTCGTTACCACAATTGAATAGAATGTACCGATGACATGCCATCCACTCAGATTCTTTTAGATGAATAGCTTTTCCGTCTTTATTTCTTCTTGTACCAATAGCATATTCCATATTTTGTGGACAACTTTCAAATTTAGGTACTGCATCACCACTGCTTAAGAATCTTGAGCAGAATGTCAAGCATTCTTCTGCCAAGTAACCTTTGGCGATGGAACCCTCCGGTTTAGATCTGTTGCGCACATAAGATTTGAGTTTAGCTAGATAACACTCAATCGGAAACATACATCGAACGTGCACAGGTCCACCGTATTCAACTTCCTTGCACAAGTGAACCGTCAAGTGAACCATTATGTCAAAGAAAGCCGGTGGAAATATCATCTCAAATTGGCAAAGAATTTCGACAATTTCTTGTTGTTGCCTCTTCACATCTTCCAAATCAATTACTTTGCCCCAAAGACCTCTTAAGAATGCACCAAATCTTATCAGAGGCAATGCAACCTCTTCAGTGTTTTTTTCACAGCAAATTGCAACAAGTAGTGAAGTAGAAAATGAGCATCATGAGTCTTGTACCCTGAGATTTTCCTTTCCTTCGTGTGAACATACCGACTGATATTGGCTGCACAACCATATGGCAATCTAACATTCTCCAGTACTGAGCAAAATATTTCTTTTTCTTTATTAGTCATGTCAAATATGGCAGCCCTAATCTCAAAGTGTTCGTCGTCATTTGATAAAACGTGATGCAGGACCTTCCTGATGCCCATTTCCTGTAAATCAAAACGAGCATTCAAATGGTCTTTTGACTTGCCACTAATATTTAGCAAAGTACCGAGTATGTTGTCGCATATGTTTTTCTCTATATGCATAACATCAAGGTTATGTCGCAATAAATTGTGGCTCCAATACGGTAAATTGAAAAATATTGACTTCTTTTTGAAAGGGGAATCCTTTTTCTTCCCAAAATTATTTTCAAAGTCACGCAACAGTTCTTCAATGTCTGTTCCTGATAAATTTCCCGGAATCTGTCCTATTTCAACTTCACCATTAAACCTCCTCTTATCAAACCTCCACTTGTGTTTCGGATCCAGAAATTTTCTATGATTCATGTAGCACATTTTTTTACTATGTTTCAAGTACATTGAAGAAGTCTCATAATGACATACAGGACAACCCAATTTACCCTTTGTGCTCCAACCGGATAACATTGCATACCCCGGAAAATCGCTAATGGTCCACAACACACTTGCACGTAATATGAATTTTTGATCAGTAAAGGCATCATAAGTTTCTATGCCTAGATCCCATAATTCTTTCAATTCTTCAATTAGAGGCTGCATATATACATCAATTTTATTCTTTGGAGACTCTGGACCGGAGATGAGTGTTGAAAGAATTAGATTTTGGGGCTTCATGCACAACCAAGGTGGAAGGTTGTAGTTAACTAATACAATTGGCCATGTACTGTAAGTTGTACTCATTGTACGAAAAGGATTGAATCCATCAGAGGCTACACCCAATCTGATATTTCTATTTTCTGATGAAAAATCAGGATACATAGCATCCATCGCCTTCCAAGTCTCGCTATCAGCTGGATGTCTAAGTTTTCCGTCTTTTTTTCGGCCCACAGAATGCCATCTCATAAGTTGTGAATACTCCTTACATATAAACAGCCTTTGCAGCCTTGGTTTTAGCGGAAAGTAACGCATTACTTTTGCCGGGACTTTGTGAATCAACTTCTCTGGATCATTGTCACGGGTGCCTTTCTTTTCCTCTTCCCCCCTCGAAATACCACAAGAGTTACAGACATCTTTATCTTCATTTTCTGCTCAATAGAGCATGCAATCGTTTGGACATGCATGTATTTTTTTGTAATCAAGACCTAAATCTTTAATGATTTTCTTCGCAGCTCTAAAAGATAAAGGTATGTGGGCCTGTGGAAAAGCCTCTCTCATCAACTCTAGTATATCCCCAACTGCAGACTCTGTAATTCCATGTATACATTTTAAAGAATAAAGCCTGATGATAAAACTTAATCTCGAAAATTTTGAACAGTCAGGATATAATGGTTGCTTTCCATCTTCGACAAGGCGATAAAATCTTTTAGCATCGGCATTTGGTGCATCAGAATTCTCATCTTCACAGTTCTTCATATTTCCACGAGTACGGTGCAACATTTCACCTAGATTATCTCCAAAATCACCAGCATCATAGTCTATATCTTCATCACTCCTTCCAAAATTTGGGTGAGAAACCTCACAAATCCATTTCACATACAATGGAGTTGGACCATTGCAGATGAGATGATCATAAATTATATCTGGACGACGCCACTTGCTATTTTTACAATTCTTGCATGGGCACGTCATTTCATCGCCTACGGCCAATTTAGAAAAACCGTTTTGTATAAAGGCTCTTATCCCGCTAATATATCCTTCACTAAACTTTGGAAGTTCTATCCAAATGTTTTCGCTGTCCATCACTACAATTATGAATATGAGTATTTTAACATAAAAAGAAAAATTTGCGTGTGTGTCCAACAAGAGGAAACCTAGACAAGTCGAATTGTTAATTCAGGCCGAATTAAGAATTTATAAGTAGTTTAAATCGAAACCCTAAAGTGATGGGAGAGAGTGTTATACCTCAAAATCGAAATTGAAGCCCTAAAGTGATGTAAACAATGCTTGAACCCCCAAATCGAAGCGAAATCGCTGAACAAAGCTTGAACCCCCAAATCGAAGCCCTAATCGAACCGAAATCGTTGAACGCTTGAACCTTTGTAAGAAGATAGAGAAGAATGAAAATAAAAAGTTATTTGTGGGCTTTTTTTCTTCGCGGCTCTAAAAGATCAAGGAGTGGTGTTCGAATTGATGAGGTGTCACGTTCTCCAACGTATGATTTGCCTTGGTAGATTGGCGCGGATCGGTGCGAAAGATATGCAAAGGTCTGCTATAGCAACACTATAAAAAATGTTGCATCAATTACACTTGTTCAGCTAGAGCAACACATTTTTATGGCTAAGGCAACACCAAAAATTCAACGTTGCAGTAGGACCAAAATTGTATAGCTATCGCAACATTTTACCTGGCAACACCTTGCAAAAATGTTGCAGAAGGCCATCTATGGCGTAGTGTATGTATTAGCGGCTTGTTCACGTGGTTCGGGTGGTGCTAATAGAGCGTATTTTGACTTAATCTCCACGTGGTACACGAAGACATGTATTCCACAGCTTATGCTCCTTTATTCCACCATGCGTCAGATATTCGACATTGGAACGTCTACGATGGTCTAATTATACAACCACCGCATGTGCGCAGAAATTCGGATCGTCCTCGGTCTACTCGAATAAAATGTATCATGGATCAGCCATCTTCATCCGGCCATAACAGATGTTGCAAATGTCGTTCTATTGGCCACAAGAAGAAAACTTGTCCACGTTGAATTGTAATAGAAGTAGAACGTCTATGTTACTGTATGACTTGTTAACTTTGTTATGTGATGATGTTGTCATTCGAATGGTGTTTGTGTGTTATGTAGAATGTTGTTAAGACTTTTTGTGTCAAATTGTGTGATTTACGGTGTTGAAAGAGTTCTCTGTCTTGGACAGGGCCAAAAACACGCTTGTGCATATATGGATTGCGCAAGCTATATTGTCAATATAGCTTGCGCAATCCATATATGCGCAAGCGTGTTTTTAAAATAACCCAAAAACAGCTTGCACATATGTGGAATGCGCAAGCTATATTGACAATAAAACTTGTGCATTCCACATATGCGCAAGCTATTTTTTGGGTCAGTTCTAAACAGTGAGCTGCTCTGCCACACTAGAAAACCAAAATTTGCGAAATCTCAAATTTGCAAAGCATACACACACCATTCCATTAACAATACCATCACCAAACAAAATAAATAACATGATCCAACTGACAATTGAAAATCATCCTAAAAAGATTGAACAAGCCGTACAACAACATAGAAACATACAAGTCAACAACCTTTAACCAACCAGAAAAACAACAACAATAAGACCAACACCGTCGACCACGAATCCGTCTAAGCTCAAGTGACGGTGTCTCTCTTTTTCTTCTTCTTCCGTTTGTACACGATGGGAGCAAATCCTTTGCCTTCTTCGAACGTAGGAGCGAGTGTCAAAAGTGGAATTTCTTGTTGTTGACTCGACCCAAAATTGAGTTCTTCTTGTTGAATTTCCCATTACGGCGGCTCTTACGCATGCTCTATGTCGACTGTCCAGCATATCCGAATTGTTGCTCTCCTTCATGCCAAACGGGCCAGTCAGCATGAGTTTCTCCACCGGTGTATTGCTTCTCTACCTCGGGCCAAGCGGGTCATCCAGCTGTAGTTCCGCCACAGGGATGTTGTGAAGTCTCCCCATCTGCATATGCCTCCTCCCATCGAGCTTGCCCACACGCTACTGTAGTATGTGTCTCCTCCGTAGAACGTGGGAGTTCTTCTACAATGCGCAGCGGATTGGCCGGCCTTCTTAGCTTGTTCTGACCCAAAATTGTGTCAAGTATTCGTCGTAGGTCAATGCACTTGCTTTTGACCTTGTCCGGCTCCGTATGACTTTCTACTATTTCGCCCACCACATCCAAAGCGATGTATATTTCACTTAGCTAAACCATAAGTCATAACAATGCATCAATATGTTATAAAAATTAAACTATAAAATTTTTAAAATGACAATACTTACCAAATCACGTTCTAGAGGAGCACGGAGAGTGTACGCAACCAACTTCCTTTCCTATTTTTTAAGAATATAACGACGAGTAATTCGCCAATACCAATACTCATACTCGCTCAAAGGTGTCGGAGGCTCGCGTGCTCATTCGGCACGATCAATTCTTGATTGCCAAATAGCAATACTTTCCTAAAAAATGCCATACAGCTAGTAGGTTCTGGGTCAAGGGGGACGTCAGAATCGGGAATGTGCTAATAATCAAAGGAAAACTGTTTCATAACCCGATCGGGTGCATACAACTCAAAGTCTAAAAGTAGAATCGGTCGGCTCTTAGCAATCCAACCGATGAACGCATACTCAACTTCCGGATGTCCAAACTTATACACTAATGAATATGGTTCCCATATAGCTGCATCATCCGCCAACAAATCCAACACATTACGGTAAAATTGTACATTTCTTGGCGTCTCACGCCAACTCCTAACACAATTCCACCTAGCCCCGAATGAAAGATACGTGTCTAAGTCGGTAGGAATTCTAATAGACGGTCATCCAATAGCAATATGTGACCATGACCATATATAGTTGCAACAACGTTGTAGAACCCCCTAAAACTTTTGGACGTTGCAAGGCAACATGTGACAACTCACTATACAAATAGCATAGAACATCACTACACCAATAATGATAACCGCAGTTAGCCAAATCATCCAAAAAAGGTAAAAATTTAAACTTAATCTCCCTTTCGAGTGATCGAAAAATAATCGGTAATTCAAAAAATACAATATCACGGCACGAATGCGGCGAAGTATATCTAAATCGGTCGCCACTTCGAGTAGTGGTTCGGAAAATTCACTTTTAAACCAAGTCATTGATAATTCACTTTTAGACTTAACCGCCTCTCTAGATGGAAAAATACCAAGCAAGTCATGAGCCAATTCGATGTAATCGATATCTAAATTTTGCAAACATATCGGACAATCGTCTGCTTTAAGACCGAAAAGAAAATGCACATCCGCTAGAGTCACTATCATCTCCCCGACTCTCATATGAAACGTATTTATTTTCGGCCTCCAACTATCGCATAAAACGGTAATGTAACGATCGTGATTTTCGACTCACGAAAGTCGACATTAATACGTTCACTGTATCAGCTGCCGAACAATCGAATGCCGGAAAACCGTACCGTTATGGTTAAAGAAGAGGTAGAAGATAGAAGAAGTAAGAAAACAGAACAGAAACAATAACAGAATCTAACAGCCGCAGCGGAACAACATATAATAGATAAACGAATAATCTTTAAAACAAAGAACTATTTCTGTTATCACATTACATCACATCATCATCAGAGTGTACAACAACGATATACGACACAACAAAACAATGGACAGTTATACAAACATGTCCTTACAAGTGAATTTACAGCGGAAAGATAATATCATATAAAAGTGATACGTCTCGCCATCCAGCTCGCCTCCTGCTCCACAGCACTCCTAAATCCAGAATAACCTGATAACCTGTCTCTAGGCTGTGTGGAAAATTATGGGCACCTAGAGTTTAGGAAGAGAACAATAAACTCCAAGTCAGTTATAGGACTGGTGTGAGAACTCAAAACAGTTATTTATCTTTAAAAAAACAACACAAGGGAAGTGAAAAATATCCGCAATGCTTTTGGAAAAAGAAACTACCATAAGGCCTCCCGCCACACACACAACGCAAACACAGAATTGGAGGAGATTTCTCCATATGATAGTCAAAGATGCTTATTACGCAAATTTCTTTGATATTATTACTATAAGTGCAAAGTGGAAAACCTTTCGAAAGTATAATATAATTCTTAGCCAACATACAACCAATATTGTATGTCTATTATAGCTACCATGTTCAATAGCGGGTTACCGCCACATTCCATGGCAGGTTATACAACTAAAACCGTACAAGGCTCGTATTGTTTCTTTGGATTTCCAATAAATGGCCAGGCTAAGGAACTTCCTACTGCCACATGGGATCGCCTCTGGCGGGACGTCCCGAGAACTTAATCAGCTCTCTGCCAACACAAGGCGGGTTACCTCTGTAACTAGGTAACTACTACACGAATATGCCACCCCAGGTCCTTTGGGACTTTTATCCGAGGGCCCTCGATCACAAAGCAACAACCACACAGAAAATGAGATTGGAGCAACCACATAGGTTAAGCATCAGGGCTCCATACCTGACACCACCCTTTTCCAAAAGGAAATGACATACCCTAAAGGGAGCGACCCTCATAACCTTGCCGCATATTCCTGTTTTGACCATTTTCGGGGTGTGAGGTCCGACGAAGTCTCGTCCACAAAGTTAGGCACAAATTCATGCTTTGATCAACAAATGATCAATAAATAATCATCACACAGCAACACTCAGCATGCCACATTACCAAATTGGGAGCATATCGCTGATAACCTCCAACTACAAAACCTCTGAGCTCATACGTCTCAGAGAAGGGTGTTAAGCTAAGAGAATAAATTCTCCGCCACCAACAGAAATGTATTTGAAAGAAATCTGCTTTATATCTCAAAATGTAATGTCAGACACGTAACCATACAAGTCTGTTCCGGGTTCGAACAGAACCGAAGGCACTTTCAAAGAAGCCCTTGCAATCCGGGTATTCACAATCCCGATCGAACTTTCCATCACAAAGGAAATCTCTATACCGTAGCTAACGGTGCAGAGACAATCGGTAGGTCATCCTATCGTTTTCACAAATACCCGGTCTTCACCACCGGTCTTCAATGCTATCCATTACGTCATATCACTTATTCGGAATGGGTTATATGACACAAAGGTCCTCTCCCGGCTAATCCGAATTGCGAACGCAATATTTTCAAAACATATGTATATTGGGATTTCAATTAAGTCACAACTTATTACCCAAACCCTTTCTTTTAAATGATTTAAACAAATTACCATTTTAAATCTTTAAACAAAAAGATTTACTTCACAAAGTTTACCCCGTTTCACAAAGATTTATTCCCAGATTCCCAGATAAATTTTCATTTCAATTGGATTAACTCATTAAATCTTAAATCGAGATTTAACTTATAGCTTTCAAAACTATTCACAATTCAAGTCTTTTATAATATAAAAGATACACCATTTGAATACTCTTTTATTTCAAGTCAAGTATAAACTTGGATTTAAATTTAAAATTTCCAAAACCATATTTTAAATGGTTAAAAACCCATATAAACACATTTTATAACTTGTAAAATCTTTTAGACCATAGTACCCAAATCATTGAATTCAATTTCAAATATTGAATTCAAAATTTAAATCAAATGATTTAAATTCCATTTTTTATTAAGTTATTTAAAATAACTCTTATATTTTTAATTCATTTTCAAAAACTTCCAATCCCAATTTCAAAACTAGTTTGGATTCAAAAATTCAATCTTTAGAATTGTCAAAAATCTGTGACTTAACTGATTTCCACGTGAAATCCACATTTTGTGTGTGTATTGTGCAGTCCAAGGGTTTAACACAATAGTGCAACAACATTCAACCATCACAGATCAAAATATAACAATATATTTGATAAGCGGTATAAACTATAACGCTTACCTTTCATTCACAGATCACAGATATATATATGTCACAGATAAACAAATTACAGATCGCAACACACATCAGGATATATCACAAAGCATCACATATCAAAGATATCAAACAATTCACATCCAATATAATTCAAACATCCATAAGTAGGATAAATTTAATCATCTGATTAATTTAAATCAAATAAATTTCTATGAATAAATTTGCTAGTTATGGTAAATTAATAGCTAATTTATTATAAAAACATTTAACAAATTATCATGTCATTGATCATTAATTAACTCTTAATTAATAATTAATACTTGATTAATTATTCTTAATTAATTATCAAAACCAATTAATTTCTGCTTAATAAATTTCCAATGAATTTACAACATCATTTCTTTTTAAAATAAATTTCTTCAACTTATAATAATATAAATCGAAATCCATTTACTTAGCCCTTTTTCCCGTAATTTGGAATTTTATTCAATATGGTTCAAAAATAACTTTGTCTTTTTAAAACTCCTTTTTAACTTATCCAATTCTCAAAAATAATTTTTACTATAACTTTCAACTTGAAATTTCAAAAATCCAATTTTTATCTATTTCGGTATCCATTGATACCAAAAAAATATTCGGCTAACCTATAGCCTTCAAAACAATCTCAATCACAAAGATAATCACATGGATTATAAATCAACCAACACACCACATATGAAATAAATCCAAATGTTTGAGGAATCCAGTTGGATCCCTCCAACCTGTTTCCCTGCATCCAAAGATGTTAGCACAATACCAATTCTACTTCGAGGTGAAATATCGAGGTATATGGGATTTATAAAATATTATCCGCTATTGTACGGCACAATAGGGTCTCATCCGCTATATAATGCGGGAAATCAACTCCAAATACATATATAATACCAATTCCACATCAAGTTGGAATTATCGCGGTATATGTGTTTAATAAATAACATCCGCTTAATATACGGCGTATAGGGTCTATTTCAAAACAATAGATAATAATTTATCATCCAAGCATATAATCAAGCAATTTTAAATCTAACTATTTAAAATTTAAATCGAAACAGATTCGATTGAGCGAGAAGTTCTCACCTTGAGTTTCCGATAACAGTTGTAGCGTTTGTTTCGAATAAAATTAAACACGCGTTTAATTTTACCCGAAATTATCACTAGCTCCAAACGACTCCAAACCAGCTCCATTGCGTAGTGCTCGACAAAACGAACCCGACGCAATTCGTTTCGTGCGTTTTCGACCTTGTATCAAAAAGTTATGTTATTACAAAGTTTATACAAATTTTATAATATAATAATTTCAATTTATTTTATTTTTAAACCCTACATTTAGATCAGGCCGTCCATTTTAATTCACGAGATCAAGGCCGCCCTTCCCCCTTTCTTCCTCACGTCGCTCCCACGTAATGAAATCGCGTTCGAACCCATGAACGTCGTCTTCCTCAAATTGTCAAGCCACCTACGTTCGCTTATTGGTTGATCAAACTACGACATTTCGAAGCCCATAGCCTCACGCACCACCGCCCCCAAACTGGTAGAGCTCGGCACCTCCGTTGTCTCGGAATTCGTGCATGAACATGGTGCATTCAAGCTCCAATTGTCGTCGATCCACCAGCTCGTTTCCGATCATAACCGTTGGATGGGTAGATCTCGCTGTGATCTACAAGTTTGTAGTTGAGCGTTTTGGACGAAAGTGAATGGATTGTGAGACAATTAGGGAAGAAGAAGAGGCATTCTCGGCCATAGAAACGTTAATGGCGGCTAACCCTAGTTTTCTTAGGTTCTGCGAAAAAATTAAGATCTTAGGTCCTTTTATAGAAAATTGACGAAACACTATTCATCGTATTTTCCCGAACTCCAAATCTCGCGCGGCGACCGGCGTTTCTAGTATTTATCCCACGTTCCGAACACAATGAAATAGGTATCGAGAGCCAATTCGATCATCTGTACGAGTTACGGAAATAAACGATCAAATTTAAATTAAATCGGTTAAACAAATTTCTATGCATTTTGGCTTGCCACGGACAAACCATAAATCCGATTGACACGAAATTTGTAATCATACAATAGTATAATATTACGGATCCGATGAAACTAGCTTCGTCGAAATCCGAGACTGTTTGAAAAATGACTATTTTCAGTCGTCAATTAAATATTAAAAATATTCAATTTTCACAATTTAACTTTTAATTCAATTTTAAAAGTTCACAAACATTGTCCTAACTCCAATATGATTTAATATAACGTTATAAATCATTTTTAATCACATTAAACCCAAATTCCAAATTTTTCTGTAATTTCAAATATTAAATTGTCGATTTAATTATCCAATTAAATCTATATATTCGAAAAATAAATTATTCGACTTATAAATTTTACTTGTTGATATTTAAAATCAATTAAATGTACGAATTTCAAATGACAGAAATTCTGGGTCGTCACAATCTTCCCCCCATAAAAGAATTTCGTCCTCGAAATTAACAAGTAAGAAAAAGTTTTGAAATCCATTAACTTTTCAAACAAACTGTTCAAATTTGATTTACAAATCTATTAAGTGTTTAACTTTTCCAAAAATTCAATAGTTAAACTTCTTACAAAACTTCGCTAATATTTTCAAATCCATATATAGTTATCTTTTCAAAACCAACTATATCGTTTAACCTTTAACTTCAAATCAAAACTTAATTTTCAAAAAAAAAAATTCCAAAATTTCCCGAAAATTTTCTAACGCCTTAAATTTTCAGAAAATTTTGCCATAACCTCCTTTGTACGGAGGAGCTTTTACAATATCACAATAGATATAATATATACATACATCGACACACACGGTCGGAAAACAAAAAACAAGTTCATATTTCCTATTTTTATTGCGTAGACGTACCTTTTTAGCATTTTTAAGCAAAGCAGTTATTTATTTAGCATTTTGCGCAACCAAATCCCGTTAACGGTAGCCCCGGTACCTGTACTTACTCAATATAAACACGTAAGTGACGTATATAAGAAGTTATTAACATTTTACTCTTTTAAACAACTACAACACATGCATATTAAAAGAAATGCATACTAAACAAGGTTTATAAGCAACTTATATGATTTCGACATTACTTGTAATTGTCTACAACCAATTTATATACAACGACATTCAATTATTCATTTTCAATTAGTTTGCATTCACTAATTTACATTCACATTGGTTCACTTTCAATTCAAATCAATTTCTATTCAATTTAAATTTACTTAACTTCCAATTTGAATTTAATTACTTTAGCTTTCAATATTATTCATTCAATTGCATATGAATTTCTATTCAATCAATTAACAATAATCTAACAACCAATGTATATCCAATACAACCGAATTTATTCTCTTTACATTCAACATTCATATTCACTTTGTTTACCTTCAATTTGGTTTAACATTCAATTAGCCTAAAATGAATTTACACTTATATCCATTATTCTATATCAATTTATTACATTCGATTGATTAATATTCAATTCATTAGTTCAATTACTAATTTATTTTACAAATAAAGTTGAATCACCTTTATATAATTCAAATTCATATTTATTCAATTAACTTCATTATTTTACTTCGATGCCAAAATCAACTTCATTCAACATCACTTAAGTTATATTCCATTTCAAGTTTCCACTTATAAATCCAATTCAGATTCCAACTCCAAAGTAAATTCTATTTAACTTTTACCAAAGTCAATTTCATCACTTATTCAGATTCATACCTCGTTTTGCTTAACAAAGTTGTTTAACCGTTTTAATAATTGGTTTTACTTACATCTTCACATTTAATAAGTTATACAACTTATTATTCAACTTCCAAATTTGATTTAATTTATTTAACTTCCTTTAGTTAAATTTCACATCATATATTTTATCATACTAATTCAAATTTATTTCAAATTTACTAAAGTTAAATCTTTATTATCTTATATTATAATTTCAAAACTTGATTACTTATATTCATCAATTTCAACTTGGATTTTAATTTCAAATTTGTTTATCGCAACAAAATTCAATTTTAATTTACTATGGTAGCAAATCCATCATATAGAAACTTGAAAATGATACCGATGATGCTGCAGTCGTCACCCTTATTATTTCCTAGCAAAGGTAGTGAATCCAATGCTTTAAATTCTTTCGAAATTTTCTTTTATTTATAAATAACATTTATAAATCTTTTCTTATAGAATTTCACTATTTAACTTTACCTATATAAGATTATTTCACAATTGTAAATCATTTTAATTATAATCCCATACTTATAATTCTTCGCTTACACAATTTATTCTTTTACAATTGTTTTTATTTAGATTATTCAAACATATTTCAATTAACTTATATATTTTCTTGCATTTCAACAATCAAACAATTCAATTTGACATACCCTTTGATAATTCTGAAAAATTGTTCCTTTATATATAAAATATAATCGAGGTAAAATTATTTCATTTAACCAATTTAAAACAATATCGTGGCGAATTGTTCTGAACAAGTGTTTAGAGATCCCTATCGATAGAGTTGTACAGACTATACCGACTAGAATCCATATACCACTCAACAAACCAATCATCACAACATAAAACAATTTTATTTTCACTAACAAATACGCGCTCATATCCATTATTAACTCACACTCATTCTAGAGTACTACTGACTCTATCTCTAATTAGTAATTCCCAACAGAGCCAAGGTTGTCACTTAACCATATGCTCTGATACCAAATGTAACGATCGCGATTTTCGACTCATGAAAGTCGACATTAATACGTCCACTGTATCAGCTGCCGAACAATCGAATGCCCAAAAACCGTACCGTTATGGTTAAAGAAGAGGTAGAAGATAGAAGAAGTAAAAAACATAACAGAAACAATAACAGAATCTAACAGTCGCAACGGATAATAGATAAATGAATAATCTTTAAAACAAAAAACTATCTCATTTATTACATTACATCATCAACAGAGTGTACAACAACGATATACGACACAACAAAACAATGGACAGTTATACAAACATGTCCTTACAAGTGAATTTACAACGGAAAGATAATATCAAATACAAGTGATACGTCTCGCCATCCAGCTCGCCTCCTGCTCCACAGCACTCCTAAATCCAGAATAACCTGATAAACTGTCTCTAGGCTGCCCGTGTGGAAAATTATGGGCACCCAGAGTTTAGGAAGAGAACAATAAACTCCAGGTCAGTCATGGGACTAGTGTGAGAACTCAAAACAGTTATTTATCTTTAAAACAACAACACAAGGGAAGTGAAAAATATCTGCAATGCTTTTGGAAAATGAAACTACCATAAGGCCTCCCGCCACACACACAATACAAACGCAGAATTAGAGGAGATTTCTCCTTATGATAGTCAAAGATACTTATTATGCAAATTTCTTTGATATTATTACTATAAGTGCAAAGTGGAAAACCTTTCGAAAGTATAATATAAGTCTTAGCCAACATACAACCATTATTGTATGTCTACTATAGCTACCATGTTCAATAGAAGGTTACCGCCACATTCCATGGCAGGTTATACAACTAAAACCGTACAAGGCTCGTATTGTTTCTTTGGATTTCCAACAAATGGGCAGGCTAAGGAACTTCCTACTGCCACATAGGATCGCCTCTGGCGGGACGTCCCGAAAACTTAACCGGCTCTCTGCCAACACAAGGTCGGGTTACCTCTGTAACTAGGTAACTACTACACGTATATGCCACCCCCATCCTTTGGGACCTTTATCCGAGGGCCCTCGATCACAAAGCAACAACCACACAGAAAATGAGATTGGAGCAACCACATAGGTTAAGCATCAGTGCTCCATACCTGACACCACCCTTTTCTAGAAGGAAATGACATACCCTAAAGGGAGCGACCCTCATAATCTTGTCGCATATTCCTATTTTGACCATTTCCGGGGTGTGGGGTCCGACGAAGTCTCGTCCACAAAGTTAGGCACAAAGCCATGCTTTGATCAACAAATGATCAATAATTAATCATCACACAGCAACACTCAGCATGCCATATTACCAAATTGGGAGTATATCACTGATAACCTTCAACTACAAAACCTCTGAGCTCATACGTCTCGGAGAAGGATGTTAAGCTAGGAGAATAAATTCTCCGCCACCAACAGAAACGTATTTGAAAGAAATCTGCTTTATATCTCAAAATGTAATGTCAGACACGTAACCATACAAGTCTGTTCCGGGTTCGAACAGAACCGAAGGCACTTTCAAAGAAGCTCTTGCAATCCGGGTATTCACAATCCCGATCGAACTTTCCATCACAAAGGAAATCTCTATACCGTAGCTAACGGTGCAGAGACAATCGGTAGGTCATCCTATCGTTTTCACAAATACCCGGTCTTCACCACCGGTCTTCAATGTTATCCATTACGTCATATCACTTATTCGGAATGGGTTATATGACACAAAGGTCCTCTCCCGGCTAATCCGAATTGCGAACGCAATATTTTCAAAACATATGAATATTGGGATTTCAATTAAGTCACAACTTATTACCCAAACCCTTTCTTTCAAATGATTTAAACAAATTACCATTTTAAATCTTTAAACAAAAAGATTTACTTCACAAAGTTTACCCCGTTTCACAAAGATTTATTCCCAGATTCCCAGATAAATTTCCATTTCAATTGGATTAACTCATTAAATCTTAAATCGAGATTTAACTTATAGCTTTCAAAACTATTCACAATTCAAGTCTTTTATAATATAAAAGATACACCATTTGAAATACTCTTTTATTTCAAGTCAAGTTCAACAAACTTTCACAAAGATTAATTCATAGCCTTCAAAACAGTTTAATTTCAAATTTACATTCTTTTAACACAAAGGGAATTTCTTTCCTTATGTGAAAGATATTATTATTTGAAAACAGATAATTTTCGTTTTGGGAAAAACTGATTAAAAAATTTCATGAGTTAAAGCCGCTCAAGTAAAAACTTTGATTTAAATTTAAAATTTCCAAAACCATATTTTAAATAGTTAAAAACCCATATAAACACATTTTATAACTTGTAAAATCTTTTAGACCATAGCACCCAAATCATTGAATTCAATTTCAAATATTGAATTCAAAATTTAAATCAAATGATTTAAATTCCAATTTTTATTAAGTTATTTAAAATAACTCTTATTTTGAAATTCATTTTCAAAAACTTCCAATCCCAATTCCAAAACTAATTTGGATTCAAAAATTCAATCTTTAGAATTGTCAAAAATCTGTGACTTAACTGATTTCCACGTGAAATCCACATTTTGTGTGTGTATGGTGTAGTCCAAGGGTTTAACACAATAGTGCAACAACATTCAACCATCACAGATTAAAATATAACAATATATTTGATAAGCGGTATAAACTATAACGCTTACCTTTCATTCACAGATCACAGATATATATATATATATATATATATATATATATATATATATGTATGTATGTATATATATATATATGTATATATGTCACAGATAAACAAATTACAGATCACAACACACATCAGGATATATCACAAAGCATCACATGTCAAAGATATCAAACAATTCACATCCAATATAATTCAAACATCCATAAATAGGATAAATTTAATCATCTGATTAATTTAAATCAAATAAATTTCTATGAATAAATTCGTAGATTCGACTTCAATCTTGAATCTTTGTAATCGATCTCCTTGAGCTTGCTTGAATGATCGCATATCTTCACAGTTTCAACACCCTGAAATGTATAAAAAAAATTAAAATTGGTGCTTCATATTTGCATTCCCTTGTTTTAACAATATCAGACATTTACCTCCATTAATGTGTCGTTTTGGCTTCTATGGTGTTCTTGAAGATAGAGAACACTTCTATCTTCGAGTCCGGAAGACAATTCTACAAACAATAACAACGTTTATCACTACAAAAACTTTGTACAAAGTTAGAGTTTTGGCTATATGAATACTTCAAATCGTTTGGCATTTTCAACAAAGAAACCAACAATTAGAACACATTGACATCGAAATCATCATAACTGTCTCTTCCATTAACAACTACAATCATTTTTAAAGTAATAATCAATTTACAATCAAAATTGCACAAGCTTAAAACTAATGCTTGTGCACTTATGGATTGCGTAAGTTCTCCCTAAAAAAATTATAATTTGCACATTTCATAAATGCGCATTTATAACAAGGCCTATTTTTGCAATTAGTTTTTACCCAGGCATACTTTTACATTTTATTTTTTTGGATGCCTTAGTCGAAAAGTTGTCCAAAAATAAATACATAGATATCGTCAAAAAACAAAAGATGTCAAAGTTATTTATAATCAGTCGTAAACCTAGACTTTACATAAGTACGTAGCCAAAAATAGAACTGCTAAATTGATAAGTATGCACCCTACATTATTCATTGGAAGCTTTATTCATCTTCATGGAAACTTGTCAGCTTTCCATAATCTGACCTATCAAAATGAGTAACCACGAGTTTATTCAAAAACAATGAATAAACAAACGGGTCACACTGCAATACATAGTGAGATTATAGCCGTCTCAATAGTTTTGGATGCCTTGGAGCTTGGACTAACTTGAACCTTGTAAATAACCGTAGACAATCTCTAGCTATGAAAATAAAATATTTTAGAAAAACTGGCGATTGATTTGGCAATTTGAAAATTGCATCTTCTGATCATCTGCGTCGTTTGTTGGCTTAACTTCTCATTCGTGTTACGCTCCATCGTTTCAATTCGTAGATCAGCTTTTCAATCGCGACTTGCAACTTGGGTCTCGTATCTGGCTAGCACCCGTCATCAATTAATAGCGTCCAATCTTGAAGCAGAAACACATGTCAAACGGTTCTTTTACGGATGCAAAATCAACTGACTACCCTTTGAGGGAAACACTACCTATGTTTTTAGGTGCTTAGTGTCAAAATAACATAAACACAATAATAACCACGTAACCAAATAATAGAACGGTCATCTTATTTTCAGATGGAATATGAATCATCAGTAACATTTAGCAGCCGATGCAGCAGAAAGGACATCCACCAAAATGGTTTAAAATGAACAAATCTTCTGAAAACGATAACACAATCTGAAACTCAAACAAGTCGATGACAATTTATGTACTTGGAGTACACTTTTACCTCTGCCTACAAATAATAACAAATCAATACGATCACACACAAATTTAATTACAGCATTTCGTTGGAGAATTTAAGCCATAATAAATATTAACCAAATGTCACAGTGGCCTGCTTTTCATATTGATTGGTCTGCTCAATAAATGACATCGGGCACAACGCTTTTGTTTGAAATCTCATGCTCATTTTTGGTTACCCAACGCTTGCTATAGTCTGCCGGGTTATTTGTAATTCAACTGTTAAAAAATAAAAATAAATAAAATAAAATAATGCACGATAAGATAAATAACAATTGAAGAGTAAAAAGGGTTATTAAAAAGCGCAACTGGTGATAAAATAAATCTGGACTGCCAAATCTCGTGTTCACACATGACATTGGACGATCCAATGGTTGAGATTCATTGTGTCACTATTTTGTGTCTCGATGTCCATATGTACATTTACATATTATACATATGTATATGCAGTCAACTGTACATTAAACTGTAGCATTTCATGGAGCTCTTGGTTCGCAACAATGACTTGTCATTTTAATAGAGAAGTCGTGTAAATAGGCCATGTATAAGTATATTTGTTCTTCAAAGGTCTTAATGAAGTTTTGCAGGGAGGTGTTACAGTTTAACACATTATGCGTTGTGTTCAAACTAATATATTCCAAGAGTGTTGGTTTCCATTAATGATCAAAGTTTGTATAAGATAAGTTTCTTTGTTTGAGGATAATGGAAAAATAACAAGTCATAAAATGTAGAAACTAAGTACCTCTCCCAGTAAACTACTTTTAAGATTTTTCTTCATCGGAACTTGAACTATCTACTCTCTGGTCCCTAATTGCTGGAAACAGGTGCTGTCGATTTTCCACATTAGGCAATAAATTATTATTTTTTTGCACTTTTGCCATCACTTTAGCAGATTCGTTCACTTCTTTGCAAGCCTTATCGATCATGTTAAGAAAATCTCTGACAATGACAAACAGCCTTAACCCTTCATCCCTCCCAGAATTACCATGAAAATAATCTGCTGTGCTTTTTACCAGCGCTTTAATTCTATTCTCTTCCTCTAATAGAGAATTGATGTCCACCTGAGCATGCTCAACAAAAGATTTTAACAATTGATGAAATCCACTATCTTCTTCTGAGCTTTTCATCTCTGTATTTAGAAACGCTTCTGTTTTCATTAATTTGTGAGCCAGGCTACATAAATTGGTGGCTAATGCCTCTGGATCCAGAGCTGCAGCTTTCTTCACGTTATCTAGTTCTGAACTTAAAGAAGATACTATTCTTAGTCCTATAGTTTCTTGAGAGGAATCATTGGTCTCTTTGCCTAATCTGATAGCACGTGCACCCTCGGATTTGATAATTTCTTGAACTACAAAGTGCAAAAGAGTAGTTTTGCCATCTACACCTTTTACATCGGAGAGTTTTAATAGCGTGTCAAGTTTAAATGCTTGAGCACCACCTCTGAAAGTTCCATCATTCATTCTGTTACCAAGTTTGAGTACAGCTTCTAGAAGCTTCAGGAAGAGACGACTGCTTTTAAGCTCTTTACAAGCTACCTATGTACGAAGATAAGTAAATGATTTAATATTTTTCATTGTCGCATCCCCTTAACTTTTGATTTGTTATTCATTGTATATTTACCTCACTGCCAAAGCATCCTTCATATGAATTAGCACCAGGATTTCATATTTTATACATTTTCAAGCCAAAAAACTAAAGTTCCAGTTGACCCTAAATTTTATTAGTTACCAAAAATTGTTTGACTTTTTGGGACTGGCAATTACAAACTTAGAAGCAGAAGGCATCCTAGGCTAAAACTCCATGTAGACTTACAATCGAATTCTAATTGCTTTTATCTACGAACTTCTTAGAAAAATAACACCAAGTGAATAAACATGATCCTAAGTAGAAATGAAAACAATTTTATACTTCAAACTAACATTGGCAAGTGTATCTACCGTTCCTCATTCCTGCCCCCGTTCTCCATTCCTGTCCCACCATCGCCTTTGGGTTCAAAGTTTATGAGTACTTCACCACAGGGCTAGTTTACAACTAGGTATATCATACTTAATTTCTACTCTCTTATCGAGTTTGAAAAAAAAAAATACTGATAAAATGAACATAAAAAATGAAAATTTATAACCTATAGCTAGTAAGAATGATACAATCATGTTTCCCTTGCATAATATATATGTTTTGGTACAATCAGATTTTCCCTCATATAATGTCATATGCTGGCATAACGTCTTAAATTGAAACTATAAAAAGGAAGGTCCAAAACCAAAGACAATTGAAGCCGGTACTTTACAAGATATTATGCTTGCTATTTAACAGATATAATTCTTTTATTTCAACTAACTGATTGATTATTCATTATAAACCATATAATCATGTACTTGAACACATACCTCTAAAGATGAAAATGATTGTTTGATGCTTGAGATGTCCTCTGGTAGGGAAGATATGAAGAGCAATGCTTCCATTCTTTTAAAAGCATATGGAATATCAATTATGGCTTTCAAGAACTGTTCACCAGGGCCCAGTAGAGATAGATCACCACTATACAATCGAATCTTTAACTCCTCGTCAGATGTAGGAGCCATTCTCAGCAATGACTGTAGCAGCTCTTGTGGAAGCTCATTTCCTAGTTTAAAATAGTTAAGCATGATACGAGTCAATTGCATAAAAATGCTTAATTATGCTATAAAATAAGGAACTATAAACTATTTTAACCATATACCATGAATTAATCATAACTTAACTTGCAACAACTGATTCGAGCTGCTGTTGATCTTTTTTTTTTACTAGTGAAGATTGTAAAACAATCTGTTTGTATTTTAAACTTCAATTCAACACCCACACTCTTTAAATGTGAAGAACATCTATCAGCTTATTTTGACAACAAAAAATTCTTCCGTTTCATTTTTCCTTAAATATAACAAGTTGATTCTGGTGGTTCATTTATGTGCCCTTGCCACAGTATCTGACTGGAATTCAACTATTTATTACCTTCCATTAGTGCATCAACAACATCGTCAACTTTTATACTCAATGCCTTCAAGGAAATGGCCAAGTTCTGGGATTTCTTGGAATCAAGAAGCTGAATAAGTTGGGCAGGATCTTTCGAAGGCATGCCATTCTTTCCATCAGTTTTTCTTTTGACGTCACTACTGTATCCAAACAACGTTTCAATCATCTCTTCATTAAACCTGTCAAGTTCATCTTGTGAATTAGATAACCATATATAACTTCTTCTGTTCTGGAGATATTGGAAGTTGGGAAAATTCATGAGTTATCTAACTTGACCATTTTGTTTCATAACAGGAAACCACAGTATGATAATATGAGATAAATTATCATAGAACCTTTTAAAAAAACTTATTAAAAATTGACCCGGTCCCATATAATACAACTCTACCAGGCAGAAAGAATAGATGCTGGTTTAAAAAGAAATTCCATCACCAAACAAGCCAAATTACAGCATATAATCTCTTCGAGTACGGTATGCATATATTGACAACCAAAAATTATCCCAATAGAGCGAACGCTTTGGGCTCGCTGAAATACAATCTCAATAGGGCGAACAGCCCACATCACTTTTTCGCTACACCTAATTCTACACCTCTACGATTTTCGATGCTACGCTATTCCAAATCAAATGAAACTTTGGTGATGTTCAATTTACACTATGAACATCATGCTTACATTGTGTAGTCTAATATTAACCGCTAAAACGCTTAGTTTAGCCATTGATTTAAAACATGATTTTGAACATGTTAGAACTGCTCAGATTAAGCCAAATTTTGTAAAGATGATCTTGGGTTATGTAAGAATATATATACAAATTTTTCGATTTTGGATTGTGTAGTTTGAAAAATAAGAGAGGTGCAGACAAGGTGCTGTGGAGGGAGGTGCAGTGGAACCCTCGCGTGCGTGCGTAGCATTGATAGATTTATACAGTAATATAATAAGTGATTATTAATTCCAATAATCATGTGTGCGTACACTCTATCTATCTATCTATCTATCTATATATATATATATATATATATATATATATATATATTATAGCATTAATAAATTTATAGACAGTAATTTAATATTTAAACAAATTCCATCTATGTTATAATATCATTAATGGACATGCGATTATTCTAAATATATAATTTTAATTTAAATAATTAGAGAAAAAATCAATTTTTATTCATAATAAATCTCATCGTATCAAATCCAATTTTATATATGATTTAATGTAAACTATACGATTCATGATAACGCATCTTAAAAAAAAAATCTAATTGGTAATGAATAAAAGGAAAAAGAATGAAATTGTTCGATTTACCCCGCTATCAAATGGACCTGATCCTAGTTTGGTTATTTTGATGTAGTTGATTTGTTGATTGGTTTGGTTTGATTTATTTATTTAGTTTTGTGTCGGTTTTGATTTTGGATAGCTTAAAACGGAACCAACAAATTAAAGCGAAAACTAAAATTATATTAATGAGCATTTCCGACAGTAAATTTATAGTAAGAGGAAAATCCGTCGACTTGCATATGCAAATTACAAATTTGTAACTTCAGTCAGTAATATGCTTCCAACAGTTCATAAAAATATGCAACAATAGTATGTGTATTCTACTAAAATGGCCACAAATCTATAAACGTATTTAAGCGCATGTTAAACAAGGGCCAAGCATAAAGACTTCTGTTTAAGAGACATTTTGAAACGACAATTTTCAAACAGCTAAATTTTGGAAACCCTAACTAAACTCCAAATACATATACTCAACACATACAAACTCCATTCTTCATCTTCAAAACTCATCAAAAATCCATATCAAAACTCCTACCAAAAATGAATTCCAATTTTAATCCATACCACAATTTTTTCACATTCAACAATTTCAATTTCAATGAAAATCTCTCTCAAACTCCGCATTTCGTAGAATTTAACACTCGTAGTTTGTGGACTCAAGAAGAAGACTATGACCTTTGCTACATTTGACTTTATTATTTCTGTGAATTCTACTCGTGGTGACGATCAAATTGGCAAGACATTTTGGGAAATAATCAAAATTACAACGAAAAACATCATGATTTGTCCTTCAAGATTCGAGAGAAAAGGTAAGTAGATAAACAACATGCTTCAAATCTCAAATCTACATGCTTAAACAATCCTACTCTAGCGATGTGTAGGCGAACAGTGTCTGGTATGCATAGATATATTGCTTTGATTTTGTTGCAAATTTTATGTATATTAATATCTTTTATTAAGAGAGCCGCCACAAATAATTTGTTCAAACAAGCTCATGCCCCTGAAGATGGTGTAAACTCCATCTTCGTCAATTCATGCATTATTATGACCTACTTCGACAACATTAAAAATGGAAACATTCTTCTACAAAAGACCGTTCAAGGTGTACGACACAACAAAGGAAAAAAGCTTAAAAAACTAACATCAAATATGGTCCAAACGAATCTCATGCAAGCCATGATATGTCTATTGATGACTCCAAAGCGATGATGATGTCGTTAGTCCTTCAGGGGTTAAACTGCTAAAAAGAAGCAATCTCCTGAATCTAGGGTTGACGTGTTAGGATGAGAAAAGGATGCAATCAAATTGTAATAGGAAAAAAAGTTGTTTGTGATGAGAAAAGAGAGGAGATGATGTTTATGAGTACAAGAAAAGTTGATGAAGAGCGACGAAAGTACTTGAGGTCAAGAAAGAGCGAAGTAACGAAAATATCACAACGTTTTGTAAATCGCCTTCATTAACATCAAAAGTTTAAAAATGATGTATGCTTTATTTAGTTTAGGTAATAATGTATTCTTGTACGAATTTAAGAAATGCCTTTAAATTTGAATTCTATGTTAATACCTTGTTAACTTCAAATTTACAACTTAAAATTAAAAAAAAATTGAAACAATTCAAATTTAAAATTTTATAATTAACATATAATTTACGTAAAATGTAGTAAATTGTTAAAAAAAAATTAGGAGCCCGTTGAACATGCAACTAAATATAAGATGCATATTCAATGGGTGCCCATTTAACAAGCATCCAGTTTTGATCCTGTTAAACATATTCTCGGTTACAATTTACATAGGGAAAGTTTGCCAATTACTTGTTATAATAATACATATTTGTAGTATATACTATAGACGTTAAAGATGCCCCAAGAGAACATTAATGTCAGCATTGTTATCTTGATATACTATTTTATTTAATTCACGCAGTTCTCAGAAAATATTGAGTTTGTTCCATAAATTATAGCATCGATGCATCCTCACATAGAGAGGCACCTAAAGAATCATTTTTACCTTGCATTATTCCGGAAACAAGGAGAAATAATTCATTCAAAACCCTACCAAGTGAACCAATAGAACTAAACCGTTTATTATCCATTTGGTCGGTTTCGGTTTAAAAAAAATTGTTTGTTAATTTCTTATTTTTGTTTTAGTATTTCAGGGAAAACCTAAACAAAAAAAAACCATTTGCTCACCCTAAAAGCGACATCTCTTAAGTTGTTATAATATTAAAACCAACTGCACTAAAATAGTAAAAGTAGCAATAGTGTATAACGGTTATTCTTGCAATTACAGGTTGCATATTGAGACCATATTATCTCACTAGGAAGCACAGTAATTGAGTTAGTCAGTTACAACCTCATGTTCCAGATTATTTATGAGAAGCAACATGTCTCTGGAAACGTTTAAACTCCAAAACGAACATCCCCATAATTACCATTTGTAGCAGACTTGTAACTATTTACGTTCTGTGAATTAAGGTTATTCCTACTAAAAACTTAGACATAGTCAAATGAACAATCCTTCTGTGTATTTTGGAGGGAACATCAAAGGTATTTTTAATGAAGCGTATCAGAGCGTTACATTCTCAATTTACATAACCTATAACAGACTCAAACTCTAGCTGACTTTGGAGAAAGAAACTTACTGAAAAGAACCTGACTTTATTTCGTTCCAAACCATAGATTTTTCTGGGTTAGGTGAAACTTTATCCCAAAACAGTGGCTTAAGTTTTGTTTTAGGAGCAGCATCATCCGCATTGGTGTTATTCAAACGATTTGGTCCAAGAGGTGAGGGTCGAGGAACCTTTGAATTATAGCTTGCTTGAGCTGGACTAGGAGAGGCTGCACCTTTAGGAGGAGGCGGAGGTGGTGGACTTGGCTTAGCCTTGGGAAGAGGAGGTGGTGGCGGGGCCGGCTTTGGTATTGAAGGAGGCGGTGATGGGGCTGGAGGAGTAAGTGAAGAAGCCATGGGTCTACCAGGAGGTGGCTTTAAAGGAGGCATTACGTCAGCATTTGATTCAGGAGCAGGAGATTTCCCCATGTCGTTATTAGTAAAAATATGGCCATTTATGCCAGACTCTGTTTTGACTGACGAATAATTTATCTTTTCCTTCTGAACTGAACTACTAAATCCAGAGCTATATGGTGACCCTGAAATTATAAGGCACCTGATGTAAGTTGTAAAAGAATTGCTTTCTGGTGATCTTTTTCGAAACGAAAGACGCGTAAGTTAGAATATTTTATGATGATCTGGAGTAATATGTTTCATCTTCCTACCATGCCAGATAAAAAACCATATGAAATTTGTGCGTCTAAGCATGAATTTGCAATAAAAGTATTTTCATATATGTTGCACACAATTTTACTTGGGAGAAGTGCATCAATTTTGAATGCAAATATTCGTTCCGCAAAAACCACAATTAAACCAAAAAAGGAAAGAAAATATTTTCATACCAAAAAAATCACTCCAACTTAGGGTCAAAAGAGGCCTCTCATCTTTCCTTCCAATTTCTGGGCCACTTGAATTTCTTGCACATCTACAGCAACAGAAAATGAGAAACACAATAATTAAAGCTGCCGCTGATACACTTAAAACAATAACAGCAACATCAGATTTTTTGCCTCTACTGTTATTATCATGTGATCTAGGATCTTCAGATATTTGAAGTGACTTGCTTATAGGAGTTGGTGATGGAGAAACGACATCGGTATTTTCAATATAAAGCGGTGTGGGGGCTGGACGAGGAGTTTTAAGAGCAGGCCCTGGTAATGGAGATGAGCTTGGTGCCAGAATTGGAGCAGGGCCCAATGGTAATGCACGTGCCATAAATGGAGTAGGACCTGGAGATAAAGAAGGTGATGGACTTGGAGCAGGACCCGGGGACGATGTAGGAGCTGGAATTGGAGCAGGAGGCGGTGGTACGTTAGGTACTGGTGTATCAGCAAGATTCCTTCTCAAAATATTAAATGATGGTGGAGCCTTTGTAAATCTATTTTGTCTTTTATCAACTTTAGTTTCTTGCAAATTATGCTTGATTAAACAATCAAATACCCTTCTCTTTAATTCCCATGATTCCAAATTCATGCATAATTTCCGTTTGCATTGTGTGGAGTCTAATATAATGTTATCTGGTGAAGCGATGTCAAGTTTATTTAAAGCAGGAATCAGTTTTGGATCCAAGCCACAATCTAATAACATATGCTCCACCTGTTAACATAAGATATCAATGCAAAATCAAAAAATAGCATACAATTCTAGGGCGAAGAGAATATTGTATAAAAAAATTTGTTGCTAAACCTAATACTGATAATGGTGCAAAATAAAGGAGTATCAGCATGACAGCTATATTAATTTTGATTAAAAACATTAAGAAATATCAAAATGCAAACAAGATGTCGCGACTTTTAAATACGACAGAAGTTTGTGACTAGGATAACGTTTAAAGTAATCAAAAAGAGTGACGATGTTGATGTGCTTCATGCTTGAGAATTAGTTGATCAGATGAGGACAACATCCGTTGTATAATTTCTACGCTTTAATTTCTATTTCAGTTTAGTCTTAATTTTCCCTCGCCCTCAAAGTCTCGTATTAATAATGTTAGGCACTCAAATTAGTTGAGCGCTCGTAATAAATATGTGAATCTTTTCCTCCATCAAGATTTGTCGATGATGTCCTGCCAATTGATACACACACACATATACACATATATATATATACAGAAAGAAAGAGACCTGGACCAATACGCATATCAACACCAAGATTAATAAAAATACTAAAAATCTAAATTATCAAAAATTTATATATATATATATATATATATATATATATATTCCTTTTTTGATTGGAAGAACGAATCAAGAAAAATTCTATAGTGTATGTATGTATATGTATGTATGAGTGTGCATGAGTGCATGCAAGTATTTGACTGCTTTAAAACCTCTTCGTTTATGATTCCCCAAAACTTGAGTTTATAAGTCCCCAACCGCAACAGTATGGTATCCATCACACATGCTCTGACTCTAATTTCTAGGAAAGCCCCATTCCTAACATCTTAAGAATGAATTTATCCTGCAACAACTGCCTACCCACAAATAAAACACTTCTTAAAGAGAAACACCAAGACAGCAGTCAACTCTCTCATTCAAAAAAGTAAATATAACTCTCAGAAGAAATATCTAACTAAAAAGTTCTAATCTAATGGTTTAAAAAATTTAGCCTACATTCATGGGTTTGGTGCAACTTGATAGGATACCCATGCCGGCAATAGCATGGGAGGCTCTTGGTGGAGGACCATAAACAAAGTTTTCAAAACGGGGTATAAATCATAGCTTGTAAGATTCAAACATTAAATCGATACGGATTTAAATCATAAATTGTAGATTTAAAAGATCCATATTTTAAGGTTTGTACCCTCGGTGAAATTGATTTTGATGTTTGAATTTCTACGCGTAAGCTAAAACTCGATTTTTTTTCTCTTGTTTCATTTTTTTAAAGCAGTAATTGGAACTGCAAATCCAAATTAGTGTACTAAATATAAATATATTAGTATAGGCTGAATGATTTATAGATAGCCGTTTAACTAAGTTCGAATCGGAATATGAATAAAATCGTAAAGGGTGAGATTCGATCTGAAACGGGACTCAAGTCATAAGATTTTTAAATTTTTGATAACAATGACCATAAAAACCATAAAATTTTGTACACCCAAAAATTATTATAAACAATATATGCAAATCTTCATCTCCAGGAGATCTGCTTGACCATGTAAATATTAAGTTTGGCACTACGTACAGATAATAAAGTGAGTTCCGGACAATCCATGAAATAATAAATTGGGCTTCCAGATGCCCACAATATTTTATAGTTGTAGATGATAAGTATACAAGTAGTGGTAAGCAAGGCATCTGTCCTGATTGTAAAAGGTAAGGGTCAAAATCAACATAGCAAACCGAAGTTAGCTAGCTCCCTCTTTTTTAGTAGAAGAATTCCTTTACTACCACTTGGTCTCTTATTTTCCAGTACTAAACTGAAACAACCTTCATCATTTATGTATGAGAATTGAACAAATGTATATTATAACTCTGTGCAGACTTCAACTAGGTCTATAATGCGAGCAAGTCAAACCTTACAAAAAAAAAGACTAAACAATAATGTATCAAGGGAAAGTCAGAGAAAACGTCGTGTTATAAAGCATCAGCTTTTGGGTAACGCCTTTCCCATAAAGCCATGGTTCAGACACCCAAAAAAAAAGAGTAGTAAGATCATTCATGTGAATGCTGAAACTTTGAAAAAATGTTGCACCTGGTAACCGAAATGTAAGTCTTCCAAAGAAATGCCTATCAGAACTTATCGATTAAAGCACTTAAGTTTCAAATAAAAGCCTCAGCTTGCTCATTATTTCTAACCTAGGTGGCATAGAGAACACATGCTTCAATCACATTGTAAACATTCACTGTGAAGTAAATGGTTCGTACTCAATTTTCCTTACCAAGTTTCTACGTTGCTAAGATATAAGTTATGAAGTAAAAATACTACAATTTATGCAATCATGCAACAAAATTCTACTATTTAACGTTATCAATCTATTATAAGCACCAATCTCACTATATATCACATAACTAGAAGTTTCAACATAACAGAAAACCTTTTATCATACCATGTCATTCAGTGATTTGCCTGCCATGAATCTCCCATCAGAATGCATTGGCCATGAAACCAAAATTGAAAACAATAACAAGAATAAAATACCCATATTCCTAATTTCCATATTTGCTATTTTGACCTCTCTCTTCACACTGTATATTTCTCATTTCACAGCTGCCAATTCTGCTCCGCGGCGTAAATTCTAAATAACTTATCAAACTTCGTCCGAAATTTGAAAATTTTGCTGGGATTCACAATAACTGAGAAAACGAAAGGGGGAAATAATCGCAACTCCCTTTTCTTTGCATTACAACAATCAATTCATTCCATACATTTACGCAAGATAAAATAAAAAATATATATTCAAAACCCTAACAAAAATCCAGGTAGAATTTCTCGAAAAATCTTAAAAAATGAGCTATCCCGTGAGCAGATCTCGCGAAATACAACGAATGTCTAAACAATCGAATCCAAGTCGAAGAATAGAATACGCAGCGAACAATGGACTTTTCCAATAATTTGTTGATTTTATTTGAAATAATTTGTTAGTTTGTTTGTGATTGTTTTTATTGTTTTTGAATTTTATCAACAAAAAAAAGACGTGCAAGCAGGACAGACGGTATAAAGATTTATTTTTATCTTGGCGAAAGTCCAACTATATTTCCGTTTGAACTTGCTTACCGCTATGCAATCGAAATCAAAAAGATAAGTATCAAACGATATGCTCTCCTCGAATGTTTTTCCAACGTTTCTTTTCCAAATAATAATTTCGAAAATACAATAATATAGGTAAAAAAAATTACAAATTTTACATTACATACTGAATTTTTTCATACCAGGAAAACATAGATTCTTAGGATAATTTAAGTGGCCGTTTGGTCTTATTCTGAGTTTTAAGTTTTGTGTTTTATGTTTTCAATCTGCATTACAGTAACGAGAAGTGCGGAGGAAAATATTTAAAATTATAAGTTATTACAACAATAGAAAGACAGCGGAGGTAATGTGTCGCAATGTATCATTTTACGTACTTTTGTTATTTTCAAAACACATAAAACAAAATAAATTTGTTTTTATATGTTAACTTCATTTTTCAAATTGATTGTTCTACAAAAACACAAGTATCATGTACATTTTTATTTGGACAAAAACTAAAAACCACAAACCAAACAGGATTTAAGTTTTGTATCTCGGTTTTCGTTAAGTACCTAATGAATTCAACAAAGGAGGAAAGAAGAAAATAATATAATTTTAGTGTTTCCAAAAAGCGAAAAACAAATTCAATTTTATGTCGAGATCATTTTCAAATTTACAGTTTTTCATCCTCGCCTTCTCTCTCATGCATCTCCCATGACTTTGAAGTACATTTCAAAAGCAAAGGACGAAACTTAAATTTTAAAACCAATGGAAACTAAGCATCTTTTGGTAAACCAAAGAAACATATGAAATGCGCATTTAAAGAGGTTGGAAAGAGGAAATTTATTGAAACAAGAGTCTGTGTTGTCATGCAAAAGAAAAATGAGAAGAGAATGATTGTTTGTATTTATTTTCATTTTTATTCGTTTTTTTTTACGCATTTTTGAAATAATGTTATTAATTGATATTTGTTATAAAATGAAGAAAGTAGAAGCCATTAGAGACAGAGAAAAATGATATATTATTCATTTCTGAGAATAGATATGTATTTACATTACATAGCGTCCTTTATATAAAGGCTTCATAGCAAAGGACTTAACCAATTACACGATGTGGGACTAAACAAAACAACATAAAATCATATTCATTCCATAATTTACATATATTGTAACACTTCCCCTTGAATATGCGTCTTCAAAATCTTGAATGCTCTGATAACTTAAGGTTTTCCGTTTCGAAACTTGTATGATGATTGCTCCCCCTCATTACTATCTTGCTTGCATTTATCAATTCAGTCGATATAGATATTGTCCGTTGCCTCATTAAAAACCTCTGTAAGGAAAACCCAATGGGAAAAACCTTGAAAGAGGAAAAGAGTGCAACTTGTGAAATTATAGATATCATACTAAAAATGATATTCCTTTTAAGGGTTTGATACTTCGGGATCAAAATAATGCATCATTACACCCTTACTAAGAGTTTGATACTTCGGGATCAAAATAATATAATGCCTCATTAAACCCTTACTAAGAAAAACCCCATGGGAAAAATCTTAGCTAAGGAAAAAGAGTACAATGTAGTATGAGATATTTCAATAATTTACAGAATCAAATAGAGTTTGATACTTCTGGATCAATATAATACTTCATTAAAAACCTTACAAAGGAAAACCCGATGGGAAAAACCTTAGTCAAAGATAAAAATACAATTTAACTTAAATAACATATTTGAGATGTTATTTCTTGAAAAGACGTTTGACTCTTCTGGATCAAGACAATGCCTCGTTAAAACCTTAGTAAGAAAAACCCAGTGGAAAAAATCTTAAATAAGGAAAAAGAGTACATTATAACTTATTTCAAATGTTACTAGGGAGTTGATACTTCTGGATCAAGGTAATGCCTCATTAAAACATTACTAATAAAAACCCAGTGGGAAAAATCTTAGTTAAGGAAAAAGAGTGTATTATAAAATACTTATGAATGATCCCTCCGATTTTAAATTTTCTTCTGAATTCATATTCGTCTTTTGATAACTCAAATTGGTTATAGATACTTCAGGATCCATAAATATGTATCTCATTAATAATACAATTTATTAATAGTTTCCTTCGATACAATCAAATTTTCTAAGATTGTTTCTTTCAAATATGGTTTGCATTTTATGCATTTTGTATGCTACTTTTATGAAAAACACGTCATGTGCTTTCATTTTTGTGCTTCAAATTAGTTTTGCGCATTGCAACTATGCATCTTTCATGAATATTAAAAATTTCATTACAACATTACTAGAAAGTAGGAAGTAATCTACTCATCTTGAAGTATATCAAGATTTTCATTACAACAATACTTAGAAGAAATTTGTAATCTACACTTCATGTCTTTTGCATTCTTTATAACTACAAAAGTTATATATATTCTTTAGAAATTTGTATACTTTAATAAGTATTTGCATATCGCAACTATCATTTCAATGGATATTAAGAGTTTCACTACAACGATACTTAAAAATAGGAAGTAATCTACCCATCATGAATTATATCAAGATTTTCATTATACCAATACTTAAAAGAAGTTGTAATCCACGGTCCTTGTTCTTTATCTTCTTTATAACCATCAAAGTTATTTATATTCTTCAGGAATTTGTGTACTTTCATTGTTTATAATGTTTTAAACAATATTTATACCTTCAGGGTATTTTAAGTGTTTCAAACACTTTCACTGCTTCAATGAATTCAATTATTTATAAAAACATATGCCTAGAGCATTTAACACGATGTAGCACTACATGTGGTTCAGTAATTTCAGTGTGTTTTTCTATTATATATATATATATATATATATATATATATATATTGCGAACTACAGGTTCACATTTCTTATTTATGAGAATTTCATGATGGCCAATCATGTTTTTCTCTAATCCAAGATCTTTAATCCATTTATAAAAATAAGCGCTTTATTATTTATAAATTTATTATCGACGATTATTTCTTGTCAGTTCTAGACATGATTTATTGAGATCTTTTTAATTATCATGTTTTAGGTACCTAACCCACTTCTAGGGCTATTTGAGAATCATGTCATGGATCTCTTTCAGAGCATCCTTAAGTGTTTCTTCAAGAACACTCACCTCCTTTATTTGGCATCTTTATTACTTACTCCAAAAATATTTTGAACTGACTTTTGAACCATATTTCATATGTGGTTTACAAATTTTGATCCTTTAGGGATTCAAATCTATATTGGAGAAAGTCTACTAAAGATAATATTGATAATATTTTGCATCATTGTATATTTTAACAAATATTTAACACTGATGATCAAAATGAATTTGTATTCCTTTATCCTCCCCCTTAATGGTGACAACTGTCACATTAAATTATAATTCTCTTTGGATTCTCATTTTGATCCATTATCACATTGCTACTAGCAAATACATTATATGTATATCAGTTATAGGAGGATGATCCTTTTATTAGTTAATAAGATGCATTCAATTGATATTGCTTATTAGAGTTTGTTCTCATTCATTGATCTAGAGAACTGGAGGAATTTACTTATTATATAGATCATTTGAATACATACACGACTTCAGGTCATTCAACATTTCTGTCGATTGAATTTTAAATCAATAAATAATATCCATACATAATCTATATGATGAGCTCATAACAAACTTTAGGTTGTTAGCTAAATATTTACATATATGGATATATACGTGCGTCCACGTATTGCATATATATTATAATTTTTCATATTCTTTCTCTTTTGAATTAGTGATTTTTAAAACAAAATATTGCAAGGATTCAAACTATTGATTTCTATTTATAGATCAATGTCATTGTGAATCCGTTAAAACCGTATGATGATGTTCAAAACAAATGGTTGGAACCATATTGAACTTCTGGTTCGAACAAAATATACACACAACTTAAAGTTGTTAAGTTTTATTCCTTAATTATATCTCAAATATCAAATTCCTATGCATTTATTCGGTTTAATAAAATTACCAAATATATAAACAAATCTCTTCTAGAGATATGTTATCATTTTCAAATTTATAAATCTCTTCTAGAGATATTTTAGTATCATCACTTCTAGAGTGAACTTATCTCTTATATATATATATATATATATATATATATATATATATATATGCATTATTAGAATGTCATATCAATATACAATATTTCTTTTATATAAATTACATAATTACTACTTTTACAATGGCATAAAATATCCATGTTGGAGATTTTTGTTGTAGTTGCTTTTAAAATGGCGTATCAAACTTTAAATACAGTGACAAAATTAGATTCACCAACTGAAAGTAAGATGCAAGAGATAAAATCACTACTTCTGGAGTGTAACATTGGTATACAATATCATTTTTTTGGATAAATTATTGTTATTACTCAAAAAAATTATATTATTATTCCTTCAGGGAATATAGTATTTCCTTTTAAGGAATTACAATGTAACAAAAATAAAATTCCTATAACATCTCTTCTAGGATGTTAGATTTTGCAATATAAATATAAATAAATCTCTAAAACATCTTTTCAACAGATTAATACACACACACATCCAATGATGTTTGAAATATCATATAACATAATATCTTTAGGATATTTGATTAATATAATGTAAATGTAAAGATATAGGGTAAGGTATAACTCATTTGGAGATTTTTGTAATCTCTTGAACGCAGCATCATTTTCTCATATGATTATTTATTAATTTTCTTTAACTTCTTCAGGAAGTACAACCTTATCATTTTACATAATTTCATTAGAGCTTCGGGCTTCTAATTCATGAACTTCAAGTTCATTAATTTGTTATGAACTTCAGGTTCTCAAATTCTGTGTAAACTTCTTTTTTTTTGTACCACATTGTTACAGAATAAAAGTCTATTCTTAATTCAAGACTTATACATTTGACAAATTAAAAAAAATACTGACAAATATTACTTCAAATTTGAAATAAAATATTTTCATATTTGGATTGTAGCTGGAAGAATAACATTAAAAAGGGCATATGAAGAGAAATTGTCCTGAGTACAAACGGTAGGGAAAGTTGGCAAATCTCGAAGGCAGAGGCAAATCCACAGTGGAGAAGGGTGCTGAAAATCATGGCCAAGTGGAAGGTACACTATTTATTTGTACCATACCCATAGCAGTAGTATATGATACTGGGGCAACTCATTCTTTAATTTCTTATGAAATAGTTAAAATGCTAAAATTGAACTGCATATTAATTGAAACCCCATTGCTTGTACAAAGTCCACTGGGGAGTTCTAGTCTTTTAAACAAGAGGGGCACATGCATCTTCATATGTATGTGCATATCTTATAAATACACTGATATATTTATATTGGTAAAGATTTGGATCCTGGATAATTGATTGCAAATTTTTTTTATAGAAAATATAGGTAAAATAGGAGGGTCATTTCATTTTGATTTAAATTTATTGATCTTGATTACGTTTTTGTTTGTGATATAGATCTAAGTAATATATACATGTTTGATAAATGAAGTTTTCATTTTGAAAACTCTTTGATTTGGATTTTGATTTTGGAAATTATTTATATATATATTGTTTATATTTCCAGAAGATATATTTTATTATTTCTTAAAGAAACATATACAAGAACAATGCATATTTAGAAGATCATATTAGTTTAGATCCAATATTAATATTGATTTAGTACACCTGAAGTGAATGGAAACGTTAATGAAAACATATACGGTAAACTTAATTTCTAGCATTTGAAATAAAAGTTGAGAACCTGCAGTTCCTATAATGCTAAAAGCTTGAGTTTCCATAAATTATTAAATTTCAAGTTTTCTTATAATAAAGAACCAGAAGTTTCAATAAAAGAGCAGAAACTTGAATTATAAAAAAAAGGATATATATATATATGTATGTATACATGTAAGAGTTATTTTAGTTATTTTAGAAATTTTGACTATTAAGAAATAAAGTTTCTCTTATGGTATTCATTTAATTTTATTATTGAGTATATTAAACTTAGCTTTGAGATTAAATTTTGCTAACTAAAGTTAGTTAGATTGATTTATTTGTTTGTAAAGAAATCAATTCGTTGTGATAATATTTTATATTTTATGCCACAATAATGGTAAATTGCATTCATTTTTTAATCATAAATGCATTAAATGTTGTCGTCATGGTAATAAATTAAATTACCATATCATCATAAATGCACTGGCTATAGTAAATTAAATGATGTTGTATTTTTATTTTTGGAATAAGAATAGACATATGGTTTATTATATTGTATATTCATTTTGGCAAACAATGCTCGATATAATGAAAGAAATAAGTTTGAAAAACAACCTGAAGTTGTGCAAAGATTTTTTTTTTTCAACCAGAAGTTGTATAACTCGAATTCTTGTCAGTATTTTTTTGTCAAAATGTACAAGTCTTGAAATAAGAATAGACTTTTATTTTGTAACAATGTGGTACAAAAAAACGGGGGGAGAAGTTTACACAAAATTTAAGAACCTGAAGTTCATAACAAATTAATGAACTTGAAGTTCATGAATTAGAAGCCCGAAGCTCTATTGATATTACGTAAAATGATAAGGTTGTACTTCCTGAAGAAGTTAAAGAAAATTAATAAATAATCATATGAGAAAATGATGCTGCATTCAAGAGAATACAAAAATCTCCAAATGAGTTATACCTTACCTTATATCTTAACATTTACACTATATTAACAAAATATCCTGAAGATATTATGTTATATGATATTTCAAACATCATTGGATGTGTGTGTGTATATTAATCTCTTGAAAAGATGTTTTAGAGATTTATTTATATTTATATTGCAAAATCTAACATCCCAGAAGAGATGTTATAGGAATTTTATTTTTGTTACAATGCAATTCCTTAAAAGGAAATACTATATTCCCCGAAGGAATATGATATAATTTTTTTTTGAGTAATAACAATAATTTATCCAAAAAAAATGATATTGTATACCAATGTTACACCCTAGAAGTAGTGATTTTATCTCTTGCATCTTACTTTCAGTTGGTGAATCTAATTTTGTCACTGTATTTAAAGTTTGATACGCAATTTTAAAAGCAATTACAACAAAAATCTCCAGCATGGATATTTTATGCCATTGTAAAAATAGTGATTATGTAATTTATATAAAAGAAATAATGTATATTGATATGACATTCCAATAATGCATATATATATATATATATATATAATAGATAAGTTCACTCCAGAAGTGATGATACTAAAATATCTCTAGAAGAGATTTATAAATTTGAAAATGATAACATATCTCTAGAGGAGATTTGTTTATATATTTGGTAATTTTATTAAACCAAATAAATACATAGGAATTTGATATTTGGGATATAATTAAGGAATAAAACTTAACAACTTTAAGTTGTGTGTATATTTTGTTCCAACCAGAAGTTCGATATGGTTCCAACCATTTGTTTTGAACATTATCATGCAGTTTTGACGGATTCACATTGACATTGATCTATAAATTGAAATCAATAGTTTGAATCCTTGCAATATTTTGTTTTAAAAATCATTAATTCCAAAGAGAAAGAATATGCAAAATTATAATATATATGCAATACGTGGACGCACGTATATATCCATATATGTAAATATTTAGCTCACAGCCTAAAGTTTGTTATGAGCTCATCATATAGATTATGTATGGATATTATTTAGTGATTTAAAATTCAATCGACAGAAATGTTGAATGACCTGAAGTCGTGTATGTATTCAAATGATCTATATAATAAGTAAATTCCTCCAGTTCTCTAGATCAATGAATGAGAACAAACTCTAATAAGCAATATCAATTGAATGCATCTTATTAACTAATAAAAGGATCATCCTCCTATAACTGATATACATATAATGTATTCGCTAGTATCAATGTGACAATGGATCAAAATGAGAATCCAAAGAGGATTATAATTTAATGTGACAATTGTCACCATTAAGGGGGAGGATAAAGGAATACAAGTTCATTTTGATCATCAGTGTTAAATATTTGTTAAAATATACAATGATGCAAAATATTATCAATATTATCCTTAGTAGACTTTCTTCAATATAGATTTGAATCCCTGAAGGATCAAAATTTGTAAACCACATATGAAATATGGTTCAAAAGTCAGTTCAAAATATTTTTGGAGTAAGTAATAAAGATGCCAAATAAAGGAGGTGAGTGTTCTTGAAGAAACACTTAAGGATGCTCTGAAAGAGATCCATGACATGATTCTCAAATAACCCTTGAAGTGGGTTAGGTACCTAAAACATGATAATTAAAGAGATCTCAATAAATCATGTCTAGAACTGACAAGAAATAATCATCGATGATAAATTTATAAATAATAAAGCGCTTATGTTTATAAATGGATTAAAGATCCTGGATTAGAGAAAAACATGATTGACCATCATGAAATTCTCATAAATAAGAAATGTGAACTTGTAGTTCGCAATATATATATATATATATATATATATATATATATATATATATATAATAGAAAAACACACTGAAATTACTGAACCACACGTAGTGCTACATCGTGTTAAATGCTCTAGGCATATGTTTTTATAAATAATTGAATTCATTGAAGCAGTGGAAGTGTTTGAAACACTTAAAATACCCTGAAGGTATAAATATTGTTTAAAACATTATAAACAATGAAAGTACACAAATTCCTGAAGAATATAAATAACTTTGATGGTTATAATGAAGATAAAGAACAAGGACCGTAGATTACAACTTCTTTTAAGTATTGTTGTAATGAAAATCTTGATATAATTCATGATGAGTAGATTACTTCCTATTTTTAAGTATCGTTGTAATGAAACTCTTAACATCCATTGAAATGATAGTTGCGATATGCAAATACTTATTAAAGTATACAAATTTCTAAAGAATATATATAACTTTTGTAGTTATAAAGAATGCAAAAGACATGAAGTGTAGATTACAAATTTCTTCTAAGTATTGTTGTAATGAAAATCTTGATATACTTCAAGATGAGTAGATTACTTCCTACTTTCTAGTAATGTTGTAATGAAATTTTTAATATTCATGAAAGATGTATAGTTGCAATGCGCAAAACTAATTTGAAGCACAAAAATGAAAGCACATGAAGTGTTTTTCATAAAAGTAGCATACAAAATGCATAAAATGCAAACCATATTTGAAAGAAACAATCTTAGAAAATTTGATTGTATCGAAGGAAACTATTAATAAATTGTATTATTAATGAGATACATATTTATGGATCCTGAAGTATCTATAACCAATTTTAGTTATCGAAAGACGAATATGAATTCAGAAGAAAAATTAAAATCAAGGGGAGCATTCATAAGTATTTTATAATACACTCTTTTTCCTTAACTAAGATTTTTCCCACTGGGTTTTTATTAGTAATGTTTTAATGAGGCATTACCTTGATCCAGAAGTATCAACTCCCTAGTAACATTTGAAATAAGTTATAATGTACTCTTTTTCCTTATTTAAGATTTTTTCCACTGGGTTTTTCTTACTAAGGTTTTAACGAGGCATTGTCTTGATCCAGAAGAGTCAAACGTCTTTTCAAGAAATAACATCTCAAATATGTTATTTAAGTTAAATTGTATTTTTATCCTTGTCTAAGGTTTTTTCCATCGGGTTTTCCTTTGTAAGGTTTTTAATGAAGTATTATATTGATCCAGAAGTATCAAACTCTATTTGATTCTGTAAATTATTGAAATATCTCATACTATATTGTACTCTTTTTACTTATCTAAGATTTTTTCCATGGGGTTTTTCTTAGTAAGGTTTTAACGAGGCATTAGTTTGATCCAGAAGTATCAAACTTCATTTGAAGAAATGAAAAAATAAGATATGTCATTGTACTGTTTTTTTCGTCACTGAGATTTTTCCCAGTGGGTTTTTCTTAGTAAGGTTTTGATGAGGCATTATTTTGATCCTGAAGTTTCAACCCTTTAGAAAGAATATCATTTTTAATATGATTTTACAAGTTGCAGTCTTTTCCTCGTTCAAGGTTTTTTCCCACTGGGTTTTCCTGACAGAGGTTTTTAATGAGGCAACAGACAATATTTATAATGACTGAATGGATGTATGAAAGCAAGATAATAATGAGGGGGAGCAATTGTCATGGACGTTTTAAAAGAAACAATTTCTAGCAACCATATGAGCATCCAAGATTTCGAAGAAGCATATTCAAGAGGGAATGTTATAATATATGTAAATATATATAACTGAATATGCTTTTGTGTTGTTTTGTTTAGTCCCACATCGTGGAATTGGTTAAGTCTTTTGCTCTGAAGCTTTTATATAAAGGAGGCTATGTAATGTAAATACATATCTATTCTCAGAAATGAATAATATATCTTTTGTCTCTCTCTCCAATGGCTTCTACTTTCTTCATTTTATAACAAAATATAGGTAAAAAGGGAATGAAAAAAAAACAAGAAAGTTCTCATATCAAAAGGGGAAGAAGTGATAAATTACCATGTTGATAAAAATGGTTATATAAGGAACAAGAATAGAATATGTGTTCCAGAAAACATGGAGTTGAAGGAGGAAGTATTAAATGAATACCATAGGAGCAAGTACTCCATACACCCAGGCAGTACAAAGATGTATCAAATTTTAAAAAGAAATTATTGGTGGAAGGGAATGAAGTCAGATGTAGCTAAACATATTGCAAAGTGTATGACTTGCCAACAAGTCAAGGCAGAGACACAAAGACCATCAGGGTTGTTACAACCTCTTAGCATACCACAATGGAAATGGGAGGATATATCTATGGCTTTTATAGATGGCTTGCCTAGATCCAAATGAGGAAACACAAGTATATGGGTAATAGTTGATAGTTTAACTAAAGTAGCACATTTTATCCTAGTGAAAATAGAAAGAAATGCACCAAAATTGGCTCAAGTGTTCATGAAGGAAGTGATAAGATTGCATGGCATTCCCAAAATTATTGTAAGTGATAGGAATACCATCTTTACCTTAAGATTCTGGAAAAGCTTTCAAGAGGCCATGGGAAGTGAATTATGCTTGAGCACTGCCTACCATCCACAATCAGATGGACAAACTGAGGTGGTGAACAAAGTTTTAGAAGACTTATTGAGGGCATGTGCACTGGATTTTGGAGGCAACTGGGTAGACTATCTCCATTTAGCTGAGTTTACATATAATAATAGTTATCAAAGCACCATAGGGATGGCACCATTTGAAGCCTTATATGGCAAGCCATGCTTATCACCTATATGCTGGGTAGAGACAGGAGAAAGGGCTGTCTTAGGGCCTGAGTATATAAAAGAAACTATAGATAAAATTGAGCTAGTAAGGAAGAGAATGGCAGTAGCTCAAGACAAGCAGAAGAAGTTTGCAGACATGAAAAGAAAACAGGTTGAATATGAAGTAGGTGACTTTGTTTTCATCAAGGTTTCACCTATGAAAAAGGTCTTGAGATTTGGCAAGCAAGGAAAGCTCACACCAAGGTATGTTGGACCCTATAAAATTCTGGAAAGAATAGGCTCATTAGCATACAAATTGGAACTGCTAGAAGAAATGAAAGCAATGCATAATGTATTCCATGTGTCACAACTTAGAAGATGGGTACATGATAAGGAAGAGATTCTGGAGAAACCCACTCAAGTCCAGATCAACCCTAATTTGGTTTATGAGAAGGAACCAGTGGGGATTTTAGCTAAAGAAGAGAAGAAATTGAGAAGTAAAACTTTGAAACTGGTAAAGATCCAGTGGAGTCTTGATCCTAATGATTGTACATGGGAGTTAGAGGACAAGATTAGGATGGATTATCCTAAGCTTTTTGCAGACTGAAGGTAATTTTAAAAAGAAAATTTTTGTAGAAAATTTAATATGTATGGTTGCTATGGTTGAATTTGTTTGCTTATGTATGTGCTTGATGGATTTCCTAAAATCAGTGAATGCTTATTATAAGTATTAGAAAATTGTGAGGACACAATTCCTAAAAGGAGGGGTGAATGTAATGCCCCAAAATTTTGTGAGAAATTATTTTAATAAAATAATTCAGTTTTAAAATATTTAGATTTAATATTGATGGAATTTCTGAATTTAATGACGTGCAAGGGTATGTGTGCATATGCACACTGGAAATGGCACAAGAAAGGATTTAAAATTTCTGAAAAAAAATGATGATGATAAAATAAATAAACAAAGAAGGAAAGCATTTCAAATATGATTTTGGAAATGTGAATTATTAACCCAATTAAACATTTTTATATATTGGAATTAAATACTCTCTGCGAAAAAAATTGTATACATATTGAAACTAAAAATATATTTATGTACTGAAATTAAAAAAATAATATGAAACATATGTGTATGAATATTTTTGCAGTGAAACAAGGAAAGAAAATTTAAATAAAAATATATCTGTACACATGTATATATTTTCTTTGAGTAGAAATATGTTGGAACTAAGCAAGAAAAATAACATTAAAAAGGGCATGAGATATAATATAAGTAAGTATGTTATGCATAGGTAAAAATAGTAAAGGGGATTACTAGAAATGAACAAATGAAGTCACACTTTTAACATGACTTGAATAAGGGGAATGATATTAAAAAAAAGAAATAAACATTTTCTGTAAAGCAAAAGTAGAAAGCAACCGACCTTAACCAACTTATGCAGCCGGGATATTGGGATAAAAATGTGAAAATATAAAATGCAAAAAAAAAATGCTTGAGGTTAGCTAGGACAAAAATGGAATTTTGTCTTGATAAAACCCTAGTAAAAATATGCATATAAATAAGTAGTTATAGCCAGAGGAATCATTCTACCCGAGATACTTAAAAATAAGAAAGGAAGAAAATATTTTAAAGGAAGGGAAAGTACTCAGGGATTTTCTGGATCAGTTAGAAGGAAATACTTAGGTGAGTAATCTCACTAAATTCATGGCATTAAGTCATGATATGAGGAAGCCAATCTTTTATATTTTTATTTGCATATTTTTGGTTTACTGGAAACAGCTTTATTAGATAATCTATGAAAGTCTTTGGATAGTTTTGATTTGATATGATGCTTTATTATGGATGTGCATGCTACTGTTTTATTATTTTGAAAAGCTAAGGCATCAAATCTTGAAATCATAGGAAGAATACTTATAACCGATATAGAATCATGGCATGGAAATTCCAACAGAGAAAATAAATTAAGCTGCATTATACATTGTATAAGTGTCAAGGCTTAAGGAAAAGGTATTAGGGGTGCAATAGAGATTTATATATGCTGAGTCCCTGATCAAATAGCAAAATCCACAAGTCAAAGATTATGATTCAGCTAGATCTTGAATCTGGCTCAATCATAGTTATTTGCAGATCATAATAATTTAATATGCCATGTCTCTATTATCAGTGTAAATATCCTTGTATTTGATTTAAAGACAAGATATCTGTTAGCAATATTCTTGAAAATAATTATCTGTTTGCCTTTGAAAATATGCTTGCAATATTACTGGGGTGTTTTTATACACTGTGGCATGTTTACTTAGCTATCTGATGATAGGGTTAAACAAGTATAATTAATAAATCAAATTAGAAATGGTGAGCCAAGAAGGCTGCTGGAATGCTTGTCATATTTGAAGTATGCAAGTTGGCACATGGTTTGTTTAAGCCTTGAGATATTTGTGTAATGATGTGAATTAGTTCATTGCAATGTGTCCCTGTGATTCCTTGATAGCAGATGAGGCTAGGCTTAAGTTGATATATATATATATATATATATATATAAACAACCTATAAATGATGAGATAGGAACATGAGTATTTCCTAGATTTGTTGAAATGGAACCATGGTTGTTCCAGTGCATATAAGTGCTACTGATTAATGTGAATGCTTGCATAATTATGTTTGTGCTAATGATTGATTTATGAAGTTATTATACTTACATAACCATTCATTTGAAACATAGTAATATAGTTGATTTAAGAAACTGCTTAAGCAATTGTCTAGTACTCATGTATCACTTATTTGCTTAATATCATGAATATATTGATGTTGCTCATACCAGATCATAGATCTGACCCTTGTTTGCTCATGGCATATGGGGGTGTCTCATTTTTAAAATGAGGCAGCCACTAATGCTCTTTCAGGAAATGCCGGAACTAAGTAGGAAGGAAGGTTATGGCTGTTGAAAAATGAATGAGCATGCTTGTTAGTTTTAATAAGAGCATAGGAAGATTTTATCTGCATGTACTCATGAGAAATTTGTGTTTTAAATCTTTTGTTATGTAATGAACTTGCTATGTTTGATTGAACTAGTTATTTTCTGTTGAATCTTGCTATGTATTAAGGTTTGAAAATTAAAAGATTCATTTGAGTTGAACAAGAAAATAAGCTTAAAGATTGTCTATGAAAATCTAGAAAAAAAGGAATATATTTGTAATGAGAAATTGTCATACAAAAATTTATATGTATTAGTCAGGCTTGAGCCATTCAAAAACAGAAAGTTTAAGTTTAAATCTGGTTTATTAGCTTGGAACATTCTTTAAATATTTAGTTACCTTTCAGGGAAATGTTTTGAGAAGGAACTTAAGTTCAGTCATAAGTTGTTTTACAATGTATGCATGTACCTTAAAAAGGCTTCAAGTATTTTGCAAATGAAAGGCATTTTAAATTGACATGGATTAAAGTGTGTGTCTGGTTGACACAACCACATGGTTCAGCCAGCTTCAAAAGAATGGAGCTTTGGTTGATCATGTTGGTCTGCAATTTGAAAGGAAAATGCATTTCAAGATCCTTTGATACTTTAGCAAATGTTTCACCAAATCTCTTTTTCAAATACTAATGACAAATATGCATTTTAACTGGTTAGTATTATCAATCCAGGAATCATTTTGTATTCAAAACCTGGTTCACTTTATAACCTAGTGATTGCACACTTATAAATCATTTTCAAGTCAAGCGCTCTAGTCATAGAAAACTCAGAAACAAGCAATTAAATGATCAACTATGGTGTGTCATATTGTTTGAGTCAAGAACAGGAGAGGCTCAAAGAAAACTATGAATTGAAAATGATAAATGCAAATATCATTTTTTTGCCTTAATTGAATAACAAATATTGAACTGCATAATAAAAAGGCTTTGAATTCTGAGATTATTTTGTCAAAGATAAATTATTAATAAATCTTAGTTAGGATGACCAAAGTTATTATTATAAATAAACATGAGCAGGATCCACTCATATATTACAAGTATCATTTCAAAAAAAAAACATGAAAATTAAAAATGGGTGGAAATTCAAATTCAAATTCAAATTCAAAACAAATAGAACAGACTCTTGTTTAAGTACCATATCTCTGATTTTAAACAAGAGGGGCACATGCATCTTCATATGTATGTGCATATCTTATAAATACACTGATATATTTATATTGGTAAAGATTTGGATCCTAGATAATTGATTGCAAAAAAAAAAATTATAGAAAATATAGGTAAAATAGGAGGGTCATTTCATTATAAAAAGAAAATCAAAATAAATTGTTATTACTTGTCCAAATATCCTTATGCACTAGCAAATACACATATTGTAACAACCCGATATTTTCAGCCATTCGTATCCATTGTTAGTGCATAGGAAGACACACACGCCGGACTTGAATTACTCAAAATATCACATTGTAAATAAATTTGGAGCAAATGAAATACAATCATAGAATCACAGACATGGAAATATCAGAATAACTCGCAGCGGAAATTAAAATACCATAGTAGTTCATGAAGCTACTATAACAAACTCTCAAAACATAATACATAATATCAGTCTGAAAACAGCATAATAGAAATTCCAAATACATAGAAGTTCACTAATACATGAGATAAACTAGAACAACTGAAACAGAAAGTAGATATAAATGTAGATAAGCAGAAACTCCAGCAAAGACCAGCTCCAGAAAGAGAATCCAAAGTTGTGAATACTCAGGCTGACCCGAGCGTAAAGTAAAATACAAAACACTTGAGTCAGGACAATATATACTCATATAATGTAAACCCACTCAAGTGAACTGTAGTAGAAATGCACAATAACTTAAAGGATGCTTGGGATCGCCCATCCTTTAAGAATCAGTTAAACTATAAATTAAATACATCTCGTGGTTAAAATTTAAAAATGGTATTTTATACTTCAAAATCAAATATCATTTTAAAATTCAGTATCATTCAAAATCCATTTCAAAATATCAAAATATCATATCTTCCAAACCACGTTCATTTTTATTTAATTTAAATACCATTACAAAACACATTTCAAAATAGTTTATATTTCAAAACAAATTACTTCATTTTAAATCATAAAATGAAGTTATTATATTTAATAATTAAATTTCCAAAATTTTAGTCTTTCAAAATTCATTTATTCACTTAATTTATTAAAACAGACGAAAATTCAACTTTCGCAGCATTTAGAAATTGCTACAGAAAGTTACATTCAAAATAGTTCAATTTAACAAAAGATAGCATTTAAAAATGCTGTAATAGGGTTACATTAGTTTCAAATGAAACTTAGATAAATTCAATAATTATAACATTTATAAAAATGCTATAATAGCCTTTAATTAAACTTAGCCATTTGGTTCATTATTATCAACTACAGCATTTACAAATACTGTATTATCATTTACATTAGAATTAATAGCATTTCAGAAATGCAGTTAATTAACTTCAAATATTCAGTATAATTTCACAAACAATTATATTATTATTTAAATCATTTTTAATTTATACAATCATATAATTTCACTTTTAAAACAATCATTCAAATACCCTTATATTCATGATTTTATAAAGTTAAATCTCCATTCAAAAATCAAAATTTAATAATAATTCACTTATTAAATTCCAACATTAAAATTTTAAATTCATTAAATTAAATTTAACTTAACACTTAAGTTTAAAATTTTCAAATATAACTTAGTTTCATTTTTATTTACTTAAAATTCACTTTTAAGCCAAATTCACAAATTTTCAATTTAGTTATATTTCAAAATTTCAACTTGAATATTCATTCATTTCACATTTTAACTCTATTCAAAAATCATTAATATATTACAAAATCATTTTAAATTCATTTAATTCAAAATATCATAAATTTATCATATTTTCATATTCAATTTAAATTCCATTTATCACCAAATTATAATTTCCAAAATAACTTACATTTCAGATTTTCTAACTTTACCATTTATTTATTTCACTTATAAATTTTCAGAAAATCAATAATGCTTTACAAAAATCATTTTTATCAAATTTAAATCAAATATTATAATATTTACATTTCTAAAATATTTTAAATTTTTTAGAAAAACATATTTTAACAATGGGTCTGTATTTCATTTTCTAGCCTAGGTAAAGTAATATATCATTTCAACCCGTAATTTACAAAGAAAACCCGGGTTTGATCATTTCAAACCCGCAATCCCAAGTAAATGAAAATAATTGAAAATCATTCAGGCCTATCATTTCAGCCCATAATGATTTTCTCCTATTCTAAAGTCCGTTCGGGTATGTATCATTTCAACCCATAGTGATTCTAATCTAAAGGGAACTTGCAGTGTGATAAACTGATAAAAATAACAGAACAACATAATATAACAGTAACAGATGTTATGACAGGTGTTTAAGCATGGGTGAATATCATATAATCATAATATAGCAGGTGTAATATGATAATGCATTTTACAGATTCAAAAGGGGTTAATTTAATTGTTATATATGTACATATTGTCTGGTGAGAATAACTCACATGTTCAGAGCTGGAGATAGCTACCAAAGCAAACAATACCGACACTACGAAGGCACGACAATAAAGAAATGACTTGAGAGTGCAGAGCCAAAGCTAAAAGCCTTGATCAAACATTTGAACAAAACAATACAACATAGATAAGTTTCAAAACAATTTATCACTAAACGATGTTAGAAATCAAAGCCCAAAACAAAATCAAATGCATTGCACTTGTTCTCAACTTCATATGCATCAGCTAGGTAGGTGTTTAGCTCGGCCATGGCATGCTATAGGGCCTGGTTTGTGTTCAGCATGGGTCGGCCTATGATGGTTTTGATGGTGCATAGATCTAGGTGCATACATCTTCAACAACTAGGCAATATCTTCATACGTCTATTTCTTCCGTTACAAAAAATATTACTTGTCAAAATAAATACATCAAATAGTAAATCATACGTCTATTCTTATTCCAAACACAAACATACAACGTCATTTAATTTACAATAACCAATGCATTTAATGCATTTATGATAATAAATAATTTAATTTATTACCATAACACTTGCAATTAATTCATTTATGATAAAAATAACTACAATTAACCTTTACGTGGTCTAGGATATAACTACTGTCACAGCAAAATAATTTCATTATAAATATATATGAACCAATTGAACAAACAGTACTTAAAGTAACACAATTTCATCTCAAATCTAGGTTCAATATTACTCAATAATAAAACTAAAATGAATATCTTAAAGTGAAATTTTATTTCCCAATAATCTGAATTTCTAAATAAACAGAATTATCATCTCAAATCTATCCATATCATTCATAGTCATAAATAACTATACATCTCAGATCCAAATTATTATTATTTTCATAAAAAAACTAACTTCATAATTCTTTACCAAATATATCAAAACAAACATGTAAATCTTCAAATCAACACAAGTTATTTCAGAAATTTAGGGATTTAAGATTATTTCAGATCTATTATATTTGATCTATTATATTTTACCTTTTGAAAGGCGATTGGATGCATGAAAGAAGAAAAAAATTAAGAAATAAACTTTCTATTAGAATATCTTATTTTTAATTAAAAAGAACGAGAGTAGGAGAGTAGATATAATCTACATATTTATTTGGTTTAGTAAAAGCACCAAATATATCAACAAATCTCTTCTGGAGACCTTTCTTTTTTTAATATATTATTATCACTACTTCTGGAGTGAACAAGTTTCTATACATTTATTTGGTTTAGTAGTTAATACCATTGGCAAATATTTTTAGAACTTCAGGTTCCAATTTTACTTTAAATAAAGTCTTTGCATAGTACTTTAGATCCTAAATGGTACAACTTTATTTTCATTATCAAACTTCAGGTTTGATTCCAATTGGAATTTACCATAATCTGAATTAGCTTTTCTAATAATTCAAAGCTTCACATCTCAAATTTATATATTTGAGTTTTGATATATAATCCCTTTTTTTGGAATGCAAACTTATATGTATAATTTTTATTTGAGAACTTCGGGTCTCCAATATTAAATAAACATAATGAAACAAGAGGACTATTCATAATTGTATTCGAACATGAGAATCATAATACTCTTTCTCTTCGAGGAAATAGTTTTTACCATATTTGTAATGTTATTCCAACATATTGTTTTTATGTTATGTCTTCTGGACATATTAATATCTTCTTCTGGAATTGCTCGTTTATTTTTTTTCAAGGCCTTTTTTCAGCGTATGAAAACATTAATCTTTCACCTTTGCACATATGAACTTCAGGTTCCTATTCTTTTATATAAACTTAATACGGTCTTCTAGATACATATTATCCTTATATTTGTTTCTCTAAGAAACAATGAAATATTTCTTCTGAAAATATAAATCATGTGCCAAAATCATTTGTATAGTTCTCATTCAAACTAAAATCCAAACAAAAAAAATTTCAAAATGAAAACCTTTTTTTTAACCAAATAATGGAACGAGATCTAAAATGATAAGATTAATAGAGAAAGATCTATGAGATTTTATGTATATATATATATATATATATATATATATATAATGAAATCTGAAAAATTAGATCTACAACAAAACAAGATCTAAAATACATGGACAAAAATAAAATAAAATATGCAAATAGATTCAGATTTGAATAATTAGATCAATAATAAAATGAGATCTAAAAGAAAGAAAATTAATGGAACGAGATCAGAAAGATTTGAGTAATCAGATCAGAAACGGCTTACCGCTTTGAAGATTTATAATCAGATCTGAAATTTTCCTTTTGTTTAGAGATTGTGCTGATAACGTGTTATAAAATGAAGAAAGTAGAAGTCATTGGAGAGAGAGACAAAAGATATATTATTCATTTTTGAGAATAGATATGTATTTACATTACATAGCCTCCTTTATATAAAGGCTTCAAAGCAAAGGACTTAACCAATTCCATGATGTGGGACTAAACAAAACAACATAAAAGCATATTCATTCCATAATTTACATATATTGTAACAATATTAAATTGTAAATTTTAGCAAAAATAAAAAAAGACGCTTTAAAAAGGAACTGATAAGCTAGAATTGAAAAAAAAATTATTTGCTTTGTTATTATAGTAACGTAATATTGTTTTTAATCTGTTTAAAGTTTTTTCTAAAACTAATGTTATCAACATAAAATGCACTAAAGACCAAAACGGGAAAGAAAATTACTACGAACATACTCTAAATTGAGAAGAAGATATTTTGTTCATTCTAAAATGTGTATAATACAGCGTAACGACCGTCCTACACCTACATTGCAGAACGGTTGTCAAAGTAAAGAAAAGAAGTAAAGATGAAGAAATAGAAGAGAAGAGAATGGAAAAGAAGAAAACAGAAACATCAATAAGCACATAACCTGTCATATATCTAACATCGCATCAGAGTAAATATAATAATCAAAACATGTACAAAACAGTATAAACAGTAATAAAAATGTTAACTAATCATCTAAATACAATAATCATAAAGTTATACAACATAGTAACAGAGTTTATGCAACTAGAAAATAAAATCAACCAATACTCTGTCTCATAACACTCTCAAGGCTCCACGGTGTCACACCATCTGCAAGACTTCATATGTCATACACACCTGCTCTCAAATCTAATCATTTAAAAGCACTCGAAATAATAAGAAGCAAAACATAAAACCTCGAGTTAGACAACAATCTAATGTAAGCGATATCAAATCTCAAAATACTATAAAAGTCGATATAATATACAGAACAGAGGGTATATAAACCATACCTGACATGCCCCTGCAACCACAGAGTCAGTACATAAACATAGATAATATACTACTATAAAAATCATAAAAAGGGTACATCATACTCAGTACCTGTTCAGGTACCTAGGTATCTTCACCTACAATACCTACTCCATACTAAGTAAACTCCAAGCATCCAAATATTTCCATCCACAATACCTACTCCACACTAAGTCATGTCGGGGAGTCTATGTATCCCTACCACACTAGCTACCTCGTATGGTGATAGGTGACTAGTGAGAAACCATGACAAACATAAAATCCATCAATAAATACCAACTGTCACCCAGTGTGCCAGTCATCCAATGTGCCAGGTATATTGAAACACCCCACAACCCTTAATATGTCCAAAAGGACACATTAAAAGACGTGGTGGTTGTAGGTATAACTGAAACTAACAAAGACTAAGATTCACAAGACAAATACGGATAAAAACAGTGGAAACTTAAAGTAATAACTTAATTAAAACAAAGCTTCATAATTGCTTCATAAATAAATCAAATACCAAATACTAGTACAAGTCTAAAAATCCAATATGTCTCATGAAACAAAAACTCATAGTCTCAAAATCGGAGTACATATTATCTCACAAAATAAGCCAGTACATAGAACAAAAGCTAAAATAAAAGAAATTCGTAGAAGAAATCTCCTCCGAGAAAACTCCAAGCTGCAGAAATCTACTGACTTCTCCCTTGATTACCTAATGGGGAAAAGGAGAAAATAGAGGAGTGGGTCAGACTAAAAGTCCGGTGAATGATAGTAACTACTAGAGTCTTTAAGCAAGATAAAGTAATAGACTCTACAACAGTTATATCATAAATAAGGATAATAAAGGAAATAGAAAAGATATAAAATGGAAATAAGTACGATTAAATATTGCTCAATTTAAAAGATAGGTTAACTTTGATTGCTTTGCACTTGTCCTTGATTTCTGCTTTAATTAGGATGAATTCCTCATCCTGTAATTGGGATGTGACTCCAATTCTACCCTTTTTGATCGGCCTGCTATTCTATAGACCTTACCGCGGACCAACTGCTATATAACTCCTTATAAAGCAGCCAATGGTTTCTATAAAATATGCACAGAGCAACTAATGTGGATCCGCAAGACATATATAGCTCCCTACACAGAAGACAATGATGTCTACGAAAGACACTCGTACTAAGCGCTTGGAACTCATAGCTATTACTGAGCACCCAAATGGAAGTCGCACGCGTAACTGCCACCATGCCCATGCTACCTTTTGTTCCACCCATTGGGTCTTCTTATTACCTCAACATCCAGCATAAATGTACCTCTTATCCCACTTCAGGCTAACGTGAGATCACCATGTGCCCATAGAATCTATAGGGAAAATGTTGTTGGTATTGGCCCTTCATCCAAACAATATCTAGTTGCGCTCCTTATCCAAATCCCCCATGATTTGGACTTCTATTTGACCAATTACTACCCTTTTTAGCATAAGTGTGCCCTAGGCTCACCCTTTTGTCTAATAGGTAGTGCTATTTGGTACAGGTCCTACTTTCATCTTTGCTTATTAACTTAGATAAATTATTTTAAATAAGCCTTTACAATTCATCCCTACTATCTTTGCTTATTAATTTATCCTATGTCTTAAAATAAGCCTCATTCTGTTCCATTTCTTATTATAACCTACGTTATAATCGTGCTTATTACTTAACCCAAGGTTTGAGTGTGAAAATAACTTCTTTCATTTTTTACTCTATTTAGTTATAATTCTAAGTTATAACTATGCCAATCATCCTTAATTAGTCCAATTCTAATTATAATTAGGCGTAATTTCAGTCCAATTCCATTATTTATTACTATCCAATTCCATTATTATTGCAGTCTTTATAATTTACATCTTATTTTCTTCATTCAATATTCTTACTTATATAATCCATATTTGCGTTTAGTTTATTCTAGTCCATATGCGAAGAAAAGGGAGATGAAGAGAATAGACGCTTGCAAAAAATCCGAAACGTCAAAAAAGATGTAAATAACGGTAAATAAATTTAAATACTGTAAACTGTAAATCAATAAAAAAACTATGCTTAATAGAAATAAACCAAAATTACAAAAAAGAATAGTTGAAAGGAAATGGACTGAAAATAATTCTAAAAACCGTAAATAAACTACTAAAAATGTTATTCCAAAAATCGTAGTAAAACTACAACTATTGCAAACCCTATTATTTTAAATTACTTAAAGAAATCTTAAAATAATTACAATCACTCGCCTCCGGTCCTAAGCTTTTCCTTTGGTCTTCTCGGATCCACTTGGAGTTGTAAAATAATTTAATTTACAGCGATTTTCTCCTTTGAAAAAATTATTCTGTTTAGGGTCCTTCCTTGAAAGGTGAACCCAATTGGAGAAAACCTAGAATGAGAAAAAATGTTTGGTCTAAGGGTCTATTTATAGGTGTGGAACTGGATCTCGGACCATTGGATTTGGAGATTGAATAGGATTCAACCACGTCATAGGCTGAATAGGGTCATCGGATGTAGAAATGGAGGGACCAGATCAGTTTAAACGATATAAAACACGTCGGCTAAGGGCTTTGGAATTTTCGAATGAACGAAAGTTCGTTCATTCAAATTAGTGAAGGCGGGTTCACCAGACGATCGACCGCCTTGGTGTGCAGGTCGATCGGCCAATCGACCTGCATATATATATATATATATATATATATATATATTTCGTTTCTTTGATTATTTCATTCTTTGCTTAAATTAACTCAGATTCTGACGTTCTATATATGGAAATTGACTAGAAAATTACCATGGACACAATGGTGCAACTTCCAAGGTTTGATCTTGATAATCTCACAAAGTTATTTTTATTATTTAATTAATTAAAAAATTAATTATTACCGATTAAATTCTAGGTTGTTACATTCTCCCCTCCTTAAGGGATTTCGTCTCCGAAATCACTAAGGATAAGAGAATGTACTAAATGTTTTCATCCAATTCTATAACCAACTACTCAATCATCAACTATTCATCCATTGTCCTTAAGTTTTTCTAATGTAATTTATGATACTTATGCAATTAGTATAGTGTAAATGTTCCTAACTAATGCAAAAGATTTGGTGGTCCACTGATTCAGTTGACTTCCTTTTATGCAATCATGTCCGTGCAATGTATCCAAATGAATGCGATAATTTTCTAATGATAACTGATAATTCTATATGCATGCTACAAACATCACCCAATTGCAACAATCAAGTGATAAACATCCATTTATAGCAACCATGGAAATAAAATAAAAATGTGCACACATCCATATGCATATGCTCTAGTGTCTTAATTAGGCCGATCCCTAAGGAATAATAGTGCCTAGTGTACCTATATGCGTTTATAGCATCCACTGGCAAACACTTACAACCGCTAGCATACATCATTCATAACATGTTCTATTAACATGTTTACATCAAATCCTACCATCCATAGGTTAAATCCTAAGTTCTACCCTGCCAAAGGATAATAAAGGAAAGAACCTATCCAAATCTAAAGATGGAAAAAAAAGAATTCTAAAACCTGCCATCAAAAAGATGAGGATGGGAAGTGCGAATCTTCTCTACTGCTTTCCAAGTGGCGTCTGTAACATCATCTCCCCATTGCACCTTCACCAGTGGAACCTCCTTATTCCTTAGTCGCTTGGTGTCTTTTCCAACAATTTTCTTGGGGATATGCCGAACAGAAGCTTCCCTTTTTACCTCCACCTCCTCCAACTAACTAGGCTCCACAACCTCTGCCGAGTCATGTAAGCACTTTTGCAAGTACGAAACATGGAAAACGTCGTGCATTCCTACGAGCCTATCAGGTAGCCTGACTCGGTAAGCCATTTTTACAACTCTTTCTGTGATAAAAAATGGTCCAACAAATCTTGGGGCTAATTTTCCATTTGATCTGAATCTTACCACCTTCCTAAGCAGAGATACTTTGATAAAAACTAAGTCTCCAACCTCAAACTCCAGGTCTCTCCTCCATTTATGTACATACGACTTATGTCTGTCTTGAGCCATCTTCATCCTTCACCGTATCAAATCCACCCTCTCAGAGCTCTCCCTAACCATATCGGGTTCAAGTAATAACTTCTCCGTTGACTCTACCCAACATGATGGGGATTTGCAAGATCTCCCATATAAAGCCTTAAATGGTGTCATTTCTATACTTGTTTGGTAACTATTATTATACGCGAACTCAACCAATGGAAGATGCTCCTCCCAAGTACCTCCAAAGTCCAAAATGCACATCCATAGCAAATCCTCAAGCACCCTATTTACCCTCTCCATTTGGCCATTAGTCTGGAGGTGATAGGCCATACTCAACCTAAGTTGCATCCCCAACGCCTCCTGTAAGCCTCTCCAAAACTCAGTAGTGAAATTGGGATCTCTATCACTAACAACTCTAGAAGGAACTCCAGGTCGACGGACTATCTCTTGAATATACAAGGATGCCAAATACGAAGTCGTATGCTTACTCTTAACTGGAATGAAGTGAGCACTCTTGGTCAATCCGTTAATAATCACCCAAATGTTGGTGCTCCCTTTCCTAGAACGGGGTAAACCATCAATGAAATCTATAGAAATACTGCCCCACTTCCACTCCGGCACATCTAAGGGCTGAAGTAATCCATTGGGCTTCTGCTGCTCTGATTTTACCTTTTGGCATATGAGACATTTAGCTACGAATTTCGCCACGTCCTTCTTCATACCAACCCAATATAACATCCTCTTCATATCCCGATACATTTTGTTACCACCGGATGAATAGTCATAAAGGAATGGTGCGCCTCCTCCAAAATTGCTCTTTCCAAGTCACTAGCGTGTGGAACACAAAGCCTCCCATCTCTCCTAAGCCACCCTCTGCTATCAATGGAATAGCGTTGGAGATGTCTCGGGATCGGCTAATCCTATCTATAATGTCCATGAGCTCCAGGTCCTCCTACTGCCTCGAGCCAATCTGATCCATAAGGGTAGGCCTAACCTCTAATGTCGCTAACAATCCAGGAGTAATGTCCGTAAAGGGCTTAAAATCAAAGGTAGAAATAAACTCCAAGTTCCTTCACTCTACGAACAAAGGACTAAGAGTTGCTTTCTTTCTACTCAATGCTTCCGCAACCACATTACCCTTGCCAAGGGTATAAGCAATCTCAAAATCATACGAGGTTAAAAACTTCATCTACCTCTATTGCCTCAAGTTCAAGTCCTTCTGTGAGAATAGGTACTTCAAAGACTTATGGTCAGTAAAAAAGGTCAAACCTCTCTCCAAGAAAATAGTGCCTCCAATCCTTAAGTGCAAAAACTATGGCAGCCAACTCCAAATCATGGGTTGGATAGTTCTTCTCATGCGTCCTCAACTGCCTACTACCATAACACACTACCCTCCCTTCTTGCATCAACGCCACTCCTAGACCCGTTCCGCATGCATTAGTGTATACAGTGAAAGGCTTAGCTCCTTAGGTAAAACTAACACTGGTGCACTAGTAAGGGCTCTCTTAAGCTTCGTAAAGGATTCCTCACAATCCACGTCCCACATGAAAGCTTTATTCTTCTTAGTAAGACGCGTGAGTAGTGCTGAAATCTTGGAAAAGTCTCTAATGAACTTCCTATAGTAGCCTGCCAATCCTAGGAAGCTCCTAAACTCGGTAACATTCTTGGAGGCCTTCCAATCTTGCACTATAATAACCTTGGCGGGGTCAACAGTCAAACCTTCCTTCGAGACTACGTGCCTCAAAAAACGAACTTCCTCTCTCTAAAAATGACACTTCGACTACAAAGTGCGCGAAGAACTTCCAAATGAACAACATGCTCCTCCATATTCTTGGAAAATTCCTAGATATCATCCATGAATACCAGCACAAATTTATTTAAGACATCCCTAAAGACGTAGCTCATCAAATCAACGAAATAGACAAGAGCATTGGTTAGCCCAAAAGGCATAACCAACCACTCGAAGAATCCGTCCGGTGTCCTAAAGGCAGTCTTACCTATATTGTCATCAGTGACTCTAAGCTGATGGAATCCCGTGGCTAAATCAAGCTGAGAGAAAACCGAAGGACCTACCAACTGGTCAAAAAGATCATTAATCCTAGGGAGTGGATATCTGTTCTTCTCGGTAAGCTTATTTAATTCCCCATAGTCCATGAAAAGTCAGAGAGAACCATCCACCTTAGTGGTGAAGATGAATCGCGCTCCCCACTCCAATATGCTCCTTCTCACGAATCCCTTCTCCAAAAGCTCACGAATCTGCTTGCTCAATTCTTTCCTCCCTAGGTGCCATGTGCCTCAGAGGTAATGCTATTGGCTTAGCATTCTTAGTCAAATAAATCCTGAAGTCAATCTCTCTCTTAGGGGATAGTCCCCTAACCTCCTTAAAGATGTCTACAAAATCTCCGAAGACAGGAACCGAATGCAATTATGATGACGATGAATCGAGGGAATAGAGAAAAATCAACATGATTGACCCTTACGGGTCGCAAGATACCTCTAGAGTCCTACCACTGCTAGTCTCAAGTCTAACGACTCTCATGTCGCAGCCTAAGATAGCTCCGTATGTGGATAGCTAATCCATACCTAACATCATCCCATACCTCGAGAATCCCAAAACATAGGCATCACAGTCAAACTCTACGCCTAGGATAAAGATTTTCAAACCCTTACAAATCAAACAATCTACTAGAGAGCTAGAGATAAAAGAGTGTGATGCTCCAGAATCAAATAAAGTCCGAATGGGAAAATCAGATATAGAAATCAAACCTTCAAATATGACTTTCCAACCTCTATTTGGAATGCTACCAGAAGGTGTTCTGTCTAATGCCTGAATCTGTGCAGCTGGTACACTCGCTCCCTGAGGACAACTCCTACTCATATGACCAGGCGACCCGCAAGTATAGCACTTACCCTTCATCTTCTTCTTCCAGCAATCCTTGGCCATATATCCAACCTTCCCACAAGCATGGCACTTTACTCCTTTCTTGATCTGCTTCTGAGGACCATTACCTTTCTTCTTCTTATTCTTTTCCCACCACTTCTTCTTCAGACCCTCTAACTTAACCACCTCTTTAGACTCTCCCTCCTTGATCGTATCTGACATAAGCTCCATCTCTACAAAAGACCCATATGTAGCTCCCGTCGGTATATGAGTCAACAATAATCCCTGAAGGGGTTGATTCAATCCCTTCGTAAACTTCATAACTTTCTTATACTGTGTGTTCACCAAATCCATACCAAATCGTGATAGCTCATTGAATTGATTGATGTATTCCTTAACAGACAAATTCTCTTGCTTCAAATTGATAAACCTCTCCAACTGAACACCCTCTTCTACCTGAGATAGAAAATTCCTATCGAATCGCTCTCGGAATCCATCCCAAGTAATATTCCTTCCCTCCAACTCGATCACCTCCCACCAATAAGATGCCTCCTCCTTCTGCTGCTAAGCGGCTAGCTGAACTCGCCGTTGTCCATCCAATCACAAAAGACCAAAAATCCTCTCTGTGTCCCTAAGCCATGCTCTGCCTCCACAAAAGTCCCCTTACTGGAAAAAGTCTTCCTGCCCAAACTCGCAAAATCTTTACAAAGCTTAGAGAAATTGATGGTGGCAGGTGGGTTGATAGGATTCCCACCCGTTGGTGCAGGATTAGGCGCAGGCCCGTGCACCTCTGGAGTCGTGGCTTGTAAGTAACTACAAAAACAGGCTGGGACTGGAATGCCCTCGAGAAGGATCGGAGCATCAGCGATTCTCCAAAAGGAAAAAGGTAGTTTAGGAAAGATTCAAAGGGAAATTGAATTGGACTTATGAGAGGATTTTTATAAAAATCATTTATACTTAAAAATCGTCCCTAAAAATTCTTTTCTAAAAATACCTTTAAAATAAATTATTTTGAAGAAAATAGTTTACTTTAAAAAAAAAATTGGAATCCAATAAACTTAGGTTTTGACACCAAGTAAAATACCCCACACCCCTTAATATTACCAAATGGACACGTTAAATGGCGTTGTGCGTTGTAGGTATAACTAAAACTAACAGAGACTAAGATTCACAAGACAAATATAGATAAAAACTGAGGAAACTTAAAGTAATAACTTAATTAAAATAAAGCTTCATAATTGTTGCATAAATAAGTCAAATACCAAATACCGCATACATGTCTAAAAATTCAAAGTATCATGAAACAAAAACTCGTAGTCTCAAAATCAGTGTACATAGTATTCCACAAAATAAGCTAGTACATAGAAAGAACAAAAAATGAAATAAAAGAAATATATAGAAGAAATCTCCTCCAAGAAAACTCCAAGCTGCAGCAATTTACTAACTTCTCCCTTGATTTCCTAGGGGAGAAAAGGAAAAATAGAGGAGTGGGTCAGACTAAAAGTTTGGTGAATGATAGTAATTACTAGTGTCTTTAAGCAAGATAAAGTAATAGACTCTACAACAGTTCTAGGATAAATACGGACAACAAGGGAAATAGGAAACAGAAAAATTGGAAATAAGTACTATTAAATATTGCTTAATTTATAAGATAGGTTAACTTTGACTACTTGCACTTGTCCTTGATTTCTGCTTTAATTTGGCTGAATTCCTAATCCTGTAATTAGGATGTGACCCTAATTCCGTCCTTTTTGATCAGCTTGCTACTCCATAGACCTTACTACAGATTAGCACTATATAACTCCCAACAAGCAGCCAATGGTATCTACGAAAGATGCATAGAGCAACTACTGTGCATCCGGACGACATATATAGCTCCCTACATAGAAGGCAATGATATCTATGAAAGAAACTCATACTAAGCACTTGGAACTCATAGCTATTATTGCGTACCCAAATGGAAGTCGCATGCGTAACTACCACCATGCCTATGCTACCTTTTGTTCCACCTATTGGGTCTTCTTATTACCTCAACATCCAGCATAAATGTGCCTCTCATCCCACTTCAGGGTAACGTGAGATCACCGTGTGCCCATAGAATCTATAGGGAAAATGTTGTTGGTACTAGCCCTTCATCCAAACAATATCTATTTGCGCCCCTTATCCAAATACCCCATGATTTGGACTTCTATTTGACCAATTACTACCATTCTTAGCGTAAGTGTGCCCTAGGCTCACCTTTTTATCTAATAGGTAGTGCTATTTGGTACAGGTCATACTTTCATCTTTGCTTATTAACTTAGATAAATTATTTTAAATAAGCCTTTACAATTTATCGCTACTATCTTTGCTTATTAATTTATCCTAAGTCTTAAAATAAGCCTTATTTTGTTCCATTTCTTACTATAACCTACGTTATAATTATGCTTATTACTTAACCCAAGGTTTGAGTGTGAAAATAACTTCATTCATCTTTTACTCTATTTATTTATAATTCTAAGTTATAACTATGCTAATTATCTTTAATTAGTCCAATTCTAATTATAATTAGGCGTCATTTCAGATTCCATTATTTATTACAGTCCAAATCCATTATTATTGCAATTTTTATAATTTACATCTTATTTCTTCATTCAATATTCTTACTTATATAATCTATATTCGCTTTTAATTTATTCTAATCCATATGCGAAGAAAAGGCGTATGAAGAGAATAGACGCTTGCAAAAAATCCAAAATGTCGAAAAAGATAAAAATATCAGTAAATAAACTTAAATACTGTAAAATGTAAATCAATAAAAAAACCATGCTTAACAGAAATGAACCAAAATTACTGAAAAGAATAGCTAAATGGAAACGGATTGAAAATAATTCTAAAAACTGTAAATAAACTACTAAAAAGGCTATTTCAAAAATCATAGTAAAACTACGACTATTGGAAACCCTATTATTTTAAATTACTTAAAGAAATCTTAAAATAATTACAATCACTCACCTCTGGTCCTAAGCTTTTCCTTTGGTTTTCCCGGATCCACTTGGAGTTATAAAATAATTTAATTTCTCCTTTGGAAAAATTATTCCGTTTAGGGTCCTTCCTAAAAAGGTGAACCCAATTGGAGAAAACCTAGAATGAGAAAAAGTGTTAGGTCTAAGGGTCTATTTATAGGTATGGAACTGGATCTCGGACCGTTGAATTTGGTGATTGAATAGGATGCAACCACGTCATAGGCTGAATAGGGGCCATCAGATGCAGAAACAAAGGGACCAGATCAGTTTGAATGATGCAAAATACGTCGGTTAAGGGAACTAGAACGTTCGAACTAACAAAATTTTGAACTTACGAAATTAATAGAGGTGGGTCGACTGGGCGGTCGACCGCCTTGGTGCCCAGGTCGTCCCTGCTCGTCCGATTGAAAGTTGGGAGAGTTTGCACTTCATTGGTAATAAGTAGGAAATGCAGAAAATGGGGTTCAGTCGACTGGATCCTCTGTTCAGTCGACTGAGCTGAAGCCCGAAATTTTTCTGGACAATTTTCAGTCGACTGAACAGGGATTTCAGTCGACTGACCTGCTCCTGTTTTCCTGTTTTGCCTATTTATGCTCGTTTTGATTGGTTTTCTGGATTTTATCGATTCATGTTGGTTCTTAGTGGTTGTTATTGCCTCTTTGACTTTGATAGCTTATTTTTGACTTCATCCACGAGTTTTTATAAAATAATCTTTCTAATCATATTAAAAGCTCGTTTCTCCAATTTATAAATTCTATTTAAAAACACGCACAATTTCGCACTTCGAGCGAAGTGGAAGGGTGATTAAATGGTTGGGCAAAACACGGACCTTGAATCTGTGCGTTTATCTTTCCGATTAATCCCCGACCCATTCAATTGATCGTTTTAAACTTCAGGTTTGGGTTACCGATGATATGAGGTGACTTTGTACTGCTTTGAGTGTGAAATTAACTAACGGATATTAAACCGTTTAGTGCGAACGAGTGGTTATGGGACTCGCGTTACCACTTTTCGGATTCCTTTTTGAGAGTTATGACACATTCCGCCAGTTAGTGGTGTCCAGTACTGGGTCTCTGACCTTCACCACTATGGTTTGTTGCCTTCGGGTATGTGCGTTCGGGTTTGTGCCTTCGGGTTTGTTGCCCTTTAGTATCGCTTCCGATGTTGGTCGTTATGAGCCGCATGGGTGATATTGGGTTGCCCTTTAGTATCGCTTCCGATGTTGGTCGTTATGAGCCGCATGGTGATATTGGGTTTGGAGTCTTCGGGCTCATGGATCCTTGTTTGTACAGTACTGAGCTCGAGCAAATTTTCTGATGTTTCATTCATATGTATATTCCCTTGGTATCGCCCTTCGGTGTTGGTCATTATGAGCCGCATGATGCGTAGCGTTTACCTTATGGAACTTGTATACCTTATTGGTATTTGTTATTGCCTTTTGGCTTGCTTTGGGATATTCTTATCCTTTGTTTCTATATGTTGCTGATGATATGAGGCTTGTTCTATATGATTCATCTTTCGTTAGATGATTGTGTTATCTCTTTTAGAGATATCTATTATGCTTTGTAACCTTGCAGGTTTATTGTTGTTCAGTTAATCTAACTGATTTGTTTAGCTAGACTGACCTGGGTATTTCATACTCGGGTCAGACCGAGATGTTTCAGGTTAGGTGCTTTTGGACTTAGCCTATTTTGCTTCCGCATGGACTATTCAGCTTGTTCCTTTTTGTCATAGCTTCTTGTGTAGTCCTATTTTGTTGTAACTCTGATATGTGTATTCTTTTGACTCGTCTGTATATTGTGGTTTGCTATACCACTTGACATGTATTGTTTTGTAAACTCTGTTATGTATCTGTATATGTTTATATGATGATCTACTGTTCTGTGATGTATATTACATTGAGTTGTTATATTCTGTTCTGATAGATCCTCCAACCACCTATGGTTTTGTTTTAAGTATTCATTGGGTATGTCGACCTGTTAGTATGATTATTGTCGATGTATTCAATAGATAGTTAGAGCAAGGCTATAGATGGTTGCTCCTAACCAGCCTTATTCTCCGTGTTAGTTGACGGCATTACCCTATAGTGTCCTTGGCTAGCGTGGGTATAGAGGTGGGGCGCCACAATAAGCATGCCCTTATCTCACTACAGGCTAATGTGAGGCCACCATTTTGTCTAATAGGGATTGCTTTTTGATACGGTCCTACTTTCACCTTTGCGTATTAAGTTAGATAAACTATTTAAATAAGCCTTTATTATCATCTTCACTCTCTTTGCTTATTAATTTATCCTAAGTCTTAAAATAATCCCCATTCCGTTCTTTTTCTTATTATAACCTACGTTGTAATCATGCTTATTACTTAACCTAAGGTCCAAGTGTGAAAATAAGCCTCTTTTATCATATACTCTTTTTAGTTATAATTCTAAGTTATAACTAGGCTTATCTTTAATTAGTCCAATTCTAACATTAATATCATAATTAGGCTCAATTTCAGTCTTAATTCCATTTTTATTACAGTCTTTACAATTTACATCTTATCTTCCATTATTTTAATATTCTTATAATTTTAATCCATATTCGCGTTTAATCTATTCTATTCCAAACGCGAAGAAGAAGGAGAAGTAAAAGAAAACTGAAAATAGAAGGAAATCTAAAGCGTAGGAAGAAGATGTAAATAACGCATATATAACAGTAAATAAACTAAAATAATGTAAATAAACTATAAATAATTGGAAAAGGTATAATTAACAAAAATAAGCTAAATTTAACTGAAAAGAATAGCTAGAAAGAAATAGACTGAAAATAATTCTAAAAAAACTGTAAATAAAACTGCTAAAAAGGTTATTCTAAAAATCGTAGTAAAACTACAACTATTGGAAACCCTATTATTTTATATTGCTTAAAAATTTAAATGGTCCTAAGCTCTTTCCTTTTGGTCTTCCCGGATCCACTTGAGGGTATTAAAATATTTTTATTAAAAATATTCTCTCCTTGGAAAATTATTCCTTTTACGGTCCTTTCTGAAAAGGTGAACCCAAGCAAAGAAAATCTAGAATGAGAAAACGTGTTAGGCCTAAGGTCTTATTTGTAGAGTTAGAAGTGGATCTCAGACTGTTGGATTTGGAGATTGAATAGGATGCAACCACGTCATAGGCTTAATGGGTGCCGTCGGATGGTAGCAGAGAGGGACCAGATGAGTCAAAATAACGAAAATAACGTGTAAAAAAAATTGCTGGAACCAACAGGAACGAAGAAAATTTACTTCGCTTTCCATTTGTAGGCGGATCGACCTATAGGTCGACCACCCTTAAAGCTAGGTCGACCGGCCTTGGGATGGTCGACCTCTAGGTCGATCTCCCTACACACACACACACGAGTAGGTTGGCACGTGCGATGCTCGTGCGCAGGAGGGACTAGTATTTCAAAACCCTGGTTATGAAAGCAAACTGTAAGTAACAAGTATAGTTGTCGTAATTGTTTTCTCTCCTCCTTGTTCCAGGCTGGAGATCGGCATCAACACTAAGTTGATGGTGGAGTTAAAAACATTTTATAAGAGATTTTTATGTTAATTAAAGATGAGTTGTAGTAATATAGTTGGAAATTTTTTTACGTGCATATGTACAAAAAATTAACCTAGTGCTGTAATTTATAGAAGCTATAGTTGACTATATATTGCTCTATCCATTATTTATTCATTATCACCTAATCCGTCATTAAGTTCAACGAAGACGTCATTAATCAGAGCATAAATTGAACAAGTATTGGTCCAAGGGTCAACGATATCATTTGGGAGACAGTATAATATCATATTGACCATAGGGTTCATCTACATTTCCAATACGTAAAACAAATTGTGTGTGTGATTGATTATCTCTTGCACACATATTTTGTGTTAAATGAATTAGTTGAACATTTTCCATAAATATGAGCGTATTATACATGCGTCGACTATTTGAGCTCTAGTACCATTTATGAATATTGGTAGAACTTGATGAAAATAACCTCATAAAATAACAATCTTTCCTCCAAATGGTGCATCTAAGTTAGCTAAATCACATAATGTTCTATCTAAGGCCTCAAATGAATGTCGATGAGCCATGGTAGCTTCATCCCATAGGAAAATGGTGGCAGTCGATAAAAGTTTTGCGAGTTCAAACTGCTTGGGAATATGATAGGTAGAGGAGGAGTTTAAATTAATTGGTATTTTAAACCGAGAATATGCAGTTTGACCTCTGGGAAGAGCAAGAGAAGCAATTCCGGGAGTAACGACCGCGATTGCAATACGAACTTGAATTCGTAAATGTGCTAAGATTGCTTTATATAGATACATTTTTCCTGTACCTCTAGGGCCATCAATGAAATATATAGAATTAGCTCTGTTTTCACCAAAAATACATTATCGTGTCAAATGCCTTCTTTTGTTTGGATTCAAGTTATCTACAAAATTAATATCATCATTAGTATTTCTATACACTGCTCTTCTGAAATAAAAGTGGATCTATTAGTAGGTGTAAAATTGTTGAAATTATAATGTGGAAAGTTGTAGTCAAAAATTGTTTTGTTATATTGTTTGAGAAGGTTGTCGAGGTCGGACAGACATTGAATTAGTGAAAATGAATTGGTCACAGTAGTAGTAGACGTAATAGGATAGTCTTCAAGTAAGAAAGAGGAAAAGTCTTCCCATAATTCACGCACATGATATGGTTCACAATATACTAAAATTGTAACAAATAATCTTCCTAAAGCATTGGGCATATGTGTTTTTGAACCATCCCTCAAACAGTCCTTTAAACTATTATAATTTTCAAGTAAACCACTATGTTCAGCTGCTTCTTTAAATATATTATATTGTGTTCCATTAATTGTTAGTAAGTCAGTAAAAGATAGAGGATTTCTAACATGTGTTAATAGTAATCGCAAATAATAACGATCGCCTTCAACGGGAGTACTTTGGCACGTGCGATGCACGTGCACATGAGGAATCTGTATTATGAAACACTGATTGTAAGATTTTTTTTTGTTACCTTACGAAATAATATTGCATGTGATGTTGCATTTTTGTGTGCATACATGGACAAATCAAATTATTTTTACATTTTTGTTGTTATAAAAATTTGTTGGACTTAAATTGATGTAATAATTTGATCCTACTCTTTTTAAGGAGTGTATTTATATTCTGCATATTATTAGTGGACATCATGGCTATACATTATGTGAATAACATTGTTAATAATATATAGATGGTTATCATTATACTAACATAATTAACTACGTCATTTTGTATGTTACCACTGTCAGTCCAGATTGTCCATCTTCATTTTATATGTTATTGATAAACATATCTTGCCCTGTGTAGTTAATGCCCCGCTATTACCCCGCTACAACCCCGCTATATCTCATAGCAGATTTCTACCGCTACGAATTTTCCATATAGCCCCAAAATATAGTCTTTCTGCTTTAATCCCCGCTATTTCCGCTATATTCCGCTATTCCCGCTATATCTTTTTTAATAAAATGAATTGAAAAATTGCATTTATACATTGCAAAATTATGAAACTAATTTAATTGATTTAATTTTTAATATATTTTCAGAAATGAAAATACTCTAATATTCTACCAAATTCAATTATGTTATATAACAGTTTTTTGTTTATTTAAAGTATATTCGTACACGTTTTTATTTAAAATTATTTACATATTATTTATAATTCAATTGAATGATAATTTTTCATTTAATTTCCATTTATATATTTGTAAAATCATTAAGTACGAGTTTTATATGCTATTTTAGAGCCATCCGCTATGTCTCGCTATATCCTTGCGCTATGACTTTTTGCACCTCCACCGCTTTGAATCCACCAAGCGCATTAACTGCACAGATCTTGCCTTGTATAAAAAGACAAAAACGTACTTCAAAATCACATCAAAGAATAATACATAAGCATAGGATATTAAATAAAGAGGTGGTAAATAATGCCTTTTATGACTTGTTATTTCTCATATATATATAAATAATAAGATCTAGTGCTAAATATAAGCTATTTCCATAAACTTATTGCACTTAAATATTGCAAACAACCGAGTCATTACACCTTCATTCTTGATCACTTAATTATGGTAGAATCTACCAACAGTATTTTGTTATTGTTTGAAAACTCTATCTCCTTTTCGCACTTGTCTTTTGGCGTTCAGATTCATTATGGGTCATGTACGTATGCAGAAACAGTCAGCTTGTTTGTATAATGCAACACCTAATTAATTTTCACCTGATCAATTTGTCTGATAGTATAATCTGTTAGGCTACAAACAAATTATTCAAGTAACCTATGGCATTGAAACTGAAGCAAGGAAAAAGTCACATTTGGAAAAAAAGTAAACTAAAATGAAGCTTTAAAATATAATTTGTTACTTCACATGATCATTACCTTTACTACAGTGTTGCACAAAAGTAAGCATGCCTGAGAAAACTTAAAGGTTAGTATTTTGAATAAAAATGAAATAAATGAATAGCCGGTCACAGTGGTGAGATATGGTTCGTAGTTACTACAAATAACGTGCGCAGTACTAAATAAAAAAAGTCTGCGATTTTGAATAACACAACATATGCAAAAACAAAGACAGCAATATGCAAAAGTAAAGTCAAAAATAAGGACCAAAATGGTCCACACGTCATCATGTGAAGAAACTTCAAATATTGTTATACATGAACTAAGTAACAATGGCTTAACCTTAACTGAGTAACAAAGCTAAGTTAGCACAAAAATCATTATAAAATTATACAGCTTGTAACGTGTGGAATGCATACTGCTTCTAGCTAGTGTTGTAGTGCTGCAAGCTTCTGATCCTTTTCGCCTTGTGACAAACATTTACCAACCAAAAATGTTCACACAATTACGAACTTAGATTCACATATATCAACGTATTAGTTTTGGGGAAAAAAGGAACACATACTTTGGCAGCTCTCTTTTGAGCTCTTGACCATCGAGAAATTGCAGATTCATGCTTCTCAAGACTGAAGAAAGAGACCGAGCTAAAGTCCAGAGAAGAAAAATCTAATGCCTTCCACCTAGAAACCAATGTTTTAGTAGTATAGACAAACTAAATTGAATTATTATATATTTTGGAAATCTCTCTTCTCAAATAACCAAAGTGAAAGCATTTTAATCAAATTCTACACAGTATCCTGCATCTATGTGGCACAACATAAAACCAAATACCTTTCTAACTATAATTTTATAACAGATATTGGTGTAGCTTCAATTGTGATAATTAATTAGCAGATTCTGAAAGCTTAAAGATTCAGCTGTGATCACAATACAATCAGCAAGATTTCTACGGGTCATGTATCTCTTATAAACTTTTTGCAGCTTAACTGCTGCTGCATCAAGTTCATGCAAAGGCCTTGGTGAGCTAAATTCAAGAAGTTGAGTCTTTTCTACAGTCTAATTGTTGCCTCCATAACTTAACCTTAACTTTAATGCTATGCTGAACTTAAATATATTATTATTATGTTAATGCAAGACAACAATCAATATGCCGATTTAAACCTCTTCCAATGAGAGCATTACATATACATGCTAATCCTCAGTTAGAAGCACAACTCAAAGGTAGGTAATAAAAATAAACAAATATGAAGTTGGTATGTGCATGACCATGAATATTGAGATTATAAAGACTGTCATTGACTGAACTACTCTCTACACCTAACACAAAATTAAAAACGTACACCCTGAGAAAAATTAAGTAAATAAGTATTTGTTAAAAGAATGAAATGAAAATATAATCAAATAGCTTAAATGTAATCAAAATCGGTATGAAAATGCAAAGAGCATATAAATTCATAAATTTAAAAGTTAGAAACCCTTTAAAATTAATGTTTAAAATTATTAAATTTCAAGCTTTTAAATTTTCCGAGGTCATATTTCCAAATTTAAATCAAATAGTACCACAAATCAATCTCAGAGCCTTGGAGAATTCTAAAAGCAGTTATGTGCTTTGTTAATCAAAATGATATACACATATAAAAGATGATATCATTGCTTACATCATTGATTTCTAGGATCATAAAATTGCAGTATTCTTTTGCCGATTAGTTTTTTCGGTTCAAGCACTAAATATGCTATTTTATTTATTTATAATATTATCATAAAATTTTACCAATCGAAATAATATGCAGTGATTTGTCATTATTGCAGCCATATATCCTATTATTGCAAGTGTAGCTAATATTCTTGTTCTTTAAAGAATTTTTTTTATCGATTAGTTGTAGTAACCTTGATTTTCAAGATGACACAGACAAGTTTTGGAAGTATTATGTTAAAAATAATTAAATCTTAATCGTGAAACATTTTAGCTTCAGAATATTATATGTGTACTCTTTAAGATACAAAGTTCATAAAACCTAAAACTTTAAAGTTTGCAAACTTTGAAATAAACATGTTCAAAATGCACTAACTTAACACAGTATAATATACCGAAGTTATACATAGTTGGTAACTCCAAATATAACAAAGTTATTTAGTGTAAATACTTAATATATTCTTAACATATTTGTAGTTGTGAATTAAAGTGAGCTATATTTTGTATGAAAATATATACGAAAATTAGCAGTAAATTGGCTTACCTATCATTTACTCTCTTTTGTTTGAAAATGTGTATGATTCGAATACAGTTGTAGTATTTACAGTGGAAGCATGGATGATTCCTACTCCTACCTGTAGAAAAGATGTTATCATTGAAAACTGTGCTTTTACAATATGTTTGAATAGATATATGGCTACCTAAGTCCTAAATTTCCGTACTTAAATTAAAAGGCCGAAATTATGTGTAAATTAAAACAATAATTATATATTTTGAAACAAGTAGTTCATTGGTGTGTAAATGTAACTTTTTATTGATTAAATTGTCTAAAGATTAGCTATATTACAAATGAAGAACATAATAAAATATATGATTGAAATAAAGTGTAAGTAAATATTTGGTGAAGAGGCGGAACAGTAAAAGAGCATATAGTAATATCTTTATATTTGAGTATGATAAATAAAGAATAAAAAAAAATCAATCCTAAAAAGTAAAGTTTGAAAAACTTAAACAAAAGATTTGAAATCAACCCAGAGAGAAGAAAATTTTCAGATATATAAATTATAAAAATGAAGATTAGTTAGTCGTAAAAAAAATCATTAATATAAAAGTATAACGTTTAAAAATATTTTGTAAAAATGAAATATGTAAAATTTAAAAGAACTTTTTGAGCTTTTAATTTGTATTTAAGTTGAATGTTTGATTTAATGTTGAATACAAAGTTATGGAAAATGTAGTTCATAAATAACTACAAAAATATTTTACATAGCTTTTCACCTTTAGATACAAAACACAAAATAATTTCACTTTCTTGGTTGCATGAAGAAATCATGCTTTAAGTTTGATAGAAGAGAAGTTTAAACAGAAAGAAAAGCAAAAAATTAATCCAGGAATTTATTTTTTTTTCAAAATATTTCTGAAACTAAATTAACACACACACATATATATATATAATTTAAAATATTTTAAATTTCAAAATATAAATACAACTCTAATATAAATTAGAGGACAAAACGTACGATAATATATTTCCTTTAAATTTGTGAAAGTTGATATTGTTATAAGAAAAACACAAAGAGATATGCACTTCTAGAGGCTGAAATCAAAATGGTCTCATTTTTTTCATTTTTAAAGGCCCAATTGCAGTAAAAACAAATCACAGCTAAATTTTTATTAAAATCGCAATAAGTAGGACTTTCATACCATCAATTCAATTATAACTTATCGTTGGTACTATAATTTTTTAGAACAAATAAAATTTTGAATCTATTTTGCAAGAAAAAGTATTTAAAATTAAATTTTCTTCCAATTAAAATTCAAAAATTACAATTATAAGCCTTTTTTACTATGTAAATTAATAGGTAAAATGTAAAATTCTAATTTGATAGGAAAGAAAAAGTTTGAAAAATAAAGGTTGCAAAGAAAACACAGGTAAAAAAAATAGTACTTGGAGAATATAAAATTGAAAAGTGGCTAAGTTAAATTAGCAATAAAACACATTTTTACCAAAACAGCAATTTTCGAATGTTCAATGTTGGTATTTGTAAAAAATTATCGTAAATATAAAACTAAAATAAGACAATATTTCATGAAGCATAAAATTTTAAAATTCAAAATATAAAACTCTAAACTATTATGTAACAGATAAGTATGCAAAATACTAAGCCTTTTAAATTTCCTTAAAAAAGCATTTTTCAATACATAAAATGCTGTTTGGAAAATAGAAGTTTTTTAAAAAGATGAAAAAGATGAAAAAGTAAATATTGTAGTACTACGAAAATATATAGCAGAAAAAATGAGTTAAATCGGTAATAAGTACATTTCTATTGAAATCGCAAGAGTAAAAAATTATATATCATAAAATTTGTAAAAAATGAAAGAGAGGGAAAAAACACTCATAATTATAGTTAATTTTGTGGAAGATATTTCAGTATTTTATCAACAATTTTCATTTGGAAATTGAAAAAAAAAACATAAGAAAATTATAATTCATGTTGCTCTATTAGAAGCCTTGAGTTTGCTTCAACAAAGATTGGAGCATCAAATAAATAATGGTGTAGTTTTAAAGGTAATACTTATATTATAACTCGATAGCGTTTGGCTTCACCTTTCGAATTAGAATGTTGTAGTTAGACCAACTACATATATTTAGGTAACGGAGTTTTCATACATCTTGTGTACCGAAAAAATGTTATTTTCGCCGTTTTATGTAATCTTTAGCCAAAAGGTGAAGTATTATTTTCTTGAGAGGAAAAAATATTTAGTAAGTACGACATATGTCTTCAATTAAATATATAACAGATGAATAAGAAAGGGAAGAGAATCATTTCAATATAGAACGCACTACCACCATATGCATAATGGTCCTAATATCATAAAGAAGGTAGCTGTGGCAGCTATATTCAAAAAAAAAACAATACCTCCCTATAAATCAAATAATTTTTATAGACTCTGCATAATCATCAAGCCTTGAAAGGTTCAATGAAATTATCCGTCTTCATGTGCTCTCTTTGGCTCTTTAGACATGCGCTGCATAAAACGATCACTGATTAACATCGTGCATTAATTTATGGATGACTGAAATTAGGATTAGGTTAGAAATTAAATGTAAAAAATATTGGGAATAAAAAAATGAATAAATTAGTGTAATAATTAGTCATTACATACTCCAGTATGTATTTTGATTATATTGTGATTATATAGACTGCAAACTTTTAAAGCTTCGTGTACATATTTCATCAAGCAAACTGTTGCTTTTTCATTTGATAATTGAAATAGAAGTTAACATAAAAGCTGATGCAATTTATTGTGCAGCAGCATGTAACAATTGGTAATTGTAGGTAATCAACTAAGTTTAAAAAAACTAGGTAGGAAAAAGTTAATCCAAATAGCAAATTTTACATAAACAGATAGAGTGATGCTAAAGGCATTGGAAATGCGTAAGTGTATCAAGTGAACGGACGTAATATAACTTCTTAAATTGCAATCTTAAATGTTAAGAAAGCCAAACAAATATAAGAGAAATCAAACAAAACATAATTTATTTTCCTAAATCAATATGTGAAAAATTGAACTAATCTGCAAAGGAAAAAACAAATCAATTTCAAAGGCCATCATAGAGACTTAAAATAGCAATGTCATAGAGTGATTATTGTCAAATAAGAACCAAATACATTCCAGGTAATATCGCAACTGGAATCGTCTAAAACTAAGAAATGAGCAAAAAACATAACAAACAGAAATCATGACATAGATGAAAGTAGGTCTTGCAGAAGGTGAAGGTTAAAAGAAATTCTAAAATGAATTGCAAAAGGGGGAACTGATGGGATTCAAAATTACGTAATCAGCAAATAAGATATTGTCGTCCTCTCTAATTTCCTAACCAAGAGAAGTATACAAAACATGATGCAACAAATCCTCCATCGCATCCCAATCTTTCACAAAACCCCTCGCTATAGGAAGTAGCAAACCTTCGAAAATGAACAGTAAATAATTCCCAAATTAGGAAATTTTCATCGTAGAAATAGGAAGAGGAAACAAAGCCATAGTTAGTTCTGTAAAATTGAAGTTTGAAAGAAAGGTAAATGGACAAAAGGCAGTCAAATTCGAATATAAATCTCCAAATAGAAAATAAAAAATTGATTTCGATCCTATAGGATTGAAATCAAAAACCTAGCAACCAATTATTGAAGAAAGTTGGAGACCTTAGCGAACTTACAGTTGAGAAATATTTAGGCCCTTGCTGCAATTTTTTCAATATTTTCCTCTATTGATCCCTTGGCGTTCAGTTACTATCAATTGGGAGAGAAACGCATAACACGGAAGAACGTGAAAGTGGATTATCTCCACTAAGTTTCTGGAATTAACCTAAATAACCCAAATTAACCAATTGTTAAAATGCATTACAGGGTTATTTTATGAAACCCGAAAAAGGTTTCACTTCGACCGCTTCGACCAGTGTTTTGCTTTATAGTGTGTGTGTGTATATATATATATATATTCTGTTTTCTTGTTAAATTCGCAACTTTCTCATATTAGCTCGGATTCTGATGTTCTATATATGGAAATTGACCAGAAAATTACCACGGACACAATGGTGCAACTCCCATGGCTCAATTATGATAATTTAACAAAGTTATTTTATCATTTTATTAATTTGTTAATTAATTATTATAGCTTAAATCTCGGATTGTTACATTCTCCCATCCTTAAAGGATTTCATCCCCGAAATCTCTAAGGATAAAAGAATGAACAAGATGTCTTCATCCAATATCTACAACCAACTAGTCAATCATCAACCATTCATCCATTGTTCTTAAGTTTCTTTAATACAATTTTATGATACTTAGGCAATTAGTGTAGTGTCAATATCCCTAACTAATGCAAAAGATTAGGCGGTCTACTGATTCATTTAACCTCCTTGTATGCAATCATGTCCGTGCTATGTATCCAAATAAATGCAAAAATCCCTAATGAATACTGATAGTTCTATACGCGCGCTGTAATCATCATCCAAATGCAACAACCATGTGATAAACTTCCGTTTATAGCAACCATGAAACTGAAGAAAAATGTAAATGCGCACATATCCATTTGCATATGCTCTAGTGTCTTAGTTAGGCTGATCCCTAAGAGATAACGGTGCCTAATGTAAGTATATGCATCCACTAGCATCCACTAGAAAACACTTGCAACCACTTGCATCCATCATTCTTAACATGCTCTAATAGCATGTTTACATCAAATCCCAGCACCTATAGGTTAAGTCCTAAGTTCCATCCCCCAAAGGATAATAAAGGAAAGAACCATATTCAAAACTAGAGATGGAAAATAGGAAATTCAAAAAATTATTATCAAAGAAATGTGAATATGAGATACAAATTTTCTCCTAATCAAATTAATCTTCTCCAAAGTCTCCTTAACCATGTCGGAACCAAGGCAATCCCTCTGTAGATTCTATCCAACATGAAAGCTACTTACACGATCTTCCATAAAGATCTTCGGAAGGTGCCATTCCAATGCTAGCTTGAGAACTACTATCTTATGTGGGCTCCTCTAAAGAAAGATGCTTCTTCCAAGTTCTTCCAAAATTAAGGATACTCATTCCCGACATGCGTGACTTACTATTCTTCTTTAGTCTGCTCACATGAATCAACAATCCTAGGTTCTCACTAGGGTCTTATATACTTTATGAAAACTCTATTATTACTTCCAAAAGTAATTACTGATGTCCTTTGTAGCCTTGCACCTTTTCCGCTACACCTAGGAAATGATTTCTATCTACTTCATATTTAGGAGTTTGGTTTGGTGTTTATAGTTCCATTTTAAAAATTAAGGTTTCAAAAATTTTAAAACATCAAATCTCAAAATCTTTGTCTTTAAAAGTGTTATCATTAAGTTTCTATTAAATTCAAAAATAATAGGTTACTTAAAATCTTATCTTTCTAGCCTTACACCTTCACAGCCTTTTGAATTCACATTATTTTCCCAAACCTAAAGGGAAAAACTTTCAAATTCTAAGTCCAAAACTTATTCCTCATTTTCTTTTAAAGACCTTTTTAGTTTTCTATAAAAATTTGAATTTTTGAATTTTACTTTTATTAAGTTTTCCAAACACTTATTTACTTTTTCACCAAACTATTTTCCTTTTGAATATCTTTAAGATACCCTTATGTGTTTTCAAAACATCTTCTTATTGCACCTAACGGTCTCATACCTTAATGTATTAGAACTACTTTCTCCTATAAGAAATAATTAACGCTATAATCTTCTATGAACTTTTTAAAAGAGGACTTCATGTTTATGTGAAATTACAAGAAACTTATTATATATTTTTTGAAATAGGCTATACAAAATACGATGCTCTCATGCCTTGTATATCTCTTTCATGTATTCCTGTAACTTGCACAAAATATTTTTATTGGTTTCATAGAAAATTATAGCATTACTCTTTTCATTCCAATAGATTAAAGTATGTTTAATTTATGTTCTCTTATAATAGACATCTTCTAATATCTAACTTACTCTTTTCTTTTCAGAAAAACTCATTTTTAAAACTGTTTTAATATATCCATAGCCAAAAAACATTTTCTTATACTTATTTAAATAATAAGTGTATTTTACAAATCATTTTCATTTTTACTCTTAGAAATTATATTTTAAAATTCATTTTTAGTTGGGTTTAAAACCGATATTGCATAAAACACTGTTACTACAACCAAAAAATACTAGTGTATGAATTTAATTAAAAATAAATTCTAATAAACCTCACATATTATGTAAAAACATTTGATTTGGAGTTACCTACTATAACAGTAGCGTTATAGTCTATGCTCCCTTTACTTCACGAAAATATCTATTACAACAATAATGTTGTAATGTACAATTCCGACACTTAATACTTTTTAGGTTTTGACATTTAAAATTTTTGTTTACTTATAAAGAAACTAGTGAACTATATACATTCTGTAATTCTTCAAAAAGAATTTCACTTTTAACAAAATTTATATCATATAAAAACCAATTTAAATTTCTTACCATATTTCCAAAACCCAGTATTTACTTTTAAAATATTGACAACCCTTCTTTTCAATTTTAATAATTTCATTTTATTGGGTTAGACATTAAGTGGATTTTTCCTACTTACTATCCTAGGAGTATCATTTCTAAACTGTCATGGTCCAAATTTCAACGTTCGAAAATCGACATCCGTACTTCACTTGTACCTGAATGCCGCAGATTCAAACGTTGGAATTCAAGTCATGCCGGAGCTTATAACACATTAAGTACAACACAGCGGAAGAAAAAGAATATATCAATATACAACATTGATACATTAACTGATACAACTGAATGATACAATGAATCTCAATATACATCAGAGAAATGATACAAGACAATAGCAGCGGAAAGAAAAGATAACACTAACAGCGGAACAATAACTCCAAGATAGTCTTCAAGAGAACTCCAGTATTGGTAATCTCCATCTCCAAGGCACTAATCCAGAAATAGCTCGAACTCCCAATCAAGATGAAGAGAAGCAACACGATCCAAATGCGATTGCCAAATCCTAAGGCTGAAAGCTATCGAATCTACACCAACTATTTGATTATCTGAAAAACCCAACTCTATACTGCCGTATGGGGAAATTGTGGGCAACCAGAGTTTAGGAAAGGAACAATAAACTCCAGGCCGGTCGTGGGACTTGTATGAGCAAACAAAACAGTTTTTATCTTTAAAACAAACAACAAAAGAATTTAAAATAAATCCGCAATTCTTTTTAGAAAATGAAACTACCATAAGGCCTCCCGCCACACACACAATGCAAACGCAGAATTGGAGGAGATTTCTCCTTATGATAGTCAAATATGCTTGATACGAGAAAATTTCTTTGATATTATTACTAGTGCATAGTGTAGGAAAACCATTCGAAAGTAGAATATTAATCCTAGCTAGCATAGACATTCCGAACTATGTCTACTATAGCTACCATTTAAACAGTGGTGACTACCATAAGTAAATGGCAGGTTTACAACTAAAACCGTACAAGGCGCGTATTGAAGATTGGATTTTCCAACAAATGGTCAGGCTAAGGAACTTCCTACTGCCACATGGGTACGCCTCTGGCGGGACGTCCCGAGAACCTAACCGGATCTATGCTAACACAAGGTCGGGTTACCTCTGTAACTAGGTAACTACTACTCGAGCATGCCATCCCCCGGTCCTTTGGGACCTTTATCCGAGGTACCTCTAATCCAACAACCACAAAGCAATCACAAAGTAATAGATTTGCAGTGACCGCATGAATGAAGTATCTGGGCTCCATACCATGATACCACCCTTTTCCAGAAGGGAATAACACACCCTAAAGGGAGCGACCCTCATAACCTTGCCGCATCTTTCCCGTTTTGACCATTTCCGGGGTGTGAGGTCCTGATGCAGTCTCGGCCACAAAGCTATGCTTTATACAAAAGCCATGCTTCGATCAATTAATGATACACAACAGCACTCAGCATGCCACACTACCAAATTGGGAGTATATCACTGATAAATATCAACTACATAACCTCTGAGCTTGTACGTCTCAGAGAAGGGTGTTAAGCTAAGAGAATAAATTCTCCGCCACAAAACAAAAATGTATTTGATAGAGATCAGTTTAATATCTCAAAATATAATGTCGGACATACAACCATACAAGTCTGTTCCCGGGTTCGAACAGAACCGAAGGCACTTCCGAAGAAGCCCTTGCAATCCGGGTATCCATAATCCCGATCGGACTTCCCATCACTTAAGGAGAACTCTATGCCAGAGCAACTCAGTGCAGAGTCAATCGACAGGTTATCCTATCATTCTTGCAAATACCCGGTCTTCAACACCGGTCTTCAAATGCAATCCATAACGTCGTATCACTATTCGGAATAGGTTATATGACACAAGGTCCTCTTCCGGCTAAACCGAATAGTGAGCGCAATATTTAAAAACATATGGATATGGGATTTCAGTTAAGTCACAAATTATAAAATCAAAAGCTTTCTTCAAATGGTTTAACAACTTACCATTTCAAATCTTTAAACAAAAGGATTCGTTTCACAAAGTTCACCCAGTTTCACAAAGATCCATTCACAGATTTCAAAACAATTTTCATTTCAATTGGATTAACTCATTAAATCTTTAAATCAAAGATTTAACTTATAGCTTTCAAACCGTGTCCAAAGATTTATTCATAACTTGGAAGACCATTTCCATTTTAGACTTGAAATCCTTTTAACACAAATTGGAAGTTCATTTCTTATGTGAAAGCTTTTATTATTTGAAAAAAATAGTTTTCGTTTCGGAAGAAACCAATTTCATCTATACAAGTTAAAATCTTGGGTTAAATTTTAATTCCCAAAACATCACTTTAAAATGGTTTAAGACCCATATAAACATGTGTAACCCTTTAAATCATAAATAGGATTTAATTTCAATTTTTTGAATTCAAATTATAAATCAAAATTCAAAGCTGAATCAAGTTATTCAAAAATAACTTTTATCTTTGAAATTCCTGTTCGAAAGCTTTTTTATTTTAAACCCAATTCATTTCCAAAACCATTGGATTCAAAAATTCAAATTTTAAAACTATTTCAAAAAAATCTGTGACTTAACTAACTTCCACGTGCAACCCATATTTGGGTGTGTATAGTGTGGTCCAGGGGTTATACACAATAGAAGTGCAACATCATCAACCGGTACATATTCCAATACAACAATATATATGATAAGCGGTATAAACTATAACACTTATATTTGATAAGCTGTATAAACTATAACGCTTATCTTTTATTCACAGGTCACAGATATATATCACAGATAATAAATTACATCAAACACAGCTCAAATCAAAACAGAACATATCAGGGATATCAAACAATTCAATCATCCAAAACATCCATAAGTAAGAGCAGTTAAGTATCTAATTAATTCAAATCAGATTAACTGCTCATGAATTACTAATCCTGGTTAATTAATATTACAAATCATTTGGATTATTATTCTTAAATCATTTATCAATTAACCTTTAGTAATGAATTAATTAACCTTTAATTTTAGTTCATCACCCTTTAATTATTAAATAATTAACCTTCAATTATTTAATTTACTATTTAATTAATTATCTTTCATAAATTAATTTAACCCTTGATTAATTAATTACCATTTATCCTCAATTAATTATCATTCTTCATTAATTAATTAAACTTTAAATTAATTAATTATCCTTAAATTAATTACCTAAATTAATCACCATTTGATTAATTATCATTTAATTAATTAATTAACCCTTAATTAATTATCCTTTATTAATTTCACTAAGTAATTAGCTTTTATTTAATTACACAAAGTAATTATCTTTTATTTACTTTCATACATAAATTTATCTTTAAATTAATTATCCTTTATAAATCTTAAATTAATTGCTTATGAATTAATTATCAAATCTTGATTAATTAATTGCAAATCATTTGATGAAATAAATCAACCTTTATTATTAATCTTAGTTAATTAACGATTCCTTAATTAATCACATTTAATTAATCATCCTCTTATTAATTACTTTAATTAATAATCTTAAGTTAATTGCACCATTAATTAACCCTTAGTTAATTAGCATTTAATTAATAAAATTACAATAATTGATTATCATTAATCACTTAATCCACTTGAATCATTAAATAATTACTTTTTAAAAGTGTAATCATCTTTAAATGAATTACCCTAAGTAATCTTTAATTTGTCACCTAAATAGATTAATCGCTTTGATTTATTTTTCCCTAATTAATCACACTAAATAAATCTTTAAGTAATTAAATCTTTAACCCTAGACAAATTAACCTTAATTTCCTATCCTTTTAATACATTAAACAATTTCATTTAGTTATCTTTCTAAATAATCAAAGATTAAATAAGATAATTAACCCAATACAAAATTATATAACCAACAAGTTTAAAACAAATTAACTTTTTAATATTTGAAACTTAATTTATTTTTCCCTTTGAAACTTGTTTAGTCTAAAAATACTTTTGAAACTCTGCTTAACCGAAAATCTATTTTGTAACTAGAAACAAAATCCGTTGTGTTAAATTGAAACCTGGTGACAAGTTTAATCAAACCCGAGACACAGACCCATCTACTTCGAGCCCTCCCTCGAGCACCACCCACATCACTTCAACTTCGAGTCGCGCCTTTATCTTCCCCGAGTCGAAACCCAAGTTACCACTTTTGTCCCCAAATCATTACAACCCAGACATGAACGTGGATGCGTGCACATGCACCGATGATCGCCATCGTTCCGATCATCGTCGCCGATGCCAACAAGTCACCTACGACCTCCTCCATCGTTGCGAAAATCTATATTTTCGAATCAAGCTAGAAATCAAAATTTAACTAGTCGACACATTCGAGCTCAATATTATCATCGGAAAAATGTCCAACCCCGATGATCTTGACCACCATAAATCTCGCCCAACCACCCGGAGCTGCGCCACACCACGATGCACCGATCCCCCCTACTCCGATAACTTCCGGTCCTCCCACGACCACACAACAGCTCAACAACCATGCCGACCCAAAACTATATGTTAAACCCTAAAGCTCACTCGCCTTCCCAATCCAAACCCTATTTCAAAATTTAGCCACGGTCGAAGTCTCCCCCACGACCACCTGCATCTTCCAGAATAGGCCGTAACACCCAACGTTGATGAGAACGACAGAAATTAATTTTTGAACAAAAATTTGACCTTCAACAGTTCCTCGAGATTTGCCACTTTAAAAATCATGATTTCCCTTTTAAAAATCATCATTTCCGAAAAACAATCAGATGATAAAATCAATTCATGAAATTAAGATATTTAAGTTTTGACATATATTTAGTTTTACTGTTTTTATCTTCTTTTTCCAGATGATATTCAAAACCATCAACCCCAAATATATTTTTAAATTTTAGTTTAGATTTAAACAACCAACATTATTTGAATCCCTAACCCTATAAGAGATGTGATGAAGAGATTTTGAATTTTTCCATTTTGTTTGAAACTCTGTTATGTATAAACAGAGGCAAGCTTTTGCCTGACAACAGACATGCACATTCTAATTCACCCATATAAACACATCTACACTTGCAAATATGTAAACATTCAAAACATATCCTCACCATCACAGACATAAAAGGTCAAAGAAGTTGGTTTTAAAAATTAGAGTTTGCTCACTTGAGTATACAGTGCAGAGAAGAACAAAGGACATGTTTTTTTTTGATCTGAAATCTGGAAGGTTATTGCTGCCTGCTTGTTTCAATTTAAATCCATTTGAGTTGATCTTTAGCTTGATGACTTCGAATTAATCCTGAAGTCTTGATCTTCGAATTTGCATTCACTTGATTAGGTTGATTTTAACTCCTTTCTGGTTGAAGATTTTATCTTGCATGCTAATTTCCTGAGATGATGTTGCTTTGAATTCCTTTGCTTTGATTGAGTTTGTTTGTGATCTGCAACCCTACGTTGAAGTTTTTTTTAGTTTAAACATTGTTTCAGATATGAGAAGAGAAAATAATGGTAGTTTTCAGATTTTTTTTTCTTTGGGTGTTGAGATTTGAGATACTTAAATCTATGTTACTGTATATACAGATTTGGTGAGAAGTTAAATTATTGCATATAGGGGAGCTCAAAAGTTTCTATAATTTTAAATTTCTATTATTTTATTCAATTAAATATATTGAATGCCATTTGTTCATTCTTCTCATTACATTGTAACACTTGTAAAAAAATTTCCTCCCTTATGTATGTTAATTCTTTACTCCATCTCTTTTGTATATGTTTACCATTTATAATTTTACAAGACAAAAGAATTTTCAATTTTTTTTATCATATTCATTCTATAAATAAATGTACTTCTTTATTCTTTTGTGTATATATATACAATGTTAAAAGAATTGTTTTTAGCTAACATTTACATTATATAAATTTCACCTTAATGATTTTTAAAAAACAAATATTTTTTTCTAAAACTTTTATTTTAAATTTAGATTCAATTTCCAATCCACTTGAATTAAAAATCTATTTATGTCTACTTATATATTCATACATAAAATTATGCAATTTAAATTCAGATTCAATGTTTATATTTGTAAAATGTTTATGTTTCCTTTTATATTTATACTTACACGAACAAAATTTTATCCCAATTAATTTTCACATTGCAACCTTTAATTTAGTTCACTATTTCTATACACATATATATTCTTTTATTCATACATTTCTTTATTATTTATTTTTCGTACAACTTTATAAAAAGAAAAGAATGATTTAAATATTTTGATTTCATATTAACAAATAGTCACATTTATTTATATAAGAGAATTAAATCATAAATCTTTTGAAATTTATTACATCTTCCAAATATTAATATAATTAGAAATTTAGAAAACAAACTATCATTATCTTTTTATTAATCTCAAGCTTTTAATTCCTATTTTATTTTTAATACATTTTATTTTGAAATTCAATATTTGTTTATGAAATACTTATGCATATATTTTAAATCAAATTTCTATTTATTCCCAATACACTTATTTTTCCTAAACCCAATATTTATTTGTAAGATACTTATGTTTAAATTCCAAATTAAATTTCTATTTATAATCAAAATTTATTTATTTATTCTAGAAATCTCTAATTAATTCACAATTTATTTTCAAAAATTAATTTAATTGCCAAATTAAACTTGGTAAGTTTTCAGGAATGTTACATAAACCTTGGAAATCTCATTTCCTTACTTAAAGTCTTATATTCTTGTTCCTCTTGTATGCCTATATTTATCTTATGGCATTACCATTAAATCCACTTTTCTGAAGCAATTTTAATTGCTGCAATTATCTACACATGGCTTTTCTCCTTTTTTATGATACATCTCCAATCTTTGTCTATCACTCTTTGGATTTTCACAATCCGAACCTAAATGTACAAACTCGTTTCTCAAACTCTTTCCATTCGTAGACCTTCTCTATGCCCCAAGAAACATGCTTCCTTAAAAGTGATACTTCAAGAACTTTGCTTTCAATGGAAGAATGAGAAGTGTACGAAGATACTCCTCTAGATGAACAGCATGCTCCTCCAAACTCTTGGAAATCATCAAAATGCCGTTCATGAATACCACCACAACTTATTTAGGATGCCTCTAAAAACACGGCTCATCAAATAAACAAATTAGACTGGGGCATTGGTTAGCCCAAAAGGCCTAACCACCCACTCAAAGAATCCGTCAAGTGCCTTAAATGCGGTCATATTATTGCTATCATCAGCGACCCTAAGCTGATGAAATCCTATAGCTAAATCAAGATGGGAGAATACTGAAGAGCCAACTAACTGCTCAAGAAGATCATCAATCCTAGGAAGTGGATATCGATTCTTCTTTCCGAACTGTTTAATTCTCTATAATCAACGGAACCATCTTCCTTAGTAGTGAAGATGACTAGAAAATCTCTGACGATAAGAACCGAATCTAACTCTGATGATGATGAATCGAGGGAATAAAGGAAGCTCAACGTAACTGACCCTTGCAGGTTGTAAGAAACCTTGAGAGTCCTACCGCTGCATGTCTCTAGCCTAACGACCCTCCTCTTGCAATCTAATATAGCTCCATATGTGGATAGCCAATCCATCCCAAAATCATCCCATAGCCCAAAAATCTCAAAACATAAGCGTCGCTGTCAAATCTACGCCTAGGATAAAAATTTCAAACCCCTACAAACCATAGACAAGTGTGCTGATCCACCTATGAGATTTGAAACAGCAACGGGGTCTACTACTAAAGAGATGTCTAAGTGCAAACAGTCTACTAGGGAACTAGAGATGAGAGAGTGTGATGCTCCAGAATCGAATAAGAGTCCAAATGGGAAAAACAAAACTAGAAATCAAATTTTCCTACCTCGATTTGATCTACTGTTGGAGGGTGCTGCCTCCAAAGCCTAAATCTGTGCTGCTGGTGCACCCACTCCCTGCCCAATCTTCTAGGGAGAATACTTACTAATGTGACTAGGTTTTCCATAATTATAACACTTTCCCTTCATCTTCCCTCTCTTATAGTCCTTGGCTAAATGACTAGCCATCCCATAACTTTTGCACTTTTTCTTGATTCATTTCCGAGGGCCTTCTTCTTTCCTTTTAGAATCTTCCAACTTAACGGCTTCTTTAGGCTCCCCCTCCTTAGCTGCATCAGACATAAGAGCCATCTCTACCAGTGACTCACAGGTTGCTCCCATCGGTATGTGTATCAACAATAACCCTTGAAAGGGTTGATTTAATCCTTTCATGAACTTCATAGCCTTCTTATGTGGTGTATTTACCAACTCCATTCCAAACCGCAACAAATCATTAAATTTATTGATGTACTCCTTCATAGAAAAACTCTCTTGCTTCAAAATAAATAAATCGCTCCAACTGAACACTCTCTTCTGCTTGAGATAAAAAATTCCTACCAAATCGCTCCCGATATCCATTCTAAGTATCCTCTCTTCCTTCCAACTTAATAACTTTCCACCAATAAGAAGCCTCCTCTTTCAACTGCCAAGATGCTAGCTGAACTCGTTGCTGTTTATCCAATCCTAATAGCCCGAATATCCTCTTTGTGTTCCTTAGCCATGCCCTCGCCTCCACAAAGGTTTCCGTACCAGAAAAAGTCTTTCCACCCAAATTTGTAAAGTCCTTACAAAGCTTAGAGAAACTGATGGCTGTAGGTGGGTTAAAGGGATTCCCACCCATTAGTGCAGGATTGAGCGCATGCCCTTGCATCTTTAGAGTCGTGGCTTGTAGATACTTATGAAACCAGGTTGGGACAGGAATGCCCTTTGGGAGATTAGAGGCATCCACCATTCTACGCAAAGAAAAAGAGAGTTCTTAGGAAAGAGTCAATGGGAGATTGAACTGGAATTTTGAGGGGATATTTATTAAAACTCTTTTATACTAAAAAACCTATTTCTAAGAGTTATTTTCTGGAAACTACTTTTAAAACAAGTTATTTTGAAAAATACTTTACCCATAAAGTCAATTTTTAGGAATCATGTAACCTTAGGTTCTGATACCATATATAACACCCCACAATCCCTTAATATACCCAAAGGGACACATTAAAGGAATGGAGCATTATTGGTATAACTAAAACTAGCAACGACTAAGATTCACAAGACAAAAATATATATAAATAGCGGAAACAATTATAATAACAATAACTTACTTAAAACAAAACCTAAGAATTACTTTATAAATCAAATAAACCACCAAACAACAAATACATCATATGTCTTAAAATATCCATACTTGTATTTCAAGATTAAAAACCATAGTCTCAATAAAATCAGAGTACAAATCATCCCTTAGATAGTGCCTATACAACATAAGAACTAAAAGCTGAAAATAAAGAAGGGAAATACATAGGAAGAATCTCAGCTGTTGCAACCTCCATGAATCCTCAATCTACCTCGCTTCCCCTTGGTGGCCTATGGAGTGGGGGGAGGGGAAGGGAAATTAGAGGAGCGGGTCAGACTAAAAGTCTGGTCACTGATGTAATTACTAGTATTTTTAAATAAAGTAAAGGTAATAGGCTTTACAACAGTTCTAGTATTAAAAAGTAAACAAAGGAAATAGGAAGAAGGAACAAGCTGGAAATAAATATGAATTAATTCGATTAATATGATTGACTAACTTTGATTGTTTGCACTTGTCTTTGATCGCTGTTTTGATTACGCTGAATTCCTAATCCTATAATTAGGCTGAAATCATAATTCTACCCTTTGATCGGCCTGCTACTCCATAGACCTACTTCGGACTAGACGCTATATAGCTCCCTACACAAAAGGAAATGGTGTCTATGAATGACATGCAAAGTATTTACTGTGGACTAAACATTATATAGCTCCCTACATAGAAGACAATGGTGTCTACAAAAGACACACATACTAAGCGCTCAGAACTCATAACGATTTATAAGCCATCACGGGAAGTTGCACGCGTGACCACTACTAAGCTCGCGTTACCTGTTGTTCCACATATGAGGTCTTCTTATTACCTCAAGCTCCAGCATAAGCGTCCCCCTCGTCTCACTTCAGGATTATGTGAAACACCGTGTCCATATAAATAATAGGATAAATGCTGTTGGTATTGGCCCGTCATCTACACAATATCTAGTTGCGTCCCTTTGCCAAATCCCCATGATACTTATTAACCAATTAGTACCATTATTAGCATAAGCGTGCCCTCGTATCACTTCAGGCTAATGTGAGACCACCATTTTTTCTAATAGGGAATGCTTTTTGGTACAGGTCTTACTTTCATCTTTGCTTATTAACTTAGATGAATTATTTAAACAAGACTTTCTTATTATCTTCACTATCTCTGCTTATTAATTTACCCTAAGTCTTAAAATAAACTTCATTCCATTCTTTTTCTTATTATAACCTACGTTATAATCATGCTTATTAGTTAACCCAAGGTCTAAGTGTGAAAATAAGCCTCTTTTATCTTATACTCTTTTTAGTTATAATTCTAAGTTATAAGTAGACCAATTATCTTTAATTAGTCCAATTCTAACATTAATATCATAATTAGGCTCAATTTCGGTCTTAATTTCATTTTTATTACAGTCTTTACAATTTACATCCTATCTTCCGTTATTTTAGTATTCTTATAATTTTAATCCATATTCGCGTTTAATCTATACTAATCCATATGCGAAGAAGGAGGAGAAATAAAAGAAAACTGAAAATAGAAGAAAATCCAAAGCGTAGGAAGAAGATGTAAATAAGGCAAAATAATAGTAAATAACTAAAATACTGCAAATAAATGGAAAAGCTATAATTAACAGAAATAAGCTAAAATTAACTGAAAAGAATAGCTAGAAAGAAATAGACTGAAAATAATTCTAAAAAAAGTGTAAATAAATCTGCTAAAAAGGTTATTCCAAAAATCGTAGTAAAACTACAACTCTTGGGAACCCTATTATTTTAGATTGCTTAAAAATCTAAACAATTACAATCACTCGCCTTTTGGTCTTTTCGGATCTACGTAAGGGTATTAAGATATTTTTATTAAAAAGATTCTCTTCTTGGAAAAGTATTCCTTTTAGGGTCATTCCTGAAAAGGAGAACCCAAGTGGAGAAAATCTATAATGAGAAAAGTGTTACGCTTAGGGTCTTATTTATAGGGGTAGAAGTAGATCTTAGACAATTGGATTTGGAGATTGAATAGGATGCAACTACGTCATAGACTGAATGGGAGCCGTCGAATGGAGCACGGAGGGACCAAATGAGCTAAAATAATGAAAACAATGTGTAAAGAAAACTTGCTGGAACCAACAGGAATGAAGGAAATTTTCTTCGCTTCCCATTCGTAGGTGGGTCAACCTACAAGTTGACCGCCCTTGAAGCAGGTCGATCGACCGGTCAACCTAAGCCTTGGGATGGTTGACCTCTAGGTCGACCTCCCTATATATATATATTCTGTTTTCTTGTTAAATTCATAAATTTCTCATATTATCTCGGATTCTTACGTTATATATATGGAAATTGACCAGAAAATTACCACGGATGTAATGGTGCAACTTACATGGCTCAATTTTGATAATTTCACAATGTTATTTTATCATTTGATTAATTTGTTAATTAATTATTATAGCTTGAATCTCGGGTTACTATAGGTCTGCAGGCTCTTCTCAGTCTCCCATATCCTATCATCTTCATTTCCACTCCACTGAACCTTTACTACTCCACTGCCATCCTCCTAACCTGATTCGTGTCACATCAATCGATATGAATTGGCCTGCGTGGTCTCGTAGTCCATGGTTTAGTCTAAATATCATAAAATTGATTTGGTGCCAAATATCCAAATGCCTCTTATATGTTCTCCCAAACCCACTATCGAACAGTAGGTCTCAGCTACTTATAATGCTTCTGGCACACAATGGAATCGCACCATTCGTCCCACATACAACTCAACAAATGCGGATGTCGTTATACTAGATTTAAGTAATATAAATCTAGCATTAATCATCAAGCAATAGACTGTGACCCAAATGCAATCACATTATCCTTAGTCATCGGCAATCCATCGACGTAGTCTATAAGTATATGCTCCCACTATTCAAGAACAAAGAATCTCTCATCCTTACGGGACCAACCACCTCAATCGGATCCACATTGCATTACCTCTACAGACACTACTCATTCTTTTAATTTAGTCACAACCTCCACTAGTCTATCCAAACGCCTCTAACTAGTACCAATCCACTAAATCAAAGTAGGTCTGACGGTCATACTAGCCACTGCCCTTGGCCACAACCCATCTTGTTCTGAAGTCATAACCAATGATAAGCTCAAGCAATGCCCACTCTAGAAATATTTCTCCCAAACTGGTATATCTTCCACTCAGAGCATCAAAAACTATATTTCCCTTACAAAAGAATACAAAATGCTAAACCCATAGGAGGCTAAGAACTTTAACAATCATTGTTGGTAAAGACAAGATCCTTATCAGAGAAGAGATGCTCCCATGATGTGGAATCACTGAATAGCTCGAACTCCTATCCTAATAAATAGTGCCTCCAACTCTCTAAAGCAAGCTCTATCACCTCCAATTTTGAACTAAGAGTTGGATACATCCTCTCATGTGGTATTAGCTGTCATCTAACATATGAAAACCCTACCTTTCATTATCAATACCACACCCATTTAGGTACCATAGGGAAGTGCATACTATCGCCTCCTCATTCCCACTCAGAATGGGTAATATCCGTGCACCCGTCAACCTCTCAGTCAGACTCACTGACGCTTATCGCACTTCATGTCTCAAATAAAAGTCTGATCTTCTCCCAAAAAATTGGCTAACGATGCTACTACCTTGGGTGTCCATTCAGATCATGGACTGCCGTAATTACTTGATCTACAATGACATTCTAATTTGAAACAATGTGACTCAATCATCTCACTCCTTTCCTCCATGAGTGATACTACCAAAATTTCATCATCAATCGGTGTCTTTTCGACACCTACATCAAAATCACCAATCGTGCCTTGTGGTTCACATTCGTTCATAAGTAGACGAAAGTATCATCAACGAACACGAGCACCACTCACTCAAGTGACCTTTCAAACACAATCCATGAAATCAACAAGGTATGTCGACACATTTGTTAGCCCTAACAGCACAACCAATCCAATCCAAAAACCAAGGTAGCATTCGAAGCACTATAATCGACACACGCTCTCTAAATACTCGCAGTTGGTGAAATCTCACCACAAGGTACAACTAAGAGGACATCGTCATGCTACAATGCTAATCAAACAAGTCATCCACAAATAGGTTTAGAAACTTGTTTGTCATCTTATCCATCTCATAATAACAAGCAAACAACTACATATAGCCATCCGCCCTACTGACGTACAGTCTAGGTTCATCCTATCCAAATATGTCCTACGAACAAACCATCACCTAAATAGGTCATCTTCTTATGCCCTTAGTTTCCTAAGATATTTGAACATCATATGCCTTAAAGGCATAACTACGGTCTACCTCCTGTAATCAGATTGACACGAAACTCTATCTCTACATGGTGGTAATCCAGTCACTTCATCGAATGTGTCTGGACACTCTCTAGCTACAGGCACAAATGAAGACTCGTCATGTGGAATACTGAGCGAATATAGAAAGCTAAAAATACCCCATCCACTTAAGGCAGCAATCACTACTGTTCGCTCCTCTACAACTCCAATTATCACTAACGACCTACCATAATCCACCACTATTCTATACCCTCTTCAGCCGGTCCATTCTTAAACCGTAATACCAACCCAACTAAAACCCAAAACAATCAATAGAAAACAAAAAACTATGACTCAATAATAAAAGGTCTCGACAAACCATGTACAGGCTGGTTGAGCCCCTAACTAGGTCCGCCACAATCAAGGGTCGGTTAACCATCTCGAGTCTCAATCCCAATGTCTCCATCAAATCTAGATATGAAGGGATATAAAACCTCGATGTCAAATAAAGATCATATGGAAAAACCATATGTGAAAAGCATATCTTAAGTGGTAATGCCATCTCCCCTCTCTTTCGTCGATGGAGTAATCAACGAAAATCAGAACAACATCAACTGCATATGCTTCCACGGTTTAGCCCAACTCTATTGGTTCGGGTTAACGCTTTTACACTAGGTATAGGATCTCTCATAATAAAACCTTCTCGATCGTCTTCTCTAAGTCCTCGTCAATATGACGAATCAATCACTTCCTAAGATAATCTCTCAACCCGATGATAAACTTTCCATCCTTTCAATGTGGAGTATCAATAGAAATAGACCGTGCTTCAATAGCACATCGAATTTTGCTACATATTCCAACATAGACATATCACCATACTCCAAATCGGTGAACTCCCTAACCAACACCGACTTCAGAAAGGTCGAGATAATTTTTCTTCAAAGCGAACAATGAACCAATCCCAAGCAAATCGGTTCTGGGGAACCGAAGCTATAGCGACACTCCACCACTTCATCATCCAGCACCGGAGTCATCTAAAGGCTAATTTATACCCTATGGAATCATCTAACTCCAATTCATCGAAGATCCTCTGGCAAAATACCATCCAATCTTTCCTTCCAATAGCTAACTCCATTCTAAGGAACGGTCTGCCCTAGACTCTTGAAGTCTCTATAAAGCTCGGTAAAGTCGACTCTAACCAATTGAATTGAGCACCATAATCATCCAAAAATAATTGGGTATTATAGGAAATGATCTACACCAAGTCTGTGAATATATTCTATTAATTAGGGATAGTGGCCTCAATCCCGCCTAATCCTCAACTCGGAAAATAGAGTTAATAGCAGTTTTTCTAGCATGCCAGATCATTCCTATATGCAATAAGGATTATCAGTCTCTCATAAATAGAACTGCATCAAAGTGCTCACGTATGCAACCCAACTCATATACTATATATACTACCATATAGTTTTGAAAACCAAAATATCTAACAAATATGAACTCTTTCGTATATAAGTACAATCTAGATCCAATTTAAGGCAATAACTCCTACTCTATCTCTACTAGATCATAGTATCAACTAAGGTTAATCATGTAACCTTTGCTTGGTACCACGTGTAACGACTGCTCTGCACCTACGGTGCAGAATGGTTGTCAAAGGAAAGAAAATTAAGAAGTAAAGATGAAGAAATAAAAGATAAGAGAATGGAAAAGAAGAAAAAGGAAACGTCAATAATCACATAATCTGTCATATATCTCACATCACACCAGGGTATATATAATAATCAACATGGGTATAAAACAGTAGTGAGAGTAATAAAAATGTGAACTAATCATTTAAATGCAAGATCTAAAAAGTTATAAATATGGTAATAGAGTTTGTACAACTAGAAAATAAACTTAACCAATACACTATCTCAGATGATAATAATTCAATACTGTCAAGGCTCCACAGTGTCACACAGCGGGATATACAATAACAAACTCATATAAAAGGATAAGTAACCGTCAACTCCTGCTGGTCCATCTACAGAACTTCATATGTCATCCACACTTGCTCTCAAATCTAATCATTTAAAAATACCCATGACAATAAGAAGCAAAGCATAAAACCTCGAGTCAGACAACAGTCTGATGTGAGCGATATCAAATATCAAAATACTATAAAAGTCGATATAATATATAGAAAAAAGGGTATATAAACCATACTTGACATGTCCTTGCAACTACAGAGTTAGCACATAAACATAGATAATATGCTAAGGTACACCATGATAGAGTTAGAGTATGCCCTAAGGGTAGTTATGTGGTTTGTTACATGTATCTAACTCGTTGACCAATCTTGTTCGAAATAAAAGGTATTTTCTTCCTATAATAAACTTGATATAATGTGATTATATTAATTAATTAACTTAAAAGTATATTTAATAGAAAAATCCACAAATGATATATTTTGTGTTAGTAGTTACAGTAATTTATCACAACGAAACAAATATACCGTTTTAAATGTTCTTAGTCAAGATGCATCGAGACTGGATATCGATGTATCCATTGAGACTGGAGTATGTAACGCTCTCCAAATGTGGGCAGTGTATTACTCATAACTACTGGAGGAACCTAGGGGTTACGTAATATTAGTTATTGGATAACTAAGGAAGGACTCACTCGATAGTTTTCTATTAGTTAATATAACTAAGGTCAAACAGAAAATATCGATATGACTGATTTACGCTGTTCTCTCGACTTGAGAATACTGTGGATCTTCAATATGAAAGATCTGCTTTGATTATGGCCAAATCGTGGCATGGCATCCATCGAGTGGCTATAGTTGGGTCGAGTGGAAGTATTGGAAGTGAAGCACTATCAAGAGAGGATTTGTCTCCTTAGTTATATGCGGTTAGTATCATAGTCAACTCGAGTCAACTCAAAGTCAAAGTCTCTGGTCAGAGCATTTCGATTAATGATAATTGTTATTATTGAACCAAGGACTTAGACTATAAATTTGAATGCGGATGAGGTTGGAATTTTGAATACCAAATTCCATAAGTCCAAAGTGATATAGTTTTGACGAAGAGAATCGATGTAAACAAATGTCACAACCAGGTTACGCTTATTAAACTAAAATCGGATTTTGCCAAAAATGAGTAAGCGATAAATTTGGCCATAATTTCACACCACCTGCTAAGTGACGTGCGAATGCTAACATTAGAATAGTTCGATGTTAATCGCTGACCAAATTTACACCCAGCCGAAATAATGAATTCCCTTAAGACCGAAAGAATTAATTAGTTTATAATTGTCATAAAATAATTAAATTAATTAATATTTGTGAAATATTAATTATAAAATTTGAGTATGATTTGAGAAATAAATAATGTTATATATATATTTATAACAGTTATAAATATATCTATCGATATACAATATTGACAAGCGATTAAATTAGATTTAATTGCATAGTATTTTGGCTTGGGCTTAGATAGGTTTAAGGCCCATAATTAGGGCTGTAAAATTTCAGTTTTGGAAAGGTCTAGAGGTGGCTAAAACATAGGGAATTGGCTTGGAGATAATGGGTAGAGATAAAGTGAGAATGGGTAAAAAGGTTTTCTTCGTTTCTCTCTAATATAACCCTCTATGTGTGTGTGTCTCTAAAAACAATTACTAACCTTTTAGGCCGACATTACCTTCTACATTGTTGTTTAAAACATAGCCCTCAATCCAGTCTAAAATTCACAAATATATTTCTAATTAAAATAATACTATTCGATAGTTAGAGTTCGGTGATTCTGAATTTGCAATCTGATGAATCAAGAACAGTAAAAGGAAGGGAAGTCATTGCTTTAACATAGATTCAAAGGCATCATTAAATTGGTAATTTTAGTCCATATTATAGTAATTAAATTATATTTTATTATCCTATAATGAGTAATTTTATATCTGTTTAAATATATTGCTACTATATGTTTAATTAGGTGAGATTTTTGTAAATAGATGTGGTTGTCACAAATCAGTTTGGTTATGTGCATAATTTATTTATTATATTATTTCATTTATGTATAGACAAATATTGTTTACTGTACAAAATCAATTTTTATCGTTATAATTGTTTTATATATATTTATTAATAAATTCGTATATATATATTAGTGTATATTTCTCTCTCATAATAGCATATATGCATATATAAGATATATATATATATATATATATGATTTAAAAAAATTTAGCAACTTTTTTATGTATAATATGAACTTAAAAATTAATTATCATACATATACTCATATTTTTAAATTAACATTTATTGAATTTTTGAATTGTTTACTATATATAAAATAATAATTACATTAAAAATTCAATTTTATATTGTTTAAAAATATTATACCATTTTAGAAACATATTGAAATTTTTTATGAATTTTTCAACAAAGTTTATTATTTTTAATAATCAATATTATTTTGGAAAAAATGTTTATGATTTATTAAAAATAATAATTTAATTGAAAATTCTTTGAAATTTATTGTAACCTTTTATTCATAATCCTAGAATTTCTGAAATTTTATTGAATTTTTAATAATATATATTTTTATATTAAATAATTATTGCTGAAATCAATGTATTTGTTTTTAAAAATAATATTTCAAATTTGAAAAATCTTCAGATTTTTCCTAAGCTTTATTTTATGATCCTAGATTATCGAAAATTGTAAAATTTGAATTTTCATCGATAGTTTATTTTACTTTAATTATTTATGATGAAAACATTATTTTGTTTATAATATATACATATTAAAATACTAAAATTATTATGTTTGCAAAACTAAGTTAATTTTGAATTATAAATATTTTTTGATAATTGTTCTCTCTCTTTCCGTATATATATTATCTATATATAAATTTTTATGTTTATATATTATATATAATATATTTATACATACTATATGTGTGTGTGTATTTTGTAACACATATACGTGCACATATTTGGACAATATAGATGACATACAAAATGAGCTAATATGCCTGTTGTGTTGTAAATCCCAACATCTACATATGGGCATTTATGTATAAACTAAATCAAATAAAATTAATTTCATATCTTAGTATATTTGAATCTAAATAAAGTAAATGGTTTTATTTAAATGAAATTTAGAAATGTTCTAGCTCAGTTAGACTTCATAGGCCCAATAAAAGATCCAATAGAGTAAATTTTTTGAAATTCACCCATAACTTCCGCTGCGGGCTAGTCCAGTTCCAACACACCATACTTAGTATCTGTCCGGGTACTTAGGTATCTCCACCTACAATACCTACTCCATGCTAAGTAAACTCCAGGCATCCAAGTATCTCAATCCACAATACCTACTCCACACTAAGTCAAGTCGAGGAGTCTAGGTATCTCTACCAAGTACCCACCTCATGTAACATCCCTATGGTGACTGATGACCAGTGAGCAACCATGACAAATATAGCATCCATCAAATAATACTAACTGTCACCAAATGTGCCAGATATATGATAACCCACATGACCATCTGCAAATGCCAAGGACTAGTGGAAGTATCGGTTCTCGTTGAACTCCCGTAACTTCAGGGTCTGAAGCCCAATATGTTGTCCTCGGCCCAAAGTAGGACACTAGACACTATCCAGTGGTCTAGGGTATATGGATACCTATATGATCCATGGGCGTTCCCACTATACAATACCCATACTTTGTGTACATCAAGAACAACCTGAGTCATCAATGATCCCTTATCGTAGACACATCCATCGAGTCCTACTTGCTAAATAGTCAATAAGGATCTGAGCCCTACTAGTTCAATACAATTTTCGAATAATGAGACCCAATCACTCAATCCAGTCCACTATCCGCAACATCATACATCCCAAGCTACCATCTTCTATTCCTACTCCAAATAAGAGTCGCCAACTAAAGAAACATAGCTATCTATCATGCTTCACATCACCATCCTCCTATGATGCGAAATGAGCTAGCACCCCTAGCATGATCCATACAGCCCTGATACTATCATCCTCAGAACCTACTCCAAAAATCATCGAGTCACCATCCGAAAACCAAACTACTAGGTTGTAGCATAACATCATTGCATCATCAAGATAATCACTCGTCATGGAGCAATAATGTCCAACCTCTAAATTGGTCGCACGAACAAACCATCACTTCATGCACCACGAGATCTCATCAACGTCTAAGCAAAAGATCGGTCAAATCGCCAATCAATAATAGTGATGGACATTAACCACACTACACTGGTCAATACCAACCACCCTGGTCTCGTACTTAACCGAACAGATTAGTACAAACCAAATGGAAACGTCCGACATCCATCTTGAAGTCCAAAGCCTCATCCTTTACTTCGAATCCGTTGGCACGTATCCAAACCCTCCTCTACAGCTCATCTCATTCCTCGGGTTGTCGTGTGTGCGAAATACCAACGTACTGGATACTACCTAAAACCCAATCACTGTTAATCGGCGTTTTCAACCAAAATAGCCAAATAAGCTAAAAAAGCTAAACATATATCCAACATCCATCCAAAACAACATATATATAAACAATCCATCCATATCAATCAATGTAGGAAATCTTATCAATAATAACTCTAATCTAATAATTCTATAACTATAGCACGTCGATGGAAAATATGTGATATTCTTTATAAGTCATATTAAAATAATTTTATTTTCTTTTACAAAAATATAGCTATTGTATAAGTATATTAATATCATAATTTAAAATCAAAAATCATTCCCAGGAGTCAATCTAATGCTATCCAACCATTCATAGTTTAATGAGAAACAATTTCACTTACCTTAGCCAAACCTGTCCGAACAAGTGCCAAAATGTAGAACTCGCCACCACGAGCACAACGCAAGAAACCGCATTCAAAGCGGACCTTGTATGCAAAAGATATGATCGATATAAGATAAGCGATTAACCAAACGATTAATTAACTAATTAAATGGTGAATTACCTTAATCATTTTCTTCTCCAAATCCAAATTCACTATTGTGCATCTTTAGCCATGCATGTCACTCATTGTTGAAAAATTTATTCATCGATTTCTCCCCCCATAATCCATGAAATCAAGATCCGTCTTTGCTGAATTGCTCCATTGCCCGTCCTCTTCGCGATGATCACCACAAGAATCCACCCAATCTACCATCAAAAATTGAGACTCACATGTTCGACTGCTCCAGTACTCTAGATGCAAATCATCATCGATGATCACTTAAACTCAAAGAAGGTGCGTCACGATAGTCACCTCCGATCCACCTATCCGCTCGAATCTCCGATGGCCTTAAACCCCAGATCCATCGATCTCGGCTAACGACACTAAATTAAAATTTCGCCATAGTCATCATGTAGCTCTCATTCATATGATGTCAATGGATCCAACCATATATTTTATCGTTAAGGGGATAAGGAGAAATTATTTTTGAATGGAGTAATATAAGTTCGGCTATGGATTTTCTCTTCAAAAAATGAATAGTGATTTTGGAAAATGAGAAATAGCAGGAGAGATTTCAAAAGGGTAATTTAAATAAAATAACGTCGCATTTATTTAATTTCCCAAACAAGTGGCTGCATGTTTTTGTGTCCGTACGACCACATGACGTGTCCGATCGCCATGAACTCGTCTGTATACATCACCTCATTTTCTGGATCCAATATTACTAATCCTGTCACCATCTGATACCGCATCCCGTAATGCTAATTTCATGTATCTCAAGATCATTTTGGCCATCGTATCATCCAATCTTCAAATATAGCGATCATTATACTCATTTTAATTTGCAACGTCAATCCGAACTCAACGAAAGTAGTCTCGAGTCCTAATTTGGCTGTATGCGTAAAATCACATTTTTGGGCCTTTATTTAATTAACGATTAAATATTTAAATCAATCATTAAAAATATGGATCGTTGCATATAATATTCTTGCTCTCTATTTATAGACTCAAGGAAGAAAGAAACTACAATATAGTCCTCATATAAGCATATTCACAATAACGCTTTCCTTGAAAATGTGCTTTCAGAAAACTTAGATGCTATTGAAGTAGCTTGATATTCTACCTACATACACATATATAATTATTGCGTTCCTATAATACCGCATTGCTTACATATATACATCAAATCAATATTTATTGTTGCCTCATAAAATACCTGTATAAGAAATTTCGATGGGAAAAATCACCGACAAGGAAAAAGAGTGCAACATGTATAGTCATAAATTGTTTAAAATAGACTCATATCTTCTAAGTATAGAATTAACCATACATAAATACTAAGAGACTGCTCTTTAAATCACCAATTGGTTTGTGATTACCCAAGTAACTTTCTACTACTGCCAAATATATCATTCCCTTTCTTAATAAAAATATTATTCCCCTTTCCTCTCTCTAATTGAACATGGTATCTAAGCTAATATTTCCTTGCTCGTTGAGCCTAACAACTGCATATTCACTCACTTTACCATGTATGTTAAGCCTAATAGGCACACATACACCAAGTCACCCGATCCAAAAATATGCATGTGATTGGTTCATGAAACGCCACACGTCATTATACTAGAAAAAGGCTCTGGTAGCAACCAAAAATGCTACCAAAGCCTATAGTAGCCTTTTACAGTAAACATCGCTATAGAAGGTACAACTAAAAGTCCAAAACTTTCTTTTTTGTTTCTATAACGCTACCTTAAAACCAACATATTATCATTTGTTGTGCGCAACAAAAAACTTTTTCTATAACATCCAATAAATTCTACTAAAGATTGTAATTGCATTTTTATAACACTGCTATATAATCTCTGTATCGTTTAGTAATACTAGTAAAATTTGTAGCTTATTTCCTTGCATGTTTTACACTTCATTTTCCCTATTGGTTGCTTGTTCGGTTTCTACTGCATTTTTCTCATTACATATATTATACAGTAGTAATTAACGGACTTTGGTATGGAAAAAGTGTTGATCAAGAAAAATAATAATACTCAAACAACTAACAAAACAAAATAATCACAACATAAAACATGATATCCATAACCATTCTGATACAATAGTCTTTAAACAAAATAGACAAGTTTACATAAAATCCTTGAACATTCTAAGGCACAAGTTTACACTACTAACAAAATGTTATAATATAATGATGATTGGAGTCATATACCATTCCTTTGCTGCAGCTAGTCTTTTCTTCGAAAATGTTTAAGTTTAACCATTAACAATGAGAATTTATAGAAAAAATATTAATAGCTAAACAAAATCAACAATGTGGAGAGCAGCTTATATTATCATATAAAGATTATATTCAACAAAATAAAGTGATATGTCAAACAAGAATATTCCTTGTATGTATATTCAATTATAGACTACATAATTCTTTTTGTAATCTATGTTATGTTATTAATACCGAGTATAGAATGGTTAGCTCTTAAGCCCTCTCCCATTTCTCCAATACAATCGTGCCACGTGTATTCATAAGCCCAAGAGTTTCCCAATCAAATCCTTATATTATTTTCTTTTATTAATTCACCATACATTTATTAAGCTCAACAGTCTCCCAATTAAATCCTTTTATTGTTTTCTTTTATTAATTCACCTTACATTTTTTTTAACTTTTGTTTACACCCTATGTAATGACCTAGATTTGTAGTCGTTTGATTTTGAACATTTAATTTATTTTAAATGTTGAATTAGAAATGTAAATTGGATTTTAATATGAATTTTATTGATCAAATAAGTGAAATAAACTTAAGTTCCAAATATAGCAATTTATTGAATAAATTTAATTACTAAATTAATAATTGAAAATCATTTAAATATTTGGATTAGAATTAAATATGAATTAGAAATGATTTGTAATGTTGATATAAATTCTATTGGAATTATAATTGAGTTGATAAATTTTTAAAACTGAAATTTCGAGTAATTTTTGAAATCGTCGATTTAATTGACGCGTCAAAATAGCCTTCCAGGGGCAGTCTCGAAATCGATGAAACCAGTTCCTTAAGATCCATAATTGTGTATTTTTATTGGATTTCAAATTTTGAAGTGTTTGGATTAAGATTTGGTCGTGCGATTTGAAATGCCTAGAATAATGTAATAGAATTTAATTTAAATAGTTGATTTAAAAAAGCTATCTTCCACATACGATCAAACTAGGCTTCGAAACTTGTTCCGTTGGGTACGGAATAGGAGTATAACATTACAAATGCCTGGCGTCATGCCTCGATAGGAGTTCAGAATTTTGAGTTAGGTTATACAAGATGTTTTGAAAATTAAATAATTTTATACTACTTCAAAGTCAAACCTTATGCCCTACCTTCTAGAACATGCCATTCCTTTAGACTTAAATCGTGTCTCCCCTTTTATTTTCCTTCAAAGAATAAAAATTTGAAATCGCAGTACAAAAAAGCGAAATCGAAACTGATTTCGAAAAAAAGAAAAATAAATTAACGCGACATACTCAGGTTGATGTCGAGAATAGCTTAGGAAGGGCTCGCATTGGATTTGAGGTTTAGGGTGCTGCCGGAGTCACGTGCGGTGCGTGTGCATGGACGAGGAGAGGCGGCGAATGAAGGGAAGCAACATTAAATGGTGTGATCGAGGCAAAAGGGGAGTTTGTCAAGGCGGCGGCGATCATGGGAGATGGCCGATCAAGATTTCGGTCGAACTGAGGAGGCTCATGCGTATTGATGAGTTGAGCACGTATGCTGGAAGGGGGAATGAATGAGTCAGTGAGGGGTTTGACGAAGTCGAGTCTCGTGTGTTGCGAGCCTGGACTGTTGCGAGCTTGTTTTGGGAAGAAGCATTAAGGTATACATAGGTTAATTAAAGTTAAACGTTAAATTATTTATTAAATTCAAATGTTTAAAAATTGTATAAAATTTTGAATGCGAGGTTCAAAAATCACAAAATCAGTTGCGTGGGATTCGAAATGACGTAGGATACAAAATAAAATTGGACCGGATTGCAACTAAAAATCAAGGTGAGCAAAATCTCACTCATTTGGATTACTATAATTTATTTTAAATAGTTAAAAATAAATATTGAATGCTGGTTGAATTTATAAATTATTTTCTGTTGAATGTTAAATATATATAGTAGTATTGGATTGATTGTTCCCGCCGTTGGAGTGGATGAGACTCTATGCGGCTTGCATAATAGTGGATGACCCTATATACCGTGATATCCCCCTTGAAGCGGGATTGGTATTTTTACTATTGTCTAACATCTGTGGATGCTGGAAAAATAGGTTGAAGGGATCCAACTGGATTCCTCAAAAATTATATAGATTGTTTTTCATATATAATAATATATGGTGTGTTAGAATAACCATCATTGATTATTGTTGTGATGTGAATCATTGAATGCTATAGTAGTGCTGGCCTTAATTTTGGTATTTTAAATACCATATATATTATTTTGAATTTTTAAGAAATTAAATGAGATTTTTGGTATGAAATCATTATGTCGAAATCCGGATTATTTAAAAGAAAACATTTTGGATAAGCAATAATTGATTTGATCGTACTTAACAATTCGGAAAAATATATATTTCAATAGAGATTTTAAAATAATTCATATAGAAGATTTTAAACAATGAATTTTTATAATGATAGCTTGAAAAATATGGGAAGGCGTTGAAGTCGATATTAAGTATAGATTTGAAAAAAATAAATGGAATTATAAAGAAATGGACTTATAAAATGGAATTTTATAAGTGAGATTAGTTTATAAAAAGTGAAATCAGAGAAGTTATAAATTTATAAATGATGTTTATAAATAAAGGAAATGGATAATAGATGAAATTTACGAATATAAAATTCATAGGATGAATTTATATTAGAATATAGAAATAGGATTGGAAAAAAAATAGTGGATACTATTTCGAAAAAAGTGGAAAGGGATAGGATGTTGGAATGAAATCGATGGGTTGTAAATCGAGAGGATTTATAAGTTGAACTAATTATGTGAATTTAATTTTTTTATTAAGAAATTAAGTTTGTTTTTAGACGGAAAATGTTATATATATCAAACTATGAAATTTTGAACTAGGAGAATTAAAGTACATCGAAAAGTGAATTTCTCAAATACTTAATATTTATTTTAATAAATTCTAATTTTAAAAATCAACTTTGAAATTGATTTTATTGATGTTTATAAATAGGGTTTTGATATTATTTTAAATGACTACTTAAGCTTGTTTTTTTAAAATAAATTATTATTCTTTTAAATACTTATTATATATATACATATATAGTTTGAAGTGATTGAAAATTGTATTTATAAATTCTCTCAAGATTCGTAAACGGGGCTTATAAATGGATGTAATTTTGAGGGGAGGAATTTTTAAGGGATTTGGAGGAAATGGAATTTCAAAATATGGAATATGGGAACTTCGAAATTAAATTTGAATTCATAAAAGAAGTTATAAATTGTTGAATGAGGTTATAAATAAATATACTGGGTTTTGGAAATTGTTAAAGGCAATATATTAATGGCTCCAGAGACTTATGAGATAAGTTACGAAATATTGCCTAAAGCGTTGATATATGAAATGATTTTGGAAAATAAGGCTTATAATATTTTTCCTAAGTATTAAAATGGAAATTTGGAAATATTTCTAAGTGTTGAAATGGTTTTGGGAATATCCTGTTATTGATTTAATATTTGAAATTGTTTTCAAATATTGGAATATGGAAAGGAAATTGAAAATAAACCTCTGTAAAGGTGTTTTAAAATGAATATTTTGGAAGAAAATTATAGACAATAGCCTAGTGATTGGTTGTGGATGTTATATCGATCATTAAATAACCAACTATCAATATTGGCCAATTTCGTTAATCGTTTTGAAGTGATCAGGATCAAATTTAATTATCTGAAAACCACTTCGATCTGGTTTGAGCATTATGAATGGATACCACGAAGATAGTGAAAACAGTGATTCGGTTTGTCCAGATCTAAAACAACTTGTATGGACGAATGCTATCAGAATATCGTCATTGGAGGATGCTGAGCATTCTAAGTGAAATTGTTCTTGAAAGGCAATCGTAGCCTCAAGCCTCATCAACCGGAATGACTGAAAATCAGGGGATATGCAGCAAGGCTAAGTGGGTCGCACTCAATTAGCCTATGTTATCATCTTTCTAGATACCCTCAGATATATTATTAATTATGGATACGGTGATGCTTGAAAAGAGCTCTCGATAAAGGTCGAAACACCCGGGGTGATAACATATTTGGTTCTATCCAAGTTAGGGACATGGCTAGTCTTGTGTGTAGGGGATCCCGACAGTCCTCGGTACATTTTTTGGAAGTGTACCGTGATAGGTGGTACCCAAGTGCCTAGTCATTGTGTGGAATCCATTCTCAAATAAACGCTGTACAGTTCTGATTGTGCCCAACTATGCTAAAACGTGAGATGCAAGCATTTCAGCTATTTTCTATTTACTTTCTATAGACACTATTATAATATCAGATGATTTTGATAAAAATTGTTTTGGTTATTGTAAGGGAAAAACCCATCGTGTTTATGCATGACGTGGTCTTACGAGATACCTTTATTTTTCAAAGGATTTTGAAAATAATTATAATTCATATTGAGTGTGTTTTCTCACACTGGTTTTCCAGACTGACTTGGGTGTTATTTTATTATAATACTCTGGTCAGACTGAGTATTACAGATTCAGGGTAGGATGCAATAGAGCTCAGGAGATGAGCTGATGATAGAGATGTATTTTCATACTTGACTTATATTTCCGCTATATGAGGACAAGTTATTGTAACTATCCAGATTGATGTAATGATTATTTTACTATGATGATTGTAAGTATAAAATAGTTACAGATTCTTTTGTGTAAAAATTTGTTATTATATATTATATTTTGTTCCGCTGCGTTTGTGAGATTTTGTGTTGTTGTTCTATTTTCTTATACCTTTTCTTCTTTACCCCAAATGATTTGGTATTTCCGACACTCGATTGCTCGACATGCTATACAGCGAACATACTGATGTCGATTTTCGAGGGTCGAAAATCCCCGTTCGTTACATGTGGTATCAGAGCTGAAGGTTAAGTGAGAACCTTGGCTTTTATGGGGATTACTCGTTAGAGATAAGGTCAGTAGTACCCTAGAATGAGTTTGAGTGTATTAATAGATATGAGCATGTATTTGTTAGTGAATATAATTTTTTTATACTGTGTTGGTTGATTTATTGAGTGGCTTATGAATTATGGTCGACACAGTCCGTACAACTGTATTGATAGAGGTTTCTAAACACTTGAATAGAGTAATTCGACACAGTATCGTTTTGGAATAGGGTAAATGAAATAATTTTACCCAAATTTTATTTTGATATAAAAGAAGTAATTTTCAAAAATTATTATAGTATATTGGTATGTTTGTTGTTATTATATAATCAAAACAAAGTTATAAAATTGAAATGGTTTAGAAACCAAAATAAATTGTAGAAGAATGAATTATACAAATGAGTTAAAACTGAAAATTTATTCAAACTAGAAATTGGAAAGAATTAAATCTCGAAGACTTTTGGAAATATTTTCCAAAATGTTTGAAAGTAAATAATAGTATTATTATTTTAGGATATTTCTCAATAGAAAAATGGTATTATATGGATTTGGAAGGAATAGCACCGAACTCACTTCAGTCACTGTAAAATAATTCTAGTGATGACTGCAGCATCAGCAGTATTCATTTTCAAATTTTTAGATGACGGATTGCTAACATAGTACTTTGATATGGAGATTTGTGTTTGGTAAATTGATGTTGTTTTGAAATTCCTGAGGGAATAGTGTTGGATAAAAATCAAGTTGCTTTTAGAAAGTTGAAGGAAATGGTTTATTAAAACAGAGTTTTATCTTTATATATACATATATTATTTCAAATGATTTGAATAAGAATCGGGTGTTGAATTCTGAAATTTCCAATTGAATGAGAAGTGAAATCAGAAGAGAATAAGTTTTGAAATAAGACTTGGAAAATGTGAACTTCAAGATGAAATTAAAATTTAACTTGTATAAGTTAAATAAATTGGACTTGTAAAAGAGAATTTGTAGGAGTTGGAATTTAACTTAAGAAAAAGTTAAAGTAAATAAATTAAATGAAGTAATTATAATAAATAGAATGAAATGAGTAGAATGTGGTAAAGTTAACTAAATATAAGTGCATAAGATTGTGTAAGTGAATGGAACAAATAAATATAAGTAAAGAAGTGTGGAAAAATTTGTAAAATTGAATTCTTACTTGTTTAAATTGAATGAATTAAAAATAAATTTGTTGGAGTGGAATTGGTTTAAGTATGAATAACTCGAGTATGGTTTTGAAAAGTTGGTTAAAAGGAATCTAAATTTAAATAAAAAGTGAATTGGATTTGAATCATATTGAATTGAATTAAATATATAAGTATGAATTATAAAGCGACTATATAACTATTAGTTACAAAATTGGATTAAATTAGAAATAATATCAAATTGAAGTAAATATAAATTTTGAGTTGTGAAATAATTATATAACAATAAGGTATAAATTTTGAATGAAATAAAATTTAAGTGAAAATTTGGGTTTGTGAATAAATAAATTTGAATAGCTTATAAAAGTTGGAATTAATGGAATAAAAGTATATTTAAGCTATAAAGTGATGTATAATCTTGAGTTAAAAATAAAATGTGAATATACTCGAGTATAAAATTGAAGGAATTGTGATGAAATAAGTTGTGTAACTTATAAAATTGAAAAGTGAAATAGAAAACCAAAAATAAAAATGGATTTGAACTCAAGAAAATTAAACAGAGTGATTTTTCTGGAATAAAAATCTAATTGTGCAATGGAAAATGGGATTGACAAATTAAATTGATTAGTTAGTAAATTGAAATTAAAATGAAATATGAAACTTGAGTTGAATGGAATTAAATAAATTGAAATGTGGAACTTGAGTTATAAATAAAATTCGACTTAATTATAAGCGAATTGAATATATTTTGAAATGTGGTCGAATAAAAATAGGAATGAATAGAAATAGGGATGAATTAAGTTATAAATAAATTCAATTTAAGTGTAAATAAATTGAGTATGGCCTTGATATCATTTCGGGTATGGAATTAAATTTTAATGTGGATGAAATAAATGGACTAATTAAATTAATTAGTAAATGGAATGGAATTTGATTGAATAAGAATCAAATTTCAAATAAATGGAATTTGATTGTGATAGAAATAAACTTAAGTTATATGGTTGAAATGTTTTAAAATAAACAAATTAACTTATGCTAATATTTTGGATAGAAGCTTGGCTCAAACAAATTATGAAATAATTCATAAGTAAATAGCATGGAATGATTCCGAGCTTAATAAAATGGATACGAATGTAATGAAGGTGGATATGAATGGAATGCAACTGAAATGATAAAGAATCGATTTGAAATTAGATAAAATTGAATATAAAGTGATTTGGAATCAATTTAAAATAGCTATAAGCTTAAGTGGTTATTTTATGAAATGAATATCGTCGAATTTGCATGGAAAAATTGTCGTTTGAGTAAATGGAAGTAAATGAAATTCCGTAAGTTAATATTTTAATCAATTTGGAATGGATATAGGTTTGTTTGGTATAAATATGAATTGAATGCAATAAATTTGGTTGTAAACCATTTCGAATTAAATGAAATGATATATAGATCAATTGAAAGTAATTAAATTAGTATCGGGGCCTTAAATTACCTATAAATCTATGTTTGGCATGTTGTTTATGGAATTCATGTGTTAAATTAGTTAAACGAATGAAATTTTAGTGAATTTCATATTTTGGTACTTACGTGGTTCAATTGAGTAAGTATAGGTATCCGAAAGCTATTGGGCTAGAGTTGGGTTGCGTAATTGCATATGAAATAAGCTGCTCACTTAAAAACGCTAATAAAGGTACATTTTCGGATTAAATACCGCGAATAATATAGATATTGATATATATATATATATATATATATATATATATATATATATATATATATATATATATATATATATATATATTGTGTTTTTCAACCATGTGGATCGATGTATATATTTTTGTCATTTTTATCATATTGCAAAAGGCCCTCTATACAAGGGAGACTCTGCCCAAAAAATTCGAAAATTTAGGATGTTTGAAAATTTTTGAAAAATTCTTGTTAGCGACAATTTGATTTCTAATTGTAATTGGAATAAAGGGTTCTGGAATTAGAATTGAAAACTAATTGTTTGGTTGGAACTAAAAGAATTGGAAAATGGAATATCAATTTTTCACAAAGTGGGTTTTTAAAAGAAATAGATTTAGAGCATTTTTCCTACTTTAGCAATTTCGGGGACGAAATTCTTTTAAAGGAGGAGGAATGTAATGACCCAATGTAATGACCCGGATTTTTAATAGTTTGATTTTGGACATTTATTGTATTTTAAATGTTGAATTTGAAATGTAAATTGGATTTTAATATGAATTTTATCGATGAAATAAGTGAAATAAACTTAGGTTCCAAGTATAGAAATTTATTGAATAAATTTAATTGCTAAATTAATAATTGAAAATCGTTTAAATATTTGGATTGGAGTTTAATATGAATTAGAAATGATTTGTAATGTTGACATAAATTCTATTGGAATTAGAATTGAGTTAATAAGTTTTTAAAACTGAAATTTTGAGTAATTTCGATAATTTTTGAAGTCGTCGATTTAATCGACGCGTTAAAATAGCCTTCCGGGGGCAGTCTCAAAATTCAGTGAAATTAGTCCCATTGGATCCGTAATAGTGTATTATTGCCGGATTTTAAATTTTGTAGTGTTTGGATTTACCGTTTGGTCGTGCGATCTGAAAACGCATAGAACAATTTAATTGAATTTAATTTAAATAGTTGATTTAAAAAGCTATCTTCCACATATGATCGAACTAGGTTTCGAAACTTGTTCCATTGGGTTCGGAATAGGGGTTGATTTAGGTTATACGAGATGTTTTGAAAATTAAATAATATTATACCACTTCAAAGTCAAACCCTATGCCCTACCTTCCGGAACACGCTATTCCTTTAGCCTCAAACCGTGTATCCCCTTTTATCTTCCTTCAAAGAACAAAAATTCGAAATCGCAGTGAAAAAACGAAAACAAAAACAAAATGAAATCGAATTCTATTTCGAAAATAAAGAAGAAGAAAACGCGACATACTCAGGTTGATGTCGCGAATGGCTTGGCAAGGGCTCGCATTCGATTGGAGGTTTAGGGTGCTACCGGAGTCACGTGCACTGCGTGTGCATGGACGAGGAGGGGCGACGAACGAGGGGAAGCGACATCAAATGGCATGCGCGAGGCCAAGGGGGAGTTTGTCAGGGCGGTGGTGATCATGGGAGATGGTCGGTCAAGATTACAGTCAAACTAAGGAGGAATGAACGAGTCAGTAAGGGGTTTGACGAAGTCGAGTCACGTGTGTTGCGAGCCTGGAATATTGTGAGCCTGGGTTATTGCGAGCTTATTTTGGGAAAAAGCTGTTGAGGTATACATAGGTTAATTAAATTAAATGTTAAATTAGTTATTAAATTAAAATGTTTAAAAATCATATAACTTTTTAAATGCGAGGTTCAAAAATCACAAAATCAGTTGCGTGGGATTCGAAATGACGTAGGATACAAAATAAAATTGGACCGAATTGCAATTAAAAATCAAGGTGAGCAAAATCTCACTCATATGGATTACTAGAATTTATTTTAAATAGTTAAAATGAATTATTGAATGCTAGTTGAATTTATAAATTATTATCTGTTGAATGTTAAATATATATAGTAGTATATATTAATAGTTGGATTGATTATTCCCGTCGTTGGAGCGGATGAGACCCTATGCGGCCCGCATAATAGTGGATGACCCTATATACAGTGACATACCCCTCGAAGTGGGATTGGTATTTTTATTGTTGTCTAATATCTATGGATGTTGGAAAAACATATTAGAGGGATCCAACTGGATTCCTCAAAAACTATATTGATTGTTTTTTGTATATAATAATATGTGATGTGTTTGAATAATCTGTCATGGAATATTGTTTTGATGTGAATCATTGGATGCTATAGTAGCGCTGGCCTTAACTTTGGTACTTTAAATACCATAAATATTATTTTGAATTTTTAAGAAATTAAAGGAGAATTTTAATATGAAAAGATTTATAGCGGAATTTGCATTATTTAAAAGAAAATGTTTTGGATAAGCAATAATTAATTTGATCGTACTTAACAATTGAAAAAAGGTATATTTTAATAGAGATTTAAAAATAATTCATATAGAAGATTTTAAATAATGGATTTTTAAAATGATAGCCTAAAAAATAAGGAAAGTCGTTGAAATCGATATTAAAAATAGTTTGGGAAAAATAAATGGAATTTATAAAGAAATGGACTTATAAAATGAAATTTGATAAGTGAGATTAGTTTATAAAAAGTGAAACTCAAAGAAGTTATAAATTTATAAACGATATTTATAAATAAAGTAAATCGATAACAGATAAAATTGGGAATATAAAATTCATATGGTGAATTTATATTAGAATATAGAAATAGGGTTGGAAAAAAAATAGCGGGTACTATTTTTGAAAAAAGTGGAAATGGATAGGATGCTGGAATGGAATCGATGGGTTATAAATCAAGAGGATTTAAAAATTGAATTGATTATGTGATTTATTTTTAAAATATTTTTAATTTTAAGAAATCAAGTTTGTTTTTAAAAAGGAAATGTTATACATCAAACTATGAAATTTTGAACTAGAGAATTAAAGTACATCGAAAAGTGAATTTCTCAAATACTTAATATTATTTTAATAAATTCTAATTCTAAAAATCAGCTTTGAAATTGATTTTATTGATGTTTATAAAAAGGGTTTCGATATTTTTTTAAATGACTACTTAAGCTTGTTTTTTAAAATAAATTATTATTCTTCTAAATACTTAATATATATGTATATAGTTTTGAAGTGAGAAAATTTTATTTATAAATTCTCTCAAGGTTCATAAATGGAGCTTATAAAGGGATATGTTTTGAGGAGAGGAATTTTTTGGAAGAAAATTATAAATAATGGCGTAGTGATTGCTTATGGATGTTATATTTATAGCTAAATAACCGATTATAAATGTTGGCCAATTTCGTTAATCGTTTCGATGAGACCGGGATCAGATTTAAATACCCGTAAACCACTTCGATCTGATTTGAGCGTTACGAATAGATACCGTGAAGATAGTGAAATGGTGATTCGGTTTGTCCAGACCCAAGATAACTCGTATGGACGAATGCTACCAGAACATCATCATTGGAGGATGATGAGCATTTTAAGTGAAATTGTTCTGGAAAGGTAATCGTAGCCTCAAGCCTCATCAACCGAAATGACTGAAAATCAGGGGATATGCAGCAAGGCTAAGTGGGTCACACACCCAATTAGGGTATGTTATCACCTTTCTTGTAACGATCTGTAAAATTTAATTTTTTTTAATAATATATATAACTGGAATTTTGTGAATTTTAAATAATAAAATTTTGAAATAAAAATTTAATGTTTGGAATACGTCTAGTTAAACATAGAAAATGGTAAATTTTCATCAAATAATATGGAAGTTTATTTTATTGTATTATTCTATTTCAATTCAAATTAGTTAAAAATTTATGATAATAAAGTGTTTTCCAAACCTGAATATTTTTATACAGAAAATTTGTAAATCATCTTCTTAGTGAGACGACATTTTTTGTTTCTCCAAATTTTGACTGCTATTGGTTCGTTTATCTTATTTCTGACAGATTAGCAGCATTTTCGGTACCGATTATCGACTTTTTTTAGGATGATCGTACCACTGACATCTGTATATAGTTTTGATCGTCTCGCCATGCTGATCCCTGTAGTATATTCAATTCTTTGTTTTGAGGTTCCATGCGCATCATAATCCACGAAAACAGTAACTGTATCGGTACCGGTTTCGTGCCTTTTTAGTTTCTTGTGGCTATTAAATCCCCACCGTGTAAATTTCCAATGGTCATTAGCATTTAAATTCTTTGAATTCGACTTTCCTGACCTTTATTTTGCTTTTGGTCCTTACCTATAAATGCTTACCTGGATTCCTGAGTGGCTTTTACTATTCCTGACTTTTGATAAATTTTGAGAGTTCTTCCCATTTATTTGAAAATTTATTAAGAAAATATTATTAATTGTTCATTGCTTTAAAAAGATAATATAACCATTCATTTCCCTAAAAGCTATTCGATTGCTTTCTCATCTTTTCCCTATTTTTATTCTGCTTTGAAAATATAAGCCCGAACCACCTCTGCCTCCGCCACCCTACGTAGCTCGGACCCGAGCTTGCTTCCACCATTAACCGCTTCTTTCCCAAGATTGAGCCATTCATGAGTTTTTCCCACCTTCCAAGCTTGTAGTCACCTCCTCCGTTTGTAGCTAGCCGAGCTAGACAACCAGCTCAGCCTTCGAATCTTCCGTGTACATATATATATGCATGCGGCTCTAGGTAAGATATTGGTTTGTTAGCTTTTGCTTTTAAATGAGCATACATTTGTTATATTATATTTTCTTAAAGCCAATTTATATACATAATTGTTGGTATGTATTGTTTATATGTAGTTATCTATGTATTTGAATTTATATAAGTTATAAAGTTTAAAGATTTTATCAACCGTCAGTTATAAAAGTTGTACAATTTATATATAGATATCAAGCTTTCATTTATAAACATATTAGCTTACGTAGTAGCTTATAATACGTAGATTTTTATCATCAGACAGTTATATTAGTTTATAAGAGTTACAGTACTATATATATTAGTTGCAGCATTTTCTATATAAGTTCTGTTTTCCTGTTAGTTCATTTTTATATAGTTTTTATAAATATATATATATATATATCGGTGCTATATATATGGAGTTTACAAAATACCTATCTATGCTAAATATATATGTTGATTTAAAGTTTAAACTAGACATTAATTTTGAGTATACATATGTGTATGAAAACATTTATATATTCAGGCTATATTGTTTTATATAAGTTATTTCATATATATACGTATACGAGCTTCAGATTTTATGCAAGTCATATGAGAACTGTTGTGGTTTATATACAGTAGGAGTTCATAACTTTCGATTCATATATATGTATATATATTCTTCTGATAGTTTATATATTTACATGTGTTATGATAATATTTTCTTATAACAGGATAAGTTATTCAAGTCGGGTATTTTCGGTCTGTATATTATAACGAAGTCGTATATATATATATATATATATTTATATATATTTTTTAGTTGCATACATCTAAAGCTCGACAGTGAATATATGTTATACTGTTTATATATTTACAGCAATATATAATGATTTTGTTTAAGTATGACATATACAGTGTTTTTAAAGTACAATGTAACATATGTATAAAGTTTTCAAGTATAACACATATAGTGAAGTTTATATAAGTATATATATGTATATTTTGTTCTATATTTTCATAAACAGTTTTCAACTAGCTTGCACATATGTTGGTTACATTAATATGTCTATATGATATGTTTAAATATTTTGATATATATGTTAGTTTATTACCAGTTTAAGAATATAGTAGATTATATGTTACGTTTGCATGTTATAGTTTTAAAGTATGGGTTTTATTATTTTTTTAAAAATTATTGATTTCGGGTATTGATGTAAGATATAATTTATATATACTCTGATTTTTTTTTTGAGTTTTAAGTATAATGATTTTGAATTTTATTTATTTATTTTTTATTTGACTTAAACTAAAATATTGAAATATATATATATATATATATATATATAATATAATAATAATGTATATGTCTTCACTTTATATCAAAGCTGATTAAATTTGTTTTCATCGATTCCTTTTATTAGCTTTGTCATCAAATTCATGCCCATCTCACTTTGCTTTGGAATTCGCGCCTGGATTCGTAACTCACTTCGTTATCAAATTTCTCAAGCCTCAATAGGTAAGTAATCACTCACGATTAACGTTCTTATATATATTAAATTTAATTTCAATTGAAATGATGATTGAAATATGCTGCTGTTAGTTATTCACATCGCTATATATCTGCTATTATCTGTATCTGTTCATCTGTGACATCTGACACCATTATCTATTATTTATATTGATGATATATGCCTGTTATATTATTATCATATCTGTTATCACTTTGCATGTTCCCTGTTAGTATAGAATTCACTATGAGTTGAAATGATACATACCCGAACGATCTGTAGGATAGGAGAAAATCGTTATGGGTTGAAATGATAAACCCAAGCGATTTTCATTGAATTGAATTTGAGATTGCGGGTTGAAATGATAAGTACCCATATATATTTAAATTACGGATTGAAATGATAGATATCCATATCACTTGACCATATGATAAAAAATTATATAGACACCGTTGGTCAATATATATATTTTGAAATGATTTCCAAGGTTTTGAAATTTAATTTATTTAAGAATTGTATTCAAATAAGTTTGATTCGAAATTTATTAACTTTAGGATTTTAAAAGATATAATTTTATAACTTGATTTTTGATTTAAAAGTGATTTACGTGAGTATTTCAAATTTACATAAATTTAAATGGTATATTTAGTTTTATTTAACTTTTAAATTTGAAGTTTTATTTAAATATTATTTAAATGATTAAGTGAATATTTCAAAGCTAAATAATATTAAAGTAAATCTGATATATATATGAAATTATCAATTTTAGTTTTGAAAATGTTGAATATTTTAAAGCATTGAAGTATATGGAAATTTAAATAGTTTATTTTGGTGGTTCAAATCTATTTTAAAATCGATATAATTTGGAATGGTTTATTGAGAAACTGAATTGAATTGAAATTGATGATTTGAGATTTGTTTTAAACTGAATTTTGGCATTCAAGTTGATTTGAATCAATTTTTGAAGTTTGAGGAAATTATCTTATTATATAAAGTAATTTTAAATTATATTTAAAACTATTTTATTTTAACTTTATAAATTATTTTAATATGAACTATTTTAATATACTAACTATTCTGATATAAACTATTTTAACTTATAACTCTCTTATATAAACTATTTTACTTTATAAACTATTTTATTTTATATATTATTTTAATATCTAAAATGTTTAAGTGTTGAAAGTTACGTTTTCAAAGTTATGAATTTCAAGTGTTTGGTTTCGAAAGTGTTATAACTTTGAAAGTGATATGATTTTGGAAATGGATATATTTGAAATGGAAATGATACCGTATTTGGTTTTGAAATGGAAATGATATCATATTGATATGGTTTTGAAATGGCAAATGATATTTTGATTTTGAAGTATAAACTATTTTGAAATGACTACAGTGTTATAATAATGTCTAGTTATTAAAGAGATCGGGATTGGAAGTTGTCATACTCTTTGCCAACTCCGAAAATCACTTTAACAACTGTGTACGCGGTGGAGATTCCAGAATGAAGTAGGATGGTGACGACGATCCTATATGAGGTATATATGTGGACCCGACTCCCATGAGTTGGCATAAGGTGGCTAAAATATGAGCGATTCTCGGGCCTCATTGGTAGCTCCTTTGATCGGACACACTACTTCGATACTATATTCTGACTTTGTGATTGATTCGGTGGCCACTTTTGATTTTCGATTTTTGGGAGTGTGGCTCGAGGTAGGCGGTAGTGGCTGCTATGTGTGACCACCAGCCCGGATGCGTAATTGGTATATCTACCCTAGCATTGCCTAGTTGTGCCGTGTCATCTACCCTAGCGTGCTTTACTACGAGTTTGATTTGTGTCATAACTATGGAGTATTCTATGTTAGCCTCCCGAACTGGAGGTACGATGAACTGTATAGACTATTGGCACTATAAAATGTGTTAAGGTGGAAAATGTAAAGCCTTAATGCTATTTTTAAATATATTATACTTTACTTTAGACATTATTATAATAGCATATATTACTACATAGTAGATAGTTTAACGGACCCTTAAAGGATGGTTATCCCAAACATCCTTTGAGTTACTTGTATTTTTGTTGATATTTCACTTGAGTTTGATTTACTGATATAAGAATGTTAATCCTGACTTGAGTGTTCTGTGTTTTGCTTTATGCTTGGGTCAGACTGAGTAATACAACTTTTGAGACTCACCTTTAGAGTTGGAGCTTCGTTTGGAGATCCATCTACATCTTTTCAGCTTGCATTTATTCAGTTGATTCCAGTGATGTATTATGATCTTTTATTTGACTATTTTATTTGAGACCTCTATTGTATCTTATTTAACTCTGTTATATATATATAGTAGCTTCATGAACTACTATTCCTTTTGTTTCCGCTGCATTATTGTTATATTATTCTGTGTCTGTGATTTTGTGAGTATTTATTTACTGTATATGCTGAGTTGTGCCAAATATAAATTAACAATCTAGTATTTTGAGCAATTGAAATCCGACATGTGTGGATGCGAATGGTTGAAAATTTCATGATGTTACAGTTGGTATCAGAGCTCTGGTTTTAGGCAAAACTTAGCATATGTAGTAAATTTGATTACAGAATTACTTTCGTTCGAGCTTAAATTCTTTCCTTTTGACATGGTTTCCTTTGAATTTTGGAACGTTCCCCTCGGTTCCAAAATCCATTTTTCTCTCCCTATTAATATTTCTTTGATCTTGGAGCATCCCATAACTCAACTGAATGACTTGTAAAGTAGTGAAACTTGTTCACAATATGCATTGATTCACCGGAGATTTCTATATCCTCGGTTTAGATGCTGCCGTCTCTTACCATACCTGAACCGTTCTCTAGTAGACGACCAGGGTAATTTCTCTTGCGATCAAAGGTCGATTTGCCTGAGAATTCATCATCTATCCTATTCTTAAAGTCATGGTTGTCCCGGTTAAGGTCGTCCGCGATTTATATTGATCTATCCATCCCCTCTCCTTTGTACTAATCATCTTATCTCTATTTCAAACTATCTTCTTAGTTTGAATTTTCTTGATTAGGGTCCCTCAACATTTGAATCCCTATCTTTGTTTTGGAATCCATTTTGTATCATCGAGCGAGGGAGTGTATTTGTAAATTTATATTAAAAATGTTTTATATGTTGTGTTGTTTGAGTTGTTGATGTTGATTTGGGTTTTCGATTGATTCGTCTGATCAACGCTTTCGATAGAAATTCCAAAACACTTGAACAGAGCAAACTGACATAATATTATCTTCAATTTTAGTAAATGAAACAAATTTTGTATGATTATATTATATATATATATATATGTATAATTTTCTTAAATTGAATTGGATGTTGAAAATTATAATATTTGATTTACTGCTTTGTAAACCCTTGATTATTCTAACATATAAATAAATGGAATTATATTATATTATATACAAGTATAATTTTTTGGGATTTAATAGTCAAGTAAAATGGTTATTATAAATAATAATATTTGATTTTCGTCTGTTGTTTTGTAAACCATTGATTTTTCCCAATATATAAATAAATGAATTTATCAAAATGGTTTATAATTTAAATTGGACTTTAAATGAATTCAAATTAGAATTTGAGAATTTAATTTTTGGTAATTTCAAACTTTAGTTTTAAAATGTATATTATCTAAATTATTTTCGAATAGAAATCGTTTCCAAAGAATTTAAACGTTTAAATCAGTACTCTTCTCTTTTGTCGCTGGAAAATAATTTCGGTGATGGCGACCGCATCATCGACGTTCATTTTCGAGTTTCAAAGTGGAGAGACCATTCTGTAGCTTTGCTACACTATTATGTTGGAAATTAAATTGATTTGAATTGCTAAAGTATGACTTGATTTATAATATAGGTATATATTTATAGATTTGATTTGATATATACATACATACATATACATACATACATATATATATATATATATATAATATGTTTGTATATTTATCTCTAAATGGTTTGTAGAGAAATCAGAAATTTAATTCTTAAATTTATGTTAAAGGATGTTTTCAATTATAAAATGAAGTCAAAATGTTGAATAAATATTTAAAACTTGAAATAATTGAATTGGGAAACATTTTTACTCATATAATACTCAATTGCATTCCAATATAACTTACCTAAATCATTCATAAGTGAATATGTCATTGAATAATATACAATGTAAAACGATGTTGAAGGAATTTTTAAATAATATTTGAGTGGTTATAATAAATTTTTTATACTTAATTTATGGTTATATAAAATGTTAATTGTGATAAACTGAATAATAAGATAATGAATAAATGAGATAAATTAAATAAATTTTGTTTTGAAGGAATTAATAATTTGAAACTAGATCAACTTAATGAAATACCTTGCATTTTAAAAATCAATTATTGAATATAAATTAATTATTTATGCAGTTTTAAATTAATTGTTTTATTAGCATTTCAACCTATTTTCTTCTGGTTGTTCTATTCTCCTACCTCCTTCCTTTTCGGGGATGAAAAGTGTAATGATCCGCAAATCCGTACCCCTTGAGTCGACACTATTCTCCATCATTCAACTCAAGATGAATGGAAATACGAACCATTTGGGTTAAAGAAGAAGAGATAGAAGAAGAAAATAGAAAACAACATCAGAATCTAACCATCGCAGCGGAATAAAATATAATAGATAATAAATGATCTTTACACAAAAACAAATATATCTGTTTATACATTACATCATCAGAGTACAGCATCAGAGTTCAATACAAACAACAACACAACTTAGGACGGTTATAATATCTCGTCCTTCCAAAAACCGAATACACAGCGGAATATTTCATACAAGTACAGAAGTACGTATCGCCATCCAGCTCCATAACATCCTTTCCTGTAATCTATAATACTCGGCCTGACCCGAGTATTTTAGTTAAATAACACCCGAGTCAGTCTGGAAAACCAGTGTGAGATAACCACACTCAATTTGGTTATTAAAGTTTCAAAATTCTTTTGAAAATAAAAGCATCTCGTAAGACCACGCTACAAATAAACATGTCGGATTTTTACCTTACGATAGCCAAAACACTTTTTATTAAAATCCTCTAATATTATAATAGGGCTATTTACAAGTACTTATTAAATTAGCTGAAATTGTTACATTAATTAAATTCCAGCTACTAGCCACAATCGTGGGTAATACAAACAAAACCGTAAAAGGCACATATGGAGAATGGCTTTCCAACTAATGACTAGGCACTGGGGTACCACCTGTCACAGTACTTGGTCTAGATCAGCGTACTGAGGAGCCACCCTAACTCCCCTGCAACACAAGACCGGGACTACCCCTAACTGGATGGTCCTGAGTAAGATCACCCCACGGTTGGGATCAACAACCGCACCACTAAGCCGAATAAAAAGGGACATTTAGACAGGGATGACCTCACCCTAATGGGTGCTACCCACTTAGCCTTGCTGCATATCCCCTGATTTTCAGTCATTCCCGGTTGATGAAGCTCGAGGCTAAGCGTTACCTTTTTTTAACATATATCTTAGAATGCTCATCGCCCACCTGACGATGTTCTGAAAGCATCCATCCATACAAGACCGTTCCGGGTTCGAACGGAAGCGAAGGCACTACTCTTACTACATCCATTTTGAAATCACCTTAGGATTAGTAGCGACTAGCCCTTGCACTTCACTGCTCCACCTTCGAATCCAAACTCTTGTTTTCCACACGAAAACGTTCAAACCAGATCGAATGGTTTTCGAGAAATTAATCCCAATCACGGTCTCTTCGAACCGATCAGCGCATTGGCCAATATTGATAGTCGGTTATTTAATAGTTAAATAACATTCACAAACAACCATCAACCATAGATAATTTCACCAAATTATTTATTAACCTCAAAATATCTTCGCAAGATATACTTCCATTTTCAACCCTTTTTGAAAAACAGTTTTCAAACCACACTTTTCTCATGAAATAAATTTCCAAATATTTATTTCCACTGAAAACACCAAGCGCAAAAACTTTAGCTTTTTAAAATAATTTAAAACTCATTATTATAAAATATCCTTTAAAACATTTAAATTAAAAATTACTTTAATACTTATTCAAAATATATACTTTAAGAATATTTAAAATAAAAATACTTTGTATAATATAAAACTGAATTTCTAACTTTTAAAACATAATACCAAGCCACCTTTAAATAATTACCGCTATAATAGATTAAAAGAAAATACTTACTTTAGAATTTAAACATTTAGAAATAATAAGTTTTCTAAACATACTTTTTAAACAACTTAAAACTCTTTACTTATACTTAAAATTTGTTTAAAACGTACTTGGCTATTCAGGGAAATACGCTTTCCTTCCACATCCTTTTTTAAAAATAAATCACTATTTATTTTTAACAAATTTACCCATTCCTTTAATAAATTCCCACCGTGAATTTATTCTTTCAAATATCCACTGATATATTACTTCACTTTTATAAACCCAGTTTATAAATTCCAAAGTCTCACTTCCCTTTTAAAAATCCCGGTTTTAAACACTTAATCAACCTTTAAATTGATCTCCAAATTACTCCCATTTTGAAATAAATTCCTTTTCTTACTCAATTTTATTTCAAACCCATAGACTACAGATTTTATTTCTTAATTATGATTTAAAATCTTTTTAACTGAAAATACCAATTTCATATTTTCCAAATTCCTTCTTTATCCTTTCAAATAAATTTAAACCTTGAATTGTTTAAAATAAATCCTTCATTCCTTTACATAATGTCACTTAAGTTTTTAAGGAAATCACTTATTCCCATTTATTCAAAAATCTCATTTCTCCATGCTTGGAATTTTATTTATTAGAATTCAAAAATAAACTTGTATTCTTTCCCAGTTCATTCTTTAATTTATCCAAATTCTCTATAATTATCTTACTTAAAAATTCACTCTTTTATTTTCTTTTAAAAAACCCAATTCTATATATTTTGATAACTCAGTGTACCGAAATATATTCAAGCAAACCATATCATTCAATATTTCAATTATCAATAATATTCATCACAGAATATCAAACATTCATAACATAGAATATTAAACAATCTAAATAATTTTGAGGAATCCAGTTGGATCCCTCCAACCTGTTTCTCTGCATCCACGGATGTTAGCACAACATCAAATACCAATTACACTTCGAGGTGGAATATCACAGTATATGGGTTTATATAATATCATCCGCTATTATGCGGCGTATAGGGTCTCATCCGCTATATAATGTGGGAAATCAATCACTCCAATATATACTATATATACTACTATATAATATGTCACTTCCAGACAATTCAATCATTCAACCAATCATTTAAATTTAACCATTTAAATTTAAATAGAAATCCAGATGAGCGAGATTAACTCACCTTTGATTTTATTTGCAGTCCATTCCAAACCGACTTGTTTTCTTCACGATTTCAGACCTTGTACAAACATCGTATGGTTTTATTAATATTTGGACTAATCGAAATCAATTACCATTTATTAAATTTAAACCACCGTTAATATTCTCATTTTAATTCAAATCTATTGGGTTAATAAAATTATAAATTTTACTTTACTATTAAAAATTTATTTTTGATAAACGAATTAAATTAAAAGTTTTTAGCTTACTTAACCTTAATTTAAAATGTTTGAAAAGATTAAATTACCTTAAGATATATATATTTAGAACTTAAAAGTAAGTTGAAAATGTACATATATATAATTTCCTTTCCAATTCTAGTAAATAACAAAGAAAATAAAATATTATCTTACTGTAAAATTTCTTTCCCAAAACAGACAAATGTCTGTTTTAGACTTCATATTTATGTTATTTTCTAACAGATATATACGTATATCTGTGCAGTTAATGCGCTCGGAAGATTCAAAGCGGTGGAGGTGCAAAAAGTCATAGCGGGGATACAGCGAGGATATAGCGGGATATAGCGGATGACTCTAAAATAGCATATAAAACTCGTACTTAATGTTTTTACAAATCTATAAATGGTAATTTAATGAAAAAGTATCATTCAATTGAATTATAAATAATTTTAAATAAAAACATGTGCGAATATACTTTAAATAAACGAAAAACTGTTATATAACATAATTGAATTTGGTAGAATATTAGAGTATTTTCATTTCTGAAAATATATTAAAAACTAAATCAAATAAATTAGTTTCATAATTTTATAATGTGTAAATGCAAATTTTCAATTCATTTTATTAAAAAAGATATAGTGGGAATAGTGGAATATAGCGGAAATAATAGGATATAGCAGAAATAGCGGGGATTAAAGCGGAAAGACTATATTCTGGGGATATATGGAAAAATCGTAGCAGTGGAAATCCGCTATGAGATATAGCGGGGTTGCAGTGGGGTAATAGCGGGAAATTAACTACACAGACGTATATACATATATTAAATTAGAAAAAATGTGCATCTATATTTTTTCTGCCTGTTCTTTTTTTTCCAATCTATATATATATTGAATTAAATTAAAGATATAATTCATATACCTTACAACGAAAACCACCCCCTCGCTGCCTCAATGATGACGACATCGCCTCAGCCACCCCTGACTGCACACGAGCAGCACCCACACGTCGACGAACTCACATCCCAATTGAATACCCAGACAAAACCCTAGTTTTTGACCTAGAGCTCATCCTTACTGTTGACTTTGAAAATCAGCAGCCATGCACACCCTGAAATCTTCCATTGCCTTGCGAACGCGTCGGGACCATGATCAACGCGTCCGCTCTCGAGCGCACTTCCCCCATTTTCGCGAGCGCCTACATCGAGTTGAGAGCCATGATGGAACGCGATTTGGTTAGGAAGAGGCTTCGAAGAGAATTTCAGATCGGACTGCACTGGTTTTGATTCCCTTTGATCATTTCTTTATTTTTACCTTTACTTTTTTAATGCCGAGAGGGTTAGTAGCAGAAGGACGAGAAGCACGCTTTTATTTCTTTTCGTTCATTTGCTTCTGAACGAAGCAATTTTTTTCTTCTGGCTTTAGAAATGAAGAAGGAAACAAGGTCGAGATATTTGAATAAACTGTTGTATTGATTGAGTGAAAGAAAGGGAATGTTGCGTGAAGCTGTGGGCAAATAGTGATCTGAGTTATTGAAAAGTTTTGATGCGAAAGAAATGCAGCTGAATGGTTGACCCATCATATATATATATATATATAGATACAATATTATTTAGAATTAAATTCAAATTGTCTCGAAAATCGCAACTCAAAATCTCGACTTCCTATCGAGGCGTGCCGCTAGGCGTTTACAATGTTATACCCTATTCCGAACGAAATGGAAAAGGTTTCGAATCCTAATTTAATCGTATGGAGAAGATAGCTTTTCGAACCCAGTTATTATATTAAATTTCGATTTAATTATTAGCGCGTTTACTTATCGTATGGCCAAACGATCACTCCAAACACTACAAAAATTGAAATCCGATAATAATATAACATTAGAGGTCTAACGGAACTGGTTTCGTCGAATCCCGAGACTGTGCCTCGAAAGGCTATTTTTAAATATCAATTTAAACGATATATTCTCAAAACTGAACAAAACACTTCCAAATTCAATTTTAACACTTTTACTATCTTCAGTACTATCGATATAAATTTTACAAACCTTTAAATTATTTTTAACAGGCTTAAAACTCCAGATTCAACATTTTTACCCAATTTCCAGGAATTAAATCCAATAATTAAATTACCAAATAATGGTGATATTTGAAATTGAAGTTACAAACTAACTTTTAAATGTTAAAATCAATTAAATATCCCAATTTAAATTGTCCAAAATTCCGGGTCGTCACAAAAAGGTTTGGATGGAGGAGAGTGTAACGTCCTGTAAAATTTTAATTGTTTTAATAATATATATAACTAGAATTTTGTGAATTTTATATAAATAAATTTTGAAATAAAAATTTAATATTTGGAATACGTTTAATTAAACATAGAAGATGGTAAATTTTCATCAAATAATATGGAAGTTTAATTTATTGTATTATTCTATTTCAATCCAAATCATTTAAAAATTTATGATAATAAAATGTTTTCCAAACCTAAATATTTTTATATAGATTTTTTTTAAATCATCTTCTGAATGAGACGTCATTTTTTTGTTTCTCCAAATTTTGACTACTATTGCTCCATTTATCTTATTTCTGGCAAATTAGCAGCATTTTCGGTACCGATTGTCGACTTTTGATAGGATGATCGTACCACTGACATCTGTATATCGTTTTGATCGTCTCGCCATGCTGATCTCTATGGTATATTCAATTCTGTGTTTTGAGGTTCGATAAGCAATGAAATCCTCGGAAATGGTAACCGTATAGGTACGGGTTTCATGCCTTTTGGTTTCTTGTGGCTATTAAATCACACAGTGTAAATTTTCATTGGTCATTAGCATTTAATTTCTTTGAACTCGACTTTCCAGACCTTTGTTTTTCTCCACTTTCTTAATTTATTTCGATATTTCATTTTATTACCGGTTCACTTGCACCTACTCACATTCAAACCGCTTTTGGTCCTTACCCATAAATGCTTACCTGGATTTCCTGGGTGGCTTTTACTATTCCCGACTGTTGATAAATTTTGAGAATTCTTACCGTTTATTTGAAAATTTATTAAGAAAATATTATTAACTATTCATTGCATTAAAAAAGATAATAAAACCATTCGTTTTCCCTAAAAGCTATTCGATTGCTTTCTCATCTCTTCCCTATTTTCATTCTGCTCTGAAAATATAAGCCCGAACCACCTCTGCCTCCGCCACCCTGCGTAGCTCGGACCCGAGCCTGCTTCCACCATTAACCGCTTCTTTTCCCCGGCCCGATCCAATCACGAGTTTTTCCCACCTTCCAAGCTTGGAGTCACCTCCTCCGTTTGTAGCTAGCTAAGCTCGGCAACTAGGTTAGCCTTCGAATCCTCCGTGCACATATATATGCATGCGACTCTTGGTAAGATATTGGTTTGTTAGATTTTTCTTTTAACTGAATATATATTTGTTATATTATATTTTCTTAAAGCTAATATATATACATAATTGTTAGTATATATTGTTTATATGTAGTTATCTATGTATTTGAATTTATACAAGTTATAAAATTTAAAGATTTTATCAACTGTCCGTTATAAAAGTTGTACAATTTATATATAGATATCAAGCTTTCATTTATAAACATATTAGCTTACGTAGCAGCCTATCATATGTAGATTTTTATCATCAAACAGTTATATTAGTTTATAAGAGTTACAGTACTATATATATTAGTTGCAGAATTTTCTATATAAGTTCTGTTTTCCTATTAGTTCATTTTTGTATTTTTTTTAATAAATATATATATCTATCAGTGCTATATATATGGAAGTTTACAAACTACCTATCTGTGCTAAATATATATCTGATTTAAAGTTTAAACTAGACATTGGTTTTGAGTATACATATGTGTATGAAAATTTTTATATATTCAGGCTATATTGTTTTATATAAGGTATTTCATATATACGTATATCAGCTTCAGATTTTATGCAAGTCATATGAGAACCGTTGTGGTTTATATACAGTAGGAGTTCATAACTTTCGGTTCATATATATGTATATATATTATTTTGATAGTTTATATATTTACATGTGTTATGATAATATATTCTTATGATAGGATAAGTTGTTCAAGTTGGGTATTTTCGGTCTATATATTATAACAAAGTCATGTGTATATATATATATGTATATTTTAGTTGCATACATCTAAAGCTCGACAGTGAATATATGTTATACTGTTTATATATTTACAACAATATATAATGATTTTGTTTAAGTATGATATATACAGTGTTTATAAAGTACAATGTAAATATGTATAAAGTTTTCAAGTATGTTATATATAGTGAAGTTTATACAAGTATATATATACACACATATGTATATTTTTTCCTATATTTTCATAAACAGTTTTCAACTAGCCTGCACATTTATTGGTTACAGTAATATATCTATATGATATGTTTAAATATTTTGATATATATGTTAGTTTATAACCAGTTTAAGTGTACAATAGATTATATGTTATGTTTGCATGTTATAGGTTTAAAGTATGGGTTTTATTTTATTTTTTTAAAATTATTGATTTCGGGTATTGATTTAAGATATAATTTATATGTACTCTGATTTGTTTTGAGTTTTAAGTATAATGATTTTGAATTTTATTTATTTATTATTTGTCTTAAGCTAAAATATTGAAATTTTATATATATCATATAATGTATATATCTTTAGTTTATACCAAAGCTGATTAAATTTGTTTTCATCGATTCCTTTTATCAGCTTTGTCATCAAATTCCTGCCCATCTCACTTTGATTTGGAATTCGCACCTGGATTCGTAACTCACTTCGTTATCAAATTTCTTAAGCCTCGAAAGGTGAGCAATCACTCACGATTAACGTTCTTATATTTAATAAATTTAATTTCAATTGAAACGACAATTGAAATATGCCGCTGTTAGTTATTTACATTACCATATATCTGCTATTATCTGTATCTATTCACCTGTGACATCTGACAACATTATCTGCTATTTATATTGATGATATATGCCTGTTATATTATTATCATATGTATTATCACTCTGCAAGTTCCCTGTTAGTATAGAATTCACTGAGTTGAAATGATACATACCTGAAAGATTTGTATAATATGAGAAAATCATTATGGGTTGAAATGATAAACCCAAGCGATTTTCATTGAATTAAATTTGGGATTGCAGGTTGAAATGATATACCCATATGTATTTAGATTACAGATTGAAATGATAAATATCCGTATCACTTGACCATAGGATAGAAAATTATATACAGACACCGTTTGTCAATATATATATTTTGAAATGGTTTCCAAGGTTTTGAAATTGAATTTATTTAAGAATTATACTCAAATAAGTTTGATTTGAAATTTATTAAATTTGGGATTTTAAAAGATATGATTTTACAACTTGATTTTTGATTTAAAAGTGATTTAGGTGAATATTTCAAATTTACATAAATTGAAATGGTATGTTTAGTTTTATTTAAATTTGAAATTTGAAGTTTTATTTAAATATTATTTGAATGATTAAGTGAATATTTCCAAGCTAAAAATTTGATATATATAGATACACACACCCACATATATATGAAATTATCAAATTCTAGTTTTGAAAATGTTGAATATTTAAAGCTTTGGAGTATATGGAAATGTAAATAGTTTATTTTGGTGGTTCATATCTGTTTTGAAATCGATATAATTTGGAACGATTTATTGAGAAACTAAATTGAATTGAAATTGATGATTTGAGATTTGTTTTAAATTGAATTTTGGGATTCAAGTTGATTTGAATCAATTTGTGAAGTTTGAGGAAATTATTTTATTATATAAAGTAATTTTAAATTATATTTAATTATATTTTATATTTTACTTTATAAATTATTTTAATATAAACTATTTTATTATAAACTATTTTAATATACTAACTATTTTAATATAAACTATTTTAACTAATAACTCTCTTATGTAAACTATTTTACTTTATAAACTATTTTATTTTATATATTATTTTAATATCTAAACTGTTTAAGTGGTAAAAGTAATGTTTTCAAAGTTATGAGTGTGGCTCGAGGTAGGCGGTAGTGGCTGCTATGCGTGACCACCAGCCCGGATGCATAATTGGTATATCTATCTTGGCATTGCCTAGTTGTGCCGTGTCATCTACCCTAGCGTGCTTTACTACGAGTTTGATTTGTGTCGTAACTATGGAGTATTCTATGGTAGCCTCCCGAACTGGAGGTACGATGGTACTGTATAGACTATTGGCACCATAAAATGTGTTAAGGTGGAAAATGTAAAGCCTTAACGCTATTTTTAAAATATATTATACTTTACTTTAGACATTATTATAATAGCGTATATTACTACATAGTAGATAGTTTAACGGACCCTTAAAGGATGGTTATCCCAAACATCCTTTGAGTTACTTGTATTTCAATCGATATTTTACTTGAGTTGGATTTATTGATATAAGAATGTTAATCCTGACTCGAGTGTTTTGCGTTTTGCTTTACGCTCGGGTCAGACTGAGTGATACAGCTTTTGAGACTCACCTTTGGAGTTGGAGCTTCGTTTGGAGATCCATCTACATCTTTTTAGCTTGCATTTATTCAGTTGATTCCAGTGATGTATTATGATCTTTTATTTGACTATTTCATTTGAGACCTCTATTATATCTTATTTAACTCTGTTATATATATATATATATATAGTAGCTTCATGAACTACTATTCCTTTTGTTTCCGCTGCATTATTGTTATATTACTATGTGTCTGTGATTTTGTGAGTATTTATTTACTGTATATGCTGAGTTGTGCCAAATATAAATTAACAATCTGGTATTTTGAGCAATTCAAATCCGGCATGTGTGGATGTGAATGGTTGAAAATATCAGGATGTTACATTTCTGGATAATCTTGGATATATTATTAATTATGGATACGGTGGTGCATGCGAAAGAGCTCTCGATAAGGGTGGGAACACCCGGGGTGATAACATATTCGATTCTATCCAAGTTAGGGATAGGGCCGCTCTTGTGTTCTAGGGGATCCCGGCGGTTTATGTAATGCCCCGAAAATTTCCGACTTTCGAAAATTCAACATCGACACTCACTTTATCGACTGCCGAGAAATCGAAGGCCGGAAACACGGAATGTTATGGGTTTTAAAAAGAATTTTAAGAAAAGAAGAGAGAAGAGATAGGAAATAGAGAAAGAAAAAGAATTTGAAAATAGAAGGGGACAGAAAACAACAGAAGAACAACAGAATCTCACGATTCGCAGCGGAACAACATATAATAATAAATGAATCATCTTTAAACAAAGAACTATATCAGTTATTACATTTCATCATATTACATTACATCATATCATCAGAGTGTACAACAACATACAACAATAAACAGTGCAGCGGAAAAAGAAATACTATATAAACTAGTAATACGCCATGCCATCCAGCTTGCCTCCAGCAACTCCAGAATATCCAGAATATCCTGATAAACCTTAACTCTTAACTGCCAGTGTGGAAATTTGTAGGCACCCAGAGTTTAGGAAGGAAAACAATAAACTCCGAGTCAGTCATGTGACTGGTGTGAGAACTCAAAACAGTTTATTTATCTTTAAAATCAAAATAGAGGAATATTTTTAAATTCAATTCGCAATGCTTTTAAAAATGAGACTACCATAAGGCCTCCCGCACACACACACATGCAAACGCAGAATCGGAGGAGATTTCTCCTTATGATAGTCAAAGATGCTTGATACGCATTTAAAATAACATTTGATATTATTATTAGTGCATAGTGTATAACAAATTCATTTCGAAAGTAGAATATAAATCTTAGCCAACATACGACCATTATCGTATGCCTACTATAGCTACTATCCAAACAGTGGTGACCACCATAAGTGAATAGCAGGTTCTACAACTAATACCGTACAAGTTTCGTATTGGGAATTGGATTTACAACAAATGGTCAGGCCAAGGAACTTCCCATTGCCACATGAGAATGCCTCTGGATGGACATCCCCGAGAACCAAACCGGATCTCTACCAACACAAGGCCGGGTTACTCCTAACTGAGTAACAACTGACCGAATATGCCATCCCCCGGTCCTTTGGGACCTTTATCACCGAGCGCTCGTAATCAATTCACACAATCATAAAGTGTTTTTCAACATGAGTAAGTATCTGGGCTCCATACCATGATACCACCCTTTTCCAGAAGGAAATGGACACATCCTAAAGGGTGCTACCCCTCATAACCTTGCCGCATCTTTCCTGTTTTGACCATTCACGGGGTGTGAGGCTCGACGAAGTCACGTCCACAAAAACATACTTTATACAAAAGCCATGCTTTGGGTCAACAAATGATCAACACAATGATCACAAAGATAGACGATCAAATAAACGATCCTATCACAATAATCAACACGATGATCATTTACAGCAACACTCAGCATGTCACATTACCAAATTGGGAATATATCGCTGATAACATTCAACTACATAACCTTTGAGCTCGTACGTCTCAGAGAAGGGTGTTAAGCAAAGAATAAATTCTCCGCCACCAACAGAAATATATTTGAAAGAAATCGGCTTTATATCTCAAATTGTAATGTCAGACATACAATCCATACAAGTCTGTTCCGGGATCGAACAAAACCGAAGGCACTTACAAAGAAGTCCTTGCAATCTGGATATTCACAATCCTGATCGGATTTCCCATCACTTATGGAATCTCTATACCAGGAGCTACCCAGTGCAGAGACAATCGATAGGTCATCCTATCGCTCTCGCAAATACCGGTCTTCAACACCGATCTTCAAATGCAATTCATAACGACGTATCACATATTCGGAATGGGTTATACGACCCCATGGTCCTTTCCCGGTTAACCCGAATAGTGAGCGCTTATTCAAAAATAAGTGTGGCATTCACATTCAAACAAATCACATCAATCACCCATTCAAAGGGAAATATTGATAGTCGGTTATTGAACTATCAATGGATATGCACACATCACCAGATTCCAAATAATTTTCCAAATTATTTATTTTCCAAAAATATCTTCACTAGATATTAAATTTCAATACCTCAAAAATAAATCAACATTTATTTTTCTAAACCAATCCCACTTTCTTTTATAAATTCCTTAGTGAATTTATAATCCAAAATATTCATGCATATACGTTTTCAATTATTCAATCCAATTTATCTTCAAAAAGATAAATTCTCAAAGTATTCACTTTATATTGGAAAACATTTCCATACTTATTTATTCATAAGTAATTCACAAATTCTATTTATTTTCAACACTTAGAAAATGTTCAGTATACTTCAATCGAAATTAAGTATATATTTCATTCTTTAAGGAAATCATTCTCTTAAACATATTTATTTGGGCTAAAACGAATGTTACGTAAAACATCGTTACGACAACCCAAAATCACTAGTATGGGGATTCGAATTTAAAATAGATATATAAATCCCAATACTATTCAAAACATTTCCTTTCGGAAATCATTTAATATAACAACAGTGTTATATTCCACTATTTCCTTTTATTTCTCGAAAACGTCTATTTCAACAATGAATGTTGAAATATATGGTTTCGAATCTCAACACATTTTAAAACATCGTTAGATCGTTTTAATTCTATTTGAAATATCACATTCAAAACAATTTCTTTAACGTGTTATTCACTATTCAAAAACGTGAATAAACTTCGTTAACAAATTTCATTCTTTTATTCATTTCAATTCAAAGGATTATTCACTATTCAAAAATGTGAATATAACTCCATTAAAGAAGTTATGACAATTAACTTATCAGAATAAGTTGTTTGCGGATTTATAAAACAACGTTTATAAATTCCATTTCTATTTATTTATAAAAACTTCCTTTTTATAAATTCCTTTATTAATCTATTCCAGTTTATAACTAAATTATAAACTAAACGTTCATATTATAAGTTAATTACTTATAAAACGATTATTTTACAAAATCGTTCCTTTAGAGACTTTCCAATTTATAAATCTTATAACTTATAAGATCCATTTATCTAACCAATCTATTCTTCAAATAATTTCACCAAATTTATAAATCTTACTATTTATAAATTTTCTTTTATAACTTCACAGTTTATAATTCTATAAATTTCATTCATTTATGAATTTCATTTTCACTTCATTCAAACACTTATAAAAACTCGTTTTACAAGTCAATATTTCAATTTATAAATATCCGTTTATAAATCTCTTAATATAAATCAATTTATATTATTCTTTTAAACGTCTTTAATTTCCTTTATAGTTTCACCATTTGATTTATAAAATAATCAAATTTTATAAATCCTATTTTTTAAACTTTTATAATATATTCAAAAATCCAATTTAAACTATTTTATAAAATCATAAATCCCCTATTTCTCAAAAATCAACTTTTAACTATATTTCACAAAATCATAATTTTTATAACTTTAACTATTATAACGTTTATTTATTTAAAATAGATCAATTCCGAAAATCTTATATATTTTCAAAAATCACTTTAAAATTATTTTAAAATCCCAAAATCTGGGTCCAATGATGCTACACACCAAATAGTCAATCACGACAACAACGATATCATATATCGATATGATAATCCATCAAATATCAAAATATCTGAAAATCAAATAAAAACTGTTGAGGAATCCAGTTGGATCCCTCCAACCTGTTTCCTGCATCCAAAAACATTAGCACAATACCAATTTCGCTCCAGTACGAAATTATCGCGGTACATGTTCTTATTAAATATTATCCGCTTAATAACGGCGTAATAGGGTCTCATCCGCTAAACAAAAAATGCGGGAAATCAACAACTGCAATATATACATATGCCAATATATATATATTGATATTACATATAATACCAATTTCACTGTTTATGAAATATTCGCGGTATATGTTTTTATTAAATAACATCCGCTTACTAACGGCGTATAATGTCTATTTTAACAACCAATAGATATCAACCAACATTCAAACATGCATTCAAATATTTTAAATCTAACTATTTAAAATAAAATCGAAACTGATTCGATTGAGTGAGAAATTCTCACCTTGGTTTTAATTTCCGTTTTAGCTTTTATTTCGAATAAAATTAAACGCGCGTTTAATTTTACCCAAAATTCTCACTAACTCCAAACGACTCCAAACCAACTCCATCACGTAGTGCTCGTCCATACGATTCCAACGCAACTGAGTTTGCATTTTTTCGACCTCGTATGAAAAAGTTATGCATTTTACAAGATTACACGATTTAAACTATATTTAAAACAACATTTTCTTTATAATTTAAACCTACACCAATTCCTAGCCCTTGGATCCTCTAATTGTTGACGGATTGGAAGAAATCGAGGGGGAGAGTTGGGTGTTTTCTGGCCATTGGACCTGGTGGAGGCGGCTGCAGTTATTGGATTAGGGTTTAGGATATTTTTTTTAATTTTTAATTTTGTGAAGAGAGAGGTGTATTTATAGAAAGAGCTAGCGTAAACACTATTCATCCCGGGAATTCCGAACTCTGATTTAGACGCCGTAACCAGCGTACCTAGGGTTTATCCCGCGTTCCGGACACAATGGAACAGGTTTCGGAAGCTAATTCGAAAGTATGTGCGAGTTATGGCTGAAAACGTTCAATTTAAATTAAACCGATTTAAATCGATTTCTAGGCGTTTTAATTTGTATCGGACAAACGGTAAATCCAATTGACTTGAAATTTAAAACCTTACAATAGTATCACATTACGGATCCGATGAAACTGGTTTCGTCGAAATCCGAGACTTTTTGAAAAATGGCTATTTTGACTCGTCAAATTTAAATTAAAAACGATTCGATGCGTTTCGAGCTGCCACGATCAAACGATAGCTCCGATTGACACGAAAATTGAAATCCGGTAATAACTAACTATTACGGATCCAATGGAACTGGTTTCGTTCAATTCTGAGACTGTTCAAAAATTGACTATTTTACAGTCGATTATTAAATATTAAAATATTCAATTTTCACAAATTAACTTTTAATTCGATTTTAAAAGTTCTAAAATATTTCTATAACTCCAGTATGATTAAATAAAATTTTCGAAATTATTTACAATCATTTTTAACTCAATTTTCAATTATTTTCATAATTTAACATATTAAATTATTGATTTAATTATTCAGTTAAATCCAATAATTCAAATAAAAATTTATTTGACTCATAAATTCACTTATTAATATTTAAAATTAATTAAATATTCAAATTTTAATTAATAAAATTCTGGGTCGTTACAGTTTCCTTAGTACATTTCTCTAGAAGTGTAACGTGATTGGTGGTTCCCCAGTGCTTAGTTATTGTATGGAATCCATTCTTCAATAAGCGCCATACGGTTTTGATTGTGCCCAACTATGCTGAAACATGAGATGCAAGCATTTCAACAATTTTCTATTTACTTTCTATAGAACTATTATAATATCAGATGATTTTGATAAAAATTGTTTTGGTTATCGTAATGGGAAAACCCGCCGTTTTATGTGTTACGTGATCTTACGAGATACCTTTGTTTTTCAAAGAATTTTGAAAATAGTAATAATTAAAATTAGGTGTGTTTTTTCTCACATTGGTTTTCTAGACTAGCCCAGGTGTTATTTTATTATAATACTCAGGTCAGACCGAGTATTACAGATTCGGGATAGGATGCTATGGAGTTTAGAAGACGAGCTTGATGATAGAGATGTATTTTCGTACTTGACTTATATTTCCACTGTATGAGGACAAGTTACCGTAACTGTCCAGTTTGATGTACTGATTATTATACTCTGATGATTGTAAGTATAAAATAGTTACAGATTCTTTTGTATAAAAATCTATTATTATATATTATATTTTATTCCGCTTCGTTTATGAGATTCTGTGTTGTTGTTCTATTTTCTTCTACCATTTCTTCTTCTCCCTTAACGATCTGGTATTTCCAGCACTCGATTACTCGGCATGCTATACAGTGAATGTATTGATGTCGATTTTCGAAGGTTGAAAATCCCCATTCGTTAAAACCTAGGTCATTACAGCTTCTAAAAATGATGGTGAACCCTAATCGCTTTATTTCCTTTAAGGATCCCTTCTCTTAGTCGATTCTTCCAATCCTTCCTCCATACATTTATCCATTTGACCTTTTCCACCTTTAATCCCAGCTTCGTGCGTGCGAGAGGTAATTTTAGCTGTGCAGTCTTCTCCTCTTTTCCTATTTATTGTAATTTTTTTGTTTCTCATTTGCAGTACTGATTTAAACTTATTTACCCTGACCTGTTGCCACATGCGCTCCTAACTTGAACCTGATAGCTGTTGCTTTAGTTTGAGCTTCATTTTCATTACCTAATTATCTGTTGACTTTAAATTTGTTTCCTTTATTTACTATGTAATATTTGATAAAAAATTCAAAGTATAAGCATTTCATCCTCTAATTATGTTATCATATTTCTATTCCATGTCAAATTTGTGTACGTATTTGCAACATTATGATTTTTGGTAATCCTCAGATTTTTTTAACCCACAAATTAGGAAAATGATGAAAATTATAGTATTTTCCTATCCATAATAAAGAGATAGTGGCAAAATGTTTTTAAATACAAATGTGAATGAATAGATTAACAATAGTGGATTTTATCCCCTTTTGCTATGTATTATTTGATAAATAATCTTGAGTACAAGCAATTCTTTCTATTTGTGTTATCTTATTTCCATTCCATGTTAAATTTGTTTATTTAACAAAAGCACTATGATAATTGGTGATTCTTAGATTTTTTTTAGCCTAAAATAAGGGAAAAAAGATGAAATAATATAACAAATGTGAATGAATAAATTAAGAATACCGGATTTATCCCTATTTTGCTATGTATTATTTGATAAATAATCTTGGGTACAAGCAATTCTTTATATCTATTCAATGTCAAATTTGTTATACATTAGAAACACTATGAAAAGTGGTGATTCTTTGATGTTTACCCTAAGATTGAAAAAAGATAATATAAAATATGCTACCTTACACAATTAGATACTATACATGTTCATTGTTAGCTATGCATAATAAATATGCAAGTCGTTTGAAAATAACGTGAGAGAAAATGAAAGTACTACCTAGAACATAATTTTAGAAAATCATCTTTCTTCTCAAAGTGTACGATTATTCTAAGGAAACGTCCGTTGGCCATTACTATGATTTAGTATGCTAATACATTCTCAATCAACGAAGGAGAAATATAAGGGCATCAACTGGTGTAAAATATCCATCTCAAATTTGTATTTCTTGTTTTCATGTTAATTAAAAACTTACAAGAAATGATTTAAGGTTTTCAAGTTTTCAAATCTGTTTTTTTTATAGTGCAACATAAGATATTGTATTTCTAAATTTAAGTTATATGGTTTTACAACATCATTTTAGCTATAACTCTAGACGTTTGATTATTTCAACTTTGCAATGGAGAGAAATATAATTCAAGTTTTTCTTAAGCTTTCATTTGGTTATTTCGACCTTAAAATTGAGGGTAAATGCAATTCAAGTTTTCCTTAGGCCTCTTCATGTTTAGAATGTACGTAACTTTATGACTAGAATAAAAATAGATACCGATGAGGATGTTTTATAATCCACTCACAGCATATTGGTCATAATCATCAAAGACTGGAACCGGATTTATTTCTAAGAAATTAGTTGATTAGTAATAATAAATAAAGTAATAATATGATTAAAAGGAAATTATTTTTTATACTAAAGATCTACAAATTAGAGTATGTAAACATATGGGTACTTCAATTAAATTTCCATCCTTATTTCTAGTTGAAACGGATTATCAATAAAAAATCGAAGTTATAATATTTTTGAAAAGAAAATAATTTTTAGAAGTAAAAAGATCATAAATTACGATGTGCATATAAAAGAATAATTGTAAACTTTATTTTAAAGTAAATAAATGACAAACTTAAGGTATTGATTTAAAAAATTACAAGACAACCTTAAAAGTTTTCGAGTTTTTAAATTTTATATTTTACGGTATGACTTAAGGTATTGTATTTTTAATTTCAAAGTAAATATGATTTTACAACCTAAATTTTAGCTATAAATCTAGATATTTGTATTTCAACCTTATAATAGAGGGATGTTAACTATGTTTTTTAACCCAAAAAAATTCAAAGGATGTCAGAGCATCTACGACAAATCAAAACAACTCAAGAATCAACCAAGAGGACCAGAAGAAGAAATGAAGAAAGACTCAAGAGGAGGAAACCCAAATTTGGTCATGATGATGGATCACTCACTATGGATTGCTAGCAATCCATATGGTTCGCTCATGGATCCTCCAATCCTCTTGCATCATGATCTAATATGTTCCTTAGAGACACTTGCAAGTTTCATAGCATGCCAAACAATCTAGCTCGAGAAGTGAAGACTCATCTGATTTATGTTGTTTGACCAAAAGAAGCTAACTTAAAATGGACATACAGAACTCATACGAAATCGGATTGACTTGAAATTTTGGGTGAACATTTATAAGTCATAATAGAAGGCTTACTGAAAAATGTTATCATTTGGAGTTGATTTGATGGATCGCTAGCGACCTAACAAGATGAATGCTAGCGACCCATGTAGAGCGGCCCCCACGACCTTAAATTTTTATGGTAGGTCCTACACACCTTACAGAAAGTAACTACAAATTTTATCTGATTTCGTTAAGTTTTGAGTGAGTTATGGATGATTCTTCTGGGCTAGATGACCCATGAATATGGATGATCAAACTAGCTCCAAATGACTTGATATTTGGACAAGGCACTTAAATAGAAGATAGAAAAACGACCAAACAAAGATCACTCAAAAATATGCTAAGTGGATGGATAGTTAGCAATCCATCCCCTATGGATGCTAGCGACCGATTCCCTATAGATAGCTAGCGATTCATCAACATAGATCGAATTGCCCTCAAACTTTCCGAGCTCCTTCGTAGCACCGAGTAAAGGCTTCTGGTAGAAAAATATGCTAAGTTGATGGATATGTAGTGATCCATCCTCTATGGATAGGCAGCGTTTCATAGAAATGACTTAGATTGATTTGAGATTTTCGATGATAACTTGGCATAACAACCAGACTCTTCTGCTTCTAGACTTATAGCCTAATACTCACTGAATTTCCCTATAAGTACTCACTTACCTGCAACTAGAGATGGATCCTTTATAGGGAGAGCGTTGCCATTGCTCTACTGGAATTCCTTCACTTCTTCAACTTTCTTCTCCCTCACAATATTCAGCACGGGGGTTACCATGATTTTCTAGTCAACCCATGTACTTATGACTTATTCTAACTTAGTTCCGAGGACTTGATATTCAGAGATATTCAACTAGTATAATCATAATAAAGATTGATTAAAGTGGACGTAGGCCAGAGCCAGCCAAACCACTATAAAAATTCCGCGTCTCTTTTCTTACTTCTACTTTTTATTTTTTATTTATTTGAGATTTCTGTTGCTAATTATCTACACTGGTGCTTTCACACTCAATCCAGGATGTTGATCCATTTTTTGGGTTAATATTTTGTTGCTTTCACTGAGAACCTTGAACGAGATCTAAAGAATTGAAGTTCGAATCTAACATTTAGAGAAGATAAGTACACCTAATACTAGATCTAGAGCTGTAGCAAGTCAACCGAAACCTGAGGGTAGCCAAGTGGTGTCCTTAATTCTCATCAACCTATTTTTGTGATTAGAGAAGAAATGAAAAGGACGATAAAGGAGATGTGAGATGTGTTCTTTTCTAGGAAACAAGAGATGATGGATAGCTTCTTCCAAAAGATGGAGCAGTAAGGATGGCAAGGTCTATAGGGAATAAGAATCAAACTCAAAGGAATAACAACAAGAGCCGCTGAAGCTAGATTGGAATAGGTTGGAATACTGCCACAGAACCTAGAATAACCGATACTTGGGTGCAATGTTGGAATCAACAATGGGACCCAATGAAAAGATAGTGCGGATCGTGCTATATGGAATTATATTATACTAGTGTGGAAATGAACTAAGTTACTATTGCAATGTGAATAAGTAAAATAAAATAAGCATGCCAGGAATTTTTATACTGGTTCGAACTTTCCGTTCTACGTCCAGTCCTAGACTGCTTCTGGAATTTCTCTAACAACAATCCTCACTTAACCCGGAGGAACAGGTTTATAACACCTGAACAAAAGAACAGGATTTCGATGCCTCAACAGCCGAAGAGGACTTCACTTGCCTAAACAGTAGAACAGGACTTTAACTTATACAAGGAGTGTTTGACACAGTGTGTTCTTGATAACTAGGATTTGTCTCTTGATAGTACAACCTTCTTATAATCTTCTCCTTTTGATATATATATATATGTGTGTGTGTGTGTGTGTGTGTGTGTGTGTGTGTGTGTGTGTGTGTGTGTGTTTGTGTGTGTGTGAAGAGTATGGAAGTAAATGAATGATTTTGTATGAACTTGAATGCATAAGAGTGTTAGAATCAAGGTAGTATAAGAATAGAAAGAGTTAGATCAATTAGATGATTAAAATTGATGTTTCTAACATGTTTATATATAGTATAAAAAGATGCAATTGTTCGTGAATAGTTATCATGAAAATGTATGGACATATCTATTGATATCTCTTCATGGAAGGGAAATGTCTATTCAAAAATATAGCCGTTATAGGAATTCAAACGTCTAAAAAATTAAAATCAGACTCCTAAAATTGTTAACATGCAAACCAGAAAGAAAATAGGTCATTTTGACCTGATTCAGACGTCTAAAAAATCCAATTCAGTCGTCTGAATATTGTTTGAAAAATCAAATTTGATTACAGATTCAGACGTCTGAATCTGACCTGAAAATTCAAATATGCTCTATGCATGTGTGTATATGCACGTGTCAACATATATATCCAAAGGAGAGATTTTAACATTATTTTAATTCTAAACAATGACTCAATACAACATATATGCAGCAAGAAGTTCATTTGAATCCGATCTTGTAAATATTCCTACAAAAACAAGTTAGCATAGAAAATCAACGTATATAGTTGTCATAGTCAAAATATCATAAGTATGAAACGTCATAGGTGAGGTTTCAGCATTCTCCTCCTTTTTGACGATGACATCTATATAATACAAGATATATATATATATATATATATATATATATATATGTATACTCCCCCATTTAAAAACTCCCCCTGTCGAAAAAGAAAGTTAGAATAAATAGACAATTGACAATTTCAACACCATCTCCCCCTTTGACATCACAAAAAGGAAAATAAGAATATATGATAAAGCAAAGTATTCAAAACATACTACAATACCATAAGATGACAAAGGAGTTCATGACAGAAACAGAAATAACAAACAACGAAATAGTTTAAAACAAACTGATTAATATCAAAGGAATTTAAAACCTAGTGCTTGAATCACTGCCTACATCATCATCATCATCATCATCTTCATCCTCATCTTCACCATTGTTGTTCCCCATGCTTGATGACCATTGAAATGGAGCGGGGTTGAAAGCTTCGGTAGATGATGAGGTGGAGCAACCAATACGTTCCCAAATTTTGTTGAGAAATCCACAAATGGAATTAAAATGTTTTTCAGTTTTCTTTTCAAGATTAACCATTCGGCTTCTAAGCTTTGCTTGGTTTTGGGAAAGAGTGACCAAAGCATTCCTTGAGCTAGAGTCGAGAGAAAGAATCACTATATCATCATTGTCTTCTTCTTCTGTGGGAGGAGCAATAGGTTGAGCATGTGGAACATGTTGACGAGGTTGGGGTTGGTTTTGATCATGGTTGGCAACCCATTCTTGAAATGAAATATATGCCAAACTTCTTGGTCGTTTTGGAAAACCCATAAGACCCAATGTCTTTGATCCAAGCTCTTTGATCGCTGTGAATTCAGAATCAGAAAAAGGAATGTTAAAATTTTAGAGCATCTTCATTATATAAGCACCATAATGAAAGGTCTTATAGCGACTTTGACGATTAACATCCATGAATTCTTCCAAAATCACTTGAGCCCAATTGATAGGTTGACCGAAATAGTTAGCATAAAGGGCTTGGAAGTTTCTTTTGTTAACAATTTCATAACTTCCTGTCCGTGGAATAACGGAGCGAATCAAAGCTCTGTGGAGGATACGAGCCTGTGGGCGGAGTTGAATGGAAGTAAGTCTAGTAATGTCATCATTCAAAAGTTGATGTGAGACCTCGTCTCTATCATCCAAGTTTAAAGAAACATCAATTTCATCCAAACCATTCCCCGTTGATGGACATTGAAGAATTTCACAAAGTCTAGCAAGTGGTAGATAAATTTTACTCCACAAACTAATGTCCAAATACAATCGTTGCGATTGTGAGGAGTATTATGGTCCAAATTCATATTAGCATAGAACAATTTAACCAAAAGAAGATTGATTTTGATATTATTTGCAGCAAAAGAGACAAGAGATTCTAACCCGTTTGCTCTTACAACTTGTTGAATCCGAAAAGCATCGAATTCTTCAAATTTTATGACAGCACCCGGAAAGACAGTGCGGATTGTGATATATGGAATTATATTAAACTAATATGGAAATAAACTAAGTTACTATAGTAAAGTGAATAAGTATAATAAACGAGCACACCAGGAATTTTTATACTTGTTCGAACTTCTCGTTCTACTTCCAGTCCCAGACTCCTTTTGGAATTTCAACTACAACAACCCTCACTTAACCCGGAGGAACAGGTTTACAACACCTGAACGACAGAACAAGATTTCGATGCCTCAACAGCCGAAGAGGACTTCACTCGCCTGAACAGCAGAACAAGACTTTAGCTTATACAGAGAATATTTGAAATAGTGTGTTCTTGATAACACGGATTTGTCTCTTGATAGTACAACCTTCTTATAATCTTCTCCTTTAAATATATATGTGTGTATGTGAAGAATATGGAAGTAAATGAATGATTTTGTATGAACTTGAATGCACTAGAGTGTTACAATCAAAGTAGATTAAGAATAGAAAGAGTTAGATCGATTTTCTGTGAATCAAACTAATGATTCTAACATGTTTATATAGATTATAAAAAGGTGCAATTGTTTGTGGATAGTTATCATGAAAATATATGGTCAATCCTATTGATTAAAAGTCGTATCTCTTTATGGAAGAGAAATGTCTGTTCAGAAATATAGCCGTTATAGGAATTCAGACTTCTAAATTGAATAATTCAAACTTCTGAAATTGTTCACGTGCAAATCAGAAAGCAAATAGGCTATTTTTGGCTTTATTCAGACGTTTGAATAATTTCATTCAGAAGTCTGAATATTGTGGAACAATCATTTTGTTTCAGCATTCATACGTCTGAATGTAGTATTTCAGACGTCTGAATTTAGCCTGTAACAAAACGTATCATAGCTCATTTGGTTAGAACCGAAGAAAAGAAATCGTCGAGATTTCTTCTTTTCTGGAGTATAACCAGATGGTTCGTATGAAGGATGAGGTCTAGTCGGTTCACGTGGTGTTGGAGTAGCCAATATTTCGATGGAAGATGTAGAATATGATGAGGGTGAGATGTCAAAGTTGTTGTTGTTTGAAGCCATGGTGAGGAGGAGAAAAATCATATTGAAATCCATAGTAATAAGCCTTTGGTAAAATGAAGTACGGAATTAGTTTATAAAAGAAAGTGAAAAGATCAAAAATAGAATGTTAGTTAAAAAAATGGTGGCTGAAATGATATAAACAATAATATTCACATATTTAAAAATAGTGAAAACAAGAAGTTGTAAATACAAGTTAGTTTTAGATACTTAAGAGGTAAGAGTTTTTATATGTAAAGATAAGTAGAGACATCAATATCTCAGAGAAAGATATCTATTTTTTTTAAGTGAGACGATACCAAACTCTCATCTGAGTTTGATTAAAATATTTTCTAAAAGAGGTTTTGCAAAAATATCAGCCAACCGATTTTCAGAAGAAACAAAAATCCAAATTTATTGTTCCTTTTTCAACATTATCACGAAGAAAATGATGACGAATGTCAATATGTTTTGTTCGTGAATGATTGACATGATTTTTAGACAAGTTAATAGCACTAGAATTGTCACAATATATAGTTGAATTTGTTAAGTTTATATTGAAATCTCTAAGTGTTTGTTGCATATAGATTACTTGAGCACATGCTAAAGCAGTAGAAATATATTCTGCTTCACAAGTAGAGAGAGAAACGCAGTTTTGTTTCTTACCAAACCAAGATACGAGTGATTTTCCAATAAAATGGCACGTACCACTTGTGTTTTTTCGATCTGTTCGAGATCCACCAAAATCATCATCACTATATGAAACTAACTCGAATGGACATTCTTTTGGATAGAATAGACCGAAATCCTTGGTGTTAGCGAGATAACGTAATATACGTTTCGCGGCTCTTAAATGTGATTCCTTTGGGTTGGCCTGAAATCTAGCACATAAACAGACACTTATCATTATGTCAGGTCGACTTGCTGTTAAATATAGTAATGATCCAGTCATATTTCGGTATAATTTTTGATCAACACTTTTGCCACTTTCATCATTTTCAAGATGTGTTGTTGTACTCATTTGGGTTGGTTTGGCATAAGTATTTTCCATTCTGAATCGTTTGATTAAATTATCACAATATTTTTCTTGAATAATGAAAATGCCATTTTGAAGTTGTTTAATTTGTAAACCAAGAAAATATGTTAGTTCTCCCATATGAAACATTTCAAATTCCTTGGTCATTATTACGGAGAAGTCCTGACACAACTTGTCATTGGTAGAACCAAAAATGATATCATCAACATAAATTTGAACTATTAAAATATCCTTTTTCGAATTTTAATAAAAGTGTTTGATCAACTTTCCCAACTTGAAATCTCGAACAAGTTAGATATGTCTTTAGTCGATCGTACCAAGCACGTGGTGCTTGTTTTAAACCATATAGAGCTTTCTTAAGTTTGTAGACATGATCTGGAAATTTCTTATGAATAAATAAGTGAGGCTGTTCAACATACGCATTTTCTTTTATATAACCATTTAGAAAAGCACTTTTAACGTCCATTTGATAAAGTTTGAAATTGTCAAAACATGCATAGGCCATTAAGATCCGTATTGCTTCTAGTCTCGCAACCAGAGCAAACGTTTCTTCGTAGTCAATTCCTTCTTATGACGACCTGCAAATCCATACCCTTTGAATCGACAATAATCCGCACATGTCCGACCCAAAAAGAATAGACTGACGGATAATCAAGAGAAAGAAAAGAAGGGAGAAGAAGAGAAGAGAAGAAAGAGAGAAGATATAACCAAACAGAACAATACAGAATCTCACATCGCAGCGGAAAACATATAGTATCATATCATTGATCTTTACAAAATAGAAACTGTATATATACACATCAATCAGAGTTCAACAATCAATCAATAGTTATCAGCTTGAACATTTATAATAACATGTCCTCACAATTGCGAATAATATACAACAACAAACAAAGCACAGTGGATAATCAAAACAAGTACATATATACGAAAATGAGGATCTCCAGCTCTCCTGCTGAAGCTCCAAAAGCACCAAATCTGAACCTATAAATATACTCGGTCTGACCCGAGCATTGAAAGGGAAGAATGTCTTGATCAGTCTGGTAAACCAACGTGAGAAACACATTCAACTGAATTTATTAAATTACCAAACTTTTCCTTCATCAAAACAAAAGTATCTCGTAAGACAAGTCCACACATAAACATGGACATGTTTTTACCTTACGATAACTAAAACATATCATATCAAATTCATGTTATATTATAGTAGTGTCTACTATATACAAATAATAGTAATCATAGCCGAAATTGTTACATTGATTAAATTCCAACATATAGCCCAATTGGGTAATACAATCAAAATGGCAAACACGTAGTGGAGTTTGGATTTCCATACAAATGACCAGGTGAAAGGACTACCTTCCGGTAGTACATCTCTAGAAGAATGTACCGAGGACCATCATAAAGGATCCTCTACCAACACAGGACCGACCCACTTCTATAACTAGATGGTACAGAATATATCATCCTCCGATTGTTACCGACCTTCATCGAGGGCCCTCATAGCATACAAACCACAATAATCAGATACATGACGTCATAACGTGTAAAGATATACCTAGAAGAGGATGATCATACCCTTATGGGAGCGATCCACTTAGCCTTGCCGCATCTAACCCTGTTTTGGTCATTTCCTGTTGATGAGGCCAGAGGTAACGATTACCTTTCACAATCACATATCACATCACTTTGAATGCCACACGACCATTTCCATTGACTACTAATTTCCTTCCATAAAAATACAACCCTTAAGCTCATACGTCTCAAGGAGGGTGTTAAGCTAAGAGAAGTTGCCTTCTCCGCCACCACTGATGTACGTTTGTAAAAACCAATGTACGTAATCGTTAGAAATGCAATGTCAGACAAACATCCATACAAGTTGTTCAGGAACATGACAAACCGAAGGTACTTTCCTACCACATCCTGTCGGGAAATCCCTAGGATTAGTAGCGAATAGTCCTTGCATTGGATATTTCATAATGAAGAGACCACTGCTACTAGATGTATATTGGGATTTTAACCCCAAACGATCAACAAGCAGTCCCCCACTATGAAAATCCGGAATATCAATATCATCACAAAGCAGCCTGCACAATCGTCGCATATACGTTGGTTCGAAGTATTTTTCAGATAAATGTGATCCCGGTCTCTTCGTACCAACAATGCAAAAGCATTTCTCAACTTCACAAAGAAACTAAGTCTCATAGACTTATCACGTCTCCAACTTTCAAACTACTATCCTTCGGGCCAAGAAGGAAGCTCGATGGATTGGATAATACTCTGCACTATACGAATCAACATCCTCAACAGAAATGATAATCAAACTTACACAGAAGGCTACGTACTAAGTGTGTGACTAAATAGTTTCCACATCAAGTCGAGGAACTAAATTTTTTCCCAATGTTTGATAGTCGGTTATTTAACTATCAAAGCAAACAAACAAATATTAGCACCATATACAATCACTGGGCCATTTTAATTAATCTTTTATTAATTAAATTACTTGCCAAATATTCACTTCAAATTATCTTTAAAAAGATGTATTCTCAAAACCATTTCAATATTGGAAAACATTTCCATATACTTATTTAATAAAAAGTAATTCACAAATCAATTTATTTTCAACACTTAAAAAATATTACATATACTTAAATCACGATTAAGTATATATTTTATTCCATAAGGAAAACATTCTTTTAAACATCTTTATTTGGGTAAAAATGAATGTTGCGTAAAACATCGTTACAACAACCCAAAATCACTAGTATAGGGTTCAAAAATAAGATAGATATATAAATCCCAATACTATACAAAATAATTCCTTTCGGAAATCATCTACTATAACAACAGTGTTATAGTCCATCATTTCCTTGCTTCTCAAAAACGTCTATTTCAACAATAAATGTTGAAATCTATGTATTCGATACTTAACACCTTTGAAATCATCTTTAAGACATTTTATTCCATTTAAAATATCACTTCCCAAAACATTTATATGATATATTATTCACTGTCCAAAATCATGAATATAAATCGTTTATCAAATCCAATATTTCTACACATTTATTAAAGAATTATCCACCGTCCAAAATCGTGGATTTATCTCCTTTAATAAAATTCTATATTTAACTTATCAAATTCAATTGATTTCGGATTTATAAAATAATGTTTATAAATTCACATTTATATATTTTATAAAAACTTCAATTTACAAAATCCTTTTATTAACCAATTCCATTTATCTCATTTATATGCCAAATCCAAATTATAAGTTAATTTACTTATAATTCTATTTATTTTACGAAATCCATTCTTTTTATAACATCATCAATTATAAATCTGTAAATCTTATTTACATATAAAACCCATTTATAACATCATTTTAACAATTATAAAAACTCCTTTATAATTCAATTATTCTGATTTATAAAAATTCAATTTTATAGATCTTCTTTATTTTTCATTTGACAAAATAGTTAACTTCATATTTCAAAAATCATAATTCTGATTATATTTCTCAAAACGCCATAATTTTTATGACATAAAAATTATAGTATTTATTTATTTAAAATAAATCCATTTACTCAATAATTAAAAAATCAAATAAACGTATATTTTCAAAAATCACTTTAAAATCCTTTTGAAATTTGGAAACCGTAACTTTAACAATTTTAAATTACCAAAACTAGGCCCAATGCTGCAACAACACTAAATACATCAATCATGGCAACCAAAACATCATATATCATATGATAAAAGAATATATATCAATATATGTAAATAAATCAATACTAGTGAGGAATCCAGTTGGATCCCTCCAACCTGGCACCTGCAACAAATATACATATTTGAATATGTGTACAATGTCTGCTTCAAGGCAGACGCGCGTATAAAGGGTCATCCACTCATATACGGGAACGTATAGAGTCATCTACTCCACTAGGCAGGAATATATCCAAATACCAATCAATAATCATATATCATCCAAAAAATCACCAATCATCATATAATAAATTATTTTCCACTTATATAAAATATCAGCGAGTTAGAAAGAGTAAGTTGTGCTCACTTTACTTGTAGTCGTCGCGTTAATGATTTATTCCGATTAAAATTAAACAAGCGTTTAATTTCATCCAAAATTTTCACTAGCTCAAATTAATCCCATTCCAGCTCCATACTGTAGTGCTCGCGATTATGAAACCAACGCAATTCGTTTCGTGCGAAACGGACCTCATATGAAAAAGATATCACGTTTTAAAGTTTGTACGAATTAAAATATATATCATTTACAATTCCTTTTTTTATTTCAAACTATTTAATCTCGGCCGTCTGATTTGCTTCTCCAGATCTGGGCTATGCTTAGCTTCTTCTCCCTCTCCAGGTTTTGAACGTGAATATGAACCCATGGCCGCCACTCTTCAATGAATTATCGCGGCCACCACGTTGAAGTTGAAGATGATCGAGCTCCACCACGTCGAAGGCCTACGCACGCACCACCATCGGCCCAAGCACCATGCATCTCGGCCCCCCCTTCACCTTGAAAAGCACACACAAAACCCCCCAGAATGCGAGCAAATTCCTCCCTCTATGGTCGATGATTCGTCAACCCACCCATATGGATTTGAAGCTCTCGTGATCCTCTTCAAGTTTGTAGTTGAAAGTATTTGATAATTCTTCACGGATAGAGAGATTTTAAGAGGAGAAGAAGATGAAATTATGGCCATTGGAAATTTAGCTGGCAGCTAGCCCAAACCCTAATAGGATTTTTTCAAAATGATTAAAAGTTGGCCTTTCATAGAAAATTTCGCGACACTATTCACCCGAAATTTTTCCGAACTCGAAACAAAGCATGCTGCCTGGCGTTTATAATGTTTTACTCCTATTCCGAACGCAATGGAATATATAATGGGAGTCAATTCGATCGTATTTGGAAGATAGGTTTTCGAATCGAATTATTTTAAATTAAAAATTCACTTAAATAGATTTCTACGCGTTTTAGCTTGCCCCGGACAAACCGTAAATCCGATTGACACGAAATTTGAAATCTTACAATAATTTAACATTACGGATCCGATGAAACTGGTTTCGTCGAAATCCAAGACTGTTTGAAAAATGGCTATTTTTACTCGTCAATTAAATATTAAAATATTCAATTTCTACAAATCAACTTTTAGTTTGATTTTAAAAGTTTACCAACATCATTCTAATTCAAATACAATTTATTTGATCTTTACAAATCATTTTAATTCACATTAAATCTAATTTCCAGTTATTTACATAATTTCAAATATTAAATTATCAATTTAATTATCCAATTAAATCCAGATATTCGAATTATAAGTTATTCAGCTTATAAAGTTACTTGTGAATATTTAAAATCAATTAAATATACTAATTTCAAATGACTAAAATTCTGGGTCGTTACATTCTCCCATACTCAAAAGAATTTCGTCCTTGAAATTACCAAGTAAGAAAAAGTCACAAAATCCATTAACTTTTCAAAACAATTCGTTCAATTTAGATTTACCAAAATCACTTAAATGTTTAACTTTCCCAAAATCCAATAGTTAAACTTATAAAAACTTTTCTAAGTTTTCAAATCCATATATAGTTATCTTTTCAAAACCAATTAATATCGTTTAACTTTTAGCACGATATCAAAAATTTAGTTTTCACAAATTTTCCCAATTTTCTCAAAATTTTCTAACGTCTTAAATTTTCAAAAAAATTCGCCAGCGTCTCCATTGCGTGGTTCGATCCGAAAAAATAACAATATATATATCACAAATATACATCTCATCATCAAGGATGAGGCATCCCGTAGGGAAAAAAGGTGTAAAAGTACGATAGTAATCCGAGATATGTACCTTATATATTATTAGCGAGCATATACGGCTAATATAGCACGAAAGAGAGCTCCAAATGCGAAGCAAGCGCCATCCGCACCTACTAAACACTCAATATACAAATGAGAAACATGTATACAGAAAGTAATATCAATATACAACATATACCAACAACTATATATGCCAATATAGTAATGCCATCAATAAGCAACAAATCCAACCATCAACCAATTATCATCCAACTAACATCCATAACCAAATTAATATAAATTCACTTCTTATTAATATTCATTGAATTGATTTTCAATTTAAATCACATTTGATTCATTAACATTGGATTCCACTAACATTCATTTTCAATTAGTTTATATTCACTAATTTTTTTTCATTCATTTTTCAAGTTGGTTCACTTCCAATTTGGATTTGATTGTTTAACTTTCAATTTCATTTATTCAATTTCATTAACATTTAATGAATTTTTATTTAATCAACTAACAACAATCTAACTATCAATGCATATCCAACATTACCAAATTAATTTACTTTACATTCATTCAATTTGGTTCAACACTTTTAATTTCAAATTCACATTTCATTAGTTTTCAATCAATTAATACTTGCATCCACTATTACATATTAATTTACTTATATTCAATTGATTAACATTTAATCCATATTTTATTTACTAATTCACTTTTACAATTAAAGTTGAATTTCATTATATAGCTCAAATTCATATTCATCACTTCACTTTATTAATTTACTTCGATACCCAAAATCAACTTCATTTAACATTACTTAAGTTATATTTCATTTCATCTTCTTCTACATTTACTTTCACTTATACAACTAACTTATTCATAATTCCGTGAACATCTACCTAAGTTCACTTCCATCCACTAAACTCATTCTTGTTTTACTTAACAAAATAGTTTAACCATTTTAATAATTGTTTTACTTACCTTTTCTCATTTTATAAATTATAGACTTATTATTTAAACTTCCAGATTCATATTATATAATCACTTACCAGTTTAATTTCCATTCCAATAATATATCTAATCTAGTTCAAATCCAATTCAATTTATATAAGTTTATTAAAATTAAATTTTCACATATTATAAGTCCAAAACTTATTTTACTTATACTTGTCAATTACAACATGGATTTTAAATTAAAATTCGTTTATCAAAACAAAACTTAAATTTCAATTTACTATTGGTAGAAAATCAATCACACAGAAATTCGAAAATGATACTGATGATGCTACAGTCATCACCCTTATTATTTCCCAGTAACAGTAGTGAATTCAGTGCTTTATACTCTTTTTAAAAATATTTTTATTTATAAATCTTACTTATATAATTTCATTTATTTTCTATTTATAATAATATAACCTTTTTAACTTTTAAAAAAACAACTTTCAAAATAAACGGGATTCAAATTTTCAAATAATTAGTCTAAATCCATTTTTATTTATAACTCATTTTTATAAGTATATTCATATAGTTTCACTTCTTATATATAAGATTATTTCACAATTGCAAATCACTTTAATTATGCTTCCATGCTTTATAATTCATTTGCTTATACAATTTCATTCTTTTACAATTGTTGTTTCTATTTAGATTATTCAAACAACTTTTATTAACTTATATATATATATTTTCATTTTCGAACAACCAAACAATCAGTTTATATACACTTTAATAATTTCCTGAAAAATTATTTTCTTTATATATAAAATATAATCATGGTAAAGTTATTTCATTTACCCAATTTAAAATAATACTATGTCGACTTGCCTCGTTTAAGTGTTTAGAGATCTCTATCGATAACATGGCATCCCACATACCGACCAGAATTCACAAACAGCTCAACGGATAAGTAAACACAATACAAAACATTTTATATTCACTAACAAATACACGCTCATATATATATATGTGTGTGTGTGTGTGTGTATATATATATATATATATATATAATACAATCAACTCAATCTAGGTGCTACTGTCCCTATTTATACTGAGTACACATCAAAGCTAAGGAATATAAAAAATCTAAGCTCTGATACCATGTGTGACGACCCGCAAATCCGTACCCTTTGGATCGACAATAATCCACACATGTCCAACCCAAAAAGAACAGACTGATGGAAAGTCAAGAGAAAGAAAAGAAGGGAGAAGAAGAGAAGAGAAGAAAGAGAGAAGATAGAACCAAACAGAACAATACAGATTCTCACATCGCAGCGGAAAACATATAATATCATATCAATGATCTTTACAAAATAGAAACTGTATATATACACATCAATCAGAGTTCAACAATCAATCAATAGTTATCAGCTTGAACAGTTATAATAACATGTCCTCACAATTGCCGATAATATACAACAACAAACAAAGCACAGCGGATAATCAAAACAAGTACGTGTATACGAAAATGAAGACTCCGGCTCTCCTACTGAAGCTCCAAAAGCACCAAATCTGAACCTGTAAATATACTCGGTCTGACCCGAGCATTGAAAGGGAAGAACGCCCAGATCAGTTTGGTAAACCAACTTGAGAAACACATTCAACTGAATTTATTAAATTACCAAACTTTTCCTTCATCAAAACAAAAGTATCTCGTAAGACAAGTCCACAGATAAACATGGACATGTTTTTACCTTACGATAACTAAAACATATCATATCAAATTCACGTTATATTATAGTAGTGCCTACTATATACAAATAATATTAATCATAGCTAAAATTGTTACATTGATTAAATTCCAGCATATAGCCCAATTGGGTAATACAATCAAAATGGCAAACACGTAGTGGAGTTTGGATTTCTATACAAATGACCAGGTGAAGGGACTACCTTCCGGCAGTACATCTCTAGAAGAATGTACCGAGGACCATCACAAAGGATCCTCTACCAACACAAGACTGGCCCACCTCTATAACTAGATGGTACCGAATATATCATACTTCGGTCGTTACCAACCTTTACCGAGGGCCCTCATAGCATACAAACCACAATAATCAGATACACGACGTCATAGCGTGTAAAGATATATCTAGAAGAGGATGATCATACCCTGATGGGAGCGACCCACTTAGCCTTGCCGCATCTAACCCTATTTTGGTCATTTCCGGTTGATGGGGCTAGAGGTAACGATTACCTTTAACAATCACATATCACATCACTTTGAATGCCACATGGCCATTTCCGTTGACTACTAATTTCCTTCCACAAAAATACAACCCTTAAGCTCATACGTCTCAAGGAGGGCGTTAAGCTAAGAGAAGTTGCCTTCTCCGCCACCACTGATGTACGTTTGTAAAAACCAATGTACGTAATCGTTAGAAATGCAATGTCAGACAAACATCCATACAAGTTGTCCAGGAACATGACAAACCGAAGGTACTTTCCTACCACATCCTGTCGGGAAATACCTAGGATTAGTAGCGAATAGTCCTTGCATTGGATATTTCATAATGAAGAGACCATTGCTACTGGATGTATATGGGGATTTTAACCCCAAACGATCAACAAGCAGTCCCCCACTATGAAAATCCGGAATATCAATATCATCACAAAGAAACCTACACAATCGTCGCATATACGTTGGTCCAATGTGGTTTTCAGATAAATCTAATCCCGGTCTCTTCGCATCAACAACGCAAAAGTGTTTCTCAACTTCACACAGAAACTAAGTCTCATAGACTTATCACGTCTCCAACTTTCAAACTACTATCCTTCGGGCCAAGAAGGAAGCTCGATGGATTGGAGTAATACTCCGCACTATACGAATCAACATCCTCAACAAAAACGATAATCAAGCCTACACAGAAGGCTACGTACTAAGTGTACGACTAAATAGTTCCCACATCAAGTCGAGGAACTAAAATTTTGGCCAATATTTGATAGTCGGTTATTTAACTATCAAAGCAAACAAACAAATATTAGCACCATATACAATCACTGGGCCCTTTTAATTAATCTTCTATTAATTAAATTACTTGCCAAATATTCACTACAAATTATCTTTAAAAAGACATATTCTCAAAACCATTTCAATATTGGAAAACATTTCCATATACTTATTTAATAAAAAGTAATTCACAAATCAATTTATTTTCAACACTTAGAAAATATTACATATACTTGAATCACAATTAAGTATATATTTTATTCTATAAGGAAAACATTCTTTTAAACATCTTTATTTGGGTCAAAATGAATGTTGCGTAAGACATCATTACGACAACCCAAAATCACTAGTATAGGGATTCGAAAATAAGATAGATATATAAATCCCAATACTATACAAAATATTTCCTTTCGGAAATCATCTACTTTAACAACAGTGTTATAGTCCATCATTTCCTTGCTTCTCAAAAACATCTGTTTCAACAATGAATTTTGAAATCTATGTATTCGATACTTAACACCTTTGAAATCATCTTTAAGACATTTTATTCCATTTAAAATATCACTTCCCAAAACATTTATTTGATATATTATTCACTGTCCAAAATCGTAAATATAAATCGTTTATCAAATCCAATATTTCTACACATTTATTAAAGAATTATCCACTGTCCAAAATGGTGGATTTATCTCCTTTAATGAACTTTTATATTTAACTTATCAAATTCAATTAATTTCGGATTTATAAAACAATGTTTATAAATTCACATTTATATATTTTATAAAAACTTCAATTTACAAAATCCTTTTATTAACCAATTCCATTTATCTCATTTATACGCCAAATCCAAATTATAAGTTAATTTACTTATAATTCTATTTATTTTACAAAATCCATTCTTTTTATAACATCATCAATTATAAATATGTAAATCTTATTTACATATAAAACCCATTTATAACATCATTTTAACAATTATAGAAACTCCTTTATAATTCAATTATTCCGATTTATAAAAATTCAATTTTATAAATCTTCTTTATTTTCCATTTAATAAAATAGTTAACTTCATATTTCAAAAATCATAATTCTGATTATATTTCTCAAAACATCATAATTTTTATAACATAAAAATTATAATATTTATTTATTTAAAATAAATCCATTTACTCAATAATTCAAAAATCAAATAAACGTATATTTTCAAAAATCACTTTAAAATCCTTTAAAATTTTGAAAATCGTCACTTTAACAATTTTAAATTACCAAAACTAGGCCCAAGCTGCAACAACACAATACATCAATCACGGCAACCAAACATCATATATCATATGATAATAGAATATATATCAATATCTGTAAATAAATCAATACTGGTGAGGAATCCAGATGGATCCCTCCAACCTGTCACCTGCAACAAATATACATATTAGAATGTGTACAATGTCTGCTTCAAGGGAGACAGCGTACAAAGGGTCATCCGCTTATATACGAAAATGTATAAGGTCATCTGCTCCACTAGGCAGGAATATATCCAAATACCAATCAATATATCATATATCATCCAAACAATCATCAATCATCATATGATAAATTATTTCTCACTTATATAAAATATAAGTGAGTCAGAAAGAGTGAGTTGTACTCACTTTGCTTGTAGTCGTCGCGTTAGCGATTTATTCCGATTAAAATTAAACAAGCATTTAATTTCAACCAAAATTTTCACTAGCTCAAATAAATCCAATCTAGCTCCCTACCATAGTGCTCACGATTACGAATCCAACACAATTCGTTTCGTCTGAAACGGACCTCGTATGGAAAAGATATCACGTTTTAAAGTTTGTACGAATTAAAATATATATAATTTACAATTCCTTTTTTTTAAACCTTATTAATCTCGGCCATCTGATTCGCTTCTCCAGATCTGGGCCATGCTTAGCTTCTTCTCCCTCTCCAGGTTTTGAACGTGAATATGAACCCATAGCCGCCACTCTTCAACGAATTATTGCGGCCACCACGTTGAAGTTGAAGACGATCGAGCTCCACCACGTCGAAGGCCTACGCACGCACCACCATCAGCCCAAGCACCATGCAGCTCGGCCCCCCTTCACTTTGAAAAGCACGCACAAACCCCCCAGAACGTGAGCAAATTCCTCCCTCTATGGTAGACGATTCGTCGACCCACCCATATGGATTTGAAGCTCTCGTGATCCTCTTCAAGTTTGTAGTTGTAAGTATTTGCTAATTCTTCACGGATTGAGAGAGATTAAGAGGAGAAGAAGACGAAATTCTGGCCATTGGAAATTTAGGTGGCGGCTAGCCCTAACCCTAATAGGGTTTTTTAAAACTGATTAAAAGTTGGCCTTTTATAGGAAATTTCGCGACACTATTCACCCGAAATTTTTCCAAACTCGAAATAAAGCATGCCGCCTGGCGTTTATAATGTCTTACCCCTATTCCGAACTCAATGAAATATATATCGCGAGCCAATTCGATCGTATTTGGAAGATAGGTTTTCGAATCGAATTATTTTAAATTCAAAATTCACTTAAACAGATTTCTACGCGTTTTAGCTTGCCCCGGACAAACCGCAAATCCGATTTACACGAAATTTGAAATCTTGTCATAATTTAACATTACGGATCCGATGAAACTGGTTTTGTCAAAATCCGAGACTGTTTGAAAAATGGCTATTTTTACTTGTCAATTAAATATTAAAATATTCAATTTCTACAAATCAACTTTTAATTCGATTTTAAAAATTTACTAACATCATTCTTATTCAAATAGAATTTATTTCATCTTTACAAATCATTTTAATTCACATTAAATCCAATTTCAAATTATTTACATAATTTCGAATATTAAATTATCAATTTAATTATCTAATTAGATCCAGATATTCGAATTATAAGTTATTCAGCTTATAAATTTACTTGTGAATATTCAAAATCAATTAACTATACGAATTTCAAGTAACTAAAATTCTGGGTCGTTACACTTCTTCTTGATTGTATCCTTGTGCAACTATCCTTGATTTATTTCTGGTAATGTTGCCTTGTTCATCTGCTTTGTTCTTGTAGACCCATTTTGTTCCAATAACAGTTTGGTCACTTGGTCTAGGAATTAATTCCCAAACTACATTGCGTTCAAACTTATTTAGCTCTTCTTGCATTGCAATTATCCAGTAGTCGTCTATGGAAGCTTCTTTGGGGTTTTTTTGGTTCGATATTGGAAAGGAATGCTACGAGGCCCATTTGATTTAGTCGACTTCTAGTTCGTACGTTTGAATTAATTTCTCTGATAATATTTTGAATGGGATGATCCCGTAATATTTTTGGTGGAGATCTTAATTCATCATTATTATTAATATAAACAATGTTTTCATCATTTTCAAGATTTGTAGTATTCGTATTTGTGATGTTATCAGAAAAATCTTCATCATCATTTTATACTTGGTGTTTGAAAATTTTCATCAAAAAATACGTGTCAAGTTTCTTCAACAGTATTTGATCTTTTATTAAATATGCGATAAGCTTTGCTACGATCTGAATATCCTAGAAAGATTCCTTCGTCGGATTTCGCATCGAATTTTCCAAGCTGATCTTTGGTATTTAATATAAAACAATTTGAACCCAAAACTTTGAAATAAGATATCTTTGATTTTCTTCCAGTAAAAAGTTCGTAAGGAGTGTTTTTCGTGAGAGGTCGAATAAACACACGATTCGAAACATAACAAGCAGTTGCAACAACTTCTGCCCAAAACTGTTTTGGAAGAGTGCTACCATTTAACAAAGTTCTTATGCATTTTTGTAAAGTTCCGTTTTTACATTCTACAACTCCATTTTGTTGTGAGGTTCTAGAAAATGAAAAATTATGAAAAATTCCTTTCTTTTTACAAAAATGGTCAAAATCTTCGTTTTCAAATTCTCCTCCATGATCACTTCTTATGTTCTTTATTTTTAAACCTTTTAAATTTTGAATTCGTTTGACAAAACTTTAAAATGCTCAAACGTATCACTTTTATTTTTCATAAAAATGGTCTAAGTATATCTAGAAAAATCATCTACTATTACAAACACATGTCTATTGTAGTTTAAGGATTGAATTTGGGTTGGCCCAAATAGATCAATGTGTAGTAATTCAAGTGGTTGTAATGTAGAAATAACTTTCTTAGATTTAAAAGATGATGTGGTTAATTTTCTTAATTGACATGCATCACAAATATGATTGATTTTGAAGTTCACTTTTGGTAAACCTCTGACTAAATTATTTTTAGAAAGCTTATTTATAGTTTTGAAATTAATATGACAGAATCTTTTATGCCATAGCCAAGGACCATTTTCATTAACTATCAAACACATATCTGAATTGTGATTGATTTTCATATTCAGAATATAGATATTTCTGTCTCTATTTCCTTCAAATATAATATTTTGATTTTTATCAAAAATGCTACACTTATCTTCAAAAAAAGAGATTTTGAATCTTTTATCACATAACTGGCTGATACTTAAAAGATTGTGTTTTAAGTTTTTGACTAGTAAAACATTGGAAATAAGAGGTATATTAGATGTACCGACATTGCTGCCGTCACCTTTTCCAATGATATATCCTTTGGAATTGTCTCCAAAAGTGACAGAGCCTCCATCAAAGTAAGTAATGTTTGATAGCATATTTTTGTCTCCAGTCATATGTTTTGAGCAGCCGCTGACGAGTATCCATTTTCCTCTCTTTTTAAGTGGGTCCTGCAAAAATGATATTGGTACCCACTTTGTGATAGGGTCCTAAGAGTTAGGTCTTAGGAAACCAAACCCAAGTGGGTTCAGTATCGCCCTTAAAAATATAATTTTTATTTTTATGAACTGTTTCCAAAAAGATATTTATATATTTATTCCTAATCAAACTATTGTTCGTTTTAGGAACCCATATTTTTATGGTTTTTGAATTATTGTTCCTTTTTGGATGAGTAGTAGCATTAGAAATATTTCTCCTAATTTCCTTTTTAGATACAGCCTTTGATTTCGTAGAATATCCTAGTCCCTTTTGATTAGAAGTGGATTGAGAATTTTCAAGAATATTGGATAGAGTTTCTCGACCTTTATTAAAGTTAGAATTTTTTTAGTAATATTATCTAACTTGGTTTTAAGACAAGTATTATCTAATTCTATCATTTTGATCTTAGTTTTTAGCTCATGATTTTCAGAGACAAGAGAATCATTCTTTTGTTTTTGAGTTTCAATTTCTTGACTCAATAAAGTAAGTTCAGAGTTATCATTAGAGAAGGTATCTTGAAGTTTTTCAAGTTCTTCTTCTAATATTTTCTTTTCATTATTAAGCACACTCTCTCGGATTCTGCTTTTCTCTAATTTTCTAGAGCCTTTTTATATTTTCTTTTGATACTTTTTAAGGTATCAAGAAGTTCTAAATTAATTTCAATCATATCATCAAAGTAAGATCATTTACCTTATTCTCTGTAGCCATGAAACAAACATTTGCTTGTTCTTTTTCACTGTCACTGTTGCTTTCTAAAGAAAAAGAATCTGAGTCATCCCATGTTACTGAAAATGCTTTTCTTTTAAACTTGCCCTTTCGATTCTTATTGTGATATGTTTTTTCTGTTCTGGGCAATCTTTTTGCATATGCCCTTTCTTGTGGAAGTTAAAGCATTCTAGTATAGATGTAGATGGCTTATTTGTATTGTTGTTGAAGTTCTTTTCCCGTTGTTTCGATTTCCTTTTTTGTACTTCAAAAACTTTTTAAAGTTTTTAGCAATGAATGCTAAGTCTTCTTTATCCGAGTCTGATTCTTCTTTTTCTGCATGAAATGCCATATTCTTTTTGTCTTGAGCTTGTACTCTTTTAGCCTACAAATTTACTTCGTAGGACATTGATTACCTATTAACTCTTTTGGTTTCATGGTAGAAAGATCATTAGCTTCTTCAACAGCTAAAACTTTTCTTTCCATTCATTCGTTAAAGAGTTAAGGATTTTTGAAACAATATCAAAATCGGAGTATGTTTCTCCTAGTCCTAGTAATGAATGATGAATATCTTGAAATCTAGAGTACATATCATTTATAGATTCATCTTGCTTCATTCTAAAATTTTGAAATTGATTCTTAAGCATAGATATTTTACTTTGTTTAACCTTGTTAGTACCTTCATGAGTGACTTTTAGTGTTCTCCATATTTCGTATGCAGTGTTACATATACTAACTCGGTTAAATTCATTTTTATCTAATGCACAAAACAACATATTCATTGCTTTAGCATTAGCAGAAGCATCTTGTTTTTGTACAGCTGTCCATTTAGTATATTCAGTAGGTGTAGTATATTCTACTTGTGTAACATTCCATGCATCAAAACTACAGGCTTGCATATAAATACACATTCGTGTTGCCCAATAGTTGTAATTCATGCCATTGAATAGTGGAGGACGTGTAGTAGATTGACCTTCAATAAAACTAGTTTTAGTGACAGTGTTAGTGGTAGTGCTGGTTTTGTTTTCCATATTAGCAATATATCAGATAACTATGTAATGGTTATAAGATGCCTTACTCTGATACCAAATGAAAAGATAGTGCGGATCGTGCTATATGGAATTATATTATACTAGTGCGGAAATAAACTAAGTTACTGTAGCAATGTGAATAAGTAAAATAAAACAAGCACACCTGGAATTTTTATACTGGTTCGAGCTTCCCTTCTACGACCAGTCCCAGACTCCTTCTGGAATTTCACTAACAACAATCCTCACTTAACCTGGAGGAACAGGTTTACAACATGTAACGACTCGTGTAAATTCGATGTTTAAAATGAATTAAATTAATAGGATTTCATTTTAAATTTGTAAAGAAATAAAAATCTTATTAATTTATATGAAAGCAAATATTGAAATTTGATGTATCAAGGGTAATTAAAATTTACAAATTAAATTATATATTGCAATTAATAGTAATAGTGGAAATTTTTGCAAATATTGAATTTGTCAATGGAATAAAATTTGATTTACGGAAATTGAATATAAACGGAGGTAACAAAGTAATGCAAGAAAATAAATAATGTAATTAGTACAATCCCTTTTATTTGTAAACTATTGTAAGGTGTTAATTAATTGAAATATGAAAATTTGGAAATAGATTCAAAATTTATGTTAGATAAATGAATTGCAATAATTAAAGTTAGTAATAGGTTAATGGGAATACCAATTTATTCATAAAGTGAATATAAGTGAATGTAACAAAATAAATAGAAAACGCTAATTATTCATAAGTGATGGTTGATGATATAAACGTCACTAATTATTAATGTAGTAACGTAAGATGTAAATGTATTTTCAACGGAAATGTAACCTTATTTCTAGGTAGAAATTGCAGGTAGATTTATGAAATGGAGTTTATGCGATAAATAGAATTGAATGTTTCGTTAGTATGAATTTAAGGGAATATGGGATAAATTGATTAAATCAATAAAAGACAATAAATGCAATGATGATGGGTTAGTAATAAAACTGAATAGGGAAATGATTGTATAGTAAAAATGGAATTCCAACTTGTTGGAATGGAGTAAATACACTAAGTAATAAATTTAGGATAGGAAAACGAAATGAAAATATTGAATTAGTTAATTCGTATATATATATATATATATATATAGAATGGCGATTATTGGATTGTAAATAATAAACTTATTAATGGTGATCAAGGGTTGTGACCACAAGTTATTATGAGTGATACATATATATTTAATTCAATTCAATTGATTTGGAAATCATTGCAATAAATATAAATTAAATGTTACGTTGAATAAGATAAGATAATAAATGGAGAATAACGTAAATGTTCTTCATAGATATGATAATTTGAATCTATTGAAATTTATGGAATTTGAATATCACATTTTACGTTAATTGGAGATAAAGATGGAAATAGGTAATAATTGCATTAATTTGTAAGTAGAAATAAATCGTTAATGAGAACAAGTATTTAAGATTAACCACCTATTTAGTATATTAAGTTATAACGGAAAATCAATTGCAATAATTAAAAATATATTTATTACATTAATGATAATGACGTAATATTTGAAATATTAAATAGGATGGAATTCAAATGTATATAACGATAGAAATGTGGAATTTGAGGAATAGATTCAAAGTTATAAATGAGTTGTTAAAATAATACATAATAAGTGCAAATTGAATGAATCAATGGGAGCATAGATTTAATGTTAGAAAACGATATTTTAGTTTAATTAAAGTATTGCAAAATAAATGAAATTAACGTTTAAATATTTCGTTTATAGAGATTAAACTAAAATTCAAGGATATTAAAATAATATATTTTGAAACCAACATGGAATCCTTCTACTTAAAATTTTTAGATGGAATAAACATTTGATTATTTAATTGAATAGAGAAAAAGATTTATTTAGTATGTAATTTAATGCTTGTTGGAAACCGTAATTTTATAAACATGTTTGCTTGACTATAAATAAGGATTACAATGTTCACGTATTTATTTAATTGATTCCATCAATTAGGGTCTGTTTTGAAGTGGAAGATTAAAATTAATTGGAAATAAATTTATTAAAATCTTTCAATTGAAAAAGTAAAAGAAACAAAGTGCAATTAATAAAATTTATGTAAGAATGTTTTCATTATGAATGTACATTATTTGGAAATATAAGAATGGATTTAATATTGTATAAGTTGATCATTTTAGAATATAAGAATGTTTACATTTATGAATTGCAAGTAACGAATAAGCATTTTAAGGAAAATAAAAGAATGTTGAGGAAATAAAGTGAACGTTTCCATTCTGAATATAAATATAACGTTGTAAAAAGAGAAAATTGAATTTTTAAAACAACATTTTTCGGTAGTTAAATAGCAGGCATAGGTTGCACGGAAGTGATTTTATTACTAACCTTGAAATTTAAAATAAATTAAATAATTGAGTTCATAATTACGTGTCGAGAAAAAATGTTATTTTTAAATTTGAATTTTTAAATCATGGTTCATATTTTATTTATGTATCCGCTGTCCCCGTTATGTAAATTGGTCTTTTTAAATTTAGTTATGTTGTGGTAATTAAATCTTTAATGAGTGTCAAATTTGGTATGTTTGGGGTAAAAATAATAATTAATTGGGTGAACAAATGTTTTGAAATTTGAATTCTAAAAGTTTGTTTATAGAGTAGAGTTGGTCCATTCATTCCCTTTCTAATTAATAATTGTCACACGTTTTTTTAATTGTTTCCTCATTTGTTCCATTACTCATTTCCATTTACATGGTCTAAAGCCTTTTCATTTCATGAACGTTACATACTTTTCATATTTTTATTTCTTTCTTTCACCTCTTTTAATATCTACCATTTTTATTGGGTTGTTCATATTTTTACTTTATTTCAATTGCTACTTTGTTTATATTTAGCTTTTCACTAGTTTCATTCCTCATTCTTGTAGCTTCATTTCATTTTTTTTAAACTTTCATCTTCTATAGCTTCATTTTTTGTCACTCTTCACCTTCCTTCTTCCTTTTTCATGTTTCTTCTTCAAATCTTCTTTCTTTCTTTTTTCCAAAGTTTTTTTTTCCTCTTTCTTCTTCTTATTCTTCAAATCTTCTTCTTTATCAAAGTTTCCTTTTCTTATTTTGTTGTTGTTCTTCTTCTTCTTTAAATTTTTTTTCTCTTTTAAACCTTATCTTCTTTCCATGTCTTTTTCTTCAAATCCATATTTATATAATCTTCTCTTCAAAACTTTCTATAAAAATAAAATAAAAAAATATTAAGATAGCAAGGAAACAAAACAAAATGAGAAAGTAGTTCCAGATCCAAATCCGGCTAAGCAAAAAGGTACGCAATACTAAAAATTCCATTGCAAGTTAAATAAATATATGATGTGATATATAATTTCTTTTTTCTTTTTTTGAAATTTCAATCACCATTAATGCGTATAACTTTCTCATACGACCTCCGATTTACGCGATTTTTTTTTTGCTAGGATCGTAATAAATTTCCAGATCTGTTGACGCTTGTTTGGAAAGATTTGGAGACCGTCTAATTTTTGAGTTTAAATTGGATTTAAATCCAATTTAAATTCAAAAGGTGAGTGTTTTAACCCACTCACAACTTCTAAAACTTCTTATGTCTGTTAAATTAATTTTAGATATGAGTAGAAATTTATTTATGACTGTTTGGCATGTTTTATTCATTATCTCTGTTAAATTGCATTTATTTAATTTAACTGTTAATTTATTTTATTTATTGCATAAATTTGACAGTTAAAATTTATTTATTTGCATATTAACTGCCAGTCATAGTTATGTTAAATTTTTATTTCATATTAACTGCCAGTTAAATTTACGTTTATTTTTGCATATAAACTGCCAATAACAGTTATTAAATTTATTTTGAGTATAAACTGATAATTGATACCATTATTTATCACCTGCTATGTATTGATGATTGTTTGAAATTGGATGATGGCTGTGATAAATGGATGTATGATTTGATGGATGAATGGACGATTAATTTTATTAATTGCAAGTTGCTATGCATTTTTATTTCATTCGGGATTGCGGTTTGAAATGATAAACAACCGCATTTATATTTTAAATTGCGGATTGAAATGATAAACATCCGTACCACTTGACCATAGGGTAGAAAATTTTATACAGGCACCGCGGTATATATATATAAAAAATTTTGAAATGTTTTTATGGTTTTGTAAAACTATATATATATATGGTTTATGGGATATTGAATTGGTTATTTATATATATATATATAGAAATTTTCGGTTTTTAAGCTTTGTATAAATTTGATTTGAAGTGTAAAATAAAGTTTGATTTTTAAGATCAAATACGATTAAGCATTTATTAAAATTTAATTTCTGGAATTTTTATGACTTAAATGAGAATAAGATTTGGAAGATGAATATTAAGTTAAATTGAAATTTAATAAAAATTTATAATTTTTAAAGGATATGATTTTTACAACTTGATTTTTTTTTGTAAAGTGATTTAAATGAATATCAGGTTGATTTAAATGAATATATAATAAATTAAAAGATGATCCAGTTGTATGAAGTTAAAGGTTTTTCTTAAATTATATTGAATTCATTAAGTAAATATTTCAAGTCTAAATAATAAGTAATTGAATTTAATATATATGGGATTGTCAAATGAGTTTGTTTTGAAATGGTGAAATATTTAAAGCTTTGAAACATAAGAATTGAAATGGTATTTGAAAGTTTAAATCGATATTTGAAATTGATTTGTGAAATCTAAAGAAGCTATTGTGTTTTATAAAGTAATTTAATATTTAACCATTTAAGAGATGGAAATTTGTTTCGAAGTTATGATTTTCAAGGTAGCATGATTTGGAATTATTATATACAGATTTCTAAATATTTCACTTTGAAAACCCTATGATTTTGGAAAAGAATATATATTGGAAAATAAAATGACATTATATGATTTTGGGTCTAAATGATATCGTATTGATTTGGGGTTTTAAAAATATAAACGATATCGTATTTATATGGGTTTAAAATGGATTTTGTTCTGGTTTTAAAGTATAATTATTTTAAATGACCGTGGTGTTATAATAACGTTTGGTTGTTGAAGAGACCAGGATCAGAAGTTGTCATACTCTCTGCCAACTCCGAAAACCACTTTAACAACCGTGTACGCGGTGGAGATTCCAGAATGAAGTAGGTTGGTGGCGGCGTTTCCTGCAAGGTAAATACGTGGACCCGACTCCCGTGAGTTGGCATAAGGTGGCTAAAACAGGAGCGATTCTCGGGCCAATGAGGTCATTCCTCTGATCGGACACTCCTCTTCGATATTATACTTTGACTTTGGATTGTTTCAATGGCCACTTTTACTTTGATTTTTGGGGGAGTTTGTTCGAGGTGGGCGGTAGCTGCGGCTATGCGTTTCCATCAGCCCGGATAGCAATTGGTATATCTACCCTGGCATTACCTAGTTGTGCCGTGTCACCTACCCTAGCGCGCCTTATACGATTTTGGTTTTGTACCATACCTATGGAGTGCCCTCTGACGACGTCCAGTACGGGGGAGATTACGGTACTGTATAGACTATGGGAATATATAAATGTGTTAAGGTGGAAAATGTAAAGCCTTAACGCTATTTAAAAGTAAGTTTATTTTACAATTAGACACTATTATAATAGCGCAATATACTATATAGTAAATAGTTTAGCGGATCCTTAGGAGATGTAAATCCCGAGCATCTCTTGAGTTACTGCACTCATATTTATTTCTATTAATGTAACTCACATAAGATCTTTTAGTTCTGACTCGAGTGTTTTTGTCTTTCCAAATTCGCTCGAGTCAGCCCGAGCGTTTCAGGATTGAAGATTTTATTTCCGGAGGAAGAAGACGAAGATTTTATTATTTTTACTATAGATAATATGGTTGCACTACACTCATATTGTTCCGCTGCATTATTATATGGTATGTGTACTCTGATATGTATTGTATAAATAAATCAAAGGTTTTTGTAAACAGATTTATGAACTGTATATTTGATTATTATATTTTATCCTTTTGCTGTGAGATTCTGTTTCTTTCTCTGTTTTCATATTTATCCCATAACAATCCGCCCTTACATATGGTTTGAATTGGCACGTGTGTCTGTTTAAATCGTGCAAAAAGGCGGGATGTTACACAACACCTGAACAACAGAATAAGATTTCGATGCCTCAACAGCCGAAGAGGACTTCACTTGCCTGAACAGCTGAATAGGACTTCAACTAATACAAAGAGTATTTGACAGTGTGTTCTTGATAACACAGATTTGTCTCTTGATAGTACAACCTTCTTATAATCTTCTCCTTTTGATATATATATATATATATATGTATGTATGTATGTATGTATGTGAAGAATATGGAAGTAAATGAATGATTTTGTATGAAGTTGAATGCATAAGAATGTTAGAATCAAGGTAGTATAAGAATAGAAAGAGTTAGATCGATTAGATGATTAAAACCGACGATTCTAACATGTTTATATATAGTACAAAAAGATGCAATTGTTCGTGAATAGTTATCATGAAAATATATGGACATATCTATTGATAAAAAGTCGTATCTCTTCAAGGAATGGAAATATCTATTCAAAAATATAGCCGTTGTAGGAATTCAGACATCTAAAAAATTAAAATCAGACTTCTAAAATTGTTAACATGTAAACCAGAAAGCAAATAGATCATTTTTGACCTGATTCAGATGTCTGAAAATTCCAATCAGACGTCTAAATATTGCCTGAAAAATCAATTTTGATTACAGATTCAGACGTCTGAAATGGTCAATTCAGACGTCTGAATTTGACCTGAAAATTCAAATATGCTCTATGCATGTGTGTATGTGCACGTGTCAACATATATATCCAAAGGAGAGATTTTAACATTATTTTAATTCTAAACAATGACTCAATACAACATATATGCAGTAAGAAGTTCAATTGAATTCGATCTTGTAGATATTCCTGCAAAAACAAGTTAGCATAGAAAATCAACGTATATAGTTGTCGTAGTCAAAATATCATAAGTACGAAATGTCGTAGATGAGGTTTCAACACCCAATGCACGAGCATTTGGAGTTAGAGCAAAACAAACTGATACAATGCCCACATGACTTAGGGGCACGATAAATTTGGATCTAGGATGACCTTTAATGTCTAGGCCGGGTGTTGGTTGGAGCTAGAGTAGCAAATCAGAGTACGAATACATGACCGCATAAGCCGAAACCAGAAGCCCATAGATGGAACAGAGGGCAGGTTCATCCCTTACTCTCCACCCTCTGCTTTTTCCACCTTCAATAACCTTAGACCAATTACACGTGTATGAGATCCAGATGGTGTCTAGGCACGCTTTGGGTTGGATGTATGGGATAAACATTAAACTGATTGCCTTAGAGTTTCAATTGGAGAGATGGGACAGGAGTGCAAGGTGCAAGCCCTTGCCGGAGAGCAATTGGATGGACTTGTACGATATCGAACGACATAGAGTCCCGATCAGAGAGACGGGACTAAAGTGCAAAAGGTAAGTCCCTTTAGCGGAGTGTGAGTGAATGGGCTTGCTTAATCGTCCTTAACTTAATAAGAAAATGACCCAGAGAGATCATCCTCCTTAACTTAACGAACAAATGATTTGGAGAGATCGTCCCCTTAACTTAAAACATTAAACAATCACGAGAGATCACACATTAGACAAAAATTAAATGATCCAAAGAGATCGCATTAAACTAAACATTAAAATGATCTAGAGAGATTACACATTAAAATAAATATTAAATGATCCGGAGAGATCACACATTAAACCTAAACGATCAGGAGAAATCAAGCATTAAAACAGATTTGAGTAATAAAAGTATTTGAATGCCTTATAAATAGAATAAATCAGGTAAATCCTAAATGAATACATAATGATTTCGATATATGATGTGATCCTATATATGATGTGATTCTGATATATGATGTGATTTTGATATATAATGTGATTTTGATATATGATGTGACAACTCTAAATGAGAAGCAAAAATTGATAGTGATGTAAATCCCGAATAAACATGGGACAATTAGACACATGTGATTTAGTTAGGGATACGTGAAGTAATAACTTCGATTGAAATCGGAATGATTTTGATGTATAGATTACACTAATCAGAGTCCTAGGATATAATAGGCTTGGAACGATTTGTGATTAGAAAGATAATCCGAAGGAACTGGACGATTCACCAAAGCAAAATCAGCTAGAAATCTCAAGTATCAGAGACTGAAGACAGGAACTTGTTCTGGAGCAAAGCATGTGTTTCATCCAAAATGCGTACTTTGGAGGGCAAGTGTTCAATGGGTTTTTTAGCCCAACAGAATTCAAAGGAAATCAGAACATCTACGACAAGTCAAAACAACTCAAGAATCAACCAGGAGGACCAAAAGAAGGAACGAAGAAAGGCTCAAGAGGAGGAAACCAAAATTTGGCCAACATTATGGATCACTCACTATGGATCACTAACGATCTATAAGGTTCGCTCGTGGATCCTCCAATCCTCTTGCATCATGATCTAATATGTTCCCTAGAGACATTTTCCAAGTTTCATAGCATGTCAAACAATCTAGCTCGGGAAGTAAAGGCTCATCCGATTCAAGCTGTGCGACCAAAAGCAGCTAACTTAAAATGGACTTATAGAATTCATATGAAGCTGAGTTGGCGTGAAATTTTGGGAAAACAGTTAGAAGACATAATAGAAGGCTCACAGAAAAACGAAATCATTTTGGAGTTGATTTGTTAGATCTCTAGCGACTTAACTGGATGGATCGCTAGTGACCCATGTAGATTGGACCCTACCACCTCAAATTTTTATGTAGGTCACACAGACCTTAGAGAAAGTACCTACAAATTTTCATCTGATTTCATTAAGTTTTGAGCGAGTTATGGACGATTCTTCTGGACCAGATGACCCATGATGACTGATGACCAAACTAATTTCAAAGGACTTGATATTTTGACAAAGCATTTAAATATAAGATTGGAAGACAACCAAACAAATATTACTCAAAATATGCTAGTGTATGGATGGATAGCGATCCATCCCCTATGGATAGCTAGCGATCCATCAAGATAAGTCGATTCGCCCTCAAATTTATTGAGCTCCTTCAAAGCACTAAGTAAAGGCTTTTAGTAGAAAAATATGTTAAGTTAATGGATAGCTAGCGTTCCATCCTCCATGGATAGTTAGCAAACCATAGAAATGACTGATGTTGATTTTAGATTTTTGATGATGACTTGGCATAAAAACTGGACTCTTCTGCACTTGGACTTTTGGCCGAATACCCATTGAATTTCCCTACAAATACTCACCTACCTACAATTGGAGATGGATCATTTCCAGAGAGAGTGCCGCCATTGCTCTATTGGAATTCCTTCACTTCTTTAACTTTCTTCTCCCTCACAACAGTCATCAAGTGGGTTACTATGATTCTCCAATCAACCCATATACTTACGAATTATTCTAATTCATTGTAACTTAGATCTGAGGACTAGCTAGTTGATATCCAAAGAGATTCAACTAGTATAATTATAATAAAGATTGATTAAAGTGGACGTAGGCTAGGGTCAGCTGAACCACTATAAAAATTATGTGTCTCTTTTCTTGCTTATGCTTTTTATTTGTTATTTATCTAAGATTTGTGCTGCTGATTATGGAACTGGTGCTTTCACACTTGATCCAGGGTGTTGATCCACTTTTTGGGTTAACAAGGGTGAATGCAATTCAAGAAAATGCAATGTATGTCTTCCTCGAGCCTCCTTGATTTGATTGAGCACAACTTGATGAATAGAATAAAAATATATTCCATTATGGATGCTTGATAATCTATTGATATGAAGTAAAATTATAATTTGATTAAAAGGAAACTACTTTTTGATCAGCAAATTAGCATCATGGAAATAAATATTGATACAAATACTTCAAAAAAAAATCCTCACTTCACACTAAAATAGATGATTAATAAAAACCTTAGTTATAATATTTTTGAAAAAAAGAGGAAAAGGAAAACGATTATACATTAGAATACACATTCAATGATAAACATGAATTTAAAATTAAATAAATGGAAAAATCAAAATATTGATTTAAACAGTTATAGAAAAGGCTTAAGGTTTTTCAGTTTTTTAATTTTATCTTTTATAGTTGGCCTAAAGGTACTGTATTTCTAATTTTAAAATATATGGTTTTACGACATAATTTTAGCTATAACTCTAAACATTTAGTTATTACAAATCATACAATGGAGAGAAAATGTAGTTCATGTTTTTCTAAAGCCTTCGTGATTATAATGAACATAACTTCATGATTAGAATAAAACTAGATATTGATATGAATGCTTGATAAGCTGCTCATGTTTATTTCTAATGAAAAGAATTGATTAGTAATAAGAGCTCAAGTTATGATATGGTTAAAAGTAAACTATTTTTCATAAAGAAAAAGATCCGTAGACTAGCAATATGCAAATGGATATCGTTATGGATACTTCAAAAAAATTTCCATACTTATTTCTAACAAAACAGATGATCAATACAAGAAGGCTGAAGTTATAATATGCTTCAGAAGGAAACAACTTTTAGAAAAGAAAAAACCATCATAAATTATGATATCAATACAAAGAATAATGGTAAAATTGAATTTAAAATTAAATAAATGGAAATTTTAAGTTATTGATTTAAAAAGTTATAAGATTAACTTATAGGTTTTCGAGTTTTTAACTTTATTTTTTACCATACGACTTAAGGTTTTCTATCTTTAATTTTAAAGTATACCGTTTTATAGTAATTTAGCTATAACTTTAGAATTTGGTTATTTCAGCCTTATAATGAGAACATATGTAATTCAAGTTTTTCTTAAGAATTCATGATTAGGATGAATATAACTTCATGAGTCATGACTAGAATAAAAATAGGTATTGCTTTGGACATTTGACGATCTAATCATTTATTTCTACTGAAAATATTAGACCAGTAATGAAAATTGAAGTTATAATTGATTAAAAGGAAACTATTTATTAGATAAGAAAAGGATTAATAATTTATTGCCATATTTATCGAAATGGATACTTCATAAATATTTTCATACTTATTTCTATATAGATAGAAGATTAATATAAAAAATTGAAGTTATAATTTGTTTAAAAGGAAACAGTTTTCTGAAAATTAAATAAATCATAAATTTTGATATGTTCAAAAGGATAATGATAAACTTGAATTTAAAACTAAATAAATGGGGGAATTAAGCTATTGATTTAAAAACCTATAGGAAAAGCATAAAGTTTTTGAAATCTTGAAATTTTATCTTTTACTAACTTAGCGAATTATATATCTAATTTTTAATTATACGGTTTTACAACATAATTTCGGCTGTCAACTCTAGATGTTTAGTTATTTCAACCTTATAATGGAGAGCGAATGTAATTCAAGATTTTCTAAAGCTATCATGATCAAAATGAACATAACATCATAATGACTAGAATAAGATACTGATATGGATGCTTGATAATCTACTCATATTTATTTCTAATGAAAATTGTCGATCATAATAAGAATTAAAGTTATAATATGGTTGCTGACTTTTAAACGGAAAAGATCATAATATTAGCAGCATGCAAATGGATATTGCTATTAATATTTCAAAAAAGTTCCATACTTATTTCTAACTAAAACAGATGGTCAATAGAAAATTGAAGTTATAATATGTTATGAAAAGGAAACATTTTTTGGAGAAGGAAGAAGACCATAAACTATGATAAACATACAACAAATAATGATAAATTTGAATTTAAAATTAAATAAATGGAAAAATAAAAATGGAAACATGGATAAATTTAATGAAGCCTTATATTTGATAAGCCACAGATGTCAATGACATTCTGATTGCATATCACCATGCTTAACTATTTTTTGCTAGGCTAATGTTCTGTATCTATCATGTTTTTCATGATATCGAAAATTCCTTTCATTTTACTCTATTATAAATGAGAAATTTTACTTCTTAATCGCATGTCGTTTGGTTTTAAATGTTGCCACTTTATTAACTAAACACTATTGAAACTATTTGATATCTTGAAAACTAGACCTTGAAATGCTAGGATCACCAAGACCTTGGAGTGAATGTGCACTACCAAAATAATAAAGAAACTTAGTTAGTAGTAATATTTATAACTATTATGTACAAAGTTCTATCTAGCATAAAATGGTTAAAAGTTTCCAAATATCCTTTAATTCCATCATTTTGGCCTAGGAAATATTGTCTGCATTTAAATTGAAAATGAATTATACTGATCAAAATGATCATTTTTGGTTGTCTTCTATTAAATTTTTTTATTAATTTATATCACACAAACCCATATTATTTCACCATGGTCGATAAGAAGTTCATTTCCACATTATAACTTAAGATAGTTCAAATTATTGTTACCATTGAACAAGTGCATTGTAATATGAATCATCATATGAACATTAGTCTACTTGGGTTTTGATAAATGTGCACTAACCGTAAATATTTCATTTGATTTCTCATATTATGTACTCGATGAGCTTTAATAGCTATCTTTTGAGTAGTTGTTGAAAATCTTACACCTCGATTTCAGGTGAGTGGGGAGTTGTAAAAATCATGCAGCCATAACTGTTTCTACGATAACTGAATTAGTGTGTTTTACTCATCTAGATGCTAAATTAATGAGCTGATTGTTGGATGTAGAATGTACAAAAGAAGTAAAAAAACAAATAAGGTTTGCAATTTGCACATAATTTTTCTACAAGTTGTGTTATATGAATGCTCAAATCTCATAACCAACTACTGACTTTATTTGTTTGTGTTTATCTCTGTATCCTGCAAAAATTTGTATAAGAAGATATCTACAAAGGAGTAACTTCCTCCTAATGGGTTTATGCACTTATGTGCTCACCACATTATGAATTTTTTATTTTCCCAGGAAGGCACAAGTAATGATTTTAAAAGCTCAACTTTTTTCTTGTTAGGTATTCAAAAATTCACTTAAAATTACTGCCACTGCTAACCTTTTTGTGAATTCATCACTAAGCTTAAACATTGAAAAAAATTTCCAATCACGTCGAACACTATACCTCATATTTTTTGTTGTACAAATTTGGGGCTAGCCATGATTGTTGCTCCTGTTTAAACCATTCAAAATAAATCCAAATTTGATGATACTTTCTTCTAATTCCTTTCTAGAATAATTGACTAGATAAAACGATAACTGATTCCCTGTTTATAACTCTATTGTGGTCATTTTATTCTTATTGATTGCTTTCTTCATGCAAGAAAACAGCCTAAAAAATGATTGTTAACTAATTCCTGCCTATATTATTCTGGCATGAACCGTCTAATAACCACATCATGTCTGGTGTTATTTTACACGAAAAGGCTGAAATAGTAGGCAGGAAGGAAGGCATAAGCCGCTCATATTGCATGATCTATCTTTTCATGTTATGTTTTAACAAGTATCCCCAAACCAGATAGTGTGGTATCATTGATGTACTTTTCTCACCCATTCTATCTTAGTGGTATTATTTTTTATATCAACTATTTTAACATTTTGTTATCCTTAGTGTGATGACGCACCTTTTTGAACAATTGAACTCGACAATAAACCACACATGTCTTACTCAAACCATTCAAAAGGGCATATTATTAATAGGGTTTAATAAAAAAATAAAAGAAAAGAAGGACAGCAAAACACATAATCTCGTAGCGTGATGACAAAATATAATAATCAAATAAACAGTTCATGAAGCTGTTTACAATATACATTTGATTTCAATTTTTACAACATAATCTAAGTACAATCAACTTACCAAAATAACACAGTGGGATGATAATAGTAAATATGGTTTAACAAACTTCATCTTCATCTTCAAGGAATAACATCTTTAAACACTGAAATACTCAGGCTGACCCGAGCGTAATGAAAAGATAAAACATTCGATTCGGAACTAAAAGTCCTTATGTAAGTTAAATCAACAACAAGTAAATATGAGTGTAATAGCTTTACAGATGTTTACAAGATTTTAATCTCCTATCAAGTGTACAACATGAATGCAATAGCTTAAGAGATGTTATAGGATTTTACATCTCCTAAGGACCCGTTAAACTATCTATACGTAGTAAGATATTATATATATTTAGTTTCTATCAGCAAAGTAAACTATTAAAATAGCGTTAAGGCATTACATTGACTCCCCTTAAAACATTTTTAAGCATTGTCCTATTGTTTGCCTTAGTAGCATCACCGGTAACGTCGGTAGCCATGGAGGCACAATGTTCTGACAATACTAAAACAAAGTCGTAGTGGTTGCGTACAAAGATAAAAGTATAAAAAGGCACATGAGGCAATGCCTAAGGTAGGATTCTACTAATTTACCCTTTCTGGCTGGTCATAACACATCGTCGCAATGACTGCCGACGGAGTTCACCATCCCCAAAATCAAATCATTATTCACCGAGCAAGTCAAAAACTATATAGTAATACGAAGGGATGATGGCCCCTAAAGGTAATTAAACCCTTGGCCAGACATAGGCTCCTATTTTGATCATTTCAAATTGACACAAATGTCAGGGTCATCCATTATTGTTCTCTTTCTTTATTCCAGTAAACGTTACCAATTCAACCTCTATATTCTAGATATCTTTTCCACAGCGTACACATTTGTTAAAGTGTTCTGGTATTGACAGAGAGTATGCCAATATTCAGTCCCGGTTTTTTTAACAACCAAAAGTCATTTTTCACACCGATTAGTTCTTTTAAATTTCAAGAATAAGTCATACTTCATATCAAAATATCAAATTTGCTTTAAAATCATTTCGAATTCAAAATAGGTTATACCAAGCATTCGTATTTAAATCAATGATTTAAGTCTAAATAGTTCCCCTTTTAAAACAGTTTGAATATTGAAAATGGTTTCGAATAATTAAAATAGTTTTAATATTAAAATAATTTTATTAAAATAGTTTATATTAAAACTGTTTCATCTTTCATAATAATTTGACCTCAGGTTCAAATTCTAGATCACAATGAATTCAATTTTTCGACTTCCAATTCAAGTTACCTTCATATTCAAAATGCAGTTTAAATCAACCTCAATTAAAAAGATTTCATACTTTACTTCAAATTCAATTTAAAGGGCTCTATTCAGAAGACCAAAAGTTTCAATTCAATTTTCACATTTTTGAACAATTTAGTTTAAATCCATTTCACATCCAATACTTGGAAATATGAATTTAAACCATTTAATAAAGTAAATTCAAAGTTTAAATTAAAATTTAAACCTTTGAAATAATTCGATTCCGAAAAATTTAGATCGTATCCCAATTTCAAATATAAGATTTCACATTAAATCCTTTAAACAATTTCATTTAAACAGTTTCAAATCTCGAATAAGAAAATAATTCAATTCATATAAATCAAAATTTTATTTTCTTTAAAACAATATCATTTAAACCAATTCAAATTTAATAGTTTTAACCATTTAATTTAACCAAATCCGGTGTCCATATTTAATTTTCTACCCTATGGTAAGTGATTAGTTATTTCAATTGTAACTACATGGATGGATAGTATCATTTCAACCCATATTTAAATGAGCTAGGTATATATCATTTCAAACTATTTCTTAGTCAATAATCCAAATGACAATTTATAGGATATCAAATAATAAATAGTATAATAATAGGGATATATCAAAAATAAATCTCAATAATACATCCAACATATCAATCAATAGACATCCAGTTATAATCAACATCCAAATCAACCAATATATCATAACAGTTACTAATTGCCAATTGGTGGTGTTTAACTAGCAATTAAATTTCAACAATAATTAAATGTCAATTCAATATAAAATTTATACTCAATTTATATGTCAATTTAAACTACTAAACAACAATCAATAGATTAATCACTTCTAATTTTTATTCAACTAACATAATAAAATTAAGCATTGCGCGAGTGAGTTTAATCACACACCTTCATAAGAATTTGAAAATAATAAACTTCAATCAATAGCTCCTCTCTAAGTTTTCTTAGCATCCTTCTTGATTGCTAGCTTTGTTCCTAAATTTTCCTTTTGGTTTGATTTACTTTAATTTGCCTCCATGTTATATATATATAAGTATGTATGTATAGAAGGTTCGAAAGAAGATGTGAAAAAGAAGAACTGAAAAAGAAACGGATTAAAACAAGAAGGACTGAAAATGAAAGAGAAGAAGAAGAGTTAAAGAGGAAAAAGAAAAGATTAGAATGGAGGCTAGGGTTTCATTCGCATCATATATCATTTACAAGGTTAGGGTTAGGTTTAGGGTCATTGAAATTTGAAAAGAGAGGCTGCTGTTAATTAGAAATAAATGAAATGAGGCTTTAGGAAATGAAGTTTGATGAAAATGTAATAAAGTAAATATGAACAACTAGGTATTGAAATAAAGTAAATATGAACATCCTTTGTAAAAGGTAGCAGGTATTAAAAAGAGGTGCAAGAAAGAATTAAAAATATGAAAAATAGTCTATATTTGCGAAATGAAAAAGCTTCAAAAAAGGTAAATGGAAAGGATTAATGGAATAAATGAGGAAATGATGAAAAGAGTGTGGCAATTATTAATTTGAAAGGGAATGAATGGACCAACTCTATACTGTAAACAAACTTTTGGAATTCAAATTTCAAAATCATTTGTTCACTCAATTAATTTTGTTAATCCCAAACATACTAAAATCGACATCCATTAAAGATTTAACTAACACACAATAAATGCAAATAAATTCTATACTCAAATTTGTGTAATTAATTAAGAGAATATACAACATTAAAAATATAACAACATAAATGAGGTAATATAAATAGGTGTATAAATATATAAATGTACATCTTTATCTCCACTTATAGTTTACATTCATAAATAAAAGGTATGAAAATAATCCACATAAGGAGGCAATGAATGTAAGAGTAAATTAGAAGACTGAAGATGGAAAGGTAAATTATGTTGCAATTAAAATCTGATCAAGTCTAAGTGAGAAAGGAAATAGTCAAGTATAAATCTATTTTACCTCCTTTACAATCTCCCATTAACATTTAATTTAATACCGTATGAGTTTCAAATCTAAATAATCTATTTTTTAATGATATAATTGGATATAAAATATAAGTTTATATTTAAGTACAAACATACGTACAGTAAAATAAAAGTAAAATTTGAAACAAATTTGAGTACTTATAATTTGAACGTATATTTCATACTCGTTATATTTTTAACACAAGACGTAAGTTGAACATATCACTAATCACTTACCATTTACTTCTACTTCTTATTAATGGAAAGATTTAATTGCTATTAATTACAATAAATAAATCTTAAAGTATACCCTAATACTAAGAAGGTAATTAATGCAATTGTTTTCCTTTGAAATCCAATTTTTCATGTTAAACCTAAGATTTAAATACTAAATTAATTCAAACATTTGTTACAACCATAATAAAATCCTTGCCCCATATTAACTGAAATATTTAATTACACTAATTTTAATTGATTACAAAATTAAATTCCAAAAATGATTAGCTAAATGAATGAGAAATAAAACAATCGTTATATTTTATAGTAATTTGAATATCTATACATTTGTTGTTTACAAAAAAAGGTTATAAATTTACTTATCAAATAGCTGATTTCTTATTCTATGCTAAAACCAATTTCAATTAAATAACATATGATCTCTCCTTTAATACATCATTTATTTTATTCCTTATTAAATTTTACAATTTTATCCAAATTAAACTTTATAATTATATTCCAATTAGAGATAAATATTCATTTTATTCTTTACAACATTAACATTCGTTATTTCAAATCTTGTTGTTAATATGCATTCCAATATTTTTTTACATCAATGAATCATAAATTTTGAATTTCTGATAATTTTGAATTTCAATGTCTTATTTAATTTAATACTTTTAATTGTCAAAAATATGGGTTGCTACAATCTCCCCCACTCAAAACTTTTCATCCCCGAAAAGGAACAAGAAAGAATTATAAAATTTGACATATTTATTCGAAATATTCAATTTATAAACAATTAAACTTACATATTTAAGTTTAATATAAATTTGAAAATAACTCAACTTCCACAAAAAGTTTTCTAAGTCCTAAATTTATAAAGAAATTCGATAGCATCTCCTTTGCACGGCTAGGTTTGAAAAAATAAAATATCAATAATTACATTTTATATATCTTATTCCAATAATAAAGCATCCTAAACCATGGGATAACAATAAAATACCGCTACAATAACTGTAAACTGAGAACATACATATTTGTCGGGTAAAAAAAAACTCTATTTACAAAACCAAATGCAACAGTTATTGCTTTCATAAATCCGTGTTTCACTTACATAATCGAAAAGAGTTAAGCTATGTAAAAAGATCAATATATTAGTTGTTCCAATCAATGGCACAAGCAACACAACGTATATAATAATCACATGCAAATAAAAGCAATACAAAATTATATGTAATAAAGAATCCATCACACGTCCATAGAAATAAAAAACTAATGGTTTGTCTAAGTTCAGAAACTTTTCACCATATAAGGATGATAAAATAAACTACCAAGTGTGCCTTACGCTCAACAGCCATAGGTAATTACTCAACAAATTATTCATACAACCTCGAATGATTTGAAGTGTCATTTCTCAACTTCCCATAAGCCAAACAACATAGAATTTAAATATTATTTATGTTTTTATGATGTACATATATCATATTGCACACAATTTGAATTCTGATAGCTTGTTTGAATACACAAATTTCACTTTTGAACTAGTATTGATAATCCGATCACTCTAGTGCAGACTATGATATGATTTCTTGACTAGAAATCTCCATTCTACTCACATAGCTATAAAATATGATAGAAACTTCAGAACCATATGAAAATCTCCATCAAGCGTCTGCCGTTAAGAATCGAGTGAAAATCCTAATTCGGACTAGTGTGAATTTCCACAAATCATGTATTTAAATCTGGATCAGAACTGTTATGCGAATAAAATGATCTATGCACAACTTACATATTTTATTCTATTGGTTTCTTTAACGCATCATTTACTTTTCATTTATTTTAATTCTCATTCATTCATACAAGATCATCTTTTACAAATTTACATTCATTTACTTACATAAATTATTTTTCATTCGATATTTAAAATCATCAATGGATAAATTATTAAAGTATTACAAATGTTTCTTTGCAGTTTATTTCACATTTATTTACTTATATAACTTGATTTCAATTTAATATTAATACTAATTAATGAATCATTTCATACTTAAATTTCTCTATTCTTTGATTCACATTTATTTCTTCATATATAGTTTCATTTAATATTAAATCTATTTATGAAACATTTCAACATTTTCTTAAGTTTATAATCATTTACTAAAATAGTATTCGCTTTTTATTATTCAATTTAATTATAAATCACTTCATAAAATATTATCTAAGTGTATAACATTTCCAATAACAACTTAATTCATACATATAGACATAATTTGATTTTGAATCATTTATATTGCTTAAGTTTTTTACTTTTATAATATTCTGCTACATTCCAGAAGCATTTACAGGTAATCTTATTCATTTTACTAACAAGAATGCTCAATAGTTTAATTTAGTTTTAGTTTTCAGTAGCTTTTAATTTAAGAGTTACACAACTTCCTTTTTTATATTTTCAATAAACACTTAGCTTTAAATTTTAGATTTCAATTTCGAAGTTTCCAACTTATTAAACTAGTCGAAGATTCCATTCCATTATAATAATTGGAAATCACTAATTACAAGAAAGTTTAAGAACAAAATACTAGGTTTCATTTCAAATCATCTTGAAATAATATATACATATATTTTTTATACATCAGTTCATACTTAATGATTTTAAATCAAAATTTGTTTATAAAAAAAATGTGTAGCAAAGCTATTATAGTGGTCTTCCCACTTTGAAACTCGAAAATAAACGTCAATGATGTCGCGATCATGACCAAAATTATTTTCCATCGACAAAAGAGGTGAGTATAGAACTTATTTTGTTTAAAATTCTTTTAAAAACATTTCTTCTAAGTAGCTTTTGGAAACATTTTGTAAGCATCTCTATTTGAAAACACTTCTAAATAATACAAAATTTATTTTTCGAAAATCTTTGAAAACCAATTTCAAACACCAAAATTTAAGTTCTAAAATTTTAATTTTAATTTATTGGTAAATCATAATTTATAAACAATATTTACAAAATTATATTTTCTCGTAACATACAACTGTCAATAGTTTTAAGAACCTTGACTAATCAATAATAAATGACAATTATCAAGTATTATCATTTTCTAACAACCAACGCACCAAAAATAACAATAAAAAATTATGAAAAATTATTCTTTTAAATACAAAATATAATACTAGGTAAAAATTATTTCATCTACCAATTTCAAAACAATATTGCGCATGTTTGCCGTATTCAAGTGTTTAGAAATCCCTATCGATGCCATAGGGTCCTATGTATCGATCGTAATTCATAAATACTAAAAATAAAAAATTAACACAATACAAAACATTTTCATAGCACTAACAAAATGCGATCTCTCATATGTATGTACATTCGAACTCATTCTAGGGTAACTAACCCTATCTCTAATGAGATTATCCCAACGGGCTAAGTTATCTCTATACCAAAGCTCTGATACCAAAAGTGATGATCCACCTTTTTGAATGATTGAAGTCAACAATAAATTACACATGTCTAACACAAACCATTCAAAAGGGAAGATTATCAATGGGGTTTAATAAGAAAATAAGTGAAAAGAAGGAAAGAAAAATACAAAATCTCGTAGCAGAATGACAAGATATAATAATCAAATAAACAGTTCATGAGGTTGCTTTTAATATAAATAAGATTTCAGTTTTTACAACATAATCAGAGTACAATCAACAAACATTCCAAAATAATGTAGCAGAATAATAATAGTAAATACAGTTTAGCAAACTCCATCTTCATCTTCAGGGAATAACTGAAATACTCAGGCTGACCCGAACGCAATGAAAAGAAAAAAATACTCGAGTCAGAACCAAAAGTTCTTATGTAAATTAAATTAGTAACAAGTAAGTATGAGTGTAATTCAGAGATGTTTAAGGGATTTTCCATCTCCTATCAAGTGTACAATATGAATGCAATAACTGAAGAGATGTTACAAGATTTTTCATCTCCTAAGGATCCATTAAACTATCTATATGTAGTAAGATACGCTATATATGTAGTGTCTATCAGTGAAGTAATAAAATAGCGTTAAGGCTTTAAATTGATCCCCCTTAACACATTTTTAAGCATTGTCCTACAGTTCACCTTATTAGCATCACCAATAACATCGGTACCCAGGTAGGCGCCGTAATAAGACAATACTAAAACAAAGTCGTAGTGGTCGCGTAGAAAAATAAAAGTATGACAAGGCATGTGAGGTAATGGTCAAGGTAGAATTCTATCAGTTTACCCTTTCTGGCTAGTCGTGACACATCGTTGCAACAACTGCCAACCGAGCCCACCATCCCCAAAATCAAATCAATGTGCACTGATCAAGTCAAAAGCAATATAGCAACACGAAGGGGTGATGGCCCCTAAAGGTAGCTAACCTCTTGGCTAGACGTAGACTCTTATTTTAGTCATTTCAAATCAACACAAGTGTCGGGATCATCCATCATCGTTCTCTTTCTTCATTATAGTAAACGTCGCAATTCAACCTCTACATTCTAAAAAAACATCCACAGTGTACGTAGTTATTAAAGTGGTTTCGGTATTGACAGAGAGTATGCCAATATTTGGATCCGGTCTTTTTAACAACCAAACGTTATTTTTCACACCAGTTGGTTTTATAAATTTCAAGAACAAGTCATACTTCATATCAAAATATCAGATTGCTTCAAAATCATTTCGAATTCAGAATAGGTTATACCTTCATATCAAAGCATTCGTATTTAAATCAATGATTTAAATCTAATTAGTTTCCCTTTTAAAATAGTTTGAATATTGAAAATAGTTTCAAATAATTAAAGTAGTCTAAATATTAAAATAATTTGATTATTAAAATAGTTTATATATTAAAATAGTTTATATTAAAATTGTTTCTTCTTTCTCAATAATTTGACTTCAGGTTCAAATTTCAAATCACAACGAATTCAACTTTCCGACTTCCAATTCAAGTTACCTTCATATTCAAAATTTTGTTCAAATCAGCCTCAGTGCAAAGCAATTTCAAACTTTACTTCAAATTCAATTTAAACGGTTCTATTCAAATGACTGAAAGTTTCAATTCATTTTCTCATTATTAAACAATTAGTTTAAATCCATTTCACATCCAAAACTTGGAAATACCAATTTAAATCATTTTAATTAAAGTAAATTCAAAGTTTAAATTAAAATTTAAACCTTTAAAATAATTCGATTCCAAAAAATTTAGATCATACCCAAATTTCTACATTAAGATTTCAAATTAAATCCTTTAAACAAATTTATTTAAATAATTTTAATTTTAAAATTTCGAATCTCGAATTGTAAAATAATAAATCCATATAAATCTAAATTTTATTTTGTTTAAAACAAACCAATTCAAATTTAGATTGGTAACCATTTAATTTAACCAAATCCGGTGTCTGTATATATTTTTCTACTCTATGGCCAAGTGATTAGTTATTTCAATTTTAACTTGGATATATATCATTTCAACCCATTTCTTATTTCATTTCAAATAATCCAAATGACAATTTATAGGGTGTTAAATAATAAATAGGATAATAACAAGGATATATTAAAATAAATCACAACCATACATCCAACATATCAATCAATCGGCATCCAATTACAATCAACATCCAAGTCAACCAATATTATATAACAATTACTAATTATCAACTGTCAGTGTTTAACTTGCAATTAAATTTCAGTATTAATTTAAATGTTAATTCAATTCAATATAAAATTCAAATTTAATTTAAATGTCAATTTAAACTACCAAACAACCATCAATAAAATTAATCACTTCATAATTTTAATTCCACTAACATAACAAAATTTAGCATTGCGTGAGTGGGTTTTATCACTCAACCTTATATAAACCTATAAATAATAGACTTCTAATCAATAGCTCCTCTCTAGGTTTTCTTCGTCTCCTTCTTGATTTCCAACTTTGTTCCTAAATTTTGCTTTTAGTTTGATTTACTTTAATTTGTCTCCATGTTATATATATATATATATATATAAGTATTTATATTTAGAAGGTTTGGAAAAAGGAAGAAGACGTGAAAAAGAAGAATTGAAAAAAAAGGATTAAAATAAGAAGAACTGAAAATGAGAGAGAAAAAGAAGACTTGAAGTGGAAAAAGGAAAAAAAGATTAGAATGGAGGCTAGGGTTTCATTTGCATCATATATTATTTATAAGGTTAGTGTAGGTTTAGGGCCATTGAAATTTGGAAAGAGACTGCTACTAATTAGAAATAAATGAAATGAGGCTTCAGGAAATGAAGTTTTAAAATGAACAAAAATGTAATAAAGTAAATATGAACAAACTAGGTATTGAAATATGAACAGCCTTTGTAAAAGTAGCATGTGTTAAAAAGAGACGGATGAAAGAATTAAAAATATGAAAAGTATTCCACGTTTTCTAAATGAAAAAAATTTAGACGTTGTAAATGAAAAAGATTAATGGAAAAAATGAGGAAATGATGAAAAGAGTATGGAAATTATTAATTAGAAAGGGAATGAATGGACCAACTCTACTGTAACAAACCAGATTTTCGACCCTTGAAAATTGACATCCATACGTTCACTATATAGAATGCTGAGTCATCGAGTGCCGGAAATACTAGATCATTATTGGTTAAGATGAAAAAGATAGAAGAAGAAATAGAAATAACAACATAGAATCTCACAATTGCAGCAGAACAAAATATATTATATAACAATAGATCTTTATATAAAGAAAACTGTAACTGCAAATATATATACAATCATCAAAGTATAATAATCAATATATCAATATGGACAGTTAGGGGCATTTGACCAGAAGAACAAACTTTACAGTCCAATTAGTTTCTAGGACACGCATTTAAAGAAATTACTTTCAAGGCCAAAGTCAGCAGAATAATTGCTTTCAAGGACAAAGTCAGCAGTTTAATTACTTTTAAGGACATAATTTCATAGGTTTTTAGGCTCTATAAACTAATTATTTTGTGTTTTGTCCTTAAAAGTAATTATTTCAGTTGTGTGTCCTAGAAACTAATTCCACTTGCTAAAGAGGCCCTTGTGGCAAATTTCCACTTATTATAACTTGTCCTCACCAGTGCTAACTATACAGTCTATACACATAGCAAAATACAATCAAGTATGTGATATACGTCTAAAATCATCCAACTCGCCTCCTGAGCTCTAAACCACTCTAACCTGAATCTGTAATACTCGGTCTGACCCGAGCATTATAATAAAATAACACACGAGTCAGTCTAGAAAACCAGCGTGAGAAAACAGATTCAATTTTAATTGTTACATTTTTAAAATCCTTTGAAAACAAAGGTATCTCGTAAGATCACGTCACACATAAACACAACGGGTCCCGGTCTCATCGAATCCAAAACAATAAATTTTTAAAGGTCGTTGTCTAAAATAACCATTCTACAATCAGGGTGTCAATATCCACATATGGAAATTCATTCCATATGTTTACTTTACCACGACCGATCCATTGAAATTTATTCGCTTATAATCATCACATTTTTTGAAATTCAGAATAGCGATCAGCATAAGTCGATTTACTAAAACGTGTCAACGTTTTATTCTATCTACTTTAATTTTTTTGGATAATTAATGGTATAGACAAAAGATAATTGAAATCAGTACCTAAAAGAAATATCAGTCAAAACCTAGATCCTTAACTCAATCAGCAATTTATAATTAAATTAATCTACGAATCCGAACTGGATGGGTTTCAATTAACTGAGCCAAATTATATTCTTAATCCCGATTACTTTTCAATTAAAGAAATCAAATAAAATAATTTATTCTAAATAAATTTAGAATTGCATAGTTCATTAAAATCAATCGATTAATTAACCTACAATTAATCACATAAGAATTTCCTTATTCGTTTACTTTCAATTCTCTAAATCATTAAATTTTCACATTGTAGACAACTTGAAGATATTAGTTCAGATAATATTGCTTGGCGATAGGATCTCGATGCAACAAACTGCATGTCGATTGGATTCAAAATGAAGAAGAAATTGTGTTGTAAATTCAATGGTTATTAAATAAATTGATTTGAATTTATTTTTAAATTCTCGGCCTAAATCCTTTCAAGCCTGACCCATCTACAACTTTACAAACTCAAACATTTTGCCTTCTTCTTCCAGTTCTTCTTCTTCCCTCTTTCTTTCATTTGAAACAAAGAAAACATAAAGTTTAAAATTTATATGTTATTAAATGATAAATTAATTAAATTGCTTTTTAAAACTAACCCAACCCAGCCCAATCCACTACACCTGCCCCACAACCTAAGCTAACCCAAATCCAACATTTTCTTCCTTCTCATATTTCCTGAAACGTGCACACCCACTGTGCACAAAAAACGTACACATTCACATTGGCTTCGGCTAACCAATTCGGCCGTTGATCATCTCCACCATTCGCACTTAACCACTACCCCACGTTCCACCACTTGAAAACGCCGCCAACCCTCCAGTTCAAAATTTCGACTTTCAGACCCAAAATCTGGAACGACTTCGATCAACCCATTCGCCTCACCATCCATGTCCACCATTCCCCACCAAACTTCCCTAGAGGTTCTCCAACATCACCTCCACCTTTTCCACCACATGCGCACGTCTCCCTTCTTCCCTCATCACCACCATTTCCTCAAACCCGAGGCAAACCTAAAACTAAACCTAAATCCTAAATCAAGCTCGCATGGCCATCTCACACGATTAAAAATCATTGAATCATTTTTCCCACGTATGCCATCCTTCAGCGCTCCTCCACGACCAATGCCATGCCATGAAATCAACTTCGTCACCGCAATTCGTCAGAACCCCTAAATCTACTCATCACAAGATTTCTCCTTCCACACCACTTGAACATTCTCAAACCAGTCTTAAAAATCAAGTTATTCAACCATAAACACAGCCGTATAATCCATTGTTTAATTTATGATCTTTGATTCTCATCCAAAATCTACCCACTCATTATTACAGGAAGTTTTCTCTCCCTCTTCTTGACGAAATTAAATGAAATGAATTTTATAATGTTTTATACTTAAAAACAAACAATTTTTGTTTTGGAATCATGTCCTAAAATTAAAAGGCTATGGAGTTATTGATTTTAAAGTGAAGGCTTTACTGATTTTAACCAAAATAACATTTACAGTAAAGAAGATATCTAGTGATCTTGATGTGCAGGTGGAACTATCATGTCTAATACACCTATACATATGCATATACACACAATTGATTCATATACGTTTGTCACAAATCAAAGATTCATCCACAAATCACCGTTGCCCATATATATATATATATATATATATATATATATATATATATATGGTATCCAGTAAACAAAAGTAAGGTTGTTTTACTCACCGTAAAGATGAACTATCAAATACTGCTTTAAGTATTCTTCTTTCAAGCTTTCAACACCTAGCTTATTTTTGTTTAATGGCAAAGATTCATTTTTTTTATAACTATGAATAAATAAACAAACCTGGCCATATATATAGAGAGAATGGAAGAGTTAGTGAACAATAGGGTGGCTATGGTACACACTAGGGTAGCTATGCATGTAAAGGTTCTCCTTTTATTTTATTTTCAATTTTCTTTTCCTCTGGGACGATTGGATTTATGGCTCGATTTGATTTTTATGTGTGTTTTTTGATTTTGTAAGCTTGATGTGATTTATTGTTTGCTCAATTGGATCTTGTTTTTGTGCTTGAATTTTATTTTTGTGTGCTTAACTTTGATGTTGTCATGATGAAGCTTCATATGTGAATATATATATCCTACATGTATATAAACACACATATATATAGACTTGTATATACACTATTTTCACCATATATACACTTACATATTTACGTATACATTTAGATGTATACATATTTACATATACATTATTTTTATAATCATATATATATATATATATTTTTGTCATCATAAGTTTTTGAAATTCGCATCATGAAGTTTATATATGCATATATATATTTTATCAAAAATTTGAAATAGTGAAGTTTTCATACATACATACATACATACATACATACATACATACATACATATATATTATCATATTCAGAAATTAACGTGTTGAAATTCAGTACAGCTTTCAAAATTTATATATTCAAATATTCACAATATTAGAAAGTTTTAGTTATTCGACTTATAAAAAATACTATTTCAATATTTAAAATTGGTTGATTATTCAAATAACAGATGCTGAAAATCTGGGTCGTTACATTCCTTCCCCCTTAAAAGAATTTCGTTCCCGAAACTAGAAAACAAGATAATTCAAGTTATACTATAAAGTAATATATTTTTATCGTAAAGCATAAACATAAGTAATACACTAATAACTATAGCAAATAAGGCATACACGATACAATCCAACAACTAGTTATCATTTAATTGCATTCAATTCATATTACCCACAATATGTATTCATATCCATTCCAAATGGATTTTTAAACCAATTTATCCACTTTCCACATATATTGTATAATTTTATTTACTTTCTTTTGCTATAAATGACAAATACTCTATGATAATTCAGGGATATTCATTTAAGGAAATAGTCGCTTAAGCTTATAACCCCTTTTAGATTGATTCTAAATTAATCTCTCCACTTCTATTAATCTACATTCAGGTTATTCACAAAAATCTTGTTCGCTCCATTTTTATTTTCAGCACCAATCTAATCCATGCCAAATTATTTATGAATCATTTCATAAATTTACCTAGCCAAGTTTGCATCCAAATATATTAACTCAAGTTAATTAATTTATTTCCAATTAATTAAATCATATAACTTAAGTTTATTTCCATTACAATCAAATTCCATTCATTTAAATGAATTGTTATTCAATTTATTTAACGTCGATTGATTTGCATTTCCATTTGTTTGGCATATCTCGATTTCACTATATTATTTGAGAATCATTTAATAAAATCAAAATTAAGGTTTATTATAACACATATATTCATTTTCACTTCAAAACTTAATTTCATAATCAAATTCATTTAAATAATATCCCAAAGCCATACTCAATTTATTTACATTTAAATTGAATTTATTTATAATTAAGTCATCACCATTTCAATCCATTTCTATTTTATTCGATCACATTTCAACATATATTTGATTCACTCATATTTAAGTCTAATTTCATTTATAACTCAAGTTCCACATTCAATTTCAATTTTAATCCACAATCCAATTTACTTAACCAATTTAATTTCCATTTTTTTGTATTCAATTTATTAACTAATTTATCCATATAGTTCACTTCTAATCTATAATTCATTATCTAATTTTTATTTCAAAAACCACTTCAATTGGTTTAACTTGTGTTCAAATTCATTTTATAATTTAAGTTTGAACTTTTATTCCAATATTTAACCATTTTTTATTTTGGTTTCTTTTCTTTTTCAATTCTTAAATGTTTGAAAATTTCCTCTATTAAAATTTCTTTCATAATAAAATGCTTTTATAAAAAACACTTAAATGTTTGAAAATTTTATTTGTTACAAATTCTTTTATAACAAAATACTTTTATATTGAAAATATTTTTGATAACTCGATGTTTCAACAAGTTTATCCTCGTTCTTACAGAATCTAGTAATACGTTGATCAGACGCAGGACTAGAAATCTCTAAGTACTTAGTAGATCCGTTTCAACATCCAGTGATACTTGAAAAACTTAAAAAAAAAGATATGGGAAGTATCACTCGAAAACCAATCGTGGATCACAGTTATACAATGGTTATGCTTATATCCTAAAGGAATCATATATAATTGTGGGTAATCTCTACCCCGTGAATTACGCCATCCAAATCAAAATAAAATCGCCCATGGATCGTAGTCTACTTAGCGGTTACACCCAATGGTTACGTCTCTATCCCAGAGAAAACATAGTAGACTATAAGCAATCACTGCCATCTCGAATTACGCCATGTGGATCACAGTTTACTTAGTGGTTACACCCTATAGTTACGTTGCTATCCCAGTAAGAATATAGTAAACTGTAGGCAATCTCTGTTATCCTTAATTACTCCAAGTTCATTGATCATAGATCACAGCTACACAATGGTTACATCGCTATTCCAATGAAATCATAAGTAGACTAAAGGCATCACCCTCCCTCGAATTACGCTATGCCAATCGAATCATAAGACCATATGTTACACTATGGAATTCGAAGGAACTTATGAGTTTATGTCCGAACGACCTAAATCAATCAATAGAATGAATATCAAAAATCACAAAGGGTACTTCCCATATCTTTTACTTCGAAATATATCATACTGTATATATTAATATTTCCAAATCAAAACTTCAAATACAATACTTATATAGATTCCATTATATATAAGATTTCATTTCTAAATCGAGAACCTACCAAAATCAGTAGTCTCAAATATATCATATCATTCTAACATAAATTCCATTATATATAAGATTATCGCTTTCAGATTGAAAACATTTCAAAATTGACAGTTTTTCAAAATAACTCCACACTTATACAAACCCTTTTCATATAAGAATCGAAAACTTTCAAATCAAATGTTTTTATAGAGTCAAGGTCTTCAAAATCAATCCATTTTCAAACATCAATTCATTTTTGAATCCATATACGATCTCAATATTCCTTTTCCCTTTCAAATCGAATGTCATTGAGAAAAAAAATTCAAAATTGATGGTGTTAGCACCAAAATTGATCACTAACACCCAAAGAAAGATTTGTGTAGAGAGATTAATGAAGATAGAAAATTAAAATAGAGCAATATATGCAGAATTAATTGCAAAACTAGAACATCAGATTTATAGTGGTTCGGCGTAACAGCCTACGTCCATTTTGAGTTTAATCTTTATTGCTTTTTCAAATAATTGAATACAGATACAATCTGTACACCAACAACTTGAACACAAGTTCTAACTGAAAAGAAATGAGTCTTGAAAATGGCAAATTCTCCCCAGTATTGTCCCAAAAAAGGTCACTTTTCATTGCGCCCCTGCCCCTCTATTTATTGGCGAAGATAGGCTGGACTTTCTTCATGGGCCCCGGAACAAGGTATCTCGGCCCATAGTAGGTCACTTCTGCGCATCGAGCCAGGTATGCCGAACGAGGTAGATGGCGCGATAGTCTTCATGTGAGAGTGGGTCGGTCATCATGGATGGTTTCAGAAGTTAGGGTTAGCGGCTCGTTTCATTCGGTGTTGAGAGTGCATTGGTGAGGAAAGTGAGTGGGTCGGCATCTCTTGTCTAGAGAATCATTCGGTCGCATGCTTTGGGATTCGCTCGGCATCGAGCCTTTAAGCAGGCAATGATAGTCAAAATCATTCTAACTTGAACACAACATATGTTAAGTTTACTTACTTCCCACGCCTAATCAGAGGATAATAAATAAGGACAAGAACTTAAGAAAACAAGCATATCGAACTGATAACTCCCCAATTTCAACAACTATAGACCTGAGTTCAACTCAATAAAAACAAATAATGCCTTCAACATATAGCGCCAATGTCCGAGTTCAAAACTAAAACCATCATAGGGCAGGCTCTCGGAGACGGTCAGCGATGACGATCTTCGAAGATGACAGTTCAATGCTTAACTTTATTTTATTAGCTTTATGACTTTTACTTCTTTTACACTTATCTCGAACGATTCCACTAGTCCACCCACCACACGGGGGGGGGGGGGGGGGGAGCACTTTTGTCATTATGTCTAACATTGATTGTCTTTCAGGTATAGTTCAAGCAGGTGTTTATCCAATTTCGACGCTCATTAAAGATGTCTAGAAAGTCAAGCTTTGCCACAGTCCCGGATAAGCCTGAGCCAAGTTCTCAAAAGGTAGTAGTGGGAACTTTGAATCCATCGACAACTCCTGCATAGAATATTCCGAGTCCAACTAATGCGTCTATGACTTGATGCGATAGATGGAGCGATCATCCTAGACAAACCGGTTGATTCTCAAGCTTCGAGAATCAATGAGAACGCACTTCCCCGACGATGCTCGATCCACGTTATTCCCTTTGACGTTTTACTGGTTCCATCGAGACAAGATCGTCCTCACCTACCCCTAACCGGATATACTGCCTGTAAAAAATTCATGTGCTAGGTTGGTAGCATGCTAATTCATCTCCTTCCTCCATGGTGTGTTGCAGTATATTGAGATCGCCCCAGCACAGTTACATCCCAACAGTCGTGCGTTCATATATGGCACGTGTATTCTTTTCATGAGCATTCTATTCATTCTTCCCACTCCTGGTGACATCTGCTATATTTATCATTTCAAGAGACGGTCTGTAACGACCTGGTATTTTCAACCATTCGCATCCGTACATGTCGGACTTGAATTGCTCAAAATATCATATTGTTAATTTATATTTGGCAAAACTCAGCATATGCAGCAAAATAAATCAATAATAGAATCACAGATACAGAGTAGTACAATAATACGCAGTGGAATAAATAAAGAATAGTAGTTCATGAAGCTACTATATATATCAGAGTTAGAAATAAAATACATCAGAATATCTCAAATACAGTGAAGTCTTCAGTACGAACCGATGACTTCTCTGAACCAATCAACTAGAAAAGCTGAAAGCTGAATCGATAGTTGGATCTCCAAATGAAGCTCTAAACTCCAAAGGTGAGTCTCTAATGCTGTATCACTCAGTCTGACCCGAGCGTAAAGTAAAACACAAAACACTCGAGTCAGGATTAACATTCTTATATCAATAAATCTAACTCAAGTGAAATAACAACTGAAATACATGTAACTCATATTTGGGATAACCATCCTCTAAGGATCCGTGGAGCTATCTACAATGTAGAAATATACATTATAACACCGTAGTCATTTCAAATTAATTTATACTTCAAAACCAAAATATCATTTCATTTCAAATATGGTTATTTCCAATTTTATCACTTTCAAAGTTACGATTCAAATCTACTCAATTTCCAGATTCAAATTTAGTCCAATCTCAATTTATCAATTTAAATTCAACTCAATTTCTAAATAACCATTTCAAATTTTATCGATCTCAAATTTGGACTTGAAATCATAAATTACCCATTTACACTTCAATATTATTTAAAAACTTTAAATATTCATCATTTCAAACTAAATTTAACGATTTCAGATAGGTTTAGTTTATCTTCATTATTATTTAGTCTTGAGATATTTCCTCATTCGATTCAATATCGTTTAAGTAACCTTAAGTTACATTTTACTAAATATTTTCTTTAATTTATTTAAACGTGAAATATTCATTAAATCACTTAAATCAAAAATCCAGTTATAAAATCATACCTTCAAATTTCACATTCAATAATTTCAAATTGATTTAATTAAATAAAATCCTTGATTAAATACCATTCCAAATAAACCAAAATTTATCTTCCTAATCTTACTTATTCAATTTATTACAAGAAAATCTATATGAAATATAGATTTACATAAATACTTAACCATATTATATCAATCTAATTTAAATTAAATATTACTGCTAAATCTATGTATAAAATTACCATTTATGTATAATATCTTAAGAATAAATACTTATTAAACCATATATTTCTTTCCGAAACCATAGAAATTATTTTCAAAATACTTATATATGGACCAACGGTGTCTGCATATATTTTCTATTCTACGGTCAAGTGATACGGATATTTATCATTTCAATCCGTACACTAAATATATACGGGTGGATATCATTTCAACCCGTAATCCCAAATTTAATTCAATGAAAATCGCTTGGGTATATCATTTCAACCCATAACTATTTTCTCCTATTTTAAAGTCCGTTCGGGTATGTATCATTTCAACCCATAGTGAATTCTATACTAACAGGGAACTTGCAGAGCGATAACATATATGAAAAATAATAATAACAGGCATATATCATCAATAACAATATAATATAAACAACAGGATATGGTGTCATATCCCACAGGTGAACGATTACAGATAATAGCATAGATGACTATTTAAATAACTACAGCTGCATATTTCCATTGTTGTTTCAATTGAAATTAAATTTCTTAAATATAAGAACGTTAATCGTGAGTGATTACTCACCTTTCGAGGCTAGAGAAATTTGACAAGGAAAGAAGCTACGAATTCCAAAGGAACGTTAGATGGATATGATTCGATGAAGAAAACAGGCACGACGGACAACTGATAATGAGGAATCGATGGAACGATTAGGATCAGTTTGACGTAAATTGAAAATAGACATATTATTAATACATATTCAGTATTCTAATTTAAGACAAAAATCAAAATAATATAAAATTTTCTAAATCATCATTCTTAACTCAAGCATTAAAAATCAAAGATTTTTTTATTATACTTAAACTATTTCCCACAACAATTTCTTAAACACATATTATATATACACACACACATTTCAAAATCCATTGGTTTAGAATAAAACGCAATTTATCTAAAACACCTACATCTATCTAAAGTCTGTACTCATTTTATATACAAGCTTTTAAGCGTACTTAAAAATATACTTAAATCCATCATAACCCCATATACTTTATACATATCTTAGAATATGAACAACTTAACAAGTATAACATATGCAGACCCAAAAAATCCACGCTGACGCCTAAAAAAATAAGATGTTTTTAAGCAAACCAAATATATACAATACTTAAAATAGCCGATCAAAACAAAATAACTATATATTTTAACTTTAAAAATGAGTTACAACACTAACAAAATTTTATTATTTTATATAAAATAGTATAACATATATCACATAACTTAATATCATTTACTTAAACAGACCATATAAATAAACTATTATAAGCATGTGCACAATCCATCAGCCTCCATATAAACATATGCATTATATAAGTTTTTTCAACATAATATACAACGTACATAAATTTGTATATATAAAGCAATAGGTATCGGTACGGCTTAAACAATGATGCAACTCATTTTTTTTCAAAACAAAAATAAACAAATGCTAACATGTTTTAAAAATTCATATACACTAACCTATATATACTGGGTACATCTGCATCTATTTTCTATTTAAATCAATGTTTATAAAACTCCTCACTAACTCAAACAAAACAAAAGTTTAAAGCAAAATTTTACACAAATTTCTTTACATGACAAAACACTACTGCTCCCAAATATATACATATATTTATTAAAGAATCAAAACATTAATGTATAATAAAAATCAAAACTGTTATATATATCAACTTAATTACATTACTAATATAAAACTATAACCTATTTTAATATAACATACTATAACATAATTAATATATGCATGACTGGTAAAATTTGTATAACAGACATATTTAAAATTTATATAAGTTTATATATATTATATTAAAACGTATATATAAAATCAGAAAGAAAAGTATTCATGTAAACGAAAATAGAATATATACTACCTTTATATATATAACAGATAGAACTCACACGCAAAGCAAAATATAAGTTTGTACATATATTAACCCAAAATAGAAAGCTCTGAGTTATATCTATATATACTAACGGATTTTGATCCAAAACTAACATATACATACAGTAAATTATATATATGTACTTTAAAATCGTAAATAACAGTGATAAAATATACTACGATATAATATACTATACTATTATATGTAACACACGCATCATACGAAAAAAAGAAGAAGAAGCAACTTATAACACCATATAAAAAAAATTAACCCAAAATAAGTTTTAAAACAACTTACTTACTTATATAAGTATATAAATGAGGGGGAAGGAAGCATAAGGCTTGTTCTGGAATTGGTGAAGGCAATGAGATCGAGGCGGCAAAAGATGAAGCAGCGATGCTTTTATTTTTATTAATTTTTTTTCCCTTGCCGAGTGAAAATATGAAGGTGGATTTGGCAAATTTATTGAAAGCAGAGAACAGGGAGAGGGGGAAGAAAAGAAATATATAAAATGGGTAGAGTGGAAAAACTGAACTGTCAAAAGGTTAAAAATGTTTCAGCGGTTAAAACAAGTAATGTAGGAAAAACGAATAGGCACAAATTGGGAAACGTATCACATAAATAATAAATATAAAGTAGCGGGTGAGGATTTTAGGCAATAAATATTCACGTTGATTTATATACGCAAATAAAATATGAGCTGCAGTCAAATCAAATAATGAAAAAAAGGAAAAACGTACGTACGTTATACGTTTCTTCAAGTGATAGAACAAAAGATAAAGGGAGTAATAAAGCAAGATGACCGTTTGAATTTGTAATGTTGGCAATAAAATAAATGAGAAGTAACATAAATACTTGATTGACGCAGATAATTAAGCAATTGATATGCGTGTGCAACACGTTTCAAAATTTAAAACCGAAGGGAAATTAACTGTCACAATTAAAGGTACTGATATAAATGTAAAGTAATGAATAATTTGCTGCAATGAAATAGCAACGGTTAGAAGCATTGATTCAAGAAAGATTATTAAAGAAATAAATTTGATTGGACAGGAAGGTTTGAAATTTTTTTTAAACGGAAGGAGATTGGAGAGTCAAAATAATTGCTTCAGGTAAGAGAAAAGAGAAATCATAGAAACGCACGTGAAAATTAAGCAGGTGGAATAATACAGAAAGAAGGCAACGTATATTTCTTTCCGAAAGCAACAGAGAACCTTAAATATAAAAACAAAATAATGGCAACGGTTCAATCCCCTTGATCTCAGCTGAAAAGCTATTTAATGCACTTTATAATTTGCTTGTAAAGAAGAGGAGCAGACAAAGAAAAGACACAGGTAAAGTAAGGAATATATATATAAATTTTGTACTGAATATGATACGTTTGTTGAAGCCAATAGCACCAAAATCAAGGAATGAAAAAGGCAACATGGAAAGGACGGAACAAATAGAAATGAAACGTATCAAATTAAATATGAGCAGTTTTACAAGCAACGGTCACCCATTGATTTAGCTGACAAATATTAAATTTTTATTTTAAAATATTATTGTTTAAAATTTCTCAAAAATCAAATTAAATACGTTATAAAATTTATCAAAATCTACGGGTCGTTACACTCTCTCCCACTCAAAACTTTTCGTCCCAGAAAAGGAACAAAGTAGGAGAATCAACCAGAAGCTATTGAAAACATTAAATCCATAATTCATAAATTTATTAATTTATCTCAAGATGTTTTCCAAATATTATCACTAATCATTTACTTTTATTTAATTAATAATTTATAACACTAGAATTTTCTATTAACCATGTAGTATATGAATGAATCATATTTTAAAAGGATATATTCAAAAAGGAAAGAAGGTAGATTCGAAAAATAGAATATAGGCGAATAAATAAGCTGAGCAGATAAGGTAGATTCAAAAGAATAGAATCGAGGATGAATCATTAATCTCAAACCATAAGATTTTCAATTTCAACTATTAACATAAAATTTCTTCGTTGAAAAATACTTTTATAATAAAATACCTTTATATCGAAATAAATCTTTCTTCCAAAAATACTTTTATAACTCGATGTTTCAACAAGTTTATCCTTGTTCTTGAAAACTCTAGCCATGCGTTGATCAGGCGCAATGCTAGAATTCTTCAAGTGCTTAGTAGACCTGTTTCAACACCCAGTGAAAATACTTGAAAAACCTTCAAAACCGATACGGAAAGTACAATCCAAAAAAAATCACCTAGATCGCAGGATACATAACAATGGTTACGCCTGGATCCCCCAGGAAACATCCATATCCTTTAAGCATTCACTGCTTTGCGAATTATGCCATGATAACAAAAAACTCGTGGACCGCAGGATACATAACAATGGTTACGCCTGTATCCCCCAGGAAACATCCATACCCTTTAAGCAATCTCTGCCTTGTGGATTAGGCCACGACAATAAAACCGGTAGACCGCAGGATACATAACAATGGTTACGCCGGATCCCTAGGAAACATCCATATCCCTTAAGTAATCTCTGCCTTGCGGATTACGCTACCCAAAAAAGAGACCACGGGTTACGCCACGGTAGGACACTCCAGTATCACATCCGAAAAACCAAAATCAGAGAGAATAATATCGATAGAATGAATCCACAATGTGGCCATAAAGCGGATATCAAGCAGAAGGCACTTTCCATATCATTACTTCGAAAATATATATCATATGTACCTTTTCAAATCACTTTCAAATATCATACTTATACAAAGTCTATTATAAATAAGATTTCATCTTCAAATCGAATACTTTCCAAAATCCATAGTATGTCAAATTACACTTGTATAGATTACGATTATAAGAGATTTCACTTTTCAAATAGAGTACCTTTCCAAATCAATAGTTTTCAAATCACTTCATACTTATACAAATCAATTTTATATAAGTTCGACAATTCCCAAATCAAGTATTTAGTAAAATAAGGTTCTCAATTTCAATTCGTTTCAAAATCAGTTCAGTTTCAAAATCATATACGATTTAACCAATTTATTTCTTCCAAATTAAATATCTCAATTTCAAAGTTCCTAAAATAATAGGTTTATAAAATAATCCCAGTTTTCAAATTAACATAATCCAAGTCAAATAAATTTATTTCCAAAATCACCATATAAGTACTGGTTTTAATTCCAATCTAATTTCAAAACCAAATATTTTTCTCAAAATCAATTATACTCAAAATGGTCTCCAAATTTATAACTATCCCTTTAAAACCTTTAAACTATTTATTTCTATTTGAAAATCCAATTTACTTTTTTGAAAACTATTATTCTACATATACATATGGTTTTATAAAAGATGTTACTAAGTTAAAACATTTAAAACTAAATTTTAGTCAAACATTTCAAAACTAAATTTCATGTTAGTTTAATTCAAAATAGACTTGTCTATTTACTTAACCAAATAGTTTCAAACCTATATACTTTATCAATTAATTTGTACTATTCGAAATTTACTTATCTTTGAAAATTAAACCTTAATTTGGAAGTTTTCGAACATCCAAAATAGTCGGAGAAATCAAAATTTCAATTCAAAAGTTGGAAATCAGCAACAAATCAGTAAATCAATTTCAATAGATAGGGTTATACTAAATCAAACCCGAAACTCGAGGACTGAACACCGGTTCATTCAAATCGTTTCAAATATATATACATATATCTTTTGAATATCAAATCATACTTCGGAATTTTAAATCAAAATTGGTTTCATAAAATCACTCGCATAGCAAAGCTACTAAAGTGGCCGCTCCCCCACTCTGAAACTTGAAAATCAATGTCGATGATGCATGCACTCATCACCGAAATTATTCTCCAGCGATGTAACGACCCAGAATTTTTATTAATTAAAATTTGAATATTTAATTAATTTTAAATATTAATAAGTGGAATTTATAAGCCGAATAAATTTTATTTCGAATAATTGGATTTAATTGAATAATTAAATCGATAATTTGATATGATAAATTACAGAAATAATTGAAAATCGAGTTAAATATGATTGAAAATGATTTGTAAAATTTTATTTTATCGTATTGGAGTTAGAATGATGTTATAGAACTTTTAAAATTAAATTTAAAGTTAATTTGTGAAAATTGAATATTTTAATATTTAATCGACTAGTGAAATTAGCCAATTTTCGAACAGTCTTAGAATTGGACGAAACCAGTTTCATTGGATCCGTAATAGTTAGTTATTACCGGATTTCAATTTTCGTAGCAATCGGAGTTATCGTTTGACCGTGGCAGCTCGAAACGCATCGAAATTGTTTTAATATTAATTTGGCGAGTTAAAATAGTCATTTTTTCAAACAGTCTCGGATTTCGACGAAACTAGTTTCATCGGATCCGTACTGTGATATTATTGTATGGTTTTAAATTTCGTGTCAATCGGATTTACCGTTTGTCCGGTGCAAGCTAAAACGCCTAGAAAATCGTTTAATCGGTTTAATTTAAATTGAACGTTTATTGCCATATCTCGCACAGATGACCGAATTAGCTTTCGAAACCTATTCCATTGTGTCCGGAACGCGGGGTAAACCGTAGAAACGCTGGTTACGGCGCGTGAATCGGAGTTTGGAAAATCCGGGATGAATAGTGTCGTTCGATTCCCTATAAATAGCCCTCTCTCTCACAAATAAAAAATAAAATAAAAATTAAACCCTAATTCTATTCAGAGCCGCCACCCCCCTTTCACCAATGGATGAAATCGCTCGATTCTTCCTCCGTCATTTTCTTCCAATCTATCAACTTTCGTGAAAAACATTCAACTACAAAAATGTCAAGCTCAACATGATCTATCATATCCGGTCAAGATCGCGAATAGCTTCACGAATCAGCGACAAAGTGGGCTTAAAGGGTGATTGTTGCACACGGAATTCGAGAAGTATGGTAGGGCCGAGCTCCACAAGGTGGTGGCTGTGTGTCGAGCAAGCTATGGGCTTTGGAATGGCGGCATTTGATCGAGGTAGAAGCAAGCGTGGAGGTCGAGGAATCTAACACTAGTTTGGCCTATAGTTGGGTTCCTACGTGTTTTGTTTACTGGGAGTAACATGAATGAGGGGGGGGGGGGGGAGAAGAAAGGTGCGTTCTACGGCCTGATGTTGCTGGGTGATTGATCTATGGCCAGGATTGACTTAGGTTTATAAATAATTTAATTATGTTGTAAATTTAGTTATAAAAATTCGTATAAACTTGTAAAATGCATATCTTTTTCATACGAGGTCGAAAATGCGCGAAACCAGTTGTGTTGGAATCGTATGGACGAGCACTATGCTATGGAATTGGATTGGAGTCGTTTGGAGTTAGTGAGAATTTTGGGTAAAATTAAACGTCCGTTTAATTTTATTCGAAATAAATCGCTAAAACGAAATTGAAATCAAGGTGAGAACTTGTCACTCAATCGAATTAGTTTCGATTTTTATTTTAAATAGTTAGATTTAAAATTGTTGAATGCATGTTTGAATGATGATTGATATCTATTGATTGTTAAAATAGACATTATGCGCCGTTAGTAAGCGGATGTTATTTATTAAAAACATATACCGCGAATATTTCACAAACAGTGAAATTGGTATTATATATAATAGCAATATATATATATATATATATTGGCATGTGTATATATTGCAGTTATTGATTTCCCGCATTGTATAGCGGATGAGACCCTATTGCGCCGTCTATTAAGCGGATAATATTTTAAATCCCATATACCGCGATAATTTCGTACTGGAACGGAATTGGTACTGTGCTAACATCTTTGGATGCAGGAAAACAGGTTGGAGGGATCCAACTGGATTCCTCAACAGTATTTATTTGATTTCAGATATTTTGATATTTGAAGGATTATCATATTGATATATGATATCGTTGTAGTCGTGATTGACTATTTGGTGTGTAGCATCATTGGACCAAGTTTTGGAATTTAAAAATGATTTTTAAAAGTGATTTTTGAAAGTATACGTTATAAAATATTTTTGGAATTGATCCATTTTAAATAAATAATGTTATGATTTTTAATGTTATAAAAAATTATGGTTTTTGAGAAATATAGTTAAAAGTTGATTTTTGAAAATATGAGGCTAATGATTTTATAAAATAGTTTAATCGGGATTTCTGAATTTATTGTGAAAAGTTTAAAAATAGGATTTATAAAATTTAATTATTTTATAAATCAAAATGATGAAATTATAGAGGACTTTAAAGATGTTTTAAAAGAATAATAGTATAGATTGATTTATATAAGATTTATAAATTGATAATTTGTAAATTAAATATTTGAATTATAAAACGAGTTTTTATAAGTGTTAGAATGAATTGTGAATGAATTTCATAAACGAGTGAAATTTATAGAATTATAATCGGTGAAGTTAGAAATGGAATTTTATAAACAGCAGGTTTATAGAATTTGTAAAGTTATTTGAAGAATAAGTTTTGGATAAATAATTGAATCTTATAAGTTATAAGATTTATAATTATGAAGTTCAAAGGAACGATTTTCGCAAACAAATAAATTATAAGTATTTAACTTATAATATGAACCTTTGGTATATAATTGAGTCATGAATTGAATATAGGGTAATAAAGGAATTTATAAACATTGTTTTATAAATTCGCAACGACTTATTTTGATAAGTTAATTTTTATAACTTATTTATGGAGTTATATTCACGTTTTAGACAGTGAATAATCCTTTAAAATAAAATGAATAGAAATGATGAAATTGTTAACGTAGTATATTCACGTTTTTGAATAGTGAATAATATGTTAAAGAAATTGTTTTGAATATGATGTTTTAAATAGAATTAAAACGATCTAACGATGTTTTCAAAACGTGTTGAGATTCGAAATCATAGATTTCGACATTCATTGTTGAAATAGACGTTTTCGAGAAATAAAAGGAAATGGTGGACTATAACACTGTTGTTATAGTAAATGATTTCCGAAAGGAAATGTTTTGTATAGTATTGGGATTTATATATCTATTTTAATTTCGAATCCCTATACTAGTGATTTTGGGTTGTCGTAACGATGTTTTACGCAACATTCGTTTTTGGCCCAAATAAATATGTTTAAGAGAATGATTTCCTTAAAGAATGAAATATATACTTAATCTCGATTTAAGTATATTGAATATTTTCCAAAGGTTGAAAATAAATAAAATTTGTGAATTACTTATTAAATAAGTATTGAAATGTTTTCCAATATAAAGTGTATGTTGAGAACTTATCTTTTTGAAGATAAATTGAAATTGAATATTGAAATCGTATATTCATAGATATTGTGAAATATAAATTCACTATGGAATTTATAAAAGAAAGAGGAATCTGTTTAAAAATAAATATTGATTTATTTTTGAAGTGTGAAAATTATTTATCTTGTAAAGATATTTTTGGGAAATAAATAATTTGGAAAATTATTTGGAATCTGGTGATTGTGAAGACCCGCAAATCCGTACCCCTTGAATATACACTAATCTCCATAGATTAACTCAAGATGAACAGAAATACGAATTATCAATGTTTAAGAAAAAGAAAAAGGATAGAAGAAGAGAGAAGATAGTATAAAATGGAGATAAAAGAAAATAGAAAATAGAAAATATAGAACGGAACAGAAAACAACAGAACAATAACAGAATCTCACAATTCGCAGCGGAACAACATATAATAGATAAATGAATAATCTTTAAACAAAGAACTATATCAGTTATTACATTACATTTCATTACATCATATCATCAGAGTGTACAACATCAAACAACAACAATACAGCGGAAAAAGAAGTACTATACTAGTAATACGCTATGCCATCCAGCTTGCCACCAGCAACTCCTGAATTCCAGAATATCCTGATAAACCTTAACTCTTGACTGCCCGTGTGAAAATTGGTGGGCACCCAGAGTTTAGGAAGGAAAACAATAAACTCCGAGTCAGTCATGTGACTGGTGTGGGAACTCAAAACAGTTTATTTATCTTTGAAATCAAAATAGAGGAATATTTTTAAAGTCAATTCGCAATGCTTTTAAAAATGAGACTACCATAAGGCCTCCCGCACACACACACAATGCAAACGCAGAATCGGAGGAGATTTCTCCTTATGATAGTCAAAGATGCTTGATACGCATTTAAAAGAACATTTGATATTATTACCAGTGCATAGTGTAGAAAAAATTTATTTCGAAAGTAGAATATAAATCTTAGCCAGCATAGACATTTCGAACTATGCCTACTATAGCTAACTATGTTCAATAGCAGGTTACCGCCACATTCCATAGCAGGTTATACAACTAAAACCGTACAAGTCTCATATTGTTTCTTTGGATTTCCAACGAATGATCAGGCCAAGGAACTTCCCATTGCCACATGAGAATGCCTCTGGATGGACATCTCCGAGAACCAAACCGGATCTCTGCCAACACAAGGCCGGGTTACCCCTAACTGAGTAACAACTGACTGAATATGTCATCCCCCGGTCCTTTGGGACCTTTCACCGAGCGCTCGTAATCAATTCACACAATCATAAAGTGTTTTCAACATGAGTAAGTATCTGGGCTCCATACCATGATACCACCCTTTTCCAGAAGGAAATGCACATACCCTAAAGGGCGCTACCCCTCATAACCTTGCCGCATCTTTCCTGTTTTGACCATTCCCGAGGTGTGAGGCTCGACGAAGTCACGTCCACAAAAACATACTTTATACAAAAGCCATGCTTTGGGTCAACAAATGATCATAGAATGATCACCAAGATAGACGATCAAACAAATGATCCTATCACAAATAATCAACACAATGATCATTTCACAGCAACACTCAGCATGTCACATTACCAAATTGGGAATATATCGCCGATAACATTCAACTACATAACCTCTGAGCTCGTACGTCTCAGAGAAGGGTGTTAAGCTAAAAGAATAAATTCTCCGCCACCAACAGAAATATATTTGAAAGAAATCTGCTTTATATCTCAATTTGTAATGTCAGACATACAATCCATACAAGTCTGTTCCGGGCTCGAACAGAACCGAAGGCACTTACAAAGAAGTCCTTGCAATCCGGATATCCACAATCCTGATCGGATTTCCCATCACTTAGGGAGTCTCTATACCGTTGCAACTCAGTGCAGAGACAATCGACAGGTCATCCTATCGCTCTCGCAAATACCGGGTCTTCAACACCGATCTTCAATGCTATCCATTACGTCGTATCACTATTCGGAATGGGTAATCCGAATAACGAGCGCAATAATTTAAAAATAAGTGTAGCATTCAAATTCAGCAAATCACAACAAATACCTTTCAAAGGTAAATATTGATAGTCGGTTATTGAACTATCAATGGATATGCACACATCACCAGATTCCAAATAATTTTCCAAATTATTTATTTCCCAAAAATATCTTTACTAGATATATAATTTTCACACTTCAAAAATAAATCAATATTTATTTTTAAACAAATTCTCCTTTTTATTTATAAATTCCATAGTGAATTTACATTCCAAAATATCCATGCATATACGATTTCAATTATTCATTTCAATTTATCTTCAAAAAGATAAATTCTCAAAATATTCACTTTATATTGGAAAACATTTCCATACTTATTTATTCATAAGTAATTCACAAATTTTATTTATTTTCAACCTTTGGAAAATATTCAATATACTTAAATCGAAATTAAGTATATATTTCATTCTTTAAGGAAATCATTCTCTTAAACATATTTATTTGGGCCAAAACGAATGTTGCGTAAAACATCGTTACGACAACCCAAAATCACTAGTATAGGGATTCGAAATTAAAATAGATATATAAATCCCAATACTATACAAAACATTTCCTTTCGGAAATCATTTGCTATAACAACAGTGTTATAGTCCACCATTTCCTTCTATTTCTCGAAAACGTCTATTTCAACAATGAATGTTGAAATCTATGGTTTCGAATGTCAACATATTTTAAAACATCGTTAGATCGTTTTAATTCAATTCAAAATATCACATTCAAAACAATTTCTTTAACATACTATTCACTATTCAAAAACGTGAATATACTACGTTAACAATTTCATCGTTTCTATTCATTTTATTTCAAAGGATTATTCACAGTTAAAAATGTGAATATAACTCCATTAATAGGTTTCAACAATTTACTTATCAAAATAAGTCGTTTGCGGATTTATAAAACAACGTTTATAAATTCCATTTCTATTTATTTCATAACAACTTCCTTTTTATACATCTCCTTTATTAACCTATTCGACTTATAACTCAATTATAAACCAAAGGTTCATATTATAAGTTAAATGCTTATAAAACGATTATTTTACAAAATCGTTCTTTTAAACTTCCCAAATTATAAATCTTATAACTTATAAGATTCATTTATTTATCCAAATCTATTCCTTTAATAACTTTACAAATTTTATAAACCTACTGCTTATAAAATTCCATTTATAACTTCACCGTTTATAATTCTATAAATTTCTTTCATTTATGAATTTCATTCACAATTCATTCTAACACTTATAAAAACTCGTTTTATAACTCAAATATTTTTAATTTATAAATATCAATTTATAAATTCTTTTATATAAATCAATTTATATTATTCTTTTAAAACATCTTTAATCCCCTTTATAATTTCATCATTTTGATTTATAAAATAATCAAATTTTATAAATCCTATTTTTTAACTTTTTACAATAAATCCAAAAATCCCGATTTAAACTCTTTTTATAAAATTATTAACCCATATTTTCAAAAATCAACTTTTAACTATATTTCTCAAAAATCATAATTTTTATAACATTAAAATTATAACGTTTATTTATTTAAAATGAATCAATTTCCAAACATATAGTATATTTTCAAAAATCACTTTAAAAATCATTTTAAAGTTCCAAATTTGGTCCAATGATGCTACATACCAAATAGTCAATCACGACAACAACGATATCATATATCGATATGATAATCAATCAAATATCAAAATATCTGAAATCAAATAAATACTGTTGAGTAATCCAGTTGGATCCCTCCAACCTGTTTTCCTCCATCCACAAACATTAGCACAATACCAATTCCGCTCCAGTACGGAATTATCGCGGTATATGGGATTTAAAATATTATCCGCTTAATAGACGACGCAATAGGGTCTCATCCGCTATACAAATGCGGGAAATCAATAACTCCAATATATACATATGCCAATATATATATTGCTATTATATATAATACCAATTTCACTGTTTATGAAATATTCGCGGTATATGTTTTTAATAAATAACATCCGCTTACTAACGGCGCATAATGTCTATTTTAACAATCAATAGATAACAATCATCATTCAAACATGCATTCAAATATTTTAAATATAACTATTTAAAATAAAATCGAAACTGATTCGATTGAGTGAGAAGTTCTCACCTTGATTTTAATTCCGTTTTAGCGATTTATTTCGAATAAAATTAAACGGACGTTTAATTTTACCCAAAATTCTCACTAACTCCAAACGACTCCAATCCAATTCCATAGCGTAGTGCTCGTCCATACGATTCCAACGCAACTGGTTTCGCGCGTTTTCGACCTCGTATGAAAAATTTATGATTTTTCAAAGATTGCACGATTTTTATATAATAATTTACAACCTAATTTAACTATTTTCACCTAGCCTTCAATCTAAGCCGTTAGATCACGATCCAAGGCCGAACGTTCACCATCTCCCCCAACTCCATCTTCACGCGTATGAACACTGTAACAGCCGAACCCATATATACAAATTAGGGTTAAGAATTTCGACCACCACACTCGACGATAATTCGATCAGGGATTTCCATTGCGAAGCTCGTGCTCGCCTCCACCATCGCCTGCGACATGGACGAGCTCGGCCACCTCTCCAGCTCAGAAAACGAGGAAGAACGTACGCTACTTGAAGCCAATTCGTCGACGATCTGCTCACCTAAATTTGATCATAGCCATTGAGATTAAAGATCTCGACGTGCTCTTCATTTTTGCAGTTGAGAATTTCTTGAAATAATGCTTAGATTTGAAGATAATGGAGGAGAATCAAAATGAAATTCTGGCCTTTGAAGTTGAAGATGGCGGCCGGCCATTAAAATTTAGGGTTAGGGTTTTTGTGATAGTGAGGCTTCTATTTATAGAAAATTATCGAAAAACACTATTCATTCCGGGTTTTCTAAACTCCGATTTACGCGCCGAAACTGACGTTCCTAAGGTTTACCCCGCGTTCCGGACACAATGGAACAGGTTTCAAAAGCTAATTCAGACATCTGTGCGAGTTATGGCAATAAACGTTCAATTTAAATTAAACCGATTTAAACGATTTTCTAGGCGTTTTAATTTGTATCGGACAAACGGTAAATCCAATCGACACGAAATTTGAAACCTTACAATAATATCACATTACTCCGATGAAACTGGTTTCGTCGAAATCCGAGACTTTTTGAAAAATGGCTATTTTAACTCGCCAAATTAATATTAAAAATAATTCGATGCGTTTCGAGCTGCCACGATCAAACGATAACTCCGATTGACACGAAAATTGAAATCCGGTAATAACTAACTATTACGGATCCAATGGAACTGGTTTGGTCCAATTCTGAGACTGTTCAAAAATTGACTATTTTCACTAGTCGATTTAATATTAAAATATTCAATTTTCACAAATTAACTTTTAGTTCGATTTTAAAAGTTCTAAAATATCATTCTAACTTCAATATGATAAAATAAAATTTCCCAAATCATTTTCAATCATATTTAACCCAATATTCAATTATTTCCATAATTTAACATATTAAATTATTGATTTAATTATTCAATTAAATCCAATTATTTGAAATAAAATTTATTCGACTTATAAATCCACTTATTAATATTTAAAATTAATTAAATATTCAAATTTTAATAAATTAAAATTCTGGGTCGTTACAGTGATGTGCATATCCATTGATAGTTCAATAACCGACTATCAATATTTACCTTTGAAAGGTATTTGTTGTGATTTGCTTGAATTTGAATGCACACTTATTTTTAAATTATTGCGCTCGTTATTCGGATTACTCATTCCGAATAGTGATACGACGTAATGGATAGCATTGATGACCGGATATTTTTGAAAGCGAAAGGACAACTCATCGATTGTCTTTGCACCGAGTAGCTACGGTATAGAGACTCCCTATGTGATGGGAAGTCCGTACGTGATTAGAGATTATCCGGATTGCAAGGACTTCTTTGTAAGTGCCTTCGGTTTTGTTCGAGCCCGAAACAGACTTGTATGGATAGTGTGTCTGACGTTACAAATTGAGATATAAAGCAGATTTCTTTCAAATATATTTCTGTTGGTGGAGGAGAATTTATTCTTTTAGCTTAACACCCTTCTCTGAGACGTACGAGCTCAGAGGTTATGTAGTTGAAGGTTATCAGCGATATATTCCCAATTTGGTAATGTGACATGCTGAGTGTTGCTGTGAAATGATCATTGTGTTGATCATTTGTGATAAGATCATTTGTTTGATCGTTTATCTTTGTGATCATTTCTATGATCATTTGTTGACCCAAAGCATGGCTTTTGTATAAAGCATGGCTTTGTGGACGTGACTTCGCCGGACCTCACACCTTGGAATGGTCAAAACAGGAAAGATGCAGCAAAGTTATGAGGGGTAGCTCCCTTTAGGGTATGTGCATTTCCTTCTGGAAAAGGGTGGTATCATGGTATGGAGCCCAGATACTTACTCATGTTGAAACACTTTATATATGATTGTGTGATGTTGATGACGAGCGCTCGGTTAAAGGTCCCAAAGGACCGGGGGATGGCATACTCGTGTCAGTTGTTACCTAGTTTGAAAGGTAACCCGGCCTTGTGTTGGCAGAGATCCGGTTAGGTTCTCGGGGACGTCCTTCCAGAGGCGTTCTCATGTGGCAATGGGAAGTTCCTTGGCCTGACCATTCGTTGGAAATCCAAAGAAACAATACGATACTTGTACGGTTTTAGTTGTAGAACCTTCCATTTAATATGGTAGCTATAGTAAGCATACTATAATGGTACCTATGCTGGCTAAGATTTATATTCTACTTTCGAAATGTTTCATACACTATGCACTAGTAATAATATCAAATGTTTCTTTTTAATACGTATCAAGCATCTTTGACTAACATAAGAAGAAATCTCCTCCAAGTCTGCGTTTGCATTGTGTGTGTGGCGGGAGGTCTTATGGTAGTCTCATTTTTAAAAGCATTGCGAATTGACTTTAAAAATATTCCTCTATTTTGATTTTAAAGATAAATAAACTGTTTTGAGTTCTCGCACCAGTCACATGACTGACTCGGAGTTTATTGTTTTCCTTCCTAAACTCTGGGTGCCCACCAATTTCCACACGGGCAGTCAAGAGTTAGGTTTATCAGGATATTCTGGAGTTGCTGAAGGCAAGCTGGATGGCATGGCGTATTATTAGTATATAGTATTTCTTTTCCGCTGTTTGATGTTGTTTGATGTTGTTTGTTGTTGTACACTCTGATGTAATGATGATATGATGTGATGTAATGTAATAACTGATATAGTTCTTTGTTTAAAGATTATTCATTTATCTATTATATGTTGTTCCGCTGCGATTGTGAGATTCTGATATTGTTCTGTTGTTTTCTTTCTATTCCGTTCTATTTTCTATTTTCCTTTCCGTTCTCTTTTCTCATCTTTTCCCTCTTCTTCTGTCTTTTTTTCATTTTCTTAAACATTGAGAATTCGTATTTCTGTTCATCTTGAATTAATCAATGGAGATTAGTGTATATTCAAGGAGTACGGATTTGCGGGTCTTCACAGGTGGTATCAGAGCATATGGTTAAGCGACAACCATGGCTCTGTTGGGTATTACTCATTAGAGATAGAGTCAGTAGTACTCTAGAATGAGTTGAGTGTAATAATAGGTATGAGAGCGTATTTGTTAGTGTATATAAAATTGTTTTATATCGTGATGATTGCTTTGTTGAGTGGTATATGGATTCTGGTTGATACGTGTGATCAGCGTTGTTGATAGGGATCTCTAAACACTTGTACAGAACAATTCGACACGATATTGTTTTAAATTGGGTAAATGAAATAATTTTACCTTGAGTATATTTTATATATAAGGAAATAATTTTTTAGAATTATTAAAGTGTATATAAGTTGATTGTTTAGTTGTTTGAATAATCTAAATAAAAGAATAATTGTATAAGCAAATGAATTATAAGAATTGAATTATAATTAATGTGATTTACAATTGTGAAATAAACTTATATATATAAGAAGTGAAACTATATGAATATATTTATGAATATGAGTTGTAAATAAAAAAATGAATTTAAAGTTAAATGGAAGTATAACTTAAGAGATGTTGAATGAAGTTGATATTGGTATCAAAGTAAATTAATAAAGTTAAGTGATGGATATAAACTTGAGTTATATAAATGAAATTCAACTTTTGTAATTGAATTGAATTAATGGATTAAATGTTAATCAAATGAATGTAAATTAAGTTGATATGGAATAATGGATATAAGTGTTAATTCATTAAAATCTAATGTTATTGGAAAGTTGAATAATTGAATGAAAATCAATTTAATTGAACCAATTGAAAGTAATGGTGTTAAACCAAATTGCATGAATATAAGCAAAGGAATTTGGTTGTAATTAATATACATTGGTTGTTATATGGTTGTTAGTTGATTGTATATAATTCATTAAGTGTTAATGAAATTGAATTAATGAAATTGGAAGCTAAAGTAATTGAAATCCAATTGAAAGTTAAGTGAATCTTAAATAGAATTGAATTTGATTTGAAAGTGAACCAACTTGAATATGAATTAGTGAATATGAACTAATTGAAAATGAATGTTAGTAAGAACATCCACTGTTAACGAATCAAATGTGATTAAATTGAAAACCAATTCATTGAATATTAATGAGAATATGAATGAATATTTATTGGTTATGGATGTTAGTTGAATGTTAGTTGGATGATAGTTGGTTGATGGTTGAACATATTGCTTTTATTGCATTTGCTATGTTGGCATATATAGTTATTATGTTCTATATGTTGTATATCGAAACTATTGTCTATATACATGTTTCTCATGTTGTTTGTTGAGTGTTTAGTAGGTGCGGATCGCGTTTGCTTCGCATTTGGAGCTCGCTTTTGCGCTATATTAGCCGTATATGCTCGCTAATAAAATATAAGGTACATATCTCGGATTAAATACCGTACTTTTACACTTTTTTCCCTGCGGGATGCCTCATTACTTGATGAGATGTATATTTGTTATATATATACTGTCATTTTTTTTCAGATCGAGCCGCGCAAAGGAGACTATGGCGAATTTTTCCGAAAATTTAAGGCGTTAGAAAAATTTGAGAAAAATTGGAAAGTTTTGAAAACTTTAACTTTGATTTAGAATTGAAAGTTAAACAATAGTAGTTTGTTTTTGAAAAGATAACTAAGTATGATATGAAAACTTAGTAAAGTTATTGTAAGAAGTTTAACTATGAATTTTGGGAAAAGTTAATGGATTCTGTAACTTTCTTACTTGATAATTTCGAGGACGAAATTCTTTTAAGGGGGGAAGTATGTAACGACCCAGAATTTTTATTAATTAAAATTTGAATATTTAATTAATTTTAAATATTAATAAATGGAATTTATAAGTCGGATAAATTTTATTTCGAATAATTGGATTTAATTGAATAATTAAATCGATAATTTGATATGATAAATTACAGAAATAATTGAAAATCGGGTTAAATATGATTGAAAATGATTTGTAAAATTTTATTTTATCATATTGGAGTTAGAATGATGTTATAGAACTTCTAAAATTAAATTTAAAGTTAATTTGTGAAAATTGAATATTTTAATATTTAATCGACTAGTGAAATTAGCCAATTTTCGAACAGTCTCAGAATTGGACGAAACCAGTTCATTGGATCCCTAATAGTTAGTTATTATCGGATTTCAATTTTCGTAGCAATCAGATTTATCGTTTGACCGTGGCAGCTCGAAACGCATCGAAAATGTTTTAATATTAATTTGGCGAGTTAAAATAGTCATTTTTCAAACAGTCTCGGATTTCGACGAAACCAGTTTCATCGGATCCGTTATGTGATATTATTGTATGGTTTTAAATTTCGTGTCAATCGGATTTACCGTTTGTCCGGTGCAAGCTAAAACGCCTAGAAAATCGTTTAATCGGTTTAATTTAAATTGAACGTTTATTTGCCATATCTCGCACAGATGACCGAATTAGCTTTCGAAACCTATTCCATTGTGTCCGGAACGCGGGGTAAACCCTAGAAACGCTGGTTACGGCGCGTGAATCGGAGTTTGGAAAATCCAGGATGAATAGTGTCGTTCGATTCCCTATGAATAGCCCTCTCTCTCACAAATAAAAAAAAAAGAAAAGAAAAATTAAACCCTAATTCTATTCAGAGCCGCCACCCCCCTTTCACAAATGGCTGAAATCGCTCGATTCTTCCTCCATCATTTTCTTCCAATCTATCAACTTTCGTGAAAAACATTCAACTACAAAAATGTCAAGCTCAACATGATCTATCATATCAACGGTCAAGATCGCGAATAGCTTCACGAATCAGCGACAAAGTGGGCTTAAAGGGTGATTGTTGCGCACGGAATTCGAGAAGAATGGTAGGGCCGAGCTCCACAAGGTGGTGGCTGTGTGTCGAGCAAGCTATGGGCTTTGGAATGGCGGCATTTGATCGAGGTAGAAGCAAGCGTGGAGGTCGAGGAATCTAACCCTAGTTCGGCTTATAGTTGGGTTCCTGCGTGTTTTGTTTACTGGGAGTAACGTGAATGAGGGAGGGAGAAGAAAGGTGCGTTCTACGGCCTGATGTTGCTGGGTGATTGATCTATGGCCAGGATTGACTTAGGTTTATAAATAATTTAATTATGTTGTAAATTTAGTTATAAAAATTCGTATTAACTTGTAAAATGCATATCTTTTTCATACGAGGTCGAAAACGCGCGAAACCAGTTGCTTTGGAATCGTATGGACGAGAACTATGCTATGAAATTGGATTGGAGTCGTTTGGAGTTAGTCAGAATTTCGGGTAAAATTAAACGTCCGTTTAATTTTATTCGAAATAAATCGCTAAAACGAAATTGAAATCAAGGTGAGAACTTCTCACTCAATCGAATCAGTTTCGATTTTTATTTTAAATAGTTAGATTTAAAATTGTTGAATGCATGTTTGAATGATGATTGATATCTATTGATTGTTAAATAGACATTATGTGCCGTTAGTAAGCGGATGTTATTTATTAAAAACATATACCGCGAATATTTCATAAACAGTGAAATTGGTATTATATATAATAGCAATATATATATATTGGCATATGTATATATTGCAGTTATTGATTTCCCGCATTGTATAGCGGATGAGACCCTATTGCGCCGTCTATTAAGCGGATAATATTTTAAATCCCATATACCGCGATAATTTCGTACTGGAACGGAATTGGTATTGTGCTAACATCTTTGGATGCAGGAAAATAGGTTGGAGGGATCCAACTGGATTCTTCAACAGTATTTATTTGATTTCAGATATTTTGATATTTGAAGGATTATCATATTGATATATGATATCGTTGTAGTCGTGATTGACTATTTGGCGTGTAACATCATTGGACCAAGTTTTGGAATTTAAAAATGATTTTTAAAAGTGATTTTTGAAAGTATACATTATAAAATATTTTTGGAATTGATCCATTTTAAATAAATAACGTTATGATTTTTAATGTTATAAAAATTATGGTTTTTGAGAAATATAGTTAAAAGTTGATTTTTGAAAATATGAGGCTAATGATTTTATAAAATAGTTTAATCGGGATTTCTGAATTTATTGTGAAAAGTTTAAAAATAGGATTTATAAAATTTAATTATTTATAAATCAAAATGATGAAATTATAAAGGACTTTAAAGATGTTTTAAAAGAATAATAGTATAGATTGATTTATATAAGATTTATAAATTGATAATTTGTAAATTAAAATATTTGAATTATAAAACGAGTTTTTATAAGTGTTAGAATGAATTGTGAATGAATTTCATAAACGAATGAAATTTATAGAATTATAATCGGTGAAGTTAGAAATGGAATTTTATAAACAGCAGGTTTATAGAATTTGTAAAGTTATTTGAAGAATAAGTTTTGGATAAATAATTGAATCTTATAAGTTATAAGATTTATAATTATGAAGTTCAAAGGAACGATTTTCGCAAACAAATAAATTATAAGTATTTAACTTATAATATGAACCTTTGGTATATAATTGAGTCATGAATTGAATATAGGGTAATAAAGGAATTTATAAACATTGTTTTATAAATTCGCAACGACTTATTTTGATAAGTTAATTTTTATAACTTATTTATGGAGTTATATTCACGTTTTAGACAGTGAATAATCCTTTAAAATAAAATGAATAGAAATGATGAAATTGTTAACGTAGTATATTCACGTTTTTGAATAGTGAATAATATGTTAAAGAAATTGTTTTGAATATGATGTTTTAAATAGAATTAAAACGATCTAACGATGTTTTCAAAACGTGTTGAGATTCGAAATCATAGATTTCGACATTCATTGTTGAAATAGACGTTTTCGAGAAATAAAAGGAAATGGTGGACTATAACACTGTTGTTATAGTAAATGATTTCCGAAAGGAAATGTTTTATATAGTATTGGGATTTATATATCTACTTTAATTTCGAATCCCTATACTAGTGATTTTGGGTTGTCGTAACGATGTTTTACGCAACATTCGTTTTTGGCCCAAATAAATACGTTTAAGAGAATGATTTCCTTAAAGAATGAAATATATACTTAATCTCGATTTAAGTATATTGAATATTTTCCAAAGTTTGAAAATAAATAAAATTTGTGAATTACTTATTAAATAAGTATGGAAATGTTTTCCAATATAAAGTGTATGTTGAGAATTTATCTTTTTGAAGGTAAATTGAAATTGAATATTGAAATCGTATATTCATAGATATTGTGAAATATAAATTCACTATGGAATTTATAAAAGAAAGGGGAATCAGTTTAAAAATAAATATTGATTTATTTTTGAAGTGTGAAAATTATTTATCTTGTAAAGATATTTTTGGGAAATAAATAATTTGGAAAATTATTTGGAATCTGGTGATGTTGTGCATATCCATTGATAGTTCAATAACCGACTATCAATATTTACCTTTGAAAGGTATTTGTTGTGATTTGCTTGAATTTGAATGCACACTTATTTTTAAATTATTGCGCTCGTTATTCGGATTACCCATTTCGAATAGTGATACGACGTAATGGATAGCATTGATGACCGGTGTTGAAGACCGGATATTTTTGAAAGCGAAAGGACAACTCATCGATTGTCTTTGCACCGAGTAGCTACGGTATAGAGACTCCCTATGTGATGGGAAGTCCGAACGTGATTAGGGATTATCCGGATTGCAAGGACTTCTTTGTAAGTGCCTTCGGTTCTGTTCGAGCCCGGAACAGACTTGTATGGATAGTGTGTCTGACGTTACAAATTGAGATATAAAGCAGATTTCTTTCAAATATATTTCTGTTGGTGGCGGAGAATTTATTCTTTTAGCTTAACACCCTTCTCTGAGACGTACGAGCTCAGAGGTTATGTAGTTGAAGGTTATCAGCGATATATTCCCAATTTGGTAATGTGACATGCTGAGTGTTGCTGTGAAATGATCATTGTGTTGATCATTTGTGATAAGATCATTTGTTTGATCGTTTATCTTTGTGATCATTTCTATGATCATTTGTTGACCCAAAGCATGGCTTTTGTATAAAGCATGGCTTTGTGGACGTGACTTCGCCGGACCTCACACCTCGGAATGGTCAAAACAGGAAAGATGCAGCAAGGTTATGAGGGGTAGCTCCCTTTAGGGTATGTGCATTTCCTTCTGGAAAAGGGTGGTATCATGGTATGGAGCCCAGATACTTACTCATGTTGAAACACTTTATTTATGATTGTGTGATGTTGATGACGAGCGCTCGGTTAAAGGTCCCAAAGGACCGGGGGATGGCATACTCGTGTCAGTTGTTACCTAGTTTGAAAGGTAACCCGGCCTTGTGTTGGCAGAGATCCGGTTAGGTTCTCGGGGACGTCCTTCCAGAGGCGTTCTCATGTGGCAATGGGAAGTTCCTTGGCCTGACCATTCGTTGGAAATCCAAAGAAACAATACGAGACTTGTACAGTTTTAGTTGTAGAACCTGCCATTTAATATGGTAGCTATAGTAAGCATACTATAATGGTACATATGCTGGCTAAGATTTATATTCTACTTTCGAAATGTTTCATAGACTATGCACTAGTAATAATATCAAATGTTTCTTTTTAATACGTATCAAGCATCTTTGACTAACATAAGAAGAAATCTCCTCCAAGTCTGCGTTTGCATTGTGTGTGTGGCGGGAGGTCTTATGGTAGTCTCATTTTTAAAAGCATTGCGAATTGACTTTAAAAATATTCCTCTATTTTGATTTTAAAGATAAATAAACTGTTTTGAGTTCTCGCACCAGTCACATGACTGACTCGGAGTTTATTTTTTTCCTTCCTAAACTCTGGGTGCCCACCAATTTCCACACGAGCAGTCAAGAGTTAGGTTTATCAGGATATTCTGGAGTTGCTGAAGGCAAGCTGGATGACATGGCGTATTATTAGTATATAGTATTTCTTTTCCGCTGTTTGATGTTGTTTGTTGTTGTACACTCTGATGTAATGATGATATGATGTGATGTAATGTAATAACTTATATAGTTCTTTGTTTAAAGATTATTCATTTATCTATTATATGTTGTTCCGCTGCGATTGTGAGATTCTGATATTGTTCTGTTGTTTTCTTTCTATTCCGTTCTATTTTCTATTTTCCTTTCCATTCTCTTTTCTCATCTTTTCCCTCTTCTTCTGTCTTTTTTTCTTTTTCTTAAACATTGAGAATTCGTATTTTTGTTCATCTTGAATTAATCAATGGAGATTAGTGTATATTCAAGGAGTACGGATTTGCGGGTCTTCACAAGCGACGTAAGTGAGTTCTGGACTTCTATTTTCTTGAAAATTTCTTTGAAATCATACGAACTCATTTGAAACATTTCTTATTCAGAAAATACCTTTAAATCGTATTATTATATATTTCCAAAATTTTAAAACCAATTTCAAAACACCGGAATTCAATCCCTCGAATTTCAAATTAAAACCCTTCAGTTATAGATTAATTTTATAGAAATCCACTTCTTATAAAATCTTCAAAATTTCAAATCCTTTCGAAACTTTTATATAGAATAAAAATTTCTTATTCATTTTATATATAGGTATATAATCCTTATCGAAAACATTTTCACTTTTATATATAGAATAAATTATAGTTATCGAAATAACAATTTCGGTATATAAAACAATTTCTAAAATACAAACAAAACCCGATTTTTCAAATGATTGATTCAAGAATGGATTTCAAAACAAAGATAGAGATTTAAATTAGAGGGGCTCTAATTAAATAGAATTCTGATTCGAAGATAAACTCGAACGAAGATGAGATAATTAAATTGCAAAATAGAGGATGAATATACCTATATAAATCATGGGCAGCCTTAACCGAGTCAACCATGACTTTAGGAATATGATCGATGCAGAATTCTAAGGTAAATCGACATTCGATCGCCAGATATTGAATTCGGCATAACCAGAGATAGCAGCATCTAAACCTAGGGATATATAGATCTTTGGTGAATCAATGCTAATCGTAAAGGAGTTTCATCCCTTTACAAATCATCCAAAGATTGGCGGGACCGCCTACTTTTATAGAGATCATTCGTAGTGAAGATTATGGGATACTCCATAATACGAATAGGGAGAGGCAAGAATGGATTTTGGAACCGAAGGAAACATTCCATAATTCAAAGGATATTTGAATCAAAAGGAAAAGATTCAAGCACGAACGAAAGTAATTCTGTAAATAAATTTACCATACATGCTAAGTTTTGCCTAAAGCCAAAGCTCTGATACCAACTGTAACGACCTAGTATTTTCAACCATTCGCATCCGTACATGTCGGACTTAAATTGCTCAAAATATCAGATTGTTAATTTATATTTGGCAAAACTCATCATATGCAGTAAAATAAATAAATCACAGAATCACAGATACAGAGTAGTACAATAATACGCAGCGGAATAAATGAAGAATAGTAGTTCATGAAGCTACTATATATATCAGAGTTAGAAATAAAGCACATCAGAGTATCTCAAATACAGTGAATTTTTCAGTACGAACCGATGACTTCTCTGAACCTATCAACTGGAAAAGCTGAAAGCTAAATCGATAGTTGGATCTCCAAATGAAGCTCCGAACTCCAAAGGTGAGTCTCTAATGTTGTATCACTCAGTCTGACCCGATCATAAAGAAAAACACAAAACACTCGAGTTAGGATTAACATTCTTATATCAATAAATCCAACTCAAGTGAAATAACAACTAAAATACAGGTAACTCAAAGGATGTTTGGATAACCATCCTCTAAGGATCCGTGGAGCTATCTACAATGTAGAAATATACATTATAACACCGTAGTCATTTCAAATTAATTTATACTTCAAAACCAAAATATCATTTCATTTCAAATATAGTTATTTCCAATTTTATCACTTTCAAAGTTACGATTCAAATCTACTCAATTTCCAAATTCAAATTTAGTCCAATCTCAATTTATCAATTTAAATTCAACTCAATTTCTAAATAACCATTTCAAATTTTATCGATCTCAAATCTGGATTTGAAATCATAAATTACCCATTTACACTTCAAGATTATTTCAAAACTTTAAATATTCAACATTTCAAACTAAATTTAACGATTTCAGATAGGTTTAGTTTATCTTCATTATTATTTAACCTTGAGATATTCCCTCATTTGATTCAATATCGTTTAAGTAACCTTAAGTTACATTTTACTAAATATTTTCTTTAATTTATTTAAACGTGAAATATTCATTAAATCACTTAAATCAAAAATCCAGTTATAAAATCATACCTTTAAATTTCACATTCAATAATTTCAAATTGATTTAATTAAATAAAATCCTTGATTAAATACCATTCCAAATAAACCCAAATTTATCTTCCCAATCTTACTTATTCAATTTATTACTAGAAAATCTATTTGAAATATAGATTTACATAAATACTTAACCATATTATATCATCTAATTTAAATTAAATATTACTACTTAATCTATATATAAAATTACCATTTATATATAATATCTTAAGAATAAATACTTATTAAACCATATATTTCTTTCCAAAACCATTGAAATTATTTTCAAAATATTTATATATGGACCAACGATGTCTGTATATATTTCCTATCCTATGGTCAAGTGATACTGATATTTATCATTTCAATCCGTACACTAAATATATACGGGTGGATATCATTTCAACCCGTAATCCCAAATTTAATTCAATGAAAATCGCTTGGGTCTATCATTTCAACCCATAATGATTTTCTCCTATTCTAAAGTCCGTTCGGGTATGTATCATTTCAACCCATAGTGAATTCTATACTAAAAGGGAACTTGCAGAGTGATAACATATATGAAAAATAATAATAACAGGCATATATCATCAATAAAAATATAATATAAACAACTGGATATGGTGTCATATCCCACAGGTGAACGGTTACAGATAATAGCATAGATGGCTATTTAAACAACTACAGCAGCATATTCCCATTGTTGTTTCAATTGAAATTAAATTTAATAAATATAAGAACGTTAATCGTGAGTGATTGCTCACCTTTCGAAGCTAGAGAAATTTGACAAGGAAACAAGCTACGAATTCCAAAGTAACACTAGATGGATATGATTCGATGAAGAAAACTGGCACGACGGACAACTGATAATGTGGAATCGATGGAACGATTAGGATCAGTTTGACGTAAATTGAAAATAGACATATTATTAATACATATTCAGTATTCTAATTTAAGACAAAAATCAAAATAATATAAAAATTTCTAAATCATCATTCTTAACTCAAGCATTAAAAATCAAAGATTTTTTTTTATTATACTTCAACTATTTCCCGCAACAATTTCTTAAACACATATTATATATATATACACACATTTCAAAATCCATTGGTTTAGAATAAAACGCAATTTATATAAAGTACCTACGTTTACCTAAAGTCAGTACTCACTTTATATACAAGCTTTTAAGCGTACTTAAAAATATACTTAAATCCATCATAACCCCATTTACTTTATACATATCTTAGAATATGAACAACTTAACAAGTATAACATATGCAGACCCAAAAAATCCATGCTGACGCCTAAAAAAATAAGATGTTGTTTTTAAACAAACCAAATATATAATACTTAAAATAGCCGATCAGAATAAAATAACTATATATTTTAACTTTAACAATGAGTTACAACACTAACAAAAGTTTATTATTTTATATAAAATAGTATAACATATATCACAGAACTTAATATCATTTACTTAAACAGACCATATACAAATAAACTATAATAAGCATGTACACAATCCATCAGCCTCCATATAAACATATGCATTATATAATTTTGTCAACATATTATACGACGTACATAAATTTGTATATATAAAGCAATAGGTATCGGTACAGCTTAAACAATGACGCAACTCATTTTTTTTCAAAACAAAAATAAACAAATGCTAACATGTTTTAAAAATTCATATACACTAACCTATATATACTGGGTACATCTGCATCTATTTTCTATTTAAACCAATGTTTATAAAACTCCTCGCTAACTCAAACAAAACAAAAGTTTAAAGAAAATTTTTACACAAATTTCTTTACACGACAAAAGACTACTGCTTCCAAATATATACATATATTTATTAAAGAATCAAAACATTAATGTATAATAAAAATCAAATCTGTTATATATATCTACTTAAACACATTACTAATATAAAACTATAACCAATTTTAATATAACATACTATAACATAATTAATATATGCATGACTGCTAAAATTTGTATAACAGACATATTTAAAATTTATATTAGTTTATATATATTATATTAAAACGTATATATAAAATCAGAAAGCAAAGTATTCATATAAACGAAAATAGAATATATACTACCTTTATATATATAACAGATAGAACTCACACATAAAACAAAATATAAGTTTGTACATATATTAACCCAAAATAGAAAGCTATGAGTTATATCTATATATACTAATGTATTTTGATCCAAAACTAACATATACATGCAGTAAATTATATATATGTACTTTAAAATCATAAATAACAGTGATAAAATATACTATGATATAATATACCATACTATTATATGTAACACACGCATCACACGAAAAAAAGAAGAAGAAGCAACTTATAACACCATATAAAAAGATTAACCCAAAATAAGTTTTAAAACAACTTACTTACTTATATAAGTATATAAATGAGGGGGAAGGAAGCAAAAGGCTTGTTCTGGAATCGGCAAAGGCAACGAGATCCAGGAGGCAAAAGATGAAGCAGCGATGCTTTTATTTTTATTAAATTTTTTTTCCTTGCCGAGTGAAAATATGAAGATCTCTCTCTTTTCCTCCTCCTCCGTTGTTGTTGTTGAGAGAGATATCTCTCTCTTTTCCTCCTCCTCCGTTGTTGTTGTTGAGAGAGATTCAAAAGGTTAAAAATGTTTCAGCGGTTAAAACAAGTAATGTAGGAAAAACGAATAGGCACAAATTGGGAAACGCATCACATAAATAATAAATATAAAGTAGCAAGTGAGGATTTTAGGCAATAAATATTCACATTGATTTATATACGCAAATAAAATATGAGCTGCAGCTAAATCAAATAATAAAAAAAAGGAAAAACGTACATACGTTATACGTTTCTTCAAGTGATAGAACAAAAGATAAAGGGAGTAATAAAGTGAGATGACCGTTTGAATTTGTAATGTTGGCAATAAAATAAATGAGAAGTAACATAAACACATGATTGACGCAGATAATTAAGCAATTGATATGCGTGTGCAGCACGTTTCAAAATTAAAACCGAAGGGAAATTAACTGTCACAATTAAAGGTACTGATATAAATGTAAAGTAATGAATAATTTGCTGCAATGAAATAGCAACGATTAGAAGCATTGATTCAGGAAAGATTATTAAAGCAATAAATTTGATTGGACAGGAAGTTTTGATTTTTTTTTTAAACGGAAGGAGATTGAAGAGTCAAAATAATTGCTTCAGGTAAGAGAAAGGAGAAGTAATAGAAACGCACGCGAAAATTAAGCAGGTGGAATAATACACAAAGAAGGCAACGTATATTTCTTTCCGGAAGCAACAAAGAACCTGAAATATATAAACAAAACAATGGAAACGGTTCAATCCCTTGATCTCAGCTGAAAAGCTATTTAATGCACTTTATAATTTGCTTGTAAAGAAGAGGAGCAGACAAAGAAAAGACACAGGTAAGGTAAGGAATATATATTTAAATTTTGTACTGAATATGATACGTTTGTTGAAGCCAATAGCACCAAAATCAAGAAATGAAAAAGGCAACATGGAAAAGAACGGAACAAATAAAAATGAAACGTATCAAATTAAATATGAGCAGTTTTACAAGAAACGGTCGCCCATTGATTTAGTTGACAAGCAACGGTCACCCATTGATTTAGCTGACAAATATGAACATTTTCCTTAGTGAACTTCCTTCAGGACTCATTTTATCTTACCGTGGGAAATGCACCAGAGTAAGGGGACCGAGAATCCCTTTTGATACATTATTCCGTCATGCATTACATATCGTGAAGTTTTGCGAATGACTTGTCGTCTTTCGCTCTTTCTTTCGAGCAAGACCCCGTGTAACAAGTATTGCTTAAATTTGGTTATCCATGACTCCTTCTTGATTCTGTTTCTAACACGAAATCTACCTTCATCTCATTTATACTCGAAGCATGTAAGGTTTCGACGGGAACCAATCCCATTTGCACGCCAGTACTTGCAAATTTTGCCAAGGAATCGGGTTCTCTGTTTTGTTCACGCGGGACATGCGAAATATCGTAATATTCTTAATCTTCTAATAGCTCTTGAACCCGAGCAAGGTATGGGGCAGTCTCTGCTACTTTGCTTAATAGTCCCTCCGTACCTGATACTCCACCAATTGTGTGTCACAAAAGATTTCAACTGATTTTACCCCAAGTTCCCTGATAAGTCTCAAGCCAGCAATCAAATGCTTCATACTCGGCTTCGTTATTTGTAGCTGGGAAATTGAGCTTCAAAGAATAACAAGTTGATCGGTTTTCGGGAGTCACAAGTACTATACCAGCCCTAGAAAAATGATCATTGGATGCCCCATCAGTGTACAGTTTCCGTTGAATGAGGGGAATCACATCATGACTATTTGGTTCGTTTGATACGGTGAATTCAGCGTTGTAGTCCGCTAGCGCTTGCCCTTGTATAGCCCTTCGTGGCAGGTAGGTAATATCGAACTGACTCAACTCGATATTCAATTTTAACATCCTTCCAGAGGTCTCTGGTCGTTGGAGTACCTGTTGCAAGGGTTGATCGGTATAAACACTGATCGAGTGTGCCTTAAAGTATGGACGAAGCTTGCGTGATGTAATCACCAAGCAGTATGCCAGCTTCTCAATTTTAGGATAATTTCTTTTTACCCCCGTCAAACATTTTCTGACATAGTACACCGGCTTTTGAACTCGTTCCTCCTCACGAACCAAAGCCGTACTGATGGCATGTTGAGATATAGCCAAGTACACATACAACACATCATGGTCTACAGGCGTCAACAGCACCGGGGGACTTTCCAAATGTCTTACCAGAGCTCGGAATGCGTCCACACAGTTGGGCGTCCATTCGAAATTTCTCTTTCCTTTTCTTTATTACATCAAAGAAGGGAATACACTTATCTTTGGCTCTAAATATGAATCGACTCAGCGTGGCCACCTTTCTGTTCAAGCTTTGTACTTTCTTTATAGTTCTGGGAACTTGTATGCTTCGAATAGCTTGAATCTTTTCTGGGTTAGCTTCAATTCCCTGTGCATTAACAATGAAACCCAAAAACTTTCCTGACGCAATGCCAAAGAAACACTTCAGAGGATTGATCTTCATTCCATAATATCTACGTATATCAAACATTTCCACCAAGTCTCGAATGTGGTCGTTTGACTGTCGTGACTTCATGAGCATGTCATCCACATAGACTTCCATTGTTCTACCAATCTGGTTTTTAAACATCCGATTCACTAGGCATTGTTAAGTTGCTTCTGCATTTTTTAATCCGAAAGGCATCACCACATAACAATATAGCCCAATGTCTGTGAAAAAACTAGTGTGTTCATGGTCTGGAATGTGCATTAGGATTTGATTATACCCCGAGTACGCATCCATAAATGACAATAACTCGTGCCCTACCATTGAGTCGACCAGCTGGTCAATTCTAAGTAAAGGGAAACTATTCTTAGGGCATGCTTTGTTCAAACCAAAGTAATCTACGTAGGCTCTTCATTTCCCATTTTCTTTTCTCACTAGCACGAGGTTAGACACCCATTTAGGGTAGAGGGCCTCGTGGGCGAAGCCATTGGCTTTGAGTTTGTCCACCTCCTCTCTGAGAGCAGCAGACCTCTCTGGGTCCATGCCTCTCCTTTTCTGCTTTACTGGTACGTACCTCGGGTCTCTGTTCAACATATGACTCACAATGGTGGGAGAAATCCTGCATATATCAGAATGCGTCCAAGCGAAAACATCCATATTCACTCGGAGGAAATCAGTGAGATCCTCAGTCATCGAGGGGTTGAGTTGTGATCCAATCTTAAGTACTCGCGATGGTTGATCTTAGCTGACTGGAATGTCAATTTTCTATTCAACCAGTGCTGCTTTTGCCTTCCTGAGTTCCTCATCATCATCTCTTGGATAGATCCGATCATGCTGCCCGAGCCAGGGCTTGGGCACTACTTGTCAATTTTCAGTGACTCGGGTGCGGACGGAGCTGTCCGCAACCTTTCCTTTCTCTCTTCGTCGGGCCTCTCTCAGCTCAGCCACATAACATGCATGACAGGTCGCCTCGATCGCCTGATCGCCATGCACAATACCAACTCCTTTGTCTATCGAAAATTTCAAAGTTAAACACCAAGGGGCCAAAGCTACCCTAAACTCTGCCAGTGTCGGTCGACCTAGAAACACATTGTACGGAGAATCGACATCCAAAACGATAAAGGGCATGATTCGCACCCTTCTATGTTCATCTTGCCCAAGTTCAAATGGCAATTCAACAAAACCCACTACATCAGTAGCTGCATAATTGAAGCCATGGATACAGGCTTTATATGGTTTTAAATCCTTTGTCTCCATCTTCATTTGGTCATATGCTTTTTTGAAGATGATGTTAATAGAACTTCCACAATCAATCAAAATTCTTTTCACAAATGCTGGCCCGATTGTCGCGAAGATGACCATCGGGTCAACGGTAGGAGCCACCACCTGTTCAGCATCTCTACTCCTGAATACTATATCGTCTGTCATCGTTCGCTGCTACTTAGTCGGGGACCCATCCTCCATATTTGAACAACATTCAAAATCTGCATGCCTTAGGGAATTAGCATACCGCTCCATTTCTTGCCAATTCTTATCTGCAGGGTAAGGTCCACCGACTATCGTGTTTATGACTAGTTTACCTACAGTTTGAGCAGGTTCCTCTGGATGGCGTGGAGCTTGCCCACGACCGGGGTCTGATGTTTCTTGACGGCCTTCCTGCGGGTTCTTGACAAACTCCCGCAACTTTTTCTATCGAATCAGCTTTTGTATGGCATCTTGGAAGTGTCTATACTCCTCGGTATTATGCCCGTAAGTCTCATGGAAGCGGCAATACTTCCCAGTCTGGTTTTGTTCCTCTGTGGACTCTTTTGGGCGTGGCTTTCGGTATTGAAAAGTATTACAAGTCGAATAGGTAAATATTTTCCAGAGATGCATTCAGAGGGGTGTATTCATTGTAAGTCGGAATCCTTGGTTTCCATTTTCCTGCTTCCCTTTTCTTTCCAGTGTTTCCTTTTTGGATCCTTTAGATTGCTCTGGCTTGTTCTGGACATCGAATTGGACCTTCCCCAAGTTATCACCAAATTGTTTTACAGCAATGTTGCTCTTCACAATCTCCTTGCCAGGCCCTGGTGCATTATCTCACCTCGCCCACCTGGCTTCCTCCCTTCTTATGAATTGATGCGCCTTTGAATAGAAACGCTCTAGTGTAGTCGGAGGCTTTCCTGCCAGCCAATTGCCAAACTCTGAATCCGGATCCACTCCTCGCGTCACAACCATCAGAATGGCATGGTCATTTGGGTTGTTAACTTCAGTAGCTGCAACGTTAGATCTCTGTAAGTATTCCTTTAACGATTCCCCTAGAGCCTGAATTACACTAGACAAGGACATCACGTCCTTGGGACGAGTGGCATGAATCATGTATTGTTCCATAAATTTCAATGCTAATTCATCAAAGTTGGAGATAGACCGCAGAGGAAGTCGGGTGAACCACATGGTAGCGATTGTAACGACCCGGAAATTTCGATCCCGAAAATTCCAGATAGTTAGTGAAAAGAAGAAAAAGAAAGAAGAAGACAACAGAACAAGACACAGAAACCTCACATTCGCAGCGGATCAAAATATAATATCACATAAATAATAGTTATACAAAGGAATCTATACTTGTCAAATTACATTTTAATATATATCAGAGTTACAACATATACAACATTGGTCACATATGAATCAACATGTTCTAGATATGCAACAATAATACTCAACGGCTACGCTCCATACGTTCCTGCCTTCCAGCTCGCCTCCAGAGCTCCAGAACATCCTTGCCTGGAAATCTGTAATACTCGGTCTGACCCGAGCATTACATCAAAGTAACACCCGGGTCAGGCTGAAAACCAGCATGAGTAAACCCATCTAACATGGAATACCAAAACAGACAGCTTATTTAAAACCCGGGTATCTAGTATCAATTTCCTTCACAAGTCGTTATATACAACTGACATCACACATTAATTTCTAAGTACCAAAACTTAGATTAAATGGTCCAATTCACTTTAATCATGCCATACCAGCCCGTTGATTCCACACATTAATTTATAAAGAATCGAAGTGGTTTCGGGTATTTCATATTTCCCGACTCCGGTCTCTTCGAATTCAATTTCCATCTTAACCTATATTATTTAAGTGAAACACAATTCAACATTTAAATACAAGATGTCACTTTTTATACAGCAATTAAAAATTGATGGATAAACACATTATCACTATCCATCCAACATTTCATATCACAAAACAATTCATATCAGAGATGTCAACCAATCCAAAGCACTTATCATCATTCAATCATTCATAAGCAAGTTTGATCATTTCCATTAATTACATTAATCAATGATCCTCTAATTGCTTCCATTAGTTAGTTATTCTTAAATTTCATCTAATAATTAATCTTTAACTTAATTACATTCATTAATCAACCTTGATTAGTCACAATCAGAAATTAACTTTCCTTAATTTCTCCATTAGTTAAACCAATTTCTTGATTAAATATATTAATTTCTTCCACCAAGTAATTGTCCCTTAATTACTACCCATCAAGCAATTTCCTTTTTATTAATTACATCGAGTAATTATCCACTAATTACTTCACTAAGTAATTATACCTCATTAATTACCTTAAGTAATTATACTTAACCCGACATTAAATAATTACCTTTAATTAATTAAACTTGATTATTTAACTAGAATTAACCACTTTAATTCAATTAATTACACAAATTAATTAACCTTACCCATACGCATTAATTACATTGATCCATAATTAATTACTCGAATTAATTATTCTATAATTACTTTTATTGATTAATTATCCTCTAATTAATCAACTTCATTAATTAACTAACCCTTTTTTTTAATTCCCTTAATTAATCAATCCTTTAATTTATGACACCATGTAATTAATCCTTAAGTAATCTCATTCACTAATTAACTATTCCTTAATTACTTTCATTGGTTAATTTACTTAATCAATTTCATTAGTAATTATCCTTAATTTATTAAACTTAGTTAATTAACTTTAATAAATTATCTTAAATTAATTACCTTAATTCATCATCTCAAATTTACTAGTTTAAATTAATTACAATCATTAACTATTCTCTAATTACTTATTCTATGTAATTACCTTTTTATTTATCACCATAAATTAATTAATCTATATTAATCTCATTAATTAATTTCACTAATTAATCTCAATTTCTTCTTAATTATCAAATAATCTTGGAATTAATTTATTAATTGATAATTTTACTTAAGACCTTTAAGTTAAATAAATTACATAACTTTTAATTATAAAATCATTCTAAATAACATTTTTTTTAAAGAAATAGTTAAAGCATCAGTTTAAAACTTGATTTTCATTAATTTCAAAATCCTTTGGCTTCAAATTTACTTTGAAAACTTATTCCAAAATTTGTTTTGAAACTTGTTTGTAAACATTTTTTTCTCTGAAACATATTTGCATCCATCATTTAATTCCCTTTTTTTTATACCTTGATAAAAGACTTGTTATTTAAATTCAGACCCAAAGCCCAAAAGAAACCTCTCAATTTCCTTATCTAAAAATTTGCCCTAACTTAACTTCCTTGGCCTAGATTCACGGCCCAATTTCCCCTTCTTCTTTATCCTATAATCTCTTCTTCCTTCACATAAAACCCATCCCCTTTTGTGCACGACTCTGTACACCACCGTGCACATAAACATCAACCACGACCATCCATTTCCATCGCCGAACGTCTCTACACATCGGCCCTGACCACCCAAACATGGTCACCTTCCTAAGAACACCGCTACTCCTCCGTACCAAAATCGAGCTGCTCCCTCAACCCAAAAACAGCGACGAGCCACAAATCTTCCTCGTCATGCCATTACCTCCCACTGATCTTCACCCAAATCTGCCCAAATGCTCACCACGATCACCCCTTAAATCTCCTACCGTGCGCGCTTCACTATCACTTGCTTGACGCCAAAATTGCCGTGCGACCTGAACCCTTAACAAGGCACAGCAAAAACCCTAATTCAATCTCACCAATCACCACGCCCATTCTAAATTTGTCGTGCAAAATTTTTTTCCAACTCCATCACCACCCCATCCACCTCCCTAACCAGTGGCAAATCCATCCATCACCTCGACCACCTAAATTTCACGGAAAACCCAAATCACGGTCATCTTCCCTTACTTTCCTGGATTCACAACTAAAAATCATCATACCATAACCATAATTCATCATTTAACTTTACGAATCCAGACCTAAAATCAAAATGTACAATTTATAAAATCGATTTCCTGATTTGAAAAGGTTTTTTTTCTTTCCACTGTTAATTCTTTTCAGGAAATCTACTTACTAATTTTTCCTAAAAACATTTTTTTTTAAAAATCAATCCTATTTAATACTAACATAATTCATCAAGAGATCGAATTCCCAAAGAGATTAGAAAAGGAGATTAGGATTTTTAAACTATTTTTGTCTGTTAAAACAAGGACAGAGAAAAATGTCCATATACAGACATTCACATATATTTTTAAAGTGATTCAGATATTCATCAACTGTTTACGTTCATGCATTCATATAACTTCACAATTTTACCACATGCAACCAGATAGCAATCGATTAAGTAAAAAGAAAAATGGTTGTCTACTCACCTGCTATTTTTCCTGAACAGAAAACAGGCCTGCTATACCACCAAATTGAAATCTGGGTTGCTTTTGAGATTAAGATGATATGATGCTGTTGAATTTTTGAACTTGGTATTTCTCAAACTTAGGAACTGAAATGCTTAGTTACAGAATTGCTTTAAAACTGGAACAAGATGATGATCAAGACCTTTTGAAAATGGGTTGTTTCCAGGTTTGCAATATGAGAATATTTCAGTTTTGAGTTTTTTTCTTTTCTTGTTTTTCTTGTGGAAACATTTTCATATTGTGGCCATGGATTCTTGTTTGGTTTGAAGGAAAAGAAAATATGAAGAAAGAAAGAACGGGGAATTATAAAATTTATGGATATTAAAATTAAAGGAAAAGAAAATTAGGAAAATAAGACACTTGTTTAAATTTTGTTTGCATTTGTCATAAACATTTGCTTACTTTATTACACATGTATTCAATAAGGTTTAGAAATGAACACATGTCATCCCTTATTTTTAAATGATTTTAAATGATGATTTTTTTAAAGCCTTTATTAAAATAATTCTTAATATGTAAACACTTTACTAACTCATAAATGCTTTTTATAAATTTATATAATTTTTTTCTTTCTTATAAAAACTTTCAAAAGAAAATAAGATATAACCTAATTAGATTCCAATTAATATAATAATAAAATTATTTAGTCATTTTTACATGCTAATTTTAAATGCTTTTGCCTTTGTTTACCACTAAATAAATATTATCTAAATTTATAAAATTCTTTTGTTTAAATTAATATAAAACAAATTTTATTTTGGTTATTTATGTTTGAAGATAACAATTTTATCCATTTTAAATAATTTAACTAAGGGACTATCACATTTTAATAGTTAATCTCAAATAATTATTCAATTATCTGATACCCAAAAATCCGGGTTATTACAACGATTCTAGATAAAATTATAAGGAAGCATCTGCACTTAGTTGCGTTATTTGCTCTAGCTGAATCCATCATCCATTCATATCATATCACATGCTGTCGGGGAGTAGTCTTTCCTTCATAGGCCAAAATAGTTGGCATGTTAAACTTTCTAGAATACTTGGCCTATAAAATAGTATCTGTGAATGGAGTATGACTCCTGGGTATCCCCCAATCATCATTTGTCAAGCCTTGATTTTATCTCATCAGCTGTCTGACCATAGCCGATAGGTTTGGGGTTTGTATGGAAGATGGCAGGTTGGAATCCATCCTACAAGACCATTCTGGTTGATATCTCCTCTATTGGCGATCTACCAAACATGTATCCTTGGGACCAACTTCATTACGACCTTGGTGAGCCGGCCGTCCAGTTCCACTCGTGCTCCAGATCCTAAGTTTCCTGCTCCAGCTTGGGTGTGATTCCCTTGCTGTAAGTGAGGTGCCATGGCTCCAGGTAGGGAACCTGGACCATCCTTGGTTGATCGATCAGCAACACCTGCTTGTGTTGTTTCAGTTCTTCGGCGTCTACGCCTAGGAGGTTCATCGGACGAAGTCGAGCTGTCAGATGAGGAGTTAGGAGCGGGGCTACCTCCAGCATTCTGATGTTGTTCTTGAGTAAGCTGAGTCAAGAGGTTGGCGTTAGCTTGAATCTGTTCGCTAAGTTGTCTCCTACTTTCCATGAGTTCTCTCATTAGGTCGTTGAACTCTGTTCTTGTGACAACTTCCATTTGGTTTTGGACGGCGATAATCCCTACGCTTGGATTAACTTGTTGATTGTTGCGTCCTACTTATTGGACCCTAGCAATCTCGTGGACGTCCGCATTGTGAGAGGCTGATCTGGTATGAGGTCTTCCCATTGTATAATTATTAGTAGGAACTCTGAGTAGAATCAACAGACTTCCTGTGAATGACTTGGATCTCCTTCGGAGGATTTCTTCAATCCAATAGCTATGAAGTAGATCCTAATAACCTGAGAATATGGGCTCTTGGTGAAAGCACCAAAATGTTAGCACCAAAATTGGTCACTAACACCCAGAGAAAGATTTGTGTAAAGAGATTAATGAAGATAGAAAATTAAAATGGAGGAATATATGCTGAATTAATTGCAAAAACTAGAATACCAGATTTATAGTGGTTCGGCGCAACTGCCTACGTCCACTTTGAGTTTAATCTTTATTGCTTTTTCAAATAATTGAATACAGATACAATCCATATACCAACTACTTGAATACAAGTTCTAACTAAAAAGGAATGAGTCTTGAAAATGGCAGAGTCTTCCCAGTGTTCTCCCAAAAAAGGTTCCATTTCACTGCACCCCTGCCCCTTTATTTATAGGCGAAGATAGACTGGACTTCCTTTATAGGCCCAGGAAGATGGTATCTCGACCCATAGTAGGTCACTTATGTGCACCGAGCTAGGCATGCCGAACGAGACAGGCCGATCGAGAAATGCCGGTCGAGAAATGTCGAACGACAATTGGCCGATCCAAGAACTACGAGCCATCGTGGGCGACCGGTGATCATCTTAGAAAGTGACTAGAAGCAAGACCTCAAATTACTCGAAGAAAATAGTGGGTTGACTCGAAGCAAAACCATGCCGACCGCCTCACTTTGTTGTAGTCCTGATAACCTACTAACTTCTCTAGAATGCATGAGCGATGTGCGTCGAACGTTCCACACCGAGCGACATGCATCGAACATAAGCCGAGCGACATGTATCCGTGCTTCCTCGACCGAGCTACCCATGCCGAACCGTCTTTCTCGAGCATCCAGACCGAGCCGTACTACCCTTAACTTTACTGGCTGAACTGCGATTGCCAAACGAAGTTAGCCGAGCGGTATTAGTCGAGCGACTACTCCCTCTCCAAGACCGAGAGACGTAATCGTCTCTTTGTGGCCGAGTGGTATGCGACTAAAACATTTATGCCGAACAATCAAATGTCGAGCCACCCTAGCCATGAGATGATGGTCGACTGAAGGATGCCGAACAGTGTGTCTAGGCCGAATGGTGCGTTAAGGTCAATAATCAATATCTCGTACCCAAGACAAGTAACTGGGTAACAGATAGTTTTAATAAATAAGCTTAATTTAATATTTATATCAAGTTTATAAATGAAAATTTCTTTTTCAAATCAAATACGTTTAAATAAAACATTTTAAACATAAATTACTTTACAAAACATTTACTAAGTTCATAAACATTTCTTAGAACAAAATTTCATTTAAACATTTCAAAACCAAATTTCATATTTATATAATACAAAATAATCTTATTCGTTTTATTTACCAAAATACTTAGTAGTTTAAAACTTGTTTAAATTATATCATCCTTTGACTTAAAAGTTGAAACTATTATTATTTTCCAACACCATAGAGGACAATTTCGAACATCGGAATTCCAATCCTGAAATTCTCATATTCAAATTTTTCTTGTCAAACCCATTATCTATATAGGTCATTTTCTAATATAAAATCATTTCATAATTGTATATATTTTCTTAGATTAATTACACAGCCTATATTACTTCAAAAAAATTTCCCACATTAGCATAATCTCTAATTAATAAATGGTATTCATTCAACATATCGTTATAGATAGATTTGCCTCCAACATTATACCAAAAGATTATAATATGTACTAATTTTTATCTATTTTTGATTTCTTATTTGCTTAAGGATATTCCCAAACCTTTATCATGCAGAAAAACATTAATAATTTAATTAAACATGTCATTAACCTTGGCACATCAACTACTCAAAAACTAAGAATACAAATATGACCTTATATCCCATACACAAGGTTTCACCAAAAGAAAGGCCTTGACCTAGTCACAACTAGCCAGAAGTTAAGAAATAACGAGTCCTACATGGCTTCTCCGACTTCTCCATATTACTTTTATAATAATGGTTCGGTATTTATCCTTCCTGATGTTGCCTCAAAATGACCGGTGGACTCCACATCAACATGTCCCCAATTCTTGCATTTGTTACAAAAGTGCACTATACTCCCATCTTCCTTTTGAAACTTGCGCTAGCCACTCAAGCGTGGCGCATCACGGTTTTCCATCCATGCCGTCTCTCAGGGCAACTTCTGGCTATGTATCCAGTCTGTTTGCAATGGAAGCAAATGGTTGATTCATCAACTGATACAATAGGTACACGCTTCTTCTACCTCGCTATAGGAAAATGGCTTAGAAAATGGCCCTCTTTACGACATTTAAAACCTACAATCTCAAAGCGAAAACGCTTGTCCTCCTTTTCCTTTTGCTCCCTCTTGTTGCTGCACGTAGCAGCAAAATGTCCCTTTTGGTGACACCTATAATAGACGATGTTATCATAAGGCCCTGGTTCTGCCTTTTCCCTATACAGCCTCTCTCATTCCTTTATTGCTTCTTCCCATTCCCTATAGGCAAGTGCTCTTCGTGCTCAATGTGCTTCTTTCTGCTCTTCAGATTTTGCCATCCTATAAGTGGATGAGGTATTCTAATAGGATATTCCTTAAAATCAGATGGTTCCTTATTTTAACAGGTCAAGCTTATAATACTCAACTCTTCTATTGTTTCTTTTTTAATCTAAGTGTTTCAAGTGGCAATAAGTTTACAAAATACTAGTGTATATATAATACAAATACATTCCCTCCACACTTAACTCATTTTAGAGTACTACTAACCTTATCTCTAATAAGTTAATCCTAACAAGCTAAGGTTCTCTCTTAAAGTTCAGCTATGATACCAAGTGTAACGAACCAAATTTTTGATCCTTGAAAATCGACATCCATACGTTCACTGTATAGAATGTCGAGCAATCGAGTTTCGAAAATATCAGATCATTAAGGGTTAAGAAGAAAAAGATAGAAGAAGAAACAGAAACAAAACAAAATCTCGCAATCGCAGCGAAACAAAATATATTATATAACAATAGATCTTTATACAAAGAAAACTGCAACTGTCAATATATATACAATCATCAGAGTACAACAATCAATATATCAATATGGATAGTTATTATAACTTTTCCTCACCAGTGCTGATTATATAGTCTACACACACATCGGAATATAATCAAGTACGTGATATATATCTGAAATCCTCCAGCTCGTCTCCTAAGCTCCAAAGCATTCTAACTTGAATCTGTAATACTCGGCTTGACCTGAGCATTATAATAAGATAACATCCAAGCCAGTCTAGAAAACCAGCATGAGAAAATGCACTCAATTCGAATTATTACATTTTTAAAATCTTATGAAAACAAATATGTCTCGTAAGACCACGTCACACATAAATACGACGGGTCCCGGTCTCATCAAATCCAAAATGATAAATTTTTAAAGGCCTAGTTGTTTAAAATAAACATTCTACAATTAAGGTGTCAATATTCACATATGGAAATTCATTCCACATGTTTACTTTATTATGACTTGTCCATCAAAATTAATTTGCTTGTAATTATCACTTTTTTGAAATTCAGAATAGTGATCAGTATATGTCGATTTACTAAAACGTGTCAACGTTTTATTCTATCTACTTTAATTTATTTGGCAACTAAATGGTACAAACAAAAGATAATTGAAATCAGTACCTAAAAGAAATATCATTCAGAACCTAGATCCCTTAACTCAATCAAAAATTTATAATTAAATCAATTTACGAATCCGAATAGGACGGGTTTCAATTAACTAAGCCAAATTACATTCTTAATCCCGATTACTTGTCAATTACAAAAACAAAATAAAATAATTTATTCTAAATAAATTTATAATTACATAGTTTATTAAATTTATTTGATTAACTAACCATAATTAATCAAATAAGAATTTCCTTATTCATTTACTTTCAATTGTTTAAATCATTAAATTTTCACATTGTAGAAAACTTGACGATATTAGTTCAAATAAAATTACTTGGCGATTGGATTTCGATGCAACAAACCGCACGTTGTTGGATTCCAAACGAAGAAGAAATTGAGTTGTAAATTCAAAGGTTTTTAAATTAATTGATTTGAATATATTTTTAAACTCTCGACCCAAATCCATTCAAATCTGACCCGTCTACAACTTTACAAATTCAAACATTTTGCCTTCTTCCACCAGTTCTTCTTCTTCCCTCTTTCTTTCATTTAAAACAAAGAAAAAACAAAGTTTAAAATTTGTATGTTATTAAATAACAAATTAATTTACTTGCTTTTTAAAACTAACCCAACCTAGCCCAATTGACTACACCCGGCCCAACAACCTAAGCTAACCCAAACCCAACATTTTCTTCCTTCTCCTATTTCTTCCCTCCCCTCTTTCATTCAATATCTGAAATGTGTACGCCCACTGTTCATGATAAACGTGCATACATTGGCTTCGGCCAACAATTTCCACCGTCGATCATCCCTGCCATTCGCACTCGACCACCACCCCACATTCCACCACCTAAAAACGCCGCCAACCCATTAGCCTCGCCTCGCCATCCACATCCACCATTTTCCATCAAACTTCACCCAAAGATTCGCCAACATCACCTTACCTTTTCCCCCACATGTGCACATCCCCCTTTTCCCTCGTGGCCACCATTTCCTCAAACCCGAGGGCAACACAAAACAAAACCTAAACCCTAAATCAAGCTCGCCTGGCCTTCTCAGCCGATTAAAAATCATTGTATCATTTTTCCCACATGCGCCATCCTTTAACACTCCTCCGCGACTAATGTCGTGCCATGAAATCAACTTCATCACCGCAATTCGTCAAAAACCCCAAATCTGGTCATCTCAAAATTTCTCCATCCGCACCACATGAAAAATTCCCAAACCATACTTAAAATCAAGTTTTTCAATCATGAACACAGCCGTATAATCCACTGATTAATTTATGATCTTTGATTCTCATCCAAAACCTACCCACTCATAGTTACAGGAAGTTTTCTCTCCCTTTACTTAAAGAAATTAAATGAAACCAATTTTTAACTGTTCTATACTTCAAAACAAACAATTTTTATTTTGGAATCATGTCCTGAAACTAAAAGACCTTGGAGTTATTGATTTTAAAGTGAAGGCTTTACCAATTTTAACCAAAATAACATTTACAGAGAAGAAGATATATAATGATCTTGATGTGCAGGTGGAACTATCATGTCTAAAACACCTATACATATGCATACACACACACAATAGATTTATATACATTGGTCATAGATGAAAGATTCATCCACAAATCACTATTGCCTATATATATAGTATCCAGTAAACTAAAGTAAGGTTATTTTACTCACTGTAAAGATGAACGATCAACTACTGCTTTAAGTATTCTTCTTTTAAGCTTTCAACACTTAGCTTATTTTTGTTTAATGCCAGTGATTCATTTTTTTTATAAGTATGGATAAGTAAACAAACCTGACCATATATATAAAGAGAATGGAAGAGTTAGTGAACAATAGGATGGCTATGGTACACACTAGGGTGGCTATGCGTGTAAAGATTCTTCTTTTATTTTATTTTTGGTTTTCTTTTCCTTTTGGCTGATTGGATTTAATGCTTGATTTGTTATTATATGTGTGATTTGATTTTATAAGCTTGATGTGATTTATTGTTTGCTCAATTCGATCTTTTCTTGTGTTTGAATTTGATGTTTGTGTGCTTGACTTTGATGTTGTGATGATGAAGCTTCATATGTGAATATATATCCTACATGTATATGCCTACATACATACATACATACATACATATATATATGTGTAAATATATGTATGTATATATAAACTTGCATATACACTATTTTTACCATATATACACTTGCATACTTACATATTTACATATACATTTAAATGTGTACATATTTACATATACATTATTTTTATAAACATACACACGTATATATATACACACTTATATATATATATATATTTGTCATCATAAGTTTTTGGAATTTTAATTATGAAGTTTATATATAGACATATAGATATTTTACCAAAAATTTGAAAGGGTGAAGTTTTCATACATACATACATACGTACAAACATACAAACATACATATTATCATATTCAAAAATTTGTGTTTTGAAAATTCAGTATAGCTTTCAAAATTTTTATATTCAGATATTCACAATATCAGAAAATTTTAGTTATTCGACTTATAAAAATTAGTATTTCAATATTTAAAATTAGTTAATTACTCAAATAACAAATGCTAAAAATCGGGGTCGTTTTATCTACACTGTAAACAAACTTTTGGAATTCAAATTTCAAAAACATTTGTTCACTCAACTAATTTTGTTAACACCAAACATACTAAAATTGGCATATTAAAGATTTCATTAACACATAATAAATGAAAATAAATTATGTACACAAATTTGTGTAATTAATTAAGAGAATACATAACGTTAAAAATATAATAGAATAAATAAGGTAATATAAACATGTGTGTCTATATATATATATATATGTATGTATGTATGTATGTATGTATGTACATCTTTATTGCCACTTATAGTTTACATTCATAAATAGAAGGTATGGAAATAATCCACATAAAGATGAATGTAAGAGTAAGTTAGAAGAGTGAAGATGGAAAGGTAAGTTATGTTGCAATTAAAATAAAGCCAAGTCTAATGAAAAGGAAATAATCAAGTATAAATTTATTTGACCCCTTTTACAATCTTCTATTGGCATTTAATTTAATTCCGTATGGGATTTCAAATCTAAATAATCCATTTTTTTAATGATATAATTGGATCTGAAACATAATGTGGGGACCAGTTTCTTCGATTCTCTAAAATTGATATTAATACATCCTTGGTATTCACATGACGTAAATCCAAGTGCTGGAGAAGCAGATTTTCAAGGGTAAGAAAGAAAAATAAAGACAGAACCGAATCTCACATATGTTATTTCAATATAAACTTTACAGCGGAAATTAAAATCAGAGTTAAAAACATGGACAACTATAAAGTTCTGTACTTACAAATGCAAAATACTATAGTATAAGAATGTGGTGGAAATAGACCAAAATATTTTGTAAAATCTTCTGACTCCATGCTTCGAACTCCATCCAGATCTTTATTAAAACTAAACCAGACTGCTAGGCTTCTCGAGAAAGTTAGGGCACCCACATTTGAAGGAAAGGAAAACATAAACTCCGGTCAGTTATGAGACTGGTTTGAGAACTCATAATACGCGTTTTGAAAACAAAAGGGTATCTCATATGACCATGCCACACATAAACATAGAATGAGTTTTTACCTTACGATAACCAAATCATTATTATGTAAAATCACTTGATATTATTTTTAATGACATTTCTTTGAAACCATTTGCAAGTAAACTGATGAATCTTACCCGATATTGCTACATTATTAAATTCTAGCTACCACCTTGTAATACAAGGCTTTCTACATCCAAAATTATACAAGCCTTATTGGAGAATGCGTTTCCATATAAATGACCAGGTGAAGGGACTATCTTTCCATAATATATCTCTAGTGGAATGTACCAAGGCCCAACTGATGGTCCTTTACCAACACAAGACCGGCCTACCTCTTCCTAGAGAGTACCGAATATGTCATCACCCTAATCGTTTCCAACTTATCCGAGGGCCCTTATAGCATATATCCACAATAATTTATAACCCGAACGTCATAGTGGGAATAAATATATTTAGAAGGGGACGATCATATCCTAATGGCTGCGAACCATAGCCTTGTTGTATCTATCCTGTTTCGACCGTTTCTAGGTTTGAGGCTTAAGGTAACGATTACCTTTCACATAGCATATCATCTTTCTTTGAATGCCACACTGCCATTCCATCGATTACTATTGACTTACACAAACATACAACCTCTGAGCCCATACATCTCAGTGAAAGGTGTTAAGCTAAGAGAAGTTGTCTTCTCGCCACCAAATAGATGTATATTTGTAAAAGTCAATGATGAAATCTCAAGAATGCAATATCAGACATCCTTCCATACAAGTTCTTTCTACGACTAAACGAAACCGAAGGCACTCTCCTTCCACATCCAATCGGAAATTATCCCTAGGATTAGTAGCGAAAAGTCTTTACAACCTAAAGTGTTTTAGAAATGAAGGGACCACTAATACTTTACTATTTGGAGCTAACCGGAATTATAACCAAGTAGTTCTTTCACCCCATAAATTCTTAGTCTTCATCCTTCATTTTCTTTATCAAGGCTTAAATTTTTGAACGCATACACTGGTTTGAAGTAGTTTCGGATAAGAATCACTCAAATCGACCCTGTTTGCTTCGATCCAATCATTAATAAAAAGATGTTCCATGAATAGGGAATCATTCTTTTATTGATTAAGTTCTTTTTAACAAAAACCTCTTATGGAGATATATATTTCTCAAATATTTTTCCGGTATATATGGAATTATTAACGTCTCTTATTAAATTATTTGATTATATAAAATCCTTTTTAATCTTGTAATAATTCGAAATCATTTCATTTTTCATTTAGGAAAACATTTCCAAAATCATTTCCTTTAAATTTTTAACAAAAAATTGTTAATTCCAAACTCATAATTTTGATTGTGTTAAAACAATGTTATCTAGGATATTAATCCAAAACCAAAAAATATTAAGTGAGCAGAATTTATAGAAATCATCTAATTCTACTCAATATCAATTCCCGTACTTAACAAATACTATGGACGGAATAACGACAAAATCACCTTTTAAATTCCACGAATAATACGAGTTCCCTTTTCGCGCTTTAACACCAAGTATAAGAAGATCATCTTTATAAACTCAAAGTTTTATTTAATTTAAATTTAGAAAATTTAATCCTTTTATACTTAACTTGTTTCTGACATTTCGACCTTATCTATCCGTCGTCCAAGGAAGAGGCCACGTGATCCAAGGCACTGGTTGCTCATAAATAACTTCTTAGTTTAAACATCTCATATTCGAATCTCACGAATAGAAAAATATAGTCTACCTATCGGATTTTAGAGCCAAGATTAAACCACTTAATTATAATAGCTTTTCTTTAGTCATTTATTGAAATTCTTTTTAAATAACTACAAAACTTTCAAATCATTATTAAAACACTTAACTATTCATTTGAGAACATTTATAAAATATTTGGAAAAGAATTTTAAGGTTTTAAAGCTATATGTCAAAAGTTATAGAAAAAGTGGTGCGGAAAAGTGATGTAGAAAGTGCTCTTTTAAGCTATATTGATCAAAACGACTTTTTATTATTTAAAAATTTATTATTGAAATCACTTTTAAAACATTTATAAGATTTATTTCACATTTTGAAACAACTTTAAAAAAATCATTTTCCAAGAAATTTAGCTTTGGACCCCGAACCGCAAAATCGTGATTTTTCAAAAGGCTTGTTTTACTCATATCTCAAAATTTACTTATCGAAATCTCAATTTTCTTTCTTCGTTGGAAAATTAGGGATATAATAGTTTGTAAATTCTTAACTCGAAGAATTCCAAGCTATATTCCATCTTTTACATTTGTTTGACCTTTATGGCATGAAATCACGAGCTGCCTTTACGCGACGCACCTATTTTTGATTAAATTTTTGATCCTCGTTCAGACTTCATCAAAATACTTTTAAATGTTTAAAAAACATTTCAAACTCATTTTAAATCATTTTTAAAGAGGTTTAACATTCCATACACTCCATTTCATCAATTCAAGGAAAGTAACTTCCTTTGTGCTTATTGATGTGTATTTCCGTAACTTGCATATATATATATATTCAACATTAATATTTATACAACCAAACTTGATGATCAAATAATAATAAACATACATACACAAACATCATATCATCATAAAAATACAATATAATACTTTAGGAGTTCTTACCTTCATTTTCCCTTCAAGCTAATTGAAAATCGGTTATAGCTCCACTATGATCGAACCAAAGCAAATGAAACCAAGCCTATGACCCAAGGAGGAGCTCGGCCTAGCCATGGTGGAGATGGTGCTCACGGTCAATGTGGTGTGGGGGAGTGGTCGTCGATTTTGGAAGAGAAGTGGAGGAGTTTCTGACTAGTTTTGAAGTGGATTGATATTATAAACTAGTATATATCTTTTTCTTCTTTTATTTGTGATATTATTTTCTAACTTTTTTTTATGAATAAGAAGCCATTAGAGAGCTCTAATAAAGCTTGAAAAAGAAGAGGAAGAGGAAGTGAAATGGTATTAGGAATTTATGAGAAAAGGAGTGGTATTTATAGAAAAAACCTTAAGATTGAATTGTATAATTACCCAAATGCCCCTAGCCTACACCCCCTCCTAGCCCCTAGCGCACGGCTCCCCTCCCCCCAAGCCATGTGATGGTTGATATGAGGTTGTAACGACCAGGAAATTTCGATCCCGAAATTTCCAGATAGTTAGTGAGAAGAAGAAAAGATAGAAAAAGAAGAACAGAAAAGAATCACACAATCTCACATTCGCAGCGGAAAAATATAATATCAATAATAATAATAGTGATACAAAGGAAAAACTGTACTTGTCAAATTACACTTTTATAATATCAGAGTTTCAACATATTTATAACCACATGACAGATAAATAATCTATTTCAGATACTATATATAACACAGTAGAAACTGTCCATACGTTCCTGCTCTCCAGTTCGCCACCTGAGCTCCAGAACGTCCTTACCTGAAAATCTGTAATACTCGGTCTGACCCGAGCATTACATCAAAGTAACACCCGGGTCAGGCTGGAAACCAGCGTGAGTAAACTCATTTAACAAAGAATACCAAAACATACAACCTATTTAAAACCCAGGGTAACTCATTTAGATTTTCAACTTCACTAGTTGTTATAAGCATCACTTATATCACACATCAATTCTTAAATGTCCAAAACTTAGATTAAATGGTCAAATACACTTAAATCATTACAAACCAGCATATTGATTTCCACATATCAAATTTATACAGAATCGAAGTGGTTTCAGATATTAACTAATACCTGACTCCTGTCTCTTCGAATCCATTGTCATCTTATACCAAGTTATTCAAGTGATTAAATTTAATTACTGGATGTCACTTAACATAGCAATAACATAGATAAATATCAACCAGATACCATACCAATAAAATGTCACAGCACATCATCCAATAGATATCATTCAACTTATTCAACAACAATCATCCATATGCAAGCATTTCCATTCATATCATAATTTATCATCTAATCCTGCTTAATTAACTATTAATTAATTTACAGTCATTTAATTAATTCATTGCTCCTTGATTACCTAATCGATCAACCAATTTAATCTCTAATCATAGACTAATTATCCTTTAATCCTCAATTAATCTTCTTTAATACAAGGTAATCTATCCTAAATTTACTTTATAAATCAATTAATTAACCTCTAATTTACTGATTTATTAACCATCAACTATTGATTAACAACCTTAATTAGTAATCAATATCTCTTAATTCAAATTTACAAATCAATTATATCTTAATTATAAATTTATAAAACTTAATTATTAATTAACAACCTTAGTTACAAATTAATTAATTCATAATCACAATTAATTAACTTTTAATTAATTGATTTATAACCCTCACTTAATTATTAATTATACTAACTATTTCCAAATCCCGATAACTTTAATTATCTTAAGATAAAATCTTATTCTATAATACCTTAATTGCCACTTAACAACATCTTAAATCAAAATGTTTAAGCAACACTTATTAAACATCAAATAGAGAGTTTAAACCAATTTAAAGTTTAAAATTCCAAATGAAAAGTTTAAAACTTTAAAACCCCTTGTAACATTGTAATCATTCTCTGCTTCGGGTTGTACCCGAAACTCACTCGAGTCAAATTCCGCGTTTATCTTCTTTACATTTTAATTAAAATTTTGATTAAAAATTAAGTTTCAAATTCCTTCAGGAAACACTTCCAGTAAATCCCGAGAACGAACACGAGCTACCCTATCAATTACTCGAAGTTGACTTCGATATCATCAGAGTCCCAATTCCCTGACAGGCACCGCCGCTACGTGCATATGCACCGTCACCTGAGACTTCTCCGACCATCGATGACAACATCATCAAGTCACCCAACCCTCCAGCGAACAACAACGATCATCCAAATCTCGTCTTCAGCCTCGATTAAAAATCGAGCATCCCAGATGAATGGAACCCAAATCCATCATCAGAAAATCCATTCGAATCCCCGCCGCCACGTTCATCAGACGACCCACCTCCCATTTTTGCCGTGACCTCCATCAACCCTACTTGCTTCAGTGTTGATCTCGAGGCTCCTAACCTCTCCTATCATCAGAGATTGTTCGAAAGCCAAAATTTGTGCAATTCGAGCTTCTCATTGATTTACTTACTTAAAAACCTTGGAATAAATCTCAAAAATTACCATCTTCCAATACAATTTAGTTTATATGATATAATTATGAAATATGAAGAATCGATTTTTTCCAGGTTGAATAAGATTTCCACTGTAATTTCATTTTCCAGTAAAATAACTTGTTAATTAAGCTATAAATTTTTTTTTTCTAAAAAAAAATCAAGTTTGGTTATCAAATCCAAATCTTCTTTAAAGATTATAACTCATAGGATATTGGAAAGTAAGAATTTAATTTTTAAATGATCGGATGATCATAAGAACATTGACATATTTTTATATTCAGACCTTCAAACTCAATCAATCCTATTTATATATATGCGTACAGATCTTTGCACACATTCTTTTTTTAAACATGCTTTAAGCTCTTCACATGAATTCAAAGTTAACTAATTTCCAACTTTAAATTATTAATTTACTCATCTGTTTATGCTCACAAAATACAGAGCACAACATAATATTGACAGGAACATGAATGCATCCATATATCTTTACATATAACCACATGAATTAATCAAGCAAATCGTAATCACAATTTTAAATCAGTTTTCTGCATGTTTTCAGATTTTAAAACAGGTTTAAAGTTTTAATTAACTCATCTCTTTGATGATGCAGAGATACTAAAAGGTCAGGTTTTGAAAATCTGAGAAGGCATGCTTGATTTATATTTTCTGAAAACTTGTTATTCAAACATGCACAAGATTTTTAACATACATATACATTATTTCACTTCCAAACAATTATGCAAGCATATTTTCATCGAAACTTCGATAATCATTCCATACAAGTCAAGATGTAGTGGATTTTTGAAATAATTAAAAGCAGTTTACTCACCTCTGGAAGAATCAGAGAAGCTCCGTAATTTTATTTTATTTTATTGCTTTTAACTTTTCTTTATTTCAGGTTTTGATTGGAGTGATTCATAGGCTTGCAAACAAAATCTTGTTTTTTTGATTTCCATGCTTAAAGTTCCCTGCTTTTGAAATACTACAGATTGTATTTTGTTATAGATCTGTTCTTTTATTTTCCTCTGTAATCCTACATTTCCAGCCTATTTAATAATTATAATTACTTTAAACTATTTTTAAAGTCAAGATCACCTAGTTATAATCAAATTCTTTCCAAAAATCAAAGCCTAATAGGGATTTATTTTGAAAGTTAGGAAGGATTTTAAATTTGATAATGTACCAAAAAATTTCACAAAGACTTACATACTTACAAACACAGTCATACTTCAAAGTATAACAGGACTTAAATTAGATTTGAATTGAAAACATTCATGCACAACCTATTTCCATCAATATCACACAGATAATTTAGCACCCAAGGTTTATTTTAAAGGTTTACTCACCTATCAATTGAAGAGAAGATGATAATTTCTGATGCAAACTCATACTTTTCAGGAACAGATTTGCATTGCTTGCTGAAACCTAGGTTCTACTTCCAATTTGATTGTTGAAGTTGATCTTAAAATTTCATTTGCTTGGTGATGTTGATTTTGATCATGCAGCTAAACTCCATTTCGTGTTTTTCTTTAGAGTTGAATTGAACTTTACATTGCAGTTGATACTTGAAATAAAATTGCAGATTTTCAAACAGATTTTGGATTTGTGTTTTGCAAAACTGGTTTTGAATTTATCTTCTTACAATCTGATTTCAGATTTCCTTTTAAGATAATGTGCTAAACAAAGTGAATTGTTAAGTTTTCCACTTAATAAATTTTTAAATAAAATGTTATTTAAAAACAATGCCACTTGTTACACAATGATGTATATTAATTTACAAGTGTCTTCCTTAAGTATAAATGTCTTACACATGTTCATCTTAATATTAAAAGAAATTCTTAATTTATAAATGTATTTAAATTTATCTAAATCAAATTCTAATTTATATTATCATGTTTATATAAATGTTTATCTATTTTTAGCCTTAAATGATTACATATAAATTACTTTTATAAAATTACACATCTTAATGTTTATTTTTAGACCTTTAAATTAACCTTTGAAAAGTTTCGATACTATTTCAATCAAATTCACCAATTCATAATTTAAGTCCAAACTATATTTTTATTTTTATTTTAAGATATATATATTCTTTTAAATTCCATTATTAAATTTATATTCAAAATAAATCCTTAATCATAATTTAAAACATCACACCATTAATTAATTGGTTATTTATATTTGAAAATAACAATTTTTATCAATTTTAAACAATTTAATTAAGAGATTTCACATTTTAAATCTCCCAAAATTCCAGGATATCACATTCCTCCCCCCTTAGAATCTTTTCGTCCCCGAAAAGAAACGAAGCCAGAATTATTAAAATGCTTAAATTCAGATAAATTTTTCCTTGATCATTTTAAAACACTTTAAAATATATATATAGTATTATCAAAGTAGTTTTATAAAAATATCATTCTACAACTCGATGTTTCAACAAGTCCATCTTCGTTCTCACAAAAATTCGGTTATACGTTGATCAGGCGTAGGACTAAAAATCTATAAGTACTTAGCAGACCCATTTTCAACACCCAGTGAAAATACTTTAGAAAATAATTTTATTGAAATATAGAAACATTTTTGAAAATAGAGGATATATCTTTGGTGAGAATGCTCTGGAAATCATCACTCCCATCCATGGTCACAGTTGCATTCCAGGGTTACGTTGCTATCGCAGCAAAAGTCCATGTAACTGCAGGCTCTCCGCGGCCTCTCGATTACGCCATGGAACCCACACAACAGATCACAGTTACATCCAGAGTTACGTTACCGTTGCAGCAAAAGTCCATGTAACTGCAGGCTCTCAGCGGCCTCTGATTTTCGCTGTCGAAATGAAACTCCTCCACTCCTACATAGTTCGCAGTCTGCTAATATAAAATCAAACGCAGACTGTTGGCTCTCAGCGGCACTCGCGACTTTCGCTATGTTATACCATAGGTCGCAGTTACATCCTGGGTTACGTTGTCGTCGCAGCAAAAGTCCATGTAACTGTTGGCTCTCAATGGCACACATGACTTCCGCTATGGTATACTCTACTCATAATCCTCAGGAACTAGTTTTGTCCGGACTCCTCACAGGATCAACTTTAGAACCCTCCTTGGGGCTCAAGGCAGCACCACCCGGTGGTATTCCTGAGAAGTTCATTTCAAGGGAGCGCCTTTTTCCCCAGAGATATCATCAAAACATTTTATACTTATACATATATAGTATCTTCAAATCATACACCTAGTATGATCTTATACAAAGCTCTTTTATACCAAAATCGATTATCCCAAATCGATGATTCTCAAACTAGGCTTTCCAAATTCAATATTGATTTTACCCAAAATTCAACAGCCTTTCCAAATCCAAAGGTTCCCAAAACCTTTTCTAAAATCCTCATATGATCCTTTATAGATATATAAAATCTTTAAAACTTTGGATCATTTTCAAACTTGCATAAAATTTCTTTTATACATCAAACATTTCCAAAAACACTTTTCTTCTGACAAAAGATTCATTAAAGGGAGATTTATCTTATACCTCAAAGATATATAACTTTATTTATCCAAGATCAAATATTCAAATTTGATTACTCCTTTTTAATATCATTTTCATTCAAATCTGTACGATGTACACATATCATCCGTACGCTATACCAATCAGATCGCTTAGTCGATCACACAATTTCACTTCCGAACTAGTATCGTTCACCTGACTTTCTAGTGCAGACACAGATCTGGTTTCTTGATCAAAAACCATCATTCTCCTTGCATAGTCATAACTATGATAGAGAATATCCAGAACCAATCAACAACCCATATCCAGTTTCGCCGTCGAAAATCGAGTGAAAAATCCCACTCGGATCGATATAACTATCTCGAAATTCTATGCTCGAATCTGGATCAAATCACTATGCGAATAGAATAACATACGTACACCCTACATATTTATCTTTATTAGTTATTAGCCAAATTAATTTCATTTCTATTCACATTCACTTTGATTTTCATTCACATATTCACAATTGCTTCAATCCTTTTGGATTATCACCTCTATTCTTACCTCGATTGGGTATTTAACCAATAACAGTTTGAACTCCGACCTGTTTATTTAGAAAATAGCTTGAAAAAATTAAAAATAGATAAGTAGTTGGAAAATAATTACTAGTTTGTAAAATAGGTGTAAAATAGGTAGAAAATAGTTAAAATAATTATAGAAATTTTAGATAATTGCAAAATAATAGTAAGATAGTAATTTGTTTTGTAAAATAGTTGGAATATAGTAATTAGTTTATAAAACAGTTTCAAAAATAATTGTAAACAAATATAAGGTAGTTTGGCTTTTAAAAGAAAGGTTGTTTATATAATGAATAGCTTGGAAAAATTGGTTTATATTAAAACAATTTATATTAAAAATAGTTCAGAGTCAAACAGCTCACTTCCCAATCTCCATTCTCATCAATTCAATTTAAATTTCCACTTCCATTTAAATTGACCCAGTTCCAATTTTAAATAATTTCAATTTCCATTGAAATTGATTCAACCCCAAATCAAATTGAATTAACCTCAGTTTCTTTTCAGAATTAATTTTATTCAACCTTGATCTCAAATTTTTCTAATTCAGATAAATTTCAATTGAACTAGTTCCAATTTCAATTCATTTCAACTCTAGTTTGAATTAATCCCAATTTTCAAACCCCATTTCCAAATCAAGTTGAATTATTTTTGATTTCCTCCCAAATTAAATTCAAATTCCATTTGAATTTTGTACTATTCAACATTAATTATAATTCCTAATCATTCCAATAAATTTGGACTAATTTCAAACTGAATCCGCTTCAATTTCAAATCGTTACAAATTAATCCAATTCAAATTTTCCATTTGAATTTTATACTTATATATCTTTAATCACAATTTCAATTAATTCAAATCAAATTCAATTTGAACTAATTTCAAATTTCAAATTTAAACCATCTCTCATTCATTTAAACAATTCCAATTCACTACTTAAAGATTTTTTAACAACAATAGGATGATATTATCTAATTTATTTTAAAACATCCATTCATTTTAAATTTCTAGATCTCAAACCCAATTTGAGATCACTCAAACTCTCAATTACAATCAACCATTTAACTTTCCAAGTTAAATCTTAATTTCATCGTAAAATTTACAAATCAGGTTGAACATCCCAACATATTTAACTTTTCCCAAGTTAAACTCAATTCACTTAATCCAATCAACCTTACCTAATTTGAACTTCAATTTCAAATTTTAAACTTCACATAAATAATCCTCCCACTTATTAAGTTCAAAAACTTTCACTTTGGGTATCATATCTCATTCCAAATTGAAAACTCAATATTTAGAGTTTATTTCAAACTACCTTTGATACTATGTATATCCACCTATATATACATATTAATTTCTTCTACATACCAAGTTACACTTTAAAATTTTAAACCACCTTTGGTTTTTAATTTAAAACAAATTCCTTTAAATTTTCAAACAACTCTTGTTTGAAATAGAATCATTCCATTCAAATGTAATAAATAATATTATTTGCTATTTCTTTAAATTAATTACATCATTAATTAATTCCAATTAATCACATTCGGCAATTAACTTATTTCTTAATTTCCTTCATTAAGTAATTGTCCCTTAAATTACTTATCTCCGGTTACTTCATTATGTAACTCCCTCTTTATTTATCATTTCCAATTATAATTATCTTATTCTAAAACTCTTCTCCAATTCAAGATTTCAGTTTTAGTTTGAATCCATTTCAAACTTATCTTTAATTTAATTTCAATTTGGTTGTAACTCTATTACCACTTAATTCTTACTATTAATTTAATAAATACTACAACCAATTTCCTTTATATAATAGATAATTTATTTCTTATATAAGATTCATTTACTTTTGAAATCATTTAAAAGCCTTTATATAAGAAAATAACAAGTGCGCTCTCTCATATATATATATATATACACACACACACACACACACTCAACTCATTCTAGGGTACCACTTACCCTATCCTTAATGAGTAATCCCACCAGAGCCAAGGTTCTCGCTTAACCTTCAGCTCTGATACCAAATGTAACGACCCGGAAATTTCGATCCCGAAATTTCCAGATAGTTAGTGAGAAGAAGAAAAGATAGAAGAAGAAGAACAGAAAAGAATCACACAATCTCACATTCGCAGCGGAAAAATATAATATCAATAATAATAATAGTCATACAAAGGAAAAACTGTACTTGTCAAATTACACTTTTATAATATCAGAGTTTTAACATATTTACAACCACATGACAGATAAATAATCTATTTCAGATACTATATATAACACAGTAGAAACTCTCCATATGTTCCTGCTCTCCAGCTCGCCACCTGAGCTCCAGAACGTCCTTACCTGAAAATCTGTAATACTCGGCCTTACCCGAGCATTACATCAAAGTAACACCCGGGTCAGGCTGGAAACCAGCGTGAGTAAACTCATTTAACAAGGAATACCAAAACATACAACCTATTTAAAACCCGGGGTAACTCATTTAGATTTTCAACTTCACTAGTTGTTATAAGCATCACTTATATCACACATCAATTCTTAAATGTCCAAAACTTATATTAAATGGTCAAATACACTTAAAACATTACAAACCAGCATATTGATTTCCACATATCAAATTTATAGAGAATCGAAGTGGTTTCGGATATTAACTAATACCCGACTCCAGTCTCTTCGAATCCAATGTCATCATATACTAAGTTATTCAAGTTATTAAATTTAATTACTGGATGTCACTTAACATAGCAATAACATAGATAAATATCACCCAAATACCATACCAATAGAATGTCACAGCACATCATCCAATAGATATCATTCAACTTATTCAACAACAATCATCCATATGCAAGCATTTCCATTCATATCATAATTTATCATCTAATCCTGCTTAATTAACTATTAATTAATTTACAATCATTTAATTAATTCATTGCTCCTTGATTACCTTATCGATCAACCAATTTAATCTCTAATCATAGACTAATTATCCTTTAATCCTCAATTAATCTTCTTTAATACAAGGTAATCTATCCTAAATTTACTTTATAAATCAATTAATTAACCTCTAATTTACTGATTTATTAACCATCAACTATTGATTAACAACCTTAATTATTAATCAATATCTCTTAATTCAAATTTACAAATCAATTATATCTTAATTATAAATTTATAAAACTTAATTATTAATTAACAACCTTAGTTACAAATTAATTAATTCATAATCACAATTAATTAACTTTTAATTAATTGATTTATAACCCTCACTTAATTATTAATTATACTAACTATTTCCAAATCCTGATAACTTTAATTATCTTAAGATAAAATCTTATTCTATAATACCTTAATTGCCACTTAACAACATCTTAAATCAAAATGTTTAAGCAACACTTATTAAACATCAAATAGAGAGTTTAAACCAATTTAAAGTTTAAAATTCCAAAAGAAAAGTTTAAAACTTTAAAGCCCTTTGTAATATTGTAATCATTCTCTGCTTCGGGTTGTACCCGAAACTCACTCGAGTCAAATTCCGCGTTTATCTTCTTCCCATTTTAATTAAAACTTTGATTAACAATTAAGTTTCAAATTCCTTCAGGAAACATTACCAGTAAATCCCGAGAACGAACACGAGCTACCCTATCAATTACTCGAAGTTGACTTCGATACCATCACAGTCCCAATTCCCTGACACGCACCGCCGCTACGTGCACATGCACCGTCACCTGAGACTTCTCCGACCATCGATGACAACATCTTCAACTCACCCAACCCTCCAGCGAACAACAACGATCATCCAAATCTCGTCTTCAGCCTCGATTAAAAATCGAGCATCCCAGATGAATGGAACCCAAATCCATCATCAGAAAATCCATTCGAATCCCCGCCGCCACGTTCATCAGACGACCCACCTCCCATTTTTGCCGTGACCTCCATCAACCCTACTTGCTTCAGTGTTGATCTCGAGGCTCCCAACATCTCCTATCATCAGAGATTGTTCAAAAGCCAAAATTTGTGCAATTCGAGCTTCTCATTGATTTACTTACTTAAAAACCTTGGAATAAATCTCAAAAATTACCATCTTCCTATACAATTTGGTTTATATGATATAATTATGAAATATGAAGAATCGATTTTTTCCAGGTTGAATAAGATTTCCACTGTAATTTCATTTTCCAGTAAAATAACTTGTTAATTAAGCTATAATTTTTTTTTAAAAAAAAAATCAAGTTTGGTTATCAAATCCAAATCTTCTTTAAAGATTATAACTCATAGGATATTGGAAAGTAAGAATTTAATTTTTAAATGATCTGATGATCATAAGGACAGTGACATATTTTTATATTCAGACCTTCAAACTCAATCAATCCTATTTATATATATGCATACAGATCTTTGCACACATTCTTTTTTTAAACATGCTTTAAGCTCGTCACATGAATTCAAAGTTAACAAATTTCCAACTTTAAATTATTAATTTACTCATCTGTTTATGCTCACAAAATACAGAGCACAACATAATATTGACAGGAACATGAATGCATCCATATATCTTTACATATAACCACATGAATTAATCAAGCAAATTGTAATCACAATTTTAAATCAGTTTTCTGCTTGTTTTCAGACTTTAAAACAGGTTTAAAGTTTTAATTAACTCATCTCTTTGATGATGCAGAGATACTAAAAGGTCAGGTTTTGAAAATCTGAGAAGGCATGCTTGATTTATATTTTCTGAAAACTTGTTATTCAAACATGCACAAGATTTTTAACATACATATACATTATTTCACTTCCAAACAATTATGCAAGCATATTTTCATCGAAACTTCGATAATCATTCCATACAAGTCAAGATGTAGTGGATTTTTGAAATAATTAAAAGCAGTTTACTCACCTCTGGAAGAATCAGAGAAGCTCCGTAATTTTATTTTATTTTATTGCTTTTAACTTTTCTTTATTTTAGGTTTTGATCTGAGTGATTCACAGGCTTACAAACAAAATCTTGTTTTTTTGATTTCCATGCTTAAAGTTCCCTGCTTTTGAAATACTACAGATTGTATTTTGTTATAGATCTGTTCTTTTTTTTTCTCTGTAATCCTACATTTCCAGCCTATTTAATAACTATAATTACTTTAAACTATTTTTAAAGTCAAGATCACCTAGTTATAATCAAATTCTTTCCAAAAATCAAAGCCTAATAGGGATTTATTTTGAAAGTTAGGAAGGATTTTAAATTTTGATAATGTACCAAAAAATTTCACAGAGACTTACATACTTACAAACACAGTCATACTTCAAAGTATAGCAGGACTTAAATTAGATTTGAATTGAAAACATTCATGCACAACCTATTTCCATCAATATCACACAGATAATTTATCACCCAAGATTTATTTTAAAGGTTTACTCACCTATCAAATGAGGAGCAGATGATAATTTCTGATGCAAACTCATACTTTCCAGGAACAGATTTGCATTGCTTACTGAAACCTGGGTTCTACTTCCAATTTGATTGTTGAAGTTGATCTTAAAATTTCATTTGCTTGGTGTTGTTGATTTTGATCATGCAGCTAAACTCCATTTCTTGTTTTGCTTTAGAGTTGAATTGAACTTTACATTACAGTTGATACTTGAAATAAAATTGCAGATTTTCAAACAGATTTTAGATTTCTGTTTTGCAAAACTGGTTTTGAATTTATCTTCTTACAATCTGATTTCAGATTTCCTTTTAAGATAATGTGCTAAACAAAGTGAATTGTTAAGTTTTCCACTTAATAAATTTTTAAATAAAATGTTATTTAAAAACAATGCCACTTGTTACATAATGATGTATATTAATTTACAAGTGTCTTCCTTAAGTATAAATGTCTTACACATGTTCATCTTAATATTAAAAGGAATTCTTAATTTATAAATGTATTTAAATTTATCTAAATCAAATTCTAATTTATATTATCATGTTTATATAAATGTTTATCTATTTTTAGCCTTAAATGATTACATATAAATTACTTTTATAAAATTACACATCTTAATGTTTATTTGAATATATTTTTTTTAAATAAAACAAAATAAACTTTTATTAGGAAGTACAATTTAAACCTTAATATTTTTAAACAAAATAGATTTTTACATTAGTTACTTTGAAGATATAAGATAGACCTTTAAATTAACCTTTGAAAAGTTTCGATACTATTTCAATAAAATTCACCAATTCATAATTTAAGTCCAAACTATATTATTATTTTTATTTTAAGATATATATATATATATTCTTTTAAATTCCATTATTAAATTTAAATTCAAAATAAATCCTTAATCATAATTTAAAACATCACACTATTAATTAATTGGTTATTTATATTTGAAAATAACAATTTTTATCAATTTTAAACAATTTAATTAAGAGATTTCACATTTTAAATCTCCTAAAATTCCAGGATATCACAGAGGTGATGGTGTGGTGTTGTGAAGTGATGGTTGCTTTATGGTTACTTAGAAGTTAGGCTTTTGAATTATTTAATCATTTTTGTGATATATATATATGTATGTATATATGTATGTATGTATTCATGTATATATGTGCATGTTGTCATATGCATGTAATACATATGTATATATGTATGTATGTACATGTAGGCGCAAAACATTTCGAACGTCTTCGAACAACTTTCGTTCGTTAAATCGTTGAAATCCGGAGAACGGATTATCGATCACATTTTCACTTATTTATTAATGTACATATATTTATAAATAAAATTCAAAAATAATTTTCTTATCATTTTAAACAAATTAAAATTATCACATTTGAATTATAAAACCATATAAATAAATATCGAAAAATTATTTACAAAAATATCATTATACTGGTAAAGCGATATCGATTTTTCCTTATATTTCCAGATTAAATATATATCTTTATAAAACTATTATAAATGATTTATTATCACTTTATAACTATTCGAAATGAATTATCAATATTTAAAATAATTATCTGAATAATTAAAATAATTATTAAATCATTAAATCTCAATTTAAATTAAATATCAATTATTTAAATTCAATATTATCTTATCGATATAAATTTTGAGGAAAAATATTTTATCTAAATATTGATTCAAAATAAGATTACTATTACTTGTTATTACTTGAAACAATATTATCCTTTTATTTGCCTAAATTTAAATACAATTTATCAAAGTGATAAATTGGCGGGTCGTTACACATAAGTCTATGTTTAGGTATAAACATATACGCAATAAAATAAAAGTAAATTTAAAAAAAAAAATTATTAATTACAATTTGAATGTAATATTTCTCATTGAAATACTCATTATATTTTTAACATAAAACGTAAGTCGCACATATCACTAATTAATTTTCATTTACTTCTATTTCTTATTAATGTTAAGATTTAATTGCTATTAATTACAATAATTAAATCTCAAAATATAGCCTAATACTAGAAACGTAATTAATCCAATTGTTTTTTTTTTTGAAATCTAATTTTCATGTTAAACCTAAAATTTAAATACTAAATTAATTCCAACATTTTACAACCATAATAAAATCCAAATTCCATGTTATCTGAAATATTTAATTACACTAATTTTAATTGATTACAAAATTAAATTTCAAAATGGATTAGCTAAATGAGTGAGAAATAAAACAATTATTATATTTTATAGTAATTTGAACATCTATACATTCGTTGTTTACCAAAAAAAGGGTTAGAAATTTACTTACCAAATAACTGGTTTCTTATTCGGTGCTAAAACCAATTTCAATAAAATAACATATGATCTCTCCTTTAATACATCATTTTTTTATTCCTTATTGAACTTTACAATTATATTCAAATTAAACTTTACAATTATATTCTAATTATAGATAAATATTCATTTTATTCTTTACAACATTAACATTTGTTATTTCAAATCTTGTTGTTAATATGCAATCCAACATTATTTTACATCAATAAATCATAAATTTTTAATTCATGAGAATTTTGAATTTCAATTTAATATAATATTTTTAATTGTCAAAAATACGGTTCGTTACACTCAGTATTCAATATAATTCTTTTCTTTTAAGATGCAATAAATATTTATTTAGATTCCATCAAACGGAATTAGCAGTGCTTTGCTTTATTTAACAAAAAATTATCAACTCATGGTATTTATTATTCACTATTGTTCTTGCTTATTGTTAATAAAAAGAGTTTTCCCATTTTTTTACTATACGCTTATATGTTGTACCTATTAATTTTACATTCTTAAAATTTCCATTTCAACTAATAATTGGATAATCTTTTTTTAGCAGTTATATACACAAATATCAACCGGTTCATTGAAGCAATACTTATAGGGTCACAACTATGTGCTTAGCATGAATTTGCTCTAAATCGTTAGTTAATTTTTTATTAAATAGTACTAATAATGTAAAAATTAATCTAAATTATATCATAAACAATATTTTTATTATCATATCTTACTACCTGCCATATGTTGTTTGACGAAGATAGAAACAAATTGATTAAGGGGAAATTTCAAAAAATATTTATTTTGAAATAGGAGGAAATATTAACTGATTATTTTTTCTGTTGCATATTTTTCAAAATAACCTTATAATTATATATACAATTTTCCAAAAAGTTAAAGCTTTTAATATATAAATTAGTAAATTACAAAACTAAAATTTTAGAAAACCAAATAAAATCCTAGGCCTAAAGTTTGGGACTCAATTTTCATTTCCTAAAAGTTTAAATATTTAAAAATCTCAACATTTAAGAAAAAAAATCTTCTACATAGTTTAGAACTAATCAAATTCTCTACAACTTTTGAAAAATACAAATTTAAGATTTTATTTTTTAGAATGAAGTTTTTATAACAAGAGTGATACGTTATTCTCCAAGTAGAACACTCATTTTTTTTCTTGAAGGGTAAACTGAAGAATTTATTAATTTAATTATGGAAAAAGATGCATTTCATTCATTCCAATTTCCCAACATTTATAAAAGCACCCATGTGCATAGCACGGGTACACATTAGTGATTAATTTATTGCCTAAAGATAAAAGTGCGTATTATCTTCACTTGAAGGACTATTATGTTGACTATGTTAATTCTGTTTATATTTCAATAGTAGTTTAGTCATAACTATATTAGTGAATGACTATTTAACTACCTATTATTCCCTTATAACAATAGCAATTTAATCATAAATATATTATAACAAACTATTATTCCCTTACAAATTATTTTAATAGCAGTTTAATCATTACTAATTCAGTGGCGGTATTTGTTATTGTTTTTGCATCATCCATTTTGTATAACACTTTAGATGGAGACAGTCTTATTATTTCTCTTTTATCAATAAAAGTCCATTTATTTTCTATGTGAGCCTATGGATATCACTGTAGCCTAAAATGATACTAAAACTAGTTATTTATTGAGCAATGTACGACAATCATACGATGATGTCAATGTTCATATTTGTACTATCTAAAGCTTGTTAAAGTTGCTATGTGATTCATTATTAAATCAAGTGATTATTCATAAAAATATAAGAAGAAAACAATGCATTTGTCCGTGGGTGCGGCACAGTGAAAATGAGACTTGAGTTCTTGAAAAAAGATCCAGGTTCGATTCCTACCATGCGCTTCCCTATCCTATATAAAGTTACCCAGGGTATGGGGTCTTTGATCAGCGGACGACTTTACTATACCCTACTCAAGAATTTACCGACCGCCGAGTTCTCATGGGTTTTCAAAAAAAGAGAAAAAAAGAAAAAAATGAAAACGATGTATTAAAGTCTGAAATCATAATTATGTACTGCTAACCTAGGCTTATTTACTTGAGCATGGAGATTGGTGGTGTGCACGACAGGTAGCACATAAGCATCCTTGTAATGCTCTTGAGCAAGAGCTTGTTGAAGCAGTTGATTGGGTTAAGCATGTGTAGGGAAAGAAGCAAAATCTAATGAGCTTCAACATGGCAACAATTTTTTTTTTTTTTTTTTTTTTTTGTGTACTAGTTTAGTTGTAACGACCCAGTATTTTCAACCCTTCGCATCCGCACATGTCGGACTTGAATTGTTCAAAATACTGCGTTGTAAAATAAATTTGGCAAAACTCAGAATATGTAGTAAATAAATCACAGAATCACATACATATATCAGAACTCACAGCGGAAATAAAATATACAGTGGTTCATGAAGCCACTATAAAACTTTAACCAAATAGAATTTACATAGTTTAGAATCTGCAATACAGCTGTAGACATAAATAGAAACAGAGTCTTCCAATTTGATTGATTGCAAATAAGATAAAGACTGAAAGGCTTCCGGCAGTATGAATGATCTACGGGATGACATAACTCCGGAGAGAAACTGAAACTGCAACTCAGGCTGACCCGAGCGTAAAAATAAAACATAACACTCGAGTCAGGACATACATACTTATATAATGTAAGCTAATTCAAGTGTACTGTAATATAGAGCAAGTAACTTAAAGGATGCTTGGGACCGCCCATCCTCTAAGGATCCGTCAAACTATTTACTATGTAGTATATTGCGCTATTATACTAGTGTCTATTTATAAAATAAACTTACTTTTAAGTAGCGTTAAGGCTTTACATTTTCCACCTTAACACGTAATAGTCCCAGTAGTCCATCCAATATCATAGCTCCTCCTGATCGGGAAGCAACTAGAGGATACCACACGGGCTACGGGAGAAATCTAAACTCGTACAAGGCGCGGTATGGTAGGTGACACGACACAACTAGGCAATGCCAGGGTAGATATACCAATTACGCATCCGGGCCGATGGTAACGCGAAGCCGCAGCAACCGCCCACCTCGAAACAACTCCCCAAATCAAAATAGAAGTGGCCACTGAATCAATCCAAAGTCATAGTATAATATCGAAGAGGAGTGTCCGATCAGAGGAATGACCTCATTAACCCGTCGATCGCTCCTGTTTTAGCCACCTTATGCCAACTCACGGGAGTCGGGTCCACGTATTTACCTTACAGGAAACGTCGCCACCAACCTACTTCATTCTGAAATCTCCACCGCGTACACGGTTAGTCAAAGTGGTTTTCGGTATCGACAGAGAGTATGTCCATATCCGATCCCGGTCTCTTTGCCAACCCATCGTTATTATAACACCGTGGTCTTTTAAAACAGTTTATACTTTAAAACCAAAATAAACATTTCTATTTCAAACTATAAACACGATATCATTCAAAACCCAAAACAATATGATACCGTTATATTCAAGTATAATTCTTTTCCAAAAACCATACTGCTTAAAATTTATAATATCTGGAAACCAAATATTTAAATTATATCTTCAAAACATAATATTTTGGAAATTTTACTTTAAAACCATAACTCCCAAACACAATGGTTTGGACATTCAACGGTATATAGAATAAATGGTTTAACTTTATGGTTACTTTGTAAAGAAGATAATTTACATAGCTTTACAAATATATTTCTTTATTTTAAACCATAATTTAAATATCACTTCATGTTCCCAAGACCATTTCAATTCCTATATATATATCCAATTGGAGTATTAATATTCAAAACTAAGGTTGGATTTTTTTTTCTTTCAACAAATTAGTGTTTATTATTTCGTCTTGAATATTCCCATAAATTCCATAGATAAAACTCCAAAATTATGCCATTAAATAATTTCAAAATTTACTTAACACTAGAATGTTCATCTTAAATTTATTAAGAAAAATCCAGTTATAAATCTCATATCTTAAAGGTCTCCAAAACTTAAACATAAATATAATTTATCAAATTCCTTAAATTTCAAAACAATCAAATTCCAGATTCTATAGCACTTAGGAAATGCTACCTAAAGTTACGGGTAAAACTAGTCCAATTTCAAAAGACAGCATTTAAATGCTTTAGTAGATTGTTTAACTTAATAAATATTTCCAAATATAACTTATATATATATTTCTTAACTGAAATCTTATCCTTTCAAAAATCCAGAATTTCCAAAATAAGTTATATTCCAAAATTTTATTCAAATATTTATTTATTTATTTATTAACATTTATAACTCATTCAAAATCAATATAAAATCCTTTAAAGATATTAAATCAAATATTTAACTTCCAAAATAATTTTAAATATTTCAGAAAATATTATAAGGACCACGGGCCTGTATATAGTTTTCTAGCCTAGGTCAAGTGATACGGATTTATATCATTTCAATCCGTAATTTACAAACCCCGGGTTCTATCATTTCAAACCCGCAATCCCAAGTTAACAGTTAAACAGTTAACATAATAATAGCACAGTAATCATCATTTAGGCCTATCATTTCAGCCCACAACAATCTAAATTTAACAGGGAACTTGCAGTGGTGATTTAAGCAGTAAATAAACAATAATATAATATAACTGCAGAAATAATACAACAGATAATAACTGATGAGGCGTCAATTTAAATGGGATTCATCATTCTACGTTATACTACAGACAGATAATATTTAAATAAAATTTTTACACATACACTTGCGATAATTCACAAAATATATGTACATATGTCTGGTGAGGAATACTCACCTTAAACGCTGCAGTGGATCTAAATCAAACACGGTATCTACTTCGGAAAAAAAACGGAAAGCACGATCAAACTTCGGCGGATGCAAAGCCTTGACTTAAATCTATAAGATCCAAATACCAAGTATGCGAATTTAAAAATTACGGTCAAAGCAAAATTTCAGAACAACTGGAACGAATAGAATAAAAGAAATTTAGTTCAACTTGCTCGACTACTACAACCCGCTAACCGTCTCAACATATCCTAGGCCCATACTTCAACCGTACGCATGCATAAAATAAATTGAATAAATTGAATAAATTGCAAAATAAATTGCAAATTTAATACAATTGATTGAATAAAAAGATGTTATGCACCCAAACAAAACAAATACATGTTTAGACATTATTAAATTATTTCTCACATTTTTAATCATATTTATCATGATCAATTATTTTCATTCTCATATATATTTATTTAAATAAAATGACAATATTGGCAACAAACACAATACTGTTCAAATTATTCGATTTAATCAAATGTAGCCACTAACTACATTCGAATTCATTAAATAATACTTTATTTCACATACATGTTCATCATGTTTAGGCAAATTATTTCTTCTTTTACTTTTATTATTAAACATTAAAAGGTGATTATTGGTATACATCACCAATATCCTTTTATTAACCATAATAAATACAATCCATTGATATTTATCCACCCAAATTCTCAAATAAGTAGTTAAATTTATTTTTAACCATCTTAAATTTATTTCAACCATTAAAAATTGAAATAAATGTCATTTTATTATATTCACCCAAGATTTATTCATACAATATTGTTTATTTGAATTAAACAACATTTCATATCATTTTCTCCTTATCAATTTATCTTCTCCATTATTAAATTGTAATTCTTTTTTTTTTTCTATGCCTTCCTCTTCAAACTGCACTTATCCAAATCCACAATACCACTAACTACATCATAACTACACTAATTCCATAGTCTAGCTTCCTACAATCAATTTATATCATTTCTTCCAGCCTACTACTAACAAAGTTCTATATGTATTTATAAATGGCACGGCATGATGGGGAAGTAGCCGAGCAAGGAAATCAGAGAACACAAGAAGGAGGAAGGAAAATTGGAAGAAGCAAAGAAATAAACAATGCAAATTATTTACCTGATAGAAGCTTGTACCAGAGAGGGACAAACAAGGAGATATGAAAACTTATGTGAATGAGGCAAAGTATTTATAGATAAACTTGCGAAATAAAAAGGGGAGATAAATAGGCAGGTTTGAAAACGTAAGAAATAAATGCAAGCGTTGATTTTTGAGTGCATGCGTTTAGGCAAGAGATTTATTTCCAGTTCTTCTTGTTTGAACGCTACACGAAAATTGTGATAAATGCATGCGTTGATTTCTCTTTCCAGTTTTATGTTTGAACGATATCACTCTTTTGGATTTTTTTTTTTTTAGATAGCTTGCGTGATTTATACCAGTTATAATCTAAATTTAAAGCATGCGTTACTGCAAATTTGAACAGATTTGATTGAGGAAGCAAAACTTGAGCTCTTGCGTGATTTATGGTAAGCAATGAAAAAGCTTTTAACTGAAAAGGCAAAAGTAATAAATGCTTACATAAATATTTACTTGATCAATGGTTCGAAAAATTTATTTATTGCAAAACAAACGCAGTGGAAACAGAGAGATATAATGGGTGTGCGAAAATTTGCAAAGATAGGCAAGATTAAATTTTGAATGCATTTAATTTAGGTGAGAGGAAAAATGGCAATTGGAAGAGTTGATATTTTTGTGGATAAGGCTGCGTGAATAAATGAATACAGTGACATGCTCAAGAAACAGATGGTAAGAGGCAAATGTCAAAATGTTAAAAGAATAAAATTTTGTGTCACGCGCAAAGGAAGGCAAATTTGATTTCCATATTCTTCTAATCAATTAATTCCCCTTTAATTGCCTTTAATTGATTTCAATTGATTACCTTATCCCTTTTAATTACCCTCCTTAATTGATTTCAATTAATTACCATATTACCAATTAATTATCCTCCTTTAATTACATACTCAAATTTGGTTACTAACTTAATTAGTTAATTAACCCTTTTTGTTAATTATCAATCCTGCGACGTCTCACATTAATCCGTCCGCTTTGTAGGCACTGGTAGCCGGACTGGTTACACGGGCAGATTTCTCCTACAAAATGGGGATTAACCTCGTGTCCTCATGCCATTAACCAAAAGAATTAACTTATTTATCTTTCATCAATTTTATTAATTTGCATTAATTATTCAATAAATTAATTCTGGTCAACTACTGAAATTTTACAATTAATTTCTCTATTAATTGTCATAAATTTCTTTTTGAAATATCTATTAATTGTCATTAACTCCATTTTAAAATATCCGTATGTGCCTTTATTCAAGTTTTGAATTGCTAACTAGGAATAAGGTAGATTTATCAAATAAATTGATTGTAAGTTTCATTGTTTTAAATTGCTTAACAATGTTCACTGCTAACATAATTAATATGTCAAAATTGAGAATATTCCACCAACATGATTTGCATGTCATAACCTACCAAATTAACATAATTAATTAACTACTTTAATATGTTACAAATTTTCTCCTTTTCATTATTTTTAGGGAATGGGTATAACAACAGATATTATGATAATATCCAAAACATTTAGTTATTACTCACTTCATTATACATTATAAAAATTTCCTTTTTTTTTTCTTCTTAAATTTAGTTACAAAAATCATATTAAATTAACGAGTTTAATTCTCTAAATTAAATATTTAAACAATATTGGTAAACACAATTTATATAAATTATATTTCTAAAAACAAAAAAATTAAAAGAAATAAATAGCTAAAAACTAGGGCTGTTACACTCTCCCCCACTTAAGAACTTTTCGTCCTCGAAAAGGAACAAAAGAAAAGAAACAAAGGAAGATAAGCTAGATAAACAAGAACTTTAAACGAATAGTTCCGGATTTGAAGCACGAAGAAGATCTTCTAGAATCGGTTTTACTCTTTTCAGTTCGACCGTCGGTCTATGGGTGGTAAGCGGTGCTCAGGCCCCGATGAGTAACAAAGATTTTTAAAGATTATGGAAAAGATTTCTAAATAGACTGGTATAAGCAATAGCCTCCTCATTCTGTAGCAGATAGGGAAACCAAGGACACTTAAAGATAGTTTGAAAACAAATAAGATAATAAATTTGCAATCATAATGCTTTGAAATCATTAAATTTATAAATTTGGAAATCATGCTACTAAAATCATAATACCTTTAAAATAATCTTCATTTATACCTTTTAAATTCAATGCCAAACAATATTCATTTCAAGGTTGAAATATTCCTAAGTTCATTTATAAAAAAAATTTCCAAAACATTTTATTTTTAGAAACAGCAGCACTCATAATATGCTATAGTAGATATAATAGTATTCCTAATCAGTTTATTATGTACTTAACTCTGAATTTTAACAAATAACCTAACACTTTATTAAAAATACTTATCTTATAAATAAGATATTCCTTCAATAAGTTACCCTTGAATTTCCATTTGAAAACCAATTCTCAATTATCAAAATTTAGTGATATTAGAATACGTCTTAACTATTTATTTAGACATCAATTAAACTATGATTTGAAGATATATAATCCTTACTCCAAAAATATCCCTTTCAAATATATTTTCCTTATTCAAAGATACCTTGTTTATTACACAAACATATTCATTTCAGGAAATAACCTTTTATTAAAATCTCTTGGTTAGATTTACGGATCCATATTAAATTAATTTGATTATTAAGACATTTGAATAAAATTCCTTAAATTCCTTTTCCTTATTTATCCCCATTAATCTTTTATAACTAAAATTTAAGTGTATAATATTTATTATAACCACTCAAATTTTATTCATAAAATCCTTTTATATTGTATATTATCCAATTATATGTTAACTTTTGAAAATCAAGGTAAGTTATATTAAATGAAATTGGGTGTTATACAAATAAAACTTTCAATTTAATTATCTCCAATTGGAACCTTTTTATTCAAATTTTTGTTATTATATTTATTTTCCTTCCTCAAGATAAACTTTAAGAATTAAATTCCTGATTCCCTTCAAACCATTTAGAGATAACTAAATATATATACCTAATATGTCAAATCAAATTTAAATTATATATCTATATATATTAAGTCATACTTTAGAAATTCAAATCAATTAAAATCTCAAGGAAACACTGTAGCCAGACTACAGAATGGTCTTTTCACTTCGAAACTCGAAAATGAATGTCGATGATGCTGCAGTCATCACCGAAATTATTTTCCAGCGACAAAGAGAAAAGCACTAATTTTAAAATTTCTTTGGAAACAAATTTCTATACAAAAATACTTATTACATCCTTTTAAAATTTAAACACAAGGTTTGAAATCATCAGAAATTTAATTCTCAAGTTTTAGTTTTAAATTCATTTCTGTTTCCAAATTAATTTATAACCATTGTTTTATATTCACTTATTTATTAGACAAACACATGGCTTACAACACCATAAATAAAATCAAAACTATTATCTCTTGACAACTAGTTAAATTAATTATAAAATTTTGAAAATTATACTCATATATATAATATTAGATTTTAATTTCAAATATAGGAATAAACTTCTCAAACCAGGATAGAGACTCAAATTTGATGAACTCAAATCAAATAGAATTCAAGATAAATTGAAATCAGAAGATCAGAATAAGGAAACTGGGTAAGTCTATATAAGTCGCGGACAACCTTGACCTAGTCATCCGTGACTTAAAGAGCCATATCGATGTGGTTGGGGTAAATCTACATTTGATCCGAAGAGATAGAATTTGGAATAACCAAAGATACTAGCATATAAACCGAGGATAAATATAAATCTCCGGTGAATCAATGCTAATGGTAAAGGAGTTTCACCCCTTTATTAGAATAATGGCGAGACCGCCAATTTACAATAAAGATCATCCGAAGTGGAGTTATGAGATACTCCAGAATCTAAAGCAGATGAAAAAGTGAGGGATACGAATGAGCTTTGGAACCGTAGGGAATGTTCCAAAATTCGAAAAGAGAGTGGTTCAATCTCGAATGAACGTGATTCTGTAAATCAAATTTACCATACATTCTAAGTTTTGCCTAGAACCAAAGCTCTGATACCAAATGTAACGACCCAGTATTTTCAACCCTTCGCATCCGCACATGTCGGACTTGAATTGTTCAAAATACTGCGTTGTAAAATAAATTTGGCAAAACTCAGAATATGTAGTAAATAAATCACAGAATCACATACATATATCAGAACTCACAGCGGAAATAAAATATACAGTGGTTCATGAAGCCACTATAAAACTTTAACCAAATAGAATTTACATAGTTTAGAATCTGCAATACAGCTGTAGACATAAATAGAAACAGAGTCTTCCAATTTGATTGATTGCAAATAAGATAAAGACTGAAAGGCTTCCGGCAGTATGAATGATCTACGGGATGACATAACTCCGGAGAGAAACTGAAACTGCAACTCAGGCTGACCCGAGCGTAAAAATAAAACATAACACTCGAGTCAGGACATACATACTTATATAATGTAAGCTAATTCAAGTGTACTGTAATATAGAGCAAGTAACTTAAAGGATGCTTGGGACCGCCCATCCTCTAAGGATCCGTCAAACTATTTACTATGTAGTATATTGCGCTATTATACTAGTGTCTATTTATAAAATAAACTTACTTTTAAGTAGCGTTAAGGCTTTACATTTTCCACCTTAACACGTAATAGTCCCAGTAGTCCATCCAATATCATAGCTCCTCCTGATCGGGAAGCAACTAGAGGATACCACACGGGCTACGGGAGAAATCTAAACTCGTACAAGGCGCGGTATGGTAGGTGACACGACACAACTAGGCAATGCCAGGGTAGATATACCAATTACGCATCCGGGCCGATGGTAACGCGAAGCCGCAGCAACCGCCCACCTCGAAACAACTCCCCAAATCAAAATAGAAGTGGCCACTGAATCAATCCAAAGTCATAGTATAATATCGAAGAGGAGTGTCCGATCAGAGGAATGACCTCATTAACCCATCGATCGCTCCTGTTTTAGCCACCTTATGCCAACTCACGGGAGTCGGGTCCACGTATTTACCTTACAGGAAACGTCGCCACCAACCTACTTCATTCTGGAATCTCCACCGCGTACACGGTTAGTCAAAGTGGTTTTCGGTATCGACAGAGAGTATGTCCATATCCGATCCCGGTCTCTTTGCCAACCCATCGTTATTATAACACCGTGGTCTTTTAAAACAGTTTATACTTTAAAACCAAAATAAACATTTCTATTTCAAACTATAAACACGATATCATTCAAAACCCAAAACAATATGATACCGTTATATTCAAGTATAATTCTTTTCCAAAAACCATACTGCTTAAAATTTATAATATCTGGAAACCAAATATTTAAATTATATCTTCAAAACATAATATTTTGGAAATTTTACTTTAAAACCATAACTCCCAAACACAATGGTTTGGACATTCAACGGTATATAGAATAAATGGTTTAACTTTATGGTTACTTTGTAAAGAAGATAATTTACATAGCTTTACAAATATATTTCTTTATTTTAAACCATAATTTAAATATCACTTCATGTTCCCAAGACCATTTCAATTCCTATATATATATCCAATTGGAGTATTAATATTCAAAACTAAGGTTGGATTTTTTTTTCTTTCAACAAATTAGTGTTTATTATTTCGTCTTGAATATTCCCATAAATTCCATAGATAAAACTCCAAAATTATGCCATTAAATAATTTCAAAATTTACTTAACACTAGAATGTTCATCTTAAATTTATTAAGAAAAATCCAGTTATAAATCTCATATCTTAAAGGTCTCCAAAACTTAAACATAAATATAATTTATCAAATTCCTTAAATTTCAAAACAATCAAATTCCAGATTCTATAGCACTTAGGAAATGCTACCTAAAGTTACGGGTAAAACTAGTCCAATTTCAAAAGACAGCATTTAAATGCTTTAGTAGATTGTTTAACTTAATAAATATTTCCAAATATAACTTATATATATATTTCTTAACTGAAATCTTATCCTTTCAAAAATCCAGAATTTCCAAAATAAGTTATATTCCAAAATTTTATTCAAATATTTATTTATTTATTTATTAACATTTATAACTCATTCAAAATCAATATAAAATCCTTTAAAGATATTAAATCAAATATTTAACTTCCAAAATAATTTTAAATATTTCAGAAAATATTATAAGGACCACGGGCCTGTATATAGTTTTCTAGCCTAGGTCAAGTGATACGGATTTATATCATTTCAATCCGTAATTTACAAACCCCGGGTTCTATCATTTCAAACCCGCAATCCCAAGTTAACAGTTAAACAGTTAACATAATAATAGCACAGTAATCATCATTTAGGCCTATCATTTCAGCCCACAACAATCTAAATTTAACAGGGAACTTGCAGTGGTGATTTAAGCAGTAAATAAACAATAATATAATATAACTGCAGAAATAATACAACAGATAATAACTGATGAGGTGTCAATTTAAATGGGATTCATCATTCTACGTTATACTACAGACAGATAATATTTAAATAAAATTTTTACACATACACTTGCGATAATTCACAAAATATATGTACATATGTCTGGTGAGGAATACTCACCTTAAACGCTGCAGTGGATCTAAATCAAACACAGTATCTACTTCGGAAAAAAAACGGAAAGCACGATCAAACTTCGGCGGATGCAAAGCCTTGACTTAAATCTATAAGATCCAAATACCAAGTATGCGAATTTAAAAATTACGGTCAAAGCAAAATTTCAGAACAACTGGAACGAATAGAATAAAAGAAATTTAGTTCAACTTGCTCGACTACTACAACCCGCTAACCGTCTCAACATATCCTAGGCCCATACTTCAACCGTACGCATGCATAAAATAAATTGAATAAATTGAATAAATTGCAAAATAAATTGCAAATTTAATACAATTGATTGAATAAAAAGATGTTATGCACCCAAACAAAACAAATACATGTTTAGACATTATTAAATTATTTCTCACATTTTTAATCATATTTATCATGATCAATTATTTTCATTCTCATATATATTTATTTAAATAAAATGACAATATTGGCAACAAACACAATACTGTTCAAATTATTCGATTTAATCAAATGTAGCCACTAACTACATTCGAATTCATTAAATAATACTTTATTTCACATACATGTTCATCATGTTTAGGCAAATTATTTCTTCTTTTACTTTTATTATTAAACATTAAAAGGTGATTATTGGTATACATCACCAATATCCTTTTATTAACCATAATAAATACAATCCATTGATATTTATCCACCCAAATTCTCAAATAAGTAGTTAAATTTATTTTTAACCATCTTAAATTTATTTCAACCATTAAAAATTGAAATAAATGTCATTTTATTATATTCACCCAAGATTTATTCATACAATATTGTTTATTTGAATTAAACAACATTTCATATCATTTTCTCCTTATCAATTTATCTTCTCCATTATTAAATTGTAATTCTTTTTTTTTTTTTTCTATGCCTTCCTCTTCAAACTGCACTTATCCAAATCCACAATACCACTAACTACATCATAACTACACTAATTCCATAGTCTAGCTTCCTACAATCAATTTATATCATTTCTTCCAGCCTACTACTAACAAAGTTCTATATGTATTTATAAATGGCACGGCATGATGGGGAAGTAGCCGAGCAAGGAAATCAGAGAACACAAGAAGGAGGAAGGAAAATTGGAAGAAGCAAAGAAATAAACAATGCAAATTATTTACCTGATAGAAGCTTGTACCAGAGAGGGACAAACAAGGAGATATGAAAACTTATGTGAATGAGGCAAAGTATTTATAGATAAACTTGCGAAATAAAAAGGGGAGATAAATAGGCAGGTTTGAAAACGTAAGAAATAAATGCAAGCGTTGATTTTTGAGTGCATGCGTTTAGGCAAGAGATTTATTTCCAGTTCTTCTTGTTTGAACGCTACACGAAAATTGTGATAAATGCATGCGTTGATTTCTCTTTCCAGTTTTATGTTTGAACGATATCACTCTTTTGGATTTTTTTTTTTTTTTAGATAGCTTGCGTGATTTATACCAGTTATAATCTAAATTTAAAGCATGCGTTACTGCAAATTTGAACAGATTTGATTGAGGAAGCAAAACTTGAGCTCTTGCGTGATTTATGGTAAGCAATGAAAAAGCTTTTAACTGAAAAGGCAAAAGTAATAAATGCTTACATAAATATTTACTTGATCAATGGTTCGAAAAATTTATTTATTGCAAAACAAACGCAGTGGAAACAGAGAGATATAATGGGTGTGCGAAAATTTGCAAAGATAGGCAAGATTAAATTTTGAATGCATTTAATTTAGGTGAGAGGAAAAATGGCAATTGGAAGAGTTGATATTTTTGTGGATAAGGCTGCGTGAATAAATGAATACAGTGACATGCTCAAGAAACAAATGGTAAGAGGCAAATGTCAAAATGTTAAAAGAATAAAATTTTGTGTCACGCGCAAAGGAAGGCAAATTTGATTTCCATATTCTTCTAATCAATTAATTCCCCTTTAATTGCCTTTAATTGATTTCAATTGATTACCTTATCCCTTTTAATTACCCTCCTTAATTGATTTCAATTAATTACCATATTACCAATTAATTATCCTCCTTTAATTACATACTCAAATTTGGTTACTAACTTAATTAGTTAATTAACCCTTTTTGTTAATTATCAATCCTACGACGTCTCACATTAATCCGTCCGCTTTGTAGGCACTGGTAGCCGGACTGGTTACACGGGCATATTTCTCCTACAAAATGGGGATTAACCTCGTGTCCTCATGCCATTAACCAAAAGAATTAACTTATTTATCTTTCATCAATTTTATTAATTTGCATTAATTATTCAATAAATTAATTCTGGTCAACTACTGAAATTTTACAATTAATTTCTCTATTAATTGTCATAAATTTCTTTTTGAAATATCTATTAATTGTCATTAACTCCATTTTAAAATATCCGTATGTGCCTTTATTCAAGTTTTGAATTGCTAACTAGGAATAAGGTAGATTTATCAAATAAATTGATTGCAAGTTTCATTGTTTTAAATTGCTTAACAATGTTCACTGCTAACATAATTAATATGTCAAAATTGAGAATATTCCACCAACATGATTTGCATGTCATAACCTACCAAATTAACATAATTAATTAACTACTTTAATATGTTACAAATTTTCTCCTTTTCATTATTTTTAGGGAATGGGTATAACAACAGATATTATGATAATATCCAAAACATTTAGTTATTACTCACTTCATTATACATTATAAAAATTTCCTTTTTTTTTTCTTCTTAAATTTAGTTACAAAAATCATATTAAATTAACGAGTTTAATTCTCTAAATTAAATATTTAAACAATATTGGTAAACACAATTTATATAAATTATATTTCTAAAAACAAAAAAATTAAAAGAAATAAATAGCTAAAAACTAGGGCTGTTACACTAGTCGTGCTCTTGAGCAAGAGCATGAATAACATGCAGCTAGTTGGTTTGACCATTCCAAGGTGGAGCATTTAAAGAAAGCGCAAGGGGCAAGCTACCGGTAATAAACCAAAACCGGGTTGGAATTGGACTGAACATGAGAAATATGTTGAGCATCTGATATAAAATCCAATTGATCGTGTAAATTTATTTGAATAGGCTTTTTGGACCTATATAGTGATGCATAGTATAACATCACATGCGTAATAAAAAACCTATGGGTTTAACATAATGATATGAAAACGGTAAGCATATTAACAATCTAACAACAAGCATTATCACAAAAGAAAATCAAATAATAAGCTTGTAGGATAAAGCACTCAAATAAATATTAAAGATTTCAAAAGTTAGATTTTCAGAAAACAAAGTTAACCACTTTGCTTATTTTACCATTTTCAAAGGTTTAGAAACGCTGTTCAAAATTTGATTTTGAATGGAAATAAAGAAGGGGACCAAAGAAGGGTTTAGAGTTTCTATTTTAAACTAGCGCGTGGCCCGTGCTACGCACACGGGCATTGATTTTAACAGAATCGACATTGAAAGTTGATAGAAAATATAATCTAATAAAATAAATGAATAAAATATTGTAGAGGTATGTACACTTTTACTGTATTATAATATGTATGCGCAATTATCGTAGTATGTCTAGTGTTGTAGATTTAGTAGGATTCGAGGGATATTTGATTTTCACTATCTATAATGGTCACTGAATAATTGAAAGATTATTTAGATTGATGTTAAAAGTTTTTTAGAATATAACCCGAATGAATGAATTTTATATAGAGGTAAAGGTAGTGTTGAATAATATTTTGATGTGTGTATGCAGATGTAATGTATATGTGTACACACATATATTATATATATGGCTTTGTTTATTAATATAGTAGATTTTTAATATAAGTTGACATCTTCATTCTATCTATACTATGGTAATTGAGTAGACCAACAATTTAAGTTTAGTCAAACAGGTGGTTTAAAAAGGTCATATGTTGGTAGTAATAAAATATTTAAGAATACCACTGCTTCTAAAAAAATATAAGAAAATAGAATGTTTAAAAATTAAACAGAATGTAAGACTTTAGGTTATTTTTTCTAAGATAACAATAGCACAATAACTTTGTCTTAATTTACAAAGAAAGTTAACCTTACATAACTTCAAAAATCAGAGCAAGAAGATCAATCAAATATCATTGATTCCCATATATTCTTCATCAATGTTTCATAAATTTGATCTCAAACAGGAACACAACAATTTTATTAGTGCATTACTTGAGTTTTCAATGAAGTGGTTGAAAACTCCAAGCAAAATCATCAACGTATCAAACACAAAAGATGACAGTAGGACAAACATACTACTTTTTTTTTCCAGAAAAAGAACAGCGTCCACTTTACAATATGTGAACTTAGGATTACATCTAGTTTATTTAGCTAGTACATCTCAAGATACAAACAGACACACATAAATGAGTCATTGCATCTCATAAGTTTCACATAATGTAATTGAAGGATACAGTAAAACAATAATAAACAACACTAATGGCAGGCAGTTGCTGTAAATACAGTAAAAACAACCACAATCCAAGAAAATTGCACGGCCAACTAGTGCGAATTTGAGTAACATCTACATCCATCTCACTTGGATCAGTTGCGTGTAATTGTAGCTCCACTTGAATGCAATCCAATTCTATCTTAAAGCATTCTGTAAAGCTCATGTAAAGCGCTTGTTCTTTACTCCTGCAGCTTTTTCTTCACTCCTGCGGTACCAGGAAACCATGCAATGAAAAAAAAATTGCTGAAAATTCGCAGTTGTGAAAAAACCAAAGTCAAAAGTGTGCGTGCATTTATTCATTCTTAGGAAGGCAAGTAGTAAAATCTTCATATTTCATGGTGGGTGTGCCAAGCTTCTAAAGAAAAACTTATTTAAGTGTTTAATTGATCTATAAACTATGAAACTGTGAGTTTCCTTTTCCTGTAGCTTGGAATCATCATCCACAGCCATACTTGGTGAAACTTTGGTCATTGGCCATTGCCCATTTGTAGAAAAGAAGTCAAAATGGTCGGAGAGAAAAATGAGATAGTTTGACACAGAAAACACAGTGGAAAAACATATTACAGTTGGTGTAAGAAGAGCGAAAAAAGAAAAAATAAACAATAATAGTCACTTCGTAAGGCCTACATCCATTTTTTACTCCTGCTCAAATTTCTGTTCATACTAAATTAGCACTTGCAATCGATTTCAGTGCATATATCCACATGATTTATCCAAATCTGTTTTATACCCATCAATTTTCATGATCTTTGTACTGTCATATCAATCATAATTTACATAACTGTTATAGTTACAGTAGCAAGACAATATTGTATGGAAAAAATTGAAACCATATTTAATAAAACCAAACTATCTTCTATAACTTCAATTTATTCACTTCAAATTTCATCATGTACAAATGAAAATTTGCAAAGGTTTAATTTGTTAGGCCCCGTTTGGCTTCAAAATAAATTTTGAGTTTTTAGTTTTTAATTGTAATAAAAGAATGGTGGGAGATGAGGGGATGTGCAAAGGGTTAGAGGGAGATTTTCCTTATCCTAAAAAAGTGGAAAAAAAGAAAATTTTGTTTTCAACAACTCGCTCTTTGTCCTCTCCTTTCCCCTTTCCTCCTCTCGATGCCGCACTCTTCTACCATGCCATTTGAAGTACAAATTGAAAGCAAAAAAACTCAAAATCCATTTTGAAACCAATCGGGCCTTCAGTTTTTTCTTGTGTGAGTTTCCCAGAATTAGGTTAGGTGCAAATTTTCAAAAAATAAACGATGGATAAAGACAATTCAATCAGAAACCTTTATTTTTTTGAAACTAAACCCATTAAGGTTTTGTAATAGATTAAAGATGGATCATTTTACTTGGTTTAAATCATATAAATAACCAAAAAATTCGTTGATTAATTTAAAAATGAAATGTTATCAACCAATGATGTATTGAAACCCAACCAAGACACACCATTAATCAAAGGCAGTAACTAATTTAATGACTATTGTTGTTCAGCTCTAATAAAATTAAAGAAGTGATTATACTCAAAAATAGATATGTCCACATTTCTAACTGTAAAATTTTTTTTTTTTTTATAATTTGTTAAAAAATAGTGTATACAGCCTAAAATATATGAGTATAATAAATGCCACATACAATGGTACAATGGAATAATAATTGCTATAACTGATAACGATTGGAGAAAATTGGTAGCTCATATTGGACTATGATTCATGCAGAATGCCTGAGTTTACAATTCATTATCAATTTGAATTCTAAATTAGAATGACAGTGCTTCTATGCAATTTTATAATACATAGTAATATTAAGTACTCCTCTAAACTGGACCTTTCCACGGTCTAATTTCTAGATATCAATAGTCAATCTACTATGCTACATGATACTACTAACCTGACTCATGGAAATTTAATATAGCAATATTTTTGAGAAAGGGTGAAAAATAATTACGCGTACAATATTTTAGTGACCAAACTATATTCCATTTTTTTCGTTTAGGAAATATATACGTACTGGCCAAAAGAAGAAAAGCACAATGAAACTTTTATGCTGCATAGAATTTTTCATTAGAATAAAAGGTGGAAGTTAAAAAGAGTTGATTTATATTATAATTTTTCTATCAAATTCATGTCGAGATTGCAATCTACATATGTTATCAAGCTATACAGCTTTAAATTAGCAGTATAAATAAAGAATACTTTTATTAGTGGAAAATGGATAGAGATCATTGAGTATTATAAAAATTCAAGAAAGACTCCTGGTTGTCAATAAAAATCATTGAATTTAAGGGCGATTGGGTCAATTGTACCTAATAGGTGATTGGATCTACATAATTAAATGTAAGAATCAACTTTGGACATAAAGTTAATCTTAAATAAAAGATAGTGTTGAACATAAAACATCAATTAGATAATTATACCAGTTAGAGATCAGAAAGTATCCATACCTAAAATAATTTAGTAGCCACGGCTGGAGAAGCTACAACATGGAAGGAATGAGAACAGTGAGGCTACGGTGATGAAATATAGGCGATATTGGTGACTGAACATAGGTGTTTGCGAACTGAAAAGTGCAAACATGTATTATTAGTGTGAATTTTGTAGTGGAGAAGGAGAAGAAATGGCGAATGGGGAGATAACTGCTTTTCAATTTTAGATAGTAAAAAAATAAATAACTATGATATACGTGAACAATGGTTGAGAAGTAGACAGCTTAGTGATTTGGTTTTTACTTTCTTATTTAAATAACGCCACAAGTGGATGTAGTAATAGTCCTATCATGCTTATCTTTATACGTAGATCAGATGGGTTAGTACTTGAATGCAGCTAATCAACATACAACAACTTCTCAAATATTACTTAATCTCATTCCCTAAATACGTATATCTACTGAGAATTACGGGTGATGAAACCACATGCTTGAATTTTTTTTAGCACTTTAACCAACTATGAAAAAGGTAATCGGCTTTTTTTTTCTTTTTATAGTTTTGCGGAAAGAGTAATTTTATTTCGTAGAAATGAATAAAATGAAATTCACAATGATAGATGGTAAAAAATTAAAAATATCTATTTGTTTCCATTGAAAATTCTTAGAAAAATGGAAAGATTCTAAATATTTTTGTAGCAAACCAAAAACTTGCAAAATAACAGATTCAGAAAAACATGAGCCAAAAATATACCTTATATCTATGTCTATTAAGTTCATCCATGGAATATGTACCACCATACCTCTTTAAATGCACAAAATATAAGTTCAAATTCATAGAATCTTGCATATGTCCTCCTTTAGCAAAGCCTAATTGTCTCACCCATGAATAAGCCAAGAACCTATCGTGAACCAATCTAAAAAATGGTGGTATGTCTGTTGTTTTTCACTTATGCCTTTAGAAACATATAAAGCCAAACAAAGACCAGTCAAACTAAAAATGATTTCTTGGTTCTAAAAAAGAGGTTTATACAACAAATGGAGATGGTGTGAGATTGAAATGGATTTGAAGTTTTTCTTAAAAAGGAAGAGAGAATGGGAATCTTACCAACGGTTAAATGATGTGAAGGGAATCGTCGGGAGTTTCTGATTTAAACATCCAAAAACTTTCGTGGAAGTATCCTGAACATTAACTTTATTACATAGGGACATGAGAAATGGAATTCAACTAGAGCCTATAATTAAGATATAATTTAGTAAGATCATTGATAAACAAACTTCATAACGCATCTCAACTAATTTTAAAATATGATGTACTTGCATTGGGATAAAAAGACAGGCAGATAGGAGATAAAATTTCCAAAGCTTGCATACAACCAATCCTATGTACTACATGGTTTTCATGTTGAAAAACTTCTAAAATACTAATAGATTTTTATAGACAGAAGAATAACTTTCGGATTAAATTTTACAAACAAAATTAATTTTAATATTTAAATATTACTAAATATTTAGGTACAAAATCTTTGGAGGTGTAAACTGTTGGTCGGTTTGTGTACAAAATCTTTTTACGTGGATAAAGTTAATTTGAGTTTCTGGAAAATAAAAATTATCAATATTTAGGTAACATGAAAGTGTAAGAAACACATAAGACATTTATAAGTAAACGTACTCGTATGATGGTTGCAATAAACTATAAATTGTACCATTATAAAGTCAAAGATGAAGTGGAAGAGCATAATCTTGAAGATCAAAGATGCATCTATGAAAAGCACTTGCATGTGTGCACTTTCAGTAAATGTCCCTGACTTCTCTTCGTTGTAACATCATGTCATACATTGTTGTCAAAAATCTTAAAATCCTACGATTTAAATCACTATTTAGATCGGATCTCTTCCTTAACGATTTAATTTACATGACGACTCAAATTTAGTCAAAAACCACAAATAAGAAACATTCTAATCAGTATAACATATTTAATATATTCATTACGATTCACAAAATTATGGTGTTTTCAAAATAAAATAAAACTGTAATAAGAGACAAAATTGAGTTTCATGTTTAACTGTACAAGTTTAAACTTTTGACATCAAAATCAATTTCAAATTGTGTGAGAACCTTCATTTATGAACCTTTTAAACATACGATTTATGATCTGTCCTCGTTACAATTTAAAGTATGAATTTTACGATATACAATTTTAACCCCCTTTTGAAAACATTGATGTCATGGTTGATCGAACAAAAAATTAGATAAGAAGAACATTTATGCAGTACCCTGAATCGTAGGGAAAAAGTTTGCCTAAATCAACAGTTTAAAAATCAGGCGAAGATAATAGAGCAAACAGAATAGGTATGACTAATCTCAGTTGGAAGATCCAGTCAATGTTTATCATATAAAAATTGTAGATTCTAAGGTGAACATAAATTTATGTCATGTGGGTTAAGAAAAATGCATCGAGCAAAATGGTAGTCAATTACAAACCGTGTTCGAGCACATTCAATAATTTCTTTTAAAAGCACATACAACAAACATAAACTAAACTCGGAAGAAATGAAAAAGAAATCATCAAATACAACAACGATGCAATTCTTTTATACAAAGTTATCAGTGAACCGCATAGTAAAAAAATTGAAATAAGATATTGATCAAAATTCTGTTTAGAAGTCAGACGCCACTCATATTGTATAGTGTAATAGAGTAGAAAAGACTGAAGATACGTAGAAGTTGGATAGTAGTTAGTACCATAAAGATCAATTAGTGAGTAACATTGGTTGAAACAACATGTAGTAAAAGAGGTAATAAGGGCGATTTTTGAAATGTCGTCTTTGGACGAACAATGAAAAACCCAGTCAGCATCCAACATGGTCAAAAGTGACCTGTAAGTGTGAATATGTTTACAACTCGCCCCTTCTTGTTATCTTTTGCAAAATTAAGCCTAAAACAGCAAAATTTGCAATACAGTGATTTACTAAAATCCCCTTCTGACATTCAGTATATATGTGAAAGTAACTAAAATAGTAGCCATAACACGGTCTATTACAGTAAGTTTGAAATTAAAATTAAAGATCATGCTGTGAGTTTCATTACCTCTAAGAATAGAATTTCAGAGCACCCTTATGTTATAGTACCTAATACGTAGCTTAGAAAATTAGATCTCTAACTGAATCCAGCCTCTTAAATCTAAAACTCAATTGACATAAACGTTGTGCTGACAAAAACATCAATTTTATAATTTACTTCAGTTCTAACAGTGTTCAAAGAATACTTTTAAATTAAATGTTACCGTTCATACATGAAAATGGTTGACATTAAATGCACGCATAATGCAGTCCAGAATAGGAACCGTGAAAAAAATTCTTATAGAAAGCAATAGAGAAGAACAATCGGTGAATTGAGGTTACTCACCACTGTGGTTAGCAAATTATTAAAATTAGACTTTCAGATCAAGTGGATAAGTAGCGAGAAGGAGGGGAAGAGAAGGAAGAGCATGAAATAAGTACGTTGGTATAACCGAAGTACTAATAGTAAGTGAAGATAGGGATGAACAGGAAGTAAATGTGAGAAATGGGTGGTTACAGAAGATGAAAGCGGATAGTAGTAGAAGGAAGATGTTGTTCAGTATTCAATTGACATGTGTGTGGTTGCTCCTTTAGTGTGGTTACAGAAGCAAGACAATATTGTATTGAAAAAACTGAAATCATATTTAATAAAACCAAACCATCTTCTATGACTTCAATTTATTCACTTCAAATTTCATTATGTACAAATGAAAATTTGCAAAGGTTTAATTTGTTAGGCCCCGTTTGGCTTCAAAATAAATTTTGAGTTTTCAGTTTTTAATTGTAATAAAAGAGTGGTGGGAGATGAGGGGATGTGGAAAGGGTTGGAGGGTTTGCTGTTTTTTTAAACTATAATTTATTTTATGAATAACTTCTTCTTATGTGCTCCAAATCAAATAAGTTAATAATTTGGAAAGATTAGCGAAAAGCTACCAGTAAAAAAAAGTAATAGCTCAAGATTTAAGTACCTAAACAAATAGTTGGCAGTAAATATCACCAAAAGGACATTAATCACACATAAGTGGACATCATTGTCATGGTTTGTGGAGTGTTTATATGTCCCACTTAATCTTGTTTTGCATTACCTTAGGTTCAATATGCAAAGATTTATATCCTCTAAAATTGCATCCCTTACCTCATTTCTCTTCTTGCATAGTAAACAATTAATAGGTTTTAATCGTTAAGATCATATCACAGACGTGAATTACTTAATATTTTAGTCGCACCCATATTTTTAAATGTGCTTAAGTTGTGTCATAATGTATGCTTAATCCAAACTCAATGTCACGCATTGTTAAGGGGATAAATATGTTAACCTTCTGTCTATGTGGGGATTGCATAAAGTTACCTTTACTGCTTGTTTATATTTGGAATACTTAAATAATAATATTTTTCTATTGGATTAGATATATTTTTATTGGTCATAATTTAAAAAGAAATATGTAACTATTGTGCACTTAACTCATTGCACAATACAAACACATATGTACACAAAGTATTAAAGACACATAAACAGAAACATACAGTATAAAAAGGTTAATTCTTGAAAATATGGGCATACAATATCATCATTAAAACTCAAAAAAATAATGAAGAACTGGATGCTGACTCACTTTTAATACCAAAATAAGGAAAGCAACAAAAGTGAAGAAAGTATAGAAACCATTATGTAAATCAGTATCAAATAGCATACCTGCTGATATTAAGAAAATGAAAAACTGAAGAAGATTATAAATGTTTCGAACTAGGTGGTCGTCTCAGCTCTAAAGTAAGGTTTCTTGAGATTATTACCATTGTTCTAAGTAAGAAAGCCTTTTCCTATTTAGTTTTGCATCATTGCTCCTAAGAAACAATGCAGGAATGGTTGCAGCAATTTGACATCTTGAACGTGAATACCTGCAGTTTGACGTTGTCATCACTTTCAAGCATAACTTTATTAAGCAAACAGCAGATATTGATCAAAGCATATTAACATAAACAATCTGTAGTAAGATACTTGTATGTATACTGGGTTGTCTTTGCACTTAAAAATCCTAAAAGGTTGCACAAAGAGGTTATATAAAAATGGAAGCGACATTGGCGGAGATGAACTTGATTACAAAGGCGAGGAGCACGAAATTGAAGATGGTAAGACAGTGATAGGGTGCTACAGCGAAAAGCTTCCAGTAATTAGGTTAGGAAAAACATCGATCAAATTAGGTGACATTTTTTGGTTTGGGCTTATGGAAAGGAGGTTCCCTTCCTTCATGATTAAGGCAAGAAGGATAGAGAACATAAAAAGAATAAACTGTGAAAAAGTAGGAATTTGAAGTGATTTAATTTGAGACTGGGGAGGTGATAGAAGTAACTTACATAACTTCACCAATGGGCTATACTAATCATTAATTGGTTTATCATATAATTGACACCAGAAAAATATTTTAAAGCAACCTTAATAACTCCATGAATCTAGACATGAATTTAAAGCAAATGTCCTAAATTCATAAGAAACACCAGCTCAATGCATTATCATAACTTCAATCTCGACAATAATAAAAACCAAATCATTAACAGAAACTGCATGTAGGAAGATAAAATTTTACTTTGGCTAATACCTTTGTGATGATCTTTACCAACGTTCAATTTACCCGTATCATGACCAGCAAATGCTTCCATCTGTTGCAAACGATAATAGTTAATTTGGAATAAAAAAATACGTAATAGCCATAAATCAAAATCAGCATGTTATACCCAGTCATTTACATAGTATTCATGGAACACTGTAATAACAACCAAAATAATTTCTGGGATCTGTACAAATTAGGATAGCCTATGTTGATATGTTTCGAATAAGGGAAAGAGAGAGAGCCCTTTAATTTGTGTTTGAACAATATGATGATTGAAGAAATTTTATGTTTGGAAGAAGAAAGGGGAAAACCATCGGGGAAAAGGAGAAAATGGCAACTGTTTACGGTATTTTAAATTGGGTGAAAATTGCAATTTAAAATGAAAATTATATGGATATCCTAGGCGACGTATGGAAGAAATTTAAAGGGTTGGTTTCTCGTTCCCTATTTACATAATGGATAATACGCATGTCGAAGATATGTTAAAATTATATTAGTTGAAAGAGATGCACAATAGAAAAAAGATGGTCAACTATAAAATGGTATCTTCAGGATCGATATTACATCACATGATAAATCAGAATCATCATCCGTTAACCAAAAGTGGGATTTCTCATAAACTTTTAATTTTCTATAGCTTTGAGGTAATAGAGGGTAGTTTTATTGATATTGTTTCAAAATTTATTTCCACGGAAGGTCATACTCCCATATGTTTTATATCCACAATGCTATCTCGGTATGGGAATATACATCTTAGTTTAGTGACAGTACGAAGGTAGTGGACCTTACGAAAAAAGTATAACCTTTACGGTTCATGGACCTAGCCAACCACCTTCTCCAATAAAAATTACAGTATAATATTCGTTAAACAGATTTTTTGATTTTCTATAAATAGAATACAGAACTTAAAGTAAAATAGAATCGTAGTATTCGAATATCAACAGTAAAATAGAATCGTAAAAAAGAATCGAAATGTTCCCAAGATTTTGTATACATTAGAATGGATGTAAATAGAATTTTTACTCCGTAAAACATAATAGTAGCGAATCAAAACTAATACAGTCAAAATGATAGGTTATACGATCATTGTAACTTCCATACTGCGTTGAGGAAAAACCCATGAAAGCATGTTAAAAGTATAGAAAATAGAATAGAAATGAACTTTAAGTTTTCACCACAGTAATTGAGTATAAAGCTGAAATGGTGGATTAAAATTCTTCAGGAGAAACTATTTCAGTTTGCTTGAAATAAATTGCAAAAAAATAGCTAAGTTTTCATAGGTACAAGTCCAACATTTGGGAATAGGAAAACTTAGGATGTTATAATATATTAGACAGCATTATATTTTGTATCAGTACACATACCAACAATTTACATAAAAGGAGCATCGACATAATTGATTTCCCATTACTGTGAAATAAATTTTAAATGAGATCCAATTTTGTGCAACGTTTTAAAGTGCATAAATAAGTATACAAAACCAAATCAGAAATATAGTAACGAATATAAATAAAAGTCATAAATTGTGAGTGATTGAAGACAAATGAGTCATACCATTAGGTGTTGTTGTTTCTGCTGCCAATCCGTCGCCTTCCCTAGATTTACAGTCGTTGTTAGTAGCACACACCAACTGTTCTCATGCAGTAAACAAAGGATAGAGGATCTGACGCCATTATGGAGTATGAAATGGTTGCTGGGAGGAGATCGAGGCGGATTTGTTGTCAGGAGGAAGAAAGGGGTACGGATTGTGATTTGGGAAATTGAAATGTTTACAGTCGGTGTTAGTAACACACACCAACTGTACTCATACAGTAAATAGAGGATCCAACTCCATTATGGACTATGAAAGGATTGGAGGGAGGAAAGTGAAGCTGTTTTGTTTTGACAGAGAAGAAAGGGCGAGGAAACGTGGTGTAGAAAATGGAAATGATTGCGGTTAGGTAATTCGAAAGTTGGGAGACGGACCGGTTTGAGATGCCGTAGATGATTTCCACGTGTTATGGGACACGTATCATCCTATAAAACGACTGGTTTCTATTTTCCTATATAAGTAATAGATTGAGAAACACAAAATAGAAAGTGGGCTCTGGTGTTACAATAATTTTAAAAATGTTTAAATCATATGGAAAATTGTGATAGTGTTTAAACTCATACATTGACAGAAAAAGGAGTTGAAACAACATCAACCATTTTTGGAGAAACCAAGATAAATCAATGTTTTCTTTAGGAAAAATACTATGGGATGGAAGAATCACATTTATATTGCATGAAATGATAAATTTATATTATTTTTATAAAATGGTGAAGATTAAAATTATATAGTTCAAGTTGTTTGACAACCACTTGATTAAACTTACATATTAGGTAATTTACGATTGTGGATATTAAAAAATGGAAGATTATTGCACATTCCGAAAACAACCTCTTTGCAAAGCGATGGAAAGACTGCGTACGTTATGAACCTTTCCAAATCCTGCTATCTTGTGAGAGTATCGTGTACTAGGTTCCTGGGAAGATTATACCACATGAAAGCTTCATGATTAATTTGTTATGCTGTAGATATCAATGTTGTAATCTTCATATATCAAGCACAAAATAATGTCCCTTGAATATGAAAATATTCATACAAAGTATACCTACTCAATAAAGATTCTGATAACACCAATAGTCCCAAAATCAATAAATGGCTTCACTTTGCTAACCTGGATATTGTTTTAGAATACCACCGATATTGACAAGTGCTGTCTAATGCATGCAAATATAGAAATGTCCAGGATAAATTTTTATAAAACATCTTTGGTAAAATTACCACTTCAAGAAGAGAAGTACCTTCCCCTAGTTCAGTTTCTTCATGACCTAATCTACAAGCAAATGGAGTAGCTACCAAATCCAAGTTTTCCTTTAATATTTATAAGCCTCTATATTAAAAAAATAGCATGGGGCAGTGGATTAATAAGGCATCCTTAAAATGTGGTTGAGTATACGCAACTAAGTCCATATAATACAATGTCAAACAATAACTTGTTGTGACTTAATCAACCAAAATATTTTAAATTGAGAAACTCAAAAAAGGAAGGGGGTTGTATAAAGACTAAAAGATTTACTTAATCAGCCAAACTATTTTATCTTAATTAGTTATGCCCAGAGGTCAAACGATGAGTACATCGAATCATAGAGATAAAAAATCCAATGCATTTGTCAAACAATATGTAGATCAACTTTCAAAATTTCGTTTTCCATTTCGATTTCGATCGTTGAGAAATTTAAAGTTTTTGTTTCGCTTCGAAAATTTTGGAATTTTCGTTTTAATTTCGTTTTGAGAATTCCGGTGTATTTTTCTATAAGTACATTAAATTTATGTTTGGTTCTATTCAAATAAACTAATTTTTGAGATTTTTTTAAAACTAAGGCTCTGTTTGGTTTTCGGTTTTTAGTTTTGTGTTTTCAGCAAAAAAACGTACACACGATTTATGTATTTGAAAAACAACCAATTTGAAAAATAAAGTTAACATAATATACAATAAAAACATATTTTTTTGTGCTTGGAGAAATAAAAAAAGAATGAAAAACAATCACCATCCCCTCCGCCGTCCTTCCATCGTCATCGCAATGGTTCAAAATTTTATATTTCTCTTCCATCTTTCTCATATTTCGTCACAAAGGTTGAAAACACAAAACACAAAACACAAAATGTAACCAAACGGGACCTAAAACGAATAGGTTTGGACTTAAAAAAAGAAAAAAGTAAAAACACATCTTATTTAAGTCGTTCAAATGAGACCTTAATAAATATTTAATTATCACAAAATTTTGTAGTACTTTGTTAGTATTGTACACATGGGACATGCTTTGACAAAGAAACAAACAATTGTGCACTTGAAACCATTTTATCTAATATTCTATTAATCCAACCCAGCCCTAAGTAAAACCAAATAAAAATTACCCTAGTTCCCTAACTGTACGGTTGCAAAGTGAAAAGCTGGAAACCCATCTTTCTCTCCCTTTCTTATTTCATGAAACCATGCCTAATTGAATATCTAACAAATCCATGCCAGGAGGAAAAAATTCATCAACGATTGTTGGTCGAATCCAAGTCAACATCGCCCTGCTACTAGGAATCAGGGAAGCTTTCTTCAATGGAGGCGTTTTTTAGTTTATATGTCAAAAATTTTATTAGTTTAGTATCAAAACGAAATTTTGATGAATTCCGGCCCGGGCTACGCCAAAACCGGTATAGGATCGTCGAAATTTCGGTGTACCGGGCGGAATTTAAAATCTTGACGCAGATATAACTTTTGGTTTCATAATCTAGTAGGAAATTGCTTTTGTGAGATTAACAAAACGATTAGTAAATATTCAATATGAATAATTATTATATACTCACATGTAGAGATATAAATGTGAATAAATATAAAACAAACTCGGTAATATGTTCATATCCTTTGACTCTGTTACCCAATCTACAAATATACCATGAGAAAATCCCACCCCCAAACTGGCCATTAATGCTAAAACACCCACATAAGGTAGATTAGGTTTTACAAAGTTTTAAAGCTTAGAAATGAATGAAAAAGATTGCAACTCTTAGGAGTTTCAGGAGAATTTTCAAGTTCATCCTTGTTAATGATAAGATTTACATGCTCATATTCAAATGAAAATATGATGGATCAGAGTATAGTTTTCATGACCCGACCATGCCGCGGTTGAACCGCGAATAACCCCGAGCCGTGGCGGTCAAAGGCCGAAAACTCAATCAAACCTCCTCCATGCATGAACCTTGGTTCGATCTTTAAATTGGCGGTTTAACCCTTCATTTGAATCCTCTTGAACTCTCTCATATGCGCAATTTCTTCATTTCAAAATATGTTTTCAAATCTATGTCCGTTTTATGTTCGTAATTAGTGCAGCTATGTAATATATTTTGTTTAATTTTTCATATTTGAATTAATGTGTGGATTATGAATTAATATCGTAGATATTTATTGAAGATGTTGATTTATGTGTACTTATAGTTGATACGTTGCATCTAAATGTATTAATTTTCAAAAAAAAAAGTATGTGTGGTTCTTGACGGTTTGACCGGTCGAACCCTCGAAACCTCGAACCTAGAGTCCTTACGGTTTGATTCACGGTCCGGTTATGAAAACATTGGATCAGAGTAATGTCCCGTGGATTTTTTTTCAATAAATAGCACTGCACTAAAATGGTGCCAACCTTAAATGTCTGCATTAAAAATGAATAATTGAAATTTCAATATTTTTGTATATTATTGGATTAAAAGTTTATTAGAGAATAAAGATGTTGATATGGTTGAAATCAAGTTGAATGCAGCCATCAACTATTGTAGCATTAGAACCACATCCTATTTTACACACCTTTCCTATCCTTGATTGTAGTAAAAAAACCTAAACTCTACAGAAAAATATACTAAACCTACAGCCAGTTGACCACACAATAGAAACAAGAAGCTCCCCACAATCTTATACAAGGAAACAACAATAACAAACCTAAACAGAGGCTTGAAGACTGCATGTACCAAGGCTACGTCAATGCAATAAAACTGGACAAGAATACCAAGTATTTAAGCAAAAAAGGGTTATGAGGTAATTATACTCTACAACAGGTATGGGTCTGAAGATATTGTTCGTTGCAAGCTGAAAGGTGAGATATAGTTAATTAGACCAGATCTGCAACTTAGGTAGGTGAGCATTGGGCTTTGAAGCAAAACGACAACTAGAGTGACGAAGGAGTGAAGTGACGAGAAAACAAGATGGAGGAAGAAACGATTTAGGGTTTAGGAGATGGAGGAACTATGTTTTAGAAGTGGAGAGGATATCAGAATGATATTTTTTTTGTAACTTTAGTAGAGCGCGTAAAATTAAAAAATAGGCAAGCGACATGTAAATTTTTTAGCACCGTTGAAACGACATAATAAATATTAAAAGACCAAATATAGTAGCCCTAACTATGAAATGCTACCAATAAGCACAATTAAAAAATAGTAGTGCTTTGCGGAAGCTTTATTAATGGATCTTTGTCACCCAAATCACAAAGAGATAACTAAAAGAGGAACTATGTTTTAGAAGCGACGACCCAAAATTTTGATATTTGAAATTGAAATACTTAATTGATTTTAAATATTTAAAAGTTAATTTTAAATTGAATATCAAATATCTCCATTTATTTAATAATTAAATTAATTGAATTTAATTACTGGGAATAGGGAAAATTATTAAATGTTGAGTTTTAAGCTTATTAAAAATATTTCTAAGGCTTATAAAATTTATGTTTGCAATACTGAAAATAATAAATGTGACAGAATCGAATTTAAAAGTGGTTTGCTCAGTTTTAAAAATATATCATTTAAATTGACATTTAAAAATAGCTTTTCGATGCTCGTTCTCGGATTTCGACGAAACCACTTCCATTAGATCCGTAATAGTATATTGTTATCGGATTTCAAGTTTCGTAGTGTTTGGAATTGTCGTGTGATCGTACGGTAAGTAAACGCACTGGAAACTATATCATATATTCAATATAATAATTGGGTCCAAAAAGCTACCTTCTCCATATGATCGAGTTAGGACTCGAAACCTTTGCCATTACATTTAGAATAAGGGTTTAATATTATAAACGCCTGGCGGCATGCCTTAATTGTAAGCCAAAACTTTAAGTCACGATTTCGTGACGATTCAAATTCAAATTTAAATTTAAAAACTATATATATTGACTGGTCAAAATTTATTTACATCAGTTTTATTTTTTACCTTTTTTACCACTGTATCATTCTAACACCAGTACAAAAGAAAACAACATTTCTTCCATCTGTCAATTATGCAAAGGAATTCAAAACACGTAACAGATTTAAAAAAAAATATATAAAATTTAATTAAATGAGAATGGCCAGTGTAAATCAGAGGCTTCTCTTTCCTTTCCTCCCTCAACTTGAAATAAACGAATTCGAAAATAATGGCGTCCCTTTCTTTCCTTCAACCGAGAACATTAATAATCGAACCTGAGCGAAAAGAAAAAAAATGGAGGAACGAAAGTAACTAAATCAATCGTATAGCCGAGTGAATCGACAATCGAGTTAGGCGATTCCAGTTTCTCGAGAGGTCGTTGTCGTCTGAGCTTCGATCTAGGGCATAATGATTGAGGCGATTTTGTTAAGGAAGGTGATGTCTTGGGGGGCACGCAAGGTATGGTGGTGGAGCCTTCGCGCGCGTGGGGTTTGGTCGAGATGGAGTTCGTCGAAGTCGAGATGCTGGATTTTGAATCTGCGATTGATGATGTTGTAGTGTTTGGATTCAACGATGACGGCAGTTGCTCGGCGGCGAGATAAGGGTATTTTCTGCTTGTTTTATTAAATATACATATTTTAGGTAAAACAGAGAATGTATATATGATATGAAGATTTTTATAGAAGTTTTAAAATTGTTTTGATTCGAAGAAAATAAAAATAAATTGTTAACAGTAAAGTAAATGATTATTATTGAGGCTTACTGGAAAAAGAAAAATATATATATGCAGTTTTTCAATATATATATATATATATATATACATATATATGCGCATGCAGAAAAATATAACTTTACAGTGAAGTACAGCAGTTCTTAGTAATACACACATGTATATAAGTTTACAGTAAGCTATAAATTTATTCTTTTTTTTAGTTTAATAAATATATATACACACATTCACAATTAAATATATATTGATAAAACGGGAAAAATATACATGCATAAGATTTTGTAATATAAGGGAGTTTATATAAACTAAGATTTTTAAGCCTATATAAATTATTATTTTTTATATGCAGTTTAGAAATGAAAATCTACCATGTTATTTTAATAATGTATATTAGTGATTAATGTGGTTAATAAACTTATTTAAATTATTTAGTTACTAAAAGATATTTTAAAGGGAAATTATTAGTTTAAATTAAATTAAATTATTAGTAAATTAAATTTGTAAATGGTAATAAATTGTGTGGTTAATTCAAATAGCGATAAATCGTGAATTTTTTATACAAGGTCAAAAATCGAGAAACGGGCTGGAATGGAAATGGTTGCAAACAAAAATCAAAGGTGGGTTAATCTCACTCATTTGGATAACCATTTAAATTTAAATAGTTAAATTTAAATTATTGGATTGATTGTTTGAATTGATGAATTATTATCTGTTTGGATGTGATATTATATATAGTAATATATAAATACATACATATATACATACATACATACATACATACATATATACATATATATACATATACATACACACACACACATATATATATATATATATATATATACATATATACATATTGGAGTGACTGATTCCTGCATTATATTACGGATGAGACCTTATGCTCCCCGCGTAATAGCGGATGACCCCATATACCACGATATTCCACCTCGAAGTTGAATTGGTATTTTACATTGTGCTAACATTTGTGGATGCAGGAAAACAGGTTTGAGGGATCCAACTGGATTTCTCAAATGTTTGAATTTATTTCATATGCTGTGATATGATTATTTGATAATCTATGATTGATTATATTGGTAATTGAATTATTGAATGCTATGTTTGGCTAAGTATATTTTGGAATTTTAAGTTATCAAAAATATAAAGGTTAGATTTTGAAGAGAAATAAAAAGATAATTTTCAAGTAAAATAATTTTAGCTAATTTGGAATTGGGAAGGAATAAAGTTGATTTTAAATTTTAGTAAATAAATTCCAGTATGGGAAAAGAGATTTTTGAATAATGATAATAAATGAATTTTTAAGCTTAGTGATATTATTTAAAGTAAAAGATTTGTGTTTTTAAAATTCAAGGTTTAAAATAGTTTGGAAAGCTAAAGAAGAATTTTGGAAAAAGTATAAAATTGATATTTTCAGTTTAAAATAAGATTTTTAAATCATAAATATAGAAGTAAATCTGAAATTAATGAGTTTTGAAATAAAAATTGATTAAGTGAAGAAGTTTATTTTTAAATGGAGTAAATTTGGAAATCGATTTGGAAATTTATTAAGTGTTTGAAATAGTGTTTTAAAAGAAAATGAGATTGTGAAATTTATAAACTGTGCTTATAAAGTGAAAAAGATATCAGTGGATATTTGGAAGTACAAATTCAGGATGGAAATTATAAGGAAAGGGTGATTTGTTTAAAAATAAATAGTGGTTTATTTTTAAAGGTGTGGAAAGGAAAGTGTATTTTCCTGATAAGCCAAGTATATTTTCAAAGTAAGATTTTCAAGTACAATTTAGAGGTTTAAAGTTGTTGAAAGAATGTTTTTGAAGAAACTATTATTTAGTTATTTTAATTTTTTTTAAAGTAAATATTTATTAAGTTAATTATATAAGTAAATTATAAAAAAAAAGTTTTAGCTAGTATTATTAATTAAAGATAATTATTTAATACTTGTACCTTATAGAATAACTTTTATTTTAAAATTAGTATTGATTTAAGTTTTTCATGTGAAGTTATTATTAATTTTCATAACTAGTATTTTAAATAAAGTATTTTAAGTAGTTTTTATATTAAATGTTCAAAAGTATATATTTTTGGATAAAGTGATTTAAATTATTTAAAATATAAAGTAGAAAGCTTGGTGATTGTAATGACCCAGAATTTTAATTTATTAAAATTTTAATATTTAATTAATTTTAAATATTAGTGAGTGAATTTATAAGTCAAATAAATTTTTATTTGAATAATTGGATTTAATTGGATAATTAAATCGATAATTTAATATGTTAAATTATGGAAATAATTGAAAATTGAGTTAAATATGATTGAAAATGATTTGGGAAATTTTATTTTATTATATTGAAGTTAGAATGATATTTTAGAACTTTTAAAATCGAATTAAAAGTTAATTTGTGAAAATTGAATATTTTAATATTAAAATCGACTAGTGAAAATAGTCAATTTTTGAACAGTCTCAGAATTGGACGAAACCAGTTCCATTGGATCCGTAATAGTTAGTTGTTACCGGATTTCAAATTTCATGTCAATCGGAGTTACCATTTGATCGTGGCAGCTCGAAACGCATCGAATTATTTTTAATTTTAATTTGGCGAGTTAAAATAGCCATTTTTCAAAAAGTCTCGGATTTCGACGAAACCAGTTTCATCGGATCCGTAATGTGATATTATTGTAAGGTTTCAAATTTCGTGTCAATTGGATTTACCGTTTGTCCTGTACAAATTAAAACGCCTAGAAATCGATTTAAATCGGTTTAATTTAAATCGAACGTTTATTGCCATAACTCGCACAGATGACCGAATTAGCTTCCGAAACCCGTTCCATTGTGTCCGGAACGTGGGGTAAACCTTAGAAACGCCAACCGGCACGCTTCGTTTGGAGTTCGGAAAATCCGGGATGAATAGTGTTGCGCGAATTTTCTATAAAAGCCCCTCCCCTCTTCATTTTTGCAAAAATATTAAAACCCTAGGTCTATTTCTGCAGCCGCCACCCCCCCTTCTCATCAATGGCCAGAAATTAACACTTTTATCTCCTCAATTACTTCCAATCCATAAACATTTAGCCAAAGTGTTCAACACGAAAGTCGAAGAGCTTAGCAAGAGCTTTCGATCCATACGGAGATGATCGAAAACGGAGCGTCGGAGGGGAAGCTACGGGGGCCGATTGCTGCAGGTCGCACACGCCATTCGAGGAGCTACATGTGGCCGAGCTCTGAGTGGTGGTGGCCGTGCATAGCTCTTGGCAAGAGCTTCGAAATGCCACTGCCCGATCGTCTTCAAACCCTTCGTGGATGGAGCATAATTCAACCCTAGTTGCTTGTTGTATGGGTTTATTTGCGTGCTCTTGTATCTGGAAATGAACGTGAGAGAGATGGAAGCTAACGTGTGGCCTGATGTGTTTGGGTTTGAGATGGAGGGCCATGATTAAAAGTTAGTTTATAAAAAAAAAATTGTTGTAATTGTTTATATAAAAAATCGTGTAACTTATAAAATGCATAACTTTTTCATACGAGGTCGAAAACGCGCGAAACCAGTTGCGTTGGAATCGTATGGATGAGCACTACGCGATGAAATTGGATTGGAGTCGTTTGGAGTTAGTGAAAATTTCGGGTAAAATTAAACGTCCGTTTAATTTTATTCGAAATAAATCGCTAAAACGAAAATAAAATCAAGGTGAGAACTTCTCACTCAATCGAATCAGTTTCGATTTTATTTTAAATAGTTAGATTTAAAATATTTTAATGCATGTTTCAATGATGATTTTTATCTATTGATTGTTAAAATAGACATTATGCGCCGTTAGTAAGCGGATGTTATTTATTAAAAACATATACCGCGAATATTTCATAAACAGTGAAATTGGTATTATATATAATAGCAATATATATATATATTGGCATATGTATATATTGCAGTTGCTGATTTCCCGCATTTTTTAGCGGATGAGACCCTATTGCGCCGTTATTAAGCGGATAATATTTAAAATCCCATATACCGCGATAATTTCGTACTGGAGCGAAATTGGTATTGTGCTAATGTTTTTGGATGCAGGAAAACAGGTTGGAGGGATCCAACTGGATTCCTCAACAGTTTTTATTTGATTTCAGATATTTTGATATTTGATGGACTATCATATCGATATATGATGTCGTTGTTGTCGTGATTGACTATTTGGTGTGTAGCATCATTGGACCAAATTTGGAATTTTAAAAGGATTTGAAAGTGATTTTTGAAAGTATACGTTTATAAAATATTTTTGGAATTGATTCATTTTAAATAAATAAACAATATAATTTTTAATGTTATAAAAATTATATTTTTGAGAAATATAGTTAAAAACTGATTTTTGAGAATATGATGCTAATGATTTTATAAAATAGTTAAATCGGAATTTTTGAATTTATTATAAAAAGTTTAAAAATAGGATTTATAAAATTTGATTATTTTATAAATCAAGAAAATGGTGAAATTATAAAGGAGTTTAAAGATGTTTTAAAAGAATAATATAAATTGATTTATATAAGAGATTTATTAATGGATATTTATAAATTGAAATATTGACATTATAAAACGAGTTTTTATAAGTGTTAGAATGAATTGTGAATGAATTTCATACATGAATGAAATTTGTAGAATTATAAACGGTGAAGTTATAAATGGAATTTTATAAGCAGTAGGTTTATAAAATTTATAAAGTTATTGAAAGAATAGTTTTGGATAAATAATGAATCTTATAAGTTATAAGATTTATAATTATGAAGTTCAAAGGAACGATTTTTGCAAACAAATAAATTATAAGTATTTGACTTATAATATGAATTTTTAGTATATCATTTAGATATGAAATTGAATAGGTTAATAAAGGAAATTTATAAAAGGGAAGTTTTTATAGAATAAATAGAAATGGAATTTATAAACATTGTTTTATAAATTCGCAAATGACTTATTTTGATAAGAAAATTGTTATAACTTATTTATGGAGTTATATTCACATTTTTGACTGTGAATAATCCTTTAAAATGAAATGTATCAAAGGATGAAAATTGATTAATGTAGTATATTCACGTTTTTGAATAGTGAATAATATGTTAAAGAAAATGTTTAGATTGGGTGTTTTAAATTGAATTAAAACGATCTAACGATGTTTAAAATGTGTTGAGATTCAAAACCATAGATTTCAACATTTATTGTTGAAATAGATGTTTTCGAGAGTTAGAAGGAAATGGTGGACTATAACACTGTTGTTATAGTAAATGATTTTCGAAATGAAATGTTTTGTATAGTATTGGGATTTATATATCTATTTTAATTTCGAATCCCTATACTAGTGATTTTGGGTTGTTGTAACGATGTTTTACGCAACATTCATTTTGGCCCAAATAAATATGTTTAAGAGCATGATTTCCTTAAAGAATGAAATATATACTTAATTTCGATTTAAGTATATTGAATATTTTCCAAGTGTTGAAAATAAATAAAATTTGTGAATTACTTATGAATAAATAAGTATGGAAATGTTTTCCAATATAAAGTGAATATTTTGAGAATTTATCTTCTTGAAGATAAATTGCAATGAATAATTGAAATCGTATATGCATGGATATTTTGGAATGTAAATTCACTATGGAATTTATAAAAGGAAGTGGAATTTGTTTAAAGATAAGTATTGATTTATTTTTGAAGTGTGAAAATTATATATCTTATAAAGATATGATTTTTGGAAAATAAATAATTTGGAAAATTATTTGGAATCTGGTGATGTTGTGCATATCCATTGATAGTTCAATAACTGACTATCAATATTTACCTTTGAATGGGTAATTGATGTGATTTGTTTGAATTTGAATGCCACACGTATTTTTGAATAAGCGCTCACTATTCGTTAACCGGGAAAGGACCATGGGGTCGTATAACCCATTCTGAATATGTGATACGTCGTTATGAATTGCATTTGATGACCGGTGTTGAAGACCGAGTATTTGCGAAAGCGATAGGATGACCTATCGATTGTCTCTGCACTGGGTAGCTCCTGGTATAGAGATTTCCTAAGTGATGGGAAATTCGATCGGGATTGTGAATACCCGGATTGCAAGGGCTTCGTGAGAAGTGCCTTCGGTTTTGTTCGAGCCCGGAACAGACTTGTATGGATTGTATGTCTGACGTTACAATTGAGATATAAAGCAGATTTCTTTCAAATATATTTCTGTTGGTGGCGGAGAATTTATTCTTTTAGCTTAACACCCTTCTCTGAGACGTACGAGCTCAGAGGTTATGTAGTTGAATGTTATCAGCAATATATTCCCAAATTGGTAATGTGACATGCTGAGTGTTGCTGTAAATGATCATTGTGTTGATTATTTGTGATAGGATCGTTTATTTGATCGTCTATCCTGGTGATCATTTCTATGATCATTTGTTGACCCAAAGCATGGCTTTTGTATAAAGTATGTTTTTGTGGACGTGACTTCGTCGAGCCTCACACCCCGTGAATGGTCAAAACAGGAAAGATGCGGCAATGTTATGAGGGGTAGCGCCCTTTAGGATATGTGCGTTTCCTTCTGGAAAAGGGTGGTATCATGGTATGGAGCCCAGATACTTACTCATGTTGAAAACACTTTATGATTGTGTGAATTGATTGCGAGCGCTCGGTGAAAGGTCCCAAAGGACCGGGGGATGGCATATTCGGTCAGTTGTTACTCAGTTAGGGGTAACCCGGCCTTGTGTTGGTAGAGATCCGGTTTGGTTCTCGGGGATGTCCATCCAGAGGCATTCTCATGTGGCAATGGGAAGTTCCTTGGCCTGATCATTCGTTGGAAATCCAATTCCCAATACGAAACTTGTACGGTATTAGTTGTAGAACCTGCCATTCACTTATGGTGGTCACCACTGTTTGGATGGTAGCTATAGTAGGCATAGTTCGAAATGTCTATGCTGGCTAAGATTTATATTCTACTTTCGAAATGAATTTTTCTCTACACTATACACTAATAATAATATCAAATGCTCTTTTTAATGCGTATCAAGCATCTTTGACTATCATAAGGAGAAATCTCCTCCGATTCTGCGTTTGCATTGTGTGTGTGTGCGGGAGGCCTTATGGTAGTCTCATTTTTAAAAGCATTGCGAATTGACTTTAAAAAAAAATATTCCTCTAATTTGATTTTAAAGATAAATAAACTGTTTTGAGTTCTCACACCAGTCACATGACTGACTCGGAGTTTATTGTTTTCCTTCTTAAACTCTGGGTGCCCACCAATTTCCACACGGGCAGTTAAGAGTTAAGGTTTATCAGGATATTCTGGAGTTGCAGGAGGCAAGCTGGATGGCATGGCGTATTACTTGTATATAGTATTTCCTTTTCCGCTGCACTGTTTGTTGTTGTTGTTGTTGTACACTCTGATGATGTGATGTAATGAAATGTAATGTATGTGATGTAATAACTGATATAGTTCTTTGTTTAAAGATTATTCATTTATTATTATATGTTGTTCCGCTGCGAATTGTGAGATTCTGATGTTGTTCAGTTGTTTCCTTTCTGTTCTATTTTTCTATTCTCTATTCTCTTTCCTCTCCATTTTCTATCTTCTTATCTCTTCTTCTCTCTTTTTCTTGTTCTTAAACCCTCAGTGTTTAGTTTTCCGCCGTTCGATTGCTCGGCAGTCGATAAAGTGAGTATCGATGTTGAATTTTCGGAAGACGAAGAATCGGGTCCTGACAATGTGGTATCGGAGCATATGGTTAAGCGACAACCATGGTTCTGTTGGGTATTTCTCATTAGAGATAGAGTCAGTAGTGCTCTAGATTGAGTTTGAGTGTAATAATAGCTATGAGAGCGTATTTGTTAGTGAATATAAAATTTGTTTTGTATTGTGTTGACTTATCGGTTGATTGTTTATAGATTTCGGTCGATGTAGTCTAGCTAACTATCGTAGATTGGGGTTTCTAAACTCTTAAACAAGATAAACCGACACGATATTGTTTTAAAATTGGGTAAATGAAATAATTTTACCTTGATTATATTTTATATATATAAAAGAATAATTTTTCAGAAATTATTAAAGTATATAAGTTGATTGTTTAGTTGTTTGAATAATCTAAAAGAATAATTGTATAAACAAAAGAATTATAAGAATTAAATTATAATAAAAGTGATTTACAATTGTGAAATAAACTTATATATATATATATATATATAAAAAGTGAAACTATATGAATATATTTATGAATATGAGTTGTAAATGAAAATGAATTGGAAATTGAATTGAATAAATGATTGAATGTGAATAAAGTTGATATGGAATAATGAATATAAGATCCAAGTTGAAAGAGATAAATTGAACAAGTATGGACGTCCCCTATTGGGATGTACTATTAAACCAAAATTGGGATTATCCGCAAAAAACTACGGTAGAGTAGTTTACAATTCATTAAAATCTAATGTTACTAGAAAGTTGAATAATTGAATGAATATAAGCAAAAGAATTTGGTTATAATTGATATACATTGGTTGTTATATGATTGTTAGTTGAATGTTAGTTGATTGTATATAATTCATTAAGTTAATGGAATTGGAAGCTAAAGTAATTGAAATTCAATTGGAAGTTAAGTGAATCTTGAATAGAATTGAATTTGATTTGGAAGTGAACCAACTTGAATATGAATTAGTGAATATAAACTAATTGAAAATGAATGTTAGTAAAAACCTCCACTATTAATGAATCAAATGTGATTTAAATTGAAAACCTATTTCATTAAATATTAATGAGAATATGAATGAATATATATTGGTTATGAATGATAGTTGGTTGATGTTTGCATTTGTTGCTTTAGTTGCATTGGCTATGTTAACATATATAGTTATTATGTTGCTATGTGTTGTATATTGATACTATTGTCTATATACATGATTCTCATATTGTTTGTTGAGTGATTAGTAGGTGCGGATCGCGTTTGCTTCGCATTTGGAGCTCGCTTTCGCGCTATATTAGCCGTATATGCTTGCTAATAAAATATAAGGTACATATCTCGGATTAAATATCGTACTTTTATACTTTTTTCCCTGCGGGATGCCTCATTACTTGATGAGATGTATATTTGTGATATATATACTGTCATTTTTTTTCGGATCGAGCCGCGCAAAGGAGACTATGGCGAATTTTTCCGGAAATTTAAGGCGTTAGAAAAAATTTGAGAAAATTGGAAATTTTTGAAAACTTTAACTTTGATTTGGAATTGAAAGTTAAACAATAGTAATTGTTTTTGAAAAGATAACTAAGTATGATTTGAAAACTTAGTAAAGTTATTGTAAGAAGTTTTAACTATGGATTATGGAAAGTTAATCGATTCTGTAACTTTTCTTACTTGTTAATTTCGAGGACGAAATTCTTTTAAGGGGGGAAGATTGTAACGACCCAGAATTTTAATTTATTAAAATTTTAATATTTAATTAATTTTAAATATTAATGAGTGAATTTATAAGTCAAATAAATTTTTATTTGAATAATTGGATTTAATTGGATAATTAAATCGATAATTTAATATGTTAAATTATGGAAATAATTGAAAATTGAGTTAAATATGATTGAAAATGATTTGGGAAATTTTATTTTATCATATTGAAGTTAGAATGATATTTTAGAACTTTTAAAATCGAATTAAAAGTTAATTTGTGAAAACTGAATATTTTAATATTAAAATCGACTAGTGAAAATAGTCAATTTTTGAACAGTCTCAGAATTGGACGAAACTAGTTCCATTGGATCCGTAATAGTTAGTTATTACTGGATTTCAAATTTCGTGTCAATCGGAGTTACCGTTTGATCGTGGCAGCTCGAAACGCATCGAATTATTTTTAATTTTAATTTGGCGAGTTAAAATAGCCATTTTTCAAAAAGTCTCGGATTTCGACGAAACCAGTTTCATCGGATCCGTAATGTGATATTATTGTAAGGTTTCAAATTTCGTGTCAATTGGATTTACCGTTTGTCCTGTACAAATTAAAACGCCTAGAAATCGATTTAAATCGGTTTAATTTAAATCGAACGTTTATTGCCATAACTCGCACAGATGACCGAATTAGCTTCCGAAACCCGTTCCATTGTGTCCGGAACGCGGGTTAAACCTTAGAAACGCCAACCGGCACGCTTCGTTTGGAGTTCGGAAAATCCGGGATGAATAGTGTTGCGCGAATTTTCTATAAAAGCCCCTCCCCTCTTCATTTTTGCAAAAATATTAAAACCCTAGGTCTATTTCTGCAGCCGCCACCCCCCTTCTCATCAATGGCCAGAAATTAACACCTTTCTCTCCTCAATTACTTCCAATCCATAAACATTTAGCCAAAGTGTTCAACACGAAAGTCGAAGAGCTTAGCAAGAGCTTTCGATCCATACGGAGATGATCGAAAACGGAGCGTCAGAGGGGAAGCTACAGGGGGCCGATTGCTGCAGGTCGCGCACGCCATTCGAGGAGCTACATGTGGCCGAGCTCTGAGTGGTGGTGGCCGTGCATAGCTCTTGGCAAGAGCTTCGAAATGCCACTGGCCGATCGTCTTCAAACCCTTCGTGGATGGAGCATAATTCAACCCTAGTTGCTTGTTGTATGGGTTTATTTGCGTGCTCTTGTATCTGGAAATGAACGTGAGGGAGATGGAAGCTAACGTGCGGCCTGATGTGTTTGGGTTTGAGATGGAGGGCCATGATTAAAAGTTAGTTTATAAAAAAAAAATTGTTGTAATTGTTTATATAAAAAATCGTGTAACTTATAAAACGCATAACTTTTTCATACGAGGTCGAAAACGCGCGAAACCAGTTGCGTTGGAATCGTATGGACGAGCACTACGTGATGAAATTGGATTGGAGTCGTTTGGAGTTAGTGAAAATTTCGGGTAAAATTAAACGTCCGTTTAATTTTATTCGAAATAAATTGCTAAAACGAAAATAAAATCAAGGTGAGAACTTCTCACTCAATCGAATCAGTTTCGATTTTATTTTAAATAGTTAGATTTAAAATATTTTAATGCATGTTTGAATGATGATTGTTATCTATTGATTGTTAAAATAGACATTATGCGCCGTTAGTAAGCGGATGTTATTTATTAAAAACATATACCGCGAATATTTCATAAACAGTGAAATTGGTATTATATATAATAGCAATATATATATATATATATTGGCATATGTATATATTGCAGTTGTTGATTTCCTGCATTTTTTAGCGGATGAGACCCTATTGCGCCGTTATTAAGCGGATAATATTTAAAATCCCATATACCGCGATAATTTCGTACTGGAGCGAAATTGGTATTGTGTTAATGTTTTTGGATGCAGGAAAACAGGTTGGAGGGATCCAACTGGATTCCTCAACAGTTTTTATTTGATTTCAGATATTTTGATATTTGATGGACTATCATATCGATATATGATGTCGTTGTTGTCGTGATTGACTATTTGGTGTGTAGCATCATTGGACCAAATTTGGAATTTTAAAAGGATTTAAAAGTGATTTTTGAAAGTATACGTTTATAAAATATTTTAGGAATTGATTCATTTTAAATAAATAAACAATATAATTTTTAATGTTATAAAAATTATATTTTTGAGAAATATAGTTAAAAACTGATTTTTGAGAATATGATGCTAATGATTTTATAAAATAGTTAAATCGGAATTTTTGAATTTATTATAAAAAGTTTAAAAATAGGATTTATAAAATTTGATTATTTTATAAATCAAGAAAATGGTGAAATTATAAAGGAGTTTAAAGATGTTTTAAAAGAATAATATAAATTGATTTATATAAGAGATTTATAAATGGATATTTATAAATTGAAATATTGACATTATAAAACGTGTTTTTATAAGTGTTAGAATGAATTGTGAATGAATTTCATACATGAATGAAATTTATAGAATTATAAACGGTGAAGTTATAAATGGAATTTTATAAGCAGTAGGTTTATAAAATTTATAAAGTTATTGAAAGAATAGTTTTGGATAAATAATTGAATCTTATAAGTTATAAGATTTATAATTATGAAGTTCAAAGGAACGATTTTTGCAAACAAATAAATTATAAGTATTTGACTTATAATATGAATTTTTAGTATATCATTTAGATATGAAATTGAATAGGTTAATAAAGGAAATTTATAAAAGGGAAGTTTTTATAGAATAAATAGAAATGGAATTTATAAACATTGTTTTATAAATTCGCAAATGACTTACTTTGATAAGAAAATTGCTATAACTTATTTATGGAGTTATATTCACATTTTTGACTGTGAATAATCCTTTAAAATGAAATGTATCAAAGGATGAAAATTGATTAATGTAGTATATTCACGTTTTTGAATAGTGAATAATATGTTAAAGAAAATGTTTAGATAGGGTGTTTTAAATTGAATTAAAACGATCTAACTATGTTTAAAATGTGTTGAGATTCAAAACCATAGATTTCAACATTTATTGTTGAAATAGATGTTTTCGAGAGTTAGAAGGAAATGGTGGACTATAACACTGTTGTTATAGTAAATGATTTTCGAAAGGAAATGTTTTGTATAGTATTGGGATTTATATATCTATTTTAATTTCGAATCCCTATACTAGTGATTTTGGGTTGTTGTAACGATGTTTTACGCAACATTCGTTTTGGCCCAAATAAATATGTTTAAGAGCATGATTTCCTTAAAGAATGAAATATATACTTAATTTCGATTTAAGTATATTGAATATTTTCCAAGTGTTGAAAATAAATAAAATTTGTGAATTACTTATGAATAAATAAGTATGGAAATGTTTTCCAATATAAAGTGAATATTTTGAGAATTTATCTTCTTGAAGATAAATTGAAATGAATAATTGAAATCGTATATGCATGGATATTTTGGAATGTAAATTCACTATGGAATTTATAAAAGGAAGTGGAATTTGTTTAAAGATAAATATTGATTTATTTTTGAAGTGTGAAAATTATATATCTTGTAAAGATATGATTTTTGGAAAATAAATAATTTGGAAAATTATTTGGAATCTGGTGATGTTGTGCATATCCATTGATAGTTCAATAACCAACTATCAATATTTACCTTTGAATGGGTAATTGATGTGATTTGTTTGAACTTGAATGCCACACTTATTTTTGAATAAGCGCTCACTATTCGGGTTAACCGGGAAAGGACCATGGGGTCGTATAACCCATTCCGAATATGTGATACGTCGTTATGAATTGCATTTGATGACCGGTGTTGAAGACCGAGTATTTGCGAAAGCGATGGGATGACCTATCGATTGTCTCTGCACTGGGTAGCTCCTGGTATAGAGATTTCCTAAGTGATGGGAAATTCGATCGGGATTGTGAATACCCGGATTGCAAGGGCTTCGTGAGAAGTGCCTTCGGTTTTGTTCGAGCCCGGAACAGACTTGTATGGATTGTATGTCTGATGTTACAAATTGAGATATAAAGCAGATTTCTTTCAAATATATTTATGTTGGTGGCGGAGAATTTATTCTTTTAGCTTAACACCCTTCTCTGAAACGTACGAGCTCAGAGGTTATGTAGTTGAATGTTATCAGCAATATATTCCCAAATTGGTAATGTGACATGCTGAGTGTTGCTGTAAATGATCATTGTGTTGATTATTTGTGATAGGATCGTTTATTTGATCGTCTATCCTGGTGATCATTTCTATGATCATTTGTTGACCCAAAGCATGGCTTTTGTATAAAGTATGTTTTTGTGGACGTGACTTCGTCGAGCCTCACACCCCGTGAATGGTCAAAACAGGAAAGATGCGGCAAGGTTATGAGGGGTAGCGCCCTTTAGGATATGTGCATTTCCTTCTGGAAAAGGGTGGTATCATGGTATGGAGCCCAGATACTTACTCATGTTGAAAACACTTTATGATTGTGTGAATTGATTGCGAGCGCTCGGTGAAAGGTCCCAAAGGACCGGGGGATGGCATATTCGGTCAGTTGTTACTCAGTTAGGGGTAACCCGGCCTTGTGTTGGTAGAGATCCGGTTTGGTTCTCGGGGATGTCCATCCAGAGGCATTCTCATGTGGCAATGGGAAGTTCCTTGGCCTGATCATTCGTTGGAAATCCAATTCCCAATACGAAACTTGTACGGTATTAGTTGTAGAACCTGCCATTCACTTATGGTGGTCACCACTGTTTGGACGGTAGCTATAGTAGGCATAGTTCGAAATGTCTATGCTGGCTAAGATTTATATTCTACTTTCGAAATGAATTTTTCTCTACACTATACACTAATAATAATATCAAATGCTCTTTTTAATGCGTATCAAGCATCTTTGACTATCATAAGGAGAAATCTCCTCCGATTCTGCGTTTGCATTGTGTGTGTGTGCGGGAGGCCTTATGGTAGTCTCATTTTTAAAAGCATTGCGAATTAACTTTAAAAAAAAATATTCCTCTATTTTGATTTTAAAGATAAATAAACTGTTTTGAGTTCTCACACCAGTCACATGACTGACTCGGAGTTTATTGTTTTCCTTCCTAAACTCTGGGTGCCCACCAATTTCCACACGGGCAGTTAAGAGTTAAGGTTTATCAGGACATTCTGGAGTTGCAGGAGGCAAGCTGGATGGCATGGCGTATTACTTGTATATAGTATTTCCTTTTCCGCTGCACTGTTTGTTGTTGTTGTTGTTGTACACTCTGATGATGTGATGTAATGAAATGTAATGTATGTGATGTAATAACTGATATAGTTCTTTGTTTAAAGATTATTCATTTATTATTATATGTTGTTCCGCTGCGAATTGTGAGATTCTGATGTTGTTCAGTTGTTTCCTTTCTGTTCTATTTTTCTATTCTCTTTCCTCTCCATTTTCTATCTTCTTATCTCTTCTTCTCTCTTTTTCTTGTTCTTAAACCCTCAGTGTTTAGTTTTTCGTCGTTCGATTGCTCGGCAGTCGATAAAGTGAGTATCGATGTTGAATTTTCGGAAGACGAAGAATCGGGTCCTGACAGTGATTTTCAGTGGAGATAAGCAATATTTGGAAATTTATTCCCCGAGAGAAAAGTGATTTGAAAACTGTTTTCAAAAGGGTTGAAGAGGCAAATATATCCTGCGAAGATATTTTGAGATTAATAAATAATTTGGGAAATTATTAATGCCTGATGGTTGTTTGTGGATGTTATTTGATATTTAAATAACCGACTATCAATATTGGCCAATGTGCTCATCGTTTTGAAGAGATCGAGATCGAGATTAATTTCCCGAAAACCACTTCGATCCGGTTTGAACATTTTCGTGAAGAAGACAAGAGCTAGGAGTCGAAGATGGAGTATAGAGTCCACTTAAGGGGTACGGGTTTACGGGTCATTGCAGTGGTATTAGAGTAGAAGGTTGAGCGAGAAACTTTGCTCTGGTGGGGATTACTCGTTAGAAATAGAGTCTATAAGTACTCTAGAATGAGTTTGAGTGTACTAATAGATAAGAGCGCGTATTTACTAGTGAATATAATTGTTTTTATATTAGACATATCGATTGAATATTTAGGGATTCTGGTCGATATAAGGGATTCCATGTCATCGATAAGGATTTCTAAATTCTTAAACAAGGTAAACCGGCACAGTATTGCTTTAAAATAGGATATACAAAAAAATTTACCCAAATTATTTTTGTATGTAAATAAATAATTTTCCATAAGTTATTATAGTTATATATGGTTGCTTCGTTGTTAGGAAGTGAAAATATTGAATTACTATCATTGTGTGTAAAAATTTAAAATAGAGATTGAAATCATAACCAAGGTTAAGGAAATAAATTCAAACAATAGAATGGAATTTGTAAATGTGAAATATAAGTGTGATTTATAATTGAAACGGAATAAAAATTCTAGAATAATGTTTGAATATAGATTTGAAGGATTTAAAATTGAAATTTCGGGAAAATTTTAAATTTCTTTGGGTTTGAAAATGGTTTTCAAAGGTTTTGAAGAAAAAAATAGTGATATTATTTCAGAAATATTTTTTAAATTGGGTTATAGAATCTGGTGAGATTTAGACTTTAGAAATATTTATAGAACGTTTTTGAAGGGATAAAAGCCTTGAACTCACTTCGGTTGTTGGAAAATAACTTCAGTGATGACTGCGGCATCATTGATGTTCATTTTCGAGTTTCTAAGGGAGGAATTGCTGCCTGAATGTTTTAAATTGGAGTTGTTTGCAAAACGGGGTTTGGTTTTGAAATTCAAAGGATAATTCGATAAGCAAATGAGTTATGTATATAATTGGTTTCAAAAATAATTTTGAAATGTGGAGTAATTGTTTAAAGACTCTGGAATCTTATTTAAAATGTTTATGGAATTTAAACAAGTAGGAAACTTAAGGAAGTTTTTAAAAAAAATAGATGGAAATTGTAGAATTTGTTTAAGGGAACTAAAGAAGTAAAAGTTTAGAAATAAACTTTTAATTGAGATTTGAAATTAAATTTAAAAATGAAGTGATAAATAAAATTAGTAAGTTAAATTTGATTGAAAACAAATTAAGCTAGTGAAGTAAACAAATTAGATGAAATAAATTAGAAAGATTAGTAAATGAATGAAATTAAGTTGGAAAACTTATATAAGTTTAAAAATTTGAATGGAAATGGAACGTAATTGAATTATGTTAAATAAAGAAAATGAAATTCAAGCCGAACATTGAAAATTGAATTTGAATTGTGACAAACAAAGTGAAGTGGAAAATTTTCAAGTTAGACTTAATAAAATGAAGGATTGAAAATAAAATTAGTCAGGTAGGATTAAATAAAATAAATTTTATAAATAAACAAATTGATTTAAGTGGGTAAGAAAATGAATTGAAATGAGATTTGATTTGAATCTCGTTGAATAAAATGAAGTATTCAATTTAATTAGGAATAAATGGGTGGAAGGAAGGAAAAATTAATTCAAGTGGAATTGGAAATGAAAATTTGAATAAAAGTATTGAGATTGAAAATTTATTTGGTTGTAACTAAATGAAATTGAAAACCGAATATTAAAATTTAAAATTGAATTGAGTAAAGTGAAGTTGTAAAATTAATCTGTAAGTGGAACTAATTAAAGAGATGGTCAAATAAAAATGGTTTGAGATAAAATGAATTGAAATTTGAAATAAATTAGTAAATGGAATTAATTTAAAATAATAATAATGATAAACTTCAATGGTGAAGTGGAGAATATATATAAGAAGTATATAAAATATGTATATTGGACTAAAGAATGAATAATGAAATTCTTAAGCAAAATTTGGTATGGGAAAAATACCAGGTTAAATTTTGAAATGAAAATTTAATAGAGGCGTGTGGTATAATAAATTGTAAATAAGTGATGGAATCGAAGTTATTGTGAATAAAAAGAAAATTGTTATGGCTAATAATCAATTGGGGCTAAATACGTAGGATGTACGTATATTATTTTATTCGCATAGCGATCCGATCCATAATTTGAGCATAGGTTTCGAGGTAGTTATACCGATTCGAGTTGGAATTTTTCACTCGATTTTCAATGGCGAATCATGGATATGGATTTTTGATTGGTTCTGAAATTCTATCGCAGTTGTGGCTATGCAAGGAGAGTGACGGTTTCTGATCAAGAACCCAGATCTGAGTCCGCACTAGGGAGTCGGGTGAATCTGGTGAGCGATCGGATTTGGGATTGTGTACGGATGATATGTGTACATCATACGGACTTGAATGAAATAGATATTGAAAATTATGTAAAGAAGTGAATAAAATGATTTTGAATTTTGTGGTGGGATATTATTGTTAAGCAGGATATACAGGTGTTATAAAGGAAAAGGGAATTGGTGTTTTGATTTCAGATGATAAATGAAATTTGCTCGACAAAGGTATATATTTAAATTTTTGTATGAAATTTGATGGTTTTCCGATCTAGCCACTTGGCCTTTTGTTTTCTTTTGAAAATTTGGGGCTCGTAGAGGCATTTTATAGTTGTACCGATCTAGCCACACAAAGGAGACGCTGGCGAAATTTTTCAGAAAATTTAGGGAGTTAGAAAAATTTTGAGAAAATTTTGATAATTTAAAGTTTGAATTTGAATTATAATTTGGATGGTTAAATAAGTAATATTGTTTGGAACCTATGGATGAGTTTAGAAAGTTAGTAAGAATGATAATGTGTCTTTAATAAAAGATTGTTTTGTTTGTTGTTAAAAACTGTTTGGCTTTGGGAAAGATAATAAACGGGTATCAGACCATTCTTCTTAACTAGTAATTTCAGGGATGAAATTCTTTTAAGGGGGAGGAATGTGACGACCTGAAATTTTTGATATTTGAAAAATATTTAATTTATTTTAAATATTTAAAAGTTAAGTTTAACTTGAATTTCAAATATCATCATTTATTTAATAATTAAATTAATTGAATTTAATTACTGGGAATAGGACAAAATATTAATTGCTGAGTTTTAAGCTTATTAAAAATATTTCTAAGGGTTATAAAATTTATATTGGCAATACTGAAGATAATAAATATGATAGAATCGAATTTAAAAGTGGTTTGTTTTAAAAATATATCGTTTAAATAGACATTTAAAAATAGCTTTCCGAGACACAGTCTCGGATTTCGACGAAACCACTATCATTGGATCCATAATAGTATATTATTATCGGATTTCAAGTTTCGTAGTGTTTGGAGTTGTCGTGTGATCGTACGGTAAGTAAATGCGTTGGAAATTATATCAAAAATTCAATATAATAATTGGGTCCAAAAAGCTATCTTCTTCATATGATCGAGTTAGGACTCGAAACCTTTTCCATTTTGTTCAAAATAGGGGTTTAACAATATAAACACATGGCGGCATGCCACAATTGGAAGTCAAAATTTTAAGTCACGATTTCATGATGATTAAAATTTAAATTTAAATTTAAAAACTACATATATATTGATGGTCAAAATTTATTTACATCAGTTTTGTTATTTACCACTATATCATTCTAACACCTGTACAAAAGAAAACAACATTACATCTGTCTGTCAATCATGCAAAGGAATTTAAAACACGTAACAGATTTAAATAAAAAATTTATTAAAATTTAATTAAACGAGAATGGCAGTGTAAATTAGGGGCTTCTCTTTCCTTTCCACCCTCAACTTGAAATAAACAAATCAAAAATAATGGCGTCCCTTTCTTTCCTTCAACCTAGAACATTAATAATTGAATCTGAGCAAAAAGAAAAAAATGGAGGAACGAACGTAATCTAAATCAATCGTATAGCCGAGTGAATCGACAATCTAGTTAGGTGATTCCAATTTCTCGAGAGGTCGTTGTCGTCTGAGCTTCGATCTAGGGCATAATGATGGAGGCAAATTCATCAAGGTCGGTGATGTCTTAAGGGGTCGCAAGGTGAGGTAGTTGAGTCTTCGCGCGCGTGGGGTTTGGTCGAGATGGAGTTCGTCGAAGTCGAGATGTTGGAGTTTGAATCTGCGATTGATGATGTTGGAGTGTATGGATTCGACGATGACGGCAGTTGCTCGACGACGAAGAGAGTGTATTTTCTGCTTGTTTTATTAAATATACATATTTTAGGTAAAACAGAGAATGTACATATGATACGAAGATTTTTACAAAGGTTTTAAAAATGTTTTGATTTGAAGAAAATAAAAATAAATTGTTAACAGTAATGCAAATGCTTATTTTTTAGGTTTACTGGAAAAAGAAAAATATATGTATGCAGTTTTTCAATTTATATATATGTATATATATATATGCATGCAGAAAAATATTATTTTTACAGTGAAGTATAGCAGTTCTTAGTAATACACACATGTATATAAGTTTACAATAAGCTATAAATTTATTTTGTTTTTTTAGTTTAAGAAATATATATATGCACACACATTCATCATTAAATGTATATAGATAAAACGGGAAAAATATACATGCATAAGATTTTGTAATATAAGGGTGTTTATATAAAGTTAGATTTTTAAGCGTATATAACTTCTTTATATGCAGTTTAGAAATGAAAATCTACCAGTTTATTTTAATAATGTATATTAGTGATTAATGTGGTTAATAAATTTATTTAAATTATTTAGGTACTAAAAGATATTTTAAAGGGAAATTATTAGTTTAAATTAAATTATTAGTCAGTTAAATTTGTAAATGGTAACAAATTGTGTGGTTAATTCAAATAGTGATAAATCGTGAATTGTTTATACAAGGACAAAAAACGAGAAACAAGATGGAATGGAAATGGTTGCAAACAAAAATCAAAGGTGAGTTAATCTCACGCATTTAGATAACCATTTAAATTTAAATAGTTAAATTTAAATTATTGGATTGATTGTTTGAATAGATGAATTATCATCTGTTTGGATGTGATATTATATATAGTAAGTGATTGATTCTCGCATTATATAGCAGACGAGACCCTATGCGCCCCACATAATAGCGATGATCCCATATACCACGATATTCCACCTCGAAGTGGAATTGGTATTTTATATTATGCTAACATCTACAGGGAAAATAGGGTGGAGGGATCCAACTGGATTTCTCAAATGTTTAAATTTATTTCATATGTTGTGATATGATTATTTGATAATCTGTGATTGATTATATTGGTAATTGAATTATTGAATGCTATGTTTGGCCGAATATATTTTGGAATTTTATGTTATCAAAAATATAAAGGTTAGATTTTGAAGGAAAAAAAAGAGAATTTCAAGTAAAATAATTTTAGCTAATTTGGAATTGGGAAGGAATAAAGTTGATTGTTAAATTCTAGTAAATAGATTCCAGTATGGGAAAAGAGATTTTTGAATAATGATAATAAATGAATTTTTAAGCTTAGTGATATTATTTAAAGGAACAAAATAATTGTGTTTTTAAAATTCAAAGTTTAAAATAGTTTGGAAAGCTAAAGAAGAATTTTGGAAAAAGTATAAAATTGGTATTTTTAGTTTAAAATAAGATTTTTAAATCATAAATATAGAAGTAAACTAAAATTAATGAGTTTTGAAATTAAAATTGAGTAAGTAAAGAAATTTAATTTTAAATGGAGTAAATTTGGAAATCGATTTGGAAATTTATTAAGTGTTCAAAACGGTGTTTTAAAAGGAAAATGAGATTGTGAAATTTATAAACAGGGTTTATAAATAAGTGAAATATTTATTAGATGATAATTTGGAAGTACAAATTTTGGATGGACTGCTGTGGAGCTCAGGAGACGAGCTGGATGGCGAGATGTATCACACGTATATGGTGTATTATCCACTGTGTATGGTTTGCTGCAAATTCAATTTCTATATGGACAAGTTATCATAACTGCCAGTGTTGTGTTTTTTGGTTATTGTACTCTGATGATGTATATATAAAACAATTATAGTTTTCTTTTGTATAAAGATAAGTCATTTATCTATTATATATTGTTCCGCTGCGATTGTGAGATTCCGATATTGTTTCTATTTCTTCTTCTACCTCCTTCTTCTTTAACCCTAATGGTCCGGTTTTCCGACATTCGATTGTTCGGCATTTGATACAGTGGACGTATTAATGTCGATTTTCAGGCATCGAAAAGTCGGGCTTTTACAGTGTTAAAAATAGTTTCATATTTTCTAAATAATGTAATTGGCTCTACTTGAATATTAAAAGATCACTCTCCACATCGCCAGTTGGTTTTGTGATAGCTCAAGTGATTCTCTGACACCGTCAATTATATCATTCCCTTCTTGATAAGGATAATATTCCCCATTTCTCTCTCTAACTTAACATAAATAACATATTTCTGATAGAGTTAAGGTGTTCTCTATAGATAATTATGTAATTTATTATGTAACTAAACTGTTATAAAAGAATCTTGTTCGAAATGATGCATGCATTTAGTTTATTTATTTTTATATAATTTGTTATATAAAGATATGCATAAGGAATTAAATATATTAAAAATATATGTACAAAATCCATAGAAGAAGCATTTTATTGATTGTAGTTATGAATTTGTTCGTAACCATGAGTAACACACACTTTTACTCCTTAAATATTTCTAGTCAAAAATTGAGAAACGAATATCAATACATCCGTTGAGATTAGTGTACATATCGCTCTCCATATGATGAATGATGATTTACTCATGACAGTTGGTATCATCAAAGGGTTATATACTTGTATTTGTTTGGAATTGTAGAATGACTCGATGAGAGTCTTCTATAAGTTGATATAACTAAGTCAAAATAGAAGATCTTAGGGTACTGATGCGCAATAGTCTTTAGATTTGAGATAGTATTGATCTTAAGTAGCTAGGCTACACTTTGATTATGGTTAAATACTTGGCATGTCGACCTTGGTATAACCATAGTTGGGCATACATCGAACTACTTGAAATGAAACACCACCCAAGAGAGGATTTGTGTCATTTATTACAGAAGGTCGATATCACTGTAATTGATAGTCAACCTAAAATCTTTGGCCAAAGTAGAATGGTTAATCGATAAATATTATCGGGGAGAGCCAAGGACTTTAAAGTGGTCTACAAAATTTAATACAGACATCAAGAGAGTTTTGACCTTAGAATAAACTCTAGATATTTAAGTGATACAGTGATGAAAAAAAAAGTACACGATTATAGAGTGCCATTACTAGGTAAGTTTTTTTTTAGATTAGAAATTGGATTTCACCTAAATGGTCTGTAAGTGTTGAACTTGGCCTGATACCGCGCTTTAACAAAGTTCATACAGACTTCAATATTTAAATTGTTTAAATATTAATCGAGGACCGAATTCACAACAAAGAGTCAACACAACTGCATTGCTAATTATTTCTTAATTCAAATAATAGGAAAATTAATTTACAATGTTATAATTTAATAAAAATGTTTTATTATATTTTATGGCATTTTTAATCATTTATTTAAAGCTTAAAATCAAATAGAACGATGTATAAAAGTTGTACGTTATTTGGTCTATTAAAAAGATAGAAATTAAATAATTAAATAACAATTCAAATAGGAGTCAATGAGGCCGTTATCTTTGCTAGGTTAATGATATTGCTGGCCATAGATGTTCAAAATAGGAGATTGGGCTTGTTTCCTAGAGATAGAAAAAAGGGTAGGAAAAGGTGCATATTTCAAGCTATAAATAGTATAATTTCCAAATCATTTTGTACACACTTTTTGATATATCTATGGTCTCTCTATTAGTACCATTTGTGAAGCCTTGACTCCAGCCTTGAAAACCAGGTTGAGGAGGAGAATGCAAAGCTCCAAGGAGAAATTTTAGAAAACAACGTATTAAACTCATGGCAAGACATCAACGGTGAATCGTATCTTTCCTAAATAATATATATATACATATACATATACATACACATATACGTACATATGTATATATGTGTGTGTGTGTGTGTGCGTGTGTATTGTTAACGAATAAATTTTCTTACCTCAAAAGTGTATGGACAACAGAATAACTTCAAAGAGAAGCCTTGTTGAGGCTAACCGAGGTCATCAAATCGAAGTGTACATCTATATCAGCTCTAATTTTAGTCATCGTCCTCATTAAGGGCTCGAGGCAGTATGTAGGGTTTAAGTCAATATGAAGGTCGACGTTTAAGTCAATGTGCACTTGCAATAGTCAAGTCACACGCTTAAAGAAATTCAGTATGCTGCAAATCACATGTCCAAGTAAATAAACATGCAAAATCAAACAGATATGCAAGTCATCGTTCAAATCGATTAAAAAAGGCTATGTCCTTGTTTAATTTCTAAATCCTTATGCGTACAATTGTTCAAGTGTTAAAATAGGGAAACTCCCCAATTCAATTTAGGGTTTACAAAGTTTAAAAGGTAGGGGATGAGAAAAGAGAATTCAGGCCCTTTCATAAAACCCCTAGGTCGATATTTATGGGGTTCGGCAGGTGGCAAGCTTTGGCATGCATTGGCTTCGGCATTAGCAATGTCATTGAACATTAAGGTTGATATTTTATCAGCTTCGACATTAGCAGCGTCGTCGAACATTAAGGCTAACATTCTTGTGTTCACATAGCTAAACTTCGGCATCGGTTCAATAGGGTCGATGCTCGACATCTATAAACTCGGCGTTGATAAATTCTGCTTCATTGATCAACTTTCATTATAACCACATATTAATATTGATAAAGGACGACATTAGTAAGAGTGAATTCGACAACCCTTTTGGATATATTAATGGTTCTTGGCATGGCTAATGAATATTGGCAACGACTCCATATCTTGAGGCCTTCTATGATTGATGGTTGGTGACATTGAATATCAGCGATATTGATGATCCCCGGTGTTGATATTCAGTAGCTTATAAAGTGTAGCATTCGCAATACTTGTGGACATTGACGATGACAATCATCAACATCGCATATGTAGATGTATAGTGTCTTCCAAGCATGTTCAGAAGAGTCGACGCTGTAATAGTATTGAACCTCGACAACATTCATAACTTGTTTTTCCCTTTATAAGGTAGTCTCAATGAGCAGCGACATTGGGATGGAAAACACCATCGGTAATTATTAACTCTAATCATAAGCAACATTAAGAATGGTTGATGTTGGCAATGTCAACATTAATAGGATATGACTTTATTCAACATTGCTTTGAAAATTATGAATCTCGACGTCAATGTCTAGTGGTTATTGGAATCATGGTATTACTTAGTGGTGATGGTGGTCGACGTAGCAAAAGTTTGGTTCTTCTTTATGAAAGATGACGTCGATGTCCCAAAGCATCATGCCTTATTGGTGCTATTGGACTTCATGTGATGTTGTTATTCTTTGCCTTCACTTATCGTAGCTTTCACATTAATGATTCACTGCGTTATCTCTTTAAACATCTTCGGTGATGAAGATAGCACTGATATATATACATATATACATATATACATATATACATATATACATATATACATATATACATATATATGTATGTATGTATTATGTATGCGTGTGTGTATGTATGCGTGTGTGTATGCAAATGTGTGTGTGTGTGTGTATGTGTGTGCATATATTCATATACAACTAAATATATTTTATTCATTACTATATCATCTCCTTTATTTTCGGCCGTATTAATAAACATTATTATTTTCAAAATTTGTTTTATATTTAAATATATACAAATCTATTTTAAATATAAATACAATTCATACATACATACATATACATACATACATGCATACATACATACATACATACATACATACATACATACATACATACATATATATATATATATATATTATGCTTTTCGGTTTAAAAAATATATTTGGTTCTAATCTAATGTGTGTGTGCATATGCGTGTGCGTGTGTATATATATGAAATAATTAGTTTTACTTTATAATATATTAAATCTGTATATATAAAATAATGTATGTTTTCTATTTTGAATTTAAAAAATTATTGTTTTATGTATACATACATACATATGTGTATGTGTGTGTAATATATATATATATATATATATATTGATTTCCAGGAAAAAATCAATTTAATAAAAAAAATTATCTCCTTTGTTTTCGGCCTAGAAAATACAATTTGTGTGTGTGTCAATATTCAAATATTAAATATTTTCAAAATTCAATTTTTGAATTTTTCAAATACATTTTTATATTTGGTCGAAATAAAAAGTGTAAATTTTGTATTTATTTTTTTGCTGACTGAAAATTAAAAAATAATTAATTGTATAATTATATTTTATTTTAAATAAGATTTATATATATATTCCAAATTTGAAAAAGTCAATTTTTTTTCAAATTAAATTTTAAACCAAAAAGCAAATATATATTAGTTACACATACATACATATTTATGTATATATAATTTTCTAACTTTATAATATTTTATTATGTACTATTAGTATATATAAATTATATATATATATATATATACATTTATGTCAAATATAATTTCAAATGGCCAAAAAATAATACTTGTTATATAAGTATAAATTATAATTATGACATTTAAACTATCTTCATTAACATTGTATCGTAGTATTCATCACATTGACATTTTATTGAATTTAGGAGACTATGGTCAACTTTCCCATTATACCCCTAAGATAATTTATATATTTATAAATTACTATGAGGTTCGTAGTGTGAGTATGAATAATATAGAACATTAAAATATCAAATTATGTTAAATTAATGCATTAATTTTAAGTTAAATTGTTAATAAATATTTTTAAACATTGATAAACAAATAAACTTTTTAAATAAACCAAATAAACTAAATATTATTCAAACACTTTTATTAATTATATACTAAATTTTATTTAGTATAATTTTTTATTCACATAAACACAAAATAAGATTATATGCAATTTGATAAAAAAAAAATTTGAAATTCACCATTTTTACCTTACCGCCAATGTACCTGAATATAAGATCCCATATTGTGTTTATGTGAATAATTAAGCAATGGGTGGGACATTATTTTGGAAATAGCCAAAACAGATGGTGATTAAGGAAAAAATGTTTAAAAGGAGAATACTACCCTATCTAAGGACCACTCTTACAAGTGGATAACCTCTTGATCTGTTAGCTTTTACCTGCCTCATCTAAATAATCTATTTCTAGGGTATGCCCAACGGAACACTCGGAAGTATTTTGAGCCGTTGTGTAATTAAAATAAGCGTATTTGAATATTATAAAATTAATTTATATTAAATAATTCCGTAATTATGTAAAGAGTTATAAAATTATGATTTTAAATTATTTTAAATATAAATAAATATAAATGTTATATTTACAAATCAATTAAATTATTTTACTAATAAAAGAATATATATGAATATTTATATATACATATATATATATATATATATCTTAATAAATTATAACTGTTATAATAATTAAATGTATATGTGTATATACATTATGTATAAAGAAAATTGGGAGGTTAAGTAAATATAACCCATAAGACTTAAGAGAGTATATAATGGATGTATATAAAAGATACACAATATCATGAGTTATACTCATCTCCCTTAATCAATAATACTCTAAAAAGATAATTTAAAGTTATGAATTTTCAATAATAACGCTCTCCATCATTTATAATATAAATAGAATATCTTACATAACTATGGTTTTTGAGTAAACCCAAGCCATAGCACATCTAAGGTGATGTTTATATTATTCCAAGATAAGTAAGATTGTTATGCAACTTGTTATGCAAACTCATGGGTTACATAAGTTCCCTTAGGATATCATCAAATAGTGGGTATAGGGCATTTAATGTACTTCATGATTTATTGAGAAAACTCAAGGTACGGACCCTAACCCTATTGAATGAATTTATGAAATTCCTATGCCTCTTTTAGGGTTTTTTGAGACAAGTAAAACTCAGTCGGATCCTTATTAGATAAGTATAATAAACTAATTAGTAAGTATTATAATATATGCTATATTATAAAATTTACTAAAAATAAATTTGCATAATTAATATGATTAATAAAATTGTTTATTATTTGAAGTATACCAAATGAACTGAATTAAAGATTGATAAAGAAAAGTAAACTATACTCACCAATAAGCCTTTTGGCAAGTTGTCACTTCAAGACTTATGTAAGAGCTAAAGTTATACAACCACTAAAATATTGATGCCTTGATCACTTAAGTGTTTATTTGCCTAGACTATGTAATTTCTTCTTTAAGTTTTGAACTCCAAAGAAATATAAGAATATGGATATTAGATCCATATTCGATCACATACAAAAGTTGTACGATCTGGTCGTCCCATGATTCTCCAATAAGAGCGATACGATAGATCAGAGTTGAGTTAGATACTCAATTGAGCTAGTGGAGAGGTGGCGAAGCTGGCCAATCTGTTCTTGTAGTTTACCTTACTCGCTCTCTAAGACCAGGTGATCAATCATGTTCATAATATATGAAATTCGGATGAAAATGCTTCACTCGAAATGACGATGTAAACCATAATATGAGATCATGTGTTTAATATAATTGAATACCATAAGGATCTTGTTGTGTTAGAGACATCACCAGACCAAGGACTACAATCAGAGTTAAAAATTCAATCACTAAAATGTCAATTTTAATCTGTTTACTTAAGTGTAATTTGTTCGATATTATTGCCTAATTTTCTCATAAAAAGTACTATCTTGGCCTGTTAAAAGCATTTAACACTCTTACTCTACATCATCTTGCCTTGATACCTTCTGGCCTTGCCCGCCACTTATTAAATGCTTCATGCAACGACCCACTTAATAGGTGCCCAATCATTTTATAGGTTCGAACGATAACCCTACCTATTATTACTATTAATGAAAGATTTTGAGCATCATACACACCACAGGCTTACCTCATCATGTGACAGCCCATCTGCAATAAGAAAGCCTCGCTCTTGCTTGCCTTACCAAACTTATTGATCTTACATATTCGTGTATCCCTTAAAGGTTGGTCCACTACAACCACCTTGTTTTTCGGACTCATCAGACCTCTGACAAAAGCCTCTAGTTGTATCTATATAAAGAAGCAACGATGTTGCGTTATTCCATTGACGTCATAAAATAACATTGCATCTGATAAAAGATCACTATGCAGCAACTACCCTATTCCCTTCACTGTCCATTAAAACAATGACATCACTATCCAACAATGACACTTTGTCCATATGCCTCCCTTTTGATAACAATAGGCCTTTGTACAGCCTACTAGTTGGCCATCATCCTAACTATTGGTGTGATTTTTGTCACTCCGAACACCCCAATGTCTAAATGCAAACTCTAGAGTTTAAGTGAAATAAAATGGTTTAACCAAAGGCTAAGTACCAAGGCTGTAAGTAGACAGAAAAGAGAAGTACCAAAATAGTAAAGACACAAGTATTTATAGTGGTTTGGGAGCCTGGTCCTTACATCCACTGTTGAGATGTTCTTTTAATTCATTGGTCAATAGCTAAAAGACTTTACAATGCTGATATGGCTGTGTCTGCCTTTAATGAGTTATAATAAAATACTTGAGTCTAGAACGAAAAGGAGATTACAAATGATTATTATTCTTAGTTCTCAATTAGTTAGTCAGTTCTTAATTCTTGTACATAGAGATTGGTGCCCTATTTATAACATTCTAGGAGCTCTGCCATTGGAGGAGAGCGTTTGTCTTAGATTACTAACATGGTCCGCCTATAGGGCTGTGATTTGGACACAAGTCAAAATCATCTAGTTGCTTGTAAAATGATGTGGATTGATGATGTGTTGCTTCTATATATAAACATAAGCGCCTTGGCCTTTATATTTTGTATTAGCTTCAAGATATTTGAATATTTGATCTATCTTTAGGTTATTTGATCCATTGGTTTAGTTGTACATAAAGGAATTCTTGGCCTTAAGTGGAGATAGCTCCGGTCTTACATTCTTCATTATGCTTTCTAGGACTTTGCTTCTGTTTATGGCCGCCTAGAGCCATTGCTTTAAGTAAAGACACTTGTGAGGTCTTAATATATGATCGAAAGGTTGTATGTAGCCTTGGTATTTGATTATAAGTACTATACTCGTAGATTTTTTTTGGATTTAGACCCAGCTCGGTGGGCTTTTTTTGGTTGAGCCCATACTATTCTTTTGGAATGGCCTAATCTGAGTCATATTACCACACTTTAAGACAAGTGACACCCATGGTCCTCAGTTTTAATTATATTTTAGACATGTTCTTTTGGTCATAGTATTATGGACCATTCGGCATTTAGGCTTGGCAACTATTCTTTAGTGCCTTGCTCGTTTATTAGGGGCATCTAGCCTTAGAACCTGTATATGCTTTGACATGCAGATTGCTTAACCTTTGGACTAATCTACCAAATGGAGCAACGTGAGGCTATATACAAATTATTTATTGATATTTACTACATATGAGAGGTCAAGTATAAGTAGGGAATTTTAGGCCTTGGCTAAAGGGTTGATACTTTTGGCATTCACAGATGAAGAATGCCTAAGAATCTTCCTTTTGGATCTTAGCTTATGTAGCCAAAAATTGAATAAACTATGTAAAAATTATGGTATAAAACATGCCCTGTCAAAGTTTATTCGTATGATTGAGTACTAGGTTGCTATTAATCTTTTTTTAGGTCTATATCAATTTCCCATACTTTTAAAACTAATAAATGTCTAAAACAATCTAGTCTTGTTTCTAACCTGAGTGTGAGGATTTTATAGCATAGGGGACATATCGATTACCATTATAGTAAGTATTACTGTGGCCTTGTATAATGCGATCGACACTAGATTAGCTAGAATTAGGAGAATCGATCAAAGCCACTAACTGAGTGTTATTCCTCGAACTACTTACCGGTACTTGTAAGGATTTTATGTGGATGGCCCCACCTATTCTAGCTCTTGGTTTAGGCAAGAGTGATTCTACATGGGGAGGCCTTGCTGCTATTCTTTTTGAGGGTTCGGTTAATCACTACGATCCATTAAATACTTATCTCAAAATTTGAAATGTTGTAATAAAATCATCCACTTTAGGTGGGGAATTAACTATGAACATAATTTATTTACTATATAGTAGACTCATCCTATGAACAACAATGGTGGAATGTCATGCAAAAAATACCGGCTTACTCGTGGACCGTAGAGAAAAAATACGACCTTCCAAGGAGTATTAGGTCTCCTTGAACGTATGCATGCCTTTAAGGAAATCTTTCTTTTTGTAGCTAGAGCCAAGATGGTTTTATGATTAAGGAATTCGAGTAAATTGTAATTCCAAAGGACTCAAAGCCATTATTTAAATAGATCACAGTTTCACTATGACAATGGTGATTAAATGCAACATCACTTTAGGTTTCAGTGCTAATTCTGAATACCATAACAGATTGAAGGCAATTTGATATAAACATAGGACAACTTTATAGAAGCTTTTATTTTATTAAACTTTTGGCATCATGCTTCGGTCATCTAGACCCAATCTTATAGGCTTGTCTTTCTAAAAAACTATTATTAGCAGCCTTGTACCCTATAATTGCATTACACTACTTGGCTAACAAAATAGATGCGTCTCGACCATTATAACTGCATGGCACTACATAGCCATGGCCAACCAATATAAAAGCTTATACTTGTTGTTATCCCGCTTTTTGGCAAAGCCGTGATACCAAAAGATCGATTGAAAACATAGGACAGTTCGTCTCAAAGATTGGTCATACTATGCTTCACTATGGATATCGCTGGATTTTTTCCGAGTCCAAATTGAGCTATAATTGATGGGACATGACAAGAAAGATCATAAAAGTCAGCATCTCAAATTTCAAGTCAATCCGAGTTCATACGCTCAAGTTATGATCGATTCAAGTTGGAGGAAATAACCCTAAGTTCAAATCCATCAGAAGATCATGAGTTCGAATCCATCAGCTTCCTCTTACTTCGAATCCATGGGATCACTCCACTTCGTATCCATCAGGTTGAAGTCCTTCGAGTCCATGAAGTCACTCCACTTCGCCTCCATCAGAGCATATGAGTTCGAATCCATCAGGTGGCCAAGCTTCGTATCCATCCCAATGGCCTTCCTTCGAATCCATCGAACGACCTCTACCTTGAATCCCTCAAGGCAAGATACTTCAAATCCATGCAGTTGATTCACTTCGAATCCACCCCTGTTGAGGAAGCTTCATATCGATCAGCTATGGGATACCTCGAGCGATTCGAACGAACATCTCCTCGAATCCATTCCCTCGAATCCACTAAGTCGAAGCGTCTAAAACCATGGATTCGACCCAGTAAACTCGGAGAAAAAGCAGGATCAACCCGAGAAGCACACGCCACGTCACCATTCGCACGCGCAAGCCATCGATTCGACCCTAATCGATTCGAAGGAGATCGATTCGAACGGGACGCATCAACCGAAAAAGCAATCTTGAATCGATCATAACTCGAGATCTACAAGTCCAAATACTATGAAATTTTCACATGAGCTTACGTACACACTGAAGAATGTCCACACCAAATTTCACCTCGATTGGAAGCTTTCTTGATCGATTCGAACCCTAGTTCGAGTCGATCCCAAAGTGGTCCCGGATTTCCAGAATCCGAGCGTGTGGGCCCCCTCACATGCCAGAAGCGGTCTCCCCAGATTTTAGGCGAAATATCAGCCTCCTACACCTATAAATAGAGCCCGTGGTCATTCAGAAAGGGGATCGGAGAATTTCTAGAGATAAAGCACGCCCGGACGCTGCCAGAATCACTCCATATCGTCATCACTGCCGCTGATTTCGAATTTAAGCCTATTATCTACTGTACTTCGCTCTAGAACACTTGTAATCTTCAAGTATTAAGCAATAAAGTGATAAAACTTCATAGTGGACGTAGGCAAATCGCCGAACCACTCTAAATTATTGTCTTCCGTGCAATTTACTTTTCTGTGACTTGTATTTTTGTTAGATAATCCTCATTTTCAATTTGATTTCTTCATTTATTATCTCTTCAAAAACTTCCGAAGGGTGTTGCCTAATTTTGGTGAAAACACTTTGGTGCTTTCACTGAGAAAACCCAGGTTTTCTCCTGCTCTTTGGATCTGTCATCGATACCGAATTGAATAAATCTAAGAGAGAGATCCAGATCATCAAGTTCGACTTCCTTCCCTTCTATTCAGATTTGCATAAAGTCTAGGAAAGGAATCTAACTTTCAAGATGGTTAGTACAAGAACCACCTCTAACGCTATCAATCAAGAAGAACAGGATCGACAGAATCCTGTGCCATCACCTCCATCTAATCAGGATGCTACTGGGCACTCGGAACCGTCAGGTCTGGTTACCCGACAAGAGTTGCAGTTGCTACTCCAAGAGCTGACCCAGAGTCGGCAACAACTAGCAGAACAGCTATGTGCTAACGCCGAGCTGATCAACAAGCTGGATCGCCAGAAGCGAAAGAGATCTACGAGAGACCATGCTTCTCGCTCCTCCAGCGAAAGTTCTTCATCTTCTGATTATCACAATCGATCACCACGACCCCGACTAGATGGGAGTCGCATGCCAGTCACTGGAGATCAACCGGCAATGACCGTTGGACAACTGAGAGTTGGTCCATCAGCCAGTTTCCAAACCGGACCCTCCTCGCGAGGAGGTGTCGTTCCTCACAATACCGTAGAATACCGCACCACTAACGTTGCAGCCGAACGAGGAGTCGACGCCCAAGATCAGTCGGACCTGGACCGTCGTCATAGCGGACGTACTCCTGAATCGGACGTCCCAGAGGACTATGAGCCAAGAAGGCAAGACGTGGACCGTCGACGACATTCGGTCCAGCCCCAATGAATGGAACGTAATCATACTCCGGCACAAGCCGCACAAAACGCGCAAATGCCGGATCTTTCAACTATGATACGTCAGATGATCCGTGAGAACCATGGCTTCACAAATGACGATTGAGGAGTTTACCAAAGTCACACTCCTTTTACGGACGATATCCTTACTACAGAACCCCCACGACGATTCAGAATGCCAACTCTATCCATGTACGAAGGAAACTCCGACCCCAACCAACATATTCTGAAATATGAATGGTCGATGACCGCTGCCAGAGCCGACGATGCAGTGAAGTGTCGTAGTTTCCCCATATCCTTGGGGGGCATCGCTACCATATGGTTCACTCGACTGCCACCTCGATCCATCTCTTCATTCGACCGGTTGGCCACAAAATTCGTTGAGCAATTCCGCATGCACGTCGCAAGGCCAAAAGATGTCAACACTCTGTCCAGCGTCACCCAAGCTCCTGGAGAGACGCTCAGCATACTGCATGTGCAGAGATCAGCAATCCGAATGATAACTCCATCCTTGTAGCGTTAACCAAGGGGATCGACCCCGATTCCGAGTTTGGCAACTAGTTAGCTGGAAAACCACCTGCATCATTGGACCGTTTCCACGCTAAGGCGACTCAATTCCTGAGGAAAGAAGACGCGAAACAGCCTAAGAAGCAAACTGATGCAGGACCAAGTACAATCCAAAGCAATGTTGCGATCAAACAGTCCGGTGAGAGCTCCGGAAAAGTCCAGTTGAACGTTAAAAACAAACAAGCTCGGCGAAGAGAGAGCGTGAATCAAATTAAGAAACGAGATCAAAATCGTGGCCCGCGGCGCAAGAATCCAATGTTTGACAGCTACACTCCTCTGAATATATTACTAGAGGACTTATATTTACAAACCCGTGATACAATTAGTTGTCAAAAACCTGCACCAAATCCGTCGTCAGAGAGACAAATTCAAATGGGAAAGTTTTGCAGATTCCATGAAAGCTACGGGCACAATACGAACGAGTGTCGACACTTACAAAATCTTGTTGAGAAATTGATCAGAGAAAAGAAGCTGGAACAGTTTGTTCGGACGCCGCAGCCAGGAGAAGCGGGCCCATCAAATCAAAGTAATGAATCCAATCAACTAATGCAGGAAGACTCCACCCCCACCGGCTGGAGGTTAGTAGTAAATGCTGTTGGAGGTATCCCACATCCAACAAAGCGAACCTGGGACGAGATGAAGTCATATGCCAGTCCTACTAGGCATGCGGATGCTGCATGCTGTAGAAATTCGAAAGATTGAGTTCCGATCAAACGACAGAAAGCAATGACTGACGACATCGTATTTCAGTGTAGTAATGATGACAGGATCATAGTCCCGACCACGATCCACTGGTCATATCAGCTCAGGTAGGCCATGTGTGGATGAAAAGGATTCTGGTTGACAGCAGAAGTTCCGTGAATATAATATTTAAGCGAGCCTACGACCAAATGAATCTAAATGCCAAAGGCTTGAAACCATACCGATCCAGTATTCGCGGCTTCGACGGGAGCGCGGCCATACCTGTTGGAGAACTAGAAATACCGATGGAGTTGGGAACTGCACAGTGTTGCAGAGTCCGGACATTGCAATTCGTGGTGATGGACATAGATTCACCGTACAATGCTTTCTTAGGCCGACCAGCCTTTGCTGAATTCATGGTTGTTATCGCCCCATGGTGCCTAACCTTGAAATTCCCCACTGACAAAGGAGTTGGTGTTGTTATGGGAGACCAGGCCGACTTAAGAACTGTCATACTCCGAAAGCGAGTTTCCCGGTCGCACGATGTCGATGTTCAACCCCAAACCTTCAAAATTGGTGATTTCGTCTACGGAAGAGTACGCTCAACACCATCGCACGTGGAACCAACGTGAGAAGGGCCATGTGTGATTGAACAAAAACTCGGGGATGACCTGTTCTTGCTGTCGAAATTGGGCGTTCCTATTTTGCCAAGAGCCTGGAGAAGCGAGAACCTTCGCCATTGCTACGCATGACAGGCTCTATTCAATCTATGAATACTTTACAATTTTCTTTACATTCTGAAGTTTGAACTTGTAGTAAGGCACTGACTTTGCCATATTTTCTTATTTCAACAATAAATTACTATCTCTTCAAGCTAGAACTGTGATTCACCGAATGCAACGTTCAACAATCACGACGCACGAAGAGCTAAATTCCATCAAACAATGGAATTTATTCAAATAGCGAGTGAATATGATACGACCGGCCACTCACTAAGTGAAACCCCAGCTCGGGAGCAAGCCATCACATCAAAGGCTCAAGAGGACCAACACACGACAGTCCTACAACTAACTCCAACTTCCCAGAGTGCGAATTGGAGTATAAACATTCAATAACTCATTCCCAGAGCGCGAGCGGACTCCAAATTCCCAGAGTGTGAATTGGAGTATAAACATTCGATAACTCGTTCCCAGAGCGCGAACGGACTCCAACTTCCCAGAGTGTGAGTTGGAGTATAAACATTCAATAACTCGTTCCCAGAGTGCGAATTGGAGTATAAACATTCAATAACTCGTTCCCAGAGCGCAAACAGACTCCAACTTCCCAGAGTGTGAATTGGAGTATAAACATTCAATAACTCGTTCCCAGAGCGCGAACGGACTCCAAATTCCCAGAGTGCGAATTGGAGTATAAACATTCAATAACTCGTTCCCAGAGCGCGAATGGACTCCAACTTCCCAAAGTGTGAATTGGAGTATAAACATCCAATAACTCGTTCCCATAGTGCGAACGGACTCTAAATTCCCAGAGTGCAAATTGGAGTATAAACATCCAACAACTCGTTCCCAGAGTGCGAACGGACTCCAACTTCCCAGAGTGCGAATTGGAGTATAAACATCAAATAACTCGTTCCCAGAGCACGAACGGACTCCAACTTCCCATAGTGCGAATTGGAGTATAAACATAAATTACAGGTTCCTAGAGTGTGAACTCAAACATGCATGCTATCTCCAAGTTCCCAGAGTATGGACTGGAGCACATATACCAAGTCAAAATTCCCGTAGTGCAAACTGAAATATCAATACTGACTCCAAGTTCCCAGAGCGTGAAGTGGAGTATAAACATAAATTCCAGGTTCCTGGAGCACGAACCGTGTTACAGACATCGATAACTCTCAAATTCCCATGATGCGAATTAGATTATCGATCTCAAATTATCCTAAGTCCCCAGAATGTGGACATGTGCTTAAGATTTGTGATAAGTGTGATCAACCACCAAAATACGAATGTTGTTCCCCGAAACTTGGGGGCAAAAAAGCTTAAGTGTTAATCTCTAACTGAAGCAGTACACTGCCCAGAGTTCAACTCATTCATCAATCACAGCATGTAATTAAGTTTTTCAGACTTGGCAAATAAAAAACGAACTCTACTTGACGGTAAAAACACCACAAGTACACCGGACTAAAAGCTAAACACTGCAAATACTTGAGTACAAAAGGGATGAGAATTGAAACAAAGACATTGAATTTTATTTCAACTAACTGTATATGAAGATTCATGTATAAGTTCTTTCAAAAAATTCCTGCCAGCAGGGGGCTAAGCCTTCATCTATACATAGCCTATGAAAGGAAAATAAAAGTGACTTCCTAAGCTGCCAAAAATGCACTAGAAGGAATCATATACTTCTTCTTCTTCTTCGGTTTCCTCTTCAACGCGGAACCACCGGAGCCACTAGCAGTCTTCCGCTTCAACCCCGTACCCTTAGGCGGATCTTCCTCTGACGAGGGAATGATATCAATATACTCCTCCGAACTTGAACTTAAAGGAATATTCCCTTCTCGAGGAGTCGGAGGGGTCGGGTCTACCACCGGAGGAGGAACGAACGCGCAGGTTCCGACTAGCGTGTCCCCAGAAGATGTCACCGCAAGAGGAGTGGGATCAACCATCGTCGTAGCACATTCAGAATTACCGCCGTGTGCTGCCGCTTCCATCTCCCTTCAATTTGGACGAGTATCTCAGCCTCACGAGCAGCACGAGACTCACGATAGGTGGCGGTAGACTGTGACGATGCAATAGAAGCAGGAGGGAACGTGCCGAGAACAAATGGCATGTCAACAAAGGGGTCACTGTGCTGGCTCAAGAGTTCATTCATCATATGTTCATCGAAAGTAATTGAACCCCCCTGTGTCACCTCAGTCGGCGCGGCTATCGTCATGGCGATTGCTTCAGTAATGATGGCCTCCTGTTCTTGATGTGGCTCTTGGACTGCAGGAGGCACCGTCGATGTTACTTTATTCACTGAGAAAGAAAGAAAAGAAGTGTCAGAACATGCTTCTATACAAGTACTTCAGTTCGAACACATAGTAGATTTGTGCAGAATACCTTCCTCAACTTGACTCGTAGCTGACTGAGCAGCTTCAGAAGAGTGCTCACTGATGGGAAATAAGCGTGGCTGCTCAGGGTCGTAGCCTGGGACTAACTATAGCTCAGTCGCTGGTGTAGGCTCCGTTCCAGATGAAGTGATCATCTCTGAACTTGTAGATGGATGCGCAACGCCAGACCCTTCACCAACTTCCAAGTGTTGGGTACCCAGTTCCTCTCTAGCATGAGAGACCGTGAAATCGTGGAGAACCTTCTTCTCTTCATCAGTCAATATGCGGTTCTCCAACTCAAATTCATCAAAAACTTCGCCTGGATGTCATGCTTTCTCTTCTTCAACTAGTAAATTCCAGGCGTTGAACAAATGAGTCGGATAATCATCAAGCCATGTCAGATTTCTGTGCCTCAGCAAATTAGAGTTATAAGTGACGAGAAGTTCTTCTATCTCTGTCTCCAGCTTAGTCTCTGCTTGACGAACTTTCTCATCGACTTCGGCTTCTGTCTCGCGGACCTTCTCCAAGGCCGCATCTCTCTCTTTCTGAAATTCCACCGCCTGGTCACACGCTTCCTGTGCAGAAACGTTAGCGGTGTCTCTTTCCTTCACAATCTCTGCAACTTTCGCCTTGAGCTCATTTAGCTCTTTCACAGCCGCATCCCGCTCGGCAGTCACGATGGTATTTCGGTGGCCCTTGTCTTCCACCGTAGCGTAATGTTCACGCTTCATCCTATCCATCGCAGCCTGAGCCTCATCTGCTCTTCTAAGAGTCTCAGTCTCTGACTTTCGAGAAGATTCGGCCTCACTGCCGAGCGCCTGAATGATGCGGTCCTTTTGACCAAGTTCTTTCTCCAACTTCTCGATCATGGCCTCTCGATCAAAGGCCACTTTTGATGCTTTCTTAGAGATCTTCGACCACTCTTGATACTGGAAGAATACGTCCGACAGATAATCATGCATCATAGGAGCAACTGTCGACGGTATCCTCTTCAGATGCGGGGGAAAAATGAACCCGTCAAAACAAATTTCAGGAAATTCTTTCCTTAGTTGAGCAAGCCTAACCGCTCCTTCCCCCGAAGGCTCCGTCAATGTCTGTTCTGTTGACGGGGAGGCTGCAACCTCCGTTCTGCGGTGAATATCAGACCTTGATGGTTTGGAAGGCGGCTTGGGCCGTGAAATTTCTGGAGGCGGTGCGTGGGCTCTAGGAGGTGGCGTGCGAGATCGAGATCGCCGCCTACAATCTTTTTCTCTGTCAGAGCGCTCGTGACTCGAGCGCCCATAGTCATAATCTCTTTCTCCTTCCCTCCTATAGGGCTCGTAATGCGAAGAAGACTGGCGTTTCTTACGGAGACTGCCAAGCATTGAATCTCTACCAGACATGGTACCTGCGAAACATAAAGCGAAATTAGTAATCTCTCACAGTGAACGTATTACACTTAGAAATCGTGTAGTGTCGTGAAGTGTGAATGTGGGTACAACCCCCCGACCAATCAGATGTGTCAACCGCACTAGTGGGCAGAGACTCGCTCAAAACTAAAGCTTCTGAAAATTCTCCCAATCCGGCATCATGCTGCAAGGACACATCATCTGGAATTGGAATATCGACAAGCACTTCATAAAGATTTTCAGTTCTTGAAGGAGACATCTCCAAAATTCTAACTCCAGGAGCGGATCAAGCCGTGACAACCGATTTCCATCTTCCCTTTTTATGTGGCTTAACGACGGTTGCCTTGCCTTTTCTTTGTCCTTCGGTATCTTGAGCCACATCCGCAGATTCACCCAATGGCTCGTCATCTGTATGAGTTCTCTCCGAGTCGGCCTCCTCAATTATGATAACCTTAGGTTTTCTTCGCTTGACTCGTTCTTTCGAGACGGTTCTTAAGACACCGTCAAGCATTATGCTTTGCCTCCGCTCAATCAACCCAAGGATTCTGAGATTACTATCTGTCAGTAGCAACTCGATATTCCTCTCTTCACTTGGGATTTCATGAAATACCCGAACTATCTCTTTGAAACGCTCACCTTCAGGTCGCTGAATTACGGCTGAAAAAAGAAAAGATATGTGAGTTCGACTTCGAATATATCGGTTCCATCGACTACCCGAAAAGATAGCAATACTTACGTCTAAATAGCCATCGTCGAGCGAACCCTGGGGGGCATCTGACATAAAACCACTCCGTCCTGAAGTAGCTCAATCTAGTCCAAGCCCTCGTGATCACTTGGCAATTTCTTACAGCCTCCAAGAATGTGAAATATTGACTATCGGCCCGACTCTTGAAGTTAAACAAGTATCTGATCTCGATCGGAAGGGGAGGTCGATGGAGATATTCCATAAAGGCAATGAACAAGCTATTGAGCGACGCGTATCCGTTCGGGTGCAGTTGAGAGGGGGCGATCCTCAAAAACGACAATACTTCTCTTATATACTGGTTAAACGGAGGTAGTGTCCCAACTGCGCACGCATGGCGATTGAATGCGGTATATCCCTCCGGTGGGTTGTGCGGTCTATCATTTGGCCCCGGTAGTAGCACGTCATCCAGCGACAAACCATGCCATAAGCATATTCTTCCTAGCATGTCTTCCGAAATGTTAGACTGAACAAAATCTGATGGGTTACTAATGAAGGATGCGTCAGGTAACTCATCCGGAGCTGGACCAATAACTTCAATTTCAATCTCCGGTACTTCAAGCACGGGAGGGACTGAACTCTGAGTTTCTTGCGGTTGCGAACTTGAAGTTTCCATAACTAGCTAACTCATGAGAAATCATCATTAGATGATAAAAAGCTCGTGCATTCCCCGGTGTAAAGTGCATGTGTCGTGCAGTGCAGTGCATTACTTGAACAAATTCTATGGAATAAAACTGTAACGTATGAACGACAAAACTCTGAAAATCAAACCGGGAATGACCGTCATCGCTGACAGTCACAACCGTGCCATCCACTTGCAAACAATCGACCCAAGTTGAAGTTCGTTACATTTTTGTTAAGTTACAGTACCATCGGCGAGCTTCGAAAGGTAGTCCAATATGCTGCTCTACGGTCAAGTTCAATCATACAAAGCAGAAGCTCGTCGGAGTCAAGTATTTTTATGTGCAAAAAATTCTTTAAAAGTTCATTTAGTTTCAACTTGGAATCGGTCGCTGCAGTTCAAATTTGTATCGAATCGAAGAAAAATCATCAACCATGTTCGAATCGACACGCTTCGTATCGATAAATTTTGAATCGATACACTTCGTATCGATGGCATTCGACTCGATACATTTCGTATCGATCAGTTCGAAACGATGAGTTTCGATCCAGGGCACGCCATGCCGTATCGATTCGAGGACACCGGCTCCGCATCGATCGCTGTTCTCATATTCGTATCGATACGAAGTCGCATGATTTCCATCGATTCGAAAGCGCCACAACTCTTTCTTATCCAAGACAGGTGTAATGACCCACAATATTCACACCACTACGATATTGTGATTTAAACAAGTATAAAGAATTGAAATATATTTGTGCACACATTTGGACTTGGGGGTAAATTTGTGATTTCCCATCTATTAAAACCCTAGCCGTGAGTGGATTATAAAAAAAAGAAAGAGGTGGCCGCTGTTTTCATTTAACTCTCTCGTTACAAAACAAAAATAAAATGGCCAAAGCCCTAGAAATCAGATTGGGGGAAAATTATTTCGCCGTATCAAATGGCGTTGGATTCGTGAGGAAAAGGGGGAAAGCTATGGCAATATCTAGGGGATCGACATCTCATATAGCTACGTGAGTGTTCTTAATCACGATTTGGCAATAAGACCTATCTCAGGCAGCCGTGGTTATATTTCTGTAAATTAATTTGTGTGTATGGATGCTTTGCGTGCATTGATGCTTGTTAATGATTGTTTGATCTTTAGTTGCTTGCGTATTCATATATGGATGATGATTAGTTCTGATTATGTTCATATCTGTACCTGAGATGATATCTATTCACTATTATGTCACGACACACTGATTTAACACTATGTATTACTGCCAAATGAATTGTTTAAGTACACTCATACCAGACGTATCATGTCTGACCCTGTTGATTGTCTCGACAATCTCCTGGGGTGTCTCATTCAACGAGGCAGTTCGGGATGATGTTTTTACAGGTTGCTATGCACATTTTGATGAGATGATGATTTAAGAGATGGAGTTAAAATGATTTATACTGCATGTAGATGATATGAAGAAAGTATTTAAGTATTTTTATTGTCATTTCTTATGTACTGCTGAACTAAAATATGTATGTAATGCCCTGAACAGTGAACCATCATGTGTTAGATTGATTTGTATATAGTCTTGAAAACTGTATTGTTTTATATGTAATTGCAAGTTTGAAACTGTAACACTGGGATTATTCAGTTTGTATATATTTTCTGAAATCTGTATTTGGAGAAATAACTGGTGTCAAGGCAGTATACACAAGTGTTTACACTTGTGTATATGTGCAGACCCATAGATTTGCTGAGTTTTGTGATTTAAAGGATTTTTATGGATTTTGTTCAAGTTTCCTTTCAGAAGTTTTGGGGAAAACTTTTATAAACTTATTTTGATGGATTATTTCTATATTTATGCATAAGCATATATGGATCTGGAGTTTGATTTTTTTGTATGTAATTATCATATCTGAGAATATGTATATATATATTTATTGTTTTTGGCAAGTTGAATGCCTTGAATGTGAAAAGCAAAGATGAGGTATACATATATATATATATTTCTCTATGTTATGTTTTTTTTGAGATCAAGTTACTTATGGTTTGGGAGATTATATGGATCTGAATCCACACTTTTGAGATATGAATTTGCATCTGAGCATCTGAGTTTTAATAGATACGTGTTTTTTTTGATATAAGATGTTTAATCTGGAAAGAAATGAAGTTTTATGTGGAATTTGGATTTATACAAGAATTTGAAATAATTTCTGAAAGGAGTTTGAGAACTTACAGCCTCATGGCTTTATAAATCTGAAATGTATTTAGGGGCTTTAACAGTATGAATTACAAGTATGAACTATATTAATATGTTTTGGCATATTTGATGCCGTAGACTTTTGAAGGAAAGATGGATTTTTAATGCTTTCAAATGCATTATGATTTTTGGGAAATGAAATTTTCTATGTTAAGTGGCTGTTGCTATTCGAATCTGTATATAGCATATAGCTAATATATGTTCATGTGATAGATTCTTGAATTATATTGAGGACTTGCCATATAAATTAAAATACGTGCATGCCTTTACTTTACATTTCTAAAATGAATAAACACAGTTTTGGATAAGTTTTGCAAAAGAAAGTAAACTGTTTTATATTCATAAGTATTCTAGAAATGGATTACAAGTCCATGTATTATCTTGAGATTTTTATAAAAGGAACTTGTTAGTTTCCAATTGTTTGTGTTAAAAATATTTGTATGATGCAGAATAGCTTTTGTTCTTGCATCAGTGACATGTTTTTGTTTTAAAGAAGGATAGTTGATGTAAATTCATCTTTTATGTCTGAATATAACTTGCATAAATGAGGAAGAGGAAACTCGATGACCTCATTTTTTATATAGTTGGATTGGTAATCTTTTGTTTATACATATAATTATTAATATTTTGTTGGTGCCAAGGCTTCATTGCCTATTCATTAATATCATTACTTGAGCTTGTGTGTTGGCGAGGCCGTGCACACATGTATTTATATGTGTGTGTATGCGCAGCCACACCTATAATTGTGTTATAGCAAGAGTTGAGTTAAGTAAAGGATCTCTATGATTTTTATGATATAATCAGGAATTCTGATGTTTCCTGTCTGCTTGTGTATCTTTTGTGCCATATTGCAAATAATTTTCATAAGAAGGAAATGGGTTTATCTTTATATTAAAATGCTATGTGTGAATGCTTTAGCTAATTTTTCTTAAACTCTGATTTAATAACTAAAGAGATTGGTATATCTTCATATATACTAATCTATGTTTTAAGAATATACCAATATTTCTATATTGGTAATAGTGGATCCTGGTTTTGGTTTTGAAGGTAGATGACCCTGTGTTTTCATTTAGCGTATATTTCTTTATGCAAAAAAAAAACAAATTAGCCCATGATTTGGCCACTAGAAAAGTAGGGTCATCTCATTTGGTATCAGAGCTATGTTGGTAGATAACATAGCAAAAAATTAATTTGTGTGAATTTGTTTGTATTGACTGCTTTGGTTGCATTGTTTGAATTGATTTCTTTGGATGATTTATTTGAATTACATCAATGCTAATGATGTTTCTCCTTTCTATTACTTTGTTTTGAAAATTGTTTAATCAATCATATAACCTGATTACAGAAATGAGTTTATGACTCAGTTTTTATAAGAAAATAACCTGATTAATTTACTGAGAAGTAGGGTATTGAATAGTAGTGGATTAGGCAGTATGAACAGAGAGGTTTATGCTCATGTCTAGTTCATTCAAATTTGATATGAACAAAGAAGTATTATAAAAATTATTTAAACTTCTGAAGTGGTTATTATGGATGAGATGGATGTTTGTTTGTGCATTTCTATTTGGAGTTTTGTATGTCAGTTTTCCAAGTTAAAATGGTTTGAGCATTTTTATTACTCTATTCTTATTATTGTCAAGTATGGATTTAAATTATTTAGAACATAGGCAGCAAGATAGAAATCTGGCTCATGCTTATTTTCTAAATAATAAGATATGAGGTTTTCTGGGTTTTTGGTGAAATTTTCTTAACAAACACCTCTGTCCATATTTTTACAATAATATAGTAGAATCATGAATGCCTAAATTATTTTGGAAAGCCCACAAACCTATTGTAAATCTCTGTAGTAAGAAATTTAAAATGAGAGAATTTGAATTTATAAATGTTTTCTAATACAAGAAAAGTTGGATTAAGACCCCTATGTTTATATCTGATCTAAAAGATGGCTAAAATTACAGTTTTACTTCTTTGTGGACTTCATGGATGTTGCTTTGTTTCAATGTAGATGGTGTATTTATTTATTTTGATTTAAATCTAAAATCACCACTGTTACACCATAACTAATAAGTATATGTTTGAGAACTTGATAAACACAATAATGAGCTGATGCAAGTGATGTTGATATTTGGTAAAATTTCAAAAAATAAAAATGAATGTCAAATGCCAGTATCAATTGCAATAGGTCATTATATGAATAAACTTTGAAAAAGTGAATTGTCTGATTTGGATGCATAATTGTTAAGCTGCATTTCTTGAATATGTTTGATAACTGCATATAACTTTGTGATGGAAGTTTATAAAACAGGTCCCTTAGAGGAAGATAAAGTTTCTTATGAATATAACCTGAAAAAAAATGGATTATATAATCATTACAGTCAAGTGTGATCTAAGATTGGTTAAGTACAAGGCAGTAAAAGGAGGGAAGTTCTTTTGCTTATGTCTGGTATTTAATAAGGGGATAAGAGTGCAATGGTTTGACCATGTGCTGAGCTCTAGTTGCCTAAGTATTTCCTCAAAAAAAAATAAAAATATATACATATAAACATCTCTGGTCACATGTTGATTGTAATATAAAATATGAAAAACATAAGAATTTTCTGATATGCAAAATCCATGTGCCTTACCTGCAAGTTTATATAGCCCAATGACATATGTGAAGACGAAAGGAACACTTATAGCTACTTATGATTAGGTGTATGTTAGTTTTATATGAATGAAAATAAGTTTTGTTAACCACATATGTGTTGGATGAGTTTCTTTGTGGTGATATAATCTATGTGAAATGTTTGGATGCCTTGCTGGTTGTTAGATTTGGTTACTGGGAACCCCCAGTGGTATTTTATCTCCTAAAATATTTGATCTATGTTTTAGTCAAAGGCCTGTCTCTGAACAAAAAATTGACTTGAAATGATATACAGATGTGATTAATTGATTGTTGAAATGTATGAATGGATGACTGTTTCATGGATGCATGAAAACTGTTTGCATTTACTGGTTATGTACATAAAGATTTTTGAGCATGAGACAGTATAGTTGAGACCTGCACACATGAAAGGAAAGAATTTAGTAATTAAACTCAAGGCATGGGTCACCTCTATCAGGTTGGATATGAGGGAAGGGGGTATGACATGGTAGTTGGCTTGCATCAAGGTTGGGGTGTAAGTTTGCACATGACATGTTTATGTCCAAAAGCTAGTAGTGCACTGGAAAATCAAACAGTAGCTTCCAGGCAGTGTGCACCAGTGCAACTACAAAATGTGATACTGGACTCTTAAAAAAAAATGTGTTATGGATTGATAAGCAAAGATGTATATGCTAAGAGTATGGTGAGTACTGGTATGCAGACCAGTTTTGATGCTTTAGCTAAATGGTAGGAGTTTTGCTTGTTCAATGGTTATGAAATGCCTGTGTGATTTGTATGATGGCTGCTATGAATTCTTGAAATAAGAATTTCTGCTAAGGAATTGGTTTAAGCACTTATACATGCATTTAACAAATCATTCATTTCACTATAAAGACACAACAAAAATGTGTACCTGATGAAAGGGGTTAACAATTTGGGTTTTCTTTTTGGAACTGAGGAAAAAATACCAGTGTTAAGTGGTTGTTTGTTGTTTGTATTGATTGAGTATTGTTTGTATAAACTTAATTCATACATATGTTTATGATATTTTGCTTTGATTGCCAAGAATGGGGTCTGTTTTGGATTAAAAATTCATTTAAATAAAGACAGATTATATAAGGGTATTGATCCCTATTTTGATTTGCATATGGATGATATGTTTTGCCTGAAGATGGTGTGTATAGCCATGGATGAATGAACATTACATTTAAAATGACTTCAATATGAATCATGAGTAGGAATGCATTTGTAAGCAACATATAACCTGATGACAAAGTATATGAACTGTTACTGAATTAATATTTGTTTGGTTCTGGTTGAGTAAGCTTGGTGTATAAATATGTTTGAGACATTAGAATTGCTTTGAAAAGCAGAAAGTAAAATCTGTATTGATTCTAAAATTTTCTAAACCAATTTGCTAATAGGGTTTAGTTTAAAACTGAATGTGATCAATATTATGATGTATGCAATGGCACTGTTTCATGCTCTCACTTGTACACTGCCATATTTGTACATATTCACTTCATCCTGTGTGCACCCCTGAGTTACACTGTATACATGGACTTGGTCCAAACACTGTTGCATCTGAAATTTGCTGTTGCACTTGAGATTTTAGACTTGATTTTGCTGTTTGCATACAGTGGCAGTTCCATATATATATATATATATATATATATATATATATATATATGTCCATGTACTTGAAACTACTAGATGCTGCACACTTGTGCTTTGCCTTGATCACTTCTGCTGTTATCATTTTGTGTTGCCTTGCATTTGCCAAGTCTATGTGTAAGTTCCCATACATCCCTCTGAGGTTGCTGTTTTCAGATGCACTGAGTTGTTTGAATATGTCGCTTTCTTATTTATGTTCTGTTTGTATGACAGTTGCAATTACCCTTGTACTTGTTCATTTGATGATGAAACATGTTGATTGAAATTTGCTGGTGCACTCGAGTTGGCAACGCAGTGCACACATGTATATTTATACACGTGTGTATTGCAGCCACTCCGCAAAATTTAATGAATATTTGGGATGCTAAAACGAGTAAGAGTGAATTGTGAGGACACAATTCCAAAAGGTGGGGTATTTGTAATGACCCACAATATTCACACCACTATGATATTGTGATTTAAACAAGTATAAAGAATTGAAGTATATTTGTGCACACATTTGGACTTGGGGGTAAATTTGTGATTTCCCATCTATTAAAACCCTAGCCGTGAGTGGATTATAAAAAAAAAGAAAGAGGTGGCCGCTGTTTTCATTTAACTCTCTCGTTACAAAACAAAAATAAAATGGCCGAAGCCCTAGAAATCAGATTGGGGGAAAATTATTTCGCCGTATCAAATGGCATTGGATTCGTGAGGAAAAGGGGGAAAGCTATGGCAATATCTAGGGGATCGACATCTCATATAGCTACGTGAGTGTTCTTAATCACGATTTGGCAATAAGACCTATCTCAGGCAGCCGTGGTTATATTTCTGTAAATTAATTTGTGTGTATGGATGCTTTGCGTGCATTGATGCTTGTTAATGATTGTTTGATCTTTAGTTGCTTGCGTATTCATATATGGATGATGATTAGTTCTGATTATGTTCATATCTGTACCTAAGATGATATCTATTCACTATTATGTCACGACACACTGATTTAACACTATGTATTACTGCCAAATGAATTGTTTAAGTACACTCATACCAGACGTATCATGTCTGACCCTGTTGATTGTCTCGACAATCTCCTGGGGTGTCTCATTCAACGAGGCAGTTCGGGATGATGTTTTTACAGGTTGCTATGCACATTTTGATGAGATGATGATTTAAGAGATGGAGTTAAAATGATTTATACTGCATGTAGATGATATGAAGAAAGTATTTAAGTATTTTTATTGTCATTTCTTATGTACTGCTGAACTAAAATATGTATGTAATGCCCTGAACAGTGAACCATCATGTGTTAGATTGATTTGTATATAGTCTTGAAAACTGTATTGTTTTATATGTAATTGCAAGTTTGAAACTGTAACACTGGGATTATTCAGTTTGTATATATTTTCTGAAATCTGTATTTGGAGAAATAACTGGTGTCAAGGCAGTATACACAAGTGTTTACACTTGTGTATATGTGCAGACCCATAGATTTGCTGAGTTTTGTGATTTAAAGGATTTTTATGGATTTTGTTCAAGTTTCCTTTCAGAAGTTTTGGGGAAAACTTTTATAAACTTATTTTGATGGATTATTTATATATTTATGCATAAGCATATATGGATCTGGAGTTTGATTTTTTTGTATGTAATTATCATATCTGAGAATATGTATATATATATTTATTGTTTTTGGCAAGTTGAATGCCTTGAATGTGAAAAGCAAAGATGAGGTATACATATATATATATATTTCTCTATGTTATGTTTTTTTTTGAGATCAAGTTACTTATGGTTTGGGAGATTATATGGATCTGAATCCACACTTTTGAGATATGAATTTGCATCTGAGCATCTGAGTTTTAATAGATACGTGTTTTTTTTGATATAAGATGTTTAATCTGGAAAGAAATGAAGTTTTATGTGGAATTTGGATTTATACAAGAATTTGAAATAATTTCTGAAATGAGTTTGAGAACTTACAGCCTCATGGCTTTATAAATCTGAAATGTATTTAGGGGCTTTAACAGTATGACTTACAAGTATGAACTATATTAATATGTTTTGGCATATTTGATGCCGTAGACTTTTGAAGGAAAGATGGATTTTTAATGCTTTCAAATGCATTATGATTTTTGGGAAATGAAATTTTCTATGTTAAGTGGCTGTTGCTATTCGAATCTGTATATAGCATATAGCTAATATATGTTCATGTGATAGATTCTTGAATTATATTGAGGACTTGCCATATAAATTAAAATACGTGCATGCCTTTACTTTACATTTCTAAAATGAATAAACACAGTTTTGGATAAGTTTTGCAAAAGAAAGTAAACTGTTTTATATTCATAAGTATTCTAGAAATGGATTACAAGTCCATGTATTATCTTGAGATTTTTATAAAAGGAACTTGTTAGTTTCCAATTGTTTGTGTTAAAAATATTTGTATGATGCAGAATAGCTTTTGTTCTTGCATCAGTGACATGTTTTTGTTTTAAAGAAGGATAGTTGATGTAAATTCATCTTTTATGTCTGAATATAACTTGCATAAATGAGGAAGAGGAAACTCGATGACCTCATTTTTATATAGTTGGATTGGTAATCTTTTGTTTATACATATAATTATTAATATTTTGTTGGTGCCAAGGCTTCATTGCCTATTCATTAATATCATTACTTGAGCTTGTGTGTTGGCGAGGCCGTGCACACATGTATTTATATGTGTGTGTATGCACAGCCACACCTATAATTGTGTTATAGCAAGAGTTGAGTTAAGTAAAGGATCTCTATGATTTTTATGATATAATCAGGAATTCTGATGTTTCCTGTCTGCTTGTGTATCTTTTGTGCCATATTGCAAATAATTTTCATAAGAAGGAAATGGGTTTATCTTTATATTAAAATGCTATGTGTGAATGCTTTAGCTAATTTTTCTTAAACTCTGATTTAATAACTAAAGAGATTGGTATATCTTCATATATACTAATCTATGTTTTAAGAATATACCAATATTTCTATATTGGTAATAGTGGATCCTGGTTTTTGGTTTTGAAGGTAGATGACCCTGTGTTTTCATTTAGCGTATATTTCTTTATGCAAAAAAAAAAACAAATTATCCCATGATTTGGCCACTAGAAAAGTAGGGTCATCTCAACAGGGCTTCGACTCCATGGCAACGCATCCATCCCCAAACTTGCTCTCATTTGCCCAGATCTTAAAGTTATCAATACCGATCATGAAAGCAAGGAGGATGGATTAAGATCTTCGAGTTTCATCGTTCTAAGCACGATACTACCCATTAAATTACCTGATTTTAATGTTTAACTTAGGAGAATCAAAGAACTGGATCGATTCGAAGACGTGACAAACTGCTCTCGGAAGCTTCGAGTCGATGCAAGGGCACAGAGAGTAAGAGACAAACAGTAAAAGTAAAAAAAGTGAAAAAATGGCCGAGTGAGAAGTATTTATATGAGGCCATAGAAGAACCGAGACGATTCGCCTCCCAGTAAAACTTGATCGGTCGCAACCAGTCAAAACGCCATCGGTTCGAAAGCTCCGTTCGAATCCATTTGCCTGAGGCCTTATCGATGCGAAGTTACCCTCACACTTCATCAATACGAAGTATACAACTAACGCTGTACAGAGGACATTGAGCGCCATCGATGCGAAGCGCACAATGGGCACATCGACTCGAAGACCCTGTTCACATCAACAAATTCACAACTCCATCCACAACCTACCGATACGAACGACGATTTCGTATCCATCAATACCTATCGATACGAACGACGATTTCATATCCATCCTTTCTCATCGGTACGAATGGGTGATTCGTACTCATCCAACGCCACCAATGCGAATGTCGATTTCGTATCCGTCATAGCATAAGCATACTTCATCAATATGAATGTTGATCTCGAATCCATCGATGCTCATACCCATCGATTCGAAATATTACGTTCGCGCAACACAAAGTCGATTCCTTCAACCTTCTATATCGGTTCAGGAGAGGATCGATACGAAGGGACTTTTCAAAACAACCATCAAGCGTTGTCTCAACTCAAATTTCCAAATCGATTCAGGAGAGAATCAATACGAGATTCAACAACAAACGAAACTGACAACGACTCGTGGACGCACGACGTTAACAAGGGTCGAACTAACATATATGCATATATGTCAGACTAACATTCGATTTTAAACATTCACAGGGATCGAATACTCATCTGGTCACGATTACAACAACCAGCAGCCAGGCACTATTCTGCAGCAATCAATCATGTCAAAGCAAGGTTACGACCTTTGACAAAAGATCAATGATTGTTAAGAGAGAAATCGCAGCTTTTCAAAGCACGTCATGTTTCACAAGACGTACTTTGGGGGGCAAATGTTATCCCGCTTTTTGGCAAAGCTGCGATACCAAAAGATCGATTGAAAACAGAGGACAGTTCGTCTCAAAGATTGGTCATACTATGCTTCACTATGGATATCGCTGGATTTTGTCCGAGTCCAAATTGAGCTACAATTGATGGGACATGACAAGAAAGATCATAAAAGTCAGCATCTCAAATTTCAAGTCAATCCGAGTTCATACGCTCAAGTTATGATCGATTCAAGTTGGAGGAAATAACCCTAAGTTCGAATCCATCAGAAGATCATGAATTCAAATCCATCGGCTTCCTCTTACTTCGAATCCATGGGATCACTCCACTTCGTATCCATCAGGTTGAAGTCCTTCGAGTCCATGAAGTCACTCCACTTCGCCTCCATCAGAGCATATGAGTTTGAATCCATCAGGTGGCCAAGCTTCGTATCCATCCCAATGGCCTTCCTTCAAATCCATCGAACGACCTCTACCTCGAATCCCTCAAGGCAAGATACTTCGAATCCATGCAGTTGATTCACTTCGAATCCACCCTGTTGAGGAAGCTTCGTATCGATCAGCTATGGGATACCTCGAGCGATTCGAACGAACATCTCCTCGAATCCACTAAGTCGAAGCGTCTAAAACCATGAATTCGACCCAGTAAACTCGAAGAAAAAGCAGGATCAACCCGAGAAGCATGCGCCATGTCACCATTCGCATGTGCAAGCCATCAATTCGATCCTAATCGATTCGAAGGAGATAGATTCGAACGGGACGCATCAATCGAAAATGCAATCTTGAATCGATCATAACTCGAGATCTACAAGTCCAAATACTATGAAATTTTCACAGGAGCTTACGTACAAACTGAAGAATGTCCACACCAAATTTCACCTCGATTGGAAGCTTTCTTGATCGATTCGAACCCTAGTTCGAATCGATCCCAAAGTGGGCCCGGATTTCCAAAATCCGAGCGTGTGGGCCCCCTCACGTGCCAGAAGCGGTCTCCCTAGATTTTAGATAAAATATCAGCCTCTACACCTATAAATAGAGCCACTGGTCATTCAGAAAGGGGATCGGAGAATTTCCAGAGATAAAGCACGCCCGGACGCTGCCAGAATCACTCCATATCGTCATCACTGCCGTTGATTTCGAATTCAAGCCTATTATCTGTTGTACTTCGCTCTAGAACACTTGTAATCTTCAAGTATTAAGAAATAAAGTGATAAAACTTCATAGTGGACGTAGGCAAATCGCCGAACCACTCTAAATTATTGTCTTCCGTGCAATTTACTTTTCTGTAACTTGGAGTTTTTGTTAGATAATCCTCATTTTCAATTTGATTCTTCATTTATTATCTCTTCAAAAACTTCTGAAGGGTGTTGCCCAATTTTGGTGCAAACACTTGTAACATCCATGTGCCATGATAGGACATTAAATGTTCTGCATTCCATGTTCTGGGAATTAAATTACCATCCGATTTTTTCAGTATATATGTACCAAAAAGAATAACATGTGAATAATAAGCAGGCTTTCAGATTCGGGTCGAGAGGTCCATCCATTCAATCCTTTGTATTTGGCGTTATATTTTGGAGTATAAAATCTCCTTTCTCAAAATTTATTGTTGTAATATAGATTCATCCTTTTAAATGTATTCTGCTATTCTTATAGCAGCTCGTTCCCAGAGTTTGAGTAGAAAGTCTAGCGACTCTTCTTGGAGTTCATCATTTTACCAAGTATTGTAATACAATATTCCATGAGAGGCTATCTCAAGCACTACCTGAAGCATGCCTTTATAGTCGCATACTTGGGAAAAGGAGGCAGGCCACATTGATTTTTTTGAGTTTGTTCTATAAGCCTAAAATACGAAAGGAAAATTGTATGTTTGATCTCGTTTAGCTTTGGTTAAGCGCTTCTTTAAGAAAGTTTTGATAGTCTTATTGGCGACCTCTATGGCATCATTAGCTTACAGACGAGCCAATAAAGAAAAGCTTTTAATTATGCCATAATCTCGATAGTATTAAGTAAACTCTCGGCTTTCATGTTGAGTGTTGTTTTCAGTAATGACCTTGTATGGCAGATCGAACCTCGATACTATGTTTTTCATAACAAATTTAATGACTTGATGTGCCATAATGGTGGCAAAGGGTATGACTTCGACCCATTTGGTAAACTAATCGATCGCCATAATGGCATAATATGCCCTTCATTTTACAATAGGAAGAGGGCCTATAAGATCAATTCTCTATATGTCAATGGGCCATAGATTCATAATGGGAGTTAATTGAATGGGTGGAGCTTTAGGTTTTTTAGCAAAATTTTGGCAACGATCGCATTTCTTAGCATATTGTTGAATGTCTTGACTCATTGTTGGCTAGTAAAAGAATTGTCTCAATACTTTCTTGGCTATTTATGACCTCTACAATTGTCTCCGCAAGTACCATTACAGGATTCTACAAGTAATTGCATACCTTTGGCGGTGACACACATCCAGAATAAGGGGCCGCATATCCCCTTTGTAAATAACTTCATCAAAAATAGTAAAGTTGGGAGCATTGTACTTGATACATTTGGTTTTGGCAAAGTCCGAAGGCATGGATGTATGGAGTCATCCAGCTATCTTCGACCATCATTGGCTGTGGGATTTCGACGCGAGCTGCATGAGCACGAGCTATAACGAGGAGTTTCTTAGGTTTTTGTATGCTTAATTCTCTATAACCTCAATTGGAATGAACTTATATTCTGGGATATCATAGAAACGTGCATATTTGGCTAAAGCATTGCCACTTTCATTTCAGTCCTTAGGAATGATTCCAATACTATAGCTTCAAAAGGCAGCAAGTGGTTGATTTATTAGCCTTGAGTACAAGGTAAGTCTCAGGTCTTTTTTGATAATTTCTAATGACTTGATTGACGATCAGTTGAAAATCGTTATAGACTCTTATTTTCAAAAAATTGATTAAGATGACCATCTTTAATCCAACAATTAGACATACATATTTGGCCATGTTGTTTGTAGCCAGAAAGATAAGTTTTATAGAACAAGAAATTTGATGATTATCAAATGTAACTAATACATAGCTTGCTCCTATCCTTTCTCATTGGAAGTTCCATCAACAAAGAGTTTCTTTGAAAGCATTTTGTATTTGCCATCCTTTAAAATTTCGGGTACATAATCTGTACATTCAAAAATAAAATCAACAAGTATCTATTTAACTGTAGTTCTAAGAACATAAGAAATATCATATTGGCTAAATTCAATGACTATTTGTTAAGTATTTCTGAGATTATTGGCTTGCTTAAGATCATTCATAGCGGTTAGTCCATAAGGACTTTGATATGATGAGCCTAAAAATAAGCCTGGAGCTTTCACGGCATGAAGAACAAATAATAATACATCTTTTCTATAACTGGATAGTGCTCTGCTGAAGGGCTGAGCCTTCTGCTTATATAGTAAGTTGGTCGTTGAATTACTTCATCATCTTAGACTAAGGCCGAACTAATTACTTGCTTTGCAGCTGTCAGATAAAGAAATAAATCTTCTCTGTCTATTGAATTGAATAAGATTGGAGTCTTGCTAAGATGATTTTGTAGATCTTCGAAAGCCTTTTTACATTCTGAAGTACAACTAAACTCATTAGGAGCTACGATCTTTGCATGTAAACTCATCAATTCCTTGCCTTTAGTAGGCTCTTTTGTATCTATAATTGCTTCAATCCTTTTGGGATTAACTTATATTCCTCGAGCACTTACTATGGAGCCTAAAAATTTTCCAGATTGTATTTTAAAAGAACACTTTTATGGGTTAAGCTTCACACTTATTTTCAAAGAATTTTAAATATTTCGATCAACTCCGAAACATAGCTTTTTGATAATTTTGACTTAGCTAGCATTTCGTCGACATAAACCTCTATATTTCAGCCTATCTATTTAGGAAACATTCGGTTGACAAGCCGTTTTTGGTACGCAACACCGATAATTTTCAAATTGAAAGTCATAGCTTTGTAGCAAAACAAAGCCATGTTGGTTCAAAGACTAGTATGATCTTCATTCGGTTTAAACATTTGAATTTGATTGTATTCAAAATACGGATCCATGAATGAAAGCAACTAATGTCTACTCATAGCGTCAATTAGTTCGTCTATTCTTGGCAAAGGAAAACAATCTTTCGGGCAAGCTTTATTTAGATCTGTGAAGTTAATGCAAGTTCTCCACTTGCCGTTCGGTTTTTTCACCAGTACTTGATTAGCAATCCATTTTGGATATTGAACATCTTTTATGAACTCGTTCTTCAGTAACTTTTCAACTTCTTCCTATAATGATGCATACCGAACCTTATCTATGGGACAACATTATTGTCTTACTGGGGTATATTTTGGATCATATTCAATCAATGAGAAATTACCAAAGGGCCATTTCCCAATATGTCAACGTGAGACCAAGAAGATATATCTAAACTATTCCAAAGGAATGCTATCAATTCCTCTTGTACTCCAAGATGAAGATAAGTTCCAATTTTAACAACTTTCATTGAATTTTTTGGGTTAATGCATACTTCATAAAGAGTTTCAATAGCTTGTGCTTTTCTTAGTTTTAGTTCTTGGATCCAATTCAAGTTCAATTTCTTTTTCGTCATCTGGAGTTTCCTCTAAAACGTAAGAATACTTCCTTTCTTTGTCAAAAGACGTATTACTTTGTCCAATTTCTATATCTCCAAACCATTCCTGCTAGCATGGCACTTGAATGATTCTCCTTTATAGTTATGTCATCTTAAGATACTTTTGGTGGAATTCTCTAAAACTTTCGATTATAAGCAGTTGTTTCGTTAACCAAGCTAGCACAACCAACATACCTTTCAGCTATGTCCTCAGTGAAATATGTTTTTCCATGCGAATCATTGAGTGGAACATGTTGCCTCTTTTTGGCTTTTTTATCACTACTGAAGGGACAAACAATATTCTTATCACTATTGTCATACACCGAAGTTTTCCCCTTATTAATCATATTTAAGCTTGCATGGTACGACTATTTGGAAACCAACTGGTTTCCCTTTACATAGACTTCCCCATTGTTAATGGGGAACTTCAAAATAAAATGTTTTATTGAAACATATCCATCAAGTGCTTCCAATGCAGGCCTTATGAAAAAGGCATTATATACTGAAGGTGCATCCATGACAACAAACATAGTCTCAAATATTTTGAAATATGGTCCTAATTCCACTTTCACTATCAAGTTACATTCTCCGAAGGTAACATACCCTTCACTATTAAAACCAAATATCAAAGCAGGACAAGTTTTTAAGAAACTTTTGGGAAAGTCCATTTGATGGAAAGCATGTTTGAAATTATTGTAACGACCTGAAATTTCATACACTTTGTATTTAAATATCTGAATTATTTAAATATTTGAATCTTGTTTAATGTTATTAAACTGCTTGAATAAGCGTTTTAACCCTCTTTTATATCATAACTAATGAGGGTAAACTTATTTTGAAAAAATGTTTGAAAAAATAAATATTATGGAAAAATATCGATCATGTGACCGAAAATCGTTGTATCAATAAACAGCTTTTTTAAACCTTTAGAAGTTGTCCATATTTTTTTACATACACTTATTTTCTTAAGAAATTAATAAAATGAAATAAAACTTTTTTCCATTCATGGAAATAAACTTTATGGATGATGTCATGGGTGATGCTATACAACATGTTATGAAATGTGCATAAATGGAAAATCTTAAAAGTTAAGTGAATGATAAAGGAGAAGTGATGTTTGTAATTAATGTTGGGTCCTTTATGAGGGGTTTTTGGTCATTCAACATAGCATATCCTAGCCTATAAATATAAGGGAGGGGTTCACTTCATAACTTCCTAATTCACTTCAGCTTGAGATAAAGTATGAGAGTTAAAAATGGTGGAAGTGCTTAAGCACTATCCACTAATTACTCTCTAACGTTTTCAAGTCTTAACCAAATCATATTCATTATCTTTTAAACTTTAGCTTTAGGCCTAAAATATCATGGAAAGCATGATTAGTAAGTAAAAAGTGAGATAAGGTGAGAGGAAGAGGGGGATCCAAGGAGGGTCGTGAGCATGGAGGAGGAAGTGGAGGTGGTTTCTTTGGTTTGGAAATTCTAAAGGTTGGATCTTTTAGCTTGTGGTGGTGGAAGGAGGTGGTTCTTTGATTCTTGGGGATTAGTGCTTGGGTTTTTCATGGATCTAGTGAGTTTTCTCACAATCTAATAGGTATATATTGTGTATATATATGTTGCGTGCAAAGTATAAAGTTAAAGTGACATTAACTAAGTTGTAAATTTTAGACCCCTCTTGCTTTTGAAAGCAAATGATAAATTTATATTGTATAACATCACTTCTATTACCCACTTAAACATATGGCATGAACTCAAATTGATGTTTAAATGGTTGATTAACTTGTATGTTAAATTGAAGTAAGTTTGAAAGTGTTTTAAGCGAGAATAATCGTTATAAGTGCACTGCCAAATTCCTTGTTTTTAGGAATTTTTATAAATAAATACAAAGATATTCTTAGGGGTTTCTTTCCATGATTTTTAAGTACCTTAATGGTAGTACTTATTACAAAATTTTCAAGTCCTAAATCGTTTGTTAAAGTGGTTAAAACTAGTCACAAAGATCGTTTCCTTTAATGTTGTTTTAACAAGGACTTTTAACAACATTTATAAATGTTGTAGGAAGTAGCTTATGGTTTTAAGTATTTAAAAATGATATTTAAATTTTGCATTTTTTATAATCATTTTAGAGATGTTTTCAAACATGTTTTTAAGCATTTTAAAGTAGGTTTGAAGTTAAATATATTTTTAATAATATATAAATTTCGAAAAAGTAAAGAAGAGGATTCGTAGTAAAAGCCGATGAGGTAGACTTCTTTAATTTCTAAGAGTTAAGATTGATGTCGAGTAGGGATGGAGCAATAGATCTCTAATCTATTAGGCTTCCCTCTTGGATAAGGAAATGTTGAGATGGAATGTTGAAAACCTGCTAATCTTATTGTTTAAAAGGTAATTGACTTTGCTTAATGCTAAAAGACGACAAAGTAGACTTATTTATTTCTGAGAATTAAGATTGATGTTGAGTAGGAATGAAGCAATAGAGCTCTAACCTACAGGGCTTTCTTCTTGAGCGAGGAATAGTTAAATCGAGAATGTCAAAAACAGGTTAATCACGTTGTTTGTCCTTGTTTATGGAAATCATAATACTATACTTAACACTAAAAACCGATGAGTACGCTTTGTAAGTCTACATGGTGGATCGTATGGTGTATATGCAAGTATATATGCGGCATAATATATGATGCAACTAAAACAATATTAATCTAACTAAATATAGAATAAGCACACCAGGATTTTATACTGGTTCGGACCTCCAGTCCCACGTCCAGTCCCGAAGATCCCCTTTGGAATTCGACTATCAACCACCCTCGCTTCTCCCGAAGGAATAGGCTTGGTTACAATAAATTGTTTTTATCAAATATGTGTTCTATAACACAGATATTGACTAATTAGTACAAATGCTTCCACTATATATCTAGAGAGTATTGTCTGTGAAGAACCAAATATATGGAAGAGTGAAATACAAGTATAGATTGATAGAGATCAAGAATATATGATAGAGTATGTAAGTAGAGAGCGTAAGTAAGTAAGGTAAAGGTTCTCTTGACTGTTGATGATATATATAGTTGTAGAGAGGTTTCTTGAGTAGTTGCATCCATTAACAAGTGCTCTAGAGTTGCTTATATTGATGATGAAGAGTTGCAGCGAAGAGAAGCAGAGATGTCAATTCAATGCGGCAATTGAAGTTTGAATTTTAAAATCCGAGTTCGAAATCATACGTATGGTATTTGTATCAGATGTCCGATACTATATTTTTTTTGTACATAGTAGATTTTCAGACGTTTGAGTGCAGCTACCAGATGTCTGGTTTAGTCGGTCTGTTTGTTCTAGAGGAATTTTCCAAATGTTTGGCTTGTGCACCCAGATGTCTGAAACCTGTGCATGTTTGTTTTGTGCAATTTTCTATTGCTTCTTTGATCCTATCGACTTGTAGTCTCCTATGACATTCTTTGAGCCTTGTTCTTTTCTTTCTAGTAATGTTACTCTAGCAAGTACCTGTATATAGAAATATATATATATATATATATATGCATATTAGATTTCCATTGTATAGTTATTGTCATAGAAACAATCTCCCCCCTTTTGATGATGACAACTATACAATGTACTTATATATAATTCTATAAATCCCCCCTAAATATGTGCTTTCTTTCATTTATTGTGATTTATATTATTTCTCCCCCTTTGGAATTGTCAAAAAGGATTTATAACTTTCTAATTATAGATGTTGTTTCCATTTCATTAAGTAATCAGAAATATATAAAATAACACACCAAAAAGGAAATTTCATTAATCACATTAATTGATTACATTCATCATATTTATACAAAAGATGATATACTAAGAAATTTAAAGATTTTTTAGAGAAGCTTTCTCTCGATCATCTCCTTTATCTTCATTCTTGGAAGAACTTACTTGTTTTTGTAGGAGATGTCAGATTTTGTTCGAGAGGTTCGTTCTCCTCATCAAAAAGTTTGGAATGTTTCGAAGGAGAAGGAGAAGGCACTGGAGTTGGCCAATCTTCTAAAGGTGGTGTAGGACCACGGACCCTTTAAAGAACCTCCTTTAGAATGGATAATGTAGTTGAAAGTGACGTTTCAACCATGGCTAGGCGAGAAGGAAAAGACATTTCAAAACTATCGATGCGCTTAGCCAAAAATATTTGATTTCGAGACAAATTAATCTGATTTTGGAGAGTTAAGTCACGAACACTCTCATTTGGATTCGTCTCTATTCGAGTCTCCAAAATGACAACTTGGGATGTATAATCAAATGGTGTAGGAGGAGGAGTAGTTTCGTGATGTTGTTTCACGTCTTGTGATGGTTCAAGGTGTGTTTGAGGTGGAGGCCCAGCTTGTCTGGCTTGACGACGTTGCGTCCACTCGTCAAATGATATAAACTCTAGAGGATTTTTCGGTAGGTGCATTAGCGAGAAAAATTTTGTGGAAGCATATTTCGAAGAAATTTCTTCAAAAGTGGATAAATAGGAGGGGATGTTGTATGTTTGTAGAAATCTAATGATATATGTAGGATAGATGATGGATGGGCGTGATCGAGTCAAAAAGTTTTTGAGCTCATCAAGTATAAAATTTTCCCAATTGACCCTTCTTCCACTGAATATAGCATATAGGTCCTTGTGCTCTAGTTCCGTGATCTGTTCATGACTACCAAGGCGAGGAATGATAGTATTTATAATCATTCCAATGAGAAGTCTCGCCTTAGGTCGTCGGTATTTAGATTCGAATCTAGGCATTTCATCTTTCCACATTTGATGTTCAACATATACGTTTTATTTAATAAAATCATTTAAAAAAGCACTTTTGACATCCATTTGAAATAGTTTAAAAGTGTGATGATTTGCAAAAGCGAGTAATGTACGTATGGCCATGAATCCGCTACTGGAGCAAAGGTATCATTGTAGTCGATACCTTCTTCTTGATTATAACCTTAAGCGACTAGACGTGCTTTATTTCTAACTAGATTTTCGTTTTCATCTGCTTTGTTTTTAAATACCCATTCTGTTCCTATAACCGATTGATTTTCTGGTCTTGGTATTAGTTCCCAAACATTATTACGTTCAAACTGATTTAATTCTTCTTGCATAGTTATTTTCCAAAAGTTATCGTTTGAAGCTTCTTTTTAGTTTTTCGGTTTAAAATTTGACACAAATGCTATATGACTTATTTAGTTAAATTAATTTCTAGTTACTCTAGAATTGAGATCTCTAATGATATTATCTTTTGGATGATCTTTAAGAATTCTAGGAGATGATACTAAAGTATTATTTTATGCATTTGTCTCATTATTAAAAGAATTTGTTGTATTAGTTATTAGAATTATTTCTTCATCGTCATTAGTATGATGGTTAAGAAGATTTTCATCAAATGAAACATGTAAACTTTCCTCAATTGTGTTATTTCGTTTATTAAAAATTCTATGTGCCTTGCTATGATTCAAATATCCAAAAAGATTCCTTCTTCGACCTTTAGATCAAATTTTCCTAAAATATCTTTTGTATTTAATATTAAACATTTTGATCCGAAAGTTTATGGGAATAAATTTTATGGATGATGTCATGCGTGATGTCATCAAAGATATTATGAAATGTGCATACATGGAAAGTCTTAAAAGTTAAGTGAATGGTAAAAGAGAAGTGATGTTTGTAATTAATGTTAGGTCCTTTGTAAGGGGTTTTTTGGTCATTCAACATCTCATTTCTTGGCCTATAAATAGAAGGAAGGGTTCACTTCATAACTCACTAATCGACTTGAGCTTGAGATGAAGTATGAGAGTTAAAACTGGTGGAGTGCTCAAGCACTAATCCACTAATTACTCTCTAACATTTTTAAGTCTTAATCAAATCATCTTCAATCTCTTTTAAACTTCGGCCTTAGGCCTAAAACATCATGGAAAGTATGATTAACATGTAAACAAGGAGGAAGATGAGAGGAAGAGCGGGATTAAAGGAGGGTCGTGAGCACAGAGGAGGAAAGGGAGGTGGTTTCTTTGGTTTTGAAGTGCTAAAGGTTGGATCTTTAGGCTGATGGTGATGGAAGGAGGTGATTCTTTGATTCTTGGGGATTTTTGTTGGGTTGTCATGGTTTTGAGTGAGTTATCTCACAATCTTATAAGTATATATTGTATGTATATGTTATGTTCTTCTTTTCTTGTCCTACTCTCTTTATTATTTTATTTTACCCTAACTTTCTGTCTTTCCGGTACTTAGGTACTTGACACATGAATACCGTAGATGTATTAGTGTTGATATTTAAGGGCCAAAAAGTCTGGTCAATTACAATTATATTCCTGAATCTTTTGTATCAACCATGACATTTGATACTTTAGACAGACCAATTTGAACTATTATCACAAGGGGGTCATTATGAGGGAGACAAACACCCACTTATCAATTTCTCAAAATGTAACATTTGACATAATCCTTCTTATCTTTTCAAACCTACCAACCTAAACCACATTTTATTTTCCTCAGTGGGCTTCATTGACATATTATCTCCAAATGCTGTTACTTACTTCTTTTGGGTACAACTCATTTTGACAATGGGCTAAATGGGTAAATTTCAAAAAAAAAATCCCTATTTGGATCTTAATGGGCTTATGTAATCTATTAACTAACATTAGCTTTTGTCTATTTATAAAAATAAAATGATATTTTATTTAAAAATATTTATATTTACTTAATTAATCACATTAATTAAGTTTATGTAATGGTTATTTTGAATATTATAATATATTCATACACTGGCATGATAGCAAAAGATGTATAAACATATGTGTAACTATATATATACACACATATAGAAATTGGGATTTATATCTATTATGTATATATATCATACTTACATAAACATTTGATAAATTCACATGAATATTCGGAATATAAATGTTTAAATATACTATAATATATATGTATATAGTTTGAAAACACATATTAACAGTACTAAATATGTAGTTTAGATATATATATATATTATGTGTTACCGTCTATTTATTTATGTATATAATTATGAAAACAAATCTATATAATTATACAAGATATCTTTAAATATTTAAGAAGAATTGGTATTTGAAGGAAAAATTAAAAGGATTTACTACCATCCCCTTTTATAAACTCCTAATTAAAACAAGATCTAATCTCTAGAAGAAAACGAAATATACGATTTCATAGATATCCATAAACAAAATTGTTTGGCACTAAATTTTACAGATTTGAAATATCGCATAAATATTTATATACTAAATCACCTTTAAAAATGTTAAAATTAAGATTGTTCTAACAATTAAGGATTTCATATTGGTATACACATTCAATTTCAACCTTTGTCACATATGTACCAAACAGTGGACGAATTCTAAATAAAGCAAGGAATTAAATTTAAACATCAAATAAGTTGAATCTAAATAGGTATGTATAAATATATAAAATATTAACCTAACATAACATAAAATGACAAGACATGTCATATAATATCATTTATATGTGTGTGTATGTATATTTGTGTGTGTTAAATATATGTATATAAATAAATTTAAACAATTTTTTCATTTAACTAGCTCTAAATAAAATGAATTTGAATTTGATGTTACAAAAAAATTACTTCCAAATTCAAATGTTATTAATATATATATATATATATATATATGTATATACTTTGTTAATTTTTAATTTTAAAATTTAAAACAAATCAAATGGTTATAATCGAATTTCAATAATTGAAAATTCACGTAAATATATATTTGGTATTATAAATATGTGTATTAGGAATGGTGACATATTAAAAATAATATATGAATATTTACCTTAGTAGATATAGCCCTTTGTGACATCCTGATTTGTGAGTTGCCTCCTAGATTGCTTGGAGCCCACCTTAATCTAGCTTGAATCAAAAATATTACCTTGATCTTATATTATTTAATGTAATTCTAGATGGAAATTTTTTTGACCACGGGGAATAATGGATGAAGAAGGAGACCATGAAAAGAGAAGGAAGAAGGAGAATCTCATAGTTAATTAATCAAGAAGATTTGTGTTGTGGAGAGAATAAAAAAACCTTTCCCATTCTCTCTAAAAAAAACTTCCTTCTTTAAGTCCCAATTAACCGTAGATCTGATATCTTAGCGATTCCCTTCCTTTCTTTTGGCTTGTCATGCATGGTCCATTTAAGGACAAGAATATCACAATATCCATTAATTAATTAGTGATATTTAAAGCATTTTTATGCATACATCAGTATCATATATCGATAAGTGTGTGTGTATTTTTTATATACACATCCATATAATTATTAATTACACCCATAAAATTTCTAGAAGCCTTCCCACTTACTAACCATGCCCCAGACATCAAATAAATCAATAATTAATATTAATTAATTTATGACACTCTATAAACTAATAACACTTTATAAACCAACTAAATCATATGGTTTTTTGGAGAATTGACAAATACATTTGTGAGACCTAAAGGTGAATTCTGTAAGTGATTAATGTTGAACAAATCAAATGCTAATGTCCATATGTCACCTTAGCTAGTGGTGTTACAGTTTGACCAAAATTTATCACTTATAGATCTTTTCGAAAAAATCATATTTTAAAACACCTTAAGCGGTTCCAATGGTGAATATAATGTACACACATTCTCTTCGCCAATACTATATCACCTTAGAATATATATATATATATATATATATATATATATATATATATATATATATGGGGTCTGGTATTGTTCAGAACTCAAACGTTGTCCATATTAACTTAATCAGTCCATAAACAAATTTCTTGGTCTAATAATAACATTTATTATTAATCATTCTACTCCGAATAGAGATTTTGACTTTGAGTTGACTACATTGGCTGTGATACTTACTTCATACAACCGAGGAGACAAATTCTCTATTTAATAGTCCTTCCCTCCCAATGCTTCATCTTAGACCCAACTGTAGTTCTTCGAAGGAAGTCGTACCATGATTTAACTATAATCAAAGTATAGTATCCACATCGAAATTCTACGGTATTCTCAAGTCAAGGGAAATTTGTAACATCATTACATTGAGATTTCCTATTTGACCTAGTTGTTATCAACCAATAGGATACTCTCGAATGATTCATTCCATAATTATCCAATAATGACAAGTATGTAAACCATTGGTGCCCATAGCATCCATGATTAATACACTGCCCAATATTTGGAGAGCATTACACACTAGGTCTCAACGGATGAATAAATATCCTTTCTCAAAACATCCTAACCAGAAATATTTAGAATAGAATTTTACTTTATACTGTGATTAATTACTTAGGATTGCAACTATTTGCAACTACAATCACATAACATTTTATTTAAGAATTTCTTAAAATTACTCTTTAAATTAAATACTCAATTCTATCACAATATAGCAAAGTACATACAAGAAAACAATCGCCTTTATTACAAAAATGACTTACTACACAGTTAGATATATGTAAACGATTATGTGACCGCCCTTAGGTCATACAACAAACTTTCTCAATCTCTCACTTGCACTTTGGGTCGATTACGGAATCTTAACCCTATTCCTCCGACTAGTTTTCTTAGAACTTCTCGAGCCGGTGTCTTAATAAATAGATTTGCTACATTAATTTACTATCTAATCTTTTAGCTAACATCTTTCTATCGTTGATACTACCTTTATCATGTGGAACTTTTAGGGTATGTGTCTAGACAACTTATGTAAAGAACGAGATTTTCGACCCTTAAAAATCTACAGTAATACATCATCGGTATTCACAAGTGACAAATCCAAGTTCCGAAAACCTAATCATTAAGGGTAAAAAGAAAATAAGATAGAATAAAATAGAAAATAGAATCTCACACAAATGGAATAACATATATTATTAATCATAAAAAATCATTTACAGCAGAATTTTTTTTAAAAAAAGAGAAGAAAAATCATATAATAGTGTCTAACCCAGATTCAACCTGGACAATTTATAAATCACCCACCCTTACAAATGATGACAACAAGAAAACAAAGTGCAATAGATGCAGATGGTAGTAGAATATGTCCATACGTAGATGAAAATCTCCATCTCTCCTTTGGAAACTCCAAGCGTTTGCAGCTAAACCTGAAACTACTTAGACCGGACATGCGTTTTAAAAATACCTGGATCATGCTTTACAAACCAACGTGAGATACTTGATTTATAAATTGACGCCATTTTAAAACCTTTAAAAAGAAAGGTATCTCATAGGACCACATCCACACAAAATATGGATGGGTTTTTACATTATGATAATCAAATCACTTTTATATTAAAATAACATGATATTATCTTTAATGACATTCCTTTGAAAACACATTTCAAATATCATAAAAATAGTCGAATTTTTACTGATAATTAAATTTTACGGCATACAAGGTTCTACAAACTAAACTATAAAGGTTCGTATTGGAATTGGATTTGCAACATGATGGGGAACTAGTCGCCTTCCCTCAGTGCAACTATAACAGTATCGAACGACCACTCATCCAAGGACTTAGACGCCGCTGTACAATTTCCACTGCGATGGAATAGAATACTCAATAGCTACTCATCCAAGGACTCAAAAGCTGCTGTATCTGCCTATAAGGCCGTGGATCTAAAATCCATTGGACTCCCCTTAACTAGACTGAAATATATGCAACTGACCACATAGTATCCCATATCATTCCTAGGATGTGAGGCTCCCGAGGCTACGCTCCACAAAGCCACGTTGTGCTTTTCGCAAAGCCACGCTTTGATAGCATAGGTTCCACTTTGAATGCTACATTTCCATTCCTTTGATCACTATTGTTCTCCGCAAATGTACAACCTTTGAGCTCGTACGTCTCGGAGAAGAGTGTTAAGCTAAGAGTAGTTGCCTTCTTCACCACCAAATAGATGTATTGTAAAACTCAACGTTTGTGATCTCAGAAATGCAATGTCAGACATTCGTCCATATAAGTTTGTTCTAGGATTGAAGGAAACTGAAGACACTCCACCTACTACATCCTGTTGGGAATTATCCCTATGATAAGAAGCAATTAGTCCTTGAGATCAAATATTTTCATAACAGAGCACTACTACCACCATAAATATATAATGTGGTAAATTTCACCCCGATGGACTAATGGCAAGCAGCCCTTCAACATAAAGACCCCATCTTCAAATATCATCATCTTCATCAGGTCTTCACTTCTGAATGTATACATTGGTTCGAAGTGACTTTCGGGTAAGAGTTACCCAAATCCGACCGCGGTTCCTACGAACCAATCATCAATTAAAAAGATATTAAGTTTATATATCAACCATCATTAAATTTTGATTCATCTTTTTATTCATTCATAAATATCCCAGAGAGACATATTATTTTAAATTATTCCATTTATTTATCTTCTTAACAATATATGGAATCAATAAGCCTCATTTATCAAATCCTTTTGCTTAATTAATTTTTTTAAATCTTGGAATAATTCCAAATCATTTCATCTTTTATTTAGAAAAACATTTCCAAATCATTTATTTAAATTTCATATTGAAAAAAATTATTGAATAAAAAAGACCATGTAAATTATACTAATTCTACTCAACATCAATTTTCATATTCAACCTTTACTATCCATTGAATAATGGTGAAATCGCCTTTTAAATTTATACGGATAGTATAGATTCCCTCCTTGGAATTTAATACCAAGTATAAGATGATCACTTCTATGCAATCCAAGTTATTTAAATTTGTAAAATTTTATCTTTCATACTTTAGGAAATTTTGATCTGGGTAAATCAAATTTACTATCCCCTCCATCGGGCCAGTCCAGGTAGGTAGGGAGGGCATGCAACTGGCTTTCCAAACCCCAACCTAGAGACTACCTCCCTATCACCCATAAGGTGGTCAAGTTATTTGATCGACTCTAAATCATTTAACATGCTTAATTAAATTTTAGTTATTTTAGAGCATCCGGGCTTTTCCTTCGATCTATTCCATTGCTCGGTTGGATTATCTTTGACACTCACAAATGTACTAGTCGTTTCCGCATACTCATTTTAAACCTCTTAATCATCTTTAAAAATTTTAATTATTTATTTAAAAAGGTTCACAAAAGATTCGGGAAAGAATAATTAATTTAAAACCATTGTTTGCAAAAGTTATTAAAAAGTACTGCAAATAGTATTTTAAAAGCTAAATCGACCAAAACAACTTTTTTATCTTTTGGAAATTCGTTTATATAACTCATATCTCTTTTAAAACATTTTAACAGATTTGTAGAATTTATTCCATATTTTTTAAGAATTTAAAAATATCATTTTAAAGGATTTATCATTTTGATATAACCACGATTATTTTGAAAATTTATTTTGGACTTATTTAAAAATGCACAAGATGATATCTTGATTTTCTCTCTTCTTTTGAAAGCTATGGATATAATAGTTTGGAAAATTCTTATCTCGTGGAATACCGAGCAATATTCCATTCTATATACTTGTTTGACTTTTGTGCGCGGAATCGCGAACTATGGTTACGCGACTAGTTTTGACTTGTTTTTCTTCAATTTCTTTTTAAACTTCATGAAAACACTCTTAAATGTTTATAAAACATTTCTAAATCATTTTAAACTTACTTAAACAAATACTTTTTATATTTCAAATCATTTTCCATTTCATTTCATACTATCATACTATATTATTATAATATTCATTTCAACTCTTTTTAGATATTTAAAACCATTAAGAGGCTAAACAACTCCATACACACATTATTTATGGATTAAATTTCCACTTAAGTAACTATGGTTAATTACTAATTATTTCTCTTATCATTTGTCAAACCAAGTTATCAACCATATCACAACCATATAACCAATCAAAATATCAATTAAGTTATTATCCAATATCTACCCGTATTCAACATATTAATCTCTAATTTAACATGTATATTACCGCTTTAGGTTTTATTTAAACAAAACTAAGATTGAGCACTCACATATGGCTCCACTCCACCAATCTATTTCGTATATTTCTCTTTGATTCCTGCAGCACTTCTTCCTCTTTTTCTTGCTCTGGAACTTCTTGAAATCCTCCTTCTTCTTCCTATATGGCTCGGCCTAAGCTACGGTAGGCATGGTCATGCTTCTTTTGGGTGTGGTGCTCTAGACTATGATGGGGATCGGGGAGACCGTGAGCCGCGGAGGGGTGGAGGAGGTGTTTGGCTAGTGTTTAGAGGTGGTTTGACTTTGTATATAAATATATTTCTTTTCTATTAATATAAGTATGTATAAGTATATAAGCCATGCAAAAGCTTTAGAAAGAAGAAGAAGAAGGTGAAATTTCATATAATAAGTGCTGCAAATAGTATTTTAAAAGCTAAATCGACCAAAACAACTATTTTATCTTTTGGAAATTCATTTATATAACTCATATCTCTTTTAAAACATTTTAAAAGATTTTTAGAATTTATTCCATATTTTTTAAGAATTTAAAAATATCATTTTAAAGGATTTATCATTTTGATATAACCATGATTAATTTGAAATTTTATTTTGGACTTATTTAAAAATGTACCATATGATATCTTTATTTTCTTTCTTCTTTTGAAAGCTATGGATATAATAGTTTGGAAAATTCTTATCTCGTGGAATACCGAGCAATATTCCATTCTATATACTTGTTTGACTTTTGTGGCGCGGAATCGCGAACTATGGTTACGCGACGCGCCTAGTTTTGACTTGTTTTTCTTCAATTTCTTTTTAAACTTCATGAAAACACTTTTAAACGTTTATAAAACATTTCTATATCATTTTAAACTTACTTAAACAAATACTTTTCATATTTCAAATCATTTTCCATTTCATTTCATACCATCATACTATATTATTATAATATTCATTTCAACTCTTTTTAGATATTTAAAACCATTAAGAGGCTAAACAACTCCATACACACATTATCTATGGATTAAATTTCCACTTAATTAACTATTGTTAATTACTGATTATTTCTCTTATCATTTGTCAAACCAAGTTATTAACCATATCACAACCATATAACTAATCATAATATCAACCAAGTTATCATCCAATATCTACCCGTATTCAACACATTATTCTCTAATTTAACATGTATATTATCACTTTAGGTTTTATTTAAATAAAACTAAGATTGAGCACTCACATATGGCTCCACTCCACCAATCTATTTCGTATATTTCTCTTTGATTCCTGCAGCACTTCTTCCTCTTTTTCTTGCTCTGGAACTTCTTGAAATCCTCCTTCTTCTTCCTATATGGCTCGGCCTAAGCTATGGTAGGCATGGTCATGCTTCTTTTAGGTGTGGTGCTCTAGACTATGATGGGGATCGGGGAGACCGTGAGCCGTGGAGGGGTGGGGAGGTGTTTGGCTAGTGTTTAGAGGTGGTTTGACTTTGTATATAAATATATTTCTTTTCTATTAATATAAGTATATATAAGTGTATAAGCCATGCAAAAGCTTTAGAAAGAAGAAGAAGAAGGTGAAAATTTGTGTGAAAGAAAGTGAGGATGGAGTGGGCTATTTATAGGAAGAGATGTAGAAAATATCTTTAGTTACATCACCTTACATATGCTTGCCTACATTATCACCCCCTACATCATCCTTACGCCTCCAACCTCCCTCACGATGACCTCAGCCACATGCTCCTCCCATGTGCTACCAACACCACACACCTTTCATTTCCTATGCATTGACTTTTTCCTAACTTAAGGGTGAAGTTTCCCAAATATCCAAAATATTTTCATGTTTTTACTTAAGTAAATAAATACGTAAATGGTAAATATGTATATTTACTTTTCTATATTTGTTATATGTATATATATGTTTTAATATATGTAATGACCTGATTTTTCGACGCCCGAAAATCGACATCAACGCGTCCACTGTATCAGTACCGAACAATCAAATGCCGAAAAAAGTCGAACCATTAGGATTAAAGAAGAAGAAGGTAGAAGAAGAGAAAACAAATAATAATAGAATCTTACCATCGCAGCAGAACAATATATAATAGATAAATGACCAATCTTCAAACAAAAGAACTATATCTGTTTATAAATTACATCATCAGAGTACATTCAAATCTATAGCACATAACTTGATAGTTATATTAACCTGTCCTCACAAAGCTGACTATATGGTTAATCAGACACAGTGGAAAATACTTCAAAACGTGTGATACATCTCGCCATCCAGCTCGTCTCCTGAGCTCCATAACATGCTTTCTATATTCTATAATAATCGATCTGCCTGAGCATTATAGTTAAATAACACCCGAGTCGGTCTGGAAAACCAGCATAAGAAAACACACTCAACTGGATTATTAAAGTTTTCAAAATCATTTTGAAATCAAAGGTATCTCGTAAGACCACGCCACAAATAAACATGTCGGGTTTTTACCTTATGATAACCAAAACATTTCTTATAAAATCCTCTGATATTATAGTAGTGTCTATAAACAAATGCTTATTCAAATAGCCAAAATTGTTACATTATTAAATTCTAGCTAATAGTTATACAAACAAAACCGTAGAGGCACGTAGGTAGAATGGATTTCCATCAATGGCAGGGCTACTAGGGTACCGCCCATCACAGTACGTGGCCTAGATCACCGTACCGAGGATCCACCCTGATCCCCTGCATCACGATACTGGTGCTACCCCTTACTGGATAGTCCAAATAAGTTCAAACCGTGGTTAGGATCAGAAACCGCCCACGTAGCTGCAACAAAGGGACATCTAGACAGGGATGACCTTTCCCTAATTGGTTGCTAGCCACTTAACCTTGTTTGCACCTCCCCTGTTTTAGCCATTCCCGGTTGATGAGGCCCGAGGCTATGCGTTACCTTTTTAGCACATATTCACTTAGAATGTTCATCGTCCTTCTAACGATGTTCTGAAAGCATTCGTCCATACAAGTCTGTTTCGGGTCCGAACGGAACCGAAGGCACTATTACTACCACATCCATTTTGGAATCACCCTTAGGATTAGTAGCGATTAGCCCTTGTACTTCACTGCTCCATCCTCGACTCCAAGCTTTTGTCTTCTTCACGAAAACGTTCAAACCGGATAGAATTGGTTTTCGAGAAATAAATCCCGATCCCGGTCTCTTCAAAATGATCAGCACATTGTCCAATATTGATAGTCGGTTATTTAACTATCAAATAATATTCACAACGATCATTAGATTTAAATAATTTTTTCTAAATTATTTATTTCAAAATAACTTCGCAAGCTATTTTCCATACTTCAACCCTTTGAAAACAGTTTCAAACCACCATTCACTCAGGGAATAAGTTTCCCAAATATTGTTTATTACCACTGAAAATTACCAAGTCCAAATACTTTGGATTTTAAAATAATTTAAATCACTTTATTCTAAATATACTTTTAAACATTTAAATTAAAATTACTTAAAACACTTTATTCAAAAATATATACTTCAATAATATTTAAAATAAAACTATTTTACAAAATATAAAACAATTTTTTTAAATAAAAGTTAAGCCAAACTAAATTTTAAAATAAGAGTTACGAAATTCTATGTAAGTTTTCAAATAAAACTTAACCAAACTATCTCTAAAATAAAACTATTTTATAAAATATAAATATGAATAATTTTCTTTTAAATTCATAATACCAATTACCTTTTTAAAATAATTACTGCTATAAATAAATTAATAAATATTTACCTATAAAATTTTAAACAACTTAAATAATAATTTCTCAAAAAAATTCTTTAAAACAACCTTAAAACTTTTTAACTTATACTTAAAATCTGCTTTGAAAACATACCTGGTTTTTTAGGGAAATACACTATTCTTCTCACTTTTAAAAATAAATCACTATTTTTTTTTGAAAAAAATTACCCATTTCTTTATAAATTCCCACCGTGAATTTATATTTCCAAATATCCACTGATATCTTATTTCACTTTATAAACTAAGTTTATAAATTCCATGGTCTCATCTTCTTTTAAAACACAATTTCAAACTCTAAATCAATTTCCAAATCGATTTTCAGTTTTTTCTTCATTTAAAAAAATAAATTCCTTTACTTAATCAATTTTACTTCAAAACCCATTAATTCAAGATTTAACTTCTTTATTATGATTTAAAAATCTTATTTAAATTGAAACTACCAATTTCATATTTATTTCAAAATTCTTCTTTTATTTTTCCTAAACCATTTAAATCCTGATTGAAAAAAATAAATCTTTTATTTCTTTAAATAATATCACTTAAGTTTAAAAATTCATTTATTCCCATTTATTCAAAAATCTCCTTTCCCATACTTTGGAATTTATTTATTAGAATTAAAAATCGACTTTTATCTTTTCCTAAATCATTCTGTAATTTATCTAAATTCTCTATGATTATTTTAGTTAAAAATTCTCTCTTTTATTTTCTTTCAAAAATCCAATCGATACATTTTTGATAACTCAGTATACCCAAATATATTCAATCAAACCATAGCATCCATTATTTCCAATTACCAACGTAATCTATCACAGATTATCCAATAAATCATAACACAGAATATTTAAACAGTCTAAACATTAATGAGGAATCCAGTTGGATCCCTCCAACCTGTTTCCCTACATCCATATATGTTAGCACAATAAAAAAATACCAATTCCATTTCAAGGTGGAATATCGCGGTATATGGGTCATCTGCTATTATGCGGGGCGCATAGGGTCTCATCCGCTATATAATGCGGGAAATCAATCACTTTAATATATAGACTACTATATATAATATACCACGTCCAATCAATTCAATCATTCAACCAAATATTTAAATTTAACTATTTAAATTTAAATAATAATCAAGATGAGTGAGATTAACTCACCTTTGATTTCGCTGTTTACAACCCAATCCCATTTCGGCTTGTATCTCTATGATTTTAGACCTTGTATAAACATCGTATGGTTTTATTAATATTAGAAATAACCGAACGGTTTTTTTTTTGTAAATGGGTTAAGATTTTATTAAGGCATTTCAGCCCAAAATGTTAGCCCAATTTGGACTAGTGCAAAGAACAGACAAAATAATACATCTGAACCCTTTGCATAATAAGACAGCTAATTACTTCGTCCTCAATCAAGCAGCTTTAAGTCATGGCGGCCGAGTCAGATAACTCCTTCCTGGGATTCCTGCCAATGGAGAGTTCCGATCCGCTTCTACAGTGCGAGTTGCGACTTGTACCAGCCTGGTAAGAGGATTATTCTTGATTCTTTTTAGAATTAACTGCATGTCTCCAATCACTAGCTTACTAACTTCAGAGTGGTTTCTTTGTTTGCTTTGAAAAATTCTACGGTTCCTCTCCTTCCAAATATTCCATACCGCTACAGTGATGGCGATTTTGTGCAGTTTGGGTTCAATGTCTTTGCCGTGACCTCTCTGAGTCAGGTAACTAATTTATTCATCGAGATTATTTGAGTGAGGTGTTAAGTTTAAGAAGTTATTGCATGAATTCCACACCAGATTTGAGTAAAAGCATTCAAAAAATAGATGTTCATGAGATTCTATGTTCTGATTGCATAAGATGCAGACGGTATCATTTATTAAGCCCCATTTCGATAACTTATCTTTGGTAGGTAATCTTCGCAGTATCGCTTTATAAGCAGTGAATTCCATTTTTGGGTTATTAACATGATCCCGTATGATTTTACTCCATGCAGCTTTACTATCTTTTGGTCTGATTTCGTTCCAAGTGGCCTTAGTGGTGAAGTCATTTCCAGTAGGCTTCCAAACACATATACCCGTCTCTCTATCATTATATATAGGCATATATTGGATTGCTTCTTTTTTATCTTGATTTATTGGCAAGGAGGAACAATTCCACCTATTATTACTAATCGCATCTTGAACTCTATTATTCGGGCATCCAAAATCAGAAAAAGTACGAAGTCCCAAAATGTCAATCAATGATTCTCCTTGAATCCAAAGGTCTCTCCATAGGTCAGTTTCCTTTCCAGTTGCTATTTCACAAGTACAAAGAGAAGCTAAGATGTTTCTGGCCTTCATAATTGCTTCCAATTTGCTAGCATTGTTGTCAATGGGCATTTGCCAAAAGTTGCCTTTGATGTATCTTTTCCTCATCCATTTTCCTCATAATCCTTTACCATTAATAATTCTCCAAGCTTGTTTGAGAGTATGCACTGTTCTCATATCTTTGAGTCTTCTAAGTCCCACATCTCCTTCATCTTTGGGCCTGCATAATTTGTCATATTTGATCTTATGTAGACCTCCCTTTCAAATGAAGTCCGCACAAACCTTTTCAATTTTTTGGATAGAAACATCGGGAAGTTGAAATGCTTGCAACCAAAAGTTAACTTTAGAATGAATAACAATGTGCACCAGTTCCATACGACCTGTAAGAGAAAACAGTTTGGAGCTCCAACCTACAATCTATCGGTGATGGAAGATATGAGGACTGTACATTCTCTGTCTGTGATTTTATTTGAAGATAATGGAACCCTTAAGTATTTGACTGGCATATTACCTTCCTTCACATTTAAGAGATCCAACACCTCTTCTCTCATGCTGCATGTTTTGTTAAAATAGCATTTGGTTTTCTGTTCATCCAGTTTTATACCAGTATATTTTTCTAAGTTAATGAAAATGTCTTTAATTGCTGATGCTGATTCATTGCTGGATTTTATGCAGATGAGCAAGTCATCTGCATAAAGTAAATGACTCACAGTAGGTTGGAAGTTAAAAATAGTCTGAATAAGCTTGTGATGAGTAGCCAACTCCATTTGTAGCGAAAAGTATTCCATGGCAATTGCGAACAAATAAGGGGATAGAGGGTCACCCTACCGAATGCCTCTATTGGACCATATGAAACCTTTTGGTATGTCATTGATCGAGATATAGAAGGTAGGTGTAGCTATACATTCTTTTATTAGACTCACAAATTTTGAGGGAAATCCCATAGTAGTGAGCATATGGATAATAAAGTGCCGATTGATTTTGTCATATACTTTGTGGAGGTTAACTTTTAGACAGAATTTATCTGTACCTGGTTTGTTAAAATTTCTTACCAATTCATGTGCCATAAGTGAATTTTCAGAGATGCTTCTACCTTTAATGAAAGCGCGTTGACATTCAGATATGAGATCATGTAAGATCATCTTCATTCTGTTGCATAGAATCTTGCTTAGAATTTTGTATATCACATTGCAACAAGAAATAGGGAGATAGTCCTCAATTTTTGATGGATTATCTTTTTTTGGGATAGACAGATGAAGGTATGATTGATTTATTTAACAAACTTTCCAGTTTGTAAAATTTCTTGCATAGCTGATATGATATGGTCTTTCATGTCACTCCAATGGAGAATGTAGAATTTGGAGCCGAGTCCGTCAGGTCCAGGACTGGAATCGGTATGGATGGAGTTCAGAGCATCCAGGACTTCGACCTTAGTGATTTTCCTGATCAGCATTCTTCTGCCATTGGAATTTACCCGTCTCCTGCATTGAATGCTTGGTAAGTTAGTGCAGACTTTCCCATTAAACAAATCATTATAGTATTTGATTGCTTGCTCCTCAAAATCTACTACATTGATTGTTAAATTTCCTTCCTGGTTAATAATATGAATGTTATTATTCTTATTACTGCAAATTGCTATTTTAGCATAAAAGAATTTGGTGCATTCATCCCCTTCAGTTATCCATTTCTCCTTTGCTTTTTGTTTATGTTCACCAGCTTTAGTTCTAAGTGCTTCTTTTAAATTGCTTTGACTTTGATAATATTTACGCCATGTGTTTTCATCATAAGTACCATTGTCTATCATAGCCTAGAATTCTTCGCATTTTCCTTGCAAATAAGAAATTTGATCTCCTTCCTTGGGTCTACATCTATTCCAGTTCTTTATGTCTATTTTTACTTTTTTGATAATTTGGATTAGTTTATAACATTGAGAGCCCTAAACCCTTGGTATATAATTGAAATTAGTGGCTTCTTTGTAGCCCTCTATTTCATGCCAGTGATTGCTATATCTAAATGGTTTTCCTTTGATAACCCATCCTTTATCCACTAAATCAACAAGAATATGACTATGATCACTAGTAGATGGAGGAAGAATGTTAACTCTGATGTTAGAAAACAGAGTAATACATTTCACATTTATAAGTGCTCTGTCTAGTCTACATGATATCTTTTTATTTTCACCACCTCTCCATGTGTATTTCAGGCCACTGTGGACAGGTTTAAGCAGCCCTGCTTCTATTATGAAGTTATTGAATTCCTCTAACTAGGAAACTCTCAAGGTAAGTCCACCTTTTTTCTTCTCTGCTCTGAGCACTGAATTGAATACCCCAAGCACAATCCAAGGATAATTAGTAGTTTTACCAATATCTTTAATGGATTTCCAAAGGTAAGTTCTTTGAGAAGCCAAATTACTAGCATATACACAACTCAGAGTCAATTTCAAACCACTCATATTGGTAGCATCAACAGTTATGTGTTGGTCATCCCTCTTTTGGAGATTGATATTCCAGTTTAACTTATTCCATAGTAATAGGATACGGCCTTTGCCTCCCACGTCATTATTATGTATGAAGTTCCATTCATCTCCCAAAGAATCAGTAAAAGAAGTTAAATTTTCATTATTGAATTTATTTTCTAAAATACTTATAATAGAAGGAGAGTAGGATCTCCTCAGATTTAAGAGGTCTAAACGTGTAATATCATTATTTAGACCTCTTATATTCCTACTAATTATTGACATTTGGAGTTTGAAGGTCTACTCCTCAATTTCATAGGAGAAATCTCATTATTTAGTCTCGTCTTACCTTTAGCCTTTGGATTTTGAAATTGTTTAGTATATTCCAAGTTGGTCTTTGTGAACTTATTAGGGCTACTTTCCTATATGTCTGTGTCTGAATCCAGTTTATCCAGGACAACTTTGTTAATCTCATGTATTTCATCTAATGTGACAGACACAGATGTTGATGAATACCCAGCTGGGCTATGATCAGTTGCAATTTCCACAGTATTTACCAATGATGGCCCATCTGCCTTTTCTACATCTTCCAGAATAGCAGGTGTTTCCACAAGTGTTTCCTTTTGGTTACTAGCTACTATGTTTGACTGTTCTATGTATATATGTCTCGCTTCAGAGCTAGACTCGGTCTGCGCCTCATTTTGTTGTATATTTTGCGTAGGCCCGTTTTGACTAGTCTCTACTATAGTTTTTTGTCTCTACACCGGCTTAGTGGGACCTAGAACAATTTCACATTGATCTGTAGAGTGACCAAAACACTTGCATTTGGTACAAACAGGTGGGATGCGATCATACTCTACTTCCTGTATGTATATATTTCCACTTCTATCTTTGGCACGAGCCTGATTTTTGATTGTATCACTAGCTTTGATTTCTACTAGAACTCTAGTATATTTCAATCTTTTAACATGTCTGGTATAATCATCCATGGCCAGGGGGTACTAATAAGACCGACAATTTTACTAATTCCATGAGCATTCCATAGGGATAAATCAAGATTCATTAGTTTGACCCAAATAGGATGTGTTTCTAACATGTCTCTCTCAAGTCTTAGATTAGGTTCCCACTTCTTGGTGAAAATAAGTTTGCTATCAATGAACCAAGGACCTCCTTCCAGCACCTTTTTACAGTCCAATTTATTACTAAATTTAATTAAAAAAATCCATTTTCTCTAGGAAATACATCCCATTTACCTGTTGGTTTCCATTCTCTTTTAATGTATGCGTTGAGATGTATATAATAAGGTCTTTTCCCAGCTACATAAATATAGATGGACGTACCCCACATGCTTTTTGTTGAGTTAAATACCTCTTCATCCAGATCCGCAAAGGGACCCTCTGCATCTTCTACGGGTTCAAAATTGTTTACCCTACCTTCTATACACGTGTTGCCTGCAATAGCATCAGCCCAAGTCCTTATCCCTTTCTTGAATTCTAGTTTTTTGATTCTAGAGCCCGTTGGAAATACGCGTCGATTGGGATCCTCTCTCCTATGTTGCTGTAGATTCTCACCAATTAGATGCTTTCCTTTCTTTTTGTGTATGACTTTTTGCCAGCTTGTGTCGTCTTCTTCTTAGATTGCGGATGATTCACCGTTAGAGTTTCCTGCAGCTTCAGGATCGGTTGCCATTCTAGAAGTGGATATTAAATTTGAGAAGTATATATCGAACGATTAATTATCATGTGATGAACTTAAATAACTAGTTTTAAATAATAATTAACCAACCTAATTTACATCTGGTATAAATACCTTTGGTATTAAGCTGCGGTAATACTCTAACAATAATAAATTTAATTAATCTAATTTTCTATAATAAGCTGCTTCTTCACATAAGTTTCCAAAGCATTCGAATTGCTTTAAATTTACTAGTTTTTTTAAACATAAGTTGCTTCTAAATTAAAATGTTAAAAAAAAAATCATGTTACTTACTCGAACGAGAGAGCAATAACATCGAGCAGCCATCCACCAGAAATTGCCACACAGCTACCCACTCGCCCATGCCTTGATTCCAGTGTCAAACTACCGAATCCCCTATCGCAACTCCTCTTCTTCATGCCGCCTTCGAAGTCCCTTTCAAACACCCTATCGAAACTTCCTCCCAGCTAGAGAACGACCTCGTGACTTCCACTTCGCCAGTCACGCTGCTGCTCCTCCATATCCTTAAATGTCGAACCCTCCCGGCGCTCGCAGCGAGCTCTCAACCTTCACCCCTACAACACAGCTCGACCTCGACCAGCTATCCAACGCGCTCCCGCGCATTTTTTCCTGTAACAACCCTTGTCGCCGCGCCATCTTTCTCTGCTCTCGATTGAATCGAGAATCCCCTCCAGCTCTCTCGATCGACTCTGCGACGTAGGGTGATGATTCACGAGTTTCAGTCGCGATTTCATACGAAATCGAATTCATTTTTTCTGAGAGAATTCAAACTCATTTTCTGAAATTAGAGGAGGCTATCTCAATTTATAAAGGAGGCTCGCGATTTATATTTCGATTTAGATTTGCCTTAGATTTATTGAAGGAGGATATGCGGTTGATTGAAACAAAGGAGGAAGGGATTCAATTTTGAACGAAAAAAAAGCTTCGTTCGCCAATAAAAATTGATTTTCCCTAAGATACTCGGCTATGATTTAAAGAAGAATGAGATGCATGTTTCACTATGAAGGACAAGTGTTTAAAAATTTCACAATGTGTCAGTATGCTACAGTAGTAAAATTATATTATTTATGTTCAAATTTAAATTTAAATCTAAATCATCCCGGTTATCGCAACTCACAAGCTCGATCTCATATCGAGGCATGCTGCCAGGCATTTATAATGTTAAACCCCTATTCCAAATGCAATGAAAAAGGTTTTGAGTCCTAATTCGATCGTATGAAGAAGATAGATTTTTGAACTCAGTTATTATATTGAATTTTCAATATGAATTCAGCGCGTTTATCTACCGTACGGCCAAACGATCACTCTAGACACTACGAAAATTGAAATCCAATAATAACACAATATTACAGATCCAATGGAACTAGTTTCGTCAAATGCCGAGACTGTGCCTCGGGTGGCTATTTTTAAATATCAATTTAAACGATATAAATTCGAAACTGAGCAAAACACTCTCAAACTCAAGTTTAACACTTCTACTATCTCCAATATAATCAACATAAACTTTGTGAGCCATTGAAATATTTTTAACCAGCTTAAAACTCAAGATTTAATATTTTACCCAATCTCTAATTATTAAATTCAATAATTTAATTGCCAAATGATATTTGAAATTCAAGTTAAACCAACTTTCAAATATTTAAAATCAATTAAATATTCCAATTTCAAATGTCTAAAAATTCTGGGTTGTCACAATATATGTATGTGTATGTCATATATGTGTTTAAGTCATATAAACAACATTATACAACTTATATACGTCAAACTGTAATGTATTCTAATTCCGATTACCGGTCATATTTTCACTTATTAGTTAATATACGTATATTTGTAAACAAGGTTTGAAAATAAAATTTCTATTTTTATTAATGAATTAAAACGATCACATTTGCATGATAAAATCATATAATTCAATATTAAATGATTGTTTTCTAAAAATGTTGTTATGTCGATAAAGTATTTACGAATTTTCTTATATTTTCAAACTAAGTATATATTTTTGCAAAACAATTATATGTGAATTATTATTGCTTTATAACTAATTAAATGAGTAATTATCATCTAAAACAATTATTTGAATGATTGTAGTTAGTATTAAAGAATTAAATCTCCATTTAAAACTCATTACCACTATATTAAATATAATGAAATTATAGATGATGTCTGTGACGCCCTACCTCAATACTCACGCTAGCCAAGGACACCACGGGGTAATGCCGTCGACTAGCACGAAGAATAAGGCTGTTGAGGAGCGACTATCCATGTAATTGCTTTGTGCGAGTACCGATATGTTAGATGGTATGTCACACATTTCATTTCAAGAGGAAATTCGACATATCAAATACAAACTCAAAGCTACTACACAGTGGCTATGTGGACCTCGAAAACAAATATAGAAATAAGCATAACACAAATTAGTCACAGATATCCATATCATAAAGGCGGAAGCAGATATGAATATATCACATAAAAGTGTACCTCAAAGTAGTGGTCATACAAGATCCACTACATCATAAAAGAATAGATACAAGTACTAGACAAAAGGATATGTATATATTAAGGAGTCTCTATCTCGAATGTATAACAACAAAATCTACCAAATCTAAAGTAGTTAGATAAAAATCAGATGATGGTCTCAGATAAGGAGTCAAGCAGGAGCACCTGTAACATCTCGGTCTGACTCAAGCATTATTTAATAAGAAAATAATAAACAGATCAGTCTAGCTATAAATATCAGACGAAATGAGATAGGATACGAGATATGACAAAAAAGGATGATAACAATAATGCCATACTATGAAAAGTATTCATTAGATAACAACAAAAATCATAATATCTCGAATATTCTCAAACACCATAAAGAATGTCATATTCTTTAACATATTCACCAATCAAAAAATACTGATAAAACTTATCAATGTAAGTCACACAAAAATTGGTGAAACAAAAATTCTAGAAATCATCAATTACAAATCCAAAAATCATAAAGGGGGGAGGCCTATCAAAAATTGGAGCATGAAAACTCACCAACATATGCATCACAAATGGGTCGCTATCCCATGGTCGCTAACTATAGAGCCGATGCAACAACGTAATACAATAACGGTACGCCCGAGGGACCTGAAACTTGAATAATTCGAAACAACGATGTAATACAATTACGGTACGTCCGATGAGCCAAACTCCATAAAAGAACATGGGTCGCTAGCCATTAAAATTGAGTCGAAACTCCAAGGAACTAGGTACAGTCCCCTACGTGGACAAAGAGACATCGCATATCGCTAGTCTAAATCACAAAATGATCATCATTTATCAATAAGTGTAAGTTACACTAAGCTAGAAAATAAATGAGTTAGGCTTCATGTCCCATAACCACTGGCTTAACTTAATTATTTACGAACAAATTATGCACTTCCACTCAAAAATAAGTGTAAATTGCACTAAGCTAGTAAATATATGAGTTTAGCATCATGTCTCATAACTACTGGCTTAACTTAAATATTTACGAACAGATTGTAGATTCTCACTCGAAAATTGTCACAAGAGTTTCAATCGAACGAGTCTAAGAATTAATCTGTGACGACCCGCCTTACTATCCATAGAAAACGTATCATCGATAAGAAAAGAAATAGGTAGAAATAGAAAAGATAGAAGAAAGAACTAACAAATATCAGAATCTCACAGCAGAAACGGAACAAAATATAATACATTACATAACTATTACATAGTCTTACATATATCAGAGTTACACAGCATCATTCAACAAGACAGTCACATATATATCTGTCATTACAAACATCCCAAAATACAACAAACATTAACTAACACAGCGGACTAAAAAGATAGATACGTCTGGACTCCTGCTCCAAGCTCCTCCAAACTTCAACAATCCAAGACCTAATCACTTAACTACCCATAAAAATTTGAGTACCCAAGAGTTTAAGAAAAACAGAATAAACTCTGGGTCAGACATGGGTCTGGTGTGAGTAAACAGGTTAAAGTTGCTTAACTTTGAAAACTATTTGAAACAAAGGTATCACGTATGACTTCCCATACATAAACACGGGTAAGTTTTTACCTTACACTAACCAAAACATTTTATAGAAAATCCGGTGATATTATAATAGTGTCTAGGGTTTTCAAGTAAAATAGAAAATAGCTGAAATGCTTACATCACACATTCCAACATAGTTGGGCACAATCAAAACCGTATAGGCACTTATTGGAGATTGGATTCCATACAATGGCAGGGCTACTGGGGTACCGTCCGTCACAGTACGTGGCCTAGATCAACGTACCGAGGATCCACCCTAAATCCCCTGCAACACAAGGCCGGAACCATCCCTGTAACAACCCGCAAATCCGTACCCCTTGAGTCAACACTATTCTTCAACAATCAACTCAAGTTGTACAGATATACGAACCATTTGGGTTTAAGAAGAAGAGGTAGAAGAAGAGAAAACAAAATCAACATCAGAATCTAACCATCGCAACGGAATAAAATATAATAGATAATAAATAATCTTTACTCAATCAAATATATCTCTGTTTATATATTACATCAATCAGAGTACATCAATCACAGCTCAACATCAATATCATAAAAATGGGTACACAACAACTCAACACAGCGGAATATGTATATATATATATATACATATACAAGTACGGGAGTACGTATCGCAATCCTGCTCATCACCTGAGCTCCACAGCACCTCCTGTATCCTATAATACTCGGTCTGACCCGAGCATTACAGTTAAATAATACCCGAGTCAGTCTGGAATACCAGCGTGAGAAAATCACACCCAATTGATTATTAAAGTTTCAAAAATCCTTTGAAAACAAAAGCATCTCGTAAGACCACGCCACAAATAAACATGTCCGGTTTTACCTTACGATAGCTAAAACAATTTTATTAAAGTCCTCTGATATTATAATAGTGTCTATAGAAAGTAAATAGAATCTAGCTGAAATGCTTGCATCTCACGTTTCAGCAATAGTTGGGCACAATCAAAACCGTACGGGCGCGTAGGGAAAATGGATTCCAACTAATGGCTAGGCACTGGGGTACCACCTGTCACAGTACCTGGTCTAGATCAGCGTACCGAGGAGCCACCCTAACTCCCCTACAACACAAGACCAGAACCATCCCTTACTGGACAGTCCCGAGAAAGATCACCCCACGGTTATGATCAGCAACCGCCCACTAAGCCGAAATAAAGGGACATCTAGACAGGGATGACCTCACCCTCCAGTGGGGGCTACCCACGAAGCCTTGCTGCATATCCCCTGATTTTCAGCCATTCCCATTTGATGAGGCTTGAGGCTAAGCATTACCTTTTTAGAATATATTCCTTAGAATGCCCATCGTCCACCTGACGATGTTTCGTAAGCATTCATCCATACAAGTCCGTCCCGGGTTCGAACGGAACCGAAGGCACTATTCCTACTACATCCATTTTGGAAATATCCTCAGGATTAGTAGCGACTAGCCCTTGCACTTCACTGCTCCATCTTCGAATCCAAAATCGTTTTTTTTTCACGAAACGTACAAACCGGATCGAAGTGGTTTTCGAGAAATAAATCTCGATCCCGGTCTCTTCGAAACGATCAGCGCATTTGTCCAATATTGATAGTCGGTGATTTAACTATCAATTAATATTCACAAACATCCATCAAACAATAAATAATTTTCCAAACTAAATTATTTATTTATCTCAAAATATCTTCACAAGACATAATTTCATTTTCAAATTCCTTTGAAAACAGTTTTCAAAACTATCTGCTCCCTCAGAAATAATTCCAAGTATTTCTATTTCCTCTGGAATCACCAAGCACAAAACCGTAGGTTTTAAAATAATTTAAAAGAAACACTTTATTGTAAAGTATATTCAATATAGAAAAATTGCTTTAGGACTTAATTTAAAATAACACTCTAGAAAGAACTAAGATAAGGTTACCTTACAAATATACATTAGATTTTCTCTTTAAACAAATACCAAATCATTCTTTACATAACTATTACGATAATAGATTAAAAAATTACTTACTTTAGAATTTGCTTTTAAAATATTTAAATGAAAACAACTTCAATAATTAATTAAAAATACATACTATATGTATATTTGAAAACAAGGTTACTTTATAAATATAAACTAGATTTCACCTTTAAAACAGAATTACTAAGTCACTCTTTGTAGATATTACCACTGTAATAGATTTGAATAAATATTTACTTTAGAATTTAACATTTATAAATAATAAATTTATGAGATTGTACCTTGTAAATCAACATTAAAGCCTTTATTTTATTTTAAAACTCACTTTGAAAATGTACTTGGCTGTCCAGAGAATATGCTTCTCTTCACAATCTTTAAAATAAATCACTATTTATTTTTAAACAATTTATCATTCCTTTAATAAATTCCCGCCTTGAATTTATTCTTACAAATATCCAATTTCACACACTTAAATCAATTTTCCGATTGATTTCCAATTCACTTCATTTATTCAAAATCTTTTAATTTCAGATTTGATTTCTTAATTATGATTCAAAATACTTTTAATTGAAATACCAGTTTAGACTTCTCAATTTACTTCTTATTCCTTTAAATAAATTTAAAACTTTAAGTTTAAACAATTCTTTATTCATTTGAATTAATATCACATAATATTACAATTCATCGATTACTGTTTATTCAAACTCTTTTTCTTTTCATACTCGAAGTTATTTATTAGTATTTAACATACTTCTATTTCTTTCTCAATTCACTCTTAATTTATTAAATTCTCTAAGATTATTTCGTTTACAAATTTACTTCCTTTAATTTCTTTTCAAAATCCAATTTATATATTTTTGGCAATCCATTATAACCAATATATATATACAACTCAATCATATCATTCAATATTCCAATATATTCAACATAGAATATCAAGTAATCACATCAGGGAATATTAAATAATACATATTTAGGGGTCCATTTGGATCCCTCCAACCTGTTTTTTTTCCTGCATCCACAGATGTTAGCACGATATAATATGCCCATTTCAAAATATCCCATACTATAATACATCAACTAATGCAATCATTCAAACAATTATTTAAATTCAGTCATTTAAATTTAAACTAAAATTTAACTGAGTGAGATTAACTCACCTTTGAATTTGTTTGCAGTCCACTTCAATTCAATTTGGTTTTCTGGGTTATAACCTTGTATAAACATTTATAATTTTTATCAATACTCGAGTCAATTGAACAATTAAATTTCAGAGATTTCATTCTAACCAAATAAAATTAAATTTTAAACCGTTTTCCACCTACAGATTGAATTAACCAAAACTTTTTATTTTAAACTTAATAATTAAATTTTAAACAGATTTTCTCTACATATATAAATCTCAGAAATAATAAAACTTACTGTAAAAATATTACTTTTTTTTTTACTCTACATATATAAATTTGTGTCAATTTAAAACTAACAGAAACAAAAAGCGAACCTCGCTGTTAGCTTGAGAACCCCATCACGAATTTGCGACTTCCAAGCAGGCCGAGGTCAAATCGCGAAGCTCATCTCCCAAACCCTAGCGTCGCGACTTCCATAAACTGCAACCCGAAACCCTAGCCCCTATGAAAATTCCACTCGCAGCCATCGATGATGGTGACGCGATTTTCTCGCGTTCCCGAGCACGCGATTCCCCCATGTTTCCCCATTCTTTTTTTTATTTTACTCGAGTTCGAACAGAAATTGAAGATGAAGAGGGAGCCTCGAACTTGGATTCGAGAGAAGAAAGAAAGAATCGACCATAAATTTGTTCTCGTGAGTTTTGTTCGAACAAAAAAAACTGGAGGTTTAAGAAAGGAAGGGGAAAGCTCGGCTTCATTTATAAATATAAATTTTCTGCTCGATTTTTAAAATAGAAGGCGTGTAAATGAAGGAAGTTTCGGCTTACAGAAGAAGGAAGACGTGGCCATTATTAAAAAAAAATTATTTTTTATTTTTTTGTATGGTTTCGTTACTGAAACAGAAAGAAGGTTTCGTGCTTATTAAAGATAGAAAAAGGAATCGCGTGTTGGATACGCTTGTGATTGAATGGACTTGCTACAGCGATATGAGGTGATGTTAAAAATAGCTGAAGTGAGGTAAAGGTTTGATATTGATATAATTTCAGCTGATGTTGACCAAATATAAATATAAATTTAAATTGAATTCAATATAGATTTCAACGCGTTTATATGTCGTACGCACACACGACAACTCCGATCAATACGAAATTTGAAATATTACGGACCCAATGGAACTGGTTTCATCGGATTCTGAGACTGTGTCTCGGAAGGCTATTTTTAAATTCAAATTAAACGATGTAAAATTTTAAAACTGAACAAACCACTGCTAATTTCAATTTTACAACTTCTATTATAACCAGTACTATCAATATAAATTTTATGAGCCTTCAAATTATTTTTAACAAGCTTAAAATTTCAGATTCAACATTTTCCCTACTTCAAATTATTTAATTCCATAAATTCAATTGTCAAATTCAAACTGATATTTGAAATCCAAGTTAAACTATCTTGGAAATATTTAAAATTAATTAAATATTTCAATTTCAAATGCCTAGAAATTTCTGGGTCATCACATTCCTCCCCCCTTAAAAGAATTTCGTCCCCGAAATTACTAATTAGGAAAAGTGGTCCAATACCCGTTTACTTACCTCCAAAACCAAACAGTTCAACACCTTACTAATTATCTTTTAATAAAAGACCCATTATCATTCTTATTAACTTTCCAAACCTTTCCCTAATTCGCAAACAATCCTATTTGCCCAACCATTCAAGTTTTTATCATAAAACCAATTTTGAATTATCAAAATTTTCTGAAATTTTTTCTAACTCCCTAAATTTCCGAAATTTTTTTGCCAGCGTCTCCTTTGCGTGGCTAGCTCGGTACAACTACAAAATGGCTCTACGACCTCCCAAATCCAAAAAGAAAACAAAAAGCCAAGTGGCTCAATCCAAAACCCAATCAAATTTCACACCAAATTTAAATACATACCTTTTTGTCGAGCATTTCAAATTTATCTTTTGAAATCAAATCCAAATGTCTTTTCCCTTTATAATACCTGCATATCCTGCTTAGTACTAATATCCAATCACAATATTCCCAAAATATTTTTTCTCGACTTCCTTCCAATGTCAATATTCATTCATTCAAATATTAACTCAGAATATATTGGAAATATCAATTTCCACTCAAGAATTCACCATTCCCTTCTTAAGTTAGTATAAGTACTTTATGTGCTTCTTTATTCATTTTCATCTTACCACTTTAGTTTATATCTAATTTCATTCAAATTGATTCTTTTATTTTCATATGAATTCAGTTTATCTTTAACTCTGAATATTTTAAATTTTATTTTCTATTATAACAAATTCATGTCATTTTAATTTAGCCTCATTTGTTAACTTATTTCAATTTCCAGTTTGAAATGGTTTGTCGTTAATAAAATTCTCCAAAAATTTTCAAAAATTTTCTAACTCCCAAAAATTTCGAAATTTTTTGGCAGTCCCCTTTGTACGGAGGAGCTTTTGCAATTTGACAAAAGAGATAAATATATATACATCGACCCACACGGTCGGAAAAACCAAAAACAGATCATATTTCCTATTTTAATTGCGTAGGCGTACCTTATTTAGCATTTTAAGCAAACAGCTTATTATTTTTAGCAAATAGCACTACCAAATCCGGCCACACGGCTTCTAGGTACCTGTACTTACTCAATTTAAACATGTAAGTGCCAAATATATGCAGTTTAACTATATTTCACTTAGTTACAATGGTTAAAACTTGTGAATTCTAAAAGAAATGCACATTAAACATTTTCCGTAAGCAATTTATACAATTTTATACTAATTCAATTATTTTCAATTAATTTATAACCATTTTCACTCAATTCGAATGGTTTTCAATCCATTCGTATACATCTTCATCAAATTTGAATGGTTTAAAACTCAATCGCTTACGTTTAATTTATTCTTAAGCAAACTCAATTCATATTTAATCCAATTATTCTCAAAATCAATTTATTTTACTCCTATCCAACCATGGCATTTTACTAACTTCCATTTACATTCAATAACAGTTTATTCTTTGCAATTTGACGAGATCTATGTGAATAAATAAGTACTTATGTTTTATAACCATTTCAAATGGATTTCAACTCAATTATACATACTTCTATTCCATTTTTAAAATTTATTCACAATTCATATATTCTCATTTCATTGCATTTCAGATTTAAATCCATTCACCTGCATTTCATTTTATTAACCAACTAGTTCATCCAAACCATATACAACCTAGGTTCATCTTAATTGCCAATTAAATTTCCCTTTTTATTTAATCCATTTACAACCATTTACTTAGCTCGACACACTACCTTTTAAATTTCACTTACAATCCATTTATTTACATTTCATTCCATATTTGTTTATTTCAAACTGTTTTATTTAGCTCGAAGACAATCCAAGCTATTTCATCCAATAACTATTTCAATGTTAGATATATTCAATAGGGTTTCATTCCTTATCCGCCTTCATTTAAACCCAATATCATTAAACTTAATTCAAGTTGATTTAAATTCAACTCTCTTCCATCTATTCAGCTTAAGTCGATTTACTTCAATTTATTCAAATTTTATACTTAAGCTCATTTTCATTTCACCAGCCAATTTTACTCTATTATACTCAACTTAACTCAATTGATTCCAAGGTCATATCTAATTTATTTCCCTTATTGGATTTCATTTACATATTCAAACCATTACTTTTTTAATCCATTTACATTTTTATTCAATACATTTCAATTATACTTAATTTGTTAACACTTCACAATAAATTTTAATTAATAACTAAAGTTCTGAATTCATTATCCATTTTCAATTTACCCCCAAAGTTCATGAACTCACAATTCATTTACATTTACTTCATCGACAATTTAAGTCGAATTTAATTTATAACTCGAGTTTTATTTTCAACCTTCATTATTAACTCACAATTCAGCTTTATTCTCTATTTATTTAATTAATTGCAAGACCACTTTCAATTATATTCTCTTCACTAATGATTCAAGTCGAATTTGATTTATAACTTGAGTTTTATTTCCAAACTTCATCATAAACTCACCATTCAATTACATTAACTAATTTATTGTCTAATTAATTCTTCCCTTGGACAAAATTCAACACTTGATTTTTAATCTCAAAATCTCTTCATTTAATTTCTTAAGTTCAAATTTATTTTATAATTCAAGTTTGGATTTTCTTCTCATTTTTCAATTCATCAAAATATTGATTTTGGGCTTTGTATTCCATTTTCAATTTAATAAGTCTTAACTTATCGTTTTATACAATTCTATTTCATCATAAGCTTGAATACATTCATCTTTTATTTTTTTAACTCAAGCCTTCTATTTATTTATAGCCCAAGCATATTTTATTTCCATGGATTTTTAATTCTTTTATAAGTTATTCTGATTTATTTATTTCAATCCAATCCTTATCCAACTTATTTTCCATTTATTCAGGTAAGAATTTAATTCCATTTAATAATTCAATTGAATTTTTATTCCAATTCAATTTTATTTTAACTCAGTTTTATTTAACTCAGTTCGATTTTAACTTAATTCGAATACAACTGGATATTATTTTCAGCTTATTCAATTTATTTTAATCCAGTTAAATTTTATTCTCCAATCTAAGTTAATTTCATTTTTAACTTTTCTCTTTAAATTTACATTCCAACCTTCAGACCTTATATTTCCTTCCCGATTTAAAAATCATCTCAATTTATAAGCTTACAACCTATCTCCTCAGAATTTTTAAACACCCGGCTTTGGTTTCAAATTATTTTGAAATCTCCAACATTTCAAAATCACACTTCTCAAAAATTAAACCAACCCTGGCTTTTAATTTCAACAAATTCCCTTTGAAAATTTTCAAACACAAACTAGTTCTTCTGATCAAATCATTTGGCAGCAATCCATCACTTAGAAATTCGAAAATGAATACTGATGATGCGGTCGTCACCATCAGAATTATTTTCCAATAATCTAAGTGATTTCAATGCTATTTCACTTTAAAAATCCATTTTAAAACAAATTTCCTTTCGGGAGTATCTCCAAAACAATTGTGCTATTATTCATCTTCAAATACTTTAACAAACACTTCCAAATTTCCGGGATTTAAATTTCCAAATCCTGCTTTAAATCAATTTTACTATAATTTTATTTGCATAGCTTATGCTCATACAAATTCTTATTTGGTTATATTTTAATTTATAATGCACATTTACAATTCATATTTATAAATTTCATTTTATAATGAATTTATTTCCTTAAACTTTAGTTATATTTCAATTTCTAGTTAAATTTTTCACTCATCGATGATAATACTTTAATATTATCATTTCTAACATCTAAGCAACCATATATTACTTAAATAGTTTTCAAAAACTTTATTTATATCAAAATATATTTTTGGGTAAAATTATTTCATTTACCCGCATTTAAAACAATACCGTGTCAATTGTTCTATTCAAGTTTTAGAAACCCCTTCGATACAGTTGCGTAGACTATGTAGACGAAGATTTATATGCCACTCAATAAATCAATCAACGCGATATTAAAACAATTTATATTCACTAACAAATACGCGCTCATACTATTAATACGCTCAAACTCATTCTAGAGTACTACGGACTCTAATTTATGAGTAACTCCCACCAGAGCCAAGGTTATCACCAACCTAAGCTCTGATACCAAGTGTAACAACCCGCAAATCCGTACCCCTTGAGTCAACACTATTCTTCAACAATCAACTCAAGTTGTATAGATATACGAACCATTTGGGTTTAAGAAGAAGAGGTAGAAGAAGAAAAAACAAAATCAACATCAGAATCTAACCATCACAGCGGAATAAAATATAATAGATAATAAATAATCTTTACTCAATCAAACATATCTCTGTTTATATATTACATCAATCAGAGTACATCAATCACAGCTCAACATCAATATCATACAAATGGGTACACAACAACTCAACACAGCGGAATATGTGTATATATATATATATACACACACACACACACAATCACGGGAGTACGTATTGGCATCCTGCTCGTCACCTGAGCTCCACAGCACCTCATGTATCCTATAATACTCGGTCTGACCCGAGCATTACGGTTAAATAATACCCGAGTCAGTCTGGAATACCAGCGTGAGAAAATCACACCCAATTGATTATTAAAGTTTCAAAAATCCTTTGAAAACAAAAGCATCTCGTAAGACCACGCCACAAATAAACATGTCGGGTTTTTACCTTACGATAGCTAAAATATTTTTATTAAAGTCCTCTGATATTATAATAGTGTCCATAGAAAGTAAATAGAATCTAGCTGAAATGCTTGCATCTCCGTTTCAGCAATAGTTGGGCACAATCAAAACCGTACGGGCACGTAGGGAAAATGGATTCCAACTAATGGCTAGGCACTGGGGTACCACCTGTCACAGTACCTGGTCTAGATCAGCGTACCGAGGAGCCACCCTAACTCCCCTGCAACACAAGACCAGAAACATCCCTTACTGGACAGTCCCGAGCAAGATCACCCCACGGTTGGGATCAGCAACCGCCCACTAAGCCGAAATAAAGGGACATCTAGACAAGGATGACCTCACCCTCCAGTGGGGGGCTACCCACGAAGCCTTGCTGCATATCCCCTGATTTTCAGCCATTCCCATTTGATGAGGCTTGAGGCTAAGCGTTACCTTTTTAGAATATATTCCTTAGAATGCCCATCGTCCACCTGACGATGTTTCGCAAGCATTCATCCATACAAGTCCGTCCCGGGTTCGAACGGAACCGAAGGCACTATTCCTACTACATCCATTTTGGAAATATCCTCAGGATTAGTAGCGACTAGCCCTTGCACTTCACTGCTCCATCTTCGAATCCAAAATCATTTTTTTTCACGAAACGTATAAACCGGATCGAAGTGGTTTTCGAGAAATAAATCTCGATCCCGGTCTCTTCGAAACGATCAGCGCATTTGTCCAATATTGATAGTCGGTGATTTAACTATCAATTAGTATTCACAAACATCCATCAAACAATAAATAATTTCCCAAATTAAATTTTTTATTTATCTCAAAATATCTTCACAAGACATAATTTCACTTTTCAAATTCCTTTGAAAACAGTTTTCAAAACTATCTGCTCCCTCAGAAATAATTCCAAGTATTTCTATTTCCTCTGGAATCACCAAGAACAAAACCTTAGGTTTTAAAATAATTTAAAAGAAACACTTTATTGTAAAGTATATTCAATATAGAAAAATTGCTTTAGGACTTAATTTAAAATAACACTCTGGAAAGAACTAAGATAAGGTTACCTTTAAATATACATTAGATTTTCTCTTTAAACAAATACCAAATCATTCTTTACATAACTATTACGATAATAGATTAACAAATTACTTACTTTAGAATTTGCTTTTAAAATATTTAAATGAAAACAACTTCAATAATTAATTAAAAATACATACTATATGTATATTTGAAAACAAGGTTACTTTATAAATATAAACTAGATTTCACCTTTAAAACAGAATTACTAAGTCACTCTTTGTAGATATTACCACTGTAATAGATTTGAATAAATATTTACTTTAGAATTTAACATTTATAAATAATAAATTTCTGAGAATGTACCTTGTAAATCAACATTAAAGTCTTTATTTTATTTTAAAACTCACTTTGAAAACGTACTTGGCTGTCCAGAGAATATGCTTCTCTTCACAATCTTTAAAATAAATCACTATTTGTTTTTAAACAATTTCTCATTCCTTTAATAAATTCCCGCCTTGAATTTATTCTTCCAAATATCCAATTTCACACACTTAAATCAATTTTCCGATTGATTTCCAATTCACTTCATTTATTCAAAATCTTTTAATTTCAGATTTGATTTCTTAATTATGATTCAAAATACTTTTAATTGAAATACCAGTTTAGACTTCTCAATTTACTTCTTATTCCTTTAAATAAATTTAAAACTTTAAGTTTAAACAATTCTTTATTCATTTAAATTAATATCACATAATATTACAATTCATCGATTACTGTTTATTCAAACTCTTTTTCTTTTCATACTCGAAGTTATTTATTAGTATTTAACATACTTCTATTTCTTTCTCAATTCACTCTTAATTTATTAAATTCTCTAAGATTATTTCGTTTACAAATTTACTTCCTTTAATTTCTTTTCAAAATCCAATTTATATATTTTTGGCAATCCATTATAACCAATATATATATACAACTCAATCATATCATTCAATATTCCAATATATTCAACATAGAATATCAAGTAATCACATCAGGGAATATTAAATAATACATATTTAGGGGTCCAGTTGGATCCCTCCAACCTGTTTTTTTTCCTGCATCCACAGATGTTAGCACGATATAATATGCCCATTTCAAAATATCCCATACTATAATACATCAACTAATGCAATCATTCAAACAATTATTTAAATTCAGTCATTTAAATTTAAACTAAAATTTAACTGAGTGAGATTAACTCACCTTTGAATTTGTTTGCAGTCCACTTCAATTCAATTTGGTTTTCTGGGTTATAACCTTGTATAAACATTTATAATTTTTATCAATACTCGAGTCAATTGAACAATTAAATTTCAGAGATTTCATTCTAACCAAATAAAATTAAATTTTAAACCGTTTTCCACCTACAGATTGAATTAACCAAAACTTTTTATTTTAAACTTAATAATTAAATTTTAAACAGATTTTTCTCTACATATATAAATCTCAGAAATAATAAAACTTACTGTAAAAATATTACTTTTTTTTTTACTCTACATATATAAATTTGTATCAATTTAAAGCTAACAGAAACACAAAGCGAACCTCGCTGTTAGCTTGAGAACCCCATCACGAATTTGCGACTTCCAAGCAGGCCGAGGTCAAATCGCGAAGCTCATCTCCCAAACCCTAGCGTCGCGACTTCCATAAACTGCAACCCGAAACCCTAGCCCCTATGAAAACTCCACTCGCGGCCATTGATGATGATGATGCTATTTTCTCGCGTTCCCGAGCACGCGATTCCCCCATGTTTCCCCATTCTTTTTTTTTACTCGAGTTCGAACAGAAATTGAAGATGAAGAGGGAGCCTCGAACTTGGATTCGAGAGAAGAAAGAAAGAATCGGCCATAAATTTGTTCTCGTGAGTTTTGTTCGAACAAAAAAAAACTGGAAGTTTAAGAAAGGAAGGGGAAAGCTCGGCTTCATTTATAAATATAAATTTTCTACTCGATTTTTAAAATAGAAGGCGTGTAAATGAAGGAAGTTTCGGCTTACAGAAGAAGGAAGACGCGACCATTGTTAATTTTTTTTTTGTATGGTTTCGTTACTGAAAAAGAAAGAAGGGTTCTTGCTTATTAAAGATAGAAAAAGGAATCGCGTGTTGGATACGCTTGTGATTGAATGGACTTGCTACAGCGATATGAGGTGATGTTAAAAATAGCTGAAGTGAGGTAAAGGTTTGATATTGATATAATTTCAGCTGATGTTGACCAAATATAAATATAAATTTAAATTGAATTCAATATAGATTTCAACGCGTTTATATGTCGTACGCACACACGACAACTCCGATCAATACGAAATTTGAAATATTACGGACCCAATGGAACTGGTTTCATCGGATTCCGAGACTGTGTCTCGGAAGGCTATTTTTAAATTCAAATTAAACGATGTAAAATTTTAAAACTGAACAAACCACTGCTAATTTCAATTTTACAACTTCTATTATAACCAGTACTATCAATATAAATTTTATGAGCCTTCAAATTATTTTTAACAAGCTTAAAAGTTCAGATTCAACATTTTCCCTACTTCAAATTATTTATTTCCATAAATTCAATTGTCAAATTCAAACTGATATTTGAAATCCAAGTTAAACTATCTTGGAAATATTTAAAATTAATTAAATATTTCAATTTCAAATGCCTAGAAATTTCCGGGTCATCACAATCCCTTACTGGATAGTCCCAAACAAGATAACCCCGCAGTTGTGGCCAACAATTACCCACACAATCGAAATAAAAGGGACATCTAGACAGGGGCATATCTCGTCCTACTTGGGTGCTACCCACTTAACCTTGCCGCACCTCCCCTGTTTTAGCCATTCCCGGTTGGTGAGGCTTGAGGCTACGATTACCTTTAGAGACCATATCTCTTAGAATGCTCATCGTCCTCCTTACGATGTTCTGAAAGCATTCAATCCATACAAGTTCATTCCGGGTTCGAACGAAATCGAAGGCATTATCTCGTTACACTGATTTTGGAATCACCCTCAGAGTTAACGATGATAACACTTGCACTCTGAAACACCATCTCGATCTTCACTTGAGATGCCACGACCTATCGTTTAACTTGGATCGATGTGGTTTTCGGATAATCATAACTGATGCCCGATCCCGGTCTCATCGAAATCCAAACGCCATTTTAAAGGCCAAGTTGTTTAATAGTTTAAACAATTTAATTCAACATTTTGAATTCACCAATCATTTATCACTGATAATTCATACAAAATCATCACGGATATATCCAAAGCATATCACAGAGTATCACAGAATATCACCCAATAGATATCACAAACCCAGATATTCTACTCACACAAACACCCTTAAAAAGGAATTATTAATCCATGTTATAATTAATTTAATTAACTTAAATTAAATTAATTACTTAAGAATTAATCACTTAATTCTGCTTAATTAATTACAAACCTTTTAATTAATTAATCACTTCTTAATTACCCTTTTAAAATTAATTAATTAATTAATCTTTAATTAATGACTCCTTAATTATTAATTAATAACCTTAATTATTAATTTATAAAACTTAACTACAATCTAATTAATTCTTAATTATTAATTAATTAATCCTTAATTACTAATTAATTAATCTCTAATCACTTAATTTATTACAACCATAAATTAATTAAATTTTCTTAATTACCTTACAAATAAATTAATTAAATAAAAATCATTTATCTTAATTACCTTCTTACTTAACATTTTACAATCTTCCTTAATAACTTTGAAATCAAATTATTACTAACTTAAAAAGCTTTAATGTTAATTAAATTTAAACACTTATCTTAAATTAACTACTTAATTAAAGTATTAATTGGATATAAAAGAATTCTTAAGTATTCACTTAATTAATTAAAACTTATAATAAATTCTTAACTTAAAATTGTCAAACATTAACTTCTTCATCAATACTTAAATTGTCTAAGATGAATTAACTTAACTTTATTAGGCTTAGCAGTTTGAAAACCAAACCCGAGAAATCACCAGGTTTACTCGAGTTAAAAATCAAGTTTCTTCACACTTTTCCCTGAGTCCTTCTCTCTTCCTCATATTTTTTTAAGTTTAAGTTTAAACTGCAATAACAGGAAAGCACGCTCACGCACTGAGGTTCCAACCTGAAGCAAACCCTTCATCTACTCGAGTAGCTACTCGAGCCGTTCACCACCCAAACTCCTGACACCATATCGAGGCCGTACACGTGCACAGCGCCTCGCTGACGCTCCGACGAACCTCGCTTCCCCCAGCGAGTCACGAATCATCACCACAATCGAAAGCAAAGATCGATTCGATGCTAACAAACCCATAGCGAAATCGAGCTTCCAGTTCGAAAACTTAAACTCCCATTCTCGTCAAAACCACCTCGTCCAAGCAAATTCCGACCATCAGAAAAGCTACGACTCCAGCCTCACCTCGTCGATCCCCTATACTACACTTCCCTTGAATTTCGAGCAGCTCGATCAACCAGAGGTGACGAAAACTCCTCGGCTCCGACCACGTCCAAACTCAAGTGTTAAACCCTAAATCGATCCATACTCGACGCCACGACGAAATGGAACTCTTACCACTATTTTTCCCAACTTCTCCACCAGCCATACTGGCTTCTGCAAAATCTCAACACCCAGTATAACTCCCATCGCCAGAAATTGATCGAAACACCTTTTTTGATCAACTTCAAACTGCTCTTAGTATGCTCAACTAAAAATCACCAATTTTGTTTTAAAAATCCTATTTTCGAATGTTGATTCAAGTTATGTAATTGAATTAGCAATTTATAACACTCGAATTCAACATATAATTACATGTTGCTCTGTAAAACAAGTTTTCCAGTTGTGATATTTCACCAACATGTTTAAAACAAATTTTTATATCTTGATTTATGTTTAAACAACTTGTTTTGTTTTAAAATGTAAGCCTAACAATGGTTGGATGAAGATGTATTTAATTTTCTAGTTTATTTTCACTCTGTAACAAGAAACAGAGAAGAACAAGCCAATCAAAACTACACGGTACAATCATACATACATATAAAGAGCCACTTACTTACAAATATACATGCAAAGCACAATATTATTCACGAATCAGGTACACGGATTTAAGTTTTAAAATGATATGTTTACTCTCTTAATTTGTTGAACAGAGAACCAATATCTGGAAGCTGCTAAGTGCCTCTGGTCTAGGTTTGTTTTGATCTTCTTACTTGCTTAGTTGAAATGTTATTTAAGTTTGTAAAATTGTGATGCTTCCTCAATTCTGGTTTGCTTATTATTTTTTTTGTGAACGAACTGGAACTAGAAGGATGTACGTATATATAGAGAAAAGGTTTTATAGGGGTAGGTATTTGCTGGTACAGATTTTTTTTCTTGTTTTTGACCAGAGATTTTTTCCTTGACCAGGCAAGATTTTTTCGAAACTGAGATGATTTATAAACATTTCGAAATGACCTTGTTTTGTTCTAGAATTGATAGCATTAAATGCAAGTGTCTCCTTCCATGTTTACATACTTATCCATACTTATGCATATCTAACTTCACAGGCAAACATACATTCCTTTGCCTGGTTTTGTTTTATACCTTATGTGCATAATATAAAGTTCTTATAGTTATTGTTATAGTTTTGACTTATGTTGAATACCCACAATAACCACTTATATACCTTTGTTTCTATTCTTTTACACATGTATTTTGAGTTTAAGTTATCAATACTTAATCTGTATTCTTGTGTGTGTATATATATATATTTATACTTATATTTAATATAAGATAGATTTTATTTTAAATATTTTTGAGAGACTTTATTTTGAATTTTCAAATCATAGTTTCCTTCCAAAATACAGACACACACACACACACATATATAAATAAATGGTAAATGTCCAAAAGTCTTATATTTTTTTTCAAATGATAAGTTTGTTTTTAATTAATCAGATTAAAGTAATATTACCAAAATCCCAGGTCATCACATTCCTCCCCCCTTAAAAGAATTTCGTCCCCGAAATTTAAAGCAAAAGATAATTCAATGGCTTTTATATCAGTTACTCAACATACATATCATCCATACATCAACAATCAACCAAACAGTTTATCCTAACAAACATTACTAGTTATCCGGGCACAAATCCGGATAGGCTTTCCTAAAACCATCCAGAGTTTCCCAGGTACAATCTCTGGGATCCTCGCTCCGCTGCACTTTGACAAGCTTCACTACTTTGCTCCTGAGTTGCCTCTCATCTTGATCAACAATCTAAACAGGGTTCCTGACCACAGTCAAGTTTGGCTCGACCTCCAAATCTTCCTACATTATTGGTTCTACCACCAGTGATGGATCATGGACAAACTGCCTTAGATGGGATATATGAAATACATTATGAATTCCAAACATCCGTTCTGGAAATTCAATTGTGTAAGCCACAGCACCAATCATTTCCAACACTCGGAATGGTCCAATATATCTCGGGGCAAGTTTTCCCGTATTTCCAAATCTAGTAGCTCCCTTGATCGGGGAAACTTTGACAAAGACTAAATCTCCGATCTCAAATTCCAATTGTCTTCGCCTTTTATCTGCATACTTCTTCTGATGGTCCTCAACAGCTTTCATTCTCTTCTTGATAAGCTCAACTTTCACAGAAGCTTCACGGATCAAATCTGGTTCAAGCACCATACGATCTCTCGACTCTATCCAACATGATGGAGATCTACACGGTCTTCCATATAAAGCTTCATAGGGTGCCATCTTAATACTTGCTTGGTAACTGTTATTATAGGAGAATTCTACCAGATGAAGATGGTCTTCCCACGATCCACCAAAATCTAAAACATAAGCTCAGAGCATATCCTCTAAAATTCGGTTCAGCCTCTCTGTCTGTCCGTCTGTCTAAGGATGATAGGCTGTACTCAATCTCAAACTCGTTCCGATAGCTGATTGCAAATCCTCCCAGAACTTGCTGGTGAAGATAGGATCTCGATCACTTACTATACTAACTAGAACACCATGCAATCTGACTATCTCTCTCGAGAAAATCTCTGCCAAAGAAGTTGCAGTACGGGTTGCCTTAACCGGTATAAAATGGGCGCTTTTGGTTGGACGATCCACAATCACCCATATTCCTTCGTTTCCTTTCTTGGTTCTAGGAAAACCGTCGAAGAAATCCATAGAAATCATTTCCCACTTCCATTCTGGAACTTCCAAAGGCTGTAACAAACCTTCCGACTTCTGTTGATCTCCATTAACCTGCTGGCAGATAGTACAACTATTGACAAAAGTAGCTACATCCCTTTTCGTGCTCGACCACCAGAAAACCCTTCTCATATCCTTATAAATCTTAGATACTCCTGGGTGAATATTCAGTCTGGAGCAATGACACTCAGATAAGACTATTTGCCTCAATCCATCTATATCAGGTACACACAAACGACCATTAATCCTCAAAGCACCTTGATCGTCCACCTTGAAATCCGAATATCGACCATCCATGGTTCCAAGAATGAGTTCTTTTAAAGATCTATCCTCCATTTTCTTGCTTATGATTCTTTCCTGGAGAGACAGAACAACTTCCAAAAGAGATAGAACTGCATTCCTGCTAAGAGCATCTGCCACAACATTTGCCTTCCCTGGGGTATACAGGATATCCAAATCATATGATGCCAGAAACTCGACCCATCGCTGCTGCCTCAGATTAAGATCCTTTTGAGAGAAAAGATATTTCAACGGTTTGTGATCCGTGAATAACTCGAACTTCTCTCCCAAAATATAGTGCCTCCAGATCTTTAAAGCAAAAACAATGGCTAACAACTCAAGATCGTGCGTAGCGTAGTTCCTTTCATGAGGCTTCAATTGCCGACTCGCATACGCAATAACTCTAACAATTTGCATCAGAACTGCTCCCAGTCCAACTATACAGGCATCTGTATAAACCTCAAACTTGCTTTTTCCATCTGGAATAGCCAACACATAAGCACTTGTCAACTTTGTCTTCAACTTCTGGAAAGCTTCCCTACATTCAGGTGTCCATGTGAATTTAGCTCCCTTCCTTGTCAGCTTAGTTAGGTGCGAAGAGATCTTGGAATAATCCTTTATAAACTTTCTGTAGTAGCCAGCCAATCCTAGAAAACTGCGAACTTCAGTCGGTGTCTGCGGTTGCTTCCACTCCAGAATAGTAGCTACTTTGGTTGGATATACAAAAATGCCTTCACCAGAAACAATGTGTCCCAAAAATTTGACTTCCGATTTCCAAAAATGGCACTTAGAGAATTTTTCCTTCAAAACATGCCTTCTCAGAGTCTCTAACACTATCTTCAAATGCTTCTTGTGTTCTTCTTCAGACTTAGAGTAGACCAGGATATCATCGATGAACACCAAAACAAACTTATTCAACACATCACGAAAGCCTCGGTTCATTAGATCAACAAAGTATGCAGGAGTGTTGGTTAACCCAAAAGGCATAACCAACCACTCATAGAAACAGTTGGGTCCTCTAAACGCAGTCAAGGGAATACTATCCTCAGCTACCCTTAACTGATGGAATCCCAATGCTAAATCCAGTTGAGAAAAGAGAGAAGCTCCATGCAGATGGTCAAAGAGATCATCAATACGAGGAAGAAGATATTTATTTCGGATGGTCACTTTGTTCAACTCTCGATAGTCAACACAGAACCATAGCGACCCGTCCGACTTGGTGACAAACACCGCAGCAGAACCCCAACAAGAAACTGGGCCTAATCAATCCCTTCTCTAAAAGATCCTGAGTTTGCTTCACTAGCTCCTCCCTCTCCCTAGGAGCCATCCTCCTGCTAGGCTGAATCACTGGTACTGCTCCTGGAACCAAATCAATGCGAAACTCTATCTCTCGATGAGGAGGTAAACACTTGAGTTCCTCGAATACATCAAGAAAATCTTGTACCACATCGATATCTTTAACCTCCTCTTTAGAAGTCTCAAGCCCATGTAAAAGACTACTAAAGTGAATTCCAGAATTATCACACATCACTCTAGCAATCCTACCCAGATCGGTTTCCAACAAAACTGTTCTCTCATCACAATTCATGACAGCCTTATACTTATCAAGCCAATCCATCCCCAATATAAGGTCAAACACCTTAAAATCCAACACATAAGGGTCACAATAAAAACTATTCGACAGATAGGAAATCCTCAAATCCTTACAGATCATATCTAATTTGGTTAACCCTCCTATAGGATTAGATACAAAGATGGGACAGTCTACAGTACTAGGGGTAAGAAAGAACATCTCTACAGATTCCAGAGAAATAAAACTCAAAGAAGCACCCGAATCAAATAAAACTTTAATATACTTGCCATCTAAAAATTATGTACCTTCCAATACTCCCTTGCCTTTAGATAAAGTTGATGGTGCACCCTCCAAAGCAAATACCTTATTCTGCCGAGCTTTATGAAGTAGCGGGAAATCCTTGATCATATGACTTGGTTGGTGGCAATTGAAGCATAAAGATTTATGAACCAAAGCCAAACCTGGTCCACTTTGTTGTTGCTGCTGAGATCTGCCTGGAGGACACTAATTAGCCAAATGCCCAACTTGCTGTCAATTATAGCACTTGCGAGGTCCACTGTTGCTTCCAGGCTTCTTCTTGTTCTGCTTCTTCCAACTGGGATTGAATTTTCACTTATTTGGGTTAGAAGAATTCCCTCCCGATGCTGCTACTGGTGCCACTGATTTCATATTCATCAAATCCTCATATCTCAACGTCATATCAATTAACTCCACAAAAGATCCTTTTAAGTGCGACGTCATCTTTTCATGAAATTATGGCCTCAATCCTTGCACAAACATTTCGTTCTTTTTGAGGGGAGTATCAATGAGCCCTGGTCCATAGCAAGATAGCTCATTGAATTTGGTCTCATACTCCGCTATAGTCATGCTTCCCTGCTTCAAATTCAAAAAATCCCAACACAGATGAGTTTTCCCTTCTGTTGGCATGAATTGCTCCTCAAACAACTCTTTAAATCTTTCCCAAGAAATATCGTCCTCGGAGATATTTGCTATCGTCGCATCCCACCAGGCTGCAGCGCCTTCTTGCAATTGCCATGAAGCCATTTCTCTTTTCTGCTCATCAGACAACTTCATACTCTTAAATATGCGCTCACATGAGCGTAGCCAAGCTTGAACCTCAATTATAGTCTCTGACCCTTTAAATGGCCTCCCTCCAAGGTTGGTGAAGTCCTTGAATAAAGCGGCAAAACTAACTCGAGGCGGTGCTGGATCCACAGCCTCACTAGCAGTCTGACTTCGTCCATTATCAGTCGAGGTACTGCCCCTACATCTGCTCTCCTTCCAGAACTCATGTTGGCAACCTGGGCAGGTAACCCAACAAATTTAGATAGGTATATAGTTATATAAAAACACAAATACACACTCTCAAGATGGATACCACTTCAGAGCCTAGGTGTTATCTCAACTTATGCTCTGATACCAACTGTGACGACCCGCCTTTCTATCCACAGAAAGACGTATCATCGATAAGAAAAGAAATAGGTAGAAATAGAAAAGATAGAAGAAAGAACTAACAAATATCAGAATCTCACAACGGAAATGGAACAAAATATAATACATTACATAACTATTACATAGTCTTACATATATCAGAGTTACACAACATCATTCAACAAGACAGTCATATATATATATATATATATATATATATATATATATATATATATATATATATATATCTTGCATTACAAACATCCCAAAATACAACAAACATTAACTAACACAGCGGACTAAAAAGATAGATACGTCTGGACTCCTACTCCAAGCTCCTCCAGACTTCAACAATCCAAGACCTAATCACTTGGCTACTCATAAAAATTTGAATACCCAAGAGTTTAAGAAAAATAGAATAAACTCTGGGTCATACATGGGTCTGGTATGAGAAACAGGTTAAAGTTGTTTAACTTTGAAAACCATTTGAAACAAAGGTATAACGTAAGATTTCCCACACATAAACACGGGTAAGTTTTTACCTTACGCTAACCAAAACATTTTGTAGAAAATCCGGTGATCTTATAATAGTGTCTAGGGTTTTCAAGTAAAATAGAAAATAGCTGAAATGCTTACATCTCACATTCCAACATAGTTGGGCACAATCAAAACCGTACAGACAATTATTGGAGATTGGATTCTATACAATGGTAGGGCTACTGGGTACCGCCCATCACAGTATGGGGCCTAGATCAACGTACCGAGGATCCACCCTAAATCCCCTGCAACACAAAACCGGAACCATCCCTTACTGGATAGTTTCGAACAAGATAATCCCGCAGTTGTGGCTAACAACTGCCCACATAGCCGAAATAAAAGGGACATCTAGACAGGGGTATATCTCGTCCCACTTGGGTGCTACCCACTTAACCTTGCAGCAATTCCCCTATTTTAGCCATTCCCGGTTGGTGAGGCTTGAGGCTACGATTACCTTTAGAGAACACATCTCTTAGAATGCTCATCGTCCTCCTGACGATGTTCTGAAAGCATTCAATCCATAAAAGTTCGTTCCGTGTTCGAACGAAACCGAAGGCATTATCTCGTTACACTCATTTTGGAATCACCCTCAGAGTTAACGACGATAACCTTGCACTCTGAAACACCATCTCGATCTTCACTTGAGATGCCACGACCTATCGTTTCACTTGGATCGATGTGGTTTTCGGATAATCATAACTGATACCCGATCCCGGTCTCATCGAAATCCAAACGCCATTTTAAAGGCCAAGTTGTTTAATAGTTTAAACAATTTAATTCAACATTTAGAACTCACCAATCATTTATCACAGACAATTCATACAAAATCATCACAGATATATCCAAAGCATATCACAGAGTATCACAGAATATCACCCAATAGATATCACAAATTCAGATATTCTACTCACACAAACATCCTTAAACAGGAATTATTAATCCATGTTATAATTAATTTAATTAACTTAAATTAAATTAATTACTTAAGAATTAATCACTGAATTCTTCTTAATTAATTAATTACAAACTTTTTAATTAATTAATCACTTCTTAATTACCCTTTTAAAATTAATTAATTAATTAATCCTTAATTATTTAATTAATTACTCCTTAATTATTAATTAGTAACCTTAATTATTAATTTATAAAACTTAATTACAATCTAATTAATTCTTAATTCTTAATTAATTAATCCTTAATTACCAATTAATTAATCTCTAATTACTTAATTTATTACAACCATAAATTAATTAAACATTCTTAATTACCTTACAAATAAATAAATTAAATAAAAATCATTTATCTTAATTACCTTCTTACTTAACATTTTACAGTCTTCCTTAATAACTTTGAAATCAAATTATTACTAACTTAAAAAGCTTTAATGTTAATTAAATTTAAACACTTATCTTAAATTAACTACTTAATTAAAGTATTAATTAAATTTAAAAGCATTCTTAAGTATTCACTTAATTAATTAAAACTTATAATAAATTCTCAACTTAAAATTCTCAAACATTAACTTCTTTATCAATACTTAAATTGTCTAAGATGAATTAACTTAACTTTATTAGGCTTAGCAGTTTGAAAACCAAACCCGAGAAATCACCAGGTTTACTCGAGTTAAAAATCAAGTTTCTTCACACTTCTCCCCGAGTCCTTCTTTCTTCCTCATATTTTTTTTAGTTTAAGTTTAAACTGCAATAACAGGAAAGCACGCTCACGCACTCAGGTTCCAACCCGAAGCAAACCCTTCATCTACTCGGGTAGCTACTCGAGTCGTTCACCACCCAAACTCCTGACACCATATCGAGGCCGTACACGTGCACATCGCCTCGTCGACGCTCCGGCGAACCTCGCTTCCCCTGGCGAGTCACGAACCATCACCACAATAGAAAGCAAAGATCGATTTGACGCCAACAAACCCACAGCGAAATCGAGCTTCCAGTTCGAAAACTTGAACTCCCATCCTCATCAAAACCACCTCGTCCAAGCAAATTCCGACCATCAAAAAAGCTTCGACTCCGGCCTCACCTCGTCGATCCCCTATACTACACTTCCCTTGAATTTCGAGCGGCTCGATCAACCAGAGGTGACGAAAACTCCTCGTCTCCGACCACATCCAAACTTAAGTGTTAAACCCTAAATTGGTCCATACTCGACACCACAACGAACTGGAACACTTACCACTATTTTTCCCAACTTCGCCATTAGCCATACTAGCTTCGTGCAAAATCTCAACACCCAGTATAACTCCGTTCGCCAGATATTGATCGAAACTCCTTTTTTGATCAACTTCAAACTGCTCTTAGTATACTCAACTAAAAATCACCATTTTCCTTTTGAAAATCCTATTTTCGAATGTTGATTCAAGTTATGTAATTGAATTAGCAATTTATAACACTCGAATTCAACATATAATTACATGTTTCTCTATAAAACAAGTTTTCCAGTTGTGATATTTCACCAACATGTTTAAAACAAATTTTTATATCTTGATTTATGTTTAAACAACTTGTTTTGTTTTAACTGTAAGCCTAACAATGGTTGGATGAAGATGTATTTAATTTTCTAGTTTATTTTCACTCTGTAACCAGAAACAGAGAAGAACATGCCATTCAAAACTACATAGTACAATCATACATACATATACAAAGCCACTTACTTACAAATATACATGCAAAGCACAATATTTTTCATGAATCAGATACACAGATTTAAGTTTTAAAATGATATGTTTACTCACTTAATTTGTTGAACAAAGAACCAATATCTGGATGCTGCTAACTGCCTCTGGTCTAGGTTTGTTTTGATCTTCTTACTTGCTTAGTTGAAATGTTATTTAATTTTGTAAAATTGTGATGCTTCCTTATTTATGGTTTGCTTATTTTTTTTTGTGAATGAACTGGAACTAGAAGGATGTACATATATAGAGATTACAGGGGTAGGTATTTGCTGGTACAGATTTTTTTTCTTGTGTTTGATCAGAGATTTTTTCTTTGACCAGGCAAGATTTTTTTTGAAACTGAAATGATTTATAAACATTTCGAAATGACCTTGTTTTGTGCTAGAATTGATAGCATTAAATGCAAGTGTCTCCTTCCATGTTTACATACTTATCCATACTTATGCATATCTAACTTCACAGGCAAACATACATTCCTTTGCCTGTTTTTGTTTTATACCCTATGTGCATAATATAAAGTCGTTATTGTTATAGTTTTAACTTATGTTGCAAACACACAATAACCACTTATATACCTTTGTTTCTATTCTTTTACACATGTATTTTGAGTTTAAGTTATGAATACTTAATCTGTATTCTTGTATATATATATTTATACTTATACTTAATATGAATAAGATAGATTTTATTTTAAATATTTTTGAGAGACTTTATTTTGAATTTTCAAATCATAGTTTCCTTCCAAAATATACATACATACATATATATATATATATACATAAATGGTAAATGTCCAAAAGTCTTATATATATTTTTCAAACGATAAGTTTGTATTTTAATTAATCAGATTAAACTAATATTACCAAAATCCCGAGTCATCACATAATCGACAAAGTAAACGCAAGCATTTCATACCACTTGTTTTGCTAAGTCGTTTAATTCAATTTCTCGAACAAATGAGCTAAAGGTTTGTATATACTAATAGATTGGAAAACGGTTCTATAAACGAGCTTTGTATTAAAATAAAGTTGAAATCATCTTTGTGAAAGAGTTTGAATATATACTACTAGTATAGAAACCTTTGTATTTTAAAATGACAAATCATAAAAATGATTGTAAAAACAATCAATCACCAAACATTTACATAGAAAGACGTGAATAAAATCCAAAGAAATCGATACCAAATCCATCAAAATGGATATTCCTAAAAATCCAAAGAAAGAAATCATCAAAGTCGATAATAAGTGATGACAACTAATTGGATTGACATAAATCGATTAAAATTGGAAAATTCAAACAAAAGGCTACATTGGCTGAGAGAAGCATATTCAGTCGACTGAACCAGGGTGGTCAGTCGACTGACACTATGCCTAAAAACTTTTAGTTTTCAGGTTCAATCGACTGGACCAGATTGGTAACTCGACTGATACTGGCTCAGGAAATTTTCTTGGATCTGGTTCAGTCGACTGACTTCCTGGTTCAGTTGACTGAACATGTATTTCCAGTATTCTCAGCCTACCCCAATGAAGGGTGAAAATCGTAACGGAGGCGATCGATCGAGCAACGACGACTAGGGATTTATACTACATAACAACCCAGCATTATAGGCTCTTCAGCACACTCCAAAAACATGTCCAAACATCCATAGAAGGATTTTCATAAATTGGACAACAAGAATCAAAAATTGAAAAATTCACCAAATCCATTCAAATCAAAAGCAAATGAACATGAATAGATGTTAGGAATTCATACCTAACAACAATGAAATCTATAGATGTAAGTTCAAAAACTCACCTTTTACTCAAAAACACAAGTGAGAAGCTATAAGGCAAGGCAAGAACAACCACTTTTCAATTTTAACCTAAGAAGCTTCAATCTAAGCTCATAAGAAAGACATTTTCTAAGTTAAGGTTTAGGAAATTTCTGAAATTGAAGAGGAATTGAGATGGAGAAGATGAAGAGAATGCTTACCTAAGCTTCTCCATGATTTCTAGCTTGAAGTTGATAATTCCTAAGAGAATTAAGGCTTAGGAATTCCTAATTTCTTTTCTCTTCCCTCATTTTTACTAAAGCTTGAGTGTTAGAAAATATTATGAAGGATTAAAGAGGAGTGGAGTGGAGTTGGGTTAATATGTTGGGTTAAAGGGCTGAAACTCAAGCCCAATGCCCTAAATGAAAACATCAAAATTTTAATCAACTCCATACATATCGATGTTTATACTAATAAAGGTCGCAAACACCATTTTGAACTCAATGGAAGTGATCTCGAGTCCTAATTCGACTGTTTGCAAAAAATAGCATTTCGGACTTAAATCCGACTAATGATGCTATATTTAAATAAAATATTTAAATACACAATCGTAAAATATGCGGGTTGTTACAATATCATAAATACATTTTATTTTCAAAAATAGAATAAATAATTTTATTTCATATTCATACTTATATAGAAAATTAAGTATATGTATCCAAACCCGTGCGCGATCATTTTGGCTTAAAAACAGTTCTATCGATAAAACAATTTTCCGTTAATTTATCGACATTATATATTTTGTAAACAATTAAATAATTACCATTGTTCAAAACCTTATAACTTGCGTTATAAATCCTTATATATCTTAAAAATAAATATAATATATCAAATTGATAAATTTACAGGTCGTTACAACTTGTGAGCCCTATGTTCTTTCACGGTATTGTTGCGATATTATTTTAACAAAACAATGTCGTGGGATTCGCAACATTTGAAACACCCCTAGCTCAGTTAGAAATTTGTGCATATATGTATACTACTTTTATTACAACGCTATTCAAGGCGATGCTTTTAGCTTTTTGGTTGAATCAGCCACCACCTCTCATTTGGAACATTTCTAACTTATGGCTCCTTAACTAAGGTTGAACATGAACTTAGGATTGATGTAACGCCCCACTCCGAGACCCACTCTAGTAAAGAGTATTACGGAGTAATACCGTCTACTAGAACGGAGAATAGAGTATAATGGAAGCGACCATATGTAATCAAGCTATAACTATCTACTGAATACGTCGAATAGGTGGTTTTCTTTTCTCAAGTGGTTCGACATATCCAATAAATATTTATAACGAAACTACAATGGCTAAGGAAATAGGTTCAGAACAAACATAATACTAAATGATAACATCATCATCACAGAACAGTCACATAACAGTCACAGAACATAGGTACAATATATCGTCAATACAGATCCAAGTATCAAAAGGTGGGTACAAAGCCACCGCTCACACATGTGAGTCAAAAATATGTACATAAGAGTCTGAAATAACAGAGTAGCTGAATAGTGGACAAATAAAAGAGCTATCTATCAGCATAGCAGATAATGTCCAAGCGGAAGCACAGAAAGCTAAGTCCAGAGACCTAACCTGAAACAACTCGGTCTGACCCGAGCGAAAACACTCGGGTCAGGCTAGCTAAACAATCAGTAATAACTGAGATATATATAATAATGCAGTACATAAATAAAACAGTACTTCTCCAAAGAGAAGAGTAATATGGACTACATGAATATAATGACGATCCCTAATCATCAATAAATAGTAAAAATCTCCAAAGAGAATACAAACACCAAAGTGTGGAATAAATAAAATTGCCTCATATCATCGGCGTAGCCAAAGCTAGATAAAGTTTCCCATAGGCACTTATCCCAAGAGTGACCAGAGTCAGTAATCAATGCCCAAGCAAAGATCGATGCTCCAAAAAGCAATAGGGATATACTGAAAAGTCAATGAAATCAAACACTGAAAAGCAGTGTCCAGAGACACTGTGAATCCACAAGTTAATCGCACTTACATCGTATGGTTCCATAGAACCAACACCGAATGGCAATACTCGAATGGATATAAAATCATCAGATAATACAAATATTGCACGTGCACCGACCAGAGTCGTTGTTGCCAAGCACTGTAGAGTAGTGATCGATCACTCGCACAGATGCGGAACGCGCGAAACGACGAGATCCTTCCCAGAAGGATAAAGGCCCAGAGGCGCACGCCGAAAAATAAACTGCTCCATAGAGTAGGTGTCCAGAGACGGTTGCCCAGAGGCGTGGTGACCCAGAGGTCCAGTACTGGCCGCCCAGAGGCTAATGTGCCACTAACTTCTCGGAGAGGAACCCGTAAAGTGTTAACAATGAGTCCCATACCCCACGTTCGCACTAAACGGTTTCCTAACCAATAGCAAGCTCACACTCCAAACAATAAAAAGTCCACCTCATATCATCGGTAGACTAGACCCAAAGGTCAAAACGATCAATCGAATAGGTCGGGGATTAAGTGGAAAGAAAATACACACGGTTTCCATAGGCCGGATATTTCCTAACCGTTTAAGCACCTTTCCACTTCGCTCGACGTGCTAAAAAGTGAGTGTGAGATTTTTATTATAGAAAATAATGGTGTAAAACAGATTTGTAATTGATTTCGAAATCACTTTTAAAACGGTCTTTTGAAAAGTCTCCTATTATGGAGTAATTAATTTAATAATTAAAAATAATATTATATAATAATTTTCAAAAGCCATTTTGGAGTGAAAAATGCTTTTAAATCCTTTTTATAAAGTCCGTGTACGAAATCCAGGGACAAATCTCAAAGAAATCGACGAAAACCAGAAAATCATAAAAAATATTCTAAGTGTTTGAAACCATTCAAAAAACTGCTGCGAACCCAAGTTCGGCAATTTATTTGGATAAGCAAACTGTGGCCAAATGGCATGAAAAATGGTAGGCATATAGTCCAACATCCCTACTTTAAGATGCAAAAAGAATTTCTGGATTCCGAGTTGAGACGAAATGGCAGCGACGTCTCAAAGTTGAACCAGAGAAAGATTCATAGTGTTTTCCAACAACGACCAGAGTCTAACTTTGGCACGAAAATCGAAGTACCAAACGAACTCCAATGTTGCCCAAATTTGCAGAGATGGAGATCGGAACTCCACCTTTCCAACGAGCCCAAAAACGTCGAAATCCGGCTTCCGATGCGAGCGTGGCGGCATCGTGAAGTGGAGATCAAAATCTGGAAACTGAGCTTTATTGTATTTTTTTTTTTGTACGCGGGCTCCTGCCCGCGTCAGCCTGCCCCAGCCCAGGCTGGCTGGGGAGGCAGTTCAGACCCCCCCAGCCTAGGTGGGCTGGGGAGCTGGTGCAGACCCCAGCCCACCTGGGCTGGGGCTGGGACGCGGGCTGCGGCCCGCATCCACTACTCCCCAGCCCAGGTGGGCTGGCGAGCTGGTGCAGACCCCAGCCCACCTGGGCTGGGGTGCAGACCCCCAGCCCTCCCCAGCCCAGGTGGGCTGGGGAGCTGGTGCAGACCCCAGCCCACCTGGGCTGGGGCTGGGACGCGGGCTGCGGCCCGCGTTCACTACTCCCCAGCCCAGGTGGGATGGGGAGCTGGTGCAGACCCCCAGCCCACCTGGGCTGGGGGGTATGAGGTGCGGCCAGCCCACCAAGGGCTGGCCTGCTTCTGGCTAGCCCCTCTGGGCTAGCCCACTGCACCTGGGCAGCAGCCTGGGTGCAGCCCAGGGCCCTGTTTCAAGCTGTTTTCAGCCTGAATCATTCCACCAAGCTGTTTTTTGTGTTTTTGATGGTTTAGGGGTGTTTTTTTCAATTTTTTTTGGCATCAAAAAATCACTAATAACAATCACTAATCACCATATAAAGATTATTACACTAAATTAAAGGAAACCAAGGCCAAATCTTAGCATTACAACTACCAATAATTACTAATGCATAGTAATTACCTCAATTAAGTAAAGGATCAAATGGTTTTAGTGCACAATATCAAGCAAGCCAAACTCCTCAACCCCAAAGCAAAGATCAAGAGGCTTCAAGGACCCAAAATCAACAAAGAAAACAAAATAATGATTACTACAAGATGATAGAGATAAATGGGGATTAAGAAGGAGGATTAGAGAATAGGAGAGATTGCATTACCTTTCTTCTTATCTTTTCTTTTTCTTTTAGGATTAAACTAATTTATGAAGAGAAGGAGATGGAGCTTCTAAATGGAGGCCATTAATTTTGTTTAGATCTAGGTTTTAGGAATTTATGAAGAGGAGGGTTAGGGTTTATGGGAGGGGTTTGAGATATTAAATAGGAGTGGGTTGGTTAATGGGTCATGGTAAGAGGTTTTAAAACCCATTAGGACTTAGTTTATTTTCCTAAGGTTATCATGTGAACAAAATTCTAAGAAGCATCCTAGTTTTAAATAAAACCATATAATTGCTCATTTGGCCCATTAACATATAATCACATAAAAAAAATTCCCTATTTCAACCCAAAAGTATTTTAATTTGCGAACCAATTGCAAATTTAAATTCCCAAAAATTTGTTTAGCTCCCTTTTTAACTTAAAATCATAATTTTAATTCATTATTCGGTAATTGCAATCTCAGGGTTGTTACAGACTCCCCCCTTAAGAAAATTGCGTCCCTGCAATTCCTTAATTATAGAAGTCGTCTATAACATCTAATCCACAAAAGGAATACAGAAGATAAAATATAGATGCTCACCCGTGCCGGAAGATGAAAGAAAACCAGGACAAGTACGCTCGATAAATTCTCTGGTCTCCCAAGTGCAGTCCTTAGGATTAGACGACCATTGAATCTTCACAAGCGGAAGCTCTTTGTTTCGAAGACGTCTGACCTCCGAATCAAGCACACGAAGAGGTTGCTGTTCTAGAGATAGATCGGGTGAGATCTCCAAATCAGGTACGATATGAGGCTCGATAATAGAATCAGGTTTGCGGACACACTTGCGAAGCTGGGAAACATGGAACACGTCGTGTATTCCAGAGAAGTGAGCAGGTAGAGCCACACGATAAGCAACGGGGCCGATGCGTTCCGTAATAGGAAATGGTCCAATATAGCGAGGAGCCAATTTCCCTATGGAGCTGAAACGCACAACCCCCTTCATGGGAGAAACCCGAATAAAGACAGAATCGCCAATGGAGAACTCAAGTGGCTTCCTACGGTTGTCCGCGTAGGATTTCTGGCGGTCCTGTGCCTCTTTCATTCTCTGACGGATAAGAACAATCTTTTCAGAAGATTCCCGAACTGAATCTGGACCAAGAATAAGCTTCTCGCCAGATTCTAACCAACAAGCAGGAGAGCGACATGGCCTTCCGTATAGAGCCTCGAAAGGTGCCATGCCAATACTAGACTGATAGCTGTTGTTGTAGGAGAACTCTACAAGCGGTAAGTGATCCTCCCAACTACCTCCGAAATCCAGAATACAACAGTGCAAAAGATCCTCCAAAACACGATTCACCCTCTCCGTCTGACCGTCGGTCTGAGGATGATAAGCAGTCGAGAGATTCAGCTTTGTGCCCAAAACTGACTGTAGGCACTTCCAGAAGTGACTAGTAAAGATAGTGTCTCGATCACAGACGATAGAGCTAGGAATGCCATGAAGTCGAACAACTTCCTTCACGTATAGCTTGGCAAGCTGAGGAGCAGTCCGAGTGGACCTAATCGGAATGAAATGAGCCGATTTGGTCAAGCAATCAACAATAACCCAGATAGAAGTATGGCCTGACCTCGATCGAGGCAGACCGTCAATAAAATCCATGGATATCTGATCCCATTTCCATAATGGAATCTCTAGCGGCTGAAGAAGACCAGATGGACGCTGATGCTCGGCTTTGATCTGTTGACAAGTCATGCAACGGCTTACATAACTTGCAACATCTCTCTTCAAACCCTCCCAATAATATAGCCGGCACATATCGGCATACATCTTACTCGAACCGGGATGAATAGTGTACTTAGAGTGATGACACTCGTCTAGAATGTCACGCCTAAGTGATAAATCAGATGGTACAACAATACGGTTCTTCCTACGAAGACACCGATGATAATCAAGAGAACAATCCAGCAATGTCTCATCACTGGATCCCGACTCGAGAAGGTGAATAAGATGCAATAAGTCTGGATTCTGCCGCTGAGCATGGGCAATGCGATCCAATAAGACAGGACGAGCTTCCAAGCTGAATAATAAGACCGGAGAATCAGAAGGTGGAGCTCGATCTCTAATATCACATAAAGATAGAGTCTCAAGAACATCCCACTCGGCAATCATCATAGAAACTACCGTCGAGTGCTTGCGACTGAGCGCATCTGCAACACGATTACCCTTGCCAGGGGTATACTGAATATCTAAATCATATGAGGCGAGAAACTCAAGCCATCACTGCTGCCTCATATTGAGATCCCTCTGACTGAATAGATACTTAAGCGACTTATGATCGGTGTAAAGAGTGAAGCGTTCGCCTAATAGAAAGTGACGCCACGTCTTCAAGGCAAAGACGATAGCTGCTAACTCAAGATCATGAGTAGGATAGAGAACCTCATTCGGACGCAGTTGCCTGGAAGCATAAGCAACTACCCGATTCTTCTGCATAAGCACAGCACCGAGCCCGCTACCACAAGCATCAGTGTAAACAACCAGATCCTGGTTACTCTCAGGAACCACAAGAATAGGAGCATGAGTGAGAAGTTCATTCAGTCAATGAAAGGAAGCTTCACACTTATCAGACCAAATAAAGCGAACACCCTTACGAGTCAGCGTCGTAAGGGGAAGTGCAACTCGAGAGAAATCCTTGACAAACCGACGGTAATAACCCGCCAGACCAAGGAAGCTGCGAATATCATGAACGTTCTCGGGCTGCTTCCAATTCTGAATAGCTTCGATCTTGGCAGGATCGACAGAAACACCCTCAGATGATACAATATGGCCCAAGAACTTGACCTTGATCTCCCAAAAATGGCACTTGGAGAGCTTGACCTTAAGCTGATGCTGACGAAGAGTATCCAATACGATCCGCAAATGATGAGTATGCTCTGCCTCGGATCTAGAGTAAATAAGAATATCATCGATGAAAACCAGAACGAATCTATTGATGTATTCCTGGAATACTCGATTCATAAGATCGACGAAGAAAGCCGGTGCGTTCGTCAAGCCGAATGGCATGACCAACCACTCAAAAGAACCATAGCGAGTGCGGAAAGCGGTAAGAGGAATGCTCTCTTCCGCAACTCGGAGCTGATGAAATCCGGTGGCAAGGTCGAGCTGTGAGAAGACCTTCGCACCGCTTAACTGATCAAACATATCGTCTATCCGTGGCAATGGATAACGATTTCTGATGGTCAACTCATTAAGCTTGCGATAGTCAACGCAAAGCCTAAGAGAGCCATCGGGCTTTTTAACGAAGACCACAGCAGCACCCCATGGCGAAGAACTGGACCGAATTAACTGCTTCGCCTCAAGCTCCACTAACTGCTTCCTGAGTTCCTCATTCTCTTTAGTAGACATCCTCGTGGGAGGACGCCTAACTGGGTGGGAGCCTGGAATGAGATCGATGCGGAACTCAATGGCCCGCTTTGGCGGCAGGCCAGATACTGGCTCGAATACGTCGGGGAAATCCCGAACAACAGGAATACGAGATAAGTCCAAATCTTCATCTCGTGAATCAAGAGAAAATAGAGTAACATCAGAAAGCCCAACATCTTGAAGAACAATAGCTAACGGAGAGGACGAGTCAGGGTGATGAATGAATAATATCCGCTCCGAACAAATAATTTTGGCATCGTGCTGGGCGAGCCAATCCATGCCAAGAATCATATCAAAACCAAAATACTCCATAACGTGCAGATTCGCACGGAAAGAAAATCCACAAAGATCGATATCTATATTCTCACAAAGCAAGCTAAGGGTTGTGGATCCGCCGATGGGATTCACAATCCTTAGTGAAGAAACCAGACAAGTAACATCCAAGGATAAAGCATCTACTAGCTCCTCTGATACGAATGAGTGAGAGACACCCGTATCAAAGAGAACTCTACAAGATCTACCATGAAATAAAATAGAACCTTCGAGAACGGAAGGATGCGTACCTCAAGGCTGAGCTGAAGATGCAGGAGCCTTGGCAGCATTAAGCTTGCCAGGCTTGGCACTAGCTGGAGCAATAGGACAAGTGGAGATCCTGTGTCCCTCCTTCTTGCAGAAGGTGCAATAGAGAGGTTTGGGGCACTCTCGAATAAAGTGATCTGGAGAACCACAGTTGAAGCATTTCTTCGGAGGACGGGTTCCACTAGGCTGTGACTGAATCTGAGGCTGAGTCTGAGGCTGAGCCTGGACAGCAGAACTGTCAGTCTTCTTCTTCTTGTTCCAAGGCTTGTTCTTCTGAAATGGACCCCGCTTCTGGTTGGGGTTTTTGGAACCCCCACCATCATCATCACTATGCTCCATCTCGACTGACTCAAGATGTAGGGCTGCATCGACTAGCTTCTCGAATGAGAGCTCAAGCTGTAGCATAAGATGCCTCTTCAGATATTTCTTCAAGCCCTCAACAAATTTGAGATTCCTCTTATAAGGAGTAGCAATAAACTCAAGGCCGTACTTGGACAGGGCCTCGAAGGAAGAGACATAGTCGGATACGGAGGACTTCCCCTGCTTGAGATCAAGAAAGCGACGAGCAAGGGAGTTCTTCTCTGACTCTGGGATGAATTTGAGCTCAAATCTCTGACGAAACTGAGCCCAAGTAAGTGTGGTCTCATCGACCTCGGCAATAAGGAGTTCGTACCAATCCAGGGCACGACTCCGAAGCTGACTAGAAGCAATAAGAACACGATCATGATCCGAGATATCCATACGAGTAAAAATGCGCTCGCATATCCGAATCCAAGCCTGGACCTCTAAGACATTCTCGGAGCCACTGAACGGCTTCCCTCCGAGATGGGTAAAATCACTGCAGAGACGCGCAAAAACAGACCTGCGCGGAGCATCGGCAACTGGGGCTGGAGACTGAGAATGAGACTGAGAATTCCGAACCAGCTCCATGATCTGGTCGGTAGTCATGAACACGCCCTCTGGATGAGTGTTGCTGGACTTCCCAGCAGCACTAGTCTGACGTGTGGTTCTCCCTCTTCCCCTTCCAGACATGCTGAAAGTCAAACGGGAATTAGAGTTAGACAAGATTCAATAATAGATACTTAAGTAAGGAATACTACGGAATATAATAAATTCCTACACATATTCCTAACTTATCTATCAATAAGCATAAGGAAGGGATTTGATTTAATTCGAATCCAATTAAAATGTATTGTACTAAGTGTAACCGTTCTGTGTTTGTTATGCTTAATTCTGAACCTTAGCTCTGATACCAAGATGTAACGCCCCACTCCGAGACCCACTCTAGTAAAGAGTATTACGGAGTAATACCGTCTACTAGAACGGAGAATAGAGTATAATGGAAGCGACCATATGTAATCAAGCTATAACTATCTACTGAATACGTCGAATAGGTGGTTTTCTTTTCTCAAGTGGTTCGACATATCCAATAAATATTTATAACGAAACTACAATGGCTAAGGAAATAGGTTCAGAACAAACATAATACTAAATGATAACATCATCATCACAGAACAGTCACATAACAGTCACAGAACATAGGTACAATATATCGTCAATACAGATCCAAGTATCAAAAGGTGGGTACAAAGCCACCGCTCACACATGTGAGTCAAAAATATGTACATAAGAGTCTAAAATAACAGAGTAGCTGAATAGTGGACAAATAAAAGAGCTATCTATCAGCATAGCAGATAATGTCCAAGCGGAAGCACAGAAAGCTAAGTCCAGAGACCTAACCTGAAACAACTCGGTCTGACCCGAGCGAAAACACTCGGGTCAGGCTAGCTAAACAATCAGTAATAACTGAGATATATATAATAATGCAGTACATAAATAAAACAGTACTTCTCCAAAGAGAAGAGTAATATGGACTACATGAATATAATGACGATCCCTAATCATCAATAAACAGTAAAAATCTCCAAAGAGAATACAAACACCAAAGTGTGGAATAAATAAAATCGCCACATATCATCGGCGTAGCCAAAGCTAGATAAAGTTGCCCATAGGCAATTATCCCAAGAGTGACCAGAGTCAGTAATCAATGCCCAAGCAAAGATCGATGCTCCAAAGAGCAATAGGGATATACTGAAAAGTCAATGAAATCAAACACTGAAAAGCAGTGTCCAGAGACACTGTGAATCCACAAGGTAATCGCACTTACATCGTATGGTTCCATAGAACCAACACCGAATGGCAATACTCGAATGGATATAAAATCATCAGATAATACAAATATTGCACGTGCACCGACCAGAGTCGTTTTTGCCAAGTACTGTAGAGTTGTGATCGATCACTCGCACAGATGCGGAACGCGCGAAACGGCGAGATCCTTCCCAGAAGGACAAAGGCCCAGAGGCGCATGTCGAAAAATAAACTGCTCCATAGAGTAGGTGTCCAGAGACGGTTGCCCAGAGGCATGGTGACCCAGAGGTCCAGTACTGGCCGCCCAGAGGCTAATGTGCCACTAACTTCTCGGAGAGGAACCCGTAAAGTGTTAACAATGAGTCCCATACCCCACGTTCGCACTAAACGGTTTCCTAACCAATAGCAAGCTCACACTCCAAACAATAAAAAGTCCACCTCATATCACCGGTAGACTAGACCCAAAGGTCAAAACGATCAATCGAATAGGTCGGGGATTAACCGGAAAGAAAATACACACGGTTTCCATAGGCCGGATATTTCCTAACCGTTTAAGCACCTTTCCACTTCGCTCGACGTGCTAAAAAGTGAGTGTGAGATTTTTGTTATAGAAAATAATGGTGTAAAACGGATTTGTAATTGATTTCGAAATCACTTTTAAAACGGTCTTTTGAAAAGTCTCCTATTATGGAGTAATTAATTTAATAATTAAAAATAATATTATATAATAATTTTCAAAAGCCATTTTGGAGTGAAAAATGCTTTTAAATCCTTTTTATAAAGTCCGTGTACGAAATCCATGGACAAATCTCAAAGAAATCGACGAAAACCAAAAAATCATTAAAAATATTCTTAGTGTTTGAAACCATTCAAAAAACTGCTGCGAACCCAAGTTCGGCAATTTATTTGGACCAGCAAACTGTCCAAATGGCATGAAAAATGGTAGGCATATAGTCCAACATCCCTACTTTAAGATGCAAAAAGAATTTCTGGATTCTGAGTTGAGACGAAGTAGCAGCGACGTCTCAAAGTTGAACCCAGAGAAAGATTCATACTGTTTTCCAACAGCGACCAGAGTCTAACTTTGGCACGAAAATCGAAGTATCAAACGAACTCCAATGTTGGCCAAATTTGCAGAGATGTAGTTCGGAACTCCACCTTTCCAACGAGCCCAAAAACGTCGAAATCCGGCTTCGGATGCGAGCGTGGCGGCATCGCGAAGTGGAGATCAAAATCTGAAAACTGAGCTTTATTGTATTTTTTTTTTTGGACGCGGGCTCCGGCCCGCGTCAGCCTGCCCCAGCCCAGGCTGGCTGGGGAGGCAGTTCAGACCCCCCCAGCGCAGGTGGGCTGGGGAGCTGGTGCAGACCCCAGCCCACCTGGGCTGGGGTGCAAACCCCCAGCCCTCCCCAGCCCACCTGGGCTGGGGAGCTGGTGCAGACCCCAGCCCACCTGGGCTGGGGCTGGGACACGGGCTGCGGCCCGCGTTCACTACTCCCAAGCCCAGGTGGGCTGGGGAGCTGGTGCAGACCCCCAGCCCACCTGGGCTGGGGGGTATGAGGTGCGGCCAGCCCACCAAGGGCTGGCCTGCTTCTGGCTAGCCCCTCTGGGCTAGCCCATTGCACCTGGGCAGCAGCCTGGGTGCAGCCCAGGGCCCTGTTTCAAGCTGTTTTCAGCCTGAATCATTCCAGCAAGCTGTTTTTTGTGTTTTTGATGGTTTAGGGGTGTTTTTTTCAATATTTTTTGGCATCAAAAAATCACTAATAACAATCACTAATCACCATATAAAGATTATTACACTAAATTAAAGGAAACCAAGGCCAAATCTTAGCATTACAACTACCAATAATTACTAATGCATAGTAATTACCTCAATTAAGCAAAGGATCAAATGGTTTTAGTGCACAATATCAAGCAAGCCAAACTCCTCAACCCCAAAGCAAAGATCAAGAGGCTTCAAGGACCCAAAATCAACAAAGAAAACAAAATAATGATTACTACAAGATGATAGAGATAAATGAGGATTAAGAAGGAGGATTAGAGAATATGAGAGATTGCATTACCTTTCTTCTTCTCTTTTCCTTTTCTTTTAGGATTAAACTAATTTATGAAGAGAAGGAGATGGAGCTTCTAAATGGAGGCCATTAATTTTGTTTAGATCTAGGTTTTAGGAATTTATGAAGAGGAGGAGGGTTAGGGTTTATGGGAGGGGTTTGAGATATTAAATAGGAGTGGGTTGGTTAATGGGTCATGGTAAGAGGTTTTAAAACCCATTAGGACTTAGTTTATTTTCCTAAGGTTATCATGTGAACAAAATTCTAAGAAGCATCCTAGTTTTAAATAAAACCATATAATTGCTCATTTGGCCCATTAACCTATAATCACGTAAAAAAAATTCCCCATTTCAACCCAAAAATATTTTAATTTGCGAACCAATTGCAAATTTAAATTCCCAACAATTTGTTTAGCTCCCTTTTTAACTTAAAATCATAATTTTAATTCATTATTCGGTAATTGCAATCTCAGGGTTGTTACAATTGACATACTGCTTTTGATATCACATGAAGTTCGAGCTCGAGCACTCCTTTACAAGAAGTCACTGTTTCATAAACAATTCTTTAATATTTTATATATACTCAAGAATACTCTTAACTACCATTTGGTGATCTTAATTCAAATATGATATTCACTCAATGTAGTAAATAGTCAAATTTCATATAGTAGACTACATAGTATATATGATAATTTATATTGCCAATGCACAAGGAATCCATCTCATAAGCTTTGAATTAAACATTTTAGTATGGAGTTTGTGTGTAATGACCCGCTAATCCACACTACTCAAGTTGACAATAGACCACACATGTCTAACCCAAATTAAACGGAAATACGGATAATTATAGGAAAGAAAGAAGAAGAGATGAGAAGAAAAGAAGAAAGAAACTAAAAACAACATAAAATCTCACTATCGCAGCGGAATGATATAATATAATATCAATGATATTTACAAAAGAGAAACTATTATATATATACATCCATCAGAGTATAACAACAATCCACTACCATTAGCCTAGATAGTTATAATAGAATGTCCTTGCAATTGCTAATGATTTCAACAACAAAGCAGCGGAAAATAACATATATGTGAATACAACTTGAAGACCTCCAACTCGTCTACTGAGCTCCAATGCATCCAAAGCAATTTGTAAATATGCTCGTTCTGACCCGAGCATTATAATAAAATAACACCCGAGTCAGTCTGGAAAACTCGAGTGATAACACACACCCAACTAAATTTTTATGTTATAAAAATATTTGGAAATCAAAAGTATATCATGAGACCATGCCACACATAAACATGGATGGGTTTTTACCTTACGATAACCAAAACATTTTTATAGAAAATCTTCTGATATTATAATAATGTCTAATATACAAATACTTATAAATCTTAGCCGAAATTATTACATTATCAAGTTCCAGCATACTGAGTTCTACAATCATAACCATAAAGGCACATTTGGAGATTGGATTCCATGCTATAACAAGGTAAGGAACTACCTTCCGTAGATACATCTCTCGACAAATGCATCGAGGTTTGACAAGAACATCTTATATCCCTGCTACATAGGACTGTCCTATTGTTTATTTTTTTCTTTATGGTTTATTTTTTGCATTCACTTTCCGAAAACAATTCAAAACAAAATTATCATTTTAGCAATACTTATTTTTGAAGGAACACGATATGATAAGTATACGTTTTTGGTTATTAGATTGAAATTTTTGAAAAATTACACGTCTCAACAAAAATAGAAATAAAAGTTTGATTATAAGTAACTATGAATTAACTAGTACATAGAAAGGTTCATAAGTGATAACTATGAAGTATGTCCTAATTGTAATCTTTGTTTGAAAGAGTTGTCGATGACAAAGGCAAGTTTGCCGGAGAGTTGATAGCAGAAGTGTATGAGTTGTATGAGTTCAGAATGTAAATAGTTAATGCAAAATTAAATTGCAATAAAGAAAATGAGAATGTAAATTGGTATGTCAATGAAATAAAATGTTTTTGTTTTGTTTTGAAATGCAATTGTTTATTTATTTTTTTCTTTTTTTTTAAATTGCAAATGCAAATAGAAATAGAAAGAGCACACAATTCAAATGAAAACAAAAATCACACAACAAACATGCAACACAAAATAATAATAACTTTTTTAAATGAAAATCAAATAAAAATAATTCGAAGAGTAGAATCAAAATCAAAGTACTATCCCGGCAATGGCGTCAAACACTTGTTGAAACGACGGAAATTTCTATCAGTTAGAAAACTGTCTTTGAAATATCATTGTTATAAACCGCAAGCGCACGACATAAAATCATAGTACATATGAGAGTACCGGTCGATCCGTAGGGAAAGAATTAAATTTTAGTATTACTCAATCAAATAAACCCAAAGTTTTGAAGTGGTTTTAAACTAAGGTTTTTTTTATAATATAAGCTATAAGAAAAGTGATTAAAACTATGATATTAAGGAGTAGTTTGGAGGCAAATCTACTTCCAATCATTCATAAAATTAACAAAAAATCCATTTATAATATCTCTTTAAAATATTAAGTAGAAATGACTGATGTGTTTATCATAAATATGGTTTATTTTTGCTATTAATAAGCACACCATTCAAATTCACTTATCAACTTTCATGAACATGACATGAAATTAAAAACAGCTATTTTAAGTATGATCTATTTACTATTAATTGGTAACATAGACCATCAAATTTTGATTCTAGCTTAACTTTCACATCAAAATCACTTAGGCAAATGACCAAATAGTTTATGCTTATAATAGAATAAGCATAGCCTATTTGAGATGTCAATATAGACTATCAAAATACACTAAAAAGAGATATAAACCATCATCATTCAAAGTTTCCATTAAGCACGGATAGAGATCACGAATGAAATCATTATGTTAATTTAATATGTTTCATGAGAACTTCAGTACTCTTGAACTGAAAGGGTTTAGCTACTCATATTTGAAAACATGTTAATATAAAATGATTTCAACATAAAAAGAGAAGAAAAATGAGAGCTAATTACAAGAAAAGAGAACTAACTACTTGCATGAAATAAAACTAAACTAATTACAATAATAAAATCTATGCTACTAACATTAAATAAAAGGAGCACAAAGTAATTAAGAGAACATAGAATAAAAGAGAAATAAAAGTAAGCATGAAATAAAGATGCAAAAAGGTAAAGAGCAAGGCTAAGAAGCCATTAAAGAAACATTTTATTTATCATTGAATTGTGGCTACAATATTTCATAAAAAGAAGAAGATGATTACATGAAACATAAGAGGTATTCATACATGCATAAAACCCTAATTCACATTTTAGGGGACTACCTAAAATGCCCTTGGGAAAGTGTAATCTCTAAATAATCATTAGGGAAGTAATTGATCCCTACTAGCATGCCTTTAAGCCTGCATTAGCATATGCATATGCTTTTAGTTATGGACCATATGTTAGTGGGTATATATGTGGGCTCCTCCATATTGCATGAATTCTTTTATGTTCCTTTCTTCATTAGCCTTCGACATATGTGCATACATTTTGCAACGACCCGTATTTTTGATAATTAAAACTATTCAATTAAATAAGATTTTGAAATTTAATATTGTGATAAATTAAAATTTATGATTTATTAATGAGAAAATAATTAGAATATGTTGTAACAATGTTGTTGAATGTTATTGACAACTATTTTAATGTAATTTCAACCAATTGAAATAATTGTAAAGGTAATTTGTTTATAATTATAAATAAGGAATAAATTGAATATTGGATTTAATGTTGAAATTATATGTTATAAATTGGAATAGGTTTATTATGGAATATGAAACCAATTGAATTAGTACATAGATCTATTAGCTTTTGTTTATAAACAATAAACTTAGAAATGTGTTTGAACTACTAATGTATAACAATTGTTTTACTCCCACCTTATTATTTATTCCATTGAAATTAAATTGGTAATTAATGGAATTGATGCAATTGAAATATTAAATAATATGGTAAAAGATGATAACTGTAAAATATGAATGTAATAAAATGTAAACTAATGTTTATTATATTCATAAGGTAATAATTGATTCAATAATAAGAATGTAAATCGAAATAAAAGAATTTGATTGAAATAAAAATATAATTAACTGGGGTTTATTACAGTTGTAATTGAATGCTGAAATTAGGGCAATATTTAAATCTTGAATTTTAAGTAGAAAATTTTATTTGTAAAAGATTATCAATTCTGTGTAATCAAGAATGATGGAAATTGTTAACTTTTAATCTAGAATTTAAGGGCGATTAAATTGATTTTAAAATAATAATTTATTTAATTAACATGAAAATTAGCCTTTTGGCCACTGTCTTGGATTTTGATGAAACTAGTTTCATCAGATCTGTAACAGTGAATTATTATAGGATTTCAAGTTTCGTGGCGATCAGACTTATCGTTTGATCGTGCGAGCTCGAAAAGCGTAGAAATCAATTAAAAGAATTTAAATAATATAATCTGATTTTGAAAGCTAACTTTTTTGTACAATGAAATTAGGATTTAAAACTAGTTCCACTGAGTTTAAAAATATTAAAACCTATATTTTGATATATGGGACGACCTACTTTCGTTCTGGGAACAAAACGGCCTTTTTAGGTCCTTGTTATCATTTCGACCCAATTCGATATATTCATTCGTTCTTATCCATCTTTGTCTATATAAATGAATATTTCTTGAAACCCTAGCCGTCCATTCCTAATTTTTGTATGTACTTGTCATTTGTTCTTTCCTCCTTCCCGATGGCTGACAACCCAAACCCTAAATTCCCAATTTAAAAATCAAATCGAAAATTTAAACTCCTCAAAACCCATCGAATTATATATCGTTGGAAAGCTCTCGATGTGCATAATCTAGATCTATAGTTCGTTTTTTCAGTATAGTTTCGGTTTGGCCAAAAATCAGTGAAGAACTCTCAGCTGTCCATTTTAGCTTTTCGATTTCAATGGTGGATCTTCATCGATATGATGATCAGAGGCCACTGGTTGATAGGAAGCAAGGCGAGTGCATCGACATTGATGGTTCGTTTCTAAAGTGCACATAATCGGTGGAATTGGCGATCTAATCAATGGCCGCGGCGGCGCCCTAGGAGTGGCCGGAGGAGGTGGCGTTTGGCGAGGTGGGGCGGCAGGCGGAGGGGGTTGCAGCGGCAGTCTCATGTCGGAGCAGCGATGGCCGACGGCGCGTGCGGGAGCATAGTTTAGTGGCGGCTGAGATACGATGGGGTTCGGGTGCTGTAGGTTAGCGTTAGGTTGAGGTAAATTTTAAATTGAAAAATTGCCCTACATGATATTTTATTTAAATTTAAAATTTAAAATTTAAATGTTCTAACTATCGTAACTATTACATATGACTATGATTTGGACGCTGTTACTTCCATTGGGATTGTATCGAAATTTCAGACGATAAAGGATTAATTTGGTTAGATTTAAAATTGTTTAAATTTTGGGCTTTGTTTGGATTTTAAATTGAATTGAAATCAAAAGTGAGTGATTTAACCCACTCACAAGTACTAAACCTTCTTGTGTTAGTTTAATAAATTTATGATGTGATAAGAATATTATTGGTTGCTGTTTGGTAGTTCAATTTGACATTTTAATTGAAATTGATTTTTTTGGAGTTAAATCGCTATTTGAATTAATATTGAATTTAATTTTTTTGTTAAATACCTGATAATGATAACCAGTTAATTGTTGTGATTTATTGGCTGATCTGGATGTTGATTGTGATGGATGTTTGTTTGTTAACATTTTGGAGGATTGGATGTTTATATCCCTGTTATCACTATGAGTTGAAATGATACATACCCGAATGATCTTATAGATTATGGAAAATCGTTATGCGTTGAAATGATAACCCGGGCGATTTTATTGATTTGAATTCGAGATACGGGTTGAAATGATATATACCCAGGAAATTTAATTATTTGGGTTAAAATGATACATACCCAACCACACGACCATCGGGTAGAAAATTATACACGGACACCATTAGTCGGTTTTAAATTATTTTCAAAATGGTAAAGTATGTTTGATTTATAAATTTGATTTTTTAATTTAATTTAACGATTTTATTTTAAGAAAATTTATATTCGGAAAATAATTTATTATATATATTTTAAAGCTCAAATTATAAGTTAATATATGGTTTTAAATGTAATTTTAAAAATTTTAACTTATAATTTTATTTAGTCTTAAATATATATTTTTAAATAGTTTAAAAAAATTAATTTAATAAAATATTTAATATAGTTTTAATATATATTTTTTAAATTTAATTTAATATAATAAATATAGTTTTTATTTAAGATAATAAATATATACTTTTATAATAACTTTAATAGATAAAAGATTTTTGTAGAAGATTTTAGAATTTTTTAAAAGGTTATGTAAGGAATTTATAAAAGTTTTGCAATAGATTTTATAATGGATTTTTGTAAAAGATTTTTATAAAGGATTATTATAAAAGATTTTTATTTATAAAGGAGTTATAAAAGTTTTAAAGGAATTTATAAATGGTTTTATAAAAGAACTTGTATACAGGGATTTGGAAGTGTTTAAAGGAATTTGTGTAGAAGTTGATAAAAAGGGGAAGAGTTGTAAACTGTTCTGGAATTCATAAATAGCTTTATAAATGGTTTTAAAGTATATAAATAGTTTATAAATGATTTAAAAGAGATTTATAAATTATTTTCAAAATTGATTGAAAAGAAATCTTCCTCGGTATTTATGAATATATTTATACTTATATGGATATCTTGATTGAAGGTATAAACTATTTTCTAGAATTATTATTAAAAATGTTTTATAAAATGACGACGATGTGAAAATATAACGATTGGTTGTTAAAGAGACCGGGTCGGAAATTGTCATACTCTCTGCCAATTTCGAAACAACTTTAACAACTGTGCACATGGTGGAGAATCCAGAACAAAGTAGGATGGTTTGGAAAACGCTACTGTTATGAGGTAAGAACGTAGCCATGACCATCGGGTCAGCTTGATATGACTAAATCAGGAGCTATACCAAGCCAAGTGAGGTTGCTCCTCCGATCGGATACGCTTCTTCGATACAATATCTATTACTTTATGATTGATTGTGGCCATCCTCGATTTAATTATGGGAGTGTGTTCCAAGGTGGACGGTAGTAGCTACTATGCATTACCATCAGTCCGGACGTGGAAAACAGTAGAATCCTACCCTGGACATTGCCTTGTGTGCCTTGTCATATGCCTTATCGAGCCCGTTACGATTCTGGTTTGTGTCGTACCTATGGAGTGCTCCCTGATAGCCCACTGGTTTAGTGGAGTCTACAGCATTGTATAGACTATGGCATTTATAAAAATGTGTTAAGGCGGATATGGGCAACGCCTTGACACTATTTTAATACTTTACTGATAGACATTATATATATATATATATATATATATATATATGTATATATATCGTATATTACTACATATAAATAGTTTAACGGATCCTTAGGAGATGGAAATCCTGAAACCTCCCTCAAGTTGTTGCATGCATGTTATACACTGGATAGGAGGTGTAAAATCCCATAAACACCTCTGAAGCCGTTACACTCATATTTATTTACTGCTGACTTACTTGCATAAAGACTTTTAGTTCTGACTCGATTGTTTTGTCTTTTCATTACGCTTGGGTCAGCTTGAGCATTTCAGCATTGAAGACTATTTCTGGAGGACGAACACGGAGTTTGGTATGTTATATTATTAGTATCATTACACTGCATCATGTTGTTCCCCTGCATTATCCTATTATACCTGCTTTATGTATAACTCCGATTATATTGTAAAGTGTAATCCAACGTTATTTGTAAAACAGCTTCATGTACTTTTTATTTGATTATTATATTTTGTCATTCCGCTGTGAGATTCTGTGTTTTATTTTTCCTTCTTTTCTCTTATTTTCTTATTTACCCCATTAACAATCCACTCTTTTGAATGGTTTAAGTTGACATTTGTGGTTTATTGTCGATTTAAACGGTCCAAAAAGGTGGGTCGTTACACATTCGTTCATGAAATCTCTTCATATTTTCACTACATTTTCTAGAAATAAAAGTGTAATGCGCAAATGAATTATCTCAAGTTAAATCATACACAAAATTAATATTTTTCCCCCAAATGAAGATGAATAAATGATGAATTTAAATTTTGGTTTAAACTTGTAAAACACCATAATATGCTCATTTATTTGAATAAAATTAGATTAAATATGGAAGTAAAAATATGCACTTTTATGTGCACGTCACCTACCACTTGACTAGTAGTACAGAATATGATCACCCCACTAGGGCCCGAAGAAAAAAGAACAGATAGTAACCGATCTAGATTTGGAATGACCATATCCTACTGGGAAGCGACCCACTTGGCCCTGCTGCATGCCCGGTTTACGTCATTCCCAGTTGATGAGGTTCGAGGCTATGTTTTACCTTTTTATAGCACTTTCCACTTTGAATGCTAACACTGCTCTCCAAGTAACAATGCAATATCAACATTCATCCATACAAGTTCGTTTTGGACTGAACGAAACATTTAAGAGCTCCATCTTCAATTGCATCATCTTCAAGAATTCTTCACTTCGAAATGCATTCGTTCGATCGAAATGGTTTTCAGATAACATACCTGATCCCGGTCTCTACGAAACAACATTCGATAATTCCCGATAAACTCAACCCCTATTCTTTAGAAAAAATAGTCAAAGATAAGAGTGGAGACCACCTCCTACCCATTAGTGGATGGATTTCCTTATCATTGTCCTAGGAGAACGAAGTGAGATATATATGCATAGTACAACATCATCGGAGATGACTGTGCCATATAACTCATGTATTTCTCCTAGATATTTCCAAAGTTACGTTTTGGGTCTATCTCGATAGTCGGTTATTTAACTATCGAACAACAACCATTCAATCAGGAATTTAATTCTATGGAAAAAACCATACTTGGAGAAAAAAATACCCATATACTTATCTCAATGATATAAGTCTATTCACCAACTTTGGGGAAGATTTTCTTTTTATTCAATTCTAAAATCATTTATGAACCTCCGTTATGCATCCATAAATTCCTTTTATAAATCCATAAATCCATTTCTAAAAATCCTTTATAAATATTTAAAACCGTTTATAAAACGCTTTTATCCTTTTTAAGCAATCTTTCTTTACATTTTCCAAAATATGTTATAAGATTTCTCCTATAAAAGCCCTATCTTAGACTCCATTTACAAATCTCAGAAACGATTATAAATAAATTCTAATCATTTACCTTTGGACACTACTATATATTAATAACATTATAAATAGATAAATACTAAATGTAAAACATCTTGAAACAATAATCAATAATTTTCAAAACATTCTTAAATAAACAGTAATGATTTATCTTCAACATTAATAATAATAATAATTAATTTCCAAAACTTTACTGATAAATAATTTAAAACTAATTTCAACCCATAAATAATAAAATTTTCAAATTTTATAAATTGATAAACCCATTTAAAACAATATTAATAACTTTTAAAACACAATTATATTTCCTTGATAAAAATACATACTTAACTTTCCACATAATAATTTCCATATTTTATAAACAAGATTCATAAATCTCTATCTATTTTATACAACTTCCTTTTATATTTATAGTGCTTTATTTATAACTCTATCCCTTTATAAATCTTGTTTATTTAAAAAAAATCCTAGTCAAAAAAATAATTTCAACTCATTTGAAAGGTTGCTTTCATTTTCATGGATTCCTTTTATAAGTTCATTTATATTTATAAAATCATTCAACATCTTCCAATTTACCATTACCTTCAATTCCTAAAACAGAATCAACTATTTTCAAAAAACATTCCATGTCCAATAATAAATCCATCCCTTGATTTATTTTTCCCAATATATCCCGTGATAATAGTTCCTTTTATTTACAAACACCGTTTATAAACCCATACTTTTACTAACAAAAATACGATTTTGCAAATCTCCGCTTCTTTTGTAAAATCACTTTTATAACCTATCACATTTATAAATTCCATTTTAATATATGTGCCTATATAAATATATATTTCTTTATATAAAATGGTTAATAAATATTTATAACAAAATATTTCTATTTTCATTTAAAAACCGTATCCCTTTATTATAAAAGACCGACTTATTTTCCAAGATTTTAAAAACCTTTATTCACAGATCAAAATCTCTATTTAAAATATTTTTTTAAATTATTAAATTATAATATCCAAAATCATACCTTTGATTTTGGAACAAATTAATTCTTCAAATAATTCAAGAATAATTATTTAAAACACATATAATTTCCAAAATAACTTCAGAATACCTTTTCAAAATCAATTACTATTTTATGATATTTAAAAGACCAAAATATAAGGCCCGGTGCTACTAATTCGCCCCCTCTAGTGTTAAATTAGCCTTAAGATCCATCTTCCGTAATACTATATTTGGTATTAGAGCATTGTTTTTGTAACGACACGTAAATTAATCGCTTTGTGTTTGAATGTTTAAATCATTTTTAAATATTTAAATAATGGATTTTAACGACCAAATAAACATATTTAAAATATTGATTAATGATGTTAAAATCACTTTTAAATTTTGTTTGCCAAAATAGTTAATTGAAATAAAAATAGAAAATGTACCAAAAACGATTTCTGAAATTTCGACCTTTTAGTATCCGAAAGTCATCGAAAACATTGTGCACATTTTGTATCACTTATATACAACACATATGTACACATATCATGTGATAAGTTAATCCATGTGGTAAGTTTAATAAAAAAGCTTAGTTTAAAGATAAAACATGATTTGACATAAAATGCATAAAAATATATAATATAACCTTAGAAAATTAATAAAGTACCATACCATCATCTAAATCACCCTAGGTAAGCACACAAAATCAAGTTAAGAAGGACCCTGAGGGGATGGGGTAACGTGAGTAAGGAAGGTATGGGAGAGGATGGAGCTTCCATAATTCGTGAACACTTTATTATATTTAATTCCTAAAGGCAATTTACTAAACTACCCTCCTCATTTCCTATAAATACACCACATCTCCACACATTTTCACTTCACACTTTCATTTTTATATTCATTTCTATCATCTTCATGTCTACAAGTTTATCCATGGGTTCTAGTTACTAAAAATCACAAAGTCTCTATGTCTTTTTAAAGTTAATACACATAAACTAGCTCCTTACTTCTATACTTCACTCCACCTATCAAACAAGACCCATATCCCTCATATTCCTACCATGGCCGAGCCCCGTATGGTCTAGGTCGAGCTTATAAAGCCATACGAAGTCCATTAAATCAAGTCCTGTGCATAGGAAAGCTTGGTTCTTGTGTTGTTTGAAGAGATAGTGCAATTCCAGTTAAGTTAGGAAGCATTTTAATGAGCAAAGCTTCCACTTTCACATCAAATGTTTTCAAACTATATTTGTGTTTATATTATAGCTATTGAATGCTTTTTGTATTGGTAAAATAATAGTTTAGTTATTGGATTGACTTGTTGCTTGAAAGTTAGTCGCTTTGAAAAGTTAGTAAGCGAATCATAGGACATACGAAATTTTAGTAGTTAAAATTTTGCCTTTATTAATAAATGCCTGATATATATTGTATTATTGTAAATCACCATGTATATGTGCTCATACCATTGCTATGTGATGTGTGGTTGTAACAACCAGAATTTAAGAACCTCGAAAATCTAACACCAATACGTCTACTATATTGTGCGCCGAGTAAATCAATTGCCGGGAAACCTGATTGTTATAGGAAAAGAAAAAAGAAAGAGGAGAGAAAGAAGATGAAGAGTAAAGAAAGTAAAAACAGCATAGAATCTCACAATCACAGCAGAACAATATACAATATAATATCAATGATCTTTACAAAAGATAAACTGTTATATACATACATCCATCAAAGTGCAATAACAAATCACAGTCGTCGGCTTGGACAGTTATAACAACCTATCCTCAAAATGCTAATGATTTCAACAACAAAGCAGTGGAAAATAAACATATATGTAAATACGAATGGAAGACCTCCAACTCGTCTCTTGAGCTCCAATGCATCCAAAGTAATATGTAAATATGCTCGGTCTGACTCGAGCATTATAATAAAATAACACTCGAGTCAGTCCGGAAAACCAGCATGAAGAAACACACCCAACTGGATTTTAAAGTTATAGAAGACATTGGAAAATCAAAAGTACCTCGTAAGACTACGCCACACATAAACACAGACGGGTTTTACTTTACGATAACCAAAACATATCATATGTAATTCTCTAATATTATAATAGTATCTAAGATACAAATACTATTAATCTTAGCCGAAATTGTTGCATTAATTAAATTCCAACATAATAGGTGTACCACTAAAACCGTAAAGGCTCATATTGGAGAATGGATTCCATACAATGACTGGGCAACTGGGGTACCGCCCATCACGGTGCATCTCTAGATAACATAACACCAAGGACCTCGCCCTGATCCCTTGCCAACACAGAACCGGCCTATCCCTTACTAGATAGTACCGAATATGATCACCCCTCTCCTATTGGGTCTAATGGCATACAAATGAGAAATAATATCGACTCTAGATAGGGATGATCATACCCTACTTGGGAGCGACCCATTTAGCCATGCCGCATCTTCCCTATTTTGGTCATTCTCGGTTAATGAGGCTTGAGGCCATGTTTTGCTTTTTATATAACACTTGCCACTTGGAATGTTAACACTGCCCTTCAGGCAACAGTGTAATGCCCGCATTCGTCCATAAAAATTCGTTCTGGGATTGAATGAAACGCTTGAGAGCTCCATCTTCAATTCTATGATCTTCAAGATGTCTTCACTTCGAACGCTTGATTTGGATCGAAGTGGTTTTTGGATAATTTATCTGATCCCAGTCTCTTTGAAATAACTTTCGAGAATTTTCGAAAAACTCAACCTCAGCTCTTTACGAAATAAATAGTCAAAGATAAAAGCGAGATCACCTTCTAACCATTAGTGAATGGATTTCCTTATCATTTGTCCTAGGAGAACAAAACAAGATTTATACGCACAGTAAAACATCATTGGAGATGACTGTGCCATATAACTCATGTGTTTCTTCAAGATTTTTCCAAAGTTACGTTTTGGGTCCAATTTTAATAGTCAGTTATTTAACTATCAAATAACAAACATTCAATTAGGGATCTAATTCCATATGGAAAACCAACGTAGGTTAAGTACATACATAATCACTAGCCTCTTTCAATAAATCTTTTCATTTATTAATTTCATTATTTAAGTATTGTAGCGCAATTCCTTTTTACAAAGATATATATATATATATATATATATATATATATATATATATCTGTGTGTGTGTGTGTGTATCCATAATTCCCTATGTTTCAATACTTAGAAAAATATTCATATACTTATCTCAACGACATAAGCATATTCACTAAATACTGAGGAAGATTTCCTTTTTATACAATTCTAAATCATTTATAAACTCCGCAATAAATCTATGATCCATTTATAATCTCTTTATAAATTCCCACCACTTATAATTTCTTTTTATACGTTTCTAAAAATCTTTTACAAACTCATTGTAAATCCGTAAACTATTTATAGAACTCCTTTTATAAACCTATAAAACCATTTATAGCTGTTTTATAAATCCCTGAAACCGTTTCTAAAATATATTTATGAATATCAAAAAATTTATGAATAAATAAATAATCCTTACTTCAAAACACTATTATATATAATAATAATAATTGTTAACACTAACATTATAAATAATTATAGTTAATAGTTCCAATACCTTTTTAAAGATAATAATTAATAATTTTAACCATTATAAATAAACAAAAATAATTAATCTCTAACTTTGTTATAAATAATATTAATTTATTACCAAAACGCCATTAATAAATCATTGTTATTAATTTCAAACCAAATAAATTATTTAAATAATTAAACTTCAAAATATTAAAAATATTGATAAATAACTTTAAAAAATATTAGATATAAGTAAATTAGTTTTAAACAATATTATATTCCCTTGATAAAAATCCATACTTAAATTTCCACATAATCATCTCCATATTTATAAAACTATATTTATTAATCTCTTTCTATTTTATAAAATTTCCTTTCATAAATTCCCTTTTGTTATGAACCCCTTTCATTACCCCGTCTCTTTATAAATCTCTCTTATTTACAAAAATTCCATTTTGAACATCAATTACAATATGTTTATAACGTTGCTTTTGTGTTTACGGATTTCTTTTATAAATTCCTTTTACAAAATATAGTTAACATTTTCAATATATTCCCATTTTCATTTTTTCCAAAATGAATCAACTATTTTCTAACAACATTCCACATCTTAAAATAAATCCACCGTTTTGTTTATCTCACCAATTTATTTAATGATAATTGTCTCCTTCAATTTATAACACCATTTATAAATTCATATTTTAATTAGCAAAATACCAAACTTAATTTGTAAATACCACTTTTATAAATTATCACGCTTATAAATCTCACATTTGTGATAAATTTTAATATATGCACATATATATACATTCTTAATATCAAATGGTTAATAAATATTTATATCAAAATATTTCTATTTTCCTTTAAAACACATCGCTTTTTTTACAAAAGACGGACTTATTTTAAGATTTCAAAAACTTTAGTTACCATTCAAAAGTTACTACTTAAAATATTTGATAAAACTATTAATTTATAATGTCTAAAAATCGTACTTTTTATTTTAAAATAAATTTCTTCCGTAATTAATTCAAGAAAAATTATTAAACATATGTATATATATATATATGATTTCCAAGATCACTTTGAAATTCCTTTTAAGTCAAAACATTAGTTTATAAAATTTTAAAATACCAAAAATAAGGTTCGGTGCTACTAAAGCACTAAATAAGCAAAAATCAAAGCCATATCAACAAATATAGCATCCAACATATCATATATCAAATTATATAAATTAAAATCAACAGTGTGAGGAATCACGTTGGAACCCTCCAACCTATCCCCCTGCATCACATACAATATATAATCATAAAGTATAAATCAACTGCTTCGAGACAGGATTGTATACCAAGAGTCATCCGCTCTTATATGGGAATGTAATAGGGTCTCATCCGCTCAAGGGGAGGGAACATATCCAGACTAACTAATAAATATAGTCAATTATCCAAACAGTCAATAACAATAAAAAATAAAATATCCACACATCCAATAAATAATTATTATGGACTATGTAATAACTCAAGTTAACCAAAAACGTAAGTACTCAAATTGATTCCAATTCATCAAAAAGTTCTAGTTTGAATTAAAACTGAACAGACATTCAATTTTAACCCAAATTCCCACTAGCTCCAAATTCATCCAATCCAACTCCATAGCGTAGATTCCACTGATACGATCACAACACAACTCATCGTGTTCAATTTGGACCTCGTATGAGTTTAATATGAATTAATAAACGTTTTGAAATAAATAAATATAATTAACTTTTAATTAATTAAAACTTTAAACTTACTCCCTCCATCCTTCTCTCTCACGCATGCCCGTATGCTTCAGGTAACACAAAACTCAACCGCGTTTGACCATCCACCACGCCGCCCTTGTCCCGCTGTCACCTGATCCGACGTCGCCACAATGCCGCCCCATCCCTCCTTCACCCACAGCGTTGTTGACCCAACGTCGGCCCCGAAAGGAGCAAAATTGCAGCTCTAATCGTAGATGATTCGATGATCCAACCATTCATACCGTAGAGCTCGTCGAGCTCTATGAATTTCCTTCTCGCACCATGGCCTTTCGTTGAGTGGATGATGAGAATTTAAGGGAGGAATGTGGGCTATTTTTGACCATTGGAATTTAATGGCGGCTGCGACCTAGCTAGGATTTTTTTTGTTGAAGAGGATAATATTTTAAGTCCTTATATAGAAAATTCGATGACACTATTCACACGTTGAATTTTCGAACTCCAAATAAAGTGTGCCACCTGGCATTTTATATGTTATGCCCCTATTCCAGACACAATGGAATATATATCGAGATCCAATTCAATCGTATACAGAAGATAGCTTTTGAAAATCAAATTATATTAATTTTCTACAATAAATTTCTATGTGTTTCGAACTCACATGCCAAAACGATATGTCCAACCTTCACAAAATTCGAAGGTATATGGTAAGTCACTATTATGGATCCAATGGAACCGATTTTGTCCAATTTCGAGATAGTGCCCCGGAAGGCTATTTTCACACGTTAATTAAAACAAATTATTATAAAAACCAAAATAATAACTTTTAAATCTGAATTAAATGTTTAATATATTTATTCTTATTCAAAAAGAATTTAAATCAACTTTTAAAGTCATTTTTACTCACAATAAATTCAATATTCAATTATTTAAACAATTCCAATTATTCAAATAACACTTATATTTAAATTTCATGTTATTTAACTTATAAAATTAACTTTTTAATATTTAAAGTCAATTAAATATTTGAAATTGGACTAAAATTCTGGGCCATTACAATGGTTGTATTACAAATGACAGAAGCTAGAATTTCGAATTGCCCATATAGCGATAGTCGCTATATCGTCACTTTCGAAAAATCACCTTTTATTGAAACTGTTTGGTTTCATTATCATGCTTGGAATTAATTTACAAGTTAAGCAAGTTTTTGACGAATGATGTTTTCAAAAATAATTAATTATTTTAATAACGATTATTTAATTTAATTAATTATTTAATTAAGAAGGATTAAAGTTAACAAATTAGCTTATTAATGACGTATTTAAAATTAACTAATCACTTAGTTAGTGATGTTTTAAAATTAATTACTCATTTTATATAATGATGGTTAAGGTTAATTAACCTTTTAATAATAATGGATTAAAGTTAAACAATCAATTTACTAATGATGTTTTTAAATTAATTAATCTTTTTAATTAATGACTTTTAGAAGTTAATTATTCTGTTTAACTTTAATTAATCTTTCCTTTAAAGATTTCTAAAATTAATGAATCATTTTTAAATAATGATATTTAATTATTTATAAATGGATTTAACTAATTATATTTAAATGTTATTAATTAATTGAATTAATGAAGTTTAAAGGTAATTTACTTTAAAGGTTATTGAAATTAGTTAACTAACTTACTTAACAAAATTTTAAAGTTAATTAATCAATGTAATAAGAATGTTTTAAGTTTTTAAATCCTTTTTATAATGATTTTTCAAAGTTAGTAAACTCTTTTAACAAAGTGTTTTAAAGCTGATACTTGTAATGTGAAGCCAAGTACGAATTCGGGTTTTTAAAAGAAAAAGTTTGATTCGTTTATGGAAATGAGTTAATTTCCATAAAGTGATTCACTTATATGGAAATAATTTATTTGTATAATTAGCACTAAATATCAAAGAAGTAAGCTTGTCGCTATTTCGAAAGTTAAGAATAACCGTGAGACATAACTTTAAGGCAACGCTATCTTGACTTGTTCGGTATTATTGTTAACCAAGAAATAGTTTAAGTTTGAATTCGATGAGTGGTGTTAAGTATACAAGACTTAATTTCCATAAGATCGTTTTATATCATCGATAGTCGGTTTCTCAGCTATCAATTATTTCAGCGTCTTCATTATCATTATTCTAAGATGATTTATTGCTCTGTTGAGCATTGATATTCTTTGTCGGAAATGACTAAAACCAAAACGCGAGAGGGGCTAAGCTATTGGGGGTTGCTTACATTAGGATACTTTCACATCTCACCTAGATTGGATTCAGTAGCGTTATTAGATGTGAAATATTCGGATACTCGGTAGTGTTCTTAGAAATATATTACTAGAGGTATACTTTAAGGGGGTGCACCCTCCTATTCATTTGTTGGAGATTTTCCTTTTTTGATTTGTTTGAACCTTTATATTTATTTCCTTATTTGCATCGGAAAGAGTCAACCACTCTTCACGAAGTTTAATTATTTATCCATTATTTATGTCTAGATGTTGATTTATGTGAAAATAAATCCGTTCCATGTTCAGCAGCCTGGTCTCGCATGTTTCTATTTAATTACACAACTATGGTTCAAAGTTTTACTTATATTAGACATATCGTCTGACTCGAGTTGTTTGTTTTTTCTAAACTCTCGGATACTCATTTTATTTGAGTAGTCCGAGAGTAGCAGGTCCCTTGTTAGGCTCTTGGAAGATGGCGTCCTAGTAGGAGGCTTTCATTTTTTAGTTATCTATTCCGATGTATTATCTAGTTTTTTTGAGTGTATTTTGTTTCAACATATGTAAAGGAAGATTGTTATAACTACCTAAGCTGATTTGTAGTACTTTGTATAACTTTGATAACTTCCTGTTAAGGAGTGACCTGATGTACTATTTACAGTTATGTTTTATGTAGCAATTTTATTGTGAGGTTTTTATTATGTTCTTTATTTTACCCCACGATGATTCACCCATTCAATGCTTAGGCAATGGCACACGAACACCAAGGATGTGTTAAGTGTCGTTCCTACGGGTCAGAAAGGTGGATCGTCATAGGTTTTCAAAGTATTCATAATTTGATTTTTTAAAAGTTTTAATGGCTAACAGTATTGTTAGCAATACTGCTAGTAACATTGTTAGTTCACTTGTTAGTAACTCATTTGTTGAAGGACAGTTACTACTAGACCACTGTTTTTAATGGCAGTAATTACAAATATTGATCATGTACAACGAAAATATATCTATAGTCAATTGGTCTAGACATTTGGAATATCACATAAAATGAGTACACTAAGGCCCAGACTGATTTTTCATAATGGACCACCAACTAAAAGGTAGTTGCACAAAGTAATTCTAAAGCTATGAATATTTTGTTCTGTTCATTAGATAGTAATGAATTCAATAGAGTGTCAATTTGTAAGTCTGTATTTTAAATATGGAGAACACTACAAGTTACATATAGGGCACTAGTAAAGTTTAACAGACCAAAATTCTATGCTAACCAATCAGTTTCAATTATTTAAAATAAGTTCAAATAAGTCTGTCTCTGATATGTATAGTAGATTTCGATATATAATACATTCACTAATTGCGTTGGGTAAAAGTTTTTATGAAGATGATCAAGTTAGAAAAATTCTTGATTCACTCACTCCTGAATTGGATCAAAAGACTCTTACAATTGAAGAGGCTAATGACATTATCGCTCTGAAAATTGAAGAGTTAATTGGCAATTTAATGTCATTTAAAGCACAAATGCAGGGCAGAAGAGAAAGCAAGTCAATAAAGAAGAAATCCATCACTTTCAGTGCCACAACAAATGATATAGATTATGACAACGATGATGATGGGGAAATCGCCTTCATGATAAGAAGTTTCAGAAAATTTCTAAAATACAAAAAGATGAATAATCTTAGGAGAAATGATAATAAAAATCAAGGAAGTGGAAATGCTTTTAGATGATTCAATTGCAATGAACTTGGTCATATGCAGAGAGACTGTTCTCATCCAGAGAAATTGAAAAACTCACCAAATACCGATTCATCTAGAAAAAGGAGAATGGCTTATACTTCTAAGTTGGACGTTTCAGATACTTCCTTAAGTGATACTGAACCAGATATAGAGAATGTTAATATGTGCTTCACAACGTTAATCAATTCAGAATAGTTCGAAGAAATGGATCAAAAACAGGTATGTGTTTAAAATTTTAATTTAAATTTTTGAATGGAATTTTTTATTGCTTTTGATTGTTTGGAATAATCTATATATTAATAATAATATTAGATGAATATAGTCGGTATGCATATATATATATATATATATATATTTGTATTAATATTTTATATTTTTTATTATTTTGAACTAAAATAACTTAATATGTATATATATATATAAATAATTTTTAAATTATTTACTGTGTATATATTAGTAGTGACTATAGAATAATTATATATATAGGAACCTTTAATTCAATTCCTCCTTTTGAAAATCACGTGATGTATGTCAACATACACTATATGTATATGTCGACATATGCACTCAGATTTTGAAATTCAAATTTAAATTCAAAAATTGAATTTTTCTCACCTTTTCACCAATCCCAATGTCTTGAAAAGGTGTCCCTTGACCAAAGAACATATCCACTGATTCTTTATTTAATTAAACTATATCCATCCATTCATTTCACTTTAATTTTCAAATTCAAAAATTCATTATACCTCTTATCTCCTCAAACTATTCTTCAATGGCTTTCTCAAGCAACACTCCATCAACCATAAGGCTTTTTAAGAAAATATAAGGTTTTCCTTTTCATGACAAAAAAACTATACAAGCCTATATGGAGTATATGTATTTCGGAAAAATCTCTTCCAAACATTTGCTATTTTCAGTGATTACCCCACTTATGATCTTTATAATCTTTGTTTGCAAAATGGAATTCTTGGTTTAATAGATGCTTCCTAGAATGATTTCATATGTCATCCAAATTTGGTAAAAATGTTCTACGCAAACGTGAAAGGGAAATTTTATGAGGAAAATGAAGGAGAATTATGGAGTAGTGTCAAAGAGACGCAAATTGTTTTGAATTGCAAAATTTTGGGTCAAATTCTTGGATGTAAGCAAAATGGATCTTTCTTATTTTAAAATTGATCTTCAAATTCGTGAAGTTTTTCATGATATTTTTGAAAGTGAAGATGATTTTGAGTTTAAAAACAATAATTAGCATTCTAAAGCAAGAATTTTAAGTCTTCTTTTGCAACAAAGTATAACTACAGAATGGGAAATTACAATAAAACGACTCAAAAAGCTTTCAAAGCTCTTTTGGCCATTTAAGGTCACTATGACATAAATTGGTCACAAGTTATTTTGGATGGACTTTTTTCTAAGAATGTCTCTAGGCACTAGTTTCACCCATATTCTCACCCATGCACATTTCAAAGTGTCTTTTCCAAGAAATAACCGAGTCAAATGCAGATGATTAAAGAGCAAGAAGAGCATTTTGATGGCATTAGATGGATGATTTCTTCTCTTATCAAAGGTGAACCAACCAACAATCCTGATACTACCATCAACAAAAATGATGAAGATTGGAATGCCATTAAGCGGATCCAATTTTCGGTTCTGATGGTTGGGTAGAAGTTCCTAGGGATGTCTAAAATTGACTGGTTAGTCTTAAGATATGTATAATATATAAATATGTATATTAAAATAGTATATAGTAAGGATTGGGGGTATAAACTTATTGGTTTGGATTGATGTGTTTGATTGGATTACTTTATTTGATTTATTTGATTTACATTAGTTTGAATTTGCTAAATTATGTAATGGATTTGTGTGTTTAATAGAAATGGTTTGTGTTATCACTTATTACTTTTATATATCATATGGTACCTTAGTTAAGGGGAGTTTCTTGGTTAGATTTTTGTTGATGACAATGGGGAAAAAATATATAAAATTTAGGCATAGAATACGAGGGATATATAATCTATTTCATATACATGGTTGTCACTGTTCAAATGGGGGAGATTGTTAGTACCTTAGGAATTTATTTTGATGACAACAACCGTATGACATTATATAAAATATAGATATTGATGCTTTAATCAAGTTATATATAGTATAAATTGTAGGATATTAGACAAGTGCTGATAAGGAAGACTGTACAGTATTAAGAGCAGATTCAAGAGGCTGATATAGAGATTTAAGAGTTCGAGATTAAAGACTCATGAGTATTGAAGATACTAGATAAGCAATCTAGTCATAGATTATTTTTAAAACCATGATAGCACTTCTTTGATCTCTAACTTCATTTTTCTTTTTAATAGTTTTCAAATATTCTGAATTTCAAAAATGATTTTAAAGAATCTTTGTTTTTTCAAAATGAGCTTTCAAAAAATAATAAGTTTCAAATGATTTCTTACTTTTGATTTTATTTACAAGATTGATATATTTTGAGTAAATTAAGTTTTTAAGTAATTTATATTTTTATTATATCTTGTTATAGTTTAAGTCTTATACTTTCTAAGTGTTATAACATTTATTATGACTTTGATTTAAATATATATTTGCTTATATTTTGTATATTATTCTATTTGAAAAGAAATTTATATTTAAATTCTTTATATATTTGAAAATATTTCTAAATAATTTTATAAAGTTTTCTTTAGTTTTAATATGATTAAAATATGTATAAACTATGATTAAATGATTGTACAAAGTATCAAAATATTTTACAAAACTTAATAACTTAATATATTCAAAACAAATTTTAAAAAGTGTTTTTCAAATTTTCAAAGAGTATATCGACATACTCTAACCCCATATGTCGATGTATGGACCGTAGATTTCAAAAATTCAAATTTAAATGGAAGTTTCTTTTCATGATTTCTCTTTGCGAATGGATATTACTGTTGTTTCTCTATAAATAGGGATTAAACCAACAAAATTTAGTTAACCACTTTCTTATATTTCTCCCCTCATTATACTCTCTTATTTTCTAAAAGAAATTATACTCAAACTCATCTCGAATTCAATTAGAATCAAATTCAAACTCCATTGATTTGATTCTCTACTGATTACTCTCTAATCTCTATCATCTCTCTCACTCAAATCATGATCAATGTGCTATTCAAAAGGTTAAAGGATCATTTGCACTCAAGATCAAGAAATTGAGTTTGAAAATCTATAAAGTCATACTCTTATACTTTGTGTTGTGCTTGGTGCCCTTGAAATCCAAGTGTGTGTCCTTGTGTCCTATTTGAATCAAGTAGGTGTGCTTGTTGTCCTAGAAATCCAAGTGTATGTGCTGGTGTCCCGTCCTAATCCAATGAGTGTTCCTACAGCTCGAAAAATCTAGAGGGTGTTTTTGTAGCCATGAAATCGAGATTCTGTTGACTTTTATATTTGAAATGAAATATGTACAAGAAATTGTACGGGACTTGGTGTAGGGTAACTTTGAACCAGTATAAAATTCATAGTGTAATCTCTCTAACTCTTTACATTTTACTCTTACAGCATTTATATCTTTTTGTGCTTGCATCTGTGGTTTTTGATTCTGCATTGTTTAACCATAATCTTAAAAGAATTTAAAAAGATTTATAAAAATCAGTAAACACTATTCATTCCTCCATTATTGCTAAATTAGCCATAAGATCCATCTTTTTCAATCCTACAATCTTGATCCCGACCTTGAGTTTGCTCAACAAATCAAAAGAGATTATTCGCACTTACCTATCTGTTTTTAACGACCTAACTATAATACATGTGCTTTGAGTTTTCTAAACAAATACAAGTATGTATCTTACCTGGTCTCGATAATATGTTGAAAGTACTACACATAATAGCTCTAGCTGAATTTGCTCAACAATTAGTGCATATGCAAGTAATCTATCAGTGTATAAATCATATAGGCAACTCGTATTGAAGATTCATATCTTTGATATAATTTTGATGGTATCAACTAACGAACAATATACTTTTTATGAAATACCCTCGAGATTCAAGTGTCAGACACAACTGAAATCAAGGTATACATACCATATGTGTGTGTTCATTCCAAAAATTTATTTTGGGTTTATTGCAATTCCACTTATATTTTACACACATGTAATTATATAAATTCAATTTGTTTATAACCATTATAATTTAATTAACCTATATAACATTTATATGTATCTTATTAATTAAATCGTATTTAATTAATTTTAGTTCTTAAATTAATTAAATTGTATTTAAATTTTTTATTTATTTTATTCATCTTAAACTATATGCAACCACCCTGGTCGAGGTTACCTAGATCTATAATCTAAAATATAGATGAATTAAGTTTTAATTAGTTAATTGAATAGACTGGGAGATTTATAATTTATTGTATCTCCAAATTTAAATATATTTGGAATATAATAAAATTGGATGTTTAACAAATTGTCTTTTATGTTATTTAACTCTTATATTTGGTTATATAAGAGCTATTTTAAAGGAAATGAATAAATAGATTTTAATGGAGATAATTTCATTATTTGGAATGTGATTTCTCATTTTAATGATTCATCTTATTAAACAATAGAGAAAAGCTTTCATTTTAAAATATGATATTTTGACACAAACAGTGTGTTTTATAACATTAATATCAACGACAAAATTTAATTATGAAATCCTGTTTAATTAGATTTAAAAAGGTTTTAATTTATAAAATAGGTATTTTATAATATAAATCTTGTTCTAAATATAATGATTAAATTTAAAAAATGAACAAGTTTGTTTCAATATAAAAATAAAGTGTTTTATAATTGAAAGTTGTAGTTAGCAACAAATTGTAATAAGGAGATTTTAACAGCAATTCTTATTGGGTATCTAACCAATACCCTAAAGCCCATTAACACTTAAAAAATGAGGATATGTTCATCTCTTTTCCTTCTCTCTTAAACCAGTAAACGCAAATCATCCCATCCTCTTCCCACACCGAATAAAAGAGCTAGCTCCATTTTCTCCAAAATTTCACAAAACTCTAGGCTGTTCTAGAAATCAAAACAAATCAAATAAATTCCATAAATTTTAAAATTCGATTATGTTATTCTGATATGTTCATGCACACCTTCTTCAAATTTTGTGGCATTTGGTTTAGTTTTGATGGGTCAAAGGTTTTGTTTTCTCTAATAGTTTTCGGGTTAGATCTGGGCTGAAAACGAAGGTCGGTAGTAAATTCATAACTAATTGTAGAAACATCATTAAAATATGAGGTTTGGATATGTTGTTCTTAACTCATGAATACAGCTAATATAAAAAATTTGTAAGAAAATACTTAATTTTGCTATGACAAATCCTTGCTGCACTGAGGATGAAAATGCAGGTTTTTTAGCGATTTGTTCATGTGTTGATGCATGCAATTTTGAGATGTTAAGGTGAGTTCTCACTTACACAAGCTTTCTCTAATACCTAATTGCATGCTTGTGATTTTATAAATGGTAATCGAGAATTGAATTGATCTAATTATGTTTCTAGAGAGGTTAATCATTCATTGTTAAAAACTATTTACAGTAAATCACTTTCCTCTTTTGAATTTTTGATTCCTATACGAGCTTTTGTCGATTGCATGTTGGAATTTTGAGTCATTTATGCAAGTATAAGATGCCGGAATACATATGAAACATGCCAGAATTAATATACGTCGGCGGTGAGCGAAAAACGTCGCTCCAACGTCTCACGGTCGACTGGTGGCATCTAAGGTCGACCGTGGAGGTCGACCGGTGCGAAACCACGGTCAATCGTTTACTTTATTTCAAGTTTATTCCCCTGTGAGTTTCGGCATGTTTCCCCTTTTTCCCTGTTTTCCTCCGTTTTTTCTAATTTGTGAATTTCAGTAATTTCTTCGAATTTTATAGCGCTTCTTTCTATAAATAAGTGAGTCAACATTTGATGAAAATTTTGTTGTGGATTTGCAATTTTATATGAGTTTTGATGTATGCAATTTTTTATTGAATTTTCCTTCGAATTGACGGTTTTGTGCATGAGTTTTATAAACTTGTTTTAAAAGAAAATTTTGATTTAAAGCAGGTTTTGGAAATAAATATCTTCTAAATTGATTTTATAAGAATAAAATCATTTTCAAATTTACTTTCAAATAATTAATGATATAATTATCTTTAAGGGATTTAAAAAAAAAGAAATAATTTCTACGTGCTTTCAAAAATCATTTTTAACTTATTTTCTTGAAGAGAATTTTCCTGTAAATCACATAATTTTGCACTCTTCGAGCGAATGAGAAAGTGACTTAAACGATTTAGTAAAACATGTGGTATAGGACACATGCGCTTACCCTTTCGCTTAATTCCAGACTTGTTCGATTGAGGTCATACACGTGAGTGAAATCAACTACCTCATAGTAAATGGTTAAGTGAGAATGTGTGGTATGAGACACACTGTTTTCATTGATTGTAGCTACTATTTGCAAGTTTGTGACACTTCATGTTGGACCTTCGGATAAATTGATTGCCAGTACTTGACCTTCGGGTCATTTGTCGGGCTTTCGGGCCATTTGTTGGACCTTCGGGTCATTTGTTGGGCTTTTTGGCGATTTATTGGACCTTTGGGTCATTTGTTAGGCGCCAAATCTATCATTGATAGTACTTAGCAGGCTTTGGCCATATGTTGTTGATGCACATGCGACGTAGCTTAGACTCGCCATTTATTGGGATCCACCTTTTGTTGTTGTTTTCTAGATTTCATTACTTTTGATTTCTAAAATTTGTTGATTTCCAAATGTTTTCACCATTTTTTTGGATGTAGAGTTATACATAAACTTTGTGCTATTTGACAACGACGACATGATGATTACATTTTTATTGTTTTGAACTCCTAGAGGGTTTGATATATTGAGATTTATGTTGTTTTGGCGACAATGCTTATACGCCTTATGTTGTTTGGTGATTTGGCTCTTATGCCTTATGTTGTTTGGTGATTTGGCTTAGATGCCTTATGTTGTATGTTGATTTGGCTCATATGCCTTATGTTGTATGTTGATTTGGCTCAAATGCCTTATACCGTTACATGATTTGGCCTATATGCCAAATGTTGATTTGAGAACATGGAGTTTATCTCCATGGCGAGTTATTATCATCCTGTGTAACTTATCTTTACCTATCACGTACTAATCCTCTTGTTTAAGCTAGATTGACCCATGTATTTATATTTTTATATGATGCTCGGGTCAGACCAAGTCACTAAGGTCAGTAGATTGCAGTTTGGCCTCCACCTTGTGTTGCTCTGTTGTGATCTTTCCTCTTTATTGCTTAGTGTAACGGCGGATTTTCGACCCTAGAAAATCGACATCAATACGTCCACTATATAGCATGCCAAGCAACCGTGTCAGAAATACCAGATCGTTAGAGGAAAAGAAGAAAGAGTTCGAAGAAGAAACAGAAAAAACAACACAGAATCTCACAATCGTAGCGGAACAATATATAATAGATAATAAAATGTCTTTATACAAAAAGAACTACAACTATTATTTATACATCACATCATCAGAGTACAATACATTAATAACTCAATACTGGATGGTTATAATAACTTATCCTCATAAGTGCTGACTATGCAGCCTACAATACACAGCGGAATATAATCAAGTATGCATAATGCATCTTCATCATCCAGCTCGCACCTGAGCTTCATAGCATTCAATCCTATATCTTTAATACTCAATCTGACCTAACATTATAATAAAATAACACCCGAGTCAGTCTGGAAAACCAGCGTGAGAAAACACACTCAATTTGAATTATTAAAGTTATCAAAATTCCTTGAAAAACAAAGGTATCTCATAAGACTTCGTCACACATAAACACGACGGGTTTTTACCTTATGACAACCAAAATATTTTATATCAGAATCATCTGATATTATAATAGTGTCTAGGTTCAAATACCCAAAATTGTTACATTAATTAAATTCCAGCATACTAGGCTCTACAACCAAATCCGTTAAGGCACGTATTGGAGAATGGATTCCATACAAATGACTAGGCATTGGAGTACCACCTATCATGGTACACATCTAGAAAAATGTACCGATGACCTCGCCGGGATCCTCTACAACACATGACCGGACTACCCCTAACCTGGATAGTATCAAATATTCTATCACCTCGGGTGTTTCCACCCTTACTAAGTTCTTCTGCTCACCATAGTCATAATATTCGAGGGTATCTAGAAAGGTGGTAAACATACCCTAATTGGGTGCGACCCACTTAGCCTTGTTGCATCTCCCTTGATTTTCAGTCATTCCCGGTTATGAGGCTTGATGCTACGATTACCTTTTAAGGAATTTAAACATGGAAGACTCATTGCCCTCTAATGACAATGTACTGATAACATTCATCCATATAAGTCCGTTCGGGGTCTGAAGGAAACCGAAGGCATTATTCCTACTACATCCATTTTGGAATCATCCTCAGGATTAGTAGCTATTAGCCCTTGCACTTCACTGCTCTATCTTCGATTCCATGCTCTTGCCTTCACTTCGAAAATGTACTAGTTGGATCGAAGTGGTTTTCGGATAACTTATCTGATCCCGGTCTCTTCGAAACAAAGTTCGATATTTTCGGTAAACTCAACCTCGGTTCTTTAGGAAATAAACAGACAAAAATAAGATCGGAGATCACCTCCTAGCTGTTAGTGGATGTATTTCCTTATCATCGTCCTGGAAGAACGAAACGAGTTCGTGTGCATAGTATAGCACCTTCCAACGGTAACTGTGCCATATAATTCCCGTGTTTCTCCTAGATATTCCTAAAGTTATGTTTTGGGTCCAAATTTGACAGTCGGTTATTTAACTATCTAATAAACGGTCATTCAACCAAAGAGTTCATTTTCCACTGAAAACTCAAAGTCTCATTTAATTTAATTTTAATAAATTAAATCTCTTTATCAAAAGGTAAGTACTTGTCTTATCGGAGTAAGTACATTCACTAACTATTCTTTATTTAAAAACCCTTTTAAATAAATATGGAAAGCACCATGCGGTATCAAACATGGATTCACAGCTCGATGATTACGTCTATATCCCAGAGAAATCCAAAACTTAAATGTAGGCAATCTCTGCCTTCGATTTTGCCATTAAAGTATACCATTACTTTCCAAAAACTTTATTTAACAATTTTCTCAAAATAATACTTTTAAAATATAAAATCCCAAGTCTAATTTGGGCAAATACTCTTTAAATAAAGGTATTATATTAGACAAGATTAATATTGAATAATTTATCTTTTTAAAATAATAATACTAATTAATTAATAATTAACTTTAAAAGCAATCATTTTAAAGTGACTTTAACTAATAATTAAATATATTTTTAAAACAAATTTTCAAATGATTACATAACTAATTTTTTGAAAATATCTTTTAAATTATTTAGTTTAATAATTGAAAATCCTCTTTTTAAACAAACCCAACTTCTCGACAAAAATATATTTTCAATCTCATATAACCAATCTAATATTTATAAATCACTCTCGATTTCACCAATTTGATTTATGCCCCAATTTTGTAAATCTCCTTTTCACATTTCTAAAAGTAAATTTACCATATTTACTTTAAACAGATTTACCCATCTCATTATAAATCCTCACCGTGAATTTATAACTTCAATTTATCGACTGATAAACATTTCACTTTATTTATAAACATTGTTTATAAATCCCATAGTCTCATCTCCAGTTTATAAAGGATTCACATCACTTAAACCCATCATAAATTAATTTATAAATTAAATTCCATTTATAAATCAATTTCTCAAATAATCCAAACAATATTCCAAGCCCAACTGAATCTCAATTTATATTTCCATTTGTAATTAAGTTATCTTATTTAAGATCGGTATATTCAGTTTCATATTTAGTTCCAAATGCACTCCTTTTCCCAATCTATTTAAAATATTGGTTTAAAAACCTTTTATATTTAAAATAAGTATCATTAAGTAATTATTATTTAAAATCCTTATTCCAAATTTCGGTTTACCATGTTTCAAAATTTTTAAGTACAAATTAAAAGTTAAATTATTTATTTTACCCAAATTCATTTCTTTAATTAGTCCAAAATTCACTATCAATATTTCACTTCCAAATTTCGTTTTAATTTTTTTTCAAATTCAAAACATATATTATAGGTATTTAAAAATACCAAAATCTAGGCCAAACTACCATAACATCCAATAAAATCAAATCACACTATAATCTACCACAGTTATTCAAATATATCATATATCAATATATATGAAATTTAGTTTAACATTTTTGAGGAATCCAGTTGGATCCCTCTAACCTTTTTCCCTACAACTATAGATGTTAATACAACATAAAAATACCAATCCAGCTTTGAGTCGGGATATCACTGTAATATGGGGACATCCGCTATTATGCGGGGCGCATAGGGTCTCATCCGCTAAAATATGCGGGAACAACAATCCAACTACCAATATATATAATACTATATATATAATAACATCCAAACTGATAATAATTATCAAATTCAACACACACATCCAACAATTAATTTTAATTATTTAAAATTAACTGGTAATCCAAAATTGAGTGAGATTAACTCATTTTGATTTTTATTGTCGCTTTTGTGTTTTGGTTTCGATTAAATCCGAATGCGTTTGAATTATCTAAAAATTTTGTAAGCTCTAAACTTAACCAATCTTGATTCCATGGTCAAGATCATGTTCAAACGAACCAAACGCGACTGACCGCATTGGATTTCAACCTGGAACGAACAAGATATGATATTTACAATTAAAAAATAAATTATATAAATTGTTTACTTTATTATTATTATTATTTTTAAAAACCCATACCCATGATGCTAGACCCGGCCCAAACTTCCATCTTCTTACTCCCCTTTTGCTTGAAGCCTGTACACGAACAACCAAACCCACTCCACAGTGCATATATATCACTGACACGGAGAACCACTTGGCAAAACCACCAACCAACCTTTTCAACACTCTTCCCTTCCAATCATCCACACATTCGACCCAACCACCACGCGCGGCATCCCCCTTCAAATCACGACACCACCATATCCAATTCGACCATCATCATGTCGCGCAACTCCCCAACTCACCGAGCTTTGCGAAAATTTGGCCAGAGGTGCGTTATTTCATGTTAAGCTCGAATCCGATGTTTATATTCATTCTCGTTGCCTAATTCTCAAGAAAAATCTAACCCTAGTTTTAAAACCCCACACGTCTACACAGTTGAGCATCACTAACGAGTGCCGTACCCACTAATTTCTATACCAGATTGAAGAGAATTGAAAAACATGAATTTACAGACTTGTTTGGCAATTCTTCATTTAGTATAATGCAAGAAAAAGATTTTTGAAGCAACCATGCTTTTCTCTTTTCTTTGAAATGTGAATGTTGCATGCTTCTGGTTTTAAAAAAAAAGAAAGGATGAGATGTTGGCGTGTTAGAATAGGTCAATGTATAGTGAAAGGAAAGAATTGTTGCTGAAAAGAAGATTGACTAGACAATTTATTTATTTTAATTTCAAAACGTCTCGATTTACGCAACTCGAAATCTCGAACCCCTATCGAGATGTGCCACTAGGCGTTAATAATATTATACCCCTATTTCGAATGCAATGGAAAAGGTTTCAAGTCCTAATTTGATCGTATGAAGAAGATAGCTTTTTGAACCTAATTATTATATATCATTTTCGATATTAAATTCAACGCATTTATATCCCATACGACCAAACGATAACTCCAAATGCTATGTAATTTGAAATCCGATAACAATACACTATAACGGATCTAATGGAACTAGTTTCGTCGAATTTCGAGACTTGCCTCGGAAGGCTATTTTCACTTATTAATTTAAATGAGTTATTTTAAAAATCAAAACGAATCACTTTTAAATTCATTTTAAAATTATACTTACTTCCATTGTTATTAATATAAATTTAATACGCCTTTAAATCATATTTTTATCAAGCTTAAAACTCAAGATTCAATTATTTGAGTAAATTCCATTTATTAATTTATCCAATAAATCATTATATTTGAAATTCCAATTAAAAATTAACTTTTAAATATTTAATCAATTAAATATTCTAATTTCAAATAACCAAAATTCTGAGTTATTATACTTAGTGTATGTTTTGATGTAGCCCCTTTGTCATAGTACTCTGATGTATATTTTTTTTATGACTCTTGTTGTATATATGGTTCATCAGATCCAAACTCATGCAGCATGTTATGTTGTACTTCTGCTGACTCTATATATGTATACATATGTGTATGTTCCTATTCTTTGATATGAGGTATTTGATGTTATTATATTTGTTTTAAATACGATCCTTAGCCACCGTAATTTTAACTTAAACCTAAATCAGATATGTCAATCCACATAAGAAAAGAAAGAAAGAAAGAAAAAATGGATCACACAATCGACGTATTCGATACTCATTTAAGACAAAGCTCATGGATGGTTGCTCCTAACCAGCCTATTCTCTGCACTGACAAGCAATATTACCTAATAATTCTCTTTGTTAGTGTGGGCCTTGGGGTAGGGCGTTACACTATATAAGAAGAATATTTAACCATAACATTATACTCATATATATATATATATATATATATATATTAATCGTTTGATTAATTAATTATTTGATTAAAAATTTAAATCAAATATTTAATAAATTCCAAAAATTTATTAATTTAATTCTTTGAAAGCATTTTAAGAAATTAAATTATTTAATTATGACCATTATAGGTTTATTTACATATCAAAATATATGCATATTAATTAAAATTAAATTAACTATTTATTAAATAAATAATTTATTTAATTATATATTTAAAAATAAATTTTGAAAATTTTATTTTAATCTACCTTAAACTATTTTAAGGTAAAATTTCGAACAATAATATTTACAATTATACACATATATATATATATATATATATCAATATGTATATATATTAACCTTTAATTGATTATTTATTTAATTAAGTAAATTCATTAAACATTTATAAAATTTTTGAGAAATATTTAAAATAGAATTTAATTTTAAATTTATTTTATAACATTTATAATTTTCCTTTAATATTTTACTTAACATTTAAATTTAACATATATCTGAACTTCAAATCTTGATTTGAAAATTATCCCAAGGTATAAAATAAATTTGGGCCTTACATCTATGCAAACCTTTTGAAATTAGTTCACATGTTGGCCGGGTCAGTATTCATGAATGGGAGAATGCTTTTTATCCAACCCTAAATCTAAACACTACTATTCTAGAACCCATCAAATATAAAAGTTTATTACTTAGCCCTAAAAGCCGACTAATTAAATTGTAAAGACCATACGGGCTCTTATATAATTGTTAGGCACAGCCCATTTTGGCAGTGAGAGAAATAGGTAAATTTCAAAAAAAATACTTATTTGAATCTTAACGGGCATATGTAATCAATTCTCTTTCATTAGATCCAATCTATTTATCAAAACTAAATAATATGATCCAATCTATTTATCAAAACTAAATAATATTTAATTTAATTGATCACATTAGTTATGTTTAATTATTGAGTAAATGGAATATATCTAATATGTTCTAAACTAACATGATAGCATAAAGATGTATAAACATGTTCATCACTCTATATACATATAAATATTATGATTTATATCCATGGTGTGTGTATTATACTTACATCTACATATGACAAGTTCATATGCATATTAGGAATATAAATGTCTATGTATATACACATGTTTAAATATATACTATGTTATGTGTATATGTCTTCACTTATTAAATACACACATATAACTTAGACGTATATAAGTACATATTATGTACTGCCATCTATTTATTTATGCATGTAATTTTCAAAATAAATCTATAAAATTAGTGTAACGACCCGTAAATTCATTAGTTCAAAAAAATTTCAAAATATTCAAAAATAAGATTTTCAATCATAAATGATGATGTTTGAATTTCAAATAATAATAATAATCTTATTTTGAATAACTATTTACAAAAATATATACTTGGGTTTAAATATCAACAAAATTACTATAAATTGTTTTATCAAAAAACAACTGTTTACCCATCCGAACTCGTGCATGGAGCTGGATATATACACTCATATGTATATATATATGAGTATGAATGTGTAATAAAATTATCTATTTTATTATGGAATTTAAATTGCCTTCATAACACTATTATTGACATCACTATTTTGGAATAATTGATTTTTTGAATTTAGTTTAAATGATTTAATAATTATTTTTGTTATTAAGTAAGCTCTTTTAATTATTATATAACGATGGAAAAATTATTTGTAAACTTTGTTTATGAATATGTGTATATTAACTAAGAAGAGAAAATTTGACTAGAAATCGAAATTAAAATTCGTAACAATTCAACGTGAATAAGTTGTGCAACGTTTTGGATTATATGTGACATACATATGCACATACATAAAGAGATATCCACATGCACATGAACACATAAATACATATGTAATTAGATACACACACACTAAAAATGTCTATGATTTTTCTTAAATTGATTAACACTTAAGCAAGCTTTATGTTAACACTTACACAAGCCCATGGGTTGTACATGGTCTTAACAAGATGGGGTCCACTTTGGTTGAGCATATGGTGGGAGGTGATGCAGTGAGGATGATGAAGATGATGATGTATATGAATATATTTTTCTCCTCGTCTTTGCCAATAAATACCACCTCTTCTCCTCTTCATTTTCGTATGTTTTCTTCTTCTTTTCTAAGCTCCTTTCTCTCCTTTTTAATAGCTTTCACCCTAAAAGAAATTATGGCAAATTTTATTCCAAAAAGAATTTAAAATATATAGTGTGTGTAGTTAAACCACCTCAAACTCTTCACCAAACACCTTCTCTTCCTTCTTATTACCCACGACCACCACCATTTCGCATCAAAGCCGAGCCTTCCTCCCACAAAGCCTAGGCCGTGAGCTCTGTCACCCATTCCAAAGCATAGTCGAGCCACCTAGGAGCTTACGTCCAAGGGATCGTGAGCTTTAGAATCCAAGTAGCGAAGTTATAGCTATATTTGGGTAATCGTTTAACCCAAGGTAAGAAACTCTTACTCATATTATATTTTTGTATGATGATATAATGTTTGAAATTGATGTATAATATGCTTTGATTATCATGTTTTGTTGTTTAATATTGTTTTTTAATTGTATTAATAAGTCACGTTTAATACACGTCGAAAATCACAAAAGAAACCACTTTCTTCTTATGAATGAAATGGTGTATATGGAATATTTAAACCTCTCAAAAATGGTTCAACATAGTTTTAAAATGTTTTATAAATATTAAAAAGTGTTTTGGAAAAGTTTAAATAAATACTGGAAATTTAGTCAAAAATTGGCGCATCGCGTAACGATAGTTCGCGATTTCGCGTCTTAAAAGTTAAATCCATTTATAGGATGGATTCAGAGTCGGATTTCTTTATAATAATAATTTTACGAACCTTTGTAATCATAGTTTTCAAACGAAGGAAGAAAATCAAGATTTCATTTAATAGATTTTGAAATATGAGCAAATCAAGTTTCCAAATAGTCACGGTTTGGCAGTTCAGAAACCAAAGCGACAAATTCTTTAAAATTGATATTTTTAATATTTTTTAAAACATGGAATAAATTATATAAATCTCGTAAAATATTTCATAAAATATTTGAGTTATAAAAATGAATTTCAAAAGGGGGAAAAGTCGTCTTGACCAATATAACTTTTAAAACATTATTTGCAGCATTTCCCGTAGCACTTTTTACTAACTTGTGAAATATGAACTTTAAACTTAACAATTCCTTCCCATATCTTTTATAAATGTTTTCAAATAAATACATAAGTAATTTAAAGATGATTAAGAGGTTTAAAATTGAGTACGTGGAAAGATTAGTACTTTTGTTCCACTTGTGAGTATCATAGAAAATCCGACCGAGGAATGGAATAAATCGAAGGGAAAGCCCGAACACTCTAAAATAATTAAAAGTTAATTAAGTGTGTTAAATAATTTAGAGTCTATCAAATAACTTGACCACCTTATGGGTAACAGAGATGTAGTCTCTAAGCTTCGGTTTGGTAAACCATTTGCCTGCCCTCCCTAGCTACCTGGACTAGCCCAATGTAGGGATAGTAAATTCGATTTACTTGGAGCAAAATTTCCCAGAGTATAAAAGATATACTTTTCTAAATTTAAATAACTTGGATCGTATGGATATTATCTTCTTATACTCGGTGTTAAATTCCGAGGAGGGAACTCGTACTATTTGTGGAATTAAAAGGTGATTTCGCCATTATTCCACTATAGTACTTGTTGAATACAGAAATTGATATTGAGTAGAATTAGATGATTTCTATAGATCCTTCTCATTTAATATTTTCTGGTTTTGGATTAACATCTAGATAACATGGTTTCAACTTAATCAAAATTTTGATTTGAAATTAAGAGATCTTTGTTAAGGTTTAAATAAATAGTTTTTCAAAGATAAAGATAGGTTTAATGATTCCGTATATACTAGAAAGAATGTTTTAAAGATATACATCTTTAGAAGATATTTTTAATAAAAATAAAGTAATTAATCAAGTGATAAGCACCTATTTACCCAACATCTTTTTATCGATGATTGGTTCGAACGAACTGGGGTTAGATTTGACTAATTCTTATCCAGAAACCCCTTTGAACCAATTTACATTTTTGAAGTGAAGACATGGCAATGATTTGGAAGATGGAATAGGGCTGCTTGTCACTAACCCTCAGGGGAAATTTCCCATATCATATTATGTGGTAGTAGTTCTTCATTTGAGATCCTTGATGCAAGGACTTCTTGCTACTAATCCTAGGGATAATCCTCGACAGGATGTGGTAGGAGAGTGCCTTCAGTTTGTCCTATTTCTGGACAACTTGTATGGACGAATGTCACGTCGCTTCTCTAGAACACATTGGTTGATCTCTATAATCGTATCATCTGTTTGGTGGCGGAGAAGGCAACTTCTCTTAGCTTAACACCCTTTCCTAAGATATATGAGCTCAGGAGTTATACATTTGTAGAAATCAGTTATATGATTAAGGAATGGAAATGTGGCATTCAGAGTGGAATATTATATGTGAAAGGTAAAACATTACCATAGGCCTCATCAACTGAAAATGGCTAAAGCAGGGTAGATGCGACAGAGCTATGTGAGTCGCGCCCATTAAGAGATGGTCATCACCTTACTAGATTGCTCTCTATATGTCGAGTATGTGGTGTATGCTTCAAGATCCCGTTAAAGGTTGGTAAAGACCGAGGTGATGTCATATTCTGTACTATCTAACGAAGTGATAGGCCGGTTTTTTATTGGTATAGGCATTCAATATCCGAACCCATGGTATATCCCTCTAGAGGTATATTGTACGGAAGGTAGTCCCTGACCTTGTCATTATGTGAAATCCATTCTCTAAATGAGCCTTGTAAGATTTTGATTGTAGAACCTACTATGTAGCTAGTATGTTGAATTTAATAATGTAATAATTTCAGCTAAGACTCATAAGTTTATTCGAAAAGTTTTTAAAGAACGTCATTAAAAATAATACTAAATGATTTTGCATAGACAATATTTTAGTTATCGAAAGGTAGAAGCCCTTTTAGTGTTTATGTGAGGCGTGGTCTTATGAGATACTATTTTTGTTTTTAAACACGTATTTTTAGTTTCTCATACCTGTCCCATGACAGACCCAGAGTTTATTCTTCTTTTCCCTTAAACTTTGGGTGCCCTATTTTTTTGGAAAGACAAGTAGTTAGATTATTTGTAGAATTTTGGGATGGAGCATGGATCATTTTGGGTCTTTTGAAGAAGTCTCCTATATTTCACTATATTTGTATTATGTGTCTACCAGCACTGTAAGGACATGTCGTTATAACAATCCTAGCTGGTTTACTCCCTGTCGTAGCTTTGATAGTTCACTAGGAGTTATTGTGTGTACTTTCTATATGTATAATTAAAATGCTAATGCGATGAGAGTTGTTCTGTCTTTTATCTTTATCTTCTTTTACCTCATGATAATCTGCCTCTCGGGCACTTGGATTTGTGGCGCATGAATACCGAAGATATATTAGTGTCAGTTTCTAAGGGTCGAGGAGGTGGGTCATCACATTTGATATTTGGGCTAATGGTTGAGTGAATACCTAAGCCTAGTTGGGGCCAACTCATTAGAGATAGGGTTAGCATTGTCCTAGAATGAGTTTTGTCTGAGAGAGCGCACATTTGAAAATTTATCCGAATAAGTATATTCGTTATTATGCCAATACCTAAGATAATCTCATCTATAATCTTAAAGATATTCTCTTACTATATTCGAGTAGCAAGAAACGAGTACTAAAAGTGACGAGGAAAGGGAAACAAAAGGGTTGAAGAAACGATAGTTCCTGTACAACCTCAATTAAACCTTGCAATTTTCTACCTAAATTTTACCAACTTGGGCGGGAAACCATTCAGGGGTATAGTATCTAGTAGTGAAGTTCCAACTTGGTACCGCTCATGTGAGAGAATCTTTAAAGGATTAGGCATCAAGGACGAGCAAAGTGCTTCCTAGCATCTTGGCAATTGTAGGATGGGACTTTGGCTTAGTGGGAGTCAATTACCATCAATGAATCAGAAGATGATATTTCATGGAAAAGATTTAAGAATTTTTTTGAGGAACTGTACCTACCAGACGCTGGGGAGTCCCGCCTCTATAAAAGCTTCATGGATCGAAAGCAAGGAGAAGTAGAAGAATAATTAAGAAAGTTTGATGAATTATCTCTCTTTGCTTCTGGACTGACCAATACTCCACTTAAGAGGAATGAAATGTTTATGGCTGGAATGAGAAAAGAGTTTCATGATAGAATGACTACTCACCTAAAGGGATCAATTCATGAACCTAGTAGATATGGGTTTGCGATATGAATTTCTTGATGAGGAGAACCCAACATTAGAACTAAATATTAGCAATAGTAGCAACAACCCCAATGAGAAGGAATTTAATCCAAAGGCAAGGGGGGACAAAGAGGAAAGAAGAAAAAGAATTTCACAGGTACAATGTGTGGAAATTGTCAAAAGAAATGACATGTTATTGAAGATCGTAGGAGTGAGAAGAGGCAACTGGAAAAGACACACTTTTCTAATTATCAATAACAAGGACATATGATTATGGTTTGTCCATTTATGGAGATAGTCCAGTCAGCTAAGACCTATGCTATGGAAGAAGAACCATTAACTTTGGAAGAAACTAGGGAAAGAGGAGTTCTGGAGGGTGCTATTTGTGTTGAAGATATTATGGTTAAAGTATTGTTTGATACAGGAGCTTCCTGCAGTTTTGTTTCCAAAGAATTGGTGGAAAAATTGAAGCTTACCACAAAAATAGTAAATACCTCTATCTATGTGTTAAATCCCATATGCGGTATAACAAAATATTGTATGATTTGTGAAAAGGTCCAATTTACCTACCTTTCTCATTGTCTTTCACATGACATGTTTCTCTTCAATTTATCGGATTTGAAGTATTGCTCGGCATGGATTGATTATCCAAGAATAAAGCCGTCCTTGATTTCGTTAAGAGAACGGTATATTTATGGACCAACTTTGGAAAACTTATAAAAATATCTTTATAATGAACCTAGCCGTGAGGTGATAATTTCCAGTATGCCCTTGATTCACCCCAAGGAAAATTGGAGACCATACTGATTGTTAGAGTTTCCAAACATTTTTAAAGAGGCAAAAAGTTTACCCCTTCATTGGGAAATTGAGTTTCGTATCGGTTTGATTCCATATTCAAGACCTATTGTTCAACAAAAGCGAAGAATGGTTCCAAGAGAGATGGATGAAATGAGGGAACAAACCGATGAGTTGTTGAAAAAAGGATTGATAAGACCAAGTTGCTCAAATTAGGGAGCAACAGTAGTCTTCGTTGCCAAGTTCGATGGTTCCCTAAGGCTCTATGTAGACTATCGGGACCTGAACTAGCAAACGATTAAGAACAAATATCCTCTACCTCAAATAGATGACATATTTGATCAACTTCATGGTGGTTAAGTATTCTCAAAAATGGATCTGGCCTCAGAGTTCCATCAACTTAGAATAGCAGAAGACTACGTTCGTTTAGTTTCATTCAAAGGTCCAGGTTTCTTCTAAGAGTGGTTAGTTATGCCTTTTGGGCTAACTAATGTGCCCTCTTATTTTGTAAACCTCATGAGAGTATTCAAAGATGTGCTTAATAAATTCGTGTTAGTCTTTATTGATGATATTCTTTTATATTCAAGGACTAAAAAGGAACACGAGAGGCATCTAGAATTTTATTGGAGATATTAAGGAGAATATGCTTAAAGCCAAATTCTCGAAGTGCCATTTCTAGGAGAAAGAAATAAGATTCCCAGGGCATGTAGTGCTAGGAGAAGGAATTTTAGTTGATCCAGGGGAATTTGCAGCAGTCCAAGATTGGAAGACACTCCAAACTCCAAAAGACGTCCACAACTTTTTAGGATGGCAGGATATTACTGGAGGTTCATATGGGATTTCTCAAAAATTTCCTCCCATCTTACAAAATTAACAAAGAAGAATGTTAAATTTGAATGGATGTCGAAAGGTGAAGAAGCATTTAATGAGTTGAATAAAAGGTTGACCAACGCTCCATTCTTAGCTATTGCTGATAGAAGCGGCGGTTTAACCATATATAGTGATGCTTATGGAGAAGGTGTAGGTTCATTCTAATGCATCATGGGAAAGTAATCGCTTATGCAAGCCGACAACTAAAGACTCATGAGAAGAACTAAGCAACGCATTACTTAGAACAATTAGTTATTGTGTTCGCATTAAAAATGTGGAGATATTATCCACTGGGTAAGAACTCGTTATAGTTTATTTTAAGTAATCTTTGATTGAACCTAATAAATAATATTCCTTCTTTAAATAGGCGAAAAGTTTAGTCTCTTCAGAGATCACAAATTTTGAAGTATCTTTTCATCCAGAAGGACTTGAACATAGGACAACAGCGTTGGCTAGAATTTCTCACATTTTATGTTGTGGATATCTTATATACACCCTGGAAGGCCAACGTAGTTGTGGATGTGTTAAGTAGGAAGCATGTCGTTATAGCTTATCTTGTAGTTACCCTGACTCTCCTAGAAAGAATTGCTAGCAAACAAAGAGAAGATCGATGTCTAAAAAAGATTATTAAAGATATAAATAGAGGATATGATTCAAGCTTTGAAGTCAATAACCAAAATCTTACGATTAAATGGGAGAACTGTGTTCCCGACGTTGACAACCTAAGACAAGAAGTATTGACCGAATGCCATCAATCCAAACTAAATATTCACCTTGGTGTTCAAAAAATGTACAAAGACATGAAACAGACATTTTGGTAGGGAAATATGAAGAGGGATATCTCAATCCATGTTAATAGATGTGAAAATTGTTAACAAATCAAGAGTGATCAACAGAAGGTTCCAGGACTACTCTAGCCTCTTGAATTCCGACTTGAAAATGGGACCAAATATTAATGGATTTCATCGACGGCCTACCTCAATCAAGAAAGGGAAATGCAGGCATTTGGGTTATTAGAGATTGATTAACCAAAAGTGCACACTTTATCCCTGTAAAGCCAACACAAACTGCTGCAAGTCTTGCAGAGATATACATGAGGGAAATTGTTTGATTACATGGTGTCCCAAACAGCATAGTCAGTGATCGAAACCCTATCTTTACCAATAAGCTCTGGGAAGCATTGCAAACAGTTTACGGAGTAAAGCTGAGTATAAGCACCGCATATCATCTCCAGACCGATGGGCAAACTGAAAGGGTAAATTGAGTATTGGAAGATCTTTTGAGAGCTTGCATTTTACATTTCAGAGGTTCTTAGGAAAATTATCTTCATCTTGTGCAATTATCCTATAAGAACAACTATCTGTCTAGTATTGGCATGGAATTGTACGAAGCTTTATATCACCGTCCGTGCATATCCCTAGCATGTTGGATCGAGATCGGAGATCAGTTAGTACTAGGTCCTGATGTGATTAGATAAGCCTCAAAAAAGGTAGACATGATCAGAAAGAAGATGAAAGAAGCCCAGAGTAGGTGGAATAGTTATGTGGATAAAAGATGAAGAAATCTAGAGTTCTCAGTTGGAGATTTCATATTCTTAAAGGTCTCCCTGATGAGAGGAGTGGTGAGATTTGGGAGAGCTAAAAAATTGGCACCTTTATACGTTGGACCTTTTCCTATCCTTGAATGGATTGGCCTATTGGCTTATGTAGTAAACTACCAGAAAGATTGTTGGAAGTATACAATTTTTTCATGTATCTCATTTGCGAAAGTATGTGCAAGGCCCGAAACAAATATTGGAAGAAGCTGCCCAAAAAGATTTGGAAATTGAGCCAAACTTGACCATCAACAAATAACCAATTTGAATCATGGATCGTGATGAGAAACAATTAAGGGGAAAGGTTATGAGACTGTCAAGGTTCGATGGAGTGGTGATGCTAATGATTACACTTGGGAAACAGAAGACAGAATAAGGAAGGCTTATCCCGAGTTCAGATTAGATGATTAATCAATGTATTGTATCAATGTAGTGTACTCACCGACCTGTGGTGTAGTCACTTGTCATATCTCTTGTGTGTGTCTATATATATATATATATATATATATATATATATATTTGTTTTCGATTTATCTTCATCTTATCCTTAATTTCGAGGCGAAATTATTTTAAGGGAGAAGTATGTAACAACCCGTAAATTCATCACTTCAGAAAAATTTCAAAATATTCAAAAATAAGATTTTCAAACATAAATGATGAAGTTTTGAATTTTAAATCATAATGGTAATTTTTATTTTGAATAAGTATTTACAAATATATATATATACTTGGGTTTATATATCGTCAAAATAACTGTAACTCGTTTTATTAGTAAACAACTATTTAGCCATCCGAACTCATGCACGGAGCTAGATATATAAAATTATATATATATATATATATAATTATGAATATGTAATAAAATTATCTATTTTATTATGAAATTTATATTCCCTTCATAACACTATTATTGATATCACTATTTGGAATAATTAATTTTTGAATTTAAATTTAGTTTAAACAATTTAATAATTACTTTAATTATTACCTAAGCTCTTTAATTGCTATATAATGATGGAAAAATTATTTTTAAATCTTGTTCATGCATATGTGTATATTAACCAAGAAGAGATAATAAGACTAGAAATAGAAATCAAAATTTGTAACAATTCAACATGTATAAGTTATGCAACGTCATGGGTTATATGTGACATACATATGCACATATACTTCTACATACATGTAGACATATCCACATGCACATGAACACACATATACATATGTAAATATATATATATATATATAGTACTAAAAATATCTAAGATATTTCCTAAATTTCTTAACACTTAAGCAAGCTCTAAGTCAATACTTACACATGCACATGAGTTGCACATGGCCTTGACCATGATGGGGGTCACTTCAGCCCTGCATATGCGGGAGGTGTTGCATGTAAGGATGATGAAGATGTATATGTACATATTTTTCTCCTTTTCTTTGCCCTTAAATACCACCCTTACTCCTCTTCATTTTATATGTTTTCTTCTTCATTTCTAAACTCTTTTCTCTCCTCTTTAATGGCTTCCATCCTAAAAGAAATTATGGCAAATTTTATTCCAAAAAGAAATCAAAATATATAGTGTGAGCGTGTGTAGTTAAACCACCTCAAACTCTACACCAAACACCTTCTCTTCCTTCTTATTACCTATGGCCACCATCATTTCCCATCAAAGCTAAGCCTTTCTCCCTCAAAGCCTAGGCCATGAGCTCCTTAACCTATTCCAAAGCAAGGTCGAGCCACCTAGACACTTAAGTCTAAGGGATCGTGAACTTTAAAACCCAAGTAGCGAAGCTATAACCATTTTTAGGTTAATCGTTTGACACAATATGAGAAACTCTTACTCATATTATATTTTTGGATGATGACACGAGGTTTGCAATGGATGTTTAATATGCTTTGACCATCATGTTCGGTTGTTTAATTTTTTTTTGTTTAATTATATTAACAAGTCACATTTAATACACGTCGAAAATCATAATGGAAATCACTTTCCTTTTATTAATGAAATGGTGTATATGGAATGTTTAAACTAAAAATGGTTTAACATAGTTTAGAAATGTTTTATAAACATTTAAAGTGTTTTGGCAAAGCATAAATAAATATTGAAAATTTAGTCAAAAATAGGCGCATCAGTTTACTATTCGCATCATAAAAGTTAAATCCAATTAAAGGATGGATTCGAAGTCGGATTTCTTTGTAATAAGAATATTTCAAACCGTAATCATAGTTTTCAAACAAAGAAAGGAAATCGATATTTCATATAGTACATTCTGAAATATTAGCAAATCAAGTTTTCAAAATAGTCGCAGTTTGGCAGTTCAAAAACCAAAATGAAAAATTCTTTAAAATCGATACTTTCAAATTCTTTAAAAATATGGAATAAATTCTATAAATCTTTTAAAATATTTTATATAAGATTTGATTGATAAAAATGAATTTCCAAAAGATAAAAAATTCATCTTGACCAATATAGCTTTTAAAACACTATTTGCAGCACTCTCCACGGCCATTTTACTAACTTTTAAAATATGATTTTAAACTTAATAATTCCTTTCCAAACCTTTTAAAAGTGTTTTCAAATAAATAATTAAGTATTTTAATGATGACTTAGAGGTTTGACAATGAGCATGTGAAAACGAATAGTACATTTGTTCCATTTGTCGGTGTCACAAAAAATCCGACCGAGGAATGGAATAGATCGAAGGGAAAGTCTAGATGGTCTAAAATAATTAAAAGTTAATTATGCTAAATAATTTAAAGTAGATCAAATAAATTGACCACCTTATGGGTGATAGAGAGATTGTCTCTAGGCTTAGGTTTGGGAAACTAGTTGCCTACCCCCCGGCTATCCAGGTTGGCCCGACGGAGGGGATAGTAAATGTGATTTACTCAGATCAAAAGTTCCCAAAGTATAAAAGATATAACTTTTCAAATTTAAATAACTTGGATTGTGTGGAAATAATCTTCTTATACTTGGTATTAAATTCCAAGGAGGGAACTCGTACTATTTATGTAATTTAAAAGGTGATTTCACCATTATTCTGTCCATAGTACTTGTTGAATATGGAAATTGATATTGAGTAGAATTAGATGATTTCTATAGATCCTTCTCATTTAATATTTACTAGTTTTGGTTTAACATCCTAGATAACATGGTTTCAACTCAATCAAATTTTTGATTTGAAATTAAGAGATCTTTGTTAAGGTTTAAATAAATAATTTTTCAAAGAGAAAGAGGGGTTTAATGATTCCATGTATACCAGAAAGAATGTTTTAAAGATATATACCACTAGAAGATACTTTGAAATAAAAAGAAGTAATTAATCAAAAAATAAGCACCTATTTACCTAACATCTTTTTATCGATGATGGTTTCGAAGGAACCAGGGTCAAATTTGAGAAATACTTATCCGAAAACCACTTCGAACCAATTTACGTATTCGAAGTGAAGATGTGGAAATGATTTGGAAGATGGAATGTATGGTTGCTTGTCACTGACCCCAAGGCGAAATTTCCCATATCATATTATGTGGCATTAGTTCTTCATTTGATATCTTTGATGCAAGGACTTCTCGCTACTAATCCTAGGGGTAATCCCTAATGGGATGTGGTAGGAGAGTGCCTTCATTTTGTCCTCTTCGTGGACAACTTGTGTGGGCGAATGTTCGACCTCGCATTTCTAGATCACAATGATTGATCCCTATAAATATATCATTTGTTTGGTGGTAGAGAAGGCAACTTCTCTTAGCCTAACACCATTTTCGACATACGAGCTTAGGAATTATACGGTTGTAGAAATCGGTTGTGTGATTAAGGAATGGAAATGTGACATTCAAAGTGGAATGTGCTATGTGATAGGTAAAACGTTACCTCGGGACTTATCAACCAAAAATTGCTAAAGTAGGGTTGATGCGGCAGATGTATGTGGGTTGCACCCATTAGGAGATGGTCATCACCTTTCTAGATTACTCTCTATATCTCAAGTAAATGGTGTATGATTTGGGATCCCGTTAAAGGTCGGTAATGACTGGGGTGATATCATATTCAGTGCTATCTAGTGAAGGGGTAGGCCGGTTCTGTGTTGGTATAGGCGTTCAATGTCTAGACCTTTGGTATATCCCTCAAGAGGTATGTTGTATGTACGGTAGTCTCTCACCTTGTCATTATATGGAGTCCATTCTCCGAACGAGCCTTGTAAGATTTTGATTGTAGAATTTACTCTGTAGCTAGTATTTTGGAATTTAATAACGTAACAATTTGACTAAGATTCATAAGTTTATTTGAAATTTTTTCAAAGAATGTAATTAAAAATCATGCCATATGATTTTTCATAGAAATTTTTTTGGTTATGATAAGGTAAAAACCGGTTCCATGTTTATTTGTGGCGTAGTCATATAAGATGCCCTTTCTGTTTTCAAAATTCTCAATTTGAGTCTCCCATACCAATCCCATGACTCACCTGGAGTTTATATTTCTCTTCCTTTAAAATCTGGGTGCCTTATTTTTTCGAGAAGTCAATTAGCTAGATTATTTGGAGCACTTTGGGATGGATAATAGCGCATGGAGCATTTTGTGTATTTTGAAGAAGTCATCTATATTCTGTTGTATTTGTATTATGTGTCTACCAGCACTGTAAGGATAGACAGTTATAACTATCCTAGCCGGGTTAGTACCTTCCGTAGTTTTGATTGATCACTTGGAGTGATTATGTGTACTTTTAGTATGTATAATTAAAATGTTAAATGCAATGTGAGATTATATTTTGTTTTGTCTTCTATCTTTATCTTCTTTTACCCCATGATAACCTGCCTCTCCAGCACTTGGACTTGCGGCACATGAATACCGAGAATGTATTAGTGTTTATTTCTAAGGGTTGAGGAGGTGGGTCGTCACAATTAGGTAAGATATCTTCTAATGTGTGTGTGTCTATATATATATATATATATATATATATATTACATATATATATATATATTATATTATATATATATATAAAGATTTGGTATTGGTAGAGAAAATGGAAAGGATTTACAACCTACCACTTTTAAAAACTTCTAATTAAAATAAGATCCATTTTCTAGAAGAAAATGAGAAATATGATTCCATAGATATCCATAAATATAACTGTTTGGTAAAATATCGCATAAATGTTTATAAATCGAACTTAAGTAATGTTACAAATAATATTTTGCCAACAATTAAGAATTCAATATTGATACCCACATTCATTATCAACCTTTTTCACATATGTAGTAAATAATAGATGAATACTAAATAGAGAAGGAAATTTAATTTAAACATCAAATATTTTAAATCTAAACATGTCTATATAATAATATAATTTTAACATAAAATTATAGGAAAAATCATATTATATACATATATATGTATATATTAAATTTATGCATATAAAAAAATTTAATTAAAAATTTTCTTTTCAATTAATTTGAAATGAAACGAATTTAAATCTAATCTTGCATAAAAATTATGACCAAATTCAAATGTTCCTAATAAGTACGTATACGTATATACTTTGTTCATATGTAATCATAGTAATTTACAATTTAAAGCAAATCTAAATGGTATAATCAAATTTCAATAATTAAAAAATCATATATATTTAGAAATATGAATATATATCAGGGATGGTGACATATTAAAATTAAGATATGAATATTTAACTCAGTAGATCTAGCCATTTGTAACACATTGATTTGTGAATTTCCTTCTAGGTTGCTTAAATCACCACTCGATCTTACTAGAATAAAATAAACCGCCTTGATTTTATTTTGTTTGACATGGTTTTGGGGGAAAATTTTTTGACCATAGGGAATAGCAAATGAAGATGGCGGTGAAAGGAGAAGGAAGAAGGAGAAATCTATCGATGAATTAATTAGGAAAATTAGTTTATGGAGAGAATAAAAGACTAACCCTGTTCTCTCTTAAAACCCTTCCTTCTTTAAGTATCAATTAACTCTAGATATGATACATAGATGTCTCCCTCCTCTATTTTTGGACGGCCATGCATGGTCCATTTATGGACCAAAAAATCACAAAAATCCGTCAATTAATTATTGATATTTTAAACCCATTTAAATACACATCGATATCATATATCGATATGTGTGTGTGTAAATTTTATATATATCCAAATAATTGTTACTTACACCTAAAGAATTTCTAAGAGCCACCCACTTATTAACAATACCCCAAACATCAAATACATCAATAATTAATATTTTACAAATGTTTATTAATTTATAACACTTTATAAACCTATTAAATCATGTGGTTTTCTGGAGAATTCACAAATACAATTGTGAGACACAGAGGTGTGAATTCGGCCAGTGATTAACATTGAAAAATTCAAATATTAACATTCACACATAACCATATTTTATAACCCCTTAAATGGTATTAATAGTGACAATAATTTACATGCATTCTCTTTGCTAACATTATATCACTTTAGGATATATGTACTTTGGTATTGGTCGAAAATCCAACATTATCCACATTCAACTTGGTTACTCCATAAACAAAGTCATTGGTTTGGTAATACCATTTATTACTGATTATTTTACCTTGCTCAGAGTTTTTGACTTTAAGATGATTACAGTTGACCATGTAACTAACTTCATACAGTCTAGGAGACGAAATCTCTATTGAATAGTGCTTCACTCCTAAAGCTTCAAATCAGACCCAACATAGTCATTTGATGAATGTCATGCATGATTTCACTATAATTAAAGTGGAGTATCCATATTAAAGTTCCATAGTATTCTCAAGTTGATTGAACTATGTAACATCATTACCTCGAGATTTCCTGTTTGACGTAGTTTTTATCAACCAATAAGAAACTCTTGGATGAGTCATTTCATTATTATCCAATAACTATAAGTATGTAACCCATTGGTTCCCCGAGAAGCCACGAGTAATACACTACCCAACATTTCGAGAGTGTCACACACTCTGATCTGAAAGAATGAATTGGTATCCTTTCTCAGAACATCTTGAATAGGAACGTTTAAAGTATAAAGTCTATTTATATTATTATTATTGATTACTCACTACTGCAACTGTTTACAACTACAATACCACGACATTGTATTTAAGGATTTTCTTATCGAACACTTTAAGTTATCAGAACAAAATTTATCCATTTTAATAAATATAAAAAAGTTTAAATTTAAAATAATTAAAATATACAATTAAAATAATCATAAAATACAGGGTTGTTACATCTTAAGTAAATAATTATAGGGGTTTGGATAAATAAATTGAAAAAGGATAGAAGTTGATTTTAAAATTCTAATAAATAAATTTCCAAGTAGGGTAAAGAAGATTATGAATAAATTGCAATAAATGAATTTTTAAACTCTAGTGATATTATTTAAAGTAATAAAAGATTTATTTTTTTAAATTCAGGATTTAAATGGTTTTAGGAAGAAATAAAAGAAGAACTTCGAAATAAAGTATGAGATTGGTATTTTCAGTTTAAATAAGATTTTATATCATAATAAAAGAATGAAAAATGGAAATTTATGGATTTAAAATAAATTTGGGTAAGTAAAGGAATTTATTTGAGAAATGGAATTAGATTTGGAAACTGATTTGATGTTGATTTAGTGTTGAAGTGGTGAAGGAATTTAAAAATTGGGTTTATAAAATGAAATAAGATATCATTGGATATTTAGAAGTGTAATTTTTACGATGGATGTTTATAAAGGAATGGGTAATTTGTTTTAAAAATAAATAATGGGTTATTTTTAAAAGGTGTGAAAGGAATGCATATTTCCTTGAAAACCAAGTACGTTTCAAAGCAGATTTTTTTAAATATAAGTTAAAAGTTAAAAGTTGTTTAAGGGAATGTCTTAAGAGATAATTATTACTTTGTTAAATTTTTAAAGGTAAAGATTTATTAAATTAGTTATAGTGGTAATTATTTTTAAAGTTTAATTAGTATTATGTTTTAAATAGATAATTATTAATATTTAAATTTTGTAAAGTAATTTTATTTTAAAGATAGTTTGGTTAAGTTTTATTTAAAAACTTGTATAGAATTTCGTAATTTTATTTTTTTTTAAAATTTAGTTTGGCTTAACTTTTATTTTAAAATTAGTTTTATATTTTTATAAAGTAGCTTTATGTTAAATATTTTTAAAGCATATATTTTTGAATAAAGTGTTTAAGTATTTTATATAAATATTTTAAAGTATATTTTCGAATAAAGTGATTTAAATTATTTTAAAATCTAAAGTTTTTGGACTTGGTGATTTACAGTGGAAATAAAAAAATATTTAGGGAATTTATTCCGTGAGAGAAAGATGTCTTGAAACTGTGTTCAAGAAGGGTTGAAGTATGGAAATAGCTTGCGAAGTTATTTGAAATAAATAATTTGAAAAATTATTTAAAGTCTGATGGTTGTTAGTCAATGTTATCTGATAGTTAAATAACCGACTATCAATATTGGCCAATGTGCTGATTGTTTCGAAGAGACCGGGATCGGGATTTATTTCTCGAAAACCACTTCGATCTGCTTTGAATGTTTTCATGAGGAAGACAAGTGCTGGGAGTCGATGATGGAGTAGGAGTGCAAGGGCTAATCGCTACTAACCCTGAGGTGATTCCGAAATGAATGTAGTAGGAGTGGTGCCTTCAGTTCCGTTAGAACCCGGAATGGACTTGTATGGACGAATAATTTTAGAACATCGTCAGGAGGACGATGAGCATTCTAAGTGAATGTGTGCTAAAAAGGTAACACATAGCTTCGAGCCTTATCAACCGGGAATGGCTAAAACAAGGGAGGTGCACACAAGGCTAAGTGGCTAGCAACCAATTAGGGTAAGGTCACCCCTATCTAGACGTCCCTTTATTTCGGCTGTGTGGGTGGTTGCTGATCCCAACCGCGGGGTGAACTTATTCGGACTATCCAATAAGGGGTAACTCCGGTCTTATGATGCAGAGAATCGGGGTGGATCTTCGGTACGGTGATTTAGACCATGTACTGTGACGGACAGTACCCCAGTAGCCCTGCCATTGTAGGGAATCCAATCTCCAATAAGCGCCTGTACGGTTTTGATGTGCCCAAGTATTGCTGAAATGTGAGATGCAAGCATTTTAGCTAGATTCTAATTTACTTTCTATAGACACTCTTATAATATCAGATGCATTTTTATAAGAAATGTTTTCGTTATCGTAAGGTAAAAACCCGACATGTTTATTTATGGCGTGGTCTTACGAGATACCTTTGATTTCAAAATGATTTTGAAAATTTTAATAATCCAATTGTGTGTGTTTTCTCACGCTGGTTTTCTAGACCGACTCGGGTGTTATTTAGCTATAATGCTCGGGTCAGACCCAGTATTATAGAGTACAGATTTTGGATGGACTGCTGTGGAGCTCAAGAGACGCGCTGGATGGCGAGCCATACTTCCATACTTGATTTTTATTCCGTTGTGTGAGGAGATGTTACTGAACTATCCGGATTTGATGAAATGATAGTTGTATTATGAGAAATGTATGTATATATATATATGATGATACAGATTCTTTGTATTGAAAGTCGATGTTATATATTATAATTTATTCTGCTGCATTTGTGAGATTCTGGTATTGTTTTCTATTTCTTCTTCTACCTCCTTCTTTAGCCCTAATGGTTCAATTTTCCGGCATTCGATTATTCGACATTTGATATAGTGGTCGTATAAATGTCGATTTTTAGGCGTCGAAAAATTGGGTCGTTACACTAATTTCAATGTTCAATTTCAACTGTAATTAAATCCGATTAATTAAAATTAAATTCCAATAAAATTGTTTTTATTTGATTTCAAACTTTTATTCTAACAATTATTACTCTACAGACATAGTTATCATTTGTTTATATCTTATTACACAAATATTCTACAACTATCATCTTTTACCATATTAGTTATAGTATTCCAATACCATTGAACCTTTGTTGATTTTGACATTAATTATAATTTAAAATCTCAATAAATTTATTTACCTTTGTTTCACTCTTTTTGTTACATCAATTATTGTCTTGCAACTATAATTAACATTTTCCATACATTTTATCACATTCAAAATTGGTAGTTACTGTCTTAACTTACATTAATGTAACATTTAATGACATTTAATTACAATTGATTTAAATAAATTGGTAACAAATAACAATTGTCACCATTTCTATGTTTAATAATATTTGTAAGTTTATTATCCACAACAGGTGTTATAATTACTACTACAAGACTAATTTTATTCAATTAAAATTAGCTACATCTATTTCATTGATAAATCAGCATTTAACTATCAATTATTCTTTAAATCCAATTATCAACTAATACACACATTATTGTAATTAATTTATAATCTATAACCAATTATAACCTTGTTATCATTTTAATTAGTTGGAATTACTTTTAAAGCAGTTATCAGTTACTTTAAATTGATACTATTATGTTTTAATCCAATTACATTAAATCACAAAATTTTATTTCTTCCGACCTTAAATCATGAAACCATATTAAATTAACCATTTTTAATTATCAAAATTACGGGTCATTACATAACTTATAAAGTGTGCTGTAATGGCACGCAACCGTTGTAGGATGGTAGTTAAGGGAAAATTAACTAATATAAACCAAAAGCTATTGTATATCTCGCAGTATAGAGGATAAAATATAGTAATAACATAGATGTAAAGCAGGCAAGAAAGATAAGTATAACTAGATGAAAAAAAAAATATCAGAGTGCATAAGGTCCAAAACAATTATACAAAGCAAATGGAATAGAGTTTGTACATCAAACATAAACTCGAAGAAAATCTGTCTCTAATATGTATATTTAGCACTAAAATATGCTCCATAATGCTACGCAGTAGAAAAATAATAGACGTAAAATAAAAAGTATAGATAAGCGACAGCCTTAGGCTCATCTCTTGAACAGCTCCATGCATGAGTCTCAATCCTATTATTTGGTATACTCATTTAAGAGTACTTAAGATAATAGGAAGCAAAGCGTAAAACTATAGTTCATACAACAGTTTAGTTTGAGTGATATATATACCTCAAAATACTATAAAAGTAGATATAATAAAAGAAACAACTGAGTGTGAAGAACCATACCTACTCTATCCCCGCATCCAATAAATTGTCACATAACGTCTATACATGCTAAATGATCATCATTGGTGTACCATAAACCAAAGACAGTATGTGATGTCCAGATCTCTAATGTTGAAAGTACCAATATCATGTGACATCTATATCAATCATAATAAACAAAGCAACCATCTCACATCGCTCATTGTGCTATTGGATATATGATAACTCATATGGCCACATCCTATATCTAGAGACCACATTCTCACCTCGTTTTTCCTCATGCTCGAATATATGCCACTTCGTAAGGCCAGGATACCAGGCGCACATCCTACAAGTCTATGGTAGATCACCGTCCTAAGATCTTGAGTTATATCCTACAACTCAAGTGAGTGTCCTCATAAACCCCTTCTTTATGAGTATACATCAAAATATCAGAGTTACCAATGATCCCTTTAGCATACGTCTAGTAGAACCTATCTAATGTCCTACTCCACAAGATTCTATATTTTAACTTACCTGCTTGAACCATCATCACAACTCCCATCCTCGAGTTGTCATCATTCGGAACTTCCTTGGACTACCAAAAAAAGTTATAGGACTCCACCATCTTTGTCCCAAAGTAATCTTTCTACCTCCTTATGTCATCTTTGAAGTAGAACTCTAATCATTAAGCAAATAATTGGTATAATTCTTCATCGTCATCATATCAATCAATTATGGCCATATCTTTCAAACCAAGCATCAAATCAACGCACTATCCCTTGGACACGTCACCAAAATTAGATGGATCGGGCTTGATCCATTTGGTTTGGTACTTTGGTAAAGTACGATTAAGTACAAACCACTTCAACCCCCTTAGCTCGCCTTAAAGTCGCCTACGTGTCCATACCTCCATAGCCCAAAGTAGTTTCCTCGAAGTCTTTAGGTCTAAATTGGTTGATCAAGGGATGGTTCGATGGTGTATCCATCTTGTGTCTCCCTTGCTTTAGCCTAAAGTCCCCACACGCCGCCTCGAACAGAAGCAAGCCTCCTCTCCATTACTACCTAAGTGTTTTTTTGCACGTAGCTCCTAGAAAAATAATTAGGTACTGACCCATACAACTTAGGAAAAAATTTGTCTAAGTTATTTTTCTAGCTTCCATTCATGATTTCAATCCTTTTCCTGCTTCGTTTTACATGAAGTCTTCAGAATTGCATCAGTATTACTCCTACAACTCTTACAACACACTATCTGTTTTGCTCCATCGACCGGAATCCTCATCGTTTGTGCTATCATGTTTGCATGACCATCTCTTTGGCTACTCCACATGCACAAGACTTCGTTTCTATGGATCATCCCTAAATCTAAATCACTTTTAATCAGCGTTTCAAACCAACAATTATACAAATATACAGACATAAAAGCAATACTTACATACATCACATACATAACAACCATTTCAGATTTAACACCAAATTAAATTGATCTAGCCTATTTTATAAAACGAAGTACCTATGAGAATATATTCATAGAATCCAACCAAACTTCATTTTTAAACATTTAAATCGTTTTTAAAAGTGATGTAAATCTATACCTATCAAAAATCACATTTTTATCTTTAAAAACATTGTTTATGACTAAATCAAAAAATATAGTAAAGTGGGTGATATAGATCACACCTAGATGAAGAATCACCCTAAATCACCAAATATGTTGATTTGATCCAGATAGTAATTGCACAGATCCTAAAGCTCTAATTACCGAAACCTTCTAGATCCCTTTTGCTAAACTCACCTTAATCACTTAATTATACTAACTAAATTGAAGAAATGATGGGGTTTAGGTCTATTTTTTGGATTAATGGAGGCTAGCAGGTAATAATAAATGAAGAGAAAATGATTAGTAACTGCTAACGAAGGCCGATATTAACCTTAATCCTGAGTTTGGTTAATAAGCCACACTAATCACCCCTCAATTATTAGTTAATCTGCCCAAAGTTAAGCTGAACTTCAAACAACCATATCTCCTAAATTATAAGTCTAAAAATCTATTATAACCATTTTACGAAATAGAAATTATGTCTTTCATTTGGAAATGGTTTCAAGTCCATATTCGGTATCTATCTAAAGTTATAGGCCTTACAAAGATTTTCAGAGCAAAAACCATCTAACAAAACTATAAGGATGTAAGACATCACTACCCATCTTTACCTAAAGTTATAGCACCATACATCCTAATTTTGTTTTAAAATAATTTTTATGATCCTTTGATACATATAATATAGTTCGCTAAACTCTCTTCCTCCCCCAACCTAAAATTCCATCAAACATGTTAAGGTCGAGGAACATTGTTTCCCTGCATGCCTAATAATCATAAGCAACATAACATTTATCAAACATGTACACATAAGCAAGCAAATTTATTCTACGCTTGTTGTAATATGTAAATGCTGAATTATCTATATGATATCAAAAGTGAAAGTAACTTTAATGAAAGAAAGGTCTTACCAAGTGAAGAGCTTTGGATAAGCGGTCCTCATGCTCTCTTCGGTCTCCCAAGTGTTATTGCTCTCACTTTCCCCTCATTGGACCTTCAATAACATCATCGTTTTCTTCCTAAGCTACTTTGTATTATGTACTATTATACGAATAAGCCTACGAGGTCTTAGGCTTATGGTTCAATCTTGATATCATCCAGTTGATTCAATATCACTTCTATGCCTGAGTCGTGGACAAACATCCACAAATGAGAAATGTGGAATACATTATGCACAACCACCATCTTTTGAGGTAAGTCTATCTATAAGCTAGAATCTTAATCCTTTCAACTATCAGAGAAGGACCTAACATCCTTGTTGTCAACTTCCCATTCCTACCGAATCTAATTAAGTTTTTCAACAGAGATATCTTGACAAACACATAATTGACGACAGAGAACTCTAAACCTCCTCTTCTCTTATTAGCGCAACCAATCTATCTTGGGCAACTTTCATCAGTTGCCATATAGGGCTGTAAATTTTGTATGATTATTCGAGGTTCGGCTCAGTCTGAGGATGTAAGACGTTCGGTCTATGTCCATATGATTTTCATTCAAGACAAGAAATAATGTATAAAACAATGTCCATCTAAAAATGGTCGATGTTTTTGCATTGTCCAAACATTGTCCATTCGTTTTCCGACTCCTTCTAACAATGTTCGAACTTAAAGCTTGTCCGGTCCGTGTTCGTCAGAATCTCTTATAGGACAGGACTAGGACACACCTCCTCCTAGTCCGGTCCAACCTGTTTACGCCCTTATTGTCGTATGGTCTCAATCTTCTTTGTCATCTCTCTAATCATATCTAGCCTTATTATTAGTTTCACTCTCGGTTCCTACCAGCATGAAAGAGCGTTACATGCTCGACTATATAATCTTGAATGGTATCATACTAATGCTAGACTAATATCTATTATAATATGAGAATTCCATTAAATGCAAATGATCATCCCATGAGTTTCCAAAGTCTAAATTGTCAACTCATAAAAATCCTCTAGAATACGATTCATCCTCTCAATATACCCATCTATCTGAGGATGGTAAAGTGTACTTAAGTGTACCTCAGGCTAAATTACTTAATGTAATTAAGATGATAATTAAGGAATGATTAATTAATTTATTTGTAATTAACTAATGTTAAGTAAACAGGATTTAAAGGCGGTTAAAGTAATTAATTTAATTTATTTAAATTAATTAGAAATGGTGTGACTAATTAATCTTGCTTATGGATGATTGAACGATACTGAATGCCTTGGATTATTGGTTATCCCTGTTATGTGATTGTGATGCTATGTGATATGATGGTTGGAATATGGATGATCTATCTGTAATGGAATCGCTATGTGAATATGATACTCTGAATACGAATTGAATTGTTTGCACTTAAACAACTTGGATTAATATTAACATTGGATTCGAAGAGACTGGGGTCGGGTATTAGTAAATACTCAAAACCACTTCATTTTGAAATCTACAATGATTCTTTATAGATCTTCTATGTGCAATCAATAGGCTGGAATGGAATAATTTAAGTAAACTGGACCATTAAAACTAAGTAAGGGTACTCGGTAATTGTTTGTGAAATAAGAGATTGGCTTTAACAAGAAAAGAATTCGTAGTAAGGTACGAGTTACCCTAGGTTTCTGTTATGTCTTGAAACTTAGTATTTCAATTTTATAGGTTTACTCACGCTGGTTTCCAGTCTGACCCAGGTGTTACTTTGATGTAATGCTCGGGTCAGACTGAGTATTACAGATTTTCAGGTTAGGGCATTCTAGACCTCAGTAGGCGAGTTGGATGGCTGGAAAGTATGGAGTTTACCACTATATATTTGAGTTTGATTTGGTTGTAGTCTGGGACAAGTTTATTATTACTGTCTAGTTTAATTGTAATTGGTTGTACTCTGAGTGTAAAGTAACAGTTATAGCTTTCTGGTACAAATGCTATTATTTGATATTATATTTAATCCGCTGCGAATGTGACATGCTGCTGCTTTCTGTTCTTCTTCTACTTTCCCCTTCTTCTCTATAATAATCTGAAAATTCCGGCATTTGATTGCTCGGCACTTCTCCAGTGAACGTATTAGTGTCGAATTTTCGAGGTTGAAATTTTGGGTCGTTACATTTTGGTATCAGAGCTGAAGGTTAAGCAAGAACCTTGGCTCTGGTGGGTTTACTCATTAAGGATAGGGTCAATGGTACCCTAGAATGAGTTGAGTGTGTGTGTGTGTGCGCGTGCGTGTGTGTATATATATGAGGGCGTACTTGTTATTTTCTTATATAAAGGTTTTAAAATTAATTTTTATATAAGTTTATATTTTGATATATAAAGCAATAATTTTTCTGATCACTCTGTATTAAGACAACCGGTTGTTGATTATTAGAACTAAAAGTAATAATAAGAATTAAGTGCTAATAGAAATGCCACCGAATAAGAATTGGATAATATGAACTATACAAATAAGATAAGCTAGAAATGGATTCGAACTAGAAAATAAAATTCTGAATTTGTAGAAGTATTTTCAGAATGTTGAATTAAGTTACCCTGATTTATTTTTCGATAAATTATGAGATAATATGCAGTGAAATGGTTTCCAGTTATGATAACCTTGGTTAATATCAAAAATGTTTGTTGTATCTTGAATGGAATGTTTGATAATGATTAAGAAAAATGAAATGTTTTAGGGAAGTAAACATTTAGGTGAGTATGACTTATAAATCAGAATTGAAGATAATTTGAATTGTGAAGTTTTAAAATCTAAGTCCAGAAAATTTGGAATTTGTTTCAAAGTGTTAAAAGAAATAATAAATAGTAATTATTTACAATGTATCTGAATGAAAGGTTCCTATTTCAAGCAAGAGTTGTAAATTTGTTTTGAAATTAAAAACTAAGAGTGGTTTAAAATTTAAAGTATGAGTTGAAGTGCATAAGAAATGTATATGTATGTATAGGGATTATACATAATAATAAGTTGTTTGGAAGTAAACTGATGCAGCAAGGCCTATGGGAATTCAGAAGTTAGACCATATTAAGTCGTGCACGAGTCAAGGAGCTTCAGATTTAACTCGTAAGTCGTACACGAGACAATTGAAGGAGATATATGAGAGGGATGCATCTCTTAACGGCTTAAGTCATACGTGTTTAATGAGTCGTTCACAGGTTAATAGAAGCATGAGTCGTTACCGACCTAACGAAGCTTGGAGGAACGAGCTACGACTTAACAAAGGGGGAGATAAGGCATCGGACTTGAATCGTCTACGACTCAAGAGTATGGAATGTTTCCGACCTAATTGGACGAGAGAAGAGGAGGCACGAGATAACAGATACTTGAGTCGCATACGAGTTAAGAAAACAAGAGTACGACTCAAGGTGATCGTGGGGTGTTCGTATTTGATGAGTCGTACACGACTCAACAACTTATCCATAAGTCGTGCCCGAGTTAGCATCAAGAGGGAGAAGGGTTCAACTGATGGAGGCTTGAGTCGGTGGAAGGCCTACGACCTGGATGAGTCGTCAAGTGTTAAGTCGGTTGTATTTTGGTCTGTTGTACTCAGGTGAGTCGGCCGATGGTCTTGTATATAATTAAGTCGTAAGTCGGTCTTGAAGGTATGAAGTGATGTAATAAGTTGAGTCGGCGTGTGTTGTAAAGAGCTTGTGTTGCTACAGGATGAGTCGGTGCCGACCTAAGGATGATGAGTCGGTCGAAATGAGTCATGTATGTTGAGTCGGTGCCGATCTAGGAGTTGGGTGACGAATGTTGTGTCGAGTTGTAACGCCTATAAATAGCGTGTGTGTTGTAAATTTTTAGTAGTTGATTTTGGAATAAAATTTCTCTTTTGTTAGCTTTGTGCTTTCATACCAATTGGTAGTTGAGTGTAATCTCCTATCTCCACTTACGTCATTCGAGTGCGCTCGAATCCACGTTTGTTGAAGCCGATTCACGGAATCTAGTGCGCTAGATCAACGTGCGAAGAATCGTAGATCTTTGAACACGGTATAGTGCGCTATCAACGTGTTTGAGATAGCTAGAGTTCGGTATCTTTGGATCAACGAACTTGGGCATTTTGGTATCTTCAACTCACCGATTGCTACTTTTCATCGATCGAAGTTTCGTTTGATTAATCCGCTGCGTCATTATTGGTATCAGAGCCATACTTAGCCAATCATAGCTAAGTTTGATTCTTGGAGCCAAGTTTTTGAAGTTTTTGAAGTTTTTTGAAGTCTTGTGAGTGAATTGTTGAAGTGTTTGTGAAATTTTCAGCCATGCCACCAAGGAGAGCTAACCGTCATCAAAACGTTGAAGCTTTGTATCGTAGAGAAGAAGCCGAGCTTATGGAACAACGTATTAATGAAAAGTTTGATGAAGGCATTGGAAAATTGGAGAGATTGATGAATGATTTGAATCAAAGGAGGAGATCACCAGACTCGAACCATGGAGGAAACCGAGTTTCGCCATTGGTTACGGAAGCGAGGAGGGTATCGCCACATTCTTGTAGAGATAGAAGAGAAACATCAATTTCATCACGAAGAGATCATCATGACTATGCACATGAAGAAAGAAGAAGTCAACGTGAATTTGACCATGAAGCATATAGAGATGAAGAGAGACATAGTCAAAGAAGCATGCATGAGAGAAGGGATGATATTAGTCGAGATCGATGTAGGCGTACTTTTGATTTTGTTGAAGAAGGTGACAGAGCTAGTATTCATTATCGAGATCGAGACCAAGTTCGAAATTCTTACCGTGATGTGGAGGATGATCGTCGTTGGGAGTCGGGTATGAAGATGGAGATTCCGGAATTTAAAGGCGGGATGGTTGCTGAGGAGTTTTTAGATTGGTTGTCTAATGTGGAGGAAATCTTTGATTTCAAGGAGGTGCCGGAGAATAGAAGGGTGAAGTTAGTTGCTACAAGGCTGAGGGGAAGAGCATTGGCATGGTGGCAGCAAACTAAACTTACTCGAGAACGAATGGGGAAGTCAAAGATAGAATCTTGGGAGAAGATGAAGAAGTTGATGAGATCTACTTTCTTACCTTACAACTACCAGTCACTTATGTACCAAAGGTTGCAGAATCTGAGGCAGGGGACAAAGTCTGTTAGTGATTATGCTGATGAATTTTACCAACTCATTGCCAGGAATGATATTATGGAGACAGAAGAACAGCTGACTGCTAGATTCATTGGGGGATTGAGAATGCAGATCCAGGATATGGTTAATATGTTTGATCCTTGATCCGTTGCAGAGGCACATCAGAAAGCGTTAGCTTGGGAGAAACAAGGAAGGCGTGGAGGTGGTGTGTTTACTAATTCTAATAATCCAGTGAAGGGTGCCGGTGGAAGTTCTAGTGTTCCTAAACCTATTACAAAGCCAGTGGTGAAGGAGGTTGAGAAGGCGAAGGTTAGTAGTGTTTTCAAATGTTATAATTGTCAGGAGTTGGGTCACAAAAGCAACGAATGTCCGAAGCCGAAGAAGAGAACCATGGTTGCAGAGGTTGAAGCAGATAATGGTGAGGAGGCAGAATATTCAAATGTACCTTATGTTGAGGAGGAAGAAGAAGTGTCGGGAGATGAAGGATGTAATCTTATGATGAGAAGAAGTTGTTTGACACCAAAGCAAGAGGAGGATTGTAGTTGGTTGAGAAGCAATATTTTTCAGTCGACATGCACTATTCTGGGGAAAGTCTGCAAGTTCGTTATTGATGCGGGAAGCTGTGATAATATTATTTCTACAGAAGCTGTGAGGAAATTGAACTTGAAGACTGAAAAACATCCTAAACCGTACAAGCTAGCATGGTTAAGGAAGGGTGGTGAAGTGAAAGTGTGTCGAAGAGCTTGTGTTAATTTTTCTATTGGGAAGAAGTACAAAGATGAAATCTGGTGTGATGTCGTAGATATGGATGTTTGTCACTTATTGTTGGGCAGGCCATGGCAGTTTGATAGAGCAGTTCAGCATGACGGTCGTGCCAACAGTTACAGTTTCATGTTCGAAGGTACTAAAATCACTTTGGTTCCTAAGAAGCAACAACAGAAGGAGAACAAGCTAGAAGAGATTGAAGAATTGAAAACTCTGTTGACTTTGAAAGAGTTTGTCAAGGAAGTAGAGGAAGAACCGGAAGTGTTTTTGTTGATTGGGAGAGAGAGCAGCGAAGAAGTAGAGATTCCAGAAGAAGTAAGACCTGTTTTGAAAGATTTTGAAGATGTTTTTCCAGAGGAAATACCGAAGGAGTTACCGCCACTTAGAGACATTCAACATCAGATTGATCTTGTTCCAGGAGCAGTGTTACCACATCGACCACATTACCGAATGAGTCCAAAGGAACATGAGGAGTTACGAAGGCAGGTGGAAGAATTACTTGAACAAGGTCGTATTCAGGAAAGTTTGAGTCCATGTGCTGTGCCTGCATTATTAGTACCAAAGAAGGACGGAACTTGGAGGATGTGCACTGATAGTAGAGCTTTGAATAAGATCACTGTACGTTACAGATTTCCTATGCCAAGGTTGGATGATTTATTGGATCAGTTGAGTGGGGCAACTATATTCTCGAAAATTGATTTGAAGAGTGGATATCATCAGATTCGAATCAGACCTGGAGATGAATGGAAGACAGCTTTCAAGACGAGAGAGGGGTTGTACGAATGGTTGGTTATGCCATTTGGTTTGTCTAATGCACCTAGTACATTCATGCGGGTGATGAATCAAATTTTTAGACCATTCATTGGAAAGTTCGTCGTGGTTTATTTCGATGATATTTTGATTTATAGCAGGAGTACGGAGGAGCATGTTCTACATTTGAGGGAAGTGTTGCTTATTCTTCGTGAGGAACAATTTTATGCTGCTACAAAGAAATGTGTGTTTATGACACCTAGTGTTTTATTCCTGGGTTATGTTGTTTCAGGGAAAGGTATTCAAGTTGACCAAAGCAAAGTTGAAGCAGTCAGGAATTGGCCACAGCCAAAGACAATTACAGAAGTGAGAAGTTTTCATGGGCTAGCGTCATTCTACCGAAGATTCATTCCACACTTCAGTAGCGTGATGGCTCCAGTTACCGATTGCATGAAGGGTAAACAGTTTACATGGTCAGAGGAAGCGGGAATTGCTTTTGAGAAGATCAAGGAATTGTTGACGTCTGCACCAATTCTTGTTCTACCGAATTTTCAGTTATTGTTTGAATTACACACTGATGCTTCGAAGGTTGGTATTGGAGGAGTACTGAGTCAGAATGGGAAGCCAGTTGCTTATTTTAGTGAGAAACTGTCTGGGGCGAAGATGAGATACAGTACATACGATGTTGAGTTTTATGCTGTTGTACAGGCTGTTAAGCATTGGAGACATTACTTATTTCAGAAGGAATTTGTTCTGTACACTGATCACGAAGCTTTGAAACATTTACAGGGACAGGATAAAATTTCAGCGAGACATGCATCATGGATTTCTTACTTACAGCAGTTTACTTTTGTCGTTAAGCACAAATCAGGGGTGACAAATCGAGTAGCAGATGCTTTGAGTAGGAGGAGTCATTTACTAACGACAATGAAGGTTGAAGTGACGGGGTTTGAAATGTTGCCTGAGTTGATTGAAGGAGATCCTTACTTTGAGAAATATGTTGAGAAAGTGAAGGATGGAAGTACCGATGAATTCATGTTAGTTGATGGTTTTCTGTTTAAAGGAAATCGTTTATGTATTCCGGATTGTAGTTTGAGGATGAAAATTGTGAAGGAATTGCATGAGGAAGGACATGTGGGCCGTGATCGTACTTTGCAGTTGATTTCACAGTCTTATTTTTGGCCGTCGATGAGGAAAGAGGTTGAAAGGTTCGTGGAGCGATGTCATATTTGCCAGGTTTCAAAGGGGACAGCAACACATGCAGGGTTGTATATGCCATTACCAGTACCATCTAAGCCATGGGTTGATATTAGCATGGATTTCGTTTTGGGTTTGCCGAGAACTCAAAGGGGAAATGATTCGATATTTGTTGTGGTGGACAGGTTTTCGAAGATGGCACATTTTGTTGCTTGCAAGAAGACAGCAGATGCAGTTCGAGTAGCACAGTTATTTTTCAAGGAGATTTATCGACTTCATGGTTTACCAGAATCTATTGTTTCTGATAGAGATACTCGTTTTCTGAGTCACTTTTGGCTGAGTTTGTGGAAGATGGTGGGAACGAAACTGAAATTTAGCAGTGCTTATCATCCACAAACTGATGGGCAGACAGAAGTTGTTAACAGGTCATTGGGAAATTTGTTGCGTTGTCTTGTACAGGATAATTTGAGAAGTTGGGACATGAAGCTATGCCAGGCAGAATTTGCTCACAATCATGCAGTGAACCGTAGCACGGGATTCAGTCCATTTCAGATTGTTTATTCAAATTTACCCAGGGGGCCGTTGGATTTAGCAGTTGTACCACAGTCAAAGAGAACAGTTAAACGAGCTGCTGATTTTGTTGATGAGCTGACTGAATGTCATAAAATCGTTCAGGAACGATTGGAGAAATCGAATGAGAAGTATAAGAAGTCTGCAGATTTGAAACGTCGAAATGTTGAATTTAAAGGAGGTGATTTGGTTTATGCTGTATTGACAAAGGATCGTTTTCCGGTGGGTGCTTATAACAAGTTGAAGGCGCGAAAAATTGGTCCAGTTGAAGTTTTGAAGAAAATCAATGAGAATGCTTATCGATTAAAGTTACCAGATGATGTTTATACTTCTGATGTTTTTAACATCAAACACTTAATTCCATATCATGGGAATGAGATTGTTGAGGAAGAATTTACAAATTCGAGGTCGAATTTTTCTCAACCAGGGGAGGATGATGCAGCAAGGCCTATGGGAATTCAGAAGTTAGACCATATTAAGTCGTGCACGAGTCAAGGAGCTTCAGATTTAACTCGTAAGTCGTACACGAGACAATTGAAGGAGATATATGAGAGGGATGCATCTCTTAACGGCTTAAGTCATACGTGTTTAATGAGTCGTTCACAGGTTAATAGAAGCATGAGTCGTTACCGACCTAACGAAGCTTGGAGGAACGAGCTACGACTTAACAAAGGGGGAGATAAGGCATCGGACTTGAATCGTCTACGACTCAAGAGTATGGAATGTTTCCGACCTAATTGGACGAGAGAAGAGGAGGCACGAGATAACAGATACTTGAGTCGCATACGAGTTAAGAAAACAAGAGTACGACTCAAGGTGATCGTGGGGTGTTCGTATTTGATGAGTCGTACACGACTCAACAACTTATCCATAAGTCGTGCCCGAGTTAGCATCAAGAGGGAGAAGGGTTCAACTGATGGAGGCTTGAGTCGGTGGAAGGCCTACGACCTGGATGAGTCGTCAAGTGTTAAGTCGGTTGTATTTTGGTCTGTTGTACTCAGGTGAGTCGGCCGATGGTCTTGTATATAATTAAGTCGTAAGTCGGTCTTGAAGGTATGAAGTGATGTAATAAGTTGAGTCGGCGTGTGTTGTAAAGAGCTTGTGTTGCTACAGGATGAGTCGGTGCCGACCTAAGGATGATGAGTCGGTCGAAATGAGTCATGTATGTTGAGTCGGTGCCGATCTAGGAGTTGGGTGACGAATGTTGTGTCGAGTTGTAACGCCTATAAATAGCGTGTGTGTTGTAAATTTTTAGTAGTTGATTTTGGAATAAAATTTCTCTTTTGTTAGCTTTGTGCTTTCATACCAATTGGTAGTTGAGTGTAATCTCCTATCTCCACTTACGTCATTCGAGTGCGCTCGAATCCACGTTTGTTGAAGCCGATTCACGGAATCTAGTGCGCTAGATCAACGTGCGAAGAATCGTAGATCTTTGAACACGGTATAGTGCGCTATCAACGTGTTTGAGATAGCTAGAGTTCGGTATCTTTGGATCAACGAACTTGGGCATTTTGGTATCTTCAACTCACCGATTGCTACTTTTCATCGATCGAAGTTTCGTTTGATTAATCCGCTGCGTCATAAACACTAAGTGTTGAGTTTTGAATTTTCCCTGAAATGTGATAAGTTTTCAAACTTATAAGTGGAATAGGATATTGATATGAAGTTTAAAATTTGAAATGGAGAATTCAAATTGAATAAAGTTGACAGGATTAAATGAATTGAATTTAACTTAGGGGAAGTTAAATAAGTTTAGAACAAACAACCTGAATTGGAAATTTCAAGATGAAATTGAGATTTAACTTAGGGAAGTTAAATGGTTGATTTGAATTGGGAGTTATGAGTGATCTCAAAACAAGTTTGAGATCTAGAAATGGGTAAAGGATGCTATGGATGGATGTTTTAAAAATTTTGGATGCTTATTTATCCCGATATCATCCTGTTGTTATAAATAATCTTTAAATTGTGAATTGGATTAGTGTAAAATGAACTAAAAAATGGATTGAAATAGTCAATGTATACATTGTTGAAATTAAATGAAAAGAAAGCCTTATTTTGAAACTATTTAAAGGATTGATTCTTGAAATAAAATTGTAATTATAGAATGGGATCCCTTTGAACTTAAGATTCAAATGTTAAAGATGAACTTGCAAACTAAAATTGTTTGAGAATCAATTTCAAAGTTGGAAGATAATATTGGGTAATAAATTGGATTCTGAAGATAAAATTGTTTTTGAACTCTTATTTGAACTTTGAAATAAGTTAAGTAAAGGTAATTTAAAATGGAATTTGAAATTTGGACTCGGAATTAAACTATTTAAAGATTTAGGTTGTTGATTTAAAAGTAAAGGTTAATTTGATTTAAGGGATTAAATCAACATTTAAAATTTAACTCGAATTTATATAATTTGAGATGGTTTAAAACTGAGATTTGAACTGAATTAGTTCAAATTGAATTTGATTTGAATTTAGTGGGAACTGTGATTGAATTTGAATAAGTTCAAATTCAAATCGGAATTGATTTGAATTTGGGATAGGGAATTAAAGTTAATTCAAGTTAAATTGAAATTGAATCAAATGGAAGTGGAAATTTAAAATTAAATTGATTGGAATGAGAGATTGGGAAATTGAACAATTTGGCTCTGGATCATTTTCAAAATAAATTATTTTAATATAAACTGTTTTAAATCTATTTTTCCTAACTATTTACTATACAACCTTTTTAAAAAAAACACAAAACTATCTTATACTTATTTTACATCTATTTTGAAACTAAGTATTATTTTACATCTGTTTTACAAGCTAATTACTATTTTACAACTATTTTGCAATTATCTAACTATTTTACAACTATTTGACTATTTTACAACTATTTTATAATTACTTAACTAATCTATCGCTATTTTACAATTAATATCTTTTTTACAACTACTTATCCATTTTAAACTTTTCAAGTTATTTTCTAAATCAAGCGATCAGAGTGCAAACTGTTTATAATTGAAGTGATTAATCTGGTAGAATGAAGCAATTGTGAATAAGTGATAGAATCAAAAATTGAAGGTGAGTAAAGGAAAATTGATTTAGCTGATAATCAAGGAAGATAAATATGTAGGATGTACGTATATTATTCTATTCGCATAGTGATTTGATTCGGATTCGAGCATAGAATTTCGAGATAGTATATCGATCTGAGTAGGGATTTTTCACTCGATTTTCGACAGCGAACCCTGGATATGGATTTTTGGTTAATTCTGGGAATTCTCTATCATAGTTGTGACTATGCAAGGAGAATGACGGTTCCTGATCAGGAAACCAGATCTGAGTCCGCATTAGGAAGTCGGGTGGACGATATTAGTTCTAAATGAAAATGTGTGATCAAGTAAGCGATCAGATTTGATATTGCATAGGGATGGTATATGTACATCATACGTGCTTGAATGATATTGATATTGAAATATTGAAAGAAATGAGAAATGATTTTTGAAAGAAAAGTATATTTTGAGTAATATGTGAATGAAGGTGGAAGTTGGATATCTTTTGAAATTCACTTTATGAAAAGTAAGTGATATGGTAAGTAACTTTATAAAAATCAAAATTTGATGTTGATTGGCATAGTAAAGTCATATATATATTTGTTATATATGATAAGCTTCCCTATGTTGAATCTAGAACTAGAAGAAAGGGTTTTTGAAAATATTTGAAGAATAAAAGGGGAACTAATATAAGTGATCTAAAGATTATTTTCAAGTTGGAAAATGATTTTTTGAGAATGATTTTGGAAAAAAGGTTTTGGAACCTATGGATTTGGAAAAGGCTTTTGATTTTTGGGAAAATCAAAATTTTGGGAGTTTGGAAAGCCAAGTTTGGAATTATCGATTTGAGATATCGTTTTGTGTAAAGGAAATTTATACGAGTCATATAGAGTATGATTTGAAAGATACTATAAGTGTATAGTATAAAATGTTTTTGAGATTGGCTCGGGAGAAAAAGGCGCTCCCATTGAAATGAACTTCATAAGAGATCTATGGGGTGGTTCTGACTTGAGCCCTAAGGGGGGAGGCTCTAAATTGAATCCTGGGAGGAAGTCCGGGCAAACTGAAGTTCCTGAGGATTTTTGTGTTGTGGATAGCGAAAGTCGAGGGCGCTGATGCCTAAAGAGACATTTGGGTTATGCTATGACGACAGTGTAACTCGATTTCACTGCGATCTACTGTAGACCATAGCGGAAGTCGTGTGTGCTGTAAGAGCCAACGGTCTACGTTTGATTTGCGTGATGGAAACATAACAACGGTAGACTACGATCTATGAAGACATAGCGATAGTCGAGAGGCCGTGAGAGCCTAAGGCTACTGGGACTTGACTGATGTAGTCTGCGACCTATGCAGGAGTGGTGAAGTTTCATTTGGCAGCGAAAATCGAGGGTGCTGATGCCTACAATTACATGGATTTTTGCCGTGATGGCGACGTATCCCTGGATGTAGCTGCGATCTGTAGCGGGTTCCAAGGCGTAATAGAGGGGCGTGGAGTGCCTACAGTTATCTATGGATTTTGCCGGGATGGCAACTTAACCATCAATTTAACTGCGACCATGGAGGGGGTGATGATTTCCAGAGCATTCTCACCAAAATGATTCTATATTTTCAAAAGTTGTTTTCTATATTTTCAAAAAATGATTTTTAAAGTATTTTCACTAGGTGTTGAAAATGGGTTTACCAAGTACTTATAGATTTTTAGTCCTACGCCTGATCAACGTATGACCGAATTTCTACCATAACGAGGATGGACTTGTTGAGACATCGAGTTATAAAAAGTATTTTTATAAAACTATTTTGGTAATATTATATAGATTTTAAAGAGTTTTAATAATTCTTAATAAAAGAGTTTATAGTTGAAATGATCAAAGAGTAATTTAACTGAAAATGGCAGTATAATTAAATCTCTAGCTTTGTTCCTTTTCGAGGATGAAAAGATTTCAAGGGTGAGGAATGTGATATCCCAAAATTTCCAGCAAATATAATTTCTTTTATATATTATTTAAAATGAGCTAAATTATAATTTTCAAACAAATTTAAATATGGGATGTTTAAGTGTATATATATGTGTGTGTGTTAATTTTAAATAGAATTTGAACTTGAATTTGAATTTGAAAATTCAAAGAATAAATATCATATAATAAATTGGATTTAAAAATATATGTATATGATTTTTATTAGTATAAAATTAGTTTTATATTATTTTCTTTTAAAAGATTCGCCAAATATAAATTAAGAAAAGTATTAACTAAATAGAAATTAAATATAAAGATTTAGAAAACATTTAAAAATATATTTACTCATGCAAAATACAAGTGTGGAGATATTAACATATAATTTAACAAATGTAAGTTAATTAGCATATGTAAATGACAAATGTTAGATAATTAAACAAGCGTCACATTATTACATTTTCTTTTATTTTTAAAAATATTGGATAGATCAAGCTATAAATATATTTATACTCCTCTCCTTTCATTTCTTTTTCTGTCTAAATCTTTCAAACAAAAAAAACAAAAATCTGTAAAATTAAACCAGAAAATAAAAAGAAAAAGGAATCAAATTCAAACTACATCAAGCTTTTACAAGTTCTCAAACCTGAAGCTCAACAAGTTCAAGATCAACTCAGTTTCAAAGCAAATCCAGATTCAATTAAGCAATCAAATTCAGTTCAAAATCAAAGCAAGCAGATCAAACTTCCATCTTTTAAACACCCCAAGCTTTCTCTATTTTCCTTTTAATGGTGAGTAAACCAAACTTTAATCTATTTTAAATCTGGATGCATGACATAAATCTTTGAAGTCAGGTGTAATCATTGTTTTCATGGTTTTAAATATGAATTGCATGTATATATCTAAATATATGGATGTGCATGTTTGTATACAGAATGTTGGCTCTGTTCTTGATATGAAGGTTGCAAAAACTTTAAAAAAAAATTCATATCTCTCTCTGTATTTCTTTTTAGACTTAGATGTATACACAAAACTTGTTTGTAATAACAAGATGTTTGATATAAAATTATTTTGAGGTAAGATTTAAAGCTAGTTTCAACATAAAGAAATAAGAACGGTGAAATTTAAAAATATCAAATATTCGATTTAAATTAATTCTGGTTTCATGTATAAAATCAATTTTATTTCGAAAATTAGGATTTTTAAGAATGAAATCGTGAATTTTATGTTTGTAAATCGTGAGATATTGCATGTTGAACGAAGAGTGGGTTTTGTGCATTTTCTGGCGATCGGTAGAATTTGGGTAGTCGGGGTCAATGCTGGAAGCAGGCTGGGAGCTCGGGGGTTCTGGAAAAAATGGCCGCAAGATTTTACGACCACCAAGACGTCGGCGAGGCTTCGATTTAGGGTTTTAGCACTAGAATGGGCCGAGGGTAGATTTTGGGTTGGTGTGTCGTCTTCAAGACATCGAAGATGATTGCGAGTGGGGGAAACGGAGCTTGAGTTCATGATGAAGCTTTGGGCAGTGGTTTCCTGATATCTGGTGGTTGAAATCGGCGTGTCGAGGTGGTTTATGAATGAGGAGTTTTGTTCCAGTGGGATCGATCAAGTTGATTTCGATTTCGTGATCGATTTGGGAGTTTGGGTGGTCGGAGCACTAGTATGGATCATCGTCGACTTGTGGGTATCTCGGCGAAGGTTGAAGTTGGTCGGATTTGGTGGTGCACGTAAACGCATGGGTGTGTGTGTCTGAGTTGTTTTGTGATAATGAGGAAGATGAAGTTTACTCGAGTGTGTGCTCGAAGCTGTGTGATGATTGTCTCGAAGTTGAGTTGACGTGAGAAATACACGGGATTAGCTCGGGAATTTTATTGGTTTGGCCCGGGTATTTGTAGGTCACAGTAATCGAGTTTAAAAGCTTATCAAAATGTGTAATTTTCAAAGATAACTGTAAACCAAGTTCTTAAACAAAGTATTAGCAAGTTTTAAACGAGTTTCCAAAGTTTTAAAATGTTTTCAAATTTTTGTTTAAAGTAATTATATAATAGGTTAAATCCTAGATGTTTTTAAAGGTGAACTAGATGATGTAATTAAATAAAGTATAAATTATTCAATGTATTAAGGATGGTTAATTAATTTGTGTAATCAGGGAATAATTAATTAATTTAATTATTTAGATGATTGATTAAAGGTTAATTAATTTGTGTAATCAATTTAAAAGATTGATTTATTAATGTGATTAATTAATTAAGTTATTAATTAAAAGATGATTAATTTATTAAAGGTTAATCACTTAATGATAATTACTTAATGAAGTAATTAAAGGATAATTGCTTAATGTCATTACCTAAGGAGGGTAATTAATGGCTATTTACTAAATGTGATTTATGTAATGATAATTACTTAATGGAAGTAGTTGAGGATTAATTACTTACTATAATTAGTTAAAGTATGGATTAATCAAGGAAATTAATTAAAGGGATAGTTAATTAATGAATGTGATTAATTAAAGGATAATTAGTCAGTGTAAGTGATTATAGAATAATTAATTAGAGTAATTAATTAAGGATCAATGTAATAAATCATTGTTCATTAATTTATGAGAGTAATTAAAGGTTAATTAATGTGAATGGTTGAAGGTTAATTAATTTGTGTAATTAATTAAAGGCTAAATTACTTAATGTAATTAAGGGATGATTAATTTATTTATTTGTAATTAATTAATGTTAATTAAGTAGGATTTAAATGTGGTTAAAGTAATTAATTTAATTTATTTAAATTACTTAGAAGTGATGTGACTACATAATCTTGCTTATGGACGATTGAACGATATTGAACGCCTTGGATTATTGGTTATCCCTGGTATGTGATTGTGATGCTATGTGATATGATGTTTGGAATATGGATGATCTATCTGTAATGGAATCGCTATGTGAATATGTTACTTTGAATATGAATTGAATTGTTTGCACTTAAACAACTTGGACTAATATTAACATTGGATTCGAAGAGACCGGGGTCGGGTATCAGTAAATACCCGAAACCACTTCAGTTTGAAATCTACAATGATTCTTTATAGATTCGATATGTGCAATCAATAAGATGGAATGGAATAATTTAAGTAAACTGGAACACTGAAACTATAGGGTACTTAGTGATTGTTTGTGAAATAAGCGATTGGCTTTAACAAGAAAAGAATTCGTAGCAAGGTACGAGTTACCCCAGGTTTCTGTTATGTTTGAAACTTAGTATTTCAATTTTATGAGTTTACTCACGCTGGTTTCCAGTCTGATCCGGATGTTACTTTGATGTAATGCTCGGGTTAGACCGAGTATTACATATTTTCAGGTTAGGGCGTTCTGGAGCTCAGAAGGCGAGCTGGATGGCAGGAACGTATGGAGTTACCGCTATATATTTGAGTTTGATTTGGTTTCAGTTTGGACAAGTTTATTATAAATGTCCAGTTTATTTGTAAATGGTTGTACTCTGAGTGTAAAGTAACAGTTACAGCTTTCTTGTACAAATTCTATTATTTGATATTATATTTAATTCGCTGCGAATGTGAGATGCTGTTGTTTTCTATTCTTCTTCTACTTTCCCCTTCTTCTCTCTAACAATCTGAAATTTTCGGCATTCGATTGCTCACTTCTACAGTGAACGTATTAGTGTCGAATTTTCGAGGTCGAAATTTTAGGTCGTTACAATATTCATTTGTGCATTTCGGTATCTGGTGTGTGGCAAAATCTATGAAACGATTAGCAGTATCGATACCGCATTTGGGTCTTTTGGGCTTTCTATGTCCTTTCCTTTGTCTCTGGTAAAGCTAATAGACAATAGCCTTTATTATTTTCTTAAATTAAGGCATGACTTTTGCTTTTCCCCACCGGTTCCAATATAATATGTGATGGTTCGTACTCCTTTCCTCTTCTCTTCTGTCTTCTTCATTTGATGATAAGAAAAGAAAAATATAATATGAAAGCAAAGATCATATATTTCTCTAAAACAATACCTGCTCGTACTTGTCATTTACTCGACCAAGCCATCCCCTTCTTCAAGCAAACCCATCGCTTCCACTTGCCACGCCACTCAAGCCATGCCTTGAAACTGCTCATCCATTCCTATAACCACCATCGCACCCATTCCCTTACCCGTGCGCCTAATGCCCTTGTTCTCCGCCCAACAAACCAAGCTGCAACCGAAACTTGAAGCGACAGCCACCAAACCCGAACTGCTCCACCTCCAAATGAACAGCAACACCGCCAACTGAAGCCAGCTGCGCCCACTTTCCCTTCGCCATTCACTCTCCACGTCTTCATGCCTGTCTCCTTTAACCATGTGAACCCACTCCAGACATGATGCCACCTAGACCGCATCTCCTCAACTCCATAACAGCTACCCCGAACGCAACCCAGTTCACACACACCCACTCCCCCACCTTATCCATAGTCTACTCCGGCGTCGAATTCACCAGCAACCCCTTGCTCCACCTCTTCCCAGACCATCTTCGCACCCTCCACTCTCCCACTATCGTGCCTAGCACCTGAGCAACAGCCTCCAGTCTCCCATCATCCTCCACCACTACCGTGCATTGCTCCACGCCATTTCTACCGTTGTAGAAGACCCTTCCACCTCCACATGCCAGCTCAAACACCAAAACCCTCTCCGCTTATCGCGTCAGCCAAATTCACGAGCCAATAGTCTTTTCTGATCACCCTCCTAGGCCATATAAGTGATCATTTAGTTGAAGAATCACCATTTGATGCACTGAACGATGATATATATATATATATATTACAGTCACACACACACACACATATATATACACATATATTATGTAATACATTTGATTCGCTAGTTAAAACTGGTTTTTCTATGTTTCTCTACTGTCGAGCCAGTATCACAGTAGTTTTCTGTCTATCACCGCCCCGCCCATCAATCCTTGCTTATCTGTGTCCGCGTCCGTATACATGTCTGTGTCATCTTATTTGCCATCATTATTTTCATAGCCTCGAAATGTGAGCAATCATTCACGATTGACAATCTTTTGTTTTGTAATTTGATTTCACATGAAATGACGATTGAAATATGTTGTTAAATTTAAATTGGTTAGTGAATATGATATGTTAATGTTTAAAATTGTTACCTATGACATATGACACCATAACATGTTGTATTTATTATTTTGAATTGTTAATTATGATATATGCATGTCATTGATATGTTATGCTATTTTATATTATTATTATATTGTTTCCACTCTGCAAGTTCCCTGTTAGTTTAGAAATTCCCTATGGGTTAAACCGATACATACCCGAACGATCTTATAGATTAGGGAAAATTGTTATGGGTTGAAATGATAAACCCAAGCGATTTTATTGATTTGAATTTTGAGATTGCGGGTTGAAATGGTATATACTTGTAAATATTAAATTATTGCGGATTGAAATGATAAATAACCATATCACTTGACCATAGGATAGAAAATTATACATCGACACCATTGGTCTATTTTTAAATGATTTCCAAATTTTTGTATAGGAGAAATATATGTGTATTAATATAAAGATATTTTAATTTTAATATATGCATAAAATTTAGATTTGTAAAATTTAATGTTTTAGAAATTTTAAATTTATAAGTTAAGTTTTAAAATGTAAAATATAAATTTTTACTTATACCTTTATTATTTTTAAAATATATAAAATAATATTTAAAATAGATTTATTAATAATAATATTTATTTTAATAATAATTAATATAATAAAATTTAATAAGAATTTAATTTAACTAATATATATATAATATGTTTCAAATATTTATTTATATTTTATATTAATATTTTAAATAGACTTTTGCAATAGTTATTATATTTGTATAATGTGTTTAAAAAATTTATTTAAAATTTATGTTAATATTTTTAAATAGATTTATGTAATAAGTTTAATAAATAGAGGTTGGAAAGATAAATTAAAGTTAACTTCGAATTTAAATTGGTTAATAATTGAATTTAAATAAAGATTGATTTGGAACTTATTGATTTTGAGTTTCAAGGATATATTCAATAACCTGATAACTTGATTTTGATTAAAGGATATTAAATTAATATTTTAAATTTAAATAAAATCTAGTCTGGTTATTTAATTTTGATTTAAGTTTGAAATTTGAGATTCTATTTATATGTTTAATTAAAGATGGTTAAATGAAATTTTTTCAAATTTAAATAAAATTGAAATTTAATATTGATTTGAATTCATAACTTAAGATTTTATTTAAATGTTATTAAAATTATTAAGTGAATACTTTCAAATTTAAATAAAAATTGAAGTTGAATTTTAAAATGTAAATGAAATTTATCACATTGAGCTATTGTAGATTGTTTGAATATTTAAACTTTGAAACATATTGAATTGGAAGTGGTTTAAATGTGCAGTTCAACCTAGATTTGAAATCGATATATATTAAAATGGTTTAATGAGAATTTGAATCAAACCATTAGCCTTTTTAATTGGAATCTTTAAACTGAGATTGATTTAAATTGAATTTTGGAACTAAAGTTGATTTGAATTAATTAGTGCAACTGGAAGAAACAATTCTAATTTGAAACTATTTTCGATATTAACTCTTTTAGATATATAAACTATTTTAATCTATAACCTATTTTAAATATAAACTATTTATAGTGCATAACTATTCCAATATATATAAATTAATTTCAATATTCAGAATGTTTAAGTTAGAATTGTTATTATTTAGGTTTAATGGATTTAATGCGAATACTTTGATACGATGGTTTAACCTGGTTTGTGGTTATGATTTTGGGAATGGATATGATTTAAAGTGAATAATAATTTCAAAAGAAAATATTTTCAAAATTAAATAAAAATTGGAGTTAATTATTTGATTTTGTGATTTGATATTTTAGTTAAATATTTATAAAAGTGATTTTATAAAATGACCACGTTTTGAAATAAGCGTTTGGTTGTTAAAAAGACCATGATCGGATATTTTTGTACTCCCTGCCAATACCGAAATCACTTTAACAATTTTTCACTTGGTGGAGAATCCAGAACGAAGTAGGATGGTTGGCGAATGTTTGTATGAGGTATGAATGCAGCCCTGACTCCCTCGAGTCAGCTTAATGTGACTAAAACAGGAGCCATGCCAGGCCAAGTGAGGCGCAACTCCGATTAAGCATGCTTCTTTGATACCATTATATTATTTTGTGATTTAATTGGGTGCACCTTTGATTTTGGGAGTGTGTCTTGAGGTGGACGGTAGTAGCTGCTATGCATTAGCACCAGTCCCGGTCCGCAAAACAGCAGTATCCTACCCTGGACATTGCCTCGCGTGCCTTGCCACATGCCTTATCGCTCTCACTATGAGTTTGGTTTGTACCGTATCTATGGAGTGCTCCTTTTGTATCCTACTAGTTTGGTGGGGCTTACAGTATCTGTATAGACCACGAGAATATATATATAAAAATGTGTCAAGGGGGATATGGGTAATGCCTTAACGCTATTTTAATATTTTGCTTTACTATTGACATTATCTATGTAGCGTATTTTATTATGTATGTTGATAGTTCCATGGATATTTAAGGGATGGAATCACAAACATCCTTTAAGTTATATTGCATTTTATTCGGTCATTCCACTTGAATTGACTTACTTGCATAAGAATGTTAATCCTAACTTGAGTGTTTTGTATTTTGGTTTATGCTCGGGTCAGATTGTTTGTCACAGCATTTGAGACTCACCTTTGGAGCTTAGAGCTTTGCTTGGAAATTCTACCTGTATATATTCTGCTTCAGTTATTTCAGTTATTTCCAGTTGTTCATGTTCAGACTTGTTAGTTTCTTTTGTATTAGTGACATCTTTGTACTTGGGATTTTCTGTTCTGTTTGTTTCAGACTCTGATGAATATGTAATAGCTTCATGAACTACTATTTATCTATCCCGCCACTTATTGTTGTATTTCTCCGTGTCTGTGATTCTGTGATTGATTTATTTACTGCATATACTATGTTTTGCCAAATATAAATTAACAATTTGTTGTTTTGAGCGATTCAAGTCTAACATGTTTGAATTATTGTCGATTTGAATGGCTTGAAATCGTAGGTCGTTATAGAAAGATAACCATCACATCATCCTACAATAGGAAACCTAACTCTACCTTTCGCTCTCCGCCCCTCCCAATCATCATAGACGACCTCTCACAATCCGTAATGACTCTGTATCTCTTAAACCAATTCATCCCCAAAATAATACCAAACCCGTGAAACCCAAAACAATGTAATCACAAAAAAATATGTATCAATGACTCAATAAGACCAAATCATGATAAATCATACATAGGCTAGTCGAATCTCCAAGGGGGTTCGTCATAGTCATATGTCAATAAATAGTTTTAGGTTTTATTCCTAATCCATCTTCCAAGTCTCTAGATATAAAGGAATGTGAAGCCACATTATCAAACGAAACTCTAATAAAAACATCATAAATAGAAAGCATACCTTAAGTCATGATGCCTTTCCCCTTCTCCTTTATTGGTAGAGCATTTGATAAAGTTAGGACAACATCAAGAGCATATGCCTTTGCCATATATCTCTGCTTCACTGGCTTTGAACAATCTCTTTATATGTGCTTGAACTTATTAATATTGAAGCACTTATTTCTCTCAGCATTGTAATTCTTTCTTAAGTGGCATTTCTCACCATAGATATAGCAAATAGGCTCCCATTTGCCCTTCTTTTGGCCATCTTTCCCTTGAGCCTACTTCCTTCCTTTGTTTTTGTTCCACTTTTACTTTCCACTATCGCCGCCACCTTACAGCTTAGCTTCTTTCTTAAAAGCAACAATAACATTCTTCAGCTTAGGGTAGATGTTCTCATGCCGTAATGTCCTTTCCAAAAAAATCTCAAAAGTCTCATTAGTGTGGTCGATTATCTCTCACCAAGATAGTCATTCAATCTAATAGTGAACTTATCGCTCTTTTTAAGTGTACTATCAATAAAATACATCCTATATTTTGAAAGCATATCATCTTAGACATGTACTTCGAGACAGATAGGTCTCCTTGATTCAAGCAAACAAACCTCTTGAAAATTACTGAATTACGGGCCATCGGTATAAACTTCACTTGAATCTTGCTTTGAACTAGCTCTAAATGAAGTGATCCTCTTGACAACCACCTTCAACGCATTCTGCTAGTCCATTGACATTCCTTGGAGTTGCCGAGAAGCCAACTTACTTTTCATGGTGTTTTCTAACACCAATTTTCAAAGATCCTCTAACAAGTATCAATCCAGTCTTGTACTTTGATGTCTGACTCCGTTCTAAGTAACAGTTTGCCTCATAGACTCATATATATTTATTCAGCATGGAAAAATCAATCCTTGGTGACTACACCTTAGCAACACCACCCACCATAGCAGGAGAAATGCCTTGGGCATTCGAAGCGTGTATCTCATCATCTCATTGAACATAGCTTATAGTTTGGGGTTAGCAGCTGCCCTATTGCCCACTCCTCCTTTCCTTGTCGTAATCTTTGTATGTCGACTCATTCTTCCAGTGTGTATTAAGAATGACTAATCCCACATGACAAGGATAAAGTGGTACCTATGCATGCAACATGGTTTAACTACACACACACACACTACTGGTATATAGTTTTGAAATCCCAAATGTAACAAGTACGCTCTCTCATATTCACTCAATCCATTTTAGAGTGTTCCTCTTACTCTATCTCTAATGGATCCGGTATCAACTTTAGGTTATTAATCAATGTTTGGCTCTGATACCAAGTATGACAATCTCTCGAAACCTTCGGTACTCGAGGTGACTTGTCGAATGCGCTGCAATGGTACCTGGCTGATTTAGGAAGATGGTCAGGGGAAAAGTAACCAATATAAGCTAGAACATGTCGTATATCTCACATCCTAAAGGATATAATATAATAATAACGCGGATATAAAACATTCGAGACAAATGAGTATAACGAGATGAATCAATACAAAATATTAGAATGCTTAAGGTCCAAAAAATTTATACAAAGTAAAAGGAACAACTGAATATGAAGAATCATACCTACCCTATCCTTGCATTCAAAAGATTAACATATAAAGGCTATATATGCTAAATTATTATCAAGGGTATGCTATAAAATAAAGCACAATATGGAGTGTCCATGTCTCTAAGGTCGAAAGTACCTACATCATGTGACATCCATATCAATCATAGCAAACATAGCAACCATATAACTATCTCACATTGCTCATTGTGGTTTTAGTATATGAATAACTCATATGGCCACATCCTATGACCAAAGGCTACATTCTCATCTCGGTTTCCCTCGTGCTTAAATTCATGCTACTTTGTAAGGCTAGAATATTAGAGTCATGCACTATGAGTCCAGGGAAGATCATCATCTACCGATCTAGAGTCACATCCTACGACTTAAGTGAATGTCCTCACAAAACCCTGCTTTACGAGCATATATTGAAACCTTTGAGTTACCAACAATCCCCTTAGCACACATCTAGTAGAACATATGTTACATCCTACTCCACAAGTTCCCATCATCGAAGTTGCCTCCTTGGACCATCATCACAACTCCCATCCTTGAGTTGTCATCATTCAAAACTTCTCTAGACTATCATTAAAGTCATAAAACTCCACCATCTTAGTCCCAAAGTAATCTTTCTACCTTTTTATTCATCTTTGAAATAGAATCTTATCATTTCATGAAGAATTAGTATCGCTCTTTAGCATCATCGTACCAATCAGTCCTGGCCAGATCCCTCAAACCAAGTGTCAAATCAATGTGGGCATGCTTTCCCGTGCCCCCTTCTACCACATCACCAAAATTGGATAGGTCGGCACCATCTCATATGGATCAGACCTAACCCATCTGCTTTGTTACTTTGCCAAAATATGGCTAATTACAAACCACCTCAACTCCCTAAGATTGCCTCAAAGACATCTCCATGTCCATGCCTCCATAGCCCGAAGTAGTTGCCTCAAAGTCCTCGAGTCTAAATAGATCGGTCATGGATTTCAATGGTATATCCATCTCGTGCCTCCCTTTCTCTTGCACAGAATCCCCCACACGCTACCTCAAAGTAAAACCAAGCCCACCTCTCCATCACCAACTAGGTAGTTTTTTGCACTTAGGACACATGAAAATGGTTCGGTATCAATCCGTACAACTTAGACAAAAATTTATCTAAGCTATTTTTCAATCTTCCCTTTATAATTTTAGTCTGTTTCACTTCTTTGCTTTGTATGAAGTCTTCAGATCTACATCAATACTCCTTTAGCAACTCTATCTTTACATTATCCATTTTTGTTCCATCAATTGGAGTCCCCATCATTTATGCACTCATCTTTAGATGACCCGTCACTTTGGCCATTCCATATGCAGAAGACTCTATTCGTATGAATCACCTTAACTCTAAATCGCCTACGATCAAAATTTCAAACCAACAATCATACAAACATGCATACATCCAAGTAATACCTACATATATCACATCCACAACACCTATTTTTGATTTAACGCCAAAATACCTAACTAATCTATATTATAAAACGGAGTATCCATAAAAACATATGCATAGAATCAAACCTAATTTCATTTTTAAACGTTTAAATTTGTTTTTAAAGGTGCGTTAAACCTAAATTTATCAAAATTCGTATTTTTATTTTTAAAAACATCTTAAAAGCGTTTTTTATTACTAAATCAACAAGTACAGTAAAGTGAGGATAGATGTCACTTACCTAAATGAAGAATCAACTCAAAAACCATTAAATAACTGTAGATCTGATCTGGGCATCGGTTGCATGGATCCCAAAGCTCTAATTTTCAAGATCCTCTTTGCTAATCTCAACCCATTGGTTAGGCTGATAAAATTTAAGAAACGATGGGTTTTAGGTCTAGTTTGGATTAACAGAGGTTGGGAGCTAATTATAAATGAAGAGAAATTGATTAGGTGGCAGGTAAAGGAGGTCGATATTAACCCTGATCCCGAATTGGGTTATTGGACCACACTAACTACCCTTAATTCCCCGTTAATCCTCCAAAATTCAATCCAAAATTCAAACAACCATATCTCCTAAATCGTAAGTCTGAAAATCTATCATGACAATTTTATGGAATGATAAACCACAATATCTTTCATTTGGAAGTAATTTCAAATCCTAATTTGGCTCCTACCAAAAGTTATAGGTCTTAAAATATTCTCAAATTCAAAGCCATCCAATAAAACTTCTAAGGTTGTAAGATGTCACTACCTATAATTACTTAAAGTGATAGCCTCATGTGACTCAATTTAGATTTTAAAACAATATTTTATGATCATCCGATATTTAAAATACAGATCGTTACAATCTGTCTTTGAATTTTTTGCTAAAACAAAATTCTGACCTCCATCATTCTACTTCCATATTTCACCATATGCTCTCTTAGGTTCATTACTTTTTATTTCATCTTGTGTTCTGTAATAATGAATAATATTAATTCTTAATCACATCTCTGCAAAATGGGTATTCTTTGATAAACTTGAAGCAACGGAGATTTCTTCGATATTCCCTTTACCTTCACAACGCTATCAATATACCTTCAATAATAATCTTTCAAAGATTCACCTTTCCCTTGATTTTGTATCATCCAACGAACTAATGCTAGCTCTCATTTCTCTTGATAAAAACAGTCGAGTCAAAAATTCAGTATTTAGCCACACCCATGAGCTTATGGAATTCGATGGATAGTGCTGGAATCACTTTAGAGCTGGTCTACTGAAGATAATAGGAAAGAACTAACACTTAATTTCATCCCAGACTCAAATAGCCTACATATGTATATCGTATAGAGATAGATGGTTTTCGGGATCAGATGATCCATCATAATATAGCTTCAGGATTCATAATCCCGTCGATAAAGGGGCTCTCATGATCTCAACAACAAACAGCTGAATTTTTCCAACTCTTGCCTCTATGCGAGAATCATATCTTTCCTCTTACAGTTTTTGAATCTGTTCGGTTAACTTCATCAATAATCTCTTGGTTTTATCTCCTTTAAAACTTGCATTACATGTATTTCCAATATAAGAAATTCTTCCTTAAAGCTTAACCATATTACTGTTAGAATTTGATCTTACGAGGAGAAAGAGAGATTACAGTAAAACACAAAAGTGCTACATCGTTATCTTATTTAATAAACAAAGATCTACCTTTATATATAGGCAAGTACACAACTAGAAACTACCATAAAAAAATGGGGTCACTTACTCCTATAAAAAGGCAAACATCCGTTATTCTCTCCACTAAGCTAAGAACTAGGACAACATAGAATGATTCATAACTTCTAACACCCTCCCTTAAACTAGATGTGCTAACATCCAGTTTATAAAGCAATAAACTGCGCTTCTCAATTTCTTCATCGTCATGCATAGACGAATTCGGTCACCACCTTCATCTCAACCTGGTTGGACATGCTCAACTGTTTCACATTGATTGGTATTTTAACCATCAACAAATACTCTTGGTTTCCTCTTAGGGATCCACTGACCTCTTCATTCAGGTCGTCCCTTGTATATGTCATCCCCCCAAAAAGTGAGAACCGCAGCTTTTCTTCCTTACTTGTTGGATGACACAAAACCAAGTCTTTCTCACTCAGCCTACTTCACATGTAGGCATGCCTATCTTCTCTTAGGCATATCATCAAATAGTTTATGAGCATTCTCCATAAATGTCCAACCTCATAAGCGACGTTCCACTCTTCGTCGTCTTCGTCTTCATATCTATGTCACTTCAACACAAAACTCATCTGTCAATAGCAAGCACCTGCCCCTTGCTTCACTGCTAACATACCTTTACCAATACAAGACTTCAACTTCTCATCTTCTTTTCACCATTCAACTTGCACACAATCTTCATTCTTCAATTCTACCATAACTGCTTCTTTTCATCAACAGTAAATACTCCAGCCAATCCAATACACTGCTCCATTATGAACCTGAACCAAAAATAACAGCAAACCAGAACACAACCTTCAAACAGGCAATGGTACCAGGATCATCAAATCCAAGCCATGTTCAACAAGCCCTGACCACAAAACAGAAACTCATCTACCAAAACTCAACATCCAAGCTGCCAAAACAACTAGCAGCAAGTAACAATAGACATTCCATATCAGCACCGCAAATGAACTCAATAGCATGCAAACCCAAATAATCCACCTAAACAAAATTCCTCAACCCACTACTGCAGCTGCCTCTTCACCATTCATCTCCTTCTATCCTTAAAGATTCTAAAAGATATTCACCTTTTCATCTCCTCTAGCAACAGCTATGACAACTGCACCACAAACTTTTCTTACTTGAACAGCTGCAAGTCCAACACCGCCAGCTGCACCAATAACAAGCAATACCTGGACATGCTTCAGTTGAGCCTTATGAACAAGAGCTGCAAGAGAACTTCCAAACACAACAGGTAGGACACCAGCATTAATTAAATCATATCCACTCCTTTCAGCCTTCTTGCCTTCAAATTTGTTTCATGCTCTTTATAACACCACCTTTGTTCAAGTCAACAGTATGATCAACCTCGACATCTCCACCATTAACCGATCCTAAAAAAACTTCATTGCATTCTCATTCAATTCACTACTATTTCCAAACACAACTACACAATCTTCACTGCCAACCTCCCTAGTTCAAACACTACATCTCCCTACACCATTGTTCAAACACTACTCTCTCTTGCTTCCCAACTCACATATTCAGTATTCTACATACTGCCTCACAACATCATCAACCTCCACCTTCACCAAACACCAAACAACGTCATCATAATTCGAGTAGCAACTGATGTGGATCTCAGTCGAAGTCCAAAGCTTCAATCAGTAGGCACCGCACTTTTCATCACTTCCAGATCTCATATTCTCCATCTCCAGATCGACTTTGATCTCAGGCCTTGATAGCAGAACTCATGAGAAGCTACTAGTGGCGGCTTCCAGAACGAGAAACAACACACAACAAGGTTCAAATCCAGACAAATTCGAGAGCGACGATTTCAACTCCGTTTCAGATCTGACGCTGCAGCAAATTGACAAACTTTTCATTGACTGTTCCAGCACAAACCACCAGAGGCGATGAGATTTGTTATTTTTATTAGGGAAGTAGATCCAGATCCCGACTTTGGTTCCTATGGCACTTGCTAGGCGGTGCAATTTATTTATTGCGATTTATAAATTTGAGGAGGAAGCATTTTAACGAGGAAAGGAAATTGTTTTGGGAGCCTTTTTTCTCAAGAAACAACATCAATAAAACTTATTGCAACTCTTTATCCTATCTCTCTCTCATCTCTAGCCTCGCTCTGATACCATGTTAGAATTTGATCTTACGAGGAGAAAGAGAGAATACAGTAAAACACAAAAGAGCTACATCGTTATCTTATTTAATAAACAAAGAACTGCCTTTATATATAGGCAAGTACACAACTAGAAACTACCATAAAAAAATGGGGTCACTTACTCCTATAAAAAAGGCAAACATCCATTATTCTCTCCACTAAGCTAAGAACTAGGACAACATAGAATAATTCATAACTTCTAACAATTACGCATATCGAAGTTTATCCTTTCGAGACTCGAAGTTTTGACCTTTTTGGGTCGACTTTCTTCAATAATTTAGGATGCTTCTCCCTAAACTTTAGCAGTGGCAGCTTTCGCAAGATCATATTACTCTTCTTCCCTAGTCATGTCTCTTTTTATCTGTTCTCAACAACTAATTCTCTTCATGAACAATGACATTGATACTCTTTTCCTTGCTTTCGATAGCCTTTTCGACCACAACTTGATATTTAGCCAAGTGCATAGCAGTGTTTCCATGAAAGTCATCATCATTCTTTAGAATTTCTTATTACATGTAACCGAAGGACTAGTTCCTTCAATTGCAGTATTCACAATCTTAATAGGTGTTACTACGACTTTATTGTCAACCGCAAGTGACTATGTGCTCTTCCTTAGGGTAGATTTTTAACTTCATCATCTTAAACTGAAACTTGATTGAAAATAATTACAAAGGTATAGAGGTTCGAGTCTTGCCCTCTTTCTAGCACTAAAAATGTTGAATGATTTTTTGTCACTCCAACACCCCTATGTCCAAAGGCAAACTCCAATGGTTTGATCAAAGGCAAAGTGCCAATAAAAGTAGATGGAAACGAAAAGTGATGAAAAAGCAAAGACACATGAATTTATAATAGTTTGGGAGCCTGATCCCTACACCTACCGTTGAGAAGTTTTTTATGTTCTTTAGTTATTCATTGAAAGGTTTCTACAGTGCTGACATGGCTATGTTCGCCATCAATGAGTTCTAATCAGAAGCTTGAGTCTGAAATGAAAATAAGCTTACAAATGATTATTGTTCTTAATTCTCATTCATTCATTCAGTTCTCAATTCTTGTATGTTGTGATTGGTGCCTTTTATTGATAGCAGTTTTGTATCTTTACTACTAAAGGACTGAATTTATCTTGGATTACTGACATGGCCTTCTTGTGGAACTATGATTTGGACATGTATTGTCATTCTTTTTCTTATAGAATGGCATAGATTGACGACATGTCGCTTCTATATTTACATATAGGCGCCTTCACCTTTGTTCTCAATATTAGCTTTAGTCTATTTGAGTTGTTGATCTTTCTTTAGGCCAGCTAAGCTATTGGCCTAATTGTACATAGAGACGCTCTTGGCCTTAGGCGTAGACAGCTTTGGTCTCGCATTCATCATGAAGCTTTCTGGCCTTTGCATTCGATTATGGCCACCTAGAGCCATTACTTTTAGATGTGTCACTTTTGGGATCTTGGTATATGATGCAGAGGCTGTATGCAGCCTCAATATTTAATTAGAGGCACCGTGTCTGAATACATTATCTTTTGATTTAGAGCCATCTTCTTGGCATTTGTTTTTGGTTGAGCTCGTATTACGCTTTCGGAGTGGCCTGATCTGAGTCATAGTACCACATTTTAATACAAGTGACACCTGTGGTTCTCGAATTTAATTATATTTTGACTTGTTCTTTAGATCATAGTATTGTTGTAACGCCCCATATTTTTAACAAAAATAAATAATTAATCAAAAAGGATATTTTGGTAATTTTATATAAAGTTGTACACTAATTTTTGCAAACAAGTTGGAAAATCCGTCTTTTCTATTGTGTGAAGTAGATTTTTAGCCAAATTTCATATATAAAGTGTCAGGAACATATACCGTATAAAGTAGATACTGAATGCTTACCGTAGCATGAATTTCAGTTTCTACATTTATTTTAAAATTTTGAGCTTAAGAATTAACTATGGGAACAAAACAAAATATATTTTGTATGTAATTAATTGAATACGTTTAAATTACTTTAAAAAGAGTACAATTGTTTTAATGTGCATTGGAAGAGAAGGAGGAAATATATTAATTACATGCACAAACTTAAACCGCTCTTGGGGAAAGCATCAATTACTAGGACAATGAAATATATTGCTATAATGAATTAAAAGGAATGCTATTTCTTTCTTTACAAAGAATAAGAGAAAAAGTGATTTTTGAATTTGAAAAGATATACACCAGTTGAATATAATTAATTGAGTAATTATTAATAAAAAGTAAAGTTCCTAATCAATGTCAATATATTTACATATATATTCAGGTTCAAATATTAATTCATGATTCACCATAGTGGTTAACACACACACACACATATATATATTGTGTGTGTGTATTGGTAATCAATTAGCGATATTTATTTGGAGCATAACTAATTGACTCGAATTATAATTATTGACATTAATTGAGGTATAAATGTTAATCGAGGTAGAATTATAATTGATGGCATTCAAGGAAAAGAGTTTTACATATATATAAGGGTAAGAGTTATAAGTAAAAAAAATTCCCAACCTAGACTGCATCTAATTTCCTACCTAAAAATAAATGCGTAGCTCTCACTTCTCTTGTTCTAAACCCTAGCCTCCTTTAGTAAACTCCATTTTTCCTTCCTCTTTCTCTTCCACGTTTCTTAATTTAAATTATTTGCAATAAACCTTAGTTAAAAAAAGGAAAAGAGAGGTCCAGCCTAAAAGCTTATCAAAGAAGATAAGAGAAGCGATGCAAATTTAAAAATCATATTAAAGGAGGAAGGCTTAAAAGTTTCACTTGGATATTTCTTCAAACATTAGTCCGAGGTGAGTGGATTTAACCGCAACATGATTATCATGAAGATAATTAGTTAAATTCCAATTATATATCTATCTAGAATAAAAAATGTGATCTCTATTTAAAAAATAATTTTTATGAAAGGCTTATATGATTTGAAAATCCTAGGTAACAATTTTAATAACATAATTGTTGTAAACATAGGGAGAGGGCAAGTTGGTAATAATTCACCTCTAAAACTTTATGAATCTAGCTTATTATAATAGATTTGAATTAAACTGAATAAATAGAAATGAATATATACATATAACTATGAAATCATATGGATCTGGTCGTTATGATAGGTTTGAATTAATTTAATAAGTAAAAGTGGATCTATTTGTATACTCTTTAAAAATTCTTATAGGCTAATTCTATCACCTTTGAATAAAATGTAATTTACGACGAATAATCGTATAACTATAAACAACCAATGAGAGAAGCTATATAGAAATTTTGGAGATGAATAAAGATAAAATTGGATATAAAAACTTGGTTAAAGAAGAACTTTACAACTACACTTAAACACAAAATAAATATAAACAAATAAAATGGAGAACAACAGCAAATACACTGGTCTAGACATTTGAAAATAAAATTAAATGTCTAAATAAAGCTTAAAAGTAAAGAGAAACAAAACAAAAGGGAATACGTTGTAATCTGACTAGGTTCAAATGTCTAAAAATTAAGTCAAACATCTGAAAAATAAACCGAACGACTGAATATGTCACTCAGAAATCTAAATGGCTGAAGTAAGTCTAGGTTGAAGTTGTACCTGGTGCAGGCCAAGTACGATGGATTGGGGAAACTAGTTCCTATTCTCTCGACTTACGAGAGTTAACATAGCTACATGGGGCTATGCAACAGGCGGAATTGGTTTCACACTTGGTGACATAGTTTGTTTCACACTTCAGGGTATGCATAACATGACACTCAACAAAGTATGCGACTGTATAGCAACTAGATGCTCTTATCATTACTGTAGCACACCCGGTTGCATGTTTTAACATGCCAGACAACGGGGAAGGATGACGGAGATGTCTACAATAGTAGGGCCATATGATCGAGCAAAGCAGTTGAACCTACCAGGGAGACATATTATCAAATGACTTCTTTAGCTCCAGGTTGTATAGAGTATAGGACACGTTTACCATTAAGAAGGTTACACGAATGCTTTGGTAGGCCCTAAAACATCAAGGTTGTATACAAACATGTGCTTAGGCATTATGATGTATGCTTATTACGTACGTGCGGTTTAAGCAATTTACCATTACTAATGTTCAGTCAATGCATAGTTAGGCAGTTTATTATCGAGACCATATCATTACGCCAAATAGATAAATTAGATGCACATGAAAATTTTATGTTCATATGTTTCTAACTCTACAACGGTTATTTAGTGTTTCATCCTTAGCTTAATGTTTTCATATTGTTACCATTATTTTTTGAACAAATAAATGTCTAACTCTCACACAAAACACAAATTGTATAACTATCGTTCAACATGCTCAACCCTACCTAACATTAACTAATACAACAAGCATTCCTAAATCTAAAAATAGGATTCTTCTTTCCCAAGTAGATCCCGCTACCGATCTATTGTTGAGCTCTCCATAAGTTTTTACTCTCAATTAGATGGCTTCTTTCTGAATTATCGAGCTTCCTTCTTTTCTGTATGGATTGTTCTACTGGTCTTACTTCATAGATCTTCTTAAAAAATCCTTAGGTACCACATCTTCATAAAACTAATTGTCTTTTTAATGTTTAATACTTATTGGAGTCCAATAAGATCTTGACTTTGGTAGAACACATTGCTTATGGTGTACCTTTGTATTTTATTTGGGTTCATGTTGAATTTCACAGATTGTGCCTGAATTTTTACCTGATTAATTTTTAAAATAATTTTTTTATTTTCTTTTTAGCATGAGAATTTGTTGTATAAATACAACTATAGGTTATTTGTTATGTTCAATCAATTTTCATATGTAAAAAATTTCAAGCTGATAGGCTTCAATTTAAGATGTTAATTTTTTTACCATTGGCGCGGTAAAGTAAAGGAAGTGAGAGAGCTTTTCACTATCTTGTATAAGTTAATTTTATGTAATTGTTGGAAAATTCAACGTAACTAATTTTATAAAATTACATAAAATTACTTCTACCGTTTCGTCATTCATCGAGTAATTAATGGAAAATTCAACATAACAAAAGGAAGTAAGAGACCTTCTTCCATCATCATAACTGATGTGCAAAGTAGGGAGGACATAAGATTCAGCTAACGTAGTATATTATTAGACTTATTATTAACAAGTATCATTCTTGCCCCACCTTCTCTCTTCACCACCTCACCAAGATAGATCCTGGTAACTGAGTACCTATACCTATGAATTCCAAGGTCACTGAGTACCAAGTACCATTCCAGCCCCAGCTTCAACTAACGTCGAAAATGTAAAAAAAACATCAAAATAGACTTCTTAAGCTAGCTCACATCCAAGGTCACTGAGTACCTGTACCTATCAAGTAACAGTCTAACCCGACCGTTAAAATATTACCCTGGTCAGACTATCTCTGTTTATCACAAAATGTGAGATACTAATAATAACAAACTAGCATAAATGTCAAGGGTAAATATCCATAAGTTTTATTTGACTAACATAGTAATATCTTATTTAATGATTCATGGTTTATGGTTAAGTTTATTCTCATTTACAATATTCATCAAAGTCAAGGAAACCACAATAATAAGAGCATAGAAAACCCCATCCATGTATGCAAGCAGTAGACTTGTACGTCGCAAGTCAACATAATATATACGCACTTCGCGTTCCAACACAATAGGTTTCAATTTGCAAATTACAACTTGATAGAAAACGAGCATCACAAGATGGGCCTGAAAACCCGTTTAATCCGCCTAAATGGATCTCCCAAGGCCGAGTCTAAAGACTCGAAAAATAAGTGTCATCCACTTTTGATAAGTAATCATAAGAGTGTAGACTAATATCCCATAACCATTTGACAACATTCAAATGATTACTAAAAGCTAGTAAATTCCACTCGTCCAAATATATCTTCATTTGAACAAGTCAATGAATTAACCAGTGAAATAAACGCAAGCATTTCATACCACTTGTACTATACCATTTAATTCGATTCCTTATCCAAGTGAGATAGTGCATTTTTATAATAAAATAGATTTTCTTTAAAAGCTGATATAAAAATATTGATTTGAAAAGAATTAAAGTTTATATAGTAGAAAACACAATTTAATTCATATATATATTTATAGAAAACTTGCTTCAAAATCACTTTGAAATTTCAATTATTTATAAATATATGTTCTCCAATCCTTCTTATCCAAACTAGATATATTTTCCCTACATGTAATAGGAATCAATTTATTTTCAAAAAGAATTCCCCTAAAAATAACTTCACAAACCAGTGCAATAAAATTGTGTGTTTGGCAACAAAACATAGAGCAAGAATTTATTACGACCAATACCATCAAAGTTGAGTTCAAGCACTCAAAAATGGCTATGTAATTCATTGCAACCAAGATTTAAATGATGCTAAAATCATCGCAAACATCATTACAATAAGTAAATAACATCTACGATTCATATGGGTGGACGAACGGACGAACCGAATCATTCGGAGGCTAAAATGGTGGGACCTAGGGATCAGCCCAAGTCTCGACCGATGCATCGGTCGTATGGACTGGCCCACCGATCGTAGTGCCTAGGTCGATCATTAGATTGGGCCGGTGGCCTCCGATTGCTCTATTCGTCCTTGTTTTTTTGTATGGCCATCTTGAGTCTTAGGGTTTTGATTTGACATCCAACCAAACATACGAACATCAATAATTAAATGCAAATCATGATAATATGAAGTGGGTTTATATAAACTGAAAATAGGGTTTCAACTATTAGAAAATATGGCACCAAGATATGAAATTTTCATAACCAAGTTTGAGATAGTTCAACAACGATTCCTCCAAACAACAAATTCGGTATAAATATGAAATAGAGATAGTTGTGAGTGATTAGCTCACTTTTCCTTTTTACTTAGCTTGCCAAACAACAAATTCTACCTTGCTTCTTAAGATTTCAGGAAACCCTAAATTTTATCTCAACCCAAAATGAAAATAAACAACAATCAAAGCATATTATAACTGAAATCAATTTGACTAATGAGTGAGCTGGAGCTCGGAGAACATACTTTTGATTTTATCTAAATTTTCTAGAATTTATTTTGATTTTTCCATGTTAATTTGCTTTCAACCTAAGTTTAGAGTTTTTGAGAAATTTAGTTTAAGGAAGCTTCCGTATGTATTGAATGTATAGGGAGATGTTTTCTCAACTTAGAAAAATTCTTTAAGTCCTTAAATGGGTCGAAACAAAAACAAAAGCCCAAAGCCCACTTTTAATTAAAACAATAAAGGTCTTAAACAATTTTCTCACTTTCTACCATTTTGAACCACTAATATCTTATTGATTCAACATAGAAAAATCCACTTTAATATACTAAAATTAAGATCATCGCCTAATCTTCATGATTACTTAATAAAATAAAATTTTTAACCCTTATTTTAATTATTGAAAACACGGTATTTTGCATTTTCTCAAATAAGACAGCATAACACATAATCAATTTATCTCCAAAAATTTCCATTTTCCCTTTTAAATAAAATTACACATTATTTAGAAAACACTAACATGTTATTTAACAAGTTCTAAAACAAGAATTTTACATCAGATAATTCTATATATTTCTTTTTTAATAATATACACATTTTAAAAATCGTATTTCAAATTCTAATTTCAATTATTATTCAATAAAAACACTTAAATTCTAATTCTTTCTATTTAAATCATCATTTATTATATTGGAACAATATTGAAAAATCAGGGTTGGTACAAACTTCTTCCTTAAAGAAATTGCGTATTCAGAATTTCTAATTCAGAGAAAAGTCCATAATTAGTGGAAATAATTACTACAATAATATTTCTATTTCCAAAATGCGCACTTACACTAAAGTAATCAAACAAGCAAGCCACCAAATAACAAGCCATATGCAAGACGATTCTTGCATTTTTACTCAAATAGAATCTTTTGTCTTTCTTTTCAAAAGATTGAAAAATCCAATTCATTTATTCATCCAAGTTATTTCTTTGAGTTAGATTTCTTTAATCAATTACCCAATTTAATTTCTTATTTTCATAAAATTAACTTCTTTTAAAACTATAACACAAATGATCTTTGCTTAATCTTTTCCAAAAATTGGTTTCTTCAAAAAATTAATCTCTCCCAAAAATTTGTGCTTCACAAATTGTTCCATTTTTAAAGAAAAGATTAATTTCTCTAAAAAAAATATTTCACAAATTGTACTTTAATTTAATGTATTCTTATGGATTTATCATAACTCAACGTAACACCAAGGCCACAATCAACACCCATCATATTCAAGCTAACAATCAATTTATATCATCATAATAAATAACATGAAAGCAAGTTATAAATCTAACATATCAATAATGGCAGGCACTTCACAAGCCAACACAAAAGACTACACTTCGCTTGTCGAATATTCAAAGGCAAGCACATCACTTGTCTACAGAAATGACGGCACCTCCCAAGTCCTGGGCCAAGGTCTACCATAAATGACTGCTCTTTGCAAGTTCACCTGCACTTTGCAAGTCTAACATAGATGACTGCACTTTGCAATTCTAATTGCATATCAAAAGTCTAACATAGATGACTGCACTTTGCAAGTCTATCTGCACATCGCAAGTCCAACATAGATGACTACACTTTGTAAGTCTGCCTGCACATCGCAAGTCTAGCATGTATGACTGCATTTCAGAAGTCTAACTGCACATCGCAAGTCTAGCATGGATGACTGCACTTTGCAAGTCCAGAACCAAGGACTATCTCTATTGACTGCTCTTCGCAAATCTAAGACATGCACTTTACACATCACCATAAAAGTATCAAATACCTTTTAATAGTAATCGTTCAAGTAATGCCCGTGCGTCCCATAACCACTCGAGTTTACTTAAACATTTACTACAAGTCAGTAAGCTCCACTTACTCAATATTATATATAACAAGTAATATAATTAACCGTTAAGGTGATCTCGAATGTTCCATAACCACTTGGGATCATCAAATCGTTTAATCATAGTTCTTATTCCATAGAAGTAATAATTTGCAACCAAACATCATTACAAGGAATTATTTAGCATAACATGAAAATCAAAAGTATTCGGCCATTACTCATTTTTAGTTCCATTCAATTAAATTTCTTCATTTAAGGTTTATAAAGTAGAAAACTAACTTTTAGTAAGAAGTAACATATAATAATCAGACCAAAAGAATTTTTATTTTTTCTTTTACCTTTGAAGCCTTCCTTTCATAATTATAAATTTTTTAGTTTAGTATAAGTTATATCCTTATATTGGAAAACCTGAACTATATTCCCTTAAGGACCTATCAGTCCCACTGAACACAAAAAGAGAATACAACCCAAAATTGTTAAATACTTCCTAATAGCAATCACAAGAACTTAACCAGGGAAACCCATACTATCTGATGAAATTCAGATATTCATTAATGGGCCAGTAAGTACTACCCGAAAATTCTATTCAATGAGTTCTACAATATTCGATGAAGCATCACTCGAGTGCATTTAAACCAATCGGTAAAACTTAGTTGATTATAAATACTCCTCATATTATAGAACTAAGGCTCTCAAAATATGTATCATATAGAAGTTTATAGTTTAAAACTCCAACTTGCCTTCAAAATTTAAATGATTTGATTTTTGGATAAATCTCTTCTTCAAAATAATTTTCTAACTTTGTATTCTACAAATAATATTCTAACTTCTTACAGTATTTATTTATACCAATTCCTTTTTAAAAGATTTATCCTCTTAATTTTCCAAATAATAAATTTTTAAAATTTAAAATTCCTCCTCAAATAATCTCTTACTTCGAAATTCCAAAATTTATTGTTACAATTACCTGTATCTTTAGTTTTAACTTTTTATAGACTTATACTCAAAAAAATTCATCCATGTAAACAATAAAATGATATACACAACAAAGCACAAGCATCGCATAAAATTTCTTCTTTGAACATAATAGAAATGAACATCCTAATTTCACATATATCAAAAATAATATAATGATGTTGTCTTGCCATTTATTTATAGAAAATCACTTTGTCGGATGACTGTGATTTTGATTGTGAAATCAAAATTGCCTCGCCATCTATCTTTGCTATCGCTAATGCCCAATGGCTGCAACTGTCATCAAAATTTATACATATTAAACATCTTTATATTTTTCAATATAATTTTTTACACCATTAAAATTCACTAAACACATATATTTGCATGAAAATAAATTTCTCTTCTTAGTTTACTCTTTTAAAAATGTCTTTCCATAAAAATGTTCAAATATTATTAAAACTCCATGTAATATATCATTTTCCAAAATAAACATGTAACCCACAATATTTCTTTTGAAAAATATTATTTATCTTCAAAATACTTTATTTTAAAGTCAACACTTTTTCGAAAATTTCTTTTTATTTCCAATATTCATTACATATGCATACAAATATATTTTTCAAAACATTTATCCTATTTTAAAACAATATTTATCCCAGTTAAAACTTTATCTTCTTTCTAATTATTATTTATAACTTTTGATAAACCTTTATAAAATATTAGAACTCAAAGCACATTGTTTGACTATCTCGTCGAAATATTTAGTAATCCCTATCGATAATGTTGATCAAGCACATCAATCAGAATTCTTAACATACTCAACGAGCAATTTAACCGAAAACTAGTTTCCAAATATTTATTTATAAATTTAATATTTTCATATAATTGAAAAATCTATTAATAGGGAATTAAAAAACGTCCATTCATTTATGTATACTTATGCAATCAACCATAAATAAAAAATAACTATGGTGCTCAATGGAAATAATCTATCAGCTTTCGACATGCAACTCTGATCACTAACGGATCAGGACTCCACTACATACACTTAATTTTTAAAATCATCTTATAAAAATAATTTATAAATGATTCAAAATTTTCATAATTACGTCCCAATGATTATTCCTAATAATTATTTATACTTATATTCTAAATAGGATTTAAACCATAAACTCTACCCAACATACTCAAGGGACACGACTCTAAGTCAATTTAGGCCAAGATTCGTGTTCCTTGTATTCTACATTGTTTTGAACCTATGCTCTAATATCAACTGTAACTCCACACCCTGAGATCCACAATAACAAAGGGTATTATTGGGTAATACCGTCTGTTATAGCAGTGAATATGGCTAGTTAGGAGCGACCATCTGTAAAATGGCATTGATCGGGTATCGAATACGTTGAATAATATGACTATAATTTTCTTTTCCTATAGGTGGTATTTCAACATATCCAATCTAGGCGCAGAAGGATAATACAACGGTTTAATCTAATTCATAATAATAATAACATAATATACAACACAAAATCAAACATCGCAACAGGAATAATATACTCAATATCTTCTCGAAAGTATGAGTCTTCAAAAGGAAATACTAGACTCACATTTATATGCATATACACAAAAAAACACTGATAGATCTCAATACACATGAATAAAAAGTCAACCACATATAAAAATATAGATCAAGCATATAAGCTAGACTCAAATGGTACATTGAAAATGTAAACAACATCTGTACCGATTCAGATATTTCCTCGTTCGATTTTGAATATTTAAGTGGTTTTAAATATGGATTTGAAACATAATTTGATTTTTTAATATGAATAGGTTGGTTGAAAATTTTAAAATAAATTTAAATTCCAAATATAGTGATTTACTGAATAAATTTAATTATCGAATTTATAATTGAAAATCGTTAAATAATTGGAAATTGGAGTTGTTTATGAATCGAAAAGATTTCTAATGTTGGTATAAATTCTATTTGAATTAGAATTTAGTTAGTAAGATTTTAAAACTAAAATTTGAGCAATTTAGAAATTTTTGAAATCATCGATTTGGTCGACGCGTTAAAATAGCGATTCGGTGCAGAGTCTCGAAATTCGATGAAACTACTTCCATTAGATCCATAATAGAGTATTATTATCGGATTTCAAATTTCATAGCATTTGGGTTTACCATGTGGTCGCACGGCCAGAAAATGCCAAGAAATAATTTAATTGAATTTAATTTAAATAGTCGATTTGAAAAGCTATCTTTTCTATACGATCGAATCGGGACTCGAAATATGTTCCATTGCATTCAAAATAGGGGTACAATATTATAAACGCCTAGCGGCATGCCTCGATAGGGGACCGAATAAAATATTTATATATTTTGGAGAAAAAAAGAAGAAGAAATTGAAAATCAAGTCAAATCTTAGCTGACCAATCTTGTATCCAAGCCTTCTTCTTCATGCTTAAAATCATGTCCCCTTCCTTTCAGTTAAATCACGAACTCCTTTCTTTCCTTTTAAATGGTGCATCCTTGTTTACTTCTTTTTAGTTCAAAAATCAAATTCATTCTCCCCTTCTTCGCAAATTCAATTCACGGCTCGAATAAAAGAGGGAAATCGAAATCGAATTCATTCCTCATGATAAAAAAGGTAGATGACATTTGAATTCGTGCTTGTTCGGGACCTTGGAGCTCGCGCATGAAAGAGTAGACTTTTGCGATTACTGTCAGCGCGAGGGGTGGAGATCAAGGCGCATACGCAAGCGTAGGCTAGTGGGTGTGTAGGCGGTGTTGGCTCAAGGTCGAGGAGGTGAGGCAGTGGTTTCGCATTCAACAAGAGGTCGCGAGCGCAAGTAGTGGTAGTGTCGATCGAAGGCGGTGGCAATTCTTGGCTATAGGGGATGTCGATCTCGGGTTGCAGGCTTGGTGGAGGTGGAGACGAGTTTTGTTTTCTCAGCGATGTTCGCGGTGGGGGAGGCACGATGGGATGAGGTCGAGGAGTAAGTCGCGACATGGGATAAGGCAGCAGAGCTGCTAGTTGAAAGGAAGTCGAGATTGGGCAACCTAGATGTCGTCGAAGGTGAAGGAAGGAGACCAGACCATGGATGTTCGATGCAGCTGAGCAAGGTAGTGTCCATCGTAGACTTAGGTGATGGTTCAGTAGGTGGGGATTGTGCATGGAGGCGCTAGTAGGTGCTTGAATTCACATTCATGTCCTTGGTATAACTTAGGTAACTAATTTACTAATTTCCGTAATTAGGAGATTTAATTTTATAATATATATATATATATATACATACATATACAAGTCTCATAAATATTTAACCTTTTATTTCGAGGTCTAAAAATCATAGAGAAACAAGTCGAGTTTGGATCGGATTGCAAAATAAAAATCAAGTTGAGAATTTTTTCATTTATTTGGATTACTAGAATTTATTTTAAACAGTTAAAATAAATTGTTGAATGCTGGTTGAATTTATAAATTATTATCTGTTGAATGTTAAATATATATAGTAGTATATATATTAGTAGTTGGATTGATATTCCCGCATATTTTAGCGGATAAGACCCTATGCGCCCCATATAATAGCGGATGACCCTATATGCCGCGATATCCCCCTCGAATGGGATTGGTATTTTTTATGATGTACTAACATCTGTGAATGTAGGGAAAACAGTTCAAGGGATCCAACTGGATTCTTCGAAGATGTTGATCAAAATTTCATATATTGTGATATATGATTTGTGTAACTAATCTGATATCAATTATATGGTAATTCGAAATATTGGATACTATAATAGCACTGGCCTTAGTTTGTTATTTTAAATACCATAAATATTATATTTTGCAGTTTGAGGAAATTAAAAGGAGAATTTAGTTATAAAAATATTTACATTGGGATTCAAATTATTTTAAAGGAAATCGAGTTGGATAAAATAATAAAGTGATTTTGGGTTTATACTTAACGATTGTAAAATATTTCAGATAGTGGTTAGAAATAATTTATATAAGAGATTTTTAACCATGGAATTTAAATGATATTTTTAAAAATATGGATAAGGGGTTTTAAATTGATGTTAAAAATAGATTTGAAAAAAGTAAATGAGGTTTATTAAGGAATGGGTTTATAAAATGGGATTTTATAAATGAAATTAGTTTTATAAATAAGTGGAAACTCAAAGGAGTTTATAAATTTATAACGATGTTTATAAATAAGGGGAAAATAATATTAGTTGATAAATTGGGAATATAAATTCATGGGGTGATTTATATCAGAATATGGAAATTGGTTTGGAGAAAAATAGTGATTTCTATTTCTTAAATGTGAGAATGGGTAAGGGAACGGAAATGAAATCGATGTGTTGTAAATCGAGAGGGATTTATAATTGAATTGGTTATTGAGATTTTTACAAAAAATTCTCTTTATGAAGTTAATTTTTAGTTTAAAAAGGGAAATTTTATTTATTAAACTATGAAATTTTAAACTAGTTATTATTGGAACATTTCAGGTAGTGGATTATTCAAATATAAATTTTTATTGAAATAAATTCTAATTTTATAACACTCTTTGTAAATCGATTAGTTTTAATTAAAGATGGATTTGAAATGAGTTATTAATGTTTATTAAAAGTGTTTGATTTCTTTCAAATAATTATTTGAACATGTCTTTAAAAATATTTTTTTAAATAAGTATTATATATAAATAGTGTTTTCTAATAATTTAAAATTTATTTATAAATCTTCTTGAGGTTTGACAATAGAATTTTTCAGTAGATGGGATTTATAGGAGAAATTCTCAAAAAAATGGAATTTGGAAAGAAGTAAAAAAATTCCCAAAATACTTAAATAAAAGTGTACTTCGAAAAATGAATTAGAATTCAAAAGAAGTTAGAAATGGAAATTTAGAATTTTAGACAAGTGTTGACTTGGAAATAATAAAGGACATTAATTAGGAAATCGAAACTTATAGAATTCATTCTAAACGAGTTAAAGAATTTACAAAAAAAATTGTAAATGATTTTGAGAAAATAGAAAATAAATGGAATAATTCCCAAGTGTTGAACATAAAAATGGGACTGGAAAAATATTCTAAGTATTAGAAAGGTTTGGGAATATTCCGTTGAAGGTATAAGGATTTGAAAATGTTTTAAATATTGATAAATTTGAAAAAGATTTGAATATATATCTTTGTAACGATATTTTGAAATGAATGTTTTAAGAATTATAAATAATGGCCTAGTGACTGCTTATGGATGTTTTTTGATAGTTAAATAACCGACTATCAAATATCGGCCAATTCCATTAATAGTTTCGAAGAGACCGAAAATCAGATTTAATTATCCAAAAACCACTTCGATTCGATTTGAGCGTCACGAATGGATATCGTGAAGATGGTGAAGACGGTGATTTGGTTTGTCCAGACCCAGGACAACTTGTATGGACAGATGCTATCAAAACATTGTCATTGGAGGACGATGGGCATTCTAAATGAAATTGTTCTTGAAAGGTAATCGTAGCCACAAGCCTCATCAACTGGAATGACTGAAAACCAAGGGATATGCAGTAAGGTTAAGTGGGTCGCGCCCAATTAGGGTACGTTATCACCTTTCTCGATACCCTCGGATATATTATAAATTATGGATATGGTGGTGCATGCAAAAGATCTCTCGACATATTCGATTCTATCCAGGTTAGGAATAGGGCCAGTCTTGTGTTGTAGAGGATCCTGGTGAGGTCCTCGGTACATTTTTCTAGAAGTGTACTGTGAGAGGTGGTACCCCAGTGCCTAGTCATTGTATGAAATCCATTCTCCAATAAGAGCAGTGCGTAGTTTTAATTTGCCCAACTATGCTGAAATGTGAGATGCAAACATTTCAGCTATTTTCTATTTACTTTGTTTAGACACTACTATAATATCAGACGATTTTGATAAAAATGTTTTGGTTATCGTAAGGTAAAAACCCATCGTTTTTATGTGTGACATGGTCTTACGAGATACCTTTTTTTTTAAAAGGATTTTGATAACTTGAAATGGTCCAAATTGACTGTGTTTTCTCACGCTGGTTTCTAGACTGACTCGACTGTTATTTTATTATAATGCTCGGGTTAGACCAGTATTACAGATTCAGGATGGTATGGTATGGAGCTCAGAAGGCAAGCTGGATGATAGAGACGTATCTCCGTACTTAGTTTATATTTCCGCTGTGTGAGGACAAGTTATTATAACAGTTCAGATTGATGTATTGATTGATGTACTGTGATGATTGTAAGTATAAACAGTTATAGATTCTTTGTATAAAAATCTATTATTATATATTATACTTTATTCCGCTGTGTTTGTGAGATTCTGTATTATTTATATTTCCTTCTACCTTTTTCTTCTTCACCCTAAGGATTTGTATTTCTGTTCAATTTGAGTTGAACTGATGTGAACTATGGTTGACTCAAAGGGTGGGAGATACAGGCATTTACATTTGGTATTAGAGCCGATGGGGATTACTCATTAGAGATAGGGTCAGTAGCACCCTAGATTGAGTAGAGTGTATTAATAGATGTGAGCACATATTTGTTAGTGAATATTAATTGTTTTGTATTATGTTTATTTATTGGTTGAGTGGTATATAAATTCTGGTCGAATAGTGGAGCGCCACTAAAATCGATAGGAGTTTCTAAACACTTAAACATGATAAATTAACACTGTATGGTTTTGAAGCGGGTAAATGAAATAATTTTACCCAAATAATATTTCGATATAAAAGAAATAATTTTATGAAATTATTATAGTAGACTATTGTGTTTGGTTATTATTATATAATCAAATGAGATTATAAAAAATTGTAATGAGACATAAAAAAAAAGGAAAATTGTGTAAGTGTGAAGTATACAAATAAATTAAAACTAAAGTGGATTCAAACTAGAATTCAAGAATTTAAATCCTGGAGGGTTTAGAAAAAATTATTTCCATAAAGTTATGGAAATGAAATTGGTGTTATTTTGGAAATATTTTAGAAATGGATAATAGTAGTATTTTTGGAATATTTCTGAATAGAAAGTGTTTAAAATGGATTATGGAAGAGATATAGCACTGTACTCAAAATAATTTTGGTGATGAACGCTGCATCACCAATATTCATTTTTGAGTTTCTATGTGACGGATTGCTAATGTAGTAATTTGATATGGAGATTTTTGTGAAAAACAAATGTTGTTTTAAAGGTTCTAAGGAAATTGTTTTGGATAAAAATCAAGCTGATTTTTGAAATTTGAAGGATTGGTTGCTATAACAGAATTATATATTTATATATATATATATATGCAGTATTTCAAAATAATGTGAAATAAAAACCGGGTGTTGAAATTCTGAAATTTCCAATTAAATGAGAAGGGAAATCAGAAGAGAATAAGTTTTGAAATAAAACTTGGAAAATGTGAACTTCAAGATGAAATTAAAATTTAACTTGTACAAGTTAAATAAATTGGATTTGTAAAACAAAATTTGTAAGAATTGGATTTAACTTAAGTAAAGTAAAGTAAATCGATAAATAAAGTGATTATAGTAAATGGAATGAAATTAACTGAATGTAATGAGGTTAACTAAATATAAAAGCATATGAATATGAATAAGTGAATGAAACAAATAAATATAAGTAAAGAAGTGTTGGAAATTTTGAAATTAGAATTGAATTCTTACTTGATTAAATTGAATGAATTAGAAATAAATGTGTTTGGAGTGAAATTAGTTTAAGTACGAATAACTCGAATATGGTTTTGAAACGAGGGTTAAAAGGAATTGAAATTTAAATTAAACTGAATTAGATTGGATTAGAAATAATATGAAACTGAAGTAAATTTAAATTTTGAGTTGTGAACTAATCATATAACCATAAAATATAAATTTTGAATGGAATAAAAGTTAAGGGAAAAGAATAATGGAATGGTGAATAAATAAGTTTTGTGGCTTACAAAAATTGAAACTAATGGATTAAAAGTATATTTAAGCTATAAAGTGATGTATAATCTTGAGTAAAAAAAAGTAGATATACTCGAGTATAAAATTGAGGGGAATGTGAGAAAAAAAGTTGTGTAACTTATAAAAATTGAAAAGTGAAATAGAAAACCCAAAATAAATGGTGGGAAATTTTAAAGTGAAGAAAATAAAATCCAAAGTTGAATTATAAAATAAATTTGAACTCAAGTAAATTAAATGGAGTGATTTTTGAATACAAAAATAGAGCTTAACTTGGTTGAATAAAATTGGATTGTGGATTAAAGGTGGATTTTGAAAATGGAACTTGAGTTATAGAAAAAATTTGACTTAAATTGTAAGCGAATTAAATATAATTGGAAATATTGTCGAATAAAATAGAAATGGATTGAAATGGTGATGACTTGAGTTATAAATAAATTCAATTTAAGTTTAAATAAATTGAATATGACTTTGGATATTAAATAAATGTATTTGAGTATGGAATTAAGATTAGAATTGAGAACTAATTGTTTTGGTTGGAACCAAAAGATTAGAAAAGTAAAATATCGAGTTTCAAATAAGTTGGTTTTGATAAGTTAATGGGTTTGGAGCGTTTTTTCTGCCTTAGCAATTTCGGGGACGAAATTCTTTTAAGGAGGGAGGAATGCAATGACCCGGATATTTCATCGTTTGATTTTGAATATTTAAATGGTTTTAAATATGGATTTGGAATATACTTTGATTTTTGAATATGAAGATGTTGGTTGAAAATTTTAAAATGAATTTAAATTCCAAATATAGCGATTTACTGGATAAATTTAATTGTTGAATTTATAATTGAAATCACTAAATAATTGGAAATTGGAGTTGTTTATGAATTGAAAAGATTTCTAAGGTTGGTATAAACTCTATTTGAATTAGAAATTAGTTTGTAAGATTTTAAAACTGAAATTTTTCATGATTTTGGAAATTTTGAAATCGTCGATTTAGCCGACGCATTAAAATATCGATCCGGGGCATAGTCTTAGAATTCGACGAATCTAGTTCCATTAGATCCATAATAGAGTTTATTATTGGATTTCAAATTTTGTAGCATTTGGGTTTGCCGCGTAGTCGCACGATCTGAAAATGCATGGAAATAATTTAATTGAATTTAATTTAAATAGTCAATTTAAAAAGCTATTTTTCTATACGATCGAATTGAGACTCGAAACTTGTTCTATTGCGTTCGGAATAAGGGTATAAAATTATAAACGCCTAACAGCACGCCTCGATAGATATCGAATAAAATATCTAAATGTTTGGAAAATAAAAGGAAAAAAATAAAATAAAATAAAAATCAAGTCAAATCTTAGCCGACCAATCTTATGCCCAAGCCTTCTTCTTCACGTTTAAAATCATGTCCCCTTTCTTTCAGTTAAATCACGACCTATGTAACGTCCCGCCTTTTCGTACGTTTAAACCGATGATAAATCACACACGTCAGACTTAAACCATACAGAATGGTGTATTGGTATGGGGTAAATAAAAAAAAACAGAGAAAGAAATAAAACAAAACAGAATCTTGCAGCAGAACGATAAAATATAATATTCAAATATACAGTTCTTGAAGCTGTTTTACAAAATATTTGACTTTACTTATACAATACCAATCAGAGTTACACATACCAGAGAAAATTAATAGTGCAGAAGAATACAATGGTGTAGTGGAAATAGATAATAGTAATAATAATTCTTCGTCTTTGTCCTCCAGAATTAAGGCCTTCAACTCCTGAAATGCTCAGGCTGACTCGAGCGAATTGAAAAGACAAAACACTCGAGTCAGAACTAAAAGATCTTATGTAAGTTAAATCAACAATATACAATATGAGTGGAACGGCATCAGAGATGTTTACGGGATTTGACATCTCCTATCTAGTATCTAACGTGAGTGCGGTAACTCAAGAGATGCTCGGGATTCACATCTCCTAAGGATCCGTTAAACTATTTACTATGTAGTAATATTTCACTATTATAATAATGTCTATTGGTAAAATAAACTTACTTTTAAATAGCATTAAGAGGCTACCCATATAGCCCTTACCACATAATAGTACCAATAGTCCATCCAGTATCAGTGCATCTCCAGGTCGGGAGACTACCATAAATACTCCACGGGCTACGGGAGAAAAACAAACTCGTACAAGGCACACTAGGGTAGGTGACACGGCACACAAGGCAATGCCAGGGTAGATATACCAATTACGGACACGGGCTGGTGGTAACGCGTAGCACGCAGCTACCGCCCACCTCGAGCCACACCCCCAAATCAAAATTCAAAAGTGGACACCGAATCAATCCAAAAGTCAGAGTATAATATCGAAGCGATGTGTCCGATAAGAGGGGCTACCACCTTGGCCCGAGATCGCTCCTGTTTTAGCCACCTTATGCCAACTCACGGGAGTCGGGTCCACGTATATACCTTAATAGAACGTTGCCACCATCCTACTTCATTATGGAATCTCACCACGTACACGGTTGTTAAAGTGGTTTTCGGAGTTGGCAGAGAGCATGACAACTTCTAATCCTGGTCTCTTTAACAACCGTTATTATAACACCGTGGTCATTTCAAAATAGTATATACTTTTAAAAACCAAAATACCATTGCAATTTCAACCATCTCCTTTACTTCAAAATAATATATACTTCAAAACCAAATTCAACAATATGTTATTTAAATAAAACCCAATTTCCAATTACTAGATCTCCTTTAATTTATATAAACTTAAAATATTCTTTTAAATCATCTTAAACCCGAACCATATTATGAAGTCATATTCTTAATCTTCAATTCCTATCGGTTTCAACTCAATATATTCAAAGATAATTCTTTAAATAAATTAGATTTTCGAGTAAATTCATTTCAAAACCATAATACTTCCAAGGTTACAACAACTCCAAAACAAAACACTTTGAAACCATAATGCTTTAAAATACTTTATTTTCGGTAAAACATTTCAATTTTGATATATTTCAGGTCTTTAAATATTCCATGATTTCTAAACCAAATCTGATAATCTCATACATATCTTAACTCAATTTTCTATTATTTAGTTTAGACATATTTATTTAATATATTCAATATCTTTTAACTAAAGCTCAAACTTGAAATATTTGTTAATCACTCTAAACCCCCATCAAGTTATAAAATCGTACCCATTTAAAATCTCAAATTTAATAAGTTCCACATTGATTTAATTAAATAACCTTCTTAATTAAACTATATTTTAAAATTGACTTCAAATCCATCTTCTCAACCTTAATTTATCAATATCATTATAAACCCTATACATATTAAAATATAATTTAAATAAGTACTTAACCATATTATCTTTTTAATAAAATCAAACTTTATTATTAAAGTTATTATATAAATGAACAAAATTATACATAACTTAAAATTATGAATTTAACTATATATAAAATAATATTTATATAATACCAAAAATCAATATTTATAAACCCATATATTTCTTTCCAAACCCATAGAAATCATTTCAAAAATATTTATATACAGACCAACGGTGTCTGTATAAAATTTTCTATCTTATGGTCAAGTGATACGGATATTTATCATTTCAATCCGCAATTTAAGAATAAAAATGCAGTTGTATATCATTTCAAACCGCAATCCCAAATCAAAAATAACAAATCAATAAAGAACTTGCAGATTTTAATGATATAAAATAAACATCCATTCATCCATCAACAAATCACACATCCATCACAACCATCATCCAAAACTATCAATCAGTATCAATAGATAACTGATAATAGTTATAAGTATTTAACTGGCAGTTATATTCAATAGTAAATTAAATAACGATTTAATTAAAATAAATGCAATTAACTGAAACGATGATAAAAAATACGAAACAGTCATAAATAAATGCAAAATCACAACATAAATTAAATTTAACAAACCTAAGAAATTTTAGAAGTTGTGAGTGGTTAAAACACTCACCTTTGGAATTTAAATTGAATTTGAATACAATTTAAACCCAAAATTCAAACAGCTTCAGAATCCATCCAAACTAGCGCCAAAACGTCAAAAATCTCGTTACGATCCTAACAAAAAAATCCACGCGTAAAACAGATATCGTGAAGTTATACGCATTAGAAGATTTCAAAATTTAAATAAATAAAAATATAAATAGAACAAAACACTTACGTTCAAGGGCCATGTCATCCATTAATCTTCTCCCTCTATAGAAAACGCACGCACAGGCTATTGAAACCGAAACCCTACCCAGCAAAAATCACGCATGAAACACGGCCGTTGACCACGCTTTGACCACGAATCCCTAGCGCCACCGACCATCGTCACGACGCCGACCGCCACCATCGTCTTTCCACGCTCCGGCCGACCCCACCTATGCCTTGTGAATGCCCAAAGGATCACCGACCACCACTAGAATGTGAAACCCTAATCGAAAATAGCCGCCGATCTAACCTCGAATCGCGAAACGAAGCATGCCGATGAACTCCCCATCGTCCACTCTACAAAACCCAGAAATGGTTCGTCAATCCGACAACGTTCATCGACGCGTGATGAACGGCTGAGAATGGTTCTTCGATTTTCGGACAAAAAGTGATTCAAAACCAAAAACAAACTGCAGATCAGAGATGCGTACGTCGGGAGCTTTGATATATAATTTTTCTGAATTGTTTTGTGGAGTTTGAAATTTCAATTTGATTTTTGAATTGCAATTGGATTTGGAATTGTCTGCCATTGAAAAGAGGAGGTGAGGAGGAGTTGTATGTACAGACAATGAGAAATAGAAGGAGACTACAGTTTATAATAGGGTATTTATAGGCAAAGCTGAAATAGAATGGATCGGATAGATTGGATATACGCGTTGAACGGTAAAATGGCCCGAAAAGCCCGTTCTGACTCCGGAATGAGATTGGGTCAACCCATATATCAAAATAGATGTTTTTAAATATTTTAAACGCGATGGAATAGGTTTCAAGTCCAAATTCCATTGTATGAAGAAGTTATGCTAAAATCAATATTATTCAAATTGAATTCAATTAAATCGATTTCAAGGCGTTTCGCATTCGTACGATCAAACGACGGGTCCGAACGCTATGAAAGTTGAAATCCTACAATAATTCACCGTTACGGATCCGATGAAACTAGTTTCGTTGAAATCCGAGTCAGTGGCAAAAATAGCTATTTTTACATTAATTTAATAATTAATTAAGTAAAATCCAATTTTTAATTTCAATTCTATAATTGACAATTTTATCACTTTCATATTTCTTAATCATCTTCATTAATTTAAACAAGTTTAGATGTCAATTTAAAGTTGATTAATCTATCAATTGCAGTGTTAAATTTTCAATTTTATTATATTCAAAATTATAAATTAAATTTCCAAAATTCTATTTAATTAAATCAATTAATTGTTATTCCATTCATTATCGCTGAATGGATGGATTTAACATTGGATTCAAGACTATTACATTAATATTCTCACATTCCATCTTCATTTCAATTAACGCAATATTTAGATATTAAATTTCATTAAATTGAAATTACTCCAATTATTATTATAGTTCAAATTCCAAATAAATTGATGAATCTTTATTCCCGTTCTTATAATTCAACAAAATTTCCAATTATGAATAACATTAACATCATTTCCTTTAATTTTATCAATTCATTCATATACCATTAATAATACCTTATTACCAATTATTACCCTAATTTATACTAATATACCCTTGAACTGGGATTCATTGCAATTGATTACAAACTTGATTTAATGGACTAAATAAATGATTCTTTTATAATAATTGTTGCCACTAACCCTTTATCATATTTATATAAGTTCTCATTTATAACCAATTACATACAGAACATTGATTTTATTCAGTCATTATTTATTCAATATTAATTCATTGATTAATTCAATATTTACATTTATTTTCTTATATTTATTTATTGCCAAATATTCCTGTTTACAATCAATTATGACCCAAATAGTTGTTCCCATTAATTGGGATTACAATTGAATTAATTATTTATTTATTTACTTGCATTATCATTCTTACATTTCATTCCCGTTATTAATCCATTATTACCAAAAAGATAAAATTTACATTATTGCCTTAAATTTGAAATTTGATTACCAATTTCATCAAACTAAGTAAATAAATAACATATATTAGTTGTCACCTATTTACTTTTCTTACATTTAAAAGTTTATTACTTACCATTATCACTATATTATTTCATTAATTCAATAATTACACTTGTTTTACTCATATTCCCATTATAATTAAGTCAAACATTTAAATTATTCTAATTAATTGGAATTTCATTCAAATTCATTAATCATCAACTTTAATTAACCCTGTTATGTTTCCTCTTAGTTATTTTCATTATTATATCACAACTTTTATTAATCATGCACAAATTTTTCATTTTCATCAATATTAAATTTCAAAATCTTATTAAATCAACAATTTTAATTATTGAAATTTTATAGGTCGTTACTACCTACTTTCTTTCCTTTTAAATGGCGCACCCTGTTTACTTCTTTAAGTTCGAAAATCAAATTCGTTCTCCCCTTCTTCATAAATTCAATTCACGGCTCGCACAAAAAGAGAGAAATCAAATCGAATTCATCCTCACGATAAACAAAAATGGCGGATGGCATATGAATTCGAGCTCGCTCAAGACCTTGGAGCTCATGCACGAAGGAGGATACTTTTGCGATCATTGTCGGCGCAAGGGGTGGAAATCAAGGCGTGTACGCGAGCATAAGCTGGTGGGTGCATAGGCGATGTCGGCTCGAGGTCGAGGAGGCGCGACAGCGATTTCGCGTTCAACAAGGGGTTGCGAGCGCGAGCAGTGGTAGTGTCGATCGAAGGCGGCGGCAGTTCTCGGCTGTAGGGAATGTCAATCTCAAGTTGCAGGTGTGGTAGAGTTAGAGACGAGTATTGTTCGCTCGGCAACGTTCGGGGCGGGGGAGGCGCGATGGATGAGGTCGAGGAGTAAATTGCGACATGGGATTGTGCAACAAAGCTGCTGATTGAGGGGCAGTCGAGATTGGGCAACTTGGAAGTCGTCGAAGGTAAAGGAAGGAGGCCAGACCATGGATGTTCGATGCAGCTAAGCATGGAAGTGTCCACGGTAGCCTTAGGTGATGGTTCAGTGGATGGGGATCGTGCGTGGAGGTGCTAGTAGGTGCTCGAATTCGCGTTCCTGTCCTTGGTACAACCTAAGTAACTAATTTACTGATTTCCGTAATTAGGAGATTTAATTTTATAATATATAGACACATACACACACAAAAGTCTCATAAATATTTAACCTTTTATTTCGAGTCTAAAAATCGTGAAGAAACGAGTCGAGTTTGGATCGGCTTGCAAAATAAAAATCAAGGTGAGAATCTCATTTGGATTACTAGAATTTATTTTAAATTGTTATAATAAATTGTTGAATGCTGGTTGAATTTATAAATTATTACCAGTTGAATGTTAAATATAGATAGTAGTATATATATTAGTAGTTAAATTGATATTCCACCATATTTTAGCGGATGAGACCATATGCGTCCCGCATAATAGTGGATGACTCTATATACCACGATATCCCCCTTGAAGTGGGATTGGTATTTTTTAAGATGTATTAACATCTGTGGATGCAGGGAAAATAGGTTGAAGGGATCCAAATGGATTCCTAAAAAAATGTTGATTTTAATTTCATATATTATGATATATGATTTGTGTAAATAATCTGATATAGATTATGTGGTAATTTGAAATATTGGATACTGTAATAGCATTGGCCTTAGTTTGGTATTTAAATACTGTAAATATTATATTTTGGAGTTTGAAGAAATTAAAAGGACAATTTAGTTATTAAAATATTTACATTGGGTTCAGATAATTTTTAAGGAAATTGAGTTGGATAAATAATAAATTAATTTTGGGTTATACCTAACGATTGTAAAATATTTCTAATAGCGCTTAAAAATAATTTATGTAAGAGATTTTTAACCATAGAATTTAAAATGATATTTTTTTAAATATGGATAAGGGGTTTTAAATTGATATTAAAATTAGATTTGAAAAACAAATGAGGTTTATTAAGGAATGGATTTATAAAATGGGATTTTATAGATGAAATTAGTTTTATAAACAAGTGGAAACTCAAAGTAGTTTATAAATTTATAACGATGCATATAAATAAGGGTAAAACGATATTAGTTGACAAATTGAGAATATAAATTCATAGGGTGAATTTATATCAGAATATGAAAATCGGTTTGAAGAAAAAATAATGGTTTCAATTTTCGAAATGTGCGAATGGGTAAGGGAACTGAAATGAAATCGATGTGTTGTAAATCGAGAGGGATTTATAAATTGAATTTGTTATTAGAATTTTAAAAAAAATTCTTTTTAAGAAGTTATGTTTTGATTTAAAAAGGGAAAATTTATTTATTGAACTATGTTAAACTAGTAAGTAGTGGAACATTTCAGAAAGTGGATTATTAAAATATAAATTTTAATATGATAAATTATAATTTTTATAACAAGCTTTGTGAATCGATTAGTTTTAAATAATAGATGGATTTGAAATGAGTTATTAGTGTTTATTAAAAGCGTTTGATTTCTTTCAAATAATTATTTGAACATGTCTTCAAAAATAATTATATTTTGTTCAAATACTTATTATATATATATATATAGAGTTTTGTAATTTTATAAATCTTCTTGAGGTTTGAAAATGGAATTTATTCAATAGGTGGGATTTATAGGAGAAATTCTCAAAAAAACTGGAATTTGGAAAGAAGTAAAAAAATTTCCAAAATAGTTAAATAAAAGTGAACTTCGAAAAATGATATAGAAATCATAAAAGAAGTTAGAAATGGATATTTGTAATTTTAGACAAGTGTTGACTTGGAAAATATTAAAGGAAATTAATTAAGGAAACCAAAACCTATAGAATTCGTTCTAAACGAGTTAAAGAATGTACAAATAAATTTGTAAATGATTTTGAGAAAATAGAAATTAAATGGAATACTTCCTAAGTGTTGAACATAAAAATGTGGTCGGAAAAATATTCTAAGTATTGGAATCGTTTGGGAATATTCCATTGAAGATATAAGAATGCCCAACTTTTTAAACAAAGCAATCCAGTTTAATTGACGCTCGGAGACAGGTGCGATCATCTTGAAACTTCACTTAAGAGGGATACCTAAATCATATACCCATGTGATCGAAGTTCGATCGAACTCCAAAATTGGACACGGTCATTCAAAGGCATCCAGAGGTTGTCTCCCCAGAAATTGGTTTATGTTCGCCAAAGAGACCAATGGCCAACAAACGACAAAATAGGCTAAAAACGCAGTCCAAAAACAACGACGATGAGAAATGGATTGCCAGTACATTGAATAGAAAACGTGTTTCTTAAACACTTAAACAAATTCATACAGAAGAGATGCATATATACATGTACGTGCATGTGAGTACGTCTATGGCTATGGAGTTATTCAAAACTGTGCACGTATATGTGTGTGCATTAATCAATTGGAATTGGAAGAAAACAATTTCACACCTAAGAACTACGGAGAAGGAACCAATTCAAATCATTGAGGCCTACTAACTCAATTATTTAGCTTAAAAACAGAGCAAGAAATGATTATCATAAGAGTGCATTCCTGATTTACAGTACCCGATGTTGGTAAAGTGTCGCAATGCACAACTAAAGACACAACTCTTCATAAGACAATCCGAAGGAAGGATAATGACCATTTGATGCATGGAGTGGAATCCTTCACGACAATCCTAACTTGTCTTGATTCAAAGCACATTAACAATATGTACTTTTGGGGCAAGTGTTATCCCAACTTTCGGCCAGGTAGTATCTGGTTGAACTGGAAAAATCGAACCTGGAAATTATCAAGGCAGGAAGCTCGAAGAGATTGCCGACAAGATCCAGAGAATGAGTACAATCAGAGAAAGAAGGTGAAAGCATAACGAGCTTAGAAGAAAAAGAGCCCAAATCCATAAAGTGTTGGATCGTTACCAATTCAACTCATGGATAGGTATCGATCCCACTTCGTTTATCCAATGACGACTAATTTCCTTATGGTAACATACTCAGATTCCAGAAGTCAAGTATAGACGAATCATGGGGCAAAAACCAAACCAACACTAGAAACAAAATATCAAAATCCAACAAGAAGTTGGATCGATACCGGTCCTACTCATGGATCGGTATCGATCCATGAAAACTCCACCAAACTTACCACGACTCCTCTTACTCATTCTACTTGATGCTGAAGCATATTTCATGTGTTGTTTTGTCGATCGCATGTAACGTGGCTCATTTTTAAGGAGCTTTTGGCTCTTGCTTTTCCTTACTCTAATTTCATGTAATCACTATAGGATTTATACCGATTCGTAAGAACAACTGCCTGTAATCTAGTGATCTAATCAATAAAATCACTATGTGGGCGTAGGCCAAGATTAGCCAGACCACTATAAATTGCTATGTGTTCCTTTATGCTCGTTTTCATTTAAATTTCTTCACCTTTTGTTCTCTGCTTACTCTTTTGGATGTTTGATCCATTTTTGCTTCAAACGGGCATCCATGCCAGCAAGCATAGCAGAGGTGAACTGACCTTTTAATAATGTGCTTGGATAAATTAGTTTTATATAATTGATGATAATCCTTAATTATGCTTGCAAAGTAGTTTAATTCCCTTACTATATTGCAATGCGCTAACTTTTCTCAATTTATCACTCTAATCCTTATCATTTGAATCCAATTTGAGTATTTTATATCCTTAATTATGGTTGCTAAGTAGGCCGATCCACTTGTTATAGTTTAGGTTGCAAAGTAGGTTAATTATAGTTACTAAGTAGGTTGATCCCCTTGCTATATTTTAGATTGCAAAGTAGGTTAATTATGGTTGCAAAGTAGGTTAATTATGGTTGCTAAGTAGGTTGATTCCCTTGCAATTTTAGCTAAAGTCTAAGTAAGTTCAGCTCTTATACTAATGATTCAGCCATTGCATCAGTTTCACATTGAAGTTCGGTGTTTCAACCAATGTTACAGCTTTATGGTGTAATGAGTAAGCAGTTTTCAGTCGCTCCATATATTTCTCCAATCCTCAACTACCCATGCTCGACATTAAAGAATCAATTGATGCACTATTATCTAAGTTTACTTCGTTCCTCAGTTGCTCCAATCCTTGGTTTATTTTAGCACCTTGCTTTTCTTTCTATTGTTGCATATCGGTTGCTCCTGTCCACTATGTACGATTTATTCACATGCAACGACCCGATTTTTTGACGCCCGAAAATCGACATCAATACAGTCCACTGTATTAAATGTCGAACAATCGAATGCTAAAAAACCGAACCAATAGAGTTAAAGAAGAAGGAGGTGGAAGAAGAAATAGAAAACAACATCAGAATCTCACAAACGCAGTGGAACAATATATAATAGATAAACGATAAATCTTTCGAAACAAAAGAATTATATCTATTTTATATATTACATCATCAGAGACACGTTCAACATCACCATTCGGGACGGTTATAATATCTTGTCCTTCCAAAGCTGAATATATAGCTTACACTGCACAACGGAAATAAGAATCTACGGAAATACGCCTCGTCATCCAGCTCGTGTCCTGAGCTCCACAACAGTCCATCCAGAATCTGAATTCTATAATACTTGGTCTGATCCGAGCATTATAGATAAATAACACCCGAGTCAGTCTGGAAAACTAGCGTGAGAAAACACACTCAATTGGCTTATTACAGTTTTCAAAATCCTTTAAAATCAAAGGTATCTCGTAAGACCACGCCACAAATATACATGCTAGGTTTTTACCTTACGATAACCAAAACATTTTTTATAAAATCCTCTGATATTATAGTAGTGTCTATATAAAAATACTTATTCAAATAGCGGAAATTGTTACATTATTAAATTCCAGCTAATAAGTATACAAACAAAACCGTAAAGGCACGTAAGGAGAATGGATTTCCATCATTGGTAGGGCTACTGGGGTACCGCCCGTCACAGTTTATGGTCTAGATCACCGTAACGAGGATCCACCCTGACCCCTGCATCACAAGACCGGAGCTACCCCTTACTGGATAGTTCGAATAAGTTCACCCCCCGATTGGGATCAGCAACTGCCCACAGCCGAAATAAAGGGACATCTAGACAGGGGTGACCTTACCCTAATTGGTTGCTAGCCACTTAGCCTTGTGTGCACCTCCCTTGTTTTAGCCATTCCTGGTTGATGAGGGTCGAGGCTATGCGTTAACTTTTGTAGCACACAATCACTTAGAATGATCATCGTCCTCCTGACGATGTTCTGAAAGCATTCATCCATACAAGTCCGTTCCGAGTTCGAACGGAACCGAAGGCACTACTCCTACTACATCCATTTTGGAATCACCCTCAAGATTAGTAGTGATTAGCCCTTGCACTTTACTGCTCCATCGTTAATTCCAAGCTCTTGTCTTCTTCAACGAAAACATTCAAATCGGATCGAAGTGGTTTTCGAAAAATTAATCCTGATCCTGGTCTCTTCGAAACGATCAGCGCATTGGCCAATATTGATAGTCGGTTATTTAACTATCAAATAGCATTCACAAACAACTATCAGACTTAAATAATTTTCCCAAATTATTTATTTCAAAATAATTTCGCAAGCTATTTTTCCATAATTCAATCCTTTGAAACAGTTTCAAACCACCTTTCTCTCATGGAATAAATTTCCCAAATATTGTTTATTTCCACTGAAAATCACCAAGTCCAAATACTTTAGATTTTAAAACAATTTAAATAACTTTATTCTAAAATATACTTTAAAACATTTAAATTAAAACTACTTAAACACTTTATTCAAAAAAATATACTTGAAAAATTTAAAATAAAACTGCTTTATAAAATAAAAAACTAATTTTTAAAATAAAAGTTAAGCCAAACTAAATTTTAAAATAAGAGTTACAAAATTCTATACAAGTTTTCAAATAAAACTTTAACCAAACTATCTTAAAAATAAAACTACTTTATAAAATATAAATATAAATAATTATCTTTTTAAAACATAATACCAATTAACCTTTTAAAATAATTGCCACTATAACTAATTAATAAATATTTACCTTTAAAATTTTACAACTTAAATAATAATTTATTAAAAACATTCCTTTAAACAACTTTAAAACTTTTAACTTATATTTAAAAATCTGTTTTGAAAACGTACTTGGCTTTTCAGGGAAATACACATACCTTTCACACCTTTTAAAAATAAACCACTATTTATTTTTAAAACAAATTACCCATTCCATTATAAATTCCCATCATGAATTTATACTTCCAAATATCCATTGATATTTTATTTCTCTTTATAAACCCGGTTTATAAATTCCATAGTCTCATCTTCTTTTAAAAACACAATTTCAAACTTTAAATCAATTTCCAATCCGATTTTCAGATTTACTCCATTTTAAAATAACTTACTCAATTTAATTTCAAAACCCATTAATTTCAGATTTAACTTCTTTATTATGATTTAAAATCTTATTTAAATTGAAACTACAAATTTTATATTTATTTCAAAATTCTTCTTTTATTTTCCTAAATCATTTAAATCCTGAATTTAAAAATAATTCTTTTATTCCCTCAAATAATATCACTTAAGTTTAAAAATTCATTTATTCCCATTAAATCAAAAATCTCCTTTCCCATACTTTGGAATTTATTTATTAGAATTCAAAAAAAAAACAACTTTTATCTTTTCCTAAATCATTCTTCAATTTATCCAAACTCTCTATAATTATTTTACTTAAAAATTTCTCTTTTGTTTTCTTTTCAAAAATCCAATCTATACATTTTTGATAACTCGGTATACACAAATATATTCAATCAAACGTAGCATTCAATATTTTCAATTACCAATATAATCTATCTTAGATTATCAAATAAATCATATCACAGAATATTAAAAACAATCCAAATATTTTAAGGAATCCAGTTGGATCCCTCCAACCTGTTCCCCTGCATCCACAGATGTTAGCACAATATAAAATATCAACTCCACTGCGAGGTGGAATATCGCCGTATATAGGGTCATCTGCTATTATGCGGGGCGCATAGGGTCTCATCCACTATATAATGTGAGAAATCAATCACTCCAATATATATGTATACTATATACACTACTATATATTTACTATCACATCCAGTCAATTCAATCCATCAACCAATAATTTAAATTAACTATCTAAATTAACCAGAAATCTGGGATGAGTGAGATTAACTCACCTTTGATTTGTTTGCAATCCAATCCAATTCCGACTTGATTTCACGGTTTTGACCTGGTATAAACAATTCATGATTTATTACTATTTGAATTAACCAAACAATTAATTTTCCATTCAATAATTTAATTTAATTTTTTCCTTTAATAAATTACTTAGTAACTGAAATAATTAAATGAGCAAATTAATTGCCAAATCTATTATTTCAAAATAAGCTCATACCTTTAAAATGTATATTTATTCTTCCTTTGAAACCACATATATATACCTTTTTTTTTTACAGATTTCCAAAAATCTAATTTATATAAACATTCATCATTTTTAAATTTCCTTGGAAACTACATATACTAAAAATATAAATCTAATCTTTGCATAACTTTAGCATTTAAAATTCTTATATATATATATATATATATATATATATATGTAATTCCAAAAATCTATCTGTAAAAAATTTCTCATTTTAACCTATAATTTAAAATAGGCAGGCATATCAACATTTATTATTATAAATCTGTTATGCATCAAAATCAGTAAATAAACCAAGAATACTTACAACACAGACAACACTCGAGCTCAAAGATCGTCGAACTTCACATCGTAGCCTAAACCCCAACGATTTTGTCGAGTCGCGACTCCAGTAGCCGCCGTCAGTCATTTGCGAACGCGCTGCTCCGTAGCCACTGTACGCAAATCGATACGACGTAGGTCCCATAATTTCCCGAGTCGCCTCCGCCTTCACTTATTGCAGCCACTACCTTCCACCAGGTCATCGCAACAGATCGCGGCTCACCTTCGAAAGCCTGCAGAACCCAAAAATCGCGACTTGCCATGCATGCCCTAGTCGAGTTCGTCGACGACCCTACTGTTGCACGTGCATCGATCGCCATACCTCATGCACACGACTACACCAATGCCCAAAACCATCTAACATCACGACCAACACCTAGATTCAACAGTTTCATTCATTTGTAAAGAAACGATTCAGATTTCGTTGAGAGGAGGGAGGGTTTGTTCGATTTTACTTAGGTCGAATAAGTTTGGGGATTTGATTTCATGAATTGAGGAACAGGAGAACAAAAGGAAAGCTTGGCCATTTATTTTTGTTTTCATTTTGAAGATTTTTATTTCGAAATGCAAAGGAAAAGGGCTCGATTGTTTCTTAAAAAAAAGAACGCATGGCTAAAGGAAGGGAAGAAAGGGTGCCAAGTGTATGAAGGGAAAAACGTGTTTAATCTGTGTTGTAAAAAAACATTATTATATTAAATACATATATATTATATTTTAAATTCAAATCATCATGATAACACAACTTAAAATCTTGACCTCCTATCGAAGCGTGGCGCTAGGTGTTTATAAGGTTATACCCCTATTCTGGACGTAATGGAAAAGTTTCGAGTCCTAACTCGATCATATGGAGAAGATAGCTTTTTCGACTCAGTTATTAAATTGAATTTCCGATATAGATTTCAGCGCGTTTATCTACCGTAAGGCCAAACGATCACTCCAAACACTACGAAAAATTAAAATCCGATAATAATACACTATTACGGATCCAATGGAACTGGTTCCGTCGAAATCTGAGATTGTGCCTCGTAAGGCTATTTTTAAATATCGATTTAAACGATTTAAATTCAAAACTGAACAAAACACCCTCAAACTCAAATTTAACTCTTCTACTATCTCCAGTATTATCAATATAAATTTTCTAAGCCTTCAAATTATTTTTAACAAGCTTGTAACTCCAGATTCAACAATTTTCCTATTTTTAATTAATAAATTAAATGTGTAAATTACCCAACAAATAGCGGTATTTGAAATTCCAGTTAGAAACTAACTTTTAAATATTTAAAATCAATTAAATATTCCAACTTCAATTATTCAGAAATTCCAGGTTGTCACATCACATTTCCATGCATGTGCACGAATTCAGTTGCACATGTGATCATTGTTTACAAAGGACAAATAGATCTTGAATCCATTAGCTATCATTTGCTAAAACATGGTCTTGATAAGAGTTATGCGGTAAGGAATATCATGGAGAAAAAATTAACGAGTTTAACCACCAGATCCTAGATTTTGACCCTTAATAATGCTGCAATGTTGAAGATCATAATAATTTGCCGTTAGTTTAGAGTTACTTATAAGCACTACCTACAAATTCTCGCATAGGCTTTCTATATATGTCGTTCTTCACTATAACAAAAAAGGTGTGTTACAATGGGAAATAAACATTGTTAAAACACATTTTTGCCCTACCGTTGTTATATCCATAGTTAACATAAAATATACGTTTTTTATGGCACTTGTTTAATATTGTATAAACCGTTGTAAATAACACGTTTACAACACTTTTGTACTGTGGAAAAATTCCCATATATATCAATTAGAAGACTTTGCACGATAATTTTTAAATGTTGTAAAAATGTAGTTTTTACAACGTGTTATAAATACCGATGAAATTTTTCTACGATGATCATAAAATGTTGTACTTTGTTCTTTCAATGTTTTCTATATGTTGTAAATATAATTCTAAAATGATGCTGAAATGTTTTAAAAAGTAGCATATACAGCATTTACGACGACTTATGTTTGGACTTTCTTAACATTTTTATAAAATTTTAGAAATCCATAAGTTAATTTTTTGAATGTTGTGTTAGTTATTTCAATCATGCTTAATAGGCGTTGTAGATATACTTTTAACAACTTTTACAATTATTCTAAAAAATGTTACTTACAACATGGCATAAAAGTAATCCATAAAACCAGTAAACATGTTTTATATAAAATTTCACTAACATTATTTTTAAAAATAATATTATATATATATATATATATGATCTAATATCTATAACTATTTGCAAATATTGTTCACAAACATTTTTTTACACAATCATATATTGAAAAAACCAATGTAATCACATAAAACAAATCGACAGCCATAACAAGTCATCAATAATATATACTTAGCCACAACTCTTCAACTTGAGCATACATCTGGCTTATGACGTCCTCACAGCATCATCAACAATCTTGGCCATTGCATCATCATTCTTCCTATCGGCTTCTACTCTGCATGTGCACTCACCTGTACACTGGCACTGGACATTCATATGTGTATGCATGCTTACCCATACACTCCTAGAGCTATTCATTGTGCTTTCTGCCCACACTCATTCATATGTTATTCAACATTCATTATGCCAGAACTGCTCACCTGAACACCTTCATGCACTTACAACCATGCATGGCTTCCTACTCTAGCCTCAAAACTTTGCATTTCCAATATACTTTGATGCTTTACTATCTCAACCTGCTACTCTGTGGTTCGCTACCTATTGCCTTTTTGTTGACTGCACACCTGCCTCAGTTGCTTCATGCAACTTGCTACCAATTTTCTCGCTGTTGTATGTGATTAACTTTGTGCTTAACTTCATCAAATACGAACTAATCTATTCAATATTCATTCAAAAACAACTTTTGTAGATCTAGAAACTCTGTCTCAAGTTACCCTCGTGCAACAGACTACCTTTATGTGCAACAACATACCTTTAGCTCTTCAACCCCTTTCCATTTTCAACTCATCACCTTCCTCGACATACATGCAGCAACTTCCTTAGTTCATGTGCAGCATAATACCTTTAGTAGCACACAAAATATTAGCTTAATATGAGTTTGTTTACCTTTTACTTTTTTTTCAAAACCATTTACCATCTTCTTCTCCATACACTCGCTCTTGTGTATATGTACACCTTAGTGTATCAAGATATTTGTCTCGTTGAACTATGTTTCAATTGTGTATTCATCTTTTAGTAAACAAAATATGAAGAATAAAAAAACTAATAATTATTAGTAGAAAGAAGTGGAGCGGAGGGAGCTTGATGGTCCAAGTTAATTGGAATGAATTTGAATTACTCATGCTCCTCGAATCACCAAGAGATGTTATATTGCCTTACTAATTTGCAATAATAATGGCACATGCGCATACATATAGAAGTGAGAGTTAACAAAATTGTGACTAGAAGTTCAAAAATAAAACCAATGGGCGATTGAATTTGTGTCATACACCATAAGGTTATTAAATATCAATTTCCCAAATTTTCACACTTTCAACCTCTGAATTTAATTGACACAAACATGTTCATTATTTAGTACAACCCATATCTAGATAAATATTTTTGAATAATTTAAACATTGTTATCAATAAAATAGACGTCCACCATAAAAGTAGCTTCCTTTGTAATACCTGTTTTGCTGTTAGGAAATAACAGTCCTACTTGTCCATTCCCTCCTTGTGCATGTTCTTCTCAAACAAAATATTTCTGTAAATAAAAAATAAAAAAATAAAAAAAATGGAAATTAAGCTGTTAAGAATATTTACGATGGGGAATATTTGAGCGTCAAATTTGTTAAACCTTGTTTAACTACTTCAAGATCATTCATATTGCAAGATTTGTTCAGTAAGAAAGTTTCGTTTGCCTAAAAATTGAATAACACATGGTTCATATATTATTTAAAAAAGACAGTTGACAAGTCTGAGGGCTACTAGTACAGCTAGAATTAAATTTAGGAATGTCATAGTAAATAAAAAAAAGGTGCATTGTGTGCCTATAGCCCATTTAAAAATTGATGTACGTAGATTGTATGCATCAATGTTTTCATAACCGGAACGTGAATCAAACCGTGAGGACTTAGGATTCAAGGTTTTGAGGGTTCGATCGGTTGAACTATCAAGAACCGCACACTCTTTTTTGAAAATCAATACATTTAGATGCAACGTATCAACCATAAGTACACAATAAATCAATAAATTCAATAAATATATACGATATTAATTCATAATCCAAACATTAATTCAAATATGAAAAACTAAACAAAATTTATTACACTAACTGCACTAGTTACGAATATAAACGAAGCAGATTTGAAAACATATTTTGAAACGAAGAAATTATGCATATGAGAGGGTTCAGCCGAGTTCAAATGAAGGGCTAAACCGTCAATTCAAATTTGACGATCCAGAATTTTTGGATATTTGAAATGAGAATATTTAATTGATTTTAAATATTTAAAATTTAAATCCTAACTTGAATTTCAAATATCACTGTTTATTGGATAATTTAAATTATTGAATTTAATAATTGGTAATTGGATAAAATATGAAATCTGGAGTTTCGAGCATGTTAAGAATAATTTGAAAATTTATAAAATTTATAATGATGATGTTAAAGATAATAGAGGTGAAAAATTGAATTTAAAGGTGATTAGTTTAGTTTTATAAATATATCGTTTAAATCGATATTTAAAAATAGCCTTTCGATGCACGGTCTCGGATTTCGACGAAACTAGTTCTGTTGGATCCGCAATATTGTATTATTATCGGATTTCAAGTTTCGTAGTGTTTGGAGTTGTCGCATGATCGTACGGTAGATAAACGAGCTGAAATCTATATCGAAAATTTAATATAATAACTGGGTCCAAAAAGCTATCTTCTCCATACGATCGAATTAGGACCCGAAACATTTTCCATTACGTTCGAAATAGGGGTATAACATTATGAACGCGTAGCGGCACGCCTTGATAGAAGGATGAGATTTTAGGGTTCGTTTTTGAAACAATTTGAATTTAATTTAAATATATATATTTTTATATTCTGGTCACCATCAGCCAGAAATTTTTCACACCAGAACTTTATCTTTTCATACCATGGCCACTTGTCTTCTGGTTCACGCCATCTGTCACTATAGCCAGTTTCTTCACGCAACCTTCTTTGAACCGTATAAATGTTTATACAAGGTCAAAAATCATGAATCAAGTCAAGGTCGAAGTGGATTACAAAAGGAAATAAAGGTGAGTTAATCTCACTCATTTGGATTACCGTTAATTTAAATAGTTAAATTTAAACTTATGGATTGATCACTTGAATTGATATTATATATAGTAGTATATATATGTTGGAGTGATTGATATTCCCGCATTATATATCGAATGAGACCCTATGCGCCCCGCATAATAGCGGATGACCCTTTATACCGTGATATCCCCCTCGAAGTGGGATTGGTATTTTTATATTGCGCTGACATCTGTGCATGCAGGGAAAAACAGGTTGGACGGATCCAACTGGATTCCTCAAAATATTGAATTTTTTTCATAATTTGTGATATGATTCATTTTGATTATCTATGATAGATTATTGATTTTATTGGAAATTGAAAATATTGGATGCTATGCTTTGATTGAATATATTTGGATATATTGAGTTATCAAAAATATAAAGATTGGATTTTTGAAGGGATAAAGAGAGAAATTTTAAGTAAAATAATTATAGAGAATTTGGACAAATTAAAGAATGAATTGAAAAAGGATAAAAGTTGAATTTTAAATTCTAATAAATAAATTCCGAGTATGGGAAAGGAGATTTTGAATAAATGGGAATAAATGAATTTTTAAACTTAAGTGATATTATTTAAAGGAATAAAGAATTTATTTTTAAATTTAAGGTTTAAAATAGTTTGGGAGAGATAAAGAAGAATTTTGGAAAAAGTATGAAATTGGTATTTTTAGTTTAAATAAGATTTTAAATCATAATAAAGGAGTAAAATCTGAAATTAATGGGTTTTGAGATAAAATTGAGTAAGTAATTAAAGGAATTTATTATTTTTAAATGGAGTAAATATTGAAAATCGATTTGAAAATTTATGTGTTTGAAACTGTGATTTAAAAGGAGGATGAGACTATGGAATTTATAAACTGGGTTTATAAAGTGAAATAAGATATCAGTGGATATTTGGAAGTATAAATTCGTGGTGGAAATTTATGAAGGAATGGGTAATTTGTTTTAAAAATAAATAGTGGTTTTATTTTTAAATGTGTGGAAAAGATATTTATGGGTTTGAGACGTAAATTAAATTGAGATAAATCGAGAAGGATTTATTAACTGATAAAATGGACTATTTTGGAATGGGAAGTGTATTTTCCTCAAAAGCCAAGTATATTTTCAAAGCAGATTTTTAAGTATAAGCTAGAGGTTTTAAAGTGAATTTAAAAGAATGTTTTTGAAAGAAATTATTATTTAGTGGTTTTAAAATTTTTAAAAGTAAATATTTATTAAGTTAATTATATAAGTAAATTATTTTAAAGGTTTAACTAGTATTATGATTTAAAAGATAATTATTTAATATTTATACCATGATAAATTATTATAAAATTTCATAACTAGTATTTTAAATAAAGTGTTTTAAGTAGTTTTCATTTTAAGTGTTTTAAGTATATATTTTTGGATAAAGTGATTTAAATTATTTAAAAAACCTAAGGTATTAAGACTTGGTGATTTTAAGTGGAAATAAAACAATTGGGTGGAAATTTATTCTGTGAGAGAAAACGTGATTTGAAAACTATTTTCAAAGGGTTGAAGTGTGGAAAAATATCTTGCGAATATATTTTGATGCCTAATGGTTGTTTGTGGATGTTATTTGATAGTTAAATAATCAACTATCAATATTGGCCAATGCGCTGATCGTTTCGAAGAGACCGGGATCGAGATTAATTTTTCGAAAACCACTTCGATCTGGTTTGAACGTTTTCACGAGGAAGGCAAGAGCTTGGAGTCGAAGATGGAGCAGTGAAGTGCAAGGCCTAATCGCTACTAATCCTGAGGGTGATTCTAAAATGGATGTAGTAGGAGTAGTATCTTCGGTTCCGTTCGAACCGGAAACGGACTTGTATGGATGAATGCTATCAAAACATCGTCAAGAGGACGATGAGCATTCTAAGTGAGATGTGTTCTAAAAAGGTAATGCATAACCTCGAGCCTCATCAACCGGGAATGGCTAAAACAGGGGAGGTGCAGCAAAGCTAAGTGGCTAGCAACCAATTAGGGTAAGGTCATCCCTGTCTAGATGTCTCTTTTTATTCAGCTGTGTGGGCGGTTGCTGATCCCAACCGTGGGGTGATCTTATTCGGACTATCCAGTAAGGGGTAGCTCTAGTCTTGCGTTGGAGGGGATCAGGAGGGATCCTCGGTATGTTGATCTAGACCACGTACTGTGATGGACGGTACCCCAGTAGTCTTGCCATTGATGGAAACCTAATATCCAATAAGTGCCTTTGGACTTGTTTGTATACCTTTTATGCTGGAATTCAATGAATATAACAATTTCGGCTATTTGAATAAGAATTTGTATATAGACACTACTATAATATCAGAGGATTTGATAAGAAATGTTTTGGTCATCGTAAGGTAAAAACCCGACATGTTTATTTGTGGCGTGGTCTTACGAGATACCTTTGATTTTTAAAGGATTTTGGAAACTTTAATAAAAAAAATTGAGTGTGTTTTCTCATGTTCGTTTTCCAGACTGACTCGGGTGTTATTTCACTATAATGCTCGAATCAGACCGAATATTATAAATACAGGATATGATGCTGTGGAGCTCTGGAGACGATTTGGATGGCGAGACGTATCACACATACTTTATATATATTCCGCCGTGCAATATATGTTGTGTATTCAATTTGTGGGGACAAGTTAATATAATTGACCAGTATTTTGCTATTGATTGTGTTGTACTCTGATGATGTAATGTATAGAACAGATATAGTTCTTTATGTATAAAGATCAATCATTTATCTATTATATATTGTTCCACTGCTTTGCGAGATTCTGATGTTGTTTTCTATTTCTTCTTCTATCTCCATCTTCTTTAACCCTAATGGTTCGTATTTCCATCCACTTTGAGCTGATCTAATGAAGTATATTGTCGGCTCAAATTTGTACGGAATTGCGGGTCGTTACATCAAAAGATCGAATCAAGATTCTTGCATGAAGGAGGTTTGATTGAGTTCCCGGCATTTGATCCCCATGGCTCGCAGTTATTCACGGTTCAACCGTGGCTGGGTCGGGTTATGAAAACTATGGTATGCATACACAAAATCATCTATTTGCATATATTCCTACCCAACCAAATCATATATTAGTGTATAAATAAAGAATCTTTTGAATCGACTTTCTTTAAAGTATTAATAAGTCAGCATTAACTAACATTCAAATGAAAATGAATAATATAAACGCATTAACTAACATTCAAATGAAAATGAATAATATAAACTATGTTATGCAACTAATGGATTGGCTAAAGAAGAAGAAAACTCTCAAATTCAAAGTTAAATAAAAACCACCGAAAGAAACTCCAAATGTACATATGCCAGTGTCCTTTAGTCGTATTCTATTTATATCCACTAAAAGATGTTTACCTATATTAAAAATGGAATCTAGTAATAAATAAATAAAGCAGAGACATGCCTTTTAGCATTTTTAATGTGAATCATTTCACATTTGATATTCACATGCTAATGCATGAGTTTGGAAAATCTACGATGTGAATAACCCAAATTAAAGGTTACAAATAGCGTAATCATATGTATATCAAACACTGAAACGAAAGTACAGTAATTTCAAAAAAAATCTAAAAGTTCTCAATCGGGAAAGTGGTTTAGAAAAAAGATCTGAATCTGAATAACCCAAACTAGGGGTTATAAATAGCCACCACTCATTCGTCTGTAGACTTCAGAAGATTCCGGCACATTTATCCTTCATTTTATTTTTCAAACGAAATCATCGAGCTGCAACTCATCATCAAGTAGCCTCTATTGGCCCATATAAGTAATCATGCTTCTTTTCTGCTTGTTTCTACTGCATAGTCTTGCCTTTCACTCCAGTTTTCTAAATGCCTAGCTTACTTAAGCAAGCAAACAAGTATTCTGTTGTGTCTTACTACTCACCATTCTACCTCACCAGTTTCTGTTTTACCAATTTACGTTGGTTCCTTAATTGTCAGTTTATTGCTCACAATTCCGCTCACTGTCTTCCGGCAAACACGCTTCAATGCCACATACCACTTGCCTGTGTATCAGCTACTTGAGCTCATGTTCATGACTCCTCTTCAATATCATCTCAACTGTTGTTGCTCATACTGCACTTGCAATTCAGGCTGTTGTAATTGCTTTATCTGCATTTGTTTGTGTTTCGGCTGCATTTGGTTACACTACATTTGCAATTCATACTAACGAGTTTGGTTCAGTTGTGCTTAAGTGCATTTGTTAGCAACTTTGAATGGAGCACCTGTTCCAGTTGCTTCCCCTAGTTAAATCAAGGTGGAATCAGTCAGCTCACTAGAAATACATAAAGTCTCTGATAAAAGCCATCGCATTCTGGTACTATTTCAGTTCAGCACAAATTTCAGGGACAATCAATGTATTTGAAAGGATGCAAAAATAGCTCCAAAGAACTCAACTTCAACGAAGTAGCGTCACTAGTACCAATAAAAGAAACATCGGTTCTTAACTGATACAAATCAGAGGAAAATCCATATATATATATATATATATACACACACACACACACACACACACACATATATATATATATATACATATATGTGTGTGTGTACATGTATATATGTGTATACATATATATACATGTATATGTGTCTATATATGTGTATATACATATATGTATATACATATATATATATATATATATATCTCTGTGTGTGTGTGTATGTATATATATATGTGTGTACATATATATGTATGTATCTATATATAGGGAAAGTCTATTTACACACAAAATGTAGACACAATTGGTGACACAATTTATTTGAAGATGTGAAATCCACAGATTGAGATTAACTTTACTCGTCTCATTTGTTTTTTGCATCTCATAGTAAGTATAATATAGATGCAACCTGATGGGAAAACAAAATAAGATGAAACATATCTAATTATTTTTAGATAAAGATATTTAGAATATAGGATAAACAAATAGTATTAGTACTTAAGGAAACCACGTCAAAAAAGTAAATGCCATCAAAATGACTCTTCATTGCAAATGTTGCATGCTCAAAACCATAACTCACATTTTCAAGCTTGTTTTAGAGAAAAAGTGTTGCTATACGATTGAATGCATCGATGAAACATACAATGCAATGCTTATTTTATGGGAGCGGTTATTTAGACACAAAATTAGACATAAATTGAGAACACAAAAATCACGGCTGTTGGATATTTTTGTCCTTATATGAAAGGTGGAAATCAGGGGGCAATCCAATGGTGCAGATCCATTGTATCACCAATTGTGTCTACATTTTGTGTCCAAATAGACTTTTCCTTATTTTATTCTGTTTAACTAACATTTCACTTTATTTGCATTCAAATCGACAATTGAATAATAATATAATTAAAGGCAGAAATCAAGCAGAACTAGATCACAAAAACCTCGAATCTCATCCACCATTCGTTCAAAGAGTGGTAAATTCAGATTCATACCTTAAAGTAGGTTTATCTCTATTTAAGCAATAACTATGTACACGTGCTAGTAATATGAAAAAAACAAATAATATGGGAAAAACAATTCGTAAATACCAGTTTATGTATGTAATTCTATCTGAAATCAATAATAATATTATGTAAATAATTAGTTTTTACACATTTTATGTCCTTTTCATAAAGATAAACACATTAGGCAAACAAAATAATGCTACACCAAGACAAAAATAAATTAAACGAACGGGAAAAGAGAAGTGAACACAAAATAGAAAATAAGTAAATATATTAAAAATAAGTATATGATTTATGAATATGATGTTTCCATCTTATAAAGAAGGGGATATCATAATGTCAAATGAATAAACATTTTTTTACTACTAATGATTGGAGAGTTGAAAACATTTGAGATCCGAAACACATGCTTCTACGTACTTCTTGCCTGAACACAATACATTCTATGGCTGCTACATGATAAACTAAAAGGAAAAAAATGCATATTGAAAAAATAAAGTTTATTTTTATAACTTTGCTCCATTTCTTCAACACGTGGATAGTCAAAAATACAAAATCGGCAATTGTAACGACCCGTATTTTTTGATAATAAATTATTAAATTAAATAATATTTTTGAATTTGATATTGGAAGAAATTAAAATTTGTGATTTATTAATGAGAAAATAACTAGAACGAATTTAATAATGTTGATTTAATTTAATTGATAATTATTTTAATGTAATTGAAATAACTGTAAAGTTAATTTAGTTATAATTGTAAATAAGGATTTAAATTGGTCATAAGTGGATTTATTGAAGTTAAATATTATAATTAACATGGTAAAAAAATGATAATTGTAGAATATTGACGTAATAAAATATAAACTAATATTAATTATATTCATAGGGTAATAACCGATTCAATAATAAGAGTGTTAATCGAAATAAAAGAATTTGATTGAATTTAAAATATAATTAACTGGAAATTTATTACCATTGCAACTGAACGTTGGATTAAATGAAATATTTTAAATAGTGAATTTAACGTAGAAAAATTATTTTGATAGATTATTAATTTCTATGAAATTTATAATGATGAAACTATTAATTATTAAATTTTATATAAAAGTGATTAAATTAATTTAATAATACTTTATTTAATTAACGTGAAAATAGCCATTTTTGCCACTGCCTCGTATTTCGACGAAACTAGTTTCATCGGATCCGTAATAGTGAATTATTGTAGGATTTCAAGTTTTGTAGCGATCAGACTTATTGTTTGATCGTGCGGGCTCGAAACACATAGAAATCAATTTAATAAATTCAATTAACTAAGATGATTTTTAAAAGCTAGCTACTGTATACAATGGAATTAGGATTTGAAACTAGTTCCATTAAGTATAAAAATATCGAAAACATTTCATTTGATATATGGGATGACTTATTTTCGTTTCGGGAACGAAATAAGCTTTTCAGTCGTTGTTATTGTTTCGACCCAATTCGATATGTTATTCATTCTTATCTAGCTTTGTCCATATGAACAGATTTTGTTTCTCTAACCCTAGCAGCCTTTTAGTTTATTCAGTATGTACATCAACTTCTTATCACTTCTTTCCTTCCAATGGCAGAAACCCTAAATCCCAATTCAATTTCAAATCAAAATCAAGTTCAAAATTTAAACTCTCCAAACTCTATCAAATTATATATCGTTGGAAAGCTCTCGACGAGCGCAATCTAGTGCAACAATTCACTTTTCGATTCAAATAATCGCTTGGCCAGAAATTGACGATCTTTCTCAGCTATCCAATCCTAGGGTTTTCGATCCAACGGTGAATCATCAACCGTTTGATGATCGGGGAGTTGCGTTGGGAAGAGGACGTCGAGCAGGACTCGAGAGTGGTGTCAGTTGTGCTAGATGGTGTTGAGATTGCCTATATCGACATCTAATCACGACGGTGGCTGAGCTTACCTGGGCTGATGGCGGCGGTCACGACGACCATAAGGGGTGGCTACAGGCGTGCAGCATGTTAGTAATCCTTGATCAAGTCGTAGATGCACGAGCAGGCAGTGATTAGTGATTGTAGATGGCGGTTGAAGTAGTCGGTCGCATACGCAAGATGTTGAGCCTAGGGTTTCGCGTGTTTGAGCAGGTGACGTATAAACCTATTTTACTTTATTTAATTTTAATTTTAATTTAAAGTCAAACGTTCTAATATGCATAACTTTTTCATATTAACTCGGATTTGGATATGGTTTTCTCCTTACGGTCATATCGAAATTTCGGACATTTTGAAACTGGTTTGGCCGAATTTTGAAAATGTTCACATTTGGGCCTTTATTTGGATTTTAATCGACTAAAAATCAAAGGTGGATGTTTTAACCCACTCACGAATGCTAAACTATCTTATGTTTGTTAAATTTAATTTATGATGTGATTAGAAATTGACTGATTGTTGTTTGGTACTTTAAATTTGTCACTCGAGTTTAATTTGAATTTATTGAATTTAATTACTATTTAAAATAATATTGAAATTTAATTACCAGTTAAATCCCTGGTAATTATAACCGGTTTATTTGTCGTGATTTATTGGTTGATTTGAATGATGATTGTGATGGATGTTTAATTGTTGATATTTGGATGATTGGATATTATATTTATTTTATATGTTGTTATCATACTGCAAGTTCCCTTAGTTATTGTTAGGAAAATCATTATGGGTTGAAATTATACATGCCTGAACAATCTTATATATTAGAATAAATCATTATGGGTTGAAATGATAAACCCGAGCGATTTTATGGATTTTGAATTTTGTTTAGGATTGTGGGTTGAATTGATATATACCCATAAATTTAAAATTTATTGCGAACTGAAATGATATATATCCGTATCACTTGACCATAGGGTAGAAAATTATATACGGACATTGGATTGGTTAAATTAAATGATTTTAAATCCTTAAATTTTGAAATCCAGTTAAATGATATTATGAAATAAAATTAGATTTATGCGAACTGAATTATTTTCAAAATCCAAGTGTTTAAAATGTTGAAATTGAATTTGGTATAATTAAATTGTTTGAAGTTGAACTTTGAAATATAAAGAAATTTATCAAAATTGAGTTATTGTAAATGTTTGAATATTTAAACTTTGAACCTATTGAATTTAAAGTGGTTTAAATTGCAGTTCAAACATGGATTGAATTTGATATAAATTAAAATGGTTTTTATTTAGAATTTGAATTGAAACCTTTAGCCCTTTGAATTGAAATAGCTGAACTGGGATTGATTTGATTTGTGAAATTGAAAGAAATAATTCTAATTTGAAACTATTTTCGATATAAACTCTTTTAAAATATAAATTGTTTTCTCATATAAACCATTTTAATATAATAATAATTTTCAATACATTAACTATTTTTAATGCATAATATATTTTATTATATATACTATTTCTAATATGTAAACTATTTTAATCTATAACATATTTTTAAATTATAAATTATATATATATATATTATTTTAAATGTATAAACAACTTTTAATGTATATATTTTAATATATAACCTATTTAAACTATTTCTAATATATAAAGTATCTTAATCTATAACCTATTTTACACATAAACTATTTTTTATGTATAAACCATTCCAATATATATACTACTTTCCATATTCAAACTGTTTAAATTTGGTACTGTTGTGATTTAGATTTAGCTGATTTAAATGCAGATATTTTGACATGATGGTTTAACCTATTTTAGTGGTTATGACTTTGAAACATATATGATTTGAAGTAAATAATGATTTCGAAAGTGAATATGATTTCGAAAGAAATATGATTTGGTAGTAAATATGATTTTGAAGTGCCATGCAAAAAATATAATTTTGAAGTAAATAATGATTTTGAAAGTGATATGATTTTTGAAGTGAATATGATATTTTAATATGAAGTATGAACTGTTTAAATTGTTAAAGAACCATCCGGTGTGAAATAAGCGTTTCATTGTTAAAGAGACCGGGAATGAATATTGTCACACTCTCTGCCAATAATGAAAACCACTTTAACAACTATGCATGTGGTGGAGAATCCATAACGAAGTAGGATGGTTTGGTGAATGCTACTTTATGAGGTATGAACGCAACACTAACCCCCGCGGGTCAACTTGATATGACTGAAACATGAGCTATACCGGGTCAAGTGAGGTCGCTCCTCCGATCGGGCACATTTCTTCGATATTATATTTATTACTTTGTGATTGATTCGATGGACACCCCTTGATGATTATGGTAGTGTGTTCCAATTTGGGCGTTAGTAGCTGCTATGCATTACCACTAGTCCGAGAGTGCAAACTATAGAATCCTATCCTGGCATTGCCTCGCGTGCCTTGTCATATGCCTTATCGCATCCACTACGAGTTTGGTTTGTGTCGTGCCTATGGAGTGCTATCTGATAGCCCACCGGTTTAGTGGAGTTTACAGTATTTCATAGACTACGGCATTTATATAAAATGTGTTAAGGGGGATATGGGTAATGTCTTAATCCTATTTTAATACTTTACTGTAGACATATTATAATAGCGTATTGTATTACATAGGAAATAGTTTAACGGATCCTTAGGAGATGGTATCTCATACATCTCTTAAGTTATTGCACACACGTTAGACATTGGATTGGAGATGTAAAATCCTATAAACATCTTTGAAGCCGTTAAACTCATGTTTACTTATTTTGATTTAACTTGCATAAGATATTTTAGTTCCGACTCGAGTGTTTTGTCTTTTCATTACGCTCAGATCAGTCTGAGCTTTTCAATGTATTAGAGACCATTTTATTTGGAGAATGAAGAGGGGATTAGTCTACTGTTTAGTATATTTATTTCACTACATCATGTTGTTCTGCTGCATTATTTATTCTTGTTGTATGTATAACTCTGATCTGTATTGTACAGTGTAATCAAATGTTATTTGTAAAACAGCTTCATGAACTGTTTATTTGATTATTATATTTTGGCATTCCGCTGTGAGATTCCGTGTTTCGTTTTTCCTTCTTTTCTATTATTTTCTTATTTACCACATTAACAATCCTCCTTTTTGAATGGTTTGAGTTGGCATGTGTGGTTTATTGTCGATTTAAACCGTCCAAAAAGGTGTGTCGTTACAACGATCTAACACATTTGATGTGAAATTTGAACATGTTTTAATTTCATTTTTGAGCTTCAGTACCTTTATTTTGAGTTATTTTATACAAGAAGAACAAAGAGAAAGACCAAGGGAGAGAAGGAAACCAGAATCACTAATGACCATGCAAAAAAAATTTAGAACAAACCTTAAACAATCGTGGTAGTTATTACATCTTTTACCACCAATAATTTGAAGTTAATTTTTATGACTATGTGTGATGTAGGGGATCATAAGATTTCTGGCTTCAAGTTCATTTTTATGATCATGTGCAGCCCAAAATGAAACATGAAGGAAAATATAGTAAAATGATGTTACATTGTAAGAGCAATTCCATTGCGATATTGATAGGATGACCGAACTAATAAACTAAATTAGAAAATTAGCACATCTACTTTATTAGATTGATGTCAAATATAAATGGTTAAGTTTGGTACAAGAAAGTTTCCATGATATTTTACATTTAATTTTACTCATTTCTACTCATAATTCTACATAATCCAATAAATAACTACATTGGCATCATACTCGAGTGCGATTATAAAAGTACCACTAAACAGGATCTACGTAAAAAAGAAAAAGAAGGAAAAAGAAGAAGAAAATCAAATGGAAGATGTAATATACTTTAAATATACAAAGAAGAAAGTATGTAAGATATTTACATATAATAACAGGATTTAGTATGCATGTATTGAATTAATAGTTGACATTAAGCTCGCCAAAGTTCTAACATTGATTCGTTCGACTCATTAAATGTATGAAACTTCTCAAACAAATGTATAGATGTTGGGAAGAAAAAGATATTCTTCCATTCTATCATGTATAGTAATCCATATACGTGTAAGGCATAAATACATCTAGGTTAAAGATGCTCTAATAGGTTTAAATGCAATGTCGGTAGTGTAGCTAGCAACAGGTCATAGACACCCAAGTTTGGACTTTTTTAAGCTTTATGGCTGAGCAATAGAAGTTGATGACTATGTGAAATCGACCTGATAGTCATGTGTTGTTGCTTCCATCGTTTTATGCTCTATCTCCATCTTGTTATGCTCCAGTTCTAACTACAAACGTTCCTTTAGTTTATAAGAAACGATACATATGTGTACTCTGTGATGTGCATCAACTGATCAAGTCAGAAGTCATAAGTGAGACATATAGGAAGATCCAAAAGTAAGGATGGAAAAATTTGTATACGACATAGGGTATGACAACATCTTCTAATGTCATTGCAATGACATATATAGCTATTGCCATGAAAACTTGATTTTGGTATCTTTTTTTCCATATAAATTATAAATATTGAATCTATGAAACTAGCAAAGAAAAAAGAACTATGGTGCTTATATTTATCAAAGGTATAGTTTATGTACAGTGACATAAGTATATGATGCATAACCAAGTAACATTAGCTCTATATTTAAGTGTGCGTATGTGTGTGTATGTGTTTGGGTTTGTGTGTGTGAATATACATCATACATCACTACAAAAGAATTTTGGATTCCCTACGCCAGTTTGGCGTAGGCGCGGCGTAGGGAAAAGATTTTATCTACGCCATCCCTACGCCAAAAAAGAGGTTGGAAAACAATGCGTCGCAAAAAAATCCCTACGGGTTCCCTACGCCTCCTTCCATACGCCTTCCCTACACCGCATTCCATACGCCTTACCTACGCCTATTTCCATACGCATTCCCTACGCCTATTTCCATACGCATTCCCTGTGCCTAGCCTTATTCCTTTTAAAGTGCAGAAATCGGATTTTCCTTTCGAGTTCCATACGCCTTCCCTACGCCTCATTCCATACGCCTTACCTACGCCAATTTCCATACGCATTCCCTACGCCTATTTCCATACGCATTCCCTACGCCTAATTCCATACGTCTTCCCTACGCCTAGCCTTCTTCCTTTTAAAGTGCAGAAATCGGATTTTCCTTACGAGTTCCATACGCCTTCCCTATGCCACCGTACACCGAAATTCAATATGATTCTATTGTATTTATCTTCATCTACCACAGATCATAATAAAATATAATAAACCCGAACATCAGCAACAGAAAGCATTAAATATAATATATAACCACATGCAAAATCGTAACGATATATATGGTTACAAAACATTAATGTAGAATGCATATCATTGTCAAATTACCATAAAATTACTACAAATATATTTAAAAAAATCATGTCCAGCAATAAAATAAAGTTTCTACATAACTCAAACATAGTTGTTTCATCTAATTCAAACATCATACAATGTACCTTATAAAAATAGAACATCAAACCCACAGTCAAAACAAGACTAACTCATGAAGTATGTCATATCTCCGATCCTTGCTCCCTCCTCAATCCCCATATAAACTCTTGCACAGAATTTATCTCTTCCTGCATGGAAGATAAATCCCCTTGTAGTTTGTTAATTGTAACGTCCATTTCTTGATTTTTACTTCTTAGCTCTTCTACTTCCTCTACAAGTTTCTTTTTGTCATCTGAAACTCCAAACCTGGCAGTGTATGTATTGTCTCTATATATCTACATATAAATTAGTTAATCAAATTAGTACAACGAAAATAAAATAATCTTACACATGATCCGGATGGCACAAACACAGCATAATATTAACACAAAACTGAGCACACATGAATCAAATTGTGTGAGTGATAAAATAAATTTTATACAAATTTATTGTGCATTTTGTTGTGTGAATTTGCTAGTACACTATTTTTTTCGTTTCTGTTGCAATAATTTGTAAATTTCAAATCAGTTTGCTCTCTATTACATTCATTAAAAAAACAACACAAACATTTTTCATTTTAAGTGTGCATTTTGTGTTATTTTCATTCACTGCTCACTGTTTTTGTTTACATTTCTATTTTCCTACGTTTCCTTCCCATCTCCTCTACAATTTACATCTCCAATCCCCAAACTCAACTTCAACCTGAAACCCTACTCCACTTCAACAAATTCGTCCTGAGCCTGTACATGTAATACAATTCAATCCTCAAAGTCCAACCTCCTACTTAGAATTCAAACTACGGCTAGAAGCATCAACTCCCGAGCACACGATACACTTCACTTCCATTTAGGATTTTAACACATCCATTCTGCAAACCACCTTCAATAAGGCCACAACCTCTCCACACCTCAACTTCATTCACTTCGACAGTTCACCACCCCACCACCATACTTCAACAGTTGTGCACACTCTCTTCAACCCAAACAACAGTGCAAACACAGTTGTCAAAACATCTCCAGTACCCAAACCATAACACTACTCTCTGAACTCTTCTCTGCCTTATCAAATACCTCTCTGCCACACAGTGCTTGCCATAACCAACCACCTACAAAACAACCACCACATTTCCAGTGAATCTCTGTGCACTTCCTTACCACAGACATACCATATTTGTTCAACACTGTGCCACTCCAATACACACATTGCTACTGTTTCTAGTGAATCACATTTCTAGTGGATCACATTTCCAACGAATCACATTTCCATCACCTGAACCTTGAACAAGCAAATCAAAGCAACCCAATACTTTGTCATCACTTCAAACTGCTGTAACTTCACCCTTCCATCAACAGTCCATCTCCAACAGTTCACACAATAAAATATTCACTGGATATACACTGCTTGTTACAAAAGAAGCTAACACAAGTGTCTTAATTTGAGCATAACAAGCTAACAATTCCCATCAACAAGTATTTTGCGAACAAATCTCACTTCAAAATCTGTACAACCTTCAACAGCTACACATCCCCCATAACTGCTGCCATTCACAAAACATTACTCCACATTCACAACTTCCAGTGCCATCACCTCCTTTGCTTGCTCTGATACTGCTGTGCATATATACTGATGTGCTTCATTTGTATTTACCTTCAATCACATACAAATAAAAACAAATTTGCTGTACTTCACAAACTTCACAGTCATACAAACTGCAATCCACAAACCACAACCATACATCACTAGAACCCTTCATTCACATCAACAGCAAACTGCCTGTCACTGCATATCCACAAACTGCCCGCACATACTAACTTACTGCTGCCTATCTCTGCAACCTTACCACCAGAAATCACACCAACCACTTCTCTACATCACAGCTGCTAACCCTTCAACTTCCTACATCACTTGCCAAACCAACAGTGCAAACAACAGTGCATCAGTTCACTGCTACACATCCTTCCCCCTGACCATCTCTTAAACCATTTCTGCCATTTTCATACAAGACTTCTTCCACAACATCACAACTCGCCCAAAATCAAAACCATTCATCACTGCATACATACATTCAAAACTTACAACAAAACCGCCTCATCCCACAACTGTTCCTACCAAACAACAGTCTTCACCATAAAACTTATTGAACCATCTTCAAAACTACCCACAACTTCTAGCAATAGACCACATCAACTTGCACAATTCCACTTCCACCAACCATCTACATCCAAAAAACACTCACAAAAACTGTACAACATTCCCTCCTTTGCCACTATTTCCACTGCACATTGTCACAACAGTGTCACCATCTCATAATACAATCTGACTGTCAACACATCACACCATCTTCCACTGTCAGCAACTTCAGAAGCATGCATTACTTCTGCAGTCATCACCCAACCCATTCAAGTACACTCCATTTCAAACATTCCATACAAACATCCCCTGCATACAAGACTTCCAGTTCACTTCCTCCTCCACTTCCTTTACCGACAACCTCCCTCAAACATCTGCTCCTTTGACCTCAAACACACTCGGCCCCAACAAACTCCATGACCATCGATCCAGCTTCCATCTCCCAACTTCACCCTCAAACACAGTCGAGACCATTCTCAACTTGCAATCAGCCTACCAATGAAAATGAAACAATTGCTTCTATAGAAGCATTAAATTCCCATGCAGATGACCCATCTCATCATGATAACGAATACACCCATTTGTTTGATTTTAAATAAATACTTTAAGCTTTTACTATTTATTTGAGCGAATGGAAATGGCCTTCTCGTTTAATTTACTGAATCTGAAATTATAAATTTGTTTTGTGATCAAAAATGTTATCTGTTTACTATAATATTATTTTTTGGTGCTTATGTTATATGTTTACTATAATTTGATCAAAAATGTTATATGTTTACTATAATGTGATCAAAAATGCAGTGCGCACACACACACTAATTAATTAAAAAAAAATTAAAACAAAATTTTAATTAATTAAAACTGTTTTCACACATCAAAGCAGTTTTAGAATATTAGAAACAAACACATCAAAGCGGTTTTGGAAAAGATTCAACTTTTGAGTCATTACCCCAGGAATATTGCCAGTACCAGGCCTTCGTGTGCTTCTTGAGGAAGCGGACGTCTCACCTTCTCCAATAAGCTGCATGTAAAGAAGGTTTAACTCGTCGTGAGAGAGCTCCCTACCCTGACTCTCGGTCATTTGAGCAACTCGCTCATTGTATTTGGCCTGTAATTTACATAAAAAGTTATGTTAACATAATTAGGAATTTGTAAATTATAATTCAAAACTTTTGTTGATTACATACAACAAACTGTTCCGAGTGCTCATCAACCCATCCCCCATCTATAGAACCGTTCGGTTTCTCAACAAAATGTGTTCGAATGTACACCTACATGTATGTCGGTTTTCGACCTTGTTCTTTCTCCTAAAAAATAAAAATAATTTATCATGTGTTTATTTGAATTGTACACTATTATTAGTTAAACAATTTAAACAATTACCATAATTTAAATTCAGAAACAATCTTCAAAAGTAAATTAGGGTCAAGTAAAGCAAGTGCATCCCAAGTAAGTAATAACCAAGGGCGACCCAAAGAATCAGTTGCCCAAGCCCAATGTGAATTTTTTTGCCCTTACTATATAACATGTCAATTTTTTTAAATTTTCTTTTTTATATATAAGCATAAAATCACATAAAAAACTATAACATAGCAAAGTACCAGCTTTTTATACAAAAGTTGCCACATTAAGTGGGCTGCAATACTTATAGTCTCAAATAGTTTACAAAACAGTGTATTTAATTTTTAACTAAATGTATCAAGTTTACAAACTAGTGTATCTAGTTAAGTGTGTAGGCAAATCCTATTGGGTTCTGCCTAAATGTTTACGGGTAAACATACACACACTGCAGGAAAAATAGTACATCAATGTAAGTATCAGTTCCTAAATAATTATTAGTTTTTAGCTTCGGTTTTCAAATTTCAATCCCTAAATGATTATTTATAGAAAACTAGTTGTTTATAACTAAATACTAATAAGTTATTAGCTTCAGGCGTTTTCAAGTTAATGAAATCTAAAGCAGTAAAAGGGCGACTCAATTTTAGAAAATTAGACAACTCAAAACAAGAAATTCGCATACTTAATTAGCAGTGGCAGTATAAAGAGACTGTAGCAGGACTTCAAATCAGTAGTAGAAAATATCGCGTAGGAGGCAAGGATGAGCCGACGATGGCTGATGGAATAGCCAAGTATGCAGCGATGATTATTTAAAAGGCGTTGATTTTTGAAACCCTAGGTTTTTGGGTTCAAGCGTCGCCAACCTGGAGATTGCTATTGAGCTGTAACTTTGAAGTAAAACAGATTTTTCCTTGGGCTGCCCCATCCCGGGGGCTTGGTGGGCTTGGCCCTGGGCCGGCCCTGGTAATAACTAGAGTAATGTTTATGATATTTCAAATCAGCAATTAGGTGAAAGAAACTGAAGATGTAAAGCATATCAAATTGAAACTCGTATCATACAAAACTGCATTCTATTTCTATACCTAGTGTTTTATTCTAATGTAAATCAGTAAATGTATTGAAGATAAACCAAAATCAAAAAATTAAAACTTACCAGCAAAATCAAAGAAAGTCTACAATTGTTTCAACTCTTTGCACGACGCTGCAATTGCCATTCGTTGGTGGTCACTGCTCACTGTCGACGTTGGTAGCCTGACGTCGCACTCGTGGATTTCTATTCTATTCTAGGGTTTCTTTCTTCTCTTCTTTTTAATGTCGGACGCGCTTTTTTTTCTAATGATTCGTGATTTTGATTCAAGGTTTTTTTTCCTCGTGGTGAGATGGAAACGATTTGGGATTTAGGGTTTTGGTAGTTTAGTCGTACTGAGGAAGGAAAGTGGCTGATGCGTTTGTTATTGTATAATTTATTATTTAAGTAATTGTTTAAGTGCCTGTGGCTGATGCGCTTCCTACGCGATTTCATTCTTTTGTAGGCCATGTAAAATAAAAAATTACTAAATGTTTAATATGTTAAAAAGACAAAAAATAGTTGATTTGGATGCAAAAGTTGAACAGACATATCTCAATGCCTATATTTTGCAAATTTATGTTAACGAAGTTAAAATTTAAACCAAGTATAATCAATTATCAAAAGAAAAAAAAAGACTTTTACAATAATATAGAAAAACAATAACTCATTAAAAAATGTCACATTGCTAACAAAAGCAGATTTTCCGCAAAGTTTAATTGGTTTTATTTTTAAGTTTAACTGAATTTAATTTTTTTTATATATTGTAAATTTCCTGCTTACTTTTCTTGAATCATAATTTTCATATTTCGGACTATTAGTTTGGTATTTCAACTTATTAAATTTAATTATTATTCTTTCTTAGTTAATTAAAAATCTAAAAGTTAATTATTATAATTTAAACTTAATGTAACAACCCGCATATTTATCGGGTATATATTTAAATATTTTATTTAAATATAAAGTCGTTTATCGGATTATAGTCTGAAATGTTACTTTCTGCAAACAGTCGAATTGGGTCTCAAGAGCACTTCCATTGAGTTCAAAACGTCGTTTGCGATCTTTTTGAGTATAAGCTTTGATATGTTTGGAGTAAGTTGAATTTTGCTACTTCTTCTATTGGGTTTTGGGTTTGGGTTCAGCCCACTAGCTAACTAAATACCCTTACTCAGCCCTCTCCTCTTCATTCACTCATTTCCACTCCTCAAACTCAAGCTCCAACTGAAAATGGTGGAGGGGAAGAGGAAATAGAAATTGCAAGCCCTAGTTTCAACTTGCAACTTGAATTCTTGCTCCAAAATCAAAGAGAAGCTATTGGTAAGCCTCCTATTCATCTCCTCTATCTCCTTCTCTCTTCAATCTAAGAAATTCCTAAACCTAAACTTAGGAAATACTTGTTTGATCTTAGATTGAAGCTTGTTGAGTTGAAGTGGAGATTTGTTGGTCTTCTCCTTGCAAATTGAACTCCTTCTTCTTTGTTTTTGGGTTAAAGGTGAGTTTTGAACTCACATCTACTTCTCTTGGTTTCATTAATGTTGGGTATGGATTCCTAACACTTGTTCGTATGCTTTTGCTTTCGATTTGGTTTGCTTTGGTGAAATTGCCAAATTATGATTTTTGAAGCCAAATCTATGTAAAACCTTATATGGTTGATGTTTATGTTGTTCGGAGTGTTTGGGTGTGTCGTTAAAGTTGGGCAGTCGTTTGACGTAAGCCCATAATCAACACGCATCTGATTGCTTTCAATTTGTTGGGCCATAGATGGCCAAGGTTCAGGGAATGCCTGACTATCATGTTTCAGACGTTTGAAACTCCTATTTTAGACGTCTGAATATTGTTCTGGGGAAGTTTCTTATCCCCAGATTCAGACGTCTGAATTTATATTCCAGACATTTGAAAGTGTTTAATTTCAACCAGAAGAGAAATAGGCAAAATAATGTCTATTTCAGACGTCTGAAAGTTTGGATTTAGACGTCTGAATTCTGTTCTGGAAAACATATTAATTTCCAGATTCAGACGTCTGAATCCCTTCTTTCAGACGTCTGAATCTATTGTCTTTTTCCAAATTGCCTTGTTCGCTTAGTTTTCCAAATTCGATCGGTGCATATTGATTCCAATTAGTTGTTTTTGCATATTTGACCTTGATGATTCCTTTTTGAATTCATTCACGGGTTTTTATAAAATATTTCTTCAAATCGTATTAAAAGTTCGCTTCTCCGATTTATAAATTCTATTTAAAACACACGCACAATTTTGCACTTCGAGCGAAGTGGAAGGGTGATTGAACGGTTGGGCAAAACACGGACCATGAATCTGCGCGTTTATCCTTTCGATTAATCCCCGACCTATTCAATTGATCGTTTTGACCTTCGGGTTTGGTTTACCGATGATATGAGGTGAACTTTGTACTGCTTTGAGTGTGAAATTAACTAACGGATAGTAAACCGTTTAGTGTGAACGGGTGGTTATGGGACTCACGTTACCACTTTTCGGATTCCTTTCTGGGAGTTTGTGACACATGTTGCCTTTGGGATAGTGTCTTCGGACTGTCTCCTTCTAGGTTGTTGCCTTTAATATCGCTTTTGGTGTTGGTCCTTTGCCCCGGCTCGAGAGATATTTGGGGTTGTTGGTTACCTTTAGTATTGCTTTCGGAGTGGTTTTTCTTCACCACCGCTCGAGAGATATCGGAGTGGTTTCTTCACTACCACTCGAGAAATATTAGAGTGGTTTCTTCACCACCACTCATGAGATATTTGGGTTTGTTGCAATTAGGATTTTCTGATGTTTCATTGATATGTATGTTCCCTAGGTATCGTCCTTCGGTGTTGGTCTTTTTGAGCCGCATGATATGTAGCGATTACCTTGTGGAACTTGTGTTACCTTCATTGGTATTTGTTATTGCCTTTTGGCTTGTTTTGGGATATTCCTATCCTTTGTTTCTTTGAGTTGCCGATGATACGAGGCTTGTTATCATATGATTCATCTTTTGATTAGATGATTGTGTTATCTCTTTCAGAGATATTTGTTATACTTTGTAACCTTGCAGGTTTATTGTTGTTCAGTTTATCTAACTGATTTGTTTAGCCAGACTGACCCGTGTATTTTGTACTCGGGTCAGACCGAGATGTTTCAGGTTAGGTGCTTTTGGACTTAGCCTCTTTTGCTTCCATATGGACTATTCAGCTTGTTTCTTTTTGTCATAACTTCTTGTGTAGTCCTTTTTGGGTTGTAACTCTGATATGTATTATTTGACTCGTTTGTATATGGTGGTTTTCTATACCACTTGACCTGTATTAGTTTATATACTCTGTTATGTATCCATATATGTGTATATGATGATCTACTGATTTGTGATGTGTATTACATTTGAGTTGTTATATTCTGTTCTGATAGATCCTCCAACCACATATGGTTTTGTTTTAAGTATTCATTGGGTATGTCGACCTGTTTGGTATGACTATGGTCGATGTATTCAATAAATAGTTAGAGCAAGGCTATAGATGGTCACTCCCAACTAGCCTTATTCTCCGTGTTAGTTGACGGCATTACTCTGTAGTGTCCTTGGCTAGCGTGGGTATAGAGGTGGGGCGTCACAGCTTGGTATCAGAGCTGAGTTCAGAACAAAATATGATAAGCACAGAATAGATGCACATATCCCCGTACATCAAAGTGTATAAGTGATAGAAATCTTTGAATCATCGTGCCCCTATATTCCTTTTGTGCCTTTGGTGTAGATAGAAATTGGAATACGTCTAGGAATGCATTTAAATTCCGTAGTATTCCATATTGAATCATCTACCTTGTGAATAATCTTGTTCTTATCTAACTTTCAACGTATGGCTGGAAGAGGCAAGGGACGATGCTCGGGTGTTGGGCAATCCAGTGGCTCACATCCGGACGGCGTTTATATGTCAGCCGATCAGTTTATGGAGTTGTTTAGGAGCACTCAGCCTCCAGTTCCTCCTCGAGTTTCTCCACCTCGCAAGTCTGCCTTTGCACGTCGGTGCAGTGATTTTTCTCATCTTGGAGGAAAGCCGTTTAAGGGCTCTGAGTCTGTTCTTGAAGTCCAAGCTTGGCTTCGCACATGTGAGCATATTTTCTCTCGCATGGATCTTTCTGATCATGATATAGTTCTTGTAACTTCTAGCTTATTACAAGAGTGCGCCCTTGATTGGTATGAGCTTCTTGTAGCCGAAATTGATGAGTCTACTCTTTCTTGGACTTAGTTTCGGGGACGATTCGAACTCAAGTTCGTTCCTGAATCTGAAAAAGTTTTATTGACCCGTCGCTTCCTTGAGTTGAAGCAAGGGAGTCTTCTGTTTCTGAGTATGTTGCATCATTCGAGGCTTTATCTAAGTATTGTCTTGAATGCATTAGCACTTCTTACAAGAAGAATCTAAATTTTGTCTCTGGTCTTAAGAAATATCTTAAGAAGTCTTTGTTGCTCCAACTTAAGCTTTCTTTTGAGGAGTTGGTAGATTCTGCACTTCATCTCGAGACCGTTGAGAAGGAATGTGATAGTGGTGATGATGTTGAGGTTCGCAAGAACCCCAACAAAAAGCAGTCTCCATTGGATGACCGGGAATTTTTCCCTTCCAAGAAGAAAAAGCCCGTTGAATCTGATTCTCAGCCTCAGTCTTCTGGAACACCTTTCGTTCGGAAGTGTTTCAATTGTGATTCTGCTAATCATATGATTCGAGCTTGTCCTAAGCCTCTCTTCTGCCGCTATTGCAAGAAGGAAGGCCATCGTAGTTCCACTTGTCCCATTGCTCCGAAAAATTCTCCATCTGGCAAGTTAAATGTAACAGGTGCTTCTGGAGGTTCTTCTCAGGGATAAGGTATGTCTCCATCTATTTTAGTAGATTTCTACTTTTCTTTGTGATCGAATTCCAACTTGATGGCATTATTTTATTTCTTTAATCCCTCATGATGAGGAAAGTGTTGTTTCTCTCATTCTTATAGTTTGAGAATTTTCTGGTATTTTGGATCTTCTCTTAGGATTATCACCTAAGCAATCCTTTGAGTGGTATTAGGGTCTTTTCAGCTCGACCATGCCATCGGTTTTGATTTGGCTACGAGTTGTGGAAGTTAGCACTCAACTTACCGCATTCCGCACTCGTTGTGATTTTTAGGAATGATTTATTATGTCATTCAGTTTGTTTAGCTCCTTTCATCCATTTTAGGAATCGAGTATTTTGTGAATATCTCGATGATTCCATTTTTGTATTTATTGGTTTTGGATGGAAATTAGAAATTTAAAATTTTTGCAAATCTTTTTCATAAGATTTATTTATAAGTATAAATGGGATTTTTGTTCTTAAAACAAGCAAAGAGAATTTTAAAGTTTTTAGAAATATGTTTATCATATAGAAGATTGTTTTGTGATTGTATTGCCCATTAAGTGCTTTAAGAATTCTGGTCGATGCGCTTGATCAACGTTATCGATAGGAATCTTCTAAACGTTTTGATGAGACAATCAGACACAATGAATAGATTTGAAATAAGAAAAATTTTCTAGAAAAATAATTACAGGAAGATAATTGTGGTTTTGAAAGTTTTAGCTTTTCGGGAAAATTGATTATTTAAAAGAACTCTTTTCTGATACTCTCATTCTTTCTATTCCCGAAAGGGGGATCGTGTTGTCAATGCATTTAGTTGTAAGCAACAAGTGATTGTTTCTTTGTTGATGTCCGAATGGAATGAGTTTTACCAAGTTCATCGGACGTTTTGTTGTACTTCATTTTGTTGAGATTTGGTTCATTTGACGTATTGTTTGTACCATGTCGGTGTTCCAAATTATTTTGAGCTTAGGAATCCATAGAATTCTCCGAGCAAACAAGTTAGGGCTTACCCTTTCGTGCACTTTATGGTGAACTTCTTATCATGTTATTCTTTTGTGTAGATATGTTTTTGGGGTGTTACTCTTTATTTTCTTCTTAAGAATTGCGAGGACGCAATTTCTTTAAGGAGGGGAGTCTGTAACAACCCGCATATTTATCGGGTGTATATTTAAATATTTTATTTAAATATAACATCGTTTGTCGGATTATAGTCCGAAATGTTACTTTCTGCAAACGGTCGAATTGGGTCTCAAGACCACTTCCATTGAGTTCAAAACGTCATTTACGATCTTTTTGAGTATAAGCTTTGATATGTTTGGAGCAAGTTGAATTTTGCTACTTCTTCTATTGGGTTTTGGGTTTGGGTTCAGCCCACTAGCTAACTAAATACCCTAACTCAGCCCTCTCCTCTTCATTCACTCATTTCCACTCCTCAAACTCAAGCTCCAACTGAAAATGGTGGAGGGGAAGAGGAAATAGAAATTGCAAGCCCTAGTTTCAACTTGCAACTTGAATTCTTGCTCCAAAATCAAAGAGAAGCTATTGGTAAGCCTCCTCTTCATCTCCTCTATCTCTTTCTCTCTTCAATCTCAGAAATTCCTAAACCTAAACTTAGGAAATACTTGTTTGATCTTAGATTGAAGCTTGTTGAGTTGAAGTGGAGATTGGTTGGTCTTCTCCTTGCAAATTGAACTCTTTCTTCTTTGTTTTTGGGTTAAAGGTGAGTTTTGAACTCACATCTACTTCTCTTGGTTTCATTAATGTTGGGTATGGATTCCTAACACTTGTTCATATGCTTTTGCTTTCGATTTGGTTTGCTTTGGTGAAATTTCCAAATTATGATTTTTGAAGCCAAATTTATGTAAAACCTTATATGGTTGATGTTTATGTTGTTCAGAGTGTTTGGGTGTGTCGTTAAAGTTGGACAGTCGTTTGACGTAAGCCCATAATCAACACGCATCCGATTGCTTTCGATTTATTGGGCCATAGATGGCCAAGGTTCAGGGAATGCCTGACTATCATGTTTCAGACTTCTGAAACTCCTATTTCAGACGTCTAAATATTGTTCTGGAGAAGTTTCTTATCCCCAGATTCAGACGTCTGAATTTATATTCCAGACGTCTGAAAGTGTTTAATTTCAACCAGAAGAGAAATAGCAAAATAATATCTATTTCAGACGTCTGAAAGTTTGGATTCAGACGTCTGAATTCTGTTTTGGAAAACATACTAATTTCCAGATTCAGACGTCTGAATCCCTTCTTTCAGACGTCTGAATCTATTATCTTTTCGCTTAGTTTTCCAAATTCGATCAGTTCATATTGATTCCAATTAGTTGTTTATGCATATTTGACCTTGATGATTCCTTTTTGAATTCATTCACGGGTTTTTATAAAAGATTTTTTCAAATAGTATTAAAAGTTCGCTTCTCCAATTTATAAATTCTATTTAAAACACACGCACAATTTTGCACTTCGAGCGAAGTGGAAGGGTGATTGAACGGTTGGGCAAAACACGGACCATGAATCTGTGCGTTTATCCTTCTGATTAATCCCCGACCTATCCAATTGATCGTTTTGACCTTCGGGTTTGGTTTACCGGTGATATGAGGTGAACTTTGTACTGCTTTGAGTGTGAAATTAACTAACGGATAGTAAACCGTTTAGTGCGAACGGTGGTTATGGGACTCACGTTACCACTTTTCGGATTCCTTTCTGGGAGTTTGTGACACATGTTGCCTTTGGGATAGTGTCTTCGGACTGTCTCCTTCTGGCTTGTTGCCTTTAATATCGCTTTTGGAGTTGGTCCTTTGCCCCGGCTCGAGAGATATTTGGGGTTGTTGGTTACCTTTAATATTGCTTTCGGAGTGGTTTTTCTTCACCACCGCCGAGAGATATCGGAGTGGTTTCTTCACCACCGCTCGAGAGATATTAGAGTGGTTTCTTCACCACCGCTCATGAGATATTTGGGTTTGTTGCAATTAGAATTTTCTGATGTTTCATTGATATGTATGTTCCCTAGGTATCGTCCTTCGGTGTTGGTCTTTTTGAGCCGCATGATATGTAGCGATTACCTTGTGGAACTTGTGTTACCTTCATTGGTATTTGTTATTGCCTTTTGGCTTGTTTTGGGATATTCCTATCCTTTGTTTCTTTGAGTTGCCGATGATACGAGGCTTGTTATCATATGATTCATCTTTTGATTAGATGATTGTGTTATCTCTTTCAGAGATATTTGTTATACTTTGTAACCTTGCAGGTTTATTGTTGTTCAGTTTATCTAACTGATTTGTTTAGCCAGAGTTGCTATATTCTGTTCTGATAGATCCTCCAACCACCTATGGTTTTGTTTTAAGTATTCATTGGGTATGTCGACCTGTTTGGTATGGCTATGGTCGATGTATTCAATAAATAGTTAGAGCAAGGCTATAGATGGTCGCTCCCAACCAGCCTTATTCTCCGTGTTAGTTGACGGCATTACCCTGTAGTGTCCTTGGCTAGCGTGGGTATAGAGGTGGGGCGTCACATTTAATATATATATATATAAATATGTATATATATATACATATAATTTTATTTTAGTAGTTAATACGATTTACTGAAAAATTAAATTATATATTTTTATCATATAATTTCAAGTTAAACTACAAAAGTTAATAATTGTCTGGCGTAGGTAAAGCGTAGAGAAATTCCAACCTCTTTCCTCCACAGGCGTAGGGAATGCGTAGGGAGAACAATAAGGTGTGTGGAATGGGTAGGCAATTCCCTACACATTCCCTATGCCATGGTCAATTGTTGGAGAACCTGGTGCGCATAGGAAATGTGTAGGGAATTCTCTACGTCGTCCCTACCCCTTCCCTATGTTTCCACATTTTCCCTACGCCGCGCCTACAGGGCGTCGGGATGGCGTAGGGAATTCTAGGTTGGAAAACAACCCTTTTTTTGTAGTGCATTCTGTGTTTTCAATATTTTACAAGGTTGTGAAAATTTGATGATTCCAGGATCATGTTCATATCATAAAAACACTGAAAATTAAACCTATCAAAATAGCTATGACAGTTATATTTATGAATGAAACAATTGATGTACTTTGATATAATTATATGTTGCTTTATTAACTAACATTACTCTCCATATTTTAATGAATAGCAAACTTGCGATACAAGAGCATAAATTGGAAGTGTCATGAAGCTGCACAAAACTTAGACAATTGCCCGATAGAAATGTTATCAAAAACCATATAAGCTTATAGAAAAATAAATTCAAACTCACAAAATTTGCAGTAGGAAGCAATGGAAGATTTATAAAGAAATTGAAGCTTAATTGCCCAAAACAGACTCAAACTATTATGAGTTTGAAATTCTAACATAGGTTATAATTATAATTTTTTACACGCAGGTTGCATGAAATATAACCCATCTAACTTAAGGTTGTTATTATTCGATCTATGCTATAATCCATATGACCTTCATAACTAAAGATTCACATTTATGAAAAAAATCTAGAATATTAAGCAAGTGTCAATGAACTCAAATTAAAGTATGCAATTTACAGCTTAGCAAACTGTAAAATGGAGTCTAAAAATATTAGGAAATTTGTTAATAGTAGGTTAGGAACCAAGTTTCATATAATATGCCAATAAATATAAGAACTTTTTACAAAATAGGTATTATTCATATGGGAATTCCATTTTTAAAGGTCTTAAAGAATAAACCGATGAAAAAAATTATCAAAACAAATTCAAGATAATAAAACATAAAATTTAGAAATGCTTTGCTACTTACCATAATCATAAACAAAAGTCCTTTCTCATCTTCCATTTGGAAACCCATCTATCTATGAAACTAGATTCAAATTCTCCCCTTCAATTCATCGTCACTCCTATGCCCCTAAGTAATCATCAAACATTTGCAATCGGATCTGACAGCTGCATAAGTCCATACCCTACACCCGTGTCAATCAAACGTTTATTGGATAGGAGACTTAGATAGTTTATGGGAAAACTTGATCGACATGAACTAAAAACGATTAGGAAGTTGGAAGTCGAATTAGGGTTTTTGGTATTTGCATGGGAAAGAGGAAGCAATGGGGAGAGAAATGATTACTGGGCAAAAACTAGTTTTTTTTGTCCACGTAACATTTGCGATTTATCCCATTTTATCAAGAGTTAATATCAACCATTTAATATATAATCGAATGATTCAAAATAGCTTATCGCTGTCATGCTGTTTTGTTATTTTCAATATACGACACGGATCACTAATTTCAAATACAATGGTGTAAAATCATATATTTTTTGTAATGAGTTTTGTTAAGAATTACGACACAGAAATTGTTAAATATATTGTCTTTTGTTATAAAATAAAGAAAGCAAAAGCCGTTAGAGAGGGAACAATTTTATTCATTCAGAGATTAGTAATACATTTTCATTACATTAGCACATTTATATAAAGGCCTAGGAGCTTGGGATAGAACTAATCTCACGATGTGGGACTAAATACAAAACAGTATATAGCATATTCACAATTTATATTATAACACTCCCACTTGAATATGCGTCTCCAAAATTTTGAATCTTCTGATAACTTGAAATTGTCTCTTTTGTAATGTGTATGATGATTGCTCCCCCTCATTGTTATCTTGCTTGCACTTATTCGTTCAGTCGATCTAGATATTGTCCATTGCATCATTAAAAAATACCTCTATTAGAAAAACCTAATGGAAAAACCTTGAACGAGGAAAAGAGTGCAACTTGAGATCATAGATATCATACAATGATATTCCTTCTAAGAGTTTGATACTTTAGGATCAATATAATGCCTCGTTAAAACCCTTACTAAGGAAAACCCAATAGGGAAAATCTTAGTGAAGTAAAAAAAAGAGCACAATGACATATCTTATTTTTTCATTTCTTCAAGTGAAGTTTGATACTTCTAGATCAAACTAATGCCTCATTAAAACCTTACTAAGAAAAACCCCATGGGAAAAATCTTAGTGAAGGAAAAAGAGTATAATATAGTATGAGATATTTCAATAATTTACAAAATCAAATAGAGTTTGATACTTCTGCATCAATATAATACTTCATTAAAAACCTTACAAAGGAAAACCCGATAGGAAAATCCTTAGTCAAGGATAGAAATACAATTTAACTTAAATAACATATTTGAGATGTTATTTCTTGAAAATACGTTTGATTCTTCTAGATCAAGACAATGCCTCGTTAAAACCTTAGTAAGAAAAACCCAGTGGAAAAAATCTTAAATAAGGGAAAAGAGTATATTGTAACTTACTTTCAAATGTTACTGGAGAGTTGATACTTCTGGATCAAGATAATGCCTCATTAAAACCTTATTAATAAAAACCCAGTGGGAAAAATCTTAGTTAAGGAAAAATAGTGCATTATAAAATACTTATGGATGATCTCCCTGATTTAAAGTTTCCTCTGAATTCGTATTCTTCTTTCGATAACTTAAATTGGTTATAGATACTTCTGGATCCATAAGTATGTATCTCATCATGAATACAATTTATTAATAGTTTCCTTCGATACAATCAAAATTTCCAATCCAAATATGAGTTGCATTTTATGCATTTTGTTTGCTACCTTTATGAAAAACACATCATGTGTTTTCATTTTTATGCTTCAAATCAGTTTTTCATATTGCAACTACATCTTTGATGAATATTAAAAGTTCTATTACAACAATACTTAAAAGCAGGAAGTAATCTACTCATCTTAAAGCGCATCAAGATTTTCATACAATAATACTTAGAAGAAGGTTGTAGTCTAAGTTCCATGTTCTTTGCATTCTTTATAATCATCATAGTTATTTATATTCTTTTGGAATAATTTTTGCATATCGCAACTAACATTTCAATGTATATCAAAAGTTTTATTACAACGACACTTAAGAATAGGAAGTAATCTACTCATCATGAATTATATCAAGATTTTCATTACAACAATGCTCAAAGTAGGTTGTGATCTATGCTTCTTGTTCTTTGCATTCTTTATAAGCACAAAAGTTATTTATATTCTTTAGGAATTTGTATACTTTCATCATTTAATATGATTCAAACCATATTTATACCTTCGGGGTATATTAAGCATTTCAAGTACTTTCGCTATTTTGCGGACTACATGTCCATATTTCTCTATTGGTAAAGGATTTATAATGGCCAGTCACGTTTCCCCTAATTCAAGATATTTAATCTTTTTATAAACATAAGCGCTTTATTACTTATATATTTATCATCGATGATTATTTCTTTGTCAGTTCTAGACATAATTTATTGAGATCTCTTTAATTATCATGTTTTAGGTACCTAAACCACTTCTAGGGTAATTTGACAATCATGTCATTAGTCTTTTCAAGAGCACCCTTAAATGTTTCTTCAAGAACACTCATCTCTTTTATTTGACATCTTTATTACTTACTCCAAAATTATTTCAAACTGACTTTTGTACCATATTTCAGATGTGGTTTACACAGTTTGATCCTTCAGGGATTCAAATCTATATTGGAGAAAGTCTACCAGGGATATTATTGATAATTTATTCAAGTTACTTAGTATTTTGCATCATTGTATATTTTAACAAATATTTAATATTGAAGATCAAAATGAACTTGTATCGTTTCATCCTCCCCCTCAATGTTGACAAACACTGTCACATTAAATAATAATCATCTTTGGATTCTTATTTTGATCCATTATCATATTGCTACTAGCAAATACACCATACATATGAATGATAAGAAGATAATTCTTTTATCAATTGATAAGATGCATTCAAGTGATATTTGTGAGCTTCTGGCTCATGTTCAAATATGAGATTCAATTATGCCCAATTTCATGAAATATAATCCAGTTGAAAATATACAAAATTTTCTAAAATAAGCTTCTGGTTTCAATTTTAGAAATAACGCAAAGATATTCTTTGACGTTTTCATTATAGTTTCAATATGGTAGCTATTCATTTATATATCCTTAAAACTCAACAAATTTCTTTTAAGTTTGCTTGAGTATAATGTATTTTGAATTAAGATATATGTACCATTTGGTAATACTATATGGGCTCTTCCGGACCCTTCAATTATATTAGCAAATTTGCTATGGTTGAAATTTTTAGCTAAAATATTTTCATATAGTTCAGAGAAAAACTTCTGGTTTTTCAAAATCATATGAGTAGTTGCACTATCTAGTAGGCATATATTATCACTCAAACATTGATGGTCCATATCTTAAGAATTAAAGACAATATAGTTAGTCAACTATTAAAATTTATAAGCATAAAAAAATGCTAGTACTTTCCAAAAATTTAAAATAGACTACCGATTAAAGCCAACATTATTGGCACATTATTTCAATCAGTTATGAAAGGAAAAACATACAAGCACCAACTTCCAACTGATTTATTGAACTAAAATAAAATAAAATCCACATAGCAGACTTCAGGCTGCTACTATTGATCAATTCGACCATGTCATTTATTATTGCACTTAGATTTTCATCATTAATGAAGTTTCCGTCATCAACTTCGAAGAAATGATCTAACTTCAGGTTAGTATTACTAGACAATCCTTTTACATAATTTTAGTTTGGAAGTAATTATAAATATAGAGGAATTGTATTTCCTAATAGAATATTATTCATGGGTATATAATCAATGCATTTCATAAAATAAGAACCCATATCTGATAGTAGTTACAATGAAAGAAAAAACATTACTGCAAAATGGTAAAAGACAACCAAATATAGTATATAAAAAGTGACTACGATTTCTTATTTACATCCTTTTGATAGCTCTAGATCCAATCTCATTAATTGCATTCATTAATTTCCTTGAAAATGCAAAACTATCCTTGAAAATATGGAAAGGCGTTTATATGGATTGATTGGTAGAGAAGGGGTGAATTATAATCAAAGATTGTGCTGACTTTATTATGTTTATTTTCATAATATAAACAGATTTAAAAATATAATAGATAGTATTAAATACCATTTATTAATTCATAACAACCGGAATAGTGAGAAACACAAATATATACCATGTATGTACATTATGATACTTGTCAACAATAAATGATATAAAAGAAGAATTAATGTATGAAGTATTCATACGTATCTTTGATGGACCATTCTCATTAATCAATTAAGTTAATTTGTAGATTTATTAATTGCTACAGATTAATATATGAATTAATATATGTGGCTACTTACATATTGTAAGTACAAAGAGAGGAAATTTTTACATCACACGGTGTATGAATAATATCATGAACAACAAAATAGTTTGACTTGATAACTAAAAAGTATATTGTATGAGTTACAGCTATTGATAACAATCAATAAGTATATTCTTGTGACATTACAATAATAGGTAAAAGAATAAGCATATAAAATTATAAACATTGGAATACCTCTTTACTGAAAGAGGAAAGATAATATAACAGAATTAATGGGTGTATAAATATTAACATTCATTTTATGAAGAATCCAAAATACATACTTGATAAGCCAAAGTAAAGAAACTTGATCCATTACATATTTTACCTTTTGAAAGGCATGATTGAATGAATGGAAGAAGGAAAAAAAATAGGAAATAAACTTTCTGTTAGAATACCTTATTTTCTATTAAAAAGAAAGAGAGTGGAAGAGTAGATATATTTCTATGTATTAATTAGTTGAATAAAAACACCAAATATATCAACAAATCTCTTCTAGAGACATTTTATCATTACTAAATATATAAAGCTCTTCTGGAGATTTTTTTTATTATCTTTACTTCTTTGAGTGAACAAATTTTTATACATTTATTTGGTTTAGTAGTTAATACTATTGGTAAATATTTTTAGAACTTCAGGTTCCAATTTTATTTTAAAGTAAAGTCTTTGTTTAGTATTTTAGATCTTAAATGGTACAACTTGATTTTCATTATCAAACTTCAACCTTGATTGCAAACATGGTTAAAACTTACCATAATCTGAATTAGCTTTTCTAATAATTCAACGCTTCACATCTTAAATTTATAGAGTTTTGATATATAATCCCTTTTTTTAGGAATACAAACTTATATGCATAAATTTTATTTGAGAACTTCAGGTCTCCAATATTAGATAAACACTATGAAATAAGAAGACTCTTCATAATTGTATTTGAACATAAGAATCATAATACTATTTCTTTTCGAGGAAATATCATTTACCACATTTGTAATATTATTCCAACATATTGTTTTTATGTTATGTCTTTTGGACATATCAACATACTATTTCTTTTGGAATTGCTCGCTTATTTTCTCCAAGGCTTTATTTCAGCTTATGAAAGCTTTAATCTTTCACCTTCGCATAAATGAACTTCAGGTTTTGTTCTTTCATATAAATTTAATACGATCTTCTAGACATGTAATATCCTTATATTTGTTTCTCTACTAAAATATTTCTTCTGGAAATATAAATCATGTAGCAAAATCATTTCTATAGTTCTTATTCAAACCGAAATCCAAACAAAAAATTTTTGAAATGAAAACCCCCTTTTTATTTTTACCAAACAACGAAATGAGTTCTAAAAGTTTAGATCTACGGTAAAATGAGATCTAAAATGATAATATTAATAGAGGAAGATCTATAAGATATATATATATATATATATATATATATATATATATAATGAAATCTGAAAAATTAGATATACGATGGATAAGATCTAAAAAGAATACTAATAGAATAAGGTCTGAAATTACATTTTATTCTATCAAACAATTTTAGTTTCAGATCAAATTCAAAATTATCAAAAAAATGGATATACATTTATAAAAATTAATAAGAGATCTGATGATTAAAATCTACAGATCTAACAAATATATCATTTGAACATGATATTAAGCTCTACAAGAGATCTGAAAAACTATAAAAATATATGTATATAAGATCTGCAACAAAACGAGATCCAAAATACAGGAACAAAAAATAAGATGTACAAATAGAATCAAATCTAAATAATTATATCAATGATACAATGAGATCTAAAAGAAATAAAATTAATAGAATGAGATCCGAAAGATTTGATTAATCACATCGGAAATAGCTTACCACTTTGAAAATTTATAATCAGATCTGAAATTTTCCTTTTATTTAGAGATCGTGCTAATAACGTGTTATAAAATAAAGAAATCAGAAGCCCCTTGAGAGAGAACAATTTTATTCATTCAGAGATTAGAAATACATTTTCATCACATTAGCACCTTTATATAAAGGCCTAGGAGCTTGAGATAGAACTAATCACACGATGTGGGACTAAATACAAAACAGTATATAGCATATTCACAATTTATATTATAACATTTTTGTAATATTTACAGCTTTTTGTCAGACTTCAAACAATAACATATCAAAGTTATAAACTTATGACAATGTTAATAATATATTGTTCAAATACGAGAATTAATAACCTCAATCAAAAATTGTTAAATATAATATCGGTGACAACGTTAAAAAGCATTATCTTGAATAAAAACAGTGATAGCATTATGCAGATGTTGTAAAATAAAAAAATATGTAGAATTTACAATTGTTCCTTTTTTTGTTGTTTCGCTTTGAATTTACAACATTTGATAAATCAGAAAAATAGACACAGGGAAGAAGTTGCAAAAAATATTAGTCTCAGAGACCAAAGTTTGATTTTTGGTCTGAAGGACATCTTTTAGTGTAAACAGAAAATGATAGTTACAACTATCATTCTGTAATTTACACTAGAAAGTGTCTTTCAGCTAAAAAACAAACTTCTTGTCCCTAGAACTAAATATTTCTTCAAATTTTTCCTTGAGCCTAAAAACCCCTTGATAAATATTGTTGAATACAATAAATTTACAGCTTTTAAAAATTGTTTCGTATACATATTGCAATAACATTACATATACGTTATGAAAAAACAACTATAATACAATGTAAAAAAAATCGTTTTCAACAATTGTTTTCCACAACAGTTTAAGCAAACATTGTAGATATTTTATATTTTAAAACATTTGTACAGATAACGTTGTTTGGAAAAATCTATTACAACATTTTTCTTAACAAATGTTTCTTAACAAATCGATGCAGGGCGGGAGTATAAACCAAGAAGGATGAGACCTGACCGTCCATCCGCTACCTTTTGCCCTGGATCTAAGGGAAGGAGTATAAACAAAGTGGACGTGACATGACCATCCAATTATTAGCTCATGCCCGGAGTTTGGCAATGCACCAATGTCCTGCCCAGGTTTTGGCAAGGCCGAAGATCATTGCCTAAAAATAGACAAGATCATACCCAGACTTTAACTGAAGCCTAAAGTCAGGCCCGAATATAAATAAATATCCTAGATTAGATGTTCCGAATCAGTGCTCAAGTTTGCCACGATTAAAACCAAACATCCTGGAATAGGACGTTGAGCTGATAACTTAATGACGAATCACTTAACCAATGCTCGGAGTTAGTCATAATTGCAAACAAGTGTCATGGATAAGAATGTCTAACTTTTTAAACAAAGCAATCTGGTTCAATTGACGCTCAAAGACAGGCGTAATTCATCTTGAAACTTCCTTTAAGGGGATATCTAAATCATATACCCATGTGATCGAAGTTCGACCGAACTCTAGAATTGGACACGGTCATTCAAAGGCATCCAAATGTTGGCGCTCCAGAAATCGGTTTATGTTTATCAAAACGACCAATGGCCGGCAAACAACAAAATAGGCTAAAGACATAGTCCAAAAACAACGATGATGAGAAATGGATCATGAGTATATTGAATAGAAAATGTGTTTCTTGAACACTTAAACAAGTTCATGCAGAAGAAATGTCCATATACATGTACATACATGTGTGTATGCCTATAACTATGGAGCTATTCAAAACCGTGCACGTGTATGCATGTGCATTCACTAATTGGGGTTGGAAGAAAACAATTTCACACCTGAGAACTACGAAGAAGGAACCAATTCAAATCACTGAGGCCTACTAACTCAATTAATTAGCTTAAAAGAGCAGAGCATGAAACGATTATCATAAGAGTGCATTCATGATTTACAGTACCAGATGCTGGTAAAGTGTCACAATGAATAAATAAAGGCACAACTATTCATAAAACAATCCGAAGAAAGGGTGATGACCGTTCGATGCATGGAGTGGAATCCTTCACGATAATTCTAACTTGTCTTGATTCATAGCACATCATGTTTGAAACAAGAGGTACTTTGGAGGAAAGTGTTATCACTACTAAAAAATGGCCAAATAGCGACGGGTGGGGGCGACGGCTTCCGACGGCCGTTTTTCGACGGCTTCCGACGGGCCGTCGGCGGCCGTCGGAAGCCGTCGGAAATTCGCGATATTCTGCAGCTCGGCCGAGCCTTTCTTGCTCATTTTCCAGCCTCTCCATTTCTAAAAAAAACCCAAATCCCCATTATCCACCTCCAATCGCTGATTTCGTGATTTTTTCTCCTTCCCCGCTGTTAATTCAACGTCTCTTGCTCTTAATCTCAGGTATAATCTCTTATTTTTGTGAAAATTTCAGTTTTTACCCTAATTCTAGATTTGCATAAATTGATAAATTAGGGCGAATTAGTGATTGCAATTGTTTCCAATAGCGTAATAATGGTTTATAGCATCACATGGCATACATATTTCATCTTTTATTATGAATTTGTGAAAAACACGTATAATTTGTGGTTGTTCATGTATATGTAAATTGTTGTGTATGCCTTGATTCGATGATTGTATACGTTATTTGGAATAAGGTAAAATGATTGAATGAACTAGGAGTATTATACTCTGCACGTATTTACTTATGAAACAAAAAAATGCATTACTCTAAATTATAATTGTGTGTATTGAAAAATGACAGAAATGTTAAACCAGCCTTAAGATAATGCGTAATACGTCGAATAAATGTGTTAAATTAATATATATTTTTGAAAATGTGAACAGTGAGTAAAATTGTATTTTTTTGTAAAATACGCGCATGTTAATTGACAAATGTCCCTTAGAGAGTTTTTGGCCCCGTCTGACGAGTGTTGTACTTGATCGTTGTATAAATAGTCATTTTTTTTCTTCGAAAAACGACCATTTATATTCATCCGGTACAATATTTGTCGGATTTGCCCTTGTATTGGACAAGTTATGAACACAGTAAGAATTTGCATTTTGTATACTCTTCGTCTTAAACGGTTCATAAAATTTCGGCCTAACTTTTCTTTTTTGTTTCCTGCGTACACGCATTTGTGTACAATGCAGGGAACAAAAGGGAAATGCTGCCGAAATTTTGTTGAATCGTTTGAGACGAAGTAATATACGAAATGTAAATGCTTACTGTGTTTGTAATGGAAAGTAGGATGCCTGACCAATGAAAAAATTATATATATTTTTAAATCGTTACGTTAAAAAATAAAACGTGCCGTATTTGAAAATATTTTTAAATTTGTGAAGTTGTTCTTTAAATTCAAAATATTATACGACTATGAAAATAATCTTTTTCGAATTTGTATTCTTCAAAATAAATATTAAATTTTGAACTTCTCATTTTTTCAAATAGGAAAAATGATTGATTATTTTGTTGATCGGAGGAGATGGATGTACCAAAGAAAAGGACAGAGGGGCTCATTAAAAGAAGATTTTTATAATGGTATAAACGTGTTTGTTGAATTCGCTTTAAGTAATAACGGAAACGATCCAGATTTCGTTGTCCGTGTAGTAGGTGTAGACATTTGAAGTATTTGTTACAAGATATTGTGAAAGTTCATTTGTGCCAACACGATTTCGCACCCGAATATTATGTTTGGGATCGGCATGGAGAAGTTGTAGCAAATACTTCTGTGGAGTCTGAAAGTGTTGGTAACGAAATAGTTTCAACGACCCATATAGAAAATATGGTCGAAGATGCAGCACGATCAACGTTTCCTATGGTCGAAGTTGACAACGATGATGGAAATGTTGAAGAACCAAATATTGAAGCTAATTTTTTTTATGATTTATTAGATGTAGCTAAGAAACCTATTTGGGATGGTTGTAAAAGCGGCAGTCAGCTGTCAGTAATCGCAGAATACATTGCGATGAAGTCAAAATACAACATCACTGAAGCTGGGTTTACGGCTGTTGTACAAGCTGCAAAAAGACATATGCCGCCCGATAATCTAATGTGTGAAAATTACTACGAAGTTAAAAAACTTATGTCGGCTTTTGGTTTACCGTATCAGAAAATAGATGCATGTTTAAAAGGATGCATGTTGTTTTGGAAAGAAGACGCAAACCTTAAAAATTGTAAAGTTTGTAACCAGGAGAGATACAAATCAAGAAAAAGAAGGGGAAGGAAGTTCCGTACAAGCATATGCACTACTTACCCATAACTCCAAGACTTCAAAGAATATATGCATCTTCTGTAACTGCGTCTAATATGAGATGGCATAGTGTGAGAATGGAGGAAGAGGGTACGTTGACACATCCGGCCGATGGAGAAGCATGGAAGCATTTCGATAAAACGTATCCAAATTTTGTAGCGGAGAGTCGAAATGTTAGATTAGGATTATGTACGGACGATTTTTCTCCATTTTCTCAACTTGGTTCTAAATATTCATCATGGCCCATTATCGTCACACCGTATAATTTACCTCCATGGATGTGCATGAAAACGCAATATATGTTTCTTACTGTTGTCGTTCCTGGCCCCGACGATCCGACACAAGGAATCGATGTATATTTACAATCGTTGATTGAGGAGTTAAAAATACTGTGGAACGAAGGAGTAGAAACATACGATGTATCCAAGAAGAAAATTTTTCGTATGTTTGCTTCTTTGTTGTGGACTATAAGTGATTTTCCTGCCTATGCAATGCTTTCGGGATGGAGTACTGCCGGTCGTCTAGCATGTCCATATTGCATGGATGAAACACGAGCGTTTTCTTTACCTCATGGTAAGAAAATTTCATGGTTTGACTGTCATCGATATTTTCTCCATGTAAATCATCCCTTCAGAGGAGACAAGAAAAACTTTTTAGCTAATAGAGTAGAAACCAGACAACCACCGACGATATGGTCAAGCGAAGACATATATGAACTTGTTAAGGACTATCCAAAGATATATGTAACTGGCGAGCAAACAGAAATTGAAAGCAAATCAGTTGTTCATAACTGGTGCAAACAAACTATTTTTTGGGAGTTGCCGTATTGGAAACATCTTCTGCTTCGCCATAACATAGATGTGATGCACAATGAGAAAAATGTATTTGATAATGTTTTTAACACAATTTTGAATGTGAAAGGGAAGACGAAGGATGATTTGAAATCAAGACGTGATATAGAAGAATTATGCAAACGTCCTGAGCTTCATATGAAACGAAATGACAGTAAAAAAACCCAAAGCTTGTTACGAATTAGATAATAATCAATTTAAATGTGTGTTAAAATGGGTGGAAGGGTTAAGATTTCCTGATGGGATATCATCAAATCTTCGTAGATGTGTTGACTTTAAAAATGGTAGATTGAGCGGAATGAAGCCACGACTGTCACATAATGATGGAAAATTTATTTCCCGTAATGTTCAAAGAACTACTGCTGTTAAAAGTTTGGAAAGTAGTAACGGAGCTTAGTATGCTTTACAAAGAGATTTGTTCGACTACTTTAAAAGTGCAACGTTTACGTAAACTTGAAGTGGACATTCCTATATTGCTTTGCAAATTAGAGAAAATATTTCCGCCCGGTTTTTTTAATGTGATGGAACATTTACCTGTTCATCTCCCATCTGAAGCACGACTTCGAGGTCCTGTCCAATATGGATGGATGTATCCATTTGAGAGGTATGTAATATGTTATAACGTAATTTAATTGCATTTGAAAGATGAAGTTAATATAAATTAATTTTGCATAGATATTTGAATCACCTGAAGAAAAAAGTGAGGCAAAAAGCACGGGTTGAAGGTTCAATATGTAAATCTTACATCGAAGAAGAAGATTCGTTCTTTTTCTCTCACTATTTCAGTGACCATGTGAATATTTCATTTCAAAGTGTTCCTCGTAATGACGAAGGCGACGAACAAGAGTCCTCTCAAGCAATGTTATCTATTTTTAGACAACATGGTCGGCCTTCTGGAAAATGTGTAGAAATATGGCTAGACTATAGAGATTTTCATGTAGCACACACTTATATTCTTCTAAATTGTGTCGAGGTTGCGCCGTTTGTTAGGTAATCTGAAATAATAATTTGTGTTTTATTCTTTTCTATAATGCATGCGCGTGTATAACCTAATGTACTAATTTGTTTATATAAACAGTGTTTATGAACGTGAACATCCGAACGGAGATCTCAGTAAAGAATTTTCCGGTTGGTTTTCAAATTACGTTTATGAGCCGAGAAATAGTGTTGTTGACGAAGGGTTGAAACATCTTGCGATGGGACCAAAAAGAGTGGTCAAGACATATCCAATATATTTCGTCAATGGATATAAATTTAACACCAAAGAATACGGTGCAGAAAAATTAACAAATAATACTGGTGTATTTGTTAAAGGTAGTGACGATCCAGAAAATCATTTAAATGATTTTTATGGCGCACTGACATAAATTTTGCAACTGACATATTTCTCACGACCCGCAGAGGAGGTGTTTCTATTTAGATGCAATTGGTTTAGCAATGTTCCAGGTTCTGGAATTAATGTGCACAAGGATTATAATCTTATCGAAATAAAGCATACATCGCACTATCACAAGTATGATCCTTTTGTACTAGCCAAACAAGCATTGCAAGTTTATTACGCTCCTTATCCGTCTCTAAAAAGATATAAAGCAGATTGGTCTGCAGTTTTTAAAACAAAGGCTAGATTCACATTCGATGGGAAGAATATTCCGGACGAACAAGCTTATCAGGCAGATCTTGAGCAAAATAACGAAATAATAATTACAGACGATCATACAGATTTTGGTCCCTTGATCGATAAATCAAATGTTTAGATACAAGCGTTTGACAGTGCAGAGGAAAATATCATCAAAAACGAGACCGAATCTGAATCAAAAGACGATGATGACTGATACAAATCTGAATATGTTTTTTTTGCAATTGATGTAACTATGTTGAATTCTTGATGTATTATGAAATTGATGTAACTATGAAACCAAATCCGTGTACTATTGTTTGCATGTTTTATGTTATTTCCATTTGTCATTTATTTAGCAATTTTTATTAAAAATGCAATGAATCAGGTATACCCATTATGAATCAGGTATAACACACTTCCATTTCTATTTCCATTTCAGTCATTAATTAAGCAATTTATACCGTTGATGTCATTTTCATATGAAATATATTTCATTATCATGTTTTTATTCTCTTATATAATGATGTGTATATGTCACAGGTTTATCATTATGTCGTATAGAGGTAGGAGCTCTTCCCGATCGTCAGGAGGCGATGGCAGTGGCCCATCACAAGAGCCACAGCGTGCAGTTGTATCGTTAGTCCCTAGAGCAGATGGGTAAGAATTAAATTTTATTCAGCATCCTATTTTTTCTATGATATATGTACGTACTTATCTATATCGTACTTAAAAACAGGGGGTTCGACTTACTTCCCTCTAAGGTTGTACTGGACGTCTCTAGAGCATCTTATCGCAGTAGGATGAGTGCGTGCTGGCCGAGGTGGGATATCATCCCTCCTCACATCATAGAGTGCATATGGCAGGATGTCCTAGTATGTATAATTTTTCTGTTTTTTAATTCGTTTTTTTCGTTTTTCTATTGTTTATCGTTTAAAGTGTAATCTTTTTTTTAATACAGGTTGAGATAGACATTTAGACAGACGATATGATGCTGGCACGAGCATACTGGATGAAAAAGATGCGCAAGAACTATAGGGACACGATATCAGAGATTAAGAAATCTTGTAAGAAACCACGGTGGATGGGAGAGAGCGTGTGGCAAGCTTGGTTGAGCTACTGGGAGACGGACGAGGCGAAGGCAAGTATACTAATTTTTTTGAATTATTAATTTGACGTGATTGAAAAATAATGTATCAAATTTTGAATGTACATGCAGAGTCGGGTAGAAACTCTGCAAATAGAAATAAGAATCCCGTCACTCATTGCGGAGGATCGAAGTCGTTTCAGCAGTATCGGCAGGAGTTGGTAAATTTACTGAATAATAAATGTAAATAGTTTATGATATATGATTTTAAATGTATAATAATTGTATGTAACAATCAACTTCAGGAAGCTGAGACACATGGTCCTGTCAGCTATATGGACGTGTTCACCCGTACGCATGCTGTCGAGCATGTTAATCCACACGGGTCTGTTTCGTACACATGGCAGGACGATAAATCCAGCAAAAGCCATGTAAGCATATTTCATGCTATTCAGTATTAGTAATTGTTTTAATTGTTAAATTATGATGAAATAAGATATGATATTATTAATTTGTTAATGCAGGAGATGTTTATGGAGCAGCGGCAGAAACTCCTTGCTGATATGGGTAGAGAGAAGCTGACGACCGATGAGGATGACGTTATTTTTTAGTCCGTTATGAGTCCAGCAGAGCATGGTCGACGATATGGATTTGGCAATTTAGTGGTAAATAATTTACTTTTTCTTAAAATACTGAAAATGTGATATTTTTACCTTTTCAAAACAATAAACTTGGATTTTATTTATTTTCAATTATTGCAGTCCGTAGTCAGAGTAGGGGACGGCGGAGTAGACCTAAGAGCGATTTAGCAGGTATAGAAGAATTGCGGACTAGAGTGTCCCAATTGGAGGAGCAGAACCGCCAACAGGCCTTGCAGACCGCACAGTTGTTAGAGTACATGCAGCAGTTTGGTGGCCGCTTCCCTTCCTCAGCTGGCTCTGGATCTGGAGGAGATTGATTCATTGCTTGCTTATTCGTTCGTGCAGGTATGTTTTGTTTTAGTTTAGAATGATTTGGTAGATGGTGCGATTAATTGTTGATTTGTATAATTATGTATGATACACTTGGTTCTGTAGTTGCATGATGATATGTATGAGAATGTTGATGAATTTGTGTATTAACAACATGGTAGAACAGTTATTGTTAGGATTGTTGTTAATGTTGGAATGGTATGTATATTTTGTATTTTATTTTTATTCTAATTTTATCCATTGTGTGTTTATTAAATATTTTATAGTCTAGAGTTGGATATTTGATTGGATTATTGGAATGTGCAGTATTGATATCGTAGTGTTTGGAAGAGAAATGTGGTTGGAAGGCTCTATTTGCAGCAAATATAAAAAAAACCAGCAGATTTCCGACGAGTTCCGACGGCTTCCGACGGCTTACAGGTCAAAACTTTCGATGGCTTCCGACATTTTCCGGCGGCCTGTAGCTGTAAATTTCCGACGGCTTCCGTCGTCCGTCGAAAGCCGTCGGAAATCGTCGAGAGCCGTCGGAAACGTGCTCGGCAGCATCCGTCGGAAGCCCTCGGAAATACTGCTCCCCGACGCAGTCTTTTCCGACGGCTTTTTCCGACGGCTTCCGACGGCCGCCGACGGATTGTGGCCGTCGAAAAATGCGTTTCTCCTTGTAGTGTATCCCACCTTTTGGCAGGTAGTATCTGGATGAACTAGACAAATCAAACTTGAAAACTATCTAGGCAGGAAGCTTGAAGAGATAGCCGACAAGATGGAGAAAATGTGCTTGGATAAGTTAATTTTATGTAATTGATGATAATCCTTAATTATGCTTACAAAGTAGGTTAATTCCCTTACTATATTGCAATGCACTAACTTTTCTCAGTTTACCACTCTAATCTTTATCATATGAATCCAATTTAGAGTATTTTATATCCTTAATTATGGTTCCTAAGTAGGTTGGTCCCCTTGTTATAGTTTAGGTTGCAAAGTAGGTTAATTATGGTTGCAAAGTAGGTTAATCCCCTTGCTATATTTTAGGTTGCAAAGTAGGTTAATAATGGTTGCTAAGTAGGTTGTCTCCCTTGCAATTTAGCTAAATTCTAAGTAGGTTCAGCTTATACCGGTGATTCAGCAATTGCATCAGTTTCACATTGCAATCCGGTGTTTCAACCAATGCTACAGCTCTACAGTGCAATGAGTAAGCAGTTTTTAGTCGCTTTATATATTGCTTCAATCCTCAACTACCCATGCTCGACATTAGAGAATCAATTGATGCACTATTATCTAAGTTTACTTCGCTCCTCAGTTGCTCCAATACTTGGTTTATTCTAGCACCTTGACTTTCTTTCTATTGTTGTATATCGGTTGCTCCTGTCCACTAGGTATGATTTCTGCACATTTCCATGCATGTGCACGAATCTAGTTGCTCATATGATTGTTGTTTAAACTCCAAAGGACAAATATATCTTGAATCCATTAGCTAAAACATGGTGTTGATAAGAGTTATGTGGTAAGGGAATATCATGGAGATAAAATTAACGAGGTTTACCACCAAAATCCTAGTTTTTGAGCTTAATAGTGCTGCAATGGTGGAGATCATAATAATTTGTCGTTAGTTTAAAGTTACTTATAAGCATACCTACAAATTCTCGCATAGGCTTCCTAAATATGCAGTTCTTACACAAACAGTAACTAAATTTTCCATTGAACCCTTTAGTTTCATCATCTAACATATCCAAATGCGTATACTCTTTGCCTACAAGTGCCATTTTGGTTTACGTGTTCATCGAAAAAGTCCTGATGACCGACTCCAATAGGTGCATAAGGAGGAAACGCCGCATTCTTTTTAAGGCTTCTTAGTTCTGAGCCTATAACTAGAGTTGACGTTTGGGTTCTAAGTGAGTTTGGAATGTAGGTTAGGATTGAAGGGTTGGTTTGTTTTCCTTTATCCATTCCATCAACTGGGCCAATTCTGATTAGTGATGAGTATTTGAGCTTGGTTTTTGCATGGTTGAGGGATTGGGCAAATGCGATTTTTCCTCCTTGACTGTGGCCTGATATTGCTAGTTTTGAGAGGTTTAGGGTTATTTTGTCAGGGAGGTTTTGGCCCTGCCCAACTATTAGCCAGTCGATTATTAATGCTGTTGTTTTTATTTCTTCTTCCGAGTCTGGTCTAGGTATGTGGTATGTAGTTATGGTTAATTGTATTTATTTTCATGATGTAACGTTTTAGTTTTACTAAAACTATGATTTATGAATATGAAAAATAATGATCTTCAATTTAGAGTAATAACATTACTATGCTTTGATTACATTTTTCTTTCAACAGTTTTCGATTTTTCTCAATTAAAAAGGTAAAAAGAAGAATTTTATACTGTTACAATTACCTGTAAGCATGGCTATCATAATTTATGGCTCTTCCTTTATGTGACTTTTACCATATGGTGATAAAGTATTATATTTAAAATTCAGTTACATTGACCTGACATATCACTTAATTTTCTAAGCACTAAGATTAATCACCCAACTACCGTAGATGGCTATTTGTCTTCTTTGCTTTGAATTTGATTTCAAACGGGAGACTGCAAATCACGGAACAAATACTCATGATTAAGTCTAAGGGTTGTAACAAGTAGACAACTACTTTTGATTTCAAGATGGATGAACATGATTGTCTTTTTGTTAAAATTAGTAGCAAGCATAATGATATATAGAGGCTCATGATTAGTACAGGATGTGTTGTATATCAACAACCAGACTTTTGTTATATTAGTGTTCAATACAAAGCATAATCTATTAATCGTGTTCATACCATCTAGCAGTAAACTTTACAACTAGGATGCATAATCTATTAGGCAAGAAAACTAGGCCAGTAAATGTTAGAAGATGGAGCGAGCGAAGCTGCACCTTCAAGTGGGTCAGTTATGTACTTCAAGCAACAACCCTATGCTAGTCCTCCTCCAAATGAACATCCAACTACGTAAAATTGGTTAAGTTTTTATTTTCGGTCATAATTTTATTTGTCTTCCTTGCAGACTGTAACGACACGTAATTTTCGATAATTAAATTTCTTAATTAAATAAGATTTCTAAATTTAATGTTGATAAAAAATTTAAAAAATTAAGATTTAATAATGAAAGGAATAATAACAAGAATGAGATGTAACAATGTTAATTTAAGTTAATTGCTAACAAGTTTAATGAAATTCCAATTAACTGAAATGATTGAAAGGTTATACTTGGTTATAAATTGAATATAAGGAAATAAATGTAAATGTTGTATTAATTAATGAAATAGTATGTAATTAATTATATCCGGATAAAATTAGTACCATGGAAGTTGTTGTAGCATTTGTTGGAAATAATAAAACCATAAATGTGATTAAATTAAGTAAAAGGTGACAATTGTGATATGTTACTTATTTATTTAATCTGTTAAATTTAATTGAAAATAAATTGCAATAAATGTAATTGAATGTTATTTAATGTGAATTAAGGAAGTAACTGTAGAATATTGAGGTGATAAAATGTAAATTAATGTTAATTTCACCCATTAGACAATAAGTGATTGAATAAAAGATTGAAATCAAATTAAATCAATTTGTTTGAATTAAAATATAATTAATTGAATTTTAATTACGGTTGAAACTGAACACTTCAGTTAGTGTAATATTTAACATTGAATTGACATGTAAAATTGTTTTAAATTATTGTAAAGGCCTAAGCAATCGAAAATGATGAAATTTGTTTGTTTATAAATATTGAATTAATTTGTGATTTAATTAATTTAATATTAATTTATTCAATTAACGTGAAAATAGCATTTTTGGTCACTGTCTCGGATTCCGATGATACCAGTTTCATCGGATCCGCAATGGTGAATTATTGTAAGGTTACAAGTTTCGTAGCAATTGAAGTTGTCGTTTGTACGAGCTTGAAATGAGTAGAAATCGATTTAATTAGATTCAACTAAAATAAACTGATTATAAAATCTAACTTCTTCATATAATGGAATTAGGACTTGAAACCTATTCACATTGGATTCAAAAATATCGAAAACATCTATTTTTATATGGGATGACCCAATTTCGTTTCGGAGACAGAACGGAATTTTCGGGTCGTTATTGTTAATTCAAATCTATTTAGGATGTTCATTCTTTCTTATCGGGCCTCGTTATATAAATAGTTTTTCTCTCAAACCCTAGCAGTCATTTTTCTTATTTTTTACGTACATCAGCTTCTATCCCTTTTATTTCGATGGCACAAACAAATTCAATCTCAAAACCCTATTTCAATTCCAAATTCAAATCGAAAATCAAACTCCTCCAAACCATATTAAATTATATACCAATTCGAAGCTTTCGACGAGCGTAATCCAGATCCGTAATTCGTTTTTACCATCGAATCACCGCTTGTCCAGAAATCAAGGTTGAACCTCGACCGTCCATAGTAGGGTTCGTCATTTTAACAGTGGATCGTCGACCGTTTGACGATCGGGTGGCGGTAGCGTGTAGAGGAAGATGTAGGAAGTTGATCTATGGTGTTAGTTCACCTTAGAGGTCGTCGAAACTATCGCATTTAGTGGAGATATGTACGGAGGCGGTTGTGACTTCGGGGAGGCCGGAGGTGGCCGCTTGCTCGGAGGGGGTCGGCTTGAGGCGACTCAGGCGGTGGAGTGTCTGGATCGTGCGATGTTGCATGTAAAGGCGGCAAACTGGAGGAACATGGTGGCGGCTCGTGTTGCTTCAGGGGTAGGATTCGCGTTGAACTGAGGTGACGTGGCTGATTCATTCCTTTATTTTATTAATTTTTATATTACAAATCATATAATGTTCTAATTTATATAACATTTTCATACGAAATTGGATTTACGCGTGGTTTTCTCCGCTGCGAAGATATCGAAATTCCAGACATTTTGATACTGATTTTCACGAATTCTAAGACAATTGAATTTGGCCTTTATCTGGATTTCAAATCGATTTAAAATCAAAGGTGAGTGTTTTAACCCACTCAAAACTACTAAATTGTCTTGTGTCGGTTAAATTAAATTTATGATGTGACTAGAAATTGTTTGGTTGATGTTTAATATATTTAAATTGTCATTCCACTTAAATGTGACTATTATTACATTTAATTATCATATAATTTAATATTGAAATTTAAAATTTCCAGTTAATACCTGTTATTGATGATCAGTAAATGGTTATTATTTATTGGTTGATTTGGATGATGATTGTGATGGATGTTTGATTGTTGATATTGGATGGCCGGATGTTATATTTTATATTGTTATAACACTGCAAGTTCCCTATAAGTTGAAATGATACGCTCGAACAATCTATAGATTAAAAAAAAATCCCTAATGGGTTAAAATGATAGGCTCGAGTGAATTTATGGGTTTTATTTTAATTCGAGATTGCGGATTGAAATGATATATACCTGTAAATATAAAATATTTACGGATTGAAATGATAAATATCTGTATCACTTGAACATAGGGTAGAAAATTATATACGAATACCGGATCGGTTAAATTAAATGATTTTAAATCCTTAATTTTTGAATCATTTATATGACATTTTAAATACAAAAATTAATTTATATAAATAGAAATATTGTTGAAAATCCGAGTTTTAAATGTGAAATTGGAATTGGTTTAAATGAATTGTTTAAAGGATCTAAATTGAAATTTGGAAGCTGGATGTGGTCCAGATGTGTTGAAATGAAAGAAATGGTTCGATTTGATATTAATCTCAAATTTATTTTAAATAATATAAATTGTTTTAATACATATTACTTTCAAATCTAATTATTAAGATTTCAAACTATTAAACTAATTTAAGATATTTTTAACCAATTGAACTATTTTAATCAATTTAAACTAATTTATTTTAATCTAATTTAACCTGTTATAAACTAATTAACCTATTCAATCTATCTTAATCTATTTTTAATCTATTTTAATCTATTTTAAATCATTTAAACTTTATTAAACTATATTAAACAGTTTTAATTTATTTTAAACTATTTAATCTATTTTAATTCTATTTAATCTATTTTAAATCTTATTAATCCATAATAAACCTATTTAATCCATAATAAAACCATTTAATCTATTTTAAACCATTTAAACTATTTTAAATCTGTTTAAAGTATTTTAATCTATTTTAAATTTATTCGATCTATTTTCAACCTATTTAACCTAGTTTATATCTGTTTAAAACTATGTTAAACTAATTAAACTATTATAACTACTTAGATTATTTTCTAAATTTAGATGTTATAAAGTGGAAATGTTTATAATTACAGCCTTGATTTTCAAAGCGAATAAGGTTTAATAATGTTATAAAATAAGTTAGGATTTGAAATGATATTTGTTGGTGAAATGACATATTTGAGTAAATATCATGGTTTTGAAATGAGAATTTAACCTAATTGTGAAAATAATTTGGAAAGTAATTTGTTTTGAGAATATGATATTTTGATATTAATATGAAATGGTTTAGGATATGTAAAAGAACCATCCGTGTGTAATAAGCTTTTGGTTATTAAAGAGATTGAGATCAGATATTGTCATACTTTCTGTCAATTTCGAAAACCAGTTTAACAACTATGTGCGTGGTGGAGATTCTAGAAATGAAGTAAGATGGTTTGGCGAACGATTCCATATGAGGTATTTACATGACCCTAACTCTCATGAGTCAGCTTAGATGTGACTAAAATATGAGCCATGCCTGGTCAAGTAAGGTCATTCCTCCAATCGAACACATTTTTTCGATACCATATTATGACTTTGTAATTATTTGGTGGTCACCCCTTGATTTTGATTATGGGAGTGTGTTCCGAGGTGGGTGATAGTAGCTGATATGCGTTACCACTAGTCCAGATCCGCAAAACGGTAGAATCCTACCCTTGCATTGCTTCACGTGTCGTGTTCACATGCCCTATCGTGCCTTCTACGAGTTTGTTTTGTACCATACCTATGGAGTGCCCTCTGGTTAAACCACTGGTTTGGTGGAGCATATGGTATTGTATAGACAATGAGAATATATCAAATGCATTAAGGGGGATATGGATAACGCCTTAACGCTATTTTAATACTTTACTTTACTACAGACACTATTACAATAGCGTATTGTACTATGCATGTAGATAGTTCAACAGATCCTTAGGAGATGTAAGCCCGAACATCTCTTAAGTTATTGCACTCGTGTTAGACACTGGATATGAGATGTCAAATCCTGTAAACAACTCTGACGCCGTTACAGTCATATTTATTTATTGTTGATTTAACTTACATAAGATCTTTTAGTTGTGACTCGAGTGTTTTGTCTTTTCATTACGCTTGGGTCAGTCTGAGCTTTTCAATGTATCAAAGACTGTTTTCTGGAGGATGAAGATGGAGATTTGTATACTATTAATATTTATTCCACTCCATCATACTGTTCCGCTGCATTGTTATTTATTTCTGGTTTATGTAACTCTGATTTTGTATTGTATAAGTATAATCAAATATTATTTGTACACAGCTTCATGAACTATTTATTTGATTGTTATATTTTGTCATTCCGCTGCTAGATTCTGTATTTGTTTTCTTTCTTTCCCTGCATTTTCTTATTTACCCCATAACAGTCCTCCTTTTTGAATGGTTTGAGTCTGATGTGCATGGTTTATCGTCGATTTAAACTGTCCAAAAAGGCGGGTCATTACGCGGACAATGTTCAAGGGTTTGGTTGACGAAGTTGAAACTGGTTTCATCAAAATTGGTTTCATAACACTTCATTTTAAATGTTTGATTTATGTGGATCATGTGATTTTGATAGCCTAAAAATTATCACTGCCGTTCTCATTTTGTACTTGATAAGAAATTAGTTATGTTGTGGTAATTGGTTCATCGGTCATATTTAATATTTCTATCATATCCTTCAGGTACTCTTTCGTGAAAATTGAGATATGCTTATGGTGGATATCATTTGGAGTTTATATAACAGGAATACTTTTAAACAGCTTCGGCAGAGTCATTAACACTCACATCACATCGCTACTACATCATGTATGACTGTGTGTCTTTAACTGAATGCTGTAATATTGCTACATTAGTTTGCTTCCATTACCTGACTCTTATTGTTACAAAGCCGTTGTGCCTTATTTTGCTATCAATTTTTGATCATCTCTTTGTATACTTCTCTTTTTTTACTTTGTGTATTAGTACTTTTTTATTCCAAAATTTATGCTTCTAATGATAAACTGCACATTCTTGAAATTTTCCAAACACTTTTATGTTTATTATACACACTGGTGGTTGATCACATGCCGTATACTTATAAACTATTCAAAGAAATAGCGTTCGAACCAAAAATGGTTTAAAAACCCAAAAGAGCAAGAGAGCTGAGATTAAATGTAGAAACAAATGAAAACAAAAGAATAACAAGTACATACAAATTTATAGTGGTTCGACAATCTTAGCCTATGTCCACTTGAATGATTTTATTGCTTTTGCACTAGACTTTGTGCTTACAAGTAAGAGGGATCGACAGAGATCCCAAAGTACAATGGAGTAAGAGTTAATGGCAGCGTAAAGATCCGTAGAATAAAGCATTGCTCATGTATTTATAGGGGTAAACGGCTAAATATCTCGTTGATATTTCACCTATTGATCCTCACGATGAAGACGAAGTCATCCAAAAAATCTCAATCTCAGATCTCCTAGGGTTGGGGATGGATACTGATCCCTGTAAATGCATCATAGGGTTTTGCAACTTCTTGTGTTGGCTCATCTTGATGTCAATTTCATGTTTCCAAGGTTGTTTTGCATAGCCGCCTAGGTATTTTTCGGTCCAAGCAATGGATCTGTAGAATGTTGAATTACCGCTTTAGGCCGTACATGGAGATTGTCAATACAAATCATAGGAACTCATCAACAACACTTGAATCATCCTCTATGCAGATATAGAAGAATGCCATAGGAGTAGGGGCTACTTTGGTGTACCCTTAGGGATCGGTATCGATCTCTTAGGTAGGGCGAGCAATGATCTATACTTAGTGTACTCCAAGGTGTTACTGACTCTAGTGCTCATGGAGATTGACCGAAAATTGCATAAAATCACAAGAAGGGAACTTGAAACAAGCTTTTGGCATCATTAGTAGTGAGTGGAAGAAGTCATGGTCACTTTGGATGAAGATTTGGGGATCGGTATTATAACAACCCTGACTCGACCTTCGAAAATCGGCACCCGTGCTTCACTTGCAGTCGAATGCCGTAGATTCAAATGCTGAATTTGGCTCGCCGAAGCTTATAACACATTAAGTACAAAAACACATATCGAAAGAAATGAATGAATGAATATATCATTGATATACAATAGTATTTGATACAACACATTTGATGCAACTGACTATCAATATATCAAAGATAGATACAAGACAATAACAGAGACAACAGCAGCGGAAAGACAATGTCTTCAATGCCAAACTCCAAAAACTCCATCTCCAATCCAAAGCTAGCTCGAACCACCATCAAGTTGTACTAAGCAAGATAAGTCATCCAAAGACCGAAGAAGAATCCCAAAGACTGAAAGCTACCAAACCAAAGACTTCAAAAGCTATCGAATCTACACCTATTATTTGATTATCTGAAAACCCAACTCTGGACTGCCAGTGTGGAAAATTATGGGCACCCAGAGTTTAGGAAAGGAACAATAAACTCCAGATCAGTCATAGGACTGGTATGAGCAAACAAAGCAGTTTTATCTTTAAAACAAACAACAAAAGATTTTAAAATTTAATTTCGCAATGCTTTTTTTGGAAAATGAAACTACCATAAGGCCTCCCACCACACACACCATGCAAACGCAGAATTGGAGGAGATTTCTTCTTATGATAGTAAAAAATGATTGATACGCAAAAACCATTTGATATTATTATTAGTGCATAGTGAAAAACATTTTGAAAGTATAATATTAATCTTAGCCAGCATACAACATTTCGTCGTATGCCTACTATAACTACCATGTTCAATAGCAGGTTACCGCCACATTCCATGGCAGGTTATACAACTAAAACCGTACAGGGCGCGTATTGTTTCTTTGGATTTTCCAAAAAATGGTTAGGCAAAGGAACTTCCCACACAAAATGGAATGCCTCTGGAGGGACATCCCCGAGAACCGTACCGGATCTCTGCTATACAAGGCCGGGTTACCCTGCCCGGAAGTAACTACTAACACGAGTATTCCATCCCTCAGTCGTTACCGACCTTTATCCGAGGCCTCGACGCCAACAACCAGACAGTAAAGTATTTGGGCTCCATACCATGATACCACTTTCAAAATCAACAAGTAAATATCTAGGCTCCATAACATGATACTACCTTTTATCCAGAAGGAAATGGTCATACCCTCAGGGGGCGCTACCCCCAAATAACCTTGCTGCAACGATTCCTGTTTTGACCATTACCGGGTTGTGAGGCTCGACGAAGTCACGTCCACAAAGCTACACTTTTTTTTCCCACAAAGTCATGCTTTGATCAACAAATGATCATCAACACTTCGTATGCCATATTACCAAATTGGGAATGTATCACTACTAACCATCAACTACATAACCTTGAGCTCGTACGTCTCAAAGAAGGGTGTTAAGATAAGAGAATAAATTCTTTGCCACCAAGCAGAATTGTATTTGATAGAAACCAGCTTTACATCACAAGGTGTAATGTCAGACACACATCCTTACAAGTCTGTTCCGGGTACGAACAGAACCGAAGGCACTTCACAAAGAAGCCTTTGCAAATCCGGGTATTCCCAATCCCGATCGGACTCCCCATCACATATGCAGATCTCTATACCGGCACGACTCAGTGCAGAGACAATCGACGGATTATCCTTTCATTCTCAAAAATACCCGAGCTTCACCACCGGTCTTCAAATGCAATCCATAACGTCGTATCATTATTCGGAATGGGTTATATGACACAAGGTCCTCTCCCGGATAAACCGAATAATGAGCGCAATATTTAAAAACATACGGATATTGGGATTTTAGTTAAGTCACAACTTATTACCCAAAACTTTTCTTTAAAACGGTTAAACAAATTACCATTTTCAAATCTTTAAACAAAAAGATTCACTTCACAAAGTTCACCCATTTTTGACAAAGATCCATTCACATTCTTTCAAAACAATTTCCCTTTTCAAATTGGATAACTCATCCAATTATTAAATCAAAAACTCAATTTATAGCTTTCATACCCATTTCCAAAGATTCATCCACAATTCCCATTTCAAATCTTTTATATAAAAGATACTCCTTTTAAAATCCTCTTCAATTTCAAAACAAAGTTCAACAATCTTTCACAAAGATTAATTCATACTTTCAAAACAGTTCTATTTCAAATTTGAAATCTTTTCAACATAAATAGGAAATCCTTTCTTTATATAAAAGCAATTATTATTTGAAAACTATTGTTTTCATTTCGAAAAAATCCGATTACATTTGCACGAGTTAAAGCCCTTCAATTCTGAATCTTGGGCTAAATCCAAATTCACAAAACAATACTTTTAAAAAGGTTTTAAACCCATATAAACACATTTATAACTTGTATAACCTTTTTAAACCATAATTTCCAAACATGGAATTCAATTTCAAATTTTTGAATTCAAATTCAAAATCAAATTATTTAAATTTCAAAACTTTATTAAGTTAGTCAAATAACTTTTGTCTTTAAAACTCTTTTTCAAAAGCTTTTCAATTTTAACCCTATCCATTTCCAAAACCATTTGGATTAAAAATTCAACTTTAAAATCATTTTAAAATATTTAATTTAAATATCTGTGACTTAACTGATTTCCTTGTGCAATCCATATTTGTGTGTGTATGGTGTAGTCCAGGGTTTTACACAATATGCAACATTATTCAATCATCACAGATTCAAGCATATCAATATCGGTAAGCGATATATTCTTATAACGCTTATCTTCATTCGCAAAATCACAGATAGATAATATAAATTCATCACAGATAAATAAATTGCATTTATCATAGATTAATAAATCACATTCATCACAGCTCAAATCAAAACAATTTGTATCACATAGCATCACACATCAGGGATATCAAATAATTCAAGGTATTCAATGTAAACCAAACATTCATAAGTAAGGTCAAATAATTTTCTGATTAGTCAGAATAATTACATATGAATAAATCACTAATCCTGGTTAATTATCATTAATTAATTACAAATCATTTTGATTAATTATTCTCTAATCATTTATTAATTTACCATTAATAATAAATAAATTAACCTTTAATTAATTAATTACCCTTAATTAATCACATCAATTAATTAGCCTTTAATTAATTGTCATTCCTTAATCGCCTTCACTAATTAATTAACCTTTAATTATTAATTAATCAACCTTGATTAATAAATAAATCAACCTTTATTATTAAATAATTAACCTTTAATTATTAATTAATTCTGTGATTAATTATCCTTTAAAAATTAACTAATCATTATTAATAATCATTCCTTAATTACTTTTATTAGTTAACTAACCATTAATTAATTAATTATTCTTAAATTAACTACCTTAATTACATTAATTAATTATCCTTAAATTAATTAACCTTTAAACACTTGATTAATGAATCTTTAAATTATTAATTAATTTACCTCAATTACTTTCATTAAATAATTGATTTTAAGGAATTAATCATCCTATAATTAATTATTCTTTAATTACCTGATAAATCAACTTTGATCGTTAATTACTTTTGATTAAGTAATTATCTTTGAGTAATAAATTCCCCTTTTATCATCAATTAAGAGATTGATTAAATAATTTACCTTAAATCATTAAATCTTAATTAATTTTTACGATAGAATATTATTCTTATTAGTGACTTAATTATCATAAATCATATTTAACTTTAAAATTAACTTACTAATTAAATCATTAAATTTTAGATTTAAAATAACAAATCAAGTTAAACAAATTTTAAACATATACTTTAACATTTAAATATTTTAAAACTTGTTTTAAAACATTTTACTTGGAAACACCTATTTTCAATTTATAATTAAATCTTTAAACTTGATTTAAAAACTTATCGAGCTTCAACTAAAATCTAGAACAGATTACTTTTGAAAACAAAGACATTTTAAACTTGATTAAGGTTGAACTTTGAAAACTTGTTTAAATTTTAGAAAATTAAAAAATGCTTTTGACCCAACTTCCCAGACCCGAGTAAAACCACCAAAAACCCTGAGACACTCTCGAGAAATCACGCAACCATAAGACTTCGAGTCGAACACGATTCAACACGAACGAAATCCTGAGCATTTTCACTTTTTCGTCCCTACCTTTTCTTCTTCTTCCTCAAACCCTAACATTACAGTGCGCACGTGCACATGCACGGCAGCTCGAACAATCTTCAATCATCACCATGCATAAAACTCTTCCCCTGGGTGTGATCGTCTGAATCTTCTTGATGACAACGCAGTTCCTCCATGAACAAGATCGACAAAACACCAGTTAAAACCCTAAATCACCTTCGATCGATCACCACAATACAATATAAAATCATCTACTATTTTTCTAATAATCTACATCCTCCAATCGACCTTCGACTTCAACCATGATGGATTTAGACCCGCCGATGATCGACAATTGACGCAAACACCTTTTCTACTCATCTTAAATATCCCCACAATTATCTACATAAAAATCATGAATATATTACCTAAATTCATTATTTTGTACTATAATCAGTTTATGAAGTCAAAACATAGAATTGAAATTGTTGAGTTTTGACTTAATAAAATCATCTAGTAATTAACCAATTTTGAATTAAATTGCTTACTTCAAATACTTGAATTTAATTTTAAAATGATGTCACATATATACAAACAATTTTCATTTAAAGGTTATAACCTAAAAATTATTTTGTTAGATGATTGGATTTTTAAATCATGTTTTGAAAACCTGTAACTTATAACAGGGTTCAATTATCCGTACAAACATGCATATTAATATATGCATTCAAACATTCAAGCAAAAAAAACAACAGTTTCACACATTTTCAAGTGTCAATCACAACATCAAGATATAATAGGTTAAGTTTGCTCACCTGAAGCTTTGAAGCAGAGGACAAGTTTGAACTTGATATATTTTGAATTGAAATCCTGGATCTGATGCTTGAGCCCAGAATTTGATTCCAGGTTTTAGTTTGTTGATATTTGATTCTTGCATGCATTTCCTATTTCTAGGTTGTCTTTGAATCTTGGTTTACAGGTTGATTCCCAAGCTGTTGAAAAATCTCTGAAAACTGTTGTTTGATCTTTGAATTACTTCCAGATTTGATTTTCTGGTTTAAGGATTTTAATTTCTGATCTATTTCTCTGATTTGCTTCAATTGTTTAGCTTTGAACCTAAATCGGAAGCTTGCTTTCAGATCATTGATTTTACTTTGATCTTGTTGCCTTTTGATTTCTAGGTTTTAACATTTTTTTGAACAGCGGCCTTACTTTTCTTTTTGAACTGTTTTGAAGTTTCAGTTTGAAGATAAAGGAAAATTAGAAGTGAAAACTGGAAATATCATGGTTTCTTCTTTGCTAATACTATATTTTCGAAATTAAATTTTTAAAGAAAAATGCCACTTGTCTAATTAATTCAACACTTGTCAATATATATTATTACTTATCAAACATTTATCAAATGTGTTTAAACCCATTTGTTAAACTTATTTATAAATTGTTTTAAATCCTACTTCATTATAAATTACTTAGTTTATGTACAACTATTTGCTTTAGCCTTTGTTTACTTAAGTATCTATGTTTATATAAACAAACAAACTTCATTTTGTATTTACACAATTAAAAAAAAATGATTTGAAATCAAATTAGTCATTGAAAATAAATTTTTATATATATTAGTTTCTTAGAAATATAAAGTTAACAAATCCAATTTTATATTTTCAATATATTTATTAAAGAATTTCAAATCCAAATTTATTTACAATCAGTTTATATACACATATATTTCCATTCTAGAAATTTTCAAATAAATTTATCATTAAATCCAAATTCAAAATTAATCACCAATAATTTCATAATTCAATTCCAAAAATTGAATTTATTATCAAATTTATCCTAGCTAAAATCTAGGAACGTTACAGATTCCCCCCTTTGAGAAAATTTCGTCCTTGAAATTTGCAAGAGAGACAACAAAGAACAGATGAACACATCTGAGATAGAGAATTGATTTACCAGATCAAACCGATTATCCATTCTGAATTTGGCTCACCAAATCAAAATATCACCAATAATTATGAGAACGAACTCATTCAATACTATACAAGATACTCAGGTCACCAGATCTACGAAATGTGCAAGGACTTGGTTAATCCGAAGGGATAGCTAACCGTTCTTAGAATATATCTAGACCCAAACAATAGATAAATGGATTTAATCTCCCATAACTCTCAAACACTGGGCATGGATTCCAAACTCAAGTTGAAATGCCCCAAATTATATATTAACCTGTCCCTCTTCGGACTTCGATCCACATAAGAAATGATAATAAAATTTCACATTTAGGTTTTAACCAGTATCGTTTTATCGATACAAATAAATTTCAACTCTATATTTTAATTAGCCAATTTATTCCAATAAAATTTCAATTTTGTTAAAGTTAAAAACGAAAAGCTGATAAAAATTTGATGAAGAGAATACGAGATAGGAACTAGAATCTTTTCTACAATGATTCACAAGGCCATCACCATACCGAAGCTTCTCCTTGCAGCTGCTACGAAGCAATTAAAGAATTGAAACTAGATTAAAGGAGATCGATAGAGAAAGTTGTTTCCGTTGTTGTTGCAAGGCATTGACCATTTGTACTGGTATTTCCCTGTCCCCTACCTCATCCTCTTCTTGCACTCATACTCACTATCAGTGGATAGTAAGAGAATTTACTGAGGCATACAGACGGATATCTCAGGGATATCTAATTCTAGGTATACTTCACCCTATCTCTAATGAGTTACCTAATGTGTTATACTCCTGAGCTAAAGTTTCAACCTTCAGCTCTGATACCAATTATAACGAACCTGACTCGACCTCCGAAAATCGGCACCCATACTTCACTTGTACTTGAATGCCGCAGATTCAAACGCCGAATCTGGCTCACCGGAGCTTATAACACATTAAGTACAACAACACATATCGGAAGAAATGAATGAATGAATATATCATTGATATACAACAGTATTTGATACAACACATTTGATGCAACTGACTATCAATATATCAAAGATAGATACAAGACAATAACAGAGACAACAGCAGCGGAAAGACAATGTCTTTAATGCCAAACTCCAAAAACTCCATCTCCAATCTAAAGCTAGCTCGAACCCCCATCAAGTTGTACTAAGCAAGATCAGTCATCCAAAGACTGAAGAAGAATCCCAAAGACTGAAAGCTACCAAACCAAAGACTTCGAAGGCTATCGAATCTACACCTATTATTTGATTATCTGAAAACCCAACTCTGGACTGCCCGTGTGGAAAATTGTGGGCACCCAGAGTTTAGGAAAGGAATAATAAACTCTAGGTCAGTCATGGGACTGGTATGAGCAAATAAAGCAGTTTTATCTTTGAAACAAACAACAAAAGATTTTAAAATTGAAATCCGCAATGCTTTTTTTTGGAAAATGAAACTACTATAAGGCCTCCCACCACACACACCATGCAAATGCAGAATTGGAGGAGATTTCTTCTTATGATAGTCAAAAATGCTTGATACACAAAAACCATTTGATATTATTATTAGTGCATAGTGGAAAACATTTCGAAAGTATAATATTAATCTTAGCCAGCATACAACATTTCGTCGTATGCCTACTATAGCTAACATGTCCAATAGCAGGTTATAGCCACATTCCATGGTAGGTTATACAACTAAAACCGTACAGGGCACGTATTGTTTCTTTGGATTTTCCAACAAATGGTCAGGCAAATGAACTTCCCACACAAAATGGAACACCTCTGGAGGGACGTCCCTGAGAACCTAACCGGATCTTTGCTACACAAGGCTAGGTTACCCCTGCCCGGAAGTAACTACTGACACGAGTATGCCATCCCACGGTCATTACCGACCTTTATCCGAGGCCTCGACACCAACAACCACACAATAAAGTATCTAGGTTCATGCCATGATACCACTTTCAAAATCAACATAAGTAAATATCTGGGCTCCATACCATAATACTACCTTTTATCCAGAAGGAAATGGTCATACCCTCAGGGGGCGCTACCCCTAAATAACCTTGCTGCAACGATTCCTGTTTCGACCATTACCGGGTTGTGAGACTCGACGAAGTCATGTCCACAAAGCTACATTTTTTTCACAAAGTCATGCTTTGATCAACAAATGATCAACAACACTCGTATGCCACATTACCAAATTGGGAATCTATCACTTGTAACCATCAACTACATAACCTCTGAGCTCGTACGTCTCAGAGAAGGGTGTTAAGCTAAGAGGATAAATTCTCCATCAGCAAACAGAAATGTATTTGATAGAAACCAGCTTTATATCTCAAGGTGTAATGTCAGACACACATCCATAGAAGTCTGTTCCGGTTTCGAACAGAACCGAAGGCACTACACAAAGAAGCCCTTGCAAGTCCGGGTATTCCCAATCCCGATCGAACTCCCCATCACATATGGAGATCTCTATACCAGCGCGACTCAGTGTAAAGACAATCGACGGGTTATCCTTTCGTTCTCGAAAATACCCAGTCTTCACCACCGGTCTTCAAATGCTATCCATAACGTCGTATCATTATTCGGAATGAGTTATATGACACATGGTCCTCTCCCGTCTAAACCGAATAATGAGCGCAATATTTAAAAACATACAGATATTGAGATTTCAGTTAAGTCACAACTTATTACCCAAAACTTTTCTTTCAAATGGTTAAACAAATTACCATTTTCAAATCTTCAAACAAAAAGATTCACTTCACAAAGTTCACCCATTTTTCAAAAAGATCCATTCACATTCTTTCAAAATAATTTCCCTTTTCAAATTGGATTAACTCATCCAATTATTAAATCAAAAACTCAATTTATAGCTTTCAAACCCATTTCCAAAGATTCATTCACAATTCCCATTTCAAATCTTTTATATAAAAGATACTCCTTTTAAAATCCTCTTTAATTTCAAAACAAAGTTCAACAATCTTTCACAAAGATTAATTCATAGCTTTCAAAACAGTTCTATTTCAAATTTGAAATCTTTTCAACATAAATTGGAAATCCTTTCTTTATATGAAAGCGATTATTATTTGAAAACAATAGTTCGTTTCGGAAAAAATCCGATTACATTTGCATGAGTTAAAGCCCTTCAATTCTAAATCTTGGGTTAAATTCAAATTCCCAAAACAATACTTTTAAAATGGTTTTAAAACCCATACAAACACATTTATAACTTGTATAACCTTTTTAAACCATAATTTCCAAACATGGAATTCGATTTCAAATTTTTGAGTTCAAATTCAAAATCAAATTATTTAAATTTCAAAACTTTGTTAAGTTATTCAAATAACTTTTGTCTTTAAACTCTTTTTCAAAAGATTTAAAGTTTTAACCCAATCCATTTCCGAAACCATTTGGATTCAAAATTCAACTTTAATATCATTTTAAAATATTTAATTCAAATATCTACGACTTAACTGATTTCCTCATGCAATCCATATTTACGTGCATATGGTGTAGTCCAGGGATTTTACACAATAGTGCAAAATTATTCAATCATCACAGATTCAAGCATATCAATATCGATAAGCCGTATATTCTTATAACGCTTATCTTCATTCACAGAATCACAGATAGATAATATAAATTCATCACAGACAAATAAATTACATTTATCACAGATAAATAAATCACATTCATCACAGCTCAAATCAAAACAATTTGTATCACACATCAGGGATATAAAACAATTTAAGGTATTCAACGTAAACCAAACATTCATAAGTAAGGTCAAATAAATTTCTGATTAGTCAGATTATTTATTTATGAATAAATCACTAATCTTGGTTAATTATCATTAATTAATTACTAATCATTTTGATTAATTATTCTCTAATCATTTATTAGTTTACCATTAATAATAAATAAATTAACCTTTAATTAATTAATTACCCTTAATTAATCACATCAATTAATTAGCCTTTAATTAATTATCATTCCTTAATCACCTTCACTAATTAATTAACCTTTAATTATCAATTAATCAACCTTTAATCATTAAACAATTAACCTTTAATTATTAATTAATTCTTTGATTAATTATCCTTTAAAAATTAATTAATCCTTAATTAATAATCATTCCTTAATTACTTTTATTAATTAACTAACCTTTAATTAATTAATTATTCATAAATTAATTACTTTAATTACATTAATTAATTATCCTTAAATTAATTAACCTTTAAACACATGATTATTAAATAAATCGTTAATTAATTTACCTTAATTACTTTCATTAAATAATTGATTTTAAGTAATTAATTATCCAATAGTTAATTATTCTTTAATTACTTGATAAATCGACTTTAATCATTAGTTACTTTTAATTAAGTAATTATCTTTAAGTAATAAATTCCCCTTTTATCATCAATTAAGAGATTGATTAAATAATTAACCTTAAATCATTAAATCCTAATTAATTTTTAAGATAAAACATTATCCGTATTACTGACTTATTTTCCATAAATCATATTTAACTTTAAAATTAACTTACTAATTAAATCATTAAATTTTAGATTTAAAATAACAAATCAAGTTAAAAAAAATAAACATATACTTTAACATTTAAATCTTTTAAAACTTGTTTTAAAACATTTTACTTGGAAACACCTATTTTCAATTTATACTTAAATCTTTAAATTTGATTTAAAAACTTATCGAGCTTCCACTAAAATCTGGAACATATTACTTTTGAAAACAAAGACATTTTAAACTTGATTAAGGTTGAAATTTGAAAACTTGTTTAAATTTTAGAAAATTAAAAACTTCTTTTGACCCAACTTCCCAGACCCGAGTAAAACCACCAAAAACCCTGAGACACTCTCGAGAAATCATGCAACCATCAGACTTCGAGTCGAACACGATTCAGCACGAATGAAATCCCGAGCATTTTCTCTCTTTCGTCCCCACCTTTTCTTCTTCTTCTTCTTCCTCAAATTAAACAACCCCTGACATTACAGTGCGCACTTGCACATGCACGACAGCTCTGACAATCTTCAATCATCACCATGACCCTCCGCAAGTCAATGACGACAATTTCGACCCATACGACCACCCAGAAACCGAAAATCGGCAGTCATTCCAAATCGAGCCAATGATCCAAAAAAACTGGAACCCATACTTCGACAAAATCGCCTCGCCCCACCACTTCGAGCCACCGGACGTCACGCGACTACAACCCTTGCTACTCCGATGATCCACAAACCTCTTCCCCTGGGTGCAATCGTATGAATCTTCTTGATGACGACGCAGTTCCTCCATGAACAAGATCGACAAAACACCAGTTAAAACCCTAAATCGCCTTCAATCGATCATCACAACACAATATAAAATCATCTACAATTTTTCTAATAATCTACATCCTCCAATCGACCTTCGACTTCAACCACGATGAATTTAGACCCGTCGATCATCGATAATTGACGCAAACACCTTTTCTACTCATCTTAAAATATCCCCATAATTATCTACTTAAAAATCATGAATCTATTACCTAAATTCATTATTTTGTACTACGAATAAGTTTATGAAGTCAAAACATAGAATTGAAATTGTTGAGTTTTGACTTAATAAAATCATCTCTGTAATTAACCAATTTTGAAGTAAATTGCTTACTTTAAATATTTGAATTTAATTTTAAAAATGATGTCACATACATACAAACATTTTTCATTTAAAGGTTATAACCTAAAAATCATTTTGTTAGATGATTGGATTTTTAAATCATGTTTTGAAAACCTGTAACTTATAACAGGGTTCAAATATCCATACAGACATGCATATCAATATATGCATTCAGACACTCAAGCAAAAAAAACAGCATTTTCACACATTTTCAAATGTCAATCACAACATCAAGATATAATAGGTTAAGTTTTCTCACCTGAAGCTTTGAAGTAGAGGACAAGTTTGAACTTGAAACTGGACAAATTTGAAAAGAATTGATATGTTTTGAATTGAAATCCTGGATCTGATGCTTGAGTCCAGAATTTGATTCCAGGTTTTAGTTTGTTGATGTTTGATTCTTGCATGCATTTACTATTTCTAGGTTTTCATTGAATCTTGGTTTATAGGTTGATTCCCAGGCTGTTGAAAAATCTCTGAACACTGTTGTTTGATCTTTGAATTACTTCCAGATTTGATTTTCCGGTTTAAGGCTTTTAATTTATGATCTATTTCTCTGATTTGCTTCAATTGTTTAGCTTTGAACCTAAATCTGAAGCTTGCTTTCGGATCATTGATTTTACTTTGATCTTGTTGCCTTTTGATTTCCAGGTTTTAACATTTTTCTGAACAGAGGACTTACTTTTCTTTTTGAACTATTTTGAAGTTTCAGTCTGAAGATGAAAGAAAATTGGAAGTGAAAACTGGAAATATCATGGTTTCTTCTTTGCTACTACTATATTTTGAAATTAAATTTTTAAAGAAAAATGCCACCTGTCTAATTAATTCAACACTTGTCAATATATATTATTACTTATCAAACATTTGTCAAATGTGCTTAAATTGTGTTTAAACCCTTTTGTTAAACTTATTTATAAATTGTTTTAAATCCTACTTCATTATAAATTACTTAATTTATGTACAAACTATATGCTTTTACCCTTGTTTACTTAAGTATCTATGTTTATATAAACAAACAAACTTCATTTTGTATTTATACAATTTTAAAACAAATGATTTGAAATCAAATTATTCATTACAAACAAATTTTTATATATATTAGGTTCCTTAGAAACATAAAGTTAACAAATCCAATTTTATATCAATATATTTATTAAAGAATTTCAAATCCAAATTTATTTACAATCAGTTTATATACACATATATTTCCATTCTGGAAATTTTCAAATAAATTTATCATTAAATCCAAATTCAAAATTAATTACCAATAATTTCATAGTTCAATTCCAGAATTTGAATTTGTTATCAAATTAATCCTAGCTAACATCCGGAAATGTTACAAGTATCATTCGCCTAGGGAAGGGATCGACACCAATCCCACACTTAGTGGGGTTCATCACTTGAGTTGGTCATGCCCTAGGTATAAGATAGCGATGATCCCTCATCTAGTGATTTTCTTCCTTAGGTGCGGGAACGGTGATGATCCCTCACCTAGTGGTTTTTATGACTTTGGAATTTCTTTGGATGGCTTGCCCCTACTTTGTGGTCTTGTTTTTACTTGATATCTGGATCCTAGGATCATCGCTTTGAGTTGCTTGCCTTGATAATCATCGAGTCTAACTTGTCTAATTAGTCTGAATATAGCCGGGTCAAAAGGTTGGATAACACTTGCCCCCCAAGGTACATCTTATTGAAAACATGATATGCTTTGAATTGAGATAAGTTAGGGCCGTCCTAAAGGAATCTCTTTAGTACCTTGAACTTTTACTCTCTTGTCTAATTGATCTTATGAAGATTCGTATCTCTAACCGTCCGCTAAGACGCTTGGTTAGCATTTGATATTATAAAATCAGTGTTTTTCTCTGCAATTTTCTATGCTTGGTTCCATTAAGCTAGTTGATTGAGTTAGTAAGCCTCGATTATCTAAATTGGTTTCTTTTTCGAAAGTTCTTGGTAGGAATTCAACTCCTGTCAATTAGTATGAATATGTGCTACTATGACTATGCATATACTTTTGCCGTTGGCTCTTAAGCATGTTCATATGCCTATAGTTCATTATTAAGTTTCGTAGAATTATATTCACAAGTTGTTTTATTTGTTTTTTTAAATACGAGTAGGACTCGGTACGAACCCTTATAATGGGGTCATAGTACTAGCCAAGTCGGGGATGCTCACGAAGAAGTTGTGGGTGGCCATGTACAACCAGAAGTAGGTCATGCCAGCCCTATCATGCCCCCAGTCCCCAGTCAGGAGGTTGAGGAAGCTCAGGATCATTTTGAGGAAGATGAAGTAGTAGAGGTTGGCGATAAAGCTGGATATGACGACATGGTTATGAGCCACAGTGTTAAGCTATCATATACAAGTTTGGGGTGATTGTACTCCTGCCCCTAGTCTAAGGCATCCTTTCGGTTGTATCCTTAAGTTGTATCGAATACTAGGCATGATCCACCGTGTTAAAGCTGTCATATCCAGCTTTTGGGTGACTGTGCTACTGCTCCAAGTCTTGGGTTAACAGAGTTAGTATACGGACGATCGAGTCTCGTCGTTATGAAGTTGTGCTTCGAATAAAGGTCCGAATAGCGAATGGGTGGTCAAGTCACACCCATCGTTAGCTGGTACTCCCTCTGTCAGATCAAAGGTAGGTGTTGGCGAATGTTCAGATCGTAGGTACGCTAGTTGATGGATGGTCGGATCACATCCATCTCGGGTTGTGCTTCTACTCTCTTGTTACGGCCAGAAGCTGGTGAGTGAATGGTTAAGTCACGTCCACCTATGTTTGGATGGTTAAAGTTGGAAAATGGATGGTTATGTCACATCCATTCTAATTTCATACTCCACCCGTCAGATCAAGGGAAAGAGTAGGCTGATAGATGGTCTGATCTCATCCATCTAGGATTAGACGGTCGAGTTACGCCGGCATTAAGATTTTTTCTCTTCCTATCGAGTCATGGAAAAGAGACAGGATCTGGATGGTTAGGTCCTATCCGCTCTAAGTTCAGTGATGAACGGTCGAATCATATCCTTTTGTGTTTAAACTCCCCTTGTTGGGTTAAGGGAAAGCGTTAGGAGAAGGATTGCCAGTCACATCCACTCATTTATTGTTTAAGCTCTCCTGTCGGATCAAGGGAAAGAGTTAAGTTGATGGATGGTCAGTCATATCCATGTTGGTTTATGTTTTGGGTCCCATGCCGAGGGCAAGAGTTAGTGCATGGACGGTCATGTTACATCCATGTTAGACTGGATTCTTTGTCTGCCGAGATCTAAGCAAGGTGTAAATATTCTGGAAAATCGCGGGTACAAGCTTGAGAGTGGATGGTCGAGTGACATCCACTTTTGGACCATGGTCTCTCCCCGAGTCGGGAGAAAAAGTTGGCTAATGAGCGTTCGAGTGACGCTCGCCTCGGTAGCACTCTACAGGTCTGATCATGGGCCATGGAGATTTGGCAGGCACCTAACTCTGGATACCTACACACATGCATTATTTATATACGGTTTCATTCGAATTGGTCATGGTTCATAACAAAATTGCATAAAGGTAAGGTTGCATGGTTGGAAAGCCATTTTATTGAAAAATAACAGAGTTCGTCTTAAGAAATAATTCAAAGCAAATAGGAACAAATTTTATTATCAAGCGAATCGTAGATGCTTTCTATTTCTTTCCACTCAAGCTCTTTACATTTGGAAAATGACCATCAACGGTCTATTTTATAATCTATCTCCTTTCAGGCCACCTAGGTTCATCAGCACTAGGAGTGGTTTGTTCTCGTCGGAGGTTGGATGTTCCTTGCCTACCATCCTACGGGTTTTACTACAAACTATTGGAAAATTTTCTTTTGGATCAATTTTTCAATCATACCATGAAGGTGTCTACACTCGTCCATATCATAACCATATGTCTTGTAAAATCTACAGAACGTTCCAAACTCCCTCTGGTCTTCAGTTGACTATCTCGGGGCTAGTTTCCTATACACCTCCTAGTCATGAGTAGCTAACTAAATATTTCTAGTTGAGTCATTTAATAGGGTGTATGTGTCAAATCTCAGGACTCACGATTGTCTCCTAGCATTTGAGTTCTCATTTGGGGCCCTGCTACGACCCATGTTCTGACTACCGTTTTTGTTTTGCACATTCATATCATGTGGCCAGAACTCACTCTGGACTGTTTTACAGCAACATTGCTTGGCACTGCTTCGGCCTGGTGGCATGTATCATTCCTTCTTCTAGTCAGTGTTGCCTCCTCCTCGCACAAGTACTGGGCCGCCTTGTTGTAAAAACGATCTAGAGTAGAAGGAGGATTTCTTGATAGCCATTCTCCAAAGTCTATATCAAGGTGGATCTTCTTATCAAAGACATCAAGATTATGTTCTCCCGAGGGTTACGAACCTCAGTCACTGCGGTATTAAATCTTTGTAAAAAATCCTTGAGCGATTCCCTCGATCCTTGGAAAAGGTTGGATAGTGACATAACATCCTTGGGGCGAGTCGTGTGCATCCTGAACTACTTGATAAACTTTCTCGTCAGCTAGTTAAATGATGAGATGGACCTTGGTGGTAGTCAAGTAAACTACATGGTCTCTACTCTTTTTAGGGAAATGGGAAGCATTTAAACTTAGTTGCTTTAGGAAGTCCATATACCACTCGTATTTTATGAGGTATTTCCTAGGACCCATATTTGCTGAGTATGATGGCATTGGCATGTTGAATCCCTATAGGTACTCTTCGCATAAGATTGCTTCAGTGAGGGGATTTCGATTCGAAGAGGTATCCCAGTTGTCATTTGTTTGGTGTTGACTTTCTCTCACAAACTGCCTTACTATCTCAGCCAAGTTCAACTCTTGGGTGCCTATTGGGTTGAGGTAGTTGTAATCTACCCCTTATGCTTAGCCTGGTAAATGATCTCGTTTGTGCCTCATCACCTCGGTTCTCCTAACTCCAGAAGAACTATCTACCCGGTAGCTCGGCATTCATCCCTTGGGGCAATTTAGTAGTAAACTCTTGATTTCTGGTGCTCTGGCTAGTTATAGTGCCCCTAGATTGCATTCCAATTCCAACTTAAAGTCCTGCTTCTTGGTGGATGGGTTTGATACCGTCCTTTATAAATGGGCGATCGGTATCAACCCATATGCCTAAGTAAGGGCCGGTTGCATTCTCTTGCCTAGAGGTTCCAACGTCTTATACTTCCATCCTTCATCTTCCATTCCTCTGGAGGTCATATGATAAGGAATTGCCTGATTTTGAGTATGGAGGAGTTGGCTCTCTTGTAGTCTTCCTACGATGAGTATTCAACTGGGTCATCAAGTTTCTGTTCCCTTGGATTTTCTAGTTCAACTCTGCACGGCTATCCTACAGCTCTTTCACAATATGCTCAAAATCGATTTTGGTGATAACATCTGAAGAATTATGGGCATTAAAAGTTTCTTTCTAGGCATCTTCATCTAGGATGTGAAGGTTAGCATTCTCTATTTCATCCATATCTCTTGAGAAGGAAATAACTTTGTCTTTCTTAGGAGCCATTGTAGATAGTTTCCTTTAGACTTTGTGAAATTCTAAATAACATGAAAGTAGTTGAGAAGGGATTGAGTCTCTTTCTTGGATTATAGGCAATCCAATAGTAGACAAACATTCAAATAGCTTGAGTTCAACACTAAGTGAAAAGCACCAAAATATTTGCCCCAAAAATGGCACAAACACCCAAATGAGTATGAGAGTAGAGATTAAAAAAAGAAAGCAAATTAAAATAGAAGAATAATAAGAACAATTTTTTTATAGTGGTTTAAAAATCTTGGCTTACGTCTACTTCAATAATTTTATTACTTTTGTACTAAATTTTGTGATTACAAGAAGGAGGGATCGACAGGGGTCTCAAAGTACAACAGAATAAGAATGTAATGGGAGCATAAAGATCCTTAGAATGAAGCATTGCCCACGTATTTATAGGGGTAAACGATCAAATATCTCGTTGATATTTCACATACATATCTTCACGAAGAAAACGAAATCCTCTAAAAAATCTCGACCCCGAAATCCCTAGGTTGGGGATTGGTACTGATCCCTCTAGAGTAGAGGGATTGGTACCAATCCCCTTGTATGCATCATAGGTTCTTGCAACTTCTTGTATTGGCTCACCATGATGTTGGTTTCATGTTTCCAAGGTTGTTTGCATAGTCTCCTAGGTGTTTTATGGTCCACGCGATGGATCTACATAAGGTTGAATTGCTGCTTTAGCCCGTATATGAAGATTGTCAATACAGCACATAGGAACTCTTGAACAACAATTGAAATAGGCTATATGTAGATAGAGAAGAGTGCCATAGGTGTAGGGGCTACTTTGGGTGTACCCTTAGGGATCGGTACCGATCCTTTATATAGGGTGGAGCACGGATCTATACTTATTGCATTTTAGGGTATTGCTGACTATAGTGCTCGGATTGTACCGAATCATAGGAAAGGAACCTAAAACGGCCTTTCTGTTGGAACTGGGCCAACCCGCAGCGGTAGTGATGGGTGTGTTTCAATTTTTTTATCCTATTGGATCGTTATTGGGTTTTGAAGTCGACTTCATTTAGAATAATTCTAAATTTGTTTTAAATAAAATCTTGTATTTTATTTACAATTAAGTATTTTTTTAATGTAAAGTTAATTTGAATGATTTAATTTATATATACAAACACACAAAACACACACACACATGTATCATATACATATACATATGTGTATGCATGTGTAACATAATAATCCGTAAAGGGTATAACATGCCCGTATATAGATGTTGGGATTTACATCGCACGGACACATTAGCTCATTTCGTATGTATTGTATGTTTTCTAAATATGTGCATAAATCTATGATGCGAAGTATATTTATATAAACACGTATACATATATTTAAAATATATTTTATAACTGGCAGTCTAAAAATTATATATATATATATATATATTAAAACATTTTTATTAATATATTTACATAATTAAACATATAAAATTATACATATATATGTAATAATTAAAATTATATATATATGGTTAAATAAAATATATATATGAATAATTAATTATATTCAAATATTAAAATATAATTATATATATTTTAAAATATTTCCAGATTGAAATTAGCAAAACAAACATAAATAATAATTTTATAATTTTATCATTATTATATATATAATAAATAGTTTTGATCATAATAATTAAAATATTAGTAATAAATACTAAAAAATCAAAATTTAAAATTTACGAAAATTTAGGATCATAAAACACAAGTTCAAAATTTTTTCCACGATTTTTTGAAATAAAATATTATTTTTAATAAATAAAAGAAATATTCAACGAAGTAATTTAATTATTAGTAATATTAATAAAAAATTTGGATTTTTTTTCCATATGTTACCGCATAGATGTAGAATTTTAGATATAATAAACAATGCAAATAACCAATAAAAGATAATTTAAAATTATATATATATATAAATTGTTTTCGAATTTGATAATTCATATTATGTACAAATTAGTGTAAGGAAAAATTCTAAGCTATTTTATACATTATAAATATAAATATACGTAATTATGTGTTTAAAACGTATACTAACCTATTTATAAATTAATATATAAATATACATAAATAATTAATAATGAATTTTTTTAATTTTTACAGTAAATTAGATTTTTTATACATAAATTATAACACATAATAATATAACCTTGCATATAACTAAACTAATTCGTGACAACTACATATAGCTACGAAAATCTGACCTAACTAGATATACAACATTAATATATATATAGAGATTTAGGATTAATCAATATTAAATCTTATATTATGATATGAATACTGTAATATATAAATAAAATACCAATTGATGATGGCTTTGAGTCCACTTGAATCAAAAAATTCCCTTTTCTAGTTATGCTCGATCCGTAAGATTGCAAGTCTGGAATCGTCGACCTTTTCTATCAAATAGTGCTTTTACTTAACTTGAATTAATTTGAGATTCTTAGAACTGATATGAGGATTAATTTTTGCCAGAAAACTTCATAATTATGGAAGCCAAAAGTTTCTTTGATTAAGGGTTTAGAGATCCATATATATAGCCTTATACAAGAGAGATATTAGAACAATCTCAGCACTTATTCTCTTTTAATCTTAGCCATCCATCTCTAGGTCTAATCCTAAGTTTTAGCCACCTCCCATAACTTGCCAAAACCGAAATTTGTATCCCTAATAATGGGATTTAAACCCATTTAGGCCCAAGCCAAAATGCTATGCAATTAAATCTAATTTAATCGCTTATCGATATCATATATCGATGGGTACATTTATAACTATTATAAATATATAACTATTTTTATTTCTCAAACCATATTCAAATTTTATAATTAATATTTCATAAATATTAATTATTTTAATTTTAATTTATTTATAACAATTATAAACTAATTAAATTATTCGGTCTTAAGGAGTTCATCATTTAAGTTGTGTAACTTTTGGGTGTAAATTTGGTCAGCTATTAACATCGAACTATTCGAATGTTAACGTTCACATGTCACTTAGCAAGTGGTGTGACATTATGGCTAAATTTATCGCTTATTCATTTTCAGTAAAATATTATTAAATTTAATAAGCGTTACCCACCATTGACATTTATATACACCAATTCTCTTCGTCAAAACTGTATCACTTTGGATTTATGGAATTTGGTAATGGTCAAAATTTCAATATTGTCCATATTCTACTCTATAGTCCAAATATAGAGTCCTTGGTTCAATAATAACAATTATTATTAACCTAAATGCTCTGGCTAGAGACTTTGACTTTGAGTTGACTTGAGTTGACTGTGATACTAACCGCATATAATTGAGGAGATGAATCCTCTCTTGAATAGTGCTTCACTTCCAATACTTCCACTCGACCTAACTATAGTCACTCGATGGACGCCATGCCATGATTTGGTTATAATCAAAGCGGAGCTTTCATACTAAAGGACTACAGTATTATCAAGTTGAGAGAACTGTGTAAATCAACCACATTAATATTTTCTTTTTGACCTTAGTTATATTAACCAATAGAAACATCGAGTGAGTCGTTCCATAGTTATCCAATAACTATTAGTACGTAAACCCTAGGTGCCCCCAGTAGTCATAAGTAATACACTACCGAACATTTGGAGAGCGTTACATACTCTAGTCTCAACGGATACATCGATATCCAGTCTCGATGTATCTTGACTAGGAAAAATTGGTATATTTTTCTGTTGTGATAAATTACTCATGGTTACAACATTTTGTAACTGCTATCATAAAATATAGAATTTATGGATTTTTCTATTAAACATACTTTTAATTTTAATTAGTTAATTAATATAACCACATTATATCAAGTATATAATAGGAAGAAAATACCTTTTATTTCGAACAAGATTGGTCAACAAGTTAGATATTTGTAACAAGTTACATAATTTCCCTTGGGCATACCCCTAACTCTATCAATCCCCCACTTGCACTTGGGGGCAGTTATGAAATCTAATTCCAACTTCTCCAATCAGTTTTCTCAAACCAATTAGTTCAGTCCCTTAGCGAATCGGTATGCTGTCATGTTTTAATTATCTACTTTGTCGATTAACTCTCCCCAACGGTGATAAACTTCTTTATCATGTGGAACAATTTGATATATGTCTCTCGACCTCTAGTGAGCTCTAAGTTATATTATGAACTATATTATGACATTGTTATTATATAAGTCTGTCAGGAGATTCTCAACATTTGGAATTGGCTCAGTTATAAATTCGTGCACTTATATATTTTATATACATTGTTTTGATTGCATTGTTATTCAAGGCGATGTACCTAACATTTTTTATTGAATTTGCCATGGAACATTTTCAACTTAAAGATTTGTTATTGACAAATTATACTCAATATTACTTGTGAAAGTTTGAGTCTGAATGTTACATCATAACAAATTCGTTGTTTCTATAAATAATTCTCTAGTATTTCATAAATGCACAAGAACACCTCAAACAACCATTTAGTGATATCAATTTGGATTTTATATTTGCACCATGTATCAAATACACAAAAAAACAAAATATCATACATAACATCATCTGTATGATAATTCTTATTGCTAATGCATAAGGAATCCAACTTATATGTTCTCGTTTTAATAGGGTGCCCTTGTATATCGTTTTGGGACAATCCATATATCTTTTGTACTCACCATATAATACATCATTTACAATCCAAAATTGAGTATTAAAACAACTAAAGTTGATTTTAATACAAGCATATTGTTAAAATCAACAATGTGTTGTTCACTTATAGTTTAGAAATATTAATGTACATTTTAACGTTCTTTCTTATGAACACATGCTTCCTCTGCACTTTGATTAATAATCAAACTATTTGATATATTTTTTCAAAATACTTATTCAATCTTGATTCTTATAAAATGATACTTTCATATCATTTCTTGGATCATATCCAAAGACTCACAAAATCAATATCGCTCCCACTGAATTTGAGACATTTTTGGTTAATATGCGTAAACAACTTACTTTAAATCGTTATTTAGAATTTTTTGTTTCAATACATATGTACCAAAACACTAGGACTTATCAAGCGATAATTTGTGAGTAAATCCAAATTGACTTGAATATGTTATCGAATCTATTACGCTAATTTCAACAATTGAAATTTGCGATATTTTTTTGATCAACATTGCTTATTTAATTCCACCTGCATTAGTCTTACTCATGAAGACACTGTCGGGATCGATGGATCGTATCCTTCATGTACGACCACCAAAATCTATTTTTGATAGCGTACTTAGAATTCTTTTGGATTTGCACATCATACCATGTAGAGTCAACACTCTCAATGGTTTAATTAAGCAATCTAGGATTATATATTTTCGACATTAATAAAAAACTCATAGTTTCTCTTTGATATGCGAGAATACTTATTAGACATTCTAATACTACGTGTTCATTTAGGTTAGTTAATTTCATTTCATCTTATAACCAGTTCTGTCCATGGATCGTATCTAATTCCATTTACTACCAATAATTCCTCAAAGAAATTTCTTCACGATGAAGTTAGTATATCATGAAACAACAATTGTTTTTCAGTGCAATAGAATAGGTATTCATAAATGTTTTATGAATTTCTTTACTTATAAAACTTATTTGGTTTTAGTTTACAAAACTCATGTTCAAAACATAGATATGTCATCCAGTGATAGTATTTCGCAAAAGCCTTTTGGACAGAATCATAAAAGATCTTTCATGAACAATTATTACATGCAATCTTTCGACTCGCATAACCTACCAACTCCATGGCCTTGGATATGTTGGAGTTTCATGTAAACCTTTATCTAGTGTGATTTTGTATACCATTATTTAGATGAAATAATATTAACCTTGTGTACTACTCTTAAGTATAAGACCTTATAGAAAGAAGTGGAAATTAGTGAGGCATCCCTATCGTACTTTCATATTGTAAAGAGGGTCCCCGTCAAAGTTTCATTGTAAAGTGGGTCCCTGTTTTATAGAAACGAAGAAAAATTATTGCTGAAATGTCAGCAACTTTTATAAATAAGTGCTGATATTTCAGCAACTTTCCCTGTCAAAGTTTCATTGTAAAAACAAAGAAAAATTATTGCTGAAATGTCAGCAACTTTTATAAATAAGTGCTGATATTTCAGCAACTTTCCTTGTCAAAGTTTCATTGTAAAAACAAAGAAAAATTATTGCTGAAATGTCAGCAACTTTTATAAATAAGTGCTGATATTTCACCACCTTTCATAAACTGTGATCATAGTGTGCATAAATGTTGCTGAAATGTCAGCAACTTTTATAAATAAGTGCTGATATTTAAGCAACTTTCTTACATTATGTTCATAGTGTACAGAAAAGTTGCGGAAATATCAACAACTTTTATGAAATGTTGCATCATGCTCCGCGATAATCGTGAATAAAAAACAGGGACCTAATTTACACTGAAATTTAGTGAAGGACTTTTCGTAAATTTTGAAACTTAATAAGGACCTGTGTCAAAAGTACCCTAGAAAGAAACTAACCCATGTTCACTCACAGTTAATCGTACATTGTCCAACAAAGTTTGAATACTCCTTATCAGTGCATCATTATGCATCTCATGGAGGAATGACTTTTAAATTTAATTTTTATTCATTTTTAGGTACGTTCGAAACTTTTTCCGATATGCTCCCTCATTCGATCAAATCGAATCATTTCTATTACATGTTATTTTATTTACTCTTGTTTCATATTTTATAAGTTTACCATAGACATACTACATGTGTATCAAATACATATGTTCGTGTCGATGATAACTTATCGGTGAATATGACAAAGTACATGGAACCGTTTTGGTATTTATATAATTACGATTGCATACATCTATCAATCCGAAGAGTTCATCAACTCTTATGATACTCCCACTAAATGGGTGCATGGTCCTTTATTGTTTGAGACATATTTAACAAGTATCACATGATTCAAAATCATACAATAAAATTATTTCTCAAAACTACGACCTAGTCTATAATTCCAAAACAACTATAAATAATGTTAGATACTTTTGTATTTTCCAATGCATCAGCTTTGTGATAAAAGAAAAAATACCACATTTTAGTTTTATTTCACAAAAGAAATTCATAATACTCATATTGAAATATAGCTATGTCTATTTTTTCAATCGATACTGTAAAGTAAATATTATTTCATAAAAAAATGTATGGTAAGTTTTACAATTTTTTTTCATACTGTGATGCAATTAATAAGTGCTATATGGAACCTCCCTCTATTTCCACCATTACTATAACAACGTACTAAATTTGGAGGTCCATTATTCACTTAATGCAATTTGTTTATTTCATAAACTGCAACTACTTACAGTGGAGAGTTCGTTGATCAAATATCTTGAGCTCAAAGAAATAAATCTCATAGAAAACAATTTTCTATATGAAAATACATTTTGGAATAAAAATCATATTTTTTATTCCAATATTAAGTATCAATTATTATTATGATTCTCATTTCCAATGTTTCTCTATGAAGCATAAGTTACTATTCATTCTCTTCATCCCAACTGTACCTTAAATTACATATATTCTTATACATTCGTTTTCCTTTCAAATGGTCAAACTATTCAAAAGAAAACCTTACTAAAATATCATTACAAACTCTTTACAAAAGCGCGTTTGATTAAATTTAACATTTAAGAACAAATATGTTGTGCTTTACATAAGTCAAAAATAACATTTCAATGATCGAGTTCTTATATTCTTCTTGTAGTTTTTGGTCTTGTGTTACATTAACACTATACGATCCCTTTTGCAATAAATTAGATTGAATACTCGATCCCACATTAAGGTTTATTTGGTTTTTCGGATTAACTAGTTTCATCGAAATATTGTACATTACAAACTTTGACCATCCACCATATAACATTTATATGAAATTGTCTATGGATCAAATATCCATGTCTTATATTGCTTTTAAAGTTAAAAAATCATAAAATGCAATATATGATCTTGACCAAATAAATGCATAAGTGACCGAACCACGAATGTTTAGTAATTGTAAAATTAGGCATTTGCATGGGTGTTGAAACATTTGTTGAGACTTGGTTTTGTTCGTTACACGAAGCTATCACTATAACATACAAATTTGATGACTGCTACAACAAAAAGAGACAAGAAGATGAGACTTTAAAACTGGTGCACTAACTATAGTATTTTGTTTTTAAGTCTTGGATCAATATTGTTAAAATCTCTCCTCGATTACGTACATATTAGCTTATATATTTAATCATTATATTTCCTAAATATTTTATACGTATATAAGAATACAATTAAAATTATAAAAGTGTTTTAAAATTATATAAATTAATATACCTATGTAAATTGTGCATATTGCACAAATTTAACCAGGTCAGTCGACTGACCTAGAAATCCAGTCGACTGACATTGGAAATTTTGTGCAACATGCACAGATACATAGATATACAAATTTAAATTTTAAAAATTACTTTGAATATTCAGTCGACTGACCTAGAGGCTCAGTTGACTGAATTTCTATAACAGTCACTTTTCGAAAAGACACGACCTTTTGTGAAGAGATACGAATCTCTACGAAAAGATTGGACGCAACACTTCAATCGAAACTCTTCACCAGCAGTTGCTGCTTTCTAATCTTTATAAATACAAACTCCAACTTGATTCCAAATCACTGAATTACAATCGAATTTCTTATCTCTCTGATCTAACTTTCTGGAATCTATCTACTATCATACTTTCAATTATTCTGCATTAAAGCAATACTATAGCTTTCTATTCTTCATATACTACAAATATATATATTTATACTCGAGGAGAAGATTATAGGTAGGGTGTACTACACGTGAAATATCCGTGTTATCAGAACACACAAAAGTCAAAACTATTTTTTGTATTTATTGAAGTCCTATTCTGCTGCTTAGGCGAGTGAAGTCCTCTTCGGCTGTTGAGGTAAAATCCTGTTCCGCTACTCAGGTCCCCGTTCGGCTGCTCAAGGGTGTAAAGACCTATTCCTCCAGGTTAAGTGAGGGCTGTTTTTTTAGTGAAATTCCAAAAGGTGTCTGGGACTGGGCGTAGGACGGTGCTCTGAACCAATATAAATTTTCCTGTTGTCATTTTACTTTACAGTTTTTGTATTCTGCACTATTTATAGTATTACTATCATCATTAGACTCTGTATTATCATACATCCATATTACATGATCCATAGCACGCTTTCATTCGGTATCAGAGCAAGGTCATCATATAACCGTAATACAGTTATTTGATAATCTAATAATATGGACATTACCACTAGCACTAGCACTAACATTAACACTAGCTACATTAAAGGACAATCCACTGCACGTCCACCACTATTTAATGGCATGAATTATAATTATTAGGCCACACGAATGAGAATATATATGCAAGCAAATGGTTTTGATTCATGGAATATAACCCAGACAGAATATACTATTCCTACTGAAGATAATTCAACTTGGTCTAATACACAAGACTAGATGTCACAGCTAATGAAAAAGCCATGATATGTTGTTTTGTGCCTTAGATAAAAATGAGTTTAACTGTGTTAGCATGTGCAATACTGCATATGAATATAGCGTACACTCAAAGTTACACATGAAGGAACCAACAAGGTCAAATAAAGCAAAATATCCATGCTCAAAAGTCAGTTTCAAAACTTAGAATGAAAGAAAATGAATCTATAAATGACATGTACTCAAGATTTCAGGATATCTATCATTCATTAGTAGGACTAGGAGAAAAATATTCTGATTTTGGTATTGTATCCAAAATCCTTAACTCTTTAATGGAAGAATGGGAAAGAAAAGTTCTTCCTATTGAAGAAGCGAATGATATCTCCAAAATAATCTCGAAAGAGTTAATAGGAAATCTAATGTCTTATGAAGTGAATTTGCAGGCTAAAAGAGTTCAAGCTCAAGATAAAAAGAATATAGCATTTCGTGCAGAACAAGAAGAATCAGATTCAGACAAAGACGACCTAGCCTTTATTGCTAAAAACTTCAAGAAATTCTTGAAATATAGAAAAGGAAACATAAATAATGGCAAGAGAAGTTCAAACAGCAATAGACCACCATCTTTATCAATTATGGAGTGCTTTAACTGTCACAAAAAAGGGCATATGCAGAAAGACTGCCCATATCAAAAGAAAGAATATTGAAATAAAAGGAAGGACAAATTCAAAAGAAAAGCCTTTTCAGTCACATGGGATGATTCAGATTCCTCCTCTTCTTCTTCTGGAAGTGAAAGTGATAGAGATAATGAACAAGCTAACGTATGCTTTATGGCCAAAGCTAATGAGGTTAGTGATTTAAATTTTGATGATATGATAGAAATAAATTCTGAATTATTAGATACTTTAAAGAGTCTTAAAAGAAAATATAAGGAGACTGTAGAAAATAAGAACAAGGAAGAATTCAAAAGAGATATGCTTAAAGATGAGAAAAAAAATATTGGAAGAAGAACTTGGGAAAACTCAAGAATCTCTTTCAAATACTAATTCTCAACTTTTATTATCGAGTCAAGAAATTGAAACTCAAAAAGAAAAGAATGATGGTCTTTTTTCTGAAAATCATGTTTTAAAAACTAATATTAAAATGGTATAACTAGAAAATTCAAGTCTAAAGACCAAACTAGAAGGAATTACTAAAAATGTTTCAAATTTTAATAAAGGAAGAGAAAATTTATCTAGAATTATTGAGAATTCACAATCTGTTGATAATAAAAATGGTTTAGGATATATGAAGAAAATCAAGAATTCTCAATCTAGTAATTTAAACAAAGCTAAGTATGATAAAACACCCACATCTTCAAAAAGTCTAGTTTCTAAAACTGTAAATATCTGGGTACCTAAAACTAATAACAAGTTAATAACGAATAAGTATATTAGTTCATTTATAGAAGATGTTCATAATAATAAAAATTATATTTATAAAAGGGATACTAAACTCACTTGGGTTTGGTTTCCTAAGACCTAACTCTTAGGACCCTATTAAAAAGGTGGGTACCAACTTTATCTCATATTTTTTGCAGGTCCACTCAAGAAAAGAGGAAAATGGATACTTGACAGTGGTTGCTCAAAGCACATGACATGAGACAAAGATATACTGATAAATATTACATACTCAGATGGAGGTTCTGTCACCTTTGGAGATAATTCCAAGGGATATATCATCGGCAAAGGAGATGTGGGCAATTACGGTACATCTAATTTACCTTTTATTACAAATGTTTTATTAGTTAAGAATATAAAACATAATCTATTAAGTATAAGTCAATTATGCGATAAAGGTTTTAAAATATCATTTTATGAAAATAAATGTAGTATTCTTGATCAGAATCAAAATCTTATTTTCGAAGGAAATAGAGATGAAAACATTTACGTTTCGAATGTGAAAGTTAATCATAACTCAGATATGTGTTTAATGACTAAAGAAAATGATCACTGGATGTGGCACAAACGATTCTGTCATATCAATTTCAAAAATATAAATAAAATTTCTAAAAATAATCTTGTAAAAGGATTACCGAATATGAATTTTAAGGTTAATAATATATGTGACTCATGTCAATTAGGTAAATTAACTAAATCTTCGTTTAAATCTAAGATAGTTATTTCGACATTACAACCGCTCAAGTTACTTCATATGGATTTATTTGGCCCTACCCAAATTCAATCCATAAATCATAATAGATATGTATTTGTAATAGTTGATGACTTTTCTAGATATACATGGACCATCTTTATGAAAAATTAAAGTGATACCTTTGAAAAACTCAAAACTTTTGTTAAACAAATTCAAAATTTGAAAGGTATTAGAATTAAAAATATAGGAAGTGATCACGGAGGTGAATTTGAAAATATACAGGTGATAACTATTGTAAAAAGAAAGGAATATTTCATAACTTTTCATTTACTAGAATTTCACAGCAAAATGGAGTTGTAGAATGAAAGAATCGAACTCTACAAGAATGTGCAAGAATGCTACTAAATGAAAGCATGTTCTCAAAACATTTTTGGGCTGAAGCTATTCTAACTACATGTTATGTTTTGAATCGTGTCTCTATTAAACCTCTCACCAAAAATACTCCTTATGAACTTTTTAACGGTAGAAAACCTAACATATCTTATTTTAAAATATTTGGATCAAAATGTTTTATATTGAACACTGAAGATCAGCTTGGCAAAATTTGATTCAAAATGTGATGAGGTTATATTTCTCTGATATTCGAATCGAAGCAATGCTTATCGAATTTTCAATAAACGAACTAATACCATCGAAGAGTCACTTCATGTATCTTTTGATGAAAACTCTAAACTTGTTTCTAATACAATTAATGACAATGACTTACTTAATAATAATAAAACAAACATAATAATAAACAATTCAAGAGATGATGACAATATCATTTATAATTCTGGAGAAGATGAAAATATTGTTAATATTTTAGAAAACAGAAATACTACTAATACAATAAGATCTCCTCGAAGAGTTTTACGAAATCATTCTACAGAAAATATAATTGGAGAAATAAATTCAAATGTTCGAACTAGAAATCAACTAAATTTAATGGGTAATTTATCTTTTCTCTGTACTATAGAACCTAAAAAACTAAGGAAGCATCATCCGATGAAAATTGGATTATTGCTATGCAAGAAGAACTAAATCAGTTTGAACGAAATGAAGTTTGGGAACTAGTACCCAGACCGACCAATCAGACTCTTATAGGAACTAAATGGGTTTATAAAAATAAAGCAGACGAATTAGGAAATATAACTAGAAACAAAGCAAGACTAGTAGCATAAGGATATAACCAGGAAGAAGAATAGACTATGAATAAACGTTTGCTCCAGTCGCTAGACTAGAAGTAATACGAATCTTATTAGCGTACGCATGTTTTAATAATTTTAAACTCTATCAAATGGATGTTAAAAGTGCATTTTTAAATGGCTATATTAAAGAATACATTTATGTTGACAACCTCCTTTATTTATTCATGAAAAATATCCAGATCATGTATATAAACTTAAGAAAGCTTTATATGGTTTAAAGCGAGCACCATTTGCATAGTATGAACGCCTTAAAAGATATTTAATTAATTCTGGATTTGAAAGTAGATCAAACTTTATTTATAAAACATTCTAAAAATGATATATTAATAGTTCAAATATATGTCGACGACATTATATTTATCTCAACTAATAATGACTTATGTAAATAATTTTTTGAAATAATGACTAGAGAATTCGTAATGTCTCATTTAGGAGAATTATCATATTTTCTAGGACTTCAAATAAAACAAGTTTCAAATGGAATTTTTTTTCAAGAAAAATACTATAATAATCTTATCAAATGTTTTGGAATGGAAAACACTTCTGCCAAACCAACACCTATGAGCACAACAACACATCTAGATAAAGATGAAAATGGCAAAAGTTTAGACCAAAAACTATATCGTAGTATGAAAGGATCACTACTTTAAAAAACAACAAGTAGACCAAATATTATGATGAGTGTGTGCTTATGTGCACGATTTCAAGTTGACTCGAAGGAGTCACATTTACGTGCCGTAAAACATATACTATTCTATCTTAGTAAAACTACAAATTTTGGACTTTTCTGTCCAAAAGAATACTCGTTCGAATTAGTATCATACAATGATGCTGATTTCGGAGGATCACGAACAGATAGAAAAAGTACAAGCGGTATGTGTCACTTTACTGGTAAATCTTTAATATCATGGTTTAGCAAGAAACAAAATTGTGTCTCTCTATCAACTTATAAAGCAGAATATATTTCTATGGCACTAGCATGCACACAAGTAATTTATATGCAATGGACACTTAAAGATTTCGGAATCAATCTATCGAAATCAACAATTTACTGCGATAATTCTAGTGCAATAAATCTATCTAAAAATCCAGTAAACCACTCAAGAACTAAGCATATAGATATTAGACATCATTTTTTACGCGATAATATAGAAAAGAAGCAATAAATCTGGACTACTACGATCAGAAAATCAATTAGTAGATATTTTCATTAAATCATTGTTAGAAAATATGTATATAAAATAATGATGTGAACTTGGTATAATGTCAATTAAATAAATATAAATAAAATTCAAAATTTTTGACTAAAAACCCAAAAATAAATTTTTTACAAAAAATTCGAAATTCTGACCATGCTGAGACTCGAATCTGTGACCTGCTGTGAATAACCCAAGTGTCTTAACCACTTGAGCTATTGATTTTTTCTGTTACAGTCTAATATAGGGATTTTATTATATGGCGAGATCAATATATTCTACACATATGTGTAACTTTAAACTTTATAAATATACTTTACCATTTTTATAAACATTAATTTACATAAATAAAAGCAGACAACAGAAAAACTGATGTACTAACCTAATTTTTGGCTAAAATCAATTCAAGCCATTTAATTTTACCTATTTTTTCCTCTAGACTTAGGCTATAAATAGACTCCATTTTCTTTATACAATCAAACTAAAGTAAAGCCTTCATTCGTTTTCCTCTCAAACTGAAGTAAAGCTTTTATAAACAACTATTTTTCAAGAATGTCAACCTCTTCTTCCATGGATTCTATCAAAATTCTTGCCTCAAACAATTCTCCAAGACTCCGGTTGTTAAATATTCACCATCGTCTGTCTATCACACCGGATATACTCCGGATAAGAAGAAAGGAAAGAAGACGATTGACATATCTCCAAACACGAAGCAAAAATAGATGATTTGCACCGTTATCAACAAGAATCACTAATGCTAAAACATGAAATGTATTATGAACAAAAGATAAACTTCAAACGGTTAGGAATCATTGAGCATATTGCTATGAAGTTCTGTGGGGCATCATCACATCCGATAGACGAACATGTTGTTTCACCTATCAGACGATCATCGACTTCGTCTCCACCGCGACCACCGTACTCACCGAATTCATGGGATCGCAATGAAGAATCAAATGCTCATCGCAAGTAACTAATGGACTGCAAGATGCCTAGCCCCTCGAAATAAACACAGTTGTCATTATCTTTTGCTCTATTTTCAAATAATTCTAACAAGTATGTGTGTTTTGTTCTTCGAATAATATATTTCCGTTTCATTCATTAACATGTAAACTAAATATAATATTCATAAATAAAGTCGCAACATTAATATATATATAATTATATATATGCTTACCACAGAAAAATTTAACTACAGAAATTCCTCCAGGTTAGTCGACTGGACCAGGTGGTCAGTCGACTGACACAGAAGGCAAATTTCTTTTATACACATGGTCAGTCGACTGTCTCAATGCCTCACTCGACTAGTCCAGTGAGATGAAAATTTCTATCTTCAGATTCAGTTGACTAACGTACTGAGGCAGTCGACTGAATCGTAAATCTAAGTGCCATTATTACTTTTACCCACCCACTTTCTTTCTTTTATCTTCTACTTTACCTTCTTTCACCATTACCATTTTAGATTTCAAAAATTTTCAAAACCCTAACCTTTCAAAAAATCCATTTTTACTCCTTAAAAATTGAAATTAATGGCTCCAAAACGAAAGGGACAAGCTTCTTCATCATCTCAATCTCTGTCAAACGAACAAATTCAAAGATGGCTATTTGATGACACCGCGATTAGGAGGTGGAGACGAATGCAAGACTCAAGGATTTTCGAAGGTTCGTTTGTTAAATTTTATGATTTCTCTCCATATCACATCCAAGAGTTAGCTCGAAGGAGCAATTTGGAATCGTTATTTGACATTGATAATAAAAAGCACAAAATTAATCAAATAACGGTGAAACTATTCTACACAAATCTAAATTTGGGTCACCAAATAGTTTGAAATCAACAGGATTGTTTTTGGAGTCTATTGTGTGGAACACCCATCTTTTTCTCACTTGATCGCATGGCTCATATTTTACAAACAGAAAATGATGGTATGGAACTGTCCAATATTGATTGTGAATTGGTTGTTGTGACAATGTAAGTCATTTGTTTTTAGAAGACGACATGAGTCAGCTCAAATCCATGGCTCTACGACCAAAGGCTCGAATTATTCATCGCGCTCTGGTGAAAACCATAACTCCAAGAACTGAGAGTTATGAACTTGACTATGAAAATAACTTTAAAGCTTTATATGCTATTTTTGGAAACAATAAAGTCAACTGGCTCCGTTTAATTCTTGACGAATTTTTAAGCTTCAACAACGGTAGAATGAATGTAATCTATTATGGTGAATATATTATGCGTCTTCTAAAGGCTTGTGAGATTCCGGAACTGGACTCATCGATTTCTACCATTGGATGTTTGAACTCTCGGACTTTAGCCTAGATGAAACTACCGGTTGCTAGACCACCTCAAATCATATCTTTTGAAGAATGGACCCAAAGGCAATTAGCTCAAGACCTACCACAGGAATATGGTGAACCATCTCAAGGACCATTGCGTCAAAGATCGACTCATCATCAACAAGAAGAAATTTTGATTCCGAATCCGGGTCTTAAACCATGTGAATCCTTCTCTATAATTTGCTGTAATCAACAGATTCTACAATCCAATATCATCAAAGTTGATAAGAATCTTGATAAGGTCAAATGATTTTTCACGAAATTATGGCAAGCTATCTCATGTACTTCCGGGACATCTACGGCTACTATAGGCGATCCGGGTAAGAAACCCGTCTTTACCTGGTCCTCTTCTGGCAATGATCAAGCAAGTAGTAGTGATGATGATGATGGAGATGAAGGTGATAGCGGTAGGGGTAAGCAACCAATGGCGTAAGATGTTTTTTCCTTCTTTTTATTAAAACATTAGTTTTCATTTCATATGGCTTGTACTAAATGGCCATTCAAGTTTATTTAGTTTGAACACTCTTGTTTATGGAAGTTTAATGTATGATTAATTGTCTTTCTTCGTATTATCTATGAAATTATAACTTCGTATTACTTGTTCCTTTTTTTCGATGACAAAGGGGGAGAAATATTATTGCTAACATTAAGAATGCAGGATGTAGAGCGTATTAAGAATGCATGATACAGAGCGTCAAAGATTCAGGGGGAGTAAGTATTTATGTTATATATATACTATCGAAATTATCACTATGATATACAGATTTGACAACTGCTATGACAAAAAGTGACAAGGAGACGAGACTTTAAAATAGGTGCATTAACTATAGTATTTTGTTTTTAAGTCTTAGATCAATATTGTTAAAATCTCTCCTCGATTACGTACATGTTAGCTTATCTATTTAATCATTATATTTCATAAATTTTTTATACATATATAAGCATATAATTAAAATTATAAAAGTGTTTTAAAATTATATAAACTAATATACCTATGTAAACTGTGCATATTGCACAAATTTAACCAGATCAGTCGACTGACCCAGAAATCAAGTCGAGTGACACTGGAAATTTTGTGCAACATGCACAGATACATAGATATACGAATTTAAATTTTAAAAATTACTTTGAATATTCAGTCGACTGACCTAGAGGCTCAGTTCACTGAATTTCTATAACAGCCACTTTTCGAAAAGAACGACCTTTGGTGAAGAGATGCGAATCTCTATGAAAAGATTGGATGCAACACTTCAATCAAAACTCTTCACACACAGTCACTGCTTTCTAACCTTAATAAATACAAACTCCAACTTGATTCCAAATCACTGAATTACAATCGAATTTTCTTATCTCTCTGATCTAACTTTCTGGAATCTATCTGCTATCATACTTTCAATTATTCTTTATTAAAGCAATACTATACCTTTCTATTCTTCATATACTTCAAATATACATATTTATACTTGAGGATAAGATAGTAGAAAGGGTGTACTACAAGTGACAAATCCGTGTTATCAGAACATACAAAAGTCAAAAAATTGTATTTATTGAAGTCCTGTTCTACCGCTCAGGCGAGTGAAGTCCTCTTCGGCTGTTGAGGAAAAATCCTGTTCTGCTGCTCAGGTCCCTATTCGGCTGCTTAGGGGTGTATAGACCTATTCCTCCAGGTTAAGCTAGGGTTGTTTTTTTAGTGAAATTTCAGAAGGAGTCTGGGACTGGACGTAGGACGGTGCTCCAAACCAGTATAAAAATTCCTGGTGTCATTTTTCCTTACCGCCTTTTATATTCCGCACTATTTATAGTATTACTATCATCACTATCATATCCATATTACATGATCCATAGCACACTTTCAACGTTAACATGCTATAGGAATTTAATAGTGGGTATTATATTTCCATTTGTCAACTTTCAATCCAGCTTGTTTGTATATGCTAATTGATAAACATTTTATAATCATATTAAATGCAAAAATTTATCATTGTAGATAATTATAACAGTATTTAGCATATGTTCTTACAATATTAGAAAGGTTAAATATTGCCATTGCATTTTTCTAATAAGACTCCCACTAGTCTTTTATGTTTCTCCAAACTCTAAGATGAAACATAGAAGTCTTTCGACTTCGCTGGTGGGTTTTAAGACTCGTCTGTCCTGGTATTCTAACCTTGAGTTTTCTCAACAAATCATAGCCTCACAACGACGGATAACTCCTTATACAACTCCTAACCCATTTTTCCTTGTCCTAATCTCATTTCGACCTTAAGTTTGCTTAACAAATCGAAAGAGATTATTCACTTGTACCTACCATATCGTGATAGCCTAAGTATAATATATGTACTTTGAGTTTGCTTAATAAATACATATAGTTATCTTACCTTATTTGTTCAATATATTAATAATGCTACACATGACATCCCCAGCTTGAGTTTGCTCAACAACTAAGGAGTATGCAAGTAATTTATTAATATATACATGGTGGAGAACATCATTATATTGAAGATTCATAATCTTCAATATATTACATTGAGTGATATCAACTTATGGAACAATGTATTTCTTATGAAATACTCTCGTGATTCAAGTGTTATACACATCATAAATCACAGTATGCGTACATTTACGTATGCATTTATTCATTAAGTCTATTTGGGTTTCTTTAACGTTCCATTTTTGGTTTATACATTCATATCATATATGTTTTGTCGTTAAATAACTTTTATATTTCATATTACTTATATGATTGTCTTATATATAATATTTCATTAATCAAATCTTATTTAATTAATTTTACTCAATTAACTCTTTAATTAATTTTATACTAGTATTCCAATACAACTTAGTATCTACTATAAACTTTATAGTGTAACACATAAATCTTATATATGTGTATTTTTATTTAATTAGTTAACCTTTAATTAATTTATAAATTAAACAATTTTAATTAAATTATATAGATTTCAAAATTTTATCTTATATACATACATGTATGCTTATGTTATCTTAAACACTTTAAAATAACATAACATATATCAACGTATGTAATATATGTGTATAAGTATTAATTAATTAACTCATTTAATTAATTTATATTATTAATCCTATTAATAAATTTAAAATTTGAAATTAATATTTACATAGTTTTAAACATTTAGAACTTTTTCCTTACATTTTCAAGCATTTTGAAAATTTATGTTATATTATATCCTTTTATATAAACATTTTAAATTTTAAATTTAAAATCATGCCTTAATTTTCAAAACTATTTTGAAAATTATTAAGGCCCAATTCAAATTGGACATAGAATGCCAATCTTTAAAATGTAAAAAAAGGAGTAATCAGCTGTGGCACGTTCACTAAAAAAAAACCCTTTTGTAGCTAATCATTTATCAAGAAAAATTGAAAAACTCAACATGAGGGAGGAGAAAGAAATAATAGTAACTTGGTCTCGGGCATCTACCATTATACCCAAAATGATTGGCCATACAAATTGGGCTTTTTTTATTAGGGGCGACCTTTGGGCTCAAATCACCTTTTAGGCCAGGTAGGTAACTAGGTAGGATATGGTACTTGATTACCCAAATCTGATCCTAGACATCACCTTTCTAGACACCGTACTAAGTGCACAAGCCTAATTAGTTAGCCCTAACATGACTAAGTTAGACCGCATAGGCTATTAGGCTCCGATACCATTGTTGGAACTAGGCCATCCCGCACTGGTAGTGATGGGGGTATTTCAATTTTTTATCCTATTGGATCTTTATTGGGCCCATAAAGTCTAATTCATTTAGAATAATTCTAAATTTATTTAAATAAAATCATGTATTATATTTAAATTTAAGAATTTTGTAATGTAAAGTTAATTTGAATGATCTAATTAATACACACACACACACGTATCATATACATATACATATGTGTATGGATGTGTTACATAATAATCCGTGAACGGTATAACATGCCCGTATATAAAAGTTGGGATTTACATCACAATGGACATATTAGCTCATTTCGTATGTATTGTGTGCTGTCTAAATATGTGCATAATTATATAATGTAAAGTATATTTACATAAATACAAATACATATCTTCAAAATATATTTTATAACTAAAAGTCTCAAAATTAAACAAATAAATATATATATGTATATATGTAATTTAAAACATTTGTATAAATATACATACATACATATATATATATATATATATATATATAAAATTTAACATATAAAATTAGACATACATACAAATATATATATATATATATATATAATAATTAATATATATATATATAAGGTTAAATAAAATGTATATATATGAATAATTAATTACATTCAAATACTTAAAATATAATTATTTATTTTTTAAAATTATTTCCAGATTGAAATTATCATAACAAACATAAAATAACAATTTTATCATTTTATCACTGTTATATATAATAAATAGTTTTGATCATAATAATTAAAAAATTTAGTAATAAATATTAAAAATCAAATTTTAAAAATAAGAAAATTTAGGATCATAAAATACAAGTTCAAAAATTATTCCATGATTTTTTGAAATAAAATATTATTTTTAATAATTAAAAGAAATGTTCAACCGAAGTAATTTAATTATTAAAAATAAAGTATTAAAAAATTCTGAAAATTATTCCGTGGGTTACTGCATAGATGTAGTAATTTAAAAAAAGAATCGAATTTTCAATGCAATAATTATTTTAGATATAATAAACAATTCAAATAATCAATAAAAGATAATTTAAAATTATTTATATATATAATTTATTTTTGAATTTTATAATTCATATTATATATAATAGGTGTATGTAAAAATTCTAAGCTGTTTATACATTATAACTATACACATATGTAATTATATGTTTAAAATATACATTAGTTTATATTTGAATTAATGTATATAACCAAACTAATTTGTGACACTACATATACCTACGAAAATCTCACCTAACTAGATATACAGTAGTGATATACATACAGATTTGGGATTAATCATTATTGAACCATAAAATATGATATGATTACTGTAACATATAAATAAAATACCAATTGATGATGCCTTAGAGTCCACTTGAATCAATGAACTCTCTTCCCTAGTTATGCTCGATCCGTCAGATTGCAAGTCTGGAATCGTTGACCTTTTCTATCAAATATTGCTTTTACTTAACTTGAATTGACTTGAAATACTTAGAACTGATATAGAGATTAATTTCGACCAAAAAACTTGATAATTATGGCAACCAAATGTTGTCTTTGATTAAGGGTTTAGAGATCCATATATATATAGCCTTGTACAAAAGAGATATTAGGAAAATCGCATTACCTATTCTCTCTTAATCTTAGCCGTCCATCTCTAGGCCTAATGCTAAGTTTTAGCCGCCTCGAATAACTTTTCAAAACTAAAATTTTCAGCCCTAATGGTGGGCTTTAAACCCATTTAAGCCCAAGACAAAATGCTATGCAATTAAATCAAATTTAATCGCTTGTTGATATCGTATATCTATTGGTACATTTATAACTATTATAAATATATAATAATTTTTATTTGTCAAACCATATTCAAATTTTATAATTAATATTTCATAAATAATAATTAATTTAATTTATTTATAACAATTACAAACTAATTAAATCGTTCGGTCTTAAGGGAATTCATCTTTCAGTTATGTAACTCTTGGGTGTAAATTTGGTCGATAATTAACACTGAACTTTAATGTTCACACGTCACTTAGCAAGTGGTGTGACATTATGGCCAAATTTATCGCTTATTCATTTTCAATAAAATCTTATTAAATTTAATAAGCGTTGCCTGTTAGTGACATTTATATACACCAATTCTCTTCGTTAAAACCGTATCACTTTGGATTTATGGAATTTGGTAATGGTCAAAATTTCAATATTGTCCATATTCAACTCTATAGTCCAAATATAAAGTCCTTGGTTCAATAATAACAATTATTATTAACCAAAATGCTTTGACCACAGACTTTGACTTTGAGTTGACTATGATACTAACTGCATATAACTGAGGAGACGAACCCTCTATTGAATGGTGCTTCACTTCCAATACTTCCACTTAACCCAACTATAGTCACTCGATGGACGTCATGCCATAATTTGGCTATAATAAAAGTGGAGCTTTCAAATTGAAGATCCACAGTATTCTCAAGTCGAGAGAGCTGTGTAAATCAATCACATCGATATTTTTTGATTGACCTTAGTTATATTAACCAACAAAAATCTACCGAGTGAGTCATTCCATAGTTATCCAATAACTATTACTACATAACCCCTAGGTGCCCCCAGTAGTCATGATTAATACGCTGCCCAATATTTGAAGAGCATTATGTACTCCAGTCTCCATGGATACATCGGTATCCAATCTCGATATATCTTGACTAGGAACATTTAAAATGGTATATTTGTTTCGTTGTGATAAATTGTTCACGATTACAGCATTTTGTAACTACTATCACAAAATATACAATTCATGGATTTTTCTATTAAATATACTTTTAATTAAGTTAATTAATAAATATAATCACAATATATCAAGTATATAATAGGAAGAAAATATCTTGTATTTTGGACAAGATTGGTCAACGAGTTTGATCTATGCAACAAACTGCATAATTTCCCCTAGAGCATACCTCTAACTCTATCACTTTGGGCATCATTAGTAGTGAGTAGAAGGGGTCGGGGTCACTTTGGATGATGATTTGAGGATCGGTTTCGATCGCCTAGGGAAGGGATCAGTGACGATCCCATACTTAGTGGGATTTGACACTTGAGTTGGTTTTGCCCTAGGTGTGGGATCGATGATGATCCCTCATGTAGTGATTTTCTTGCCTGGTGTGGGATCGGTGATGATCTCTCACCTGGTGATTTTTATGACTTTGAAATTTCTTAGGATGGCTTGCCCCCCACTTTGTGGCCTTTTTGTACTTGGTATCTAGACCCTAGGATTATCTCTCCTAGCTGCTTTTCTCGAAATCGTCGAGTCTAACTTGTCTAGTCGGTCTGAATATGGTCGAGTCAAAAGGCCGGATAACATATAGTGTTCTATTATGATTTCAACCGTGTATTATATTTTTCTCTCTCTCTCTCTATCTCTCTAATTTATCTATTTATAGGATTATGTAATTGAATAGACATCGACAAATTTATTAATTTTGTTAAGGGACCTTTGTACTTGGAAGAGGCAAGTATATGGGTACTTCAATGATAGCTCCACCAAAGGCATTAGATATAATGGAACCAGAATGTTTCCATAGGTTGAATTTTGCATTCTAATAAAGAGTTTTCTCAATTTAGCCATTCTTATCTTAAAATTAATTTAATAATTGTTTCCTTGTTTGTACCCTCACATCAGCAGTTATTTTGTTTTAGTTAAAGAATTTGTAGTAATGTATAATGAAATTATTTCAATTTTCATGTACTTAATGTTGTGTTTATTTGTTATTGTTTCGCCTTCATTTTGCAATTACTATGTATCACACATGCACATGCACCTAAATGTAGTATAATTTTCATGCATTAATTTTGCAATCACTATGTATCAACAGTTATTATGTTCAGTGTTTGCATGCATTAGTTGAAGTTTTAAAGTTGGAAGGTGGAAGTCAATATCATGGTTTTGCGAATATTAGCATGGGTTAACTTTATCTCATTTATATGTCGATTTGAATGATTTTAAGATATGAATGCATAATTCAGTTTTTCACATCTTCTGCATTCTTAACGTGGAGACAAAAGAATTAAAACAAACGGATTTAGGCTTTCTATGCATGATTTGACGTTTGCCTGGTTAGTTTTAGTTATTTGTTCTATAGTTAAAGTGGAAAAGAAAAAGAAAAGAAAGATTGTACACGAGAAGCACACACTGACGATTTCACTTTACATCAAAAGTCGCTAAAGCATTAATAACCATTACTTTTATGGCTTCTCATAAATACGTACGACTTTGTAGTTGCAGATGGATTATGCGTGTAATGACCCATAATTTTCGATAATTAAAAAATATTGAATTTAACAAGATTTTATAATTTATTGTTGGAAGAGATAAAAATTTGTGATTTAATAATAAGAATATAATTGGAATAAAATGATATAATATTAATTTAAGGTAGTTGATAACTATTTTGATGTAATTCCAATAATTAAATTGATTAAAAAGTTATAATTAGTTATAGATTGTAAATTAACTCTGCTAATGCGTGTATTAATTGATAATTGGGTTAAAAGAGTAATTGATCATTTAAATGTTGATTTATTAATGAAATAATGTGTAATAAATTGTAATTGGAAAGAATTAGTATAATGTAAGTTGTTATAACATTAGTTTGTAAATAATAAACTTACAAATGTTATTAAATGTAGAAATGGTGGCAATTGTTATTTATTACCAATTTATTTAATCAATTATAATTAATGAAAATAAAAGTTACATAAAATGAGTTAAGACGATAACTGTAAAAGGTGAATGTAATAAAATGTATAGAAATGTTAATTATATTCACAAGGAAATAATTGATGTAATAAAAGGAGTGAAACAAGGATAAATTGATCTATTGGGATTTTAAATTATAATAAAATTGACAAAAACTCAATATAATTGGAAAGTTGCAATTAATAAACAAAAACGACAATTGTAGAATACTAGTATAGTAAGATATAACCCAATGTGAAAATATGCATAGAGTAATGAATGATGACATAAAAAGAGTGGAATCAAATCATATCATATTTATTGGAATTATATTATAATTAATTAGATTTAGTTATAGTTGAAATTGAACACTGTAATTAGCGTAATATTCAACACTGAATTGACATGTAAATTTGTTTTAAGTTATTATAAATGTCTAAGTGATCAAAAATGATGAAATTTGTTAATTACCAAATTTTAATGGAAAAAGTGATTTAATTAATTTAATATTAATTTATTTAATTAATGCGAAAATAGCCATTTTGACCACTGTCTCGGATTTTGATGAAACCAGTTTCATGAGATCCGTAACAGCGAATTATTGTAGGATTTCAAGTTTCGGAGCGATCGGACTTGTCGTTCGATCATATGGACTCGAAAGGCATAGAAATCAATCTGAAGTAAGCTTATTTTAAGCTAACTTATTCATACAGTGGAATTAGGACTTAAAACCTATTCTATTGAGTTTAAAAAGATTAAAAACATCTATTTTGATATGTGAGATGGTCCACTTTCATTTCGGAAGCGAAACGGCTTTCCGGGTCGTTATTATCAATTCGTTCTAGTTCGATATATTATTTATACTTATCGGGCTTCGTTAGTATATAATAGTTCTGTCCTAACCTGAGCAGCATTACATTCACCAGAACTGTAAGTACAATTTCATTTGTCTATTTCTCTCCTCAATGGCAGAAACAGATTCAATCCTAAAACCCTGTTCCAATTTCAAATTCAATTTCAAAATCAAACTACTCTAAACCCTATCATATTATGTACCGATTCGAAGCTCTCGATGAGCGCAACTCAAATCTTCTATTTGTTTTTGAAAGTGAGTCACAATTTGGCCAGAAATTGAGGTTGAACGTCAACCATCCATATTAGGGTTTTGATTATTCAAAGGTGGATCTGCGTCCTAGAGACGATCAAGAGACATGGGGGAGGTAAAGCTCGTCGAGCAGGTCTCGGGGATGTAGCCGCTCATCTCGAATGTGCTTGATTTCGTCATAGTTGGCCTGGGAATACCTGTGGCAGCGGGTGAATGAGAGGCCACCGGAGGTGGCAGCGCGGCCCAAGTAGGGGCAACTCGAGGAGCGGGGAAGGTGGACGCTGTGTGATCATCGTGGAAGTGAGCGAGGTACCAGTGAAATTTGGTCAAAGGCGTCGTTATAGGTGGAAGCTCAAGCTTTCGATCATGTAGAGTAGGGTTTCGAACGTAGGGAGGCTGACGTGTAAAGGTATATTAGTGTTATTAATTTAAGCAATTTTATTTATTTAATATAAATCGTGTAATGTTCTAATATGTATAACTTTTACATACGAGCACGGTTTCATGCGCAGTTTGTTCCGTTGCGATCGTATCAAAATTCCAGATATTATGAAACTAGTTTGGGCGAATTATGAGACTGTTAGGTTTTGGCCCTATTTTGGATTTCAAATCGATTTGAAATAAAAGGAGAGTGTTTTGAAACACTCACAACTATTAAATTATCTTATGTTAGTTAAGTAAAATTTATGATATGATTAGAACTTGATTTATTGCTATCTGGAATATTTAATCATCATCCTAATTATTTTGAATTTATTTTGAATTTAAATTTGTAGTTAGTTAATGATAATCATTCATTCGTTGAACTTGTTAGTTGAATTAGATGATGATTATGATGGATGTTTGATTGTTGATATTTTATGAAGGAATGTTATATATTTTATATTGTTATAACACTGCAAGTTCCCTATGGGTTGAAATGATACATACCCGAACGATCTATAGGTTAGGAAAAAATCGTTATGCGTTGAAATGATAGACTCGAGCGATTTTATGGATTTTATTTAATTCGGGATTGCAGTTTGAAATGATATATAACCATAAAATTTTAAATTATGGATTGAAATGATAAATATCCATATCACTTTACCATAGGGTAGAAAATTATATACGGACACCGGATTGGTTAAATTAAATGATTTTTTTAAGTCCTTAAATCTTGAATTCTGCTAACAGGCATTTTGAAATAGAAATTGATTTATATAAACTAAATTAATTTCGATAATCCAAGCGTTAATGCTGAAATTGGAATTGATTTAATGAATTATTCAAAGGATTTAAATTGGAATTTCAAAGTTGAAGTGTCGAATATAAATGAATTTATCAAAATTGAGTTATTGAAAATGTTTGGATATAACTTTGAAATCTATTTTAAACGAATTTAAACTATTTTAACTAAATTAACTATTATAATCAATCTAAAACCATTTTTAATCCATTTTAATCTATTATAACCTGTTTAATCCAATTTAATCTATTTTACCAATTTTAAATTAATTAAATTTATTTAATCCATTTAATATTATTTAAATCTATTTAATCTATTTTAAATTTATTTAATCTATTTTAAATCTATTTAATACAATTTCAATTTATTTAATCTTTTTAAAATCTATTTAATGTAATTTAAATCTATTTAATATATTTTAAATTTATTTGATCTATTTAAAATCTATTTAATAAATTAAATCCATTTAATCTATTTTAAATCTTTATAAATCATTTTAAATCAAATTAAAACAAATTTAAATCTATTTAAACTATTTCAATCTATTTTAAACTATTTTTAAAACTATTAAAACTATTTATGACTACCTAAACTATTTTCTAAAATTTCAAACCATGTAAAGTTGATGTATTTATATTTAAAAATCCTTGACGATGATACAACCTAAGTTGAAATTTGAAATTGATACTTTTTATGCGATGACATATTTGAGTAAATATGACTTTGAATGTGAATATGATTTAAAAATGATATAGGTTTGAGAATATGATATTTTGACATAAATTGCGAGCCATGCATTCAACGTTAATCCAAAGCAAGTTCCGGTGAAACAGAAAAAACGAGGCATGGTTTCAGAGAGATCCGTGACTCTTAAAGTGGAGGTGGATAAAAGTAAAGCCAATGGGTTTGTTCGCGATGCCCTCTATCCTGAATGGATATCCAATCCTGTGTACGTGAAGAAGACAAATGGGAAGTGGAGGACGTGTGTTGACTATTCGGACCTGAACAAGGCGTGCCCTAAGGATAGTTTTCCCCTATCTAGAATTGATCAGCGGGTTGATTCAACTATAGGGCATGAATTGTTGTCATTTATGAATGCATACTTGGGGTACAACAAAATCCCGATGCACATCCCATATCAGGAGCACACCAGTTATTTCACGGACGTTGGGTTATACTATTATGTAATAATGTCGTCCGAATTAAAGAATGTAGGAGCAACCTATCAACGTTTGGTTAACCGAATGTTTAAAGAGCAGATCGGGAAGACGATGGAAGTTTATGTGGATGATATGCTTGTGAAGTCACGGCGATCAAACGACCACATTTGAGATTTAGCGGAGATGTTCGATATCCTTCGATTTTATTACATTAAAATCAACCCTCAGAAGTGCTCATTCGGTGTTGCATCAGGGAAGTTCCTGGGCTTTATTGTTAATGCATGAGGAATTGAAGTGAATCCAGAGAAGATTTAGGCCATTTGAGATATTCAAGCACCCATAACTATTAAGCAGGTGTAGAGCCTGAACGGGAAGGTCACTGTTTTGAGTCAGTTCATCTCCAAGGCGATCGATAAATGCATTCCTTTCTTCGATTTGATAAGGAAGGGGAAGAGGAATTTCGAATAGATACAAGATTATGAAGGTGCATTCCGAGCTTTGGTGAGTTTTGTCTAAGCCGGTAGATCATAAGGAGTTGTACATTTACTTAGTTGTATTGCCACATGCCATAAGTACTGCTTTGATTCGTGAGGAGAACCAGATCAAGAGACCGGGTACTACATCAGTAAACGATTAACGGGGGTAGAAAGAAACTACCCGAAGATAGAGAAATTGGCGTACTTGTTGGTGATCGCATCACGTAAACTTCGCCCGTACTTCTAGGCACATCCAATCAACGTCTACACCGATCAGCCTTTACGACAGGTCCTACAATGACCTGAGACGTTTGGAAGGCTACTTAAGTGAAAGATCAAGCTCAATCAGTATGAAATTACATATCTGCCTCAAAGAGATATTCAGGGACAAGCATCAACAGACTTCATAGTAGAGTTTACATTGTAGGATAGGCCCCTAGAGAGTGGTGTAATCCCTACTGCACGATGGAAACTATATACTAATGGAGCATCCAGTGATAATTGTTCCGGAGTAGGCATCGTTCTTGTAATCCCTGAGAACCGGTTAATTTGACATGCTTTGAAGCTTGATTTCCTTGCTATGAACAATGAAGCCGAGTATGAGGCGTTAATTGCTGAACTTAAGCTTGCTAGAGAGTTCGGGGTGAAATCTATCGGAATCTCTTGCAACTTGCAACTGGTGGTGTACCCGGTTAGAGGGGACTACTAGGCAAAGGGACAATAACTTTCCCCATATCTTACCAGAATTTAGGAGTTGTTGGCAGATATCGAATGCTATGACATTTTGCATATCCCACGTCAGCAGAATGGGGAAGCCGACTCGTTGGCAAAGTTTGCGAGCATTGGTGATGCACAACAGTTGGGCTTAGTTCCAGTCGAGACGCTACACACCTCAAGTATAAATGTGATGGAAGTAGATCAAGTATCAAAAACGAAACCTGAAATTGAATCATGGATGACTCCATTTAAAGAATATATGTTGCATGGAATCTTGCCTGAGAAGAGGAACGAAAAGCGACAAGTCCTTTGTAAAGCTTCACGGTATATTATGCAAGAAGGAACAATGTATAGAAAGGGGTTTTCTGTTCTCTTACTCCGGTGTATCTCCCATGACGTGATAAAGCGTGTCTTGAAAGAGGTCTCTGAGGGATAATGTGGTGATCACATTAAGGGGCAAAAGCTAGCAAAAAAGATACTCTGTTATGGGTACTACTGGCCGACTGTGAACTGGGACACCATCGATTATGTGAGACGATGTGACAAATGCCATATGTATGTGAAAGTCCTAAGAGCACCGCCGATGGAGATCATGCAAATGGTTTAGTCTATGGCCATTTGCTAAATGGTGAATCGATATCATCGGCTCTGTGCCAATTTCCAAAGGCGGCACGAAATATGCAATTGTCGCTGCCGATTACTTTACCAAGGGCCGAAGCGGAGCCATTAATTACGATCACAACTTAGAAAGTCGTCAACTTTGTTGTTAGGAACATTGTGTGTCATTTCGGTCTTCCATGAACTATCATGACTGATAATAAGACTCGATTTGATAGTGTTGAGTTTAAGGAGTTTTGCCAAAGATATCACATTGAAAAGAGATTTGCAAAGTTCGTCCACCCTTAGGTGAATGGACAAGTTGAAGCTGTAAATAAGATTATAAAGTCTATCCTGAAAAAGCATTTGGAAAAGCTAAAGGCAAGTGGGTGGATGAACTTCCTATGGTGCTCTGTGCCTATAGGACCACTCATAAGTCTACGGCTGGCCACACTCCATTCGCTCTTGCTTACGAAGCCGAAGTAGTCATTCCTATAGAACTCGAAGTCCCTTCCCATCTGGTGACTTACTACGATCCCAGAACAAACCAAAATCTCTTACTGGAGTCATTGGACTTTGTCGATGAGAAGCGTGAGGAGGTCGATTTGAGAGTAGCCGCACATCGACACCGAATCGCCTGATACTATAATACTAAAGTCCGACCGAGAATCTTCGAAGTTGGCGACCTTGTCTTAAAATGAGTTTTTTGGGTCTCATCGCATATGAACCTGACATCGAAGGGCCATACGTCATTGAACAAAGGTTTGGAGAAGGAACTTTCAAGCTAGCGACTGTTGATGGTGTGACGCTTCCAAAAGCATGGAATCGCGAACATTTACGACGCTATTTCACCTAGACTATCTCTTTCGTATTTCAGTAGCATTTTCTTTTGATATTTGCTTTGGTATTTGGCTTTTTTTTGTGTAATAAGGCAAGTTATTCTATTCCTATTCTTATGATGAATAAAATCTTGAAGTTTCCTTTGCATAATATATTGTTATTACATGTTATGCTAAGTATGCATTGGAACTAACTGATCTCAACATCTGCTATGTGTGAACAGATTCGCAGAATCAAAAGTCGACCAGTAACGTCGATCCTCGATGAGACCGAATGAAGGAACTACATAAGTTTGCTCTGTTGGTGCTCCCCACAGATAAATCAAAAGGAAAAGCTCACAATGAGGAACAAAGGTCGTCAATTGTAGAAGAACGATAAAAATCTCTAAGTCCTCGATGTGGACTAGAGTACTTTAAGTCCTTGAAGCGGACTAGAGTATAAATGATTTAACAAAAATATCTAAGTCCCTGATGCAGACTAGAGTACTCTAAGTCCATGATGCAGACTAGAGTAAAAACGATTTAACAAAAATTTCTATATCCCTAATGAAAACTAGAGTACTCTAAGTCCCTGATGCGGACTAGAGTACTCTAAGTCATTGATGCGGACTAGAGTATAAACGATTTGACAAAAATCTCTAAATCCCTAATACGGATTAGAGTACTCTAATTCCCAGACTTGGACTAGAGTCTAAACGATTTAACAAAAATCTCTGAGTCCCTGATGCGGACTAGAGTACTCTATGTCCCTAAAGCGGACTAGAGTATAACGATTTAACAAAAATCTCTAAGTTTGTGATGCAGACTAGAGTACTCTAAGTCCCTAATGCAGGCTAGAGTATAAACGATTTAACAAAAATCTCTAAGTCCTTGATGCGGACTAGGGTACTCTAAGTCCCTGACGCAGACTAGATTATAAACGATTTAGCAAAAATCTCTAAATCCTTGGTGCGAACTAAAGTACTCTGAGTCCCTGATGCGGACTATAGTATAACGATTTAACTAAAATCTCTAAGTCCCTGATACGGACTAGAGTATTCCAAGTCCCTATCGCGGACTAGAGTATAAATGATTTAACAAAAATATTTAAGTCCCTGATGCAGATTAGAGTATTCTAAGTCCCTGACGTAGACTAGAGTATAAATGATTTAACAAAAATCTCTATGTCCCTGAAGCAGACTAGAGTAGTCTAAGTTCCTGACGCATACTAGAGTATAAACGATTTAACAAAAATATCTAAATCTCTGATGCGGACTAGATTACTCTAAGTCCCTAACATGGACCAGAGTACAAACGATTTGACAAAATTCTCTAGGTCCCTGATGTGGACTAGAGCACTCCAAGTCCCTAACGCGGAGTAGAGTATAAACATTCAAGCAGAAGCATGATTGACCACGACAAAAAATCTTAAGTCCCTAACTACGGACTAAATTTTTTTATGTCCCCAGACCATAGGCTAGCTCGAGAACCCAATGAGTGGACAAATAGTTTTTAATCGTTCGCTATCCCATGAATTTTAGTCTGAAATCAACGGAAGAGGTTCAGACTTTTAGCAGCAAGATATAACCATTAGTTATAGTTCTGGCTTGGCATTGCTCACAACTTAAGGTGGCGTCTATGAAAAGGCTTCGAGATAGGGATAGTGAATTATTAACAAGACTTATGGAAACAATTACAAGTACATGGAATGGGAGGAAATTATTCTATTGTTAAAGTAATAATTCACACGATGATTAATCAAAGAAAACAAAAACTTTTATTCACACTATCAAAAGTTCCTTACAAATTATTCAAAAGTTTGGGGTCCACACCCGTGCGCCTACTACCAAGAAAAGAAACGCACGCCTAACTTATCTAGACTATGTACAATAACACAAGACACTAACTATTTCTTCGATTTCTTCTCCTTCTTTAGTTTTTTTAGGGGTTGAATTGGTCGAGCATCTCTTTCGAGATCCTTTGCCGCCGTTAGTGGAGGCACTTAAGGAAGGAGGAGGAACCTCGATAGGAGTTGTCCTGCTAGGTGGGATGAATTGCAAAGGCCCAAGGAGAGGATTTTCAACCGCCACCATATTGGGTTCACCTTTGACTTCGCGTTTCGACTTTTCCTCCTCTTCAATTTATTATTTCATGCTGACTTTAGTGGTATGCTTTGAAGCACCCGTGACCACAACGTCATCATGTTCTTCAGCAAAAGATGGGTCTTTGGGCTTGTCCTCGTCGAGTGCCTTAACTACTTGGGCGTCAGGCCTCGAAGTATTTGTAGTAGCCGGAGCCTCGGCCAATTTTCCTTGGTGCTCCGTGGCGACATCGCTCTTGGGAGTTAATTAAGAACCGGGATGACTAGCAAAAATTCATCAATACGTAAGCATTAGTCTATAGTCGTTATGTGCCAGAAACGACAACTTTTTTAATTTGAAGGAGTTCAATGCGGTACCAGTGTCCGGTTGGCTCTCAGTGGTGATCAGGGTGCTCCCTTCAATGATGGGAGACAGCATGTGTGGGCCAAGTCTGGGCCTGTCTGGATCATAATTGATGTGTTGCTCCATGGGTTGGGAAGATGACATTCTAGTCGGCTGAATAGGAGGAGAACCCTAAGATTCAGTTCTGGAAGACCCTACGAGATCTTCTCTTTCCTTAGTAGGTGCTAGAGCTTTGCAGAATTGAAGTTTTTTGAAGACCAAATCAGACAGCTCGTTTCCTCGGAGCACATCTTTCATAAGTGTATTTTTATCAACCATTGCTACTCTTAACTCTTCTTCTTGATTTTTGTGCTTATCTCCCAAGCTTTGCGAGCAATTCGAGATAGCCTTCGCCTAGAAAAGTCAAGTCACGGTAAAGGAGAACTTTTGCATTGCATTCGGCAATGAGCATATCAAACAAGTTCTTGATCTCTTCCCTACCGGACTCAGTCACTGCTTCAACTTGGGATTCGACTTCTATGAGTACCTCTTTCTTGCCCCCTTTACGAGCATCTTCTTTCAAGACCGTGATTTGGGCAATTTGTTCATTGAGTTTCGACTTTAAGTTCCTTGTTTTGACAATCTCTTCACGGTATTTTTGTGACTCTTCCTATGCCTCAATTTTTTCTTCCCTCTCTCTAGATAGGAATTTTTATTGCTCCTCAACAAGGAGGGCTGAAACATCTTTCTCCTTTTGTAAGGACTCCTTCTCTAAAGCTAAGGGGCTACTGTGTTGAAGTGCAGCATCCAGTTCCCTCTTATGCGAATCTCCAGCCGACTTACTGCTCAGCCATTTCCTTTGCATTTTTCTTTGCCACGGCAAGTTGAGCCTTACATTTAAGCAGTTCAACATCTTGATGATTAATAATATCTTTTCGTGAATGGCCTCGAAATTAAGGCAATCAATTTCATGCTGGCGCTCGATGTAAACTTCGGAGACCTTTTTAACTAAATGAACGAACACTTCATGTTGGACATACACATTATTCATGCATGCTAATGAGTTTTCTTTGGCACTTCCAGGAATGATGTGTATTGAGGGGAGGAATTTGAGCTTATTAAAGCATATTTATAGGAAAGTATCTTTAAATTCAGCTAGTTTCTCTGCTGTGGTAGGATGCAAGAACCGGGGGAATCTGTTCAGACGCAATCAGTGGATGTTTACGACGCTCGCGAAATTACCTTGTGCTTGACGGCCCATAATGTTGGTCGTGGGGAGCGGTAGCTTGGGAACCCCAGTGTGAAGATTTATCACCACTATGAGTAGGAGGGTGATGGATAGGCTTGACGTGGAGGGTATGTCTAAAACTTCCTTCAAGATGAAGAAGAAGACTATCGAGAATAATAGACTTTATCCTATCCTTAATCTTTGTCTCGGCATCTTCCAGATTTCGAATCCCAACCCAAGCGGTAATTAGTGGAAGAGTCGCGGAGACGATCGAAGGCATGCAAATGAGACATTGCACCTATAAAAAACCCAAATAAGAGCATATTTGGAGTTGTTGTGTGAAGAGTTAATCGCAAGTGGATGGTAGAGTGAAAGTGCTTGTATTGTCCTAGTGTTTCCCCCCGATGAGCCAGTAGCTTTAGCTTTACTCATTGGAGTTCCCTCTCCCCTGTTAGAAGGTTGCACGCCCTCGTCGTTTTTCGCTGGTGAGTTAAGACCTTCAACGTTAAGGTTAGTGAAGTTGTAATTTAACAAATCGTCCGAGATCGGAATATCGAAGAGTCCCTTCAATGAGCTCTCCATCTATTGAGAAGACGATTCTTTTTAAACCGAAGTTATAATGAATTTTTGGGTTGCCTTGGCCTTCCTCTTTCGCATCTTATATGCCAAAAAAATTCCCCTCTTTGGGGGTTGCAATTGGCTGGTACGTGGCGCGTCAACTACTAGCATCTTCCCAAGGCCTATGTCTTCGTTTCTCGGCCCGAAATCTTACAATTCCTTTATCTCTCCCTCTTTAGTGTCTTCTTGGGTTCCCTTAATAAGGGGCACCGTGTGTTTGTTTATTTCTTCTCTTCTCTTGACGATAGTCTTTGAAATGCTTTACTTCCAGGGAGACCAATTTTGCAGTCGTCTTCTAACAACCCGAGTAATGAAAGCAACTCATTGGTGATGAGGAATTTGATGTCTCGATCCTCCATAGGAGTAGTGCGAATGGCCGCAACAGCCCTAGAATACCCAACGCCATCAGGTCAAGGGTGGACACCTGAAAGAATTGAAGATATTAGTATGATTAAGGAAGAAGCTGTAACTTGAATCTTTGAACTAAAGATGAAAGCAGAAGTGGCACTTACGTCCTTCCAACCATCTTTTGGCAAAGCTGGGAGTACACTGTACATAGAATCATTCATGTTTAAATAGGGAAAGCTTATTCCTTGCGCCCGTTAAGACTGGGCAGGGGTTCAAGAAAGATGTAAGAAGGACTATCAGCCCGTCTTTTGAAATTGTAAATGTATCAGATGTCTTCAGGAGTTGGTGGATGAAATAGGACGTTCACAAAGAGAAGAAAAGTGCTATGGATAAAAGAATAACTGTTAGGTTGTAGTTGAGTAGGGCCGATCCCCAAATATCCTAATATTTCCTAAAAAAAGAATTGAAGGGAGTTACACATGTGGCCCAGCACATGAACTTGTTACATGAAGTACATTCGGCTGCGGGCAAGTGAGGTTTGTCTTGCCTCGATGGAACTAGAACGTCCTCAAAAGGAATCCCATGGATAGAACATAATCGACGAAGAGCGGCTATGTCGATTATGGACCTTGTGAGTCAACTGGATTGTTCAGAATGATGGCATCCTCCATGGCATCGGGAGCTGGATCAATAACCTCTGTAGGAATAACCGAGATGTCGAAAAAAACATTTGCTTGCAGGATAGTTACTTCTACTTGCTCTATTTACTGACTCGGTACATGTTTATCAGATAAGGTGGCGGCATATGATCTCGCAGTCGATTTATAAGTCATTGCAGTTGAGCGCCTTATATGACTTGGGATCTATGTCAGCTAAACTTAGTAGACAGTAAATATTTGAGATAATAATATATTCCCCCATGTCTTGTGTGAATTTGTGCAGTGCAATATGAAATAAACATAAGCAGTTTGAAACTGAAGAAGCAAAAGTAATATGTCAAAGCTTGGAAGCTTCATCCAGAGAGACCGTCATCGCTGACCGCCTTAATCGACATAAAGGTTGATCGGCAACCAATGCTTTAGGATCGGATGTTGACGTTCTGAGTGATGAAGTCCATTGATCAAATGTGTTTGGCCAATTTTATACTTAGTTCGTGTTAAGTAGGTTGGGAATTTGTTCCTCCAAACTTAAGTCCATTGGTCCAAGGTTGCAAGTCGTGTTGTTACCGGTCATTTTATGATTGGGGAAGACAGTGTGCATTAAATGTTTAAGCGACTTGAGTTGGGAAAGTTTTTATGGTCAACACCGATCCCCCACTATGTATGCTGATCCTTGTGTTTCAGTCTCGTAGCCAATCCTTATACTCCAACTTATATAAAAGCACCAAACTTTTCCTTCTGACCTATATACCGACCTGTATGCTTAAGCTTCTAGGACAAACCCTCCTTTTAGTTCCTAAATTGACTCCTATGGATAAGCCTCTATACCGATCCCTCTTAAGACACTTATCTACGTCGATCCCTACACCTAGGTTACTAACACAAACCCCATATACTAAACAAGTCATACCGATTCCTAAACCTACCCATATCGACCCCTCACTTATCTCATCCCATCTCTAATCACTCTGATATCGATCCTTATCACACTACCTCTTTCCAGTCCTAAGGCCTCAATTTTCTTCCATCCGTTCGAAGACACCAACATAACATTCCTACTTCTTCCTCCATCTCCCTACTCCTTTGCCTTCTCCTCCTCTCCCGCATAGCGTAACAAAACCCACTAAGTAACACACCTAAAAGATACTCAAATACATCCAAGCTCGAGATTCATACCCAATCACACAAATAAGGAAGAGTTCGTACACACACACACACACACACACATATGAAAGTTAAAATCGAGGGGCGAGCGTTCGAGTTGTGGAATCGGTAATAGGGGAGAAGCGACTGTGAAGGGATAGATTGAGTTCGTGTTTGAATTTGAGGCTTATAGTTGAAGGAATTGTACTTGGGGAGGAGGATTATGTGATGGTATGGCTTTGGGGGAGAGAGAGCGAGAAAAGTAGGCAAAGAGCAAATAAGATGAAAATTATGAAGATAAAGTGAAGAGTGAAAGGAGAAGGGTACTAGTTTTTATATGGGCGAATAGGAAGGGAAGACGAAACGGTCATACCCAATTGAATTAGTATCCACATTGAAGAGGGATCGGCCCCAAGGCTGGCCGGTCCCTTTCTAAGCAAATTCACCAAGTGGTCGGCATACTAAATGCCGACCCTTCCAAAAAAAATAATGTCGACCCCTCCAAAAAAATGATGAATATATATAAATATATATTAATGAAAGAATAAAAATATATATAATGAAAGAAAAAAAGGTAAGATGACTCTGGATTTGAGGAGAATTTTAGCTTACTGAGAGAGACCATTCAGGGATAACCATTCATCTGGAGGAGATAAGATGAATCTGGATATGAGGAGAATTTTCTATTGGATAGGGATGAAGAAGAAGGTGGTAGAATTTTGCCACTAGGAGTTTGGCGTGTCAAAAGTAAAAGATAGAATTAATTTGGCAACGAATGAAGGACGCCAGAAATCCTACGTGTAGAAGCATAGAAATGATAGAGAATTAAAAGTAGGGGATATGGTGTTTATCAAAGTTTTCCTCTTAAGAAGGTCGTGAGAATTGGAATGTCGGGAAAGTTGGCACCAAAAAATTGTTAGGCCTTTCCTAATTTTAGAAAGAATAGGAAGACTTGCCATCATGTAGAGCTATCGGATAATTAGCAGGAGTCCATGACTTTTTTTCCATTTCACATTTGAGGAAATGCCTTCAAGGCAAAGCTACTATGATAGAGCCTGATATATTTGGCGATATTGAGACCGAGCCAATAACATCCAAGTGCCACTACAAGCATGGTGGAGCATGGAAATAGGAAGCTCTGCAACAAAAAAATTACACTAATTCAAGTATAATGGGGAAAATCCGATGGAAAGCATGCAGATTTCTCATCTTAATCTTTTCACTGACAAACTTTCTTCTCCAAAATTAGGTTTGATATTATTGTGGTTACTTGATTGGATGGGAGGATATGATTGCTACACTTTTACTATCACTTTTGTAGTCATATAGAACACTCTTTGCATGATTAGGGTATTCGCATACATACTTATATGTCACGATCATACACTTACTGTAACAACCCCAAATTTATCAGTTTGAAATTTTTTGTTTATTTTTAAAATATTCAAATATAAGCTTTTAAAAAACATAGGTTATGATATTTTGAACAATAAATAATAATAGTAATCTTATTTTAAATAACTATTTACGAAAATATAAACTTTGAAGGAACATCGATAAAATGACAAAAAACTGTTTTATCGATAAACAACTATATAATCGTAAAATGTCACGCACGGAGCTGGATACATACACTTATTTTTATAATTGAACAAGAATATGAAATAAAATTATCTATTTTAGTTTTGGAAATTAAAAGTATGCATGACATCCTCGGTGATGCCCTTATATTTAATAATTGATTTTTGATTTTAAATTGAGATTTAATGATAAAATAATTGTCATAATTATTGAAGTGATTGTTTTTAAATGATTTTAATTCATTTTAAACAGTTATAAAGTGATAATAAATAATTTATAATAGTTTTATAAAGATATATAATCAGTTTGGAAACATGAGAAAATTGACATCGCTTTATCGGTATAATAGCAATTTGTAAATAATTGTTAATATTTATTTATATGATTTTATTATTAAAATGAGATCATTTTAGTTAATAATGATTAAAAATTTATTTTCAAATTTTGTTTACATATTTATGTAATTTAAACTAGAGTGAAAATGTGGCCGGGAATAAGTTATTCGATTTTCAACGGTTTAAGAACGGAAGTTGTTTGAAAGTCGTTGCAACCTTGTTATATGTCATGTACACATATATAACACATAAATACACATGCTAACATATACATATATCCATGTATATATACACTACACATTTAAACATTTATATATAAATAAAGTTAAAAATATCTAAGATATTTTCCAAAACCTAACACTTAAGCCATCAAAAGTCAAATGCACATGGCACAGAAGTGAATGAAGTGATGGAGCACATGGAGGAGGGGGGCTAACGAGTGAACTTGTTGGAAAAGGAGGGGATGGATGCACATGGTGATGATGATTGATAATGATGAAGTTTTGAATACTTTGTTCACTTCTTTTTGCCTATAAATACAAGCACCCATTCGTTCCTTCATTCACTCATTTCTTCATCTTCTTCCTCTTATTTCTTTAGCTTTTTAATGGCTTCCATCTTAGGAAAATTATGAAGAAATAATCAAAGAGAAAATAAAAATATCTACACATGTATATATTATCTTTTGACCTCAAAACCAAGTGCAAACAGCTCCCTATCTCCTTTACTACTCATGCCACTCCTATATCCCAAGCTAAGGCCAGGCACCACTCATCCAAGGTCAAGGCTGAGAGCATTGAGGAAGAAGGAAGCAAGTCGGGAAGATCAAGAGCAAGTAAAAGAGAAGGAAGTGCTACCGGAGTGTTGCCGGAATCGATTCGAGAAGCTACACAAAAGATTGGTGGAGTGGAGCCGTAAGTGAGTACTCAGCATTTACTAAATAGTAAATAATTTCTATAACTATTTTTAAGTATGATAATATGGCCATTTATTCACTTAATGATTTGTATGAATGTTTGATAACTTTGTTGATTATATAGCTGATTATATGTTGATGTGGTCGATAACTTGGATATGATAAATAATGAGAAATCATAATAAAAATGGTTATGTAATTAACAATGATTAATTAATGAAAATAAATCCATATGTATGTGTATATGAAGTAATTTAGCTTTTTAATGGTTTTGAAAATATAAAAAGGTTGAAAATGAATATTATAATAATATAATATTATGAATTGATTGAAAGGTGAAAAGGAGATTAGTATAGAAAATTTTGGTTCAAATGTTTGAAAATGGTTTATAAATGTTATATAAATATTTTATAAGCGTTAAAATTCAATTTGGAGAGGTTTTGACAAATAATGAATTTGGAATCAAAAATAGGCGCGTCGCGTAACCATAGTTGCAACGTAAAAGTTAAATCCTTCTATAGGATGGAATTGGAGTCGGATTTCTTTGCAGTAAGAATTTTTTTGAACTATTATATCCATGTTTTTCAAATAAAGAAAATCGAGATTTTGATAAGTAGATTTTGAAATATAAGTAAAAATAAGTTTTTGAAAAATAGTGGTTTTGCAGTTCGAAATCCATAAAAGGATTTCTTTAAAAAATATTTTAATTTTTTTTACCACATTGAAATGAATTATAAAAATATTTTAAAATGTTCTAAAAGTGATTTGAGTTATAAAAAATTAATTTCCAAATGATAAAAAGTCATTTTAATCAATATAGCTCAAAAAAACACTTTCCGCAGCATAATTCAACGACACTTTTAAATAACTTTTGAAATATGGTTTTAAACTTAATGATTCTTTTCCACATCTTTTAGTAAAAAAATTAAACGATCAAAAAATAATTTTAAAAGTGATTTGAAGGATTTATGAAATGGATAAATAAATTATTAAAAGTTAGTAGAGCATGTTAAATGATTTAGAGTAGATCAAATTACTTGACTGCCTTATGAGTGTCAGAGTGGTAGTGTCTAGGCTTAGGTTTGGAAAAGTAGTTTCTTGGTTTCCCTGGCTATCCGGACTGGACCGATGGATGGGATAGTAAATTTGGTTTGCTCGTATCGAAATTTTCCAAAGTATAGAAGATAATATTTTCCAAATTAAATAACTTGGATTGTATAGAAATGATTTAGAAATGCTTTCCTAAATAAAAGGTGAAACAATTTGGAATTATTCCAGGATAAAAAGGTTTAATTTAACCAAAAGGATTTGATAAATGAGACTTAAATATTTAATATGCTGTAAGGAGATAACTAGAATAATTTAAAATAATATGTCGCCTTGAGATATTTATGAATGAATACAAAAGATGAATTAAATTGAATGATGATTTATAATCACATATGAACTTAACTTCTTTTTAATCAATGATTGGCTTGGAGGAACCGAGGTTTGATTTGGGTAATACTTATCTAAAAACCACCTCGAACCAATATATACGTTCGGAAGTGAAGACATGATGATGATTTTTGAAGATGAGGATCTTCATGATGAAGGGCTGCTTGCCACTAGTCCCTCAAGGTGGAATTTACCATATCATATATTTATGTGGCAGTAATGCTCTGTTGTGAAAATCTTCAGTTACAAAGACTAATATCTACTAATCCTAGGGATAATTTCCGATAGGAAGTGGTATGAGGAGTGCCTTCGGTTTAGTTTAGTCCTAGAACAGACTTCTATGGATGAATGTCCGACACTGCATTTTTGAGATCACAACGTTGACTTTTACAAACGTACATCTTTTTGGTTGTGGAGAAGGCAACGACTCTTTTCTTAACACACTTCTCTAAGACTTAAGAACTTAGACGTTGTATGTTCATGAAAGTCAATAGTGATTGAAGGAATGGCAAGGTGACATTCAAAGTGGAACCTGTGATGATCAAAGCGTGGCTTTCCCAAGAGAAAAGTGTGGCATCGTGGAGCGTAACCTCACAAGCCTCACATCCCAGGAATGATAATGGGATACTACATGATCTGAAGGACATATTTTTGGGCTATTATTGAGGGAAGACGTCCCTGTAGACACTTATTGCCATATTGTATGAATGGAAATCTATGGAGGCTAATGGAGATCGTGTAAAGCCACTGAGCAATACTTTATTCCATAGTAGTATAGTAATATAGTTCGTAGGCTAACAGAGATCATGTAAAGCCACTGGTGTGAACTAGGATTGTTATATATGGATTTTCATGTCTAAATGGTCCCTAGTCCTTATCATGTTGGAAATCCAATTCTAATACGTTGCCTTTACGGTTTTGATTGCAGAACTTACTTTTAAAAAGTAGCTAGTAAGACATCAAATTTAATCAATATAACATTTCGTCTATCTTAATATATTATTTGAAAAGTGTTTTCGAAGGAATGTCATTAAATATAATATCAAATTATTTTGGTATAAAGTGTTTAGTTATCGTAAGGTAAAAATTCATCCGTATTTATGTGTGGGCATGGTCTTATGAGATACCCTTCTTTTCATTGGCTTTTAACTGGAATCAATTTATAAATCGAGTATGTCACGCTGATTTATTATGCCTAATCGGCGTATTTTTAATATTCGGGTCAGATCCGAGTAGTTTCAGATTTAGTTGAAGATGCTTGGAGTTTCCAGAGGAGAGGTAGATATCTTCATCTACGTATGGACGTATTCTATTATCTTCTACATCTATTGTATTTGTTTTTATTTTTTAGCATTTGTAAGGACAGAGGATTTGTAACTGCCTAGGCTGAATCTAGGTTAGACACTGATATTGTATTCAAAATTTTCCACTATAAAGATTATTGTTGCAGTAATATATGTTATTTCATTCGTGTGTGATTCTGTTCTATCTTTATTTTCTTTTTCCCCTAACAAGTAGGCTTTCTGGCACTTGGATTTATGGCACATGAAATCGAGGTTGTATTAATGTCGATTTTCGAGTGACGAAATCCCCGGTCGATACATTTGGTATTAGAGCTTAGGTTGAGTGAACGCCTAGGCTTTAGTAGTGTAAAACTCATTATAGATAAGGTTAGTGATACCCTAGAATGAGTGACTCCTTAGATAGGGTTAGTAACACCCTAGAATAAGTTTTGAGAGTATTATGCATATGAGTGCGTATTTGTTATTTGATATAAAAATGTTTGTGTTGATTTATCTGTTGAATAATATAAAGATTCCGGTCGATGCGCCTAATCATCGCTGTCAATAGGGATTTCTAAACACTTAAACAAGGAAAATCAATACGTCGTTTTAAAAGGAATATATTTTATAAATACAAAGGTATAAATGTTTGTGTGATTTGAAAATTTTATAAGATGTTATCCCATTGAAAAGTTCCAAGAGTAAGGTCTTGATCTGTTTGGCGATGGTGGGAATAAACTTCTAAGTATCGATCATATGTTGGCTTGGGAGAATGGTATCGAAAACTTGGAAAATTATTCACCTTATCATTATATGATCAAGCCAAGTTCAAATCTGAACAATTTGAACTAAATTATTTAGATAAAAGGTTTTAATTCAAGAAATAAATGGTATAAATCTTCTAATGATATCTTGGTATATCACTTAGGTCAGGATGTCTTATTTTCCAGGGAATGAGTTTTGGATGACTCCAATGCAAGCACAAAGACCATATGCAGCAAAAGAAGCAGAAGAGAAATTAAAACTAGGATCTTATGCTGGCATATACTGTTACAGATGCGGTAAAGAAGGGCATTATGCAGTTTTGTGTAATGATAGGAAAGAAAAGTAAGGGGAGAAAAGAAAAGCAGAGAAAAAGAAGAATAAAAATCTTTTAGGGTTGATATATTCAATTACAAGCGTAAAAGGCAAGGACATTTTCTACGTGGGTGCCCTAAAACAAAGATGAAACCCATAATTTGGTCAGAAAAGGAAAAGGTGCTACCATTGCAAGGGATTAGGACATATGGCCAAAGAATGTCCACAAACATGCATTTGGTGCTACAGGGTGAAACAATTAATGAAGGATTGTCCAAAAATGAAGGTGGCTGACTTAAGGCCTCAAAGATAAAGCACCATCTACCTCAAAAGGGATCCAAGAATAGTATGTATATAGCAGTTCAAATATCTATATATGTATGATGGTGGTGTGTGATAGGTTATTTTCCTAATGAAGTTATCCCTAAAAGCTTGTAATACAGCTATGAATGGATGTATAGATATAATGTTAATTAATAAACTTTTAGATTATCCTCTAGAGCACTTCTTCTATCTTATATCCGATCAAATTTAATAAGATATTTTGAAATAAAAAGATTATATACTATAAAAAGTGTCTTTATAGAAAAATGTTTAAATTAAGAATATATTTTATAGAAGTATATTTTATAAAATTAAGTGTAATTAGCAAAAATAAAATGATGTTCGAGAAAGTTGGGTTTGAGAATTCATATCCTAATGTTTTAAAATAGTATAAAAGGGAAAGTTATGTAACATTAAATAAATTTGGAATTAAATTTATGATGAGATTTATTAACAAAGAAATTTTAAAGGATTCTGAAATAAGAATTATAATGCTTTTGCTCCAAATAAAGGATAATCGATTTCTTTTAGAAAAGAGATAGCAAACATTTTTAGGAATAATTTTTTTGAAGAAAGGGTTTATAAAAGTATTTAAATGAAAAATAAAATTTTATGAGATGTTTCATCAAGATTAGAAAAAAGTTAAATAAGTTGTAAATAGATCATTTCATCACACGATTTTGATCTAAGATTCGAATACGGAACTTTGAGGTGTTCACACCAGTCCGAAAGAGGATTTCTCACTCGATTCTTGACAGTGAACATTGATGGGGGTTTATGATTGGGCACTTGAGTTTTATATCATATTTGAGGGCTATGTAAGGGAAAAAGAAATTTCTGATCAAAAAGCCTAATCAGAGTCCGCACTAGAGAATCGGAGGATCGGTACTAGTTCAGAAGTAAAGTTAAAGATTTGAATAGTATATCAAATAGGATGATCTGTATACATTACACAAATGTAAGTTCAAAAATAAATATTTTGGGCAAATATCCTTGGGTTTTGTTTTGGTGTAATTTCCGGGACGAATATCTTTTAAGGGGGAAGTCTAACGACCCACAAATTTATCATTTTGATAAGTTTTATTTATTTTTAAAATATTCAAATATAAGCTTTTAGAAAACATAGATTATGATGTTTTGAACAATAAATAGTAATGGTATTCTATTTTGAATAAGTATTTACAAAAATATAAAATTTGAAGGAATATTGGTAAAATGAAATTTTTTTTATCGATAAACAACATCTATAATCATAAAACGTCGCACACAGAGCTGGACACATACACTTATTTTTATGATTGAACAAGAATATGAAATAAAATTATTTGTTTTATTTTTGGAAACTAAAAGTATGAATGACATCCCAAGTGATGCCCTTATATTTAACAATTGATTTTTGATTTTAAATTGAAGTGATAATAAGTAATTTATAATAGTTTTGTGAAGATATATAAATAGTTTGAAAAGATGAGAAAATTGATTTCGCTTTATCGGTATAATAGTATTTTTTGTAAATAATTGTTAATATTGATTTATATGATTTTATAATTCAAATGAGATCATTTTAATTAACTAATAATGATTATAAATTTATTTTCAAATTTTGTTTACATATATATGTAATTTAAATTAGAAGTGAACATGTGACTACGAATCGGTTTCTCAATTTTCAACGGTTTAACGGACGGAAGTTGTTCGAAAATCATTGCAACCTTGTTTATATGTCTTAAACACATATATAACACATAAATACACATCCTAATATATAGATATGTATCCATGTGTGTATACATTACATATTTATACATTTACATATAACTAAAGTTAAAAATATCCAAGATATTTTCCAAATCTTAACCTTGAAGCCACCAAAATTAAAATGCACATGGCATGGAAGTGACTGAAGTGATGGAGCACATGGAGTAGGGTGGCTAATATGTGGAACTTGTTGGAAAAGGAGGGGATGGATGCACATGGTGACGGTGACGGTGATAGATAATGATGATGTTTTGGATATTTTTTTCATTTCTTTTTGCCCATAATACAAGCACCCATTCACTCCTTCATTCACTCATTTTTTCATCTCCTTCCTCTTCTTACTTTAGCTTTTTAATTCTTCTTCTTAGGAAAATTATAAAGAAATAATATCAAAGAGAAAATAAAAATACACACACACACATATGTTATCATTCGACCTCAAAACCATGTGCAAACACCTCCTTATCTCCTCTAAAACTCATGCCACCCCTATATCCCAAGCTATGACTGAGCACCACTCATCCAAGGTCAAAGCCGAGGGCACCAAGGAAGAAGGAAGCAAGTTGGAAAGCTCCAAATCAAGGAAAAGAAGGAAAAAGTGTTGTTCGAGTGTTGTTGAAATCGATTTGAGGAGCTACCAAAGCCATTGGTGGAGTGGATCCATAAGTGAATACTCAACATTTATTAAATAATAAATAATCTCTATAATTATTTTTAAGTATGATAATATGACCCTTTAATATCTTAATGATTTGTATGAATGTTTGATAACTTAGTTGATTATATGGTTAATTATATGTTGATGTGGTCGATAACTTGGTTGTGATAAATTATGAGAAGTCACAATAAAAATGGTTACGTAATTAACCATGAATTATTAATGAAAAATAAATCCATATGGATGTGTATATGAATTTATTTAGCCTCTTAATGGCTTTGAAAATATAAAAAGGTTGAAAATGAATATTATAATAATATATAATATTATGAAATGATTTAAATGTGAAAAAGAGAATTTAATATGGAAAATATTGGTTTAGGTGTTTGAAAATGGTTTATAGATATTTTATAAATGTTAAAATTCAATTTGGAGAAGTTTTGCAAACAATAAATATTGAGTCAAAAATAGGCGCATCACGTAACGGTAGTTCACGATTTCACACCATAAAAGTTAAATCCTTCTACAGGATGGAATTGGAGTCGAATTTCTTTGCAATAAGAATTTTCCAAACTGTTATATCCATAGTTCTAAAACAAAGAAAGAAAACTGAGATTTCGATAAGTAAATTTTGAAATATAAGTAAAATAAGTTTTTGGAAAAATCACCATTTTACAATTTAAAATCCATAAAAAGACTTCTTTAAAAATGATATTTTAAAATTGTTTAAATGCATGAAATATATTCTAAAAATATTTTCAAATGTTTTAAAAGCGATTTGAGTTATAAAAATGAATTTCCAAATGATAAAAAGTCGTTTTGCTCAATATAGCTTAAAAAGCACTTTCCGCAGCTCTATCTTGCAACACTTTTAAATAACTTTTGAAATATGGTTTTAAACTTAGTGGTTATTTTTCAAACCTTTTGGTAAATTTTATTAAATGGTTAACAAAGTATTTTAAAGGTAATTTGGAGGATTTATGAAGTGGTTAAATAAATAATTAAAAGTTAGTAGAGTGTGTTAAATGATTCAGAGTCGATCAAATTACTTGACCGCCTTATAGGTGTCACAGAGGTAGTGTCTAGCCTTAGGTTTGGAAAATTAGTTTCCTACTCTCCCTAGCTACCCAGACTGGACCGATGGACGAGATAGTAAATTTGGTTTGCCCGTATCAAAATTTCCCAAAGTATAAAAGATAAAAATTTTCCAAATTTATAACTTGGATTGTATAGAAATGATTTTGAAATGTTTTCCTATATAGAAGGTGAAACAATTTGGAATTATTCCAAGATAAAAAGGTTTAAATTAACCAAAAGGATTTTACAAATGAGGCCTAATGATTTCATATATTGTTAAGAAGATAAATAAAATAATTTAAAATAATATGTCTCCCCAAGATATTTTTGTATGAATACAAAATATTAATTAAATTGAATGATGATATATAATCACATATGAACTTAACATCTTTTTAATCGATTATTGTTTCGAAGGAACCGGTGTTGGATTTGGGTAATACCTATCTAAAAACGACTTCGAACCAATGTACACATTGAGCAGTGAAGACATGATGATGATGACTTCTGATGACGGGGACCTTCAAGATGAAGGGCTGCTTACCACCAGTCCCTTGGGGTGAAATTTACCATATCATATATTTATAGTGGCAGTAGTGCTCTGTTTTAAAAAAAATTCGATTATAAAGACTTATCGCTACTAATTCTAGGGATAATTCCTGATAGCATGTGGTAGGTGGAGTGTCTTCGATTTCTTTCAGTCCGAGAACGAACTTGTATGGACGAATGTCGACATTGCATTTTTGAGATCACAACGTTGACTTTTACAAACGTACATCTATTTGGTGGCGGAGAAGGCAACTTCTCTTAACTTAACACCCTTCTCTGAGACGTACGATCTCAGAGGTTGTATGTTCGTGAAAGTCAATAGTGATTGAAGAAATGGCAATGTGGTATTCAAAGTGGTGATAATCAAAGCATGGCTTTGTGGAACATAGCCTCACGAGCCTCACATCCCAGGAATGATATGAGACAATATATGGTCCGAAGGACATATTTTCAGGCTGTTATTGAGGTAAGATGTCTCTGTAGGTACTTATTTCCATATTGTATGAATGGAAAGGTATGGAGGCTGACGTAGATCGTGTAAAACCACTAAACAATCTCTGTTCCGTGGTAGTATAGAAGTATAGCTCGGAAGCTAAAGGAGATCATGTAAAGCTACTGGTGTGAACTAGGATTATTATACGTGGATTTTGGGTCCGAATGTTCACTAGTTCCCTATCATGTTAGAAATCCCATTCTAATACGTTTCTTTACGGTTTTGACTGTAGAACCTACTTTTAAAATATTGCTAGTAGGCTGTCAAATTTAACCAATGTAATAATTTAGGCTATCTTGAAATATTGTTTGAGAAGTGTTTTCAAAGGAATGTCATTAAATATAATACTACATTATTTTGGTAAAATAGTGTATGGTTATCATAAGGTAAAAACTTGTCCGTATTTATGTATGGGCGTGGTCTTATGAGATACCCTTCTTTTAAAAGGTTTTACTGGCACCAATTTATAAATCGAGTATCACGCTGGTTTATCAAGCTTGATTGCGGTATTTTTAATACTTGGGTCAGATCCGAGCAGTTTCAGATTTAGCTGAAGATGCTTGGAGTTTTCACAGGAGAGCTGAAGATCTTCATCAACGTATTGACATATTCTATTATTCGTTTCATCTATTGCATTTGTTTTTATTTTTCAGCATTTGTAAGGATAGAGGATTTATAATTCTCCAGACTGAATATAGGTTAGACTCTAGCATTGTATTCAAAATCTTCCATTGTAAATATTATGGTTGAAATAATGTATGTTATTCCATTCAACTGTGGTATAGGGGCAGTCAACTGCGCCTTGTCACGTAGCGGTTAGGTTTTTTATATTGGATGTTCCGAATTTATTTATTAAACCCGGCGGTTCTGGTGCTTTCTTACCACTATAAATTAGACCCTGAACCTCTCATATTTATTCACAAAATATTTTAGGAACCTAGCGCAGCTCTGATAGTTCATCTCTTCTAAGATTCAGAAATATCGATTAGAATTTCAAGTAAGAAATCACATATATATATTTGTTTGGTTTTCTATTTATTTTCTCATTATATTTTTCTCCAACTTTCTAGATCTAATATACATACATACAAATCCCTTGTTGTAAATATCTAAAAGAAGAGATCTAATAGAGATAGTCAAAGGCATATCAAATCCAAAGGAAGCTAAACTAAGGATATACTATGAGTGAAAATCTTACATTTTCTATTTTAGTAATTGATTAGTGTATTTTGGGTTTGAATATGCCTTGGGGAGATTTGATTTGCGAAAACATCATATTATAAACCCCCAAAACTCCTTCAATGATAAATGTCAATTCTAGATTGGAATCTAAATTGTTCATCACAAAATAATGGAAATTGTGTGGACTTGCAGTTTTGATAATTTTACCTTCTATTCCGTACCTTATTCTTCTTCCTTGGATTTGATTAAAGAGTTCTAATAAGAAATAGTATGTAAGGTACAAATTTATTCGTAGTTTGCACCTCTTATGTGAAAAAGGAGTTGAATAGAGCATAAAAACTGAATTGTAAGTCTTTATTATCAATATATTCGATTATTTCGATGAAATAAGTTAAGTTCAAGCTTTAATTGTACACAAGCCTATTGATTGGAATTTTTTGATTCGAATATTGGAATTTTGGTATTTTTATTAATATGGGATGAAACTTGCATAATTGGTGAAAGAGTTGACATTTAAATGCTAGATTAGGGTGTACATTCCACATGCTTAGAAATTGCTAGACATGTATCTGTGTATGTGTGTATTAGCGTAATTAACATATAATTATAACGTATAATTATGTAGTTAAATATGTTATTAATTCTATTAAATCCCCATTAAGAAGGTAATTAATGTTAAAGGTGAAATAAGAAAGATTTCTTATAAGATCTTAATTATGAAGACGATGAGATGTGCGATAGTATATGTGGAGTGTGATATAAATTATGATTAAGTTATAGGGATGCATGGACAGCTAAAAGCACACAGAAGTCTGCCCAACTAATCTGGCTACGATCAGTGTGACTTTAGGGCTGATGTGAGATATCGCCTGTAATAAGTAACTACGATGATATGAATTTAGTCCCAAATTCTACTGGGTAAACCTACCCAGCTAATCTGGCTACCTGTACCTACGAATAGTCAAACTAATGTGAGACATCACCATGGGGTACAAGTCATAATACAAAGAACATGCTTTAGAGATTGAAGTAAATAAGTGGTTATGTGAGGTCGCCTCTTCTTTATGCAGGAAATAGTAAGTTATCGAGGTTATGGGTTAGGCACGATAGAGGATGTCTCAAGAAAGGGCTTGCTTCAATAGGAAGTATTAAGTGGCTGAAGAGATTCCTTGTAATGTCAACTAGATAGTTACTAGTGAGGAGTCCGCCTTAGGATTATAGGTAGTAAATGACACAAATCTACCTTAACTAAGGCGTCAAATGGTTGGAATCTACCTAATTCTCATTAAGAGGTATTAAGTGACTTGAGCACTATCTTTTACATCGATATGACATTATAGACAATAGATATAAGTTATTGGGATGATAGCAAGTTAGCTATGGGCTTATATTTGAAAAGCATTTTTTTTAAGTTTGAGAAAAGCCATTTGGGCTTACATTTAAAAGGACGTATGATACAGGTAGAATTCGTAAGACATATTCCTATTTAATTTTACTTCCCAAGTACTAATATAGTAAGACTCGAGATTTTTATTCACTAGACATATGTTGTTCTGACTTCCTCCTTAGTACAACACAAGTTAGGAAAGATGGCAATGCTGAAGGCGGAGGTGCGGAGAAAACTTGTGGCAGTTTACCTATTAATTTACTTATCTTATTTTATGATGTACCTATTTTAAGTATATGAAGTATTTTGAAAATGTTGTACTACGGATATGTATTGTGTTATGTATTTTACAACATTTTGAAGTTGAGTAAATCATAAAATGGGTACCGTCGTTATTATATTTTATCATTTCGTTGTGAGATTGAATATGTAGGTAAATAGATCTGAATTGTTCTTTTTACCAAACCAATATCCAGCTCCGAGATGGGTTTATGTTTCGATGAGCCTTTTCTAGGTTGGAATTTAAGTTTGTTTCGATGTGGGTTGTTATAGATCTTTTGATCATAGAAAATCTAGCTTCTGGGTATTGTAAGGGACAACTCACTTAAATTTTAGTACTATTGGGTGATTTTTGGTCAAGTAGCTATGGCAAGGTGAAAAGATGAAGGCAAATGAAATGGTGAGGCCAAATTTTAGAAATTTGAAACATAAACGAATCTTTCTTTTTAATTACATGTTTGACCCTCTCCATCTCAACCCATCTCATTTCTTCCTTTCTCTAATTCTTTCAGCCTTTTATGTATTCAAACGTAAACAGTATTTCGAAAACAATGAGCCCAATTTCACATTCTAATTCCATCCTCTTCAAAAATTTGAATTACATGCCAAAATTACTCTTAACTCGATTAAACTTTTTAACCAGTTAAAACAATTTAAATTAATTCATCACACTTCTCTAAAAAAATTGGTTCATTGCATTCTTGCCCCTAAAAAATATTTTTTCCTCAAAATTCTTAAAAATAGAATATTGCAACTCTTAGCATGAACATAAAAAACATACATCAACCACAACAAAGAACAATTAAACAAGTTATACTCATTCTCGTGTGTGAACACCAAAAGAAAAGAAGTGCAATAAATTACAGTGAATCATATCGATAAATAGCTTTGGGTAGGAAATTCAAACATCTTCTTTCCCAAATATCATCCCCAACGTTGTCACTTTGTCGCCAATGTGAAGTGTTCTTCCAAGCTACTTCGTATTTTGCCCAGCAATTTGGATAAGCCCCCTTAGTCTAGTTGCCTCTAGTTTGACACTTACATTTCAAGTTTATTGGGCTTTGTAATGGCACTAGAATCATGCATGCACTTCACAAATGGGATATATCAAAGAAATTGTGCACCCCAATAGTCTTTTTGGGAAGCATGACTCAATATGCAAGCTTATCAATGCTTTCAACAAAAGAAAAATGCCCATCGTATCTAGGTACAAACTTAACCGAAGTACCAAATAGAACCACATTTCTCAATAAAGAAACCTTCACAATGCCAAAATCCCCTACTGTAAACTCCAAATCGGGGAATCTCTTTTTGAAATAACTCATTTTTTGATCTTGTTACACTTTCATTCTCTCTCCAATTCAATTAATCTTCTTTAAAGTCTCTATAATCACATCTGGCCCAAGTATCAATTGATTTATTATTTCCCACCGACATGATGGAGACATGCATGACCTCTCATACAAAGCTTTGAATGGTATCATTCCAATACTCAATTATAAACTATTGTTATATGTAAATTCTGATAAAGGCAAGTGATTTTACCAAGAACCCCCAAAGTCTAATATGTAAGATCTCAATGAATTATCGAGTACTCTATTTACCCTCTTCGTTTCCCATTGGTTTACGGATGGTAAGCAGTACTCCAATTCAATTCAACTCCTTAACCAAGTTTCATGTTTTTCCAAAACTCACAAGTGAATAATGCATCTCTATCACCTAAAAAGCTCTTTGGAATTCCCTGTAATCCCACAATTTCCTTCTGTTAGCTCCAAATTTTGGTTAAGGAAAATTTAGATATTGATGTAGGATTATGTTCCTAGTTAAAATACGAATATATAAATCCACAAAAGTCATCATTAATTGTCCAAGATTCGTTATGCAATTGACTGATTGTTTAAGGTTTTTGTTATATGTCACAAAATCAAGGTTTCTCAATCGACCATTAATTCCCTTCATTCAAGATTTCTCTCTCACTAACAAATAAAATAAAAATGAAGAAGAAGTTGGAATCAAAAAATTCCTTCCAATTTTGGAAGGGATATTGCTCTATTTATAAAAGGGTTTGACCTCTTGATTTGTGCCACATGCCAGCTTGGATGAATAGGTGGTAGGGATTTATTTTTATGAAAGGAGGTAAGCATTTATGAAATAATATTATGGCTCAACTTGTTGCATAAAAACTTCAAGGAATGTTTCGCGTCTTCTTCTCTTCCTTTATTCTTTAATCTGGCTGTTGAACTAAGCTCACGACTGTTCATACTTCTCACGATGGTTCATATTCATTATGATGGATCTTATTTACTTCCTTATAGTTGCTTCAAAAATTATAAATCAAAATACTAACTTCTTGTTTCACGATAGCTTCTCAACCATCACCTCACAACTGTGTAGTTAATGCCCCGCCATATCTCATAGCGGATTTCTACCACTATGATTTTTCCATATATCCCCAAAATATAGCATTTTCACTTTAATCCTCGCTATTTCCGCTATATCCCATTATTCCCGCTATATTTTGCTATTTCCGCTATATCTTCTTTAATAAAATGAACTAAAAAATTGCATTTATACATTATAAAAATTATGAAACTAATTTATTTGGTTTAATTTTTAATATATTTTCGAAAATGAAAATACTCTAATATTCTACTAAATTCAATTATGTTATATAACAGTTTTACGTTTATTTAAAGTACATTCACGCATATTTTTTGTTTAAAATTATTTATGTATTAATTATAATTCAGTTGAATGATAATTTTTCATTTAATTACCATTTATATTTCTAAAAACATTAAGTACGAGTTTTATATGCTATTTTAGAGCCATCCGCTATATCCCGCTATATCCTCGCTGTATCCCTGCTATGACTTTTTGCACCTCCACCGCTTCGAATCTGCCGAGGGCTTTAACTCACAGCCTCACAATAACCCTTAGTATCTGCACGTTGATGTTTTTAGTGAATTATTCCCCAATAGTTGCTTCTTGAATTATTTCAGGATAGTCCCAATGTGTTATGTCATGATAACCATAGGAATAACCACAAAGACTACGCTAAGCTAATCCATATTGGCTTTATAATGGTTACTTCATGAATCTCTCCATGATAGTTTGATTGCTCCATTTTTAATAACTTCATTAAGTTGATATGCCATGGATTTGTTAGATTAGTCATAACATCCCTTCCTTCACTCACAATGACTCTTCACAATAACTCCTTTACTCATGATGATTCCCTTTACACATATGGTTCCACCAACATTCGATGACTTCATTTATACACAATAGCTTCATTCAATCAACACATGATCGGTCTATTATCACATGAAAACTCTTCACGATGGCTTCATTCATACATGATGTTCATTGTTTTCTTCAATCAGCACACGATGACTTCACTAACACATGATAGCTCCATGTGCCAACTATATCTCCATTTATCCATGATAGTTCTATATATGCATGATGGTCTATTATGCACGAATTATGCATGATGGATCCAATTATGCACGACGACTTTATTTTTCAATTTATGTTCTTGAACTGCACTTGATAGTTTCCATCTACATATGAAGACTCCAAATAGGACAGATGACCTCTAATCGCACACGATGGCTTCCATCTACACATGAAGGTCCAATAACACACGATGCTTTTTAATTGCACACAATGGTTTCCTTCTACACACGAAAGTTCCAAATAGCACATGATGCCATTTAACTGCATATAATGGCTCTTTCATTTATCAATTTGTCCTGGAATTTTGGATGTAACACTTCCCTTCCTACATAAGAAGTTTTTTTAATGCTTTATCTTTAGCAAACTTCTATTCTCTCATTGTTCCCTTCTCCTCTTAATTTTCCATTCCTTGGTGCTATATTCTTCATCATCGACCGATTATGCTACTTCATCCCATGATAACTTTTGTTCCTTAGTACCGCGACTTTCATAAAAAGTTTTTTAAAACACACAGAATTTTGCAACCCTTTGAAAGTAATTTATTTGTAATGATTGTCCTAATTGAAATATCCTTTGTAGTGAAGAATTTCTTACCAACTTACTTGAAGATATCCTTCTTAATATAAAACATTTCATAGCTTTACTTGGAAACCATTTGATGTGGAAACTACATGTGTGTGTGTATATATATAATCATTAAAGTGTGATTTTTGGAAATTTAAATTTTCAAAAGTAAGGACATCTACTTACAACTCCTAAGGGTTAATTTTATTAGAAAAAATTAATGTTTCCATAAGATAAAAAATTGGAAGTTCTAAGGAAACGTATTTTGTCCTTCATCTGCTCTGAGCTAGGCAATTCATTGAATCAAGTGTTCAGTCAATCATCCTTCTTTAGATAATCTTTATAATATACCCTACTTCAACACCAGTGTTTTCATCGACCATCTCCCCTAGATAGGTGCTTTGATCAGGCTAGGTGGCAGGATCAAAGGCTTAATTAACCATCACTCTTTGGATTGTTACCGTGGCCCGGCCTAGCGACATGACCAAAGGGTTCTACATCCATCTTTTTTGGATTGGTGCTTTGATTTGGCCTGGTGGCAGGATCAAAGGTTTAGTTGACCACCACTCATAGATGGTTTCTTTGGCCAAGCCTGGTGGTGGAACTAAAGGTGTTTTCATCCATCTCCCTTGGATAGGTGCATTAAACAAGTCTGGCGATGGGACCAAAGGCTTTTCATGAAACTCCCTTGGATGGGCACGTTGACTAGGCCCAATGGCCGAGTCAATAGCTTAATGGATCATCACTCTTTGGAAGGTTTCTTTGGCCAGGCCTGACGGTGGGACAAAATGTTTTTTTCCATCCATCTCGCTTGAATAGGTGCGTTGACTAACCCCGATGATAGAGACAACGATTTAATTGACCATTACTCTTTGGATGGCTACTTTAGCCAGGCTTGACAACAAGATTAAAGGTTTTTTCGTCCATCTCCCTTAGATAGATTAGTTGACCAGGCCTGACGGTGGAATCAACGGCTTAATTGAGCATTACTCTTTGGATGGTTGCTTTGGCCAGGCCTGGCGGCAAGACCAAAGACTTTTTCATCCTCTTTTGTATACAAATGACTTTGTTCAGCAAATATTACCAACCTAGTCAGATTAGAAGAAAAGTCAAAACATGCACATTTCAATTCCAAGGGCAATTATTTAGATGAGATTCATATTTTATCCGATGAGATATTCTTGATAATTTGCTTTATTCATCTAAGGCCATGAAGTATGGCCTATACTGTTCGGCATTCCAAGTCCTTTGTATCATATTCCCATCGGATTTACTTAAATGATATATACCTGGTGGGATTACCTCATGAACAACTAGTGGACCTTCCCAGTTTGGTCTGAGGAGGTCGTCTACGGGGTCCTTTGTATTCATCATTATTTTCCTAAAAAATAAGTCCCCATTTGTGAACACCCTCTCTTTTACTTTTGCATTATAATACTTTGTGATTCTTCATTGATATTTCACAGTTCGGATAGTAGCTTGGTCCTTTTATTTATTAAGCAAGTCAAGCGATTTATTTTTCAGCTCTTGATTCATTTCATAGGTATAAGCAATCCTTCGAAACGAGGGAACTTCAACTTCAACAAGTAACATTGCCTCAATTCCATTGGTTAAGGAATATATAGTGTATCCAATAGCAATCCTTACAAATCTTTGGTACGACCATAAAACGAGAGGAAGTTCATCCTCCCAATTTCTTTTTAGCCTTCTCTAATTATTTTTCCAAAATGTTCTTTATGGTTTTATTCACTACCTCCATTGCTCCATTGGCCTTTGGACACTCCATTATTGCAATACATTTTATGATTCCATTGTTTTCACAGAAAGGAGTAAACCCCTTGCTCTCGATCGGGTTCCATTATAAAAAATAATCTTATTTGGGAGCCTAATTCTTATTGCTATATTACTAATAATAACTATAAAATCTTTCTGAAAGTTACATTAGGTATGGGCTCAACTTCTATCCACTTAGTAAAATAATCGGTTACTACCACAACAATTCTTTCTCCTCCTCTTAAGACTAGATAAGGGTTAACCAAATCAATCCGCCATACATTAAAGGGCCATGGACTGGAAATGGTGGTTAGATTACTTAGAGGAAGCCATAGTATTTTAGAGAATTATGACACTTGTCACACATTTGACATAATTCATGGCCACTTCTATCATTCAGTGCCAATAATATCCTTGTGTTATTACTTTTTTGACCAGTTTTATTTTATTGGAATGATCTCCATAGAACCTTTTATGAGCTTCCATTAACAATCTTATTCCTATTTTTGGCTTAATGCACCTTAAGTAGGCATCTAATATCCCTTCGTATATAATACCCCATCAATTATGGTATATAAAGGGGCTTAATACCTTAGTTTTCATGCCTTTTTCTTTTCCTTTGGAAAGATTCCCTTTTTAATGTATTCAACTAAGGGAATCATTCAATTATCAACATATGGATTTTCACGAGCATATATCCTTTCTGGAATTTCTGACATTGGTATCCTCTTGGGATTTTCCTTATTATTTGATTATCGACGAACTTGAGATCTAGTTAAAACTAAAGCTTCTTTGCTTAATTCCTCTTTCTCTTCTTTAATACTTAGGTTTTTTTGAAATCCATTTTAACATCTGGTGCTCCTCATTAACTTGCCAGCTTTGCTAAAGAATCCACTTATACATTCTTTCCTCTTGGTATTTGGTTTATGGATAAATCCTCAAAGTGAACTAACATCTCATGGATTCTTTTGATGTATTGGGCTAATCGAGAGTCTTTAGTTTGAAATGTCTTGTTAATTGATTTACCATTAATTGCAAATCACTGAATATTTCAAATTTGGGAATTTTGAACTACCATGCTAAAGCTAACCTTATAATCATTGACTCAGATTCTACTACATTGTTGTTGCCAAGAAGCCTAATTCATAGCATAATAAAGCCTGTACCCATCTGGGGGGTCACAACATATCCTGCTCCTGCACCCTGTTTGTTTGATGCTCCATCTATGTATAACTATCATTTTGGCTTGAGTGTCTTTTCTTTCTTTGACTATTCCATGATAAGTCATGTGCATTATATAACAAAGTTTGCCAAAGCTTGTCCTTTGATTGGCGTCCTAAGCAGGTATTCAATATCATATCAGCTCAATTCCACTCCCTATTTTATTAGTCTCCCTGATATTTTGGGTTTACTCAAAACTTGCCTTAGTGGGTAGTTGGTTAGAGTTTTGATTGGAAGATCTTGAAAATAAGACCTTTGCTTCCATTCTGAAAATTTTAAGAAATACACTTGTTTTTCTAAAACCAAGTACTTAGTTCAGCATCTTTTAATCTTTTACTCGTGTAGTAAACGGGGAATTGGATTCCATTTTCCTCTCTTACCAAAATCGAAGTGATGGAGTATTCTGATAGATCCATATATAGAAATAAATCTTTGCCTTCTACCGAGCTCGTGGGTATCAATGATGTTTCTAGATGATTTTCAACTCTTGGAAAGCTTTTTGATACTCCTCTGTCCATTCAAAAGTTTTCTTCTTCTTAATTACATCAAAAAACGAAATACATCTGTCTGTTGCTTTAGATATGAATCAATTAAGAGCTGCGACCCATCCATTTAATCTCATCACTTCCTTACATGTTTTAAATTATGCCATATTTCTAGTAGCCTTTATTTGATCGGGTTTTACTTTGATTCCTTGGGCACTCACAATATATCTTAAGAACTTTTAGATTGGATTATGAAAGAGAAATTTTGCGAATTCAACTTAATTTTATACTTCCTTAGTACGTCAAACATTTTACCCAAATCGGTGAAAAGTTACCACCAAGACATCAACAAAACTTCCATGTTTCTCTCCAAAAACAGAATCCGATTATATCTTGTGTAAGAATCCACAAAAGATAGTAATTTATGGACACTAGCTATGTCCACTAACTGATCGATTCTGGGCAGTGGATAATTATCCTTTGGGCATGCATTGTTGAGTTTCATATAATCGATACATTTCCTACAATTCCCATTAGACTTCTTTATGAACACTGGATTTATAAACCATTTTGGGTAAATCACCTCTCTTATGAACTAGCTCTCCACTAACTTCTTCATCTCCTCCTTTAATTTCGTGGCATGGATTTTGTCAAACAACTCTTTCTTCTACCTTATTGGAACCAACTCTGGGTCAATATTGAGTGCATGCCTCATTAAGGATGAGTCAATTCCTTCCATGTCTGCATAGGTGCATGCAAATATTTCTATGCTTGACTGTGGAAATAAATCAAACTTTCTAGTTTCCTTATTTATGCCTTTACCAATCTTTATGATTTGGGTAAAGTCATGAAAACCTAATTTTACCCCTTTCAAGCTTTCCATTGATTGTGCATTCTCTTACCCATCCCTTGAATCTATGTCCGAGGTTATTTCCTCTTAAACCTCATTCTTAGCACGATTAATTTGGTTTAATCCAACATACTTCCTTCTTCTTTCTTTGAATTTATCTTCCTTATTGATTACTTAGCTTTCCGTTGAAGGTATTCCATTAGATATCAGTTCTTACGACTGGTATGTAAGGGCTTTTGGTTTTGATCACATTTAGTTGATGCAGGTCTATAGTAAGATCCTATTATTTTATTGAATTACTCGTGTGTGGTGAAATATACTTCATGAGAATTAAATTGCTTACCACAAACAGTTCCCTATCCTGTTTTGTAGAGAAATTTAACAGCAAATGTTTTGATGATACAAAGCGTTAATCTAGTCAAGTGTCGACCTTCTAAAGAAAGCATTATAGTAGGTTTTTTCGCCAAAATTGGTCACAAACACCTAATTGCCGATGAAAGCACCCATTTACAATTGCAGATCATAGATAGTAGAAATGTAGAGAAAATAAATGTGAAGAACACTCAAAATGTAAAAGGGAACACATAGAAACACATAGATTTAGAGTGATTCGGCTTATGGCCTACGTCAACTATGAAATGGCTGACTTTTATTGATCTTTGTTTGCTGGTTACAATGAATTACAATAGTAGAATTGAAGTACAAAAGTAGTTTCGACGAATTCTGGACGGAGAACAGCAAAAGATCCCTTTTTTGAAGCTCTTGGACTGCTATTTATAGGTGTATGCTGCAAATATCTCGCCTAGATCTTGAAAGACCTCTTCTATCACGTGGATGGGCCTACACGATAGATCCCATAACATTTGCACTCGGTCTGTGATCGATATGAACGAACTTTGTATCGATCAATATCTCATCCAATCGAGTCGAGATCGGTCATGTACATTCTTGAGGATACACGTAAGCTCCTGTGAAAATTTGGTGGCATTTGGACTTGTAAATTTTGAGTTATGATCAATGCAAGTTCGGATTTATTGAAGGCTGCTGAATTCGCATCGCTCCTGTTCGTATCTATCTGTTCGTATCGATTTGAGCATGTGCCTACAAGTTGAAGTGGCACTAAATTCTGGATCGATCCACTTTTTATGCCGAGTGACCGAGTCAACCATTTTTACGCGCTTCATATCGATCATTTGAGGCTCTGTTCGTATCGATGCTCAAAGGTTACTTCATATCGATGGCTGGGGGTCATTTCGTATCGATAGTTGGAGGTTATTTCGTATCGATAGCTGGAGGTCATTTCGTATCATTCGTATGATGCTTCATTCGTATCGATCGTTGAATGGTCGATACGAATTGATTCCATTTGATGGATATGAAGTCAAGCTGATTTGATGGATACAAAGTAGAACCAGCCAAGTGGACACTAGGTAGAGTGCACATGATGGATACGAATCGTTGGATGCTTGATGGATACGAAATCGATCGATGAGAAATGGTGGATGCGAGTGAGTTGATCTCCTTGGTTTGCATCGATCACATCTTGAGCATACGAACTTTGATTGACTTGAAATTTGAAACGTTGGCTTCCATAGCTTTGCTTATCTCGACATATCAATTGTAGCTTGATCCGGACTCGGTAAAAATTTACCGGCATCCATAGATGACCTGTACATAACTGGCAATCGAGGAGAACTGTCTTTGATTTCCAATTGATCTTTTGGTGTCACGGCCTTGCCAAAAGGCGGGATAATAGTGATCATGCGTATTATTTATGAAAATCCAGCGTTGATCATTGTGCAATCGATTGGGTCAAATCCGCCTGTATGTGGCCTTGCCTAATGGTGGGTTAACACTTTACCCCCTAAAATATGCCTTGCGATAGAAAGGTGTGTTTTGTAGTGCCATAGGCTGGATTTTCGTATCCTGTTGATGACCTGTAAAAGAGATTAATAGTCTACCTGACTATGAATGATGATCTTTTTCGATTTCGTATGTCATTCGAAGTAATATGTGACAGTTCGAGGTCGGGTGCCGTTCACGGCGGACGGTGACCATTCGCGGTTGGATGTCGTTTGAGACGAATTGTAACCGTTTGTGGTCAGGTGCCATTTGAGGTAAATGGTGAACGTTCACGGTCGGGTGCACTTTGAGGCAAATTGTGACCATTCGCGGTCGGGTTCTGTTCGAGGAAAATTGTGTGTGCCTGAAGGGGACTTGTATCAGTAATGTCAGATTTCACGTTCGAGTGAGATTCTGAATTTTTTGTTATTGCGGTTTATCGTCATTTTCGAGCATGCCTGAGGATCGTTCGCGATCCCATACATGTGTATGTGACTTGGCCGTTATAGAATTATTAAAACCAAATTTACATTCAAATGAGTCTTTCAACAGAAATGTTCAACAAAATCAAGTCCAAATGTGCGAAATAAAAAGTAAACAGAGATGTTAAAGTGCAAATACCTATACCGATGCAATTGCTAGTCGTATCAGAGCATGGTCGCTCGTAATCCTATACATGTGTAAATGATTTAATCTTGTTGGTGTGGAGTTTGCCACATATTCGTCATTATTCTGATCAGTTGATGACAAGCTGATGCCTCGATCCGGAGCAACCTTTATTTGATGCAGGTGGTGGTTGCTCTCGTTCCACCGTTGTTTCTTGCCTTCTCACATATTGCGATAGTAGACCATTTTTAATATGTTCTTCTATCTCATCCCTCAAGTGTCTGCAATCATTCGTACTATGACCATTTAACTCGTGGGATAAGCAATACTTGTCTGATCTTCTTTCACTATTGGTCGGGTCCCTCCATATTGGCTTTCGATAAGGAACCTGCCCCCTGGAGTCCTGGTAGATTAGCTCCAAAGTTTCATTCAACTCCACATAAGAGGTGAATCTCGGTTCCTTTCACGGCCGCTTTGGGCCATCATTGTTACCCTAGGCTTTCCATTTTCCCTTGTCCTTGCCTAAATCTTTTCCGAGTGGATCTCCGCTTTTGACTGCATAAACATCAACTCCCTCTCCTTCCTCTCTCTCAGCATTTACATCCTCTTGTCGTAGGAACCTTTCCGCTTTATGATAAAACTCTCCTAGATCCATGGGCGGATCCCTTATCAATAAGTTCTTGAATTCTATGCCATCTATTATGCCGGACATAGCTGCCATCAAAACCATGGATAGATCTGGTCAATCCACTTGCTGTCGTTGCATTGAATGGTGTCAGAAAGCTCCTCAAAGATTCCTCGGCTCTTTGCTTCAGTGTCGTCAAATTCATCACATTCTTAGGTCTTGAAATGTGGACTCTGAATTGATTTATAAAATTCTCAGTCAACTCGGTCCATGTTCTAATGGAACCGTTCTCCAATTGCCTGAACCATAGTGCTGCTATGTCCGTCAGATATAGTGGGAAATATCGGGCCATGATCTTCTCTAATGCCCGTAGTACTTCCATATGTCGCATATACTTCGTCAGATGAACAGAAGGGTATGTCCTTCCATCATACATCTCCAATGTCGGTAGCTTGAATTCTGGTGGATTCCTAGCCTGCCTAATTGCGGTAGTTAAGGGGCTTCCATTAACATCTTCCAGATCTCTATTCACTAGTCCTCCTCTCATTGTTCGTCTAACCATCTCCTCCGATCTATCACTATCATCTAGCTACAATCCTTGTCTGTTGCCTCTGATCTGCCCCCTGAGTTCGCGAGGGAATCCTGAAATATGTTCTGCTGGATAGGCGTCCATTCCTCTATCAATTCTGTGTTGAACAGATCCACCTGGTACTTTGCCTGAGGTTGGGTCAACATCCTCCTAGTGAGTGCCTTCTAGCTCTAGAGCTGCCCCTGATGGTCCCGTTATGTTTTGGATCCTAGTTGTTACATGTTCCTGATCCCTATCTCTAGCACCCCTTGTAGTGGCGTTCTCTTGACTCTGCACTCTTGCTTTTCCAATCCGTTGGAGTAGGTCTTTCATCATCTTTTCTTGCCTTTTCAACATTCCCTCCTGCATAGCTTCCATCATCATCTCCATCTCGTCTCGGGTGATGAAGATCGAGGCTTGATTCGTTACTGAGGAGGCTTCCTGACATCCTTCATGTTGGCTTCTTTCTGCTCTCGGTCTCTTTGTTGATTGCTTCACCATAGCTTTCCAGATATAGAGTTCAAGCTGTAGAATTCCTGAGTTCTTCTCAGTGAAAGCACCAAAATGTTTGCGCCAAAATTGGTCACAAACACACAATTGCCAATGAAAGAACCCGTTTACAATTGCATATCACAGATAGCAGAAATGTAGAGAAAATAAATGTAAATAACACTCAAAATTTAAAAGGAAACACATAGAATCACATAGATTTAGGGTGGTTCGGCATATGTCCTACGTCCACTATGAAATGGCTGACTTATATTGATCTTTGTTTGCTGGTTACAATAAATTACAACAGTAGAATTGAAGTACAAAGGTAGTTTTGGCAGAGTCTAGACGTAGAATAGCAAAAGATCTCTTTTCTGAAGCTCTTGGACTGCTATTTATATGTGTAGGCTGCAAATATCTTTCCCAGATCTTAGAAGACCTCTTCTCTCACGTGAGTGGGCCCATACGGTCGATCATGTAACATTTGCACTCGGTCCGTGATCGGTACAAACAAACTTCGTATCGATCAATATCTCATCCAATCGAGCCGAGATCGATCACAAATATTCTTAAGGATGCATGTAAGCTCCTGTGAAAATTTGGTGGCATTTGGACTTGTAGATTTTGAGTTATGATTGATGAAAGTTCGGATTTATTGAAGGCTGCTGAATTCGCATCGCTCCTGTTCGCATCGATATGTTCGTATTGATTTGAGCACGTGTCTGCAAGTTGACATGGTGCTAAATTCTTGGATCGATCCATTTTTTATGGCGAGTGACCGAGTTAACCATTTTTACGCGTTCTCTTCATATCGATCACTTGAGGCTCTGTTCGTATCGATGCTTACAGGTTACTTCGTATCGATGGCTGGGTCATTTCTTATCGATAGCTAGAGGTTATTTTGTATTGATAGCAAGAGGTCATTTTGTATCGTTTGTTCGATGCTTCATTCGTATTAATGGTTGAACGATCGATACAAACTGTGCAATTGGAATCGATATGAACTGATTCCATTTGATGGATACAAAGTCGAGCCGATTTGATGGATAAGTAGTAGAACCAAGCCAAGTGGACATGATGTAGAGTGCAGTGATGGATACAAATCGCCGGATGCTTGATGGATACGAAATCGATCGATGCGAAATGATGGATGCGAGTGAGTTGATCTCCTTGGTTTGCATCGATCATATCTTGAGCATACGAACTCCAATTGACTTGAAATTTGAAACATTGGCTTCCGTAGCTTCGCTTGTCTCGTCATATCAATTGCAGCTTAATCCAGACTTGGTCAAAATTTACCGACATCCATAGCTGACCTGTACATAACTGGCAATTGAGGAGAACTGTCTTTGGTTTCCAATTAATCTTTTGGTGTCACGCCTTGCCAAAATGCGGGATAACAGTGATAATGCTTATTGTCTGTGAAAATCCAGCGTTGATCATTGTGCAATCAATTGGGTTAAATCCACCTGTATGTGGCCTTGCCTAAAGGCGGGATAACAGTAGGAGGGTTAGTCCATGATTATAAACTACATTTCAAACATACTTGAATGTGGAAGGTTGCCAATTTGGACAAATAATTTAATTTGACCCACTAGAGTAGAACCTTTGTTATTGAATCCAAGGACTGGCTCCATACTAGGCTCAAGTTTTTCGTCGGAGATTCCTATTTGTTCGAAAATACCTTTGAAAATGACATTAACCACGTCGCCTGTGTCTATCAAAATTTTGGATACAAGAAAGAGTCTAGGGTTTTATCATAAGAGGGTCATTGCGGGGATGCTGGATTCTTCTTTATTCTTTACGAGTTATTACCAAATCTGGCATTTCGATTGCACTTTTAAAAGAATTTAATGGAGGCTCGCAATTTATTGAGTTGATCGCTTCTTTAGCCTTTCTCACATACCTACTTTTTGATCCTATGCTTAGGCCTTCTAATTGTTGTAACACCCCTAATTTTGATTAACATTATTCAGGAGATTTAATTAGATTAATTAAATAGAATAATATGATATGCAGTGTGATATGGGAATTGAAATCTGATATTGAATAAGGTCGAGCCTTAATTAACCGAGGGAAGGCCGATATAGGAATGGTGCCATTAGAAATTATATATATATAAGGCCTTGTAATTTACCAGCATGTTGGTTGGAGATTAGTGGTAGATTGGTCCTTGGTCCAAATATGGTGAGAGAAGTCACAGAGAAGATTGATTTAATCTAAGAAAGGACGAGAGAAGCTCAGTCTAGGCAAAAAAGTTATGCATATAAAAGGCGTAAAGATTTATAGTTCTCGGTTGGAGATCATGCTTTAATTAAGGTATCATCAATGAAGGCCGTGGTATGACTCGGAAAGTCAAGGAAACTGGCACCGAGATATGCTGGACCGTTCCCTATTATACGGAGGATTGGGAAAGTCAAGGAAACTTGAATTGAATTTCGATGACAAAATTCTTTAAGGAAGGGGAGCCTGTAACATCCTTAATTTTGATTAACATTATTTAGGAGATTTAATTAGATTAATTAAATAGAATATGTGATATGTAGTGTAATAAGAGAATTGAGATTTGATATTTAATAAGGTCGAGCCTTAATTAACTAATTGGATAATAAGATTGTTTTATAACTTAAGATAAAAGATAATACATGAGAAGGTACTACAACAAACTTGAGTTTCTATAGCGTTTGAAAAACATTATTATAGTTTACCATAGCGTTTCTATAGAGTTTGAAAAACTGGGGCACTATAATAGACTGGTGTTTCTGTAGTAGATCATCGAATTGTAATAGAAAAAACAAAACGCTATAAAAAAAATCATATTTCCATAGCATTTGTAAAAGGCTATTAAAAGTAAATGCCATATTTGACCATCGACTGTATGAACAAAAGTAAAATGTTATAGAACGTCTTATTTCCATACAGTTTTGTATTTTCGATAGCGGTACTTTTCTATAGCATTTTCATTCCAACAGCAATTTAAACGCTATAAAATGTATTATCATTTTAAAAGTTTTATTTACTATTGTTTTTTCTTTCAAAAGAATCAACTAATTATAGAATATATCAATACTATAGATTTCACTTATATAATACCATACATAACATCATACAATAACAAAATATATAAATTAAACACATGATATTTCATACATTTTGTTCAAACTGTTGATACATATATTTCATTTTTATTACATATTTGCAACAACTTCCTAAAAAGAATGTTTCATATTTATCTCCTAGCAAATGATGCATCATAACAACTAACCTACCAAAATGATACACTATAGCTATGTGATATTTCCCTCCTCGCTCAATCCCAATAACAACTGTCAACAAACTTAGACGATTCCTGCATGCTGAAAAAAATAAGTAAGTAGATATTATCCGTTGTAACTTGAAATTATGTTAAATCTATGCATTTACAGATATCAACAAGTATGAAAACATAGTGAACACATTTACATATATAAACATAGTGAATATGTTTACATATACATAGGTAGGAAAATATAGTATACACATTACTGATATAAATATAGTTCACATATCTACAAATAAACCAAATCAATCATTATGAAATAATACCAATATTGAATAACCATGACTATAACCTAATCAATCGTATGTCACCGATTGATTGTATAAGATTTATGCAACACGATGCATGCATATATTAAATAATCATCTAACAACATCAGCCTGAAATGGTAAAATATTAGTAGACATATCAGCACAATATATATGTTCATCACTTAAGACGGGTAGAGTCAGCCAGTATTGTAGCTAAACATTGCACAATACAAACAGGGAGAAAATGAATTGAACTAGGTAACTAAACTCATGAGTTTCTTTAAAAATAAATAGATAGGATATTCATGCTCGGGTAGGGTATAAAATCAAATATATAGTTTAATTCACTATCAGTTAAGGAATTGAAAAGGTAAGCAAAAAAGGTATAGATTTAAAGATTTTGGATGCCAGATATACAAATGATGTCAAAATAGCACAATATTTATATTTAAGGATTTTAGAGATCTAAAACCTTTATATTATCTCTCTTCACACTAAAACACTCACATTTCATACTTATGAATTTTGATGGCTGAACAGCTTAAGAGCATATCTAAGGCAATCCATATAGATACAAACTAGAGATGCTGCTTATTATGGTCATATTTCAAAAGATATATGCGATTGTAGTATGATAAAGAAAATATAACAATGAATTACATACATAGATTGATGAAATCATTGTCAATGTAATGACCCTGGATTTTGGCCCCGTTTATTTTAATATATATTTAATTTAATTAAATAAAAAGTAGTTTGATCATCTTAAAATGAATATGATTTTGGAAATAACTGCTATTTGTTCATATGGATTGGTATTTTAAAAAGGAAATTGGACTCTGGGAATTTAAAATAAAATATCTTCATAATATTTATAATAAAAATTTGTCTTATATAATTAAATTAAGATACTTTACCTTGTTAACATTTGATAAATATATAGGTGTGACTAATAATGTTTAAATAAAATTTAAGTCTAGCAATATAAAATATAAATGTGAAATATGAGTCAAACTTATGTATATAATTTAAATAAAATACAAATGAAAATAAATATAAAAATGAGTATAAATGTAAATATAACTTATGAACCTAATTCAAATATTAATGGCTAAAATATAAAATATAAATAGATTATAATGTTCAATATAAAATATTAATATTAATGTAAGTCAAAAATATAAATATAAATAAATAAGTAAACTCATGAATCTAAGTTTAATATTGATAGTCAAATATAAAATACAAATCAAAATAAAAATATAAATCAAAATAAGAATTAAGTAGTTAATACTTGCAACATCAGTTTAAATTTGCAAGACCATAGTATAAAAAATACAAACACAAGTGTATTGAAAGTAAACCACATAAACATTATTAAGCTAGAAATATTAAGTAAAACAAGTGTATATGAATCAAGCAAGAAGACAAATATATTTACACAAACATATATGTATATTGAAGTTCAAACTGAAAATAATAAGACAAATATATATATATATATATATATATATATATATATATAAACATACCTTCTTTCACAAGCCTTAAGCCTACGTGCTATCTTCATACAAATACAAATACAAAATATCTATACACAGTAAACAAAATGATAATTGTGTAAACTAATTAAGAAACAAGCATTTAATTTGCCATCTGCTCAAGCTTACTTTTTTGTCAATTCAGAAATATTGCAAATCTTACATTTCAATAAGAAAATCTGGTCATAGTAAAATAAACAAAAAAACAAAAAAAATAACTTGACTAGGTAACACCTTCCTAAAACATATTGTTATCTTCTACATATATCTATTTGTATCTTGCCTTTCCAGTTCGTTCAACAATCATATAACAAAGCCTGAGAAATAAAAGAAGAGAAAAAGAAGTAAAATCAAAATTTAAAATTCAAAACGACAGGGAAGAGCAAACAGTTCAACTACAGATTCAAATTTGCAGTTTCAAACTTCAATTTCAAAGCAACAAGGTTTCAAACTCAATGCTTTCTGTTTATAGGAATTATGGCAGGTGAGTAAACTTAATTTTTAAGAGTTTTAAAGTTAATAAAACAGTTTAATCTTCACTTATAAACTGTTTGTATATGCTTCTGTTTGCATATGTTTTGAGATGCTCTGTGTTCTCTGAAATTTGGCACAGGGTTCATATTTGAATCAAAACTCAAATTATTCTTATTTAAATCATTGATAAACTTTGATTTCTCAACAAACAAGATGTTAGACTTCAAATAAAGATTTTTAAAAGGTTGATTTAAATCATCTTCATCAAGCACACTACTGTAATGTTGATGTTCAGGTAATTAAGTAATAATTGAAAATATTCGATTGTGCAAAATATTGATTCAAGATTATATATTGGATTCATACTGCAAGATGTGATTTTTAAAACAAAAATCAAGATTTATAGATTAATATTCAAAGAGCAGTTTGGGGTTGCACTAAAATTGCATTTCTTCCTATTTCAAGTGATCGATTCAATTTTAACTGATGAAACTTGAATTGAAGCAAGCTTATCCATCCATGATCTCCGGAAAAATGAGGGAAAATTTATCTATTGCGTGAATTAAGAAATCAAGGTCATTTTATGGTTTTATTTGCAGTTTTGTTCATCTCTGTAAACGCAACAAATTCATCGCCTACACGGGTTCGAGCTTCACGTGATTCATGAGGGAGGAAGCTTATCGCATCGTGGTGGTGTGGCTGAGATTCGAGCTCCTCTAGCGGTCAGTGTGACGTTCGCGAGGCATAATTGCCGAAGGTCTTGTTTTGCAGTTTTTCCATGGAACTGTAAATTTTCGATTTTGATCATTTGAGGATGATCTGGGTTTGGATTTCGCGTTATCGCGTGATTTGTGGTTTTCCTGGATGGTTGGCGTTCGTCGGTGACGAGTCGTGCCGCCGTGCACGTGTACGGCGTGGAGGAGGGTCATCTGAGTCATCGTGGTCAAAATACTCGAGTCGTGCTCGAGTGAAAGGGTGGGAAGCTTCGGGTTTGTTTTATGCCGTGTTTGTGTGAGTTATTGATGCTTCGTTTTCTTAGTTTAAAGTTTTAACTTACAGAAATAAAAAAAAAGGGAAGAAGAAGGGTGTACAGGGGAGTGTCGCGGGGAAAATTGATGAAGGACCGAAGCATCACTCGAGTGAGCACAGGGTAGTTCTCGGGTTTTATTGGGAAGGTCTCGGGTTTGTTGTATTTGAATTACTGTTTATAAATAAGTGAAACTGTTTAACAAAATTAAGTTAAAATTTAATACTAGTTTAATTATGAAATTAATGTTTTACAATGTTTCTAATTCTTAGCTGCTATTTTAATTAAGGAATTAATTTAAATTAAGTATTAAGTTAACTAATAATTAAAGTTTGTAGTTAATACTATAATTGATTATCAAAATTAAAAGAAGACTTTTAAATGTTTAATTAAGTTGAACAATTAATATAAATAAATTATTTTAGAAAGAAATTAAGAACAATTACTTTTAAATTGTAATTAGTGATAGATTAAATAATTGATAAAATTGTAATTAACTACTTAAGTTAATTTATGAATGATTAAATAATTTATGAAATGTTGTGATATATCTCTGATGATTGTATATGTTTTATCTGTGATAAATGCTATGTGAATTAAATCATTGAATTAAACTGTTTAAGTGAATTAGACAACTTGGCCTTTAAAATGGTGTTTGGATTTCGATGAGACTGGGATCGGGTGTCGTTTATGATTATCCGAAAATCGCATCGATCCAATTTAAACGTTAGGTCATGAATTCCGAAATGATGATCGAGATGGTGTTTTCAGAATGCAAGGGTTATCATTGTTGACTCTGAGGGTGATTCCAAAATGAGTGTGACGAGATAATGCCTTCGGTTTCGTTCGAACCCGGAACGAAACTTGTATGGATTGAATGCTTTCAGCACATCATCAGACGGACGATGAGCATTCTAAGTGGTATGTCCTGTAAAGGTAATCGCAGCCTCAAGCCTCATCAACCGGGAATGGCTAAAACATGGGAGGTGCAGCAAGGTTAGGTGGGTCATGCCCAAGTAGGACAAGATATTCCCCTGTCTAGATGTCCCTTTACTTCGGCTGTGTGAGCGGTTGCTAGCTACAACCGCGGGGTAATCTTGCTCGGGACTGTTCAGTAAGGAATGGTTCCGGCCTTGTGTTGTAGGGGGTAGGGAGTGATCCTCGGTACGGTGATCTAGGCCCCGTACTGTGACGGGCGGTACCCCAGTAGCCCTGCCATTGCTGGAAATCCATTTTCCCTACGAGACCCTACGGTTTTGATTTGTATTACCCACTTTTGTGGCTAGCAGCTGGAATTTAATAGATGTAACAATTTTGGCTATTTTCTATTTACTTGAAAACCCTAGACATTATTATAATATCACTGGATTTCATATGAAATGATTTGGTTAGCATAAGGTAAAAACTTACCCGTATTTATTTGTGGGGAGTCTTATGTGATACCTTTATTTTCAAATATTTTTCAAAGCTAAACAACTTTAACCGTTTACTCATACCAGACCCATGTCTGACCCGGAGTTTATATTTGTTTTTCATAAACTGTTGGGTAGTCAAATTTTTATGAGTAGCCAAGTGATAGGTTTTGGACTTTGATTTCTGGAGAATCTTGGAGCAGGAGTTCCAGTCGTATGTAGCTATCTATCTAGTTCCGCTGTGTTAGTTGATATATGTTGTATCTCTAATGTATGTAGTGACAGATGTATGTATGACTTTCATGTGTATTGATATTTTATAACTCTGATATATGTAAAACTATGTGATATATATATGTGATATATTATATTTTGTTCCGTTCCGCTATGATTCTGATGTTGTTGTTTCTTTCTTTCTATTCTTTTCTATTTCTATCCCTTTCTTTCTTAATGATGATACGTCTTTATGGGACTAGAAGGGCGGATCGTCACAGTTAAAGTATAATGTCAGTAAAAATACGGATTACAAACCACCTGGCCATCAACATTAAACTTAGGAACAAGCGTGTCGGGATTTGGTTTAGACTTTGATGGATCTTCACCATTATTATTCACTTCTTTGCTTTCCTTTTTGTTTTCATCCATATGTTGCTGTTTGCATTTTCACCAAATTTTAGAAATTCCCGACTTGATAATCAAACTTCTTGTTTATTGGGCGAATCTAATAAAAAATCAAACAAACACTAAAACATTTAACAAGAAACACTAGAAATGATAGTTCAATTAAAGAAATAAATAAAAGGATGTATGGTTCTCTTACTCCAGAGAAAAGGCCAGAATTGTATGCATCGGTTCTCATAACTTGGAGCAACAAGAAAGCACAAGACAGCAATGCAGATATGTTGTGTACTTTAAAAGTGAAGGTAGAATAATTAAGTTACCCTAGGTCTACTAAATAGGAAAAGGCAGAATGTGTATGGTACAAACAAAACAAGTATGCAAATATTAAATTTATACCACGATATGGTACTAAATAACTACGTATGATATGAACAAATATGCAACAGCCATGATAAGGGTCAAAGTGCATATAATAGCAACAAATATTCTTAGTAGCTTTTCAAAACTGGTATTAGATTCCAGCGAAGATCAACCATTAGACATTGATTCTTAGTTAGATCCTCAAAAAAAAGATAAACAAATACAACTGGATATGAATTTAATAGAGCTTATAAGCGGGATGCATTTAACAGTTATTTAGCGATGGAAATCTCAAGTATACACAAAACAATCTCCATTATGAAAAACTCAATAAACATAATAGTGACCAAGCTTGATTCATTAATCATGTCATATAAACAGCCCACACCATGATCTAGAACTCAAACCATGCCAAATACTTCACAACCATCATCTTTACAACACGTTTCCTTTATTACAACATCTATAAATCAAAGCATTTTGCCACTACCAGATCCATAACCACTCTTTACTACTCATCAACCTTCAAGCATATACATGAATATTTCACCACAATACATCAATCTCACATCTACACACATATGAATATTGGTTTTTCCACCACCATCATCAATAGCACAAGAACCAGGACAACCCCAAACACCATAATGTAATACTACTACTACTAAAGAGAACTGTTATTATATGATTTCAAAAGTGTTTGATGTTCAACCATTATCAAGATACATAAATATTTTTCATTTTTGAATTTTCTCCCCAGTTTCAACATCGTAAATGAAGTTAATTACTTCGTTTGAAAAATATCAAATACCTCGTACATGTGCGCACACTGTGGGTGTCGATGCGCACAGTATGATATACTTTTAATGATTGCAGCAATGCTGGTATTGCCAGCAGGACTACTGGCGCTGCTATTTACAGCAACTCTATGGTTGTTGTTTGCAGCAGCAGCAATAGAGCTGTTGTAACAGCAGCAAGGTTGCTGCCACAAACATCAGCTCTTTGGCTACTATTTACAGCAACGACCGTGCTGCTGTTATAGCAAGCGCAAGCTAAGTGCTTACCATGACACTTCAATTATGATAACAACTTTACATAGCTTGTTTGATTAAGCTTCAATTATAATGTCAACTACCCTATGTTAGTGAACTTATTTATTTATTTACATAGTTGGATTATTTCAACATTAAATTCAGACAAGTTTAATTCAGTCTGCTAAAGTTGAAAAAAGCTTATAGATGAAGTTAGGTCTTTCAAATTCTAGAAAATAAATTATAGTTGATGTTTTTATAATCAACTAACTATGGAATGTTTTAATAATGATTTGCTAGGTAGTTCTAAATGAATGAGCAAAATATTCTTTTGCAACCAAACTTCGAAAAATAAAATCAGTTGTTAATTATTACATTAAATCTTAAATAAATATAAATTGAATTTTTTTTCCAAGTTAATAAATTATTTAGTTGGAACTATGTACATCCATAATAATGTCCACCATTGGGACCTTTTCCTGCACTTCACTTTTACGGACATGGATATTTTCGGATAACCAAATAAATCTATGGATGTGGACGCCGATGCGAATGTTAATTCTTTGACATTCGTGGATATCAGATGCAGATTCATATGTGGATTTAAAATTTCAAACGAGGACAAATCCGCATCCATTGACAGGCCTGCTTAACTCATTATTTTTCAAAATAAACAATCAAACTCCTTCTTTATTCCCATGCAACTAGCCAATATCCAATCCGCTACATGACTTGTATTCCCACGACCCAAACTACAACTCCTATAACTAGATCAGTTTATGGGGTTGAATGTGTAGTTATTTCATGGTTTCAAAAAGAAAATTATATACATTAATAGAGTATTATTAAATAGAAGTTGTGGTGGTGACATACCTCCTTCACAAGCGATGGTGCGACCATCAAGTTTTACCAATGGAACTTCATTGATCAACTTCGTTGGCGACTTTTTGCTTGTATCTGTGTAGGAGATTTCAGAACACATACACTGAAGTTACAGAAAATAAGAAGCATAACAAAGCTATTACGTTCTAATATTTGAATTTAATATTAGTATAATACCACATACATAAATAAATATACATAGCAGAAACTTAATTAGTAAATATTCATGGAAAAATCTCATTTCATTCATTCATTAACTAATGAAATAACTGAAATAATTAATAAAAGATGAATGGAAAAAAATCATTGAATTGCTAATTTCTCGTGGGATGTGCATGCATAGTATTCTTCCCATCTCGAGAGCTAAAATGCTTCAATAGCTAATCTTTCTTCTCCCTTTTTATTCTTTTGTTACCATAAAGTTTTACACTTTTATTTCATCCTCTCTTCTTTTAATATCACATGCAGTTGCCAGCAATGAATATGCGTCCATTCATCAATTTTTACATATCCTTATACTTAAAATTTGTAGGATCGATTTCACCCTAGAGGGGGGGGTGAATAGGGTGATAGTGTAAATTATAAAAACTTAATTGCAGAAGCTAATTAATATTAACACGGATCACAGAATAGCAGCACAGATATAGCAGAATATAAATAACAGAACAGAACAACACAGAATTTACCCAGCTTCGGCAAAACCCTGCCTACGTGCTGCCCCCAAGGTTTCTACTAGAAATTAGATAGTCCCTCGCTTACACACGTAAACTCGCTATACCCGCTATTGACTAATCTAACTCTACGCTCAAAATCCTGCCACAACTCAACTACCGAGTTGCAAATTCTCAAACTACACACCGTAGTTTGTACCCTAGTCACACGACTAGAAAATTAAACGGTTTAAAAAGGAAAATACAATTAAAAACAATAAAATAAAATAAAACCCTTTTAAAAATAAACTATAGCCTTATAATAAAACAAGGCCGGCCCCTATTCTTCAACCTGTTCCTTTTTCTTTTTCTTTTCTCCGTTCGTTGTTATGAGATAGCGGCGGCTTTGTCCTTCAATCCAGATTAGGGCTTTCGTTTGTGCGATCCAATTTAGGGTTTTTCGTGATTTCAAAGAGTCCGACTTTTGATCGATCGAATATATGCTCGTTGCTTGCTTTCATCGATCGTTTTCTTCTCTGTTTTGCTCACGGCTTCGATGAAATTGATCGAGTTCGACTATAACTTCGGTAAGTACTTTGTTCCTTTTGCTTTTACTGGTTGTTGGCTTGCTTGAACTTGATGCAGAAAATTGCCGATGATGATATCAATTTATATAGGGTTTGTAACCCTGGATTTGCGTCGTATATTTTGTACTTGAATTTGTCAACTGATATTTGATCAGCCGTTCGATTTCACTTTGATGCTGAGATGATTTCTGACCTTTTCATATGCGTATATTTTTGTTGCTTGCTTCCTACGGCTTTGATTCGTTTCGTGATGACCACGGTTTTGAATTAGACTTGTTCGTTTGATTGCGACTTGTTCAAAATTGACTTTGGCACGAACTTGATATTGATAGCTTCGGTTTAATCGTTATCTGACTTCGGTCTTCTGGTTCGATGCTTGGTGCATTGTATATTTGTTTTGGACTTGCTTCATTTGCTGGTCTTCAATGCCTTTGCCCACTGATTTTGAAGTTGTAACCTAGATCATTGGTTCAATTTTGGTTGATTGTCATATATGCATCTTGCTTTGACATGCTGTACATATATTTACACAGATGCTTCACTGCATCTGTTGTAGTTGCTTTATACTTCACTGTGCACTTTACTTGGGCATTTTGTATGTTTCATTTTGATCCACTTTGTCATTGCATATCTATATATGCTTGACCTCTGTTGCATGCTTGCTGTATTCATTTGAGTTGATTGTTGCATTGTCACTGGTTCATTTGATAGCACTAGCTGTTGGTTACTTGATTGAGTTGTGTGGGAACTGGATTGATTTCTTTTGGCTTCACTTGTGTATACTGTGTCATAGTGATGCATTCTTAAGTCTTGGATATTGAACAGTATCATGTATTTGTAGTTTGCATCCATTGTTGTATCCAGTTGCACTTGGTCATTTCACTGTGTTGCATTCTTTGATGGTTCATTTGCTGAAATCTGTAGCATCTTGATCAACTTGATGCTGTAGCTTGCTGTGTTGATCTTCCTTGCTACCTGGTTGACACTTGAACTGATATTCATTTGAGTTGTGCATCATGTATTTGTTGCAGTCCATGTTGTTGCTTGAGTCTTTGTTGCCTTGCTTCTGTCCATGTTTATTACTGCAATACTTGTTGCACTTTTGTGGTCTGCACTGCTTGTTTTGCTGTTGGCTTGTATATTATTGCTATATATGCATTGTGCTTGCCTGTTGTACTCTGGTCTGTCCACTGACTTGCTGCCTTCATGTATATGTCGAACTGATCGGTTGCATCTGTGGTATGCATATGTGTAGTTGTTATTGCCAGTTGCCACTTTGACATTTTGGCCTTGAACCTGTACTTGTAGTTTGCATTCATGTACTTGCAATGTTGGTCTGACTTGAATTCGATTCACTTGTGTTGAATCCAGTTTCAAAACTCGGATTTGACCTTGTGTTCGTGTCGTATTTTTGAATTTATTGCACCTGAGTTGAACCTGTCCATATATTTGGGTTTGACCTTGTGCTCACCTGTCCCTGTAGCATTATCAAGTGTATATATCGGCGTGCACGGCCTTGTGGCATGTACAGTAATACACTGTGTATGTCACAAGTTGTTCGTGTATGATGAATTCAAATTTAAATGATGACGAACAACCCAAATAACCGAGGCAAATATTATTTTCAAAAATCATATCTTATTTTATTTTGCAAAAATATTTCTTTTTCAATTTTACTGCGTTAGTGAATATTTTTGCAGATTTCTCAGATGCTGGATTCAAACTTGAATGCAGTTGAAGATAAATACGAGTGTGAGTGATATGTAGTGAGGTGCTGATGTAAAATAGTGATGTAATTGAATTTGTATCAAAATTGTATAGTGAATAGTGAGAGCTTGAATTTGTATACTATTCAAAATTGTAATAAATATTTGTTTGAATAAAATATTCGTTTGAATTCAAATTCTGTGTTATTTATTTTATTCAGCAAATATTTATTTAATCTGTGAAAAATAAAATAGTATATTATCAAATACATTTAAACGAATGAATATATGTTTATTATCATCAAACAAAAATCATATAAGCGCATATTCAACAATCTCCCCCTTTTGATGATAACAAACATATATTTAAGATTTTGAATATGTTAAATGTATTTGATCATTGATATATCCTAATTGCTCCCCCTATTTAAATGCTTCCTCTCTACACAAAGCTCCCCCTACATATATGCATACAAATAGAAATATATAAATGAGCCTATATGCAAATGGAAAATTATTTGACATTTGCTTGATTCTATTTGACAAAATCTTAACTTTTCTCTCCCCCTTTTGTTATCAGCAAAAAAAATAATAGTGTTAGAGAAAATAGAGAAAAAGTAATCGATATCAATTCAACATTAAAACTCAATTTAATATAAATATCAAATTTCAATAAAAAATCAAACAAAAATCATAAATATTTTGTTAGGCGCATATTCCACTTTTAGAATGATGGAGATGATGTAATCATATAAAACCATACAATTTTGTCTATTTGTGGTATTTTTATATCAGGAATTTGAATATCTACTAACCATGCATAACCGTTAGGACTTTTAAATGAGATTAGTAGTATTCCAAATTTATTTTAAAAAAAAAATGAAATCAAGTATCTTCTAACCACGCATAACCGTGAGGACTTTTAAATGGGATTAGAATCAACTTGTTTATTTTTTTTAAAAAAATCAACTTTTGATATGTGTTCCATACATGCATAACCGTGAGGACTTTTAAATGAGCATGGAAGCACATAACAAATTCCAAGTAATTCACCCATGCATAACCGCGAGGACTTTTAAATGAGAGTGAATACTTTGGTATTTATTGTTATTTTTATTTTATTTATTATTATTTTTTTTTTATAAAAAAATGTAAAAATGAAAAAAAAACGAACGATTCCTGTTTAAAGTACCACATATCGACAAACTATATAGAATTTTGATGAGTGATGGTTGATAGAGATATGATAGGTATAGAGATGGTCATGGAATTTTTTACCAACAAAAAGTTTTATAATTCTTGTTTGCATTTCTAAAGAAATTTTCTAATTATACTTTCTCGAGTTATAATATATAATCAATATCAACACTCATCACTTTTTCAATTACTATTTTTCTTTTCGATGATTTGTAGGGAGAAAAAAAATGTTAAAAATTCAGCAAATTTCTAAAACACCTAGACTGAGTCGTAGTTTACAAAAACTATTTTCTGGTAGGGGTTTTGTAAAGATGTTTGCCAATTGAGAATCAGTTGAAATAAAATTTATGCAGATATTTTCTTTGGAAATATGATCTCTAATAAAATGATGTCTTACATCTATATGTTTTGTTCGCGAATGATGTACAGGATTATTTGTGAGATCAATTGCACTTTTGCTATCACACATTAATGGTACACGTTTAAAATTTAGGCCATAGTCATGCAAAGTTTGTATCATCCATAAGATTTGAGCAGAGCAACCTCTCAAAGCAATATACTCTGCCTCTGTTGTGGATAATGCAATACAATTTTGTTTTCTACTCGACCATGCAACTAATGAATGTCCTAACATAAAACATGCTCCACTAGTACTTTTTCTATCAACCAAATTTCCAGCATAATCAGCATCTGAAAAACCTTTCAATTCAAAATTATCATTTGATGGATACCAAAGACCAAATCGTGGTGTGTGCAATAAATATCTTATAATTCTTTTAACAGCTTTTAAATGAGATTCTTTTGGGTTAGATTGAAAACGCACACATAAGCAGACAGAAAACATGATGTCAGGTCTAGAGGCGGTAAGATAAAGGAGTGATCCAATCATACCTCTGTACTGCTTTTGATCAACTGTCTTACCCTTTTCATCTTTGTCAAGTTTAAGTGTTGTACTCATGGGAGTTCTTGCTGGTTTAGCATCTTTCAATCCAAATTTGTTGACAAGTTCCCTAATATATTTTGTTTGAGAAATGAATGTGCCTTTATTGCTTTGTTGGATTTGAAATCCTAAAAAGAATTTTAACTCTCCAACCAAGCTCATTTCAAATTTTTCCTGCATGACTTTTTCAAATTTCTCATACAATAACTTGTTAGTAGCACCATAAATGATGTCATCAACATATATTTGAACAATCAAAATATCATTGTTTTCATGCAACAGAAATAGTGTGGTATCTACACATCCCTTTTTGAACCCATTTTCAAGGAGATAAGAAGTAAGACATTCATACCAAGCTCTGGGAGCTTGTTTTAATCCATATAATGCCTTCTTTAGTTTGTATACATGGTTTGGATATTCATGACTTTCAAAACCTTCTGGTTGTTCAACAAACACATCTTCTTTTAAAACTCCGTTAAGAAAAGCACTCTTAATGTCCATTTGTCTTAGTTTAAATCCTTTGTAACAAGAAAAAGCTAACAATATTGTAATTGATTCTAGTCTAGCTACAGGCGCAAAAGTTTCATCAAAGTCAACTCCTTCAATTTGATTGTATCCTTTAGCAACTAGTCTAGCTTTATTTCTAATTATATTTCCAGATTCATCATATTTATTTTTAAAAATCCATTTTGTTCCTATAACTGGATAATCCTTAGGTCTAGGTGCTAGACTCCAAACATTATTTCGTTCAAACTGATTTAGTACTTCTTGCATGGCCATGAACCAGTTTTCATCATTAAGGGCTGAATCTATGCTATTTGGTTCTATTTCTGAAATAAATCCACTATATAAGCACAGATCACATAGATTTTTAAAGGATGAACGAGTTTGTATACCTGCTATAGGTTTTCCAATTACCAATTTGGTGGATGGTCTGTTTTGTATTTCAGCTTTTCTGGATCCAGATTTCTTCGGACTTCTTGAGTTGTGATAGTTTCAACAGCAGTTTCTTTTGGTTTTTCGAACTCATCTTTTTCTTTCTCCTCTTCAACGTTGCTTTTGGATGTGTCCTGTTCGTCAATGCCTTCATCAAATTTCACATTGATTGACTCTACGATTGTTTTAGTCTTTTTGTTGTAGACTCTATAAGCTTTGCTTCTTGAAGAGTAACCCATGAAAATACCATCATCAGCCTTTGCTTCAAATTTTCCTAACTGATCACCTGTATTAAGAATATAGCAAGGACATCCAAACACTTTGAAGTAAGCGATGTTTGGTTTTTTGTTGAACCATAGCTCATAAGGGGTTTTGTTAAGAATCGGTCTGATGATAACTCTATTCATTACATAACATGCTGTATTTACAGCTTCTGCCCAGAGATGCAGAGGTAGTTCATATTCATTTAACATAGACCTAGCCAATTCTTGTAAAGTTCGATTCTTTCTCTCAACTACCCCATTTTGTTGTGGAGTACGTGGTGCAGAGAACTCATGTTTGATTCCGTTTTCATCACAGAAAGTTTCAAATTCATAATTTTCAAATTCTCCACCATGATCACTTCTTAACGAAACAATAGAGACTTCTTTTTCATTTTGCACAAATTTTGCGAATCTTGTGAAGTATGAAAAAGTTTCTGATTTTTTAGCTAAGAAGTATACCCATGTATATCTTGAGTAATCATCAACTAACACAAAGCAATATTTCTTACCTCCTAAGCTAGCAATGTCATTAGGTCCAAATAGATCCATATGAATTAGTTCAAGAACTCTAGAAGTGCTTACATTGTTTTTGGCATGAAACGATGATTTTCTAAGTTTTCCCAAAGTACATGCTTTACAGATGTTTTCAGTTTCAAACTCATGTGATGGCAACCCTCTTACCAAACTTTTCCTTTTTAATTTGTTTAATAAGTTCATACTAGCATGCCCTAAACGTCTATGCCATAAATTCACTTCTATATCCTTAGCTACCAAACATTTAGAGAGGATGAGATCATCAAAAGATAGAGAATATATATTACCTTTCCTTTTTCCTGAAAATAAGATTTCTTTTGATGATTTGTCAACAATTTTGCACATGTCAGAATCAAAGATAACATTCATACCTTTATCACATAGCTGGCTGATTGATATCAAATTGTGGTGCAGATGTTCAACATATAAAACGTCATTCAAGGTAAATGTATTGTTACCTACTTTACCTTTACCGACAATTTTACACTTGTCATTGTTCCCCATTGTGACTCTGCCACCTTTGTACTTTTCTAGGCTAAGGAACTTCGATTTATCGCCTGTCATGTGCCTGGAACAGCCAGAATCCAAGTACCATTGCTGTTGTTCCTTAGCCTGCCAGCATACCTACACGAGAAGAGAGTTTAGTGACCTATTTGTTTTTATAGGTCCATGGTTGTTAGTGGCAGAAAATTTTGAAAAATAATTTTGTGTAGACCCAAAACTATTTATAATTGTTCCCTTTGGCACCCAAATTTGTTTAACTTTGAGAGATTTTATATTTCTGCCTTTTGAAACCCAAATCGGTATAGTTTTCACATGTTTGGGTCTATACCAACAATTATTGTGACCGTGTCCAAATTTTCTACAAATTGTGCACATAGAATTAACTTGATTAATCTTATTTTCAACAATTTTCGAATTATTATATCCAAGTCCTTGTCTAACCGTATTAACAGTTTGCTTTCCTAATAGCATATTCAACTATTTTTCACTTTTTGAAAATTTATCTAAAGTCGTTGACAATTGTTGGACTTGTGATTTGAGAGATTCATTTTCGTTTAACAACTATGTGCACTTTTTAATAGAATTCTCTCTCCTAGTATTTTCATTCTCGTTTAAAATCAGAATTTCATTTTCAAGTGATTTTATATTGATTTCCGATTTTTTAATTTCTTCTTCGAATGTTGGACACTTATCACACTTAGGAATTCTACATTGATAGTTCTTAACTAATTGATCAAGTTGTTTATTGCATTCTATCAAAGTATCCTTTTGAGATTCAAGTTTAGCATATTTTTCCCTAAGTCGTTCATAACAGCCATTTACGTCATGGAAATAAATTAGTAATTCAGAATGAGTGAGTTTTGATACCTCGCTTGGCTCGTCGTCATCACTGTCTGTAACTTCACCATGAAGGCACATGTTTTGCTTTTTCATTCTCACTCTCGGTGTTATCACTTTCATCTTCGTCAGTTTCATCCCAAGTAGCCGCAAAGCTTTTCTTCTTTAGTTTCTTTCCTTGATTTGATCGTTTTTGAGGACATTGTGGCTTGATATGGCCGGGTTTGTTGCATTTGTAACATATGATTTTCTGATCTTCTGGGTTGTCTAGTGCTTTGCCTATTCTGCTTTTCAATTCATGATTTCGAGCTGGATTTCCGTATTTGCGATTCCACTTTTTGAATTTCTTTATTAGTAGCGCTAGCTCCGCTGCTCCATCATCATCGTCATCATTCTCATCATCACTTTCAGTTGTTCCTTTGAGAGCTATTGATTTCTTTCGAGTATCTCCACCTTCACGCTCTTCCTTGAATTTCATTTCTAGCTCATAAGTGGTGAGATTTCCGATGAGTTCTTCGACTTTGAGTTGTTTTAAATCTTTCGATTCTTGAATGGCAGTTACTTTTGCTTCAAAGCTTCGTGGAAGGACTCTGAGGATTTTACGGACTATTTCCAATTCGGTGTATGTTTTTCCGAGAGCTTTTGATTTGTATACGATGTTGGAAAGTCGTCCGTACATCTCTTTGACATTTTCTTCTTTCGCCATTGTAAAGTTCTCGTATTCGCTGCTTAGCATGGCAAGGCGAGATTCTTTGACTTGAGATGTTCCTTCGTGAGTCACTTCTAATATGTGCCATATTTCATGCGCAGTTAGACAATGTGAGACACGATTAAATTCAAATTGATCTAATGAACAGATAATAGAATTCATAGCCTTGGCATTAGTATTCTGTAATTTATTTTCTAATTCTGTCCATTGTTCCTTTGGTTTCTCTATTTCCTGATCATCTACAGTTATAGTTGGTATTCTATAACCTGTCTCAACAATATCCCAAGCGTCAATGGTTTTCAAAAAAAATTTCATCCTATTTTTCCAAAAAGCATATTCACCATTGAACATTGGTGGTCTAACTATGGATTGACCTTCTGCAAAAGCATTATTAAAAGAAGCCATTTAAAAATTCAAATTTTAAACAAAAACTGATTTTTTTTTTTAAAAAAAATCGAATTTTTTTTTAAAAAAAAAATGTTGACTTCTATTCCTAGCTCTGATACCACTTGTAGGATCGATTTCACCCTAGAGGGGGGGGTGAATAGGGTGATAGTGTAAATTATAAAAACTTAATTGCAGAAGCTAATTAATATTAACACGGATCACAGAATAGCAGCACAGATATAGCAGAATATAAATAACAGAACAGAACAACACAGAATTTACCCAGCTTCGGCAAAACCCTGCCTACGTGCTGCCCCCAAGGTTTCTACTAGAAATTAGATAGTCCCTTGCTTACACACGTAAACTCGCTATACCCGCTATTGACTAATCTAACTCTACGCTCAAAATCCTGCCACAACTCAACTACCGAGTTGCAAATTCTCAAACTACACACCGTAGTTTGTACCCTAGTCACACGACTAGAAAATTAAACGGTTTAAAAAGGAAAATACAATTAAAAACAATAAAATAAAATAAAACCCTTTTAAAAATAAACTATAGCCTTATAATAAAACAAGGCCAGCCCCTACTCTTCAACCCGTTCCTTTTTCTTTTTCTTTTCTCCGTTCATTGTTATGAGATAGCGGCGGCTTTGTCCTTCAATCCAGATTAGGGCTTTCGTTTGTGCGATCCAATTTAGGGTTTTTCGTGATTTCAAAGAGTCCGACTTTTGATCGATCGAATATATGCTCGTTGCTTGCTTTCGTCTATCGTTTTCTTCTCTGTTTTGCTCACGGCTTCGATGAAATTGATCGAGTTCGACTATAACTTCGGTAAGTACTTTGTTCCTTTTGCTTTTACTGGTTGTTGGCTTGCTTGAACTCGATGCAGAAAATTGCCGATGATGATATCAATTTATATAGGGTTTGTAACCCTGGATTTGCGTCGTATATTTTGTACTTGAATTTGTCAACTGATATTTGATCAGCCGTTCGATTTCACTTTGATGCTGAGATGATTTCTGACCTTTTCATATGCGTATATTTTTGTTGCTTGCTTCCCACGGCTTTGATTCGTTTCGTGATGACCACGGTTTTGAATTAGACTTGTTCGTTTGATTGCGACTTGTTCAAAATTGACTTTGGCACGAACTTGATATTGATAGCTTCGGTTTAATCGTTATCTGACTTCGGTCTTCTGGTTCGATGCTTGGTGCATTGTATATTTGTTTTGGACTTGCTTCATTTGCTGGTCTTCAATGCCTTTGCCCACTGATTTTGAAGTTGTAACCTAGATCATTGGTTCAATTTTGGTTGATTGTCATATATGCATCTTGCTTTGACATGCTGTACATATATTTACACAGATGCTTCACTGCATCTGTTGTAGTTGCTTTATACTTCACTGTGCACTTTACTTGGGCATTTTGTATGTTTCATTTTGATCCACTTTGTCATTGCATATCTATATATGCTTGACCTCTGTTGCATGCTTGCTGTATTCATTTGAGTTGATTGTTGCATTGTCACTGGTTCATTTGATAGCACTAGCTGTTGGTTACTTGATTGAGTTGTGTGGGAACTGGATTGATTTCCTTTGGCTTCACTTGTGTATACTGTGTCATAGTGATGCATTCTTAAGTCTTGGATATTGAACAGTATCATGTGTTTGTAGTTTGCATCCATTGTTGTATCCAGTTGCACTTGGTCATTTCACTGTGTTGCATTCTTTGATGGTTCATTTGCTGAAATCTGTAGCATCTTGATCAACTTGATGCTGTAGCTTGCTGTGTTGATCTTCCTCGCTACCTGGTTGACACTTGCACTGATATTCATTTGAGTTGTGCATCATGTATTTGTTGCAGTCCATGTTGTTGCTTGAGTCTTTGTTGCCTTGCTTCTGTCCATGTTTATTACTGCAATACTTGTTGCACTTTTGTGGTCTGCACTGCTTGTTTTGCTATTGGCTTGTATATTATTGCTATATATGCATTGTGCTTGCCTGTTGTACTCTGGTCTGTCCACTGACTTGCTGCCTTCATGTATATGTCGAACTGATCGGTTGCATCTGTGGTATGCATATGTGTAGTTGTTATTGCCAGTTGCCACTTTGACATTTTGGCCTTGAACCTGTACTTGTAGTTTCCATTCATGTACTTGCAATGTTGGTCTGACTTGAATTCGATTCACTTGTGTTGAATCCAGTTTCAAAACTCGGATTTGACCTTGTGTTCGTGTCGTATTTTTGAATTTATTGCACCTGAGTTGAACCTGTCCATATATTTGGGTTTGACCTTGTGCTCACCTGTCCCTGTAGCATTATCAAGTGTATATATCGGCGTGCACGGCCTTGTGACATATACAGTAATACACTGTGTATGTCACAAGTTGTTCGTGTATGATGAATTCAAATTTAAATGATGACGAACAACCCAAATAACTGAGGCAAATATTATTTTCAAAAATCATATCTTATTTTATTTTGCAAAAATATTTCTTTTTCAATTTTACTGCGTTAGTGAATATTTTTGCAGATTTCTCAGATGCTGGATTCAAACTTGAATGCAGTTGAAGATAAATACGAGTGTGAGTGATATGTAGTGAGGTGCTGATGTAAAATAGTGATGTAATTGAATTTGTATCAAAATTGTATAGTGAATAGTGAGAGCTTGAATTTGTATAATATTCAAAATTGTAATAAATATTTGTTTGAATAAAATATTCGTTTGAATTCAAATTCTGTGTTATTTATTTTATTCAGCAAATATTTATTTAATCTGTGAAAAATAAAATAGTATATTATCAAATACATTTAAACGAATGAATATATGTTTATTATCATCAAACAAAAATCATATAAGCGCATATTCAACAAAATTTACAATATAGATTACTTTGCTAAATGAGCATGGTACATGTTTGGTAAAATATAGATACTTGAGTGAAAAAATACCAAATTTCATAAAGAATAGTCACTTCCAAGTTTTTTCATAGTTCCATAGTTACATGCAATAAATTTTCCTATATTTATACAAAATAGTGTTCTTAAACCATTTTCAGTTCATTTTATATTCTCTACTTTACGAGCTAGGTGGTTCCACGGTATCTAAAAGTAGTATTCGTAAATTTATATAAGATACATACTATTTTAGTGGCTAGGTGTTCCATATACCCAACTTATGTGTTTTTAACTATTTTCTGCTTTATTTTCAGGATACCACCTTTATAAATTTACTATGTTCATTTTCATGCACGTTAAGTAGAGGAGTGGTCAGTAGATGAAGCTAAAAGTGCTAAAGTTTGGAGGTTAGGAAATTTGTAATCATATATCTCATAGTCAAAAATTTCTATAGTATAGTTTGGAAATTAGATATCCCTACAGCACATAATTTTGTGACTTTTGAGGCCCTCATTAAATAGTAAAATCTCACAGGTTTCTTGTAAATTAAATTTGTAAACAAAAGTCATTCGTGAATTAAGAAACCCACATGTTAAACCATAACAGAATCCCAACTTGTTCGTTGTGGTGTGAACCACACCAATCTGGGTATCAAAGAGACTGGAGTAAGTGATTTTGGCTACCTGGTCGTGGATTCTTAGGTTCAGCCTGAAGGTGGTACAGTCCATCCTGTACGGTTGAACTCGCACCCGAAGTATGGTTACACAGGTTCACGGTGAAGGGTGTGTCTGTCTTTGTGGTATTGGAGGAGAGGACTAAAAATGGAGTTACGGTAGACTATTTTGAATCTAGCAGATGAGGGGAGTTCTGATGCTGCTATTATAGCTAGTGAACTAGAGGTTGATACTCTAGTATTAGAAAACCTAGAATAATACGTTGTACAAAATTGCCAACTGAAAATGTATAATATAAAAGTAGAATATATGGCCAAAAAAATAAAACAAAAATTGAAACAAGATGGTATGATTTTAACATTTTAACATAAAAAAGTAATGGATCAAAATAGTGATATTTTACCTAATAAAAAACTTCAAGCTAAAGTAAAACTTAAGATGTGCATGCGCAGAAGGCACATTTGTTGATTATCAGAGAAAGTTATAGTAAAATATTTGGATATCTAGTGAATAAATATATGAAGTGGGTGAAGATATAACTTCTGTTATGAGCTGTACGTAAGATTTCAGTTAGTTTTTAAACGTTAGAGAAGATTTCTTGGTAATGAAAAGTACTTTTTATTGCCCATACATCAGATTAAAACATTTCCTTAATATCAGTTGCTACCATGCAAAGGTTATTTAATGGTGCAGTTATATTTGTAGCTCTTAGTTTTTTTCATTTTCTCAAATTTATTAATGTAAACAAATAAAATTCAAACCTATTATGTTCTATCTGTAGTTTTATGGGCATACAATGTAAGTGAAATACAAATAAAAGAAGTTTGCATTGATTAGTGAAAAGAACTTTGCAACGATTAGTGCAAATTTCTTTGCACTGGTCGGTGCAAACTCTAAATTTGCACTAGTACGTACTGATTAGTGAAAACCCAGAGTTTGCAATATGCAAGCCAGATTTGCACCGATCATTGCAATTATTTTTGCACTAAGGAATGAAAACAGTTTGCACTAAGAAATGCAACAAATATTTGTATCGGTTCACGATATTGGTCTGATAACTATGAAAAATTTTCTTTTTAGCTTGTAATTATACTTGAAAACGATGATCGTATCATCATACTCCATTTCTTGATAGTATAACATATATGACAAGTAAGATCATAATGTAGCAATAATTATCCAATTTTCTTAAACATCCCTTATTTTCTAAGTAATAATCTTTGGAATTCGATGATTATATATTTATAACAAATTATATGTTCATATTTTGTAGGAACTTGTAGATGAGGAGGAAGAGAAGCAAAAAATTGGAAGGTAGCGGTAATGACATAACTCAAATTACAATAGTCCTTAAAATGGATTACAAACTTTGTAAGTTTTCATATGTGTGATACGCTCAGTGCTTTGCCTCTAGAACATTTAAGCATCTATATAAGCATTTAAGATATACTTCTTTGAAGATGGTATAATTATCAATGGTGCAATGAATTCCCAGTAAATTTAGAAAAGATGTTCACTACCGTTTGCACCTTATTGCTAGATTATACTCTATCTAGACATTCTAATAATTCAAGATACAATATCTGATATGATTGGTGCACTAAGACATCAAAGAAAACTTCAAGACATAATCCAAATCTAGTTATAATCATTTTCCATTGATTACATCCAACAACAATGGAAAAAGGAATATTTTCTTTTTCTTAAATAGCATCTTTAAAATGAAAAATCCAAAATTCATATTGTTTCCCTTGGTTCTATAAAGCATAAGGTAAAATGGCCAATAATTTTTGTTATGCTTAACTAGGCATATAGAGACAACAAGCTAACAAATTTATTAGAGGATAGAGAATAATACCTAAACTCTAACAAAATTACATCAAACAAATTAGAAGCTGTTTCTATATCTTCTACTTTATCCTAGCCACATAAATCAAGACATACTCCTAGCTTTACAGAAGAATGAGAAAAAACTCACCAAGCTTCAATGATAATAACCCCCATCTTATTCTCCATTTCACAACTACCCAGCTCTACGTCACTGGTCTCCTTCTGGTTCTACCTCTTTGATAGAACAAAAGGAAAAAGGTAATCTATTAGTAGTACCTACAACCAAGGATATAAGATAAAAGGGAAAAAATGAAATTCGAGAGTACCTAATAGCAAAGACAAATCCATAGTATCAGGGCTAAAGAGATTTCAATAGCAAAAAGCATGCTAGATTGAAACCATACTAAATAGATAAGTAGAAGGAAAAAGGTAATTTGTTAATACCTGCAATCATGGAGAAAAGCGCGAGAGAAATTTTTTCCTTGTTTTTGCAAACAATGATTGAGAAAGAGAAGGGACACACAGAAACTCTAGGTTGCAAAAGAGGAAGAAAATTCGAGATAATTTCGTGATTTGATTTGTGTTTTAGTGCATAATTGATTTAATTCTGGATTTAATTTTCAAGATGAAATTCATCAATAGTTTTTTGAAGTTTAGGGCAAAACTAAAAGGGAGAGTGACGAAAGAGAAGGAGGGAGGGAACATAAAGAAATTAAGATGTATTCTCCCACCTTTATTTCATCTACCTCTATGATATCATATAGCGTTTAAATATTAATTTGTCTTTTCCCTAGTTATTTTAAATAGCATTCATTAAACAAATGCTATTTTGAATAATGTTAAGCCCTATAAAAAATGGGTTTTCTTGTAGTGAGGGTAAAATACGAATATCTATCCTTTTATCTCTTTAACCCTCTTCCCTTCTGTTATTCTTCCTTTTCATAAATTAAAAACATCAAAGAATACTAGGTCGAGCATTAAACAAGAGGAGAGAAGGAAAAAGCTTAGAGATTCGAGAGGAAACCTTAATCAACCATCAAATCTTAAGTCTGTTTATCCATTCAAGATGAATAATAATATTATCCATCTCATGTTATAATTGTTGATTTCGAATCTTGATGATTTTAAATCGTGTATGAGGTTTAAATGCTATACCATGTTGATTTTTCCATGTTTTGAATTAATGATTAAATAAATGGATTTCGTGAAATCAAATGATAGGTTTATAAACAAAACCTTTGTTAATAATCTCCAAATGACTTAATTTTCTGATATAATGTGCGAAATGATAATTTGAAGATGGGTTTTTAGTTTAGTAATTTTCCATAATATATTAAATATTTTATGAATTTCATAAGGTGGAAATTAAGTTAATTTCGGGTTTAATTATTGAAAATAATTAAATATGGTTTTTGATTTCGAAATTTATATACGATGAAGTATATGTTATTTTGAAATTTATGTGAATTTTTGGGATTTTTCCAAGGAGATTTCGAATTATTGTGAATTTTATATGTAGAAAAGTATTTAAAAGGAAAATTAATTAAGGATACTAACTAATTAGTTTGGTATATGTTTTGGAATTTGAAAAATGCATGCGGCAATAATTTCTGAAAAGCATTGTTAGAGAGATTGTTTTGGACAATTGAAATTGGACAATAATTAAGATTTGGCGAAAAGCAATTACTTTTATTAGTAACAAATTAGTCTTATTAATAATTACGATAGTTCCATGAAGCTATTATTCTCCCCAAGCCTAAAGGATTGCCTCTCTTATGAGTGTCGACGTTGATATTGAAGGAAGCATATTAGGACGCCGACATCATTGTCAACTTATATTTGGCTACAATGCCACTTCATGATTAATCTAAGTTGACGTCGTCCCTCTTCGAATATAATTTTAATTGAAGCCGCTTACCATTATTTTCAATGGCTTTGAAGTCTACTGTGCAAAAGGCAGGCACACCGCTTGTTATGACTTCGACCCTATATATATCTTACATGGCATAATAGTCAAAGTAAGCTAAGTATAAGGTTTTAAATTAATGCCGCTAGTCTTGATGTCACAATTCGTCAAGATTGGCGATTTTACATTATCTGGCAATGACGTAGCACTTCTTCCTTTTAATGCCGAAGATGCTCATTTTTATGTAAACTAAAATTATTTTAAAGAGGCGAAGTGGCTTATGTTCGAGTAGGCCGATGATTCTATGTTTTCAAGATAAAGTCTATAATTAAAAGAACATTAAGGTTTTGGTCTTTCCTTGATAAAGGTCTACAATGGTTTTAATGCCACGTGTTTTATGATTATCTTAATAATGGAGGAGAGCCGTAAACCTTTTTGTCAACAATATCTGGACATCGATAGTGATATATTTATAACCTGTTTAAAGACGGCAACCTTATATTACTTTCAAACATAGACATGGCAATGCGAAAGATGATTTATAAAATGGCATAAGACTTTGGTAATATAAAGAGCTATATGTTTCCTTGAACTAAATATGAATTAAAGGGATTAATCATATATCCATATGAAATTGGTTTCAAGGAATTTAAAAATGGTTTACCCAACTTTTGAGAAAATTACTAGAGAGAATATTACTTCACATTAAGTAATTATGAGACATAAAACATTAGGAGTGAACATATCTGAATAATGGATGCAATATTTTCTTGGGTTTATTGATAAGTTATTATGCATAGTTGTTATTATCATACTCACATAATTTATGACCCATAACTGTATTTTCGGGGTATTATGGGCAGAATAACCAACTAGGTTGACCTAATAGTGGGTGTAAACAGAGTGAACTTCTGAGTGAGTAGAATAGCATCTAGGAGATTAGATAGATCAAAATTATAGGATGCAAACAGCTGATCAAAAGATTATTGATTTAGATAGATTCTTGGAAAGGTCTAATAGGTTCTTAGTAAGCTTATGAAAATTATAACTGGAATGTTATTGGAGGATATCCAATAGGTTCTTAGTGATCCCATAAAAACTATGAAATGAGAAGTTATTTTAGAATTCAATAGGTTTATATTAAGCCCATGAAACTATGATTAAAAGGTTACTAGTAGAAACTAATAGGTTCTTAGTGATCCCATGAATTGAAGTTGGATAGATTGTCCCTAAGGTGTGAGATAGGTTATTAGTCTTCCAATCTATGCTATACTATGATTACTGAGTTTGATTTTAAGAGCGCACAAGCCTCATGGGTATTTTCTGAAATCAGCAATCACATATTTATTTCCTTTCTATTGGTGCTGAGCTCTTCAATTATTAATTTAAGATAGTTATTTCTTTCTTTCTCCGTTTCTTCTTCTACTCGAAACCTGAATATTCATTTCAGCCAATTTAATCCCAAAAAAAGTTTTTTGTTTTTTCATCATTCTTTCAAGACGCAAGATAGAGGAGTGGAGGGATCTTCGGGTTGAATCTTATTGAAATATGTTAGAGATCAGCTAACTAAAATATAGCCAACACCATCACGACAAGTGATTATGATCTTCATCATCCCATCGTTGCTGATTAGTAGTTTTCTTTGGCTTAAGCTTAGACCAAAGACTCGATCAATAGTTAACACCACCGCAATGGCGCTTTTAATTTAGCTCATCCTATCGATCTTCTTTGAAATAATCTCAAGTAATTATCGATTTTTCGTCGCGCAATATTTATTACCACATTTCGGACGAATTCTAAATAGTTTAGGCAAGATCAGTTATATTTTCTCAATTGCTTGAATCCTTCATATTCTAAAACCATCCACGCTAAAGAAAACGTCAGGTCGCATCTTCAGGAAAATTATACATTTAAACTTCTTCTACTTGAGATAATAAAAGGATTTGGTCTGTAGTATCTTATTGATATACTATGAATATTGTGTTGCACAAATTTGGTATGCATGATAGTATGAGTTAACAAAACTTATGCTCTGGTTTTGTAGTTTCTTATTGCTTACTATGATTGTTGGACATGGCTAAGCAATATATCAGTTGGATGTTGTTTGTATCTAAATGCTTGGTTGTGCAGTTTTTATTTCCTTCCATGGCTGTGTCTAAAATTTTCATTTTGACAAGCTTGCATTATTTTAGGTTGTTATATTTTAATACTTTATGCATCTACATGATGTAGCTAAATGCATCGTATTCTAATACATTCTGCAAGCACATGAGGCGTGTTACTACATACCTTAAACTGTATAGCTTTTTGAAGAATTAAAGTCTTAGATATTCAAATATCAAGTATTTCTTTGATGATTATAGGGTTTCATCATTTTTCAAAAGAGGATGTATAGTTCAAATAGTGGATTAGGCTCAAACTTATTCGAAAGAGTATGTACGAAGGATATTGATGTAAACTATTTTGCTAATTATATCTTCTATATACACAATATGCATGTAATTCAAATCAGTCATTATTAAACCATTCATAGTTCATGAAATAGCGGGTGTCTTTTTTATAAATATCATTGCATATATAATTATGGGTGGTTCTTTGATCCTATTCTCGAAAACTAATATTTGTCTATATCAATATTATGTTCAGATAAATTTAAGTATCCAAAGTGTATCAAGTGGGACATAATTTATTTCCAAGTACCTTTTTTATGTTGTCCACTACTTTGTCACAGGTACTTTAGTTATAGGTTAATTGATAACAAGTGAAAAATATACAAAAAATTTAATGGTTTATTGTGACAATTTCCAACAAAATGTTTTCATTTTTGCATAAAAAATTACAAAAGGATTCATAGTTATATTCCTTTATCCCTTCACTATTTTAATAGCCATAGTCACCAACGTATCTAGATTGATGCATCAAAAGTCCTAAGATTATTGATCCTTAGCATATGACCCAACCCAGTGAACATACATTAGTTGAAATAATATATCAATATGAAAATAGGATTGACAAACAAATATTAAAACTATCCAGCAAAAAAAATCTTAGTGACCTCAACTTTAAAGAAAATATTTAAAAAAGGTAGCAACGTCTATAGTTAACAATCATATGGAACTTAATATTTATACGCTATAGCATATATTTTTATCTTTATGGGTCAGAATTTTTTTGACATGCCTCGCCCATTTGGTTAATATTCTAAAATTTACAAATGTATAGGAATTAGCCATGGCAATGTAACTATGTACAGTTGTGTAAATCTGTATTTGTGCCTTTTGGGTTCTATGAGTCCTAATATAGGTTTGAAAGCCTTTCTCACTAAGTATTAAGTGAATAATATTAACATTGAATCAATAATTTGATTCATATACACAATTCAGTTAGGATTATTTATTTATTTTGACTTTAGCGAGAGGTCTATCAATGATTGATTCATTGCTTTCATAGTACTGACGCATAGCTAAATGACGTGCCTTCATGCTACATTAAAAAGTTCACCGAGCATTTATTGTATGGTAAAATATTACATTTACTACAACTTTAAATATCACTCCCCTATTCATAACCAACTTTCCCTGTAACAAGTTATAAAATGATAACTGTTGAATTTGAAAGAGGTCTATCTGAAAGAGTAGTTGATAAAGACTGGGCAAAAGGATGCTATAACTGTTGAATTGCAATGTAGACGATGTGCACATTTAGGTTGTCACGGAAGAATGATTAGTTTTTGAATTTGGGTTGAAGCAAATGAGGTATGCATGTTGATGTGTATCAGCCTGTGGTGATTTAAACAAGAATGAATGTTGCTGGTAGTGCTGCCATACTAGATGTCGATAGATGATAGCAATATGTGATAGTTTGTGATTTACTGAGATAGTGGCCAAGTGGCATTGCTGATGCCTGAACTGGGTTCAATTATGATGTGCTTAGTTGGCCTAGCTGCCTGCAGGAAAAACCCAAAAAATTTAAACCAACGACATCTACAATATTTATTTATACAGATGTCTATCTTTTAAGCATAAAATCCAAAAGCTATTTCGTATATGATTATGTATATATAAAAAATATATGCATATATATAATTATTATTTAAAGCTTTGCATAAGATAGTTAAGATAAAAATATTATGTGCTTTATTTGAAGTGTGGTTTATACACACACATATCTATTTATTTTTGATCTCTTTTGCCACACATGTTAATTGCACTGAAGATGTCCATATGGAAAATAACAATAGGTTTGTATGAATTTTTTTAACATATGGTACTAAGCAATAATTGCTATTACGTTAACTTTCGAAATATGTAGTCAACAGCATCATGCATAAGTAATTCAACTATTGTTTATGATATGTACGTGCTTTGGCTTTTGTGTTTTATAACATAAGTAATTCAAAAGTTCAAATACTTTTGGTTATAATTTTTAATGATGGGTCCACTTTGCCCTATTAACTCTTTCGCCATGTATGTGTTTGAGAGCATTCAGTCATATTACTACGTTGACTCAGCAAGAATTCTGTACTAATTTTAATATTTATATTTGATATTGTAGTAATGTTTCTAATTCCTTATGGTTAATAGTATAATTATTTATCAAAATAAATTAATTTTCTAAGTGCAACAAAAATATTTTTTCCATACCCATGTGCGAAGAACGGGTTCGCACTAGTGAAAACTAATAGGTTAATAGTGACTCTGGAAAAACTATAAATTGAGATAGCTTGACAGATAAATTTGGGATGGGTAATCCAGGATTTATTGCATGTTGCATATCATCATGTATTATTGTGTTTTAACTACAGTGGATGCAGGAGCATAGTATATGGTTAATGTATTTTGGTTAAGACACTAGCGAGGGAAATACCCATTTTGCTCAATGGCGTGGTCTCACTAGATATCTATTTGGTTCGATATGCTAGGTTATTATTCACATCAGACTTTTTATTTGACCCAAATTTTTTGTTTTTCCACTTAAACTCTCGAGTGCTCATTTGAGTAGGTTGAGAGTAAGGAATTTCAAGTTACATAATAGGACGAATAAGCTTAAGGAGATATGCAAGAGGCAATCTAGATACGTAAGAGTTATATTCTAATCCGTGGTATAATTAAGTTTGTCTACACAGATGTAATGGCAAGGTATATAATTGCCAAATATTTGAGTCTGGTCGACCAAGTGGGCATCTTCATGTGTCACACTTGGAATATTTTGTAATAATTATATTTTCTTTTCATGTGGAATTACGAATGGGATTATGTAATTAATATGAAATCATATTTTGGAATGAGATGCAAATGTTATTTTTGAATTATATTTGGAATTTTTTCATATTCATGTACTTTTGATTATTGATATGTTTAACATTGCCGTATTTTATCATCGAGAAATAATAACTATGGATGACTGTAGCATCCGTAGCAGTTAGTTTTAGGCCTCAAAACAGGGGATGTTATAAGTATGGTCCTCCATGGAACACATCAATATGGTGCATTGGTTGCAGTAAACCTTCTAGAAGCTCACTTTCCACGATGTTGATGTTATTGGCGAATGGCTTTTCATTGCGCGTGGGTTTTTGACGGATCTTCAAAAATTCTTCAAGCACCCGCTGCTAATCATATTTTGGATGATCCTTTCCAAGATCCTACACTCATATAACTTATGGCCATTTACTTTATGGTAGGCATATTAATCTCCCCAATTGTTCAGCTCTGGATTCATCTTTGCTTTAGATGAAACTGGGTAGTCCAGTTCAACCTTCATAATTGCATATATATATATATATATATATATATATATATATATATATATAAGATTGGCTGATTTAGTTCGATAGCATTTGCTTTGGTGAACTCTTCCTCATCGTCCCTTTTTGCTTGGGACTAAAAGGTTCCCTTTCTCCTATTGATTTCTTATATTATGAAACATTTCATCCATTTGCATAAACTTATCAGCTTGAAGGTAGAAATCTTGTAGGTCTTTGCATCCATGACTGTATAGCTCTTTCCGAAATGGTGTATTTTCGATTAAACCAGATTTTTACTACCATTTATTTTTCTCCATTGCTTACCCTTTTGTCTTTATTAGCTAATGTATTGCTTTAAATAATCCCCTAGTAAATACCCTAATTTCTATTTGATGTTAGCAAGTATTCTTGCATCAATTGTAGGTTCTTTCAAAGTACAAAATTAGGCTGAAAACTCGTATGAGAACTGTTCGCATGAGTAAATTGTCCTTTCTCTCTATAATGCAATACCACTTTTCCATGGCTCCAAAGAACGTGGTCAGTAATAGCCCGCAACGCACTGCACCTAGGGCATCTTTGGCTTTCAAATGCCATTAGGTGGTCGTCCAGATCTGTGGTGCCATCATATTGAATAGATGGGATTTTAACATATGAAGGTAATGGTATTTCCATAATTCTTTCAGTGAATGGAACTCCCCTAAAGTTATTGTTGGATTTAAGGTTCGTTATCCTCTTTCCTTCTAATTCAAACATGTCTCTCATTGTCTTGTTAGCTAAGTCCCTGAAATAAGCCTCCTCATCTTCATAATTTTTCGCCTTCCACTTATAATGCTGTTGCGAAGCAGAGCTTGCAAATTGTTTGAATGGTGATCTTGAGATTCTATAAGCTTTCAAATTAGGTGGTCTTCTTCCTTCCGTTGTGGTCCTAGTGTGTTGTTCCCAACATTCTTACTCCTTATGTTTGACTTTACTACTTTATTGGTTGGAATTCAACCTCATATTCTTCCTTCTCTTTTGATCTCTTTAATATTTTCAAAAGCATTTGAGCCACTGATGCTTCATTACGTTCGTGCATAACTTCTAATTTCCTCTTTATGAATTGGAGTTCATCTTTCTCCTTCGACATCTCCTTAGGTGTAGACTTTTTTCCCGACTGCACATTTCCTAAGTCAAACTACGGGGTCACAGTATCCTCAAGATGAATGTGATGTGTTACTTCCTCTTTTGTTTGTCCACAAACTTTCTTGGTTGATTTTCCCATTGTGTAAGAACTTTTGTTGATTAATCCTCAAGCTTCCCTAAGTTCCAGCTCTCAATGAGATCACCACTTTTTGTTAGCACTAAATTTGGATTAAGGCAACTTTTGATATTAAAGTAAAATTATGTTCCTATTCAAATATGCAGATATATAGATCCACAAAAAGTCATCATCAATTCGTGAGGAGTCATTATGCAATTTATTTATTGTTTAAGGCTTTTGTTACAAATTCACAAAATCAAAGTGGCTTAATCGGCCATTAATTCCCTTCAGTTGAGCTTTATTTCTCGCTCAAAATAAAATGAAAATAAAGAAAAAGATGGAATTAGAAAAATCCTCCCAGTCTAGGGGTAACCCTTTATTAAAGAATGCTCCGAATTATGGATTTGTGCCACATGTCAACTGGGATGAATAGTTGTATGGATTAATTTTTTATGGAAAGAGTTCAGCATTCATGAAATTATATTATGCCGCAACTTGTTGCATGAAGACAGCAAGGAATGTTTCACGATGGCTCCGCTTCCTTTATTCTTTGATCTGGTTCTTGAATTTACCTCATAGTTATTCATATTCCTCACGATGGTTCATATTCATAATGATGGCCCGTATTTATTTCCTCACCGCTGCTCCAAAAATTATAAATCAAAAGAACCGCTTCTTGTTTTATAATAGCTTCTCACCCATCATCTCATGATAACCCTTAGTATCTATACATTGATATTTTTAGTGAATTGTTCCATAATGTTTGCTTCTTGAATTACTACACAAAGGTTCCTATGTTTTATCTCATAATAATCATAGTATCACGAAGACACTAAGCTAATCCATGATGGCTTTATAACTATTACTTCACGAGTCTCTCCATGATAGTTTGATTGCTCCATCTTTTAGAAACTTCATTAAGTTGTTATGTGATGGCTTCATCAAATTAATCATGATGTCCCTTTTTACTAACGATTACTCTTTACAATGACTCTATTTACATAGATGATTCCCTTCACACACCTAGCAGTAGTAGCAAGCCACTTGGCTTATTTTTTTGCCTTGACTCTATGACAACTTATGCAGTTCGTAATAAGTTCTAAGATATCTCGCATCATACTCTTCCAATAAAATGAACACTTTAAATTATTGTACATTTAATTACCATTAGGATGAATGGTCATTCTGGAATGATTGCAGTCACAAACTTTTTCATCTCTACGCCCATCAACATCGGGTGCACACACAACCTATCATCTTAATGGAGCTTACCATTCCGGTTAATACAAAACTGGGCCATATCACTAGAATCTACTCTACTTCTTAGTTACACAAAAACTTTCTTCAACTAAGCATCACACATTTGATATGACCTAATCTTCTCAACTAAAGCGGATATTACTTTCATGTCTGGGCCCAAGTTCGCATATGGGTCGGTAATCAAATCCACAATAAATTTATGCCTTTGGAATTTTGAGAACATAGACCTTAATACATTGTGCCTTCTATTAAGTGCATCTTCCACTACATTCCCTTTATTAGGAGTATACAATATACTAAAATCATCAGAGCCAAGGAATGTTAATCGTCTTTGTTGATGAAAGTAGAGATCCTTTTACGAAAAGAGATACTTCAGTGATTTGTGCCATGAACAAACAAAAATATACACCCTATAAGAAATACCTCCATGTCTTCGGTGTGATCGTAGTCATTGTAAATTCCAAACTAGAAGTTGGATAATTTCTCTCATGCAGTTCTAGTTGTTAACTTGCATAAGACACAACCTTTCCCTCTTTCATCAATGCGACCTTAGGACCAGTGCCATATGCATCCATATATATAGTAAACAGTTTTGCTCCCTTTGGAATGATGAGGACCGATGCACTAGTAAACGATAACTTAGCAAAAGCATGCTCACAACAGTTATCCCAAATAATTAGTTGATTCTTTTCGGTCAAATGAGTAAGAGGATTAGTCATTTAGAGAAGTCTTCAATAAACTTCTGATGGTACTTGTCTAATCCATGGAAACTATGGATTTTTGTGTCTGTATTGTGTAACTTTCAATCTTGCATCACGGCTACTTTACTTGGATTTACCGATATCCCATGCCCGACACCACGTGATCCAAGAATCATAATTCTCGCCTCCAAAATCGATGCTTATACAATTTATCCTTCAACTGGTGTTTCCTCAAAACCCTAACATCACTTTAGGATGCGACTTACGCTCTCCTTCATTTCTAGAATATACTAGGATGTCATTGACGAACATGACCACAACCTTATTAAATTTCTTTAGAGGCTCATCAAATCCATAAAATATACTGAAGTGGTAGTCAACCCAAATGACATTACCTACCACTCAAAGGACCCATTAGGTGTCCTAAAAGTAGTTGTTGGCAAACTATCCTCTGGTACCCTCAATTGGTGGAACTTCATCATAGGATCTAGTTGCGAAAAAATATTTGTGCCATAAAGTTGATCAAATAAGTCATTTATGCATGAAAATGGATATTTGTTCTTTTGGGTCAACTTACTCAACTCCCTATAATCGATGCAAACCCTCAATGTACCATCGCCCTTAGTAACAAATATAACCGAAGCCCCTCACTACAAATTACTCCTATGAACAAAGCCCTTCATTAGCAACACATTATTTTGTAGTTCAAATTTCCTTCGCTCTCTTGGTGCCAAGCGCATATTGGCATAACCACAGCCTTAACACCTTCGCAAGACCGATATGCAACTCAATCTCTCTATGGGAAGGTAAACGAGTAACCTCCTTGAACACATCGACAAAATTATAGACAATAGGAACCCATGACAACTCATTGTGAGAAATGTATAATGAATACAAATAGCTACTTATGATGGAGCTCTCCATCTTACAATGGATGGCAGGCCCTTGTACTTCACCACTTCCCCATCTAACCCATCCCCCATACAATCAAGCATTATCTTATGTTCGCTCATCATTTCTATACCCAAGATAAGACCATTCCACAAAAACCTCAAATGCATCATAACAAAACTTGAATGTGTTTTTCTCTAACGGAACATTTTGTCAAACCATATTCAAATTAGTCGAACAACTAACGGGATTTGACACCACAAGAGGTTTGCAATTTAATTCTGAAATCAAATACAAGCTATCAACTAAGCAACTAGATATAAAACAATGTAAAGCTCCTATATCAAAAAGGACTCGAATAGATGTGTCAAAAATAGAAACCAAAAATTCCAAGATGACAATCTTTCCCTTCTTTTAAGCCGTAGATCCACTTAAGCTCGTAGCCACTCTAATATCGTAGACCATTGTCGGATCTACTTCAAAAATTAGTAGCTACTCCCTTGTATAAGGCCCAAATCGATCGCAATTAAAACGTTTACTCTTTGTGAGATCCACCATGCAATCCTTGGTAATATGCCTCTTGAGGTTGCACCTTCAACATATTATCTCAACCTTTTTGGTTGCCTTTTGTTGCTCATCCCCACCTCCTTGTCTCTTGCACTTCAACTGGAACCAAGGTTTCACTTTAACTTTCATAGCTACCTCAACAACTCCCTTAGAACCCTTATAGAGAAGAGATATCTCTACAATACTATCAAAAGCTACCCCATTGCAATTTGGCGAAGAACTTGGCTTTTATGGATCAGTTTTAAACCCCTCGTAAAGTTGGAATCTTTTATTCAATTAAGTGCTGATAAGATCCTTCATGAAAATAGCTGGAGCATTAAATTTTCCTACATAATCCAGAAATGTTTCCTTGGTAAAGGTTAATGAACTCTTCAAGCTTAATTCCTATATTGGCTTTCATAATGAATTGAGTCTCAAATCGATGCTTGAAATCATCCCATGTAATTTCCTTCTCTTCTACTAACGACTACTTTCCACCAATTTAGAGCTTCCCTTGGGAGATACCATGAAGCAAGCTTATGCCTTATCACACCATTAAGAGCTATGTTGTGGATGTAAATAAAATTTGATCCATGCTTGAGTCTCGATAAAGTCTTTGTACTTATGTACTACTTTCTCTCAATTATATGAACCTTCGGCACATCCTCGAGAAGTCCATCGTGAATACATAGGCAAAATCATAGCCACACCACTTATATACTCCATCAAAACATTTGAACTTCCCTCGTTGGACGGGTAACCCGTGTCGTGGCTACCAGGTATTTCGGAACCAAATGGGCATCTCGACTTCATTTCCAACATTTGTGTATCTATCATTGCTCTTTTATGTTATCTTATAGTTGCTTATATGCAATAAGTATATGTTAGCAACTTCCTTGAGAATCATCGAAATACATAGGATAAATGGTGCATATTTAAGTAGTTTTATGGTAAAAATTTACAAATATTCTTTCTCAATGTCACTTAAGTTTCTTATCGGGTAATCTAATCTCTAATATCAAATGTAGAGGCCACTATTCGTAACACCAAAAAATCCATGCACAACGACACCTAGATACCCAAGTACCAAAAATGATGAATCTTCCAAGCTGTGATGCCCCACCCTGAGACCCACATTAACAAAGAGAATTACATAGTAATTTTTTCTGCTAATGCGGAGAATAGGGCTGGTTAAGGGCAACCATCATAGTCTTGCATTAGATAAGAGCTAAGTACGTCGATATTTATACTCCCTTTTTTTCATTTCGTCTCGAGTATTCAACATACTTATTCCTATCAAATACACTACTATGGTGGCTATAGGATCAATTCAAAAACAAAACATAATAACCATATCAATTACAAGTCATAGAACAGCAACACAGAAACGATACATATGAATATGTACATCAAATGTAATACAACATGCCACTAGTGGTATACAACCACAATATATACATACATTCCCTACAAAAGAATATATACATCATAAGTTCCCAACAGAAAGACTACTACACAAAACTATACCATATCCCAAGTCGATGGTGAAGTCCAAAGGTAAAGCAAGCTAAGAGTCCAACTACCTAACCTGCAACTCGGTCTGATCCGAGTAATAAATACACGGGTCAGTTAGCTAAAACTTGATATTAGTATAAGATAAGAGGAATATAAGTGCTTAAGGGAATTCTTCCTTTTACCATAAAGAAAGGGTACAGGTATAGTATAATCTTAATGCATGGTATATGTTCACCAAGGGTTGTCACATGAATAGGTTTATTTCAACATAAGAAATCCATACTTCATGGCATTCAACTCAAATGCAAGGAATCGTATGAAAGTCATAAGAGAAACTTATCAAAATTTCAATATGAATCTCATGGAACTCAAGATAAGTTCAAATATCATAAAAACGAAATCACCCTATATAACATCTCATGTAGCACTAGGCTATCAATGTTAAAAAAAGGGAGCATAAATATCGACGTACTTAGCTCTTATCTAATGCAAGACTATGATGGTCACCCTTAACCAGCCCTATTCTACGCATTAGTAGAAAGAATTACTATGTAATTACCTTTGTTAATGTGGGTCTCAGGATGGGCCATCCCAGCTTGGTATCAAAGCATACTAAGGGTTGCGGATCCCCCGATATGATTCTCAATCCTCAAAGAAGCAAACCTCAAATATTTCACCCAATTTGTTGCTAATTCAAGAAGCAAATCACCAAATTAAGAGAATAGAAGGTAATCTCCACCAATATTACAGAATTATTTCATCAAAATCTTAGAATTAGATATGAATTGTATATAACTTTCTATTTTGTTCTTGCTTGTCTTTGAAAATTACATTTCTAGGCTATTGAAGCATCTCTCAAGCAAAAGTTCGCCTCTTTTCACCACTTTGATATTGAACTCGGGTATTTTGAAAGATGAGTATCAATCTCACAAAGGTAAGCTCATGCAACGCCAAAAATCGCAAGTTAAAATCAAAAATTTGCTACAAAATTCGTTTTGGACTATTTTGATTTTCTGTGTAAACTGTCTTCAGTTACAACTTTGTGTATTCGTATATTTCTATTTCGACAAAGGAAATGCTACCTTATTTTTTTATTGTGTAGACCATTTTTATAGATTAAGCATGCGAAATTTCAGATCATTTTGACCTAAATAGCTTGTAGAAATATGCTTCCGAACTTTGACTCGGAGCGTGTTTTTGCCCATATTTTTACAGTGAAAATACTTCCTGGGTCCAACATTAAGACATCATATCTTTTTCGTGCTTTGTCTAAATTGATTGATTCTTAGTGCAGTTTTAAGTTTTATTGTTTTTCTTTGTGCCTGTTAAATTTCAAGTCATTTCGACCTATATAACATATAGATATATGCCGTCGTACTTTGATTCGAAACATGTTTTTACCTAGATTTTTACAGTGAAAACACTGTCTGGGTTCATCTTTGGACCATCATAACTTTTTCATACATTTGTGCACATATTTTTTTTGGTTTTAAAATGAATAAAAGTGTGCATTTAGTGATAAAATAAGTTAAAACATGATCATAGCTTTTATTTTCCTCTAAGTATTTTGGACCTTGATACCAAGCTGTGATACCCTACCCCGAGACCCGCATTAACATAGAGAATTACTAGGTAGTACTGTCTGCTAATGTGGAGAATAGTGCTGGTTAGGAGCTACCATCTATATCCTTGTCTTAAATATTTATTGTATGCGTCGATAATTGCTATCTATTTTTTTTCTACTCAAGTGGACAACATATCCAATAAATACTTAATACAAAACTATAGGTGGCTAATGGATCTATTAGAACAAAATACAATAACCATATGCATATCATATCATTTTTGGGTCAAAAATAAAAGTCCTCAATAACCTTGGAGACATTATACCAATCTCCCGTGGTTTATAAAATTATAGCTATAATTCTTTGTAATGGATTAAAAATATCTTAGGTGGTGAAAGAAAATAAGTAGATTATATCTATCACTTGTTTGCAAAGAACTCACAACAGAAGGATAAAAATTATGATAACATATACATGTGCAAGGCCATCAATACCATAACAATATGAAAACAATTAGATCCATCGTCCTAACACATGAAACTCAAAACATATGGAGTTTAAATGATACAACATCCCAAAATAATATTTCTCATATACAAGATATGTTTGACATGTCAATTTATAAAATGCTAGATAGATCATCATAACAATATATACTATAGCTCTATAACGTACTTGGCTAGCAATATCTCCTTGAATCTCTGTTCAGTACCTGCTCAAAGGAGTATATAAAATGAAAACCTAAAGAGGGTCAGACATAAAGTTGGGTGAAAAGGAGACATCACTACTAAACATAATATCAGATACACTAGAATGACATAGATAAAATACTAAGGGGTACCTCGGAATATCCAACATATGTAAACCAAATGCACATATAATAATTGAGTAAGAGCTCTAGAGCAATGCCATATACCAAGTTCTTGTTCTTCTCCCGCACCCAAAAAGCGAGCATATGGAATAATATTGCTGATATCACCAGAATATCCATAAAACGAAAATGCGACCTACACACATATGACAATGAGCTAAAGCTCGATAGCAATAACACATATACCTAATCATGAATCTGAGGTAACAATGTATCGTACCAAAATTCCAACTTTAGCGAAATACCATATTGTACCCATCAACATATTTGAAATCGATACTAATGAATCATGACACCTTTCCAACGAACTACATTACACTGGAGAAAATGAAGTGGTTATCGCCACTTCATAGTGATTACCAATATATATGAGTGCCTCTATGACGACTCGAAATTTTTTGATGTTTGAATTAGAATAATAAATTGATTTTAAACGCTTAAAAGTTAATTTTTAACTTGAATTCAAATATCACCATTTATTGGTAATTTAATTATTAAATTAAATAATTCGAAATCGGGTAAAATGTTAAATATAGAGTTATAAGCTTGTCAAAAATATTTCAAAGGCTTATAAAATTTGTATTGATAATATTGAAAGTAATAGATGGGTAAAATTGAATTTAACAGTGATTTGTTCAGTTTTGAAAATATTACGTTTAAATCGATATTTAAAAATAGCCTTCTGAGGCACAACCTCGGAATTCGACGAAACCAGTTCCATTGGATCCGTAATATTGTATTATTATCGGGTTTCAATTTTCGTAGTATTTGGAGTTGTTGTGTGAGCGTACGATATGCAAACACGCTGAAATTTATATCGAAATCTAATATTAAATAACTGGGTCCAAAAAGCAATCTTCTCTATACGATCGAATTAGGACTCGAAACTATTTCCACTACATTTGGAATAGGGATATAACATTATGAACGCCTAGGGGCACGCTTCGATTGGAAGTCAAAATTTCATGTTGCATTTATCGAGACGATTTGAATTGAATTGAATTTAAATATATATATTTTTATACTCTGGTCACCATCAGCTGTTTCTTTTCCCTTCAGCTGTTATTCTGTCATTTCTTAATCACTATTGCCAATCCATTTTCTTACGCCACTTATTCCTACACGCGCCTGGTTTAATAAAAAAAAGTAAAAGAGATATAACCGAACCCTCCTCCTCTTTCTAAGGAAAACAAGGCCTCCTTAAAAAAATTATACATACGAATGAAGAAAAAAATCAAAAATCCTCTCGGTTTATAAAAAAAGGAAAAAAAATAAAAAAAAACCGATCAAGGAAAATGGCGGTGCACAGATAATCTTTCGAAATCGAGCCTCGGTAGTTTTCATCTATACGGCGTCTTCATTTATTCCGCCGTCGCCACAATGAGAGAAGCAACGATGACGTGGTCGGGGTTTCGTGCTTGATAGTGGAGTTCGCGAGGAGGTGGGCGGCTCCATTAGTTCGTGGTGGCAGTCGCGATTTTTGGAGATGGATGCTAGGGTTCGCACTCGCTTTAGGGCGGGTCGAAGTTCGAATTAGGGCCTGGATTTGAGAGGTTTTGGGAGCGTGCTCGGCGGCAGTGAGGTCGAGTTAGTTCGTCCTGGTGGAGGGGTTTCTTCTGCAGGAGGTTTGAAATCTGAAAAGAAACAAGCTGGTTTGGAGTATATTGCAAATTAAAAGGCAAAGGTGAGTTAATCTCACTCATCTGGATTATTATGGTTGAATTTAAATAATTGGTTGAATGATTGAATTGATTTGATGTGCTATATTATATATAGTAGTATATGTATAGTATATATTGGAGTGATTGATTTCCCGCATTTTATAGCGGATGAGACCCTATGCGCCGCATAATAGCGGATGATATCATATTAATCCCATATACCGCGATATTCCACCTCGAAGTGGAATTGGTATTTATTTGCGCTAACGTCTGTGGAAGCAGAGAAACAGGTTGGAGGGATCCAACTGGATTCCTCAAAATTATTTAGATTCTTTAATATTCTGTGTTATGAATATTTTCTATCCTTTGATGAATTATATTGATAGTTGGAATATTGAATACTGTGGTTTGCTTGAATATTTTCGGTGCATTGGGTCATCAAAATATTTAGAATTGGATTTTTGGGAAGAAAAATAAGAGTAAATTTTGGAAGTGAAATAATTATAGAATAAAAATAAGAATGAATTGGAAAGAAATAAAAGTGATTTTTAAAAACTGAAGTTAAATTGTAAAGTAGAGATTTAAACCAAGTTTTAAATCAAAGTTAAATCTGGAATTCAAGTTAGTGAATCTCAGTTTTTAAACAAATAAAGTTTTTAAATTTAAATTGTTTTAACAACTTGAATGTTAAAGTGCATTTTAAATTGATTTGAATTTGGTTTTAAATTCCTTTAAACTTCTTCTATAAAATGAGTAATTAATTTATTTAATGAAGTAGATAAAAAGGTAGTTAATTACTGGTTGAGATTAATCAAGAGTGATTAATATTTATGGTTTAATTAATGATTAATTACTTAATGTAATTAATTTAGATTAGCATAAATTAAAAAGTAATTAGAAATCATTAATTTATATAATTAACGATGTAATTAAAGGTTGGTTAATTAAGATTAATTAATCAATAATAAGTGATTTATGTGAACTTAATTAATATAAGTAATTAAGGATTAATGTAGTTAATTATAGTTAATTAATTCGTGAAGTAATTAAAGACTAATTGTTGTTTTTGGTTAAGAATAATTAATTTGTGTAATTAATTAAAGATAATTGCTTGAATGTAATTGAAGGATAATTAATCCAGGGTGATTAATTAAGAAGGATAATTAAGGGATGGTTAATTAATTGATTTGAAGTTAATTAATGTCAAGTGAAGGAATCTAAGTGATTGAGGTTTGTAATTCAATTAGAAGTGATTAAATTTATTTTGGAAGTGATCAAGTTTGCTTATGGATGAATGAATGTTATTGAATGCCTTAAATGAGTTGATGTCTCTGATATGAAATGTTTTGTAGTATTCTATGTTTGGGCAGACAGGATATTGTGGTTATCTATCAATGAAGAATTGTTATGTAAAGGGACATCCTGTGTTTAAAGTTTGAAGTGTATTTCATTTGGATAACTTGGGTTAGGATGACATGAGATTCGAAGAGACCGGGGTCGGGTATTACAAAAGACCCGAAACCACTTCGAATTTTTATAGATTGATATGTGAAATCAATAGGCTGGAATGAAATGATTTAAGCGAATTGGACTATTTAATCTAAATTTTGGTACTTGGAAAATTGATGTGTGAAATAAGTGATGTCTATAACAAATTGTGAATTTATAAATTTATACGAGTTACTCCAGGTTTTATATTTGTATGCTTTGTATTCCATGTTAGATGGGTTTACTCACGCTGGTTTCCAACTTGACCCGGGTGTTACTTTGACGTAATGCTCGGGTCAGACCGAGTATTACAGATTTTCAGGTAAGGACGTTCTGGAGCTCAAGAGGCGAGCTGGATGGCAAGAACGTATGGAGTGTTTCTGCTGTATTATATTGTTATATATCTGAGATATGATGATTGTGTATATCCAGTGTCTGTATATATGTATAACTCTGATGTATTAAAGTGAAATTTGACAAGCACAGTTTTCCTTTGTACAACTGTTATTATTTGTTATTATATTATCCGCTGCGAATGTGAGATGTTGGTATTTCTGTTCTTATTATTCTTCTATCTCTTTCTTCTTTTTCATAACTATTTGGAATTTTCGAGATCGAAAATTTTGGGTCGTTATAGTTGGTATCAGAGCTGAAAGGTTAAGCGAGAACCTTGGCTCTGGTGGGGATTACTCATTAAATGGAGTCCGTAGTACTCTAGAATGAGCTTGAGCATATTAATAGATATGAGCGCGTATTTGTTAGTGAATATAAATTGTTTTAATATTGTGTTGATTTGAACTATTATTTGAACCTTGAAATAGGTTAAAAATGGAATTTGGATTCAAAATTAAATGGTTTAAAGATATAAGTTGATTTGATTTAAAGGATTAAATCAACATTTAAATTTAACTCGAACTTATATAATTCGGGATGGTTTAAATTTGATATTTGAATTGAATTAGTTCAAATTGGATTTGAATTAATTGGAATTGAGTCAATTTAAACGGAAGTGAAAATTTTAAATTGAGTTGATTGGATATGGAGGTTGGGAATTGAACAGTTTGACTCTAGACTATTTTTTTTAAAATAAATTGTTTTAGTACAAATCTATTTTTCCAAGTTATTTATCATATATACAACCTTTCTTATTAAACCCAAAACTATCTTATACTTATTTTACATCTACTTTTGGAATTATTTAACTATTTTGCAACTGTTTTATAAACTAATTACTGTTTTTCAATTGTTTTATAACTAATTACTATTTTAAACTATTTTGTAATTATCTAGTTATTTTATAACTATTTGACTTTTTTCCAATTCTTTTATCATTATTGAACTATTTTGCAGCTATTTTACAAACTAATAATTATTTTTCAACGAATTATCTATTTTAGACTTTTCAAGTTATTTTCTGAATTTAAGCTGGACAGAGTTCAAACTGTTTATGATTGAATATCCATTTAGGATAAGGATTAAAGTGATAATCCAATGGAATTGAAACAATTGTGATTATGTGGATAGAAATTAAAGGAAATGTGAATAGAAAAAGAAGATTGATTTAGTCAATAATCAATGAAAATAAATACGTAGGATGTACGTATATTATTCTATTTGCATAGTGATTTGATCTAGATTCGAGCATAGAATTTCGAGATAATTTATCGATCCGAGTTAGAATTTTTCACTCGATTTTCGATGGCGAACCTGGATGTGGATTGCTGATTGATTCTGGATATTCTCTATCATAGCTAGGCTATGCAAGGAGAATGACGGTTTCTGATCAAGAAACTAGATATGTGTCCGCATTAGGAAGTCGGGTGGTCGATACTAGTTCGGAAGTGAAATTGTGTGATTGAGTGAGCGATCGATTGGTATAGCATGCGGATGATATGTGTACATCGTACAGATTTGAATGAAATTGATATTGGAAATTTGTGGATGAGAAATGTGAAATGGTTTTTGAAATGAAAGGTATATTTTGTGAAACATATGATGAAGTAAAGTGGAAATTGGATATTTCTATGGCAAAAATTTACTTTATGGAAGTAAGTAAAATGGTAAGTGACTTTATAGAGTAATTTTGAATATTTGATTTTGAATAAAAAAGTTATATATCTTTGTTATATAAGATAAATCTCCCCTTGTTGAATCTATTGCCAGAAGAAAAAGGGTTTTGAAAGTGTTTGAAGTATAAAAGGAGATTTATACAAGTTTGAAATGATCCAAAATTTTTAAAAATATATATATATATATATATATATAAAGGATCTTATGAGGATTCTGGAAAAAGGTTTTGGGAACCTTTGGATCTGGAAAGGCTTTTGATTTTTGGGTACAATCAATATTGGAATTTGGAAAGCCTAGTTTGAGAATTATCGATTTTGGAATAATCGATTTTGAGAAAAGGAGATTTATATGAGATTCATACAAGGTGTACGATTTGGAATATACTATATGTGTATAGTATAAAGTGTTTTGATAATGGCTCTGGGGAAAAAGGCGCTCCCTTGAAATGAACTTCTCAGGAGTGCCACAGGATGGTACTGCCTTGAACCCTAAGGGGGGGTTCTAAAGTTGATCCTGTGAGGAGTCCGGACAAAACTAGTTCCTGAGGATTATGAGTAGAGTGTAGCGAAAATTTAGGACGCTGATGCCTACAGAGGTGTTTGGGTAATGCTGTGACAACAGTGTAACTCGATGTCACTGCGATCAACTGCAGACCATGGCAAAAGTCGTGTGTGCCGCTGAGAGCCAACCGTCTACGTTTGATTTCATATCGGTAGACTGCGACTTATGGTAACATAGGGAAAGTCATTTGTGCCTCTAAGAGCCAACGGTCTACATTTGATTTTACATCGGTAGACTTCGACCTATGTAGAAGTGGAGAAGTTTCATTTTGACAGCGAAAATCGAGGGCGCTGATGCCTACAGTTACATGGACTTTTGCTGTGATGGCAACATAACCCTGGAATGTAACTGCGATCTGTTGTTGGTTCCATGGAGTAATCGAGGGGCACGGAGTGCCTACAGTTACATGGACTTTTGCTGCGATGGCAACGTAACCCAGGATGTAACTGGGACCATGGATGGGGGTGATGATTTCCAGAGCATTCTCACCAAAGATATTCCCTCTGTTTTAAAAAAAATGTTTTCGATATTTTCAATAAAATTACTTTCCAAGTATTTTCACTGGATGTTGAAAATGGGTCTGCTAAGTACTTATATATTTTCAGTCCTACGCCTGATCAACGTATAACCGAATTTCTATGAGAACAAGGATGGACTGGTTGAGACATCGAGTTATAAGAAGTATTTTTATAAAAATCTATTTTAATAGTATTATGTGAATTTAAAAGTATTTCTAAAATTTTAAAATAAAATGGATGGGCCAACTGAATTAAATGGAATTTGATTAGATGAGAATTAAATGGAAGTGAACTTAAGTTTTAAGTTGGAATAAGTTGAAATAAATTAACTTAAGTTAATAATAATGAGAAGCTCGACTTCGAGTAAGAATGGAAGACCATTAAATTAAAGCTTGGATTGGATTAATTTGGGAATGGTTAGTAGTATACAAGCATGGAATGTGTCGAGCTAAATAAAATGGTTGTGAATGAATTAAAATGGAAGGAATTAAATATAAATTGAGTCGAAATCAATTTAAATTGGTTATAAAACTTACGTAATTATTTATTCACATGGATATCATCAAATTGCATAGAATGAATTGTCGTTTGACATAAACGAAGGTAATTAAAACTCTTTGAGTTGGTAGAGATTAAATAAATTGGTTTTAAGATCAATTGAAGTGAATATGAGTTTGTTTTACTTAAAAATGAATTGAATGTAAGAAATTGAGTTGTAAGCCATTTAAATTGAATGAAGTTGGATACGAATTGGTTGTAAACAATTAAAATTAATGTCGGAACCCTATAAGTTGCTTATAAATATTGTTTAACCTGCATTGCTTATAGAAACTCATATGTTTACATTTAAATATGTAAAATGTTGTTAAGTTACATGATTTTGGCACTTACATATTTGAATTAAGTAAGTACAGGTACTGGGAAGCCGTTTGGCTGGATTTGGATGCGCTAATTGCGAAAATAATAAGCCGCTTGCTTAAAAATGCTAAATAGAGGTACGCCTACGCAATAAAAGTTAGGAAATATGAACTGTTTTTGATTTTCCGACCGTATGGGTCGATGTATATATATTTATATCTCTTGTCAAATTGTAAAAGCTCCTCCGTACAAAGGAGACTGCCAACAAATTTCGAAAATTTTGGGAGTTAGAAAAAAATTTGAAAATTTTTGGGAAAATTTTTGTTAGCGACAAAACAATATCAAATTGAAAATTTAAAATAAATTAGTCGATGGAACTAATTTAAATAATGACATGAATCAGTTATAAATGGAAGATAAAATTCACTATTCAGAGTTGAAGATAAATTGAATTCATATGGAAATGGGAGAATCAATTTAAATAGAAGTAGATATAAACTAAAGTGGTGAAGTGAAAATAAATATAAGAAGCATATAAAATACATATATTGAACTTAAGGAGAAATGGTAAAATTCTTAAGTAATATGGGTGTCGGGAATATATATTGAATAAGCATTTGAGTGAAGATTTAATAAAATATGTGATTGGATATTATTGCTAAGTAGGATATGTAGGTATTATAAAGGGAAAGGAATAATTGGTTTTGATTTCAATAGATAATTTTGAATTGCTCGACAAAAAGGTATGTGTTTAAATTTCTGTATGAAATCTGATTGGGTTTTTTATCTAGCCACTTGGCGTTTTGTTTTCTTTTGGAATTTGGGAGCCCATAGAGGCATTTTGTAGTTTTACCGAGCTAGCTGCGCAAAGGAGACGCTGGCGATTTTTTTTCGAAAATTTAGAGAGTTAGAAATTTTTTGAGAAAGTATTGATAATTTAAATTTGGATTTAAATTTAAATTTGAATAAGTGGAGTAAATGATGTTGTGGAAACGATGGAAGGTTTTGGGAAGTTGATTGAAGTAATAGTGGGTCTTTAATAAAAGATATGTTATGGAAAGTTGATAAAACTGTTTGGTTTTGGAAAAATAGTAAACGGGTATTGGACCATTCTTCCTAACTAGTAATTTCGGGGACGAAATTCTTTTAAAGGGGAGGAATGCGACGACCCGAAATTTTTGGATGTTTGAATTGGAATATTAAATTGATTTTAAATGCTTAAAAGTTAATTTTTAATTTGAATTCAAATATCACCATTTATTGGGTAATTTAATTATTAAATTAGATAATTCGAAGTTGGGTAAAATGTTAAATCTAGAGTTATAAGCTTGTCAAAATATTTCAAAGGCTTATAAAATTTGTATTGATCATATTGAAAGTAATAGATGGGGTGAAATTGAATTTAACAGTGATTTGTTCAGTTTTGATAATATTACGTTTAAATCGATATTTAAAAATAGCCTTCCGAGGCACGGTCTCAGAATTCGACGAAACCAGTTCCATTAGATCCGTAATATTGTATTAATATCGGATTTCAATTTTCATAGTATTTGGAGTTGTTGTGTGAGCATATGATATGTAAGCGCGCTGAAATTTATATCGAAATCTAATATTAAATAACTGGGTCCAAAAAGCTATCTTCTCTATACGATCGAATTAGGATTCGAAACCATTTCCATTGCATTCGGAATAGGGATATAACATTATGAACGCCTAGCGGCACGCCTCGATAGGAAGTCAAAATTTCGTGTTGCGTTTATCGAGACGATTTGAATTTGAATTTAATTTAAATATATATATTTTTATACTCTGGTCACCATCAGCTGTTTCTTTTCCCATCAGCTACTATTCTGTCATTTCTTAATCACTGTTGTTAATCCATACTCTTACGCCACCTATTCCTACACGCATCTTGTTTAATATAAAAAAAGTAAAAGAGATATAACCAAACCCTCTTCCTCTTTCTAAGGAAAACAAGTCCTCCTTAAAAAAAATGTACATACGAATGAAGAAGAAAAATCTAAAATCCTCTCGGTTTATAAAAAAAGGAGGGAAAAAAACTTAAAACCGATCAAGGAAAATGGCGGTGCACAGATAATCTTTCAAAATCGAGCCTCGGTAGTTTTCATCTATGCGGTGTCTTTATTTATTCCGCCGTCGCCGTGATGAGAGAAGCAACGATGATGCGGCCGAGGTTTCTTGCTTGATAGTGGAGTTCGCAAGGAGGTGGGCGGCTCCGTTAGTTCGTGGTGGCGGTCGCGATTTTGGGAGATGGGTGCTAGGGTTTGCCCTCGTTTTAGGGTGGGTCGAAGTTCGAATTAGGGCCTAGATTTGAGAGGTTTTGGGAGCGTGCTCGGCGGCAGTAAGGTCACGTTAGTTCGTCCTGGTGGAGGGGTTTCTTCTGCAGGAGGTTTGAAATCTGAAAAGAAACAAGCTAGTCTGGAGTAGATTGCAAATTAAAATGCAAAGGTGAGTTAATCTCACTGATCTGGATTATTATGGTTAAATTCAAATAATTGGTTGAATGATTGAATTGATTTGATGTGCTATATTATATATAGTAGTATATATATAGCATGTATTGGAGTGATTGATTTCCTGCATTTTATAGCGGATGAGACCCTATGCGCCGCATAATAGCGGATGATATCATATTAATCCCATATACCGCAATATTCCACCTCGAAGTGGAATTGGTATTTATTTGTGCTAACGTCTGTGGATGTAGGGAAACAGGTTGGAGGGATCCAACTGAATTCCTCAAAATTATTTAGATTCTTTAATATTCTGTGTTATGAATATTTGCTATCCTGTGATGAATTATATTGATAATTGGAATATTGAATACTGTGGTTTGCTTGAATATTTTTCGATACACTGGGTAATCAAAATATTTAGAATTGGATTTTTAGGAAGAAATATAAGAGTAAATTTTGGAAGTGAAATAATTATAGAATAAAAATAAGAATGAATTGGGAAGAAATAATATTGATTTTTAAAAACTGAAGTTAAATTGTAATGTAGAGTTAAACCAAGTTTTAAATCAAAGTTAAATCTAGAATTCAAGTTAGTGAATCTCAGTTTTTAAACAAATAAAGTTTTTAAATTTAAATTATTTTAACAACTTGAATGTTAAAGTGCATTTTTAAATTGATTTGAATTTAAAATTGAATTTGGTTTTAAATTCCTTTAAACTTCTTTTATAAAATGAGTAATTTATTTATTTAATGAAGTAAATAAAAAGGTAGTTAATTACTGGTTGAGATTAATCAAGAGTGATTAATATTTTTGGTTTAATTAATGATTAATTACTTAATGTAATAATTTAGATTAGGATAAATTAAAAATTAATTATAAATCATTAATTTATATAATTAATGATGTATTAAAGGTTGATTAATAAGATTAATTAATCAATAATAAGTGATTTATAAGAACTTAATTAATATAAGTAATTAAGGATCAATGTAATTAATTATAGTGATTAATTTGTGAAGTAATTAAAGATTAATTACTATTTTTGGTTAAGAATAATTAATTTGTGTAATTAACTAAAGATAATTGCTTGAATGTAATTGAAGGATAATTAATCCAGGGTGATTAATTAAGATGGATAATTAAAGGATGATTAATTAATTGATTTGAAATTAATTAATGTCAAGTGAAGGAATCTAAGTGATTGAGGTTTGTAATTCAATTAGAAATGATTAAATTTATTTTGGAAGTGATCAAGTTTGCTTATAGATGATTGAATGGTATTGAATTCCTTGAATGAGTTGATATCTCTGATATGAAATGTTTCGTAGTATCCTATGCTTGGGCGGACAGGATATTGTGATTATCTATCAATGTTGAATTGTTGTGTAAAGGGACATCCTTTGTTTAAAGTTTGAAGTGTATTTCATTTGGATAACTTGGGTTAGGATGACATGAGACTCGAAGAGACCGGGGTCGGGTATTCGAAACTACCCGAAACCACTTCAAATTTTTATAGATTGATATATGAAATCAATAGGCTGGAATGAAATGATTTAAGTGAATTGGACTATTTAATCTAAATTTTGGTACTTGGAAAATTGATGTGTGAAATAAGTGATGTCTATAACAAATTGTGAATTTGTAAATTTATACGAGTTACTGTGGGTTTTATATAAGTTGTATGCTTTGTATTCCATGTTAGATGGGTTTACTCACGCTGGTTTCCAGCCTGACCCGGGTGTTACATTGATGTAATGCTCGGGTCAGACCAAGTATTGCAGATTTTTAGGTAAGGACGTTCTAGAGCTCAAGAGGCGAGCTGGATGGCAAGAACGTATGGAGTGTTTCTGCTGTATTATATTGTTATATATCTGAGACATGATGATTGTGTATATCCAGTTTCTGTATATATGTATAACTCTGATGTATTAAAGTGAAATTTGACAAGCACAGTTTTCCTTTGTACAACTGTTATTATTTGTTATTATATTATCCGCTGTGAATGTGAGATGTTAGTATTTTTGTTCTTCTTATTCTTCTATGTCTTTCTTCTTTTTCATAACTATTTGGAATTTTCGGGATCGAAAATTTCAGGTCGTTACAGCCTCAATCTCTCTCTGACAATCAGCCTCAGCAAAAGTTGTGACCCATCTCTAGCTATCTTGATGGTGACTAATAATGCCTAAGCTGTAGCTATAGGCCTTGGGTGTGAGTAGTGTCGTATTATACACAACTCTAATCCGCCTAACTCTGATATTCTAGTGACTAGATATCGAAGTTATACCTAACACTGAAACCATATTAAAGTCATGTCAAGCATAAACGCATAATCATCTCCCACATAGGTTATCTGAATATCTCGACCAATGACTCATGTCTCCATCGCACTTGCAATCGTTTCCTAGTTACCGTACTCATAGTTAGTGCCCAAAGTCTTGACCCTGAGCCATATGTGCCCCTATGTTGTAGGAATCCACAACCTCACTCCCTAGTCACATTGGACCCCATAGGCCTCGTCCTAGTTAGTGAGGTCCCACTCGAATGAAAAACCCAAAAAAACACTAAAATCCCATCGGTTGATTGAATAAAAATGGTTTTTCGACTAACTCGCTGTAGCCAATTTTGGCAATAGTCAAATAGTCTACTAGTCGAGGTCTACCAATTGACTTAACCCTTTGCCAATGGACTGGGTGAACCTAACCATTCTACCATTATCAATCAAACTTGGCATATTTGCACTTGGTCACCAATCCTTATATTCCATCCAATGACTAGTTAACTTATGACTTTCGGACAATCGACCGTTCGCTTGTAAGGATACAAGTCTGAACCTAGATGGGTTGAATTCCCTTAAGGAAACCTATCCCACCATTTAAGTTCCATATCATCATTGTCTTGGCTTCACTTTCCCCAACACCGTGCTTTATGGGACTATGACCTTGCACCAACACACTATATCTCATGCTCAAGTTCATGCCATTAACGGTTTTTCATGGGACGAATACCACTAGATGGCAATTCGAAAAATCATCCCAAAAATCAAACACTTTGAAAATTATAAAGATGTAAAGGGCTCAAATAATATATGACCAATCATAAACAATAATCATTCTTAAGAAACACTAACAAACAGCGCCATCATACATAAATTTCATTAGAATTAATTCATTTGTTCAATTAGTGAATTGAGTTCATTATTTCAATTTAACATTCGATCAACCTACTCAACGTATCTCAATTAAACAGTCCAAACCCATAATTCAATAAGGAACAAAGAACTCATGGCTACGATTTAAACCAACAAAGTAAATAAGAAGCAAAAAAGCATAAAGGAAATCATAGAAGGTAGAGAATCATTTCTACTCAGCCAAGCAAGTAGAAGTCCCCAAATTGTTTTGAAATTAACTTCTTCATGTTTCTATTTTCAAAAATTATGAAATCTATTCTTTGATTCTAGGGAAATTGTGCTTTAGGTATTATAGAGGACAATCTCACTTGAATTTAATGCGACAACTCGCACTTACAGACATAAATATTCAATGCCTAAAAGCGATGTTCGAACTCGTGTTGTGCCGAGAAGTACAAATTATTAGGGTTAGGTGGTTTATATGGTACATAAATAAATATAAAATTTTAAAAATGTACACTTTCGTATCCCAAAGAGGAAGGAATAAAGTATAATACTAATATAAACCAAAATATCTCTATTTAGGCAATAACGACCAATATTGGAAACAAGCTGAATAAGGTTCCCGATAACCAACTTAAGAATGATAAATGTTTGACTGGGATGTATAATAAGATACATATAGAATGGCTATAAATAAATTAACTCCAAAGTGCTTGGTCACCTCCTTCTCCTATCTTACTCCCCTTATCACACCATCCTATTATCTTTTTAACATGTAAGTAGGTATAAAGAGGGAAAAACAGCAGGTTTCAAACAAAGTCGGGTTTATAAGAAATATCACTAGTGGTATGGTGTTAGTAAGCAATTAAACTAATATTTATAATCTACACAACCTAGTTGTATTTCACCTGCACTTGTATATCTGCAACTAATGAGTTTGCTAACTTATATGATATAAGATGATACCCTATTACATATAAACATATTAGATAATTGCGCATATGAAATCTAATTCAAAAGCCGATCCTCCATAAATTAGGCAAACCTAACAATACACAAAGAATACTATCTTGATGGTACACCTGCTAATGATAAATTGAATAAACAATCTTGGTGGTAATTCGCATATTTAATCTAATACTTCAGATATACAATACTGATGGTACACCACCTAAGGAAAACATCGAGTAAATAATCTCAATGGCAGAATGCCTATTGATACATCAAGTAAACAAAATTGATGTTCTACTAACATGTCCAACTCTCCATATCATTCAACTAATAACATACAAGGATCAATAGACAATTCGACTCCCCCTGTAGGTACATCAGTTGAACGATGTGAACTTTGTTACATCAACAAGCAAGAAACAAGTTCTCGAATTACTTTTACTTCGCCTTCACCAGGTTTAGGTACAACCTTGGATGTCTACAGATGATCAGTTGACTAAATAGTCGTGATTAGTCAACTATTTGCCTTTGTATTTTTTTGTTCAAATAGCACATTAGTTGACAGATTAAACACAGTCAGTCGACTAATAGCTTAAATTAGTTGATTAGTTGACCCTAAAAGTATGCTAGTTTTCCTCGAGTCAGTCTTTGAATTTTCTAGGTTTCTTGAAGGAAGTTAGTTAACACTTACGGTGTGGTTAGTCAATTGTTCAATTATAGCTGTGTTTTCAATATTTTAACTTGTTATTTTTGTCCAATTTAAATCGCTCTTTAGTTCTATCTTTAATTAAACTTTAAATATAACTTCAAGGACAATATAATGTCATTTTTTATAATTACTCATACCTAGAAACTTTTAATATACTCAAATATAATTGTTTTATTTTTTTGAGACTTGGGGCCTATCCCGTGTTTTCTTGGGTCTAGTCCAGAGTCAGCCTAACCTGTTTTTTGAAAAAAAAGATTTTAACTAGAGTTTAAAGGTCACAACAAAGATAAAATGACTCGAAAACATGGAAGCATACTTATAAGAAGTAGAGAAACAAGTGGGAGAAATTTCAATGGAAATTAGACTGAGGTGATAACTTAATGAAGAGTGATTTTAACTCCGTGACGTGTGATTTTGGTCAGTGAAGAGTGAATTTAACTCGGTGAAGAGTGATTTTGGTCGGTGAAGAGTGATTTTAAGTCGGTGGAGAGTTGTTTTTTCTCGCCTTTCTACCTCCCGAACTCCATATACTTCATATATTGCACCAACGACTTGTTGACAAATGATTTTCCCAAAATTTGGATAGTCAATTCCAATGATCGATGAAAAGAAAGTGAAGAAAATAAGATGATTCGAATCAGCTCAAAGTTAATGCAAAAGATCTTGGAACACATCAAATAGAGGATATAAGAGCAGAACAGGTGAAAAATTCACTTTGAAACAAGTAAAATAGGTCGGTACCGATCCATTTTAAATTAGTACCTAATTGTTTCTTTGTTTTTGGGCCTCTATGCTCACTTGTACAACACCGGGCTAGCTTCTGGACTTCATTGCAAGTGGGCTTATAAACATATTCACTTATTTCCCTATAAGTAATAGCCGTACAACAACTAGAGAGGGATTTTCTTCTTCGGATTGGGTTCTCAAACTTAAGATAATTCTTCTTCTTCACCTCGGACCTCTCCTCCATTAAAGTCACCTAGCATTACTATTTGTCGTTCTAGGACTTAGATATTAAATCCCTGGTACCGGTGACTCTCAAACATTCTAGAAACTCCAGTAAATCTGAGATCCACTAGATTTTGGTTGGATCTGATATAACTATTTGTAACTTGGATAGAAAACAGCTAACAACAAAATATAAAGTTAATGTAGGCCATAGATTGCCAAAGCAGCATAAAAATTCTTCCATCTCCTTTTACTTGCCTATTCATTTTTTGCTTGTTTGATTTGGATCTCTATATTTTGGTGATTTCATATGGTATTTGGGTATTGGTGCCATTTTATGATTTAATATTTTGGTGTTTTTATTGAGAGAAAACTAGATCCGAAGACTTGAAGATTGAATATGAGATTTGAAGAAGATGAAGAGGCCTGACACTAGATCTAAGGCTGGAGGAAGCCAACTAGAGCTTGCAGGCAACAAGTAGGTGTCCTCAAATTCTCGTCAATCCATCTCCGTGACCAGATAAGGGACGAAAAAATGATGAAGGAGATGTAGGATGGAATGATAATTTGACAACAGGAAATGCTGGAAGGATTCCTCCAAAGGATGGGACTACAAGGAATAGTTAGAGCTGTTGGATTTCAAAACCAAGGACCAAGGACAAATGCAAAACTTTTGAAGTTGGAGTGGAGCAAACTAGAATGCTGCCCCCATTACTAAGACTACTCAGCATGAAAAGAATCCTCTTGGTACCGAGATGATTTTACTCGGATGCAATGTTGGGTTGAACTTAGGGCAAGCTGGGACGCTAAGAACAGATGATGCTAAAGCCAAAAATGCAAGACAAAACATAAGTGTACAACAATCAGAGGAATATGTACCCGAACTTCCTCATAGGAATGGAGGACATGATTAAGCTAGAGATGCGAATCAAAATGCAGGTGTGTAACAAGAGGAATATGTGCCAGAGTTATCAATAGAAGCAGGGGCAAAATGCAGCTTATGGAAAAAAACTTCCATTAGGCGACGACAATTGGATGGCTGAAATGATCAAAAGGATAGTTAGAAGAAGACTCACAGACCAGAATTTGGAGGATGTAAGTAAGGAATCCATTTATTGCTAATATCCAAAATGCAAAGAATCCCGTAATTTCAACCTTCCGACATTAGAAGTGTATGATGGGAAGAATGATCCAACGATTCATTTAATGTGATGTAGGATCCATTTCACCTTAGAAGGGGGAGAGGGTGAATAAGGTGATACTAATAATTATAAAAATTTAATTTGGAAATATATAAAATAATTTCAACACAGATATAGCAGAATAATAAAAGAAGAAATAGAACAACACTGATTTAGCTAGCTTCGACAAAACCCTGCCTATATGCCACCCACAAGGTTTTTACAAGAAATTAAGTGGTCAGAAGCCAACACACGTAAACTCATGACACCCGCTACCGACTAACCTAACTCTATGCTCAAAACACTGCCACAACTCAAACAATGATTTAGAATTCTCAAACTACATCACGTATTAGTCACACGACTAGAACTTACAAAAATTTTAAAAGAGAAATGCAAAATAAAAATAACTAAAACCCCAAAAATTAGCTCAATATAATAAACAAGACTGGTCCAAATTAGATAAAAGAGAATCCCCTTTTTTCTTTTCTTATGTCTTCCGCCTGTGTTCTTTGAGAGAGTAAAATGGCTGCCTCTTTCATTCGTTCCTATTCGTTCAAAATCAAGGCTTCTGAGAAATCGAGCATGCCGACTTTAGTTGTTGTACTTCGAATGCTTTCTTCGATCGATTTATTTGTTCATGCCTGCTTCAAATTGTCGAGTGTGTATACTTGGTTTTAAATTTGGTACGTGATATTCATTTTCGACTTTGATTATGCTCGACCTAGATCCGAGTTATTTGTTTGATTTACTTCAATGATTAGCTCTCTGATTTTATTGAACTCGAATGATGATAAAGCCAATGATGTTAAATGTTTTTCATAAGGTTTAATTCCCTAAATTTACGATCGTATGAATTCGTCTGACAATTTTTTTCTACCTTTCGATTTTTCTTGAGTGCATGTGATTCATCCTTCTGCTTCAATTTCATATATACTTCTGCTTAATTATCACGGCTTTGATTTTTACTTGTTCGATTTGATTTTTTTTCTTGGTCGCCGTGGCTTGTTCGATTTTTTCTTGATCATCACGGCTGTGATTTTGGCTTGACATAATTATTGACTTTATTGAAAAGAAAAACTTCTACCTAGGTTTCTGTAGAAATCGCTTTGAAATTTGTATATTGCCATTCACTATTTTCTTGGAATGAAATCTGATATCCACAGCATATCAATACATGTATACATGCATGGTTGCGCAGGTATATATGTATGTTTTTGATGCTCTATACTGATGTATGTAGTTGTTGTGTGACATTGTTCTGGGTTGCATTGAGTTCTGTCCACTATTCTACATGTTTTCTTATGTTAATGAACTGGTTGCACTTGCTGTTGGTCTTCATGTATGTTGATGTCAACTCTGTAGCACTGAATTGTTCATCTGTGTTCATGTTGTCTTGCATATAGTCTGGTTGCCTTGAGTACATATGTATATATGATGTTGTGTTCATTTGTTTGGGATTATTTGAAGCTTCATGAAGTCACAACTGTGCAGTCCGTACTTTTTTCATGCATATCACTGTCTGGTATATGCTTTTGAATCTGGTCCTATTGTGCTTTCCACTTGATATCTATTATGTGTCATCTTGAAGTCTGGTTTGGACATTTCATTACTATGATGCATTGTGGTCTGGTTCCCTTTGACCATTTGATCTGGTTCATTTTCTATTTGACCTTTGTATATTTGAGCTTGTTGAACTTATGTTAATTTGGGACTTCATATATACAAAATTTTGTTGCAGTCTTCTCTGTTGTATATCTTCATGCTTTTTTAAATTGATTTGCCTAGTTTGTCCACTGTTTCATTAATGATCATTCCTCTGATCATGTACACGACTTGTGTACTTGTCTCTGGGGAAGTTTTGATATTTTTGTTCATTTTGTTTGGGGCTTTTGTTTCCAGTTAGGGTGCATATGCCTGAATCTCTGGTTTTCACTACACATGTGTGCGTGCGTGCGTGCGCGTGTATATATGTTCAGTTTGGTTGGACTGTCTAGCCTCTAGTTGTGATTTTCTCAAGTTCGATCTTCTGTTGCCTCTGGTTATTCATGTCTCAGACTTCATGACTTGTTTGCAGTTTTGTTCTTGACCCTAATTTGAGTCATGTGTACATTTTTCTGCAATTTGGTTTGATGATGATACATTAGAACTATCTTCATGTGTACTCGAGTCTGGTTGGACTGTCTAGCCTCTGTTGTTGCTGGCTTCATGTGTACATCACTTTATATCTAAGTTGAATCCAGCTTATAGCTTGGGTTTGACCTTTTGCTTATGTCGTGACTTTATTTTTAATGCACTTGAGTTGTAACTAGCTTTTGATTGGGTTTGACCTTGTGCTCACCTGTCCCTGCAGTTTTATCAAGTGTATATTGGTGTGCACGACCTTGTGGCATGTACAACGATACACTATGGATGTCACTAGTTGTTCATGTATGATGAATTCAAAATAAATGATGACGAACAACCCAAATAACCGAGGCAAAGAATATTTTCAAAATACACATTTTATTTTACACTGAAAAAAATATATTTCTTTTCAATTTTACTGCGCTAGTGTTTGGATAATTCAAATGCTGGATTCAATCTGGAATAGAGTTGAAGATAAATACAAGTGAATGAGTGATATGTAGTGAGGTGAAAATGTATGTAAACATTGCATAGTTAAAAATTGTGATGTAACTGAAATTGTATTGTAATTGAAAATTGTATATATATAGTGAGAGCTCAAATTTGTACTATTCAAAATTGTAATAAAATATTTGTTTGAATTTAAATTCTGTGTTATTTATTTTATTCAGCAAATATTTATTTAATTATGTGAAAATAATAGAGTACAACAAAAAATACATTTAAAGGAATATATATATATATATATTTATGTTTATTATCATAAAAAAAAATCATATACTAGCATATTCAACAATCTCCCCCTTTTGATGATAACAAACATATATTTAAGATTTTGAATTTATGAAATGTATTTGATCATTAATTTGCTCCCCCTATTTGAATGCTTCCTCTCTACAACAAAGCTCCCCTTTATATACGCATGAAAATAAATAAAAATATGCAAATGAACCTAGATGTAAATAGAAAATACAAAATAAATATTTGACCTTTATTTGCCAAAAGCTTAACTTTTCTCTCCTCCTTTTGTTATAAGAAAAAGAGGAGATAAAGTGATATACATTAATACAACATTAATATCCAATTGAGCATAAATATTAAATTTCAATAAAATATTAAAAATATATCATAAATACTCCGTTAGGTGCATATTCCACTTTAGAGTGATAGGAATGATGTAAAACCACATAGCTATGTCTATTTGTGGTATATTTATATCATAAATTTGAATACCTACTAACCGTGCAAAACCGTTAGGACTTTTAAATGAGATTAGAAGTATTCCAAATATTTATAAAAAAATGAATTCAAGTATCTTCTAACCACGCATAACTATGAGGACCTTTAATGGGCTTAGAATCAACTTGTCTATTTAATAATCAATTTTGATATGCGTTCCATACATGCATAACCGTGAGGACTTTTAAATGAGAGTGAATAATTTGAAAGTTTTTGTTGTAAAAATATATAATAAAATGAAAAACAAATAATTTCCCATTTAAAATACCACATATTGACATACTATATTGGATTTTGATGAGTGATGGTCGTTATAGATATGATACAAATAGTGATAGTCATGGAATTTTACCAATCAAAAGTTATTATAAATCTTGTTTAAATTTATAAAGAAATTTACTAATTGTACCATCTCAAGTTATAATATAAGATTAATTTTATCACTCATCACTTTTTCAATCACTATTTATTTTTTCGATAATCGATAGGGAGTCAGATTGGTCAAAATAGACAAAAAAATCAAATCAAATTTCTAAAACACCTACATAGAGACGAAGTTTTAGAAAAACTGTTTTCTGGGAGGGGTTTTGTAAAAATGTCTGCTGTTGAAATTAAATTTATGCAGATATTTTCTTTGGAAATATGATCTCCAATAAAATGATGTCTAACATCTATATGTTTCGACCATGAGTGATGTACAAGACTATTTATGAGATCAATTGAACTTTTGCTATCACACATTAGTGGCACACGTTTAAATCTAGACCATAGTCGTGCAAAGTTTGTATCATCCATAAAATTTGAGCAGAGCAACCACTTAGATCAGTATACTCTACCTTCGTGGTGGATAATGTAATACAATTTTGTTTTCTACTTGACCATGCAACTATAGAATGTCGTAACGTAGAACACGTTCAACTAGTACTTTTTCTATCCAGTGGACTTCCAACATAATATGCATCTCAATATCCTTTTCATTCAAAGTTATCATTAGTTGGATACCAAAGACCAAAATGCGGGGTGTGCGACAAATATCTTATAATTCTTTTAACAACTTTTAAATGAGATTCTTTTGGATTAGATTGAAATCGTGCACACAAGCAGACAGAAAACATGATGTCAGGTCTAAAAGTGGTAAAGAAGTGATCCAATCATACCTCGATATTGCTTTTGAGCAACTGCCTTACCTTTTTCATCCTTGTCAAGTTTAATTGTTGTGCTCATGCGATTTTTGCAGGTTTAGCATCTTTCAATCCAAACTTGCTGACAAGTTACCTAATATATTTCGTTTGAGAGATGAATGTACCTCTATCTCTTTGTTTGATTTGAAATCCTAAAACGAATTTTTATTCTCCAACCAAGCTTATTTCAAACTTTTCCTGCATAACTTTTTCAAATTTCTCATATAACAGATTGTTAATGGCACCATAAATAATGTCATCAACGTATATTTGAATAATCAAAAAATCATTATTTTATTGCAATAGAAATAGTGTAGTATCTACACAGCCCTTTTTCAATCCATTTTCAAGAAGATAAGTGCTAAGACATTCATACCAAGCTCTAGGGGCTTGTTTTTATCCATATAATGCTTTCTTAAGTTTATATACATTATTAGGATATTCATGACTTTCAAAACCTTCTGGTCATTCAACAAATACATCTTCTTACAAAATTCCATTAAGAAAAGCACCTTTAATATCCATTTGTCTTAGTTTAAGCCCTTTATAGCAAGCAAAAGCTAACAATATCCTAATGCATTCTAGTCTTGCTACTGGTGCAAAAGTTTCATCAAAATCAATTCCTTCAATTTGATTATATCCTTTAGCAACTAACCAAGCTTTATTCCTAATCACATTTCCAGATTCATCATATTTATTTGTAAAAATCCATTTTGTTTCTACGACTTGATAATCATTAGGTCTAGGTGCTAGAGTCCAAACATCATTTTGCTCAAATTGATTTCACTCTTCTTGCATAACCATAAACCAATTTTCATCATTAAGAGCTTGTATCTATGTCTTTGTTCAATTTTTGAGATAAATCCACTATATAGACACAAATCACACAAATTTATAAAGGAGGAACGAGTTTGAACACGTGTGATAGGATTTCCTATTACTAGTTCTGGAGGATGATCTACTTTGAATTTCAATCTCTTTGGATCCAGATTTCTTCTGACTTCTTTTGTCGTTGTAGTTTCTTTTGGTTTTTAATTTTCATCTTTTTTGTTCTCCTCTTCAACATTGCTTTTAATTGTTTCCTTGTTTTGATCTATAATGCCTTCATCAAATTTCCCATTGATTGACTCCACAATTGTTTTTGTCCTTTTGTTGTAAACTCTATAAGCTTTGATCTTCGAAGAGTATCACATGAATATGCCCTCGTTTGATTTTGCTTCAAAATTTCCTAATTGATCACCTGTGTTGAGAAAATAGCACGGACACCCAAAAACTTTGAAGTATACAATGTTTGGTTTATAGTTGAACCATAGCTCATAAGGTGTTTTCTTAAGAATCAGTTTAATCATAACTCTATTCTTTACATAACAAGCTGTATATACCGCCTCTGCCCAAAAAAAACAAAGGTAGTTCATACTCGTTATCATAGACCTAGCCAACTCTTGCAATGTTCAATTCTTTCTCTCGAATACCCTATTTTTTATGGAGTACGTGGAGCAGAGAATTCATGATTAAATCCATTTTCATCGCAAAAAATTTCAAATTCATAATTTTCAAATTCTCTACCATGGTCACTTCTTAACGAAATGATAAAAACTTTTTTTTTCATTTTGAACCAATTTTGTGAATTTAGTGAAGTATGAGAAAGTTTTGGATTTTTTAGCTAAGAAGTATACTTATGTATATCTTGAATAATCATCAACCAACGCAAAACAGTATTTCGTACCACCTAAACTTGCAAGATCGTTAGGCCCAAACAGATCCATATGAAATAGTTCAAGGATTATAGAAGTACTTACAGTGTTCTTTGTTTGAAAGGATGATTTTTTAAGTTTTCCCATAGTACATGCTTTACATAGACTTTCTGTCTTGAAATCATGAGATGGTAAACCTCTTACCAAGTAATTTCTTTTTAATTTATTTAACAGATTCATACTAGCATGTCCTAATCGTCTATGCCATAGGTTTACTTCTACATCATTAGCTATCAGACATTTTGAAAGAGTGAGATAATCAAAAGTTAGAGAATATATATTACCTTTCCTTTTACCTAAAAACAATATTTCTTTTGATGATTGATCAACAATTTTGCACAAGTCAGAGTCAAAAATAACATTCATTCCCTTGTCACACAGCTGGCTGATTGAAATCAAATTGTTGTGCAAATTTTCAACATATACTACGTCATTTGAGGTAAACGTACTATTACTTACTTTACTTTTACTGATAATTCTACATTTTTCATTGTTACCTATTATGCCTCTGCCACCTTTGTACTTTTCTAGGCTAAGGAACTATGATTTGTCACCTGTCATGTGCCTGGAACAGCGAGAATCCAGATACCATTGTTGTTGTTCCTTAGCCTACCAGCATACCTACACAAGGAGAGAATTTAGTGGCATATTTGTTTTTATAGGTCCATGATTGTTAGTGAAAATAGGTTTTAAAAAATGTGCTTGTGTAGACCCAAAACTATTTATATTTGTTCCTTTTGGCACCAAGATTTATTTGACTTTAAGGGATTTTATATTTGTGCCTTTTGGAATCCAAATTGGTATGGTTTTCACGTATTTGGGTCTATACCAACAATTGTATTGATTGTGTCCAATTTTTCTACAAATCGTGCACTCGGATTTTACTTGATTAATATCGCTTTTAAGTGGTTCAGATTGATTATATCCAAGTACTTGTCTAACATGATTGACAGTTTGTTTTCCTAGTAATATATTTAGTGATTTCTCTCCTTTGGAAAATTTTCTTGAAGTCGTAGATAGTTTTTGGACTTATGTTTTGAGAGATTCATTTTCATTCAATAATTGAGTGCACTTTTTAATAGAATTTTCTCTCCTTGTATTTTCAATTTCTTTCAAAATCTAAATTTCATTTTCAAGTGATTTAATTTTAATTTCTAATTTTTTAATTTCTTCTTCAAATGATGGACACTTATCATACTTAGGGCACTTGTTTTGGTAGTTTTTAACTAATTGATCAAGTTGTTTATTTAATTCTATCAAACTATCTCTTTGTGATTCAATTTTAGCGTACTTCTCGCTAAGTCATTCAAAATAGCCATTTACTTCGTGAAAATATGTAAGTAATTCTGAATGAGTAAGTTTTGATGACTTGCTTGGCTCATCATCATCACTATCATTTATTTCTCCATGGAGGCCTTTTTCACTCTCACCGCCAGCGCTATCATTTTCATCTTCATTACTTTCATCCCAAGTGGCTATAAAACTTCTCCTTATCTGTTTCTTTCCTTGGCTGAATCGATTCTAAGGATAATTTACTTGATATGGCCTGGTTTATTACACTTGTGGCAGATGATCTCTTGTTTTTCTGAGTTGTCTAGAACTTTGTTGATTCTGCTATTTAGTAGATGATTTTTTGTTGGATTTCCATATGTACGGTTCCACTTTTGAATCTTTTTATTAGTAGTGCTAGTTCAGCTTCACCATCATCATCATCATTATCTTCACTTTCCGTCGTTCCTTTAGGAGCTATTGATTTCTTTCGAGTATCACTTCCTTCTCGTTCTTCCTTGAATTTCATTTCTAGCTTATAAGTGGTGAGATATCCGATGAATTCTTCAGCTTTGATTTGTTTCAAATCCTTTAATTCTTGAATGGAGGTAACTTTTGCTTTAAAATTTCATGGAAGGACTCTAAGGATTTTTCAAACTATTTCCAACTCTGTGTACGATTTTTCGAGAGCTTTTGATTTGTATACGAGATTGGAAAGTCGTCCATACATCTCTTTGACATTTTCATCCTTGGCCATTGTGAAGTTCTCGTATTCACGACTAAGCATGGCAAGGTGAGATTCTTTGACTTGAGACGTTCTTTCATGAGTCACTTCAAGTGTGTGCCATATTTCCTACGCAGTTAGACAATGTGAAACACGATTAAATTCAATTTGATCTAATAAGCATATAATAGAATTCATAGCTTTAGCATTGGAATTCTATAGTTTATTTTCTACATATGTCCATCAGTCCATCAGTTTATCTATTTCTTGATTATCTACCACTATAATTGGTATCCTATAACCTGTTTCAATAATATTTCAAGCATCAATGGTTTTTAGAAAAAATTTCACTCTATTTTTCCAATAAGCATATTCACCATTGAACATTGGTGGTCTAACTATGGACTGACCCTCAGCAAAAGCATTATTAAAAGAAGCCATTTAAAAAAATTAAACAAAAATTTGTTTTTAAAAATTCAAATTTTTAAAAAACAAAAATTGGCCTTTTGTTCCTAGCACTGATACCATTTGTGGGATTGATTTCACCCTAGAGGGGGGTGAGTAGGGTGATACTAATAATTATAAAAATTTAATACAGAAATATATAAAATAATTGCAACATAGATATAACAAAGAAAAAAAAAGTAGAAATAGAACAACACAGATTTACCCAGCTTCGGCAAAACCCTGCCTATGTGCTGCCCCTAAGGTTTCTACTAGAAATTAAGTAGTCAGACGCTTACAAACGTAAACTCACAACACTCGCTATCGAATAACCTAACTCTACGCTCAAAATCCTGCCACAACTCAGCCACTGAGTTGTGAATTCTTGAACTACATCGCCGTAGTTCGTCTCCTAGGCACACGAATAGAATTTACAAAAGTTTAAAAGAAACATGCAAAATAAAAATAACTGGATAAAAATAGAAACCCTAAAAGAAATCCAAATATGATAAACAGGACCGGCCAAAATTAAGTAAAAGAGAACCCCCGTTTTCTTTTCTTATATCTTCGACCTGTATTCTTTGAGAGAAAAAATGGCTACCTCTTTCGTTCGTTCCTCTTTGTTCAAAATTAGGGCTTCTGAGAAATTGCGCATGCCGAATTTAGTTGTTGATTGAATGATACTTCGAGTGCTTTATTTGAGTGATTTATTTATTCATAGCTGCTTCAAATTATCAAGTGCGTATACTTGGTTTAAAATTTTGTACGTGATATTCCTTTTCGAGTTTGATTATGCTCGACCTAGATTCGAGTTATTTGTTTGATTTACTTCAGTGATTAGCTCTTTGATTTGTTTGAACTCGAATGATGATAAAGCCGATGATGTTAAAGGGGTTTTTCATAGGGTTTAATTCCCTAAATTTTTGATCGTATGAATTCGTTTGATAATTTTTTTCTACCGTTCGCTTTTGCTTGAGTGCGTGTGATTTATCCTGACTGGTTCAATTTCGTATATACTTTTGCTTGATTATCACGGCTTTGATTTCACCTTATTCGATTCGATTTTTTTCTTGGTCACCATGGCTTTGATTTTGGCTTATTCGATTTTTCTTGGTCATCACGGCTTTGATTTTGGCTTGACATAATTATTGACTTTGTTGAAAAGAAAAACTGCTACCCAGGTTTCTATAGAAACCGTTTCATGTTATAACACTTGTATATTGCCATTCACTGTTTTCTTGGAATGAAATCTAATATCCATTGCATATCAATACATGTATACATGTCTGTTTGTGCATGTATATATGTATGTTTTTGATTCTGTATACTGATGTATGTAGTTATTGTGTGACATTTGTCTGAGTTGCATTGATCTTGTCCACTGTTCTACATGTTTGCTTATGTTTATGATCTGGTTGCACTTGTTGTTGGTCTTCATGTATATTAATGTCACCTCTATAGCATTAACTTGTTTATCTGTGTTCATGTTGTCTGCACTTGTTTGCATTTAGTCTGGTTTCCTTAAGTAAATACGTATATATGATGTTGCGTTCATTTGTTTGGGATTATTTGAAGCTTCATGAAGTCACAACTGTGCATTCTGTACTTGTTTCGTATATATCACTGTCTTGTATATGCTTTTGAATCTGGTTCCATTATGCTTTCCAATTGAAATTCGTTCTGTGTCATCTTGAAGTCTAGTCTAGACATTTCATTACTCTGATGCATTATGGTCTGGTTCCCTTTGACCTTATGATCTTGTTCATTTTCTATTTGATCTTTGTATATTTGAGCATGTTGAACTTATGTTAATTTGGGACTTCATACATACATCATTTTGTTGTAGTCTTCTCTATTGTATATCTTCATGCTTTTTGAAATTGCTTTGCTCAGTTTGCCCATTATTTCATTAGTGTTCATTCCTCTGGTCATGTACATGACTTGTGTAACTATCTCTGGGGCAGTTTTGATACTTTTGTTCATTTTGTTTTGGGCTTTTGTTTCTAGTTCTGGTGCACATGCCTGAATCTCTGGTTTTCACTACGAATTTATATATATGTTCAGTTTGGTTGGACCATCTAGCCTCTGGATGTGATTATGTTGAGTCCGTTCTTCTGTTACCTCTGGTTATTCATGTCTCTGACTTCAAGACTTGTTTGCAGTTTCGTTCTTGTCCCTTGTTTGAGTAATGTGTACATTTATTTGCAGTTTGGCTTAATATGGACTCATTAGAACTGTCTTCATGTGTATCGAGTCTGGTTGTGTCACGTTCCAAATTTCAGCGTTCGAAAATCGACACCCGTACGTCACTTGTACTCGAATGCCGCAGATTTAACCGTTGAAATTTGACTCGTGCCGGAGCTTATAACACATCAAGTATAACAACACAGCGGAAGAAAAAGGAAATGAATATCATGTACAACTCCAATGAATACAATATCCAATGATATACAACAATGATATCAATATGATACAAGAATATCAGAGAAAATAAACAACAGCGGAAAACAAATAGCCGAAGAGATAACTCCAATATCAAACTGCAACTCCAATCCAATGCTCCAAAGCCAAAACTCCAAACCACTAGCTCGAACCCCCATCAATGTTGCACAAAGCTAAGCAAGGTCAGTCGTGCACTCCAAAGACTCCAAAGAATACCAAACCGAAAGCTGAAGGCTATCGAATCAATTCCTACTATTCGATTATCTGAAAAATCCTACCCTAGACTACCCGTGTGGAAAATTGTGGTCACCTAGAGTTTTGGAAGGGAACAATAAACTCCGGGTCAGTCATGGGACTGGTATGAGCAAACAAAAATAGTTTATCTTTAAAACAAACAACAAAATTTTAAAATTGAAATCCGGAATGCTTTTTGGAAAATAAAACTACCATAAGGCCCCCGCCACACACACCATGCAAACGCAGAATTGGAGGAGATTTCTCCTTATGATAGTAAAAAATGCTTGATACGCAAAAACCATTTTGATATTATTATTAGTGCATAGTGGAAAACATTTCGAAAGTATAATATTAATCTTACCCAACATATGACATTTCGTCGTATGCCTACTATAGCTACCATGTTCAATAGCAGGTTACTGCCACATTCCATGGTAGGTAATACAACTAAAACCGTACAGGGCACGTATTGTTTTTTTGGATTTTCCAACAAATGGTCAGGCTAAGGAACTTCCCATTGCCACATGGGTACGCCTCTAGAGGACGCCCCGAGAACCTACCTGGCTCTCTGCCAACATAAGGCCGGTCTACCCCCTTACCGGGGGTAAAACCTAAGATATGCCACCCCCGGTCGTTTGCGACCTTTATCTGAGGATCCTCTACACCAACAACATCATATAGCAATAAATACACAGTTTCCACATGAGTAAATGTCTGGGCTCCATACCATAATACCACCCTTTTCCAGAAGGAATGGACATACCCTAAGGGCGCTACCCCTGAAACATTGCCGCATTTTTCCTGTTTCGACCATTACCGGGTTGTGAGGCTCGATGAGGTCTCGTCCACAAAGCTACGTGTTTTCATAAATCCATGCTTTGATCAACAAATGATCAGCAGCACTTCGTATGCCACATTACCAAATTGGGAATGTATCACTAGTAACCATCAACTACATAACCTCTGAGCTTGTACGTCTCAGAGAAGGGTGTTAAGCTAAGAGAATAAATTTTCGCCACCAAACAGAAATGTATTTGATAGGAACCGATTTTACATCTCAAAGTGTAATGTCAGACACACATCCATACAAGTCTGTTCCGGGTTCGAACAGAACCGAAGGCACTTTCGAAGAAGCCTTTGTAATCCGGGTATTCACAATCCTGATCAGACTTCCCATCACATAGGGAATCTCTACACCGGCGTGACTCAGTGCAGAGACAATCGACGGGTTATCCTTTCGTTCTCGAAAATACACGGTCTTCACCACCGGTCTTCAAATGCTATCCAAAACGACGTACCATTATTCGAAATGGGTTATACGACACAAGGTCCTCTCCCGGCTAAACCGAATAATGAGCGCAATATTTAAAAACATACGGATATAGGATTTCAGTTAAGTCCCAACTTATTATCCAAACCTTTCTTTAAATGGTTTAAAAGAAATTACCATTTCAAATATATTTTTTATAATAAAAAGATTTGTTTCACAAAGTTCACCCACCTTTCACAAAGATGCAATTATAGCTTTCAAAACAATTTCAAATTGGATTAACTCATCCAATCATTTAATAAAGGACTCAATTCATATTTTCCAAATCCATTTCCAAAAATTCATAGCTTTTCAGAAACAAATTTCATTTCAAATCTTTTATTCAAAAGATACATCTTTTAAATCTTCTTCAATTTCAAAACAAGATTCAATTATCTTTCACAAAGATTTATCCATAGCTTTTAAAACAATTCGCACTTTCATTTTAAACTTGAAATCTGTGGATACAAATTGAAAATCCTTTTCTTATATGAAAGCTTTTATTTTTTGAAAACAAATAGTTTCGTTTTGGGAATAACTGATTACATTTACAAAAGTTAGAGCCATTCAAGTATAAACTTGGGTTTAAATTTAAATTTCCAAAACAATACTTTTTAAATGGTTAAAATCTCATATAAACACCTTTATAACTTGTATAATCTTTTTAAACCATAATTTCCAAATCATTGAATTCAATTTCAAATATGGAATTCAAATTTAAATCAAATTATTTAAATTTTCAAAACTCAATCAAGTTATTCAAAGTAACTTTTATTTTTGAAAGTCATTTTCAAAAGCTTTCAATTCCAATTCCAAAACTATTTTGGATCCAAAAATTCAATCTTTAAAATCATTAAAAATCTGCGACTTAACCAATTTCCTCGTGCAATCCATATTTGTGTGTGTATGGTGTAGTCCATGGGTTTTACACAATAGTGCAACAACATCAATCATCGCAGATTTAAACATAGCAGTTATAGATAAGCGGTATATTTCTATAACGCTTATCTTCCATACACAGGTTCATAGATAAATAATATATATTTATCACATATAAAATAATTACATTCATCACAACTTGAATTAAAACAATTCAAATCACAAAGCACCACACAGTAGAGATATCAAACAATTCACAGCATTCAATAGAATACAATCATCCATAAGTAAGGTTAATTGATCATCTGATTAATTGGTACTAGATAATCCCTAATCCTTGTTGATTAACATTAATTAATCACAATTTATGTTAACTAATTATCCTTTAATTATTTATTAATTAACCTTAACTCATGAATTAATCAACCTTTAATTATTAAAGAATTAATCTTAATTAATTATACTTAACAATTAAATTAATAAATTAATTAACCCTTAATTAATTATTATTTAATTTATAAATCCTAATTAATTTAAAATAGTTAATTATCCCTAATTACTTAATTAACTTTTACCATTAACTAATCACATTAATTAATCATTCTTTAAATTAATTAATCTTTAAATACTTGATTAATCAATCATAAATTATCCATTCTTAATTACTTGCACTAAGTAATTATCTTTAATTAATCATTCATAAATTACATGATTAACCAAACTAAAGTTATTAATTAATTTATCTTAATTACTTTTATTAAGTAATTACTTCAAATAACTAATTTCCTTTAACAAATAAATTTAACTTAACCTTTAAAAGTTAATTAACAATTTTAAAACATCTTTAATATTAACTTCTTTAAATATCATTAAGTTTATTTAAAATAAACTTTTTTAAAAATATAAATTATGTTTATTTAAAAAAACCATTTTAAATCTTAGCTAATTAAAAACAATTTATTTAAAAATCTTTCTTAACTAATTTTTAAACTTAGATAACATTTAATGCCGAAAGAAAATTGATTTAACAAGGTTTAACAAGATTTCAATTTTAAAAACTTGATTTTCCTTTGAATCTTAAAACTGTTTTGGCCAACATAAAAAAAACCCGAGAAGAAACACTTCCCACCCGAGCTTGAACGCGGGCAAACACAATTTCTCACTTGCTTCGAGAAAATTGACCAAATCCCCGTGCTTGGCCTCGAGCCTCTTCCTTCTTCCCCAAACAACCCAACGCACTAATATCAGAAAGGTACACGTATACGTGCACAAGCACGTCGACCATCGTCGATCGACGTCGAGGCCACTGGAACACCATCTACGATCGTCAGAACCAATCCGAGCAACCCAAAACCCAAAATCACTGTTTAATCGATATTTCTATTTATTAAACTTAAAAATAATTTTAAATCTTAGTTTAATCTTTAACAAACATTTTTTTATTTAAATGCCCAACCCTAACAAAGATTAGAATAGGAAGAATTGAAATTTTATTCAAATTTATACTCTATACCTTTTAACAGAGATGAATATTGATATATCAACACATGCATCCAGATTTACATCCAAATATACTCAATACAACAGCATGCAATGATTTTTTTTATCCAGCTTCTGAATTCTATTCATGCATCCCGATTCAATCTGAACAAGGTAAAGTTTGCTCACATTGTTCAAAAAGAAGGAATAGGGAGGAAGGTTCTATTTTAAATCTGGGATCTTGCTTGATTACTTAATCTTTTGCTTTGATTTTCTGTTTTGAACTGATTTAAATCCTGTAGGTTTTAAACAAAGGAGTATATGTATATATTCATACTTGTATCCAGATATGCAATCATATTTTTCAAACAAATATTCAATATGCGAACAAAAGTATAAAGGGTTTTAAGAGTTTTATGTTTTTAAATCTGTATAATATAACAGAGGTGTAGATATACATATACAAAGGCATGCATCCATCACAGTGTATATATATTCACATACAGATAGACATGCAACAGAACAAGCATTTATCATTGCATATAACACAGTTTTGGGTATGTTTGCTCACCTTATGCGCAGAACAGAGAAGAACAGGAATGCAAAGCTTAGAATTGTTTTTTTTTGAACTTGAATCTAGAAACTTGTTTTGGTTTTGATCTAGAATGCTTTGCTTTTTAATCTGGAATCTGATATATCGAAGCTGAGTTTGATTGAATCTTTGCTTATTAATTGAATGTAGGTTTGATCATTGCTTTGTTTTCCAGATTGAAGACTTTGCTCTGGAATTGGTTGGTTTTTTTTATTTTGAGTTGAACTTTGTTGAAGATATTGTTGAGATTCCAGGTTGTGATTGCGTTTAAATTTGAGCTTTAGAATTTGCTTTTCAGGTTTTAAACTTAGTTTCAGTTTTGAGATTGAGGTGGATTTCAAATTCTTTGGTTTTTAGGCTTGAGAAAGATGAAAACAGCCTGACCATTTTTTTCTATGCATGTTCTCAAAATTAAATTCAAAAGAAAACAATCTCTTTTGCCACTTGTCCATTTGAATTACATTTGTAATATACTTGTTTTCATGGTTAACACTTGTCATTTGCTTGCATTAATATTTTACAAATTAATATTGCTTGTCATTGTATATTCACAAATGTTTAGATTATATGTAAAAATTCTTACACTTGTACAAATGCATATTTACATGTTTGAAAGTTACCTTTACACTTGTTTAAGTATGTTTAGATATATTTCAATCTAGCTTACACACATCTTATATATATATAAAATTTAACTTTTAAACAACTTTCTTATGTTTATATCAAAATAAAATCTTCCAAATATCTTTTTAAAATTTGAATTTGAAGTATAATTTTCAAATCAATATACATCAAAATCTTAGAAATCAAACTTTTACTAATTTGATATGTAGAGTTTTAAATTCAAATTAATTTCAGAATGTTTACTATTGAATTCTAATCCAAAATTCTATTTTATAAACACATACTTTTAATTTATTCTGGAATCTTCATATTTATTCCAAAATAAATCCAATTTGTTTTCAAGATATTCATTGCAGTATTTCCAAATCAACAATATTATTAATTTTTATTTTTTATTTTTAAATTTTCATTTACAAATTCACGATCCAAATTCAATTCAAATACATTTCTCAATTAAATCCAAAATTTTATATTAATTACCAATTGTTTCAAAATTTAATCCCAAAGATTAAATCAATTATCAAATTATTCTTAGCTAAAGTCCAGGAATGTTACAAGTTGGACTGTCTAACCTCTGTTATTGCTAGCTTCATGTGTACATCACTTTATACCCGAGTTGAATCCAGCTTATGGCTTGGGTTTGACCTTGTGCTCATGTCATGACATTATTTTTGTTGCACTTGAGTTGAACCTAGCTTTTGATTGGGTTTGACCTTGTGCTCACCTATCCTGCGGTTTTATCAAGTGTATATCAGTGTGTATGGCCTTGTGGCATGTACAATGATACATTGTGCATGTCACAAGTTGTTCGTGTATGATGAATTCAAAATAAATGACGACGAACAACCCAAATAACCAAGGCAAATAATATTTTCAAAATACACATTTTATTTTACATTGCAAAAAATATTGCTTTTTCAATTTTATTTTTCAAATAATTCGAATAATGGATTCAATCTGGAATAGAATTGAAGATAAATACGAGTGATGAGTGATATGTAGTGAGGTGAAAATATATGTAAACATCGTATAGTGAAAAACTATGATGTAATCGAAATTGTATTGTAATTACAAATTGTATATATATAGTGAAAGCTCAAATTTGTACTATTCAAAATTGTAATAAAATATTTGTTTGAATAAAATATTTATTTGAATTTAAATTCTGTGTTGTTTATTTCATTCAGCAAATATTTATTTAATTATGTGTAAATAAAATAGTACAACAACAAATAATTTAAATGAACATATATATATATATATATATATATATATGTTTATTATCATCAAACAAAAATCATATACTAGCATATTCAACATGAGATACATCCAACACATGGAAATTTTGGGAGCTTCTAAGAGATGACGGACGGTGCTTTCCTTCTATCTGACTGATTTAGTAGCGGTGTGGTTCAGGCAGCTAGAGAAAGTGTCCATAAACACATAGATTGACTTGATCAATAAGATCTTGAGGCAGTTCAGGGTTCATATCTCTAGACCAAAGAATGTGATGATGTTACTAAGCATAAGGCGAAGGCCTGCAGAGACCTTGAGAAGTTATCTGAAGAGATTTAATACGACAGCCTATGCGGTTGACAAGCCGAATCCATCGATAATCCTTATGGCGGTAGTGTCTGGAGTCACAAGCAAGACCAAATTCAAAATTGCATTGGAAAGAGATCCACCAATGGATCTTATTGAGTTTTACTATAAAGCTAAAAGGTATTCTTGTCAAGAAGACATCGAGTTTGATGATGTCGATATCAATGTCGCGGATGGCGAAGGACTGCCTGAAGCAAGATATGGAAAAGATAAAAGGAAAAGAAAATCTGATAACAACTTCAAAGGACCAAAAAAAAGGAAGGAATCGAAATTCACTTCTTACACTGATTTAACTAAGACCCCGGTGAGAATATACCTAGATACTAGGAGGCAGATCCCTTATCAAAGACCAGCTAAGTGAGAACTCACAGTTAAGGAGAAAAGATCTAGAAAGTTTTGCGTCTTCCATGAGCTGGATGGACATGAAACAATTGAGTGATGACACTTTCATGATCTGATAGAAGCATTGTTTGAAGCAACCGGCTTCAATAATACACGAGAAACTAAACTGCGATGGTTCAGCCGAAGCAGCCACCATCTGCAGTGAATGCATCAAGACACGACTAGGTATTTGGATTGAGGATGGTAATCCCATGACTGGGATGGACATGAGTCAGGTGCGATTCCCATACTGCACTTTCTGTTTTGAAGAACTAAGACAATAATAATATCGAACGCTTACACGTGTACGAGATCTCGATCGATCTCTAGACACGAACTGAGTTGGATGTTCGAGATAAGTAAGTAAGATAATAATAATCTTAGACTACTTACACTTGTACAAGATCTCAATTGGCCTTTAGGCACGCTCTGAGTTGGATTTCTGAGATGAATAATTATGAATTTTGCTTGTTTGTTTGCTTTGATTTAAATATTTGATTGCTTGAAAGATCCACTTAAATGTGATGACTGATATTGACCGCGGTTGACCCGTCCAGAGAGATGGGGCAGTGACTATAAGGTGCAAGTTCTCTTGCCGGAGAGTGAGTGGAAGGACTTGTTTGAAAAGTAAGTTATCTTGCCAAAGAGTGAGCGGATGGACTTGCTTGATCGTTGAGTCCCCTTGTTGAAGAGTGAGAGGATTGGGCTTAGCAAATGTTTGGAGACATCAAACCCTAGATTGGGTGATGAATGTTTTAGAATGATCGAGTCTAGATTTGATGACAAACGATTCGAAGAAATTAGACCCTAGATTGGATGATAAAAATATCCGGAGAGATCAAATCCTAGATTGGGAGATAAAACAATGCTTACAGATTGCACACTAAATTGAATATAAAATGATCCAAAGAGATCGAACCTTAGAATGGATGCAGATTTGGTAAAAGGATTTGAACGCCTTGTAATTATAGTAAAATAGATAAATACCAAATGAATACAGCACTGTAACATCCCTCCTTTTTGTAAGCTTTAAATCGATGATAAACCACACATGTCAGACTCAAACCATACAGAAGGGAGGATTATTATTGGGGTGAATAAGAAAAAGCAGAGAAAGAAAAAAAACAAAACAGAATCTTACGGCGGAATGACAAGATATAATAATCAAATAAACATTTCATGAAACTATTTTACAGAACATTTGATTATACTTATACAACACAGATCAGAGTTACACATGCCAGAGAATAATAAATGACAATGCAGCGGAACAATATGAATGCAGTGGAATGATATAATAAATAATAATACAATCTTCATTTTCGTCCTCCAGCAATAAGGTCTTCAAATCCTGAAATTCTCAGGCTGACTCGAGCGAATTGAAAAGACAAAACACTCGAGTCAGAACTAAAAGAACTTATGTAAGTTAAATCAATGGTAAATAATATGAGTGGAACAACGTCAAAGATGTTTACGGAATTTGACATCTCCTATCCAGTGTCAAACGTGAGTGCAGTAACTTAACAGATGCTCGAGATTCACATCTCCTAAGGATCCGTTAAACTATCTACGATGTAGTAATATTTCTCTATTATAATAATGTCTATAGTAAAATAAACTTACTTTTAACTAGCATTAAGGGGTTACCCATATAGCCCTTAACACGTAATAGTGCCAATAGTCTATACAATACCGTAATACCTCCTGATCGGGAAGCTACCAGAGGATACTCCATAGGTACGACACAAATCAAACTCGTACAAGGCGCACTAGGGTAGGTAACACGGCACAACTAGGCAATGCCAGGGTGGATATACCAATTACTATCCGGACTAGTGGTGACGCATAGCATGCAGCTACCGCCCACCTCGAGCCACACCCCCAAAAAGAAATCAAAGGGCCCCAATCAATCATAAAGTAATAGAATGGTATGGAAGGAGTGTGTCTGATAAGAGAAGCTACCTGGCTTGCCCAGAATCGCTCCTGTTTTAGCCACCTTATGCCAACTCACGGGAGTCGGGTCCACGTATATACCTCAAAGGAACGCCGCCACCATCCTAATTCATTTAGGAATCTCCACTGCGTACACGGTTGTTAAAGTGGTTTCCGTAGTTGGCAGAGAGTATGACAACTTGGTCTCTTTAACAACCAAACGTTATTATAACACCATGGTCATTTCAAAATAATTTATACTTCAAAAGCAGAATATAATATCCATTTCAAAACCATGTAAATACTATATCATTTCTAGTTGAAAACCCAAACCAATATGATATCATTTTATTAAAACCCAAATCATAGCACTTTCAACGTTATAACACTTCGAAATCAAAACACTTGAAATATAACACTTTCAAATCATAATACTTTGAAACTCATAACTTTGAAACATACTTCCATCACATAAATGGTTTAAATATTAAAATACTTTATATAATAAACTAGCTTCATCAATTTCACAAAACAATTCCAGAACAACTCGAATTTCTAAATTTTACATTTAACCAAATTCCAAATCATAATTTTCTATACGATTCAGTTTCCAAATATTCCAAATTTTATCGATTTCAAAACAGATTTGATCCATAGAATAAACCATTTCAAATTCAATATATTTCAATCTTTATGTATTTAACAATTTCAAAACTAAGTTTGGTAATTACGATTCAACAATTCAATTTCTATTATTTAGTTTTGAAATAATTTACATAACAAATCCATTATCATTTAAATAAAACTCAAATTACGAATAACTAAATATTTCCTTCAATTTATTTATACTTGATATATTCATTTAATTCACCTTAAACCAAAATCAAGTTATAAAAATCATACCTTCTAAAATTTCAAATTTAATAAATTTCACATCAAGCTTATTTGAGTTTAATTCTTAAATAAATTCAATTTCAAATAAATCTCAATTTATCTTTCAACCTTAATTTTATTCAAATCATTATAAACTCTATATTAAAATATAATTTAAATACTTAACCATATTATCTTCAATAAAATCAAACTTATTATTAAGCTTATTCTACATTAAAACAAGTAATACATAGCTTAAAATCAAGGATAAAATAATAATTATATAATATCTAAAATCAATATTTATCTATAACCATATATTTCTTTACAAACCATAGAAATCATTTCAAAATATTTTTATATATAGACCACGGTGTCTGTATATAATTTTCTATCCTATGGTCAAGTGATACAGATATTTATCATTTCAATCCGTAATTTAAAATATAAATACGGTTATATATCATTTCAAGCCGCAATCCTGAATGAAATAAAAATCCATAAAAACTTGCAGTTTATAACAATATAAATACAACATCTATTCATCCAATATCAATCATCAAACATTTATCAGAATCATCATCCAATTCAATCAATAACATCAATATAGAATAGATAATAAATAACAGGTATTTACTGGTAGTTTATATTCAATAATAAATTAAATAACTGTTTTATCCAAATAAATTCAAATAAACTGAGATGACGATTGAAAATATGACAAACAGTCATAAATAAATTTCTAACCACATCATAAATCAATTTAACAAACATAAGAAATTTTAGAAATTGTAAGTGAGTTAAAACACTCACCTTTTGAATTTAAATTGAATTTAAATCCAATTTAAACCCAAAATGTGAACAGTCATAGAATTGGTCCAAACTAGCTCCAAAATGTCTAGAATTCCAATACGATCCTAGCGGAGAAAACCGCGTGTAAATCGAACCTCATATGCGAAAGTTATTAAAGTTAGAACGTTTGAACTTAAATAAAACAAAATAAAGTAAAATAAATAAATAAAAGAAGAGGAGCTACCAGGTCACCATCTTCGTAATGCCCAGATACCTATCCAACACTATAGTACGCGCTCGAACTCTCCCTGAAGCCAAAATCAAGCGCGACCTCTAGAGACGCGAGCCATCAGAGCCGCCGCTCGAGCAACTTCCCCCATCGGCCATGCATATAGACTTCGAGATGACCTCTGTAACTTTGATTCGAGCAAAATGCACAGCCGCCGCCTCTATTTCAAACCTTAGTTCGAATTATGCGCAAGATCCAGTCGTTAACATGCCCGACAAAGGACGCTGGTGGACTACGCTGGCTGCTCTCCATGCCGTGGTACCACCAATTTGTCGATCAGGCGGAGTTGATCTCGACGCAATGGATGACCGAGAATTGTTCTCAAATTTCTGGATAGATAGAGGTTCAGATTGGAAAACGAATTACAGATCTGAGATGCGGTCATCGAGAGCTTCAAATCGATACACAATTCGATATATATTGAGGAGTTTCAATTTTTGAAGTTGTATTTTTGAATTGAAAATGGATTGGGAAGATTAGGGTTTTCAGCCATTGAGGAAGAGGAGCAACAGAAATTTCTTTACGTACAGAAATGAGAAATAGAAAGGCTACTAGGGTTTATAATGATATATATATATATATATATATATATATATATAGGCAGAACAAAATAGAAAGGAATGGGCTCGATTGGTTTTAGTTTTTTTTCAACGATAATTGACCCAAAAAGCCCGTTTCAATTTCGGAAATGAGTTGGGTCAACCCATATATCAAAATGTGTGTTTTTGAATATTTTAAAATCAATAGAACAGGTTCCAAGTTCTAATTACATCGTATGAAGAAGTTATGATAAATTCAATTTATTTCAAATTGATTTCAATTGAATTGATTTCTAAGCGTTTCGAGCCCGTACGATCAAACGACAAGTCTGATCGTTATGAAACTTGAAAGCTTACAATAATTCACTATTACGGATCCGATGAAACTAGCTTCGTCGAAATCCGAATCAGCGGCCAAAATGACTATATTTCAGATAATTAAATTAATTAATATTAAATTAACTAATCACTTCTTTAATTCAAATGTAATTCTTTACCATTTCTATCATTTCTGATTACAAATAAACTTATTATTCATTAACCAAAATTTTCATGTCAATCAAATAAGGAATTATTGCAAAATTTATAGTGTTTACCTATAATTTAAGTAAATCCAAATAAATAAATTCAATTTGTTTCCAATCTCTTTATTCAGTCAATCATCATCTTATGGATAAAGTTAACATGAGTATATATCCAATTACCCTAATATTTTTTTAGTCATCAACTAAATTCATATTAACGTAGTTTTTAATTACGTTTAACTGCAGTGGTTTTAAATCAAATTCAATAAATTAAATAAATGGGTAAACAACTAATGATTATCACCATTTGCCTAATTTAATCCCATTCATTCTTTATTATCAACTACAAATATTATAATTACTTATCGAACATTTACTTACATTTAAGTGTAATTGATTTTCAAATAATTTCATTGACATATTAAATAGGTAACTTATAGAATTGTTACCATAACCTTTAATTTACACTTAAGTTTATTTTGTATTCAACTAATTATTATAGTAACTTACATAATACCGAATTCATCCAATTACCATTAATTATACTAATTCATTTATTTATACAACACTTACCCTTATTTACTTATATTCAATTTTATAACCAAGTGCAACCATTTACACTATTTCCTTATTGGGATTTCACTTCAATTGTCGATAATTAGTTTTAATTACCTTTGCTACATTTCATTTTAGCATTCATTTCAATATTAAAATACAAAGCTTTTTGTTTCTTCTTGATTTATTTACCAAAATCTTAATAAATCTTAATTGTTATGTAATAACTCCAAATGTAAATGGATTGATTATGATTTATGAATAACATTGAAGTAAAGGTTGGAGTCTTTAGCCATAACAAGTTTGGAATGACCTTTGATTTCCAAGAGAATTTGTAGGAACCAGACGATTAACTGAGGTCGAGATCGATGGAAGGCCGAAGACCTCAACTACCAAAGAATGATTGCTATTGGAACTTGTTCTTAAGCAAAGCATACCTTCATTCAGAAGGTGTACTTTGGAGGGAAAGTGTTAACTCACTTTTTGACCAAAGTAGATTTCAATCAGAGTTTAAAGGTCAAGGAAAAGACAAAATGACTCAAAAATTTGGAAACACGCTTAGAAGAAGTAGGGAAATAACTAAGGGAAATTCAAACGGAAATAGACTAAGGTGATAACTCGGTGAAGAGTGATTTTATCTCTACGAAGACTGATTTTAGTCTGTGAAGAGTGATTTTACTTGGTGAAGAGTGATTTTGGTCTTGTATTAAGTATACCTTCTGAAACCATTTGCTTCGAAACGTAGGAAGCGGTAGCTAGGGGATTTGACCCCTTCAAAAGCATTTTCTTAAAACTAAGCCGCAACCCATTTCGAAATCTTTGCTTTAAAACATTTGATTCAGTCGAATGCCAACCAAGTCGAAAGCATTCCTTTCGAAAGAAAAGGAGGTGCATTTTCATTTCAAAACAAAGTAACGCTTCAACCCCATCAGAACCCCATGTTTCGACCCAGTTTCTCCCACCTATGTCCAATTTGTTACATATCAAGCTTTGATCTTATGTGCATTGGTTTTGATGGTGAGAGAAGCTAAAGAATCCAAGCAGAAGCATGGTGCTGAAAGTGGTAAAACATGTATAAAGCATGTTTAAACTGATTTTTATCTTTTTGAAGTGATCTTTTTGATTCACCTACCTTATTTGTCAAAATATGATTGGTTTCAAATTTTCTTTCCCAAACGCATTGATGAAATTTTAGAATTAAATAATTAAACAACTTACAAAATAACCCTTCTCCTTTTGTAAATATATAAAACATTTAAGTCTCATATCTTAAATAATTTTATATATCTATTAATTCACTTAGGAAAATTCTATAAAAATTATAGAAAATCATTTTTAATATTTTTTCCAACTTATGTTAATTTCAGACCGAAAACATAAAAAACATAAATAATTTAGCCGTAAATTATTTTAAACCCAAATAATCAACTTCCTTACTAGAAAATTAATATTAAGTCCATATTAATTTAAAAAATTATGAAAATTGAAATTCATCTCTAAAATATCATTTCCGATCTAAACCTAAAATTGCAGGTTATTTAAATGTCATTTAATACGGTTTTCACATCAGATCATATCATAAAAGCTATATGAATAAGCATAAATCATTAACAAGCATATATAAACATTTTATCATTTAAAAAAACTGCTAAACTTTGCAAGATAAATCGGGTTTAACCTAAAACCAAAAATAATTAGAAAACATAAGATGTGGTCATTATTCACGTTAGCTTTGAGATTAAGGAGTTTGAGATTTGAATGGGTAAATGTTGATTTGCTTCTTCCTTTAGCTTTTCTTCCTCTTTTATCTTCTAATGGTGGTCGGCCTCCACCTTAAATTTTGGATTATGAAATGAACTTGTAGTATGAGATACATGAGAGTTTAGAGTATATGGTTATGTATCATTCCTATTTTACCCCTTCTCTATTTCATTTTAACTCATCTTTAGTTCATTTGTTAACATGGCACAGCTACCCCTTATTAATCATAAATCTCAATCCCCTAACCATCATATTATTGTATTTAATTTAGCTAATTAAATATCCTTAATAATGTTACTAAAAATTAAGGTCACTACAGACTCCCCTCCTTAAAGAATTTCGTTCTCGAAATTATGATCAGGTACACAACAAATCAATCATAAACGTAAAACATACCCTAAATAATCAGGATAAGCATCTCTAATCCTGCTCTTTAACTAATCTGATTACCTTATTCCTAAGCCTCTTCTCATCTCCCGCGACTATACGAACTGGATTTCTAACTATAGTCAAGTCTGGTTCTACTACAAAGTCATCTAACACAGTCGGTGCTATAGTAGACTCTAGGTCTCTAACACACTTTCTTAGATAAGAAACATGAAAAACATCGTGGACTTCTTCCAAATTATTCGGTAACTCTACTCTATATTCGAGTTTCCTGATCCTTTCTACTATGGGAAATGGTCCTACAAATCTCGATGCCAATTTATCTAATTTTCCAAATCAAATCATACCTTTCATCGGTGACACCTTGTTATAAACATGATCTTTGAAAAAGAACTCTATATCTTTCTTTCTACTATCTGCGTAACTCTTCTGCCTGGACTGAGCATCCTTCATACTAGCTCAAATGGTCAAGTCACATTCATTGTGATCAATTCAATCATGGACCTAAGAACTTAGATGGCGCTAGACTCAGGGTACTTGCCGGTCTATATTAGGCGTACGTAGATTTAAGTCGGTCACATATCACAACTATTATACCATACACAAACAATTCATTGATATAGAAAAAACTTTGAGTTTTATTGCCAATTGATAGAGAAAGCGACAAAGCTTGCCTTATTACATGGCACTAAAATAAAAAAGAAAATTCTAAATGAAATACCAATGAATGAAACAAAATCAGGTGAAATAACGTCGTAGATGCACGCTATTCCACGCTCTAAGGATTGCAAGCCATCAACAGTCGCTAGCTTTAAAGTTCCATCTTCAAGCATTTGGCCAACGATATACAATCCTTCCCATCTTGGACCCATGTTGATGGGGCTAGGAAAGATCCGTTTTAGGACAAGATCATTAATTTTAAAGCATTTGGCTTAGACATAACGTTGTAGTACCGGGAGACTTGTTGTTGGTGTGTAGCTGCTCTTAAGCCAGCTTCTTTGCACTTCTCATTGGCCGTGTCTAGAAATTCCAAAAGAAGACCTTTGTTTGTTCTGGGGTCATAGTAAGTCACTCGATGAGAAGAGACTTCAAATTCTATAGAAATTACAACATGTGGGTGGTTTTGTACGCCCATAGAGCCAATGGGAGTTCATCAACCCACTTGCCTCTAGCCTTTTCCAAATGCTTGTTCAGAATGGAATTTATGATTTTATTAACAGCTTCGACCTATCCATTAGCTTGAGGGTAAGCGATTGCTGCAAATCTTTTCTCAATACGATGCCCGTGGCAGAAGTCTTTGAATTCAGTACTGTAACAGCCCATAATTTTGTAAATATTTTTAAATTAATTTTTATTTGAAAACTTTGATTTTTACTTATTTAAAAATTGAAGTTTGGAATTTTCCAATGCTAGTTTGGAATTTGTTTGTAATTTATTTTTCAAATGTTTTAAATAAACAATTTATGAATTTTTTTTATTTTTGTCATAATTTGAATTTCGGTTTAGATTTTTAAAAATATGAGTTTTTAAATTTTAATCTTTTTGTTTGAAGCAGAATATAATTATAACATCAGTTCTGCTTTTTGTTTCATTTAATTCTGATTTATACTTTTAAAATTGAATAAAGTACAACGTTTACAAACAATTAATTTCTGTGTTTATTTTATATTTTTCCTATGCCATCTTTTATTTTATTTTCTATTTGGTTTCCTCTAGACTATATTTATTCGCTGGAGTTTATTTGTGTATATTCTCTTATTTAATGGTTTGGAAACAAATCAATTAGACATACGCTACTTTGGTTAATTAGGCATATGTTGCATTTGCTTTATTTCTAGCCTTTTTATTTGCCTATCTCCTTAATTTCCTCCTCTAGCCATGCATTTTATTTTCTTTAAGCCGTGAAAACTTCCCATTCACTTCATTTGTCATTTGCGTGCAAACAAAGAAAAATAATCTATTCAAGATCTCAAAGCTCCTTTCTTGGAAATCAAGTAATACCCTTTAATTTCCTAGCCACTCATCTCCTCGTCTCTAGCCGTTCAAATATTTAGCCGCCATTTTTTTTCACGTGAAAGTTTCTCCTCATTTCTTATTTGCATGAGAAAAAGTACTACATCTAAATCCATGGCTTCCTCCTTCTTTTCCTCTTTTCTATTTTTATTTTTCTTTTGTTTCCTTCATGTCTAGCTCGGCCACACCCTTATAGCCGACCACTACACTACTCCACCAAGACCACCTCCACAACCTCATCACCTCCACACAAGCAACGCTGAACATATATGAAGATGGTTGAGCCCTACGGTAATGTGGTCGAGCCACTTATGTTGGTTGAAACAAAGGTTGTCATTTCTATCCCATATTTTCCATTGTTGTAATCTCTATTCTTTGTATTGTATCATGTTCTTACGTTTGTGATATTTGTTTTCTTTATTTTGTTCTGTACAAGATGTGGGTCTTGGCTCTCTTTTCACCCAAGTTTGCATCTTGCTTTGTTTTATCAAAAGGTTATGTCCCTTTGATCCATATTGTTCATTGTTTAATTCATAGTCTTGTATGTTGAATTATAGACTTACATTTGTGTAATTGTTCGTATGTAAGATTTGGATCCGACTCTTCATCCACTCAAAACAAGAAAAAAAGTATAGTCGTGCTTTGTCGTGCCTTTTCGTGCTTTGCGGAGCTTAGATTTGGGTCTGAATTTCAATCCTAGCTTTAAAAAGGTGAGTTATTCACTCTAGACATTACGTACTTATATGATTATAAAATGATGACAGGTGAATTGTATAAATTACTATGTTATATTCATACCTGCTTGTGATATGTTTATATGATGTTAAATGCTATTTATATACCTATTCCATCATCTGATATGATATTATATGATGTACTATTATTTATTTCAAGTTTATCACATTGCAAGTTCCCTATCACTATGGGTTGAAATGATACATACCCGAACGGACTTTAGAATAAGGAAAATTACTATGGGCTGAAATGATAGGCTCGAGTGATTTTTATTGATATTTATTGTATTTATTTTACCTGGGATTGCAGGTTTGATAGAAGCCGGATTTTTCTTTTAAATTATGGATTGAAATGACACATATCCGTATCACTTGTCCTAGGTTAGAAATATTATATAGGCCTATGGTTAATATTTTTAAAGTAATATTTTTTTGAAAAAATAAATAAATTGTTAAGTAGTTTGAATTCTTAGAATATGTGGAATCTTAACTCAAATTTGATTTAATGATTTGAAATATAAAGAGATATTGGTTTCTATAAGTTAAAATTTTATAAGTTGATAATTGGTTTAACTTGAAATTTAAAGATCTTTTTTTGGTTTTATATGGTAATTTAAAGATCTTTATTGTGACAAATAATTTAGTAATTGAGTTTGACCTAATATGGAAGTTGTAAATCTAACCTAGAAATTGTTATGAATTTTACTTTATGAAATGGACATGTTTGTATAATAAGTAATGTATCTTGAACTGGTAAAATGTAATACAGTTTAATTGGACATTTGGTAATAACATTTATTTAACTAGAAAATCATAGTTAATTGACGTCTAAATGAATAGATCTATATAGAAAATTTGATTGTTATATATTAACTATGGTAAAATATTCTTTTGTGAAATGTTATGTTTTGTAAGATAAATAGCTATGACTTTAAAATGGAAAAATGTAAGTTAAAATATACATGTGAGATGTAAGTTTAATTAATATTTTTATTGATTAATATAATAAATGTTATTTACTATAATAACAAAAAAGAAAGAAACGTGTAAAGTTTTCATTAATGCAAGAAACATGTAAAGTTTAATTAATGAAAGAAACATGTAAAGTTCTAATTAATGAATGAACATGTAAAGTTTTAATTAATGAAAGAAACATGTAAAGTTCAATTAATGTAATATTGATTAAAATATAAATGCACTTTACTATGACAAAAATGTAAATTAAACGTACATTTGATAATGTAAGTTATAATTAGTGTAATATTGATTAAAATGACTGGAAAATGAAGAATTATGTTTAAATGGAAGTGTATTTTGAATTATGACCTAACTTGGAAATTGGAAATTTGGTTTAAATGGAAATTTTAAATTAAGTAAATAAATGGAAAAATAAAATTTATTTAGGAGATGGGTAAATAAAATATTAAGTTATTGGTTGAAATAAAAGTTAAGCAATTTATAAAGTATTGACTTAACAAATGAGTTTTAATCCAAATTGGATATTTATTAACAAAATGTTATTTTATTAAAATTTATAAGTTAAGTAATATCCAAATAAAGATTTTTTAAAAGTGAAATAAGTTTTATAGGTTAAAAATGAGAAAAATTGAAGAAGTATTGTTTTAAAGGGTATAAAAGAAATTATAGCGGTTCAAAAATGCTGTGGGTTAATGAATTATGTCTTGGATATACTAAAGATACCTATAACAGCATTTCTGAAGTGCTGTAATTTCCGAAATTTGAAATATGGCTGAAATATACTAAAGATACTTATAACAGCATTTCTGAAATGTTGTAGTTTCTAAATTTGAACTATGTTTTGACATATACTAAATATACCTACCGCACCAGTTTATAAGTGCTGCTGTTTGAAAATTTTAATGTTTTGAAATGTTGAAATTGAATGAATAAACTTATAAATGTTACAACTTTGAAATGAATATTATTTGACATTGAATTTAAATGGTTAAACGAATCTTGTTTGGGAGATATTAACTTTGAATTTAGACGGTCTAAATAAATATGTTTCAAAGTGTTTGGTTTCAGGAGTTGTTATAACTTGAAAGTTATATGGCTTTGGAAATGAAATTATTGGAAATTGTATTTAATTAAGAATTGTCTTTAAATATATAAATTTGAACTTATTGAAATTGAAGATTTAAGAATACGACTTTATAAAGTGGTTTGATTTAAGATGATTTAAAGGTTTAATAAATTGAAGGAAATATTCAGTGATTTGACATTTACGTTTTATTTAAGTAATATATGGATTTGGCTTTAGAATTTAAATGAGATATCATTGCTTTGGATTTTGAAATGGATATGATATTTTGGTTTTAATGTATAAATGATTTTGAAATAAATATCGATGGGTTATAATAACGTTGGGTTGTTAAAGAGACCGGGATCGGAAGTTGTCATACTCTGTGCCAGCCTAGAAAACCACTTTAACAACCGTGTACGTGATGGAGATTCCAGAATGAAGTAGGATGGCGGCGGCGTTCCTTTGAGTATATATGTGGACCCAACTCCCGTGCGTTGGCATAAGGTGGCTAAAATAGGAGCGATTCCGGGCCAGTGAGGTCGCTTCTCTGATCGAACACACTCCTATGATATTATATTCTGACTTTGAGATTGATTTGGTGGACAATTTTGATTTTTTTGATTTGGAGTGTGGCTCGAGGTGGGTGGTAGTAGTTGCTATGCGTTACCACTAGTCTGGATAGTAATTCGTATATCTACCCTGGCATGTGCCGTGTCACCTACCCTAGCACGTCTTGTAAGATTTTGATTTGTGTCGTATCTATGGAGTATCCTCTGGTAGCCTCCCGATCAGGAGGTATTACGGTACTGTATAGATTATTGGCACTATTACGTGTTAAGGGTTATATGGGTAACCCCTTAACGCTATTTAAAAGTAAGTTTATTTTACTGCAGACATTATTATGATAGCAAAATATTACTACATAGTAAATAGTTTAACGGATCCTTAGAGGATGGGCGGCCCCAAGCATCCTTTAAGTTACTTGTACCTTATATTGCAGTTCACTTGAGTTGGTTTACATTGTATAAGTATGTATGTCCTGACTCGAGTGTTTTGTGTTTTGTTTTACGCTCAGGTCAAACTGAGTGATACGGCATTAGAGACTCGCCTTCAGAGCTGGAGCTTTGCCTGAAGATCCAGCTATCTATTCCATTACAGTTATCCAGTTGATTCCAGTGATGTATTCTGATTTGTACTTGATTATCATCTTGTTATTCCTGTTGTGTCTTGTTTAACCCTGAAGTATTTATATAGTTGCTTAATGAACTACTATCTCTTTTCTTCCGCTGCATTATATTACTATGTATCTATGATCTATGATTTATTTATTTGCTGTATATTCTAAGATTTGTCAAATGTATTTTGCAATTCGGTAATTTGAGCAATTCAAGTCTGGCATGTGTGGATGCAAATGGTTGAAAATACCGGATTGTTACAATTGGTATCAGAGCTTTGGCTCAAGGCAAAACTTAGCATATATGGTAAATTTATTTACAGAATCACGTTCCTTCGAGTTCAATACGCCTTCTCCTTGACTCTGTTTCCTTTGAATTTTAAAACATTCCCTCGGTTTCGGAATCCATTCTCGTCCCTCACAATTCGTCCTCTTTGATTTTGGAGTATCCCATAACTCCATTTCGAAGGAGTTTTTAGTGAGTCGGCTATCTCGCCAATCTTTGAATGACTTGTAAAGGGGTGGAACTCTTTTACAATAGGCATCGATTCACCGGAGATTTATATATCCCCGGTTTACGATGCTGGTATGTCTTGTGGTCCCGAATTCTACCTCCTGAGATCGAATGTAGATTTGCCTTTGAATTCCACATCGATCTTATGCTTGAAGTCACGGTTGATCCGGTTAAGGTTGCCCGCAATTTATATAAACTTATCCATTTCCTTATTCGGTTAGTTAATCGTCTTATCTTTTGTTTCCAACTTATTTTCAAATCAAAATTCTCTTCGATTTGGCTCAATTAAATTTGAACCCCTATTCTTTCTTTGTAAAGCTACATTAAAATTATTTTATATACTGTGTTGTTTGAGTTGTTGATGTTGATTTGGTTTTCCGATCGATTCGTCTGATCAACGCTATCGATAGGATCTACAAAACACTTGAACAAAGCAAACGGACACATTATTGTTTCCAAACTTAATAAATGAATAAATTTTGTATAATTATACTATATAAAGTATAATTTTCTGAATTTTTGATAGTTAATTGAATCTAATGTTGGGAAATAATATTTGACTTTGTATATAGTTTGTAACCATTAGCTTTTGTTTCATATATAAATAATTGAACTATTAAGCATGGCTATAAATTAATTTGGAAATTTAAATGAATTTAAAACAAGAAACTGAGAATTTAATTTCTGATGGTTTCAAACTTTGGGTTTAAAGTTTAAAAGGGTATATTATTTAAAGTATTTCAAATAGAAATTGTTTCAAAGAATTTTAATTTGTGAATCAGTGCTCTTTTCTTTGTCGCTGGAAAATAATTTCGACGATGACTACAGCATCATCGACTTTCATTTTCGAGTTTCGAATTTAAGAGACCATTCTATAGCTTTTCTACAGTTTTGTTTTGGGAAATTAAATTTTATTTGGATTTCTAAATATGAATTGATTCATAATATATGTGATATATGATTTAAAATTTGATTTGATATATATTGTGCATAATTATTTATCTCTAAAATAGTTTGAAGTTAATCTGAAATTTAATTTTTAAACTTTGTCTTAAAGGACAATGTCAATTACAAAATGAAATCAAAATTATGAATAAATATTTAAGGTTAGATAATTGAATTAAGGAAATGTTATTTGTACAATATTCTATTGCATACCAATACAACTTACCTTAATTATTAGGATTTAACAATGTAATTGGATAATATACAATATAAAAGGGATTTTATAAATAAAATTTGAGTGGCTATAATAAACGTATACACTTAAATTTTATTTATAACAGGTTAATAGAGGCAAATAGAATGAAAAGTTAATTGAATAATTTACATTATAAAGGAATTTATAAATAAATTGGAATAGTTATAATAAGTGTAAATATACTTAATATATGTGATTAGATATATTAGGGGAATAAAGTTAATAACAATTTGGAATAAAGAAAATTTTAAATTTGTTGAATAAATATGATTATAATAAATGACTATTCAAATTTTTTATTTTTGAAATTGTTAATTAAAGAAAATTGGATAATAAGATAATGAATTTGGGAATAGTTAATATTGATTTAACTTAAGTAAAACCAAATGGATAAAAGCAAGTGTTGAATATAAATAAATTTAAATGGAATTTTATATGGTTTTAAATAAATTGTTTTATTTTGTTTTTCCAATATATTTTCTATCTGGTCGTTCTATTCTTCTACCTCCTTCCTTTTCAGGGAGGAAAAGTTTTAAGTGGGGGAGAGTGTAGCAGCCCATAATTTTGTAAATATTTTTAAATTTATTTTTATTTGAAAACTTTGATTTTTAATTATTTAAAAATTTATGTTTGGAATTTTCCAATGCAAGTTTGGAATATGTTTGTAATTTATTTTCCAAATGCTTTAAATTAACAATTTCTGAAGAAAAAATTTAGTCAAAATTTGAGTTACGGTTTAAATTTTTAAAATTTTAATTTTTAAATTTTAATCTTTTCGTTTGAAGCAGAATATAATTATAATATCCGTTCTGCTTTTTGTTTCATTTAATTCTGATTTTTACTTTTAAAATTGAATAAAGTACAACATTTACAAACAATTAATTTCTATGTTTATTTTATATTTTTCCTACGCCCGTCTTTTATTTTATTTTCTATTTTGTTTCCTCTAGACTTTATTTATTCATTGGAGTTTATTTTTTATATTCTCTTATTTAATGGCTTGGAAACAAATTAATTAGACATACGTTACTTTGGTTAATTAGGCATAGCTTACATTTGCTTTATTTCTTGCCTTTTTATTTTCCTATCTCCTTAATTTCCTCCTCTAGCTATGCATTTTATTTTCTTTAAGCCATGAAAACTTCCCATTCACTTCATTTTTCATTTGCATGCAAACAAAGAAAAAAAAATCTATTCAAGATCTTATAGCTCCTTTCTTGGAAATTAAGTAATACCCTTTTAATTTCCTAGCCACTCATCTCCTTATCATTTGCCGTTCAAATATTTTGTTAACCTAGCCGCCATTTATTTATTTATTTATTTTCACGTGAAAAGTTTCTCCTCATTTCTTATTTACGTGAGAAAAAAAATACTAGATCTAAATCCATGGCTTCCTCCTTCTTTTCCTCTTTTCTATTTTTCTTTTATTTCCTTCATGCCTAGCTCGGCCTCACCCTTATAACCGACCACTACACCATCTCCACCACCACCAGGACCACCTACCCAACCTCATCCCCTCCACATAAGCAAGGCTGAACATACATGAAGATGGTTGAGCCCTATGGTGATGTGGCTAAGCCACTTATGTTGGTTGAAACAAAGGTTGTCATTTCTATCCCATATTTTCCATTGTTGTAATCTCTATTCTTTGTATTGAATCATGTTCTTATCTTTGTGATATTTGTTTGCTTTATTTTGTTATGTACAAGATGTGGGTCTTGGCTCTCTTTTCACCCAAGTTTGCATCTCGCTTTGTTTTATCAAAAGGTTATGTCCCTCTGATTCATATTGTTCATTGTTTGATTCATAATCTTGTATGTTGAATTATACACTTATGTTTGTGTAATTGTTCGTATACAATATTTGGATTCGACTCTTCATCCACTCAAAAAAAGAAAAAAAATATAGTCGTGCTTTGTTGTGCCTTTTCATGCTTTGCGGAACTTAGATTTGGGTTTGAATTTCAATCCTAGCTTTAAAAAGTGAGTTATTCACTCTAGACATTATATACTTATATGATTGTAAAATGATGACAAGTGAATTGTATAAATTACTTTGTTATATTCATACCTGCCTGTGATGTGTTTATATGATGTTAAATGCTATTTATATACCTGTTCCATCATTTGATATGATATTATATGCTATATTGTTATTTATTTCTTGTTTATCACATTGCAAGTTCCCTATCACAATGGGTTGAAATGATACATACTCGAATGCACTTTAGAATAAGGAAAATCACCATGGGCTAAAATGACAGGCTCTAGTGATTTTTATTGATTTTTATTGCATTTATTTTACTTAGGATTGCAGGTTTGAAATGATAGAATCCGGATTTTTCTTTTAAATTACGGATTAAAATGATACATATCCGTATCACTTGTCCTAGGTTAGAAAATATTATATAAGTATATGGTTAATATTTTTAAAGTAATATTTTTATGAAAAAAAGAAAATTTTAAGTAGTTTGAATTCTTAGAATATGTGGAATCTTAACTCAAATTTGATTTAATGATTTGAAATATAAAGAGATATTGGTTTCTATAAGTTAAAATTTTATAAGTTGATAATTGGTTTAACTTGAAATTTAAAGATCTTTGTTTGGTTTCAAATGGTAATTTAAAGATCTTTATTGTGATAAATAATTTAATAATTGAGTTTGACCTAATATGGAAGTCGTAAATCTAACCTAGAAATTGTTATGAATTTTACTTTATGAAATGGACATGTTTGTATAATAAGTAATGTATTTTGAACTGGTAAAATGGAATACGGTTTAATTGGACATTTTGTAATAACATTTATTTAACTAGAATATCATAGTTAATCTATGTCTATATAAATAGATCTATAAAGAAAATTGGATTGCTATATATTAACTATGATAAAATATACTTTTGTGAAATGTTATGTTTTGTAAGATAAATAACTATGACTTTAAAATGGAAGAATGTAAGTTAAAACATACATATGAGATGTAAGTTTAATAATATTTTAATCGATTAATATAATAAATGTTCTTTGCTATAATAACAAAAACGAAAGAAACATGTAATGTTTTAATTAATGCAAGAAACATGTAAAGTTTTGATTAATGAAAGAAACGTGTAAATCTCTAATTAATAAAAGAACATGTAAAATTTTAATTAATGAAAGAAACATGTAAAGTTTTAATTAATGTAATATTAATTAAAATAATAAATGCTTTTTACTATGATAAAAATGTATATTAAACGTACATTTGATAATGTAAGTTATAATTAGTGTAATATTGATTAAAATGATTGGAAAATGAAGAATTATGTTTAAATGGAAGTGTATTTTGAATTATTTAAATGGAAGTGTATTTTGAATTATGACTTAACTTGAAAATTGGAAATTTGGTTTAAATGGAAATTTTAAGTTAAGTAAATAAATGGAAAAATAAAATTAATGTAACGCCCCGCCTTTTTGCACGCTTTAAATCGACGATAAACCACACACGTCAGACTTAAATCATATAGAAGGGCGGATTGTTATGGGGTAAATAAGAAAAAGCAGGGAAAGAAAACAAAAATATAGAATCTTGCAGCGGAACGATCAAATATAATAGTCAAATAAACAGTTCATGAAGCTGTTTTACAAAATCATTTAATTATACTTATACAATACCTACAAGAGTTACACATACCAATAAATAACAATGCAGCCGATTACATGATGCAGTGAAAATATAATAGACAATAGTAATAATAATTCTTCGTCTTTGTCCACCAAAATACGATCTTCAAATCCTGAAAAGCTCAGGATGACCCAAGCGAATTGAAAAGACAAAACACTCGAGTCAGAACTAAAATATCTTATGTAAGTTAAATCAACAGAAATAAATATGAGTGAAACGGTGTCAGAGATGTTTACGGGATTTGACATCTCCTATCCAGTGTCTAACGTGAGTACAGTAACTCAAGAGATGCTCGGGATCCACATCTTCTAAGGATCCGTTAAACTATTTACTATGCAGTAATATTTCGCTATTATATTAATGTCTATTTGTAAAATAAACTTGCTTTTTAGTAGCATTAAGGGGTTACCCATATAGCCCTTAACACGTAATAGTCCCAGTAGTCCATCCAATATCATAGTCCCTCCTGATCGGGAAGCCACCAGAGGATACCACACGGGCTACGGAAGAAAACCAAACTTGTACAAAGAGCGCTAGGGTAGGTGACACGATACAACTAGGCAATGCCAGGGTAGATATACCAATTACGCTTCCGGGTTGGTGGTAATGCGTAGCGCGCAGCTACCGCCTACCTCGAGCCACACCCCCAAATAAAAAAAATCAAAGTGGCCACCGAATCAATCCTAAAGTCAAAGTATAATATCGAAGGGATGTGTCCGATCAAAGGTGCTACCTCATTAACCCGTCAATCGCTACTGTTTTAGCCACCTTATGCCAACTCACGGGAGTTAGGCCCACGTATTTACCTCAAAGGAAATGCCGCCACCATCCTACTTCATTCTGGATTCTCCACCACGTACACGGTTGTTAATGTGGTTTTCCTGGTTGGCAGAGAGTATGACAACTTCCAATCCCAGTCTCTTTAACAACCAAACATTATTATAACACCGCGGTCTTATCAAAATAATTTATATTTTTAAAACCAGAATAAAATATCCATTTCAAATACATATAAATAGGATATCATTTTCTCTTTTAAAAACCAAATCAATATGATATCATTTATAAAACCCAAATTAATATAATATCATTTTTATTTCAAATATATCCTTTTTCAAAAATCATAGCACTTTCAAATCTATATATCTTGAAACTCATAGCTTTGAAATAACTTCAAATACTTAAATGGTTTAAATAGTAAATTGCTTTATATAATAAATTAGCTTCTTTAATTTCACAATCAATTCCAAATACAAATTTGAATACCAAATAAACCATTTCAAGTTTTCATATATTTCAAACTTTAATTATTCCACCTTTTCAAAACTTATTCTTTGATAATTTCATATATATCAATTTCAACTACTATTATTTAGATTTGAAATGCTTACTTAATAAATCAAATATCATTTTAGTAAAACCTTTAGACTCCAAATAACTGGATATTCTTTCAATTAAATTAACTTGATAATATTCATTTAAATCAATTTGATATTCATTTATATCCTCTAAACAAAAATCAAGTTCTAAAATCGTACCTTTTAAATCTCCAATTTATATACATTTCAAAACAAATTTTGAGGATAATTCTTAAATACTTTAATTCAAATCAAATTCATTTATTTTCCAACCTTAATTTTATTTAAGTCATTATAAACTCTATAAATAAAATTTAAATAAATACTCAACCGTATAATATCTTAATAAAATCAACTTTTATTATTAAACTTATTTTATACTTTAAACCAACTTTATACCTAGCTTAAAACCAAGAAATAAATTATATATATTAAATAACATTTATAAATATCCAAATAAATATCTCATAAACCGTATATTTCTTTACAAAACCATAGAAATCATTTTAAAACATTATATATACAGACCACGGTGTCTGTATAAAATTTTCTATCCTATGGTCAAGTGATACGGATATTTATCATTTCAATCCGCAATTTAAAAATAATATGCGGTTGTATATCATTTCAAACCGCAATCCCGAAAACAAAATAAATGCATAACAACTTGCAGATTTTGATGATAAAAATAAAACCTCCATTCATCCATCATAAAATCAACATCCATCACAATCATCATACAAAAAATCAATCAATATCAATATATAACTGATAATATATAACAGGCAATTAACTGGAAGTTATATTCAATAATGAATGAAATATTGATTGAATTTAAATAAATGCAATTAACCGAGATGATGATTAAAATAAACGAAACAATCATGAATAAGCATAATCACAAAAAAATTAAATTTAACAAACATAAGAAATTTTAGTAGTTGTGAGTGGGTTAAAACACTCACCTTTTGAATTTCAATTGAATTTAAGTCCAATTTAAATTCAAAAATTTCATAGTCTTCAAATTCGTCCAAACCAGCATAAAAAAGTTAGAAATCTCAATTCGATCCTAACAAAAAAAATCGCACGAAAATCGGATATTGTATGCAAAAGTTATTCAAGTTATAAGAAGACTATTGCCATAATAAACTGTATATATATAGTGATATTAAAATAAACAAAATAAATATTAAATTTCATGTTTTTGGATGAGGAGATTAGGGTACCTGCTGATAAGGTGGTGGCAAGGCTTGGGTGAGGTGGAGAGGCTTTCACGCAACTCAAATCTTCAAGAAGGATTAGGAAAAAGTGTTGCAAGCAGGTGAGGGAGAAAATGAAATAAGGTCATGTTTGCAAAATGAATTTCAGTGAGATTGGAAAATTGAAATGAGGCTAAAGGAGGATGGAACCAATGAAATGAATGCTTCAGGTAGCAAGATGAAAAATTATACATTGCAAACAATGAGGTGGTAACGAATAATAAATATAAAGTAACAAAGGGACCAGTTGTACCAAAACTTTGAGATCCAATTTCAAAACGTCTACTCCGCTAAATTAATTTCTATTAACCCTAAATATACACCTTATTAACACCCGATTAAATTTTATTAACACACATTTAATAAAATGTAACACTCCAATTAATGCCATTGGGGACCGCCGCTGCACACAATAAAAGATGAACCGAGATTGGAAATTCAAATTTAAAAACGGCGTTTTTCTCAACGCGCAATCACGATTCAAAATATTTAATTTACTTTAAAATATAAGGTTAGCATTAAAATCACTTCTATATTGCCTCTGATTGTTATAAAATGACTGTAAAGTGTCGTTTCAAAATTTAAAATTTTCCTTTTTTATAAAATTTTACTTTTCTTTAAAATGTAACATTCATTTTATTTTTCTCAAACCGTTCTTTTATTTCCATTAAAAATTCTCTTTTTATTTAACCCCAAAATGTACGTTTCTTATATTAAATGCCATAAATTTCAATTAACTTCTCTTTCCTTTTAATTTAAAGATTCCTCATATGGATTAGATGTTGTAAATTCCACACTTTCAAAGCTTTAACTTCTATTTCAATTGTTTATAGATTATACATTAAATTTTCAAAATTTTCAATGAAATTAGCATTCCATTTATTTTCAATACATTCTTCTTATGGTATAATTATTTTGATTCATAACTATTACCTTAATGTTTCCCAAATTCCTCTTAGTTCTGATCATCGTAGTATTAAATTCCATTTGCTACGAAAATTCCACCTAATGTATATATATATATATATATATATATATATTAAATTTCAATAAATTGGCCTGTTTCCATTCCAATCCCCTTTTATTAAGTTCATTACTACTCTACAACCTGGTTAACCTTTTATTACTTTTACTATACTCAAATTCGACAACTCCTACACACCTTATTACATTTTCCATTAATGTAACATTTATTTATTTTATTAACCTTTATTTCAAATTCAAATTCCACCAACTAATTGAACAAGTAACTAAAAATATATGTTTACAAACCAAATGTTACCCCAAATTGTCCTCTTATGAAAGGAGTTAACATTAATTCCAAATATTATCTTAATTTACATTAAAATAATATTTAATTACCTTTAATGAAATTCATTTCCCAATTTATTTAATGCAATCAATTATGACTGTTACAATTTTAATAAATTCATTAATTGTCAATTGCCATTCAGTAAATCCATTCATTTGATTTCCTTATTATGAATCAATTATAAACTTATCATCTTAAAGGTGATGTCAACATTTTACATTATTAATTTACCTTTTATATTCCATTATAAATTAATGCACACATACAAATTTAGATTTTAAATCAAATTAATTATTTCATCTTGGTTCCATAAATTTATTTGCGCTAAATTAGTTATTTCATTAGTTCTCATTAATATAACATTAAGGTTTATTTAACTCTAATGGATTCCCAATTTTATTATTAAACCAAATAAATAGGTAACATATATAACAAATGTTACCATGCATTAAATTTACACTCATGCATTCCCTATTTCAAGCAACCGTTACAGTTCTTAAATACTTCTGCTTTTATTTAATTACACTAACTATATTATTATTATTCCATTAGCTAATTTAGTATTTACACTCGTTTTTTACAATTCAATCTCATAATCAATTATAACAATTTCAATATCTCATCTAACCCTTCATTTCAACTTATCCATTTATTAAGTTTTACATTAATAATTCTTTATTTCCAAATATACTCTAATTTAACAACTTCTAACATTGTATTACTTCACATTAATGTAACTTTTGTTTATATTTATAAAAATTCGATTTCTCATTTCAATTAATAGACTAAATAAACGGGCAACACATAATTATTGACATCGTTTACTTTTAACTGCATTTACAAAGTTTATTGCTTACCATTAACACTGTATTATTTCATTAAATAATTCAATACTAACATTTGTTTACCTATGTTTCATTTACACAAATATATACTTTCATGCTTTCCGTTATTATATAAATTACCATTTAAGTAATGTTTATTATCAACAACAAACATTATAATCACCTATCTACATTGATTGCATAAATTTTCTACATCGGTTAATATAACCTTGAATTCATTCAATCACCACTAATTATATCGTTTCATTTGTTAATAAAATAATCCTATTTGTTTTCTTACATTAAATTCTTAGCCTAGTATAACAATTCCCATTACTTCAATTAATCGTACTTCCATTTCAATTGTAACACTTAGCTTTAATTTCCATGGTTGCATTTCATTTTTTTTATATTTACTTCACTATAAATGATAAAATCTTTATTTCTTCCTAAATTTAATTACAAAATCTTAATTAAATTAACCAATTTATTTATCAAAATATACGGGTCGTTACACTCTCCCCCACTCAAAACTTTTCGTCCTCGAAAAGGAAAAGAAGGGAAAAGAAGAATTAAGAAATCAATATATCTTACTAAAAAATTTAAATTTATAACAAATAACTTTTACAAAATTAATTAATTTAAATAAAATATGACTATTTATAACCATTAGATCATTTTATACTCAAATTAATAAATTTTGGAAAACATTTTTCAAAATTTTCTAAGTCCAAAATTTACGGAAAATTTCGGCAGAGTCTCCTTTGTACGGAGAGGCTCGGGAGAAAATATAATATCAAATATAACAATATACACATAGATTTTCCAAAATAATATACCCCAATACGGGAAAATAATATAATACCGCTATAAACCGTAATCTGAAAACGTACCTATTTGTCAGGCAATTTACGCTTATTATTATGAAACCAAATGTAGTAGCAATTGCTTCCATAACCTGTATTTCACTTATATAATCCAAAAGAGTTAACAATTATATAAAATGAAATATTTAAAGTGGTTTCAACCACAAACAAACAAATTAATACAAACATCAATCACTTGCAACAAGCAAACAACCACCATATAAAATCAACCCACATCAATCATTTATTCATATTAAACAAAACAAATAGTTGTTCGGGTTTTAAAAATTTAAATTGTACATAATGAAAATAAACTACTAAGTGCATCGATTACTCAATAGTCTTAGATGAAACCAAATAGATTATTCATACATCCAATTCAAATTTAAAGTATCCTTGCCCCAAACAACCATAAAGCAAACAAACAACGATTTCAAACAACAGATTAAGTTTATTCTTATTAATTCATTCATACATTTGTTGTTTGATTTCTTTTTCATTCATATAGTGGTTTATCTTTATTTTAAATTTATTTCTTGCAAATTTTCATTTTTATTTATTCATTTATTTAGTACTTACCTTTCAAATTATTTAATTAGTACCCTTTCCATTATGCCTAAGTTTATAACAACTACAAAATCAAATTCTTATTTATTAAAGGATTTCATTGAATATTTTCATTTCTTCAAGTTTTTACTTGTATAATATCCTATTACTTTTTCTTATTAAACATTTCAACTTTTAATATTCGGTAAGTTATATATATATATACATATATATATATATATATATATATATATATATATATATATATATATATTTAAGGATGTAATTGAAGGTTATACAAGTTTACCCTATTTCCTTTAATTAATTTAATGTTCAATAACAATATCCTTTGTCTTATAGGTTACACATTTTATTTTCTTTTAATTTCCTTTATACCCTAGCATTAAATCTTCTTATTTATCAATGGTTTCAAATACTCATCTTAAACTCAAGATGTTTTACTTACTATCCATCTTTTCTACTTATTTAGTTATAAATAACTTTAAACATTAACTTGACTCTTTTTATTAGAGGTTCCAATTTTCAATTAGTTACATTAAATTTCACTACAATAATTGAAACTATTAATTAACGGAAACTTAAGAATTAAATACCGGGTTAAATTCTAAATCATTTTAAAATAATAAATAAATGTATATACTTACAGCTTATATATCAAATTATATTTTAAAATTTTAAAATTTATATTTGCTTATCAAAATAAATCTGCAGTAAACTACTACACTGGCCTTCCCACTTCAAAACTCGAAAATGAATGTCGATGATGCGTGCACTCATCACCGAAATTATTTTCCAGCGACAGAGAGGGGAGTACAACTTATTTCTTTACGGATTTTCTTTAAAACAATTCTTTCAAATTATATTGAAATATTTATATCAGAAAATACTTCTAAAATATTGTTATTATATTTCAAAATCATTCAAAAGAAAGTTTCAAAACCCCGGAACTTAAGTTCTAAATTTCCAGTTTTCATTATTTTAATTTCAAATCCTACTTTACTAATATTTATATATTACACTACCTAACAACCAATATTTTACAACCAAGTATATATACCATTGATAAAATTTTATTTTATATATATATATATATATATATATATATATATATATATATAGAAAATATAGTAGGCAAAATTATTTCATTCACCTATATGAAAACAAATATTATGTCAGTCTGTCCTATTAAGTGTTTAGAAACCCTATTGATGTCATAGCGTCCCATGCATCAACCATAATTTATAACTACAAAACGGAACAGATTAACACAATATTAAAACTTTTTTATAACATTAATAAATACACTCTCTCATATATACCCTCAGCGACTCCCATAGGGTATTACAACCCTATTAATAAAGAGTCAGACCCCACAAAGCTAAGGTTTATCGCTAAACCAAAGCTCTGATACCAGATGTAATGCCCCGCCTTTTTGCACGCTTTAAATCGACGATAAACCACGCACGTCAGACTTAAATCATACAGAAGAGCGGACTGTTATGGGGTAAATAAGAAAAAGCAGGGAAAGAAAACAAAAATATAGAACCTTGCAGCGGAACGATCAAATATAATAGTCAAATAAACAGTTCATGAAGCTGTTTTACAAAATCATTTAATTATACTTATACAATACCTATCAGAGTTACACATACCAATAAATAACAATGCAGCCGATTACATGATGCAGTGAAAATATAATAGATAATAGTAATAATAATTCTTCGTCTTCGTCCACCAAAATACGATCTTCAAATCCTGAAAAGCTCAGGATGACCCAAGCGAATTGAAAAGACAAAACGCTCGAGTTAGAACTAAAATATCTTATGTAAGTTAAATCAACAGAAATAAATATGAGTGAAACGGTGTCAGAGATGTTTACGGGATTTGACATCTCCTATCCAGTGTCTAACGTGAGTACAGTAACTCAAGAGATGCTCGGGATCCACATCTCCTAAGGATCCGTTAAACTATTTACTATGTAGTAATATTTCTCTATTATATTAATGTCTATTTGTAAAATAAACTTGCTTTTTAATAGCATTAAGGGGTTACCCATATAGCCCTTAACACGTAATAGTCCCAGTAGTCCATCCAATATCATAGTCTCTCCTGATCGGGAAGCCACCAGAGGATACCACACGGGCTACGGGAGAAAACCAAACTTGTACAAAGAGCGCTAGGGTAGGTGACACGGTACAACTAGGCAATGCCAGGGTAGATATACCAATTACGCTTCCGGGTCGGTGGTAACGCGTAGCGCGCAGCTACCGCCTACCTTGAGCCACACCTCCAAATAAAAAAATTCAAAGTGGCCACCGAATCAATCCTAAAGTCAAAGTATAATATCGAAGGGATGTGTCCGATCAAAGGTTCTACCTCATTAACCCGTCAATCGCTCCTGTTTTAGCCACCTTATGCCAAATCACGGTAGTTAGGCCCACGTATTTACCTCAAAGGAAATGTCGCCGCCATCCTACTTCATTCTGGAATCTCCACCACCTACACGGTTGTTAATGTGGTTTTCCGGGTTGGCAGAGAGTATGACAACTTCCAATCCCGGTCTCTTTAACAACCAAACATTATTATAACACCGCGGTCTTATCAAAATAATTTATATTTTTAAAACCAGAATAAAATATCCATTTCAAATACATATAAATAGGATATCATTTTTTTTTTAAAAACCAAATCAATATGATATCATTTATAAAACCCAAATTAATATAATATCATTTTTATTTCAAATATATCCTTTTTCAAAAATCATAGCACTTTCAAATCTATATATCTTGAAACCCATAGCTTTGAAATAACTTCAAATACTTAAATGGTTTAAATAGTAAATTGCTTTATATAATAAATTAGCTTCTTTAATTTCACAATCAATTCCAAATACAAATTTGAATACCAAATAAACCATTTCAAGTTTTCATATATTTCAAACTTTAATTATTCCACCGTTTCAAAACTTATTCTTTGATAATTTCATATATATCAATTTCAACTACTATTATTTAGATTTGAAATGTTTACTTAATAAATCAAATATCATTTTAGTAAAACCTTTAGACTCCAAATAACTGGATATTCTTTCAATTAAATTAACTTGATAATATTCATTTAAATCAATTTGATATTCATTTATATCCTCTAAACAAAACTCAAGTTCTAAAATCGTACCTTTTAAATCTCCATTTTATTTACATTTCAAAACAAAATTTTGAGGATAATTCTTAAATACTTTAATTCAAATCAAATTCATTTATTTTCCAACCTTAATTTTATTTAAGTCATTATAAACTCTATAAATAAAATTTAAATAAATACTCAACCGTATATACCTTAATAAAATCAACTTTTATTATTAAACTTCTTTTATACTTTAAACTAACTTTATTCATAGCTTAAAACCAAGAAATAAATTATATATATTAAATAACATTTATAAATATCCAAAAAAATATCTCATAAACCGTATATTTCTTTACAAAACCATAGAAATCATTTTAAAATATTATAAATACAGACCACGGTGTCTGTATAAAATTTTCTATCCTATGTGGAATCTTAACTCAAATTTGATTTAATGATTTGAAATTTAAAGAGATATTGGTTTCTATAAGTTAAAATTTTATAAGTTGATAATTGGTTTAACTTGAAATTTAAAGATCTTTGTTTGGTTTCAAATGGTAATTTAAAGATCTTTATTGTGATAAATAATTTAATAATTGAGTTTGACCTAATATGGAAGTCGTAAGTCTAACCTAGAAATAGTTATGAATTTTACTTTATGAAATGAACATGTTTGTATTATAAGTAATGTATTTTGAACTGGTAAAATGGAATACGGTTTAATTGGACATTTTGTAATAACAATTATTTAACTAGAATATCATAGTTAATCGATGTCTAAATAAATAGATCTATAAAGAAAATTGGATTGTTATATATTAACTATGATAAAATATACTTTTGTGAAATGTTATGTTTTGTAAGATAAATAACTATGACTTTAAAATGGAAGAATGTAAGTTAAAACATACATATGAGATGTAAGTTTAATAATATTTTAATTGATTAATATAATAAATGTTCTTTACTATAATAACAAAAACGAAAGAAACATGTTGTAACGACCCAACTTCCAAACTCCAGGAAGTCGCATCGCTAAGAAGAAAGAAAGGGATAGAAAAGAGAAAAGAAAAGAAAGAAAGAACAGACAACATCAGAATCTCACAGCGGAATCGAATAAATTATAATATATCACATAAAACATTACATAGTATCATATACATCAGAGTTAAACAGCTGATACAACGCAAACTAGACAGTTATAAACATCTGTCTAGCAATTACAATTCAAATACATCAGAGAGAACAGACTCAACTCAAACACAGCGGAACCACTACATATATCTACACGCTGAAGCCTCCTGCTCCATTATCTCCTCCAGAACTCGATCAAAGCAATCCTGAAGCACTTGACTACTCATACATAATATGAGTACCCAAGAGTTTAATAAAATAGAAAATAAACACTCAGGTCAGACAGGGGTCTGGTGTCAGTAAACGGGGATAAAAGTTGCTTAACTTTAGAAAATCCTTTAAAAACAAAAGGTATCACGCAAGACTTCCCACATATAAACATGGAAAAGTTTTTACCTTACGCTAACCAAAACATTTGATAGGAAATCTAGTTATATTATAATAGTGTCTAGGGTTTTCAAATTTAAAATACAGAAATAGCTGGAATGCTTACATCTCACGTTCCAACATAGTTGGGCACAATCAAAACCATACATGCACTTATTGGATTATGGATTCCATCAATGGCAGGGCTACTGGGGTACCGCCCGTCACAGTACGTGGCCTAGATCAACGTACCGAGGAGCCACCCTAACTCCCCTGCAACACAAAGCCGGACCCGTTCCTTACTGAACAGTTCCGAACAAGACAACCCCGCAGTTGGTGTACTATATCTCACAATAGATAATCAAATTCATATCATAAGCAGATATTCTGTATCATCCATAAACAGATAGTCATCACAACCAAATAATCCATCACAAACCATCATACTTAAACCAAGCATTCATATCATACAAATACAACTCATCTCATTACTGAGATCACAACCATTCAATCAATAACATCCATAAGCAATGATTTACTAATCAACAATTATAATTAATTTAAAATGAATTACATTAATTACAACCATCTTTAATTAATTTAAAATAAATTAAATTAATTACTCATTTAAATCCTGCTTAACATCCATTAATTAACCCAGTTAATTAATTACCCACTAAGTATTTAACTTGATTAAACATCCTTGATTAATCATTCACTAATTACAATAAGTAATTAGTCTTTAATTAATTAACCTTAATCATATGTAATTAACATTTAATTACTCATTTATTAATTAATTATAACAAATTATATTTACCCTTAATTAATTACAATTAATTAATCTCTTAATTAATTACTACTTAATTAAACAATCCTTAATTACATCATTAATATTAATTAATGATCTTTAATATTTAAATAAATTACTTAATTAAAATTAATTACATTTAGTAATTAATCTAATTATTAATCACCTTGATTAATATTAAGTTTAGTAATTAACTTTCTTTAATTACTCATTAGCAAATTAATTATCCAATAATTAATCATTAATTAATTCCTTAATTAATTCCAAAAGTAATTATCCAAATTACTAATTACATTTCAGTAATTATCATTATTACTTTTCTAAGTAATCCTTGCTCCACTAATTACATTAAGCAATTAAACTCTTAAAATCATTAGATGATTTATTAAAATTAATTAAACTAAATTAATTAACTTAAATAAATCACATATCCAAATTAATTACAATAAGTAATTAATTCCTTAATTACTTTAAGAATTAATTATACTTAACAAATTTCAATTAATTAGATTCAATTAATCAATCTAGTTAATTATCAAAATTAATTACATTAATTAATTACTAAATCATCCTTAGATAATTATCACCAATTATTATTTAACAACATTTCCAAAATTACATACTTAAGAAAATTTGAATTAGATTAATTATTAATAAATCATTTCTAATTAATAAATTAATCTAAACCATTATTTAAAATCAATTAATTATGTGAATCCTTAATTATCTTAATATTTTCAAAATTATTTATCAAATGACTCCATTATATTCAAAATGTATTTAAACAATACATTTCTAAATTTAAATTCAAATTCCATTTAAAAATTTGATATTTAAATTGTTTAACTAATTAAACATTGGTCCAGATTTTAAATAAGTAAAATTCTTAAAATAAAATGAATGTTTAAAGAACATTCATTACTTAAATATAAAGAAAGATTTAAAACAAATTTACTTGATTTCCTTTGAAAAATAAATTGATTAGTTCAATTTTCCAATTTACATTAACTCTTCATAGCTTAATTCAAATATTAAAAGAAATAAATTCTTACAAGTTTTAAACTTGTTTGAAATCAATTTCTTTAAACATTTGAATATGTTTATTTTCAAATTTTATTTTTATTTATACAAACTGGTTTTGAAATCAAAACTGATTTCCAAAGAAACTTGGAAATAGTTTTAATTTGATTTCAAAATACATTTAAGTTTTGCAAAAGCATTTAAATCTGTCCACACTATTAAAACTTACAAAAACTATTTTAGCTTAATGTCTGATTTTGAAATCAAACCTACAACTTATTTTTAAACTTGATTAAAACTGAATTTTAAATCTTGCTTAAAACATTTAAATGTGTTCATAATTTAAAATCTTACAAAACTGTTTTGAATTGAAAATCTGGTTTTAAAAATAACCCTGAAACTGTTTTTAACTTGATTCAATACTCAGTTTAAATCTTGTTTAAATTTAAGATTTTCATTTTTAAAAACTTTGAATTTCAAATTTTATTTGAATGCAGATCCAACTTCCACTTGAATCAAGTTGCAAATTAAAATATGAGTTTCATTCAAGAATCTGAAAACTGCAAAACTCTCTGGTTTAAAAACCTGAAACTGTTTTAATTTTGATTTAAAACTGAATTTAAATCTTGTTTAAATTTAAGGTTTTCATTTTTTTTAAAACTTTGAATTTCACACTACATTTGAATTCAGTTTTTAACTTATACTTGAATCAAGTTGAAATTTAAAATATGAATTTTATTTAAACTACAAACTGCAAAATCACGGATTTTAAAACCTGAAACTGTTCTGTTTTCAAATCTTGATTTTAACAGAATTTAAACCTTGTTTAAATTTTAAAAATTTCATTTTTAAAGCCTTGAACTCAAAACTCCATTTGAATTCAGACTTAACTTATATTTAAATCAAATTAAGATCTTTAAATTATAATTTAATTCAATTTCATAAAAACTGCAAACTACATGATTTTGAACCTGTAACAATATACCCTGCAACCCCTTTTTTATATACTCCGAGTTAACCTACCTTCTGCTTCGAGTCACAAGCACAAAAACCCTATGATAGCTTCGAGTCAAAAACCCAGCATCTCAGAAGTTCACTAGAACTTCAATACTGCAACACTGAAACTAGTTTTTTTTTAAACCTGGAAACACTCATATCACCACTCCCTCTCTCTGATCATCCATCACCAACATCTCCTTCATTCTCATATCAAATCACCACTAACATGAAGCATCTAAACACCTAAGATCCATTGGCTTAACAGATTTATTCCAAAATTTTCATTTTCTGTTTTAACACAGAAATGCTAATTTACACAGTCAACCTAAAAAAAATGAAACTTGTTTTGTACTTTCTTATTTCTAACATACATCAATGTTATAATCTTGTTTATAATAATTAATGATGTTGGTATCCCAATTCTTTTTTGAAAATATACTCACCGCTATAGTTATTTCAGAGGTAACAGGTTTTAGATTTTAACATATTTTAACTAATTCATGATTTTTTTCCAGAACCTACATTTATACTAACAAACATACTTTGTTTACACACAAGTTTATTAACAGCAACAATTTAAATAATAATGCTTTACTATTTAAGAAACATCTCAGTTTACAACCAACTAGGTATGCAGAAACCAGAAATAAGAAAAAAACATATAAGCAAATTCATTCCTATACACACATAACATTCATGAGTTTGTAATCATCACATCATTTTATTATTTTCACTTCATATACTCAGGTGTCACAAATTTTGTGCATGTGAAGTTACTTATTTCATTTTAAAACAAACAGAACAGTTTTGTTAAAACAGTTTGCTTTCTGTGAATTAAAAACATAAGTTCTTTGATTTATGTTTATTTTTGATATTTAAAGAAAACTGTTTTTAAAAGATAAGAAGCTTACTCACCTTAAATTTGAAGAATGCAGAGAACAATTTTGGCTGCAGATTTCAATTCCAGGACCCTAACTTGAAATTGCATTTGAAATCTGGGTGCAAGTTTGAAATTGAAGTTGCTTTACTTGTATTTTGATTGCTGAGTTTCTTGATGCTATTACTTGTTGATGAAGATTGCATGCAGACCCATTCTAATAGCTCAGATTTGAAGTTGTTCTTCAATTTGCAGATTTTAAATTACAGACATGAAATTGTTGTTTGCAGATTTGATTTGAATTTGGTTTTTCTGGATTTTAACATGCATTTGCTTTGGGGTTTTTGATTTACTCAAATCTGATTTTCAGGTTTTCAATTTTGAAGAGAATGTGTTTTAATCCAAATGCTTTTGTTATGTTTTATTGTAAATAAAATTAAATTTCAAAAATAAACAACATGCCACTTGTTGTGTTTAGGTGTAAATAATTTTACAAGTGTCTCTTCATGTTTTAAAAAGCTAACACATATGCAATTCAATTATTAAAAGAGAATTCTAAATTTATACTTGTATTTAAATTTATCTTAAACCATTTCAAACTTATTTTAGCATGTTTAAAATGTTTTATTAATATTAGTCTTTAAATAATAACATACACTATTCAAATGTTTACTTGAGATTTTTAAAATAATATTCTAAAGCTAATTTTCAAAAGAAAAGATTTTAAGAAGAAAGAGAAATGTTGAATTAAATTTTAAGAGTCTTAAATCAAATGTTATAATTTAATAAAAATGAGCTAAATCTTATTTCAAAGAAAAACAATTTTTAGAATAAAACAAAACAAACTTTTATTATAAAATAAAATTTAAACTATATTCATTCTTATAAACAAATAAATACTTACTTATATTTCTATATAAAAAATATAAGAAAGATTTTTAAAACAAACCCTTTTTAAAAGTTACAATACTAATTTAAATTAATTTAATCAATTTACAATTTATACATTTATATATAAGAATTAGAAAATATCCTTTATTTAACATAAATTAAAATTAAAACCAAATCCTCTATTTACAATGTATAAACATTTATACATCATAAATAAAATATTTTTAAATCAGTTTAGAAAGACAATTTATTACTTAAATATTTTTAACTTTGAAAATAATATCATTTAACAAACTAAATAATTATAATTTTCAAAAGAGAATTCCAATTTGAATTAATTTATTAAATCAATATTTTCACATTTTAAAATAATTATCAATGAAATTATTAAATAATTATTGCCTAAATTTCCGGGACATCACATTCCTCCTCCCTTAAAAGAATTTCGTGCCCGAAATTTAAAAGCAAAGGTAATTTAATAATCCCACAAAGATTTTAAATTTAAAAAGAGCAATCATATATTAACAATCAAATACTAGCAACCATAACAACCAATTTAAACAAACAATTCTAATTATCCAGACAAAAATTCTGGATAGAATTCCCTAGAGTTTCCCAGGTACAAACACTGGGACACTCGCCCTACAAAATCTAAACTAGCCATACCACTCAGATCTAAAGCTCCTATATATCTAGATCTACAAATCTAAACAGAATACAGGGCTACAGATAAGTCCTGATCAACTCCTAAATCTCACAGAACTACTGATTCTAAAACCAGAGATAAACCATACACGTACTCCCTCAGAGATACGTGAAAAAAAACAAATTCCAGCCATCCGAACTGGAAATTCAATCCTGTAGACCAAACACTTATCTCTCAAGAGAAAGCAGAAAGATCCAATACTTATATCCACAAATCTCTCATATCGATCCTGGGCTGCCCTCAACTCCTAGGTCAAATAAATCTACCACACAAACTCTACTACAAATATCAGAAGACTCCAAACAAACTGCTCTATCTGGAAAACAAACAAATACAAAACAATCAAGTCTCCTGATCCAAAATGAATTCCCTGTAGAAATCTTCTAATCCAAGACAAAACTCAAATTTCCAAAGAATCGGTGTTGCTCCTATTCTGGAATAGCTGCCACCATGCTTCCACTGCGCAACTCTGATTCGAGAATGTTGTTGATGAACACAAGTATAAACTTGATCAACTTATCCCGGAATATTGTTCATCAAATTCCATAAATCTCAGTGACCTATCCGATTCGTTCACAAACACCACAGCAAAAATTTAACCAGAAAACTGGATCCAATCAATCCTGCCAACTTATACAGATCACACTCAAAGAATCTCCTACAATGTTGAACCATCGGCAAAGCTCCAAGAACCAAGTCGGAACAGAGCTCAATCTCTCGATGCGGATGCAAATCTTGATTCCTTCGAAGATATCCACAAAATACCAAACCACTTCGAAAACTCAAACATCTTCGAAAGATGCCACTACAAGAAAAGTTTGTTTCCTTAGCACCAGTGCACAGCGTTTTTGAAACGGTTGCCGTGAAAGGGTAAACTTACGCTAAATTTTATTAGCGTGCACGCTGTGTAAAATAAAGGCGGTAATTTTATTTTCCTTCCCTCTTCTTTTATGAGCTAACCTTAACAAAGACTTCCCCCAATTTCAATTCCACATCCAAATCAATTCGCTTCCCCTGAAAAATAATTCGCCGTCCCTGTTGTAATTGTCGGCGTTGCAACCTCATTTCTCTATCCTTGTCCGCATTATAGTGGTCCAACTCTCCCGTTTTCCCTCGTTCTCGTCTTCGTTGAAGTCGAGTTTTCATTAGCCATAGTTTAAGCTATAGTCAGCGGAAGTGAATTTGTGGCAATCAGCGCCATTTGTCCTTGAAGTTTAAGAGTAAGTTATAGCTGACTGGATTTTTTCCTTTATTTCTAATTTTGAGATTAAGTTTCGGATATTTGAGTTAGTATGCCTATCTAAGCATTTTAGGGTTACGTTAGTATGCTTATCTAAGCATATCTGGATTGAGTTAGTGTGTATTGTTTGTGGGTCTGCTGTTAGGGTGGTGATACTCATTTAGGTGGTGATGACTTTGACAAGATAATTTTTTAGCTGTTATGTGTTATAACTGGGTGTATATTACAAAAACTGTATGATAAGATAATTTTTTATATCCTAAATTGGTTGTAGAAGATTAAATTACATAAACATTTGTATTCAGGGTGATGTTACTTGCTGCGTCATCGGGGTTTGTCCAGTTTTCCTGTATTCTTTGTCTTTTGTTAAAACATTAAACGGTATTCGCTGATTTCTTTTTTCCTAAGATATTTACTTTGGTTTATGTAGTTCATAATTTTGTTGGCAGTTCAGTTCCTTTATATTTCTATGAATATAGTTCTCGGTGAGATGAATTCTTACCAATTTTGCAACATCCAACTGAAGTGAAAACTTTTCGACCATCACAAATTTCTAAGAACATTTTACTTCGCTGTGGTGAAAACAAGGCCAAGTTTTCATTTGAATTTAGCGTAATACCAATTATTTTTCAAGCTATTGACCTGGAGAAAACTGATTTGGTTCAAGGAATTAAATAATATTTCCTAACTGCCTGCCATGAACTAGAAGTTAGTAGGATTAAAGAGGGATAACGAAGGATCAAACATGTTACTAAAAATTCTAAGGTTCGTTTTGGTTTGAAAATGAGATTTTATTTAGCGTTTTCAACATGTATTTTGAAGTATTTTGAAATGCAAGGTAGAGGAGAGAGAATTGGAAAATAGTAATTTGAAAAATGATTTCAATATATAAATTGAATATGATTTGTTTCTTTTTTTCCGTTACAAGAGAAATTTAAAAGTCTTATCTTTCTTCTCTTTTTCTCTTTTGATATAATAATAATGAATTTGCATCTACTTCTTTTTTTCTCACTTAAATTGAAGCTAAAAAAATACAAAACACAAAACTTATTTTCGAGACAACATACCTAAGTATTAGATATGATTGGATATTTATTTACACTTTCATATTGACACTGTTTTAGTCATGATTTGTGTGTGTTCTTATTTAATCTTATAAATGCTTAATCTTTTTTGCAACTATAAACTATAATATATGATTGTCATTTTGTTTAGTTAAAGCAATTTGAACATTTGTTTTAAATTATACACCAGTTCAAGATAAAATGGAAACTAATTTTAATAAATGCGACTCAAAGTATTTCAATACAAACAAAATTTTGAATAACGTGCAAACCAAATTTTGAATGAAATGTAGATTAATTTAACTACATGGCTTTGCTAAGCTTGATCACTTTGGTAGTATTCAGTAATCCATTGATTGACATAGTTTATTTTTTATTCTAGAAAATGAACAGAGGCACCCGCTGCAGTTAAACAGTCCAAAATGGCCAATAGCAGTAATTAAAAGTATCATTTGGACTCTTATTGAAAGCGACTGGGCTTAGCAAATCGCTTTAACTATGATTCAACCATAATTTGATACAATGCGAAAAAAATTTAGTACACTGCAACTCAATTTTGACTATAGAGTAAGTTAATTTAGTAAGTCAATTTTGTATACAATGCAATGCAAGTCAGTTCTAAATAAAGTATTGGTTAATTTTTTATATGGGAAATTTTAATGTGTCGTTTGACATATGTTAACAACGGTTGAAATAACAAGTGATAAAAGAGAAAATGTGGTAAAATACCTCTTATATCGCCTAAATTCTACTTTTCCTTTTGTTTTCCCCCCTCTCTGGATCGTTGTTAACATGTTTCAATGGGCACATGTTAACAAACCATTTTTATATAAATCAGTTTACCACGACGGAAACCAATTATGAATGTAGTGCAAGTGAATCTGATTAAGTAACGAATTGTGCAAATCTAGTCCAGCGGAAAATATGTAAGGTTGATGTACTAAAGCAGGTATATCCACTCCATGAGAGAATATAAATGTTGTATGTGCTTATGATAAACATTTCTAGGTAGCTAAAAATAGGTTGAGGCCCTCATCTGCAAAATCAAAATATGAACTTATCAAAATCATTTTTCTGTAAAATCCAACATATAAATCTCAAATTCACTAGCTAGTAATTGTTATCTATATGTTCGACATGGAAAATAACATGTCCATTCAGGTCACGGAGAAGATAATGTTACTTATTACTTCTCATAAGGAGTAAAAAAATTTATGGACGATGATCACTATGACCATAATGTCTGTATAACAAAAAGTTAGAATTTATCTTTCAGTTTTATATTAGCAACATTATTTGAAGATTTTTTTCAAGTTCTTATTTTTGTTTGTAGTCGTTTATCTTTGTAGAAAGATTTGGTTATTATACTCTTACATGGATAGGTTCTAGTTGGTATATATTTGATATATAAGGAAAATATTAGAGTTCATTGTATTATTTTAGTTTTAACAAATTATACAGAAATTTAGTTTCCAAAAGAAATAATATGCAACATAACTAAAAATATATCTTAAATACAGATATTTACAACCTAAACGTGGTAAAATAACTAAATGACCAATGCTATGTCCATTGTAGAATGCCTCTACAAATTGTCCATGTAAGTATTTGATTGTCATCATTATAATATAAATCAAAATGAAGAACTATTTCATTTGAAAAGTACCATGTATGCAGGAGAAAAGGCTATAATTCTTCTAGGATATGATCTTGTTCAGCACTCTTACATTATTTCATCAAGAATATTGGACAAAGATATTAGCAAATATGGTTATTGATAAAGAAAGCCTTCTTCTCTCCTTAGTTAAAAATCGTGTAGAATTTAACAATAAATGCGAATCATTATTTCAGCCCGAAATTCAAATCTGAATCCAAACCTACTCGAATTGAGACTAAAAAGTAGGACTGAAATAAGTGATATATGCATTGTTTTTAATATGAATTAATCAAATGTTAGTGCATAGTTACAAAGTTATTCCTAGACAAACATGATAATGTAAATGAAATAAAGACAATGTAGTGAGGAGGAGATAGTCCAACATGAAATGCAATGTTGCACTTAACCTTTTCAATTTAGGTGTAATTAATATAAGTCATTTTCTTTTTCTTCCTATAGCCTTCATCGAATCCTATAAATAAAGACTTATGTGTATCAATTCAACAGCGTTTAGAAAACCTAGATCATATCAATTTTTATGTGAAGAGTGTTTATTATAATTTTGTCAGTTGGTAATTATCCAAGTCACCGAATCCCATAAATAATTCGGTCAGTCGGCAAATTTAAGGTAAATGATCTTAATGAATTTAGTTTGCTTAATCCCCTAGATTTTTTCCTACTTGGACTTCTAGAACATAAGTAATATACTTACAATTATCAATTCAATTTTGAATGTATGATTGAAATTCAATATTGAGCATGTGAATTTTTATTTAGTTGAACAAATATGAAATAGCTATTCTATTTGAATTCAGATCCTTTTAAACAATATTTAGTTGAAGAATACATGATATAAGATCTGTTTGAATAATATTTAATTATATATGATATTAGAATGTGAGTTTCTATTTGAACAATATTTAGTTATCTAAGTTATTAGATATAAGATCTGTTTGAACATGGTTACTGAAGCATGGTTATTAAAATTGTTTAACCAATGTAGTGTCCGTATTTTGTGTACATATATTAAAATAAGCTGAAATATATAATAGATTATATAACTAAACTATTAACAGTTCAAATAAATGTGTAGTGTTGATAAATATATACTTACTTGCACATATGCTGTCACTGTAAGTTATAAAAATGCGCAGTTCCAATAAGTGTGTACTTATTTTCTTTTATGTTATCACCCATAAGTTATAAGTCTTTATAAATGTGCATTCTAACCTACCTTAGTTCTGTTCTAATAGTTAGTGAAGCGTGTGTAAATTATTGCGTAGCATTGTTCAGTTCTAATGCCTAGGTTAGTTTAGTTTTATCATTTCTGAAACATTTTCTTGAAGGCATTCTATATTGCGGCAAAATAGCAGAGCTAGATAAACTTGGTATTGATTACTGTTAGATTTAATAAACTCACTAATTCTGGTCAATGAACAGGAAAAACATGCTCTTAAGAATTTGAGAATCAAGACAGCCCTAAGTAACCAAGAGATCAAAATTTTTGATATGTAGGCTGACTATGCACATCTTGTATCAGGTGAATCAAAGTAATGCTCTGTTAATAGTTGGCCAATTGCTGGATGATGAGTGCCTTGAAGATTTTATTAAAGGTCTTATCCTCTCAGTTTGATCTCTTCTCCCTGTAGAGCCTCATGTGGATAAATGTGAAAAAAGGGTCTATAATATGATACTAATTTTTAAACAGTATACTCTTCTTGTTTTGATTTCTGCTGTTTACACCAGTGCCTTATGTCTTTGTAGAAATCGTCTTTGACTGCTCACACAATTCTTGGAACATCTTGTGAGTGAAGGAAGTCAAGATGTACATGTTCACAATGCTTTATGGAAAATCATCTTTGATAGCAACAATAATCCTGAGCATTTTCTCACCATAAACCCTTACTATGATTCACGAGTTGTTGGTAAATATTGTGAGAAACGGGATCATATTCTTGCAGTTGTTTCTTACAGACGATGGCAATGTGATGATGAACTTATACATGTAATAAACAAGAATTCTCTCTTCAAGTTGCAGGCTAGGTAGGCTTTGTTTATCTAAATGTTTAAGCTTCTCTTTTGATCGTACAATCAATTTACCCAAAAGGTAATTGTAATGACCCGCCATTCAATATAGAGAAAGTAATAATGAATGACATTTAGTGATACAATAGAGAAAAATGCTTCTGCAGTTGATAATGCTTCTGCAGTTGATAATGCTTCTGCAGTTTGTTGCTGAGGTGTTGTTGATAATGCTTCTGCAGTTTGTTAATGAGGTGTTGTTGATAATGCTTCTGCAGTTTGTTGCTGAGGATTGGTGATATTATCAGAGGTTGCTGAGTTGGTGTCTCCTTCAGCCGTGTTGAAATCAATAAAAGAGATAACTAGCTTGATGATTCAGAAACTTGCAGTTGCAAGATTGCTTCAGATGCAGTATGCTCAGGTTAGTTGCAGCCAGAATCAAATGATGAATGTGTTCTGATGATTTCTTGGCAGGGCAATTACTTTCTTTCTGCCTTTGATTGCTTTCTTGATATCTGTTTTTCTTTTTTGAATCTTCTTGCTTTGGAATTTGCTTAAAAACTTGTTGCAGTCAGAAACTTGTTGATTTCTTTGGCACGACACCTGTTTTAATAAGCAAAATCAATTATGTAACCCAAATGATGAGATATACCTGATGGGTTATCAAGATATCAGATGATGATAATTCTCTGATGATATCTTGACTTCTTTCTTTCTTCAAAATCTGATTTCAATGCCGTTAAGCTTGAAACAGCTCTGATACCATGATAGAGAATTTGAAAAACTATGTTTAGCAAGAGAATTGATATACAAAGTAATAATTTGAAACAGCTCTGATAACATTAACAAAGTTATCTAAGTTTTATAAAAATTAAATAAATTTATAAAAATTAACCAACTTTATAAAAAGATAACTAATTGATAGAATATGGCCCTGTAAGTGTTCATATTTGGAATGAATCATTCATATTTGATGCTTTCCTCCTAATATAGTTACAACATGATATCAAATTAGATATATTAACTGAAATCTTCAATTCTACTTTAGATATAATGGATGCCCAAAATCTTTACACACATTCAAGCAGCATATCATTCTTTGCTTTGATTCAATCAATAAAGTCAGTTTGCATTTCTTCTTCATCAAATCAAAAGATTATTCACATCATAGTAAATTCTAACATGGTATAATAGCCAACCTCAATAGCTTAACAGCTTTTCAAACTTGTTTGAATTTGTAACCTAATCAATCAGAGAAGTCTCATAATTTGGATCATAAAATATAACAAGTTAATTAAGTTATACAAAAAAAATTAAATCTTTCTGTTCTATGCTTGTCTGACTGTTCTTGCTCCGCATTTACTTTAATTGATTATTATGGCTATCAATGTATAATTTGGTCAGCAGATCTTTCAGACATCGGTGTACATGGAGGTACAGATCAGAAGCTCTACATAAGTGTGTCAGGTGATAACAATGATACGGCAGTATACTGTCTGCCTTAAGTGATTCAGTATATATGTATTGCAAACATGATATTAACTAGACAATTACAGTTTCACATGACATTTGTTCTTCTTCTTTTTTTCACTTTTTTGTACAGGTTTGTCTGATCAAGACAATAACTTGTCAAATGGAAATATTGGTACGTGGACATACTCTCCGTCTCTCCACCTAAAGAAGTGACATTGAATGAATCTAGTGTAGACATTATAAAGACTTCCACATTTTCCATATTCTATTAAACTTATAGGTAAATAACATGTATTTCAATTGAGAATTGTATCTTACAGATTCATCAAATCGACACAGAAACAAGATTAAACTTGTAGCAGGCATTGTGAGTGTCATCTTTGGCATATTACCACTAGCTTGTATTGGTGGTTTATTCTGCAGAGGGAAGAAGATAAAATATGGTAAGGAAACTTGGAGGCAATAGCTTGGCTAAATTAGTTTATGTTTCACTATTGTTCAATCTCCAATTCAACTGATTATTTAGAGCTACTTTGCTAACTGTTTAAATAGATTGTAAACGAATTTTAAATACTTATTGTTGTCTAATTCTGACATGCTTGTACGTAGCAGTTTGAATTTGATACTTGTTCAATATTTTTTTTTGAGCTATTGACGACAAACTATTTATGTTTGGTGTAAGAATATTGTATATTTTGAATATGAAATTTCATACGTTGGTTATCAAATATGTGTCCAAAATGTGGTATTGATATAATATGTTGATTTTGAATTGTGATATTGATATAATATGTTTTGAAATGTGATACTGATATAATATGTTAATTTTGAAATGTGTATATACACACATTATGGTTGATGGTTGGTGAAATGGACTTAAACATTTAACAGCGTTTTTAAAATGCTGTTAAAACCTTCCATAGCGTTTATAAAACGCTGTGGAAAGTTTTAACAGCGTTTATTTCTTGTCATTGTATATCCTGACTTTTAACTGCATGTCGATATACAGCATACATAAAAACGCTGTTAAAAGTTTTTATAGCGTTTTATAAACGCTGTTAAAACCTTCCATAGCGTTTATAAAACGCTGTTGAAAGTTTTAACAGCGTTTATTTCTTGTCATTGTATATCCCTGACTTTTAACTGCATGTCAATATACAGCATACATAAAAATGCTGTTAAAAGTTTTTATAGCGTTTTTAAAACGCTGTTAAAACCTTCCATAGCGTTTATAAAACGCTGTTGAAAGTTTTAACAGCGTTTATTTCTTGTCATTGTATATCCCCGACTTTTAACTGCATGTCGATATACAGCATACAAAAAAACGCTGTTAAAAGTTTTTATAGCGTTTTTAAAACGCTGTTAAAGGCCCTGTTTGTTGTAGTGTGCTTTAATCCAAACAAAGATCACTCAGAGAACTTCCGAACCATCGCAAGTCACTTTTGCGATTCCACTCAGTTCAGATCCTAAGAAATCGTTCTCTCATCAACAATCAGAATAGCTAAAGCCTTCAAACAAAGAAGAACTAGTGGTCTACCTCTAACCACAAACATCACACCCAACCGAGCTTCCAGAAGAAATGGACAAGCTCCACCATCTGCCCGGATTACTGACAAAAGAATCACAGAGATTTCTGAACCCTCGAAGAACAGGCCACTCACTGCTGCTACTGCTGCCAAAAGTTCCTTAACCAAAAGCTCATCGACCCTCAAAGCTACACTAGCCTCTTCACAACAGAGTCTTCCAAAAGACAGATATCTCTCAGGAAACTCGCTCCCAAATCAAGCTCAAAACACTCTGCCAAACTGAGTCTCAAACTCAAATACAGACAGAACTCCTTCCTGAAGTTGCCAAAATACCATAATATCCTTGCTGGCTTCAGAACTCCCAACTAATCCAAACTCAAGAAAATCCACTCACACGAGTGAAATCCAGCTTACAATCCAAAAATAAACTCCGAATCTTAAAAAGATTTCCTTCAGAGATTGGTGAAATCTTTTACACCAAACTGCCAAGCAACTCAAGATGCTCACTACTGCCCTAGCAGATCACTCCAACTTCAAACACTCGAACTCCAACCATTGGTAGTTGTGTTACACACACTACCACCCTATCTACCTTTATTACTTATCTTAGAAAACCCGAACAGGTAGCCCAGTCAAATAGGTAGAAATATATATATATATATATATATATATATATATATATTATATATTAAAATTACAAATACGTTCTCTCAAGAAGGACACCACTCCAGAGCCTAGGTATTCACTCAACCTAATGCTCTGATACCACAATGTAACGACCCAACTTCCAAACTCCAGGAAGTCGCATCGCTAAGAAGAAAGAAAGGGATAGAAAAGAGAAAAAAAAGGAAAGAAAGAACAGACAACATCAGAATCACACAGCGGAATCGAATAAATTATAATATATCACATAAAACTTTACATAGTATCATATAATCAGAGTTAAACATCTAACACAACACAAACTAGAAAGTTATAAACATCTGTCTAGCAATTACAATTCAAATACATCAGAGAGAACAGACTCAACTCAAACACAGCGGAACCACTACATATATCTACACGCTGAAGCCTCCTGCTCCATTATCTCCTCCAGAACTCGATCAAAGCAATCCTGAAGCACTTGACTACTCATACGTAATATGAGTACCCAAGAGTTTAATAAAACAGAAAATAAACACTCAGGTCAGACAGGGGTCTAGTGTGAGTAAACGGGGATAAAAGTTGCTTAACTTTAGAAAATCCTTTAAAAACAAAAGGTATCACGCAAGACTTCCCACACATAAACATGGAAAAAAATTTACCTTACGCTAACCAAAACATTTGATAGGAAATCCAGTTATATTATAATAGTGTCTAGGGTTTTCAAATTTAAAATACAGAAATAGCTGGAATGCTTACATCTCACGTTCCAACATAGTTGGGCACAATCAAAACCATACAGGCACTTATTGGATTATGGATTCCATCAATGGCAGGGCTACTGGGTACCGCCCGTCACAGTACGTGGCCTAGATCAACGTACCGAGGAGCCACCCTAACTCCCCTGCAACACAAAGCCGGACCCGTTCCTTACTGAACAGTTCCGAACAAGACAACCCCGCAGTTGGTGTACACTGACAACTGCCCACTAAGCCGAATAAAAAGGGACCTCTAGACAGGGATCAATCTTGCTCTCCAGTGGGTGCTACCCACGAAGCCTTGCTGCACCTCCCCTGTTTTAGCCATTCCCGGTTGATGAGGCTTGAGTCTACGATTACCTTTATAGGACATATCAATCTTAGAATGCTCATCGTCCACCTGACGACGTTCTGAAAGCATTCAATCCATACAAGTTTGTTCCGGGTTCGAACGAAACCGAAGGCATTATATCGTCACACTCATTACGGAATCACCCACAGAGTTAACGACGATAACCCTTGCACTCTAAATCACCATGTCGAATCTATAAGTACTATTCTGTCAAACTCATTACGGAATCACCCACAGAGTTATACTAACGTATAGCCCTTACACCTCGAGTCTTCACTTGCTCCACTTGGATTAACGACCTAACGTTTAATTGGAATCGATGTGGTTTTTGAAATTCCAAATATGGAAACTCGATCCCTGTCTCATCGAAACCAAACGCCATTTTAATGTCCAAGTTATACTTAAGGGTTTAATCAATCAACTTAAATATCATCTAATTCACAAAGATAGATAAACTATATCTCACAATAGATAATCACATTCATATCATAAACAGATAATCTATATCATCCATAAACAGATAGTCATCACAACCAAATAATCCATCACAAACCATCATACTTAAACCAAGCATTCATATCATACAAATACAACTCATCTCATTACTGAGATCACAACCATTCAATCAATAACATCCATAAGCAATGATTTAATAATCAATAATTATAACTAATTTAAAATGAATTAAATTAATTACAACCATCTCTAATTAATTTAAAATAAATTAAATTAATTACTCATTTAAATCCTGCTTAACATCCATTAATTAACCCAGTTAATTAATTACCCACTAAGTATTTAACTTGATTAAACATCCTTGATTAATCATTCACTAATTACAATAAGTAATTAGTCTTTAATTAATTAACCTTAATCATAAGTAATTAACATTTAATTACTCATTTATTAATTAATTATAACTAATTATATTTACCCTTAATTAATTACAATTAATTAATCTCTTAATTAATTAGTACTTAATTAAACAATCCTTAATTACATCATTAATATTAGTTAATGATCTTTAATATTTAAATAAATTACTTAATTAAAATTAATTACATTTAGTAATTAATCTAATTATTAATCACCTTGATTAATATTAAGTTTAGTAATTAACTTTCTTTAATTACTCATTAAAAAATTAATTATCCAATAATTAATCATTAATTAATTCCAAAAGTAATTATCCAAATTACTAATTACATTTCAGTAATTATCATTATTACTTTTCTAAGTAATCCTTGCTCCACTAATTACATTAAGCAATTAAACTCTTAAAATCATTAGATGATTTATTAAAATTAATTAAACTAAATTAATTAACTTAAATAAATCACATATCCAAATTAATTACAATAAGTAATTAATTCCTTAATTACTTTAACAATTAATTATACTTAACAAATTTCAATTAATTAGATTCAATTAATCAATCTAGTCAATTATCAAAATTAATTACATTAATTAATTACTAAATCATCCTTAGATAATTATCACCAATTATTATTTAACAACATTTCCAAAATTACATACTTAAGAAAATTTGAATTAGATTAATTATTAATAAATCATTTCTAATTAATAAATTAATCTAAACCATTATTTAAAATCAATTAATTATGTAAATCCTTAATTATCTTAATATTTTCAAAATAATTTATCAAATGACTCAATTATATTCAAAATGTATTTAAACAATACATTTCTAAATTTAAATTCCAATTCCATATAAAAATTTGATATTTAAATTGTTTAACTAATTAAACATTGGTCCAGATTTTAAATAAGTAAAATTCTTAAAATAAAATGAATGTTTAAAGAACATTCATTACTTAAATATAAAGAAAGATTTAAAACAAATTTACTTGATTTAAATAAATTAATCTTTGAAAAATAAATTGATTAGTTCAATTTTCCAATTTACATTAACTCTTCATAGCTTAATTCAAATATTAAAAGAAATAAATTCTTTCAAGTTTTAAACTTGTTTGAAATCAATTTCTTTAAACATTTGAATATGTTTATTTTCAAATTTTATTTTTATTTTTATTTATACAAACTGGTTTTGAAATCAAAACTGATTTCCAAAGAAACTTGGAAACAGTTTTAGCTTGATTTCAAAATACATTTAAGTTTTGCAAAAACATTTAAATCTGTCCACACTATTAAAACTTACAAAAACTGTTTTAGCTTAATGTCTGATTTTGAAATCAAACCTGAAACTTATTTTTAAACTTGATTAAAACTGAATTTTAAATCTTGCTTAAAACATTTAAATGTGTTCATAATTTAAAATCTTACAAAACTGTTTTGAATTGAAAATCTGGTTTTAAAAATAACCCTGAAACTATTTTTAACTTGATTCAATACTCAGTTTAAATCTTGTTTAAATTTAAAATTTTCATTTTTAAAAACTTTGAATTTCAAATTTTATTTGAATGCAGATCCAACTTCCACTTGAATCAAGTTGCAACTTAAAATACGAGTTTCATTCAAGAATCTGAAAACTGCAAAACTCTCTGGTTTAAAAACCTGAAACTGTTTTAATTTTGATTCAAAACTGAATTTAAATCTTTTTTAAATTTAAGGTTTTCATTTTTTTTAAACTTTGAATTTCACACTACATTTGAATTATGTTTTTAACTTATACTTGAATCAAGTTGAAATTTAAATATGAATTTTATTTAAACTACAAACTGCAAAATCACGGGTTTTAAAACCTGAAACTGTTCTGTTTTCAAATCTTGATTTTAACAGAATTTAAACCTTGTTTAAATTTTAAAAATTTCATTTTTAAAGCCTTGAACTCAAAACTCCATTTGAATTCAGACTTAACTTATATTTAAATCAAATTAAGATCTTTAAATTATAATTTTATTCAATTTCATAAAAACTGCAAACTACAGGATTTTGAACCTGTAACCATATACCCTACAACCCCTTTTTTATATACTCCGAGTTTACCTACCTTCTGCTTCGAGTCAGAAGCACAAAAACCCTATGACAGCTTCGAGTCAAAAACCCTGCATCTCAGAAGTTCAATAGAACTTCAATACTGCAACACTGAAACTAGTTTTTTTTTTAAACCTGGAAACACTCATATCACCACTCCTCTCTCTCTCTCTGATCATCCATCACCAACATCTCCTTCATTCTCACATCAAATCACCACTAACATGAAGCATCTAAACACCTATGATCCATTGGCTTAACAGATTTATTCCAAAATTTTCATTTTCTGTTTTAACACAGAAATGCTGATTTACACAGTCAACCTAAAAAAAATAAACTTGTTTTATACTTTCTTATTTCTAACATACATCAATGTTATAATCTTGTTTATAATAATTAATGATGTTGGTATCCCAATTCTTATTTGAAAATATACTCACTGCTATAGATATTTCAGAGGTAACAGGTTTTAGATTTTAACATATTTTAACTAATGCACGATTTTTTTTCAGAACCTACATTTATACTAACTAACATACTTTGTTTACACATAAGTTTAGTAACAGCAACAATTTAAATAATAATGCTTTACTATTTAAGAAACATCTCAGTTTACAACCAACTAGGTATGCAGATCCCAGAAATAAGAAAAAAACATATAAGCAAATTCATTCCTATACACACATAACATTCATGAGTTTGTAATCACCACATCATTTTATTATTTTCACTTCATATACTCAGGTGTCACAAATTTTGTGCATGTGAAGTTACTTATTTCATTTTAAAATAAACAGAACAGTTTTGTTAAAACAGTTTGCTTTCTGTGAATTAAAAACATAAGTTCTTTGATTTATGTTTGATTTTGATATTTAAAGAAAACTGTTTTTAAAAGATAAGAAGCTTACTCACCTTAAATTTGAAGAATGCAGAGAACAATTTTGGCTGCAGATTTCAATTCCAGGACCCTGACTTGAAATTGCATTTGAAATCTGGGTGCAAGTTTGAAATTGAAGTTACTTTACTTGTATTTTGATTGCTGAGTATCTTGATGCTATTACTTGTTGATGAAGATTGCATGCAGACCCATTCTAATAGCTCAGATTTGAAGTTGTTCTTCAATTTGCAGATTTTAAATTACAGACATGAAATTGTTGTTTGCAGATTTGATTTGAATTTGGTTTTTCTGGATTTTAACATGCATTTGCTTGGGGGTTTTTGATTTACTCAAATTTGATTTTCAGGTTTTCAATTTTGAAGAGAATGTGTTTTAATCCAAATGCTTTTGTTATGTTTTATTGTAAATAAAATTAAATTTCAAAAATAAACAACATGCCACTTGTTGTGTTTAGGTGTAAATAATTTTACAAGTGTCTCTTCATGTTTTAAAAAGCTAACACATATGCAATTCAATTATTAAAAGAGAATTCTAAATTTATACTTGTATTTAAATTTATCTTAAACCATTTCAAACTTATTTTAGCATGTTTAAAATGTTTTATTAATATTAGTCTTTAAATAATAACATACACTATTCAAATGTTTACTTGAGATTTTTAAAATAATATTCTAAAGCTAATTTTCAAAAGAAAAGATTTTAAGAAGAAAGAGAAATGTTGAATTAAATTTTAAGAGTCTTAAATCAAATGTTATAATTTAATAAAAATGAGCTAAATCTTATTTCAAAGAAAAACAATTTTTAGAATAAAACAAAATAAACTTTTATTATAAAATAAAATTTAAACTATATTCATTCTTATAAACAAATAAATACTTACTTATATTTCTATATAAAAAATATAAGAAAGATGTTTAAAACAAACCCTTTTTAAAAGTTACAATACTAATTTAAATTAATTTAATCAATTTACAATTTGTACACTTATATATAAGAATTAGAAAATATCCTTTATTTAACATAAATTAAAAATTAAAACCAAATCCTCTATTTACAATGTATAAACATTTATACATCATAAATAAAATATTTTTAAATCAGTTTAGAAAGATAATTTATTACTTAAATATTTTTAACTTTGAAAAGAATATCATTTAACAAACTAAATAATTATAATTTTCAAAAGAGAATTCCAATTTGAATTAATTTATTAAATCAATATTTTCACATTTTAAAATAATTATCAATGAAATTATTAAATAATTATTGCCTAAATTTCCGGGACATCACACATGTAATGTTTTAATTAATGCAAGAAACATGTAAAGTTTTGATTAATGAAAGAAACGTGTAAAGCTCTAATTAATAAAGGAACATGTAAAGTTTTAATTAATGAAAGAAACATGTAAAGTTTTAATTAATGTAATATTAATTAAAATAATAAATGCTTTTTACTATGATAAAAATGTATATTAAACGTACATTTGATAATGTAAGTTATAATTAGTGTAATATTGATTAAAATGATTGGAAAATGAAGAATTATGTTTAAATGGAAGTGTATTTTGAATTATTTAAATGGAAGTGTATTTTGAATTATGACTTAACTTGGAAATTGGAAATTTGGTTTAAATGGAAATTTTAAGTTAAGTAAATAAATGGAAAAATAAAATTAATGTAACGCCCCACCTTTTTGCACGCTTTAAATCGACGATAAACCACACACATCAGACTTAAATCATATAGAAGGGCGGATTGTTATGGGGTAAATAAGAAAAAGCAAGGAAAGAAAACAAAAATATAGAATCTTGCAGCGGAAAGATCAAATATAATAGTCAAATAAGCAGTTCATGAAGCTGTTTTACAAAATCATTTAATTATACTTTTACAATACCTATCAGAGTTACACATACCAATAAATAACAATGCAGCCGATTACATGATGCAGTGAAAATATAATAGATAATAGTAATAATAATTCTTCGTCTTCGTCCTCCAAAATACAATCTTCAAATCCTGAAAAGCTCTGGTTGACCCGAGCGAATTGAAAAGACAAAAATATCTTATGTAAGTTAAATCAACATAAATAAATATGAGTGAAACGGCGTCAGAGATGTTTACGGGATTTGACATCTCCTATGCATTGTCTAACGTGAGTGCAGTAACTTAAGAGATGCTCGGGATCCACATCTTCTAAGGATCCGTTAAACTATTTACTATGTAGTAATATTTCGCTATTATATTAATGTCTATTTGTAAAATAAACTTACTTTTTAATAGCATTAAGGCGTTACCCATATAGCCCTTAACACGTAATAGTCCCAGTAATCCATCTAATATCATAATCCCTCCTGATCAGGAAGCCACCAGATGATACCACACGGGCTACGGGAGAGAACCAAACTCGTACAAGGCGCGCTAGGGTAGGTGACACGGCACGACGAGGCAATGCCAGGGTAGATATACCAATTACGCTTCCGGGTTGGTGGTAACGCGTAGCGCGCAGCTACCACTCACCTCGAGCCACACCCTCAAATAAAAAAAATCAAAAGTGGCCACCGAATCAATCCAAAAGTCAAAGTATAATATCGAAGGGATGTGTCCGATCAAAGGTGCTACCTCATTAACCCATCAATCGCTCCTGTTTTAGCCACCTTATGCCAACTCAGGGAGTTGGGTCCACGTATTTACCTCAAAGGAAATGCCGCCACCATCCTACTTCATTCTGGAATCTCCACCGCGTACACGGTTGTTAAAATGGTTTTCGGGGCAGAGAGTATGAAAACTTCTGATCCCGGTCTCTTTAACAATCAAATGTTATTATAACACCGCGGTCTTATCAAAATAGTTTATATTTTTAAAGCCAGAATATAATATCCATTTCAAATCCATATAAATACGATATCATTTCCTCTTTTAAATACCAAATCAATATGATATCATTTATAAAACCTAAATTAATATAATATCATTTTTATTTCAAATATATCCTTTTTCAAAAATCATAGCACTTTCAAATCTATATATCTTGAAACTCATAGCTTTGAAATAAGTTCAAATACTTAAATGGTTTAAATATTAAATTGCTTTATATAATAAATTAGCTTCTTTAATTTCACAATCAATTCCAAATACAGATTTGAATACCAAATAAACCATTTCAAGTTTTCATATATTTCAAAGCTTTAATTATTCCACCATTTCAAAACTTATTCTTTGATAATTTCATATATATCAATTTCAACTACTATTATTTAGATTTGAAATGTTTACTTAATAAATTAAATATCATTTTAGTAAAACCTTTAGACTCTAAATAACTGGATATTCTTTCAATTAAATTAACTTGATAATATTCATTTAAATCAATTTGATATTCATTTATATCCTTTAAACAAAAATCAAGTTATAAAATCATACCTTTTAAATCTCTATTTTATTTACATTTCAAAACAAATTTCGACAATAATTCTTAAATACTTTAATTCAAATTAAATTCATTTAGTTTCCAACCTTAATTTTATTTAAGTCATTATAAACTCTATAAATAAAATTTAAATAAATACTCAACCGTATAATATCTTAATAAAATCAACTTTTATTATTAAACTTCTTTTATACTTTAAACCAATTTTATACATAGCTTAAAACCAAGAAATAAATTATATATATAAAACAACATTTATAAATATCCAAATAAATATCTCATAAACCTTATATTTCTTTACAAAACCATAGAAATCATTTTAAAATATTATATATATAGACCACGGTGTCTGTATAAATTTTTCTATCCTATGGTCAAGTGATACGGATATTTATCATTTCAATCCGCAATTTAAAAATAAAAATGCGGTTTTATTTCATTGCAAATCGCAATCCCGAATATAAAATAAATGCATAATAACTTGTAGATTTTGATGATAAAAATAAATCATCCATTCAACCATTATAAAATCATGCATCCATCACAATCATCATACAAAAAAATCAATCAATATCCATATATAACTGATAATATATAACAGGTAATTAACTGGAAGTTATATTCAATAATAAATGAAATAAGGATTTAATTTAAGTAAATGCAATTAACTGAGATGATGATTAAAATATACGAAATAATCATGAATAAATGCATAATCACAATAAAAATTAAATTTAACAAACATAAGAAATTTTAGTAGTTGTGAGTGGGTTAAAACACTCACCTTTTGAATTTGAATTGAATTTAAATCCAATTTAAATTCAAAAATTTCATAGTCTCCAAATTCGTCCAAACCAGCAACAAAAAGTTAAAAAACTCAATATGATCCTAACAAAAAAAATCGTGCGTAAATCGGGCATTGTATACGAAAGTTATTCAACTTAAAGATGACTATTGCCATAATAAAGTGTATATATATAGTGATATTAAAATAAACAAAATAAATATTAAATTTCACGTTTTGGGATGAGGAGATTAGGGTACCTGCTGACAAGGTGGTGGCAAGGCTTGGGTGAGGTAGAGAGGCTTTCACGCAACTCAAAGCTTCAAGAAGGATTAGGAAAATGTGTTGCAAGCAGGTGAGGGAGAAAATGAAATAGGGTCATGTTTGCAAAATGAAGTTCAGTGAGATTGGAAAATTGAAATGAGGCTAAAGGAGGATGTAACCAATGAAATGAATGCTTCAGGTAGCAAAATGAAAATTTAGACATTGCAAACAAAGAGGTGGTAATGAATAATAAATATAAACTAACAAAGGGACCAGTTGTACCAAAACTTTGAGATACAATTTCAAAACATCTACTCCGCTAAATTAATTTCTATTAACCCTTAATATACACCTTATTAACACCCGATTAAATTTTATTAACACACATTTAATAAAATGTAACACTCCAATTAATGACATTGGGGACCGCCGCTGCACACAGTAATAGATGAACCGAGATTGAAATTCAAATTTAAGAACGGCATTTTTCTCAACGCCCAATCACGATTCAAAATATTTAATTTACTTTCAAATATAAGGTTAGCATTAAAATCACTTCTATATTGCCTCTGATTGTTATAAAATGACTGTAAAGTGTCGTTTCAAAATTTAAATTTTTCCTTTTTGATAAAAGTTTGCTTTTCTTTAAAATGAAACGTTCATTTTATTTTTCTCAAACCGTTCTTTTATTTTCATTAAAAATGCTCTTTCTTTTTAACCCAAAATGTACGTTTCTTATATTAAATGCCATAAGTTTCAATTAACTTCTCTTCCTTTTAATTTAAAGATTCCTCATATGGATTAGATGTTGCAAATTCGATACTTTCAAAGCTTTAACTCCTATTTCAATTGTTTATAGATTATACATTAAATTTCCAAAATTTTCAATGAAATTAGCATTCCATTTATTTTCAATACATTCTTCTTATGGTATAATTATTTTGATTCATAACTATTACCTTAATGTTTCCCAAATTCCTCTTAGTTCTGATCATCGTAGTATTGAATTCCATTTGCTACGAAAATTCCACTTAATATATATATATATATATATATTAAATTTCAATAAATTGGTCTGTTTCCATTCCAATCCCCTTTTATTAAGTTCATTACTACTCTACAACCTAGTTAACCTTTTATTACTTTTACTATACTCAAATTCGACAACTCCTACACATCTTATTACATTTCCTATTAACAAATAACATTTATTTATTTTATTAACCTTTATTTCAAATTCAAATTCCACCAACAAATTGAACAGGTAACTAAAAATATATGTTTACAAACCAAATGTTACCCCAAATTGTCCTCTTATGAATGGAGTTAACATTAATTCCAAATATTATCTTAATTTACATTAAAATAATATTTAGTTACCTTTAATGAAATTTATTTCCTAATTTATTTAATGCAATCAATTATGACCGTTACAATTTTAATAAATTCATTAATTGTCAATTGCCATTCAATAAATCCATTCATTTGATTTCCTTATTATGAATCAATTATAAACTTATCATCTTAAAGGTGATGTCAACATTTTACATTATTAATTTACCTTTTATAATCCATTATAAATTAATGCACACATACAAATTTAGATTTTAAATCAAATTAATTATTTCATCTTGGTTCCATAAATTTATTTGCACTAAATTAGTTATTTCATTAATTCTCATTAATATAACATTAAGGTTTATTTAACTCCAATGGATTCCCAATTTTATTAGTAAACCAAATAAATAGGTAACATATATAACAAGCGTTACCTTGCCTTAAATTTACACTCGTGCATTCCCTATTTGTAACAACACGGGGTTTCGTATCGATTGATCATCGTCATTAGACGATTAAATCTTGCTAATTGCTATTGGAGTTTTTTTTTCAGGTTGGAATTCTTTTATAAAATTGTTAAAGGGATTATGCGGGCTTTCAAATGAAATTTTTGGCCCACGTTTTGTTTTGCTTTTGGTACCGGTTATATTGGAGCACATAACCGTTCCACTTACCTCTCCATTTTCCATTTTTCATTCGAAAAACCCTAAGACTAAAAACATACAAACGAAAGAAAATAAAATGGTGGTGGCCCCCGTCCCTTTTCTTCGTTCGATCAAAAATTATGGCTTTGTATAAAAATCGAAGATGCTACTTTCAATTATTCGATCGTTGCTCGTCTCTTATGGTGCTTGCGGCCGCTTGATTTGCGATTGTCGCTGCTTCAAATTTGGTAGAGTTTGAGATGATATCGGCTGCTTCAAATCGTCGAACGCCTACACGTGAACGAGTTCGTCTTCGCTTCAATCAAGGTGAGTGAATTCATCACTCACATTTAATTCAAATTCTTTGATCTCGTCTGTTTATTTCGTTTTCATTGTTTCGGCTTCGACTTGATTTTATTGATGTTGATTTGGTTCGATTTTGGCACCGACTTGTTTAAAATCGGCCATGGCATTTTTGTGACAGTTGATTTTGATTCCGTGACTTTCCCCTTTGACATTGGCATGGGTCTTGACTTTAGTCTTGTCATTTAATTGAATCATATGTATTTGCTTGCTTATGTTGCTACTGTATCATCTACTGGTTCATCCTCTGTTAACATTGCTCATTGCAAATTATTCGCAACCTTGAAATTGGTTACGCCACCATATTGGCTGTTACCTTGACTGTGCTTCATCGCTCACTCGTTGCCTTTCATCCATAATTCGTTGCCTTGACTCTGTTCATCCTTCACCGCCCTGTTGCTGTGAAAATGAGTCACGAATGCCTTAAAAATATGTTCGCATAATACCCTGCAGCCATGGAAATTTGTATGCATATTTCACTGTTGGTTTTGTTTGCTTTGGAAATTTAAAGTACACGTACCCCTCACTTGCCTAACGCGCCCCGTGTTGCCATTTTCTTTTGGAATTTTCATGCCTTATATTGCTCCGTTTGCATTGTCGGCTTATGTGGTCTATGTGGTTCCCTTTGTGTACATGATATATTGTGTAGCCTTTGCCTTTCTGGTCTCTACTGGCATACTGCTGCTTTTTCCTTTTTGAAATTGAACTTGATTTTGGGCTTAATTGTATTACTGATTTTGAATCTTGATGATTGCTGACTTGTTTTGTTGACTTGTGTATATCACTGTCATTTTGGTTTCACTTGTTTTCACTACTTTGCTGGGTTTATGCGAGTTTGAATCTGGCCATTGATTTATGTTGTAACTTGATTTTCTGATCTCTGTAGCATGTATCTCGGCTGCAACATGTTCATTAGTTTGCACAATGCACTGTGTTGCACTGTATATTTCAGTATGCATTGATCTCTGACTTTGGCCACTTCGTTGATTTTAAACTAGTGGCTTCGGTCTTGACTGTGGTGATGATTTCTGATTATCGCTGCATATTTTTCTTTTTGCATTCTCTCTGTGTATTGACACTGCTTCATGTTCATGTATTCATTTGAAATCCTAACTACATATATACATGCTATATCTGAGTTTTTCTTGCCAGAACATTCATATACATATTGAGTCAGGTCGTGTTGCTATTGCAATTGCTCCAGTAATTCATGTTGTGTTGCACTGCGTCACCCTGTTGCAGTGTTGTTTCAGTTTCTCCTTGACCCTTTTATATTTGAGCATGTTGCATAAGTGTAGCATACCTAGCTTGGTTGTGTCGACCATATTTGGTTTTTCTGTTCTACCTGAGTTTGTCTTCGAGACAGTCCGCAGTTGTTTTCATGATGTAATATCTTCATATTACACTGTACGGTTTTCACTCTTGAACTACATATGTAGTAGTTAATTGGTGCCCTGTATCTATTGTCTTCATGTACATGGGTACTGCTTCCTGTTCTTATGCAATTGTGCCATGCTGTGAGTACGTACATTTATAACCTTGTGTATGGTATCACCTCTGTTGGTTTATATGTCTGCAGTTCCATGTTGCACCTCTGTTTCATTTTATCCATATGCAACTAGTAGTGTGCATCCATTGTGTACATTTGGGTTCGCATTCATGTTGTACAGGCTTGTTCCTTTGCATTGCTGTTAGCTCTGGGCTTCACTGACCACTCTTGTTGTACCACTGTTGTCACTTTTTCTTGACATTTTGGAACTTGGACTGTTACATCCATGGGTGACTGTAGTTTCATTTTGTATGCAGTCCTGCCCTTGTTGGTTTGCATTGCATTGATGCAATTGGATTTGTTTTTCTAATTCCACTTGAGTTGAATCCGGTATTCGGATTTGACCTTGTGTTCGTTTGTGAATTTTCATTGTGTACATCATCACTGTAGTGGCAAGGCAGTGCACGCAAGCGTGAACTGCAGCCATACAGTATCGATTTTAATTGGTATTTTTTTTGCTCTTGATGCGTTGATCTTTTGTGTAATGCATGTTGTAGTGGCGAGGCAATACACGCGTGCGTGTGCTGCAGCCTTACCTGAATTGATGTTTTTAAGTGATGTTTCAATTACTTGAATTGTTTCGTTCAATTCAATATTTTGAATTTGTTGATATGTTGTTTAACACCGTTATGTGTTATATTTACCGTTAATCGGATAGGTAAATTCATTTTGATTTTCGTCTAATATCTTATTTATTTTTATTGCTTCTGTGCATTAATAACTGAGTTTGAATTAGACTGACCCGTGTATTATTTTCTTTTGAATGTAATACTCGGGTCAGACCGAGTTATTACAGGTTGTAGATATCTGGCTTTGGGTTGCTGCTAGAGCTATGAAGTCTTTTTATACTTTTGGGAGTTGTCGTGTCATAGTATAGGAAGATATGTATTCATGTATATTATATACGATAATGTACTTGTATATGTAACTTCCAGAGTCGACAGTTGTAGTTGTATCATATGTACTGTATCACATGTATTGTAACTGACATCAGTTATTATATATATGAGACTTTTTGTTTAATCTGTGTTCCGTATTTACATTATCTGTGTTATTATTATATTTATTGTCCTAAGCTATTATGAACCATCGTAGTTCGTTTTATACTGGGATTGGGTATGTCGATGGGAGTAAATAAATAAATGATGAAAAATAAAAATATATACCACTCCTATCGAAATAACCAATACTAGTGTAAGGCCTAACTACGGATGGCCGCTCCTATCCAGCCTTATTTTTCGTAATAACAGACAGTATTTTCTTTAATACTCTTTGTTATTATGAGCATAGAGATGGGGCGTCGCCGTTGTATCAGAGCATGGGGTTTATGGACATAATATAAAACATAACTTAGATGGAACATGTGTTACAACTATTAGTCGATGTTTTATTGTGCTTTGAGTTAAAACTAAAGTTTTGAAATTATGATGAAATTTTCAAAATTTACTTATTTAAAAATAAAAGTGAATTTGTGTTTTGATGATTGATTGACTGTGTTCTGTTTATCAGAGTGCGCAGCGGAAACAGTGATTGTCTTCGCTGAGTACAGCTGATATCCGTTTTGATTTAAAAATAAAAATATGAAATTGAAATAAATTTCATTTGTTGTTTACGTAGCTGTGTTTAATTTATTTTCATTGAAAATTTCGAATCCGATTTGAGGATTCGAAGCAATTGCAGTTATGTGATTTTGATGAGATTTTGTTGTTTTAAATTATCTTCATTGAAGATATATTTGAATGATTTCTTTGTTCCTTTTGTGGTATACGTGCAAACTTATGTTGCACGTTACTGCATTATTTTTACGTTGAACCGATGTTTGGTTTTAACGTATTTTGTTGCCGTTATTTTATAACGGGATTTTCACACCTATACTAAATCTTGAAGCATGGTGTTTTGTTGATATTTTAATGAATGAAAATTCACTGATATTATATTTTGATGCAAATTATTTTGATGAGATTCTGACGTATAAAAATCACTGTTGCTTTGACTTCAGTGACCGTCAAATTTTTTAAGTGGATTTTCAAGCGGTTATCCCGCAATGCTGATTTTGAGATCCGTTCTACTGTATTTTGAGAAGTGCAATTTCCTTATCGAAATTGTCACTAATGTTGCTGTTTTTATCACGAATTGGCAAATCGTTTTAAAAATAAATTGTTTTCCAAAAATTTTAAAATTTACGCTTTCAAAAGAATGAGAAAGCGATTTAAACGATTCAGCAAAATCGAGGACTATGAACCCTTTCTTTTACTGATTCGCTTAAGTCCGGACTTGTTCGTTTGAGAATGTAAATTTGTTACTTTTATAAAATAAATGAAATTGTTTTCAGAGGTTTTGCAGTTTGCGCTTTCAAAGGAATGAGGAAGCGATTTAAACGTTTCAGCAAAATCGAGGATTATGACCCCTTTCTTTTACTGATTCGCTTAATTCCGGACTTATTCGTTTGAGAATGTGAAGTGTTATTTTTGGAATACACAATTTTGCACTTTCAAGGAAACGATGAAGAGATTTAAACAATTTAGTAAAACACCTGGTTATGGGACATGTGCGTTTGCTATTTTGGTAAACTCCGGACTCGTTAATTGAAACACTTGCTGTTTGATGATTTTGATGATTTTACACTTTCAAGGAAACGATGAAGAGAATTAAACGATTTAGTAAAACTCGTGGTTATGGGACATGTGCTTTGCTATTTTGGTTAATTCCGGACTCGTTAATTGAAATATTCGATGATTTTCGTGTGCTTTCGAGCCACTACGATGGACCTTCGGGTCATATGAGGACCTTCGGGTCAAATACCAGTACCAGACCTTCGGGTCATATGTTGGACCTTCGGGTCATATGATGGGCGCCAAAATTATGATGACGGTACTTGATAGGCTTCGGCCATAGGAGATGCGCGTGCGGCGTAGCTAAAACTCGCCATATGATGGGATCGATCCACCTTTTATGTTGATTTTCTAGTTATCTAAATTGGTTCTAGATATTTGTTGTTTCCAATTATCTGCAGGTAATTGGATATTCGTTGATACGAGTTCTGATTATCGTTTTTGATAATCGGATATTTGTTGTTTCTGATTATCGCTTGTGATAATTGGATATTTGTTGATATGAGTTCTGATTATCGTTTTTAATAATCAGATATTTGTTGTTTTTGATTATCGCTTGTGATAATTGGATATTTGTTGATATGAGTTCTGATTATCATTTTTGATGATCGGATATTTGTTGTTTCTGATTATCGCTTGTAATAATTGGATATTTGTTGATATGAGTTCTGATTATCGTTTTTGATGATCGGATATTTGTTGTTTCTGATTATCGCTTGTGATAATTGGATATTTGTTGATATGAGTTCTGATTATCGTTTTTGATAATCGGATATTTGTTGTTTCTGATTATCGCTTGTGATAATTGGCTATTTGTTGATATGAGTTCTGATTATCATTTTTGATGATCGGATATTTGTTGTTTCTGATTATCGCTTGTGATAATTGGATATTTGTTGATATGAGTTCTGATTATCGTTTTTGATGATCGGATATTTGTTGTTTCTGATTATCGCTTGTGATAATTGGATATTTGTTGATATGAGTTCTGATTATCGTTTTTGATAATCGGATATTTGTTGTTTCTGATTATCGCTTGAGATAATTGGATATTTGTTGATATGAGTTCTGATTATCGTTTTTGATAATCGGATATTTGTTGAGTTTGATTATCGTTTTTGATAATTAAATATTTGTTGATTTGATATTTGATTATCGTTTTTGATAATCGAATATTTGTTGATGTGAAATTTGATTATCGTTTTTGATAATTGAATATTTGTTTATTTGAGGTTTTGATTATCGTTTTTAATAATTAAATATTTATTGATTTGAGATTTGATTATCGTTTGAGATAATTAAATTATTGTTGAATTGAGTTTTCTAATTATCGTTTTTGATAATTAGATATTTGAGATTCTGATTATCGTTTTTGATAATTAGACCTTTGTTGTTTTCTGATTACCGTTTGGTAAATGGATAATTGCGGTTTTGCGATTTGCGATTTGGGTTTTATAATTATCTTTGTTGATAATTAGATTTTACTGTCTTCAAATTATCGTATCGATAATTAGTATTGCTGTTTGTGATTTGTATTCTAAATATATAATTGATAATTGAATATTGCTGATGATTGTGATTATTCAGTTTTGTTGTTTTCTGATTATCTACTTGATAATTAGATTTTGTTGAGGATTTGTGAATTTCTTTTATGAAATTAAAAGATTTCTTTGGTGTTTGTGTTTTCGACCTTTATTTCTCTAGCTTAACCAGTTTAGGTTAGAAAAATAATTGTTATTAACGTCCTTAATTATGAAAATTGCGGGGACGCAATTTTTATAAGGAGGGGAGTTTGTAACAACCCAGGGTTTCGTATCAATTGATTATCGTCATTAGACGATTAAATCTAGCTAATTGCTATTGGAGTTTTTTTTTCAGGTTGAAATTCTTTTATAAAATTGTTAAAAGGGATTATGCGGGCTTTCAAATGAAATTTTTGGCCACGTTTTGTTTTGCTTTTGGTATCGGTTATATTGGAGCACATAACCGTTCCACTTACCTCTCCATTTTCCATTTTTCATTCGAAAAACCCTAAGACCAAAAACATACGAACGAAAGAAAATAAAATGGTGGCGGCCCCCATCCCTTTTCTTCGTTCGATCGAAAATTAGGGCTTTGTATAAAAATCGAAGATGCCACTTTCAATTGTTCGATCGTTGCTCGTCTCTTATGGTGTGCTTGCGGCCGCTTGAGTTGTGAACGTCGCTGCTTCAAATTTGGTAGAGTTTGAGATGATATCGGCTGCTTCAAATCGTCGAACGCCTACATGTGAACGAGTTCGTCTTCGCTTCAATCAAGGTGAGTGAATTGATCACTCACATTTAATTCAAATTCTTTGATCTCGTCTGTTTATTTCGTTTTCATTGTTTCGGCTTCGACTTGATTTTATTGATGTTGATTTGGTTCAATTTTGGCACTGACTTGTTTAAAATCGGCTTTGGCATTTTTGTGACAGTTGATTTTGATTCCGTGACTTTCCCCTTTGACATTGGTATGGGTCTTGACTTTAGTCTTGTCGTTTAATTGAATCAGATGTATTTGCTAGCTTATGTTGCTACAGTATCATCTACTGGTTCATCCTCTGTTAACATTGCTCATTGCAAATTATTCACAACCTTGAAATTGGTTACGCCACCATATTGGCTTTTAACTTGACTGTGCTTCACCCCTCACTCGTTGCCTTTCATCCATAATTTGTTGCCTTGACTCTGTTCATCCTTCACTGCCCTGTTGCTGTTAAAATGAGTAACGAATGCCTTAAAAATCTGTTCGCATAATACCCTGCAGCCATGGAAATTTGTATGCATATTTCACTGTTGGTTTTGTTTGCTTTGGAAATTTAAAGTACACGTACCCCTCACTTGCTTAACGCGCCCTGTGTTGCCATTTTCTTTTGGAATTTTCATGCCTTATATCGCCCCGTTTGCATTGTCGGCTTATGTGGTCTATGTGGTTCCCTTTGTGTACATGATTTATTGTGTAGTCTTTGCCTTTCTGGTCTCTCCTGGCATACTGCTGCTTTTTTCCTTTTGAAATTGAACTAGATTTTGGGCTTAATTGTATTACTGATTTTGAATCTTGATGATTGCTGGCTTGTTTTGTTGACTTGTGTATATCACTGTCATTTTGGTTTCACTTGTTTTCACTACTTTGCTGGGTTTATGCGAGTTTGAATCTGGCCATTGATTTATGTTGTAACTTGATTTTCTGATCTCTGTAGCATGTATCTCGGCGGCAGCATGTTCATTAGTTTGTACAATGCACTGTGTTGCACTGTATATTTCAGTATGCATTGATCTCTGACTTTGGCCACTTTGTTGATTTTAAACTAGTGACTTCGGTCTTGACTGTGGTGATGATTTTTGATTATCGCTGCACATTTTTCTTTTTTGCATTCTCTCTGTGTATTGACACTGCTTCATGTTCATGTATTCATTTGAAATCCTAACCACATATATACATGCTATATCTGAGTTTTTCTTGCCAAAACATTCATATACATATTGAGTCAGGTCGTGTTGCTATTGCAATTGCTCCAGCAATTCATGTTGTATTGCACTACGTCACCCTGTTGCAGTGTTGTTTTAGTTTCTCCTTGACCCTTTTATATTCAAGCATGTTGCAGAAGTGTAGCATACCTAGCTTGGTTGTCTCGACCATATTTGGTTTTTCTGTTCTACCTGAGTTTGTCTTCGAGACAGTCCGCAGTTGTTTTCATGATGTAATATCTTCATATTACACTGTACGGTTTTCACTCTTGAACTACATATGTAGTAGTTAATTGGTGCCCTGTATCTATTGTCTTCATGTACATGGGTACTGCTTCCTGTTCTTATGCAATTGTGCCATGCTGTGAGTACGTACATTTATAACCTTGTGTATGGTATCACCTCTGTTGGTTTATATGTCTGCAGTTCCATGTTGCACCTCTGTTTCATTTTATCCATATGCAACTAGTAGTGTGCATCCATTGTGTACATTTGGGTTCGCATTCATGTTGTACAGGCTTGTTCCTTTGCATTGCTGTTAGCTCTGGGCTTCACTGACCACTCTTGTTGTACCACTGTTGTCACTTTTTCTTGACATTTTGGAACTTGGACTGTTACATCCATGGGTGACTGTAGTTTCATTTTGTATGCAGTCCTGCCCTTGTTGGTTTGCATTGCATTGATGCAATTGGATTTGTTTTTCTAATTCCACTTGAGTTGAATCTGGTATTTGGGTTTGATCTTGTGTTCGTTTGTGAATTTTCATTGTGTACATCATCACCGTAGTGGCAAGGCAGTGCACGCAAGCGTGAACTGCAGCCACACGGTATCGATTTTAATTGGTATATCTTTTGCTCTTGATGCGTTGATCTTTTGTGTAATGCATGTTGTAGTGGCGAGGCAATACACGCGTGCGTGTGCTGCAGCCCTACCTTAATTGATGTTTTTAAGTGATGTTTCAATTACTTGAATTGTTTTGTTCAATTCAATATTTTGAATTTGTTGATATGTTGTTTAACGCCGTTATGTGTTATATTTACCGTTATCCGGTTTCTTTATTTAAGAATCGGATAGGTAAATTTATTTTGATTTTCATCTAATATCTTATTTATTTTTATTGCTTCTGTGCATTAATAACTGAGTTTGAATTAGACTGACCCGTGTATTATTTTCTTTTGAATGTAATACTCGGGTCAGACCGAGTTATTACAGGTTGTAGATATCTGGCTTTGGCTTGCTGCTAGAGCTATGAAGTCTTTCTATACTTTTGGGAGTTGTCGTGTCATAGTATAGGAAGATATGTATTCATGTATATTATATACGATAATGTACTTGTATATGTAACTTCCAGAGTCGACAGTTGTAGTTGTATCATATGTACTGTATCACATGTATTGTAACTGACATCAGTTATTATATATATGAGACTTTTGTTTAATCCGTGTTCCGCATTTGTATTATCTGTGTTATTATTATATTTATTGTCCTAAACTATTATGAACCATCGTAGTTAGTTTTATACTGGGATTGGGTATGTCGATGGGAGTAAATAAATAAATGATTCAAAATAAAAATATATACCACTCCTATCGAAATAACCAATACTAGTGTAAGGCCTAACTACAGATGGCCGCTCCTATCCAGCCTTATTCTTCGTAACAACAGACAGTATTTTCTTTAATACTCTTTGTTATTATGAGCATAGAGGTGGGGCGTCACACTATTTCAAGCAACCATTACAGTTCTTAAATACTTCTGCTTTTATTTAATTACACTAACTATATTATTATTATTATTATTCCATTAGCTAATTTAGTATTTACACTCGTTTCTTGCAATTCAATCTCATAACCAATTGTAACAATTTCAATATCTCATCCGACCCTTCATTTCAATTTATCCATTTATTAAATTTTACATTAATAATTCTTAATTTCCAAATATACTCTAATTTAACAACTTCTAAACATTGTATTACTTCACATTAATGTAACTTTTGTTTATATTTATAAAAATTTGATTTCTCATTTCAATCAATAGACTAAATAAACGGGCAACACATAATTATTGCCATCGTTTACTTTTAACTGCGTTTACAAAATTTATTGCTTACCATTAACAATGTATTATTTCATTAATTAATTCAATACTAACATTTGTTTACCTATGTTTCATTTACACAAATATACACTTTCACGCTTTTCGTTATTATCTAAATTACCATTTAAGTAACGTTTATTATCAACAACAAACATTATAATCACCTATCTACATTGATTGCATAAATTTTCAATTTATTACATATTACTACATCGGTTAATATAACCTTGAATTCATTCAATCACCACTAATTATATCATTTCATTTGTTAATAAAATATTCCTATTTGTTTTCTTATATTAAATTCTTAGCCTAGTATAATAATTCCCATTACTTCAATTAATCGTACTTCCATTTCAATTGTAACACTTAGCTTCAATTTCCATGCTTGCATTTCATTTTTTTACATTCACTTCACTATAAATAATAAAATCTTTATTTCTTCCTAAATTTAATTACAAAATCTTAATTAAATTAACCAATTTATTTATCAAAATTTATGGGTCGTTACAATTTATTTAGGAGATGGGTATGTCAAATAAAATATTAAGTTATTGGTTGAAATAAAAGTTAAGCAATTTATAAAGTATTGACTTACAAATGAATTTTAATCCAAATTGGATATTTATGAATAAAATGTTATTTTATTAAAATTTATAAGTTAAGTAATATCCATATAAAGATTTTTGAAAAGTGAAATAAGTTTGATAGGTTAAAAATGAGAAAAATTGAAGAAATATTGTTTTAAAGGGTATAACAGAAATTATAGCGGTTCAGAAATGTTGTGGGTTAATGAACTATGGCTTGAATATACTAAAGATACCTATAACAGCATTTCTGAAGTGCTGTAATATCTGAAATTTGAACTATGGCTTAAATATACTAAATATACCTATAACAGCATTTCTGAAATGTCGTAGTTTCTGAATTTGAACTATGTTTTGACATATATAAATATACCTGCCGCAGCACTTTATAAGTGCTGCTGTTTGAAAGTTTCAATGTTTGAAATGTTGAAATTGAATGAATAAACTTATAAATGTTACAACTTTGAAATGAATATTATTTGATATTGAATTTAAATGGTTAAATGAATCTTGTTTGGGAGATATTAACATTGATTAAATGGCCTAAATAAATATGTTTCAAAGTGTTTGGTTTCTGAGTTGTAATAACTTGAAAGTAATATGGCTTTGGAAATGAAATTATTGGAAATTGTATTTAATTAAGAATTTTCTTTAAATATATAAATTTGAACTTATTTAAATTGAAGACTTAAGAATATGACTTTATAAAGTGGTTTGATTTAAGATGATTTAAAGGAATATTTCAAGTTTAATAAATTGAAGGAAGTATTCAGTGATTTGACATTTGGGTTTTATTTAAGTAATATATGGATTTGGTTTTGGAATTCAAATGAGATATATTTACTTTGGATTTTGAAATGGATATGATATTTTGGTTTTAAAGTATAAATGATTTTGAAATAAATATCCATGGGTTATAATAACATTGGGTTGTTAAAGAGACCGGGATCAGAAGTTGTCATACTCTCTGAAAACCCCGAAAACCACTTTAACAACCGTATATGCGGTGGAGATTCTAGAATGAAGCAGGATGGTGGTCGTGTTCCTTTGAGGTATATACGTGGACCCAACTCCCGTGAGTTAGCATAAGGTGACTAAAACAGGAGCGATTTCGGGCCAATGAGGTCGCTCCTCTGATCGGACACACTCCTTTGATATTATATTCTGACTTTAAGATTGATTAGGTGGCCACTTTTGATTTTTTGATTTGGGCGTGTGGCTTAAGGTGGCCGGTAGTAGCTGCTATGCATTACCACCAGTCCGGAGAGTAATTGGTATATCTACCATGGCATTGCCTCGTTGTGCCGTGTCACCTACCTTAGCGTGCCTTGTACGAGTTTGATTTGTGTCGTACCTATGGAGTATCCTCTGTCAGCCTTCCGAGCAGGAGGTATTACGGTACTGTATAGACTACCGGCACTATTATGTGTTAAGGGCTATATGGGTAACCCCTTAACGCTATTTAAAAGTAAGTTTATTTTAATATAGACATTATTATAGTAGCGAAATATTACTACATAGTAAATAGTTTAACGGATCCTTCAAGGATGGGCGGTCCCAAGCATCCTTTAAGTTACTTGTACCTTATATTACAGTTCACTTGAGTTGGTTTATATTGTATAAGTATGTATGTCCTGACTCGAGTGTTTTGTGTTTTGCTTTATACTCGGGTCAGACTGAGTGATACAGCATTAGAGACTCGCCTTTAGAGCTGGCGCTTTGCCTGAAGATCCAGTTATCCATTCCATTCCAGTAATCTAGTTGATTCCAGTGATGTATTCTGATCTGTACTTGATTATCATCATGTTCCTCCTGTTATATCTTGTTTAACTCTGACGTATTTATATAGTAGCTTCATGAACTACTATCTCTTTTCTTCCGCTGCATTATATTATTCTGTGTCTATGATCTATGATTTATTTATTTGTTGTATATTCTGAGATTTTCTAAATTTATTTTATAATTCGGTATATTGAGCAATTCAAGTCCGGCATGTGTGGATGCCAATGGTTGAAAATATCGAGTCGTTTCAGTTGGTAACGGAGCTTTGGCTCTAGGTAAAACTTAGCATATATGGTGTAACAGTTGCGACTTTTCGACACTTGAAAACCGACATCAATACGTCCACTGTATCAACTGCCGAACAATCGAAGGCCGGAAAACCGTTCCGTTAGGGTCAAAGAAGAGGTAGAAGATAGAAGAAGAAAGAAAAAGATAGAACGGAACAGAAACAACAGAACAATATCAGAATCTCACAATCGCAGCGGAACAACATATAATAGATAAATGAATAATCTTTAAACAAAGAACTATATCAGTTATTACATTACATCACATTACATTACATTACATTACATCATCAGAGTGTACAACAACAAACAACAACAAACAGCGGAAAAGAAATACTATATACTAGTTAATACGCCATGCCATCCAGCTTGCCTCCAGCAACTCCTGAATTCCAGAATATCCTGATAACCCGACTCTAGACTGCCCGTGTGGAAATTGGTGGGCACCCAGAGTTTAGGAAGGAAAACAATAAACTCTAGGTCAGTCATGAGACTGGTGTGAGAACATAAAATAGTTTATCTTTAAAACAATGAATAGGATAATTTTAAAATAGATTCGCAATGCTTTTTTTAGAAAATGAGACTACCATAAGGCTTCCCGCACACATACACAATGCAAACGCAGAATCGGAGGAGATTTCTCCTTATGATAGTCAAAGATGCTTGATACGCATTAAAAAGAAACATTTGATATTATTACTAGTGCATAGTGTAGGAAAAATCATTTCGAAAGTAAAGATATAAATCTTAGCCAGCATAGGCATTTCGCACTTATGCCTACTATAGCTACCATCCAAACAGTGGGGCGCCACCATAAGTGAATGATAGGTTCTACAACTAAAACCGTACAAGATCGTATTGTTTCTTTGGATTTCCAACAAATGGTCTGGCCAAGGAACATCCCATTGCCACATGGGTACGCCTCTGGAAAGACGACCCGAGAACCTAACTGGATCTTTGCCAACACAAGATCGTGTTACCTTTCAAACTAGGTAACTACTGACACGAATATGTCATTCCCCGATCGTAACCGATCTATATCCGATGATCCTCAATTCGAACAACCACAAAGTAATAAATTTGCAGCAACAACATAGGTTAAGTATCTTGGCTCCATACCATGATACCACCTCTATCCAGAAGGATTGACATACACTAAAGGGGCGCTACCCCCTAATAACCTTGCTGCATCCTTCCTGTTTTGACCATTTCTGGGGTGTGAGGTCCGACGAAGTCTCGTCTACAAAGCCACGCTTTATATAAAAGCTGCACTTTGTTCAACAAATGCTCAACAGCACTTCGTATGCCACATTACCAAATTGGGAGTGTATCACTAGTAACCATCAACTACATAACCTTTAGGGTGTTAAGATAAGAGAATAAATTTCCGCCACCAACGGGAACATATTTAATAGAAACCAGCTTTACATCCCAAATCGTAACGTCAGACACACATCCATACAAGTCCGTTCCGGGATCAAACGGAACCGAAGGCACTTATAAAGAATTCCTTGCAATCCGGATATTCACTAATCACGACCGGACTTCCCATCACAAAGGGTAATAAATTTCTATATCGGGGATCAGCCGATGCAGAAACATTCGACGTTAATCCTTCCGTTTTCAAAAATATACGGTCTTCAACACCGGTCATCAAATGAAATCCATAACGACGTATCACATATTTGGAATGGGTTATACGACCCCAAGGTCCTTTCCCGGCTAACCCGAATAGTGAGCGCTTATTTTGAATATAAGCGTGGCATTCAAATTCAAGCAATCACAACAAATACCTATTTAAAGGTAAATATTGATAGTCGGTTATTTAACTATCAATAGGCATGCTCAACATCACCAGATTCCAAATAATTTCCCAAATTACTTATTTTCCAAAAATATCTTATAAGATATATAATTTCCACACTTCAATCGTTTGAAAACAATTTTCAAATCACTTTTCACCTTTACCACTTTTGAAAACTAATTTCAAATCATTTCCCTATACGGGATATATTCACAAATCTTTATTCATTTTCATTTCAAAATGGTTCATTTAAACCAATTAAATAAATCCTTACCGATTTACTTTATATTTACGTTCCAAATCCGTAAATTTATTTCCACACTTCAAAATAAATCAACGTTTATTTTTAAACAAATTTCCCTTTCTTTTATAAATTCCATAGTGAATTTACAATTCCAAAATATCTATGAATATACGGTTTCCAAATCGATTTCTAATATTCATTTTCAATTTATCTTTAAAAGATAAAATCTCAAAACATTCACTTTATATTGGAAAACATTTCCATACTTATTTAATAATAAGTCATTCACAAAATCCATTTATTTTCAACACTTGGAAAACATTCAATATACTTAAATCGAAATTAAGTATATATTTCATTCTTTAAGGAAAACATGCTTTCAAACACATTTATTTGGGTCAAAACGAATGTTGTATAAAACATCGTTACGACGACCCAAAATCACTAGTATAGGGATTCGAAATTAAAATAGATATATAAATCCCAATACTAAATAAAACATTCCCTTTCAAAAATCATTTACTATAACAACAGTGTTATAATACACTATTTCCTTCTATTTCTCGAAAACGTCTATTTCAACAATAAATGTTAAAATCTATGGTTTCGACACTTAATGCATTTTAAAACAACCTCAAATCGTTTTAATTCCATTTAAAAGATCACTCCCTAAACATTCCTTTAATATATTATTCACTGTTCAAAATCGTGAATATAAATCATTAACCAAATTCAACACTTTTACATATTCAATTCAAAAATTATCCACTGTCCCAAAATCGTGAATATACTCCGTTAATAAGTTATAAAAATTTACTTATCAAATTCAATAATCTTGAATTTATAAATAAATGTTTATAAATTCACATTTATATATTATAAAAATTCAAGTTATAAAATCACTTTATTAACCAATTCTATTTTCATTTAGATGTGAAAATTCAAAATTTCAAGTTAATTACTTATAATTTTCTATTTTACAAAATCTATTCAATTTATAACTTCACAATTTATAAATCTATAAATTTCATTCAATTAAGAAATCCATTTATTCTTCATTTTAACACTTATAAAAACTCGTTTTATAATTCCTATATTTTTAATTTATGAATATCAATATTATAAATCTTTTATATAAATCGTTCATAATAATTCAAAAATCCCAATTAAACCATTTTATAAAATTAATCAACTATTTATTTCAAAAATCATGCTTTGGTTATATTTCATAAAAATCATAATTTTTTATAACTTTAAATTTTAACGTTTATTTTATTTAAGATGAATCAATTCAATGTTTTAATAAAACGTATAATTTAAAAAATCACTTTAAAAATCTTTTTATAATTCCAAAATTGGCCCAATGATGCAACACACCAAATAGTCAATCACGACAACAAAGACATCATATATCAGTATATGATAATCAACAAATATCACACTATCTGTAATCAAATAAATACTGGTGAGGAATCCAGTTGGATCCCTCCAACCTGTTTCCCTGCATCCACAGATGTTAGCACAATACCAATTTCGTTCCAATACGGAATATCGCAGTATATAGGATTTATAAAATATTATCTGCTATTATGCGGCGCAATAGGGTCTCATCCGCTATATAATGCGGGAAAATCAACTCCAAGTACATATATAATACCAATTTCACTTTGCAGTGAAATTATCGCAGCATATGTTTTTAATAAATAACCTCCGCTTACTAACGGCGTATAATGTCTATTTTAACAATCAATAGATAACAATCATCATTCAAACATACAATCAAGAAATTTTAAATATAACTATTTAAAATTTAAATCGAAACTATTCGATTGAGTGAGAAGTTCTCACCTTGAATTTCCGATTTCCAGCGTTTTATTTCGAATAAAATTAAACGTGCGTTTAATTTTACCCGAAATTTTCACTAACTCCAAACGACTCCAATCCAGCTCCATAGCATAGTGTTCGTCCATACGAACACAACGCAACTTGTTTCGTAATTTTTCGACCTCGTATGACAAAGTTATACACTTTTAAACATTACACGATTAAATATATATAATAATTTACAAATTTTCTTTAAATTTTAATACCCTCACATCTGGGCCGTTGGATCCTTCTTCCTCCACATCAGGCCATTGTACGCAACCATCTTCCTCCTCCAAAAAAAACGCACGCAACAACTAACCCACTTACACGCACAAACCCTAAATCACTACGGCCTCCACGAGCATCGAGAGCTCATCAAACCACCACCATACGAACCGCCATTAGCAACTCCACCCACGCCCCAAACATGAACGAGCTCGGCCCCATAATTTGCCTCGAAAAACGTGCCAAACGTGATGGCTTTGAGCTCAAATTCTCATCGATCCACTTCGAGTTAAACGATCATAGCCGTTGATTTTGTAGTTCATGATGTGTTCTACAATATTGTAGTTGTAAGTTTCTCGGATTGATTCACGGATTTGAAGATAACTGGAGATGAAAGTTATGAATTTTCATCCATTGGTATAGGGGAGGTGGCTGAAACAAGAATTAGGGTTAGGTTTCAATGTTGTTGCAAATTGTGAATAACATGGGCTTTTATAGAAAATTTCTCGAATTACTATTCATCGAAATTTTCCGAACTCCAAATCTCGCGCGGTGACTGGCGTTTCTAGGGTTTACCCCACGTTCCGGACACAATGGAATAGGTTTCGGAAGCTAATTCGATCATCTGTGCGAGTTACGGCAATAAACGATCAATTTTAAATTAAATCGATTTAAACAAATTTCTAGGCGTTTTGGCTTGTCCCGGACAAATGGTAAATCCTATTGACATGAAATTTTAAACCATATAATAATATCACATTACAGATCCGATGAAACTAGTTTCGTCGAAATCCGAGACTGTTTGATAATGACTATTTCAGTCGATAATTAAATATTAAAATATTCAATTTTCACAAATTAACTTTAAATTCGATTTTAAAAGTTCTATAACATCATTCTAACTCCAATATGATTAAATAAAATTTTACAAATCATTTTTAATCATATTAAACCCAATTTCCAATTATTTCTGTATTTTCAACTATTAAATTATCGATTTAATTATCCAATTAAATCCAATTATTCGAAATAAAATTTATTCGACTTATAAATTTCACTTATTAATATTAAAAATCAATTAAATATACAAATTTTAATTGACATAAATTCTGGGTCGTTACAAACTTTCCCCCTTAAAAGAATTTCGTCCTCGAAATTACCAAGTAAGAAAAAGTTACAGAATCCATTAACTTTCCCAAAACAAACCGTTCAATTTAGATTTTTACTAATCTCTTAAGTGTTTAACTTTCTCAAAATTCACAGTTAAACTTCTTACAAAATCTTTACTAAGTTTCCAAATCCAAATTAGTTTTCAAAATTTTCAATTTTCTCAAAAATATTCTAACGCCTTAAATTTTCGGAAAAATTCGCCAGAGTCTCCTTTGCGCGGCTCGATCCGAAAAAAATTGACAGTATATATATCACAAATATAGATCTCATCAAGTGATGAGGCATCCCGCAGGGAAAAAAGTGGAAAAGTACGATATTTAATCCGAGATATGTACCTTATTTATTATTAGCGAGCGTATACGGTTAATATAGCGCGAAAGCGAGCTCCAAATGCGAAGCATAAGTCATCCACACCTACTATACACTCAACAAACAATGAGAAACATGCATATATGAAAATAACATCAATATACAACATATATCAACAACTATATATGCCAATATAGCAAATGCAATCAAAACAACAATCCAACCATCATCCAACTATCATTCAACTAACCAAATAAATATTCATTCATATTCTCATTAATATGCAATAAATTGGTTTTCCAATTTAAATCACATTTGATTCATTAACATTGGATGTTTTTACTAACATTCATTCATATTTAATTTCAATTAGTTTGCATTCACTAATTTACATTTACATTAGTTCACTTCCAATTTGAATCAAATTAAATTCTATTTAAATTCATTTACTTCACTTTCAATTTGAATTCAACTACTTAGCTTCCAATTTATCAATTCAACTTTATTAACACTTGATGAATTTATATACAATCAATTAACAATCTAATAACAACCAATGTACATTCAACATAACTAAATTTATTCGATTTACATTCAATTTGGTTCAACACTTTTAATTCCATTTGGTTTATATTAAACTGATTTTCATTCAATTATTCAACTTCCAATAACATTAGCTTTTAATGAATTAACACTCATTATTTCATATCAACTTATTTACATTCGATTGATTAATTTACTTCGATACCCAAATCAACTTATTTATTCAACATTACTTAAGTTATATTCCATTTCAAACATCATTTGTTTAACTTAACTTAAATTTCCACTTATAAATTTAATTCAAATTCCAATTCTAAAGTAAATTCTATTTAACTTACCGAAGTCAAATTCCACCACTTATTCAAATTCCATCTCATTTTGCTTAACAAAATTGTTTAACCACTTCAATAATTGGTTTTACTTATCCTTTCCCATTCTATAAGTTATACAACTTATTTATAAACTTCCAAATCCATTAACTTATCCAAAGCTAAATATTATAAGTTCAAAACTCATTTCACTTATATTCATCAATTACAACTTGGATTTTAATTGATTCACTTATACTCCCTTTAACTTAACTCCATCCTTTAAGTTAAATTTATTCTATCCAAATTCAAATTGTATAAGTTATCAACTCATTTATCATTCCCATAATATTTTAAATAGGATTCCAGAGTCTTTTCAACCTTTCAAAACCATTTTTGAAATCAATTCAAATTATCCTTTGAATTTCAAAACCCAAACTCAAAATTTTCCAAACAACTTTCATTTAAAACAATTTGGCAGCAATCCCTCTTTTGAAAACCCGAAAATGAACACCGATGATGTCATGATCATCATCGAAATTATTTTCCAGCGACCGAATAGAGTTTAGAGCTTTAATTTCTCCAAAACAATTTTCCAAAATATCAAATCCTTTCAAAACACTTCTCTGGAATTTATTTTCAGTTTATAAATCACATTTACAAACCTTTTACTTATATAATTTCACTTCTTGTATATAAGATTATTTCACAAGTGTAAATCATTTTAATTATAACTTCGTACTTATAATTCATTTGCTTATATAATTATTATTTAAAAATTGTTGTTTTTATTCAACAACCAAACAATCAATTCATATACACTTTAATAATTTTGAAAAATTATTCCTTTAAATATAAAATATAATCAAGGTAAAATTATTTCATTTACCCTATTTTTAAAACGATATCGTGTCAAATTGTTCTGTACAAGTGTTTAGAGATCCCTATCAATAATGTTAATTACTCGTATTGAACAGAGTCCATATACCACTTAACAAACCAATCATCACAATATAAAACATTTCATATTCACTAACAAATACGCGCTCGTATCTATTATTACACTCAAACTCATTCTAGAGTACTGCTGACTCTATCTCTAATGAGTAACTCCCAACAGAGCCATGGTTGTCGCTTAACCATATGCTCTGATACCAAATGTAACAGTTGCGACATTTCGACGCTCGAAAACCGACATTAATACGTCCACTGTATCAACTGTCAAACAATCGAAGGCCAGAAAACCGTACCGTTAGGGTTAAAGAAGAGGTAGAAGATAGAAGAAGAAAGAAAAAGATAGAACAGAACAGAAACAACAGAACAATATCATAATCTCACAATCGCAGCGGAACAACATATAATAGATAAATGAACAATCTTTAAACAAAGAACTATATCAGTTATTACATTACATCACATTACATTACATTACATCATCAGAGTGTACAGCAACAAACAACAACAAACAGCGGAAAAGAAATACTATATACTAGTGAATACGCCATGCCATCCAGCTTGCCTCCAGCAACTCTTGAATTCCAAAATATCCTGATAACCTTACTCTAGACAGCCCGTGTGGAAATTGGTGGGCACCCAGAGTTTAGGAAGGAAAACAATAAACTCCAGGTCAGTCATGAGACTGGTGTGAGAACTTAAAATAGTTTATCTTTAAAACAAAGAACAGGATAATTTTAAAATAGATTCGTAATGCTTTTTTTAGAAAATGAGACTACCATTAGGCCTCCCGCACACACACATGATGCAAACGCAAAATCGGAGGAGATTTCTCCTTATGATAGTCAAAGATGCTTGATACTCATTAAAAAGAAACATTTGATATTATTACTAGTGCATAGTGTAGGAAAAATCATTTCGAAAGTAAAGATATAAATCTTAGCCAGCATAGGCATTTCGCACTTATGCCTACTATAGCTACCATCCAAACAGTGGGGCGCCACCATAAGTGAATGATAGGTTCTACAACTAAAACCGTACAAGATCGTATTGTTTCTTTGGATTTCCAAAAAATGGTCAGGCCGAGGAACTTCCCATTGCCACATGGGTACGCCTCTGGAAAGACGACCCGAGAACCTAACCGGATCTCTGCCAACACAAGGCCGGGTTACCTTTCAAACTAGGTAACTACTGACACGAATATGTCATTCCCCGATCGTAACCGATCTATATCCGATGATCCTCGATTCCAATAACCACAAAGTAATAAATTTGCAGCAACGACATAGGTTAAGTATCTGGGCTCCATACCATGATACCATCTCTATCTAAAAGGAATGACATACACTAAAGGGGGCTACCCCCTAATAACCTTGCTGCATCCTTCCTGTTTTGACCATTTCCGGGGTGTGAGGTCCGACGAAGTCTCATCCACAAAGCCACGCTTTATATAAAAGTTGGCTTTGTTCAATAAATGCTCAACAGCACTTCGTATGCCACATTACCAAATTGGGAGTGTATCACTAGTAACCATCAACTACATAACCTCTAGGGTGTTAAGCTAAGAGAATAAATTCTCCGCCACCAACGGGAACATATTTGATAGAAACCAGCTTTACATCTCAAATTCTAACGTCAGACACACATCCATACAAGTCCGTTCCGGGATCGAACGGAACCGAAGGCACTTACAAAGGAGTCCTTGCAATCCGGATATTCACTAATCACGACCGGACTACCCATCACAAAGGGTAATAAATTTCTATATCGGGGATCAGCCGATGCAGAAACATTCGACGGTAATCCTTCCATTTTTAAAAATATCCGGTCTTCAACATTGGTCATCAAATGAAATCCATAACGACGTATCACATATTCGGAATGGGTTATACGACCCAAAGGTCCTTTCCCGGCTAACCCGAATAGTGAGCGCTTATTTTGAAAATAAGTGTGGCATTCAAATTCAAGCAATCACAACAAATACCTATTTAAAGGTAAATATTGATAGTCGGTTATTTAACTATCAATAGTCATGCTCAACATCACCAGATTCCAAATAAGTTCCCAAATTATTTATTTTCCAAAAATATCTTTACAAGATATATAATTTCCACACGTCAATAATTTGAAAACAATTTTCAAATCACTTTTCACCTTTATCACTTTTGAAAACAAATTTCAAATCATTTCCCTATACGGGACATATTCACAAAACTTTATTCATTTTCATTTCAAAATGGTTCATTTAAACCAATTAAATAAATCCTTACCGATTTACTTTATATTTACGTTCCAAATCCGTAAATTTATTTCCACACTTCAAAAATAAATCAATATTTATTTTTAAACAAATTTCCCTTTCTTTTATAAATTCCATAGTGAATTTACAATTCCAAAATATCTATGAATATACGATTTCCAAATCGATTTCTAATATTCATTTTCAATTTATCTTTAAAAGATAAAATCTCAAAACATTCACTTTATATTGGAAAACATTTCCATACTTATTTAATAATAAGTAATTCACAAAATCCATTTATTTTCAACACTTGGAAAATATTCAATATACTTAAATCGAAATTAAGTATATATTTCATTCTTTAAGGAAAACATGCTTTCAAACACATTTATTTGGGTCAAAACGAATGTTGCGTAAAACATCGTTACGACGACCCAAAATCACTAGTATAGGGATTCGAAATTAAAATAGATATATAAATCCCAATACTAAATAAAACATTCCCTTTCAAAAATCATTTACTATAACAACAGTGTTATAGTCCACTATTTCCTTCTATTTCTCGAAAACGTCTATTTCAACAATAAATGTTGAAATCTATGGTTTCGACACTTAATGCATTTTAAAACAACCTCAAATCGTTTTAATTCCATTTAAAAGATCACTCCCAAAACATTCCTTTAATATATTATTCACTGTTCAAAATCGTGAATATAAATCATTAACCAAATTCAACACTTTTACATATTCAATTCAAAAATTATCCACTGTCCCAAAATCGTGAATATACTCCTTTAATAAGCTATAAAAATTTACTTATCAAATTCAATCAATCTTGAATTTATAAATCAATGTTTATAAATTCACATTTATATATTATAAAAACTTCAAGTTATAAAATCACTTTATTAACCAATTCTATTTAAATCTCATTTAGACGTGAAAAATTAAATTTTCAAGTTAATTATTTATAATTTTCTATTTTACAAAATCTATTCAATTTATAACTTCACAATTTATAAATGTATAAATTTCATTCACTTAAGAAATCCAATTATTCTTCATTTTAACACTTATAAAAATTTATTTTATAATTCCTATATTTTTAATTTATAAATACCAATATTATAAATCTTTTATATAAATCATTTATAATAATTCAAAAATCCCAATTTAAACCATTTTATAAAACTAATCAACTATTTATTTCAAAAATCACGCTTTGGTTATATTTCATAAAAATCATAATTTTTTATAACTTTAAATTTTAACGTTTATTTTATTTAAGATGAATCAATTCAATGTTTTAATAAAACGTATAATTTCAAAAATCACTTTAAAAATCTTTTTATAATTGCAAAATTGGCCCAATGATGCAACACACCAAATAGTCAATCACGACAACAAAGACATCATATATCCGTATATGATAATCAACAAATATCACACTATCTGCAATCAAATAAATACTGGTGAGGAATCCAGTTCGATTCCTCCAACCTGTTTTCCTGCATCCACAGATGTTAGCACAATACCAATTCCGTTCCAATACGGAATATCGTGGTATATAGGATTTATAAAATATTATCCGCTATTTATGTAGCGCAATAGGGTCTCATCCGCTATATAATGCGGGAAAATCAACTCCAAGTACATATATAATACCAATTTCACTTTGCAGTGAAATTATCGTGGTATATGTTTTTAATAAATAACCACCGCTTACTAACGGCGTATAATGTCTATTTTAACAATCAATAGATAACAATCATCATTCATACATACAATCAAGAAATTTTAAATATAACTATTTAAAATTTAAATCGAAACTATTCGATTGAGTGAGAAGTTCTCACCTTGAATTTTCGATTTCCAGCGTTTTATTTCGAATAAAATTAAACGTGCGTTTAATTTTACCCGAAATTTTCACTAACTCCAAACGACTCCAATCCAGCTCCATAGCGTAGTGTTCGTCCATACGAACACAACGCAACTTGTTTCGTAATTTTTCGACCGTGAAAGTTATACACTTTTAAACATTACACGATTAAATATATATAATAATTTACAAATTTTCATTAAATTTTAAAACCCTCACATCTGGGCCGTTGGATCCTGCTTCCTCCACATCAGGCCCAACCATCTTCCTTCTCTAAAAAAACGCACGCAACAACTAACCCACTTACGCGCACAAACCCTAAATCACTACGGCCTCCACGAGCATCGAGAGCTCATCAAACCACCACCATACGTACCGCCATTAGCAACTCCACCCACGCCCCAAACATGAACGAGCTCGGCCCCTTAATTTTCCTCGAAAAACATGCCGAACGTGATGGCTTTGAGCTCAAATTCCTATCGATCCACTTCGAGTTAAACGATCATAGCCGTTGATTTTGTAGTTCGTGATGTGTTCTACAATATTGTAGTTGAAAGTTTCTCAGATTGGTTCACGGATTTGAAGATAATTGGAGATGAAAGTTATGAATTTTCAGCCATTGGTATAGGGGAGGCGGCTGAAACAAGAATTAGGGTTAGGGTCTCAATGTTGTTGCAAACTGTGAATAACATGGGCTTTTATAGAAAATTTCTCAAATTACTATTCATCGAAATTTTTCGAACTCCAAATCTCACGCGGTGACTGGCGTTTCTAGGGTTTACCCCACGTTTTGGACACAATGGAATAGGTTTTAGAAGCTAATTCGATCATCTGTGCGAGTTACGGCAATAAACGATCAATTTTAAATTAAATCGATTTAAACGAATTTCTAGGCGTTTTGGCTTGCCCCGGACAAACGGTAAATCCGATTGACACGAAATTTGAAACCATGCAATAATATCACATTACGGATCCGGTGAAACTTGTTTCATCGAAATCCGAGACTGTTTGAAAAATGACTATTTTCGGTCGATAATTAAATATTAAAATATTCAATTTTCACAAATTAACTTTAAATTCGATTTTAAAAGTTCTATAACATCATTCTAACTCCAAAATGATGAAATAAAATTTTACAAATCATTTTTAATCATATTAAACCCAATTCCCAATTATTTATGTATTTTCAACAATTAAATTATCGATTTAATTATCCAATTAAATCCAATTATTCGAAATAAAATTTATTCGACTTATAAATTTCACTTATTAATATTTAAAATCAATTAAATATAAAAATTTTAATTGACAGAAATTCTAGGTCGTTACATATGGTAAATTTATTTACAAAATCACATTCGTTCGAGTTCGAACCTCTTTCTCTTTTGCCCTGTTTCCTTTGAATTTTGGAACATTCCATCGGTTCTAAAATCCATTCCCGTCCCTCACTATTCGTCCTCTTTTGATTTTGGAGTATCCCATGACTCCACTTCGAAGGAGCGTTTTAGTGAGTCAGCAGTCTCGCTAATCTTTGAATGACTTGTAAAGGGGTGGAACTACATTACAATAGGCATAGATTCACCGGAGATTTACATATCCTTGGTTTACGATGCTGGTATTTCTTGTGGTCCCGAATTCTTCCTCCTGAGATCAAATGTAGATTTGCCTTTGAATTCCACATCGACCTTATTCTTGAAGTCACATTTGACCCAGTTAAGGTTGCCCGCTATTTATATAAGCTTATCCCTTTCCTTATTCGGTTAGTTAATCATCTTATGTGTTTCCAACTTATTTTCAAATCAATATTCTCTTTGATTTGGGTCAACTAAATTTGAACCCCTATTCTTGCTTTGTAAAGCTATATTAAACATTAATTTTTTTTATATATTATGTTGTTTGAGTTGTTGATGTTGATTTGGGTTTCCGATCGATTTGTTTGATCAACGCTATCGATAGGATCTCCAAAACACTTTAACAGAGCAAACAGACACAGTATTTTTTTCCAACTTAGTAAATGAATAAATTTTTATACTTTTATTTTATACAAATATAATTTTCTGAATTTTTGATAGCTAATTGAATTAGATGTTGAGAAATAATATTTGACTTTGTATATAGTTTGTAACCATTAGCTTTTCTTTCATATATAAATAATTGAATTATTAAGCATGGCTATAAATTAATTTGGAAATTTTAATGAATTTAAAACAAGAAACTGAGAATTTAGTTTCCAATGATTTTAAACTTTGGGTTTAAAGTTTAAAAGGGTATATTATTTAAAGTATTTCAAATAGAAATTGTTTCAAAGAATTTTAATTTGTGAATCAGTGCTCTTTTCTTTGTCGTTGGAATCGACTGCTATGATGGCATACTTTGAGCCACCTTTGGAAATAGGCAAGGAACCAATGATGTCAATGACCCATGTAGAAAATGCCATGGACTGACCATTTAAGTAATCCCCATCGGTGGAGCTCTCGAAATCGTCTAACATAATCAGCTTCATCTCAATTGATAGTTGACCATTATAACCATAGCGAAGTATCTTCTTCGCCAAGGTTTTCCCTAGTGTGATTACCACATTCTCTTTCATGGCCTTCTGTTAATATTTTCTTGACTTCATTGTTGGTGATACACTGAAGTAGGGGATGGAAAAACCCTTCATGTACAAGACTCCTTCTTGAAGGATGTATCGTAAAGATTAACAAAGGATTTGTCATTTCTCATTCCTCTATTTAGGAAGGATCCCCATCTATAAATAATCTCTTATTGGAGTCATCCACGAATCCTTCTCGAGCTCCATATCTACGACCCAATTAGTCTCCATTTGGTTGATGCTCGGAGCATTAAATATTTCGAATGGGACTGGACCCATTTGTTGTGCATCCTCGAAACTAGGCAGCTTGGCCAGTGAGTTGGCTTTCTCATTCTACTCTCTGGGGATACATGTAGTAGTGTAATGCTCAAGATTGGTCAATAATTATTGGATCCGTTTGAGATAAGTAGTAAGTCGCACTCCCTTGGTTTGATACTCTCCCCTGACTTGGCACACTACCAATTGAGAATCATAGAAAATTTGTAAAACTTTTACCCCCGGTTCTTTAGCAAGTTTAAGGCTAGCTATCAAGCATTCATATTCAGCTTCATCATTTGTCTTTGGAAAGTTGAATTTTAGAGCGCAGCAGATCGAGCATTCTTCAGGATCCACTTGCATGACTCTGGCGCTAGAACACCGATTGTTGGATGCTCCATCCATGAGCATCATCCATTGGGTATTAGATTCTCCACCGCTTTCAAGAGAGTCGTCTTGTATAGCGATTCAACTACGAAGTCTACTAATGCTTGTCCCTAGATGGCTCTTAGAGGGATATAAGTGATATCGAACTGGCTCAATTCAATGTTCCATTTATGTAACCTTTTAGACATCTCATGTCACCATAGGGCCTATCTTAACGACTGGTTAGTGAAGACATTGATGGGGTGAGCCTAGAAATATGGGCAAAGCTTCCTCGATGTAATCAATAGGCAATATACAATCAGGGAGATAAGTTTCTTTCACCACCAATCAATCGCGTGATGTATACCAGCATCTGGATTCGATTCTCTTCGCATAATAGTGTGACGCTTATGGCATGTACCAAAATCTCCAAATAGATGTACAAGTCTTCATGATCCAGTGGATTGGACTAGATATGGGGTCTCTCTAAGTGATTTACTAGAGCTTGGAATGCATCAATACAATCCTAGGTCCATTCGAAGTTCCTTTTCTCTCTTTTGATCAATTCGAAGAAAGGAATACATTTATTTGTAGCTCTGGAGATAAGTTGACTCAGGGTGGAGGCTTTCCTGTTTAAGCTCTTTACTTGTTTAATCATCCTTAGTACCTAAATATCTTCTATCGCCTGGATCTTCTTGGGTTTGGTTTTGGTTCCATAAGAATTAACGATGAAATCCAAGAATTTCCTTGATGAACCGTGAAAGAGTATTTCAAGGGGTTGAATTCATTCCATATTTCTGGAGAACACTAAGCATCTCTGCTAAATCACTGATGTAGTCTTTTGATTACCATGACTTCATGAGCACACCATCCATATATACTTCCATTGATTGCCCAATCTGATATTTGAACATCCGGTTGACCAATCTCTGATAAGTTATGTTGGTGTTCTTCAGCCCATAAAGGATCACAATGTAGCAGGACAATCCAAGGTTGGTAATGAAGGTTATGCTTTTCTGGTCTGGGACATGCATCGGGATCTGGTAATATCCAGAGTAAGCGTTCATAAATGAAAGCGATTCATGTCCAACAGTCGAGTCGATCCTTGGAAGCGGAAATCTATCCTTTAGGCACGATTTGTTTAGGTCTGACTAGTCAACACATGTCCTCCACTTTTCATTAGCATTTATCATGAGTATAAGATTGGATACCCATTTCAAGTAGAGGGCATCGTGGATAAACCCATGTTTTTGAGTTTATCCACCTCCTCCTCAAGCATAGCAGATATCTTTGGATCCATACTGCATCATTTCTATTTCACTGGGACATGCCTCAGAACAATATTCAATGCATGGATTGCAATGGTTGGCGAGGTCCCACATATGTATAAATGGGTCCAAGCGAACACATCACGATTTGCCTGAAGAAAGCCAGCTAATTCTTTCACCATTGTTGCACTGAGCTGTGATCCGATCTTCAGGACATGTAGTGGGTCATCATGGTTGATAGTGATGTCAATCGTCTGTTCAGTGGATGGAGCCTTGGGTTGTTTAGGCCCCACTTCCCCATCCCTTGGATCTATATATTTACAGAATCAACTGTGGTGCACAGGCCAAGGCTTGGACGTTGATTGCTAAGCTTCGTTAGTTTTGATGCAGAGAGACATCTCTAAATCCTTTCCTTTTTCCTTTCGCTGAACATCCCTAAACTCAACAACATAGTAAGCATGGCTAATCGCCTAATCTCCATGAATAATTCTCATGCCATTCTTTGTTGGGAATTTAACAGTTAAACACCAAGGGAAAATAACTGTCCAGAATTCGGCAAGGGCCGGTCGGTCCAAAAAGCATTGTACAGAGCATTCACATCCATCATAATAAACGTAGCAGCCGCACTATTCTATGGTTGCCATCTACTAATTCCATCGGTAGCTTGACATAGCCTCCCACTTCAGTACCAACACCGTTAAAGCCATGAATATATACGGGCTTTGCACGGTTTCATGTCTTTGGCTTCTAATAAAATCTAGTCGTATGCCATCTTGAAAATGATAATAATTGAGCTGATCATGGCCGAGATCACCATTAGGTCAATAGTAGGGGCCTCTACCTTACTAGCATCTCTAGTTCGAAACACGATATTGTCGGTCATGGTTCTCTACTACTTTGTCGGAGCATTATCATCCACGTTCGAGCAGTACTCAATATCAACATGTCTTATAACATTCACGTAACGCTCCATTTCATTCTAGATTTGTCGTTCGGATGTGGTCCACTAAAAATGGTGTTCATGACCAACCTTCCTCCCATCCACCTAGGTTTCATAGGATTAAGTAGAGCTTGTCCTCTATTAGGGTTGGATGTCCCCCACCCCTCATCCTGTGGGGCTTTAGTGAACTGTTGCAACTTTCTTTCGTGAATAAACATTTCAATTACTTCATGGAGGTGGCAGCGCTCACCCATGGTATGACCATAACTTTCATGTAATATAAAGTAATTCCCTATCTATCTCTACTTATCCGTCGGTTCCTTTGAAGGCGCTTTTCTTGCTGCATAGTATTACAAGTCGATAGGTAGATGTTTTCTAATAAAGTGATCAAAGGTGTACAGGTGTCAAATGTCGGGTTTCTTGGATTCCCTCTCCCAGAATTCCACCTTCGATCATGGTTTCTATGACCGCCTCTCTTTTGCTCATTTGTTTTGTTCTGAACATTAATTTCAACTTTCTCGAAACTCTCTCTAGACTATTTCACTACCCATTACTTTCTACTCCCTTGAACCTTGAGCCTATAATATCTCTCTCTGGATTGCTTCATCTCCTCCTTCCTCAGGTATTAAGCTGCCTTTGCATAAAAATGGTCAATGTAGAAGGAGGCTTTCCAGCCAACCAATCGCTAAAATAAGAATCAGGGTCAACTCCCTTAATCGATGCCATCAGTATTGCATCATCTTTTGGATTACTAACTTCTGTAATAGCTGTACTAAACCTTCTCATATAATCTTTCAGTGACTCCCCTAGAGCTTGGATCAAGTTGGAGAGGGACATAACATCTTTGGGGTGAGCCATGATGCATGCGAAATTTCTCAATGAACTTTATTGCTAACTCATTAAACGAAGAAATTAACAGCGGTGGTAGCTTGGTGATCCATGTGGTTGCAACCCCTTCTAGAAAAATGGGAAATTAACTACACTTGATTGCTTCGGTAACTCACGTGGAGTCCATGTGCCACTCGTACTTCATGAGATGCTGCCTAAGGTCAGTTTTTCCTGCATAAGCAGGCATCATAGGCGTATTAAACCTTCACAGATACTCTACATGTAGGATGTTGTCAGTGAGTATGACTTCTGGAGAGCCCATAATCATCATTGGTCATACCTTGACTTTCTTTCACAAGCTACCTCACCATAGCCGTTAGGTCTGACATTTGGAGAACTAGTGCTTGGTAGTGGTTATGTTCCACCTCACGTGAATGGCCCGATCCATGCCTTCGGGAAGCACCACGTTGCCTTAGCTCAGCATGTTCGTCATGTACCTTCTGAGCAGCTGTCCTATCATCGTCTCTCGACTATAGTTCAATGACATTCGGCTGAGCTCCAACACCTTGATCGATCATGGCACGTCCAGTGTTAGATCCTCCACTTTCATGAAGGTTGCCCTCCAAATTTGAGGGTTCGGTGCCGATCTCCCTAGAGGTTCGACATCGACTCGTGGGTCTGGAGATAGTCAATTGCATAGTTTCCCCATGATGTTCCAGCATCGTATGCACCTGTCTTGTAGTGTCTACTCCTATGATAGTCATCGGACGAGGAGGGGTTCTTCGATCTTGAGTATGGAGTGGGCTCCATTTTTGCCTTCCCACATTGGTCTTTCAACTAGTTCATCGGGTCAATATTGGCCTGCAATTACTAATTGAGTTCCTGGCGGCTATCTAACAGTTCCTTCATCAGGACTTCTAAGTCAGCTTCGGTGATGTAATCAGGAGGATTTGTAGCATCAGCTGCCATTGGTTGTACATTCTGGTCAACCTGGTGAACGTTGGTACCTTCATTGCCATCAATAGCATGGGAAGTAGTAGACTTCCCTCTGGCCATGGTTAATAGCTTCCTTTCAGAATTTTTTCAAATCTGAGTAGAAATGGAAATTTATCGGTAGAAATTTGGACCTATCTCGTGAATATGGGAATCCATAAGTAGAAGATGAGATCCAATCAAGCTGAGAACTCTTGCTCAGTGAAAGCACCAAAATGTTTTTCATCAAAATTCATCACAAACACCCAATAGATTTTATGTAGAGAAATAAAGTGAAGAACTAAAATTAAAACTAAGGAAACAAGCAGATAACAAAAAAAATGCAGATCTATAGTGGTTCTCCATTGATTGCCTACGTTTACTCTAATGAAATTGCTTAATTAATCACTTGTTTCTGAGTACATAGAGGATCGAATCAAATTAATCCTTGATTATAATGGAGTACAAGTAAAATAGCAGTGTCAATATCCCTCAAATGAACAATGAACTCTGTATTTATAAGTGCAGGGGAATGAATATCTTCCTGAAAATTCATCGATAGGATCTCATGATATAGACGAGATCACCTAGAAAATTTTATGGCCCAGTTCCCAAAGACAAGGGATCGGTGCTGATCGGTCTAGATGACCCTTTGGGCCCATGTAATCCTACCTATGTGTCTGCTTTGATGCTAGCTTCATGTTCTCAAAGTTGTTTGCATAGTTGCTTACATGTTTTTGGAGATAGCGATTGATTGTTGTTGAATTAAACTACCGATTCAAGTTGTTCATAGCCATAGTGATAACTGATCCCCTGCATAGTAGAAGGGATAGGTACTGATCCCCTACATAAGGGAGGTACTAATCCATATTTAGAACATTCTAGAGAGCCTATCTATTTATCTCGCTTGCTCATCGCTTCATACCATTGTCTGTGCTTGATCTCTGGACTGCATGATCACCTCTTTGGGCTGCTTGCCTTGTCTATCATCAAGTCTAACTTGTCCAATTATTTTGGATATATTTGGGTCAAAAGGCCGAATAAAAACTTCTTTCTCTAATGACGTTCACTTAAGAGTAAGAACATTAGGTTAAATTTAATTTCATCCAGAACATGGTCTATAAAATCATATAAGATAAGAGTTGATGAAACAACTCCTACATATCATCGGTCAAAGAGTTAACATGTTTTGTAAGTTGAAAGATTGCATGTAATACTTGATCGTAAGGGATCTTATATGGACCACCTTAAATGAGTTTAGGACCAATCGATATTTATTGATCAATTTATGTTATGAACATAAGTTTCATAAAGCCTAAAAAACAAATTAGTTTTTTTTACATGTATAGGAAATTCATAAAATGTTTATGAATGCCTATTCCACTGCAATGAGAAAAAAAATGTTGTTTTAAGAAGCACCTACTTCGTGAAAAAAGAATTACTTTGACAAATTATTTGTAGTGAAATGGATTTGGATACAATCCAAAGATAAAACTGATCACAAAGAACAAAATGAAATTGACCAAGCCTAAAGGTCACAACTAATTAGAATGTTTAATAAGAACTTTCACACATTAAAGAGAAGTTAAGATTTTCTTATTGATGTTGAGAAAAGAGTTTCCTCAATTGTCAATAAGCCATTAAGAGTGTTGACTCTACCATATGACGTGATGTGCAAATCCTGAATGGATCAAAATGCATCATCAAAATATGATTTTAATACTTGTACCCGAAGTAATATGATCCGTCGATGCAAAAGTATCTTCGAGAAGAAGACCAACATAGTTAGAATATGGTAAGCTACGTTGACAGAATAACATCATAAATTTAAATTGCTGAAATTAACAAAATAGATTCATCATTCAACATACGAAATTTCATTCGGATTTTACTTGAAAAATCATTGCTCGACATAATTTTGGGTTCTAGTATATGTATGTAGAAAAAGGAATTCTAAATGATGATTTAGAATATACTTTTCATACTTAATAATCAAAGTGTCCCTGAGTTAGTGGGAGTGATTCTAAGTGTGCGGGTTATTAGATAGGATCCAAGAACTGATATAAAAGTACAATTAACAAAGAACACAAAGTTGAACAAATATATTGAGAAAAAATCAAATAGTTCAAATTTTAGTTAAATTTAGGGAAAAATGTGTTTGTAAGAAAGAACTATAATGTTACTCAAATATTTGTGAAAACTATAAGTGAACAACAAACTTATGATTGCTAATGGTGTACTCGTGTTAAAATCATTTTAGTCTGGTTATTTGATTATCGACATTGCGTTCGAATTAGGCATCTTTTATAGCTAAAGCAAAAGAATGTTGGGATTGTCCCAAAACGATGTAACAGGTACCATATTAAAATGTTTAATATGGGGCATACAAGATGGATTACTTTGCGTTAGCAATAGGAATTGTCATAAATATTATGTTGTCTATAATATCGCATTTCAATTATGTATTGATATACATGACTAGCGTCAAACTCAAATTAAGATCAGTAAACGACAATTTGGAGTGTTCTCGAGTGTTTATGAGATTTTTTGGCCTCACAACACCAAATTAATTACGAAGCAATTACGATGCAGTATGCTTTTGTAATTTTGAATCAACAAATTTAAGTAGTATAAAATTAGCCTTAAGGGTAGTATTTATGTTGATGTACGCTTACGCAATTAAGTAGTTGCACTTTAACTATTTATCAAAATGTCAAGTTTACCTTATATCCATTTCAATAAAATAAATGAGAATCTAATAGAAGAAATAGCAAATAAAAAGGTGTAGAAAAAGTAAAATATATGAAAATTTATGTCGTTAAAATTTCAAAGAATCCTGTATCCACGGGTCAAATATTTTCTCATATTCTTCTTCACAGTACAAAATTTTTAATGGCAAAGAGTACAAGTATAGTTAGTACAGAATTTAGAGAATATCTAAAAGTCCCTTTCTATGCTATAATATTCTTCTATTTATAGTACTACGACATCATGTGATTGCTAATTTCCTCACTCCAACTTTCCTTCTCCGTCATCTGATCCTTCTACATCTCCCTCATCATGTTGCCTTTTGATTTGTGCATGGATTACTAAGATGGCAAGTGGTTCGGGCAATTTCGTTAGTTGGGAATATTTAACTGAAGGCTTGAATTTAAGATTTAGGCGGAGATTTGAATATTGGACACTTGGTGTGAGCATCTGAGTTTAGCATAAAAGTTGCACTTGAATTGTTTGATATGTTGTATTTGACACAAGATATGGCTTTCGAGATGTGGCTTGAAGTAGGGGGGCGTAGTCCATGTTGTAGAGTTGGAACAGTCTTCTTGGATATAATGGCATAGTTCCTTCTTGGTGGCGGCGCAATCCATATGGAGAGAGCAGCGTAGTCATTTCTAAAGTGGCTACCCAGTCTTAAAGGGGAGGGTGGAGCAGTTTCTTCTAGAGTTTTGGTTCTAGTTCATGTTGAGTTGTATCCTAGCTTTGTTTAGCATACCCCATTTGGTTATGTTGGCAGAGTTTGGAGCTATTGCATCATGTTAACCCTCGATAATGGTTTTATTTATATGCATGTGTGCAATATAATGGTTCTTTGCTTTAAAGAGTGTGGTTTCTATTTATGCCTAGCTAATGCAGGCTGGTACTTCGGTGATGGTGCAATAGACTCTCCAATCAAATTGATTTTTGCAGCACATTTATCATGGCTTTTGTACATGAATTCTAGGCTATTTGGTTATACTTGGGTGCTGCCTATTGGACTTCGTGTAACACCCCTAATCTTTATTGCACATTATTTAACTATATAATTATGGGATAATTATATAGACAGTTTTAAATGTCAAATTAGCTATATTACTTAATTTGAGTGGCCTTAATAAATATAACTAATAGAACAGGTAAAAGAAATAGAATTTAATAAATACTACTTCAGAAGGATAGAAGAGGAAGAGAAAATAATATACTACACTCTTGCCTCTCCTTCATTCATTTTCATTTCATTCTCAAAGCGAAACCTAATTAAACAAGGCTGGCCACCATTGAGGAGAAAGAAAATTTAAGAGGAAAAGAAGATAAGCTAAAGAGAAAAAGTTAAGGCAAATATCAACATTTCAACACGATCAAAGGTGAATAATATGCATCCATATATTTAGGTTTTGACGTATTTTGCTCAGATTTGATGTAGAACCAAATTTTAATTGCTTGTTTATCATGCTTGTTAAATGAGTAGTCATTTATATGACTAAATAGCCGTTATTTAAGGATTTTTGACATTTTCCTAAATGGTTTTTATGTAAGAAACTATTTTTTTAGCTCCAAATGTTCTAAAATTATGATATGTAAATTTCACAATTTTTGAAATTTATATGAATTTATTACAAACATTCTAAGCAAAATGGGTAAATTTTTGAATTTAATAATTTAAAATATGAGGAATAATTATTTTGGTCTGAAATTTTAATACGATGTAAGGAAATTGTAACATCCACATATTAATGCTCAAAAATAGATTCTACTGATGCTGCAGCCATCTCTAACATTATTTCATGGTGACATAATAAGATCCATTGTTGAATCATTAACACCAATAGCACAATAGTTTACAAAATTTTGACAAAACATTTCATTCAGTAATTTGCAAAGTCATTACATTTAATTTCCATAACCCAACAAATACATCGTTAAGATAAAAGATAATAACATACATAATTCCAAGAGCGACATAGTAATATGCCCACTTGGATGATCGAAGTTCAAATTACTTAGATGGTTATAGTACCTATCATTACATACATTCAACCAAATAAAAAGTAGTTAAACTGATGCATAGCGGAAATATTTAATCTTCTATATAGTAGTTTGCCTTCTACATCTCTCTTGAAGCTTATTTGTCTAAACCTTAAATATCCTATTCTTAGCCAGCTTAATTCCAAATTTAGCACCCGATAATTTTAAGGGGAAATCAAAAACTTTGGGTCAGACAAAAAATATGGTGTGAATAATATTAACCATCTTGAATCAAAATATAGGTGCTTAGTGACACCATCTGGCTAAGCGGAACGGTTTCCCTCCAATAATACCCTATCAAACAAAGGGTAAAATGAATGAGCAACATTTATTAACAAAGGGTTACGACATTCCCAAAGTTGTATGATCTTGAAACAGTCCATGCCATAGTTTTCTCAAGGTCACTACAAACCTATGTTAGTTTTCTTAGGCTGACTAGAACCTATAGTAGTTTTGTGGGCTAACTAGAAAACTATCGGGCTAACGGCCAAAATATAACTGGATAATCCATAACCTCTCATCAAGTGAGAGCAAATAACCTTGAATTATATCCCCCAGAAAAAATTAATGGTGAGTATAATTTAGCTATGAGTTCCCTTATAACACCCCTACTTTTATCCCCTATACAACCCAAGAATATTACTAGGTAATACTTTCGAGTAACATGGAGAATGAAGTGATATGAGGCACATACGTAAACATTCCCTTGGACTAACATTGGTACATATCACATGTCATATAAAATCATCATAGATGTACCCGGTCTCAATATAAAGTAATAAACATGTGTACCTCTAGGACAGAACAATACACAATATACAATAGAAATCAAAGAGAACACAGAATCAAATGCGGAGATAATATACAATAGAAGCGGTATACATAGATCCTATTTATACAAAAAATATATAATGACATCAAAACATCCAACACACGAATCAAAATACATCTCAATGGTATACAAAGACAATATATAATAATAGCCTGACCTCCATCTATGCCTAACATTCACAAACATTGTCATGTTGTCCCTTAAACCTGAAATGTCTTGTACTAGCCTGAGTACTATAAATAACACATGGGTCAGGCTATGTCTATAAGGATCAGGTTAAATATCAAATTTCGATTACGTTTGGTCTGGGAAATTTTTGTGATCCAATCTCGTATCGGGGGAGATCTCGGATGAGATGAGTGCATCTCGGGCATCCATCTCGGATTTACACCTTGGATCATAAAGCTCATTTCAACAATATCTCGCGGTACATATTATTTCTAAATTGATTTGCATGCATAATAATATCTATAATTACTATCTTGAAAATATTAATTTCCTTTTAGTTTGCTATTTCGTTATTTCTACTCTAAATCATCCAACTCCACTGCTAACTGATCTAAATTATTTCATGACCCAAAATCAAACAAAACGCATAAAATTGAATAATTTTATAATTTGAACCTCTCTTACTAAATTGAATCAAATTATTCATAGTATTTTTTCTTAATTCTTTAACAAATCAAATCAACATGAAATCACAATCAAATCTCTACTTAATCGGATCTAGTCATCTTCTAGTTTCAAAATCAATCAGACAATAACAATATTTACTATATTAAAGTATGATAGGTAAATAAAATCCAGTTATGGATAAGAGGGATAAAGTGAGGGATTGAATCATAAATTTCTCTTAATCGATATTAAATTTGAATTCCCTTTTTTCTGCTCTTTCTCTTTAAATTGTTTTTCGTTTTACAATAAATTTCTCTTATCAGATGACAAATAAGATAGAAATATAGCTAATAACATAGTTATGGCTCATGAAATTTTAGCCTCATAGTTGAATTTTCGAATCACATCGAAATAGATACCAATTCCACTCAAAATATTTCTAGTAACCCCGCTTATATCAGGATGCAGTAGGATAAATTTATGTACATCCCAAAATTAGTTTTTGTGTAACTGGTCGTATCTCGAATTATGTGCATCCAAAGATAATTTAATGTATGCAATTTTTTTATTGATATAAAAAACCCTAATTGGTTACATGCATATACAAATATTAATGATACTATCTATCACATAATTTTACTTTTCATCTAAATTAAAGTTTTCAAAAAAACATAATATAGGCGAGATATCAGAATTTGTTCTTTTCCGATATTTTGTTCAAGATACCAAGATTCGGCCGATATATAGAAAATGAGGTTTCCACCAAAATTTTGTGTTTCATTTCGCTAGAACTTCTCCTTGAGATCTCCGTTGAGATATCGGCCGAGATGGACGAAATTTGAAACAATGATAATGATAGATGTTATAATAACATACGATGGTAGTATGAGAAGCATAATAGTGAAAAACATAAACGCCTTCAAATATCTCAAAAAAAACATGCACTAAGAAATTATATGTAAAAGCATCATCACTTATATAAATCCAATCAGTAGACATTAAGAAAACCATCACAAATAGGTGACTCATCCATACTATAAAAATATATTATCAAAGAATATGAAAATTTCAAGAAAATCGGGCTAGCACGCAATAATGCCCTGAAATAAAATAATGGACATTCCTGGATCTACCATAATCAATGTAATAAAATGAATAATCATCAAAGAGTATATATATAATGGGGACTTACTACACACACAATTTCTAGGATAGTCAACTCATTATGGGGTAAAGACATATGTCAATCCACTATCATATAAATATACTGAAACCAAAAGGGAGACTGATTGCACACAACATGCTCTAGTAACCTAGGGTCTACTGGCACACATCAAATTAGCCAGATTTGTTCTTACGGTCTTCAATTACCTCGATAGACATCGTCATCACATCCACCTACGACTCATCTACATGTAGCCTCGGTCACGACCCCTAGACTTGCCTATATGATAATAGACTACTAGCATGGGTTACACATGGGCATTCACACATAGCGGTAGCACACTTCTATATAAGAAAGTGGAGTCACGAATCTAGGACGCGACCCCACAGGCCGTTAGGCTAGATACTTGGCAATCTGGTTTACTCTCGAACCATAAAGGAAGTTGGTCACAATATGGATGACATATAAATATCCTGTAGTTACACATAGCTCTAAACGTAGGTCAACATACAGCTACGAATAAACGAACACATGACTGCAATATACTAGACCTCTAATCCCTCACGGCCACACACGGCTCAAACCATAAGCTAACAAATGGCTATAATATACTTCTATCGCAATGGTTATCATAATATATACATGAGCATATCCCCGTCTAAGTATCATTTACATACAAAAAATAAACAAAAAAATAACTTAACGGCATTCTGTACCACCGCATTTGTAATGACCCACAATTTTTATCATTTCAAATGAGAATATATAATTTATTTAAATATTTAGAACTGATTCAAATTTAACAAATAATAAGAAAATCAATTTTTAATATAATGACTTGATTTTTATTGTTGTATTTTTAATTCAATTTATATGTTTTGTCCATAATTTTTATTTTGGAAAATATTTAAAATTGTCATTTAACAATTTTCCAGCAAATGATGGTATTTTTATGATTTTAAAGAATCATTTAATCGATGTATTTTATTATTATTTTGAGATTTGTTGCCTTTTTATGCAAGGTCATATTTTTTGTTTCGTCGTTAGCGGCAGATACATGAATGGAATTATGTACAACGAGATGCTAGATATTAGTGAATAAGTATAAGCTAACACTTAAGATAATTCAGCACTCTTTCTCTTTCATTGTTTCATCCACTTTTCTAGTAGGTCAAAACCAAAATGAATGAAATCCACCTTCAAAAAGTAAAGGAAAGACATTTACTTATCAAAAAATTCTAAAATCTAAAACTTTGAACCCAGTAGGACGAGATCTATAAACCTGCAGTCATTTGGGGTGCTCGGTGATGTTTTGTTGAGCGCAACAGTATGGAGCATGGAGGATGAGTATCTATGGTTTGGATTTTTGTTGGATTTGGGCGGAATTATGTCTTGTCGTTGGTTCCAATGGAGAGGTTGAAGAGTGGAGGGTGTAGCCGAGATATGAGGGTCACGACATTAGTGAGACGGGTGTTCAACCCATAGGTTGTAATTTAGGGAAATGAAGCGAGATGGGAGAGGGGATGATGGACGCAAAGCTCGCATGATGTAGAGTTCGTAGGCATTGTCAGTTTGTTGTATCATCGTGTATGGAGAGAGAAACATGCGGTGGAAAGGAACCACATGGTGTGTTTTTGGGTGTGTGCATATCTAGTTTTGAAGGGAGTTTTCTTTTGGGAAGAAGGATCATAGAAACTAATGATGGGATTAATGGTAATTAAGTGTAATTAAGTAATTATTTGTTTTAAATTGATCCAATAACTTATAAAATGAGAATATATCTCATACTAGGTCAAATCCAGACATGCTCTTTTGCATTGCAATCATAACGGCGATAGCTATGCGCTAGAACTACTTTTTTCAAATTTGGAGCAAGTGAAATTTGGGAATAAAATCGGACATTGTTCGATTTTAGTTTAAACCAGAAAGTCTAAGCATCCGATTAAATTTCAGTGAATTGGCTCATTTTTTTGGATAAACAGTATGATATATAGTAGATAAAATTTAATATTTGTGTTTGGATGAATTATTGGTTGGTTTGGTTAAATATCCGTTTTCAAAAGTGATTAGCATTTAAAAATGAAATACAGAGAATTTTTTAGAGAGATCGGATTTCTCATCACCGTGATTTTTAATTCCAATTATACCTGTTGATTTTATTTCGGTCATATACCTATTATGTAGATTGTTAAATTTCAAAATTTGCTTGTTTGACCATATTGGATGTAACACTGACATATGTTAAAAGTTGAACTTTTTCTAAAGAAAAAGGTAGTAATAACATTGGTAAAGTGATATAGTAACTATTGGCCTTGTTATAGTATTTTGAAAAATACTATTAATTGCTGGTTGATTTGGAATTGGTTTTAGTTTTGAAAAATAATTTCTAAATCTGACCTTTTTGGAGTTGCTGTGATATTTTATTTAAAAATAGTTTTTGTACTTCTCTATTTCACTTCAATCTCTTTTATTATTATTTTCTAATATATATATAAATGTTTTAATATTATTTTTGGTAAGTGCCTATTTTCATAGAAACATTATCATACTAAGTAATGCTTATTTTAAAGGAATTAAAGGGGTTTATCTTTTATTTTAAAGTGAATTTTGTTTCTAAAGGAGATAAGACTACTTTTGAATAAATATCAGTGAAACATTTACATAAATTATTGTAATAAAAGAATAGATTTATAAATGGTATTTTTAAATTAAAGAGAGATTCAAAAGCAATATTTTATACATAAAAGGCTAAGTTTATAAGTGGTATTTTATAAAAGGGAAAATATTATCATTTGATAAATTGGAGAAATAAATCGTAATGGTGAATTTATTGATATACATTAAATGATTGTGTTATGGGAAGTATATGATATTTATAATTATATTTGGTGGTTGTTTTATATATTGAGTTTGGTTTTTATATTTTTAATTGTTTATAAAGGAGTTTTGCAATTACATTGAGGAATTTATAAAGGGAATTTTATAAATGAACTTGAATTTTTTATAAAAAGAGTTACAAATAAATTTGGAGATTTATAAAATGAGTATTATAAACGACTAATTTATAAAATAAGTTTTATAAAAAAACTTATAAAAGTATAAATGATGTCCATAAAGGAATTTATCAAATAAGTTTGGAGATTTATAGAAGAAGGTTTATAATTATGTTATATATTTATAAAGGAAATTTTATAATTGATAAAGAATGTTTTATAAATGAGTTTGTAAATATAAAGAGTCTATAAAGGAATTTTATAAAGATGGGATTTATAAAAAGATTAAGACCAACTTCCATAAATGATCATATTAAATTACAGTGGTATGGAAATGTTCATTTTATACTTAACACCAAATTCCGAGGCATGGAAACTCGTCTATCTTGAGAATTAAGAATGTATGTCGAGACAAGATTAGTTTTCTAACTTGTTAGTTTCATTGTTAATTGTGGGGTAGTAGTATTTGAAATCGGGATGTTAAGCATATTTGGTTAAATTTCTATACAATCCATTTACTTACACCAAAAGTGTTTCTGGGTTTATTGTTATTGATGTTTTTAACTAACATTTATTTTGATCAAAATTAAATGTGATTTTGGAAATAAAAATTTTCTTAAGATATGTGGATATACTTATACCATTGAGATAAGTATATGAGTATATTTCCTAAGTATTGAAATGTAGTGTTTTGTGAATATACTTATAGTTATAGGGGAAAGTTTTTCTAAGTTTTTAAAGCAAAACATTTTGTGAGTATACATATAGTTGAGATAAGTGTATCAATATTTTCCAAGTATTGAAAAGAGTTTAGGGGGTTTGTGAATATATCTCTGTAAAAGTATTTTGATACAAGTATTTTCAAAGTGGTTTTGATTAACGAGATGGTAAATTTATGAGGCTTAATGGTTGCTTACGTGTTTAACCATGCTTGGTTACATCTCTGGTTAAATTGTTTTTTTATTTGATAGTTAAATAACCGACTATTAAATGTTGGCCAATTTTAAAACTATCGTTGTCGGTTCGAATAGACCGGGATTTGATATATTTCGAAAAAACCACTTCTAACCGGCATAAGCATTCGAATTGGATATATCTTGAAGATGATCGAAGACGGAGATCATTAATATGCAAGGGCTACTTGCTAATAATCTGGAGGGATATTCCAAAATGGATGAAGTAGTGCCTTCGGATTGTTCATATCCTAAACAACTTGTATGGACCAATGCTTGTACTACATTGTCGCCTGGTGGATGGTGTTAGCGTTCCAAATGGGATTTCTATCTAAAAGGTAAAATATAGTCTCAAGCCTCACAACCGGTAATTACAAAAACATTGTAATGCCACAGGGCTATGTAGGTCACTCCCATTAGGGTATGATCATTACTTGTATCTAGATGGTCATTTATCCATGGATTGTATGTTTGTGGCCATGGTAATAATTTGCTAGGGACAGCCGGAGGGGAGATCAAATTTCGATTGCTATCTAATAAAGGGTAGTTCGGTCCTGATTCGCATAGGGTCCCTGTGTCCCTCGATACATTTTCTCTAGAAGTGTACTATATGGAAGGTAGTCCCTTACATTGTCATTGTTGGAATCCATTCTCTAATAAGTGCCTTTCAGACTTAGTTGTATACCTATTATGTTGGAATTTAATTAATCTAACAATTCCGGCTATGATTCGATATTCATTTTAAACACTAGGCATTATTATAATATCGGAAGATTTCTTACGAAATGGTATGGTTAACGTAAGGCAAAAACCCATCTGTGTTTATGAGTGGCGTGATCTTATGAGATATCTTTATTTTGAAAGATTTTATAACGTAAAAATCCATTTAAGGTTGGTTTCTCACGTTGGTTTATCAAACTGATATGAGCATTTGTGGAGCCCCACCTCTATACCCATGCTAGCCAAGGACACTACGGTGTAATGCCGTCAACTAGCATGGAGAATAAGGCTGTTGAGGAGCGACCATCCATGTGATGGCTTTGTGCGAGCATCGATATGCCAGATAAAATATAATCCGGCATACCGACACGAACTCAAAGCTACGACACAGTGGCTATAATATCTTCTGAAACAAATATAGAAATAAGCATAACACAAATCAGTCACAGATATCCATATTACAAAGGCGTAAAAAGATATGAATATTAACGTAGAAGTGTACATCAGAGTAGTGGTCAAACAAGATCCACAATGTCACAAAAGAATTGTTACAAGTGCTAGACAAAAGAGTAAGTAAACATCCTGGAGCCTATATCTCAAATGTATGCAACAAAATAAACTACTTATCTAAGTAGTTGGCCAAAAGACAGGATGATAACTCCAGATGTGAAGTAAAGCAGAAGCAACTGTAACATCTCGGTCTGACCCGAGTATTATTTAATAAGAAAATAATAAACGGATCAGTCTAGCTATAAATATCAGATGAAATGATATAGAATAAGAGATATGACAAAAACGTATGATAACCATAAAACCATACTGTGATAAGTATGTAATTGAAAATCAACAAGAGATTAATCAATATCACAAGAATCTTCTCAAAGATAAAAAAGAATGTCATACTCTTTATTTTTATTCACCAAACCATAAATATTGACAATCTACCAATGCCAATCACAAAAGTTAATGACACACAAATTTACCAATGCACAATTGTTGATAAAACTTATCAATGAATATCACAAAAATTGGTGAAGCACAAATTCTAGAAATCATCAATAGAAATCCTGAAATCACAAAAAGGGGGAGGCCTATCACAAAACGGGAGCCTGCAAAATCACCAACACGTGTATCACAAAATGGAACGCTATTCCATGGTTGCTAACCATTAATTTTGAGCCGAAGCTCCATAAAACGGTACGAAGAACATGGGTCGCTACCCTACCAAATTGAGCCAAAGCTCCACAGAAACGGGGTTTAGTCTCCCTCATAGATAAAGAGACATCGCGCATTTGCTAGTCTAAGTCACAAAAATGATCATCAACGATCATCAAGAAGTGTCAATTACAGTAAGCTAGTAAATATATAAGCTTAGCCTCATGTCCCATAACCACTAGCTTAACTTAAATATTTACGAACAAATTGTAGATCTCCACTCGAAAATTATCACAAGAGATTCAATCGAACAAGTCCGAAAATTAACCGGCGAAGTAAACACAAGCGTTTCATACCACTTGTTTTACTAAGACGTTTAATTAGATTTCTCATACGAGTGAGGTAAAGGTTTGTATATACTAGTAGATTGGAAAATGGCTTAAGAAACAAGCTTTGTAATAAAATAGGGTTGAAATCGTTTTGATAAAAGAGTTTTGATATTTACTACTAGTTTTGAAACCTTTATATTTTTAAAATGACAAATCACCAAAAATGATTGTAGAAACAATAAGTCACAAAAATTCACATTCAAATACGTGAATAAATTCCAAAGAACTCGATTCCAAATCCATCAAAGTGGAAATACCCTGGCGACTTAACAGTCACGACTTACGACTTAACACAATTCAACATAAGAAATCAGCGGCTCAACATAGGCGACTCCACGGCATACGACCTAAAAGATCAGCAACATAGCATGCGGCCTAACTGATGCAAGGCGAGCAACCTAAGCAAAGGGCGACATAAGATGCAAGCGGCCTAAGGAGCCAGCGGCTTGAGGAGTAGCATGCGGCCTAACATGGCGCAACCTAAGATGCAAGATATAGCAGGTGCGACTTAAAGCATGGAGCGACCTAAGTGATGCAAGCTGGCCGAGCGACCTGACATAGCCGACCTAAGTGGCGCGAGCAAGCCGAGCGACCCAACATATGGCCGAGCGACCTGACATAGCCGACCTAAGTGGCACGAGCAAGCCGAGCGACCCAACATATGGCCGAGCGACTTAAGTGATGGAACGACCTATGCGGTCAGCAACTTAAAGAGGGAAGTGTGACTTAAGGAGGTGAGGCTGAGCGACCTAAGTGGTTGCAAGCGGGGCGACCTAAGAAGTTGCGACCTAACCTGCGCGACCTAAAGCAGGTGCGACTTAACGGCCGAGCGACTTAAGTAATGGAATGACCTAACACATGGCACGACCTAAGCATGGCGCGACCTATAGCAGGTGCGACCTACATGCAGGCCGAATGATTTAAATGTGCAGGTTGAGCGACCTAGGGGATAGAAGTGCAAAACTCCCTCAATTTGCAACCGATTGAGCACGGACGCTAGGGGATTACGCCTATTGGCTACCCGGTCTTATTGGCTCCTCGATGCATCACCAAAAACGTGTTCAAACATCAAAGTTAAGATTTTTGAAGATTTGAACCCAAAACACTAAAAATTGGGATTTTTGCCAATTCAATCCAAACCAAAAGCAAATGCACATGAATAAGTGTTAGGAATTCATACCCAACAATCAAAGATAGTTATAGACAAAGATGTGAGATAAAAATCTCACCTTTTCACAAAATCAATGAAGGAGAAGCCTAAAAGCAAAGGAAGAATCAACCACACTTCAATCTCCACACAAGAAGCTTGAATCAATGGCTTCTCTTTGGATTTGGAGTTAGATGTTTGGATTCGCAAATGATCTAGGGCTTGGATTTTTAATTTCCCATTTCTCTCTCCATTTTTTATGAAGCTTGAGTGTTAGGAAATGAAAGTGAAGTAACGAAGGAAAGAGGGGGTTGAGCTAGAGTTAATAGTTTAGGCTAATGGGCTAAACCAAACCCAAAGCCCAAAGTGAAAAGGTGGAAAAATTCCACTAACTCTAAACATATCAAAGTTTATGCTCAAAAAGATCGCAAACGGCGTTTTGGACCCAATGGAAGTGGTCCCGAGACCTAATTCGATCGTATGTAAAAAAGTAGCTTTTCGGACTAAAATCCGACTAACGATAAAATATTTAAATAAAATATTTAAATATTCAATCGTAAAATATGCGGGTTGTTACAGACTCTCCTCCTTAAAGAAATTGCGTCCACGCAATATTTAAGAAGAAAATATAAGGTAACAACCATGAAAGCATATCAACACAAAAGAAATTTGAAATAAGTAATTCACCTCTAAGAGCACAGAAAAGTAAGTCCGAATGTGTTCGCTCGATAAACTCTCTAGATTCCCAAGAGCAATCCTTAGGATTTGAGGACCATTGAACTTTAACAAGTGGAACATCTTTATTTCGAAGGAGTTTGACCTCCCAAGCAATAATACGAATAGGATGTTGCTCATAAGTTAAATTAGGAGAAATTTCAATTTCTTCCACAACACCGGGCTCAGGAATAGAATTGGAAGCTCGAAGGCATTTCCGTAATTGAGAAATGTGAAACACCTCATGAATAGCAGAAAACTGAGCCGGTAATAAAAGGCGATAAGCCACGGAACCAATACGTTCGGTGATGGGAAATGGACCAATATATCGAGGTGCTAACTTCCCGATCGACTAAAACGTACCACACCTTTCATAGGTGAAACACGAATAAACACAAGATCTCCCACAGAAAATTATAATTTCCTTCTCCGGTTATCGGCATAGGATTTTTGTCTACTCTGGGCTTCTTTCATCCTATGACGAATAAGGTCAATCTTCTCTGTGGAATCACGAATAAAATCTGGACCTAAAACTAGCTTCTCACGGCCTCAAGCCAACAAGAAGGAGATCAGCATGGCCTTCCATAGAGTGCCTCGAAAGGTGCCATACCAATAATAGATTGGATATTATTATTATAGGAAAACTCAACAAGAGCAATATGATCTTTCCAACTTCCACCAAAATCATGGACACATGCACGAAGAAGATCTTCAAGAGTTTGATTCACACGCTCGGTTTGTCCATCGGACTGGGGATGATAAACGGTGCTAAAATTAAGTTTCGTTCCCCAAGCTTTTTGAAGACTCTTCCAAAATCCACTAGTAAACAATGGATCACGATCACTAACAATAGAAGTAGGAACTCCATGCAATTTAATAATTTCTTTGATAAAGAGTTTGGCCAAAAGAGGAACGGTTCGATTGGATCGAACGGTAATAAAATGGGCGGATTTAGTAAGTATGTCGACTGTCACCCATAAGATATCATGACCCGAACGAGAACGGGGAAGGCCATCTATAAAATCCATGGAAATTTGGTCCTACTTCCAAATTGGAATTTCTAAAGGTTGCAATAACCCACCGGGCCTTTGATGTTCGGCCTTGACAAGTTGGCAAGTCATGCAACACTTAACAAAGTTAGCAATATCAGATTTCATTCCCTCCCAATAATAAAGTCGCTTCATGTCCGTGTACATTTTACTACTACCGGGATGAATGGTAAATTTAGAACGATGAGAATCTTCTAAATTGTCTTTACGAGGATTACTAATATTTGGCACGATAAGTCTACCAAATTTTCGAATACCACCACGAGAATCAATACCAAAGTCTTTCAAACCTTCAATATTAATTTTATCCCTAAAATTTTTGCCAAGAAAAGCCAATTCGGGATCTAGCTTTTGAGCTTCAAGAATGCGGTCTAAAAGAGAAGGATGAGCCTCAAGGCTACATAAAACAAGAGATGAACATAAATCGGAAACACGGTCTCGAATTTCACAAGTGGATACATGATCTTGAACCTCACAGGTGGATAATATCTCGAGATCGCTCCATTCGGATATCATCATAGAAACAACCGCTTGTTGCTTACGACTAAGGGCAACGGCAACATGATTTCCCTTTTCGGGAGTATAAAGAATATCAAGATCATAAGATCCAAGTAATTCGAGCCAACGTTGTTGACGCAAATTAAGTTCCTTTTGAGAAAATAGATACTTTAAAGATTTATGATCGGTGTAGAAAATAAACTTCTCTCCCAAAAGATAATGACGCCAAATTCGAAGGGCGAAAACAATAGCTGCGAGTTCTAAATCATGAGTGGCATATCTAGACTCGGCTGGCTTCAATTGCCTAGAAGCATAAGCAATAACACATTCTCTTTGCATAAGAATGACACCCAAACCAACGTGACTAGCATCGGTATAAATAATAAAATCTTGGTTTCCTTCGGGAATCACAAGAATAGGAGCATTGGAAAGGAGTTCTTTTAATTTCTGAAAAGAAGCTTCACATTTGTCCGACCAAAAGTATTTAACTCCCTTATTTGTCAAACTAGTAAGAGGCACGGAAATTTTGGAAAAGTCCTTTATGAAACGGCGGCAATAACCTGCCAACCCAAGAAAACTACGGATCTCCGTCACACTCTCCAGTCTCTTCCAATTTTGAATCGCTTCAATCTTTGAAGGATCCATGGAAATTCCGGATTCGGAAATAATATGACCGAGAAACTTCACACGAGATTGCCAAAAGTGGCATTTAGAAAATTTTGCTTTTAATTGATTACTCCTAAGAGTTTCCAACACAATCCGAAGATGCCTTTCATGCTCCTCCTCGGTTTTTGAATACTTAAGAATATCATCAATGAAGATGAGAACAAATCGATCGAGGAAACTTTTGAAAACTCGATTCATAAGGTCAATGAAATAAGCCAGAGCATTCATTAAACCAAATGGCATAACAAGCCATTCATAAGATCCATAACGAGTACGGAACAATGTCAAAGGAATGTTATCCTCTGCAATACGAATCTGATGAAAACCGGTAGCTAAGTCTAATTTGAAAAGACTCTAGCACCACTAAGTTGATCGAACAGATCATCAATCCGAAGTAAAGGATATTTAATCTTGATAGTAAGATCATTAAGCTTGCGGTAATCAACGCAAAGCCTAAGTGTACCATCGGATTTCTTCACAAAAATAACCGGAGCTCCCCAAGGCGAGGAACTAGACCGAATAAATTGCTTCATCTCCAATTCGGATAATTGTTGCGCATCTCCTCATTTTCTTTATTGTACATACGATAAGGAGGACGAGTGATAGATTGAGCTCCAGGGATGAGATTAAATTTGAACTCAATTGCTCGCTTAGGTGGTAATCCTAAAACAGGCTCAAATATGTCGGAAAATTCACGAACAACGTGAATAATAGAAATAATATCTTCCTCGTCATCATTATCGTCATCGTGAGGATTTAAAGAATATAAAGATGCAACCAAGTTGGAATTTGAATCTTTAAGGTCAATAGAAATCTGCTTAACATATTGAGGATGTCGAAGATGAATAGTCCGCTCAGGACATAGGATATGGGCTTCATAGCGGTTAAGCCAATCCATTCCCAAAATCATTCCAAAGCCTAAGTAGCGCATAACATGCAAATCGGCTCGGAAAGACAAATCACACAAAATAATCTCGACATATTTACAAAGCAAACTAATTGTTGCGGATCCACCAACCGGATTCACAATTCTCAAAGAAGTCATTAAAGCGACAACACTCAAAGAAAAAGTATCAACAAGTTCTTTTGATATAAAAGAATGGGACGCACCCGTATCAAAAAGAAATCAAATAGGGTGATCACGAAATAAAATAATGCCATCAAGGATAGAATGAGAAATACCTTGACCACGAGATGTGTTGCCAGGGGCTTGAGCAACATTAAGCTTTCCCTCCTTCTTTCCTTGAAGTTTGGGAGAAGAAGATAAATAATGATTCTGGCTTTTGCAATAGCGACAAGCACAAGGCTTTGAACACTTGTTCGTATAATGGTCCTTAGAACCACAATTGTAGCATTGCCCACTACTAGAGGTAGAAGTATTTGCCATCGAAGTTGCTTGCTTCGCTTTCTTATTGGGATAAGGTCCCTTGAACTTATTAGGCCTTTGCTTGTTGTTGAAGTTTGGTTTGGCACCCATAACTTCAACATCACTCTCCTTATCTGCCTCTTCAAGACGAAGAGCGATATAAATGAGTTGATCAAAAGAAACTTCTAACTTTAGAAGTAATGGCTTCTTGGGATTTTTGTTCAAGCCATAAACAAATCTTTGATTCTTCTTCAATGGGGTGTTTATATATTCGACCCTGTATTTAGAAAGTGACTCGAAGGATGCGACATAGTCTGTCACAGAGGATTTACCTTGAATAAGGTCTATAAAACGACGAGCCAATGTCACTTTCTCAGCTTCTGGCACAAATTTTAGTTCGAAGCGTTCCCGGAATTTCTCCCAAGTAAGGTCCGCTTCAACTATTTCATAAACAAGAAGCTCATACCAATCTAATACTCTTTCTTGGAGCATACTAGAGGACATCTGAACAAGGTGAACATCAATAAGATTCATGCGAGAAAAGATTCGATCGCACGTTCTCAGCCAAGCCTGGACTTCAATAATAGTTTCAGATCCTTTGAAAGGCTTCCCGCCCAAATTGGTATAATCGTTGCACAGACGTGCAAATCCAGACTTAGGGTGAGTAGACTCCGGATTTGAACCAGCTTCTTGAGCATTCTTTATGAGATCAAGAAGCTGTTAGGCAGACATAAATACTCCATCTTGGGGAGTAGCACTAGATTGACCGGCGCTGGGACGGCCAGGTCTAACCATTTCTCTTGCTTAGAAAGAAAGAAGAAGGAACATGTTATTCACCAAATGAATATCAAGCAAATCTTGATAGATAAAACAAGGAATCATAAAGAAAATTGGATGAATCGGTACGAAGACTCGAATTAAATCCTAAAACACGACTCCTAAGAAGGACTTAGGACGATGATCCTTGCTAGATTATTCTACATTGTTCCGAAGTTTCGCTCTGATACCAAGCTGTGGCTCCCCACCTCTATACCCATGCTAGCCAAGGACACTTCGGTGTAATGCCGCCAACTAGCACGGAGAATAAGGCTGTTGAGGAGCGACCATCCGTGTGATGGCTTTGTGCGAGCACCGATATGCCAGATGAAATATAATCCGGCATACCGACACGAACTCAAAGCTACGACACAGTGGCTAAAATATCTTCGGAAACAAATATAGAAATAAGCATAACACAAATCAGTCACAGATATCCATATCACAAAGGCGGAAAAAGATATGAATATTGCACGTAGAAGTGTACATCAGAGTAGTGGTCAAACAAGATCCACAATGTCACAAAAGAACGGTTACAAGTGCTAGACAAAAGAGTAAGTATACATCCTGGAGTCTATATCTCAAACGTATACAACAAAATAAACTACTGATCTAAGTAGTTAGCCAAAAGACAGGATAATAATCCCAGATGTAAAGTCAAGCAGAAGCACCTGTAACATCTCGGTCTGACCCGAGTATTATTTAATAAGAAAATAATAAACGGATCAGTCTAGCTATAAATATAAGATGAAATGATATAGAATAAGAGATATGACAAAAAACGTATGATAACCATAAAACCATACTGTGATAAGTTTGTAATCGAAAATCAACAAGAGATTAATCAATATCACAAGAATCTTCTCAAAGATAAAAAAGAATGTCATAGTCTTTATTTTTATTCACCAAACCATAAATATTGACAATCTACCAATGCCAATCACAAAAGTTAATGACACACAAATTCACCAATGCACAATAGTTTATAAAACTTATCAATGAAAATCACGAAAATTTGTGAAGCACAAATTCTAGAAATCATCAATAGAAATCCAAAAATCACAAAAAGGGGGAGGCCTATCACAAAACGGGAGCATGAAAACTCACCAACACGTGTATCACAAAATGGAACGCTATTCCATGGTTGCTAACCATTAATTTTGAGCCGAAGCTCCATAGAACGGCCCGAAGACCATGGGTCGCTACCCCACCAAATTGAGCCAAAGCTCCACAGAAACGGGGATTAGTCTCCCTCGTAGATAAAGAGACATCGCGCATTTGCTAGTCTAAGTCACAAAAATGATCATCAACGATCATCAAGAAGTGTCAATTACAGTAAGCTAGTAAATATATAAGCTTAGCCTCATGTCCCATAACCACTAGCTTAACTTAAATATTTACGAACAAATTGTAGATATCCACTCGAAAATTATCACAAGAGATTCAATCGAACAAGTCCAAAAATTAACCGGCGAAGTAAACATAAGCATTTTATACCACTTGTTTTACTAAGCCATTTAATTATATTTCTCATACGAGTGAGGTAAAGGTTTGTATATACTAGTAGATTGGAAAACGACTTAAGAAACAAGCTTTGTAATAAAATAGGGTTGAAATCGTTTTGATAAAAGAGTTTTGATATTTACTACTAGTATTGAAACCTTTATATTTTTAAAATGACAAATCACCAAAAATGATTGTAGAAACAATAAGTCACAAAAATTCACATTCAAAGACGTGAATAAAATCCAAAGAATTCGATTCCAAATCCATCAAAGTGGAAATACCCTGGCGACTTAACAGTCACGACTTATGACTTAACACAATTCAACACAAGAAATCAGCGGCTCAATATTGGCGACTCCACGGCATACGACCTAAGAGATCAGCGACATAGCATGCGGCCTAACTGATGCAAGCCGAGCGACCTAAGCAACGGGCGATATAAGATGCAAGCGGCCTAAGGAGCTAGAGGCTTGAGGAGTAGCATGCGGCCTAACATGGCGCGACCTAAGGTGCAAGATATAGCAGGTGCGACTTAAAGCATGGAGCGACCTAAGTGATGCAAGCTGGCCGAGCGACCTAACATAGCCGACCTAAGTGGCGCGAGCAAGCCGAGCGACCCAACATATGGCCGAGCGACTTAAGTAATGGAACGACCTATGTGGTCAGCGACCTAAAGGGGGCAGAGTGACTTAAGGAGGTGAGGCTGAGCGACCTAAGTGGTTGCAAGCGGGGCGACCTAAGAAGTTGCGACCTAACCTGGCGCGACCTAAAGCAGGTGCGACTTAATGGCCGAGCGACTTAAGTAATGGAATGACCTAACACATGGCATGACCTAAGCATGGCGCGACCTATAGCAGGTGCGACCTATATGCGGGCCAAATGATTTAAATGGGCAGGCTGAGCGACCTAGGGGATAGAAGTGCAAAACTCCGTCAATTTGCAACCGGTCGAGCACGGATGCTAGGGGATTACGCCTATCGGCTACCCTGTCCTATTGGCTCCTCGATGCATCACCAAAAACGTGTTCAAACATCAAAGTTAAGATTTTTTGAAAATTTGAACCCAAAACACTAAAAATTGGGATTTTCACCAATTCAATCCAAACCAAAAGTAAATGCACATGAATAAGTGTTAGGAATTCATACCCAACAATCAAAGATAGTTATAGACAAAGATGTGAGATAAAAATCTCACCTTTTCACAAAATCAATGAAGGAGAAGCCTAAAAGCAAAGGAAGAATCAACCACACTTCAATCTCAACACAAGAAGCTTGAACGAATGGCTTCTCTTTGGATTTGGAGTTAGATGTTTGGATTTGCAGATGATCTAGGGCTTGGAGTTTTAATTTCCCATTCCTCTCTCCATTTTTGATGAAGCTTGAGTGTTAGGAAATTAAAGTGAAGTAATGAAGGGAAGAGGGGGTTGAGATAGAGTTAATAGTTTAGGCTAATGGGCTAAACCAAACCCAAAGCCCAAAGTGAAAAAGTGGCAAAATTCCACTAACTCTAAACATATCAAAGTTTATACTCAAAAAGATCGCAAATGGCATTTTGGACCCAATGGAAGTAGTCCCGAGTCCTAATTCGACCGTATGCAAAAAAGTAGCTTTTCAGACTAAAATCCGACTAACGATAAAATATTTAAATATTCAATCGTAAAATATGCGGGTTGTTACAGCATTATTTTCTTATAATGCTCGGGTCAAACTGAGCTTATTTTAGATCTTGTTATGGATGCTTTAGGGCTTCAGGAGACGAGATGGATGCCTCCCAGATGTACTCACGTATATTTTATTTCCCGCTGCATGTGTTGGTTGTATTTATCAGCAACTGTAAGAACATGTTGTTAGCTGATGATAGATTAGTGTACTCTGATTGGTTTTTAAATATTATAGTTTTTTTGGTAAAGATCTATTGTATGTTATATGTTACTCGTCATGATGTGAAATTTATGTTCTTTATTTTCTTTTTTCCCCTCAACACTCTGGCTTTATGGAACTTGAATGTTCGGCATGTGAATACCGTGGATGTATTAGTGTCAACTTTTGAGGGTAAAAAACGTAGGTCCTTTCAGCATATTATTTGGATAATTATTCAACATTCATAAATTACATTCGACCAACACTAGATATCTCTATATGACAAGTCCGATGAATAATCAAAAATTGTTACTGAAAGTCCCATATCAGATGGTATCACTAAATAGTTTATTCAAATTTTTCATCACATAGAAATAAAATCGCACGAATAATATTGAAGGTTTTCATCTCCATATCATATCAAGAATCTATATCAACGATGGATTATTCACAATAAAAAAATCTGTATGAAAAAATGAGAAATCGAAAGACGTAGAAATCATATGTAAGATCTAAGTTTTTAATTCAAAAATGAAATAATAATAATCAATAGAATATTTCAGTAAACAGTTACATCTAATATTAAAATAAATGCATACATATATAACATTCAAAATCACTTTATAAAAGTCAAAACATAATTTTCTATAATCAATCATTATTCCATAACTAATACATACATATGTACATATATGTATGTATGTATATGTAAACTTCAAACTATAATTCCAAAACAAAGATTTAAATACCAAAATTTCATTTTCAAATCTTTACTTATGTATTTTAAAACATTCAAAAACACTTTATGGATCAAGTATCATTTGTTGAAGTTATTCCAATATAAGATTAAATTACTAAATTTCATTTCCAAATCCTTTTGTACATATCTCCAAAACATCCAAACTCACTTTATAAATCAAAAATAATTATATAACTATTTCATAATTTTTATAGCTAAATAATACTTTAAAATAAATTTACAATTTATAGAACAAATTACATTTATTTTAAAATCTATAATATAATTCAAAATCTTGAATTTATACCCTGATAGATAGAAATAAAAAATTTCTATTTTCAAAAAAACTTTATATCCAAAATAATTTTGAAGAAATCGGTTTATTTACCAACCAATTTTATTTATTTGTAAATACTTCAAATAAAGTTTTAAATGCCAAAATTAACTTTCCAATGTGTGACGCCCCACCTCTATACCCACGCTAGCCAAGAACACTACGGTGTAGTGCTGTCAACTAGCGCGGAGAATAAGGCTGTTGAGGAGCGACCTTCCATGTAATTTCTTATCACACGGTGGCTATAAAATGATCTTCGGAAACAAATATAGAAGTAAGCATAACATGCGAATCAATCACAGATATCCATATCACAAAGGCGGAAAGAGATATGAATATATATCACATAAAAGTGTACATCAGAGTAGTGGTCTAAAAAGATCCACGATAATACAAAAGAATAGCAACGCGTGCTATACAAAAGAATACAACTATGAGTCTATATCTCAAGTGTAAACAACAAAAGCTGCTAATCTAAACAAGTAGCCAAAAGTCTGAGTAGTGAATCACTGGGGGAGGAGTCGAGCAGTAGCACCTGTAACATCTCGGCCTGACCCGAGTATTATTTATAAGAAAATAATAAACGGATCAGTCTAGCTATAAATATCAGATGACATGATATAAAATAAAAGATATGGCATAAACATAAAATATCCATACTGACATACTACTATAAGTATGCAAATAATGATCAACAGGAGATCAACCGATAAGAGATAAATCAATATCACAAGAATCTTCTCAAAGATCCAAAGAGGGCATCATACCCTAAACTTGTACTCATGACAAGTCAAAGAGATAAATTCCAGAAATCAACACAAGAAATCCAGAAATCATAAAAAGGGAAAGAGGCCTATCACATGACGGTCCGAAGACCATGGGGAGCTACCCCGCATGTGTGAATGGAATCACACAGATTGAGGTCAAGACTAACCAAAAAGCAGAAAGGTATGTGTGAATGGAATCACACAAGTGGTGTCTAGTCTAACCTTGCAATGAAAGAGACATCGCGCAATTGCTAGTCTAATTCATAAAGCGATCATCAAGATCAACGAGAAGTGTCAATTACACTAAGCTAGTAAATATAGAAGTTTAGCTTCATGTCCCATAACCACTTGCTAAACTTAAATATTTACGAACAAACTGTAAATCTTCACTAATAAAATTGTCACAAGAGGTTCAATCGAACAAGTCCAAGAATTAACCGACGAAGTGAACGCAAGCGTTTCATACCACTTGTTTTACTAAGTCGTTTAATTAGATTTCTCATCCGAGTGAGGTAAAGGCTTGTATATACTAATAGATTGGAAAACGGTTTAAGAAAAGAGCTTTGTTATTAAAAATAGAGTTGAAATTGTTTGTTAAAAGAGTTTTGATATTTACTACTAGTATTGAAACCTTTATATTATAAAGTGACAAAACACATAAGCAAGTGTAGAAACAATCAGTCACAAAGATCGCATACGGAGATGAGAATAAAATCCAAGGAAATCAGCTCAATGTTTTTCAGATAAGATCCCCTACGGAGGGGGGGTCCAGGGGGTGGAAACCCCCCAAGGTGGGGGTGCGGGGGCAACGCCACCGCTTACGGGGTTCGACCTGCCCGGTCAGGTCGCAGGGGTCCAGGGGGCAGCGCCCCCGGCGGGGTGCGGGGCAGCGCCCCGACCAAAACGGTACGACCTAGTGAAGATAAAATGAGGTCTAACGACCTAAGAGGAATAGGGTCGAGCGACCTAAGGGTTGCGACCTAGGGGTCCAAGGGGTCAAGCGACCTATCGGGATTAGGTCCAACGACCTACGAGTCAAAGGTCCAACGACCTATAGGGTTATAATGTCATGTGACCTATCGGTTTATAAGGTCATGCGACCTAACGAGCTATGGCCAAACGACCTAGTAATGGTAGTAGGGTTGAGCGACCTAAAGGTTTAACCGGTCAAGCGACCGAAGGAAGGTAAGGTGTAACGACCTAACGCTCGCGACCTAACGATCTAAAGGCTATGCGACCTAGAGGAAAACAAGGTCAAGCGACCTAAAACGTCGCGACCTAACGACCAAAAACGTCGCGACCTAGCGACCTAAAAATGTAAGGCAAGGCCGAGCGACCTAACGAAGAGGGGGTGAGCGACCTATGGTCATAAACGAGGTTGAGCGACCTATAGAAGCATAGGATGCAGCGACCTAAAACGTCGCGACCTAGCGACCTAAAAATGGAAGGCAAGGCCGAGCGACCTAACGAAGAGGGGGTGAGCGACCTATGGTCATAAACGAGGTCGAGCGACCTATAGAGGCATAGCATGCAGCGACCTAAAACGTCGCGACCTAGTGACCTAAGGGGATAAGGGCCGAGCGACCTAACATTCGAACGACCTACGACCTAAGGAGCTTGCGACCTAAAGCCCAACGTGAAACGACCTAACTCCGAAGTGAAGATTCAAGGCAGTGCGACCTAGCGCGATAACACGCGAACGACCTAAGGGTTAGGTCGCGAACGACCTAAGGGTTAGGTCGCGAGCGACCTAACTCCGAACACACGAAAATGGCCAGAACGACCTAAGTGCAGAAAATTCACCAAAACGCTAAAAATTGGAGTTTTTCGCCAATCCAATCCAAACCAAATGCAAATGTGCATGCAAAAGTGATAGGGAATCGTTCCCAATAGTCCAATATAGTTATAGACTAGATTTGTGAGATAAAAATCTCACCTTTGCTCCAAAACCCAATGTAAATGAAGAACAAAGCTTGAAGGCAAATGGAGAAGCAACCACAAGCTTGAATCCGATGTCTTCTTCTTGAATTTGGAGTTGAATGTTGGAGTTGCAATAAAACAAAGACTTTGGAGTTTTAATTTCTCATTCCATTCACCATTTTTGTTGAAGCTTTAGTGTTAGGAAATGAAATGAAGCAATGAAGAAGAAGGGGGGGTGGAACTTGGGCCTAATGGGCTAAAAGTCCAAACCAAAGGCTCGAGTGAAAAAGTGGTGAAATTCCACTAACCCCAAACATATCAATGTTTATACTTAGAAGATTGCAAACGACGTTTCGAACTCAATGGAAGTGGTCTCGAGTCCTAATTTGACCGTTTGCAAAAAGTAGCTTCGGACCAAAATCCGATTAACGATAAAATATTTAAATAAAATATTTAAATATAAAAATCGATAAATATGCGGGTTGTTACACAATGCATTAAAAATATATTTAAAGTAGGTAAATAAATAAACCGTCTAAAATAAAATTCATGGTGTAAAATTCTCCAAAATCAATAACAATCATTAAAATAAATTTTATCGAGTCGCCGAATCGAATTTCAACCATCTATATAATATACACACAACATAAATAAATTACCCAAATTAAAAATGCAAATGGACAACATCTCCTTTGCATATCAAACATCCAACAAATACAAACAATCAATAATCTCAATATCATCTGATTTCAAACCAATATTCCAGCAATTCAAACAACAATGATCCTACATAATCAATCAACCCAAGAAATTCAACCCCGCAATTCAAATGATAAATGAGATAATTTATACAGATCGAATTATAACTATAGTTCTGAGATGTCATCGAAATTGATGAATGTAACCCTCAAAATCAAAGTGTCACTTCCTCGTTCATTGTTGCTTAGTAATCCAAGCCTCTAATCTAGCCACTTCACTATCATTCATGCACAGACAATCCTTGATACAATCTGTAAAAAAGAACCATCGATAACACAAAGAGCAGCCGTAACTTCTGAGGAAAAGTCAGTGCAAACACTGTTATCGACTAGCAACCATCTCCACCAATCGTCGCTCATCCAAGTCGACGACTCCAACCTCACGTGACAACCCCAACCTCATGCACCTCGTCGATGCTGTCCAGCCTTCTTAATGGCGACATCAGGTCATGCTTCCCTTCATAACGTCACAACATGTGCGTCTTCTACGCCTAGATCGGCCAGCTCGAACATACATACATACATACATACATACATACATACATATATATCTTTTTTCATTTTGATGAAATTTGATTCTTATTTTTATTTTTGCAATTAAGCATATGATTGAAGGATGGATAAGTTTTGGGATTGAAAATGAAAGAGTGGAGGAAATTTCTGGAAAAGAGGAGAAAGGATTAGCCTAATGTTTTGGGTCCCAAATCTCAAATCATTTTAAATTCTCAAATTTATATTAAAATTCCCGATATTTATTATAACTGCACTTCAATCCAAACCGAATTAATTTACATTTTATCATGTTGTATATATTTCGTTAACCTCCCAATTTCATTCAATTCGATGCTTACTTATTTATTTTTCACTATTTTAATGATATAATAATTATTTACACTTATAAAATATTTATATTCAAGTAAAACAACTTATTCGATTTTAATATATCATTTGAAAAATATTTTTTAATTCAATTCAATTTTTTAAATCAACTACCTTTTATTAAATAGAATTCAATCAACTAAAAGTTTATTTTCATAGTTAAAAAATTTCAAATACTGTATTAAACTTTTTTAATTAAACTTATTTCATTTGTAAGAAAGTGGGTTTGTTACATACTTCCCCTACAAAAATTGCGACCTTGCAATTTTTTATAGAGAGACATCAAACAATTAATACCCTAACTTTCTTCACATCTGCGATCTTTTATCAAACTGAACTACTCAATTCACTACGTGATTTTTCCTTTAATTTTCTTATCATATGCTACAATTTAAATAGATTTGATTCATAACTTTATATTTTCGCATATGATAAAAAATTTTACAAAAGGTTTCTAAGTGTTGGATTTCTCGAAAATTTTCGATAGAATATTCTTTGTATGGAGAATGTTTCGAAAAATCAAAACACAATAATATCACAAAATATATACATCTCAATCAATGGTGCATCTCGAGCATAGATAAACAATATACCAACACTAAATCATAAATTTATCACATTATGATTAAAAACATACTTTTAGCGTTGCATTTTAAACAAGTTTATTTCATTTTGTGCAAGTAGAAGAGAGAAGCACAAAAAATCCAATTGATAACGTCTTCATGAATATAACTTAAACTCAAGTAAACTAGATAAGATCATATAGTATAAATAAGAAGAGGTTTTGCGTTACATATTGAAAAACAACTTCGCAATTTCATTTGACAAACTTACAACCAAGTTTTAAATATCAAAACTCAAAATCATGTAATACTTCCAAACGCAAAAAGTCGGAGGATGATCGAATATTATTTTATTTGCTCATACATAAAATCTACATATATTACACTAGTCATTTTCAAGTCCTTATGTAACGTCCCGATTTTTCGATGCCCGAAAATCGACATCAACACGTCCACTATATCAAATGCCAAGCAATCGGATGCCGGAAAACTAAACCATTAGGGTTAAAGAAGAAGGGGGTAGAAGAAGAAATAGAAACAATATCAGAATCTTACCAATGCAGTGGAATAAAAAATAATAGATAATAACTTATCTTTACACAAAGAAACTATATTTGTTTATACATACATCATCAGAATACAACATCAGAGTTTAACAACATCTATAACACACAACTGGACAGTTATATTAACTTGTCCTCCCCAAACTGACAATACAACTAACAACACAGCCGGATTATACATCAAGTATGGAAGTACGTCTCGCCATCCAGCTTGTCTCCTGAACTCCACAGCAGTCCATCCAAAATCTATACTCTACAGTACTCGGTCTGACCTGAGCATCATAGTTAAATAACACCTGAGTCAATATGGAAAACCAGCGTGAGAAAAATACTGTAACGACCCGTAAAATTCAATAATTAAATTGGTTAAATTAATAAGATTTTCGTAATTAAATTTAGAAAGAAATAAAAATTTTATAATTATAATGAAGCAAATGTTAAAAATAAATGTAGCAATGGTAATTAAAATTAATTATTGACAATTGGAGTGAAATCCTAATAAAAAAATAGTGTTAATTGTTGCACTTGGGTATAAAATTTAAAATAAGTATTTAATTAACCAATGTAGTAATATATTGATTAATAGTAACTGAATGTAAATTAAGGTAGTAATGTTAATGCCAGTTGATAAATAACTAATTTAGTGCAATCCCAGTTTAATTAAATTTTTTTATTTAATATTGGAAGAAATAATAATTTGTAATTCGTTAATGAATTTATAAAGGGAATGAATTGTAAGAATGTTAATGTAAGCTAATAAATAATTAATTCAATGCAATCCTAATTGATTGAAACAACTATTTGGGTTATAATTGATGTAAATAGGAATATTTGGTAATAAATTAATATAAGAAAAATAAATGTAATAATCAATGAATTAGTAATGAATAAATAGTGATTGAACAAAATCAATGTTCTATATGTAATTGTTTGGAAATGATAACTTGTATAAATATGATTAAGGGTTAGTGGGAACAATTATTATGAAGTAATAATTATTTAGTCCATTAAATCAAGTTGTAATCAATTGCAATGAATCTCAATTCAAGGTTATATTAGTATAAATTAAGGAAATAATTGGAAATAATGCTATTTATAATATGACAATTGGTTTGATTTAAAGAATAGAAAGCAAGATTTATTAATTTAATTGAAGTGTAAAATTCAATAATTAAATTAATTGCAAATAAATGAAATTAAACATTTAAATATTACATTAATAGAAATTTAGATGAAATCTGAGAATATTAAGGTAATAGATTTTGAATCCAATGTTAATTTCATCCGTTTGATAATAATGAAATGAATAATAGAATGAAAAGTAAATTAAATAGAATTTTTGGAAATTAAATTTATAGTTTTGAATTAAATGAAATTGAGGTTAATACTGAAATTGATAAATTGATCAGCTATAAATTGACATTTAAATTTGTTTATACCATTGTAAGTGATTAAGAAATCAAAAATGATGAAATTTGTCAATTATCGAATTGAAATTGAAAATTTGATTTAATTAATTAATTTTTAATTACTTTAATTAACTGGAAAAATATTCATTTTGGCCACTGAGTCGGATTTTAATGAAACCAGTTTCATCAAATCCGAATCAGTGAATTATTGTAGGATTTCAAGTTTCGTAGCGATCGGGCTTGTCGTTTGATCGTACGGGCTAAAAACGCATAGAAATCAATGAAATTGAAATCAATTGAAATCAATTTGAAATAATTTGATTTTAGCATAACTTCTTCATACGATTGAATTTGGACTTGAAACTTATACCATCGCGTTTAAAATATTTTAAAACATCTAATTTGATATATGGGTTGACCCAATTTCATTCCGGAGTCAGAACGGGCTTTTCGAACCATTTTAACGTTTAACGCGTATATCCAATCGATCCGGTCCATTCAAATTTCAGTTTGTCTATCAATATCCTTTTATAAACCCTAATTGTTCCTCATTGTAAATTGTCTGTACATATAATTCCTTCTCACCTTCTCATTTCATGGCTGACAATTTCGAATCCAATTGCAATTCAAAAATCAAATTGAAATTTCAAACTCCTCAAAAAAATTCAGAAAAATTATATATCGAAGTTCTCCAAAATACGAATCAGCGTCTGGTGTTCGTTTTGTCGAAATTGTGCTTCAACCATCGGCAAATCGCGGTCAAAGTCGAATTGGGCGTTTTTGATTTCGACATCAATCGACGAAATTGAAATATGGGTTTTGTAGAGCTTGTGGTATGGAGTTCGACGTTGGTGGTCGTTTGACCTGAAGATGCTCGGTTGGCTCTTATTTGCGAATTAGGGTTCGAAACCCTAGGTGTTGTCGATGGCGGCGCGACCTGTTGGAAAGGCCAGGAGGCATGGAGATGGGCCGGCCGGTGTGGGTCGACGTGGGCAACCCGATGGTGTCAGCGGCATAACGAACGATGGTCGGTGGTGTGTGGTTTCGATGGTCAAAGTTTCGGCTGAAGGAGGGGTCTCGCGTGTCGTTCATGCGTGTGTTCCTGTTGCCATTCAGAGAAGAAGATGACGTGTAGTAAGTTTGTTAATTTAATTATCTTGTTTATTCTAATATTTAAATCGTAAGATCGTTCTAATTTGTATAACTTTCACATACGGACTCAGATTCACGCGCGGTTTTCTCCGCTAGGTTCGTATCAAAATTCCAAACACTTTGGCGCTACCTTGGATGGATTCTAAGACTGTTCAAATTTTGGATTTAAATTCAATTTAAATTCAATTTAAATTCAAAAAGTGAGTGATTAACCCACTCACAATTTCTAAAATTTCTTATGTGTGTTAAATTTATTTCTGATGTGATTAGAAATTTATTTATTGCTATTTGGTATATTTTTATCATCATTCCAGTTAAAATTGAATTTATTTAATTAAATTGGTATTCAATTTATTATTGCATATATACTGCCAGTTAAATTAATTTATTATTGAATATAAACTGCCAGTAATTACTTGTTATTTATTTCTATTATATATTGATGTTATTGTTTGAATTGAATGATGATTGTGATAAATGGTTGATGATTGATATTGGGTGAATGGATGTTGTATTTTATGTTGTTATAACTGCAAGTTGTTATGTAATTTATTTCATTCGGGATTGCGGTTTGAAATGATATATAACCGTATTTTTATTTTAAATTAAGGATTGAAATGATAAATATCTGTATCACTTGACCATAGGGTAGAAAATTATATACAGACACCGTGGTCTATGTATAAAAATATTTTGAAATGATTTCTATGGTTTTGGAAAGAAATATACGGTTTAATAAATATTAATTTTTGATATTATATAAATATTATTATTATATATATAGTTAAATTCTTGAATACAAGCTATGTATAAATTTATTTAATAACAATAAGTTTAATAATGAAGTTTGATTGTTTTATATTATATGTTTAAGTACCTGTTTAAGATATTGTGTATATATAGAGTTTTAATGACTTAAATAAAAAATTAAGTTGGAAGATAAATATGAAATTGGTTTGAATTGAATTATTTCAGAATTATACTCAAATAAATTTGATTTGAAATTTAAATAAAATTGAGATTTTAAAGGGTATGATTCTTATAACTTGATTTAGTTTAGAGAGATTTAAATGAATATAAAGTTGATTTAAATGAATATATCAGGTTAAATAAATTGGAAGAATATCCAGTTATGTGAAGTTAAAAGTTTTCTTAAATGATATTGGATTTATTATGCAAACATTTCAAATCTAAATAATACTAATTGTATTTGATGTATATGGGATTATCAAAGAATTAGTGAGACGACCCGACGTTCTCACCACAGAAAATCGCATCATCTTGAAGAAAGAAAGGGATAGAAAAGAGAAAGATAGAGAAGAAAGAAAGAAACAACATCAGAATCTCAATAGCGGAATGAATAAATTATATTAATCACATAAATATTACATAGTATCAACAATTATCAGAGTTACACAAATTATACATCACATACTAGACAGTTATAAACACCTGTCTAGTTATACAACTCAATACAAAATAGAGAAACTCTTCAGAGATACCCACAGTGGAACAATATATATCTACACGCTGAAGCCTTCTGCTCCATTGCTTCTCCATAATTTGTCAAAGCTAACTTGAATCCCTTAGCTACTCGTAAAAATTTGAGTACCCAAGAGTTTAAGAAACAGAAATAAACTCCGGGTCAGATATGGGTCTGGTGTGAATAACAGGTTAATGTTGCTTAACTTTCAAAAAGCCTTTTGAAAAGAAAGGTATCACGTAAGACTTCCCACACACATAAACATGGAAAAGTTTTTACCTTACGCTAACCAAAACATTTGATAGGAAATCTGGTGATATTATAGTAGGTCTAGGGTTTTCAAGTAAATAGAAAATAGCCGAAATTGTTACATTTATTAAATTCCAGCTACTAGCCATAAAAGAGGGTAATACAATCAAATCTGATGGCTCTTATTTGATTTTGGATTCCATACAATGGCAGGGCTACTAGTACCGCCCGTCACAGTACATGACCTAGATCAACGTACCGAGGATTACTCCCAATCCCATGCAACACAAGGCCGGAACCATCCCTTACTGGACAGTCCCGATCAAGACAACCCCGGAAGTTGTAGCTCACAACTGCCCACACAGCCGAATAAAAAGGGACCTCTAGACAGGGGAAAATCTCGTCCCACTTGGGCATGACCCACTTAGCCTTGCTGCACCTCCCATGTTTTAGCCATTCCTGGCTAATGAGGCTTGAGGCCATGATTACCTTTAAGGAACACATCTCTTAGAATGCTCATCATCCACCCGACGATGTTCTGAAAGCATTCAATCCATACAAGTTCGTTACGGGTTCGAACGAACCGAAGGCATTATCTCGTTACACTCATTTTGGAATCACCCTCAGAGTTAACGACGATAACCCTTGCACTCTGAATCTTCGTCTTTACTTGAGATTCATGACCTATCGTTAATTTGAATCGATGTGGTTTTCGGATAGCCAAATCTAGAATCCCGATCCCGGTCTCATCGAAATCCAAAACATGTCTTTTAAGGCCAAGTTGTTTTAAAGTTTAAAACAATTTCAATTCTATTATCTATATACACACAGATAGATAATTCACAGATTCACAATAGATAATCATAAACAGATAAACCACATTATAATTATAAACAGACAATCCATATTATCTTCACAATGCAGCCAAAGCATTCATATCACACAGCATCACTAATCTCATATCTGAGATCACAAACCATTCAAGGCAATCAATATCATCCATTCATACATAAGCAAGGATTTTCTTAATCACACTATAATTAATTTAAAATGAATTAAATTAATTTAAAATGAATTAAATTAATTACTTGCATCTCTAATTAATTTAAAGTGAATTAAATTAATCACTACATCTTTAATTAATTTAAGGTAAATTAAATTAGTTACTTCATCATTGTAAATCTTGCTTACATACTATTAATTAATTAAAAATTAATAATCATCTTAATTAATTATCCTCTAATTAATCATCTTAATTAATCATCCTTGATTAATTATCCTTTAATTACATTTAAGTAATTATCCTTAATTAATTTCGCAAATTAATTATTCTTAACTAAATACAGTAATTAACCTTTAGTTACTTCATAAATTAATTAACTATATTTAACCCTTAATTAATTACATTAATTATTTACTCTTTAATCACTTATCATTGATTAATTAATCTTAATTAATCAACCTTAATTACATCATTAATTATATTAATTAATGATCCTTAAATACATTTTAATTAATTATCCTATTTAAATTAATTACATTAAGTGATTACTCTTTAATTAAACCATATTTATTAATCACTATTGATCAATCACGTACATTAATTAACTATCTTTAATTGCTTCATTAAATAAATTAATTACTTCTTAATTAATTACACTTAATAATTAATCTTTAATTAATTATATTTATTAATCACCCTTGATCAATCTCATTCAGTAATTAATACCCTTAATTAATTACATTACTTAATTATCTTCAAATAACTTTAATAATTTATTCTTAAATTAATTACATTAAGTAACCAATTATTAATTACTTTCACCAAGTAATTATCCTTCTTATTAATTACACAAGGTAATTAAACCCAAATCATTTCCATTACAATTACCATTCCAATTCAATTAACAACCAGTAATTAAAATTTACGAACCATCAAGCGACTATCTTAAATTAATTAAACCAATTAATTAACTTGACTAATCACATTACTTTAATTAACTACATTGAGTAATTAATCCCTTAATTACTTCATTAAGTAATTATACTTAAACAATTCCAAAATTGATTATCTTAATTAATTAATCTAATTAATCGTCTTAAATTAATTACATTAATTAATCATTTGATAATCCTTAGTTAATGATCCTTCATTAACTATTAAAAATCCTTTAATTACCCTCTAAGTAATTAAACTTCAATTAATCATCTCTTAATCCAAATTAATTAATTCTTATTAAACAATTAATTAATTCTCTAATTACTCAATTAGTTAAGTGCTTAATTATAACTTGATTAATCTTTAATTACTTGATTAATAAAATTTTAATCATTAATTAATAATCTATTATTACCTTAATTAATGATCCTTAACTACAAATTAATTAATCTTTAATTAATTAACTTAACCCTAAATTTCTTAATTAATTAATTCTTAATTAATTTACTAACAATCCATAATTACTAATTAATTAATACAAAATCATTAGTAAATTAATCATTAATCATTGAAATCTGATTTATCTTTAGGATAAATCATTCTTTTATTAATGACTTTAATCATCATTAACATATGTATTTAAAACATTTCACTTTTAAAATTTACTTTAAATTTTCAAATTTAAAATGTAAAATGATTAACAAATTTAAACTTTAACCAAATTTAAATCAATTTTATAAATCTCTTAAGAATTTTATACAAATAAGTTTTAAACATTTTAAACATTTAATTTAATAACCATTTCATTCTAAACATACTATAAACATTTAACTTGTTTAAACAAATTAAATTTTTTAAACTTCATTTATTTTTAAAACTAGGATTCAAGAGTTAATTTTGAATCCACACCTTAAAATTGATTTAAAACTTCATCAATCTTTACTAAAATCTGGAAACACATTACTTTTGACAAACAAAATCATTTCAAACTTGAAAACTTTAAAAACTGTTTGTTTTATAATTCATTCAGAACCTAGTTGCTTAACAAACAATCCTCGTGCCTACTACACTTGCTACCCTAATCTTCGAGATAAACCCGAAACAATCACGAACTAAACTCGAGATTCAAGCCTTCTTCCCCGAACCCCAAACACTACCTGACACCAATGCAAACGCATGCATGTGCACGGTGGTTCCGACCACCTACGGTCACTCACGCCACCACCCATAAGTCATCAACGACTCAATCAAGCCTCACAACCCCTCAGATCGGCACAAACCACGTCAAATCGAAATCGAGCTATGAGAGTGCTTGAAACCCAAAAATGCTACGACCAAAAACCCTTTGCCGACGATGAAACGACCACCAAAATTCTCGTCCTTCTGACCACAACTACGCCACGACCCCAGCAACAATTTCCCACCAGCGCGATCGTCACCAGACTTCTCACGGCTTCGCAAAAGCCTCGACAACTCCGACTACCCAACACCTCCACTAAACCCTACTTCACCTCTGATAGAACACCACGATCACCAGAAAAATTCTCCAATAATTTTCCTAGGTCCATCCACCTTCCAGCCTTTCTCGACAAATATTTCAACGCTGTCCATTTCATCGATCGCCACAAACCACCCAATGTTCAAAAACTGAACAAACTCGAACTGCTCCTATATTCAAATACTAAAAATTATGATTTTACTCCTAAAATTCATATTTTTAGGGGAGGTTTCAGCTTATATGCTTGAAACATTGAATTTGTAAATTTGAATTTTCATTTTACCTAAGTTAGCTCTGTTATTTTGTTATTCCAGAGTAGTTTCCAATTTTATTTTAACTTAATCAAATTTTCAGCATTAGTTAACAATAGTTTTTGTTTAAAGTCTTAAATCCAAACCAAGTCTAAATCAAGAGATAATGAATTTAAATCAATCTGGAGTTTAAAATAAAGGAATAGGAATGCCACAGAAACAAACATGCACACACATCCTATACATCCATATAAACAGATCATTCACTCATATAAAATCACACAAACCATATTTATTTTCCGGATATTAACATGCACAGATTTCAGATACTTTAACTTTTAGAAAATGATGTTACTCACCTGGTTCAAAATGAACAGAGCCTCAGAACCAAATTTGAAACAGCCTTAACTTTAAAACTTGAGTGTTGAAACTGGTATATGCTTTGCTTCTTTGATTTTAAAAGTTGAATTGCTAATCTATATGCAACTGAAATGCTTGCAAACAGATGCTGCTTTGATTCCAGGCTTGCTTTTAAAAAAACGGAGATGATTTCTTGAATATGCTTTGATACTTCTCAGGTTTGCAAAAGAATAGACTTTGAAAATCTCTGGCTTTATGAATGCATGCAAGTTTCAAATTGTTTGATTTGAAAAGAATGACAGGTTTTAGGCAGATAATTTGATTCTGGGAAATGAATAACAGGTTGAAGAATTGATTTTCGGGTTTGAAGAGAGGTTGGATGAATTTCTGGTTTTTGAAGTGATACAGGTTGATGATTTTGAAGAGGATTAACATTCTTTTGATATTGATCTTTGAAAATGTGTAGGCTGGAACTTGATTTGTTTTTTGTTTATGAAAGTGTTTCCTACAGATTTGTTTTGAGTCCAAGCTTTAAATTTCTTAACCTTTGATTTTGAAAAGGAAAAAGAAATTGAAGAGAAGAGGCATTTTTTTATAAGATGAAAGTATGATTTAACAAAAATAAAAGAAAATACAAAATTGAAAATGACATTTGTACAAAATTTTAACATTTGTCAATTCCCTTAGTTTATTAAATAACATTTGTTGTCATGAGTCTTAATATTCATACACTTGTCCCTTAAGTAATTTTATTTAATTTTAAATGTTAATAAAGGGCTTTATACTTACTTTATTATTTATAAATGCTTATCTATATATGTATATGAATTTCCTTAGAGGAAAGAAAATAAAATAAAACAAATTACACACATATTTTTAAATCCAAAATATTTTAAAATATATAACTTTTGAATTTAAATTTTAAATCCAAATTAAAATTAAATTCAAAAACCTAATTTAAAATTAACAATATATTAAATTTGAAAATAACAATTCAATTTTCCTTAAAATCAATTTATAAAAATAACACATATTTATTATTGTTTGAAAATAATTACTTGCTAATTTTAAACAATTTATAAAAGAAATTATTCCTTTACTTATAATTTACTTATTTTACTAAATGAATTAAGGATCATATGTAAATTGTATTTTAAACTTGTATGTATATATATTTCCAAATCATATTTATCAAGTAATATTTAAAATGAAAATAAAAAAACTTTTTTTATTACTCTTATTTAAAATTTAAACTTAAGCTTAATATATTTTAGAAAATTAATCAAATATTTTAAAACCATATAGTTATTTACTTAAATAACTTTTGAAAAGCTTCATATTAAATAAATCATAATTTCCAAATTACTAAAATGTATATTAGAATTTGAAAACATAACTTATTAGTTAAATTTTAAAACAAAGCTTTTCCACTTACAATATATACAAATATATATACATTATAAACATAAAATAATTTATTAGCTTTCAAATGATAAAATTCACTAATTAAATATTTATTTCAAATTTTATTAACAAAATTATCAAATTAATTTCAATTTTAATACAGATTATTAAATAGATATTGTCAAAAATTCCGGGATATCACATTAGTTCTGAAATGGTGGAATATTTAAAGCATTGAAATATATGGAAATTGAAATGGTTTATTTGGAGATTCAAACTTTTATTTGTAATTGATTTGTGAAATTAAAGAAGCTAATTTATTATATAAAGTAATTTAATATTAAACCATTTAAGTATTGGAAGTTATGTTTCAATGTTATGGGTTTCAAGGTATTATGATTTGAAAATGCTGTGATTTTGGGAAAATGATATATTTGAAATAAAAATGATATTATATTGATTTGGGTTTTTATAAATGACATCATATTGATTTGGTTTTTAAAACGAAAATGATACTGTATTTATATTGTTTGGAAATGATTATTATATCCTGGTTTTGAAGTATAATTATTTTGAAATAACCGCGGTGTTATAATAACGATTGGTTGGCAAAGAGACTGGGATCGGATATGGGCATACTCTCTGTCGATACCGAAAACCACTTTGACAACGTGTACGCGGTGGAGATTCCAGAATGAAGTAGGATGGTTACGGCATTTCCTTTGAGGTAAATACGTGGACCAGACTCCCGTGAGTTGGCATAAGGTGGCTAAAACAGGAGCGATTGACAGGCTAAGAAGGTAGCACCTTTTATCGGACACATCCCTTCGATATTATACTCTGACTTTTGGATTGTTTTGGTGGCCACTTTTGATTTTTTGATTTGGGGGTGTGGCTCGAGGTGGGTAGTAGCTACGCGCTACGCGTTACCACCGGCTCGGAAGCGTAATTGGTATATCTACCCTGGCATTGCCTAGTTGTGACGTGTCACCTACCCTATCGCGCCTTATACGAGTTTGGTTTTCTCCCGTAGCCCGTGTGGTATCCTCTGGTGGCTTCCCGATCAGGAGGGACCATGATACTGGATGGACTACTGGGACTATTACGTGTTAAGGTGGAAAATGTAAAGCCTTAATGCTATTTAAAAGTAAGTTTATTCTACTATAGACATTATTATAATAGCGAAATATTACTACACGGTAAATAGTTTAACGGATCCTTAGGAGATGTGAATCCCGAGCATCTCTTAAGTTACTGCACTCACGTTAGACACTGGATAGGAGATGTTAAATCCCGTAAACATCTCTGATGTCGTTCCACTCATATTATTTACCTATGATTTAACTTACATAAGATCTTTTAGTTCTGACTCGAGTGTTTTGTCTTTTCAATTCGCTCAGGTCGGTCCGAGCATTTCAGGATTTGAAGATTTTATTCTGTAGGACGAAGACGAAGATGTGTATTACTATTTATTATTATATTCCAGTGCATTCATACTGTTCCGCTGCAAAAATTTATATTTTATGGTATGTGTAACTCTGGTATACATTGTATAAGTATAATCAAATATTTTTTGTAAAACAGCTTCATTAACTATTTATTTGATTATTATATTTTGTCATTTCACTGTAAGATTCTTTTTTGTTCTTTCTCTTTCTCTGCTTTTTCTTATTTACCCCATAACAATCTGCCCTTCTGTATGGTTTAAGTCTGACGTGTGTGGTTTATCGTCGGTTTAAAACGTACAAAAAGGCGGGACGTTACAAATACACTCAATTGGATTATTAATGTTTTCAAATTCCTTTGAAATCAAAGATATCTCGTAAGACCACGCCACAAATAAAGATGCCGGGTTTTTACCTTACAATAACCAAACATTTCTTATAAATTCCTTTGATATTATGGTAGTGTCTATATATAAATACTTATTCAAATAGCCGAAATTGTTACATTATTAAATTCTAGCTACTAGCCACAAAGTGGGTTCTACAAACAAAAACCATAAAGGCACGTAGGGATAATGGATTTCCATCAATGGCAGGGCTACTAGGGTACTGCCCGTCACAGTACGTGGTCTAGATCACCGTACCGAGGATCCTCCCTGATCCCCGACATCACAACACCGAAGCTACCCCTTACTGAATAGTCCGAATAAGTTCAACCCATGTTTGGGATCAGCAACCGCCCACACGGCCGAATATATAAAGGGACATCTAGACAAGGGTGACCTTACTTTAATTGGTTGCTAGCCACTTAGCCTTGTTTGCACCTCCCCTGTTTTAGTCATTCTCGGTTGATGAGGCTCGAAGCTATGCGTTACCTTTTTAGCACACAGTCACTTAGAATGCTCATCGTCCTCCTGATGATGTTTTGAAAGCATTCGTCCATACAAGTCCGTTCCAGGTTCGAACGGAACCGAAGGCACTACTACTACATCCATTTTGGAATCACCTTCAGGATTAGTAGCGACTAGCCCTTGCACTTCACTGCTCCATCTTCGACTCCAAGTTCTTTTCTTCCTCACGAAAACGTTCAAACCGGATCGAAGTGGTTTTCGAGAAATTAATCTCGATTCCGGTCTCTTCGAAACGATCAGCGCATTGGCCAATATTGATAGTCGGTTATTTAACTATCAAATAAAATTCACAAACAACCATCAGAGTTAAATAATTTCCAAATTATTTATTATTCAAAATATCTTCGCAAGATATCTTCTACACATCAATCTTTTTGAAATCAGATTCAAATCTTTGTTTCACTTGCGGAATAAATTCCCAAAATTTATTTATTTCCATTGAAAATCACCAAGTCCAAATACTTTTGATTTTAAAATAATTTAAATCACTTTATTCTAAAGTATACTTTAAAACATTTAAATTAAAACTACTAATACTTTAAAAATATTTAAAATAAAACTACTTTGTAAAGTATAAAACATATTTTAAAATAAAATTTAGGCCAAATTAAATTTTAAAATAAGTGTTACGAAATTCTATACATGTTTTCCAATCAAACTTTATCCATCTATCTTTAAAATATAGCTATTTTTCAAAATATAAATGATTAGAATTATTTTTTTTAAACGAAATACCAATTAACCTTTTAAAATAATTCTACTATAACTAATTTAATAAATCTTACCTTTAAAAATTTAACAACTTAATAATTATTTCTTAAAAATATTCCTATAAACAACTTTAAAACTTTTAACTTAAAGTTAAAAATTTGCGTTGAAAACGTACTTGGCTTCCCATTGAAATACACTTCTCTTTCACACCTTTTTTAAAAATACATCACTATTTATTTTTAAAATAGATTACCCATTCCTCTATAAATTTCTAACGTGAATTTATACTTCCAAATACCACTGATATCTTATTTCACTTTATAAACCACGTTTATAAATTCCATAGTCCCATCTTCTTTTAAATCACAATTTCAAACTCTAAATCAATTTCCAAATCGAATTTCATATTTACTCCATTTTAAAATAAATTCCTTTACTTACTCAATTTATTTCAAAACTCATTAACTTCAGACTTTACTTGTTAATTATGATTTAAAATCTTATTTAACTTGAAACGCCGATTTCATACTTTTCCAAATTCCTTCTCTATCATTTCCAATAAATTTAAACCCTGAATTTTAAACATATTCTTTATTCCTTTGAATAATATCACTTAAGTTTTAAAATCCTCTCCTTTCCCATACTTGGAATTTATTTATTAGAATTTTAAAAATCAACTTTTATTATTTTCCAATTCATTCTTTATTTTATTCAATCAACCCATAAAATCTAATATTTCAATTACCAATATAGTCCCAGATTATCAAATCACAACACAGAATATTAAAACAAATCTAAATATTTTAAGGAATCCAGTTGGATCCCTCCAACCTGTTTCCCTGCATCCATAGATATTAGCACAATATAAAAATACCAATTCCACTTTGAGGTGGAATATCGCGGTATATGGGGTTATATTATCTCATCTACTATTATGTGGCGCATATGGTCTCATCCGCTATATAATGTGGGAAATCAATCACTCCAATATATATATACTACTGTATATAATATACCACATCCAGTCAATTCAATCATTCAACCAAAATTTAAATTTAACTATTTAAATTTAAATGGAATTCCAAATGAGTGAGACTAATTCACATTTGCATTTATTTGCAATCCACTTCAATATTGCCTTGGTTTCTCGATTTTTGATCTTGAATAAACAATTTATATGATTTATTAACACTTGAATTAATCAAAAAACTAATTATCATTTAGTTATTTAATTTAACTTATAATTTGATTTAAATTCTTAAACTCATAATTATCTTTAACAAGTTATTTTTAGTATCCAAATAATTAAATAAGTTAATTAAAACAGTTTAATCACCAAATCCATGTGTATATATATATATATATATTTAAATAAACTAGTAGAATAATAATATTCATATATGTATATTCATTTTATTTTCTTCTTTAAAACTCTTTATACCAAAATAACCTAAATACATTTAAAAAAAATAAAAAACCAATCTTTATAAATTCTAAATCATCTTAAAATTCCTATATCTTTCCAAAATCATCATATATATATATATATATATATATAATAGTGACAGAACCTCTTTTTTTCTCTTTCTTTCTGTACATATCTTATATAGATATACAAATTTTTGAGATAAATTATTGAATATACTTCACAGCTTCCTGAACTCGACCAGACCACCATCGCGACCTATTTCTCCTTCCAAACTCACTGCCACCGAGTTCGACCATCGCGAGCAACCACTCCACCAGTCCAAATGATGAACCCTACTTTGAAGTCGAATGCGAACACCCCAAAGCTCATGCGAACTGCCACTCTCGCTCACAAGCTTACCCTAGCCCAAACCCTCATGCCTAGGTTTCCCCCACCACGTCGTCGACGGCCACTCGGCGCGCATCGCCTTCCTTTCCAGGTCGTCGCGCGACCCCGTCGTGATCCAATGTTTTTTTGATGGTAGCGATTACGAAATGCACTGATTCGATTTCAACTAAAATCTTTGCGGATAAAGATAAGGCATGAGGACGGGTTCTTTTTTTAATGCCTACGCGATTGATTCGAATTGGGGAAAGATTAATTAGAGGAGAGAAATTTGATTCGAAGAAGGAAAGAAGAATTCGCAAGGCATATTTGATTTCGAACAGCAAAAATGAAAAAGGGGACAAATATCTTTTCTCGTTTTACTTTTTTTTATATCGGTAAACTTTTACTTTCCTCCATGCATGATTAAAACAAACAAAGGGGCAACACGTGTTTGGATTATCTCTACGTGTCGCACTAGCTACAGTGTTGATGAAATTATATTATTTATGTTTCTAAATTTAAATTCAAAATTTAAATCATCTTGATTTCGGCAACTCAAAATTTCAACATCCTATCAAGGCGTGCCGCTAGGCATTTATAATGTTATACCCTATCCCGAACGCGATGAAAAAGGTTTCGAGCCCTAATTCGATCATTTAGAGAAGATAGCTTTTTCAACCCAGTTATTATATTAAATTTTCAATATAAATTTTGGCACTTTTACCTCTCGTACGATTACTCGAATACTCTAAACACTATGAAAATTGAAATGGGATAATAATACAATATTACGGATCCAATGGAACTGGTTTCGTTGAATTCCGAGACTATGCCTCGGAAGGCTATTTTTAAATATCGGTTTAATGGATATAATTTCAAAACTTAACAAACACCTCCAAATTCAATTTTAACACTTTTACTATCTTTAGTACTATCAATATAAATTTTACAAACCTTTAAATTATTTTTAACAAGCATAAAACTGAAGATTCAATATTTTACCCAACTTTCAACAATTAAATTCATTAATTTAATTTCCAAATAAATAGTGATATTTGAAATTCAAGTTAAACTAACTTCCAAATATTTAAAATCAATTAAATATTTAAATTTCAAATTTTCAGAAATTTCAGTCGTCACATTCCTTCACCCTTAAAAGAATTTAATCCCTGAAATTACTAGTTAGGAAGAATGATCCACAACCCGCTTATTATTTCCAAAACCCAATAGTTTTTAACAATACCCAAAAAAATCTTTAATTGAAGACTCTATCACACTTACTAACTTTCCAAACTCTTCCATATTTTTCAAACATCATTATTTACTCCACAATTCAAATTTAAATTTAAATTTAAAAAACAAATTTTAAATTATCATAATTTTCTCAAAAATTTTCTAACTCCCTAAATTTTCGAAAAATTTCGCCAGCGTCTACTTTGCGCGGCTAGATCGGTACAACTACAAAATGCCTCTACAGGCCCTCAGATTTCAAAAAGAAAACAAAAGGCCAAGTGGCTAGACAAGAACATCATCAAATTTCATACAGAAATTTAAACATATACCTTTGTCGAGCAATTCAGATTATCTTCTAAAATCAAAAACACCATTTTATCCTTTTCTTTTAAATACCTATATATTACTTAGCAATAATATCCAATCACAGCATTCTTTATACATTTCTTTGTAATAGTTCAATATCTATTACATTCAAATCCTTACGATGTACTTATATCATCCGTACGCAATGTCAAATTCGAGCGCTCACTCGGTCACACAATTTCACTTCCGAACTAGCATCGTCCATCCGACTTCCTAGCGCGGACTCAGATTTGGTTTCTTGATCAGAAACCCTCATCCTCCTTGCATAGTCCTAAATTATGATAGAGAATTTCCAGAATCAACTAAAATTCCATATCCAGGGTTCACCGTCGAAAATTGAGTGAAACATCCCAACTCGGATTGATATAACTATCTCGAAATTCTTTGCTCAAATCTGGATCAAATCGTTATGCGAATAAAATAATATACGTACATCCTACGTATTTGTAACAACCCGCATATTTGTCGATTCTATATTTAAATATTTTATTTAAATATTTTATCGATACTCGGAATTTAGTTCGAAAAGCAACTTTTTGCATACGGTCGAATTAGGACTCGGGACCACTCCCATTGAGTTTAAAATGCCATTTGCGACCTTTTGGAGTATAAGCTTCGATATGTTGGGAGTAAGTTGATTTTTGCTACTTTTTACTTAGGGCTTTACTTTGGGCTGAGCCCAATAACCCCACTTATGTATTCAGTCCCAACCCCTTCTCCTCTTCATTACTTCATTCCTCATTTCCTAATACTCAAGCTTTTATATTAATGGAGAGTGGAAGAGGAAATTAAAACTCCAAGCCCTAGTTTTCTTTTGCAAATCAAACTCTAGCTCCAAACTAATAGAAGAACCCTTTGGTAAGCTTCTCTTCTTCTTCTCCAACTCATTCTCTTATCAATTTCGGAAATTCCTAAACCTAACTTTGGGAATGTTCTTCTTTTAAAGCTTAGAATCAAGCTTCTTGAGTTGGATTTGAAGAGTGGTTGATTCTCCTTTGCTTTCAAGCTTCTTCTTCATTGATTTGGGTTCAAAGGTGTGACTTTTATCTCACATCTATGTCTATAACTATCTTTGATTGTTGGGTATGAATTCCTAACACTTATTCATGTGCATTTGATTTTGAATTGGATTGCTTTTGTGAATATTCCAATTTTTGGTGTTTTGGGTTCAATTCTTTAAAAATCATAACTTCGATGTTTTGATCATGTTTTTGGTGATGAACCAAAGAGCTTCTATGGCTGGGTAGTCGATTGGCGTAAACCCTTAGTGCCGTTGCTCGACGGGTTGCAAATTGAGGAAGTTTGCACCTCTTTTGAAATAGGATAGGAAGTGCAAGTATACAGGTTCGGCCGACCGAGCTCATGGTCCGGTCGATCGACCTGCTGCCCAGGCACTCCTTGCCTCTGTTTTGGAAGTGCTGGTTACAGGCTTCGGCCGACTGAGCCCCTGGGCCGGTCGACCGACCTGGTGTCCGAGCACTTCCAACCTCTGGTTCGGTCAACCGACTCAGGGAGTCCGGTTGACTGACCTGCTCCTATCTGCCAACTATGCCTTTTTGCCTAGTTGTTTGAATTTCCAACTTTAGTCGATTCGTGTTGTTTCCTATTTGTTGTTATCATGTATTATGACCTTGATGACTCCTTTTTAGGGATTTTTGAATATCCATTTCGATGGATCCTTTATCGATTTCTTTGGATTTTATTCACGTCTTCGTATGTGAATTTTTGTGATTGATTGTTTCTACAATCATGTTTGTGATTTGTCACTTTAAAAATATAAAGGTTTCTATACTGATAGTAAATATCAAAACTCTTTCTTCAAATGATGTTAACACTATTTTATTACAAAGCTCGTATCTTAAACCGTTTTCCAATCTATTAGTATATACAAACCTTTACCTCATTTGGATGAGAAATCTAATTAAACAGCTTAGTAAAACAAGTGGTATGAAACGCTTGCGTTTACTTCGTCGGTTAATTCTTGGACTTGTTCGATTGAATCTCTTGTGACAATTTTCTAGTGGAGATCTACAGTTTGTTCGTAAATATTTAAGTTAAGCAAGTGGTTATGGGACATGAAGCTAAACTCATATATTTACTAGCTTAGTGTGATTGACACTTCGCGTTGATCATGACGATCAACTTGGTGATTTAGACTAGCAATGTGCGATGTCTCTTTGTCTGTGAGGGAGACTAAACCCCGTTTTGTGGAGTTTCGACTCAAATTGGTGGGGTAGCAACCCATGGTCTTCGGGCCGTTTGTGGAGCTTTGGCTCAATTTGTGATGGTTAGCAACCATGGAATTAGCGTTCCGTTTGTGATACACATGTTGGTGAGCTTTATGCTCCCGTTTGTGATAGGCCTTCCCCCTTTTTGTGATTTCTGGATTTCTATTGATGATTTCTAGAATTTGTGTTTAACCAATTTTCGTGATTTTCATTGATAGGTTCTATCAATATTTTTGCATTGGTGAATTTGTGTGTCATTGACTTTTGTGATTGGCATTGATATAATTGTCAATATTTATGGTTTTTGTGAAGGAGATATAGAGTATGACATTCCTTTTTATCTTTGAGAAGATTTTTGTGGTATTGATTAATCTCTTATTGATTTTCAATTACTTATTTATCACAGCTTGGCATTGTGATTATTATGTGTTTAGTCATACCTCTTATTCTATATTGTCTCATCTGATATTTATAGCTACACTGATCCGTTTATTATTTTCTTATTAAACAATACTCGGGTCAGACCGAGATGTTACAGGTGCTTCTGCTTGACTTTACATCCGGGATTACCTCCTTGACTTTTGGTTAACTACTTAGATTAGTAGTTTTTGTTGTATACATTTGAGATATAGACTCCATGATGTATACTTATTCTTTTGTGAAGTTCGTGTAACTATTCTTTTGTAATATTGTGGATCTTTTTAGACCGCTACTCTGATGTACACTTCCTAGTGTAATATTCATATCTATTTCCGCCTTTGTGATATGAATTGTCTGTGACTGATTTATGTTATGTTTATTTCTATATTTGTTTCTGAAGATATTATAGCCACTGTGTAGTAGCTTTGAGTTTGTGTCGGTATGTCGGATTTCCCTCTTGATAAAGAAATTCATGTTATACTATCTGACATATCGATGCTCGCGCAAAGCAATTACACGGATGGTCGCTCCTCAACAGCCTTATTCTCCGTGCAAGTTGACAGCATTCACCGTAATGTTCTTGGCTAGCGTGGGTATAGAGGTGGGGCGTCACAGCTTGGTATCAGAGCCAAACTTCGGAACAATATGGAATATTATAACAAGGATCATCGTCCTAAGTCCATCTTAGGAGTCGTACTTTAGGATTTAATTCGAGCCTTCGTACCGATTCATCCTATTTTCCTTATGATTCCTTGTTTTATCTATCAAGATTTCTTGATATTCATTTTGTGAATAACATTTTTCTTCTTCTTTATTTCTTTCTAAAGGAAGAGAAATGGTTAGACCTGGCCGTCCCTGCGCCGGTCAATCTAGTGCTACTCCCCAAGATAGAGTTTTTATGACTACCCAGCAACTTCTTGACCATGTCACGAATGCTCAAGCAGCTGGTTCTAATCCGAAACCTACTCACCCTAAATCTGGGTTTGCACGTTTGTGCAATGATTACACCAACCTGGGTGGGAAGCCATTTAAAGGTTCTGAAACTATTATTGAAGTCCAGGCTTGGTTAAGGACATGCGATCGAATCTTTTCTCACATGAACCTCATTGATCTTCACCGAGTTCAGGTGGCTTCTAGTATGCTCCAAGAGAGAGCATTAGACTGATACGAGCTTCTGATTTCTGAAATAAATGAAGCGGATCTCACTTGGGAGAAATTTTGAGAGCGCTTCGAGTTAAAATTCGTACCAGAAGCTGAGAAGGTGACTTTGGCTCGCCGTTTTATTGACCTCGTTCAAGGTGAATCTTCCGTGGCAGATTATGTCGCGTCTTTTGAATCTCTCTCTAAATACGGGGTTGAATATATCAACACCCCGTTGAAGAAGAACCAAAGATTTGTCTATGGCTTAAACAAAAGTCTTAAAAAGCCATTACTTCTAAAATTAGAAGTTCCCTTCGACCAACTCATTGATATCGCTCTTCGTCTTGAAGAGGCGGATATGGAAAATGATGTTGAAGTGGTGGGTTCCAAACGAAGCTTCAACAACAACAAGAAAAGGCCCGGTAGATTCAAAGGCCCTTATCCCAACAAAAAGGGGAAGCAAGCAACCTCTGTGGCAAAGACTTCTTCCTTTGGTCGTGGGGAATGCTATAATTGTGGTTCGAAGGACCATTACGCGAACAAGTGTCCAAAGTCTCTCTCTTGTCGCTACTGCAAGGGTCCCGGTCATGTTATATCTTCATGCCCCAAGCTTCAGGGCAGGAAGGAGGGAAAGTTAAATGTTGCTCAAGCCCCTGGCAACACATCTCGTGGCCAAGGTATTTCTCATTCTATCCTTGATGGCATTATTTTATTTCGTGATCATCCTATTCGAGTTCTTTTTGATACGGGTGCGTCCCATTCTTTTATATCAAAAGAGCTTGTTGATACTTTTTCTTTAAGTGTTGTTGCTTTAATGACTTCTTTGAGAATTGCGAATCGGTTGGTGGATCCGTAACAATCAGTTTATTGTGTAAAGATGTCGAGTTTATTTTGTGTGATTTTTCTTTCCTAGCCGATTTGCATGTCATGCGTTATTTAGGCTTTGGGATGATTTTGGAAATGGATTGGCTTAACCGTTATGAAGCTCATATCCTATGTCCTGAGCGGACTATTCATCTTCGACATCCTCAATCTGTTAAGCAGATTTCTATTAATCTTAAAGATTTGGATTCCAGCTTGGTTGCACCTTTATATTCTTTAAATCCTCATGATGACGATAATGATGATGAGGAAGATATTATTTCTCTTATTCACGTTGTTCGTAAATTTTCCGACATATTTGAGCCCGTTTTAGGATTACTGCCTAAGCGAGCAATTGAGTTCAGAATTGATCTTATCCCTGGAGCTCAACCTATTACTCGTCCTCCTTATTGTATGTCCAATAAAGAAAATGAGAAGATGCGTAAACAATTTTCCGAATTGGAGACAAAGCAATTTATTCGCTCTAGTTCCTGACCTTGGGGAGCTTCGGCTATTTTTGTGAAGAAATCCGATGGTACACTTAGGCTTTGCGTTGACTACCGCAAGCTTAATGATCTTACTATCAAGAATAAATATCCTTTACCTCGGATTGATGATCTATTCGATCAACTTAGTGGTGCTAGAGTCTTTTCACAATTAGACTTAGCTACTGGATTTCATCGGCTTCGTATTGCAGAGGATAACATTACTTTGACATCGTTCCATACGCGTTATGGATCTTATGAATGGCTTGTTATGCCATTTGGTTTAACGAATGTTCCAGCTTATTTCGTCGACCTTATGAATCGAGTTTTCAAAGATTTTCTCGATCGGATTTTTTTCATCTTTATTGATGATATTCTTGTGTATTCAAAAACCGAGGAGGAGCATAAAAAGCATCTTCGGATTGTGTTGGAAACTCTTAGGAGTAATCAATTGAAAGCAAAATTTTCTAAATGCCATTTTTGGCAACCTAGTGTGAAGTTTCTCGGTCATATTATTTCCGAATCCGGAATTTCCGTGGATCCTTCAAAGATTGAAGCGATTCAAGATTGGAAGAGACTGGAGAGTGTGACGGAGATTCGTAGTTTTCTTTGATTGGCGGGTTATTACCGCCATTTTATCAAAGACTTTTCTAAAATTGCCGTGCCTCTTACTGGCTTAACAAAGAAAGGTGTTAAATACATTTGGTCGGACAAATGTGAAGCTTCTTTTCAGAAATTAAAAGAACTCCTTTCCGATGCTCCTATTCTTGTGATTCCCGATGGGAATCAAGATTTCGTTGTTTATACCGATGCTAGTCGTGTTGGTTTGGGTGCCGTTCTTATGCAAAGGGAACGTGTTATTGCTTATGCTTCTAGACAATTAAAGCCAGCCAAGACTAGATATGCCACTCATGATTTAGAGCTCGCAGCTATTGTTTTTGCTCTTCGGATTTGGCGTCATTATCTTTTAGGGGAGATATTTGTTCTTTATACCGATCATAAGTCTTTGAAGTATTTATTCTCTCAAAAGGAACTTAATTTGCGTCAACAACGTTGGCTCGAGTTCCTTGCTCCTTATGATCTTGATATTCTTTATACCCCCGGTAAGGGTAATCGTGTCGCAGATGCTCTTAGCCGTAAATAACAAGCTGTTGTATCTATGATGATATCCGAATGGAACGATCTCGAGATTTTATCCACTTGCGAAATTCGAGACCGTGTTTCCGATTTATGCGCATCATTTGTTTTATGTAGCCTTGAGGTCCATCCTTCTTTTTTAGACCTCATTCTTGAAGCTCAAAGGCTAGATCCCGAATTGGCTCTTCTTGGCCAAAATATTAAGGGTAAGATTGATATTGAAAGTTTGAAAGACTTTGATATTGATTCTCGTGGCGGCATTCGAAAATTTGGTAGACTTATCATGCCAAATATTTGTGATCTTCGTAAAGATATTTTAGATGATTCACATCGTTCTAAATTTACCGTTCATCCCGGTAGTAGCAAAATGTACGCGGATATGAAGCGACTTTATTATTGGGCGGGAATGAAATTTGACATCACTAACTTTGTTAAGCATTGCATGACTTGCCAACTCGTTAAGGCCGAGCATCAAAGGCCCGGTGGGTTATTGCAACCTTTAGAAATTCCAATTTGGAAGTGGGACCAAATTTCCATGGATTTTATAGATGGCCTTCCCCGTTCTCGTTCGGGTCATGATAGTTTATGGGTGATCGTTGATAGGCTTACTAAATCCGCCCATTTTATTCCCGTTTGATCTAATCGAACCGTTCCTCTTTTGGCCAAACTTTTTATCAAAGAAATTGTTAAATTGCATGGGGTTCCTACTTCTATTGTTAGCGACCGTGCTCCATTGTTTACTAGTGGATTTTGAAAGAGTCCTCAAAAAGCTTTGGAAACGAAGCTTAATTTTAGCACCGCTTATCACCCCCAGTCCGATGGACAAACCGAGCCTGTGAATCAAACTCTTGAAGATCTTCTTCGTGCTTGTGTTCTTGATTTTGGTGGAAGTTGGGAAGATCATATTACTCTTGTAGAGTTTTCCTATAATAATAGCTTCCAATCTAGTATTGGTATGGCACCTTTCGAGGCACTCTGTGGAAGGCCATGCCGATCTCCTTCTTGTTGGCTTGAGGCCGGTGAGAAGTTGGTTTTAGGTCCAGATTTTATTCGTGATTCCGCAGAAAAAATTGAACTTATTCGACATAGGATGAAAGAAGCCCAGAGCAGACAAAAATCCTATGCCGATAATCGAAGAAGGAAGTTAGAATTTTCTATGGGAGATCTTGTGTTCATTCGTGTTTCACCTATGAAAGGTGTTGTACGTTTCAGTCGGTCGGGAAAATTAGCGCCTTGATATATTGGGCCATTTTCTATCACCGAACGTATTGGTTCCATGGCTTATCGCCTTTTATTACCGGCTCGGTTTTCTGCTATTCATGACATGTTTCACGTTTCTCAATTACGGAACTGCCTTCGAGATTCAGATTCTATTCTTGAGCCCGGTGTTGTGGAAGAGATTGAAGTTTCACCTAATTTAACTTATGAGCAACGACCTATTCGTATCATTGCTTCGGAAGTCAAACGACTTCGAAATAAAGATGTTCCGCTTGTTAAAGTTCAATGGTCTTCAAATCCTAAGGATTGTTCTTAGGAATCTAGAGAGTTCATCGAGCGAACACATCCGGACTTACTTTCTCGTACTCTTTGAGGTGAACTTCTTATTTCAAACTTCTTTTGTGTTGAGTATGCTTTTATGGTTGTTACTATATATCTTCTTCTTAAATATAGTGAGGACGCTATTTCTTTAAGGAGGGGAGTCTGTAACAACCCGCATATTTGTCGATTTTATATTTAAATATTTTATTTAAATATTTTATCGATACTCGGAATTTAGTCCGAAAAGCTACTTTTTGCATACGGTCGAATTAGGACTCAGGACCACTCCCATTGAGTTTAAAATGCCGTTTGCGACCTTTTTGAGTATAAGCTTCGATATGTTTGGAGTAAGTTGATTTTTGCTACTTTTTACTTAGGGCTTTGGTTTGGGCTGAGCCCAATAACCCCACATATGTATTCAGTCCCAACCCCTTCTCCTCTTCATTACTTCATTCCTCATTTCCTAATACTCAAGCTTTTATATTAATGGAGAGTGGAAGAGAAAATTAAAACTCCAAGCCCTAGTTTTCTTTTGCAAATCAAACTCTAGCTCCAAACTAATAGAAGAACCCTTTGGTAAGCTTCTCTTCTTCTTCTCCAACTCATTCTCTTATCAATTTCAGAAATTCCTAAACCTAACTTTGGGAATGTTCTTCTTTTAAAGCTTAGAATCAAGCTTCCTGAGTTGGATTTAAAGAGTGGTTGATTCTCCTTTGCTTTCAAGCTTCTTCTTCATTGATTTGGGTTCAAAGGTGAGATTTTTATCTCACATCTATGTCTATAACTATCTTTGATTGTTGGGTATGAATTCCTAACACTTATTCATGTGCATTTGATTTTGAATTGGATTGCTTTTGTGAATATTTCAATTTTTGGTGTTTTGGGTTCAATTCTTTAAAAATCATAACTTTGATGTTTTGATCATGTTTTTGGTGATGAACCAAAGAGCTTCTATGGCCGGGTAGTCGATTGGCGTAAACCCTTAGTGCCGTTGCTCGACGGGTTGCAAATTGAGGAAGTTTGCACCTCTTTTGAAATAGGATAGGAAGTGCAAGTATACAGGTTCGGCCGACCGAGCTCATGGTCCGGTCGATCGACCTGCTGCCCAGGCACTTCCTGCCTCTGTTTTGGAAGTGCTGGTTACAGGCTTCGGCCGACCGAGCCCCTGGGCCGGTCGACCGATTTGGTGTCCGAGCACTTCCAACCTCTGGTTCGGTCAACCGACCCAGGGAGTCCGGTTGACTGACCTGCTCCTATCTGCCAACTATGCCTTTTTGCCTAGTTGTTTGAATTTCCAACTTTAGTCGATTCGTGTTGTTTCCTATTTGTTGTTATCATGTATTATGACCTTGATGACTCCTTTTTAGGGATTTTTGAATATCCATTTCGATGGATCCTTTATCGATTTCTTTGGATTTTATTCACGTCTTCGTATGTGAATTTTTGTGATTGATTGTTTCTACAATCATGTTTGTGATTTGTCACTTTAAAAATATAAAGGTTTCTATACCGATAGTAAATATCAAAACTCTTTCTTCAAATGATGTTAACACTATTTTATTACAAAGCTCGTATCTTAAACCGTTTTCCAATCTATTAGTATATACAAACCTTTACCTCATTCGGATGAGAAATCTAATTAAACAGCTTAGTAAAACAAGTGGTATGAAACGCTTGCGTTTACTTCGTCGGTTAATTCTTGGACTTGTTCGATTGAATCTCTTGTGACAATTTTCTAGTGGAGATCTACAGTTTGTTCGTAAATATTTAAGTTAAGCAAGTGGTTATGGGACATGAAGCTAAACTCATATATTTACTAGCTTAGTGTGATTGACACTTCGCGTTGATCATGACGATCAACTTGGTGATTTAGACTAGCAATGTGCGATGTCTCTTTGTCTGCGAGGGAGACTAAACCCCGTTTTGTGGAGTTTCGACTCAAATTGGTGGGGTAGCAACCCATGGTCTTCGGGCCGTTTGTGGAGCTTCGGCTCAATTTGTGATGGTTAGCAACCATGGAATTAGTGTTCCGTTTGTGATACACGTGTTGGTGAGCTTTATGCTCCCGTTTGTGATAGGCCTTCCCCCTTTTTGTGATTTCTGGATTTCTATTGATGATTTCTAGAATTTGTGTTTCACCAATTTTCGTGATTTTCGTTGATAGGTTTTATCAATATTTGTGCATTGGTGAATTTGTGTGTCATTGACTTTTGTGATTGGCATTGACATAATTGTCAATATTTATGGTTTTTGTAAAGGAGATATAGAGTATGACATTCCTTTTTATCTTTGAGAAGATTTTTGTGGTATTGATTAATCATTTATTGATTTTCAATTACTTATATATCACAGCTTGGCATTGTGATTATTATGTGTTTAGTCATACCTCTTATTCTATATCGTCTCATCTGATATTTATAGCTAGACTGATCCGTCTATTATTTTCTTATTAAACAATACTCGGGTCAGACCGAGATGTTACAGGTGCTTCTGCTTGACTTTACATCCGGGAATACCTCCTTGACTTTTGGTTAACTACTTAGATTAGTAGTTTTTGTTGTATACATTTGAGATATAGACTCCATGATGTATACTTATTCTTTTGTGAAGTTCGTGTAACTATTCTTTTGTGATATTGTGGATCTTTTTAGACCGCTACTCTGATGTACACTTCCTAGTGTAATATTCATATCTATTTCCGCCTTTGTGATATGAATTGTCTGTGACTGATTTATGTTATGTTTATTTCTATATTTGTTTCTGAAGATATTATAGCCACTGTGTAGTAGCTTTGAGTTTGTGTCGGTATGTCGGATTTCCCTCTTGATAAAGAAATGCATGTTATACTATCTGACATATCGATGCTCGCGCAAAGCAATTACACGGATGGTCGCTCCTCAACAGCCTTATTCTCCGTGCTAGTTGACAGCATTCACCGTAATGTTCTTGGATAGCGTGGGTATACAGGTGGGGCATCACAGTATTTGCCCCCAATTGATTATTAGCTATATCAATTCTCTTTTATTCACATGTATATTGATTTCCATTCCCTTATTTACAACCATCCTGTTTCCCAGCTTCCAGTTTAGATTTCATCCAATTATTGACTTAGTATATTTTCAATAACAAATTTACTTAAGAACTTTCACTCTTAACTTTCTTAAGTTTAATATAAACATTATTACTTTCACTTTATCACTTGGTTTTTATCTACATTTAATCAATTTGGATTCCAATTCGATATAGATTCAATTTTCTTCAATTTACTAATTAACCTCAAATCTTAATCATTTTTCCAAATTTTCATCCAGATTTTCATTTTCAATTCTACTTGAATTCAATTCATCTTTAAACTCCGAATATTGAATTTTATCAACTATCTTCCATTCACAACAAGTTCATATCACTATTTCAAATCAGTTCCATTTACTAATTTATTTTAAATCTCAAATAATTTTTTTATATTACCTCAATTACAATTCATTTGCTTACCCACTTGAATCAATTAGTTTACTTACTAATTTACTTTAGTCCTTTATTTTATTTAGTTAAATTTTGAATATTTTTCATTAAACACAATTCAAATTAATTCCCAAAATTTAGTTTCAATCCTATTTACTTACAAATGAAAATTCATTTGTTTATTCACAAATTTATTTCCAACTAGTAAATTTTATACTTCAATAACTTATTTTATTTAGCTTACTTATATTTATTTCCTTAACATTCACTTTTTATTTAACTTTGTTTGGTTACATTCTAATTTAATTCAGCTTTCAGGCTTCTATAAGTTCTCTAATTTATTTACCTTCTATTGGCAACTTTTTTTTAATTCACTTCAATTAATTAGATTAACTTTCAGCTTATTTTGTTTCCACATTTACTTCAAATTTTTAACTCTTCTTGAAGTTAAATTTTCTAAAAGATTTCAATTTATAGGTTATCAAACCCATTTATAATTCCATAAACATTTCCAATTTACCTCCAGAAATATACAATTTCACAACATTTCAAAATCATCTTCGAAATCAATTATTTTATTAAATCTCAAAACCAAACCCAGTTTTACAAACAAATCTAATTTAAAATCATTTGGTAGCAATTCCTCTCTTAAAAACTCAAAAATGAACATCGATGATGCTACAATTATCACCGAAGTTATTTTCCGGCGACCGAAAAGAGTTCAGTGCTTTTACCTCTTCAAAACAACCTCCAAATATTTTCAAATTTCAAATCTCACCAGATTTCAAATCCATTCAAAAATATTTCCAAAATAATACCAATATTATTTCTCCAAAACTTTTGAAAACCATTTTCAAATTCAAAGGAATTTAAATTTCAAAAAATTTCAAATTTCAAATCCTTTCAATTTATTTTCAAATATTTCTCTAAAATTCTATTTCAAATTATAAATCACATTAACAATTTATATTTACAAATCCCATTTGTATATGAATTTTATTTCATAGCTTTAAGTTATGATTTCAATTTCTTATTTAATTTTTACACAACAATGATAATAGTTTAATATTATCATTTTCTAACAACCAAGCAACCATACATAACTATAATAATTTAAGGAAAATTATTTCTTTTATATACAAAAATAATTTGGGTAAAATTATTTCATTTACCCTATTTTAAAACAATACTGTGTCAGTTTATCTTGTTTAAGAGTTTAGAAACCTCTATCGATAACGTGGCATCCCACATATCGATTAGAATTCATAAACACACAACCAATAAGTTAACACGATAAAATTTCTTTTTACATTCACTAACAAATACGTGCTCACACTATTAATACACTCAAACTCATTCAAAGAGTACTACGGACTCTATTCAAATGAGTAATTCCCACCAGGGCCAAGGTTCTCGCCTAACCTTCAGCTTTAATACCAATCTATAACGACCCGATTTTTCGATGAACAAAAATCGACATCAATACGTCCACTGTATCAAATGCCGAGTAATCGAATGCCGAAAAACCAAACCATTAGGGTTAAAGAAGAAGGAGGTAGAGAAGAAGAAATAGAAACAATATCAGAATCTCACCAATGCATTGGAATAAAATATGATAGATAATAACTGATCTTCACACAAAGAAACTATATCTCTTTATACATACATCATCAGAATACAACATCAGAGTTTAACAACATCTATAACACATAACTGGACAGTTATATTAACTTGTCCTACCAAACTGACAATACAACTTACAACACAGCGGGATTATACATGAAGTACGGAAGTACGTCTCACCATCCACCTCGTCTCCTGAACTCCACAGTAGTCCATCCAAAATCCGTACTCTATAATACTCGGTCTAACCCAAGCATTATAGTTAAATAACACCCGAGTCAGTCTGAAAAACAAGCGTGAGAAAAATACACTCAATTGGATTATTAAAGTTTTCAAAATCCTTTGAAATCAAAGGTATCTCGTAAGACCATTCCACAAATAAACATGTCGGGTTTTTACCTTACGATAACCAAAACATTTCTTATAAAATCCTCCGATATTATAGTAGTGTCTGTATACAAATACTTATTCAAATAGCAGAAATTGTTACATTATTAAATTCCAACTACTAGCCACAAAGTGGGTTCTTTAAACAAAAACCGTAAAGGCACGTAGGGAGAATGAATTTCCATCAATGGCAGAGCTACTAGGGTACTGCCCGTCACAGTACGTGGTCTAGATCACCGTACCGAGGATCCACACTAATCCTCTGCATCACAAGACCGGAGCTACCCCTTACTAGATAGTCCGAATAAGTTCACACCACGGTTGGGATCAGTAATCGCCCACACAGCCGAATATATAAAGGGACATATAGACAGGGGTGACCTTACCCTAATTGGTTGCTAGCCACTTAGCCTTGTGTGCACCTTCCCTGTTTTAGCCATTCCCGGTTAATGAGGCTCGAGGTTATGCATTACCTTTTTAGCACACAATCACTTAGAGTGTTCATCGTCCTCCTTACGATGTTCTGAAAGCATTCATCCATACAAGTCCATTTCGGGTTCGAACGGAACCGAAGGCACTATTCCTACTACATCCATTTTGGAATCACACTCAGGATTTGTAGCGACTAGCGCTTGCACTTCACTGCTCCATCTTCGACTCGAAGCTCTTGTCTTTCTCACGAAAACGTTCAAACCGGATCGAAGTGATTTTCGGGAAATTAATCCTGATCCCGGTCTCTTCGAAACGATCAACGCATTGGCCAATATTGATAGTTGGTTATTTAACTATCAAATAACATTCACAAACAACCATCAGACTTAAATAATTTCCAAATTATTTATTATTCAAAATATTTTTGCAAGATATCTTCTATACATCAATCTTTTTGAAATCGGTTTTAAATCTTTGTTTCACTCGCGGAATAAATTCCCAAAATTTGTTTATTTCCACTGAAAATCACCAAGTCCAAATGCTTTTGATTCTAAAATAATTTAGATCACTTTATTCTAAAATATACTTTGAAACATTTAAATTAAAACTACTTATCAAAATATATACTTTAAAAATATTTAAAATAAAACTATTTTATAAAATATAAAACAAATTTTAAAATAAAAGTTAAGCCAAACTAAATTTTAAAATAAGTGTTACAGAATTCTATACAAGTTTTCAGATCAAACTTTATCCAACTATCTTTAAAACAAAACTATTTTATAAAATATAAATATTTATAATTATTTTTTAAAAAACATAATACCATAACCTTTTAAAATAATTCTACTATAACCAATTTAATAAATCTTACCTTTAAAAATTTAACAGCTTAGTGATTATTTCTTAAAAATATTCCTTTAAACAACTTTAAAACTTTTAACATATACTTAAAAATTTGCTTTGAAAACGTACTTAGCTTCCCAGTGAAATACACTTCTCTTTCACACCTTTTTTAAAAATAAATCACTATTTATTTTTAAAATAGATTACCCATTCCTCTATAAATTTCCAACGTGAATTTATACTTCCAAATATCCACTGATATCTTATTTCACTTTATAAACCCTAATTATAAATTCCGTAGTCCCATCTTCTTTTAAATCACAATTTCAAACTCTAAATCAATTTTCAAATCGAATTTCAGATTTACCCCATTTTAAAATAAATTCCTTTACTTACTCAATTTATTTCGAAACCCATAACTTCAAATTTTACTTCTTAATTATGATTTAAAATCTTATTTAACTGAAAATACCGATTTCATACGTTTTCAAATTCCTTCTTTATCCTTTCCAATAAATGCAAACCTTGAATTTTAAATAAATTCTTTATTCCTTTGAATAATATCACTTAAGTTTTAAAATTCATTATTTCCCCTTTTATTCAAAATCTCTTTTCCTATACTCGGAAGTTATTAATTAGAATTTTAAAAATCAACTTTTATTCTTTTCTAATTCATTCTTTAATTTATTCAATCAACCCATAGCATCCAATATTTCAATTACTAATATAGCCTATCTCAGATTATCAAATCATATCACAGAATATTACAACAAATCTAAATATTTTGAGGAATCCAGTTGGATCCCTCCAACCTGTTTCCCTGCATCCACAGATGTTAGCACAATATAAAAATACCAATTCCACTTCGAGGTGGAATATCGCGGTATATGGGGTTATATTATCTCATCTGCTATTATGCGGCGCATAGGGTCTCATCCGCTATATAATGCGGAAAATCAATCACTCCAATATATATAAACTATTATATATAATATACCGCATCCAATCAATTCAATCATTCGACCAAAATTTAAATTTAAATGTTTAAATTTAAATGGAATCCAAATGAGTGAGATTAACTCACCTTTGCTTTCATTTGCAATCCACTTCAATATTGCCTTGGTTTCTCGATTTTTGACCTTGAATAAACAATTTATATGATTTATTAACACTTGAATTAATCGAACAATTAATTATCATTTACTTATTTAATTTAACTTATAATTTGATTTAAATTCTTAAACTATTAATTTTCTTTAATAAATTATTTTTAGTATCCAAATAATTAAATAAGTTAATTAAAACAGTTTAATCACCAAATCCATATATATATTTTCTAAATAAATTAGTATAATAATAGTATTTATATATGTATATTCATTTTATTTTCTTCTTTGAAACTATTTATACCAAAATAACCTATATACATTTAAAAAAATAAAAATCCAATCATTATAAATTCTAAATCATCTTAAAATTCCTATATCTTTCTAAAATCATATATATATATATATATAATAGTGACAAAACCTCTTTTCTTCTTCTTTCTTTCTGTACATATCTTGTATAGATATATAAACTTTTGAGATAAATTATTGAATATACCTCACTGCTTCTTGAACTCGACCAGACCACCATCGCGACCTATTTAACCTTCTAGAGTCATTGCCATTTAGTTCGACCATTGCGAGCTACCACTCCTCCAGCCTAAATGATGAACTCTATCTTAAAGTCGAATGTGAACACCCCAAAGCCCATGTGAACTGCCACTCTTGTTCACAAGCTAACCCTAGCCCAAACCCTCATGCCTAGGTTTTCCCCCACCACGTCGTTGACGGCCACTCGGCGCGCTTCGCCTCCCTTCCCAGGTCGTCGCGCAACCCCAGCGCAATCCAATATTTTTTTGAAGGTAGCAATTATGAAATGCACTGATTTTATTTTGACAGAAATCTTTGTGGATGAAGATAAGGCATGAGGATGGGTTCTTCTAGTTTATTTAATGCCTGCGCGATTAATTCAATTGGGGAAAGATTAATCAGGGGAGAGAAATTTGATTCGAAGATGGAAAGAAGAATTGACAAGCCATATTTGATTCCGAACAACAAAAATTAAAATGGGGACAAATATCTTTTCTTGTTTTACTTTTTTTATATCGGTAAACTTTTACTTTCCTCCATGCGTGATGAATACAGACAAAGGGGAAACACGTGCTTGGAATATCTCTACGTGTCGCACTAGCTACAGTGTTGATGAAATTATATTATTTATGATTGTAAATTTAAATTCAAAATTTAAATCATCTTGTTTTCCGCAACTCAAAATGTCAACATCCTATCGAGGCATGCCACTAGGCGTTTACAATGTTATATCCCTATCCCGAACGCGATGAAAAAAGTTTCGAGTCCTAATTCGATCGTATGGAAAGATAGCTTTTTGGACCCAGTTATTATATTAAATTTTCAATATAAATTTCGACGCGTTTACCTCTCGTACGATCACTCAACAACTCTAAACACTATGAAAATTGAAATCCGACAGTAATACAATATTACAGATCCAATGGAACTGGTTTCGTTGAATTCCAAGACTGTGCCTCGAAGGCTATTTTTAAATATCGGTTTAAACGATATAATTTCAAAACATAACAAACACCTCCAAATTCAAGTTTAACACTTTTACTATCTTTAATACTATCAATATAAATTTTACAAGCCTTTAAATTATTTTTAACAAGCAAAAACTGAAGATTCAATATTTTACCCAACTTTCAACAATTAAATTCATTAATTTAATTGCCAAGTAAATAGTGATATTTGAAATTCAAGTTAAACTAACTTCCAAATATTTAAAATCGATTAAATATTTTAATTTCAACTTTCCAGAAATTCTAGGTTGTCTCACCTTAGTATTAAACTTTCGATGGTGTGAATGAAATATAACACTTCCTTCAATTAATTAACCTACTACTAAACAATAATTAAGATTACTTCTAATCAGGTGAAAAACACATGTGCCATCATGCATGCCATCATGCATGCACTTGCATATACCATGGTACTATCAGCAACCATGCGACTGATTCTTAGAAGGAAAATGTATATAAATGTGATTGAATAGTTTCCTGAAACTAGCTAGTGTAAACCACTGCATCATTTAAGATAGGCTATATAATTGCAATGTCTAGAGATCTAAGTAACTTCTAATATATAGGCAATAAATACAAGCACAAAATATCATTAGCTGAAATTTCTTATTTTTTTATTTTATTTTATTTTTTAATGTGAATAACAAGCACTAACAGACTCTTTTGGCATAAAATTACCTGTAATTTCTAACCAGTGACAGATATAAGATATGACTACTAAAGAAATAATTGGTTATATACCAATTATACTATCAGCTAGAAAGGAAAATAAGTATATGATAACTTTACACAAGGCTAAAAGGCTGACGGTTTCTTTATGGGCTATAAGCATCATAGAATATTATGTTATTTTTATTTGCTATAATAAAAAAGGTGATTTACTCCTCCTGTAACTTGTACGATGTTTATCACTTTATCTTGTCCATGATTTGTAAATTTTAAACAAAAATGGGTCAACCTAGTTTATGCTAAAAAAAATTTCTAAAAATAATAATCAATTCCCAAATCAGCGGTAATCTGTATTCCTCTTAAGGTTTATAACAAAAACTGTCAGTATGACAAAACTACACTCACCAACTTGCCTTGCAGTCATAATACAACAAGATGCTAAAGCATTAATAGATGAAAACTTAATTATCTATACAGGTTGGAAAAAGTTCAACAAATAAACGGAAACTAGGATGAAAATCAGTCTAACACAAACCTTAAATGTTGGTTCCATTGTTTTTCATGAAAAACTGTACTAGAACGACCATGACCAGATTGAGGATTTAATATTACAAAAACTATCAGTGTGCTTTTATATTTTTATTGGCTCAAGATACAAAAGAATGGTTGGAAGAAATTCAAAAAATTATATCGAAGTGTCTCTCCCAATGTTTAGGCATCTCTATCGACAACTTTGTCCAGACCCATCGTCTAAAGTTCTTAAAGCATTCGACGGACAAGTTAACACCAAAATAAACTATCATAACATTTTCAGTCACTTGATAAACTCAAATTTGTATTTATTTAATCATATGTTCATTCAAAAAAATATTTATTTTCAAAATTTGTATGTACATCCATATAATCAAACAAACACTATACAACAATTCAGACATATTTAAACAAGAAAACGAATGTCTTCAGCGGAATGCTATCAACCAGTTTCCGCTGCCCAACTGTAATTACTACTGGATCCTTCTACTCAACTTGCCACACAAAGGTTTATTCAACTTCACCAATGCCGACACTAAAGTTTCGGCTAACAAATCTTTATTTCTCTACCACCACCAACAACCTTAACTCCACACGGAGGTTAACACACACATGTGATAGGGACAGAATAATATAGAATATACATAGTAGGAAATATAACAAGTACACCCCCCAAGTGATTACCCGAATAATCATCGTATATTACTACCATTCCTTCATTATGGGGTAACTACCCCACACATCCAAGGTGATAGAGACTCTAAGTCTCTTTAAGGTATTGACCTGTGTCTCTTATATATAATGGATTGTTCTAAACCTTGTTCTGATACCATTTTATAACACCATCACTTCTATATCCATACTACCCAAATGTATTACTAGATAAAACTATTGAGTAATATGAAAAATAAAGTGATATGGGGCACACACGTGACTATTGTCTTGGACTAATACTGGTACATATCACATGTCGTATAAACTCATCATAGATGTCCACGGTATCAGTATAAACACGTGTACCTTTAGGACAAAACAATACACAATATATAATAGAAATCAAAGAGAACACAGAATCAAACACAACAGTAATATATAATAGAAGTGGTATACATATACAACAAATATACTTTGGCATCAAAACATCCAACACATGAATCAAAATACATCTTAAGGGTATACAAAGAAAGTATGTAATAATAACCTAGCCTCTATCTTTGCCCAACATTCACAAAACTGGTCATGTTGTCCCCTGAACTTGAAATGTCTCAGATTGACCTGAGATTATTATTATAAATAACGCAGGTCAGACTATGTCTATAATGATAAGTATTTTAATAACATACAATTATAGTATAAGAAGCATAATCGTGAAAATGTAAACGCCTTCAAATATCTCAAAACAACAACCGCCATGAAATTATACAGAAAAGCACCATCACCCATATAAATCCAATCAATAGAAATTAAGAAAACCATAACAGATGCGTGAATCATCCATACTATAAAAACATTATCTAAGAATAAAAAACATCATGTAAATCGAGCTAGCACACAGCAATACCCTAAAATAATATAATGGACATTCCGGAGTCTGCCATAATCAAAGTAATAAAATGAATAATCATCAAACAATATGGATATAATGTGGATTGACTACACTTTAGACACATGGTCTAGAATAGTCAACTCATTATAGGATAAAGACATATATGTCAATCCACTATCACACATATATATCAGAACCAGAGGGGAAACAACAACACACAGCATGCTTCAGGAACCCAAGGTCTACTAGCACACAGCAAAGTAGTCGGATATGTTCCTACAGCCTTCAGTTACCTCGACGGACATCATGACCACATCCACCTATGACTCATCTAGGCATAGCCTCGGTCACGACTCTACACTTGCTTCAATGTAAAAGACTGCTGGCCTAGGTGACACAGAAGCTTTCACACACAATGATAGCACACAACTAAAGAAAGAGGTGTCACGGATCTGGGGTGCGACCCTATGATTAGATAGTTAGGAAGGATACTGACCAATCTGGTTCACTCCGAACCATAAAAGGAGTTGGTCACAATATGAATGATGTATAGTACATATATCCTATATCTACATATAGCTGTAGATGTAAGCTGACACAAGGCTCCAAATAAGCCAAGACATGTGTGACGACCCGCCTTTCACTCCATAGAAAGACGTATCATCAATAAGAAAAGAAGGAGATAAAAATAGAAAAGATAGAAAGAAAGAATAACAATATTAGAATCTCACAACGGAAACGGAACAAAATATAATACATCACATAACTATTACATAGTTTTACATATGTCAAGGTTACACAACATCATTCAAATAAGACAGTCATATATATCTGCCATTACATACATCCCAAAATATAACATACATCAACTAACACAGCGGAACTAGATAAATAGATACGTCTGGACTCTTGCTCCAAGAAACTCCAGACTTCAACAATCCAAAACCTATCACTTGGCTACTCATAAAATTTGAGTACCTATGAGTTTAAGAAAACAGAAATAAACTCTGAGTCAGACATGGGTCTGGTGTGAGTAAAAGGGTTAAAGTTGCTTAACATTGAAAATCTTTTGGAAACAAAGGTATCACGTAAGACTTCCCACACATAAACACGAGTAAGTTTTTACCTTACGCTAACCAAAACATTTTATATAAAATCCAATGATATCATAATAGTGTTTAGGGTTTTCAAGTAAAATACAGAAATAGCTCAAATGCTTACATCTCACATTCCAACATAGTTAGGCACAATCAAAATGTACGGTGCTTATTAGAGATTGGATTCCATACAATGGCAAGGCTACTGGGGTACCGCCCGTCACAGTACGGGGCCTAGATCACTATATCGAGGATCACTCCCGACCCCCTATAACACAAGGCTGGAACCATCCCTAACTGGACAGTCCCGAACAAGATAACCCCGCAGTTGTGGCCAACAACTGCCCACACAGCCGAAAAAAGGGAAATCTAGACAGGGGTATATCTCGTCCTGCTTGGGTACTACCCACCTAACCTTGCTGCACCTCCCCTGTTTAATCCATTTTCGGTTGATGAGGCTTGAGGCTGCGATTACCTTTATAGAACTTATTTTGAATTTTCAAATCATAGCTTTCTTCAAAATACATATACATACATACATACATACATACATACATACATATATATATATAAATGGTAGCGGGCCAAAAGTCTTATTCATTTTTAAAATGATAAGTTTGTATTTTATTTAATTCGATTAAATGCTTATTAGAATAATATTGCCAAAATCTTGGGTCGTCACATTCCCCCTCTTAAAAGAATTTCATCCCCGAAATTTAAAGAAAAAGATAATTTAAAAGCTTTTATATCAACAACCCAAGCATACATATCATTCATACATTAGCAAACAATCCAACAGATTATCCTAACAAACATCACTAGTTATCCGGACACAAATCCGGATAGACTTTCCTAAAATATCCAGAGTTTCCCAGGTACAATCTCTGGGATCCTCGCTCCACTACACTTTGACAAGCTTCACTATTTTTCTCCTGAGTTGCCTCTCGTCTTGGTCAAAATTTTGAACAGGGTTCCTGACCACAGTCAAGTTTGGCTCGACCTCTAAATCTTCTTGGACTACTGGTTCTACAACCTGTGATGGGTCATGGACAAACTTTCTTAGATGGGATACATGAAATACATTATGAATTCCAGACATCCGTTCTGGAAATTCAATTACGTAATGGCAATTCAATTCTGTAAGCCACAGCACCAATCCTTTTCATCACTCGGAATGGACCAATATATCTCGGGGCAAGTTTTCCCGTCTTTCCGAATCTAATAGCTCATTTGATCGGGGAAACTTTAACAAAGACAAAATCTCCGATCTCAAATTCCAATTGTCTTCGCCTTTTATCTGCATATTTCTTCTGCCGGTCCTGAGCAGCTCTCATTCTCTTCTTAATAAGCTCAACTTTCGCAGATGCTTTACGTATCAAATCTGGTCGAAGCACAAGACGATCTCTCGACTCTATCCAACAGGATGGGGATCTACACGGTCTTCCATATAAAGCTTCATAAGCAGTCATCTTAATACTTGCTTGGTAACTATTATTATAGGAGAATTCTACCAGATGAAGATGGTCTTCCCACGATTCACCAAAATCCAAAACACAAGCTCGCAGCATATCCTCTAGAATTCGGTTAAGCCTCTCCGTTTGCCCATCTGTTTGGGGATGATATGCTGTACTCAATCTCAAACTCGTTCCCATAGCTGATTGCAGAGCCTCCCAGAATTTTCTGGTGAAGATAGGATCACGATCACTTACTATACTAACTGGAACACCATGCAATCTTACTATCTCTCTCAAGAAAATCTATGCTAGAGAAGCTGCAGTACGGGTTGTCTTAATCGGTATAAAATGGGCGCTTTTAGTTAGACGATCCACAATCACCCATATTCCTTCGTTTCCTTTCTTGGTTCTAGGCAAACCGTCGATGAAATCCATAGAAATCATCTCCCACTTCCACATCGGGATTTCTAAAGATTGCAACAAACTTGCCGACTTTGTTGATCTCCTTTAACCTGCTGGCAAATAGCACAACTATTGACAAAAGCAGCTACATCCTCCTTCATGCCCTTCCACCAAAAGACTCCTGGGTGGATATTCAGTATGGAGCGATGACACTCTGATAAAACTTCTTGTCTCAATCCATCTATATGAGGTACACACAAACGACCAATAATCCTCAAAGCACCTTGATCGTCCACCTTGAAATCCGAATATCGACCATCCTTGGTTCCAAGAATCAGTTCTTCGAAAGATCTATCCTCCATTTGCTTGTTTATGATTCTATCCTGGAGAGACGGAACAACTTCTCAAAGAGACAGAACTGCTTTCCTGCTAAAAGCTTCTGCCACAACATTTGCCTTTCCCGGGGTATACAGAATATCTAAATCATATGATGCCAGAAACTCGACCCATCGCTGCTGCCTCAGATTAAGATCCTTTTGAGACAAAGTGTACTTCAACGGTTTGTGATCCGTGATTAACTTGAACTTCTCTCCCAAAAGATAGTGTCTCCAAATCTTCAAAGCAAAAACAATGGTTAACAACTCTAGATCGTGCGTAGCGTAGTTCCTTTCATGTGGCTTTAATTACCGACTCGCATATGCAATAACTCTACCATTTTGCATCAGAACTGCTCCCAGACCAACTATACAAGCATCTGTACAAACCTCAAATTTTCTCTTCCCATCCGGAATAGCTAGCACAGGTGCACTTGTTAGCCTCGTCTTTAACTCTTGGAAAGCTTCTTCACACTGGGGTGTCCATTTAAACTTTTCTCCCTTCCGAGTCAGCTAGGTCAGATGAGAAGAAATCTTGGAACAATCCTTGATGAACTTCCTGTAATAGCCAGCTAACCCCAGAAAACTATGAACTTCAGTCGGTGTCTGTGGCTGCTTCCACTCCAGAATAGTCTCAATCTTTGCTGGATCTATAGAGATACCTTCTCCAGAAACAATGTGCCCTAAAAATTTGACTCTCGATTTCCAAAAATGGCATTTGGAGAATTTCGCCCTCAAAACATGCCTTCTAAGAGTCTCTAAAACAATTCTCAAAAGCTGCTTATGCTCTTCTTCAGTCTTAGAGTAGACCAGAATATCATCGACGAACACCATAATGAACTTATTCAATACATCTCGAAAGACTCGGTTCATTAGGTCGACAAAGTAGGCAGGAGCGTTGGTTAACCCGAAAGGCATAACCAACCACTCATAGAAGCAATTGGGTCCCCTAAATGCAGTTAAGGGGATACTATCCTCAGCTACCATTAACTGATGGAAACCTGAAGCTAAATCCAATTGGGAAAAGACAGAAGCTCCATGCAGCTGGTCAAAGAGATTATCAATATGAGGAAGAGGATATTTATTTCAGATGGTCAATTTGTTCAACTCTCGATAGTCAACACAGAATCTTAGTGATTCATCTGACTTGGTGACAAACACCGCAACAGAACTCCAATAAGAAAAACTGGGCCTAATCAACCCCTTCTCCAAAAGATCCTGAGTTTGCTTTACTAGCTCCTCCCTCTCCCTAGGAGCCATCCTCCTATTAGGCTGAATCACTGGTACTACTCCTGGAACCAAATCAATGCGAAACTCTATCTCTCGATGCGGAGGTAAACATCTGACTTCCTCCAAAACATCTGGGAAATCTTGGACCACATCGATATCTTCAACCTTCTCTTGAGAAGTCTCAACCTCATGTAAAAGACTACTCAAGTGAATTCCAGAATTATCACACACCGCTCTAGCAGTCCTACCCAGACCGGTTTCCAACGAAACTATTCTCTCATCACAATTCAGGACAGCTTTATACTTATCAAGCCAATCCATCCCCAATATAAGGTCAAACCCCTTAAAATCCAACACATAAGGGTCACAAGAAAAACTATGGGACAGATAGAAATTCTCAAATCCTTATAGATTATATCTAATTTGGTTACCCCTCCCATAGGATTAGATACAAAGATTGGACAGTTAACAGTACTAGGGGTATGAAAGAACTTCTCTATAGATTCCAGAGAAATAAAACTCAAAGAAGCACCCGAATCAAACAAAACATTAATATACTTTTCATCTAAAAGTAATGTACCTTCCAATACTCCCTTTCCTTTAGATGAAGTTGATGGTGCGCCCTCCAAAGCAAATACCTTATTCTGGTGAGCTTTATGAAGTAGCGGGCAATCCTTGATCATATGAACTGGTTGGTGACAATTGAAGCATAGAGATTTCTAAACCAAAGTCGAACCCGGTCCACTTTGATGCGATTGCTGCTACTGCTGCTGAGATCCTTTCTTGGGACACTTATTCGCCAAGTGACCTTCTTGTTGACATATATAGCATTTGCGAGGTCAGTTATTACTTCCAGGCTTCTTCTTGTTCTGCTTCCTCCAATAGGGATTGAACTTCCTCTTATTGGGATTAGCAAAATTCCCTCCCGATGCTGCTACAGGTGCCGCTGATTTCTTGTTCATAAAACCTCATATCTCAGAGCCATATCAATTAACTCAATAAAAGATCCTTTCAAATGTTCCGTCATCTTTTCATGAAATTCCGGCCTTAATCCTTGCACAAACATTTCGTTCTTTTTTAGGGGAGTATCAATGAGCCCTGGTCCATAGCAAGAAAGTTCATTGAATTTGGTCTCATACTCCGCTATAGTCATGCTCCCTTGCTTCAAATTCAGAAAATCCCGGTACAGACGAGTTTTCCCTGCTATTGGCATGAATTTCTCCTCAAATAACTCTTTAAATCTTTCCCAAGAAATATCGTTCTCAGAGATATTTGCTATTGCTGCATCCCACCAGGCTGCAGCGCCTTCTTGCAATTGCCATGAAGTCATTTCCCTTATCCGCTCATCAGACGATTTCATACTCTTAAAGATGCGCTCACATGAGCGTATCCAAGCTTGAACCTCAATTATAGTCTCTGACCGTTTAAATGGTTTACCTCCAAGGTTGGTGAAGTCCTTGCATAAAGCGGAAAAACTAACCTGAGGCGGTGCTGGATCCACAGCCTCTTTAGCAGTTTGACTTCTTCCATTATCGGTCGAGGTACTGCCCTTACCTCTGCCTCTCCTTCCAGAACTCATGTTGGCAACCTGGACAGGTAAGTCAACAAATTTAGATAGGTATATGGTTATATAAAAATACAAATACGCACTCTCAAGATAGATACTATTCCAGAGCCTAGGTATTATCTTAACTTATGCTCTGATACCAACTGTGACAACCCGCCATTCACTCCACAGAAAGACGTATCATCAATAAGAAAAGAAAGAGATAGAAATAGAAAAGATAGAAAGAAAGAATAACAACATCAGAATCTCATAGCGTAAACGGAACAAAATATAATACATCACATAACTATTACATAGTTATACATATATCAGAGTTACACAACGTCATTCAAACAAGACAATCATATATATCTGCCATTACATACATCCTAAAATATAACATACATCAACTAACACAGCGGAACTAGATAGATAGATACGTCTGGACTCCTGCTCCAAGCTCCTTCAGACTTCAACAATCCAAAACCTATCACTTGGCTACTCATAAAATTTGAGTACCCAAGAGTTTAAGAAAATAGAAATAAACTCCGGGTCAGACATGGGTCTGGTGTGAGTAAACGGGTTAAAGTTGCTTAACTTTGAAAATCTTTTGAAAACAAAGGTATCACGTAAGACTTCCCACACATAAACACAGGTAAGTTTTCACCTTATGCTAACCAAAACATTTTATAAGAAATCCAGTGATATTATAATAATGTCTAGGGTTCGCAAGTAAAATACAGAAATAGCTGAAATGCTTACATCTCAAATTCCAACATAGTTGGGCACAATCAAAACGTACGGCGCTTATTGGAGATTGGATTCCATACAATGGCAGTGCTACTGGGGTACCGCCCGTCATAGTACGGGGCCTAGATCACCTAACCTGGATCACTCCTGACCCCCTACAACACAAGGCCGGAACCATCCCCTACTTAACAGTCCCGAACAAGATAACCCCGCAGTTGTGGCCAACAACTGCCCACACAGCCGAAATAAAAGGGACATCTAGACAGGGGTATATCTCGTCCTGCTTGGGTACTACCCACCTAATCTTGCTGCACATTCCCTATTTAAGCCATTTCTGGTTGATGAGGCTTGAGGCTGCGATGACCTTTATAGAACTTATCTCTTAGAATGCTCATCGTCCACCCGACGATGTTCTGAAAGCATTCAATCCATACAAGTTCGTTCCGAGTTCGAACGAAACCGAAGGCATTATCTCGTTACACTCATTTTGGAATCACCCTCAGAGTTAACGATGATAACCCTTGCACTCTGAAACACCATCACGATCTTCACCTGAGATGCCATGACCTATCGTTTAATTTGGATCAATGTGGTTTTCGGATAATCATAACTAACACCCGATCCCGGTCTCGTCGAAATCCAAACGCCATTTTAAAGGTCAAGCTGTTTAATAGTTTAAACAATTTAATTAAACACTTTGAATTCACATAGCATTTATCATAGATAAATCATACTCAAACATCACAGATATATCCAAAGCATATCACAGAGTATCACAGAATATCGCTAAATAGATATCACAAATCCAGATATTCTACTTATACAATCATCCATAAGCAAGCATCTTTAATCCTTATTGTAATTAATTCAATTATCTTAAATTAATTATTTGAGAATTAATCACTTAATTCTTCTTAATTAATCATTAATTAATTATTTATTCTTTTTCAAACTATTTAATTCATTAATCACTTCTTAATCAATTTATTAAACCTTCATTACTTAATTCATTACTCCTTAGTTACCCATTACTTAATTAATTAATCAATAATCATTAATTAATTAATCATTAACCCTTAATTCATTACTTAATTAATTAACTACTAATTATTAATTAAATAACTTTAAGTAGCTAATTTAAAATTCTTAATTTCGAATTAATTAAACATTTAATTATTAATTAACCAATCTTTAATTACAAATTGATTAATCTCTAATCACATAATTAATTACAACCATAAATTTATTAATCATTCTTAATTACCCTTTTCAAACAATTAATTAATAATAATTATTTATCTTAATTATCTTCCTACTTAACATTTTACAATCTTCCTTAATAACTTTAAGTAGACTGGTTACTAACTTAAAAGCTTTAATGTTAATTAAATTCAAACACTTATCTTAAATTAACTACTCAATTAAAATATTAATTAAGATTTAAAACGTTCTTAAGTATTCACTTAAATAATTAAAACTTATAATAAATTTTTACTTAAATTGTCAAACATTAATTAAATCATCAATGCTTAAAATTTGTTTAAAATGATATAACTTCAAATTTCATTAGACGGAAGGTTTTGAAAACCATACCCGAGGAAATCCCCAGGTTTACTCAAGCTCAACTCGAGTCTCCTCCCCATTTCCACCGAGTCTTTCTCTACTTCTTCACATACATTTCTTCTTCATTTTTTTGTTAAGTTTTAAACTAAAATAAACTGGGAAGCATGTTCACGCACTCAGGTTCCAACCCGAAGCAACCCATTCATTTACCCGAGTATCAACTCGAGTTGCTCACAACCAAAACCACCTGACACCATTCCGATGCATCGCACGTGCACGACGCCTCGCCGACGCTCCGGCGAACCACGCTACCTCCGACGAGTCGCAAACTAACGCTACATACGAAATCATAGCTCGATTCGACTCCGCAAGCTCTAAATCGAAATCGAGTCTCTAGTTCGAAAACTCGAACTCGATCTCACCTATCAAATCGCCTCGCCCGAGAAAATTCTGACCATCAGAAAAGCAAAGAATCGGCTTCACCTCGTCAATCCCCTATACTACACTTCCCTTGAATTTTGAGCAGCTCGATCAACCAGAGGAGACGAAATCACCTCATTTCCGACCATCTCCAAACTTGAGTGTTAAACCCTAATCTGGCCTCGTCCCATCATCTCGTGCAATAGAAAAATTATTTAACAATTTTCCTAACTTCATTAATCACCAAGCTAGCTTCGATCGAAAATTCAACATCCAATATTTGTTCGATCACCATAAATTGGTTAAAACCCATTTCCAGTTCATCTATGAACTGCTCTTAGTATTCTTAACTAAAAATTACCATTTTCGTTTTAAAAATCCTATTTTTAAGAGAGGATTCAAGTTATATAATTGAATTAGCAATTTAAAACACTCGAATTCAACATAATATTACATGTTGCTCTATAAACAAGTTTCCCAGTGGTGATATTTCACCAACATGTTTAAAACAAAATTTAAAATTTTGATTTATGTTTAAACAACTTATTTTTTTTAAACCTTAAGCTTAACAATGGCTAGGTGAAATTATTTTGAGTTTTGATTAACTATTCAACTCTGAAACTAAAAACAGAGAAGAACCAGTATATTCAATTTTCACAGAACAACTCATATAGATATACAAAGTTACATTCGAAAATACACATGCGAACACAAAATTATTCATGGATCAGATGCAAAGACTTATGTTTTAAAATGGTGTGTTCACTCACCTAATTTTGTTGAACAGAGAACCAATTCTATTTTGAAAAGCTGCAGTTTGATCTTCCTTTAATCTTCCTATTTGTTAGCTGATTTGTATTTGAGTTTGTAAGATGGTGATACTTACTTATTTTATGGTTTTGCTTAGTTTATTTTTTTTAAGAAACTAACTAATAGGATTTATATATAAAGAGAAAAGTTTTTTTTACAGGGTAGGTGTTTACTGGTGCATTCTTTTCTTTGGTCAGATTTTGTTTTATTTCTTCTTTGACCAAATAAGATTTTCTTTGAACTGGAATGATTTATGAATATTTCGAAATGACTTTTTTTGTGCTGGAGATGATAGTATTAAATGCTTGTCTCCTTACAAGTTTACATCTTATCCATACTTAGGCATAGTTAACTTCACAGCAAACATACATTCCTGGTTTTGTTTTATACCCTTATGCTTAATATAACATTGTTATAGTTTTAACTTATGTTGCATACACACCATAACCACTTATATTATTTCTAACATAAACCCTTACTTTTGTTTCTATTTTAAGCTTGAACTATCAAACACTTAATTTATAATCATATACTTTATTTTATACTTATATTTAGTATTGATAAGATTGATTTTATTTTAAACATTATTAACTAGATTACATCCATATATATATATATATATGATCAAATGTTAATAAGGTAGAGCTTTTAATTAAATTGAATAAGATAGATTTTTATTTTAAATATTTTTGAAAGATTTTATTATGAATTTTCAAATCATATCTTTCTTCACAATACATATATATATAAATATAATGGTAAAGGGCCAAAAGTCTTATTCATTTTTGAAATGATAAGTTTGTATTTTATTTAATTAGATTAAATGCTTATTAAAATAATATTGCCAAAATCCCGGGTCGTCACAACATGACTGTAATATACTAGAGCTCTAATCCCTCATCGACACATGGCTCTAACCATAAGCCAACAAATGGCTATAATATACTCCTACCACAATGGGTATCATAATATACACATCAGCGTATCCCCATTTGGGTGATATTTTCTTACAAAGAATAAAAAACAAATAACATAATGGCGTCTCATACCACCGCATGTTATTAGGATAACTATTCAATGTTCATAAATTACACTTGATCCACACTAGATATCTTTATATGACAAGCCTGATGAATAACCGTAAAAGTGTTACCGAATGTCACATACAAGATGGTATCCCTAAATCGTTTATTATATTTCTCCTTATACAGAAATGATCAAATCAAATATAAGGCTGTTATCATTGTATCATATCAAGTCACCAATCAAATCTATATCAATGGCGAATCTTTCATAATAACAAAATCTGTGTAGAAAAATGAGAAATCGTAAGATGTAGAAATCATACGTAAAAGCTAAATTTTGAATTCAAAAATGAAATAATAATAATACTTAACAAAATATTTCAATAAACAATTAAGTCAAATATTCAAATACATAGATGTGTGTGTATAATATTCAAAATCACTTTATAGAAGTCAACCACAATTTTACATAATCAATTATTATTTCATAATTTAATATTCATACATACATATATGTATACATACACATACACATAGACATATACATACACATATGCGTATACACATACATATACATATACATATACATATACATATTACATATACATATATATAATTCAAATAAATATTTGTCTCTAACTATAAAATATATTTCCAAAACAAAATTTAAAATACCAAAATTTCATTTTCAAATCTTTACTTATATATTTTAAAACATTCAAAAACACTTTGTGGATAAAATATTATTTATTGAAGTCATTCCAATATAAGATTCAATTGCTAACTTCATTTCTAAATCCTTCTGTACATATTTCCAAAACATCCGAACTCAATTTACAAATCAAAAATAATTATATAATTATTTAATAATTTTTTTATAGCTAAATAATGCTTTAAAACAAACTTATAATTTACTGAATAATTATGTTTATTTCAAACCATATAGTATAATTCAAAATTGTTCACTTTATAATCTAACAGTTAGAAATAAAATATTTCCATTTTCAAAAAACAACTTTTATATCAAAATAATTTCTAAGATACCATTTTTTTTGTAAATACTTCAAATAAATTTTTAAACACCAAAATTAACATTCTGAAATTTTAAAAAATATTTTAAATCAGGTAAATCAATTATAAATATAGTTGTAAGTTGAGAAAAATCGCCGAAATTGATGAATGCAACACTCGAAATCAAACCTTCACTGCCTCGTTCTTTGTTTCCCAGCAACCCAAGCATGCTTTAGTCTAGCCACTCCATTATTTTTCATTTACGTGTGGACAGCCTTTGGCACATTCACAGAATCAGTAATACATAGAGCAGTTGTAAATTAGGAGGAAAAATCAACACAAACACCCTCATCAACCAGCAATTGTCTCCACCAATCATCGCTCCTTCATGTCACGACTCTAACCTGTTAGTGTGTGGAAGATGGATCTTAAGGCTAATTTAATACTAGAAGGGAGGTGAATAGTGTTTACTGATTTTTGTGAATCTTTTTAAATTCTTTAAAGGTTATAAATAAAAAAAATGCAAAATCAACAATTACAAATGCAAACACGGACATATGTAATTGGAGTAAAAGTAAAAATGCAAAGAGTTTGAGAGATCACACTAAGGATTTTATACTGGTTCGGAGTTACCCTACATTCAGCCCCATACAAATTCTTATATAATTTTTTTTAAATATCAAAGTTTATACAATCTAGATTTTAAGGCTACGAGACACACCCTTCAGATTCTCTATGTTGTGGGTGCACTCACTTGATTTGGATGGGACACTAGCACACCCATTTTGTGTGTCGCCCCACCTCTATACCCACGCTAGCCTAGGACACTACGGGGTAATGCCGTCAACTAGCGCGGAGAATAAGGCTGTGGAGGAGCGACCATCCGTGTAATTGCTTTGTGCGAGCACCAATATGCCAGATAGAATAACATGCAAGAAATCCGACATACCGATACGAACTCAAAGCTAATACACAGTGGCTATAATATCTTCGGAAAACAAATATAGAAATAATCATAACACAAATCAGTCACAGACATCCATATCACAAAGGCAGAAATAGATATGAATATATATAACACATAAAAGTGTTCATCAGAGTGGTGGTCTAACAAGATCCACAATGACACAAAAGAATAGATACAAATGCGATACAAAAGAATAAGTACCCAACTATGAGTCTATATCTCAAATGTATGCAACAAAAACTACAAATCTAGAGTAGTTAGCCAAAAGTCAGAATAGTAATCCATCGAAGTGGAGTCAAGTGGAAGCACCTGTAACATCTCGGTCTGACCCGAGTATTATTTAATAAGAAAATAATAAACAGATCAGTCTAACTATAAATATCAGATGAACTGATATAGAATAAGAGATATGACAAAACGTATAATAATCACAATGCCATGCTGTGATAAATATGTAATTGAAAATCGACAAGAGATTAATCAATATCACAAGAATCTTCTCAAAGATAAAAAGGAATGTCCTACTCTATATTTATATTCACAAAAAGTTAATGACACCCAAATTCACCAATGCACAATAGTTGATACAACTTATCAATGCAAATCACGAAAATTGGTGAAGCACAAATCCTAGAAATCATCAATAGAAATCCAGAAATCACAAAAAAAGGGAAAAGAGGCCTGTCACTAGAACGGGAGCATAAAAACTAACCAACACGTGTATCAAAAAACGGAAAGCTATTCCATGGTTGCTAACCATTAATTTTGAGCCGAGCCTCCACTAAAACGGCCCGAAGACCATGAGCCGAAGCTCCACTAAAACGGCCCGAAGACCATGGGTCGCTACCCCACCAAGCCGAAGCTCCACTAAAAGCGGGGTTTAGTCTCCCTCGCAGACAAAGAGACATCACACACTGCTAGTCTAAATCACAAAAATGATCATCATCGATCATCAAGAAGTGTCAATTACACTAATCTAGTAAATATATGAACTTAGCTTCATGTCCCATAACCACTAGCTTAACTTAAATATTTACGAACCAATTGCAAATCTCCACTAGAAAATTGTCATAAGAGATTCAATCGAACAAGTCCAAAAATTAACCGACGAAGCAAAGGCAAGCGTTTCATACCACTTGTTTTACTAAGCCGTTTAATTTGATTTCTCATACGAGTGAGGTAATGGTTTGTATATACTAATAGATTGGAAAATGGTTTAAGAAACGAGCTTTGTAATAAAATAGTGTTTAAATCATTTTGATGAAAGAATGTTGATATTTACTACTAGTATTGAAAACCTTTATATTTTTAAAAGTGACAAATCACAAAAATGATTGTAGAAACAATCAATCACTAAAATTCACATTCGAAGACGTGAATAGAATCCAAAGAAATCGATTCTGAATCCATCAAAATGGAAATACCCAAAAATTCCAAAAATAGAAGTTATCAAAGTCGACAAAGGTGATAACAACTAATCGGAGAAGAAGAATCGATTAAAGATTGGAAAAAGCAAAACAAAATGAGCATAATAGGCAAAACAGCGAAATAGGAGCAGGTCGGTTGACCGGACTTCCTGAGTCGGCCGACCGAAATAGCCCAGAAAGTTTCAGCTACAGCTTCAGTCGACCGACCCAGGGGGTTCGGTCGGCCGAACTGCAATTTCTGCAATTCCTACCCTATTTAATAGAAGTGCAAACTCTCACTCAATTTGCAACCGGTCGAGCATGGACGCTAGGGGATTATGCCCATCAACTACCCGGTCCTATTGGCTCCTCGATGCATCACCAAAAAAGCGGTTCAAACGTCAAAGTTAGGATCTTTAAAGATTTGAACCCAAAATACTAAAAATTGGAATATTCACAAAACTAATCCAAATCAAAATCAAATGCACATGAATAAGTGTTAGGAATTCATACCCAACAATCAAAGATAGTTATAGACAAAGATGTGAGATAAAATCTCACCTTTTCACAAAATCAATGAAGGAGAAGCTTGAAAGCAAAGGAAGAATCAACCACACTTCAACACAACCCAAATGAGCTTGAATCTAAGCTCAAAAGAAGAACATTCCCAAAGTTAGGTTTAGGAATTTCTGAAATTGAAAGGAGAATGAGTTGGAGAAGAAGAAGATGATGCTTACCAATAGCTTCTCTTTGGATTTGGAGCTAGAACTTGATTTGCAAATGAAAACTAGGGCTTGGAGTTTTAATTTCCCATTCCTCTCTCCATTTTTGCTAAAGCTTGAGTATTAGGAAATAGAAATGAAGTAATGAAGAGAAGAGGGGTGAAGCTTGGGTCTAATGGGCTGAAACAAAACCAAAGCCCTAAGTGAAAAAGTAGCGAAATTGCACTAACTCCAAACATATTAAAGTTTATACTCAAAAAGGTCGCAAACGGCATTTTGAACTCAATGGAAGTGGTATCGGGTCCTAATTCGACTGTATGCAAAAAGTAACTTTTCGGACTATAATCCGACTAACGATAAAATATTTAAATAAAATATTTAAATACTCAATCGTATAATATGCGGGTTGTTACAGACTCCCCTCCTTAAAGAAATTGCGTCCTCGCAATATTTAAGAAGAAAATATATAGTAACAACCATAAAAGCATATTCAACACAAAAGAAGTTTGAAATAAGAAGTTCACCTCAAATAGCACAAGAAAGTAAGTCCGGATGTGTTCGCTCGATGAATTCTCTAGATTGCCAAGAGCAATCCTTAGGATTTGAGGACCATTGAACTTTTACAAGCGGAACATCTTTATTTCGAAGGCGTTTGACCTCCGAAGCAATAATACGAATAGGATGTTGCTCATAAGTTAAATTAGGCGAAACTTCAATTTCTTCCACAACACTGGGCTCAAGAATAGAATCGGAATCTCAAAGGCATTTCCGTAATTGAGAAATGTGAAAAACGTCATGAATAGCAGAAAACTGAGCCGGTAATAAGAGGCGATAAGCCATGGAACCAATACGTTCGGTGATAGGAAATGGACCATTATATCGTGGTGCTAACTTTCCCGATCGACTAAAACGTACAACACCCTTTATAGGTGAAACACGAATAAACACAAGATCTCCCACTGCAAATTCTAATTTCCTTCTCCGGTTATCGGCATAGGATTTTTGCCTACTTTGGGCCTCTTTCATCCTATGACGAATAAGATCAATCTTTTCTGTGGAATCACCAATAAAATCTGGACCTAAAACCAGCTTCTCATCGGCCTCAAGCCAACAAGAAGGAGATCGGCATGGTCTTCCATAGAGTGCCTCAAATGGTGCCATAACAATACTAGATTGGAAGCTATTATTATAGGAAAACTCAACAAGAGAAATATGATCTTTCCAACTTCCACCAAAATCAAGGACACATGCACGAAGAAGATCTTCAAGAGTTTAATTCACACGCTCGGTTTGTCCATCGGACTGAGGATGATAAGCGGGGTTAAAATTAAGCTTCGTTCCCAAAGCTTTTTGAAGACTCTTCCAAAATCCACTATTAAACAATGGATCACGATCGCTAACAATAGAAGTAGTAACTCCATGCAATTTAATAATTTATTTGATAAAAAGTTTGGCCAAAAGAGGTACGGTTCGATTGGACCGAACGGGAATAAAATTGGAGGATTTAGTAAATCCATCAACTATCACCCATAAGCCATCATGAGACGAAGTAGAACGGGGAAGGCCATCTATAAAATCCATGGAAATTTGGTCCCACTTCCAAATTGGAATTTCTAAAGGTTGCAATAACCCACCGGGCCTTTGATGCTCGGCCTTAATGAGTTGGCAAGTCATGCAACACTTAACAAAGTTAAAAATATCAGATTTCATTCCCTCCCAATAATAAAGTCGCTTCATATCCGCGCACATTTTACTACTACCGGGATGAATGGTAAATTTATAACGATGAGAATCTTCTAAAATGTCTTTACGAAGATCACTAATATTCGGCACGATAAGTCTACCAAATTTTCGAATGTCGCCACGAGAATCAATATCAAAGTCTTTCAAATATTCAATATCAATTTTATCCCTAAATTTTTTGCCAAGAAGAGCCAATTCGGGATCTAGCTTTTGAGCTTCAAGAATGCGGTCTAAAAGAGAGGGATGAGCCTCAAGGCTACATAAAACAAGAGATGAACATAAATCAGAAACACGATCTCGAATCTTACAAGTGGATAAAACCCCACGATCATTCCATTTGGATATCATCATAGAAACAACCGCTTGTTGCTTGCGACTAAGTGCATCGGCAACACATTTCCCTTTCCTGGAGTATAAAGAATATCAAGATCATAAGATGCAAGGAATTTGAGCCAACGCTGTTGACGCAAATTAAGTTCCTTTTGGGAAAATAAATACTTCAAAGATTTATGATTGATATAGAGAATAAACTTCTCTCCCAAAAGATAATGACGCCAAATTTTAAGAGCGAAAACAAAAGCCGCGAGCTCTAAATCATGAGTGGCATACCTAGACTCGGCTGGCTTCAATTGCCTAGAAGCATAAGCAATAACACGTTCTCTTTGCATAAGAACGGCACCCAAACCAATGCGACTAGCATCGGTATAAACAATAAAATCTTGATTTCCTTCGGGAATCACAAGAATAGGAGCATCGGAAAGGAGTTCTTTTAATTTTTGAAAAGAAGCTTCACATTTGACTGACCAAATGTATTTAACACCTTTCTTTGTTAAGCTAGTAAGAGGCACAACAATTTTAGAAAAAGTCTTTAATAAAACGACGGTAATAACCCGCCAATCCAAGAAAGCTATGGATTTCCGTCACACTCTCCGGTCTCTTCCAATTTTGAATCGCTTCAATCTTTGAAGGATCCACGAAAATCCGGATTCGAAAATAATATGACCAAGAGACTTCACACGAGATTGCCAAAAGTGGCATTTAGAAAATTTTGCTTTCAATTGATTCTCCTAAGAGTTTCCAACACAATCTGAAGATGCTTTTCATGTTCCTCCTCGGTATTAGAATACACAAGAATATCATCAATAAAGATGAGAACAAATCGATCGAGTAAATCTTTGAAAACTCAATTCATAAGGTCAACGAAATAAGCGGGAGCATTCGTTAAACCAAATGGCATAACAAGCCATTCATAAGATCCATATCGAGTACGGAACGATGTCAAAGGAATACTATCCTCTGCGATATAAAGCTGATGAAACCGGTAGCCAAGTCCAATTGTAAAAAGACTCTAGCACCACTAAGTTGATCGAATAGATCATCAATCCGAGGTAAAACGTATTTATTCTTGATAGTAAGATCATTAAGCTTGCGGTAGTCAACGCAAAGCCTAAGTGTACCGTCGGATTTCTTCACAAAAATAGCCGAAGCTCCCCAAGGAGAGGAACTAGAGCGAATAAATTACTTCGTCTCCAATTCAGATAATTGTTTGCGCATCTCCTCATTTTCTTTATTGGACATAAGATAGGGAGGACGAGTGATAGGTTGAGCTCCAGGGATGAGATTAATTTTGAATTAAATTGCTCGCTTAGATGGTAATCCTAAAACGGGCTCAAATATGTCGAAAAATTCACGAACAACGTGAATAAGAGAAATAATATCTTCCTCATCATCATTATCGTCATCGTGAGGATTTAAAGAATATAAAGATGCAACCAAGATGGAATCCGAATCTTTAAGACCAATAGAAATCTGCTTAACAGATTAAGGATGTCGAAGATGAATAGTCTGCTCAGGACATAGGATTTGAGCTTCATAGCGGTTAAGCCAATCCTTTCCCAAAATCATACCAAAGCCAAGGTAACACATAACATGCAAATCGGCACGGAAAGAGTAATCACATAAAATAATTTCGACATCTTTACACAATAAACTGATTATTGCGGATCCACCAACTGGATTCGCAATTCTCAAAGAAGTCATTAAAAACATAACATCCAAAGAAAAAGTATCAACAAGTTCTTTTGAAATAAAAGAATGGGACGCACCCGTATCAAAAAGAACTCGAATAGGATGACCACGAAATAAAATAATGCCATCAAGGATAGAATGAGAAATACCTTGACCACGAGAAGTGTTACTAGGAGTTTGTACCAGCTTTCCCTCCTTCCTGCCTTGAAGTTTGGGACACGAAGATATATAATGGTCCGGGCTTTTGCAATACGACAGGCATGGGGTTTTGAACACTTATTCCCATAATGGTCCTTAGAACCACAGTTGTAGCATTGCCCACCACTTGAGGTAGAAGTCTTAGTTGCCGGAGAGGCTTGCTTCCCTTTCTTATTGTTGGGATAAGGACCTTTTTACTTATTAGGCCTTTTCTTGTTGGTGAAGCTCGGTCTAGCACTCCCAACCTCAACATCACTTACTCTATCAGCCTCTTCAAGTCGAAGAGCGATATCAATGAGTTGATCAAAAGAAACTTCTAATTTTAGAAGTAATGGCTTCTTGAGATTTTTATTCAAGCCATAGAAAAATCATTGGTTCTTCTTCAATGGGGTGTTTATGTATTCGACCCCGTATTTAGAAAGTGACTCGAAGGATGCAACATAATCTGCCACAGAGGATTCACCTTAAACAAGGTCAATGAAACGGCGAGCCAAAGTCACCTTCTCAGCTTCTGGCACAAATTTTAATTCGAAGCGTTCCCGTAAGCTCGTACCAGTCTAATTCTCTTTCTAGGAGCATACTAGAGGCCACCTGAACTCGGTGAAGATCAATTAGATTCATGCGAGAAAAGATTCGATCGCATGATCTTAGCCAACCTGGACTTCAATAATGGTTTCAGAACCTTTGAATGGCTTCCCATCCAAATTGGTATAATCGTTGCACAAACGTACAAATCCAGACTTAGGGTGAGTAGACTCCGGGTTCGAACCGGCTGCTTGAGCATTCTTTACTAGATCAAGAAGCTGCTGGGCAGACATAAAAAATCCATCCCGGGGAGTGGCACTAGATTGACCGGCGCTGGGACGGCCAGGTCTAACCATTTCTCTTCATTAAGAAAGAAAGAAGAAGAAGAAAAAGGTTATTCAAAAAATGAATATCAAACAATAATGATTGATAAAACAAGGAATCACAAAAGAAAATAGGATAGGACGGCTCGAAGACCCGAATAAAATCCTAAGGCACGACTCCTAAGGTGGACTTAAGACGATGATCCTTGTTAAATTATTCTACATTGTTCCAAAGTTTGGCTTTGATACCAAGTTGTGATGCCCCACCTCTATACCCACGCTAGCCGAGGACACTATGGGGTAATGTCGTCAACTAGAATGGAGAATAAGGCTGTTGAGGAGCGACCATCCGTGTAATTGCTTTGTGCGAGCACCAATATGTCAGATATAATAACATGCAAGAAATCCGACATACCGATAGAAACACAAAGCTACTACACAGTGGCTATAATATCTTCGGAAAACAAATATAGAAATAAGCATAACACAAATCAGTCACAGACATCCATATCACAAAGGCAGAAATAGATATGAATATATATAACACATAAAAGTGTTCATCAGAGTGGTGGTCTAACAAGATCCACAATGACACAAAAGAATAGATACAAGTGCGACACAAAAGAATAAGTACACAACTATGAGTCTATATCTCAAATGTATGCAACAAAAACTACAAATCTAGAGTAGTTAGCCAAAAGTCAGAATAGTAATCCCCCGAAGTGGAGTCAAGTAGAAGCACCTGTAACATCTTGGTCTGACCCGAGTATTATTTAATAAGAAAATAATAAACGGATCAGTCTAACTATAAATATCAGATGAAATGATATAGAATAAGAGATATGACAAAACGTATAATAATCACAATGCTATGCTGTGATAAATATGTAATTGAAAATCGATAAGAGATTAATCAATATCACAAGAATCTTCTATAAGATAAAAAGGAATGTCATACTCTATATTTATATTCACAAAAATTTAATGACACCCAAATTCACCAATGCACAATAGTTGATACAACTTATCAATGAAAATCATGAAAATTGGTGAAGCACAAATTCTAGAAATCATCAATAGAAATCCAGAAATCACAAAAAAGGGGAAAGAGGCCTGTCACTAGAACGGGAGCATGAAAACTCACCAACACATGTATCACAAAACGGAAAGCTATTCCATGGTTGCTAACCATTAATTTTGAGCCGAGGCTCCAATAAAACGGCCCGAAGACCATGAGCCGAAGCTCCACTAAAACGGCCCGAAGACCATGGGTTGCTATCCCACCAAGCCGAAGCTCCACTAAAAGCGGGGTTTAGTCTCCCTCGCAGACGAAGAGACATCGCACACTGCTAGTCTAAATCACAAAAATGATCATCATCGATCATCAAGAAGTGTCAATTACACATCTAGTAAATATATGAGCTTAGCTTCATGTCCCATAACCACTTGCTTAACTTAAATATTTACGAACCAATTGTAAATCTCCACTAGAAAATTGTCACAAGAGATTAAATCGAACAAGTCCAAAAATTAACCGACGAAGCAAACGCAAGCGTTTCATACCACTTGTTTTACTAAGTCGTTTAATTAGATTTCTCATACGAGTGAGGTAAAGGTTTGTATATACTAGTAGATTGGAAAACAATTTAAGAAACGAGCTTTGTAATAAAATAGTATTGAAATCGTTTTGATGAAAGAATTTTGATAGTTACTACTAGTATTGAATCCTTTATATTTTTAAAAGTGACAAATCACAAAAATGATTGTAGAAACAATCAATCACTAAAATTCACATTCGAAGACGTGAATAGAATCCAAAAAAATCTATTCTGAATCCATCAAAATGGAAATACCCAAAAATTCCAAAAATAGAAGTTATCAAAGTCGACAAAGGTGATAACAACTAATCGGAGAAGAAGAATCGATTAAAGATTGGAAAAATCAAAGCAAAATGAACATAATAGGCAAAACAGGGAAATAGGAGCAGGTCGGTTGACCGGACTTCCTGAGTCGGCCGACCGAAATAGCCTAGAAAGTTTCGCCTACAGCTTCGGTCGACCGACCCAGGGCGTTCGGTCGGCCGAACTGCAATTTCTGCAATTCCTACCCTATTTAATAGAAGTGCAAACTCTCACTCAATTTGCAATCGGTCGAGCACGGACGCTATGGGATTACGCCCATCGGCTACCCAGTCCTATTGGCTCCTCGATGCATCACCAAAAAACATGTTCAAACATCAAAGTTAGGATCTTTAAAGATTTGAACCCAAAACACTAAAAATTGGAATATTCACAAAACCAATCCAAATCAAAATCAAATGCATATGAATAAGTGTTAGGAATTCATACCCAACAATCAAAGATAGTTGTAGACAATGATGTGAGATAAAAATCTCTCCTTTTCGCAAAATCAATGAAGGAGAAGCTTGAAAGCAAAGGAAGAATCAACCACACTTCAACACAACCCAAATGAGCTTGAATCTAAGCTCAAAAGAAGAACATTCCCAAAGTTAGGTTTAGGAATTTCTGAAATTGAAAGGAGAATGAGTTGGAGAAGAAGAAGATGATGCTTACCAATAGCTTCTCTTTGGATTTGGAGCTAGAACTTGATTTGCAAATGAAAACTAGGGCATGGAGTTTTAATTTCACATTCCTCTCTCCATTGTTGCTAAAGCTTGAGTATTAGGAAATAGAAATGAAGTATTGAAGAGAAGAGGGGTGAAGCTTGGGTCTAATGGGCTGAAACAAAACCAAAGCCCTAAGTGAAAAAGTAGCAAAATTTCATTAACCCCAAACATATCAAAGTTTATACTCAAAAAGGTCGCAAACGGCGTTTTGAACTCAATGGAAGTGGTCTCGAGTCCTAATTCGACCGTATGCAAAAAGTAACTTTTTGGACTATAATCCGACTTACGATAAAATATTTAAATAAAATATTTAAATACTCAATCGTAAAATATGCGGGTTGTTACATTTTGATTCAAACGGGACACCAGGCACAACTACTTGATTCAAATGGGAGCACACCCACTTGGATTTCAAGTACGCCAAGCAAACCCAAGAGTATAAGAGTATGATTTGATAGAATTACAAACTCAGTTTCTTGATGTTGATTAAAAATGATCCTATAACCTCTTAAATAGCACTTTGATCTTGTTTTGAGTGATAGAGATGAGAGAGATCAGAGAGTAAGTGATAGAGAATCAAATCAATAGAGTTTGAATTTGATTCTAATTGAATTTGAGAATATTCTAAGTAGATTTTCTTTTTGAAATCAAGAGATTTAAAGGGGAGAGAAAATATAAGAAAGTGGTTAATAAAAATTCGTTTGGAAAATCCCTATTTATAGAGAAACAACAATCATGTCCATTCATGAAGAGATATGATGAAAAGTCACTTTCGTCCAAATTTGAATTTTGAAAAATTCAACGACATATAGGGGATATATTGACACACCATTTGTATTTTGAAACACAATTTATAAAAATTGTCTTGACAATATAAAGCACTGTATGTACAATCATCTAAACATACTTTATACATGTATTAACCATATCAAAACTTAAGAAATATTTATAAAATTATTTTAAAATATTTTTAAAAAAACAAATGATTTAAATATGAATTTCCATTTGAAAATAATATATATAAAGTATAAGTTAATTATTATATATATATGTAACTGTGTGTGTATGTATGTATGTATAATCAAAGTAATAATAAATGTTGTAATATACATATAAACATTTAGAAAGCATAAAACTAAAACTATGGCATAATATAATAGATTTAAGAGCATATTTAAAATATAAAATACTTAAAAACTTAATTACTCAAAATATAATAATCTTGTAAATAAAATCAAAACTTAGAAATATTTTGAAGGCCATTTTGAAAACATGGATTCTTTGAAATCATTTTTGAAATTTAGAATATATGAAAACCATTTAAAATCAAAGAATAGTTTTTAAAACCATTTTGATAAATGAAGAGAGGGATCAAAATAGTGTTATTTTAACAACAATCTATGACTATATAACTTATTTGAATATCTTGAATCTTCAATACTCATGAGTCTTCAATCTCTAACCCTTGAATCTCTATATCAGTCTTTCGAATATGCTCTTGATACTGTACAGTATTCTTTATCAACTCATGTCTAATATCCTACACTATATACTATATATCTTGATAAAAACATTAGTATCTATATTTTATATAATGTCATATGGTTATTATCATCAAAATCAATGCCTAAGTTACTGACAATCTCCTCATTTTGACGATGATAACCATGTTTATATAATATTATATAACTCCCCCGAGTTACAAAAACTCCTCTTTAATCTATCTTAATCTATGCCTAGATATTTTATATATTTCTCCCCCTTTGTCATCAACAAAAATATAAGCAAAACTCCTCCTAACTAAGGTACTATATGATATATAAAAAGGGATAAGGACGATATATAAGATTGATATGTAAATAAGAAGTAATATTATAATTCATTTTTATTAATTACTTGAATCCAATACATAATTTTATTCAAATAAATCCAAGTTAATACAAAAACACTCTCAATTCATTTTAATGCAAACATAAATCAAATCAAAGTCATGCCAAATTACAACTAATCCTAAATAAGTCAATTCACACCAATCCATATGTGTTATTCTAGTATAATATTTTACTATACAAACTTAAATCAAATCTTATAAAAAAACAACTATTTTAAACTTCCCTAAGAACTTCTACCCAACCATCGGATCCGAAAATTGGATCGACTTTAATTGCATTTCAATCTTCGTTGCCTTGTTGATTGTAACGACCCCGAATTTCTGTCAATTAAAAATTATATATTTAATTAATTTTAAATATGAATAAGTCAAATTTATAAGTCGAATAATTTATTTTTCGAATATCCGGATTTAATTGGGTAATTTAATTGATAATTTAATAATTGAAATTCCAGAAATAATTGAATATTTGATTTAATGTGATTAAAAATGATTTAAAAAGTTATATTAAATCATATTGAAGTTAAAACAATGCTTGTGAACTTTTAAAATTGAATTAAAAGTTGATTTGTGAAAATTGAATATTTTAATATTTAATTGACGAGTTAAAATAGCCAATTTTCAAACAGTCTCGGATTTCGATGAAACCAGTTTCATCGGATCCATAATGTCAAATTATTACATGGTTTCAAATTTCGTGTCAATCGGATTTACCGTTTGTCCGGGGCAAGCCAAGACGCATAGAAATTGGTTTAATCGATTTAATTTTAATTTGATCGTTTATTTCCGTAACTCGCACAGATGATCGAATTGGCTCCCGAAACCTATTCCATTGTGTCCGGAATGCAGGGTAAACCCTATAAACGCCATCCGGCATGCTTCGTTTGGATTTCGGAAATTTTTTGAAGAATAGTGTTTTTGGAAATTTTCTATATAAGGACTTGAGTATTTCCATGTTTCACAAAACCTAAAACCCTAAACCTAATTTGTTTCAGCCGCCACCATTACCATTCTAAGGCCAAAAATTGTCCATCTTCCCAATTTTTCTTTAAATCCGCGCATTGATTCGAAAAACGTTCAACTGCAAAATGATAGGGGTCGATGAGATCTAGGTTGTCAACGGTTATGATCGTCTAAAACAATGTTGATCAACGGCGATGGGATCGTAAATACCGGCCGTTCAAGCTCAAATCACGAAGCATTTACGCGATCGAGCGCAACGTGGCTCTCGCTGTAGGTGTAGCGTGGAATGGCGCTCGCGTTGAGGTGGTTCGATCAACCTTTAACCGCCAATGGGTGGAGCGGCATCAAAAGATTCGAACGACGTAGTGGGGTTTGCTCGCGTTCGATCTAGCTGGGAAGAAGAACATCATGTTAGGCCGAGATCTGGATGCTAGGAAATCAACGGTCCAGATTTGATAAAGGTTAAAAAATTAAAAAGGAAATGCAAATTAATTATATTTAAATTCGTATTAACTTTAAAATGATGTAACTTATTCATACGAGGTCGGAATTCGATGAAACAACTTGCGTTGGCTTCGTTTTGTCGAGCACTACACTATGGAATTGGATTGGAGTTGATTGGAGTTAGTTAAAATTTTGAGTAAAATTAAACGCGCGTTTAATTTTATTCAAAATAAAAACACTGAAACTGTATTGAAACCAAGGTGAGAACTTCTCACTCAATCGAATTGTATCGATTTAAATTTTAAATGGTTAGATTTAAAATTGCTTGATGGTGTGATTGGATGATAATTATTATCTGTTGTATTGAAATAGACCATATGCGCCGTATATTAAGCGGATGTTATTTATTAAAAACATGTACCGCGATAATTCCAACTTGTATGGAATTGGTATTATATATGTACTTGGAGTTGATTTCCCGCATTATATAGCGGATGAGACCCTATTGCGCTGCATAATAGCGGATAGTATTTTATAAATCACATATACCGCGATATTCTGTTTTGAAGCGGAATTGGTATTGTGCTAACATTTTTGGATGCAGGGAAACAGGTTGGAGGGATCCAACTGGATTCCTCAAACATTTGAATTTGTTTCCATGTTGTGTGTTGATCTATTTATTGATCTATTTATAATCTGCGTGATTATCTTTGTGATTGAAATCGTTAAAGGCTAAAAATTTAGCCGAATATATTTTTGGTATCGTTAGATGCCGAAAATAAATAAAATTTGATTTTTGAAAATTTAAGTTGAGAATTCATAATAAAATTTAACTTTGGAATTGATTCATTTTAAATAAATAAACATTGTAATTTTTATGTTATAAAAATTATGATTTTTGTGAAATATAACCGAAATGTGATTTTTGAAATAAGTAGTTGATTAATTTATAAAAATGGTTTAAATTAGGATTTTTGAATTATTATAAATGATTTATATAAAAGATTTATAAAATTGATATTTATAAACTAAAATATTGGGATTATAAAACGAGTTGTTATAAGTGTTAAAAAGAAATATAAATGGATTTCATAAGTGGATGAAATCTATAGATTTATAAATTGTGAAGTTATAAAATGAATGGATTTTGTAAAATAAAAGATTTATAAGTAATTAACTTATAAATGCGATTTTGGAGGGTAAATGGAATATGGATAGAATTTGTTAATAAAGTGATTTTATAAGTTGAAGTTGTTATAAAGTATAAATGGAATTTATAAACGTTGTTTTATAAATCCGAATCGACTTATTTCAATAAGTTTAATTATTATAGCTTATTAAAGGAAGTATATTCATGATTTTGGAAAGTGGATAATCGTTTAAATAAAATATGTAGAAATTGAATTTGGTTAACGAAATATATTCATGATTTTGGACGGTGAATAATATATTAAAGAAATATTTTAGGAAAGTGATATTTTAAATAGAATTAAAGCAATTCAAAAAATGTTTTAAAGTGTGTTAAGTATCGAAACCATAGATTTCAACATTCATTGTTGAAATAGACGTTTTCGAGAAGAAAAGGGAATGGTGGACTATAACACTATTGTTGTAGTAAATGATTTCCAAAAGGAAAAGTTTTGTATAGTATTCGGGTTTATATATCTATCTTAATTTCGAATCCCTATACTAGTGATTTTGGGTTGTCGTAACGATGTTTTACGCAACATTCGTTTTGACCCAAATAAATGTGTTTAAGAGAATATTTTTCTTAAAGAATAAAATATATACTTAATTTGGATTTAAGTATATTGAATATTTTCCAAGTGTTGAAAATAAATAGATTTGTGAATTACTTATTATTAAATAAGTATGGAAATGTTTTTCCAATATGAAGTGAATGTTTTGAGGTTTTATCTTTTAAAGATAAATTGAAAATGAATATTAGAAATCGATTTGAAAAATCGTATAAAAAGTGAATATTTGGAAATGTAAATTCATTATGGAATTTATAAAAGAAAGGGAAATTTGTAAAAAAATAAACATTGATTTATTTTGAAGTGTGGAAATAAATTTACGGATTTGGAACATAAGTTTAAAATAAATCGGCAAGGATTTATTTGATTGATTTAAATGAACCATTTTAAATTGAAAATGGATAAATATTTGGAAGTGTTTCCGTTTAAGGAAATTGATTTGAAATTTGTTTTCAAAGATTGAAAGGAGGAAAATGATTTGAAATTTGTTTTCAAATGGTTGAAGTGTGGAAATTATATCTTGTAAAGATATTTTTGAAAATAAATAAATTGGGAAATTATTTGAAATCGGGTTATGTTGTGAATATTGATTGACAGTTAAATAGCCGACTATCAATATTGACCCTTTAATGGCTACTTGTTGTGAATTGGTTGAAATTGAATGCTATGCCTATTTTTAAATTATTCCGCTCGTTATTCGGATTACCCATTCCGAATAGTGATACGACGTAATGGATAGTATTGAAGACCGGTGTTGAAGACCGGGTATTTGTGAAAACGATAGGATGACCTATCGATTGTCTCTGCACCGTTAGCTACGGTACAGAGATTTCCTTTGTGATGGGAAATTCGATCGGGATTGTGAATACCCGGATTGCAAGGGCTTCTTTGGAAGTGCCTTCGGTTCTGTTCGAACCCGGAACATACTTGTATGGTTACATGTCTGACATTACAATTTGAGATATAAAGTAGATTTCTTTCAAATACATCTCTGTTGGTGAAGGAGAATTTATTCTCTTAGCTTAAAACACTTCTCTGAGACGTATGAGCTCAGAGGTTTTGTAGTTGAAGGTTATCAGTGATATATTCCCAATTTGGTAATGTGGCATGCTGAGTGTTGCTGCGTGATGATTATTTATTGATCATTTGTTGATCAAAGCGTGGCTTTGTGAAAAAGCGTAGCTTTGTGGACGAGACTTCGTCGGACCTCACACCCCGGAAATGGTCGAAACAGGAATATGCGGCAAGGTTATGAGGGTCGCGCCCTTTAGGGTATGTCATTTCCTTCTGGAAAAGGGTGGTGTCAGGTATGGAGCCCTGATGCTTAACCTATGTGGTTGCTCCAATCTCATTTTTCTGTGTGGTTGTTGCTTGGTGATAGAGGGCCCTCGGATAAAGGTCCTAAAGGACCGGGGAGTGGCATACTCGAGAAGTAGTTACCTAGTTACAGAGGTAACCCGGCCTTGTGTTGGCAGAGATCCGGTTAGGTTCTTGGGACGTCCCGCCAGAGGCGATCCCATGTGGCAGTAGAAAGTTCCTTAGCCTGACCATTTGTTGGAAAATCCAAAGAAACAATACGAGCCTTGTACGGTTTTAGGTGTATTACCTGCCATTCACTTATGGTGGCGCCCTACTGTTTGGATGGTAGCTATAGTAGGCATAGTTCGGAATGTCTATGCTAGCTAAGATTTATATTCTATTTTCGAAATTCTTTCATCACTATGCACTAATAATAATATCAAAAATGATTTGTTTTTGCGTAGTAAGCATCTTTGACTATCATAAGGAGAAATCTCCTCCAATTCTGCATTTGCATTGTGTGTGTGCGGGGAGCCCTTATGGTAGTTTCATTTTCCAAAAACATTGCGGATATTTTTCCACTTCCCTTGTTGTTGTTTTTGTTTTAAAGATAAATAACTGTTTTAAGTTCTCACACCAGTCCCATGACTGACCTGGATTTTATTGTTCTCGTCCTAAACTCTAGGTGTCCATAATTTTCCACACGGGCAGTCTAGAGTCAGGTTATCAGGTTATTCTGGATTCAGAAGTGCTTTGGAGCTCAAGTGGCGAGCTGGATGGCGAGATGTATTACTTGTATATGATATTATCTTTCCGCTGTAAATTCACTCGTAAGGACATGTTTGTATAGTTGTCCATTGTTTGTTGTGTTGTATATTGTGGTTGTACACTCTGATAATGATGATAATGTAATGTAATAACTGATATAGTTTTTTGTTTTAAAGATTATTCATTTATCTATTATATTTTGTTCCGCTGCGACTGTGAGATTCTGATATTGTTTCTGTTCTGTTTTCTTACTTCTTCTATCTTTTTCTTCTACCTCTTCTTTTTAACCCTCATGGTTTGGTTCTTCGGCAGTTGATACAGTGGACGTATTGATGTCGATTTTCGGAAGTCGAAGAATCGGGTCATGACAATGATGGCACAATCTGGATTATCAGTTTGTTCGTCTTTGATAAGGAAAGAAATCATCCATCGAATCGTGCCAAAATGCTTTTCTTGTTCTTTTATCATCTGCATTCGACTCAATTCTAAGTGTCTTTGATTTCTAAGGACAAAAGTAAGAATATGCATGAACGATTGAAGGGTTTGTTTAAGATTTTCACACAATTTCTAGTGTGGAGTAGCCATTATTGGAAAGATAAGTTTATAAATGAAAAGGGAGAAGAAAAATAATAGAAATGTTGTTTTTCTTGAGTGAATAGGTTTATGTAGGGATGCAAATTTGTTTGAAATGAATAGGTGTAGGATAGTCATTTTATTTTGAATTCTAAAATTTTTTGGTTTTTGCTAGTTATATGTCGACATATATGGTACACATATGTACCAATTTTTGCAAAAACAATTATCTTGCCATTTTTTGTATTTTAGCCTAAACTATTATACTTTTATGGATTTCCATAGACTAATAACACTATATAACAATAAGGAACACGATTTCATTAATAACAATAGAGGAGTATATGGAATTTCAAAGATAAACATAAAGATAAATGTATTAAAATTAGGATAATTCAAACTAAAAATCAGAAAATTAGAAGAAAATATAACTAGGAAGAACTAGATGAAGATGAAGCTTTCCACTAATCTTTCGAATGATCTTTCCAAAGTACTTGTCCACTTTGTTGGAAAGTGAAGTGAATGAAGTCTATAGGATCTTTATAAATAACGCAACTTATATATGTGTGTGTTTGTGTATCTGTGTATATGTGTATTATTAACCATGATAAGCAAATATAATAACTGAATGTAAGATAAATAATAGAATTGATCACACCAGATATTTTATGCTAGTTCGGACCTTTTGTCCTACATCCAGTCCAAAAGCTTTCCTTCGGTATTTCCTTTAACCAATTGACCCTTACTTTGCCCAAAGGAATAGGCAAATACAAAAGTATATATCTGATAATCTTGTGTTCCAAATAACATGGTTTTTGACTTATAGTACAAATCTTCCTATGATCTCCTTTGAGTATGTGAATGCTTTAAGTTGTAGGAAGTGGTTTAACCAACATTATATTTTTGTTATCATAGATTGAGAGTATGTGAACAATGTATACACAATAAAGTGTTAAGAAATCAAGAGAGAAAAGATTTAATTGATTCAAGTTAGTTTTTATCTACATCTCAATCAAAGTAGTATTTATGGATTCAAAAGGGTGCAAATAAAGAGTTGTTACTATCTGAGAAAATCTATTCATTTTAATGGCTGCAACCTTTCGATGAAGGGTGGTTTCCTTTTGTCTCAAATAGAAGTGTCTTTTCGAAATTGACAGTTTTTCCATATGACAGACGTCTATGGTAAAACCCCAGATGTCTGACTTTAAAAAAATTATCCGAGAATTGTCACAAACGTCTGTGGTTTTATCCCCGACGTCTATTAGTAGTATAATCAATTTTCCAGCTTAATTATGATGCATATGAAATAGTTTGTGATTGTGTATGTATATGTACTCAAGGAGACCTTAACAATATTTTATCTAAGACTCTATTATAATAGAATAACCTTACTAACTATAGTATGGTCGATAGATCTTCATTTCTCTTTATTTCTCCTTGAGTCTCAATATCTTCGAGCATGGTGTCTTCTTGTAGCATATACCTATAATCTTAATAAAGTGTGTGTATGTATATATATATATATGTGATTGTGTAGTTCTTATCATTGAAGCATAAACTAGAGGTTCTAACAATCTCCTCGTTTTTGATAATGACAACTATACAATCAAAAATGAAAGTATTATTATATTTGTCTCCCCTATGTATATGCATAAATTGCTCCCTCTTTATTATTATCAAAATGGAAGGAAATGATATAAGATACAGAAATATTAAATAGACAGCATGTAATATATTAAATAGAAATATGGAATTTTAAATAAAATTAGAAGCAAATATAGCAAAAGTTTGAACAGTGAAACAAACAAGCATAAGGAACAAACAAGCATAACAATTATCAAAATGCTAATTGTACCGATTATGTGAGCAAGACAAGCCCCTATAATTCTCATAGTATTCCCAATAAGAATATGGATCTTCCTCGTATGTGCCTGGCCATTGTTACATAAGGATGGAAGGTCCGAACCAGTACAAAATATCTGATGTGATTGTTTCTATTATTCATCTTACATTCAATTATTATACTCTGCTTATCATAGTTAATAATATATATATATATATATATATATATATATAAGTTGCATTATTTATAAAGATCCTATAGACTTTCAATTGGTATCAGAGCCCGACATTCTATTGATTGTAACAACATTATAGAATAATGGCCAGAAAAAGATCCGGTCGAAATATAGCAAGCAAAAAGCCTGCAAACATCAAAGCATTGACCAACTAGGACTGCAAAAAGGTAGATGATTATAGTAGATGAATATGAAAAATTATTTCAAGGAAAACAAAAATATTTTTAAAAGGTATAACGATGCTTAATATTGTATAATTTTTTTACTTAATAATAGCCAATACCATGTACATTTTGTTAAACTATCTTTTTAAAATTGGCTAATAATTACATATTTTTGAAGAAAAAAAGTTAAAAAGTAGAAGGTAAAAACATAAATATTATTTTGACTAAATTGACTAAATTAGTATACAATCCAAAAACTATGATGATTTTTCAAAATTTTTATTGATGACAAAGGGGGAGAAGATTCAGCATATTGACAAGGGGTGTATATGGCAGAAAATATTAAGGGAACTAATATAATATTATTTTAGAAAGTCATATAGTTGTCAACGTCAAAAAGGGAGAGAATGTTGAAAGCACAATTTTAGTGTTTTGATGATAACAACCCCATGACAATGCTACTAATATGTTTATCGAGCGATTTCAGGTCAAGTACCTATATCATGGTGCATGCAATGGGATGTGTAAACAAATCAAATTATATAATGGATGGAAAAATAATTATTGAAAAAAAGGGCAAAGCGAAGGCAAGCCACAAGATTTCATTTAACTAACCATACTACAAACAAAGATGTTCAAAAACAAGTTCATGGTTACAAGTTGGGAAAAGAAAATTGGTGCTGCAAAAATATGCCAAGAGTGAGAATTGAACTATAAAATAAAACGACAAAGGGCGGATTTGATTCTGGGTCCACCGAAAGAAGTTCAGCCCATTAAAAAATTACTCGGTGCTATATATTGAACAATATGCTACTAACAATTTGAAATTATCGTTAATTATGAATAGTTGCAAAAGTGATCACACCAAGTTTCGAACCCAAGCAGCCAAAGACAGAAGCATGCATCCCTACCACTACACCAGAGCTACACTTGTTGAATGTTGGGTAGAAGTTTTATATCATCTGGAGAAAAGCAAAAATTAAATTATTTAAAAAGACAGTAGAAGTGGGACTTCAACATTGGCCATTAAGAAGAAATGCATGTGCCTTACCACTATGCTACACCTACTATTGAATGGACGTCTACTAACAATTTTTTGTAAACATTATAAAACGAATAGGCAAAGTCCCTTTTCAAGTCTTCCCTTCAACATTCAATGGACGCATCTCTTTCAAACCAAAATTTATGAAGGATTGCAACTTTTTATTAGCTTCCTATCACTCCCATATAAGCCTTCCACCATCTCAAAGAAAATATAATCCTATGCTTTCAAATTAATTCCATATTGCTTTCTAAAGCAATAAACTCTATTTCATTCCAAAAGAAAACTTAGACCAGCGCTCTTTCACTTTACTACATTTGGATCTGGTCCTAATTCACATCCAAACCTCCGCATACTCATTCTACATCATTTTTAAAGGTTATAGAAGTTGTACTCGAGTCCGACTACTCAGTGTACTGAAGACACAATATACAGTCAATGTATTTCTTTATAAAAGAAAAGATTGAAGCCCCGTTTGGCTGCTCGAGCGAGTGTACTAAAATCCTGTTCTACTGCTCAGGTGCCTAATCCTCTGGTAGAAGTGAGGGTCTTCGTTAATTAATTTTAGAAGGAGGCTGGAACTGGACATAAGACTGGAGGTTCGAACTACTATAAAAACTTTGGTGTGATTATTTCTTGCTTTACTTTACTATTTATTCTCGCTGCTATTATTTATATTACTATTGTTGTGATTACAACGCATCAACTTTGCATTTATATATTTGGTCAACATCAATCCGGTGCATAGCGACTAATAGTGAATTTCTTAGAAAATGTTCTCTTAAGCTTCTTTTGGTTGTAAACAATCTTATCATGGTTTTGGAGAAGATTTTTGTTGGATGGATGAGATGGCATTTCGATACTTTCCAAAGAAGTATCTTCCTCCTCTTCTTGTTCTTCCTCTTCCTCGATCCCCATTTCTTCTCCTTCCTTTTCTCCTCTTTTCTTATTTCATGCTCCTATTCCTAAGCTAATCTTTATTCCTTTTCTACAAGTGTTTCATAAGACTCGAATATGGGTTAAATTTGCATGAGAGAAATGTTTGCCTTGTCGAAAAGTTTTCAAGGAATAGTTTCCTCTACTTTTAGGTCAACACCAAAATATGTAAATATTCTAGTAAGATATACACCATGAAAGAGTATGTTCTCATGCCTATAGAGATTCTTAGAAAAGAATTCATCTAAAATAACTTATGACTAATTTATGTTGTAATGACCGTAAATGGTAAAAGGTGCTTTAAAAACTTTTTGAGTCGGATTATTATAATTTCCCATCCTCATAGTTATGCTTTGTTGCAAAAAAAGACTTAAAATTCATGCTTTAGGATGCAAATTTTTGTTTTCAAACTCAAAATCGTCTCCACTTTCAAAAATATCATAGAAAAATTCATGATTTTGAATATCAGTTTCAAAACTTAAAAGATCTATTCCACTAGATTTGCATTCGAGAATGTTCCTAAAATTTCAAAATTTAAAACAACTTAAGTGCCTTCGACACTACTCCAAAACTTCACTTTCATTCCCTTCGTAAAACTTTCCTTTCAAATTCTCATAAAACAGTTTTACTAAATTTAGAAAACATAAGAAATCATTTTGGAAAGCATCAATTAAGCCAAGAATTCTATTTTGTACATAAAGATTACAAAAGATCATAAGTAGGAAAGTCGTCGAAAATGGTGAATCTTTCGAAAGTGACTTTTTCGAAAGGCATATATTCCATATAGGCTTGTATGGCTTCTTTTGTCATGAAAAAGATAGCCTTTTGTTTTTTAGAAAGCCCCATGGTTGATGGAGTGTTGCTAGAGGAGGCTATTAAAGAATAGTTTGAAGAGATAAGAAAGTAAATAAAATTTTGAATTTTGAAAATGAGAGTGAAATGATTGGATAGAGATAGTATAATTAAATAGAGAATCGATGGACATGTTTTCTGGTCAAGGGACACCTTTTCAGAACTTTGAGGTTGGTGAAAAGGTGGAGGGAATTTCAAAATTTTAATTTGAAATGCAAATTTAAATTCTGAATTTGAGTAGGTATGTCGACATATGGCTAAGGGATATGTCTGCATAAGACCCGTGATTTTTAAAAATGGAGATGACTAAATTATTCCTATTTGTTTATATATATAATTATCTTAAAATTATTACTAATCTATATATTTAGTAAATAATTTAAAATTTATTTTAAATATATATTTTATATTATTTTATTCAATATCATATTCTTTTAAAAATAAATTTTATAAAAATTTAATACACACACGCTATATTAATCCAATTTATTATTAATATATAGGTTATTCCTAACAACCAAAAGCAATCAAAAACTTCATAACAAAATATTTAAAATTTGATTTTAATGCGTGCCTATTTTTGATCAATTTCTCAAACATTTCTGAACTTATTATCGCTATGAAGCATATATTATCATTTTTTGTATTTAGTTAGTAATCACTTGAGGAAGTACATTTCCAACTGTTGGTGCTCTATTTTAGTTAACGGTGTTGCCAAGGGTTTATTTCTTTCAGCCAGAGGTATGAGACAAGGTGATCCTCTATCCCCTGTGTTACTTGTTTTAGCCGTGGAAACCTTTGTCCGTGGGATCCACACCCTTATCCTGGAAGGTCAAATTAAGATGTTTTGCACCCCAACCCGTTTCCCGTTGGTTTCCTCCCTTTCCTTCGTGGATGACATCGTGATCTTTACCAATGGTCATAGGAGCTCTTTTTGTCGTCTCCTTGATTTTCTTTGGTTATACGAATCTTGTTCGTGTCAACAAGCGAATGCCTTAAAAAGTTGTCTGGTTCTTTCCTCGAAGGTTTCTTCTCGGCAAGAATCATGGCTCTCTGTGACGTCCGGCTTTTAGATCACTCCTCCCCCTACGTTACCTTGGTTTACAGCTTTACCGGGGTAGAAAACTAAACATCCTTTTTGACCCCTTAACCGACAACGCTAAGGGATTTATCCATCGATAGAACTCGATGCACCTATCCTAAGCGGGATGCTTGGTTCTGATCAAATCTGTCCACGATTCTCTTGGATCATATATCTTCACTGCTATGACTCATACCACCTCCTTTTGTACTTATCAGTCTTTAGCTTCCTCATTTTTTTGGGGAAGCAAAGACAATGAAAGGAAACACCATTGGGTGTCTTGGGAAATTATCTGCTGTCCCAAGCATGAGGGAGGCTTCGGTCTTTGCAGACCGAAGGATGTTTGCACGGATTACGCCCACAAGCTTTAGATTCGTTTCTGTCTAAACGACAGTCTATGGGCCTCCTTCCTTCAAGCTAAAAGCAGAAGTCTTCTTCCCTCTTACTTCACTAGCACTCCCTCTTTTGCCAATGTGACAAGGAAGAGGATGCAAGCGGTCAAACCTTTTACCGACTCTCATGGGTTAGGCCTTTCTTGGAATGGAAAACTCTTCTTGCTCAGGGCAGCATGGAACTCTGTCAGGTATCCCTATTCCAGAAACCCTATTTTCCAATTCATTTGGAATAGCAGGATTTCTCCTAAGGTCTCCCTTCTCATATGGAAAATCCCCCACAACGCATTATCATTGGCGGTAATATCAAGCGTCTTGGCATTCCTATTGCTTCTCGGTGCTAATGATGTGCTTTGGGGCATGAATCTGAAGAATCTCTACATCACTTGTTCTTTGCGAGCGACTCATCCATTGTTATTTGGTCCCACTTGGGATCTTGCTCGATCATTCACCCCCACCCACTAACCTACTTACCACATTTTTGCTATGATAGTCCAAGGGTAAGGGCAAGCAACTTCGTTCTCTCCTATATCGTATCATCCCTTGTTACATTTGCTAACATATATGGTGTGCTAGAAACAAGGCAACATACGATGATTCTCCCATGAGGTCTGATAAAATCATTCGGTGTGTGGCCGATGATGTTTCCTTTGCATTTAAAGGAAGACCCTTCTTTGGCCCGGTCTTGGCTTCTTCTGCTCCTCTGGTTAGGGATTTCAACATCTTTTTGTGCAACAGGCCCGTGCGTGCATGGGTTGATTTTTTTTTCTGGGCTTCATTTTTCAGCTTTGTGTCATTTCTCCACTTAGCTTCATTTTTCTCCCCGTCCTCCCTACAGGTTGGTAACCTAGAGGAAATCTTATAGTTTCCCTCTAGATGTGTTTTATTCCAAGGTGCAGGCTTATTATTGAGTGCTTCTCTATTTATTTTGCTTGATATGAGCTTGGATCGAGCAAGAGTATGGAGCACTAGCTTTTATCGGCTTGTTTGTGGATAGGACGTTGTTGACTCTGGTATTGATGGTCATTTTTATTCGAGAGGTGGCTCTCTCCTTGATAGCCTGTGATCACTAGGTGTATAGTGAGATTGCAAGGGAGGTCATTTCTTCGCCGACTGTTTGTCTGGGTGTCCTAGACGTTGGCCCGGTTTTAGCTTAATGGTTTTGTTTTTCTGCTTGTATGTTGTATGAAGGTTGTTTGTATTTTACCCTTTTTAGTTCTTTTTAGGCCAATCGGTGTTTTTGTCCATGATTGGATGGATTTTGTGTGCCACCGGAGAAAGGCTATTTTTCTCTGTTTTTGCTATATATTTTCTTTTTTGAAAGAAAAAGTATCCAAATCGTCTAGTGTTGCAGTATAAGCTCTTCTTCGTTTTCTGGACGAATCAGTTTTTGTGAGTTTTTCAAGTTTCTCTAGATGTGGACAGTCTCTTTGAATATGTCCAAGTTCATTGCAATTAAAACATCTACAATATTTCCACCTCGTGAATTTTTATTATCATTTTTCCTAAGACTATTCATCTTTCTATATTTTAGAAATTTTCTGAAATTTTTGATCATGAAGGCAATTTCCTCATCATCATCGCTGTCGGAACCCAGATCATCTATTGTGGCATTGAAAGCAATGGATTTCTTCTCTATTGCTTACTTTCTTTCCTACCCAGCATTTGTGCTTTAAATGACATAAAATTTCCAATGAACTCCTCAATTTTCAAAGTGCTAATGCCATTAGTCTCTTCAATCGCAAAAGTCTTTTGGTCCCTTTCAAGAGTAAGTGAATTGAGGATTTTTTTTAACTTAATCCTCTTTAGAAATTATTTTACCGAATGTAATTAGTGAATGTACTATGTATTGAAATCTACTATACATATCAGAAATGAACTCATTCGGACTCATTTTAAATAATTGAAACTAATTAGTTAACACTGAAATTCTGGTTAGTTTAACTTTACTAGTTCCCGCATGTGTAACTTGTAGCATTCTCTATGTGTCATATGACTATTGAATTCATTCCCATTTAGTGAACAAAACAAAATATTCATGGCTTTAGTGTCACTTTATTCAACTGCTTTTTGGTCAGCAGTCTGCTGTGAGAAGTTAGTCTATGGCTCAATATACTCATTCTATGTGATATTCCAAATGTCTAGACCAATTGAATATAAATAGATTTTCGTTCTACATGACTAAAATGTGTAATTACTACTATTAAAAAGTAGGATCTAGTAGCCATTTAAAATTTTAAAAAATCAAAATTATGTATACTTTGAAAACCAATGCTCTGATTCCAAGTGTTAGTTTGTGAAAGATGGATCTTAAGGTAAATTTACCAATAGAAGGGGGTGAAAAGTATTTACCGATTTTTGTGAATCCTTTTAAATTCTTTAAGATTATAACTAAACAATGCAAAATCAACAATCACAGATGAAAACACAGATAGATTTAAATGCAGTAAAAAGTAAAGAGTTGGAGAGATAACCAGGAATTTTTATACTGGTTTGGAATTACCCTATATCCAATCCCATACAATTTCTTATACAGATTTCTTTTCAAATATCAAAGTTTATACAATCTTGATTTCAAGGCTATGAGACACACCCTCCAAATTTCTCGAGCTCTGGTACACTCACTGGATTCGGACAGGACACCAGCATACCCACTTGGATTCAAACGGGACACCAAGCATACCCACTTGGTTCAAAAGGGACACAAGCACACCCACTTATATTTCAGAGATAATAAGCACTCCCAAGAGTATGATTTGATAGAATTTACAGACTCATTTTCTTGATCTTGAGTACAAATGATCCTATAACCTCTTGTATAGCACTTTGATCTTGTTTTGAGTGATAGAGATGAGAGAGAACAGAGAGTAATCGATAGAGAATCAAATCAATAGAGTTTGAATTTGATTCTGATTGAATTTGAGAATATTTGAGTATATTTTCTTTTAGAATTCAAGAGAGTAAAAAAGGAGAGAAAATATGAGAAAGTGGAAAAAAACTCCTATTTATATAAAAACAACTACCCTGTCATTCATAAAGATATATGACAAAAAGACACTTCCATTCAAATTTGAATTTTGAAAAGTTCGGCCCATATGCCGACATATAATATAGGGATGTCGACATACCCTTTGTATTTAAAAAAAACACTTTGTAAAAATTGTTTTGCAAATATAAAGCTTTGTAAAATATTTTGAAACTTTGTGCTATCATCTATACCTAGATATACATTTTTAACCATATCAAAATTTAAGAAAACATTATAAAATTATTTTGGAATATTTTTAAATATATATTGGATTTAAATATGAATTTATTTTTTGTAAATAATGTATATAAAGTATAAGTGAATATATATATATATATATGTATGTATATATTTGAAATCAAAGTTATATTTAATGTTATAATGTACCTATAAGCATTCAAAAAGCATAAAACGAAACTATAACAAAGTATAATAGATTTAAAATCATATTTAAAATACAAAATACATTACGACTTAATTACTCAAAATATAACAATATTATAAATACAATCAAAAGTTAGAAATCATTTTAAGGCCATTTTGAAAGATCATTTCGAAAATAAGGATTATGTAAAATCATTTTTGAAATTTAGATTATTTGAAAACCATTCAAAATTAGAGAATAGATGTTAAAACCTTTTTGAAAAAAGAAGAGAGAGGTCAAAGAAGTGTTATCAGGGTTTTGATAATAATCCACGACTCTGTAACTTATCTGGATATCTTGAATACTCACGAGTCTTCAATCTCTAACTCTTGAATCTCTATATCAGCTTCTTTAATCTGCTCTTGATACTATACAATCTTCTTAATCAACACCTGTCTAATATCCTGCACATATACTACGTATATCTTGATAAAAACATTAGAATCTATATTTATATAATATCATATGGTTGTTGTTACCAAAACCAATGCCTAAGGTACTAATACAATCTCATGCGACAACTCCAACCTCACGTGAATCGTTAGCACCATCCACCCTTCTCAATCATGACATCAAGTCATGCTCCCCTCAACAGCATGCACAACACATGTGTCTTCTTTGAGTAGGCCGCCCAGCTCGAACGCGTATATTTTTTTTTCTTTTTTTCATTTTGATGAAACTCGATTATCATTTTTCCTTTTGCATTTAAGGCATACGGCTGAAGCATAGATAAGGACTTGAAATTAAACAATAGAGGAAATTTCTAGACAAGAGGAGAGAGAAGTATAGGCTCGAATTTAGTTTGGGCCCAATGTTTTGGGCCAAATCTCAATTCATTATAAATTCTCAAATTTATATTAAAATTTCTAATATTTATTATGAATGTACTTCAATCCAATTAAAATTAATTTACATTTTATTACCATATATATTTTGATAACTGCCTAATTTCATTCAATTCGAAGCCCGTTTATTTATTTTTCACTTTTTATGTCATATAACAATTATTTACACTTATAAAATATTTATATTCAATTAAAATAACTTGTTCAATTCCAATATATTATTTGAAAAGTACTTATTAATTCAATTCAATTTATTAAATCAAATAACTTTTTTAAATAGAATTCAATTAACTAAAAGTTTGTTTTCAAAATAGTTTTTTTTTTCAAATATTGAATTCAAATATTCTATTTTAATTTTACTTATTTAATTTATATGGCATAGAAAGCAGGGTTGTTGCATCCCTACTTTGCGTAATCCAAATTTTGTCTATCCTTTGGCTACGCCCTACGGAATGGAATCGCTGACCTGAACAACCGTAGTCCAAGTGGTTGGAGCATAGAGTGCCACTCTTCCCCAGTCTCCACCTTTAATTATTAATCCTGGTTTTCAAAATTTTGATGAGTCATGTCTTTTGATCAGTTCCGGCATCCTAACACAATTTTGATCTTGACAATCTCCTGGATGCGATTCTACTCACTTAGAAGTTTAAGGTTGACCATACCCACTATTGGAAATCCCTAACTAGTCATCTGTTTCCTAAACCCCCATGGTTACAAAGTTGGGTGACATCATATAATATATAAGTGAGCATGTGAACAATTCAATATATGCAATAATAACTAATTAAGTTATAATGATGAACACATTACACATCATTAGCCAATTAAATATATGTTCAATAAATGGGCAGTTTATAAACATATTGCTTTCCCAAAGAAATAGCTTCCTTTATAAGAAATCTTTGAAAAATGGACTAATATGTTTTCCTTTCTTTTGAAATCTCATAAAAATACTTAACAAAATCATATTTTGTTTAAGTAAAATTTAGCTCCAAAATACAGTGAGAATCTTTCAAGTGTTATAATTTGCTATCACCCACTTTTCAAAATCATTGGTTACCGTATCTTAAAAATTCACTTATTTTCACGCTTTAAAATATAGGCTATCATACCTTAAAAATTTTACTTATTTTTCAGGCATTAAAATATAGGTCATTGCGTCTTAAAATTTTCATTGTCATCACATGCTAAAAGTAAAGGTCGTCGTGCATTTTAGCCAATTGTTGTCACTCGTTAACAGCCCCAAAGTCATTGCAAAAAAATAGTGGTGATTGCATTTAAATCCGCTTGGAGTCTTCATGTATAAAAGTTCAACCGAAGCCATCGCGTCCCACTTTTACTTAGCTTGCATTAGTCATCTCTAACTATAGCCTTCGCATGTAGTATTCTTGCTATTTAATTTTGTGCACATATGCACTATATTTCATGCATTATTATTAAAATAAGTCCTTACATGAAAAAAATTTATTTCCTGAAGCCTAAAGATTTTGTTCTTCAATAGTATGAATTTATTTAGCATGTCCTAGCTTCCATGCAACATGTGTCCTTATATTTATCTTTCATTTAAGATAAGTTATCGTGAATATATATTGCCTAGGCCCTCATGTTGCATTTATTTGTTTCATATATTTCTATCCATGAGCTTTTGCTCATGATTTATAAAGAATATATACATTTTTCCTTTTGTTAGCCTTCACGTACTATCAATAGAGGGCCATTGTGTACAAATATGATGTTATAGTCTTTGCTTCTTATTATTCGCACATGCATCTAATAGCCTTCGTATGTACACATCATCATGAAGTTCCCCATAGAGCTATTGCGAACAATAATAAATTTGGGGACTCATCGTGAATAATTTATAAGGGTCATCCCTAGCAATCTGGGAGCCTTCGAGAGTTATAACTTTGTTTTGTATATTAAAATACTGAGTACTCATGTAGTGTCCACTTTTCTATTCTATCTTTCAGACGCAGCTTTTATTGGTCTAATGTAAAGTTTAACCTTGATTGATTAGTTTTACTTGGTTGAAAATGATTCAACGAAAGTTTTTTTATTAATTAAAAATTATCTTATCACCCTCTTAAGTCACTTTTTTTTATCTAACCCAACATTAATGTTGAATTTCTATAGGCCAAACTCTTACTTTTCAGTTATCTTTCAAAAAAGTGCTAACCCTCAAAACTAACTTAATTATTAACTATTCTCCATAATTGAATAGTGTTTTCCTTCACTAAATAATTCGTGTAAAAGAAAATTAATGAGAAAATCTCCAAAAATTCACAAAAATCTATTTTATCATTTTTTACCTCATGCAAATATTTTGGACCAAAAAAAATATTGTCATATTTGTAATAATTAGATTCTTAATTTTAACCCTTTTCTCACGTAGAAATTTATAATAAATTCACACAAATTCCAAAAATTAAAACTCATCTCTAAAATAATAATTCGAACTTCATATCAAAATTTTAGGTCATTTGGAGAAAATACTAAGTTTTTACGTTAAAACCGTTTAAGAAAATTTCTAACACATAGGTAATTAATATCTAGTCATCCAAAAATTCATATGCATGATTATTCAATCAAAATGCAAGATATAAACACCCAAAATTAGGATTCACAGCGAGCCAAATTTAAAAACAAACAAAAACAAAAATCCATATCTGTGATATCCCGGAAATTTTAGCAATATCAATTTAATAATCTATATTTAAAATTAAATTGATTTGATAAAATTTTAATAAAAATTTACTTGATTTAATAATCCAATTAAATAAATGTGTAATTTATGAATTTTATCTTTTAAAAGCTAATAATTGTATTCCTATTTATAATGTATGTATATATATTTATATATATATATATTGTGAATAGATAAGTTTTGAGGTGAAGTTAAATGAACAAATAAAATATGGTTTTTAAAATTCTAATATTCATTTGATAATTTGAAGATTTTTATTTTATTTAATAAATGACTAATTGGTTTAAAATACTTAAAGAAATTGTTTTAAATTGTATAATTGTATTTTAAACATGGTTTAAATTTTTACAAGATAAACAAAAGTTTATTTTATTTCTTTTTGAATATAGCTTAATAATTATAATTTGGAATTATTTAAAAATTAAAAAATACCAATTGTATATTAAAACATTAATGTAATTAATTAAGTTGAATAAGATAAGTAATTTATAACTTCTCTTATAAATTGTTTAAAATTAATAAATATGATATTTTATAATAATAATAAATGTATAAATGTAGATATGTTTTTAAAGACAATATTATTATTTTTAAATTTAATATGTTAATATAAATAAGTTTTAAGTGGAATTTTAATGTATAAATAACATTTGAATTTGATTTAATTTTGAAATTCAAATTAATAAATATATGTGGATCTTGTAAATAAGTTTTCACTTTTGCGTAAATTATTTTATTTCATAAAAAAAATACATATACATTTATTATGAAACTACTTTACATGTATTTAATAAAGAAAGAGGATTTCATTTACTTTTAAACTAAATAAAAACAAATAAAATTAATCTCAAGACTCATGTTATTAAACTAAAGGGTATAATGACAAGTGTAATTGAATTAAATGACTAGTGTAACAAGTGTTTGTTTTTTTTACAAGTGTCTTTTATTTTTAAATAAATCATTTCACTTATAAAAGCATATTTTCTTCAATCCTCTTCTTTTCTAATCTTCAAATTTTTTTCAAAGATAAATAGATTTTTTTCAGCTGAATCAAATCTGAAACAAATTTGTATTCCAAAATCCCAAAAGTAAAATCATGTTAAAACTGAATTTCCTCCGCAAATTAAAATCCAGTTCAAAAAGATCATCAAACAAGTAGTCTCTGTTTTTTCTAAAAAACCTCGGAATGTAAAAATGGAATCTGAAGCAAGTTTTATTCAAATTTAAAGCATTCAAATTCAAGAGATTTAAATACATATGGAATCAAAGCCTGCATGCAAGTTCTAAATCAAGCATATGTCTCTGCGTTTCTTTTAACCTGGGAATAAAGTAAAATCTGAAGCCTGCATTTCCAATTAAAACAAGATCAGGCCTGCATACAAGTTTTTAACAGCAAGCTACTCAAGTTTTATCAAAAGCAATGAAGTCATGGCATTTCAAATTAAAGATTTCAAGAGCTCTCAAAACAGTTTTCAAAATTTATGCTCTGTCTTTCAAATGACAGGTGAGTAACTTTTATTTTTAAAATAAATCTTATGTATAATCTGTTGCTTGATTGATGACTGGAAATAGTGTGCCTTGTGTATGTATATCTGGTTGCATGTGATTAGTGTGTTTGGGTATATTTCGGCTATTTCATATTTACTTGAAAACCCTAGACCTATTATAATATCACTGGATTTCCTATCAAATGTTTTGGTTAGCGTAAGGTAAAAACTTTTCCATGTTTATGCGTGGGAAGTCTTACGTGATACCTTTCTTTTCAAAAGGTTTTTGAGAGTTAAGCAACTTTAACCTGTTACTCACACCAGACCCATGTCTGACCCGGAGTTTGTCTTTTTTTTTTCATAAACTCTTGGGTACTCAAATTTTTACGAGTAGCCAAGGGATTCAGGTTTGCTTTGACGAATATTGGAGGAGCAATGGAGCAGGAGGCTTCTACGTTAGATATTAGTATTCCGCTGTGTGTTCTGTGTTGTCTCTGAGTTGTATTATGTTGTAAATACTAGACAGGTGTTTATAACTGTCTAGTATGTGTTGTATTATCTGTGTACTCTGATAGTGATTGTAAACTATGTAATATTTTATGTTATTAATATAATTTATTCGTTCCGCTGTTTAGATTCTGATGTGTTGTTTCTTCTTCTTCTCTTTCTTTCTCTTTTCTATCCCTTTCTTTCTTATTAACGATGCGACTTCCTGGAGTTTGGTAGTTGGGTCGTTACTTGTGGTATCAGAGCATTAGGTTGAACGAATACCTTGGCTCTGTAGTGTTTTCCTTCTTGAGAGAGCATATTTGTAGTTTTGATATATATCTATATATATATTTAGTTATTTCTACCTATCTGTTGGGTTACCTGTTCGGGTTTTTCCAATATAGGTTATAAAGGTAGATAAGGTAGTGATGTGTGTAACACGATTACTACCATTGGTTGGAGGTTGAATGTTTGAGGTTGGAAATGTATTTATCGAGACTGTAGACCTAATACCGTCTCGAGTGAGTTGTGCAGTAGTGTAGAGATTTCATCGATCTCTGGAAGGAAATCTGTTAAGGTTCAAAGCTCATCTTTGAAGATGGATGAGTTGAGTTTGGATCTGTCGGTTTGGCAGAAGTATGTGATGGTATTTTTATACCTCAGGAAGTAGTAGCTGCGTGATGAGATGAAGTAAATATGGATATTTCCGTAGATGTTTTCTTTGGAACGAGTTAGGAAGTGTGTCTAATTCGGTGTTGTGGCTGAGTTCAGCAGGATGTGGTGGTTGGCTTTGAGGGCCTAGTTTCTCGAAGAACTTCAGATAAGGAAATTTTGGCATTGATGTCAATAGTGCAGCTTGGTGTGTCTGTGTTGGCAGAAGTTGGCTGGCTGAGTAGTTTCTGAAGGTGGAGTTCAGAAGCAGCAGAGTGGACCCAATACTTTATTGGATTGGCTAATTAAGAGTAAGCTGTTCTTTTTGGTAAAGAGAGTGCAGTTTTGTTTGGGAATTGGTCTATATTGATCACAAAAGTGATTTGCGATAGTTTGAGTGTTCTCTTGAGGTATTGAAGAATTTTTGGTTGTCTTCTGAGAAGTCGGAAGTTTGTCTACTTCTGAAGATTGAGTTTTCTTATCGACCGGATTCCAGGAGTGCTACCGGTGGATCAGCTAGTAGAAGGATGGTTTCTCGAGATAGGTTTGGTAAGGCAGCTCAGGATTGGTAGAACTTCTGAGTTTTCTTGGATATGTTGAGCCATATTTATGGGAAGTGATGTCTAGTTTGTGCTCATATTCTTCATCAGCAGTGTCTTCTGTACCAGATCAGAGTTGTGTAGCGGAAGTAGTTTGGAAATGTTTCTGTTTTGTCTTTTCCGGATAGAAGAAATAAGTTTGTTCTTCTGATGTTTAAATAGTAGAGTTGGTGATCTTGGTCTTGATTGATCTTGAAGAGATCATTGGTTTGGAATGTTTTTGGTTCTATTTGTTTCTTTTTGGGGCATCAGCGAAGGTTAAGCTGATCAGTTTGGATGTAGGAAGCCCAGGATCGTTAAAAGATTTTGTGGTTTAGGGACGAAGGAATTTGGATTCCGGAGTCGGAGTTTTGTTTTGGATCTCTTCTGTGTTTTGGTTGGATTGGTGGTTGGTTTTCAAGAGTTGAATTGCCAGTTTGGATAATTGGATTTATGAGTTTCACGTATCTCTGAGGGAGTACGTGTATGAGTTATCTCTGGAAATGGATCCAGCTGTTTAAGAAGGTTTGGTTGTTAAGTCAGACTCGTTTGTAGTCTGATATCTCGTCTAGTTTTGTAGATCTAGATGATTAGAAGAGCTTTGTAGCTTCGTAGTTTAGATTGTTTGGATTCTGTAGGGCGAGTATCCCAGTATATATATACTTGGGGAAACTCGAGAAGATTTTATCCAGAATTTTATCTGGATAATTAATTTGTTTGATTAGATAGATTGGTTGCTATGGTTGTTAGCATATGATTGATGTATGTTTGTGATTGAAAATTTAAAATTTAAAATGGGTTATTAAATTACTTTTGCTTTTAAATTTCGGGGACGAAATTCTTTTAAGGGGGAGGAATGTGATATCCCGGAAATTTTAGCAATATCAATTTAATAATCTGTATTTAAAATTAAATTGATTTGATAAAATTTTAATAAAAATTTACTTGATTTAATAATCCAATTAAATAAATGTGTAATTTATGAATTTTATCTTTTAAAAGCTAATAATTGTATTCCTATTTATAATGTATGTATATATATATATATATATATATATATATATGTATATGTATATATATAGTGAATAGATAAGTTTTAAGGTGAAGTTAAATGAACAAATAAAATATGGTTTTTAAAATTCTAATATTCATTTGATAATTTGAAGATTTTTATTTTATTTAATAAATGACTAATTGGTTTCAAATACTTAAAGAAATTGTTTTAAATTGTATAATTGTATTTTAAACATGGTTTAAATTTTTATAAGATAAACAAAAGTTTATTTTATTTCTTTTTGAATATAGCTTAATAACTATAATTTGAAATTATTTAAAAATTAAAAAATACCAATTGTATATCAAAACATTAATGTAATTAATTAAGTTGAATAAGATAAGTAATTTATAACTTCTCTTATAAATTATTTAAAATTAATAAATATGATATTTTATAATAATAATAAATGTATAAATGTAGATATGTTTTTAAAGACAATATTATTATTTTTAAATTTAATATGTTAATATAAATAAGTTTTAAGTGGAATTTTAATGTATAAATAACATTTGAATTTGATTTAATTTTGAAATTCAAATTAATAAATATATGTAGATCTTGTAAATAAGTTTTCACTTTTATGTAAATTGTTTTATTTCATAAAAAAAATACATATACATTTATTATGAAACTACTTTACATGTATTTAATAAAGAAAGAGGATTTCATTTACTTTTAAACTAAATAAAAACAAATAAAATTAATCTCAAGACTCATGTTATTAAACTAAAGGGTATAATGACAAGTGTAATTGAATTAAATAACTAGTGTAACAAGTGTTTGTTTTTTTTACAAGTGTCTTTTATTTTTAATTTTCTTTTAATTTTTAAATAAATCATTTCACTTATAAAAGCATATTTTCTTCAATCCTCTTCTTTTCTAATCTTCAAATTTTTTTTCAAAGATAAATAGATTTGTTTTCGGCTGAATCAAATCTGAAACAAATTTGTATTCCAAAATCCCAAAAGTAAAATCATGTTAAAACTAAATTTCCTCCTCAAATTAAAATCCAGTTCAAAAAGATCATCAAACAAGTAGTCTCTGTTTTTTTTAAAAAACCTGGGAATGTAAAAATGGAATCTGAAGCAAGTTTTATTCAAATTTAAAGCATTCAAATTCAAGAGATTTAAATACATATGGAATCAAAGCCTGCATGCAAGTTCTAAATCAAGCATATGTCTCTGCATTTCTTTTAACCTGGGAATAAAGTAAAATCTGAAGCCTGCATTTCCAATTAAAACAAGATCAGGCCTGCATACAAGTTTTTAACAGCAAGCTACACAAGTTTTATCAAAAGCAATGAAGTCATGGCATTTCAAATTAAAGATTTCAAGAGCTCTCAAAATAGTTTTCAAAAATTATGCTCTGTCTTTCAAATGACAGGTGAGTAACTTTTATTTTTAAAATAAATCTTAAGTATAATCTGTTGCTTGATTGATGATTGGAAATAGTATGCCTTGTGTACGTATATCTGGTTGCATGTGATTAGTGTGCTTGGATATATATAATTTTAAATGCTTTGCTGTATATATATGAATGAACGATTGAATGTAAATAGATTTTATGTGCCGATCTGCTTGCCTGTACCTGGTTTCAGAAGCAAGGATTTTGATAAAAATCTATTTTTCTCTTAAACAAGCTCATGTTAGGATTTAGGATTCAAACAATATCTGATTGATTGATTGATTATAAAGAAAGCTTTAAAATTTTATTTATGCCAAAACAAATTGTAATTTGCTCTAAAAATAAGAACAACAGGAAAGTATGAGTTTTTAGTAAAAATTCAAACGTATGAAATCATGAATTCAGGATTGAATTATAAATACTTACACTAAATCATGATTTTTAAAAATCAAATCATAAATTTTAAGGGTAGAATTAAAGAGCAGTTTTGTTTTTATTGGAAAATGTAATTGGGGAAAATTCTGATGATCACGAGTGAGAGGAAGGTCGGGCTTACTTCTGGCGATGGATGAGTTATCAGTAATGATGGGAAAAATGGTGTAAGTGGTGGCATATCAATGTGGTGGCGGCGGTGTTGGGTTTTGTTCTGTAAACATAGTTTGGTGTGCTTATGAATTTTTGATCGGCTTTTTTTCTCTCTGGTTGATCGAGTTCTCTAGTACTCTCGGAAAAGGAAGATAGGGGATGGACGAAGTCTTGACCGGAGTTTCGGCAGTAACGATGATCGGAGTTGAGGACACGAGCAAGTTTCCAGGTTTGGGTTTGGATGGAGATACCTGTCAGTATGCTTCAGTTTTGGGATTGGGGGAAACTCAAATTTGATCTCTTGATGTTTGTGGAGTTTTGGATGATCGTTGATGATCTTTGGGTAAGTGTCGACTTGTTTGCTATCTGAGTGGTGGCCGGAGGTGGCCAAGACCACCGTGCATGTGCACGGTGAAGAAGATGGAGTCAGTGTATTGTTGGGTTTGCAGTTTTTTTTTATGCTCGAGTAATACTTGAGTAATTCGTGAAATTGCCCGAAGTCTTGAAGGGGTTTACCAAGGGTGGTCTTGGGTATCTTAGTGGTTACAGGTTTCCAGAGAAACCTCAATGTTTTCAACTCTAAAATATAAAAGCAAAATTTGAATCAAATTTTAAAATAAACTTTAAAGCTTAAATTCTAAGTATGGATTCAAAACTAAGTTTGAATCCCAGTTTCAAATGTAATTTAAATTTTATAAATTAAAATGTTTAAACAACTTCAAAAGAGTTTAAATATTTGAATTTAAGATGAAGTTTTATATTTAAGTAGAGATTTAAACATAAGTTTAAATCTGGAATCAAACTTCAATTTTGAAACAATGTTTTGAAAATAAAGGAAGTTTTAAAAAGAAATTTAAATGTTTAAACAAATTGGTTGTTCAAACATATTTAAATATGATTTGTATTTTGAAATGAATTTGGGGTTTAAATTTATTTTAACTTCTTTTATAAAATAAGAAATCTTGAGCATAAGATTTTAAAGGTTTTGAAATTTTTAAAACTTTGTTAAAGTTAAGTTTAATTTCATTTTAGATTTTAAATTTAAAATATAATTTGAAACAATTTTAAGTTAAATTGTTTTAAAATTACTTTGTTAATGGTAATGTAAACATTAACAAGAGATGTTTTGTTTTCAAGTAAATCAAAGAATTTAATGAATTTTGAAACATTAAATTTATAAGGTAATTTAAATAAGATAATTAATTTATTTATTTAATTAATTAAAGATTTGAAATAAATTAATTAAGATTAATTAAATTTGTAATTAATATTAATTAATTTAAGTTAATTACTTAAGAAAAGTAATTAAAAGAATTAATGATAAGTTAATGAAGGTCATTAACTTGGGATTATTTATTAATTAATTAATTTAATTAATTTTGATAAATTAATTGGATTAATTAATTTAGATAATCAATTATGGAACTTGATTAAGTATGATTACTTTATGGAAATAATTAAAGTTATTAATTACCCATTGTAATTAATTTATTTATTTGAATAGTTAAATTAATTTATTAAGTTTAATTAATTTAGAATAATCATTGAATGGGTTGATAAGTAATCAATGATGAATAATTACTTAAAGAAGTAATTAAGATAAGTAAATTACTAGAGGTAATTAATTAAAGTAGAGAAGAGTTTTGGGAATTAATTACTTTGTGTAATTAATATGGAAGGTAATTTCTTTGTGAAGTAATTAGTAATTAATTACTTAGTGTAATTAATTTAATCATGGGTTGATTAAGTCTTTTGAAAATAATAAAGTGATGTAATTAATTAAGGATAATAAATTACAAATGAGATTAATCAAGATTGATTAATAAATATAATTAATTATTAAATGTAATTAATTTAGGAGTAATTAAGAAAGTAATTAAGGTTAGTTAATTAGTGAATATGATTAGTCAAAAGTGTTTAATAATTTTAGTTTAAGTAAGGTTAATTACTTAATGTAATTAATTTAAATAAAGTAATTAATTTAAATTTAATTAAGTATCATTAATTAATATAATTAATGATGTAATTAAGGACTAATTAATTAAGATTAATTAATCAATGATAAGTGATTAAGGAAGTAATTAATTAATGTATTAATTAAGGATTGGTGTAATTAATTATAATTAGTTAATTAATGAAGTAATTAAAGTTAATTACTGATATTGGTCCAGGATAATTAATTTGTAAAATTAATTAAGGATAATTACTTGAATGTAATTAAGGGATAATTAATCAAGGGTGATTAATTAAGGTAATTAATTTGAGGATAATTGATTGATTGATTTGTAATCAATTAAGGGTTAAGTAAGCAAGATTTAAAATGAGGAAGTAATTAATTTAATTCATTTTAAATTAATTAAAGATAAGTAATTAATTTAATTCACTTTAAATTAATTGGAGATAGAAGTAATTAATTTAATTCATTTTAAATTAATTATAGATGGTGTGATTATGGATCCTTGCTTATGAATGGATGATATGGTTTACCCTGAATGGTTTGAATCTCAGATATGAGATTAGTATTGTGTGATATGGATGTATTGGTTACATTGTGATAATGATATAAGTATCTATGGGTGATGATAATGTAGATTATCAAGTTATGATGATAATATAGATTACCTGTTTATGATAATATTGTTGATTATCTATTATGATGATGTGAAGTATCTATCTGTGTGTATATAGATAATTGGATTGAATTGTTTTAAACTTAAAACAACTCGGACCTAAAAGAAACGCTTTGGATTTCGATGAGACCGGGATCGGGTTTCCATATTTGGATATCCGAAAACCATATCGATCCAAATTAACGATAGGTCGTGAATCTTATGTGAAGAGTGAAGACTCGAGGTGTAAGGGCTATACGTCAGTATACCTCTGTGGGTGATTCCGTAATGAGTTTTGATGGAATAGTACTTATAGATTCGAGATGGTGGTTCAGAGTGCAAGGGTTATCGTCGTTAACTCTGAGGGTGATTCCAAAACGAGTGTAACGAGATAATGCCTTCGGTTTCGTTCGAACCCGGAACGAACTTGTATGGATTGAATGCTTTCAGAACATCGTCAGGTGGACGATGAGCATTCTAAGTGATGTGTCCTATAAAGGTAATCGTAGCCTCAAGCCTCATCAACCGGGAATGGATAAAACAGGGGAGGTGCAGCAAGGCTTCGTGGGTAGCACCCATTGGAGAGCAAGATTGATCCCTGTCTAGAGGTCCCTTTTTATTCGGCTTAGTGGGCAGTTGGAATTGCGCACCAACTGCGGGGTTGTCTTGTTCGGAACTATTCAGTAAGGAATGGGTCCGGCCTTGTGTTGCAGGGGAGTGGGAGTACTCCTCGGTACGTTGATCTAGGCCATGTACTGTGACGGGCGGTACCCCAGTAGCCCTGCCATTGTATGGAATCCAAAATCCAATAAGTGCCAACGGTTTTGATTGTATTATCCACTTTTGTGGCTAGTAGCTGGAATTCAATCATGTAACAATTTCGGCTATTTCATATTTACTTGAAAACCCTAGACCTATTATAATATCACTGGATTTCCTATCAAATGTTTTGGTTAGCGTAAGGCAAAAACTTTTCCATGTTTATGTGTGGGAAGTCTTACGTGATACCTTTCTTTTCAAAAGGTTTCTGGGAGTTAAGCAACTTTAACCTGTTACTCACACCAGACCCATGTCTGACCCGGAGTTTGTCTTTTTTTTCCATAAACTCTTGGGTACTCAAATTTTTACGAGTAGCCAAGGGAGTCAGGTTTGCTTTGACGAATATTGGAGGAGCAATGGAGCAGGAGGCTTCTACGTTAGATATTAGTATTCCGCTGTGTGTTCTGTGTTGTCTCTGAGTTGTATTATGTTGTAAATACTAGACAGGTGTTTATAACTGTCTAGTATGTGTTGTATTATCTGTGTACTCTGATAGTGATTGTAAACTATGTAATATTTTATGTTATTAATATAATTTATTCGTTCCGCTGTTTAGATTCTGATGTGTTGTTTCTTCTTCTTCTCTTTCTTTCTCTTTTCTATCCCTTTCTTTCTTATTAACGATGCCACTTCCTGGAGTTTGGTAGTTGGGTCGTTACTTGTGGTATCAGAGCATTAGGTTGAACGAATACCTTGGCTCTGTAGTGTTTTCCTTCTTGAGAGAGCATATTTGTAGTTTTGATATATATCTATATATATATTTAGTTATTTCTACCTATCTGTTGGGTTACCTGTTCGGGTTTTTCCAATATAGGTTATAAAGGTAGATAAGGTAGTGATGTGTGTAACACGATTACTACCATTGGTTGGAGCTTGAATGTTTGAGGTTGGAAATGTATTTATCGAGACTGTAGACCTAATACCGTCTCGAGTGAGTTGTGCAGTGGTGTAGAGATTTCATCGATCTCTGGAAGGAAATCTGTTAAGGTTCAAAGCTCATCTTTGAAGATGGATGAGTTGAGTTTGGATCTGTCGGTTTGGCAGAAGTATGTGATGGTATTTTTATACCTCAGGAAGTAGTAGATGCGTGATGAGATGAAGTAAATATGGATATTTCCGAAGATGTTTTCTTTGGAACGAGTTAGGAAGTGTGTCTAATTCGGTGTTGTGGCTGAGTTCAGCAGGATGTGGTGGTTGGCTTTGAGGGCCTAGTTTCTCGAAGAACTTCAGATAAGGAAATTTTGGCATTGATGTCAACAGTGCAGCTTGGTGTGTCTGTGTTGGCAGAAGTTGGCTGGCTGAGTAGTTTCTGAAGGTGGAGTTCAGAAGCAGCAGAGTGGACCCAATACTTTATTGGATTGGCTAATTAAGAGTAAGCTGTTCTTTTTGGTAAAGAGAGAGAAGTTTTGTTTGGGAATTGGTCTATATTGATCACAAAAGTGATTTGCGATAGTTTGAGTGTTCTCTTGAGGTATTGAAGAATTTTTGGTTGTCTTCTGAGAAGTCGGAAGTTTGTTTACTTCTGAAGATTGAGTTTTCTTATCGACCGGATTACAGGAGTGCTACCGGTGGATCAGCTAGTAGAAGGATGGTTTCTCGAGATAGGTTTGGTAAGGCAGCTCAGGATTGGTAGAACTTCTGAGTTTTCTTGGATATGTTGAGCCATATTTCTGGGAAGTGATGTCTAGTTTGTGCTCATATTCTTCATCAGCAGTGTCTTCTGTACCAGATCAGAGTTGTGTAGCGGAAGTAGTTTGGAAATGTTTCTGTTTTGTCTTTTCCGGATAGAAGAAGTAAGTTTGTTCTTCTGATGTTTAAATAGTAGAGTTGGTGATCTTGGTCTTGATTGATCTTGAAGAGATCATTGGGTTGGAATGTTTTTGGTTCTATTTGTTTCTTTTTGGGGCATCAGCGAAGGTTAAGCTGATCAGTTTGGATGTAGGAAGCCCAGGATCGTTAAAAGATTTTGTGGTTTAGGGACGAAGGAATTTGGATTCCGGAGTCGGAGTTTTGTTTTGGATCTCTTCTGTGTTTTGGTTGGATTGGTGGTTGGTTTTCAAGAGTTGAATTGCCAGTTTGGATAATTGGATTTATGAGTTTCACGTATCTCTGAGGGAGTACGTGTATGAGTTATCTCTGGAAATGGATCCAGCTGTTTAAGAAGGTTTGGTTGTTAAGTCAGACTCGTTTGTAGTCTGATATCTTGTCTAGTTCTGTAGATCTAGATGATTAGAAGAGCTTTGTAGCTTCGTAGTTTAGATTGTTTGGATTCTGTAGGGCGAGTATCCCAGTATATATATACTTGCGGAAACTCGAGAAGATTTTATCCAGAATTTTATCTGGATAATTAATTTGTTTGATTAGATAGATTGGTTGCTATGGTTGTTAGCATATGATTGATGTATGTTTGTGATTTAAAATTTAAAATTTAAAATGGGTTATTAAATTACTTTTGCTTTTAAATTTCGGGGACGAAATTCTTTTAAGGGGGAGGAATGTGATATCCCGGAAATTTTAGCAATATCAATTTAATAATCTGTATTTAAAATTAAATTGATTTGATAAAATTTTAATAAAAATTTACTTGATTTAATAATCCAATTAAATAAATGTGTAATTTATGAATTTTATCTTTTAAAAGCTAATAATTGTATTCCTATTTATAATGTATGTATATATATATATATATATATATATTGTGAATAGATAAGTTTTGAGGTGAAGTTAAATGAACAAATAAAATATGGTTTTTAAAATTCTAATATTCATTTGATAATTTGAAGATTTTTATTTTATTTAATAAATGACTAATTGGTTTCAAATACTTAAAGAAATTGTTTTAAATTGTATAATTGTATTTTAAACATGGTTTAAATTTTTATAAGATAAACAAAAGTTTATTTTATTTCTTTTTGAATATAGCTTAATAACTATAATTTGGAATTATTTAAAAATTAAAAAATACCAATTGTATATTTAAACATTAATGTAATTAATTAAGTTGAATAAGATAAGTAATTTATAACTTCTCTTATAAATTATTTAAAATTAATAAATATGATATTTTATAATAATAATAAATGTATAAATGCAGATATGTTTTTAAAGACAATATCATTATTTTTAAATTTAATATGTTAATATAAATTAGTTTTAAGTGGAATTTTAATGTATAAATAACATTTGAATTTGATTTAATTTTGAAATTCAAATTAATAAATATATGTAGATCTTGTAAATAAGTTTTCACTTTTATGTAAATTGTTTTATTTCATAAAAAAAATACATATACATTTATTATGAAACTACTTTACATTTATTTAATAAAGAAAGAGGATTCCATTTACTTTTAAACTAAATAAAAACAAATAAAATTAATCTCAAGACTCATGTTATTAAACTAAAGGGTATAATGACAAGTGTAATTGAATTAAATAACTAGTGTAACAAGTGTTTGTTTTTTTTACAAGTGTCTTTTATTTTTAATTTTCTTTTAATTTTTAAATAAATCATTTCACTTATAAAAGCATATTTTCTTCAATCCTCTTCTTTTCTAATCTTCAAATTTTTTTTCAAAGATAAATAGATTTGTTTTCGGCTGAATCAAATCTGAAACAAATTTGTATTCCAAAATCCCAAAAGTAAAATCATGTTAAAACTAAATTTCCTCCTCAAATTAAAATCCAGTTCAAAAAGATCATCAAACAAGTAGTCTCTGTTTTTTTTTTAAAAACCTGGGAATGTAAAAATGGAATCTGAAGCAAGTTTTATTCAAATTTAAAGCATTCAAATTCAAGAGATTTAAATACATATGGAATCAAAGCCTGCATGCAAGTTCTAAATCAAGCATATGTCTCTGCATTTCTTTTAACCTGGGAATAAAGTAAAATCTGAAGCCTGCATTTCCAATTAAAACAAGATCAGGCCTGCATACAAGTTTTTAACAGCAAGCTACACAAGTTTTATCAAAAGCAATGAAGTCATGGCATTTCAAATTAAAGATTTCAAGAGCTCTCAAAATAGTTTTCAAAAATTATGCTCTGTCTTTCAAATGACAGGTGAGTAACTTTTATTTTTAAAATTAATCTTAAGTATAATCTGTTGCTTGATTGATGATTGGAAATAGTATGCCTTGTGTACGTATATCTGGTTGCATGTGATTAGTGTGCTTGGATATATATAATTTTAAATGCTTTGCTGTATATATATGAATGAACGATTGAATGTAAATAGATTTTATGTGCCGATCTGCTTGCCTGTACTGGTTTCAGAAGCAAGGATTTTGATAAAAATCTATTTTTCTCTTAAACAAGCTCATGTTAGGATTTAGGATTCAAACAATATCTGATTGATTGATTGATTATAAAGAAAGCTTTAAAATTTTATTTATGCCAAAAAAAATTGTAATTTGCTCTAAAAATAAGAACAACAGGAAAGTATGAGTTTTTAGTAAAAATTCAAACGTATGAAATCATGAATTCAGGATTGAATTATAAATACTTACACTAAATCATGATTTTTAAAAATCAAATCATAAATTTTAAGGGTAGAATTAAAGAGCAGTTTTGTTTTTATTGGAAAATGTAATTGGGGAAAATTCTGATGATCACGAGTGAGAGGAAGGTCGGGCTTACTTCTGGCGATGGATGAGTTATCAGTAATGATGGGAAAAATGGTGTAAGTGGTGGCATATCAATGTGGTGGCGGCGGTGTTGGGTTTTTTCTGTAAACATAGTTTGGTGTGCTTATGAATTTTTGATCGGCCTTTTTTCTCTCTGGTTGATCGAGTTCTCTAGTACTCTCGGAAAAGGAAGATAGGGGATGGACGAAGTCTTGACCGGAGTTTCGGCAGTAACGATGATCGGAGTTGAGGACACGAGCAAGTTTCCAGGTTTGGGTTTGGATGGAGATACCTGTCAGTATGCTTCAGTTTTGGGATTGGGGGAAACTCAAATTTGATCTCTTGATGTTTGTGGAGTTTTGGATGATCGTTGATGATCTTTGGGTAAGTGTCGACTTGTTTGCTATCTGAGTGGTGGCCGGAGGTGGCCAAGACCACCGTGCATGTGCACGGTGAAGAAGATGGAGTCAGGTTATTGTTGGGTTTGAAGTTTTTTTTTATGCTCGAGTAATACTCGAGTAATTCGTGAAATTGCCCGAAGTCTTGAAGGGGTTTACCAAGGGTGGTCTCGGGTATCTTAGTGGTTACAGGTTTCCAGAGAAACCTCAATGTTTTCAACTCTAAAATATAAAAGCAAAATTTGAATCAAATTTTAAAATAAACTTTAAAGCTTAAATTCTAAGTATGGATTCAAAACTAAGTTTGAATCCCAGTTTCAAATGTAATTTAAATTTTATAAATTAAAATGTTTAAACAACTTCAAAAGAGTTTAAATATTTGAATTTAAGATGAAGTTTTAAATTTAAGTAGAGATTTAAACATAAGTTTAAATCTGGAATCAAACTTCAATTTTGAAACAATGTTTTGAAAATAAAGGAAGTTTTAAAAAGAAATTTAAATGTTTAAACAAATTGGTTGTTCAAACATATTTAAATATGATTTGTATTTTGAAATGAATTTGGGGTTTAAATTTATTTTAACTTCTTTTATAAAATAAGAAATCTTGAGCATAAGATTTTAAAGGTTTTGAAATTTTTAAAATTTTGTTAAAGTTAAGTTTAATTTCATTTTAGATTTTAAATTTAAAATATAATTTGAAACAATTTTAAGTTAAATTGTTTTAAAATTACTTTGTTAATGGTAATGTAAACATTAACAAGAGATGTTTTGTTTTCAAGTAAATCAAAGAATTTAATGAATTTTGAAACATTAAATTTATAAGGTAATTTAAATAAGATAATTAATTAATTTATTTAATTAATTAAAGATTTGAAATAAATTAATTAAGATTAATTAAATTTGTAATTAATATTAATTAATTTAAGTTAATTACTTAAGAAAAGTAATTAAAAGAATTAATGATAAGTTAATGAAGGTCATTAACTTGGGATTATTTATTAATTAATTAATTTAATTAATTTTGATAAATTAATTGGATTAATTAATTTAGATAATCAATTATGGAACTTGATTAAGTATGATTACTTTATGGAAATAATTAAAGTTATTAATTACCCATTGTAATTAATTTATTTATTTGAATAGTTAAATTAATTTATTAAGTTTAATTAATTTAGAATAATCATTGAATGGGTTGATAAGTAATCAATGATGAATAATTACTTAAAGAAGTAATTAAGATAAGTAAATTACTAGAGGTAATTAATTAAAGTAGAGAAGAGTTTTGGGAATTAATTACTTTGTGTAATTAATATGGAAGGTAATTTCTTTGTGAAGTAATTAGTAATTAATTACTTAGTGTAATTAATTTAATCATGGGTTGATTAAGTCTTTTGAAAATAATAAAGTGATGTAATTAATTAAGGATAATAAATTACAAATGAGATTAATCAAGATTGATTAATAAATATAATTAATTATTAAATGTAATTAATTTAGGAGTAATTAAGAAAGTAATTAAGGTTAGTTAATTAGTGAATATGATTAGTCAAAAGTGTTTAATAATTTAGTTTAAGTAAGGTTAATTACTTAATGTAATTAATTTAAATAAAGTAATTAATTTAAATTTAATTAAGGATCATTAATTAATATAATTAATGATGTAATTAAGGACTAATTAATTAAAATTAATTAATCAATGATAAGTGATTAAGGAAGTAATTAATTAATTTATTAATTAAGGATTAGTGTAATTAATTATAATTAGTTAATTAATGAAGTAATTAAAGTTAATTACTGATATTGGTTAAGGATAATTAATTTGTAAAATTAATTAAGGATAATTACTTGAATGTAATTAAGGGATAATTAATCAAGGGTGATTAATTAAGGTAATTAATTTGAGGATAATTGATTGATTGATTTGTAATCAATTAAGGGTTAAGTAAGCAAGATTTAAAATGAGGAAGTAATTAATTTAATTCATTTTAAATTAATTAAAGATAAGTAATTAATTTAATTCACTTTAAATTAATTAGAGATAGAAGTAATTAATTTAATTCATTTTAAATTAATTATAGATGGTGTGATTATGGATCCTTGCTTATGAATGGATGATATGGTTTACCCTGAATGGTTTGAATCTCAGATATGAGATTAGTATTGTGTGATATGGATGTATTGGTTGCATTGTGATAATGATATAAGTATCTATGGGTGATGATAATGTAGATTATCAAGTTATGATGATAATATAGGTTACCGGTTTATGATAATATTGTTGATTATCTATTATGATGATGTGAAGTATCTATCTGTGTGTGTAGATAATTAGATTGAATTGTTTTAAACTTAAAACAACTTGGACCTAAAATACACGCTTTGGATTTTGATGAGACCGGGATCGGGTTTCCATATTTGGATATCCGAAAACCACATCGATCCAAATTAACGATAGGTCGTGAATCTTATGTGAAGAGTGAAGACTCGAGGTGTAAGAGCTATACATCAGTATAACTCTGTGGGTGATTCCGTAATGAGTTTTGACGTAATAGTACTTATAGATTCGAGATGATGGTTCAGAGTGCAAGGGTTATCGTCGTTAACTCTTAGGGTGATTCCAAAACGAGTGTAACGAGATAATGCCTTCGGTTTCATTCGAACCCGGAACGAACTTGTATGGATTGAATGCTTTCAGAACATCGTCAAGTGGACGATGAGCATTCTAAGTGATGTGTTCGATAAAGGTAATCGTAGCCTCAAGCCTCATCAACCGGGAATGGCTAAAACAGGGGAGGTGCAGCAAGGCTTCGTGGGTAGCACCCACTGGAGAGCAAGATTGATCCCTGTCTAGAGGTCCCTTTTTATTCGGCTTAGTTGGCAGTTGGAATTGCGCACCAACTGCGGGGTTGTCTTGTTCGGAACTATTCAGTAAGGAATGGATCCGGCCTTGTGTTGTAGGGGAGTGGGAGTACTCCTTGGTACGTTGATCTAGGCCACGTACTGTGACGGGTGGTACCCCAGTAGCCCTGCCATTGTATGGAATCCAAAATCCAATAAGTGCCAACGGTTTTGATTGTATTATCCACTTTTGTGGCTAGTAGCTGGAATTTAATCATGTAACAATTTCGGCTATTTCATATTTACTTGAAAACCCTAGACCTATTATAATATCACTGGATTTCCTATCAAATGTTTTGGTTAGCGTAAGGTAAAAACTTTTCCATGTTTATGTGTGGGAAGTCTTACGTGATACCTTACTTTTCAAAAGGTTTTTGAGAGTTAAGCAACTTTAACCTGTTACTCACACCAGACCCATGTCTGACCCGGAGTTTATCTTTTGTTTTCATAAACTCTTGGGTACTCAAATTTTTACGAGTAGCCAAGGGATTCAGGTTTGCTTTGATGAATATTGGAGGAGAAATGGAGCAGGAGGCTTCTGTGTTAGATATTATTATTCCGCTGTGTGTTCTGTGTTGTCTCTGAGTTGTATTAAGTTGTAACTACTAGACAGGTGTTTATAACTGTCTAGTATGTGTTGTATTATCTGTGTACTCTGATAGTGATTGTAAACTATGTAATATTTTATGTTATTAATATAATTTATTCGTTCCGCTGTTTAGATTCTGATGTGTTGTTTCTTCTTCTTCTCTTTCTTTCTCTTTTCTATCCCTTTCTTTCTTATGAACGATGTGACTTCCTGGAGTTTGGAAGTTGGGTCGTTACTATATCCTTGATTATTCAATCCAAATGCAAGATATAAACACCTAAAAATTAGGATTTACGGCAAATCAAATCTTGAAACAAACAAAAACATGAGATGAGCACATAGTATTCACCTTAACCCTTGTTGAAATGTTGAGATTTTCCTTAACTTCCTTTTCCCTTAGCTTTCTTCTTCTCCTTTGTTGAAAATAATGATTAATGGTGGCCTTACCTCCTTAGTTTTTGTTTTGAGAATAAATTAGGAATGAACGAGGGAGATGGGAGAGTGATATGTTAATTTTTTTTTCCTCTTTTACCCTTCCTTACTCATGTGTTTATACTTCTTATTAAAACATTCTCTTAATTTTATTTTTTAAAGGCCAAGCTTAATTAATTTATATGTCAAACCCCACATTCCTATCTCTCATTTAATTATCTAATAATTAAATATCTAAACTATGTGATATTATATAAAAATTAAAGGTGTTACATGCTTCCTTTTGATGCATTTTATCCTCGAAATTGCGGTAAGGGAAACAATAATAAGCATATGAAAAAAACAATACTAACATAACTACTAGTTAATAGTCTATACAACAATTAAGTGTGTTGTAGGCTTTCCTTTTAATGAATTTCATCCTCAAAATTGCGATAAGGAAAACAACAACAAGCATTTAAGAAAACAACCATACTAAGATAACTACCAGTCCTAGCCTATACAACAATAGATAATACAATCAAAATAGATCGGGACATGCCTACCTAATCTTATCTTATGTTTCCCAAGTATAGCCATGTCCATCGATACTTCATTGAGCCTTCACTAACTTGATTGTCTTATTCCTTAACTACTTTGTATCCCTATCAACTATACAAATAGGTCGTCTGATGGCAGTCATATCGGGCTCCATTACAAAATTTCCAACACTATTGGCTCTGTAGCAATCTCTAGATCATGCACGTACTTCTTGGGATGAGATAGGCGAAAAATATTACGGACTCCTACCAAACCATTCAATAACTCAATATGATAAGCGAGTTTCTTGATTCTCTCAATGAAAGGAAACATACCAACGTATCTAGATGCCAATTTACCAGTCTTCCTAAATCGTACAACACCCTTCATCGGTGATACCATTAAGAAGAAAAAATCTCCAACTAAAAGTTCTATGTCTTTACGCCTTTTATCTACATAGCTTTCTACCTTGATTGATCTTCTTTTATCGTTGCTTGGATTAACTCAATCTTTTCAGTTGCTTCTTGCACCAAATCTTGACCAAGTATCGGTCAATCGCCTATCCCCAAAAAACATGTAGGTGATTTGCATGGCCTTCCATAAAGTGCTTCAAAATATGTCATTCCTACACTAATTTGATAACTATTGTTATTGGAAAACTCAACTAAGTACAAATGGTTTTCCTATGACCCTCCAAAATCTAATACATAGTCTCTCAAAAGTATCTTATTAACTATTTCCCTTTGTCTATCAGTTTGCAGATGGTAAGTGGTACTCATCTTCAGATTGGTACCCAATTCATTCCACAAACTCTTCAAAACTTGCTTGTGAATAGAGGATCTCTGTCACTTACAATGCTACTCAGTATTCCTTGAAGTCCCGTAATATTCTTTGTGAATAACTTTGCCAAACTAGGTGTTGTCCTCGTCGACTTAACAAGGATAAAGGGTGCATTCTTGGTTAGTCTATCTAACATGACCTAAGTGCTTTCATTTTCCCTATGTAACCTTGGCAACCTATTGATAAAATCCATAGATACAAAATCCCACTTCCATATAATGGCACTTCTAAAGGTTGAAGTAGTCTAATTGGCTTTTGACGCTCGGCTTTTTCTTGTTGGAAATCATACATTGCTTCACCCACAAGCCTACAACTATTTTCATTCGTTTTCCAATAAAATCCTCTTTATATCCTAGTACATCTTCGTAGCTCTAGGATGAGTGGTAAACTTCGATCGATGGCATTCTCTAAGAACTTCCTCTCTCAATTATCCACGCCTGGAACACAACTTTACCTTCTTCCTTAACCAACTTCTTTGGTTAAGTGAAAAATTATTCATATCATCAATCTCACTTTATACTTGTAGTCTCTTTATTCATTCGAGTAATACTGGACCATCATTTTGCCTTGTCCCAATTCTTTCTACTAATATAGATCGAACTTCTAGACAAGAAATCATTGCGGTACCCTAATTGGAACTGGTCGCTGATCTCATTCTAAACCCATACAAAGCCAGTGCCTCTAAATCATTCCATTCTGATGAGATTGCTAACACCACATTATGATGTTTTATACTAAATGCATCTGCAATTTTATTTCCTTTCTCTAGCGTATACTCAATTCCAAAGTCATATGCTGCTGAAAACCTCAACCATCTTTTCTGCCTTATATTCAACTCCTTCTGCGAAAATAAACACTTCAAAGATTTATGATCTATAAACAACCAAATTAATTCTACCAATAACTAGTGTCTCAACCCTTTTAGTGCAAAGATCAACGTCGTCAACTTTATATCATATATAGGATATATATCTTTATGTGATTAAAGCTATCGAGAAGCAAAGGCAATAACTTTGCCTCTCTACACCAATACAGTTCCTAACCCAGAACCATAAGCATTGGTGTACACCACCAAATCTTGATTTCCATCTAGAAAAACTAACATAGGCGCATTGGTCAATAAATGATTTAGCTTCTGAAATGCTTCTTCACTTTTATCGGTCCAAATAAACTTTACATCCTTCCTTGTTAATTTAGTCATCAATGCTGCTATACGAGAGAAATCTTTAACAAATCTCTGGTAATAGCCAGCCAACCCAAAGAAACTTCTAATGTCAGCAACGGTCTCATGTCTTTCCAATTATTAGTAGCTTTGATCTTAGATGGAACCATCAACAATCCATTTTCTAAAACTACAAGCCAAAGAAACTTCACTTCTCATTTTCAGAAATAACATTTTGAAAACTTCACGTTTAGCTAATGCTTCCTCAGCATATCTATCACTATTCTAAGGAAAACTTTATGGTCCTATTCACTCTCTGAATATATTAAAATGTTGTCTATAAACACCAATATAAATTTATCCAAACGCTCTTGAAGGATTTAGCTTATCAAATCTACAAAGAAAGTAGGCACTAGTAATCTGAAGGGCATGACTAACCACTCATACGAGCCATATCTTTTTGAAATGCCATTAATAGTATAATTTCCTCTAACACTCTCAATTGATGGAAACCCATAGAGAAATATAGATGTTAGAACATCTTAGCTCCACTTAATTAATTGAACAAATCATCTATTCTAGGAAAAGGTGAAAGTGTGATATGGATCGTGTAAAACGGATATACTATAATACAGAGTGTAGTGATGATAACTATATAGTAAATAATATGGAATATAAAAGCAATATAATAAAAGTAACACCAGAAGATTTTTATACTGGTTCAGAGATCCATCCTACGTCCAGTCCCAGACTCCTTCTGGAATTTCACTAAAACAATAACCCTCATTTAACCTTGTGGAACAGGTCTATACAACCCTTGAACAGCCGAACAAGGACCAAAGTAGAAGAATAGGATTTCGCCTCAGCGGCCGAAGAGGACTACACACGCCTAAGCAGCAGAACATGACTTCAACAAATACAAAATATTGTTTTGACTTTGTGTGTTCTAATAAAATGGATTTGTCACTTGTAGTACACCCATCCTATAATCTTCTCCTCGAGTATAAATATATATATTTGAAGTTGTAACGACCCGTATTTTACGTGTCGACAAATCGTGAAATAGTTGCCATTAGGTCGTTTGCCTTTTTTGAGTCAACCAGAGTTAGCTCGTGTGAGAGCTTAGGACGTGTTGTGGTTTGGGTCGGTGGAGCGAGTTAAGAGAGTAACCGACTTAAGGTAGCTAGCGACCTAAGGGGTGGACCAAGTTAAGAAATTGGAGCGACCTAGTAGTTAGCCGGTTTAAGATAGTAACCGACCTAGGGATTCGACGGACCTAAGTATAGTGGACGACTTAGGAGTTAACGACTCATAGATGAGACCGACCTATAGTGGTAGCCGACTTAGTAGTTGGCCGACTTAAGAGTTAACGGCTTAGGGAGATAGCGACTTATAGGGGTTAACGACCTAAGTATTGGACCGACTCATAGGAAGGGACGACCTAAAGGATGGAACGATCTAAGGGTTAGTGGCGTAGGTCGTAAGACTATGTGTGTTTAGAGAAGTCGTAAACGAGTTAAGGATAGGTCGGCCATATGGTTATGTCGTTAGGTCGGCTATGCCGTGTTGTGGTTAAGTCGCGTATGTGTTCGTGTGTGTGTGGTCTTAGGTCGGCTATGCGTTGGGTTGGCTGTGTGTGTTAAGTAGTTGGGACGGCACCTAGTTAGGTCGTGTATCGCTGAGTCGTGTAGAGGCTTGAGTCGGTAGGTCGTTAGGTCGGCAAGGGTTAGGTCGTGGATGACTTAAGGGATTTCCAGCCTATAAATTGAAGTGCCTATCTTCATTTTTGGGATCCGGATTTTTGAAGCGACGAAGTGCTGCCATTTTGAGAGCTCGACTACGACACTTCTTCACTTCTTTTCTCCACTTTAATCTAGTGCTTCCTTCCATCCAAGATTGAAGATCAAATCGAAGACCCAAGAGCCAAAGTTGAAGATCTCCATCCATCGAAGAGAGATTTCATCGTTTGAAGGGAAACCTTGTCAGATCAAGCTGGATCCTTTGCTGTCCAGATCTGGAGTTCGTTGTTTTTGAGGTGTTAAGGTGATTCGGTGAGTGGTGGTTATTCTCACACGGACCCAAAGGAGTATATTGGATCGGTGGCTTGTTTGTGTGTTAAAGATAGTGATTTTATGCATTTTCCTTAAGTCTGCATGTAGATCTATTGTTCATGAAGTTTGGATATCTACTTTACTACATGTTAACCTATGCTAGTTCATTCATCAAGATATGACTTAGAATTCATGCTTGTTAGATTTGGACTCTTTATTTACGTAATTGCCATTATTGTTATAACTGTTTATTTAGATCTTATTTGAATGATTGATTACTTGGATGAATGATTGATTTGATTGATTAGTTGATTAGTGACTGAATTTGGACAAGTTGGTCGAAGATGATTCAAAAGCTAAGTGGAAAGGCTCTTGAATAAGGAAAGCTGCTCGTGGCATATGAAGCGGACGATAAAGCTCATATGGATAGATTTGATCATGATGTTGAGATGGGACTTTGCTATGATGTGATGAGGCAAAGCATGATGTTGAGATGAGACTTTGCTATGATGCGATGAAGAAATGCATGATATGAGAAAGCCTTGGTTTAATCCAGACGGGATCATTCCAAGCATGTTGATAACTCGGTGATGTGGTCCGAGTTTGTTGATAATGGTTGGCTCGAGAGGCGCTTGAGCTAGTATGTGAATAGTCGTCGGGGAGGATGACTAGAAGGCTGAGATCTCGTCGTTATTGAAGGTTCTAGCATGCTCAAAGCAAGAGTACGTTGGGACGGGTCACGACGACGTCCCAGACACGGGTCACGGTGACGTGTTAGTACTCTGGGCAGATTCGATAGTCCTGGGCACGGGTCACGACGACGTGCGGAGTTATGTCTAAAACCAGGGTTACCATTAGCCCTTGGCGGACGGATGAAATAATGGGCCGGTCATTCAATTAACGGTGAAATCGAGGCAATGATAACAGTGATAGCCAGAGTCATGGATGTTTGGATGTTTTGGTTGTATCGTCGCTTGGGCCAAGAGCGATGTTTTCGGGGTGCTTACCTGATCTTGGTTTAGGCCTTGGGGATTTGTACTTGGAAAACATCGACCTTGACTCGAGTGATAATTTGCTTTACTTTAATTGTCTGCTTTGCTAAGTTTGTTTCTGCTTAGTGTGTCTGGGGGCTATCACTGTAGAAAGAGGTAGAGTGGGATGGTTGAGTTCCTATTCCTTTTTACCCTTTATGCTCTTTTGGTATGTTTGATAGTTGATTTACTGCTCACTAAGACTTTTGTCTGACTCAAGGTTTTATGTTTAACTCTTATTACCTTGGGATGTTCATCCATGTTGGGATGGGCAGACTAGGTAGCAGGTGACAGGTGCTATTCTTAGTGACTAACGTTGTTGATGACGAAGACGAGCTGGAGGCTTTTGCATATTGTTTTCTTACTTTATGCACAGGACGTTCCGCTGTTTGTATGACTCTCTGAGTGATATGTAGTGAGGCTTGCTGTATTGACTTTTCAGATTGTTGTACCAAACTATTATGAGTTTATATGATGAATTCTGTTCTATGGAGCTTCACTATGTATACTTTTCTATTGTATTTTATCCACGCGCTGTGAGTAATACGATAGACTATTCTGTGTTTACCTTACCCTGATGATCGTCCATGGCGGCCTGGCACACTTTTCAACGCATTATTTCCTTGTTGGGTGCAGGAGTCATGGGCGGTCGTCACATTTGGTATCAGAGCTTTGGTTAATCGATTTTAGCCAACGCTCGCTGACGTAACTACGTATGAGAGACGTAATTGTATTTTGATGGATAATTACTATATATAATATAGTAGCTTAGAAGGATTTGAACTCCTTATGTAGTTGTTTCTCAAGGTGTTCTAATCATTCTTTTTATAGATATTAAGAATGATTCGAAGAGAGAGACAAGATGCTACTGAAAGCCGTGCTGTTGAAGAAACTGCTGATTATGCTGCTATGTTTGAGGCCATGATGACTTCGATCATGAGAAGGATGCCAGTTCCAGGGTCAACGGTAGATGTTGGAGTTCAGGTTCAAACTCCAAAACTAGTGGATTTTGCTAAGTTGTGTAAAGACTATACTGCTCTTGGAGGAAAGGTTTTCTTGGGAACAGAATCAACCATAGAAGTCCAGAGATGGATAGATGCTTGTAGAAGGATCTTTGGTAATTTGGGAACCGAGGATGCAACCAAAAGGAAGCTTGCATCAAGACAGCTTCAAGGAAGAGCTTCTGATTGGTGGAATTCCATCACCATTGATACTTCAGAGGAAGAGATCACTTGGGAGCAATTCCAAGCTAGATTTGAAGCTAAGTTCATTTCTACAGCTCAGAAATCTGTTCTGTTTAAGAAGTTTGTGGAACTCAAGCAAGGTGGAAGACCAGTTCTTGAGTATGTTTCTGAGTTTGAAGTCTTGTCCAAGTATGCTCGGTCGTATATTGAATCTCCCTATCAGAAGAATGAGAAGTTTGTGACAGGTTTGGACAGTTATCTTGGGAGGCAGTTGGTGGATCATTTGGATGACCCTTTTGAGAAGCTTGTGGAAAAAGCTCTCAGGCATGAGAATTTGTTTCCTAAAGAAGGACATGTTGTTGCTGTGACCAAGGAGCAAAGTGGAAACAAGAAGAGAAAGCAGCAGCAGCAGAAGGGTAAGGATGGCCAGAAGAAGCCGAAGGGTGAAGTGACCTGCTACAACTGTCGGCAGAAGGGTCATCTCTCCAGAGATTGCAAGAATCCGAGAGTGCCGATGAAGTGCCACAACTGTGACAAACCGGGGCATATCAAGAGGAATTGTCCAGAACCGAGGAAGGACAAGCAGTTTGTGCAAGCCTATGCTTTGGGGGCGGTGCCATCATCTTTGAAGGCTTCTACTGCTGAAGAGGAGGGAAAGAGTGTGGTGGTTCAAGGTACTCTTTCCATTTGTGGTGTTCCAGTTAGAGTGTTATTTGATACTGGGGCGTCGCATTCCTTTGTTTGTAGTGAACTTGTAGGCCGGTTGTGTTTGGAACCGGATATTGTTGATTGACCATTGGTTGTGACTAATCCAGTTGGGGGTTCGTCTTGTTTGTGTATGATATGTCGTGGTCTGGTTGTATCGAGTCATGATTGCTCTTTTGTTTGTGATTGTTTTGTTCTGAACTTTGCGGGGTTCGGAATTATTTTGGGTATGGTCTGGCTTAGGAAGTATGCGGCAAGGGTTCATTGTAAGAGGCTAGAGGTGACAGTCGAGAATGTGGAAGGGCGAAAGGTTGTGATACGATGTAAGCATGAGGAAGGCGTCTTCATGAGCTTCATGTATTCGCTGGTTGTTCCACGGGATGGACTGTCATCGATGCCTATTGTGAATGGATTTGAGGATGTCTTTGACGAGGTCAAAGGGTTACCGCCGCATAGGGAGATCGAGTTTCGTATCGATCTAGTTGAAGGAGCCAGACCTGTTGTGATGCCTCTTAGGCGAATGGCGCTTAGGGAACAGCAAGAGTTGAAGGTGCAAGTTGATGACCTTTTACAGAAAGGATTCATTCGGCGTAGTGTGTCCGAATGGGGTGCACCAGTTGTGTTTGCAACCAAAGCGGATGTATCGTTGAGGTTGTGTGTGGATTATCGTGAGCTGAATAAAGTGACTAAGAAGAACAAGTATCCATTGCCGAGAATAGATGACTTGTTTGACCAGCTTCACGAAGCTAGGGTGTTTTCTCAGATGGATTTGGCAACGGGATTTCACCAGTTGAGAGTGGCAAAGGATAGTGTTCCAAAGACTGCTTTTAGGACACCATCTGGTTTTTATGAGTGGCTGGTAATGCCGTTTGGATTGACCAATGCACCAGCGTATTTTGTGGATCTTATGAATAGAGTATTCAGGGATCAGTTGAACAAGTTCGTACTTGTGTTCGTGGATGATATTTTGATTTATTCTAGAACTGAAGAAGAGCACAAGACACACTTGTGGGTTGTTTTGGAAATCTTGCGAAAACAACAGCTGAGAGCTAAGTTTTCGAAGTGTCACTTTTGGAAGAGCGAAGTGAGGTTCTTAGGTCATATTATCTCTGGAAGTGGAATAGCGGTTGATCCCGCCAAGGTGGCAGCAATCCAGGATTGGGTTAGACCTAAGAATGCATCTGATGTGAGAAGTTTTCTTGGATTAGAAGGATACTATCGTCGGTTTATCAAAGACTTTTCCAAGATAGCTGCACCGTTAACAGGATTGACGAAAAAGAATCAAGTATTTAGATGGGAAGCTAAGTGTGAGCAAGCTTTCGGAATCCTGAAAGAGCGACTGACTAGTGCTCCTGTTTTGGCTATTCCAAGTGGGAATGATGAGATGGTGGTTTACACCGATGCATGTGGTACTGGACTTGGAGCAGTGCTGATGCAAAAGGATAAAGTTGTTGCAAATGCAAGTCGACAACTGAAGCCGCATGAAAGGAATTATCCGACTCATGATTTGGAGTTAGCGGCGATTGTATTTGCTCTGAAGATGTGGAGACATTATCTATTGGGAGTTCGATTTGAGTTGTTTACAGATCATAAGTCGTTGAAGTATCTCTTCTCCCAAAAAGATTTGAATCTTCGACAGCAACGATGGCTAGAATTTTTAGCATCATATGATTTTGGTATAGCCTATACTCCGGGAAAAGGTAACGCAGTGGCAGATGCGTTAAGTCAAAGACATGCAGGATTGGGAGCCATGTTTTCAGAATGGAAGAGCCTTGAGTATTTGGCTGGATTTGACTTCAGGCCTAGATGTGAATTGGAACCTGAGATGTTGGCAAACTCATCGATAAGACCTACTCTAGTGGAAAGAATTGGCGAGAGCCAAAAGCGAGATGATAAGCTTGTCAAGATTATCCGAGATTTGGAATCTGGATCAGACCCAGAGAAGGATAAAGGATTCGAAGTCGATCGAGAGGGTTGTCTTCGGAAACAAGGACGACTAGTTGTTCCCGATATAGATGGATTGAGAGTTGAAGTTCTTATGGAAAGTCATCACTCGAAGTTGACAATTCATCCAGGTGGAAATAAGATGTATCGGGATATGAAGAGAACCTATTATTGGGAAGGTATGAAGAAGGATGTTGGAAATTTTATTTCCAAATGTATGAACTGCCAGTTGGTAAAAGCCGCAAAGAAGAAGCCAAGTGGATTGCTTCAGCCGTTAGAAGTTCCTACATGGAAGTGGGAGCAAATATCGATGGATTTTATCGATGGGTTACCTAGAACCAGAGCAGGAAATGAAGGGATTTGGGTCATCGTAGATCGATTGACTAAGAGTGCAAGATTCATTCATGTTCGATCAACTAGGACTGCATCGAAATTGGCTGAGTTGTATGTTAAGTGGATAGTTCGATTCCATGGTATTCCGAAGAGTATAGTGCGCGATCGAGACCCATTGTTCACTAGTGGATTTTGGAAGAGCTTTCAGGAAGTTTTGGGGACCGGGTTGTGTTTGAGTATAGCTTATCACCCCCAAACAGATGGTCAGACCGAGAGAGTCAACAGAGTTTTGGAAGATCTCCTTAGAGCATGTGTTTTAGATTTTGGAGGATCATGGGAAGATCATCTTCATTTGGTGGAATTTGCATATAATAACTGTTACCAGTCAAGTATTGGTATGGCGTCGTATGAAGCATTGTATGGAAGACCGTGTAACTCTCCGACATGTTGGTTGGAAACTGGAGAAAAGCTGATACTTGGGCCCGAAATGATTCGACAGACTTCGGATTGCATAGAGATCATTCGACGACGAATGAAGGCAGCCCAAGACCGTCAGAAAAGTTATGCCGATAAGCGTTGTAAGGATTTGGAATTCGACGTAGGAGATATGGTTTTTGTGAAGATTTCTCCACTGAAGAATGTTATTCGATTCGGGAAGAAAGGAAAGTTGACTCCGAGATTTGCTGGACCATTTCCGATCGTTGAGCGAATTGGAAAGCTCGCCTATAAATTGGAGTTACCAGAAAAGATGTCGGGTGTGCACAATGTTTTTCATATATCGTATCTACGGAGGTATGTGCACGACCCAAGTACGGTGGTTTCTGCTGATAGCTGTGAAGATTTGGAGGTTGATCCAGTGTTAAGAGACCTCGTAAACTGCTTCGTGCTGTGGAAACTGACACGAAACAGCTTAGGAGGAAGGTAGTCAAGTTGCTCCAGGTACAATGGAGTGATGATGTCAACGACTGTACATGGGAGGAGGAAGAGAGGATGAAGGCAGCTCATCCTGAACTCTTCGAGGTATGGCCCTAAGGTGTCGTGACATCTCATGAATTTGTAACTTGTTCTAGTCTTAGAATTCTGCATGCTAGGCTAGTAATTGGATGCATGGTTTGTTGAGTGCTATGGATGGTAGGCATGCAGAATAGTTTTGGTTGTTCAGAATTTCGGGGGCGAAATTTCCTATGGGGGAGAGAATGTAACGACCCGTATTTTACGTGTCGACAAATCGTGAAATAGTTGCCATTAGGTCGTTTGCCTTGTTTGAGTCAACCAGAGTTAGCTCGTGTGGGAGCTTAGGTCGTGTTGTGGTTTGGGTCGGTGGAGCGAGTTAAGAGAGTAACCGACTTAAGGTAGCTAGCGACCTAAGGGGTGGACCGAGTTAAGAAATTGGAGCGACCTAGTAGTTAGCCGGTTTAAGATAGTAACCGACCTAGGGATTCGACCGACCTAAGTATAGTGGACGACTTAGGAGTTAACGACTCATAGATGAGACCGAGTTATAGTGGTAGCCGACTTAGTAGTTGGCCGACTTAAGAGTTAACGGCTTAGGGAGATAGCGACTTATAGGGGTTAACGACCTAAGTATTGGACCGACTCATAGGAAGGGACGACCTAAAGGATGGAACGATCTAAGGGTTAGTGGCTTAGGTCGTAAGACTCTGTGTGTTTAGAGAAGTCGTAAACGAGTTAAGGATAGGTCGGCCATATGGTTATGTCGCTAGGTCGGCTATGCCGTGTTGAGGTTAAGTCGCGTATGTGTTCGTGTGTGTGTGTGTGGTCTTAGGTCGGCTATGCGTTGGGTTGGCTGTGTGTGTTAAGTAGTTCGGTCGGCACCTAGTTAGGTCATGTATCGCTGAGTCGTGTAGAGGCTTGAGTCGGTAGGTCGTTGGGTCGGCAAGGGTTAGGTCGTGGACGACTTAAGGGGACGGCCGACTTAAGGGATTTCCAGCCTATAAATAGAAGTGCCTATCTTCATTTTTGGGATCCGGATTTTTGAAGCGACGAAGTGCTGCCATTTTGAGAGCTCGACTACGACACTTCTTTACTTCTTTTCTCCACTTTAATCTAGTGCTTCCTTCCATCCAAGATTGAAGATCAAATCGAAGACCAAAGAGCCAAAGTTGAAGATCTCCATCCATCGAAGAGAGATTTCATCATTTGAAGGGAAACCTTGTCGTATCAAGCTGGATCCTTTGCTGTCCAGATCTGGAGTTTGTTGTTTTTGAGGTGTTTAGGTGATTCGGTGAGTGGTGGTTATCTCTCACACGGACCCAAAGGAGTATATTGGATCGGTGGCTTGTTTGTGTGTTAAAGATAGTGATTTTATGCATTTTCCTCAAGTCTTCATGTAGATCTATTGTTCATGAAGTTTTGATATCTACTTTACTACATGTTAACCTATGCTAGTTCATTCATCAAGATATGACATAGAATTCATGCTTGTTAGATTTGGACTCTTTATTTACGTAATTGCCATTATTGTTATAACTGTTTATTTAGATCTTATTTGAATGATTGATTACTTGGATGAATGATTGATTTGATTGATTAGTTGATTAGTGATTGAATTTGGACAAGTTGGTCGAAGATGATTCAAAAGCTAAGTGGAAAGGCTCTTGAATAAGGAAAGCTGCTCGTGGCATATGAAGCGGATGATAAAGCTCATATGGATAGATTTGATCATGATGTTGAGATGGGACTTTGCTATGATGCGATGAGGCAAAGCATGATGTTGAGATGAGACTTTGCTATGATGCGATGAAGAAAAGCATGATATGAGAAAGCCTTGGTTTAATCCAGATGGGATCATTCCAAGCATGTTGATAACTCGGTGATGTGGTCCGAGTTTGTTGATAATGGTTGGCTCGAGAGGCGCTTGAGCTAGTATGTGAATAGTCGTCGGGGAGGATGACTAGAAGGCTGGGATCTCATCGTTATTGAAGGTTCTAGCATGCTTAAAGCAAGAGTACGTTGGGACGGGTCACGACGACGTCCCAGACACGGGTCACGATGACGTGTTAGTACTCTGGGCAGATTCGATAGTCCTGGGCACGGGTCACGACGACGTGCGGAGTTATGTCTAGAACCGGGGTTACCATTAGCCCTTGGCGGACGGATGAAATAATGGGCCGGTCATTCAATTAACGGTGAAATCGAGGCAATGATAACAGTGATAGCCAGAGTCATGGATGTTTGGATGTTTTGGTTGTATCGTCGCTTGGGCCAAGAGCGATGTTTTCGGGGTGCTTACCTGATCTTGGTTTAGGCCTTGGGGGTTTGTACTTGGAAAACATCGACCTTGACTCGAGTGATAATTTGCTTTACTTTAATTGTCTGCTTTGCTATGTTTGTTTCTGCTTAGTGTGTCTGGGGGCTATCACTGTAGAAAGAGGTGGAGTGGGATGGTTGAGTTCCTATTCCTTTTTACCCTTTATGCTCTTTCGGTATGTTTGATAGTTGATTTACTGCTCACTAAGACTTTTGTCTGACTCAAGGTTTTATGTTTAACTCTTATTACCTTGGGCTGTTCATCCATGTTGGGATGGGCAGACTAGGTAGCAGGTGACAGGTGCTGTTCTTAGTGACTAACGCTGTTGATGACGAAGACGAGCTGGAGGCTTTTTCATATTGTTTTCTTACTTTATGTACTGGACGTTCCGCTGTTTGTATGACTCTCTGAGTGATATATAGTGAGGCTTGCTGTATTGACTTTTCAGATTGTTGTACCAAACTATTATGAGTTTATATGATGAATTCTGTTCTATGGAGCTTCACCATGTATACTTTTCTATTGTATTTTATCCATGCGCTGTGAGTAATACGATAGACTATTCTGTGTTTACCTTACCCTGATGATCGTCCATTGCGGCCTGGCACACTTTTCAGCGCATTATTTCCTTGTTGGGTGCAGGAGTCATGGACGGTCGTCACAGAAGTTCATGAAGAATAGAAAGGTATAATATTGCTTTAATGTAGAATATTTGAAAGTATAGTTGCAAGTAGATTCAAGAGTGTTAGATTAGGAAGATAAGAAAATTTGGTGATTTGGAATCAAGTTAGAGTATGTATTTATAGATGTTAGAAAGTAGCGACTGTTGATGAAGAGTTTCGGTTGAAGTGTGGCATCCAAATCTTTTCGTAGAGGTTCGTAACTCTTCTCAAATAGTCATGTCTTTTCAAAAGTATTTGTTGTAAAAATTCAGTCAATTGAACCTCTGGATCAGTCGATTGAATGTTCAAACGAATTTTTCAAATATATAATTGTATATTTGTGCACCTGTACATGGTGCATAGAAATTTTTGGGTCAGTCGACTGAGCCTCTAGGTCAGTCGACTGACCTGGTAATATCTGTGCAATTTGCACAGTTTACATAGGTATAATATGTGTGTGTGTATATATATAATGATTCTAACTTTAAAAACTTTTGTAATATATATATATATATAATATGCTTATATATGTATTAATCATTTGGAAATAAGAAGATTAAATATATAAGCTAATACATACGTAAACGAGGAGAGATTTTAACAAAATTGGCCTAAGACTCAAAAATAAGAATAATATAACTGATGCACCGATTTTGATGTCTTGTCTCCATATAGTATATATTCTCTTTTTGTCGTAGCAGTCGTCAAATCTGTATGTCGTAGTGATAGCTTTGTGTCATGAATCAAAACCAAGTCTCAACATTCTCCCCCTTTTGATTGATTACAACCTGTAAATAGATATAGATTTTGACTGTGTATATAATATAAATACTTACTCCCTATGAATCTTTGACGTTCTATATCATGCATTCTTAATGTTAGTAATAATATTTCTCCCCCTTTGTCATCGACAAAAAGGAATAAAGAATACAAAAGGATGAAGCATTGATCGATATTATAGAGGAACTAATCATTCATACATTAAAATACCATAAACAAGAGTCTTGAAATAATACGAAAAAGGGTGGCTATTTAATACAAGCCATAATGTTTTGAAATAAGGAGTGATGTTTTCATAATATAAAATAACAACTTACTCCATCCTATGCTTACCTCTATCATCATACGAACTTTGACCACCACTATCTCCTTCATCTCCACCGTTGTCGCTACTACTCGCTTGATCGTTGGAAGAGGAAACCATAAACAAGAATCTTTGACAAGCTTTATTGATAATATCTCTTTCACTGAATATATTCCTATAATTGTGCTATAGATTTCTCCCCCTATATCTGTGCTTACATGGTTATTCTTGCAAGTAGTGTTAGAGCAACATCTTTCTCCCCCTTTATCATCGACAAAAAAGAGAGTTTATATGATTATATTAATTATATTTCATATAAATGTTAACATAAAACAATATAAAACAAAATAATTACTACTTAAGATATCGGAAAAAATATATTTAAAGCATGTGATACCCAAGGTTCTTATAATTTCCTAATTTTTAGAAAACCATATCCATTTGGGTGTGGCTGAACCTTTATAATTATAAATTTCATTATTAACCACCATATCAAAATAATCATCAATGTATTTTTCTATATTCTTCCAATTAACAGGAACCCAAATATTTAGACAATTTTTATTCATATTTCTCGTCAATGATTTTGTACTTCTAAAGAAATTATAAACATTTTTGGTCATAGAAGTATTTGAATTTCTATAAAAATTGGATTTAGACTTTACTCGTAATCTCTTACTCTCATTAACATATTTACCATACATGAAAGCATGTCTAGTGCTATTTCTACGATTTGTTTTATTATATCCTAAACCACTTTTATCATTTAAAGGTCTAGAACTATATAAAATCATGTTTAAATCATTTTGACCTTTATCAAATTTTGTGACTTCATTGTTAAGTTTGTCAAATTTAGACTTAAAGTCACAATTATTATTTTCAAAAGAAATATTACTATTATTCAAAATATCAATTTTCTCATTTAATTCAAAATTCTCGTTTTTTAACATACAGTTCTCATTTTTGAGAAGGGAATTTTGAGATTCTGAATTATCTAAAGAGGATTGTGATAAATCATTTTGTCTTTTCAAATCAAAAATTTCTTCAGAAAATTTTTCTCTCTTTTTCAAATATGGTGTTTTGTTCATCTAGAAACTCTTTAACAGTTATAAAATTATTATTTTAAACACCAAGTTGATTTTCTAAATTTAACTTTTCATTTCCTATAGAATTATAAACAATATCTTCATCTTCTCTTTAATTGTTTATTATTATATTCGTTTTATTATTACTAAGTAGTCATTATTTTGAAATAAGTTTAGAGTTCTTATCAAAAGATATATGAATTGTCTCTTCAATAGTATTAGTTCGTTTATTAAAAATTCGATAAGCTTTGCTTCGATTCGAATATCCAAGAAATATGCCTTTGTCGCATTTTGAATCTAATTTGCCAACCTGATCATTGGTATTTAATACAAAACATTTTGATCCAAATATTTTAAAATAAGATATGTTTGGTTTTCTACCGTTAAAAAGTTTGTAAGGTGTATTCTTAGTAAGGAGTCTAATAGAAACATGATTTAAAACATAACAAGTAGTTGCAACAGCTTCGGCCCAAAAATGTTTTGGTAACGTGCTTTTGTTTAGTAGGTTCTTGCACATTCTTGTAGAGTTCGATTCTACCGTTCTACAACTCCATTTTATTGTGGAGTTATAGTAAATGAAAAATTATGAAATATTCTTTTCTTTTTACAATAGCTATCAAACTGTTTGTTTTCAAATTCATCTCCGTGATCACTTCTAGTATTTTTAATTTTACTACCTTTTAAATTTTAAATTCGTTTAACAAATGTTTTCAAAAAGTATAACTTTTATTTTTCATAAAAATAGTCCATGTATATCTACAAAAATTATCAACTATTAAAAATACGTATTTATTGTGATTTATGGATTGAACTTGGGTAGGTCTAAATAGATCGATATGAAGTAATTCAAGTGGTTGTAATGTCGAAATGACTTTCTTAGATTTAAACGAAGATTTAGTCAATTTACCTAATTGACACGATTCACATATATTATTAACTTTAAAACTCATCTTTGGTAATCCTTTTATGAGATTATTTTTAAAAATATTATTTATATTTTTGAAATTGATATGACTGAATCGTTTGTGCCATATCCAGGGATCATTTTCTTTGGTTGTTAAACACATGTCTGAGTTATGATTAACTTACATATTCATAAAGTAAATGTTTTTATCTCTATTTCCTTTGAAAATAAGATTTTGATTTTGATCAAAGATACTACATTTATTTTTAGAGAAGGATATTTTAAAACCTTAATCGCATAATTGACTTATACTTAATAGATTATGTTTTAGATTCTTAACTAATAAAACATTTGTAATAAGAGGTAAATTAGATGTACCGTAATTGCTCACATCACCTTTGCCGATGATATAGCCCTTGGAATTATCTCCAAAATTGACAGAACCTCTGTTTGAGTATGTAATGTTTATCAGCATATCTTTGTCTCCTATCATGGGTTTTGAGCAACCACTGTCGAGTATCCATTTTTCTCTTTTCTTGAGTGGGACCTGCAAAAAATATGAGATAACGTTGGTACCCACATTTTTAATAGGGTCCTAAGAGTTAGGTCTTAGGAAACCAAACCCAAGAGGGTTTAGTATCCCTTTCATAAACATTTTTATATTAATATGAACATTTTCTATGAATGAACTAATATACTTATTCCTTATTAACTTGTTATTAGTTTTAGGAACCCATATATTTATAGTTTAGAAACTAGTCTTTTGAAGATATGGGTGTATTATTAGACTTAACATTGTTTAAATTATTAGATTGTGAATTCTTGACTTTCTTCTTATAACCTAAACCATTTTTATTGTTAATAGGTTGTGAATTTTTTATAATTCTAAATAAATTTTCTCTTCTTTTATGAAAATTTGAAACATTTTTAGTGATACCTTCTAGTTTGGTCTTTAGACTTGAATTTTCTAGTTCTATCATTTTAATATTATTTTTTAAATCATGATTTCAGAAATAAGAACATCATTCTTTTTTTTGAGTCTCAAATTCTTGACTTAATAAAATTAGTTGAGAATTAACATTTGAAAGCGATTCTTGAGTTTTCTGAAGTTCTTCATCTAATATTTTCTTCTCATCTTTAAGCATATGTCTTTCGAAATCTGCCTTGTTTTGATTTTCAATAGCCTCTTTATATTTTCTTTTGATATTTTTTAAAGTATCTAACAATTCTGAGTTTATTTCTATTATATCATCAAAAGTTAAATCACTAACCTTATTATCTTTGGCCATAAAGCATACGTTGGCTTGTTCATTACACTGTCACTTTCACTTTCAGAAGAAGACGAGTCTGAATCATCACATGTAACTGCGAAAGCTTTCCTTCTGAATTTTTCTTTTCTTTTATTGTGATATTCTTTCTTTGATCCGGACAGTCCTTCTGTATATGCCCTTTTCCGTGACAGTTAAAACACTCCAGAACTGATGAAGACGGTGGTTTAGTGCTGTTTGAACTTCTCTTGCCATTATTTCTGTTCCTTTTCTATACTTCAAGAATTTCTTGAAGTTTTTGGCAATAAAGACCAGGTCGTGCTATATTCTTTTTATCTTGAGCTTGAACTCGTTTAGCCTGCAAATTCACTTCATAGGACATTAGATTTCCTATTAACTCTTCTGAAGTTATTTTGAAAATATTATTCGCTTCTTCAATAGAGAGAACTTTTCTTTCCTATTCTTCCGCTAAAGAGTTAAGGATTTTGGATACAATATCAAAGTCTGAATATTTTTATCCTAGTCCTACTAATGAATGGTAGATATCCTAAAATCTGGAATACATATCATTTATAGATTCATTTTCTTTCATCCTAAAGTTTTGAAACTGACTTTTGAGCATGGATATTTTGCTTTGTTTAACATCGTTAGTTTGTTCATGTATAACTTTGAATGTACGCCGTATTTCATATGCAATATTTCACATGCTAACACGGTTAAACCTATTTTTATCTAAGGCACAAAAAACATATTCATGGCATTTGCATTTGCTATGGCATCTAATTTCTGTGTATTTGTCCAAGTAGAATACTCTTCAGTAGGAATAATATATTCTGTCTGAGTTATATTCCATATGTCAAAACCATTTGCTTGCATATATATTCTCATTCGTATGGCCCAATAGTTATAATTCATGCCATTAAATAGTGGTGGACGTGAGTAGTTTGTCTTTCATTGAAGCTAGTGTTAATGCTAGTGCTAGTGTTAGATTCCATATTATTAGATTATCAGGTAACTACGTTACGCTTATATGATGACCCTGCTGTGATACCAATTGAAAGTATGCTATGGATCATGTAATATGGATATCCTATAATACAAAGTGTAGTGATGATAGCTATACAGTAAATAGTGAAGAATATAAAACAGTATAATAAAAATAACGGGACCCCCATCCTACGTCTGGTCCTAGACTCCTTCTGGAATTTCACTAAAACAATAACCCTCACATAACCCGGAGAAATAGGTCTATACAACCCTTGAGCAGCCGATCAAGGACCTAAGGAGCAGAACAGAATTTTGCCTCAGCAGCCAAAGAGGACTTCACATGCCTGAGCAGCAGAACAGGACTTCAACTGATACAAAAGATTGTTTTGACTTTTTTTGTTCTAATAACATAGATTTGTCACTTGTAGTACACCCTTCCTATAATCTTATCCTCGAGTATAAATATATAAATTTGAAGTTTAGAAAGGTATATTATTGCTTTAATGCAGAATATTTGAAAGTAAAGTTGCAAGTAGATTCAAGAGTGTTATATTAGAAAGATAAGAAAATTCAGTGATTTGGAATCAAGTTAGAGTATGTATTTATAGATGTTAGAAAGCGACAACTGTTGATGAAGAGTTTCGGTTGAAGTGTTGCATCCAAATCTTTTCATAGAGGTTCGTAACTCTTCACAAATAGTCGTGTCTTTTTAAAAAGTAGTTGTTATAGAAATTCAGCCAACTGAACCTCTAGGACAGTCGACTGAATATTCAAATGAATTTTTTAAATATATATTTGTATATTTATGCACCTGTGCATGGTGCACAGAAATTTTTAGGTCAGTTGACTGAGCCTCTAGGTCAGTTGATTGACCTGGTAATATCTGTGCAATTTGCACAGTTTACACAGATGTGTGTGTGTATATATATATATATATTATATAATGATTCTAACTTTAAAAACTTTTATAATATACATATATATATATATTATATGCTTATATATGTATAAATCATTTGGAAATAAGAAGATCAAATATATAACTAATATATACGCAAAAGAGGGGAGATTTTAACAAAATTGACCAAAGACTCAAAAATAAGAATAATATAATTGATGCACCGATTTTGATGTCTTGCCCTCTATGTAGTATATATCCTCTTTTTGTCGTAGCATCGTTAAATCTGTATGTCATAGTGATAGCTTTGTGTCATGAATCAAAACAAGTCTCAACAAAAACTACCGCTACAACTCCCGATCATGAGTTAGATATCTAACTTCATGCGATCTCAGCTACCTTGATGCATAAGCCATCACTCATCCTCTTTGCATTATCACTGTCCTCAAATCTATTCCAAAATCATCAGTGTACACTACCAACTCCTGATTTCCCTCAAGCATGATTAAGATAGGTGCGCATATCAACAGCTTTTTCAACTCCTAAAAGATCTTTCACATCTATTTGTCCACATAAACTTCTCGTTCTTCCTAGTCAGCTTAGTCAAAGGTGCTGCTATGCGCAAGAAATCCCTATTGAATCTGTGTTAATAACCAACTAAGCCCAAGAAGCACCTTATCTCCATGACCATCTCTGGTCTCTTCCAAAAGTTAATGGTCTCTATCTTTTATGGATCTACATATAGGATCGATTTCACCCTAGAGAGGGGTGAATAGGGTGATACTGTTTATTATAAAACTTTAATGTGGAAATATATAAAATAATTGCAGAACTGATAATAGAAGAACAATAGCAGCACAGATAATAACAGAATATTATAAGCAGAAATAGAACAACATAGATTTACCCAGCTTTGGCAAAACCCTTCCATTGTGCTACCCCAAGGTTTCTATAAGAATTTAAGTAGTCAGACGCTTACACACGTAAACTCGCGAATCCACTATCGACTAACCTAACTCTATGCTCAAAACCCTACCACAACTCAGCCACGGAATTGCGAATTCTCGAACTACACCACTGTAGTTCGTCCCTAGTCACACGACTAGAATTTACAATAGTTTAAAAGAGAAATAAAAAATAAAAACAACTCAAAACAATAAAACCCCAATTTTAAAATTAAAGGCCCAAAAGAAATAAAAGATGTCGGCCAAAATTAAAATAAAAGGAAGTCATTTTTATTTTTATCTTTGTTAATCTTCGTTCTTCCCCTTTTTTATTTTATTTCTTTGGCCCATTTTGGTCTAGAAAATGGATGCCTTTCTTCTTTCCTTTTTGAGAGATTAGGGCTTCTGGAAATTGAGCATGCTGGTTCAATTGATCGATCGAATGGATAATCTCGCGTTGCTTTGTTGACTGATCGTCTTGCTTTTACTACCTCGGTTGCTTCAATTTATCGAGTTCGATTTTAATAATCCTAGTGTGTAATTTCCTTTGTGACTCACGCTGATATGCTTGAACTCGATGTTATATGCCAATGATGATAATGGGTTTTATATGGTCTAATTCCCTAAGTTTTCGTTTTATTGAAGTCGTCTGATATTTTAGCTTGACCGTTCGATTTCGCTTGAATACTTGTGATTAATCTTGACTAGTTCATTTGTACACACGTAAGTGATATATTCTGTTTGCTTGAGTCTGTTCCTTCGATTCTTCCTAGGTCACCACGGCTTTGATTTTGGCTTGTTCAATTTTTTTCTTAGTCATCGCGGCTTTGATTTTGGCTTGACATTGACTTTGTTTGAAACACGGCTACCCTGATTTTTGTAACTGTAATTTGACTTCGACCACTTTGAATTTGTGTTAATATTTTGAGCTTTGACTTGTTCAATTTTATGTCATCTGCTAGTTACCTTCTGACGGCATTCGAATCTGAGATAATATTTTGACTTGTGAAAAAAAATCGACTTGATAGACTCCGATTGATTTCGGCCTTTACTTTGTTAAAACTATAACCAATAGTTGCTTTTTGCTTGATTTGTTCACTATATTGAGGTTTGGTTTCAATGTCCAGCTCTAACGCATTGATGTCTCCATGTATATACATATATATATATATATATATATATATATATATATATATATGCATATGTATGTATGTATGTATGTATGTATGTATGTATGTATGTATATATGTGTGTGATTGTTGCCTATCCACTTGGTTTCATTTATTGTACGAAACTGCTTGTTAACACCTGGCTTTTACTCTGACTTATTCGAACTGTACCTTGATTTTTGTAACTGCAAATTAAGCATTACATCCTATACTCCATGAGCATATTGTAGTCTTCATACATCACTGATTTGCTTGTGCTTATGCATGTTCTTATTTCACCGGTGCATGTGCTAGTTCCTATTTCTCTTCATTATTGTATACCTGCTGTTCTGTTCCTCTTAAATGTCTAGTTTGATGTTGAAATCACTATGTTCATAGTTTTCCTTGATCACGGTTTAATCTTCATTTGGTTGTCACACACACACACTAATATATATATATATGTATGTATGTATGTATGTATGTATGTATGTATGTATGTATGTATGTGTATGTATGTATGTATGTATGTATGTATGTATGTATGTACCTGTACCGTTTTTCTTGTTCCACTCGAAGTGTGTCATCATATGTTTACATACATACATAAGTATGTGTGTATGTATGTGTTGTTGAATTGCATTACACTTGTATCATTTGATGGTTTCACTTTGTATGTTGTATTTGCTCTTGTATTGAATAACTCTCTGTTCACTGGTCCTGCACTGACCTTTGTTGTTCCTGATCAATTCATTGTTGTGGTGTCTAGTCCGGTTGGACTGTCTAGCCTCTAAACAAAATTTTGGTTGTCTGCACTTCTGTTGTCTTCAGTTGGCCTTGCTCATTAATATGGTTGATATTTATGGCCCTAGTTTCACTAAAATCTGAGCTTGTGCCTTATCTGATTCATGATGTCTTCATTGTACTCGAGTCTGGTTTGAAATCTAACCCTGCTTCATTGTGTTTAAAAAATAGTTTGCAGTTTTGTGATGATGTGCATTTGTCCTTTAAATCGTAGTCTTGCTTGTATATTGAACTTTTGGTTGAGGCTTGTTTTATGTTGGTTTTTTGAATTCTTGTATTCGACAAATTTGTGATGTTTTTGTAATGAACCTGAGTTGAACCTAGCTTTGGCTAGGGTTTGACCTTGTGCTTATATTATGACTTTATTTGTATTGCACTTGAGTTGAACCTAACTTTGGCTCGGGTTTGACCTTGTGCTCACCTATCCCTGCAGTTTTATCAAGTGTATATCGGTGTGCACGGCCTTGTGGTATGTACAATGATACACTGAGCATGCCACAAGCTGTTCGTGTATGATGAATTCGAAATAAATGATGACGAACAACCCAAATAACTGAGGCAAATAATATTTTAAAAATACATATTTTATTTTACACAACAAAAAAATTTCTTTTTCAATTTTATTGCATCAGTGTTTAGTTTGCAGATAACTCAGATGCTGGATTCAATTTGGAATAGAGTTGAAGATAAATATGAGTGAACGAATGATACGTGTGAGGTGAAAATGTATGTAAACATTGTGTAGTGAAAACAAATTGTGATGCAATCGAAATTTTATTGTAATTGCAAATTGTATATATGTAGTGAGAGATTAAATTTGTACTATTCAAAATTGTAATAAAATATTTGTTTGAATAAATTTTTTGTTTGAATTTAAATTCTGTGTTATTTATTTTATTCAGCGAACATTTATTTAATTATGTGAAAAAAATACAATAACAAATACATTTAAGTGAATATATATATATATATATATGTTTATTATCATCAAACAAAAATCATATACTAGCATATTCAACAATCTCCCCCTTTTAATGGTAGCAAACATATATTTAAGAATATGATTTTATTAAATGTATTTGGTCATTCAATTTGCTCCCCTTATTTGAATACTCCCTCTCTACAACAATGCTCCCCCTTCATATATGCATGAATAAATGAAAATATGCAAATGAACCCAGATGTAAATAGAAAATACAAGATAAAATATTTGACCTTTATTTGCCAAAATCTTAACTTTTCTCTCCCCCTTTTGTTACCAACAAAAGAGTGATGGTGTTAGGAAAAAATAAAGATAAAGTGATAGACATTAATGCAACATTAATACCCAATCGAGTATAAATTTTAAATTCCAATAAAAAATCAAACAAAAATCATAAATACTCTGTTAGGCGCATATTCCACTTTAGAAAGATAGGGATGATGTAAAACCATATAGCTGTGTCTATTTGTGGTAAAATTATATTAGGAATATGAATATCTACTAACTACGCATAACCGTTAGGACTTTTAAATGAGATTAGTAGTATTCCTAAATTTTTATAAAAAATGAATTTCAAGCATCTTCCAACCCTGCAAAACCGTGAGGACTTTTAAATGGGATTAGGATCAACTTGTCTATTTAAGAACCAATTTTGATATGTGTTCCATACATGCATAACCGTAAGGACTTTTAAATAAGCATGAAAGCACATATATAAATAATCCAAGTAATTCACCCATGCATAACCATGTGGACTTTTAAATGAGAGTGAATACTTTGGATATTTTTTATTACAAAAACAGATAAAATGAAAACGAATAATTTCCTATTTAAAAATACCACATATTGACATACTATATTGGATTTTGATGAGTGATGGTCATTAGAAATGTGATAGAAATAGAGAAGGCCATGGAATTTTTACCCATCAAAAGTATTATAGATCTTGTTTAAATTTCTAAAGAAATTTATTATATATATTGTCTAAAGTTATAGTATACCATTAATATCAACACTCATCACCTTTTCAATCATTATATATCTTTTTGATAATAAGTAGGGAGTCAGATTTGTCAAAATATACAAAAAAATCAAATCAAATTTCTAAAACACTTAAGATGAGATGAAGTTTACGAAATCTATTTTCTGGAAGGTGTTTTGTAAAAATGTCTGCCAATTGAGAATCAGCTGAAATGAAATTTATGCAGATATTTTCTTTGGAAATATGATCTCTAATAAAAAATGTCTAACATTTATATGTTTTGTCTGTGAGTGATATACAGGATTATTTGTGAGATCAATTGCACTTTTGTTATCATACATTGTGGTACACATTTAAAATTTGGACCATAGTCTTGCAAAGTTGTATCATCCATAAAATTTGAGCAGAGCAACTACTTAGAGCAACCTCTATGGTGGATTATGCAGTACAATTTTGTTTTCTACTTTACCAAGCTACTAACGAATGCCCTAACATAAAACATGTTCCACTAGTACTTTTTCTATCAACTAGACTTTCAGCATAATATGCATTTGAATATCCTTTTAATTGAAAGTTATCATTAGTTGGATACCAAAGACCAAAACGTGAGGTGTTCAACAAATATCTTATAATTCTTTTAACAGCTTTTAAATGAGATTCTTTTGGATTAGATTGAAATCGTGCACACAAGCAGACAGAAAACATGATGTCGGGTCTAGAAGCAGTAAGATAAAGAAGTAATCTAATCATACCTCGATGTTGCTTTTAATCAACTGCCTTATCATTTTCATCCTTGTCAAGCTTAATTGTTGTGCTCATGGGGGATTTTTTTCATTTAGCATCTTTCAATCCAAATTTGTTGACAAGTCCCCTAATATATTTTGTTTGAGAGATGAATGTACCTTTATCGCTTTGCTTGATTTGAAATCCTAAAATGAATTTTAATTCTCCAACCAAGCTCATTTCAAACTTTTCTTGCATAACTTTTTCAAATTTCCCATACAACAAATTATTAGTGGCACCATAAATAATGTCATCAACACATATTTGAATAATCAAAGGATCATCATGTTCATGCAACAGAAATAGTGTGGTGTCTACACAGCCATTTTTGAACCCATTTTCAAGGATATAAGTGCTAAGACATTCATACCAAGCTCTGGGGGCTTGTTTTAATCCATATAATGCTTCCTTAAGTTTATATACATGGCTAGAATATTCATGACTTTCAAAACCTTTTAGTTGTTCAACAAATACATCTTCTTTTAAAATTCCGTTAAGAAAAGCACTTTTAATATCCATTTGTCTTAGTTTAAATCCTTTACAGCAAGCAAAAGCTAACAATATCCTAACGGATTCTAGTCTTGCTACTGGTGCAAAAGTTTTATCAAAATCAATTCCTTTCAATTTGATTATATCCTTTAGCAACTAACCTAGTTTTATTCCTAATCACATTTCCAGATTCATCATATTTATTTTTTAAAATCCATTTTGTTCCTACGATTGGATAATCATTAGGTCTAGGTGCTAGAGTCCAAACATCATTTGGCTCAAATTGATTTAGCTCTTCTTGCATAGCCACAAACCAATTTTCGTAATTAAGAGCTGTATTTATGTCTTTGGGTTCAATTTTTGAAATAAATCCACTATATAGACACAAATCACACAAATTTCTAAAGGAGGAACGAGTTTGAACACCTGTGATAGGATTTCTTATTACCAATTTTGGAGGAAGATCTGCTTTGAATTTCAGTCTCTCTAGATCCAGATTTCTTCGGACCTCTTTTATGGTTGTAGTTTCTTTTGGTTTTTCATTTTCATCTTTTTCGTTCCCCTCTTCAACATTGCTATTGATTGTGTCCTTTTTTTGATCATCAATGCCTTCATCAAATTTGACATTAATTGACTCTACAATTGTTTTTGTCCTTTTGTTGTAAACTCTATAAGCTTTGCTTCTAGAAGAGTATCCCATGAACATAACCTCGTCGGATTTTACTTCAAATTTTCCTAATTGATCACCTGTATTGAGAATATAGCATGGACAACCAAAAACTTTGAAGTAAGCAATGTTTGGTTTATTTTTGAACCATGGCTCATAGGGTGTTTTCTTAAGAATCAATCTAATCATAAATCTATTCATTACATAAGAAGTTATATTTACTACCTCTGTCCAAAAGAAAAAAGGTAGTTCATACTCATTTATCATAGACCTAGCCAACTCTTGCAATGTTCGATTCTTTCTCTCGATTACCCCATTTTGTTGTGGAGTATGTGGAGCAGAGAATTCAAGTTTAAATCCATTTTCATCACAAAAAATTTCAAATTCATAGTTTTTAAATTCTCCACTATGATCACTTCTTAACGAAATGATAGAAACTCCTTTTTCATTTTGAACTAATTTTGGGAATTTAGTGTAGTATGAAAAGGTTTCTGATTTTTTGCAAAGAAACATACCCATGTATATCTTGAGTAATCATAAACTAATACAAAATGATATTTCTTACCACCTAAGCTAGCAATGTTGTTAGGTCCAAATATATCCATATGAATTAGTTCAAGTATTTTGGAAGTGCTTACAGTGTTTTTGGCATAAAAAGATGATTTATTAAGTTTTCCCATAGTACATGCTTTACATAGATTTTCTATTTTAAAATCATGAGATAGCAAACCTCTTACCAAGTCTTTTTTGTTTTAATTTGTTCAATAAATTCATACTAGCATGTCCTAACCGTCTATGCCATAGGTTTACTTGTACATCCTTAGCTATTAGGCATTTTGAAAGAGTAAGATCATCAAAAGTTAGAGAATATATATTACCTTTCCGTTTACTTGAAAACAATATTTCTTTTGATGATTGGTCAGCAATTTTGCACAAGTCAGAGTCAAAAATAACATTCATTCCTCTATCACATGGCTGGCTGATTGATATCAAATTGTGGTGCAGATTTTCAACATATAACACATCATTTAAGGTAAATGTACTATTACCTACTTTATCTTTACTGATAAGTCTACATTTTTCATTGTTACCCATTGTGACTCTGCTACCTTTGTACTTTTCTAGGCTAAGGAACTTTGATTTGTCACCTATCATGTGCCTAGAGCAGCCATAATCCAGATACCATTGTTTTAGCCTGCCAACATACATACACAAGGAGAGAATTTTATAGGTCCACGATTGTTCGTGACTAAAGGTTTTAAAAAATATGTTTATGTAGACACAAAACTATTTATATTTGTTCTTTTTGGTATCCATATTTGTTTGACTTTAAGGGATTTTATATTCGTGCCTTTTGGAACCCAAATTGGTATGGTTTTCACGTGTTTGGGTCTGTACCAATAACTATTTTGATTATGTCCAATTTTTCCACAAATCATGCATTTAGATTTTACTTGATTAATATCGCTTTTCAGAGGTTCAGATTGATTATATCCAAGTCCTTTTCTAACAGGATTGACAATTTGTTTTCCTAATAACATATTTAGTGATTTCTCTCCTTTGGAAAATTTTCTTAAAGTTGTAGATAGTTTTTAGAACTGTGATTTGAGAGATTCTTTTTCGTTCAGTATTTGAGTGCACTTTTTAATAGAATTTTCTCTCCTAGTACTTTCACTTTATTTCAAAAACTGAATTTCATTTTCAAGTGATTTAATTTTAATTTCTGATTTTTTAATTTCTTCTTCAAATGATGGACACTTATCACACTTAGGGAACTTGTTTTGATTGTTTTCAACTAATTGATCAAGCTATTTATTTAATTCTATCAAACTATCTCTTTGTGATTTAATTTTAGCGTACTTCTCCCTTAGTCGTTCAAAAAAGCCATTTACTTCATGAAAATATATAAGTAATTCTGAGTGAGTAAGTTTTGATACCTCGCTTGGCTTATCATCATCACTGTCAGTTATTTCTCCATGAAGACACGGATTTACTTTTTCACTCTCACTGCCAGTGCTCTCATTTTCATCTTCATCGCTTTCATCTTAAGTGGCTGCAAAACTTCTCCTTTTCTGTTTCTTTCCTTAGCCGAGTCGATTCTGAGGACAATTTGGTTTGATATGGGCCAATTTATTACATTTATGGTAGATGATCTCTTGTTTTTCTGAATTGTCTAGAACTTTGTTGATTCTGCTCTTTTGTTGATGATTTTTGGTTGGATTTCCATATTTACAGTTCCAATTTTCGAATCTTTTTACTAGTAATGCAAGTTTAGCTTCATTGTCATTGTCATCATCTTCACTTTCAGTTGTTCCTTTGAGAACTATCGATTTCTTTCGAGTATCACCTCCGTCACGCTCTTCCTTGAATTTTATTTCTAGCTTATAAGTGGTTAGATATCCAATAAGCACTTTGACTTCAATCTGTTTCAAAATCTTGGATTCTTCAATAGTAGTGACTTTGGTTTCAAAATTTCATGGAAGGACTCTCAGGATTTTTCGGACTATCTCCAACTCTATTTATGATTTTCCAGGAGCTTTTGATTTGTATACAATATTGGAAAATCATCCATGCATCTCTTTGACATTTCCATCCTTGGCCATGGTGAAGTTCTCATATTCGCTACTAAGCATGGAAAGGCGAGATTCCTTGACTTGAGATGTTCCTTCATGATTCACTTCAAGTGTATGCCAGATTTTCTACGCAGTTAGACAATGTAAAACACGATTAAATTCAATTTGATCCAATGAACAAATAATAGAATTCATAGCTTTATCATTAGCATTCTGCAGTTTATTTTCTAGATTTGTCCATTGATCCATTGGTTTACCTATTTCCTGATTACCAACTACTATAGTCGGTGTCCTATATCCCATCTCAACAATATTCCAAACATCAATGGTTTTCAGAAAATTTTCATCCTATTTTTCAAGTAAGCATATTCACCATTGAATATTGGTGGTCTACTATGGACCGACCCTCAAAAAAAGCATTATTAAAAAAAACCATTTAAAAATTCTAAAACAAAAATTTGTTTTTGAAAAGGAAAACAAAAATTAACTTTTGTTCCTAGCTCTTATATCACTTGTGGATCGATTTCACCCTAGAGGGGGGAGGGGTGAATAGGATGATACTATTAATTATTAAAATTTAATGCGGAAATATATAAAATAATTGCAGCATTGATAATAGCAGAATAATAGCAGCATAGATAATAACAGAATATTAAAAGTTGAAATAGAACAACACAGCTTTGGCAAAACCCTACCTATGTGTTGCGCTCAAGGTTTCTACTAGAAATTATGTAGGCATACGCTTACACACGTAAATTCGCGACACCCACTATTGACTAACCTAACTCTACACTCAAAACCCTGTCACTACTCAGCCATTGAGTTGCAAATTCTCGAACTACACCACCGTAGTTCTTCCCCTAGTCACACGACTAGACTTTACAATAGTATAAAAGAGAAATACAAAATAAAAATAGCTCAAAACAATAAAACCCTAATTTTAAAAATAAAGGCCAAGAAGAAATAAAAGATGTCGGCCGAAATTAAAATAAAAGGAAGCCCTTTTTCTTTTAATCTTTGTTAGTCTCTAGTCTTCCCCTTTTCATGTTTTACTTCTTCGGCCCATTTTGCTCTGTGAAAATGGTTGCCTTTCCTCATTCCTTTTTGAGAGATTAGGGCTTATGGAAACTAAGCATGCCGATTCAATTGGTCGATCGAATGGATAATCTCGCGTTGCTTTGTCGACCGATCGTCTTGCTTTTACAATACTTAGCTGCTTCAATTTTTCCAGTTCGATTTGAATAAACCCGATATGTGATTTTCTTTATGACTCATGTTGATATGCTTGAACTCGATGCGATATGTCGATGATGATAATGGGGTTTATAGGGTTTAATTCCCTAAATTTTCATTTGATTGAAATCATATGATATTTTAGCTTGACCGTTCGATTTTGTTTGAATACCTGTGATTAGTCTTGACTAGTTCATTTGTATACACGTAACTGAAACATTTCATTTTCTTGAGTTAGTTTCTTTGATTCTTCCTTGATCACCACGGATTTAATTTTGGCTTGTTCGATTTTTTTCTTAGTCATCATGGCTTTGATTTTGGCTTGAAACATGGCTATCCTGATTTTTATAACTATAAATTGACTTCGGCCACTTTGAATTTGTAATAATATTTTGAGCTTCGACTTGTTCAATTTTGTATCGCCTGCTAGTTACCTTCTGACAGCATTCGAATCTGAGATAATATTTCAACTTATTGAAAAATTGACTCAATAGACTCTGATTGATTTCGGCTTTGAATTTGTTAAAACTGTAACCAATAATTGCTTTGTTGCTTGATTTGTTCACTGTATTGAGGTTTGGTTTCAATGTTCAATTCCAATGCATTGATGTCTCGGTGTATATACATCCATATATGTATATGTGTGTGATTGTTTCTTATCCACTTGGTTTTCATTTATTGTTCGAAACTACTTTTTAACCCCTGGCTTTTACTCTGACTTATTCGATTTGTACCTTGATTTCTGTGGCTACAACTTGAGCATTGCATCCTGTACTCTATAAGCATATTGCGGTCTGCATATATCACTAATTTGCTTATGCTTATGCATGTTCTGTTTCACTGGTGCATGTGTGTTGGTTCCTGTTTCTCTTGGTTATTGTATACATGCTATTCTGTTCCTCTTGAATGCTTCGCATTCTTGTTAATCCATTTGTATTATCCTTGCTATAATGCACTAAATCATTGCACTTGTTTGGTTTGATGTTGAAGTCACTGTATTCATAGTTTTCCTTGATCATGGTTTAATCTTCATTTGGTTGTCATATATATATATACATATATATACATATACATATATATATATATATATATACGTGTGTGTGTGAGTGTATGTACCTGTACCGTTTTTCTTATTCCACTCGAAGTGTGCCATCATATATCTACATACATACATAAGTATGTGTGTATGTATGTGTTGTTGAATTGCACTGCACTTGTATCATTTGATGGTTTCACTATGTATGTTGTATTTGCATTTGTGTTGAGTAACTCTCTGTTCACTAGTCCTACACTGATCTTTGTTGCTCCTGATCAATTCATTGTTGTGGTGTCTAGTCTGGTTGGACTGTCTAGCCTCTGAACTTAAATTCTAGTTGTCTGCACTTATGTTGTCTTCATTTGCCTTGCTCATTAATCTTGTTGAATTTTGTGGCCTTGGTTTCACTTAAGTCTGAGCTTGTGCCTTATCTGTTTCACGATGTCTTCATGTGTAACGACCCGTAAATTTTAGTGGTTTTATTAATTTAATTAATTGAATTTTTATGAATTTTTGAATGTTTAAGTTTTGAAATATAAATTTGATATTTGGAATAAGTCTACTTAAACATAGAAAATGGTAAATTTTGATCTGAAAATATGGAAGTTTATTTTATCGTGTAATTTTATTTCAATTCAAATCAGTTAAAATTGATGATAATAAAATATTTTTCAAACCTGAATATTTTTACATAATAAATTTGTAAGTCATCTTCTAAGTGAGATGTCATCTTCCTTTTCATCAAATTTGGACTGCTATTGCTCTATTTATCTTATTTCTGGCAGATTAGCAACATTTTTGGTACCGATTATCAACTTTTGACAAGATGATCGTATCACTAATATCTATGTACCGTTTTGACCGTCTCATCGTGCTGATCTGTACGGTATATTCGATTGTAAATTTCGGATTTTAGTGTGTAGTGCAATCTGCAAAATGATTGGCTGTTGGTTCCGTATTTAATTTTTGTTTGCTCTGTTCTTTCACTTGCTGCAGCTATATATTCCAACGGCCACTTGCTTTAATAATTTCTGAAAATCATGCGTGACCTTTCCTTTTCCATTCAATAAAATAATCTCTTCTGTCATTTCATTTTTAATTTGATTCGTGTCTCTTTCCCTTCCTATATTCATATTTGTTCTATCTTTCTAAAATATAAAAACTCACACTACACTTTTCATTCGTTGCTTGAGCCTTCATTTCTCCATTTATCTGCCTTGTCTTTTCACTTCGCCCCACCGTGCCTTCCACCACTATGTTTTCTCCGCTCACATACCTAGTGCCGACCAACCCAGCCACCTCCGACGAACAACCCACAGCCTGCAAATCTCTTTCCCTTAGATGCAACAGCTCATGCCAGGCCGAAGTCTCTCGTCCAATGCCTTTCCCTTCTCCGCCTTCGCTTCCTTGCGCAACCCAAGTGAACAGTCGAGCCTGTAATCCGCTTCCCAGCCTTCCAACCATGCTTTCATCACTATAGCCAATTCCCTATGCCAAGCCATTGTCCACCAATCTCGGTCGAGCAACCACTTGTTTCCCCTCCTCTTGCCCAGCACTCCTTCCTGCTTTCACAACCGGCCAGCTTCCTCCTTCTCCTCCAAGCTCGGCAACCGTAAGTCCCCTTTTGTTGAATATATATATACATACACATACATATACTTATAGGAATATGTTACGTGTGAAGTTGGGTTTTGAGATTTTACCTTATTTTGTTTTGTTTCTGTATTAGTTATATATATTTAAATCTGTTGTATATATATGGGTTTCTATAAGTTATATTAACTGTATATATATATATATATATATATATATATATATATTGATATAGGTTTGTGTAGGTAGGTTTTAAATATATTTTATATAAGAAACATATAAACTATTTGTTCGTGTGTATATATATATATCTATATTTGAGGAATAACTAAAGCTATGTTGTATGAAACACTTTTATCAATTATATGTGTAATGTTTATATATATAAGATTTTTTTTGAAAGAATTTTTTTTGATTACTTAAATATTTCTCTACGGTGTACTGCTATATTAGTTATATTATCATATTTAAGACTTTTTCATATATATGTTCATAACTTTGTTTGGCTGATTTCATATATATTGGTGATAAGTTTATATCTATGATAAACTGTTTTTATAATATGTTCATTTCAGTATATATTGTTTGTTATCATATAAGTAGTATATATAGTATAACACTCTTCTACGTATATATATTGTTTTAAATATGATAAGCTTATATAGGTAGTCACTTGAATCTGAAAATGTTCTCAATTGAACCTGTGCAATCTTTTATCAAAAATAAGTATGCATATGAGTATATTATATTATATAATTTTACTATATAAGTTACAGTATTTTTATTTTATGAGTCTATGGTGAAGTAAGTTATATCGACTTTTGTAACAAATATTGATTTTGAAAATATAATATCCAGGAGCTGTATATTAATCAAAATATTATGTAAGTATGATAGGTTTGGTCATATAAAGTATAGGCATATATATGTTTACAACAATAGTGATTTTTGGTATGTTATAATAATATAAATTTTAAAAATACATATGTATACACACATATTTAAATATAAAATGTGTTGAATTTAGAATATGATTTTGTGTGTGTATACATAGTTGTATATAGTCATATATATGTGTGTGTATATATATATAAGTTCACTTACACCATTTACCTTCATCATCGATCCAATTCTGATTTGATTTCGTCAATTCCTATTATCAGCTTTGCCCATTAAATTCATACCAATCTAGCTTTGCTTTGGATGCTGTGCATGCATTTCGTAATTCAATTTCATTGTCTATCCTCTTTAGCCTTGAAAGGTGAGAAATTACTCAAGATTAACGTCCTTATATTTATTAAATTTGATTTCAATTGAAACGACAATCGAAATATGCTACTGTTAGATATTTACATTGCTATATATACGTTGTTATCTATATCTATTCACCTATGATGATATATGCCTATTATATTATTATCATATCTGTTATCACTTTGCAAGTTCCCTGTTAATATAGAATTCCTTATGGGTTGAAATGATACATACCCGAACGATCTGTAGAATAGGAGAAAATCGTTATGGGTTGAAATAATAAACCTAAGCGATTTTCAATTGAATTTAATTTGGGATTGCAGATTGAAATGATATGTACCTGTATATATATTTAAATTGCGGATTGAAAAGATAAATATCTGTAACACTTGACCTTAGGATAGAAATTTACATACAGACACCGTTGGTATATATATATATATATATATATATATATATATTTTAAAATGATTTCCAAGGTTTAAAGTGTATATATATTTGGTTTTATATAAATATTGATTTATATATATATAGTTAAATTTTTTATTTTTAAAATTATATATTTTGAAATTATAAAATTATAAGTTAGTTTTTAGATTTTAAGAATTTATTTCCAATATTACTATTTTAAAATATATATAAACTAGCTTAATATAAAATAAGTTTAGTAATAGGATTCAATTTAATAAAGTTTGATTTATTAAATATATAATATGTTTAAGTAGCTATTTGAAATTATCTTTTCAAATATTGAGTTTTTAATAATTTTATTCAATTAAGGTTGGACCTAGAAATAGAAATTGGCTTGAAATTGTATTTATTCAAGAATTATACCTTAAATAAGTTTGAGTTGAAATTTATTAAATTTGAGATTTTAAATATATGATTTTATAACTTAATTTTGATTAAAAGTGATTTAAATGAATATTTCAAATTTAAATAAATTGAAAGGAGATATTTAGTTTATTTAAATTTGTAATTTGAAGTTGTATTTTAATGTTATTGAAATGATTAAGTGAATATTTCAAAACTAAATAATATAAAGTGAATTTGATATATATATGAAATTATCAAATTTAGTTTGGAAATGTTGAATATTTAAAGCTTTGAAAATATATTGAAATTGAAATGATTTAATTTATGGTTCAAACTTTATTTGAAATCGATGAATTTGAAACAGTTTATTTAGAAATCAAACTGAGTTGAAATTTATGAATTGAAACTGTATTAAATCTGAATTTTGGAATTTGAGTTGATTTGAGTCGATTTGTGAAATTTGAGGAAAACTATTTTATTATATAAAGTATTTTTAAATTATATTTAAAACAATTTTATATATTACTTTAATAAACTATTTTAATATACGAATTATTTTAAATATAAACTAAATTATAACTATTATAATAGAAACTATTTTATTTTATAAACTATTATGTTATATATACTAATATTAATATCTAAATTTTTCAAGTGGGAAGTTATGATTTCAAAGTTATGAAATTCAAAGTTTTATGTTATCAACTGTTATGATTTCCAAAGTGTTATAAATTCTAAGCTTTATAATTTTGAAAATGTTATAACTTTGAAGTGAGATTTTGAAATGAATATTATTTAAGTAAGAAATGATATCGTGTTGATATGGTTTTGAAATGGATATGATATTTTGGTTTTGAAGCATGATATTTTGAAATGATCACGGTGTTATAATAACGTTTGGTTGTTAATAACGTATATAAATGCATACTGGATAGTTCCATGGATCATTAGAGGAGGGTTATCCCAAACATTCTTTGAGTTACTTGTATTTCAGTTGATAATTTCACTTGAAGTTGGATTTATTGATATAAGAATGTTAATCCTGACTTGAGTGTTTTGTGTTTTGCTTTACACTCGGGTCAGACTAAGTGCCACAACATTTAAGACTCACTTTTGCAGTTGGAGCTTCACTTGGATATCCATCTATCTATTCATCTTGCAGTTATTCAGTTGACTACTGTGTTATATTTTGATTTTGTTATTTGGCTATTGTATTCGAGACTTCTGTTATATCTTGTTTTAACTTTGTTATATATATATTGTAACTTCATGAACTACTATTCATTTGTTTCCGCTATTTTTTTTAGCACTCTGTGATTATGATCCTATGATTTATTATTTACTATACATGCTAAGTTTTTCCAAATAAAAATTAACAATCTGATATTTTGAGCAATTCAAGTTCGACATGTGTGGATACGAATAGTTGAAAATATCGGGACTTTACAGTTGGTATCAGAGCTCTGGATTTAGGCAAAAACAAAGCATATATAGTAAATTTAATTACAGAATCACCTTCGTTCGAGCTTGAATCTCTTCCTTTTTGACTCGGATCTCCTTTGAATCCGGGACTCCCCTTTGTTTTCGAGAATCCATCTTTGTCTCCCTATTCGCATTTTCTTGATTCTGGAGCATCCCATATTTCCCTGAATGATTTGTAAAGGGGTGAAACTCCTTTACAATAGGAATTGATTCACCGGAGATTTCTGTATTTTCGATTTAGATGCTGCTATCCCTATGCCAGAATTCTATCTCTTGCGATCGAATGTTAATTTACCCCCGAATTCTACATTGATCTTATTCTCGAAGTAACGGTTGACCCGGTTAAGGTCACCCTCGATTAATATAAGGCTATCAATCTTCATCGTTTATAATTTAATTATCATATCTTCCTCCTGAGCCTATTTTCGTGATTTGAGTTCTCTTTGATTAGGACTCCTATAATTTTGAATCTCATGTGGCTTTCATACAATTAAATTGATCTTGGAAAAAATTTGATTCTTGTATAAGGCAGACTTTGTATAAGTATAAGGTGATTTTAAAAACTGTTGATTTTGGAAGGTATTCGATTTGAAGAGATGAACCTTCTATATATTGGAATTTATATAAGAATGATTTGATATATTCGATATTATTAATTTTGGAAAGTACTTTATCTGAAAATGAAATCTTATATATAATGGAATTTATATAAGTGCGATATTTGAAGCTATGATTTTGAAAGGGTACTATACGTGGTATGTTATATTTTGAAGTAAGAGGTCTGGGGAAGTACCCTCCACGAAGAAGTATAGTATGATATGCTTCGACCCGGATGGACATGGAGAATCTAGGAATGGATTCGACCAATAAACCCTGATGGACTTGGGTGAATTCAGAAATAGATTCAAACTGATATGAGTTGTCCGGACTTAAACTCATGTGCTCCTTGATTTTTTTCAAGGCAGAGGGTCCTTTAGTTTACCCAATGGAGGTGTTTTGGATCCTGGAATCTATTATTTATGGATCTTCCGCGAAGGAAGTGCATCTATTGCGTAAATCATTAAAGCAGCAGCGTACCACTGTGGCAGAGGTTGATGGTCCTTTGTATACGAACTGGCTATGATATTTTTCTAGAATCCAGAAGGTGGAAGGATCATCTGGAAAGTTTTGTGTCCATTGCGTAAATACTGGATCAGCTGCAGGCCACTGCTATCGTATTATCATTTGACATTGGATTTTGAGCGGTACTTCTCATACCCATTTTTAAGTATTTTTCACTAGGTGTTGAAACAGGTCTACTGAGTACTTGGAGAATTCTAGCCTTACGCCTGATCAACGCATGGCCAGAGTCTACAGTAACGAGGATAAACCTGTTAAGACATCGAGTTATAAAAGTGTAGCGATCCTGACTTGATCTTCGAAAATCGGCACCGAATACGACACTCATATTCAAATGCCGCAGATCCAAACGTTCGAATCCGAACCGCGTCGGAGCTTATAACACAATTAAGTACAACACAGCGGAAGAAAAAGAATAATATCATATACCACATCTGATACAATATCCAGATACAATATGATACAATAGAATGATACAACTGATAATAGATATCCATATACATCAGAGATATAATACAAGAAAATAGCAGCGGAAAAGAAAATAGATACCACCATCAGCGGATAATCTCCATCTCCAAGGCACCGATCCAGAAGTAGCTCGAACTCCCAATAACGATGCACAAAGATAAGCAAGTGCAGTCCATATCTAAAGATTGAACTAGCTCCAGATAATCTACGGAACTTAACTATCTGAAAACCCAACTCTAGACTGCCCGTGTGGAAAAATTGTGGGAACCCAGAGTTTAGGAAAGGAACAATAAACTCCAGGTCAGTCGTGGGACTGGTATGAGTAACAAAAAAAACAGTTTATCTTTAAAACAAACCAAAGAAATATTTTAAAATAGATCCGCAATGCTTTTAGAAAACGTAACTACCATAAGGCCTCCCGCCATACACACCATGCAAACGCAAAATTGGAGGAGATTTCTCCGTATAATAGTAAAACATGCTTGATACGCAAATTTCTTTGATATTATTACTATAAGTGCAAAGTTCAGAAAACATTTCGAAAGTATAATATAAATCTTAGCCAGCATAGACATTTCGAACTATGCCTACTATAGCTACCATCTAAATAGTGGTGACCACCATAAGTAAATGGCAGGTTCTACAACTAAAACCGTACAAGGTGCGTATTGGAGTTTGATTTCCAACAAATGGTCAGGCCAAGGAACTTCCCATTGCCACATGGGTATGCCTCTGGAGGAACGCCCCGAGAAACTAACCGGATCTCTGCCAACACAAGGCCGGGTTACCTCTGAACTAGGTAACCACTGACACGAGTATGCCATCCCCCGGTCGTAACTGACCTTTATCCCGGGATTCACCAACAACCACAAAGAAATGAATTTGCAGCAACCATACAGGTTAAGTATCTGGGCTCCATACCATAATACCACCTCTATCCAGAAGGAAATGAACATACCCTCAGGGGGCGCTATCCCCAAATAACCTTGCTGCATTCTTCGTGTTTTGACCATTACCGGGTTGTGAGGTTCGACGAAGTCTCGTCCACAAAGCTACGCTTTTCACAAAAGCCACGCTTTGATCAACAAATGATCAGCAGCACTCAGCATTCCACATTACCAAGTTGGGAATATATTACTGATAACCTTCAACTACATAACCTCTGAGCTCGTACGTCTCAGAGAAGGGTGTTAAGCTAAGAGAATAAATTCTATGCCACCAACAGATATGTATTTGAAAGAAATATGCTTTATATCTCAAAATGTAATGTCAGACATACAATCCATACCAGTCTGTCCTGTGTTCGAAAAGAATCGAAGGCACTTCCGAAGAAGCCCTTGCAAATCCGGGTATTTACAATGCCGATCGGACTCCCCATCACAATGGGTGCTCAAATCTCTATACCGGGGCCAGTCGGTGCAGAGACATTCGACAGGTCATCCTTTCACTTTTGAAAGTATCCAGTCTTCACCACCGGTCTTCAAATGCTATCCATATACGTCATATCATTATTCGAAATGGGTTATATGACATAAGGTCCTCTCCCGGCTAAACCGAATAATGAGCGCAATATTTAAAAACATATGGATAATGGGATTTCAGTTAAGTCACAACTTAATAATTCAAAACTTTCTTTCAAATGGTTTAAACCAATTACCATTCCAAATCTTTTAAAAAAAAGATTAATTTCACAAAATTCACCCAATTTCACAAAGATCCATTCACGAATTTCAAAACAGTTTCCATTTCAATTGGATTAACTCGTTAAACCTTTAAATCAATATTTAACTTATAGCTTTCAAAATTCGTTTCCAAAGATTCATTCATAGCCTTTCAAAACATTTCAATTTCATTTCAAACTTGAAACCTTTCAACACAAATTGGAAGCTCATTACTCATGTGAAAGCTTTTATTATTTAAAAATAATAGTTTCTGTTTCAAAAAAATCCGATTATATTTGCACGAGTTAAAACCCTTGAATTAAACTTAAATTCTCAAATCAATACATTGTAAATGGTTTGACCTATATATAATTAGTATAACATCTTTAATCCCTAGTTTCAATCAAAGAATTCAATTTCCAATTTTGAATTCAAATTTACGTCAAATTATTTAAATTTCAAAACTTTATCAAATTATTAAAAAAAATTGTCTTGAAATTCCACTTCAAAATCTTTTCACATTTAACTCGATTCCATTTCAAAACCATTTGAATTCAAAATTCAAATTCAAACTATTTTGAACTAAATTCAAATATCTATGACTCAACCGATTTCCATATGCAATCCATATTTGTGTGTGTATGGTGTGGTCCAGGGGTTTAACACAATAGTGCAACATCAACAATCATCTCAGATTTCAAACATATCAATATCGATAAGCGGTATATTCTTATAACGCTTATCTATATACACAGAATCACAGATAGATAATATAAATGCATTATAGATAAATAAATTACAAACATCATAACCTGAATTGAAACAATTCAAATAACAAAGCATCACACAGTAGAGATATCAAACAATTCACAACAACTTATACAATTTACACATCCATAAGTAAGGATACTTGATCGTCTAATTAATTTAAATCAGATTAATCGCTAATTCTGGCTAATTAATATTAATTAATTACAATCAATTTGATTAATTACACTTTAATCATTTATTAATTAACCTTTGATTTGTAATTAATCCTTTGATAAATTATCCTTAATTGATTACAATAATTTATTAATCCTTAATTAATAATCATCCCTTAATCACTTCCATTAATTAATTAACTTTTAATTAATTATTCTCAAATTAATTACCTTAATTAATTAATCACATTAATTAATTATTCTTTAAATTAATTTACCCTTAGCATTTGATTAATCAATCTTTAACAATAATTTATCCATTCTTAGTTACTTCCATTTAAGAAATTATTTTTACTTAATCATTCATTAATTACTTGATAAATTAACTTGAATTATTAATTAATTTTAAATTAATTACTTTCATTAAAAATCAATCCTTCATTAGTTACCTTAAGTAATTATCATTAAAAATCAATAATGATACTTTAATTTAGACCTTAATAAATCAAGGAAAATTCTTATCATTACTGATCACGTAATTTCAACATCTAAATCTCATAAATCATCATTAACAGATAATTTAATTTAAAACCTTTAAGTTACTTAGTAATCAAAACATTATTTGAGATAACCATTTATCCCAACCAATTACTTAATTTCATCAATTGAATCTATTTAATTCAAATACTTGAAATCATTTCTACACAAGAACATTGATTAATTAAAGTTTAATACCTCATCATTATATTTCAAAATATTGGTTAGTTAATTTATAAAATACCAAAACAATTTATATTTAAAAACATTTAAATTTAAATATCTAAAAGTTGAACTCGTTCGAAATTTTGTTTTACATTTTCTTTACCCTTCATTTGTATTTAGAAAACTTTCCAAAACCCGGTTCATATTCGTTTTGTTAAAAATCTAGAACCTGGAGTCATATTTTCTTTTCAAACTTTAAAAACCTGTACTCAACTAAACAACTCGTTCCCAAACGAAACTTTCTCGAGCAACTACTCGAGCCAGAGCCTACCTTCCTCGAAGAACACTTCGAGCAATGCCCCTAGCGTTTCCCTTTCTTCTCCAAATCACAACCACCCCCTATCATTCAAAAACGCATGCGTGCACGTGCACCGGAGACCGACGCCGCTCTGGTCATCGCTGAGGATACCCACATGTCGCCTATGCCCCCAGCAGCTACTCCGACCACCCAAATCGCCTATACCTCCATCAAAATAAAATCGAGCCTCTCGAACGAAAAAAATGGAACAAACATAATCAAAGAAACCAACCCACCGCCGATGATCGAGATGACCGAAACTCACGACACTCATCCCAGAGCGCCACCACATCGCCACGCCGCTAACCTTTGCTTCGCGATCCATTCCGATCTACCGTAGCCAATGCCATCACCTCGCAAAGGCACTCGACCAAAACACACAGCAAAACCCTACACCGCCGTCCCTCGACCACCACAGTCACCAGAAAATTCCCTAACCATTTTTCCTGTGACCCACACTCCACTGGCCACCTCCAGGCCCAACCTCATCGCAAACTTCGCTGCCGATCATTGGCAATCGACAAGAATGTTGATTTCGATCAACATAGAATATCACCACCATAACCTAACTAAAAATCATGATAATCACATTAAAATTCATCATTTTTAAATACAAATCATATTCTATAATCTCCAGTTTAAATTAGTATAATTGATTCTACCCACGTTTAGGATTAGCCCTGTAAATTTTTAATTTCTAGATGAATACTTAATATAAATTTCTGAAACTATTTTTAAAATTTCCAATGCACTGTTATAATCATTCTTTATTCAAAGATCAAAACCTAAATTTGATTGTATTAGGTGATATGAAATTTTGTTTGTATGCATATTTCAGAGCAGACTTAGTTTATTTACACATATATGTTTACAGGAATATCACAGACATCCCACACACACACACACACACACATATATATACATGCATTCTTATCCATATACTAAGAAACACAATCACATGCATCCATAACAACAGATTTTTAAAACTGTTTTTTTTAAGTTAAAATGTTTACTCACCTTGCTTTTAGAAAAAGAACAGAGTCTCTATGTTGAAACAGACTGAGAAATTTGCAAGCTGAAGTCTTCATCTGACTCTCTGGCTTGAGTGGATTGTATTGTTGTTTAGAGTTGAATTTTGTTTTAAGTTTTGAAAAAATATTCACTTCGGGTTTGTAGCTAAGAAGGAACAAACTAAATTGGGAAGCTTGGTACATAAAAAGAAATGTACAGGTCATTATATCTTTGTTTGTACAGCAGGGTATATATTATTTTATACAGGTTAATTATATTGTTTTGTACAACATCATAGATATTTTTTTTTGCTTTGCTCGTTGACTTCGGCTGATAAAAAAAATATGTTGTGTTAAAAGATGCAAACATTAAATGCATAGTACTTTATGTTCTTACTTCTTGCCTTCTTTAACTCAGGTTGAGATGATATGCTATGGTGTGCATTTATTACTATGTACTTTATGTATATAGATATAAAGTTGTTATAGTCAATGTAATAAAATTTGGTTTGTTCATAATTATCTTTATTTGGTCATATTTGATTTGTTTACATACTTGAATGTATATTTTTCTTCTTGTCTTATGGCTTTGTAATATAAATAAAGTTCTAAAATTAACATATTGTTTGAATTTATTTATGTATTTATTTTATTTTAAATAATTTTTTTTTGAAAGACTTTATTTTAAATTTTCAAACCATAGCTTTCTTTCAGAATCCACACATGAGTATATATATAAATAAATTTAAAATAACCATTTCTATTATATTAAAATCTATTTGTAAAGACATTACATTATAAACATTGTTTAAAAATAACTCATTATTAAATTAAAACAATTTATAAAAGAAACTATCTCTTTATTAATAAATAACATATTTTATTTGAATTTGGAGAAACTCAAATTGATAAATCAATTATTCTCACAATTTTTATTCAAAAAAATTAATTTTAATTATCAATTTAAACTTAATAAAAATCCGAGATCGTTACAAAAAGTATTTTGATAAAGTATTTTATAAAGAATATTTTGATCAATTTTTCTTTCTAAATAATTTAAAATGTTTAAAATATTGTTTATTTATATACTACATGGTTTAATTAATAACTATTATTGTTGTAAATATTTCAGAAGTTATTAATTAAATAAAACATATTTAAAGTAAATGATTATTGATTTATTAATAATGTATGTAAGGTATCTTGAGATAAAATTAATAAATTATGAATTGTGGATTTAATGTTTTCAATAACTCCTTTGTAAATATAAGCAATGATGTATATAATTGTTTTCAAATAGTTTACATATATTTATAAAGGTGTTATTTAAAAATTTAAATGGTATTAATAAATGAAGCAAGAAATTTTGCAAATGCGTTTTGAAAAGTATTAAAGTATTAAAGGTAATTGATTTGCAAATGAAGCTTTCAAATGAATATTTCAAGTAAAATTTATTTAAGTTTCTTTGAATTTATAGTTTAAAAATATTATTTAAATGGAAAAATTTTGATTTGCGAAGTTTATTTATACTAATATACTTGACAAATAAAATTTGAATCTCTATTTTGGAAGTATAGTTTGGAATATTTACTTGATTTCCTAGTACTAATATTAAATTTATTGGTTTATTTACTGTTTGAAATTTTGTATTAAACCATAAGAAATGTTTTTCCATGATTTGAATATTCATTTTAAATAAGTATATGAAATTAATTATGAAGATAAGAAATTTTATATATTGATTTATAAATTTAATGTATGATTTGAAGTATACTGTTAGTTTCAGTTTAATATTCTCGATTTTATACTTATTTTAAAAATAAAGAGTCTAATAAATTATCCGACTTAAGAAACTTTATTTTTAAGCTATTATAATGTTTTGGTATAAATTTCTAATATTGTTTTAGAATTTTGAATTTTTTTGCATAATGTTATTGTAACGACCCAGAATTTATATTAATTAAAATTCGTATATTTAATTAATTTTAAATATTAATAAGTGAAATTTATAAGTCGAATAAATTTTATTTCGAATAATTGGATTTAATTGAATAATTAAATCGATAATTTAATAGTTGGAAATACAGAAATAATTTAAATTTGGGTTAAATATGATTAGAAATGATTTGTAAAATTTTATTATATCGTATTGAAGTTAGAACGATATTTTAGAACTTTTAAAATCGAATTTAAAATTTTATCTGTGAAAATTGAATATTTTAATATTTAATCGACTAGTGAAATTAGCCATTTTTCGAACAGTCTCAGAATTGGACGAAACCAGTTTTATCAGATCCGTAATGTGATATTATTGTATGGTTTAAAATTTCGTGTCAATCGGATTTATCGTTTGTCCGGGGCAAGCTAAAACGCCTAGAAAATCGTTTAATCGGTTTAATTTTAAATCGAACGTTTATTGCCATAACTCGTACAGATGACCGAATTATCTCCCGAAACACGTTCCATTGTGTTCAAAACGCAAGTTAAACCTTAGAAACGCCAACCGGCACGCTTCGTTTGGAGTTCGGAAATTCCGAGATGAATAGTGTTTGCAAAATTTTCTATATAAGCCCTTCACTTTTCTCATTTGCATCGAAACAAGGCTAGGGTTTCAATTAGCTGCAGCCGCCACCTACATAAATATTCAATGGCCGAAATGCATTCATCTTCTCCCCTCAATCACTCTCAATCCATAAGTTTTTAGGAAATACGTTCAACTACAAAATCGAGACCTTCGAATCCATACGGCGATGATGGATTTTTGAGCTACAAATCGACATGAATCTTGAAGCAAACGCTGGCATGTCGTGCGTGTTTTCATGGTGGGGGCCACAACCGAGTTTTGCAATATTTTAGGTGATGGGGCGGCGGAGCGTGAGCTTCGTGATGATGGCCTCCGATCGAGGCGAATGTCACCAGAGGAGGTTGCGAAAATTGATGGAATGGAGGCTCTATGGGTTCGGTTCTACTGGGGAGTTACGCGCGTGAGAAGAAGGTGGTACACGGCCGTGATTTGCTCCAGATGAGCGAGCGGTCATTATCAATTAGGTTAAGAAAAAAAATGTTGTAAATTATAATTATAAATTCGTGTAACTTCTAAAATTCATATCTTTTTCATACGAGGTTGAAAACGCACGAAACCAGTTGCGTTGGAATCGTATGGACGAGCACTACGCTATGGAATTGGATTAGAGTCGTTTGGAGTTAGTGAGAATCTCGGGTAAAATTAAACGCACGTTTAATTTTATTCGAAATAAATCGCTAAAACGAAATTGAAATCAAGGTGAGAACTTCTCACTCAATCGAATCGGTTTCGATTTTAATTTTAAATAGTTATATTTAAAATTCTTGAATTTATGTTTGAATGATGATTGTATCTATTGATTGTTAAAATAGACATTATACGCCGTTAGTAAGCGGATGTTATTTATTAAAAACATATACCGCGAATATTTCACAGTACAGTGAAATTGGTATTATTTATGTACTTGGAGTTGATTTCCCGCATTATATAGCGGATGAGACCCTATTACGCCACCTGTTAAGCGGATAATATTTTAAATCCCATATACCGCGATAATTTCGTACTGGAATGGAATTGGTATTGTGCTAACATCTTTGGATGCAGGAAAACAGGTTGGAGAGATCCAACTGGATTCCTCAACAGTATTTATTTAATTATGGATATTTTGATATTCGTTGATTATCATATCGATATATGATATCGTCGTTGTCGTGATTGACTATTTGGTATGTAGCATCATTGGGCCAAAATTTGGAATTTTAAAAGGATTTTTAAAGTGGTTTTTGAAAGTATACGTTTATAAAATATTTTTGGAATTGATTCATCTTAAATAAATAAACGTTATAATTTTAATGTTATAAAAATTATGATTTTTGAGAAATATAGTTAAAAGTTGGTTTTTGAGAAATACAGTTAAAAGTTGATTTTTGAGAAATATGGGGTTAATGATTTTATAAAATAGTTAAACTAGGATTTTTGAATTTATTGTAAAAAATTTTAAATATAGGATTTATAAAATTGATTATTTTATAAATCAAAGAAAATGGTGAAATTATAAAGGAGTTCAAAGACGTTTTAAAGAATAATATAAATTGATTTATATAAAAGAATTATAAGATGGATATTTATAAATCAAAATATTGGAATTATAAAACAAGTTTTTATAAATGTTAGAATGAATTGTGAATGAATTTCATGAATGAATGAAATTTATAGAATTATAAACGGTGAAGTTATAAATGGAATTTTATAAGCAGTAGGTTTATAAAATTTGTAAAGTTATTAAAATAATAGATTTAGGTAAATAAATGAATCTTATAAGTTATAAGATTTATAATTTGGAAAGTTTAAAAGAACGATTTTGTAAACAAATAAATTATAAGTATTTAACTTATAATATGGACTTTTAGTATATAATTGAGTTATAAATTGAATAGGTAAACAAAGGAGATTTATAAAAGGAAGTTGTTATAAAATAAATAGAAATGGAATTTATAAACATTGTTTTATAAATTCGCAAACGACTTATTTTGATAAGTAAATTGTATAACTTATCAATGGAGTTATATTCACGTTTTAGACAGTGAATAATCCTTTAAAATAAAATGAATAGAAATGATGAAATTGGTTAACGAAGTATATTCACGTTTTTGAATAGTGAATAATATGTTAAAGAAAATGTTTTGGATGTGATGTTTTAAGTAGAATTAAAACGATCTAACGATGTTTTTAAATGTGTTAAGATTCGAAACCATAGATTTCAACATTCATTGTTGAAATAGACGTTTTCGAGAAATAGAAGGAAATGGTGGACTATAACACTGTTGTTATAGTAAATGATTTCCGAAAGGAAATGTTTTGTATAGTATTGGGATTTATATATCTATTTTAATTTCGAATCCCTATACTAGTGATTTTGGGTTGTCGTAACGATGTTTTACGCAACATTCGTTTGGCCCAAATAAATATGTTTAAGAGAATGATTTCCTTAAAGAATGAAATATATACTTAATCTCGATTTAAGTATATTGAATATTTTCCAAGTGTAGAAAATAAAAATATTTGTGAATTACTTATTAAATAAGTATGGAAATGTTTTCCAATAAGTGAATATTTTGAGAATTTATCTTTTTGAAGATAAATTGAAAATGAATATTCGAAACCTATTGAAAATCGTATATCAGTAGACATTGTGAAATATAAATTCACTATGGAATTTATAAAAGAAAGGGGAATTTGTTTAAAAATAAATATTGATTTATTTTTTAGGTATTGAAATTTTATATCTTGTAAAGATATTTTTGGGAAATAAATAATTTGGAAAATTATTTGGAATCTGGTGATGTTGTGCATATCCATTGGTAGTTCAATAACCGACTATCAATATTTACCTTTGAATGGGTATTTGTTGTGATTTGTTTGAATTTGAATGCCACACTTATTTTTGAATAAGCGCTCACTACTCGGGTTAGCTGGGAAAGGACCTTGGGGTCGTATTACCCATTTCGAATATGTGATTCGACGTTATGGATAGCATTTGAAGACCGGTGTTGAAGACCGGTATTTGCGAGAGCGATATGATGACCTGTCGATTGACTCTGCACCGAGTTGCTCCAGTATAGATTTCTCCATATGTGATGGGGAATCCGATCAGGATTGTGGATATCCGGATTGCAAGGACTTCTTTGTAAGCGCCTTCGGTTCTGTTCGAGCCCGGAACAGACTTGTATGGATAGTATGTCTGACATTACAAATTGAGATATGAAGCTGATTTCTTTCAAATATATTTCTGTTGGTGGTGGAGAATTTATTCTCTTAGCTTAACACCCTTCTCTGAGATGTACGAGCTCAGAGGTTATGTAGTTGGAGGTTATTAGTGATATATTCCCAATTTGGTAATGTGACATGCTGAGTGTTGCCATGAAATGATCATTGTTTGATCATTTGTGATATGATCATTTGTTTGATCATTTATCTTTGTGATCATTTCTATGATCATTTGTTGACCCAAAGCATGGCTTTGTACCAAAGCGTGGCTTTGTGGATGAGACTTCGTCGGACCTCACACCCCGGAATGGTCAAAACAGGAAAGATGCGGCAATGTTATTGGGGGTAGCGCCCCTTAGGGTATGTGCATTTCCTTTTGGAAAAGGGTGGTATCATGGTATGGAGCCCAGATACTTACTCATGTTGAAACACTTTATTTATTACGGTGTGATTTTGGTTACGGGCGCTCGGATAAAGGTCTCAAAGGAGCGGGGGATGGCATACTCGTGTCAGTAGTTACCCAGTTAGGGGTAACCCGGCCTTGTGTTGGCAGAGATCCGGTTAGGTTCTCGGGGACGTCCTTCCAGAGGCGTTCTCATGTGGCAATGGGAAGTTCCTTGGCCTGACCATTTGTTGGAAATCCAAAGAAACAATACGAGCCTTGTACGGTTTTGGTTGTAGAACCTGCCATTTAATATGGTAGCTATAGTAAGCATAATATAATGGTACCTATGCTGGCTAAGATTTATATTCTACTTTCGAAATGTTTTCTACACTATCCACTAGTAATAATATCAAATGTTCTTTTTAATGCGTATCAAGCATCTTTGACTAACATAAGAAGAAATCTCCTCCAAGTCTGCGTTTGCATTGTGTGTGTGGTGGGAGGTCTTATGGTAGTTACATTTTCAAAAACATTGCGAATCTATTTTAAAATTATCCTGTACTTTATTTTAAAGAAAAATAAACTGTTTTGAGTTCTCACACCAGTCACATGACTGACTCGGAGTTTATTGTTTTCCTCCTAAACTCTGGATGCCCACCAATTTCCCCATGGGCAGTCAAGAGTTAAGGTTTATCAGGATATTCTGGAATTCAGGAGTTGCTGGAGGCAAGCTGGATGGCATGGCGTATTACTAGTATATAGAATTTCTTTTCCGCTGTTTGATGTTGTTTGTTGTTGTACACTCTGATGATGTAATGAAATGAAATGTAATGTAATGTAATAACTGATATAGTTCTTTGTTTAAAGATTATTCATTTATCTATTATATGTTGTTCCGCTGCGATTGTGAGATTCTAATATTATTTTGTTGTTTTCTGTTCTGTTCCGTCCCGTCCTATCTTCTATCTTTTTCTCTCTTCTTCTACCTCTTTCTTTTTCTTTAACCATAATGGTAAGCTTTTCCGTACTTCGATTGCTCGACAGTTGATACAGTAGACGTATTGATGTCGGTGTTCGGGGACGAAAAATCGCCGCCCGTTACAATTTGGTATCAGAGCATATGGTTAAGCGACAACCATGGCTCTGTTGGGTATTACTCATTAGAGATGGAGTCAGTAGTACTCTAGAATGAGTTGAGTGTAATAATAGCTATGAGAGCGTATTTGTTAGTGAATATAAAATTGTTTTATATTGTGATGATTGGTTTGTTGAGTGGTATATGGATTCCGGTTAATATGAGTAATTAACGTTGTTGATAGGGATCTTTAAACACTTGTACAGAACAATTCGACACAATATTGTTTTAAATTTGGTAAATAAAATAATTTTACCTGAGTATATTTTATATATAAAGAAATAATTTTTCAGAATTATTAAAGTGTATATAAGTTGATTGTTTGGTTGTTGATTAAGTTGTTTGAATAATCTAAATAAAAGAATAATTGTATAAGCAAAAGAATTATAAGAATTGAATTATAATTAAAGTGATTTACAATTGTGAAATAAACTTATATATATAAGAAGTGAAACTATATGAATATATTTATGAGAAATGAGTTGAATAAGTAATGAAATTTGACATTAGTAAAGGTTGAATAAATTTTAATTTAGAATTTAGAATCTGAATTTATTTATAAGTGGGAATTTAAGTTAAGTAAAACCAAATAATGTTAAAATGAAATATAACTTAAGAGTTGTTGAATGAAGTTGATATTGGTATCAAAGTAAATTAATAAAGTTAAGTGATAAATATGAACTTAAGTTATGTAAATGAAATTCAACTTGAAATGGTTAAATGAATTAGCAATTGAATTAAATTAATGGATTGAATGTTAATCAATTGAATTTAAATTAAGTTGATATGAAATAATGAATGTAGGTGTAAATTCATTAAAATCTAATGTTATTGGAAGTTGAATAATTGAATGAAAATCAATTTAATTAAACCAATTGAAAGTAAATGTGTTAAACCAAGATGAATTTAAGCAAAGGAATTTGGTTGTAATTAATATACATTGGTTGTTATATGATAATTAGTTGATTGTATAAAAACCCATGTAAAATTGAGTTAATGAAATTGAAAGCTAATGTAACGACCCAGAATTTTTAGAAATTAAAATTTGAATATTTAATTAATTTTAAATATTAATAAGTGAAATTTATAAGTCAAATAAATTTTTACTTGAATTATTGGATTTAACTGAATAATTAAATCGATAATTTAATATGTTAAATTATGGAAATAATTGAAAATTGAGTTAAATATGATTGAAAATGATTTGTAAAAATTTATTTTATCATATGGGAGTTAGAACGATATTTTAGAACTTTTAAAATCAAATTAAAAGTTAATTTGTGAAAATTGAATATTTTAATATTTAAATCGACTAGTGAAAATAGCCAATTTTTGAACAGTCTCAGAATTGAACGAAACCAGTTCCATTGGATCCGTAATAGTTAGTTATTACCGGATTTCAATTTTCGTGTCAATCGGAGCTATCGTTTGATCGTGGCAGCTCGAAACGCATCGATTTATTTTTAATTTAAATTTGGCGAGTTAAAATAGCCATTTTTCAAAAAGTCTCGGATTTCGACGAAACTAGTTTCATCGGATCCGTAATGTGATATTATTGTAAGATTTCAAATTTCAAGTCAATTGGATTTACCGTTTGTCCGGTACGAATTAAAACGCCTAGAAATCGACTTAAATCGGTTTAATTTAAATTGAGCGTTTACAGCCATAACTCACACAGATATCCGAATTAGCTTTCGAAACCTGTTCCATTGTGTCCGGAACGCGGGGTAAACCCTACAAATGCTGGTTACGGCGCGTAAATCGGAGTTCGGAATTTTCGGATGAATAGTGTTCGATTTTTCTTTATAAATAGACACCACCATCCTCATAAATTAAAAAAAAAAAAACCTAAATTACAAACCCTAGCCGCCATCCTCCCCATGAACGGCCAGAAAATCATCAACTTCTTCTCCTCTTATCTCTTCATCCGCTCAACGATTCAAGAAACTCCAAACTAGGAAATCGTAGAGCACATCAAGTACTCCATATCCAACGGTGGAGATCGCGAATGGAGTTGTGATTTGTGAGAAAATTGCCCGCGTTTGTCATAGGTTGCGCACATAATTGCTGATGAAAGGGGGGGGGGGGGCGAGCTCAGGGTGCTCATGGCCGTGGGTGGCTTGTGTTGTGTGCTTCAGGATGGCGGTGGTGTGATGGAGTTTAGTCGAGAGATGGTGTCGCAAATTGAAACCCTAGTATGGATGGAGTTGGGTTATGCGTGCGGCTATCTACCTGTAGCTTGAACGTGAAGAGGAGAGAAAGGGGGGGACGGCCAAGATTTGAGGGGTTTATGATCTAACGGCCTATAATTGTTGAGGTTAAAAATATAAAGAAAAATGTTGTAATTGTTTATATAAATCGTGTACAAACTTCAATAATTCATAATTTTTTCATACGAGGTCGAAAAAATGCAAACTCAGTTGCGTTGGAATCGTATGGACGAGCACTACGCGATGGAGTTGGTTTGGAGTCGTTTGGAGTTAGTGAGAATTTTGGGTAAAATTAAACGTCCGTTTAATTTTATTCGAAATAAATCGCTAAAACGGAAATAAAATCAAGGTGAGAACTTCTCACTCAATCGAATCAGTTTCGATTTTATTTTAAATAGTTAGATTTAAAATATTTGAATGCATGTTTGAATGTTGATTGATATATATTGATTGTTAAAATGGACATTATGCGCCGTTAGTAAGCGGATGTTATTTAATAAAAACATATACCGCGAATATTTCATAAACAGTGAAATTGGTATTATAAATAATATCAATATATATATATTGGCATATGTATATATTGGAGTTGATTGATTTCCCGCATTTTTTTGTTTAGCGGATGAGACCCTATTACGCCGTTATTAAACGGATAATATTTAATAAGAACATATACCGCGATAATTTCGTACTGGAGCGAAATTGGTATTGTGCTAATGTTTTTGGATGCAGGAAAACAGGTTGGAGGGATCCAACTGGATTCCTCAACAGTATTTATTTGATTTAAGATATTTTGATATTTGATGGATTATCATATTGATATATGATATCGTTGTTGTCGTGATTGACTATTTGGTGTGTAGCATCATTGGACCCAGATTTTGGGATTTTAAAATGATTTTAAAGTGATTTTTAGAAAGTATACGTTTTATAAAATAATTTTGGAATTGATCCATTTTAAATAAATAAACGTTATAATTTTTAATGTTATAAAAATTATGATTTTTGTGAAATACAGTAAAAACTGATTTTTGAGAATATGATGCTATTGATTTTACAAAATAGTTTAATCGAGATATTTTAGAATTATTGTGAAAAGTTTAAATATAGGATTTATAAAATTTGATTATTTTATAAATCAAGAGAAAGGATGAAATTATAAAGGAAATTAAAGACGTTTTAAAGAATAATATAAATTGATTTATATTAAAGGATTTATAAATTGATATTTATAAATTAAAACATTTGAATTATAAAACGAGTTTTTATAAGTGTTTGAATGAAGTGAAAATGAATTTTTGTAAATGAATGGAATCCATAAAATTTTAAATGGTGAAGTTATAAATGAAATTTATAAATAGTAAGATTTATAAATTTCGTGAAATTATTAAAGAATATATTTGGATAAATAATTGAATCTTATAAGTTATAAGATTTATAACTATGAAGTTTAAAAGAACGATTTTGTAAAATAATCGTTTTATAAGTATTTAACTTATAATATAAACTTTTAGTTTATAATTGAGTTATAAACTGGAATAGGTTAATAAAAGAATTTATAAAAAGGAAATTTTTATAAATAAATAGAAATGGAATTTATAAACGTTGTTTTATAAATTCGCAAATGACTTATTTTGATAAGTAAATTGTTGAAACCTATTAATGGAGTTATATTCACGTTTTTGAACTGTGAATGATCCTTTAAAATAAATGAATAGAAATGATGAAATTGATTAATGTAGTATATTCACGTTTTTGAATAGTGAATAACACGTTAAAGAAAATGTTTAGAATGTGGTGTTTTAAATAGAATTAAAACGATCTAACGATGTTTTAAAAGGTGTTGAGATTCGAAACCATAGATTTCAACATTCATTGTTGAAATAGACGTTTTCGAGAAATAGAAGGAAATAGTGGACTATAACACTGTTGTTATAGTAAATGATTTCCGAAAGGAAATGTTTTGCATAGTATTGGGATTTATATATCTATTTTAATTTCGAATCCCTATACTAGTGAATTTGGGTTGTCGTAACGATGTTTTACGCAACATTCGTTTTGACCCAAATAAATATGTTTAAGTGAATGATTTCCTTAATAGAATGAAATATATACTTAATTCGATTTAAGTATATTGAATATTTTCCAAGTGTAGAAAATAAAAAGATTTGTGAATTACTTATTTAATAAGTATGGAAATGTTTTCCAATATGAAGTGAATAATTAAAATTTATCTTTTTGAAGATAAATTGAAATGGATAATTGAAATGATATGCATGGATATTTTGAAATATAAATTCATTATGGAATTTATAAATAGAAAGTGGAATTTGTATGAAAATAAATATTGATTTATTTTTGAAGTGTTGAAATTATATATCTTGTAAAGATATTTTGGAAAATAAATAATTTGGAAAATTATTTGGAATCTGGTGATGTGTGCATATCCAGTGATAGTTCAATAACCGACTATCAATATTTCCCTTTGAATGGGTAATTGATGTGATTTGTTTGAATGTGAATGCTACACTTATTTTTGAATAAGCGCTCACTATTCGGGTTAACCGAGAAAGGACCATGGGGTCGTATAACCCATTCCGAATATGTGATACGTCGTTATGAATTGCATTTGAAGATCGGTGTTGAAGACCCGGTATTTGCGAGACCGATAGGATGACCTGTCGATTTACTCTGCACCGAGTAGCTACGGTATTGAGTTCTCCATATGTGATGGTGAATCCGATCAGGATTGTGAATATCCGGATTGCAAGGACTTCTTTGTAAGTGCCTTCGGTTTTGTTCGATCCCGGAACAGACTTGTATGGATTGTATGTATGACATTACAAGTTGAGATATAAAGCCGATTTCTTTCAAATATATTTCTGTTGGTGGCGAAGAATTTATTCTTTTAGCTTAACACCCTTCTCTGAGACGTACGAGCTCAGAGGTTATATAGTTGAAGTTATCAGCGATATATTCCCAATTTGGTAATGTGACATGCTGAGTGTTGCTGAAATGATCATTGTGTTGATTATTGTGATAGGATCGTTTATTTGATCGTCTATCTTGGTGATCATTGTGTTGATCATTTGTTGACCCAAAGCATGGCTTTTGTATAAAGTATGTTTTTGTGGACGTGACTTCGTCGAACCTCACACCCCGGAAATGGTCAAAACAGGAAAGATGCAGCAAGGTTATGAGGGGTAGCACCCTTTAGGGTATGTACATTTCCTTCTGGATAGAGGTGGTATCATGGTATGGAGCCCAGATATTTAACCTATGTGGTTACTACGAATTTATTACTTTGTGGTTGTTGGTTTTCGGGATCCCGTGAGAAAGGTCGTTTACGATCGGGAAATGGCGTGCTCGTGTCAGTAGTTACCCAGTTAGGGGTAACCCGGCCTTGTGTTGGCAGAGTTCCGGTTTGGTTCTCGGGGATGTCTTTCCAGAGGCATTCTCATGTGGCAATGAGAAGTTCCTTGGCCTGACCATTTGTTGGAAATCCAAAGAAACAATACGAAACTTGTACGGTATTAGTTGTAGAACCTGCTATTCACTTATGGTGGTCACCACTGTTTGGATGGTAGCTATAGTAGGCATACGATAATGGTCGTATGTTGGCTAAGATTTATATTCTACTTTCGAAATGAATTTTTCCTACACTATGCACTAGTAATAATATCAAATGTTATTTTAAATGCGTATCAAGCATCTTTGACTATCATAAGGAGAAATCTCCTACGATTCTGCGTTTGCATGTGTGTGTGTGCGGGAGGCCTTATGGTAGTCTCATTTTTAAAAGCATTGCGAATTGATTTTAAAAATATCCTTCGATTTTGATTTTAAAGTTAAATAAACTGTTTTGAGTTCTCACACCAGTCACATGACTGACTTGGAGTTTATTGTTTTCCTTCCTAAACTCTGGGTGCCCACCAATTTCCACACGGGCAGTCAAGAGTTAGGTTTATCAGGATATTCTGGATATTCTGGAGTTGCTGGAGGCAAGCTGGATGGCATGGCGTATTACTAGTTTATATAGTATTTCTTTTTCCGCTGCACTGTTTGATGTTGATGTTGTACACTCTGATGATATGATGTAAATAGAAATGTAATGTAATAACTGATATAGTTCTTTGTTTAAAGATTATTCATTTATTATTATATGTTGTTCCGCTGCGAATTGTGAGATTCTGATATTGTTCTGTTGTTTTCTGTTCCGTCCTATTCTGTTCTGTTTTTCTCTTTTCTATTCTCTTTTTCTTCTATTTTAAAATTATGTTCTATTTTTCTTTCCCCTTCTCTGTTTTCTATTCTCTCTAATTTCTATTTTAAAATTTTCTATCTTCTTTTCTGTTTTCTGTTCTCTCTAATTTCTATTTTCTATTTCCTTCTTTCCTATCTTCTGTTTTTCTTTTTTTCCTCTATTCTCTTTTTCTTCTATTTTAAAATGTTCTATCTTCTATTCGCTCTATTTTCTACCTTCTTATCTCTTCTTCTCTCTTTTTCTTTTCTTAAATTCTTTTTAAAACCCATAACTATTCGGTTTTTCGGCAACGAAAAATCTAAGCGTTACAGCTAAAGAAATTGAAATTCAATTGGAAGTTAAGTGAATCTTAAATAGAATTAAATTTGATTTGGGAGTGAACCAACTTGAATATGGATTAGTAAATATAAACTAATTGAAAATGAATGTTAGTAAAAACATCCACTGTTAATGAATCAAATGTGATTAAATTGAAAACCATTTCATTGAATATTAATGAGAATATGAACGAATATTTATTGGTTATGAATTTGTTGGATGATAGTTGATTGATAGTTGCATTTGTTGCTTTTGTTTCATTTGCTATGTTGGCATATATAGTTATTATGTTGCTATATGTTGTATATCGATACTATTGTCTATATACATGTTTCTCATCTGTTTGTTGAGTGATTAGTAGGTGCGGATCACGTTTGCTTCGCATGTGGAGCTCGCTTTCGCGCTATATTAGCCGTATATGCTTGCTAATAAAATATAAGGTACATATCTCGGATTAAATGTCGTACTTTTACACTTTTTTCCCTGCGGGATGCCTCATCACTTGATGAGATGTATATTTGTGATATATATACTGTCATTCTTTTTCGGATTGAGCCGCACAAAGGAGACTCTGGCGAATTTTTCCGAAATTTTAAGGCGTTAGAAAAATTTTGGAAATTTTGGGAAAAATTGTGAAAACTATAATTTTGATTTGGAATTGAAAGTTAAACAATAGTAATTGTTTTTGAAAAGATAACTAAGTATAATTTGAAAACTTAGTAAAGATTTGTAAGAAATTTAACTATGAATTTTGGGAAAGTTAATAGATTATGTAATTTTTCTTACTTGGTAATTTCGAGGACGAAATTCTTTTAAGGGGGAAGTATGTAACGACCCAGAATTTTTATTAATTAAAATTCGTATATTTAATTAATTTTAAATATTAATAAGTGAAATTTATAAGTCGAATAAATTTTATTTCGAATAATTGAATTTAATTGAATAATTAAATCGATAATTTAATAGTTGGAAATACAGAAATAATTGAAATTTGGGTTAAATATGATTAGAAATGATACGTAAAATTTTATTATATCATATTGAAGTTAGAAACATATTTTAGAACTTTTAAAATCGAATTAAAAGTTTATCTGTGAAAATTGAATATTTTAATATTTAATCGACTAGTGAATTTAGCCATTTTTCGAACAGTCTCAGAATTGGACGAAACTAGTTTTATCGGATCCGTAATGTGATATTATTGTATGGTTTAAAATTTTATGTCAATCGGATTTATCGTTTGTCCGGGGCAAGCTAAAACGCCTAGAAAATCGTTTAATCGGTTTAATTTTAAATCGAACGTTTATTGCCATAACTCGTACAGATGACTGAATTAGCTCCCAAAACATGTTCCATTATGTTCGAAACGCGGGGTAAACCTTAGAAACGCCAACCGGCACGCTTCATTTGGAGTTCGGAAATCCCGAGATGAATAGTGTTTGCAAAGTTTTCTATATAAGCCCTTCATTTTTCTCATTTGCATCAAAACAAGGCTAGGGTTTCAATTAGCTGCAGCCGCCACCTTCATAAATATTCAATGGCCGAAATGCATTCATTTTCTCCCCTCAATCACTCTCAATACATAAGTTTTTAGGAAATACGTTCAACTACAAACTTGAAGATCTCATCGAGGCCTTCGAATCCATACGGCGATGATGGATTTTTGAGCTACAAATCGACATGAATCTTGAAGCAAACGCTGGCATGTCATGTGCGTTTTCATGGTGGGGGGCACAACCGAGTTTTGCAATATTTTAGGTGATGGGGCGGCGGAGCGTGAGCTTCGTGATGATGGCCTCCGAACGAGGCGAATGTCACCAGAGGAGGTTGTGAAAATTGATGGAGTGGAGGCTCTATGGGTTCAGTTCTACTGGGGAGTTACGCACGTGAGAAGAAGGTGGTACACGGCCGTGATTTGCTCCAGATGAGCGAGCGGTCATGATCAATTAGGTTAAGAAAAAAAATGATGTAAATTATAATTATAAATTCGTGTAACTTCTAAAATTCATATCTTTTTCATACGAGGTCGAAAACGCGCGAAACCAGTTGCGTTGGAATCGTATGGACGAGCACTACGCTATGGAATCTGATTAAAGTCATTTGGAGTTAGTGAGAATTTTGGGTAAAATTAAACGCACGTTTAATTTTATTCGAAATAAATCGCTAAAACGAAATTGAAATCAAGGTGAGAACTTCTCACTCAATCGAATCGGTTTCGATTTTAATTTTTTATAGTTATATTTAAAATTCTGGAATGTATGTTTGAATGATGATTGTATCTATTGATTGTTAAAATAGACATTATACGCCGTTAGTAAGCGGAGGTTATTTATTAAAAACATATACCGCGAATATTTCACAGTATAGTGAAATTGGTGTTATTTATGTACTTGGAGTTGATTTCCCGCATTATATAGCGGATGAGACCCTATTGCGCCGCCTATTAAGCGGATAACATTTTAAATCCCATATACCGCGATAATTTCATACTGGAACATAATTGGTATTGTGCTAACATCTTTGGATGCAGGAAAACAGGTTGGAGGTATCCAACTGGATTCCTCAACAGTATTTATTTGATTATGGATATTTTGATATTCGTTGATTATCATATCGATATATGATATCGTTGTTGTCGTGATTGACTATTTGGTATGTAGCATCATTGGGCCAAAATTTGGAATTTTAAAAGGATTTTTAAAGTGATTTTTGAAAAGTATACGTTTACAAAATATTTTTGGAATTGATTCATCTTAAATAAATAAACGTTATAATTTTAATGTTATAAAAATTATAATTTTTGAGAAGTATAGTTAAAAGTTGATTTTTGAGAAATAAAGTTAAAAATTGATTTTTGATAAATATGGGGTTAATGATTTTATAAAATAGTTAAATTGGGATTTTTGAATTTATTGTAAAAAAAATTAAATATAGGATTTATAAAATTGATTATTTTATAAATCAAAGAAAATGGTGAAATTCTAAAGGAGTTCAAAGACGTTTTAAAGAATAATATAAATTGATTTATATAAAAGAATTATAAGATGGATATTTGTAAATCAAAATATTGGAATTATAAAACGAGTTTTTATAAGTGTTAGAATGAATTGTGAACGAATTTCATGAATGAATGAAATTTATAGAATTATAAACGGTGAAGTTATAAATGGAATTTTATAAGCAGTAGGTTTATAAAATTTGTAAAGTTATTAAAATAATAGATTTAGGTAAATAAATGAATCTTATAAGTTATAAGATTTATAATTTGGAAAGTTTAAAAGAAAGATTTTGTAAACAAATAAATTATAAGTATTTAACTTATAATATGGACTTTTACTATATAATTGAGTTATAAATTGAATAGGTAAATAAAGGAGATTTATAAAAGGAAGTTGTTATAAAATAAATAGAAATGGAATTTATAAACGTTGTTATATAAATTCGCAAACGACTTATTTTGATAAGTAAATTGTATAACTTACCAATGGAGTTGTATTCACGTTTTAGACAGTGAATAATCCTTTAAAATAAATGAATAGAAATGATGAAATTGGTTAGCGAAGTATATTCACGTTTTTGAATAGTGAATAATATGTTAAAGAAAATGTTTTGGATGTGATGTTTTAAGTAGAATTAAAACGATCTAACGATGTTTTTAAATGTGTTAAGATTCGAAACCATAGATTTCAACATTCATTGTTGAAATAGACGTTTTCGAGAAATAGAAGGAAATGGTGGACTATAACACTGTTGTTATAGTAAATGATTTTCGAAAGGAAATGTTTTGTATAGTATTGGGATTTATATATCTATTTTGATTTTGAATCCCTATACTAGTGATTTTGGGTTATCGTAACGATGTTTTACGCAACATTCGTTTGGCCCAAATAAATATGTTTAAGAGAATGATTTCCTTAAAGAATGAAATATATACTTAATCTCGATTTAAGTATATTGAATATTTTCCAAGTGTAGAAAATAAAAATATTTGTGAATTACTTATTAAATAAGTATGGAAATGTTTTCCAATAAGTGAATATTTTGAGAATTTATCTTTTTGAAGATAAATTGAAAATGAATATTTGAAACCTATTGAAAATCATATATCAGTAGATATTGTGAAATATAAATTCACTTTGGAATTTATTAAAGAAAGGGGAATTTGTTTAAAAATAAATATTGATTTATTTTTGAGGTATTGAAATTTTATATCTTGTAAAGATATTTTTGGGAAATAAATAATTTGGAAAATTATTTGGAATCTGGTGATGTTGTGCATAACCATTGATAGTTCAATAACCGACTATCAATATTTACCTTTGAATGGGTATTTGTTATGATTTGTTTGAATTTGAATGCCACACTTATTTTTGAATAAGCGCTCACTATTCGGGTTAGCCGGGAAAGGACCTTGGGGTCGTATAACCCATTTCGAATATGTGATTCGACGTTATGGATAGCATTTGAAGATCGGTGTTGAAGACCAGGTATTTACGAGAGCGATAGGATGACCTGTTGATTGACTCTGCACCGAGTTGCTACGGTATAGAGTTCTCCATATGTGATGGGGAATCCGATCAGGATTGTGGATATCCGGATTGCAATGACTTCTTTGTAAGTGCCTTCGGTTCTGTTCGAGCCCGGAACAGACTTGTATGGATAGTATGTCTGACATTACAAATTGAGATATGAAGCTGATTTCTTTCAAATATATTTCTGTTGGTGGCGGAGAATTTATTCTCTTAGCTTAACACCCTTCTTTGAGACGTACGAGCTCAGAGGTTATGTTGTTGAAGGTTATTAGCGATATATTCCCAATTTGGTAATGTGACATGCTGATTGTTGCTGTGAAATGATCACTGTTTGATCATTTGTGATATGATCATTTGTTTGATCATTTATCTTTGTGATCATTTCTATGATCATTTGTTGACCCAAAGCATGGCTTTGTACCAAAGCGTGGCTTTGTGGACGAGACTTCGTCGGACCTCACACCCCGAAATGGTCAAAACAGGAAAGATGCGGCAAGGTTATTGGGGTTAGCTCCCCTTAGGGTATGTGTATTTCCTTCTGGAAAAGGGTGGTATCATGGTATGGAGCCCAGATACTTACTCATGTTGAAACACTTTATTTATTACGGTGTGATGTTGGTTACGTGCGCTCGGATAAAGGTCCCAAAGGACCGGGGGATGGCATACTCGTGTCAGTAGTTACCCAGTTAGGGGTAACCCGGCCTTGTGTTGGCAGAGATCCGGTTAGGTTCTCGGGGACGTCCTTCCAGAGGCATTCTCATGTGGCAATGGGAAGTTTCTTGGCCTGACCATTTGTTGGAAATCCAAAGAAACAATACGAGCCATGTACGGTTTTGGTTGTAGAACCTGCCATTTAATATGGTAGCTATAGTAGGCATAATATAATGGTACCTATGCTGGCTAAGATTTATATTCTACTTTCGAAATGTTTTCTGCACTATGCACTAGTAATAATATCAAATGTTCTTTTTAATGCGTATCAAGCATCTTTGACTAACTTAAGAAGAAATCTCCTCCAAGTCTGTGTTTGCATTGTGTGTGTGGTGGGAGGTCTTATGGTAGTTACATTTTCAAAAACATTGCGAATCTATTTTAAAAATTATCCTGTACTTTATTTTAAAGAAAAATAAACTGTTTTGAGTTCTCACACCAGTCACATGACTGACTCGGAGTTTATTGTTTTCCTCCTAAACTCTGGGTGCCCACCAATTTCCCCACGGGCAGTCAAGAGTTAAGGTTTATCAGGATATTCTGGAATTCAGGAGTTGCTGGAGGCAAGCTGGATGGCATGGCGTATTACTAGTATATAGTATTTCTTTTCCGCTGTTTGATGTTGTTTGTTGTTGTACACTCTGATGATGTAATGAAATAAAATGTAATGTAATGTAATAACTGATATAGTTCTTTGTTTAAAGATTATTCATTTATCTATTATATGTTGTTCGCTGCGATTGTGAGATTCTAATATTATTTTGTTGTTTTCTGCTCTGTTCCGTCCTATCTTCTACCTTTTTCTCTCTTCTTCTACCTCTTTCTTTTTCTTTAACCATAATGGTAAGGTTTTTCGGCCTTCGATTGCTCGACAGTTGATAAAGTAGACGTATTGATGTCGGTGTTCGGGGACGAAAAATCGCCGCCCGTTACAGTTATGAGGATGTTTTAGATATATCTTATATTTTTAATAACTGATAAATGTTTTAATTGATTTTTTTAGATATATTGAAATATTTCTTTGCCCTTCAAGGGTGAATACCAAAACTTAAATTTTTATTCAATAACCGAGTTAGCTTATAAATTTAAGTAAGGCAATAGAAGCTTAAGTAATATTTTATAAAATGATTCACCAATGACAAAAATTTTTAATGGAAAACAAATAATGCAAGTGATTGATCTTTATATAAATAAGTGAATGGAAATCAATTTAAAACTAAATGAAATTTTTATGATTTTGATAGTTTTGAACTAAAAAATTTGAATCGAATGACTATTTATGGATATTATAAAATGGGTTTAACCAAATTATTGAATATTAATTAATTAAAATTAAAATCTATATGGTTTTAAATTAATTGTTTTATTTTATTTTTCAATCTATTTTTCTTCCGGTTGTTTTTATTCTCATACCACGTTCTTTTTCGGGGATGAAAAGTTTTGATTGGGGGAGAGTGTAGTGACCCCTAAATTTTAGTGGTTTTATTAATTTAATTAATTTAATTTTTGTGAAATTTTGAATATTTAAATTTTGAAATATAAATTTGATATTTGGAATACGTCTACTTAAACATAGCAAATGGTAAATTTTCATCTTAAAATATGGAAGTTTATTTAATTGTGTAATTTTATTGCAGTTCAAATCAGTTAAAATTGATGATAATAAAATATGTTCCAAAACGGAATGTTTTTATATAATAAATTTGTAAATCATCTTCTGAGTGAGACGTCATCTTCCGTTTCATCAAATTTGGACTACTATTGCTCCCTTTATCTTATTTCTAGCAGATTAGCAGCATTTTCGTTACCGATTATCGACTTTTGATAGGATGATCATATCATTGATATCTATGTACCGTTTTGATCGTCTCAACATTTTGACCTCTATCGTATATTGGATTTTAAATTTCGAAGTTCGTTGTGCAGTGCAATCTACAAAATGATTGGCTATCGGTTGCGTATTTAATTTTTGTTTGCTCTGTCCTTTCACTTGCCCTGCTATATATTCCAACGGCCACTTGCTTTAATAATTTCCTAAAATCACGCGCGACCTTTCCTTTCCCATTCGATAAAATAATCTCTTCCGTCATTTCATTTTTCATTTGACTCGTGTCACTTTCCCTTCCTATATTCATATTTTTCGTATCTTTCTAAAATATAAAAACTCATGCTACACTTTTCATTCTTTGCTTGAGCCTTCATTTCTTCATTTATCCGCCTTGTCTCTTTACTTCGGCCCACCGTGCCTTCCACCACCGCATTTTCTCCATGCTCATCCCTAGCGCCGACCAATCCAGCCACCTTCGGCGAACAATCCACAGCCTGCAAATATCTTCCCTTTAGACGCGACAGCTCATGCCAGGCCGAAGTCTCTTGTCCAACGCCTTTCCCTTCTCCGTCGTTGCTTCCTCGCGCAACCCAAGGGCACAGCCGAGCCTCGCCAAGTAATCCACTTCCCATCCTTCCAACCATGCTTTAACCACCACAGCCAATTCCCTATGCCGAGCCATTGTCCACTAGTCTCGGCCGAGCAACCACTTGTTTCCCCTCCTATTGCCCAACACTCCTTCCTCCTTTCACAACCGGCCAGCTTCCTCTTTCTCCTCCAAGCTCGACAACCGTAACTCCCCTTTTGTTGAATACACACACACTTATAGGACTATGTTTCGTATGAAGTTGGGTTTTGAGATTTTACCTTATTTTGTTTTGTTTCTGTATTAGTTATATATATTTAAACATGTTGTGTATATATGGGTTTCTATAAGTTATATTGACTCTGTGTGTTTATATATATATATATATATATATATATATGTATGTATATGTATGTATGTATGTATGTATGTATGTATGTGTATGTATATTGATATATGTCTGTGTAGGTATGTTTTTGTGACGATTCGAGATTTTTGGATATCTGAAATTGGGATATTTAATTGATTTTAAATGTTTAGAAATAAATTCTTAACTTGAATTTCAAATACAACTAATTATTTGATAATTAATTAATGAATTTAATAATTGGAAATTGGTTAAATTAGTGGATCTTGGTTTTTAAGCTGGTTAAAAATATTTCAAAGGCTTGGAAAATTTATATTTATAATACTGGAGATAATAGAAGTTTTAAATTTCAGTTTGAAAGTGTTTTGTTCAATTTTGAAATTTTATTGTTTAAATCCATATTTAAAAATAGCCTTCCGAGGCACAGTCTCGGAATTTGACGAAACAAGTTCTATTGGATCCATAATAGTTTATTATTATCAGATTTCAGTTTTCGTAGTAATTGGGAGTTGTCGTGCGATTCTACAGCAGATAAACGCACTGAAATCTTATTGGAAATTTAATAAAGTAACTGGTCCAAAAAGCTATCTACTCCATACGATCGTATTAGGACTCGGAACATTTTCTATTACGTTCGGAATATGGATTTAAAATTATGAATGCCTAGCGGCACGACTCGATAGGAGATCGAGATTTTTAGTTGTTTTTCCGAGATGAATTAAATTTAAATATAAAACATGTATATATATTCTCTTTTCACATAAGATCTTTTTACCACTCATTTCAATGTTACTGTAGCTTGTTCATTTTTGGCACGTAAGGAAAAATTTAAACACTTGCCCTCCATATTTACACATGGCATTTCCAAAATAAAGATAATAAAATTGACCAAAGCTTTCTCCTGTTCAAAACGAAAATCACAAAATTTAAAATGGCGACAGTCTTCATCCTTTCATCCCTCTTCTAGAAATCAAGTTCCCTATCCTCCCTTATCTATTCGATATTCCAAACAAGAGAATGAATCGCATTCTTTCCTCTTAAGTCAATCTCTCGTAACCCAAAAAAAGTGGGTTTCGTTCGAAAAATAAGAGAAAGGGAATTCGAGTCCAATTCAAAACCGCAGATGCGAGCTCGAACTTGGGCTAGAGATTTGGGATGACCGGGTGGGGTTTTGTTTTAGGGTGTAGTCGAGGCTGTGAGGGGTCGCGATGATTTTGGGCATGGGGTCGTAGTGATGTCGAGCTAGGGTTGAAGTGTCGAGCGACTTGATTGCTATTCGATTTTGTTGGGAAGGCGAGAGGACTCAGTTGGGTTTGTAGTGGCACGATTTCTCGAGGGCAGGCGAGTGGCCGTGGAGCAGAAGCGGCGTGGCATTCAAGGTCATGATGTAGGCAACAGCCAGAGGTGCTCAATCATTCGTTTGTTCCAGCTGTTGTAGGCCAAGCAGGTATTAATTAGCCAATTTAAATGAGGATTAATTAAGCTAATGATAGATATTTTTAATTTAATTCCTAGAAATCCTAAAACTAAAAATATAACAATTTAATTAACAGTAAGAATATATATATATGTGTGTGTATTTGAAAATAAAAATAATAATAATAGTTTATATTAAAAAAATTAGATTTTTATCTATATAGATTATTTCTTATAAGTATACATATAAAGTTTCAAAATAAAATAAAATAAATATGTATTTAAATATTTTAATTTGCTAGTATTTTTAGATAAATGGATTAGTGATTAAATTGTTCAATTTACTTATTTAATTTATTATAGTCACTAAAAGATTTTTTTAAGAGGAAAAATTATCTAATTAAAATTCTTAGTTAATTAAACTTATTAAAAATAAAAATTGATTGTTCGATTTAATTAAAATGTCTGTACAAGGTCTAAAATTGTGAGGAAACAAGCCGAAATGGAAGTGGATTTGCAAACAAAAATAAAGGTGAGTTAATCTCACTCAACTTGGAATTTCTGCAATTAACTTTAAGTAATAAAATTTATTATTGGCTGATGGATTGAGTTTGATGGTTATTATCAGTTTGGGAGATATTATACATATTGTAGTATATTTATATTGGAGTGACTGATTTCTCGCATTATATAGTGGATGAGACCATATGCTCCCTGCATAATAGCGGATGACCCTTTATACCGCGATATCCCCCTCGAAATGGGATTGGTGTTTTATATTGTGCTAACATCTATGGATACAAGAAACAGGTTAGAGGGATCCAACTGGATTCCTCAAAACGATGAATTTATTTTATATTCAGCGATATGATTTATTTGATGATCTATGATAGATTATATTGATTATATTGGGGATTGAAATTATTGAGTGCTATGCTTGGATGAATATATATGGGTGTTTTGAGAAATGGGAATATATATATATATATATATAAAGTTTGGAATTTTGTGAAGGAAATGAAAAAGAAATTCTTATGTAAACGATTACTGAGAATTGGAAATCGAGTAATAAATTTTAAAGGGAATTTAAACCAGGAAATCAGATTGAAATCGATTTAGTGTTTTGGAAACTGTGATTTAAAGGAAAATGAGAAATGGAAATTTGTAGAATAGATTTACAAATGAAGTGGAATATTTATCAGTGGATTAGTTTGAAAGTATAGATTCCGGTGTAATTTATAAGAAAATGTTCAATTCATTTTAAAATAAAAGGTGATTTTATTTTCAAAAGTAGGAAAGTATATTTTTCCTGGAAAACTGAGTATATTTTCAAAGAAAAGATTTCAAAGTATAAACTAAAAGTTAAAAAAAAGTTTTTTAGAGTGTTTTAGAAAATTTATTATTTTAATTATTTTTAATAGAAAGGTAGTTATTTATTTAAGTTACTTATGGTAGTTATTTATTTTTAAAGGTAAATTAGCATTATAATTTTAAAAAAGGAATTTTAACATAAATATTTGATATAATAACATTATTTTAAAAAGGAAATTTTGGTTTAAGTTTTACTCAGAAACTCTTATAAATTTCTTAAGTATTATTTCTATTTCAGTAATTTTAGTAGCCTTAACGTAAATAATTTAAGTACATATTTTTGAAAGTGGTTATAAGGAGATGGAAATGTGTTTTAAATATAAGAAATGGTTATTTTTAAAGTATTGAATGAAATTTACGGGATTGAGACGTCAATTAAACTTGAAATAAATCAAGAAGGATTCATAAATGATTAGACAGTTATATTGGAATGGAATGTGAAATTTCTTAAAAAGCTAAGTGTTTTTTCAAAGAACGGTTTTTAAGTATAAATTAGAAGTTTTCAAATGTTTTAAAGAAGATTTTTTTTCTTTTGAGAAGTTTATTATTTAAATTGTTTTAAGATTGTAAAGTAAATATTATTAATTTAGTTATAGTATTAATTATTTTTAAGGTTAAATTAGCGTTATGATTTAAGAGATGGTTACTAAATATTTATACTTTATATAAATGACTTTTCTTTTAAAGGTAGTTTTGGCTAAGTTTTATTTGAAGATTATTATGGAATTTCATAACTATTATTTTGACAAAGCCTTTTAAGTAGTTTTTATTTTCAATGTTTTAAAGTATATATATCTTTGGATAAAGTGATTTAAATTATTTAAAATCTAAGTTATTAAGACTTGGCACTTTTCAGTAGAAATAATACAATTGTTTGGATGATTGTTTAATATGATAGTTAAATATCTGACTATCAATATTGGCCAATGCGCTGATCATTTCGAAGAGATCGGGATCGGGATTAATTTTCCAAAAACCACTTCGATCCAGTTTGAACGTTCGTGAGGAAGACAAGAGCTTGAAGTTGAAAATGGAGTAGTGAAGTGCAAGGGATAATAGCTACTAATCCCAAGGGCGATTCGAAAATGGATGTAGTAGGAGTAGTGCCTTCGGTTTCGTTCGGACCCGGAATGGACTTGTATGGATGAATGTTATTAGAATATCGTCAGGAGGATGACAAGCATTCTAAGTGTATGTGTGCTAAAAAGATAACGCATAGCCTCGAGTCTCATCAACCGGGAATGGCTAAAACAGGGAAGGTGCAGTAAGGCTAAGTGGCTAGCGACCAATTAAGGTAAGGTCGTCCCTGTCTAGATGTCCTTTTTATTCGGCTGTGTGGGCGGTTGCTAATCCCAACCGTGGGATGATCTTATTTGGACTATACAGTAAAGGGTAGCTCCGGTCTTGTGTTGTAGGGGATCATGGTGGATCCTCGGTACGGTGATCTAGACCACATACTGTGACAGGCGGTACCCCAGTAGCCCTGCCATTGATAGAAATCCGATCTCCAATAAGTGTCTTCGGACTTGTTCATATACCTATTATGCTGGAATTTAATGAATGTAACAATTTTGGCTATTTGAATAAGTATTTGTATATAGACACTACTATAATATCATAGGATTTGATAATAATTTTTTTGGTTATCGTAAGGTAAAAACCCAACATGTTTATTATGGCGTGATCTTACGAGATACCTTTGATTTTAAAGGATTCCAAATACTTTAAACAATCCAATTGAGTGTGTTTTCTCACGCTGGTTTTCCAGACTGACTCGGATGTTATTTCACTATAATGCTTGAGTCAGACCGAGTATTATAGGATATAGGATGGGAGGCTGTGGAGCTCAGGAGACGAGCTGGATGGCATGACGTATCGCATGTGCTTGATATATATTCCGACGAGAAGTATAAGCTGTATAGTCTGATTTTGGAAGAGGACAAGTTGTTACAACTGTCTAGTATTTGGCCGTTGTTTGTATGTACTCTGATGATGTAATGTATTATTCAGATACAGATTCTTTTTTATAAAAATCTCTTGTTATCTATTACATATTATTCCACTGCGATTATCAGATTCTGATATTGTTTTGCTTTTCTCTTCTTCTACCACCTTCTTCTTTCCCTTACAGTCTTGTTTCCCGACATTCAATTGTTTGGCATTTGATACAGTGGACGTATTGATGTCAATTTTCAAGCGTTGAAAAATCGGGTTGTTACAGTTGGTATCAGAGTTGAAGGTTAAGCGAGAACCTTGGCTCTGGTGGGGATTACTCATTAGAAATAGAGTCTATAAAAGTCTAAAATGAGTTTGAGTGCATTAATAGATACGAGCGTGTATTTGTTAGTGAATATAAATTTTTTTTTATATTATGTTGACTTAATGGTTGAGTGTTTATAGATTCTGGTTGACATGTGGGACGCCACGTCAGTGATAGGGGTTTCTAAACTCTTAAACAAGATAAACCGACACAGTATTGTTTTAAAATAGGGTAAATAAAATAATTTTACCCAAATTATTTTTGTATATAAAAGAAATAATTTTTCTTAAATTATTATAGTTATATATATGGTTGCTTGGTTGTTAGGAAGTCACGATGTAAAATTATTATCATTATTGTGTGTAAATGGAATAAGAAATTGAAATTATAACCACAAGTTAAGGAATAAATTTATATAACAAAATGGGATTTGTAAATGAGAATTATAAATGTGATTTATAATTGAAAAAAAATTCCAGAGTAATATTTGAATTTGAATTGAAAGGATTTGGAATATGAAATTTGAAAACTAAATTCCTTTGAGTTTGAAAATGATTTTCAAAGGTTTTGGAGGAATAATGGTGATATTATTTCGGAAATATTTTTGAATTGGAATTGAAATCAGGAGAGATTTGGAATTTAAAAACATCGAAGGGGTTTTAAAGAGATAAAAGCATTGAATTCTTTTTCAGTCGCTGGAAAATAACTCCGATGATGATTGCGACATCATCGGTGTTCATTTTCGAGTTTCCATGAGAGGAATTATTGCCAAATTGTTTTAAATTGGAGTTGTTTGCAAAACTGGGTTTGATTTTGAAATTCAAAAGATAATTTGATATGAAAATGGATTCTGTATATATGATTGATTTCAAAAATGATTTTAAGAGATTGAATAATTGTTTAAGAAGACTCTGGAATCTTATTTAAATATGTTTGGAATATAAATGAGTTTGGAAACTTATAAAGGTTTAAATTTTGAACTAAATTGAAATGTAACTAAATCAAATTAAATAAAGTAAATTTGAGGAAAAAGTCTAAGTAGACTAGACTAAATGAAATGGCCATAAATAAAATTTACTAAGTTGGGAATAAATGTGGAAATGAAACAAACTAATCTAAATTTGTAAGTAAACAGAAATTAAACTAAGTATTGGAATTCAATTTGAATTGGGTTAAGTAAAGTAAAGTTGAAAAATTGTTCGAAGGAACTAAAAGAAGTAAAAGTTTGGAAATAAACTTTTATTTGAGATTTGAAACTAAATGTGGAAATGAAGTGATTAATTAAAATTAGTAAGTTGAATAGATTTGAAATTGAATTGGATTGGAAACAAACTAGTGGATGGAAATAATTACAATGACCAGGAAAGTAAATCTGGATTGAGATGTGGTTAAAAGAATTCAATGTTAAAAATTTGGAGATAAATTGAGTTTAAATTGAAATTTGAAATTTGAAATTTTGAATAAAAATAGATAAACTTCAATGGTGAAGTGAAAATGAATACTGAAGTGTATAAAATAATTACACACTATTACCCTTACTAACTTTCCCGATTCTTCCATAATTTCCAAGCAACATTACTTACTCAACTATTTAAATTTAAACCAAATTTTAAACTATCAAAATTTTCTCAAAATTTTCTAACTTCCTAAATTTTCAAAAAATTTCTCCAGCATCTCTTTTGCGCGGCTAGATCGGTACGACTACAAAATGCCTCTACGGGCCGCCAAATTTCAAAAGAAAAGAAAAGGCCAAGTGGCTAGATCAGAAAATCATCAAATTTCAAACAGAAATTTAAATACATACCTTTTTTCGAGCAATTCATATTTATCTTCTGTATTCAAAACACCAATTTTACTTTGCTTTTAAAACTCTTGTATATCTTACTTAGCTATACTTAAGCATGTACGATGTACACATATCATTCATATGCAATATCAAATTCGATCGCTCACTCGATCACGCAATTTCACTTCCAAACTAGTAGCGTTCGTCGAACTTCCTTGTGCGGACTCAGATCTGTTTTCTTAATCAGAAACCATCATTCTCCTTGCATAATCCTAAATTATGATAGAGAATTTCCAGAATCAATCAAAAATCCGTATCCAGAGTTCGCCGTCAAAAATCGATCGAACAATCCCAGCTTGGAACGATATAACTATCTTGAAATTCTATGCTTGAATCTGAATCAAATCGTTATGCGAATAAAATAATATATGTACATCCTACGTATTTATCTCAATTGATTACTGTCTATATCAATTCTCATTTTATTCACACTATTTTGATTTCCATACACTTATTCACAAATATCCTTTCACATACCTTTATTAAACTTTCATTCACATATTTACTTGGTATATTTCTCAATATCAAATTTTACTTTAAGAATTTCACCATTTCCTCTAAAGTTAAAAAGATTGTTTTGGGAAGTTGTTAAGAACTATTTGGATTGGGAAATAGTTAACGAGTTGGAGATTTCTTCTTAACTAGCAATTTCGGCGACGAAATTCTTTTAAGAGGGAGGAATGTGACAACCCGGGATTTTTGGATATTTGAAATTGGGACATTTAAAAATGTTTAGAAATAAATTCTTAACTTGAATTTCAAATACAACTAATTATTGGATAATTAATTATTGAATTTAATAATTGAAATTGGTTAAAATAGTGGATCTTGGTTTTTAAGCTGGTTAAAAATATTTCAAAGGCTTGGAAAATTTATATTTATAATACTAGAGAAAATAGAAGTTTTAAATTTGAGTTTGAAAGTGTTTTGTTCAGTTTTGTAATTTTATTGTTTAAATCGATATTTAAAAATAGCATTCCAAGGCACAGTCCCGAAATTTGATGAAACCAGTTCCAGTGGATCTGTAATAGTATATTATTATCGGATTCAATTTTTGTAGTAATTGGGAGTTGTAGTGTGATCGTAAGGTAGATAAACGGGCTGAAATCTATATCGGAAATTTAATAAAGTAACTGGTCCAAAAGGCTATTCTTTCCATACGATCGAGTTAGGACTCAACCTTTTCCATTGCATTTGGAATAGGGGTTTAAGATTATGAACGCCTAACAGCATGTCTCGATAGAAGATCAAGATTTTGTGTCATTTTTCCGAGATGATTTAAATTTAAATTTAAATTTAAATATAAAACATGTATATATATTCTCTTTTCACATCAGAGCATTTTACCACTCATTTCAATGTTACTGTAGCTTGTTCATTTTTGGCACGTAAGGAAAAGTTTAAACACTTGTCCTCCTTATTTACACGCGGCATCCCTAAAATAAAGATAATAAATTGACCGAATCTTTCTCCTGTTCAAAACGAAAATCACATAAATTAAAATGGCGACAGTCTTCATCCTCTCTTCCCTCTTCTGAAAATCGAGTTCCCTCTCCTCCCTTCTCTATTCGATATTCGAAATAAGAAAATGAAATCGCATTATTTCCTCTTAAGTCGAATTCTCATAACCGAAAAAAAGAAGGTTTCGTTCGAAAAATAAGAGAAAGGAAATTCAAATCCAATTCGAAATGGCAGATGCGAGCTCGAACTTGAGCTCGAGATTTGGGACGCGTCACGACCCGAAATCCAATGTTCGAAAATTGACATCAAATACCTCACTTGTATTCGACTGTCGAAGATTCAAACATCGAACTCCAGTCGGATGGAGCTTATAACGACATTAGATAAATATGAAACAACGGAAACAAAATGAATATCATGCATTACATCACAGATACAACATCTTCATAATATCCATTACAACATCAGAGTATTTTTACAACTTCAAATAGAACATCGCAATAGTACAACAAGTGATCATATGCCAAAAAGTCTTCAAGGCAATAAAGTGATAGTGAACTTCCAAAACTAAGCACCTTGAGATCCAAAAGCTTTCAAAATATCTCCAAGACAAAAGCCTCCAAAACCAATAGCCTCCAAACCAAAAGACTTCAAAATACAGCTAGCACCAAAACACAGAAAACCTGTTACTAGGCTGCCCGCGTGGAAAATATGGGCACCCAGAGTTTATAAAGGAAACAATAAACTCCGGGTCAGTCATGGGACTGGTATGAGTAAACAAAAACAGTTGCTTTTAGATAAAACAAGATTTATAAAAGAAAATCCAGTATGCTTTTTGGAAAATGAAACTACCATAAGACCTCCCGCCACACACACAATGCAATCGTACAATTGGAGGAGATTTCTTCTTATGATAGTCAAATATGCTTGATAGGAGAAAAAATCATTGATATTATTACTAGTGCATAGTGTAGAAGATCATTTCGAAAGTATAATATTAATCTTAGCCAGCATAGACATTTCGTACCATGCCTACTATAGCTACCATCTAAACAGTGGGGCGCCACCATAAGTAAATAGCAGGTTATACAACTAAAACCGTACTGGGTTCGTATTGGAAATTGGATTTCCAACAAATGGTCAGGCTAAGGAACTTCCTACTGCTACATGGGTACGCCTCTGGAGGGACGTCCCGAGAACTTAACCAGTTCCCTACCAACACAAGGCCGGGTTACTTCTATAACTAGGTAACTTCTACACGACTATGCCATTTCCCGGTCGTTTGCGATCTTTACCCGAGGGCCCTCTACCACAAAGCAACAACCACACAGTAAATGAGATTGCAGCAACCACATAGGCAAAGTATCTGGGCTCTATACCATGATACCACCTTTTTCCAGAAGGAAATGACATACCCTAAAGGGTGCGACCCTCATAACCTTGCCGCATCTTTCCTATTTCGACCATTTTCGGGGTGTGAGGTCCGATGAGGTCTCGTCCACAAAGTTACGCTTAACACGAAAGCCATGCTTTGATCACAAACGATCAACAAATGGACATTAACACACAGCAGCACTTAGCATGCCACACTATTAAATTGGGAGTATATCACTGATAACCTTCAACTACATAATCTCCAAGCTCGTACGTCTCAGAGAAGGGTGTTATGCTAAAAGAATAAATTCTCCGCCACCAACAGATATGTATTTGAAAGAAATCTGCTTTATATCTCAAAGTGCAATGTCAGACATACAACCATACAAGTTTGTTCCGGGTTCGAACAGAACCGAAGGCACTTCGTCTAATAAAGGAAGAAGCCCTTGCAAATCTGGGTATCCATAATCCCGATTGAACTCCCCATCACATGTGAAGATCTCTATAGCGGAGCAACTCAGTGCAGAGACATTCGATAGGTTATCCTATCATTTTCGAAGACACCCGGTCTTCATCACGTCTTCAAATGCTATTCATTTCGTCGATTCACTATTCGAAATGGGTTATGTGACACAAAGGTCCTCTCCCGGCTAATCCGAATAGTGAGCGCTCAATTTTAAAACACATGGATGTATCAATTACAAAGATTCACATTCTGGGTTCGATGTGGGTTTCGGATAACCAACTGTAATCTGACTCCCTGTCGCATCGAAGTTTAAATGCCGTTTTACGGGCAAAAGGGTTTTCAGATACATAGAGGAACAAATCACAAATCATAGTTCAGCACAAAGCAATTCACATCACACAGTATCACAATCACAACAGAAATATCAATCCAGTACACAACATTTGATAATAGTCAATCAACTTCAATTAAAATAAATTAATGGTGTGATTTAAATTAATTAACCACATAATTATTTTCATTAATTATTTTTAATCAATGATTAATTATCCTTAATTATAAATTAATTAAATCTTAATTAACTTTATTAATTAATCATTCTTTAATTAATTATCTTAATTGATTAATTCTTAATTATTAATTAATTAAATTTTAATTAGCTTTATTAATTGATTATTATTTAATTAATTAATTATTAATTACAAAGTGGTTACAAATTATTAATTATTTAATCATTATTTAGTCATTATGAATAAATTTGTTTTTAAGTCAACAACTTGAATACTTGATTTACTTCTTAATTATTTTATTAAGATAAATTTAAAACAATTTTACTTTAAAAATATAAGTTTCAAATATCTTTGACAAATAATTATTCCAATGCCATTAACTTCACATTCCGTTAACAAACAATCTTCATTTTATAGGGAATGAATTTAGGAATCATTTAAACTTATGTTTCAAAATTTCAAAGCTGGAAATGTTGTTTTCCACGACCAACCCGAGGCTGTCTCGAGTCACCCCCGAGCGAAAATGTTCATTACTTCGATTTTTACCAAGATTTACCCATGACAAAAAAATTTCCGCTAAAATTTGTTTGAGTTTTAAATCTACTCGGCACATACATAAATTACTTCGAGCTAACATTCGAACTTTACTACTGCTGCTTCGAGTCTGAGGCTTCTTCCCCAACCATTGCCCCCTGACACCAATTTCGTCGTTGTGCACACGCATAAACCCTCTGGCCGGCTACGATCGATGCTCCTACCGTCGACATGACGACGATGATCTCCATGCACCAACCTAACGCCCAAAAAACCAATTTAACGAAGAAATCAAAAATTTTACCTGAACCCAACTTGAACAAAAATACCGGTCACCTAAAAATGCCACGTCTTCCGTCCACGACCATCAGAGGTCGCACCATCGTACCTGAAGTTTCGCCAATGTTCGACGCCACGATTGGCACCGGTGCCGGAGGTTCCGATCACCCAACGGCGATGCCGCATGACCATTTTCAATTGTGAGCAGATATGGGTTTTCAACCCTAATTTGATCTTGAACCAACAATATAATGATTTATAAAGTCAACATGTATTTTTCTGAGGATTACAAACCCTCAAGCTAGCTGCGACGATGATCTCGAGGCCCACAAACACATAGTTCTTCAGAATTTTACAAAATCTTGTTTTCTGATCAAGTGAAAATTTCTCAGTCAAAACTACATTAAAAATTTAGAATTAACTTTCAAAAATCGTTACTTTCAATGACGATTCAGATCGTATTCCCTAAATTAAAATTAATGATATTTGAATTTTCACATAATTTGGATTTGGCTGTGTTTTCACATTTTCCAGAAAAAACTATATTTCCTTGCTTTGATTTATTATTAAAACATAATGCATGTTTAAAACAACACTTTGTTTTGTTTACAATTCAATTGTAGGAGAAAACAGAGAGAGGGAGATTTGAATTCAAGCATGGGTTACTCTGTAAACCAGAAGCTCAGAAGAACAGGGATAGAAGAACATGCCCAAACAAATATACACATGCACACACATTTTGTTCTCATGCAAAAGTTTTCAACAACATTCAGGCTTGCGTACAATAACAAGTAATTGGATTAAATAGAAGTTCACTCACCTAACACAGTTTTGAACAGAAAGCTCCTGACTGTTTTAAAATAAAGATGGAAGCCTGGATTTTTCTACTTTGATCTTGAAGTTTAATCTGCAAAGTTTGTTAATACAAATCTTTTCTTAATCTCTATTGTATTCATTTACTTACTTCATCAATAACTCACAATATTCAATTTACTTACAGTTTGAATTTAATGCAACAGAGAATAGGGTCTGCAGCTTGAAATCCAGAAAATTGTTTAGTCTTTAAATTTGATTTTTTTCCTGCAACTGATTGATATAATTTGCTTAAATTCTTGCTTTATTATTGATTAACAAATTCAAATTCAAGTTTTTAAAAAGAGTTCACTTGCCTTAATTGACTTCAGAGAATCGAGCTCTGTTTTCCTGGAAAAAACTAGAGCACTGATTTTATTAATCTGCAGCTTGAAATTTTTGTGTTAAAACTTGATTTTGAAATTACAAATTCACTTAACTATGAAGTTTAAAACTTACCAGAGATATGGAATTTAAAAACACTACTTGATGTTTGAGAAGATCCTTAGATTTTTAACTTTGAATCTAAGAAAAAGTTGCAATTTCTGATTTTCTTATTTTTTCCTTTGGGTGTTGAAGTTTAAAATGCTGAAGACCTTTTTACTTTTCTTTCAGAAAATTGAGAGGCTAAATAATTGAAAAGAGAAGCTGAAAAGTTTTTATGATTTTAAGTTCTATTTATTTTTCTCAATCAACTAAATTGAATGCCATTTGTTAAAACCAATCATGGGATCTCTACACGTGTTTATTTTTACACCATCTCCCTCATTCATGTTTAACACTTGTATTTTTACAAAGATAAAAGATTTTTTTTAAGTAAATTCTATATCAAATTCACTTTATTAATAATTGTACCCCTTATTCATTTGTATATATACAATGTTAAAAGAAGAATGTTTTTAACAAATCTTTACATTATATAAATTACACCTTTATGATTTCATTTGCCAATTATTTTTCTAAAACATTTATTTTAAATTTAAATTTAAATTCCAATTCAAACTTGAATAATAATCCATTTATGTCTATTTATATACTCATACATATACTTGTACAATCTAAATTCAACTTCAATGTATACATTCCAATCTACTCATATATGCATTATATATATAATTTAAATGCAAATGATTTTTTTAAAACATTTATTATTTCAAAATTTTAAACTCATAAGAAATTGGAATTTTATTCATACAAATTATCACTTATTTTATTTGTTTTGAAACTTTTCAAATTATTTTCAAATTGAATTCCAAAATTTTAAATAAATTACCAATTTTAAATTGATGAATTTTGGGATGTTACAGATATCCCCCTTAAGAAAATTTCGTCCTCGAAATTTGAAAGAGAGAGAAAAACAAACAAAGAATATACTAATTCAGAAAAGGATAGAGAAATGCCTTACTAGTTTGAGCCGAGATATCCACTCTGCAATTGGGATATGATTTCTGCATATTATCTTTAGTTTCCCAAGTGCAGTCCTTTGGATCGCCACTCCACTGTACTTTAACTAGTTTCACAATTTTGTTTCTCAATTGCTTTTCATCACGATCCATAATCTTTATCGGTTCTCTTTTAACTGTTAAATTGGGAGTAATGTTGAGATCCTGTTGAGCAGCTTCTTCAATAATACTACTGGATCATGCACATACTTTTGAAAGTTAGAAATGTGGAACACATCATGCACGCCAGATAACCAGCTAGGCAACTGCACTCGATAGGCTAAAGAATGGATCCTCTCTAGAATAGGAAAAGGACCAATGTACCGTGGTGCCAGCTTACTGGTTTTCCTAAACCTTAATACACCTCGCATTGGAGATATTTTAAGGAAGACAAAGTCTCCAATCGGGAATTCCAAATCCCTTCTTCTATGATCATAATAACTCTTTTGACGACTTTGAGTTGTCCTCAATTTCTTTCGTATAAAATCAACTTTCTATGTGGTTTCTTTAATCATATCCGGTCTAAGGACAAGTCTATCACCAGCCTCGATCCAACATGCAGTGATCGACACGGACGACCATATAAAGCTTCAAAAGGAGCCATCTCGATACTGGCCTGATAGCTATTGTTATATGAGAACTAGACCAGATGCAAATGATCCTCCCAAAAACCACCAAAATCAAGTATACAAGCACGCAATAGGTCTTCTAAGATTCGGTTAATCCTCTCGGTCTGCCCATCAGACTGTGGGTGATAAGCAGTGCTGAAATTCAGTTTTGTTCCCAATGCCTCTTGAAACGCCTCCCAAAATTTACCAGTGAAGATCGGATCATGATCGCTCACTATACTGCTAGGAATACCGTGGAGACGGACAACTTCTTTCACATATAACTCGGCTAAACTTGCTACCGTGCGGGTAGATTTCACTGTCAAGAAGTGGGCTGTCTTAGTCAAATGGTCCATAATGACCCAAATTGCTTCATTGCCTTTCCAAGTACGAGGCAACCCGTCGATGAAATCCATCGATACTTGGTTCCATTTCCACTTGGGTACCTCTAAAGGCTGAAGTAAACCCGCCATTTTCTTTTGATCGCTTTTAATTTGTTGGCAAGTAGCACAGCGACTCACATATATAGATATGTCCCTTTTTATCGTCTTCCACCAGAAAGTTCTTTTGATATCACGATACATTTTATTGACTCCTGGATGGATGCAAAGTTTAGACTTATGGCATTCGTCCAAAACTTCACGTTTCAGCTCCGGAATATTTAGGACAAAGATTCTGCCTTTTAATCTTATAACCCTTTACTATCCATCTCAAAACTAGTGTCTTCTCCTTGGCATATTCTTTTATAAATTCCCCGAAGAAACCCGTCTTCATTCTGCTTACTCGCGATCGTCTTAAGAAGAGTAGGAGCGATAACAAGATGTGCGAGAACAGCATGTCTTCTGCTCAAAGCATTGGCAACTACATTGGCTTTTCCAGGCGTATAAAGGATATCTAGATCATAGGACGCCATAAATTCCAACCAACGTTGTTGTCGTAGATTTAAATCTTTCTGGGTGAAGAGATATTTCAAAGATTTGTGGTCAGTGAATAATTCAAAATTTTCACCTAAAGAAAGAGAGTTCAATAAGTATATTTGTTAAGTTAAATTAAATTCATAAATTGTTAAGAAAGCTGAAAAAAATTCTTACCCAGAATATAACGTCGCCATATTTTCAAAGCGAATATAATAGCTAAAAGCTCCAAATCATGGGTTGGGTAATTTCTTTCATGTGGACGTAATTGTCTACTCGCGTAGGCAATTACCTTCACATTCTGCATTAATACCGCACCCAAACCATCACCACAGGCATCGGTATAAACAGATAAACCCTGGTTCCCATTGATAATAGCGAGAACAGGAGCGGTGGTTAATCTTTTCTTCAACTCCTAAAAAGCTTCATCACATTTCGGTGTCCAATTGAATCTTGCATTCTTCATTGTTAGATTAGTCAACAGACTAGCTATCTTAGAAAACTCCTGAACAAACTTCCAATAATAACCTGCTAAACCCAAAAAGCTTTGAACTTCTTTTGGTGTAGTGGGTTTCCTCCAATTAAGAATAGCAGAAATTTTGCTAGGATCAACAGAAATCCCTTCTTCATTAACAATATGGCCGAGAAATTTAACTTCTTTGACCCAAAAATGGCATTTGGAAAATTTTGCAAACAGAATATTTCTCCTTAATATCTCCAAAATGATTCTAAGATGCTCGTCATGCTCCTCTTTGGTCTTGGAATAGACCAAAATATCGTTAATAAACACGAGCACAAATTTATTCAATACTTCTGGGAACACATGGGTCATAAGATCTATGAAGTATGCTGGAGCATTGGTTAGCCCGAAAGGCATGACTAACCATTCGTAGAACATATTAGGACCCTTGAAAGCAGTCAAATGTATACAATCTTCGACGATTCGTAGTTGATGGAACCCCTGGGCTAGGTCCATCTTCGAAAAGAAACGAGCGTCGTGTAATTAATCAAACAGATCATCAATTCTAGGTAGAGGAAATTTATTCTTGAGAGTCGGCTTATTGAGATCACGGTAATCCACACACAATCTCAAAGATCCGTCCAATTTAGCAACAAACACGATGGTCGAACCCCATTCAGAAACACTAGGACGAATTAACCCTTTATCTAATAAATCATTGGTTTGCTTGACTAATTCAACCTTTTCCCTGGGTGCCATCCTGCGACTTGGATGAACGACAAAACGAGCATTGGGTACTACATCAATTCTGAATTCTATTTCTCGATGTGGAGGTAAGGATTTCACTTCTTCGAACACATTTGGAAAATCTCTAACAAAGGGTATGGACTCCAGACTGGGTTCGGGATAACCCAAATTATACATCAACCCTTCTCTTTTAGGACTAGGGTCCTCACAAGAAATCTCAATGGAATCTCCAAATTCGGTTTTAATCGAAATTGATCGATTATTACAATCCAATTTGGCTCCATATTTTGTTAGCTAATCCATTCCAAGTAAGACTTCAAACTCATTAAAATCAAGGACAAAGAGACCGATAGGGAATTGGTAATAAGAATATGGGATAGGAACGTCTCTACATCGAAGACAAAGGTTCGCGAGACCTCCAACTGGATTCTTTACGTATTTAGGCTCATCAACAAAATCAGGTTCAAGATTTAATTCATTTATAGCTTGCTGAGAGATAAAACTATGTGCAGCGCCCGTGTCAAACAGAACTCTAACAATGCTATCATAAATAGTGAGATTACCTTTCAGAATTCCTTTCCCCTTTTCTACTTTGGAAGATGCAGGTTTGTCTTTGACTATGTACACCTTGGCTATCTGAGCTTGCTTCATGGTTGGGCAATCTTTTACTTCGTGTCCCAATTTATGACAATAATAACATTTCCTGGGCTTCGCTTGAACAGATTGATTGACTTGTCTCTTAGGCTTCGTACATCTGCTCGTATAATGGCCCTTTTCTAAGCAATTAAAGCAAGTGACATTCTCTGCTGGGCTTCCCTGATTGCTCTTCTTTTTCTCCTTACCCATCCATGGTTTCTTGCCTCCAAATTTCCTCTTCTTCCAATTTTGATTGCTCGAATTTTCTTTCTCCAACGAGGCTTCTTGCATATCAAGTGTAGCATATCGGTACCCCATATTAATCAAATCTGAAAAGGATTCTTTGACGTGGCCAGTCATCCTTCTGTGGAAACCTTTCATTTTTCTTTAAAGATGTATTCACCAATTCTGGACCGAAACAAGACAATTCATTGAATTTGTTTAGATACTCCTCGAATGACAAACTCCCTTGCTTTAAGTCCATGAATTCCTGGCACATTCGAGAAATTCCAACTGATGGCATATAGCGCTTCTCAAATACTTCTTTAAATCTCTTCCAAATAAACTCGTCTTCTGGCTCATCTACAGTGATTGTCTCCCACCATGCTAAGGCTTCTTTTTGAAGTTGCCAAGAAGCTATGAGTCGCATCTGATCGTCTTACAGCTTTAGCCCTTTAAAGATTCTTTCACATGATCTGATCCATACTTAGGCCTCAGCAATTGACTCCTTGCCGATGAACGTCTTACCACCAAGCCTTGAGAAACCCTTATATAAATCAGCCATATTCGGCTGATGCTGAGTAGATAAAGCTGCTTTTGCTGTTGGGAGAACTTGGCTAGGTGTTGTGGCATTTCCTCGCCCCTCAGCTCTTCCTCTTCGTCCGCTCATTCTTACTATCAATAATTAGTAAGAAAATTGATTTAGATATTCGGACGAGATATCTTAAGGAATATCGGCAGTTAAAAGAAATATACTAAAAAATTTGGGGTTTCGGTCTCGTTTATACTCATTCTAGGGTATACTTCGCCCTATCTCTAATGAGCTATCTAATGTGTTATACTCCATAGATAAAGTTCTTACTCAACCTTTAGCTCTGATACCACATGTCACGACCCGAAATTCAATGTTCGAAAATTGACATCAAATACCTCACTTGTATTCGACTGCCGAAGATTCAAACATCGAACTCCAGTCGGATGGAGCTTATAACGACACTAGATAAATATGAAACAGCAGAAACAAAATGAATATCATGCATTACATCACAGATACAACATCTTCATAATATCCATTACAACATCAGAGTATTTTTATATATCACAACTTCAAATAGAACATCGCAATAGTACAAGTGATCATATGCCAAAAAGTCTTCAAGGAAATAAAGCGATAGTGAACTTCCAAAACTAAGCACCTTGAGATCCAAAAGCTTTCAAAATATCTCCAAGAAAAAAGCCTCCAAAACCAATAGCCTCCAAACCAAAAGGCTTCAAACACAGCTAGCACCAAAACACGGAAAACCTACTACTAGGCTGCCCGTGTGGAAATTATGGGCACCCAGAGTTTAGAAAGGAAAAAATAAACTACGGGTCAGTCATGGGACTAGTATGAGTAAACAAAAACAGTTGCTTTTAAATAAAACAAGATTTATAAAAGAAATTTCGGTATGCTTTTTGGAAAAAAAAACTACCATAAGACCTCCCGCCACACACACATTGCAATCGTAGAATTGGAGGAGATTTCTTCTTATGATAGTCAAATATGCTTGATACGAGAAAAATTCTTTGATATTATTACTAGTGCATAGTGTAGAAAATCATTTCGAAAGTATCATATTAATCTTAGCCAATATAGACATTTCGTACTATGCCTACTATAGCTACCATCTAAACAGTGGGGCGCCACCATAAGTAAATGGCAGGTTATACAACTAAAACCGTACTGGTTTGGTATTGGGAATTAGATTTCCAACAAATGGTCAGGCTAAGGAACTTCCTACTTCCACATGGGTACGCCTATGGAGGGACGTCCCGGGAATTTAATCAGTTCTCTGCCAACACAAGGCTGGGTTACCTCTGTAACTAGGTAACTACTACACGACTATGCCATTCCCCGGTCATTTGCGACCTTTATCCGATGGCCCTCTACCACAAAGCAACAACCACACAGTAAATTAGATTGCAGCAACCACATAGGTGAAGTATCTGGGCTCCATACCATGATACCACCTTTTTCCAGAAGGAAATGACATACACTAAAGGGTGCGACCCTCATAACCTTGCCGCATCTTTCCTGTTTCGACCATTTCCGAGGAGTGAGGTCCGATGAGGTCTCGTCTACAAAGCTAACCTTAACACAAAAGCCATGCTTTGATCACAAACGATCAACAAATGATCATCAACACACAGCAGCACTTAGCATGCCACACTACCAAATTAGGAGTATATCACTGATAACCTTCAACTACATAACCTCTGAGCTCGTACATCTCAGAGAAGGGTGTTAAGCTAAGAGAATAAATTCTCCGCCACCAACAGATATGTATTTGAAAGAAATCTGCTTTATATCTCAAAGTGTAGTTTCAGACATATAACCATACAAGTCTGTTCCGGATTCGAACAGAACCTAAGGCACTTCTTTCAATAAAGGAAGAAGCCCTTGCAAGTCCGGGTATCCACAATCCTGATCGGACTCTCCATCACATGTGGAGATCTCTATACCGAAGCAACTCAGTGCAGAGACATTCGATTGGTTATCCTATCATTTTCAAAGACACCCGGTCTTCATCGTCGTCTTCAAATGCTATTCATTTCGTCGAATCACTATTCGGAATGGGTTATATGACACAAAGGTCCTCTCCCGGCTAATCCGAATAGTGAGCGCTCGATTTTAAAACACGTGGATGTATCAATTACAAAGATTCACTTTCAGGGTTCGATGTTGGTTTCGGATAACCAACTGGAATTCGACTCCCTGTTGCATCGAAGTTTAAATGTTGTTTTACGAGCAAAAGGGTTTTTAGATACATATAGGAACAAATCACAAATCACAGTTCAGCACAAAGCAATTCACATCACACAGTATCATAATCAAAACAAAAATATCAATCCAGTACACAACATTTGATAATAGTCAATCACCTTCAATTAAGATGAATTAATGGTGTGATTTAAATTAATTAACCACATAATTATTTTCATTTATTATTTTTAATCAATGATTAATTATCCTTAATTATAAATTAATTAAATCTTAATTAACTTTATTAATTAATTATTCTTAATTATCTTAATTGATTAATTCTTAATTGTTAATTAATTAAATTTTAATTACCTTTATTAATTGATTATTATTTAATTAATTAATTATTAATTACAAAGTGGTTACAAATTATTAATAATTTAATCATTATTTAGTCATCATAAATGAATTTGTTTTTAAGTTAACAACTTGAATATTTGATTTACTTGTTAAATATTTTATTAAGTTAAATTTAAAACAATTTTACTTTAAAAATATAAGTTTAAAATATCTTTGACAAATAATTATTCCAATACCATTAACTTCACATTCCTTTAACAAACAATCTTCATTTTATAAGGAATGAATTTAGGAATCATTTAAACTTATGTTTCAAAATTTCAAAGCTGGAAATGCTGTTTTCCACGACCAACCTGAGGCTGTCTCGAGTCACCCCGGAGCGAAAATGTTCATTACTTTGAGCTTTACCAAGTTTTACCCGTGACAAAAAAATTTCCACTGAAATTTGTTTAAATTTTAAATCTACTCGGCACATACGTAAATTCCTTCGAGCTAACATTCGAACTTTACTACTGCCGCTTCGAGTCCGAGGCTTCTTCCCCAACCATTGCCCCCGACACCAATTTCATCATTGTGCTCATGCACAAACCCTCTGGCCGGCTACGATCGATGCTCCTGCCGTCGATGTGACGATGACAATCTCCACGCACCACCCTAACGCCTAGAAAACCAATTTAACGAAGAAATCAAAATTTGAACCTGAACCCAACTAGAAAAAAAATACTGATCGCCTAAAAATGCCACGTATTCCCTCCATTGATCATCAGAGGTCGCGGCATCGTACCTAAAGTTTCGCCAACGTTCGACGCCATGATTGGCACCGGTGCTAGAGGTTCCGATCACCCAACGGCGACGCAGCACGACCATTTTCAGCTGCGAGCAGATATGGATTTTTAACCCTAATTTGATCTCAAACCAACAATATAATGATTTATAAATTCAACCTGTATTTTTCTGAGGATTTCAAACCCTCAAGCTAGCTGCGACGATGATCTCGAGGTCCACAAACACGTAATTCATCATAATTTTACAAAATCTTATTTTCTGATCAAATGAAAATTTCTCAATCAAAACTACATTAAAAATTTAGATTTAACTTTCAAAAATTGTTATTTTCAATGACGATTCAGATCGTATTCCTGAAATTAAAATTAATGATATTTGAATTTTCACATAATTTGGATTTGGCTGTGCTTTAACATTTTCCAGAAAAAACTATATTGCCTTGCTCTGATTTATTATTAAAACAAAATGTTTTTTTTGTTTACAATTCAATTCCAAAAGAAAACAGAGAGTGGGAGATTTGAATTCAAGCATGGGTTTACTCCGTAAACCAGAAGCTCAAAAGAACAGGGCTGGAAGAACATGCCCAAACAAATATACACATGCATGCTCATTTTGTTCTCATGCAAAAGTTTTCAACATCATTCAAGCATGCATACAACAACAAGTAATTGGATTAAATAGAAGTTCCCTCACCTGACACGGTTTTGAACAGAAAGCTCCTGACTGTTTTAAAATAAAGATGAAAGCCTGGATTTTTCTACTTTGATCTTGAAGTTTAATCTGCAAAGTTTGTTAATACAAATCTTTGCTTAATCTCTGTTGTATTCATTTACTTACTTCGTCAATAACACACAATATTCAATTTACTTACAGTTTGAATTTAATGCAACAGAGAATAGGGTCTGCAGCTTGAAATCCAGAAAATTGTTTATTCTTTAAACTTGATTTTTTTTCCTGCAACTGATTGATATAATTTGCTTAAATTCTTGCTTTATTACTGATTAACAAATTCAAATTCAAGTTTTTAAAAAGAGTTCACTTGCCTTAATTGACTTCAGAGAATCCAGCTCTGTTTTCCTAGAAAAAACTGGAGCATTGATTTTATTAATCTGCAGCTTGAAATTTTTGTGTTAAAACTTGATTTTGAAATTACAAATTCACTTAACTATGAAGTTTAAAACTTACCAGAGACATGGAATTTAAAAATACTACTTGATGTTTGAGAAGATCCTTAGATTTTTAACTTTGAATCTAAGAAAAAGTTGCAGTTTCTGATTTTCTTATTTTTTCCTTTGGGTGTTGAAGTTTGAAATGCTCAAGACCTTTTTACTTTTCTTTTAGAAAATTGAGAGGCTAAATAATTGAAAAGAGAAGCTGAAAAGTTTTTATGATTTTAAGTTCTATTTTTTTTCTCAATCAACTAAATTGAATGCCATTTGTTAAAACCAATCATGAGATCTCTACACGTGTTTATTTTTACACCATCTCCCTCATTCATGTTTAACACTTGTATTTTTACAAAGACAAAAGAATTTTTTTTAAGTAAATTCTATATCAAATTCACTTTATTAATAATTGTACCCCTTATTCATTTGTATATATACAATGTTAAAAGAAGAATGTTTTTAACAAATCTTTACATTATATAAATTACACCTTTATGATTTCATTTGCCAATTATTTTTCTAAAACATTTATTTTAGATTTAAATTTAAGTTCCAATTCAAACTTGAATAAAAATCCATTTATGTCTATTTATATACTCATACATATACTTGTACAATCTAAATTCAACTTCAATGTATACATTCCAATCTACTCATATATGCATTATATATATAATTTAAATGCAAATGATTTTTTTAAAACATTTATTATTTCAAAATTTTAAACTCATAAGAAATTGGAATTTTATTCATACAAACTATCACTTATTTTATTTGTTCTGAAACTTTTCAAATTATTTTCAAATTGAATTCCAAAATTTTAAATAAATTACCAATTTTCAATTGATAAATTTTGTGACGTTACAGATATCCCCCTTAAGAAAATTTCGTCCTCGAAATTTGAAAGAGAGAGAAAAACAAACAAAGAATATACTAATTCAGAAAAGGATAGAGAAATGCCTTACTAGTTTGAGCCGAGATATCCACTCTGCAATTGGGATATGATTTCTGCATATTATCTTTAGTTTCCCAAGTGCAGTCCTTTGGATCGCCACTCCACTGTACTTTAACTAGTTTCACAATTTTGTTTCTCAATTGCTTTTCATCACGATCCATAATCTTTATCGGTTCTCTTTTAACTGTTAAATTGGGAGTAATGTTGAGATCCTGTTGAGCAGCTTCTTCAATAATACTACTGGATCATGCACATACTTTTGAAAGTTAGAAATGTGGAACACATCATGCACGCCAGATAACCAGCTAGGCAACTGCACTCGATAGGCTAAAGAATGGATCCTCTCTAGAATAGGAAAAGGACCAATGTACCGTGGTGCCAGCTTACTGGTTTTCCTAAACCTTAATACACCTCGCATTGGAGATATTTTAAGGAAGACAAAGTCTCCAATCGGGAATTCCAAATCCCTTCTTCTATGATCATAATAACTCTTTTGACGACTTTGAGTTGTCCTCAATTTCTTTCGTATAAAATCAACTTTCTATGTGGTTTCTTTAATCATATCCGGTCTAAGGACAAGTCTATCACCAGCCTCGATCCAACATGCAGTGATCGACACGGACGACCATATAAAGCTTCAAAAGGAGCCATCTCGATACTGGCCTGATAGCTATTGTTATATGACAACTCGACCAGATGCAAATGATCCTCCCAAAAACCACCAAAATCAAGTATACAAGCACGCAATAGGTCTTCTAAGATTCGGTTAATCCTCTCGATCTGCCCATCAGACTGTGGGTGATAAGCAGTGCTGAAATTCAGTTTTGTTCCCAATGCCTTATGAAACGCCTCCCAAAATTTACCAGTAAAGATCGGATCATGATCGCTCACTATACTGCTAGGAATACCGTGGAGACGGACAACTTCTTTCACATATAACTCGGCTAAACTTGCTGCCGTGCGGGTAGATTTCACTGGCAAGAAGTGGGCTGTCTTAGTCAAATGGTCCACAATGACCCAAATTGCTTCATTGCATTTCCAAGTACGAGGCAACCCGTCGATGAAATCCATCCTGTCTTAGTCAAATGGTCCACAATGACCTAAATAACTGAAAAAGAGAAGCTTAAAAGTTTTATGATTTTAAGTTTTATTATTTTTTCTCAACCAACTAAATTGAATGCCACTTGTTAAAACCAATCATGAGATCTCTACACTTGTTTATTTTTACACCATCTCCCTCATGCATGTATAACACTTGTATTTTTACAAAGACAAAAGATTTTTTTAACTAAATTCTAAATCAAATTCACTTTATTAATAATTATACCCCTTATTCATTTGTATATATACAATGTTAAAAGAAGAATGTTTTTAACAAATCTTTACATTATATAAATTACACCTTTATGATTTCAATTGCCAATTATTTTTCTACAACATTTATTTTAAATTTAAATTCAAATTCCAATTCAAACTTGAATAAAAATCCATTTATGTCTATTTATATACTCATACATAAACTTGTACAATCTAAATTCAAATTCAATGTATACATTCCAATCTACTCATATATGTATTATATATATGTAATTTAAATGAAAATGATTTTTTTAAACATTTATTATTTCAAAATTTTAAACTCAAAAGAAATTGGAATTTTATTCATACAAATTATCACTTAATTTATTTGTTTTGAAACTTTTCAAATTATTTTCAAATTGAATTCCAAAAGTTTAAATAAATTACCAATTTTAATTAATAAATTTTAGGATGTTACAAGACGACTGGATGGGGTTTCGTTTTAGGGTGTAGTCGAGGTCGCGAGGGGTCGAGATGATTTTGGGCGTGGGGTCGCATTGATTTTGAGCTAGGGTTGGAGTGTCGAGCGACTAGATTTTTATTTGATTTTGATGGGAAGGCAGGAGGACTCAACTGGGTTCGTAGTAGCACGATTTCCCGAGGGCAAGCGAGTGGCCGTGGAAATGAGGCAGCGTGGCATTTGAGGTCATGATGTAGGCAACAGCCGGAGGTGCTCGATCATTCGTTTGTTCCAGATGTTGTAGGTCGAGTAGGTATTAAGTTAGCTAACTTAAATGATGATTAATTAAGTTAATGATAGATATTTTTAATTTAATTCCTAAAAATCCTGAAACTAAAAATATAATAATTAAATTAACAGTAAGAATGTGTGTGTGTGTGTGTGTATGTTTGAAAAGAAAAATAATAATAAGAGTTTATACAAAAAATTAGATTTTTATCTATATAGATTGTTTCTTATAAGTATATATATAAAGTTTCAAAATAAAATAAAATAAATATGTATTTATATATTTCAATTTGCTAGTATTTTTAGATAAATGGATTAGTGATTAAATTGTTCAATTTACTTATTTAATTTATTATAGTCACTAAAAGAGATTTTTAAAAGGAAAAATTATCTAATTAATTTCTTAGTTAATTAAATTTATTTAAAAGGAAAATTGATTGTTCGATTTATTTAAAGTGTTTGTACAAGGTCTAAAATTGTGAGGAAACCAGCCGGAATGGAAGTGGATTTGCAAAGGAAAATAAGGGTGAGTTAATCTCACTCAACTTGGAATTTCTGCAATTAGTTTTAAGTAATAAAATTTATTATTAGTTGATGGATTGATTTTGATGATTATTATCAGTTTGTGTGATATTATATATATATAGTATATGTATACTGGAGTGATTGATTTCCCGTATTATATAGCGGATGAGACCCTATGCACACCGCATAATAGCGGATGACCCTTTATACCACGATATCCCCCTCGAAGTGGGATTGGTATTTTGTATTGTGCTAACATCTGTGGATGCAGGAAAACAAGTTGGAGGGATTCAACTGGATTCCTCAAAATGATGAATTTATTTTATATTCAGCGATGTGATATATTTGATGATCTGTGATAGATTATATTGATTATATTAGGGATTGAAATTATTGAATGCTATGCTTGGATGAATATATATGGGTATTTTGAGAAATGAAATATATATATATATAAAGTTTGGATTCCTTTGAAGAAAATGAAAAGGAAATTCTTAAGTAAATAATTATTGGGAATTGGATAAATCGATCAATAAATTTTAAAGGGAATTTAAACCAAGAAATCAGATTGAAATCGATTTAGTGTTTTGGAAACTGTGATTTAAAGAAAAACGAGAAATGGAAATTTGTAAACTAGATTTACAAATGAAGTGGAATATTTATCAGGATAAATTTGAAAGTATAGATTTCGGTGGAATTTATAAGAAAAGGTGCAATTCATTTTAAAATAGAAGGTGATTTTATTTTTAAAAGTTGGAAAGTATATTTTTCCTAGGAAACTAAGTATATTTTCAAAGAAAATATTTCAAAGTATAAACTAAAAGTTTTAAAAAAAATGTTTTAGAAAATTTATTATTTTAATTATTTTTAAGAGAAAGGTAAATATTTATTTAAGTTAATTATGGTAGTTATTTATTTTTAAAGCTAAATTAGCATTATGATTTTAAAAAAGTAATTTTAACATAAATTTACGAGATTGAGACGTAAATTAAACTGAAAATAAACCAAAAAGGATTTATAAATGATTAGACGGTTATATTGGAATGGAAAGTGAAATTTCATGAAACGCTAAGTGTATTTTTAAAGAAAGATTTTTAAGCATAAATTTGACTTTTTAAAATGTTTTAAAGAAGAATGTTTTCTTTTGAGAAGTTTATTATTTAAATTGTTTTAAGATTTTAAAGTAAATATTATTAATTTAGTTACAGTAGTAATAATTTTTAAGGTTAAATTAGCATTATGATTTAAGAGATAGTTACTAAATATTTATACTTTATATAAATGAATTTTATTTTAAAGGCAGTTTTGGCTAAGTTTTACTTGAAGATTATTATGGAATTTCATAACTATTATTTTGAATAAAGCCTTTTAAGTAGTTTTTATTTTAAATGTTTTAAAAAGTATATATATTTGGATAAAGTGATTTAAATTATTTAAAATCTAAGTTATTACGACTAGGCGCTTTTCAGTAGAAATAATAAAATTTTGGGTGATTGTTTAATATGATAATTAAATAACTGACTATTAATATTAGCCAATGCGCCGATCGTTTCGAAGAGACCGAGATCGGGATTAATTTTTCGAAAACAACTTCGATCCGATTTGAACATTTTCGTGAGGAAGACAAGAGCTTGGAGTCGAAAATGAAGCGGTGAAGTGCAAGGGATAATCACTATTAATTCTGAGGATGATTCCAAAATGGATGTAGTAGGAGTATTGCCTTCGGTTCTGTTCGGACCCGTAGCGGACTTGTATGGATGAATGCTATCAGAACATCGTAAGGAGGACGACGAGCATTCTAAATGTATGTGTGCTAAAATGGTAACGCATAGCCTCGAGCCTCATCAACCAAGAATGGCTAAAATAGGGGAGGTGCAGCAAGGCTAAGTGGCTAGCAACTAATTAGAATAAGGTCATCCCAGTCTAGATGTCCCCTTTTATTCGACTGTGTGGGCGGTTGCTGATCCCAATCGCGGGGTGATCTTATTCGGACTATCCAGTAAGGGGTAGCTCTGGTCTTGTGTTGCAAGGGATCAAGGTGGATCCTCAGTACGGTGATCTAGACCACATACTGTGACGGGCGGTACCCCAGTAGCCCTACCATTGATGGAAACCCAATCTCCAATAAGTGCCTTCGGACTTGTTTATATACCTATTATGATGGAATTTAATGAATGTAATAATTTTGGCTATTTGAATAAATATTTGTATATAGATACCACTATAATATCAGAGGATTTGATAAGAAATGTTTTGGTTATCGTAAGTTAAAAACCCGACATGTTTATTTGTGGCGTGGTCTTACTAGATACCTTTGATTTTAAAGGATTTTGAAAGCTTTAAACAATCCAATTGAGTGTGTTTTCTCACGCTGATTTTCCAGACTGACTCGCGTGTTATTTCATTATAATACTCGGATCAAACTGAGTATTATAGGATATAGGATGGGAGGCTGTGGAGCTTAGGAGACGAGCTGGATGGCATGACTTATCGCACGTAATTGATATATATTCCGACGAGCAATATAAGTTGTATAGTCTGCTTTTGGGAGAGGACAAGTTGTTACAAATGTCCAGTATTTGGCTATTGTTTGTACGTACTCTGATGATGTAATGTATTATTCAGTTACAGATTCTTTTGTATAAAAAAAATTTGTTATCTATTATATATTATTCCGCTGCGATTGTGAGATTTTGATATTGTTTTTTTTCTCTTCTTCTACCCTTCTTCTTTCCCTTACGGTCTGGTCTTCCAGCATTCAATTGTTCGACATTTGATACAATGGACGTATTGATGTCGATTTTTGGGCGTCAAAAAATCTGGTTGTTATGGTTTTATATATATTTTATATAAGATACATATATATTGTTTGTTCATGTGTATATATATATGAGGAATAACTAAAGCTATGTTGTATGAAACAGTTTTATCAACAATATGCGTAATGTTTATATATAGAAGATTTTATTTGAAAGAAGAATTTTGTTTACTTAAATATTTCTCTATGTTGTACTGCTATATTAGTTATATTATTGTATATGAGACTTTTTCTTATATATGTTTATAACCTTTGTTTGGCTGATTTCATATATATTGGTGATAAGTTTATACCTATGATAAACCGTTTTTATAATATGCTCATTTCAGTATATATTATTAGTTATTATATAAAATAATATGTATAGTATAACTCATTTATGTACATATATAGTTTTAAATATGATAAGTTTATATATGTAGTCGCTTGAATCTGAAAATGTTTTGAATTGAACATGTGCAATCTTTTATCAAAAGTAAGTATGCATATGAGTATATTATATTATATTATATTATATAAGTTTACTATATAAGTTACAGTATTTTTATTTATATGAGTCTACGGTGAAGTAAGTTATATCGACTTTTCTAACAAATATTGATTTTGAAAATATAATATCCAGGAGCTGTATATTAATCAAAATATTATGGAAGTATGATAGGGTTGGTTATATAAAGTATAGGTAAATATATGTTTACAGCAATAGTGACTTTAGGTATGTTATAATAATATAAATTTTAAAAATACATATATAAACATTTAAATATAAAATGTGTTGAATTTTAGAATTTGATTTTGTGTATATATATAGTTATGGATAGTTATATATAGACATATATATATATACATATAAGTTCACTTATACCATTTACCTTCATCATCGATCCAATTCTGATTTGATTTCGTCAATTGCTATTTATCAGCTTTGCCCGTCAAATTCGTGCCAATCTAGCTTTGCTTTAGATGTTGTGCATGCATTTCATAACTCAATTTCATCGTCTATCATCTCTAGCCTCGAAAGGTGAGCAATCACTCACAATTAACGTTCTTATATTTATTGAATTTGATTTCAATTGAAACGACAATTGAAATATGTTGTTATTAGTTATTTAAATTGCTATATATATGCTGTTATCTATATCTATTCACCCGTGACACAGACACCATTATTTGTTATTTATATTGATAATATATGACTATTATATTATTATCATATCTGTTATCACTCTGCAGGTTCCCTGTTAATATAGAATTCCCTATGGGTTGAAATGATACATACCCGAACGATCTGTAGAATAGGAGAAAATCGTTATGGGTTGAAATGATAAACCTAAGCGATTTTCAATTGAATTGAATTTTGGATTGCAGGTTGAAATGATATATAACCGTATATATATTTAAATTGCGGATTGAGATGATAAATATCCGTATCATCTGACCCTAGGATAGAAATTTACATACAGACACCGTTGGTCTGTATATATATTTTGAAATGGTTTCCAAGGTTTAAAGTAGATATATATATGATTTTATATAAATATTGATTTTTGTATATAGTTAAAAAATTATTTTTAAAATTATATATTTTGAAATTATAAAATTATAGGTTAGTTTTGAGTTTTTAGAAATTTATTTACAATACTACTATTTTAAAATATATATAAATTAGCTTAATATAAAATAAGTTTAGTAATAGGATTTAATTTAGTAAAGTTTGATTTAATAAATATATAATCTGTTTAAAGTAATTATTTGATATTATATTTTCAAATATAGAGTTTTTAATAATTTTGTTTAACTAAGGTTGGACCTAGAAATAGAAATTGGCTTGAAATTGTATTCATTTAAGAATTATACTTAAATAAGTTTGAGTTGAAGTTTATTAAATTTGAGATTTTAAAGATATGATTTTTTTCACTTAATTTTTGATTAAAAGTGATTTAAATGAATATTTCAAATTTACATAAATTGAAAGGCGATGTTTAGTTTATTTAAATTTGTAATTTGAAGTTTTGTTTAAATGCAATTGAATTGGTTAAGTGAATATTTTAAAACTAAATAATATAAAGTGAATTTGATATCTATATATATATATATATATATATGAAATTATCAAATTTAGTTTGGAAATGTTGAATATTTAAAGCTTTGAAAATATATTAAAATTGAAATGGTTTAATTTGTGGTTCAAATCTGTATTTGAAATCGATGAATTTGAAACTGTTTATTTGGAAACCGAACTGACTTGAAATTTATGAATCGAGACTGAATTAAGTTCGAATTTTGGAATTCGAGTTGATTTTACTCAATTTGTGTAATTTGAGGAAAACTATTTTATTATATAAGGTACAATTAAATTATATTTAAAACTATTTTATATTTTACTTTAATAAACTATTTTAAATATAAACTATTTTAATATAACCTATTTTAATATACTAATTATTTTAATATAAACTAATTTACTTATAACTATTAGAATAGAAACTATTTTATTTTATAAACTATTTTATTATATACACTATTGTTAACATCTAAACTGTTCAAGTGAGAAGTTATGATTTCAAAGTTATGAAATTCAAAGTTTTAAGTTATCAAGTGTTATGATTTCCAAAGTGTTATAAATTCTAAGCTTAGAATTTCGAAATTGTTATAACTTTGAAGTGATATGATTTTGAAAAGAATATTATTCTAAGTGAGAAATAATATTGTATTGATATGGTTTTGGAATGGATATGATATTTTGGTTTTGAAGTATGATATTTTGAAATGATCATGGTGTTATAATAACGTTTGGTTGTTAATAGCATATATTACTGCATAGTGGATAGTTCCACGGATCCTTAGAGGATGGCTATCCCAAACATCCTTTGAGTTATTTGTATTTCAGTTGATATTTCACTTGAAGTTGGATTTATTGATACACGAATGTTAATCCTGACTCAAATGTTTTGTGTTTTTCTTTACGCTCCGATCAGACTGAGTGCCACAGCATTTAAGACTCACTTTTGGAGTTGGAGCTTCACTTGGAGATCCATCTATCTATTCAGCTTGCATTTATTCAGTTGACTCCTGTGTTATATTCTGATTTTTTTATTTGACTATTATATTCGAGACTTCTGTTATATCTTGTTTTAACTCTGTTATATGTATATAGTAGCTTTATGAGCTACTATTCATTTGTTTCCATTTTTTTTATAGTACTCTGTGACTATGATCGTTGATTTATTATTTACTGTACATGCTGAGTTTTGCCAAATGAAAATTTATAATATGGTATTTTTCGCAATTCAAGTCCGACATGTGTGGATGTGAATGATTGAAAATATCGGGACGTTACATCATGTGTAATTGAGTCTGGTTTGAAATCTGACCATGCTTCATTGTGTTTAAAAAATAGTTTGCAGTTTTGTGATGATGTGCATCTGTCCTTGAAATTATAGCCTTGTTTGTATATTGAACTTTTGGTCGAGGCTTGTTTTATGTTGGTTTTCTGAATTCTTGTATTCAACAAATTTGTGATGTTTTTGTAATGCACCTGAGTTGAACCTAGCTTTGGCTCGGGTTTGACCTTGTGCTCATATCGTGACTTTTTTTGTGTTGCACTTGAGTTGAACCTAACTTTATCTCGGGTTTAACCTTATGCTCACCTGTCCCTGCAGTTTTATCAAGTGTAAATCGATGTGCACGGCCTTCTGGTATGTACAGTGATACACTATGTATGTCACAAGCTGTTCATGTATGATGAATTCAAAATAAATGGCGACGAACAACCCAAATAACTGAGGAAAATAATATTTTCAAAATACACATTTTATTATGCAAATAGCTCATATGTTGGATTCAATCTGGAGTAGAGTTGAAGATAAATACGAGTGAATGAGTGATATGTAGTGAGGTGAAAATGTATGTAAACATTGCATAGTGAAAACAAATTGTGATGCAATCGAAATTGTATTGTAATTGCAAATTGTATATGTATAGAGTAAGAGTTCAAATTTGCACTATTCAAAATTGTAATAAAATTTTTGTTGAATAAAATTTTTGTTTGAATTTAAATTTTGGGCTATTTGTTTTACTCAAAAAAAATTTATTTAATTACATGAAAATAAAATAGTACAATAACAAATACATTTAAATGATTGTATATATATACATGTTTATTATCCTCAAACAAAAATCATATACTAGCATATTCAACACTACCATCAATCTATTCTCGGATACAACATGACCGAGCAACTTAACCTCCCATTTTTAAAAGATGCACTACGAAAACTTTGCCTTCAATTTAAGCTATCTCGATGTCTCCAACACCAATCTAAGATGGACTTCATTATCTCTCTTATTCTTAGAATACACCAAAATATCATCGATGAAGACTAACCTAAATCTATCCAATAGATCGTGAAAGATTCAATTCATAATATCTACAAAGAATGTTGGAGTGTTGGTCATTCTAAGAGGCATAACCAGTCATTTATATGAACCATATCTAGTTCTGAACACGATCGTAGGAACACTATCCTCAATTACCCTCAGTTTATGGAATTTTTTAATCTAATTTCGCTGTAAGAATATTCTAGCTCCATTTAACTAGTCAAACAAATCGTCTCTCCTAGGCATCGAATAATGATTCTTCACGTTATTTCATTCAACCTCCGGCAACTAATACACATCTATATAATTCAATCTGACTTCTTTACGAATACCCGCTAATCGAATTAACCACACGTAAAGATGTGACTAAATAAGTAGTAGCTAACCCCAACTTATCTACATCTTTAAAAATTAAGGAATGGTTAGCACCCATATAAAAAAGTGCTACAACTAAAGTATTAGAGATCGAGATCATACGCCAAAGCACAACTTTCTTCCTCTTCTCTTCAGCCAACGGTCCGCTAATGATCCTTCCAAAGTTAAAATTTTTAACCGCTTTAACTTGGGACCATCTTTCTTCTTATGCTAGGATTTTCCATAGATAAAGCATTTGCCCTTTACCACCCTCAACGGGCTTCAGACACTCATTTTCATAGTGTCCCTTTTGCTTATAATTGTAACATGTAATATCAACATCATCCTTCCACTCTCTTACACTCTTAGTTTTTCTGATCTATTGTTAGCCTTTCTTGGCATTATATTATGGAGCAAACTTCATTTTCTTTTTAGCAGCTTGCGTGTTCTGCCCCACGCCTAGCTTTTGAGGATACATCGGCTCATACCTCTTAACCATATCTACCACTCTGTTGAATTGAAGTGTTAGATGTGCCATTGTCTGATCACTCAGTCCTAAGATGAACTTCCCTACCTTCTTCCTTGGAGCCCTGATCAGACCAACTTCATAATTAGACAATGCAAAAAAATTCCATGCATACTTCGACACCTTCGAACTCACCTACTGTAGTTCCACAAACTCCCATAACATTGTCGAAAGCATTGATCCTAGAATATAATATTCTTCAAACATCGTCCTAAAACTTTCCTAAGTTACTTCTTGCTCAGGAAAAGCTGCTCATAGTTCCCAACAAAACACTTGCCAGTCCCTTAAACGTCTTGGTACGAGCTTCACCTTTTAAGCATCGATAAGCTTTAGGCTTTTACAAGTCCTCTTACACATCCCAGCCATTCACTAGTCTCCAATATCTATTTTGTCCCATCGAAAATTTCTTCTCCCAGATTCCTGAAATCCATATTCATTTCGGTGAAATCCTCTTTAACTGGCTGCGCCAGGCTCTTGCCACATTCTAGGCCTACAGTGGTACTTGTGGCTATGTTAAGTTTGCTAACGACTATCGAAAGAGTGCACTCATATCCATATATTCTATAGCCAGTGCAGACTTTTTGTTACCAACTTCAGCATGATCTTCAGGGGCTACCTCCCCTCCTTGGTCGTTAATCAGACTATTAGTGGTTCCTCTACTCACATTTGTCTTTCCTCCTTCCAAAGTCAAATGTCCACTTTGAAGATCATTTCTCTTTCTGCGTAAGCAAGCGTTCGTAAGAGGCGGAAGTAAAAGAGAGTGAAAACAATAGTAGAGGGATAGTTATACCAACCCACATACCTATATCAAAGTACAAGTATTATATATATATGTATATATATATATATGGTATGTATGTATGTATGTATGTATGTATGTATGTATGTACATACGTAATCTATATAGTGTATATCCTTCCCAAGGTGTTCATTTTCTAGTTATCTAACTTATACTTAGCTCTATCTCACTAAGGGTCTCCTTACCTAAACTCCGATACTAAGTTGTGACATCCCCCAATTCGATACCTAAAAATAGACCATGATGATGTTGCAATCATCATCAGAATCATTATTCAACAACAAAGTGAGTTCGATATAATTTTTCCCAATATAAGTAAACATAGCAACTAAATAACTTTTGCATTGTATCAATTTGGTTTACATAATTCATTATGTTACTTTAACCCAAATAGTTCCCACGTAGGGGTGTATACAATAAGAAAATAAGAGTAGAGTGCTATGACCGACTTACTTAGATGATGACATAGACATTTAACCAGTTATAAGTCCCGATTTACAGTTCAGTTTCTAAATAACTTTTATTTGCAAAGGTAAGCCTCCTACTTCATCTTCAAAATTTTTATTCGTCTTTTCCAAAAGTTGCTTGACTATACTATAAACTCAACCTACTCGAATGACTCCCATGATTTTATGGAAAATAATAAAAATATAGGTCAAATATAAAGTCCGGTAAGAGTAATTTTTACCCTAACAAATAACATATAGTGAGATCATGCCGCTAAATCATGAAACGAGTTTTCCTCTTACTGTACTAAACAATATTAATTACATCACACTATGTACTACATCATATCATAATCAATCATCACAAGTGTGACATTTCCTTCATAACATTTCTGGCTAGTTTCTATAGTCGATTCGTTTTAAATTGCCCCACGGGCCAGAATCATAGTTTCACATCTTTACCATGAATAGATAATTAGTTTGCCACGAAGGCCATATAGCTTCATCCTCATATATATTATCATGAGTAAACATTTGGGTGCCATGCATGACTACTAACCTCATTCTCACATACTACAGTGAATAGACACTCAGATGCTACAAAAGACTTGCACCATTACTTTTATATGTTGTTTTGAACAGATATGGGTTCTTTACTAAGGCCTTCCATCAACATTACGATATTTAATTTCTTGAATAAGCATATCATAGCCACAAATTCCTTCCATCAATATACCAAATATAATGTCGTGAATGGACTTTTGGTAGCCACGAAGGCCTTTCACCATGTTACCAAATATAATGTCGTGAATAGACATTTGGCAGCCACAAAGGCCTTCCATCACTTTACCAAATATAATGCCATGAATAGATATATTATTGCTACAAAGGCTTCATATTTTAATTCATCATTTCTTCTGATTTAACTCATCATCACATAGCTTATTCAAGCTAAATTTCAGTTTCATTCCTTAAATAAGTTATTTCTCTTTAATTTATTATTTTTTTATAACCATTTTGTCCTTGTGAAATTCTCATCCATCAGTTAGGAAAGATGATTTCCCAAGTGTTACAAAATTTCATTTATAACTTAGAATTAAGCTATCTCTAGTTGATTTCTCTAGTTGATATTAAGCTATCTCTAGTTGATATTAAGCTATAGCAGGTTGAAATATTGCTATCTACTATTGAGTTTGGATCCATTTACCATTGAGAATTAACATAGAGCTATCTACCGGTGATAATTAGCCATTGAACGTTGCGTTTAAAGCCATTTACTGGTGAGAATTAGCCATCGAACGTTAATTTTTAGAGCCATCCACCGATGAGAATTAGCCATAGAACGTTGAGTTTTAGAGGCATCTACCAAAGAGAATTAGTCACTGAACATTGAATTTTAATGCATTTACCAATGAGAATCAGCCATCGAGCGTTGAGTTTTAGAGCCATCCACCGATGAGAATTACCCATTGAATGTTGAGTTTAGAGCCATCTACCATTGAGAATTAGCCATCGAGCATTATGTTTTAGAGCCATCTACCAATGAGTATTAGCTATCGACCGTTGAGTTTTGGAGCTATCTACTAGTGAGAGTTAGCTATTGAACGTTGAGTTTAGAGCCATTTATCGATGAGAATATTCAATTGAATATTGAGTCCTAGAGCCATCTATCGAAGAGAAATAGCTATTGAGCGTTGAGTTTTAGAGCCATGTACCGTTCAGAATTAGGTATTGAACATGAGTTTTAGAGCCAACTATCGGTGAGAATTAGCCATGTCGAATGTTGAGTTTTAGAGCTATCCACTGGGGAAAATTAGCCATCGAACGTTGAGTTTAGAGCTATCTATCGATGAGAATTAGCCAACGAACATTTTGATGGCAGATTGGTAATTAACTTGAAAACTGTTTTGATTCCACTTAATGGAGCTATTTTTTTTCCTAACCCTACTATAAGTCGAATTATCATAGGATTGCAGTATGCTATTTTATTTTCATAATTATTAATTACCTTACTAATTAATTAATTAATTACCCCTTTGTAGTTAGCTATCCCTTAACTAAATAATTCATATAAATTCGAAAATGCATAGGAAAAATCTCAAAAATCCTAAACATCGTATTATGCCTCGTACAAAATTTTCAAACGTAAGAAGTAATTTTCATTATTTTAGATAATTAATTTTCAAAATTAGGTGTTTCCTCAACTTGGAAAATTCATATAAATTTCAAATAATTTTAGAAATTCATAAAACAAAAAACCCACTTATACATTGTTATTCTACACATATTATAAAAATTTCAAGTTATTTAGATAATATTTATTTCATATGTTTCATTGAACACTTCATAATTCATTCTCTTTAAATTCCCAAACATGAACAAATATTTTCAAATCTTCGTAAACTTGTTCATTAACATTCAAAACATCTCAAATACATACAATCGAAATCTATATGGACTTAGAAGTTTTTAGAGAAAGAATTACTCGCCTAGGTTAAGAAAACCTTGTTTAATCTTCCTTTTTCTCTTAAAGTTGAAAGCTTGATCTTCTATCTTTTAATTTCGTCTTCTCTCTAGCAAAAATTATAGCCAGACTAAGCTTGTTTCATTTCTTTTGTTTTTGTGCAATAATGAGAGAATAAATATGGAGTAGGAATGTAGGGAGTTAGTAATTTAGGCTTTGGGCTAAACCCCGCTCTATTCTAATCTTAATAAATCCCTAACACTTCTTCTTTCATTCATTTACTTTTTCTTAAATAATCTATCTTTATTTTATCTTATGCTGTAATTTAATTAATCATTTATTTATTTAGTTCTCTATATATAGCACTTCGATATATAAGGTGTTACAATATGGTTCCATTAAACATAACAACCAAATAAATAGATAACTCATAAATAAACGCTTTTATTCACCATCAACCGCCTTATTTGCCTTCACCTCACGTACGACATCTCCTAACATTATCGACCTGTTATATAGATATAACAGAAATTATAGAGAAATATGGAGGGGATCGGCTGTAAGCTTGTTGACTGAGCATATAATCTAAGTACATGATATTAACATGCTAATAAAGCATCTTCTTGGACTACTCCAAATGTGATAGTTTAAGGGATAAATTCACATCATTCTTTTTAGTCTATATGCTATAGCTTTCCAACCGTATGATCTTAGAAACTAAGGTAACTATTCAAAACATCAGCACAAATTATTATATTATTATGTTTCTCATTTGAACACAAATTATCATTATAGTATGTCTCATTTCAATACAAAATATCATCACGGCGTGTCTCATTTCAACACAAATTATCACTGTGGTGTGTCTCATTCCAACACAAATTATCATTGTGATGTGTCTCATTACAACATAAACTACTATTACTATGTGTCTCTTTTCAACACTTTGCAGTCGTCCCATGCAATAAGTAGTGCAGTATAATACGTGTATTAAATAAGTGTATATACATCATTCTACCTCATTATATTAATAAACGACAATATGGAATTCCTCTAATAATTCATATTGATCCTCACGGGTCCAGGTTTAACATGTGCCTGCATCAACTATTCAAACATCTGAAGTGACATAACAAACGTCTGACACCCTAAAATAATACACCTATAGGTGACCAGATGTTGACGTTATATTCATATGTTTAACACTGATTCATACTGAATATAAAATCAAACATTTAAGCCATGCCAAAATTTAACATGTTCTTTCTCTTTGCTACTGTAATATTTTGAGTCATCTGTATTTATTCATAGACGTTTATTTTCAGATGTCGGGTTTATTACGGATTAAGATTTTTAAGTGTCTTAGTCAACTTTTCACTATACATTAACCCTAGATTTGTTCCTAACTTTGGTTGACTTGTTTACATCATTTAAATCCTTTATTTTGTCTATTCTATTGTTTCTAATGTCTTTTCCCATTTTGTTGACCTAATTACATTATCGATTGACTTGGTTTAACTTTAGTTCCCATTTTATTAATAAAATAAACTTCCTAGCCAAATATAACCACATCTATTTGCATAAATTTATACACATTCATAGGTGATCTATTTCAGTTTATAATTGTACTTCAATGTGGTAGTCGATTATTGTTAATAATCAGAGTGTCATTTCAACTCCAAACAATCAACTTAATAAAATTAATATTTATTCTTAAAAAGTGGAGTATCATTTCAACCTTAAACGTTTCGTTATTAACCCAATTTTAGTTTGAGGTGTCATTTCCATAATCAATGAATAAATTCAGATTCAATTATTTCTTTAGATATTTTATTCAACCTATATTTCTTTAGTTAAATCTAATATAGGCTACAAAATGAAATAAGAGCATGGAGAGATTCATGTGTAAAGAAGATAAATTTCCACTCGCATATTAGGTCTCTTCCTTCTAGTCTTGAAACCTTCTTTGCATGCCTCTTCCTAAAGATCTCTATCTCATTAATTCATTGCTTTCCTTCGTCAATCTTCATTTTATTTATTTTTTATTTTATTTTATTTTATAAATTTTTAGAGGAGAGTGGAAAGTAACGTTTGAATTTAAGAAAATTTTGAGAAGGAAGAAAAAAAAAAATGTACGTGTAGCACTAGACATAGGGGGGCAAAGGTTAGAACGAGAAGGGGTGAGGGTTAGGGTTTTAAATTTATAGGCGAAGTCTAATCCTAGATAATATTATATGCTTATTCAAATATGCCTTATGTTATGTATAATTAAAATTTGTTTTCTTTTTTAAAAGAAGGCAACCTTTACATTCTTTGAATTAATGTCAATATTCATGGTACGAATAAAAATTATTTAATACAATCTCAGTCAATTTATATCATTTTTGATATTCTACACATCTATTATTATTGACAATTGTAGGGAATCGAGTATTAACATCCATACGTATGTGTGTGTATATGTATGTATGTATATGTATATATGTATAAGAGAGTGGAACTCCATTAGAATGATGCATATATGGGAGGGTATTCATTTAAGCATCAATTTATACTTCCATAATTTGGTCGACAGCCATAGAGATTCAAAGTAACATATTTTGGGCGGGTATGATATTGGCAGGCACAACTTTCAAACTCTAGTGCCTATTGTTTTCCTTGCAATTGATTTTCATTTTTGAGATCTGGAAATCAAAGCTCTATCGAAAAAGTATCCCTTGTTTTACATATTAATAGCAAAACCAGTTTCTACTTATCAAAATCGTATGCTGATTCAACGGAAATTTGGTTCTTCAGTTCACAATCAGGCCAATTTGTATATATAAAAACTTTATTCTTATGGACGTGATTTAAAGTCTGTAATTACTTAAACTAGATATTGAATATTGCTAGGAAGGAAGAATTATAACTCATGTACTATCTTTTTCTATGGGTTCTCAAAAGCAATCTGGATTTAGATGGAATGGCTGTCCTCATATCAAGGCAAAAAGGATTTTAGTCCAGATTTTAGATCTATGTGTTAGCGTAACTTTTCGATGCTCAACTAACGTTGCTTTTAGGTTTCAGAAATAGCGTGAACTATGGTTTCACTTTACTAGCCACTGAAAAGCAATGAAGATGATGCTTGCATTGAACCGTTTGTAGCAGTTATAGTGAAATATGGAAGAAACGTGGAGGAGATGGTTATGTGGAAATTATATATATATAGTGTATGTATAGTGTATGTATTTATTTACATTAATTAGCAAACTTACTTGTGTAATCAATTTGATTGGTATTGACCTTCCCAAATCAAACTTCAGACTTACCGTTATTCTTTACTAATCAAGAGATAGCATACTTTACATTTTCTTTAAAATAATGCTTTCATTCCATGCACATACTATTATCTTTTCTTTTTCAAAATATGTAATGTTCCTTTTATTAGACGAATTCTTTTCATGGATATATTGTTACGTTCTCTTTCTAATGCACATGAAATATCCTTTCATTAATTATAGTAATTATTTCATCACTAATGCTTTCATCTTAATGTACATGTAAATACCTTTCCTTCTTTTCTTTTAAATGCTTATAAAATTATTATACCAATTTTAGAGTAATTCACTCAAATTCAATTAATTGCTTAATAAATAAGTTCTTATTCATTAAGTAATTAATTCTTAAACCTAATTTCAAAATAGGCGCTAAAGACGTTATGTTGCTTTTCGTATCTCCTTTATGTGGTGTCCGCTTCTGATGTTTTATATATGAATTTAGGCTTAAAAAATTCTAATGACTAATGGAAAAATCAGATTTTCTAAATTCCTTCATTTGTAAAATTTCAGTTTTTCAACCATTTGAAATTTTTCCAAAATACCTTTTTTGATTGATAATTTATTTTTATTAAAAACATGTGTTGTTACATTCTCCCACCTAAAAGAATTTCATCCTCGAAATTTCAAGAGATGGAAAATTGTAGCTAGATTATAAAAGCAATGTTTACAACCATCTACTCAACCATAAACCATTTGTAGACATCGTCCTTTGTTTTAAATTTCTAATACGGCGCAGAGATATAGGTATGGAATGCATATGAACATATAGGTGATAGAAAATTAGGTGGTCTCATGATTTAGTCGACCTTCTAAAATGCAAGCGTTTATGGCATGCATCCATAATGTATGCAACACCCTGTATACTTGCAATTTTATATGGATTAGCAACCATTCAATACATATGCAAAATGTCGCAACCATGATGCATATAATTGATAAAATAAAATGGATATGGTATTATGTATTAAGGCCAACATTAATATATCAGTCTATATGTGCTATAGTAACTAATAAAATACATCCATTAGTTATTAATACCCTAGGTATTGATTTTGATGACAACAACCATATAAATATTGCTACTAACGTATCTTCGTGTTATGCAGTCATATCAGATATATTATGGAGACATTTACAGAGATAAACAAGAATACAGTGGAAGCAAATGAATTATAGAAGAAGGTTGATCAGAGCAATTGAAGAACAAAACCCAATTAAAGAAGAATGCTGAAGCATAAAGGTGTTTGAAGTGATGAGGAGTTGGTTGAACCTTAGAATATCTTGTTAAAGATCTCATGGCAATTATACTTCAAGAATCAACCATTGACCTCAACCGAATCACAAAAATCCACAAATATAAGGTAATTTGAAATGCTGAAAATTTGCAACACTTATTAGTGGTGCTGTTCATTTTGCAACACACCCCATGTCGACATGGGGTACTTAGGCATGTCGACATACTAGCAGTTTTCAGAATTTCAAATTTTAAATGAAGAGATATTTCCCTCCACCTCTTCACCAAAAGACACGTCTCTTCAACCACTATATAAAGACCTCTGAAAACAAATTTTAACATCAAGAGTTCTCATTTTCTATTAATCCTTCTTCTCCAAACATTTGCAAAAGAAATCCATTGCATACTCTTCAAATCTCCTTGCAAACCGATACTATTTCACTCCAATTCTTCACTGATTTGCAAGCCACACAATATCAGAGAGTTGTACTTTAATTCACATCATTCTCTCTCTGATTTCATCATATTCCTCAAAGAATTCAAAGATATATTGCCATTGGAGGTCTATAGGATCATTGTACCGAATCTGCAAGAATCTGTATTGAAGATACAACCACTTGCCATAGTTTGTTGTTGGTGATAAAGAGAATGTGTTCTTGTAGCCTGTAAAATCAAGAGTGTGTGACTTGTAGCCCGTGAAACCAAGATTGTAAATGTGTTCTTGCCACCCGTAGAAAGCAAGCAATTATAGTGGAATTCTACATGATAGATTGCAAGACTGGATGTAGGATTGGTTAATCCGAACCAGTATGAAAATCCGGGTGTTATTTACATTACTGCATTTTACTTTATTACTTACTTATTCTCTGATTACTTCTTTCTGTTTGCAATTTGAGTAAATACAGTTTTATATTCATAAGTAAGTAATTAATACACAATTCACCACTTCTAGCGTCTGAATAGCCTAAAGATCCAACATTGTGTTATAGCCACCCCAGTTTCTAATATTTGGTATCAGAGCATTGGTTTTCAAAAATTCATAACATGATTTTTGAAAAGTATAAATGGCTAATGACACTAGTAACACATTTTTTAACACTTTTGTAGAAGGGCAATGTACTACTAGACCCCCTCTATTTGATGGTAGTAGTTATGCTTATTGGGCTTGTATGATGAAATGTTATTTGCAGTCTAATGGTTTGGATATTTGGAACATTACCCAAATAGAGTATATAGAGCCTCAAACTGAATATTCAAAATGGACACTAGACCAAAAGACACAAGCACTTAATAACTCTAAGGACATGAACATTTAATTTTTCTCCTTAAATAGAAATGTATTTAATCGAGTGTCTATTTGTAATTCTACATATGAAATTTGGAAAACACTGCAAGTCACATATGAAGGCACCAATAAAGTAAAACAAACAAAGATATCTATGCTATCTAACCAGTTTCAACTCATTCAAATGAATCCAAATGAGTCTATTTCTGATATGTATTCTAGATTTCAAGATATAGTACATGCTTTAATATCATTAGAAAAGAAAATTACAGAAGAAGACCAAGTCAGAAAGATCTTGAATTCACTTCTTAGTGAATGGGATCAGAAGACTCTGGCAATTGAAGAAGCCAATGATATTAGTATTATGAAAATAGAAGATTTAATTGGTAACCTAATGTCTTATGAAGTAAAGTTGCAGATTAGAAAAGAGAATCAGGCAAATGAGAAGAAATCACTAGCACTCAATGCTATGATCAAAAAAGATGAACCAAATGATGATGTTATTGATGGTGATATCGAGTTTATGACCAAGAAGTTCAAGAAATTCTTGAAGTATTGAATAAAAAACAAACTTCGGAAAACTAATAACAATAATTCTATAAATGGAAATATTGTTAAGTGTTTCGAATGTGATAAACCGGGTCATTTGAAAAAAGACTGTCCAAAACTGATGAAATCAAAGTCAAACACTTTCAATAAGGAGAGGAAACAGGCATTCAATGCAAAATGGGATGATTCAGATTCATCATCAAGTGATAGTGACTCAGAAACAGAAAGCGCCAACATGTGCTTCATGACAAAGGATGTCCAGGTATGGAATTTTAATAAAGAAATTAATAATGTTGTGAATGATATGAATCAGGGATATAAAATACTTAGGAAAGAGTACAACAATAGTTTGGCAGAGATAGATAGGTTAAACTTATTTAATGAAAGGTTAACTGAAGAAAAACAATGTCTAAAAGATGAAATTGAAAGACTTAATGGGTATAATGATGAAAAGGATTTGACACGTGGAAGTTTTGAAAAATTAAAAAGTGAAAATGAATCCCTAAAATCAGAAAATCTTTCAATAAAGTCACAGATCACTGATCTGAATGACAAAATAACATCTCTAGACAATGTTATTCTTAACCGTAATAAGGATTTTGACAAAATGAAAACTAATGTTGATAAATTTAACAAAGGGAAGGATAATCTAGAAAAATTATTATCTACATCTAAACACACTAGGAATAAACATGGACTTAGATACACCCCTAAGGCTAAATTAAAGAAAAATAGTATTCAAAATATTAAGTTTGTTAAGGCTACCAAGTTCAAACCAAAACCTAGGAAATTAAAGTTAAAACCTCCAAATAGATTCATTAATTTATGGGTTCCAAAAAGGGTGGATGATATTGAAAAAGAAAAATATATTGATAATTTTATTAATAAGGTTCATTCATCTAATGATTATATTTTGAAAGGACATTCAAACTCTTCATGGATTTGGCGTCCCAAAACTTAACCCCATGGACCCAGAATAAAAAGGGTACCGGTGTGCATATTTTATAATTTTTCAGGTACCAAACAATGTATATCAGATAGCAGATGCTCAAAGCATATGACAAGAAATCTATTGTACATTGGATAAATACGAAAAGGATTTGTTATTGGCATCAGCAAAGTCGGTAACTCTAAAACTCATCTTATTATTTGATAAGTTTATTTCATGTTTTGAAATTGATTTGGTTTCCCCTCAAGTGTTTTATTTATAAGCATTTCTCTCTATATACAAACTCTACATATTGTCTAGCAATGATTTAAGTGACTCTTTTTCACCCTTTTTGTTGATGACAAAGGGGGAGAAAAGATATAAATATACTAGGCAAAATGATAAGGGGAATGCATAGAGTTAGGGGGAGTCAAATATAAAAAATATTATATTTTATCTCTCAAATATTTATATGGTTGTCATCATCAAAAAAGGGGGAGATTGTTAATACCCTAAGTATTGATTTTGATGACAATAACCATATAAATATTACTACTAAAGTATCTTCGAGTTATGCAGTCATATCAGATATATTATGGAGACATTTACAGAGATAGACAAGAATACAGTGGAAGCAAATGAATTATAGAAGAAGGTTGATTAGAGCAATTGAAGAACAAAATCCAATTAGAGAAGAATGCTGAAGCATAAAGGTGTTTGAAGTGATGAGGAGTTGGTTGAACCTTAGAATATCTTGTTAAAGATCTCATGGCAATTATACTTCAAGATCATCAAGCGTTGACCTCAACCGAATCACAAAAATCCACAAATATAAGGTAATTTGAAATGCTGAAAATTTGCAATACTTATTAGTGTTGCTGTTCATTTTGCAACACACCCATGTCGACATGGGGTACTTGGGCATGTCGACATACTAGCAGTTTTCAGAATTTCAAATTTTAAATGAAGAGACATTTCCCTCCAACTCTTCACCAAAAGACGCGTCTCTTCAACCACTATATAAAGGCCTCTGAAAATGAATTTTAACATCAAGAATTCTCATTTTCTCTTAATCCTTCTTCTCCAAACATTTGCAAAGGAAATCAATTGCATACTCTTCAAATCTCCTTGCAAATCGATACTATTTCACTCCAATTCTTCACTGATTTGCAAGCCACACAATATCAAAGAGTTGTACTTTAATTCACATCATTCTCTCTCTAATTTCATCCTATTCCTCAAAGAATTCAAAGATATATTACCATTGGAGGTGTATAGGACCATTGTACCGAATCTGCAAGAATCTGTATTGAAGATACAACCACTTGCCATAGTTTGTTGTTGGTGATAAAGAGAAGGTGTTCTTGTAGCCTGTAAAATCAAGAGGGTGTGTCTTGTAGCCCGTGAAACCAAGATTGTAAAGGTGTTCTTGCCACCCGTGGAAAGCAAGCAATTATAGTGGAATTCTACACGATAGAGTGCAGGACTGGATGCTGGATTGGTTAATCCGAACCAATATAAAAATCCGGGTGTTATTTACATTACTGCATTTTACTTTATTACTTATTCTCTGATTACTTCTTTCTGGTTGCAATTTGAGTAAATATAGTTTTATATTCATAAGTAAGTAGTTAATACACAATTCACCACTTCTAGTGTCTGAATAACCTTAAGATCCAACATTGTGTTATAGCCACCATAGTTTCTAACATTAGCAACCATTATCTAAAACATGTCTTAGTGACACGTTCATAACTATGATTAGCATCCAAACACTTTTACCTATGAAACATACTAAGCTGAATACTATGTGTACTAGTAATTATACAAACATAAATGGAACATACCGAACTCTGGATCGGTAGCTTGATGTTATCGCAAATTTCCTACAATCTTCGAATAGAGTAGAATACTTGAACTGGACTAAAGAACGATAGAGAAATGGAATCAAAAATTCAAGAAACACCACACGATGGAAGATGGAGAAGTGTGAAAGTGATAGCCAAAAATTGACAAGATTTAGCAACTCGACTATCTTGACTCCCTACCGAGTTAAACCCCTCAACTCCCTACCGAGTTGAACCCCTCAACTCCTTATTGAGTTGAAATATGGAAAGTGATGAATGGAAAAAGCATGCTTGAGGTATGGATGGCAAGAAATTAAAGAAGTCAAAAATGATCATGACAAGTCAACTTAGTATCGAGTTGACCCTACTTAACTTGGTACCGAATTAGAAAACGAAGTTGGCTTTGCCAACAATATTTTGGGGGATTAATGTACACGACGTGGAGAACATAGCCGAGAGTTCTCAAGCAATTTCAATGGTTGGGTTCGTCTATAAGGAGATGTACTTTAAAGAGATCTTCTTTTCTAGACTTTGAATTAAGACAAGTTGAGAAACACAATTCTGAATTGAACTTTATATTACTCATATCTATGTTGTGAGATACCAACTTGTAAATATACTTTGTACGAGCAAAGTATGATCTATAGAAAATGATTAAGTGGACATAGGTCGGGCCTAACCACTTTAAAAATTATGTGCTTCTTTCCTCTTTTAACCTCTTTTCTTTTATAATTTTCATTGATTGCCTTATTGGGAGTTTGTTCCATTTTTGGTCCAAACATTTTGGTGCTTTCACTAAGAAGAACTTTGATTTTGAGAACTTGAAATTTAACTTGGAAAAGATGAAGAGACCATCCATAAAAAGAGCTATTGCTGAAGGAAGCAAATAGGGATATAGGGGAGCTTGGAGGTGTCCTTAATTTAAAATCGATCAATCTATTGACTAGAGAAGAGATGGAAATGATGATGGCAAAGATGAAAGATACGATAGTGGCTCGGCAAGAAGAGGTGATGAATGGGTTCTTTAGAAGGATGGAGGAAAAAAATGATAGTCGGAGCAACTTGAAACTAGAATTAGAGACCGAAAAACGAAATAAGTGCACTTAGACACAAAGCAGGACAAGTTAGAACGAAGACCGTGGAGATATCACAACTCGACATCGACTTGAGAAGTTAATTTGGTACCGAGATAAGGGACCAAAATGGCACAATTGGCTTGAGGTTAGGACAAGGCAGAGCATGTCCAAAGCACATCGAAGGAATGATGTTAAGTCACCGTACAAAGACCTAAATGCAAATGTACAATAATAGGAATTAGAGCCAGAAGGCCCTAATGGGAGCGGGGGCACAACAAAGAACAAATTGAAGAACCATGGAGCCTCTGAGATTTGAACTGAATCAGGAAATCATCTAGCAAAATTGTTAAGACAAGTAGTCCAAGGTGGAATCCTAGGTCGGTTTCGATGATATGAACAGAAGCTATTTCACCCTAAATATCCGAATTGCCAGGAACCCACCGGATTACCAACTACCTAATTTGGAGTCGCGTGATGGAAGGACGGATCCAATAGTACATCTGATAAGGTATATTCAAGATATGGGAGTGTTAGGCACTTCGAAGAAAGTAATAGGATGGTGTTTCCCATTATATTTGACAAGCGAAGTAGCATTATGGTTTCGATAGTTAGAGAATAAGTTCATTAGCACAAGGAATGGATTAATGGAGAAGTTTATAAACTAGTTCAGGGTTCATATAATGCGACCAAAGAATATGCTGACACTTTCAAGTGTAAATAAAGGAGTGATGAGACCTTGCGAAGCTATTTAACTATATTTAATGCAGCAGCCACTGCAGTGCAAAAACTAGACCCATCAATAGTCCTAATAGTGGTGGTTTCTGGGGTTACGAGTAAAACTGGTTTCAAATTTGTTTTGAAGCAGGATCTCCCAGTGAATCTAGCAATTTTTACTATCAAGCCAAGAGTAATTTGCACCAAAAAGGTGCAGAAGCTGAGAAACTCTGAAGTCAATGCTATATATGATGGAGGACCATCAAGAATAGGATATAGACAAGACAAAGGAAAATGTATAGTCGATGATAATTTTGGAAAATCGAAGTGAAAAAAGAGGGAGAAGAACTTTTCTTCCTACATAGAACTACTAATACCTCAAAGAGGATCTACTTAGATACCAGGAGGCGGATTCCTCATAAAAGCCCGCTAAAAGAGAGGCTAAGTGGGTCATTTCCATGTTGGGTATGGTCATCCCTTTCTAGATATATTTCTTTCCGCTGTGACGTTCGGGATGTAAATTAATGTGGTGTATGGAACTGAGTGCTTAGTTAAAGGTCGGTAACGATCGGGGGATGACATATTCGGTATTATCTAGTTATGGAGGGAGGCCGGTCTTGTGTTGGTAGGGGATCATTTGTGATGGTCCTCGGGACATCCATCTAGAGGTGTACCCATTCGGAAGGTAGATCCTTCACCTGGTCATTTGTATGGATATCCATGCTTCAATAAGAACTTACGGTTTTGTTTATATTAGCGTAATGAATAGCCTCGAAATGCTATAGAGTAACCATTTCGAATAAGATTAATAAGTCTATTTGCAAATGTTTTCAAAGAGATTTCATTAGAAATAATATCAAATGTTTTGATATAAAAGTGTTTTAGTTATCATAAGATAAAAACCCGTCCTATGCGTGGGCGTGGTCTTATGAGACACTCTTTCTTTTCAAAAAAATGATTTTATTCAAAGCTGATATATGGCACTGTCATTCATTATTGTGTTTTTCTCATGCTGGTTTATCAAGCCTGATCAGGTATTTTCAATACTCGGGTCAGATCCGAGTAGTTTCAGGTTAGTCGAAGAAGGTTGGAGTTTCCATTGGAGAGATGGAGATATTCATCTACGTATGGACATATTATATTATCCGCTGTACTTAGTTTATTTTAGTTTGATGTTTGTCAACAATTGTAAGGACATATGTTTATAACTGTCCAAGCTGAATGTAAGTTAGACTTTGATATATGTAGTAGTTTTTCTGCTGTAAAGGTATTTATTCAATAATTATGTTATTCCATTCATGTGAGATTTTGTTCAGTCTATTTTTCTTTATTACCCTTGATCATCCACAATTCCATGCAATTTGGGTCTGACATGTGTGGTTTATTATCGGCATAAAGGGTACAGAATTGTGGATCGTGACAGTTTCCATTTAATGAAAATCATAACACCTTTTTTCATTTTAATTTTTATCCAAAATGGTTCAACCTAACTTATAAAAGTGCATATGTAGATAAACCTTTCTAAAAATTTCTTTTATAAATAAGAAATTTTCACAAAAACGTATTTAAAAAGATATGTGATATTTCAACTCTCTTTTTTCAAAGTGTGATAGAATTATTTATAAAATACAAGACAATCAAAAGATGGTATTACATACTTCTTAATTTTCCTTTCTAAAGTTTCATTGTCAAATGCAATGTACACATCGAAAGGTAAATGCAACTATGTGCCTGACCCTAAACCTTTCACTAAATTTTTCTTTATTTAAGGCTTAAAATAAAGAGTTACTAGTTTAAATTTCAATTTCTATACTTTAGAGAATTCTCAAAACTGATATTTTTATTTTCTAATTCTTTTAAATTCTACTTTTTCAATTTTCATAAAATTTGTGTAAACATTCGGTAGAAAAACGTAAACCGATTAATTTTTTAAAAATTATATCTTACATCTAATGTTTCTAACTTTAAAAAAAAACATTTCCAATGGTTTTAACACTTATATTGGAGTAGATAAAAACACATAACTTACATAAGCCTAACTATTTCGTATAATGTTGCTTAAAGTGCATAGGGTTTTTTTTTCCTCTTCTTCAAAAATGGTTAACTCCAATCTATCCTCCAATATAGTATCCAACTCCCATGTTGGAACACTCTAGCTATTCAATGGGTTTAAGGCAACTATTTCCAACATAAGAATAGGGCTTTTTCTTTAAATGAGGTGATGTATGCTAGCCTTGAGGAGTCCTTTTATTCCTTCATTATGACTTATCAACATGACATTTATTTTATATTTGTCTAATGGTACTACTCTTCTTCTATTTACACTTAGATCCATAGTCTACTCGCTACTGCTAGTTGGTATAAGGAACCATTATTGGTGTTACCTTGTGGTATAAATCATAATAACGATGAAGGATTTATTTTTCACCGTGATAGTTATAATCTTAACATTTATTTTAACTCACAATTGTTTACTTATACAAGGGACAAGCCAACCACTACCTTATGAGTCATAACATATAGGGTGTGGAAGAGATAAAAATATATATAATAGAAAATTAAAAATATACTCCATCATTCGTCCTAATTATTATAGGGATTGCTTAACCTAAGCCTTGATACCAAGCGTAACAACCTGCCTTTCATCATCCTACATCCTAATCGATGCTCAAACCCTCGGACTAGTAGATGGTAGATCGTTAGGTAAATTAAGTATAACAATATATAAAGCTATCTGTTTTCATCTATCCTTTGTACTCACATTGGAAAGAAATAAAATATAATGGGAGCATAACATAAATATCTGAATTGGTCCATAACCTCATAAATCATTACAGTTGTCTATGAAAAAAATACTTTAGATATATAGTTCCATTAAATATAACATCTACATAACTTGACAGTTCATAAGTAAATAGTTTTATCCTCCATAAACCATCTCCTTTGCCTTCGCTTCGCATATGACACCTCCTAACCCCGTTAACCTATTATATAGAAATAATAGAGAAATATGGAAGGGGTCAAGTCTAGTGAATGAGGATATATCTCTAAGTAAATGAAATTAACATGCTAATACAACACCTTTACTGAATACCCCTAATGTTTCGTTTAAGGGATAAATTCACAGTATTATTTTTAGTCTACTTACCATAGCATTTTAACCGTATAATCTTTGTAACTAAGGTCACCATCTAAATATTAGCACAAATATATACTATTATATTATTAGTGTGTTGCATTTCAAGGCACAGAAGCCCCCTTGGTATTTTGTGAAATCAACAGTCGCGCTTTATTCTTCTTCCTTTCCTGAGTCTTTTTGTTTTTCTATTCGTACTCGGCTCTCAGGTATATTAACATCCCCATTTCACTTCCTCCTGATGAAAAACCTAATTTTAAAGGCGCTCAGTCAACCGTTCTCTTCTCATACTGTCATCACAGCCCCTACAACTCCGAATCTTCACTCAAGACGATAGCCACCGGCCTTTGGCTCTCCATCCTTTATGATTCTCATTACATAATTGTCGATTGGATTATGCACTGTCGTTGTTAACCCAATTGTGTGTCCTACCTGAGGTATCCCAAACTAAATCGCCTCAACATATAATTCTCGTATTTTAGTTTCTTCTCCTGTCAGTACTACTTAACCCTAATTTTAATTCAAGGGAATGTCATTCAAATTCACTTTGATATGTATCACAGCTAATAGTTACGATTTGTTTTCTCCGACGACTATTCTTCACGCCAACGTTTGCTACTCTTTCCTACTGCTTTTTCTAGCAGCTTTTCTACCCTTCCTTCAACAGATTGTGGGAGGTAATTTTAATTTTGAATTAATTAATTTTGATTTTGTTAACATTCAAATTAGATGGGGTGAGTTTTCAACTTTTGGGGTCTAACAATGTTTGGATATTTTTGAGATGTGTAGGCTATGTTCACATCCTGATGATAAGTGGAGGATGTCATTGAGAAAAGAATTAGGGCTGTAATTGAAATAAACTATGTTTTTTAACTCTTGGACACAAGTGAGGTAATATTTTATTTTAATGGTATCATTCTTTTAATTATTATGAATATAAGTTTCAATTACTTTAAGCCTCTCCTAAATGTAAATAGTGGTAGATCCCACAAATTTAAGATGCTTAGTATCGTTAACGTGGGTTTATTACTATTTTTGAAAGATAACGATGATAGTATCAAATTTTTGCATATAAGGATCTAGATTTTGAAACGCAACAAGAAAAAGAAAGGTGAATGAAAACCAAGTGACTTAGATTTTCATGTTAGATGCTTAAGTCAATTAATTAAATGTAATTCTCCCATGCTCTAGCATTTGAAAAAATAGAACAAATTCTTTTAAACTAAAACCCAAGGAGAAAGTATCCACGATAGACACGTTTCTAAAAATGTTCGTTGTCTCACTTTATTGTTGACACTCTTAGAAATATATATGCTTTTTATATAATCCAATCATTTGTACTTAGGATTTTCAAGTAAAAACGAATAAAATGCTTTCATATTATTTACGTAGGATACCATAATTTTTTCATAATCGATATTCCTGAATTATGAACATTGATAATATAATGACAAAAATGTGATTGAGGTTGTTCTATTATATTAATTTGATACGTTTGATGAAGGCTATTATACAATACTAAGGAAACAACTAATATTTGTAATTTTGTATATGTAATAATATATATGATTATACCTAACATATTATCAATCACAAATCATTATTACGCACATGTTTAGCAAAATATATACGACATAGGATAAGTATGATTTTAAGTCCGCTCATGATGGAATAGATTGAATAAGCTAATCAATCATTAGTTGATGGGAACCAAGCACGGTCTTTTTGAGAACATTTTAGTTACTTATGTACTTATGTGAATCCTTTGTAAATTTGTAAGAGACTTGATTATTACTTTACCTATTTCAAGTTTTCTTTTGATAAAGATTGTACTATCTTTATTTTTGTTCATTTGAGATATAATTGATATCATGTCCTTTTAGCAGTTGAGGATGTAATTATTCTCAAAGCAATTTTTTGATGTATTAAAAAGAGTTAGGAATGATGTAGCATTGAAGTATAATACATATGCATAATAATGACGTGCTTCACTCATTTACAGTAAGAGTAGTAGCTGATACATAAACTCCATTTCAACCATCTCTCTATTATAGTAGTCTACCTCTCTTCAAATACTCTTTATTTTATTTATTTAACATTAAGAGTTATTTTGTGTAATTGGAAATTAAATGCTGAAACGTATTTATATTTTCTCAAACTGGACGAAACTACATAACCATGATATTGATCTAATAAAAAGCATAAAAAACTTATTACATGTCTAAAACTTGGTTAATTTAAATGCTTAATTTGGAGTTTTGATACTTAGAAAAATAAGAAGCATTATGAAATAATATTATGTCATTTAATAATTGCACAAATTTCTATGGTAAAAAATACTAGAAAATGACATTTAAGTAGAATTAGATTTTCATTATCGGACATTGGTATTTCAATACATTCATTGGTCTCTACATCTTAAATCCAAATATATGTTTTTTCAATCCATTTTTTCCATATAATTCAGAAGGAACAACGACTGTTGTTAATTTGCGTAGAATAATTTTGAATTTTTTAGGTGTTGTAGCCTTATATATTAAAAAAATCAATCCAAATTCATAACCTTTTGATATATTCTTCAACAAACTAAGTATTCCCTAATAAAAACTATCCATGTCATTTCATTTGATAATGCAATTACCTTTTTTCTTCTTCTTGAATTGTGTAGTTCAACATCGATAAAGTATGTGGAAAATAATGGCGAAGTATGTCAGAATCTATCAGTACTTCTGGCTATATTTAATACATTGATAAGTAATTTTTTGTTCTTAATAGTAAACTACATTACAAGGTAAATTTTTATGTTATTCAATCCAAATCCTAACTTCTATTGGTTTACATGATTAGATTTGTTATGCATCACTGAATTTGGCCTTTTTTGAATTTTTTGTGTTGATTTCGTATGTACAAGAGTAGCAGACCAAATATGATTATGTAATCGAGTTCATTTCTAGATAATACTTTTTAAGTTGGAATGTTCTTTTGTCAAATTTTTTATCTAATTTTCAAAATACTAGACTTATTTTTGCGTATTCATGATCTTAATAACTATAAGGCTTACTACCGTTGTACAGTTATTGCTTACGATATATGTTATTTTACTAACTAAATGGTTACTTATTATGAGTTGCAACCCTATGATTAATACGAAATTACCTGCTTTAATTGTAACGTCATAGTCATAAAATAGTTGGAACTATTGATAAATCCATATGCAATGTAAATGCAATATAAATGAGAAAAAATCTTTGGCTTATCATCGTATTATTATACATGTCATGTTAGTCATAGTACTCCAGACTTATGATTTATTTGTTATATCTTATGCATATAATTATTTGTCATCATTGTTATGCATATGATTTTGCCTTTAAATTTAATCAGTGACGTATGTTTTATTTTTGTAGTCGTTTGAAATGAGTCTCTTTGGCAATGGAGTGTATATTTTCGATTAGAATATTTTAAACTGAAATTTTGAAATTTTGAAATTGAATTTAAATTTTGAAAATATGGTAAACTAAATTAAACTCCCATACTGAATTACCATATTAACAATTTTCTTACGTTAAACACATACATACATACATATGTATACACACATACATATATACATATATATTCATGGATTTAAATTATGTCAGACTATATCATAACTGGTATAGATAGTAAATTATGGATGTTTTAGAACAATTAGACGTGATTTGTTAATTTTAACTTAATAATAAATCGGTTGGCGTTCCATTTCTTCTTTTCTCAAACCAATTTGTATTTTGTTGGTAGAATTAAGTTTTACTGTTAAATTGCTATGACACTTTTTAAATGCAATCGCCCGCCATAAATAAAAGTTATGAACAAATAACTGATTACAGACCTAAGAAACTTCAAAACATGAAATGACACCTATATATTTCCATAGATAATTTTTTCTGGTTTATTTATAATTTATAGTATTTGTCCTCATTTATATTTTCTTTGTGCCATTCACACTTTTTTTACTCACTGTACATCTATATGTTTCCATAGATAGTTCTTTTGATTATTTCTTAATCATTCTACATGTCGTATCAATTGGTTTACCATCATCATAAAAATTCATTTGCCTCGGAGTTGGAGGGTAGGAAGACTTCTAATTTCCTTCATAATTAAATTAGCCATGCCAAGGTTTGCATCTTCTTACCATAGCCAGACAGTTTGGAAATAATCGAGTGAACTTTGTTTAAAAGGTGGAACTAAACAATTGCCGTATAGAAGGTAAAGTGTACTATTGGTTTTTCTATTTATGTCAACTATGGTAAAGTGTAATATTGATTTTGTTAATTGTGTCAACTTTTTAGTTCCTGCTTGAGACTAATGGATTTCATTGTTAGTAAATCCGAAAAAGCGTACAATGTGAATGTTTGAACAGATAGGTTTTAATTCACTGCCTGTCTATGTGAAAAAACTGCAATTGCTATCACTGTTTAGGTATATTCTTTCTCTACAAATATATAATTGCTAATAAAATTTTGACATTCAGTTATGATAGCTTTGTATAATTTATTTGGTAGAGGTTAGTATTTAATATGTCCCAAATAGTGAAAATTAGGCTGCAACATTATACAAAAAAGCTTTAGATCTTAAATGGCATCAACGTGTTTGTAATTAATTTTATTAAAATGAGCTATTCTAAGTGAGATGAGTAATATAGTGGATTGTTTTCTTCTTAGGTCCTTATCAATACATGTTGTTGGGTTCGCTAATTTATGAGTAATAATTAAAATTATAGGTCAAACTTTCATCAAGTGTTTATAGTTAGACAAAGTGATAAATATGGTTTAACTTTGATATCTGAAATTTATTTTATTGTCCAGGTTATTACATGATGGTCACAGATATTGATATAACTTTTGAATAGAAGACTTATATAAGCAATCTTTTTAAGAACATTTCAGTTATTTGAATATTTAATTTCATAATGAAGTCGCCTAACTCCAAAGTCCTCATGCTAATTAATTACCGTCTTGCACTTTGCGAAATATGTAGGCATAATGATACATACAAACATATAATTGCCAATGCACCCACTCGCATTCTCAAGCTTCCACACACATACTTTGCCTTGCTCATATTTCACGTTGAGAAAACTGACATGTATTTTTAACTTTATTAAATTAAAGCTTTTTGATATTTTTGATAAATTATTTAAGTTACTATCAGTTGATATAAGTTAGATTATTATTTGTTTCAATTTCACCTAAATATATACATAAACTACGTTTTCACCATTACCCAAGCACCAATTTCTTATTTCTGACCTAAGTTGTGAACAAGTTATATAAGTTTTTTATAATTTTTTAAGCGAGTTTTGTCAAGTATTTGTTTACATTATCAGCTTTTTAAATTGAAGCCATTTCCCTATAAAGCCTAGGTTTAATCTAGAAATACTAATAGTATAAAAAAATTATAACGAGTTAATAATTTTTGGTTTGTCGGTTATGCATATTTTTTCTATATAACATTATATTACTATAATTTGTTTCCTTATCAATTTGTTGTAAACAAAATTTATCTTGAAAATCTTATATATTCAATATGTAAATCCATATTTTCCGATTGCACAAGTGATGTTATAATGACAACGACACTTCCTTATTATTGAGTATAAGTCTAAGATTGGCAAACGAATGTTATAATCTATGCTTTATTTTTTCTTACCATTCCACCCATCTTTTACTTTCCTTTATATGATTTGACTTGGCCTGGTAGCCATTCAATTTAAATAACTAATACATTCAAATAACTACTTAAATCACCCAATTATTTTAAGTATGCTTCTATACAAATTTTACATTCACATATGCGCAGATATCTTATATATTTGCAAGTCTGTGAATGAGTTAATTTCAGTTAGTTGTAATCTTATATAAAGAAACTCGATATATGTATGTATCTATTAACCCTTACTTAGAGAACAAAGCCAATATGGTAATTAACCACTGCTTAATACACACCGTAAGTATGTATGTATAACCATTTGTAAAACGGTGGTACAAGTATCAACTAAGCTTGATGTATGTTTCTACTAGCTTATTTTAATACGTAAGCATTGCTCACATATGTTAAGATTTGTATCTTTCTACAATGACTATAGGATGTACTTTTAATGGATTTACTACACTTAGTAGACATCGTCTTCATTTTATGACATATGAATATATTTTTTGGTAGGATGGATGTTTAAATAGACTTATTAGTTATATGCTACCAAATTTCATTCTCTGACTCTGTTTTGAAAATGTAAAGTCACAACTGATGAAGTACGTCACCTCAAACATTCTGTAGCAGCATTTTATATAGTTGAATATGTCATCGACTAGGTCATTAAATGTCGTCTTAGGCATTTTCCAATGAGGGGCTTAGATGGACTGATATCCTTTCATTTTGCATAAATCTGCCTTGTTGCTTTTTTTCTCTTATTTGTCCAGTACAAAACATCCAAACATCTTAATTGGCTTTGCATATTGATATTATTGTTGTTGTACTCACTATGTTCCGATATGTTTTATGGGTGTACCAAATTTATAAAGTATATTGTACTGCTTTTCTATAAAAAGGCTCGCAGCATCATTTGTTGCATTTGAGATGTAAATATGGATTTGGAAAAATATCTCAGTATACTTCTACATATAATTTGAATTTTGGTAACATGGGAGAATATTTTAGTTGTCCTTGAACCTTTTGTTAATAATTGCAATGGTTTCCCATCACCAACGCAATGGGTAATAAATAATAGATATTGATATTCTTTCTTATGTAAATAGGACTTCTTTGCTTGCGTCATTTAAGGAATTAAGAAGATGAATTTTTTTCTAAAAACATCTAAACTGTTTTAATTGTCGTGCTTGCACACTGTTGCTTAACTAATAAAGTGAATTTTATTAAACATAAAGTTTGACTCTCTAAAAAATACACCTATAGGTGACTAGACATTAACCTTATATTCAAAAGTCTGACATTGATTCCAAACATCTGAATACAAAGTCAGACATCCGAGTCATACAAAAATTCAATTCATGTTTGCTATTGCAATTTTTTTGGTCATCCGGATATTTTATTAAACGAAAAGTTTATTACAGAATGATATTTTTAAATATCTTAATCAACCTCACTATATCATAACCTTGGGTTCATTCGTAACTTTAATTGTCCAGTTTACATTATTTAAATCCATTATTTTGTCTATCCATTTTTTATAACGTCTTTCCCATTTTACTAGCCTAATTGCGTTATCATTTGATTTGATTTAACTTTGATTCTATCCATTTTATTCTTAATATAAATTTCCTAGCCAAATTATAATCATTTCTATTTATCTAATTATATATATATGCACATATATCCATAGACAATCTACTTCGATTTATAATTATACTTTAACAAGGTAATCGATTGTTGCTGACAATCAGAGTGTCATTTAAACTTCAAACAATCAACTTATGAATTAGTGAAATTAATAGCCTATTCATTTATATTAAATTCAATTTCTTCCTATGTGATTCATTCTTGAATTTTTAAGTGTAACTTAATAGAACTATGATTTATTCTAAAAAAGCAATGTTGATACATGCAGATTTTGATCAATGACAATGAGCTTCAACAAATAGGAAGAGAATGCAAAAGCTAGAAGAAGATAGATGAAGACCAAAGTATAAACATTAGTATGATTTTCTATGTGTCTTAGTCTAGATTATTTGTTAAAATCTATCCTCAAGAGATTTGCACGAACATTAGAACACATTCATAAAAACTTCATTCACATGTTCACTGTGCATACTTTTATACTTCAGTCGACTGAATAGACATGGCCAGTCGACTGAAACTGTACACATATACAAAATTGCACAGTTTCAGTCGATTGAATTACCTGTGCAGTCGACTGAAATTGTTCCTGAAAATTTTTCTTCATATTTTCAGTCGACTGAATCTCCTGCTCAGTCGACTGAATTTAAACCTGCGAATTTTCTCTGAAAAGACACCTTCTTCTTCCCAAGAGTTGCAACCATTCATCAATGGAAATGAAAGCATCTCTTGTTTGCAACCTTTGACAACTTATGCACCTCTTCTACAAGTATATATACATGATTCTAACATCAATTAATTTACCGAATTCTCTTGCTTTAATCTTACTATTCTCTTGTTCATATTCTCTAGATATTCTCAAAGCAGTCACCAATATATTGCTTGAATCACTGTTTTTGTTTATAAGATTCTTTTGATTCATAGCAATTCACATTTCCTAAATCTTCACAAACACATTGCATATTCTCGAGGATAAGATTATAGGAAAATTGTACTACATTAGACTCATTAGTGTTGACAAGAACACAACAAGTCGAATATTGTATTTTAGTAATTGAGTTGAAGTCCTCTTCGGTAGTTGAGGCAAGAAATCTCGTTCGGTTGTTCGGGTAAGTTGTAAACCTATTCCTCCGGGTGAAGTGAGGGTGTTAGTTAGTGAAATTCCTAAGAGAAGCTTAGGGACTGGACGTAGGACGAGAGGTCCGAACCGGTATAAAAGTCTTGGTGTTACCTTGCATTTACCTACTTTATGTACCTAGACTATTCCGTTATTCCATATTACACGATCCTACCGCATAGCCTCTTTCAATTGGTATCAGAGCAAGGCCGTCCTATAACCATAACACCGTTATTAGACATATTGATAATATGGAAAATAACGCAAGCACAAGCACAACATCTGCCTATAGTTCTACATTTGCGGAAGGACAATCCACCCAAAGACCTCCTCTATTCCATGGACTAAACTATAACTATTAGGCTACAAGGATGAGAATTTATATGCAAGCAACAAGTTTCGAAGCCCGGAATGCTACTCAAGCAGAGTTCGTTGTACCTACAACCGATTATCCTACATGGACACAAATTCAAAAGAATGAAGCAAGTGCAAATGCCAAAGCTATGAATATGCTATTTTGCGCCCTGGATAGAAATGAATTCAACCGTGTTAGCATATGTACTACTGCATATCAGATATGGGAAACTCTTAAAGTCATACATGAAGGCACAAACAAGGTTGAACAAACAAAGATATCCATGCTGAAGAATCAATTCCAAAACTTTAGAATGCGATAAAATGAATACATCAATGGCATGTACTCATGATTTCAAGACATTCATCATGCTCTAATCGGACTAGGAGAAAGATACACCGACTTTGACATTGTGTCTAAAGTTCTAAATTCACTCACTGATGAATGGGAGAGAAAAGTACTAGCAATCGAGGAAGCAAATGATTTATCTACAATGAAACCAGAAGAATTGATTGGAAATCTTATGTCGTATGAAGTAAATATGCAAGCTAAAAAGGATCAAGCTCAAGAAAGAAAGAATATTGCTTTTCACGCGGAAAAGGAAGAATCAGAGTCTGAAGATGAGGATCTAGCATTTATAGCCAAAAATTTCAAGAAATTCCTAAAGTATAGAAAAGGAAACAAAAACGGATTCAAAAAGAATATCTTGAACAAACCATCATCCTCAAATATAGAATGCTTCAATTGTCATAAGAAAGGACATATGCAAAAAGATTGTCAAGAACAAATGAAAGAAAATCAGAACAAGTTCAAAAACAAGAAAGATAAATTCAAAAAGAAGGCATTTTCTGTAACATGGGACGATTCAGATTCATCATCATCCGAAAATGATAGTGATAGCGACAATGAACAGGCAAATGTATGCTTCATGGCTCAAGAATCTGAGGTAAATAATTTAACTTTCGACGATTTAATTGAAGTAAACACTGAACTTTTGAACACAATAAAAACTCTTAAAAAGAAACTCAAAGAAACTCGTAAAAATCAAAACAAAGCTGAATTTGAAAGAGATATGTTAAATGATGAAAAGAAAATTCTTGAAGAAGAACTTGAAAAAGTTCAAGAATCTTATTCAAATTCAAAAACTCAATTATCACTTTTAAGTCAAGAAATTGAAACTCAAAAGATAAAGAATGATATGATTGTTTCTGAAAATCATGAGTTAAAAACTAAGATTAGACAAGTTGAGTTAGAAAATAATAGTCTTCAAGCTAGATTAGATAACATCACAAAAAATGTTTCTAACTTCAACAAAGGAAGAGAAAATTTATCTAAGATTTTAGAAAATTCTCAATCCTCTTCAAGTAAACACGGATTAGGATATAAAAAGGAGTCAGAAATTCCTAAAAAGAAAAATACACATTTTAAGTGGAATATGGATTCAAAACAACAAATATTAATAAGGAAACCTATTAAAACGAAAGTAGAAAACAAGGTAGTTACAATTTGGGTACCAAAAACTAACAATGTATTAATAAGAAATAAATATATTAAAACATTTATGGATAATGTTCATCATAATAAAAACTATATTTATAAAAAGGACACTAAACAAAATTGGGTTTGGTTTCCTAAAACTCTAACTTCTTAGGACCCTATTAAAAAGTGGGTACCAATAATTTCATATCTATTTTTCAGGTCCCTCTTAAAAAGAAGAAATGGATATTAGACAGTGGTTGTTCAAAACACATGACCGGAGACAAAGATATGCTTACAAACATTACATACTTTGATGGTGGCTCGGTTACCTTCGGAGACAATTCAAAAGGCTATATCATTGGCAAAGGAGATGTGAACAATTACGGTACATCAAATTTACCTTTTATAACAAATGTTTCATTAGTTGAAAATTTAAAACATAATCTACTTAGTATAAGTCAACTGTGTGACAAAGGTTTTAAAATAACTTTCTCGAATAATAAATGTAGTATTTTTGATCAAAACCAAAATCTTATTTTTAAAGGAAATAGAGATAGAAATATTTATGTTTTAAATATGAATATTAATCATAATTCAAGTATGTGTTTACTTGCCAAAGATAATGATCCTTGGTTATGGCACAAAAGATTTTGTCATATAAATTTTAAAACTATTAGAAAACTTTCTAAAAATGAATTAGTAAGAGGATTACCCAAAATAAATTTTAAAATAAATAATTTTTATGATGATTGTTAAAAAGGAAAATTAACGAAATCATCTTTTAAATCTAAGAAAAATATTTCAACTTTACAACCATTAGAATTACTACATATGAATTTATTCGGACCAACACAAGTTCAATCCATTAATCATAGTCGATACGTATTTGTAATTGTTGATGATTTTTCAAGATATACATGGACTATTTTTATGAAAAATAAAAGCGACACTTTTGAGCATTTTAAAACTTTTGTCAAAAGAATTCAAAACATTAAAGATTTGAAAATTAAAAATATTCGAAGTGATCATGGAGGCGAATTCGAAAATGAAGTTTTTGACACATTTTGTGAAAAGAAAGGAATTAATCATAATTTTTTTTTTCCTAGAACTCCTCAACAAAATGGAGTTGTAGAAAGAAAGAATAGAACGTTACAAGAATGCGCAAGAACATTGTTAAATGGGTGTTCTCTACCAAAACATTTTTGGGCGGAAGCCGTTGCTACTTCATGTTATGTATTAAATAGAATTTCAATTAGACCTTTAACAAAAAATACTTCTTATGAACTGTTCAATAATAAAAAACCAAATATATCTTATTTTAAAATATTTGGATCAAAATGTTTTATTTTAAATACAAAAGATCAACTAGGAAAATTCGATTCAAAAGCTGATGAAGGAATTTTTGTAGGATATTCTGAATGAAGTAAAGCATATCGAGTATTTAATAAACGAACAAACTTAATTGAAGAAACTTTGCATATATCTTTTGATGAAAATTTTAATAAAAATGTAAATATAAAAGATGATGAAGAATTGATAAATATTGAAGAAATAAACCTTGAAAATAATAATGAACTAAGATCTCCTCCTAGAATATTACGAGATCTTCCAACTCAAAATATTATAGGAGAAATAAATTCTCAAGTTAGAACAAGAAATCAACTAAATCAAATGGGTCATGTAGCTTTCATTTCATCTATAGAACCTAAAAATCCAAAAGAAGCATCAACAGATGATTATTGGATTATCGCAATGCAAGAAGAATTAAATCAATTTGAACGTAACAATGTTTGGGAATTAGTTCCCCATCCTAATAATCAATCAGTAATTGGAACAAAATGGATTTACAAAAATAAAGTAGATGAACAAGGTAATACAACAAGGAATAAAGCAAGACTAGTAGCACAAGGGTATAATCAAGAAGAAGGTATTGATTTTGAAGAAACATTTGCTCCCGTTGCAAGATTGGAAGCAATACGTATATTATTAGCCTTTGCTTGTTTTCACAATTTTAAACTTTATCAAATGGATGTTAAAAGTGCATTTTTAAATGGTTTGATTAAAGAAAATGTATATGTAGAACAACCTCCGTTATTTATACATGAAAAATATCCGGATCATGTATTTAAATTAAAGAAAGCACTATATGGTCTTAAACAAGCTCCTCGTGCTTAGTATGAAAGACTTAAAAGTTGTTTATTAAACTCAGGATTTAAACTTGGAAAAGTAGATCAAACACTTTTTATTAAAAATACTGCCAAAGATATTTTAATAATTCAAATATATGTAGATGATATTATTTTTGGTTCAACAAATGAAAATTTGTGTAAAGAATTTTCAGATATAATGACTAATGAGTTCGAAATGTCTCATATGGGAGAACTATCATATTTTCTCGGACTTCAAATCAAACAATTAACAAATGGAATTTTTATAAACCAAGAAAAATATTGTGATAATTTAATAAAACGATTTGGTATGAAAAACACTTCTGCTAAACCTACTCCTATGAATACCACTACACATCTCGATCGAGATGAAAATGGCAAAAGTGTAGATCAAAAATTGTTTAGAAGTATGATAGGTTCTTTGCTCTATTTAACCGCTAGTAGACCTGACATAATGATGAGTGTTTTTTTATGTGCACATTTTCAATCTGATCCTAGAGATTCACACTTAAGAGCAGTAAAACGAATAATGCGATATCTTAACCAAACTAAAGATTTTGGTCTTTTCTATCCAAAGGAATGTTCGTTTGAGTTAGTGTCATTCAGTGATGCTGATTTTGGTGGATCCCGAACGGATAGAAAAAGTACAAGTGGTACTTGCCATTTCATTGGAAAATCACTTGTATCTTGGTTTAGTAAAAAACAAAATTGTGTCTCGCTCTCCACATGCGAAGCAGAGTATATATCAGCTGCTTTAGCTTGCACTCAAGTTATATACATGCAACAAACACTTAAAGATTTTAATATAAATTTAACAAATTCTACAATATATTGTGATAATACAAGTACAATAAACTTATCTAAAAATCCGGTTAATCACTCTCGTACAAAACATATAGATATTCGTCACCATTTTTTACGTGACAATATCGAAAAAGGAATAATTAATTTAGAACATATTTCTACCGAAAATCAAATTGCCGATATATTTACTAAACCTCTATTAGAAAACTCCTTTATAAAACTTCGACGAGAATTAGGTATAATATCCTTTAAAGATATCAATTAGAGATGCACTTGAAATATTCACTCATTTCAGTCGATTAAAACAATCTGTTCAGTCAACTGAATGATCATATCAAATATTTTTCGAAAATTTTATATGCTACATTATATAATTTATAGACCACACATTTTAAAAACTGAATTTTTAATAAGAACCATACTTTTCTAACAAAATTCTCCTAACCATTAAATCATTATGCGGTTAAAAATCTAAATAAATTATAACCATTAGTTGTTTAGTAAAACTCTACTATAAATAAATTCTAATTTTTTATTTTTTTATTTTTCACATCACGATTTTACGATTAAAAGCTTAAACAATTTCAATAAAAAATGTCGTCAAACAACTCCTTCTCTCCGATCAATATCACCTCGTCAGTTGATAACACTCCAACATCGCCAAAACTTCCCACACCAACACCATCACATGAGCCGGTTTACAAATGGGAAAATTATCGTACTGGTTTCACACCAGAATTGAAAAAGGCGAAAAGTGGACTCTTTATTTCACCTGACACAAAAGGAAAGATTGATGAAATTCATCACTTTCAACAACAACAGATAGATCTTCAACGAGAGCTATACTTCGAGCAAAAAGTTACGGCTAGAAGGTTAAGCTTTCTAGAGAAAATTGGTTTACGCTTCTGTGGATCAAAGAAGAACGAAGTGGCTGAACCTCTACCTCGCCCTGTTAGCTCACTTGATCCGTCTTCATCGTATCGTACACCAGTTGATCCTGTGAATCCTTGGATGTCTCCTAAGACTCCTCAATATAGTCCGAATTCATGGGATATAAATTACATGAAGAATGAAGGAAAGAAGACTCTAAGTCCATCCCCAAAGAAATAGTTGAATTTTGAAATGTTTATATCAATATTTTTGTAACTATTCCTTTAAATAAATTGTTTAATTTCAAAAATTAACTGAAACAACAACATTGCATGTTTCAGTCGACTAAATTCCCCTGCTTAGTCGACTGAAAATATGACAGAAAACAATATATGCAAAGTTCAGTCGACCGGAACCATCTGTACAGTCGACTGAAAATTCAACAGAAAATTTCAGCAACCAAAATTCAGTCGACTGAATGTACTGCTCAGTCGACTGAATCTATCACAGAACACTTCGGCCTTTGATTCAGTCGACTAAACAGATCATTCAGTCGACTGAACGCTGCTTCCCAGGCAGAATTTCCCCTTTTAAGCACCAGATTTTACCCTACCAATTCACTTTTACCTCCTACAAACTTTCTTCCCCAAATTAATTTCGAAACCCTAGCTCTAAAATTCCTTAAAATCAAATCAATTCTCACCAAAATGGCACCAAAAAGATCATGAGCCTCATCTTCTTCATCCTCCGAGCCAATTGATGCTCAAATAGCACAATGGCTTTACGATGGAACCGCTGTCACTCGATGGAACAAGATGAAGAATTCTCGAATCTTTGAGCATTTTATCGTTGATTTTCATAGCTTTTAAACCTACAACCTTCAAGCATTAACAGATCCGGCAGGTTTGACTCCACTTCTAGACTTGAAAAGAAATGATCATGCCATTAATCATGTAATGGTAAAATTATTTTATGCTAATCTTAATCTTGGACACCAAACTCCAAGAAATCCAAACAATAGTGTTTGGAGTATGGTGTGTGGAAAGAAAGTTTGGTTCTCCTTGGATAGAATAGCACACATTTTAGAGTCTCCAAATATCGAGAGAAAGCTAGAGGATATAGAATTCAATCCACATATTCGCGACAACATCAACCATCGATTTATCGAGGATAATATCAACTTTAGGGATTTTAAGTCCACCTCCCTTCGACCTATGGCGAGAATTCTCCATAAAGCCCTAATGAGAACAATCACCCCTCGTACGGGATCGTACGAAATTGTTTACCCAAATAACTATCGAGCTTTATATGCTATTTTTGGCAATATACAAGTTAATTGGGTACAGCTTATTCTTGATGAGTTTCCCACCTTCAACAATGGCAAAATGCGCACTATTTACTTTAGAGAGTACATCATGCGACTTCTCCTAAATGTCGATACGCCATTACCTGAATCGGAGAATACAATGGTCCATCAAATTAATCATCAGACCATAAGCCTAATGCAACTCCCATCTCGACCTCCTCGCATAATATCACTTGCCGAATGGGAAGCAAGGCATCAAGAACAACAACAACAACAACAACCTCCTCAACCTCGCCACGAAGAACATCCCGAGCAAGATGATGAAATTTGTCTTGTTGACCCAAGCTTCACTACCAACCAATCCTTAGGGATATTGTCAAGAAATCAACAAATTCTTGACACTCGTCTTAAAAAGGTAGATCATAAGCTTGATAAAATCAAAGGATTCTTCAACAAGCTTTGGGAAGCAATCTCGTGCTCAAGCACCACTACTGCTTCAACATCTCGCGGCAAACGTCCGGCACCCACGTTTACATGGACGACATCCGAAGAGCATACAAGTAGCAGTGCAAGCGGAGCTAGTTGTGGTCAAGGAGGAAGAGCTCAGAGACCACCAACAGGAGGACCTGTCATACGTGAACCAACAGGAAGAGAAGGTTCATATGACTGGGATAAGGATGAGTAATTTTGTTGTTTGGATGTCTATTTTTAAACTTTCTAATGGCTTGTATAAATAGCCATTTTATGCTTGTCCGTCATAACATTTTTATTTCTCTTAGTTCATGCTTATATTTTCTATGATTTAGTGATTGTTTTGATATATTATTATTACTGCTGTTAGTTCTTCTTTTTTGTCGATGACAAAGGGGGAGAAAATCTATGGTACTAACTTTGTTTTGTAGAAAAGATAGTGCATACATTCAGGGGGAGAAAGTAAGTATATACATCACTAGAATAGTATTGTCATCAATCAAAAAGGGGGAGAATGTTGATACACGAAGATTTTGATCAATGACAATGAGCTTCAACAAATAGGAAAAGAATGCAAAAGCTAGAAGAAGATAGATGAAGACCAAAGTATAAACATTAGTATGATTTTCTATGTGTCTTAGTCTAGATTATTTGTTAAAATCTATCCTCAAGAGATTTGCACGAACATTAGAACACATTCATAAAAACTTCATTCACATGTTCACTGTGCATACTTTTATACTTCAGTCGACTGAACAGACATGGCCAGCTGACTGAAACTGTACACATATACAAAATTGCACAGTTTCAGTCGACTGAATTACCTGTGCAGTCGACTGAAATTGTTCCTGAAAATTTTTCTTCATATTTTCAGTCGACTGAATCTCCTGCTCAGTCGACTGAATTTAAACCTGCGAATTTTCTCTGAAAAGACACCTTCTTCTTCCCAAGAGTTGCAACCATTCATCAATGGAAATGGAAGCATCTCTTGTTTGCAACCTTTGACAACTTATGCACCTCTTCTACAAGTATATATACATGATTCTAACATCATTTAATTTACCGAATTCTCTTGCTTTAATCTTACTATTCTCTTGTTCATATTCTCTAGATATTCTCAAAGCAATCACCAATCTATTGCTTGAATCACTGTTTTTGTTTATAAGATTCTTTTGATTCATAGCAATTCACATTTCCTAAATCTTCACAAACACATTGCATATTCTCGAGGATAAGATTATAGGAAAATTGTACTACATTAGACTCATTAGTGTTGACAAGAACACAACAAGTCGAATATTGTATTTTAGTAATTGAGTTGAAGTCCTCTTCGGTAGTTGAGGCAAGAAATCTCGTTCGGTTGTTCGGGTAAGTTGTAAACCTATTCCTCCGGGTGAAGTGAGGGTGTTAGTTAGTGAAATTCCTAAGAGAAGCTTAGGGACTGGACGTAGGACGAGAGGTCCGAACCGGTATAAAAGTCTTGGTGTTACCTTGCATTTACCTACTTTATCTACCTAGACTATTCCGTTATTCCATATTACACGATCCTACCGCATAGCCTCTTTCAAGCAAAGTATGATTTCAACCCAGAAAGTTCATTATTAACCCAATTTCAATTTGAGGTGTTATTCCATATTCTTTTACTAATTAAAGCAATAATTTCATTATAAATGCTTTCCCCTTGCATCAGCTACAAATTTGTGCATGTAAATATTATTTCTTCTTTTCTTTCGAATGCACTTAAAACTATTATAGCCTTTAGAGAAATTCATGAAAATTTAATTAATTACTTACTAAATGAGTTCTGATTCATTCTTGTAGTTAATTCTTAAACTTAATTTCAAAATAGACGCTAAACCTGATATGCATGCTACGGTAAATGGTACGTATCTCCTTCATGTAGCGTCTGTTTCTAACATTTTATGTATGTATTTGGGCTAGAAAAATCTAGTTGACCCAGATATCCTAAATTCCTTCATTTGAAAAAATTTAGTTTTCAACCTTTTATATAATAACCCAAATATCCACTTTAATAAAAGTTTTATTTTTATTGAAAGTATGGGGTGTCCTAAAAAAAGGTGAAGCGGATTGTTATGGAAGGTGTTTTATCTATATTTGGATTTCCTATTAGAACTTTATTTTTTACCAGTCTATCGCATTCATTCATCAATCATGCATTAGTGGATAAGCTGAGCCTTAGATCCCAAATTATCTTTGATTTTATCTCAGTATAGAAATCTATCAAGGGATCAACCCATCTATTTATGGTTTGTCAAAACCTTAAGTTAGTCATTAACGATGTGGTATTCCTTTGTAATATGTAGGTACCTAGCTTCTCAGGGTATGGGTTGATTTTGGGAATGGACTGGATAATGTGCTATAGGGTAATTTTAGACGAAGATAGGAGAGTTTTACAATTGAGAAATGGTAGAGGGAAGTACCATATTATTTGTTGTAAGCCAGATGATAGTTATCTATGTTCACACTGTGCCTCATAAGATAACTGTCTTCGATCCCCATAGTTCAAGATCTTCTAGATTTCTTTTGTAAAGATTTCCAGTCTTCCACCCCGAAGAGAGATCAAGTTTACATTCGATCTTGTTGATGATGCTACGCCTGTAGTATTTCCACTTTGGCATATAGCTTTGAAAGAAAGGAGAGAATTGGATAAGCAAGTCTCAAAGTAATTGGAGAGAGGCTTTATTTAGAAAAGTACTTCAGAGTGTGGGGGGCCTATCACCATTGTTGCAAAAACCAATTGTGCATCAATTTTAGGGAGCTGAATAAACCAATGAGAAAAAAACTGATATCCTTTACCTTGCATTAACAAACTCTTTGTTCAGTTAGTCGGGGCTAAAGTTTTCTATTGGCTTGATTTAGCTACTAGATTCCATTAGCTAAGCGCAGTGGAGGTTAGTATATCAAAGACTACATTCAGAACTCCATATGGACTATTTGAATAGGCAGGCATGTCATTCGATTGATTGCTGCTCTTACATATTTTGTGGATTTGATGACAAGAAATTTACAGGAGCAATTGAATAAAAAATTTATGGTATTTTTGGATGAAATCTTGGTAGTCTTTAGGTGCAAAGAATAACACAAACACAACCGACAAAGGTATTGGAAGTTTTAAGAAGGAATCGGTTGACTGTTAAATTATCGAAATATCATTTTTGGAAGAAGGAAGTAAAATTACTTAGGCATAGAATATCTGAGAAAGATTGGCTATATCCACAGGAAAAGTGGAGCAATAAAGAATTAGAAGACTCCGAAGGACATTTTCGAGATTCATAGTTTCTTGGGATTGGCTGGATTCTACAAGAAGTATATATAAGTACTCGCTGTAATCTTAGCATCTCTAACTAAGCTAACAAAGAAGAATCTGCTGTTTGTTTGGAACATAGATCATAAGAAAGCATTCGTTAAATTAAAGGAGTTGTTGACAAGCACACATGTCTTAACCCTCCTTGATGCTACTAAGCTATTTACTATCCACACTGATGCTTGTGGGACTGGTCTTGGTGCTATCTTAATGAAATAAGGGAAGGTGGTTTAATATGCTAGCCAACAACTTGTGTACACAAGGAGAATTACCCGACATATGACCTTTAGTTAGATGCCATCGTATTTGCATTGAAATACTAGAGGCACTATTCATTTGTAGAAAGATTTAAGTTGTTCATAGGTCACAAATCCCAGGCATCCTTGGTGAACTTTGGAGCTATGGTCTATGAATGGTTGGCTAAAGTGATTATCCTATGATCCATTTTTAAATAAGTGTTGAACTACTCCAAAAAACTTTGCAGAGAAGCAAAAGTGCCAGATGTGTCAGAACCTCTCGGTAACAAATTGATTTCCAAGGCAAGAGTGCTCAAAACTTGTTGAACCCAAGTAAGAAAACGAAATTGAAAAAGATGGGATGGTTTGCAGTCAACAAATCAGCTCAGTGCCGACCTGATCAGGTTGGTACAACATGATTTTATCACTCTACGGGCCCTATCTCCTTCCTACTTTTTAGATCTGGTGTATGATCTAGTATTTTAAGATCTAGCAACTTTGTTGGGAGACTCTTCTGTAAATAGGAAGGCTATAGCAACTTGGAAAGGACTTTTGGCTCTTTTATTCTTCATCTTCTTCCTCTTCCTAAGTTTGTCGCTAAGGATGCTGCTTTTGATTGTTATAGGATGTTTTAAACCGTAAATCCCTTGTACTTGTGACAACAACATTCCCTAATAAGATTAAAGTGGACATAGGTTCTTTATTAGTAAAACCAATATAAAATTCATCTGTTTTCTGTCGTTTACTTGCTATTTTTTGTTAGATCTATTCTTTATCATTATAATTAGGGTATTGTACCACTTTGTGGTCCAATATTTTTTATGCTTCCACTAAAAATTGAATTTAAGGCTTCTCAAGCATAGATCTAGCTATCTATTATAGATTAGTGCATTCAAATGTAAGATCTAAAAGGTTTTATCTAAAGTCTAATGGAAATTCATATGGTAAGTAATGAAACCAAGGAGATAAAGAAGATCTGGAGTGGTTCTAGTGCAGAAGACAGAATTTCTCACCATGATCAGGTGACTAACCAAGCAATAGTCGTGTTGCTAGGACCATCTTCCCCTTAAGAAAAGTTGGAGTTTGACAAGATGATAGTGGAGTTGAATCAAAGGATGATAAATAGTCAGAAGGCTCTCCTTGACAAGATGGATGCTAGCATTGCTTTGCCAACCTAATTGTCTAAAAGGCCCAGAAGAAATAGGAGAGATGTAACAATCCTGTATTTTTTGATTTATTTTTTTTGTATATTTTAATTGAATTTTTGATTTAAAAACTTATTTTATTTATTTTTAATGATAAACTTTAGTTTTGATATGAATTATCATTCCAAAGCATGACTAAAAAGAATATTTTCCAAAAAGTGAATTTTTGGTCAAAATAGTCAAACTTTGATTTTTAATTTAAAATTTTAAAAGTTTGAAAATTTAAATTTTATTTTTATTATGAAAGTACATAAAATTTTAAGAACACTGCTTTTTGTTTCGTTGGAAACGGATTTAAATTGCGAAAGTTATGTATATTTCAATATTGAGTGCAATTTGTTTATTCTGCAATTTTATTATTTTAAATGGTATAAATTTTATTTTTCTTTGTCATATTTTATTGTAATATGTATTGATATGTTATTTTATGTATGTTTTTGTCTTTTAATATTTTTGAAGTGAGGTAGGAATTTTTCTAGAGCTAGTAGTATTTTTCTTGTGATTTCCATGCCCTGTTTGCAATTTTTAAACATTTTCTTTAGTTCTTTTCTATTTTTATCCAATATAATTATTTATTTTATTTTAGAAATGATAAATAAATTATTTTATTTCAAAATTTTGCTTTAGAATATTTTTAAAATGAAGTAGATATTTTTCCAAAGCCATTGATGTTTTAATTGTAATTTTTGAACCCTGTTTTCAATTTTTAAGCAATTTCCTTAATTCTTTTTATATTTTCTTTAAATTTAATTATATATTTTTATTTTATTTCACTTGTTTCGGTTTTTAGATGTACTTGCTGAAGTTTATTTTGTTTGACTTGATTTAAAAGAAAAGGAAGCATGGAAGGTTTTAAAAGCTAAGAAACGTAAAGTCGTTTCACCGTTTCTTTTACCGTTTCTTTTTCAATCAATACGTCAATTATTTTGGCCGTTCCTTATACTATCTTCAGCTGACTTCTTTTCTTCATTTTCATGAATTACCAAAGCTTCTCAACCCTAAAAAAAATCATGGCCTCCATCTTGCAAAAATTTGGTAAAATCTTATTCTCTTCTCTTGTTTTCTAGTTTTTCTATATGATTTTGCAACTTGTTCTCTACTTCATAGCTCCACTCCTCCTCAACCAGATCTAGGCTGACCTCCACCTCCTCCTACTCTGATCAACCACCCCTCTAGTCCATCACCATGACCAGGCCGAACCCACCTTAGCAAGAGACAACACCAAAAATGCACAAACACATCACCTATTTACATAAATCGAGCCTAGTTTGCTAGCACCACCTTCTACAGCCATTAGCCGCCACTTCCACCACCACCACCTCTGACCTGACCTCCACCCTCTGCCACATCACCCACCACCACCTGGACCCATTGGCCATGCCCCTAGAGCCTATGGCCGAACCCATTTATAGCATAGAAGTGATGAATTTGTCTTGTAGTTGTTGTTTTGTTGCACCTATGTCCATCCAACTTTGCACCATTACTTCCAAGCTATGGCCGACCCATATGAGCCCAAGACCTGATCCTAACCCACTCCTTAGACATGTATTTCAGATCTATAGCTGAAGCATAGGCGGTAGAAAGCAAGTGCAAAAACTTTGGCTTTGTTTTATGCATTTAATTCTAACATTGTTTTATTGAATTTGGGTTTGAAAACTTATGTTATTTGTTTGTTTTGTTTGAATGTTTGCAAGGCTATTAGCCTTGTCTCTCCTACACTCATATCATCATCATGGCCAAGAAAACGTACCCCTTAGTCGAGCTTTTGAATGGTTGTAGCAAGGTCAAGTTATCTTGTCTTTGTTGCCTTTCAATTTCAATTTATTTCAATATATTTTGGTTGAATATTCATAAGTTATATTGTCTTCTTTTAGGGTTGTTTACAAGATGATATCTTGGCTATTTATCTCCACTCAAATCAAAGGTCGTGCCTTCTGGATCCGTTGTGTCATTCTAATTGATATCTCCAGCAAAAAAAGTGAGTATTTCTCACCAGACATTATGTACTTATATAAGTAGTAAATTGACACCCTGTGAATCTGTAGAACTATATGATCATGTTATAACTGCTTATATTATTATCATATGATGTTCACACCTATTATTACACCTATTATGTTATATGTTACTGTTATTTCATGCCATTCTGTTTATTTTATCTGTCTATCACACTACAAGTTCCCTTTAGATTAGAATCACTATGGGTTGAAATGATACATACCCGAAGGGACTTTAGAACAAGGGAAAATTGGTATGGGCTGAAATGATAGGCCTGAATGATTTTCAATTTATTTCATTTACTTGGGACTGCGGGTTGGAAATGATAAAACCCGGATTTTTTTTTTTGTAAACTACGGGTTGAAATGATATATTACCCGTATCACTTTTCCTAGTGTAGAAAATTATATACAGGCCCGTAGTTAAAATATGTTTTTCTAAAAATTTTAAAATATTTTAGAAATTTAATTATTATAATATTTTGATTTAAAATTAAATAAAAATATAATTTTTGTAAAGTATTATTGATTTTCTGGAAATCTATAAGTTAAATAAATTATGGAAAAGTTAGAAAATCTGAATGTAAGTTATTTTGGAAATTTTGATTTAATTTTTAATGGAATTTAAATTAACTTTGAAAATATGATAAATTTATGATATTTTGAATTTAAATTAATTTAAAATGATTTTATAACATATTAATGATTTTTGAATAAAGTTAAATTGTTAACGAGTGAATATTGAGTTGAATTTGGAAATATAAATTAAATTGGAATTTATGAATTTGGTTTAAAAGTGAAATTTTAAGTTAAGTTAAATAAAATGGAATTAAGTTATATCTGAAATTAAACTTAAGTGTTAAGTTGAAATTTAATGTAATGAATTTAAATTTGAATGTTGAAATTTAATAAGCGAATTATTAATAAATGTTGATTTTTGAAAGGAAACTTAACTTTATAAAATAATGAATTTAAGGAAAATTAAATGATGCTTAAATGTGAAAATGTATGATTTCATAAGTTAAAAATGATTTAAATAAAAATATAAGTGTTTGTGAAATTATATTGAATATTTGAAGTTAATTAACAGCATTTTTAATACTGTCTTTTGTTAAATTGTATTATTTTTGAATGTAACTTTCTGTAGCATTTTCTAAATGCTTCGAAACTTGAATTTTCATTGTTTTAATAAATTTAAGTGCATAAATGAACATTGAAAAATTTAAATTTTTGGAATTTAATAATTTTATTATTAAATGTAGTAACTTCATTTTTATGATTTAAAATGAAGTAATTTGTTTTGAAATATAACTTTTGATATATTAAAATGATTGAAATGTGGTTTCGAAAGATATGTTATTTTGATATATTAAAATGATTGAAATGTGGTTTTGAAAAGATATGATATTTTGATATATTAAAATGACTTGAAATGTGGTTTCGAAAAGATATGATATTTTGATATATTAAAATGACTTGAAATGTGGTTTCGAAAGATATGATATTTTGATATTAAATGATTTGAAAAATGGAGTTTTGAAAGATATGATATTTTGATATTAAATGATTTGAAAAATGGAGTTTTGAAAGATATGATATTTTGATATTAAATGATTTGATAAATGAGTTTTGAAAGATATGATATTTTGATATTAAATGATTTGAAAAATGGAGTTTTGAAAGATATGATATTTTGATATTAAACGATTTGAAAAATGGAGTTTTGAAAGATATGATATTTTGATATTAAAATGATTTGAAAAGAAGTTCTGAAAGATATGATATTTTGGAAATGAAGCTTTGAAAGGTTATGATATTTTGATATATTAAAATGATTTGAAAGGATATGATAATTTAATACATTGAAATGGTTAAAAATGACTTGATATTTATTTTGATACATATTTGAATTGAAAGATATGGTATGATGATATATTGAAATGGTTTGGAAATGGTTTAATCTTTATTTTGATAAAGATTTGGGTTGAAATGATATTTTATTTTGAAGTATATAATATTGTTTTAAAGTTATAACTACGGGTTATAATAACGAGTGGTTGTTAAAGAGACTGGGATCGGATATTGTCTTATGGCCGGCTAATACTGAAAACCACTTTAACAACTGTGTACGCGGCAGAGATTCCAGAATGAAGTAGGATGATGGCGACGTTCTCGAGGTATATTACGTGGACCCAACTCCCGTTAGTTGGCATAAATGACTAAAACAGGAGCTATACCGGGCTACACAATGGGTCGCACCCTTTCATCGAGCATGCTCCATCGGAAACTATTCTATTACTTTTTTGATTCGATATGTGGCGCCATTTTGATTCGGGGGTATTGTTCGAGGTGGGCGGAAGCTGCTGGCTTGCCGTCACCACCGGTCCGGGAGTGCAAACGGTATATCCACCCTGGCATTGCCTCGCGTGCCGTGTCATCTCCTTATAGCGAGCCCACTACGATTTTGGTTTTAAAGATCCGACCGCGTTAAGGTTCACCATCCCCTTAACGCTATTTTCTATATGATTATACTTTACTGATTAGACATTACTGTATATAGCGCAAATTACTACATAGTAAATAGTTTAACGGATCCTTAGAGGATGGGCGGTCCCACGCATCTTCTAAGTTACTTGTACCTTTACTACAGTTCACTTGAGTTGGTTTACATTGTATAAGTATGTATGTCCTGACTCGAGTGTTTGTATTTTTATTTACGCTCGGGTCAGCCTGAGTATTCACAGATTTGGATTTCCACTTTCGTGAGGTTTGGAATCTCTGGAGATTATCTGCTTGTCTAGTTTTATCTCTTCTGTCTGTTGATCCTTTCTAGCTATTGTATTAGTAGATTTCTATGTATTGAGACTTCTTTTGTACTTTATTTCTTCTGTTGTATCTTATGTAATTAACTCTGATATATTTATATAGTAGCTTAATGACCTACTATCTCTTTTACTTCCGCTGCATTATATTTACTCTGTGTCTGTGATCTGTGATTTTTATTTACTGTATATTCAGAGGTTTGCCAAATTTTATTTACAACGCGGTATTTTGAGCAATTCAATTCCGACATGAGTGTCTACCTATACACTTATAATGGATGCAAATGGTTGAAAATATCGGGTCGTTACAAGAGAAGTATCACCTTCTGGTTCTAAAGATGAAACTTCATTTGCTTCTGGTCCGAACAAAAGGGATGGAAAGTAAAAGACGAAGCAGCAGAGTACTAAAGTCGTAGGGAGGAATGCTGGAGGAAGTAGTCAGGACCTTGTTAAGAGAATTCATATCGGTACCACCCAGAATCTGGTTGTTACCTATCTAAATTTAAGGAGCTTAAAGGAGTAGAGGCCCAAAGTCGCTAATTTGTTAGATTCCGAGGATGATTTGCAGGACACTAGCAATGAATTTGGACCAAACGTCAGAATACAAGAAGCTGATAGTTAAATGACAACTACGGAGCTAGTTAGATGTCAAAGAAGGTCCAAAGGAATGGTTCTTCCAAAGACAAGAGAACCTAGACATCAATGAGCAAACCGTGACTGCTTGTCGATCACTGATGTGGAACATATTGCAGATATGATTAAATGGCTGCTAGAAGAAACATCAGAGTAAGAATGAAGATTGGGGTTCTGCACCAAATAGAACTTCATTCATGGAAAATATATTGCGAAATGAGTAACCTAGGAAGTTTATGATGCATTCAATGTCATCGAATAATGAGACGACTAACCCAAGGCAACATTTATTGAAGTATGAGTGGCACATGGATGGCACTATAGTAGTAGATGCGGTTTGATGTAGGTGTTTTTCTATCTTTTTAGATGGGGTTGCATTGATTTGGTTTACTCCGCTCACGCTGAAATCCATCTCATCTTTTGATGAATTAACTAGGAAGTTCTTGGAGTAGTTCAGGCTACATGCTGCTCGATCCAAGGACGTGATGTCCTTGTCGGGCATTTCTCAGGAACCTAAAGAGTCACTAAAGGGTTTTTTAAGCAGATTTGATATTGCAGTTACTAAATTAAACAATCCAAATGAGGATATGGTTTTAATGGCTTTGGTTCAAGGGATACATCTGAACATGAATTTTGGTAAATGACTACGGATAAAGTAGCCAACTACTATGAAAGAGTTTCGCTGCGATAGCCGTTCTACACCTCCGATACTTGGTATATCTGAAGAGTGTATTACTACAGTGTGCGGCCGATGCAGGACCATTATCAAGGGTGAAAAGAAGAGAAACAATCATATAACCTTTTTTATATTCCACAGCTCATCGAATAAAATATAGTCATAAACATCATAAATATATAACAAGTGAGATAGTAATAACTAAATGAACCACAATACCAGATTATACAAATTCACAAGGTTATAAAAGATAGTGATGGAGTTTATACAACTGATAATGAATGCAAAAGATAATTTGTCTCTAAATATAATAAGCAAACACTATCTAGGATTCATAGTGTCTCACAAAAGAATGAGTATAAATAAGTCCATATATAATACAAGAAAGCGCCATCCTATGCTCGTCCTCCGTACATCAACTACATACCACCTAACATTGCTATCTAGTCTATTTATTTAAGAGTACGTGAGATAATAATAAGAAAAACATAAAATCTCAAAGATAACAATAGTCTGGTGTAAGCGATAAGAAATCTCAAAATACTATACAAGTTGATATAGTAAAGAACAAAGTATAAAAATCATATCTGACATGTTCCTGCAACCAAAGAGTTATCACATAAAATCTATAATATACTACTCTATTATCATCATAAAGGTGTACTACATCCTAAGTACAACATTGGGGTGTCCAAGTATCCACATCCACAATACCTACATCATAGGACATCCCTAAAGTGATAGATAACAAAAAAAGCAACCATAACAAATATAACATCCATCAAATAATCCTCACTATCACCCAATGTGTCGTGGATATATGATAACTCCTTTCCACTCCCTGGGATTAATGGAAAATACCAATTTTAAGTGTACTCATTTACCATCCTATAGCTAACACTAGGTCCATTCCACTGATCCAGGTTATACGGATCCATTCCGCCGATCCAGGATAACCATTCTAAGTATCTAATTGCTTCCTCATAATACCCATGCTTACGAGTATAACATAAAGCACTTCAAGTATCAACGATCCCTTAGCATGTTTATTCGAGCCCTTTCCTTACTCCTTTAAGTTTCCTTTCATCCTTAAGAAACCATTTCACATTTCTTTCTTTCCACGATAGAACGATTCAACACTCTATCTATGGATCACCTTTTTTAGACCCTGCCCTTATGGATTATTATCCTCACGACTCCTTTCCGCATCGAGCCAACATCATCAAAACATAATTCCACTGCCGAGTTGAATCACCAAAATCCTGAATCCATCATCCTTCATCTTGCCATGACATCAAAATCGGACGTCTAATGAACGAACACCTTTAGCATGACCTGTAGTAACCCCTATGAATCCCCTAGAAGTTAGCCAAGATTGGCCTCTTCAATCCATATCGGTATCGATTTAATCAGGTTGGTACCGATATGAATTGCTTAGCCAAAAATTGGCTAAGTACTTCGGGCCATGATTACATCACCTATGCTTGCCTAGAACTTCCCTTGATCATGCCCCCATTCCCACAAGTCCCCTGACCCAATCCTTTGCCTTGACAAGTGGTCGGTACCGAACAAAAATGTTCGGTACCAAGTTGAATGTTTAGCTAAATTTTGGAGTTTGAACTCCCAAAGCTCCATCCTCTCATCTACCCGAGCTTTCCCAGAAGTTCCTCAATCTAAGTCTTGAAGCAACCTCTCAAATAATCACAACCTTCCACTATATTTTAGCTCGATATGGACATCAAGTTGACATCTAAATGAATTTCAATAGACTTGTGATCTGAATTGTTGTGTAACATCGCCTATCTTGAGGCCCGAAGTTAAGTGCTACAGATGCTGCAGTCATCCATAATATTAACTTCCTGTGATAAATACGGTAATATTAACGGTATCCATAACATCAGAAGCACATGAATATGAAATAAAAATACAGCAGAAATAATATTAAGTAACTCCTGCATGGCTATCTTTGCCTCCTTAATGTCTTCGGGAGCTTATTCGTCCAACCTACTAAACAAGTCGTTAACTCTCGATCTACTCAAATCAAATTTTGAGCATCTGAAAGATTAAGTGGAAAACATAATCTTCGAGTTAGACTAAAGCCTGGTGTAAATAATATTATTACATCTCAATTTTACTGATATTAAGTGAGACCACACCGCTTAGCGGAACGGGTTTTCCCTCATTAATGTCCCTTTAAAATACATATCTTTCGAAAATTAAAATTCTACAATCAAAATGATTGTAACAACAATAGCAAATACGTATATGCATAAAAATCAGTAAATTAATGGACTATCTATCAACACCATAGTTTTGCCTGGCTAACTATTAACCATTGGCTGACTCGGGACTACCGAACATAATTAATAATCTAACATCTATTAGACACGCTACTAGGCTACCTGCCCTTCACTATCCTCTTCTAGGGTCAACTGATCCTAATGGTTTGTGGGCTCATCAATAACCTTTCTTTACTTGTATATTCCCTTCCGTGCGTAACATTGTTTTAGTCCCATCTGTGACAAAGCCTTGCACACTGAAATTTTTGACTTATATTAGCTAGAGGCTATTAGCTAAAGTATAGGGCGTGACCCAACACCAGTCCTATCTACTCTTCTAATGTCTGAGTCAAAAACTTAGGGTTAACTACCCTATTTATATTCCCTGTAAAAAAACTTAGGGTTAACTACCCTATTCAAATGTCATTTCCTTGAAAATAACCTTTGCAATGATTTACCCCTAAAATCATATTTTTATAAGACAAGAAAATCATATACTTTGCTTTACTGAAAACACTTATGCCATGATATATGCTTTAAACAAAATAAAGTTGATGAAATCTTATCAATGGGATTATCTATCCCTTCATAATAAGTTAAAATTTCATTTTAATTTAGAAGGCTTTAGGCTACAAGACCAAAATAATACCTTCGAAACCTTGTTTGAAAGATTAAACAACCCCTTTTGAATTCATTGAAAGTGCCCCTTTCAAAATAAGTTAACTACTTTAAACTTGGAAAAACTAGGCCGAAAGGCTAAAACATACCTTTCAAATGTATTGAAAATAAACCATCTGAAATCATTATTAAAACCTTAGACATCCTCTTTCAAAACTTGTCTTTCAAGCATTGGAAACCTTCTTTTCATAACACTTAAACAACTTTTCTGGTACGCATAGATATACCTTTTGAAAACAATGGGGTTTCCTTTCCGAATTACTTATAATATACCTTTTGAAAATATAGGCTTGAAGTAAAAATTTGCAAATGCATTACTTCGAAACCATTTAAAATCATTCCTTTCAAAACCTTCGGGTTTAACATATATTATAACCATAGGGTCATAGATAAAATTAGCGTGAAAGCATTGCTTTTGAAAGCGTTAAGCCCAAGTAAAAGAAAGAGAATAGTTTCGAAACCTACCCTTTCAAAACCATTGTCTCCAAAACTATTTGAAAGCGGATAAAATACCCTTTCGAAAGCATTAAGAAGGCATCCATTAAAGAACAGAGGCAAAAGCACCCTCTTGAATACATTGCTTTAAGGCTATAAAGAAAAGCGGCCTATACTAGTTCAAAAGATAAGAATAAGGTAACATGGGTATCGAATAGGTTCAAAGCGGCCATCCTTTCGAAAACTTCTTTTAAAACAAAAGGCGCAACTCATTCATTAGTTCTTTTCCAAAACAAAGGCAAGTTGATTGGTTCGAAAGCTAATAGATTTGGCTTCAACCTCTTCGAAATCATCTTTTATAAATAGACGTATGTAATGGAGTTGAAAGCTTTGAAAAATAACTTCTACCCCTTCGAAAGCAAGGTTTCGCCTCTATCTCTTCCGCCTTTCTCCAATGCACTACATATCAATTGTTGTATACCATGTGCATTTGGTTTCGAACGGGTTCTTTATCAAAGGCATGATGCCGAAAGGCAATAAATGGAAGTGGTGAAGTAGTAAATCCAAGCAAAACTGATTTTTAGCCTTTAAAAGAAAGTTCTTCTCACCAAACTTTCCTTATCTGTCAAAATGTAATTGGTTGCCATTTCTTTATCAAAATCCTTTTCTAAAAGTGTTGCCGAATTCAAAATTTTCAATTAATTTTTTTGAACAAATAAGCCCTTCTCCTTGGTAAGACATTTAAGTTCCATAATTTGAATAATTTTAAAACCATAGTAAAATACTTAGGACAATTCCCCAAAAATTACCATAATTCACTTTCAATATGTTTTCTAACATATTTAAATTTCAAACCCAAATATGTTATATAAATTGCTTTAAATAATTTAAACCCAATATTACATATTTTATTTCATAGAAAATAAATAATAAATCCATAACAACTTTGAAAATTATGAAACTTGAAACGCGCTTCTAAAATAATATTTTTGACCATATATCAAAGCGCAAGTCATTTGGATGTCATCTAGTTGGTTTTTCCAATCTAAACTTTTCATAAAATCTATATGAAACAATATAAATCATCAACAAGCATATATACATATTTAAATAAATATAACATGGCATATTATTTGCAAATATAATTCGGCCATAATTATAAAACCAAAATCAAAGTCAAAATGATATGTAAATCTATTATTCACCTTAGTTTGGTATTAAGAAGGTTGAGAATTGTTCTTTTATTAATTTACTTAAGCCTTCTACTTGAATCCTAGCTTTCCTTCACCTTGAACCTTCTTAATGGTAGCCGGCCGAGCTTGTAAGGTTTTAATTTTTGTTTGGGAATGTTAAAATGAATAAGAGATGAATGCAAGAAGGGTTTTGGGTATAAGAATAAAGACTATTCCTATTTACCAATATCGTATTCCTCTTACTTACTCATCTTTAATTCTCTTTTGCTTTTGTATTCATTAAGACATGGCCCCTTTATAAATTTACAAATTTCAATACCTTAACCTTCTACATTATTTCATTTAATTTATCTAATTAAATGTCCTAAATAATGTTAGTTAAAATTAGGGTCTTGCATACTTCTCTCCTTAAAGAATTTCGTCCTCGAAATTATGATAAGGTACTCACAGTAATTAATCATAAAGGTAAAACATACCACGAAACAAGTCAGGATAAGTATCTCTAATCCTACTCTCAGTTTCCCAAGTACAGTCTCTCTTATCGTCACTCCACTACACTTTGACTAATTTGACTTTCTTGTTCCTAAGTCTCTTCCCATCTCTCGCAACTAAACGAACTGGTTTTCTAACTATAGTCATATCCAGTTCCACTACTAGATCATCTAACGCAGTCGGTGCAATAGTATTCTCTGGGTCTCGAATATATTTCCTTAGATAAGAAATATGAAAAACGCTGTTGAATCCTGCCAAACTTTTTGATAACTCTACTCTATACGCCAATTTCCCGATCCTTTCTATAAAAGGAAATGGTCCAACGAATCGTGGTGCCAATTTTTCTGGTTTTCCATATTTGATTATACCTTTCATTGACGACACCTTAATGAAGACATGATCTCCAACTAAGAACTCTATGTCTTTTTGTCTTTTACCAGCATACCTCTTCTGCCTAGACTGAGCTTCCTTCATCCTACCTCGAATTAACTCAATCTTTTCTACAGCTTCTCTGACCAAATCTATACCAAGAACTAACATATCCCTTGTCTCTAACCAATAAACGGCAGATTTGCATGGCCTTCCAAACAAAGTTTCAAACGTGCCACCACTATACTAGTTTGATAACTGTTGTTACACGAAAACTCGATAAAGTGTAGATGGTCTTCCCATGAACCCCGAAATCTAGCACACAAGCTATTAACAAAACTTCTAAGACTTTGTTAACTCTCCGTTTGCCCATCCGTCTGCCGATGGTAAGCGGTACTCATCTTAGGCTTGGTACCTAGATTCTCCTGTGGACTCTTCTAGAACTTGCTAGTGAACTATGCTAAAAGGAATTCCATGCAGTCTAACTATATTCCTCATGAATAACTTAGCTAAATCAGTTGTTGTCCTGATCGACCTAACTAGAATCAAATGGGCGCTCTGGGTTAGTCTGTCCGCTATAACCCAAATACTAGTATTTCGTTGATTCGACCTTGGAAATCCATCTATGAAATCCACTGAAATAGAATCTTATTTCCAGATTAGAACATCAAAAGGGTGAAGTAACCCACTCAGTTTTTGATGTTCAACTTTCATCTATTGACGGTTTAAACACTGCCACACCCAGAAGCCTACATCTCTCTTCATATGTTCCTAGAAGAAAACTACTTTTCATATCCTAATACATCTTAGTTCCTCCCAGATGAATAGCGAACTTCGAACAATGGCATTTTCTAAGAACTTACTTCCTAATGTTTCCCACCTCGGAACATATAGTCGTCCTTTCTTCCTTAAATACCCATTTTGGTCAAGGCTAAAATCTTTCAAGTCATCACTCTCTGTTCCATTCCTCAACTTCTTAATCTGTTCAGTTACTAATGGATCCTCCCCTTGCTTAGAAGCAATTCTTTTGATCATCACTGGGACTCCTAAACACGACAACATAGCAGTTTCTTTACTAGATCTAGCCTCTGACCTCCATTGCATTCTGCATGTAGTCAATGCTTCTAAATCTTTCCACTCATCTATCATTGCCAATACTACATTCTGGTTTTTCTTGCTAAATGCATCTGGAACTTTATTGCCTTTTCTCGATGTGCACTCAATTCCAAAGTCATAAGTAGCTAAAAACTCTAACCACCTCTGTTGTCTCATATACAACTCCTTCTGAGAGAATAAATACCTCCCCGACTTGTGATCCATATACAACTCGAATCTTTCTCCCAAAAGGAAATGACTCCACACCTTCAATGCGAAAGTTACTGTATCTAATTTCAAATCATGAGTTGGATATCTAACCTCATGTAGTCTAAGCTATCAAAAAGCATAGACAATCACTTTACCATTTGCATTAACACGGCTCCTAACCCTATTCCACATGCATCCGTTTATACCACTAACTCTTGATTCACCTTTGGAATCACTAACACAGGTGCATTAGTTAATAAGTGTTGAATTTCTCAAATGCCTCCTCACACTTATCGGTCCAAACAAACTTCACATCTTTCCAAGTTAGTTTAGTCATTGGTGTCGCTATCAGCGAAAATCCTAAATGAATCTCTAATAATAACCAACTAATCCAAGAAAACTGTTTATCTCAGTTACTATCTCGGGTCTCTTCCAACTATTCACTACATTGACCTCAGCCGTATCTACTAAAAACCCTTTCTTTAAAACTATATGACTAAGAAACTTCACCTCATTCTGCCAGAAGTGACATTTTGAAAATTTCACCTCTAATTGATGTTGCCTCGGCGTATCGAGCACCACCCTAAGATGAACTTCATGCTCTCTTTCTTCTTAAGAGTATACCAAAATGTGATCCAAAATACTAACACAAATCTATCCAGATGCTCCCAGAAGATTCTGTTCATCAAATCCATGAAAAATGCTGGCACATTAGTAACTTCGAAAGGCATCACTAACCATTCGTACGATCCATATCTATTCCTAAATATCGTCAAAGGAATATTATCCCCTGCTAGACTAAGCTGAAGGAATCTAGTCGCCAAATCAAACTGGAAAAATACTTTGACCCCACTCAACTGGTCGAACAAATTGTCAATTCGAGGTAACGGATATTGTTTCTTTATCATCTTCTCATTCAACTTAACCATCCGTTCGTTTTTCTCACAAATATTGCGGCTGCTCCCTATTGCGAACTGCTTGGTCTAATAAAAATTCTACCTTCTAAATCCACCAACTGCACCTTTAACTCCTTCATCTTGGTATGTATCATTCTACTTGGCAGTCTACTCATCGGTTCTGCTCCATGTACTAAATCTATCTGAAACTCAATGGCTTGTTTCGGCAGTAGTCCTATCACAGGCTCAATGACATCTGCGAATTCTCTAACAATGAAAAATTGATTCAACTTATCTTCATCATCCATAACACCCAACAAATCCTTAAACCTCAAACTAGGTTTTTCTATGGAGTATATAATCCAATTACTAAAACTAGGGTGTCTAAGTGATATTTTCCTATCATGGCAAACTATATTAGCATTATACTTACTTAACCAATCCATACCCAAAATGATTCTAAACCCTACGAAATCAAATACATGCAAACTACAAGTAAATATATGACCTAACAATTTAAACTCTAAGTGGTCACATCTCATCCTTGGAGTCACATACCCTCCTATCGGATTCGTTGCCCTTAAGGAAGTAACTAGGTATGAGGGTTCTAGGTTAAGCTTATCTACCAAACAATAAGATATAAAAGAGTGTGATGCACAAGTATCAAATATTACTCTAACCGACATACCACGAATCAAAAGCGTACCTCCTAACGCAGCTTTTCCTTTCTCCACTTTTGTTGGTCTTGAGGTAGCTGGTTCCAATGCAAACATCTTGCCTTTTCCATCCTTGGCTAGTTCCTTGCACTGGTTTTTATAACATCCAATCTGATCACAATTGAAGCATCTCATTTCCTTCTTGTTAGCCGCCTTCTTCTCTTTGCCAATCCGGCACTCATGGGCATAGTGTTCTTTTGTCGCACTTATAACAAACTAAATCAACCTTCCTTTTCTTGGTTGCTCCTTCTTTTTGAGTGCCTTTCTAATGGAAAAACTTTCTCTTTTGGTTCTGCCTACCTTGAGCTTCCCCACCTTTATTACCATCAAGAAAAGCAAGTATCTCTTCCTGCTTCAAAGACATCCCAACAACTACATCACATGGATCTCTAATATGTGGCAAAGTTGCTTTAGCAAGCTTGAGTTTTAGTCCACGGATGAACTTCTCATTCCTTTTAATAACCGTATCAACTGTAGCATACCTGAATCTCGATAGCTCCTTAAATCTGGTAGCATACTCTAGCATTGTCATGCCTCCCTGCACCAACTCAGCAAATTTTCTAAGCAGAGTTGACTTAGCAATCTCCGACATGAACCTCTCCTTAAACCTTCTTCTGAATTCCACCCAAGTCATGGCCTCTTTTTTTAATTAGAGCCACACTAACACTGTTCCACCAGTACAGTGGTGCTCCTTGCAATTGCCTAGAAGTAAGTCTTCTCTTTTTCTTATCATTAAGCCCTAATAAATAAAAAATCTTTTTGCAACGAAGTAACAAATTCTCCCCTTCAATTGTGTCCTCCGTCCCGATAAACAGTTTTCCTCCAAGCCTAGCATAGTCTCTACTCAATATTGCATAGTTATTGACCATAGAGCTCCTTGAATTCCTCCCTCAACATTTCCGCTGACTAAACCCGTAGCAACTCCAACCTACATCATGTTAATGAAGAACTAATACATAGCTCTGATATCAACTTGCGGTGCTCCAGCACCACATTAGCAACTTGTGTCTGACCTTGATTCCTTCTGTGTTTGGTCTGGAAATTCTATTGGTTGCGGTGCTTCCTCCACCAATGTTAACTCTTCCACTCCTAGCATCCATATCTTACTTCCTAAAAATATGCATTCGGGCCTTTGTAAGATACAGAAAAATAGCCTAAGAAAGATGGAGAATAGAGAGAAAGCGTATACTTATATATAGCAAATACAAGTATGTTACTAAAGTGTTATCACATACCCCAGTTTTTTCTCTAACCCCTTAGGATTATGTTTTCAAAATCATTTTAAGTTTGAAATATCCTTTAAGTTTACATAAATCTCTGCTATGATACCATGTTGTAACATCCCCTATCTTGAGGCCTGAAGCTAAGCGCTACAGAAGTTGCAATCGTCTACAATATTAACTTCCAATGATGAAATATGGTAATGTTAATGGTACCTATAATATCAGAAGCACATGAATATGAAATAAAATCAACACAGATTTCAAAAAAACTGGTAGATCAGCTATCATCTGATTCAAGAAACCCTTTGTGAATGCAAAGGTCTTTCACAAACCAAAGTGTCATGAAGGTAAACCGATAGACCAACGGTCATCTAATCTAAAAACCCTTCGCGGATGCGAAGGTCTTTCATGAACCAAAGCGTTATGAAGGTAAACCGGTAAATCAGTGGTCATTTGATCCAAAAAAACCCTTTGTGAGTGGAAAGGTCTTTCACAAACTAAAGCGCCGTGAAGGCGAACCGGTAGATCAGCAAAATTTAATTTATGTATAACTGATATCCTCGAAGTGAACTGGAAGATCGGTAGTCATCTGATCCAGAGCTCCCCGAAGTCAATGAAGTCACGCTCCAGGTCCACAAATCAACAACCATACTAGTCACTCCACAAAATTAATCGAATCACTTCCAATGACCACTAAGACAAATGTTGCTAAATTCTAGAGTTTCAAAGCCGCTCAAAGACACTAAGCCAAAATTGAACAGACTTTGTGAACAATCAGAGGCCAACTCAAATAAAGCCAAGATTCGGCACCTAGGAAAATTGCACCAACTTGACTGAGGGAAACCAAACGAGTTATGGAGAGACCATTGACACAGTTCAAGCATGCCAATAACCCTATAGCATGGGGGCCACCACACACACCTGTATAGCCATAAGTAAGGCCGAGACTAATCATACCACGGTTCTGTTATGCCTGATCAAAAATTGTGCCATTCTAACAACCATGGACTTAATGACCTTGCTAGTGCAACAAACGAAATACGAGCATAATACTTGCCCACTTCTTTCCAACTACTATTTTACCACTCTTGGTGACCTATTCTCTAAAGCTAGTTTGGATCAAGAGCTAAGAGTCAAGACCTGAACTCCCATAGGCCCTTTCTTTAGTCCGTCGTCATGCGGTCAGCTATAGATCTTTCCACCATGGCAGCCTGATCTATTTGGACGTGTACATCTTCCAGAAACACGGAAGGGTCATCCAAGCCATGGTCACTGGAACCGAAAACTGTTTAGCTTCTTAAACCAATAAAACCATGTTCATGTAAGCAACCTGCTGAGTCGATGGAGTCAAATCGACTCAAATTGCTAGATAGGCAAAACCCGATCCTTGCCTTCTAAAAACCGGTGTTGCTTCGACAACATCGGAAAGGCCTAAAATTACACTCCTCACATTGCCCGAAGATAGGCAACACTGAGCTATACCAAAATCCATGCATTTCATAAGTCGTGAACTAAAATAATAGCTCCTCACATTGCTTGAAAGATAGGCAACACCGAGGAAAAACAAAAGCCGCGCACCTCATAAGCCGCGCACTAAAGTAATAACTCGTCACGTTTCCTGAAGATAGGCAACACAGAGGAAAAACAAAAGCCGCACACCTCATAAGTCGTGCATAATAACTCCTCGCGTTGCCCAAAGATAGGCAACATGGAGGAAAAACAAAGGTCGCGCACCTTATAAGCGCGCACTAAAATATAACTCCTCATGTTGCTCGAAGATAGACAACACCGAGGGAAAAAAAGCCATGCATCTCATAAGCCGAGCACTAAAATAATAACTCCTCACGTTGCCCGAAGATAGGCAACACCAAGAAAACAAAAGTCGCACGCCTCATATGCTGCACACTAAAATCATAACTCCTCACGCTGCCCAAAGATAGGAAACAATGAGGAAAATGAAAAGTCGTGCACTTTATAAGCTGCGTACTAAATTCCAAAACACTAACTCCTCATGTTTCCCGAAGATAGGCAACGCCAAGGGGAATCATAATTCACGCATCTCATAACCAGCGCCAACCACTTCTATAATTGGGAATAATGAGCACAACTACAACAAAAAAAGAGTGCTATAACTAAGAGAAAAGTTTCAACTGACAAAACTTAATGATTAGAACTACCCTCGGTTATCCCGTTTGTGCCAAAATTAGTAACAAACACCCAATTGCAAATGAAAGCACCAACTCATTATCACAGATCATTGATAGATAATATGTAGAGAATATAAATGTGAAGAACGCCCAAAATTCAAAAAAGTAAGCGATAAGAAGACAAGATTTATAGTGGTTTGGCATTGTAGCCTACATCCACTTTGAAGATTCACTATTTTATTGATGATTCTCAATTAGTTTACAACGGTAAAAGTGATAGTATTCAAGTTATAATGGAGTTCTAACAGAATAACTGCATAGAAGAATCAAAATTCCCTTTTCTATTGGCATTGGACTGCTATTTGCAGGTGCAGTTTGGAAATTTCTAACTTAGATCTTGGAATACCCCTTATTGCACGTGGGTGGGCCCACCATATCGATCCAAGGTCATTGGGGATCGATCCATGAACGATCCACAATTACTTTGTATTGATCAGAAAAATAATCCAACGATGATGGGATCAATCATGAACGTTCGTCTGGTGGTATGCAAGCTATGCTTTTAAAGGCGATTGGACTTATATATATCGAGTTATGATTGATCTAAAATGTAATTTATTAGCTGGCTTAATTGTTCATATCGATAGCGTTGTATCGATCAAGCTCGTATCGATCTTGTACGTATCGATCAAGGGAGTTGCTATGACGTGGAGCGATAATTTAAGGAGATCCACTTTTTATGCCGAGTGACCGTCTCATTTACATGACTCTGCCCTCTTCGCATCAATATTGGAAGCTACCTTTGTATCTTTTCTTAGAGGATGTCTTCGTATCAATCCTGTGTCCTTGCTTTCGTATCGATCAAATAGTCATTGGTTCATATCGATCGTTTGACCGACCGATACAAAACATACAAAAAAAGGATAGATACGAAAGAAAGCAGTTGTGAAGGAAATAAACTTGGATTAATCCCCTTGCACTTTTCATCGATGCTTGGTTTGTTGCTTCATATCAATCCATGGTTCATTGCTTCATATTGATCAATAGATTGATCGATTCAAAACGTGTGGGAGACTGACCGATATGAAGCTGGTAAGTGTGGAAATAAATAGATCGATATAAAGCGCATGAAGGGAATTGATCGGGAGCATATGGATACGAACTAGATGGACATGACGTTGATGGATACAATGTGGATGGTTTTTGATTAATCTGTGGCCTTGACTCGAAGCAGCGACCTCCTTTACCCGAAGTAGACATGCCATTGACTCGAAGCAAACATGTTGCCAACCCGAAGTAGGTTGTTTGATGGCTCAAAGCAACTTGTTTCTCAAAGACCCGAAGCTAATGTCCCTCTGAATCGAAGTAATATGCCTAAAAATCCAAAGCAGACATGAAGGTGACTTGGAGAAGACCCTAAGCTACTTAAAGCAACTCGATCTCTGTTGAAATCATATTTTAAACATCTTGCATGGTTTGTTCGTCGACCATGCTATGTCTTGTGCAGTTGATTAGGTTAAATCTGCAAGTATGTTGCCTTTCCAAAAGGCAGGTTAACATAACCCATGCAACGTGATCCTCTCAAACACGCATATATTGCGTACCTATCAGAATATCATAAGAAGTTTGGGTTACACGCTAAAGTTGCAAAATTTTTGAAAGAAGGAAAATCAAGCTGTGACTTAGCAAATTTCAAGTCTAATATGAAAATTATCTAAAATATAAGTACTGGTCATTTCAAGTAAATAGCCTAGTGGAATGAGGGGCATGTACCGGTGCTTAAATAAAAACAATTGAAAACAATAAGTTCACAAGTACTATTACTCCAAAAAAAGAATGGTTGCTCCGGATAAATTTTTTTGGCAGTAATCACAAAATTGGATAAGTGCAAGCAAAACAGGCATAAGTGCACAGAGCACATATGAACTACAGATAAGAGTATGGTCAAAATATCAATGTATTGCCTATAATTTTCTTTACATAGGGTCAAAATGTGGAGGCTGTACCCACACAACATCGGCCAACAAAAAGAAAATACAGCTCCACGATAAGAACACTAAATGCAGATTATGCCCTTGAACAAATTAACTCAAAAGAACCAAAATTAGGCTAGTCTCCATACAAGATCATCGGTGCTTCCTTCCACCGCACCCCTTTCCGCCCTTCTTTTGCAATTTCTTCCTCATCTCAGGAGTGGTTATAGGAAATGCGGATTATGGATCTTAAGGTAGAATTAACACTAGAGCGGAAGTAAATAGTGTTTAATTAATTTTATGAATCTTTTTTGAAATATTTTCAAATTAAATCCAAACAGATGCAACTCACAAACACAAAAACAATCATAGAATCTGGTACAGATGCAAATGGTAAATAAAAGCAGTGAAGGAAAGAACATACTGGAATTTTATACTGGTTTGAAGTTACCCTACATCTGGTCCCACACAATTTCTTGTGCAAATTTCATTTCAAATATAATGTCGATAGTACAACCTCGATTTCAAGGCCACAAGATACACTCTCCTACCTCCGAGTCCAGGGAAAACTCACTTGATTTAACCAGGCTAAAGCATCATCTAATTGATTTACGAGCTACAATCACACCCAATTGATTTACGGGGCACAATCATACTGTTTCCAATCACGCTTAGATAGAGAGAGACTCGACACGCTTCGATCTTTTGATCTTTGATTACAAATGATCTATAACTTTGAATAACACCGAGATCTTTGAGAGAGTGTGGAAGAGAATCAAATTAGAGATGATCGAGTTTGACTCACTTAGGATTTTGGCAGAGTTTTGTTAAGAACGTTTGAAAATAAGAATGGAAGAGAATGAGGAGAGAAAACAAAGAAAACTTGTGTAAAAATTCATTGAAAACTACTTGTATATATAGGAGAATAAGGTCATGTCTATTCGTGAAAGGTAATGATGAATAGACACTTCTTTTGAAAATTTGAATTTTAAAATCTACGGCTACCATATCGACATAGGGGGTAGAGGCATGTCGACTTCCCCTAGTATATTTTGAAAATTGATTTTTGTTTTAAAAGAGATTTTCTTTCTAAAGTTTGTCAAAACAATCTTAGAACTTTGTAAACAATTTTGAGTATACTTTATGATTATAAAAGCCTTTGGAAAGTAAACTTACGAAATATAAAAGTAATAAAAACTAAATATATAAATATTTTGATATTAAAGCTAAAACATTAAAACCAGAAGCTAGTTTTGAAAAAGAAATGATTTTGAAATTAATATGATTAAAAAAATTTAATTAAGGCAAAAATATTTAAACTGAGAGAAAAATGTCTTTTTAGAAAGCTAGTTTTGAAAAAAAAAATCTAAAAATAAGTTATTTTCAAAATTTCGTGGATTCCATTCCATTATAGAAGGTCGTGGATTCCATCTAACTAAAGAGATCGTGGGCTTCATCCATTATTAAAGCGAGAAGTTGGATTCCATTCCATAATTAAAATTCGAGTAAGGATTTTAGTGCTATTATGAAGTTTTAACATAAATCTAGACTCTATTGCTTATCTTGATATCATGAACTCTTGATAATCTTGATTCTCATTTGTCTTCTATCTTGATTTCTACAATTTTACATTCGTCAGTCTTAATCTCTATACTCGATCTTGAATCTTTATATTGTACAGTCTTCATTCTCAGTACCTACACACACGCACACATATATATCCGGCATATACATATATATATATAGACAAGAATATTAGTATTTATACCTTATAACAAGCCCTAAGGTTGTGGTCATCAAAACCATCATCTCAAGAACTAACAATCTCCCCCCTTTTGATGATGACAACCTATGTTTATAAAATATACTCCACCAAACTCCGATTCTACTGTGACTCCCCCTTAATCTAAGCCTATCTAACCTATTTTATAATTCTCCCCCTCTGTCATCAAGAAAAACTAATCCTAAATTGCATAACTCCCCCTTAAACTATGGAACTAAAAGCTAATAACGAGTATAATAAGCGAAACATAAGTCTAATTTTATTATATATGATGTTACATTACACATATATATAGAAACATAGACACAAATATATACAAGTACACAAAATATAAAAACATTAATATAATAACAATCTAACGAGTGTCCATAACAATTGGTGACTTGTGAATCGAACAATTAGGGTAACGGAGACAGAAGTTTCCATGTTGTTCAACCAAATTACCATTTTTTCAAAATAGACTTCTCCAATGCAAATAATTTTATCGTCCTCCTCTATTTGCGTTTCTGCCTCTTCTTCTTCATCATCATTATCCTCTAATGGATTATGAATACGTATGTTAGAGGAATCATCTTCAATCACAATAGGGTCTGCATGATTATCCATTGGAAATTTTTGCAAATTTATAAGAACCTTGCCTTGTTTCTCTTGTTCCTTTACCACCCTTATTTGCATGACTTGTAATTCAGTCAGGATTTGTAGAGAATCCTTCATTATTTCCTCGATCTTCATTACTTGAGCTAATGTATGTTAGGAACTGAGTTGATGATGTTTTGATGACAACAACCTTATATAGTTATTGCACTTTACTTTATAAAATATATACTGACATTCCATATATATATATATATATATATATATATATATATAGGAAGTATATGCAAGTATCATCGAAGACTGATCAGTATAAAGACTCAAGCATCAAGATGAAGATTAGAGATTCAAGATTCAAGACTCTAGAGAATCAAGATTTCAAGATCTCAAGATAAGTGTCTAGTATTTTGTTAAAACTTCATAATAGCACTCTCATCTTTCTTCTAATTTTCTTTTGGGATGGAACCCAATTTCTATCGAAACCAATGGCTTACAAACCCACGACAAGTAACTTACAAACCTACGACAAGTGGCTTACAAACCCACGAAAATCAAAATCATTTAAACTACTTTGTACAAGTTCTCGAGTCCTATGGAGGAGCTCTGTAGGAAGGTTCTTGCAATTTCAGTTTGAATAGATTTTTCAAAATGTTTTTTAAATCTGTTTTCAAAATGTTTTAGCTTTCAAAATCATGTTTTCAAAAATGTTTTCAAACTTTGTTTTAGCCTTGAAATATTCCTCTATTCTGATTTTAAAAACTTCTATTTTTAAAACATCGAAACTTATTCTGATTTTAAATATTACTTATATAATTGACGGTCTATATCAATTATATATATATATATATTTATTTAAAATAATGTTTTATATTCATTCTCTATCTCAAAATATTGTTTAAACACTTTACTTTGCTTCAGAGAAGTTTCAACTTGTTTTAAATTCAATTGTCTTTACAAAACAACATCTCTATAATTTTGAACTAAGGGATGTCGGCATAAGGGGATACCCCATGTCGACATGGTGAGAGTTGGATTCAAAATTCAATTTTCAAAAGAAGTGTCCATTCGTTCGAAAACCTTTCGCCAATGGTTATGACTGTTGTACATCTATATAAAGGCTTCCAAAACGAATTTTTTAACAACTACTTTCTTATTTTCTTCACTCTTTCTTCTCCACCATTCCATATCCATAAAACTTCATATTTTCAAGATCGTGCCATCATTCTGCCAAATTCTCAATAGGAAATCATTTAGATACTCTCTCTGTTTGATTCTCCATCATTCTACTAAAGATCAAAGTGCTATTCAGAGTTATAGGATTAATTTGTATTCAAAAAGTCCATAGAGTCTATCCATTCAAAAGGATTGTTATTAAGAAGTATTAGGGTGATCTTGTGTCCCGTAAATCAAGAGAGTTTACCCCAGACTCGGAGATAGGAGGGTTCCTCAAAGCCTTAGAAATTGAGGGTTGTAATTTGGATATTGGCTTATAAAAATCTGTACAAGGATATTGCCTTGGTACAGGACTGGATGTAGGAGGATTGCGAACCAGTATAAAATTTGGTGTATTCTTTCCTTTTACTTGCTTTACTTTACTATTTGCATTTGTTATATGTTCTGTGATCATTCTGTGTTAGAATTTTGTTTAGATTTGTGTTGAAAGTTTTAATTTAGTCATATAGTTCATATATTCTTTAAAACACTATTCACCCTCCCCTCTAGTGTTATTTCTGCCTTAAGATCCTTAATCCGCATCCCTAACAATGTAGTTCTTTGAAATGGACCAGAATTAGGAGAAGGGAAGGAAAATATTGCATTTTGGTTTGATTTAGAAGAGGAAGCCATTATTTTATATTCATAAGTTTATTACAAAGAAAATGAAGTAAGAAGACAGAAAAATTCGAATGTTATGATTATATAACCACCAAACAGATTTTAGAGGCAAAATCAAAATTTCAAAATTTTCTATTATATGTCGACATGTGGGGTAGGGGATGTCGACATTCCTTTGAGAAAATGATGTCTGATATCAACATGTTTTTTCTGGCATGATGAGTAGGATTTTTGGATAAATTTACTGCACTTTTATTATCACAATAAATTGGTGATTTTGAAATATTTAATCCAAAATCATTTAGGGTTTGTTGCATATAGATAACGTGAGAACAAGCCAAAGCAGTAAAAATTTATCTGCTTCATTTGTCGATAGTGAGATAGTATTTTGCTTTTCACTAAACCAGAGAATGTCCTAAAAAGTGACAGGTTCCACTTATACGTTTTCGATCTGATTTACAACCAGCATAATCGGCATCACAATATGAGATTAAATAAAATGAATCATTTTTAGGCTAAAATAGGCCATAGTCCTAAAGTTTGTTAACATATCTTAGGATACGTTTAATAGCTTCTAAATGGATTTCTTTGGGTTAAGATTGGTACCTTGCACAGGGACAGACACTATGCATGATATTAGGCCTACTCGCAGTTATGTAGAGTAGTGATTCAATCATTCCCCTATATTGTTTTTGATCAATATCTTTTGACATGTCTTCTTTATTTAAGGCTTCATTGGTTGCCATCAGAGTGGGTTTTCCACTTGGAGTGATCATACCAAACTTACTAACTAGATCCCTAACATACTTTTCTTAACTAATGAAAATACCAGTATCTGATTGTTTGATTTGCAATCGTAAAAATAAAGTAGGTTCACCCATATGACTCATCTCAAACTATTTTGTCATTATTTCATAAAACACTTTGTCCAGTTTATTGTTTGTTAATCCAAAAATTATATCATTTATATAAATCTATACTAATTGAATATCATTTTTGTTTCTTTTAATAAAAAGAGTATTATCTACTTTACCAATTTCAAAATTTGATGGTATTAGGTAAGATCTTAGTCTGTCATACCAGGCTTTAGGAGCCTGTTTCTGACCATATAAAGCTTTCTTTAGTTTGTAAACATGATTTGGAAACTTTTCTTCTTCAAAAAGTGGAGGTTGTTCAACATAAACATCCTCTTTAACAAAACCATTTAAAAGGGCACTTTTAACATCCATTTGAAATAATGTGAAATTGTTGTTGTTTGCGAAAGCAAGTAGAATTCTAATGGCTTCAAATCTTGCTACAGGTGTAAGGGTTTCATCATAGTCTATTCCTTCTTCTTGACAATAACCTTGTGCGACTAACCGAGCATTATTTCTAACGACCTCACATTGTTCATTCATTTTATTTGTATTAACCAATTTAGTTCCTACTATAGTTTTGTCCTTAGATCTAGGAACAAGTTTCCATACATCAATTCTAGTGAATTGATTCAGTTCTTCTTGCATAGCAAGAATCCATGAATCATCAGATAATGCTTCCTTTGGATATTTGGCTTCAATAGTTGATATAAAAGCTACACTACTCATCTTGTTTAGTTGATTTGTGCTTCTAACAAAAGATTCAATATTTCCGATTATATTCTCTATAGGATGATCTCAAAGGTCTGATCCTTTTATTAGGATGAACTATTTCACAATTTATTTCATTTGATTCATTATTTAAAGTAACAAAATCATCTCCATCATTTATTTGAACAATTGTTTTGAAATTTTCATCAAAACATACATGCATTGTTTCTTCAATAGTGTTAGTTTTTAAATTAGTAACTCTGTGTGCTTTACTTCTATTAGAATATTCAATAAAGATTCCTTGTTGGATTTAGGATCAATTTTATCCAAATTTTTCTTTGCATTTAGAATAAAGCATTTACTTCCAAAAACTTTAAAAAAAATACCTTTGGTTTCTTATTGAAAAGAAGTTCATATGGTGTTTTATCGGCTAGAGGTCTAATTAAAATCCTATTCAAAATGTAACTAGCTATAGCGACTGCTTCAGCCCAAAATTTCTTGGTAATTTACTATCTAAAAGCATAGTTCTTGCTCACTCTTGGGTCGTCCTATTTTTACGCTATACCACTCGGTTTTTTGTGGAGTTCTTGGAAAATAAAAATTATGTGTTATTCCTTTTTTATTACATAAATTCTCAAAATTTTCATTTTCAAATTTCCCAGCGTGATCACTACGAATAGTTTTGATTTTAAAAGAAAGTTGAATTTGAATTCTTTTTGCAAAATTTTTAAATAAATCAAAAGAATCACTTTTATGTTTCAGAAAAATTGTCCATGTAAATCTAGAATAATTATCTATAATTACAAAAACATATTTAATGTGATTTATTGACTGAATTTGAGATGGATCAAATAGATCTAAATGAAGTAACTCAAGAGGTTTTGAAGTTGAAATCATATCTTTCAATTTAAACGAACTCTTTCTAATTTTTCCTAATTAACAAGCATCACGTACACCATCTACTTTAAAATCCATTTTAGGGAGACCTCTTACTAGATCACATTTTGAAAGTCTAGATAAGAGTTTGAAATCCAAATGCTCAAATGTTTTTATGCCAAATCCAAGGGTCACTTGTATTAACCAAAAGACATATGTTATAATTTAAGATTTTCATAATGAGAATATAAATATTTTTCTTCCTAATTCCTTCAAAGATAATATTTGATTTATTATCTTCGATATGACACTTATCCTTTTCCAATTTAATTTTGTAGCCCTTTTCACATAGTTGACTTTTGCTAAGTAAGTTGTGTTTTAGATTCCTAACTAATAGAATATCAGAAATAGTATGAGTTTTAGAGTTACCAACATTGTCGATGCCAATCTCATTTCCTTTTGAATTGTCTCTAAAGTTGACCATTCCTCGATTTTCATAAGTTATGTCATTTAGTATCTCCAGATTACCACTCATATGCCTTGAACATCCACTATCAAGTATCCATTTGTTTTTCTTGATTTGCACCACTTGTCCATTGAACGTTGATTCTTCAAAAGCCATATAACACATCTATTCCTGCAAAACACAGCAATTCAGTAGATAACTTGATTTTCAATAACAACAATATGCAGACTTATGAGACAATGATGATTTGGACAGTTTTGAACTGGTGTTAACAGAACCTCCAAAAATTGCCATTTTAAACTTTTTCAAAATTCAGATTGTGATAACTTTGAAAACCAATGCTCTGATACCAAATGTTGGAAATACAGATTACGGATCTTAAGGCAGAATTAACAATAGATGGGGGTGAATACTGTTTAATTAATTTTATGAATCTTTTTGAAATCATTTCAAGCTAAATCCAAATAGATGCAATTCACAAACAAAGAAACAATCACAAAATCAGACACAGATGCAAATAGTAAATAAAAGCATTAAAGGAAAGAACATACCAAAATTTTATACTGGTTCGGACTTACCCTATATCCAATCCTATACAATTTCTTGTGCAGATTTCTTTTCAAATATAATGTCGATATTACAATCTCGATTTCAAGGCCATGAGATACACCCTCCTGTCTTCGAGTGCAGGGAAAAATCTCTTGATTTAACCAGGCCACAAAATTACCTTATTGATTTACGGGCTACAATCACACCCAATTGATTTACGGGCACAATCACACCATTTCCAATCACACTTTGATAGACAGAGACTCAATACACTTCGATCTTTCGATCGTTGATTACAAATGATACTATAACTCCGAATAGCACTGAGATCTTTGAGAAAGAGTGGCAAAGAATCAAACTAGAGAAGGTCGAGTTTGATTCACCTAGGATTTTGGCAGAGTTATGTTAAGAATGTTTGAAAATAAGAATGGAAGAGAAAGAGGAGAGAAAACAAAGAAAACTTGTGTAAAAATTCGTTGAAAACTACTGGTATATATAGGAGAATAACGGTCATGTCCATTCATGAAAGGTTATGACGAGTAGACGCTTCTTTTGAAAATTTGACTTTTAAAATCTACGGCTACCATGTCGACATGGAGGGTAGGGGCATGCCGACATCCTCTAATATATTTTGAAAATTGATTTTGTTTTGAAAAGATTTTCTTTCTAAAAAATTCAAAATAATCAAAGAACTTTGTAAATATTTTGAATATACTTTATGATTATAAATGCCTCTGGAAAGTAATCTTATGAAATACAAAAGTAAGGAAAACTAAATATATAAATATTTTGAGATTAAAGCTAAAATATTAAAACCAGGAGATAGTTTAAAAATAAGAAATGATTTTGAAATTAATATGATTAAAAATAGTTTTTGAATTAAGGCTAAAATACCGAGATAAAGATGTCTTTTAAAAAAATAGTTTTGAAGAAATCTAAAAATAAGTTATTTTCATAATTTCATGGATTCCATTGCACTAGAGAAGGTCATGGGTTCCATCCCACTATTAAAGCGAGAAGGTGGATTCCATTTCACAATTAAAATCTGAATAAAGATTTAAGTGCTATTATGAAGTTTTAACATAAATCTTGACTCTATTGCTTGTCTTGATATCTTGAACTCTTGAACTCTTGATAATCTTCATATGCATGAGTCTTTAGTCTTTATTTCTACAATCTTGAATTCATCAGTCTTGAATTTCTATACTCAGTCTTGAACCTTTATATTGTACAGTCTTCATTGTCAATACCTACATATATATATATACATACATATATATATATATATATATCTTGCATTTATGTATATATCTAGACAAGAATATTAGTATTTATATTTTATAAAAAGTCCTAACCTTATTGTCATCACAACCATCATCTCAGGAACTAACAGTGGTGTCGCTACCAGTAATATCAACAAACTCCTCGGTGGCAATGTTCTCCTCTCCCTCCGCCGCCTTCTCCAAAGATTATCCCTTTGCTTTGCACTTCTGTATTTTGTGGTAGCTCTTCGAGGCTTTGATTGCTTTAACCTTCTCCTTCTTGATAGAAACCAATTCATATATAGTCTTACGAGGCTACTCCGTTTGAACTTCCTACTTCTTAACTTCTGCCGTTGTTACATCACCCTCCAAAGACACAAAATGGTCATCCAAGCCATGAAGCACGGCTATCTTTTTGGGCTCCGGCCTTGGCTGTGAGCCAGACATAGACATGGAAATAGGAACAAGAACAAAAACGAGCACAGAGGCCGTGGAAATAGCAGTAGGTCCGGGCACTAAGGAAGCTGGCACTTCAACATGAAATCTCGATCCCAACCTTCTAAGAACTGGTTTTGCTCCGACAACATCGTGAAGGCCCAAACCCTCATAGATCACTTCTTGGGCTGTGGAACAACGCTCTTGAAGCATGAACTCCTCACGTTATCCATTACCCAAAGATTGGCAACTTCTAGAAGTTCCAAACCGTTTTGAATCAACGTGTCGTATCGATCCCTTAAGCTATGCATTCTGTAGCGCCCTACCCCGAGACCCACCTTAGTAAAGATAATTAACGAGTAATTCCGTCTACTAAAGCAGATAATAGGGCTGGTTAAGGGCGATCGTCTATAATTTTGTCTTAAACATCTACTGAATACGTCGATAAATGAACTATGATTTTTCTTTTCTATTTCAAGTGGATCGACATCCCAGTAAATGTTTAATCCAAAACTATAGGTGGCTAACGGATCTATCAGAACAAAATACAATAACTAAATCTAAAGCACATCACATAACAACAATCAATCTCATATATATACATATACACCGATACATGTTTTGTACAATACAATATGAATACAATAAAGGTGGTACTCGACCACAACATATACATCGAATCAAATATAAATACATCAGAGTATGCAGAAGAAAAGAAATTACTCAAGAGAAAGAAGAGCTGTTATTCAACATCAACTTCAAGCTAAGTCAACCAGATGATACTTGAAACAACCCGGTCTGACCCGAGTATAAATACACGGGTCAGTCTATCTACACAAATCAGTCGAAGATATCCCATCTTCGATCAAAACCCAATAAGATGCTCAACAATTAATCGATCGAAAATTATTGATTTCACAATATTCAACAAAAAAAGTTGGGATCAAACTCACTTAAACCCGAACTCTAAGCAATAAAGAAGATCACCAATAAGATTTTCCATATAAATATAGGGAAGGAACATCCTCACAACAGGGTAGACACAATTGACAAGAAAGATAAATCACAAGACGGCTTCTCACAAGGCCACCAAACTCAAATGATCGCGAAAAATGCACGTCGTTAATAATAGCTCGAAGATAGAATATAGTCAAGAAAAAGGATATAAGCTCGAATTATCTTTTAATCCAAGATATTTAGAATTTTAAATCTCAACATCTTTTAAATTTTAAAATCTCAATTTTCAACATTTGGAAATTTCTCAAACTCTTTACTATATTACTTAGTAAGTAATTTAAAACTCACAGTTAAATTCAAATTTCTTCTCTTACTTCAAAATTAACTTCCAAAGAATTTTGTAAATCCATAATAATATTCCTCAAAATAAATTAAGGGTTTAAATTCTCTTTACTCTTCTATTAAACCACTTAAATAGTTTTTAAAACAATCTTCAAATTCTCTTATTATACTCTTCCCTAAAACATTCAATGTACATAATATAGATTCTAAAATCTCAATATATACTTCCAATAAAGCAAGCTCTAAAATAATCTCATTTATATTTTCACCCTTATAATTTAAAAATAAATAAATGGCATTGCCTCACCATTGAGTCTCTAATAAATAAATATATTTGTTGGTTGCAGAGTTGACCGAACGATCAAAACTGCATCGCCACTCTATTACTCGTCTCTAAAATCAATGGTTGCAATTACCATTCAAAAATAAATTTAATATTTAATATCAAAATATTATTTTCAAAATCTCAATCTTTAAAACACAAATCATCATGTCTAATTGCCTCATCATAGTATTTAGGAGATTCCTATCGATAACGTTGATCAAGCGTATCGACCAGAACTCTTAACTACTCGATGGATAACCCAACACTCTCAAATTATTTCTATAAAAGAATACTACTCATATAAATATATTCTCAAAACATTCTTTGATTTTTAAAATATCTCAAAAATCCAATTTCTCTTTTTAAACTCATATATATATAGCTTCAAAAACTCAAACCAAAGAAATTAAGAGAATGCATCGAGATATTCCTAGAATACTCGATTCAAAAAAACAACAGAAGAAGATGGAGCATTCGTCAACTCCTACTACTTGAAAAGCACTCTTGGAAATCATCAAAACAGAAGCAAGATATTCTTCTCGAAGGAGAAGAAGCACATAAACAACAAGTCGTTACTTCAAACAAAGTAATGCTACAAAGGATAACACCGACTAAGTATCCGAAAAGGATAACTCAAAGAAACTGAATGATCAATCAAGCTCGAACAATCTAGAAAATCACCTCATTCCTTAGTAGATGTGCTCGCGGAAGGATAGCCAAAGGTTAAAAGCCAGGAATAAGGTTAATTCAACACTCGACCGCCCAATTGGATATCAAACCCAAACGGACTCATCAATACTCAACAAAGTCTCCTTGACTGGAATTCGAGATGGGTTATTAAGTTCACAAGTTTTGAAATTATTATGGATTTCTATGGATGAAAATGGTTGATTTTAGAATATAATTATTTAAAATATAAGGAATAAATATTTTGATCTGAAATTTTAATATACATTACTAAGAAAATTTTATTTATTTTTGGGGATTTTTCCAAAATACAATGATATATAATCATCTCGTGTAAAAAGGCTTGCATGCAAAATGTAATAATTGATATAATTTAAGGAAAATTATATTTGGAAAATATAAATAAGTTTTCAAATTTTGAAATTCTACAAGCATTATAAAAAGATTTATGTTGGCCAATAAAATTTTGACAAACAATCTTGGTTTGGTTAAATCGTTCAAACTTTCAAAGGCAAATAATCAGTTTCGTAAACAATTACTGAAATGCCATTATAAACAATGAAGGTCGTCACTTTAACCCAAGATAGTTATTGCCCATGATAGCTATCGACCTTCAAAAGCTCTATTGCTTTAACATATGATGGCTATCTGTTTTAAAATACGACGACGTTGCTTTATCAAATCAATACATATGAAAGATTGTTTTAACCTACGATAGCTTTATATAGTTAACTCACGAAGGCTATATTTTTATTAACTCATAAAAGCTTTTTTCCATCTACCCACGATGGCTTTGTTTACCAACTGAAGACACATTTTTATAAGGCACAATAGCTATGTTTTGTTAAGTCAATATGTTTTGTTAAGGCGTGATGGCTACGCGGGAGTGAACCCACGAGGGTTATTTCCAAGACTTAACATATACGTTTTTACATTCGAAAGCTATATATGTTACGAAAGCTATATGTGTTACAAAACTATGATTTTTATCTTAGGAGAGCCTATATTTTTACCCACAAAAGCATGTAATTTATCAAGTTGCGATAGCCTACATTTTGTTTTCATACGAAAGCATGAGATGACATGCAATATGGAAAGGAAAGGTAGTTATTTTATAACATATAGAAGATTTTCAACTGTACGTTGGGCTAAGTTTTTCTTAAATAAAAATGGTGATTTTTTTAGAGTTTTATTGGATTTCAAATGAAAGAAAGAATACGTAACAACACTCTCCAAAACGAGTTTAATTTTTAACCCGATAAAAACCTTATCAAACCTTGGGTTCATTCCAGAGCTGGCTGTTGGTTAATAAGATAAACAATATACAGAAGAATTTATTTGTTCTTTCATAATCTCGTAGCAGAAGGAATAAAGTATAATAACATAAATTAGTACCCATTTCACATATACCAAATATCAAAAATACGACATCCTAAATATACATAATACATTGTCTTAGAATAAATCACCAACGTGTCTAAAAATCTGGGCATGTTAGAATACTTCAAAAACATAGACAAATAACTAAGATGCCACAAGTATTCACTGCCACCATCATCTTCTTCATCGGCATCATTCTCCCTACCCTGTGGATTTACTGAGGAGGGAGTCAGAAGAACAATGTCTAGTGAATGAAAATCTCAAGTCTTACCATAATATCATTTTAGCAATATCATTCAGATAAGCATTATACCTTACACATCCTATACTATAACCTACTGCGTATACCTCCTACTTTAATCCAAATTCTTTTCTAGTCCAGCTCTATAGTGTATCTCCAACTATACGCCAAAGGCTCTTTCCAGTCTAATTTCATAACTATAACGTAGATGCAACACAATTATGGGGTCTAATGATCCATCTCTGTCAACCATGTCCTAACAATATGAGAGAATGTACCTGAGCCATTGATACCTCTTCAATGGGAATTAGGTAGGCTCTGACCGTTTAATACTTATACTTAAGCAGATCCCCATTATTTAATATCTAGACCCAATGCGGACTCCTCTTTAGTACTCCCTAACTGATATCATACGAAACCCATAAGGTTACGTAATACTTCTTTAATGGGGAAAGAGACAGACACTCTAATAGTCATTTAATACCACAACCCTATCCCTGTTAATGGATACCAGAAATATCCTAAATCCGTCCGCATCCACATCCGAAAAGCGAATATTCAATATCTGAAGAAATAGATACGATTGCGAATATAAAGGTATCCGCATCCAAAAATTATCCATTCGGTATAGTTAAGATTAAAGTTAATATTTTATGTATTTTAGTATAACAATAGACACATGTTTATTTTTTATTAAGATAATAATTTGCATCATTTGAATTTTATATGTATTAATTGCTCAAAACTATTTATTATCATTCTATTTGATTATTTTTCACTTTTATAATAAATGGGATTAAAGAAATTTATGCTAAACCAAAAATTTCTATTTATATTTCTTGATTTATTGATCGTTAGAGGATAGGATAAGTATCCACTATCTGTCCATATCTACGAATATGGATATCCGATATCCAAAAATGGATTGGATGCGGATGCGGATGCGGATGCGAATATAGATATGGCGCTATCCGTATCTGAAAGCATCTGTTTACAGGCCTACTTAACCCCAAAGCAGACCCCTCTAGAGATTTCCCACTACCGCACCTAAAAGATAATCCGAGCTATTTAATACATCATGAATGGGAAAGAGGCAAACCCTACAATATCCATTTAATAACTCCAACCCCAAAGCAAGCATGTACTGGCATATCTATTCTATGACCCGTAACCCAAACCGTGACTTCTCACATTAGTTCGAACATTCGAAGGCACTAGTAGCCAAGTTGGCTAGGCAGACTTACCTGTAGAATTGGGACTAACCACGCATCCACTGTGGTAATTATTGTAGACGATATCCCACATCACTTCCAAAGTTACACTACTGCTAGCCAGATTAGCTGGGCGGACTTCAATGTTCTTTTAATTAAACTCGCATCCCTATAACTCAGTCATATTTCTGCTCTCCGACATTACAAAATATAGTAAGACACATACTTATGCAATAAGGCCATATAAGAAAAACTCCTTATTTCCCATTTACTTATGGATTAATTACCATAACTATCCTTAACTTCCTTTCAATGGGGATTAATTTTATTTATTACCTATTTATTTTATACGCTATGACTTGTATGTTACCAGTCTACTTATACTTGATGTAAATATTAGACTAACTTGTTTTTATTAAATATTTCTAAGCATGTGTAATATTATTTCTATACTGAGATTTTTGCTTCCAATACGAGTTACGAAGCTAACCTAAATGTCAAAACTTCCATATCCATACAATTCTTGGTCTACTACATAGTTTAAAAAATAGCTAATATCACATACTAAATTAGCTAAACTAAACAGACTTGCATATATATATATATATATATAATACATATATATATATATATATATATATAATATATATATATATATATATACATAAAAGAATGAAATTAATATACCCAACTTGTTTTACATTAACATAGTATAATTATTGTCTTTATTTCAAGGAAACAAAACTTTTCAATTTAAATCCTCTATATTCCATTCAACTTTAACATATACAAGATTAAAGTAAAAAGGGTTCATATTTGCTTAAATTACGGAAATAGGTGGTACAAACTACAGATGGAAAAATCATGCTTTGCACACCATTTTCTAATTCTTTTGTTCAGAACCTACTATCATAGTAAACATAAATGGAAACTGAAAGTTGAATATAACTTAAATTATTCATATTGCAAATTAAAAATTAAATTCTGTTGTTATCCCGCCTTTTAGCAAGGCCGTGATACCAAAAGTTTAACTGGAAGCCAAAGAAAGTTCACCTCGATTGCCAGTTTTGTACAAGTTAGCTATGGATGTCAGTAAATTTTGACCATTTCCGAATCAAGCTAAAATTGATATAACTAGATAAGCAAAGCTACGGAAGCCAACCTTTCAAATTTCAAGTCAATCGGAGTTCGTATGCTCAAGATATGATCGATGCAAACCGATGAGATCAACTCACTCGCATCCATCATTTCGCATCGATCGGTTTCGTATCCATAAAGAACCCAACGATTTGTATTCACACATGCACTCTACCTTATGTCCACTCGGCCTGGTTCTACTTCGTATCCATCAAATCGGCTCGACTTCGTATCCATCAAATGGAATCAATTCGTATCGATTCCAATTGCATAGTTCATAACGATCGTTCAACGATCGATACGAATGAATCATCGAATGAGTGATACGAATTAGCCTTCAGCGATCGATACAAAGTTACACCCCAGGCATCGATGCGAAGTAGACCGAAGCTCCTTAAAATTGCATACTTCGTATCGATCCCATCCCTACGTAATTCATATCGATCGGTAGAATGATCGATGCAAAACAGTGACCATGGATCGATATGAAGAGGATAGCCATGCATCGATATGAATAAAAAGGCTCGGCAATTGATTGACATGAAGGCAAGGATACGAGATCGATACGAAAAGCATAGCACCCGATGGATACGAGGGAAGAAACAGTCGATGAGGCATAAAAGATGGATCTACCCTAGCTTATCACTCCACATCACCATCGTTTGGTCGATACGAAGAAGATCGATGCGAACGACATCGTTACGAAGGAGATAGCCTTCGAAAAGTACAAACTTGCATCGATCATAACTCATAATCTGCATGTCCAAATGCCACAAAATTTTCAGAGGTGCTTGCATACAACCTAAAGAATGTTCTTGCTCAATTTCGACTCAATTGGATGAAGTATTGATCGATATGAAGCTCCTTCGTATCGATCACAGATCGAGTGCAAACTGCATGGGATCAATCGCGTGGGCTCACCCACTACAAGAAGAGATCTTTCAAGATCTAAGTGAGATATCTACAGCCTACGCCTATAAATAGCAGCCTAGGACATACAGAAAAGGGACTTTTGAGTTCTTCTATGTCTAGACTCTGTCGGAATCATCACTACACTTCAATTGTACTGTTGTAATCAGTGTAACTCATTATAACCAGGGAACGAAAAATCAATAAAGCAGCAACCCTTCAAAGTGGACATAGGCTACAATGCTGAACCACTATAAATCATGTGTTTCCACTGGTTTTCTTTGAAATTTTGAGTGTTCTTCATATTGTGTTCTCTATATACTTGCCATCTGCGATCTGTGATTGTAAACGGGTGCTTTCATTTGTAATTGGGTGTTTGTGGCTAATTTTAGCATGAACACTATGGTGCTTTCATTGAGAGTTGAACTCAGGGATTCTAGAGCTTGGATTTCAAATTTGAAAGCTTGAAGGCTTGGATTTGGAAAGCTACGACAAGGCAATCAGCAAGAAGACAAAGGACTGAAAGGAGTCAGCATGAAGGGAGTCAAAAGGCTTTCTCGGGAGCGAATCAGGCGTCGATCTTCATCACCAAAGACGAGATGGAAACGATGCTCAACAGACGAGAGGAGATGATGTATAACTTACTTCGATAGGTTGGACAAGTTGGAGTGCAGAATCAGTGGAACACAACAATAGGAGGTGATGGAGATGGGAATCGGGAGCACGGAGCCACTAGAATTCTGAATAGAGCAGGACCATCTAGTGCAGCACCAGAACTAGGGGGCACTCACCCATAGTATGTTGATCCAATCCCCGACGGAGTACCAGGTGGAGTTGAGCAACATGGCATTTATAGAGGAATGAATGCTCGTCTAGGCGAGCAGATTCCAGGATTCCCTTATGAACTCGGGGGAGGGGGCAGATCGGAGTAAACGGACGAGGAATGCAGCTTGGGAACAGCGATAGACTAGTAGATATGGTTAGGCGAGCCATGAGAGGCGGACTGGTAAATATAGATTTGGAAGATGTTAACAGGAACCCCTTCGCTCCTGCAATTAGGCTAGCTAGGAATCCACCAGAATTCAAGCTAACGGCATTGGAGATATATGATGGAAGGAAAGATCCAGCAGTTCATTTGACAAGATACATGAGGCATATGGAAGTACTGGGGCATCAGAGGAAATCATGGGCCGGTGTTTCCCATTGCATCTGATGGACATAGCAGTATTATGGTTCAGGCAATTGGAAAGCGGCTTCGTTAGAACATGGACCGAGCTAACTGAGAAGTTCATGAGGCGGTTCAAAGTTCACATCTCGCAGTCCAAAAATGTGATGAGTTTAGGGCACTGAAGCAAAAAACCAGAGAATCATTGAGGAACTTCTTAACATGATTTAATGCAGCAGCAACATCAGTGGATCGTGTAGATCCATCCATGGTCATAATGGCAGCTGTATCTGGCATAGCCGATGGAACAGAGTTCAAAAATTCACTGACAATGGATCCACCTATGGATCTAGGGGATTTTTATCATGAGGCCGAAGGATTTCTACGATTAGAGGATGCAAATATTGAAAGAGAGGAAGGAGATGGAGTTGATGTTTATGCAGTCAAAGTCAGAGATCCATTCGAAAAGAATTCAAGAAAGGATAAAGGGAAATGGAAAGCCGAGGATAATGGTGATGGACCGAAGCGGCCGCGAAAGGAATCGAGAATCACCTCTTATACAGAGTTGAATGATACTTTGGAGTTGATCTACCAGGACACCAGGGGGCAGGCTCCTTATTGAAAGCCAATGAGGAGGGACCCGACCAATAGTGAAAGAAGATCAGACAAGTATTGCTTATTCCACAAGCTAAATGGTAATAGTATGAATGATTACACACATTTAAGGGATGACATAGAAGGACATATCTGAAATGGTCTGCTATTGCAATATGTGAGAAGGCGAGCAACAACGGTGGAACGAAAGCAACCACCTCCTGCATCAAATAAAGGTGGCTCCGGACCGAGGCATCAGCATGTCATCAACTGATCAGAATTATGAAGAATAAGCGGAAAACTCCACAAAAACATGATTGATTCATTTACATATGTACAGGATTACGAGCGATCCTCGGGCATGCTCTGATACGACTATCAACTGCATCGGTATAGGTGTTTGCACTTTGACGTCTCTGTTTTTCTTTTGCTTTTTATTTCTCACATTTGGACTTGATTTTGTTGAACATTTCTATTGAAAGACTCATTTGAATGTAAATGTGGTTTTAATAGTTCTATAATGCCAAGTCACTTACATGTGTACGGGATCGTGAACAGTCCTCAGGAATGCTCTGAGGTGACGATAAACCGTCATAACAAACGATTCAAAAACTCACTCGAAAGTGAAATGTGACATAAATGTACTAAGTCCCCCCGAGGCACACACAACTCGCCTCTAACGGCACCCAACCGCGAACGGTCACAATTCTCCTAGAATGGCATCCGAACGCGAACGGTCACAATTCGCCTTGAACGACACCCGACCACGAACGGTCACAATTCGCCTCGAAAGGCACCCGACCGCGAATGGTCACATACCAACCCAAAGGCATACGATCTTGAACGATCGCCATTCGCGACCTGATTGGATTATCAATCTCTTTGCAGGTCATTAATAGGATATAAACATCCAACTTATGAAATTACATAACACACCTTTCTATTGCAATGCATGTTTTGGGGGGCAAGTTTTATCCTGCCTTTTAGCAAGGCTGTGATACCAAAAGACTAACTGGAAACCAAAGACTGTACTCCTCGATTGCCAATTATGTACAGGTCAGCTATGGATGTCGGTAAATTTTGACCATTTTCGGATCAAGCTACAATTGATATAATGAGATAAGTGAAGCTACGGAAGCCAACATTTCAAATTTTAAGTCAATCGGAGTTCGTATGCTTAATATATGATCGATGCAAACCGAGGAGATCAACTCACTCACATCCATCATTTTGCATCGATCGGTTTCTTATCCATCAAGAACCCAGCGATTCATATCCATCACATGCACTCTACCTCGTGTCCACTCGGCCTGGTTCTACTTCGTATCCATCAAATCAGCTCGACTTCGTATCCATCAAATGGAATCAATTCGCATCGATTCCAATTGCATAGTTCGTGTCGATCGTTCAGCGATCGATAGGAATGAAGCATCGAACGAGCGATTTGAAATAACCTCCGGCTATCAATACGAAGTTACACCCCAGGCATCGATGTCTAGTAGACTGAAGCTCCTTAAAATTGCCAACTTCTTATCGATCCCATCCTTGTGTAGTTCATATCGATCGGTAGAATGATCGATGTGAAATAATGACCAAGGATCGATACGAAGAGGATAGCCATGCATCGATATAAACAGAAAGGCTCGGCAATTGATCGACATGAAGGCAAGGATATGAGATTGATATGAAGAGCATAACGTCCGATAGATACGAGGGAAGAAACAGTCAACGTGGAATAAAAGATGGATCTACCCTAGCTTATTGCTCCACATCACCATCGTTTGTTCGATACGAACAAGATCTATGCGAACGGCATCGATAAGAAGGAGAAGCCTTCGAGAAGTACTAACTTGTATCGATCATAACTCACAATCTGCAAGTCCAAACACCCTAAAATTTTCACAAGAGCTTGCGTAAAACCTAATGAATGTTCATGCTCAATCTCGACTCAATTGGATGAAGTATTGATCGATACGAAGCTCGTTCGTAACGTATCGATCATAGATCGAGTGCAAACCGCATGGTATTGATCGCGTGGGCCCACTCGCATGCAAGAAGAGGTCTTTCAAGATCTGAGCGGGATACTTGTAGCCTATGCCTATAAATCGTAGCCTAGGACCTACAGAGAAGTGACTTTTGGATTCTTTTACGTCCAGACTCTACCGAAATCATCACTACACTTCAATTGTACTGTTGTAATCACTGGTATCTCATTGTAACCAACGAACGAAAAATCAATAAAGCGGTAACCCTTCAAAGTGGGCCTAGACTACAACGCCGAACCACTATAAATCATGTGTTTCGACTGCTTTTCTTTGAAATTTTGAGTGTTTTTTATATTTGTGTTCTCTATATACTTGCTATCTATGATCTGTGATTGTGAACGGGTGCTTTCATCTGCAATTAGGTATTTGTGGCCAATTCTGGCGCGAACATCTACTATATTAATATAAAACAATCTAAGGTTCCAACTAATCTAAGAAATGACAATTTATAGGGGAATTTTGGGGTTTTAAATTTATGGTTTTCATATAAAAAATTCCGCAAGGCATAAAACAAACCCTAAAATTTTCAACATAATTTACTATAAAGAGGAAAACTAAGATTTCTACTCACATATAGTTTTTCCCTAATTCCATAGAATTTAATTGCACGTCTTTGCCTATTTCCTTCTTTGGTTATCTTCCTTTATTCCATAAATAAAAAAATTCATTCGTATACAAATTATATTCAAAATTCAGAGATTAAGAAAGAAAAGAAACAAAGAAAAATACATATATCTAAATCTTATTACCTTTTTCCCTTTTAATCCAACTGAATTTTTCCTAAAGCTTGAATCTAAAAAGTTTATTAAGGAGGAAGAAACAGATGGAATTTTGCTACCATTCCTTGTTTCTTATGAATAAAAGTGGGAGAGCGATTAACCTCTTATTTATAGTGGTCGGAACGTGTTAGAGTCATCGGATCAAGAATGTTTATATTAAATAAAATCCTTCCTGTCTTTCACATAGGCAAACCCTAGCCATCAACCTTCAACCAATCGACCAGCCTTCCTTGGGCTGTCGACCGACAGCGATCGACTAGCCTTTGTTTATGAGCGATAACTATTTGCTTCCATTTGTTTTAATTTATTACCTTTTTGATTAATGTTAATGGTACGTTTATTATTTTAAATTTATTTTAACTGTTTCCTTAATTCATTTTGAACTATTTTAGAGTCAAAATTTTCAAACATTGATAACTTCTTATGAACACCGACAGTAAAACCATATGTGAAAAAATTGCTTAAAAACTCGCCACAAACATAATGGTGTAAGTTTCGTGACCAAATTTCGATGTTTACAAAATTTTCATTACTAGCCCTATTATTAATTAATTAATTTCTTACCAATTTTTGTGGGGTGTTGCATTCTTCCCCCTTAAAAAATTTCATTCTTGAAATTCCTAAGGGGCAGATAGTGTAACGCACATTACTACAACAATGTTATCTATACAAACATCTACTCAACCAAAAATGCAATGTAATTATGTATGCAACATATTATAGGTATGAATAACCCTAGCATCAATGCAAGATCATGGCATACAACCATGTATGAAAACACCTTAAATATGCATAAGATTCTACATAGTGCAAAAATAACATAAAAAAGTATGGCGACCATCCCCTACAATCCAATCTAGCAATTAAGATGCAACCAAAACCTAAAAAATACTAATTTTGGGCAGAGAATTTATCGGAGAAGAGCTCGTGGTGAGAAGCCTTTATTTTCTCTTCTATTCCCTATGTGATTTCCGCCAAATTATCTTACATTGCACTCGAACCAACCTAATTTTTTTGTTATGAAGCTTTCTAACGTCGTGCTTCAATATACATGTGGTGGTATAGGGTGCTGCCAACTTTATCTCTACCTCAGCTAACTCATCATGCTTTACTATAGTGGCAGTGTCATGCAGCCATTTCCTCAAAAGAGATACATGGAAAACATCATGGACTCCCACTAAATTAGCCAGAAGCTCCACTCGATATGCAACTTTCCCACCCTCTCTAAAATCGAGAAATGCCCAACAAACCTCGGTGCCAACTTCCTCGATGTTCCAAACCTCACAACCTTCCTAACGGTGAACCTTAACAAATACCATATCTCCAACCGAAAACTCCAACCCCTTCCTCCACCTGTGAGCATAGGACTTCCGTCGATCTTGAGTGGCCTTCATTCGCAACCAAGTCACCTCAGATTCTTATGTGATTTCAAGGATCAAGTCTGGTCTAAGTAAAATTTTGTCGGTAGTTTCTCATCAACAATTAGGCGACTTGTACGGTCTCCCATATAAACTTCAAAGGGTGCCATACCAATTGTCGCTTGGCAACTATTATTGTACTTGAATTCTACTAAGGGTAAATGTTGTTCCCAATATCCTACAAAATCTGTAATGCAAGCACTCAATAAATCCTCCAAACTTCTATTAACCCTTTATGTATGTACGTTAATATATGGATGGTACGCGATGCTAAGATTCAATATCGTTCTTACAGCTAATTGCAAACTCCTCTAAAATTCACTAGTGAATGGGAGGTCTCAAATACTTATAATGCTGACCGAAACACCATTCAATTATACCACTTATTTAATATTAATTTTCATTAGAGATGCTACTATTCTATTACTCCTTACAATAATATAGTGGGCGCTCTTAGTGAGTCTATCCACTGTAAATCATATATCTTCATTGCCTTTTTGACTTCTAGGCAACCCATCTATAAAGTCCATTGATATATGCTCCCATTTCCAAGGCAATAACAGACCACCCGGATTCACTTATTCCGCCTTTATCCTTTGGCACATCAAACATTTAGTGACGTATTCGGCTGTTTACCTATTTATCCCTGGCCAATACAAAATCCACTTCATATCCCTATACATCTTATCTCTACCGGAATGAATAGTCATCTTACAGTTGTGGCACTCTACTGTACCTCCATTAGAACATCTTCCTCTACTAGAACATATAGATTCCCATCTCTCCTTAGCATCTTCTTTCATCGGTCGATTACCTAAGGATGTGGAGTAAATGCTCTCCCTTACCCAACTTGCTCAAAAGTGTCAACTATTGTTGGATGCCTCTTCTGTTCTTGACCGATGTGGTCCATCAATGCTAGCCTTACTTCCATAGCCGCTAGAAAATCTAGTGTGAATTCTGATGGTGATTGAAAATTGAAATTCGTGAGGACTCCAACTACCTCCACTTATACATAGAACCAAGAGTACCATTGCTTTGGGTAAGGGCGTCAGCAACAACTTTCCTTTTTCCAGGAGTATACTAATCTCGAAGTCATATGATGCTATAAACTCCATCCACAATTGATTCCTAAGATTCAAATCTTTTCAGAAAATAGGTATTTAAGGGATTGTGGTGGGTGAATAACACAAATCTTTTCCCTTGAATATAGTGCCTTTCACATCTTCAAAGTGACTACAATAGCTACTAACTCTAAATCATGAGTGGGGTATTTCTTCTCATGGTCCTTCAACTGCCTTCTTACATAACAAAAACTCCTAACCCCATACTTAATGCATCGGTATAAACGGTGAAAGCCTTCGACTTATCAAGAATAGTTAATACTGATGCACTAGTCAATAGCTCCTTCAACTTCTCAAAGACTTCTGTGCATTTCTCATCCAATGCAAGGACTAAATTTGTGACGACTGCCCATGACTCCTGCACTAAAACAAGGAAAGAGTGCGCTGTAAGGTGTGCCAGGCAGCCATGGATGATCGTCAGGGTAAGGTAAAACAATAAACTTAATCGTATTATTCACAGCGCATGGATAAAATACAATAGAAAGTATATATATATAGTGAAGCCCCACAAACAGAATCTCATCAAATAAGCCTCATAGTAGTTTGATACAAAAATCTGAATAGTCAATACATCAAGCCTCACTACATATCACTCAGAGAATATACAAGCAGCGGAACATCCAGTACATATAGTAAGAAAATAATATGCAAGCCTCCAGCTCGTCTTCGTCATCAGCATCATCGGTCACTAAGAACAGCACCTATCACCTGCTGCCTAGTCTGCCCATCCCAAAATGGATGAACAGCCCAAGGTAATAAGAGTTGAACTTAAAACCTTGAGTCAGACAACAGTCTTAGTGAGCGGTAAAATTAACTAACAACATTCCAAAAGAGCATAAAGGTAAAAGGAATAGGAATAGGAACCCAACCCTCCCACTCCAACTCTTTCTACAGTGATAGCCCCCAGACACACTAAGCAGAAGTAAACATAGCAAATCAGACATTTAAAGTAAAGCAATTATCACTCGAGTCAAGGTCGGTGTTTTCCAAGTACAAACCCCCAAGGCCTAAACCAAGATCAGATAAACACCCAGAAAATATCGCACTTGAGACCGAATGATGATACAACCAAAACATCCAAACATCCATGACTCTGGCTATCACTGTTATCATTGCTTCGATACCACCGTTAATTGAATGACCGGCACATTCTTTCAGCCGTCCGTCAAGGGCTAATGGTAACACCGGTTCTAGACAGAACTCTGCACGTCGTCGCAGCCCGTGCCTAGGACTATTGAATCTTCCCAGAGTACTCGACCATCAACTATTAGTCTTTTGGGACTATCGAATCTGCCCAGCGTACTCTTGGTTTGAGTCTGCTAGAACCTTCAATAACGATGAAATCTCAGCCTTCTAGTCATCCTCCTCAACAACTATTCTCATACTAGCTCAAGCGCCTCTTGAGCCAACCATTATCCACAAACTCGAACCATCCCTCGAGTTATCAACATGCTTGGAATGATCCCGCCTGGATTATACCAAGGCTACATCACATTATGCTTCGCCTCATCTCATCATAGCAAAGCTCCATCTCAACATCATCATCAAATCCGTCCATATGAGTTTTATCATCCACTACATACCATGTGCAGCTTTTCTATTCAAGAGCTTCCCCCTTAGCCTTTGAATCATCTTCGACCAAACTTGTCCAAATTCAACCATAAATCAACTAATTCATAATAATCAATCAACACAATCATTAATCCAAGTAATTAAGCATTCAAACATGATCTAAAAGCAATTATAACTAAAATGGCAATCTTGTAAATAAAGAGTCCAAATCTAACAAGCATGAATCATAAGTATTATCTCTACAACTTAATCGATGAACTTGCACAGGTTAACATATAAAAAAAAATGGATGTCAAATCTTCATAAATAATGGATCCATACTTAGATTTAAGAAAAATACATGAAATCACTATCTTTAACACAAAATCAAGCCACCAATCCAATATACTCCTTTGGATCCGTGTGAGAGATAATCACCACTCACCGAATCACTTAAAACCTTAAAAGCAACACACTCCAAATCTGGACAGCGAAGGATCTAGCTCGATCCGCCAAAACTCCGCTTCAAACGATGAAATCTCTCTTCAATGGATGGAGATCTTCAATCTAAGCTCTTGGATCTTCGATTTGATCTTCGATTTGGATGGAAGGAAGCACAAGATTAAAGAGTAGAAAAGAAGTGAAGAAGTGCAGCACTCGAGCTCTCAAAGTGGCAGAACTTCGTCGCTTCAAAATCTGGATCCCAAAAAGTGAGGCAAAACCATGTATTTATAGGTCGGAATACCTTAAGTCGCTCGCCCTTAAGTCGCTCGCGACTTAACAAAATCCCACGGCCTAAAAACCCAACGACTTACCGCTTCAAGTCCTCACGCGACCTAACTCATGCGCGTCCGAAGGCTCAACGACTTAACACACAACGACCTAACAACTCAGGCCTTCACACGACCTACGACTTAACTCTAAGTCGCTTGCGCGCCCCATGCCTTAACCACCTTAGGTCGTCTCACGACCTAACTACACACAGCAACCTAACATAGGTCGCTCACGACCTAACTAAACATAGGGTCTCAACGACCCAACACAAACGACTTAACGACTCATCCAAAGTCGCTCACTACCTTAGGTCGTTGGCTCGCTTAACCGGCCTATCTTCCTTAAGTCCTTAAGTCACCCAACAGTCCTATTTTCCTTAGGCCGTTAACCCGCTCGACCTCTTAAGTCGGTAACTCCTATACCGTTAACCCCTAGGTCGCCAACTTCCTTAGGTCGCCTAAACCCTTAAGCCGCTAACCTCCTTAAGTCGTTAACTCCTAAGCCGCCAATTTTCATAAGTCGCCTAACTGCCTAAGTCGCTCACCCATGCTGCTAACTTCCTTAAGTCGCCAACTTCCTTAGGTCGCTCTCATCCCCTAAGTCGCTCCACCGACCTAAGCTACTATACGACTTAACTCTGGACGACTTAAGCTCTGGTCGACTTATACTCTGGACGACTTAACAACACTAACGACCTAATAACAATAGTTCTACGATCCTTCGATACATAAAATACGGCTCGTTACATTCTCTCCCCCTTAGGAATTTCGCCTCCGAAATTCCAAACAAATAGGAGCAATCAAAGACTATTCTTCATGCCTACCATCCATAGCAATCAACAAACCAAGCATCCAATTCCTAGCCTACCATGCAGAATTCTAAGACTAGAACAAGTTACAATGTCATGAGATGTCATGACACCTCACGGTCATACCTCGAAGAGTTCAGGATAAGCTGCCTTTATCCTCTTTTCCACCTCCCATGTACAGTCGTTAACATCATCACTCCATTGTATCTTAAGCAACCTAACTACCTTACTCCTAAGCTGTTTCGTATCAGTTTCCACAACACGAAGCTGCTTACGAGATCTCTTATCAACTGGATCAACTTCAAAATCTTCACAATTATCAGCAGAAACCACTATATTCGAGTCGTGCACATACTTCCGTAGATACGATACATGAAAAACATTATGCACACCCGACATCTTTTCTGGTAATTCCAATTTATAGGCGAGCTTTCCAATTCGCTCGATGATCGGGAATGGTCCAACAAATCTCGGAGTCAATTTTCCTTTTCTCCCGAATCGAATAACATTCTTTAGTGGAGAAATCCTTACAAAAACCATATCACCTACGTCAATTCCAAATCCTTACGACGCTTATCGGCATAACTTTTCTGACGGTCTTGGGCTGCCTTCATTCGTCGCCGAATGATCTTTATACAATCTGAAGTCTGTCGAATCATTTCTAGCCCGAGTATCAACTTTTCTCCTGTTTCCAACCAACATGTCGGAGAGTTACAAGGTCTTCCGTACAATGCTTCATACGGTGCCATACCAATGCTTGACTGGTAACTATTATTATATGAAAACTCCACCAAATGAAGATGATCTTCCCATGATCCTCCGAAGTCCAAAACACATGCTCTGAGGAGATCTTCCAAAACTCTGTTGACTCTCTCGGTTTGACCATTTGTTTGGGGATGATAAGCTGTACTCAAACACAGCTTGGTTCCCAAAACTTCCTGGAAGCTCTTCCAAAATCCACTAGTGAACAATGGGTCTCGATCGCTCACTATACTTTTCGGAATACCATGGAATCGAACTACCCACTTAACATACAGCTCAGCCAATTTTGATGCAGTCCTGGTTGATCGAACAGGAATGAATCTTGCACTCTTAGTCAAACGATCTACGATGACCCAAATCCCTTCATTTCCTGCTCTGGTTCTAGGTAGCCCATCGATAAAATCCATCGATATTTGCTCCCACTTCCATTTAGGAACTTCTAATGGCTGAAGTAATCCACTGGGCTTCTTCTGCTCGGTTTTTACCAACTGGCAGTTCATACACTTGAAAATAAAATTTCCAACATCCTTCTTCATACCTTTCCAGTAATAGGTTCTCTTCATATCCCGGTACATCTTATTTCCACCTGGATGAATTGTCAGCTTCGAGTGATGACTCTCCTTTAGAACTTCATCTCTCAATTCATCTATATCGGGAACAACTAGTCGTCCTTGCTTCCGAAGCCAACCCGCTCGATCGACCTCGAATCCTTTATCCTTCTCTGGGTCCAACCCCAATTCCAAATCACAGGTAATCTTGACAAGCTTATCATCTCGCTTTTGGCCCTCGCCAATCCTTTCCACAAGAGTAGGTCTTATCGATAAGTTTGCCAACATCTCAGGTTCCAATTCACATCTGGGCCTGAAGTCAAATCCAGCCAAATACTAGAGACTCTTCCATTCTGAAAACATGGCTCCTAATCCTGCATGTCTTCGGCTTAACGCATCTGCCACCGCGTTACCTTTTCCTGGAGTATAGGCTATACCAAAATCTTATGATGCTAAAAACTCTAGACATCGTTGCTGTCGAAGATTCAAATCCTTTTGGAAGAAAAGATACTTCAATGACTTATGATCTGCAAACAACTCGAACCAAACTCCCAAGAGGTAATGTCTCCACATCTTCAGAGAAAATACAATCGCCGCCAACTCCAAATCATGAGTCGGATAATTCCTTTCATGCGGCTTCAGTTGTCGGCTTGCATACGCAACAACCTTATCCTTCTGCATTAGCACTGCTCCAAGTCCAGTACCACATGCATCGGTGTAAACCACCATCTCATCATTTCCACTTGGAATAGTCAAAACAGGAGCACTTGTTAGTCGCTCTTTCAGGATTCCGAAAGCTTGCTCACACTTAGCATCCCATCTGAATACTTGGTTCTTTTTCGTCAATCCTGTTAATGGTGCAGCTACCTTGAAAAAGTCTTTGATAAACCGACGATAATATCCTATTAATCCAAGAAAACTTCTCACATCAGATGCATTCTTAGGTCTAACCCAATCCTGGACTGCTGCCACCTTAGCGGGATCAACTGCTATTCCATTACCAAAGATAATATGGCCTAAGAACCTCACTTCGCTCTTCCAGAAGTGACACTTTGAAAACTTAGCCTTCAGCTGATGTTTCCGTAGGGTTTCCAAAACAACACACAAATGCGTCTTGTGCTCTTCTTCAGTTCTTGAATAAATCAATATATCGTCCACGAACACTAATACGAACTTATTCAACTGGTCCCTGAAAACTCTATTCATAAGATCCACAAAATATGCTGGTGCATTGGTCAATCCAAACGGCATTACCAGCCACTCAAAGAAACCAAACGGTGTCCTAAAAGCAGTCTTCGGCACACTATCCTTTGCCACTCTTAATTGGTGAAATCCCGTTGCCAAATCCATCTGAGAAAACACCTTGGCTTCATGAAGCTGATCAAACAAGTCATCTATTCTCGGCAATGGATACTTGTTTTTCTTAGTTACTTTATTCAGCTCACGATAATCCACACACAACCTCAACGATCCATTCGCTTTGGTTGCAAACACAACTGGTGCACCCCATTCGGACACACTACGCCGAATGAATCCTTTCTGTAAAAGATCATCAACTTGCACCTTCAACTCTTGTTGTTCCCTAAGCGCCATCCGCCTAAGAGGCATCACAACAGGTCTGGCTCCTTCAACTAGATCGATGCGAAACTCGATCTCTCTATGCGGCGGTAACCCTTTGACCTCATCAAAGACATCCTCAAATCCATTTGCGACCGGCACCGATGACAGTCCATCCCGTGGAACAACCAGCGAATACATGAAGCTCATGAAGACGCCTTCCTCATGCTTACATCGTATCACAACCTTTCGCCCTTCCATATTCTCGACTGTCACCTCCAGCCTTTCACAATCAACCTTTGCAGCATACTTCCTAAGCCAGTCCATACTCAAAATAATTCCAAACCCCACGAAGTTTAGAAAAAAACAATCACAAACAAAAGAGCAATCATGACTCGATACAACCAGACCACGGCATATCATACACAGACAGGACGAACCCCCAACTGGATTAGTCACAACCAATGGTCTATCAACAATATCTGGTTTTAAACCCAACCGACATACAAGTTCATTACAAACAAAGGAATGCGATGCTCCAGTATCGAATAACACTCTAACTGGAACACCACAAATGGAAAGAGTACCTTGAACCACCACACTCTTTCCTTTCTCTTCCGCCATAGGAGCTTTTGATGATAATGGCACAGCCCCCAAAGCATAAGCTTGTACAACCTGCCTGTCCTTCCTCGGTTCTGGACAATTCTTCTTAATATGCCCCAGCTTGTCACAGTTGTGGCACTTCACCGGCACCTTTGGATTCTTACAATCTTTGGAGAAATGGCCCTTCTGCTGACAGTTGTAGCAGGTCACTTCGCCCTTCGGCTTCTTCTGGCCATCCTTACCCTTCTGCTGCTGCTTCCTCTTCTTGTTTCCACCTTGCTGTGGTTTAAAATCCTCCTTGGTCACAGCAACAACAGATCCTTCTTTAGGAAGCAAATTCTCGTGCCTGAGAGCCTTCTCCACAAGCTTCTCAAATGGATCGTCCAGATGATCCACCAACTGCCTCCCAAGATAAATGTCCAAACCTGTCACAAACTTCTCGTTCTTTTGATATGGGGATTTAATATATGACCGAGCGTACTTGGACAAGGCTTCAAATTCAGAAACATACTCAAGAACTGGTCTTCCTCCTTGCTTGAGTTCCATAAACTTCTAGAACAGAACAGATTTCTGAGCTGTAGAAATGAACTTAGCTTCAAATTTGGCTTGGAATTGCACGCAAGTAATTTCTTCCTTCGGAGTATCAATGGTGATAGAGTTCCACCAGTCCGAAGCTCTCCCTTGAAGCTGTCTTGATGCGAGCTTCCTTTAGGTTGCATCCTCAATTCCTAAATCACCAAAAATCCTTCTACAAGCATCAATCCATCTCTGGACTAATATGGTTGATTCTGTTCCCAAGAAAACCTTCCCTCCAAGAGCAGTATAGTCTTTACACAGCTTAGCAAAATCCACCGGTTTTGGAGCTTGAACTTGAACTCCAACATCTACCGTTGGCCCCGGAGCTGGCATCCTTCTCATGATCGAAGTCATCATGGCCTCGAACATAGCAGCATAATCAACAACTTCCTCAGCAGCACGGCCTTCCCTAGCAGCCTGTCTCTCTCTTCGACTCATTCTTAATATCTATTAAGAAAATGATTAATACACTTTGAGAAACAACTGCATAAGGAGTTCAAATCCCTCTAAGCTACTATATTATATATAGTAATCATCCATCAAAATACAATTACGTCTCTCATACGTAGTTACATCAGCGAGCGTTGGCTAAAATCGATTAACCAAAGCTCTGATACCAAATGTGACGACCGCCCATGACTCCTGCACTAAAACAAGGAAAGAGTGCGCTGTAAGGTGTGCCAGGCAGCCATGGATGATCGTCAGGGTAAGGTAAAACAACAAACTCAATCGTATTACTCACAGCGCATGGATAAAATATAATAGAAAGTGCATATATATATATATATATATAGTGAAGCCCCACAAACAGAATCTCATCAAATAAGCCTCATAGTAGTTTGATACAAAAATCTGAATAGTCAATACATCAAGCCTCGCTACATATCACTCAGAGAATATACAAGCAGCGGAACATCCAGTACATATAGTAAGAAAATAATATGCAAGCCTCCAGCTCGTCTTCGTCATCAGCATCGTCGGTCACTAAGAACAGCACCTGTCACCTGCTACCTAGTCTGCCCATCCCAAAATGGATGAACAGCCCAAGGTAATAAGAGTTGAACATAAAACCTTGAGTCAGACAACAGTCTTAGTGAGCGGTAAAATTAACTAACAACATTCCAAAAGAGCATAAAGGTAAAAAGGAATAGGAATAGGAACCCAACCCTCCCACTCCACCTCTTTCTACAGTGATAGCCCCCAGACACACTAAGCAGAAGTAAACATAGCAAATCAGACATTTAAAGTAAATCAATTATCACTCGAGTCAAGGTCGGTGTTTTCCAAGTACAAACCCCCAAGGCCTAAACCAAGGTCGGATAAACACCCAGAAAACATCGCTCTTGAGACCGAATGATGATACAACCCAAACATCCATGACTCTGGCTATCACTGTTATCATTGCTTCGATACCACCATTAATTGAATGACCGGCACATTCTTTCAGCCGTCCGTCAAGGGCTAATGGTAACCCCGGTTCTAGACAGAACTCCGCACGTCGTCGCAGCCCGTGCCTAGGAATATCGAATCTGCCCAGAGTACTCGACCATCAACTATTAGTCTTTTGGGACTATCGAATCTGCCCAGCGTACTCTTGCTTTGAGTCTGCTAGAACCTTCAATAACGATGAAATCTCAGCCTTCTAGTCATCCTCCTCGACAACTATTCTCATACTAGCTCAAGTGCCTCTTGAGCCAACCATTATCCACAAACTCGAACCATCCCTCGAGTTATCAACATGCTTCGAATGACCCCGCCTGGATTATACCAAGGCTACATCACATCATGCTTCGCCTCATCTCATCATAGCAAAGCTCCATCTCAACATCATCATCAAATCCGTCCATATGAGTTTTAACATCCACTACATATGCCACGTGCAGCTTTTCTATTCAAGAGCTTCCCCCTTAGCCTTTGAATCATCTTCGACCAAACTTGTCCAAATTCAACCATAAATCAACTAATTCATAATAATCAATCAAGACAATCATTAGTCCAAGTAATTAAGCATTCAAACATGATCTAAAAGCAATTATAACTAAAATGGCAATCTTGTAAATAAAGAGTCCAAATCTAACAAGCATGAATCATAAGTATTATCTCTACAACTTAATCGATGAACTTGCATATGTTAACATATAAAAAAATTGGATGTCAAATCTTCATAAATAATGGATCCATACTTAGGTTTAAGAAAAATACATGAAATCACTATCTTTAACACAAAATCAAGCCACCAATCCAATATACTCCTTTGGATCCGTGTGAGAGATAACCACCACTCACCGAATCACCTAAACACCTTAAAAGCAACACACTCCAAATCTGGACAGCGAAGGATCTAGCTCGATCCGCCAAAACTCCGCTTCAAACGATGAAATCTCTCTTCAATGGATGGAGATCTTCAATCTAAGCTCTTGGATCTTCGATTTGATCTTCGATTTGGATGGAAGGAAGCACAAGATTAAAGAGTAGAAAAGAAGTGAAGAAGTGCAGCACTCGAGCTCTCAAAGTGGCAGAACTTCGTCGCTTCAAAATCCGGATCCCAAAAAGTGAGGCAAAACCATGTATTTATAGGTCGGAATACCTTAAGTCGCTCGCCCTTAAGTCGCTCGCGACTTAACAAAATCCCACGGCCTAAAAACCCAACGACTTACCGCTTCAAGTCCTCACGCGACCTAACTCATGCGCGTCCTAAGACTCAACGACCTAACACACAACAACCTAACAACTTAGGCCTTCACGCGACCTACGACTTAACTCTAAGTCGCTTGTGCGCCCCATGCCTTAACCACCATAGGTCGTCTCACGACCTAACTACACACAGCAACCTAACATAGGTCGCTCACGACCTAACTAAACATAGGGTCTCAACGACCTAACACAAACGACTTAACGACTCATCCAAAGTCGCTCACTACATTAGGTCGTTGGCTCGCTTAACCGGCCTATCTTCCTTAAGTCCTTAAGTCGCCCAACAGTCCTATTTTCCTTAGGCCGTTAACCCGCTCGACCTCTTAAGTCGCTAACTCCTATACCGTTAACCCCTAGGTCGCCAACTTCCTTAGGTCGCCTAAACCCTTAAGCCGCTAACCTCCTTAAGTCGTTAACTCCTAAGCCGCCAATTTTCTTAAGTCGCCTAACTGCCTAAGTCGCTCACCCATGCTGCTAACTTCCTTATGTCGCCAACTTCCTTAGGTCGCTCTCATCCCCTAAGTCGCTCCACCGACCTAAGCTACTATACGACCTAACTCTGTACGACTTAAGCTCTGGTCGACTTATACTCTGGACGACTTAACAACACTAACGACCTAATAACAATAGTTCTACGATCCTTCGATACATAAAATACAGGTCGTTACAAAATTATTCTTGCTCGGGCGAGTCAATGGAACTGCTATCTTTACAAAGTCCTTGATGAACTTCCTATAGTATCTCGCCAATCTAAGAAAACTCTGAACACCATAGTGTACTTCAGAATTTTCCAGTCTTAAATAATTTTTAGCTTTGTAGGGTTAACAGTTTACCCTTTGTTGGAGACAATATGATCAAGAAATCTTCCTTCCTCCAAAAATAATACTTTGAGAATTTAGCTTTCAGCTAATGTTCTCTTAGGGTCTCTAGTAACTCCTTTAAATAATTTTCATGCTCACTTTGACTTTTAGAGAATACTAGAATATCATCTGGAAACACTATAATAAACTCATATAGTTTCCTCCTAAAGACCATACTTTTCAAATGCATGAAATATGCAAGGGGCGTTAGTTAATCAAAAAGGTATTACCTCCTATTCATACAGTCCATACGGAGTGCAAAAAGCAGACTTCTCCTTGCCATCTTCAGTTACTCTTAGTTGATGGAATCTGATGGCCAAGTCTAGTTGGGAAAAGACTTTGGCCCCGATAATCAAGTCAAACAAGTTGTCTGTTCTAGGTTAGGGATAACTATTCTTTTGAGTTAGCTAGTTAAGCTCTCAATAGTCGATGTGTAGCCTTAAAGAGTCATCTATCATAGTGTAGAAGACAACTGGCACTTTCCACTCTAATATGCTACGATGAATAAGCTCCTTTTGTAATAACTTTGAAATCTACTTATACGACTCTCAACTTTCTTTAGGGGGCCACATGCCTCAACATTGGCGAAATAGGTCTAGCATTCTTCGTCAAATCAATTCTGAACTCGATCTCTCTTCAGGGTAGGAAACCGGACACCTTCAAAAACATCAATAAAGTATTAAACTACAGACATAGATAAGAGCTCATCCTATGATAGGCTAAGAGAATAAAAATAGCTTAACGTAGCTGAGATTTGAGGAATGCAACGAACGTCGATATCACACTGTCTACAACTCTTCAACCATACAATCCTCCTATCACAATCTATGATAGCCCTGTAGTTAGACAATCAATCCACCTCTCAGATAAGCCCATACCCCTTAAAACGAAGAACATACACCTTACATATAAAATCAACATTATATATATATATATATATATTAACCACTAGGTCTTTGCAAATCATAGAAAGATATGTCGATCTTAAATGGACTTGACACAACTATAAGGTTGGCTATAAATTGGGCCTTTAATTCTAAAGAGTTAACTACATTCTTGGTATGAATGAATGTGATCCTCCAGAATCAAATAAGATACAAATAGTATTTTCGAAAATAGCAGTTGTACATTCCATCATAGCTTTTCCTTTTCCCTGGGAGAAATTCTACATGACATAGGTATAACCTTAGTAATATAAGCTTTCCCACTTTATCCCTCCTTTTCTAGCTTTGGGCATCGATTCTTGTAGTGCCCTTCTTCATGGCAGTGATAGAACCTCCACTTAAATCCTTCTTTCATCAAACTCACTTTGCAGTCCTTAACAATATGCCCCTTCTTCTGGAATCTCTGGCATGTCATGCTTCCTTTCTTGATCTTTCCCTTTGCTTTCTTGTCTACCCAGAATCACCCTTTCTTTGTTCCACCTTGATTATGCCCTTGTCTTACTTTCTCCTTTTCTTCTTAGCTAGCCATTTCAACTATCATCTCATTAGTGGCGCCTATAATAACTTGAGTTAAAAATAGTTCCCTAAATGGAGAATTTAGTGCTTCTACAAACTTCATCGCCTTCTTCATAAGGGTGTCAATTAGGCTTATTTCAAACTTAGCTAACGTAATGAACTTATTGATATACTCCTTCGTAGTGGAGTCTCTCTGCCTTAATTGGATAAACATCTCCAATTGCCGACTTACTTCACCTTTAGACATGAATCGTGACTTAAGGCGAGCTCCGAATTCAGTCCAAGTAGTTCTTTCCTCTTCGTTCTCTTGAAAGACTATAATCCACCAATCTGGTGCCTCTCCCTTTAGGTGCCATGTAGCTAACCTCCTTTTAACCTGGTCTTCCCATCTTAGCTTCCTGAATATATAATCATCATCGTTAATCCACTCCTTGGTATCTACAAAATCTTATGCCCTCGAAAATGTTCATCCTCCCATATTTTTCAAAACCTTTGCACATCTTTGGAAAGTCTAGTAGGCGGGGTGCTGGTTCAATGGGGGAGCAATTGGCGCCGCTGGTGAAGCTTGTTGAGGAATGGGAACATGCCCCACCAGCCTTAGATATTATAGTAACCATGATGGCATACTCGGAATGATGGATGTCTCTTGGATGTGGTGGTTTCCAAATTTAAAGGTGTTATTCTTATCTATTTCAACTATCTCTAGGTTCAAAATTTTGGAATAATCCTGATTTCCTATAATAGTATTACTTGCTAAATCAAAAGTTTTCCTAAGGCGTCCGCATATGTTCATGTATGTGTGTGTGTGTCTAATCGGGTTTTGGAAATTATTTACAAAAATAACAAATATATACTCTTACGTATACCTTTCACGTTGATCAAGAAGCCTAAGCACCGATACTAAATTTAACAACCCTCTTCGGAATGGACCTAATTTCCAACCCAATAAAAACCCAATCGAACCTTAGGCCAATTCTAGATATGGTTGTTTGTTGGCGTTACAAAAAATATACAAAACTATAAATCTACGCTTTCAGAATATCATGACGGATGGGATAAAATATAATAACACAAATAAGTACCCATTTCACATATACCAAATCTCAGAAATACGACATCCCAAATATTCATAGTACAATGTCTCAAAATAAATCACCAACATGTTTAGAAATTTTGGCACATAAGAATGCATCAAAAACATAGATAAATAATTTAACTACCACAAGTCTTCACCACCTCCCTCATCTTCTTCATCAAATTGTTCCCCCTAACTTGTGGTTTGTAATGAGAAGGGAGTTAGAACAACATTGTCTGCTAAATGAAATCTTAAGTCTTACCATAATAGTATTTAGGTAGTATCATTTAGATAAGCATTATGTCTTACACATCATATACCATAACCTACAGTGTATACCTTCAATGTAAGCCAAAGGCTTTTCCAATCTAGCTCTATAGCGTATCTCCAACTATAGGCCAAAGACCCTTTCCAATCTAATTCCATAACTATAACATGAATGCAACAAAACTATAGGGTCTAATGACCCATCTTCGTTAACCATGACCGAATAATGCGAGAGAAAGACTCGAGCCGTTTAATACCTCTTTAATGGGGAATAGGCAGACACTAACCATTTAATACCTATATCCTAGGTATATCCATATCATTTAATACCTATAATCAAGGCAGGCCCCTCTTTGTTACTCCCTATCTCATATCGTAAGTAATCCTATAAGGCCACTTAATACTTCTTTAATATGGAAGATGAAAACCCTCTAATAGTTATTTAATACCTCAAACCCAAAGCGAACACATCTAGAGATTTCCCACTTCCACGCTAAAAGATAATCTTGACCATTTAATACTCCTTGAATGCGAAAGAAGCAGAGCCTGCAATAGCCATTTAACAACTTTAACCCCTAAGCAGGCCTATATTGGTATATCTCTTCCATGACCCGTATGCCAAACTATGACATTTCAAATTAATCCCATCATTCGTAGGCCTTGGTTGCCCAAATAAGGTAGTCTTACCTACATAATTAGAACTAAACTCGAGTCCATCGTGAGTACTTATTATAGGCGATGTCTCACATCAGTTCCAAAGTCACACTACTAGTAGCCAGCTAGCTGGGCAGGCTTCTACGTTCTTTTTACCGACCTCGCATCCCTATAACATATTTATATTTCGCTCTCCAACGTTACAAAATATAATAAGGTATATATATATAATACCTTACCCACATTTACGCATTAAGGCCATATAAGGGAAACTCCGTATTTCACCTTTAATTGTGGATGAATTACCATAAGTAACCTTAACTTCTTTATATGGGGATTACTATTATTTATTACCTATTTATTTTATATGTTATGAATTATATGTTACTAATATAGTTATACGTAATATAACTATTAAACTAACTACTTTTTATTAAATATTTCTAAGTGTGTGTAAAATTATTTCAATATTAAGGTTTTTGCTTCTAATACAAGTTGCTAAGATAACCTAAATCCTAAAATTTACATATCTATACAAGCCTCAATCAAATACAATCATTTTATAAATAGCTAATATCACAAACTAAATTAGCTAAACAAAACAGACTTGCATATATATTCAAAAGAATGGAATCAAAACATCCAACTTATTTTACATCAACTTAGTATAATTAACGCCTTTATTTCAAGGAAACAAAACTTTACAATTAAAACCCTTTATATACCATTCAACTTTTGCACATACGAAATTGAAATGCAAAAGGATTTATATTTTCCTAAATTATAGAAATAGACGGTGCAAACTACAAATAGGTCAATCATACTTTGCACACCATTTCCTAATTCTTTTGTTTAGAACCCTCTGTCATAACAAATAGAATTGGAAAGTAAAGTTGAATATAACATAATTATTCATATTGCAAATAACAAATTAAATTCTACTATATTAACATAAAAACAATCAAAGATTTCAATTAATCCAAGAATTGACATTTTACGAAGGAATTTTGGGATTTTAAATTTAAGGTTTTTGTGTACAACATTCCCTAAGGCATAAATCAAATCAAAGCTTCTACTACACAAATTACTATAAAGAGAAAAACTAAGATTTCCACTCATAGATAGCTTTCCCTGAATTCCTTTGGATTTGATTCCATACCTTCGCCTATTTCCTCCAGTTTTTTATTAATTCTACTAATACAACAATTCAACTGTATATAGATTAGATTCAAAATTCATATATTAGGGAAGAATAGAAACAAAGAAACATAAATATATCTAAAATTTATTACCTTTTCCCTTTTAATCAGATTGAATTTTCCCTAAAGCTTGAATCTTGAATCTAGAAAGTTTATTGAGGAGGAAGGAACTGATGAAGTTTTGCTAGCGTTCCTAATTTTCTTATAAATAAAAGTAAGAAGGCCAACCTCTAATTTATAATGATTGGAACGCATTAAGCCATTGGATCAAGAATTTTTTTTATTAAATGAAATCTATGCCATCTCTGGCCTAAGCAAACCTAGCTGCCAACCTTCAACCAATCAACCAGTCTTCCTTGGCGATCAATCAGCCTTTGTTTGGAGCCGAGAATTATTTACTTCCATTTGTTTTAGTTTATTACCTTTTTAATCAACGTTAACGGTTCCTTTAACACCAAGACATCATTAAAGTTTATCATTTTAAATTTATTTGAATTATTTTCTTAATTCATTTTAAATTATTTTTAATTTGAAAATTTCAAATGTCGATAACTTCTTCGTTTGAACTTTGACCATAAATCCTTACGTATAAAAATCGATCGGAAAGTTTCCATTACCATAATGGTGTAAGTTTTGTGGACAAATTCAGATGTTTGCAAAATTTTCATTTTTAACCTTATTATTATTATTTAATTTCTAACTAATTTTTACCACGTTTTATAGAATGTTTAGCCTACTTTTAAAAAAGTTTTAAAAAGGAGATGATCATTTTGAATAAATTATTGTGTGGCCAAATTGGCTATCGTATTGAACATATATTTTGATGATGTCATTGTATTATATGTTCACATCTGCGCTTTGATAAGTTATTATTACATACGATAAACTCTTGACATACTCACCTTTGTGTTAAATGTTATCACCCAACATTTGACTTTGGGGATCTAAGAACTGATAACCAAATAGGGTTGTTCCAGTAGTGGGAATTGTCAAACTTAAACTCCTATGTGAGTATAATTTCATCCAGGAGATCGAAAAGATTAAATTATGTTAGGATGTCCTGGTCTGATCAAAAGACTTTACTCAACTATTTTAAACCATATTTGGATGAAGATTGAGGTAGGGTCACACTTTATCCTCTAACCATTGTGCCCTCAGTTGGTCGGGTCCATGATTCCAATGCATAGGGATTTTCCTATTAAGGCTAAAATTTTGAGTTATGCATCTAAAAGAACTCATTGAAGTTTTCCTGCATATATTTTTCTCCAACCAATTTTAGAAGACCGTTGATATCCTCTCCAACCATTTTTAAGAGACCGATGTTATTTTTCCTATCGACCTTAGGAGTCCGTTGTTATACTCTTCTAAGTGGACTGGAAGACCATCGAATCCTATGATATATCTTAGCCATTCATCTCAACAAGTTTTTAGTTCACCCAAGAAAACTAATGTAGGTTCATAGTAATCTTGGGAAAACTATGTCATCGAATGAACCATTTTATGGGTTTAGGCAATTCTGGGCATGTGTAACCCGTTAACCCTTGTGAATGACGGACTATTCATTTTAACCCGTACATGCAAGAAATGTTATTGATGTTATGATTATGTTCCAATAATTTTTGGATGTAGGATAGTTATGGGATGACATTTAGTTTGATAAGGTATTATAAGGGAAAACATGTTCCGCTTAACGACGTGGTCTTATTAAGTACTCATATTTTGGTTTGAGATGAACTAATATTATTCAAACTAGACATTTTGTCAGACCCAAAGTTTTTTATTTTTCGATAAACTCTCGAATACTCAATTTGGAATTGGGTAGAAGGAGATTTAGGTATTTCATATTTAGACGAATAAGATTCCAAAGATGTGAAGCTAGCAAGCTAGTTACCTAGAAGATAATAGTTCCATTGTACAGTGGTTTAACTACTTTTAAGTTTTGATTTAATGTATGTATTGATAGGTAGTATAACCATCTAAGTAGTTAAGACTTCGACCATCCAAAGGGGCCATCTTCGTATGTTGGTTTAGGGATTGTATTTGTAATTTTTGTATTTTGTCAAAACAATGTAATCGTGGGGCTATGAGTTTATATAATAACGAATTTGCAAATTAATGATGAAATTTTTTATAAGATATTTTTTATAAGAATTTGTAAATTCTCATGCTCTTGATATTAGTGATATATTAACTCGTCTTATTTTGTCACTAGGAATTAATGCTGAGGATTACTGCAGCATCATTAGTATCTATTTTTAGCTTTAAAATGAAAGATGTTACAACTTGGTATCAGAGCATACGATTACATAGAGTTTAATAAGATTTTAAAAAACATAACACAAATAAAATAAGAAAGAATGAAAATTTTGGGTATGAGGTAGCGATATGATAGCATACTTATTATTTGTTATACATAAGTATGTATATCCATCTATATCTCACATTTATCATCGACCATAATTCTGTATATGTAGATAACGGGAATGGATACTAGGAGTGGAAGACTAAACCTAAGAGGCGAAAGCACCACAAGCAATGGAAATATTTGGGCTAATACTAGGAACGCTGATCGAATCACCAATGTGAATGCAAATTTACATACTAATGCTAATGTGGATACTGAAATCGCACCAGATGATATAGGGACATGTATCAGTTTTTTGTTAATATGATGTAAGCTAGAGTACTAACTAGACTAACTTGAGGTAACACTGGTAACGGGGGAGATGCTGCACCAGAAGTGGATGCCCTTAATGATTATATGCGTTAAGCTAAGATTATACTAGCTCGGGACGAATACCATTCTTGGGGATGGATAATGCCATCAAAGTGGAGGATTGGCTTCTTTAGTGTGAGAGGATCTTTGCTGATCAAGGATTGAATGATGATCAAAAATGAAGATTGGCTTTAAGGAATTTGCAAGGAGTTTTTCTCTGTTGTGGAATGGTTTTACTATAGGAGTTCCAAAGGAGGATGCTACTTGGGCTGACTTAAGAGAGAGGTTTGAAGAGAAGTTTCTATCTAAAGCGGCAAACTCGACTTTGTTTAGGAAGTTTCCGAAGTTGGAATAAGGTAAAATGACTGTGTTGGAGTACGTTATAAAGTTTGATGAGTTGTCAAGACATGGACAAGCCATCGTTAAAAAAATTCTTAAGAAGAACTTGAAGTTCATTAGAGGTTTGAAGTTAGAGATTGGTTGGGCAATAATGCTACACCTTAGGGATCCATTTAATGTTCTAGTTATAGCTCTAAGGAATGAAGATTTACTTGCATCTCTAGAAAAGAATGTTGGTGGAGATGACGGGTTTCCAAGGTAAGAAGAGGAAATTATTTAGCAAGAAGGAAGCCCAGAAGAAAGGGGATTCAAAACAGGGAAAAGCTAAAGTAACCTGCTACAAATGTAATAAAAAGGTGCTAATGAGTGTCATTTTGGTGAAGGAAAGAAAGTTGTTGATATGAAACGTGTAAAATTTTATAACTACAACAAGATTAGGCATTTCAAGAATGAGTGTCTTAAACAGAATAAAGCTCATAAAGGAAAGATTTTCGCTTTACAACTTACCTTTTTTGGACCAACTATAGAGGAGAAGGTAATGTCTATGTTAAGAGGTATACTTCTTATTCATATCATTCTTGTTTATGTGTTGTTCAATACTGAAATATCACATTCTTTTGTCTTGAAATGTTTGGTAGATAAGTTATACCTTGAAAAGACATACCTTACTACTTCTCCGACCATTGTGAATCTGATAGGTGGCTAAGCAACTCTGGGGTTAAGATGTGACCATGTAGAATTTTGCTTATTAGGTCAAATGTTTGCCTGCAATTTGCATATATTTGATTTTGTGGGGTTTCGTGTAATTCTGGGTATGGATTGGTTAAGCTGATATGTTGCTAGGAAATTTATCCAGAAAAAGTAATATTCTTAAACATCCTGATTGTTATAACTGAACTGTATTTTGAAGAATCGAGTTTTGACATTTTTGCAATATTGGGAGCTACGGAAGGCATGAAGGATGAAATCAATTAGGTTTTCATAGTAAAAAAGTATGCTGATATTTTTTAACCTGTTATAGGTCTACCATTGAAACGTGCTATAGAGTTTTGAATAGATCGCGTGCCTGGAGCCGAACTAGTAGGTGGACCACTTAGCAGAAAGGCACCTACAGGAATGAAGGTGTAAAATGTTCAGCTAGTGGATCTAAAAGGTAAGAATTTTATCAGACCAAGTAGTTCGCCTTAGAGAGCTGCAATTGTGTTTGTGAAGAAACAAAATGGATGGTTGAGATTGTGCATTGATTATAGAAAGCTGAATGAGAAGATGATAAAGAATTGGTATCCATTACCTGCAATAGATGATCTATTCGATCAATTGAGTGGAGCCAACGTGTTTTTTTGCAATTGGACCTAGCAATAGGCTTCCACTTATTGACATTTCAAACAAGATATAGTTCGCATGAGTGGTTAGTCATTCCTTTCAAACTGACTAACGCACATGCTTTCTTTATAGATTTGATGAACCGGATCTTCCAACGAAATTTGGATAGATTCATGCTAATGTATATAAATGACATTTTTATATTTTCTAAGAATGAACAAGAGCATGAGGTTTATCTTTACGCTAAGGAGGAATCAGCAAAAGGCATTTTCAAAATGTCATTTTTTGAAAAGGGAAGTGATGTTTCATAGTTTTGGGTAGTGGGTTATCTGTAAATCCATCAAAGATTAAGGCTATCAATAATTGGAAGAGACTCGAGACTGTGACTGAGACCAGAAGTTCCTTGGCGTTGGCTGACTGCTATTGGAGATTAATCAAAGATTCCTCTCGCATAGGAGTACTGATGACTAAGCTAACAAGATAGAAAACAAAATTTGTTGGCCCGATAAATGTGAAGCAGCATTTCAAAAGCTAATGCATTTATTTACTAATGCGCTTGTATTAGTTGTTCCAGATGAGAGTAGAGATTTGTTGCATACCGATGCATATGGAACTGGGTAAGAGGTATACTGATGCGAAGAGGTAGAGTATTGCATTTGCTTCTCGACAGCTTTGACCGCATGATGTTAGATATCCCATTATTGATTTGGAATTGGCAGTTGTGATCTTTAGACTAAAGTGTGGAGGCACAATGTTGGGAGAATGGTTCGAACTGTTCATGGATCATAAGTCCTTGTTCTCTTAGGAATTGAATATAAGACAATAAAGATGGCTGGAGTTCTTAGTAGGGTATGAATTTGGAATTAAGTATACGTCAGGAAAAGGATATAAAGTGGTGGATTTAGTAGAAAACATCTGATTATGGTATTAGCAATGTTGTCTGAGTGGAAGGATTAGAGGCATTGGCTTCATGTGGAGTTAGAATGAGGTTGATGGCCAGTTCAGATCAAAATACCTCAATGATATCTTGTCTAGAAGTTCGATTGGTATTTATCAAAATAATTGCAAGAATCCAAAATGATGTTCCAATATTAGAAAATCAAATTAAGAGACTAGAAGTAAGAAGTGAGAAGTGAGATTGGTGATTTAAAAGATTTTGTACATACCAAAGAGTGTGGTTGAGAATGAAAGGATGTTTGTGTGTTCCAAATATGGATATTCTAAGAAAGGAAGTTCTTAGAAAATGTCGTCGGTCTAAGTTTACCATTCATCCTTGAGGTACGAAGATGTTCCAAAATATGGATATGAGTTTCTTCTAAGAAGGTATGAAGAGAGATGTGGGCTTATGGATGTAGCAATGTATGAATTACCAATAAGTAAAAGCCGAGTATCAAAAGCCAAGTAGATTGCTTCAACCTTTGGAAGTTCCACTGTGGAAATGATGTTAGGAACTGGAGATAGTGGTTTTGATGGCAACAAACTTTGTAACTTATTTTATTATAACTTATATACTAATACTATTGTCTAGATATATATGAATTTATTATGCAAGATATATATAAGGCAGGTACAGATTATTGAAGACTGTACATATAAAGATAAAGAATGAAGAAATCAAGTTTGAAGACTCATGAGTATCAGGATCACGATTTCAAGATAAGTGTTTAGTTTTGTTAAAACTTCATAATAGCATGGAAATCTTCATTCCAAATTTCGTATGGGATGGAACCCATTTCTACCTTCTTAATGGCTTACAAACCCAAGACAAGTAGCTTACAAACCAATGACAAGTGGCTTACAAGTCCACAAATACCCTGGTTTTGTACAAGTTCTCGAGTCCTGATGTGATGAAATATTCTGCAAGAAGAAGCTTGCAGAACTACTTCAAAATGGTTTTTCAAAATGATTTTCAAAACTGCTTTTCAAAATGTTTTAGCTTTAAAAATTATCTTTTCAAATGATTTTCAAAGATGTTTTAGCCTTAAAATATTCTTTGTTCTTGTTTTTAAATAAACTCTTGTTTTAAACTTCGTTTGATTTTAAAATTATCTTCTAATTTTTAAATATTCTTTATAATATATATACTTAAGATTTAAAATCAAATTTATATGTATACATTCTAAAAAAATATTTTTCTACTCTTCTTTATTTTAGAACATAGGAAAATTAGTTTATTTTACTTCAGAATCATTTCATCTTTTTTTTCTTTCAAAACCATTTTTAAAACAATTTTACATTGCTTTTAACAAAGGGATGTCACATCATGGGATACCCCATGTCGACATAATGGCCGTTAAATTCAAAAGTTTCAATTTTCAAAAGAAGTGTCTATTCGTTTAAATCTCTTCACAAATGGTTATGACCGTTATTGGTATATAAATAGCCTTCACAAACGAATTTTTTAACTAACTATTTTCTTATTTTCTTCACTAATTTTCATATTTTTAAGATCGTGCCAAAATTCTATCGAATTCTCAAGTGAATCAAATTAGAATCTCATTCTTGTTTGATTCTCTGCCCTTTCTCGAAGATCAAAGTGTGATTCAGAGTTGTAGGATCAATTTGTGATTAAAAATTTGCCGAGTCTCTCTATAAGGCGTGGTTGTGCCTGGAAATCAATTGGGTGATCTTTCGTCGTAAATCAAGAGAGTTTGCCCAGGGCTCGAAGACAGGAGGGTACCTCAAGGCCTTTAGAAATGAGTATTGTAATATCGATGTTGGTATAATAAAAATCTATACGAGGTGTTTGCCTTGGTGCAGGACTGGATGTAAGGTAACTCCGAACCAGTATAAAATCCGCTATATTCTTTCCTTTTAATGCTTTTTATTTACTTTCTGCATCTATGTTTGATTCTATGATTATTCTGTGATTAAATTCTCCATTTGTTTGTGTCATAATTTTAATTTAGTCCATATAAGTCTTAAAATCCATTAAACATTATTCACCCCCCTCTAGTGTTAAATTAGCCTTAAGATCCTTAATTCGCACTCCCATTCAAATGAGATTCCATGTATATGGATTTTAAAGATGGGTTGCCAATTTCTAATATAGGAAATGAAAGCAATTGGGTCGTGGTTGATAGGCTGACCAAGAATGCACACTTTATCCCTGTTTAGATGACAAGGATGACATATAGTCTGGCAAAGTCATTCATGAAGGATGTTGTGAGGCTTCATGGAGTATCGAGTAGCACTATAAGTAATAGAGATCCCTTGTTTACTGGTGAGTTCTATAAGAGCCTACAGAATGAATTGGGTACTAAGCTGAAGATGAGTGCCGCTCTCATCCATAAACTGATGTGCATATGGAAAGAGTTAACTAAGTACTTGAAGATTTATTGAGAGCTTGTGTACTAGACTTTGAAGAGTCATACGAAGACCTCTTGCACTTAGTCAAGTTTTCCTATAATAATAGTTACCAGATAAGTATAAGAATGGCACCTTTCAAAGCACTTCACCGAAGGCCGTGTAAATTCCATGTATGTTGGTTGGAGATAGGTGATAGACCAATACTTGGTCCTTATTTAGTGAAATAATAAGCTAAAAGGATTGAGTTAATCCATGCAAGGATGAGGGAAACTCAATCAAGACAGAAAAGCTATGCAAATAAAAGGCATAATGACTTATAAGTCTTGGTTTGATATTTTGTTTCGTAAAGGTATCATTAATGAAGGGTATTGTATGATTTGCAAAGATGGGAAAATTGGCACCTAGATATGTAGATTTGTTTCCTATCATAGAAAGAATCAAGAAGCTCGGTTATCGCATAGAGTTACCAAATATTTTGGTTGATGTCAATAATGTTTTTTTACAGATCTCACTTAAGGAAGTACGTGTGTAATCCAAAAACTACTATAGAACTAATGATTTTGGAAGACTTAGTAGTGCAGCCTTATATGACTATTATTAGACAGCCTATTCGTATAGTTGATAGAGATATGAAGGAGCTGAGGGGTAAGACAGTTAAGTTGGTAAAGATCCAGTGGAGTGACGATGAACAAGACTGTACATGGGAGATAAAGGATAGTATTAGGGAGATATATCATAATCTATTTTGACTACATCATCTATTGTTATATAGACTTTAACTTGTAGTTACAACTAGTGTTGCTGATTTTATGTGCTTATAACACATGTTTGTATGATTGATGTGTTTTACGATTATTTACCTATGCATAATTTCAAGGACAAAATTATTTGAGGAAGGAGCCTATAAACTCCTAATTTTATTACATATATTTAAATATTTAATTATGGGTTAGTCAAATGGGAAGTTGAGAAGGCCAAATTTGCTAAATTAATTAATTAATCAATGAGAATTAGCCTTAATAAATGTAATGAAGAGAATGATTTAAAGTAACCAAAAGAAAAATACAAGTACAAAAAGGTAAAAGCGGAAGAGAACACATACAACCCTATCCCCTTTCCCTTGTTCATTTCATTTTTGAGTTTTGATTAATTGTTTATCATGCATATTGGATGAATAATCATGTTATGACTGAATGGTTGTTATTTAGGAATTTATGGAATTTTCCTAAAGGGTTTTGATATAAAAAATAATATTTTGATCTTCAAAAGTTATTCTTGTATGATGTTAAAAATATTATTTTGGAGATGGGTTTTAATTTCATGACTTTTGAAATTATTATGAATTTTCTAAGGAAAAAAATGGTTGATTTTGGAATTTAATTATTTAAAATACGAAGAATGATTATTTTGATCTGAAATTTTAATATATAAAAAAAATTATTGATTTAAGGAATTTTTAAAGATTTATCCTAATTAATTATAATGATATATAAATTGTTTTATATAAATTGGCTTTGTATGTAAAATGTAATAAATGATATAATTGGAGGAAAAATTATATTTGGGAAATACAAATAAGTTTTTTATTTCCAGAATTCTGCAAGAAGTATGAAAAGATTTATGTTGGCCAATAAAATTTTGAAAGTAATCTTGTTTGGTTAAAAAGTTCATACCTTTATAGGCAAAGAATCGGTTTTGAAAAGAATTACAGAAATGCCACTACAACCCACGAAAGTCGTCACTTTAATCCATGATAGCTATTACCAACAACAACTATAATTTTGCATCCTTCAAAAGCTTACTTTGAAACACATGATGACTATTGCTTTAAAACATGATGGTTGTCGATTTTAAAATAAAATGATTTTGCTTTATTAACTCAATGCAAACGAAAGCTATTTGTTTTAACCCATAATAGCTTTGTATTGTTAACTCATGAAGGCTATATTTTTATTAACTTTTGAAAGCTTCATTCCATTTACCCATGATGGTTTTGTTTACCAGCTCATGAAGACAACACTTTTAGAGGGTGTGATGGCTTTGTTTTGTTAAGTCAATATGGCTATAATTTGTTAAGGCGCGATGATGACGTGGGAGTCAACCTAGAAGAGCTATTTCCAAGACTTATCAGCTATGTTTTTACTTTCGAAAACTATATATGTCAAGATACAAAAGCTATGATCTTTAGCATGCGAATGACTGTATTTTATCCCATGAAAGCATGTAATTTATTAAGGCGTGGAAGCCTATATGTTGTTTTCATATGAAAGCATGAGATAACATGCGATATAGAAAGGAAAGATGGCTATTTTATAACACATAGAAGATTTTCAACTCTACATTGGGCTAACTTTTGCTTATAAAAATGATGATTTTTTTATAGAATTTTATGGGATTTTGAAGGAAAGAACGAATGTTTAGCCTACTTTTACAGGAGTTTAAAAAGGAAGATTATCTTTTTGAACAAGTAATTATGTGTGTAAATTGGCTAACATATTGAATATATATTTTAACGATTGCCAAAGTATTATATGTTCATATTTGTGCTTTGATCAATTATAACTGCATATGATAAATTATTAACACACTCACCATCGTGTTAAATTCTATCATCCCACATTGACCTTGTGGATCTGAGAACAGAAAACTAGTTAGGGTAGTTCCAGTATTGGCAACGGTCAAACTTAAACTCGTGAATGAGTAGAATTGTATCTAGGAGATCAAAAATATCAAATTGTGTTATGATGTTATGGACCGATCAAAAGACTTGAGTCAAAGAATTTTAAACTAGATTTGGATATGTGGTAGGGTCGTGCCCTATCCTCCAGCCATTATGCCCTCAGTTGGTCAGGTCTACGATTCCAACACATAGTGTCTTGCTAATTGAGGTTGAAATTTGGAGTTCTGCATCCGAAGGAACTTATACTCGTTTGCTTACCTATATTTTTCTCCTACCGTTTTTAAGATACAGTTGATATCTTTTCCTACTATTTTTTAGGAGATCAATGTTATTTCTCCTACAGATCTTACGAGGCCATTGTTATATTTTTTTCTGAACGGACTAGAAGACCGTTGAATCATTTGATATATATTGGTTGAGTCAGGCTAATAGGTTTTTAGTTAGCCTAAGAAAATTAATGTAGGCTCATAGTGAACCTGGAAAAATTATGCTATTGAATGAACCATTTTATGGAATTGGGCAATTCTAGGAACGTGTAACCCTTTAATCCTTGTGAATGACGGAGTATCCATTTTAACTTGTGCATGCATGATATGTTATTGATGTTACGATTATGTTCTAATCATTTTTGGATGTACGATATGTTGTGGACGAAATTTGGTTTGATATGGTATTAATGAAGAGAAACTCGTTTCATTCAGTGGAGTTGTCTCACTAAGTACCAATACTTTGGGTTGAGATGGACTATTATTGTTCACACCAAACTTCTTTTCTAACCCAAAGTTTTTTATTTCCCTCTAAACTCTTGGGTATTCAATTTGGAATTAGGTAGGCTAAGAGTAGGTTTTTTCAGGTTTAGACAAATAAGCTTCTGGAGATGTGCAGGAGACAAGCTAGTTATCTAGAAGATAATATTTATGTTGTGCAGTAGTTTAATTGCTTTTGATTTTTGATTTTTGATTTAATGTATGTAATGATGGGTACTATAACTATCTAAGTTGTTAAGACACTGATCATCCAAGGGGATATCTTCATATATTGCTTTTGGGATTGTATTTGTAATTATTATATTTTGTAAGAACGATGTAATTATAGGGTTATGCAGTTGAATTGTAGTAAATTTGCAACTTAATGGATGAAATTGTTTAGTGAAAATTTGTAAATTCTTGTGCTCTTTTAGTTTAATGATATAATAACTAATCTTATTTTATCATTGGTAAATAACGCTAAGGATGACTACAACATTACTAGTACTATTTTTAAACCTTAAAATGAGGGATGTTACAATTTCATGTGGAGGAGACTTGCAGAAGCTTCTTTTCAAAATTAACACGGAAAAGATTGTAGCTCTTCAAGTAAAGAGTTAGTAGATCAAGATAACTAGTGCATCATTGTCAATTGGATAAGGAAGTGAAAAGCATAGGAAATCTCATGCGTCTCTAGAGAAGAAGTTGAAAGAAGAGAGAAAATCTTTTGAAGAGAGGTCTCGGATGCAACAAAATCAGATTGAAGCTGCACATCTTAAGAGTCATAACCTTATTTTGGAAAATGAGACTCTTAGAAAAATTGTTGATGAGTAGGCTTTGAAAATCATAAATTTAGAGATTGCACTGGAGGTTGAAAGAAGAAGAAAGATGTTGTTCTTATCCAAACTCAAGAATATATGGAGCAATTGGTTGATGCTCGGTGAGCACAAAAGGACGTGGAGCTCCATGCGAAAAGTGTCGAGGATAGAATCAAGTCCAAATAGAGCCTACCTTAGTTCCCTTCTATCTGAAGTCACAAAGTTTGGGAATTTGTAGGGCCTTTGTTATGGCCTGGGTGGCAATAAAAGCGAAAAAGGGAACACTCGGATGGCGTTAAGGTCGATAGGGGTAAGTTAAATATGACATCTTGGATGGTGAAGATTTGAACGCACTCGCTATGGGCCAAATTATGTTGGAAACTTTGGCTGCTGCACCTATTAATGAGCCTTCTAGGGTCCTTCCTGAATCTAGATCTAAAGATCTGGATGAAAGTTCAACCCATGTACCTAAGGAATTCCTAGCAAAGGCATTGATTGTAACGGCGGCTACTCCTAGTACCACCTTCTGCCACATCAAGGACTCTCACTTTTGAGTCTATTATTCCTTCATCTGGCATTACTACAACTTCAATCACCATGGAGACTTCGAGAACATCAACTGCTTTGACATCTTTCATCGATATACAATACAATCTCGAGAAGCTCGGTTATACATAGCCTATGTCCGCTCCAAAGCTGCCTATCTTGTTCTAAGCATGGAGGGGGATTCTACAGGGATCCCTTTGGAAATGAAATCTCATGTAGGTATATCGTTAACTTCTCCTGTGTTTGAGAAGGCTCTGATGACACCCGTAAAATGCTTGGATAATCCTCCAGTAAAATGCTTTCAATGAAAGTGCTTCTACTAGGTAAAGAACCCAAATCATCATGGTTCATATATTGGTTCTTATTTACCAGCTGCCTTACCATATTAGCAATATGCTCTGATCAGTTTTATGGATCAAGCTATGATCATAAAGGCCTATCGGAGTGTTTGGCTCCACATATGCTCTTCGTTAGTTTGTTGATGTCCGAGTTCCCCTATCTCTAGGGGAATCGCTCATCCAGCCTACCGTTGTCTTTGGTCCCTTTAATGATGGTTCGGTAGCATCTATTTGAACACTACCACTCCAACCACTAGCTAAACGTTCAACATCAACTTCTTCCTACAACTTATCTTTAGCTCTTCGATCACAATTGTGGTTTCAACTTGGTGTTGAGTTATAGATTCGACTAAATGTTGAGTTGTGTACCCAGAATTTTTTCTGCTCCTATTTTTGAAGTCCTAACTTCCCTTCTCTGCATCCTTTGTTCTCCATCTCTATGGTTTCCGTTTGATGAAGAAGAACTCTGTTTTTTCGAAATAGAAGATGATAACTCCTTTCTACTCCTTCTATGTCACCATGATAGTTGAGTCATTAGATCCATATTTTCCTTCATCTGGTTATCATGCATTTTGGTTCTTCATCGACTTTTTATTCATTTCCATTATCATTCTATCCAAATCAACCTTAACTACCATTTCTGGTGCACTTGGGATTTCAGCAACAACATCTGATTTGTCTCTTCTCCTTGTTGAAAGCCCTCGTTTTTAGCATCATTAGTGAATCTAGAAGTAGTTGACTTCTCTTTGGCATTTCTAGGTTTCATAGCATTTTTGAATCCAATAATAGACTTTATGAAAATCTAAGTAATCAAAGATCCTCCAAAAACAATTTTTAGATCTTACCCATGGATTATAACAACCCAAAGGTATAAGATAGATCCAAAAAATGAAAGTTTTGAGAGTTCTTAGTGAAAGCGCCTAAATGTTTACATCAATAGTTGGACAAACACCTAATCAGATTATAAGCAGATGTTAATGAAGAAGCAAATGAAACGAGGTAAATAACACAATAGAATTATTAGTGGCTCAGCAAATACTCTGGCCTACATCCACTTAAACTTTATTAATGATTTCAAAGGTTCTTTACAGTCGTGGTTTTACAACTCAGTTGCTTACAAGTTAGTAAGAATCCAACAGAGCATCAGTGTAAAATCAGTAAAATTAGAAAGCAAAGATAAGATTCAAATATACTCCTCTCATTCCCCACGTCCAACAAAAGGCTCAAGAGGAAGATCGTGGCCAACTCAGCATATGCAATGTCAATTCGGTATCGAGTTGACCATTACAAGTTAGTGCTAATTTGTGGTTTTTTTGTTATTTTTCTTCACTTTGCTTCTATAGTTCAAGTCCTTGAAGTAAATTGGCTATGTCAACACCATGACTTAGTATCAAGTTTGAATGATTCAACTCAATACTGATTAAGAGTTGGAAATGTGATTTGCAACTTTAACCTTTACTAATTGGCGCATTTGGAAATTAGCAACATGTCTTATAGTGGAAAGCAAAGTTCTGCACCTATCCTTGAAGTTTATTCAAATTCTCATACCTAGAGTTATGATATAGGACATCTGGCTTAACTTTCCAACCTTTTAGTGATCCTGACTTTTCCATTTATAAATCGGTAAAAAAGCAAGACGACACTGGGCATTAGCCAAAGATCAGAGGTATAGGTCAAATCGCTACGATCAACCCTAGTGTGATTATACTCTCATGATTTAATCATGGATCGAAGGAGTCCATTAGTACCTATCTTCGGGTACTTAGATATCTGCATTTTCAAAACATAGAATATTCAATTCTATTGTTATTAGTACAACATAAAGTCAGGCTATTGAGAATACAGTTCCATGGATCTCTAAAGCTAATTCTATTTACAGACATAAGAATTGAAGACTCTCCCCCATACATCATAGTCTATTAAGGTGTTTACAAAGATAAATTTACTTAATTCATCTCAAGTGCTCGCTATTCCATGCTGTCGGAATCAAAATTCTATCAATAATCAATAGCTTGAAAATTCCATCTCCAAGCTTATGCTGAATTGCAAAAGGACCTACCTATTTTGGTCCAAGTACCTTCGGACTAGGAAAAACTCATTTCAAAATGAGATAGAAAATCTCAAAGGTCATGTTCCTAAAATTTTCATTGAATTATCGTGTAACGACCCGTAATTTCGCTACTTCGAAAATAAGAAATTTCGTTTGTTTTAAATTTAAAAAGGTGTAAAACATAAATAAATAAGTTATAGATAATAGATAATAATAGAGAAATTATTTATTCTTATAGTTGATAATTTAAAAAGTATAAATTTGGATTTTACGACAAACCAACAAACGTTAAGTTTTATTTAAAAAATGCTTAAATAAATAGGTTTAAATGTTTATTTAAAAAGATAAATCTTATTGAAAACATCTAATAAATATAATAAAAGTATATTAAAATATTTATAAGTATGTTAATAATCGTTTTACAAAAATAACCAAATTTTGTCGCATTTTGTCAGTTTTACATACACCGTAAAATTAGAGATTTTGATATTAATTAAAGATAATTTTAAAATATAAAGAGACATGTTTTAATTTATTTAAAGAAGTAAAAAGTTTATTTTTAAATTTGGTTTACATAAATAAATAGTTTAACTAAAATGTCAAAATATGACCATAAAACATTTTGTCGAAAAACAAAGTTTTGTCGATTAAAAGTTGTCGCAACATCGCCGCACCTTTATTTTCTTATATAGGAACATATATTCAAATAGTATAAGTATTAATTAATTTACTAATCAAGTTTACTTTTACTAAACAAGGTTAGAAACTTCTAGAAAACAATTAAGAAAAAGTAAGCACAAAAAGACAAAAATGTCATTTCAAAGCAAAAAAGTAAAACATCAAATCAAAGAAACATAATTATTACTTACTTTACTTAATATCTAAGTGAAAATGACATAAAGTAATGATTTGAAATGTGATGTTATGTGTTAAAAAAAATAAGATTACTTTATAAGTAAGTAAGGGTATTTTGGTCTTTTTACAAAATATTATTTTAATCCAAAACTTTTTCTATAAATAAGACCACCATTCTTCCACTTTCTTTTACACCATTTTCTACCTTCTTCTTCTTCTTCTTCCTTGAAGCTTTCTTTAATAGCTTCTTCTTCTCTTCCAAAAGCTTACTAACTTTTTCAAAACCATATCAAATCAACTCCAAACACCACCAAACTTTGCCAAAGAGCTTAGAATACCATTAGAATATGGTTTAGCATCTAAAAAGTAAAGAAACAAAGGAGAAAGGTAAGGATCAAGAGGAGGACGAACTATTTAGAGGAAAGGAAGCAAGTTTGAAAGCTTCGGAGTGAGAAAAAGAGAAGGAAGTGATGCCGAAATCAAAAGGAAAGTCTACGGAAAAGATTTGATAAAGATAAGAGGATTTAAGAGAGGTGTTGTTGCATATGAATGTTGGTAGGAAGAATTGGCTAAGTCGAAGGTGAGTACTCAAATCTTAGTTTTATTTTAATAAAACTTAAGTAGATAATACACATGTTAAATTAGAAATTAATATGTTAAATATTGGTTGATATTGGATGATAACTTCGTTTATATTATGTTTGTGATATGGTTGATAACTTGTTTGATAAATGATAAGAGAAATGGTTAGTAACCATAGTTAATTAAATGAGTATTAAATTCATATAAATGTGTATATGAAAGTTATTTAGCCTCTTAATGATTTTAAATGAGTTTAAAATGATTTAGAAACGTTTAATGAACATTTAAAAGTGTTTTCAAGAAGTTTGAAAAGAAATTGAAAAACAAGTCAAAACTATGCGCGTCGCGTAACTGTAGTTCGCGATTTCGCGCCATAAAGTTAAATGTGTGTACAAAGTGAAATATAGCTCGGAATTCTTCGAGATAAGAATTTTCCGGTCTATTATATCCATAGTTTTTCAACGAAGAAAGAAAATTAAGATTTCATCAAGTATATTTCGAAATATGTCCAAAACAATTTTCTAAAACCATCGCGGTTTTGCAGTTCGGAATCCAAAATGGGATTTCTTTATAAATGATATTTTTAAATGATTAAAAATATGAAATAAATTTGATAAATCCATTAAAATGGTTTGAAAGATATTTCGAATGAAAAATATGAATTTTCAAATATTTCAAAGTTGTTTGAATCAAATAAGCTTATATAGCACTTTCTATAGCACTTTTCTGCTACGAATTCTATAACTTTTAAAATACAGTTTTAAACTTAACAATTATTTCCTAAATCTTTTGTGAATAATTTAAAAGAATAATTAAGTAATGTAAAGATGAATTGGAAGTTTTAATAAGAGTTTGAATAAATTGTTAAGATGAATTGTTTATACCACTTAAACAAAAAGTGAAGAAGATTGAATATGATAACAAACTGAGTATGCGGAAACGACTAGTACATTTGTCCCACCTGTGAGATCTGGGAAGATAAAAACAAGGTGTTTAACTAAGGTTAGGGATGGAGCAACCAGTGCCCTGAACTTACATGGCCTATGTTTTTTCTTTTTAGGCGAGGGGTAGAACAGATCGAAAGGAAAGTCCGGATGCTCTAAAAAGATCGTATTTAAGTTTTTCCAAGTTAAAAGACAAATATATTCATGATGTAGGATTACTTGCCATTAGTCCCTGGAGGTGAAACTTGCCATTAGTCCCTGGCGGTGAAATTTACCATATCTAAGATGGCAGTGGTACTATGTTATGAAAGTCTTCGATTTGTAAGAATATGATTTGAAGTTAAAAAAGAAAAATCTTTGATTTAGATTTAATGAATGATTTGGAAAGGTTTTCCTAAGTAAAAGAGAAAATGATTTGGAATTGTTCGAAGATTTAAGAAAGGTTTAAATTAACCAAATGATTTGATAAATGAGCTTAATGATTCCATATACATTTGAAAAGAAAATGGAATAAATTGAAAAGAATATATCTAAGAAAGATATTTGATTAAGATAAAAGATGAAGTAATTGATTGATGATTGATATCCACGTATGAACTTAACATCTTTTAAAAGCGATGATTGGTTTCGAAGGAACCGGAGTCGGATTTGGATGATTCCTATCCGAAAACCACTTCGAACCAATGTATACGTTCGAAAGTGAAGATATGTTGAAGATGATGATTATTGAAGACCATGGATCTTCATAGCGTGAAGACTGCTTGTTGAGCATGCTCTGGTTGGCCACCATTATAGAGTTATTTATAGCAGTGGTCTCCTCGTAATGGAGATTTTTCGGATTGCAAGGGCTTCTCGCCTAGTAATGGCCAAGAAAAGTACCTTCGGTTTCGTTCGGTCCTGGAACGAACTTGTATGGATGTTTGTCTGACATTGTATTCTAAATCACATTTGGGTGGTTTCTATAAATGTATATCAGTTGGTGGCAGAGAAGGCAAATTCTCTTAGATTAACACCCTTTCCCGAGACATATGTGCTCAGGAAGTTATACTTTTCTAGAAATCAGTCGTGTGACGTGGAATGACAATGTGGCATTCAAAGTGGAACCTGTTATGATCGAAGCGTGGTTTTGTATGAAAAGCGTGGCTTTGAAGAAATTGATCGTAGCTTTGCGAGCCTCACACCCCGGTTATGATGGGATTCTATGTGGTCAGATGTATACTCGCATTTCAGATAGTAGTGATTTGGGTTATCAGATGTTCTGAGCCCTAGGTACCAGATACGTCTGGGCCTCAAGGCATTTATTGCCTCATGTGGATAAAGTGGTTAGCTTGAGAAAAGAAGGGAACTACCGGTTATCATTTGTAGTGTAGCAAGTATAGTTTCCAAGTGACTAGTTTGAGAAAAGCGATTAAGGCACCGTGGGAACTATGTTTGTTATGCGTGGTTCAGGAAAAAGGTCACTGGTTTCCTATCATGTTGGAAATCCAATACCTACGAGATTTACGGTTTTGATTGTATTCCCAAAATAGCTGTAATGACTTGCAAACATTTCGGCTACCCTTTCTGGTATCATATATTCCGTTGGTATATTCCGTTGACCCAGTCCGGATATATTACCTTAGACTTAGTCCAGCTATTGATATCTTATTTGAATAAGTTTATTTGCAAATGTTTTCAAAAGAATGTCATTAAAAATAATATCAAGTGTATTTTTGTATGAAGTGTTTTGGTTATCATAAGGTAAAAACCCGTCCGTGTTTACGTGTGGGCGTGGTCTTATAAGATACCCTTCTTTTCAAGGGTTTTGATAACATAGTCAATTTAAAGTTCGAGTATCTCACGCTGGTTTATCAAGCCTGATCCGGGTATTTTTAATACTCGGGTCAGATCCGAGTAGTTTCAGGTTTTGTTGAAGACGGTTGGAGTTTCCAAAGGAGAGCTGGAGATCTTCATCATCGTATGGACGTATTCTATCATCCGCTTTATTTAGTGTATTTTGTTCGATGATTGTCAGCAATTGTAAGGACAGGTGTTTATAACTGTCCAAGCTGAATTTTGGTTAGACTCTGATATTGTATTTAAAATTTTCTGCTGTAAAGATTATTATTGAAATAATATATGTTATTCCATTCATGTGAGATTCTGTTCTGTCTTTATTTTCTTTTTCTACCCTTAATGATCCGCTTATTCGTGCGATTTGAGTTGGACATGTGTGGTTTATTGTCGATTCAAAGGGTACGGAAAAACGGGTTGTTACATATCGTGTTACTATTTTCTAGTGAACAACTACCCTCAAATCAGCTTCTTCTTGCTTCTCGTCGATCATGTCAAGGGACTCAAGCAAGAGCTCCATATTCATCTTAGGATCGTAATAAGTTCTTCGATGAGAAGGAACTTATAATTCAATTAGAATCATGGCCTCTAATCTATAAGCTAAACTGAATGGAGTATGGTCGGTCATAGATTTGTGAGTCATTCGTTAAGCATATAATACTAGGGGTTGTTCATCGATCCAGTTGCCCTTGACCTTTGTCAATCGTTTCTTCGGGATGGATTTGATGATCGTATTCACGACCTCCACCTATTAAATCACTTATGAGTTTGATCTACAAAGCTTTTCTCAATTTGGTATTTGTTGTAAAAATCTTTGAATTTAGCACTTTCAAATTGAATTTCATTATTGATGATAATCATCTAAGGAAGCCAAATTAGCGTTGTTACAAATAAAATTCTCAGAACAAGTTTGAAGCCATCGTTCCCTGTTTAAAGTATTTGTATGTAAGTGATAGTTATCTTACCACATTTTTTCTATATATTAATTATACTACACATAACATATTTAGCTTGAGTTTGGTAAAAAAAAAAGAGTATGTAAGTAATTTCTTAATATATAAATGGACCATCATGCCCAGTCTAAGCTGTCATATATGGTTGAAGCCCTTGTAGATCATAAATTTTTCTTGCATGGGATTATCATGAATAAGTGGAGCCATCGTTGGCAAACGAAGCCATCATAAGACAACTTATGGAGGTCCTTGCATGCGAAATCATTAGTAGTTAAAACGAAGCTATCGAGAAAATTCCATGAAGCTATCCCTAGTAATCCCATATAAGCCATCGTAAGGAGATAAAATCATCATGATAGGTCTTGAAGCAGTCGCTCGAAGAGATAGAAAGCCATCGCAAGTAATCCAACCAAACCATCATGATCTATCTCCAAATGGTAGATTAAGGGTAACCAAAATGTTGCACGAAAACAAAGCTACAAAACCTAATATTTAAATGAGAGTCTTATGAAGATTATTGTGGAAGACCTTATAAAGCTATTATGAGAAGTTATACTTGGCAATTGTTGATAATCTTTAAATCGTATAAAAGACGCATTGCTAGAAGTCTTTCAAAGAGCCATCACTAAAAGTCATTCAAAGGGCCATCGTTAGGAGTCTTTCAAAGAGCCATCGTAGGAATCTTTCAAAGAGCCATCGCTATAAGTCTTTTAAAGAGCTATCGCTAGGAGTCTTTCAAAGAACCATCCTTATAAATCTTTCAAGAGTCGTCTCTAGGAGTCTTCCATGAAGCTACCACTATGAATTTTTCAAAAGCAACCACTGAGGAAGTTTCCTTATCATGCTATCATGAAGAGTTTATTAACTAATTTGCTAAGAGCTCCTATATAATGAATTTAGATACAAAATTAAGCCATCGCAACATATTTATGGAAGAAACCACTCAATAGGATAAAAGTACCATCGCGGGAAGTTCTATAGAGTCTTCGCATTGAAAAAACATTTAAAGCCATCGTGAAGCAATATAGCAAAAGCCTTCGCCGAAAATTCCATGAAGCTATCACATGTCTATCTTCCTGCAATGCCATTTTTCTCTCATATAAATCATAATTCACCATTCGATTACTTTAAGAGACACATGGCGCCAATCCTTAGAATCGCTTGTCAATCCTTAGAACTATTTGACTACTTTCTTGGCCTTCTTCTCGTTAATCCTTAGAATTGCTTGTCCAAATCATTGGTAAACCATTTGAGCATGTGTATTGGAATAGAACAAGAGGTGTATGGTGTTTGGGAAATGTAATGGGGAAGATTCATAGGTCGATACCGACCTATGACAGCTCGGTGTCGAGCTATGGCCATGGTCATTTTTTTCCATCAAACTTTCTCAAGATCTAGTCCTTCTGATCATGTTGCCAAGTTCATGAATCCTTTCGTTCTTGTTTCGGTTTTCCAAGTATAGTTGAAGTATGCTTAGCTATAAAGTGGATTAACACTTTCCCTCAAAGTATGCCTTTCGAATTTAAGGTATGCTTTGCTTAAGAATAAGTTCCAACAGCAGTCATTCTTCAACAGTTGAGATATTCGGCCTTCCGTTGATCCCGATCTTCGTGAATCATCAGGTTCCTTTGGATTCTCTTGCAAATCAAAGGTCATTCTAAACCTGTTAAAGCTAAAGACTCTAGTTTCTGGTTAAGTGATGTTAATACATCATAAACATTCTGATTTCATTCGGAGTTATTACATCACATATGAAAATCATCCCATGTTCATCTGGGATTTATCTATCATATCCTAACCACTAGGCATTCAAATCCGTTTATCAAATCTATAATAGTTTTGAGGCTTGGTCTAGCCAGCCCTTTCATCTTTCAATCTAAGGTTTGGTCTCTCTAGACCATTTATCACCCAATCTTGGGTTAAGGTCTCTCTAGATCCTTGTTGAGCCCAATCCGCTCGCTCTCCGACGAGGGGACCCAACGACCAAGCAAGCTCATCTGCTCACTCTCTGAAGAGAGAACTTACTTTTCGTACAAATCTATCCACTTGTTCTCTGTAAAAGGAACTGGCACCTTATGCTCCATCCCCGACTCTTCAATCGGGACCTAACATGATCAATATCATACAAGTCTATCTATTTGCTCTCCGACTAGGGGATTCGCACCATATACTCTGGTCCCGTCTCTTCGGATGGGATTTAAAGCGATTAATATTGTACAAGTTCATCCACTTGTTCTCTGACAAGGGAACTTACATCCTGCACTCCAGTCTCGTTTCTTCAGACGGGACTTAAATGAACAATATCAGTCATCACATTCAATACGGATTATTTAGAATTATAAAATCAAATTTAAGCAAAAAAGCAGAAGTCCTAATTATCCATCCTACACATCCGACTCAGAGCGCCTAGGGACCAATCTAGGACTCGTACATGTGTAAGCAGTCTAAGATTATTATTGTCCTACATAGTCACCCTAGACATATGACTCGAAGCATGCCTAGAGACCAATCTAGGCTTGTATATGTGTAAGCGGTATGAGGTTATTATTATCCTAATTATTCAAAGCAAGAAAAATCAAAGCGTGGGAGTCGAACCTGACTCTCGACCATCCTGATCATTGGATTTCGAGTCTCGGACCAGATCCCTAGTTGTTCCTTGATGCGTTCACTATGGATGGCAGTTGCTCCTGCCGCACCATTGTAGTTCGGTTCCTCATATGCTCCTATAGCTGGTTGCTCCAAACCAGACCTTCTATCAGATCATGAAGGTGTCGACACTCAGTCGTTTCATGTCCATCTAGCTCATGGAAGATGAAAAACTTTCCATATCTTTTTTTTCGATCAGTGGGCTCACTCCAAGCTAGCTTCCAATAAAGGATCTGCCTCGTATTGTTTAGATATATCCTCTCAGGGGTCTCTGTTAGCTCGGTGTTAGAAGGGTACTTCAATTCCCTCCTCTACTATTTCAGTTCTTCAAAGTCATCATCAGCTCTTCTCTTTCCTTTGCCATTTCTGTTTCCTGCTTCGAACAGTTATCTATCATCCACAGCATTAATTTCATCACCCTCGGCTTCAGCGTCTTTCTAACACAAATATCTCTTAACTTCATGGTAGAATTCCGCTAGATCTATCGATGGATCCCATTCCATTGCAACTTTGAAGTCGGTCATGCTTGCGACTTCAAGTACTGCCACCGTTAGGATTATAGATGGATCTGGTTTTTGACAGCTACAACTACCGAATTGAACCTTGCCAAATAGCTTCTCAAGGTCTCCCAAGCCTTTGTTTCATGCTTGATAATGTCATCACATTCTTCGTTCATGAGACATGAACTATGAACTATTAAGAACTTATTCACCAAAGTGGTCCACGTGCTTATAAACCCATTCTCCAGTTGTTTGAACCACATCGTCGCTAAGTCCGTCAAGTATAAAAGGAAGCACTGCCCCCATTACTGCCCCCATTACCTCCTTAGAAGCACCCCAAATCTCCTTATGTCAGATGTATCTCATCAGATGTACCATTGGATTTGATTTTCCATCGTACATTTCCAACGTCGAAAGCTTGAAATCGGGAGAATTTCTTGCATTCTAGATAGTAGAAGTGAATGGATTCCTATTCATATCCTCTAAGCTTTGATCTGGGGGTATACCCCTAATTATCCTCCTTACTAACTCAGCAGTTTGATTTTAGTCGTCCAATGATGGTCTCGACCAAAAGCGACGTTCTACCCCCCTGATCCCATCAAGGAACTCCGATATATTCTTTGGCATGTATTCCTTTGGCTGCACATTCGCATTCTGACCTGCTCGTCTGGCTCCATTCTATCCTTCATTCCTATGGGGAAGCTCTGGCACATATTCCTCTAGTTTTTGCACATTTGCATTTTGATTTGCGTTTATGGCTCCAGCATCGTTTACTCCCAACAATCCAGCATGTCCTAAGTTCACATCCGCATTTCCCCCAAGTATAATTCTCTCTATACCGAGTTGTACTATTAGTTGGGGCATCATATTAGTTTTCTCCACTGCAACTTCAATTGTTCCTGCATTATCTCCTAGCACTTGGTTTTGAATTCCTATAACTTTAGCTTTCCTTATTGTCTCATCCTTTGGAAAAATCCTTTAAGCAGTTCCTGTTGTCGAGTCATTAATCCATCTTGCATCTCCTTTATCATTTTCTCCATCTCTTATCTGGTCATGTGAATGGATTGATGATAATTTGAGGATGCCTCCTGAGCCCTATGCTCTCACTGGCTCGTTCCAGCCTTAGATCTAGTGTTAGGTCTCTTCATCTTCTCGAAATTCCAGATCCAAGCCTTAGGTTGTGAAATCCAGCTTCCTTCTTAGTGGAAGTGCCAAAATGTTAACATAGAAAATGGATCAACACCCAAAAAACAGATGAAAGCACCAGTTCTATTAAAAGTAAATGAAAATCAGGAAAAGTAAAGGGAGACACAAGAATTTTTATAATTGTTTAGTGTAATCGTTGGCCTATGTCCACTTTAATCTTTGTTATTAGTTGTTCTCTCTCTAGGTTGTAACTAGTGATATCAGAGCTAACCGCAATCTAGTGGATCTCAGATTAATTGTGGAGTTTCTAGAGTGTTTGAGGGTCACTAGTATTAAATATTTGCTGATCTAAGTCCTAAAACAGCAAACAGTAGCTTTCTAGGTAACTCTACTGGAGGAGAGGTAAGATGTGAAGAGAAAGAAGAATGTCCAATAGCAGGGAGATTAGATCCCATTTTGGTTGTAGTTAAGCCAGTATTTATAGGAAAATAGAGGTAATGGATCAGAAGCCCGCTTGCATTAAAGTCCGGTAGATAGCCCAAAATCACACAAGAAAAATTGGAATCCATCAAGACAAAACCATAGCTCGGTACCAACCTATCAATAGTTCGGTACCGAGTTATATATTGATGTGCACGTAAATGTGCATATTTTTACTTCCATATTTGATCTAATTTAATTAAATTAATGAGCATGTAGGGTATTTTAACATGTTTAAACCAAAGTTTCAATTGTTTTCAAATCATCATTTATCTTCATTTAGGGGAAAAATCGTGATTTTGTGCATGATTTAATTTGAGATAATTTACTTGCACGTTTTATTTTTATTTGTAGGAAAATTAGATGGAAAATAGAAGAATCCTTCATGGAAACATGCATGCGCAAGGGAAGACAAATAAATGAAGATGGAAATAAATCGATTCATGCATCATGGAAGGCCCCGCCTACCTACGTATTGTGATCTACAATTAGGAGCTAATGCACTAGTGGAGCTTAAATTTACATACATACTTAATGGAGGATTAATTAGAGGCTAATGATAACAATGACCATGCTTCCTAGAGGGGAATTTTGGGTAGTCACTAAAATATTATTAGGGTTTCAAAACATGTATAAATACCACATATGTTTCATATAATGAGCTCTTAGCACCATCTTGTAGTTAGTTTAGTGGTAGCCACAAAAATAAACATAAACTCTCTTTCTCTTTTTAATGGCTTCTTAGCCATTTCTTATGTAATTTCCTTATGCAATTTAATTTCATGCCCTTTTAATTATAATTCTTACTTTATACAATTAGTGTAGTTTTTATTTCATGCTAGTATATTAGCATTTATTTTATTTTAATTAGCTCTCTTCTTACTTTGCTTGCATTTTCTTCTTGTTTATGTTTACGTTGAAATCTACATTTGTTGAAATGATAACAAATATGAGAAGCTAAAACCTTTCAATTTAGAACTAATGAAGCTCTCTTAATCATGTAGATTCAACATGTTTAATTTGTTAATCTCTTTTTGTGCTTAATAGAAATGTTTGATGTGTTTAAATTTTGTTGTTTAGCTTTAAATTTGATAGCCTATGTTGTTGACACCAAATAGACTATGCTTAAACAAAATAAATACAAATTACCTCTTCATCTACATATGATTATGGTAATGAAGTTGATTTTGAAATCAAAATTTGATGGTCTATATTACTAATCAATAGTAAATAGATCATGCTTAGAATAGATTTTATTTTTCATCTCGTTATCATTTTCATAAGAGTTAACAAGTAGTTTAATGGGTGTGTTAAAGTTTGATGGTTTACGTTGAGCTAATTAATAGCACAAATAGGTCATACTTATGATAAACACATCAACTAAATTCACTGACGACCAAAAAAAAAGATCATAATTTCATTATGTTGATTTATGTAATCATGAAAATGAAATTACCTCTAAATTGCCTTCCACTCTCGTATTTTTATCCACTTTTAGATTTTGTTAGTTTTTTACATTTTTTAGCTTAACACAACTTTAAATCTTGGTTTAATTTTGTGACGACCGCCCATGACTCCTGCACCGAATAAGGAAATAGTGCGCTGAAAGTGTGCCAGGCAGCCATGGACGATTGTCAGGGTAAGGTAAAAACATCACAGACTCTATCGTAAAACTCACAGCGCATGGATAAAATACAATAGAGAAATATAATATAGTGAAGCTCCCATAGAACAGAATATCATCATCTAATCATAATAGCTTTATACAAGGTCTGAATCATGAATACAAGAAGCCTCACTACATAGCACTCAGAGTAATCAACAATCAGCGGAATATCCAGTACATATAATAAGAAATAATATGCAAAAGCCTCCTGCTCGTCTTCGTTGTCATCAGCGTAAACCTCCATGAACAGCACCTGTCACCTGCTACCTAGTCTGCCCATCCGAACATGGATGAACAACCCAAGGTAATAAGAGGAGACATAAAACCTTGAGTCAGACAAAGTCTTAGTGAGCAGTAAATCAACTATCAAACATACCAAAAGAGTATAAGGGATAAAAGGAATAGGAACCAACCCATCCCACTCCACCTCTTTCTACAGTGATAGCTCCCAGACACACATTAAGGAGAAGCAAGCATAACATAGCAGGCAATTAAAGTAAAGCAATAATCACTCGAGTCAAGGTCAATGTTTTCCAAATACAAACCCCCAAGGCCTAAACCAAGATCAGATAAGCACCCAGAAAACATCGCTCTTGAGACCGAATGATGATACAACCAAACGTCCAAACATCCATGACTCTGGCTATCACTGTTAACGTTGCTTCGAAATCACCGTTAATTGAATGACCGACTCCTTCCTGAGCCATCTATCAAGGGCTAATGGTAACCCCGGTTCTAGACATAACTCCACACGTCATCATGACCCGTGCCTAGGAATTTTCGCAACTACCCAGAGTACTCGACCACCTACCTGTAGTCTTTAGGGTGTCCAGACCACCTACCTGTAGTCTTTAGGGCAACCCTTGTACTCTTGCTTTGAGTCTGCTAGAACCTTCAACAACGATGAAATCCAAGCCTTCTAATCATCCTCCTTGACGACTATTCTCATCCTAGCCCAAACTACCTCTTGAGCCATCCATTATCAATCAACTTGAACTACCCTTCAAGTTATCAACATGCTTGGAGCAATCCTTCTTGATTATACCAAGGTTACATCACCTCATGCCTCGTCTCATCTTCATCATAGCAAAGGCTTATCTTAACATCATGGTTTGCCTCATCACATCATGGCAAAATTCCATCGCAACATCATCCAATCCATACATATGAGCGTCAACATCACTACATATGCCTTAAGCAACTTTCACCATTCAAGAGCCTCTTTCGTAGCTTTTGAATCGTCTTTGACCATACTTGTCCAAATCTATCAAATAGATAACTCATTCACAACAATCAAACAAGGCAAACATTAATCCAAACAAATAAGTAGTCAATCAAGATCTAAATAGGCATTTGTAACTAAAATGGCAATTTCGTAAATAAGTGAGCATAAGTCTAACATACATGAATCATGGGTTTTTAGCATAGATCTAACAAATATAAATCATGGGTTTTTATCTCTACAACTTGGTGAATGAACTTGCATAAGTAAACATCTTCATAAGTAATGGATCTACACTTGGATCTAAAGAAATATGCATAAAATCACTATCTACAACACTTCAACAAACCACCAATCCAATATACTCCTTTGGGTCCGCGTGAGAGATAACCACCACTCACCGAATCACCCAAACACTTCAAAAACTATCAACTTCAAATCTGGACAGCAAGGATTCAAGCTTGATTTGTCAAAATCCCGCTTGAAACGATGAAATCTCACTTTGTTGGATGAAGATCTTCAACTTTGGCTCTTGGATCTTCGATCTTGATCTTCGATCTTGGATGGATGTTAGCACAAGATTAGAGTAGAGAAAAGAAGTGAAGAAATGTTGTAGTCGAGCTCTCAAAATAGCAGCACTTCGTCGCTTCAAAATCCGGTGCCAAAAAGTGAGGAAATGGCCGTGTATTTATAGGCAGTTTTTAGGTCGCTCGGTTTTAGGTCGCTCACTATTAGGTCATCCACGACCTAAAACATCACGACCTAACAACCTAGCCATTTCCCCGACCTAACTGGTGTACTCACGCGACCTAACGATCCATGCGACCGATCGACCTAACTGGGTTAAGCAACCCCACGATCTATCACTCACGCGACCTATCATTCCTGCGACCTAACAAACACAGCATTCTAACTTAGGTCGTTTACGACCTAACCAATCGTAACTAGCCTCCTTAGGTCGCTACCCTTCTTAGGTCGCTACACTTGACCTTACTCTACGCAACACTCTGCTTTAGGTCGCTCACTACTAGGTCGTTAGGACCCCTAACCCGATAGCTCTTAGGTCGTTAACTACCTTCAACCCGTTAACTCGCCTAACTGCTAGGTCGCTAACCCTAAGTCACTCATTTCTATAGGTCGGATATATACCTTAGGTCGTTCCCATCCTATAGGTCTCTAATCCTATAAGTCGCCCACACTCTTAGGTCGTTAACTCGCCTAGGTCGGCCCAATCCTATAGGTCGCTCAATATACTTAGGTCGTTACCTTTATAGGTCGCTCCACCCGACCTATCTTTCACACGACATAACTTTTACACGACCTAACTCCTAGGTCGTTCTACCCCACTAAATCGCTCACGAGCTAACTCCGGACGACTTAAGCTTTGGACGACATAAACAATACCAACGACCTAATAATTCTACGATATCATCGACACGTAAAATACGGGTCGTTACAAATTTGATTGAGTAGAATTTTTATATCATTCAATTCCCTGCGGATTGATTCGTACTCGCCACGTACTAAAATAGTACGTTGTGCACTTGCGGTTATTTTTATTACAATTAATCGACGGTTTTCTAATCCGATAGAAAAATTTTCGGTTCAACAAGTTTTTAGCGACGTTGCCGGGAAATTAATTTGATTTTATTTCTATTCTTCAAATCATTTTTGTTTGATTTTAAAGTGTGTTAATTTTGTGTGTTGAATTGCACTTTAAAAAAGAAAAATTTGTGTGGTGTGTGATTTTTGTTTTCAATTTTTTTGTTTGCTTGTTGCTTTTCTAGTTGCATTTGCATTTTCATATATTTTTTTATAAAAAAAATATAGACAAAATTTCATTTCAAAAAGAATTTTTTTTTTTATATTAAATTTCATTGCATTGCATTTGCATTTACATTTTTGTTGTTTGATTCTCTTTTACTTTTTTGCATTGTGTATTACATATTTCCTTGCATCACTGTCCATAATCACCATACATCCTCCACTTCAATCATACAACTGCCAAAATCTCTACTGTCTCATGCACATCTCCTTCCATCACCCTCCACTGCCTTGCTTCATCATTGCATAGCATCATCACACCAATTCCACCCACCTGCACTGACCATATTTCCTACCCCCAACAACTTCCAGCAACAACATATACATACTTCACTTCCATCAACAACATACAGTCTCCCCACTGCCACTGTCGCAAACAACCCAGTCAAACTCCTAACATAATTACTACGACATCAAACCATAGCAAAACCACTAACAATTTTGTCACAATGCACACTGGGCACTACCTGAACAGTCAACACTTCTCAAACAATCTCATAAATATCCCCTGACTCAACCAAACTAGTGCATAGACATCAGCCTACACCTCACCCGATCAAATACTTCATATACATCGCCAACCAACACACTTAACTAACAACTTCTCTGGCCTCATACCCAAACCACTTCCTCTGCCTGATAACCCCTCTTGCAACTGCACCACTGCTTAACTTCATCCAACATACAATTCATCACACTTCCATCACTTCACTTTTGCCACCCTTACTTCTGCCTGCTCCATCACTAGCATCAACTTCAAACCAATACCATCACAGCAGCCAAACCACCCCTTCATCACAGTTCTACCACAGAAACTTCCACTTCACCACAAACCATACCCCAGCAGCCACACCAGCTTTAACTGTCTTCTACCGTTTACTCACTACCAACTGCCTGTTCTTCCCTCTGCACTTCCCATTATCCACATCCAAACAACATACCACAATTACATACATTGCAACCAAACCCCCCATCAACCGTGCAACCATATCAACTGCAATACATTCATACAACCACATCCACCAGTTCCAGACCCTAACAACATTGCTACTAGCCATCAACATTTCTGCCATATTAAGCTCCTCTTACATACACATATCCTCATTCATACATACATGCCCCATCAGCACTACTTCAAACCAGCCACTTACCCACAACAACTATCATCAGCAGTTCCTAACCCATTTTCATACATCATACCCACAGCAATTCTCAACTGTCATACTTCATAACATCAAGTCCACCAACTTCATATATCATCCACTACACTGCTCCTTCACATCTCTGACCATCAACCTCCTGCTGCATATCACCTCACTTCTCCCATAACCTACCATTGCAACTACCCCTACCTATGCACATATTGTGCACATATCCCTGCATTCCTCCTACCCACTGTCATAATCCACAACCACATCACCTCTTCCCACTGTACCGCGAACCAAACAGTTCAACCGACCGACATTGCTTTCCTCCCTGACCACCTCCACCGCATACACTCTACTGCTGCAACACTACTGCCAACATAAACCTCCACATACACTTACATACAAACTGGATCAACAAACTCACATCACCAAACTTCTTACTGCATCACCATACATCATCAAACTCACATCATCAACAACATGACAGTGCATAACATCTGCCTCTTCAAACTTCATCCATAACCTTCAAAACTTCTGTCAATTGCCTTGGAATTTACTGCCATCATATCAAACCACCAGAACAGCACCTTCCACCCCTTGCCAAACTTCACCCATCGAAAATGCACTGCTTCGACCCAATCGGCCCTCCTAAAAACACCCCGAACAACCTCATCCAATTCACGACTTCCAATCTCCATCAATCGACCACAACCAATGACCGTAATCGCTCAAACCGGCAACAATACAAACACACAACATGTAACGGCAGAGGAATGTTAGCATTGGTTTGCAAAGAGAAAGGTGGACATCTGCTTCAGGAGAATGTGGAAAGCAAGGAGAAAGATGAAGCTTCTGCAGTGGAATGAGACAATGAAACAGTGGCAGGTGTATACGTGCACAGCTGATATGCATAGGAGATTGTGATATGGGTTAATGTAGTAGTATCAGTTGTTGATCTGGGTCTTTTGTTTTGTATTGGGCTGCAATTGTTGTTTGGGCTTGAGTAGGCAAAGTGTTATGATAATTCTCTGTTGTGTATAAATACAGTGTTGAAGTTGTAACTAATGGTATGAAGAAACTCAGAAATAAAATTACTCTTCTTTTATATTGATGCTGTTGCCATTAGTGAGATTTGATTTCTTTAATCTTTTCATATTGCTCATTTCTGTGCTTATACCTATATGCTTCATTCTTGTTAAAACATATCTGCTCAGTTAAGTATTGTTCTCTGCATATTGATTGTATCAGTGTTCATATATTTGCTCTTATTTGATTTGTAGTTATCTGTTCTTGATCTTTCATATGCAACATACTGTCAATATTCTTCTTAATAATTGTGTCAGATCTTGATGCATCATTTTATTCGAATGATTAATTGATTACTGTTATTCAATTATCCCTTAGTTCTTGTTCAGTTTGGATACCAATCTTGTAATTTGTTTCATTCTTATGCTTCTGTAAATCTGAAGCTTTGTTACATATACTTGCAAAGATTTATCATTCTTATCGAAGTTTGGCAGCGGTTATAGATCTTGATCATCCTTTTGCAATATATTTCCTATTCTTGAATCTGCACTCAATTTGCCTTGATACATAATACCATGTTTTGATATTCATTAAATTGGAAATCAGTATTTCCTGTTATAAAATCTTGCAAGTAATTTGTCAACTTCATTTTCTTGGCTAAATTCATTGTACAAATTTTCTGTGTATCAACTTTAAGGTAAAACCTGCTGTTCTTGCATATATCAATCTCGTATTTGGTATAAATTTGTATAACTGACATTTTATCTTTCATAAATGCTGATCTTTCAATTTTCTGTAATTCAATACATAAGTTCTTGATCCCTGTTAATGCATTGTCCCATTCTTGTCCAAGTAAAGGTTCAAATTTATCATTTCTTGGTTCAATAACTCATCTCTTATACAATTTCACCATCAGACCATCACTTCTTGCTGTGTGCATGTAATTTGTGCACAGGTTCATCTATCAGTGTGTGTGTGTGTGTCTATATATATATATATCAAATTGATCATTTCTCCTTCTCCTTCCCTCATATCAATTCCTCCACTACGTCAAATTCATTAATCACCTCCCGCAAATCCACCATTTCATCATGAGCAAGGAGTCAGACCCACCATGCTCTTCCAATTTGGTATCAGAGAGTACTAATGGGAATGAAATCGAACCCCAAGTCGATCCCAGCCTCAACAAAAACCACTCTTATTCTCATCCACCTTTTCTTGATCAAGAACTACTGTGGCAACGGCAGCGAGAGTTTAATGAACATATCACTACATCTTTAACTCAGTTGGAGCATAGCAACCGGAAGCTGGAGCATGAAATCACTACCAAATTTGAAGGATTCCATAATGTCCTTACCTCTCTTGCCAATGATATGCAACAACTAAAATTCAAACCTCAAGCACCACCACCTGCACATCCCACAGGCCCTCCACCCATACTCCAATTTCCCCCACCAAACCAAAACAATGATAATCTTCCCTATATGACATCCACCAGTACCAGAAACCACCCACCACAACCCAGACATACTCCATATCCATTGAATCCAGACCCTCCTATCTCAAGAAATTCTGGTCCAAACTATCCCAACCCCCTTCCCACTTATACCAATATGCATTATCCAATCCTATGACCTCTTACAAACTAGACTTCCCTATTTTTTCTCGTGATGAAGGAGTGGCTGACTGGTTGAGACAAGTCGAGCAGTTCTTTAAATTCCAACGTACTGAGGAGCAGTATTGGGTAGAGATTTGTTCTTTTTACTTAAAGAAGGAGGCCTTGCAGTGGTATCACTGGTATACAAATACAGTGCTTAATCAAGATCTATGGCCAGTTTTTAAGGAAGAGATCTTAGTGCGATTTAACCCCGAAGAGATGGAGAGACCCTATGAAACATTATCCAAACTCAAACAACATACCACAGTGAGAGCATACTTCAGTCGCTTCGAACAGTTACAAGCAGTAATTGAGACCCTACCACCTAAATTTTTGCTTGATAGATTTATTGGAGGATTGAAGAAGGAGATTCGCTATGATGTTATGACTTCCAAGCCGGCGGATTTCAGAGAAGCAGTAGCACCAGCTAAAATGTTTGAGTGCAAGCATACTCAGACCCGAAAGAACCATAAGCCTTCCACTGCTAACCCATCCCATGCTGCTGTCTCTAAGCCCACTAACACTCACTCTACCCCTTCCTATGTCAAAGACTCAACCCCACATCAACCTAACACCATATCTCGGGGCAGCAGCAACACTACTGTAGAAAGTATAGCAAGAAGTAGAGGGTTGACTCCTAATCAAATCGTGGAGATGAGAAAATAGAATCTCTGTTATAGCTGCAAAGAAAAGTGGTCAAAGGATCATAAATGCAAGAGTTCTCATGTGTATGTATTGGAAGGGTTAATGACACTTAAGGAAGAGGAGGATATAGAAAATAATTCTCAGGATGGATCTGGTGAATCTGAAGAGGAGACAGTAGCAGAAGAAGAAGCACTCTCCATTACCTTACAAGCAATGTGTGGAATTCCGGCTTTATCTACCATTAAAGTGAAGGGGATCATCAATAGGAAACCGGTACAAGTCCTCATTGACTCGGGGTCGACACATAGTTTTATCAATGCACATCTTGCCAAGAAGCTAGAACTGCCTATTGATGAGTCCAAAGTTTATGAGGTGACTGTAGCCAATGGTGAGAAGTTGACTGGCTCTGGTATATGTAGAAATGTAATGCTGAAATGTCAGGGGTGCAAAATGCCCATTGATTTGTTATTGTTGCCTTTTGGAGGGTTGCCAAATTGTATTGGGTGCTCAATGGATGAAAAGTTTGGGTGATGTGACCTTAAACTTGGAGCAGTTGCAAGTAAAGTTTCGATATAATAACAAATACTATACTTGGCAAGGCCTCAGCCAAGAAGAAATGAAGATTGTTGATAAAAAGGCTATTGAGAAGGAAAATGCCCATGGTCAGTTGAGTATGTTGCTTTGCTATCAAGTCGAACTGAAAGAAGAACATACTATAATCCTACCTCCAGCCATTCAAGTCTTGATTAACCAATACCCTGATATTACCTCCACTGTCCCATTCCTACCCCCAAAAAGACAGCATGATCACAAAATCCCTCTTCTGCCAAATACAAAACCAATTTGCCTTAAACCCTATAGACATTCATACCACATTAAAAATGAGTAGGAAAAAATTGTAAATGAATTGTTAGCAGTTGGAGTTATCAGGCATAGCAGCAGCACATTCTCTTCCCCTGTGGTGATGGTTCGAAAGAAAGATGGTACGTGGAGATTGTGTGTGGATTACAGAAACCTAAATGCTTGCACTATAAAAGATAAATTTCCCATACCTCTGATTGATGACCTGTTTGATGAGTTACAAGGAGCTGCCTATTTTTCTAAACTGGATTTGAGATCAGGGTACCATCAAGTTCGTATGTGTGAAGAAGATGTACATAAGACAGCCTTCAAAACACATAAGGGACATTATGAGTTCCTTGTGATGCCTTTTGGTCTAGTTAATGCTCCATCCACCTTTCAATTCTTGATGAACCATGTGTTTAAACCTTATTTGAGGAAGTTCGTTCTGCTATTTTTTGATGATATTCTAGTCTACAGTAAAGACTGGGGGGATCACCTTGACCATCTCAAGACTACCTTTCATACATTGCAATTAAACGGGCTGGTGATTAAGTTGACAAAATGCAGTTTTGGGAAGCAGTCTCTGGAGTACTTAGGCCACATCATTTCCTATCAAGGCCTAGCTGTTGATCCAAGCAAGGTTACAGCAATCATAGAATGGTATCTACCCAAAAATATAAAATCACTAAGAGGGTTTTTGGGGTTAACTGGCTACTACCGAAAATTTGTTAAAGATTATAGAAAAATTGCAAGTCCACTTACTGACATGCTCAAGAAAAATGCCTTCATATGGACCGACCAATCAAGAAATGCTTTTGAGAAACTGAAGCAATGTCTCACCAGCCCTCCGATTTTAGCTATGCCAGATTTTTCTATTCCTTTTACTCTTGAGTGCGATGCAAGTGGCCAAGGTGTAGGAGCAGTATTACTTCAGAATAATCGACCTATAGCATACATGAGCAAAGCTTTACATGGAAGAAACTTGTTGATGTCTACTTATGAAAAAGAGTTATTGGCCATTATTTTAGCCACAAAAAATGGGCTCAATATCTTGTGGGAAGGCAATTCATAATTAAAACCGATCATCAAAGTTTAAAATTTTTATTAACTCAAAAATTGCATACTGGACTGCAACACAAGTGGCTCATTAAACTGCATGGCTTTGATTATAAGGTAGAGTACAAAACTGGGAAAGATAATATAATTGCAGATGCTTTGTCGAGAAAGGAAGCAAGCAATTGGGATAATGCAGAGGCACAAGCTATTTCTGTGGTTCAAACACCATGGTTGCAAGAGCTTAAGCACACTTTACAATCATCTGAATGGTATCAGAAGCAGATCAAAAGAATTCAGGATGGAGAACTCAGTAGTAGCAAGTATAAAATAGTTGATGGGTTGATTTTTTACAAAGGAAAGATTTTTGTGGATCACCGCCTCAGCAGTTTGCAACAATCCCTAATACTGGAGCATCACTCAACACCTCTAGGTGGTCATGCTGGAATCAAACCAACTTTGAAGAAGTTAAAGCAAGTGCTTTACTAGAAAAAGATGAGAAGAGACGTGGAAATGTTTGTGAAAGAATGTGAACAGTGTCAAAGGAATAAAGGGGAGAATGTTTTGCTACCTGGTTTGCTGCAGCCCTTGCCCATTCCTGAGATGATTTGGACAGATATAGCTATGGACTTTATCACTGGTTTACCAAAGAGTGATAAGTATACTGTTATACTAGTGGTTGTTGATCGGCTAAGCAAGTATGCTCACTTTTTTCCTCTCAGCCACCCCTACACTGCTAAGGATGTTGCTACTGTGTTCTTCAATAGTGTGTTTAAATTGCATGGCCTACCCAAAAGCATTGTTAGTGACAGAGATTCTATATTCACCAGCAAATTTTGGCAAGAATTGTTCAAGTTGCAAGGCAATAGCCTAAAGCTAAGCATTGCCTACCATCCTCAAAGTGATGGGCAGTCTGAAGTGATCAACAAGGTATTGGAAGGGTATTTGAGGTGTTTTATCTGCCATAAACCAAATGAGTGGAGTAAGTGGATAGTGCTAGCTAAGTATTGGTATAATACTACCTGGAAAGTTTCGACCAACACCACTCCATTCAAAGCTGTGTATGGTATTGACCCCCCCACACTTTTATCCTATGTCCAGAACACGACTAAAGCGGAACAAGTTGAGGAGATGTTGTTTACTAGAGACATTATGTTAGAGTATTTGAAAGATAGTTTGAGATTGGCACGTGAGCGAATGAAGAAGTATGCAGATTTGAGGAGATCGGAGAGGAAGTTTGAAGTAGGTGATTGGGTGTTCCTTAAGCTTCAACCTTACAAACAGTTGACAGCTAGAAATCACAAGACTTGCAAACTCCCACCAAAGTACTATGGACCCTATGAAGTAATTGAGAAAATTGGAGAAGTAGCTTATAAACTTCAACTACCTGTCACTGCAAAAATCCACCCTGTCTTTCATGTATCACAGCTGAAGCAGAAGGTTGGCAGTTCGGTTATGGTGCAAGATGATGTCCCCAGTTTTGTGGAGGAGATTGTAGAGCAACCCGAGTATATAATTGATAGGAGAATCATACCCAGAAATAATGAAGCCGTGGAGCAAATTTTAATCAAATGGAAGGAGAAATCTGTTGATGAAGCTACCTGGGAAGATTATTGGCCAATGATTAAAAAAATTCCTACATTGGACCTTGGGACAAGGTCACTTCTTGAAGTGGAAGAGAGATGTAACGGCAGAGGAATGTTAGCATTGGTTTGCAAAGAGAAAGGTGGACATCTGCTTTAGGAGAATGTGGAAAGCAAGGAGAAAGATGAAGCTTCTGCAGTGGAATGAGACAATGAAACAGTGGCAGGTGTATACGTGCACAGCTGATATGCATAGGAGATTGTGATATGGGTTAATGTAGTAGTATCAGTTGTTGATCTGGGTCTTTTGTTTTGTATTGGGCTGCAATTGTTGTTTGGGCTTGAGTAGGCAAAGTGTTATGATAATTCTCTGTTGTGTATAAATACAGTGTTGAAGTTGTAACTGATGGTATGAAGAAACTCAGAAATAAAATTACTCTTCTTTTATATTGATGCTGTTGCCATTAGTGAGATTTGATTTCTTTAATCTTTTCATATTGCTCATTTCTGTGCTTATACCTATATGCTTCATTCTTGTTAAAACATATCTGCTCAGTTAAGTATTGTTCTCTACGTATTGATTGTATCAGTGTTCATATATTTGCTTTTATCTGATTTGTAGTTATCTGTTCTTGATCTTTCATATGCAACATACTGTCAATATTCTTCTTAATAATTGTATCAGATCTTGATGCATCATTTTATTCGAATGATTAATTGATTACTGTTATTCAATTATCCCTTAGTTCTTGTTCAGTTTGGATACCAATCTTGTAATTTATTTCATTCTTATGCTTCTGTAAATCTGAAGCTTTGTTACATATACTTGCAAAGATTTATCATTCTTGTTGAAATTTGGCAGCGGTTATAAATCTTGATCATCCTTTTGCAATATATTTCCTATTCTTGAATCTGCACTCAATTTGCCTTGATACATAATACCATGTTTTGATATTCATTAAATTGGAAATCAGTATTTCCTGTTATAAAATCTTGCAAGTAATTTGTCAACTTCATTTTCTTGGCTAAATTCATTGTACAAATTTTCTGTGTATCAACTTTAAGGTAAAACCTGCTGTTCTTGCATATATCAATCTCGTATTTGGTATAAATTTGTATAACTGGCATTTTATCTTTCATAAATGCTAATCTTTCAATTTTCTGTAATTCATTACATAAGTTCTTGATCCCTGTTAATACATTGTCCCATTCTTGTCCAAGTAAAGGTTCAAATTTATCATTTCTTGGTTCAATAGCTCATCTCTTATACAATTTCACCATCAGACCATCACTTCTTGCTGTGTGCATGTAATTTGTGCACAGGTTCATCGATCAGTATATATATATATATATATATATATATATATATATATATCAAATTGATCATTTATCCTTCTCCTTCCCTCATATCAATTCCTCCACTATGTCAAATTCATTAATCACCTCCCGCAAATCCACCATTTCATCATGAGAAAGGAATCAGACCCACCATGCTCTTCCACAACATTGCCTGCAACGTCACCATCCTCTACCTGAATCTCACTGCAACTCCGCAATCGCTGGAGTCGTTTACCCTTTCTTTTATTTTGATTTTAATTTTGGAAATTGGGTTTCTGGATTTAACATTGAATTGAATGTGGTTGCGAAAATTTGGAGAGTGAAATTTTGAATTCGCGAATTTGTGAGTTGGTCCCAAATCTTTGATTTTTACTTAGTAGCATGGTTATAAATTGGGCCGGGTTATATACTTATTTTAGTTTTTTTTAACATTTTTAGACCATCTTTCTTTTTGTTCATTATTCCTTGAAAAAATTGTTTTATTTGTGGAACGAGAATTTAGAAACAAATTGAAGTGAAAAATTCTGCGTCGTCCTTTCTCTTTGTTTAAAAAAAATTCAGTTGGGTTGGGTCAGGCTAGTATTGTTTTTGTGAATTTGGTTTTGAAAATTTGTTTTCTTTTGTTTAATTTTTTTTGTTTAATTTTTTTATTTCCATCCTAATTTAAAAAAAAGATTTGCTTTGTTTTCAATTTTCTTCTGTTGTTTTCAATTTTCAAGTGTTGATCAAATTACAGATTGCAAAAGCAAAAGTTCAAAAGGAAGAATTACTTGCTAAAACTGCTCTGCTTGCTTGCTTAAAATAAATTACTGCTTTAAAATAAATTGCAAATAACTCTGCATGCTCTGGTCTCATGCTCTCATCTTCAGTTTTATTTATCTTGCATTGTTGATTGCTTGCATTTAAAAAAAAATCCAAAACAAAACAAATTTATTTGTAGTTGCATTGTTAATTCATGTTTAATTCTTGTTTGAATTCATTTCATCTTATTTTTCTTTTCTAAGGGCAATACCCAAATCCACATAAGGTGGGGGATTTCATCGCTCATTTCTTAGCCCACAAATTGCATTTCATCTTAGAACTTGACTAATAATAACGGTTAGACTTCACACCTAAGGGAATCGCGAGCTCATCTAGGGATTAATTATATACTGACAGGTTGTCTTCTTTGAACAATTTTAATTCTTGATGTCTAGGCTATGGCAGAGCAATAATCAGTTATAAATATTATGGTGATTCGTAAATATTATACTGATTATTTCTCTATAGGTATGTAAACCTTGGTCGCATTGTTACGGTGATCCGTGGTGCACCGATAAATCATGTCTATTACCTGGCTAAGAATTATCTTGTTGGATTAAGACAACATGCGATTATACAATTTTGGCTTAGGAGCTACTTAGGCCAGAAAATTGTAATTAAGTCCTTGCATTCATTTAGTTGTATTAGTTCATGCACAAAAAAAAATCAAAATCCAAAACTTAAAAAATTGTAAATTTTCCTCAATTTAGTTATTTTAATTCTTTTCGTATAAATTTTTCAATCAAAATAAAAACTCTAAAAAAAATAAAGTTAATTTTTGTAGAAAAGAAAAAATCCAAAAATAATAATAATCTTTTCAAAAAAAAATCAAAAACATATAAAAGAAAAATATTTGAAAATCCAAAAAAAACAGAACAAAAAAATCAATCTTGCTTATGAAAAATAAAACCTTCTTGTTAAATATTTTTCTCCTTTATAAAAAAATCATTTTTGAAAATGTTGGAATTTCCCTATTTAAAAGAATTTTACAATAGTTGTGAAAACGAAGATAATCCATGTAGTTTCACATCAAACTCAACAATTTTAAAGTATTATGGATATTTTAATGACAACTATTGCACAGACAATTTGAATTTTGAACAACAAAATTTTCAAAATGATGAGCAACCCTCAACTCTTGAAAAGAGTACTGAAATGATATGGTCTTTACTTGAACAACGAAATTAAATGATAAATAATTTGAGTAATTTATGCAATAACTCAAGTCAAGGATTTCAAAATGATCAAAATTTGAATTCACTTCAAAATTCAAATAATTTCGATTGTAACTCATGCCAATACAACTTCAAATTCCAAATGAATTTCAAAATGAAAATGGAAACAATAGTTTAAATGATTTTGGTAGTGGGAGTTGTTTCAATGATGGTGAAAATTTTTACTCTCAGCAATTTCAAATTGAAAATTCTCAAACTAATAATTATATATTAGATTTTGTTGAGCAAATGGAAGAAATTCACAAAGATCACACGGATTTGTTGTTTGAAACATATATGAGACAATGTGAGCAAAAAAAATCAAATCCCAACATGTGACGAGTCAAATAGTAATCTATCTTTCATCAAAACTGACAATTTTCAAATAACAACTTTTGAAATTGAAAATCAAAATCTTAATGAAGTTGTTGAAAATGTGGTAATTAAGTTGGATTTCAATTCTTTTCAAAGTGTTGAACCAAATTTAAAATTCGATCTTACTTTTTTCAATTTTGAAAAATTAAATACAACAACTTTGGATTTTGAACATGATTTATGCAATGAAGTTGTGAATAATTTAACAAAGAAAGACGAATTTTGCGAACATAAATTTTTTGGACTTTTTGAAGATGAGTTGTTGAATTCTGAAGGGATAGACTTTAATCACCATTTTGATTTTCAATTCAATAATTTTGAATAAATTTTCAATGATAAGTTTGACTTTTAAATTGGTGAAAATAAACTTGTACTTCAACCAATTATTCTATCTACCTTAAAAATCATCGAAAATAAAGCAACTCGTGTGATTTTTAATAAAAGGACATTTGTTTTTCCAAATCAACATTCGACTTTAAAATATTTCATGGTTTAATTTTCTATGCTTAAGCTAAGTCTTTCGTACTTGACAAGACAAATGAAGTGGTCTTTGAAAGACCGTTTCATTTACTCTTTAATGTTGTATTTTCTAATGTGGTGTAAATAATAATCCTCTCATTTTCATGTGAATAGGTCATATTGTTATTATATTTTTCTCCTTTTACTTGGGTTGACTATGGAAACACGGTCAAAATCAAGTGTGAGGGGAGTCCCGTGCTCATTTTTTATTTTTCGTGGTTTATTTTTTACATTTCCTTTAATAAAACACTTTATAAAAAAACAACAAAACAAAAATTCCAAAGCAAATTTTATTTTAAGCATTTGATTTATTTTTGAAGAAACACTAAGGATAAGTATAGGCTTTGATTTTTAAATTGAAATTTTTGAATATTTATTTGTGTCAACAGAAATATATATAAAGTTTAACTACAAGTAACTATGGTTTAACTTGTATATAGAAAGGTTCATGGATGATAGTTATGAAGTATATCCTAATTGAAATCTTTGTTTAAAAGATTGGTTGATTTAAAGTAAAGGCTATAATATTTTTGATCTTCCAAGTTAAATGGTGCTAAGATGATATTGTAAAACTCTCTTTTCATAAAAAAACAAACAAAAAAACAAAAAAACAAATAAAAAAAACAAAAAAAACAAAAGAACCAAAAACAAACAAAAAATATAAAAAAATAATAACAATATTTTTTGTATATATGTATATATTTTATTAACACCTAAAGTCATGTGTTCACACACAAGTGTGTACACTTGTCATGCTCTATACCCTTCTCACGTAAGCCCAAAAGGCAGTTCATGATCGGTATATCTGGCCTTAGTTTATCCGAGTTAGGTGTATGTATATAAAAAAATTCTTTCGTTAATAACGCCTACAGTCGATAGGTGTACACACTTGTACGTACACTCGCCACGCTTTGTATTCCCCTCACTTAAGCCTGAAAGGCCGTGCATGGGTGATATATCTGGCCTCAGTTTTTCTGAGCTAGGCATATGTAAATATTGTTAATATCAATAATATTTTCAAATAAAGAGAGAGTAAGAAATTGAAATTCAAGCACTATTTTTACTTATTTGATTTGACTTGTTATTCAAAAGAAATGAACATATTACTTTGAAAAACTTTGATAATTAATTAAGGATCCATTTCATAGTTATACAATGTTATCAAACAACTTAATTTTTGTTTGAAGTTTTGACGAGTAAAAGGACTTAAATTTCTTAATAATGACCAAAACTTATATTTAACTTATTCGTGTCAATTTAAAAGTAAATTCTTCATTTGTAACTATTTTCAAAAACTTGCATTCATTCTTTGTAAATAAAACTTGCATATAGGAAATTTTGATGTTGCATTTGGATTTTGTGGGTAGTGTCCGCTGAAAACCCTCATGAGACAACATCCATCCTACTAGGGAACCTAAAAGTTTAACGGCTTATTGCATACACTCAATGCAATCGTGTTTCCTACGAAAATGGATATATTTTACTTTTAGTTTATTCGAGGACGAATAAAAAGATAAGTGTGCGGGTATTTGATATGCACGTAAATGTACATATTTTTACTTCCATGTTTGATCTAATTTAATTAAATAGATGAGTATATATGTAGGGTATTTTAGCATGTTTAAACCAAAATTTCAATTGTTTTCAAATCATCATTCATTCATCTTCATTTAGGGGCAAAATCATAATTTTTTGAATGATTTATTTTAAGAAAATATACTTGCACATTTTATTTTTATTTGTAGGAAAATTGGATGGAAAATATAAGAAGTCTTCATGGAAACATGCATGCATAAGGGAAGACAAACAAATGAAGATGGAAATAAATCAATTCATACATCATAGAGAACCCCACCTACCCACTTACTTTGATTTACAATTAGGAGGCAACGCACATGTTAGTGGAGTTTAAAGTTATATGCATACTTAATGGAGGATTAATTAGAGGCTAATGATAACTTGGTGGCCACATTTCCTAAAGGAGTATTTTGGGTAGTCCCCTAAAATATAATTAGGGTTTCAAAACATATATAAATACCTCATATGTTTCATGTAATGAGCTCTTAGCACCACGTTATAGTTAGTTTAGTGGTAGCCACAAAAATAAACACAAACTCTCTTTCTCTTTTTAATGACTTCTTGGCCTTTTTTATGTAATTTTCTTATGCAATTTAATTTTAGGCTCTTTTAATTATTGTTCTCACTTTATGAAATTAGTGTAGTTTTTATTTCATGTAGGTAGATTAGCTTTTATTTTATTTTAATTAGCTCTCTTCTCACTTTGCTTGCATTTTCTTCTTGTTTATGTTTATGTTGCAATCTATACTTGTTGAAATGATAATTAATATGAGAAGCTAAACCCCTTCAATTTAGGGGTAATGAAGCTCTCTTAATCTTGTAGATTCAACATATTTAATTTTTTGATCCCTTTTTGTGCTTAATGGAAATATTTGATGTGTTAAATTTTGTTATTTAGCTTTGAATTTGATAGCATATTTTGTTGACACCAAATGGGCTATGCTTAAACAAACGTAAATACAAATTACCTCTTCATCTACATATGATTATGGTAATGAAGTGGATTTTAAAATCAAAACTTGATGGTCTATATTACTAATCAATAGTAAATAGATCATGCTTAGAATAGATTTTATTTTTTATTTCATTATCATTTTCATGAGAGTTGACAAGTATTTTAGTGGGTGTGTTAAAGTTTGATGGTTTATGTTGGGCTAAATAATAGCACAAATAGGCCATACTTATGATAGACACATCAACTAAATTCACTAATGACCAAAAAAGAGATCTCATAATTTCATTATGTTGATTTATGTGATCATGGAAAGGAAATTACCTCTAATTGTCTTCTACTCTCATATTTTTATCCACTTTTAGATTTTGTTAGTTTTTTACATTTTTTAACTTAACACGTCTTCAAATCTTTGTTTAGTTTGCTTGAATAGAATTTTAACATCATTCAATTCCCTGCGGATTGACCCGTGCTCACCACGTACTAAAATTATACGTCGTGCGCTTGCGGTTATTTTTATTACAATTAATTGACAGTTTTCTAGTCCGACAGAAAATTTGCCGGTTCAACAAATTTTTGGCGCCGTTGTCGAGGAATTAATTTTATTTTATTTCTATTCTTCGAATTATTTTTGTTTGATTCTAAAGTGCTTTAATTTTGTGTGCTGAATTGCATTTCAAACAAATTATTGTGTTTGTGTGATTTTTGCTTTCATTTTTTTGTGTGCATGTTGATTTTCTAGTTGCATTTGCATTTGCATATTTTAAAAAAAAAATAGATGCAAATTCATTTCAAAAAGAATTTTTCTTATTAAATTTCATTTCATTGCATTACATTTACATTTTCGTTGTTTGATTCTCTTTTACATTTTTACATTGTGCATTACATATTTCTCTACATCATTGTCCATAATCACCATACGTCCTCCACTTCAATCATACAACTGCCAAAATCTCTACTGTCTCATTCACATCTCTTTCCATTACCCTCCACTGCCTTGCTTCATTATTACATAGCATCATCACACCAATTCCACCCACCTGCACTGACCATATTTCCCACCCCAACAACTTCCAGCAACAACATATACATACTTCACTTCCATCAACAACATATAGTCTCCCCACTGCCACTGTTGCAAACAAATAGGCTATGTTGTTTAGCTTTATGTGATCAATGGAAATGTTTGATGTGGTTAAATTTTGTTGTTTAGCTTTGAATTTGATAGCCTATGTTGTTGATACCAAGTAGGCTATGCTCAAACAAACATAAACACAAATTACCTCTTTATCTACATATGATTATTGTAATCAAGTGGATTTTAAAATCAAAATTTGATGGTCTATTTTATTAATCTATAATGAATAGATCATGCTTATAATCGATTTTATTTTTGATTTCATTATCATTTTCATGAGAGTTAACAAGTAGTTTAGTGGGTGTGTTAAAGTTTGATGGTTTATATTAGGCTAATTAATAACATAAATAGGCCATACATATGATAAACACGTCAACTAAACTCACTAATGAGTAAAAAAGAGATCATAATTTTATTATGTTGGTTTATGTGATCAGCAGAAGGAAATTACCGCTAAATTGCCTTCTACTCTCATATTTTTATCCACTTTTAGCTTTTGTTAGTTTTTTTTACAATTTTTAGCTTAACACAACTTCAAATCTTGGTTTTATTTGATTGAGTAGAAATTTTAAATCACTCAATTCCATGCGGATCGACCTAACTCGCCAGTACTAAATTGTACACCGTGCGCTTGCATGTATTTTTGTTACATTTAATTGGCGGTTTTCTAATCCAATAGAAAATTTGCCGGTTCAAAAAGTATCTTGGTGAAAGTTGAATCATTCCATTTGTTTTGCTTTTCTTTCATCCACTCAAATTGCTCTAAGTTCTTTTCCTTCAGCTTCGAGTTGATTCTTTTGATCTTTTTGATACACTTTAATTATCATGCTTTCTTGACCTTCTTCTCGTCAATCCTTGGAATCGCTCATCCAAATCATTAGAATATCATTTAAGCATGAATTATTGGAGCAGCACAAGAGGTGTTGATGTTTGGGAAATGAAATAGGGAGGGTTCATAAATCGATACCGACCTATGATAGCTCAGTGTCGAGCTATAGCTTAAGCGATTTTTCCATCAAACTTTTTGGAGTTTAACTTTCCAGTCCATCTGATTGTTTTCCAAGTTCATGAATCATTTTTTTCTTTTTCTGATCTTCTAAGGCATGTTGAAATCTGCTTGGTTGAAAAGTGGATTAGCAAGGTTGAATTTCTAATTGGATCTTCATTTTCATTATTTTCTACCTTGTAAAAATGCTTGAGTAAAAAGCATTTATGGCCGCCAACGTCGTCCATTGTTTGTTATTTTGTATGAAAGGTCTTAGACAATAAAGAAATTGTGTAATGACATCTTAAGAGAGCAAAGAAAACATCCATTAGTTTGTGATCACACACTAGACTAACTGTATAACACTACTCAAGAATTTGAATTCATCTTGACCTAATTCTAGCACTAACATTAAGTGGTGCTATCATTGGGAGCCCAACTTAAGGCATTACAAATTGATCAACGATAGTTTTTGTATCATGGGAAAATCAACAAAGATATTTAGTGTCCAGGCATAAAACAAAGATGCAAACTATGTTCATCTCGGGGATAATGTGACCCTACGGTATAATGTAGAAAATGCGAATGAAGAACTAACGTATGTGCCTTAAAAGACACCGAAGGAGAGGGATGAACTTCAAGCTATGAAAAGAAGTTAGAAGTCATGCACAAGCTTATTAAAGCATTGGTTTTGCAAAGATCATCATCAAAGCAAAAGAAAAAAAAGGGGAGGAAGTTGAATCTCCACCCAAAAACCAATGGAATTGAACCTAAAAAGTGAGAATGAGGGGATGAGAAATTTGGGACCACAAAGAAAGGAAGAAGGCCTCCCAACCCAAAGGCTGGACAAAAGCTTAAGATCGCAATCTGCAAGTTCCACTTTGCAAAAGCATTACAAGCCAAAACATCGAACAAAAAAGGAAAAGAGGAAGAATTTTCTAAGGCAGAACGCTGTTAAACAAAACCAGCCTATCTCTAATATATATGATGTCACAAAAGATGAGCTTGATTTTTCGGTTTCATTTAAGGCAAAGATAAAACCAAACAGAAACAGAAGAGATGACTGCGCTTACCATACAATAAATGGTCATAAAATGGATGAATGTAGAGTCATTGCCAGAATTATCCAGAATATGATTAGGATAGGGGTCTTTAAGGAATACGTGAAAGTCGAACAAAATCATGTTCATAAGGAAAAGTCACCACACAATAATGCTAATATTATCGACAACGAACTTCGTCAAGGCTACTACAACCAATGAACCATACTAATGTGATCCATGGAGGACCACACATTGCAGGTTTGACTAAGGGATCAAGAAGCAGATATGTAAAAGAGGCTAAAGAAGGGAACTACTAGATAATCAATGAGCCTCCATTGAAATCTTTCAAAAGTGCAAAAAATGCCCGATTTAGTGATAACTCTTCAAGAGCCGAGAGAAGTAGGGCACCCCTATAATGACCCTTTAATGATCACTTCTTAGATAGGACTTTCACTCGTATCCAAGATTTTAATGGACATAAGCATTGTCGTAAATTTTATATTCAAAAGTACGTTCGAGCAAATGGGAATTTTGGAGGAAAAGCTTGAAACTAGCCTTGAACCAATCTTTGGTTTCAACAATAAAGGCTCTACTCCAGTGGGGCAGATTAAACTATTTGTACAAATGGGCACTCCTCCACATTTAAGGTTGTTTGAGACATTGTTTGTGTTCATATACCAACCTTCATACTACAACACTTTCATTGGAAGGTCGGCTCTAGTTGAGATCGATGCTTTCGTGTTGCTAAAACACTTGGTCAAATTTCTTCGCAAAACAGGATGGGACACTATCCATGGTTAGCAGTTTAATTCCCATGAAATGTATTTTGCTACCCTTATGTAGTTAAATAAAATGAGAGGATCTTGCCATGGACCCAAATCAAGTAAATGTTATCTAAACCAAAAGCTCTTGCATATCGGTCCACAAGAACTAGTATCTAAGGTAAATAACTTAAATTTCTCTTCAATGGCATGCCAACTGACCAACTAAGAGGGTGATTCCGACCAAGAAAAAGAAAGTTTGTTGAAATGAACCAAGTAGTAAGTGAAGAGAATGAAGTTTTGGAGGAGATAGTTCTAGATATAGACTGAAGAAGTGGCCAAGAGAACGCACAACCGATGGAAAGTTTAGAAGAAGTAGAATTAGACTTTCAAGGCTCTACCAAAATAGTAAAAATGGAAAATGGGATGAACAAAGAACTAAGGAAAAACTGATTAATTCTTACAATCAAGCGTAGATGTATCTGCATGAACCCATGAAAATATGGTAGGATAAATCCGTCTGTGATGTGTCATGGGATTGATATTAACCTAAAATTTGTCTCTGTACAACAAAAGAAAGGATAGTTCGATAAAACCCATGCCATGGCATTGAAGGAAGAAGTGAAAAGGATATTGGATAATAAGTTCATAAGAGAGGTATTTTACCCGAAATGGTTGGTGAATCTAGTATTGGTAAGAAATCTAACGGGAAATGGAGGACTTGCGTCAATTATACAGGACGCGTGTCCGAAAGATTATTATTCGCTGCCTAGAATTGATTAATTAGTAGATGCAACCAGTGGTCATAAACTACTATCTTGAACGGACGCTTACTATAACATCCCCACCTCTATACCCATATGGTCCAAGAATACTACAGAGCAATACCTTCGGATAATACGGTGAACAAAGTGATATGGGGTACACATGTGAATATCCCCTTGGACTAACATTGGTATGTATTTAAAACATCAAATAGCTAACTCACCTATACGTACACAGTATCGACATAAAGTAATAAAAACGTGTGCCTTCAGGATATAACAATACACAATAAATAGAAATATCAGAGAACATAGAGTTAATTGTGGTGATAACATATAATATACAATTTCAATGTCTATTCAAATACATCTTAAGAATATACAATGATGAAATACATCATGTATAATATCATGCATCTAAATAGTATAACTAGTCTCCACTATTCCTAGTAAACAAGTTGGTCTCAGTGTCCCTGAACCTTAATATCTCGGACTAACCCGAGTACTATAAATAACTCATGGGTCAGACTATATCTATAATGGCAAGTGTAATATAGTATATGGTGATAACATATATGAAAATTATGATATTAATAGTATAACAGCCTCAAAAGATTTCCAAAATAGTATTTGCAAGAGACCCATATAGAAAAGTGTCACACCCATATAAATTAAACCAATAGAAAACTAGAAAGTTGAATCCAATAGGTGAATCATTCATATACAGAAATCATCATCTAAATCACATTCAACAAGTGGAGGCTATCGCAAAAATACCATATCAGAAAAGCATGGATTACAGTGACTGATCGCACTTTAGACTACCCAAATTCTAGTATAGCTGCTCATTACAGGAAGGATACATACATGCCAATCCACTACACATATATACCATGAACCAAATGGGAGACTGATGATCGCCTACTACATGCCTGCTCTAGGAGCCCATGTCTATTCATAAACCATAGAGTAACCATCAATTCTTATAGTCTTCGGTTACTTCGATGGACATCGTGACCCCATCCACCAATGACTCATCTACGCATAGTCTCAGTCACGACCCTACTTTGGCCCAAATACTGGCCTATGCGACACAAAGGGCTACCAACTACCAATCTAGCGATGCGCGTCAAACATAATAACCAACAATGATATCACAGATCTGGGGCATGACCCCATATCAGGCGGCCAGGGTGGATACTGTCCAATCTAATTCACTCCCAAAAATAAAGGAAGCTGGACACAATGTGGATGATCATATAGTGTTCATGTTATCCCATTTTTTGGTCAAAACTAGGATATCCATGTTGTGTGCGTTTCCACCACGACCGGAGCAAAAAGAAGCAAGCAAGCATACATAAGTCAAGGGTTTCACTCAAAGTTCACATATAAAAGTTCATTCGGCGCTCCAACACTCAAGCCCATTCGGCGTCTACAACATATGGTTCATTCGGTAATCATCACCAGAGTCATTCGGCATATCTAGAATAAGGCTTCATTCGGCAGCGTCATCCGGCATTCCCAGTGCCAAAGTACATTCGGTATTCATTCACTCGGCAGTATGAAGCAGAGCCTCATTCGGCATTTAGAGTTCCAGATCTCATTCGGCCAAACATGCCTCCAAACTCACCACCGAACCAAGCTCCACCGGTCCACTCCTTTCCTACCACCGAACCATCCCCTACCTATCACTACCGAGCCATGCTATCACCGGACCAAACCCACCATCACCGGTCCAAAATCCACCGAACCATCTCATCCTTCATCCTCCTACCAAACCCAAGCTCCACCGGTCCACTCCTTTCCTACCACCGAACCAGGTGACCACCGAACCGAAGCTTCTCCATCCTTCTCTCCAAGCATAGCCGAACCAAGGAATGCCGAACCAAAGTTGCCAGTCCAGATTGCTTCAGCCCAAGCCCACCAGCAGCTATAAACATCCAAGACCCCTGCCCCCAGCCTCACTCTATAAATAGAGGGGCAGGGGTACAACAATGGCAGACAAGTTTGAGAGCTCAAGCACGGAAGGAACTTTCAAACAACTTTCATATACTTGTATACAAAGCTTTGTACTTGTAATCTGGAGAGAAAAGGAGAATAACATATAAAGTGGACGTAGGCATGTTCTGGCCGAACCACTATAAATCTGTGTGTCTTTTACAGTTTAGTCCCTGCTTTTTACATATTTGCATAAATCACCCAAATCGCTAAGAACAACATATAATCAACTAAATCATACGACTTTGGGGTGTTTGCCCATTTTTTGCGCAAACATTTTGGTGCTTTCACTGAGAGGAACCAGCTCCCGCTACATCGGATAGAAGTTGAATTTGGAAATCTAAGAGTTCAGATCTAAGAGTTATGACGAGACAAACAAGTAGAAGGCAAAGGCCAGAGAGAAGTAAACACCAAGGAAGTCAAGAGGCTTCCTCAGGAGGGAATCAAGCGTCGATCTTCATCACTAGGGATGAGATGGAGGCCATGATGAGAAGACAAGAAGAGATGATCCAGAACTTACTTCAACAAATTGGGCAAATTGGAGCACAAATCCAAGGAGCAACTGGGGTTCAGAACAGGGCAGGACCATCTGGCGCAGCACCAGAGCTAGGGGGCACTCACGCATAGCACGTTGATCCGACCCCGGGAAGTGAGATGGGGGCATCCGAACCACCTGGTAGCAATAGAGGAATGAACGTTCAGCCAGGGAGGCATACACATGAAAACTCCCGCGGACTTGGGGGGGCAGGTCGAAGACAGTGAACGAGAACTACAGCTTGGAGACAATGACAGATTAGCAGAGATGGTTAGAAGAGCTATGAGAGGCGGTTTAGTAAACAGAGACTTGGAAGATGTAAACAGGAGTCCTTTTTCTTCTGCGATTAGGATGGCTAGGAACCCACCAGAATTCAAGCTACCATCATTGGACATGTACAACGGGAAAACGGACCCCACGGTCCATCTAACGAAGTATATGAGACATATGGAAGTGCTGGGGGCATCAGAGGAGGTTATGGCCCGGTGCTTTCCACTGTATTTGACGGACATTGCAGCGTTATGGTTTAGGCAACTGGAGAGCGGCTCCATAGGAACATGGACAGATTTAACTGAGAGATTCATGAGGCAATTCAGGGTTCATATTGCGAGACCCAAGAATGTGATGACTTTGGCAACCTTGAAACAGAAAACTGGAGAGACTTTGAGGAGCTTTCTAACGCGATTTAATGCGGCGGCAGCATCAGTGGATCGACCAGATCCATCTATGGTCATGATGGCGGCTGTATCTGGAATAGCTGGTAATACAGAGTTCAAGAATTCATTAACCAAGGACCCGCCTATGAATCTGGGAGAGTTCTATCATGAGGCTGAAAAGTTTCTGCGTTTGGAAGATGCTAGTGCAGAAAGAGAGGAAGAAGATGATGTTTACATAATCAAGAGCGGAAACCCACCTGGAAAGGGTGCGGAGACTAGCAAAGGAAAAAAAAAAGCTGAGGATAATGATGACAGAACAAAGTGGCTACGAAGAGAACCACGCTTCACCACCTATTCAGAGCTGAATGAGAGTTTGGAACGGATTTATCAGGATACCAAGGGGCAGGTTTCGTATCGTAAACCAATGCGAAGGGATCCAACCTCTGACGAAAGAAAATCAGATAAGTTTTGTGTATTTCATGAATTGAATGGTCATAACACTAATGATTAGGCATTTGAAGGACGAGGTAGAAGGGCATATCAGGAACGGTATGCTCCTTCAGTATGTGAGGAGGCGAACTCCAGCGGTGGAGCCAGAGCGACCGCCCTCTACGTTAGCTAGAGGTGACCCTGGATCAAGGCACCATTTGATTATCCATTGATTGCTTGATTAAAATAACGATGAACAGGTCGTAAGCTTCCACTAACGCAATTAAATCGTTTACACATGTACGAGATCGCGAACGATCTTCAGGCATGCTCTGAATGATCATTAACTGCTTCGGAGTGGGAACTTACACTTTGGCATCCTTGCTTTGCTTTTGTTTCATTTGAACATTTGAATTCTTCCTGTTTGGACATTTCTGTATTGCTTTAACATTTACAATTCTATGAAAAAATTATTTACTTGTATGCCCGTTGGATCGCGAACGGTCCACGAGCACCTATTGCATAGCAACGAACTGCCGAAGTCTTTGATTCGAAAAATTCCCCCAAACAATGACTCCAACACTGATAATATTAAGTCCCCCCCGGGCACACTCATTCGCCTCGAACGGCACCCGACTTCGAACAGTCACAACTCGCCTCGAACGGCACCCGATCGCGAACGGTCACAAACTCGCCTCGAACGGCACAACTCGCCTCGAACGGCACAACTCACCTTACCTCAAATGGCTCGATCGCGAACGGTCGTCATTTGAGGTCCGCCACCTGATCACTGACTGTTACGCCTTACCTCAAATGGCTTGATCGCGTACGGTCGTCATTTGAGGACCACCACTTGACCGCGCACTGTCGCACTTTACCTCGAATGACTCGATCACGAACGATCGTCATTTGAAGTTAAGCGCTTGACCTTGAACGGTCCCCACTCGACCGCGCACTGTCGCACTTTACCTCGAATGACTCGATCCCGAACGGTCGTCATTTGAAGTAAAGCGCTTGACCTTGAACGGTCACATTTCACTGCAGATGACTCGATCCCGAACGATCGACGCACGGATTTATTCGCTTGACCGCGCACGGTCGCACTTCACCTCAAATGACTTGATCACGAACGATCGTCATTTGAAGTTAGGCGCTTGACCATGAACGGCCGCGCTTCATCCCAAATAGCTCGATCCCGAACGGTCGTCATTTGGGGCCATATAAAATATCAAGCTCTTTACAGGTTGTCAACAGGATACGAACATCCAGCTCATGGCATTACAAAACACGCCTTCCTACCGCAAGGCATATTTTGGGGGGCAAAGTGTTATCCCATTTTTTGGTCAAAACTAGGATATCCATGTTGTGTGCATTTCCACCACGACCGGAGCAAAAAGAAGCAAGCAAGCATACATAAGTCAAGGGTTTCACTCAAAGTTCACATATAAAAGTTCATTCGGCGCTCCAACACTCAAGCCCATTCGGCGTCTACAACATATGGTTCATTCGGTAATCATCACCAGAGTCATTCGGCATATCTAGAATAAGGCTTCATTCGGCAGCGTCATCCGGCATTCCCAGTGCCAAAGTACATTCGGTATTCATTCACTCGGCAGTATGAAGCAGAGCCTCATTCGGCATTTAGAGTTCCGGATCTCATTCGGCCAAACATGCCTCCAAACTCACCACCGAACCAAGCTCCACCGGTCCACTCCTTTCCTACCACCGACCCATCCCCTACCTATCACTACCGAGCCATGCTATCACCGGACCAAACCCACCATCACCGGTCCAAAATCCACCGAACCATCTCATCCTTCATCCTCCTACCAAACCCAAGCTCCACCGGTCCACTCCTTTCCTACCACCGAACCAGGTGACCACCGAACCGAAGCTTCTCCATCCTTCTCTCCAAGCATAGCCGAACCAAGGAATGTCGAACCAAAGTTGCCAGTCCAGATTGCTTCAGCCCAAGCCCACCAGCAGCTATAAACATCCAAGACCCCTGCCCCCATCCTCACTCTATAAATAGAGGGGCAGGGGTACAACAATGGCAGACAAGTTTGAGAGCTCAAGCACGGAAGGAACTTTCAAACAACTTTCATATACTTGTATACAAAGCTTTGTACTTGTAATCTGGAGAGAAAAGGAGAATAACATATAAAGTGGACGTAGGCACGTTCTGGCCGAACCACTATAAATCTGTGTGTCTTTTACAGTTTAGTCCCTGCTTTTTACATATTTGCATAAATCACCCAAATCGCTAAGAACAACATATAATCAACTAAATCATACGACTTTGGGGTGTTTGCCCATTTTTTGCGCAAACAGTTCATACCCTATAGCTTCACATATCTCTATAGCGGGCCGACACACAAATCACATTAGTTAGCACCTGACTATATGATACTCTACATCAAATATCATACACACACACATATGGGTGTGTGTGTATAAGTGAGATCAGCACATAACTCACATAAGCCAACACCTGATTATATGATACTCCACACTGAGTATCACATATACACATGAGTGTATCACCGTTTTAGTGACAGTTACTTACAATGAATAATCAAACGAATGACACTACGGCGTCCTATACCACCGCATGTCATTCAGATAATTACTCTAGGCTCATAAACTACAATCTCTCCACACTAAATATCTCTATCTCACAAGTCCGATGAAAAATTGGAAAGGTGTTACCGAAAGTCCAAGGCACTATTATTAATCTGTTCATTCAAATCCATCATTACATAGAAATGAGACCACACAAATCAAATAGAAGGATGTCATCACCGTATCATACCAAATCACCAATCAAATTCATATTAATAGTGAATCATTCACAACATCAAAATCTATACATGAAAATGAGAAATAAAAAAATAGAAATCATACACAAAATCCTTAATTTAATTCAAATATTGAAATAATAAAAATCGACAAAATATTTCTTTAACAATTAAATCAAATATTCAAATACATGTGCATAACATTGAAATAAAGTAATTTTATTTCTAACCGTAAAATATAATTCCATTCATTTCCAAATCTTTACTTATATAATTTTAAACATTCCAAAAACACTATATAAATCAAATATCCTTTGTTGAAATCATTCCAGTGTAAGATTCAATTATTCAAATTTATTTCCAACACCTTTTCTACATATTTTCCAAACTCTATTTACAAATCAAAACTAATTATATAAATTATTCTATAACTTTCTATAATTAAATAATACTATAAAATAATTTATAAATATCAAAAATAATTCCTTTTATTTCAATTTATAATTTTAAGTCTTCAACATATATTCAAAATCTTCACTTTATGCTCTAACAATTAGAAATAAAATGTTTTCCACTTTTAAAACCACTTTTATATCTAAAATAATTTCCAATAAATTATTTTATTTTTCAATAAAATTTATTGATAAATATACTTTAATTTTGATTTAAAATATCAAAAATAATTTATTGAAGCTTTTATTTAAAACTAGAAAATCAATTGAACGTCTACTTTTTTTTGAATTAAGGAGCTAAATCTTCCAGAATCATCAATAATCATCAACATAAATTTCAATTATATGGTCTAGTCGAATTAATTTCAGCCATCAATACACTTGTATACATAATATAAATAATTACACAAATTAAAATGCAAAGGGACATCTTCTCCTTTGCATTTTAGACATTCAAACATTTCAATTTCATCCAATATCACAACAAGCAATCAATATCAACCAGTAATCCATCTAATCGACCTAGCCAGGTAGATATATGGGTGGTTACATGTCAATAAAATGATGCAGGCACGGTAATGAGTGAGGAAACTCACTGATTCGACGCTCGTTCAACCAAATCCGCACACACTCAGGTTGTCAATACAACACTACTCTGTTGACCATGCCAACATCACTAAGCATGACATCCTCCAATGCAGCCGCCCGCTCCGCTCCTCAACCCACCATCACCATTGCGAATGTCACTCTCCATCACATGCGCATCCAAAAACGCACAAACCATTCCCCAGGTCAAGATGCCATCTAGCATAGCACCCTCGCCCCCTTGCACGCACAACTCAATCACCAGCCACCGTAGTTGCTGAACCAGGTCACGATATCCACCTTGAATGCAAGTTTCCAGGTCACGAACCTCCCAATTGTTGATTACCAGGCTGCTTGCGCGCCTCCGATTTCCTATCGCCAGAGCCTATATCTTTATTGCCAAGCTCGGGCAGACACATGCGATCATATTTTTTTAATGTATGGAAATCGCGATTTGTGAATCGAGGAATTAAAGATTTTTATGACAGAAGGTGGTTTAGGTTTATCCTTGAATAATCAAGTAAAGAGGTATCCAAAAAAAAAGAGAAGCGACCGATTTAAACGCGCTTGAACTTAGATATTAGGCTCTAGTTTAAACTCGTTATTTCTTTCATTTATTTTAAACAAATCTTTTTGTTTGTTTGTAAATTTATTCCATTTTAATTCAAATCAATTTACACTTCATTTCACAAATTATATTTTAGTAACCGGACAATTTTATTCAGTTTAATGTTTGCTTATTTTTATTTAATCTTGCATTGTTCTATTGCAAACTAAATTTAATTTTTCAATTATTCCAACCTCGTATATAAATTATTTACACTTCAAAAGGTTTAAATTGATTAAAACATTTTATCCAGTTTTAATATACTATCAAAAAGGAATTTATTAATTTAATTTAATTTATTAAATCAAAATCTTCTACTAAATAGAAGTTAATTAACTAAAATTTATTTTTGAACTTATAAATCGTCACAATCAAATTTAATCACTTTTATTTAATAAATTTATATATTTACATAGCATAGAAAGTAGGGCTGTTACAAACTTTCCCCGTTAAGAAAATTGCATCCTCTCATTTTCTTATGGGGAAGTCGATATACACAACTCATACATTGACTATCCTCATAATCAATGCACTTCTAATAAACTCAACTACTCGATCCACTATGCGTCTCACACATTCCAACTTCTCTTGTCGTATGCTACGATTTAAATAAATTCAATTAATGATTTTCTATTTTAAACATACGATAAAATTTTGTAAAAAATAGTTTCTGAATGCTAGATTTTTTTCAATAAATTTTGACAAAGTCTTCCTTGTACAGAACTCGTTCCGAAGAATCAAAAAATAATATAATTTCATGGTATACGTCTTCGAAGAGGCATCCTATAAAGAAGTTTAGTAAGTACGCACTTGCATAATATAAAATTTAAATGCAAACTTCATATTTAATTACATTCCAACAAGGTTTTTAAGTGTCAAAATCACTAAATCAAGTTATAATTTCTGTAAGTAAATTTTTATGTAGTGTTATAGCTATCCAAAACAACTTACGGATCATAAAAATGTCGAGTATAGCTCAAGTTATAAGAGCTTTTCTAAAAACATATATAGCAGATTTTTTATATATCTACAGATCCACTTCAGTAATCGCCATTTTTAGCCTATAAAATGACAAATTTTTGCGAAATTCCTAAGTGAAAACAGTGCAATTGTACAGTCCAAAATAGTAAAAATGCACCTACACAATATTTATAGGAAAAGACAAGAAAATTCGTATAGCATATCATAAATAGTTTTGCTTCTGTAACATGTTCTAGGTCCAAATATTAAATTGCTTAACTAATGCCCACAATAATCTTTTTTCCTATAATGTTGATGAAGATGAGAAAATGAGAAGATAAAATATAAACTTATAAATGCAAACTGCAATATCTGAAAACTTAAAGATTACCTTTTAAATATATACTAGTGCATTAATACATACATAGCCATTTTAACATTACCCATTTGGCCATTGTGTTGCTTTAGCTCCAATGGTGGTGTGATATCACTTATAATAATTTCACTATCCACTTCTAAAACTGGTAAGAACGAAATAATCTTCCTAGATAGATTAATTCAATGGAGAAATATAATCATCAAAATTGGAAATAGTGTACTGCTATATTGAAATGTTGCACTTGAATGACATAACTGAAAGTGACTGTAGGATCATGTAATATGGATATTATCTAAACTACTTGTGCAGAATATAAAGTAAGTAAATAGCAGTAAAATAAAATGACAACAAATATTTTTATATTGGTTTGAACTCCCATTCTACGTCCAATCCTAGACTCCTTCTGGATTTAAACTAGCAACCCTCACTTAACTCGAAGGAATAGGTTTACACCGCCTGAGCAATCAAACATGACTTTGACCAACCGAGCAATCGAATAGGATTTCCTGCCTGAGCAACCAAATAGGACTTTGATACAAATGAAATTTTTTCTTGACTTTGCGTGCTCTAGTTACAACACGGATATGTCAAATGAGTACACCCTTCCTATAATCTTTTCTTCAAGTATGATATAATATTTGTTTGCTTGTGAAGCTAAAGGAAGTAGAAATAGCTTTTGTAATTGAAGAAATTTAAACTTGATTTGCAAATGCAACAATTGAATATTCAAGATAGCAAAGAGTATAAAGTTAAGTTGAGTTGTATATTGAGTACTTTGATCTTGAATGGAATGCATATTTATAATGTATGAAGAGTTTCAACACTTGGTGAAAAATTCTGATGAACGGAAATGGATGCAACTCTTCCTGGAAGAGATTCCCCTTCAGGAAGAATAGTGTCTCTTTATAAAATTTGAAAATATGACAGTTATTTCATGTTTAGTCGACTGAATGTAGTTATTCAGTTGACTAAGCTTAAAAAGAAAATTATTAGTTCGAAATTACAGCATTTAGTTGACTAAATATTTGATTTAGTCAACAAAATCCTGTATTTAATCGACTAAATATTTGATTTAGTTAACTAAATGTATTTAGTCGACTGAATATTTGATTTAGTTGACTAAATAATTTATTTAGTTGACTAAATATGTATGATTTTCAATATATACAGGTTTGAATTTAAGGAAAGATTTTAACAATGAATACTAAAACTATATCAACTTTAAACACAAATTTTGTCAAATGTTTGACAATTATTGAGCTCCTTGTCATGAATCAATATCTTGAAGTCTAACATTCTCCCTCTATTTGATTGATAACAACTTCATATGAGATAAATTTTGACAAAAATATGTAGACTATAACTCCCCCTAAATTTGTTGGTGTATAGCGATCTTCTCCCTCTTTGTCATCGACAACAAGGGGAGGGATATATTTACACAAGATAAGATAGCTTATAACAATATCAATGATAAACCACTGTCCAACATTTTTCTCTCTTTTTAAGTGGTACCTGCAAAAAATATAGAATGAATATTGGTACCCACCTTTTGTTAGGGTCCTAAGAGTTAAGTCTTTGGAAACTAAACCCAAGAGGGTTCAGAATTCCTGTTCAAAATAAAATATTTACTTTTGTGAACAGTTTCTATAAAAGATTGTATGTATTTGTTTCTAATCAAAGAATTATTGGTTTTAGAAACCCAAATTTTAATAGATTTAGAATGATTTGGAATTTTTGAAACTGATTTTGCAATAGTATCGTTATTCGTTTTGAAATTGTTATATAAAAAGTTCATTTGCTTAGGAATACTTTTTGATATTTGTTTATATCCTAGTCCCTTTTTATCTGAAACTGTCTAAGAATTTTCTATAATTGTAGAAAGATTCTCTCTTCCTTTGTTAAAATTAGAGACATTTTTAGTAGTATCATCTAATTTTGTTTTAAGACTAGAAATATCTAATTCCAATATTTTAATATTAGCTTTCAAATCATGATATTCAAATAAAAGAGTATCATTATATTCTTTTTGAGTATCAATTTCTTGACTTAACATAGACAATCGAGATGTTGTATTAGAACAAAATTCTTGAGAAGTTTCAAGTTCTTCAACTAAATTTCTTTCTCATTTCTTAACATATCTACCTTAATTTCAGTCCTATTCAATTTTTCAAGAGTTTCTTTATATTTGTTTTGATGTTTCATAGCTTATCAAGTAATTCTGAATCTATATCCACTAGATCATCAAAAGTTAAATCACTCACCTCGTCATTTATGACCATAAAACAAACGTTGGCTTGTTCAGAATCACTGTCTATGTCACTGTCTGATGATGATTCTAAATCATCCCATGTAATAGAGAAGGCTTTCTTTTTGAATCTGTCTTTCTTATTTTTAAATTTGTCTCTTTTGTGATTAGGATAGTCTTTCTTGATGTGCCCTTTCTTGTGACATTCATAACATTCAAGAGCCGAAGATGATGGCTTGTTGTTGTTATTTCTGTTGAAGCTATTCTTGTTGTTTCTGAATTTGTTGCTCTTTCTGAATTTCAGGAAATATTTGAAATTCTTAGCAATAAACACCATATCTTCCTCATCTGAATTTGATTCATCCTTTCCTGCTTAGAATGCTATATTCTTCTTATCTTGCGCTAGTACTCTTTTTTGCTTGGAGACTAACTTCATTGGATATTAGATTTCCTATCAATTCTTCTAGTTTAATGGTTGAAATGTCATTAGCTTCTTCGATTGCTAAGACTTTTCGTTCCCACTCAGGATATTTGAAACAATATCAAAGTCTAAATATTTATCTCCTAATACTAAGAGGGAATGATATATGTCTTGGAACCTAGAGTACATTTCATTTATGGTTTCATCTTGCTTCATTTTGAAATTCTGGAACTTATTTTTGAGTATAGAAATCTCACTCTGCTTTACTTTGTTTGTACCTTCATGTGTAATCTGAAGTGTATGCCAAATTTCATAAGCAGTATTACACATGCTAACTCTATTAAACTTATTTTTGTCCAATGCCTAAAATCACATATTCATAGCTTTGGCATTTGCCATAACATCTTTTTTTTTGTGTTAGACCGTTGTGAATATTCAGTAGTGGGTATGTTATATTCTGCTTGAGTAGTATTCCAGGTTTAATAACCATTAGCTTGCATATAAATTCTTATTCTAGTAGACCAATAGTCATAGTTCAACCTATTAAATAATGGTGGTCATGCAGTAGATTGACCTTCTGTAAAACTTGTGCCAGTGTTGTTTTCCATATTACTAATATATCAGATAACTATGTTATGGTTATAAGATAACCTTGCTCTAATACCAAATGAAAGTGACTATAAGACCGTGTGATATGAATATTATCTAAACTACTTGTATGGAATATAAAGTAACTAAATAGCAGTAAAATAAAATGATGCCAGATATTTTGATACTGGTTCAAACTCTCATTCTACGTCTAGTCCAAGACTCCTTCTAGATTTAAATTAGCAACCCTCAATTAACCCAAAAGAATAGAGCCTGAGCAACCGAATAGGAATTTGACCACCTGAGCAACCGAAGAGGATTTCTCGAACTGAGCAACTAAATAAGACTTTGATACAAACGAAATGTTTTCTTGACTTTGTGTGCTCTTGTTACAACACAGATTTGTCAAATAAAGTACACCTTTCCTATATTCCTTAAATATGATATGAATATTTGTTTTCTTATGAAGATAAAGGAAGTAGAAATAGCTTTTGTAATTGAAGAAATTTAAATTTGATTTTGCAAATTCAACAGCCGAATATTCAAGATAACAAAAGGTAGAAATTTAAGTTGAGTTGCATATTGAGTACTTTGATCTTGAATGGAATGCATATTTATTGTGTATGAAGTGTTTCAACACTTGGTGAAAATTTTTGATGAACGGAATGGATGCAACTCTTCCTGGAAGATATTCCCTTTCAGGAAGAATAGTGTCTCTTTATAAAATTTGAAAATATGAAAGTTATTTCATGTTTAGTCGAGTGAATATATTTATTTAGTCGACTAAGTTGAAACAGAAAATTATCAGTTCGTAATTCTAGTATTTAGTCTTAGATTTAGTCAAGTAAAAATTTGATTTAGTTGACCGTATCTAGTCGATAAAATATTTGATTTAGTTGACTAAATTTTGTATTTAGTCGACTAAATATTTGATTTAGTCGACTAAATATTTGTTTTAGTTGACTAAATATGTGTGATTTTCAAGATATGCAGGTTTGAACTTGAAGAAAGATTTTAACAATGAATACTAAAACTTCACTAACTTTAAACACAAATTTTTTCGAATGTTTGATAATTCTTGAGCTCCTTCTCATGAATCAAAATCTTGCAGTCCAACAATAGAAATTTATATATTTTTAAATGCAGAAATAAAATGGTACAGACAATAATATGTATCACAAATCCATCGATTCTTAAACATTCTTTGCTGTTAAATTTCAAGTAATAAATTTTAAGAGATTAATAAAATCATTGCATTTGCAATGGTACAAAATGTATCCATATCATAAATAAATCATATCTAAATCTACATTCAATTAAAAGTTATTCCTATATATACTCATTTTAGCACAAGATTTTTTTTGAATAAATACAAAAATATGTAAATAAATATGTCATATGTGTTTGAAACTTTATTTTGTAACTTTTATCATTGCTATATTACACGTCTTATAAATGTGGAATATATTTTGGCAAATGTTTTTTAGAATGTTTACAATACAATCAAATTGAGTAGGCATCTATTTGACTAGATGATTTTCAACTTCACAATTATATGACATAAGGTATAAAAATAGTATGACAAAGTTACCGACCATTAACGAAAACACAGCTCTAATAATCTTCAGTGTATGCATCTATATAACTAGATGCAATCAAAATAATGCAATACATCATAGACATTATGTATTTTATTGATTTTATACCAAATTCGAATTTTAATGACCTCTATTAATTCCAAACTATTTTTTAGTTTATACTAAATTGAATATCTTTCTTCCTTGTAAATAAAAATACTACTAAACTTAAATAAAATGCTAATACACTTCTTCTTTTTTCCCAACTACTTTATTATTTCAAACATCACTAAAAATATAATTCTCGAAACATTAGCTACTTCACAAAATATTATTATAACATTTACTTACAATTTTTTTCTTCAAAATATTGTTTTATTTTTAAAACATTTTATTCTTTTCAAACCATCGTGTCAAAACGCCTCATTCTAATGTTTAGGAAATCTTATCGATAATGTTGGTTAAGCGCATCGACCAGAATTCTTAAAACACTTGACGGACAAATTAACACCATAACAAACTGCTAAAATAATTTCCAATCACTTTATCAAATATTATATCTATTTTATTAAATCATATGCTCTTTTCAAAATACTACTTTTCTAAATTCATATATGCATTCAATTCAGCAATTATTAATAATAACGAACATAAATGATCCATCAATACAAAAATAAATACACACTTTCAAATTGGCAAACAAACGCCTTCAACGAAAAGCAATCTATCGATTTCCACTTCTCAACTCTGATCGTTACTGGATCACTTCACTCGTATTCAAGCCACATAGAGGTTTATTCACCATCATGAATATCGACACTACTCATCAGGCTAACCACCCCCTACTTCACTACCTTCTTCAACAACTTCTACTTCACCCGAGAACAAATACATACAAAAGAAATAGAGATAAGGAATACATACATATACATATACATATACATACATACATATATATATAAATATATATGAAAGTAACAAGTATGTCTCCAGATGATTACCCCAGAAAACATCGTATACTCCCACTATTACTTAAGTATAAACAAAAATCAACTATACACCCATGGGGACGGAGACTCTAAGTCTCATCTAAGGTCTTGACTCATGTCTCTTTTACTCTGTATTATTCTGAACCTTGCTCAGATACCATTTGTAACACCCCCAACTCTATATCCATATTATCCGAGAGTATGACATAGTAATATTGTCAGATAATATGGAGAATAAGGTGATACAGGGTACTTGACTAACATTGGTACGTGTTTAAAACATCAAATAGTTAACTCACCTATACGTAAACGGTATCAGCATAAAGCAATAAACACGTGTGCTTACAAGATAGAACGATGCATAATATGTAGAAATATCAGAGAACATAGAGTCAATCACAGCAATAATATATAATAACAATATACAATGTCTATCCAAATACATCTTAAGAATATATGTCAATGAAATACATCATGTGTTATATCATGCATCTAAACAATATAACTAGTCTCCATTATGCCCAATAAACATGCTAGTCCCAGCGTCCTTGAACTTTTAATGTCTCGGACTGACCCGAGTATTATAGATAACACATGGGTCGGACATGTCTACCATGATAGGAGTAATATAGTATATGATGATAATAAATGTAAAATTATAATAGTAATTGTATAACAGCCTCAAAAGATCTCTAAAACAGTATCACAAGAAACTCATATAGAAAAGCATCATCACCCATATAAATTAAACCAGTAGAAAACTAGAAAATCAAATCCAATGGGTGAATCATCCATATCCTAAAATCATCATCTAAATCACAATTAATAAATGTAGGATATCTCCAAAATACAATATCGGATGAGCATGGGTGTGTGGGGACTGGCCATTCTTTAGACTAATCCAGTCCCTAGTATATCCAGCTCACATACCTTAAAACAGACGGGAGAATGATGGTCGCTTACGCATGCCTGCTTCAAGAACCCAGGTCTACTCTCCAACCGTAAGTAACCATCTATTCCTGCAGTCTTTAGTTACCTCGATGGACATCGTGACCTCATCCACCAATGACTCATCTATGTATAGCATCGATCAGGACTCTGCTTTGACCATAATGGCAATAGAGTATTGGACTATGCGACAAAAGGGTCTACTAACTACTAATCCTATGATGTGCATCAAATATAATAACGAACAATGGTGTCATGGCCTCACAATCATGCCATCAGGGTGGATACTGGCCAATATGGTTCACTCTCAAAAAATAAAGGAAGCTAGACACAATGTGAATGTCATATGGTACTCATACCCTATAACTTCACATGTCTCTAATAGCAGGCCGAAATACAACTTACATTAGTCGACACCTGACTATATGATACTTCACACCGAGTATTATATATATATATATATATATATTAGTAAAGCCGACATACAACTCACATAAGTCAACACCTGACTACATGATACTCCATACCAATTATCACATATACACATGAGTGTATCCCCATTTGCGTGACATTTACTTACAATCAATAATAAAATGAATGACATAACAACGTCCCATACCACCGCATGTCCTTCAGATAATTATTCTAGGCTCATAAACTACACTCGACCCACACTAGATATATATGTCTAACAAGTTCGATGAATAACCAGAAAAGTGTTGTTGAAAGTTTCATACCACACAGTATCACTAATCCATTTACTCAAATTCCTCGTCATATAGAAATGATACCACACAAATCAAATAGAAGGATATCGTCACTGTACCATATCAAATCACCAGTCAAATCTATATCCATGGTCAATCATTTACAATATCAAAATCTGTATACGAAAATATGATTCGATAAAAGTAGAAATCATACATAAAATCCCAATTTTAATTCAAACATTAAAATAGTAAAAATCTATAAAATATTTCTTCAATAGTTAAATCAAATATTCAAATACATATGCATAAAATTCAAATAAATTAATTTTATTTCTAACCATAAATTATAATTCCAAAATAAAGATATATATACTAAGATGTCATTTCCAAATTTTTACTTATATAATTTAAATAGGTGGATATATGACTGATTACGCATAAATAAAATGATGTAGGCATAGTAGTTAGTAAGGAAACTGTAACATCCAAAAAAATTCATCTAAAATTGTTGAAATCCCGGGGTAACTCGTACCTTCTTACGAGTTCTTAACTTGCTAAAGCGAACACTTATTTCACAAACAATCTCTAAGTATCGTTACTTAGTTTCAATGGTCCAGTTTACTTAAATTATCCCATTCCAGCCTATTGATTGTACATATCAAATTTATAAAGAATTTTAGATTACTAGTCGAAGTGGTTTCGGATAATGCTGATACCCGACTCCGATGTCTTCGAATCTAACAACATCCTTTAAACCAAGTTGTTTAAGTAAATAATTTAATTAAATTAAATAACATTCACACACAGAAATCTATCACAAATAAAAGATTCACATTTATCAATAGATCAAGCCATCCATTTCATATCACATCTCATCACAAATTACATAAGAGAGATATCAAACAAACCAAGGCATTCAATTCAGGTTTGTCATTCTTAAGCAAGATTGATTAGACACACAATTCCTATGTAATTTAATTTAATCACTCAATAGATTAAATTAATTACTTTAAATTACCTTAAATCCCACTTAATTAACCTTAATTAATGATAAACCATTTATTATTATTTTAATTAATTAACTAATCATCCTTTAATTATCCACCTTACTTAATTATTAATTACTTTCATTAATTAATTACCCTTTAATTAATTACATTAATTGATTATCCTTAATTAATTACATTAATTAATCATTCTTTAATTAATCACATTAATTAATTATCCATTAATTAATCAAGTCCTTAATTAATTTAAGATAAAGCATTTATTTTAATCAATTACTTAATTGCATTATTTAATTTATTTAACTAATCACAACTTAAATAAACAACTAATATTTAAAAGAATTAGTTAAGAAAATAGTTCAAACTTGACTTTGTTTAACTTTAAAAACTTGTTAATAATTTATTATTGCTTAACCCTTGGTTAAAATCATAACATAGGAACCCGAGCCCAACCAATCATTTTCCCGAGCCTAACCTGATCCATCCCGCTAATCTTCCCTCTCGAGAATACATGGGGACGACTTCGAGCCAAAACCAAATTTTCCCGACGCTCCACCAACACAGCAACCCTCTGACACAACTGATAACTCATGCATGTGCACACGCGATTGTCGTCGCTCCGATCATTGCTGCCACCTCCAGCACGTCGTTGATAACCTCTCTATAGATTCCGACCACCCAGATTTTCAAATCGATCCCAAAATCGAAAATGAGTTATACGACTACCTACTGGAACCCATCGATCGACGAAAAACCACCACATACCACTACCTACGACCACCTGTGACCATGCCAGTCCACCCAAACCTTCGCCTCCGACCTATGCATCGATCCCCCGCAACCTGATCAAGTCCGATGCACCCACGACGTCGACAATGCCTCGACTTCACCATCAACAAAATCAGTTATAAAACCCTAGTTTGTCGTCGACCAGCCACCACGGCGACCTAAAAATTCGTCGATCATTTTTCCTAAGATCCCCACCCCTCAAGCTTCCTCCAACACCAGGCATGGCGATCATCCTCCCTCCGATCATCGACAATCGACGAAAGTCCCAAAACCGATCATCTCGCGAATTCTCAACACATACGAATCTAAAAAATCGCGATATCTTTATCAAAATTCACCATTTTTCAATACGAATTAGTTTACATAATCAAAACGAGAAATTAAGAAATTCGATTTTTCTAATTTGAAAATATTTTACTGTTATTTTCTATTTCTGAAATAATTACTTAATATAAACTCTTGAAATTATTTTTGACAATGATATTACATTGTTTCAATCATCTTCCCCTTAGAAATCATAGCTTAAATTTGTTTAAGTAAAGAGATATGAATTAAATTGATAGTTCTTGAGTCTGTTTACACAACAGAGTCTTATATAAGTATATATACATAGGCATGCACAAGCATTTCATTCTCATATACATGCAACCACATTCATTTATCCAGCAAACCATAATTACAACATTACTACACAGATTTATCAAATGCATCAAGTATTAACACAATTTTAGATTATTATTATTATTTTAAAAAGTGTTTACTCACCTGATATTTGAAAAAAAAATAGAGAACAGGTTTTGGACTCGATTTGATCTGGATCTGCTAATTTGATTGTTGATCTTTGAAATACTTGAGTTGATTTTGAATCTTACTTACTTGCTTTAACACAGCTTGAATCTAAAGTTGTTTGGTTTTGATTTCTTTTAAGTTTTGGCTTCTCAGGTTTTTTTAAAGATGAAAGATAAATGAAAAGAGAAGGAGTAGAGATGTTCGTGCAGCCTTGCTTCTTTAACATTTCTTTTACATATTTTCGAGAATGAAGAAAACCATTTAAACAAGGACTTTGACACTTGTAATTTTGCATGCTATCTTAGTTTACAAATGTCTTAATGCGTGTATTTATATTTATTTATATTATTATTATTATTTACACTTTCTTTTTATTTGTATGTTTATAATTCAAAGAAAACAATATAAACTTATTTACATATTTTTTCTCCTCAATTAAAAGAACAAGTGCCACTTGTTAATTTCATGTTAAACAAAAGCTTCAAATGTCCAACTCTTATTTTATTTTCTCTTATGTTTTTATATTAATTTATGTATTATGTATATTTTTATATAAATACAAACTATCTTTGTTTAAAGTATAAAAGAGAGGGTATTAAACCTTTTTATTAAATCTTATTTTAAACTTAAAATATTAATCTTTACTTGAGTTATTACTATTTCAAATAATAACTATATATAAAGATTTATCATTAGTGTTTTGAATATATAGAATTTTAACTTTAAATATCCTTTGAAAACTCAATACATTGAATTCAAATCAATGCTTTCCATTCACAAAACATATATATACACACACTTATATATTTTTGTACGAACACACTTAAAATTTTCAATATTATAAAGTTTGCACATATCTATTTATATATTTATTAATTTACTATAAGACTCATCATTTCTAGATATTTAATTCAACATTTATTATAGTTTCAAATCCACTTATATACATCAAGATATTTTTAATTATCAGAATTTATTTGTTCATTTATAAATCAGTATTTCTAATAATAAAAAATCAGTCAATTATCCAGTTATCAGATGTCCAAAAATCCGGGTTATCACATTCCTTCCCTTTTAAAACTTTTCGTCCACAAAAAGGAACGAAGTCAGAATTTATTAAAAAGCTTATTATCAGTTTAATTACTCTTTGAACATTTTAATTAAAACTCTTTTTATTTAAAATTTTTAAAAAACTTTAAAATCTACATAATTTACCAAAATAGTTTTATAAAAATACTTTTTATAGCTTGATATCTCAACAAGTCCATCCCTGTTCTCATGGAAATTCGGTCATACGTTGATCAGGTGTTGGACTGAAAATCTATAAGTACTTAGCAGATCCGTTTTCAACACCTAGTGAAAATACTTAGAAAACTTTTGTGAAAATATAGAAAACATTTTAAAAACATAAAATCATTTTTTTTTAAATATAGAAAACATTTTTGGTGAGAATGCTCCGGAAATTATCACCCCCTTCATGGTCGCGGTTAGCCCGATGGTTACATTGCCATCCCGGCAAAATCCATAGAAAACTGTAGACACTCTGCGCCCCTCGATTACACCATGGAACCCGCCACAGATCGCATCTACACCTAGGTCTTACGTCGCCATCACGGCAAAAACTCACGTAACTGTAGGCATCAGCGCCCTCGAATTTCACTGCCAAATGAAACTTCACTACTCCTACATAGATCGCATACTATATCAGTCGAGTCCCAATGTAGCCTGTAAACTCAATGAGTCGATGCTCATTCAACCAAATCTTCACACGCTTGGGTTGTCAATACAACCCCACTTCATTAACCATACCAACATCATTGTGTATGACATCCTCCAATGCAGCCGCCTGCTCCCCTCCTCTACCCATTATAACCATTACGAACGTCTGTCACTCTCCATCATGTGCGCATCCACAAATGTACGAACCATTCCCTAGATTGAGATGCCACCCAACACACCACCCTCATGCCCTTCGCGTGTGCAATTCAATCACTAGCCATCATAATCGGCCAACCAGGTCATGACATCCACCTTGAACACAAGTTCCCAAATCGCTACCCTTCCAATTGTTGATTACAAGGCTGCTCGTACATCTCCCTTCCCTATCATCAAAGGATGTGCCGCCATTGCCAAGCTTGAGCACACATGCACGATCACTTTTTATGTCTGGAAACTGTGATTTATGAATAGCGGAATTTGGGCTTTTTGGGATAGAAGGGTGTTCAGTCTTATCCTAGAATAATCGAGCAAAGTGGTCTTTAGAAAAAGAGAGAAGCGATTGATTTAAATGGGCTTGGACTTAAATATTGGGCTCTGGTTTAAACCCATAAAATTTTCTTTCTTTTCTTTTCAAATCTTTTTGTTTGATTATAAATTTATTCTGGTCCAATTCATATCAATTTGCACTTCATTTCACAAATTATATTTTAGTAATTGGATAATTTTATTCAACTCGATGTCTGCTTGTTTTTATTTAATATTCCATCGTTCTATTACAAATTAAATTTATTTTTCAATTATTCCAACCTCATATAAAAATACTTTACACTTCAAAATAGTTTATTTATTAAACATTTTATTCGGTTTCAATTGTTATTAGAAAGGAATTTATTAAATCAGAATCATCTATTAAATATATGTTAAAAAACTAAAATTTATTTTTGAAATTATAAATCATCGCAAATCAAATTTAATCGCTTTTATTTTAATAAAATTATTTATTTTCACATTGTAGAAAGCAGGTTTGTTACACTTACTCAGAATATAATTAGATTCTAATATTTAAATCTGATGAGGAGCACATAAGCTTTATCACAGATTGGGGAATATACTGTTATAAGGTAATGTTGTTTAGAATAAAGAATGCAGGGAAAACTTATCAATGACTCATTAACAGAATGTTCAGCAATCAAATAGGAAAAAATATGGAAGTTTATATTGACGATATGTTAGTGAAGTCCAAGAAAGAGGAAAATCATATAGAAGATTTAAGCAAGATTTTTGGAGTGCTCTGAAAGTACAGGATGAAATTAAATCAACAAAAATGCTCTTTAGGAATCCAATCTAAAAAGTTCTTGGGGTATATCGTAAGTGTGAGGGAAATCAAAATCAACCTCAATAAGATAACAACCATTGGAGATATAGTGCCACCTAAAACATGCAAGGAAGTGATGGGGTTAAATGGACGGATCATAGCTCTTAATATTCATGTCCAATGCAAGAAATAAGTTTTTTTTCAATATGATCAAGAAAAAAAATCTTCAAGTGGATAGACGAATGTCAAAAGTCTTTCTGTAACGACCCGCCTTTTTGGACAGTTTAAACCAACGATCCAATACACGTGCCGGTTCCAAATCATTCAAAAGGGCAGATGGTTATTGGGGTAATTAAGAAAAGAAAGGGAAGGGAAATAAAGGAAATGAAACAACACAGAATCTTGCAGCGGAACGATAAAATATAATAGTCAAATAAACAGTTCATGAAGCTGTTTACAATACTTTGATCATTATTTATACAACCTTTATCAGAGTTATACATATACAACAGAATAAATAAAATAATGCAGCAGACAACATGATGCAAAGATAATAAGAGTAATAATATACCAAATCTTCGTCTTCGTCCTCCAGAATAGATCTTCAATAAACTGAAAAACTCAGGTCTGACCCGAGCGTAATGAAAAGACAAAACACTCGAGTCAGGACTAAAATATCCTTATGAAAGTTAAATCAATCGTAAATAAATATGAGTGTAACGGCGTCAGAGATTTTTACGGGGTTTGACATCTCACATCCAATGTCAACGTGTGTGCAATAACTTAAAAGATGTTACAGGATTTTCCATCTCTCAAGGATCCATTAAACTATCTACTATGTAGTACAATACGCTATTATAATATGTCTACAGTAAAGTAAAGGTATTAAAATAGCGTTAAGGCGTTACCATAATCCCCCTTAACACATTTTTATAATGCCATAGTCTATACAGCACCGTAAGCCCCACCATAAACTGGTGGTTATCAGAGGGTACCCCATAGGTATAACACAAAACAAAACGTAGTGGTCGCGAATAGGATAATCAGTATGACAAGGTACATGAGGCGATACCAACAAGGATACTAGTAGTTGCGTGATCCAGACTAATGTTGAGCATAGCAAGCAGCTACCCCAACACCGCGAAACAACACTCCCAAATCAAAGGGTGCACCCAAATCGAATCACAAATGTAATAGATATGGTATCGAAGAAGTGTGTCCGCTAGAGATGGCGAACCTCAATGGCCCGGCGCGGCTCCTGTTTTAGTCATGTCAGGGGTCATCCAATAATCGTTCTCTTTCTTCAGTCAACGCGTTCACCAAACCATCCACTTCATTCTGGATCAACACTCCGCGTATAATAGTTATTAAAGTGGTTTTCGGTATCGACAGAGAGTATGTCCATATCCGATCCCGGTCTCTTTAATAACTACGTATTATTACACCGGTGGCTCTTTTATATTTCAAGTCAATTCATAATTGATATCAAAATATCATATTCGCTTCAAAATCAAGTCCATTTCAAATATCATCGTATCTATTCAAAATGTAAGGTTCCGTTTCAAAAATCATTTTTCGCATCAATATCTCATTTCGATTTCAAAATCATTTCGAATTCCAATTTAGGTTGCAACTTCATTTAACCCAATTCGTATTTGAATTCAAGATTTAAACATAAACATTTCACCTTATTGACCAGCTTGAAATTTTAGAAAATAGTTTTAAGTAGTTTAAAAGAACTTTTAAATAATTAAAATAGTTAAAAATACTTAAAATCTTAAAATGGATTTAAAATAGATAAATTAGTTTAAAATAATTTAAATTGGGTTAAGTAGATTTAAAATAGATTAAAATAGTTCAAGTATTCAAAAATGGTTTATATAACAGAGTAATTTGGAAAAACAAAATAAAACAGCTTCAAAACCAGTCCATTTCAATTTTAACTTCTCAATTCAAATCAATTTCAATTTCCATTCTACAGATTCAATTTCGATTTCAATTCAAATCAATGTCAACTTTGACTTCAAATTAATTCAATTCTACATTCACCTTCAATTAATTCAATTTCAATTTATATCGATTTAGAGCTTGATTTTTCAAAATATCAATTTACAACACTTAACAAATTATCCTTCAATATTCAAATTTAAATCCAAATTTCAAATATGATTCAATTTCGATCTCAATTTCAAAATATCATTTTTATATCACTCTTACTTAGTAATACTCAAAGCTCGAAATAATGTTCAATCTTTAAAACAAATAAATTTTCGAAATTCAATCATATCCCAATTTTTAATCTCAAGGTCTCAACTTAAATTATTTAACAGTTTCTTTTAACCAAATTTTTTTTCAACATTCCAAACTAAATTTTTCGATAAATTCGATTTTTATAAATTGATTTCTATTTATAACTTTTAAATCAAAACATTTAAATAAATTTCAAATCGACGATTTTAAAATTATTAATTTAGCCAATTCGGTGCCCGTATATAATTTTCTATCCTATGGCCAAGTAATTATTTATTTCAATTTAATGTCAGGGATGAATATATATCACTTAAACCGACCACAGTGTCATATGTATGCATAAAAGGATATATATATATAAGCAAATAAACATCCCAACATTTAAATATCAACCAATAACATCCATCGAAATACATCATCCAATAAACAATACAATTCATGGCAATTTCATAGTTATCAGTGTCAGGTAATTTAATCGCAATTCAATTTTAATTTCAATTTAACTGTCAATTTAAATTCCAACGGTTAATTCAAATGACAATTTATATGACAATTAATTTATCAAAAAACGACAAATAAAATCATAACACTTCATAATGTCAAATTTAACTAGCATAAAGATATTTAGTACGTTGTGAGCGTTATAAAACACTCACCTTGATTTCAATGTAGTTCCAGCGTTTTATTTCGAATAAAATTAAACGAGCGTTTAATTTTACCCGAAATTTCCACCAGCTCCAAACGATTCCAATCTAGCTCCATAGGTAGTGCTCGACAAAACGAACCCAACGCACTTCGTCTCACCAGTTTTCGACCTCGCATGAAAGAGATACAGCTTTTTAAAGTTTACAAAATCTTTAATATAATTAATTTACATTTTTTTTATTATTATTTTTAAACCTCATCAGATCTGGGCCGTCCACTGAAGCTTCTCCATCTCCAGGTTGCGTGTTTCCCTCCTCATCTTCCTTACATACGAGAAGAACCCAACATCACGTTCTAGGTCTTAAGGCCGCTCCCTCCACGCTCGCCGATAGGTTGATCAAAGCCACCAAATCGAAGCCCACGCTTTCCTCTACCCACGCCTATGATCGCCTTGAACTCGGCCACCCCCATTGCGCGCGAGACGAGGGCGAACGGCAACCAAATGCGGCTCCTTCTGGTCCTCTACGCCCCACCATATCCCATCTCCACCGTACGGATTCGAAGCTCTCGCAATGCTCTCCAATATTGTAGTTAATGATTTCGCGTGAATGTCGGCGGATTGGGAGTAATTGAGGAGGAAACAAAATTGATTTCTGGCCTTTGAATTTGAAGTGGCGGCTGCGTATAAAGGAATTAGGGTTTTTTTTGGAATTTTTGTGAAGAGGATGGTGCTTTTATAGAAAATTTCTCGAGTTACTATTCATCCGGAATTTCCGAACTCCGATTTACGCGCGGTGACCGGCGTTTCTAGGGTTTATCCCGCGTTCCGGACACAATGGAATAGGTTTCGAAAGCCAATTCGATCATCTATGCGAGTTATGGCAATAAACGATCGATTTTAAATTAAATCGGTTAACTAAATTTCTAGGCGTTTCGGCTTGCCCCGGACAAACGGTAAATCTGATTGACATGAAATTTGAAATCTCACAATAATATCACGTTACAGATCCGATGAAACTAGTTTCGTCGAAATCTGAGACTATTTGAAAAATGACTATTTTAACTCGTCAATTAAATATTAAAATATTCAATTTTCACAAATTTACTTTTAATTCGATTTTAAAAGTTCTACAACATCATTCTAACTTTAATATGATAAAATAAAATTTTACAAATCATTTTTAATCATATTAAACCCGTTATTCAATTATCCAATAAATTCCAATTTTAAAATCTTATTAACTCTATTATAATCCCAATATAACTTACATTCACTTTGGAAACCAATTTGAATCATATTAAATCAAATTTCAATTATTCACTCTATTTTCATATATTAAATTTCAATATCAAATTAATCATATCAAATTCGGAATTTAATTATTCAAACATTTGTAATATTAAATTTAAACAAATTTGATTATTCTCAAATCACTGTCTTTTGAAATATTCAAAACGAACTTATAAAATTTAACCTTTAAAACCAATTCACATCTTAGAACCCTATTTTCATTTTCCAGTTATTCAATTATTCAATAAATTTTAAATATTTAATTTAAAAAATTTACCTGTTCAATATTCAATATTTGATTTTAAATAGATTTTACTTATCAATCAATTACTCTATTATACCCAATGAATTCAACATTTATTATCCTATCCAACTATTGATTTCAAAGGCATTCACTAAGTAGCATTTATTTTTCAATACTTATTACTATTCAAATCTTCGAAACCAATCTATTAAATTTGTATTGCTACCTAAATAATTTACAATTCTTATTCACTTATTTACATTTGTTTTTCCATATATTCCCTTATAACCAAGTTATAACATTTGAGTCAATTCAATTAGATTGGAACTCCATTCAATCTATAAATAATTATTTGGATAAATATTGTTGCAATTCATTCCAGTTATTATTATTCCAAACGGATTACAATTTTTTTCTAACATTAAATCACGAAATCTTATTAAATTAGTTATTTTAATTATCGAAAATTTACGGGTCGTTACACTCTCCCCCACTCAAAACTTTTCGTCCCCGAAAAGGTAAAATAAGGGAAAAGGGACTAAGTATAGAATTCAACACTAGATATATTTTATCCAAAGTTACCAACTTATAAAACAATGAGATTCCATTTATAAAGTCATAACTACGCTTCCACTAAGTTACCCTGAACGGCTTTCTAACTTTAAAAGTTAGTTACCAAAACAAGTTAAAAAAAATTAAAACTCGAAAAAAATTTCTAACACCCGGATTTACGGAAAATTTCGGCAGAGTCTCCTTTGCGCGGCTCGATCAGAAAAAAAATGACAATATATATATCACAAATATACATCTCATCAAGTGATGAGGCATCCCGCAGGGAAAAAAGTGTAAAAGTACGGTATGTAATCCAAGATATGTGCCTTATATATTATTAGCGAGCATATACGGCTAATATAGCGCGAAAGCGAGCTCCAAATGCGAAGCAAGCGCAATCCGCACCTATTAAACACTCAACAAAGCATGAGAAACATGCATATATGAAAATAATATCAATATACACAATATAGCAACATAACAACTACATGTGCCAACATAGCAAATGCAACAAAACAACAAATGCATCCACCAAATCAATTATCACCCAACTATCATCCAACAAATCCATAACCAATCAATATAAATTCACTTCTCATTAATATTTATTGACTTGGGTTTCAATTTTAATCACAGTTGATTCATTAACGTTGGATTTTACTAACATTCATTCTCAATTAAATTAGTTAACATTCACTAATTTATATTTACATTAGTTCACTTCCAATTTGAATCAAATTAAATTCTATTTAAATTCATTTAACTTCCAATTTGATTTCAATGATTTATAACTTCCAATTTCATTAACACTTAATGAATTATATACAATCAACTAACAATCATATAACGACCAAATCATATAATTTTAAAAGAATCATTTTATATGTGGCATCATAAATTTCCAATATTAACTTTAATTAAGTCTGTAAGCCGTACATATATCATCCGTGAGCAATATCAATCTAATCGCTTATTCGATCACACAATTTCACTTCCAAACTAGTATCGTTCACACGACTCTCTAATGCGGACTCAGATTTGGTTCCTTGATTGGAAACTGTTACTCTCCTTGCATAGCCATGTACTATGATAGAGAATTCCAGAATCAAATTAAAAATCCATATCCAGGGTTCGCCGTCGAAAATCGAGTGAAAAATCCTAACTTGGATTGATATAAATCATCTCGAAATTTTGTGCTCGAATTTGGATCAAATCGTTATGCGAATAAAATAATATACGTACAATCTCACGTATTACCTTCCAATGGATTTCTATCCAATTTATCTATACTAAATTATTTTATTGACTTCTATATTTTTTTTCCACTTAATCACTCACAATCCATTATTCAGTTAGTATATTCATTTTTTTACATAGCATATTCTTTAACATTATCTTTTCTTAAACATCATATCAAAGAATTTGCTTACTCAAGTTTATTTTAAACATTCTATATAATTTAATTAAACCCAACTCCTTTCCCAATTGATTCTTAGCTATACCATATTCTTTTGTTTACATTTGCTTCAATTTCATAATTTTAGTTAATAACAAATTTATTTATGGAACATTTTATTAATCAGCACTTTAGTTTATTAATCATCCTATAAAAGTCTAACCTCTCATAAATGACTTTTCTTAGTTTACAGTTATCTTAAAGGTTACAAATTCAATTTTTTTCAATCCTTTTGCAATTTATATTTATTTTCTATAACCAATTTACAAAGATATAATACGATTCATTTATCTTCTTTCTTAAGTTCACTTACTTGTTCCATTTATCCATTCATCATTTCATGCTATATTTAAGTATATAACATTTTTATCACAACCAAATTTTCATTTATATACATTTTAATTCCTTTTGAGTTTTCCTTACTTGTATGCTTCAATTATTTTCAGGTTCTGTTTATTTGTACAATATCTCATTACATATCCAAAACATCATTTTAACTTTTAATAGTTGGTAAGTCTTGTTATATGTTATCAGAATGTAATTTTGGTATTATACAAATTTATAGAATTTCATTTCACTTAACTAGAATGTTCACAAATTTAATTTGTTTAAATCCTCTTTACCTTTCAACTTTAAATTTTTCCCAAAACAATAAGCTTAGATATCTTAATCTTCTTATTTTATAAATTCTGATTATTCACATTTCATTCAAATAATTTGAAATTTTCTAATTAACATAACTTAGAAATTTAAATGCCCGATTCTTTTCAAATTGTTTGAAATAAACATATACACTTATATCTTTAATATATATTAAATCATACCTTTGGAGTTTAAACCAAAACCCATTTACCCAAAATAATTTCGAAGAAAAGCAAAGCTTCTTAGAAGTCTCCCCCACTTTGAGACTCGAAAATGAACGTCGATGATGCTGCGCAGTCATCACCGAAATTATTTTCCAGCGGCATAAGAGAGGAGTACTGAAGTCATTCCTTCCTTTAAAAATCCTTTCAAAATATTTCCATAAATAATTTCCAACTAATATTACTATATATTTCTTCAAAACTTTGAGAACCATTTTTCAAAATCTCTGGGTCTTAAATTCGATATTTTCCAATTTAAATCTATTTTAATTTATAAGTCACCTTTATAAAATATTCTTATAGGATTTTCTTTCTTTAAACATTCCACAAGTGTTTTATCATTGTTCATTTTGTAATTCACCTTATTTATTAAATTACAATATCCAATTAATGATAAAAACCAATATATCATTTCTAACAACCAAATAAGCTAGATAGATCACAATAATTTTTGAAAATAAATTCTTTATATACAAAATATAATTAGGGCAAAATTATTTCATTTACCCAATCTCAAAACAATACTATGTCAAATTGTTCCGTTTAAGTGTTTAGAGATCCCTATCAATGACGTTAATTACTCATATTGACCAGAATCCATAAGCCACTCAACAAATCAACCGACACAACATAAAACATTTTATATCACTAACAAATACGCTCTCTCATATGTATACACTCAGCGACTCATCATAGGGAATAACTACCCTATTTATAAAGAGTCAGACCCCACAAAGCTAAGGTTATCGCTAAACCAAAGCTCTGATACCAAGTGTAACGACCCGCCTTTTTGGACAGTTTAAACCGACGATCCAATACACGTGTCGGTTCCAAACCATTCAAAAGGGCAGATGGTTATTGGGGTAATTAAGAAAAGAAAGGGAAGGGGAGGGAAATAAAAGAAATGAAACAACACAGAATCTTGCAGCGGAACGATAAAATATAATAGTCAAATAAACAGTTCATGAAGTTGTTTACAATACTTTGATCATTATTTATACAACCTTTGTCAGAGTTATACATATACAACAGAAAAAATAAAATAATGCAGTAGACAACATGATGCAAAGATAATAAGAGTAATAGTATACCAAATCTTCGTCTTCGTCCTCCAGAATAGATCTTCAATAAACTGAAAAACTCAGGTCTGACCCGAGCGTAATGAAAAGACAAAACACTCGAGTCAGGACTAAAATATCCTTATGAAAGTTAAATCAATCGCAAATAAATATGAGTGTAACGGCGTCAGAGATGTTTACGGGGTTTGACATCTCATATCCAGTGTCAACGTGCGTGCAATAACTTAAAAGATGTTACGGGATTTTCCATCTCTCAAGGATCCGTTAAACTATCTACTATGTGGTACAATACGCTATTATAATATGTATACAGTAAAGTAAAGGTATTAAGATAGCGTTAAGGCGTTACCATAATCCCCCTTAACACATTTTTATAATGCCATAGTCTATACAGCACCGTAAGCCCCACCGTAAACTGGTGGTTATCAGAGGGTACCTCATAGGTATAACACAAAACAAAACGTAGTGGTCGTGAATAGGATAATCAGTATGACAAGGTACATGAGGCGATACCAACTAGGATACTAGTAGTTGCGTGATCCGGACTGATGTTGAGCACAGCCAGCAGCTACCCCAACACCACGAAACAACACTCCCAAATCAAGGGGTGCACTCAAATCGAATCACAAATGTAATAGATATGGTATCGAAAAAGTGTGTCCGCTAGAGATGGCGAACCTCAATGGCCCGGCGCGGCTCCTGTTTTAGTCATGTCAGGGGTCATCCAATAATCGTTCTCTTTCTTCAGTCAACGCGTTCACCAAACCATCCACTTCATTCTGGATCAACACTCCGCGTATAATAGTTATTAAAGTGGTTTTCGGTATCGACAGAGAGTATGTCCATATCCGATCCCGGTCTCTTTAATAACTACGTATTATTACACCGGTGGCTCTTTTATATTTCAAGTCAATTCATAATTGATATCAAAATATCATATTCGCTTCAAAATCAAGTCCATTTCAAATATCATCGTATCTATTCAAAATGTAAGGTTCCGTTTCAAAAATCATTTTTCGCATCAATATCTCATTTCGATTTCAAAATCATTTCGAATTCCAATTTAGGTTGCAACTTCATTTAACCCAATTCGTATTTGAATTCAAGATTTAAACATAAACATTTCACCTTATTGACCAGCTTGAAATTTTAGAAAATAGTTTTAAGTAGTTTAAAAGAAATTTTAAATAATTAAAATAGTTAAAAATACTTAAAATCTTAAAATGGATTTAAAATAGATAAATTAGTTTAAAATAATTTAAATTGGGTTAAGTAGATTTAAAATAGATTAAAATAGTTCAAGTATTCAAAAATGGTTTATATAACAGAGTAATTTGGAAAAACAAAATAAAACAGCTTCAAAACCAGTCCATTTCAATTTTAACTTCTCAATTCAAATCAATTTCAATTTCCATTCTACCGATTCAATTTCGATTTCAATTCAAATCAATGTCAACTTTGACTTCAAATTAATTCAATTCTACATTCACCTTCAATTAATTCAATTTCAATTTATATCGATTTAGAGCTTGATTTTTCAAAATATCAACACTTAACAAATTATCCTTCAATATTCAAATTTAAATCCAAATTTCAAATATGATTCAATTTCGATCTCAATTTCAAAATATCATTTTTATATCACTCTTACTTAGTAATACTCAAAGCTCGAAATAATGTTCAATCTTTAAAACAAATAAATTTTCGAAATTCAATCATATCCCAATTTTTAATCTCAAGGTCTCAACTTAAATTATTTAACAACTTCTTTTAACCAAATTTTTTTTCAACATTCCAAACTAAATTTTTTTCGATAAATTCGATTTTTATAAATTGATTTCTATTTATAACTTTTAAATCAAAACATTTAACTAAATTTCAAATCGACGATTTTAAAATTATTAATTTAGCCAATTCGGTGTCCGTATATAATTTTCTATCCTATGGCCAAGTAATTATTTATTTCAATTAAATGTCAGGGATGAATATACATCACTTAAACCGACCACAGTGTCATATGTATGCATAACAAGATATATATAAGTAAATAAACATCCAAACATTTAAATATCAACCAATAACATCCATCGAAGTACATCATCCAATAAACAATACAATTCATGGCAATTTCATAGTTATCAATGTCAGGTAATTTAATCGTAATTCAATTTTAATTTCAATTTAACTGTCAATTTAAATTCCAACGGTTAATTCAAATGACAATCTATATGACAATTAAATTTATCAAACAACGACAAATAAAATCATAACACTTCATAATGTCAAATTTAACTAGCATAAAGATATTTAGTACGTTGTGAGCATTATAAAACACTCACCTTGATTTCAATGTAGTTCCAGCGTTTTATTTCGAATAAAATTAAACGAGCGTTTAATTTTACCCGAAATTTCCACCAGCTCCAAACGATTCCAATCCAGCTCCATAGGTAGTGCTCGACAAAACGAACCCAACGCACTTCGTCTCATCAGTTTTCGACCTCGCATGAAAGAGATACAGCTTTTTAAAGTTTACAAAATCTTTAATATAATTAATTTACATTTTTTTTTTTTTTAAACCTCATCAGATCTGGGCCGTCCACTAAAGCTTCTCCATCTCTAGGTTGCGTGTTTCCCTCCTCATCTTCCTTACGTACGAGAAGAACCCAACATCACGTTCTAGGGCTTAAGGCTGCTCCCTCCACGCTCGCCGATAGGTTGATCAAAGACCACCAAATCGAAGCCCACTCTTTCCTCTACCCACGCCTACGACCGCCTTGAACTCGGCCACCCCCATTGCGCGCGAGACGAGGGCGAACGGCAACCAAACACGGCCCCTTCTGGTCCTCTACGCTCCACCATATCCCATCTCCACCGTACGGATTCGAAGCTCTTGCAATGCTCTCCAATATTGTAGTTAATGATTTCGCGTGAATGTCGGCGGATTGGGAGTAATTTAGGAGGAAACGAAATTGATTTCTGGCCTTCGAATTTGAAGTGGCGGCTGCGTATAAAGGAATTAGGGTTTTTTTGGGAATTTTTGTGAAGAGGATGGTGCTTTTATAGAAAATTTCTCGAGTTACTATTCATCCGGAATTTCCGAACTCCGATTTAAGCGCGGTGACCGGTGTTTCTAGGATTTATCCCGCGTTCCGGACATAATGGAATAGGATTCGAAAGCCAATTCGATCATCTGTGCGAGTTATGGCAATAAACGATCGATTTTAAATTAAATCGGTTAACTAAATTTCTAGGCGTTTCGGCTTGCCCTGGACAAACGGTAAATCCGATTGACATGAAATTTGAAATCTCACAATAATATCATGTTACGGATCCGATGAAACTGGTTTCGTCGAAATCCGAGACTGTTTGAAAAATGACTATTTTAACTCGTCAATTAAATATTAAAATATTCAATTTTCACAAATTTACTTTTATTTCGATTTTAAAAGTTCTACAACATCATTCTAACTTTAATATGATAAAATAAAATTTTACAAATCATTTTTAATCATATTAAACCCGTTATTCAATTATCCAATAAATTTCAATTTTAAAATCTTATTAACTCTATTATAATCCCAATAACTTACATTCACTTTGGAAACCAATTTGAATCATATTAAATCAAATTTCAATTATTCACTCTATTTTCATATATTAAATTTCAATATCAAATTAATCATATCAAATTCGGAATTTAATTATTCAAACATTTGTAATATTAAATTTAAAAAAATTTGATTATTCTCAAATCACTATCTTTTGAAATATTCAAAACGAACTTATAAAATTTAACCTTTAAAACCAATTCACATCTTAGAACCCTATTTTCATTTTCCAGTTATTCAATTATTCAATAAATTTTAAATATTTAATTTAAACAATTTACCTGTTCAATATTCAATATTTGATTTTAAATAGATTTTACTTATCAATCAATTACTCTATTATACCCAATGAATTCAACATTTATTATCATATCCAACTATTGATTTCAAAGGCATTCACTAAGTAGCATTTATTTTTCAATACTTATTACTATTCACATCTTCGAAACCAATCTATTAAATTTGTATTGCTACCTAAATAATTCACAATTCTTATTCACTTATTTACATTTGTTTTTCCATATATTCCCTTATAACCAAGTTATAACATTTGAGTCAATTCAATTAGATTGGAACTCCATTCAATCTATAAATAATTATTTGGATAAATATTGTTGCAATTCATTTCAGTTATTATTATTCCAAACGGATTACAATTTTTTTCTAACATTAAATCACGAAATCTTATTAAATTAGTTATTTTAGTTATCGAAAATTTACGGGTCGTTACACTTTCCAACAATTGAAAAATCATATAGAATCACCAACAATACTCTCAAGCCAAGTAGAAGCAGAAAACTTTTTTTTTTACATGGAGGTATCAAAGCATGCCATCAGTTCTGTTTTGGTATGAGAGGAAAATAAAATCCAATTCTCAGTTTATTACACAAGAAAGAGGACAAAAGATGACGAAACAAGGTATCAAGTCATAAAAAAGTTAATGTTGGGCACATTTTTTCCCAAGAAGACAGAATAGGATGGACACTATTAGGAAGCAAGAACCAAAAGATGGGAACAACCTTCCTCTACCATATTCGATACCACAAATGAGCTGAGCAGAATTCTTAGGCTAGTACCCAAGAGTACCGGCCATGTTTCTTGGATCGATTCCCAAGGGTATCGACCAAGATTCTTGGGTCAGTACCTAGGGTATCGAGCAAGTTACTTGTGTCGGTACTCTATGGTACCGGCCAAGATTCTGGGTTCGATGCTTAGGGTGTCCATCCCCATGCCTTCGTTGAGCATGAATCAAGAGAAGGGGGAACTCGGTCTAGCCATCCATCTGACCCACCGACTATTAGGGTGTTGAGCTAATCTAAAGAAAAGGAACTTAGACTACAATCTGTCCACATCTTTCCAAACCAGGCCAGCACCCCTTTCTTGAACCAAACTTCCAACCGAGACAAGCAATACGAATAAGGAAGGAAATCAACGCTTATCATGAAATAAATCACTATAAATGGCATATCCAGAATTATTCCTTATAACCAAGATATACAAAGAAACATCATAAGTTACCAAATTAAACGTGCCCTAAATCTACCCCTATAAATATAAGACCTTCGGCATCACAAATCTGACATGGTTTTAGATCTATAACACTCCAAGCAATGAAATTAACTACGCAGAGCTTCCGGATCATTATATTTTCTTACAAATCATTGTATAACTTGACATTTACTTATAGATCAGAAATATAAATTTAGGAAATAAATACAAATGTAGACGTAGACCCTGTGGTTGAACCACTATAAATTATGCTATTCTTTACCTTTTTCTGCTTTTCTTTTTCATTTATTCTATTTCGAAAATTTATTGGAGGTGTTTGTCTATTTTTTATGCAAACATTTTAGGTGCTTTTTATTGAGAGATCTAGAAGATTTCTCAACAAGCCTCCTAAGTCCAAGAGAAAGACTGGCGTTCTAGTGGGAATGCTCACTCTGTTATGGACGATCAAGACAACTAGTCATCCAGCACATTGGGACCGTATGTTATCACCAGAGGTGATTTAGACAGAGTAGTGGCAGACCTTGATACTCACATCGCTATTCAACAACAGGCCATTATTGATCAAATCATGACATGCTTGGGGCAGGTGCAGCCAACCGCGCACAACGTTGAGACTAGAGGAAGATCCCTTTCTTAGGGATCCAGGAGATGAAGAAGATCATAATTTGGTGGCGGATCGGACCAAGAGAATCGGGGAGTTGGGCGAAAGAACGTCATGGATATAGGACGGCTTGGAGATCAATCCTACGCCACACCAGAGGAATGGCCCTACGTCCAACCAAACAGGGAAGGTAACAGACTAGGGGTGACTGTAGTTGAACCTTCCCGACCTAGGCAGCGCTCTGCACTCATACCAGAAGCAATAAATGATGTAAGACAAGCTTATCATTGTGAGCGATCTCAAAGCAAGGAGCAAAGTCCGAATCATAGACCCGGTCACTATAGAAGGAGTAGGAAAAGCCCCTCACCTCAACAGGGGAAGTCAACTTGACTTCTTTCATCCCCTGAGCGGGAGCTAATCTCTTGGAGCGACTTATAAGGGAATGTATTCGCCACGAACAAGTGGAACATGGAATTGGGGCCAGGGTTGGTAGCTTGTTCTCTATGGAAATTAAAACCATTCAAAACCCCAAGAGTTTCAAGATTCCCACTACGGATTCTTATCAGGGATTGGCCGATCCTATAGTACATCTACAGCGATACACACAACATATGTTGGGGGCAACAGAGAAAGTTATGAGCAAATGCTTTCCCCTTTTCCTAACTGATCTAGCAACCATGTGGTTCTTTCGCCTTCCTAATGGTACAATCCACTTATGGGAAACATTGAAAGAAAGATTCATCGACCAGTTTCGAGTTCATGTAGAGCAGCACAAGGACCCGCACTCCTTGTTAGATGTTCAGCAAAGAGAGGTTAGGACTCTACGGCAATACTTGACCTGCTTCAACACTACCGCCACCATCATTCAAAATAATGATGAGTGCCTACTCTTATGGCCTTGTATGGTGGCGTTCTTCTAGACACAAAGATGACCCGTAGGTTAAATAAGGAAAAACCTGCTACATTGCAAGACTTCTTCTATATAGCCGTGAAATACATGCTACTTGAGGAAGTTGCAACAAGAAAGAAGACTGGAACAACTACCAACCCATTAGAAACTTCCAGCAGTGTGAAGGCAATGATTAAAAATGATGAAGGAGAAGCCACGGTGAAAAAATTGGCTGCTCTAACAAAAGGAGAAACGATCGAATGAGTTTACACTTGGATAAAAGTTTGAAACCTATATGGATTTGAATGATATCATCGAAAGCATCTATTTGGCTACTCATGCCAAGCTCAAATAAAATAAGCCTGCCCCAAGGAAGGAAATCAAGGTTAAGAAGAACTTGCGGAAATACTGCAGATTTCACGAGTCTCAAAGTCACAACACTAATGAGGGTCGCCATTTTACGAGACGTGATTGAGGAGCATATTAGAATAAAAACTAAAACGGTACGTCAAAAGTCCGCAGGTGCCCATTGCCAACCGTAGGAAAGATGGGAGGCTGGTGATCAATACCACAACAGGTGGACCTCACGTGGCGATACAAATTGGGGAGATATGGAGAAATATGCAAAATCTTTGAAGAACGTAGATGGCTATGTATGCATAATAGGAGAGGAGAAAATGGCTAAGACTCCCCGTCGAGAGCAGGATTTGATAGCCGTTGATGACAACGACTTGGTAGGAAATTGGTACCCACATACAGACCCGATGGTGATTACGACCATGCTTGGCCTAGCAAAAGTACATAGGATTTGATAGATAATGGGAATTTAATGTGTACGTAAATGTGCATATATTTACATCCATATTTTATCTATTTTTATTTAAATAAATGTCATATTTGGACATTTTAACATGTTTAAAACCAAAATTCAATTATTTTCAAATCATCGTATATTCATCTTCATTCAAGAGCAAAATGGTCATTTTCGTGCATGTGTCAATTTGAGAATTTTTACTTGGACGGTTCTTAATATTTTTATTGGAATTTGGATGCATATGGAAGAGGGTTTTATGAAAATGCATGCATGCACAAATGAATACAAAGGAAGAATGTTGGAAATAATTCAAATACATGATCATGGAGGCACCCCACCTACCCACTTACCTAAATCTATAATTAGAAGCTAATGAACAACTAAACGGAGATTAAATCTTCATACACATTTAATGATGAATTAATTAATGGCTAATGGTTACTTGGTAGCCACACTTCCTAAAGGGCATTTTGGGAAGCACCCTAAAAATTGAATTAGGGTTTTATGCATGTATAAATAGTCCTCTTATGTATATGCAAATGATCTTCTATTCTTTTACATTAGTTAGGAAATTAAGAAAGCAAGTTGTAATGTCAATGTTTCATGAAATAAAAATGGCTTCCTAGCCTCTTTCTCTTTTCTTTTCTACATGCTTCTTTTTTACTTTTATGTTCATTTTTACTTTTATGTTCATTTTACTTCTATGCTATCTTCTTTCTTTTATTAGTAGGTTAGATTTACATTCATGCAAGTAATGAAGTTTTGTTTTATTTCTTTTATGCTAGTCGCTTAATAGTTAATCTCATCTTCCTTCTTTGTTTAATTTCTATATTTTCTGTTTTTAATGTTGAAATTTACGTGTATTGATATGATAACACAAATGAGTTGCTAAACCCCTTCAATTTAGGGATAATGAAGCTCTCCAACTTTATGTAATTTCAACATTTTTATGATTTATGATCTCTTTTGTTTGCGCTTCATGAAAGTGAATTTTGATGTAAGTTTACACAAGTGGGTTTGATATCTTATGTTGCTTTTGCAAATGAGATATTCTTATTCAACATAAATACAATTTACATCATCACTTGCTAATTGATTTTTGATTTTGAAATGAAAGGAAAAACAAAATTTGATGATCTATATTACTAATTACAATAGTAAATAGATCATAATTAAAATAGCTTTTGTTTTGGCTTCATTTTCATGAGATTTTGTAAGTGGTTTATTTATTGTATTATAGTTTGATGGTTTAAGTTATGTTAATTAATGACATAGATAAACCATACTTATGATGAATGCAACAATTATTTCACTTAATATCAAAACTAGAAATTATAAATTATTGGTTTGTTGATTTACAAAAATATGAGAGTGGATTTCCTTCTAAATTGTTCTCTAATCTCATAGTTTTTAATCTCATTTTAGTTCTAGCTTTAGCTTCATTTTGCTTGTAGTTAACAATTTTCTCTCCATTTGGTATAATTTGATTGAATTGATTTTTAAAATCTAACAATTCCCTACGGATCGATCCGTACTCGCCACGTACTAACTTTTGTATGCCGTGCGCTTGCAGTTATTTTAATTTGAAATTTATCAACGGTTTTCTAATTCGATAGAAATTCTGTTTTTAAACATGTTTTTGGTGCCATTGTCGGGAAATTGCTTTGATTTTGATTTTCTGTTCTTCAAATTATTTTTGTTTGATCTTTGTGTGATTTTATTTTGTGTGTTTGTTTGTTTATTGTTTTTTAAAAAAATATTTGTATGTGTTTATGTGATTTGTATTTTCAATTTTGTGTGCGTGATTGTTGTTGTTTATTTTCATTTTGCATTGCATTTCTAAAAAAAATCATATACAATTCAAAAGGAAAACAAAAATTTCATTTCAAATTGCATTTATAGATTTACAGCTGCATTTACATTATCATTTTTTGGTTTACAAATTAAAAAAAGCATTTCTTTGCTCTGCCTTCCTCACCACTGTGCCCACGATTCAACAACCACATATACAACTTCACGACATTACCAACTCCTGTAACCAAAACACCCACCCTACTCGACAACCCTGTGCCATTGCCTCAGTATACATCCAAGCAACCCCGTACCCCCTCTGACCTACTGAGACTTCACTGTCCATTCACAATTCACATCATTCACCCCATTTTCAAACTATTTCAACCTTCCAAAAACAGTGCACATCCAAAACTCCCTGGCCACCCCTTACAACAGTGCATACGTATACTTCAGCCTTCAAACTTCAACAACATACCCATATACTAAACTGTCACTGCACTCTTCAACAACCTACCCATATACTTCATCCTTCACAACTTCATATTAACTACTACGTCATACCAGTACACCAGGCTATAACATCAACACAATTATCCACCTTCACCACAAACAATATCACCCACCTCCTCTATTTCCTTCTGCAGCACTTCACTGTGCTTAAACCACCGGAGCAACCACTCGCCACTACTTTCACTGATTTACTACTGTGCATCAACAAAACTTCAATACATCGCCCATTCAATACTTCAACAAAACTTCTTATATGCATATTTGAAACTACCTTCTTCCCGTCATACTTCTGCCTCTGTGCAAATTCACCAGAAACACAACTTCATCAAACACCTTTCTTACCACACTGCCTACTGCAATATCACTGCATTTTCAAGCATATTCACTACAACCTCCCCATATCATCAACTTGCAGTCACTACCACAATATTACTCCACCAAAACATACAATTCCACTGCCATCTTAAAATTTTCTGCTATAGGCCTGCCTCGTTATCAAGTCTATTCGTATAATTGTCAACATGCACTTCATATGCACACTCCTTTCCCTGTGCAACATACTACCACCTCCTCACTAATCTACCACCTGAAACAGTCATCACCACCTGAAATAGTGCTACACCTCACTGCTGCAGCACTGAACCACCATCCCATAGTGCCACTACGGTTCCCGCTGTTACTTGCCTTCAAATCCACCACACCCTTTACTGACAATCGCCTTGCCTCATCATTACAATCAGTCATTGCCGAAGCCATCCACTTACCCCAAACAATCCACCAACCACGTTCAACCGCGGCCATCTTGTGCCCTTCATGTGCCCAAACTCCTACCCAGTATTCCACCTGAAATCGACTTCTCCACACATCGCAATCAACAGCATTTCGAAACCCCAATCCCCCTAAATCGATCACCTCTGCAATCGCCACCACTAATTGCCTACCATCGACAATACAATACTTCACTGCCATACAAACAACCGCTCGAACTCGAACCTCCACAACCAAGTCGTCGCGCCTCCATAACCTACAACCCAAAACCCACCATTCGCATCCACCTACGATTGCATCTAACACCTTCGAACAGATGCGGTGACAATATGATTCACTTTGGTTTCGAAATTTTAAAAATTCGAATTGAATCTGGATAGTGATTTTTGTTGTTTTGAGAATTGGTTGTAATTGAGTTTCGTTCAATTTAAACAGTAGCCGTTTGTAGCACAGTAGCCGTTTTCATCTCCCAACTCCCTGACCAACCGAGATAGGAATGACAGGTGTGTGTTTTGAACGTTTATTTATTTATTTATTTTTTTGGGCCGGCCTCTTATTAGTTTTCTTATAAAAAATTAAAAAAATTTGCTTTGGTGGTTATTTTTTTTCCTTTATAAAAAAAAGAAGGTTATTTTGTTTCAATTTATGATGTTTTAAATTAAAAAGGGGTCATGAGATTTTTTGTTTTGAGTTTCTTCCAAAAAACAAATTGTTTTGGTTTCATATTCTTATTAGTTTCTTTCTTTAAAGAAAAAAAATACTTAATATATATATATATATATATATATATATATATATATATATATATATATATCTTCGTCAAGCTTTCGAAGAGCAGGAAGCCAGAATAAGAAGTGCTTGCTAAAAACATTTGCTCTGCTTGCTTGCTTAAAAAATTGCCGCAAATAAATAAAATAAAATTTTTGCTAATAATCTGCACGCTCTGGTATCATGCTTTCATCTCTAGTTTTATTTTAATTGCATTGTTGGTTGCTTTCATTTGCATTTACATGTAAAAAAATTGAAAATAAAACTTCATTTTAGTTGCATTGTAAATACACATCTAATTTCTTGTTTTGCATTTATTTCATCTTGTTTTATTTTCTAAGGGCAATACCCCAAATCACATAAGGTGAGGGATTTCATCATCCTTTCCTTAGCCCACAAATCGCATCTCATCGTTGAATTTGACTAATAATAATGGTTAGACATTTGACTTAAGGGCATCGTAAGCTCATCTATGACTAAATTGTATCTTCACAATTGTTTTCTTTAAACAATTTTATTTCTTGGTGCCTAGGCTACGGCAGAGAAATATCCATTTATAAATATTACGGTGATTCGTAAATATTATAGTTGTTGTCACGACCCGAATTTCACCGTTCGAAAATCGACATCCATACTTCACCCGTATTCGAATGCTGCAGACTCAAACGATGAAATTCGATTCGCGCCGGAGCTTATAACACGTTAAGTAAATAACACTGCGGAAACAAAATGGATAACTTTATTGATACACAAATGATACAACATTCTGATATAAATGAATATCAATATCAGAGACAATATATAACAGCGGAAAGAAACAACAACACAATAAGCTCGAACCACCATCAAATTGTATTAAGCAAGGTCATATCCCGAATGTTGAAGAGAAGCACAATACGATAGCCAAAACCCAAGAAAGACTCCAAAGATTTGCCAAAGGCAACACCCTACTAGCTGATTATCTAAAAATATGACTTTAGGCTGCCCCTGTGGAAAATTGTGGGCACCCAGAGTTTAGAAAGAGAACAATAAACTCCAGGTCGGTCATGAGACTGGTGTGAACAAAAAAAACAGTTTTATTTGAAAACAAAAAACAAATCAAAAGGAAATAAAAATAAATCTGCAATGCTTTTTGGATAACGAAACTACCATAAGGCCTCCCAGCACACACGCAATGCAATTGCACACTTGGGGGAGATTTCTCCTTATGATAATCAAACATGCTTGATACGCAAAATCCTTTTTATATTATTATTGGTGCATAGTGCAGAAAAACTTTCGAAAGTATAATATTAATCTTAGCCAGCATAGGTACCATTATATTATGTCTGCTATAGCTACCACCTGAGGTGGCAGGTTATACAACTGCAATCGTAAAGGGCTCGTATTGTTTGATTGGATTTCCAACAAATGGTCAGGCTAAGGAACTTCCTATACCACATGGGTACACCTCTGGAGGGACGCCCTGAGAACCTAACCGGATCCCTGCCAATACAAGACCGGGTTACCTCTGTAACTAGGTAACTACTGACACGAGTATGTCATCCCCCCGTCGTCCCCGACCTTTATCCGCGAGCTCTCAATACCAAAAATCACAAAGCACAAATTTGCAGCAACCACATAAGTTAAGTATCTGGACTCCATACCATGATACCACTTTTATCCAGAAGGAAATGACATACCCTAAGGGGCGCTACCCCCGATAACATTGCCGCATCCTTCCTGTTTCGACCATTTCCAGATTGTAAGGTCCTGATGAAGTCTCGTCCCACAAAGCTATGCTTTTCACAAAATTCATGCTTTGATCAACAAATGATCAGCAACACTTAGCATGCCACATTAACAAATTGAGAATATATCACTAGTAGCCCTCAACTACATAACCTCTGAGCTCGTATGTCTCAGAGAAGGGTGTTAAGCTAAGAGAATAAATTCTCCGCCACCAAACAGAATGTATTTGATAGAAACCAGCTTTACATCTCAAAGTGTAATGTCAGACACTACATCCATACAAGTCTTTTCCGGGTTCGAAAAGAACCGAAGGCACTTCAAAAGAAGCACTTGCAATCCGGATAATCCCTAATCACGTCCGGACTCCCCATCACATAGGGTGATCAAATCTCTATACCGGTGCCATTCGGTGCAGAGACATTCGACAGATAATACTTTCGGTTTCGAAAATACTCGGTCTTCACCACTGGTCTTCAAATGTTATCCATTACGTCGTATCACTATTCGGAATGAGGTTTATGACATAAGGTCCTCTCTCGGCAAAACTGAATAATAAGCGCTTAATTTAAAACCATATGGACATATTAGGATCTTAGTTAAGTCACAACTTTTACCCCAAAACCTTTCTTTTGAATGGTTTAAACAATTTCTATTTCAAATCTTTTACACAAAAGATACACCTTAAAGATCCTCTTCAATTTGAAAACAAAGTTCACCAATCTTTAACAAAGATTCATTCATAGCTTTTAAAACAATTCCATTTCAAACTTGAAATCATTTCAACAAAATTGGAAGTTCTTTCCTTTATATAAAAGCCATTATCATTTGAAAACAAATAGTTTTCGTTTTGGGAAAATTCGATTACGTTTGCTCAAGTTAAAGCCCTTCCATTATAAACTTGGGTTAAATTCGAATTCCCAAAATAATACATTTAAAATGGTTTAAACCCCATATAAATACATTATATAATTTGTTAAACCATAATTTCTAAACATATATTTATGGAACTTAACTTCAAATCTTGAATTCAAATTCAAATGAACCTATTTTAATTTCAAAACATTAACAAGTTATTTAAAATAATTTTATCTTCAAAACTCCTTTCAAAAGCTTTTCATATTTAACCCAATTCCATTTCCAAACCATTTTGGATTCAAAATTCAATTTTAAAACCATTTCATTATTTTAAATAAAATAATATTAAATTCAAATATCTGTGACTTAACCGAAACCTCATGAAATCCATATCTGTGTGTGTATAGTGTAGTCCAGGGGTTTTACATAATAGTGCAACATCATCAATCATCACAATCCAAGCACAGCAATATCGATAAGCGGTATAATCCTATAACCCTTATCTTCATTCACAGATTCACAGATAAATAATATAAATTCATCACAGATAAATAAATTACATTCATCACAACTCAAATCAAAACAGAGCATCACACATTAGAGATTTCAAACAATTCAAAACATTCAATACAATCCAAACATCCATAAGTAAGACTAATTAATCATCTGATTAATTTAAATCAGATTAATCACTAATCTTGGTTAATTAATATTAATCAATTACAAATCATTTAAATTAATTATTCTTTAATCATTTATTAATTAACCTTTAATAATAAATTAATTACCTTTAATTATTAAATAATTAACCTTTAATTATTTAATTATCCTTGAATTAATTTTCCTTAATTAATCAGTTAACCCTTAATTAATTACCATTTAATTAATTATCCTTAATTAATTACAATAAGTGATTATCCCTAATCACTTATATTAATAAATCACAAATTAATTATATTGAGTAATTATCCTTTAATCACTTGATTAGTCAACCTTAATCACTAATTAATTACGTTTAATTTAGAAATTATCTTTAAGTAATTAACTATCCTTCATTACTTACATAAATTAATCTTAATTAATTAATCATCTTTTAATATAATTACAAAAGTAATTATCTTTAATTACATTAAGTAATTATACTTAATTAATCTCATTAAGTGATCATCCTTTAATTACTCATCATTAATCACTTAACTCGTGATTAATAAATCCTTAATTAGTACTTAATTAACTTTCAATTAAGTAATTATCATTGAATTTCAAATTAAAATAACCCATTTATCTCAATTAATTGCTTAATTATATTCAAGTTTACTTGATAAACTTTTAAAATAAATTATCATTAACACATGGATTAACTAAAGATATTCAAGTTAATCCATAATTGAAAACATTTCCTTAATTAACTATGTAATTACAATATTAAATTTATTTAAAATAGACTTTTAAAATAAAGGTTATATATGTACATAAAAAACACTTTAAAACTAAATTAATTTGAAATAATTTCTTTAAAAACTTAACTAATCCCAAAATTAAAATAAAGCATTTATTATTTTAAAAGAATTAATAAGAAGGTGTTTAAATTTGTTTTAAGTTTAAATTTGGAAAAACCTGTTTTAAAAAAACTGTTTTAACATCAACCCGAGACCACTTTGGGTCTTCACCCGAGTCAAGTACGCAATCCCCTGAGACCCTCTTCGAGTTACCATATTTTTCTTTGTTTTTAAAACTTTGTTTTAATTTTTTTCTTTTTAAATCTGTTACCATTAAACACTCGTATATTACCGGTGTGCTTTCTCGAGCGAAATCAGTCTTCCCCGAAACAAAACTCGAGGTAATCACCCTTGCTTCCCAAACGCAAACCCACTGACACAACCCATCACCGTGCACACGTACACCAATTCTGGTCACCTCCGACCACCCACACATCTCTGATCATCTCCTCCATCATCAGGAAAACCCAAATCGTCGAAATCGATGGGAAATCAAAAACGAGCAATTCGACTCGATGCTGAACCCAAACCTGATCATCTGAAAACTCCTCGCGTGGCCATCTCCAGCCATCTAAAACTCTGCCCATCCACCCAAATATTCACCAGAGTCCCACGCGACTTTTCCCTTGGACTAATCCACTCCGGCACCTTTTCGACGGCGAACTTTCCCTTGGAACTTCGTCGAGTAAATCTAGGTATAAAACCCTAGTTTGTCTTCATTCAGCCACTATGGCGTTCGAGAAATTCAATGATCATTTTTTTGATGATCACCAACCTTCCAGCTATCTCCATGATTGACCACGACACCAACCTCCTTGTCGTTCGCCTAGAATTGACGAATTAAACGAATATGATCATCTCACGAATTCCCGTCATACCCAATTTTAAAAATTATGATATCTATATCAAAAATTAAATTTTTTACATGCGAATCAGGTTATATAATCAAAACAAGAATTTAAGACATTTAATTTTTCTGTTTTGAAAAGATTTTATTGTTATTTCATAATTTCAAAATAGTTACCAAACATTTCAACTTGAAACCATTTTTAAAATTTAAATCTTGTTAATTTAAACATATTTTGTTTAAACAACGAAGCCTAAAAAGAATTGGAAGAGGAGTTTTTGAATTTTGAACAGGTTTAAACATGTAAAGTAAGGACAGAGGTAATTTTTCCTATATATATAAGCATGCACATATATAATTACAACATGCAGTCATATTAACACAACCATACTAGCATATTCACATCATAGCTTCAAATACAAATCCAAACACCAAGATAAGTAACAGGGTCAAGGGGTTTGCTCACCTGGAAGAGGAACAGAGAACAAGCTTGAAAACCTGGAATTTGAATTTGGTCTTTGGTTTTGATATGTTGAATTTGCAATTTTGCTCTGAGTTGAACTTGGATCTGAGTTACTTAGCTTCAGATTGGAACCTTGATTCACTTATAGTTGTTTGATTTTGGTCAGAAACTTTGTTTTAAATTTGCTTCAGATTGAACTTGAAAAACAGGTTCAGGTTTTAAAAACTGTTTGTTTGATTTTGAATTGCTTTCAGGTTTGCTTGATTCTTCTTTTGATTTGATCTAGAAATAGTTTTTTTAGTTGCTTTTGATTTTGTTTGAGGTACTTTAAAATCAGGTTTTTTTTGTATTTTCTTTTCTTTAGTTTTGAACCAAATGAACGAAGAAGGAGTTTATGATATACATAACTTTTGCTTTCCCTTTACTATTAATTTCAAAAATAAAAAGAGAAATAAAACCAAACATGACACTTGTTAATTCATGCTTCTTTAGTTAACACTTGTTTAATTCCATAATAAAACACTTACACTTGTTACTTGTTATATTAAGATTTTTACACTTGTAATTTTGCATGAGAAAATGTTTTAAATATGTATTTATATATTTTATATATTATATTTTCAATTTCAATAAATCCATTTTCTTTTATTTATATATTTATAACTTTAAAGAAATTGATTTTAAAATCTAATTATACTTTAATAAATAAACACACATGTGTGTGTGTGTATATATATATATATATATATATATATAGAATTTAACTTTAAACACTTTGGAAAATTATTTATATCACATTTAAAATATAACTTTCAAAATATATATTACATATGTTGTAACGACCCGGAATTTTGGGCAATATGAATTTAATAATCTGTATTAATAATTGATTTGATTTGATAATTTTTCTTGGTAATTTCAATTTAAATTGGTAAATTTAATCTTTTTAAGGTTAATAAATTTTTAATCTGATAATTGTGATCAATATCTTTCTATCAATTTAAAATATGATAAGAATTATTTGTCAAAGCTAATGAAATTTTATTCTATTTATAATATATATACTTGATATATATTGTGAATAGAAAATCTTGTGTTTTAAATAAAAGATAAATCTTCAAATTGTAATATATATGTAATTATATGTTATAATTTGGATTGTTTTGGAATTTAATTTAATCTATTAATATATATATATATATATATATATATGAATATTGTAATGTGAAGCTTTGTTTTAGAGTTAATATTTTTCAAAAGTTAATTTAAATTAATCAAATTGTTTTCAATTATAAGATAATTGTTTGTTTTTAAAATATAAGATTTGTTATTTATTTTAAATATGATAGTTTAAAAAGGATTTAAATAAATTTTTGTTTTGTTTTCTTTAAAGTGTTTAATTTTAAATGGTTATGAATGTATAAATATAAGTGTTTAAATTTTTAAAATACATGTATAAGAAATTCATTTATATTATAATTAGTTTTAGGATATTCTCTTTAAAAAGTAAGTTTATATTAACATAAATAAGTATTTAGTAATTTAGTAAATTAAATATGTGAGTTATATTATCTTTTAAATTAAATAAAAAAATTAATTAAAAACACTTAAGACATGTGTAACCATGTTAACCACCTTAACAACACATGTAAAGTAATTAAGTGAATTTAATGACAAATGTGAATTCTTGAAGACAAGTGGCACTATTCCCATTTTAATTTTAGTAGATGTGTTAAGAAGAAAATTTGTTTTCTTTCACAAACATTTTTTCCTTTGTCTTCATTTCACTTTTCAAATTAATGGCAACCGGGAAGTTTTTCAAAACCAGAAAATTCCTTTTAAAATCTGAAACTTAAATCAAAATTGAAATCTGCATTTTTTCTAACCTGTAACTTCATATTATCTTCAACCTGAAAACTAAATCTGCAAGCAAATCAAAATCTGCAAAATTAAGTTCTATTTCAACCTTCAATCTGTATTCAATTTAAAAGCATCAACCTGCATTTCAAATGGAATCAAGTTCAACATTTTAGAGCATCAATTGAAGCATGCAATCAAAGTTTTCAGATCTAAGATTCAAGTGCCTGGAAGTATTGAAACTGCTCTGTTTATAAAAATCTGCTCTGCAATTAAAAATCGGTGAGTAAAATTTGTTTAAAAAACAGTTTTATCATAGTGAAATTGAATTTATTGTTGCATGTGTTGGATTTGGTTTTGTTAATGGGTATTTGTACTGTTATATGTGTATGTTGTTGATAGGAAATGTTGAGAATAGGAAACAGTTATCTCTGTTCTTTACAGAAAGTTGTTTTCTTAAGGAAATTTCAAAAGAAAAATTAAAAATCTTTTAATCCAAACTATATTAAATTTTGATATATGAAGAGAAGTTGTTTGTCATCGTTTGTTGTTAATTTTAAAAATAGTTTCATAATTTTAAAAGAAATAAATAATTATAAAATAAGAAATTTACAGTAAACTTAAATTTTGGTTAAAAATCAACTTGCTTAATTTCAAGTTTGAATTATAGGGATGGATTCGTGATTGAAAATCACAAATTTTGGCATGCAATTTAGAATTTTTAGGTTGTTATTCAATTGGGAATTAGGAGATGGAGGTTTTCGGTAATATGGTGAATTGCCGTCGACTCGATTGTTGTTTTGAATCGAATTTTTGGGTGAATCTTGTTTATAGATTGTTGATTATGGGAAAATTGCAAAATAATTTGTCTAATGAGAGAATCAAGGGAATTTGGATGAGTTAGGGTTTTTGCTTTGTTTTTGTTCGTCTTTGTTGTCGAGTCGTTTGCGACTTGAATAGTTGGCCGGAGGAGATCGCTTTTGGTGGAGATGTAGTTCATGGATGTGGGTTTCGATGATGGAGTTGGCGGAGTTTAACGGCGACGAGATGGTCGTTGACGATGTGGATTTGTGGTTCGTGCTTCGCTGTAGTTTTCGTGCGTTTGGTCGTATTTTGATTCGAGGACTTTTGGTTGGATCTGGATTGAGATTCGTGGTCGCGTGTTGACGTGTGACCGACGTCGATGGTCGCAACGTCCTAACTTGGCCGGAGTTGATGAGTCATATGCACGCGTGTACGATGTGTACACTAGAAGTGCAGCAATTGGAAAGAAGGGTTATGACGCAAGGGAGCACTCGTGCTTTTCGCGTGTCGTCTCGAAGTTGAGGGGTAGCTGGGTTAACTCGGGGGATGGCTCGTGATTTTGAAGTGTTTTACCCGGGTATAGGTTGTTGTGTTTTGTTAGTACTGTGTATAGTAAGTACTTAGTTAACTCGAGTTTTGTAGTTTGGTTCTGTATAGTGTTTAATTGCAGATAAAACTTGTAGTTTGCAATAAATATAAATCAAGCTCTAAACTATAAATAAGATTTATGAAAGAAACGATTCAAAACTTGTTGTTTAAAATAAGTAAATCAAACTTTAAAAGATATTAATTGAATTTATTTTAAATTTAAATTTGTTTAAAATGATTCCTTTTGAAAGTAATTTAATTTAATTACATTTTGGATTTTAAATTTAAAGAAGTATGTTTTGAATTTAATTATTAAATCAAAGTTTTAAACATGATTTTAAAAGTAATGTTTAAAACGTAAGTTTCAAATTTTATTTAAAATAAATAAGTTCAAATTAGATAACTAAAGTGTTTCAAATTTTAAATTTGATTTCTAAAATTCCTTATTTTCAAATAGGATTATTATTATGATTTTGAAAACCAAATAGAATAATTAGTTTTTAAATTTGATCAATTTAAAATAACTTATTTATGAAGATAAATAATATTAAATTATTTTGATATGAATTTTAGAATACATAATTAAATATGATTTGTTAATAAGTAAGTTTAATTAAGAAAAATGTTTTATTAATTAATTAAAGATTTTGAAATATAAGATGTTAATTAATTGTTTAATTAATTTTAAATAATTAGTTAAATTGTTTATTTAATTTTAAATAATCACTTAATTATGAATTAATTAAGTGTAATTACTTAATGAAGTAATTAATGGTTAATTTTTTAATGTAATTAAGAATGGTAATTACTTATGGAAGTAATTAGTAGAAATACTCATGGGAGTAATTAATGGAAGTGATTAATGGTTAATCACATGTTGTTATTAATTAAGGAATTGATTAATATTATTGTTTGAAGTTAATTAATTATTGAGTAATTAATTAATTAAAGAATTAAGAATTATTTAATGATGAAATTAATTATCAATTAATTAATTAATTATGGAAGTAATCAAGATTGATTGATAGAAGTAATTAGAGATAATTACTTGTTAAGTAATTAAGGGTTAATTACTTAATTAATTTAGTCAATTAATTAATGTGATTAATCAATTAATGAATGTGATTAATTTAAGATTAATTACTAAGTGTAATTAATTATAAATGTAATTAATTAATAAAGTAATTAATTAAGAATTATTTATTAATTTAATTGATTAATAATTACTTAACGAAGTAATTAAAGATTAATTAATTAGATTAATTTATCAAAGGTTAATATAATTAATTAAGAAGTTAATTAAGTAAGATAAGTAATTAAAAATTGTTAATTACTGTTTATGATTATTGAGTTGATTAATTACAAGTTAATTATTTAATTAAAGGAATTATTAATTAATAAGGTTCATTAGTTAATAAATGATATTAAGCAAGGTTGATTAATAAAAGTAATTAATTAATTGTAATTAATTAAGATTTAATATAATTAATTATAATTGATTAATAAATGAAGTAAATGAAGGATCATTAATTATTGTAATTAATGATAGTAATTAAAGGTTAATTACTGAATATGGATAAGGATAATTACTTGAATGTAATTAAAGTATAATTAATCAAGGAAGATTAATTTGGGAAGATCATTAAGAGATGATTAATTTATTTATTTGTAATACATAAATGAAGAAGGATTTAGGATTAATCCAATTGATTAAGAGATAATCAATTCTGCTTGTGATTGATTGATATTTGGTGGTTGGTATTGGATGATCAATTTATATTGGATTTGATATTGGATGATTGGTTGATACTGGATGATTTGGATATCTCTGTTATGTGATATGTTGCTTTGTGAGATGAATAGCTGATATGAATTATCTATTGTGATAATATGATTCATCTATCTGTTTAATCATCCTGAATATAAGTATAATTGTTTAAAACCCTTAAGTACAACTTGGACATTAAAATGGCGTTTGGTTTCGGTGAGACCGGGATCGGATTTCCATATTTGGATATCTAAAAACCACATCGTTTCCAATTAAACGTTAGGTCGTGAATCCAAGTGGAGCAAGTGAAGACTCGAGGTGTAAGAACTATACGTCAGTATAACTCTATGGGTGATTCCGTAATGAGTTTGACGGAATAGTACTTATAGGTTTGAGATGGTGATTTAGAGTACAAGGCCTATGGTCATTGACTCTGAGGGTGATTCCAAAATGAGTGCAACGAGATAGTGCCTTCGGTTTCGTTCGAACCCGGAACGAACTTGTATGGATTGAATGCTTTCAGAACATCGTCAGGTGAACGATGAGCATTCTAAGATAGATGTGTTCTATAAAGGTAATCGCAGCCTCAAGCCTCATCAACCGGGAATGGCTAAAACAGGGGAGGTGCAACAAGGCTTCGTGGGTAGCCCCCACTGGAGAGTGAGATTTACTCCTGTCTAGAGGTCCCTTTCTATTTCGGCTTAGTGTGTGGTTGGTCGCGCCAACCACGGGGTGGTCTTGTTCGGGACTGTTCAGTAAGGAACGGTTCTGGCCTTGTGTTGCAGAGGAGTTAGGGTGGCTCCTCGGTACGTTGATCTAGGCCACGTACTGTGACGGGCGGTACCCTAGTAGCCCTGCCATTGATGGAAACCCATTCTTCCTACGAGACCCTACGGTTTTGATTGTATTACCCACTTTTGTGGCTAGTAGCTGGAATTTAATAAATGTAACAATTTCGGCTATTTCTTATTTACTTGAAAACCCTATACACTATTATAATATCATTGGTTTTCCTATCAAATGTTTTGGTTAGCGTAAGGTTAAAACTTTTCCATGTTTATGTGTGGGAAGTCTTACGTGATACCTTTTCTTCTCAAAGGTTTTTCTAAAGATAAGCAACTTTAAACCGTTTACTCACACCAGACCCCTGTCTGACCCGAGTGTTTATTTTCTGTTTTATTAAACTCTTGGGTACTCATATTATGTATGAGTAGTCAAGTGATTCAGGTTTTCTTGACGAATTCTGGAGAAGATATGGAGCAGGAGGCTTCCATGTGTAGATATATTATGGTTCCGCTGTGTTGTTTGGTATCTGTATCTGTTGTACTTGAGTTGTATAGTTAGACAGATGTTTATAACTGTCTAATATCTGTTGTTTAAGTTGTGTACTCTGATGTAATATGATACTATGTAATATTTTATGTGATATATTATATTTCATTCGTTCCGCTGCGAGTTCTCTGTTGTTGTTGTGTTTCTTCTTTCTCTTTCTTTTCTTCTTTTATCCTTTTCTTTCTTCCTTAGCGATTCGTCTTCCTGGAGATGGGAAGCCAGGTCGCTACAGTTGGTATCAGAGCGTTAGGTTGAGTGAATACCTAGGCTCTGGATTGGTGTCTTTCTTGAGAGAGCGTACTTGTAATTTTTATATATAACTATATATATATATATATATATCTGCCTAAATCTGCTGGGTTAGCTGTTCGGATTTTCCAACATAAGTTTTAGAGGTAGATGGAATAGTGGTATGTGTGTGTAACACGACTACCACTGATGGAAGAGGTCCATATGTTAGAGGTTGGAAGTATTTGTCGAGACTGTAGACCTGATACCGTCTCGAGTGAGATTTGTAGTTTGGAGTAAGGATTTTTATGATATCCGAAGGAAATCTTTTTAAAAAGATTCGGAGTTTATCTTTGAAGTGTAAGTTTGGATCTGTCGGAAGGGCAGAAGTAAGTGATGATATCTTGGTAACCGCGTGATGAGATGCAGTATCCATGGATATTTTCAGGAGGTGTTTTCTCTTGAAGCAGTTTTAGGAGTGGTTGAGAAGCAGTTTTTACCTGCCGCAGGAAAGATTCGTCTGTGTAGAAGTTGTCTGGATCTTTAGCTTGAAGGTTGGCTGTTCAGGGAATATGAGACTAAGGTCTATAAGTTGCTTCGCTTTGGTATGGTCTCGTTGTCATTGCTTAAGGAGAGCGAGATGTTGATGCTTGGTTTGGTGTCCAAGTTTCTTGAGAGGTTATCTGCCATCTTGAAGGTCCGATTGTGTGGTTTGTTGATGGTTTTGGTTTTTGAGGAGCCTTTGGATTAGAAGTATTTGGTTAGCTGTGGTAGCAGTGCAACACGAAGTGTTCGGTGTGCTGACGAGAAGGTCTTTTAGCTCTGCTATATCATCGAGGTAGAGTTTGGAAGCAGCAGTGTGGCCGTTTGTCCGATGGTTCAGGAATCTTTGTGGTACTTCTATCAGCAGTCCGAGCAGATGGTGAAGTTTTCTTTAAGGTTAACTTGTTTGGAAAAGTTTTAAGCTATTCTAATTGGTAAAGAGATGACAGTTTTCTTTGGAATCCGAACTAGGTTGGATCGCAAAAGTGACTTGCGATTAGTTTGGGAATTTTTCGTGGGCAATCTTTTGTTTCAGGCTGAGGGTTCCCATGTGGAAGTAGGAGCTACTGATGTAATCAGGAGTTTGTCTGCATCTGGAGTTGAGTTCCATATTGTTCTGGTTCCAGAAGTGATTCTGGTAGTTAGCCTGGTAGTAGGATGGTTCTTGAAGAAGAGAGAGTTGGTGTAGCAGCTCAGAAATTTTTGGATTTGGATCGGTCAGATCTAGTTTTTGAGTTTTGATTTCTGCTGTAAGGTTGTGTGACTGAGTCAGATGAGTCACTCAGATTTTTATGGATTTGATGAACAAAGTTTTCGGATATACTGGATAAGTTTGTATTCGTGTTCGTCAACAGTATTCTCATCTAATTCAGAATCAGAGTTGTGCAGCGGAAGCGAGGTAGCAGCTGTGCAAGGAAGGAAGCAAGTTCAGGTTGCTATTGCTTGGGAAGTAGGGCTTGTGTTCTGGATTTCGACGGATTTTGGAAGACTTTTCTGTTGGATTGGATCCAGGAACTGGTTTGTTTTGGTCTAGTTGTTTCTGGAAGTATCAACATAGGTTGAGCTGATCAGGAACAAGTTTGGCAGCCCAGAATTGTCTGTTGAGTTGTACAGATATGAGATAAGGAGTTTGGAATTCGAAGTTGGAGTCTTCATTGTTGTTAAGATTTCTCTGGTTAAGAGAACAGATTGGATGGGTAGTTCTGAGGCATTTGAGATTTCTTATCTGTGTTTTTGATTGGATAAGATGGAATTGCCAGTTTGGATAACTGGAATTCATTATGTTTCACGTATCTCTGAGGGAGTGCATGTATGATTCATCATTGGTTGTTGAATCTGTAGTTCAGTTGGATTTGAAAGTTGTGCTAGACTTGAATATAGTCTGATGTTCTGTTCAAATTTGTGGATCTAGAGGTGAGGGGGGCTCTGGATTTTGGGTGGTGTAGTTTGTTTAACTTATGTAGAGCGAGTATCCCGGTGATTTATACTTGGGAAACTCGAGATAGTATTTAAAGATTTATTCTGATTTGTGTTAGGATAATTGGTTAGATATGTTTGTTTGATTGGTTGCTTTGGTTGTTAGTAACTGGTTGATAGGTATGCTTTGCTGTTTGAAATTTAAAATCTTTGCTGGGTTATTAAATTACCTTTGCTTTTAAATTTCGGGGACGAAATTCTTTTAAAGGGGAAGGATTGTAACGACCCGAAATTTTGGGCAATATGAATTTAATAATCTGTATGAATAATTAAATTGATTTGATAATTTTTCTTTGTAATTTCAATTTAAATTGGTAAATTTAGTCTTTTAAAGGTTAATAAATTTTTAATCTGATAATTGTGATCAATATCTTTCTATCAATTTAAAATATGATAAGAATTATTTGTCAAAGCTAATGAAATTTTATTCTATTTATAATATATATACTTGATATATATTGTGAATAGAAAATCTTGTGTTTTAAATAAAAGATAAATCTTCAAATTGTAATATATATGTAATTATATGTTATAATTTGGATTGTTTTGGAATTTAATTTAATCTATTAATAATATATATATATATATATATATATATATGTATGTATGTATGTATGTATGTATGTATGTATGTATGAATATTGTAATGTGAAGCTTTGTTTTAGAGTTAATATTTTTCAAAAGTTAATTTAGATTAATCAAATTGTTTTCAATTATAAGATAATTGTTTGTTTTTAAAATATAAGATTTGTTATTTATTTTAAATATGATAGTTTAAAAAGGATTTAAATAAAGTTTAGTTTTGTTTTCTTTAAAGTGTTTAATTTTAAATGGTTATGAATGTATAAATATAAATGTTTAAAATTTTAAAATACATGTATAAGAAATTCATTTATATTATAATTAGTTTTAGGATATTCTCTTTAAAAAGTAAGTTTATATTTACATAAATAAATATTTAGTAAATTAAATATGTGAGTTATATTATCTTTTAAATTAAATAAAAAAATTAATTAAAAACACTTAAGACATGTGTAACCATGTTAACCACCTTAACAACATATGTAAAGTAATTAAGTGAATTTAATGACAAATGTGAATTCTTGAAGACAAGTGGCACTATTCCCAATTTAATTTTAATAGATGTGTTAAGAAGAAAATTTGTTTTCTTTCACAAACATTTTTTTTCCTTTGTCTTCATTTCACTTTTCAAATTAATGGCAACCAGGAAGTTTTTCAAAACCAGAAAATTCCTTTTAAAATCTGAAACTTAAATCAAAATTGAAATCTGCATTTTTTCTAACCTGCAACTTCATATTATCTTCAACCTGAAAACTAAATATGCAAGCAAATCAAAATCTGCAAAATTAAGTTCTACATCAACCTTCAATCTGTATTCAATTTAAAAGCATCAACCTGCATTTCAAATGGAATCAAGTTCAACATTTTAGAGCATCAATTGAAGCATGCAATCAAAGTTTTCAAATTTAAGATTCAAGTGCCTGGAAGTATTGAAACTGCTCTGTTTATAAAAATTTGCTCTACAATTAAAAATCGGTGAGTATAATTTGTTTTAAAAACAGTTTTATCATAGTGAAATTGAATTTATTGTTGCATGTGTTGGATTTGGTTTTGTTAATGGATATTTGTACTGTTATATGTGTATGTTGTTGATTGGAAATGTTGAGAATAGGAAACAGTTATTGATCATCTCTGTTCTTTACAGAAAGCTGTTTTCTGAAGGAAATTTCAAAAGAAAAATTAAAAATCTTTTAATCCAAACTATATTAGATTTGATATATGAAGAGAAGTTGTTTGTCATCGTTTGTTGTTAATTTTAAAAATAGTTTCATAATTTTAAAAGAAATAAATAATTATAAAATAAGAAATTTACAGTAAACTTAAATTTTGGTTAAAAATCAACTTGCATAATTTCAAGTTTGAATTATAGGGATGGATTCGTGATTGAAAATCACAAATTTTGGCATGCAATTTAGAATTTTTAGGTTGTTATTCAATTGGAAATTAGGAGATGGAGGTTTTCGGTAATATGGTGAATTGCCGTCGACTCGATTGTTGTTTTGAATCGAATTTTTGGGTGAAGCTTGTTTATAGATTGTTGATTATGGGAAAATTGCAAAATAATTTTTCTAATGAGAGAATCAAGGGAATTTGGATGAGTTAGGGTTTTTGCTTTGTTTTTTTTCGTCTTTGTTGTCGAGTCGTTTGCGACTTGAATAGTTGGCCGGAGGAGTTCGCTTTTGGTGGAGATGTAGTTCATGGATGTGGGTTTCGATGGTGGAGTTGGAGGAGTTTAACGGCGACGAGATGGTCGTTGACGATGTGGATTTGCGGTTCGTGCTTCGCTGTAGTTTTCGTGCGTTTGGTCGTATTTTGATTCGAGGACTTTTGGTTGGATCTGGGTTGAGATTCGTGGTCGCCTGTTGACATGTGACCGACGTCGATGGTCGCGACGTCCTAACTTGGCCAGAGTTGATGGGTGATATGCACGCGTGTACGATGTGTACACTGGAAATGGAGCAATTGGGAAGAAGGATTATGACCCGAGGGAGCACTCGTGCTTTTCGCGTGTCGTCTCGAAGTTGAGGGGTAGCTGGGTTGACTCGGGGGATGGCTCGTGATTTTGCAGTGTTTTACCCGGGTATAGGTTGTTGTGTTTTGTTAGTACTGTGTATAGTAAGTACTTAGTGTACTCGAGTTTTGTAGTTTGGTTCTGTATAGTGTTTAATTGTAGATAAAACTTGTAGTTTGCAATAAATATAGATCAAGCTCTAAACTATAAATAAGATTTATGAAAGAAACGATTTAAAACTTGTTGTTTAAAATAAGTAAATCAAACTTTGAAAGATATTAATTAAATTTATTTTAAATTTAAATTTGTTTAAAATGATTCCTTTTGAAAGTAATTTAATTTAATTACATTTTGGATTTTAAATTTAAAGAAGTATGTCTTGAATTTAATTATTAAATCAAACTTTTAAACAAGATTTTAAAAGTAATGTTTAAAACGTAAGTTTCAAATTTTATTTAAAATAAATAAGTTCAAATTAGATAATTAAAGTGTTTCAAATTTTAAATTTAATTTCTAAAATTCCTTATTTTCAAATAGGATTATTATTATGATTTTGAAAACCAAATAGAATAATTAGTTTTTAAATTTGATCAATTTAAAATAACTTATTTATGAAGATAAATAATGTTAAATTATTTTGATATGAATTTTAGAATACATAATTAAATATGATTTGTTAAGAAGTAAGTTTAATTAAGAAAAATGTTTTCTTAATTAATTAAAGATTTTAAAATATAAGGTGTTAATTAATTGTTTAATTAATTTTAAATAATTAGTTAAATTGTTTATTTAATTTTAAATAATCACTTAATTATGAATTAATTAAGTGTAATTACTTAATGAAGTAATTAATGGTTAATTTTTGAATGTAATTAAGAATGTTAATTACTTATGGAAGTAAATAGTAGAAATACTCATGGGGGTAATTAATGGAAGTGATTAATGGTTAATCACATGTTGTTATTAATTAAGGAATTGATTAATATTATTGTTTGAAGTTAATTAATTATTGAATAATTAATTAATTAAAGAATTAAGAATTATTTAATGATGAAATTAATTATTTATTAAGTAATTAATTATGGAAGTAATCAAGATTGATTAATAGAAGTAATTAGAGATAATTACTTGTTAAGTAATTAAGGGTTAATTACTTAATTAATTTAGTTAATTAATTAATGTGATTAATTAATTAATTAATGCGATTAATTTAAGATTAATTACTAAGTGTAATTAATTAGAAATGTAATTAATTAATAAATTAATTACTTAAGAATTATTTATTAATTTAATTGATTAATAATTACTTAACGAAGTAATTAAAGATTAATTAATTAGATTAATTAATCAAAGGTTAATATAATTAATTAAGAAGTTAATTAAGTAAGATAAGTAATTAAAAATTGTTAATTACTGTTTATGATTATTGAGTTGATTAATTACAAGTTAATTATTTAATTAAAGGAATTATTAATTAATAAGGTTCATTAGTTAATAAATGATATTAAGCAAGGTTGATTAATAAAAGTAATTAATAAAAGTAATTAATTAATTGTAATTAATTAATTGTAATTAATTAAGATTTAATATAATTAATTATAATTGATTAATAAATGAAGTAAATGAAGGATCATTAATTATTGTAATTAATGATAGTAATTAAAGGTTAATTACTGAATATGGATAAGGATAATTACTTGAATGTAATTAAAGTATAATTAATCAACGAAGATTAATTTGGGAAGATCATTAAGAGAGGATTAATTTATTTACTTATAATAAATAAATGAAGAAGGATTTAGGATTAATCCAGTGATTAAGAGATAATCAATTCTGCTTTTGATTGATTGATATTTGGTGGTTGGTATTGGATGATCAATTTATATTGGATGATTGATATTGGATGAATTGTTGATACTGGATGATTTGGATATCTCTGTTATGTGATATGCTGCTTTGTGAGATGAATAGCTGATATGAATTATCTATTGTGATAATGTGATTCATCTATCTGTTTATATCATCCTGAATATAAGTATAATTGTTTAAAACCCTTAAGTATAACTTGGACATTAAAATGACGTTTGGTTTCGGTGAGACCGGGATCGGGTTTTCATATTTGGATATCCAAAAACCACATCGTTTCCAATTAAACATTAGGTCGTGAATCTAAGTGGAGCAAGTGAAGACTCGAGGTGTAAGAACTATACGTCAGTATAACTCTGTGGGTGATTCTGTAATGAGCTTGACGGAATAGTACTTATAGGTTCGAGATGGTGATTTAGAGTGCAAGGGCTATGGTCGTTGACTCTGAGGGTGATTACAAAATGAGTGCAACGAGATAGTGCCTTCGGTTTCGTTCGAACCCGGAACGAACTTGTATGGATTGAATGCTTTCAGAACTTCGTCAGGTGGACGATGAGCATTCTAAGATAGATGTGTTCTATAAAGGTAATCGCAGCCTCAAGCCTCATCAACCGGGAATGGCTAAAACAGGGGAGGTGCAGCAAGGCTTCGTGAGTAGCCCCCACTGGAGAGTGAGATTTACCCCCGTCTAGAGGTCCCTTTCTGTTTCGGCTTAGTGTGTGGTTGGTCGCGCCAACCACGGGGTGGTCTTGTTCGGGACTGTTCAGTAAGGAACGGTTCCGGCCTTGTGTTGCAGGGGAGTTATGGTGGCTCCTCGGTACGTTGATCTAGGCCACGTACTGTAATGGCCGGTACCCCAGCAGCCCTGCCATTGATGGAAACCCATTGTTCCTACGAGACCTTACGGTTTTGATTGTATTACCCACTTTTGTGGCTAGTAGCTGGAATTTAATAAATGTAACAATTTCGGCTATTTCTTATTTACTTGAAAACCCTAGACACTATTATAATATCACTGGATTTCCTATCAAATGTTTTGGTTAGCGTAAGGTAAAAAATTCTCCATGTTTATGTGTGGGAAGTCTTACGTGATACCTTTTCTTCTCAAAGGTTTTTCTAAAGTTAAGCAACTTTAAACCGTTTACTCACACCAGACCCTTGTCTGACCCGAGTGTTTATTTTCTGTTTTATTAAACTCTTGGGTACTCATATTATGTATGAGTAGTCAAGTGATTCAGGTTTGCTTGAGGAATTCTGGAGAAGATATGGAGCAGGAGGCTTCCACGTGTAGATATATTATGGTTCCGCTGTGTTGTTTGGTATCTGTATCTGTTGTACTTGAGTTGAATAGTTAGACAGATGTTTATAACTGTCTAATATCTGTTGTTTAAGTTGTGTACTTTGATGTAATATGATACTATGTAATATTTTATGTGATATATTATATTTCATTCGTTCCGCTGTGAGTTCTCCGTTGTTGTTGTGTTTCTTCTTTCTCTTTCTTTTCTTCTTTTATCCCTTTCTTTCTTCCTTAGCGATGCGTCTTCCTGGAGATGGGAAGTCGGGTCGCTACATATGTATATTATAATTAGAAAATAAATTTCTATTAAATTTAAAATATAGATTTTTAAATCTAATTTATTCTCAATTTATTTATTCTTGAGTTTCAAAATTCAAAGTTCAAAGTACAAATCAATTTGTAAACATATATATATATATATATATATATAAACATATATTATTTTTTCGAAAAATTCAAATTCAAATTTAAAATTAAAATTTATTTATATAAATAAACAAGCACATATCTTGTTTAACTTGGAAAATTTCAAATTGATTCATAATTAAATCCAAAATTTAATTTTAATTGCCAATTTAAATTTGACTTAAAACCAGGATCGTTATAGTTGTTCCTCCGTGGGTACTTAAACCTTCGGTTTCATCGCTAAGGTGATTCGTGGTGCACTGATAACTCCTGCTCGTTACCTGGCTGAGAAATATTTTTGTTGATTTAAGACAAAGTGTGATTATACAATTTTGGGTTCGGAGTTACTAAGGACAGAAAACTGTAATTAAGTCCTTTGCATTCATTTAGTTGCATTAGTTCATACATATTTAAAAAAATCCAAAATCCAAAAAAAATATGTAAATTTTACTTAACTAAGTTTTTAATACCAAAAACTTTTTCCTTTCCTTTGATAATTTTCAAGTAAAAACATAAATCCAAAGAAATAATATAAAATCTTTTCGAAAAAAGGAAAAACAAAATATGAAAATTCAAAAACAAAAACAGAAAAAATTGAATTACCATTTTGTAAAAACAAAAAATTCCTTTCGGTATGTGTTTTCAAATCTAAAAAAACAAAAAAATTACAAAAACAAAAAAAATTGAAAAGCCAAAAAGATTAAAAAAACAAAAATCAAGCTTTTCTTTTGAAAAATAAATTTCACTTAGTAAATAGTATGCTTTCTTTTAAAGAAAAAAGAAAAAAATATTCAAAAAAAAAATTTTTTTACTTCGTTTTTCAAATCTTCTTTCATTCTCTAAACTCGATTCTAACTTCTTTCTCTTCTCGACTTTCACTTGTGCATGAGCGCTTGGACTCGTGACACAATAATAAATCGTTGGACTCGCAACTAAACAACTAACCGTTTGACTTGAGCAGATGATCCTCCCGAAATGGCGAACGAGAACAACCCTCGAACTCTTATGGATAGAATCTTTCCCGATAGAGTTTCTATTCCATCTTTCATCACGTTACCCGCCCCTACGGGTAATCATTTCGAAATCCACTCGAATCATATTGCCACACTTTCGAAATTTGTTAATTTTGAACACGATGACCTATACATTTTCTTGACTAAATTCGAACAAGTTTGCACAACCATTAAACTCCAACAACTTTTCGATGATGGAATCAAACTTCGATTAATCCCATTTGCTTTTACGGATTACGCTGAAAAATGGTTGTACAGCTTACCATCGAACTCGATTAAAATTTGGGAAGAATTCGTAAAAGATTTCTTAAAAATGTTCTACCCCTTGGAAAAATCGAGTAGAATCCGAAGCGAAATTGTAAATTTTCATCAATTCAAGAGAGAACCATTCATAACATATTTTGAAAGATTCAAGGAGCTTTTGATAAAATGTCCACACCATAACTTTGAAAGATGGACGATTTACCAAATTTTATACGATGGACTCAAAAATAGCTCACGAACCATGCTCTAATCAATGTGTCAAGGAAAATTTCTTGCCCAACAGCATGACGATGCTTGGCAATTTCTTGAAAACATCACCGAAAAGTCATCCTAATGGGTACGTTCGAACAAAAAATCAATTTACTTATGATCGAGTGCACGCTCGATAGAATCTTCTTCTGCTTTGGAAGCTTAGATCAACGCAATAATTAAAAAATTCAATAACGTTTTCTCATCGAATCAAATGAACCAAGCTTCCCAACCGATATGTTATAAATGTAACAATCCTAATCATATATCCGATTAGTATCCCAATTCTGTCGAACATATCAATGCTTTTAATAAAGCTGAAAATGACCCCTTTTCTCCAACGTACAATCCTGGTTGGAGAAATCATTCGATTTTTCTTGGAACTAAAACAATCCCAACAAGGATATGGTTCATCCTAATTTTCAAGCATTCCCAAATAATGCTTCGAATACCCCCTTTCAGCGTAACCATTTTCAACCAAACTTTGCGGGTCCATCTCATAATCAATCGCACCAATCAAATTTTCAACCAAATTCTGCTCATCCTCCCCAAGACGATAAACATTTAAGTTCATTTGAGAAAACACTTGAAACGTTGGCTAAAGCAACTACTCAAAGCCTTCAATCAAACAACAATTCACAAAATTTACTGACCTCATATATGAAAAACACGAACTAATCAATTGCAAAACTTGAAATGCATATGAGTCAATTAGCCACGTTTGTAAGTGAATGCGAAGGAGGCACATTTCCAAGCCAGCCCATTCCAAATCCGAGAATTAAAAACACAAATTTAAATTAAGCCTATGTTGTTCAAGATAGCAATGTCACCCAATTGAATGCTATCACGAGTCTATATTCTGATAAACAAATCAATAATCAAGTCGTTAATCCAAATGATTTATCGAAAACTTCTCTTGACACTTCTAAAGCAACAAACGAATCAGAACAAAACGTGGACCCAAATATTGAATTGAATGCTAATCAAAATTCTTCTTCTACTACTCGAGTAGACCCGTCTACCACTATTATGTTCCATTTCCGCATCATCTTAGACCTAAGAAACACTCGGAGCAAATGGAAAAGATGTTGAATTTTTTTAAACAATTGAAAGTTAACATCCCGCTTCTTGACATCGTTCATCAAGTCCCCACTTACACAAAATTTCTTAAGGACTTATGGACCCAAAAGTTACACACTCAAGTGCCTAAAAAGTCTTCTTAGCTGCCAGTTTGAGTGAAGTCTTGTCCCAATCCATGTCCGTCAAATACAAAGATTCTGGCTGCCCTACGATTTCGTGTACAATTGTAGACAAGACAATTAACAAATGCTCGATAGACTTAGGTGCGAATGCCAATTTGCTTCCATATTCCATGAACAAACAATTAGGATTAGGTGAGCTCAAACCCATAAAAGTCACGCTTTAATTCGTCGATCGTTCCATTAAGAAGCTTATGGGAGAAATCGAGGATGTGCTCATTTGACTAGGGAAATTCATATTCTATGTTGATTTTATCGTTCTCAAAACAAAACCCGTGACAAACCCAATGAGTCAAGTTCCATTGATTTTAGGCCGACCATTCTTAGCCACCTCAATTGCCTTAATCAATTGTCGTAACGGTTTGATGAAAATCTCTTTTGAAAACATGACTTTGGATCTTAATATTTTCAATCTTCAAAGCCAATTGAATGAATCTCGTGACCAAACGTTGGAAGTTAGTGCCATTCATGAAAATTTCGAAAACAAGACGATTGACCTTAATGACGAACGCAAGGAGAGTACGAAATATTATTTCATGAAATTCCTAATGAGATTGAATACACTCTTACCATTGAATCGCTTCCAGTTGAGTCTGAATCTCAACCCAATTCTTTAATTGAGCAACTCCCGAAGTTGGACCTCAAAACACTTCCAGATCACCTTAAGTACGCATAATTACGTGCTAACGAAACTTTTCCTGTCATAATTTTCGCAACTCTCTCTCTTGATCAAGAAACCTCCTAACTTTCTATTCTTTCGAAAAACAGAGAAGCGATTGGATGGTCGATCTTTGATATAAAGGGAATTAGTCCCGCTCTTGTTCAACATCGCATCCATTTAATTGACGATGCCAAGACTATTCGTGACGTGAAAGGAAGGCTTAATCCAAAAATGAGGGATGCGGTGCGTGATGAAATTCTTAAACTTCTCGACAACGGAATCATTTATCCAATCTCTGATAGTTCATGGGTTAGCCCAATTCATGTTGTATCGAAAAAGTCTGGGCTAACCGTTGTCAAGAACGATTCAAACGAACATATTTCAACTCGTAATCAAATGGGTTGGCGTGTTTGCATTGACTGTCAAAAACTAAATGCCGCAACATGTAAGGATCACTTCCCTCTTCCATGTATCGACCAACGCTTGAACGTTTAGTCGGCCACAAATTCTACTGCTTCCTTGATGGTTATTCTAGCTATAACCAAATTCAAATTGCTCCCGAAGACGAAGAGAAAACAACTTTCACGTGTCCATTCGGTACCATTGGTTATCGATGTATGCCATTTGGACTTCGTAACGCTCCTGCTACTTTCCAACGATGCATGGTTGGCATTTTTTCCGACATGATTGAATGCTTCCTAGAAGTTTTTATGGACGATTTCTCTATCTTTGGTGATTCTTTTTCCAAATGTTTACATCATCTCAAATTGGTTCTAAATCGATGTAAAGAAAAACATTTGACTTTGAATTAGGAAAAATGCCACTTTATGGTAAAAAAAGGCATAGTCCTTGGACATATGATCTCAAATAATGGGATTAAGGTAGATAAAGAAAAAGTTGATGTAATTACAAATCTATCAATTCCTAAATCTGTCAAGGACATTCGATCATTTCTAGAACACGCTGGCTTTTACCGATGCTTTTGAAAAACTATAGCAAAATCACTCATCCTTTGACGACTTTTCTTGGAAAAGACGTTCCATTCGATTTTAGCACTGATTGTATCTCTTCTTTCGAACGTCTCAAAAACGAACTCATTTCTGCTCCAATCATTTGCGCACCCAATTTGGATCTCCCATTTGAAATAATGTTTGGCGCTTCTATCTTTGTGGTTGGTGCCGTCTTAGGACAACGCATCAAAAAAAATCCTACATGTCATTTACTATGCGAGTATGACTTTAAACGATGCTCAACTTAACAACACAACAATCGAAAAGAGCTTCTAGCTGTAGTTTTTGCACTCGAAATGGTTCGACCGTACTTGATTGGTTCACACATTACTATGTACATGGACCATTCTATGCTTCGATATCTCCTCGCTAAAAAGGATGCTAAATTTCGTTTAATTCGTTGGATCCTTTTACTTCAAGAATTTGACCTTACAATTAATGACAAAAAAGGATTCAATAATTCCATAGCTGATCACTTATCTCATCTTTCTAACACGCTATCTTCTTAACCAATGAACACTTCCCCGATGAACAACTTCGACAATTTCTATAGATCTATAGTACGCTGATAGAGTGAACTACTTAGTCACTAAAGGAACTGCCTCATCTTGGTCCAAAGAAGACATGCAAATCCATGTTCTAAGTGAAATATTTCTATTGAGATGATCCATACTTGTTCAAATATTTCCCCAACCAAATCATTCGACGTTGCATTCTAGATAATGAGATCAATGTTCTTTCGTTTTGCCATGATTAAGCATGCGGTGGACATTTCGATCCTCGAAAAACTATAGAAAAAGTGCTTCAGTGTGGTTTCTATTGGCCTTCTCTTTTCAAAGGCTCGTTTGAATTTTGTAAAACTTGCAATCGATGTCAAATGCTTGGACGAATTTCTCGACGATATATGATGCCTCTAAATCCCATTCTTACAATCGAAATCTTTGATTTTTGGGGTATCAACTTTATAGGACCTTTTCCTAATTCTTTTGGAAACTTGTATATCTTTCTCACTGTCGATTACGTCTCAAAAAGGGTCGAAGCTTTTCCATGGAAAACCAATGACCATAGAATTGTTGTTAAATTTCTCAAAGAAAACACCTTTTTGAGGTTCGACATATCCCGCACAATAGTTAGTGATAACGGAACCCCTTTTTTTGAATTGATCTTTTAAAACATTAATGAAGAAATACTCGATAACCCACAAGTTATCCACTCCATATCATCCTCAAACTTGTGAGCAAGTTGAAGTTTCAAATCATTAAATAAAACAAATCTTGGAGAAAACTGTCAACAAAAATAAAAAAGATTGGTCTCAAAAATTGACCGACGCACTTTGGGCTTACCATACTACTTTTAAAACTAACCTTGGGATGTCCCCCTTTCGTTTAATTTATGGTAAAGCTTACATTTTCCTGTTGAAATCGAACACAGAGCGTCGTAGGCAATAAAGAACTTAAACTTTGATCTTAAGAAAGCTGGCGAAAACCAAAAACCACAACTCAATGAACTAGAAGAACTTAGGAACGATGCATATGAAAACGAGAAAATTTATAAAGAAAAAAAAAGTTTTTCATGACAAGTCAACCCTAAGAATTTCGTCAAACCAAAAAGTTTTTTTATATGACTCAAGACTATATTTATTCCCTAGGAAACTTAAATCGAGATGGACTGGACCATTTGTGGTATGAACTGTTTTTCCACATGGTGCCGTGGAAATAGAAAAACCAAGGGATGGATCAATTTTCAAAGTCAATGGTCATCGTTTGAAACCTTTCTTGAAATTGCCAAATAACCAAGAGGAGGAGCTCATGATTCTTCATGAGCCAAGCTACACCTAGTAAGAATGTTAACCCACATTTACAAATATGTACATATTTTTTCTCGTTGCACTTATTATATCGTGCATTGACTGTGGGGACACAGTAAAATATTAAGTGCGGAGAGGAGTCTCATTTTCATTTTTTTAAATTTTCATGGCATTTTTGAATTTTCATTTTCTTTTAACTCAAAAAATCTCAAAATTTCTAAATCTCTAAAACATTTTCTTCTTAGCATTTTGATTTATTTTCAAAGAAACATTATAGGATAAGTATAAGTTTTGGTTAATAAATTGTGATTTTTGAAAATTTATTTTTCTTAAAAAAATAAAATGAAGTTTGATTACAAATAACAATGGTTTAACTAGTATATAGGAAGGTTCATATGTGTTAATTTTGAAGTATATTCTAATTGAAAATTTTTGTTTCAAAAAGTGGTAAATTTAACGTAAAGGATGTAACATTTTTATCTTCTAAGTCAAATGGTGCAAAGATGATTTTGCAAAACTCTCTCTTTCTAAAAAATAGAAAAAAACACAAAAAAATATATAAGTAAAAAACATTTGTATATATGTATATATTTTTAACACCTAGAGTTATGTGTTCACACTCGTGTGTTCACTCGCCCTGTTTATACCATTCTCACGTATGCCCAAAAAGCAGTGCACGATCAGTATATCTGGCCTCAGTTTATCTGAGTTAAGTGTATGTATATAAAAGTTCTTTTTAATAACGCCTACGGTCGATAAGTGTTCACACTTTTGTGTTCACTCGTCATGCTCTGTATTCCCTTCACATTAGTCCGCAAGGCAGTGCATGGGTAATATATCTGGCCTCTGCTTAACTGAGTTAGGCATACGTAAATATTGTCAATATCAATAAAATTTTCAAATAAGAGAGAGTAAGCAATTGAAATCTAAACACTATTTTTACTTGTTTGATTTAACTTGTTATTGAAAAGAAATGAGAATACCACTTTGAAAAACTTTGATAATCAACTAAGGATCCATTTCATAATTACATTGTGTTATCGAGCGAAACATTAGCCAAACTATGGTCTATCTGTTATGACAACTTAATTTTTGTTGGAAATTTTGACAAGTAGAAGGACTTAAATTTCTTAATAATGACCAGAACTTATATTTAACTTATTAATGTCAATTTGAAAGTAAATCCTTCATCTGTAAATACTTTCAAAAACTTGCATTCATCCCATTATAAATAAATCTTGCATTTTGTAAATGTTTTCATTTTGCATTTGGATTTTATGGGTATTATCCGCTGAAAACCCTCACGAGACAACACTCGTCCTACTGGGGACACCTAGAGGTTTAATAGCTTGTTGCATACGCTCAGTGCAATCGTGCTTCCTATGAAAACGGATTTATCTTAGTTTTCCTTTATTCAAGGATGAATAAAAAGATAAGTGTAGGGGCATTTGACGTGCACTTAAATGTGCATATATTTACATCCATATTTTATCTATTTTTATTTAAATAAATGTCATATTTGGGCATTTAGCATGTTTAAAACCAAAATTCAATTATTTTCAAATCATCATATATTTATCTTCATTCAGAGGCAAAATGGTCATTTTTGTGCATGTGTCAATTTGAGAATTTTTACGTGGACATTTCTTATTATTTTTATAGGAATTTGGATGCATATGGAAGAGGGTTTTATGAAGATACATGCATGCACAAATGAATACAAAGGAAGAATGATGGAAATAAATCAAATACATGATCATGGAGGACACCACCTACCTATTTACATAAACTACAATTAGAAGCTAATGGGCAACTAAGTGGAGGTTAAAGATTCATGCACATTTAATGATGGATTAATTAGTGGCTAATGGTTACTTGTTGGCCACACTTCCTAAAGGGAATTTTGGGAAGCACCCTAAATGTTGAATTAGGGTTTTATGCATGTATAAATAGCTCTCTTATGTACATGTAAATGATTTTCTACTTTTTCACATTAGTTAGGAAATTAAGAAAGCAAGCTGTAATGTCAATGTTTCATGAAATAAAAATGGCTTTCTAGCCTCTTTCTCTTTTCTTTTCTACATGCTTCTTTTTACCTTTATGTTCATTTTTACTTACATGCTCTCTTCTTCCCTTTGTTAGTAGATTAGATTTACATTCATTACATGCTCTCTTCTTTGGGTCTGTACTCATGGAAACTTTTCTTAAACCAAGCATTGAGGAAGTAGAGATGGTTGTAGTCATCGATGGTGAGAAAACTTAGATAACACCATTACTGAGGTAGTTAGATGAAGGAGCACTTCTGGATAGCATAAATGAAGTTAGAAAGATATTATGGAAAGCATCTCGCTTTGTTATTCACGATTCGATGTTGTATCGAAGAGGATTATCTAATCCCTTACTTAGGTGTGTCGTTGGCAAGGAAACCAAGGAGGTATTGGAGAACATACATGAAGGGACCTGCGGAGACCACAATTGGAGGGCAAAACCTTAGCGAAGAAGATGTTGCGCTATAGATACTTCTTGCCAACATAGAACCATGAGGCGATGGAGTATGCAAGGAGGTATGACAAATACCAATGGTTTGCGAAGATTCCTAGGTTACCCCCAACAGATTTGACTCACATAATTATCCCTTGATCCTTTGCAGTCTAGGGGAGAGATTTAATCAGAGAACTTACTATGGCATGGGAGGATTGATATACGCTATTATGGCAGTTGACTACTTTACTAAGTGGGTGGAGGCTGTTCCCGTTACTAAGGTGTCAATGGCCAGGGTCATAAACTTTTTGATCAGGAATGTGATTTTTAGGTACAGAGTTCCCTTATAGACTATCCCAAATAATGTGTAGCAGTTTGATAACGAGAATTTGCCGACTTTTGCCAACAACATAGCATAAAGAAAAGCTTTTCTGTAGTGGCATAACCACGGGATAATGATAGGTAGAGGAAGTCAACAAAGTTCTAAGGACATTCATAAAGAAGTGGCTGGCGAAGGCGAAAGGGGCATGTGCGGACAAACTGCCTCTAGCATTGCAGGCCTACCACACTTCCTTTAAAACAGTGTTAGGACATACCTCTTTCTCACTTGCTTACAAGTCAGAGTCAATGTTACAGGTAGAAACAGTGGTCCCACATAATAGAAGAATTCACTATGACCGAAATGAGAACAAAGAGTTGCTAAATATGTCCCTTGATTTGATAGATGAATGACGCGAGAAGCTGCCCTAAAGGCCGAAGCATACAATTGACGGGTAGCCACATAATTCAACTAAAAAGACAAACACGCTCATACAAAGAGGGCAACATGGTGCTGAAATGAATCTTCCCCAAGCCGGGGGGCACTGGTCCCAATATGGGAAATACCATATGTCATTAACAAAGACTTTGGTAATGTAGCCTTTATCCTCAGCACGTTGATGGAGCCATATGTAAAAAAGATTAGAATGCACACCATCTCCCTCATTACTTCACTTAAGCTTTCTCTATTGTATTAAAACTTTATAACCAAAATAACTATAAAATGGATTTTATTATAGTGTGCTTTTTTCCTTGAAGTCTTATTTCAATAGGTAATCATCGAAGAAGCTTAACTTTACACCGCCGCTTTAGCATGGTGAACCAACGTAAACACTTTGAGGAAGTGTTGCACTAGTTAAAAGCCCAACTTCCACGTTGTCACCCTACCTTCCACAAGACTCTCGGCCGGCAACGGTGAATCGAACTTACTAGATGAGGACATGATTGAGGAAAGGATAGTCCATCATGGACGATCGGCCTCAAACTCTTAGTCGGCGGTGGCGAATCGAACATACCTAGATCAGGACATGATCGAGGAATGGGTATTCATCGCTAGCGATCAACCCCATCCCTTGGCTGGAAGCAATTAATCAAACATACCCAGATTAGGACATCATCGAGGAATAGGTACTCCATCATTAATGATTGGACACAAACTCTTGGCCGGCAACGACAGATCGGAATAAATCAAGGTTGGGTGTCCACAACTGACGGTTTGTCTAATCCCCTTGACCAGTTATGGCGAGCCCAACCAACCCATAGTTAGGGCTCGACTGCCAAGTGGGTGATCACCATTGGCAAGCGATGCAAGTTGTAAGGAGGAACCAGCTTATCGAACGTTGAGACATGGCGATCGCCTAGTTGGATTCTGTTATCTTTTTCATGTGCACAAGTAAATTAAAAATCAACTAAACAGTAATCCTATCATCCAAATAACAATTGTATAGTAGGTAAAATATGGTAAAGCAAGAAGTCATATAATGTTGACGCCACTCGATTGACCTTAAACAATGCATCAAAATCGATCAAGCGTAGGTATGAATGATTAATACAAATGTCAACTATACCTAGACATTAAGTTCACAATCTATCATGGATACAAAAAGAAAAGGTGTAGGTGAAAGGTAGACTGATTACCATTTTGACTTGGAATTGGAAACATTTTGCTTGGAATGGCACTTCAAGTCCTTGGATTCATGAGAGCACTCATGCTCATCCTCTCTTTTCCCCTCCTCCTCCTTGTTGGCAGTAGCGGCGACATTAAGATCAGCCTGTTTTTTTCTTCATGAGTTCTAGCTCTTTTCTGGCTTCAAGCATTAACTTGGCTACGTCCGTCAGAGAATTCGCTAGAGCTTGGTAATCCAAAACTTCCTCCTTCTTAGAGCTCTCTGTGGGATCAAAAGCATCTGTTATTTCAACATCAGTATCCTCTTGGAGAGTAGCAATCATCTCCTTGTGAGCCTTGTCTGCCGGAGGATCAATGAAAATAGGGGCATGACACCTACAAGTGGAACATTGAAGATTGCCGCAGCACTATTGAGAAGGGCTATACACGTATCACCTATAGGGAGATGGGAGAGACAGTCAGATGGTGACCCTTATAAACAAAACCAAGCATATGGGGTTGTGGCTTGTCAGCTGCTAAGAAAAATCCTACCTTCTTAGGGAGCTTGGAAGCATTGCCCGAGATTTGAGTATGAGATGCGAAGGGAGGGATGTCCATGGCTGGCTCCCGGTTAACAGATCTGGAGAAAATGGAAGATAGTTAGTGGGACGTCGTGCATAAAGGCATAAATCACTGGCTTATGGATCTGACATGTGTTGCTGCTTGGAATTTTAGCCACCGATTTACTCTTTGCCTGCCATTTCCTTTTATACTTTTTCAGCCTTGGCTAATTTTATATAACCCTAACGGATGGCCTCCATCTCTTCTGCTGAAAAGCGAGAATCGATGGTTCAAGACAGAATGGAGAACCACTATGCTCGCGACAACTTATGTGTCCCTGATCAACTGCTTGTGAATGACAACAATGACCTCTTAGTAGTTGTCCATCCATGCTAAGTTTTTTCCATGAACATCTTATAATATATCACCTAAAGAGCCACTCCACTTGATCCAACTGACTGTCTAAGTCATCAAGCACCGCTTGTCACTTTTCACTCACGACAACCTTTGCAGCTTTGCTCATTTTCAAAGCCTCCAGTTTGGCCCGAAGGGAAGCTATCATGGTCTTCCACTCCGTGATCATTGCAGTTAGGTCCACAATACCGAGCTCAACCTTGTCGGCAACTGCTCGAATTTCATCAACTTCTTTCCCAGCGTATCCTTCACATTCTTTTATTCCATAAAGAAACAAGAGGCTTTATCATTATAGTGATTTTTGGCCTCTTTGATGTTGGTGGATCATTCTTTCTTTGTCCACTCAAGGTCTTTGGTATTGGCGACCTTAAGTTCTTCTATCTCCTTAGCATGCTCAGCCTGAGACCTCTCCAGCACCTCCATTACCTCCTTGTGTTTCACTTCCTCCTCGTGCAGTTGCTTCCTTAAGTCAAAAAATTTCAAACAATGCTCAACATTCTTTTTTATCAACCTCTTCTCCTGCCTTTATCACCTTATCACTATATTCGGACAGGGGTTTAAGGCTGCCAAGCCTGTGGGCAAAGAGGTTGATTGTTCACTCAAAGGAACATGATGACGTTTCTACTAACATACGAGTCATGGTATTCCGAGGATGATTGGGCTGTTGGAATTCATCGAAGAACGGATCGGAAGGGTCGGTGATGATAGTTGTGCCCGCCGATTTCTTCACCTTGTCCTTTTTCTCAAGGCCAGCCACTAATGCTCCTTTATTTTCAGTTTTCTCCTGATGCTTAGAAGTTTCAGAATCAGACACAGCAAAGGGAGAGAGCCGAGAAGATCTAGAACAGTAGGATGGGATACGGGATCATGATTTACTGCCCGGAGAACGTGACCTCTTATGAGAGCCATCTTTAGGGTTTTGATCCCCCCGTCCCTGACGTGGCGATAACTGGTCATCTCTCCAGTCTTTAGTGAAGCCGCAGGCTGCCCAACATTCACACTCGGCCCAAAAGAAGATGTTTCTTTTTTCACACCCTCGGAAGGAAATAACTGCCTCATCTTGGATGCAACCATTTCCCTCTTCGAACTCATTTCTCCAGCAACAATGGAATATGAAGACTTAGAACCATATAAACACCCATTGGATGTAGGACGGTGAGATCGGGGGAGTGAAATTATGTATAATTATGACATGAACTATTAAGATCCTTATGGGACAGCAATTGCTGCTTGATTTCGATTATAGATTCAAGACTCCCATAACTGATCCCAATTCCAGATCTATAATATAGTAAGAAACATCAATCTCTCATAGGGCGAAAGTTTCCTATTCGTCTTCGGATCCAAACACTAAGCATAAGGCCTCAACCACTTTAAGGTTAGGTAGGGTAGTAGAGCCAATCCCCTCGAAAGAGTGAGCCTCGTCACCATGATCAGAAGCATGCAATCGCTATCGTGAGAGTGAGAGCCTATCCCTTTCTCCTCCCTTGTGTGAATACTATCATCTTCCCAATCCCTTAAGGTCTTCAACCGACCGCTCTTGCTAGGGTTTGTCTTAAAGACACTTGATTTTGAATCTTTTGAGCTTAATTTCTTGGTAGTCCATTTATGTTTCTGCTTCACGAATATGATATTTTCTGGGTATTTCTAATAATATCGGGTGCTATTCCTATTTTGGCATTTGTAATTTCCGGAGTTTTAGCCCCAATTAGTGAAGGACTAGAGAAGCTCTCTAGTTATGAATCAGGTATAGAACCCATGGGAGACGCTTGGTTACAAGGGACGGTTCCAAAAATAGAGGGTTGAGAAGATGGGGCGTCATTTTTTCCTTAAAGTCGGAATCTTCTTTTTTCTTTTTGACCTTAATGAACTTCTTCATGGAGGGCTACCTGCCCCTACCAATTAAACGACCATCTGCCAACAGCCCAAGATCTCTTAAGTTAACTTCAGTGGCAAGACAGGGAAATTCCCAAAACTCCTTAGGAATTCTTTGAAGTCTTTTCAGCAGAATATCCAAGTCTTTTTCGGAAGGTACATGTACAACAACTGAAAGAGAAACCGCGTAAAGGTTGTGTTAGCCATTCACATGAGACCGAGTCATTGGGTGAATAAAAAAAGTTGTACTTATATCCTAAATGCCACTGGTGAAAGCAAGGGGAGCTATCCCTGAGAAAGAAGCACTCCTTCCTTAGCATTCTATGTTTGGAGTACAAATGCTCAACCGGCCTAAACGCGCTTCCCGCATGAGAAAAACGAAGGAAGAGCCATTATGCTGGGTCTTTACGGCATACAAGAATTTGATCTAGTGATGGGTTGGAGGCTCCTGTAACTCCCTCGTAAAATAGAGTATAAACAGATGAGGATGGCATAACTATTCAGACGAAGCTAGAAACAAGAATTTTTTAAGTACGTGAGAAATCACGCAATCCATTAGGAAAGGGGAGGCGGAGCTCTGGCAGCAAAAGATAGCAGGAATAAGCCATGTATCCCTCAGGAGGAGTATGCTCCCATAGTTTTAGAGTAGGTAAAGAGAGGTCCTCTCTAGGTATGCCATGGGTAGGCACAACAAGATCAAACTATTTGGCAATCAAGGTTGAAGCCTTGGAGTCTACCGGATCAACCAACAATGCCGATAGAGCATATCCATGAACAATAGAATGGTTGGAGCCAGGCTGGTTGCAACGATGCTCTGGACAGACGGGCCCAAAGGAGCAAAAGTGCAGGGGATTTTCTCTCCGGATATAGTGGAAGAGCGAGTATGGCAACGTCCTAATATATTGATCTAACGTGATTAATTACCACACGCGTTGTAATGCTCCAAATTTCAATTAACATTATTCAGAAGATTTAGTTAGTTAAATTAAATAGAATAATTTGATGGTCTGAGTGATAAGGTGATTGAGATTTGAAAATAAGTAAATGTAACACCCCTTATCTTAAGGACCAAAGCTAAGTGCTACAGATGCTGCAGTCATCTATACTATTTAACTTTCGGTGAAAAACTACAGTAGTGCTAATAGTATCCATAATATCAAAAGCACATGAACATGAAATAAAATAACGGATTTCATAAACAACTTTTCTGATTACATTTCAAATCAATATTTCATATTCTGTTACATTATCCCAAAACGATTCTTGGATTTTGATCAAATACAATATTACAAATTACGCCAAGAGCGACATATGAAGATGCCCCTTTGGATGATTAGAGTACTAAATAGATAGACATATTAGTCATAAATACATCGTAGCGGAAATACTACCAAACAACTCCTACATAGCTAGCTTTTCCTCCTACATGTCTTTGGAAGCTTATTTGTCTAACCTACGAAACCTGATAAGACCTTAAAACTCAATCTACTCAAATTGAAATTTTAGCACCGAGAGTTTAAAGGGAAAACATAAACTTCGAGTCAGACGTAAAGCTGGTTATGAATAATACTATTACATCCCAGTTTACTGATATTAAGTGAGACCACGTCGCTTAGTGGAATGGCTTTCCCTTCACTAATATCCTTTTAAAAGCATATCTTTTACAAATCAAAATTCTGCAATCAAACAAATTGTAAGCGCAAGAGAAATAATGTATTTGCATATAAATCTGGTAATCAATGGACTATCTGTCCACACTATAGTTTTGTCTGGCTAACTATTAACTATTGGCTGACTCAGGCCCACCAGACATAATCAATAATATAACTTCCGTTAGACACAATACCAAGCCATCTGACCTTAACTATCTTCTTCTATGGTGAACTGATCCTAATGGTTTTGTGGGCTTAACAATAACCTATCTTTACTCTGTATATTCCCTTATGTATGTAACATCATTTTAGTTTCATCTTTGACAAAGCCCTACACACTAGAATTTTGGACTTATTTTAGCCAGGGGCTAATAGCAAAAGTATAGGGCACGACCCCATACCAGTCACATCTGGTCTTCTAGTATCCGAGTCATAAACATAAGGTTAACTACCCTATTAAATTTTCATTTCCTTGTAAACAATCTTTACAAGTGATTTACCCTTGAAATTATATATAAAATAAAGAAATCATACTCTTTGCTTTACTCAAAACACTTATGCCATGATATATGCTTTACACAAAACAACGTTGACGAAATCTAATCAATGGGATTATCTATCCCTTCAAAATAAGTCAAACCATTTTTAACTTAGAAGACTTTAGGCCATGAATCCAAAGCAATACCTTCAAAACCCTTATTTAAAACCTGAACAATACCTTTCAAAATTATTAAAAACTACCCTTTTGAAAGCATTACTTAAAACCTTAGACATCCTTATTCGAAACCATTTATACTTATCTTTCGAAAGCATTAGAACCTTCCTTTCAAAATACTTAAAACATATCTTCCGAAACATTCACAATATACCGTTCGAAAGCAATAGGCTCAAGTAAAGGATTGTGGAAATATTGTTTCAAAACCATTTCAAATTACTTGTTTCGAAACCATTGGGTTTAACATTTAATATAACCATTGGTTCAAAGAAAAAAGAAGAAAAAGTATCCTTTTTGAAAGATTTAATCCAAGTAAAGTAATAGCTTCAAAACCCAACCTTTCGAATACATTGCCTCCGAAACCATTTAAAAGTGGCTATAAGACCATTTTGAAAGAATTAGGAAAGCAGCTCCAAATTTAAAAGGCAAAATCACCCCTTTAAATACATTGTAATTTGAAAGGTATGAATGTGATAGCTAGGTATCGAATTGGTTCAAACGCGATTATCCTTTCGAAAGCTTCTTTTAAGACAAAAGCAAGCAGCAACCCTTTCAAAAGCTTCTTTCTAAGTTGCAACTTATTTATAAGCTTCTTTTTAAAAAAGATGAGTTGATTGATTCAAAAGCTAGATATAATGGCTTCAACCCCTTCGAATGCATTGGTTTCAAATGGGTTTGAAAGGCCTACTGGGCATGGTAACGAAAGCAAGCAAAGGAAGTAGCCAAGTTTTAATTCGAAACAAAATTGATTTTATAACTTTCAAAGTAATTTCTTTTCACCTAACTTGCCCAATTTGTCAAAATATGATTGGTTTCCATTTCTTTATCAAAATCCTTTTCTTAAAAGGCTATCGAATACAAAATTTTCAATCTAAAACATTTTAATTAAATAAGCCCTTCTCCTTGATATAACATATAAAACATTTAAGCCCCTTAACTCAAATAATTTTATAACCATAGTAAAATACTTAGGAAACTTTCCTAAAAATCATGACAATTCACTTTTAATATGTTTTCTGACATATATAAATTTCAAACCCAAACTATTATATGGTTGCTTTAAATAATTTAAATTCAATTTTAACTATTTTCTCTCATAGAAAATCCATAATAAATCCACAATAACTTAGAAAATTTTGAAACTTGAAACCCACTTCTAAAATAATGTTTTTGGTAACATATCAAAACAGCAACTCATTTTTTGTTGTGTAATAGGTTTTCTAATCTAAATATATCCTATAATCCATATAAAATCATAAAATCATCATTAAGCACATATATCTATTAAACAACCGTAACATTGCATATTACTTGCAAAATAATTTGGACATAATCATAAAACTAAAATCATTATCAAAATTGAGATGTAAATCATATTTATCACCTTGGCTTGGTGTTAAGAAGGTTGAGGTCTGCCCTTTGATTAATTCCTTCGAGCTTTCTACCTGATTGCTAGCTTATTTTCTTTTTTGATTCCTTCTAAGGGTGGTCGGCCGAACTCTTTGGGTTTTAATTTTTTTTTTGAATGTTTGAATGAATTACGAATGGAGAATGGAAGGTTTTAGGGTATTAGAATGAGGGATGTTCCCATTTTAGCCTTATTATATTTCTCCTACTTATTTTCAATTCTCATTTTCTTATACATTCATTAAGGCATGGCCCCTTATTAATTAACAAATCTCAATCCCTTAACCATTAACTTTATTTTATTTATCTAATTAAATTTTCTAAATAATGCTACTCAAAATTAAAGTCATTACATGCTACCCTCGTTAAAGAATTTCGTCCTTGAAATTATGATAAGGACTCATAGCAATCAAGCATAAAGGTAAAAAACCATGAAACAAGTCAAGATAAGTATCCCTAATCCTTCTCTTGGTTTACCGTCTCTGTCGTTGTCACTCCATTGGACTTTGACCAATCTGATTATCTTGTTCCTTAGTATCTTCTCATCTCTCGTGACTATACGAATTGGTTTTCTAACTATAGTCATGTCTGGTTCCACTAATAGATCATCTAACATGGTCGGTGCAACAATAGGCTCTAGATCTCGAATACATTTTCTTAGATGAGAAATATGAAAAACATTGTAAACTCTTTCCAAACCATTTGGTAATTTTACTATATACGTGAGTTTCTCGACCCTTTCTATATAGGGAATGGTCCAATGAATGTCGGTGTCAATTTTCCTAATTTTCCAAATTGGATTACACCTTTTGTCGGTGACACCTTGAAAAAAACATTATCTCCAACTGAGAACTCTAAGTCTTTCTGTCTCCTATCAACATAACTCTTCTACCTAGACTGAGCTTTCTTTATACTAGTCCGGATTAACTCAATCTTATCTGTGGCTTCATTACTCAATTCCGGACCAAGAATTAATCTGTCCCCGATCACTAACCAACAAATGGGAGATTTGCATGGCCTTCCATACAAAGCCTCAAACGGTGCCATTCTTATACTAGTCTGATAACTGTTGTTATACAAAAACTCGACTAAGTGTAGATGGTCTTCTCATGATCCTCCAAAATCTAGCACATAAGCTTTAAACAAATCCTCTAAGACTTTGTAAACTATTTCTGTTTCCCCATCTGTCTGCAGATGATGAGCGTTACTCATCTTGAGCTTGGTACATAAAGTTTCTATTGAATCTTCCAAAACTCACTAGTGGATAAGGAATCTCTGCCACTTACTATACTACTATGGATTCAATGTAGTCTAACTAAGTTCTTCATAAATAATTAAGCTAAACAGGCGTCATCCTGGTTGACTTAACTAGAATAAAATAGACACTCTTAGTCAACCTGTCCACTATGACCCATATACTTTCATTTCCTCGATTCGACCCCGGCAACCCAATCCATTGAGATAGAATCTCATTTCCAGATTGGAACATCTAAAAGCTAAAGTAACCCACTCGGTTTCTGATGTTTGACTTTTTTCCATTGACAATTCTAACTGCCTCACCAATAAGCCTACATCTCTCTTCATGCCTTCCCAGAAGAAACTCCTTTTCATATCCTCATACCTCTTAGTTCCTCTTGGATGAATGGTGAACTTTGAACGATGGTATTCTATAAGAATTTCCTTCCTAATGTTTTCCACATTCGGAACACATAGCCTTCCTTTCTTCCTTAACCATCCACTTTGGTCAAGACTGAAATCTTTCAAGTCATCGCTCTCTGTTCCATCCCTTAACTTTCTGATTCGTTCAGCTAATAACTGATCATCTTCTTGTTTAGAAGCAATCCATTCGATCATCACTGGTCGAACTTCTAAACACGACAGCATGGCGGTTTCTTGACTAGAACTAGCCTCAGATCTCCATTGTATTCTAGCTATAGTCAATGCTTCTAAATCTTTCCACTTAGCCATCATTGCCAATACTGTGTTCTGATGTTTTCTGCTAAGTGCATCTGCAAAATAATTACCTTTTCCCGGTGTGTACTCAATACCAAAGTCATAAGCGGCTAAAAACTCTAGCCACCTCCATTGTCTCATACTCAACTTCATTTGAGAGAATAAATACCTTAAGGACTTATGATCGGTGTATAACTCAAATCTCTCCCCTAAGAGGTAATGTCTTCATACTTTTAGTGTGAAAATCACTGCTTCCAAATCTAGATTATGAGTAGGATATCTCACTTCATGCGGTCTATGCTGTCATGAAGCATAGGCAATAACTTTACCTTTCTACATCAACATAGCCCCTAATTTGGTTCCACATGCATCAGTATACACTACTAATCCTTGATTCCCATCTGGAACTACTACACATGTGTATTGGTCAATAGATGCTTTAATTTAAGGAATGCTTCCTCACATATGTCTAACCAAATAAACTTAATATCCTTCCTGGTTAGCTAAGTCAAAGGCGCTGCTATCCGCGAGAAATCCATAATGAATCTCCAGTATTAGCAAGCGAGTCCAAAAAATCTTCCGATCTCATTCGCTGTCTCTGGCCTCTTCTAATTGTTAGCAGCTTCGATCTTATCCGGATCAACTGACAAACCCTTCTCTGAAAACACGTGACCAAGAAATTAACTTCTTTCTTCCAGAAATGACACTTCGAAAACTTTGCCTTTAGTTAATGCTACCTTAGCATCTCAAGTGCTATTCTAAGATGAACTTCATGATCCCTTTCATCCTTAGAATATATCAATATGTCATCTATGAAGACTAGAACAAATCTGTCTAGATGTTCTCGGAATTTTTTGTTCATCAAGTCTACAAAGAATGCTAGCACATTAATTAGTCTGAATGGCATCATTGACCATTCATACGATCCATATCTTGTCCTAAATGCCGGCAGAGAAATACTATCCTCTGCTACTCTAAGCTGATGGAACCCAGTTTCCAAATCCAACCAAGAAAACACTTTGGCTCCACTCAACTGGTCGAGTAAATCGTCAATTCTAGGCAACAAATATCAATTCTTTATCGTCTTCTCATTCAACTTATGGTAATCAACACACAACGTTAACGATCCATCCGGTTTCCTTACAAAAACTACCGCTGCTTTCCTAGGCAAACTACTTGGTCCGATAAAGTTCTTACCTTCTAAACCTACCAGCTACACCTTTAGCTCCTTCATCTTGGTAGGGTCGTCCTACTTGGCAGTCTACTCGCACGTTCAATACCTGGGAATAAATCTATTCGAAATTTAATAGCTCATTTCAACGGTAGTCCTATTATGCGCTCAAGGACATCAGCGAATTCTCTAACAATGAAAACTCGATTCAATCCGTCTTCTACCTTCATAACACCCAAAAAAGCATTTATCTCAAAACTAGGGTTTTTCACGAAGTATATAACCCGATCATTACAACTAGGGTGTCTAAGTGATATTTTCCCACCATGGAAAAATATCCTAATATCATGCTCACTTAACCAATTCATACCCAAAATAATTCCTAACCCTATAAAATCGAATACATGCAAGCTGCAGGTAAATATATGACCTAACAATTCAAACTCTAACCGGTCACATCTCATCCTAAGTGTAGCATATCCTCCTACTGGATTCACAACCCTCAAGGATGTAACTAGGTATGAAGGTTCTACGTTAAGCTTATCGACCAAACAATGAGATATAAAAGAACGTGATGCACCAGTATCAAAATGAACTCTAATGATACACCATGAATCAAAAGCGTACCTCCTAACATAGCTTTTCCTTTCTCCTCAACTATTGGTTTGGAGGTAGCTGGTTCCAATGCAAACATTTTTCCTTCCCCGTTCTTGGCTGGTTCCTTCACGGGTTCTTATAATGTCCAATCTGATCATAGTTGAAGCACCTCACTCCCTTTTTGTCGGCATCCTTTTTCCCCTTGCTTGTCCAACACTCATGAGCAAAATGTCCCTTCTTGTCGCACTTATAGTAAATTACTTCAGCCTTCCCTTTCTTGGCTGCTCATCCCTTCTGAGTGCCTTTCCTATAGAAAAACTTTCTCTTCTGGTTCTGTCCACTTTGAGTTTCCCTTGCTTCGTCACTATTATGGAAAGTGAGCATCTCCTCGTGCTTTAAAGCCATCTCAACAACTACATCACATGGATACTTAATATATGGCAAAGTCGCTTTAGCAAGCTTGGGTTTCAATCCGTGTATGAACTTCTCATTCCTTTTTATAACGGTATCTACCATAGCATACCCATATGGTAGCATACTCAAGTACTGTCATGTCTCCCTGCACCAACTCAAAAACTCCCTGAGCAAACTTGATTTGGTGATCTCTGACATGAATTTTCCTTAAATCTCCTTCTGAATTCCGCCCAAGTCATGGTCTCCTCATTTAGTCCCACAGCAACACTGTTCCACTAGTACAGTGCTACTCCTTGCAATTATCTGGAAGCAAGCCTCCTCTTCTTCTCATCATTGAGCCCCAGATCAACAAAAATCCTCTCGCAATGAAGCAACCAATTCTCTACTTCTATTGCATCCTCAGTCTCGATGAATGGCTTCCCTCCAAGCTTAGCGTAGTTTCCGCTTAGAACTGCATAGTAATTGACTACCGGAGCTTCCTCATTTTCTTCTCCTACGTTTCCCCCAACTAATCCCGCAGCAACTCTAGCTTGCATTAGGTTGATTAAGAATTGATATATAGCTCTCATATCAACTTATGGCGCTCCAGTACCCACATTAGCAGCGGGTGGCTGACCTGGATTCATTCTTGTGTTTGGTATGGCATTTCCATTAGTGGTGGTGCTTCCTCCACCAAGGTTGAATCTTTCATTCCTAGCATCCCTATCTTACTTTCTTAAAATCTACATTCGAATCTTTGTAAAATACAGAAGAATAGCTAAAGAAAGATGTGAGAATAGAGATACAATGTATACTTATGTATATATATATATATAACAAATATAAGAACGTTACTATAACGTTATCCCATACCCCAATCTTTTCTCTAATTCCTTAGCATTATGTTTTCAAAATCATTTTTAAATTTTAATTTTTTTAAGTTTTCATATACCTATGCACCATACTAATTTGTAACACCTCCTATCTTAAGGCCCAAAGCTAAGTGTTACAGATGTTGCAGTTATACATAGTATTTAACTTTCGGTAATAAAATACGGTAGTGTTAATGGTATTCATAATATCAGAAGCACACGAATATGAAATAAAACCATTGATTTCAAAAATAACTTTTTCAATTACATTTTCAAATCAATATTTCATATTCAGTTACATAATCTCAAAACGATTCCCAGGTTTCGATCAAATACAGTTATTACAAATTTCGCGAAGAGAGACATATGAAGATGCCCTATTGGATAATCAGAGTAAAATAGATAGACATATGAGTTATAAATAGATCACGGCGGAAATATTATTAAAAAACTCCTACATAACTAGCTTTGCTTCCTGCGCGTCTTCGGAAGCTTATTCGTCCAAGCTACTAAACATGAAAAGACCTTAACTATCAATCTATTCAAATTAAATTTTGAGCATCCGAGAGTTTAAGGGGAAAACATAAAATTCGAGTCAGACATAAAGCTAGGTGTGAATAATACTATTACATCCCGGTTTACTGATATTAAGTGGGATTCCCGTCACTAATATCCTTTTAAAAGCGTATCTTTTGCAAATCAAAATCCTGCAATCAAACTGATTGTAACAGTAAGATCAACAATGTATATGCATATAAATCAGGTAATCAATGGACTATTTGTCTACAATATAGTTTTATCTGGCTAACTATTAACCATTGGCTAACTTGGGCCTAACAAACATAATCAATAACCTAACTTCTGTTAGACAAAATACTAGGCCATCTTCTCTCAACTATCTTCTTCTAGGGTCAACTGATCTTAATGGTTTTGTGAGCTCATCGGTAATCTATCTTTACTCTGTATATTCCTTTCTATGTGTAACATCATTTTCGTCCCATCTATGATAAAGCCCTACACATTGGAATTTTAGATTTATTTTAGCTAGGGCTAATAGCTAAAGTATATGGCGTGACCCCATAGCTGTCCCATCTGGTCTTCTAATATCTGAGTTATAAACATAGGTTTAACTATCCTATTAAATTTTCATTTCCTTGTAAACAATCTTTACAAATGATTTACCCTTGAAATCAAATCTTTATAAAACGAGGAAATCATACTCTTTGCTTTACTCAAAATACTTATGCCATGATATATGCTTTACACAAAACAATATTGATGAAGTCAAATCAATGGGATTATCTATCCCTTCAAAATAAGTTAAAACAACTTTTAACCTAGAAAACTTTAGGCCATGAGGCCAAAGAACTACCTTCGAAACCCTTGTTTAAAACTTGAAATAATTTCTTTCAAAATCATTGAAAACAATCTTTTCGAAAGCATTACTTAAAACCTTTGACATACACTTTCAAAATCATTTATACTTATCTTTTGAAAGCATTAGAACCTTCCTTTCAAAATACTTAAACATATCTCCCGTAACATTCACAATATACCTTTTGAAAGCATTAGGCTCAAGTAAAGGATTGTGGAAACATTGCTTCGAAATCATTTAAAATTATTCCTTTTGAAATCATTGGGATTAACATTCATATAACCATTAGGTCAAAGAAAATAGAAGCAAAAGTATCCTTTTCGAAAGCTTTAATCCAAGTAAAGGAATTGGAGAAGAGGATTGATTCAAAACCCAACCTTTTAAAACCATTGCCTCTGAAACCATTTAAAAGCAGCTATACGACCCTTTCGAAAGAATTGAGAAAGCGGCTTTAAAGTTAAAAGGTGAAAGAAACCCTTTCGAATACATTATGATTCGAAAGGTATGAATGTGGCAGCCAAGCATCGAATTGGTTCAAATGCGGCCATCCTTTCGAAAGTTTCTTTTAAAACAAAATCAAGTAGCAACTCTTTCGAAAGCTCCTTACTAAAAACAAAGGCAAGTTGCAACTTATTCGTAAGCTTCTTTTTAAACAAAGATGAGTTGATTAATTCGAAAGCTAGTTAAAGTGGCTTCAACCCCTTCGAATGCATGCCTTCGACACAGTCCCTTTCTCCTTTCTCCAATGCACTATATACCGATTGCTTGATATCACGTGCATTAGCTTCGAATGGGTTCGAAAAGCCAACTGGGTATGGTGATGGGAGCACGCGAAGGAAGTAGCAAAGCTGTAATTTGAAACAAACTGATTTTATGCCTTTCAAAGTAATTTCTTTCATCTAACTTGCCTAATTTGCCCAAAATATGATTAGTTTCCTTTTCTTTATCAAAATCTTTTTCTAAAAAGGCTGCCGAGTTCAAAAAATTTAATTTAAAACATTTTAATCAAATAAGCCTTTCTCCTTGATATAACGAATAGAACATTTAATCCCCTTAACTTAAATAATTTTATTACCATATTAAAATACTTAGGAAAATTCTCTAAAAATCACAATGATTCACTTTTAATATATTTTCTAATATATAAATTTTAGACCCAAAATTATTATACAATTGCCATAAATAATTTAAACCCAATTTTAACTATTTTCTCTCATAGAAAATCCATAATAAATCCACAATTAATTAGAAAATTTTGAAACTTGACACCCCACTTCTAAAATAATGATTTTTGGTCATATATCAAAAACAAAACTCATTTGAATGTCATTTAATAGGTTTTCTAATCTAAATATATCATAAAATCTAAATAAAATCGTATAAATCATCAACAAGCATATATATTTATTAAACAACCGTAACATGGCATGTTACTTGCAAAATAATTTGGACATAATCATAAAACTGAAATCATTATCAAAAATGAGGTGTAAATCAAATTATTCACCTTGGCTTGGTGTTAAGAAGGATGAGATTTGCTCTTTGATTAATTTCTTCAAGCTTTCAGCTTGATTCCTACCATCTTCTTTTTTCTTTCCTCCTAATGGTGGTTGGTCGAGCTCTTAGGGTTTTAATTTTTTTGTGAATGTTAGAATGAATAAGGAATGGAGAATGGAAGGGTTTAGGGTATTAGAATGAAGGATGTTCCCATTTTACCCTTAACATATTTCTCATACTTGCTTATTTTCAATTTTCTTTTGCTTATACATTCATTAAGGTACTACCCCTTATTAATTAACAAATCTCAATCCCTTCACTATTAACATTATTTTATTTTATTTATCCAATTAAATATTCTAAATAATCTTACTCAAAATTAGGGTTAGTACAGTAAGGTCGTGCCTTAACTAAATAAATCTGCAAGCCTTTTTATAACTTAAATATATATTTGAATAGGGAAAGGGTAAAATAGGAATAGATAAATATTCTTATAATCCTTAAACCCTTATTCCTTCTCATTCATGTTTTCATAAATCAAAACAACTAAAGAGCTCAAGCAAGGCCGACCATTAATCACAACCTAAGTCACTAATTCATGTAAGGGTTCAAGGAGGAAAGCTAGGAAGATTAAAAAATATTCAAATCTCAATCCATTATCAAACCATGGTGAATAATAGCCTAAATCATCTCATGTTTATTATCTTGTGATTGTCTAGATTCGGGTAAAGTTTGATGCCGAATATACATTGATGACTTGATGATATTCCATGTTTGTTTTTGCCAAGTTTGATAAATGATAAGTTATAAAAATACATATGAACATGATTATTTCGAATCTAGATTTAAATCGAAGATATATTTCTCCAGATACTATGATTTCTGATTATGGTGTTTCCTAAGCCTAAGGTATTTAATGAATTTTTAAAGGTCGAAAATAGGTTAATTCGGTTTTAATTTAATTAAGTCATTAAAAAAATGTTTTTTCAGCCTGAAAATCTTATATGATGAAAAGAAAACCATTTTGATATTTATGTGAATTTTTGAGATTTTTCTCAAATATATTTGAAGAGATATAGATCAAATAAGAAAGATTAGTGTTTATTTATTTATTTATTTATTTACGTAAATTAACGTTTAAACGTATATTTTTGGCTTTGGGAGATAAAGTGCGGTAGCATAGCTCTAAGTAAGTTGTAAAGTTTTTAGTAACCAATCATATTTTGACATATAAAAGAGATTTATTGAAAAGAACATGCTCTATTAGGCAAAAATTCAGTTGTAGTGATAATTACAATGATGCCACTTCCATTTATAATGATGTCACGCCTGTCATCCCTTCGACGTTGTTGAGAGGAAAATGTAGGGCACTGTTTCAATAGTGCGGAGTGGTTTCAAGCTCATCAAGATGAAGTAAAGGCAGAAATTTCATTGCATCGACGAGGTCACTTGGCACATCCATGTCATGTTTGTTATCGTCGTGCTTAGGTATATTCTACAATATAGGGAGAAGAGTCATCAAGCTTATTAGTACTTAATAGCGTTGACATGATTTTTGTCGTCACACTTCTCCTGATGCCGCATTAGTTGTGTCGACGCTCTTCTATAGATGTAGAGAGACCATATTGCCGCTAAACAACAGCATCAACATGGACTCTACATGTTGTTTTAAAGCCAAAGCAAACCTGCCTCATCATCGAAGTAGATGGTGTCGACATTGTTGAGAATCGATGTCGTCGGTATCGAAGAAGCGCATGATGCTGCATGTTCATGTTGTTTTCCAATAGAGGCGGAGAGCCTTATGTCTCGATGTTTTATATGATGTCAACATTGATCATTGTAAAATATTTTAAATGGTAATAAACCAAATATCATTTTCATACAAACACATGGCAATTTGAAAAGGTTTTTACAAATGGGATTAGACTTCGAAAATACAAAGAGATGATTTCCTAGTTTAAATTATAGGTTAAGGATATTAACCATACATCGTTAAGAAAATGATTACAAGGACTTCAATTATGGATGATTACGTATTGGGTTTACTTGATCTTTTATTTTGTATGCTATTGTTAGCACATTCACTTCGTTTATGACCCATAACTGCATTTTGGGGTGTCAAGGGTAGGATAAATAACCAACTAAGTTAACCCAATAGTGAATATTAATTTGCTTAACTCCTATGTGAGTAGATTTGCATCCAAAAGATCAGGTAGACTAGAATATAGGATGCCCAGAGATGATCAAATGATTATTGAGTTAGACAAGTCCTTAATTAGCTTTTGAAAACTATGTTATGAGAAATGTTATTTGTAGGGACCAATAGGTTCTTAGTGATTCCATGAATACTATGTCTGAAATATGTTATTGATAGAAATCAATAGGTTCATAGTTAGCCTATGAGAACTATGATTTGAAAGATGTTATTAAAGAATCCAATAGGTTTGTAGTGATTCCATGAAAAACGTGATTGTATAAAGTTATTAGTACAAACCAATAGGTTCTTAGTGATCCCATGAAAACTATGAAATCGGACAAATAGTCCGTAAGATTGGAACGGGTCATTAGTGAGCTATAAAAACTAGTAGGTAAATGGTAACCCTAGAAATTATAAACTGAGGCAGATAGTTAGATGAATTGGGATGGAAAATTCAGGGCATATTGCAGTTTTGAATATCATCATATTATGGTATGTTTTAACCATTGTGGATGCAAGTGCACTGTACATGGTTATTATAATATGGTTAAGATACTAGTGTGGAGAAAACCCATTATGCTTAGCGGCATAGTCTCACTAGATATCTAGTTGGCCTAAGATGATAAGTTATTATTTACACCAGACTTTTTGTCTGACCCAAAGTTTTTCTCTTTCCTCTTAAACTCTTAGGTGCTCATTTGAGTAGATCGAGAGTAAGGGCTTTTCAGTTTCTCTTTAGACGATAAACTTTTGGAGACGTGCAAGAGGCAATCTAGCGAGTAGGAGCTGTATATCTATTTTCCACTGTGCTTTGATTATGCTTTTGTTTTGTAATAGCGAGTTGTATTAAATGCCAGATATTTGACTCTGGTCATCTAAGGGGGCATCTTCATATGTCACTCTTGGACTATGTTTAATAATTAAATTTCCTCAAAACGTGATTTGTGAATTGGGATTATGTAATGAAATTGAAATCTTATTATGAAATGAGATGAGAAATTTTGTCTAAAAAGAATTGTGTCGAATTTCCATATTAAAGTTTTTCTAGTATTATCAAAATGATTAACATAGCCGCATTTCGTCACCAAAAAATTAGTAACTATGGATGACCGAGCACTTAGTTTCAAGCCTTAAAAATGGATGATGTTACATTTGGTACCAGAGCATAGGTTTATGTAAACTTAAAGGAAGAAATTTAAACCTAAAAGATTTTGAAAACATAATCCAATAAATCAGAGAATAAGAATGGGGTTTGGGTTAATTGAATAATAACGTACTTGTATTTTGCTGTATATAGGTATGTATTCCCCTCTCTCTTAGACCTTTCTTTCGTATCTTACTAAAGTTCGTATGCAAATTTACAAGAAATAAAGGCATGGAAGCAGGAAATAGAAGAGTGAATCTAGATGGAGGAAGCACCACAACTAACGGAAATGCTCGACCCGGTACTATGAGAAACTAGGGTCGACAGGTAAATGCTAATCAAAATGCAAATGCCAACATAGGTATTGGAACCCCAGCAATAGATATAGGGACGATGTATTAATTTTTCATTAACTTAATGCAAGCTGAAGTGACTGCAGGACTAGCTAGAGGAAATGTAGCGAAGAGCAAATCCTGTGGCACTAGTTGGCAATAACTATGCCAAGCCAAGTCGAGATTATAACAGTTTGGGTGGGAAGCCTTTTCTTAGAATAGAGGATGAGATAGAAGTGGAGAATTGGCTGTTGCATTGCGTGAGAATCTTTGCTGATCTTGGTTTGGACAATGAGAAGAAGAGAAGATTGGCTTCAAGACAATGTAAGGTGCAACATTATTCTTGTGGAATGGAGTTACTATGGGTGTATCGGAGGAAGAGTTAACTTTCGGTGGATTTTCGAAGGAGATTTAAGAAGAGGTTTTTGTCCGAGGTAGCTAAATCTGCTTTGCTTAGGAAATTTGTGGATTTGGAGAAAAGGGAGATGTCAGAGTTGGAGTATCCTTCAAAGTTTGATGAGCTATTCAGATATGGATATGCCACTGTGGACACTGTCATTGAGAGGAACGAGAAGTTTATCTAAGGGTTGAAGCCAGACATTGCTAGGGTGACCATGCCACATCTCCAACCCGAGCAATATTGTAGTGGAGATGGCAATCCAGAATGAAGAGATGCTTTTTACTTTTGGAAAAGAGAAGTAGGGTGTAACCAAGGATTCTTAGGGTATGAAGAGAAAGTTCTTTAAGAAGAAAGGAGCTCAGAAAGCAGGAGCCACCAAGAAAGGGGAGGCTGATCTTGTTTGCTATAGGTGTGATAAGAAGGGACATTTTTCTCATGAGTGTCTGACCTGGCAAAGGGAAGAAAGTTGGTAAGAAAGGAGTGAAATGCTTCAACTGTGACCAGATGGGGCACTACAAGAATCAATGTTCAGAACCAGTCAGAGCGGACAAGGGAAAATTTATTGCTTTGGAACCATCATCCTCTAGACCAACAACAGTTGAGAAGGGAAAATCTGTGATGTAAAGTATGCTTTTGAGTCGTAGTATACAAGTTAGGGTATAATTTGATATCGGTGTATCACATTCATTTATATCTCAGTGTTTGGTAAATAAGTTATGCTTAGAACTATCTTATATTACTACTTTCTTAATCGTTATGAATCTGATAGGAGGGTATGCAACTCTAGAGATGAGATGTGACTATTTAGAAATTTATTTTGTTAGGTCATAAGTTTGCGTGTAGTTTGTATGTCTGATTCATGGGCTTGGGGATCATATTGGGTATGGTTGGTTAGAAGGATATGATGCGACGATATTTTACCAGGATAGTAAAATATCATTAAGACGCCCAAATAGTCATAACCAAATCGCATATTCAATGAAGAATTCTAACTTGAATATTTGTGCCTCGTTGGTGCTATGGAAGTAGAAGAGATTTGAATCGGGTTGTAGTAGCAAGAGATTTTGCATATGTTTTAAAACCAGTTGCAGGATTACCATCGAAGCGAGTTATAGACTTCGAATTGATTTTGTACCTAGAGCGGAAATGTGACGACCCACCTTTCTGATCCTTGGGAACGATACTTAATACATCATCGGTATTCATGTGTCATTGCCAAAGCACCCAAAAGATAAGTTTTCTTGGGGCAAAATAAAGAACAGAACTTGACAGAATGAATGAACCTCACAACAGAATGGTAACATATAATATAAAATGATATAGTACAAAAGGTTACTCCTTATAAGGAGTTATCAGAATTATATACTACATGCAATATATTTGCAGCTATACATTCTTACTTTTCATTTTTAAGATCCAAAACACACCTACATAATCATACAGCATAATAAATAATTAGATAGCAAAGGAGCCGTCTGCTCGATCACCGTCTTCAAAGAGCTCCAAAGAAAACCTGCTATTCTCAGACTACCTAAATATAATTGAGTACAAGAGAGTTTAGAGAAAATAAACAACTTGGGTCAGACAGAATGTTTGGTATGAGTAAAACTACGAAACAATAGGAAGGGTGTTTAAACAATAATATATAGGACCATGCCGCAAACATGGAACGAGTTTTCTCCCACATAAACAACAACCAAACGTTAAAAAAATGGAAATGAACAATAAGGAACAAATCCAAACATAGATGATGGGTATAATTAGTATAACATTTAGACTTGAAAGAATGAAAACATTATGAATAAAAATCCAAACTTGATAGAATGGATAAAACAAGACAACAGTCCAAACTCGATAGAATGGACTAAACAAGATAACTGTGCAAACTCGATAGAATGGAAAAAACCAAAATTGAACACTGTGAAGAGTGGTTGACTCCTTCCGTTGTAATTAAAGAAAACAGTTTTCAAAGGTCCGAATTAAATAATGAAAGTAAAATTTTCTAATAATGATTAGGAGGGCGCGCCCCCTTACCGAATTTATACCTCTAGAAATATACGTGAGAACTCTGATGGCTCTCGAAAACCTCCAAGCCGGACCCCGCCAACTGTTATCAAGAATCCGAGTACTTCACATCTCAATGCGTAACACTGAATCCAATCCAGAGGGGATATGAAAATACCTTAATGGGAGCAACCCCATATAGCTTGGTCCCTACTCGCTCTTTAGTTTTGTCATCTCGATAAAGGATATCAAAGCTCAATAGAGAAACACATCGTCTTAGAATGACGATAATAAACAAGCTGAAATAACCGATAGCTAAGAAACCAACTATTGAGGATATAAACGATGGTATATGGAAATTAAGACTTGTATACTCATCACCACTCATCAAATTCCAACTTGTACTATTTCTTGGTTAACAGTAATACCGGACAAGTTAAGATAGTGTTACCTCAAAGTCATGTCTCATAATTATTCTTAACTTTCGAAATAGTGATAAATCTACCTACTTCTTCAATGTTTAGTGCAAATCATACAAATAAATCGTTCTCTTATAAGTGAATACAGAAATTAATTCATTTCCATAAACGAATCAATCGTTTTCTTTTAGAAACCTAAATTCAAGTTTGGCCTCACATTACATGTATTAGCTTTAAAACACTTTGTTAAAAGAGTTCATTAACTTCAAAACATCAATTTAAAAAGGATTTAATACATTAATTAATTAACTTTAAACTTCATCACACAATTTGATTTTCGAACTTCAAATGACTTTATATAATAAAAAGGGTAAACCACTTTAAACCTTATTAATCAAATTAGTTAGTAAAATATAATTAATTAAATTAATGAATAATTAATTAAATTAATGAATAATTAATTATCATTATTTAAATGAATAATAAAGTCAAGACATTCTTGTTACTTTGATAAATTCACTTTGAAACTTCATAAATTAAGCTGATTAATTAACTCTAATAACCTTTAATTAAAAAGGGTAAATCACCCTTAGAACATCATTAATTTGATTAGTTAATAATATTTAAATATAATTAATTAAATTAGTTAATTAATAATTAAATATCACTATTTTAAAATGATTAATTAATTTAAACCATAGTTAAGGAAAGATTAATTAAAGTTAAAAAAGTTGATTTCCTTTTAAAAGTCATTAAGTAAAAAGATTAATTAATTTTAAAACATCATTAATTGATTGATTGATTAACTTTAATAGGAAATTATTGTCTAGGACAAAATTTCTCAACGTTTTAGCCTCAAGAACAGACCTTTGGTATTTTAGCCTGAAGGATAACTTTCTTTAGGTATTAGTTATTAGTTATTGATCGTAGATTTTAGGTATCAGTTTGTAGTTATCGATAGTAGTTTTTAGGTATTATTTTTTAGTTTGATAGCAGTTTTGGAAGAATGTTTGTCCTTATGAATAATTTTGGAAGAATATTTGTCATTTAGAATAATTTTTAGGAGAATGTTTGTCCATGTGGTTAAAATATTGAGGTCGTGTCCTTGAGGTAAAAAATATACAAATTTTTGTCCTTTAAATTAATTCTCCCTAACTTTAATCCATCATTTTCAAAAGATTAATTAGCCTAAAAATCATTAAATAAAATGAATAATTAAATTTAAAACATCATTAACTAAGTAATTTGTTAAATTTAAAACACATCATTAATAAGTTAATTAGTTAACCTTAATCCTTATTAATTAATTAATTAAATTAAATGATCATTATTAAAATAATTTTTTTTGAAAACATCATTAAATTAAATGATTAATTAAATTTAAGACATCATTAACTAAGTAATTTGTAACGGCCCGTAAATTTTAACGGTTTTATAACATAATTAACTGAAATTTTGCTTGAAATTTTATTATAAAATTTAGCAATGAAGATTTGATATTTGGAATGCGTCTATTTAAACATAGCAAATGGTAGATTTTCATTGGAAAATATGAATGTTTGTTTTGTTGTGTAATTCCAATTTCAGTTTAAAACAGTTAACAATTGACGTAAATAAAATATTCAAAATCTGAATATTTTTATATAATAAAAATGTAAGTCATTTCTAAGTAAGACGCCATATTTTGTTTCGTCAAATTTGGACTTCTCTAGCCCCGTTCATCTTATTTTCGACGAAATTAGCAGCATTTTTTGCACCGAAACTCGACTTTTGATAGGATGGTCATATAGCAGATATCTGTGTACCATTCTGATCGTTTCGTCGTGCCGATCTCCGCAGTATATTCATTTGTGTGTTTTGGAGTCCAGTGCATGGCAGAATCTATGAAACAGTTAACTGTATCGGCACTCATTTTGTGCCATTTTGTTTCTTTTGTCCATTCATTTGCCTACCGTATTATACTATCAGTCAGTGGCATTTATATTTTTGAAAAATCCAACTTCTGACTTTTGTTATAACTTGACTATTGCCATTCCAGCAATTCAATATAATATTTTGGTTCGTTTATTTCATTTTCTATGGTTTTATTTTATTATATTTTGGTTCGTTCGTTCCATTTCCATGGTTTCATTTTCTTTGTCTTCTTTGTTCTGTTTCGTTCTGAAAGGAATAAATATTTCCAAAGCATATATAGCATGAACCAGTTTGTTCAACTTCCCTTCTCCTCTTCTATAATATTTTCTCTTCCACCCGCTATTCGTTCGTTCTTCTAAATATATATATATGTATGTATGTACGTATATATATATATATATTATATATAAAGCATATATATTGTTGAGAAGTTTAGCTTGTTCATGAAAACCCAGTTTCCCTCCTTCCTCATTGTCTCTATCGTTTGGTTCGATTTGTTCACATAAATTTTTTTTTTGCAGCTCGTATATATACTATTTGAGAAACCAATCGGCTCATCTTTTTTCCCCTCCACCATCTCCATTCCAGCCTCATCCGTGTTTCATAACTTTGCCATCCTTCGCCTACACATCAGCTCACGTCAGAGCTCTCCGCCCAAAAGATGCATCACCACTTCCTTCCACCAAACCCCACCGGTCACCTCAGCTAAAGCCGCCTCCTACCTCCCTCCGTGCTCTCGACCGCCATCATCCTCAGTGCTCCGACCTGACAGCCTCATCATTGTTTATAGATAGGTAATATATTGTTGTTATATATTGATTTCTAAATTTTGTGAAGTTACTTTTATATATGTATTAGTTTATATACATATGATCTGATAGTTTAATATGTTAAGTCTAATATGCGTCAGTTATATCTAATATAATATGTTAGTTCATGTAAGTTATATAATATGTTAGTGTGTGTGTGTGTATAAGTTTACTAAGTTATATAATATGTTAGTTTGTATATATATATAAGTATACGTAAATTTTGTATAATCTATTGTTGTATATGTAAGTATACAGTATGTTGAATAGTGGCATTTGCTAACTGTTTATATTTATATATATATATATATTAGTAAAGTAAGATCATACATATAAATGAAAGTGCAGCTTCTCTTTTGTTCTTTAGTTTATATATATTTTTAAGTTGTTTATATCCGTTCTTATATTTAATTTTTTTTGTAATAACTTTTATATGCATATGTCAATTTAAAAAAAAATGTACCAATGTTAGTTCATATATCAATTTAAATATATATATATATATATATATAGTAATATATATAGATGTTTATATATATATTTCGTATGTTGTTGGTTTACTGTGAAGAATTTAGTAATATATATATATATATATATATAGATTTTTAAATATAAGTCTCTAATGATTTTACAAGATCTGTCGTCTATATATAAATTTATAAAAGTTATATATATATAATATGTGTTATAGGTTTTAAATATGTATTTTATTTTATAAGTTTAAAGTATCGATATCTTGTATTGGATTTAAGAATATAACGTAATATATATTTTATTATTTTTGATTCTAAATTTAATATGGTTTAGGAGATAATGATTTTTCAATAGATTATATGTAATGATTCTTTATTGTATAAGTGTTTTAAATTAAATATTGATTTTTATATAGAATTTATATAGTTATATATGTATATTTCATACAAATGTATATATATTTTGGTTCATCAAACTCATGCCCGTTGTGTTCAACTTTGTTCGTCGGTTTCGTGTCCATCGTGCTTTGCTTTGTAATTCGTGCATGGATTCGTACCTCATTTCATTGTCAAATTCCGCTAGTCTCGAAAGGTGAGCAATCACTCATGATTAACATTCTTATAATTAGTAAATTTGCACTGAAACGACAATTGAAATATGCTATTAAATTTGAATTGTTAGTTATTTAATATTTAAATATGATATGCCATTATCTGCAATTGTTCACCTGTGATATATAACACTATATCTTGATGTATATTTTACTTTTTACTAATGATATATGCCTTTTGTTGATATGTTATATTTTTATCATAATTGTTCTCACTCGGCAAGTTCCATGTTAAGTAGAATTCCCCATGGATTGATACGATACATACCCAAATGATCTTGTAGAATAGGGGAAAATCTTTATGGGTTGAAATGATAAACCCAAGCGATTTTCATTGATTTTGAATTTTTGGGATTGCGGGTTAGAATTATATATACCCGTAAATAATTAAATTGCAGATTTAAATGATAAATGTCTGTATCACCTGACCATAGGATAGAGAATTATGCACGGACACCTTTGGTCTATATTTTGAAAATGATTTCCAGAGTTTGAAAGGAAATATATAGTTTTTAATATATATTTTTTTATATAATAAATAAATGCTATTTTTATATATGTACAAAAAAATTAGATTTTAAAATAATATGTTTCGAAAATTTTAAATTTATAATTTAGTTTTGGAAATTATAAATTTTAAGATTTTCTCATAAAATTTATAATTTCAAAAATATATAAGATAAAATTTAATACAAATACATTTAATAATAAAATTTAATTTCATTGGTTTATAATATGTTTAAGTATTTATTTAAATTTATATTAATATTATAAAAATAGCTTTTTAGAGCTTTAATAATAAAGGTTGGGAAGATAAATTAATGTTGACTTGTAAATTAAATTGGTTAAAAATTGAATTTAAATAAGAATTATTTGAACTTATTGATTTTGAGATTTTGGGAAAATATGATTTATTACGTGATTTGATAAAAAGTGATTAAACGAATATTCTTAATTTAAATAAAATTGAGATTGAAATTTAATATTGATTTAGATATACAAATTGGGATTTTAAATAAATTATTATAAAAATGGTTGAGTGGATATTTTCCAATTTGAATAAAATTTAAACTTAAATGTTGAAACATAACTGAAATTTATATTGTTAATGTTTGAATATTTAAACTTGAATCTTTGAACTTTAAATTGAAATGGTTAAACTGGAATTGATCTAAATTGAATTTTGGAATTTAAGATGATTTGAATCGATTTGTGAAATTGGAGGAAACTAATTTTACTATATAAAGTATTTTATTATATTTATATAAACTGTTTTAATTTATAACTATTTTATATATATATATATTATTTTTAATATCTAAACTGTTTAAGTTGAAACCGTTATGATTTCAAAACTGTTATGATTTCAAAAATTTTATAATTTCAAAAGTATTATGATTTCGAAAGTGTTATAATTTTTAAAAAGTGTTAATATTCTGGAAATGAATATTATTTAAAGTGAATAATGATATCAAAATTGATATTATTTTGAAATGAATATGATATTTTTATATGAAGTATGAACTATTTGAAATGGAATGACCATGGTGTGAAATAAGTGTTTGGTTGTTAAAGAGACCGGGATCGGATATTGTCATACTTTCTGCCAATACTAAAAACCACTTTAACAACTGTGTACGTGTTGGAGATTCCAAAATGAAGTAGGATGGCTTGGCGATGATTCTGTTTGGTATTTACGTAGCCGCGACTCCCGTGAGTCAGCTTGATGTGGCTAAAACAGTAGCTATGCCGGGCCAAGTAAGGTCATTCTTCCGATCCGGCACACTTCTTCGATACCATTCTATTACTCTGTGATTTGGTTGGATGCACCTTTGATTTAGGAGTGTGTCTCGAGGTGGGCGGCAGTAGCTGTTATGCGTTACCACCAGTCTGGATCCGCAAACGATATATCTATTCTGGCATTGCCTCACATGCCTTGACACATGCCCTATCGCGGCTTCTACGAGTTTGTTTTATGTCGTACCTATGGAGTGCTCCCTGATAGCCCACTTGCGAGGGGAGTATACAGTATCTATATAGACTATGGCATTATATAAAATGTGTTAAGGGGGATATGGGTAATGCCTTAATGCTATTTTAATAGTTTACTTTACTATAGACATAATATAATTGCATATATTACTACATGGTAGATAGTTCCACGGATCCTTAGAGGATGGAAATCCCAAGCATCCTTTAAGTTACTTGTATTTCAGTTGAGATTTCACTTGAGTTGAATTTATTAATATAAGAATGATAATCCTGACTTGAGTGTTTTGTGTTTTGCTTTATGCTCGGGTCAGACTGAGTGATACATCATTTGAGACTCACCTTTGGAGTTTGCAGCTTCGCTTGGAGGTTCGTCTATTTGTCCAGCTTTCAGTTATTTTGATTTATTCCAATCATTTATGTTCAAACTCGTCAATTGCTTATGTATTAGAGATTTATTTGTATTTGAGATTTTTTTTATTTTGTTTTAGACTCTTATGTTTTATAGTAGCTTCATGAACTACTATTTATATATTCCGCTGCTTACTATGTATTACTCCGTGTCTGTGATTTTGTAATTGATTTATGTATTGTATATGTTGAGTTTTACCAACTATAAATTAACAATCTGTTGTTTTGAGCAATTCAAGTCTGACATGTGCGGATGCGAGTGGTTCAAAATACCAGGTCGTTACATAATTAGTTAAATTTCAACACATTATTAATAAGTTATAATTAATTAACCTTAATCCTTATTAATTAAAAAAATTAATTAAATTAAATAATCTTTATTAAAATAATTAATTATTTTGAAAACATCATTATTCAAAATCTTGCTTAACATGTAGAACAATTCTAAGCACGAAGATGAAACCAAATGGTTTGATAAGAAGTGATATTCCGAAAGTGCCGATGCAACGATTATCGCTGGGAAGTTCCGCAAACAAGTTTTTAATATTATCAACACAACCAAACATCACATAGCAATGGTTTAAGCATACATACAATAAGCATTCATAGGCAATAAATATGAACATGAATATAGTTTTAAAGCTTTGGTTTTTTAGGGAATTTTTTTACTTACTAACTAGTTTGCAAACAAACATTTACTTAACATGTTTGCATCCATCACACATACATTTCCAAACCAAACATGAACAAGTTCACATCATATCCAAACTAAAAAAGCAATATATATCACAATATAACTAAAGAAAAATATTTCCCAAAAAAGAGTTAAGAGTTTTACTTACCGAAAGCTATCCTAACTTTTCCTAACTTAGGGTATAACCTAGCAGTTCCATTCTTAAGTAAAAGATGGAGTCTTAAATGGAGTCTTGGACCCCTAACACACTAGGTTGGCTTTGTCTAGAAAGAAAAAGGAAGTGAAACTTGTTTTGGTAAGGTAAAGTGACTTTGGATAATCATTGAAATCTTAAAAATAAAGCCAAAAATAAGTCATTTTACAATTGATTTTTAGACTATTTACTCTCAGGTTTTGTAAAAGCTCTCAGGAGAAAGTTTTATAAAATTATTTTCTCTACAATTTCAAAAAATAATTACTCAATCATTTAGTTTTGAAGAAGATATGGCCAAAAGAAGAAGGACTATTTTTGGACTTGAAATTCTGGGTCCAAAAACACTCTGTAAACAATTGATATTTTGACATAGTAATTCTTGAAATTTGTAGAAGTGGTCAACATAAAGGTTGTAGCCACTAAAGTTTGACAAGTTTAAAAAAATGAAAAACTTGATTTGGTTGGGTATGATTGAAGCTACGGCTGAATGAAATGTGAGTAAAAATGAAGGAAGTGGAGTACTGAAATGAAAGAAAGAGATATCCAAAATAAGTTTTTGAAAGTGATTTTGAAGCAGAAAGCTATAGTTTTTAATACTTAGAAAATATTTAGGAAGCCATTATAGAGCTTATAAAGCTTGAAACATGAATGAGGAAGTTTTTGAACGATGAAATGATAAAATGGAAAAGGGAAAATAAAGAAAAGGTTTTATATAAAATGAAAAAGCACAATTACTAATCTACCCTTAGTACGTTGCCCTCCACCCCTTGAATTACACAGTCTGAAATTTTAGAAAATAGTTTAGATAACTATAAATAGTTTATATAGTTTTAAAATAGTTAAAATAGGTTCAAAATAGTTTAAATAGTAAAAATATTTTAAATAGATTTAATTTTGATTTAATTAGTTTAAAATAATTTAAATAGATTAAATAGATTTAAACTATATTAAGTAGATTTTTAAAAAGATTGAATAAATTTTAAAATAGATTAAATAGATTTAAATTATATTAAATTGATTTAAATAGATTAAATAGATTTAAAATAGATTAATTAGATTTAATTAGTTTAAAATATGTAAAATAGATTAAATTGGAATGAATAGGTTATAGTAGATTAAAATAAATTAAAATAGTTTAAAATGATTAAAATACTTAGATAAATCAAAATAGTTTAAATTAGTTAAAAATAGATTTCTAAATTATACCCATACATTTCAATAATTTAATTTCGATAAATTCATTTATATTCGATACCTCGACTTTGAAATTCTAATTTAAATCCTTTGAACAATTCATTAAATCAATTCCAATTTCTACATTTGCGCTTGGACTTTCGAAAATAATTCAGTTTGTATAAATCAATTTCTACTTCAAAACACCAGTTAGCTGAATTCAAATTCTAAAGATTCAAAAATCATTTGATCTAACCAATCCTATGTTCGATATAATTTTCTACTCTATGCTCAAGTAATACAGATATTTATCATTTCAATCCACAATTTAAGATATACGGCTATATATCAATTCAAACTGCAATCCTGAATTAAATAAAAATCCACAGAACCACTGGAGTCTATCATTTCAACACATAATGAATTTTCCTTATTCTATAGATCGTTCAGGTGCGTATCATTTCAACCCATAGGGAACTTGCAGTGTTATAACCATAAAAAAACATCCAGTCATCCGATATCAACAATAAAACATCCATCAGAATCATCATCCAATACAAATAGTAAACATCAATAGATAATCGATTATCATTAACAGGTATTAAATTGACAACTAAATTTAATATTGAATTAAAAGATAATTAACTGCAATAAAGTCAAATTTGACTAGGATGACAATTTGAACCTACCAAACAACAATCAATAAATTTCTAATTACATCCTAAATTTAATTTAACTAACATAAGAAAATTTAGTAGTTGTGAGTGGGTCAAACACTCACATTCGATTTTAAATCTAATTAAAATCCAAAATAGGGCCCAAAATCAAGCGCTCTTAGAATTTGACCAAACAGAGCCAAAATGTCCGTAATTTCAATACGATCCCAATGGATCAAACCGCGTGTGAATCCGAGATCATATGCAAAAGTTATTAAAGTTAAAAGATTTTAATTCCAATATGAATTAAATAAATTAATTTGAACAAAAAGTATAAAGAAAAAAAATATTTACCACATTTGCTCGTTCATGTGACTCGCAACTCTTCGTCGTGAAACCCTACCACTACACGAACTCAGCCACCACCAAGCTCAATCATCACGCGTCGCCTAGCAAGTCACGGCCACCACTAACACGCCGCCGACCTTTCCCTACGCCCACACGACTACCCACCACCACGATCGACGCCTCCGAGTACATAGCCGCGTTAAAAAACGAAACCCTAAAGAATTTTAGGCGATGGTCCACCCCTCAATTCGCTAAACAAACTACGCCATTCATTGCGTGTGACGATCTCTACAGTCCAGTACCCTAAAATCGACGATTGGCCAAAGTTGATCGTGACTTGATGAATGGCTGAGATTAATTCACCCAATTTTGCCTAGATAGAAACCCAAATCAGAAAACAGAAGCAGATTAGACTTCGCTCGTCGAGAGGTTCAAATCGATATATAATATGTTATATTTTGAGGAGTTTAAATTTTCGATTTGGTTTTGAAATTGAATTGAGGGTTTGTGAATTATCTATTTATTGTCATTGGAAAGAGAGAAGCAGATAGAATTGTACGTACAGACAAATGGAATAAGAAAAAGCTAGGGTTTGTAACGGGATATATATAGGTAGATCATAAATAGAACGAATGGACTAGATCGATTTGAAAGTTGAACGATAAATGACCCAAAAAGTCCGTTTCATTCCCGAAACGGAAATGGTCCATCCCATATATCAAAATAGATGTTTTCGATATTTTTAAAAACAAGTTTCAAGTTCAAATTCCATCGTATGAAGAAGTTAGCTTACAATAATCTTATTTCAAATTGATTTTAATTAAATTGATTTCTAGGAATTTCGAGTCCGTATGATCGAACGACAAATCCTATCGCTACGAAACTTGAAATCCTACAACAATTCACCGTTACAAATCCTATGAAACTGGTTTAGTCGAAATCCGAGACAGTGGCCAAAATGGCTATTTTCACGTTAATTAAATAAATTAAAATTAAATTAATGAATCACTTTTTAATTTAAATTTTATAGTGTACAAATTTCTTTCACTTACATTACTTAGTAATTAATAATCCCTTAAAACAAATTTCTATATCAATTCAATATTCAATATTGCACAAATTACAGTATTTGATTTCAATTTCAATAAATTCAGTAATTATAAATTAAATTTCCAATAAATCCATTTGTTTGACTTTTCTATCTTGTTATTCAAACAATTATTACCAGAAGGATATAATAAACATTAGTGTACCTCTTACTACGTTACTGTTTTACAATTTCATCTTGATTTCATTAACATAATATTAAATCACGTTTAATTGCAATAAATCCGATTATTTTAATATTAATTCCAATAAATTGGTCAAACTTGATTCCCATTCTTTTCAATCAATTGTCATATTATGAATAAAATTTAAATTAGTTACATCTTATTGATTTAATATGTTACAATTATCAATTTAATCTACATTAACTACACTAATTAAGTGAATTAATTGCAATTGATTTCAAATTTAATTTAACGGGCTAAATAAATTGATAACATATAATAATTGTGAGCATTAACTTTTAGTCACATTCTATAAGTTTATTATCCACAACAAGTGTTATAATTTCTACTACAACAATAATATTATTCAATTACATTTTATTATACATTATTTCATTAATTAATTAGCATTTTATTTATCATTTGCTCTTTTAATCAAATTCCCCATTAATACGTATATTACTATAATTTATTTACAATCTATCACTATTGTAACCCTTTAATCCTTTTAATTAATTGGATTTACATTAGAAGCAGCTATCAGTTACCTTAAATTAATACTATTTCATTTTATTCCAGTTATATTCTTATTATTAAATAACAAAATTTTATTTCTTCCAACATTAAGTCACAAAACCTTATTAAATTTACAAACTTTAATTATCGAAAATTACGGGTTGTTACACTCTTCCCCACTCAAAATTTTTCGTCCTCGAAAAGGAAAAGAAGGGAAAAGAAGGAATTATTATATCTTATTAAAAATATTACATTTATAAACAATCAATTTACATAATTAAATAATCTAAATAAAATATATCAATTTATAACAATTAAGTCCTTTGTATTCAAGTTATTAAAATTTGAAAAACATTTCACAAAAATTTTCTAAGTCCAAAATTTACAAAAAAATTTGACAGTCTCTTTTGTACAGGAAGGTCTGGGAGAAATAATAATATCGATAATAACAAGAGGTTTTTAGACTCAGGGGGAAAGTTGATGAAAAAATTAGTTTCAGAGACAAGAAGTTTGATTTTTAGGCTGAAATAATTTTTAGTGTAAATCACAAAATGATAGTTCCAACTATCACTTTCTGTTTACACTATAAAGTGTCCTTCGGACTAAAAAACAAAATTGTTGTTCTTAAGACTAAATTTTTATGCGACTTCTTCCCTGTGCCTATTTTCCTCTAGTAAAAATATATACCATATTTTCAAAATAATATATCCCAAACCATGGGAAAACAATAAAATGTCACTAGAAAACCGTAATTCGAGAACGTACCTGTTTGCCATGCAAATAACGCTTATTTTATGAAACCAAAGCAGTAGTTATTGCTTCCATAACCTGTATTTCACTTATATAATCCAAAGAGGTTAATAATTAAGTAAAAGAGAATATTTACATTGTTTCAACTAATAATAGCAAAACATTCACCACATAACAATGGCCATTTTGCAAACAAACATAAAATCATCACATGTAATTAAAGAAATCAACCATCCATCCATAGCAACCAAAGCAAATGGTTTGTTCGAGTTTAGACACTTTTAATCATATAGCAAGATAAATAAGCTATGAAGTAAACCATACACTCAACAGTCGTAGATAAAACTTTATAGATTATTTATACATCTCTATACAAAATAGAAGTATCCTTTCCTAACCAATCCATAAGCCAAACAAACAAAGAATTCAACACATTTTCAAATAATATTTATGTTTTATCCTCATTACTCATTTTTTCCCACATTATTTACTGTTCATGTTCATTTATTCATACAATGCTCGTTTAGTTACTTTTTCATTTACCACTTACAAAATTCATTTTCCATTCATTTATACAATACCATTTTTCTTTTCATTACTTACATTCATTGTTTACATAAGTTATTTCCATTTAAATTATTTGGATCATTATTGAAGTATTGTATACCTTTTATTTCAGTTTACTTCACATTTACAATTTAGTTCGATTTTTTTTCATCATTTACTTTTCTTTTCTCATTCATATAATGTTTATTTTCATTACTTTATATTCATTTTCACTTACAAAAGTTCATTTCTCCTTTATTTACACAGTATCATTTTCTTTCATCTTATTACTTTACATTCATTGCTTAATACGTTATTTTAATTTCAATTATTGGATTATACATTATTAGGTAAGTTTCTTTACAATTCAATTTACCATTTATAGATTATTTCTTTTTATTCACATTCATTCTTCCATATAAAATATTATTGAATATTAACTCCATTTCTAAATCTTTTCAGTGTTTCTGAAGCTATAATCATTCAATTTATATAGTACTCATTTTAATTATAAATGGCTTAAATATTGATTCAAGTTTATAATTATTTACTTACGATATTCACCTTTTCCATTAAATCTGATTATAAATAGCTTAAAATGTTAACCTAAGTTTATAATCCTTTTTCTACATTATTCACTTTTATTACATTTAATTAGTAGCATTTCAAATTATTAACTTAAGTTCATAACAATTTATAACATTAGAATTTTTATTTATAAAAGTAAGTCCGTTGAACACTTTCAGATTTTCCAAGTTTTACTCGTATAATATTCTATTACATATTCTTTTTAACATTTCAACTTTTAATAATTTGGTAAGTTATATATATGTCTTAAGAATGAAATTGAATATTACCCAAGTTTTTCTTATTTATTTAGTTGACAAAATGTTCAATGGTTACCCTTTCTTATTTTCATTTCTTTTTTATTTACAGTTTTCAAAATTTCAGTTTCTTATCTATATCATTAATCATTTTAACATCAAGTTTCTTGTTTTTATTTTTAAAAGTTTCCAATTATTAATATAGTCAAGATTACATTCATCACAATAATTTAAATTTCTAATTTACAGAAACTTATGAACTAAACAACCGGGTTTCATTTCAATTATTTTAAAATAATATACATACTCATACTTACACATGCATATATATACATAAAGATACATATCAAGTCAAACTTCAGAAACTAAAATTAAGATTAGTTTATCAAATGTATATGCAGTATAACTACTACAGCAGTCTTCCCACTTTGAAACTCGAAAATGAGCGTCGACGATGCGTGCACTCATCGCCGAAATTATTTTCCAACGATAGAGAGGGGAGTATAGAACTTATTTCCTTTAAAAAAAATCTTTTTTTAAAACATTTCTTTCAAATCATCTTGAAATATTTATATCAGAAAATACTTCTAAATACTACAAATATTATATTCCAAATATTTCGAAAGAAATTTTTAATTTTCTAAACTTAAGTTCTAAAATTTTCAATTTATATTCATTTTATTTGTAAGTTTTATTTTACAACCAGTATTTACAAAATTCCTCCACCTAACAATCAACATATTATATCCGACTATATCATTTATAAAATTTAATTATTTTATATACAAAATATATATAATAGGCAATATTATTTCATTTACCTATATTTCAAAACCAAATTATGTCAGTTTGCCCTATCAAGTGTTTTGAAATTCCTGTCAATTCCATAGCGTCCTATGTACCGATCAGAATTTATAAATACTAAATAGAATAAATTAACATAATATGAAAACCTTTTAAATACTAACAAATATGCTATATTATATATGTACACTCAACGACTCATTCTAGGATATTACTACCTTATTTTATACGAGTCAAACCCCAAAAAACTAAGGTTATCGCTAAACCTGGCTTTGATACCAACTGTAACGACCTACTTTTTGGACGTTTAAGCAAAAATATACGTTAGACCCAAACCATAAAAAAGGGCAGATTGTTATGTGGTAATAAGAAAAGCAGATAAAGAAGGAAACAATATAGAATCTCGCAGCGGAATGACAAAATATAATAATTAAATAACAGTTCATGAAGCTGTTTTATAAATACATTTTATTATTCTTTTACAAAACAAAATCAAAGTTGCATTAATAGGAATAAATAAATAAGTGCACTGGAAAAACATGATGCGGCAGAATAAATAAAATAATTAATAATAGTACAAAATCTTCATCTTCATCCTCCAGAGGGCAATCTTCAATAAACTGAAAAGCTCAAACTGACCCGAGCGAATTGAAAAGACAAAATACTCAATTCGAAACTAAAGGATCTTATGTAAGTTAAATCAACAGTAAATAAACATGGGTGTAATGGCGTCAAAGATGTTTACGGCGTTTGACATCTCCTATCTAGTGTCTAACGTGAGTGCAATAACTTAAGAGATGTTCGGGATTCACATCTCCTAAGGATCCGATAAACTATCTACTATGTAGTAAAATACGCTATTATAATAGCGTCTACAATAAAGTAAAGTATTAAAATTGCGTTAAGGCGCTATCCATATCCCCCTTAACACATTTTATATATTCCCTAGTCTATACAATGCCGTATGCTCCACCAAACCAGTGGTTTACCTAGAGGATACTCCATAGGTACGACACAAAACAAACTCATAGAAGGCGCTATAAGGCATGTAAACATGGCATTCGAGGCAATGTAAGGGTAGATTTACCGATTGCAGAACCGGGCTAGTGGTAACGCATAGCAGCTACTACCGCCCACCTTGAAACACACTTCCATAATCAAAATCGAGGGGGGCCACCAAATCATCACAAACTCATAATATGGTATCGAAGAACCATGTACGATCGGAGGAATGGCCTCACTTGGCCCAGGTATAGCTCCTATTTTAGTCATATTAAAGCCGACTCACGGGAGTCAGGGTCACGTCAATACCTCATACAAAAATCATTCGCCAAACCATCCTACTTCATTTCTAGAATCTCCACCACATACACAGTTTTTAAAATGGTTTTTGGTATTAGCAGAGAGTATGACGATATCCAATCCCGGTCTCTTTGACAACCAAAGATTATTTCACATCAGATGGTTCTTTTACGTTTCAAAAAGTCAATTCAAAATTTATATCAAAATACCATATTCAATTTCAAATCATATACCTTTCGAAATCATATTCACTTTAACTATATTAACTTTCAAAAATCATGTTCACTTCCAAATCATATTTACTTTCAAATCATATTGACTTTTGAAATTCACATTCACTTTGAAATTATCGATAAGTTCTGTTAATTAATTCTTCATTTCAAAATCATCTTATTCACTCAAATATGTCATTTCACAAAAAGGTGTCAATTTCAAATTCCAACTTAGGTTGTATCATCGTCACAGATTTAGATATAAACACTCCAACTTTACACAGTCTGACGTTTTTTTTTGGAACTAGGGAAACCTGTTCTATCACTACCGACTTGCAATTCCTGAACAGTAAACCTAGGGAATAGCCGGAAGGCCCGCCACAACCAACTATTCCGGGCAGCCAGACCTTTCGGTTGGCTTGGGGTAGGAGGTGCGAAAATGAACCGGATACCTCCCAAGTGAAAAATCGTTTCTCCTCCCACACACGGTGAGACTCGAACCCCAAACCTCCCACTTGGGAGCCGCATCATCCCACCACCGCACCAACCCCGCGGACACAGTCTGACATTTTAGTAAATAGTTTAGGTAATTATAAATTGTTTATATAGTTTTAAATAGTTCAAACAGATTGAAAATAGTTTAAATAGTAAAAATAGTTTAAATAGATTTAATTTTGATTTAATTAGTTTAAAATGATTTAAATAGATTAAATAGATTTGAATTATATTAAGTAGATTTTTAAATAGAATAAATAAATCTTAAAATAGATTAAATAGATTTAAATTATATTAAATAGATTTAAATAGATTAAATAGATTTAAAATAGATTAAATAAATTTAAAATAGATTAATTAGATTTAATTAGTTTAAACTATGTAAAATAGATTAAATTGGAATAAATAGGTTATAGTAGATTAAAATAAATTAAAATAGTTTAAAATGATTAAAATACTTAGATAAATTAAAATAGTTTAAATTATCTAAAAATAGATTTCTAAATTATACCCAAATATTTTAATAACTCAATTCTGATAAATTCATTTATATTCGACACCTCAACTTTGAAATTCCAATTTAAATTCTTTGAACAATTCATTAAATCGATTCCAATTTCAACATTTACGCTTGGACTTTCGAAAATAATTCTGTTTATATAAATCAATTTCTACTACAAAATACCAGTTCAGTGAATTCAAAATCTAAAGATTCAAAAATCATTTGATTTAACCAAACCGGTGTCCGTATATAATTTTCTACCATATGGTCAAGTGATACGGATATTTATCATTTCAATCCGCAATTTAAGATCTACGGTTATATATCATTTCAATCGCATTCCCGAATTAAATAAAAATCCACAAAATCACTTGAGTCTATCATTTCATCCCATAATGATTTTTCCTTAATCTATAGATCGTTCGGGTGTGTATCATTTCAACCCATAGGGAACTTGTAGTGTTATAACCGTATAAAAATACAACATCCAGTCATCCAATATGAACAATCAAACGTCCATCACAATCATCATTCAATACAACCAATAAACATCAATAGATAACCGATTATCATTATTAGGTATTAATTGACAACAAAATTTAATATTGAATTAAAAGATAGTTAAACGCAATAAAGTCAAATTTGACTAGAATGACAATTTAAACCTACCAAACATTAATCAATAAAAATTTATCACATCGTAAATTTAATTTAACAAACATAAAATTTAGTAGTTGTGAGTAAAAGCACTCACCTTCTATTTTAAATCGAATTAAAATCCAAAATAGGGACCAATATCAAACAGTCTCAGAAATCGACCATTCCAACATCAAAATGTCCGGAATATCGATACGATCCCAGTGGATCAAACCACACGTGAATCCAAGTACATATGCAAAAGTTGTTAAAGTTAGAATATTCGAATTCCAATATGAATTAAATAAATTAATTTGAACAAAAAGAAGAAAGAAAAAAAGGATTTACCACATTTGCTCGTTCACGTGACTCGCGGCTCTTCTTCATGAAACCCTACCACTACATGAACTCAACCGCCACCAAGCTCGATCATAACGCGTCGCGTAGCAAGTCGCGACCCCCCTAACGCGCCGTCGACATTGCCCTATGCCCACGCGACCACCCACCACCACAATCGACGCCTTCGAGTACACAGCCACCGCAAAAAACGAAACCCTAAAGAATTTTAGGTGATGATCCACCCGTCGATTTTCCAAACTAACTACGATGATGCATTGCTTGCGAAGATTTCCACAACCCACTACCCTCAAATCGATGATTGGCCAAAGTTGATCGTGACTCGATGAACGACCGAGATTAATTCGCCAAATTCTGGCCACACAGAAACCCAAATTGGAAAATAGTTAGCATATTTGACTTACGATCGTCGAGAGCTTCAAATCGATATATAATATGATATATTTTGAGGAGTTTAAATTTTCGATTTGGTTTTGAAATTGAATTGAAGGTTTGTGAGTTATCTGTTTACTGCCATTGAAAAGAGAGAAGCAGATAGAATTGTAGGTATAGAGAAATGGAATAAGAAATAGCTAGGGTTTATAACAGGTTATACATAGGTAGATCAGAAATAGAATAAATGGACTAGATCGATTTGAAAGTTGAACGATAAACGACCTGAAAAGCCCGTTCCGTTTCCGAAACGGAAATGGGTCATCTCATATATCAAAATAGACATTTTCGATATTTTTAAATTCAATGGAACAGGTTTCAAGTTCAAATTCTATCGCATAAATAAGTTAGCCTACAATCATCTTATTTCAAATTGATTTTAATTAAATTGATTTCTAGACGTTTCGAGTCCGTATGATCGAATGACAAGTCTGATCGCTACGAAACTTGAAATCCTACAATAATTCATCGTTACGGATTCGACAAAACTGGTCTAGTCGAAATCAGAGACAGTGGCCAAAATGGCTATTTTCTAAATAGATTAAAATTAAATTAGTTAATCACTTTTTAGTTCAAATTTTATAATTTACAAATTTCTATCACTTTAGATTACTTAGTAATTTATAATCCCTTAAGAAAAATTTCAATATCAATTCAATACTCAATATTGCATAAATTACAATATTTGATTTCAATTTCAATAAATTCAGTAATTATAAATTAAATTTCCAATAAATCCATTTGTTTTACTTTTCAATCTTGTTGTTCAATCAATTATTACCTAAGAATATAATTAACATTAGTTTATCTCTTACTACATTAATATTTTACAATTTCATCTTAATTTCATTAACGTAATATTAAATCACATTTAATTGCAATAAATCCAATTATTTTAATTTAAATTTCAATAAATTGGTCAAACTTGATTCCAATTCCTTTCTTTCAATCAATTGTCATATTACAATAAAATTTACATTGGTTACATCTTATTAAATTAATATTCTATCATTATCAATTTAATCTACATTACCAGCACTAATTAAGTGAATTAATTGCAATTAATGTCAAATTTAATTTAACTGGCTAAATAAATAAGTAACATATAATAATTGTCACCATTAACTTTTTTGCACATTAGGTTTATTATCCACTACAAGTGTTATAATTTCCACTACAACACTAATTTTATTCAATTACAATTTATTACACATTATTTCATTAATTAATCACCATTTAATTTATCAATTGCTCTTTTAATCAAATTTCTCATCGATACATATATTACTATAATTTATTTATAATCTTTCTCAATTGTAACTCTTTAATGTTTTTAATTAATTGGAATTACATTGGAAGCATCTATCAGCTACCTTAAATTAATACTATTTCATTTTATTCCAGTTATATTCTTATTTTTAAATCACAAATTTTTATTTCTTCCGACGTTAAAACCTTATTAAATTTACAAATTTTAATTATCGAAACTTACGCGTTTTTACAGTAGAAATATTTTCAAATAATACCGCTATTACTTTTCTCAAACTATTTTGAAATCATTATAAACAATTTCGGAATTTAAGTATTCCAAAAACTCTTTGAATGTTATTTGGAAGGAAAAATTTATAATACTAACCGTATTAAAATAAGGGTAAAAAAATGTCATTTTAAACATCGTTTGCAAAAATCCCAAAATAATTTACACTTAACTTTACTTATAAACCTTTCTGTTTAAAAGTTCTCATTTAAAACCCATCATTTATTAATTTAAAATAATATTTATTATCTTGAAGGATAATAAAACAATTTAAACACCTTTTATAAATTCCAAACAATGTTAATCGCCTTGGGGGATGATTTATAATATTCTTTTTAAAACCTTAAAACCATATAAATCTTCCCAAGAAAATAAATCAAATTTAAATCCTTTTATTAAATTTAAAACAAACATTAACTATCCTGAAAGATAATAAATCACATTTATAATCTCTTTTATAAATCTAAAATAATATTGACTATCCTAAAAGATAATTAATCAAATTTACAATTACCTTTAATGGAAAAATCAATTATCTTTAATAAAATAGTTAATTACTTCCAAAACACATTCATCAAATAAATTTATTTATTTTAAATTCACTTATTAAATCAATTAACCAACTTAAAATATTATTTATCAAACGATTTATAAATTCAAACAATCATTAATTAAAATGAATAATTGCTTTTAAATATCATTAATTAAAATAATTAATTAAATTCAAATATCATTACTTAAAATGATTAATTAAATCCAAATCTCATTAATCCAAAATGATTAATTAGTTTTAAACATCAATAGTTAAAATGATTAATTAATTTAAAATATCATTAATCAAAATGATTAATAAATCTTCAACATCTACTTTTGGGAAAACACAAGCTCAATTCAAACACAAACAAGGGCTTAGGGGATGATATTTAATAAATGACGGTATAGCGGAAATTGCTATAACGACACATAAATGGTTTAAATAGAATATCCAGATTAAGTTCAATTAATCAATCAAACAAATCTAACTATCATCCAAGAAATCAAAAATTGTTTATAGCATCATAGATATGATAAAGAAAATTTGGATGTGAGTTAAACTTACAATCAATTGGTTCTCCTTTATTATAGTTAAGTTTTCTCAAATATTCATCCTCTAAATTTTTATTTATTTTATTATTATTATTATTAGTATTAAAAAAATTCGACCATTTAGATTATATTAACCAACTTTTTATTACAAGCTTACTTTTAGGTTAATATTATTATAAGTTGACTTTTAACTTAATCCTTTCGCCGAACACCTTATAATCAAACTGTGAAACTTAATTCACAAAGGGTTCATTTAAGATTCCCTAGTTCTCATTTACTTGACCTATATCTTACTATGGAAACTTCCTTATGAACTATTCAACAATAGTCAATGCTCAAACTGGACAAGCATAACTAAATAAATCCTAGATGATAACAATAAAATATTATCATTTATAAACAATCAACTCAACTATACAACTATATTAATTTTGAAAATCATTCTTATATATGTAAAATATATTCCTAGATATAATTATTTTATTTACCATTTTAAAACAATACTGTATTGGTAGATCTGTTCAAGTGTTTAGTAATGCCAATCGATAACGCTGATCAGACACATCGACCAGAATTCATATACCACTCAATGGATCAAACAACACAATATGAAATATGTATATAACACTAACAAATACGCACTCGATATATATTTATACTCTCAGACTTATCCTAGGATGTTGCTAATCCTATCCTTAGACATTTTACCCCTCCAAGGCTTTGGGGTTCGCAAAACCTAAACTTTGATACCATATGTTACGACACACCTTTCTGAACCCTGGGAACGAAACTTAATACATCACCGGTATTCGTATGTCGTTGCCTAAGCACCCAAAAGATAAGTTGTCTTGAGGTAAAATAAAACAGAACAAGATAGAATGGATGAACCTCACATCAGAATGGTTACATATAATATAAAATGATATGGTACAAAAGGTTACTCCTTATAAGGAGTTATCAGAATTATAAAAAAAATACTACATCTAATAGATTTGCAGCTATACATTCTTACTATTCATTTTTAAGATACAAAATACACCTAAATAATCATACAGTGGAAATAAATAACTAGATTACTAAGGAGTTGTCTGCTCGACCATCATCTTCAAAGGGCTCCAAAGAAAACATGCTATTCTCGGACCACCCAAATATAATTGAGTACCAGAGAGTTTAGGGAAAATAAACAACTCGGGTCAGACAAAATGTCTGGTATGAGTAAAACTATGAAACAAAAGGAAGGGTATTTAAACAGTATTCTGTGGGACCATGCCACTAACGTGGAACGGGTTTTCTCCCATATAAATAACAACCAAACAAAAGAAAAATTGAAATGAACAAAAGGGAATAAACCCAAACATAGATGATGGGTACAATTAGTATAACATTCAGACTTGAAAACATGGAAATGGTCTTAATAAAAATCCAAGCTGGATAGAATGGATAAAATAATACAATAGTCCAAACTCAATAGAATGGACTAAACAAGATAACTATCCAAAGTCGATAGAATGGACAAAACCAAAAATTGAACTGTGCGAAGAGTGGTTTACTCCTCCCCTTGTAATCAAAGAAAATAGATTCAAAGGTCTGAATTAAATAATGAAAGGAAAATTTTCCAATAATTACTAGGAGGATGCACCCCCTTACCAAAAGTATACATATCTCTAGAAATATATTTGAGAACTCCGATGGCTTTTGGAAACCTCCAAGCTGGACCCCACCAACTGTTACCGAGAATCTGAGTACTTCACATCTCAATGCACAACACCGAATCCAATCTAGAGTGGATGTGAAAATACCCTAATGGGAGCAACCCTCCATAGCTTGGTTCCTACTCGCTTTTTGGTTTTAGTCATCTCCAACACAGGATATCTAAGCTTAATAGAGCAACACATCATCTAAGAATGACGATAATAAAGAAGCTGAAATAACTGATAGTCGAGAAACCAACTATCGAGGATATAAAACGATCGTATATGGAAATTAATTCTTGTATACTTATCACCACTCATTGAATAAAAACTTGTACTATTTCTTAGCTAACAATAATACCAAAAAAGTCAAGATAGTGTTACTTCAAAGTCATGTCTCATGATTATTCATAACTTCCAAAATAGCGACGAGTCTACTTCTTCGACGTTTAGTGCTAAGTATACAAATAAATCATTTCCATATAAGCGAATCACTTTACGGAAATTAATTCATTTCCATAAACAAATCAAACTTTTTCTTCGAAAACTCGAATTCGCGTTTGGCCTCATATTACAAGTATAGCTTTAAAAGGCTTTGTTAAAAGAGTTCACTAACTTCAAAACATCAATTGAAAAAGGATTTAATAACTTAAAACATCTTTATTACATTGATTAATTAACTTTAAACTTCATCACACAGTTTGATTTTTGAACTTCAAAAGACTTTAAATAATAAAAAGGGTAAACCAGTTTAAACCTTTTAATATAGTTAATTAGTAAAATATAATTAATTAAATTAATGAATAATTAATTATCATTACTTAAACGAATAACAAAGTCAAAACATCCTTGTTGCTTTGATAAATTCACTTTGAAACTTCATAAATTAAATTGATTAGTTAACTCTAATAACCTTTAATTAAAAAGGATAAATTACCTTTAAAACATCATTAATTTAATTAATAAATAATATTTAAATATAATTAATTGAATTAGTTAATTAATAATTAAATATCATTATTTAAAATGAGTAATTAATATAAACCATCATTAAGGAAAGATTAATCAAAGTTAAAACAAGTTGATTTCCTTCAAATGTCATTAATTAAAAAGATTAATTAATTTTAAAACATCATTTATTAATTGATTAATTAACCTTAATCCATCATTTTCAAAAGATTAATTAGCCTTAAACATTAGTAGATAAAATTCTTAATTAAATTTATAACATCATTAACTAAGTAATTAGTTAAATTTAAAACACATCATTAATAAGTTAATTAGTTAACCTTAATCCTTATTAATTAAAAAATTAAATAAATTAAATAATCCTTATTAAAATAATTAATTATTTTTGAAAACATCATTCAATCAAAATCTTGCTTAACTTGTAAAACAATTCCAAGCACAAAGATGAAACCAAATGGTTTGATAAGGAGTGATTTTCTAAAAGTGTCGATACATCGATTATCGCTATACGGATAGTTCAGCAAACAAGTTATAATATTATCAACATAACCAAACATCACATAGCAATCGTTTAAGCATAACACAATAAGCATTCATAGGCAATAAATATGAACATGAATATAGTTTTAAAGCTTTGGTTTTTTGAGGGTAAAATTTTGCTTACTAAATAGTTTGCTAACTAAAATTTACTTAACATGTTTGCATCCATCACACATATACATTTCTAAACCAAACATGTACGGATTCACTTCATATCCAAACCAAGAAAGAAATGTATATCACAATATAACTAAAGAAAAATATTTACCACAAAAAATTATGAGTTTCTCACCGAAAGCTATCCAAACCATTCCTAACATAGAGTATAACCTAGCACTTCTATTCCTAAGTAAAAGATGGAGTCATGGACCCTTAACACACTAGGTAGGCTTGGCCTTGAAAGAAGATGGAAGTGAAACTTTTTTTGGTAAGGTGGAGTGACTTTGGATAATCATCGAACTCTCAAAAATAAAGCCGAAAATAGGTCCTTTTACAGCTGATTTTTAGACTATTTACTCTTGAATTTTGTAAAAGTGGTCAAGAGAACAGTCTTATAAAATTATTTTCTCTACAGTTTCAAAAAAAATCACTCAATTACAGGTAGTTTTGAAGAAGATATGGTCAAAATAAGAAGGACCATTTTTGGACTTGAAATTCTGGGTCCAAAAACACTCTGCAAACGATTAATTTTTTGAGATAGCAATTCTAGAAATTTGTAGAAGTGGTCAACATAAAAGTTGTAGCGACTGAAATTTGACACGGTTTAAAAAAACAAAATCTTGATTTTGTGTAGTATATTGGAAGTTATGGTCGAATGAAATGTGAGAAAATATAAAGGAAGTGGAGTATTGAAATGAAAGAAGGAGATATCCGAAACAAGTTTTTGAAAGTGATTTTAAAATAGAAATCTATAGTTTATAATAATTAGAAAATAGTTAGGAATCCATTATAGAGCTTATGAAGCTTGGAAACATGAATGAGGAAGGTTTTGAAAGATAAAATGATAAAATGTAAAAGAGAAAATGTTGAAAAGTTTTTATATAAAATGAAAAAGCACAATTACTAATCTACCCTCAGTACTTTGCCCGCCACTCCTTGAATGCCACCTCACCATGTCTCCTCCCATTCATGTACCACATTCCACCCTAAGCCTCCTCCTTTCATGCCATAGCCAACGTGAAATAACGACTAAGTTGCCAAAATGTCAATCATGTCTAAACATGTTTCATTTGATGTGACATTTTCTTTTTCATTAAACTTTTTATTTAAATCTTATATAATTAAGTATGAACACATATATACATCTACTAAATAATTTAAATTCTTAATTATTTAAATGTTGTTTCAAAGACAAACAATACTTACAATATTTTAAACAACTTTTATATGATGAAACGTTGGAAATTCAAAAAACGGTTTTCGGTCACATTTTCTATTTTTCATCGAACTAAATATTTTTGTAAACTAAATTTGAAAACTATTTTATATTCAATATTTATTATTTTAAAAGTGTTTTTATTTTAATTATAAAATCTACTATTTGAATATTTAAAATTAATTAAATATTTAGAAATTAATGTGGTGAAATTTCGAGTCGTTACAAGAAACTTATGAGTAGACCGCTTAGCAGGACGACACATGGAAATAAAAAGGGTTTTACAAATGGCATTAGGCTTTGAAAATACAAAGAGATGATTTCCTTGTTTAAATTATGTGCTAAGGGTATTAACTATACATCATTAAGAAAATGATTACAAGGTAATTATGGATGTTTAAGTTTTAGGTTTATTGGATCAATTATTATGTATGATATTGTTATCGAATTCACTTCGTTTATGACCCATAACTACATTTTGGGGTGCTAAGGGCAGGATGACTAGCTAGGTTGACCCAATAGTGAACATAAATTTACTTAACTTCTGTGTAAGTGGATTTGCATCCATGAGTTCAGGTAGACCAGAATATAGGATGCTAAAATTGATCAAAAGATTATTGAGTTAGATAGGTTCTTAGTTAGCCTATGAAAACTATTTTATGAGAAATGTTATTGGCAGGAGCCAATAGGTTCTTAGTAATTCCATGAAAACTATGTTAGGAATATATTATCGGTAGAGACCAATATGTTCATAGTTAGCACATGAAGACTATGATTTGAAAGATGTTATTGGAGAACCAATAGGTACATATTGATCCTATGAAACTATGATTGTATAAAGTTATTAGTAGAAACAAATAGGTTCTTAGTGATCCAATAAAAACTATGAAATCGGACAAATAGTCCGTAAAATTGGAACAGGTCATTAGTCAGCCCATAAAAACTAATAAGTAAATGGTAACCCTAGAAACTATAAGCTGAGATAAATAGTCATATGAATTGGTATGGAAAAACCGGGGCATATTTTAGTTTTGAATATCATCATATTATGTTATGTTTTAACCATTGTGGATGTAGTTGCACAGCATATGGTTATTGTACTATGGATAAGATACAAGTGAGGGAAAAGCCCATATTTCTTAGTGGCGTGGTATCACTAGATATCTAGTTAATTCGAGATGGTAGGTTATTATTCACACCACACTATTTGTCTGACATAAAATTTCTCTCTTTCCCCTTATACTCTCTGGTTCTCATTTGAGTAGATTTCTCTCTTTCAGGTCCTCCTTAGAAGAATAAGCTTCTGGAGACGTGCAGGAGGCAATCTAGCTAGTAGGATCTATATATCTATTTTACGCCGTGTTTTGGTTCTGCTTTTGTGCTATAATGGCAAGTGGTATTAAATGCTAGATATTTGACTCTGATCATCCAAGGGGACATCTTCGTATGTCGCTCTTGGAATATGTTGTGATAATTACATTTTCTCTGAATGTGGTTTGCAAATTGGGATTATGTAATGAAATTGAAATCTTATTATGAAATGAGATGAGAAATTTCATTTTTTTTTTAAAAATTGTGTTGAATTTCCATGTTTATGGGTTTTTGGTATTATCAAAATGATTAACATAGCCCCATTTTGTCATCGAAAATTAATAACTATGGATGACTGCAGTATCCGTAGCACTTAGTTTCGAACCTCAAAACAGGGGATGTTACACGCATTATCATAAAAGATGAAAATGTTCAAGTATAGTCGTGCGTGCATGCATATTTAAAAAAACACAACTCCCCGAGTCGGCTGTATGCCAAACTGCCCAAGTCACTATTCGCTTGGTAGCTAACCCAAAACAGCCCTCGGGGAATAGATGGCCCAAGGAAACCTTGGTATGAAGCTGGTAGGATCGATGGAATTGATGTTAAGATGAAGTAGGATACTCACTTGATTGAGGAAGTGCTTTGGATTGAAGATTAGAGATGGATTGGATGCCCAAGTGGACTAGTGCAGCAACGGTGGCTCAAGAGATGAAGAGGTGTAGTTCTCGTGAAGAGCTGGAAAACGAACAGTAGGTCTTGGCTGTAGGAAGGGTCTGGCTTATATAGAGGAGTGGCTCAGACACTGGTCCAGGGTAGAACTGATCAGCGGTACACCAACCCAAGCAAGATGATGGGGTGTGCAAGCCTGCTAAGAAATGATTCATCAAAGTCCACCTTGCACTACAAGTTGGGCTTTGAGAGGCAAGTGTTGGGCACATTTTCACCCACGAAGACAGCACTGGATGGAGACTATTAAAGAGAAAGAATTAAAAGACAAGAATCAACCATCCTTCTCCGCACTCGATACCCCAAAGGTGCCGAGCAGAATTCTTGGGCCGGTGCCTAAGGGTACAGACCAAGTTCCTTGAGCCGGTACCCAAGGGTAATGAACAAGTTGCTTAGGTCGGTACACTATGGTACCGATCAAGATTTTGGGTCTGGTGCCTAGTGCATCCAACCTCATGCCTTCGTGGAACCTGAACTAAGGGAAGGGGGAGCTGGTCCATCCAACCATCCGACCCACCGACTGAAGGGGTGTCGAGCCAAGCTAAAGCAAAGGAACTTAGACTACTACCCATCCATATGGATCCAAACCAGGCCAACACCCACCCCTACGAAACCGGAACCAACTTCCAGCCGGGACCAGCAGCGCGATGAATAAGGAAGGAAATCAGCGCATATCATGGAACAAATCACTACAAATGACATATCTAGGAATATTCCTTGTAACCAATACATACATGGGAACATCATAAGTTACCACATTGAACGTACCTAAAATCTACCCTTATAATACAAGACCTTTGACATCATAAATCAGACATGTTTTAGATCTACAACACTCTAAGCAATGAAATTAACCACGCAAAGCCTCTGGATCATCATATTTTCTTACAAATCATTATACAAGTTGGCATTTATTTATAGATTAGAAATGTAAATGAAGGGGAAAAAAACAAACAGTGGAGATAGGCCCATTATAGTTAAACTACTATAAATTCTAGTGTTCTTTATTTTTTATGCTTTTCTTTTTCATTTATTCTATTCCAAAAAATCGAGTGGAAGTATTTGCCTATTTTTTGCGCAAACATTTAGCATATTATTTATTGTTATCAACTGGAAAAATCAGGTCTTATTTTCAAGCTCATCCAATCAAAATCCTAACTAGTTACCCATTATGGTAAATTTTGAGCAAACTTGAAGTATAGGAAGGTTGATAAAATGGGAAATGGAGTTGAGTCGGTATGATATTGCACACCTGCCCAGAATTTCATAAAGGACGGGCTTTAGTGGACTTTGTGAAAAAACGTACATGATTGATTGAGGAACGGTCAAAAAAAGAGAGGAAATTCGAACCGAAATAGTATTGTATGTGGATGAAGCATCAAATGAGCAGGGTGTAGGAGCATGATATGTTGTAATTACCCCTGACGGGCATAGACTTCATAACGCGATGAAGTTAGGCTTTTCGACAACCAACAACATAGCAGAATGTGAATAATGATCGTAGGGTTAACCTTAGCGTGGCAATTCAAGATTCCCGGGAATGAAATATTCAACATTCATAGTTAATGGTAAACCAATTGAATAGGACATTGCAAACAAAGGACATATGACTAGCCAATGTCAAAAGAATCCATGAAATGTTAGTCCATGTTGAGGATTTCACTATACACCAAATACCAAGGGAAAAGAATACGTAAGTAGATTCTTTGGTGAACCTAGAAAGCTCACAAGATGCATTAGAAGTCAAAATCATTGTTGGGTTTCAACCAAATCCAAGTATTAGGAAGGATAAAGAAGAATTAGGCAAACAAGCTTTAGTCCAAACTAGATATCAAGTCCGTTCGAAATCAAATAATAAGGAAAACCCTCAAGAAAACAGTGATAATGGAAAAGTCCTCGAAAGGATAGCTATGCACGAAAATCTATATGACAACAGTTGGATGAAACCCTTGGTCGAATATATTTAGAAGGGAATAACTAAATAAAAGAAAGAGGCACAAAAACTAAGATATCAGGCCCTCTAGTACACCATGGTTGATGGAATATTATATAGGAAAGGATATTTAATGCCTTAAGATTTGCACTCCCAAAACGGGCATAAAATTGCTAACAGAGGCCCATGAAGTATTCTGCAAAGATCGTTCCAATGGAATAAAACTAGCAAAAAAAGTAACGAGACAAGAATATTATTGGCCATGAATGATAGAAGAGGCCATAAATTATGTCAAGAGGTGCGATAAGTGCAAAAGGTTTTCTAAAATACCGCAACTTCTTCCTGGGAATTTAACCATCATTTCCATCCTATAACCTTTCAATGTATGTGGAATTGGTTTAAATCGACCATCTTCCCGTCTCAAAGGAAGGAATGAAGTTTGATGTTGTAGCGATCGATTATTTTACAAAATGGGTGGAGCTGAACCTCTACCAAATATAATTACCGAAAAAGTTCTAAATTTCATCATTGAGAATATAGCAACAAGATTCGGGCTCCCAAACAAGATCATTTCAGACAATGGAGCTAAATTTGAAAGTGAAGACTTCACTCACTTTTGTGAAAAGAACGGAATCATAAAAAGTTTTTCAGCAGTAGCTCATCTAAGAGCCAAAGGATAAGGAGAGGTAGCAAATAAAACCATAAAGAATATTTTGAAGAAACGATTAGGAAGAGCAAAAGGAAACTGGGTGCACAAACACCCTCCCGGTTTGTAGGCATATTGAACGTCTGCAAGAACTACTACAGGACACACCCCATATTCCTTAACCTACGGGTTCGAAGCAATGCTACCCATTGAATTCAAAGTTCCCTCATGTCAAAGAATCGCTTATACCTACGAGATGAATAAGGAATTGAAAAAAGAATCGCTTGACTTGCTTAACAAATTAAGAGACCAAGCTGCAATTCGAACTGCATAATATAAACGTAAAATTAAAAGGGGCATTTCACCAGAAGGACAAACTTTGCAGTCCAATTAGTTTCTAGGATACACATTCAAAGAAATTACTTTCAAGGCCAAAGTCAGCAGAATAATTACTTTCAAGGACAAAGTCAGCAGTCCAATTACTTTCAAAGACATAATTTCATAGGTTTTTAGGCCCTAGAAACTAATTATTTTGTGTTTGGTCCTTGAAAGTAATTATTTCAGTTGTGTGTCCTAGAAACTAATTCCACTTGCTAAAGAGGCCCTTGTGGCTAATTTTCACAAATTAAAAAGTATTATAACACGAAGGTGAAAGAAAGGACATTCAAGAAAGAAGACTTAGTCTTGATGAAATTAATGGCAAACATAAAAGACTGTGCAAACGGGACTCTCGGGTCGAACTGGGAAGGACCATTAGTTATTCATGAAGTAATCCCACCAGGAACCTATCAATTAAGTAAGCTAGATGGAATGCGATATGAAGGACGTGGAATGTCAATCATTTAAGGCATTATTTCCCAACATTGAATGAGTAAAGCAGTCTACTCAACATAACTTAGTGGGTAAAAGAAGTATTCCATCTAAATAATTGCCATCGAAAGTGAAACGCTCGCATTCAAACTTAACTTTCAACCTAATGAGGTCAATAAGATTCATTGAACAAGGGCATCCCTCACAACCAGACAAGGACAAAGCCTTTGGTCCTGCCTTCGAGCATGGTCAAAGCATTCATCTAAAGAGTGATGGTCAATTAAGCCTTCAATCCCACCGCTAGGCCAGGTCAAAGCATCCATCCAAGGGAGATGAATGAAAAGCCTTTGGTACCATCTTCGGGCCTGGCCAATGCAATCATCCAAAGAGTGATGGTCAATTAAGCCTTTGATCATGTTGTCGGACCTGATCAAAGCACCCATCCATAAGAGATGGTTAAAAGCCTTTGGTCCTACCTTCGGGCCTGGCCAAGCAACCATCTAAAGCGCGACGGTCAATTAAGCCTTTGATCCCGCCGCTAGGCCTAGTCAAAGCACCCATCTAATGGAGATGGATGAAAAGCCTTTAGTCTCATCTTCAAGCCTAGCCAAAGAAACCATCTAAAGAGCAATGGTTAATTAAGCCTTTGAACCCGCCGTAAGGCCTGATCAAAGCACTCATCTAAGGGATATAAACGAAAAGCTTATGGTCCCTTCTTCAGGCGTAGCCAAAGAAACCATCAAAAAAGTGCTGGTCAATCAAGCCTTTGGTCCCACCACTAGGCCTGGCCAAAGCAACCCTACAAGGGAGATGATCAATGTGAACTCTAATGACCCAGCAAGGACTATGAGAAACAACTGTCTGAAGAAGGGTAATCAACTGAACTTATGGTTATTAAACTAGAAAATTTTGAATGGGAAAAAGTCAAAATGAATTTTCCTGAAACCCCAAAATTCCTATCTATTCATAGCACCAGTTTACTCTAATGAAAGCTACTTTTAAAAGATTTCAGATTTTCTCACTTACAAGAATTCATTTTTTCAAGCAACCTTACTTTACTAAATATATATGCTTTTACTCCAAATGATTTTCAAGCATAGTAATGAGATCTTTTATAAAGGATTGAAACACTTATGCAACCGAGAATCCATTTTGGAAAGCCACGAGGTCAAAGAGCAAAGATTATAACAACAAGCAATCAGCAATGAAGATTAAAACACCAAAAAATAATGCTTGAATAAGAGTAATCCAAGAATAAGAAGAAGTTTACTTAAGCTAAAACATAAGAGACTTCTTAGACAATGAGGGGGTGAGTGTGACACACCAAATTCCAAGAACAAATTTGAAGCCATCGTGCCATATTTAGAGTCTTCATATGTAAATAAAAGCCATCGTGTCCAATCTAAGCTGTCATATATGGTTGAAGCCTTTACACATCATAAAGTTTTCTTGAATGAGATTATCATGAATAAGTGGAGCCATTTCTAGCAAGTGAATCCATCACGAGAAAACTTATGGGGATCGTCACGTGCTAAATCATCAGGAGTTAAAATGTACCTATCGAGAAAAGTTCCACTAAGATATTGTTAGTAATCCCATATAAGTCATTGTGAGGAGATAAAGCCATCGCAATAGGTCTTGAAGCAGTCGCTTGACAAGATAGAAAGCCATCGTGAGTAATCTAACCAGACCGTCGCAATCTATCTCCAAACGGAAAGTTGAGGTAACCAAACTGTTGCATGCAAAAAAATTTACAAAAGCTAATATTCAAATGATTCGCATGAAGATTATTGTGGAAGGCCTTATAAAGCTATCATGAGAAGTTAAACTTAGTAGTCGCTAAATATCTTCAAATGGTAAACAAGAGCCATCGTTAGAAGTCTTTCAAAGAGCTATCGCTAGGAATCTTTCAGAGAACCATAACCAGGGGGTCTTTCAAAGAGCCATCACTAGGAGTCTTTTAAAGAGCCATTCGCTAGGAGTCTTTTAAGAGCCGTCATTAGGAATCTTCCATAAAGCTGTCGCTAAAAATATTTCAAAAAACAATTGCTAAGGAAGTTTCCTCTTCAAGCTGTCACAAAGAGTTTATAAAGTAATTTGCTGGGAGCTCCTAAGTGATAGCTTTAGATACAGAAGTCAAGCCGTTGCAACATATTTGTTGAAGCGACCACTTAATAGGATGCAAGAGTCATCATGGGAAGTTCTACAGAATCTTCGTGTTAAAAAAACATTTAAAGCAGTCGTGAAGCAATATAGCAAAAGCCTTCGCCTAAAGTTCATTGAATCTATCATATGACTATCTCTCCACGACGCCAATTTTTCCTTGTATAAATCACAATTCACCCTTCTATTACTCTAAGAGACGCATGGTGCCAATCTATTGGTTGGAATCCTCTATAAATTCAAGGTTACCCCTCACCCGAAAAAGGGGATGATTTTTTAGTTGGATCTTCTTCTTCATTTTCAAGTTTTCTACCAAAAAAGCTTGAGTAAAAAAGCATTCATGATCGCCAATGCCATCCATGGTTTGTAACTTTTTGTGAAAGGGATTAAATAATAAGGAAATTGCATAATGACATCTCGAGAGACCAAAGCACGCATCCATAAATTTGTGATCAACATACTTGACTGGCTGTATAAAATTACTCAATTATTCCAATTCATCTTGACCTAATTTTGGCAATAATAGGCATATAACGTTCTTCACCATAAAAAGTTGACAACTTTCCTCACAGTGATTGTGGCCAGTGGTTCCGCTTCAGCCCACTTTATGAAATAGTAAAATGCAACAATGGCACACTTCGCTCCTTCTTTGGACATAGGCAGCACGTGGATTATATCAAGTCCCCAAATTGCAAGTGGCCATGGACTAGCCATTTACGTAAGCTCTATGAATGGGGCTCTAGGAATTTTCGCAAATATTTAGTGGCTATATCACTTTCTAGTATAGCCAGCCGCATCTCAGTTGACAGTCGGTGAAACATATCCATACTGAAGAATCGTCCTTGCCGAATTCTACCGTATGCCCTTCGTTGTGGCCACCATGACTTCCTGCATGCACATCGGCCAATATCTTCTTGGCTTCTTCCTTGGTAACACATTGTAGTATAAAAGTGGAGAATCCTTTCCTATGTAGTATTCCTTCTTGGATAATAAATCACAATATTTTGCATAGGAGTTTTTTTATTCATTTCTTCTGTTCGGGAGAGTTTCTTCAGTAAATATTCCTTGATCAAAATCATCAATGACTCCTTCTCTATTTCATCACCAATGTTTAATCAACATTCATTTAGTCGATGCTTGAAACCGTCAAAACCTTCACTAGGACCAATCCCATAAGTTGCACATCTCTAGAACTAATCAGCATGGCCAATCAATCGGATTTTGTATTGTCCTCTTTGAGAATATGAATTATCATGTAATATTCAATATCATTTAGCAGTTCTAGAACCTTTATCGGGTAAGAGGCAAGTCTCGCTCCGTTAGCCTGAAATTCCTTCACTCGATAGACTGCCAATTAAGAGTCGTTGAATATATGCAATGCTTTGACTTCCAATTCTTATGTTATCTTGAGCCTCGCAATCAATGTTTCATACTCAGCTTCATTATTCGTTGTGGGAGACTCAAACTTCAAGGCATAGCATTTTGCACGTTCCTCTAGGATCACTAAGATCACTCCTTCCCTGGAGCTACATTCATTGGAATCTCCGTCTATATAAAACTTCCAATAAGTAAGTCAGAACACATCCTCTTTCATTTCCCCATCTTGGATTATGAACTCAACAATGAAATTAGCCAGTAACTGCCTTCATATTGCACTCCTAGGATAACGAGTTATATTATATTGGCTCAGCTCAATATTCCACTTCAGTAACCTTTCTGAAGTCTCGAGTTGGTGCAACACTTGTCTTATATTATATTGGCTCAGCTCAATATTCCACTTCAGTAACCTTTCTGAAGTCTCGAGTTGGTGCAACACTTGTCTTAATGGTTGATTAGTCAACACTTTTATCAGATGAGCCTAGAAGTAGGGTCGCAACTTCTTTGGAGCAATCAGCAGGTAGTATGCTAGCTTCTTTAACTTTGGGTAGTTCTTTTATGCTCCAACGAATCACTTGCCGATGTAATATGTAGGCCTTTGAATCCTAAATTCCTTATGCACCAGGGTTGCACTTAGTGCATGAACAGACACCATCGGATAAACAAATAAGTCTTCTCCCTCTAAAGGCTTTGATAGTACTGGTGGCCTCTCTATGTGATCAAGTAAAGCCTGGAAGCTTTCGGACATTCCTCTATTTGGACAAACTTCCTAATCTAATTCTAGAGAGCATCAAAGAACGACATGCTCTTTTATATTGCCTTTAAGATGAATCGACACAACGAAGTGATCTTTCTATTCAAGCTCTGCATTTCCCTCCTCGTCTTTGGGGTTTCAACATCTCTCAATGGTTTAATCTGCTCTACATTAGCTTCAATGCCCCTTGAGTTTACTATGAAACCCAAAAAATTTCCTGATGTGACTCCGAAAGAATATTTCAATGGATTCAACTTCATCCCGTACTTTAGAAGCACATCAAACATTTATGAGAGGTCACACATATGGTCCATTGATCGCTATGACTTTTCTAGCATAACATACATGTTGACCTCCATTATTCATTTAATTTGATCCTTGAACGTCGAATTCACTGATCGTTAATAGGTAGCTCTAGCGTTCTTCAAACCAAATGGCATTACATGGTAACAATAAAGTCCCAAGTCAGTTATGAAACTTATGTGCTCTTTGATCTGGAACACGCATTGTTATCCTATTGCAGTTGGAACACACAACCATGAAGGACAATAGTTCAAGTCCAGCTGTAGAGTCCATGAGTTGATCAATCTTCGAAGTGAGAAGCTGTCCTTTATGCACGCTTTGTTTGGGTCTAAATAATCAATGCATGTTCGCCATTTTCCATTTGGATTCTCGACCAACATCGGATTTGATACTCATTCGTGGTATATAGCATCATGGATAAAACAGTTGCCATTCGGCTTATCCACTTCTTACATAGTGGATCGCTCCGAATCCAGGTCGTGCCTCTTCTACTTCACAGGAGGGTATCATGGGTTCACATTAGATGTATGCATACTATCTCCGATGATATTCCACACATATTGGAATGTTTCCAGGAATATACATCTAGATTTTCTTAGAGTAACCCTACCAACTCCCTCTTCATTTTCACACCAAGCTGGGATCCGATCTTTAGGACCCGAGTGGGGTCATCCCCATCGATCGGGATGTTAATCGTTGGCTCGGTTGGGACCTCCCTCACATCCTCAAGCTCTTTCCTTGGATCCATAAGCTTGTAAAATTTACCATACCATCCAAGCCAGGACTTGGGCAGTGGCCGCTATGCTTCAATCGTCTTGATGCAGAGAGTCTTCTCTGCACCTTTTCTCTTCTCACGTCGCTTTGCTTCTCAGAGCTCCGTGATGTAGCACTCATGTCCAGTATTCTGATCTCCCTAGATGGCTCCTTCTCTATTCTTCATGGAAAATTTTATCATTAAACACCATAAGACCAGGGCAACCCTAAAACTGGCAAGGGTCGATCGACCCCTGACTGCGTTGTAAATAGAATATTATCAATCACAATGAAGGTCTGCACCTGCACTCTCTTGCGGTCACCTTCACCAAGCTTTACTGATAAATCAACACAGCTAATAGGCTTTATCATCTCTCCGATAAATCCCCTGGATACGAGATTTACTTGGCTTTAGATCCTTCCTATCCATCCTTATCTAATCGAAATTTTTCTTTAACAGGGTATTAACTAAGGTCTTATGATCAATGAAAACTTGTTTCACAGAAGGTGGTCAAATCACGGCGGTTATTACCAAAGGATCAAGCATCGGTGCTTGCACCCCATCTACATCTCGACTTTGAAAAACAATATCATCAATCATTGTTTTCTATTGTTTTATTGGAGCTCCGTCTTCTACAGCAAAACAACTCTTCTGAACAACATGCCTTAGTGAACATTTGTATCTTTCCATCTCATTCCATATTTTCTTAGCTAGATGAGGTCCACATGTAATGGTATCGATTACTATTCTTCTTCCAAGATGCCTATGTTCCTCTCCACTAGGCCCAACCTAACCCCATTGATCCATTTACCTCTAGGATCTATTGTATGTTTACCCGCCATCTTGTGGGTCACTCACAAGCTGTTCAGTTTCTTTTTTTGGATTAAATCTTCGATTATATTTCTCAAATGCCGCCACTTGTTAGTGTTGTGTCTGTGAATCTCATGGAAGCACTAATATTTTTAGGAGAGCTTCTATCATTCAGTTGACTCCTTCTGAGTTGGCTACTTGTAATTTATACCTTAGGTCACAAGGCAAATACTCTCAATGGACTCATTCAAAGGAGTATAATCCTTAGGCTTGAGCTACAAAGATAGTTATTAAATCAGTATATTATCTTCTACTTAAACTGATAGATCCAAATAAAATAGCTATATCTTTAATTCAAAGATGAGAGATGTATCAAGATGTAATGTTGATTTAGAAAGATCTAACTCCTACAGAATTGGGGTGAAATGCCACTTGAACCCAGAGCTAGATGGTTCTCCCCGAAATGCATTGAGGTGCAGAAATTGACTAGACATCTAAGGGTAAAGCACTGTTTCAGTGCGGGCAGTGAGAGCGGTACCAAATCGAGGCAAACTATGAATACTAGATATGACCCCAAAATTACAGGGGCCAAGGTCGGCCAGTGAGACGATGGGGGATAAGCTTCATCGACGAGAGGGAAACAGTCCGGACCTCAATGTTCAGGCTATTCACGAAATGTGAGAAGCAGATGAATAATCATTTGCTTCCGAAGGAATCGAAGAATTTCTTGGGAATCTGTGACATCCCGCTTCCGAAGGCTCAAAACTAACTGCTATGGATGTTGCATTCATCCAAAGGTGTTATTTATGAGTGATCGAAATCGAAATCTTGAAACTATTAGCAACATAGAAACAAAAGAATATGAAAAAAAATTAAACTTCAACAAAACATAATTTCTCATTTCTTATGAATTCCAATTTAAGATGTAATTACGTAATCCCAGACGTTAACCACATTCAGATCACATATACATGTACAAAATACTATAAGAGCAACATATGAAGATGTCTCCTTATGATGATTTGAGAACTAATAAATATGAACTTTACGGTTCTTAGTACATCATAGTGGAAAACGCAATATAGCTCCTACATAGCTAACACTGCCTCCAGCACGTTTCCGGAAGCTTATTCGTCCAAAAACCTGAAAGTATCCCACTCTCAGACTACTCAAATTAATTTTGAGTACCCAAGAGTTTGTGGAGAAACACAAACTTCAAGTTAGACAATAAGTCTGGCATGAATAATCCCCTATCATCTCTTATCATAAATAGATATCTAGTGAGACCACGCCGCTTAGCAGAACGGGTTTTCTCATCACTAGTATCTAAAACAAACATGCAAACCATTTACTTTTCCCCTGCACCCAAAATAATTAGTCTTAACATAATATGAAATAAAGTCATAAATCATATTTATTGGATATCTCATCCTTGGATTCTCATCCACCCACTTATTAGATATCCTATCTAAAAGTAACTTATTATATTTCCCATCTAAAATCAATTTATTATAATTCCCCTCAAAAATCTTTAAAATGAACATCCGTCATAATTTAATAGGACTATCCATCCCAAATCCATTCAAAATAAATGCAGATTATCCATCGTACATTGTTTTATAAAAGATGGTGTGGGCTATCCACCGCACACTCCATACTTTTCCTAGGATGACTATGAACCCTTGGGTGCAAAATCCCGAGGCTAACCACCTTTGAAAAAACATTATTTACTTTAGAAATTCGATGTGGGCTATCCACCGCACATTCCACGGTTTTCCTAGGTTAACCAAGAACCCATGACTTGGCCAAAAATATCATGATCCCCATGATTATATATAAAAACTCATGATCCCCATGATTACATATTTTTCACCAGGTGTTCCACCTGTTTAACCTATTCTCGTTGGTAGCCTCAATTAGGTTAAATTAAATAAAAACACATTGATAGCCCAAATGTATAATTTCGAAAGCATATTTCGGTTTGTAACCCCAAACTATGCATCGATATCAGTAATCCTACCCCGATGTCCCCAATGTTTAATAACATCAAATTTATGTAAGGCTCCCCTTTACATGTTCAAACAAAATAAATATTCTATGCAATAACCCTTCGAAGTAACCCCTTCAAATTAGCAAAGTTTTACTTAAGGAAAATGACTAAAAACAGCCCTTTAAAACTCTTCGAATGAAGTCCCATTCGAAAGAAAATAACCCTCCGAAGTTAGCCACTTTGGAAACCCTACTTTTGAAAGCATTACAAAACATACCTTCCGCAATCATTGAAGGTAACCCCTTCAAAAACTTTTGAAATCATTGAAACTCAAAACCTTTCACAATTATTGAAGATAACCCCTTCAAAACCTTTTGAAATCAAACCTTTTGAAATCAAATCTTTCGAAATCAAATCTTTCGAAATAAACCTTTCGAAATTAAAATCTTTCAAAATCATTGAAGATAGCCCTTCAAAATCCTACAAAATAAACCTTTCGAAATCAATCCTTTTGAAACCAAACCTTTCGAAATCAAAACCTTTCGAAATTAAAACCTTTCGAAATCATTTAAAAAAATGAAGTGTTGGTGTTGGAACCAACCCTTCCAAAGCCTACTTTCGACCATGTCGGAAAGTTAACCATTCGGCTTGTCGAAAGGTTTTAAAACACCTTTTCGAAAAACATTTTAGAATAATACTCTTGAAGGTTTAAGCTTTCGAAGATCCTCTTCGAAACCTTCTGGAATATAAATTTTAGTCTTTTATAAAATGATAGAGTTGAAAGATCCCCCTTCAACTTATTCGAAAACAATTTTATTTCTATCCGAAAGCAAAAAAAGTAGCCTCCCCATCCCTTCACCATTTTCTTCCCTTCGGCCCCGTGCCTACTTTTCGACTTTGGGCGAAAGGTAACTGTTTACCTTCCGTTTCAGATAAAAGGAACCTTTCGACTTCATCGAAAGGATACGGGCTTGTTGGACACGAAGGCAGAACTGGGCCCATTGAATTGATGTTTAATCTTGTTTGTTTAATTTTGATTGGCCAAGGAACCTTCTCTTGTACTTTCAAATAGTAAAAAGTATACAAAAGTCAACCTTTTTTTTCAAAACACTCCAAACAATTCTCAAAAACAATTTCCCTCCGGCTTTAGATAAACGTGGAAGACATTTTTCAGTTTAGCCCTTGGGCTTAAATAATGTAATTACCTTTGTAAAGAACTAAGGAAAAATTCCTAAAAGTCCCCAAAAATCTGACAAATCATATACTTCAACATATCGAAATTTCGAAACACATGAAGATAAAAAAAACTTGAAAATTAATCAAAACCGAATGAAAACGTGTTAATTAGCCCATTAACATTTTAAAACACCTAAGTCTTATCCAAACAAAGGTTGAAAGGGTTATTCCTAACCAAAATTACAAACACGAATTGGACGTAGCCCACAACCGATCCAAACATAGAAAAACGAGCTAATAAACATGATTATTCACCTTGATTAGTTGATTGGAGAATGAGATATTTTCTAGTTTAATTTCTTAGCTTATTCTTTAATCTAAACTCTTCCTGGAGCTTTTTAATGGTCCATCGAAACATATGTAAGTTAAGAATGAAAAAGTGAAAGTTTATTAAGGTGGAGGAAGAGATATATACTAAGAAATGTGGCCTCATTTCCAAGTTTACTCCTTAAGAAAAATTCCTCCTTAATTTATTTAAGTCTTTATTTTAGTTTATTCTTTTATACACAAACATTGGATTTATTAATCTCATCTCTCTACTATTCACATTATTCTATTTAATTTATCCAATTAAATATCCTGAATAATGTTAATTAAAATTTATGGGCATTACAAAATCCTAAAAGATCAATTCGTTCTTTTGTCTCTGACAGATGGTCAGAACTTCATCTAGGTTCGAATCCTACTGAGAGGTCCATTAGAGATCAAAAATTTGAAGAAGAAACAAAATGTTTCTTTTGTCTCTTCTAGGTGATCACTTCCATGCTTCGGCAGTAGCATATTTCTCCAGGAGCTAAGGTCGAAAATATGGAGTAAACAAGTGTTTCCACGACTCTAACACCCGGCTAATTATGTTCCACTTAATCCATGCAGATTTCCTGCAAATAGCCATACGTGACTTGTTTTTGGTAATAGATGAACATTACTATATGCATGTTCGGGTGCATGGTAGACATCGACACTCTAGTGCATTTCTCCCTCTGATTCAGAATAAATATATTTCCGAAGCTTCTCTTTAAAATGAAAAGTAGACGTTCGAGTAAGAATCTCAACAATAACTTGTTCAGATTCTACATATAATCATTGTTATATTAAGATCTAAAACAAAGATTCTTTCTTGAACGAACTACAAAATGGAACTCCTTGATATGGAAAAACAGAATATAGAATAAAACCTAAAATAAAAGGATAAGGGAAGTTGCTCTTCTTCGAACCGAGTTGTCCCCGAAATCAAAAAAGAAAATAAAGGTTTTTTTCTACCTTTTTAATTCTTTTTTTTGGGCCTGAATATGCCGGTCCATTTGGAATTCTTTAAGCTATAGCAGATGGAACCAAATTAGTTTTTAAAGAAGATCTCCTCCCATATGGAGGAGATGTTCGTTTGTTCAGCGGGCTTTAGTGAGAGTGAGACGGATTATTAGTAACTACTAACTGGTGATTTTTGATTTTATTACTAAATAAAAATAATCAATCTTTCAATAAGATGGAAAAAAAAAGAGAAAAATTTCATCACATCTTGGGCGCTTTTTGGGGTTTGGCTTCCTTCCATCAGCACCTTAATTTCCAGTTTTCTAATTGTTTCCAACATTGATTGCAATGTGTTCGATGCTCTCACTGGTCTGCTTGATAGCAACGTTACTCTTCAGTTGATTATCTCATACCAGCGTTTTCGACAACCATGTTTGCCTCTTCCAAGCATAGAAATTGGGTCACATTTCGGTAGGATTTCTCCATGACAGATGGTCGTTTCATTTTCATCTATTTGCAAAAACCATTATTCGAGTGTACCCTATGGATTAAGGCCATCAACATGATATCTTCCTTCACATTACTCACTTCGGTTTCAATGGTGTCGAATCTACATAAGAAATCCTTCAAAGTCTTCCCGGGGCCTTAAATGATACTCGACAAGGACGTCAATCCTTTGGTCGAGTAGTATGTAACCTGAACTACTCAATAAACCTTCTATTCAATAGGTCGAATGAAGATATGGACTTCGGCGTGAGCTAATTAAACCACATCATGGCTACTCCTTCAAAGAATTTTGGAAAACATGTACATCTCGCGGCATCAGTCGCCTTGGAACCATACATGTGCTACTCATACATTAAAAGCTGTTGTCTCGTGTCTGTCATTCCATTGTACGACGACATTGTATGCATCACAAACCTTCGGGGATAATCTTCTTGTAAAATACTCTTCATGAATGGGATATCGATGAACCACAATCATCATTGCTCCTATGTTGGTTCTCAATCACTAGCCTTCTAACCATATCCGTTGTATACTCTGGATTAGGCGTATCGATTGGACGACGATCATCGAGGTCAACCTCAAGTGTTTGGCTCTGCCTCTGCAAACGCTCTTAGTTGGTTCTGTGACGTATGGGTTCCCCTGTCTCTAGGAGAACCATTCGTCCAATCATTCATTGACTACGTTCTCTCTGTGATGGTTTAGTGGCATCCGTCTGAATACAACCACTTGCTCAACACTAACATGAGCCTCATCTAGCAATTCGTCATCCAAATCCTCAATCATCGTTCGGGATCTCAACTCGATAACGGGTCTTCGATTTGACTTAGTGCCGAGTTGTGAGCTATTAACTTGAACTTTTCTAGACTCCATTTTTGAAGTCCCGGATTCCTCTTTCTTCATTTTCTGTTTTCCATCTCTTCAGTTTTTGTCCGACGAAGAAGAACTCTCTTCTTTCACATCAGGAGATGATAACTCCTTTTGACTCTTACTTCGTCTTTGGGATAGTTGAGTCATCAAATCAATACTTTCCTTTATCAACTTCATCATAGCATTTTAACTCTCCTTCATTTTTCTATTCATTTCCTTCAAATTTGTATTACTGGATTTTTGGTTTATGTTACGGTCGTTCAATGGTTCGACTTTTCCAGATATTGCTTAATTTAAAAGCAGGATATCCTCTACCTTGCACAATTCAGATGGAACCACTAAACATCTAAGAGAAAGCGATTTCATCTGCAACTTAAATAGATATTCACTCAATGCATTTCTACAATAGTGCATAAATTGAAGAGAGATTCAAGAGAGTAGATGAAATCTTTTGTAACAGCCCGCAAATCCGTACCCCTTGAGTCAACACTATTTTACCTAAATCAACTCAAGTTGTACAGAAATATGAACCATTTGGGTAAAAAAAAGAAGAGGTAGAAGAAGAAAATGGAAAACAACAACAGAATCTACCCATCGCATCGGAATAAAATATAATAGATAATAAATGATTTTTACTCAAAATTAAATATATCTGCTTACATATTTTACATCATCAGAGTACATCAATCACAGCTCAACATCAATAACATACAAATGGATACACAGCAACTCAACACAGCGGAATATATACATCAACAAGTACGGAAATACGTATTGTCATCCAGCTCATCTCCTGAGCTCCACAGCATCATATCCTATATCTTATAATACTCGGTCTGACCCGAGCATTATAGTTAGATAACACCCGAGTCAGTCTGGAATACCAGCGTGAGAAAATCACACTCAATTGATTATTAAAGTTTCAAAAATCCTTTTGAAAACAAAAGCATCTCGTAAGACCATGCCACAAATAAACATGTCGGGTTTTTACCTTACGATAGCTAAAACAATTTTTATAAAAATCCTCTGATATTATAATAGGGTCTATATACAAATACTTATAAAATAGCCAAAATTGTTACATTATTAAATTCCAGCTACTAGCCACGGAGTGGGTAATACAAACAAAACTCGTACAAGGCTCGTAGGGAGAATGGATTTCCAACGAATGACTAGGCACCGGGGTACCACCTGTCACAGTACGGGGCCTAGATCACCGTACCGAGGAGTATGCCCGCTCCCCTGCAACACAAGACCAGGACTACCCCTTACTGGATAATCCGGAGTGAGATCACCCCGTGGTTGGGATCAGCAACCGCCCACTAAGCCGAAATAAAAAGGGACATCTAGACAGGAATGACCTCACCCTGCTTGGGTGCTACCCACCTAGCCTTGCTGCATAACCCCTGATTTTCAGTCATTTCCATTTGATGAGGCTTGAGGCTAAGAGTTACCTTTTCAGAACATATCCCTTAGAATGCCCATCGTCCACCTGACGATGTTTCGCAAGCATTCATCCATACAAGTCCGTCCCGGGTTCGAACGGAACCGAAGGCACTATTCCTACTACATCCATTTTGGAAATATCCTCAGGATTAGTAGCGACTAGCCCTTGCACTTGACTGCTCCATCTTCGAATCCAAAATCATTTTCACGAAACGTACAAACCGGATCGAAGTGGTTTTCGAGAAATAAATCTCGATCCCGGTCTCTTCGAAACGATCAACGCATTTGTCCAATATTGATAGTCGGTTATTTAACTATCAATTTATATTCACAAACATCCATCAAACAATAAATGATTTCCCAAATTATTTATTTATCTCAAAAATATCTTCACAAGATATATTTTCACTTTTCAAATTCCTTTGAAAATAGTTTTCATCTGCCTTTTTCAGAATAAATTCCAAGTATTTCTATTTCCACTGGAATCACCAAGCACAAAACTAGATTTTCTAAACTAATTTAAAACGCTTTACTTTTAAAAATATACTTTAAAACATTCAAGTTAAAATTACTTTAATAATTTGTTAAAAATACATACTATATGAATATTTGAAAATAAGGTTACTTAATAAAATATAAAACTAGATTTCTACTTTTAAAAACAAAATACTAAGTTACTTCTTAATAATTACTGTTAAAATAGATTAAAAGAAAATACTTACTTTAGACTTTAAATATTAGAAATAATAAATTTTACGAAACTTGCTTTCTTTAAAAACAACTTTAAAACATTTAATTTATATTTACAAATTTACTTTTAAAACATGTACTTGACCATCCAGAGAAAATTCCAACTTCAATCACTTAAATCAATTTTTCCAAATTGATTTCCAATTTATTTTATTTGAAATAAGTTTCTTTAATTTCTCAATTCATTTCATAATTCATTAGTTACGGACTTATTATTATTGTTATTATTTTCCGTTTGATTTTAAATCTTTTAACTGGAATATACCAATTTCAGATTTTTTTTCAATTTCTTCTTTATTCTTCTTAAAAAATTTAAACCTTGAACCTTAAATAAATGTTTTAATCATACTGAAGTTTAAAAAAAAATCATTAATCTTCTGTTTATTCAAAATTTCCCTTCCATATACGGAATTTATTTATTAGAATTTAAAACTATTATTACTCTTATCCAATTCATTCCTAATTTATTTAAATTCTCTATAATTAATTCACTTACAAATTCTCTTCATTTTATTTCAAAAATCCAATCCTATATATCTTGATAAATTAGTGCACCGGAACATATTCAGGTAAACCATAACATCCAATATTCCAATTATCAATGATATCAATAATATTCATTACAGAATATAAAATAATCACAACAAGGAGTATTAAATAATTTATATAAATGTTGAGGGGTCCAGTTGGATCCCTCCAACCTGTTTTCCCTACATCCACAGATGTTAGCACAATATAATATGCCAATTCCAAAATATATCATGCTATAGCACATCAATCAATTCAACCATTCAAGCAATTATTTAAATTTAATCATTTAAATTTAAATTTAACTGAGTGAGATTAACTCACCTTTGCTTTGCTGTTCGCAATCCATTCCAAACTAACTTGTTTCCTTGATTTTTACACCTTGTATAACAATTCACGGTTTATTATTATTCGAACCAATCAAACAATTATTCACCATTTATTTATTTTGTATACAAATGATTAAATTTTAACCTTAGATTTAATTTATCCGAAGTAGTAAATTTTAAACTAGTTTTCCTTTATATATTTTAATTCAATTTAATAATTTGTACTTTTACTAAGATAAATTAAATAAGTTTATTAAATACATTAATTACCCTAAACAATATTTTAAAATTCCTATAATTTATTTTATTATTATTATTATATATTTTTTCAAAATTTTATCGAAAAAATAATAATTTCTGATTAGTGGACTAAAAATCAACAGATTAAACTCAGGTTTAAACTTGAGTAATATCAATTTAGAAATTCTCAAACTAATTTACCACTTCATCACAATTTATTAATTTGAAAATATTCGTTTTAATATGATATTATAATATATAAATCACTTTAATGCTTCTTCGAAAATTTAAACAGCAAGATTAAACACGTGTATGTATATATTTAAAAAAAAATTTCTTTCTGTACCTAACAAACAAAATTCCATAAACCTATATACTTTACAATCTGTGTGTCCATACATATAATTTATTTTCTTTGATTTTTTTAAAAAAAAAATACCTCTGCTCGATGATGCCGAACGAAACACATCAAAACCTAGATCGCGCTCGCGACGCCGTGCTCGACTTCTCACATCGCCCCGCCACCAACCAGCCTCCATCTGCGCCTCACCTTCACGATGCCGACGCTGCAGTTCCCCAAACCCTAGCCCTAAACGTGAATCCCCTCGCGAAGGACTTCATCTTGATGCCACCTCGAAGTCGCCGCGAACAACTCCATGCTTTCCCCCTTTAATTTGCGAAGTCGGTTTACGAATTTGAGGATTGATTTCGATTCGAATTTTTTTTTTATAAATGAGCGAGATCTAATTTCGGAACGAAAGGGGCTCGCCCCCCCCCCCCCCCCCTTTTTATTTTTAAACGAGAGGGTTAGCGAAGGGCAAGCTATATTCTTTCGCTCATTAGCTTACGAATGAAGCCTCCTTTTTTCTCTATTTGTTATTATTATTATTTTTTTCTGATATTTGTTCGAATGGATGAGAAGAAGGGTGCGTGATTTGAGTTAGAAGGCTTTGGCTTCAGAAGAAGGGAGACGCGAGTAAAAATTTCTGCCAAGTGTTAAAACGAATAAAACATATAGTTTATCTTTTATAAATTCAAATTTAAATTAGAATTGTCACAATTACACAATTCGAAACCTCGATCTCCAATTGAGGCGTACCGCTAAGCGTTTATAACCTACGTTCACACAACAACTCCAATCAATACGAAATTTGAAATCCGACAATAGTTCAATATTACGGATCCAATGGAATTGGTTTTATCGAATTCCGAGACTGTGCCTCGGAAGGTATTTTTTTTAAAAATTCAATTTAAACGATATCAATTACAAAACTTAACAAACCATTTTTAAATTTGATTACAATACTTCTATTATCTTTAGTATTATCAATATAAATTTTATAAGCCTTCAAATTAATTTTAATCGGCTTAAAATTCTAGATTCAACAATTTACCCAACTTCACTTATTTAATTTAATAATTTAATTATCAAATAAATAGTGAGATTTGAATTCAAGTTAAAAATTAAACCTTTAAATATTTAAAATCAATTAAATATTCCAGTTTTAAATGCTCTCCTCCCCCTTAAAAGAATTTCGTCCCCGAAATTACTAGTTAGGAAGAATGGTCCAATACCCGTTTACTATTTTCCCTAAAACCAAACAGTTCAACATCTAACCAACTATCTTTTTATAAAAGACCCATTATCATTCTTATTAACTTCACAACTCTCCCATAGTGTCAAACTATACTATTTTTTTAACCATTCAAGTTCCAATTTAAAAACAAATCTTGAATTATCAAAATTTTCTCAAAATTTTTCTAACTTTCTAAATTTTCGAAAATTTTTGCTAGCGTCTCCTTTGCGCGGCTAGCTCAGTACAACTACAAAATGGCTCTACGGCCTCCCAAATCCAAAAAGAAAACAAAACGCCAAGTGGCTCGATCCAAATCCCAATCAAATTTCACACCAAATTTAAATACATACCTTTTTGTCGAGCATTTCAAAATTATCTTCTGAAATCAAAATCAATTCTCTTTTCCCTTTATATTACCTGCATATCCTGCTTAGTACTAATATCCAATCACAATATTCCCAAATCATCATATCAACTTTCTTACAAAATGTGAGTATTTATTCATTCAAATATTAACTTAGATTATATTTGTAGTATCAATTCCCAATCAAGAATTCACCATCCCCTTCTAAAGTTAGTATAAGCATTTTATATGTTTCTTATATTTATTTTCATCTCCCACTTTAATTTATATCTATTTCTATTCACATTGATTCTTTTATTTCCATACGAATTCAATTTATCTTTAACTTTAAATATTGAATTTTATTTTCCATTTATAACTAATTCATGTCATTATTTTAGTTAGTTTCATTTACTAACTTATTTCAATTTCCAATTTGAAATCGTTTTGTCGTTAACAAAATTTTCCAAAAATTTCAAAAATTTTCTACCTCCCAAAATTTTCGAATTTTTTTGGCAGAGTTCCCTTTGTACGGAGGAGCTTTTGCAATTTGACAAAAGAGATAAATATATATACATCGACCCACACGGTTGGAAAAACCAAAAACAGTTCATATCTCCTGTTTTTATTGCGTAGGCGTACCTTATTTAGCATTTATAAGCAAGTCGCTTATTTATTTTAGCATTTTGTGCGATCAAATCCATCCATATGGCTTCCCTGAACCTGTACTTACTCAATTTAAACATGTAAGTGCCATATAAATGAAGTTTAACAATATTTCACTTATTTGCAATAGTTAAACACATGAATTCTAAAAGAAATTCACACCAAACATTTTTCCATAAGCAACTTATACAGTTTCCATACTAATTCCACTGTTCCAATTAATTTATAAACCATTTATATTCAATTTGAATGGTTTTCAATCCATTCGTATACAACTTCATCAATTTGAATGGTTTAAAACTCAATCGCTTACATTTAATTTATCTTAAGCAAACTGAACTCATATTTAATTCAATTGCTCTCAAAATCAATTCATTTTACTTCTATCAATTCATAGAATTATAATTACTCATATTTACATCCAATGAAAATTTGTTCTATGCAATTTGACGAGATCTATGTGAATAAACAAGTATTTATGTTTTATAATCAATTGAAATTGATTTCAACTAAATTTATACTTAATTCTATTCCATGTTTAAATTTATTCACAACCCATATATTCTCATTTTCATTGCATTTTAAATTTGAATACATTCACTTGCATTTCATTTCATTAACCAAACTAGTTCATTCAAAACCAGTAACAACTTAGGTTCATCTTCATTACCAATTAAATTTCCTTTTTATTTTAATTCATTCACATCCATTTACTTAGCTCGACACATTCCATTTAAATTTTATTCACAATCCATTCATTTACATTTAAAACCATTCCATTAAACTTGAAATCATTCAATTGTTCATATTGTCTCCAAGTTATTTCAATTCTTTAACACTTTAAATGGTTTACAATTATTTATTTAAGAATTTTATTCCATTAAATATTATCGGTAACTCACCGAATTTTATTTCGATTAAAATTTATTTTCACTTGATTTAAAACCAACCCAATATTATTAAACTTAGTTTAAGTTGATTTCAATTCAACTCCCCTTCATCCATTTAGCTTAGTTAATTTACTTCAATTTTATACTTAAGCTCATTTCATTTTCAAGTAATTTTTTTATTCAACTTAATTCTCTCCCAATTAAATCTCATTTTAAATCTGCAATTTCATTTGATTGGTTATTATCAAATTTAACTTTTCAGATTCAACTCATTCAATTGATTACATGACCATTACCAATTATATTTAATTTGTTAACACTTCAAATTAAATTTAAATTAATAACTCAAGTTCTGAATCCACTATCCATTTTCAATTTACCACCAAATTTCATGAACTCACAGTTCAATTTCATTTACTTCACCAACAATTTAAGTCGAATTTAATTTATAACTTGAGTTTTATTTCCAAACTTCATCATAAACTCACAATTCAACTTTATTTAACTACATTGGGTTCTCATTACATATTTCATTATCTAATTATCATCTAAATAGTCTTTCCCCAACTTATAATCCAGAACTTGATTTTAATCTCAAAATCTCTTAATTTAAATTTTCTTAAGTTCAAAATTATTTTATAATTCAAGTTTTGATCTTCATTTTATTTTTCAATTCATCAAAAATATTTATTTTGGGTTTCTATCCCACTTTTTCAAATTTTATAAGTCACAACTTATTATTTACACAATTCCATTCATCATAGGCTTGAATATATTCTTCTTTTATTTTAACTGAAGCCTTATGCTTATTTATAACCCAAGCATATTTTATTCCATGCATTTTAATTCTTTTACAAGTCATTCTAATTTATTTATTTCAATCCAATCCTTATCCAACTTATTTTCCAATTATTTAGGTAAGAACATAATTCCATTCATAATTCAATTGAATTCTTATTCCAATCCAATTTTATTTTAACTTAGTTTTATTTAACTCAATTCAATTTCAACTTGATTCGAATGCAACTGGATATTATTTTCATCCTATCTAATTAATGTTAATCCAGTCAAATTTTTATTTCCCATCCAAGTTAATTTCATTTTTAACTTTTCTCTTTAAATTTAAATTCCAACATTCAAAGCTTATATTTCTTTCATGTTTTAAAAAAATCATCTCAATTTATAAGCTTACAACTATCTCATCAGGATTTTTTTTTTTAAACACCCGACTTTTGGTTTCGAATCATCTTGAAATCTCTCAACATCTCAAATCTCATTTCTCAAAAATTTAAACCAATCCTGGCTTTTATTTTCAACAAATTTCCTTTGAAATTTTCAAAAACAACTAGCTTTTCTGAACAAATCAGTTTTTGGCAGCAATCCGTCACTTAGAAATTCAAAATGAATACTGATGACGCGGCCGTCATCGTCAGAGTTATTTTCCAATAATCCAAGTGATTTCAATTGCTATATCACTTCCAAAATCCATTCAAAACAGATTTCCATTCAGAAATATCTCCAAAAAAATAATGCTATCATTTATCATTAAAACACTTCGACAAACACTTCCAAAGTCTCCGGGATTTTAAATTTCCGAAGCCTACTTAAATAAATTTTAACTATAATTCATTTGTACACTTTATGCTTATACAAATTCTCATTTGATTGTATTTCAATTCATAAATTACATTTATAATTCATATTTATACATTTTATTTTATAATGAATTTATTGCCTTAAACTTTGGTTATATTTTCAATTTCTAGTTAAATTTTCACTTAACAACGATAATACTTTAATATTATTCTTCCTAACATCCACACAACTATACATTAGCTAAAATAGTTTACAAAAACTTTCTTTATATCAAAATATATTTTGGGTAAAATTATTTCATTTACCCATATTTAAAACAATACCATGTCGATTGTTCTATTTAAGTGTTTAGAAACCCCTTCAATACAGTTGCGCAGACTGTGTCGACGAAGGTTCATATGCCACTCAATAAATCAATCAACGCAATATTAAAACAATTTATATTTACTAACAAATACGCACTCATATCTATTAATACGCTCCAACTCATTCTAGAGTACTATAGACTCTATTTTATGAGTAATTCCCACCAGAGCCAAGGTTATCACCAACCTAAGCTCTGATACCAACTGTAACAGCCCGCAAATCCGTACCCCTTGAGTCAACACTATTCTACCTAAATCAACTCAAGTTGTACAGAAATACGAACCATTTGGGTAAAAAAAAGAGGTGGAAGAAGAAAATGGAAAACAACAACAGAATCTAACCATCGCAGCGGAATAAAATATAATTGATAATAAATTATCTTTACTCAAAATCAAATATATCTGCTTACATATTTTACATCATCAGAGTACATCTATCACAGCTCAATATCAATAACATACAAATGGATACACAGCAACTCAACACAGCGGAATATATACATCAACAAGTACGGAAATACGTATCGTCATCCAGCTCATCTCCTGAGCTCCACGGCATCATATCCTGTATCCTATAATACTCGGTCTGACCCGAGCATTACAGTTAAATAACACCCGAGTCAGTCTGGAATACCAGCGTGAGAAAATCATACTCAATTGATTAATAAAGTTTCAAAAATCCTTTTGAAAACAAAAGCATCTCGTAAGACCATGCCACAAATAAACATGTCGGGTTTTTACCTTACGATAGCTAACACAATTTTTATAAAAATCCTCTGATATTATAAATGAGAGAACGGGTGTGTAGCATGAAGCTACACAGCCGATTAGCATAATTTCATAATATAGATAAAGTTCGACCAACAAGCCTGGTCGGTGGCCAAAAAAAACTTGATCAGAGAAAGTAATTGCAGTTCGTTGTTTGATAACAAAAAATAATAATTCAGCATTAGTACATTAAGCATATCTTCACCCAAAAGCCTAAAAAGGGATACAACTTCTAACTGTCTTCATGTGTTGCTGAGGAAGCACTACCAACAGACTCATCAGAAGGGGTTCGCGCTACAGGTAGACGAAATCTGAATGGTGCGGATGAGGACACCCCTGTCCAATATGCAAAAATATAAGAAATTCTATTACATAAACCGATAGCAGAACTGGGTGGTTTGTCGAAAATGATGGCATTCCTTTCCTTCCAAATAACCCAGCTGAAGGTAGCCAGGAGCGAATCCAGAAGACAATTCTGAAGTCCATATTGCCAATATTCAAAAAAGTCATATATCAAGTGAATTTGACCGAGATTGTGAGCACAAACCGAAACCCAAATTTGGAAGGAGAAGTCGCATTCAAAGAAGAGATGGTGAATAGATTCAGTTTCTGATTTACATAGGACACAGATCTGATCGGACGTGATATTCAAACGCATAAGCCGGTCTTTAGTGTTAATGTGCCCATGAATGAGGCACCATTGAAAAAATCTGATACGTGGAGGGACAGGACATTTCCAGACCCGAGCGAAGGTGAATAGGCGACCAGGATGATTGATGAATGAGTAAAACCGAGAGACAGAGAAACCTTGAATGGGCGAAAGAGACCAGATGTGACAATCATTTGACAGAGGATCAAGCGTGATAGGTTGAAGCAAGCTCAGAATAGAAAGAAGTTCCTCAAGGATATCAAGGGAAAATAGAGATGATGGGCAAAGATACGCGAAGCCATGGGAAACTGCGTCCGCCACAGTCAAAAGAGGATGGTTGGAATGTGAGAAAAGGAGGGGGAAAGATCTGTAAAGAGGAGAAAGACTATGCCAGGCGTCGAACCAGAGGAGACAGTTAGCGCCGTTGTCGATGTCCACCCGGATAAAGGATTTGAAGCTGTCGGTAGAAGCCAAGACACCAGACCAAAAAGGAGACGGTTTACGGAGAGGAGCGAAATGAGGAACAAGGAAGGGGTCAGAATTATAGTGTGAGGCTAGGATCCATTTCTTCCAGGTGAATTGTTCCGGCGAGAGGAGTCGCAAGAACCACTTTACTAACAGGGTTTGATTGAAAGAGATCAGATTGGGGACACCAAGACCCCCATGAGTTTCGTGCAAACATACGATCTTCCAACTAACAAGACATTTGATTTTTCCGCCATTCCAGAGAAACGTCCGTCTAATAGCGTCGATTTTTTTAGATACCCAGATAGGAAGTTTGTGAAATGAGAGCCAATAGGTGGGGAGGGCTGAAAGAACTGCTTTTACCAAAACAAGCCTTCCAGCTGATGATAGTGAGTTGGCCTTCCAACCAGCGAGTCTGGTTTCTAGTTTGGCTATAAGAGGATTCCAGTCTGATCGGTGTAACTTAGTGGGACGCAAAGTGATACCGAGATATGATAAAGGGAATGAGTCAAGACGACAATTGAGGGTAGAGGCAATAGATGGGCCTAGGTGGTTAGCATTGCCGAGCATAATAATAGAGCTTTTACTGAAATTGATAGATAAGCCGGAGATGAGTTCAAAAGAATAGAGAAGGACCTTGAGGCAATGAATATGATCAGGTGATGGTGAAACAAATATGATGGTATCATCTGCATATTGAATATTAGTGATCATAGGGATGGGACCGGAACCGTGAGTGGAGCCAGGAGGTTGAATACCAGATAGATCGTTGTTGTCGATAGCCAAGTTGATCATATGATTGAAGACATCAGCCACCAAGACAAAGAGGAGGGGCGAGAGAGGATCTCCCTGTCTAAGCCCCCGAGCTGATTTAATATGTCCACCAGATATTCCTCCAACCTGAATGATTGAGAGGCCCGAAAAGAGAATACTCTGGATCCAATTACACCACATGGGAGGAAAGCCTTTGTGCTTGAGGAGATCTAAGATGAAATTCCAATTTACTGAGTCGAACGCCTTGGAGAAGTCAAGTTTAAGCAGAACACCCGGGATGTTATTCGAATGGCACGATGAGATAACTTCTTGTGTTGCAGCTACACAGTCCAGGATATTCCTCCCTTGAATAAAGGCCGACTGCTCTGTTCCGACCAGCGCTTCCATGTAAGGTTGAAGACGGTTAGATAGAACTTTAGTGATGATTTTAAAAGTGGTGTTAAGTAGGCTAATAGGACGGAATGCTGAGAGGGAGTTAGCTCCAGCTACTTTAGGAAGGAGGATAATATTAGCATAGTTAAGCCGGGCTATGGATTGGGGATTGGAACAAAACTCTGCACACATCTCTAGAATATCTTCCTTAACCACACTCCAGAAGTGTTTGAAAAAGAATGGGCCAAAACCATCCGGCCCAGGGGATTTATTGTCATCCATATCTTTGAGAGCAGCCAAAATCTCGTCTTCAGAAAAAGGAGAGTCAATAGGGATAGGCGATGGGTTGGGATATAACAGCTTCCAATCAATGGATGGGAGGGGAGTGGAGGGCGATCCAAGAATGGATCGATAGTAGTTGGTAAAAAGGTTCGAGATATCTGCAGGGTTGGTGAAAGAGACATTATCGTGGATAATTTCCGGGATATAGAGGGATCTACGTCGACCATTAGCACATTTATGAAAATAGGAAGAGTTCTTATCTCCTTCTTTTAACCATTTGGCTTTAGATCTTTGTTTCCAGCCTATCTCTTCCTGCTTCAGTAATCTCTCCAGCTCCACCTCGAGTTCAACGAGCTTAACTTTGTCTATATTACTGAGAGGAACCGCTTCCTCCTGAATATTAAGGTCAAGGATGTCATTTTGAATGTCGGTTATACGTCTACGAAGGGAACCCCAGACAGACTTTGCCCAGGGCTTGAGCAGTTTTCTCAGTGATCTTAGTTTGCCAACTACACGCTCCGTTGTCGAGGTAGATCTGATAGGATAGTCCCAGACCCTTTTGATATAATCTTCAAAGGATGGTTCCAGCAGCCAAAGCCTTTCGAATCTAAACGGACGTTTGGGTAAAGGTAGGGAGCCAGTATCAAGAACAATTGGACAGTGATCAGATAGAATCGTGGCAAGACCCGAACAAATAGAAAGTGGATGGAGGTCCTCCCAAGAAGGGTTGAACAGAAAACGGTCTAATTTAGCAAAAGAAGGTGAAAGACGTTTACTGGTCCAGGTGAAGAGTCTATTGTTGTTTGGAGGCTCAATAAGAGAACAGGAGTTGATGAAGGCATTGAAGTCATCTGAATCAGCGGAGAGGTTTCCTGAGCTTCTTTCTTCCGGGAATCTGGTTGTGTTGAAATCACCGCCAATAATCCAAGGGCCATGCAAAAAAGATGTGAATTCCGAACAGCTATTCCAGAGATTTAACCTATCTTGAGGCACGAGAGGACCATAAAGATTCGAAATAAAATAAATTGTGTCGGATTGCATGTGTTTTAAAGCTACGTGAAGAACTGAGGGATACGAAATGATTTGACAGAGGGACCAAATGGATTCATTCCACATGGTAATTAGGCCACCTTTAGAACCTATAGAGTTGGAATGGGCAAAGCCTGCTAGATTGGGGCCACCTAATTGTTTGATATTATAATAGGGTCTATATACAAATACTTATAAAATAGCCGAAATTGTTACATTATTAAATTCCAGCTACTAGCCACAGAGTGGGTAATACAAACAAAACTCGTACAAGGCTCGTAGGGAGAATGGATTTCCAACTAATGACTAGGCACCGGGGTACCACCTGTCGCAGTACGGGGCCTAGATCACCGTACCGAGGAGTACACCCGCTCCCCTGCAACACAAGACCGGGACTACCCCTTACTGGATAATCCCGAGTGAGATAACCCCGCGGTTGGGATCAGCAACCGCCCACTAAGCCGAAATAAAAAGGGACATCTAGACAGGAATGACCTCACCCTGCTTGGGTGCTACCCACCCAGCCTTGATGCATAACCCCTGATTTTCAGTCATTACCATTTGATGAGGCCTGAGGCTAAGCGTTACCTTTTCAGAACATATCCCTTAGAATGCCCATCGTCCACCTGACAATGTTTCAGAAGCATTCATCCATACAAGTCCGTTCCGGGTTCGAACGGAACCGAAGGCACTATTCCTACTACATCCATTTTGGAAATATCCTCGGGATTAGTAGCGACTAGCCCTTGCACTTCACTGCTCCATCTTCGAATCCAAAATCGTTTTCACGAAACGTACAAACCGGATCGAAGTGGTTTTCGAGAAATAAATCTCGATCCCGGTCTCTTTGAAACGATCAACGCATTTGTCCAATATTGATAGTCGGTTATTTAACTATCAATTTATATTCACAAACATCCATCAAACAATAAATGATTCCCCAAATTATTTATTTATCTCAAAAATATCTTTACAAGATATATTTTCACTTTTCAAATTCCTTTGAAAACAGTTTTCATCTGCCTTTCTCAGAATAAATTCCAAGTATTTCTATTTCCACTGGAATCACCAAGCACAAAACTAGATTTTCTAAATTAATGTAAAACGCTTTACTTTTAAAAATATACTTTAAAACATTCAAGTTAAAATTACTTTAATAATTTGTTAAAAATACATACTATATGAATATTTGAAAATAAAGTTACTTAATAAAATATAAAACTAGATTTCTACTTTTAAAAACAAAATACTAAGTTACTTCTTAATAATTACTGCTAAAATAGATTAAAAGAAAATACTTACTTTAGACTTTAAATATTAGAAATAATAAATTTTACGAAACTTGCTTTCTTTAAAAACAACTTTAAAACATTTAATTTATATTTACAAACCTTCTAAAACATGTACTTGGCCATCGTGAGAAAATTCCAACTTCAATCACTTAAATCAATTTTTCCAAATTGATTTCCAATTTATTTTATTTGAAATAAGTTTCTTTAATTTCTCAATTCATTTCATAATTCATTAGTTACGGACTTATTATTATTGTTATTATTTTCCGTTTGATTTCAAATCTTTTAACTGGAATATACCAATTTCAGATTTTTTTTCAATTTCTTCTTTATTCTTCTTTAAAAATTTAAACCTTAAATCTTAAATAAATGTTTTAATCATACTGAAGTTTAAAAAAAAAAATTCATTAATCTTCTGTTTATTCAAAATTTCCCTTCCATATACGGAATTTATTTATTAGAATTTAAAACTATTATTATTCTTATCCAATTCATTCCTAATTTATTTAAATTCTCTATAATTAATTCACTTACAAATTCTCTTCATTTTATTTCAAAAAATCTAATCCTATATATCTTGATAAATTAGTGCACCGGAACATATTCAGGTAAACCATAACATCCAATATTCCAATTATCAATGATATCAATAATATTCATCACAGAATATAAAATAATCACGACAGGGAGTATTAAATAATTTATATAAATGTTGAGGGGTCCAGTTGGATCCCTCCAACCTGTTTTTCCTACATCCACAGATGTTAGCATAATATAATATGCCAATTCCAAAATATATCATGCTATAGCACATCAATCAATTCAACCATTCAAACAATTATTTAAATTTAATCATTTAAATTTAAATTTAACTGAGTGAGATTAACTCACCTTTGCTTTGTTGTTCGCAATCCATTCCAAACTGACTTGTTTCCTTGATTTTTACACCTTGTATAACAATTCACGGTTTATTATTATTTGAACCAATCAAACAATTATTCACCATTTATTTATTTTGTTTACAAATGATTAAATTTTAACCTTAGATTTAATTTAACCGAAGTAGTAAATTTTAAACTAGTTTTCCTTTATATATTTTAATTCAATTTAATAATTTGTACTTTTACTAAGATAAATTAAATAAGTTTATTAAATACATTAATTACCCTAAAAAATATTTTAAATTCCTATAATTTATTTTTTTATTATTATTATATATTTTTTTCAAAATTTTATCGAAAAAATAATAATTTCTGATTAATGGACTAAAAATCAACAGATTAAACTCAGGTTTAAACTTGAATAATGTCAATTTAGAAATTCTCAAACTAATTTACCACTTCATCACAATTTATTAATTTGTAAATATTCGTTTTAATATGATATTATAATATATAAATCACTTTAATACTTCTTTAAAAATTTAAACAGCAAGATTAAACACGTGTATGTATATATTTAAATTTTTTTTCTTTCTGTATCTAACAAACAAAAATTCCATAAACCTATATACTTTACAATCTGTGTGTCCATACATATAATTTATTTGCTTTGATTTTTTTTAAAAAAAAACAATACCTCTGCTCGATGATGCCGAACGAACCACATCAAAACCTAGATCGCGCTCGCGACGCCATGCTCGACTTCTCACATCGCTCCGCCACCAACCAGCCTCCATCTGCGCCTCACCTTCACGATGTCGACGCTGCAGTTCTCCAAACCCTAGCCCTAAACGTGAATCCCCTCGCGAACGACTTCATCTCGATGCCACCTCGAAGTCGCCGCGAACAACCCCATGCTTTCCCCCTTTAATTTGCGAAGTAGGTTTACGAATTTGAGGATTGATTTCGATTCGAATTTTTTATTTATAAATGAGCGAGATCTAATTTCGGAACGAAAGGGGATCGCCCCCCCCCCCCCCCCCCTCTTTATTTTTTAAACGAGAGGGTTAGCGAAGGGCAAGCTATATTCTTTCGCTCATTAGCTTACGAATGAAGCCTCCTTTTTTTTCTATTTGTTATTATTATTATTATTATTTTCTGATATTTGTTCGAATAGATGAGAAGAAGGGTGCGTGTTTTGAGTTAGAAGGCTTTGGCTTCAGAAGAAGGGAGACGCGAGTAAAAATTTCTGCCAAGTGTTAAAACAAATAAAACATATAATTTATCTTTTATAAATTCAAATTTAAATTAGAATTGTCACAATTACGCAATTCGAAACCTCTATCTCCAATCGAGGCGTACCGTTAAGCGTTTATAACCTACGTTCACACAACAACTCCAATCAATACGAAATTTGAAATCCGACAATAGTTCAATATTACGGATCCAATGGAATTGGTTTTATCGAATTCCGAGACTGTGCCTTGGAAGGTTTTTTTTTAAATTCAATTTAAACGATATCAATTACAAAACTTAACAAACCATTTTTAAATTTGATTACAATACTTCTATTATCTTTAGTATTATCAATATAAATTTTATAAGCCTTCAAATTAATTTTAATCGGCTTAAAATTCTAGATTCAACAATTTACCCAACTTCACTTATTTAATTTAATAATTTAATTATCAAATAAATAGTGAGATTTGAATTCAAGTTAAAAATTAAACCTTTAAATATTTAAAATCAACTAAATATTACAATTTTAAATGCTCCGAAATTCTGGGTCGTCACATCTTTGTTTCACCACGCACAAAGTTCTGCCTCTCCATGATATGAATATATACAGTCTCCAAATTTAGCTCAAATCAGTCAAATTCTTATATTAATTTTTACCTTCCCTTGTAGTAAAAATTTGAGTTTTTTCTCTGGTTAAATAATAAAATTCTTGTAATCAATCGAGGATACAAAGAAAACGGAAGTTGTTTGACTATTCTTTTTAGGAAAACTAAAAAACTTACGTTCACTTTATTACCGATAAACAATGTAGCGTTTTGAAAGTAAACTCTTTTATATAAAATATGTGTTGGAAAACACTATTTAGTAGTCTAACAATTTTATTTCAAAAATGAAATCAGTTGGTTTCAGATTTGCTAAAAATACGACATAACTTAACGGTATGCAAATTTGTAGTAATTTTTATTAATAACGAGCGTTACGGCACGCGCTTCGCGCGTGAATTATTTTTTCGTAAATTATATATATTTAATATATTTAAGATGAATGATTTATTCAAATATTTAGCCATATTTTTGCGATTAAATCATATGTAGTTAGTTTGAATTTTTATTCGGTGCATCAACGTCTAATTTTTTGTTAATTTGATTTCTTATTTCTAACATTAATTAATAAAGATCGAATTTGTAAAAAAAGTTTATTTGTGAGATTTATTTTTTAAGTAATATTAAGATTTGGTAATACTTATAGATGTGGGTTTTGAATTGGTAAAGAAAGTTTATTTATTTGATTCTATTTTTAAGTGATAGTGAGATTTAGTCATATTTATAAAACAGTATTTTGAATTGGTAAATGAAGTTTATTTATTTGATCCTATTTTTAGGTGATATTAAGATTTGATAATATATGTAGAATGGCATTTTTGGTAGTTCACGCTTACACCAAAAAAGTGTGACACCAAAGGTATTACAACTATTATTAAAGATTGTAATACCTTTCGTGTCATACTTTTTTTTCTTCAACATGAACTACCAAAATGCCCCTCAAATATCACTTAAAAATGAGATCTACCAATTAAACTTTCTTTACACGTTTAAACCGTCTTTCTACAAGATCGAACAAATAAACTTCTATCACAAAATTGTTCTTTATTAATAAAAATTCAAATTAACTACGTATGATTTCAACGCAAAAATATAACTAAATATTCATATAAATCATTTTCTCTCGAATGTTTTAAACAAATATAGTTTTTAGAAAAAACAATTCATGTGCGAAGCACGTGCCATGATCACCAATTTCTCGTACTTTCTTAGTGTGCCCTGCTTTCGTCGAGTGCCCCCCTTGGTTCACTAGGCTATTGGCCTACCAAGCACTTGTCTGCAGCACTTGCCGCCCGCCAAGCGGACGGAGCGCTCGTTATCCTTACTTTTCTTTCTGTTGGGGCTCCCTCCCATTGCTCTAGCCATAAGCTATGGCAGCTACAGCTCGCACCTACTCTGGCCCAACCTGCGAGGCCAGATTGAGCTCAGCGGTCAACCCCTGACATTAGGGGGTCTTTCGCTTTTTCCAGATCTATAGAGATATTATGAGTCCTCCGTCCTAGTCTCCCTTGACCATCTGGTTCAGCGATACTACAAAAAAGTCTCATGCTTTAGTTACTGTGACTTTGACTGATATATAAGTCTTATCTCGGACCACGAAAACCCCAATTATCTTTTGGTTTTTATTCCCATCATCATATTGAAGGAAACTCCTCGTGCTCTGTGTATGAAGGGTGTGCCATAGCGTTCGTACCAATGTAGAAATATTAGTAAAATGACATTTTGGAAAGAGACCTAGCAAAAAAGCTTATTCCAACAATAAGTCTCAGCCAAAACTAATTGTAAAAATATGCATGTTTCATATAACTTGTGCATTTACGAAATGTGCAAGTAATGTTTTTTATATATATAAAAAAATAACTTGTGCATTTTTGAAATGCGTAAGCTATATTTTTAAGAAATAAGCGTGCATTATATAAATGGATAAGTGTATAATTTATCTGCGTAAATACAATTTCGGTTTGAAGTAAACAGTCAGTTCTATTTCTTCTTCATTTCAAAAATATAACTTCTGTGTTTAAAAATTACGCAATTTTTTTTAATATAGGTTACTAATCCATAAATGTGCAGGCCATATGAAAATAGATTTATCTCTGCAGCTAGTTTTTAGGGAAGTCTACTGTTGCAATAGGATTTTTTTGCTAGGTCCCTTGCAAAAATTTGACTATGCATAACTACAACCCAATCAAAATGAATCATTAAGTTTTTATTGTCTCTCAAAGTACCAGCATATCTGAGGTGTTTTATTATCTTTATCTGTTTAGCATATTATGAACCTAAAAGCAGTTTGCACCAAAAAATAGAAACTTCTATGTTTGAGAGTTGATCATCTGGTACGAATTTCCGTGATTTCCGTGGACCACTTGAAAATCTAAGCCTTTCAGTTTATATTTTTTAACATTTAATAAAATAGAAAATAAAAATTGAACAGAGCGGATATCAGGATGGTGTCGCTGTTTGTTTGGTCCAGACTAATATCCGCCTCAATATTTGTACAGAATCATATTATCAGAAGATGCATCAATTCCACTTTTAATTGTTTTAACAGTCTTTTTACAGTGATACGAAACCGATTGGGCAATTGTGTAGCGAACTTCTATATTTTGGAAAAAGAGTTAAATCATGGATTTGCATGGAAATTTAACCTTGGTTAAATCAAAAAATACGTGTTCAACTCAGCTGAAGCTTGCCATCTATAAATGCAATTAATTGACTTTACTGGTGCCACTAACGTTAAAGCAAGTATTATATGTTGTCAACTTATGCATGAAATAAATGAAGACGTAAGGTATAAACAATTTTGCCAAAGCAGAAAACTTGCCAGTAACACCCAAAGCAAGAACTCCATCTAACATCACAGCTCATTCCACTTTCCTCCTTTTTTTGCCGTGTTCCTCCCAGGCTTCTATATATATTTCATATTTCTAATAACAAACAAGCAAATTCAATATTGCATTTGTGCATTCCTGGTTAAAAAAACACCTTAAGCAAGCTACCATAATTGAAGATATTGACGTCTACATTGCAAGGTGCAGCTGTATACACATGTGCTAGTTTAACATAATCAAAGCTTCACTAAAACTTTTACCAAAACAAAATTCACTAATTAAGATCTGGATATGTAACAGCATTTGGAACGTTTCTTCTTGTTGCGTCTTTAAACTCTTCAGGGAAAAAGAAACTATTAATATGTTAAAGATATTCTTAAACTGGATATGGAGAATTTTCTTGATTTACAAAATTATATATTATTTCATTAAAAGTAAGCCAAAAAAAAAAAAGTTACGTCCTTTACCAAGCATCTGATGGCACTAATTATATATGATGATATTGCGCACATGATAGAATACGATTACAGGTTGTTACTAGTCAATACATATATGATATATGTATAGAAAGATCTTTGAATTGACCTTTTTGATTATATCAACTGAAATCTCAAAAGAAAAAAAATCATTATCGACAATATTACGATTGCCCACGTACACACGTAGCAATGAGTATTTGAACCTAAAATAAAATACAAAATATGATAAACCATTGAATTGGTTGGGTTGAAAGAAGGTGGTAATTCAATGGTTGAAATATATTATCAATTTTATCACCAACTTCTTCAATCACACACACACACTCTCGCCGTTGAAAGCAAAATATTTGAGGTGTAGTTCATCTTTGTCCAATGTGTGGGTTGGGTGGACCTGGCAACTAGTATCATATACAGATCTTTATGATGTGAAATCATACATAATTTACTGAGACCGGGTAGCCAACAAACTTTCTACTTCAAATGAAGATGACATTTTTCAAACTGATAATATAATTATATACAACTTCTAACAAGTAAGCTATAAAAGTTGTGGATTTTCTTGCATGTAGACCTTTTCAAAATAGAGGAGGAGGAGGAGGAAAAGGCAAAGGTAATTGATGTCGCATTGTGCAGCGAGTTGTTATTATTATTATTATTATTATTATTATTATTATCATTAAGTAGTATTACGGTACGAGCTTCGTGCTTGAATTGTTTTTCTTATAAATTGTATATGTTATAATCAGTCAACAAAATGAATTTTTTCAGATGATATTAAGATTCGTATATTTGTAAAGAATTATTTTAAATTTGTAAAGGAAGTTTAATTGTGGATGCTATTTTTAGAAGCGTTTTGAATTTGTAAAACATGTTTAACTGTTAGATCCTACTTTTAAGGGCGTTTGAATTTGTAAAAGAATGTTAATATTATATTATATTTTTAATGATTAAGAATTGATAATATATAGATGGACGTTTTTGTAGTTCAGTTGATACTGAAAAAGTGTGACACCAAAGCTATTACAACTATTAGTAAAAATTTGTATATAAAGACATTTTTGAAACTTCGCGGTCGGATCAAAAAATTGCAACTCTGCTCCAATTATTAATGAAGATTAGTATAAACCACATTTACTTGCGTGCCTCTAATGGCTAAATGTATTAACTTTTTATTAAATAAAATATAATGGAATTTATGTGTTATAAGCACAAAAACTAACATAGTCACCAACACTTTTATTTCAATAAGTTTTGTTGGTGGTGTCTAATGCAAATCGATAGTGAAATTCCATTGATGAGTGATCGATATTGACAAGTGTTCGTGAAGGGGATGATGGTAGAGATCGCAAACCAATGGTGAAATTTTGTTGATGGATCATCATAAAAAGATACTATCTACGGTATTTTCGAAATTTCAAAATGACACTACACAAATTCTATTAATAGTAGAGATTATTTTATTATTATATTTGGAGCTGATTGTCTCAAATAATCAGAATATTTAGTCATAAAATAACATCCCAGATTGCATCAATCACAAAAAATTTGTATGTAAAAAATGACTGATCACCGTATCAATTACGAATAGAATTATTAAATTTCACACCAAAGAATCAAGAACCTGAAATATGTGCAAAGCCCCATCTTTGCTGTGTAAATTTCCGTAAGTCGTGCTTGAAAGAAAAATGTATTAAAAAAAGTAACACAAACAGAGTGTGTGTACACCGACACAGTGTATCGGCAAACACAGACACTCTGTGTATGGGCAAGCGTCAACTACACTTCATTTTGACTACCATCCCCCAGCACAATCCTCTCCCCCTCCTTTTCTTTCGACCATACATTCCATTCAATTAGTATAATGAACTAAGAAAACAGAGAAATGATAATTAATTAAATGGAACGTATGATGAAAATCAAGAAATGGAAGTATAGCCAATCATTGCCATGTATATATGTGTCCGTAACATATAATACAAAAAATCCAAATTTTCCATTGAGCATTTTTTATGCTCATTCTTAATTAAAGTTGATTTAGAGCACCTCTGGTAGAGGTAGACTTTTAGTATGAGAAAATTAAAAGCATCCATTCATCCCATTCCTTTAGCATGGAAGGAATTGACATTTTTTTTTTTAAAATACAAATGTTTAAATATGGGAGGAATTCATATGAACTTTCCTCCTAAAAACTCCATAATAGTGTCATACTTCTTGAAAGCACTGGCATCTCAGTAGGTAACACTACAAAAAATGATGGATTTAAAGACTGAAAAGTAAAGACTGAAGTCCATTAGTCTCTAATTAAAAACCGATTAAAGACCGTAAAATTCAGTCTCTAAAACTTTAATTTAGAGACAGATTTTCAGTTTCCAATCAGTCTGTAAAGTTTGATACTGAATAAAGACCAAATTTCAGTCTTTAATTCAGTTTTTAAATCGGTCTCTAATCAGTTTCAAAATAAAAGGCTTTATATGTTTATGTAGAGCATACACACACATATAAATTTATATGTGTGCATACAGTTCGTAACATAATATTACATTATGTACAAATATTGCTTTCCATTTTTAGTCCCGATATCGTTAAAAATGGTAGTATTATCAATTAGGAAATTAGGCTTTAGGTTTCTAAGCACATAGTAATAAATTTCTAGGATAGTCCTTCAATATAACGAATTTAATGATAAAAGATAAATGATTGTATATATTTTTTAAATAAAAATGATAAATGATAAATAATAAAAGAAACATCATTGTTCTAATGGAAAACGATAAACGATAGACGCAATGAAGTCGAATCCTTGTGGCTGCAATTAATCAAAGTTTAAAAAGAGGATATCAGGACCTTAAAATGCTCGTGATTTCGTATGCCAAAACTAACATATCAGCGCAAAAAATGAATCATCTGTAAAGGAAAAATTAGACAGAGAACTAATGTTTCCAAATATATATTTTCGCTTTCTAATGGAACTCCAGTTTCATTTTTATGTCTTATAATATGCATGATCGATAATATTTTGTTGATGCGCCGCGACATTCAAAACATTTTTAACTTGGGTGTAAGCAGTAACCTAGGAATTAATTTAACAAACTTCTATATTTGAATATTGATTAAATGATGCATATAGGATTCGATTTCGATGCCTCTAAATAAACAATTTGGAGAGTATACCTCGTTATTTCGATAGATTTATAGTGGTTCGGCCACTTTCGGCCTACATCCACTCTAGACCAATCCTTTTTATTATATTGAAATTTGATTAAAGTTACAATCCAGAAAAGCATAATAAAAATGGCGGAGTAGCCTCTATGTAAAAGATGAAGAGAAGCTGAATAAAGATCCTTTCTCGAAGACAAGCCTACTGTATTTATAGGTGAAATCTCAGCTACATGGCATTTTCACCTAGCTACATGGGCCGACCATAATGATCGTCGATCCCAACTCGTCCTTCCTATGTCGACACGGAGCAACACCATGCCGACACGAAGTAGAACCCAAAGCGAACCTTATGCCGACCTAAAGTAGAACCAAAGCGAACCCTCTACCGACCCGAAGTAGAACCCAAAGCAACTCTTTGCCGACCCGGAGTAACAGTGCCGATCCGGAGCAACACCATGCCAACCCGGAGTAACAGTGTAACGCCCCACCTCTATACCCTCATTAGCAAAGAGTATTATTAGATAATACCGTCTGCTAATACGGAGAATAAGGCTGAATAGGAGCGACCATCTATAGCCTTGCTTTAACTATCTATTGAATACATCGGCAATTGCCCTTACCTAGCAGATCGACATGTCCAATGAATACTTAAAACAAAACCATAGTTGGCTAAAGGATCTATCAGAACAGAATATAACAACTCAAATGTAATATACATCACAGAACAGTAAATCATCACATGCACATATACCGATACATAACAGAGTATACAAAACGATACATGACAAGTGGTATAGCAAACCACAATATACAAACGAATCCAGAAGAATAAATATCAGAGTTTCAACAGATGAGAACTACACAAAAGCTATGACAAACAAGAAACTAGCGGAATAGTCCATGCGGAAGTAAAAGAGGCCAAGTCTAAAAGCACCTAACCTGAAACATCTCGGTCTGACCCGAGTATAAAATACACGGGTCAGTCTAGCTAAACAAATCAGTTAGATAAACTGAACGATAATGAACCTGCAAGATCATATAGTATAACAAATATCTCTAAGGGAGATAACACAATCATCTAAAAAAAGATGAACATAATAAAACAAGCCTCATATCATCGGCAACATAGATAATCAAAGGATATAAATATCCCAAAGCAAGCCAAAAGGAAAATAAAAAATACCCATAAGGTATACAAGTTCCACAAGGTAACCGCTACACATCATGCGGCTCAAAAAGACCAGCACTGATGGGCGATACCAAGGGAATATAATCATCAGTGAAACATCAGAAAATTCCAATTGCAACAAACCTAAATATCTCATGAGCGGTGGTGAAGAAACCACTCCAATATCTCTCGAGCGGTGGTGAAGAAACCACTCCTATATCTCTCGAGTGGTGGTGAAGAAACCACTACGAAAGCGCTACTAAGCAACAAGCCAGAAGGAGATAGTCCGAAGACACTATCCCAAAGGCAACAGACAATCCCAAATATCTCTCGAGCTGGGGCAAAGGACCAACTCCAAAAGCGATACTAAAGGCAACAAGCCAGAAGGAGACAATCCGAAGACACTATCCCAAAGGCGGCATGTGTCACAAACTCGTAGAAAGGAACCCGAGAAGTGTTAACGTGAGTCCCATAACCACCCGTTCGCACTAAACGGTTTACTATCCGTTAGTCAATTTCACACTCAAAGCAGTACAAAGTTTACCTCATCTCATCGGTAAACCAAACCCAAAGGTCAAAACGTTCAAACGAATAGATTGGGAATTAACTGAAAAGATGAACGCACGTGTTCATTGCACGTATTTTATCTAATCATTTAATTCTCCTCCCACTTCGCTCGGAGTGCGAAATTGTGTGTGTATGTTTTAAATAGAATTTATAATTTGGAGAATCGAGCTTTTAATACGATTTGAAGAGATCATTTATAAAAAAAACCCGTGAGTGAAGTCAAAAAGAAGTCATCAAAGTCAAATATGCAATAACAACTAATTGGAATCAACATGAATCGATAAACGTTGGAAATTAACTCAAAATTAGCCAAAATAGGCAAAACTGCACATTTCAGACGTCTGAAATTACCTTCCAGACGTCTAAACCACTAACCAGACGTCTGAATGGATTTCCAGACGTTTGGATTTTGTCTCTGCATTTTTGCGTCTTCCAGGGACCAATTCCAGACGTCTGAATTTCCAAACCAGACGTCTGAATTTGAAACCAGACGTCTGAAATTAGAGTTCAGACGTCTGAAATCCCCATGTAGGCAAAAATCAGCCAAGCCCATAAAGGCAAAAATCCAAATGAATTGCAAACGAACGAGCGACGGATGCTATGGGTTTATGCCATACGACAACCCAGCACTATTGGCTCTTTTATACACCTCCAAAAACAAGATCAAATATCAAAGTTAGGATCTTTAAAGAATTGAACCCAAACACTAAAAAAATTGGATATTCACCAATTCAATCCAAACCAAAAGCAAGTGCATATGAACAAGGTGTTAGGAATTCATACCCAACATCAATGAAATCAAGAGAAGTAGATGTGAGTTCAAAACTCACCTTTTTAACTCAAGAACAAGAAGAAGAAGCTCAAATGCAAAAGAACAAGGCCAACCACTCTCTACTTCAACTCTACTAGCTCCAATCTAAGATCAAACAAATATTTCCTAAGTTTAGGTTTAGGAATTTCGGAGATTGAAGAGAGAAAGAGATAGAGAAGATGAAGAAGAGGCTTACCAATTGCTTCTCTTTGATTTTGGAGAAAGAATAAGAGCTAGCAAGAAGAACTAGGGTTTGCAATTTCTATTTCCCTTTCCCTTCCACCATTTTCAGTTGGAGCCTGAGTTTAGAAGAGTGGAATGAGAGAATGGAGAGGAGAGGGCTGAGTTAGGGTATTAGTTAAGCTAGTGGGCTGAACCCAAACTCTAAACCCAATAGAAAAAGTAGCGAAATTCAACTTACTCCAAACATATCAAAGATTATACTCAAAAAGATCGCAAACGACATTTTGAACTCAATGGAAGTGGTCTTGAGTCCCAATTCGACCGTTTGCAGAAAGTAACTTTTCGGACCATAATCCGAAAAAGGACGTCATATTTAAATAAAATATTTAAATATACAACCGATAAATATGCGGGTTGTTACAAACAGTGTCGATCCGAAGCAACACCATGACAACTCGAAGTAGAACCTGAAGCAAATCCTATGCCGACCCGAAGTAGAACATGAAGCAACTATATGTCGACTCGAAGTAGCAATGCCGACCCGGAGCAACACCATGCTGACCCAAAGTAGAACCGAAAGCTAACCCTATGTCGATCCGAAGTAAAACCCGAAGCAACTCTATGCCAACCCGAAGTAACAATGCGACCAGAGCAGCACCATACCGGCCTGAAGTAGAACCCGAAGCGAACCCTATGCCGACTCGAAGTAGAACCCGAAACAACTCTATGTCGACCTGGAGTAACAATGCTGACCCAGAGCAACACCATGACAACCCAAAGTAGAACCCAAAGAGAACCCTATGCCGACCCGAAATAGAACTCGAAGCAACTCTATGCCGATCCGAGGTAACAATGCCTACCCGGAGCAACATCATCCCCACCCGAAGTAGAACCCAAAGCGAACCCTATGTTGAACCCAAAGTAAAACCCGAAGCAACTCTATGTCGATCCATAGTAACAATGCCGACCCGAAATGAAGCCAATTCTACGTTGTTTATCCATCGACTATGCTTAACCCTGACTTCATATCTCTAACTGATTATCCATCCATCCATTTAAACCAAATCCATAATATTCCAGCTTCAATAATCGTGAAATCTATTGGGTTGAATCCTCCTATATACTGCCTTGCCAAAAGACGGGTTAACAAAATAATTAAATGGGTTAAATAAGTAATCAACTTACAAAATAGGTTGGGTGAAACTAACATTTATTAAATGTATCAAAAAGAATGGGTTATACACGAGTTGGGTCAAAATCAACCTAGCCCATTTTGATCTTACCCAACTTGTTTATGGGTCCACCAGTTTGTACCAAGCCAGAGACAAGAAGATCTCAAAATAATTAATACTAACTAACATAATTATATATGAACCACACACATATATTTGACTGTAATTGGACATAATTAGATAATCAATTACAATTAGAATTCATTCTTTATTTTGGATTCTGATTAATTACAAAACCAGTTACATATTAATTCTTCTAGAGAATTAATCGTATTATATTACATTTACAAATTTCAAATTACATGATTAAGTAATTGTTGGAAGTTTTTTCATAAATTTGTTTAAATTGATGGTCATTACGAAGGGGGGTCCGGGGGGTGCCAACCCCTCTAGGTGGGGTGCGGGGGCAGCGCCCCGTCCGAAAACGGTACGTTTCGTTTATTGTTTGAATTTGATTATTGTTTCTAAAAATTACTTTTTATATGATTATTGTTTTTAAAAAATTAAAAAGTTAAACTGATTAGAAGTTCGGATTTCATTTGAATAGTAATTATTTAAACGATATTTAAAACTAGGAAGAGTTATAAATGTAAACAATAAAACTCAATAAAAATATACATTAAACTTTAACTTAACGTTTAATTGACCAATTCTCCCCCCTCTTTCCACTTGCAGCGCATCTCATCATAGTACGTATCTCACGCAAATATCTCACACATAGAACTTTTCATCTCCCGCTAAAACTTTTTACACTACATCCACTTGCTTGCTCATCTGATTCACACTCACATCAAATTCATATTTATGCTTCTCCTATCTGCAAGTTAAGAGTCTACAGGTAATTATTTCTCATAATTTTTACCTTTATTTGTTGTTTGAAGAGTTTTCTTAATTCAATAATTAATTTTCTAATGTACAGGGAAACTAAAATTGATTAGCTACATGATGTTTCCGTTTTGAAATTTTGGTGAAGAAAGTGACAAAGGCCATTGTTTAGGTAATTATTTTGCCTTTGATTATTACCTTAGATTTTGCTTATTTCAATCCAATTTCTCAATATGTTCATAAATGGTTTTGCATACAATTTTGTAAAAATTTACAGAAAAGTTGGAATTCTGAGTGTAATCGTTGTTATATTATAAGTTTCAATAGTAATTGGTAGTAGGTAAACTAATTTTTATTAACCCTTCATGGTGAGAGGTAATGACTACTGCATACCGATAGCTAAATTCCTGTAAATTTACCCACACTATATAAGGAAGAAAGTTAGGGACAGTGGAATTCATCGACACATGTAGTAACGTAAGATGGCATAAATATCCAACACTAATCGATATTACAATGCTTTAACTGGAATAAAATGCCTTTTGTCTGAGGAGTAGTAAATGAATGGGCAGTATAAAATGATGGAAACAAATTAAGTGCTATTTTAACAGTGTTAACAATAGTTCAATCTTCTAGTAACAAACATTTCAGTAGTAGGTGCTATGCTTCAACTTCAGTAACATAACATGTTATTTTGATTCTACATTGATCAAACGATTGCTTTTTTGGATTTTGGGGAAGGACTTATAAGAACCATGGCTTTTAAATTCTTTTAAAGTTTTAGTGAAAAAATTATAACTATATATAGAGAAGTTTATGAGTTAAAAGCATCTGTTAGATGCTTTTAATAACACAGAGAGATGAAAACAACATAAATACACACAAAATTATATTTTCAAAATTTTCAGTTAACTCGTATTCTAATATAGTTTTCATACACCCATTACATATTTCGTCTTCATTCGTCCTAACGCATATACTCAAAAGCCAAACAAATATTGTATTCAAATCATTACAAAGTAAATGTAAGTCAGATTATTTGTTAGCAATAATAAGTTGATAAAATAACATGCAATAAATTATTGTGCCTACGAAATATGTATGTTACAAATGCATATGTAGAGTAATATGAATTAACAAAATAAATCAAGTGAAAAATGGCAAGTATGACTATCCAAAAAAGACGCTTGCATTTTTAATCAATCACCATGTTTCATTTCACAATGCGCCTATGATATTTAAAAGTTATATACTGATTTTTCATATTAATCATTTAAAAGTTATCTCAAGATATGTTCATAAACTGAGTTTTCTCTCTTCACTTAATGAATTTGATTGTTGCCAATAGGCAACATTCGTTTGTAATCATTGAGATTACCAGAGAACTTTCTCTTTGGCAGTGAGATGAATCAAACACCAATGGAGCTAGGTTGATTGTATGTATATTGTTACACCTTTGAATGTTCTATAACATTTTACCATTTTCAATCTACAACCAGTCATGCTTCATCAACATAACATATGGTAAAAAAAAACACTCCTAAAATATATTGTTTATTTTCCTCTTTTAAGTTTGTTATCTACTCCATTGCTTCAAACGAAAGTATATCTAGTATAAGTCCTTCACCTCGTAATTGACAAATGTCCCATTGACACCATGATATACAAGTTAGCTTCTACAACCAAAGCTTACATGCAAAAATGCTTATTCATTTATACTAGTTTCTAAACAGACTTATTTACATCAAAATTCTTTTGTAATTAAGTATGCCATATAGTCACATAGAATAATAAATTTAATGTACTAAATAATACGGAAAAGAATTTTGATGTCATCCAAATATGATTCTCAGCATTGGTTCTTACAAGGAAAAAAAGAAAAAAAGGAAAGAAAAGTAATAGCCATAAAAAAGAGAGGAAAAAAACACTTGCACAAAACTTGAAGGTAGTCAATGTAAACTATTTTCTCTTAATTTTTGTAATGGTTGTGAAACATAAACACGACAAAAATTGATGTTAATTATATATGAAAATTAACTTGTGGATAATATTATACAAAATATGAAAAAACATACTATTGGTTATCATAAAAAACATAATATTTTCTACTTCCCACAACTGTCTGAAACAAAATTGTAATTTACATATATAAAATAAGAGAAATATCATGTTTCAAATTATTTTAATATAAGACGTGTTGAAATTCCCTATTGGTTCGATAATATATTTGCATTTCCATTGTCCAACGTCTGCACTCAACTACTATATGATTATTTCTAAAATATTGAACATATGTATTTACATCATATCATTAATAAAATAACTAGAGTCGCTTAAACGTTAAAATGTTGTTTTAGTATCGATATATTTAGTTACCTTTGTTATTTATAGTTTGTGTGTTACTTTGTTTTATAATCCGATATAACCTTTTCTTTTTGCCTCGACTTGCATTTTGATGTTCAAAATTTCATGTACTGTAGGGTTATTTAATAATGGATGATCGATCATGGATGTATCATAGGACTAATGAAAGTGGTTTTGTAACTCGAGAATTCATTGATGGTGTTGGAAGATTTGTTAATTTTGCATTTTCCCAAGTAGTATCAGAAAGGGTTGTTGATGTTGCTAGATGTCCCTGTGTGAAATGCGATAATACAAATTTCAGAATAAAGATGTTGTCATAGAACATTTGCTAACAAAAGGATTTACACCACTTTATTCACGTTGGGTATACCATGGGGAGATGGATTTTGAAGAAACTTTGATGCCTCCAACATCAAATAGTAACGTGAATGATGTAGATCCTTTTAGAGAAATGATTATAGATGCAACTGGTGAAAATTATATCCATGCAAATGAAAATTTTGATAATGAAAATGATGAAGCGCCTAATTCTGAAGCTAAAAGATTCTTAGATATGTTAAAAGCTGTTGATAAGCCTTTACACGAGGGATGCAAAACTGAAAGTGTTATCGGCATGCGTGAATATGATGGTTTTGAAGTCCCAAACAAGATTGACACATATTGGTTTTAACCATGAAAGTTCTATAATCAAAAGTTTTTTGCCAGAAGATAACAAGCTGGTTAACAATTTTTATGAGGCAAAAAAATTGTTAAAACCTTTGGGACTTGGCTATGAAAAGATTGATGCTTGTCATAATTTTTGCATGTTATATTATAAAGAGAATGAAGAAAAGATGGTTTGTGATATTTGTAAAGAACCCAAATATAAGTCTGATAATTCCAATTGTCGTAGAAAAAAAAGGTCTGAAGTACAACTACGTTATTTTCCAATCATACCACGACTTAAAAGGCTATTCATGTCTTCAATGCATGCTAAAGACATGACATGGCATTATTTCAATCGTTCTACAAGTGGTAGAATGGCGCATCCAGTTGACGGTGATGCATGGAAGCATTTCGATAATTGTTTTCCTGACTTTGCTAATTCTCCACGAAATGTTAGACTTGGACTTTGTACAGATGGTTTTAGTCCATTTGGAACTAGATCCACTACTTATTCATGTTGGCCTGTGATTTTGGCAGTTTATAATTTACCACCATGGAAGTGTATGAAAAAGCCTTTCATGTTCTTAAACATGGTTATCCCGGGTCCCAAAAGTCCAGGAAAAAATTTGGATGTTTGCTTACAACCTTTGATTCACGAGTTATTGGATTTATGGCATGGTGTAATAGCTTATGACATGCATAAAAAAGAAAATTTTACTTTAAGAGCATCACTGATGTGGACAATCAGTGACTTTCCAGCATACGAAATGTTGTCTAGTTGGAGTACACATGGTAGATTGTCATGTCCTTACTGCATGGAGCAAACAAAGTCCTTTACTCTTGAACATGGTGGGAAGCCTTCATGGTTTGACTGTCATCGATATTTTCTACTATTAGATCATCCGTTTAGGAAACAAAAAGACATTTTCAAGAGGAATAAAATTGAATTAGATGGTGCCCCTATTCAACGTTCCGGTAATGAGTTGAAAAATATTGTGTCACGGTTGCCTTATATTGCACCTGGGTTTAAATCTGGAAACAAAAAAATACCAGGCTTTGGTGAAGCACACAACTGGATTCGTAGAAGTATTTTCTGGGATCTTCCATACTGGGAGAACAATTTGATTCGTCATACTATAGATGTAATGCATGTAGAGAAAAAAAAATTTGATAACATATTTGAGACATTAATGGACACCGATAAAACGAAAGACAATTTAAAAGTTAGATTTGATCTTGAAAAGTATTGTAGCAAAACACGATGGATGAGCTTGGTTCGCCATCCTAATGGTCGTTACTACAAACCAAAAGCTCCTTATTGTCTTACAAAAAACAACCAGAAAGAAGTTTGTAAGTGGGTTAAATGTATACAATTTCCCGATGGGTACACTTCTAACATCAAAAGATGTGTTAATGGGTAAGAAACCAGAATAAGTGGGTTCAAGAGCCATGACTGTCACGTGTTTATGCAAAGACTTTTTTTTTTTTGAATTACCTAGAGAACCAAGCTTCGCTTGTAAACTCTAGGGAAGTATGTACCTGCCAAACACATACTTCGGGTACTTGTTACAGGGTTGTCAGTTTCGGGGCTCGAACTCGTGACCTTCGATCACGCAATCCGGACCATCAACCAACTGCGCCAACCCTGTTGGCTTATGCAAAGACTTCTTCCTACAGCTTTTAAATCGTTTGTACCAAAAGGTATCTGGGACACTTTGGTGGAGCTAAGCAATTTTTTTTGTGAACATTGTGCAAAGAATATAAATACTCACAAAATGATTCTTCTACAAAAAAATATCATTGAGATAATTTATAAACTTGAGAAAATATTCCCTCCTGGATTTTTCGACTCTATGGAACATTTAGTAGTTCACTTGCCATATGAGGCTAAGGTTGGCGGTCCAGTTGAATATCACTGGATGTATCCATTTGAACAGTACGTTATTATTGTAATGTTTAAAGCTTCCTTAATATTTTTTATCAGTTAATGTTCAAACAATAACTTTAATTTGGTGCAGATATCTATTTTATTTAAAAAGAAAAGTAGGTGATAAAGCACACATTGAGGGATCCATTGTGGAAGCTTATGTCATTGATGAGATTTCAAATTTCTCATCATGTTATTTTGGTCCAAATGTTGAAAAAATTTGAAACCAACCTCCAAGAAATGATGATGGTGGAGAAGTTATGCCTGATGGAAGGTTATCCATATTTTGTCATCCAGGCAAAGTCTTATCTAATGCGTTCGTTGTAAGGAAACTCTCTCAACTTGAACATCATGGCATACATAAATATGTTCTTTTCAACTGTACAGAAGTGGAAGACTATGTGAAGTATGTGCACTAAAATTTATAAATACGTAGTTGAAGTATGTGTCATTTAATTTTTGAAGCATATGTCATTTAATTTAACTCTTTTTTTTGTTACAGCCAGTGTAGAAATGAACTAAAAAGTAATCACCCCACGGAAAACGAAAACTTTGTCGTTAGGAAGCTTGAGTCAATATTTGCTGATTGGTTAAAAGACCGTGTAAGTTTTTTAAATAATAATGTACTTGTTAATAAAAATAAGCTGAATACTATTATTAAATAGCTCATACTATTTTGTAGATTCCATTTCAAGCAAATGGCGTTGGACATCAATTATATTTGCTTGCACAAAAACCAGACTATGTAGTACAGTTCTACAATGGTTATTATGTTAATGGTTTTAAATTTCATACGGTTAGCTATGGCAAAAACAAGGCAACAATGAATAGTGGTGTGTATGTGAAAGGGAGTTACTACGATGATTTGGAAAATGATTATTATGGATTGTTAAAGAAAGTTATCAAGGTTAGATATCTCGGCGAAAAAAATGAGATATTTATATTTAACTGTGAATGGTTCGACACATTAAGTAGAAACGGAATGAAAGTGCACCCCACAAATGGACTGATAGAGCTGAACAAAAATGCTAGACTGACAAACCGATGACGTCTTTGTTTTTGCCCAACAATGCCAACAAATGTATTTATTGTGTAAACCTGGAAGTGGTTCAAATGAATGGGTAACAGCTATTAAAACTGGAGCTAGGAGTAGGTATGCAGTTGATGTGGTAAGCCCTAACGAAATGGAGGATGGTACATATGTAGATCAAGTAGACGAGATATATCAACCCTCTATTGTTACTATAGACAATAGTCTCGATCAAGCGGTTATGGCGGAGTATTTTGATGAGGTCAATGGAGAAGAGTTGGAATGTGCAATGACAACAAATGATATTTATGTTAGTGGGTCGGATGATGATGAAAATGCGGATGATGTAGAGGTAGACTATGTAACGACCCGGAAAATTTTAATAATTTTAATTGATTCTATAACGTATTTAATTGAATATTTGTGAAATCTTATAATAATTGAATTTTTAAATAAAATGTTTATATATTTAGAATACGTATATTTAAATATAGCAGATTGTAAATTTTCAAATAATTTTATGGAAGTTTATTTAATTGAGAAAACGTGTTGTCCAATTCAAGCTATTAATTGCTTTAATTGATTTCTGAATCAGTGCGTAACGGTTTCTTTTTACTACCGTTAAAGATTTCTATTGCTTAATACTTTTCCAATCCAGGTAGACTTTTCCATTCGTAACCATTAATAAATTTGAGATCATCGACCTTGCTAGTAGCTTCATGAACTACTATTCTTTATGGTGGTGCGTTTATTCCGGTCTCTCTTTATTTTTGTTTTTAACGCTTGAAAGAATCTCAAATCATCAAGCTAGTAGCATCCGTTCCTTCCCTCGCTTTCATAAGGCCTATAATATATAAACCACTTGTTTATAGATCCGAACACAACTTTGTCATCAAATTTAATGTGCCTTCCTCTCCCTATTATTTCGGTTCCAACCTTCCTAGTAAATGGCTTTAATAAATTTTGGCTAAATCATAGCTACGGACTTTTCAAATTTCTTTCATTTTATATTTATTTCCAATTCCTTCATTGCTTCAAAATTTTTGAACGTGCCTAATCATCTCAGCATGTATATATAATGTAAGCCTACCTTTCCTTGGAAAGCTATTGCTCACAAAAATTTCCTGATTTCTTTCCTTTTATCCATTTTTATATCCTTGATTTTCAAAACTCATTATGTGTTGTACAAACAAACAAAAATTTATTGCTTTAAGTGTATAGCTAAATCAACTATTGACCGTTACAATTGCTTTTTTTTTTCATTTCAATTTATTACTTAAATAACGTTTTTGATGAATTAATGGACAGCTTTACGTTTCTTTTGCTTTTGAAAACTTTATATTTATAGTGTACGTTTCTTTTGCATTTCAAAAATTTGAAACATGCTGCCCCATTTAAGCCATTAATTGTTTTAATTATTTTTCTTAATCAACATATAACCGTTGCTTTTTATTATTCTAGGATTTACATCCATACTTTAATCTCTGCTGTTCTATTTATTTCATTTGAAATCTAAATTTATTTACCATTCATTTATACGCCTCTTTCTCTTCCCTCTTTTACCTCTTCGTTTCCGTGTTTCTAGGAATATATATATATATAGTATAGCATAGATTGCATCTTCTTTTCTCTCTGTAGGCTATTCATTGCCCTCAAATTAATATTAAAAGAGGAGAGAGCTTTGTAAATATTATATAAAGTCATATAGCACGTTCACATATCAGATGCAGACCTACCTTTATATTTAAGAAACTAGCATTTTCTCTGTTGCCTGAATAATGCCCTTCGCCATGTTATGTTGCTTGAATCACGCATGCATTCTTCCTTTAAAAATCGCCTGTTCTCATCTCCCCTCCATCTTTTCTTATTTCTTCCAAACCTGAGCATGAGCTCTCTCTTTTCCTTGGCCTGCCTCCTCCCCATGGCCGCATGCATTAGTTGGCAAAACATTTCCTCTCTGGTTTTTAAAAGTAAGTACGCATTTTATTTGATATAAGTCTATTTTATATATTAAGAACAGTATAGATTGTGCATAAGTTTTGTTTTATATGTTTACTGCAACTATGGGGATTTTGAATTCCCTAACAGTTGAACTTTAAAAATAATAATATATTTCATAATAGTATATATATGATAATTGTTATATTTATAAACGTGTATATAAATATTTAACTTCTGTTCATATATAAAGGTTAGTATATATTTATACTGTATTATGTATATTATTTTAAGATTTTACGGTATATAGTTTTTAACTTTTGTTAGCATATAGTTATCGTACGGCTTTTAGATACGTATGTTTTACTAACTAGTTGATAAGTTAAATATATATATATATACGCGTTTTATTTTACTATTGATAGCTTACGGTATATATGGTATAAGTTTGGCAGCCTTCTATTAATGTACGTATTTTTATATGTTTTATATATTTGGTTATAACAGTTTCAACTATAATAAAATATGTTATTTTATTAGCTTTCATATGTTAGATATATAAAATATAGTATTTCAATTTTCGTTACTGTTTTGGTATATATATTATATAAAATTGGTGGGTACAAGTTTGATAGGTCAATTTATAATATATATATTTTTATGATTGTTTTAGTATTTTAGAGTCTACCGTACTATATTTTATTTTACTTTCAACAATTTACATAAGTTATATTTAAACGTAGGTATATATAAATTTTCTATGGTAGTTTTACAGTATAAGTTATATCAATATTTTATAATTTCAACAGTATATGCTTTCAAAAGTTTATTTCATGTCAGCCTTAAGGTTGTTTGCACTGACTGATATACGTTGGATTTTTTTTTTAAGGGATGTGTATTTTGATTTCAAGTATAGTCATATGTATAGTCATATACAAATTGGTAGAGGAAATGTTATATAGTATATATATGGTTATATTAATATAGTCGGTCTGCACACCTATGTATATATATTAACCGAGGCATTCATATTTTGTTGCATATTTTATAAACTGTGTCTGCATATGTTGGCTAGTTGTATATAAGCTCACTTATCCTATTTATCTTCCTTGATCCAATTCTGATTTGAATTCGTCTATTCCTATTATCAGCTTTGATCATTGAACCGTGTCCATCTAGCTTTGTTTTGGAATTCGGATCTGGATTTCATAACTCACTTCTTTTTCTCTGGCCTCGAAAGGTGAGACATCACTCACGATTAACATTCTTTTATTTACTAAATTTGATTTCAATTGAGACGACAATTGAAATATGAGGCTGTAGTTATTTAAATTGTTATATATGCTATTATCTGTAACTATTCGCTTATGGGATATGACACCATATCCTATTATTTATATATTTATTTTGATGATATATGCCTGTTGTTATTATTATTTACATATCTTTTATCACTCTGCAAGTTCCCTGTTAGTATAGAAATCACTATGGGTTGAAATGATACATACCCGAACAGACTTTAGAATAGGAGAAAATCGTTGTGGGTTGAAATGATAAACCTAAGCGATTTTCATTTAATTGAATTGGAATTACGGGTTGAAATGCTATCCACCCGTATACATTTAGTGTACGGATTGAAATGATAAATATCCGTAACACTTGACCATATGATAAGAAATATATACAGACATCGTTGGTCCATACATATAAATATTTTGAAATTTAATTCATTGTTTTGGAAAGAAATATTTGGTCTTATTAAATGTTAATCCTTAAATTTTTTTATATATAAAGGGTAATGATATATAGATTTAATAATATTTAATTTAGTCAAAATTTGATTTAATACATAAATTATGCTAAATATTTATGTAAATTTTATTCCAAAAGTATTCTGCAATTTACTAAGATTGGGAGATAAATGTGGGTTTATCTAAATGGTATTTAAATAAGGATTTATTCAATTAAATCAATTTGAAATTTTTGAATGGGAAATTTAAGGGTATGATTTTGTAACTGGATTTTTATTTAAGTGATTTAATGAATATTTCACGTTTAAATAAATTAAAGAAAATATTGAGTAAACTGTAATTTAAGGTTACTTAAATGATATTGTATCTAATAAGGGATTATTTTAAGACTAGATAATAATGAGGTTAAATCGAGATCTATATGGAACTATTAAATTGAACATTTAATTAAATATTAAAGCTTTGAACTATATTGGGATTTAAATGGTTTATTTTGAGATTCGGATATGTATTTGAAATCAGTATAGTTGAATTTATTATTTAGAAACTAAATTGATTAAAAAGTTAGTTTGAAACGTTGAATACTTAAAGTTTTGAAATATATTGAACATAAAGGGTATTTTGTGATTTCAAATCCGAATTTGAGATCGATAAAATTGAAGTGGTTATTTTAAAAATTGAGTTGAATTTAAATTAATAAATTGAGATTGAAATAGATTTAAATGGGGTGGTCGGGTTGATGTTAAACGATTTGTTAAGTTGAGGGAATTGAAATTTCTTTACTGTACAAATTATTTAATATATAAAAATACTATTTGGGAAGTATAGAGATATTTGAAGTGAAAATGATATTTGGTTTTGAAGTATAAATTAAGTTGAAAAGACTACGGTGTTATAGTGTATATTTCTATCTTTTAGATAGTTCCATGGACCCTTAGAGGATGGTTATCCCAAACATCCTCTAAGTTAATTATATTTCAGTTGATATTTCACTTGAGTTAGATTTATAGATATAAGAATGTTAATCCTGACTCGAGTGTTTTGTGTTTTGCTTTACGCTCGGGTCAGACTGAGAGATACAGCATTTGAGACTCATCTTCGAAGTTGGAGCTTTGCTTGAAGATCCAGCTATCTATCCCTTCAGTCATCCAGTTGATTGGTTCAGAGAAGCCATCTGTTGCATTGGAGACTTCATGGCATTTGAACTATTCGGTTGTATTTTATTTCTAACTCTGAGGTATATAGTAGCTTCATGAACTACTATTCTTTATTTATTCCGCCGCATTGTATTACTCTGTGTAAGTGATCTATGATTGATTTATTTACTGTATATTTTAAGTTTTGCCAAATTTTATTAACAATTCGGTATTTTGAATTATTCAAGTCGGACATGTACGGTTTTATTGTCGATTTGAATGGTCCAAAATAGCGAGTCGTTACAGACTATGATGAGGATGTTGATCATGACGATGAGGAGGGGAACAAAGATATTTATAGCGATAAAATCATTGATGATGAAGATACTGATGATGAGTTTGCATTTTAATTAAGTAGCAAATATTAATGTATTAAATAATGTCCATGGAACCTACATAAGATTAATGCTCTCGTTGTCATTGTAAATGTATGGAAATTGTTGGTATTATTAGCTTGTTGTAGTTTTAACTTTTGATTCTATGATGCTAGGTTTTAATGAATTATTTGCACTCTACACAACTCACTTTACTTATATCTCTCAAGTATCCACTTAATCCCCTTACCACTTAATCTCCATACCAATCAGACAATTTTAGCAAGACATGTCATACAGTAGTTTACCTTTGGAAACTACTTGCATCAGGCTGCTTTGATTGACATCGCACTATTAGTAGTTTTTTCTGGTTTTTTTTCTCTTTAATTCATAAAATTAATTCTTTTACCTACTTAATTTATTTTGTTTATAAAATTAGTTATTGACATATTTTTATGTTTAGCTTGGATTTTTCAAAAAAAATATTACGGCCATTGGCATATGCCACTTAGCTTTTCTCCAATGGGCATCTTGAGTTCTCGTTCTCCTGTTTTTCTACATATTAGAACTGCATAAGTTTCGATCTAGAACTAGGGAAAGTGACAGTAAGTTGACATCCATATTTTCTATATTTTCAAAAATGATAATGAAATCAAACATCCTTAGTGACAGTTAAAATTTGTACTCAGTCAGTGATGAAAGAGGGTAATAAATTATCAGTAGGGGATCGTAATCATCAATTAATTGGAGCGACATGGGATAGTAAATTAAAATCATCACAGTACATTCATAGCAAACATTCAACAATACAAATATATCAACCAACATTCAATTCAATTCATTTTAGATCTAAATCAATATAAAATCCATATCGAATTTCCAAACAATGGCAATTCTTTCTTATTTCATTTAAATTTCCAAACAATGGCACAACATACGCACATAGATAAATAATTAAGAGTTTTTGGCTCAAAGTTGGAATATGGGTGAAGCATGAACGTTTAATTTTTTACCAATTTGGATTAAATAAATAATTTTATAAGTTTGTAATTGTTAATTTTATGATAATCAGCAAAAAATTAGTAGTATTTGCTGAAGTTAGTCATGTACAATGTGTTAAGTTTCAGCACTTCCGCAGAGGTATGAAATGTTAATTTTATAGCAAACTTTCTTTCTTTTTCTACATGTGTGTGCTTGATTAAATATACTACCAAATTCTTGTAAACAAAAAAATGTCGAGAAGGCCTTATAATTAATTTTCAACATGTAAGGGTTTTATATAATATTATGGTTCAGCTTCAAAGTAATTTGTCATTTGCTTTTGTGTTCTCGTTCGTTCATTGTAGGTTGTTTTCAGATACAATGTCAGGTGGATCCATACAACGATGCCTACTACAAAGAGGAATAAATTTGGACCGATCCAGAAATGTTGACACATCTTCTTCTAAACATAGTGATATTCCGCCAAATGGAGAAGAGTTACAAAGAGATAACGAAGTTACCGAGCAAAACGAACAAATTGAAGAAGACGATTTTGTAACCATTCCTACTCAAGGTTACAATCCGGCAATTGACCCTATAACAAAAAAACCTTCGTTGGAATGGAAAGGAAATTGGCAAGTATTTCATTTTACTACGGTTGAATACATTTTTCTTTAAATGTATATGTTTGAAGATAACATTGGTTTTTCTATTAGTTTTCTCAATCAAAAGGCCTCACGTATAATTGGAAAAATATGGTCTAGACGTTTTCGGGACCTTGGTTCGAATTCAAACAGGTTCCTCCAGAAATTAAAAATATACTCTTTGACGAATTCAAGGTATCTACTCCCTATATATCTATTGTTATTTTTCAGGAAAGTTGACAGTCGGTTATGTTATTGTCAGTTTTTAATGAATCATTGTATCTTTAGTTATTTTTATTAAACAAGAAATCAATGGCTGCATAAACTCATCTAGGCTAAAAATCTTTTCTATTCAATTCTAGTTCTTTCTTTTAAATGCAACAAACTGATGCTATGAAGCTTTGCATATATACATATATATTAGGTCCATTTATCACAAACTGATGCTAAAAATTTAAGCCTATTGCATAAAAATTTTGAAATAATTTTATAGAGCACATTAACACATACAATAGGCCTATAATAAACTAAAGTTTGCGGCTTATCTTTATTTAGGATAATAGTAAGGAAAGTGTGATTGAGCCTCTTAGCCAATTGTCTAGTTTGGAAATTTTCCGTCACAGCTGCAAAATGGTCATCATTTATTTCCTCCCAATTTAACTTGTATAATTTAAAAGTATAGACATTAGGTCCTGCACTTTTTTCATTATTAATAAAGTCAAAAGCTTCCTTGATTTCTGACATTTGAACTGGGGATGACAGATAAGTGTTTTCATGTTGATTAATAACAATTTTGGCCTTAATTTGAGGGAAAATAAGGAAATTCCCTCAATTTAATAAACTACTTTGGTAGTCTATAGATTTTTGAACATTACATCTTTATTATAAGCATATTCACCTTGTGCATTTAGAAGAGCTTGAACAGATTTCTAGGTCTCCTCATAGACATTTTAGTGAAGAAAAATCTTGAATATGTGCCACCTTCTAATAACCAATAGGTTTTCCTTTTTTGCATAAGTGATTCATATTGCAGTTTTGTTTGGTTTCCCGGTTCAACAATAATTTGTATCATTTTCTCAATATAGAGATAATTTTTTTGGATTATGATCAGTTTGTAGAAAAGTTTTCTACTATGAAGTACATACATATCGTCGATGCGTAAGCTTGCTTAGTACAAACATTTTTATACGTCAACAGTTTCTGGTTTGTCATGCAATATGTAAAGTTTTCTATTTTGATACCTGACATTTGATTTGCTTCACAGGTTAGTGCTTAACATGAACCATATTAACTTATTAAGTTGATGAGTCCTTTTATGCAGCAACATTTCACATACGATGAATTTCATGAGTCAACAATACGTAGATTATGGGAAGCTAAAGCAAAAGATATCTTAAAGAAAAAACTAAATCGTGCACGAGAAGACGGAAAAAAGGCTAAGAAAACCACAAGTATACTAGAATGCAAGGATCATCCGCCTGTTTGGATTCAGTCAAATATATGGAATGAAATGATTGATATTCGTTGGGGAAAAGAGGAATATGAAGAGAAAAGGAGAATAATGCGAAATAATCATCTTACACTAAAAGAGGGGACTTGCACTCGTCATTGTGCAGGCTCCGTTTCAATTGCCTCACATAATGAACAAATTGTAAGTCAATTTTGTTTTAACAATATTCATACATAAACGACTAGTTATTCTAGTTAAATTATACATTTCTATATACCACCTTATTATAATGCAATCAATAATTTAAGTAAATTTAATAGGATCTAAAATATTCATTTCATCATCACTACTAATATCATCCATGATAACAGTTATCACATATTCATATAAATGAATGCAGAAAATTGTAACTGGAAAGGAACCGACGTTTCATGAGACATTTCAATATTGGCATGTTTCTGGAGATCCATCGAACACTTTGAAAAATACCAAAAAGATATCAAAAAGCTGTGCATATGTGGATAATAAATCTGCAAAGACCATGGTAATCATTTTGTAGTTCAAATAATGTTGTTTCAGTAAACTAATACATTATAATTTTCTAACAGGAGAACTATCTCAAAAAAAAGGCCGAGTCAGAAGAAGCAATGGATAACTTTAATCCAAATTATTGGGTGGATACCGTGGATTCATCGGGTGGACTTACGAAAAGGCAAGATACATGAGCACCTCATGTGGATGTTAGTAGGTTACATGGTGGTTCTCAATCTTCTTCAACCGAATCTCATCAAAGATCTACTCCGACTCAACATCCGTCTGCCCAGCAAATGCATACTCAGTTTTCATTGGAAGAAATTGGTCAATGGTGAGAACTATAAATCACTAAACACTAAATGTGTATATTATCGTTGATGCATGTATTATGTCAAAATAGGGTGCTCGAAAAGTTAAGGCAATCAACTACGCCGATGCAGTCCACTATATACACACAGACCACTAATCTTTCGCATGTCACCGTGTCTTCACAACCTATTGTACCAGCACTACATTCTATTCCTACTCAGTCCAGCATGTTCACACGAAGCACCATACCTACACAATCACAGCAAATGGGTTTTACTGGATTTAATGGTACATTTCCTCATATGACAGGTGATAAAATTTTCACTTCCACCCTTTCTACATTTGATTTCAAAACAAACAAATAAACTCTTATATGGTTCATTTCTTTATTGCACACATGGGAGAAAATTGTGACAGAGAAAGTTATAATTAGAAGATAAATTAATATAATTAGATGATCTTAGCAGTTTGATATTTTTACCTGAAAATAAAATCGGCATATCTTTTGATCAATAGATCGGAATTAGGTGATTCTTTTTTTTGAATTCAAGATAAATTTATCAACTTCAACTTTAATGATTTGATTTTTACAAGGTTTTGAGTTTTACACTGTCAAAATGGCAATTGAATGCCTCAGGCTTGTGCACATCAATTTCCTGAGTTTGATATTTTTACCTGAAAATAAAATGGGCATATCTTTTGATCCATAAATCGGAATTAGGTGATTATTTTCTTTAATTAAAGATAAATTTATCATCTTCAACTTTCATGTTTTGATTTTTATAAGATTTTGAGTTTTAGACTGTCGAAATGGCAATTGAATGTCTCAGCCCTGTGCATATCAATTTCCCGAGTTTGATATTTTTACTTGAAAATAAAATGGGCATATCTTTTGATCCATAAATCGGAATTAGGTGATTCTTTTTCTGAATTCAAGATAAATTTATCATCTTCAACTTTCATGTTTTTATTTTTACAAGATTTTGACTTTTAGACTGTCGAAATGGCAATTGAATGCCTAAGCCCTGCATATATCAATTTCCTGAGTTTGATAATTTTACCTGAAAATAAAATGGGCATATCTTTTGATCCATAAATCGGAATTAGGTGATTCTTTTTTTTAATTAAAGATAAATTTATCATCTCCAACTTTCATGTTTTGATTTTTACAAGATTTTGAGTTTTAGACTATCGGAATGGTAATTGAATGCCTCAGCCCTGTGTATATCAATTTCCTGAGTTTGATATTTTTACCTGAAAATAAAATGGGCATATCTTTTGATCCATAAATCGGAATTAGGTGATTCTTTTTTTTTTGAATTGAAGATAAATTTATCATCTTCAACTTTCACGTTTTGATTTTGACAAGATTTTGAGTTTTAGACTGTCGAAACGGCAATTAATGCCTCAGCCATGTGCATATCAATTTCCTGAGTTCGATATTTTACCTGAAAATAAAATTGCCATATATTTTGATGCATACATCGGAATCAGGTGATTCTTTTTTTGAAATCAAGATAAGATTACCATCTTCAACTTTCATGTTTTGAGTTTTACAAGATTTTGAGTTTTAAATTATCGAAATGACAATTGAATGTTGCAGCCCTGTGAATATAAATGTCCTGAGTTTGGTATATATTTTTTTTGCAGTTTTTTTTTAACTCATTCACATATTAGGTTATATGTCTTTACCATTTGCAGCACAACCACCACAATGTTCACCTATGCCTTCAAATACATTTAGAGCACAACATTCACCAATGCCTTCAAATACATTTAGAGCACAACATTCACCAATGCCTTCAAATACATTTGGAGCACAATCATTGCAGCATTCACCTATGCCTTCAAATACTTTTGGGACCACTATATCATTTGGAGCACAACCATCACAACATTCACCTATGCCTTCAAATGCATTTGGGACCGTAGAACAAAATATGACATTTTTTGATCTAATGCAACAACAATATCCATTTATGCAAGAATTTCGCAACCTTCTGCTTCTTGTCAAACGCCGCACAATTTGAAAGAAAATCAACATGGTGAAGATATAGAGTGATTGACATTCTAGCTTTACTTGTTTGCTTTGTTTTTTTTCCTTGTTAAAGTAATATGTGTACATATATAGTAGATATGCATGTTCTGTTATATTTCTTGTATGTAAATATGTTAGCCGAGATGTTCAGTTGAATTTATTATCATTGGTGATATTATGTTTTTCACATGATATTGGATAAATTTCTTTTGTTTTGTTTGATTACCGTTAATATTGCAATTAAGTAATATGTATATGTTTCTAGTAAATGTATGTATGTATATTAAATTTGTCAATTAAGTATAAATATACCTTATAATTATTAATGATTTAAAGACTGAATATAGACCGTTTAAAAACTACAATTGGACAGTTAGGGTCACAATTTAAGACCGACTAAAGACCGTGATTCAGTCTTTAAATTCAGTTCCAAGTATATCTGTAACCAAAATATCGATCTCAAAATTTTCAAATTTAAGACCGTTCAAAGACTGAAATTCGGTCTTTAAAGTTCGGTTTCAAATATTTTTAAGACTGAAATATCGGTCTCTACGATTTTAGACCGAATTTTCGGTCTTAATTTTTGTTTAAAACTAGAGATTTAAAGACTGAAATTCGATCTTTGTTCAGTCTCTGGATATAACCTAGAGACCGAATAATTACACATTAAAGACCAAAAATTTCAGTCTTTAATTCACTAATTTTTTGTAGTGTAATGTAACAATTGTAACCGGTTTAACTAATCACAAGATGATACAGCAGCCAATACAATTGTACCCAAGCAATAAAACTAACACAAAATTATTAATGTTAAAATTTCCAGAGCTAAAAACTTACAAAAATGACAATGAAATCAAATGCCGATTACTGAGCACTAATTTTTATGCACTAATTTTTATCTACATAAATTTCAAGTGACGTACTTTGAATTATATGCACATTTGACAGGATTTAGAGGAAATATTAATTTTGTTGATTTGATTTTTCCTTGTAAGTAGTTCATACCATGCATACAATAAATAAGTAGAGCATTCATATATATAATAATGCATTATGCCAAAAAAAGTTGGAATGGAACCTAGTGCACAAGGCTTCTCCAGATAAAATTACTTAGATTGAAATTTTTTAGAAAGTTGATTTATGCCAGATACAAAATAATCCAAATTCATAATTTTAGAAAGTTGATAAATAGGTCATTAATTACTTAACAAAAATTATTGCGTGATGATTACTATTGTAATTAATGACAATTTTGAATAACATATAGCAATAAATATTCCAGAAAATTACTTAGATTGACAATTTTCATTTCTAATTTATTATCTACTTAGATTGAAAAAATTTAATGCCAAATTACTGAAATAGCATATGGTAGTCCCACCAATTCAGTTTGCATTAAAAGGAAATAATAAACTCATATTTTACCTTATATAACTGAATATTGTAGCATTGAAAGTTCAAACTTACAAATCAAGGAAAATATTCATACCATTCTTCTGCACGTTGTTTTATCTACCCCTACCTCAAATTTATATATACAGACCTAAAGTTCTTTCAAACTAATTCTCATTATCACAAAACCACCATCCCAACCATGAATCTATTTTTTGTATCTCTCCTATGTCTCCAAATTTTGCAAATTACACCGACCTTGTCCAGAAATGTAACAGAAGATTATGGGGAAATTATTCAAGAATCTCCTCCAATATGCATACTCAATCCTACAAGTCCACAGAGCATTTCCAAAATCATAAAATCCATCTACTCATCTTCTGCTAAAAACAATGTAACGGTAGCTCCTAGAGGAGTTGGTCACTCTATATATGGTCAATCTTTTGCTCCTGGTGGTGTTATTGTAGATATGGAAAAATATAAAAATATAATCCTAGTTGAGGAAAGCTATGTAGATGTTAGTGGAGGAGCATTATGGGTTGATGTACTAACTGAGACAATGAAAAAAGCATTAAGTCCGAGATCATGGGTCGATTATTTGTATCTAACAGTTGGAGGAACTTTATCGAACGCTGGTCTTAGTGGTCAAACGTTTAAGTATGGTCCACAAATAGTAAATGTGTTAGAGTTGGATATTGTGACAGGTACGTAACACTAAAAGTCAAAAGCTTATATCAATGTAAATAAAAGCCGTTCCTACACAAGTACTTGTTGTGAAAACATTATTTTGATCAGGCAAAGGAGATATCATAACATGTTCCAAGGACAAGAATTCAGAACTCTTCTATGGAGTTTTAGGAGGTCTCGGACAATTTGGAGTCATAACAAGAGCCAGGATCATATTAGACCCAGCTTATAAAATGGTAAATTGCTTCTACAAAATAAACTTATAATGCACGATCACTAAGTACTGACATTAGTCTTCGCAGGCAAAAATGGTCATAGTGAGATATGATGACTTTGAAAAGTTTGCAAAAGCTCAAGAGTTGCTCATAACTGATGGAGAAGTCGACTTTCTTGAAGGGATGGTAAATATACAAACAACCAACAAGACAGTAAATTATTCACTAGTATTCGCTATTTACTTCAATGATGAGCATGATGCTCAGACGGTAAATTTTATAAACTATTTACTAAAATTTTCCTAAAATTTTTAAGGGCGTTGATCTAACTATGTGATGATTATTATCAGAAACTAGACGTGGTATTATCAAAATTATACATGGCACTGACAAATGCAACTGTCTCTGACATGTCATATTTTGATTTTTTGAATCGAGTGAGGGCGGAAGAAGAGAATCTAAAGAAAAAAGGATTGTGGGAGGTTCCACACCCATGGCTCAATATGTTGGTTCCTCGAGCACAAATTGAAAATTTTAAGGATCTGCTCATCAATATCACATCAGATAGTTATACTAGTGGACCTATCATCATATATCCATTTTTCAGAGACAAGTAACTTCTTCTAACTTTTCTAGATTTATGATAATAATTTGGATATACTTCTCTAAAGATTTTCAGGAAATAGACTTGAACTGAATTTATCCATGAAGATATTCTAAAATTGCATCTAAAGTTGTACAATCTGAATTTTTTTGAGAATAACTGAAGTGGAAAAGAAAGCAATCCAGTAGTTTATATTATGATAGTCGATATTGAGACACGAAAATAAACACAAAATTTAACACAATATATGTGACAGTTGAATCTAACTGCATTTGCTTTTGCGGTTGAAATCAAGGGAAGATCTAACAGCTGAAATTTTTTGTGTCGACTATTGTGTTTTTTCTATCTGAATAGACTTTCTCATATCTTATGTTCACTTCTTTTTGATAAACAATATCGAAAGTTGAAGAAAAAATAAATTCCATTCATATATTTGAAATTATACCACGGTGATAATATATTCATAGTTTGTAAGATTACAAGTTCATGGTTTTGTTACTTAACCCGTGGTGATAATATCAATATTTGGGGCCGAGCATGTGAGCATATTCATATATAATTTGCATTTTGATGCCATACTTAATAGCGATATTCAGAAACAATCATTTACGCCGTAAACAACAAATGTAAACTTATACAAGAAGCATGCATGAGTTTTATTTTTTCTACAGATGGAACCCCAATATGTCAGCAATGCTACCTGAAGAATACAAAGAGGATGGTATTGTGTACGTGGTCAGTTTTCTCCAATCAGCGCCTCCTTCATGCAAACGTGGGACTCCATGCCTCGACTTGCTACTGAATAAAAACAAAATCATCATCAACAAATCTACCTTAAATGTTAATAAAGGGGGAATGGGAGCAAAACAATACCTCCCTTACTGGAAGAACGAAGAAGAATGGAGGGCTCATTTTGGTAGTAAATGGGACCGGTTCAAAAAGCTTAAACGTCAATTTGATCCACTCAACATTTTGACCCCTGGTCAAAGAATTTTTAAGAGGAAACCACTGCTTAGGCAAGATCATCATTTTAAGAGGCTATTTTGATGAGAATTTTATGAATATGTCATTGTTTTGTTGCAAGCTGTTGACTTCTTTTTTCTTTTCTTTTTCCATCGGAAGCTATTGTTTTTGAATGGAAACAATCAATCAATGATAAAGTTTTAGCAACAGCATGGATATAGATGAAATTATCATATATGAATGTTTGAGTTTGACACAAAGTCAACATAGCAAGCACGTAAATAAATATGTTTTTCATGTTCAGTCCACCTAAATTGTACTAACAATCGATGATGAAACCCACTTTAGAAATGTACATAGAATAAAAAATAATAATTTACCACAATTATGCATATAACAAACGATAAATTTTACTAATATCTACAGTCAGAAGCACCATTTTTATTAAATTATTGTACCCACTAAAACAAGCTGATTCTTCTTTTGTCTATCTTTTCATTCCTACAATCAAATTTCTACAAATGAATATGTAAATTAAACAGGCTGCACCATGGTGCAAATTCCATCACCAATATTGGTCTTGTACTATCCAAAAAGAATATACACATTCAGTTGAGTAATAAGAGAATGTGCAAGGGATAAAAGCGTGATAATATAAGTGGTTAAAATATAATAATAATGGCTAAAATGCATGGTAAGACGAAAGTTGTGCATTGAAATAACAATCTGCCGGACTACATACTTAATCTAGATATATAATTCAAAAAATCCCGAATTTTGGGACCATTTTTTCTTGCATATTCTTTTGGGAAAATAAAACTAATTTGATTTAGAGAAAAGAAATAAACTATTCCAGTCAGCTAGTAATAAAAAAGATGCAAGGATACTCAAATTTAGATATTTGGAATTTGCAAGGTTTACTAAACAATACAACTACAAACTATCATCCTCTCTACATGTAAACCATAACGATGATGTGCTTTGGAAAACCTCATAAAAGAGCACTAACCATGTACCAAGAAGTGCTACTTCCTGAAAATAGAGAAAATAATAATTGTGTGTGCGCGTGTGCATGAGCTTATATTTTAACACCAAATACTTACAAATTAATGACAGTTTTAATATTATAATTCCATAAAGCAAAACATTATGTTTTAAGGTTTTATAACTCAAAGTTAAAGTCGAACTTATATCATTAGCGACATATACATGATGCAAAAAAAATTGAAATTCGTAAATTATATTTTGTGGATGCAAATAAGTACTCATTTAATACTGTACTTATACATAATTGAAATATTTCAAGGTCTAAAGTTAACGTTTTACACAATATAACTTGAAATCTATTATTAATTTCGACAAGAAAATTTTTGTGCTATATTAAATAAGCATGTTAAAGGTCCATGTTAAATCATTTTTCATGTTTAACATAAGTACATTCTCAGCCACTCATATTAAGTAGAATATTTTCGCAATAGAAAGATATTAATTTAATTTGATCGGATGTAGTTATATCTTGATTTATGAAGTAGGCACAACATCCATGAACTGAATTATAATTTGTTTCATCTATTTAGTTTTATGAAAAGCACCTACAATTACAATTCATCCATGAACTGAATTCTAATTTGTATCATCTATTTAGTTTTATAACAAGCACCTATAACTGTTGTACATGGAATACTACTATACCGCATAGGGAAGTATAAATAATGCATACTAATTGAGTTAAGACAATATTCGGATTTTAATGCAAGTGGTCTCTTATGCCCTCATGTACAGAGACTTCTCAATAAAACAATTAGTTACTAAATCATGTTTCGATACCATATATATATTGACATGGAAATCTGACGTTGGTTAAAGTATCATATTTTACGAATTATATACTATTAGATACAACTTAAAGTTTCATATGCATTTTGCATATGTTAAGATAGAAGATAATGTGTGTTCAAATGATGATAATGTTTGGATGCCAAACAAAATAAGGACATCGTAGTGATTTGCGAGTGGCCACAGCATATCATTATGGCGTGCCACTTTAGTTTCGTCGCATAAAGTTATAAATGTTTTGGACATTTAATATACATGAATGATTGTTGTACCCCAGAAGCAATTGTTCATGTAAATCAATTAGAATAAGATTATATAAAGTAAATGTCAAAGTATAAGATTCTTATGTTCATAGGGAAAGAATTTTCTATTTTGATCATTTAATGTACTAGTGTTATTAAAAAGAATTAATAAGCTCATTGTGCTAAAGAATTTTTCATACATAAGCACATTAATCTATAACTGGAATTAGATATTAATCGATTTCAATAAAGATTGTGTGTTGATAGCAAGAAAAGCATTGATCAAAAAGTTTGCTTCCCTAGTTCTCATATAATATACTTTATATATTAATTTTGCTCCATCAAGAACAAAACCGCTATGTATGATACTTAAATAAGGAAGGTGAGTTAGTGGGAGCATATGTATACCACATAATTGATATGTAATATTTCTATGACATTAGAAGTCGTCAAAATTATATTAAAGGTTTAATAAGATGGTTGAAGATCAATTTTTGATGCATGTAGTGTTTGTTTTATGGTGTTAGCACATGCACAAAAACATATGAATACAACTGATTGCTGCTAGGTTTATCATAAGCACAGAGATATGTGGTAATTAAAGAGAAATCAAATTAAGCTGACATTCTAAGGTAAAGATTTTATTTGGTTGTGCATCATAAGTGATAAATGAGCATTTGTGCATGAAGATTAATTTGACCCTATGATCAAAGTTATATCGGTTGAAGTATTCAAAGATCGTCTACGACTCATTATAAGATGAAATATTTCAAATATGACTTCGGCTTGTGCACATTAAGTCTTATGTAATATATGTATTTGGAAATTAAAGTTGGACTAAGAATAACTTATAAGAAATTATTCATAGAATATATTTCCTAGAAAAAACTGTCATTCATATTTGAAAGTTCCCTCTAACCAATTAAATGCAAATTTAAATTGACCAATAAAAATAGTTCTATGATGGCTGAATTTAGTGGATCAAAGTGAGATAATGGTTATGAATGTTGGAAGTCTGAAAGACTTGCATTCAACCGTAATATTTGTGATCTACTAATTAACAACTTTGAGCAATTAAATGCAAAAATATGGGGGGAAATCATAACCGTTGATGAGAGGTTATAAAACATGAAAAGTTTTGAATTTCCATAAATTTGTTTGTGGTTTTTCCATCTAAAGAATACACTTAAATAATAAAAATAAAGACTAGAATAATGACTCTTTCAGCGATGATATAAAGTAAATTTGTAGTTTCCTAGGTTCATTCGGTTATTGATTAAGATCACAATTGAAGCATTCATGCTCTTCATGGCAGGCCAAAATATGATTTCATTTTGTTTATTTTGTGTTCGGTTAACACTATATCACATCATCGGATCTAATTGACTCAATAAGCTTAACATGAGTTGACGAAAAATACCAAAACAAAAGAGATATTTACTGATATACTTTCGAACTCTTAGATGCTCCTACATTTTTCTCAGATTTCCCTAATGCACAATAAACGGTTTATTTGGTTCATCTTACTGTACAATAAATTGTCCACCATATTTGGATGTTTTAGCAATATTTTACAAGTGATGAAAACTATCTCCCGTGTGAAACTGATTATGTAATCTTTTTTTTTTTGAAGTAACTTAGGTACATATAAAACTATATTCTTGTGAATGTTTTACAGAAATTCAGCCTCAATCAAATTAAAAAAATATAGGTTCAGCTCGCCTGAAGTGTGCAAACTATGATGCGATCAGTTAACTTTATTGTTACCACTAATATAAAAGCATATTTTGTATAATTCTAACTTACGCAAACAAAGGAAATATGACGTAAGGAAAAAAATAATCCTTGTGGGCGTCCGCCTAGCCGCATCTAGGCCATACCTAGGCGAGGTTTACCGCCTAGCAGTTTGCATAGACCCACCTAGGCGCTAGGCCCCGCCCTAGGCGTTGGGCTCTGGGGGAGGCTTATTGTCTCATCTAAGATGGCTATTAAGGCGCTGCTAAAGCACTAGGTGAGGCTTGACGGCTCATCTAAGTATCTACATGCTAATTTTAGGCTGGTTTGCCTCCTTAGCTGCTCCCAAACCCATCCGTGTCCTAAATTTTCTATTTGGGTCAATTTATACTAAAACAAACACTAAAATGTTATCAATATTACATGAGTTCTTCAAAAACTCCAAGCTTCGAGTAATCCTCGATTGCTCGATTACTCCCCGCCTACACTATAATATCTAACTTATCCCCACAATTTAGTCCTAACGGTTTTTACAGCCTTGGACCTAACAAGTAAATAATTACCAGGACGGAAACTTACTAGTAATGGCTAAACATCTGATAAACTTACAGCTCATTCCATTCTCCTTTCTTACACGCACACACATATACATACACATACATACATACATACATACATACATACATAGATATATATATATATATATATATATATATGAACGTATGTGTGTGTATGCAAATTCAATATTGTATTATTACATTCCTAGAAGAAAAAAATACCCTAAGTATCCATAATTGTAGGTATTGATATTTAAATTGCAAGGAGCATCTGAATACATGCGCATTAATCTAAATGATGAAAAGATCCACCAAAAAATTTACCCAAGAAAAAGAACTCCACTAAGGCAATTTGAATGAATTTGATAAATAACTGCATATGGGACATTTCTTCTTGTTGCATCTTTCTACTCTTTGGAAAAAAAAGAAACTGTTCATACATTAGGGTCTAAAACTGATGAAACAAATGCATAACATTCTGAGCTAGCAAACATAGGTCCTTAAGGTTCATTGCCTAGACATGAAAAAAAAAACCCAATTAATTTTTTAAAATGGTTATTCTAAACTAGGTAGGTTGCCAATTTTCCTGATTTATAAATCTACAAATTATCTAAAAGCAATAATAATAATAATAATAATAATAATAATAATAATAATAATAATAATAATAATAATAATAAGTGATAAAGAAAATAAAGATATCCGTGCTTGAGAAAGCATCTGATACTCATATACAATTTGGAATGTGTGATGTGATACCATTACATGTTGGTACCAGTCAATACATATATGCAGTATTCATAGTCAATACATATATGCAGATCATCTATGCAAAAATTTGAGTTGTTCCGGAACATTTACCCCATTCAAAATTATATTTCGAATAAATGATTAAAATAATTATTTGCAACGCATCATATTGACTTGCGGACTTGAATGAACTGAAAATTTTGAAACGATTCAAAATTTAGCAAAAATGATTCCACTAATGAATACAATATATCTACAAAAAATTATTTCATCTACGGCACTTTATTTCACTAAAAGACGGACTAGATGGAAGGGGGATTTACAGTGAAGGGGATCTAGAACCCTCTCATACATACATACATATACGCACATGCATACATACGTATATAACTTCTTTAAAATTATAAGTCCATATCAATCGTTAAAACATGTTTTACTGTTCGTTTAAACATCAAATTTATGGTTTTAGACATATTCAAAATGTTTTAATTTTTGTAGATGCAATATTCATAGTGTTACAAAATGTTTTGATTTTCGTAGATACAATATTCATAATGTTACAAAGTTTTGTCACATTTAGAATGGTGTAGCTCAAATGTGATAGGAATGTCAAAAGAGTGCTCTAGTAGAGGGTTGTCATATACACACACATACATATATACATACATACACACACACAAACGCATACGCATACGCGCGCATACATATATAGCGAGGTTCAATAGCATTCCATTTTTAGCACCCTAAACATCCCTTAACTTTCATCATTGGATTCATCAAATTAATGGATATGAGAAAATGAAAAATGTTACATGCAAGAGGGAGAAAATTTTGTCTTTATTCAAATTCACCCACTGATTAGATGAATCCGACGGTGGAAGTTAATGGGCATTTAGGCTGCTAAAAATAAGGGTGTCATTGACCTTTGCTAATATATGTATGCATGTGTGTGTGCATGAAGGATCCATAGCCCCTCTGGTTTGTAGCCCTTTCATTTTTGTGTCATAATATTCTGAACTAAAACGAAACTTCATAAACATGATCATCTCTTTGCCATCTAGATCTCATATCAAAACTTCAAACTCCTAAAATTATATTTTTAATTAATGGTTAATACACACACACGATGCGTGCACCCACACACATAGAAACATACATACATACATATACAAATATATATATATATATATATATATATATATATTAACCGTCAATTGAAAATAGAATTTTAGGAGTAAGAAGTTTTATAAGAATCCGAATGTTTAAGAAGATGATCTTGATGGCAAGTAGATTATATATATACATACACAAACACACACCCAACCCCAACCCCCCGTCCCCCTCCCCCCACACAAACACATATAATTTTGTTTTGTTTAAAAACACTTTGGCACAAAAGACGAGAGGACTGCAAAGTGGCTACATAAGAAAGAGGCTATAGATCCCCTCCCTCTCTCACCATATGTGTGTGTGTGTGTGTGTGTGTGTGTGTGTGTGTGTGTATGTATGTATATGTATATGCACACATACATATACCCACACATATGTGTGTATTTATGTATATAGATAAACATGTGTCTATACATGTAGATAGATCAATATATAGAAGGATCTGCATCTCTTCTTATTTACCTCTCTTAAGTTCTCCTTTATCTGTTTGTACTTAAAATTATTGGAATAAAACAACATTTTGTAGGTTGATTAATATGTTATCAAGGTCATCTTCGCAAATTTTGGATCATTTCAAAACTTATAACTCATTCGAACTACATTTAAAATCGTTGGTGAATATAAATATTTTTGATGACTCGTAGTAATAGGAACTTTTGAGTTGGAAGTTCTGAAATGACGTAAATTTTTGTGTGGATGATCTTGATAGTAGCAAGTTCGTCTCTAAAAGTTGCATTTTAACTCTTCTAGGATATGTATCACTGTATGTATATGTATGTATGTACGTACATGAGATGGTTTTACAAACAGTGTATGTACACAGATCTTTATTATGTATAAACATATTTAATTTAACTCTGATACCATGCAACGAACTAAATCGAACTTTCTTCTTCAAGTGAAGACAACTTCTTCTGATGTTAAACTGATGTTATAATTAGATACAACTTGTAATGAGAAGTCATAATAGTTGTTGGTTCATATACAAGTATTGAGTCATAAAACAATGTCTAAGATTGGATTAATCATTTAAAAAAAGGAAGAAAAAAAAACGATGTGCAAGAAAATGACTAATCACCATACATTTATGAACATAAATAATGAAATTTCAAACGTAAGAATCATGAACCTGAAATATGTGGAAAGCACCATCATTGCTGTGTAAATTTGCATAAACGATGCTTGAATCCTGTCAATAACAATTAAACAATTGAAGCCTTTTACGAAACCCATAGCAATTTAGACTTGTAAACAGTATTGTAAAAAAGGTGGTAGAAAAGACATACAGAAAATCCGAACTTTCGAGTGAACATTCATATCCTTGTCCTTAAATTTAATTTGGAAGGTAAATAAATAGGTGAAAATGACTTAGCTTTGTAATAAGCCATTGTTCGTAATTTATAGTTTTGCACAACAACACACCCACGTGCTTAGCAAACTACCGTAGGAGAACTGTTAAAATGACAGGTTGCAAAAGCTTTAGTCAATTACTTGCCTCAAATATTTCATTCGCAAAAATACAACAGTAAATTAGATAATACCGATAGTCACAGGTGATAATTTTATGGATAAAAGGTATAAATCTGTGTGTGTGTGTGTAAACTTCAAATAAAAACTTACCAGTAGCTGGAACACACACATTCCGAAACTTCGTTTGTATTAATATAAACTGATGGATTCAGATATCAGTTTTAACAAAACTGAATATTTTTTCCTTCTAAAATTTAACTTTTTCAATTTTTTTCCAAAAGCTACGTATCATAAATCATATGAACAAATAGTGTTTCCTTTCATGCCCCTGCATCTGAGTTTTATTTATTTATTTCAGAAAAAAAAACTCGTGTGATAGTGTGATACTCCTTGAATGCACTGGCAATTCAGTAGGTAATGTAACTAAAAGCGAGATTTTACCAACTTACCATCCATACTAGGTTTGGTAAAATTTTGTGTTGATATAACTAATCACAGCACGATGCAGCAGATGATATAATTGTACACAAGCAATAAAATTAACACTAAATATGAAAATTAAAATTCCAAAGTGAAGTCAAGGACCTCTAACTCAAGTGGTTAAAGGTATGACGCTTTAGACAAGGTTTTAAAGGTTATGAGTTCGAGCCCTTGAAACATCATAATGAGTGTTGTGCTCGAACGAAGTATCAGTCTTGTTATCAAAAATAAAAACTAAAAAAAAATCCCAAGTGGAAAAAATTACACATATTAAATTAAATCACCAAACACCGAGCACTAATATTAATGCACATAAATTTTAATTGACCTATATTGCGAAATATTGACATTTTCAAGTGTTCTAATTTATTTATTTCTTCTATTTAGATAAAACAGTATGTCAAATTACTAAAACAATATATGCTAGCTCCACCAATGCATCTTTTATTACAAGAAAATAATAAGCTCATATTTTACCTTCTATATCTGAATATTTCAGAATTTCAAAGTTCAAACTTCCAAAGCAAGGAAAATATTCATAACATTCTATACAGTGTTTATTTACACCCACCTCTACAAAAAGGAACTAAATTTCATTCAAATAAAATATTATTAACACAAAACCATCAAGCGAACTATGAATATAATTCTTGTATCTCTCCTCTCTCTCTCTCTCTCCCCCCAAATTTTACAAATTACATCGATCTCGTCTAGAAATGTAGCCGAAGACTTTTGGGAAATTATTCAGGAATCTCCTCCGGTATGCATATGTTGTGAAAAAAATTGGTAACGCTTTGCGGAAGCTTATATCAACGGATCTTTGTCACTCAAATCACAAAGAGATAACTTGGATTAAAAATAAGACGGAATTGAAATTAAAAGCAATAAGACAAGATATTCCACCCAACCACCCACTTTATTGATTTACCAAAAAATTTGTTACAATTAATAGAACAAAGCTAAAATAAACAAAATATCATTGAATCAATAGCCAAATTGAGAAAGGGAACAAATATCTATATGGCTAAAATTATTGGAGAAGAAGAACAAAGATGAAGAACAGGGAATTAGCAAATAGATTTTCCACCACATGTTTAACCTCTCTTCTACTCTCTATTTATATAATCAATTACTTAATGCCCAAGTTAACATTAGATGGCAAAAAATAATTTGATTACAATTAGAGAAAGAAATAAACATACTCAATATGTCTATTAATTAGGGGAAACAAAATCTTCTCTTTCTTTCTTTTGCATATTTCTTTCCCTCTGTTTGTGATTTTGTGTCACCAAAATTTAACACTCCATCTTGATGCAAAATCACATATCTCCAACATATCAAACATGCCATATATAGATATATCACAACTCCATATATCTCAATCATACCAAATTACAAAGCTTTACCATCGACTGCAAATGATGCATCTCCCACATGAGGTGCACCACACAAATCCGGTCTCAAAAACGCTTGTAATACCACAAAGATCTCCGTCTTGTCTTTGTGGATTTTGCAACTCGACACCCGTCTATCACTCGATCTGAGCTCATTACCTGATCACCATCGATCCCCCGAGCACCATCAACATGAAGACCCCTGTCTAAAATATGATCCTCAATGCTAGAATCATAAGCAGTGACCAGATTAACCTCTCCACCTTGTTGTGGACTAGGTTCTTCAACCGTCACTCTCTTTTCATAGTCAACTATAGAACCAACCAAGCTATAAAGATTTTCTTCTTCTAATACTCCTCTCATCCTTACACGACCACCTTTCTTCACTCTCAAAACTCCACCTTGAGTCTCATAAGTGCAACCACGGCGATCCAACTGACCGAGAGAAATAAGATTATGCGAACAAGTGGGTACATGTCTCACTCCAAAGACTTCTCTAACCACACCATCATGCATACGAAACCGGACAGATCCAATACCACAAATCGGTAGCTCTTCTCCATTGGTTGTCCTAATCATGTCGTCACTTTTCTCATAAGAAGAAAAACAATTCACATCTCTGCAAATGTGAAAACTGGTTCCCGAATCCATCTTCCAAGACTTATTTTCACTAAAGATGACATCATAAGAAGCATCACTATCGGTACCTTCAGCAAAACCTGCATGTGCATCACTACTAGTATCACCGTGCGCAGCCTTTTTCTGATCTCTTTTATAAGCATAACACTTGCTGCGTATGTGACCTTTCTTATTACAATAATGACAAGTGATAACACATTTACCATTAGCATCCTTCTTCTTTCAAATTGTATCTTTCTTCGAGTCCCTTGCCACCATAGCCTCACTTTGAATTGATTTCATACCTGATCATTTTCTTCTAAGCTCCTAGTTCAAAAGACTGCTTCGAACATATTCCAAAGAGATTGTTCCATTAGCATTGGAATTACTCAATGAAACAACCAAAGTTTTCCAACTTTCTGAAAGCGAACTCATCAATAAAAGAGCATGTAACTCATCATCAAAATTGACCTTCATATTTGCCAATTGATTTATTACATCCTGAAATTCATTCAAATGCTCTGCAACAGACTTCTCTTCATCTAATCTCAGTTGTACCAACTTTCGAACCAGAAAAGCCTTACTAGTAGCACTCTTTGACTCATACAAAGATACCAACTTGTCCCACAAAGCCTTTGCGGATTAACAACTAGCCACATGACGGAAAACTGAATCATCAAGATATTGGCGAATCAAAGCAATCGCCTTCTTATCCATCTTCTTCCATTTTCCCTCATCTACATCAGAGGGCTTCTTTCCATCTCCATCAATCGGATCATGAAGATCATTGAGGTACAGAACATCCTCCATCTTAGGCTTCCAAATACCCCCATTTTTTCCATCCAAAATAGCCATCTTCGAAAACAAAATCATATCCGACATCAATAAATTTTCAATCCAAAATTACTCTAAGCTTTGCGATGATCTGTGCTATGATACCAATCTGTTGTGAAAAAATTGGCAGCGCTTTGCGGAAGCTTATATCAACGAATCTTTGTCATACAAATCACAAAGAGATAACTTGGATTAAAAATAAGACAGAGTTGAAATTAAAAGCAATAAGACAAGATATTCCTGTAGTGATTTTTTTTTTTTAATTTGAGCGGAAGCGGTTTATTTGTTCAGAATCTAGTATTGCCTATTTAGATATCAATGACACTTAAAAAGAATTATGCAGTCTCACAGAAAAATAACAGAAATAGAAGACATGAAGATTTAACGTGGTTCGGATATGAATATCCTACGTCCACGGAGACCCAACAACTTTTTATTTCACTAAAGAAGAGAGTACAAAAGAAAGAGGAAAGAATAATGGTGGATACTACACTTGCTTGTTCATATGAAGATAAAGTTCCTTCATTTATATAGACTTGATAATGAAGGGTTGCTTGGAGATTAAGCAAATCAATTTCCTGATTACGCAGATATCTTTCCAATTTGCGTGATTTGATTTTAGTATAAATAGATGGCGTGATCTTCGTTTTCATATCTTTCCTTTATTCTCCATGCCTAATAATTTATTTCTTCATATAGCAGACTAATTAATTGATTTACTAATTAATTAGTTTCCTTAAAATATCCTTCCATATATCAGCTAAATTAATTGATTTGATTGAATCAATTAATTAATTTCTTTCCCTTTTAATGAACATTTGAATCATCTAAATTCAACACTCCACCTTGATTCAAATATAACAATCTCTCTTCATCACCTTATCATCAAATAATCAACATATAAGTTGTTGGGTCTAGCGCCCCATGGCGCTCAAGTAACAGGTATCAAACTGATCAAGTTTGAGCAATGCTCAAACTTGTCCTTAGGAAGTGACTTTGTCATCATATCTGAAGGATTATCCAAAGTACTCACCTTCAACAATTTGATCTTTCTTCGTTCTTCCTCAAGCATAAGAAAGAAACCTCTAACATCAATGTGCTTCGTCCGTGAACTATAAGCTTGATTTTCTACAAGATGAATCGCACTCTGACTGTCTGAAAATAGCTCTACTGTTTGCTGCACCATTGAAAGATCATCCAGCGACTGAAGTAAGTACAATCCTTCCTTTGTTGCTTCCACAATCGATATCAACTCTGCTTCGGTAGTCGATAAAGCTACGATAGATTGCAGCTTTGATCTCCATGAAATCGAGCCTATGTCAAGTGTAAAAACATAGCCCGACACTGACTTCCTAGCATCTCTATCCCCAGCGTAATCAGAATCACAGTATCCTCTAAGAAAGATGTCACCATCCACTCCACCATATAACAAGCCCACCGAAGAAGTGCCTCGAAGATATCTAAGAATCCACTTCACAGCTTGCCAATGCTCTTTGCCTGGGTTAGACATATATCGACTCACAACACCCACTGCATGGGCCAAATCTGGTCTTGTGCACACCATCGCATACATAAGACTACCAACAGCACTAGAATAAGGTATATCAGCCATATACCTTTTGTCTTCTTCCGATGAGGGAGATAAGTCTTTTGACAACTTAAAATGAGAGCCTAATGGAGTGCCAACCGGTTTAGCTTTCTCCATTCCAAATCGAGCGAGGACCTTCTCGATGTACTGAGCTTGAGTGAGCCTTAACTCTCTCCGCTTACTATCCCTGCTTATCTCCATACCCAATATTCTTTGTGCCTTTCCCAAATCCTTCATGTCAAACTCTCTACTGAGCTCCGCTTTCAACTCCTTAATTCTGGCCATACTCCGAGATGCAATCAGCATGTCATCAACATATAACAACAAATAAATCATATCACCATCACATCTCCTGAAATAAACACACTAGTCTTTGAAACTTCTGAAGTATCCCTGTGAAAGCATAAACTTATCAAACCTCTTATACCATAGTCTAGGAGACTGCTTCAGTCCATATAGAGATTTGTTGAGTTTGCAAACATAGTCTGGCCTGCTACTGTCAATGAACCCTTCCGGCTGCTTTAAATAAATCTCCTCATCCAAATCACCATGCAAGAATGCAGTTTTGACATCTAGTTGCTCTAATTCCATATCATAATGAGCAACCAATGCCAAAAGAATACGAATAGAAGTATGCCTAACCACTGGAGCAAAGATATCATGATACTCTACCCCTTTCTTCTGAACATACCCCTTTGCGACTAAGCTTGCCTTGTATCTGAGATTACCGTTTTCGCCGTCTTTCACTTTATAGATCCACTTGCATCCAATAGCTCTCTTGTCGGTGGGAAGAGGCACCAAATCCCAAGTATGATTTCTCTGCAATGATTCAATCTCCTCCTCCATAGCAACTAACCAACTGGAACCGTTAACTGATGCGATAGCTTCTCTATAATCACAGGGCTCATCATGGACAACATTCAAAGCATATGTTGTCATATCATCGAAGTTAATATCTTCGATGCTCAATCCAACAAACTCATCAAGCCACTTAGGCTTTCTTCTTTGTCTGACAGGCCTAGGTTCCGAATGAGCTCCATCTTGAGTTTGATCCTCTGTACCAACATCGATATTATCCTCATCAACCACGGTGTCATCGGAAACACTATTTGAACGTTTATGGAAAGAATCAACAGATGACTTGCTTTGTATCTGGTATTCTTCACATGTCCTCTCATTGTCATCCGATGAGGAAGGTTCCACCTTCAACATAGCATTCTCATCAAAAGTCACATGCCTGCTCATAACGATCTTCTTGCTAATAGGACACCACAACCTATATCCTTTCACTCCTCTCCTGTAACCTAGAAAAATACACTTGCGAGCTCTAGGTTCCAGCTTTCCTTTGCTCTCATGCACATAAGCTGGGCAACCAAACACTTTGAGAAATGAATAGCTGACAGGCTCTCCTTTCCATACTTCTTCAGGGATCTTCATATCTATGGCAGTGGAAGGTGTGCGGTTGATGAGGAAAGCCGCCATAGATAAAGCTTCAGCCCAAAATCCCTTCTTCAATTTAGCAGTCAGTCTAAGGCATCTTGTTCTCTCCAATAATGTCCGATTCATCCTTTCTACAACTCCATTGGACTGAGGGTTGCCTGGTGTGGTGTAATGCCTCTTAATGCCTTCAGACTCACAATAATCGATGAATTCCTGTGATACAAATTCACCGCCATTATCTGAACAGAGAACTTTCAATTTCTTCCCTGACTGCTTCTCAACCATAGATTTCCACTTCCGAAATTTGGCAAAGGTTTCACTCTTTGACTGAAGAAAGTATACCCATACTTTACGAGAGAAATCATCTATAAATGAAACAAAATATCTGGCTCCACCTAAAGACGGACAAGGGGAGGGACCCCAGACATCTGTATGAACATACTCCAAGACAGCTTTTGCTTTATGCTCTCCTGTACCAAAAGAAATCTTCGTCTGCTTTCCAAGAACACATTCTTCACAAAAACCAAGTTTTGAATGATGAACTCCATCAATCAATCCTCGTTTTCTCAACTCATCCATGCTGCGCTCACCGATGTGACCCATCCGTAAGTGCCATAATCTGGAAGAATCCGAATCAACAGATGTAAAAGAAGCCGATTCACCAATTACAGTAGTGCCCTTTAGTAGATAAAGATTTCCTGCCCTCACACCTCTCATAACAATCATGGAACCCTTCGATATCTTCATTTTCTCTCCTTCCACTACAATCTTCAAGCCAAGTCTACTTAATGCCCCAACAAAAATCAAGCTCCTCCTCAAATCAGGTACATGTCTAACATCGGTGATCGTACGAATAACACCATCAAACATCCTAATCATCACGCTACCAACACCCACCATACGGCAAGAAGCATCATTGCCCATCAGAACTTCTCCTCCATCAATTTCACGGTAAGTGGAAAAGCAGTTCCTATCAGGTGTCATATGATAGGATGCGCCAGAATCAATCAGCCATAAGTTGCTCTTCCCAGAAGAGCCAGAAGCTGTAAATACATCGGTGTCACTTTCTGTATCTGATTTATCTGCTGTAGAAGCTGAAGCTTGCTTTGGATCTTTTCTTCTACCTTCAAGCTTGGGACATTGTGCTATGAAGTGCCCTGGTTTTTTACAATAATGGCAAGTCAAATTCTTAGACCCCCTAGACTGAGACCGTGAATAATTCCGTCCTCCACCTTTCTTCGTCCTGCTTTGGCCTCTACCTCTCTGAACAGATAAGCCTTCAGTATCACTATCCAAGCTAGTGCTCGCCAATCTACCTCTTAATACTTCATTATGAAGACCAGCCTTTACATCAGATAGGCTAATTTTACTGCGGCCATAAATCATGGAATTAACAAAAGCAGTATACTCCTTAGGCAAGGAACATAAGAGGATCACAGCTTGAGCCTCATCAGTAATATCAACTTCCGCTGCCTTCAGGTTCATAATCAAAGTCGTCAAAGCATCTACATGCTCCATGAGATCAGCTCCAGCCTTCATCTTGAACGAATAAAGTTGTTGCTGAGAATAATCCGATTAGTGAGAGACTTGTCTTGATATGCATCCGATAATGCATCCCATAGTTCTTTCGCCGTCTTCTTTTGAGAGAATTCTCTAAGAACTTCATCTGAAAGGCTCAACTGAATTGTTGTAAGAGCTTCATCTTCCATCTCTTCCAAATCAGCTGCATCAATATCTTTCAATTTCTCAGGCGCAGAAACAACCTTGTAAGTCTTCTCCTTCTCAATACAACCTCCATCTTCATCTTCCAAGTACCAAAATCTCCTTTTCCGTCAAAACGTGTTACTCCATAATTGACACCAGATCTGCCAACAGACTTACTAGAAGTAGCCATTAATATCCAAACAGAAACAATAACACTAGCTCCGATACCAAACTGTAGTGATTTTTTTTTAATTTGAGCGGAAGCGGTTTATTTGTTCAGAATCTAGTATTGCTATTTAGATATCAATGACACTTAAAAAGAATTATGCAGTCTCACAGAAAAATAACAAAAATAGAAGACGGGAAGATTTAACGTGGTTCGAATATGAATATCCTACGTCCACGGAGACCCAACAACTTTTTATTTCACTAAAAAAGAGAGTACAAAAGAAAGAGGAAAGAATAATGGTGGATACTACACTTGCTTGTTCATATGAAGATAAAGTTCCTTCATTTATATAGACTTGATAATGAAGGGTTGCTTGAAGATTAAGCAAATCAATTTCCTGATTACGCAGATATCTTTCCAATTTGCATGATTTGATTTTAGTATAAATAGATGGCGTGATCTTCGTTTTCATATCTTTCCTTTATTCTCCATGCCTAATAATTTATTTCTTCATATAGCAGACTAATTAATTGATTTACTAATTAATTAGTTTCCTTAAAATATCCTTCCATATATCAGCTAAATTAATTGATTTGATTGAATCAATTAATTAATTTCTTTCCCTTTTAATGAACATTTGAATCATCTAAATTCAACAATTCCACCCAACCACCCACTTTATTGATTCACCAAAAATTTTGATTACAATTAATAGAACAAAGCTAAAATAAACAAAATATCATTGAATCAATAGCCAAATTGAGAAAGGGAACAAATATCTATATGGCTAAAATTGTTGGAGAAGAAGAACAAAGACGGAGAACAGGGAATTAGCAAATAGATTTTCCACCATATGTTTACCCTTTCTTCTAGTCTCTATTTATATAATCAATTACTTAATGCCCAAGTTAACATTAGATGGCAAAAAATAATTTGATTACAATTAGAGAAAGAAATAAACATACTCAATATGCCTATTAATTAGGGGAAACAAAATCTTCTCTTTCTTTCTTTTGCATATTTCTTTCCCTCTATTTGTGATTTTGTATCACCAAAATTTAACAGCATACTCAATCCTACAAGTCCACAAAGCATTTCCATACTCATAAAATCCATCTACTCATCCTCTGCTAAAAACAATTTAACAGCAGCTCCTAGAGGAGTTGGCCACTCTATATATGGTCAATCTCTTGCTCCAGGCAGCATTGTCGTTGATATGGAGAATAACAAAAGTATAATCCTAGTCAAGGAAAGCTATGTTGATGTTAGTGAAGGAGCACTATGGGCTGATGTACTAACTGGGACACTAAAAAAAGGTTAAGTCCGAGATCATGGGTACAGATTATTTGTATCTACCTGTTGGAGTAACTTTATGGCATGCTGGAATTAGCGGTCAAGCATTATTTAAGTATGGTCCACAGATAGCAAACATCTTGGAATAGGATGTTGTGACAGGTATGCAATGCAGTTTTATCAAATTGTCATTAAGCATCTAAGTACTCAGCTTATACAGCTTTAGTACTTGATCAGGCAAAGGTGATATCATATCTTGTTCCAAGGACAAGAACTCGGAGCTTTTTCTATGGGGTTTTAGGAGGTCTTGGGCAATTTGGGATTATAACAAGAGCCAGAGTCATATTGGAGCTTGCTTATATAAAATGGTATAAACCCCTTTTCCAAATTTGGAAAATAGATTCAAAACTTAAAATATACAATCGCTAACAGAAGCGTTTGCAGCAAAAATGGTCGTAGTGACATATGATGATTTTGAGAAGTTCATGAAAGCTCAAGAGTAGCTCATAACTGAAAGAGAAGTGAACTACCTTGAAGGAATGGTAAATTTACAAACAACCAACAAGACTGCAAATTATGCACTGGAATTTGCGATATACTACAATGATGAGGCCGCTGCACAGACAGTAAATTACACACCCTACTGCTAATATTTCCAAATGTTTCAATAGTGTTGATCTAGCTATGTGATGATAATATTAGGTACTAGACAGAGTATTAACACAATTGTGTGTGGCATTGTCTGATGCAATTGTCTCGAACGTGTCATATTTTGAATCGGGTGAGAGCAGAAGAAGAGAATCTAAGGAAAAAAGGATTGTGAGAGGTTACACACCCATGGCTCAACATGTTTGTTCCACGATCACAAGTTGAAAATTATAATGATCTACTCATCAATACCATATCAGATAGTTATGGTGGTGGTCCTATAATCATATATCCATTTTTTTAAAACAAGTTAGTCCTTCTAATTTGTCTAGATTTATGATAATTATTTGGATATACTCTGCTAAAGATTTCCAGAAAACATGCTTGAACTAAATTTGTCCATGAAGATTTTTTTAAACCTGGATTTAAAATTATGCGTAACTGCATGAATTTGAGACTAAATAATTATAAAAGACAGTTAATATTGTGGTTGTATCCAGTGTTTTATCTTATATTCACTTCTATTTTAAAATCAAATCCATAGTTGAAGAAAATAAAATTTTCATTCATATATTTGAGATTATAGCACAGTAATAATATGAAAAATACGTGGCTTGTGCATTCTTTGTAAGATCACTGGTTCATTATTTCTAATTTGCTATAGGTGCGGCCGTGCATTTGTGTGCATATTTATATGTACTATTTTGCATTTTGATGCAATACTGTAGTAAAATATAATCATTCTAATAACTAATGTAAACGGATAATAAAAAGTATCGAGTATTAAGGTTTTCTACAGATGGGACCCCAATATGTCAGCAATGCTACCTGAAGAACACGAAGAGGATGACGTTGCGTATGCAGTCAATTTTCTCCAGTCAGTACCTCCTTCGTGCAAACGTCGGACTCTGTGCCTCAACTTGCTCCTGAATAAAAATCAAATTATCATTGAAAAATCTACCTTAAATATAAATAAAGGGGGAATGGGAGCTAAACAATAACTGCCTTGTTGGGAAGAGTGGAAAAGAATGGAGAGCTCATTTCAGTAGTAAATGGAATCGATTTGAAAAGCTTAAATGTCAATTTGACCCACTAAATATTTTGAATCCTGGCCAAAGAATTTTTAAGAGAAAACCACTGCTTAAGCAAGATCGTTGATGAGGACTTCTCAAATTATTTATTAAGTTGTATGACATCGATTGTTTACTATTATAGTTATTGACCGTTTTGTTGCAAGTTATCATATTCGAATGGAAATAATAAAGGTGGAACCCGGCGCACGAGGCTCCCGCACGATAGCAGGCTCTGGGGAGGTCTGATTGAACCAGCTTTACAAGTGCACATATAATATTAAAAAATAATAGTTTGTCTAAATCATGGATAACAAATAGTAAATATTACCAAGGCTAAGCAATTCCAGAAATGTAAAGATATAAAGGAACTTGCCGATACCTGCAGTCAGGACGATTTTTGTTAAAGTAACTGCATCTGCTGGAGCAGGCTTTTTTATCCATTCCTTTCCTATGATCAAATTTCTTCGGATGAAATTTGTAAATTAAAGAGGCTGTACTGCAGTGCAAATCCCACCAGAAATATCAGCCTTGTGCTTTCCAACAAGAACAGGCAATAGACATGTTCAGTTATGCGATAAGAGAATATGTAAGGGGATAAATGTGTGACAAAATAAGCAGTTGAAGTACAATAATCATGGTTAAAATCATAGTTCAAAGACGATAGTCTGTAAACTGATATTACTGAAGGTGCATTCAAATAAAAATCTCCAATGCAAAGTGCGGTAGCAATAAAACAAGACTATTCTAGTTGCATTTTTCTATCTTTTTGAAAAGATTTTTATTTGATCTAGTCTAGAGAAAAAAAACAAGACTATTCTAGTTAGGTAGCAATAAAACATAAATGAGGATATTCACCAGGTTTACCGAACAATACAGTAGCAAACTCTCATCTTATTTATATGGTAAATCAAAAAAGGTAACGAATAGTAAACCTCGTGAAAATGCACTAACCATATACCCAGAAGTGCTTCTTCTTAGTAAAAGAAGAAAATAATTGTCTGTGTACGCGGGCGTGGAGGGGGGGGGGGGAGGGGGTGTGTGGGGGAGGGGGTGTGATGGGTTGGGCTGGAATTGCAAGCGTGATGCTAGCAATCAATCGATTCAGCAAACTCACAGATTTAAGCTCATAATGGCTGAGATACTTGAAGGCTTGAACATATACCCCATATTTAGCTGAACTGAAGCATCATGAAATTAGGCAAGGGAATAAATGTTACCTTGATCTGAGATTGGACTTCCGATATGAACATTCATATACGCCAATCGCTGGTAATAAGAAAATAAATATCTAAACAACTCCTAGTACTATTTGCAATCTCAACTCAAAAAAGTGTAGAGCTCCTAATTGTCAGCGAAAATGTTTACAATAGAAATAACATTTTGCACCTAGCGGCATTTTAATGCAAGTACATTAGTATTACATTGGAGGAGGAGCTGTGTCAACAAATTTGCTCAAACAGACAATGAAATATAGATATATCCAATGACGTGGACTGGACATTTGAGAAAATATATAAAGAGGGTTTTCAACCAAATATCCAATGCAAAGTACAATATTAAAGTAAACCTCTCAAGAACCTTTTAATTAGACTATCCCCTTGCCTTATTATATAGATAGATTTGGTTTGGTTTTGACAAAATTTGATATTAAATTTGAAACACAAGGAGGCAAGTCTAATAAATTGAACCTTAGGGTGTTAGGTCTAGTAGTTTCATTAGCATGAGGGTTTTCGTCAAAAGAAACATTATATAGAGTTATGTGAACGTGTGCCCATTGGGAACATATTAGCAACCACCAACAACCACTAACAAAAATGTTAGTCACATAACAAAAAAATAGATATTACAAACTCAAAAGTAGCTATGTTGACTACATAAGAATACACAATCATAAGGCTACTGATATTAATATACAATTTGAGTATGTGTCCAATGAGCATCCGCTAACATTTTCCTATTATATAATCAGGTATCGGCGGTCAAACATTTGATTCCGGTTCACTAAGATCTTTTTTCCCAGAGAGGATTATTTTTATTTTATTTTGAGTTCTAACAAGTAATTAACATTCAAAATGGCATGTGATATTGTGCATTGTGCACACATATTACGTGCCCTTTAGATATTGGGCAAAAATTTGCCAAAAACGAGCATAAAGTGTGAATACAAACGCACAAGCATGTATGAATACGTGTGTATGTAGTTATCCACATGTACAACATACAAACACACAAGCATCCATGTGGATCATAGCAATTAAAACAAAACGGTGCATTGCTTCTTGCATAAAATAAAGGTCAACCACCAATCTTAAAATTCATCTCTGAATGAAAGAGGGGAAAAAAATCTCGGCCAAGCATATAATATTAGCATATAAGGATTTCGACCTATATGTGAGAGAGCAAAAATCATTTGACTTATTAGGAAACATAGATTATCTTTATAAGTATAATAAATAACCCATCCAGATCCTACGAAGCTATACCCCCATTAAAGAAATACAGCAAGGATTAGCACCCTTCAATCGCTACTTTTTGCAACTTAACGCTCTTAAAGATTGCTTCCGCTTAAAGCAACACTACTTGTTGAGCCTGCTAAATCAGGATTCTTTAGCATCCGCTACAGCAATTTAAGTATGAAAATAATAATCTGTCGTGCTCACTTTTAAATCCGAGTAACGAAGTCTGGGTATAGGCTCAAGTTCAAGGCGTAAACAATGATTCATGCAACCATATATGGATTGATGAATTGTATTAACCGAACTCCAATCACTTGATGTTTTTTGATACTTCAAAGTTTGAATTGAGTATTTAATCACTAAAAATGAAGTTTTTGTTTATTTTGATGTTTTCAAACATATTTTTAAAAGTAAAAATATTCTAATTAAAAAACATTCTAAGTATATTTTAATTTTAATCAAACTAATGTTAGCTTTACACATAATTATTATTTATGTAGAAAAAAATTATGTGTTATTTTGGAGTCATGCAGTATTTCTGCTTCATACGCGCTATAACTTTTTCGTACCTGCATTATTATGCAGTAGATGAACGCTTTAACTGCTCAGAAAATAACTGAATCACAAAGCAAGCCTGGATTATTATTATTTTTTGGTACTTATATAATAATAGGACGAACAAAAATTGTATGACAAAAATTTAGGTTTAGCAAATTCTTTACTCACCAGAAGCTAAATAGTTGTTGTAAAACTAATAAGCGTCAACCCCTACACAGTTGCTTAGTTGATGTCTGGTGTGAGTTGAGTAAACAAATGTCATGTGTTCAAGATCCGGTAATGAAGGTGGACTTAAAAATCCACTGAAATACTCGGTGTATGTGTTACGCGATAGGTTCATACTTACTCACATAGATTACACATGAATTTTGGTTCTCAAGATATTAAAAAAAGTTCCAAATCAGGTTACAAAACCCAGCAATTCATTATTACAGTATTGCGTACAAAATATATTATGATTATATACTGAAATAGATAAAAGTTAAAAGGGACTTTATATCCACACAACCATTCTTCTGTCAGAGGAAATGTTCTTATCTTATGGAGTTTGCAGATATCAGACTAGATGTTATAAAATTCAGGATTAATGAAATCAATAGTGGAGGAGTATAAAATTACCTTAGAATCTTTGAGTTTTGAAGGACAATTAAAGAGGGAAAAAGTTATGGGAATATCAGGAAATTCAAAGTTCTACTTGCAGAAACAACCCCAGTTGCTACACAAATGGTTCTACCAAAATGTATCACAGTTTAGAGCACAAGTAAAATATTTATAACAAATATACTACTGAGTTTTTTATAATTTAACCTTTTTAAATTCGAGGATCATTAGCTCTAGTAGCAACTGTTATGACACTTTAGACTAAAGTTCTAAAGGTCATGGGTTCCAACCTCCAAGAAATTAAAAATGAGTGCTCTGCTAGAATGAAGTATCACTCTTTTAAAAAAAATTACTTTTTAAATACAGTTTTTGTTTATAACAACAGTTTGCATGGTTTTTTAGTTATATTTGTGGTAGTGTAGTATAGTATAGTATAGTTATATGGTGTTTTGGTTGAATATACCCTCTCACTACACGGTAGGTTGTCAATGATGAAACAAACATCATACATCTTGTAAGTATCTTTAGTTACCAGTGTGCATTGACATTATTGCATGATACTCCTACTCTTTCTGTTTTATCATACTAACCTTAACCAAATCACACTAATACATGATATTTAAAACAGGATTCAGATCATAAATCCACACGAACACATGATAATTAAAACGGGATTCAGATCATAAATCTTGAAGTTTATATTTTACATCGAAACAAGATTTAAAGGCTTGACAGTGTAGAGTGTACGTGCGTGCGCGCTTATATGGTAATAAATTAGCTCTAAGCAAATTATCTAATGATACTTAGGTATGTAGAAATCTTCTTTTTGTAAGCAGCATTTTTTTTTCTTCAAATTGATTTGTATGCTTAAGTTTCTATATTTATAAATTTAAAGCTCGATTTCTCTTTTGTTTCATTTGGGTAATAAATCAGAATTTAAAAGTCGAATCAATATTCAAATTGTAAGAATTAATGATATTCGTGAACAATGCACTAAAAGACTGACACAGATTGTTGATGCAGGAGCATCTAATGGCATGCCCTGAACAATGCACTAAAACTCCTCTTTTCTTCAATATAAGCCGTGAACAATATGCATGTCACATATAATCAAGGATCCACTCTGAAGAGGACCTATAGTGTTATGCTCAGTATATTCAGGCGTATAGCAAGGAACAAGGACATAAATGTAAAATTGATAATATAGCGCATATATATGTGTGTGTGTGTGTGTGTGTGTGTGTGTGTGTGTGTGTGTGTGTGTAAAAGATAAATGTAATGTTCGCCACAGTTGTGTAGTTATTTAAGTTTTCTGGGAGAAAGGTCATAAAGGAAATTACATACTAATGCAGGTCATGGAACAATGCAAGCTATAATAATTGCATTCCATATTCAAGTTACAAAACTCCAATGCTTGACAGGTTATACAATTTAGGAGGAAAGAAAAAGATGGACCGTATTGGAACAAAGAATTGACTGTAATATGAAATTCATCTAAACAAAAATGATTCAAGAAATTTTCATACTATTACACGTAAATGTCGATATTTACAATATATTTATTCAGATCATAAAACAAATACATAACATTTAAACTAGTCACCAATAAAAAGACCTTACAAACAAAATGTACAAATTACTCACCAGTAGTCTCCACAAGAACAAGACCCATGTCTGAAATGGTGAAACCGATTTGCATCTCTTAGAACAATCTCCCTTTTAGTTACTTTAGCAATCATCTTAATAACACCATGGCAATCATCACACACTCTGTGACCCTGCACCACTTGCAAACAAATGGAACTTGAAGTGCTAATAAGACCAAAAGCTATAGCTAACTTTTCGCTATGGCATCCTGAAGACTTATTTTCTTCCTTGTCTATGTCAGGTAGAAAACATTTTGCTCCATGAATATATCCTAATTTTTCAATTTCCTCCATTAACTCATCCAATTTTTTATAGATTTCATCGCTTCTAGGATGAGACTTATCCCCAAACATAAATTTATAAGTCCGTTTCTTGATTTCAATCCAACTGCAAGCCGGAACTAGTCTCAATCCTCTCTTTTCTAAAGCCTCTAAAACCTTAGCAGCTTCAGTTGTTCTGCCAGAACTATTATAAATATTCAGAAGGACAATATAATTGCCTAACTTTTCAGGCTCCAATCCAAATAGTCTCTCAGCTGCAAACTTTCCAAGCTCAAGATTGCCGTGGACCCTACAAGCAGTGAGCAATGCAGCCCACATATTTTTTGTTGGTGGAAAAGGTGCATTTTTTATTAGACTAAGAGCTTCATCTAATTGTCCTTCTCGACCTAACAATTCAATCATGGACGCATAATGCATCGCTCTTGGCCTTGATCTAGGATCACTAGACATCAACTCAAATATCTCTCGACCTTTGTTATATGATCCTGAGTAAATGCAAGCATTTAAAACTGCTAAATATGTTACATGATTAGGGACTAAACCCTCTGAAACCATGTTGTTCAGCATGGAAACTGCTTGCTCACCCATGCCTTGCACCGCATATCCATTAATCAAAGCATTCCATGATATCAAGTTTCTTCGTTTCATTTTATCAAATACATTTCTAGCATCTTCCATTCTCCCCCACTTGCAATATATATCTATTAAGGATGTGTTTGCCACTAAATCCATTCCAAATCCATGTCGTATCAAACCTGCATGAATTTGCTTTGCATGCTCCAGGGATCCTAACTGAGCACAGATTCGAATAACAATAGAATATGTGAAGTGGTCTAATTTTACACCACATCTTTGCATTTCATAATATAAATCAAGAGCCTCTTCGCTATAGCCATGTAAAGCATACCCAGCTATAATCGAATTCCAAGCAACTACGGACTTATCCTGTATTTCATCAAATACCCACCGTGCCTCTTTTAAGCAATCACATTTACTATACATGTCAATCAGAGCACACAGTATGAAATTGTTGTTATAAATACCCAGCTTGAAACTCACAGAATGCAACTGTTTACCAATAACAGAGGAATTCATTCCGGAGGCAGCACGAAAACCGTTCATTAAAGACCTAGAGTCTAACTCACTAGAAAATTCATCCCACATAATGAAAAACATATCGAATGCCTCTTCAAAAGAACCCAAATCTAACAAACCAGAAATTATAATATTCCAAGAGACAACATTTCTTTCAGGCATTTCATCAAACAGCTGCCTTGCTTCAAAAATCATCCCACATTTCAAATGCATCAGCAAAATTCTATTCCTGAAGTATTGATCGAACTCGAACTCATTATCAATCATATGTCTAAAAATAAACTTAGCATCGCGGCTGGATCTAACACTAATGCAAGCAGTAATCAAGCTATCATATGTCGAAAAAGGAAGAATCTGATCATCACAGGAAGATCCAGAAGTAGTAGACTGCCAAATTTCAAACAATTCAAGGGCCTCTTTGAATTTTTTCAAAATTACAAGCTTGTGGATGTTCGTTGTAATCGAAGAAATTTGGTCACGCAAGTTCAGCAGCTCGGGTTTGGGAGTTTCAACGATTAGTTTCGGTCTTGGCTTTAAAGATGAACAGCTTAAAATAAAATACGGGATTTTTCGCCTGGGAACTGAAAAGGTTGTGATCTTTTTGAGAGATGGGAACTTAATGAATTTAGGAAATCTAGTGTTCAGGGTTTGGGAGTTGAAGAGAATGGAATCCATCGGAGAGGACAAAAAATGAAAGTAAATTTGAATATGAGAAAATATGAAGTTGAATTAAATCAACCAAGTCAGGGAATTCTGTTTTGAAATTCGTGGTTAAACCAATATTCATCGATGTTTCCAATGTAAACATTGTTATATCCGCCAACGCCACGGTCGAGATCCGATGCATTAGATGGTTACTTATGTCAGACGACGCAGTGAGTTTATTGCAACAATTGGTTATTACAGCACATCGCTAAAATACTCGCATCCCTTTGAAAAATTAATAAACAACTCTTTGCACGTCTACCCTTCCGCAAAGCAAATTTACACAGAACGCCAGTATATGATTTATTTGACATGCTATATGTCGGATAATAAACCAATTACTCAGATTGCAACCACCGTGCTGGTATTTGCCGGATAATCATGTATAATCCTTTATTTTGTTTCTCACTTCAACTATTTTCCCCATACCCGAAAGTATACCCCTACATCCTTTATTTTGCTTCTACTTTAATGATTTTTTGATCAAAATAAGGAGATTTTTTAGTAGCTTACGATATGGTAGTAGAAGTACGAGAAGGTCAACCTCAAATGCAGCTGACAGAAGTCAGGGTGAAAGCAGCATGGCGACGTTGCTCTAGTGGACGTCACGAAGTTGGTGACGGCACCACCAAATCACGAAGACGACGACGAATAGGCGTAACATCAGAAGACGCCGCTTTCGGCCTCTCGATAGATCAAAACCTCGGGGAAGACAAAGAACTAGCAAATTTTCATGCTCAATCAGACAAACAACAATAATTAGCACCTTTGTCGATATGACTGAAATTTCATTTAAAATTTGAAATTAAATTATAGGACTTTGCCGGATGATTAAACTTATTTAGAAACTTAATAGATTTGATCGGTAGAAATCAAAACATGTAATTGGTACAAGAAAGAACAATTGTTGTGCTGCTTTTGATGTTTCCTTTTCTTTTTAATATGTTGTATTAAACAAGCTCTGATTGACTGTTTATGATGTTTATTTGCATTTATATTTCGACTATATAAATTAATAACAAATGCGGATGCCGACTTTATGATTCACTATTTACTGCGAGATATAAGATTTGGTGATTTTTAAGGTACGTTATCTATAATTGGTTTACTCATGTTTCACACATATTAATCTCACAAATGAACTCACTCCACTGCTACAGGAATAAAAATATTATGGAATTCAAATAGACAATTGTGTGGTGCATTAGCAGCTATATGGTGAAAAACCACATGTACGTTTCATTTTCCTTTTGAAGAGTTGGATATTATTTCCTTGGATTTACCATGGTACCGACATAGCGGTGTTCTTCCATATGAGGAGCAGTTCCAAATACATAGCAATTAGTTATCGCATTTAGAGATACTTGCATGTTTGTTGAGGGAAACCCAATTGGAAGTATGCCATATAAAGTGTAACATCCCATATTTTGAAGTGTCATGACATGTTATTAATGATAAGAATTATTAAATAATAATTAAGCAACTTTAGTTAAAGTAATTACTCGACTAGTATTTGACTAATTAAGCATGGAACACTTAAAATATTACTTGAGTAAACCAATAATAATTAGTGTAATTAAATTCGGCCATAGAAGTTAAAGGATAAAATAGATTTTTTTCATGAAGATTTTATATTAAGAGAAGAATTAATAACATTAGACAATGAGGAATTTTATCCCAAACCCAAATTATTAACTCTTATAACCATAATCATACCATTCCTTCGTTCATTTTTATTTTCATAAAAACAAACCAAAACAGGACGGCCACCATTACTAAGGAGGGTAAGTGGGAAACTAAAACAAAGGATCAAACCTTTCATTTCTAAAGAGAAGAAGAATATATTTCAATAAAGTTTTCAAACATAGGCAAGTAATACCTACCATAGTTCATATTTTATCGATTTAGGTTTATATTTGACTTGTTTTTCTGTTTTAAATGATGTTTATCACGTTTTGATGATAATAGAATTACTTTATACATGTTTGGTTTTAAATATCATTATTTTTGATACGTTTAAGAGTAAAATATATAACAAACTTTTAGATGCTTTGAAATTTTATTATGATGTTTGTAACATTGAAAGAAAATCGTATTTTAATTTTAATAATTTTTAGATGAATAAATTATTTATTATAAATTTTCTAAGCTGAAAATGGACAGTTTTGACTATAAATTAATATTTAAAAATATTAAAATTTAATATTTTGATATGATTTTTTTCTTGAAGGTAGAAAATGCTATTTTCGAATTGCTACGAGTATTTGGGAATTTTTTCGTAATTTTTGAATTTATATGAATTAAATGGTAAGGCAAAATACCCTTAATTAATGAAAAAATAAGGTAAGCAATTAATTAAGGCATAACTAAAAGAATAAATTTCGGCTATCATCGGAGATATCTATCATGAGCTAAAAGTAACTAATGAGCATAATGACAGAATTAGGGGTATGCCCTAGGGACAGTTATGTAATTCGTTACACACATCTGATTGGATGATCAATCTTGTTCATAAATAAAAGGTGTTTTCTTTCTGTTATGTACTCATTATATTATGATATAATTAATTTATAGTACGATAAACAGAAAATCCTTAAATGATACGTTATGTGATGGTAGTTACAATGTGTTGTGATTATGAGAAATTATTTTTATTCGACTTTTTGGACGAATCTGAATGCCGGGATGGAGATGAAACGGTTCACGGATTTGAAAAACATGCTTGGAAGTGCGATGGAATTGGATTCAAGGATTTAGAGGTAAAACGGAGCTAAGAAATCCACTCGGTGCCGAGTTATTTCTATTCGATACCAACCTCTTTGTTTACCGCATGTCGGCCCTTGCAGCTCAGGCATGTTGATAGACAACTTGCGTGATCGTCTTGAGGTGCATCTCACAAGGAATAAGCGAACAACTACAAATAAGTTCTGAAGAAAAGCAAACAAGTACAAATGATATCAAAAGCTCTCGGAAACAACACAATCTTTATGGATACAATGGATTGAGGATAGAAGACTAAAGAGGAAAAAAGAAATAGCCGCCACTCTAAAATTCAGGTCGGTATCGACCACTTTTAGTCGATACCGAGTAGAATTTATAGCTCCGGGGACTCCATCTTCCCTTCCTACATTCTCGGATCTAGGTCTAGGACCTAGTATTGCATTGAGTTCCGATTCTGCTGGACAGTTTTTGAAGGAACTAGGTCAGCCCGCGGCGGAAGAAATGAGTGAATTTCGATTTTTTATCATTTTGGATCTTTAATGGGCCTATGAAGTCTAAATATATTTAGAACTGTTCTAATTTTTTTTTAAATAAAATCAATATTTTATTTAACTTCATAAATAAAGTTTCACTTTAATTTAATGTGTATGTAAGTTGGAGTATATCAAATATACTCTTATATACAAATTTGTATGTAACATTTACTTTTCATACTTATCCAGAGAAGGAAATATATCATTTCCTATGTGATAACCCAGTTTTTGAATAATAGTTAATAGAATAATTAACTGGTTTTTAACTATTGAGATACTAATTTTATTTGAATTAAGCAAATAAAATTTGATAATTTAGGATATCTGGATATATATATGTGAATTTGAAACAATAATAATAATTGAATTAAAATGATGAATTTAATAATAAGTTATTAAATATATAAATAGATAGGTGAAAAATCTATTATTTTTGAAACTCTAAGTGTGTCCATATACATGTATACAAGTATGTATATATATATGGTATGTAGGAAGCTATTGTTTGAGTTCAACATGATATTTTGAGCTATATAAAGTAAAACTCTATATTTTAAAATATAAGATGAATATTTATTTAGATATATGATTAGCTTAAAAGGATTTAATAAAAAGGTTTACTTTGCTTTCTTTTAATTTTATATGGAATAAGTATGGTTTGAAATTTTATTCTTTCTTTTTAAAATGCACATGAATTTTAGTGTGTATATATATAGAAAGAAAACATGTACCATATTAATATAAAAGCATTTTTATAAAATAAAAAATTAAACATTTGTAAAACTTAAGAAATAAACAAGTGTTAACAATTTAGACAAGTGGCATCATGAATCTCTTTTAATTTGAAAAAAAAAGTAACTTGTAAACTTTACAAACCAAACATTAAAACCTGTAAACATTTTCAAACAAATTGAGATGCAACTTCGAATTTATCTAAAATTGAAGCTGGGCAAGGTCAGTAAGCAGATCTAACTAAGCAACTTCATATGAAAAGTTCAAGCTGTTGTTTCATGTCCAATTCATCTCACAAAACAGGGTTTCAAAATCAGATAAATGCAAATTCAAAACAGCAAGCGATAGTTCAAATCAAAACAAGAATCTCCAAGTTTTAAAAAAAAACACTCCAGGCTTCTCTGTTTTTGAGTTAAAGAGGTGAGTAACTATGAAACTTCTGGTGTATATTGAAGTTGTATGTGATGATCTTTGAGAATGATGTGAACTATGTCGTGCATGTTGCTTTAAAATAATTATAAGTATATTTATATATGCATTAATAATTATACATGTTTGGAATCATGGAAGGTAAATCTCTGTAGCTTGTTAAAAGCTAAAAGATGAACACTCTCTGTTTAAAAATAAAATAGAAATTCAAGCTACCTGGAAGAAAATTTTGGATTTTTAGTTTTAAAGATTTCAACTTTTAAATAAAAACTTCAACTTTTACAAAGCTATTGGAAGCAAATGTTAGGATGAGAAACAGTATTTTCAAATGGAAAATGATATGTAAGCTCTGTTGACAGTGTTCATCGTGTCCCTTCTTACTTCAAAAATCTATATCTCTAGATCTAGTTCGAATTTGAAAATTTTGTGAACTAAGAATGTGTTTGTTTACTAGGATAGTTTAAGTTAAAATTAGTTAGTAAATTATTTATGCTGGGTATTTAAGTAATGATGAGATTTTTAGCGAAAAACTATTTTTGTGAAAAATTTAATGTTTTTAAATTTAGAGTTCAAGCATGCAAGTGGATTGCTTGTGTAGAAACACGAATTTTAGAAGTAAAATTGTAATTTCTAGTGCTCTATATCTTGAGAAATTGTTAAATGTCCAATTTTCGTTCTAAAATTATTTTCTGACGATCTCATCGTCGAGAGGAGTTACGACTGGGTCTGGAATATGTAGTGGGTCGAGGAGAAAGGTTCGACCGTGGTGGAATCTTTGATTTGGATTTGGATTGGTTGTGCATGTGGCTTTAGGGTTTTGGGGTCTTCGATCTTTGCCTCGAGGATGCGCTAGATTTGGGAAATAGAAACGCATCCAGAACACGAAATTTTAGCATAGGAGGTAGTCGCTGGAGTGGGCTATCGATCGAAGTAGTGGTGTGTGGAGTAATGGCTAGACGTGGGTGCTGAAGCTCATTTCGTGGTGGTTGTTGGTTTCCGGTTTGGGAATTGGTGGAGCTGTAGATCGAATATTCGATCGAAGGCGATTCTTGCCTTGACGTTGCCACAATTGGGGTCTGGGGTGGTAGCATGACTAGGTGGCAGTGTTGTGATGGTCTGATGGTCGGGAAAGAGGGCGTACACGTGCACGCGAGTCATCGTGCACGTTGGTTTCAGGGAGGTTGGGTTAGTTCATCAATGTGTGGATGGTGCATCAGAATGGGTTCTGTGTTTTTCTTAAATAAGTCGTGAGTGTGTCGTTTTTTTAGAAGGCGATGTTGTTGCGTTTGATTTTGTGTGTTTTCCTAGGAATGGAACTGGTGTGGGATTCGGACAAGGATTTGAGGAGGGAAGAAGGCGTTGGATTTTTTTTCCATTGTTAATTTATCTGGGTTGGGCTTCGGGCCCGGTTGTAGATAAGATTGTAATTTTAATTAAATAAATTCAAGGATTAGGTTTTGTTTAAAGGGTAATTATATAATATTGTTTCCAAATGGATTCTTATGAAGCTTAATGATGGGAATAGCTATTTAATGTAAATAAATGATTTATCTTTAAATGAGCAAAGGTTGTGGCAAATTAAGAATTAATTAGTAAAACAAATTAAACGTTAATTACTTAGTGAAAACTAAGAATTTCTTAATAAAGTAATTAGTGGCTAGTTAATGAATGGAATTAAGGGTTGAATCATTAACTAGCGATTAAGTGAGATTAATTGATTAATTGATTAATTAATTAGTGTAATTAATTTTAAGTTAATTAATTAGTTTAATTAATTAAAAGATAGTCATTTGAGGATTGTTTAAGTATGAATACTTAATGAAATTGATAAGTGTAATTGCTTAAGTGAAGTAATAATGATAATTACGGGATGTAATTGATTGAAGTATGGGAATAGTTTTGGATTAATTACCTGGTGTAATTAATAAGAAGTATAATTATTTAGTGAAAGTAATTAAGAATCAATTGTCTTGTTTGTAAGTAATTAATGTGTATAGGTGACACCCTGTGTTTAAAGTTAGAATTGTGTTTCACTTGAATAACTTGGGATAAGATGGTATTGAATTCGTAGTGACCGGAGTCGAGTATTAGTAAATAACCGAAACCAGTTCGATTTGTAATCTATAATAATTCTATATAGATTTGATATGTGAAATCAATAGGCTGGAATGGAATAAGTTAGATGAATTAAACCATTTAATCTAAGATTTGGTACTTAGAAATTGATGGATGAAATAAGTGATATCTATAACAATTTGTGAATTTTGAAATTGATACAAGTACCCCTGGTTTATATAAGTTGTATACTCTTGTATTCCTTGTTAGATGAGCTATTCACGCTGGTTTCCAGCCTGATCCGAGTGTTATTTTGATGTAGTGCTCGGGTCAGACCGAGTATTACAGATTTTCAAGTAAGGACGTTCTGAAGCTCAGGAGACGAGCTGGATGGCTGGAACGTATGGAGTGTTTACCGCTGTGATATATTATTGTATAATTAGGACATGTTGTTTAAAACTGTCCAGTGATTAGTAATGGTTGTAACTTTGATGTATAAATATAAGTGTACTGATACAGTTCTTCTTTTGTAAACTGTTATTATGTGATATTATATTTTGATCCGCTGCGAATGTGAGGTTTCTGTGACTTGTTCCTGTTTCTTTTTCTTTCCTTTTCTTTTTCTTTTCTAACTATCTGGAATTTTCGGGATCGAAATTTCTGGGTCGTTACATTTGGTATCAGAGCTGAAGGTTAAACGAGAACGTTGGCTCTGGTGGGGATCACTCATTAAGGATTGGGTCAATAATATCCTAGAATGAGTGAGTATATATATATATATGAGAGCGTACTTGTTATTTTCTTATATAAAGATTTTAGATGATTTTATATAAAATATATTTTGGATATATATAAAGCAATATTTATTTCTAATAAATATTGATGGAATTGGTTGTTAAATTATTGGAATTAAATTAAGAAGTAATAGAATACAACCAAACTGAAAATTTAAATTGAATAAAGATAGGTTTGAAATGAATTCAAACTGAAATTAAAATCTTGAATTTGGAAAAGAGTTTCAGAATAAGGTAATAATAAATTGGTTTTAAGGTATGATAGTCTGGGTTATTATCATAAATAATTGTTGTGTTTAATAATAAAATGTGTATTAATGAGATGATTGTTTTCCAATAAACAATAAAATATTTTAAGGAAGTAACCATTTAAAGAGAGCAATTTGTAAATTTGAAAGGTTGTAAATTAAAGTGGATTTCAAATTATGAAGTTCTGAATTCTAAATTTTAAACATTTGAATTGGTTTCAAAGTGTTAAAGGAAATAATATTATTCAAACTATTTTGAATGTAATCTTATTTCAGAATAAGAAATTGTTTGTAAACTTTAAAAGAATTTGTTTGAATTAAAAAACCAAGGGTGGTTTAAATTTTAAGATTCGGCTTGGTGGGACAAGAAGAAAATATGTATATATGTGAGAGATATACATAATATCAAAAATGGTTTGAAATGAACTCTAAATGTTGAGTTTTAAATCTAGAATGAGATGTGGAAACCGAAAGTGATAAGTTTTTGAACTTATAGATGGGAAAATATTTTGAAATTTGAATGGGAATTCAAATTGTGTAAATTTGACTGGATTAAGTAAATTGAATTTAACTTGGAAGAAGTTAAATAAGTTGAATGATTAACCTGATCTGGAAATTTCAAGATGAAATTAAGATTTAACTTGGGAAGTTAAATAGATAATTGGAATTGAGAGTTTGAGTGATCTCAAATTGGGTTTGAGATCCGAAAATTGGGAATGGATGAATGTTTTAAAATAATTGGATGATATTACCCTATTGTTATTAATAATCTTTAAACTGTGAATTGGATTTGTTTAAAGAGACGGGGTGTGCTAATATATCCATTATTAAGATAAAATGGAATCATTTTCGACTTGAAATTTGAATGTTTTAAATAAAAGTTCGAAGGTTTAGTTTCAAAATTGAAATTCGATGATAAATTGAATTTCAAAGATTTAGTTGTTTAAAAAAGGATTTGAATTATTATTTGAACTTTGAAATTAGTTTAAAATGGAATTTTGGATTCAGAATTAAATGGTTTAATGATATAAGTTGATTTGATTTAAAGGATTAAATCAACATTTAAAAATTTAACTCGAATTTACAATTCGAGATGGTTTAAAATTTAGATTTAAATTAATTTAGTTCGAATTGATTTTGATATGAATTAATTGGCAGTGTGGTTGAGAATGGATAAGTTTAAAAATTCAAATGGAAAATTTGAATTGGATTGATTTGAAATGAAATTGAAGTTGAATGAGTTTAAATTCAAATGGGAATTGGGATTAATTCAAACTGGAATTGATATGAATTGAAATTGTTCAATTTGAAATTTATATGAATTAATTGAAATTGTGATTAAAGTTGAATAAGTGAATTCAAATGGAATTTGATTTGAATTTAGAAAAGGAATTGAGGGTTAATTCAACTTGAATTGGGGATAAATCAATTTAAATGGAAATTGAAGTTATTTAAATTGGAACTAAGTCAATTTAAATGAAAGTGAAAATTTAAATTGAGTTGATTGAAAATAAAGGTTGGGTATTGAATAGTTTGACTCTGGACTATTTTTAAAATTAATTGTTTTGACATAAAATCTATTTTTCCAAACTATTTACTATAAAACTTTTCTTTTTCAACCTTAAACTATTTTATACTTATTCTATGGATATTTTTGAAACTATTTAACTATTTTACAATCGTTTTATAAACCAATTACTGTTTTTCAACTATTTTACAATTAATTTCTATTTTTCAACTATTTTGCAATTATTTAAAATTTCTATAACTATTTGACTATTTTATAACATTTTACAATTATTTTACTATTTTACAGATACTTTACGAACTAATAATTATTTTTCAACCACTTATCTATTTTAAAAAAATTCAAGCCATTTTCTAAATTTAAACTGGACGGAGTTCAAACTGATTTGATTAAATATCCATTTTGGATAAGAACTGAAGTGATGATCCATTGAGGATTTAAGAATTGTAAGTGAATGAAAATCAAAGTGAATGTGAATAGATAGGGGAAATTGATTTAGATTATAATCAATGGAGATAAATACGTAGAATGTACGTATATTATTCTATTCGCATAGTGATTTGATCCTGATTCGAACACAGAATTTTGAGATAGTTTATTGATCTGAGTTGGGATTTCTCACTCGATTTTCGACGACGAACCTGGATATGGATTATTGATTGGTTCTGGATATTCTCTATCATAATTATGACTATGCAAGGAGAATGATGGTTTCTGATCAAGAAACCAGATCTGAGTCCGCACTAGGAAGTCGGGTGGACGATACTAGTTCAGAAGTGAAATTGCGTGATCGAGTGAGCGATCAGATTGGTATAGCGTACAGACGATATGTGTACATCGTACGGGTTTAAATGAAATTGATACTAGGGATTTGTCGATAAGAAATGTGAAAGGTTTTTGAAATAAAGGGTATATTTTGTAAAATATATGATGAAGTAAAAGTGGAGATTGGATATATCTATGGTAGAAATTTACTTTATGGAAATAGGTAAGTGACTTTATAGAGTAATCAAAATTGAATATTTGATTTTGAATAAACAAAGTTATATATCTTTGTTATATAAGATAAATCTCCCCTTGTTGAATCTATAGCCAGAAGAGAAAGGATTTTGAAAGTGCTTGAAGCATAAAAGGAGTTTTATACAGATGATCCAAAGATTTTTAAAGTTATATATATCTATATATATAAAGGATCTTATGAGGATTTTGGAAAAAGGTTTAGGGAACCTTTGTATTTGGAAAGGCTTTTGATTTTTAGGTAATATCAATATTGAAATTTGGAAAGCCTAGTTTGAGAATTATCGATTTTGGGATAATCGATTTTGTGTAAAGGGGCTTTGTGTGAGATCATACTAGGTGTATGATTTGAAAGATACTATATGTGTATAGTATAAAAGTGTTTTGATGATGGCTTTGGAAAAAATGGCGCTCCCTTGAAATGAACTTCTCAGGAGTGCCACCGGGTGGTGCTGCCTTGAGCCCCAAGGGTGGTTCTAAAGTTGATCCTGTGAGGAGTCTGGACAAAACTAGTTCCTGAGGATTATGAGTAGAGTATACCATAGCGAAAGTCGTGTGTGCCGTTGAGAGCCAACAGTCTGCGTTTGATTTTATATCGGTAGACCGCGACCAATTATAACATAGCGAAAGTCGTGTGTGCCGCTGAGAGCCAACAGTCTACGTTTGATTTTACATTGGTAGACTGCGACCTATGTTGGAGTGGAGAAGTTTCATTTTGACAGCGAAAGTCGCGTGTGCCGCTGAGAGCCAACAGTTACATGGACTTTTGCTAAGATGGCCATGTAACCCTGGAATGTAACTGCGATCTATCGTTGGTTCCATGGCATAATCGAGAGGCCGCGGAGAGCCTACATTATATGGACTTTTTCTTCGATGGCAACGTAACCCAGGATGTAACTGCGACCATGGATAGGGGTGATGATTTCCAGAGCATTCTCACCAAAAGATATTCTCTCTATTTTCAAAAAATGGTTTCTATATTTTCAATATATTATTTTCCAAGTATTTTCACTGGGTGTTGAAATCGAGTCTTCTAAGTACTTATAGATTTTCAGTCGTACGCCTGATCAACGTATGACCGAATTTCTATAAGAACAAGGATGGACCTGTTGAAACATCGAGTTATAAAAATATTTTTACACAAATGACTCTGCAATAATATTATATAGATATTAAAAAGTGTTTTAAAAAAAATGGTCAAAGAATATTTTAAGCGTTTACATAAATTCTAGCTTCGTTCCTTTTCGAGGACGAAAATATTCAAAGTGGGGAGGGATGTGATAACCCGGTTTTAGAATAACAGTTAATAGAATAATTAACTGATTTTTAACTATTGAGATATTAATTTTATTTGAATTAAGCAAATAAAATTTGATAATTTAGGATATCTGGATATATATAGGTGAATTCGAAACAATAATAATAATTGAATTAAAATGATGAATTTAATAATAAGTTATTAAATATATAAATAGATAGGTGAAAAATCTATTATTTTTGAAACTCTAAGTGTGTGCATATACATATATACAAGTATTTATATATATATGGTAGGTAGGAAGCTATTGTTTGAGTTCAAAATGATATTTTGAGCTATATAAAGTAAAACTCTATATTTTAAAATATAAGATGAATATTTATTTAGATATATGATTAGCTTAAAAGGGATTTAAAAAAAGGTTTACTTTTCTTTCTTTTAATTTTATATGGAATAAGTATGGTTTGAAATTTTATTCTTTCTTTTTAAAATGCACATGAATTTTAGTGTGTGTGTATATATATATAGAAAGAAAACATGTACCATATTAATATAAAAGCATTTTTATAAAATAAAAAATTAAACATTTGTAAAACTTAAGAAATAAAGAAGTGTTAACAATTTAGACAAGTGGCATCATGAATCTCTTTTAATTTGAAAAAAAAGTAACTTGTAAACTTTACAAACCAAACATTAAAACCTGTAAAAAAATTCAAACAAACTGAGATGCAACTTCAAATTTATCTAAAATTGAAGCTGGGAAAGGTCAGTAAGCAGATCTAACTAAGCAACTTCAGATGAAAAGTTCATGCTGTTGTTTCATGTCCAATTCATCTCACAAAACAGGGTTTCAAAATCAGATAAATGCAAATTCAAAACAGCAAGCGATAGTTCAAATCAAAAACACTCCAGGCTTCTCTGTTTTTGAGTTAAAGAGGTGAGTAACTCTGAAACTTCTGGTGTATATTGAAGTTGTATGTGATGATCTTTGAGAATGATGTGAACTATGTCGTGCATGTTGCTTTAAAATAATTATAGGTATATTTATATATGCGTTAATAATTATACATGTTTGGAATCATGGAAGGAAAATCTCTGTAGCTTGTTAAAAGCTAAAAGATGAACACTCTCTGTTTAAAAATAAAAGTGAAATTCAAGCTACCTGGAAGAAATATTTGGATTTTTAGTTTTAAAGATTTCAACTTTTAAATAAAAACTTCAACTTCAACTTTTAAAAAGCTATTGGAAGCAAATGTTAGGATGAGAAACAATATTTTCAGATGGAAAATGATATATAAGCTCTGTTGAAAGTGTTCATCATGTCCCTTATCACTTCAAAAATCTACATCTCTAGATCTAGTTCGAATTTGAAAATTTTGTAAACTAAGAATGTGTTTGTTTACTAGGATAGTTTAAGTTAAAATTAGTTAGTAAATTATTTATGCTGGGTATTTAAGTAATGATGAGATTTTCAGTGAAAATTTATTTTTTTGAAAAATTTAATGTTTTTAAATTTAGAGTTCAAGCATGCAAGCGGATTGCTTATGTAGAAACACGAATTTTAGAAGTAAAATTGTAATTTCTAGTGCTCTATATCTTGAGAAATTATTAAATGTCCAATTTTCGTTCTAAAATTATTTTCTGACGATCTCATCGTCGAGAGGGGTTACGGCCAGGTCTAGAAGATGTAGTGGGTCGAGGAGAAAGGTTCGACCGTGGTGGAATCTTTGATTTGGATTTGGATTGGTTGTGCATGTGGCTTTAGGGTTTTGGGGTCTTCGATCTTTGCCTCGGGGATGCGCTAGATTTGGGAAATAGAAACGCAACCGGAACACGAAATTTTGGCATAGGAGGTAGTCGCTGGAGTGGGCTATCGATCGAAGTAGTGGTGTGTGGAGTAATGGCTAGACGTGGGTGCTGAAGCTCATTTTGTGGTGGTTGTTGGTTTTCGGTTTGGGAATTGGTGGAGCTGTAGATCGAATATTCGATCGAAGGCGATTCTTGCCTCGACGTTGCCACGTTTGGGGTCTGGGGTGGTAGCGTGACTAGGTGGCGGTGTTGCGATGGTTTGATGGTCGGGAAAGAGGGCGTACACGTGCACGCGAGTCATCGTGCATGTTGGTTTCAGGGAGGTTGGGTTAGTTCGTCGATGTGTGGATGGTGCATCGGAATGGGTTCTGTGTTTTTCTTAAATAAGTCGCGAGTGTGTCGTTTTTCTTAGAAGGCAATGTTGTTGCGTTTGATTTTGTGTGTGTTCCTGGGAATGGAACTGGTGTGGGATTCAGACAAGGATTTGAGGAGGGAAGAAGGCGTTGGATTCGTTTTCCGTTGTTAATTTATCTGGGTTGGGCTTCGGGCCCGGTTGTGGATAAGATTGTAATTTTAATTAAATAAATTCAAGGATTAGGTTTTGTTTAAGGTTAATTATATAATATTGTTTCCAAATGAATTCTTATGAAGCTTAATGATGGGAATAGCTATTTAATGTAAATAAATGATTTATCTTTAAATGAGCAAAGGTTGTGGCAAATTAAGAATTAATTAGTAAAACAAATTAAACGTTAATTACTTAGTGAAAATTAAGAATTTCTTAATAAAGTAATTAGTGGGTAGTTAATGAATAGGATTAAGGGTTGAATCGTTAACTAGCGATTAAGTGATGATTAATTGATTAATTAATTAATGTAATTAATTTTGTGTTAATTAATTAGTTTAATTAATTAAAGATAGTCATTTGAGGATTGTTTAAGTATGGATACTTAATGAAATTGATAAGTGTAATTACTTAAGTGAAGTAATAATGATAATACCGGATGTAATTAATTGAAGTATGGGAATAGTTTTGGATTAATAACTTGGTGTAATTAATAAGAAGTATAATTATTTAGTGAAAGTAACTAAGAATCATTTGTCTTGTTTGTAAGTAATTAATGTGTATAGGTGACACCCTGTGTTTAAAGTTAGAATTGTGTTTCACTTGAATAACTTGGGATAAGATGGTATTGAATTCGTAGTGACCGGAGTCGAGTATTAGTAAATAACCGAAACCAGTTCGATTTGTAATCTATAATAATTCTATATAGATTTGATATGTGAAATCAATAGGCTGGAATGGAATAAGTTAAGTGAATTAAACCATTTAATCTAAGATTTGGTACTTAGAAATTGATGGATGAAATAAGTGATATCTATAACTATTTGTGAATTTTGAAACTGATACAAATACCCCTGGTTTATATAAGTTGTATACTCTTGTATTCCTTGTTAGATGAGTTACTCATGCTGGTTTCCAGCCTGACCCAGGTGTTACTTTGATGTAATGCTCGGGTCAAACCGAATATTACAGATTTTCAGGTAAGGACCTGATACAGTTCTTCTTTTGTAAACTGTTATTATGTGATATTATATTTTGATCCGCTGCGAATGTGAGGTTTCTGTGACTTGTTCCTGTTTCTTCTTCTTTCTCTTTCTCTTTCTTTTTCTTTTCTAACTATCTGGAATTTTCGGGATCAAAATTTTTGGGTCGTTACATCCTTTCTCTTAGTTATTCAATTAATGAGGGGGCGTATATTTTTTTGGAGAAGGAAACTTTTTATTTCCGTCTACTTATATATACAGTTAATGAGGGATCATAAATTTAGTTAGCGAATGAAACCTTTCATTTCCTTCTCTTAATTAAATTAGATAATTGATTAATAAAATAACATTAATGACTAATCTCAATATGACATGAATCGTAAATATATTCACCGCAAATATTGTGCAAGTGCAACATATTGGGAGTCTGCATAGTTAGTGGTAATTGATATGTATACATAAAATAAACAAGAACAATCTGAATGGTTATTGCATAGGAATTGAAATGGAAATAAGTAAGGGATGACATGAGTGAAAAAAATTGTATCGTATAAAATGAATTAGAGAATATGTTTTATTTGAAAGAATGAACCTTTCCTATTCTTTAATTAAAACTTCTCTAATTGATTCTCTTGATTAACTTTCTCTTTTCACTCCTATTTCTTTACATGGTATGGCTGAAAATTACGTGCCATCAAATGGCATAGGATTCCACAAATTAATGCACGTAATTATCTTTTATTTAATTACAATGATATCATATATCAATACGCTCAAATATAACTTTTATAAATGCATTCAAATAATTACAACAAACATCAAATAAAGTAAATAATAATTAATATTTCTCAAATACTAATTAATTTAATTAATTTAAAATAAATTCTAAATTAATTAAATCATGTGGTTTTTCGAAGAATTCATCATTACGGTTGTACAACTCAAAGGTGTAAATTCAGTCAATGATTAATATCGAAAAATTCAAATATTAATGTTCACACGTCACTTAGCAAGTGGCGTGGCATTTTGGTTGAATTCATCGCTTACATATCTTTTGGTAAAATTCAATTTTACTTATTATAAGCGGTACCTAATAGTGACAATAATGTGCACCAATTCTCTTCATCAATACTGTATTATTTTGGATTTATGGAATTTGGTAATGGTTAAAATTCAATATCATCCACATTTAACTATATAGTCTAAACACAAAGTCATTGATTCAATAATAACAATTATTATTAACTAAAATGCTCTGGCCAGTGACTTTGACTTTGAGTTGACCATGATACTAACCCCATATGACCGAGGAGACGAATATTTTCTTGAATAGTACTTTACTTCCAATACTTCCATTCAGCCCAATTATTATCACTCGATGGAATGCCATGCCATGATTTGACTATAATCATTGTGGGACTTTCATATTGAAGATACAAAGTATTCTCAAGTCGAGAGAAATGTGTAAATTAGTCATATCGATATTTTCTATTTGACCTTAGTTATATTAACCAAAAGAAAATTATCGAGTGAGTCATTCCATAGTTATCCAATAACTATCAGTACGTAACCTCTAGATGCCCCCAGCAGTCATGAGTAATACATTGTCCAACATTTGGAGAGTGTTATATACTCTAGTCTTAGCGGATACACTGATATCCAGTCTTGATGCATCTTGTCTAGGAACATTTAAAATGGTATATTTGTTTTATTGTTTTAAATTACTCACGATTACAACAATTTGTAATTACTATCATAAATATATGCCATTTATGGATTTTCTATTAAATATACTTTTAATTAATATAACCATATTATATCAAGTATGTAATAGAAAGAAATACCTTTATTATGAACAAGATTGTTCAACGAGTTAGATATATGTAACAAATTATATAATTGCCCCTAAGGCATACCCCTAGCTCTATCAATCTCCCACTTGCACTTGGGGTTAATTATGGAATCTTATTCCAATTTCTCCAATCGGTTTCTCAAAACCAGTTGGATCAGTCCCTTTGTGAACGGGTATTCTATTATGTTTTAAATATCTACTCTGTCAGTCAACTCTCTTTGATGGTGATAAACTATTTATCATTTGGAACAATTCAGAGTATGTCGACTTCGAGTGAGCTTTAAGTTCTTTTACGAACTATATTACGACATTGTTATCATATAACTTAGTCATGAGATTCTCAACATTTGGAATCGACTCGGTTATAAATTTCTGCACTTGTATTTTTTATATACATTGTTTTGATTGCGGTGCTATTCAAGGCGATGTACCTAGCCTTTTTTCATTGAATCATCCATGGTTTTTCTTTTGAACATTTCAAACTTAAAGATTTTTTATTGACATATATTATACTCAATAATACTTGTGAAAGTTTGAGTCTGAACTTTCCTTCATAAGGAATTTATGTTTCTGTAAACAATTCTCTAGTATTTCATAAATACACGAGAATACTTCGAACAACCGGTTAGTGATATCAGTTTGGATTTAATATTTGTTTCATGTATCAAATACATAAACAAATCATGATATTATAGATAAGAAAACATGTATGATAATTCCTTTTGCCAATGCAAAGGAATCAATCTTACATATTCCATATTAAACATTTTAATAAGGTGTCTTTGCATATCATTTGGGACATTCCCTACATCTTTTACTTACTATAAAGAACATCATTATTAAGTTGAGTATTAAAACAACTAAGGCTGCATTTAACATAAATACATCGTAAAAATCAACAACGTGTTATTTACTTATAGTTTAGAAATATCAGTGTACATTTTAACATTCTTTCTTATGAACACAAGCTTCCTCTACACTTTGATTGAAAATTAAACTATTTGATATTTCTATCAAAATACTTATTCAATCTTGATGCTTATAAAATGATACTTTCGAATCATTTCTTGTATCATATCCAAAGATTCACAAACTCAATATCTCTCCCACCAACTTCGAGACATTTTGGCTATTATGTGTAAATAGTTTACTCTAAATCATTATTTAGAATCTTCTATTTCAATACATACGTACCAAACATAAAGTCATATCAAGCGGTAATTTTGTGAGTAAATCTGAATTAACTTGAGCACGTTGAATACCGAATCTATTACACTAATTTCAAAAATTGAGATGTGCGATATTATTCTCATCAACGTTGCTCATTTAATTCCAACTGCATTAGTCTTGCTCATAAAGACACAATCACGGCCGATGGATCACATCCCTTAGGTTATGACTACCAAAATCATATTTTGATAGCGTATTTGAATTTTTTTTTTATTTGCGCATCATACCATATGATAGAGTCAACTTTCGTAGTGGTTTAATTAAACAATCGAGGATTATATATTTTCGACATTGACAAGAAACTCATAGTTTCTCTTCAATGAGCAAGAATACTTATTAGACATTCCAATGCAATGTGTTCGTTTAGGTTAGTCAATTTTATTCATCTCGTCTAATCAGTTCTATCTTTGGATCATATCCGAATCCTTTTTACTATCAATAATTTCTCATGGAAATTCCTTCACAATAAAGTTGGTATTTTTTGAAATGTTTCTCATTGCAAATAGAATAGGTATTCATAAACGTTTTTTGAATTTCCTTATTCATAAGTCTGATTTGGTTTTAGTTTACTAAAAGTTATGTTCGAAACATAAAAATGTCATCCAATGACAGTCTTTTCAAAATCCTTTTGGAAAGATTCATACAAGATCCCTCATAAACAATTATTACGTACACTCTTTCGACTCACACAACCTGCTAACTTCTTGGCCTGGGATATGTTGGAGTTTCTTATAAACCCTTATCTTATAAGATTTTGCAAACTGTTATTCAGATGAAATAATATTAACCTTGTGGACTACCTTTAAGTACATTACCTTATAGAAAGAAATTAACTCAACTTCACTCACAATTAATCGTACATTGTCCAACAAAGTTTGATTACTCCATATCGATGCATCATTATGTATCACATGAAGGAGTAATTTTGAGATTGAATCTTTATTCACTTTAGGTATGTTCGGAACATTTTCCAATATACTCACTCATTCGATCAAATCATTTCTATCAAATCAAGTCATTTCTATCACATGTTACTTCATTTACATCTGATTTATATCCTATAAGTTTACCATAGACATGCTACATGCATATCAAATACTCATGTCACGTTGATGATAACTTATCGATGAATATGACGAAGTACATGAAATAGTTTTGGTATTTATAGAAAATATGATTGCATACATCTATATGTATAATCCAAAAAGTTCATTATCTCTTATGATACTCCTACTAAATGGGTGCATAGCCTTTTATTGTTTAAGATATAATTAACAAGTATTATATGATTCAAAATAATACAATAAAATTATTTCTCAAAACTATGGCTTAGTCTATAATTCCAAAACAACCATAAATAATATTAGATACTTTTGTATTTTCCAATGCAACACTTTTGTTATAAAAAAATTACCACGTTATAGTTTTATTTCACAAAGAGTACTCATAATATTCATATTGAAATATAGCTATGTCTATTTTTTTCAGTCGATACCGAAAAATAATCATTATTTCATAAATAAGTATGGTAAGTTTTATGAAACAATTTTCGTGCAATTAATATGCGTTATATGGTATGCTCCCACTATTTCCACCATTACTATAATAGCACATTAAATTTGGAGACCCGTCATTAACTTAATACAATTTGTTTATTTCATACACTGCAACTATTTACTGTGTAGAGTTCGTTGATCAAATATCCTGAGCTCAAAGAAATAAATCTCATAGAAAATAATTTTCTATATGAGAGTAGAAATCATATTTCTTATTCCAATATTAAGTATCAATCATTTATTATGATTGATATTTCCAATATTTCTCTATGAAGTAGAAGTGAGTATTCATTCTCTTCATTCCAACTGTATCTTAAATTACATCTATTCTTGTACATTCGTTTTCCTTTCAAATGGTCTAACTATTCAAAATAAAACCTTACTGCAATATCATAACAAACTCTTTACAAAAGCGTATTCGAATATCCTTGACATTTAAGAACACCAAATAGTTGCACTTTACATAAACCGGTCAAAATGACATTTCAACGACCGAGTTCTTATATCTATCTTATAGTTTTTTGTTCTTGTGTTACATTAACACAATATGATCTTTTTGTAACCAATCAGATTGAATACTCGATCTCACATTAAGGTTTATTTGGTGTTTCGGATGAACTAATTTCATCGAAATATTGTATATTACAAACTTTGACCATGCACCATATAACATTTATATGCAATTGCATATGGATCAAATACCCATAGCGTTGTATTGCTTTTAGATTTCTAAACTCATAGAATGCAATACATGGTCTTGACCAAATAAATGCATAGGTGACCAAACCACGAATGTATTCGGTAGTTGTAAAATCAGGCACTTGCATGGGTGTTGAAACGTTAACATGCAATAGGAATTTGATAGTGGGTATTATATTTTCATTTGTCAACCTTCGATTCAGTTCATTTGTATATGTTGTTTGATAAACATTTTATCAATCATATTAAATGCACAATTTATTATTATAGATAATTATAACATTGTTTAGCATATGTTCTTACAATATTAGAAATGTTAAATGTTACCATTTCATATTTCTAATAAGGCTCTCACTAGTCTTTTATGTTTCTCCAAACTCTAAGATGAAACATAGTAGTCTTTCGACATCATAAATGGGAGTTAGGACTCAACTGTCTTGGTATTCTGACCTTGAGTTTGCTTAACAAATTATAGCCCCACAAACAATAGATAACTCCTTATAAATTGTATCACATACAACTCCTAACCCATTTTTCCTTGTCCTAATCTCATTTCGACCTTGAGTTTTCTCAACAAATCGAAAGAGATTATTCACCCGTACCTACCATATCGTGATGGCCTAAGTATAGTATATGTACCTTGAGTTTACTCAACAAATACATATAGTTATCTTACTCATCTGTTCAATATATTGATAATACTACACATAACATCCCAGCTTGAGTTTTCTCAACAACTAAGGAGTATGCAAGTAATTTATTAAGGTATAAATAGTGGAGGACAACATTATATTGAAGATTCATAATATTTAATATATTATACTGAGTGATATCAACTTATGGAATAATATATTTCTCATGAAATACCCTTGTGGTTCAAGTGTCAAACACATCGGAAATCACAGTATACATACATTTACGTATGTATTTATTCCTTAAGTTTATTTGGGTTTTTTTAATGTTCCACTTTTAAGTATTTTTGTTAAAGAACTTTCATATTTCATATTACTTATATAAGATAGTCTTATGTAGCCATGCCAAAAAAAAGATAGTCTTATGTATAATATTTCATTAATTAAATCTTATTTAATTAATTTTAACTAATTAACTCTTTAATTAATTTTGTATTAGTATTCTAATACAACTTTTATATTGGACACATCTACTATAACCTTTATAGTGTAACAAATATATCTTATATATGTGTATTTTTATTTAATTAATTAACCTTTAATTAATTTATCAATTAAACAATTTTAACTAAATTATATTAATTTCATAATTTTATCTTATATACATACATGTATGCTTATGTTATCTTAAACACTTTAAAGTAACATAATATATACCAACATTTATAATACATGCGTATAAGTATTAATTAATTAACTCATTTATTTAATTTATATTATTAATCTTATTAAAAAAATTAAATTTCGAAATTAATATTTACATAGTTTCAAACATTTTGAACTTTTTCTTTACATTTTCAAATATTTTGAAAATTTATGTTATATTAACCTTTTATAATAAACATGTTTTTATTTTGAATTTCTTTTAAATTTAAAATCATATCTTAATTTTCAAAACTATTTTTAAAATTAGCCGAAGGCCCAATTCAAATTGGACATTTCGTATTAGGGGCAACCTTTGGGCTCACATCACCTTTCAAGCTAAGTAGGTAACCAGGTAGGACAGAGTACTAGATTACCCAATTCTAATCCTAGACATCACCTTTCTAGATATTGTACTAAGTGCGCAAGTTTAATTAGTTAGCCCTAACATGACTAATTAAACTGCATAGGCTATTGGGCTGTGATACCATTGAAGGAACTAGACCAGCACGCAGCGGAAGAAATGAGTGAATTTTAACTTTTTTTTTACCATTTTGGATCTTTAATGGACCTATGAAGTCTAAATATATTTAGAACTTTTCTAAGTTTCTTTTAAATAGAATCAATATTTTATTTAACTACATAAATAAAGTTTCACTTTAATTCAATGTGTATGTAAGTTAGAGTATATCAATTATACTCTTATATACAAATTTGTATGTAACATTTTCTTTTCATATTTATCCAGAGAAGGAACTATATCATTTCCTTCCTTTCTCTTAGTTATTTAATTAATGAGGGGGCATAAATTTATTTGGAGAAGGAAACTTTTCATTTCCTTCTACTTAAATTATTCAATTAATTAGGGATCATAAATTTAGTTAGAGAATGAAACTTTTCATTTCCTTTTCTTAATTGAATTAAATAATTGATTAATAAAATAACATTAATGACTATATGACATGAATTGTAAATATATTCACAGCAAATATTATGCAAGTGCAACATATAGGGAGTGTGCATAGTTAGTGGTAATTGTTATGTATGCATAAAATAAACAAGAACAATTTAAATGGTTATTGCACGGGGATTGAAATGGAAACAGGTAAGAGATGACAGAGTGAAAAAAATTGTATATACAGAATGAATTAGAGAATATGTTTTATTTGAAAGAAGGAAACATTTCCCATTCTTTAATTAAAACTTCTCTAATTAATTCCCTTAATCAACTTTCTCTTTTCACTCCTATTTCTTTACATAGTATCACTGAAAATTACATGCCATCAAATGACATAGGATTCCATAAATTAACGCATGTAATTATCTTTTATTTAATTACAATGATATCATATATTAATGCACGCAAATATAACTTTTATAAATGCATTCAAATAATTACAAATATATTCCAAACACCAATTAAAATAAATAATAATTAATATTTCTCAAATTCTATTTAATTTAATTAATTTCAACTTTTTATAAGTTAACTAAATCATGTGGTTTTTCGGAGAATTCATCATTACGGTTGTGCGACTTAAAGGTGTAAATTCAGTCAGTGATTAATATTGAACAACTAAAATATTAACGTTCACACATCACTTAGTAGGTGGTGTGACATTTTGGCTGAATTCATCACTTACACATCTTTTGGTAAAATCCAATTTTTCTTATTATAAGCGGTACCTAATAGTGACAATTATTTACACCAATTCTCTTCATCAAAACTATATCGCTTTGGATTTATGAAATTTGGTAATGGTCAAAATTACAATATCATTCACATTTAATTTTATAGTCTAAACACAAAGTCCTTGGTTCAATAATAACAATTATTATTAATCAAAATGCTCTGGCCAGAGACTTTGACATTGAGTTGACTTGAGTTGACCATGATACTAACCTCGTATAACCAAGGAGACGAATCCTCACTTGAATAGTGCTTCAATTCCAATACTTCCGCTTGATCCAGCTATAATCACTCGATGGAACGTCATGCCATGATTTGACTATAATCAAAGTGGAGCTTTCATGTTGAAAATCCATAGTATTCTCAAGTCAAGAGAATTGTGTAAATCCGTCACATCGATATTTTTGTTTGACCTTAGTTATATTAACCAACAGAAAACTATCAAGTGAGTCGTTCCATAGTTATCCAATAACTATCAGTATGTAACCTCTAGGTGCCCCCATCAGTCATGAGTAATACGCTGCACAATATTTGGAGAGAGTTACCTACTCTAGTCTCAACTGATACACCGATATCCAGTCTCGATGCATCTTGACTAGGAATATTTAAAATGGTATATTTAGTTTATTGTGATAAATTACTCATGGTTACAACACTTTGTAACTACAATCACAAAATATGCCATTTATGGATTTTCTATTAAATATACTTTTAATTAAATTAATTAATTAATATAACTACATTATATCAAGTATATAATAGAGAGAAACACCTTTATTATGAACAAGATTGTTCAACGAGTTAGATATATGTAACAAATTACATTATTTTCCGTAATGCATACACCTAACTCTATTATTTTCCCTATAAATACGTCCTTTATAGCAACCGAATACGGATTTTTTGGCACTTGGCTTTCTTCATCTTCTATCGCTCCTTACTATAGTTGCAGAGGTAGATATTGTTGGTTGTTATAGGCTGTAAGAACTTGTCGGTCCCTTGTATTATTGACTCTCCATCAAATAATCAATACATTATAGTGGACGTAGGCCAAAGCTTGCCGAACCACTTTAATAAACTTAATGTTCTCTCTATTTTCATATATTTTCTGCTGTATTTCTATATTTCTACAAGTCTTTGGATGTTGTGCCTTTTTAGACCCAACATTTATCATAATAAAATAACATATTATTTTAAATGGTCCTATTCAAGATATTTCAAGATGAAATATCGATACATCTGTTGAGACTAAAATGCATAAGCTCTCCACATGTTGTTTGGCGTATTACTCATGGATGTTCGGGGCACCAAAGGGTTACGTACTGATAGTTATTAGATAATTATGGAATGACTCACTCAATAGTTTTCTATCAGTTAATATAACCAAGGTGAAATAGAGAATCGTGAAGTGACGATGTTACACAATCTCCTCGACTTGAGAATACTATGGAACTTCAATGCGGACACTCCGTTTTGATTTCAATTAAATCCTGGCATGACGTCCATTGAATAACTATAGTTAGATCCAAGATGAAACATTAGAAGTGAAATAATATTCAATAGAGATTTTGTCTCCTTGGTATAGGGTTGATATCATAGTCAACAAACTATAGTCAACTCAAAGTCAAAATCTCTAGCAAAGGTAGTACAATTTAGAAAATATTATTAATGAATAAAGGAATTTGTTTATGGACCAACCAAGTTGAATTTAAATGATATTGGAATTTTAACTAAAACCAAATTTCTCAAGTCATATTACGATGTAATGTTGATGAAGAGAATTAATGTAAATAATCGTTATTACCGGGAACCGCTTATAATTAGTAAAATTGGATTTCATCGAAAAGGATGAGTAAACAATAAATTCAGCCAAAATGTCATACTTCTAACTAAGGTAAAGTATGAACATTAGTATTCGAATTGTTCGAGATTAATTGATGACTGAATTTACACATTGAGCCGCACAACCGGAAAGAATCTTTAAATAAACCACATGATTTAACTAATTTATAATCATTGTAAATTAATTATTTTAATTAATATTTGTGAAATGTTAATTATTAAATCTTATTTGATGTTTGAATACCATAATATTTCATAAAATCTGCGTACATAAAAAGTTGTGTATATGCATAATAAAATATCGGTATAATATTTAAATTGGATTTAAATGGAATAAATACTAACCGGGTTTGGAATTTTTGAGGTTCATTTCCTTCTTGTTATGGAAGGGAAGGAGAGGAGTTTTGAATTTGAAATGAAAGAGCTAAGACATGATTAAAGGAAGGTGAACCACCCCTGTCTTTAATTATCCTCTATTGACTACTTTATGAGATTTAATTCATTTGGTCATTTCTCTCTTCCTCCTATCATGTCATGGACAAAATTTCCATGGTAGTCTAGGGATAAAATTTCTATTCAAATACAAATTAAATCAATTTATTAGACATGGTTTTTATCTCTAAATCTTTGTAACATCTAGAGGTTGACTCATGAATCTGAGCGAATTAATTCATCACTCAAAGTGCATGTTTTGGTAACATCCTAGGGTAATTCTCTAACTTAATTTGTTTATGTGTTTTCATTATATATACTTGAATTTTATACGATTCATCTTGTGTTTTAATTCTTTATCTTGCTACATGTAATCTAACCCCTTTTTTATTCGTCTCAACTAAAAGTTTGTTTATTATGTTGATTTGATTCAGATATACTTTTGTTCTTTGTCTCCTTTCAATATATGTTCATCATAATTGATATGATTTAGATCGTCTATCCTTTTCATAATTTGTTGTTGTTCTCTATATTATTTAAATTTGAATGTTCTTATCATGAAGTTACATGTTCCTAATTTGTCTAATTCCTTTACTTATTTTATTTTATTTTAATAACAATAAAAATGGATAATTTTGATTGAGATCTAATTCATAATTTTATAATACTTACATAGACAAATGTAAATAAACTTTATATCTTAATTACTTCATTTTACCTTGAAAATTAATTTCTTATGTTGTATGGTTGATGTTTGGAATACAATATGTTGCTTACATAAGATTAAAAAGGTTTTAATGCAGAATTCATTAACGTACTTTTGTGCAAACTCTAAATCTTTTGTTTCTGTTTTAAATTTAAAGTTTTGTGCAAAATTCTGAATTTTAGTTTCCTTTCTATACTAAAAAATTGATTTAAATTGTCAACTTTAAACTCTAATACGCACACGCACGCACACAAGCATCCTCCCACATATATATGGAAAAATAAATGTGTTGTTTTAATTGAATTTGAGATATGGATATTATGTAACAATGCAATATTTAATATCGAACTTTACTTCAATTGAAACACACTATTGTTACTTTTAGATTTCAAAATGTATAAAATTATCTAATATATATATATATATATATATATATATATATATAAATTAAGGTCATGGACAATAAAGACATATAAAGGGAAAATTGGTCTGGTGCTATGTAAATCTCAATACCTACATACGGTCACATTAATTATGTACATTTATTATCTGTAGTACATGCACTTCATACAAATAAGTATATATTTGATTTAGTTGTAAACTAAAACAAAAAAAGGACTTTTTAGACATACTAAATAATTTGAAGATTTTATTTAAAATATTTAAGATTGGATATAAAATCCATTTGGGCTTCATAGTCTCAACTACGATCAAAATGATTTTTTTTTGAAATTCACTCATTTAACCCGCTTCTGTTTGGCCGGATTCTTTCATTGGTATTAGAGCCTAATGGTTTATACGGTCTAAAATTAGCAATATTAGGGCTAATCGATTAAAGCATACCTATTTAGGAAGATGTCTAGAAAGATAGTGTCAAAAAGTGGGTTTGGGGAATCAAGTACTTTGCCATGTATGGCTACTAGCTTGACCTAAAGGATGAAGTAAGCCTAAAGGTTTATGAGAAATGCGGATTACGGATCTTAAGGCTAGGATAAACACTAGAGGGGGGTGAATAGTGTTTTAAGGAATTACTAATCTTTTTGAGTTTTTGTTAATTAGAACACAAATGTATGCAATATTCAGACACAGATATGATCACAGAAACAAACACAGATGCAAAAATAAAGTAAAAGCAGTAAAGGAAAGAACACATCAGATTTTATACTGCTTCGGAGTTACCTTACATCCAGTCCCGCACATAAGTATGGATTTCCTTTCAAAAGCAATTGTACATTTACACCCTCGATTTCAAGGCCACGAGGTACACCTCTCCAGATTCACAATCCTCTAGGTAGAGATACTTGATTTTACAGGCAACAAGTTCACCCAATTGATTTCCGGGGCTACAATCACACCTTTTCTCACTTTATTGATTTCCAAGGCTACAATCACACCTTTTCTCACTTGATTGATTTCCAAGGCTATAATCACACATTTCCTCGCTAAATGGATTACAAAGAAGTATATAACTCTGAATAGCACTGAGGATCTTGTTGAGATAATGATAGAGAATCAAACCAGAAATGATCTAGTTAGATTCAATGGTGATTTCGGCAAAGTAATGGTAAGAATGTGTATAAAGAAATGTGGAAGAAGAAGAGGAGTGAAAACCAGAAAAATATGATATGAAATTCGTTGAAGACAGCCCCTATTTATAGAAGAACAACAGCCATTTCCATTCGTGAAAGGATATGACGAATAGACACTTCTTTTGAAATTTAAATTTTGAAACCAACTACCACTATGTCGACATGGGTATCTTGAGTATGTCGACATGCCAAAGGAAATTTTGGTGTTTTATTTTTCTTCGAAAATAACTTTTATCTTATGTTAAAACTATTTTAAACTTTTATAAATATACTTAACTATTGTTAAAATACATAAATAAATATAGAGAACAATATTTTGGTATATATATAAAATTTTACTATAATTTTATATTTAAATCTAAGTATAAATATTAAAAATTAAATATATTATTATTTAAAAGATAGTTTAAAACCAAGGATAATTTGATTTTGAAATTAAAGATTATTTTGAGGCTAAAAGTATTTAAAATCAAGATAGATGTTTTTTATTTTAAAAGGAAGGTTTTGAAATCATTTTGAAAACAAGATAATTTTGTAAAACCATTTTGAATAAAAGTTAGCGGATATAAAATAATGTTCCACTAGATTTTTCGTAGGTTTCATCCTACATAGGATTCCATCCCTTTAACATGCTCGAAGTTGAATCCATTCCACGAATAAATTGGATTTTAAGATTCCAGTGCTTTTCTAGGAGTTTTAACAAAATTCCTAATTAAATTACTTGAAATCTTGAACTCTTGATATTCTTGATACTCATGAGTCTTCAATCTTGATATCTTGAATCTCTATACTGTACAGTCTTCATTCTTGATACTTGCATGGTTAAATCCTGCATATATATATATATATATATATATATATATATATATATATATATCTAAACTATAATGTTAGTATTTATATTTTGTAATCTTATTCTAAGGTTGTCGTCATCAAAACCATCATCTCAAGGACTAAAATCTCTCCCTTTTTGATGATGACAACCTTTGTTTATAAGATATTACTTCTATCCTAATAACTCCCCCTAAAACTAATAACTCCCCCTTAATCTATGCCTAACTATCCTATTTTATAATTCTCTCCCTTTGTCATCAACAAAAACTAACTCGAATCTGTATAATCTCCAAACTATAGAACTCCCCCTTAATCTAATACTTTATGACATGTATTTATAATGATAGTGTTATCAAATAATCAACACTTAAATCTAATACTTAAAACTTAGTCTTAAACTACTAACTATCCTAACTAAGTACCCATATAATAATACTTTTAATAGAACATATATAAGAACACAAATTATTTATTAATTATATAGTTATATTTACATTTTCGTAGAGAACGTAAGAAAGAACATACAACAATAGAAAAAAAAGAAAAAAAACCAGTGAGTGTCTTTGAAAATGGGAGATCTATGAACCGAACAATTTGGATAGTGGAAACAGAAATTTCCACGTTGATCGATAAGATTTCCATCGTTGTCAAAGCACACTTCTCCAACACCAACAACTTTATCGTCTTCTTCAGCGTGCTCTTCTTCCATGAAGGCTTCTTCTTTTTCTTCCTTGCTGTCCTCTTGTACTTGATCTCCTGAAGAATCTTCGTCAATCAAGATCGAATTAGCATAATTGTCCATTAGAAATTTTTGCAAATTTCTAAGGATTTTTCCTTGCCTTTCTTGTTCTTTGGCCATTCTAAGTTGCACCACTTGAATTTCAGTCATTAATTGTAGTGCGTCCTTCAGAGAATCCTCCATTTTCGTCACTCGTGCGAGCGTTGTTCGTTGAAACGGTCCGAAAGTTGAAGAAGGGAACTCAAAAGGTAGGATTTTTGTTTGATTTGGAAGAGGTGGCCATGGTTTAATTTATTTCAAAAGTTAGAACAGAGAGAATGATCAAAATTTCGAAAATAAGAAGAATATATAACCAATTATTTGAATTTTGGTGGAAAATTTTCAAAAAAATAAAAAATCGTTTGTATGTCGACATGGGTAGAGGGGGGATGTCGACATGGTCCTTGAAATTTTTACTATTTGATTCATTTTGATTTAATTTTTAATTATACTTTGTTATTTATATTTTTACATTTTAGTTATTGAAAAAATACGTAATTCTCTTCTTAATTTAGTAAATATAGATTAATTTAAGGGTTTTGTTAATATATCAGTAATTTGATTCTTGGAATTAATATAATCAAGAGTAATTACTTCCTTATTTATATTATCTCTGAGAAAATGATGACTTATATCAGTATGTTTAGTTCGAGCATGTTGAGTAGTATTTTTGGATAAATTTATCGCACTAGTATTATAACAATAAATTGGTGATTTTGAGATATTTAAACCATAATCTTTTAAATTTTGTTGCATATATATTACTTGAGAATAAGCCAAAGCAGCAGAAATATATTCTGCTTCAGTTGTTGATAAAGAAACTGTGTTTTGCTTTTTACTAAACCAGGAAATCAGAGAATGCCCCAAAAAGTGACAAGTTCCGCTTGTACGTTTTCGTCTGATTTACAACCAGCATAATCAGCATCACAGTAAGAATTAAGTCAAAAGAATCATTTTTAGGGTAAAATAAGCCATAATCAGAGGTGTGTTTAACATATCTTATGACGTTTTACGGCTTTTAAGTGGGTCTTTTTAGGTTGGGATTGATATCTTGCACAAAGACAAGCACTATGCATGATATCAGGTCTACTAACAGTGATATAGAGTAGTGATCCAATCATTCCTCTATATAATTTTTGATCTACATCTTTCGAGGGATCTTCTTTACTAAGGTACTCATTGGTTTCCATGGGAGTGGGTTTTCCACTCGCAGTAGTCAAACCAAATTTGCTAATTCGGTCTTTAGCATATTTTTCTTGATTAATAAAGATACCATTATCTATTGTTTTATTTGTAATCCTAAAAAGAAATTTAATCCACCCATATGACTCATCTCTAATTTTTTTGTCATTATATCAGAAAATTCTTTATTCATTTCAAAATTAGTTGATCCAAAAATGATATCATCTACACAAACTTGTACTAGTTGAATATCATTTTTATTTCTTTTAACAAAAAGAGTATTATCTACTTTACCAATTTTAAAATTTGATTGTAATAAGTAAGATCTTAGTCTATCATGCCAGGCTCTAGGAGCTTGTTTTAGACCATATAGAGCTTTCTTAAGTTGTAAACATGATTTGGTAATTTTTCATTTTCAAAAAGTGGTGGTTGTTTAACATATACTTCCTCTTTTACAAATCCATTTAAAAAGGCACTTTTAACATCCATTTGAAATAATTTGAAATTATTATGATTTACAGAAGCAAGTAGAATCCTAATGGCTTCTAATCTTGCTACAGGAGTAAAGGTTTCATCAAAATCTATTCATTCTTCTCGACAATAAGCTTGAGTGACTAACCGGGCTTTATTTCTAACAACCTCTCCTTGTTCATTCATTTTATTTTTATAAACCCATTTAGTTCTAATTACAGTTTTATTTTCAGGTCTAGCAATAAGTTCCCAAACATCATTTCTAGTGAATTGATTTAATTCTTTTTGCATTGCCAAAATCCATGAATCATCGGTTGATGCTTCTTTTGGATTTTTGGGTTCAATAGTTGATATAAAAGCTATATTGCTCATTTGGCTTAGTTGATTTCGAGTTTTAACAACAGATTGCGTATCTCCAAGTATTATTTCAATAGGATGATCTTTTAAAAGTTTAATCCTTTTATTGGGATGATTAATTTCATTATTAGTTTTAGCTGACTCTTGATTTTGAGTGATTAAATCCTCTTCATTATTTGAATCTTCAAAATTTTTGAGATTTTCATCGAACAAAACATGCATTGTTTGTTCGATGGTGTTAGTTTTTAAATTAAACACTCTGTATGCTTTACTTCTATTAGAATATCCGATAAAGATACCTTTGTCGGATTTAGGATCAAATTTATCTAAGTTATCTTTTGTATTTAAAATAAAACATTTACTTCCCAAAATTCTAAAATAAGATACCTTAGGTTTCTTTGAGTGAAGAAGTTCATAAAATGTCTTATCAGTTAAAGGTCTAATTAAAATTCTATTTAAAACATAATAGGTGGTAGCAACTGCTTCTGCCCAAAAATACTTTGGTAATTTACTATCTGAAAGCATAGTTCTCGCACACTCTTGAATCGTCCTATTTTTACGTTCTACTACTCTGTTTTGTTGCGGAGTTCTTGGAAATGAAAAATTGTGAGTTATTCCCTTTTTATTGCAGAATTCCTCAAACTTTTCATTTTCAAATTCACCACCGGGATCACTACGGATGGTTATAATTTTTAGAGAAAGTTGATTTTGAATCCTTTTTGTAAAGTTCTTAAAACATTCAAAAGTATCACTTTTATGTTTTAAAATATTATCCATGTAAATCTAGAATAATCATCTACAATTACAAAAACATATTTGCTATGATTTATTAACAGAATTTGAGATGGACCAAATAAATCAAGGTGAAGTAATTCAAGAGGTTTTGTGAAATCATATCTTTTAATTTAAAGGAACTTTTTCTAAGTTTTCCTAATTGACATGCATCACATATACTATCTATTTTAAAATTCATCTTAGGGAGACCTTTTACTAGATCATGTTTTGACAGTCTATATAAGAGTTTGAAATTCAAATGCCCAAATCTCTTATGCGAAATCCAAGTGTCACTTGTATTTGCCAAAAGACACTGATTATCATTTGAAACTTTCATACTAAGAATATAAATATTCTTTTTCCTAATCCCCTCAAATATTTATGGTTGAATTATTATCTTCACCGTGACACTTATCTTTTTCAAATTTAATTTTATATCTTTTATCACAGAGTTGACTTATACTTAGCAGATTATGTTTCAGATTCTTAACTAGTAAAAAATTAGTTATAATAGGAGTTTCAGAGTTACTTACTTTGCCGATGCCAATCACATATCCTTTTGAATTGTCTCCAGAGTTAACCAGTCCTCCGTCTTTGTATATTATATCATTCAGCATATCTGGATTGCCAGTCATGTGTCTAGAACATCCACTATCAAGTATCCATTTATTCTTTTTGATCTTCATAATTTGTCCGTTGTGGATTGATCCTCAACCCCCATAAAGCATGTTTCCTGCACATCAAACAATCTTAGTAGACAACTTGTATTTGAATATTGATTATATGCAGACTCATGAGACAATGATGATCTGAATATTTCTAAACTAGTATTAACAAACATAGCCATTTTACAAACTTTTTCAAAAATCAGATTATGAAACTTTGAAAACCTTGCTCTGGTACCAAATATGAGAAATGCGGATTACGGATCTTAAGGCTAAGATAAACACTAAATGGGGGGTGAATAGTGTTTTAAGGAATTACTAAATCTTTTTGAATTTATGTTAATTAGAACACAAATGTATGCAATATTCAGACACGGATATGATCACAGAAACAAACATATATGCAGAAATAAAGCAAAAGCAGTAAAGGAAAGAATACATTGGATTTTATACTGGGTCGGAGTTACCCTACATCCAGTCCCGCACACAAGTATGGATTTCCTTTCAAAAGCAATTATATAATTACACCCTCGATTTCAAGGCCACGAGGTACACCTCTCCAGATTCACAATCCTTTGGGTAGAGATACTTGATTTCACGGGCAACAAGTTCACCCAATTAATTTCCAGGGCTGCAATCACACCTTTTCTCACTTGATTGATTTCCAAGGCTACAATCACACCTTTTCTCACTTGATTGATTTCCAATGCTACAATCACACATTTTCTCGCTAAGTTGATTACAAAGAAGTCTATAACTTTGAATAGCACTAAGGATCTTGTTGAGATAGTGATAGAGAATCAAACTAGAAATGATCTAGTTGGATTTAATGGTGATTTCAGCAAAGTAATGGTAAGAATGTGTATAAAGAAACGTGGAAGAAGAGGAGGAGTGAAAATGTGATGACCCGGAATTTTAGGCAATATCAATTTAATAATCTAAATTAAAAATTAAATTGATAATCTTTGTTAATAAGATCGAAATTAATTTAATAATCCAATTAAATAAATATTTAATTGATAGATTTTATCTTTTAAAAGCTAATAAATTGTTTTCTATTTATAATGTATATAGAAAATGTATATATTGTAAATAGATAAGCCTTGTTTTAAATTTAATAAATAAATAAATCTTATTTTATAATTCTAATATTTTTGGTAAATTAGAAATTTGTTTTTATTTAATATAAGCTTTTCAAAAGCTATTTAATAAATAACTATATGGTTTTAAATTGTTAAGATAAATTGTTTAAATTGATTTTAGCATAAGTTTAAATTTAAATAAAATTAACAATAAGTTTTGTTTTGTTTTCTTTTTTAAATATAGCTTGATAAATACGATTTAAATAGTATATATAAATTTAAAATACAAATTAATATATGAAGTATAAATATTTTAAATTCTCTTGGATTTTATAATATTTGTATAACTTTTATTTATATAAATAGTTGTTTTATTCCTTTTAAATTTATCTATCTATCTATATATGTATATATCTTTATATACTAATTACTTAAGCATATTCTTATATTAAACTTTAATTACATATACCTAATTAATTAAGCATAACCTATATTAACATCTACCTAAATACTAATTAACTAATTAATTAGGCATAACCTACATTAATATTTAACTAAATAGCTAATGTTAACTTAAAAAGACATGTGTAAATTGTTAAGTTTATTAAAATGACAAATGTTGTTATATAGGACAAGTGTCAAATTTAATTTAGTTTCTTCTTTTATTTTTATTTACAAACATTTCAGCCTATATTAACAAATCTCCTTCTTCATTTCTTTTCTTTTTCTAAATCTAGAAGCTAAGTTCAAATCTAAAAATAAGAAAACTTAGCATGTTCTATGCTCAAACTAGAAAATCACTACCCTAAAATCACTCTTCAAGATCATTACCCTGTAACCATCTTCAAACCCTGTAAATCAAATCCTTATAACCTTTTCAAATCTGTAGCCTGCACATTTTCAAACAAAAGCAAATCTGAAATCTTTTCTAAAATCTGGAAGCATGCAACTGCATTCAAATCAAGCACACAAGTTTTCAAAGAAGCATATCGGTTTTTAAAAGAGTTCAAGTTTTCAGAGGACTTTTTGAAACAAAAAGGGGATGCTCTGTCTTCATCTTCAAAATGTGAGTAACATCACTGAATATGGTTGCTTGATTATCTCTGGAAATAAGTATGTTATGAATATATATATATATATATATATATAAGTGCATTTTTGTATGTTTATGTGAATGTATAGATGTAAGTATGCATGATGTTATCTGTTGCACCTCTGCTCAAAATTTTAAAACTAAGATTTAGAACAAAATTCATATTCTCGGGATCTAATTGCTGTTAGGATCTAGACTATAACAAAACTTATTTGATAAAGGATAGAGTAAAGATTAAAAGTTTATTTAAGTTAAACTAAGTTTAATTTTGCCTTGGGAAAAACCAAAAGAACAGGCAAGCTCTAGTTTGTCTAAATTTCAAACATCCTAATTTATTAACTCAGGTGTATAATCTGAAATCTAAATCAAAAACATGATTTTTAAAACTTAAATCATGTTTTTTAGTAATGGATTACGGGTGCATTTCTGGTTTAACCAGAAATTGGTTATTTGGGGTTTTCTGGCGATCTATGAGTTTGGAGGGGTCGGGGTTCTTCCAGATGATGGAGGAGTGGTCGTAGTATCTAGGAAAAATGCCAGAATATTGATCAAAGCTTTGTGGTGATGGTGGTTGATTTTTGAAATCTGTAACCCTAATTTTTAACTAGGCTAATTGATTTGTTCGGCACGGCCTGTAGGAGTGATCGAGTTCAACGAGTTTTTGGGGATGATAGCATGGTAGTTGACGAACATGTGGCCGGAGTCGCTGCTATTTCGGTGGTCGGAAGGTCGGGGATGAGGCATGTTCCACGTTTGGTGGTGATTCCTGTTTATCTGTTCCAGGTTTGGGGGTTGAACTCGAATTCAATTTCGAGCTTTGGAAGAGTAATTTTGTGGATCGTGTTTGGATGTGGGGTTGGTCGCCGATGAGGGAAGACCATCGGAGATGGTCGGAGGTGATTAAAGTCACCGTGCATGTGCACGGTGCACTTTATTCTCTGGTGAAGTTGGGTTAGCAGAGGTAAGGTTGCTCGAGTTTTCTCGAGAAATTCGAGTGGTAAACTCGAAGTTTTTGATTTTTGGCTCGAAGCAAAACTGCATTGGGCTCGGGTTATGTTTTGGTGACAGGTTCCAAACCTATTTCGGTTTTAAAATTTTAAACTAAAATTTAAATTTTAAAGCAACGATTTAAAACAAAGTTTAAATCTGGAATTCACGTTTAGTTTGCATCTCAAATTTAAAATTTGAATTGTTTAAACTACTTTAAAAATGTTTAAGCAGTTTGAATTTTAAAATGAAGTTTTAAAATGTAATGGTTTTAAAATATAAAATTTAACTTGGAATCAAAGTTTAATCTGCATTCCATTTTTGAAAAAAAGGAAGTTTTTAAATTTGAAAAGATTTAAACAACTTTGAATGTTTAAAGTGTAATTTAAATTGATTTGAATTTAAAAATGAATTTCGTTTTAAATTCTTTTAAACCTCTTTATTAAATGAGTATTTCTTTAACTTGTAAAATTAAAGGTTTTTAAATTGTTTCAAACTTTGTTAATATTAATTTGTAATTCATTTTTAAATCTTAAATTTAAAATGAAATTTGAAAGTAAGTTTAAAGCAAATTGTTTAAATGCTTTGATTAAGTAAGAAATGTTTTATCTTAAAGTTAAATAGAATCTAATGATTTGGATTCATTAAATTATTAAGTTAATTAAAATGGATAATTAATTTACTTAATTAATTAATGATTTGGATTAATTAAATAAGTAATAAAGGTTTAAATTAATTAATTAAGGTTTAAGATTAATTAATTAGGAATAATTAATTTGTAATTAAGGATTTTTTAACTATGAATTAATTAATCAAGTAATTAAGGATTAATTAAGTTACAGTTAACATTTAATTAATTAAATAATCAGAGGATAACTAATTGGTTATTAAGATAAATTAATTTGTAATTAATAGATTAATCTAAGTTAATTACTTAAGAAAAGTAATTAAAGAATTTGTTAATTGTTAATGAAGGTCATTAACTTAAGATTAATTAATTAATGTGATTAATTTTAATAATTAATTAGATTAATTAATTAATGATAATCATTTATGAAATTGTTTAAGTTTAATTACTTAATGGAAGTAATTAAGGAATTAATTACTTAATGTAATTAGTTAAGTTAAATGTAATTTGTTTAGGTTAATTAATTAAGTTTAATTAAGTTAAACACTGGATGCTTTGATAAATAATTACTTAATGTAATTAATGGATTGAAATTACTCAGTGAAGTAATTAATTGATAATTACTGGACGTAATTAATGAAAATGATTTAAGAATGGAAGTAATTTGGATTAAGTTACTTTATAATTAATCAAGGGATTAATTTGGATAATTAATTAAGGAGTAATTAATTTATTTAATGGAGTAATTAAGGGTACTTAATTACTGAATGTGATTAATTAAAAGCGATTAATAATTGTAGTTTAATTAAAGATTAATTACTTATTGTAATTAATTTTAACAAAGTAATTAATTAAAATGTTACTAAGGATCATTAATTAATATAATTAATGATGTAATTAAGGATTGATTAATTAAGATTAATTAATCAATAATAAGTGATTAAAGGTAATTAATTAAGGATTAATGTAATTAATTATAGTTAATTAATTAATGAAGTAATTAAAGGTTAATTACTGTTTTGGTTAAGAATAATTAATTTGTTAAATTAATTAAAGGATTATTACTTGAATGTAATTAAAGAATAATTAATCAAGGGTGATTATTTAAGGTGGATAATTAGAGAATAATTAATTAATTTGTAATTAATTAATGGTTATGCAAGCAAGATTTATATTGATGAAGTAATTAATTTAATTCACTTTAAATTAATTAGAAATAATGTAATTAATTTAATTCATTTTAAATTAATTATATTTGGTGTGATTATTAATCATTGCTTATTAATGGATGATATTGGTTGCCTTGAATGGTTTGAGATCTCAGATATGAGATAAGTAATGCTATGTGATATGGATGCTTGGGATTGCATTATGATGATAATATGAATTATCTATTTGTGATGATAATATGGATTATCTTTTGATAATGATAATATGAATTATCTGTTGTGATGATAATGATGATTATCTATTGTGGTATGTGAATTATCTATCTGTGTGTATATAGATAATGAAATTGAATTGTTTTAAACTTTAAAACAACTTGGCCTTAAAAGATACGCTTTGGATTTCGATGAGACGAGGATCGGGTTTCCAGATTTGGATATCCGAAAACCACATCGATCCAAATTAACGATAGGCCGTGAATCTCAAGTGAAGAGTGAAGATTCGAGGTGTGAGGACTATTCGTCATTAAAACTCTGAGGGTGATTCCAATACGAGTTTAACGTGGTAGTATTTCTAGATTCGAGATGAAGATTCAGAGTGCAAGGGTTATCGTCGTTAACTCTGAGGGTGATTCCAAAATGAGTGTAACGAGATAATGCCTTCGGTTTCGTTCGAACCCGGAACGAACTTGTATGGATGGAATGCTTTCAGAACATCGTCAGGTGGACGATGAGCATTCTAAGATAGATGTGTTCTATAAAGGTTATCGTAGCCTCAAGCCTCATCAACCGGGAATGGCTAAAACAGGGGAGGTGCAGCAAGGCTAAATGGGTCATGCCCAAGTAGGATGAGATTTTCCCCTGTGTAGAGGTCCCTTTTTATTCGGCTGTGTGGGCAGTTGGAATGCACACCAACTGCGGGGTTGTCTTGTTCGGGACTTTCCAGTAAGGGATGGTTCCGGCCTTGTGTTGCAGGGGATTTAGGGTGGATCCTCGATACATTGATCTAGGCCACGTACTATGACGGGCGGTACCCCAGTAGCCCTGCCATTGTATGGAATCCAAAATCCAATAAGTGCCATCGGTTTCGATTGTATTACCCACTTTTGTGGCTAGTAGCTGTAATTTAATGAATGTAACAATTTCGGCTATTTCATATTTACTTGAAAACCCTAGACCTATTATGATATCACTGGATTTCCTATCAAATGTTTTGGTTAGCGTAAGGTAAAAACTTTTTCATGTTTATGTGTGGGAAGTCTTACGTGATACCTTTTCTTTTCAAAGGGTTTTAAAAGTTAAGCAACATTAAGCAGTTACTCACACCAGACCCATGTCTGACCCAGAGTTTGTCTTCTGTTTTCTTAAACTCTTGGGTGCTCAAATTTTTACGAGTAGCCAAGGGATTCAGGTTAGCTTTGACGAATTGTGAAGGAGAAATGGAGTAGGAGGCTTCAGCTTGTAGATATATAGTGTTCCGCTATGTTGATATCTGTATTGTGTATCGAGTTGTATAACTAGACAGGTGTTTATAACTGTCTAGTATGTGATGTATAATCTATGTAACTCTGATTGATGTTGTATATTATGTAATATTTATGCGATTAATATAATTTATTCGTTCCGCTGTTGAGATTCTGATGTTGTTTCTTTCTTCTTCTCTTTCTTTCTATTCTCTATCCCTTTCTTTCTTATTAATGATGCGTCATTCTGCGGTATGAATGGCGGGTCGTCACAGAAAACCAGAAAAATATGATATGAAATTCGTTGAAGACAGCCTCTATTTATAGAAGAACAACAGCCATGTCCATTCTTGAAAGGATATGATGAATAGACACTTGTTTTGAAATTTAAATTTTGAAACCAACTGCCACTATGTCGACATGGGTATCTTGAGTATGTCGACATGCCAAAGGAAATTTTGGTGTTTTGTTTTTTTTTGAAAATAAATTTTATCTTATATTAAAACTATTTTAAACTTTTATAAATATACTTAACTATAGTTAAAATACATAAATAAATATAAAGAATATTTTGGTGTGTATATATATATATATATATATAATTTTACTATAATTTTATATTTAAATCTAAGTATAAATATTAAAAATTAAATATATTATTATTTAAAAGATAGTTTAAAACCAAGGATAATTTGATTTTGAAACTAAAGATTATTTTGAGACTAAAAGTATTTAAAATCAGGATAGATGTTTTTGATTTTAAAGGAAGGTTTTGAAATCATTTTGAAAACAAGATAATTTTGGAAAATCATTTTGAATAAAAGTCAGCGGATACAAAACAATGTTCCACTAGATTTTTCATAGGTTCCATCCTACTTAAGGTTACATCCCTTTAATAGGCTCGAAGTGGATTCCATTCCACCAATAAATTGAATTTTAAGATGCCAGTGCTTTTCTAGGAGTTTTAACATAATTCCTAATTAAATTACTTGAAATCTTGAACTCTTGATATTCTTGATACTCATGAGTCTTCAATCTTGATATCTTGAATCTCTATACTGTACAGTCTTCATTCTTGGTACCTGCATGGTTAAATCCTGCATATACATATATATCTAAACTATAATGTTAGTATTTATATTTTATAATCTTATTCTAAGGTTGTTGTCATCAAAACCATCATCTCAAGGACTAACAAGGTTATCCCAATATAAAGGCCCAAGTTGATGTTGGGCCTTGAGCTAATTTTCAAAATCTACTTGAAAATTTAAAAGGTATTTTAAACTTAAAAGTTAAGTGAAAAAGATATAATGGAAAGTTTGTAAAAGTTACAAAATGAATTCAAACTTTTTAATTGTTTTGATAAATTAAAATAATTAATTTCAAAACTTTAATATATTTAATTAATTTGATTAATTGAGTTAAATTAAATAATTGATTAAAGTTAATTATACATACATACATACATATATGTGCAACTATAATTTTTATATTTGTGCATCTACCTTAAATTTTGTTTTAAAATAAAATTTCGAACTTGTTAAATTTTTTAATTAAATTGTTTAATTAAATAAATGAATCAATTAATAAAATTAATTAAAGCTAATTATTTTAAATGCACACATATATGTACACATAGATAAACTATAAATGTTATAGTTGATTAATTATCTGAAAATAGTTTAAGGTGAGTAATATAAAATTTTGAAAATTTTATAGAAATAAATTAAATTAATTAAATATGATTTAATTAACAAAATTAAAATTAATTAAATAAAATTTAATTGATAAGATATGTGTACATATTGTATAAGTAAATTTAGTTACAAAGCTTATATATGTATAAAATTAAGTGGAACTGAAAGAAGATTTTAGGAATAAATACATATATATTATATTTATACTGTAATTTTAGATGTGTCGGACACTTGAATCATGAGGAAATTTTGAAAGAAATACATTATTTTCTAAATCGATGGCTCTTAATTAAATATATTAAAGATTATGAACCTATAATGTAAAAGTTGTCCTCTACCATTTATATGTTAATAAATAACTTGCATAATCTTTGGTTATCGAGCAAACTTAAGTTAGAGATGTTATGTGTAGTATTATTAATATATTAGTGGACGTGTGAGGTACATGTAAGTATTTTTTAAGAAAAATCAAGTTACTTTCATCTATATTTAGGTCATCTTAAAATGATGGGTATGAGGGAATAACCTCTTTCAATTCATTAGGCAAACTCAAGGTCGAGATTGGGATTAGGAAAAAGACCATTAGTTAGAAGTTGTACACGATATAACCATAAAGTATTATCCATCGTTTGCAGGCCTATGGTTCATTGACTAAACTCAAGATCAAAATCTTAAGGCAAGCGAGGCTAAGCCCACAAGAGAAATCAAAAAAATTCTATGTTTTTTGTTAAGGTTTTGAGAAGCATAAAAGTCTTGTGGGAGCCTTGTTAGAAAAACGAAATGGTAATATTCAACATTTCTAACATGGCAAGAACATACATTATGTGAGTTAATATTGATAAATCTATGCAGCTAATTATAATTGATGAAATTTCATCAGTTAAAATATATAAATGAAATGAATTAAGATTGACAAGAAATATAAAATATTCTTACTTTCAAATCCTTTGGCATGTTTTCGCTTCAAAACCCATGTAAGAGCCTATTTACAAAACCACTAAAATATTCATGCCTTAATCGTTAGAGCTTATTTGTCTAAGATTGTGTATTGTTCTTTATGATTTTTGACTCTTAAACAATATGAAATTATGGATACTGATTCATATTCAATTACATATAAATGTTATATGGTGAAATACCATGGTTCGTAATGTATGAAACTTCAATGAAATAGTTCATTGGAAATAAGCAGACAAACCATAGTATGAAATCGTGCATTCAATATGATTGATCACAATAAGGATTTCTTTTGAATGGTTTGATGATTCTAGAAAGGAAAGCAAACGTACAAGAGTGGATGCTACTTAGGTACAGTCGGGATGAAGAGAGTGGAATGATGACCTCTACTTCATGAAGAGACATTAGAATTGAGAATTGTATAAAATATTAAAAGATAATTAATTAGAATGTGAAATATGATTTCTATTCTAGTTGTGTTTTAATATAGAAAATTATTTTCTATTAAGGTTATTTCTATGAGTCTAAGGTATTTGATCAAAAACCCTCGATTGTAAACTAGTTACAGTAAAAGAAATAAATAGCTCGTAATAAGTAGTTGAAATAAACTTCATATTTCGTATGCTATTATAGCAATGATGGAAATAGCGGGAGCATACCATATGTCATTTTTAAATGGATGCATAAGGATATAAAAAATTGTTTTCATGTACACTATAACACCTTGGAAATTTTCCAAAAATAAATAAGAAATTAAAAGTTAAGAATGAACTTAAAAGTAAAATTTTCACAAACGTACGAATTTGCCTATGGGACTTGCACTATTGTGACTGTAGTAATTTTCTGGATAATTTTCATATATAAATTATCGCGATCTGAGGGAGTTACGAAAATGAGAAGATTGAAAAAATTGTTAAAAATGGAGCCAGGTTGATCCTCGCTAGGTCTAGGCCGACTATTACCTGAGGCGGTCGACCCGACCCTAGGAAAAAACGTAGGGTCTGATATTGCAGGTCGCTTCGTTTTACGGTCCAGATAAGTTGTGTGATAGCCAAGTTTAGAGCTATGGGCTAGATTGAATAGGGTTTTGATCAGATTTCTAAGAGTGGTGAGTTTTCCCTATAAACAAACAACTAGAGTTAACCTAAATCAGTAGTTTTCCACCATTATAGTGAAGTACTACCAAAATCTAAACTCAACTCTAACTCCTCTCTAAACCCTAATTCCCAAATTAAATCCTGTTTTTCAAAGAAAAACCAATTCTCAAACAAAACTAAATCAAAGAGTAAATTAAACAATTGGAGGAGAAGCTAATCAAGATCTAAGGGGGGAATACATAAAGTAGAGATTAGATCTGAAGCTTAGGATAGAGGTAAGTGGGCATATATTTGATTAAATGGTTCAATCAGTTAGTTTTAAATTTATTTTAAGTTGATTAGATTGTTAACACCCTAATTTAAAATGTTAAGCTAAAACTATGATTTATCATCTTGTGCAACCCAATCTACTATTGGAATTGTGAAACCCTAATCTAGACCTTAAATTGAATTATAATTGATATGTTAAAATATGGATTAGGCTAGAATTAGAAATTAAACTAATTAATGCTGCCAAACACATCTGAATTAATTAAATGGAATTAGTTTAATCAGAAAATTAAGCGCTCCTGAGAAGAGCTAGAACCCTAAAATGATGACTCAGATGGTTGTTCGTGAGGTTCCCAGGTCGACCATGGGCCTTCCAGGTCGACCGTCCAGCCCATTTAATGAAGGAATTGGACTTTTGGGCTTAAAGCCCGTTTAATGAATGAGTTTGAGAAAATGTAAAGCTGCGGGCTATCCCAGTTTCAACAGTGCATCCCTAGAGCTGGCTGGTTTGGCTAGGTTTGTGCGTGATTGTATAATGTTCGATATTGGTCAATAGTCCCAATGTCTTCATTAGGTAAGGGGTAAATCTCACTCCCTTAGCATTAAATTCCTTCTTGCCTTAGCAGACCATTAAATATGAGTTGCTGAATATATGTAGTATCTAAACTCCTTGTTATGTTGCTATATTGATTCCCGCAATCAATAATTCATATTCAACTTCATTGTTCATTGCTGGAAATTCTATCTTTAGTGCGTAGCATATTATTTGTCCTTCTAAGGTTACGAGAATCATTTATGCTTCGTAACCATGCTCATTGTAAGCTCCATCTATATATAGCTTCCATTAGGAAAATCTGATTCCTTTTCTACATCTCGGATGGTGAATTCAACAACGAAATTAGCCAATGCATGTCCTGATATAACCTTTCTAGAATGGCATGTTACATTGTATTGACTAAGCTCGATATTCCACTTCAATAATCTTCCTAAGGTCTCGGGTCGATGCAGTACTTGCCTTAGCAGTTAATCAGTACACACTTTTACCAGGTGAACCTGGATGTATGGTCGTAGATTCCTCAAAGCAATCAACGAACAATACACCAACTTTTCCAACTTCGAGTGGTTATTTTATGCTCTAATAAATCACTTGCTCGTATAATATACGGGCCCTTGGATCTTAGATCCATCATGTACCAAGGCTACACTTAGTACTTGAGTAGATATTGCTAAGTAAATGAATAGATCTTCTCCTTCCAAAGGCTTCGATAAGATTGGTGGTCCCTCCATATGTTTTAACAATTCTTAGAAAGCTTCCTGGCCTTCCTTGGTCCAAATAAATTTTTCTACTCTTTCTTGAGGGCATCAAAGAACAATATACATTTGTTTATCACTTTTAAAATAAATCAATTGACTGCAATGACCTTCCTAATTAAGCTCTTCATTTCCCTCTTTATTTTTAGGGTAGTAACATCATTCTATTCTTGAACCTTCTCTAAATTAGCTTCGATGCCCTTTAGTTCACAATGGAACCCAAAACATTTCCTGATGTGACTCCTAAAGAACACATTAAAGGATTGAGCTTTATTCCGTACTTTCGAAGCACATTGAACATTTTAGTGGGATTATCCATTTGATTCATCGATCGGTTGATTTCACCAGCATATCGTCCATATAAACCTCCTTTGTCCGCTTGATTTGATCTTCGAACATCCTATTTACCAATCATTTGTAAGTAGCTCCTCACCTGATAATAATAAGTTCTTAGAAATTTGATGAAACTCGTATGCTCTTGATTGTAACGTGCATTGTTATATGATTGTAGTAAGAATACACATCCATGAAGGATAACGGTGTGACGACCCAAACTCGATGTCCGATAACCGACATCAAATTCGCATCGCCGGAGCTTATAACAACAATTAGATGAATATAAAACAGCGGAACAGAATTAATATCATAAATATCATCACAGTTACAACATCAACATAATATCCATACTACAACAGAGTATATAATACATACACCAACTCCAAATACAACATCATGATAATACAACAGTGAACATATATCCAAAAGTCCTCAAATGAGAGAGATGATAACGAACTCCCAAAAGCTCACCTGAAATCTCCAATAGCTCCTAAGATATCTCCAAGATAAGAGCTCCAAAATACAGAAACCTGCTACTAGGCTGCCCGTGTGGAAATAATGGGCACCCAGAGTTTAGGAAAGAAAACAATAAACTCCGGATCAGTCATGGGACTGGTATGAGTAAACAAAACAGTTGCATTTAAATAAAACAAGATTTATAAAAGAATTTTCGGTATGCTTTTAAAAATGGAACTACCATAAGACCTCCCGCCACACACACAATGCAAACGCAGAATTGGAGGAGATTTCTTCTTATGATAGTTAAATATGCTTGGTACGAGAAAAGAATTCTTTGGTATTATTACTAGTGCATAGTGGGGAAAACATTTCAAAAGTAGAATATTAATCTTAGTCAGCATAGACATTTCGAACTATGCCTACTATAGCTACCATCTAAACAGTGGTGACCACCATAAGTAAATGGCAGGTTCTACAACTAAAACCGTACAGGGTTTCGTATTGGGAATTGGATTTCCAACAAATGGTCAGGCCAAGGAACTTCCCATTGCCACATGAGAACGCCTCTGGAAGGACGTTCCCGAGAACCAAACTGGATCTCTGCCAACACAAGGCCTGGTTACCCCTAACTGGGTAACTACTGACACGAGTATGCCATCTCCCGGTTGTAACCAACCTTTAACCGGGGCACAGCAAAAAATCACAAAGTAATATATATATATATATATATATATATATATATCTGCGATATCAACATAAGTTAAGTATCTGGGCTCCATACCATGACACCACTTCTATCCAGAAGGAAATGCACATACCCTAAGGGGTGCTACCCCCAATAACCTTGCCGCATCTTTCCTGTTTTGACCATTTCGGGGTGTGAGGCTCCACGAAGTCTCGTCCACAAAGCCACGCTTTGGTACAAAGCCATGCTTTGGGTCAACCAATGATCAAAGTAATGATCACAAAGATAAATGATCAAACAAATGATCAAACAATGATCATTTCACAGCAACACTCAGCATGTCACATTACCAAATTGGAAATATATCGCTGATAACCATCAACTACATAACCTCTGAGTTCGTACGTCTCAGAGAAGGGTGTTAAGCTAAGAGAATAAATTCTCCGCCACCAACAGAAATATATTTGAAAGAAATCAGCTTTATATCTCAACTTGTAATGTCAGACATACAATCCATACAAGTCTGTTCCGGGCTCGAACAGAACCGAAGGCACTTCCAAAGAAGTCCCTGAAATCCGGATATCCACAATCCTGATCGGTTTCCCCATCACATATGCAGAACTCTATACCGGAGCAACTCGGTGCAGAGTCAATCGACAGGTCTTCCTATCGCTCTCGCAAATACCCGGTCTTCAACACCGGTCTTCAAATGCTATCCATAACGTCGAATCACATGTTCGAAATGGGTTATACGACACAAAGGCCCTTTCCCGGCTAATTCGAATAGTGAGTGTCAAATTTTTAAAACATGTGGATGTCATTCACAAATACTCACAGGTTCGATGTGGGTTTCGGATAACCAACTGAAATCCGATTCCCTGTCGCATCGAGGTCTAAATGCCGTTTTACGGGCAACAAGGTTTTCTCATAAATACAGAACAAATCAGAATCATAGGACAGTACATAGCAATCTACATCACACAGTATCACAACAGAGCAGAAATATCAATACAATGCACGACAATAGTCAATTATTTTCCAATGGGGTTTAAATAAATTAATGATTAAATTTTGATAATTTAATAAATCAACTCAATTAATTATTTCTTAATTACAAATTAATTTAAATACTTAACTGTTTATTTATCAATCTTAATTACAAAATTGTATATCGTTCTTAATTTCTTTTCAAAATCATTAAAAATTATTTACCTTAATTATTATTTGAAAATCTTCTTTATATTCTGGAAACCAATTTATTATAGTTATAAAAAGTTTTAATGTTCACTGACTTTAATATTAACTTAAACTAAATTATTTAGTTAAAGAATTAATTAAATTATAAAACATTGTTAAGCAAGTTTCTAATTTAGCATAAATCAATATTGGCTACATTGTAAATGCAAGAATTTACTTAACATTGTAAAATTCAAACTTTATTGGTCCTAACCCCAGTTTTAACCAAAACCCGAGTAAACCCAGGTTTGTACTCTAGTGAAACTCGAGTTTCCTCCATGCCTTCCCCGAGTTCTTCCTCTTCTCTGTTCGTTCGCGTATCCATCTTCTCTGTTTCATTTTTTTTTAAACTGCTGAGACAAAATTCATTTAAACGCGAGCACCACTGACACACGGCCACCCCTGTGCATGTGTACACCACCGCGCCTCCGCTCCAGTGGCCGCCGCGACCTCCAACACGTCACGATTCTTCCCCACACTCGAGTGTGATCTCCAATTCGACGCAAAATTTACGAAATAAAAAAAAAACCCTGTAGCTCGAAAGAAACTGGAACGAACTCCCCTTGCAAAAACGCCTCGCCGCCACGCCTCGAGTCACCAGAAAGTTCGTGACTTCGGCCTTACCACGTCCATACCCCGAGCCAACATCTCCCTCAAAATCTTCGAACTCGATGCATTAGAGGTGGTATACGCACCTTGTTTCCAGACCGTATACATTTCGAGTTTAAAACCCTAATTCGATCTCGAACTCCCAATTCACGCAATGAAAAAAATTAATTTACATTTTTCCCAAGGTTATTAAGTTCCAAACTAGCTTCAAACGAAAATTCAACATCCAATGTTTCTTAAATTTTCAGAAATTGATCAAAGTGCTGTTTTTGTTCAAAATCGAACTGCCCTCGAATTACTCAATTAAAAATCATCATTACTGTTTTGAAAATCCTATTTTCATATGTTCGTTCAAATTATAACATCAATTCAATGATTTACAATGCTTGAATTTACCTTAAAATCTTATTTTTACTGTAATATTCATGCTACAGAGTCAAAAGTTTTTATTTCAAGCTTAAAACAAAAATTTAAATGGTGAGTCAAGTTTACACAACCTATTTTGTTTTAAGAATCCTAAGTTAAAAATGTTAAATGAAGTTCATTTGAATTTTTTTTTAAATACACTTTGCTCTGAGAAAAAGGAAGGAGACAGTATATTGAACAACAAACTGTATAACAAAAGGAAAAATTTCCAGTAACATAAAAACATACAGAGCTCATTCCTCTTTCAATATACAACAAAACACAATACAAAAACTTAGATTTCAAATGAAATAAGTTTACTCACCTAGCAAATATTTGAAAACAGAGAATACTTTTGTTTTGTTTGGAAATCTGCAGTTGAAACTTCCTTCAGTAAATTTCTTTCAAGCTTGAATAAAAATGATGTTGGCTTCCCCTTTTATTTTCTGATCTTTGCTTAATTATTTATTTTTTTCTTTCTTTGTTCAATAAAAAGTGTTGAACGAGATGATGCTTAGATATATATGTATATATATAGAAGTGTACAAAAGTAGGCAAGTACAATGTTTTATGGTATAAAGGAAAATCAAACTTTGTTTATGGCTGTGCAGTAATAACATTAAATGAAAGTATGTTGCTTTGTATATTTATAGCATGCCGTGTTTCATGCTTTCCTGTTTTCTTCAAGGTGCTGATGTGATTTGTGGAGGCTTGCATTTAATGCAAGCATGTTTTGTGATGCTACTATCTTGTATACTTTCAGCACATGTTGATATGTATATTCTTTTGCAAAGTGCTGCTTTGTTTATAAATACTTTCTTGCATAGATTTTGATTTCTATGTTATCTTCTTGTATACTTACAACAAGTTTTATTATAAGTACATATATTTTCCTAGTCCTTTATTTTGTTTATATTGCTATGGTTTACAGCAACTTGTTTTATTCTTTTTGCAAGTATTATTTTATTTTTATTTTTCTAAATGAAAGTGTTTGTTTTAACTATTGTTTTCTTATGTCTATATTTGAATGGAATAAAATTGAGTTCTTATTTAAAGTTTTTAACTGTTATTATTTAAATTTCAACTTACTTTTTATTTTATTGTTTAATACAAAATCTTGTTTGTTACTTAATTTATTCATTATTTATTTATATTAACTTTAACAATATTTTTATTTCTTTTGAAATTTAGTTAATTTAAATTCAAAAGTTCAAATTATTTGTCGAGATTAAATTAACTAAATTCTGTAATGTTACATTATCCCCTCCTTAAGAAAATTTCGTCCTCGAAATTGAAAGAGAGAGAAACGCAAACAAGAATAGACGAATTTATAAAAACAAGGAAATGACTTACAGTTTAAGCTGAGATGTCTATTCTGCAATTGGGATATGATTTTTTCATATTATCTTCAGTCTCCCAAGTACAGTCCTTTGGATCGCCACTCCACTGAACTTTGACCAGCTTCACAATCATGTTTCTTAATCGCTTCTCATCACGATCTACAATTTTTGTCGGCTCTCTTTTAACTGCCAAGTTAGGAGTGATCTCTAGATCCTGCTGAGCAGCTTCTTCAACAATATCATCTGGATCGTGCACATATTTCCGAAGATTAGAAATGTGGAACACATCATGTACGCCAGACAACCAGCTGGGTAACTGCACTCGATATGCTAGAGGACCAATCCTTTCCAGAATAGGAAAAGGACCAATATAACGTGGTGCTAGTTTTCCAGTTTTCCCGAATCTCAATACTCCCCGCATCGGAGATACTTTCAGAAATACAGAATCTCCAACTTGAAATTCCAAATTTCTCCTTCGGTGGTCATAATAGCTCTTTTGACGGCTTTGAGCAGTTAATAACTTTTTTCGAATAAAGTCTACCTTCTCAGTGGCTTCTTTTATCATATCCGGTCCAAGAACAAGTCTATCACCTGATTCGATCCAACATGTAGGTGATCGACACGGACGACCATATAAAGCTTCGAAAGGAGCCATTTCTACACTGGCCTGATAACTGTTATTATATGAGAATTCAACCAGATGCAAATGGTCCTCCCAAGAACCACCAAAATCATGAACACAAGCACGCAGTAGGTCTTCTAGAATTCGATTGACCCTTTCTGTTTGCCCATCAGATTGTGGGTGATAAGCAGTGCTGAAATTTAATTTCGTTCCCAAAGCATCCTGAAATGCTTCCCAAAATCTACTAGTGAAGATCGGGTCACGATCACTCACTATACTGCTAGGAATACCATGGAGGCGAACAATTTCCTTTATATAAATACCTGCCAAGCTTGCGGCAGTCCGAGTGGACTTAACTGGAATGAAGTGAGCAGTTTTGGTTAGACGATCCACAATAACCCAAATCGCTTCATTGCCTTTCTTGGTACGAGGCAATCCATCAATGAAATCCATCGATACCTGATCCCACTTCCATTTCGGTACTTCCAAAGGTTGAAGTAAATCGGCCACTTTCTTTTGGTCGCTTTTGATTTGCTGACAAGTAGCACAACGACTCACATAAATAGATATGTCTCTCTTCATCGTTTTCCACCAGAATGTTCTTTTAACATCTCGATACATTTTGTTGACTCCTGGATGGATGTTGAATTTTGACTTGTGGCATTCGTCCAATACTTCACGTTTCAGTTCTGGAATGTCAGGGACACAAATTCTGCCCTTCGTCCTTATAACTTCTTTATTATCTATCTCAAAACTAGTATCTTCACCCTGGCATATTCTTTTATGGATTCCTCGAAGAAACTCATCTTCTTTCTGCCATCTTGCAATCCTTTTGAGAAGAGTAGGAGTGATAACAAGATGAGCAAGAATAGCATGTTTTCTAGTTAAGGCGTCGGCAACTACATTGGCCTTTCCGGGTGTATACAGAATATCTAAGTCGTAAGATGCCAGAAATTCCAACCAACGTTGTTGTCGCAAATTCAGATCCTTCTGGGTGAAAAGATATTTCAAGGATTTATGGTCGGTGAATAATTCGAATTTTTCACCTAAAACAAAGAGAATTTATTAAGTATATTTCTTTAGTTAAGCTAGTTCATAAATTGTTAGGAAAGCTGAAAAGATTCATACACAGAAGATAATGTCGCCAGATTTTTAAGGCGAAAACAACTGCCAAAAGTTCCAAATCGTGCGTCGGGTAGTTTTTCTCATGTGGACGTAATTGTCTACTCGCGTAGGCAACTACCTTTCCATTTTGCATTAATACTGCACCTACCCCTTCACCACATGCATCAGTATAGACAGATAAGCCTTGGTTCCCGTTAACAATAGTGAGAACAGGAGCAGTGGTCAATCTCTTTTTCAACTCTTGAAAAACTTCTTCACATTCTGGAGCCCAAATGAACTTTGCATTTTTCATTGTTAGCTTAGTCAATGGGCTAGCCAACTTAGAAAAATCTTGAAAGAATTTCTGGTAATAGCCTGCTAAACCCAAAAAGCTTCGAACTTCTTTTGAAGTAGTGGGTTGTTTCCAATCAAGAATAGCGGAAATTTTTGCTAGGATCTACCAAATTCCTTCTTCATTAACAATATGGCCAAGGAATTTGACTTCATTGACCCAGAAGTGGCATTTGAAATTTTTTGCAAATAGAACATTTCTCCTCAATATTTCCAATACGATTTTACGATGTTCGGCATGCTCTTCTTTAGTCTTAGAATAGATCAAAATATCATCAATGAATACAAGCACAAATTTATTCAAAACCTTCCGAAACACACGAGTCATAAGATCTACGAAGTATGCTGGAGCATTGGTTAGCCCGAAAGGCATAACTAACCATTCGTAGAACATATCAGGACCTCTGAAAGCTGTCAGATGTACACAATCTTCGGTGATTCGTAGTTGATGGAATCCTTGGGCTAGATCCATTTTTGAAAAGAAACGAGCGCCATGAAGTTGGTCGAATAGATCATCAATTCTTGGTAGAGGGAATTTACTCTTGAGAGTTTGTTTATTTAGATCGCGGTAATCTACACACAATCTCAAAGATCCGTCCGATTTAGCAACAAATACGACGGCTGAGCCCCATTCAGAAACACTGGGTCGAATTAATCCTTTTGCTCGTAGTTCATCAGTTTGATGAACCAATTCAATCTTTTCCCTGGGTGCTATTCTGCGACTTGCGTGAACAACAGGACGAGCATTGGGTACAAGATCAATTCGGAATTCTATTTCTCGGTGAGGAGGTAAAGATTTCACTTCTTCAAATACGTCAGAAAAATCCCAAACAACAGGTATAGACTGCAAAGTGGGTTCAAGATATCCCAAAGTATACATCAATCTATCTCTCCTTGGACTCGGATCCTCACAAGAGATTTCAATAAAATTTCCAAAACTTGTTTTAACTAAAACTGTTCGATTATTACAATCCAATATAGCTTCGTATCTCGGTAACCAGTTCATTGCGAGTAAGATTTCGAATTCATCAAATTCGAGGACATAAAGGTTGATAGGAAATTTATAGCTAGCATATGAAAGAGGAACTCTCTTACAATATGAACAAAGATTTGCGGGACCTCCTACCGAATTTTTCACGCAAATAAGATCGTTAGCAAATTTAGTTTCAAGTCCTAATTCATTTACGGTTTGTTGGGAGATAAAGCTATGTGAAGCTCCTGTGTCAAATAAAACTCTAACAGTTCTATTACAAATAGTAAGGTTACCTTCCAAAACACTTTTCCCTTTATCATCTTTTGAAGTTGAGGGGTCCTTCTTTATCGTATAAACTTTTGCCACCTGCACTGGCTTCATTACTGGGCAATCTTTAACAATATGTCCCGGCTTGTGACAATTGTAACATTCTTTAGCTTGCTTCTTCGGTTTTGGGCAGTTATTTGAATAATGGCCCTTCTCTTTGCAGTTGTAACAAGTGACATTTTCTGCTGCGCTTCCTTGAATGCTCTTATTCTTCTCGTTGCCTTGCCAAGGTTTCTTGCCTCCAAATTTCCGCTTTATATAATTTTGACTACCTGAATTTCCTTTCTCTTCCGGGGCTTCTTGCACATCAAGGGTAGCGTATCTGTAACCCATATCAACTAAATCCGAAAAAGATTCCTTAATGTGGCCCGTCATTCTTTCTTGATATTTCTGGTTCATTCCACGGATAAACCTTTCATTTTTCTTAAGAGGCGTGTTTAACAATTCCGGACCAAACCGAGATAATTCGCTGAATTTATTTAAGTATTCTTCAAACGACAAACTTCCTTGTTTCAAATCCAGAAATTCTTGATACATTCTGGAAATTCCCGCCGACGGCATGTAACGTTTCTCAAACACTTCCTTAAACGATCCCAAGTAAATTCTTCCTCGGGTTCATCTATAATGATGGTTTTCCACCAAGCTGAAGCTTCTCCTTGGAGTTGCTAAGAAGCTATAAGTCTCTTCTGCTCGTCCTGCAGTTTTAGCCCTTTAAAAATCTTCTCACACGATCTTACCCAAACTTGAGCCTCAATAATTGACTCCTTGCCGGTGAACGGTTTGCCACCAAGCTTTTGGAACTTCTTATATAAATCAGCCAAGTCCGGCTGTTGCTGAATATCTATTACTGCTTCTGCGGCTGGGGGAATTTGATTAGGTGCTGCGGCATTGCCTTGACCCCTAGCTCTTCCTCTGCGTCCACTCATTTTTACTATCCGAGATTAGTAAGAAAATTGATTTAGATATACAGACGAGATATCTTAAGGAATATCAGCAGTAAAAAGAAATAGACTAAGAAAATTTAAAGTTTAAGCCTTGGTTATACTCATTCTAGGGTATACTTCACCCTATCTCTAATGAGCCATCTAATGTGTTATACTCCGTAGCTAAAGTTCTTACTCAACCAACAGCTCTGATACCACTTGTGATGACCCAAACTCGATGTCCGATAACCGACATCAAATTCGCATCGCCGGAGCTTATAACAACAATTAGATGAATATAAAACAGCGGAATAGAATCAATATCATAAATATCATCACAATTACAACATCAACATAATATCCATACTATAACAGAGTATATAATACATACACCAACTCCAAATACAACATCATGATTATACAACAGTGAACATATATCCAAAAGTCCTCAAATGAGAGAGATGATAACGAACTCCCAAAAGCTAAACACCTGAAATCTCCAATAGCTCCTAAGATATCTCCAAGATAAGAGCTCCAAAATACAGAAACCTGCTACTAGGCTGCCCGTGTGGAAATAATGGGCACCCAGAGTTTAGGAAAGAAAACAATAAACTCCGAATCAGTCGTGGGACTGGTATGAGTAAACAAAACAGTTGCATTTAAATAAAACAAGATTTATAAAAGAATTTTCGGTATGCTTTTAAAAATGGAACTACCATAAGACCTCCCGCCGCACACACAATGCAAACGCAGAATTGGAGGAGATTTTTTCTAATGATAGTTAAATATGCTTGGTACGAGAAAAGAATTCTTTGGTATTATTACTAGTGCATAGTGGGGAAAACATTTCAAAAGTAGAATATTAATCTTAGCCAGCATAGACATTTCGAACTATGCCTACTATAGCTACCATCTAAACAGTGGTGACCACCATAAGTAAATGGCAGGTTCTACAACTAAAACCGTACAGGGTTTCGTATTGGGAATTGGATTTCCAACAAATGGTCAGGCCAAGGAACTTCCCATTGCCACATGAGAACGCCTCTGGAAGGACGTTCCCGAGAACCAAATCGGATCTCTGCCAACACAAGGCCGGGTTACCCCTAACTGGGTAACTACTGACACGAGTATGCCATCTCCCGGTTGTAACCAACCTTTAACTGGGGCCCCAACAACAAATCACAAAGTAATATATATATATCTGCGATATCAACATAAGTTAAGTATCTGGGCTCCATACCATGATACCACTTCTATCCAGAAGGAAATGCACATACCCTAAGGGGTGCTACCCCCAATATCCTTGCCGCATCTTTCCTGTTTCGACCATTTCGAGGTGTGAGGCTCCACGAAGTCTCGTCCACAAAGCCACGCTTTGGTACAAAGCCATGCTTTGGGTCAACCAATGATCAAAGTAATGATAACAAAGATAAATGATCAAACAAATGATCATATCACAAATGATCAAACAATGATCATTCCACAGCAACACTCAGCATGTCACATTACCAAATTGGGAATATATCGCTGATAACCATCAACTACATAACCTCTGAGCTCGTACGTCTCAGAGAAGGGTGTTAAGCTAAGAGAATAAATTCTCCGCCACCAACAGAAATATATTTGAAAGAAATCAGCTTTATATCTCAACTTGTAATGTCAGACATACAATCCATACAAGTCTGTTCCGAGCTCGAACAGAACCGAAGGCACTTCCAAAGAAGTCCTTGAAACCCGGATATCCACAATCCTGATCGGTTTCCCCATCACATATGGAGAACTCTATACCGGGGCAACTCGGTGCAGAGTCAATCGACAGGTCTTCCTATCGCTCTCGCAAATACCCGGTCTTCAACACCGGTCTTCAAATGCTATCCATAACGTCGAATCACATATTCGAAATGGGTTATACGACATAAAGGCCCTTTCCCGGCTAATTCGAATAGTGAGTGTCAAATTTTTAAAACATGTGGATGTCATTCACAAATACTCACAGGTTCGATGTGGGTTTCGGATAACCAACTGAAATCCGATTCCCTGTCGCATCAAGGTTTAAATGCCGTTTTACGGGCAACAAGGTTTTCTCATAAATATAGAACAAATCAGAATCATAGGACAGCACATAGCAATCTACATCACACAGTATCACAACAGAGCAGAAATATCAATACAATGCACAACAATAGTTAATTATTTTCCAATGGGGTTTAAATAAATTAGTGATTAAATTTTGATAATTTAATAAATCAACTCGATTAATTATTTCTTAATTACAAATTAATTTAAATACTTAACTGTTTATTTATCAATCTTAATTACAAAATTGTATATCGTTCTTAATTTCTTTTCAAAATCATTAAAAATTATTTACCTTAATTATTATTTGAAAATCTTCTTTATATTCTGGAAACCAATTTAATATAGTTATAAAAAGTTTTAATGTTCACTGACTTTAATATTAACTTAAATTAAATTATTTAGTTAAAGAATTAATTAAATTATAAAACATTGTTAAGCAAGTTTCTAATTTAGCATAAATCAATATTGGCTACATTGTAAATGCAAGAATTTACTTAACATTGTAAAATTCAAACTTTATTGGTCCTAACCCCAGTTTTAACCAAAACCCGAGTAAACCCAGGTTTGTACTCGACTGAAACTCGAGTTTCCTCCATGCCTTCCCCGAGTTCTTCCTCTTCTCTGTTCGTTCGCGTATCCATCTTCTCTGTTTCATTTTTTTTAAACTGCTGAGACAAAATTCATTTAAATGCGAGCACCTCTGACACGCGGCCGCCCCTGTGCACGTGTACACCACCGTGCCTCCGCTCTAGTGGCCGCCGCGACCTCCAACACGTCACGATTCTTCCCCACACTCGAGTGTGATCTCCAATTCGACGCAAAATTTACGAAATAAAAAAAACCCTATAGCTCGAAAGAAACTGGAACGAACTCCCCTTGCCAAAACGCCTCGCCGCCACGCCTCGAGTCACCAGAAAGTTCGTGACTTCGGCTTTACCACGTCCATACCCCGAGCCAACATCTCCCTCAAAATCTTCGAACTCGATGCATTATAGGTGGTATACGCACCTCGTTTCCAGACCGTATACATTTCGAGTTTAAAACCCTAATTCGATCTTGAACTCCCAATTCACGCAAAGAAAAAAATTAATTTACATTTTTCCCAACGTTATTAAGTTCCAAACTAGCTTCAAACGAAAATTCAACATCTGATGTTTCTTAAATTTTCAGAAATTGATCAAAGTGCTGTTTTTGTTCAAATTCGAACTGCCCTCGAATTACTCAATTAAAAATCATCATTACTATTTTGAAAATCCTATTTTCATATGTTTGTTCAAATTATAACATCAATTCAATGATTTACAATGCTTGAATTTACCTTAAAATCTTATTTTTACTGTAATATTCATGTTACATAGTCAAAAGTTTTTATTTCAAGCTTAAAACAAAAATTTAAACGGTGAGTCAAGTTTACACAACCTATTTTGTTTTAAGAATCCTAAGTTAAAAATGTTAAATGAAGTTCATTTGAATTTTTTTTTTAAATACACTTTGCTCTGAGAAAAAGGAAGGAGACAGTATATTGAACAACAAACTGTATAACAAAAAGAAAAATTTCCAGTAACATAAAAACATACAGAGCTCATTCCTCTTTCAATATACAACAAAACACAATATAAAAACGTAGATTTCAAATGAAATAAGTTTTCTCACCTGGCAAATATTTGAAAACAGAGAATACTTTTGTTTTGTTTGGAAATCTGCAGTTGAAACTTCCTTCAGTAAATTTCTTTCAAGCTTGAATAAAAATGATGTTGGCTTCCCTTTTTATTTTCTGATCTTTGCTTAATTATTTATTTATTTCTTTCTTTCTTCAATAAAAAGTTTTGAATGAGATGATGCTTAGATATATATGTATATATATAGAAGTATACAAAAGTAGGCAAGTACAATGTTTTATGGTATAAAGGAAAATCAAACTTTGTTTATGGCTGTGCAATAATAACATTAAATGAAAGTATGTTGCTTTGTATATTTATAGCATGCCGTGTTTCATGCTTTCCTGTTTTCTTCAAGGTGCCGATGTGATTTATGGAGGCTTGCATTTAATGCAAGCATGTTTTGTGATGCTACTATCTTGTATACTTTCAGCACATGTTGATATGTATATTCTTTTGCAAAGTGCTATTTTGTTTATAAATACTTTCTTGCATAGATTTTGATTTCTATGCTATCTTCTTGTATACTTACAGCAAGTTTTGTTATAAGTACATATATTTTCCTAGTCCTTTATTTTGTTTATATTGCTATGGTTTACAGCAACTTGTTTTATTCTTTTTGCAAGTATTATTTTATTTTTGTTTTTCTAAATGAAAGTGTTTGTTTTAACTATTGTTTTCTTATGTCTATATTTGAATGGAATAAAATTGAGTTCTTATTTAAAGTTTTTAACTATTATTATTTAAATTTCAACTTACTTTTTATTTTATTGTTTAATACAAAATCTTGTTTGTTACTTAATTTATTCATTATTTATTTATATTAACTTTAACAATATTTTTATTTCTCTTGAAATTTAGTTAATTTAAATTCAAAAGTTCAAATTATTTATCGAGATTAAATTAACTAAATTCTAGAATGTTACAAACGGTTCATGCCTTATTGAGTCCATAAGTTGGTCGACCTTCAACAGTCGAAAGTGGTCCTTTGAGCGAGCTTTATCGGGTTCAAATAATCTATGCATGTCCGCCATTTCCATTTAGATTCTTGCTCTGATACCCATTTAGTGTATACGACATCGTGGATAAAGCCATTTTCCTTTATCTCATCCACCTCTTCTTTTAGTGCAGCGAATCGCTCTGGACCTAGGTTGAGTCTCTTTTCTTCATAAGAGGGCAATTTTGGGTCTACATTCAGTGCATCGCATACCATCTCTAGCAATATTCCATACATATCGGAATATGTCCAAGCAAACAATCAAGGATTTCCTAGAGAAACCCTACCAAATCATCTTTTATTTTCAAACCAAGCTAGGATCCGACCTTGAGAACCTAATTAGGATCATCTTCATCGATTGGTTATATTGATCGTCAACTTCGTTGGTGCTGCCCTCGCATACTCTGGCCCTTTTCAAGAATCCATAGTCTTGTAAATCTTGCCATAGGACCCGGGCCAGAGCTTAGGAGGTAGTTGCTATGCCTCTGCAGCCTTGATACAAAGATATTTCTCTATACCTTTCTCTTTTTCACGTCGCTTCATCTCTCTGAGCTCAGTGACATAACATTCTCGACCAGTGCTCTGATCACCTTGAATAGCTCCAACTCCATTCTCGGTGGGAATTTCATCATCAAACACCAAAGAGCTAGGGCTATTCTAAAACTAGTAAGGGCAATATGGCCTAAAAGATCATTGTAAGTAGAATATTCATCAACTATATAAAGGTTTGTATCCACATAATCTTGTAGTCTCCTTCACCTAAGTCCATCGACATGTCAATACATCTGATAAGTTCTTTTTCCTCTTCGATAAATCCTTGAATATAAGATTTTCATGACTTTATGTCCTTTGGATCAATCTTCATATGGTCAGAAGTATTCTTGAATAGGATATTAACCGATCTCCCACAGCCATACCCGATGCACAGTAGTTGGCTCAACAATAGCCATAATCACCATGGAATCAAGCATCGACTCTTATACCCTGTCAGCATCTCTATTTCGAAAAACAATATCATCACTCATGCCTTCAGTTGTTTTGCTAGAGCTCCATCTTCGACAGCAAAATAACTCTCCTACGACATATGCTTTAACAAATTTTTGTACCTCTCCATCCTACTCCAGCTTTTCTTCACTGATTGAGGTTCAATAATTATCGTGTTAATCATAATCCGACATTCTGATTGCCTAGGCCCTCTCTGCTAAACCTAGGTCGACCCCTCTGAGCATTCTTCCATTGGGGTCGATTGTTTTGTCTTCCATCCTGTGGATCTCTCTGGTATTGCTGCAACTTCATTTTATGTATCAGTTCTTCCATCCCGTCTCTTAAGTGATGGCACTTATTGGTATTATGCCAATGAGTGTCATGGGAGCGGCGATAGTTCCTCGAGCGCTGTCATGTTCGATTGCCTCCCTTCAAGGTGGTTTCTTATGATTTTTCGTTCCTTGCGTAGGAAGGTATATATTTTCAATGATATAGTTTAAAGGCATGTAATCCTTTGGCTTCAAGCACCTTAGATACTTTTTGGTACTATTCCTTTTACCACTAGCTCCATGATTTCTTTTTTTTGATTATTATCATTATTATTTCCCACATTCACCGCAACATTACCTGTGCTCTCACTAGTTTGCTTAAAAGCGACGTCGCTCTACACAACTTCATTCCACAATCCACCACCAACCTTTCCAACGGCTAGGTTTGCCTCTTCCAAGTGCTTAAACTAGGGCATCTTATAGAACTCCTCTATAGTAGGTGGCTGCTTTCTCTTTAGCCATATAATAAACTCCATATGTAACGATCTCGATTTTTGAGTAAAACTAAATTTAGTAATTGATATAAATTTGTGAATTTAAATTGTAAATTAAATTAATTTTTCCAAGATTAAATAGGATATTTGTTTATTTGGACATTGATTTTAAAATTTAAATTGTGGATTTAAAATTCTATATTTAATATCTTATAAATAAAAAATTTGGATTTGAAAAAAACTATATAATTTTATAAAAATCTATTTTCTAATTTTAAGAGACATATGTAATATGTTTATAAAGTTATATTTTGAATTAAATACAAATGATTTTCAAAACAATCATTTGAAGCTAAATTCTATAATATACATATGTTTGTTTATTTATTTAAAAGTATAATAACTTGAATTTAAATTTTTAAAACAAGAATGAATGAAGGCTTTAGATATGTATACATAGGAAAATGCATTAATTAGGATTCAAAATGGGATAAGTACATATATAATATATGTGTTAGAGTATAATTTGATTTTTAAATCATATTTCTTTAAAGAATATAAATATATATATCACTAAATTAAACTAATATACATATTTAAAATTTTATTAATACAAAGCTTTGATAAGAATGTATATTTTGAAAGTGTGAAGTTTAAAATGCATAAGAAAACATTAAAAACATGTTTTATAAAATTAAAATAAAGTAAGGTTTAAAAAACAAAGTTATAAATTTATTTGTAAACAAGGTTTAATAAAAAGTTTGGAATATCTTTCTTTTATACTAGAAATTAATTAGTTTTGTACATATTAAAACTAAAAATACGAAATATATGACATAAACTTATGTAAATATAATGACTAAGTAAGAAAGGGTTTTAAAATATAAATTAAAACGAAGAAGGTTTGAAACATAATTTTTTATAAAACTAAACATAGGGTTTAAAACATAAAAATGTAAGCAAAGGACAAGTGTAGAACATGCAATAAAAAAATTTACAAGTGTTGGCCTAATTGAACAAGTGGCAAAGATGATTTTCTTTTTTTAAATTTTAATGTAAATAAAAATCAAATGAAAGAAACCAGGCTGTTCGTTTTATTCAGTTCAAAGAACAAAATCATCTTCAACTCTAAATTTCTGCAACCAAAGCAAAAAGTTCAAGCCAGGCAAATTCAGATTAAAATACAAGAGCTTGGGAATGAAGATAAAAATCCAAACTAAAGTCTGAAAATCAAAATAGAAAACCAAGGCTTCTTTCAAAACTTGAAGCTGTAAATCACCTCAAAACAATCAAGCTCGAAGTTCAGATCAATCAAATTTCAAGTATGGAATCAGGCAAATCAATTTCAAAACCTGGTAATCAAGATTTAAAAATCTGAAGCTAAGAAAATGAACAGCTGAATCAAAAGAAGTTCAAAACCTGAAAATCTGAAAGCAACTTCAAATCTGGGAGTTCAACTTCAAGAGCAAGCTTAAATCAACAGTAGATCAAAACAACTCAATTCAAGCTAAGCAATTCAACAGTTCAGGGCAAAAGAGAATATATTTCTAGATTTTAAAAGTTACACAGGTCCTCTGTTTTTCATTCCAAGGTGTGCAAACTCACTTATCTACCCTTGTGCCTTTGATATTCTGGTTTATACTTGAAGTATGATGGTTTAAATGCCTTGCATGTTTGAATTTACTTATATCTGTGAGTGTGAATGTCTGGGTATGTTCAAACACATATCTTTGTTGAATGACGGGTCCTAAAATTCATATACAAACTCATATCTTTTATTTATACAAATTCAAGCCACGATTTCTAAAAGAAAAATGACTGAAACAATATAATATCATAGTTAAAATTTATTCCATGTTTTTATATTATATATATGTTTCAAAAATAAAGAAAAAACAATAGAAATCATATGTAAGTTGACAATAAATGTTCGAGTTTTCGAATTTGGATTTCATAATATGATTTGTGATAGAAAAAAACGATTTTTAATGATAAAAACAGGATTTTCAAGTTGTTATTCAAAGAGAAATCACAAGCTGAACAAATTTGTCATTTTTATAAAAATTCGGTGATCGGCATGGAGTTAGTAGTCAAGATTAATGGTGAAGGTGGCTTGGATGTGGTAGAATCGTGGAAAAATACTCGCAAATTTTATAATATGCTGGGATAAGAGATTGACGTGATTTTAGGGTTATCTACCCAGATATTATCGATGAGGTTTGGGGGGGAAATTTGTCATCAACGTAACATCGAAAGGCACCAGACTAGGGGGAAAAGGTGTATGGGGTCGTGACATAGTTTTGGACAAGCCAGCGAGATCTCTGACGATCAACTAGGTCGGAACGAGGTGATTCAGATGTTCGGTTTAGGCTTCAGTTGGTTCGATAATACTCGATTTCAATCTCGAAGATGATTCGAAAATCTGTGCGTTCGTAGTGAGATAGAATGTGTTTGGTGACTTGGTGGCGATCGATGACTTGGTCGGAGGGGGCCAGGTTGATCGTGCACGTGCATGAATGACCTCGTTTGTTTGTTTCAGGTTGGTAGTTTGGGGAAGAAAACGAATAATCAGGTTCGTGCTCGAGTTTGCTACCAGGGAAGTGAGTGTTTTGCTCGAGTGTGTTATTGCGTTGTTCAAGTGTTCAATTTTACAACAGGAAGTTTTTTAAAAAAAAAGGTCAAATAAGAAGAAGAAGTTGGTCTCGGGGATATTGGGTAGTTAGTTTGGGTTGAACTCGGGAATAAAAAGCTTGGGCTCGGGAAATTTGAGAATTGGCATTTAGTAATTACAGGTTTTCAGATTTCAAGCTAAAACCTTTTTAGGTTTTAAAGTTTCTACCAGACATTATAAAATATAAGAGAAAAAATTTAAATAAGTTTTCAAAGCTAGTTGAAGAAACAAATTTTAAAGTTTAAGGTTTAATCAAGCTTAAACAGTTTATTAACTACTACTTTTAAATAATCAATGTTAATTTAATTGTAATTTATTAAAGGTTTGAAAGTAAAATTATTTTTGAATTCAAAAGTATTTCAATAAACATAACCTTTAATTTAAGAGTTTATTTAAAAAAACTAAATAAGATAATTAAGGAGTAAATTAAGAAGATTAAATGTTTTAAAGAATTAATCAATTAAAGGTTTAAAATTTATTGGTTAATGATAATTAATTCTAAATTGTTTTCAAAGAATTTAATAATGTTAAGTGATTAAGATAAGTGGGTTATCTTATGTTAATTAAAGTTTTGGGCAACTAAAAATTAATTAATTAAGTAGTAATTAAAGGGGTAATTTATTAATTAATGGTTAATTTATTTTTGTAATTAATTAAGGATAATTAATTTAAGGTAATTAATTAAGGGTTAATTAATTATGTTTGTTCACTTATGGTAATTAATTAAGGTTAATTAATTAAATAATAATTAATTAAGAGTTAATTAATTAATGTAATTAATTAAGGATAATTAATTAAAGAATGATTAAATAATTAAAGGTTAATTATTTAATGATTAAAGGCTAATTGATTTATTAATTAAGGTTAATTAATTACTGATTAAAGGATTAATTAATTTATTGAGGCTAATTAACTTATTATTAAAGGTTAATTAATAAAAATGATTTGTAATTTATTAATGTTAATTAACCAGGATTAGTAATTCATAAGTAATTAATCTGATTTGAATTAATCAGACAATTAACTGATCTTACTTATGAATCTTTGGATTCTATTGGATGATTGAATTGTTTGATATCCCAGATTATGATGCTCCATTTTGATTTGAGCTTTGTTTAATGTAATTTATTATCTGTGATATATATCTGTGATCTGTGAATGAAAGATAAGCGTTATAGTTTATACCGCTTATCAAACATATTGCTGTATTTGAATATGTACTGATTGATGATGTTGCACTTCTATTGTGTAAAACCTATGGACCACACTTATACACGCACAATATGGATTGCACGTGGAAATTGGTTAAGTCATATTCTTTTTTTGAAATTGTTTTAGAATTGATTTTTTGAATCCAAATGGTTTTGGAAATGGATTGGGTTGAATATAAAAAGCTTTAAAAAGGAATTTCAAAGATAAAAGTTATTTTGAATAACCTGATTAAGTTTTGATGTTTAAATAAATTGATTTAAATTTAGATTCAAAATTTGAAATTGAATTCTATTTATGATTTAAATAAAAGGTTATACAAGTTTATATGGGTTTTAAACCATTTTTAAAGTATCGTTTTGGGACTTTGAGTTTAACCCAAAGATTTTAACTTGTATAAATGAAATCGGATTTTTTCGAAACGAAAACTATTTGTTTTCAAATAATAAAAGCTTTCATATAAGAAAAGAAACTTCCAATTTGTGTTAAAAGGATTTCAAGTCTAAAATGAAAATGGTTTTCCAAGTTATGAATAAATCTTTGGAAATGGGTTTGAAAGCTATAAGTTAAATCTTTAATTTAAAGATTGGATAAGTTATTCCTAATTGAAATGGAAATTGTTTTCAAAATCTATGAATGGATCTTTGTGAAACTGGGTGAACTTTGTGAAATGAATCTTTTTGTTTAAAGATTTGAAATGGTAATTTGTTTAAACCATTTAAAGAAAGATTTCGGGTTTTTCAAAGTTGTGAGTTAACTGAAATCCAATATCCATATGTTTTAAATATTGCGCTCATTATTCGGTTTAGCCGGGAGAGGGCTTTGTGTCGTATAACCCATTTCGAATAATGATACGACGTTATGGATTGCATTTGAAGACCAGTGTTAAAGATCGGGTATTTGCGAGAACATTAAGATAACCTATCGATTGTCTCTGCACCGAGTAGCTACGGTATAGAGATTCCCTAAGTGATGGGAAGTCCAATCGGAATTGTAGATACCCGAATTGCAAGGGCTTCTTCGGAAGTGCCTTCGGTTCTGTTAGAACCCAGAACAGACTTGTATGGTTGTATGTCTGACATTACACTTTGAGATATAAAACTGATCTCTTTCAAATACATTTCTGTTTGGTGGTGGAGAATTTATTCTCTTAGTTTAACACCCTTCTCTGAGACGTACGAGCTCAGCGGTTATGTAGTTGATAGTTATCAGTGATATACTCCCAATTTGGTAGTGTGGCATGCTGAGTGCTGCTGTGTATCATTTGTTGATCAAAGTATGGCTTTTGTATAAAGCATAGCTTTGTGGAAGAGACTTCATTAGGACCTCACACCCTGGAAATGGTCGAAACATGAAAGATGCGGTAAGGTTATGAGGGTCGCTCCCCTTAGGGTGTGTCATTCCCTTCTGGAAAAGGGTGGTATCATGGTATGGAGCCCAGATACTTAACCCATGTGTTCATTGCAAATCTATTCCTTTGTGATTGCTTTGTGGTTGAGAGGCGCCTTGCTCGTATTAAGCATATTTGACTATCATAAGGGGAAATCTCCCCTAAGTGTGCGTTGCATTGTGTGTATGCCGGGAGGCCTTATGGTAGTTTCATTTTCCAAAAAGCATTGCGGATTTATTTTAAATTCTTTTGTTGTTCGTTTTAAAAGTTAAACTGTTTTGTTTGCTCATACCAGTCTCACGACTGACCTGGAGTTTATTGTTCCCTTCCTAAACTCTGGATGCCCACAATTTTCCCACATGGACAGTCTAGAGTTGGACTTTTTCAGATAATCAAATAGTAGGTGTAGATTCGATAGCTTTCGAAGTCTTTGGTTTGGTAGCTTTCAGTCTTTGGGAATCTTATTCAGTCTTTGAACGATTGACCTTGCTTATCTTAGTGCATCGTTATTGGGAGCTCGAGCTATTTCTGGATTGGTGCCTTAGAGATGGAGATTACCGATACTGGAGTTCTCTCTTAAAGACCATATTGGTGATAATTTTCGCTGCTGGTGTTATCATTTCTTTCCGCTGCTATTGTCTTGTACCATATCTCTGATGTATATTGATATTCATTGTATCATCATTTTATCTGAATATTGTATCAAATGTTATATATCAAATGTATTATTCATTTCCTCCGCTGTGTTGTACTTAATGTGTTATAAGCTCCGACGAACCAGATTCGACGTTTGGATCTACGGCATTTGAATATGAATGTCGTATTTGGTGCCGATTTTCGAAGGTCGAGTCAGGGCCACTACACCGTGTCTAGGTGTATCCCCTAAATTAATGCCATCAACATAATATCCTCCTTTGGATTACTCATTTTGGTCAAAGCTGTACTAAGTCAACTATGAAAATATTTTAGTTTTCTCCCGCACCCTAATGAATACTCAATAAGAACATTACATCCTTTGGTCAAGCAGGTGGGAGCCTGAACTACTCCATAAACTTTCTCACCAGCAGATCAAATGAAGATACAAACTTCAGCAAGAGCCAAGTAAACAACATCATAGCCACCCAATCCAAGAATATAGAGAAAAAAACTATACCTCATCGTGTCATTTTAATGGGAACCATCCATGTGCCACTCATATTTCAATATATGTTATCTGGGGTCTGTCGTCCGGTTATACAACGACATCATTGGCATAAAAACTTTCTAGGACATTCTTCTTGCAAAATATCATCAGTTAATGGGATCCTACTAGGTGTCGAGCCCTATTATTCATTCCTTCTCCACCGGTTCTCATAATATCCTTATGATATCAAATATATTCTTGACTTGCTTGATTATTCGGATGGAAACCATCAGGAATAGACTTGAGCGTTTATGTCCGCTAAAGATCACGATTCATTTGATGACGTTTAGGCTCCCTTGTCTCTCGGAGAACCACTCGTCTTGATCTTCTATGATGACCAACTGCTATTGTGGCATTCATCTTAGCGCCAGTAATCTGGGTTCCAACATTCTACCCAGCATCGTTGCCAATTCATTAAGCCCTATTCTTCATTCCTTCTTCGTTGGTTCTCAAAATCTCTTTATGATATCAAATATATTCTTGACTTGTTTGACTATCGGGATGGAAACCATCAGGAACAACCTCGAGTGTTTAACTCTGCTATAGTTCGTAATTCGTTTAATAACATTTAGGCTCCCTTATCTCTAGGAGAACCACTCGTCCGGATATTCTATGACGACCGACTGGTTTTATGGCATTCATCTTAGCACCAGTAATCCACGTTCCAACGTTCTGCCCAGCATCATTGCCAATATCCGACAGATCATCTTCACTGTCAGATAGCATCAGGTAGTTGTGCTCCGGGTCCACCCCAACATGCTCGGTACTGACCAAGTTGGCCATGGAAAAAACTTGACCACTTCCTTGTGTGCTTCTCTTCAACATCTAGCTAGCCTTTCTTTTCATCTTTTGTTTTCCTTCTCTCTTATTCTGATATGATGAGGACAACTTTCCTCCTTAGAACTTAAAGGCGATGAATTCCTATGGCACTATATACGTCTTTATGTCGGTTGGGCTAGTAAATCAAAGCTTTCCTTTATCTTATCAAAGTGGGCTTTTTGATTATCTTGCATTCTTTGGCTCATCTCAGACATCACTCCAATAAGTTCAATCTTTGACACCATCTCCTATGGGGTGGATCATCCGAGAAAAGCATACAATAACTGAGCAGTTTCCAAAATCACAACAACTTCAGATCTACAACTACTATCTTTTGGATCTAACTTCTGGATGAAATCTTAATACTAAGCTAGATCTACAACTGAGAAGCTCTTTTCTCAATGAAAGAACCAAAAATGTTATGCCAAAAGGTGGCACAACATCTCCAACCATGCAAAAATGAGAACAAATCTATCAAAATTAAATATAAACAGTAAAGAACATGTAATTTTTATAGTGGTTCAACCATATTTCGTGCCTACATCCACTTAATCTTATTAATTTCAGAGTTCATAAGTACAAATGCCATTATAACGATTTCAGATCTTGAAAGAAAAGTATGGTCGAGATTACAGTACTTAGTGAAAATAATGAAGTAGAGTGAGTAAGAGTTGAAAAGTATGGGCCAAAGAGATCAAAAGTTATCTCACTATGTTGCTATAGCCAAAGAGATCAAAAGTCCTCCTTATATTTCTATAGTCTCTCTATTTACAACTGGAATTGTTCATTGTAGTCGCTAAATCATGAAAGAATAGGTAAGACTTTAGATCTAAGAAAACATGGAGGATGAACAAGTCAACCTAGGAAAGAAAATCATGTTAGTACCAACCACAATTGTTGTCGGTACCGACCATAATGATCATTACAGTGGTACAAGTTCTTCTACACTTCCATAAGCTCAAACCTTCCCAAGTCAGATTGGACTTCCTTAGAAATCAACTTGGTACCAACCACAATTATGGTTAGTACCAACTATGTTGTTTTTCACATTTTTGACCTCAAATTCCTAGAGCCATGTCTCATTATCACTCTAAGCCCGTTCTCAAGTTCTTGAGCCATTTCATCTTTGTGCAGATTTACTTAGAAGAAACTCGGTTCAAAATCTAGATAACAGTTCTATTTGACTAGACTTTGTCTTAGCCAATGGATATTTAATCATATCTTGAGTAAATGCATAAATCTGGGGATATAAATGTGTCTATGGAAGGCTCTCTATATGTGGAATTCTCTTCTTGGTTTTTTTAGCTCAGTTGAAGTTTCGACCATCATCATTCCATTTTCGAACTTCACCTTGTGCTCTCATAAACTCGTCGATTCTTATCTCACCTTGAGTTCCATTTAAGAATTTACTTTGTGTAGTATATTCATTTTTGATCAAATTCTTCATAATGGGGTGTTCTTCCACAACCTCAAAGTGTTGGCAATAAGTTTTGATTCTCCCAATGCGCCCTTTACTTTTATATCAACATCATTAAATCTTCGATAATAGTCCTTCTAGGATTCACCTTTCCCTTGTATTATATCAGCTAACAAACTAACTCCATCTATAGTATCTCTTGATGTAAATAATTGAGTTAGTCAATTGTTCCCATGTACTGATGAAATGGAGAGGATAAGGCTAGAACCATTTTAGAGCCGATCCAGTGAATGCTGTAGACAAAAATCAATATTTTACTTCATTAGAGGCTCAAATGGCCTACGTTTGAATATTATATATGCCTAATGGTCTCTAGGATCATTTGATCCATCATGTGACAGCTTTAGGATTTGGAATCCCATCAGCAATAGAGCTCTCATGATTCAATCTACAAACGCTTGAACATTCATCACTCTTGGTTCCATGTGAGCCCTATAGATCTTTCTTATTAAGCCAAACAATCTTTTCGTATTCTAGTCACCACTGAGACTCAAATTGTTAGTATGTCCAACATAGCAACTTCATCCATCAAGTTTGACCTTATTAGGCCAACCCTTTCTTGGCTCAGAGTTGAGGCCTCGTTAGGTCGACCCTCTTCAACTATACCAGAGGCATCTCAATGAATCTTTGTAGGGGTAGTTTTAGCATACTCAAATTATTTTTCTTTTGTAATAGCTAAAATGAGATTACAAATAATTAGTCAATCAATCAATTTGATATCAAATATCTTAGTCAGTCCTTCATCGTTCAAATCACGTACATGGGGACCGATGCTCTTTGTTTATAAAGGTCTCATAGCCCTACCACTAGATGAGAGCTTTTGTGATGATCACCCTATACCATCGGCACCCAATATACATAAGATAGTGTGTTTCTAGCATGCCCGGTCGATGTAGAATGGTCATCAAGGTTTTAAAAATGAAACTAAACACCACAAAACCTATCGTACATCTCATGGCATATGAATAAAATATAATATACATCAAAGATATAAAAGATAGTAATGACTAAATGATCCAAAAATCAGAGTATGGATTCATATAATTATACAATGAGTAATAGAGTTTACATAACTGAAGTAAACTCGAATAATTGTCTTATAAAAATAGGAAAGCACCATCAAGGCTTCACAGTATTGCACAGTAGAATAAGCAGAGAAATCCATATAATACGAGATAGCTCCATCCATCTCGTCCTCTACACAGCTATTGTGTTGCACTTAAACTTGTTATTTATTCTACTCATTTAAGAGTACCCAAGATAATAAGAAGCAAAACATAAAATCTTGAGTTAGACAACAGTATGGTGTGAGTGGTAAATGAATCTCAAAATACTATACAAGTCGATATAGTAAGAAACAAGGGTATACGAATCATACCTGCAATGTTCTTGGAACCAGAGAGTTAGCACATAATAAACATAATATGCTACTCTATAAATATAGTAAAGGTACACTACAGCCCAAGTGTGATGATGGGTGTCTAGGTATCCCTATCTCCGATTCCTACTGATAGTGACATTCACAGATTTAAAGACTACGGAAGAACAACCATGACATCCATCAACCAATCCTCACTATCACTTAATGTGCTTTAGATATATGATAACTCGTATGACGATTCGACTACTAGGGACTAAAAGAAACCCATGTTTTTAGTGTACTCTTTGTAGCCCGAAGCTGATAATAGTCCCATTCAATCGGTCTAAGGAACATGGATCCATTCAACCAATCCGAGGTAGCCTTTCATCGTACCCATAAGCGTCTTCACGATACCCCTGCTTTGAGTACATTAGAAAACACTCCGAGTACCAACAATTCTTAGCATACGTATCTAATCTCTTTTCTTGCCCCGTCCAATTTCCATTATCCTCGAGGAACCATTCTATATTCCTCCATCCCAGGATAGAACAATTCAACCGTTCTATCCACGGGTCACTTTTCTTAGAACCCGCTCTTTGTGGGTAACCATTCTCATGACTCCATTCATCATTAAGCCACCATCATCGGGACCTAACTCTTTTCATCATCGAGTTGTTACCAAGTCCCAAAACTATCATTGTGCTACTATGCTGCCATCAAATTCCAATCGAACAAACAAACACCTTCAGCACGGCCTACAGAGCCTCTACTTCCCCTCTTGGAAGTTGTGCTCCAATCCCATCAACATAAATAACTCGGTACCGACCTATAATAGCTCGGCACCAAGTTATTTACTCAGCCAATCTTGGCTAAATGCAATCTCTTGCTTCTAGTACTTCATTTCCCAAGAGCTTTGGACCTCGACTCATCCTTCAAAATAGCCCGACGTTACTCTAAAGTCAAATCTCCAAGTTCTAGAGACAACTCGGTATGGTGACCAATACTTCGCCAATTTCCAGAATATAGCCTTTGTCATTTTCCTCTAGCCATTCCTCATCGAGACACCAACTCCTCGAATCATTTTGGCCATTAAAAATAACTCGAAACTGACTTAAATAACGAGATGCCAACCTATTTCGTTAGCCTCGTTTCTGCTGCGACTTATAGTTGGGTTCCTCCCATACGAACCATACTCGAACTATCCCTACAACCAAAGAGTTAGGACATAACGAACATAACATGCTACTCTACAAATATTGTAGAAGTACACTAAAAACCATGTGTGATAATGGGTGTTCAGTTATCCCTATCTCCAATACCTATCTACAACGACATCCCTAGAGTGATAGACGACGAAAGAACATCAAGACAACCATAGCATCCATCAAACAATCTTCACTGTCACTTAATATGCCCTTGATATATAATAACTTGTATGACATTTCAACAACCAAGGACTTACAGAAATCTCAGTTTTTAGTGTACTCTCTTTATCCCTAAGTTGATACTAGACCCATTTAACTGATCCAGGGTACGTGGATCCATTCAACTGATTCGAGGTAGCCTTCCAAACTACCCATGAGCATCCTTACAATACCCCTGCTTTGAGTATATTAGAAAATACTCTGATTTCCAACGATCCCCTAGCAAGCATATCTGAGCATGTCCTTGCTCCATCCAATTTCCATTATTCTCGAGGAACCTTCCATACTCCTCCATTCCATGATAGAACCATTCAATCATTCTATTCACAGGTCTCCTTTCTTAGAACCACCCTTTATGGATAGCCATTCTCACAATTACATTCAACATCGAGCCGTCATAATCGGAACCTAACTCCTTTCACCATCGAGTTGCCACCAAAGTCCCAAAACCCTAAGCGAGTAAAAAAATACCTTCAGCACGACCTGTTGAGCCTCTATATCCCCTCTTGGAAGTTTCACTCCAATCCAACTCACAAAAATAACTCGGTATCATGCCCAATACTTAGCCATTTTTTTCGACATCTTGCCCTTATCATCCTCCTCCAACCATTCCCCACCAAGAAATCTACTGGCCGAATAATTTTGGTCTATAAAAATAACTCGATACGGACCAAAATAACTCGGTGCCGACCTATTTCCTTAGTCTCATTTTTGCTCTGACTTGTATCTTGGGCTACTCTCCTACTTCAGAACCCTCATCTAGAAACCCTCCTCCAAGTTTCATCCAATTCTGACCATCTTTTTCTTCGATTTGTTGAATTCACCAACCTATTTTCCAACTACCTAAAGCACTAACAACAACATTAAAGCACATCAAACAAACATGATAAATAAATAAACATCCACTCATACATATAATGCATAAGGGTATGATAACCAAAAAAGAAATCTTATTCTTGATCTAACTTTTACACTGACACATGCATATGAATATAAGGGATTGCAAAACCATTTGAAAACCATTTTTAAACCTTTTAAATTAATCCTTAAACATGTATAAAAGTGTGATTAAGGTTAGAAAGTGTTTTAAGGTCAAATCATGTCAAAACATCATTTTTAACTATATAAACATGCGTAGTAGAGTGAGAGGTCAAGAACCACTCATCAAATACTCAAAATACCAATTTTTCTTCATAAATCTGAAGTAGATAGCAAAGGAGATGAACCCAAATCAAAAAAATGATAATATAAAGCTTTCCTATGCTAACCACCACTTTAATCATTGATTTGGTCTAGATCCATAAGGAAAAAATTTTGATTTTTGATGAAATTAGGGTGAATGGAGGTTTGAAGCCATTTTGGGAAAGATGAAAATGACTTAGCATAATTTTCAAGATGGGTTAATGGGCCTGCGCACGGGCATAGTTAATTACCCACTAAAACCGGTCAGTGGCAGCCAAAACTTAAAATAGCTATAACTTTCAAACGGTAAGTCCATTTTTCGATTATGACCACTCTATAGAATGGAAAACCTTCATCTTGAAGCAATGGAAGTGGTTTGAGACCCTAATTTGGCATTTATCAAAAGTTATAGTCCAAACAAGATTTTCAGGGTCAAAATTTTCACATAGAAATTCGGTAAAAAAACATAGACGTGGAAAATGTCCTTAAGAGTCACTTTCCAAAATTTTAGAGTCATATGACCTCATACGAATAATTTTTTTTTACGATCTACGGTACATAAAACACGGGTTGTTACACTCTCCCTCTTTAGGAATTTTGCCCCAGAAATCCCCAAATAAATCAAACATGATTACCCCGCATGCCTAGCAATCATATGTAATCATCATACATATCAATCAAGAAACCGTGCAATTAATAGTGTAGGTAAGCCTATCTTAGCATGTGAGATACTAAACTACCCTATATGATATCAAAACTGAAAAAAATACAATAAACAGTAGGCCTTACCATACAAAGAGCTCCGGATGGGTGGCCCTCATGCTCTCCTCTATTTCCTACGTGCAATCGTCTTCACTTCTTCCCCATTGAACTTTCACCAACTCCACCATCTTCCTCCTAAGCTGTTTATCGTGTCTGACTAGACGAATGGGCCTAAAAAGTCTCAAAGCTTCGGATTCAATCTCGATATCATCCAGTTGATCTAGCGTAACCATCATTCCCAAGTCATGCATAAACTTCCTCAAGTGAGAAAAGTGGAAGACATTGTGCACACCGGCCATCTTTTGAGGCAAATCGACCTTAAATGTTAGGTTCCTAATTCTCTCTGTTACCAAAAAAGGATCTGCAAATCTAGGTGCCAAGCTCGCCTTACTACCGAATCGAATAACATTCTTCAAAGGATAAATCTTCACAAACACCATATCATTGATGGTGAATTCCAAATCTCTATGTCCTTTCGGCGTAGCTATTTTGCCTATCCTAGACAGCTTTCATTCGCCGTCGGATGATCTTTATCCTTAATTACATCATTAATTATATAAATTAATGATCCTTAATTACATTTATATTAATTACTTTATTTATATCAATTAAACCACATTTATTAATCACACTTGATTAATCATATCCAGTAATTAACTACCCTTAATAACCTTATTAAATTAATTACTCCTTAATTACTCATCCTTAATTACCTTATCAAATTAAGTACTCCTTAATTAATCATCCTTAATTACCTTATTAAATTAACTACTCCTTAATTAATCATCCTTAATTAATCCATTGATTAATTACGCAAAGTAATTAAATCCAAAATTACTTTCAGTCTTAAATCATCTTCCATTAATTACATCCAGTAATTACCATTAATTACTTCACCAAGTAATTACACTTCATTAATTACATTAAGTAATTATTTATCAAAGCATCCAGTAATTATCTTAAATTAATTAAACTTAATTAATTAACTTAAACTAATCACATTAAACTTAATTAATTACACTAAGTAATTAATTCCTTAATTACTTCCATTAAGTAATTATTCTTAAACAATTTCACAAATGACTATCTTTAAATTAATTAATCTAATTAATTGTTAAAATTAATCACATTAATTAATTATATAATAATCTCAAGTTAATGACCTTCATTAACTATTAACAATTATTTAATTACTTTCCTTAAGTAATTAAACTTAGATTAATCATTATTAATTATAAATTAATTAGTCTTTAATTACCCATTAATTAATCTCTAATTATATAATTAATTAAGTGTTAACTGTAACTTAATTAATCCTTAATTACTTGATTAATTAATCTTTAATTAAAATCTAATTAATAATCCTTAATCCTTAATTACAAATTAATTATTCCTTAATTAATTAATCTTAAACTTTAATTAATTAAGTTAAACCTTTAATTACTTATTTAATTAATCCAAATCATTAATTAATTAAATAAATAAATTATCCTTTTTAATTACAAATCATTAAATCTTTATTTATTTAATGATAAAAACATTTTCTTATTAATGATCAAATTATCATTAACAAAGCATTTAAAAATAATTTACTTCTAAATTTACTTTCAAATTTCCTTTAAATTTAAGATTTAAAATGAACACAAATTTAACTTTAACAAGGTTTAAAACACAATATAAAGACCTTTAAAAATCTCATGTTAAGGAAATACTTATTTTATAAAGAGTTTTAAAGAATTTATAAACCAAATCCACTTTAAATTCAAATAATATTTAAATATACTTTAACAGTCAAAGTATTTAAAACATTTTAAATTTTAAAAACTTTCTTTTATCTCAAAACTAGGATACAAATTTGATTTGAATCCATATTTAAACTTTGATTTAAAACTACTTTAAAATTTAAAACTTCATTTTTAATTTCAAACCAAATACACTTTAAACACTAAAAGTTGTTAAAACCATTTAAATTTCTAAAAACTTAAATTATTTCAAAACTAAGATTCAAACTAACTTAAATCCAGATTAAACATTAATTTAAACTTAGTTTAAACTTTGCTTTACATTTACTTCATTTAAATTAAAAAAACAGATCAGGTTTGAAAGAAACCTATAACCAAATTTTATCCCGAGCCACACATCAATTTGCTTCGAGCAAAACCCCACAATGCTTCGAGTCAAACACTCGAATCACTCGAGAATCACTTGAGTACACTACACCTGCTTCAATCTGAGACGACCCGACTTTCTACTCCCAGAAAATCGCATCATCTTGAAGAAAGAAAGGGATATAAGAAGAAAAGAAAGAGAAAGAAGAACACAAACAACATCAGAGAACTCACAGCGGAACGAATAAAATATAATATATCTCATAAAATATTACATAGTATCTCATTACATCAGAGTACACAACTTAAACAACAGATAATAGACAGTTATAAACTTCTGTCTAACTATACAACTCAAGTATACAAGATACAGACACAACATACAGCGGAATCAATATATATCTACACGTCGAAGCCTACTGCTCCATATCTCCTCCAAAATTCGTCAAGCTAAATTGATCCACTTGACTACTCATACATAATATGAGTACCCAAGAGTTTAATAAAACAGAAAATAAACACTCGAGTCAGACAGGGGTCTGGTGTGAGTAAACGGGTCATAATTGCTTAACTTTAGAAAACCTTTGAAAGGAAAAGGTATCACGTAAGACTTCCCACACATAAACATGGAAAAGTTTTTACCTTACGCTAACCAAAACATTTGTTAGGAAATCCAGTGATATTATAATAGTGTCTAGGGTTTTCAAAATAAAATACAGAAATAGCTAGAATGCTTACATCTCACGTTCCAACATAGTTGGGCACAATCAAAACCGTACAGGCACTTATTGGATTTTGGATTCCATCAATGGCAGGGCTACTGGGGTACCGCCCGTCACAGTACGTGGCCTAGATCAACGTACCGAGGAGCCACCCTAACTCCCCTGCAACATAAGGCCGGAACCATCCCTTACTGGACAGTCCGAACAAGACCACCCCGTAGTTGGCGCGACCAACCACACACTAAGCCAAAATAGAAGGGACCTCTAGACAGGGGTAAATCTCACTCTCAAGTGGGGGATACCCACGAAGCCTTGCAGCACCTCCCCTGTTTTAGCCATTCCCGGTTGATGAGGCTTGAGGTTACGATTACCTTTATAGAACACCTTTATCTTAGAATGCTAATCATCCACCTGACGATGTTCTGAAAGCATTCAATCCATACAAGTTCGTTCCGGGTTCGAACGAAACCGAAGGCACTATCTCGTTGCACTCATTATTGGAATCACCCTCAGAGTCAATGACCATAGCCCTTGCACTCTAATTCACCATCTCGAATCTATAAGCACTATTCCGTCAAACTCATTGCGGAATCACCCACAGAGTTATACTGACGTATAGCCCTTACACCTCGAGTCTTCACTTACTCCACTTGGATTAGCGACCTAACGTTTAATTGGAATCGATGTGGTTTTCGGATTTCAAATATGGAAATCCGATCCCGGTCTCACCGAAACCAAACGCCATTTTAATGTCCAAGTTATACTTAAGGGTGTTAAACCATTTAAAACTCGTATACAGGATGATATATAAACAGATAGATGAATCATATTATCACAATAGATAATTCATATCAATATTTATCTACAAAATAGCATATCATATAACATATATATCCAAATCATCCAATATCAAACCGATATCAAACATCCAATATCAACCAATCATCAATCTCCAAATATTGATCATCCAATATCAATCAATTAACCAATATTAATCAATCAGCCCAAATTAATCAATCATCCAAGCAGAATTGATTATCACCTAATCAATTGGATTACTTAAAACCTTCTTCACTTATTTATTTCAAATAAATAAATAAATCATCTCTAATGATTTTCCTTAATCAATCTTCCTTGATTAATTATCCTTTAATTACATTCAAGTAATTATTCTTAACCATATTCAGTAATTAACCCTTTAATTACTATCATTAATTACAATAATTAATGATCCTACATTTACTTTATTATTAATCAATCATAATTAATTACATTAAACCTTAATTAATTACAATTAATTAATCATAATTAAATTAATTACTTATACTAATCAACCTTGATTAGTATCATTAATTACATTAATTAATGATCCTTATTAATTAATTATCTAATCAACTTATAATTAATCAACTCATTAATCATAATTAGTGATTAACAATTTGTAATTACTTATCTTAATTAATGTACTTCTTAATTAATTAATTTTCTAATTTAATTATATTAAACCTTGATTAATTAATCAAATTAATCAATCTTTATTTACTCCATTTATCAATTTAAATTAACAATTAATCTTTAATTACTTTATTAATTAATTACAATTTTAATTAATTACCCTTAGTAATTAATCTTAAATTAATCACATTCATTCATTAATTAATTACATTAATTAATTAACTAAAATAAATTAAGTAATTAACTCTTAATTACTTACATAAGTAATTATATCTAATTACTTTCATTAATAAACCTTAATTAATCTCTTAATTAATTATTTAACAAATAATTAATCTCATCATTAAATAATTCTTAATTCTTTAATTAATTACTTCATAATTAATTATCTTTAAAACAATTATATTAATTAATTCTTTAATTGATAACAACAAGTGATTACCCAATAATCACTTCAACTTAATTACTCCCATGAGTATTTTCCTTTAGTTACTTCCATAAGTAATTAATTTTCTTAATTACATTTAGCAATTCATCATTAATTACTTTATTAAGTAATTACACTTAATTAATCCATAATTAAGTGATTATTTAAATTTTAATAAATAATTAAATAATTATTTAAAATTAATTAAACAATTAATTAATTAACTAATCTTCTTATAATTAAAGAAAATCTTTAATTAATTAAGAAAAACATAAATTTTATTTGATCTCTTACTTATTGACAATTATACTTAATTAGGTATTCTTAAGTCATATTCAATAATTTAACCTTAATTATCTTTATAGATAAATTATTTGATTAAATTTAAATCCTATTAATTCAAAGACAAATTATTAAACTTGATTTACAAAATCCTAATAATAGCCTTACTTGAAATAAAAGTATTTATAAATCATTTCCAAATTTAAAAACACTTTAAATTATCAAGTTTAAACTTACCTTTACAATATAATTTGAAATCTTGTTTTTAAAACATTACTTTTTAAATTTACTTTAAAACTTTAGAATTTAATGATTAAATTCAAACTCTCTTTTTAAACTAAAATTCAAACTTTTATTAAGTAAAATTATTTTCAAAGAAATCATCTCAAACGTTTAAAATTTGAAAGTAAATTCAATTTACAATTTAAAGTTTGATTAACATAATTTCAAAACAAACAAGTTTTAAACTTTGAAAATTCGTTTTACTTTAAGACTTGTTTATGGTTAAAGCTTTGTTCTTTAATTACTCCAAGTTAAAACTGCACTTATTTTATTACAGTACAACCAGAAACACTACACCTAATAGCTCGAGACTAACCCTTAGCTTCCCCCGTGCTACCCCCGAGACAACCAACCTCCATTCCACTCCGAGTCAAACGCGATAAAACACGAGAGCAACCCAGGAAAAACGCAAGCTCCACTCGAGTTCAACTCGTCTTCTCCAGTACTCATCTCCCAGCCCAAACTGTGCACGAACACGGTGCACGTGTCCATCGTCCTCCGGCGAACTTTGGTCGCCGCGACCATCAGTGACTGTCGCACCTATGCATGCGAACTCAAATCAAACCCCAGATCCAACAAACAATACGCGAATCGAAAAATGATCCTTCGAACCAACTGCAGAAAACAACGAACAACAAAAACCCCCACGGCCGACCGTCTCGTCGCCGATGATCATCTCCGTCCACACCATCGAACGCCACGGTCCACGAGCTACAATCACCCCAAACGCGAACAAACCCGGTTCACTACTCAAGACGAAAATACTTCGGCAACCAAGCCGAACAACCCACAAGCTTAAACCCTAGTTTCATTGATTCCCATCAATCCATTACTTAAAAAAAAAATTCTATATTTTTTCCATGATCTATAGCCTATATACAAACTTCGGTCAAAATCCTAGCTACCATCATCATCTGGATCTTCGATAATTCACTAAAACCCAATTTACGAATAAACCCCAAATTCTCCCTATTTACACAACTAAAAATCATGATACAAGTATTAAAAATCATGATTTTCCATTGCTATTCCAATCATGCAATCAAAATTTAAGATTAAGTTCATAAATTTTTAGCCCAAATTGATTTTTACTATAATTTTGAAACTTGAACTATTATTTCATTTTAAAAACTTATAAACGTTTTTAGATGAAAAGTCATATGATTACAAAAAACTTCTCTTCACATATCAAGATCTAATAATGTTTGGGTTAAAAGATTTTGAATTTTTCTTTTAACAGATCGTTTACAGTAGTTCAACAGAAATCATACTGGCATGTATACAAACAAACAAGCTCTTACAACGTATAAGTACCAATCCATATAAATTCAAGTTATAGGATTTTAATACAAGTAAATAACAAAACATGCATGACAGTAAAATAAGATTCAACTGTTTTAAAAAAATATATTTACTCATCTTTCTAGAATATGCAGAGCAGAACAGGTTTTGATTCTTAAAATCTGAAGATAAACTTGCAGATGCCCTCAAAAGAAAATGCAGGTTGAATTCCAGATTTGAACTTTATTGCAGGTTGAAACTTTACTTTGAAATGCAGATTTGAAGCTTTGAAGTTGCAGAATTAAACTTCCTTTTGGTTGCAGTTTGAATTGAATTGCAGGTTTGTTGAATTGCAGTTTTGAAAGTTATTTACTGATTTGAGCTTTTAGATTTAATCTTGCTTTTTAGTTTCAACATAACATTATCTTTTATCAGCTGAGAAATAATGGATGAAAATATGTTTAATAAACATAATTTTGATTAAATAAAAATTTAAAGAAAGTAAATTTTTAAAAAGAAGACACTTATTTTAAAGAATATACACTTGTCTCAAATAATACTTAATTGTCTTACAAATGTCATATAGTTGTGCTAACATGATTATACATGTTACTTAAGTGTTTCTAATTAATTTCACTTAGTTTTAAATGTGAATATAACTTACTAATTAAATTTACTTTATAAATAAATATAAGTTTGCCCTTAAAAGAAAATATGCTAAAACTAATTATAATATAAATAATACTTATATATATTTTAAAATTTAAAACATTCATATTTATACATTTATAACCATTTAAAATTAAGCACTTTAAAGAAAACCAAAAATAAAACATTGATAAATTTCTTTATAAACTATCATATTTTTAAAACAACAATTATCTTAATTTTGAAAGCAAATGAATAAATCTTTAAATTAACTTCTGAAAATATAAATTAAAACAAAGCTTAAAATTACTATACATTCATATATAAATTATTAATGGATAAAAATTAAATTTCAAAACAATATCAAACTATAACATATACATACATATATGTTACAATTTGAAAATTCAATCTTTAATTTAAAACAGAAGATATCCTATTCACAATATATATATATCAAATGTATATATTATAAACAGAATAAAATCTGATTAGCTTTGAAAAACAATTCTTATCAAATTTAAATTGTCAGATTAAAATTCGTTAACCTTTAAAAGATTAAATATTTATTAACCTTAAAAAGAATAAATTTACCAAATTTAAATTACAATTACAAAGAAAATTATCAAACCAATTTAATTATTTATACAGATTATTAAATTTATATTGCCCAAAATTTCGGGTCGTTACACAATCCCAAACTCCATCATCTTCCCAAACAAACAAAGCCTAATGCAAGAGTGCACCGTGCACATGTACGGTGCCTCCAACCACCTACGGTCATCTTCGTGACCTTCCCACAATCGACGATCATCACCTCAGACCATCCATACACCAATCCCGTCGATTCATGCTCGAAATCAAAATCGAGTACTCAGAATAAAAGCCTGGAATAGAACTCACACCTAGAAATCCCTCGTTCACGCGCCTTCGACCACTGGGGAGACAGCAATTCCGACCACACATTCGCCAACCACCATACTTCCATTTCCCAAAACCGCAAGAAACTCAATCTACCAGTGAAGACGAGCCTATCCAAAAAAACCAACCTAGTTAAAACTAGGGTTCCAAAACAAAATCGAACACCACCTTCATCACAGTATTCTGATCATCTTCCAGATATTTTTCCTATCATCTACGATCACTCCACTATCATCACTGAAAATCCCAACCTCTCCGATCATAGAGATCACTAGAAAATCCTAGTTTACCATTTCCAGTTCAAACAAGAACTTCACCTAACTCCTATTAATAAAAATCTTAATTTTAGTTTTAAAATTCATGTTTTGGTTCAAGGATTCAATCTTGAATTTATGAATTTAGAAGTTTGTATTTTTACTTTCTAAAAATTTTGTTCTGTTGTCCTTGATTCCCAGAGTCAATATAAACTTATTTCATTTTGAATAAATTTTAAACTTTACTATACCATGTAACAAACAAGTTTCGTTTGAATCTTAACTTTAAACAGAGTCAAGATCAAAAGGTTTGAATTTTTAAATCAAAACTGGAAAACTGAAAGGTGTAAGCAGAGAGTACTTTGAAGAAAGCAACATGCATACCATACATGAATATATACACAACAGATATCATACAATACATATTCATTTCAAATTAACTAGCATGCAACCAAATTTACATACTTATTTTTTTTATAGTGAAGCTACTCACCTGTTAAAACTTGATGAGCAAAGCACATTTAATTTGAAAAGCCTTTTGAATCTTTAAAACTGAATTGCCCCTTGCTTTAAAAACTTGAATTGCTTGAGTAAAATGCTTTGATTAAAAGCTGCATGCTTGCTTTAGTTCTCAGGTTTGCATGCAGTAGCCAATTTCCAGATTGCATTTGAAAACTTGGAAAATGATTACATGCTTGCTTGCTTTGAAAACTCAGGTTGAATGATGAATGCAGGCTTGCTTTTGTTTTTGAAAATATGTTTACAGGTTGATAAAAAGCTTTGCAAACTTGATTTGGAAAGTAATTTACAAGTTTTGTTTTATGAGGAGTGATTACTGATTTTTGTTTAGAAAATGGTTTGCATATTTCTTTTCTCGGTTTTGATCTAAGCTTTACCTTACTTGGAAAAGGGTGAGAAAAAGAAAAAGAATGGAAGATGTATGTGTTTATATAACTAAATTTATGATTTATTAGAAATCAAAGAAAAAAATAAAAATAAAACATGACACTTTTCCTATATATTAACACTTGTTATAATGAGCCTTAAAATAATAATACATATCTTTTAATTAGTATTTATAATTAAAGTTTAATATAATATTATGCTTAATTAGTTAGTTTACAAATACTTATTTATATGTATAGATAATTTTAAAAGAAATAAAACCAATTATATTTATAAAATAAAAGTTTATATAAATAATTTAAAATCCAAAACAACTTAAAAATATTTATCCTTTGAAATTACAAACTTTAAATTCAAATCCAAATCATATTCTCAAGTCCAATTTAAAGATCAAGTTATATATATATACACACACACAAATTCAATTTTAAAAATAACAATTCTATTCATATTAAAATCCATTTGTAAAAACAATACATTACTAACATAGTTTGAAAATAACACATTTATCAAATTTTAAATAATTTATAAAAGAGATTGTCTTATTATTAATGAATTACTTAAATGAATTAAAATCTCATATTTATTCAGCAACATTTTAGAAAGAAAATAAAACTAACCCTTTGTTAATTAATTTAAATTTAAATTTAATCCAAACTCATTTTAAACAATTTACCTTAACAATTTAAAAGCATATAGTTATTTATTTAATAGCTTTGAAAAGTTTATATTAAATAAAATCAAATTACCAAAAATATAAGAATTAGAAAAGAAGCTTTATTTCTTAAATTTAAAACAAGCTTATCTATTTACAATAAAAACCATATATGTACATTATAAATAGAAACCAATTTATTAGCTTTAAAAGATAAAATCTACTAATTAAACATTTATTTAATTGGATTATTAATTCTATTCAAATCTTATTAACAAAAATTATCAAATCAATTAAATTTTTAATAAAGACTATTAAATTTATATTGCCAAAAATTCAGGGATATCACATAATAAAAGGTTTAGGTCTAAATTTATTATATGTTGGAACATATTAAAAGAGATTTCTCGAAATTTTTGTAGATTTTTCCTATGTGTTTTATTGGATATATAAAATTATTTAAGGTATGAGACCTAAGTATTTTATATATTTATAAAAGGAAAAGGAGCTCTTCGCAAAATAATTCAGATTTGTTATTTTTGGAAATTGGCAGCACTTTTGAAAAGGTGAAATGGCAACCAATCAGCTTTAGACAAACAAGGCTGGTTAGATACAAAAGAAATAGTTTAAAAGGACGAATTAACTTGTTTTTTACTGTTTCGATGCTTTCGGCACCAGGTTCCGCCTCTTTACCTTTTTCTCTTACACAGTCGAAACCAATGCACATGGTATCCGAAAATTGGTATATGGTGAATTAGATGTAGGTGAAAGGTAGCGGGTCAAACCAGGGGTTCCAAATGGGTTGAGGCTTTACTTTGTTTTTAAATAAAAATGCGCTTACTTGCTTTAGATTAAGAATCTTTTGACTTAATTGGCTTTCGACTAGGTCAAATGGATTTAAAGAAAATAGTTTTGATTGGGTTGCGCCTTTATTTTTAAAAACAACTGCTTTTGACTAAGTCAAAACCTTTTGCTTCCACCTTTTTACCTTTTGACCTAGAGGGTTTCGAAGGGTTACTTTGTTTTCTAAAATTTGTCCACTTCTCCAATGCTTTCGAAGGGATGGTTTCGACACCATCACTTCTTTACTTAGGAATTCTTTCAAAAGGTAGCTTTAGAGTTAAATGGTTTTAATGACCCTTTTGCTCAATTGAAGTATATCCCAAATGGTTTCGAAAGAGATGATTTCGAAAAGAAGTGCTGTCGAGTTTTATGGGTTATGATGCCTTTGCTCTACTTGAAGGCATAATCCAAATGTTTTCGACCGAAATGTTTTTCAAAGGAAGGAGTAAGCTTTGAATGGTAACGAAAGATTCCACATATTTTAAATTAAACCAAAGTGCTTTCGAAAGGTTTAGATTTGATGCTTTCGAAACATTTTAAAGTAAGGTTTCGAATAGGTGGTTCCCCAATGGTTTCGAAGGAGTCAAAAGGTATGATTTTTCTGGTTGTTTCGAAAGGATTAAAAGGAGAGGTTTTCCAAGAGTTTCGAAAGGCAATGTTTAAAGGTTTTAAAAGAAAGATATCTAAGGTTTTAAAGCTTTTGAAAGGAAGTTTTTTCAGAGGTTTCAAAAGGGTTTTAAGAATGGTTTCAAAGGGAAGGTTTTGGCCTTTTGGCCTAGATAAAAGAAAGGGTTTTACTTGGTTTAGAAAGGGGTATTTTCAATGATTTCGAAAGGGGTGCTTTCAATAGATTCGAAAGGGGGACTTTCGAAGGTTAAATGTTTTCATCAACTATGATTTGGGTAAAGTGTGTGTGTGTGTGTGTGTGTGTGTGTGTGTGTGTGTGTGTGTGTGTGTGTGTATATAACATGGAAAGGGGATTTTGAGTAAAGCATAGAGATTATATATTTTCCTTGTTTGAGTTTGATTTAAAGATTTTAAATCAATTTGACAAGGTTTTCAAGGAAAATTTTGGGAAGGGATCCCCAAGTTAAATGACTTAGATATTAGAATACCAGATGGCACTAGTATAGGGTCGTGCCCTATACATTAGCTATTAGCCCTAGCCGATTTTGTCCAAAATTCCAATGTGTAGGGCTTTATCACAGGCAAGACTAAAATAATGAATACACACGGAAAGATATATATGTTTGTATACAGATAGAGCCCACAAAACCATTAGGATCAGGTGACCTTGGGAGATGTTAAGTTAGGGACATATTGTATAAAAGAGAAGTATTTAACAGATAGTTAAAGACAGACCGTCTAGAAGAAGAGTATCTGTAGATGTTAGATGAATTTTGATATACTGTTTGGTATGCCGAATCAGCCAAGGTTAATAGTTATCCAAATAAAACTATAACGTTCGAACATACAGTTCATTTTTTACCTGATATGTATGCTTATATAATGACGCTTTATAGATTTTAACCAGTTTTGGTTGCAAGAAAGGATTTGCAAAAGTTATATTTTAAAAGGATGTTAGTGAGGGAAAACCCATTCTGTTAAGTGCGTGGTCTCACTTAACATAAAATAATAGAGATGAACAGTATTATTCACACCAGGCTTTATGTTTGACTCGAAGTTTTTGTTTCCCCTTAAACTCTCGGGTGCTCAAAATTGATTTGATTAGGTTGAGGGTTGAGGTTTTTAGGTTTTGTTATTTTGGCGAATAAAGCTTCCGGAGGTGAGCAGTGGTTGATTGCTAATTAGGAGTACAAATTATTTTATTTATTTCCACTGTGTATTAAGTCAGATATGATTATATTGCTTTGATCAACCAAGAGGGCATCGTCATATGTCGCTCTTGGCGTATTATTGTAAATTACATTTGATCATCGCCTGGGAACATTTTGGCATTTTGTAATTTGGATATGAATTATTATTTTGGAAGGTAATTAGTAAAATGTTGTTTTTTGAAATCTATGATTTCATTCGTATTCAATTGCTACTGATATTATGGATACCATTAACATTACCGTATTTTGTCACTAGAAGTTAATACTATAGATGACTGCAACATCTGTACCGCTTAGCTTTTGGTCTCTGGATGTGAGATGTTACGATAACGAAGATTAATTCTATTAAACATATGTCCAAAATAATTTATTCAAATTAATTATAACTGAACGATGTTTTATTCTGCTAAATAGATCTCGCAAACGAAGTATAATTAATTTAACTACATTATTATTTAAACCAACACAATTATAGTCTACCACCATTAATTAATCAATATTTTATACTTTTTTAAAACAATCAACAAATTATACTATTATGTTCTAAATGCTGATATAAATCTAATGTCAAAGACCGCGGGTTAAATGGACTTCATATGAGTGAGTTATGGATTTTTAAAGTTAATACATTTTAATTAACTAAACTAATTAACTAAATAGTAACTAAACCTCACCAAACTAAGCGCAAAGCCTAAACCCACAATCAATAGTGCTTCATCTTCCTCCCATCTACCTACACATGGATATTCTCACCCCAACATATACAGCCACCTCCTTCCTCCTCCGTTCTCCCTCCTCACTTAATGGAGTGAAGAACCGACTTCGCCAACAACTCCCTCTTCGCAAGCCCGACTCAACCTACCCCATCACCCGAGGTCTGTACACCCTAGCCGAACCTGACCTACTTTCCTCTCCCTCACCACCTTCACATCGCTCCTCCATCTCATGATCGCACTTTTCCAAAACACACCCATCACTTTTCCTTCCCATGAGAAACACATCGCCAATCTAGATTACAAGAAGTACAGAAAGTGTAGCTCTCTTCATCCTCTACAATTTTCATAAAGGACGTTTTGACTAATTCATAGTATTTGAGGAGTTATTGGAATTATTAAAATGAAACGTGAAAAATGGGTTGCCGTTTTCATTTACAGAGAAAAAGAAAGAAAAAAGCAATAACATGTCCATCCCTTTTGTGTAAAGAGAATCGTGCACATATACACATATATAACTCAATTACTTCCAAGCTAAGGAAGTAAAAGTCAAATCACTTCAAAGCTAAGTAACACAAAATCAAAAATCTGATCACATCAAACAAAGCAAATCAAAATTAAAACCTATTGCAAAAGCTTGTTTTAAAAAGTTTTATGGTACTCCGCTACACAATATCACATTCGCGTACAAGTTGCGAGCGTTAGAAATAAAAATAGATCACGCGCAACAATAAGAAACAATCACAAAACAACAATAAAATAGACAGTTGACTAATTCTGTGAAGTTTCAAAAATGCTGACGTTTTCCGCAAAATGCATCAAATAAAAATTTAATTATTTCCATATTAAAAATTATGGAAAAATTCTATAAATTAAATTGAAAATACGCCACTAGAAATCGCATGGTTATTTGAAACATAAATTTTATTATATTTAAATTCAAATTCAAATATTTAAATAAATTAAATATTCAAATTCAAAGACTCAAAAATTGTAGGTCGTTAAACTTGTATCTTGGGCTCCTCCCCTACTCCAGTACCCCTCCTCCAAGTTTCGTCCAATTTCGACCATCTTTGCCTTCTATTTGTCGAATTCTCCAACCACCTAAAACACTAGCAACAACATCAAAGAACAACATACAAACATGAAAAAACGTAAATAAACATCCACTCATACATACAATGCATAAGGGTACGATAACCAACCAAATCTTAATCTTGATCTAACTTTTACGCTAGCATATGCATATGAATACAAAGGATTGCAAAACCATTTAAAAACCCTTTTTAAACCTTTAAAATTATCCTTAAACATGTAAAAAAGTGTGATTAAGGTTAAAAAATGTTTTGAGGTTAGAATCATGTCAAAAACATCATTTTTAACTATATGAACGTGCATAATAGAGTGAGAGGTAAAAAAATGACTATCAAATACTCAAAATATCAGATTTTCTCCCTAGATTTGAAGTATATAGCAAAGGAGATAAACCCAAATTAGCGAAAATGATAATCTAAAGCTTTCCTACTATTAACCGGGTTTTTAACCTAACATAATTCAATAGGAGTTAGAACATTTAGATTATACCCGAATGATTCGAACTTTATCGGAAGGCCCAAAAATACAAGACAAGAGATCCTAAGAAGTTTGAGCCATTTTTATGCAGACATTTCGGATCGGTACCGATCCGATCCAGTTGGATCGCTACTAATCCAAAATGTTGCTTTATTGGATCTCTGATTCACTTGTTTTACACTTCTATGTCTCCATTAAGCTTATCTACAAAGTTTGATTACATTCCAAGCATCCGAGTTCAAGAAGTGGAGGTTCATCTGATTTAGAATACAGTTCAATTTAACCCATATGTCAATCATCGTTAAAACAAGTCAGCATGCTATGAAATTACAAGAAAGGCTTCACTATGATGTAAGAAGCTTGACAAAACAAATCAGAACCAAAAATTGGCTAAGGATTTGGATTGGTACCGATCCAATTGGGTCGGATCGGTACTGACCCAAATAGATGACCAATTTTTGCTCCAAACATTCTGAGCTCTCTTTGCTTGACTACTATAGGCTTTTGACAAAGCGATTCTTGGCCCAAGATCTTTGCAACTCCTATAAATACCATCTCATCTGCAATAGAAATGGGAACTACTTCGATCTCTGCCAAAGCTCTGCCATTGTTTCTTTACCCTTCTTCTCCCTCACAACAACCATTAAAGGGCAACTGAGATCCTTCTAGTTGTCTCTAACAACGGTGGCTTGATCTAACTTAGAAAAGAAGAATCATATTGTAATCCAAAACTACTTTGTAATAGCAATTGATCAATAAAAGCTATAAAGTGGACGCGGGCTTTGTTAACAGCCGAACCACTATAAATATCTCTTGTCTCTTTACTTTTACTATGATTTACTATTGCCTTTTCTTTTTTACTTACCTTGATAAAAAGGGATGGTGCTTTCACACTCAAAACCAAGGCGTTGATCCATTTTTTGGGTTAACATTTTGGTGCTTTCACTAAGAACTATCCAACTCAGGTGTTATCCATCTTTTTAACCCAGTAGAATCCAAAGGAAGTCGGAACAACTTCGTCAAGTCAGAGTAGCTTAAGAGCCAACCAAAAGGACTAGAAGAACCATTTAAAAAGGATCAAAGAAAAAGAAAGCAAAAACATGCTAAGATTATGGATGACTAGCGATCCATCTCCTATAGATCGCTAACGATCCATGATGATCGCTCGTGGGTCCATCAATCCTCTTGCATCATGATCCAATGGACATTCTAGGAATGGTGGCTAAGTTTGATGGAATTCCAAACTATTTAATCGGGAAGTGAGCATTCATCTAATTTAATCAGCGGTCCAATGCAACCAGTGTGTGGATCATCACAAAAAACAAGGCAACAAGTTACGAAATTACATGGAGAATACCAACACGAGACAACCAATGTAATCCAGAAGGCAAAGTCCAAAAATACTCTAAGTACATGGATCCCTAGCGATCCATATAGTTGCGCCATATTTCCACAGAGTTTAAAGAGGAGGGTAAAGGGAAGCATCACAAGCAATTGGGTTGTCGGCGAACCATCAAATTGGTTCGGTCACTGTGAAACTTTTAACGCATCTTCGTGCGCTCATTTGGAAGCATCTGGCAAGTCAGCCTAGCCCAGTAGCTCTCCAACCCATATAAATATAATCCTACCTATAACATAAACAAGATCTTTCAGACTGAATATTGAAACTCTACAGAAACTACTCTTCATTCTTCTTCTCCCACACAACGGTCATCTATAGGGTTCACTATGATTCTCCAGTGAACTCTAGCATTGGTGGCTTGATCCTATTTACATAATTCAATTGCATTATACTCAAATTCAATTTGTAATAGCAGTCATTCAATAAGAAAAGTTATAAAGTGGACGCAGGTTCATTAATAATCTCTTGTCTTTTTTACCTTATCTACGAGTTATCACTTCTTGTCTCTATTCTATTTGCCTTGATAAACAGGGTTGGTGCTTTCACACTCAATCCACAGTGTTGATCCACTTTTTGGGTTAACGTCAAGGTTAGATCTAGCTATCTACTTTGGATCAAGTAGGTTCGAAAGTTAGATCTTCAATATCTACTTAGAAGATTTGCCGTTAACAATCAGTGGCACCAAGGAGAAAGAGAACTACTTTCGGAAGATCCATAGGAGCTGTAATAGCTGAAGATGAGACCAACCCTCAACAAGTTGAGGTCAGTGGTTCCAATAATCCATTAATTAGAGAAAATTTTAGAGCCAACACAGAATATCAGATGCTGAGATCTTCTATCCAGCACGAAGTCATCACTAAAGGCGAATTAAATAAGATGATTGATGAAATCAATCAAAAGATGGTGAAAAGCCAGAAAGCTCTTATAGATAAGTTAAATGTCCTCCTGACCTTGCAATCACTAGCTGCTCCAGGAACCATGCCAGAGCCTATGGTTGCCATAGAGTAGGAAAACTTTTCCGCTTTTGGCCTAAATAGAAGAAACGAAAGGCAAAAAACAAAAAGGAGTAGTTCTTCGGTTTAAGCCTTCTTAGTGGATATTGCTTTCGGTTGAGACCATGTCATGTATGCTTTAGAATTGGCCCAACTTAAGTCGTTGCAACCAATATTTTAGTACGAGGACACTTGTGATCCTCAATTTTGATCATATTCAGGACCTTTTCTCTAGGTTATAGTATTGTGGACCATTCGGTTAGTCATTTCGGATTGGCATCTAGCCTTCGATGCTTTGGCTGTATATGGGTATCTAGCCCTCGAACATTGTCTATGCTTCGACACATGTGCTTGACCTATAGACTAATATATGGAAGGAAGTTATGCGAGGCTAGATAGAAAGTATTCATTGACATTTAATACTTACAAAAGGTAAAATACGACTTTCAAGTTTCGGTCGAAGGGTTAGCATTCATTACAAGGAATGCTAAGTATTTTCCTTCTAAGTCTCGACTCATGTAGTCAAAGGTCAAATATAACTATGTAAAAATTATGGTATAATAACACGATCTGTAATATCGCCATCAATGAGAAACCCATAGAATCTCTATGGCGGCGAAATTCACTATTAGATCATCTAATAGATTGCGTCTTTTTTACGAGTGTTGAATTACTACCAATTTATTTGGTCTCTTTCGGAAGTTTCTTAGATCTCAACCAAGTCACTGCCACAAATTTCAAATTCCTTTTTTGGCAAGATAACATGTCTAGAATAATTTTTTTCTGTTCTTCGGTACGATAAAATATTTATTTATGAAAATTTATTAAAAACCCCATAAACTTACATAAGACCGATCTTACCGCAAGCTTACTGGGTGTTTGCACCAAAACTCAGCACAAACATCCAATAGAGATTTTATAGAGAAATAAATGAAGAATAATAAATGAAAACAGAGGAAAACAAGTAATTAAATAACGGAAAATAATTAATACCAAGAACACAACGATTTATAGTAGTTCAACCTTGAAAGCCTCCATCCACTTTGGAGAAATAACTTTATTAATCACTTGAATTGCTGAGTAGAGAGGGATGGATCAAGATGATCCGTAGTTACAATAGAGTACAAAGGAATCAACAGTTTAAAGATCCTTGAAATGAACAATCAAGTCTATAATTATAAGGGAAGATGATGAAATATTTTCCTGAAATTTCAGCACCCGAGTCTCCAAATCAAGAAGAAGTCACAGTATCGATCGTGGGTCCACATCATTTGCAATAATGATCGGCATCGATCATTTTATGCGGTCTTTTTTACATGTGATCGATATGGTGAGCTCCACTCTTCAATATATTAATGTTCCCAAAGTTTCATGTATAGTTGACTTGTAGATTTTGAGATATCGATCATTTTCCATTGAGTTGAACTATAATTCGATATGGTACGATCCATAAATGGTGAATATGGATCGTATTGATCCATTTTTAGTAAATGGTATATTTTTATATTTTTAATGTTTTATTGAATCTTTCTGCTTTCGCTTCACCACCACTTCATATTATCATCTGTGATTGATTTCTAGGCTTTCAGATCATTAATCTCACTTGTCTGTCTCGATGATAGTCAGGTCTTACTTGTCTAGTCAGTTCGAATATAGCCTGGAAAAAAGGCCGGATAACACTTGCCTTCCAAAGTTCATCTTGTTTCAACATGACATGCTTTGAATTGACTCAAGTTAGTGTCGTTGGAAAGGAATCCATCCAGTTTTTGAACAGTTGGTATCCTATCAACGAATTGTTTTCCTTGAAGAGTTGCATCTCTATCTGCTTGATATGTTGATTGACTGATTTGCAATAGTATAAATTCTGGATCACATCACGATGGTGATCATCTAAATCTTCATTTCAGTGAGTCAGTAGGCCTTGGTCGTTTGGTTCAAATCTTCCTCCAGTTAATTCAAGTGGGAATTCAATTTCTGTCGATTTGAAGAAATCGAATATTTTAGGATGTACACTTGCACGTATACGTATTCATCCTTGACTCCCGATCATGATTGCACATTCATGGGTCTTTGTCAACTTTTTGCATATTTCTTAGATGGATCGGCATGAATCCTTCAATAGTGGATCATAATTGATCCATTTTGATATGAATCGGGCCAAATTCGTTTGCTAACAGATCATGTCTGATCGTTTAAAAAATAATAATAATGGTTCATTCCAAAGCCATTAGTTTTGGATCATACTTAATACAAGTATATGTTGAACGAACCAACTGCACTGCGTATTAAAGAGAAGGATCAGTATACCTCCATGATCTATCCGATCGTTACTTGGTTTGGCTAATTAGTTGAATCACGGGTTAAAAAAGATGGATCGGGACAAGATCATCATAGAACAATTGTATCTAATCATTTATCGGTTGGATTCTCCATTGACTTGCAAACTATAATGGTTCATATTGCTTCCTTCTTGTATATACTTGGATACGTATGTTATTTTCCCCATTTCACTTCATTAGTAGGAGTATACTAACCGAGCAAAAAAGAAAGTAAACACCATCTTCTTTCTCCCCTTCGGTTTCGATCTAAATAATTGGATCCAAAATCTTTTCCTGAACTTCATCCATCTCTTAACCGATCAACTCCTTCATTATATCCACCGTCACTGCCTCCATATACTCATATCTTATTTCATAATTGAATCCAAATCGCCTCTGCTTTTAAATTTTTGACATAGGTAGGTCGAACTTCTCTTACTTGTAATAATTTGGTGACGAGATAATGGGATCTCATTCTAGTTTCCAAGATTCATGCCATGGCGATTCGATCGATCACGACGGAGTGGGAGATAGCGACGATCACGTCGAGTTATTTATATTGGTGTGATGGTTGCGGTGGCGTTTTTGTCTTGAAATGGAAGACAGCAACAAGTTTTTGGAGATGGTGATGGAGAAATTGAAACAATCATGTTAGTACCGATCGTTTGCTTTATTGGTTGGGAATGGAATATTGGTTCTATCTGATCGTTCCTAGAGTTTTGAAATATGGACTATTACAGATCGTTTTGATGGATTGGTACTTGAAAAAATGAAGAGAAATTAGACTAATCATTTTTTAGTAGGGTTTTGGCCGATCGTTTTTTTGGATTGGTGGTTTGAGATTGGAGACTTGAATTAAAGTGAAATGTGGAACCGGAGTTGAAGGTTGGATCGATCACAATGACCTATGTAGATAGCGATTAGTTGGAGTTGCTAGAACGATTGATAGTGAAACGATCATGTAGAAACGATAGCTTACGCGCATTAGGATAGAAATGTCGTGACATCATTTTGAATCGGTTGTTGGTTTAACTTTGATGAACACACTTAAAATCCTCAAATCTCAATTAGTACTTTGTGATGAGCTTCAGTCTTGAACGCTTGAATGGTTATACGTGACTTCCATATGAAATGGGCTGCATATTCAGATGTATATGACAATCAAACTGTGGAATGAACTTGACTAATCTTCTGCATATTTATATTTGTTTCCTATGCCTTGGACAAAATTTTAAGGCTCACCTACTCCTGAACGCACAATTCGAACTTTAACATGGCAACAACTGATCCCGATGCTTAGACTGAATCCTGAGCAAGTGGCATAGAGAATCAGTTGAGACGATCAACAATGACAGTCACTCCAATTGAACTTCGAAGTCTCATCATAGTCATAGTCTTTAATTTTGAACTATTTTTCATTGCATTGCATGACACTGCATCACTCTACACTAGCACACACTTTGCATGGGGAAACGAATTATTTTTTCTATTTATGATTATCTACTGAGTTTACTAGTTATGGGTTCCAAATTCTCAGAGCATTGTCTTATGGACAGTTTTCACAGCATAACAATACAAGTGGTGAATCGGGCTCTGCAAATGCTTCCAATGGACTCTATCCCAAATATCTATTATTTGGTACTCTGACCCGGCTTTATTGGACTAATTGGACAAGATAGATTCGATTGCTATTAAGAAGGATGACCATGGAGCGATAGCTATAGGACCCAGAAGAAGAGTTCAAATGGTTATACAAAGCCCGGATTGAGCGAAGTTGATAGATAAAGGATGTAGGATGCTAAAAACATGGAAAACAGCTTGGATTAAAAGGGTTCGGGATGGCAAGGTAGAATATTGAGGATTGTTATGATTGGTTATGTAAATGGATAGGCATGGTCAAAGAAATGGAGGGATCGACCTTGCCGATGGTGCTTGGCTCGACATAGATGGTTATCTAAGGGATCAACATAGTATAGAGTTATAAAAGGGATAGATGGAGTATAGAGTTATAAGAGGGATCGGTAGAGTTTAGAGTTATTAGAGGGTTCAGCAGAGTATAAAGGAATAAGACGGATCAATATGGTTGAAGGGCTATAGGTCGGCATAGTCTAATAAAGCATAATGTATCGGCATAACATTATGGATGATAAGGAGGGATTAGCATCATGTGATGCAGTTCGAAGAATGAATGGCATATTAAAGGGATTGGTGTGAGCTAATATTGAGGGATCGACACCAATAACTTAAAAGGGGTTCGAACCAAAGATTTAGAAAAAGCATGAGTTCCACGTAACCAATTAACATGATATTTAGAAGACCATCATATCTAAGCATGAAGAAGCTACCATAGGGATCGCTGCCCCAAAATCAACCAATGGAGGGATCGGTACCAATCTCTCTCCATTGATATTTGGTCTTAGTGCCCCCTATGGCAGGCCCATATAGATAAGGAGGTCCTGTAGCCAAAGTTTTAGAGAGATTAGTGGTTGCCTTCACTTATAAATACTAGCCTAGGGGATCATTCTAAGGATCTTCACACTGCTGGTTACATAACTCTTATATTGTAATCAACTTTCTTCACCATTCTCTTACTTCTTACTATTTGCCATTGTAATCAAGATTATAGTGAATCAATAAAGAGAATATTCAAAGTGGATATAGGCAATCGATGCCGAACCACTATAAATCCTAGTGTTATTGATTTCTGTTTTGATTTGCTTATTATTTTGCTATATTCCTCCATATCAATTTATTTTTCTTTATTTACTTCTCTACACAAACTTATTCTTGGGTGTTTGTGTCCAATTTAGTTGCAAACATTTAGTGCTTTCACTGAGAGCCTGACTCTCAATGCTTTAGGATCCCCTTTGTTGCTAATGGATTGAGCAAATCCCCAAAGGAGTTCCATAGTCATCTTTGAAAAGTTATAGATACTACTCAAATTTACTAGAACCTAAGCAAATAAATCGATAATGGTGAGGCATACTAGATCAACTTCTCAGAATGTGGATTGGAATGAAACTATCAGCATTCAATAAGGAGCCTCAAGCAACCAACCTACAATTTTGAATGTGGAGCCTGCTGAAGTCTAGAACCCTACTAATTCTATAACCAGAGCTGAATTTAATAACTTGATGAGAGAGTTGATGGAAAGCCGTAGACAGTTGAATGAGAAAATTCAGACTAATGCTAGCCTAATGAACCAGATTGCTCAAAAACAACATGAGAACACCAGAAGGGATCACCACTTCTTACTTGACGTCGGAGAGTTCAGCCTCATCAGATGAATACTACAGGCATAGACATCGTAGGCTTGAAGGAGGACAGGTAGAAACATCCAAGCGTTGGTTAGCTAACCAATATGGTCTGCCAAGACGGATCGATGCTGATCCCTTCTTAGGGACGGGTACCGATCCCTCCTCCAAAAGAGAGATTCCCCGCAACACTTGGTGAATCAAGCAGGAGAAGTTTCCAAAAGCATGGATGTTGGAGTTTGACTAAATGCTGACCAAGTATCCCACCGGAATGATAATGAGATGAATTCCCAACGTGCATGTCAAGAGGACGGTGGACCAAGAAGACATGAGACGGCCCGTAGACGTCGACCGCACCGTTTATGTGAGGTAGAGCGCAACCCCGCTTGGCACCACCTATCCAAACGTCGAATTTATCGACAATGGTCAAACAGTTGGTGAGAGAGAACCAGGGTTTGACGAATGATGACTGGGAATTTTCGTGGAGCCATACCCCATTTATTGACAATGTTTTGCATGCAGAATATCCGAGAAGATTCAACATGCCTTCGATGCCTACCTATGAAGGGAAGACCGACCCCAAGCAGCATATTATGAGGTAGGAATGGTTGATTAATTCAGCAAGATCCAATGACGCGACCAAATGTAGATCTTTCTCATAACCCTATTTGGAATAGTGACGATGCAGTTTACAAGACTACTCCCACGATCGAATTCAAGGTTCGATGAACTGGCAACTAAGTTCGTGGAGCAGTTCTATATCCACGCTACTCGTCCTAAAGGCGTGATGTCACTTTCCAACGTAATCCAATCTCCAGGGGGATTATTGAAGGACTATCTGGAAAGATTTCATATCGCTGCTATGAAAGTTAGTAACCCAAATGATCATGCTATACTTATGGGTGTGACGAGAGGGATTGATCCAAAATCTGAGTTTGGTGATCGGCTAGCTAAAAACAGCTAGCCACATTGGAGCGCTTCTATTCAAAGGCAGCTCAGTTTTCGAGGAAGGAGGAAGGAAGGTCCTCCAGGGAAAACAATGTCGTGGGTACGAAAGGAGAAGCAGTACAAAGCAACATTGCAATAAAGTAGTCTGATGATAGTTCCAGGAAAGTCCAAGTCAATATTTAGAACAAGCCGAATCAACAAAAGAGAAATGGGCTTAGGAATCAAAACCGAAAGAGGGAGCCTGTGAGACCTTGACCTAGGATTCCTATGTATGAAAATTACACACCATTGAATGCATCCTTGGAGAATATTTATCTGTCTACCAGCAATACCATACAATATAAGAAGCCGCATCTAAAGGAGTTGACAGAGACACAAAAAAAGACTAGAAAGTATTGCCGATTTCACAAGTAATATGGGCACAATACTAATGAGTGCAGGCATCTCCAGAATGCTATCAAAAAGTTGATTCGGGAAAAGAAATTGTAGTAATTTATGGGAGCTCCATAGGATGGAGAACATGGGACATCTGACCCCAATCGAGGACAGGTTCCGCATAGGACCAAGGAGCCTGCACGGACTGGTGGGAGACTAGTGATAAACACAATAGTTAGAAGACCGCACCCTACGGACAGGAGTTGGCAAGAAATGGAATGCTATGCTAGCGCAATAAGGCATATAAACTTTGAGTATTGTTCGAATACGGAGAATGGAGCTCCTGCCAAGCAGCAATGCACAATCAATGATGATATTGTGTTTAGAAGCAGGGATGTAGATAAAGTAAAGGCCCCTACAATTGACCCGATAGTCATTTCTACCATGATTGGTCCTACTCTGGTGAGAAGAATTTTAATTGATTGTGTGAGCTCAGTAAATATTATTTTCAAGAAGGCGTATGATCAAATTGGAGTGGAAGCTAAAGATTTGAAACTATCTAAAGCTTGCATACATGGCTTCAATAGTGCGGCGACTAAGGCTGTTGGTTATACAGAGTTACTTGTTGAATTGGGAGAAGGTGAACGTAGGAGAGTGTGGATCCTACCGTTCACTGTTTTGGATGTTGATTCATCGTATAATGTTTTTCTGGACTGACCGGCCCTAGCTGAATTTCGGGTAGCTCTTGCCTCGTAGTGTTTAACTTTGAAGTTTCCAACTGATAATGGTGTAGAAGTTAATCATGGTGATCAGGTGACTGGACGTGCCTATTTATGTGGCTGAGTTGAGGGAACTTAGCATAAGGAGAAGGGAAAGGGTGTGGAAAAATCTTTCCGCCTCCAAGTTACTAAAGATTAACAAATGACGCCTGAGCCTTGACTTAGGTGCCACGGTCAGTTCTATAGAGATATAGATCTAAGGGATGACGAAGAGGAGCCCAAGGAGACTAAGGTTGCACATTCCGAGCTGATGATTGATATAATAGCCAACAATGATGACCCGTCACGGGTCTTGAAGATTGGATCGCAGCTCGGCCCCTCAATGAGAGAACTTGCTGATTTTCTTCAAGCGAATCTAGATGGATTTATTTAGACTCATTCTGACATGTGGCATCTCACATGCCATTGCAAGCCATGCATTAAACAATGATTTGAAGTATGTTTCGATGAAATAAAAAAGGCAAGGAATGGACCGGAGAGATCCATCGCTCTTAAAGAGGAGGTGGATAAACTAAAAGCAAACGAGTTTATCCACGATGCCCTCTATCCTGAATAGATATCCAATCACGTATCGGTGAAGAAAGCAAATGGGAAATGGAGAATATGGATCGACTATTCAGATTTGAATAAAGCGTGTCCTAAGGATATTTTTCCTCTTCTAAGGATAGATCAGCTAGTTGATTCAACTGCAGGACATGATTGTCTTCTATTGGTGTGTACTTGGGGTATAACCAAATCCTAATGCATGCCCCCGATCAGGAACACACCAGCTTTGTTACAAATGTTGGGTTGTACTGCTACGTAGTGATGCCATTTGAATCGAAGAATGTCGGAGCAACTTGTCAATGCTTGGTTAACCAGATGTTTAAAGATTAGTTTGGAAGAAAAATGTAAGTCTATGTGGATGATATGCTCATGAAGTCGCGACAATCAAATGACCACATTCGAGACTTTCCAGAGATGTTCAACATCCTCCGATATTACAACATGAAACTCGATCCTTTGAAATGTTCATTTGGTGTTGCATCAGGAAAGTTCATGTGCTTTATTGTCAATGCTTGAGGAATTAAGGCTAATCCCAATAAGATTCAGGATATTCGAGATATTCAAGCGCCAAGAACCATTAAGCCAGTGCAAAGTCTCAATAGGAAGGTTGCTGTCTTAAGTCAATTTATCTCCAGAGCAACCGGCAAATGCATTCCTTTCTTTGATTTGAATAGGAAGGGAAAAACAAATTTTGAATGAACACAAGATTGCGAAGACGCGTTTCGAGCTCTGGTGAATCATTTAGAGAGACCCCATTTCTTGTCAAAGCTGGTAGATCATGAGGAGTCATACATTTATTTGGTTGTATCAGAACATGCTATAAGTGCCACCTTGATTCACGAGGAGAACCAGATTCAGAGGCCGGTGTACTACGTCAGTAAATGATTAATAGAGACAGAAAGGAATTATCCAAAGGTAGAGAAATTGGCATACTTCTTGTTAGTTGCATCATGAAAGCTTCTTAAGTATTTCCAGGAACATCCGATCGATGTTTACACCGACCAGCCGTTACGATAGGTCCTATAGCAACCTAAGACATCTAGGAGGTTGCTCAAATGGAGCATTAAGCTCGGTCAGTTCGAAATTATATATCTTCCTTGAAGAGCTATCCAGGGTCAAGCGTTGGCAGACTTTATAGCAGAATTTACCATGCAAGACGATCTTCACGAAGGTAGCGAAATCTCTACCATGCGATGGAAATTGTATACTGATGGAGCATCTAATGATCATTGTTTCGGAACTGGGATTGTGCTTGTGATCCCTAAAAACCGATCAATTTTCTATGCTTTGAAGCTTGATTTTCCTCTACAAACAACGAGGTTAAGCATGAAGCATTGATTGCTAGACTTAAACTTGCTAGAGAACTTGGAGTTACATCCATTGAAATCTTTTGCGATTCACATTTGGTGGTGTATCAAGTCAGAGGAGACTATTAGGCTAAGGGACAACGAATCGCCTCGTATCTTACCTGAGTTCAGAAGTTGTTGGCAAAATTTGAATACTATGACATTTCAAATATCCCACGCAAGCAAAACGGAGAGGCTGATTCATTGGCAAAGTTCGCTAATATCGGCGATGCGCAACAGACAGGCTTGGTTCCGGTCAAGATATTACATACCCCAAGTATAAATATGATGGAAATCGATCAAGTACTGAAAGCAGAACCCGAGAGGGAATTGTGGATGACTCCATTTAAAGATTACTTGTTGCATGGAATCTTTCCTGAAAAGACAAATGAAAAGCGACAAGTCCTTCATAAAGCTTCATAGTATATTATGCAAGAAGAAACTATATATATGAAAGGAAGAATGTGGTGACCACACTAGGAGGCAAACTCTAGCAAAGAAGATACTCCATTATGGATATTATTGGCCAACCGTAAACCGGGATGCTGCCTATATACGACGATGTGACAAATGCCAGATATACGCAAAAGTCCCAAGAGCTCCGCCAACAGAAATTATGCAAATGGTCAGTCCATGGCCATTCACTATGTGGGGTATTGACATCGTCGACTCTTTATCAACTCGTGCGAAGTATGCTATTGTCGCGGTTGATTACTTCACCAAATGGGCCGAGGCAGAACTGTTGGCTACAATCACAACCAAGAAAGTAATCAACTTTATTATTTGCAACATCATATGTTGCTTTGGTCTTCCGCGAATTATTGTCACAGATAATGGGACTCAATTTGATAGTACTGAATTTAAAGACTTTTGTTGAAGATATCTTATAAAAAAGAGGTTTTCAATGGTTGCTCGGCCTCAGGCAAATGGATAAGTTGAAGTTGTAAATAAAATTATCAAGTTTATTCTGAAAAAGTGTTTGGAGAAGGCTAGAGGCAAATGGGTGGATGAACTTCCTATAGCACTTTGGACCTATAAAACTACTCACAAGTCCGCGACTGGCTATACTTTATTCGCTCTTTCTTATGGATCCAAAGCCATTATTTCGATAGAACTCGAAGTCCCTTCTCATCGAGTGACTTACTACGATCCCAAAACGAACAAAGATCTTCTCTTGGAATCTTTGGAATTTATAGATGAGAAGCGAGAGGAAGCCAATTTGAGAGCAGCTGTACACCGACATCGAGTCACTCGACATTACAACACTAAAGTTTGATCGAGAACCTTCGAAGTTGGCGATCTCGTCCTGAAATAAGTTTTTTGGACCCCGTCACACATGAATTCGACATGGAAAGGACTGTATGTCATTGAGCAGAGGTTTGGAGAAGGAACATTCAAGCTAGCAACTAGCGATGGTATTAAACTTCCAAGAGCGTGGAATAGTAAACATTTATGAGCTATTTCACTTAAAATTTCCTTTAGATTTCAGTTTATTTACATTCAGTATTTGCTTTAGCATTTGATTATTTCGAATATGTAATAAGATAGATTAGACTGTTCCTTTCCATTTGGTGAATAAAGTCTCAAACTTCCTTTGCATATATGATTGTTATTACATTATATGCTAAGTACATAATGAAACTGATTAATTCGATATGTGTGAACAGGTTCCTAGAGTTTGAAATCGATCAATCGTACTAATCTCTGATTGGATCAAACAAGATGAGCTCCATTAATTTGCTCGATCAACAGTTCCCGTAAATGGTTCAAAGGATGAGACAGGCAATAAGGAAAAAATATCGACAGCAATCTGGAGATTAGAAAATTTTCTGCTCGGACTGTGGAACTAAAACGAAACCGCGGCGAGCAAAAGAAGTATGAACATCAAATCGGGCAAGATTGACCACCCATTGACTAACTCTGGTCCCCAAATCATGTTGGAGTATAAACATCAAACGGGTGTGACTAACCACCTATCGACGAACTCTGGTCCTCGGAGTGCGGGCTGGACTATAAACATGATTCGGGCGTGAATCGACTGCCCTGAGAAAACTCTAAGTCCTCGGAGTGCAGACTGGAGTATAAACATAAATCGAGTGTGAATCGACCGCCCATGAGATGACTTTAAGTCACCAGAGCATGGACTGGAGTATAAACATAAATCGACTGTGAATCGAACGCTCGCAAAATAACTCTAAGTCCCTAGAGTGTGGACTGGAATATAATGAATAGATGAATGGATTTCAACCATTCTCAATTCCACAAACTCCAATTAGAAATCGATAGGAGGAATACAAGCTGCTAAAAACTGAATATGACAGCTCACTACCACTCGGGCTCACTGTTCTTATGACTTAAGGCAACGATTGTAAGGAGGCTTTGATATGAAGGTAGTGAATTGTTAACAGAATTTGCAATCAACGAATTAAAATACACTGAAAGGAAAGTAATCATTCAACTATCAAAATAACAATTCACACAATGTTTAATCGAAACAAAAAAATTTTATTCATAAATATCAAAATTCCAATAAAAATTATTTTAAAAAATCGAGATCATACCCGTACACCTACTACTAGGGAAAGAAATAATTATGCAAATTATATTCAATGATGTGAAGTAAAAACTACTTCTTCGACTTTCTTTCCCTTTTGGATTTTTCAGGAGTGGAGCCACTCAAATTTCTCTTTCGAGATCCTTTGCCACCCTTGGTCGGAGAGTTCGTGGAAGGAGAGATTTCACCAGGAATCGTCCTGCCTAGTGGAATAACTTGCGATGGTACAAGATCAAGATCATAGACTTCCACCTCGACAAGCTCACTTTTAACTTTTCACTTCAACTTTTCCTCCTCCTTAATCCTCTCCTTCACGCTGGTTTTAGCTGTAGGCTCCGAAGCGCCAATAATTATTACATCATCAGGGTCATTGACCAGGAGCAGACCCTTGGTTTTGTCATCATCAAGAGCACCGATGATTTGGGCATCAAGCCCGGTTATTCAGTAGCAGACGGGTCCTTATCCGCTTTCTCATGTTGTTCCATAGCAGCACCACTTTTAGGAGTCAGATCGGAGCATGGAAGACCTGCAAAGTTTATCAAAACATGGATGTTAGTTAAAAGCCATTGCATGTGAAGTATAAGAACTTTTCAAATATGGAGAAGTTTAGTATTATACCAGCATCCGGTTGACTTTCCATAGCCACCGGAGTGCCTCCTTTAAGGATGGGAGAACAACATTTATGGCCTAAAGCCAGGCTTATCTGGAGCATAGTCGAGAATCAGCTCCATGTCATGAGAAGTTGATGGTCTGGCTACTTGGATTGGAGAGGAACCTTGGGATCAGTTCTGGAAGACTAGACAATATCCTCTACATCTTTAATAGGCGCGAGAGCCTTGTAAAATTGAAGTTTAGCGGCGGCCAGATCCGACGGCTCGTTTCCTCGAAGAACTTCTCTCACTAGTCCTTCTTCATTGAATTCGGCTTCTACCGGCTCTTCTTTCTTTATCTTAACAATATATTCCCAAGCTTCAGCAAGCAATTCAAGGTAACCCTCGCCAAGAAAGCTTAAGTCACGGTGCAGCAGGGCGTTCACATTATATTTGATAATCAACGGATCGAATAAGTCCTAAATTTCATTCCTACTGGACTCAATGGCGACATCCTTGTAGGAGTTGGCTTGTTCAAGCATCTCTTTTCTGCCCTCTTCTCGAGCTTCTTCCTTCAGAGCTTCAATTTTTGCAAACTGTACGTTGAGTTTTGCTTTCAAGCTCCTTGCCTCGATAACTTCTTTGTAGTATTTCTCCGACTCCTCCTAAGCCTCAATCTTCTCCTCCCTCTCCTTCTTCAACAATTCTTTCAGCTCATCAACGGGGCGAGCTAAGGCATCTTTCTCCTTTTGCAAGGAGTCCATTTTAAAGCAAGCATGCCGCTGCGCTAAAGTGCCGCATCGAGTTCCTTTTTGTGAGAAGTTTCCAGACGACTTACCACCTCAGCCATCTCCTTGGCGTTCTTTTCAGCCTAGGTGATTTGGGTTTTGGATTCATGCAATTCAACATCTTGATGCTTGATTATATCTTTGTCATGAATAGCCTCCAACTTGAGATGATCGATTTCGTGTTGACGCTCTATGGAGACTTCAGAAACTTTCTGTGCCAAATGAATAAATGATTCATGTTGAATGAATACGGCGTTCACACATGCTAAAGAACTTTCCTTGGCATGCCCAGGGATAACATGAATAGAAGGAAGAAATTTGAGGCCGTCGAAGCAAACCTTCGGGAAAGTGATTTTAGGTTCAGCCAACTTTTCTGCTGTAGGAGAGTCCGAAGTAGTAGCTGGCAGGGATGGTTCAGAAGTGGTGAGTAGGTTCTTGCCAGATCGACGCTCACGAGACTGTCTTGAACTTGAAGAGCTATAGTGTTGCTCATAAGGGCCATGATAAGAAGATTTTCCTCCACTCTGAATCGGAAGATTAGAATGTTATCCTTGATGAGACGACTGAGATTGAGACTTTCGCTTGGAAGAGGAAGAAGACTAGCTTGAATGATAATCTTTATCTTGCCCTTCATCCTTATCTCTACGTCGAATGGACTCAGAATCCCTGCTTGGGCAATGATAAGTAAAAGAGATTTGAAGGCGATCAAAGGCTCGTTATTGAGACATCATACCTATAAAGACCAAATAAGAGCGTATTAGAAGTTATCATACAAGAAACCAATAACAAGTGTATAGTAGAGTGCAAGTGATTGTGAGTGTCCAAGTGTTCCCTCAATGGACCGGTAATGATAGCTTTACTCATGGGTGTGCTCTCCCCTTGATTAGAATGTTGGATACTTCACCGCTTCTCATAGGGGAGTTAAGTCCTTCGATGTTTATATTTGGAAAGTCAGAGGACATAATGTCGTCCAGAATTTGAAGGTTGGATAATCCTTTTAACGAGCTTTCCAATTGCTGAGAAGATGATTCCTCTCCGAGAGGAGTAATAAAGAACTCTAGGTCTGATGCAGTCTTTCTTCTGTGTAGTCGGTACACCAACTTCATTTTTCACTCTGGAGGTGTTTACGATTGTCCAACTTGTAACGGTCCAACCATCGGCGCTTTTCCAAGGCATGCATCATCATATCTTGGTTTACCAACTTGGGAAACTTTGATTTCCCCCTCTTCAGTATCTTCCCGAGTCCCCTCAGCAAGGGGCACGACGAGGTTGATTGTTTCCTCTCTTCGTTCTAAAACAATCTTTAGAACTATCTTGCTTTTGGGAAGTCCGATTCTACAGCCGTCTTCCAACAGCCCAAACAAAGATAGTAGTTCATCATTTACGAGTAGTTTGATATCCCGGTCCTCAACGGGAGTAGCATGGATGGTGGTGACGACTCTAGAGAACTCAGTACCTTAGGGACATCGATGAACACCTGAAAGAACTCCGGATGTTAATAAATTCAAAGGAAAAAGGTGTGACTTGAGTCAGTAAACTTGAGAGAAAAGTGGAAGTAACACTTACATCCTTCTAACCATCTTCTTACGAATATGGAAGGGCATTACACGTAGAACCATTCGTGTTTGAATAACGAAAGCTTGTTCTAGGCACCCGTCAAAACATAGTAATTCGGTGAAGGTTCGAGGAAGACGTAAGAAGGGATTCTCGATCATCTTTTGAAGTTATAAATAAATCTGACGCCTTCAAGAGTGTGCGGATAGAATAGAACATTCATGAATAGAAAGAAAGTCCCATGAATAAAGGCGTAACTGTTGGGATGTAGTTATGTAGGGGAAATCCCAAGATATCTCAACATCTCCCGAACAAAGGAATTAAAAGGTGGAATGCATCCAACCCAGCACATAAATTTGTTGCATGTTGTATATCCGGATCGAGGCAAGTGAGCTCTATCTTGCCTTGTAGGAACTAAAACTTCCTCAAACGAAATCCTATGGATTGAGCACAATCGACGAAGAGCGGCTTCGCCAATTCGGAAAGCTTGTGAATTAACAGGGTTATCAAGGACAATGGCACTCTCAATGGCACCAGGAGCAGGGCTGATGGTTTCAGTTGGAAGAACAGGAATATCGAATAAGAGATCGATTTGTGGATCATAAGCTTTTGGCTGTTCTGCATGATGGCTTAGAGAAGGCCTTCCGGATATAGTGGCAGAACTTGACTTCGCTTCAGAATCGATGTGTATCGTCATCAAACAGGAAGACATGTTAACTGAAAGCTTCGTGCGTTTGGAATCTACGTCAACTATACTCAGTGGACAATCAAGATTAGAAATAATAACCTATTCCCTCCATGTTAAGTGTGAACTAGTGCCGAGTAGTGCAATGAGAAATATACATAAACAGTTTGAAATTAGAAGGAAAAAATGAAATGATGGAGTTTTGTATCTTGAGACCGTCATCGCCGGCCGCCTCAATTGGCAAGAAAGTTGAAAGGCTACGAAAGCTTTGGGATCGACTATCGGGATATTGAATTATGAAGTCTGTTATCTAAATTCATTAGCAAATTTATCACTTAGTCCATTTTAAGAAGTTCAAAAGTTTAGTCGTTTAATCTTAAGTTCGAGGTCCAAGTACGCAAGTCATTTTGTCCATTGTCATCTTATATTCGAGTTCACAAAACATATGTCGATCCCTAGCATTTATACGCTAATCCCTTTTTCCAAGACAACTTCCTACCAATCCTTTAACTTAACTACCGATCCCTCATCAATGCTATTTCCTACCGATCCCTATACCAGAGCATACCAGAGTAAGCCTACGAATCCCTTTCCTGAACCTACCCTACACCGATCCCTTTCTACAAATCCTCCTCACTGATCCCTCTCCAATTTTTCCTTCATCCCATAAACTAAAAACAAAACCACTACCGATCCCTGCCCCATATCAATCCCTACTATTGCCATTCTATCCTGTACCGAACCCTAATGTTCTTCCTTCCTAACTATTTCCCCACTAAAGACCTTTAGCCGAACCTTCCTCCTTCTCCTTTTCCTTCTTCTCCTCTCCCTCATATCCATCTATCTAAAAGGCACTCGAACTCACCACCTTACGATCATGTTAGAAGCTTAAGATTCACAACTTAATTGCATTATTAAAAGAGATTTCATACTTATGTATATTGAGTTAAATCAAAGGCGAGCGTTCAAGGTTTTGGATTAACGACGAAGGAAAGCGAATTTGAGGAATTGCTTGACTTCATGTTTGGATTTAGATTTAAAGCAGGAGAGTTTTTGTTCGTCGAAGAGATTTTGGAACAACCTGGGTTAAGTAGAAAAGCTTATGCATGGGCAAGGGAAGTAAAAGCAAGTGAAATAAAAAGTGAAGGAAGAAAGGAAGAAGACTTATATATATATATATATATATATATATATATATATATATATGCGAAGATATGAGAAGGAACCAATCGTAGAGGGTCGAGCAAGTCAAAGTGGAGGAGGATGCGCATTGAACCTGCCGATCCCTATTCGCATAGCACTAGTAGGGATCGACATGTCGAATTTCGATCCCTCGGTAAAAAAATGTAAAAAGAAAAAGAATAAATGATGGTCGAGTTAAAAGTGAATGACAATCGTTATCGTGAAGGCTTGACTGCAAACGTGAACATACAAAACATTATTAAAATTGGCATCGACTTGTGAACGTTCAAACACGTTCGGGAGCCAACAACAGAAACATGTATACAAATATCCAAGGGAATAGTTTAAAAACAGAATCTTTTTGAAATCAATAGAAATTACAGTCAAACCTAAAACTTTCAAGTTCGAGATTGGATTAGATAATAGAAGGCTTATAAGTCCCGCATGACCGAATTTGCACTAACAGAATACAACATTGGACTTATATTATTGAAAGTCGATAAAGGAATAGCAATATATTAGGAAATTGGATGGACTTCTTTCTGATAGTTCAAACTTTATTCCATTCAAAGCACGTCATGTTACTCACAAGACGTACTTTAGGGGGCAAGTGTTACCCGTTATCCTGAACCGGCTATATTGGACTGATTGCGCAAGACAGATTCGATTGCTATCAAGAAGGATGACCACAGAGCGATGACTATAGGACCCAAAAATAGAGTTCAAATTGTTGTACAAAGCCTGGATTGAACGGAGTTGATAAATAAACAATCTAGGATACTAAAATAGCTTGGATTAACAAGGGTTCGGCATGACAAGGTAGAATATTTGGGATCGGTATGATTGGTTATGTAAGTGGGTAAGCATGGTCGAAGTAATGAAGGGATTGGCATTGTTGATGGTGCTTGGATTGGCATAGATGGTTATCTAAGGGATCGACATAGTATAGGGTGATAAGAGGGATCATCGGAGTATAGAGTTATTAGAGGGTTCGGTAGAGTATAAAGGAATAAGAGGGATCAGTATGGTTGGAAGGCTATGGGTCTGCATAGTCTAATGAAGCATAATGGATCGACATAGCATTATGGACGATAAAGAAGGATCGACATCATGTGATGGAGTTTGAAGAATACGAATAATGGCATATTAAAGGGATCAGCGTGAGCTAATATGGAGGGGTCGACAGCAATAACTTAAAAATGGGTTCGAACCAAATATTAAGCAAAACATGAGCTCCACATATCCAATCGACATGATATTTGGAAGGCGATCATATCTAAGCACGAATAAGCTACCATAAGATCGCTGCCCCGAAATCAGCCAATGGAGGGATCGGTACTGACCCCTCTCCATAGAGATTTGGGCTTAGTGCACCCTATTGTTGGCCCATATGGATAAGGAGATCCTGTAGCCATTCAGAGAGATTGTTGTTGCCTTCACTTATAAATACTGGACTAGAGGTCATTTTGAGGATCTTTAAACTGCTTGTTACATAACTCTTATATTGTAATTAATTTTCTTCATCAGTGTCTTACTTCTTGTAGTTTGTTACTATAATCAAGATTATAGTAAATCAATAAGGAGAATTTTTAAAGTGGACATAGGCAATCGATATCGAACCACTATAAATCCTGGTGTTATTGATTTTTGTTTTGATTTACTTATTATTTTGCTATATTCCTTTATTTCAATTTGTTTTTGTTCATTTACTTCTTTGCACAAACTTATTGATGGGTATATGGCTAATTTGGTTGCAAACAATATTAAGCTGAACAATATGAAAGTTCCTATCCATTACTTGATCCTTTCTCTATCATTTTTGTCTTTCCAGTATAAGTGATAGACCCCGCCCCCGACACTCTAGAAGACGTGATATTTTTGGATGATCAGGAGGATTATGTGGCTTTCAAAATTAATAAAGCCTCTCTCTGCAAAATTTATGCCCGACACGGGATCCCATTTGATGACGTGCAAGTTCCGATTCGGAATGACAGAGCTCATATTCCCCTCGAGGGATCCACTGTGTGCAACAAGTACATGTGTTGGGCAGAATGCGTCCCATCCTACAAGTTCATTTATTTGAAAATGGTATATTATATAAGTTTAGCACCAACACAACTGCACTGAAATGGCTATGCCTTTCTTAACTATACCTACATAGCATTCATGGAATTTTTATTCCATCTTCCAACTAATTAGGACATTCAATTTATTTTCACCTTTAAGTGAGGAAAGGGAAGCCTTTCGTTCACATTTCTCGAGTCAGTCAAGAAGTTCCAATCCTGACTGGTACGTGGAACAAGTTGAGCACTTTTAGAAGCGAGTGTTTTTATATTTGCTGCCTTCTCAGCTTTGCTATATGGTGGTTGGAAGGATGAAAGTATTACTCCTTTCTTAATTTCTTGAGTGTTTTTATCCAGGTTGTATCCTGAATTAAGTAACTTTTCTGGTTTTTGCAGGTTCTTATCCACAACCGATGGAAAACAATACATACATGTGGTCTTGGCACTCAAAAGGGTTCCATCAGAAGATCGAGACATTGAGAATCTCCTTACCAATGAAAACCGCATTACCTACTGATTGGTGGAAGAGGGTTATACCATAGGGCTATCAGTCACTACTGGAGTTATAGTGACTAAGCAGTGGGATGCGGATGATGATGAAGGCCATCAAGATGATCCTATCATGCCTCCAATTGAAGGGGCTTAGGAATCTACCGATAAGGAGTTGTATGAGATGAGGGTGATGACCCCGGTGGCGATAAGGAGGGTTCTAATTTCAGGGTTGCGATTGTATCCTCGCAAACCTCATAGCCTCCCGCTCTCGAAAAAGGAAAAAGGAAGAAACTTGTTTTTGGGTTCCCTAAGATTTGCCTCTTCAAACAACCCAAGCTATCCATCACCCCTTAGGTTATTCCAGGCTAGTCCGCTTCTCAACCTTCAGAGCACTTAGACAAAACATTTGAGGCATTATTCAATCTTTCGATACCAGATGACGTTGATGCCTTTCATTTTTGTGACATAAGCATTGGCGGATCGAAATCTCCTTCCAGAGCTGGGGCAGGAATCCTTCCTACCACCAGTGGAGAGGTTACTCCTGCCAGTAAAGCTTCAATAACTGGTCTGTTGGGGGAACACAAGGACACGCCATTCGCACGCACTTCACAATATTGCATTGCAATTATCTCATGTCCTTAAATACTTAGAGCTAAATCATTCTTTATTTTTCTTTGTAGAAACAATGGTGAGGAAGAAGCACATGTTTTAGTTTCTACAGGAAATATCATGCTAGAATCCTAGTTCTTATTTGGGCCCATACTGCCGAGGTGGTGGTCGTGAATACGATCTTAGTTATCACTCCAGTCGTGATCGAGATTACCAAAATAAAGATGATAGAGATAGGTCTTCCCATGATAAACATCGATCCAAATAAACATCTCCTCCTCTGAAAGGTTCAAAAAAGCAACAAGATCGCTGAGATGATGTTCCTCCTATTGGCACCTCTTGTGGTTCCCCCTACCACTTTAGTTTCTTCACAGTCTATTATTCTATTTCATCCTCAGCGACCCGACGATCGTCGGAGTCATAGTGGGCATGATGTTCACCAATAAAGGCCGGGCAAAGAAAGCGTTGGCACCCAAGTTGTCACTGTAGCTCAACAAGTCGATGCTGTCGCTCGTATGGCCCAACTTAACTCGAATTTTCCAAATGTATGTCTCAGTGGATTTCTTTTTGTACCTAATCTTAAGAAATTTCTTGAGAAAGTCCAACAAATGACTATGGATTGTTTGAATGATATCCACAAGCAGTATAATGAGTGGATGAGAGCGGCAGAGAGGATTTCTAAAGTATCTTGGGAGAGAGCGGCGGAGATTGAGAAATTGAAATACCAAGAGGCCCAGGTCATATGGATCATCGAAACTCTAACCAATGAGTTAGAATCTTCAAGGAGCTCATAGGCAGAAGCTGAAAGAAAAGAAGAGATTGGCCATCAAGGCACTCGAGGATAAGAAGGCCAGGCACTTGGCCGAGGTTGAAGCATTTCATCATCAGAACCATATACTAGTGTTAGAAAGGGATGCAGCCCAAGAAGCACTACTGAGTACAAAACTAAGTTTGAGAGCAAATCGGAAGGTAAAGAGGAAGTTTTAAAAATCGATCAGGATGCCTACGATAAATTGGTTACCGTCAGGCTTGAAAGTGATGCGGCTGTTGAAAAGGCCAAAGTCATTGATGCTCTCATTAAACGGGAAGTGGAGGTCGCAAAAGAAAAGGCCAGGGAGGAGGTTATGGAAGAACTGGATTCTCTACTTATTCTTTACAATGCCAATGTCCTGAAGCATAGAAACTTGGAGTGGCTCCTAGATGACTACCCTTACCATCTTGTACGTGCTTGGAAGCATCTTGTTTGGGAGGAGAAAATGACTCTTGGCACCGAAAAAAATCAATCTGATGAGGCTAGAAAGAGAGATTTTATTGGCTGACGAACCTAAGGTTCTATATGAAACTCAACTTATACTCCCAAAATAGCACGCCACAAGCTCTCAACATGTAACTGGTGAAGGTTCCAAATTCGTGTCAAATAATGTCGTAGATGACCAAAATCCGGTGACCCAAGCTTTTCCCATCACTACTATGGATTCTTCCATCGAGCCTGGTTACAATTTGGAGAAGCCGAATATTACTTCATCTAGTGGGCTCTTCTCGATTATGGAAGGAGATTCTGGTGGCACTTTGGCTCACATATGGGACCAATCTAGAGAAGGTATTTCATTAAACACACTTGTCCTTCAGAAAGCTGGAGTATCCTTGGTCGATATACCCAAACTCTTTAGTTATATTTCCTCAGCTTTAGATCTACTATCTACAATTCCACCTCTTCCTCAAGAATCTCAACCAGAACCTCAGGTGCATGCAACGAAGTTCGTTACGGCTTCAGCAACGACCCAATATGTCCCGGAAGAGAAAGCTTTTATGATCCATGAGAACTTAGTGGATTCTTTATTGAGGGAAGAAAGTGATTCACGTCAAGAGATTCCTATTGATGATGATGTTGTGATAATTAGAGCTTCCCAATCCTTGTTAGGCTCCTCTATGCAAGAAATGCCACATAAACTCAGGCCGGACATTGCCCTTGAGACGAAAGTCAACCAGGAGAAAATGGAGATCGTTCCCTCTCCCATCTCCATCGTTTTTCCTGGAGAAACTATGGATACTTCTGCTCCTTAGCTAGGACCTGCTCAAGATGCACCTACTAGGTCAACCTAGATTACTCCAGTGAAAGGCCAAGGAAGCGAGAAGAGAGGAGAGAAGAGGAGTAGGGAAAGTTCGAGTGAAATCTCCCTTGATTCCAAGAAGAAGAAGAAGAAGAAGAGGAATCCGAGGAGGAAGTGATTCTTTGTGTACGTGCATGCTCCTAAGTCTTTTGGACTTTGTTAGCCAAGTTTGTACAGGATCAGCCCCCGTTTTTTATTCTTTTGCCGTGAATATCTGTACTTGACTTTTTAAGCTATAATAAAGTTTTTTTATTTTTGTTCAATTTTCGTGTGAATTTGCTTATGTAGTTGAGCTATCATATTTTTAATTCAATGTACTTGTAATTCATCACTTGTTGATTCGAATGATAATCTATTAATTTTATCCCAAGGCCTCCATATGGTCGTGTCCTCAAGTCGTACTAGACACCGGGCTTAAGCCTTAGCGTTACACCATCAAATTCAGCAGTTTAAGTGATTTTACCCCTACTTCCAGTTCTCGGGTTAAAGGAGTTAGATAGTCGATGGTCGAGTTCCATCTTTAGCGAATTTATACTCCTCCTGTCGGTTTCAGGTCAGAGCTTATGGAATAGAGATTGGTAGAAATGCACTCATCTACATGTTTATACTCATATCCGCACTTTAGGGATAAGAGTTTGTTGGCGAGTGATCGAATCGGACCCAATTTATGTTTATACTCCAGTCCACACTCTAGGGACTTAGAATTATTTCGAAAAATAGTCGGACGTACTTTCCTTAATTAATTGATTTGTCCCCAAGTCTGGGGTTTGACTTAGTGAGTGATCGGTCGCGTCACGATTACTTTTGATTCATGTCTGTCCCATCGCTGGTGGGATTAATTTGATTATTGGATGCTCAAGTCGCATCCATTTCTCGTTAGGTACTCCATCCACCGGGTTGTAAGCGAGTCATTGAAAGAATGGTCGGACCATGTTCATTTTTTTTAGTTCAGTCATGAACTTCTATAATCAACAGGCTCCAAACTCGGGTAACCTGCTCGAACATGTCAATATTAGTTCATCGGGTATCGTAACTAATATGTAATGCTATAGTAATCACAGATATGAAGGAAATTTCAAAATTTACTTTCCCAATGGAAATAAATAACATAATTTGTCATATTACATATCTGGAAATCAAATGTTAAAGCAAATTCGAAAACTGAATACAATTAAATAAAAAAGAATAAACTTAGTGAAATAGCGTCATAAATACTTGTTATTCTATTCCATTGGGATTGTGACGCCATTAATAGTCGCTAGCTTGAAAGTTCCTTTTCCAAGCCTCTGTCCAATGACGTACATTCCTTCCCAAGTAGGATTCATGTGTGACGGGACAGGAAAAACCCATTTCAAGATGGGATCATCGATTTTAAAGGTCCTAGGTCGGACTTTAGTATTGTAGTATAGGCAACTCGATATCGATGTGCGGCCGCCCTTAAATTATCTTCTTCGCGCTTCCCATCTACCAAGTCTAGAGATTCTCAGAGGAGATCTCCATTCGTTCTGGGGTTGTAGTAGGTCACTCGATCAGAAGAGACTTCGAGTTCAACTGGAATGACGGTTTAAAGCTATAAGCAAGAGCGAATAAGGTATGACCATTCGCAGACTTGTGGGTGGTTCTACAAGCCCATAATGCTATTGGAAGTTCATTCACCCACTTGCCTCTAGCCTTTTACAAATATTTATTTAGAATGGACTTTATGATTTTGTTCACAGCTTCAACTTGTCAATTTGCTTGAGGGTAAGCAACTGCTGCAAATCTCTTTTCAATATGATACCGATGATAGAAGTATTTGAATTAGTGTTGTATTGGGTTTCATTATCAGTTACTACGGTTCGTAAAAGCCCAAAACACAAATGATGTTTAAGACAATGAAGTTGATTGTTTTTTCGTCATGATCATGGTTAAAGATTCTACTTCGGGGACACAAATTAAAATAGCAAGTGACACAAATTAGAATAGCAAATGCTACAAATTGAGCAAGGCACAAATTGAACAAGACTATAACAACCTTGGTTTTGGTTATTACTTGTGAAATTAAATTATAACGGTAGTTATAATTCAATAATAGATAAATAAAATAAATTGGTGATGTGAAATTTGTTAAAATTGTTTATTTTAAATAAATAATGAGTTTTGGTAAAATAAACTAGTGTTAAGATAGTTTGGTTGGTAATAACTGTGAATAATGGTAATATGTTTGTTTGGAGATTAATTGAATTAAATAAGGATAAAAGAATTTAAATCAATAATAATTTGTTGAAATAAGTATAAGATGTTGAAAATATGGTTTTAAAAACTTGATCGTGTTAGTTTGGGGGTAAAAATGAGCATTATATGATTTTAATTAAATAAAATGCAATAAATTTTGAAATTATTGCCAAATTTTAAGTTTTGCAAATTGTAATGCAGTATTAAAATTTAATATGATAAATATTGTAAATAAAAAGGTGGAATGTTGGTTAAAAATAATATTTGGATGTAAAAACAAAGTTATTAAAGTTTGTTACATTTGATCAAACAAGAGAAATGATTTTATGTAATTTTGATTCTTAAAATGCTAATTTATTTAAATAAAAAGGTGTTTGATGTAAATAGTGTAAATTGATATATTTAAATAAAAATAAGGATTTTGTGATGGAAGATAATTTTAAATGGGTAAAATAATTTTTATGTGTTATAAAACATTTTTGTAAACATAAACATATGTTGTATAAAATTTATTTGGTTAAAATACGTGTAAATAAAGTGAAAATATGAATTAATTTGGTTAGCTCTTGATTAAGTAATAACATATATGCATTTTGGGTAATGGGTTCAAGCCCAAACCCATTCACTAAGAAAAATCAGAGAGGGAGGAGTTGTACTATACGTACACTTCCTTCCTCGTTCTCTTATCTCCCTAAAACAGAACACGAAAAAAAGAAAAATGACAGCCTTCATGTAATTTTCAAATCTAGCTTCTAAAATTTAGCAAAATCAAAGAATAAATTAGCTAATTAAAGAGACTAACATGTAATCAAAACCAAAATCACAAATCTACTTCATCAATTTCTAATTTTGAGAATTTAAGTTACCTGTAACTTCAGTTTTCTAGTTTGCATGTCTGTATACTTTCTTTATACAAGTTCCTTCAACTAAATCATGGCGAAAGCTCTCATTTTCCTCAAGTTTGCTCATATTTGCTCAAAAATTTGCTAGGATGAGTTTATAACTCATAAATTCTAGCTTAAATCAGGTTTGCTAGTTGATAAGCGTTGAATTTTGCTCACTGTAAAACAATATTTGTTGCTTGAATAGTTATTGCGAAATATGTTCTAGAGTCCTTCTTTTTGTGTTTATATCTATCTATTCTGTCATGAATTCATGCCGATTTTTTTTGGATTGTTGTCTAAGTGTTGATGTAAGTGGATCTCAAATTTCACGGTCTAATTCAACCTGGAACTGCTTCAAAACATTGCTCAAAAACTGGATTGAAGAAGGCAAAAGTGCCTGTAGAAATTACGACATACATGTCGACCCAAAGCTCCTGGAGGTCGACTCTATGTTCAACCTATGCTTCTCAAGGGTCGACCTGAGCTGTTTGATTTTTGCAACTTGTTTATTTTTGTTCTGTGCATTGTTTTGTGATTTTCTACTTATACCACTGACTAGTGTGATCAATTCTTATGATGTTTCAGAGTGTTTTGAAAGGCTTTAACCTATAAATAGATAAGCCAACATTTTATTTGATTCGTATTTTGGATTGACAAGTTTTTGAGATGATTCCTTATGCCGATTATATGGCTTTTCAGTGATTTATGTTGTTTCGAGCTCAGGTTTTCTTAAACAATTTTGAAATGATTTTTATAATAAAATAGATTTTGAAATAAATATTTTACAATATTTACAGTTATTTTTAAAGCTATTAAAATTAATATTCTCCATAATAAAGAAAGTTTCAAAGCCAAAATTTTCCAAACGATTTCAAAAGTGGGTTTTAAAACTAGTTTTCTCAAAGCAAAGTATTTTCTATATAAAATTACATGTTTTTGCACTCTTCAAGCGAATGAGGAAGCGATTTAAATGATTTAGTAAAACTTGTGGTATGGGACACATGCGTTTACTTTTGCGGTTAAATCCAAACTTGTTCAATTGAGGTTATACACGAGAGTGAAATTAATTACCCTATAGTGAACAGTTAAGTGAAAACATGTGGTATGTGACACACTATTTTCACTGATTTGGTTACTATCTGGAATTGGTGACAATTTATTATATGGACCTTCGAGTTGATGGCCAGTACTTTTGGTCTGTTGGGCTAATCATGGTCTGTTGGGTCCTATTTGAAGCTGTTGGGTCTCCTATACACTGTATTTGGCGGGCTGCTGGGCCACTGATTGGGTTGTTGGGTCCTTTCTATATATATAGTTGTTGGGCTACTTTTGGGGACTGTTGGATCCTATACTTTACGTTGTTGCTTTTCTATATATTTTTACGTTGATTTCTAGAATTAGATGATTTATGAATGTTTTCGCCATGGTTGCCCCTGTTGGTATTTACATAGCCTGAGTGCTATCATGTTGTTAATTATATGGTGATTACATTTGGAGGCTTGAACTCTTAACAGAGTTCTACATTTTGATATTTATGCTTGCCATACTTTGTCTATTTTGAAACTTTTGATTTCTTACTTAGAAGTTATGGTAGATGAAAGCAATTATACTGGCTATTGTACATGCTGATGATATGAGGCGATTATTTGTGTTTAATTGATATTGTCGTTGAACTTGCCTCTTTCGAGAAAATTCCATGTGATGTAATTTAGTGACATTATCTCACATGAAGTAGTTGATATATGTTAATTGTTGTTTCTTCTTTTTTGAGAAGAAATGTTACCATTTATCCTTATACTTTACCTATTATTTTCTAATCAGTTTATTTAAGCTAGACTGACCCGTGTATTTATGTACTTGGGTCAGAGCGAGTTATTTCAGGTTAGTCACCTGCCGTAGATTTCTGCTTTACTGCTTCCGCTATGGACTTTCTACTAGTCATCTTTTGTTTAGCTTTGTAGTGTTTTGTAAACTCAAATATGTATCTGTTCTTTTGACTCGATGTATATATTATAGTTTACGTACTGCCACTGTTGTATCACTATGTAGTGTATTATGATGTATCTGTTTATATGTATATATATGTGACTGTTGTTCTGTGATCTGTTATATTTGTTGTTGTTATATTTTGTTCTGATAGATTCGTTAGCCACCGTAATTTTAAATTAAACATATATTGAGTATGTCAATCCACTTGAAAAAGATAAAAGAAAAAAAATTGGATCACCCAATCGACGTATTCTATACATGTTTAAGACAAGGCCATGGATGGTCGCTCCTAACCAAACATATTCTCTGCATTATCAGATAGTATTACTCTATAATTCTCTTTGATAATGTTGATCTTCATGTGGGGCGTCACAACTTGGTATCAGAGCTGAGTTCAGAATAAAATATGATAAACACAGAACAGAACATATATTATAGTACATCAGAGTACAGTATAAGCGATAACATATTCCCTAATCATCGTGTCCTTAACCTTTTCGTGTCCTTGGGATAGAGATAAGTTGGGAAAACATCTAGTAATGCATTTTAATTCCATAGTATTACATAATCAAATTAATGATATCTTACTTTATGAATAATCTTTATCGTGATTGTTCTATTCGAGTTCTCTTCGATACAGGTGCTTCACACTCATTCGTATTGAAGGAACTTGTTGATGCTATACCATTAGATGTTTCTTGCCTTGTTACTTTATTGAGCATTGCGAATCCTATCGAGGGATCCGCAACCCTTAACATGTTGTGTGAGAACGTTGAGATTATTCTTTGTGGTTTTTTATTTCCACATGAGTCTGAATGTTACTCACTATCTTGGATTTGATATGATTTTGGGGATGGATTGGCTTGCTTGTTATCAAGCTCGAAGCCTATGTTCTAAAAGGATCCTATATCTTAGGCATCCTAATTCGGCTGATTAGTTATCTCTTGTTCTTTAGAATGTTGATGGTGATTCTGAAGCATCTTTATTTTCTCTTGAGTCTCAAGATGATGATGATGTATCTCTAATTCCAATCGTTTGTGATTTTGCTAATGTATTTGGGTGCAATTCGGGTTTGCCACCCAAGCAGGCAACTGAGTTCCGTCTTGACCTATTTCCTGGTGCTCAGCCTGTTAATCATCCTCCTATGAGGATGTCCACTAAGGAAAATGAGGAACTCAAAAAGAAATTGTTGGAACTTAAAGCCAAGCAATTCATTCAGTCTAGTTCTTCACCATGGGGTATCGCGGTCATCTTTGTTAAGAAATCTGATGGTACTCTTAGGCTTTGCATCGATTACCACAAGCTTAACATATTAACCATTAAGAATAAGTATCCATTGTCTAGGATCGATGACATATTCGATCAATTGAGTGGTGCCAGGGTCTTTCCTCAGCTTGACCTTGCCACCGGTTTTTATCGACAACAAGTTGTGGAGGATAGCATTCCTCTTACCGCATTCTGCACTCGTTACGGTTCTTATGAGTGACTCATTATGCCGTTCGATTTAACAAATGCTCCAACTTATTTCGCCAATCTTATGAATCAAGTATTCAGGGAATATCTCGATAAATTCGTCCTTGTGTATATTAATGATGAGTGATAGCAACAATTAAAATTGCAAATCTTTCTAATAGAAGATATACTTATAAGTATAATTTGATTCTGTTTATTAAGACAAGCAAGGAATATTTTGTAAAATTATATAAGAGGCATGTTTAACATATGGAAAATGATTTTTGTGTTGAATTGTCTATTGAGTGCTTTAAGAATTTTGGTCGATGTGTCTGATCAACGTTATCGATAGGAATTTCCAAAACAGTTTGATGAGACGGTCAGACATAATAAATTGAGTTATAATAAGTAAAAGTTTGAAAATAAATTAATATGGGATTAAGTATTAATTTTTATTTTAGATGACAAATGCATCCATTGAACCATAGTGATTGTTGGATAAGCGGCGAGGAAGTTTTGATCATTTGGTCAACTCTATAGCTAATTGATAGGGTCATTCACCATAAATCAATGGCGAGGCGATGCCATTATACTATTTAAAATTTGTAAAAATAGAAAATGGTTATGCTTTCAATTGGTTATGTAAATATGGGCTATAAGATCCTAAATAATGATATCATATAGACATTTGAGTAAGTAGAGTAAATAATTCTAATTAAAGAGATGTCTTAATTAGAAGAAAATATCATGTGATGCATCAATTAATAAAACAATGTATTCAAGATAAGTAAATACATTGGTTAGAAAATTAAAATATCAATTGAATGTTTTAGCACAAAGTTATAAATGACGATTATGAAAATTTATTTTGACACTTGGTTGTTTGAATAATAATAGATGGTAAGGTATGAAACTCTATCTTAAAGAAAATGAAGAAATGATAATTTTAGACTATTAGCATGAATTTATAAGCAAGCTTTTGTTTTAAATTTTGGTAGAATTAAAGATTTGTTGGTATGAATTTGTAAAATTCTTCTGAAAACAAGTTTAAGTTCATTATCCACCTTAGCTAGTTTTATGTTGATAATAAGATGGAAATTTAATTTTTGTGATAAGAGGTAATATGAATTTGAATGGTTAATTTATTTTAAATGCTATATTAAGAAGTGCAAGGTATAATAAATAAACAAGCATGAGATACAGTCATTTTATATTGTGAGAAAAATTTAAAAATTAATACGTAAATCAAATTTTATTTTTGGATGGATAATTATCTCTTGATAATGGACGCGATTAGTTATCACTTTCAAAATGAGTCTTCAAAGTTAATTGTTTGAAACCCTTGATTGTGGAAAGTAATGAAAGCTTTTTCAATTTGTGAATTGTTTCTTTTAAAAGATGATTACATGAAGTTAACTATAATTTTGAATGTCTTAGCTTTTCGAAAAAGACGATCATGTAATAAATGATCTAGCATAAAAAGCTTGTTCACAAAATGTAGTTTGGAATTGAAATAGTTTAGGAATTTCAAATTTCAAATTGATTTTAAAAGCTGAAATTGCATTTGGAAAAGTGCTTGACTAAAATAGCGATAACTTGAGAGTTATATCTCCAAATGAGCTCAGTCTTTTTTAATGAAAGTTATTTCAATAAGCTATAAATCTTCTTGATACCACTTTGGAAGATTTTGCTTTTTATTTAGTCTAAATTGGGTTTGGAAGTGGACGGACATCCCTGTGCTATTATAAAATTTCTAAGATTTAGGCTGAAAGTAAATTTAGCATAATCTTCAAACCATGAGTCCAATTTTGATGATCCTTATATTGCTGGAAAGCATAGACTTAGTAGAACAACTTTCATTTTATAAGTGTTCTCATTTTTTAAAGTTTGATATGTCAAAACCTGAGTTCTTTATAGCAGGTCTGAAGTAGAATAAAATGATTTGTTTCCTTTAATAGCAAATAGGCGAGGGATATAGCAATATGTTAATAGCCATCGATGAAGGGTCTAATAATAAGTGTTTTCCAAGTCTTGATTAAATTATTTTTAAATGGATTATTAGTGTGGAAATATATGTTACAAACCGTAGTATATTTATGGAAGAATTAGAGGATGAAACAACTCAAATTTTATTTACTTTAAATAAAAGTAATAAGATTAAATTAAAATTTAAGTAAGAAACTTTGAAAACTTTCAAGTGTTGAAATTGAATTTTATAAAATATAAATTTTTTAGTTTGAGAATTTGTTTATGAAGATAATGGATTTGAAAACTCTAAGAACATTTGATTAATAAAAGGAAGTATGATATCCATTCCTTGTGTTTGACTTGCCATAGTGCAATTATTTAGTGACTTGCATTTATGTAGCCATATGATTTTAGTGGAATTTGGAGGGACCACCTACCTCTTGTTGAGTTTTCTTACCACAATGGTTGTCAATCTAATATCGGTGTAGCCCTTTTCGTAACATTACACGAAATGTCATGTCGATCACCATCTCGTTGGTTGGAGTCCGGGGGTAAAATTGTGCTAAGTTCCGACTCTATTTGTGAAGCTTCTGAAAGATAGATCTCACCTGACTTATCTATTGTGCAACGTCCTGTCCGTGTTATTGCTTCAAAGGTGAAACGCCTTCGAAATAGGAATGTACCTCTCGTAAAGATTCAATGGTCCGCTAATCTTAATGACTACACTTGGGAAACCATAGAATTTATCAAGTGATCTTATCCTGGGTTTCTATCTTCTTGTGTTGAGGGTGAGAATTTTAAACTCAAGCTTATCTATTTTTCTTTTTTGGATGAAATTAATCTTGTTGAATGCAACACTTCTTCAGAAATTGCAAGGACGTAAGATTTTTAAAGGGGAGTCTGTAACAACCCTGGTTTTGATGATTAACTGTGAAATTAAATTATAACGGTAATTATAATTTAATAATAAAGAAATAAAATAAATTAGAGATGTGAAATTTGTTAAAATTGTTTATTTTAAATAAACAATGAGTTTTTGGTAAAATAAAATAGAGTTAAGATAATTTGGTTGGTAATAAATTGTGAATAATGGTACTATGTTGATTTGGTGATTAATTGAATTAAATAAGGATAAAAGAATTTAATTCAACATTAATTTATTGAAATAAATATAAATATGTTAAAAATAAGGTTTTAAAAACTTTATTATGTTGTTTGGGGTAAAAATGAGCATTATATGGTTTTAATTTGATAACATGCAACAATTTTGGAAATTATTACCAAATGTTAAGTTTTGTAAATTTTAATGAAGTTTAAAAATTTAATATGATAAATATTATAAATAAAAAGGTAGAATATTGGTTAAAAATTATATTTGGATGTAAAAATAATGTTAATAAGGCTTGTTAGATTTGATCAAACAAGAGAAATGATTTTATGTAATGTTGGTTGTTAAAATGATGATTTATTTAAATAAAATGGTGTTTTATGCAAATAATTGTGTAAATTGATGTATTTAAATAAAAATAAGGATTTGATGATGCAAAATAATTTTAAATGGCTAAAATAATTCTTGTGTGTAGTAAAACATTTTTGTAAACATAAACATATGTTGTATAAAAATTATTTGGTTACAATATGTGTAAATAAAGTGAAAACATGATGAAATAAAATGTTAACATGAATTAATTTGGTTAAATCTTATAACATATATGCATTTTTGGTAATAAGTTACAAGCCCAAACCCATTCACAAAGAAAAATCTAAGAGGGAGGAGTTGTACTGTACGTGCACTTCCTCTCCTTATTCTCTTATCTCCCTAAAACAAACCAATAAAGAATGAAAATTGCTTGCCTTCATGTAATTTTCAAATCTAGCTTCCAAAATTTAGCAAAATCAAAGGAGAAATTAGCTAATTAAAGAGAATAACAGGTAATCAAAACCAAAATCACAAATCTATTTCATCAGTTTCTAATTATGAGAATTTAAGTTGTCTGTAACATTTGTTTTCTATTTTGCATATCTGAATACTTGCTTTTTACAGGTTCCTTCAGCAAAATCAAGGCAAAAGCTCTCATCTTCCTCAAGTTTGTTTATATTTGCTCAAAACTTTGCTAAGGTGAGTTTATAACACACAAATTCTAGCTCGAATCAGGTTTGCTAGCTGATAAGCGTTGAATTTTGCTCACTGTAAAATAAAATTTGCTGCTTGAATAGTTATAGTGAAAATATGTTCTAAAGTCCTCTTTTGCTTATATTTATCTATTCTTGTCATGAATTCCTGCCGAAATTTTTTCAAATTTTTTCTAAGTGTTGATGTAAGTGCATATCAAATTTCATGGTCTAATTCAACATGGAACTGCTTCAAAACATTGCTCAAAAACTGGATCGGAGAAGGCAAAAGTGCCTGTAGGAATTGCGACCTACAGGTCGACCCAAAGCACCTGAAAGTTGACCCTAGGTTCGACCTATGCTTCTCAAGGGCCGACCTATTGGTCGTCCTGAGCTGGAACACCCCACACCTCTTAGTATACCCAAAATGGAAACACTAAATGTAATGACCTAATATTTTGAACCATTCAAATCGACAATATTCACTCATGTCAAACTTAAATTGCTCAAAACAACAGATTGTTAATTTATATTTGGCAAAACTCAGCATATACAGTAAACAAATCAATCACCGAATCTCAGACAAAGAGTTATACAACAATAAGCAGCGGAATAGATAAATATAATTCATGAAGCTGCTATAAAACATCGGAGTCAAAACAAAAGTACAACAGATATCTCAAATACAGAGTAGTCTCAAATACAAAAGTAACCGTCAAGACTAAACATAAGCAACTGGAAATAACAGAAGTGACTGCAAAGCTGAATAGGTAAAAGGCAGATCTCCAGGCGAAGCTCCAAGCTCTAAAGGTGAGTCTCAAATACTGTGACACTGAGTTTGACGCGAGCATAAAGCAAAACACAAAACATTCGAGTCAGGATTAACATTCTTATATTAGTAAATTCAACTCAAGTGAAATGTCAACTAGAATACAAATAACTTAAAGGATGTTTGGATACCCATCCTCTAAGGATCCATGGAGCTATCTACTATGTAGTAACATACGCTATTATAATATGTCTATCAGTAAAGTAAAGTATTAAAATAGCGTTAAGGCGTTACCCATATTCCCCTTAACACATTTATATATTCCCATAGTTTATACAGTACCATAATTCCTTCGTTAACTGGAGAGCTATCAGAGGGCACTCCATAGGTATGGCACAAACCAAACTAGTAGATGGCATGCGACGAGGCATGCGAGGCAATGCCCAGGGTAGGATACTATAGTTTTGCCGATCCGAACTGTTGGTAACGCATAGCAGCTACTACCGCCCTACTCGAGACACACTCCCAAATCAAAGGTGCATCTAATCAAATCACAAAGTAATAGAATGGTATTGAAGAAATGTGCCCGATCGGAGGTGCAACCTCACTTGGCTCGGCATGGCTCTTGTTTTTGCCACATCAAGCTGACTCGCAGGAGTCAGGGCTGCGTCAATACCTCATACAAAATCGTCGCCAAACAATCCTACTTCGTTTTGGAATCTCCACCATGTACACAGTTGTTAAAGTGGTTTTCGGTATTGACAGAGAATAAGACAATATCCAATCCCGGACTCTTTAACAAAGATGCTTATTTCACACCGTGGTCGTTTATATTTCAAACAGTTCATTGTCGAAATGTCATATTCATTTCAAAGTCATATCACTTTGGAAATCATATCACTTTCAAAATCATATTCACTTTCGAAATCGTATTCGCTTTTAAAATCATAACCATAAAATAGTTTAAACCTTCATATCAAAATATTCGCATTTAAATCCATTAAATCTAAATCATAATAGTTCCAACATGAATATTTTAAATATTGAAAATACTTTATGTATATTGAAACAGTTATATATTAAAAATAGTTTCAAAGTAGAATTGTTTCTTCCAACTTCACAAAATTAATACAAATCAACTTTAAGCCCATAATTCAATTTAAATCAATTTCATGTCCCAATTCTCATTAAACCATTTTAATTTATCGATTTCAAATCCAGATTTGAACTACAAATTTAATCCGTTTCAAATTCAATAGGTTTCGATGTTTAAATATTCAAATGATTTATAGTAACTCAATTTGATAAATTCCATTTATATTTCAAATTTTCAACTATAAATTTATTTAAATTTAAAATATTCACTTAATCATCATTTTTTTACAATATTCAACTAAAATCTCCAAAATTTCAAATTTAAATCAACATTAAATATTCAATTATAATTATGTTTAATTTGAAATTATTCACTTAATCACTTTTTTATAAATATTTAAATAAAATATCATATTACAAATTTACATTGAAATTAAATGTTCAATTACTATTTTATTTAAAGTTGAAAATATTCATTTAATCACCCTTATCAAATCAAGTTATAAAATAATACCTTTCAAAATCTTAAAATCAATAAGTTCAAATAAAACCTTATTTAAATTCAATTCCAATTTTTTTTAATTATAAATCAATTCTTATTTAAATTCAATTCTTAATCAATTAAATTACAAATTAATTACAATTTATCTTTCCAACCATACTTTACTAAAAATTATTACAAAATCTATTTTTAAAATATTAATATAAATTCTAAATAAATATATTATATATATTAATTAAATTAGATTTTATTAAATTAAATTATATGGTTAAATCTATTTTAAAACTTATTCTGTATATTTTAAAAATAATAAAAATATAAGTAAATCTTAAAATTTACATTTTCACAATTTAACTTATAATTTTAAAATTTACAAAACATATAATTTAAAATCTAAATTTTACACTTATTTAAATAAAATCTTTATATATATATATATATATATATATATATATATATATATATTTAAAAATCAATATTTATAAAAACCCATTGATTTCCTTTCAAAACTTTGGAAATCATTTTCCAAAATAGAGCAGCGGTGTCCGTATATATATTTCTATATCCTATGGTCAAGTGAAATGGACATTTATCATCTCAATACGAAATTTAAATATCTACGGGTATTTATCATTTCAACCCGCAATCCTAAAATTCAAAATCAATGAAAATCACTTGGGTTTATCATTTCAACCCATAATAATTTTTCCTTGATCTATAAGATCGTTCGGGTATGTATCATTCCAACCCATAGGGATTCCTACACTAACAGGGAACGTGTAGAGTGAGAACCACAGAATAATATTATAAAATGACAATCATATCATTAGCATGCATATATTATCATTAACAATTTAAATATAATATATAAACAGGTTATGGTGTCATATGTCATAAGTAAACAATTGCAGATAATGACATATCATATTTAAAAATTAAATAACTAACAATTCAAATTTAACAACATATTTCAATTGTCATTTCATGTGAATTAAATTTACTAAATATAAGAATATTAATTGTGAGTGATTGCTCACCTTTCTTGGCTACAGAACGATTGAAAACAAGTACGACAAAGAATAATGCAATGGACACTGGCACGAATCAGGCACGACAAGTCAATTAGCCGCGACAAACACGAAAGCGAACTTTTAGCATGATAATTTAATTAAAAAAATATATACATATGAGTGATATACATATACATTTTTTTAAAATATTTGAAAGAACACTTATATATAAGACACATACGATTTTCGTCGACAATTTATATACGTATTATATAACATGCATAGGTTCATATTTGAACACATAGAGCTTCTGCAATAATATGAGTGCAGAATGTATATATGTGCATTCTATCGAGCAACTTATGTGCATGCAATACGTACGTGTGTGTGTGTATAACACAAACTACATCTTTTTTTTGTTTACACAGCAAGTGTGATTTATGTATGAGACACAATGTTACACATTTGGATTTGCAGCATATAAATGTAGAGCAATACAAAGTTAGGGGCGCACACTATATATAACAGCATACGTAAATGACTGTTCACAATATATAACAACTTTATTTTTATATAGGTCAGCTACAGGAAGGGGGGTCCTCACGCGTTCGGCTTGGGGTCATGTCAATGGGTGCTTCTGTTGTGCTTTGGGGAATGGACTTGGGTTTTGGCTTAGGTTGTCTCGTGTTAAGGCATGGGGACAGCTTCAGTTTCATGGGGGCGACGTGGAGTGGTGGTGGACGCAGTATAGATCTCAGTTGGTCGTGGTGAGGACGAGCGGCTCTAGGTAGTGGCGATGATGGAAGTGGGAGGCCGTGGATTTTGGGATCGGGTCAAGGGGTTTTGGGGCGAACTCGGTCAGGGATTGGGTGTAGATGACTGGGTTCATGGCGTGGTGATGGGGATGTGGGGTTCGGAGTTGTTTCGGTCTGGCCTTGGAGTTTTTGGATGGGAAACACGAGACAAGGCTCGGGAAAAATGGAGGAAGAATGAATCTCGAAAGTCAGGGAAGAAGAAGAACACAAAATGAACTTACCTCTTTTCTCTTTTCTGGAATGTACAGATGAGGCAAGCATGAAAAGGTTTGATAAAATGTATATAGAATAAATTAATAGCAACGGTCACAAGCTTGAATCAAATTGTTGCCGGGATGCCACGGCTAAGGCTGAAGTTTGAAAAGACAAAGCAAACAAAAAGTCACAAATACGATACCGATCGTCTTCGTCACATACTGAATCTTAAAATACATAAATAAATATACTGTGGAGATCAGCACAATGAGCCAAACAGAAAGGTACATAGATATTAGTGGTATGTTCAAGTTATAAAAACTCGAATTTTTCCGCTACCGAAAATGCTGCTAAAACGCCGAAAATAAGATAGACGGAGCAATAACATTCCAAATTCGACGAAACAAATTATGTGATCTCATTTGGAAAATGATTTACATTTTTATTGTATAAAAATATTTAGATTTCGAAAATATTAAATTTTCAACAGATAAACTGATTAAATTTATAATTTGAAATTTCATCAATAAATTAACTGTCATATTTTTCAATAAATTTTTACCACTTACTATTCTTAAATAGATGCATTTTAAATATCAAATTTTCATTTCAAAATTTTATTATTTAAATTTCAAGTAAAATTAGTTAATTACGTTAATAAAACCGTTAAAATTCTTGGGTCGTTATAACAAAGGATATGGTACGTTATAGGTATAGCTAAAAACTTTACAAAGACTAAGATTCACAAGACAAATAAATAAAATAGCGGAAACAATTAAATAGTAACTCGTTAAAAATTAAACTTCATAAATAAGTCATAAAACCAAGTCTGTCTCAAAATGCCAAAAACTCTTATGAAAAGTACCATCTCGGTCACAACATCAGAGTACATAGAATCATCCCTCTTATCAAGTACCAGTACATCCCAAAAGTCAAATGAAAAGAAAGTTGAAAAAGAAGAAGAAGAATACATGAAGAATCTCCAACAAAGCAAAAATCTACTGTCCCTGCCTCTGCTGGCCTAAGGAGGGGAAGGGGAAAATAGAGCAGTGGGTCACACTAAAAGTCTGGTGAGTAAAAGTAACTACTAGTATTTTTAATCAAGGTAAAGATAATAGACTTAGCAACAGTTCTAGTATGAAAGGAAACAAAGAGAAAGATAAAGCTGGAATAAAATGTTGTTTAACTGTTTGCTTTGCTTAGATAGTTTTGATTGGATTGTTTGCATTTTTCTAAAATTGCTTTGATTAGGCTGAAATCTCAATCCTAGTTTAATTAGGCTGAAATCCTAATTCTACTATTTTGATCGGCCTTCTATCTCTGTTGTGTCATTGTGAACTAGTCCCGTCTTGTGGATCCCACAAAAAAAGACACCTGTTTAGCGCTTTGGAATTGAGTAGCGACTTATATCCCTACTCTGAGGCCGTACGCTCGGCCATCGTCGGCTCGCACTATCTGTTGCTACATCTTTTGACCTCTTATTTACCTGCTTTAGCATAAGCATGTCCAACCTCACTCGATCTATTGTGAGACCATTAGTGCTAGTTTGATAAGGTCCTGTCCAGTTTCACCTAAGTGTTCTGCGAGACCATCAACCCTAATTTGAAAGGAAAACGCTGCGGGTTACGGGTCCTAACAAACAAAATCAAGTTGCGCCCCATGCCCAAATCTCTCGATTTGATTTTTTATCTATTGATCACTTATTTACCATTACTTCAACATAAGCATGTCTTAGCCTCACCTAACCTATTGTGAGACCATCAACCCGTAACTGAAGGGGAATGCTGCCGGTACGGGTCCTACTTCTATCTTTGCTTATTAACTTAGTGTATGTTTTAAAATAAGCCGCTTTTGTAATTTCTGCTCTATTTACTTATTAACTTAAGGTAAGTCTTAAAGTAAACCTCTTCTATTATCTCTGCTATACTTGCTTATTAACTCAATTATAAGTTTTAAAATAAGCTTTTTCTGCTATTTCTTCTCTTTTCTCTTTTTATTTACAATTACATGTTATAACTATGCTTGCAAAGGTCTTAAATTTGTCTATTTCAATCTATCTTCTTTTTATTAGTCTTTCTTACTTTACATCTAATTTCTATAAATTTAGTGTTCTTATATCTTAGTCCATATTTGCGAATTATTCTCTTTTATCTATTTTATTCGCATAAAAAGGAATAAAAAGAAACAAACATTTACAGACTAAATTTCAGCTAAAAAGGAATAGATGTAAATGATAATAAATGACTGTAAATAATTGAAAAACTATAAATAACAGTAAATAATTGCAAATAACTGAAATAAAATAGATAAGAGAAAATAAACTGGAAAGCAAGTCTAAAATTTACTTAAAAATAAACTAAAAATAAACCTGCATAAAGTTTGTCCCAAAATTGTAGAAAAACTACAACTATTGGAAACCCTATTATTTTAAATTACTTAAAAATCCAAAATAATTACTAAACACTCACTATGGTCCTTAGCACTTTTCCTTGACCTTCCCTGATCCACTTCTCGGGTATAAAATATTTTAATTAAAAAGGTCTTCTCCTTGGAAAAATATTCCATTTAAGGTCCAGCCTCAGGCAATGAACCCAGATGGAGAAAATCTGAATGAGAAAAATAGCTAGGCTTAGGATCTTATTTATAGTGCCGCTTGGGGATCTCAGACCGCTGGATTTGAAGATTAAATATGGTGCAACCACGTCATAGGCTCGTTGGGAACCGTGGGATGGAAGCACGGACGCACATGATGGAATTAAAATCGAAAAACACATCATTGTTAAAATCTGGACGAAACATCGTCCAAGTATACACGCGGGTCAACCTTTGTGTGGTGTGGGTCAACCTATAGGTCAGCCCATCTATGTGGAAGGTCGACCTTAGGGTTGATCTGACCCTATATATTCATATTTTTTTCTTCTCTTTTATTTTCAGATTTCTTCTTTCTTTTGTAACTTCTTCGTTTTAGCTCTGATTTTGACAATCTATATATGAAAATTGACTAGAAAATTACCACGGACACAATGGTGCAACTCCTATGGCTCAATTCTGATAATTTCACAAAGTTATTTTATTATTTAATTAATTCATTAATTAATTATTATAGCTTAAATTTCTGCTTGTTTATTTTTGTTCAGTGCATTGTTTTGTGATTTGCTTATACCACTGACTAATGCGATCAATTCTTGTGATTTTTTAGAGTGTTTTGAAGAGCTTTAACCTATAAATAGGTAATCTAATATTTTACTTGATTCGTATTTCGGATTGACAAGATTTTGAGATGATTTCTTATGCCGATTTTATGGCGTTTTCAGTGATTTCTGCTATTTTCGAGCACATGTTTTCTTAAACAATATTGAAATGATTTTTATAATAAAATAGCTTTTAAAATAAATATTTTACAATATTTATAATTATTTTTAAAGCTATTAAAATTATATATTCTATATAATAAAAAGAGTTTCAGAGCCAAAAATTTCCAAACGATTTCAAAAGTGGGTTTAAAACTAGTTTTCTCAAAGCAAAGTATTTTCTATATAAAATTACACGTTTTTGCACTCTTCAAGCGAACGAGGAAGCGATTTAAATGATTTAGTAAAATATGTGGTATAGGACCCATGCGTTTACTTTTTCGGTTAATTTCGGACTTGTTCGATTGAGGTTATACACAAGAGTGAAATCAACTACCATATAGTAAACAATTAAATGAAAACGTGTGGTATGAGATGCACTATTGTCAGTGATTTGGTTTCTATCTGAAATTTGGTGACACTTTATTTTATGGACCTTCTGGTTGATTGCCAGTACTCGGGCTGTTGGGTCCTATGTAAACATATATGGTTGTTGGCTGTTGGGTCTCCTATACATTGTACATGGCAGGCTGTTGGGCCACTGATTGGGCTGTTGGGTTCTTTCTACATATATAGCAGTTGGGCTAATTTTTGGGACTGTTGCATCCTATACTTTACATTTTTGCTTTTCTAGATATCTTTACATTGATTTCTAGAATTTAGATGATTTATGATTGTTTTCACCATGTTTGCCTCTGTTGGTATTTATATAGCATGAGCGCTATCATGTTGTTTATTATATAGTGATTACATTTTAGAGTCTTGAACTCTTAACCGAGTTCTATATATTTTATTTATGCTTGCCATCCTTTGGCGATTTTGAGACTTTTGATTTCCTACTTAGGAGTTATTGTTGATGAAAGCCATTATACTGGCTATTGTACATGCCGATGATATGAGGCGATTATTTGTGTTTAATTGATATTGTCGTTGAACTTGCCTCTTTCGAGAAACTTCCATGTGATGTAATCTAGTAATATTATCTCACATGAAGTAGTTGATATTTGTTAATTACCGTTTCTTCTCTTTCGAGAAGAAATGTTACTATTTATCTTTTTTACTTTACCTGTCATTTGCTAATCAGTTTATTTAAGCTGGACTGACCCGTGTATTTTATGTACTTGAGTCAGACCGAGTTATTTCAAGTTAGTCACCTACCGTAGATTTCTTCTTTGCTGCTTCCGCTATGGTCTTCCTGCTAGTCATCTTTTGTTTTGCTTTGTAGTGTTTTGTAAACTCTGATATGTATCTATTCTTTTGACTCGATGTATATATTGTGGTTTATGTATTACCACTGTTGTATCACTATGTAGTGTACTATGATGTACATGTTTATATTTATATATATGTGACAGCTATTCTATGATCTATTATACTTGTTATTGTTATATTTTATTCCGATAGATCCGTTAGCCACCGTAGTTTATATTAAACATATATTGAGTATGTCTATCCACTAGAAAAATATAAAATAAACAAATTAGAGCACCCAGTCGATGTATTCCGTAATGTTTAAGACAAGGCTATGGATGGTCGCTCCTAACCAGCCATATTCCGCATTAACAGACAGTATTACTTCGTAATGCTCATTGTTAATGTTGGTCTCGAGGTGAGGCGTCACAAAGAAAATGCGGCAAATTAAAACAAGGCAGTGCCCTATCATACTAAGATGAACAAGAAAATTAAAACAACATAGAAATCCACAGTCAAGAAAGATCCTATAAATATACCCAAGCAACGGCCAACATATGCATAATGATAATTAAATGTAATTACACAAGAAAGCTCCAGGAAAATTAAATTCAACACAACAAACAACTCAAACAACAGCCAACATAAGCATTGCAGCAAGAACCAACCAAACTTCCTTCATCATCAACTAAGCAAGAAATACAACATTGTACACCAACTACAAGCAACACACGAGTGTGGACATGGAACAACAGAAATCAAAGCATAAATTTTTCAAAAACGAAAATATAGGGAATAAAACCCTATAAATATACCCAAATCATCAGTGGCTTTAGGCATAGAAGTCGAGAATAATATAGATCGAATGAGCCAGAAGTCATACTAATATAAATCGAAGAACTCTCGACAAGAAGTAGTCGCAACCATAAATTGCCTACTAATCGATGAACGCGAGCATCGATTGAAAAAGAAAGGTGATTCATTTCAGCAATTTAAAGCGACGATTTCAAATCAGAAATCCTAAATCAAAGCATGCAATCAACTTAGTAACAAGCCCACAAAGAAAGGCGATTAAAGAAGAAAGGCTATTGAAGGAGCAAGATGATTCGAACGAATTTCAAAGCAACTGAAACCCTAATTCCAGAAACCGTCAAATTTGTGATATGGAGTGAAAGAAAGAAATGAGAAAAAAATAAAATAAAACGAAAGGGGGAACAAAAATATATACGAGGGAAATAAAAATGAAAAGCGACCACGAAATAATTGAGAGGGAAAAGATGGAGCTCGAAATACAAATCTTGGTAACTTAAATCAAATGACATATAAAATGTCGTATGAATAACAAGCTTGTTCATAGAGATTTCACGGGCTATTAAAATAATAGATGAAATATTCTGTGGCTCTTCAAACAACAAATTGTTTTTTCATGTGTTGTATGAAAAAGTGGGATAATAGAAAATCTACCTTATGTTGTGTGATCATTGTTATCTGATTCACATTGTGGCATAGCGATGGCTTCTTTACTTTTTTTTCACTTCTCTCTTCCATAATTCATTCAAATCTTCTCTAAATCTCCTTAAACTCAATTATGTGCTAAGAACATCATAACAGCACCATATAACTTCCGAAAGTCGAGAGAAATGGAGCAAAAATGGGGTTCCTAGGAGTTGCATGAGCAAGGAAGGGTGGAGGAAGGCAAGGTTTTGTCGTTTTGTGGTGAAAGGTGGTAGCTTTGGCATTTTGGTGATGGTAGGAAGTTGTTTCATGTTTCTAGAACTTTTTGGTGGTTGTTAGCATGGTTTGGAAGTGAGATTTCTAATTTAAAAATTCTCTTTTTAATACATACATACATACATACATACATATATAGAATAAAAATGGTGTCTTGTAATGATTAAATTATATTTTGATGTGAATGTTGATTATTGTTTTGAAAAACATATTGTTGTATGTTGTAGTTCTTTGGAAAGCAGTTTAATTTATTGGTTTAAATAACATATGCAACAGACTTAAAAATATGGACTTACATTTTAAAAACATACGCAAATATGAGGGAATATGATTTGACTTTGATTCAAACTTGGATTTGTATATGAGCATATGTAAATAGCACATAAGGACCAGTAGGGGACTTGGAATGAAAATGTCCCTATAGCGATAGTCGCTATAGGAAGACTTTGATGACATGTATTTTATTCGTATTAGAATATTATGTTTTCATGTATCTACTGTTTTAAATATGATCTTTATACTTCTTGTGATGTGATGTAAACTTAAAATTCGAACTCTTTTGGAAATGAAAATAAATAGTGGTTTTGTCTAAAAAGCCACAATAGTCGCTAAGCCCTATTTTGAATTTTAAAGTTATACGTTTGGATTTTATTTGACTTTAACTATTTTTTTTAAAGAAAAATGTTTTCAATATTTATAGTAGTTTAAAAATAGAAATAAATTGAGTTTAAAAGTTATTTTATTTATAAAACCAAGTTTTGAAAGTTATGGTCCATATGGCGATAGTAGTTATTATGATGATCCGCTTTTCCGTAAAATTCAAGCTGACAATAAACCACACATGTCCAATCCAAATCAAACAAAAAGATGGATAGTTAAGAGAAAAAAAGAAGAAAGAAGAAGAGAAGATAAGAAAAGAAGGAAAAAAAATTAAAACAATGCAGAATCTCATAATCGCAGCGGAACAACATATAATATAATATCAATGATGTTTAGAAAAGAGAAACTATTATATACATACATCCATCAGAGTACAACAACAAGCACAATCATCAGCCCTGACAATTATAACATCCTATCCTTACAATTGCTGATAATTTCAACAACAAAGCAGTGGAAAATAACATATATGCGAACACAACTTGAAGACCTCCAACTCACCTCCTGAATTCCAATGCATCCAAAACAATTTGTAAATATGCTCAGTCTGGCCGAGCATTGTAATGAAAATAACATCCAAGTTAGTTTGAAAAACCAGCATGAGAAAACACACCTAACTAAAATTTTAAAGTTATTGAAATCTTTCAAAAATCAAAGGTATCTCATACGACTATACCGTACATAAACACGGACAGGTTTTTATCTTACGATAACCAAAACATTTCATATGAAATCCTCTAATATTATAATAATGTCTATTATACAAATACTTATTAATCATAGTCGAAATTGTTACATTAATTAAATTCTAGCACACGTGGTTCTAAAACCAAAACCAAAGGCTTGTGTTGGAGAATGGATTCCAACTATGAAAAGGTAAGGGTCTACCCACCGACCATACACCTCTAGATAAAATGTATGGTAGGCTACAACACGTTGCGCCTCTACTACTTAGGATCGACACTGCCCCCTTCTCGAGTAGCATCAAATATGATCACCCCTTGGTTGCAATCAACAACCATATAATGGGATCCGAAGCATACATGAATATCGCTCTAGACTTGGGATGATCATACCCTACTTGGGTGCGGCCCACTTAGCCCTGCCGCATGTCCCTGCATTATTCATTTTTCGGATGTGAGGCTTAAAGAGGCCACGCTCTTACCGTTTATATAAAACTTCCCACTTAGAATGCTAACACTGCTCTTTAGGAAACAATATAATATCAACATTCATCCATATAAGTTTGTTCTGGGACTGAACGAAATGACTGAGAACTCCATCTCTAATTCCATCATCTTCAAGATGTCTTTACTCAAAATGCGTAAGTTGGATTGAAGTGGTTTTCGGATAACATGTTCGATCCCAGTCTCTTTGAAACAACATTCGACAGTTTTCGGTAAATTCAATCCCGGTTCTTTAGAAAATAAATAGTCAAAGATAAGATCTGAGATCACCTTTTAACCGTTAGTGAACGGATTTCCTTGTCATTGTCCTAGAAGAACAAAACGAGATTTACACGCACAGTACAACATCATTGGAGATGACTGTACCATATAACTCACATATTTCTCCTAGATATTTCCAAAGTTACTTTTGGGTTCAAATTCCGATAGTCGATTATTTAACTATCGAAAACAAGCATTCGATCGGGGATTTAATTATATAGGGAAAACTAACATATGGTTAAGCACCAAGCAACAACAAACCCCTTTAATTAATCTTTTTATTAATTAACACCATCTTGTAAATACTTTTATAAAAATAATTTTACAAAGATATATTCACAAACTCTTTTATTTTCAATACTTAGAAAATATCTATATACTTACCTTAACGGTATAATTATATTTACCAACACTGAGGAAGATCCCCTTTATATAAAATATAAAAATATTTATTAACTCCATTATAAATTTCTAAACCCTTCATGAACATTTATAATTTATTTTCCAAATCATTTATAAACCATGAAATTATTTATAAAAATCCTTTTTATAAATCTCTAAACCCATTTCTAAAATTCGTTTATAAATATCCGTCCATTTATAAACCTCTTTACCTTGTAAATAATCTTCCATTAATCTTCAAATTATTTTATAAGCTTCTCTTAACAAAATCCAAGTCCATTTACAAAACTCTATTTATGAATCTTGAAACCATCATAAATAAATAATTATTATTAAATTTTAACCTCTTAACAATAATAATTAATTCAAACCATTATCAATAAAACAACCGTTAATCTTTACCATATAAATAATGATAACAAATTACCAAAATTTTGTTAATAATTATTATTAATTTCAAGCCATAGTAATAATTTAAGTAATTAACTTTTCAAAACTATTTAAATATTTATAAACAATTCTATGCAATATTACCTGAATAATCAATTTCAAAACATAATATACTTCCTTGGTAAAAATCCATTCTTAAATCTTCAACCAATTCATTTCCATATTTATAAAATTATATTTAAGAAGCTCTTTCGTTTTATAAAACTCTCTTTTATAAATCCCTTTCTATCTATAAAATATCTTTTAACATTCCAAATTTACCCTTAACATCAATTCCCAAAACAGAGTTAACTATTTCTAAAATATCATTCCATTTCTTAAAATAAATTCACCGTTTGATTTATTCTCTAATTTATTAAACAATAATAGTTCCTTTAAGTTGTAAACCCCGTTTATGAATTCATACTTTTATTAACAAAATATAATTTTACAAATATTCACTTCATTTGTAAAGTATGACTTTTATTATTACATTACAAAATCTCACATTTGTAATTAATCTTTCATATATGTACACATACACAGACACACACACACACACATATATTACTTTGTCTGAAATGGTTAATGCATATTAATGTAAAAATATTTGTAATTTCCTTTTAACCGTATCCCATAATTATAAAAGACGAACTTATTTTTAAGATTTTCAAAAACCTTTATTTTAAAGTTCAAAAATCTCTGTTTAAAATGTTTATAAATCTATCGATTTATAATATCTAAAAATCATATCTTTGATTTTTAAATAAATTACTCTTGCAAATAATTTAAGACTAATTATTTAAAACATATATAATTTCCATATTTGCTTTGTAATCCCTTTAAATCAAATCATTGTTTTATACTATTTTAAAATACCAAAAATGAGGCCCGGTGCTACTAAAAACTATTTAAACAAAATCGTAGCTGTGTCATCAATATGGCATTCAACAATTTATATATCACCGTATATACGAAAATAAAATCAACAACGTGAGGAATCCAGTTGGATCCCTCCAACCTGCACCACTACGTCACATATAATATATATTCAATAATATAAAAATCAACCGCTTCGAGGCAGGATTCGTATATAAAGGGTCATCCGCTCTTACACGGGAACGTAATAAGGTCTCGTCCGCTCAAATAGGCGGGAATATATCCAAATCAACAATATAAACTAGTATATTATCCCAACAATAAAAAAAATCAAAAATAAATATCCAAACAACCCATAAATAATATTTATTGACTATATCATTTTTCTGATTAGCCGTAAATGTAAGATTAACTCACACTGATTTTAATAGTCGTCAAAACATTCCATTTTGAATTAAAATTGAACGAACATACAATTTTAATAAAAAATTCCAACTAGCTCGAAATTCATCCAATCTAACTCTTTGTGCTCACTGATACGAATGCAACGTACTTGTCGCACTCGAAGCGGATCCCGTACGAGAAAGTTATGAATTTATTAAACATTAGAAATAATTAAAAATATAATTACTTAAAATAAATAACATTTAAACTTTTACCCAAATCTCCTTCTTCCCTCTAGGCACAGGCCGCGTGCGTTTATTTTTTTTTCCGGCGTGCTCGTGCATTCTTCCATGAACCGTCGCCACCACCTGAACGCACGACTGACCCAACGCTCGCTCTAGCCCTCAGCCTACACCAGCCTCTAGCATGCGTGCGTATTTTTTTTCTCGTTCAAGATCGATCGCGCCACCAATGTTTGCACCGCCATGCGTCGACCTCCCCTGTCGCGACCACCGACTTCCAGCCACCCTCCAGTGCGCGCTTCGCACGAAAAGAATATCACGATCCAAATTTCGCTGCAGCGAACGCGGGCCTACAGCCGTCACTGTTGTCGACGATAGCACGATCCATCTTTTTGTTGCATTCGTATAGTCGTGCCGTATAATTTCCTAGTTGGAGTCGAAGCTTGAATGTGGACGGAGTGGCTTCGATCGACCATGGCTATTGGATTGAGGGTTTGGGAAGTGGCTGTGAATTAGGGTTTGCAAATGGAAGAAATGAATTGCCTTATATAGAAAGTTTTCGCAGCACTATTCATCCGTGAAAATTTCGGACTACAAACGAAGCGTCCCGCCTACCGTTCTATATGTTATACCCTTATTCCGAACTCAAATGAATATATATTGGAAGCTAATTTCATCATATACAGAAGATAGCTTTTCAAAATCAAATTGTTTTAAATTAAATTCCTTTAATTACTTTATATATGTTTTGAACTCACACGATCAAAAGATAGGCCCGATCGCCACGAAATTCTACAGCATACTATAATTCACTATTATGGATCCAATGAAATTAGTTTCGTCGAAATCCGAGATAGTGCACCAGAATGATATTTTTACACGTTAATTAAAATGAGCAATTTCTAAAATCAGTTAAATCACTTTTAAATCTAATTTAAAAGTTTGCTATCTTTCTTCTTATTTAAATAGAATTTAAATCAACTTTACAAATCATTTTCATTCAAAAATTCAAGATTCAATTATTTAAACAATTTCGAATATTAAATTCAACAATTTAACTATCAAATAAATCATTATTATTTGAATTTCATGTTATTTAACCTATAAAATTAACTTTTCAATATTTGAAATCAATTTAAATACTCCAAATTTGAATGAGTGAAATTCTGGATCGTTACACTTATAAACGTAGTTTTATAAATCTATAATTTTAGTAGATATAAAAGATTATCTAATTTTGATGTTTGTAAATTATTTTCAAATATAGTTTATAAAGGTTATGTAAGTATTTTAAAAGAGATTAGTGATATAAAATATTTATTTTGAAATATTTAAACATGTGGTTAATTTAAAGGAAGTCGGTTTACTTTTCAAGGTCAAATTCTCTTTTAAAAGTAGTGGCTTTTAAGTTATTATTTGGGTGAAGTTTTAAACTTTGTTTACAGTGTTTAAAGGAGGTTTGAATTTTGATATGAGATTTAACCGAATTATTTAAGAAAATAAAGTAAGTGTTTATTTTAATATAAAGGAAAAAGGTCTATACTTTCAAATATAATATGGATTAAAATAAGGATTTCCAAGGGTGGATTGATATGGAAATTTTGAGCAGTATTTTGTGGATTTTTAAGTGAAATTTTAAGGAGATTATAATAGTCTAATTATAGTAAAAGATTTTGGAAAGTGGAAATATTAGTTTGGTTTATAACGCTTTGTTTTGAATAAATAGTATACGAGATTTATGAAATCGTGTATGTGACATTAAACTTCGATGTCGGGAGACTTCTACCTGTCCTGAAAGATAAGAATGTTGTTCAATCAAGGTTTGAGAATGAATAATACCCCAACCTGAATGTTCTCATTATCATCGAAAGAATAGTTTACGTTTGAAATCAAAGATTGTGGTTAAGAATTTGAAGTCTTATTTCCGTATATAAATTTGGTTATTTATTAAACTTTAGTAGTCCAATACTTGGTACTTAAAGTCAATGAGTAGAACGATCCTCTATCCATGGGATCTAAAACCAAAGAGTCTAGGTGAGGGATGGGGTAAGTCGAAATATCGCAAATTTGTCAAGTATAGGAGATTTATAGAAGTGTCAAGTATAGGAGATTTATAGAAGTAGTTTTATATGATGACCCTGTTTTTCGGACCAGTCAAAATTGCCAACAAATCCATCCGTTCTAAAACTATGAATGAAAACTACCATTTTACCATATCATAATCTAATGAACATACAATATTACTAAATTTATAGGGCACAAATTTCGATACTGTAACTTATCAAAGCAATCATTTATTTCTACATGGCGTGATTTAGTGTATACCAAATTAAAATATCATAAATCTACTGCTACACAACTCTAACGTGAGAGACAACAATATCTATTCTTGAGAACTCAATAAATATGTCAATGCGAAGTAAAATGGTAAGCACGAAAGATATACCAACACATGATAAATGGAAAACAATGAACAAGAAAATGTTATCTAATTATTAAGGCTGCATTACTACCACTTATGAGTGCTTACATAGCCCTATCTAATTGGGCACCCAATTAGATACGGGATCAAACCAACATAGTTCTCCTACCACAAACAGGACTCAAGGAGCCTACGATGCACAAAAAAATATGCAATTCCTAAAGTACCCACTTAGGCTTATATCCTTTCATTTATATTCATGTAATCAGATTAACTTTATTACTTTTGAATTATAATTTTAACGATCTGCTATTTCAAACCATTCGTACCCACACATGTTGAACTTGAATTGTGCAAAACAACAGATTGTTAATTTATATTTGGCAAAACTTAGCATATGCAGTAGAAAAAATCAACCATAGAATCACAAACACGGAGTAGTATGACAATAAGCAACGAATAGATAAATAGTAGTTCATGAAGCTACTATATAAACAATAGAGTTTAAAGTGAAATATAACAGATATCTCAAATACACAAAAGTCCAATACAAATGCCAATGACAAGTCTGAACAAACCACTAGAAATAACTGAGAAGCTAAATAGATAAAAGATGGATCTCCAAGCAGAACTCCAAGCTCCAAAGACGAGTTTCAAATGCTGTGACACTCAGTCTGACCCAAGCATAAAGAAAAATAGAAAAAACTCGAGTCAGCATTAACATTCTTATACCAGTAAATTCAACACAAGTGAAATGTCAACTGAAATACAATTAACTTGAAGGATGTTTGGGATTTCCTTCCTCTAAGGATCCGTGGAACTATCTACTATGCAGTAATATATGCTATTATAATATGTCTATAAGTAAAGTACTAAAATAGCGTTAAGGCGTTACCCATATCCCCCTTAACACATTTTTATATATTCCCATAGTCTATACATTGTCGTACGCTCCACCAAATCGGTGGTTTACCCAGAGACACCCCATAGGTACGGTACAAATCAAACTTGTAGAAGGCGCAATAAGGCATGCGACAAGGCACACGAGGCAATGCCTATGGTAGATATACCATTTGTGGATCTGGACTGGTGATAATGCATAACAGCTACTACCGTCCACCTTGAGACATGCTCTCAAATCAAAGGCACACCCAGTCAAATAACAAGGTAATAGAATGTTATCGAAGAAATGTGCTCAATCGGAGGAATGACCTCACTTGGCCTGGCGTGGCACCTGTTTTAGCCACATAAAGCTGACTCGTGCGAGTCAGGGCTGCGTTAATACCTCATATAGAATCATCGCCAAACCTTCCTACTTCGTTCTACAATCTCCACCACATACACAATTGTTAAAGTGGTTTTCGGTATTGGCAGAGAGTATGACAACATCCGATCCTGTCACTTTAACAACCAAACGCTTATTTCATACTGTGGTCATTTCATTTCAAATAGTTCATACTTCATACCAAAATATCATATTCATTTCAAAACCATATCAATTCGATATCATTATTCATCTTGAATAATATTCATTTCAGAATTGTAACACTTCCAAAATTATAACACTTTCGGAATAATAACACTTTTGAAATCATAACATTTCCAACTTAAACAGTTTAGATATTGAAAATAGTCTATATATTAAAATATTTATAAATCAAAATAGTTTATATATTAAAATAATTTATATATTAATATAGTTGTAAATAAATAAATAAATAAACAAATAGTTTATATTTATTTAAAGAGATTATACTGAAATAGTTTCCAAATTAGAATTGTTTCATCCAATTCTACAAATCAATCCAAATCAACTTAAATTCCAAAATTCAATTTAAATCAATCCCAGTTCAACACTTTCAATTTAAAAAATTAAAGATTCAATTCAAATTCTCAATAAACCATTTCAATTTTTATCAGTCTCAAATCCAGGTTTGAACTATCATTTCAAGTCCAATAAGATTCAAAGTTGAATATTCAAACATTTTCAATAGAAGTTTCGTTTATATTTCGACATTTAACTTTAATTTTCTTCAAATTGGAAAATATTCACTTAATCATTTTAATAACAACTAAATAAAATCTCAATTTATAAATTTAAATCAATATTAAATAGTCAGTCTCAATTTTATTTAAAATTGAATATTCATTTAATCACTTTTTATCAAATAAAGTTATAAATCATATCTTTCAAAATCTCAAAATCAATAAGTTCAAATCAATTCTTAATTAAATTCAATTTTTAACCAATTTAAATTCCAAGTCAACATTAATTTACCTTCCCAACCTCTATAATAAAGTTATTAAAATCTATTTTTAAATTATTAATAAAAATTATAATAAATACTTGAACATATTATAAACCAATTAAATTAAATTTTTATTAAAGTAAATCTTATTATTAAATGTATTTGTATCAAATCTTATTTTTATATATTTTAAAATCTAAGTTTTATACATGGATAAAAATAGCATATATGTATATTATATTTTTAAAAATCAATATTTATTAAACCCATATATTTTCTTTCAAACTTTGGAAATCATTTACCAACGGTGTCCGTATATAATTTTCTATCCTATGGTCAAGTGATACTGATATTTATCATTACAATCTGCAAATTACATATTTACGGGTATATATCATTTCAACCCGCAATCCCAAAATGTCAAAATCAATGAAAATTGATTGGGTATACCATTTCAACCTGTAATGATAAAGACATCAAAACATACAAATGCAATATAGTATATAAAACTTATGTATATTACATAAACAGGAGTCGAATTCCCAAAAGGGCAGCGAAGAAAAGAAAAGCAAAATCTAACATAAAACAAACTATATATACACTGACAGGTAAGTAACTTTACTTATAAAAATAAAACAATATATTATATACAAAGTCAGAACTCTATTATCGAATATCCATATAGGATCATACATCCAACTTTAAAATTATTATGTATCAAAACAACACATATATAAGAAGTTTATATATTATTATATCCTTTTAGAATATAACTTTAAAAATATTTATATAATACGAAGTAAACGTGGAAATCAAAGCAACCAATATGCCTATAAACCAGAGAGCAAAACTAAGACATATTGTCAAGCACTAATTTAGGTTATATATATATATATATATATATATATAGGTTCAAAGATTATTAAAAGATCAGGAGCAAGCAAATGAGAACTGCACAATAGTATATATATGTTTCGAAACCATAATTTACGAATATACTTTATGCTTATAAACTATTAATAATATATATATAAATATAATAAAGAATCATAAACTCACTTTTTTTTTATTTTTGTGGCTGCTAGCATGGAGGAAAGGGCTGACGCGACCGATTTGGGTTTGGGTAGAGTGTGCTGTGTTGGGTCAGTAAGTGGAGGCTCGACACTGTTCAGGCAAGGGTAGGCTGATGGGTTTGACGTTAATAGGTGGTGAAGGTAAGGACAGTGGGTGGAAAGATGGCTGCTATTATGGTGACAAGGAGGATAAGGCAAGGCAGAGGGTGGAAGGATGTGGTAGAGGCTCGGGTGAGAGGATGGCATGGCGATGGCGAAAGCTGTGGTAGTGGTGGCTGGATGCGGAGCTCGGCATGGGAGTTGTGTGGGCTGCTTTAGCGTGGCTGAAGGTTGTTGTGCTCGATGATGGGCAGGTTTGGTCGTCGATTGTCAGGAGAAGGTTGGTGTGTTGGAGGGTGGCCGTGGTGAGGTTGCTGGGTTGTGGAGGGTGATGGGAAAGAGGGCTGTCGCTTGGAGTGCATACCGATGAGGGTGGGATCAGGGTCGAAGGAAGGTGGAAACGGTTGATGGATGTGGCAGTTGCATGGTGGTCAGTGGGATGGTTTTAGGTCGTTTGGCATGGCTCTTTGGGTCATGGAGGAGAATGTGTGGGCCAGCTTCAGGTCAAAGGTGAAGGGAAGAAGAAGAAGAACGCAAATGCTTATTATATATATATATATATATATTCTTTTTTCGTAGTGAAGAAGATGGACTATTGAAATGATGCACAATTATATAATCAAAACAAGTGGGAAAATGTAAATCCATGTATTGAATTCAGGAGTTAACGAAGCAAATGACTGTTGGTATAATACAGTGGGCAAACCAATGGGCAAAAGAAACAAAAAGGCACAAAACAGGTACCGATACGGTCCACCGTTTCATAGATTTCGCTGTCCATCGAATGCCAAAACACACAAATGAATATATTGCGGTGATTAGCACGACGAGAAGATCAAAACGGTCCACAAATATCAGCAATAAGATCATCCTATCAAAAGTCAATATTTCGTTGCCAAACTACTGCTAATACGCTGAAAATAAGATAAATGGAGCTAGAGCAGTCCAAATTTAGTGAAATGAAATACGACGACTCACTCAGAAAATGATTTACGATTTTATTATATAAAAATATTTGGATTTCAAAGATATTTTATTCTCATCAATTTCAACTGATTTTAAACTGAAAATGAAAATTACACAACAGAACTAATTTTCATATTTTTAGATGAAAATCTGGCATTTGCTATGTTTCAATCGACGCATAACAAATATCATAATTTTACTGTAAAATTTTATTGTTTATTTTCAAGGATAATTCAATTAATTACGTTATAAAAATCGTTAAAATTCTTTGGCGTCACACTCTCCTCCACTCAAAACTTTTTGTCCCTAAAAAGGAACGAGATTGAAGAATATAAGCAATAAGAAGAAAAGATAGGTTTGAAATAAACTATACCAGACACCACACTTAATTTCCATTTATTCTATTCAATTCAAAGCTTGTTAATTCAAAGCTGTTGATTCAAAACTGTTAATTCAAACTATATGATTTTCCATTTATTATTATTGTTCTAATTAACTTACCTTTAAACTAACTTACATTCCCATCCAATTCACTTTGCCTTATAATTTAAATTCATTTTCTTTCAAAACATATTATATTTTATTTAGCCCATTTATTCGTCAATTTATTCACTTAACTAAATTTGCAACATGGATTAAGTGTGTACACATTTATTATTGTTACTAAATTTTATTTATAAATTTTCTTAACAATGCTTCATTTTAAACATCTTATTACTTATATTTTATATTGTATATTATTCAGTTACATTCAAACTCTTTTCCTAGGTGAGTTAATGTTTCATAATGAACACTACACAAATTTACTTTTTTTTCAACATTTCTATCAAGCAAAATTTAGTTTGAACATTTTATTATTTAAATTTCTCTAGTATAACTTTCAGTTGCATATTTACATTAATATTTTAACTTTTTGGATATTACAAGTAAGTTATATATGGTTTAGAATGCAATTGAGTATTATACAAGTAAAATTTAACCTAGTTCAACAGTTTCAAGTTGTTTCAATTTAATTTTTAATTTAGACAATCCTATCATTCAAAATTTTTGCTTCATTTTAATAATTGAAAACCATCACTCAACATAGAATTTTAGAGTTAAATTTATGGTTTCACTTCAAACTATTCTGAAATAAATATATAACTATATTTTATACATCAAATCATGCTCAAGAAATTTAAATCATATCCATTTCCAATACAAAAGTGTAGCAAAGCTACTAAGTGGTCTCTCTAATTTAAGACTCGAAAATGAATGTCGATGATGTTGAAGTCATCATTGAAATTATTTTCCAGTGACAAACAAGGAGAATACCGACTTATTTCATTTAAAATTCTTTAGAAACAATTTCAATTCAAAAATACTTTCCAGTAATACATATTTTCCAAAGCTTTGTAAACAAAATTTGAAAAGCACCGAAAATTAAATTCTCAAATCCTTAATTTAAATTCATTTTATTTGCAAATCAAATTTATAAACCATGCTTATGAAATTCATCTCTTTATAACATACAACAATAGTTAACAATTTAGGAATATTGACAAAACAATAAATGGAAATATAGTATTATCATTTCTAACAACCAATTCATTTAAGTATCTAATTTAGGAAATTATACTTTTATTTATAAAATATAATCATACATAAAATTATTTCATTTACAAATTTTAAAAACAATATTGTGTCGGTTTGCTCTGTTCAAGTGTTTTCGAATTTCTATTGATTTTATTGGCCAGATGAATCAATCGAAACCCAAAATCAAACTTAACAACTCAAATAACACCATATAAAACATTTTTATATTAATTACAAATACACCCCCTCACACGATGATTCAAGAACAGGTCCAAAAAAAGGATAAAGGTTCTATTTAGAGAGACCCTAGTCCAAGAGAATTCTAATGAGATAGGCTCGAAGGGAAGATAAGATAATTAAATTACAAAAAAAGAAGGCGAATAGACTTATATAAATTGCAGCGACCTTAACCGGGCCAACCGGGACTTAGAAAAGACAAGACAAACTTGTTGAGAACATCGTGGAAAACGTGATTCATGGGATCGACGAAGAGGCAAAAGCATTGGTTAATCCCTAGGGGATGACTAACCATTTACAGAAAACATTCGTCAGAAAGTAAGGACTACTAGTCGAGCTCTAGGAATATGATCGAAGCGGAATTCAATTTCCCACTTGGAAGGAAAGAAATGACTTCACCAAACATTAGGGTACTCCCTGACTACCGAGGTGGAGTCGAGATCACTAGGCTGTGAATCGAGTGAAAGGATAAACAGTTTGCAAAATCCCAAGGCATTTAATATTCGATCACAAGAGAATTACTGGGTCATTCACTAAGGAATGGTTCGTTCTTTGTAAGAATAACAGCATCGTAAACCAAATACATAGAAATCTTCGATGAATCGACGCCTGTTATAAAAGAGTTTTACCCTTTTACAAATGATACTAAGGTTGGCAGGACCGTCGATAGATTTCAAGTTCGAACGAAGATGATTCTGCAATTAATTTCTACTCTATATGCCATAGTTTGCCTAAACTAGAGCTCTGATACCAACTTTAATGACCCGCTATTTCGTACGATTCGCATCCGCACATGTCAGACTTGAATTGTGCAAACAACAGAATGTTAATTTATATTTAGAAAAACTTAGCATATGCAGTAGATAAATCAATCACAGAATCATAGGCACAAAGTAGTATAACAATGAGCAGCGGAATAGATAAATAGTAGTTCATGAGGCTACTATATAAACGATAGAGTTTAAAGTAAAATACAACAGATATCTCGAATACACAGAAGTCCAATACAAATGCCAATGACAAGTCTGAACAAACAACTGGAAATAACTGAGAAGCTAAATATATAAAAGATGGATCTCCAGGTGGAATTCCAAGCTCCAAAGGTGAGTCTCAAATGCTGCGACACTCAGTCCAACCCGAGCATAAAGCAAAATATAAAACACTCGAGTCAGGACTAACATTCTTATAGCAGTAAATTCAACTCAAGTGAAATGTCAACTGAAATACAAGTAACTTAAAGGATGTTTGGGATTTCCATCCTCTAAGGATCCATGGAACTATCTACTATGTAGTAATATAAGCTATTATAATATGTCTATCAGTAAAGTAAAGGATTAAAATAGCGTTAAGACGTTACCCATTTCCCTCTTAACACATTTTTATATATTCCCGTAGTCTATACAATGCCACATGCTCCACTAAACCGGCAGTTTATCCAAGGACACCCCCCAGGTACAATACAAAACAAATTCGTAGAAGGCGCGATAAGGTATGCGACAAGGCACACGAGGCAATGCCTAGGGTAGATATATCGTTTGCGGATCCGGACTGATGGTAACACATAGCAGCTACTACCGCCCACCTCAAGACACACTCCCAAATCAAAGGTGCACCCAATCAAATCACAAGGTAATAGAATGTTATCGAAGAAATGTGCTCGATCGGAGGAATGACCTCACTTGCCCGACGTGGCTCCTGTTTTAGCCACATAAAGCTAACTTGTACGAGTCAGGGCTACGTTAATACCTCATATAGAATCGTCACCAAGCCTTCCCATTTCGTTCTGGAATATCCACGATATACACAGTTGTTAAATTGGTTTTCGGTATTGGCAGAGAGTATGATAACATCTGATCCCGTCTCTTTAACAACCAAACGCTTATTTCACACCGTGGTCATTTCATTTCAAATAATTCATACTCAAAATCAAAATATCATATTCATTTCAAAACCATATCAATTCGATATCATTATTCACTTTAAATAATATTCATTTGAGAATTGTAACACTTCTAAAATTATAACAATTTCGGAATCATAACACTTTTGAAATCATAACACTTCCAACTTAAACAATTTAGATATTGAAAATAGTATAAATATTAAAATATTTATAAATCAAAATAGTTTATATATTAATATAGTTGTAAATAAATAAATAAATAGTTTATATTTATTTAAAGAGATTGTACTGAAATAGTTTCCAAATTAGAATTGTTTCATCCAATTCCACAAATCAATTCAAATCAACTTAAATTCCAAAATTCAATTTAAATCAATCCCAATTCAACACTTTCAATTTAAAAGATTAAATATTCAATTCAAATTCTCAATAAACCATTTCAGTTTTTATCGATCTCAAATCCAGGTTCGAACTATCATTTCAAGTCCACTAAGATTCAAATTTAAATATTCAAACATTTTCAATATAAGTTTCGTTTATATTTCAACATTTAACTTTAATTTTCTTCAAATTGGAAAATATACACTTAATCATTTTAATAACAATTAAATAAACTCTCAATTTATAAATTTTAATCAATGTTAAATATTCAGTCTCAATTTTATTTAAAATTGAGAATATTCATTTAATCACATTTTTATCGAATCAAGTTATAAATCATATCTTTCAAAATCTCAAAATTAATAAGTTGAAATCAATTCTTAATTAAATTCAATTTTTAACTAATTTGAATTCCAAGTCAACATTAATTCATCTTCCCATCCTCTATTAATAAAGTTATTATAATATATTTTTAAAATATTAACATAAATTTAAATAAATACTTAAACATATTATAAACTAATTAAATTAAATTTTATTAAATTAAATTTTATTACTAAATGTTTTTGTATTAAATCTTATTTTTATATATTTTAAAATCTAAATTTTACACACGTATAAAAATAGTGTATATGTATATATATTATATTTTTAAAAATCAATATTTATTAAACCCATATATTTTATTTCAAACTTTGGAAATCATTTACCAATGGTGTCCGTATATAATTTTCTATCCTATGCTCAAGTGATACGGGTATTTATCATTTCAATCTGCGAATTATATATTTACGGGTATATACCATTTCAACCCGCAATCCCAATATGTCAAAATCAATGAAAATTACTTAGGTTTATCATTTCAACTCATAACAATTTTCCCTTAATCTATAAGATCGTTCGGGTATGTATCATTTCAACGCATAGGGAATTCGAAACTAACAGGGAACTTGTAGAGTGAGAACAAATATACAAAACAATATAATATATCAACAACAGGCATATATCATCTGTAATAAATTTAAATATAATATATACAATGTGTTATGGTGTCATATGTCAAAGGTAAACAATGGCAGATAATGAATATCATATTTAACAATTAAATAACTTAACGATTCACATTTTTCAGCATATTTCAATCGTCAATTCATGTAAATTAAACTTTACTAAATATAAGAATGTTAACCGTGAGTGATTGCTCACCTTACGAGACTAGAGAAATGAACGAGAATGAAAGTGAATGACAGACAAGCACGCGGATCGAAGAGCAGGACAGTGACAAGGTTGGACTGCTGTTGTAAATCTGGACAGCGGTGAAACCAAGCAATTTGAACTTAGATGATGGAACAAAATATAAAAATTCCAAACATATCATATATATAGAATTATTACAAAATTTATAACATAACTTTAATAAATACTTAAACATATTATTTATATAAAATTTGTTGACAAAATTGATTTAAAATTTACAATATAAATTTAAATAAATACAACTCTGACCAAAAAGATATATATAAACTTCTTTAAACATGTTATTTATAAACAAGATAGCTTATATGTATAAACTTTTGATTAATGACACCAAAACAAGCATATGCAATATAATACATACAATTTACGTATATTACATAAACAGGAGTCGAATCCCCAAAATGGCAGCGAAGAAAAGAAAAGCAAAATCTAATATAAAACAATATGTATACACTAATAGGTAAGTTACTTTACTTATAAATATAAAACAATATATTTACACTGACAGGTAAGTAACTTTACTTATAAATGTAAAGCAATATATTATATACAAAGTCATAACTCTATTGTCGAATATCCATATAGGATCAGACATCCAACTTTAAAATTGCAATGTATCAAAACAACATATATATAAGAAGTTTATATATTATTATATCCTTTTAGAATATAACTTTAAAAATATTTATATAATACGAAGTAAACGTAGAAATGCAAAGCAACCAAAATGCCTGTAACCCAGAGAGCAAAACTAAGACATATTGTCAAGCACTGATTTAGGTAAAATATATATATATATATATATGTATGTATGTATGTATGTATGTATGTATGTAGTTTCAAACATTATTAGATGATCAGGAGCAAGCAAATGAGAACTACATAATAGTACATATATATTTTGAAACCATAATTTATGAATATACTTTATGCTTATAAACTATTAATAAAATCTATATATATAACAAGAAATCATAAACTCACTTTTCTTTTGTTTGTGGGGCTGCTAGCATGGAGGGAAGGGCTGACGTGGCCGATTTGGGTTTCGGTAGGGCGTGGTATGTTGGGTTAGTAAGTGGAGGCTCGACACTGTTCATGCAAGGGTAGCTGATGGGTTTGACGTTGATAGATGGTAAAGGTGAGGACAGTTGATGGAAAGATGGCTACTATTGTGGTGGCAGGGAGGATAAGGCAATGCCGAGGGTGTATGGATGCGGTAGAGGTTGGGGTGCGAGGATGCCATGGCGGTGGCGAAAGATGTGGTAGTGGTGGGTCGATGCATAGCTCGGCATGTGAGTTGTGTGGGCTGCTTTGGCATGGTTGAAGGTTGTTGTGCTCGATGATGGGCAGATCTGGTCGGCGATTGTCAAGGGAAGGTTGGTGTATTGGAGGGTGGCCGTGGTGAGGTTTTCGGGTTGTGGAGGGTGACGGGAAATAGGGTCGTTTCTTGGAGTGCATCGCCAATGATGGTAGGATCAGGGTCGAAGGCAGGTGGAAACGGCTGATGGACGTGGCAGTTGCATGGTGCTTAGTGGGATGGGTTTTGATCGTTTGGCATGGCACTTCGGGTCATGGAGGAGAATGTGCGGGCCAGCTTTAGGTCAGAGGCGAAGGGGAGAAGAAGAAGAATGCAAATGCTTATTATATATATATATATATATATATATATATGTTCTTTTTTTTCAAAGTGAAGAAGATGGACTACTGAAATGATGCACAATTATAAAATCAAAACAAGTGGGAAAATGTAAAGCCATGTATTAAATTCAGGAGTTAACAAAGCAAATGACTATTGTATAATACGGTGGGCAAACCAATGGGAATAAGAAACAAAAACGCACAAAACAGGTACTAATTGAAAGGGACATCGGATTAAGGATCTTAAGGCTAATTTAACACTATGGGGGGGTGAATAGTGTTTAATGGATTCTAAGACTTATATGGACTAATTTGAAATTATGACACAAACAAATGCAAAACTTAATCACAGAACAATCACAGATGCAGAAAGTAAATAAAAAGCAGTAAAAGGAAAGAACACACATGATTTTATACTGGTTCGGAGTTACCGTACATCCAGTCCTATACTAGGGGAAATCACCTTATACATATTTTTATTACACCAATGTCGGGATTACAAACCTCAATTTCTAAAGGCCTTAAGGTACCCTTCTGTCTCACGAGTTCGGGGAAAACTCTATTGATTTACGGGCCACAAGATTACCCAATTGATTTCCAGACCAACCACACCTTATAGAGAGACTCGGTAAACTTTTGATTACAAATCGATCCTATAACTTTGAATAGCACTTTGATCTTCGAGAGAGAACAGAGAATCAAACAAAAATGAGATTCTAATTTGATTCACTTGAGAATTTGATAGAGTTCCAACACGATCTTAAAAATATGAAAATTATAGAATATGTATTTGTGGGGAAGAAGAAGTGAAGAAAATAAGAAATTAGTTAGTTAAAATATTCATTTGTGAATGCTATTTATAAAGCACCAATGGTCATAACCATTCGTGAAGAGATTTAAACGAATAAACACTTCTTTTGAAAATTGAAACTTTTGAATTCAAAGGCCACCATGTTGACATAGGATATCCCACGATGTCGACATCCCTATGTTAAAAAACAATGTAAAATTTGTTTTGAAAATGAAGTTTAAAACAAGAGTTTATTTTAAAACAAAAACAAATAATATTTTATGGCTAAAACATCTTTTTGAAAAATCATTCGAAAAGACAATTTTATGGATAAAATATTTTGAAAGTGTTTTTGTAAATCATTTTGAAAAACCATTTTGAAGTAGTTTTGTAAGCTTCTTCTTGCAGAATATCTCATCACATCAGGACTCGAGAACTTGTACAAAACCAGGACGTTCGTGGGTTTGTAAGCCACTTGTTGTAGGTTTGTAAGCTACTTTTTATGGGTTTGTAAGCCACTAAGAAGGTAGAAATGGGTTCCATCCCAAAAGAAATTCGGAATGAAGAATTCCATGCTATTATGAAGTTTTAACAAAAACTAGACACATATCTTGAAATCTTGATCTTGATACCCTAGGGTCTTCAATCTTGAGTCTTGAGTCTTTATACTGATCAGTCTTCAGTAATCAATACTTGCAAATATATATATATATATATATATATATATATTGCATATACATATCTATCTAGACAACAGTGTTAGTATATATTTTATAATAAGATAAGTTAAAAAGATTGTTGTCATCAAAACCAACATCTCAGTTCCTAACAATCTCCCTTTTTTTGATGATGACAACCTATATTTATAAAATATATTTACCATACCATAACTCCTATGATAACCCCCTTACTCCATAACTCCCCTTACTCCAAGCCAACTATTATTTTATAACTTCTCCCCCTTTTTCATCAACAAAAACATCAAACTAATAAATTTCCTGACTTGATATAAGATAATCAACCATAATAAAATAGAGTAATCCATATATAAGTGTAATAAGTGCAAAGTGTGATCATAAGTATGAAATGTGATCATCAAGTGTAATCTAAAAAGTAAATCAATCATCAGCCAATCATATTTATAGTAATTAGTCAATCCAAACATATATACAAACCATACCAAATAAGTTAAGTCAATCAAGTTTTTAAAATACACCAATCAAATCGAACAAATAACATACAGAATGACTAGACATTTTTTGGTACTTCCACCCGTCCATCTTCTCCAAAGATAGGGTCTGCTTTGATTGCATCCCATTCTTCTTTATCTTTGTCGAGAGTGATTGGTGGATTTCCTTGGAAATCGTCCTTATTAACGGCTGAGATCATGCAACGAAGGGCGTCGAAATGTCTCTCTTACTCCTTGATCATCTGTATTTGACTCAATTCTAAGTGACGCTGATTACAAAGTATGAATGTAAGAATATTCTTGAAGGAAGTGAGAGTTTCTTCAAGATTATCACTTAGATTCTTAATCGGAGAAGCAATAATTCAAGAAATATGAACAACTATGAAAGAGAGTGATCAGAGATGAAGTTTGACAATTTATTCTGGAAGAAACATATATAAATCGAGGTAGAAAGTCGTTTGAAATGAATAGACATAAGTAAGTTACATGAAATTAAAATTTGAAAGCGTAACTAGTTTCTGCCTATTGTATGTCGATATGGGAGGATTGTGTATGCCAACATGTCTCTGCTTAAAGTGACATTTTGCTTTGTTTTGAATATTATGAACAAGTTTATTAAATTAAAATTTGTATAATATAAAAACATGCAATTACAGAGACAAGTGAGCTTGAATAATCAGGAAATGAATGATTTCATTAATAGTTCTAGTTAACATCATAAGATAATATAATATTAACTAAAATAAAGAAAATATGAAGATAGAAATTAAGATAACATGAGCTAAAACTAGTTAGATGAAGACAAAGAAGATGATAGTCCAAGCTTTCTACTAATTTTCCCGAAGAACTTGTCGATTTTAGTGGAAATCTTATCCATTTTCTTACTCATTGATCTTTTAAGTGTCTTTTGATTTTCCACCATAATTCTTTGATTATTGAGAATGGTCTTGTTGGATGGATTAGCGGGATTAGTAGGATATTCAATACTCTCTAAGGAAATTTCTTGATCTTCCTCTTCCTCCTCTTCAATTTCCATTCCTTCCTCTTCCTCTTCCTCTTCTTCTTCTTTTTCCATTTCTTCCATCTCTTCGTGAACAAGTCTCTCTTCTTTTTTCGTAAGCGTTTCATATGGTTGAAACACTAATGGAATTTACATAAGGGAAATGTTTCCATGGTTGAACACTTTTCTAGTTATAAATTCTTCCCTTTTGAAATCAACTCCAAAGTAGTTAAAAATCCGAGTGAGATAAGTTCCATGATATAATGTGTTTTCACCCATACTAAAATTCTTGGGCCTTAGCTCATCCAAAATAACTTGAATCTAATTAATATCATAATTTTCAAAAATGCAAAAAGAGCTTTGCAAACTTTCAAAGTCGGGTTGTTGTAGTTTCCCGATCTTGGTATACGAGTGTGTTAGATAAGAAGATTAACAATTCTTGCTTTTGGACGAAAATAACGATTTTTGAATTCGAAATTGTCATCCCCTTCAAAGATGTGATGAAATCTCTCTCCATTATTTTCATTGATACGAAATTCTAAGAAATTCATTTCGGTTTATTTGCATCCCAAAATATTTCCTAAAATTTCACAATCCAAAACAATTTGTGTTCCTTTAACATTACTTCAAATTTTTCCTTCTTCCCCATCATAAAAACCACGATTCAAATTTGCATAAAACATCTTAACAAGATTTGGATAACATACAGAATCATTTTGTTTGTTATCTACTAAACTAAGAATAGAACTTTGTTGAAAAAGATTTTCAATTTCATAAGAGGGAAAATCTTCAAAAATAGCAAAATTTTCCGTATGAATTTTACCAAAGTTTACATAGTTGATGTAAGCTTTGATAGCTTCCGGGTCATTAAAAAGAAAGTTTTTGATAGATTTTGAAAGACTAATGGTGTGAGGAGTGCTTGAAGAAGTTTGAGAGGAGTAGAAGATAATGAAGATAAATTTAAAATTTGAAATAAAAGTGAAAAGTGATGATAAAGAGAGTGAGATAAATAGAGATTCTATAGACATGTTCTCTGGTCGAGAGACATCTTTCCAGAGCATTGAAGTTGGTGAAAATGTGGAGGGAAATTTAAAAGTTTGAATTCAAATTTTGGAATCAAATTCTGAGGGTCATGTCGACATGGGTACCCGGGTATGTCGACATATGCTTATTGAATCAAAGGACAAGTTTCTATTCTTTAATTTCTAATAAATGTATATATTATATCCTATATTCTAATTATATAATTACTATAATAACATTAAATATAATAATACTTAAATATTAATAATTTAATATTTAAAATATTATTAAAATATTATTATATTTGAATTTAAAATTCAAATTTCAAGGGATAAATTTGAATTTAAAAATTCAAGGAGTTTTAAAAAGAATCAAGCAAACAAACAAGCATACATTCAAACAAGAAAATTTTAAAATAATGTAAATGCATGCCTATTTTTAGATCCATACTCCCATCGTCGTCTATTCATGAATAGCAGTGAAACACAGATTTGAATTATCCGTCTTCTTTTCATTGTCACTGGACGATGAGTCTGAGTCGTCAAGAGTTTCTTGTATGCTTTCTTTCTTTTCCTTGACGAATCATTATTTGGAGGGAACAAGTGTTTATCTGGATACGGACAACCTATGACGCCCAACTTTATTGCAATTGTAGCTTCTATCATTGTTGACGTTCTCCGTATTACTTCTGGAATTCCATTGATCATTTCTTTTGTAATTATTCTTTTTTCTTTATTTTAGTAATTTTCGGAAGTTTCTTGTTATGAAAGCAATCTCCTCATCACTGTCTGGTTCCAAATCTTCAGTTGTTCCATTGAATGCTAATGACTTCTTTTCTGTAGCCTTGTTTTCTCTTCTTCCTTGCAGTTGAACTTCATAAGACATCAGATTCCCAATTAATTCATCTATTTTCATGAGACTTATACATTTGCTTCTTCGATTGCAAGTGTCTTTTGATCCCATACTGGAGTGAGTGAATTTAGAATTTTTATGACTTGGCCTTCCTTCGAAAAGCTTTTTCCCAGTGCAATTAGTGAATGAACAATATCTTGAAATCGACAATACATGTCGAAAATGGACTCATTTGCATTTGTTAATATGGAAATTTTAGCCTTTTTAAGTTTGCTCGTTCCTTCATGAGTAACTTGCAAAGTTTTCCAGATTTCAAATGCAGACTTACAAACAGACATTCTATTAAACTCATTCCTATCTACTGAACAAAATAATATATTCATGGCCTTTGAGTTATTTTGTGCAACATCCTTTTGCTCAGCATTCCACCGGACAAAATTGGTAGTTGGTTCAACATACTCAGTTTGTGTGATATTCCAAGTGTTTAATCCTACAGACTGTAAATATATTTTCATTCTACAAGCCCAATATGCATAATTACTGACATTGAAAATTGGTAGTCTGATAGTAGACCGACCTTCTACAAATGAACTAGTGTTAGTGATAACAGAACTAGTGCCAGAGTTGACATTACCAGTGTTGGTAGCCATTAAAATAATTTTCAAGTTTCAGATTATAAGAACTATGAAAACTAATGCTCTGATACCAATTGAAAGGGACATCGAATTAAGGAGCTTAAGGCTAATTTAACACTAGAAGGAGGGTGAATATTATTTAATGGATTTTAAGACTTATATGGACTAATTTAATATCATGACACAGACAAATGCAGAAATTAGTCACTGAACAATCACATATGTAGAAAGTAAATAAAAAGCAGTAAGAGGAAAGAACACACCGGATTTTATACCGGTTCGAGGTTACCCTGCATCCAATCCTGTACCAAGGGAAACCACCTCATACAGATTTTTATTATACAAATGTCGAGATTATAATCCTCAATTTCTAAAGGCCTTGAGGTACCCTTCTGTCTCACGAGTCCGGGGCAAACTCTCTTAATTTACGGGCCACAAGATTACCCAATTGATTTCTAGGCACAACCACACCTTATAGAGAGACTCGATAAACTTTTGATTACAAATTGATCCTATAACTCTTAATAGCACTTTGATCTTCGAGAGAGGAATAGAATCAAACAAGAATGAGATTTTAATTTAATTCACTTAAGAATTCGATAGAATTTCGGCATGATCTTAAAAACATGAAGAGTATAGAATATGGATTTGTGGAGAAGAAGAAGTGAAGTAAATAAGAAATTAGTTAGTTAAAGAATTCGTTTATGAAGACTATTTATAAAACACCGACGGTCATAACCATTCGCGAAGAGATTTAAATGAATAGACACTTCTTTTGAAAATTGAAACTTTTAAATTCAATGGCCACCATGTCGACATTGGGTATCCCATGATGTCTACATCCCTATGTTAAAAAACAATGTAAAATTTATTTTGAAAATGAAGTTTAAAACAGGAGTTTATTTTAAAACAAAAACAAATAATATTTTAAGGCTAAAACATCTTTTTGAAAAATCATTAAAAAAGATAATTTTAAGGCTAAAATATTTTGAAAAGCGGTTTTGAAAATCATTTTGTAAAACCATTTTGAAGTAGTTTTGCAAGCTTCTTCCTGCAGAATTCTCATCATATCAGGACTCGAGAATTTGTATAAAACCAGGATGTTCGTGGGTTTGTAAGCCACTTGTCGTAGGTTAGTAAGCTACTTGTCGTGGGTTTGTAAGCCACTAAGAAGGTAGAAATGGATTCCATCCCAAATGAAATTCGAAATGAACATGCTATTATGAAGTTTTAACAAAAACTAGACACATGTCATGAAATCTTGATCTTGGTACTCTAGAATCTTCAATCTTAAGTCTTGAGTCTTTATACTAACCAGTCTTCATTAATCAATACCTGCATATATATATATATATATATATATATCATGCATATACATATCTATCTAGAGAACAGTGTTAGTATATATTTTATAATAAGATAAGTTAAAAAGGTCGTGGTCATCAAATCCAACATCTCAGTTCCCAACACCGATACGGTTCACCATTTCACAAAATTCGCCGTCCACTGGACGCCGAAACATACAAATGAATATACTATGGTGTTCAGCACGACGAGATGATCAGAATGGTACACAAATATCAGCAATACGACCATCCTATCAAAGTCAATATTTCGTTGCCAAACTACTGCTAATTCGCTGAAAATAAGATAAACGGGGCTAGAGCAGTCCAAATTTAATGAAATGAAATACGATATCTCACTCAGAAAATGATTTAAAATTTTATTATATAAAAATATTCGGATTTCATAGATATTTTATTCTCATCAATTTCAACTGATTTTAAATTGAAATTGAAAATTACACAACATAAGTAACTTTCATATTTTTAGATAAATACCCGTCATTTACTATGTTTTAATAGACGCATAACAAATATCATACTTTTATTGTAAAATTTTATTGTTTATTTTCAAGCGAAATTCAGTTAATTACGTTATAAAATCATTAAAACTCTTGGGTCGTCACGCTCTCTTCCACTCAAAATTTTTCGTCTTTGAAAAGAACGAGATATGAGAATATAAGCAACAGGAAGAAAAGATAGGTTTGAAATAAATAGTACCAGATACCGCACTTGCTTTTCATTTATTCCATTCAATTCAAAGCTTGTTAATCCAAAGCTGTTGATTCAAAACTATTAATTCAAACTATATGATTTTCCATTTATTATTTTTGTTCTAATTAACTTACCTTTAAACTAACTTACATTCCCATCCAATTCACCTTGCTTATAATTTAAGTTCATATTCTTTCAAAACAAATTATATTTATTTAGCCCATTTATTCGTTAATTTATTCACTTAACTAAATTTGCAACATGGATTAAGTGTGTACACATTTAATATTGTTACCAAATTTATTTGTAAGTTTTCTTAACAATACTTCGTTTATAAGCATCTTATTACTTATATTTTATATTGTATTCTATTTAGTTTCATTCAAACTCTTTTCCTAGGTGAGTTAATGTTTCATAATATAATTGAACACTACACAAATTTACTTTTTTTTCCAACATTTATATCAAGCAAAATTTAGTTATATATAGTTTAGAATGCAATTGAGTATTATACAAAATTTAGTTACTTTTTTTACAAGTAAGTTATATATGGTTTAGAATTCAATTGAGTATTATACAAATAAAATTTATCCTAGTTCAAAAGTTTCAAGTTGTTTCAATTTCGTTTTTAATTTAGACATTCCTATTATTCAAAAATTTTGCTTCATTTTAATAATTGAAAGCCATCACTCAACATAGAATTTTAGAGTTAAATTTTCGGTTTCACTTCAAACTATTCTGAAATAAATATATAACTATATTTTATACATCAAATCATACTCAAGAAATTTAAATCATATCCATTTCCAATACAAAGGTGTAGCAAAGCTACTAAGTGGTCTCTCTACTTTGAGACTCGAAAATGAAGTCGATGATGCTGCAGGTCTCATTAAAATTATGTTCCAGTGACAAACAAGGAGAGTACCGACTTATTTCATTTATTTAGAAACAATTTCAATTCGAAAATACTTTCCAATAATACATATTTTCCAAAGCTTTGTAAACAAAATTTGAAATGCACTGGGAATTAAATTCTCAAATCCTTAATTTAAATTCATTTTATTTGCAAATCAAATTTATAAACCATGCTTATAAAATTCATCTCTTTATAAGATACAACAATAGTTAACAATTTAGGAATATTGACAAAACAATAAATGGAAATATGGTATTATCATTTCTAACAACCAATTCATTTAACTATCTAATTTCAGGAAATTATACCTTTATATATAAAATATAATCATACATAAAATTATTTCATTTACAAATTTTGAAAATAATGTTGTGTCGGTTTGCTCTGTTCAAGTGTTTTCGAATTTCTATGGATAGCGTTGGCCAGACAAATCGATCGAAACCTAAAATCAAACTTAACAACTCAAACAACACCATACAAAACATTTTTTATTAATTACAAATTCACTCCCTCACACGATGATTCAAGGATAGGTCCATAACAAGAATAGAGGTTCAATTTAGAGAGACCCTAGTCCAAGAGAATTCTAATAAGATAGGCTCGAAGGGAAGATAAGATAATTAAACTACAAAAGAAGAAGATGGATAGACTTATATAAATCACGACCACCTTAACCGGGTCAACCGGAACTTAGAAAAGACAAGGAAAACTTGTTGAGAACATCATGAAAAAACGCGATTCATGGGATCGACGAAGAGGTAGGAGCATTGGTTAATCTCTAGGGGATGACTAACCATTTATAGAAACCATTCGTCGGGAAGGAAGGACTATAGGTCGAGCTCCAGGAACATGATCGAAGCGGAATTTAATTTCCCACTTGGAAGGAAAGAAATGACTTCACCAACATTAACATACTCTCTGACTATCGGGGTGGAGTCAAGATAACTAGGCTGAGAATCGAGTGAAAGGATAAACAGTCTGCAAAATCCTAAGGCATTCGATATTCGATCACAAGTGAATTACACGGGTCGTTCACTAAGGAAATAGTTCATGCTTTGTAAGAATAACAACATCGTAAACCGAAGACATAGAAATCTCCGATGAATCGACGCCTGTTGTAAAGGAGTTTTACCCTTTTACAAATCATACTAAGGTTGGCAGGACCGTCGATGGATTCCAAATTCGAACGAAGATGATTCTGCATTTAATTTTTACTCCATATGCTATGGTTTGCCTAAACCAGAGCTATGATACCAACTTTAACGACCCGCTATTTCGCACCATTCACATCCGCACATGTCGGACTTGAATTATGCAAAACAACAGATTGTTAATTTATACTTGGCAAAACTTAGCATATGCGGTAGATAAATCAATTATAGAATCACAAACATAAAGTAGTATAACAATAAGCAGCGGAATTGATAAATATTAGTTCATGAAGCTACTATGTAAACGATAGAGCTTAAAGTAAATTACAACAGATATCTTGAATACACAGAAGTCCAATACAAATGCCAATGACAAGTCTGAACAAATAACTAGAAATAACATAGAAGCTAAATAGATAAAATATGGATCTCCAGGTGGAACTCCAAGCTCCAAAGGTGAGTCTCAAATGCTGCGACACTCAGTCTGACCAGAGCATAAAGCAAAATGCAAAACACTTGAGTTAAGATTAACATTCTTATACTAGTAAATTCAACTCAAGCAGAATGTCAACTGAAATACAAGTAACTTAAAGGATGTTTGGTATTTCCATCCTCTAAGGATCCATGGAGCTATCTATTATGCAATAATATACGCTATTATAATATGTCTATCAGTAAAGTAAAGTATTAAAATAGTGTTACGGCGTTATCCATATCCCCCTGAACACGTTTTTATATATTCCCGTAGTCTATACAATACCGTACGCTCCACCAAACCGGTGGTTTACCCAGAGGGCGCCTCATAGGTACGATATAAAGCAAATTGGTTGAAGGCACAATAAGACATGCGACAAGGCACACGAGGTAATGCCTAGGGTAGATATACCGTTTTTGGATACTGACTGGTGGTAAGACATAGCAGCTACTACCACCCACCTCAAGACACACTCCCAAATCAAAGGTGCACCCAATCAAATCACAAGGTAATAGAATGTTATCAAAGAAATGTGCCTGGTCGGAGGAATGACCTCACTTGGCCCGGCGAGGCACCTGTTTTAGCCACATAAAGCTGACTCGAGCGAGTCAGGGCTGCGTTAATACCTCATATCGAATCATCGCCAAACCTTCCTACTTCGTTCTAGAATATCCACCATGTACACAGTTGTTAAAGTGGTTTTCGGTATTGGGAGAGAGTATGACAACATCTGATCTCGTCTCTTTAACAACCAAACGCTTATTTCACTCCGTGGTCATTTCATTTCAAATAGTTCATACTTCATGTGAAAATATCATATTCATTTCAAAACCATATCAATTCGATATCATTATTCTCTTTAAATAATATTCATTTCATAATTGTAACACTTCCAAATTTATAACACTTTCGGATTCATAACACTTTTGAAATCATAACGCTTCCACTTAAACAGCTTAGATATTGAAAATAGTATATATATTAAAATATTTATAAATCAAAATAGTTTATATATTAAAATAATTTACATATTAATATAGTTGTAAATAAATAAATAAAATAGTTTAAATATTTAAAGAGATTATACCGAATAGTTTCCTAATTAGAATTGTTTTATCCAATTCCAAAAATCAACTCAAATCAACTTAAATTCCAAAATTCAATTTAAATCAATCCCAGTTCAACACTTTCAATTTCAAAGGTTAAAGATTCAATTCAAATTCTTAATAAACCATTTCAATTTTTATCGATTTCAAATCCAGGTTCGAACTATCATTTCAAGTCCAATAAGATTCAAAGTTAAATACTTGACATTTTTAACATAAGTTTCATTTATATTTCAACATTTAACTTTAATTTTCTTTAAATAGGAAAGTATTCACTTAATTATTTTAATAAAAATTAAATAAAATCTCAATTTACAAATTTAAATCAATGTTAAATGTTCAGTCTTAATTTTATTTAAAATTAAGAACATTCATTTAATCACTTTTTACCAAATCAAGTTGTAAATAATATCATTCAAAATCTCAAAATCAATAAGTTCAAATCAATTCTTAATTAAATTCAATTTTTAACCAATTTAAATTCCAAGTCAACATTAATTTATCTTCCCAACTTCTACTAATAAAGTTATTAAAATCTATTTTTAAAATATTAATATAAATTTAAATAAATACTTAAACACATTATAAACTAATTAAATTAAATTTTATTAAATTACATCATTAAATGTGTTTGTATTAAATCTTATTTTTATATATTTTAAAATCTAAATTTTATACATATATAAAAATAGCATATATATATATATTATATTTTAAAAATCAATATTTATGAAACCCATATATTTTCTTTCAAACTTTGGAAATCATTTTCAAAATAAAGACCAAAAGTGTCCGTACATAATTTTCTATCCTATGGTCAAGTGATATGGATATTTATCATTTCAATCCACAAATTATATATTTATGGGTATATATCATTTCAATCCGCAATCCCAAAATTTCAAAATCAATGAAAATGCTTGGGTTTATCGTTTCACGCCATAACGATTTTTTCTTAATCTATAAGATCGTTCAGGTATGTATCATTTCAACCTATAGGAAATTCTCAATTAACAGCGAACTTGTAGAGTGTGAAAAAATATACTAAATAATATAACATATCAACAACAAGCATATATCATCAGTAACAAATTTAAATATAATATATACAATGTGTTATGGTGCCATATGTCACAGGCAAAGAATGGCAGATAATGGCATATCATATTTAACAATTAAATAACTTAACGATTCACATTTTTTAGCATGTTTCAATCGTCATTTCTTGTGAATTAAAATTTACTAATTATATGAATGTTAATAGTGAGTGATTGCTTACCTTCTGAGGCTAGAGAAATGAATGAGAATGAAAGTGAATGAACACAGACAAGCATACAGATCAAACAAGCAGGACAGTGACAATGTTGGATTGTTGTTGTAAATCTGGACAGCGGCGAAACCAAGCAATTTGAATTTAGATGATGGAACAAAATATTTAAATTCTAAACAGATCATATCTATAGAATTATTACAAAATTTATAACATAACTTTAATAAATATTTAAACATATTATTTATATAAAATTTGTTGCAAAAATTGATTTAAAATTTACAATATAAATTTAAATAAATACAACTCCGACCAAAAAGATATATATAAACTTCTTTAAACATGTTATTTATAAACATGATAGCTTATATATATATTTATAACTTTTGATTAAAGACACCAAAACATGCATATGCAATAATATATACGACTTACATATAGTGCATAACAGGAGTCGAATTCCCAAAAAGGCGGTGAAGAAAAGAAACGCAAAATCTAATATAAAACAATAGATATATACTGATATGTAAGTATCTTTACTTGTAAATACAAAAATTACATAGTATATACAAAGTCAGAACTCTATTGTCGAACATCCATATAGGTTCAAACATCCAACTTTAAAATTGCTATGTATCAAAACAACACATATATAAGAAGTTTATATATTATTATATCCTTTTAGAATATAATTTTTAAAATATTTATATAATACGGAGTAAACGTGGAAATGCAAAGCAACCAAAATGCCTTTAACCCAGAGAGAAAACTGAGACATACTATCAAGCACTGATTTAGGTCTAATATATACATATATGTGTGTATATATATATATATATATATATATATATATATATATAGGTTCATACTGTTATCCCGCCTTTTGGAAAGGCCATGACACCAAGGAATTGACTGGAAACCGAAGACGGTTCGTCCCGAAGATTGGTTATATACAAGTCTACTATGGGTACTGATAAATTTTGTCCGAGTTCATATCGAGCCTGTAACGATCGCGATTTTTCGTTGCCGAAAAACCGAAATGTTAGGGTTTAAGAAGAAGAAAAGAAAAAGAAAGAGGTAGAAGAAGAGAGAAAAGATAGAAAAGAACAGAAAGAAATAACAGAACAACATCAGAATCTCATAATTCGCAGCGGAACAACATATAATAAATAAATGAATAATCTTTAAACAAAGAACTATATCAGTTATTACATTACATTACATTACATCCAGAGTGTACAACAACAAACAGCGGAAAAAGAATACTATATACTAGTGAATACGCCATGCCATCCATCTTGCCTCCAGCAACTCCTGAATTCCAGAATATCCTGATAAACCTTAACTCTTGACTGCCCGTGTGGAAATTGGTGGGCACCCAGTGTTTAGGAAGGAAAACAATAAACTCCGAGTCAGTCATGAGACTGGTGTGAGAACTAAAACAGTTTATTTTCTTTAAAATCAAAATAGAGGAATATTTTTAAAGTCAATTCGCAATGCTTTTAAAAATGAGACTACCATAAGGCCTCCCGCACACACACACATGCAAACGCAGAATCGGAGGAGATTTCTCCTTATGATAGTCAAAGATGCTTGATACGTATTAAAAGAAACATTTGATATTATTACTAGTGCATAGTGTAGGAAAATTTTTGAAAATAGAATATAAATCTTAGCCAGCATAGACATTCCGAACTATGCCTACTATAGCTACCATCCAAACAGTGGGGCGCCACCATAAGTGAATGATAGGTTGTACAACTAATACCGTACAAGATCGTATTGTTTCTTTGGATTTCCAACGAATGGTCAGGCCAAGGAACTTCCCATTGACACATGAGAACGCCTCTGGAAGGACGTCCTCGAGAACCAAACCGGATCTCTGCCAACACAAGGCCGGGTTACCCCTAACAGGGTAACTACTGACACGAGTATGTCATCCCCCGGTCCTTTGGGACCTTTAACCGAGCGCTCATCATCAACATCACACCAAATAATAAGTGTTTCAACATGAGTAAGTATCTGGGCTCCATACCATGATACCACCCTTTTCCAGAAGGAAATGCACATACCCTAAAGGGAACTACCCCTCATAACCTTGCCGCATCTTTCCTGTTTTGACCATTCCGGGGTGTGAGGCTCGACGAAGTCACGTCCACAAAGCCACGCTTTATACAAAAGCTGTGCTTTGGGTCAACAAATGATCATAGAAATGATCACAAAGATAAACGATCAAACAAATGATCCTATCACAAATGATCAACACAATGATCATTTCACAGCAACACTCAGCATGTCACATTACCAAATTGGGAATATATTGCTAAAAACCTTCAACTACATAACCTCTGAGCTCGTACGTCTCAGAGAAGGGTGTTAAGCTAAGAGAATAAATTCTCCGCCACCAACAGAAATATATTTGAAAGAAATCAGCTTTATATCTCAATTTGTAATGTCAGACATACTATCCATACAAGTCTGTTCCGGGATCGAACAGAACCGAAGGCACTTACAAAGAAGTCCTTGCAATCCGGATAATCTCTAATCACGTCCGGATTTCCCATCACATATGGAGATCTCTATACCGGGGATCAGCCAGTGCAGAGACAATCAACAAGAAACCCTTTCGTTTTCGAAATTATCTGGTCTTCAACACCGGTCTTCAAATGCAATTCATAACGACGTATCACATATTCGGAATGGGTTATACGACCCCAAGGTCCTTTCCCGGTTAACCCGAACAGTGAGCGCTTATTTAAAAAAAAATAAGTGTGGCATTCAATTTCAAGCAAATCACAACAAATACCTATTTAAAGGTAAATATTGATAGTCGGTTATTTTACTATTAATAGATATGCACAACATCACCAGATTTCAAATAATTTTCCAAATTATTTATTTTCCAAAAATATCTTTACAAGATATATATTTTCCATTCTTCAAAAATAAATCAATATTTATTTTTAAACCCATTTTCCAAATTTCATTTATAAATTCCATATTGAATTCACATCCCAAAATATTTATGAATATACGATTTCCATTCGATTTCTAATATTCATTTTCAATTTATCTTCAAAAAGATAAATTCAAAATATTCACTTAATATTGGAAAAACATTTCCATACTTATTAAAAATAAGTAATTCACAAATCCTTTTATTTTCTACACTTGGAAAATATTCAATATACTTAAATCGAAATTAAGTATATATTTCATTCTTTAAGGAAATCATTCTCTTAAACATATTTATTTGGGCCAAAACGAATGTTGCGTAAAACATCGTTACGACAACCCAAAATCACTAGTATAGGGATTCGAAATTTAAAATAGATATATAAATCCCAATACTATACAAAACATTTCCTTTCGGAAATCATTTACTATAACAACGGTGTTATAGTCCACCATTTCCTTTTATTTCTCGAAAACGTCTATTTCAACAATGACTGTTGAAATCTATGGTTTCGAATCTTAATACATTTAAAACATCGTTAGATCGTTTTAATTCTATTTAAAACATCACATTCAAAACCATTTCTTTAACATATTATTCACTATTCAAAAACGTGAATATACTTATTAACCAATTTCATCATTTCTATTCATTTTGTTTTACAGGATTATTCACTGTCTAAAACGTGAATATAACTCCATCAATAAATTACAACAATTTACTTATCAAAATAAGTCGTTGCGGATTTATAAAATAATGTTTATAAATTCCATTTCTATTTATTTTATAACACTTCCTCTTATAAATTTCCTTTATAACTTATTCGATTTATAACTCAATTATATACCGAGAGTCCATATTATAAGTTAAATACTTATAATTTATTTGTTTGCAAAAAACATTCTTTTAAACTTTCCAAATTTATAAATCTTATAACTTATAAGATTCATTTATTTATCCAAAATCTATTCTTTTAAATAACTTTACAAATTTTATAAATCTACTGTTTATAAAATTCCATTTATAACTTCACCCTTATAATCCTATAGATTTCATTCATTTACGAAATTCATTCACAATTAATTCTAACGCTTATAAAAGCTCGTTTTATTATTCCAATATTTTTAGTTTATAAATATCAATTTATAAATCTTTTATATGGATTAATTTATATTATTCTTTTAAAACGTCTTTAAATTCCTTTATAATTTCATCATTTTCTTAGATTTACAAAATAATCAAATTTCATAAATCCTATATTTAAACTTTTTATAATAAATTCAGAAATCCAAATTTTTACTATTTTATAAAATCATTAATCCCATATTTTCAAAAATCAACTTTTAACTGTATTTCTCAAAAATCATAATTTTTATAACATTAAAATTATAACGTTTATTTATTTAAGATGAATCAATTCCAAAAATATTTTATAAACGTAACTTTCAAAAATCACTTTAGAAATCCCTTAAAATCAAAATCGTTATTTTTAAACTTCAAAATTGGATCCGATGATGCAACACATCAAATAGTCAATCACGACTTTCCAATATCATATATCGATGTGATAAACAATCAAATATCACAATATCTGAAATCAAATAAATATTTGTGAGGAATCCAGTTGGATCCCTCCAACCTGTTTCCCTGCATCCACAGACATTAGCACAATACCCATTCCACTTCGAGGTGGAATATCGCGGTATATGGGATTTATAAAATATTATCCGCTTAATAGGCGGCGCAATAGGGTCTCATCCGTTATACAATGCGGGAAATCATCAACTGCAATATATACATATGCCAATATATATATATATATATATATTGCTATATATATAGATATATCCTACTATATCTAATATCACAACCAAATAGCAATCAATAATTAACTGCAAATCCAACTTTAAATTTTTGAGTGAGAAGTTCTCACCTATGCTTTTATTAGCAATCCATTTTCCATCTTGACTCGATTTTCTTGATTTATACCTTGTATAAATATTTACACAATTTATTAATATTCGAATAGATCGAATAATAAATTTTCATTTGATAATTTCGATTCATCGGTAATTTCATTTTAATAGTTAAATTAACTGATAGTTTTATTTAAACCAATATTTCTCCTTTAATAATTGATTTAACTAAAAATTAAATTTAAACTAATTTTCTTCTTTTAATAAATTATTCTTAGTAACACAAAAATAAATTTAGATTTAATTAACTTGTGATTTTATTTAAAACCAATATTCTCAATTTTAAACAAATACCCTTTAAATAATTTGATTTAACAAGAAATTAAATTCAAAACTAATCTTCCTTTAATAGATTAAATTAACTTACCCTTAAATTAAATTTATCCAACTAATTATTAAATTTCTTTTTCTTAAAAAAAAATTTATATTTTAACTAATTTCCCTTTTAAAAATTAATTTGAACTAATTGAATAATTACTTACCATAAAAATTAAATTAACTAATACTTTTATTTCAACAACAATTTAATTTCCTTCTCAAAAAAATCAAATCAATTTATAAATCCTTTTGAGATTACTATATATATATATATGTATGTTATCAATTTGAAAATTTCAATCACATATCTCACTGTATACTTTTTTTTTCATTTCTTTTTTTTCTGTTTATTGTATAAATTATTTACTTGTGTATATACATTTATACAGATTTCTAAATAATTCAAAATTTTATATTTTTTTTTACTTACAGTTGAGCTCGAACTCTCGAACGAAGCCCTAGCTTCGTTGCCATCGCGATCCCACAACCCACGCGAGTCCTTGCGAATGCGTCTCCATTGTCTCACGTTCCAATGAGCTAGCGTGCCACCTTCGCGATGCCGATGGCGCCGTCCCCCATAAATCGAACTCGAGCTTGATTTCAATTGCCAGCCGATGCCCTAAAATCAAACGACGTCGCCGCCAACCCATTCGAGCCTCTCGAGTTCTAGCATCCAATTCGTCGCTGTCGCCACACCCTAAGTCGAGATCGAACTCGCCCTCGCCTTCCGTGATAACGAGCCGCGTCTCCTTTGTTTTTTTTCTGAGGAAGGGACGGCATTGATTATAAATTGAAGAGGAAGGGGTTTCGTGAATGAATTTGAGAGAGAGGAAGATTGCTCTTAAACATGAAGGCTACGGCCATTATAAATTTTTTTTCGTTTTCTTCGATTTTGAAAAACTGGAGAGGGAGAGGGATATTTAAAACGTGAAGGAGGAAGGCTTGCACGATTTCTTCAGTGATTTCTTGCGTGATACTCGGCTGAAACAAAGGGGCGTGTTATTAAAGAAGAACGTGGTGTGTTGTTGACCAATTTAAATTTAAATTTAAATTGAATCTTGATAAAAATTCAATGCGTTTACACGTCGTGTGCTCACATAACATCTCCGAAAAATACGAAATTTGAAATCCGGTAATAATTCAATATTACGGACCCAATGGAACTGGTTTCGTTGAAATCCGAGACTGTGCCTCGGAAGGCTATTTTTAAATATCGATTCAAACGATATAATTTCAAAACTGAACAATTCACTTTCAAATTCAATCATGAAGCTTCTATTATCTTCAGTATTATCAATATGAATTTTACAAGCCTTTGAAATATTTTTAATTGGCTTAAAATTGAAGATTCAAATTTTTATTCTACCTTCAATAGATTAAATTCTATAATTTAATCGCCATTTTCATTCTGATAATTTGAAATTCACGTCAAACCATCATTCAAATATTTAAAATTAATTAAATATTTCAAATTAAATTGTTCAAAATTCAGGGTCGTTACAATCTTCCCCCCTTAAAAGAATTTCGTCCCGAAATTACAAGTTAAGAAGAATGCCCTTACCCCGTCTATCATTATTCACAATCCAAATAGTTTTATCAACTTACTAACCTAAATCTTTTTATTAGAGATTCATTATCATTTCAACTAGCTTTCCAACTTCAATTATAGGTTTCAACCAACATTGTTCTCCTAACAATTCAAATTAAAATTCAAATTCAAATTTTAAACTTTGAAAATTTCTCAAAAATTTTCTAACACCCTAAACTTCCGAAAAATTTCGCCAGCGTCTCCTTTGCGCGGCTAGCTCGGTACGACTACAAAATGGCACCACGGCCCCTCAGAATCAAAAAGAAAAGAGAAAGCCAAGTGGCTGGAGAAGAAAATCACCAAATTTCATACTGAAATTCAAATACGTATCTTTTTGTCGAGCAATTCAATTTTATCTTTGAAATCAAAATCTCAATTCCATTTCTTTTAATACACCTGTATATCCTGCTAGTCATAATATCTAATTTCAACATTCAAACCATTTTGCACCTTTCATTACAAAATTTTCAACATATACTTCTCATACATTTTTACTTCACTATTGAAGTTATACATTTATTTTCATTCAATTCAATTCCATTCAATTACATTTGAATTCAATTCACAATTTAAATTCTATTTGAATTCAATCCTCAATTCTAAATATTGAATTCTAACGATTAATTTTCATTTACTAATTTAATTCAATTAGTACATTCACTTATTCATTTTAAATTTCAATTTCCATATTCAATTCATCTTGAATTTACCTAACTCCATATAATAAAGATAATAATATAATATTATTACTTCCTAACAACCATGCAACCATATACCATAATAATTCATAGAAAATCATTTCTTTTCTATCAAAAAATAGTTTTGGGCAAAATTATCTTATTTACCCGATTCAAAAACAATTTTATATTTACTAACAAATACGCGCTCATATCTATTATTACACTCAAACTCATTCTAGAGTACTACCGACTCTATCTCTAATGAGTAACACCCAACAGAGCCATGGTTGTCGCTTAACCATATGCTCTGATACCAAATGTAACGATCACGATTTTTCGTTGCCGAAAAACCGAAATGTTAGGGTTTAAGAAGAAGAAAAGAAAACGAAAGAGGTAGAAGAAGAGAGAAAAGATAGAAAAGAACAGAAAGAAATAACAGAACAACATCAGAATCTCACAATTCGCAGCGGAACAACATATAATAAATAAATGAATAATTTTTAAACAAAGAACTATATCAGTTATTACATTACATTACATTACATCATCAGAGTGTACAACAACAAACAGCGGAAAAAGAAATACTATATACTAGTGAATACGCCATGCCATCCATCTTGCCTCCAGCAACTCCTGAATTCCAGAATATCCTGATAAACCTTAACTCTTGACTGCCCGTGTGGAAATTGGTAGGCACCCAGAGTTTAGGAAGGAAAACAATAAACTCCGAGTCAGTCATGAGACTGGTGTGAGAACTAAAACAGTTTATTTTCTTTAAAATCAAAATAGAGGAATATTTTTAAAGTCAATTCGCAATGCTTTTAAAAATGAGACTACCATAAGGCCTCCCGCACACACACACATGCAAACGCAGAATCGGAAGAGATTTCTCCTTATGATAGTCAAAGATGCTTGATACGTATTAAAAGAAACATTTGATATTATTACTAGTGCATAGTGTAGGAAAAATTTCGAAAATAGAATATAAATCTTAGCCAGCATAGACATTCCGAACTATGCCTACTATAGCTACCATCCAAACAGTGGGGCGCCACCATAAGTGAATGATAGGTTCTACAACTAATGCCGTACAAGATCGTATTGTTTCTTTGGATTTCCAACGAATGGTCAGGCCAAGGAACTTCCCATTGCCACATGAGAACGCCTCTGGAAGGACGTCCCCAAGAACCAAACCGGATCTCTGCCAACACAAGGCCGGGTTACCCCTAACAGGGTAACTACTGACACGAGTATGCCATCCCCCGGTCCTTTGGGACCTTTAACCGAGCGCTCGTCATCAACATCACACCAAATAATAAGTGTTTCAACATGAGTAAGTATCTGGGCTCCATACCATGATACCACCCTTTTCCAGAAGGAAATGCACATACCCTAAAGGGAGCTACCCTTCATAACCTTGCCGCATCTTTCCTGTTTTGACCATTCCGGGGTGTGAGGCTCGACGAAGTCACGTCCACAAAGCCACGCTTTATACAAAAGCTGTGCTTTGGGTCAACAAATGATCATAGAAATGATCACAAAGATAAACGATCAAACAAATGATCCTATCACAAATGATCAACACAATGATCATTTCACAGCAACACTCAGCATGTCACATTACCAAATTGGGAATATATTGCTAAAATTCTTCAACTACATAACCTCTGAGCTCGTACGTCTCAGAGAAGGGTGTTAAGCTAAGAGAATAAATTCGCCGCCACCAACAGAAATATATTTGAAAGAAATCAGCTTTATATCTCAATTTGTAATGTCAGACATACTATCCATACAAGTCTGTTCCGGGATCGAACAGAACCGAAGGCACTTACAAAGAAGTCCTTGCAATCCGGATAATCTCTAATCACGTCCGGATTTCCCATCACATATGGAGATCTCTATACCGGGGATCAGCCAGTGCAGAGACAACCAACAAGAACCCTTCCGTTTTCGAAATTATCCGGTCTTCAACACCGGTCTTCAAATGCAATTCATAACGACGTATCACATATTCGGAATGGGTTATACGACCCCAAGGTCCTTTCCCGGTTAACCCGAACAGTGAGCGCTTATTTTAAAAAAAAAATAAGTGTGGCATTCAATTTCAAGCAAATCACAACAAATACCTATTTAAAGGTAAATATTGATAGTCGGTTATTTTACTATTAATAGATATGCACAACATCACCAGATTTCAAATAATTTTCCAAATTATTTATTTTCCAAAAATATCTTTACAAGATATATATTTTCCATTCTTCAAAAATAAATCAATATTTATTTTTAAACCCATTTTCCAAATTTCATTTATAAATTCCATATTGAATTCACATCCCAAAATATTTATGAATATACGATTTCCATTCGATTTCTAATATTCATTTTCAATTTATCTTCAAAAAGATAAATTCAAAATATTCACTTAATATTGGAAAAACATTTCCATACTTATTAAAAATAAGTAATTCACAAATCTTTTTATTTTCTACACTTGGAAAATATTCAATATACTTAAATCGAAATTAAGTATATATTTCATTCTTTAAGGAAATCATTCTCTTAAACATATTTATTTGGGCCAAAACGAATGTTGCGTAAAACATCGTTACAACAACCCAAAATCACTAGTATAGGGATTCGAAATTTAAAATAGATATATAAATCCCAATACTATAGAAAACATTTCCTTTCGGTAATCATTTACTATAACAACAGTGTTATAGTCCACCATTTCCTTTTATTTCTCGAAAACGTCTATTTCAACAATGAATGTTGAAATCTATGGTTTCGAATCTTAATACATTTAAAACATCGTTAGATCGTTTTAATTCTATTTAAAACATCACATTCAAAACCATTTCTTTAATATATTATTCACTATTCAAAAACGTGAATATACTTGTTAACCAATTTCATCATTTCTATTCATTTTGTTTTACAGGATTATTCACTGTCTAAAACGTGAATATAACTCCATTAATAAATTACAACAATTTACTTATCAAAATAAGTCGTTGCGGATTTATAAAATAATGTTTATAAATTCCATTTCTATTTATTTTATAACACTTCCTCTTACAAATTTCCTTTATTAACTTATTCGATTTATAACTTAATTATATACCGAGAGTCCATATTATAAGTTAAATACTTATAATTTATTTGTTTGCAAAAAAACGTTCTTTTAAACTTTCCAAATTTATAAATCTTATAACTTATAAGATTCATTTATTTATCCAAAATCTATTCTTTTAAATAACTTTACAAATTTTATAAACCTACTGTTTATAAAATTCCATTTATAACTTCACCGTTATAATCCTATAGATTTCATTCATTTACGAAATTCATTCACAATTAATTCTAACGCTTATAAAAGCTCGTTTTATAATTCCAATATTTTTAATTTATAAATATCAATTTATAAATCTTTTATATGGATTAATTTATGTTATTCTTTTAAAACGTCTTTAAATTCCTTTATAATTTCATCATTCTCTTAGATTTACAAAATAATCAAATTTCATAAATCCTATATTTAAACTTTTTATAATAAATTCAGAAATCCAAATTTTTACTATTTTATAAAATCATTAATCCCATATTTTCAAAAATCAACTTTTAACTGTATTTCTCAAAAATCATAATTTTTATAACATTAAAATTATAACGTTTATTTATTTAAGATGAATCAATTCCAAAAATATTTTATAAACGTAACTTTCAAAAATCACTTTAGAAATCCCTTAAAATCAAAATCATTATTTTTAAACTTCAAAATTGGATCCGATGATGCAACACATTAAATAGTCAATCACGACTTTCCAATATCATATATCGATGTGATAAACAATCAAATATCACAATATCTGAAATCAAATAAATATTTGTGAGGAATCCAGTTGGATCCCTCCAACCTGTTTCCCTGCATCCACAGACATTAGCACAATACCCATTCCACTTCGAGGTGGAATATCGCGGTATATGGGATTTATAAAATATTATCCGCTCAATATGCGGCGCAATAGGGTCTCATCCGCTATATAATGCGGGAAATCATCAACTGCAATATATACATATGCCAATATATATATATATATATTGCTATATATATAGATATATCCTACTATATCTAATATCACAACCAAATAGCAATCAATAATTAACTGCAAATCCAACTTTAAATTTTTGAGTGAGAAGTTCTCACCTTTGCTTTTATTAGCAATCCATTTTCCATCTTGACTCGATTTTCTTGATTTATACCTTGTATAAATATTTACACAATTTATTAATATTCAAACGGATCGAATAATAAATTTTCATTTGATAATTTCGATTCATCGGTAATTTCATTTTAATAGTTAAATTAACTGATAGTTTTATTTAAACCAATATTTCTCCTTTAATAATTGATTTAACTAAAAATTAAATTTAAACTAATTTTCTTCTTTTAATAAATTATTCTTAGTAACACAAAAATAAATTTAGATTTAATTAACTTGTGATTTTATTTAAAACCAATATTCTCAATTTTAAACAAATACCCTTTAAATAATTTGATTTAACAAGAAATTAAATTCAAAATTAATCTTCCTTTAATAGATTAAATTAACTTACCCTTAAATTAAATTTATCCAACTAATTATTAAATTTCTTTTTCTTAATTTTTTTTTATATTTTAACTAATTTCCCCTTTAAAAATTAATTTGAACTAATTGAATAATTACTTACCATAAAAATTAAATTAACTAATACTTTTATTTCAACAACAATTTAATTTCCTCCTCAAAAAAATCAAATCAATTTATAAATCCTTTTAGGATTGCTATATATATATATATGTATGTATGTATGTTATCAATTTGAAAATTTCAATCACATATCTCACTGTATACTTTTTTTTTCATTTCTTTTTTTTTTCTGTTTATTGTATAAATTATTTACTTGTGTATATACATTTATACAGATTTCTAAATAATTCAAAAATTTAAATTGTTTTTTTACTTACAGTTGAGCTCGAACTCTCGAACGAAGCCCTAGCTTCGTTGCCATTGCGACCCCACAATCCACGCGAGTCCTTGCGAATGCGTCTCCATTGTCTCACGTTCCAATGAGCTAGCGTGCCACCTTCGCGATGCCGATGGCGCCGTCCCCCTCAAATCGAACTCGAGCTTGATTTCAATTGCCAGCCGATGCCCTAAAATCAAACGACGTCGCCGCCAACCCATTCGAGCCTCTCGTGTTCTAGCATCCAATTCGCCGCTGTCGCCACACCCTAAGTCGAGATCGAACTCGCCCTCTCCTTCCGTGATAACGGGCCGCATCTCCTTTGTTTTTTTTTCTGAGGAAGGGACGGCATTGATTATAAATTGAAGAGGAAGGGGTTTCGTGAATGAATTTGAGAGAGAGGAAGATTGCTCTTAAACATGAAGGCTGCGGCCATTATAATTTTTTTTTCGTTTTCTTTGATTTTTAAAAACCGGGGAGGGAGAGGGATATTTAAAACGTGAAGGAGGAAGGCTTGCACGATTTCTTCAGTGATTTCTTGCGTGATACTCGGCTGAAACAAAGGGGCGTGTTATTAAAGAAGAACGTGGTGTGTTGTTGACCAATTTAAATTCAAATTTCAATTGAATCTCGATAAAAATTCAATGCGTTTACACGTCGTGTGCTCACATAAAATCTCCGAAAAATACGAAATTTGAAATCCGGTAATAATTCAATATTACGGACCCAATGGAACTGGTTTCGTCGAAATCCGAGACTGTGCCTCGGAAGGCTATTTTTAAATATCGATTCAAACGATATAATTTCAAAACTGAACAATTCACTTTCAAATTCAATCATGAAGCTTCTATTACCTTCAGTATTATCAATATGAATTTTACAAGACTTTGAAATATTTTTAATTGGCTTAAAATTGAAGATTCAAATTTTTATTCAACCTTCAATAGATTAAATTCTATAATTTAATCGCCATTTTCATTCTGATAATTTGAAATTCACGTCAAACCATCATTCAAATATTTAAAATTAATTAAATATTTCAAATTAAATTGTTCAAAATTCAGGGTCGTTACAGAGCCGCAATTGACATGATGCGACAAGCAAAGCTATAAAAGCCAGTGTTCCAAATTTTAAGTCAATCGGAGTTCGTATGCTCGAGATATTAATCGACCAAAGTCAAGAGCAAAACCCTTAGTTCGTATGCATCAAATCCAAACTCATTTGCATCCCTCCAAGGAAATAGATTTCGTACCTATCCTTATTCACATCTGTCCTAAGCGGCCTCCTTCACATCCATCGGAATCAAACTAGTTCACATCCATGTAAGGAGCAAGCTCACTCGTGTCCATCCAATTCATGTCCATGGCAAAGCATTATCAACTTCGTATCCATCTAAGCAAACAGCCACAATTTGTATCCATCACATATACATTCTTCTTCGTATCCATCAGAATCAATTTAGTTCGTATTCGTAAGGGATTGTCGCTTCATTTCGATCAATCCATGCACTTCGTACCGATCCACCCATTCACAAGTTTCGTATCGATTGACCATTGATCGATACGAAGAGAACCTCATGGATCGATATGAACGTCACCCCATTTCAATCGATACGAAAAGGCTATTGAACCATCGATACGAAATAAGCATCCCAGGACTGATACAAAATACATGAGCCAATATCAATACGAATGGGAGTGTAAGCTATTGATATGAACATAATTCAAAAGAGCGATACGAAGTGGACGATAAGGGAGAAATACAAAGGAGATTGTTCCAGCTTGATACGAACGAGGAGCGTCCAAGGGAAAGACTTGGTCGCTCGGCATGAAAAGTGGATCGATCCTAAAAGTTAGCATCACGTCATTAGACATCACGTGCCTAGAAGCGATGCGAACAGATGCGATGCGAACTCGACAGCCTTCAACAAATTCAAACTTGCATCGATCATAACTCAAGATCTACAAGTCCGAATGCCACTAAATTTTCACAAGAGCTTGCATATAACCATAACTATGTAACTAACCAATCTTAGCCCAAAAGGACCAATTATGGATTGATATAACCTCAATTCGTATCACTCCCAGATCGAGTTGAAATCACCTAAACTCGATTCTGTAGGCCAACCCACGTGAGAGAAGAAGTCTTCCAAGATCTGGATGAGATATTTGCTGCCTACGGCTATAAATAGTGACCCTGGACCTATAGAAATGGGACTTTTTGGCTTCTCTATGCTGACATTCTGCCGGATTGATTTCTAAACTACAATTGTACTGTTGTAGCTTTTTATAATCAGCGAGTGAATGTCAATAAACATCAACCATTTCATAGTGAACATAGGCAATCCGCCAAACCACTCTAAATTCTTGTGTTTCCGTGCGTTTTCTTATCTGTTGATTGGTGTGCTTATTAGATCTACATCTTTTTACATTAAATTTCTTCATTTTATCTCTTCAAACACATCTGAAGAGTGTTGTACCCAATTATGCTATAAACATTTTCGTGCTTTCACCAAGTAAACTCATTTTTTTTCTGCTCATTAGATCTACCGTCGATATATTGCATTGCGAAAATCTAAGGAGGAGATACATATTCCAAGCCTAGAAGTTCTTCCATCCTATTCAGATTTGTATCAAGTTTAGGAGAGAGAGCTTCGCTATTCGCCATGGTCAACACTAGGACTACTTCAATAGTCGCAGATCCAGAAGGATGGGATAGACAGTACCCCGTGCAACTTCCTTCTACCAACCAGAATGTTGTTGGACCTTCAGATCCGCAAGGCCCTGTCACTAGGGAAGAGTTCCAATTGCTAATGCAAGAGCAAATTCAAAACCGCCAGCATCTTACTCACCAACTCCATACCAACGTGGAGTTGACCAATCGACTAGACCACGAGAGACAAAGGAGATGCAGGAGGGATCGGGCTTCCTATTCATCTATTGAAAGTTCAGCCTCTTCTTACTATAATCACAGATCCATTCGTCCACGGCTAGATGGAAGCTATACACAAGCTACTGGACAATAGCACACATTGAATCTTGGGCAACTGAGAGCTGGCCCGTCAACCAGCCATCAAGCCGGACCCTCCTCTCAAGGAGGTATTGTTCCTTATCATATTACTAACAACCGCACTGCTGCCGCTACTAATGAGTTAGGAGCTGATGCCCGAAACCGAACAGATCCGAACCATCACCAACATGAGTATACTTCTGAACCTTATGTTCCTAAAAACCTAGAACCAAGGAGGTGAGATATAGACCATCGACCGCGACCGGCCATTCCTCGCATTGTGGAACCCGACCACATCTTGGCTTAGCATGCCTAAAATGTCTAGATGCCAGACATCCCGACAATGTCAGATGATCCGCGAAAGTCAGGGTCTAACCAATGACGACTAAGGAATCTCCCGGAGTCATACCCCTTTCACCAATGATATTCTTTACGCTGAACTACCTTGGTGATTTAGAATACCAACTCTACCTATTTATGAAGCGAGCTCTGACCCTAACCAACATATTTTAAAGTATGAATGGTTAATGAATGCTGCACAAGCCGATGATGCGGTCAAATATCGAAGTTTCCCGATATCCTCAGGGGGCATAGCGACTATGTGGTTTACTCGCCTACCACCACGATCTATCTCATGTTTTGACTAGTTGACAACGAAATTTGTTGAACAGTTTCGCATGCATGTCATAAGGCCGAAAATGTTAATACCTTGTCCAGTGTCACTCAAGCTCCTGGAGAGACAGTTAGATGTTATTTAGAGAGGTTTCATGCTACATGCGCTGAGATTAGTAATACCAATGACAAATCGATTCTGATGACACTAACTAAGGGAATCGATCTCGATTTTGAATTTGGAAACTGGTTGGTCGGAAAACCCCCTGCGTCATTGGACCATTTCTATTCTAAAGCAGCTCATTTCTTAAGAAGAGAGGATGCGAAAAAGTCTAGGAAAAAGGATGACGTAGGGTCCAACGTTGAAGGAGTCCAAAGCAATGTCGCTGTAAAGCAAACCGGAGAGAGTTCCAGAAAGTATAGTTAAACATACAGAATAAATAGAATCAACAGAAAGGCAATGAAAATCAGGGCAGGAAACAGGATGAAATCGCAGGCCAAGATGTAGAGCTCCCATGTTTGACATTTATACTCCTTCAAATATGTCTCTGGAAAATGTGTACTTACAGACCTACAATACCATTCAATATAAAAAACCTGCACCAAAGCAATCGTTAGAAAAACAAATTCAAACGGGGAAGTTTTATAAATTTCACGATAATTATGGCCATAACACAAATGAGTGTCATTATTTATAGGATATTATTGAGAAGTTGATATGAGAGAGAAAGTTGGAGCAGTTTGTTCGGATGCCGCAATCTGGAAGCGCGGGCCCATCGAATCAAAACCAAATACCAAATTAGGATAGACCGGAGGAACCCGCTCATACTGGTGGGAGGTTGGTGATTAATACTGTCAGTGATGGTCCTCATCCAGCAGATCGTAGCTGGAAGGAGATGGAGTCATATGTCAGCTCTATTAGGCATGTGAGCTTTGAATGTTGTAGTAATTTGGAAGATGGGGCTATGGCCAAACAGCAGAAAACGATGACAAACGACATCGTATTTCGTGACAGGGATGCCGATAGAGTCGAAGCCCCAACCATTGATCCACTAGTTATTTCAGCTCAGATAGGTCCTGCTTGGATGAAAAGGATCTTAGTGGACAGTGGGAGTTCAGTGAACATACTTTTTAAGCGAGCTTATGATCAGATGAAGATGGAAGCGAAAGATTTGAAGCCCTGTCAGTCTCGTGTCCATGGCTTCAACGGAAGTCCGACTATACCCACTAGGATGGTGGAGCTACTAGTGGAGTTAGGAGTTGGAGAACACCGGAGAGTCCAGATATTACAGTTTATTGTATTGGATATAGACTCACTGTACAACGCTTTTTTGGGCCGACCGACCCTAGCTGAGTTCAGGGCTGCTATTGCTCCTTGGTGTCTGACTTTAAAATACCCTACTGATAATGGAGTTGGAGTCGATCAGGGAGACCAGGCTGCTGGACGAGGCTGTTATGTTGCTGAGCTATAGGAGGCGCAGAGAAAAGAAAAAGGAAAGGGCTTAGAGGAATCTCTCTGTGTTTTCTTTATGGAGAATTGACAGCTAACACCTAGGCCAAGGCCCGGGCACCACAACCAAGTCCTAAGGGATCAAGACTCGAGGGATAATGAAAGTGAAGACGAAAGTAAAGACAGTTAGGCTTCCCCGGCATAGATGACGATCGATGTTCCAATCGATGATAATGATGACTCTAAAATGGTAAAGATTGGATCTCAGCTAAGCCAACAGATGCAGAAGGAATTGGTTGAATTTCTCTGGGCAAACCTCGACGTGTTTGCCTGGGTGCATTTTGACATGTGTGGGATCTCCTTAGACATCCCAAGCCGCACATTGAATATCGACCCGTGGCACGTCTCGATCAAGCAAAAAAGGCGTGGTATGGATCCAGAGAGATCTGCCGCCCTTAAGGAAGAGGTAAATAAACTCAAGTCAAACGGTTTTATCCGAGATGCATTATATTCGGAATGGGTGTCCAATCCTATACTTGTCAGAAAACCTAACGGGAAATGGAGAATATGCGTCAATTACTCGAATTTGAATAAAGCCCGCCCTTAAGAAAGTTTTCCACTTTCTCGAATTGATCAGCTCGTAGATTCAACGGTTGGACATGAACTCTTATTCTTCATAGATGCAAATTCTGGCTACAATTAGATACCCATTCATCTACCCGATCAAGAGCATACCAGCTTCATAATCGATCTGGGACTTTACTGCTACAAAGTCATGCCGTCCAGAATCAAGAACGCTAGGGCAACCTACCGACGACTAGTTAATCGTATGTTCGCTAACCAGATTGGAAAAACCATGGAGGTATATGTGGACGATATGCTTATGAAGTCACGATTCTTCACCAATCATATCAAATACCTGAAAAATATGTTCAACATCCTCCGAGACTATAGGATGAAACTCAACCCGTTGAAGTGCCACTTTAGGGTCGCTTCTGGAAAGTCCCTTGGATTTATCATCAATGCTTGAAGAATTGAAGCTAATCCCGAGAAGATCTAGGCAATCAGAAATCTTGAGGCACCATGAACCATTAAACAAGTCCAGATCCTCAACAGGAAAGTAGCTGCACTGAGCAGGTTCATTTCAAAATCCATCGACAAATGCATTTCCTTCTTCGATCTAATCAGAAAAGGAAAGTGGAATTTTGAATGGACTATGGAATGTGAGGGTGCATTTCGAGCACTGGTTCAACACCTGTCCATACCACCCATTCTATCAAAGCCTATTGATCATGAGAGATTGTACGTCTACTTGGCGGTGTGAAAAAATGCAATCAGTGCTACTTTAATTCAGGAAGAAGATCGGGTACAACGGCTGATTTATTATATCAGCAAACAACTGACCGGAGCGGAGAGAAATTATCCGAAGCTGGAAAAGTTGGCTTATTTTCTTGTCGTTGCCTCGAGGAAGCTTCATCCATATTTCCAGGCTCATCCTATCACTGTATACACCGACCAGCCGTTATGATAGGTCCATATGTGGCCTGAAATGTCTGGTAGGTTAATCAAGTGGAAAATCGAGTTGAGTCAGTTCGACATCGCTTACACTCCAAGGTGAGATATCCAAGGACTAGTCCTGGTAGATTTCATCACTGAGTTCACTATCCCAGAGGACTTTTCCGAAACTAATGAATCTCCCAAACATGTTTGGAAGCTACATACTGATGGTGCATCAAATGACCACTGCTTAGGCACCGGTGTAGTACTTGAAACTCCTGAAGGGCGATCTATATGCTATGCTTTAAAATTCGATTTCCCTAATACGAAGCCCTACTCATTGGATTAAGGCTTGCCAGAGATTTGAGAATTATTGCTATGGATATTTATTGCAATTCATAATTGGTCGTGTGCCAAGTTGGGGGAATACCAGGCCAAAGATCGAAGGCTGGCTACTTATCTTTCTCGGGTTCAGAAAATGTTGAATCAGTTCGATTAATATGCCATTTATTGCATAACTGTGACGACCCGACTTTTTCTCCACAAAAAGTCGTATCATCCTTAAGAAAGAAAGGGACAGAAAAGAGAAAAGAAAGAAGAGAAAGAAGAAACAACACAAGAATCTCAACAGCGGAACGAATAAATTATATTAATAACATAAGTATTACAAAGTATACATAAAATATCAGAGATATACAGTCAATACAACACATACTAGACAGTTATAAACACCTGTCTAGTTATTACAACTCAATATATTACAGAAGACACTCAGAGATACCAACACAGCGGAAAACTATATAACTATACGCAGAAGCCTCCTGCTCCTTTGCTCCTCCACAATTCGTCAAAGCTAACCTGAATTCCCTTGGCTACTCGTAAAAATTTGAGTACCCAAGAGTTATAGAAAAACAGAAATAACTCCGGGTCAGACATGAGTCTGGTGTGAGTAACAGGTTAAAGTTGCTTAACTTTGAAAAACCTTTGAAAAGAAAAGGTATCACGTAAGACTTCCCACACATAAACATGGAAAAGTTTTTACCTTACGCTAACCAAAACATTTGATAGGAAATCCGATGATATTATAATAGCGTCTAGGGTTTTCAAGTAAAATACAGAAATAGCTGAAATGCTTACATCTCACATTCCAACATAGTTGGGCACAACTAATACGTACAACACTTATTGGATTTTGGATTCCATCAATGGCTGGGCTACTGGGGTACCGTCCGTCACAGTACGTGGCCTAGATCACCGTACCGAGGAGCCACCCTAACTCCCCTGCAACACAAAGCCAGACCCGTTCCTTACTGAACAGTTCCGAACAAGACAACCCCGCAGTTGTGATCAGCAATCGCTCCACTAAGCTGAAAATAAAGGGACCTCTAGACAGGGATAAATCTTGCTCTCAAGTGGGGGCTACCCACGAAGCTTTGCTGCACCTCCCATGTTTTAGCCATTCCCGGTTGATGAGGCTTGAGGCTACGATTACCTTTATAGGACATATCACTTAGAATGCTCAATGTCCACCTAACGATGTTCTTAAAGCATTCAATCCATTCAAGTTCGTTCCGGGTTCGAACGAAACCGAAGGCATTATCTCCTTACACTCGTTTTGGAATCACCCTCAGAGTTAATGACAATAACCCTTGCACTCTGAATCACCATCTCGAATCTATAAGTACTATTCCGTCAAACTCATTACGGAATCACCCACAGAGTTATACTGACGTATAGCCCTTACACCTTGAGTCTTCACTCGCTCCACTTGGATTAACGACCTAACGTTTAATTTGGATCGATGTGGTTTTCGGATATCCAAATATGGAAACCCGATCCCGGTCTCATCGAAATCCAAAGCGTGTCTTTTAAGGTCCAAGTTGTTTTAGAGTAAAAAATAATTCAATTATATTATCTATATATACACAGATAGATAATTCACCACAAAATAGATAATCAACCTTATCATTATCAACAGATAATCATATCATAATCAGATAATCCATATTATCATCCAAAAACAACCAATACATCCATATCACATATCATTACTCATCTCATAACTGAGATTACAAACCATACCAGACAACCAATATCATTCATCAAAACATAAGCAATGATCTAATGATCATTCCATTTATAATTAATTTAAAATGAATTAAATTAATTACCTAAACTCTAATTAATTTAAAATGAATTAAATTAATTACTACATCATCACAATCCTGCTTAACTTAACCATTAATTGATTACAAATCAATTCATAAATCATCATCTCAATATTTATTTCACTTAATCATTACTGATTAACCATCTCTAATTACAATAAAGTAATTAGCATTTAATATTAATTACACAAGTTAATTACTTAAACCCCTTTGCAAATAATTAACTTGTAATTACTTAATTAATTAATCATTTATTCATTATTAATTATTCCTTAATTAATCAATTCCAAATTACATAATTAATTAATTAATTAATGATTTCTAACCACATTTAATCAACCTCTAAATATAAATTAATTACATAAGTAATTAATCTACAGTTTAAACCATATATATTAATCACTCATGATTAATAACCAGTAATTAACTACTCTAATTACTCATCCCATAATTAATTACCCTTAATTAATAATCTTCATTAATCACTTGATAAATTTTCAAAGTAATTTAAATCCAAATTACTTCTATAATAAATATCCTAATTACATTTAGTAATTATTATTTAATTACTTCCTTAAGTAATTATAAATTCATTAATTACATAAGTAATTATCAATAATCCACAAATGTTTAAACTAATTAAACTTAATTAATCTAAACTAATTACCTTAATCAAATTAATTACACCAAGTAATTAATTCATTAATTACCTTCATTAAGTAATTAAAAATTAAACAATTGATTATTATTAATTAATTAATCTAATTAATTATTAAAAATTAATCGCATTAATTAATTGTTAAAATAATCTTAAGTTAATGACCTTCATTAACATTTCTTAATTACTAAATTAATAATTAACTTATATTAATCATTATTAATTATCAATTAATTAATATTTAATTATCATTTAATTAATCTCTAATTATTAATTAATTAAGTGTTAATTAAAATCTTAATTACTTTTATCACTTGATTAAACAAATCTTAATCATTAATTAAAATTTAATTAACCATCCTTATTTATAGATTAACTAACCTTAATTAATTAATCTCAAATCTTAATTAATCAATTTAAAAACAATTAATTACCTAATTAATCATCCACATTAATAATTAAATAATAATTAATATTCCATTTAAATTAATTTAATAATTTAAATGAAACCAATTTTCTTAAGATCAAAATTAAGGAACATTCTTCTTTATACAAAATATTTTAAACACTTTGTTTCAACAAAAGTTCAAATTTAAAAATTTCTTTTTAAATTTCAAACTGAAACACAATTCAAATTTTCATTTTAGATTAAATCTTAAAAATTTAAAACATTACTTACTCTTCCATTTTCATTTCTAAATTCAAATTATTTAAACTTTCTAAAGTAGTCAAAACAAATTTAAATTTAAAAACTTATTTAATTTTAAAAACTGACATTAAAGTCAAATCTCAGGTTTTAAAACTAAATTTAAACTTAGTTTAAACTTTATTTTATACATTAAGACTTATAGTTTTAAAATTAAAAACAATGTTCTTTATACTGTAAAAGTTTAAATTTCTAATTTAAACTTTCCAGATTTGAATTAAATTCAAACTTGAGCTTCCTAAATCTGTTCCCAGATTTTGAACTTGTTTTTAAATTTTTAGATGCATTTTTAAAATTTGCTTTTAACTTTAAAACAGAAAACAGAAAAACAGTTTACTGTTTTAGTTTAACATCTTAAGTTTGAATTCAAAAATGATTAAAAATCCCAGATTTAATTTATTAATTTCATATTTAAGTTTCAGGTTTAAACACTTTCAGATTGAACTTCATCTTTAAGTTTTAAACTCTACTTTTAAATTTTCAAAATAGAAAGACAGTTTCTGTTTTAAGTTTAAAACCAAACTTGGATTTAAAACATTTCAAATTTAATTCAAAGATCTAAAATTTAAAACTTACTGAATACAAATTCAATTTCAGATTCAAGGCTTAAATTTAGATTTTTGATTGCATCTTACCCTCACTGCAATTTTTTTAAATAAACCTGGAAAACAGGTTTTGATCCACTTTAAAAAACTGCAATATTTACATTTTAAAAACTCAAATTATTACAAAATAAACAGAATTCAAAATTTTTGAATTCATATTTAAATTCAGTTTAAATTTATGCTTAGTTCAGGTTTTAAATTTACATTTTAAAAACTTAATTTTAAAATTTTAAAATCTGGAAATAAAACTCTGTTTAAAACCTGAAGCATTTAAACAACCCGAGCTACCACCTATTTACTTCGAGTCTATTCCACCTTTACTTCGAGTCTCCCTTCCCATTTACCCGAGACAATTCCGAGTACAATAACCCTGCAACCCAAAACAAATACCCACCTGCACAACAACCATACTGTGCACCCACTCCCCATCTTCGGCCATCTCCGGCCATTATCAACGACCATCCCCCATCCACCAGTGACCTCTCAACAACCTTCCACCTTCAAAATTCCATGATTCAACTTGAATTTGAATTCAAGTTTTTAAACAAAAACCTGGAAACAACCTTCCCCTTATCAGTGCCAAGCCTGTCAACGGCAAGCTCACCCAACTCCGGCCACTATTTCACTCCAAACTCCGACGATGACTCCATCAACCCTTCATCTACCAATCCCCTAAATATCTCAGAACTCGATTCACTTTGAAAGCCGCAACACCCAATTTCTTGAACCCAGTAAAAACTAGGGTTCTTAACTAGAAATTTCAAATTCAACGTCAATATTTAATTGTAATCCAATTTGGTATTTTTCCTATAATCATTGATAGCTACTCTATCCTAAGAATCAAATTCATCCAGATCCAATGCAAGTTTCAACTGTGCTCAACTAAATTGTGAAATACAGTAATTTCAAACTGCAATTTGTATAAAAGCTTTAAACTTGTGATTTTCCTTTTAAAAATCATGATTTAGTATGGGAATTTGATTTATAATTCTAAATCCATAAATTTCTAAACTTGAAATTTCACTACTTAATTGATTGATCATCTATTAGCAAACTCCATAGTTAATACAAAGTTGTTTTTCTTAAGTAAGTTTTCAAACTATAGTTTATGGGAAATAGACATATCTTGTTTATTTCTTAAATATAAACCAAGACTTAATCCAGAGATAATGATTTATAATCAAACAGCAACTTGAAAATTAAATAAAAACAGCATTGTACAGGAAAACTGCATGCACACATATACGTTCATAAATATAAATGTTCACTGCAAATTTCATAAAATATATCCATTTCAGATTAAAACCTGCAATCAACCTACTTAATTTTTTGAAAAGAGGAGTTACTAACTTGTGATAGATGCAGAGCCCAGAATTTGAAAAAAACCCTTTTGAACATGCTTCAAATCCTGATGCCTTTTTTTTCAAAATGCTTCCAGATTTTGAAAAACCCTTGCATGCAGACCTTCTTGCCCCTTTTTCCAGATTCATATGCATGTTCCAGATGAAATGCAGGTTGCTATGATCTAATTTGCTTGCTTGAAATTGGAGTGCATGTTTGCATTTTGCAGATTTTAGAAAAAAATGCAGGTCTTCATTTGATTAAAAATTGAAATGCAGGCCTTTAGTTTTGGAGGATGCAGACTTGCATTTTGAGGAGTTTGAATGCAAGTGTTTACAGGGAATGATTTGCAGGTTTTTGAATGTTTGAAAAAGGGAGGAGTTGAATGCAAGTTGTTTACAGATTTGAGAAATGCAGTTTGAAGAGATGAATAAAATTTCAGATTTCTTTTAGAATGAAAAATGAATAAAAAAGAAAGGAAAGAAAATGCAAGTTTTATATAACAATAATTGATTTAAATTAAAATTAAAGGAAAACAAAATTAAACAATGACACATGTAAAAGAAATAGACACTTGTTAACTACCTATCTTAAATACTTAACACATGTTTAACTTATCTCCTAAATTACATACACATGTATCTTTAAGTAATTTGTTATTTAATTAAGTGTCTATAAATGTTTAAACTTAGTTAACTAGTTCTTTTACCTTTAAACAATTAAAATAAATTTATAGAAGAGTTTGTAACTTATTGAATACATGTCATCATAAATTAATTAGTAATTTAGATTAAGTGTTAAAGATAAATTAAACTTAATGAATGCATGTTCATATTTTAAATTGTATTTTTAAATATCAAATTTATTCACAAAAATTATCAATTCAATATAAATTTAAACACAGATTATTAAATTTAAATTGTCCAAATTTCTGGGATATTACAATAACCCAAGAATGCAATCAGAAAGTCGATTCCTTGGCAAAGTTAGCCCGTACCAGTGAGGCACAACAAATGGGACTCGTTCCCGTAGAGATATTATTTTCCCTAAGCATTAATCAAATAGAGGCGGACTAGGTGTTTGAAGTCACTCCTGATAAGGAGTCATGGATGACTCGGTTTAGAAACTATCTTGAGCATGGAACCCTGCCAGAGCGTAGGAGTGAAAAGGACAAGTTCCTCGAAAGGCTTCATGATTCACCATTCAAAATGGGTTCATGTACAGAAGAGAATACTCCGTTCCTTTGCTCTTGTGTATCGCATACCACTACAAGAAAAACTACTTTTAGTGGCATATATTAGTAGCGTTTGTGAGCAAAGTGCAACTAATGGTATTTGGCTCTTTTTATTTTCACTGTTTTATTTGATTAAAACGCTACTAGTACCTCTCTTACTTGTATTCGGTGGGAAAAAATTCCAATTTTTTCGATCTATTTTCGTTTCCCTCCATATCACATTTCTCCATTTCCTTCTCCACCTGCAAAACCCAAAATCAATTTTCATTTCCCTCCCTATCGTGTTTCCCCACTTACTTCTCCTCCCGCAAAACCCTAAATCCATTTTCGTTTCCTTCCATATCGCGTATCTCCATTTACTTCAGAATAAAATACACGACTTTTAATTTCTCAATCCCATCTTTCTTTCATCTACGCAAATAAAATAGACGATTATAGAAAAGGAAAAAAAGTAGTAGAAGAAGAAATGACTGGAAATCGCGACTAGACTTATAGGTCGTTGCTCAGGCGATTGAAGAGTTTTGGGTAGATTGTGGATGAGGTTGGTTGCGACTGGTTTGGTAGGAATAGGAAACCGATTTGAGTAGTTCGATTTGGGGATTTGGTCATAGTTGGTAACGTATGTCGAAGCAGTTTGTGTCGATTGTGGGGAGGGGGGGAGACGTGATGTTAGGTGATGGCTCAAGGTTGCTGGTGAAGGATATTCATAGTTTGTAGGCTGTTTGTGGGTAGTGGAGATGTATGTCTGACTGGTGGAAAACTAGCAGTGCAGACTATGGTATAGGTTGATGGTATGTGGTTTTGGTAGTGAACTTGCAGTAGTGGGGAGGAGACTGTAGTATGAAAATGACTGTGGTCAGAGTGGTTTTGTGTTGTGGCTGCTTGTTGTATGGGGATTGTCAGATGTCAGTTTGTGATAGCTGGTGAGATGCAGTAGTATGGTGATTGGAGATGGTGATTTGGGTTCCGTGAGGTTGCTGAGGTGATATGCAGTTTGATTTCGGGTTGTAGGAGGTGGCGTTGATGATCGAAGGCTGGATGTCGAAGGCGGTTGGAGGTCGAGTGTCTACAGAAAGTAGCAGTTTTTTTTATCCTTTTTAAAGAGATGGTCTCTGGTTGGTTGTGGACTGCAGTGTTTCAAGGAAGGGGGAAGAGGATGTTTGGAGTAGTTACTGGTTGGTCTGTGGAAGTGATAGGGTAGTGTTATGGTATGTGAAGTGGTTATGTGATCAAGTTGTGATATGTTGACAGTTTTGTGAGCAGCAAGGAACTTGATGTTGTTAAGCGGCAATTAGCAGTTTGAAAGAGTGGCAGATTGGAAGTTGGACGGAGTATGGTAGTAGGCTAGCAGCAGTAATAGTGAATGGATGATATAAGAGGAGGTTAGGGATTTGGAGTCGCGGTGGTTGGTGGAATGCAGTGAAGTCACGGTCGAGGCTGTGGGGGTCGCGACGACTTGGTTGTGGTAGTGATCGAAATACAAGAGGAGGTTATTCGAAGATGTGATGATGGTTCCGTGAGTTCGGACTGGAGTAGCGGTTGTGGAAGCGAGCAATTGATTTTGCGTGTTGGTGACGGATTGGAGGCGTGTATTTTTAGGTGATTGGAGTGGTTGGTGAACTAGAGATTTGGTTGTGAGGTGGTCGATGGGGTTGCGGTGACGGTTCGAGGCGTTTGACTTGTTTGATTGGGTTTCGATGAAGGAGTTTGTTTTTATTCGAAAGTTTGTTATGGTCTGGTGGTTGGGCTGGAACATCAGCTTCGGTGGTAGCGATTGGGTGAGGCAGTGTGACTGTAGTATGTAATGGAGTTTGAGTTGATGGCAGTTGGATGTCAAGAGGGGGGAAATTGAACTGTTAGGTGAGGAGGTATTTGATGTTCAGTGAATTATGTAGTTTAGCTATAAGTTAGTAAGGCAAGTGATGGTGCACATGGGGAGGTTTGTTATGTTAATAGGCTATCAAATAAATGGACTTAGATAAGATACTTGCATGTTCAACATTCCTTAAATTCTCTAATGCATTACCTTAGATTCATCATTTCCATGCATCAGTGAAAATTGATGCAGCATGGTAACCATATATCTGAAGGTTTCCTTATTGACATTCCTATTGGAATATTACTGTTTTTTTTTGCTTATCCACTCTTTTCTTTTTGAATCTCAGCCTTGTGCTCCATGGAACTGCTTTCTATGCACTTGTAGATTTACGTATGATATGCAATAACATATCATGCTTTTTGTTTTTGTTGTTTGATGTAATTGCATAAACTGCGATTTTTCCTGTTCAGATAGTTGTAGAATCATATGTGCATTTTTTTTCTTTTCAATTTTATTTTATTTTATAACTGCATTTAACTCATATAACATTCTTTTGGTATTACATGGTGCACTTGTTGCAAATTACCCTTGGGATGGTTCTGGAGACTCAAGGTACCACTTTTCTATGTCTAAGTTATTTCTAGTTGTAATCCACTATAATTTAGCCTCAAATTAGTATCTATGCTATTTAGCACATCATTTCTGTGGATCAAACTCAACCTTTTTTATACTTATACAGTGTAGTTTTTGCTTGTTAAGTTTTCACTCCATGATCTCTACCCAGTTAGATTGAAAAGGAACGATTAAATCAATGTGAGAATGAACAAATTATCAATCACATTTTTTAAATTCCATTTACCAAAATCGCTTCATAAAATTTCTCTAGAATCACAATGCTTTATTCTCTCGATCAGTATGAGTGTTTGAGTGGCTGTTATAAGATGTTGTAGTGTTGAATAAGTAGCAGCAGTAAGGTGATGTGGTTGTATGGTTACTGTTGGAAGATGGTAGTGTGCAACGATATGAGGAGGAGCAATGTGGATGACAATAACTTTTGTCTCACAGTTTAGTACCATATATAAGCATCCTTGTAAGATAGTACTAGTTAACTATAGCTGTAGTATGTCTAATATTTGGATAAAGTGCACCTAGATATGTAAACCAAAATCTTCGCTGAGGTTGACAGCTAATCCTTGTGTTGTTGGTTCATAGATATATTTAAACAGTAGTGTACAAGGGTGTGGAAATCTACACTTATTTAGCTTATGGACATTCTTATATTATTCTAAATCACTTTGTAGGTATTAGTGACAATACTTAGGCTTGGTCTGAATGAAAGTGTTTAAATGGTACAGGAGGAAAAATCCAACCAGTTTGTGGCATTAGCATTTATGCTGGTAGCTCATTGAGGTGGTGGAAAGATGTAAAGGCATAACCGACAAGGAAGGTTTGATGAAATTGATGACAAGGTGTATGAATTCAAGCTTACTTATACTATTAGTGAATTGATGTAATGTTTTGAATGTGTTCTATCACCATTGTTAGAGAAGTTTTACATAATTTGATCCTGTATATTGACATTGTACTTACCGATGCAGATCTTTATTCGCACAATCTATGGATATGTGAATATTAATGGATCAACATCAATCATGTAAGCATCATCCAATCCAAGTTTTTATAAATTTTCTTCTTCCATAATAGTTCAAAATACAACAAAGTTATGTTGTTTGGATCTTTAAAGATATTAATGGAACAGTTAAAATCTAAGATATTTTAGGGAAAAAAATTACATTAGATGTTTACATTCAGATCATTTTATCTCATAATCTTATAACCTGAATGTTTTTAATTTGTTTAATGGTCGAACTAACACAATAGACAATCTTATCAATCATGTGCATGTAGTTACATTTCCTTAGTACTATATTAATGCTACCAGGATAACACTGTTCTAATCTATTTCAAGTTTATGAATTCTCTTCTGCGTGCTTTCATTAACTTTGCCATGTACTTGAAATGTTATACGCAGCTTAGTATACATAATAACCTAGTTCTAATATGATACTCATGTATTGAAATAAAGTAACTTCTTGCCTATTTACTGCTAGGCGTCTATGAAAAAAATTTGCGAATGCCTTTGCAAAAGCTGTTGAAAGTTTGAAAGTTGGCAATGGTCTTACTGAGGGCACAGTTCAGGTAAATATTATACAACCTTCTTCAATGATGGAACTTGTTTATGAATTCTATTTTCTTAATTATGGTTGTATGATGTTGGAGGAGCAGTAGTTGTAACAAGGGATGTTGATGGTGGAGGATGTGTGCAGGTGATGGCAGAAAGTTGAAGTTGTACTGGGGTGATGTAGGTAATATGCAGCGATCAGGGATGGTTGATATGCATGAGGCAGTGGAAAGGGGTAGGGAATGTTTGTGCAGGCAATTTGACGGTTTGAGGTAGAGATGATTATGATAGTTTGATGAAATTGCAAAGTCAGTTGAAGTCAGGCTTAAAGGCAGTGATGAAGTGAGTAGCAGTAGGGATATAGCAGTTTGTATGTTTGAGGAGCTAGCTTGTATGTGAATGTTGATGGGGTTTTGTTGTGTTATGATGATGGTTGGAGATTGAAGATGGATCAGGTGTGTAGGAACTGTTGGCAGGCAGTAAGCTATGCTAAGAAATGCAGAGTTGATGTTTAAGTTCTATTGCTAGGTTGTGAGCAGTAAGGTAAGTGAATTTTGATGGTTGGAGTGTTGTGTTGTGAATGTGATATGGTAAATGGCAGTGATGAAGCAGTAGAAATGTTGATGGTAGAGTTTTTGATGGTGGTTGTTGTTCAGGCAGTTTAGGCAGAGGGAGGACGGTCAGTATGTCGTGGGGGTTATTGGAGTGTGAGAAGTAAGACAGAGGTCAGAGGTAGTAAGGTGGATGTGGAGTGATTGTGATGGCAGTATGTTGAAAGAGGTGGAGTTGTATATGGATTGTATGATTTATTCAGGCAAGTTGTTGTTCAGAGATGAAAGAAGTGGTATGTTGAATCTGCACTTAGACAGGGAGGGTGTTTGACAATGATTTTTTTAAGCAGTGTTGTATTCAGGTGTATGTGAAGGCATGGTTGTTTATGAAGGTGATACCAGAAACTGTGTGAAGAGGGAAAATGATGTATTGCACTTATTATGGGATGGTGTGGATGGCTGGAAAACGTGCAGCAATTTTGTTGATATTTTGTTGAGCAGTGGGAAGGCTGTGTAACGGGGAGGTGTATGCGAAGAGGTGGCAGTTTAGATTATGATGATTGGTGGTATGGTAGTGATTGTGTGCAGGGAGGTGTGTGTGAAGTGGCACGGCAGTGATTATGATGAAGCAGTTAGGTTGGATATGTGTGCACAGTTCATGTACTACTACAAGCAGCTAGGTTGGATATGAAGCACTGAGTATGGTCGTGAGCATGATGAAGCAGAATGGAATGAAGTTCAAGTAATACAACAGCAGCAGTCAATATATATTGTTGATTTTTAAACTCATTTGCAGGTAATTAGCTATTTCGAAGCGAAAACTGTCGACAACAAAGAACTATTGGTAATCAAGCAACGAACATGAATTTAATTGTTATATATGTTGTCGTATTTTGTTAGTACAATTTGTGGAAACTTGTCTGTGAATGCTTGTAGTATGTGACTTATTTTGTTAAAAATTACTATCTAATTGATTATGGATATTATATTTGATTGTGAGATTAGCATGTTTTTGCAATTATTTGAATATGATGATAATATGATTGATTGTTTGTATATGCTAATTATGTGATTTAATTGTTTGTTTGAATATATGAAAATTATGCGATTGATCGTTCGTTTTAATATGAATAGTATATAAGCGATTGCTGGAAATGGTATAAACCATCAACCGTAAATAGTAGCATTTAAAATATGCTACCAAACAACCAATAACTTTTGGTAGCGTTTCAGAAATGCTACAGAAACAAATGTAAACTAATATAAAAATTATACAGTTGCATTTTAAAAACGCTACTGAAAATCAAAAAAGCATATAAACAAAAAATACAACCAAAAAATGGAGACTTATGGTAGCGTTTTTTTAACCCTACAGAAAAAACCTATAGCTGCATTTAAAAGTGACTTTTGGTTGCGTTTTTTAAACCCTACAGAAAAAACCTATAGTTGCATTTAAAAGTGACTTTTGGTAGCGTTTACTACAACGCAACAAAAAGTTTTAGACTTTTAGTTGCATGTCGTATAGCAGCGTTCACTAAAACGCTACCATAAGTTATGGTAGCGTTTTTTCAACGCTACCAAAAGTCTTTTCTGGTGTAGTGTACGATGAAATCAGACGAGTATTGCATGATGTACATGAAAGAGAATGTGGAAATCACACCAGGAGGCAAGCTCTTGCCAAGAAGGTGCTCTGATATGGATACTATTGGCCGACTATAAATCACGATGCATTGGATTATGCCAGGAAATGCGATAGATGTCAGAAACATGCTCAGATTCCAAGAGCCCCGACTACCAAAATAACTCAGATGGTCAGTTCCTAGATGTTCCCAATATGGGACATCGATATTATTAGTTCTCTACCTCTAGCTAAAGGTGGCACGAAGTACGCCATCGTTGCAGTTGATTACTTCACCCAATGGGTAGAAGCTGAGCCCCTTACTACTAACACAACGAAGAAAGTGATTAACTTTTTTGTACCCAACATTATGTGTCGATTTGGTCTTCCACATACCATCATCAATGACAATGGAGCCCAATTCAACAGTGTTGAATTTAAGGATTTCTGTCAACGATTCTACATCCGAAAGAAGTTCTCTGTAGTTTCACACCCTCAAGCAAATAGACAGGTTGAAGCCATTAATAAAGTTATAAAGTACATTCTGAAGAAATGACTGGAAAGGCCGGAGGCAAATGGGTCGATGAACTTACTATGGCCCTACGGGCTTATCGGACAACTCACAAGTCAATGACTGGCCACACTCCATTTTTCTTTCCTACATTTCAGAAGTCGTTATTCCAGTCAAGATGGAGGTACCTTCTTATCGTGTGACCTATTATGATCTGAAGACGTATTGGATATTATGATGGAATATTACTTGCCGAATCTCTAGACTTATTGGATGAAAAGTGAGAAGAGGCTGATTTAAGGGCAGCCGCATACCGAAGTCGAGTCGCCCCGATTGTACAATGCCAAGGTTGACTCGATGATCTCATCCTCAAGAGAATTTACCCAGTTCCTTCACATATGAAACTAACATGGGAAGGGTCGTATATTATTGAATGAAGACACGGAGACAGTACATTTAAATTATCGACCATTGATGGTCTCACTTTGCCGAGAGCCAGGAATATCGAGAGTCTTCGTCGCTATTACACATAACAGGCTTTATTTATTCATTCAGTTTGCTTTTCATTTGTAGTTTTTTATGCATTTGAAATTTGAATTTGTAATAAGGCAACCGACTTTGCCATATTTTCTTATTTCAGCAATAAAATGCAATCTCTTCAAGCCAGAGCAGTGATTTCTAAATGCGTCATACGACCATCACAATGCATGGGTAGCTAAGTTCCATCCTACGTTGGGATTTATTCAAATAGGGAGCGATTTTGATATGACCGGTCACTCGCTAATTGAAACCTGAGCTCAGGGGCAAGTCATCACACTAAAGCCAGGAAAAGATTGATACACAACATTCCTCTAACTAACACCAGATTCCTAGAGTGCGAACTGGAGTATAAACTTACAAATGCGGTTTAGAGGAGGGTGGATCCATCTACCTAACGACTTTGCCCATATTCAAACCAAGTTGGAGGAGGATGGATCTGTCTGTCTGACGACCTCACTTGTTAACTCAGGGTGGATGTGAATCGACCATCCATAATCCTGATATCCATCGTTCCCGAAGAGCGAACGAAATTATAAAACTCAAAACAGATATGATCGACCATCTGTTAACTAACTCCAGATTCCCAGAGTGCGAACTGGAGTAAAAATAAAAATGGGTATAACTGTCCACCCATCGGCTAACTCTAAGTCCCTAAAGTGCAGATTGAAGTATAAACACAAACCAGATGTGAATCGACCACCCGTGAGACAACTCCAAGTCCCCAGAGTGCGGACTGGAGTATAAACGCAAATTGAGTGTGACTGACCGTCCACGAATCAATCTGAGTCCCCAGAGTGCGGACGAAATTCTAAGTATCAAATGGGTGTGGCTGACCGCCCGTAAAATAACTTAAGTCCCCAGAGTGCGGACATATCTCCAAACCTTAAGCCAGCATGACCAATCGCCGGCATACAAGTACAATCCCCAGACTATGGATGTGATCACTAATAGATGAGCAAGTATGGCTCGACCATTCAAATTCGTCTTGTTTCAGCCTCGTTTTAACAAAGTTAAGCTCAGTCTATCAAAGGCGAAAAGCGATTGCCACCAATCTTTTCAATTTATCCTTGGGACCGGGGGCAGAACTTATGTATCAGCTACTGATTGAGACGGTACGGTATTGAAATTCGACTTAACGTTCGATCATGGCCCTAAGCTATGGCTTCAGGGTTTAATGACTAAAACTCAAGTCCAATTCGAAGAATAAAACTTCACAAGTACATTGAATGGAAGTTCGAACACTGAAATACTTGAGCAAATAAACGTAAAACCGTGCTAAAGACAAAATGGAATTTTATTTCAGCTATTCTTTAAAAAAGAAGGATAAGTACAAAAGTATCTTACATAATCCTACTAGCAGGGATCGAACCCGCATCTATACATGGCTTGCTGGAAACAAAAAGAAATTCCTATCTACCAAAATGAGGCAAGAAGACATGTCATTATCTCGTCTTCTTCTTCTTCTTCTTCGGCGTAGACCCATTGGAACTACCGCTCGGATGCCTCTTCAAGCCCTTTCTTTTTTGTGGTTATCTCCAACCGAGGGTATTATGGTAACCTCTTCCTTCGAACTCACATGAATTGGTATACTTCCTGAAGGCGGAGTCGGAGGGATAGGATCGATGTTGGAAGGTGTAGCAGGAACACCGGTGTCAACAGTGGTACCACCGGGAGAAATCATCCACAGAGGGTTTGGACCAGTGCCCGCCATCCCACTTCCAATGCCACTGGCCCGTGCAACCGCTTCCATTCTAGAATTGATCTCGGCTTTTATCTCTTCTTCATGGATGGTCTGGGAGTCCACAAGGATGTTGCCAGTTGGGCCCGGGGAGCTAACCACAGGTGCACCTTCGCTCATGACAAATGGCAGATCGGCAAAAGGGTCGCTTTGGTGGCTAATAAGTTCCTCCATCATCTATTCATCGAAAGTAAAAGTGCTCCCCTACGCTCCATCGGTTGGGGCAGTGGCTATTGTGGTGGTCGCTTCTGTTATAAGCATCTCTTGCTTGTGATGTGGCTCTTGGGTTGCAGAGGGCACAACCAGAGCAGATCCTGTCACTGAATAGAGAAACCGAAAACTATTAGTGATTACTTCAAGAAACACTCTCGACCTTGAATAAGCATAAGAGATGTTTAGAATACCTTCCTCATATTAGCTCGCGAGTGTTGGAATAACTTCAGAGACATTCTCACGGGATGGAGATAAATGCGGTTGATTGGGATTATATGCAGGAACAGACTAAGGATCAACCGCAGAAGTAGATTTGGACAGGGTTGGCATAAGGATTTTGAAACCCGCATCATGGTGCTCAATGCAAGAATCCTCTCCAGCCTTCGAGTGCTGAGTACCGACTCTCTGCTTTTCAAATGTAATAGTGATGTCGTAAAGGACTCTTCTCTCATCCTCACTCAGCACCCGATTCTCCAATTCAAATTCATCGATAGATTCAACTTGATGCTCTGCTTTTTCATCCTCCACCAAGCAGCACCAAGCATTGTATAAGTGTGATTGGTAGTCGTCGAGCCAGGTTAGGTTTTGATGCTTCAGAACATTGGCGTTGTACGTAATAAGCAGATCTTCTATTTCAGCCTCCAACCTGGTCTCCACCGCTTTCACTTTATTCTCAACCCTGGCTTTGGCTTCCTGAGCTTTGAGCATTGACGCATCCCTCTCATCCCTAAGCACCATGGCCAGCTCACATGCTTTCTAGGCGGCTTCGTTTGCATCTTCTTTCTCTTTGACGATTTCAGAGAGTTTGGCTTTAAGTTCATCAATCCCTTTAAGCGCCCCATCTCTTTCGGCCATAACTGTGGTGGTCCGATGTCCCATCTCCTCAACCAAGGCTAAGTGTGTCTGCCTCGTCTCTTCCATCCGTCGATTTGCCTCATCATCCCTTTTATTGGCCTTTGTCTTTGAATTTCCTATGAACTCATTCTCATCGTTAAGCGCCTAGATTATGCGGTCCTTTTGAGAGAGATCGGTCCATAATTTGTTAATTATCTTCGCCTGCTCAAAGGCCACCACTAATGCTTTGTCCGCGGTCTTCATCCATTCCCGGTATTGGCTGTAAATGTCATGAATGTAGTCGTGCATTGTTTGTTCTGCCTTGACAGGAATTCTCTTTAAGCACAAGGGAAAGATGAAGCCATCAAAACAGATATTTGGAAAAGCAGGAGTTTCAGTTTCGGTCCTCCGATGGTGTGGGTCAGGCCTTGGCACTTGAGAAGGTGGAATTTGGTGGGAAGGTTCTAGGGGTTGTTTACCATAACTAAAAGGTTGTGTTGGAACTCGAGGTGACATGGAGCGTGACCGAGAGTGATGTCTATATTCTCTCTCTCTTTGTCCCTTTCCCTTTAGTAACGCTCCCTCTCCTGACTAGAGTAGCCGCAATCACGGTCTCTATCGACCTCCCATCTGCGGGACTCATGATATGAACTAGATGAGCGGCGTGCCAAGCGAAGGCTGCCGAGCATGGATTCCCTCCTTGTCATCGTATCTATAAAATAAAAAGAGAAGCAGAGTTGGTAATCTCCAGAAATGAATAGCTTATGACTGAAAATCATGTAGTGCCGTGAAGTATATGCATGCATGTGAAAAACTCCCGACCAACCGGTTATATCGGCCATACTCGTAGGAAGTGACTCGCTTAAATCTAAAGCGCTTTGAAGCCCTTCCAATCCTGTATCTTGTTGGAGCGGCACATAATCCGAAATTGGAATGTCAACGAGTCCTTCGAAGGGATTCTCCATTTGTGGGGGAGGAGCCTACGAGATTCTGACACCAGTAGCTGGCAGGGACATGACCATGGATTTTCATCGTGAAGACTTGTGAAGCTTGAGGGCAACCGCCTTTCCTTTCCTTTTTCCCTCTGAATGTCGAGGACTATCTAAGGGTCCGGCTATAGGTTCATCATCGATTTCACGGGTGCCTTACGCCTCGCCCATCTTGCTTGGGCTGCCTTAAGGGACAATTCAAGCCTTATGCTCTGGTCTCGGTCAATTAGCCCAACGGCCCTCAAATTTTTATCCGTAAGCACTGAGTCGATCTCTCTAACCTCACCAGGAACTTCTTGAAGAGTTCACACTATTTTTTTTAAATCGGGCACCTTCGGGTCTTGGAATTGCGGCTGTAAAGGAAAGAAAATGTTAGACTCAACATCGATTACAACTATCTCATTAGTCACTAGAGAAATTGCGACGTTTACGTCTCACTCGCCTCCGTCTAGCAAACCCTGGCGGGCACTGAACATAGAACCACTCGGTTTGAAGTAGCTAAGTCTGTTCCAAGTTCCAATCATGACTTGGCAATTCCTGACCGCCTCTAAGAATGCGAACGAAGGATTATATCCCCGACTCTTGACATTGAACAAAAATCTGACTTCCTTCGGAGTCGGGGGCCGTAAAAGATGCTCCATAAAAACAATGAATAAGCTGTTCAACAATGCATATCCTTTTGGATGCGACTGAGACGGAGAAATTCCTAAGTAAAATAGCACCTCCTGGATATACTGATTGAATGGTGGAAGCATCCCGACTGTGCAGAAAAATCGGTTAAAAGCAGTGTACCCTTCATGGGGAGTATGCGACATGCCGTTCGACCCTGGTAACAGGATATCATCCAACGATAGCCCGTGCCTCAAGAAGATTCTCCCCAAAATATCTTCGGAGATGTTAGATCGTACAGAATCATGTGGATTCCCAATAAAGATTGCTCCAGGTAGCACGTCCGGAGCTGGACCTATGACTTCAGCCACGTTGGCCGGCATCTCTGCTACCAAAGGAGGTGAACTTTGAGCCTCTTGCTGCTGTGAACTCCCTGGTTCCATAGCTAATAAACTCAGTAAAAACATCATTAGATGACAATAATCCTGTGTGTTCCCCTATATAAAATGCATGAATGTGTTGTTTTATGCAGTGCTGTATAGTATTTAAAAGATTCTACAGGATTAGAAAGATGTTTGAACGGCGAGACTATGGAATTCAATCAGAGTGACCGTCATCGCTGAACATCACAACCGCACCATCCAAACTTTGAAAACTGATCCATGTTAAAATTTGTTAAATTTTGTCAAGTTGCAAGTTCCATCGACGAGCTTCAAAAGGCAGTTAAATATGCACTTAAATAGCTATGTCAAATTATGCAAGACGGAAGCTCGTCGGAGTCAAGTATTCGAGAATGTGATTTGTATCGATGAAAATTTAAGACTAGGATCAACCACCAAAGCTCACTTTGTCTCGATCCGAGAAGCACCAAATTCGCATCGGTCATTGGAGCTATAATTTGTATCAATCAAGAAGCTGTAAGTCGTATCGATGCTAAGTGACCAACTTCGTATCCATCCAGAGGAAACTCCCTCGTATCGATCACCATGCCCTTACATATCGATCAGATTGTCTGCTTCTAGTCTTAGAATTCGTATCGATCGAGGCCTATCGATACGAACGCTATTTATTGAAAATCGATATGAGCGACATTGTTGGCTAACCGATACGAAGAATATCTCCCTTTCGATATGAATTACTACCAGTCCAAGATCGATACGAATCTCTTACCTTCGCCACCAATACAAATTTGAAGTAGAGACTAAGCCAACCCTTCCATAAATCACTTCATATCCCTGTACCTTCTTCCCCAAATGACATAAACTCCATTTCCTTCCCCCCTCGTCCTTTCTTCGACCCTTGCAGGCATTGCCATCATCGGAATCGGTAGTGGCTATGAAAGTCTTGGCACTAGAATTTGGGTCCCGTCGTCCTAGGTAATTTTTTATGGAATAATTACCTAATTCGAGTGAATAATTCGGAGGATTAATGGATTGGATTAAGTTAGGGGTGAAGGCGATTCTCTTTTTGGGGTCGTTTAGCGATATGAAGGCAGGAATGGATGAGAAAGTAGGAAAATGAAATTTATCTAAGTGCAAGAGCATTTATACTTGGCAAGTGGCGATTCGTCTCCCGGTGCACATGACCGTTGAAGCAGTCTATGGTATGATCCATACAAAATGGCCAATTCATATCCTACGTTCGAGTGAATAATTCGGAGGATTAATGGATTGGATTGAGTTAGGGGGTGAAGGCGATTCTCTTTTTGGGGTCGTTCAGCGATATGAAGGCAGAAATAGATCAGAAAGCAGGAAAATGAAATTTATCTAAGTGCAAAAGCATTTATACTTGGTAAGTGGCGATTCGTCTCCCGGTGCACATGACCTGTTGAAGCAGTCTATGGTATGATCCATACAAAATGGCCAATTCATATCCTACGTTCGATTGAATCGGTTTTAACACCATCAATGCGAAGATTCCTTCGTGCCCATCCACAGCCTATTTGGGATGAAATTCGTATCCATTTAGCGATCAATATGATATACAAAGCAAGGTCTCATCTAAATTATTCGAAACCATTAGAGAATGCACCGATACAAAATGCTCTGTTCTTATCCATCAATATAAAGCCCATGGAGGCCCGTATCCATCGATACGAAATATAAAAAAAAGAACCAACCAATTCGTATCGATTGTCATCGATACGAATACGATTTTTCAACTCTTCACATTGACTCAGGAGAGGATTGATACGAAGAGATACTCTAAAACAACTATCTAGTGTTGTTACAGCTCAAATTTTACATCGGTTCAGAAGAGGATCGATATGGAATTCGATGCAAGAAAACTTGACAACGACTCATGAACGCGCAAACGTTAATGGGAGTTAGGTTAACATGCATACATGTATGATGGTCTAATATTCAATTTTCAAAATTCATAAGAGTTTAATGCTCACCTGATAACAGTTATAATAGTGAGCAACAGATTGCTAACACTCGACACTAAGTTACAATAGTGCATTGCACAATCATTGGCAGTCAACAATCCAGTATTTATATTGCCAAGAGTCAATCAAAAGGTTGCATCACTTGACAAAAGAGACAACAACTGCTCAATAAAATGGATAGAACTTTTCTGAATGAAGATTGCAGCTTTTCAAAGCACGTCATGTTCTCACAAGACATATTTTGGAGGGGCAAATGTTATCCCACCTTTTGGCAAGGCCGTGACACCAAGGAATTGACTGAAAGCCGAAGATGATCCGTCTCGAAGATCAGTTATACACAAGTCTATTGTTGGTACCAATGAATTTTGTCCGAGTCCGGATCGAGCCATAATTGACATGACATGATAAGAAAAGCTATGAATTCCAATGTTCCAAATTTTAAGTCAATTAGAGTTTGTGTGCTCGAGATATTAATCGACCAAAGTCAAGAGCAAAAACCTTAGTTCGTATCCATCAAATCCAAACTCATTCGCATTCCTCCAAGGCAACAGCTTCCGTACCCATCCCGTTCGCATCCTTCCTAGGCAGCCACCTTAGCATCCATCGAAATCAAACTAGTTCGCATCCATGGAAGGAGCATGCTCACTCTTGTCCATCCAATTCATGTCCATGGAAAAGCATTATAAACTTCGTATCCATCTAAGCAAATAGCCACACTTCATATCCATCACATATACATCACTTCATATCATTGAATACATTCTTCCTTGTATTCATCAGAATCAAGTTAGTTCGTATCCGTAAGGAATTGTCACTTCGTGTCGATCGGTCCATGCACTTCATACCGATCCACCCATTCATATGTTTCGTATTGATCGGTCATTGATCGGTACGAAGAGCGCCTTATGGATCTATATGAACGTCACCCCTTTTCAATCGATACGAAAAGGCCATTGAATCATCGATACAAAATAAACATCCCAGGATCGATATGAAATACTAGAGCCTATATCGATACAAATGGGAGTTTAAGCTATCGATACGAACATAACTCACATGAGCGATACGAAGTGGACGACAAGGGAGCGATACGAAGGAGATTGTTCTCGCTCGATACGAATGAGGCACGTCCAAGGGAAAGAATTAGTCGCTCGGCATGAAAAGTGGATCGATCCTAAAAGTTAGCACCGCGTCATCATACATCACGTGCCTAGAAGCGATATGAGCAGAAGCATGAGAACAGAAGCGATGCGAACTCGACAGCTTTCAACAAATTCAAACTTGCATTGATAATAACTCGAGATCTACAAGTCCAAATGCCGCCAAATTTTCAGAGGAGCTTGCGTATAACATCAAGAATGTACCAAAACAATTTCAGCCCAAAAGGACCAATTATGGATCGATACGAACTCAATTCCTATCGCTCCTAGATCGAGTCAAAATCACCTAAACTCGATTCTGTGAGCCCACCCACGTGAGAAAAGAAGTCTTTCGAGATCTGGGTGAGATATTTGCTGCCTACGCCTATAAATAGTGGCCTTGGACCTACAGAAATGGGATTTTTTCGCTTCTCTATGCTGACATTCTTTCGGATTCGTTCCTAAACTACCGTTGTACTGTTGTAACTTTTTGTAATCAGCGAGTGAAAGTCAATAAACATCAACCATTTCATTATGGACGTGGGCAATCCACCGAACCACTCTAAATTCTTGTGTTTCTATGCATTTTATTATCTGTTGATTGGTATGTTTATTAGATCTATCTCTTTTTACATTTAATTTCTTCATTTTATCCCTTCAAACACATCCGAAGAGTGTTGTGCCCATTTTTGGTATAAATACACAAATTATTAGAAGATCAGGAGCAAGCAAATGAGAAGGGTACAGTAGTGTGTGTGTGTGTGTGTATATATATATATATATGTTTCGAAACCATAATTTACGAATATACTTTAAGCTTATAAACTATTAATAATATATATATACACATACACATATAATAAAGAATAGTAAACTTACTTTTCTTTTGTTTGTGCAGCTGTTAGCATGGAGGGAAGGGATGACGTGGCCGATCTGGGTTTGGGTAGGGCATGCTGTGTTGGGTCAGTAAGTGGAGGTTTAGCACTGTTTAGGCGAGGGTAGGCTGATGGGTTTGACGTTGATAGGTGGTGAAGGTGAGGGAAGTGGGCGGAAAGATGGCCGCTAGTGTGGTGGTAGGGAGGATAAGGCGAGGCAGAGGGTGGAAGGATGTGGTAGAGGCTAGGGTGAGAGGATGGCATGGCAGTGGCGAAAGTTGTGGCCTTGGTGGCTGGATGCGGAGCTCGGCATGGGAGTTGTGTGGGCTGTTTTGGCGTGGCTGAAGGTTGTTGTGCTCAGTGATGGGTAGGTCTAGTCGGTGATTGTTAGGGGAAGGTTGGTGTGTTGGAGGTTGGTCGTGATGAGGATCCTGGGTTGTTGAAGGTGATGGGAAAGAGGGCCGTCGCTTGGAGTGCATCATGGGTGAGGGTGGGATCAGGGTCAAAGAAAGGTGGAAACGGCTGATGGACGCGGCAGTTGCATGGTGGTCAATGGGATGGGTTTAGATCGTTTGGCATGGCGCTTCGGGTCATGAAGGGTAATGCGCGGGCCAGCTTCAGGTCAAGGCGAAGGGGAGAAGAAGAACGCAAATGCTTATTATATATATATATATTCTTTTTTTCAAAGTGAAGAAGATGGACTATTGAAATGATGCACAATTATATAATCAAAACAAGTGGGAAAATGTAAAGCCACATATTGAATTCAGGCGTTAACAAAGCAAATGACTGTTGGTATAATACGGTGGGTAAACCAGTGGACATATGAAACAAAAAGGTATAAAATGGTACCGATACGATCCACCGTTTCACATATTTCGCCGTCCACCAGACGCCGAAACACACAAATGAATATACTACGTTGATCAACATAATGAGACGATCAAAATGGTACACAAATATTAGCAATATGACCATCCTATTAAAAGTCGATATTTTGTTACCAAACTGCTGCTAATTCGCTGAAAATAAGATAAACAAATCTAGAGCAATTCAAATTTAGTGAAACGAATTACGATGTCTCACTCAGAAAATGGTTTACAGTTTTATTATATAAAAATATTCGGATTTCAAAGATATTTTATTCTCATCAATTTCAACTGATTTTAAATTGAAATTGCAAATTAACAACATAACTAACTTTCATATTTTTAGATGAAAATATGTCGTTTGCTATGTTTCAATAAACGCATAACCAATGTCATATTATCATTGTAAAATTTTATTGTTTATTTTCAAGCAACATTCAGTTAATTACGTTATAAAAATCGTTAAAATTCTTGGGCCGTCACAATAATACCGTACGAAAATAATCTCTCTGAACTAAATTTCCGGTTTCATTTCAAATCCTTTTGAAATAATAACATATGATTTAAAATAATAATATATTTCATTCATATGAAATCATACTTTTCTTTGGGATTTAAAATAAATAACTTTTGAAAACGATATTAGATACTCTACCACAAGAGCACATCAAAATATATGTAACCAGAACGGGAGGTTTCTCCCATAAACAATACAACTGGGTCCCATCCACTCTAAAATCAATAAGTATATCCTCTATACAAAGAGTGTAAACCCTCCGCCCACTTTTTAACTATGGGTTACCCGAATCATCGTTAACATAGCAAACCATTTCATTTTCCAAAGCGACAAATCATTTTGCACTAATATTCACAAATACTTCCAAGACATAGTATTGTTTATTTCCCAAAATCTTTGGAAAGCCATTTTAAAACCACCAAGGTTTTATCCTTGAAATTCTCTTCCTATTTATAATACACATTTTTATAAGTACCTTTATATAAATTAGTTTTATATAAATTAACTCAAATTCCATAATTGGAATATTTACAAAAGCTTTTATAATCAATTTCTTTTCAAATAAACATTTTATAACATATTTTTTTTTTATGAAAACCATCTTTCAAAACAACTTCATTAATATGAAGTTCAAAATTTAAATATTAAATTATTATAACTAATTATGATAATTTAATAAACCAATATTATTGCTAAACACTTTATAATCAAATTATTAAATAAATGACAAGGTGTTAGCCTATAATTGTTTTCAACCGAACCCATGCAAAAGAAAATGGTTATTGCTCATAAACTGACCAAGCACAAATCAAACAACCAAACAACTAAAAAGGAATAATAACAAACCCATTATTGTTAACAATTTACAATCAATGGCTAACAAAACATTTATCCAATATTAATTAATCCATGCTATAATTGAACGCGGAAGTTATATTTGCTAATCCTATGTAAGGGCAGAGGATATATTCACTTGGAATCATTTATTAAAATATAAACAAATCAAAGAAAAGAGAATAAGTTTACACTCTTTCCTATTTGCTTTGCTGGAGACTTGGAATACCTAGCCTTTGATAATGAAGATGAAATTTGGTTTCACTCTTTAGTTTGTGAATGGATTAAAATGAGATATGGACTTGGTATTTATAGGTGAAGGGAAGGGTACTTTAGTAATTGCCTAACCTACTATAGCCTAACCTGATTCAACCAAATTTTGGTCCAGCAGAAAAAGACAGCTTAGAGTGTAAACTTAGCAATAAGTTAAGATATAACAATTATACGGATAAGTATGAAAATTCTAGTCTAATCAGACAGAAAAAAGATTCAACTTTTCTTCTCATAAGTATAATTATAATATTATATGGATAAGTATAAAGGCATGGTTCAATTAGAGAGTAGAAAGATTCACTTTTCTTCTTATAAGTATAAATATAATATTAGATGGATAAGTATAAAGCTGCGATTCAATCAGAGAATAGAATACTGAACTTTTTTTCTTATAAGTTTAGTGGGAATCATTATGCTATTTTGTTTAATACTGTTATTTTATTAAGCTGGTCATTATAATTGTAACGACCTCGTAATTTTAACGATTTTAATAACGACTTTAACTAAATTTTTCATGAAAAATAAATAATAAAAGTTTGAAATAAAAACTTGATATTTGGAATGCGTCTATTTAAACATAGCAAATGGTAAAAAAAATTATTGGAAAATATGTAAGTTAATTCCATTGTGTAATTTTCAACTTCAATTTTTAATCAGTTAATTTGATGAAAATAAAATTTTTTTGAAACCTAAATACTTTTATGTAAGAAAAATGTAGACTATTTTCTAAGTGAGTCGTCGTATTTCATTTCGTCAAATTTTGACTGCTCTAACTCCGTTTATCTTATTTTCGACGAATTAGCAGCATTTTGGCAGCGAATATCGACTTTTGATAGGATGATCATATCACTGATATCAATGTTGTTCGTCTCGTTGTGCTGAACTCCGCGGTATATTCTTTTGTGCATTTTGGTGTCCGGTACGTGATGAAATCGGCGAAACGATTAGCCGTTTCAGTACCTGTTTTTGAGCCTTCTTGGTGTTTTCTGTCCTTTCAGTTATCTAGCCGTGAGATAATGAATGGTCACTGGTTTTTATTATCTCCTTGAATTCGACGTGGTGCCTTTCACTATTCTACGTTTTCAAATTATAATTGATATTTCATCTTGTAATTTGTTTGGTCCCTTCGTATTTCTGGTTAGTTGATCCAATAAATATTCTCGTCCCTTTTCTTCTCCATGCTATTCCAAAAAATATATATATATATATATATATAAAGTTGTTTATAATATATATATATATTCTTCAAGTCTGCTCGTCTACCCGTAGCCTTTGACATCCACCTGACCACCTACATGCAAGCTGACCACCCATGCATACCCATCCCTTCCACCCGTGCTCACTACTCACTGCCTCTTTTGCCATTCATATAAAATATATATTTTAAAATATAGCAACACACATTTTTCCCTGAAGCTTGTTTGGAAACCAGTAGTTCTCATTTGCTTGCTTCGAGCCCTTCGCCTCCTTTTCCCCTTGCAACAACGTTTGATCGCTTCCAACTTCAACTGACCACCCGCTCCAACCCCATTCCATAGCCGACCACGTCATCCGTCTATGACCGAGCGCACTGCCGTCCCTCCTACACACTCTACCTCACACCACCTACCTCCGCAACTCCCCACCCTCAGCCACAAGTCTCCTCCAACCCATTTGACAGCCACAAACCTGACAGCCATCCTCCACAAAGCCCTCGCTGCCCATGTCCCTTCACCATCGAACCCATCCTCCTCGAGCTCACCGCCTCCCCGCAAGTGAACGCACCTTCCCTTTTTCTCATGCGGCCATGTTCTCCCACTTCATCCCGTACCCTATCCACTTCTTTCATCCGCCCTTGCATGCTTCAGAACCCACGGCATGCCCACTACTTTCTCCTCCCTTCCTGACCGAGCATTCCCTACCATCGCCACGACAAACCCACCCATTTCCGCCTAGCATGCCACCCAGCGACCCACATGTCAACCGAGCTTCCGACCCTTCCAAATGAGCAGCTTGGCCGAGCAACCATATTCCAACCTATAGTTCATCTTTCCTTTTTATTTTATAAGGTTTATATATTATGATTAGAGCATTAGATATATTTAAAAGGTAAATATGAATAAGTTTAAAGTATATGTATATTATGAAAAAAACGTTTGAAAGAAATTACGTGTTCAATATATTTTGGTTCAAATTTATCTCTTAGACACTGTTTGCCTTACTTAAAAATATCGATGTTTAAAAATAAAAAATATAGATATTTTGGATTTTTAAATATTGATTTAAAAAATGTTTAATATATATATTGATGTTAAATACATGTGTTTTAATATAAAATATATATAAATTTTTTGATCTTTACATTATATATATAGATTACATATATATAATATATAGACATTATGATTTTTAATATATGGGTTTTTATTAAATAATGATTTTCGAAATATAATATGAAGTTTAAATAGGGGTTTTAAATTGAATGTTGATTTTAAGAAGAAAAATATGTAGATATATTTTGTTCCATCAATCTCTAGCTATTGATTTGTTTTCTTTGAATTCTAGTAACCTAGCTCGCCGCTACCCAAAACTTGTCGCAACAGTTTTATTTTCCTTCGTGTGCTTATCCATATCTGTATCCATGTCGGCGTCGTGTTCATTCCCGTTGTTCTCCAGCCTCGAAAGGTGAGTAATCACTCACGATTAACATTCTTATATTTAGTAAATTTATATTTACATGAAATGACGATTGAAATATGTTGTTAAATTTGAATTATTTGTTATTTAATTGTTGAATATGATATGTTATTATTTGTATTTGTTCACCTATGATTATTGACAATATTGACACCAATAACCTGTTAGTGTATATATTATATTTGAATTGTTAATTATGATCATATTGGTCATTGATATGCTGTCATTTTATGCTATTATTTTATTTGTTCTCACTTTGCAAGTCCCTGTTAGCTTAGAATTCCCTATGGGTTGAAATGATACATACCCGAATGATCTTATAGATTTGAAGAAAATCGTTATGGGTTGAAATAATAAACCCAAGCGATTTTCATTGATTTTTAATTTTAGAATTACAAGTTGAAATGATATATATACCCATAGATATTTAAATTGCGGGTTGAAATGATAAATATTCGTATCACTTGACCATAGGTTAGAAAATTATATACGGACACCATCGGCCAATATTTGAAAATGATTTCCAAAGTTTTAAAAGGAAATATATGGGTTTAAATACATATTGATTTTTAAAATATAATATATAAATGTTATTTTTATATATATGTAAATTTAGATTTTTAAAATGAAATGTTTTGAAAGTTTTAAATTTATAAGTTAGTTTTGAAAATTTAATTTTAAAATTTTTTATTTTAACATTATTATTTTCAAAATGTATAAAATAAGATTTAACTTAATAAAATTTAATTTAATTAGTATATATATTATTTAAAATTATATTTTAAAAATAGATTTTGTAATAACTTTAATAAATTAAGGTTAGGAAGATAAGTTGAAATTTATTTGAAATTGTATTTGTTTAAGAATTGTATTTAAATAAAAAATTGAATTGAGACTTGTTGAATTTGAGATTTTAAAGATATGATTTTATAACTTGATTTGATTAAAGGTGACTAAGTGAATATTTTTAAATTTAAATAAATTGAAATTGAATATTTAGTTTGATTTAAATATGTAATAGGAGATTTTATTTAAATGTTATTAAAAGTGATTAAATGAATATTCTCAACTTTAAATAAAATTTGGAATGAATATTTAACATTGATTTAAATTTATAAATTGAGATTGTTATTTATTTGTTATTAAAATAATCAAGTGAATATTTTCCAATTTGAATTTTTTTAAAGTTAAATGTTGAAATATAAATGAAATTTGTATTGTAAATGTTTGAATATTTAAACTTTGAATCTTACTGGAATTGAAGTGATGGTTCAAACCTTGATTCGAAATCGATAAAAACTGAAATGGTTTATTGAAATTTGAATTAAATCTTCAACCTTTTAAATTGAAATTGTTGAACTGAGATTGATTTAACATATAAACTATTTTAATCTATGTCTATTTTTAAATATAAACTATTTTTAATTTACAACTATTTAAAAATATATAAAACTATTTTCAATGTTTAAACCATGTAAGTTGGAACTATTATGATTTAGATTTAATGGATTTAAATATTAATATTTTGATATGATGGTTTAAATTATTTTCGTGGATATAATTTTGAAAGTGAATATGAATTTGAAAGTGATATGATTTTGAAATGAATATGATATTTTGAAATAAAGTATGAACTGTTTGAAATGATTATAAAAACGATTTTATACAACAACCAAGGTGTGAAATAAGCGTTTGGTTGTTAAGGAGACCATGATCCGCTTTAACAACTATGTACATGGTGGAGATTCCACAACGAAGTAGGATGGTTTGGTGACGAATCTGTATGACGTATTAAGGCAGCCTTGACTCCTATGAGTCAGCTTGATGTGGCTAAAACAGAAGCAATACCGGGTCGCACCTCCGAATGGGAACATTTCTTCGATACCATTCATTACTTTGTGATTTGATTTAGGTGCACCTTTGATTTGGGAGTGTGTCTCAAGGTGGGCAACAGTAGCTGCTATGCGTTACCACCAGTCTGCGAGTGCAAACAGTAGAATCCTACCCCGGCATTGCCTCGCGTGCCTTGTCACATGCCTTATCGCGCCTCTATGAGTCTGGTTTGTGCCGTACCTATGAAGTGCCCTCCGATAGCCCTCCAGTTTACAGAGGAATTACAGTACTATATGGATTGTGGGAATATATAAAAATGTGTTAAGGGGGATATGGGTAATGCCTTAACGCTATTTTAATAGTTTACTTTACTGTAGACATTATCTATATAGCGTATTGTACTATGTATGTAGATAGTTTAACGAATCCTTAGAGGATGGAAATCCTAAACATCCTTTAAGTTATTTTTTATTTCACTTGACACTTCACTTAAGTTGAATTTACTGGTATAAGAATGTTAACCCTAACTCGAGTGTTTTGTGTCTTTCTTTATGCTCGGGTCAGACTGAGTGTCGCAGCATTTGATACCCATCTTTGGAGCATGGAGTAGCTTGAAGATCTGTCTTATCTGTCCAGCCTTCTGTTATTCCAGTTGCTTATGTTCAATCTTTTCAGTTACTTTTATATTCGAGACTACTTTGTATTTGATATTTCTATTGTATTCTATTTTAAACTCTGATGTATATATAGTAGCTTCATGAACTACTATTTATCTATTCCGGTGCTTATTGTTGTAATTCTTTATGTCTGTGGTTCTGTGATTGATTTTATTTACTGTATATGCTAAGTTTTGTCAAATATAAATTAACAATCTGTTGTTTTGAGAAATTCAAGTCTGACATGTGTGGATGATTGTCAGTTTGAACAGTTCAAAATACCGGGCCGTTACAATAATATTCTCTTTTATTATGCAAGGTTAATGATTACGTTTTGTTTTATTAGGAATATTTTTAAATAAATCGGTACCCTAATAACTTTATAAATTGAACCGTCTTTAAAGTAACATTTTACATCCGTTTTAAAAAAAATCCATTCGAGGCGTTTTATCCAAATTTTATTTGAGTTATAAAATCCATTATTTAATCATTTAAAAATATATTAAATACTCGTATTCAAAGCGACTGAATTACTGACGTTACATATCCAAGTTCCATATAATTAAATTAAAATTACTACACTGAAAATTCAGGTCATCACATTTTGTAAATAGATTTTTAAAGGAGATTTTTAAAAAGGAATTTTATAAAAGAAAGTGATTTAATTTTCATGAATGATCTCTATAAATTATAACGGTGTGGAAAGTGTTCATTTCATACATAACACCAAATTTCAAGTAGTGGATACTCATCTCTATCTTAAGATGTAAGAATGTGTGTTAAGGCAAGGATAGCATGCTAACTTGTTTGACTACACTGTTAATCTAAGGATAGTATTGCTTGAAATTGAAAAGTGGTGGTAAGAATATGTAGTTTAATTTCCATATGATCTGTTTACTTACACACAAATAAGTGGTTTCGGTTTTTAGTGAATAATATTTTTAAATGACAGTTGTTTTTGACCCAACTTAATATAGTTTGAAATATAAAAGCTTCCTTAAGATTTGAGAATATACTTATACCCTTGAGATAAATATATAAATACTTTTCTACGTATGGAAAGCGAACTGTTTTGTGAGTATACTTATACAGTCGAGTTAAGTACACTAGTATTTTTTTGGGTATTGAAAAGAATAAGAGGGTTTGTGAATATATTTTTGTAAAAGGTATTTTAATACAAATAATTGAAAGGTGATTTTTGATTAATGAAATATTAATTAAAGACACTTAGTTCTTACTTATTGCTTAAATCATGCTTGGTTTCTTATCAAATTGAACCTCTGATTTGATTACTTTTGTTTATTTGATTGTTAAATAATCGAATATCAAAATCTTGACCAAACATAACTTTGAAAATATCTAGAACAAATACAGAAATTATGTGGTACAGTTATCTTCTTATATTGTACATATAAACTCGTTGTGTCCTTTTAAGACAAATAACAAGGAAATCTATCCACTTAAATGGTTAGAAGGCGATCTTCACTCATATGTACTGTCTGCTTATTTCCAAAATAACCGGAGTTGAGTTCACTAGATGTAACAACCCTGTATTTTGTAATTATTTTATTGTATATTTTAATTTTTTTTTATAATATTTTGATTGAAAAACTTATTTTACTTATTTGAAATGATTAAATTTATTATTTAAATATAATCTTGACTTTTATGAGTTATAATTCCAAACTTGTGTAAGTTGAATATTTGCCTGAAATGCTGATTTTGGTCAAAATAGTCAAACTGTGACTTTCAACTTAAAATTTTAAAAGTTTAAAAATTTAAGTTTTTTTCCATTTATTTAAAGACTTTGGCTTTTGTTTTCTTAAAAATCTAATTTTGGAAATTTTCTTGAAATGATTTCTGATCATTTGTCCAAATAAAAATAAACAATGTCTGAAAATTTGATTTGGATAAAAAGTGTAAGTTTAATAGAAATTCTAAATTTTATAATTCTAAAGGCAAAATTTTCATCTTGAACTGTATACAACTGTGTAACATTTGTTTCACTTTTGTTTTGGTCAGATTTGTTGTATACTTTTTTTTAAAAAAAAAAGTTAGTAATAATTAGTGTGAAACGGGAAATAAACTTTACATTTCTTTTACATATGTTTACATCTGTTTCTTAACTTTATATTTAAAAATCAATTGGATGAAGCTAAATCAAATGTTATTAATTATGGTATAATAGCTATTAAATTTTGGTTTAAAGTGATGGTTTATTTTCCTAATAGAAACGTTAGTATTTTAAATTTATTTAATAAGAGAAACAAAATAATTTGTACGTTATTTAATAAGAGAAACAAAATAATTTGTACGTTACTTTGGGCATATATTTAATTGTTGCTCTTGCCTTTTCGTTATCTATTTGATTTTTTCTTACGTTAACAATGCAAAGTTTTCAGCCGTATATTCTCTTTTGAGAATCCAAAATCTTGCTCAAATCTTGCCTTAAATCATTTCCGTGTGTGAATTATTTCTTTCCCTCTTGCCTCCCATACGTTTCCACCTATTGGATAGAATTAAATTGCCTCTACCGTTCAAGCATTTTAATCTTGCCTGCCCTATACATAAATTAGTGAGCAAATGTAAATATATATTTCACGTTCAAAAGTTCCATACCACAAATTATTCATTTTGCTTCCATCAAAATTTGCGTGAGCATCTCCTGAAGGTATGAACCGGCGCATGCTTTTCCTTTCATTTTTTTTTTCTCTTTTTTCTTTCTTTCTTCTTTTCACTCTTGTTTTATTTCATTTGTTCTCCTTTCATTGTTTTGCTTTATCCTATTGCCTGCCACCGTGCTTGGCCATTCACCATATTTTTCCGACCCTACCCATGCCAGACCACCGAGCCTTGTTTGAGAAAGAAAGGAATGAAAAAAATTCCATTTTTGTCACCTTTGTATTTTGTTTTTGAAGTAATATTGCCACCGAGCCTTGTTTTGAAAAAAAAAGGGGAAATAAAAAAAAAAGTTGCTTTTGTCACTTTGTATTTTTGAAGTTATAATCTATTTTTCCACTGGCCCTTGTTCTGGAAAAAAGAAATGAGCAAAAAAAAAAAAAAATTTGTTTTGTCACCTCTGTAATTTGGCATTCTAGTCTATATTCCCTCTGCCCTTTTGTTTGAAAAAAAAAATGAACAAAATTTGTTTTGTCACCTTTGTTTTGAAGTTATAGTCTATTTTAAAGGTGGTCTTGTATTTTTGAAGTCATAGTTTATTTTGTTTTTATAAAATTAAATAGAAAAGGAAATTTGAAACGCCTTAAACTTTCTATCTTTCTATGGGCCTTTATAGTCCACCCTTTTACTTTTAACCTAACCTTTCACCAATTAACCCTGACACCTCCTCATATCATCTCCTACCACTTCACATTTTTGTGCTTGCCATGCCTTTGTGATGCCAACCAGATCCTTTTCCACCTGAAAACATGTGTGGCCTAGCCCTAAGCATGTATGGCCGAGCATACATGGAGTTGTGGTCAAGCAAAAGTGGTTGAAAAGCTTGGTAATGTCATTTGTTGCTTCTACTTTTCTATTGTTCAACAAATCTTTATATTGTATGCATATGTTTATATGGTCTTGTTTATTTGTTGTATACAAGATCATTATCAAGGCTTTCCATTTATTCAATTCAAATCGTGTTTGTCGTGCTTTTAGAATCGCTCTTGTGTTTGTTGTTTTGGTCTCTAGCTTTGAAAAAGGTGAGTCTTTCTCACTCTGACATATATACTTATGAAAAGTGGATTGATGACAAGTGTTTAGTAATGTAAAATGTTTATGCAAGTTAATGATGATCATATGATATGCTATGCCGTGTTATTACCATGTTAAAACTGTAAATTTTCACCTGACATCTGATACATGACTGTATATTGTGATATTGACATTGTTTATATTATTTCTGTATATGATCACACTGCAAGTTCCCTGTTAGGATAAAAATCATTATGGGCTGAAATGATAGGCCTGAGTTATTTTATTTATTTATTTAAACTTGGGATTGCGGGTTTGAAATGATAGAACCCGGATTTTTACCTTTTAAACTGCGGATTGAAATGATACATATCCGTATCACTTGACCTAGGTTAGAAAACTATATACAGACCCGTGGTTATTCTATAAAGTGCTTTGAATATTTTAAGTATTTTAAAAATATAAAATTATGAAATTTGATTTAAATAGATTTTGAAAGGTTTTAAAATAAATAAATTATGATTTTTCCATGTGTTAAAAATGTAATTTATGAATGGATTAACTGGATTTTGAAATATAACTTATGTTTGAAATTTGGAATTTTGACTAAAAATGATATTTAAGTTACATGAATAAAATGGACTTTAATTTTATTTGGAAAATGGTAAATATGATAAATTGATTTATATTTGAATTTAAGTGATTTATTAAAGAATTATTGATTTTCTATAAATTTAAGTGGTTGAATAAATGACTGTTGAAAATGAAATTTTAAAATATAACTTGACTTGAAAATGTGAAATTTGAGTTTTAACTAAAGATGTTAAATTAATTAAATAAACTGGAAGTTTAGTTAAATTTATGAAATGGTAATATAAATCTGAAATGTTAGGTTTTAATTTATGAAAGAAACGTATAGGTTTTAATTTATGAAAGGAACGTATAGGTTTTAATTTATGAAAGAAACGTATAGGTTTTAATTTATGAAAGAAACGTATAGGTTTTAATTAATGAAAGAACGTATGGTGTTCTAATTAATGATAGGAACATGTAAATTCCTAATTAATGAAAGAAAGGTATAAGTTTTAATTAATGAAAGAAACGTATAAGTTTTTAATTAATGAAAGAAACGTGTAAAGTCCTAATTAATGAGAGAACATGAAAGTTTTAATTAATGCAAGAACATGTAAAGTTTTAATTAAGAAAGAAACATGTAAAGTTTTAAGTAGTGTGGTATTGATTTAATTAATAAATGTTCATTATTGTAATAGGAATATAAAATTTAAAACGTACATTTGACACGTAGATTTTAATCAATGTAATGGTGTATTTTAAATTGATTAAAATGATAAATGTTACTTACTGTAATAATAAAATGTAAGTTGATAGCGTACATTTGATAAGCAAGTTTTAATTTATGTGAATGACATACTTTAAATGATTAAAATAATAAAGTTTCTTTATTGTAGTAATAATGTAAGTTAATAAGGTGCTTTTAACTTAACATAAGAATTTTGGTTTAAATTGTATATTACAGTAAGAAAGTTTATTTAATTATAAGGCAATGATAAATTGACATGTTAAAATTTTAAGCTTATCAATACTTTGAATTATATATAATGTAAAGTGGAAAGTAGTACATTCCAAAAATGCTATGATTCCTTAAGGTAACATTTCCAAAATGTTATGATAATTTAAAGGAATATTTCAAGTTTAATCAATTTAAAGAAATATTCAATGATTTGAAATTTGGGTTTTATTTGAATGATATAATATTGAATTAATTTTGAAATGGAAATGATACAATTGCGATATTGTTTTGAAATGAGTATGATATTTTGGTCTTGAAAGTATAAATTATTTGAAATAAATATCCATGGGTTATAATAACGATTGGTTGTTAAAGAGACCGGGATCGGATATTGTCTTATAGCCGGACAATACCGAAAACCACTTTAACAACTGTGTACGCGGTGGAGATTCCAGAATGAAGTAGGATGGTGGCGACGTTCTCGAGGTATGTTACGTGGACCCAACTCCCGTGAGTTGGCATATATGACTAAAACAGGAGCTATACCGGGCTACACAAAGGGTCGCACCCTTTCATCGAGCATGCTCCATCGGAAACTATTCTATTACTGTTGTGATTCGATTCGGTGGCGCCACTTTGATTCGGGGTATTGTTCGAGGTGGGTGGAAGCTGCTGGCTTGCCGTCACCACCGGTCCGGGAGTGCAAACGGTGTATCCACCCTGGCATTGCCTCGCGTGTCGTGTCATATCCTTATATCGAGCCCACTACGATTTTGGTTTTAAAGATCCGACCGCGTTAAGGTTCACCATCCCCTTAACGCTATTTTCTATATGATTATACTTTACTGATTAGACACTACCGTATATAGCGTATATTACTACATAGTAAATAGTTTAACGGATCCTTAGAGGATGGGCGGTCCCAAGCATCCTTTAAGTTACTGATGCATTTTGTTACTGTTCACTTGAATTGATTTACAGTTTATAAGTATTTATGTCCTGACTCGAGGGTTTTGTGTTTTGCTTTACGCTCGGGTCAGATTGAGTGAGCTAGCATTTCAGATTCACCTTCGGCGTTGGAGCTTTCCTTGAAGATCCAGCCATCTATTTTGTTTCAGTATCCAGTGGTTCAGTGATTATCTGATTTGTACCTGATGTATCCTGTTACTCTTCTGTTGTATCTTATTTAACTCTGATGTATCTCATATTTATATAGTAGCTTCATGAACTACTATCTCTTTTTCTTCCGCTGCATTTTTATATACTCTGTGTCTGTGATCTGTGATTTTATTTACTGTATATTCTGAGATTTGCCAAAAATTTTATTTACAACGCGGTATTTTGAGCTATCCAATTCCGGCATGAGTGTCTACCTATACACTTATAATGGATGCGAATGGTTGAAAATACCGGGTCGTTACAGTTGGTATCAGAGCTTTGGTAGCTCTAGGCAAAGCTCAGCATATAGAGTGAATGTATTTACAGAATCACTTTCATTCGAGTTTGAATCTCTTCCCTTTTGACTCGATTCCTTTGAATTTTGGAACGTTCCCTGCGGTTCCAAAGTCTATTCTTATTCCCCGCTATTCATCTTCATTTGATTCTGGAGTATTCCACAACTCCACTTCGAATGATCTTTATAGTGAATTGGCGGTCCCGCCAATCTCAAAAAATTTCTTGTAAGAGGGGTGAAACTCCATTACAACAGCATCGATTCACCAAAGATTTTATATCCTCGGTTTAGATGCTAGTATCTCCTGTTATTCCAAACTCTAACTCTTGAGATCGAATTTAGATTTACCCTAGAAAAATCCACATTGATCTTATTCGTTAAGTCACGGTTGACCCGATAAATGTTGCCCGTGATTTATTTAAGCTTATCCACCTCCCTATTTTGTTATTTAATCATCTTGTCTTTTGTTTCCAACCTATTTTCAAACATTTTGAATTGTACTTGTAAATATATGTTTTGTTTATATATTGTGTTATTTGAGTTGTTGATGTTGAGTTGGGTTTCCGATCGATTCGTCTGATCAACGCTATCGATAGGATTTCTAAAACACTTTGACAGAACAAACTGACACGATATTATTTTAAATTTTGTTTTGGTTAATGAAATAAAATTTTGATATATATATTTATGGAACTTAATAAAATGATTCAAATTGATAATTTGAAATGATAATACTTGATTTATCATTTATTGTTCTATAAATGAATTTATAAATAATTGTTTATAAATTTATATGGGAACTTAAATGAATTTAGAAAAAGAAATTTGAGAATTAATTTCCGATGGTTCCAAACCTTTTGTTTAAAAGTTTAAAGGGATATAATATTTAAAATATTTTCAAATAGAAATTTGTTTCCAAAGAATTTTAAGTTTAAAATTAGTACTCTTCTCTTTGTCGCTGAAAAATAACTTCGGTGATGACTGCAGCATCATCGACGTTCATTTTCGAGTTTCGAAGTGAAGAGACTGTTCTGTAGTCTTGCTACAGCTTTGTTTTGGGAAATTAAATTGATTTGAATTTCTAAAATATGACTTAATTTATAATATATATAGATATATGATTGAAATTTGATTTGACATATTATATATATATTATTACTTATCTCTAAATGGTTTGAAGAAATCGGAAATTTAATTCTTAAATTTTATTTTTAACAATAATTTCAATTATAAAAAGAAAATCAAAAAATTTGGATAAATGATCAAACTTGAGATAATTGAATTGGAAAGTTTTATTTGTATGACACAATTTCATTCCAATATAACTTACCTTAATTTCAGAAGTTAACAATGTAATTGGGTAATATACAATATAAAAAGATTTTATAAATAAAATTTGAGTGGTTATAATAAATGTTATACACTTAAATTTTAAGTTATAAAACGATTAACAGAGTTAAAGAATAATAAAGGGTAACTGAATAACTTACAATAAAACAATGTTAGAAGAACTAAGAATAAAATAAAGCAGTTATAATAAGTGTAAGTATATTTAACATCAGTGATGAATATATTGAGAGGAATAAATTTAAGTTTAATTAGGAATAAAGAAGAATTAAATTTATTAAGTACAATGTGAGTGTAATAAATGATTATTTTTCAAACCCCTGGTTTTAAAACTTGTTAATTTAAGATGATTGGATAATAAGATAATGAAATTTGGTGTAGTTAAGATTTATTTAACTTGTGTAAAGATTTATTCTCTATTTAAGTTGAAATTTCCATGCTTTCAAATCTAATTCCTTATTTTGTTTTCCAAACTATCTTTTGGTTGTCCTTATCATCCTTATCCTGCTATAGATTGGTATGGGCATCTTTCTATAATCTTTGATAGATCTTTGGTAATCATTTTGAATCCACCTTTTCGTGCTTGTGTTTTCAATTTTGGAGAATCTTGGAAAGATCACCTCCACCTTGTTAAACTTACCTATAACAACAGTTATCAGGTATAACTTCAATCTTCTTGTCATCTTATCTTAATCCTATTTCACTCTATCTTTTTTGTGCCCTTCCATACCTCATTCCTTTTCGGGGACGAAAAGTGTTGAGTGAGGGAGAGTGTAACAACCCTGTATTTTGTAATTATTTTATTGTATATTTTAATTTTTTTGTAAGATTTTGATTGAAAAACTTATTTTACTTATTTGAAATGATTAAATTTATTATTTAAATATAATCTTGATTTTTATGAGTTATAATTCCAAACTTGTGTAAGTTGAATATTTGCCTGAAATGCTGATTTTGGTCAAAATAGTCAAACTGTGACTTTCAACTTAAAATTTTAAAAGTTTAAAAATTTAATTTTTTTTCATTTATTTAAAGACTTTGGCTTTTGTTTTCTTAAAAATCTAATTTTGGAAATTTTCTTGAAATGATTTCTGATCATTTGTCCAAATAAAATAAACAATGTCTGAAAATTTGATTTGGATAAAAAGTGTAAGTTTAATAGAAATTCTAAATTTTATAATTCTAAAGGCAAAATTTTCATCTTGAACTGTATACAATTGTGTAACATTTGTTTCACTTTTGTTTTGGTCAGATTTGTTGTACACTTTTTTTTAAAAAACAAGTTAGTAATAATTAGTGTGAAACGGGAAATAAACTTTACATTTCTTTTACATATGTTTACATCTGTTTCTTAACTTTATATTTAACAATCAATTGGATGAAGCTAAATCAAATGTTATTAATTATGGTATAATAGCTATTAAATTTTGGTTTAAAGTGATGGTTTATTTTCCTAATAGAAACGTTAGTATTTTAAATTTATTTAATAAGAGAAACAAAATAATTTGTACGTTATTTAATAAGAGAAACAAAATAATTCGTACGTTACTTTGGGCATATATTTAATTGTTGCTCTTGCCTTTTCGTTATCTATTTGATTTTTTCTTACGTTAACAATGCAAAGTTTTCAACCGTATATTCTCTTTAGAGAATCCAAAATCTTGCTCAAATCTTGCCTTAAATCATTTCCGTGTGTGAATTATTTCTTTCCCTCTTGCCTCCCATACGTTTCCACCTATTGGATAGAATTAAATTGCCTCTACCGTTCAAGCATTTTACTATTGCCTGCCCTCTACATAAATTAGTGAGCAAATGTTAATATATATTTCACGTTCAAAAGTTCCATACCACAAATTATTCATTTTGCTTCCATCAAAATTTGCGTGAGCATCTCCTGAAGGTATGAATCGGCGCATGCTTTTCCTTTCATTTTTTTTCTCTTTTTTCTTTCTTTCTTCTTTTCACTCTTGTTTTATTTCATTTGTTCTCCTTTCATTGTTTTTCTTTATCCTATTGCCTGCCACCGTGCTTGGCCATTCACCATATTTTTCCGACCCTACCCATGCCAGACCACCGAGCCTTGTTTGAGAAAAAAAGGAATGAAAAAAAATCCATTTTTGTCACCTTTGTATTTTGTTTTTGAAGTAATATTGCCACCGAGCCTTGTTTTGAAAAAAAAGGGGAAATGAAAAAAAAAGTTGCTTTTGTCACTTTGTATTTTTGAAGTTATAATCTATTTTTCCACTGGCCCTTATTCTGGAAAAAAGAAATGAGCAAAAAAAAAAAAAATTTGTTTTGTCACCTCTGTAATTTGGCATTCTAGTCTATATTGCCTCTGCCCTTTTGTTTGAAAAAAAAAGAAATGAACAAAATTTGTTTTGTCACCTTTGTTTTGAAGTTATAGTCTATTTTAAAGGTGGTCTTGTATTTTTGAAGTCATAGTTTATTTTGTTTTTATAAAATTAAATAGAAAAGGAAATTTGAAACGCCTTAAACTTTCTATCTTTCTATGAGCCTTTATAGTCCACCCTTTTACTTTTAACCTAACCTTTCACCAATTAACCCTAACACCTCCTCATATCATCTCCTACCACTTCACATTTTTGTGTTTGCCATGCCTTTGTGATGCCAAACCAGATCCTTTTCCACCTGAAAACATGTGTGGCCTAGCCCTAAGCATGTATGGCCGAGCATACATGGAGTTGTGGTCAAGCAAAAGTGGTTGAAAAGCTTGGTAATGTCATTTGTTGCTTCTACTTTTCTATTGTTCAACAAATCTTTATATTGTATGCATATGTTTATATGGTCTTGTTTATTTGTTGTATACAAGATCATTATCAAGGCTTTCCATTCATTCAATTCAATTCGTGTTTGTCGTGCTTTTGGAATCGCTCTTGTGTTTGTTGTTTTGGTCTCTAGCTTTGAAAAAGGTGAGTCTTTCTCACTCTGACATATATACTTATGAAAAGTGGATTGATGACAAGTGTTTAGTAATGTAAAATGTTTATGCAAGTTAATGATGATCATATGATATGCTATGCCATGTTATTACCATGTTATTACCATGTTAAAACTGTAAATTTTCACCTGACATCTGATACATGACTGTATATTGTGATATTGACATTGTTTATATTATTTCTGTATATGATCACACTGCAAGTTCCCTGTTAGGATAAAAATCATTATGGGCTGAAATGATAGGCCTAAGTTATTTTATTTATTTATTTAAACTTGGGATTGCGGGTTTGAAATGATAGAACCTGGATTTTTACCTTTTAAACTGCGGATTGAAATGATACATATCCGTATCACTTGACCTAGGTTAGAAAACTATATACAGACCCGTGGTTATTCTATAAAGTGCTTTGAATATTTTAAGTATTTTAAAAATATAAAATTATGAAATTTGATTTAAATAGATTTTGAAAGGTTTTAAAATAAATAAATTATGATTTTTCTATGTGTTAAAAATGTAATTTATGAATGGATTAACTGGATTTTTGAAATATAACTTATGTTTGAAATTTGGAATTTTGACTAAAATTGATATTTAAGTTACATGAATAAAATGGACTTTAATTTTATTTGGAAAATGGTAAATATGATAAATTGATTTATATTTGAATTTAAGTGATTTATTAAAGAATTATTGATTTTCTATAAATTTAAGTGGTTGAATAAATGACTGTTGAAAATGAAATTTTAAAATATAACTTGACTTGAAAATGTGAAATTTGAGTTTTAACTAAAGATGTTAAATTAATTAAATAAACTGGAAGTTTAGTTAAATTTGTGAAATGGTAATATAAATCTGAAATGTTAGGTTTTAATTTATGAAAGGAACGTATAGGTTTTAATTTATGAAAGGAACGTATAGGTTTTAATTTATGAAAGGAACGTATAGGTTTTAATTTATGAAAGAAACGTATAGGTTTTAATTAATGAAAGAACGTACGGTGTTCTAATTAATAATAGGAACACGTAAATTCCTAATTAATGAAAGAAAGGTATAAGTTTTAATTAATGAAAGAAACGTATAAGTTTTTAATTAATGAAAGAAACGTGTAAAGTCCTAATTAATGAGAGAACATGAAAGTTTTAATTAATGCAAGAACATGTAAAGTTTTAATTAAGAAAGAAACATGTAAAGTTTTAAGTAGTGTGGTATTGATTTAATTAATAAATGTTCATTATTGTAATAGGAATATAAAATTTAAAACGTACATTTGACACATAGATTTTAATCAATGTAATGGTGTATTTTAAATTGATTAAAATGATAAATGTTACTTACTGTAATAATAAAATGTAAGTTGATAACGTACATTTGATAAGCAAGTTTTAATTTATGTGAATGGCATACTTTAAATGATTAAAATAATAAAGTTACTTTATTGTAATAATAATGTAAGTTAATAAGGTGCTTTTAACTTAACATAAGAATTTCGGTTTAAATTGTATATTACAGTAAGAATGTTTATTTAACTATAAGGCAATGATAAATTGACATGTTAAAATTTTAAGCTTATCAATACTTTGAATTATATACAATGTAAAGTGGAAAGTAGTACATTCCAAAAATGCTATGATTCCTTAAGGTAACATTTCCAAAATGTTATGATAATTTAAAGGAATATTTCAAGTTTAATCAATTTAAAGAAATATTCAATGATTTGAAATTTGGGTTTATTTGAATGATATAATATTGAATTAATTTTGAAATGGAAATGATACAATTGCGATATTGTTTTGAAATGAGTATGATATTTTGGTCTTGAAAGTATAAATTATTTGAAATAAATATCCATGGGTTATAATAACGATTGGTTGTTAAAGAGACCGGGATCGGATATTGTCTTATAGCCGGACAATACCGAAAACCACTTTAACAACTGTGTACGCGGTGGAGATTCCAGAATGAAGTAGGATGGTGGCGACGTTCTCGAGGTATGTTACGTGGACCCAACTCCTGTGAGTAGGCATATATGACTAAAACAGGAGCTATACCGGGCTACACAAAGGGTCGCACCCTTTCATCGAGCATGCTCCATCGGAAACTATTCTATTACTGTTGTGATTCGATTCGGTGGCGCCACTTTGATTCGGGGTATTGTTCGAGGTGGGCGGAAGCTGCTGGCTTGCCATCACCACCGGTCCGGGAGTGCAAACGGTGTATCCACCCTGGCATTGCCTCACGTGCCATGTCATATCCTTATATCGAGCCCACTACGATTTTGGTTTTAAAGATCCGACCGCGTTAAGGTTCACCATCCCCTTAACGCTATTTTCTATATGATTATACTTTACTGATTAGACACTACCGTATATAGCGTATATTACTACATAGTAAATAATTTAACGGATCCTTAGAGGATGGGTGGTCCCAAGCATCCTTTAAGTTACTGATGCATTTTGTTACTGTTCACTTGAGTTGATTTACAGTTTATAAGTATTTATGTCCTGACTCGAGGGTTTTGTGTTTTGCTTTACGCTCGGGTCAGATTGAGTGAGCTAGCATTTCAGATTCACCTTCGGCGTTGGAGCTTTCCTTAAAGATCCAGCCATCTATTTTGTTTCAGTATCCAGTGGTTCAGTGATTATCTGATTTGTACCTGATGTATCATGTTACTCTTCTGTTGCATCTTATTTAACTATGATGTATCTCATATTTATATAGTAGCTTCATGAACTACTATCTCTTTTTCTTCCGCTGCATTTTTATATACTCTGTGTCTGTGATCTGTGATTTTATTTACTGTATATTCTGAGATTTGCCAAAAATTTTATTTACAACGCGGTATTTTGAGCTATCCAATTCCGGCATGAGTGTCTACCTATACACTTATAATGGATGCGAATGGTTGAAAATACCGGGTCGTTACACTAGAACCTACCTATTGGTTTGGACCGACCCGTATGTAGGAGTGTACTTATATGAGATGACTAAAAACCATAACCACTCCAAAACCATACGCACGTTCTGCGCTTTTGAAGTGGTTGAGGATAGGTTCGAGATAATGGAATTGAAGACGGAATTATCTAAAGTGCAAGGGTCACTTGCTACTAATCTTGAGGATGATTCAAAAAAGGATGTAGTAGAAGTAGTGTCTTCGATTTGTTCATAACCTGAACAACTTGTATGGATGAATTCCGACATTGCATCATTATTGGGAGGGAAGTGTTAGCATTTTAAGTGGGATTTGCTAAGAGAGAAAAAAGATAATAGTGACCCTCACAAACTCACAACCCGGTAATGATTAAAACAAGGGAGATGTGGTAGGGCTATGTGGTTCGCTGCCATTAGGAGCATCATTCCTCGATCTAGATTGATATTTATGGATTTGGTATGCATGCGTGGGTAGGTCCAATGCAATAGGTTTGCAGCCATGTTAGCTTGGGAAGATGTAGTCTTGCTTGTCATGTTAGAGGGGCAGACCGACTTTGTAATGGCAGGGGGTCATAGGTTGGCACCCAGTACATTTTCTCTAGATGTGTACTGTATTGAAGATAGTCCCCTACCTTGTCATGATATGGAATCCATTCTCCAATACATGCCTTATGGTTTTAGTTGAAAAAACCTAGTACCGTTGAATTTAATTCTACGTAACCATTCTTGATATGTTAATCATTTATTTTAAACGCTGGACATTATTATAATATCATCGAATCGTATATAAAAATGGTTTGGTTATCATAAGGTAAAGCTCATCCATGTATATTTGCGGCATGCTCTTAGAAGCTACATTAATTTTTGAAAGATGTAATAAGATATAACAACCCATATGATTTAAGTTTCTCACACTAGTTTACCATACTTATTTGAGTGTTATTTTCACATAATACTTGGGCCAAGTAGTTTTTCAAATTTAGTTATGGATGCTTTAGAGCTTCAAGGAACGAGCTAGATGCCTCATAGACATATTCATGTATCTTTGTTTCCACCGTACTTTTTTGTTTATATTTATCATCAATTGTAAGGACAAATTGTTATAACTATCCAGGTTAATGATAGATTAGTTACTCTAATTATTTTATTATAACAATCTATATTTTTGTAAAGATGTAATGTATATTATATATTGCTCATCACGATTTCAGATTCTGTTTTGTCTTTTCTTTTCTTTTACTCCAACAACCTGTCTTTCCGGCACTTGGATGTTCGACACATGAGTACAGTGGATGTATTAGTGTCGACTTTTAAGGGTCGAAAAAGTAGGTCATTATGGAACCCAATCTTGCCTAACTAGGGCGTCCGTCATTCTTGGATTAGGAGGTCCCTCCTTTCGCTGAATCTTATTTTGAGACTCGATGGGTAAAAATGTCTATCTTTAGGCATCGCAATCAGACCCTGCCAATTTATGGGCTATAGTCTAGCTATCTCTAGGCAATGGTCGAAGGTAATAAATATAGGGTGCATTGTCATGATCGATCCTAGTGTGATTATACAAATATGCTCCGATTATGGATTAAAGTAATTTGTTGGCACCTATCTCTGAATACCTATATATGGTTTTCTCAAAATGTAGAGCATTAAATTTTTCCATTGCCTATACAACAATAATAGGTAAATAAGAATATAGTTCCATCAATCCCCAAAGATAATTCATTTATATTCACAAGGATGAAAGACTCTACCTTGTGATGACCCGCCTTTTGGATCCTTAAAGTTAACACTAAGAGCATCCCCAATGAGGGTCAGTCACCTTGAAATCATGTGCTCGATACTGGATCAAGAACTATCATGCGGATAAAATGGTCTGCGTGCGACTTACATGCTCTATTCCATTAATTTTTTAACAACACCAAATTCTTCTCTTCATAAAATACATTTATCTGCATTTGTAGTATTTCATTTAATACTAAAATCATTTATGAACCATTTCATAACACAATACTTACGTTTATAAACATTCAAGACTTACGTTCATATTCGTTTAATACTCCACTACATCCTAAGAGTGTATAATATAATATCAGGTTCATTTTACTTACCCACGATGTTCAAAGAATTTAAAACATGTTCTAACTTGCTATCTTTCCATTGTAGAGTTACAAAGCTCTATTTTTATATTTTCATCAACAATTAGCTTCAAGTTCTCAATTAATTAAGAAGGTTTCGATAGCCTAAAATCGCCAAATATTTCATTTCATTGCAACAAATGAAAACTACCAAACAATATATCATTATGAGATGCACAAACCAAACTACCCTAATGCACATGACACGTGGGTCCATAAAATTACTTTGAAATAATAATATACATATCTCCTTTTGTATATCAAATCATTCTTTTAGGACTAAATCAAAATATGTTTTACCAAAACAACTCTGTAGTAAACTACTATAATATTATCCCTTACTTAGAAACTCGAAAATATGGCCGATGTTGTTGCAATCAATACCAGAATTATTTTCCAACGATGAAAATGAGTTCGGTACTTCCTAGCTCTTTTAAAATCCACTTAAAAACATTTCTATTCATAAATACTTTCGAATAATACTATTATTATTTTCTCAAAAACTTTTCAAAACATTTTCAAAACACCAGAATTTAAGTTTTCAAATTCTCGGTTTATATCCTTTTTGTTTATAACTATATTTTATAAACCACATTTATAAACCATATATATAAAAAGTTACTTCCTTGTCTAAACCATTTCACAAATGTGTATCTTTGTTTAGATTATAATAAAAAAATTATTAAAAAATAAATTTTAACCCAACAGTATCAACGAATGCCTTATAGTTAAACTACGAAACTTAATTCGTATGGTGTTCGTTTCAATGTTCCCATAATTACTATCTACCCAACTCATGCATTGAAAAGGTAAATGTACTCATAAACTGGCCAAGCACAACTAATCAAACAATAAATATAATAATTTTACTTTATCATTTCCTATCAAACAAATACATCATAAAATCTATATCCATTTTTGAAAATTATTCGTTTATATATAAATACAATCATAGGTAAAATTATTTCATTTATCAATTTCAAAAACAATACTGTGCTAGTTTGCCTTGTGTAAGTGTTTGGAAATCCTTATCATTATCATGGTGTATCATATGCCGATCAAAATTCTTAAAAAACTCATCGGACCAATTAACACAATATAAAAAAATTATAGCAAATGACAAATAGGCACTTTCATACACACTCACACACACACTTACACACACTAAAGCTCATTCTAGGGTGTCACTTACCCTATCTTTAATGGGTTTACCCTACCAAGGCCTAGGTGTTCGCTCAACCTAAGCTCTGATACCAATATGACGACTTGTATTTTTGACCCTCAAAAGTCAACACTAATACATCCACGATATTCATGCACCGAGCATCTAATGCCGGAAAGACAGATTATTGGGATGAAAGAAAAGAAAGGATATAACATAATTTCACATCGTGATAAGTTATATATAATATCCAAATGATCTTTACAAATACACCTTGATATACATACAAAAATTAGAGTAAACTAAACTATCATCAACCAGGTTAGTTATAACAGCATGTCCTCATAAATGCTAATAGATATAAACAATAAATGCACTGGAAAATAAAATACGTGAATATGTCTAGGAGGCATCCATCTCATCTCTTGAAGCTCTAAAGCATCCATATATAAATCTGGAAATATACTCGGGTCTGAGCCAAGGAAAAAAAACACCTGGATCACTCTGTTAAACCAACATGAGATACTCAAATAATATGGATTTATATATATATATATATATATATATATATATATATCCCTTCAAAAATAAAGGTATCTCATAAGACAACCCTGCACATAAATGTTGATGGGTTTTTATATGCTAACGGTTTTTATATGCTAACCAAACAATTTTGATTCAAAAATCTAGTGATATTATAATAATGTCTAGGGTTTAAAATAAATACATAATATAACTAAAATGCTTGCATCTCACATTCCACCATATTTGGCATACAGCTAAGTTCATAAGTGCACGTATTGGAGAATGGATTCCATCATCGACAAGGCTACCGGGGTATCGCTTACCACAGTACACCTCTATAAAAAATGTACCGAGAGCATTAGTTGACTCCCTACAAATCAGGACCGGCCTACCCCTTCCTGGATAGTACCAAATATGTCAACACCTCGGTTATAGCTTACAACCATACCCAACCCCTAGCATACATAAATCCATAAGTATCAATCTAGATCGAGTGATGACCATACCCTAATGGTAGTGAACCACATAGTCCTGAAGCATATCTCCTGTTTTAGCCATTATCGAGTGTGAAGATTGAGGCTATATTTTACCGTTTTAGCAAAACCCACTTAGAATGCTAACAATGCCCTATAGGAAACAATGCAATCCCAACATCATCCATACAATTTGTTTATGATATAAACAAATCAAAGGCACTATGCCTACTATATCTCTTTTGGAATCACCCTCATGATTAGTAGCAAGTAACCCTTGCAATTCAAAGAACTCCATCTACAATTTACATTATCTTTAATGTGTCCACAATCGAACGCTTGTGCCGGTTCGAAGTGGTTTTTGGATAACTCATGCTTATTCGATCCCGACCTCTCTGAACCAACAATCTATAGTTTCACAACTAGCAAAGATTTGACAGTCGGATATTTGTCTATGAAATAAGCAAATAATCCAATAAGAGATTTAATTTCATATGGAAACCAAGCATATAAGAAACCACTAAGCCTCATAATCAATCCATACATTAATTAAAATCACTTTGTAAATACTTGTATAGAAATAATTTTGCAAAGATACACATATATATACTACTCATTCACTATTCATTTATACTCTTTTAATGCTTGGAAAAGCAACCATATACTTATCTCATCAATATAATTATATTCACAAAGCAGTACAATTTCAATACTTAGAAAAGTATCTATATACTTACTCAACGGTATAAGTATATTCACAAACCATTTTACTTTCAATACCTAGAAAATGTATTCATACACTTATCTCAATGGTATAAGTATATTAACAAAATCTTAAGAAAGATTTCATTTCCAAAGCCATACTTAATTGGGGTAAAACGAATGTCATTTGAAAAGATTTTTTACCATAAACGCAAACCACTTTCCTATAGTGTAAATAAATGAACCGTATGGAAATTAGACCAAATATACTTACCACCCTTTATGAATTCAAATTTGTACTATCCATTCATAAATAATAAAGTCGAACAAGTTAAAAAAATATCCTTGCCTTGACATACATTCTTAATTCTTATAGATAGAGACGAGTTTCCAGACATTGGAATTTAGTGTTAAGTATGAGAAGAATGTTTTCCATACCACCATAAATTATAAAGATCATTTATAGAAATCAAATCTTATTCCTTTTATAAATCTCCCTTTTATAAATCTCATTTATATTTACAAAACTCCTTTTATAAATCTCCTTTCTATCTATAAAACTCTCGATTTTAAATCTCATATACTAATCACCAATCTTCGGTTACAAGATAGGACAAAATACTATACATAAAACGATTATTCCATATAACACCATAAATTCATAACTGTTATTTATATTTCCAATTTATCAAAATGATATTTCCCTTTTATAAAATATCATTTATAAATCTATTCTTTTATTTATAAAATACAATTTATAAGTCTATTTTTCTATACAACATTTTATATACAATATCCCATAAATATTTATTCCAAAATATTTCTATCTCCTTTCATAACAGAATCACTTTATTATAAAAGATAAACCTATTTTATTTTTTATAATCAACATTTGTTATTATATTAATTTTTCCATAAAATAAATACTTCTCAAAATTCTTTTAAAATATTTCCATACAAATTAGAAGAGACTAACAAAAAGCTTGTAGTAAAATACAGAAGTTCAAAAAAAACCATTTCTAAATAAAATGCCACAAAAAATTCCAAAAGTCACATTTAAAATCATCCTCCAAATAAAAACCATTTCCAAATCAAAAATATCAAATGATAGCATTTTCAAAATACTATGATGACGTATAGAGCTACCAGAGCACTTAACAAATGTTGTCATTGATATACACTGAACGGGTTCAACTTTTGCGATATATCAAAGTCACATTCAATAATACCAAGCTACCAAGCTTTTGGCATTCAACAATTTATATAATAAGCATACAAATGAAGTTAAAATCAACAATGATGAGGAATCCATTAGGATCCCTCTACAAAATTTCCTGAGTTCCCTATATTTCATTTCATATGCCATCTGCTTTCCAAAGCGGGAATTCAATCAATATCAACCAAAGAAATCATTTAAGCACAAAAAAATTATATCAACACATATTTCATATAGTGTTCATCCAAAGGTGAGTTAGATCATCTTTATTTCAGCCAACGCTTTCGCATTCCTGCTCGATGTAAAATCGAGCCGTGGTCGATTTTAGCTTAAAATTCAACTTTTCTCAAACTTGATGAAATTAGCTCCAATGCATAGATAACACTCCTATAAGCACAACATAGAAGAAGCATTCGATTTGGATCTCATTTGCAAGAGATATATATTTAATAAGAGTTTGGATTAATTATATTAAATTAATTACTTAATTAAATCAATAATTACCTTTTAACTCCTATTCCTCTTTTTTCTAATTAGTTTCGCCTATATGGTGACATACGCATACTCATACCTATTACCGTTGATCCTTTCTCTTCTCTTTCTCTCTCGTTTCTTAATGAAATCGACCACCGTCAATTTAGTTGCTCTCTGTTTCATGCATGCTCTGCATCCAACCAACAAACTTCAAACTCAGTTGCACCATGTCGATCGCGACCTGATGCCTTATTCAATTTTATCCCCATACTAGAGTTACACCTCACCAAATCATCACCACATCCTCGCCTTTACATGAGATGTTCAAATTCACAAATGCGTTGGCCAACTCTACCTCAAGCACCATAAAATCGAAACCCGAAATTTTGGCCACCACAGATGAACCATTTTGACCAACGTCGCACCTAACTACGACATCATGGATTTGAAGCCCTTTCCAACACAAACCTAATGATTCCAATGCCATCATTTATCGTTGAGTGAAGCTCAGGGATTAATTCTTTGAATGTGGTGGTTGGGTTTCTTGATTTGGCTTTGAGTTACAGAAGAAAGAAAGTGGCTAAGGGAAATAGAAAATAAAGTAAGAAAGGGAGGGGTGATTGTGGGGTTATTTATAATAAAATATTATTATTATTATTTTGATTTCTCTATTTTATCGCTATATGTTTTGAGTTTGTATGATCATACAGGACATCGAATCGCTATGTAACTTGTCGACGTACATCATCTCATTATTTTGGTCCCAACAATACTAATTTCATCAAAATCCGAGATAGTATCCTTAGATGATAGCTTAACTCCTTATCTAAAAAGAATTATTTTTAAAACCAATTTAATCATATTAAATTATTATTTAAAAGTTATCGATCACTAGTTATTACTTAAGAAGAGATTAGTAAGCTTTTGAAACCTTTTTTATATCATTAAATCCAAGATTAAATCATTTAAATAATTCAAATATCTAAATCCCGAAGTATGAAATTATGAGTTGTTACTTACCTTGTTACATCAAATCCTAGTTTGGTGTTTACAAAGATATAATTAACTGAAATAACATCGTAGGTGTTTGTTATTTGTAACGATTTGCTCTTTTGACCCTTAAAAGTCGAGACTAATACAACCACGGTATTCACGTGCTGAGCATCCAAGTGCCGGAAGGACAAATTATTGGGATGAAAGAAAATAAAAGACAGAACATAATCTCACATCATAATGAGTAGTCTATAATATACACAATGACCTTTACAAAAGAAAACTTTTTTATATATACACACACAAATCAAAGCACTAATTTACAATCATCCTAGAAAGTTACAACAGCATGCCCTTACAATTGCTGATAAATACAAAACAAGAAAATGCAGCGAAAAAAAAGATACGTGAATACGTCTCGAGGCCTCCAGCACATGTCCTAAAGCTCCAAAGCATCCAAACTATATCTGTAAATATGGTCGGACTGACCGAATCATTATAATAAAATAACATCTAGATTAATCTAGTAAACTAGCATGAAACACACCTCAAATGGAATCTAATGTTATGAAACCTTTAAAAGAAAGGTATCTTAAGACAAGGATGCACATAAACACGAATGAGTTTTAACCTTACGAAAGCCAAAACATTTCTATAGAAAATCCTCTGATATTATAATAACGTCTATGGTTTAAAACAAATACTAAATTATAGCCAAAATTGGTACATTATTTAAATTCCAACATAATAGGTATACAATCAAGTCCGAAGGCTCGTATGGGAAAATGGATTCCAGCAATGAAAGGGTAAGGGTCTACCCACCAAATAAGTATACATGTAGACAAAATGTACTTGAGGCTACAACACATTGCACCTCTGCTACTCGAGGCCGGTCCTACCCCTTGCTGGATAGCGCTGAACATAATCACCCCTCGGTTAATCAACAACCATAATATGCCCCAAAGCATACATAGATATTGACTCTAGATAAGGGATGATAATACCCTAATGGGAGTGACCCACTTAGCCCTGATGCAAAGCCTGAAGCTATGATTACCTTTGGCGAAGCATTCCCACTTGGAATGCTAACGCTGCCCTCCGGCAGAAATGCAATGCCAGCATTCGTTTACAAATGTTCATTCTGGGTATGAACGAAACCGAAGGAAATACTTCTATTACATCCATTTTGGAATCATCCTCAAGATTAGTAGCAAATAGCATTTATACATCAAAGAACTCCATCTTATAAAACATCATCAAGATGTCCTTCATTCAAATGCTTATGCCGCTTCTAAGTGGTTTTCGAATAATGTATATGATCCCAGTCTCCCTGAACCAACAATGATATTTTAAAAACTGGCCAAGTTTGATAATTGGTTATTTAATATCAAATAAAACAACAATCATATCAGGGATTTAGCTCCATAAGGAAAACCAACATGGGTTAAGCATATAAGAAACCACTAACTTTTAATCCTATCATTAATTAAAATCAGCTTCTAAATACTTGAATCAAAATACTTTTACAAAGCTATACTCACAAATCCTCTTACTCCTTTCAATACTTAGAAGAATATCAATATACTTATCTCAATGGTATAAGTATATTCACAAAACTAAGAAAGATGTACTAAATGATATTGAATTTGAAGATATGTTTTCCTACCACCATAATTATTTAAAGATCAATTTTGAAAATCAATCTCATCTTCTTTTGTAGATTCCTTTTTTATACAACTTTAAATCATTTATAAAACTTCTTTTATAAATCTCTAAAAATCATATATAGAATTCTTAAACAAATTTATAAAACTCCTTTATAAATCTCTAGAACAATTTATAAAACTTCTTTATGAATCTCTAGAATAATTTATAAAACTCCTTATAAAGATCCTTTATTGAAATATCTTCTAAAATCTCTTATAAAAATCCTTCACAAAAATCCTTTATAAAGCCTTTTTAAAATCCTTTATAAATTCAAACTCCACTTTTATTTCTAAACTCTTTTATCAAATGAAATTCCTTTTATAAATTAATTTATTATTTAAGAATAAAATTAATTAATTAAATTAATTAATTTTAAACATCATAAATATATAGTTATTATATACTTCAAAAAATTATACCAAAACAATTATTAACAACAAAACAGTATAAATAAATAATTATTATTAACTTCAAAACATTATAAATAAAATAATTAATTATTCAAAATATTATTAAATAAAAAATAATAATTAATCCTCAGATTATTATAATAAATAATTATTAACTTTTAAAACATTATTAATAAATAATTATTATTAATTCCACAACATTATTAACAAATAATTATTATCTTCAAACAATATTAATTATTTAAATAAATAACTTCTAACAATATAAAAATATTGAAAAATAACCTTTAAAAATATTAGATATAAATAAACAACTTTTAAACATTATTAAATAATAATTAAACAATTTTAAACATTATTAAATAATTAATAATCATACAACTTTAGAATATTATAAAATAATAATTAAACAATTTTAGACATTCTTAAATTATAATTAAACAACTTTAGAATATTATAAAGTAGTAATTAAATATTATTGAATAATACCAAAACAACTATAAACCATTTCTATATATATTAGAAAAGACAAATAAAAAGGTTGTAGTGAACGGAGAAGTTTCAAAACCTATTTCAATTAAATGTTTCCGAAAACCCAAGGTTGGATTTAAAATCATTCTTTGAATAAATAATCATTTTTAAGGCCAATGGTAAGTAATAGTATTTCAAAATACTAAATTGAGGCCACTACCCACTAAGCACTTAACCAATGTTGTTATTGATTTTTATCACTACAAGGTTAAGTTTCAACATATAACAATGTCATAACTAGTAGGGCCAAACAAACCAAGTTTGACATTCAATAATTCATATAACAGGAATATTATTGAAAATAAATCAACAATGGGAAGGAATCTCGTTGTATCCCTTTACAAATTTCATGGTCTTCAAATGAATGCTCTGCAATTGATTTCATACATTGGCCGCTTTCAAAAGCAACAATTCATCAAAAAACAAACAATCAACAATAAAACTTACAGGCATACAATCAGAAATTTTATATCCACTATATAATATACTTGTAACGAACCAGTATTTTGAACCATTTGCATTCGTACATGTTAGACTTGAATTGCTCAAAACAACTGATTATTAATTTTTATTTGGCAAAACTCCGCATATACAGTAAATAAATCAGTCACAGAATCACAAACACAGAGCAATATAACAATAAGCAGCGGAAATGATAAATAGAAGTTCATGAAGCTACTATATGAACAACAGCCTTTGAAACAAAATACAATAGAAATCTCAAATACAGAGTAGTCTCAAATACAAAGTAGCTGATAGGGATGAACAGAAATCATTGGAAATAACTGAAATAACTAAAAGCTGGATAGGTAGATGGATCTCCAAGTGAAGCTCCAAACTTCAAAGGTGAGTCTCAAATGTTGTGACACTCAGTCTGACCCGAGCATAAAGCAAAAGACAAAACACTCGAGTTAGGATTTACATTCTTATATCAGTAAATTTAACTCAAGTGAAATATCAACTGAAATACAAGTAACATAAAGAATGTTTGGGATTTTCATCCTCTAAGGATCCATGGAACTATCTACTATGTAGTAATATATGCTATTATAATATGTCTATAGTAAAGTAAAATATTAAAATAGCATTAAGGCGTTACCCATATCCCCCTTAACACATTTTTATATATTCCCATAGTCTATACAGTACCGTAACTCCTCCGTAAACTGGAGGCTATCAAAGGGCACTCCATAGTTATGGTACAAACCAAACTCGTAGAAGGCACGATAAGGCATGTGACAAGGCACGTGAGGCAATGCCAAGGTAGATATACCGTTTGCGTATTCGGACTGGTGGTAACACATAGAAGCTACTACCCCCACCTCGAGACACACTTCCAAATCAAATGTGCACCCAATCAAATCACAATGTAATAGAATGGTATCGAAGAAATGTGTTCGATCGGAGGAATGACCTCACTTGGCCCGGCGTGGCTCCTGTTTTAGCCACATCAAGCTGACTCACGGGAGTCGGGGATGCGCTAATACCTCATATAAAATCGCGACCAAACCATCCTACTTCATTCTGGAATCTCCACCACGTACACATTTTGGAAAGTGGTTTTTAGTATTGGCAGAGAGTATGACAATATTCGATCCCGATCTTTTTAACAACCAAATGCTTATTACACACCATGGTCATTTCTTTTCAAATAGTTCATACTTCATATCAAAATAGCATATTCGTTTAAAAAAGCATATCAATTCAATATCATTGTTCACTTTAAATAATATTCATTTCCAGAATCGTGATACTTTTCAAAATTATAACACTTTCAAAGTCATAGCACTTTTGAAATCGTAACACTTTTGAAATCTTTTAATTATTAAAATAGTATATATAAAAATAATTATAATTAAAATAGTTTGTATATTAAAATAATATATGTAATAAATTTAGTTTCCTTTAATTTCACAAATCGATTCAAATCAACTTAAATTTAAAGGTTGAAGATTCAATTCAAATTCTAAATAAACCGTTTCAATTTATATCGATTTCAAATCCTGGTTTAAACTATCACTTCAATACCAATAACATTTAAAGTTTAAATATTCAAACATTTCAATATAAGTTTCATTTGTATTTCAACATTTTACTTTACTATTATTTAGTTTTGAAATATTCACTTAATCAATTTAATAACAATTAAAAAAAATTCAATCTATAAATTTAAATCAATATTAAATATTCAGTCTCAATTTTATTTAAAATTGAGAATATTCATTTAATCACCTTTCATCAAATCAAGTAATAAATCATACCGTTCAAATCTCAAAACCAATAAGTTCAAACAAATTCTTATTTAAATTCAATTATTAACCAATTTAAATTTATAGTCAATTTTACTTTATTTTCCAACCTCTATTTATTTAAAATTATTACAAAATCAATTTAAAATATTAATGTAAAATTTTAAATAAATATTTAAACATGTTATAAATATACTAATTAAATTAAATTTATTTAAATAATTTATATTAAATTAAATCTTATTAATAAATCTATTTTAAATCTTGTTTAAAAATAATAAAAAAATCAAGTTAAATTTTTTAAAAGTTATATATTCAAATTAACTTGTAAATTTAAAATTTCCAAACATACAATTCAAAAATCTATTTTTTCAAAATAAAATATGTTTTTATTATATTTAAAAATCAATATTTAATAAAATCCTTGTATTTTCTTCCAAAATTATAAAAAAATCATTTTCAAAATAGACCAAGGTGTCCGTATATAATTTTCTATCTTATGGTCTAGTGATATGGGTATTCATCATTTCAATCCGCAATTTAATATTTTACGGGTATATATCATTTCAACCAGCAATCCCAAAATTCAAAGTCAATGAAAATTGCTTGGATTTATCATTTCAACCCATAATGATTTTCCCCTAATCTATAACATCATTCGCGTATGTATCATTTCAGGCCATAGAGAATTCTAAACGAACAGGGAACTTGCAGAGTGAGAACAAATATGAAAAAATATAACATATCAACAACATGCATATATCATCAGTGATAAATTAAATAAGATATATACAACAAGATATGGTGTCATATATCATAGGTGAACAATTGCAGACAATGGCATATCATCTTTAGCAATTAAATAATAAAAATTCAAATTTAACAGCATATTTCCGCTGTCGTTTCAAGTGAAACGAATTTATTGAATATAAGGATGTTAATCATGAGTGATTGCTCACCTTTCTAGGCTAGATATAGAACAGGACAAGCACACGGAATAAATCATGAATTTGAAAATTGACAAATCCAAACAATAAATGTCAAAGCGAAGTAGCTGAACAAGGATTTGACGGACGAAGCTGATAAATATGAATCGATGAGAACAAATCAATTAGCTGGATATAAATCAAACAATATATATATATATATATAATAATTTTTCTCTAAAACCAAATTTAAAAACATATACTCAAAATAAAATTTACATTTTCAAATCAATATTTTTGTTAAACACATATAAATAAAATTTCCATATATATGTAATATTAATATTTCTTATAAATCAATATTCTTTCTATGCATATATATATATATATATGTGTGTGTGTGTGTGTAAGCTACTCAAAATCATATACAACCCATATATATATATATATATATAACCAAACATATGTGGGCTTCTTCAAACAAACCTATGCAGACCGCTATATATATGCAAACAAAAATATATGTGTAGGTTAATATGTGAAAGGACTATATAAAATATCTAACTAAATGTGTATATTTAAGCTATAAGATAATATATACAGAACCTATATAAAACTAAATATGTATATTCAAGATAACATATGCAGACCCTATATAAAATATATAAATAAATATATAAGCACCAATATATATGTAGGCAGTTCCAATAAATATATGCAGACTATAACCTTATGCAAATTATATTTCTAAACGAATGTATATATAAATCGGACTATAAATAGTTGTACACAGATAATATTTATAAACAAATATGTATAGATCAGGCTATAAAAAAATGCAAAGTGCATATATATTGAAATCAAACCGTAATAAAATATGCATGTGGCATATATATATTTAGAGAGCTTGATGTATGATTTCCAGAAAGCAAAACATACATATAACTTTATATATATTCCTCAATATTTAAATAAGCAAATATATTATCTTGACATACAAATTGTAATACTTTATATATATAACAAATATGCCTTTCTTTATATTAAAAAAGAGAAGCTAGGCACGATCGAGTTATGGGAAGAACGTGGAGGGCTGGCCCGGCATGGTGACGTGGAAGGGCTGTCAGGTGAAGGGACGCATGCTCTGGGAATGAAGGAGGTGAGGCTTTCAAAGTAGAGCAGGTTCATATACTCTCTTCATGCGGCCGTGTGGGATGTGGCCTTTGATCGGCCGTGCTTGGTCGTTGTTTGGTCGGAGGAAGGTGGTGGAGCAGATGGTAGTGGAGTCGAAGTAGTGGAGGGCCGAAGCTGCTTGGGTGTGCGAATGAAGGCATGCGGTGTGAAGGCGGAAGGTGTGAGGTAAAGGTGATGGGGTCAGGTCGTTACGGAGGGTGAAGTGATTAGACGTGGGCGAGATCGAAAGGAGGAGGGAAAGGGAATAGAAGGTATCCTCAAAGCAACTTCTATATATAATTTTTTTCTCTCAAAGCAGGTTTATAAAAAAGAGGAGATGCACAACAATTTCACGGCAAATATATACTTTTTTGTATGGTAGACGAAAGAGAATGGCATAGTAAACAAACCAGCAAATAAATATTGGAACCAGTGTGGAAAAGGAAAAGTCACCATAAATTATGGAAATGATAAACGATAGTGGTTATTGATATTGTGGTGGAAAATGAAAGGGTATGGGAAGCTAAAAGGTCCAAATGCGGAACCGATACGACTGATCGGTTTATCGATTTCGTCATGTCCCGAACTCCGAAACATACGAGTGAATATACTATGGTGATCAGCATGACAAGACGATCAAAAGTACAAAGATATCAGTGATACGACCATTCTATCAAAAGTCAATATTTCGCTGCTAAACTACTGCAAATTCGTCGAAAATAAGATAAACGGGGCTATAGCAGTCCAAATTTGACGAAACGAAATATGATGTCTCACTCAGAAAATGATAAACATTTTTATTATATAAAAATATTCAGATTTCGTAAATAATTTAATTTCATCAAGTTAATCGATTATAAATTGAAAATTTCACAACAAAATTTACTATCATATTTTCTAATAAAAATTTATCGGTTGCTATGTTGAAATAGACGTATTCCAAATATCAAATTTCCATTGTAGAATTTTATAATAAAATTTCAAGTAAAAATTTCAGTTAATTACGTAATAAAACCGTTAAAATTTACGAGTCGTTGCACTCTCCCCACTCAAAACTTTTTATCCCCGAAAAGGAACGAGATAGGAGAATAGAAACAACAAATAAGAAAAGATAGATTGAAATACAAAATACAACAATTAATTTAAACCCATTTAATTTTAATTTTAATTTGATTGTTATTCAACCAATTTGGGTTCAACCCATATTGTTCAATCAATAACTATTCATTATAATCATATTTTTGATTTAATTTAATGTATTTCAATCAATAGATTTGAATTCAAGTTATTAACATTTTTTATAAAATTTTCATTCAAAATAAAATTTATTTTATTTACTTACTTGTTAAATCAATTCGACCTCATCATCTTTAGTTAAGTTGATTTCAATAAAATTCAATTTCAACCATTCTTATGTCCATATTTATTTACTTAAATAGCATTTTCTTTTTATTATTCAATTTACTTCACTGACATAGCTTGCAATATAGGTTAAGTGTACAACATTTATTATAATCCCATAAATTTTTATTCAAAAATTTCCAAACAAAATTCATTTTGGACATCTTATTTATTATTGTATATTATTCAATTACATTCAACCCTTTTTCTAGGTAGGTTTTATTAATGTTTTGAACCTAATTAAATACTATTGTAACGACTTGTAATTTTCGATAATTTAAATTAGTTAATTTAATAAGATTTTGGTAATTTAATATTGAAAGAAATAAAAATTTGGAATTTATTAATGAAATAGTAACTAAGATGAAACGTAACAATGTCAATTAAAGTTAATTATTGATAAATTGAATGAAATTCTAATAAATGGAGATAGTGTAAATGTTATACTTGGTTATAAATTAAATATATGGAAACAAGTGTAAATATTGAACTAATTAGTGAAATAGTATGAAATTAATGGTAATTGAATAAAATCAATATTATATAAGTAATTGTGACATTTGTTTATAAATAATGAACCTATAGGTGTGATTAAAAGTCAATGGTGACAATTATTATATGTTACCTATTTATTTAGTCTATTAAATTAAATTGGAAATCAATTACAATAAATCTAATTAAATATTATGTTAATGTAAATTAAGATAATAATTGAAGATAATGTTAATTTTTCCAGAATATGACAACTGGTTGAATAAAAAGAATGGAAATCAAGACTTATCAATTTATTGGAATTTAAATTGTAATAATTGAATTTAGTGCAATTAAATGAAATTAATTATAACGTAAATTGAAATTAAGGTGAAATGGGAAAATATTAATGTACTAAGATATAAACCAATGTTAATTATATCTATAAGATGATAATTGACTGAATAACAAGATGGAAATCAAAGTAAATGGAATTATTTGAAATTGAATTTATAATTACTGAATTTATTGGAATTGCAAGTAAACCTTGTAATTAGTGAAATAATTAACATTGGATTAACATGGAAATTTGTTCAAATTATTGTAAATATTTAAGAAATCAAAAATGATAAAATTTGTTAATTATAGAATTGAAATTCGAAGATATGATTTAATTAATCAACTAATTATTATTTTATTTAATTAACGTGAAAACAGCCATTTTGGCCATTGACTCGGATTTCGACGAAACTAGTTTCATCAGATCCGTAACAGTAAATTATTATATGGTTTCAAGTTTCTTAGCGATCGAACTTGTCGTTTGATCGTATGGGCACGAAACGCCGAGAAATCAATTTTATTAAAATCAATTGAAATCAATTTGAAATAAACCGATTTTAACATAACTTGTTAATACGGTGGAATTAGGACTTGAAACCTGTTCCATTGAGTCCAAAAATATTGAAAACGTTTATTTTGATATATGGGATGCTCTATTTTCGTTTCGGAGATAGGACAGGCTTTTCGGGTCATATGTCGTTCAAAACCCAAATCAATCTTATCTGTTCATTCCTATTTTTGACCTACCTATAAATAGCCTACTATAAACCCTAACGTTTCTCAACTCAGTTTGTTTGTACGTACAACTCCATCTGTTGCTCACTTTCCGATGGTAGACAAACAAATCCCCAAATTTGCAAATTCAAATCCAAATTCAATTTCAAAAATTTAAACTCCTCAAAATATATCAAATTATATATCAATTCGAAGCACTCGACGAGTGTAATTCACTGGTATGATTCGTTTTTCAATCGGATTCACCATTTGTCCAGAAATTCATGATTTGTTCTCGGTCGTCCATGGGTCGCCACCTCATTTAACGGTGGATCGTCATTCTTGCGACGATCAGGAGGTGTTGGCTTGTAGAGAAGGGTGAGCAGGGCACATCGATATGGTTCGTTTGGGTCGGAGGCGCTTTATTTCACCGATTTTGGCATTTATATAGGCGCAGCGGCGGTCGGCTTTAGCTGAGGTAGATCATGCCGCATGGGCCCATAGGAGGCATCTAGAGATAGGCAACTTGATGGGAAGGTTGGATCGTCGTGGTAGCTCGGCCTGTGGCGGCGATAATTTCCTAAGGCGGCGGCGGCTGCGCCTTGATCGATTAGAGTTTCGATATGAAATCTGGGTCGTGCACGTGAGCGAGATAATGCATCACGGTATGTTTTATTGATTGTTTTATTTTATTTAAAATTCAATTTAAAATTGTAATCATATTACTTCTAACTCGTGTGGTTTGGTCCGCTGGGATCGTATTGAAATTCCCGATAGTTTGACGCTGGTTGGGACAAATTTTAAGATTGTTTGAATTTAGGCCCTAAATTGGATTTTCATTCGATTTAAAATTGAAGGTGTGTGTTTTAATCCACTCACAATTACTAAACTATCTTATGTTAGTGAAATTTAATTTATAATGTGGTTAGAAATTTATTGATTGTTGTTCAGTATGTTAATTTGTCATTCTGGTTAAAATTTGACTTTTATTGCAAGTAATTATCATTTAATTTATTATTGAATTCTAAATATTAGTATTATGCCTGTATTGATTATCAGTTCTCTATTGATGTTCATTGATTGATTTGGATGATGATTGTGATGTATGTTTGATTTTTGATATTAGATGACTGGATGTTGTATTTTATATTGTTATAATATTGAAGTCCCCTATGAGTTGAAATGATACATACCCGAATGATTTCTAGATTAAGGAAAAATTGTTATGGGTTGAAATGATAGACTCTACTGATTTTATGGATTTTAATATTAAATTCGGGATTGCGGTTTAAAATGATATATAACCGTAAAAATTTAAAGGTTGAAGATTTAATTCAAATTCTAAATAAACCGTTTCAATTTATATCGATTTCAAAACCAGGTTTGAACTATCACTTCAATTCCAATAAGATTCAAAGTTTAAATATTCAAACATATCAATATATGTTTCATTTATATTTCAACATTTTACTTTACTATTATTTTGTTTTGAAATATTCACTAAATCAATTTAATAACAATTAAAAATCTCAATTTATAAATTTAAATCAATATTAAATATTCAGTCTTAATTTTATTTAAAGTTAGAATATTCATTTAATCACCTTTCATCAAATCAAGTTATAAATCATATCTTTCAAATCTCAAAATTAATAAGTGCAAACAAATTCTTATTTAAATTACTTTATTAACCAATTTAATTTTATAGTCAATGTTACTTTATTTTCAAAACTTCTATTTATTTAAAGTTATTACAAAATCTATTTAAAATTTTAATGTAAATTTTTAAATAAATTTTTAAACATATTATATATATACTAATTAAATTAAATTTTATTTAAATAATTTATATTAAATTAAATCTTATTAATAAATCTATTTTAAATCTTGTTTAAATATAAAAAAAATTAAGTAAATTTTTTTAAAAGTTATATTTTCAAACTAACTTGTAAATTTAAAATTTCCAAACATATAATTCAAAAATCTAATTTTTCAAAATAAAATATCTTTTTATTGTATTTAAAAATCAATATTTAATAAAATCCTTATATTTCCGTCCAAAACTATAAAAAAAATCATTCTTCAAAATAGACCAACGGTATCCGTATATAATTTTCTATCCTATGGTCAAGCGATATGGATATTTATCATTTCAATCCGCAATTTAATATTTTACGGGTATATATCATTTCAACCTGCAATCCCAAAATTCAAAGTCAATGAAAATCGCTTGGGTTTATCATTTCAATCCATAATGATTTCCCCTAATCTATAATATCATTCTGGTATGTATCATTTCAACCCATAGGGACTAACAGAGAACTTGCAGAGTGAGAACAAATATGAAAAAATATAACATATCAACAACAGACATTCAGTGATAAATTAAATAAAATATATACAACAGGATATGGTGTCATATATCACGGGTGAAAAATTGCAGATAATGGCATATCATCTTTAGCAATTAAATAAAATAATTCGAATTTAACAGCATATTTCAACTGTCGTTTCAATTGAAATCAAATTTATTGAATATAAGGATGTTAATAGTGAGTGATTGTTTACCTTTCGAGGCTAGAGAGAGAACATGACAAGCTCACGGAATAATCACGAATTCGAAAATCAACCAATCCAAACAATAAATGTCAAAGCGAAGTAGCTGAAAATGGATTTGACGGACGAAGCTGATAAATAGGAATTGATGAGAACAAATCAACTAGCTGGATATAAACCGAACAAAATATATGTTTATATATATATAAATAAATTTTCTCTAAAAAAAATATAAAAACATATATTTAAAATAAAATATACATTTCAAATCAATATTTTAGTTAAACACATATAAATAAAATTTCCATATATATATATATATATGTGTGTGTGTGTGTGTGTGTGTAATATTAATATTTCTTATAAATCAATATTCTATCTATGCATATATATATATGTATATGTATATATGTAAGCTACTCGAAATCATATCCAACCCATATATATAAATATATATATAACCAAACATGTGTGGGCTTCTTCAAACAAACATATGCAGACAACTATATACGTATGCAAACAAAAATATATATGTAGGCTAATATATGCAAGACACTATATAGAATATCTAACTAAATGTGTAAATTCTAGCTATAAGATAATATATAGAGACCCTATGTAAAACTAAATATGTATATTTAAGATAATATATAAATACCCTATATAAAATATATAACTAAATATATAAGCAACAATATATATGTAGGCTGCTCCAATAAGTATATGCAGACTACGAATTTTGCGGATTATATTTATAAATGAATGTATATATAAATCGGACTATAAATAGTTACATATACAGATAATATTTATAAACAAATATGTATAGATCAGACTATAAATATATATATATATATATATATATATATATATATATATATGCAAAGTACATATATATCGAAATCAAGCCGTAACAAAATATGCATGCGGCTTATATATATTTAGAGAGCCTGCTGTACGACTTCCAGAAAGTAAAACATACATATAACTTTATATATATTTCTCAATATTTAAATAAGCAAATATATTACCTTGACATATGAATTGTAATACTTTATATATAATGGATATACCTTTCTTATAAAAAAAGAGAAGCGAGGAACGATCGAATTATGGGAAGAACGTGAAGGGCTGACCGAGCACGGTGACATGGAAGGGTTGTCAGGTGAAGGGACGCATGCTTTGGGGATGAAGGAGGTGAGGCGTTCAAAGTGGAGCAAGTTTATATGCTCTCTTCATGTGACCGTGTGAGACGTGGACTTTTGATCGGCTGTGCTTGGTCGTTGTGTGGTCGGAGGAAGGTGGAGGAGCAGATGGTGGTGGAGTCGAAGTGGTAGAGGGCCGAAGCTGCTTGGGTGGGCGGATGAAGGCATGCGGTGTAAAGGCGGAAGGTGTCAGGTGAAGGTGGTGGGGTCAAGTCGTTGCTGAGGGTGAAGGGATTGGACGCGGGTGAGATCGAAAGGAGGAGGGAAGGAGAATAGCAGGTTTCTTCGAAGCAACTTCTATATATAATTTTTTTTCTCAAAGAGGGTTTACAAAGAAGAGGAGATGCGCAGTAATTTCACGGCAAATATACACTTTTTGGAACTGGTGTGGAAAAGAAAAAGTCACCGTAAATTCTGGAAATAATAAACGATAGTGGTTATTGATTTTACGGTGGAAAATGAAAGGGTGTGGGAAGCTAAAAGGTCCAAATGTGGAACCAATATGATTGATCGGCTTACCGATTTCGTTGTGCCCCGAACTCCGAAACATGCGAATGAATATACTTTGGAGATCAGCGCGATGAGATGATCACAATGGTATACAGATATCAATGATACGACCATCCTATCAAAAGTCGATATTTCGCTGCTAAACTGTTGCAAATTCGTCGAAAATAAGATAAACGGGGCTACAACAGTCCAAATTTGACGAAACGAAATATGACGTCTCACTCGAAAAATAATAAACATTTTTATTATATAAAAATATTCAAATTTCAAAAACAATTTAATTTCATCAAATTAACTGATTATAAATTGAAAATTTCACAGCAGAATTTACTTTCATATTTTCCAATAAAAATTTACCAGTTTCTATGTTGAAATAGATGTATTCCAAATATCAAATTTCTATTGCAGAATTTTATAAAAAAAATTCAAACGAAAATTTTAGTTAATTACGTTATAAAACCGTTAAAATTTATGGGTCGTTACAATACTAATTTAACCGAAAAGGTGAGTTTAACTCACTGAAATTTCAGTTATTTCCGAAGCATTCTGATTCGGTCTAAAGTCGAACGACGTTCGATTTTAGCTTGAAATTCCATAAGCTCCAATCTTAACTAATCTAATTCCAAAATATAACTAATGTTGATACAAGTCCAACGTGATTGATCGCACCCGAATCTGACCTTGTATGAGCAAGTTATTCAGTTTACAAGATTTTAAATCTCTTAATTACATTAATTACCCCCCCAACCACAATCACATAATCAACAGATCTTGGCCGCATAAGTCCTAATCCCGCTCTTAATCCCAATCACAAATGAAACTTGGGCCATCTTCAACTACGCCTCCCCAGCACTGCCTCCAGCAACCGACCACTCACTGCTTACCTTCAAATGGTTTCCCCAACCTTCGCGACCTCAAAGACCCCAGCCATGACCCCTAAGTCGGCCTGAACCGCCATAACGAACATAAATCCCACGTTACCGTCCACCTTGATTTCTGGCCGCCTCCCTAGGAACCACGTCAAGCGCAATGTCCAATCTCCACATCACATCGAGGCACACAATTTTCCTGTCGGGACACTCAGTTATCACTGCCTTTAGTGGTCTGTTGAACTACGCCCTAGGATTTAGGGGAGGGTCATATATGTAGGAAAATATCTGGCACTATTCATGCTCTAAATTCTACGAACTTTAATCGAGGCGTGCTCACTGGCGTTTCTAACTAATTATCCCTATTCCAGACTCAATGGAACCATTCTCCAGGCCCATAATATATTAAAATTAGTTTTGAAAGTCAATTTATACTATTTTAATTCTTTAAAATTAACCGATGCATGTTTGAGCTCGCACGACGACACAATACGTTAGATCACCACAAAATTCATCCGCGTACAACAATTTATTATTCTAGATCTAATGGTACTAGTTCGTGAAAATCAGAAACTATGTCCTGGAATGATAATTTCACACATTAACTAAAATGAATTATTTTTAAAACAAATTCAATCGCTTTTAATTAAATTAAAGTTTACTATTATCATTCTTATTTAAACAGAATCTAAATTAGCCATCGAAATCAATTTATTTAAATTAAATTCAAGATTCAATTTTTTAATTAACTTTAATATTTAAATCACTATTCCAATATTAAGATCACAATTCACGTATTCAAATAAATCCTTATATTTGAATATTTAGTTATTTGACTTATAAAACAAATATTCCAATATTTAGAATTAATTAAATGTTTCAAAATCAAATGACTAAAATTCCGGGTCGTTACATTCTTCCCTCTTTAAAAGAATTTCGTCCCTGGAATTTCCAAAGGTAATAAAAACGCTTCTTAACCCGTTAACTTTCCAAAATCAATTAGCTGAAAAGGACAATTAAATTCTCTAAATTTTTTGAAGTTACGGAAAATTTTAGCAACCTCTCATTTGCGCGGGTCAATTGGAAAAACTACAAACCGCCACTACGGGCCCAAACAAATAAAAGAAAACAAAAACCAAGTGGCCTCCCATATCTGGGATATGAAGTCATCAAACCAAACTAAAAATAAACACGTACCTATTATTCGGGCAAGTAAACTTTACTTATGAAACCAAAAGCAGCAAGCTAGTCTTTGCTTCCATATATCTGCATCTCATTTACAAACATATCCAACCATATAGTTTGCATTTGCAATATCAAAAGCATATAATCATGTTTAAGCCCGTACGGTGTACATACACCATCCATACAAAATATCAAATCCGAACGCTCGCTTGATCACACAATTTCACTTTCGAACTAATATCGCTCACTCGACCACTCTAGTGAGGACTCTGATCTTGTTCCTTGATTAAATACTACTATTCCCCTTGCATAGCCATATACTATAATGACTCAAAATTTCAGTCATTTCAATTTGGATTATTTAATTGATTTTAAATATTGAAGAGTAATTTTTATAAGTTAAACAACATAAATTTCAAATATAGCAATTTATTTGGTACTTAAATTATTAGATTTAACATTTGAAATTGTTTAAATAATTTAACCATGAATTTAATATGAATGAAAACAATTTCAAAAGTTGAATAAATTTTATTTGAACAAGAATGAAGACAGTAAACTTTTAATTTGGATTTAGAAGTGTTTTAACTGATTTTGGAAGTTACTCATTTTAATTAACGTGTAAAAATAACCTTTTGGGACACTATCTTGGATTTCAACGAAACTAGTTTCATCGGATCCGTAATAGTGAATTATTATATGCCATCGAATTTTGTGGCAATTGGACGTATCGTTTAGTCGTGCGACTTCGAAACGCGTAGAAATTATTTGAAGGAGTTGAAATTAAAATAATTTTATTTTTAAAAGTTATCTTCTACATATGATGGAACTGGCTTCCGATATATATTCTATTATGTTCGGAATAGAGGTATAACATATAGAACGTCTGGCAGCACGTTTCGTTTGGAGTTTGAAAATTTCATGCTTGAATAGTGTTTTGGAAAATTTTCTATATAAGGCCATCAACTTCCTTCATTTTTCTAAAACCCTAGCTTCTAATTTTTAGCTACCATTAAAGTTAAACCATCGAATGGCCATGGTTGATCAGAGCTTCTAGAGGCCGAATTAGCCTTTGAATTCAGCAAGCAAAACATAGAGCATGACGATACGAGTTTGGTCAACGGTCGGATCATCATTGTTCGTAGTGAGGTGGTAGCTGGAAGCCTCTGTTTGCAAGCAGTAGTTTAGGGTTCGATCGCGTTCGTACGCACGCACGGTGCTCGTGGCTGGTGGCGAAGCAGAGGGGCAAGGCGGCGATGGTGGATGGTCGACGTTCGTGGGTTGAGTGTAATTCGAACAAGCAGCAACTAGAATGAGCAGAAGAGGGAAGAAAGGGGATAGTTTAAAATTTTTAAAATTTTAATTAAGTTAATTAATTATCTTGTATGAGTATAAATTCATAACTTGTTCATACGAGGTCCATTTCGAGTGTGACAAGTTGCATTGCGTTCGTACCAGTTAGTACTACGCTATGGAATTGCATTAGATGGATTCAGAGATGATAGGAATTTTGGCTTAAAATTGATCATTCGTTCAATTTTAATTCAAAACGGAATGTTTAGCGACTATTAAAAATCAAAGTGAGTTGATCTCACTTTTTGGTTAACCAAAAATATTTTAGTGGATAAAAATTAACTATTGGATGTTTGGACATTATTGATTGTTATTGACTGTTAGGTAATTTACTATATTTATATTGTTGGTTTGGATATATTCCCACCCCTGGAGTGGATGAAACACGCTATCGTGTAAGAGCGGATGACCATTTGTATACGAATCATGTCTCGAAGCGGTTGGTTTATATTTTTATGATTAAATACTGTATGGGAAGAAGGGGGACAAGTTGGAGGGATCCAACATATTCCTTACACCGTTGATTTTATTTTTCATATATATAGTGATATATGATATTTGAATGTTATATTTGATGACATAAACATGATTTTGCTTATTAGTGCTTTAGTAGCATTAGGCTTTTGGTGTTTTAAGATACCATAAAATAGAGATTAATTTAAAAGGGGGATTTCCAAGAGATTTTGTACACCATATATGGTTTAAATAATTAGTCCTAAATTATTTGAAGCAGTAATTTATTTTAAAATCAAAGGTAAGATTTTTGGATATTATAATTTAATTATTTTATGAAACATTTAAAAAAAAGATTTTGATCCATGAATTAAGATTTTTAAATATTTGAGAATATGTCGGTTTTTTATAATGAAGGGACATGGTTCTAAAAGAAAATAGATATGTTTTGATATTATATTCATTAATCATCTTTGTATAAAGTGATATATATGTATATAGGTACATATATTATAATTTATTCATAAATGCAAATTTATAAATGAGATAATTTATAAGAGTGGTATTTTTACAAAGGAAGTGAAGATTTGTAAAATTATATTTTGTTAATAAAAGTATGAATTTATAAACTGGGTTTATAAATTAAAGGAACTATTATCGTTTAATAAATTGGAGAAATAAATCAAATGGTGGATTTATTATAAGCTACGAAATTATATTTTAGAAATAGTTGACTCTATTTTGGAAATTGAAGGCGAGGGTAAATTTAGAATGTTAAACAATATTTCATAAATAGAAATGAGTTTATAAAAGGAATTATCCACATGGAAGAAACGTTAAAAACAGATGGTGATCGATGTTTTTAAATATATTTATGAATAAGTGTGACCCATAAAGGAAATAGAGTTATAAATGGAGTTCATAACTAGATGGGTTTTATAAAAGGAAGTTCTTATGAAATGGAAAGAGATTCTCAAGTATAGTTTTATAAATATGGGGATCATTGGGTTGAAGATTTAAGTATGGATTTTTACCATGGAAATATATTATATATCAAAAGTTGGTTGCTTATATTAATATTGTTTGAAGATGTTGGTTAGTATGAATAATTTGAAAGGTTAATTATTCAAATAGTTAATATGGTTTGAAATTAATAATAATGATTGTTAACAATATGTTGGTAATTTATTTTTATTATTTAGATGCTAAAAATTAACGATTGTTTTATTCATAATGTTTTGAATTCTTAATCATTATTTTTAAGATGTTAAAAGTTAATAATAATTATTTTTATGATGTTTATTATGAAATAATTACTATTATATAATAGTGTTTTAAAGAAAGTGATTAGGACTTATTTGTGATGTTTTTGAGATTCATAAATAGAGTTTTGTAAATGGACTTAGATTTTTATAAGAGAAGCTTATAAAATGGTTTAAAGGTTTAAAGGAAGATTATTTACAAGGTAAAGAGGTTTATAAATAGATGGATATTTATAAAAGAATTTCAGAAATGGGTTTATAGATTTATAAAAGGAGTTTTATAAATGATTGCATGATTTTATGAAAGATTTATAAATGACTTAGGAAATAATTTATAAATGGTTTATAAAGGGTTTTAGAAATTTATAACGAAGTTTACAAATGGTTTTAGAATTTTATAAAAAGGAGAAATTCCTTAGTGTTTGGTAAATACACTTATACCGTTGAGATAAGTATATGTAAGTATTTAAAATATAAGGGCTGTGAATATATCTTTGTAAAAGTATTTTGATACAAGCACTTACAAGATGACTTTGATTAATGAAAGAGATTAATTAAGAGGCTAGTGATTGCTTATTGGCTAAACAAATGTTTGTTTTTCCTTTGGAAATAAACTCTGATTTGGATGTATGTTGTTGATAGTTAAATAACCGACTTTCAAATATGGACCTAAAATGTAACTTTGGAAATATCTAGGAGAAATACATGAGTTATATGGCACAAGTCATCTCCGATAATGTTCTATTGTGTGTGTAAACCTAATTTCATTCTCCTAGGACAATGATAAGGAAATTTTTCCACTAATGGTTAAAAGATGATCTTCGATCTTATCTTTGATTGTTTATTTCCTAAAGATCCGGGGTCGAATTTACCAGAAATTGTCGAATGTTGTTTCGAAGATACCAGGATCAGATCTGTATCCAAAAACCACTTCGATCCAACTCAAGCGTACTAAGTGAAGACGTCTTGAGGACGATGGAACTAGAGACGAAACTCTCAATCATTTCGTTCAGTCCCAGAATGAACTTGTATGGATGAATGCTGGTATTGCATTGTTGCTTGGAGAGCAATGTTAGCATTTCAAGTCAAAAGTGCTATATAAAAGGTAGAACGTAACTTTGAGCCTCACACTCAGGAAATGAATAAAGCAGGGACATGCGACAGGCCTAAGTAGGTCACACCCAAGTAGGGTATGATCATCCTAAATCTAGGGCAATATTCATGTATGCTTTGGGATTGCATTATGTGGTTGTTGATTGCAACGAAGGGTTAATCATATTCGTTTCTACTCGAGAAGGGGGTAGTGCCGGTCCTGAGTAGCAGTGGTCCAAAGGTGAGTATCGAATGCTGTGACACTCAGTCTGACCCAAGCATAAAGTAAAAACACAAAACACTTGAGTAAGGATTAACATTCTTATATCAATAAATCCAACTCAAGTGAAATATCAACTGAAATACAAGTAACTTAAAGGATGTTTGGGATAACCATCCTCTAAGGATCCGTGAATCTATCTACTATGTAGTAATATACGCTATTATAATAATGTCTAAAGTAAAGTAAACTATTAAAATAGCGTTACGGCGTTACCCATTTCCCCCTTAACATATATTTTATAGTGTCAATAGTCTGAGTACCGTAATACCTCCTGATCAGGAGGCTACCAGAGGATACTCCATAGGTATGGCACAAAAACAAACTCGTAGTGGTCTCGATAGTGTAGGTGACATGGCACAACTAGGCAATGCCAGGGTAGATATACCAATTACACTTCCGAGCTGGTGGTAATGCAGAGCCGCAGCAATCGCCCACCTTAAGCCACACTTCCGAATCAAAGATGCGCACCAAATCAATCACAAAGTAATAGAATGGCATACGATGAAGTGTGTCCGATCAGAGGATCTACCTCACTTAGCCCATCAATTGCTCCTTTTCTAGCCATCTTATGCTAGCCCGCGAGAGTTAGGTCCACGTATATACCTCATATAGGATCGTCGCCACCATCCTACTTCATTCTAGAATCTCCACCACGTACACGGTTGTTAAAGTGCTTTTCGGTATTGGTAGAGAGTATGACAATATCCGATCTCAGTCTCTTTAACGACCAAACGTTATTATAACACTGCGGCCATTTCAAAATAGTTTATACTTCAAAACCAAAATATCATTGCCATTTCCAAACCATACGATATCATTTCCATTTCAAAACCAAGTAGGATATCATTTCTATTTCAAATATATCCATTTGCAAAAATCGTAGCACTTCAAAGTTATGACACTTTCGAAATTATAAAGCTTCTAAGACCATAACACTTTAGAAATCATAACTTAGAAATCATAAAACTTTGGAAATAAGACTTTCGAAGTCATAACCTTTTGGGAATCATAATTTAGAAACCATAATACTTTGGAAATCATAATAGTTTGAAAATATAATTTAGAAATCATAACACTTTGGAAGTCATAATACTTTGGAAATCATAATTTAGAAATCATAATACTTTGGAAGTCATAATACTTTGAAAAACCACAACACTTCCCACTTAACCGGTTTAGGTATTAAAATAGTGTATACAATAAAATAATTTATAAAATAAAATAGTTTATATGAAGAAGTAATAGGTTAAAATAGTTTAAAATAAAATAGTTAGTATATTAAAATAGTTTATATTAAAAATAGTTTATATTAAAAATGATTTATATTAAAATAGTTTATATTAAAATCATTTATATTAAAGTATATAAACAGTTTTAAATATAATTTTAAAAATACTTTATATAATAAAATAGTTTCCTCGAATTTCACAAATCGATTCAAATCAACTCGAATTTCGAAATTCAAATTTAATTCAATCTCAATTCATCAATTTCAACTCAATTCAGTTTCTCAATAAACCATTTCAAATTATAACGATTACAAATACAGATTTTTAACTACAAAACAAACCATTTCAATTTCAATATATTTCAAAGCTTAAATACTCAAACATTTCAAAACTAGATTTGATAATCCATATATATATATATATATATATATATATATCAAAATTCACTTTACTATTATTTATTTTGAAATATTAACTTAATCATTCAAATAACATTTAAATAAAACTTCAGGTTTAAAATTTAAATAAAATTAAATATACCATTTCAATTTATGTAAATTTGAAATATTCATTTAAATCACTTTTAATCAAAATCAAGTTATAAAATCATATCTTTAAAATCCCAAATTTAGTAAATTTCAAATCAAACTTATTTGAGTATAATTCTTAAATAAATTCAATTTCAAACCAATTTCTATTTCTCTTTCCAACCTGAATTTATTAAAATCATTATAAACTCTAAATTTGAAAATATAAATTTTAAATAAACACTTAAACATATTATATAGTAATTAAATCAACTTTAATAAATTAAATATTATTTTATATATATTTGAAAATTGTAAAATTTTAAGTAAAATCCCAAAATTTATAATTCCAAAACTAAATTATAATTTTAAATTTTCAAAACATATAATTTTAAACATTAAAATTTTAGACCTTTATAAAAATAACACACATAGATATATATATATATATATATATATATATATCTTAAAATCAATATTTATTAAAACCAAATATTCATTTCAAAACCTTGGAAATCATTTCAAAATATATATATATTAACCAACGGTGTCTGTATATAATTTTCTGTCCTTTGGTAAAGTGATACGGATATTTATCATTTCAATCCACAATTTAAATATATACAGTATATATCATTTCAACCCGCAATCTCAAACTCAACTCAATGAAAATCATTTGGGTTTATCATTTCAACCCATAACGATTTTCTTTTATTCTACAGATCGTTCAGGTATGTATCATTTCAACCTATAGGGGTTTCAAAACTAACAGATAACTTGCAGAGTGATAACATATATAATAGTAATATAATAGACATATATCATCAATATAAATAACAGATAATGGTGTCAGATGTCAGAGGTGAACAGATACAGATAACAACATATATATAATAGAGTAAATAACTAACATCGGCATATTTCAATTGTCGTTTCAATTGAAAACAAATTTAATGAATATAAGAACGTTAATCGTGAGTGATTGTTCACCTTTCGAGGATAGAGAGTTTAACAACAGAACAAACTATGAATTCTAAAGCAAAACAAGATTGGCACGAATTTGACGAGCAAAGTTGATAAATAGGAACTGACAAAATCAAATCAGAATTGGATCGATGAAGATAATTGATATAAGTGAACTTATATATATGACTCATACGGCTATATATATAACTATTTATATGTAAATAAAAATCATATTATAAATTCTAACACATATTTATTTTCAAATCAAAATTTAACTTTAATATACAATAAATTCTATATATATATATATATGAAAAACCTATATTCCTATATACTTAAACACGTATTAACAAAATAAATCCTATGGTAGATTTAAAAAAAATCAAACATCAATATATATATATATATATCCTTTCTCTAAATCAATACTTAATACATAAATAATTAAAACTCACATTTACCCCTCAACACATATATATAGAGACCAACATATATATTCATAATAAACTTTAAAATAAATAATTATATATATATATATGTATATAATTTGAAATAAACAACATATATCACTAACATATAAGCAAATGGATATAAATCAGTAGCCATGCGGACTGTACATTTATAACTAACATGAATGTACCTTAATATATATTGTAAACAAAATAAGAACTAATATAACTTATGTATTTTAAACAAACAAATTTGATACCACAAATACACACTCATACCACAAAGCATCTATATATACACACTCTGATATATAATAAAACACTGTACACTTATATAGTAAAATGTTGTACTTATATATTCTACTGTAACATGTATACAACTTAACATATTATCATATAGCAAACAAAGCTTAAAAATAATATATATATACACACACTTTAGCTCTCAAAGTAAAATTAAAAGCTTCAGCCACTATATATAGATTTTACATATTATACGCCTATATATATAGAACTGCAATATATAACAACATATTATATAAAAATACTATACAAACTTTACATACAAACCGACTATATATATAAAGTACAAATATGGATATACAAACTCATATTGTAAACATACCATAAACAAAAGAAGCCTATATATGTATAAACCACAAATATATACACTATACATATAAATCTATATAAACTTTATAAAGGGGAAAAATATAAAACCAAATCATAGCTCTTATATATATGTACTGTAAACACAAACTGTATGTAAACAAAACTGTATAAACAACCTTATAATACGATATATAATACAACTTATAATTTATAAAACCAAACAACTTACTTATATACAGAAGGTTGTAGCTGCTAGTGATGATCGGTCAGAGGAGCCTTGGTTGTTGGGGATAGGTGGAAGGTCGCGTGAGTGGGTGGAGGAAATAAGGTGATGGAGGCTAGCGTGTTCGATGAAGCAAGGTGGAGAGATCGAGATGGTCTCGGGACAACTGAGGCGAGGTGGAGCATGGGTTTACGTGGAAAAAAAAGAGGCAACTGCGTATAAAAGAAGAGGAGAGGTTGGCCACAAGTGTGGGGAAGGACATGATAAAGGTCGATTCGTTTGCAAGTGTTTTGGTCGGGTTATCAAGCAAAATGAAAGAAGGCCAACCTGTTATTTATTTTATTTTAAAACAAGAATAGTAAGGAATATGAACCGAAAAGAAAATATAAATTTAAAGATCAATGAAAATAGCAAAGGACACTACGTTGATATCAGCAAAATAAATTTAGGTGGCTATCAGGTTTACATAGCTAAGGAGTTTAAAAGACAAAGGAAAATAAAAAAACATTAATATGGCACCGATATGACCAACCGCTATGCTGATTTCGCCGTGTATCAGGCATCATAATACAGAAATGAATACACCGTAGAGATCAGCACGAGGAGACGATCAAAATGGTATACAGATATCGGTATCGAAAATGCTGCAAATCTGTCGAAAATAAGACAAGCACAGCAATAGCGGTTCACATTTGAAGAAACAAAATATGACGTCACACTCAGCAGATGATTTACAAATTTATTGTATAAAAATATTCGGATTTGGAAAATATTTTATCATCATCAAATATTGACTGATTTAAATTTAAATAGAATTACATAAGAAAATAAACTTCTATATTACCTGATGAAAATTTACCATTTGCTATGTTTAAGTAGACATAATTCAAATATCAAGTTTTTATTTCAAAATATTATTATTTAAAATTTCATAAAATTTCAGTCAAATATATTCTTGAAACCATTAAAATTTATGTGTCGTTACACTTTCCCCCACTCAAAACTTTTCGTCCCCGAAAAGTAAAGAGGTAGGAGAATAGAAACACACCGAAGATAATAGTTTGAAAACAAATAAAATAATTAATTTAAACGATATAAGTTTCAATTTAAGTAAATTAATATTCAATACTTTGGGTTTAAATTCAAGGTATTTCATTAAATTGGTTTAATTTCAATTTATTAATTTCTTCAAAACAAAATTTATTTTATTTATCTCATCTATTATTCAATTTATGTTAATTAACATTTCTATAATCATAAAATTAAGTATAAGACAGTTATTATAAACACTCAAATTTATTTAAAAAAAATTAACATCATTTTACATTGTAAATTATTCAATTACATATTCAACTTTTGGATGATTAAGGTACATTATGTTGGAATGCGATTGAGTATTATACAAGTAAAATTTTCCCAATCAATTATTTCAAGTTTAAACATTTATTCAAAATATTTAGCTTCATTTTATAATTGAAATCACCTTTAACATAAAAATTAAGAATTAAATTTTCGATTCACTTCAAACCATTTATATATATATATATATGTATATATGTATATGTATATATGTATCAAATCAAATTTATAAATATATACCTATATATATTATAAATCAGGTCATATTTAAGAAATTCAAATCAATTTATTTTCCAAACAAAAGCGTAGCAAAGCTACAGAATGGTCTCTCTACTCTAAAACTCGAAAATGAATGTCGATGATGCGGCCGTCATCACCGTAATTATTTTTCAGCGACAAAAGAGGATAGCATTGATTTAAACATCTAAAAATTCTTTGGAAACAATTTCTATTTGAAAATACTTTCAATAATATATATTTAAAAAAAAATTAAAACCAAAGTTTGGAGTTATCGGAAATTAAATTCTCAAAACCTAAATTTTAAATTCAATTAAATTTCCAAAACAGTTTCTAAACCATGTTTTTATAATTCCATTTATTTATATCATGTGACAATAGTCAATGATTTACAAAGCAATAAATGAAAATCAAATATTATCATTTCAAACAACCAATTCATTTAACTATTTAATTTTAGAAAAATTTACTTATATATAATATAATCATACAATATTTATTTCATTTACCAAATTTTAAAATAATATTGTGTCAGTTTGCTCTGTTTAAGTGTTTTGAAATTTATATCGATAGCGTTGATCAGACAAACCGATCAAAAACCCAAATCGACATTAACAACTCAAACAACACAATATATAAAACATTTTAATATCAACTACAGATACACTCCCTCACTTGATTGTTCCAGAATGGATGAAAACAAGGATAAAGATTCAAATTCAAGGGGACCCTAATCGAAGTGAATTCTAATAAGGAGTTTAGGCTTGAAACAAAGATAAGTCAAATAAGTAACATAATAGAAAGATGGATAGACTTATATAAATCGCAGGCGACCTTAACCTGGTCAACCGTGACTTCAAGAATAAGATCGGTGCAGAGTTCTGAAGCAAATCAACCAGCATCTAAACCAAGTATGCAGAAATCTTTGGTGAATCAATGCCAATTTTGAAGGAGTTCCACCCCTTTAAAAATCATATAGTGGAGCAATGGGATGCTCCAGAATCAATAAAATACGAATAGAGAGAGACCAAAATGGATTTTGGAACCGAGGGGAAAGTTCCAAAATTCAAAGGAAACTGAGTCAAAGATGAAGGAATTCATGCTCGAAAGAAAGTGATTCCGTAATTAAATTTACCCTATATGTTAAGTTTTGCCTAAAACCAGAGCTCTGATACCACATGTAACATCTTGGTATTTTCAACCATTCGCATCCGCATATGTCCGACTTGAATTTCTCAAAATATCAGATTGTTAATTTATATTTGGTAAAACTCAGCATATACAGTAAATAAATAATCACAAACACGGAGTAATATAACAATGAGCAGCGGAAACAAAAGAATAATAGTTCATGAAGCTACTATATGTAATATATAGCAAAGTTAAACAAGATACAACAAAAGTCTAATATACATAGAAGTCTCCATACAGTAGTCAAATGCATGATCGGAATATATCACAGGAGTCAACTGAACAACTGCAAGCTGAATGGAGAGATGGATCTTCAAGCGAAGCTCCAACTCCAAAGGTGAGTATCGAATGCTGTGACACTCAGTCTGACATGAGCGTAAAGTAAAAAAAAACAAAACACTCGAATTAGGATTAATATTCTTATATCAATAAATCCAACTCAAGTGAAATATCAACTGAAATACAAGTAACTTAAAGGATGTTTGGGATAACCATCCTCTAAGGATCCGTAAAACTATCTGCTATGTAGTAATATACGTTATTATAATAATGTCTAAATTAAGTAAACTATTAAAATAGCATTAAGGCGTTTCCCGTTTTCCTTTTAACATATTTTATAATGCCAATAGTCTATACAGTACCGTAATACCTCCTGATCGGGAGGCTACCAGAGGATACTCCATAGGTACGACCTAAAATCAAATTCGTAGTGTTCTCGATAGGGTAGGTGACATGGCACAGCTAAGCAATGCGAGGATAGATATACCAATTACACTTCCGGTCTGGTGGTAACGCAGAGCCACAGCAATCGCCCACCTTGAGCCACACTCCCGAATCAAAGGTGCGCACCAAATCAATCACAAAGTAATAGAATGACATATGATAGTGTGTTCGATAGGAGAAGCTACCTCACTTGGCCCGTCAATTGCTCCTGTTTAGGCACCTTATGCTAACTCACAGGAGTTAGGTCCACGTATATACCTTATATAGGATCTTCGCCACCATCCTACTTCATTCTGGAATCTCCACCGCGTACACGGTTGTTAAAGTGGTTTTCGGTATTGGTAGAGAGTATGACAATATCCGATACCGGTCTCTTTAACTACCAAATGTTATTTCAACACCGCGGTCATTTCAAAATAGTTTATACTTCATATCACTGCCATTTCAAAACAATATCGATACGATATCATTTCCATTTCGAAACCAAATACGATATCATTTCTATTTCAAATATATCCATTTCCAAAAATCATAGCAATTCAAAGTCATAACACTTTCGAAATTATAAAGCTTCTAAAACCATAACACTTTAGAAATCATAACTTAGAAATCATAATACTTTGGAAAACATAACACTTTGGAAATCATAATTTAGAAATCATAATACTTTGGAAGTCACAAAACTTTGAAAATCATAATTTAGAAATCATAATACTTTGGAAAACCACAACACTTTCCACTTAACCGGTTTAGATATTAAAATAGTGTATAAAATAAAATATTTATATATGGTAGTTATAAGTTAAAATAGTTTAAAATAAAATAGTTAGTATATTAAAATAGTTTATACTAAAAATAGTTTATATTAAAAATGATTCATGTGACGCCCCACCTCTATACCCACGCTAGCCAAGAACACTACGGTGTAATGCTGTCAACTAGCACGGAGAATAAGGCTGTTGAGGAGCGACCATCCGTGTAATTGCTTTGCGCGAGCACCGATATGTCAGATAGTATAACATGCATTTTATTTCAAGAGGGAAATCCGACATACCGATACAAACACAAAGCTACTACACAGTGGCTATAATAATCTTCGGAAACAAATATAGAAATAAACATAACACAAATCAGTCACAGATAATTCATATCACAAAGGCGGAAATAGATATGAATTTAACACTAACACATGAAAGTGTATATCAGAGTAGTGGTCAAGAAGATCCACAATAATACAAAAGAATAGCAACACGTGCTATACAAAAGAATACAGCTATGAGTCTATATCTCAAGTGTAAACAACAAAATAAACTACTAATCTAAGTAGTTTGCCAAAAGTCAGAGTAATGATTCTGGATGAGAAGTCAAGCAGAAGCACCCGTAACATCTCGGTCTGACCCGAGTATTATTTAATAAGAAAATAATAAACGGATCAATCTAGCTATAAATATCAGATGAAACGATATAGAGTAAGAGATATGACTAAACACCTAATAATCACAATGCCAAGCTGTGATATATATAAGTAATTGAAAATCAATAAGAGATTAATCAATATCACAAAATCTACACAAGAATCAAAGAAATGTCATACTACTTATTTCGTTCATCAAACCACAAATATTGACAATTGTATCAATGTCAATCACAAAAGTCAATGACACACAAATTCACCAATGCACAAATATTGATAAAACTTATCAATAGAAATCACGAAAATTGGTGAAACACAAATTCTAGAGATTATCTCAAGAAATCCAGAAATCACAAAAAGGGGGAAGGCCTATCACAAACGGGAGCATAAAGTTCACCAACACGTGTATCACAAACGGAACTCTAATTCCATGGTTGCTAACCATCACAAATTGAGCCGAAGCTCCACAAACGGCCCGAAGACCATGGGTTGCTACCCCACCAATTTGAGTCGAAACTCCACAAAACGGGGTTTAGTCTCTCTCGCAGACAAAGAGACATCGCTCATTGCTAGTCTAAATCACAAAGATGATCGTCATGATCAACAAGAAGTGTCAATTACACTAAGCTAGTAAATATATGAGTTTAGCTTCATGTCCCATAACCACTTGCTTAACTCAAATATTTACGAACAAACTGTAGATCTCCACTATAAAATTGTCACAAGAGATTCAATCGAACAAGTCCAAGAATTAACCAACGAAGTAAACGCAAGCGTTTCATACCACTCGTTTTACTAAGTCGTTTAATTAGATTTCTCGTGCGAATGAAGTAAAGGTTTGTATATACTAATAGATTGGAAAACGGTTCAGGAAACGAGCTTTGTACTAAAATAGAGTTGAAATCATTCGAAGAAAGATTTTTGATATTTACTACTAGTATAGAAACCTTTATATTTTTAAAGTGACAAATCACAAAGAAGATTGTAGGAACAATCAATCACTAAAATTCACATACGAAGATGTGAATAAAAATCCAACGAAACCGATAAAGAATCCATCAAAATGGATATTCAAAAATCCCTAAAAAGGAGTCATCAAAGTCATAACAAATGATAACAACACATAGGAAACAACACGAATCGATTAAAGTTGGAAATTCAAACAACTAGGTAAAATAGGCAAAAATGCACCAGGTCGGTCGGCCGGCTACAGAGCTCGGTCGACCGGACCCTGTTCTCAAAATTCCTCGGGAAGCAGGTCGGTCGGCCGAACCCTGTACTCGGTCGACCGAACCTTAAACAGAGAAGTGCTTATGCACTTGGCAGCAGGTCGGTCGGCCGGCAGCAGGGCTCGGTCGACCGGACCTGTTGCCAATCCCTTCCCAGCCCATCCAAATGAGGTCCAACCTCGACCAAATTGCATTCTCTTGAGCAACGGCGCTAAGAGATTATGCCAATCGACTACCCGGCCCTATATGCTCCTCAACGCATCACCAAAAACATGTTCAAACATCAAAGTTAGGATTTTTAACGAATTGAACTCAAAACACCAAAAATTGGAATATTCTCCAAATCAATCCAAACCAAAAGTAAATGCACACGAATAAGTGTTAGGAATTCATACCTAACATTAGAAGATAAATATAAGCATAGATGTGAGATAAAAATCTCACCTTTGAACCCAAATCAATGAAGTAGAAGCTTTAAAGCAAAAGAGAATCAACCACTCTTCAAATCCAACTCAAGAAGCTTGATTCTAAGCTAACAAGAGAAACATTTCCTAAATTAGGTTTAGGAATTTCTGAAATTGATAAGAGAATGAGTTGGAGAAGAAGAAGAGAAGCTTACCAATGGGTTCTTCTATTAGTTTGGAGATAGAGCTTGATTTGCAAAAGGAAACTAGGGTTTTGGAGTTTTAATTTCCCATCTCTCCCACCATTGATGTTTTAAAACTGAAAAGAGGAGAAAGTGAGGGTGAATGGGGAGGAGTGGCTCAGATTTGAGTATAAGTTAAACATAGGGCTGAGCCCAAACCCAAACCCAAAGTGAAAAAGTAGCAAAAATCAACTTTCTCCAAACATATCGAAGCTTATACTCAAAAAGGTCGCAAACGGCATTTTAAACTCAATGGGAGTGGTCTCGAGTCCTAATTCGACCGTATGCAAAAAGTAGCTTTTCGGACTAAATTCCGAGTATCAATAAAATATTTAAATAAAATATTTAAATATAAAATCAACAAATATGCGGGTTGTTACAGACTCCCCTCCTTAAAGAAATTGCGTCCTCGCAATATTTAAGAAGAAGATATATAGTAACAACCATAAAAGCATATTCAACACAAAAGAAGTTTGAAATAAGAAATTCACCTCAAAGAGCATGGGAAAGTAAGTCCGGATGTGATCGCTCGATGAACTCTCTAGACTCCCAAGAACAATCCTTAGGATTTGAAGACCATTGAACTTTCATAAGCGGGACATCTTTATTTCGAAGACGTTTGACTTCTGAAGCAATAATACGAACAGGATGATGCTCATAAGTTAAATTCGGTGAAACTTCAATCTCTTCCACAACACCGGGCTCAAGAATAGAATCGGAATCTCGAAGACACTTCCGAAGTTGAGAAACGTGAAATACGTCATGGATAGCAGAAAATTGAGCCGGTAATAAAAGGCGATAAGCCATGGAACCAATACGTTCAGTGATAGGAAATGGCCCAATATATCGAGGCGCTAATTTTCCCGATCGACTGAAACGTACAACACCTTCATAGGTGAAACACGAATAAAAACAAGATATCCAACAGAAAATTCTAATTTCCTTCTTCGGTTATCGGCATAGGATTTTTGCCTACTCTGGGCTTCTTTCATCCTATGACGAATAAGATCAATCTTTTCTGTGGAATCACGAATAAAATCTGGACCTAAAACCAGCTTCTCACCGGCCTCAAGCCAACAAGAAGGGGATCGGCATGGCCTTCCATAGAGTGCCTCGAAAGGTGCCATACCAATACTAGATTGGAAGCTATTATCATAGGAAAATTCAACAAGTGAAATATGATCTTCTCAACTTCCACCAAAATCAAGAACACATGCACGAAGAAGATCTTCAAGAGTTTGATTCACACGCTCGGTTTGTCCATCGGACTGGGGGTGATAAGCGGTGCTAAAATTAAGCTTCGTTCCCAAAGCTTTTTGAAGACTCTTCCAAAATCCATTAGTAAACAATGGATCACGATCACTAACTATAGAAGTAGGAACTCCATGCAATTTAACAATTTCTTTAATAAAAAGTTTGGCCAAAAGAGGTACGGTTCGGTTAGACCGAACGGGAATAAAATGGGCAGATTTAGTAGGTCTATCAACAATCACCCATAAGCTATCATGACCCGAACGAGAACGGGGAAGGCCATCTATAAAATCCATGGAAATTTGGTCCCACTTCCAAATTGGAATTTCTAAAGGTTGCAATAACCCATCGGGCCTTTGATGCTCGGCCTTAACGAGATGGCAAGTCATGCAACGCTTAACGAAGTTAGCGATGTCAAGTTTCATTCCCTCCCAATAATAAAGTCGCTTCATATCCGCGTACATTTTACTACTACCGGGATGAATGGTAAATTTAGAATGATGAGAATCTTCTAAAATATCTTTACGAAGATCACCAATATTTGGCACGACAAGTCTACCAAATTTTCGAATGCCGCCACGAGAATCAATATCAAAGTTTTTCAAACCTTCAATATCAATTTTATCCTTAATATTTTGGCCAAGAAGAGCCAATTCAGGATCTAGCCTTTGAGCTTCAAGAATGCGGTCTAAAAGAGAAGGATGAGCCTCGAGGCTACATAAAACAAATGATGAGCATAAATCGGATACGCGGTCTCGAATCTCACAAGTGGATAAGATCTCGAGATCGTTCCATTCGGATATCATCATGGAAACAACAGCTTGTTGTTTACGGCTAAGAGCATCGGCGACACAATTACCCTTTCCGAGAGTATAAAGAATATCAAGATCATATGGTGCAAGAAATTCGAGCCAATGCTGTTGACGCAAATTAAGTTCCTTTTGAGAGAATAAATACTTCAAGGATTTATGATCGGTATAAAGAACAAATTTCTCTCCTAAAAGATAATGACGCCAAATCCAAAGAGCAAAAACAATAGCCGCGAGCTCTAAATCATGAGTGGCATATCTAGTCTCAGCAGGCTTCAATTGCCTAGAAGCATAAGCAATAACACGTTCTCTTTGCATAAGAATGGCACCCAAACCAACGCGACTAGCATCGGTGTAAACAACGAAATCCTGATTCCCCTCGGGAATAACAAATATAGGAGCATCAGAAAGGAGTTCTTTTAATTTCTGAAAAGAAGTTTCACATCTGTCCGACCAAATGTATTTAACACCTTTCTTAGTTAAGCTAGTGAGAGGCACGGCAATCTTAGAAAAGTCTTTGATAAAACGGCGGTAATAGCCCGCCAATCCGAGAAAACTACGAATCTCTGTCACACTCTCCGGTCTCTTCCAATCTTGAATCGCTTCAATCTTTGAAGGATCCACGGAAATTCCGGATTTGGAAATAATATGACCGAGAAACTTCATACGAGGTTGCCAAAAATGGCATTTAGAATACTTTGCTTTTAATTGATTACTCCTAAGAGTTTCCAACACAATCCGAAGATGTTTTTCATGCTCCTCCTCGGTTTTTGAATACACAAGAATATCATCAATAAAGATGAGAACAAACCGGTCGAGGAAGTCTTTGAAAACTCTATTCATAAGGTCAATGAAATAAGCCGGAGCATTCGTTAGGCCAAATGGCATAACAAGCCATTCATAAGATCCATAACGAGTACGGAACGATGTCAAAGGAATGCTATCCTCTACAATACGAAGCTGATGAAATCCAGTAGCTAAGTCTAATTGCGAAAAGACTCTAGCACCACTAAGTTGATCAAATAGATCATCAATCCGAGGTAAAGGATATTTATTTTTGATAGTAAGATCATTAAGCTTGCGGTAGTCAACGCAAAGCCTAAGTGTACCATCGGATTTCTTCACAAAAATAGCCGAAGCTCCCCAAGGCGAGGAACTAGAGCGAATAAATTGCTTCGTCTCCAATTCGGATAATTGTTTACGCATCTCCTCGTTTTCTTTATTGGACATATGATAAGGAGGACGAGTGATAGGTTGAGCTCCAGGAATGAGATTAATTCTGAACTCAATTGCTCGCTTAGGTGGTAATCCTAAAACGGGCTCGAATATGTCGGAAAATTCACGAACGACGTGAATAAGAGAAATAATATCACCCTCATCATCATCGTCATCACGAGGGTTTAAAGAATATAAAGATGCAACCAAAGCAGAATCCGAATCTTTAACTATAACAGAAACCTGATTAACAGATTGAGGATGTCGAAGATGAATAGTCCGCTCAGGACATAGGATATGAGCTTCATAACGGTTAAGCCAATCCATTCCCAAAATCATTCCAAAGCCTGAATAACGCATGACATGCAAATCGGCTAGGAAAGAAAAATCACACAAAATAATCTCGACATCTTTACACAATAAACTGATTGTTGCGGATCCACCAACCGGATTCGCAATTCTCAAAGAAGTCATTAAACACAAAACATCCAAAGAAAAAGTATCAACAAGTTCTTTTGATATAAAAGAATGGGACGCACCCGTATCAAAAAGAACTCGAATAGGATGATCACGAAATAAAATAATTCCATCCAGAATAGAATGAGAAATACCTTGGCCACGAGATGTGTTGCCAGGGGCTTGAGCAACATTAAGCTTTCCCTCCTTCTTGCCCTGAAGCTTGGGGCATGAAGATATAACATGACCGGGACCTTTGCAGTAGCGACAAGAGGTAGACTTGGGACACTTGTTCGCATAATGGTCCTTCGAACCACAATTATAGCACTCCCCACGACCAAAGGAAGAAGTCTTTGCCACGGAGGTCGCTTGCTTCCCTTTCTTATTGGGATAAGGGCCTTTGAATTTACTGGGCCTTTTCTTGTTGTTGTTGAAGTTTGGTTTGGAACCCACCACTTTAACATCATTCTCCCTATCCGCCTCTTCAAGACGAAGAGCGATATCAATGAGTTGGTCGAAAGAAACTTCTAATTTTAGAAGTAATGGCTTCTTGAGATTTTTGTTTAAGCCATAGACGAACCTCTGATTTTTCTTCAATGGGGTGTTGATGTATTCAACCCCATATTTGGAGAGAGATTCAAAAGACGCGACATAATCTGCCACGGAAGATTCACCTTGAACAAGGTCTATAAAACGGCGAGCCAAAGTCACCTTCTCAGCTTCTGGTACGAATTTCAACTCGAAGCGTTCCCGGAATTGCTCGCAGGTGAGATTCGCTTCATTAATCTCAGAAATAAGAAGCTCGTACCAGTCCAATGCTCTTTCTCGGAGCATACTAGAGGCCACCTGAACTCGGTGAAGGTCAATAAGATTCATGCGAGAAAAGATTCGATCGCATGACCTTAGCCAAGTCTGTACTTCAATAATAATTTTGGAACCTTTGAATGGCTCCCCACCCAAATTAGTATAATCGCTGCACAAGCGTGCAAATCCCGACTCTGGGTGAGTAGGTTCTGGGTTAGCTCCAGCTGCTTGAGCATTTGTCACTAAATCAAGAAGCTGTTGAGCAGTCATAAAAACTCCATCTTGGGGTGGAGTGTTAGACGGTACGGTTCTGGGGCGGCCTGGTCTAGACATTTCTCTCCCCTTTAGAAAGAAAGAAGAAGAAGAAAAAAGTTATTCACCAAATTGAATATCAAGCAATCTTGATAGATAAACAAGGAATCATAAGGAAAATAGGATGAATCGGTACGAAGACTCGAATTAAATCCTAAAGCACGACTCCTAAGATGGACTTAGGACGATGATCCTTGTTATATTATTCCATATTGTTCCGAAGTTTGGCTTTGATACCAAGCTGTGACACCCCACCTCTATACCCACGCTAGCCAAGAACACTACGGTGTAATGCTGTCAACTAGCATGGAGAATAAGGCTGTTGAGGAGCGACCATCCGTGTAATTGCTTTGCGCGAGCACCGATATGTCAGATAGTATAACATGCATTTTATTTCAAGAGGGAAATCCGACATACCGATACAAACACAAAGCTACTACACAGTGGCTATAATAATCTTCGGAAACAAATATAGAAATAAACATAACACAAATCAGTCACAGATAATTCATATCACAAAGGCGGAAATAGATATGAATTTAACACTAACACATGAAAGTGTATATCAGAGTAGTGGTCAAGAAGATCCACAATAATACAAAAGAATAGCAACACGTGCTATACAAAAGAATACAACTATGAGTCTATATCTCAAGTGTAAACAACAAAATAAACTACTAATCTAAGTAGTTTGCCAAAAGTCAGAGTAATGATTCTGGATGAGAAGTCAAGCAGAAGCACCTGTAACATCTCGGTCTGACCCGAGTATTATTTAATAAGAAAATAATAAACGGATCAGTCTAGCTATAAATATCAGATGAAACGATATAGAGTAAGAGATATGACTAAACACCTAATAATCACAATGCCAAGATGTGATATATATAAGTAATTGAAAATCAATAAGAGATTAATCAATATCACAAAATCTACACAAGAATCAAAGAAATGTCATACTCCTTATTTCGTTCATCAAACCACAAATATTGACAATTGTATCAATGTCAATCACAAAAGTCAATGACACACAAATTCACCAAAGCACAAATATTGATAAAACTTATCAATAGAAATCACGAAAATTGGTGAAACACAAATTCTAGAGATCATCTCAAGAAATCCAGAAATCACAAAAAGGGGGAAGGCCTATCACAAACGGGAGCATAAAGTTCACCAACACGTGTATCACAAATGGAACTCTAATTCCATGGTTGCTAACCATCACAAATTGAGCCGAAGCTCCACAAACGGCCCGAAGACCATGGGTTGCTACCCCACCAATTTGAGTCGAAACTCCACAAAACGGGGTTTAGTCTCCCTCGCAGACAAAGAGATATCGCTCATTGCTAGTCTAAATCACAAAGATGATCGTCATGATCAATAAGAAGTGTCAATTACACTAAGCTAGTAAATATATGAGTTTAGCTTCATGTCCCATAACCACTTGCTTAACTCAAATATTTACGAACAAACTGTAGATCTCCACTATAAAATTGTCACAAGAGATTCAATCGAACAAGTCTAAGAATTAACCAACGAAGTAAACGCAAGCGTTTCATACCACTCGTTTTACTAAGTCGTTTAATTAGATTTCTCGTGCGAATGAAGTAAAGGTTTGTATATACTAATAGATTGGAAAACGGTTCAAGAAACGAGCTTTGTACTAAAATAGAGTTGAAATCATTCGAAGAAAGAGTTTTGATATTTACTACTAGTATAGAAACCTTTATATTTTTAAAGTGACAAATCACAAAGAAGATTGTAGGAACAATCAATCACTAAAATTCACATACGAAGATGTGAATAAAAATCCAATGAAACCGATAAAGAATCCATCAAAATGGATATTCAAAAATCCCTAAAAAGGAGTCATCAAAGTCATAAAAAATGATAACAACGCATAGGAAACAACACGAATCGATTAAAGTTGGAAATTCAAATAACTAGGTAAAATAGGCAAAAATGCACCAGGTCGGTCGGCCGGCTACAGAGCTCGGTCGACCGGACCCTGTTCTCAAAATTCCTCGGGAAGCAGGTCGGTCGGCCGAACCCTGTACTCGGTCGACCGAACCTTAAACAGAGAAGTGCTTATGCACTTGGCAGCAGGTCGGTCGGCCGGCAGCAGGGCTCGGTCGACCGGACCTGTTGCCAGTCCCTTCCCAGCCCATCCAAATGAGGTCCAACCTCGACCAAATTGCATTCTCTTGAGCAACAGCGCTAATGGATTATGCCAATCGACTACCCGGCCCTATATGCTCCTCGATGCATCACCAAAAACATGTTCAAACATCAAAGTTAGGATTTTTAACGAATTGAACTCAAAACACCAAAAATTGGAATATTCTCCAAATCAATCCAAACCAAAAGTAAATGCACACGAATAAGTGTTAGGAATTCATACCTAACATTCGAAGATAAATATAAGCATAGATGTGAGATAAAAATCTCACCTTTGAACCCAAATCAATGAAGTAGAAGCTTTAAAGCAAAAGAGAATCAACCACTCTTCAAATCCAACTCAAGAAGCTTGATTCTAAGCTAACAAGAGAAACATTTCCTAAATTAGGTTTAGGAATTTCTGAAATTGATAAGAGAATGAGTTGGAGAAGAAGAAGAGAAGCTTACCAATGGGTTCTTCTATTAGTTTGGAGATAGAGCTTGATTTGCAAAAGGAAACTAGGGTTTTGGAGTTTTAATTTCCCATCTCTCCCACCATTGATGTTTTAAAACTGAAAAGAGGAGAAAGTGAGGGTGAATGGGGAGGAGTGGCTCAGATTTGAGTATAAGTTAAACATAGGGCTGAGCCCAAACCCAAACCCAAAGTGAAAAAGTAGCAAAAATCAACTTTCTCCAAACATATCGAAGCTTATACTCGAAAAGGTCGCAAACGGCATTTTAAACTCAATGGGAGTGGTCCCGAGTCCTAATTCGACCGTATGCAAAAAGTAGCTTTTCGGACTAAATTCCGAGTATCAATAAAATATTTAAATATAAAATCAACAAATATGCGGGTTGTTACAATTCATATTAAAATAGTTTATATTAAAATAATTTACATTAAAATATATAAGCAGTTTTAAATATAATTTTAAAAATACTTTATATAATAAAATAGTTTCCTCAAATTTCACAAATCGATTCAAATCAACTCGAAATCCAAAATTCAAATTTAATTCAATCTCAATTCATCAATTTCAACTCAATTCAGTTTCTCAATAAACCATTTCAAATTATATAGATTTCAATTACAGATTTTAACCATAAAATAAACCATTTCAATTTTAATATATTTCAAAGCTTTAAATATTCAAACATTTAAAAACTAGATTTGATAATTTCATATATATATATATATATATATATCAAATTCACTTTATTATTATTTAATTTGAAATACTTATTTAATCGTTCAAATAACATTTAAATAAAACTTCAAGTTTTAAATTTAAATAAAACTAAATATACCATTTCAATTTATATAAATTTGAAATATTCTTTTAAATCACTTTTATTCAAAATCAAGTTATAAAATCATATCTTTAAAATCCCAAATTTAGTAAATTTTAAATCAAACTTATTTGAGTATAATTCTTAAATAAATTCAATTTCAAACCAAATTCTATTTCTCTTTCCAACCTGAATTTATTAAAATCATTATAAACTCTATATTTGAAAATATAAATTTTAAATAAATACTTAAACATATTATATATTAATTAAATCAACTTTAATAAATCAAATCTTATTATTAAACTTATTTTATATATTTTAAAACAGTAAAATTGTAAGTAAAATCTTAAAATTTATAATTCCAAAACTAACTTATAATTTTAAAATTTTCAAAACATTTAATTTTAAAAATTAAAATTTTAAAACTTTATAAAAATAACATATATATATATATCTTAAAGTCAATATTTATTAAAACCAAAATATTCATTTCAAAACCTTGGAAATCATTTCAAAATATATATATTGACCAACGGTGTTTGTATATAATTTTCTTTCATATGATCAAGTGATACAGATATTTGTCATTTCAATCCCCAATTTAAATATATGTATCATTTCAACCCGCAATCCCAAATTCAATTCACTGAAAATCGCTTGGGTTTATCATTTCAAACCATAATGATTTTCTCCAATTCTACAGATCGTTTGGGTACGTATCATTCCAACCCATAAGGAATTCTAAACTAACACGGAACTTGCAGAGTGATAACAGATATAATAATAATATAACAGACATATATGATCAATATAAATAAAATATAACGGTGTCAGATGTCATAGGTGAACAGATACAGATAATAACATATATATAACAGTGCAAATAACTAACAGCAGCATATTTCATTTGTCGTTTCAATTGAAATCAAATTTAATAAATATAAGAACATTAATCATGAGTGATTTTTCACCTTTCGAGGCTAGAGAGTTTGACGACAGAACAAGTTACGAATTCTAAAGCAAAGCAAGATTGGCACGAATTTGATGAGCAAAGCTGATAAATAGGAATTGACGAAATCAAATTAGAACTGGATCGATTAAGATAATTGATATAAGTGAACTTATATATATGACTGTATATGACTATATGCATAACTATTTATATGTAAATAAAAATCATATTATAAATTCTAACACATATTTATTTTCAAATCAAAATTTAGCTTTAATATAAAATAAATAACATATATATATATATATATATATATATATATGAAAAACCCCATATTCTTATATACTTACACAAGTATTAACAAAATAAATCCTATGGTAGATTTGAGAAAAATAAATCAAACATCAATATATATATATCCTTTCTCTAAATCAATACTTAATACTAAATAATTAAAAATCACATTTACCCCTCAACATATATATATAAAGATAAACATATATATTCATAATAAACTTAAAAATAAACATATATATATATACACCTTGAATTAAAAAAAAATATCCCACATATATAAGCAAATGGATATAAATCAGTACCCATGCAGACTGTACATTTATAACTAACATGAATATACTTTAATATATACTGTAAACAAAGTAAGAACTAATATAACTTATGTATTTTAAGTAAAAAAAAATTGATATACCACAAATATACACTCATACCACAAAGCAGCTATATATATACTCTGATATATAATAAAACACTGTACACTTATATAGTAAAATGATGTACTTATATATTCTATTGTAACATGTATACAACTTAACATATTATCATATAGCAAACAAAGCTTAAAACTAATATATATATATATACACACTGTAGCTCTTAAAGTAAAATTAAAAGCTTCGGCCACTATATATAGATATTACGTATTATACGCCTATATATATAGAACCGCAATATATAACAACATATTATATAAAAATATTATACAAACTTTAAATATAAACCGACTATATATATAGTACAAACCTGGATATACAAACTCATATTGTAAACATATTATAAACAAAAAAATAAGCCTATATATATATAAACCATAAATATATACACTATATATATAAATCTATATAAACTGTATGAAGGGGAAAAATATAAAACCAAATCATAACTCTTATATATATGTACTCTAAACACAAACTGTAAGTAAACAAAACTGTATAAACAACCTTATAATACGATATATGATACAACTTATAATTTATATAACCAAACAACTTACTTATATATAGAAGATTGCAGCAGCTAGTGATGATCAATCAGAGGAGCCTTGGTTGTAGGGAGAGGTGGAAGGTCATGCGAGTGGGTGGAGGAAACAAGGTGATGGAGGCTAGCGTGTTCGGCGAAGCAAGGTGGAGAGATCGAGATGGTCTCGAAACAACTGAGGCGAGGTGGATGCACGGGTTTACGTGGAAAAAAAAGAGGCAGCTGTGCACAAAAGAAGAGGGGAGTTCGGCCACATGCACGGGGAAGGACAGGATGAAGGTCGGTTCGTTTGTAAGTATTTTGGTCTGGTTATCAAGCAAAATGAAACGAAGGCCAACCTTTTATTTCTTTTATTTTAAAACAAGAATAGTAAGGAATATGAACCGAAAAGAAAATATAAATTTAAAGATCAATGAAAATAGCAAAGGACACTACGTTGATATCAACAAAATAAATGTACATGGCTATCAAGTCTACAAGGCTGAGGAGTTTAAAAGACAAAGGAAAACAAAAAAGCACGAATATGGCACCGATACGACCAACTGATATGCTAATTTCACCGTGTATCGAGCATCAAAATATAGAAATGAATACACCGTAGAGATCAGCATGACGAGATGATAAAAATGGTATACAGATATCAGTGTCACAACCAACCTATCAAAAGTCGTTATCGGTACCGAAAATGCTTCTAATCTGTCGAAAATAAGATAAGAGAAGCAACAGCGGTTCAAATTTGAAAAAAAGAAATATGACCTCACACTCAAAAGATGATTTAAAAATTTATTGTATAGAAATATTTAGATTTGGATAATATTTTATCATCGTCAAATATTGACTGATTTAAATTGAAATAGAATTACACAAGAAAATAAACTTCCATATTATCTGATGAAAATTTACCATTTTCTATGTTTAAGTAGACGTAATTCAAATATCAAGTTTTTGTTTCAAAATATTATTATTTAAAATTTCATAAAATTTCAATAAAATATATTCTTAAAACCATTGAAATTTATGGGTCGTTACACTAGCAATCGAGGTTTGACCTAAAATTTGAGAAAGATAAAAGGAGAGATTACCAACATCGACTAGTGCCATGCAAATCTTCTCAAATATGGAGGGATCGAATACCTCCATCACGCTAAGACTTGACGTGAGCAGGAGTGCCATCAGAATTCCATCCAACATAGGGAATAGAATGGTTGTCTTTGGCATTCTAGGAGCATCCAGATTGTAAGAGGGATCCAATGGAGAGATAGGGACAACTGGGAGTCCAAAAGTGAGACCCATGGTGGGATCTTATCTCCTTCGGATTGGGAAGAACTTAATGCCTTCAAAGCATATCTTCGGAAAGTGGTGCTTTAATTCAGCCATCAAAGGGTTAAATGCGATCTATTGTCCATTGTTATAGCTGGAGGCTCAATAGCCTTATTAGCCCTATGGTGGCAAGAGGAGTCAGTGGCAGCATGCTTCAATGATGGCTTTGATTGCCGATGGGTATGAGAAAGCTTCGTTTTCTTTGTGGAGTGAGGAGTCAAAGTAGGAATATGGGAGACGTCCTCAAGCAATATGTCATCGGGCCATTCAGAATATTTGTCCCAACTACTAGGTAGAGGTGACCAAGATCTATGCCTTCAAGACGAGTCATGGGAACGATAACCCCCATCTCGACCACATCGATCTTGATTTTAAAATCTGCTGATGTTTGAATCATGGCCAGTGCTGCAGGAGCGCGTTCACGAATTGCATCTCCTGTGATGAACCATCTAATCCTCAAGGGAATCAAACATGTTGCCATGCTCCAGTGAACCTGAAAATGAAACCAAGAGGAGTCAACTTTAACAGAATAACACATGGTGCAGAATAAGTAAAGTGCTATGTGTGTGCATGTGTCCTAGTGTCCCCTCTGATGGACCATGGGCTTGAATTTTGCTGATGGGAGTAATCTCCCCTGCATGAGTGGTTGGCAAGTAGCTATATAGATGAATATAGAAGTCGAGAGCACTGAGGCTCGTGTCATCTAGATCGAAAGAACCGATATTGTCATAAATCATCCTAAAATTTGCATGAGGGTCCTTTGAACACTGGACAGGTATCTCTTCCACCATCGTGGTTGGTGGAGGTCGAGTCATATATCGCATGGGAAGGATCTTTGTCTTAGGATGCTACTTCAAAAGGAAACTTTGATCATCACCGCCATCATTATTAGGAGACTGGTGTTCTATATCTACATCATTGTGGCCTGCTTTGCCACCTTCACCTTCCTCAACATGTTCTTGAACTTCTTCAGCCTCAGGACTCGGGACTGGGGGCAGCACTGGGTCCTCATCTTCATTCTCGAATGGAGAGCCATCCTCCTCACCGCATACGCTTGGATAACCACCGCTGTGAGAATCTGGGTGGACAGTGTACAAAGAAAAATTCATCTTTGAAGTTACTTAGCTTGTTTTAGGTGCCAATCATTTATATAGACCCCTGGATGGTTCCAAAATTGTAGGGGAAGGATTTTATTTCTCCTACGGTGTTTGAAGTTATAAAGGTATTGAGTCTCTTCATCACTTGGAATTCGATTCAAATAACGAGAAAAAATAATGAATACACTACATAGAAAGGCGTAGCTACTGGGATGCAACTGAGCCGGAGCTAGCCTCATGAAATGCAGAATTCGCTAGATGAAATGATTGAATAGTAGGACATACCCCACCAAACATATATATTGGTTGCATGTGGTATACCCGGCTGGAGAGTGATGTGCTTGTTAGTTGCATGTGGGAACCAACACATCTTCAAATGGAATGCCATGTTGTTCACAAATTCTTCTATGTGATCCCCCTTTGATTTTCAAAGCAACTGAGTTTATGGGATCGTCCAAATTTCAGCATCGTCAAGGGTATCCGGAGCAGCGTCAACTTCATGACCCTTTACATGCTCAAGAGGAACCTCTAGGGGTGGTTGTTTAGCTTATTCATTACTATGCCAAGATACGGATAGTGCTGGACTGTGTCATGCAAAAGGAGTGGTTTTTGAACTTGAATCGGTATCTGATTCGAAATATCAAGTAGTTGATGGTCTCGCAATTAGAGCGGAGGGATACTCGGAACGTCTATGACCCATAACTATCAGAACTCAACGTACGAGAAATATCATAAAAATTAAAAGACTGTGCCCCTCGTGCAACAAAGAGAGCCTAATGTGGTGTAACGACCCATAAATTTTAAATAATTAAAATTTTTAAATTGATAAAATTTTGGTAATTTAATATGAAGAAAAATAAACTTTGTAATAAAATAAGGGAGGAATGTTAAAGTGAAAATGCATATTTTATTCATAAGATAATATAAAAGAATAAAACTTATCTGAATGAATTTATTTGAGGATGCAATCATAATAAATGTACACATTTAACAAATTCAATATAATTAAGAACAACTGTTAATACAAAGGAAAGAAATTAATTAAATTCATCAGGTCATTGCTTGATTTCTTGCCTTTTTTCTACATGGCCTCTTTATTTCTTGCTTTAGCCATACAAACTCTTTTCCTAGCCGTGTATTTCTCATTTGCAAATCATGTACAAGAAGATTTATTTCTCATTTCAAAACTCCTCATTTTCATTTGCATTTAAGAATAAAACATATATACGTTTCTTTCTCCTTAACTTATGCCTTTTCTGTTTCTTAGCATTTACTCTCACTTTGTTTGCCATCCAAAAGATCTATGTATCAACCCAAAAATTTTAATAAATGTTTTATTTATTTAATTTAGATAATTTTGTTATTTAAAATATAAATTTTGGTGTGGATTAGAATTCCACACATGAATTAATAAAATATTTTCCGGAAATGTAAATTTCGTCAATATGGTGAAACTTTGACTTCTAAATTTAAAAATTTAAAAGTTTGAAAATTTGAATTTTATCTTTTATTTTGAAAGTAAATAAAATTTTAAGAGTACTGCTTTTCGTTGAAATCTGATTTATAATGTGAAAGTTATGCCTTTTTAACTATTGTATGTAAATTTGCTATATTTAACAAAATTCTTTACTTTAAATTATCTAAATAATATTTCATTTGGTTATGTAATGTTCTAATTTATGTTTTCAGGGGTAAAATAACTTGTTTTGTATATATTTTGGTTTTAAAACATTTTAGAAGTGTAAATGACATTTTCTAGTGTCAGTTGTATTTTGTTTACAATTTCTAATTCCAACTTCAATTAATTTAAGAAATTCTTTTTTTTTTCTTAAGAACTTATTTTATTCTCATTCTCACTTTATTTTGTTTCTCAAAGATTTATTTTAAACCATTTTTAAGAAGAGCTGTAATTTCCCAAAGTTAAGTGAATTGTGTTTGCAATTTTCTTAAGCTATTTTCAATAAATTAAGCTATTTTCTTTATTTATCTTTCTATTTTCCTAAAATATAATTATTTATTTCCTTTTTCACTTTATTTAAGTTTGTTTTATTTTATTCACTGATTTTTATTTGTTTTAAGGTGCGGTAGAAATTTTTCCAAGCTAGTGGTATTGTGTGTAAATTTTTAAGCCTTGTTCAATTTAATAAACTATTTCTTTAATTCTTTTCCATTTTTTTCTTGAAATCATTGCCCAAAATTTTAATAAATATAGGAAATTTCTGTAATTTTGATTTTAGTTTAAGTTTAACCCTAATTGAATTTTTAAATTCTAAGTTCTAAGTTCTAATCTTTCATATAAAGTATATATATGTACAATATTTATTTCGCGATTGTTTTATTTATTATGGTTATATACTTTTTAAATTAAGGAATAAATATTGCGTAAAAGGGGAATAAAATTTTACGTTTCTTTATATGTATATACATCAGTTTCTTAGTTAAATGATAAATAAATCAAACAAATGCAAGGAAATCAAACTTTGAATTAAGTAATAAATAGTGTATAAATAAGCTATATAAATTTCACGTTTTAAATTTTGTACGTTTATAACCGCTATTGTTGATTTGTTGGATGCTAAAAGGTACGTTATTTTTCTGATTTATTTTTAGCATATGTACTGAATGAATAAGAAACGTATAAATTTTTAACACGTTACTTTTATTAAATATTGGGCGCACGTTTCGTTGTATTTATTGCGTCTACAGTATGCATTCTTAAATTCTTACCTTAGTTGTAAATAAATAAATTTATCAGTAGACGTGCATTTCAAAAGAGTGAAGGAATTAACTATAGCCGTTCAAATTTATTACTTGCACTGCCATTCACGTACAAACTTTCTACACTTTCTATTTCTCCTTCTATTTTAATAGGAAGCAAATCCATCTATTTTACTAACGTCCAAATCAAATATTTCTTTCCGTTTCTTTTCCCTCAATCAATGCAAGTTCTTCTTTTAAATATAAACACTTCAAAAATTCCATTTACCTCATACATATAATAGGAATAAAATCTTCCACTTTCCCTTGCTTCAATTGTTTTAAATTGGTATAAAATCTTTAAACGACTATAACGTTCAAATCTAATATTTCTTACCGTTTATTTTCTCTTAAATCATGCAACTTCACTGATAAATTCAAAACCCACGTACAAAATTCTATTGCATCTCATTTTTTGTTTCAATCTTCTTGCCTCCTTTATTTACGCCTTCCCACTTTATCATTATTTCTTGCGTTTTAAAATTTATCAACGCAATTACTTCTTTTTAATTATAAAACACGTTCATAAAATTCCATTCTTCCTTGCCTTAAAATTCGCATTCCATGATCTACACCTTCCCACTTTATCAACCTGAGGTTTCCCAAATAAATACAAAACCCACATACCAAATTTCCTTTACATCTCATTTTGGTTTCAGTCTTCTTCTTTCTTGCGTGAGCTCTCTACTTTAGGTAATGGATGCAAAAAAATTCTTCCTTCTTTTAATTATTTTCTTTCTTTTTATTTTTCTTGTGTATCTTTTGTCCATTGTTCTGCTACACTAAGTACTCGGCCCTCCTGTAACGATCCGTAAATTTCGACAATTAAATTGTTAATTGAATAGGATCTTGTAATTTAATTTTTTGTAGAAAAAAAAGAAAAAAAAATGAAGATGATAAATTAGTATTGGAATGAACGCTAAATTAAAATATAGCAACGGTATTTAAAAACTTGATTATTAGTAATTTGAATAAAAATCTAATGATTGAAATAGTGAAATATTTATACCTTTGTGTAAATTGAAAATAAATAAAGGGAATTTATTATGTAAATTAAGAAAAGATTGGAATAAATGATGATTCCATGCATACTTATAAAAAGTTATTATGAGTTGCATGTTGATTGAGTTGAAATTATGAAAAGGGTAATTAAAGACAAGAATTTGATTTTGCCTATGTATCAATATATTGATAAACTATAACTGAATAGAAATTTTAATTTGCTCAATCCTTTTTATTTACTATTAGAAGATGGTAATTAATTTAACGGTGAAAATTTGAAAATAAATTCAAATTGTATGTTAGATAATAAATTGCAATAATTAAAGTTAGTAATAAATGGAAAACGGAATACCAATTTATTTATGAAGTGGATATAAGGGAATGTAACAAATTCGAATAAGGAATGCTAATTGTGCATTAAGTGAAGGAATGAAGCATAGATGGAATAATTAAAAGGGATTTAGAATTGTTAATTTGTATGTGTGCATTTATGAATGAATATAGAAATATATTGCAATAAAATAGGAAGTGAGTGAAGATATGCATTTATGAATGAATATAGAAATATATTGCAATAAAATAGGAAGTGAGTGAAGATATGCATTAATGAATGAGTATAGAAATATATTGCAATAAAATAGGAAGTGAGTGAAGATATGCATTAATGAATGAGTATAGAAATATATTGCAATAAATTAGGAATAAGTGAGAATCGATTGAAATATAAAATGATATTGGGTATTACAAGTATGAGTTTAGAAAATAATTACAAGATATAAGTGAAATAAGATGCATAGAAAAGTTGGTAAATTGTTAAGTGATGAATGATGTAATAAAGGAATGAAATCCAGATAAATTAACCTAATTGGGACCTTAATTAATGATTTAAAAAAAAAGATGACTGACTAATAGAATAACTTATAATCTAAGGAAATCAAGTAGTACGTTAATTTGAAATAAATTTATAAATTCATTTATGGAATGTAATATAATTCAATGCTAAATGTCAATTTATTTAATAGTAAGATTGTAAATCAATAAACGAAGTTATGAAGATTTCAAATTTCATTTATAACAGTTTATGGGAAATCAATTACAATTAATTGACTTGAATTGTGCAGTTAGCGTAGATTTTGTTTTGTAATTGAAGGAGGTTAATTTTATAAGATGAAATTTTGCTAATTCTATATAAAATAGGACCATTGGTTGATTTATAGTATAGAAAGCAAGATGTATAAATTTAATTAAAGTATCAACATTCAACAATTGTAATTATTGAAAATTAAAATGGAATTTGAGGATAATAAGGTGAAACCATGAACAAATGTTAGTGCATCCTTATTACTGGTAAAAGATGAGAATATAAATGTTTGAAAATAAAAAAAAAATAGGTTTTTGAAAACTTAATTTATAATCTCTAAATATAAGGAAGTGGAGAAATTAACACTGCAATGGATAGACTTATCAGCTTTTAATTTACATCTAAATTTGTTTAGATCAATTTGGAAATTAATAAAATTGTGGATATATTTTGAAACGTAAACGAAACGTCTAGATTTACATTTGTAAATACGTTTAAAATAAAATGTAAATGATAAGGAATTTATTTATTTCCTAAATCCGTAACGTGTGTAATTAATATTATTTATCTTTTGGGACCACTTCCGTTTGCACGTTAAAATTCGTGCACACCTATTCTTTTGCGATCTATCTATAAATAGACGATCATAAACCCTAGCCTCCATCTTCTATCATTTGTCTGTACGTTCTTTTCTTCAACTCCTTCTCCTCCTCAAATGGATGCAAACCTAGATCTATTTCTATTCAAATTTCAAATGAAAATTCAAACATCTCAGAAAAATTCCAAAAAAATATATGTTGTAGATTTCATCCATACGAATCTACGCACAGTCTCTGTTTTCGAAATCGATACTCGACTCAGCGGAAAATCGCGGCCAAAATCAAGAAATTCGAAACCTAAGTCAATTTGGGCGTTTTGATTTGGAGCGGCTATTTGCAAATTGGTTTCTGGGTATTGGAGAGCTCGGCTAGGGAAGTCGTTTGGTGGTAGCCGCTTGGCTTATTGCGACCGGTGGTGGCCGATATTGGTGAATTAGGGTTTGAAACCCTAGTTTTTGAAGGCGACGGCAGAGGTGATAGGGGAGGCCGAACTCGAAGGCTTTCAAGGTGGAGGTGCGGCAGGCAGAGGCGGTCGTAATGGTGGAGGCGCGTCACCATCTGGTGGCCTGGGGCGGTCTAAAGGCACGGTCAAAGATGGGGAGGGCGTGCGTTGAAATGGGTTCATTCCCTGGACGAGCATACGTGAGTTGAGAAGAAGCTTTATGACGGGGCAAGCTTTAATTAGGTTGTTGTTTAAATTTGTTTTATTTAATTTTTGTTTCAACTCATTAAAATTGAATAACTTTCTCATACGACCTCGTATTCACGTGAGATTTTTTTTATTAGGATCGAAATTAAATTCCGGATCTGTTGGCTCTGGTTTGGACAGATTTGGAGACTGTGAAATTTTTGGGTTCAAATCGAATTTAAATTCGATTTAAAATTCAAAAGGTGAGTGTTTTAACCCACTCACAATTTCTAAAATTTCTTGTGTTTGTTAAATTAATTTTAGATATAAGTAGAAATTTATTTATGACTGTTGGCATGCTTTATTCATCATCTCTGTTAAGTCGCATTTATTTTATTTAACTGTTAATTTATTTTATTTATTGCATATAGTTCAACAGTTATTAAATTTTTATTTGCATATAAACTGCTAGATTAACAGTTACAAAATTTATTATTGAATATAAACTGTTAGTTAATACCTGTTATTTATTACCTGTATAATTTATATGCTCTATATCGATGATTGTTTGAAATTGGATGATGATTGCAAATGATGGTTGATGATTGATATTTGGATGAATGGATGCTATATTTATACTGTATAAACTGCAAGTCATCATGCATTTTCATTTCATTCGGGATTGCGGTTTGAAATGATATACAACCGCATTTTTATTTTTAAATTGCGGATTGAAATGATAAACATCCGTATCACTTGACTATAGGGTAGAAAATTTTATACAGGCACCGCGGTATATATATATAATTATTTTTGAAATGATTTTCATGGTGTTGTAAAGCTATATATATGGTTTATGGGATATTGATTTGGTTATTTATATATATATAATTATTTTTGAAATGATTTTCATGGTGTTGTAAAGCTATATATATGGTTTATGGGATATTGATTTGGTTATTTATATATATATAGTAATTTTTGGTTTTTTTAAAGCTTTGTATGAATTTGATTTGAAGTATAAAATTTAGTTGATTTTCGAGATCAATATGATTAAGAATTTATTTAAAATTAAATTTCTGGAGTTTTAAATGACTTAAAAGAGAATAAGATTTGAAGATGAATATTAAGTTAAATTGGAAATTTAATAAAAAGTTAGAATTTTTAAAGGATATGATTTTATAACTTGATTTTTGTGTAGAATGATTTAAATGAATGAATATCAGGTTTATTTAAATGAATATAAAATAAATTGAAAGATTTTTTTTCCAGTTATGTGAAGTTAAAGGTTTTCTTAAATTATATTGAATTCATTAAGTAAAGATTTCAAGTCTAAATAATAAGTAATTGAATTTAATATATATGGGATTTTTAAATGAGTTTGTTTTTTTGAAATGGTGAAATAATTAAAGCTTTGGAACATAAGAATTGAAATGGTATTTGGAAGTTTAAATCGATATTTGAATTTGATTTGTGAAATCTAAAGAAGCTATTTTGTTTTATAAAAGTAGTTTGATATTCAACCACTTAAGAGATGGAAACTTGTTTCAAAGTTATGATTGTCAAGGTAGTATAATTTGGAAATATTATATTCAAGAGTTTTGATTTCTAAATATTTTATTTTGGAAAACCCTATGGTTTTGAAAAGAATATATATTGGAAAATAAAATGATATCGTATTGATTTGGGGTTTTAAGAATAAATGATATCGTATTTATATGGGTTTTAAATGGATATTTTATTTTGGTTTTAAAAGAATAATTATTTTTTTAAATGAACGCGGTGTTATAATAACAATTGGTTGGCAAAGAGACCGGGATCGGATATGGACATACTCTCTGTTGATACCGAAAACCACTTTGACTAACCGTGTATGCGGTGGAGATTCCAGAATGAAGTAGGTTGGTGGCGGCGTTTCCTGTAAGGTAAGTATGTGGACCCAACTCCCGTGAGTTGGCATAAGGTGGCTAAAACAGGAGCGATCGACGGGTTAATGAGGTAGCACCTCTGATCGGACATTTCCCTTCGATACTATACTATGACTTTGGATTGTATTCGGTGGCCACCTTCACTTTTGATTTCTTTGATGTGGGGAGTTTGTCCGAGGTGGGCGGCAGCTGTGCGCTGCGCGTTTCCATCGGCCCGGAAGCGTAATTGGTATATCTACCCTGGCATTGCCTAGTTGTGCCGTGTCACCTACCCTAGCGCGCCTTATACGATTTTGGTTTTGTACCATACCTATGGAGTGCCCTCTGACGACGCCCAGTACGGGGGAGATTACGGTACTGTATAGACTATGGGAATATATAACTGTGTTAAGGTGGAAAATGTAAAGCCTTAACGCTATTTAAAAGTAAGTTTATTTTACAAATAGACACTATTATAATAGCGCAATATACTACATAGTAAATAGTTTAACGGATCCTTAGGAGATGTAAATCCCGAGCATCTCTTGAGTTACTGCACTCATATTTATTTCTGTTAATTTAACTCACATAAGATCTTTTAGTTCTGACTCGAGTGTTTTGTCTTTTCAGTTCGCTCGGGTCAGTCCGAGCGTTTCAGGATTTGAAGTTTTAGCTCTGGAGGACGAAGACGAAGAATTGTAGTATTACTATTATTATTTATACTAGTGCACTACACACTGTTCCGCTGCATTGTTATTGGTATGTCTAACTCTGATATGTATTATATAAATGTTTGTAAACAGTTTTATAAACTGTATATTTTATTATTATATTTTATCCTTCCGCTGTGAGATTCTATTTTGTTTATTTCTTCTCTGTTTTTCTTATTATCCCATAACAACCCGCCCTTCCGTATGGTTTAAATAGGCATGTGTGTCGATTTGAAGCGTGCGAAAAGGCGGGATGTTACAGTTGGTATCAAAGCTTTGGTTTAGCGATAAACCTTAGCTTTGTGGGGTTTGACTCTTTGTTAATAGGGTAGTAATACCCTATGGGAGTCGCTGAGTGTATATATATGAGAGAGCGTACTTGTTAGTGTTATAAAAAGGTTTTAGTATTGTGTTAATCTGTTCCGTTTTGTATTTATAAATTCTGGTTGATGCATGGGACGCTGTGACATCAATAGGGGTTTCTAAACACTTAATAGGACGGACCGACATAATATTTGTTTTAATATAGGTGAATGAAATAATTTTACCTATTATATTTTCTATAAAATAATTTTTCAAAATAATATATATATTTGGTTGTAATAGATTGGTTGTTAGGTAATGAAGGTTTTGAATAATGATAGAAATAAGATTTAAAAATAAGATAAATGAAATTTGGAAATTTAGGACTTAAGATCCGGGGTTTTGGAATTTTTCGTAAAATTTTTGTAATATAATTGTTATAAGTATTTTCTGATATGAATATTTAATATAATTTAAGAGAAATTGTTTTAAAGAAGATTTTTGGAGAAAATAAGTTTTGTACTTTCCTCTCTGTCGCTGGAAAATAATTTCGGCGATGAGTGCACGCATCATCGACATTCATTTTCGAGTTTCGAAGTGGGAAGGCCACTGTAGTAATTTACTGCAGAAATGTTAAGGAAATTTTATCATTTTAATTATGATTGGATATATATGTTAAGTGTAGATATCTATCTATTATTTTAAATGATTTAAAGTTTAACCAGGTATTTGGTTCTTAAGTTCCAGTTAATTAATAGTTCAATTAAGTGTAGAAATTGGAACCTTTAATTAAAGTAAAAATTTAATACAATAGGAAGATAAGTAATGTAAATAAACGATTGTAAACATTATTAAATGAATTAATGAACTTCTTTATTTATAAGAATTGATGTATAAAGTTGAAAATTTAGTGTAGTTAAATTGTTACCATTATTAAATATAATAGAAATGTAAGCATTAAATAAATGAATGAAATTAAAAGTAAGTTGAAATTGTCATTTATAAAACGAATATATATAATTATTGAACCATTAATTAATTAAAGGAATTGAGAAGAAACTTGTATAATTTTCACTTACATTCTTAAAGCATATATATAACTTACCATATAATAAAAGTTGCAATGTTAGTAAGAAAATGTAAGGGGAAACCTTATAGGTGAAGCTTGAGGTAATAAAGGTATTCAATGAATTTGCTGTTACAAAATGAGAATTAAATGTATAAACTTAAGTTAAAATGGAAATTTTATGTATTATAAATCGATGATTATAAACTTAAGTAAATAAAACGGAATGCAAATATAATGAATATTGTAATAAATGAAAAATGAAAATTGTAAGTAATGAAGGAATCACTCAATAAATGAAAGAAAAGAAATTAAACAACTAAAGCATGAAATAAATGTATAATAAGTTAATTTGGTTGTTGGTTTGAATTGTTATTGTTTGACTTATGGTTGGTTGGGTAAGAGAACTTGAAGTTGTTGGATGAATAAATAATCTATCGTTGTTCCATCTAAGACTGTTGAGTAAAGGATGCACTTGATAGTTATTTTCATTCCATACAATTTCAAGTTTTGAACCCGAACAACTATTTGTTTGTCGGATTAAATGGTTGCTTTGTCTTGTGTATGTATGCTGTTTGTAAAGTTGATGGTTGTTGTATTGATTGGTTGATTAATGGTTGAAACCGCTTAAATATTTCACTTTATATAAATTTGTATATTTTAGCTAAATTAACTAATTTTGTAAATTTAAATTTTTATAAATATAATATTTAAATATGATTTGATTTCGAAATTCTTCTTTTCCCTTCTTTCCCTTTTCGGGGACGAAAAGTTTTAAGTGGGGGAGAGTGTAATGACCCGTAAATTTCGATAATTAAATTGTTAATTGAATAGGATCTTGTAATTTATTTTTTGTAGAAAAAAAAAAGAAAAAAAAATGAAGATGATAAATTAGTATTGGAATGAATGCTAAATTAAAATATAGCAACGGTATTTAAAAACTTGATTATTAGTAATTTGAATAAAAATCTAATGATTGAAATAGTGAAAGATTTATACCTTTGTGTAGATTGAAAATAAATAAAGGGAATTTATTATGTAAATTAAGAAAAGATTGGAATAAATGATGATTCCAAGCATACTTATAAAAAGTTATTATGAGTTGCATGTTGATTGAGTTGAAATTATGAAAAGGGTAATTAAAGACAAGAATTTGATTTTGCCTATGTATCAATATATTGATAAACTATAACTGAATAGAAATTTTAATTTGCTCAATCCTTTTTATTTACTATTAGAAGATGGTAATTAATTTAACGGTGAAAATTTGAAAATAAATTCAAATTGTATGTTAGATAATAAATTGCAATAATTAAAGTTAGTAATAAATGGAAAACGGAATACCAATTTATTTATGAAGTGGATATAAGGGAATGTAACAAATTTGAATAAGGAACGCTAATTGTGCATTAAGTGAAGGAATGGAGCATAGATGGAATAATTAAAAGGGATTTAGAATTGTTAATTTGTATGTGTGCATTAATGAATGAGTATAGAAATATATTGCAATAAAATAGGAAGTGAGTGAAGATATGCATTTATGAATGAATAAAGAAATATATTGCAATAAAATAGGAAGTGAGTGAAGATATGCATTTATGAATGAATATAGAAATATATTGTAATAAAATAGGAAGTGAGTGAAGATATGCATTAATGAATGAGTATAGAAATATATTGCAATAAAATAGGAAGTGAGTGAAGATATGCATTAATGAATGAGTATAGAAATATATTGCAATAAAATAGGAATAAGTGAGAATCGATTGAAATATAAAATGATATTGGGTATTACAAGTATGAGTTTAGAAAATAATTACAAGATATAAGTGAAATAAGATGCATAGAAAAGTTGGTAAATTGTTAAGTGATGAATTATGTAATAAAGGAATGAAATCCAGATAAATTAACCTAATTGGGACCTTAATTAATGATTTAAAAAAAAAGATGACTGACTAATAGAATAACTTATAATCTAAGGAAATCAAGTAGTACATTAATTTGAAATGAATTTATAAATTCATTTATGGAATGTAATATAATTCAATGCTAAATGTCAATTTATTAATAGTAAGATTGTAAATCAATAAACGAAGTTATGAAGATTTCAAATTTTATTTATAACAATTTATGCGAAATCAATTACAATTAATTGACTTGAATTGTGCAGTTAGCGTAGATTTTGTTTTGTAATTGAAGGAGGTTAATTTTATAAGATGAAATTTTGCTAATTCTATATAAAATAGGACCACTGGTTGATTTATAGTATAGAAAGCAAGATGTATAAATTTAATTAAAGTATCAACATTCAACAATTGTAATTATTGAAAATTAAAATGGAATTTGAGGATAATAAGGTGAAACCATGAACAAATGTTAGTGCATCCTTATTACGGGTAAAAGATGAGAATATAAAAGTTTGAAAATAAAAAAAAATAGGTTTTTGAAAACTTAATTTATAATTTCTAAATATAAGGAAGTGGAGAAATTAACACTGCAATGGATAGACTTATCAGCTTTTAATTTACATCTAAATTTGTTTAGATCAATTTGGAAATTAATAAAATTGTGGATATATTTTGAAACGTAAATGAAACGTCTAGATTTACATTTGTAAATACGTTTAAAATAAAATGTAAATGATAAGGAATTTATTTATTTTCTAAATCCGTAACGTGTGTAATTAATATTATTTATCTTTTGGGACCACTTCCGTTTGCACGTTAAAATTCGTGCACACCTATTCTTTTGCGATCTATCTATAAATAGACGATCATAAACCCTAGCCTCCATCTTCTATTATTTGTCTGTACGTTCTTTTGTTCAACTCCTTCTCCTCCTCAAATGGATGCAAACCTAGATCTATTTCTATTCAAATTTCAAATGAAAATTCAAACATCTCAGAAAAATTCCAAAAAATATATATGTTGTAGATTTCATCCATACGAATCTACGCGCAGTCTCTGTTTTCGAAATCGATACTCGAGTCAGCGGCAAATCGCGGTCAAAATCAGGAAATTCGAAACCTAAGTCAATTTGGGCATTTTGATTTGGAGCGGCTATTTGCAAATTGGTTTCTGGGTATTGGAGAGCTCGGCTAGGGAAGTCGTTTGGTGGTAGCCGCTTGGCTTATTGCGACCGGTGGTGGCCGATATTGGCGAATTAGGGTTTGAAACCCTAGTTTTTGAAGGCGGCGGCAGAGGTGATAGGGGAGGCCGAACTCGAAGGCTTTCAAGGTGGAGGTGCGGCAGGCGGAGGCGTTCGTAATGGTGGAGGCGCGTCACCATCTGGTGGCCTGGGGCGGTCTAAAGGCACGGTCAAAGATGGGGAGGGCGTGCGTTGAAATGGGTTCATTCCCTGGACGAGCATACGTGAGTTGAGAAGAAGCTTTATGACGGGGCAAGCTTTAATTAGGTTGTTGTTTAAATATTTTTATTTAATTTTTATTTCAACTCATTAAAATTGAATAACTTTCTCATACGACCTCGTATTCACGCGAGATTTTTTTTAATTAGGGTCGAAATTAAATTCCGGATCTGTTGGCGCTGGTTTGGACAGATTTGGAGACTGTGAAACTTTTGGGTTTAAATCGAATTTAAATTCGATTTAAAATTCAAAAGGTGAGTGTTTTAACCCACTCACAATTTCTAAAATTTCTTGTGTTTGTTAAATTAATTTTAGATATGAGTAGAAATTTATTTATGACTGTTGGCATGCTTTATTCATCATCTCTGTTAAGTCGCATTTATTTTATTTAACTGTTAATTTATTTTATTTATTGCATATAGTTCAACAGTTATTAAATTTTTATTTGCATATAAACTGCTAGATTAACAGTTATAAAATTTATTATTGAATATAAATTGTTAGTTAATACCTGTTATTTATTACCTGTATAATTTATATGCTCTATATCGATGATTGTTTGAAATTGGATGATGATTGCAAATGATGGTTGATGATTGATATTTGGATGAATGGATGCTATATTTATATTGTATAAACTGCAAGTCATCATGCATTTTCATTTCATTCGGGATTGCGGTTTGAAATGATATACAACCGCATTTTTATTTTTAAATTACGGATTGAAATGATAAACATCCGTATCACTTGACCATAGGGTAGAAAATTTTATACAGGCACCGTGGTATATATATATAAAATTATTTTTGAAATGATTTTCATGGTGTTGTAAAGCTATATATATGGTTTATGGGATATTGATTTGGTTATTTATATATATATAGTAATTTTCGGTTTTTTTAAGCTTTGTATGAATTTGATTTGAAGTATAAAATTTAGTTGATTTTCGAGATCAATATGATTAAGAATTTATTTAAAATTAAATTTCTGGAGTTTTAAATGACTTAAAAGAGAATAACATTTGAAGATGAATATTACGTTAAATTGGAAATTTAATAAAAAGTTAGAATTTTTAAAGGATATGATTTTATAACTTGATTTTTGTGTAGAATGATTTAAATGAATGAATATCAGGTTTATTTAAATGAATATAAAATAAATTGAAAGATTTTTTTCCAGTTATGTGAAGTTAAAGGTTTTCTTAAATTATATTGAATTCATTAAGCAAAGATTTCAAGTCTAAATAATAAGTAATTGAATTTAATATATATGGGATTTTTAAATGAGTTTGTTTTTTTTGAAATGGTGAAATAATTAAAGCTTTGGAACATAAGAATTGAAATGGTATTTGGAATTTTAAATCGATATTTGAATTTGATTTGTGAAATCTAAAGAAGCTATTTTGTTTTATAAAAGTAGTTTGATATTCAACCACTTAAGAGATGGAAACTTGTTTCAAAGTTATGATTGTCAAGGTAGTATAATTTGGAAATATTATATTCAAGAGTTTTGATTTCTAAATATTTTATTTTGGAAAACCCTATGGTTTTGAAAAGAATATATATTGGAAAATAAAATGATATCGTATTGATTTGGGGTTTTAAGAATAAATGATATCGTATTTATATGGGTTTTAAATGGATATTTTATTTTGGTTTTAAAAGAATAATTATTTTTTAAATGACCGCGGTGTTATAATAACGATTGGTTGGCAAAGAGACCGGGATCGGATATGGACATACTCTCTGTCGATACCGAAAACCACTTTGACTAACCGTGTACGCGGTGGAGATTCCAGAATGAAGTAGGTTGGTGGCGGCGTTTCCTGTAAGGTAAGTACGTGGACCCAACTCCCGTGAGTTGGCATAAGGTGGCTAAAACAGGAGCGATCGACGGGTTAATGAGGTAGGACCTCTGATCGGACACTTCCCTTCGATACTATACTATGACTTTGGATTGTATTCGGTGGCCACCTTCACTTTTGATTTCTTTGATGTGGGGAGTTTGTCCGAGGTGGGCGCAGCTGCGCGTTGCGCGTTTTCATCGGCCCGGAAGCGTAATTGGTATATCGCCCTGGCATTGCCTAGTTGTGCCGTGTCACCTACCCTAGCGCGCCTTATACGATTTTGGTTTTGTACCATACCTATGGAGTGCCCTCTGACGACGCCCAGTACGGGGGAGATTACGGTACTGTATAGACTATGGGAATATATAACCGTGTTAAGGTGGAAAATGTAAAGCCTTAACGCTATTTAAAAGTAAGTTTATTTTACAAATAGACACTATTATAATAGCGCAATATACTACATAGTAAATAGTTTAACGGATCCTTAGGAGATGTAAATCTCGAGCATCTCTTGAGTTACTGCACTCATATTTATTTTTGTTAATTTAACTCACATAAGATCTTTTAGTTCTGACTCGAGTGTTTTGTCTTTTCAATTCGCTCGGGTCAGTCCGAGCGTTTCAGGATTTGAAGTTTTAGCTCTGGAGGACGAAGACGAAGATTTGTAGTATTACTATTATTATTTAAACTAGTGCACTACACACTGTTCCGCTGCATTGTTATTGGTATGTGTAACTCTGATATGTTTTATATAAATGTTTGTAAACAGTTTTATAAACTGTATATTTTATTATTATATTTTATCCTTCCGCTGTGAGATTCTATTTTGTTTATTTCTTCTCTGTTTTTCTTATTTACCCCATAACAATCCGCCCTTCCGTATGGTTTAAATCGGCATATGTGTCGATTTGAAGCGTGCGAAAAGGCGGGATGTTACACCTCCACCACCTTTGAGTTTTCACCCAACCTAAATTTTTTCGATCTTCCACTGCTTGCATGTTTCAGGCTATAAATAAAAAAAAATATTAATGCATGCGCCACCTGTGCATAATTAAATCTCAGCCTATATACCTCAGCATCCCTCTGCGTACATGCTTCTCTAGCCTTGAATATAGTAAATAGCCAAGACTTGAGGTGTGGGTTAAATCGTGTGGTGAAGGGACCGAGTTATTGGTTGATCTTATCATTTTATTCAATCTAGCTTTTCAGTTTAGCTTTATTAAATTTGATATGATCGTAATTAAATTCGCTTAATTAGTTTTATTCGTTCTGTTTCAAGATTTGAATCTGATCATTGCCTCCGCTAAAATTTGATCGTGCCTTCTGTACGTTTTTCCGGTGTGGATATCGTTTTTGGAATCTAATTTTCAGCGTCGTAGAGGTGAGTATTCACACCTGACAAACATACTTATAGATATGTAAATTAATAACAAGTGAAATTTTAGAATGAATAATTTTATTTTACTTACTTGTGATATAAAATTTATGATGTTAGAACCCTACTATAAAATTGTCACATCACCCGTTATATTATCTGCTGTTATATTTTATGCTATTTTACTATTTATTTATTACTGATTATCACTGCAAGTCCACTGTAGAGTAAAATCATTTTAGGCTGAAATGACAAGCCCGAACGTTATTTATTAATTTAACTACTCTATTTATTTAATTACTTGGGATTGCGGGTTTGAAATGATAGAACCCAGGTTTTTCTTTGTAAATTACGGATTGAAATGATATATTATCCGTATCACTTGACCTAGGTTAGAAAATATTATACAGACCCGTGGTTATTATATATATATTTTTTGGAAATGTTAAATATTTTTAAATTAGTATATTATAATATTTTGTTAAAATCGGATTAAAAATAATTTTATAAAGTATAGTGGTTTTGTACAAGTTAAATATGTAAATAAATGAATGGTTAAGTTGGAATTTGAAGCATAAGTTTTTTTTTGTAAATTTTGACTTTTGTAAAATAAAATGGAATTCAAGTTAAGAAATAAAATATGATAATTTGGCATAAATTTGAATATAAAGTGAATTAATAAAGGGTTAAGTTTTTCTATGAATTAAATGGTTAAATTAGTGAATACTTAAAAATGGAAGTTGAAGTATAACTAAATTTAGAAATATGAAGTGGGTTTTAGAATAAAAGGTAAGTTAAGAAATAAATTGGAAATTAAGTTTATTTTTGAAATGGTAATTAAACTTAATTGTTAAGTAAAATTTTATAGAATATTGTGCACTTGATTTTAATAAGTAAAGCATAGATTTGCGAAATTTACTTTACATAAATCATAAATTATTGAGTAACTTAAATGACTATTTCAAAGTGGAAAATATGATTTTATAAGTTAAATTGGTTTAAATTAAGGGTTAATTATTGCTAAAATTTTATTGAAGTCTGAAATTTAATTTACTTAAATCTGTTGTAAAGGATATTACCGCACTTTGCAAGTGTTGTAGTTGATGCAAGTGAATTAAGGCTAAACCTTTGGGATTTATATTGGATTTTACAAGAATAATAACTTCACCTTTAAATAGTTTAAAATAAAATATTTTAATTGAAATATAAACTATTTTTGGAATTTATAACAACGGGTAATAATAATGTTGGTTGTTAAAGAGACCGGGATTGGATATGGGCATACTCTTTGTCGATACCGAAAACAACTTTAACAACGGTGTACGCGGTGGAGATTCCAGAATGAAGTAGGATGTTGGTGACGTTCTATTGAGGTATTTACGTAGACCCGACTCCCGTGAGTTGGCATAAGGTGGCTAAAACAGGAGCGATTAACGGACTAATGAGGTAGCACCTTTGATCGGACGCACTTCTTCGTATGCCTTTCTATTACTTTGTGATTGTTTGGTGTGCACCTTTGATTTTGGGAGTGTTGTTCGAGGTGGGCAGTAGTAGCAGCTACGCGTTACCACCGGTTCGGAAGCGTAATTGGTATATCTACCCTGGCATTGCCTAGTTGTGTCGTGTCACCTACCCTAGCGAGCCCCGTATGAGTTTGATTTGTGTCGTACCTATGGAGTATCCTCTGGTAGCCTCCCGATCAGGTGGTATTACGGTATTGTATAGACTACTGGCAATATTATGTATTAAGGTGGACAATGTAAAGCCTTAACGCGGTTTAAAAGTAAGTTTATTTTACCAATAGACACTATTATAATAGCGAAATATTACTACATAGTAAATAGTTTAACGGATCCTTAGAGGATGGGCGGTCCCAAGCATTCTTTAAGTTATTTGCCTTTATATTACAGTTCACTTAAATCATCTTACACTGTATAAGTATGTATGTCCTGACTCGAGTGTTTGTGTTTATTTCTTACGCTCGGGTCAGCCTGAGTATCAGTTCGGACTTCACCTTCCCCGGAGCTAGGACTGTTGAAGATCATCTCTTTTAAGCTGCTGTCTATTTTCCATTCAGTCTTTTATCTTAGCATATGTAATTCGAGACAAATGGATTTGGGATTTTCTGTGATTATTTATTTACTGTATATTCTAAAATTTGCCAAATTTTATTTACAACGCGGTATTTTGAACAATTCAAGTCTGACATGTGCGGATTCGAATGGTTGAAAATACCGGGTCGTTACATTTGGTATCTGAGCTTTGGCTCTAGGCAAAACTTAGCATGTATGGTAAATTTGATTTACAGAATCACTTTCATTCGAGCTTGAATCTCTTCCTTTTGATTCGATTTCCTTTGAATTTATGAACGTTCCCTGCGGTTCCAAAGTTCATTCGTGTCCCTCACAATTCATCTTCTTTCGATTCTGGAGTATCTCATAACTCCACTTCGGATGATCTTTATAGTGAATTGGCGGTCTCGCTAATATTCTAATAAAGGGGTGAAACTCCTTTACAATTAGCATTGATTCACTAGAGATCTATATTTATCCTCGGTTTAGATGCTAGTATCTTTGGTTATTCCGAACTCTATCTCTTCAGATTGAATGTAGATTTACCCCAGAAAATCCACATCGATCTAATTCTTTAAGTCACGGTTGACCCGATTAAGGTTGCCCGCGATTTATATAAACTTATCCAGTTCCTTATTCTGTTATTTAATCATCGAATCTTCTAATTCCAACTTATCTTTAAATCAAAATTCTCTTTGATTTGAGTCCATCAAATTTGAATCTCTATCCTTGTTTTGAAAAATTTATTCCTATATTTGGAAAAAAATCTAATGTTACATATATAAGTATAATTTTTAGAATTTTTATAATTAATTTAAGTAGTTGTCAACGCAGCTTTGAAATTGGAGATCTAGTCTTGAAAAGAATTATGACCGCGACAGGTGTGTTTGGGCCAAATTGGGAAGGACCGTATGTAATAGGTCAGAAACTTCTTGACGGCACATTCAAGCTCACCACTGTTGATGGAGATCAAATTCCAAGGGCATGGAACAGCAATCACTTGCGTCCATACTTTACTTGAAAATTTTGTTGAAACATTGTAAAAAGAATTATGAATGTATGATTCTTGTAATTGAAAGCAATTGTGAAACTGATGCAAGTAAATAATGAAAGAATATAAAGTGGATGTAGGCCCAATTTCATGGCCGAACCACTATAAATCTTGTGTTCCTTATTATCATTACATGTTTGCTTTGTTTTCGATATAAAAATACATAAAATGTATTGCTGAAATGTCGATTTAAATTTTTGCAGACAATGGAAATAAAACTTGCGCATAATAAGACCGAGCGATTCTCACCATCATTCAACAAACAAATTTCAAGTCACAAAGACCCCGAATTCAAATCCTAGATAGGAAATACTTCAATTGAACGGCTAATGATTTCGATAGAAACGAGCCCTTGCTGATAAATTGAGATTGTTTGAACAAACAAACATCCAATTAGGAAGCTAGTGCCCGTTCTCACGAACTTGCCTGGCAATGAAGTACACTTCCTTGGATTAAACAAGCTACTTGCAAGAAAAGGGGAATGAAAACTTAAAAAAAAAAAAAGAGGATCGCTGAAAAGGCATAAGCAAGTGAACAAAGGAACAACCAAAGCTACCGTCTGCAGCGCAAGTCCTCTTCGGAGGATAAAAGACCTCTAATGGGTCATACGCCACAAAAAAGAAAGTTCTCTACTCAACAAAAAAGATTGGAGGAGTCATGACCCTCCAACCATGAGAGAGTAACTTCCAGGCGATGAAAACCCTCTCTGAGGCACATTTCACCAGGAGTTGAAGTGTTATGACCGCTCTTCGGGATTTCACTTCACCAGAGTTGAAATGCCAAAAAATAAAAACCCTCTCTGAGGCACATTTCACCAGGAGTTGAAGTGTTATGACCGCTCTTCGGGATTTCACTTCACCAGAGTTGAAATGCCAAAAAATAAAAGCCCTCTTCGGAGGCCCATTTCACGAGGAGTTGAAGTGTTATGACCGCTCTTCGGGATTTCACTTCACCAGAGTTGAAATGCCAAAAAATAAAAGCCCTCTTCGGAGGCACATTTCGCCAGGAGTTGAAGTGTAATAACCACTCTTCGGAATTTCACTTCACCAAAGTTGAAATGCAAAAACAAAACAAAGACCTTCCTGAAAGCCCACGTTTCACCGAGATTGAAATAAAACTTCCAAGTGTTGAAACGCGAAAAGGCTTTCTTCGAAGGCACAACTCTTTGGAGGTACACGTTTCGCCAAGATTGAAATAAAACTTCCAAGTGTTGAAACGTGAAAAATCCCTCCTTAGAGGTACAACCCCCTCCCGGGGACACAATCAAGAAGAAAGACCTCTTCGGAAGCCCACGTTTCACCAAGATTGAAATAAAACTTCCAAGTGTTGAAACGTGAAAAGGCTTTCTTCAAAGGCACAACTCTTTGGGGGTACACGTTTCACCGAGATTGAAATAAAACTTCCAAGTGTTGAAACGTGAAAAATCCCTCCTCAGAGGTACAATTTTGTATATAAAAAAATCCTCATCAAAAGCGTACTTTAACTTCCGAAAAAAAAAGGAGAAAAAAGAAAAGAAGTTAAAGTACCCTTCGGAGGTCCGCTTTACCACATAGAGGAATTCACTTGGTAAAATATGCACATAAGCAAAAGAAAAGAAGTGATTTCTTCGAACGACAAAGCGTAAAAACTTATACGAAGGGAATTGTACTCTACAAAAATTTTCTTTAAAGAATAAAATAATTATCCTTTAACAAATAAGAGTGCAAGTCCCCTCGAAGTATAAAATATTGCAGCAAGCTTAAGGTATGGGGGCAACATGGTATAGTAATATAGCTGCATCGGTAAAGTAATACTCAAACAACATACCATAAGCCCGCTGCAATATCATATAAATAAACTTGTGCAAAAATAAATAGTAAATGCATACTCAAATTCAAACAGAAGTTTGTACAAACGAAGAATCATTTTATTCAACTATAATGCAGATACAGGTTTCAAAATAAAAGCGGGGGCCGGTACCCGCACAACTCTCGGCCAGTTCATACAAAAGGCAAAAAGCTAAAATCTTCACTTCTTCTTCCCTCCTTTGGACCCTTTACCCGGTCGAATGACCAGCTTTCCGGGTCGGCCAGTGGGTATAAGGGAAGTAGGAGAGGTAGGTGTAACCGGTTCAACTTCCGGCTCCTCTTCAGTGGCGGTGATTTTCTTCCCCCTCCTCTTTGATGTCCCACGCTTCTCTCTCCTTTGTGAGGAAGACTCACTCCCCGGAGTGACAAGTTTTGATAGAACAATGTCGTCAGAAGGAGTCCGTTCCGGGGATATGTCACCTCCCTCAGGTCTCTCATCTTTCTGCTCTTGCGAAGCGATGGGATCATCCAAGCCGTGAAGAGCCTCTATTTGTTCCTCCTGTGATCCAGGTTGCGAGGCAGAAGGAGGCGCCGCCTGAAGAGATGAAGGAAGGATAACCGGAGGAGTAGAAGTTTGAGCAGTGCTTGGTACTTTCTCTACAGAAGAAAAGAGGTTAAAGTCAGTAAAGAGAGGAGATGAAGGTTCACCAATGAAGTCAGTAAAGAGAGGAGATGAAGGCTCATCAAGGTTGAGAAAATAGCCAAGGAGCTCATGAAACTCATGCGAAATAAATGAGTTACCCGCTTGAGCAGAATTGACAGTAGCGAGATTAACAGTGAAATTACCTGGAGAAGCTGGTTTCCTGATATCGACTTCATAAGCTTGCGCATCAGCGCTCTCTTCACCCTCATCTCCACCTTGCATGCTTGTAATCTCAGTGGTAACTTTGGTGGGAGATGCAAGATGGGAACTGGAACCAATAATGTCGACTTCAGACGAAGAAGGTGGCTGGACTAGAGTAGTTGAAGTGGTTTTCCCCAGCCGGTCCCCCTCCGTCACTTCAGTTCTTAATTTGGCAAGTTGTTCCTTTCCCTTGGCAAGGGCAGCGCGAGTGTCATCATCGAAATAATGCCTTTCCAGGGCTGATTCGTCGTAACCGGCACCTTCAGCACCAAGCATCTCAAGAGCGGCCTCCCATACTTCAGCTAAAGTGATTTCATACTTAGGACCAAGAAAAGCGAGGCTTCCACGCCCCAAGACGTTGTGCAAGTAGAAGTCGAATAATGTTGAGCCGAAGCTGTTTTTGGTCGCCTCATGAGATTCTTCGGCTGCGATTTTGCCGGCGACAGCCTCATCGCGCTCCCTTTCAGTTTTGGCAAGCTGAAGCTTAAGCATTTGTATCTCCGCCTCCTGGGAGTTGTTTTTCTTTCGAAGCTCAGCAATATCAGAGACATAGCCGTCACTGATTCTTTTTTGTGCTTCTAGCCTGTCTTCGGCGTCCCTTTGGCTAGCGTGAGCATCTCTCACTTATTTCAGAAGCACTTCTTCTTTTTGAGAGTAGGAAGTAGAGGAAGCAGCAAGTTCATGTTTCAATTCCTCGACTTTTGCTTCAAGCTCCTCATTGTAAGAAGCAATGTTCCTCATCTCGGTGTCGTGTTGCTCAACGACCTTTTGCCATTCGGCCTTATCGTTTTCCATAGTAAGCATGGCCTCTATGTTGGCACGGTTAACTCTTTGAAGCTCATCGACAAGCTTCTGCCAGTTTGACATCCTCTCGATATCGAGCTTGACTGCATCAAGATTGCGCAACATAGCAGACTTGTCGATGGGGACCAAGTCTAGGTCGAATCTCACCCCCTTAAGGCACCATTGAGGAAATCGGCTCTGCAGAGTGGCAGGACCCGGTCCAACTTGAAATTTGGGCCTGCTAATTATCGTTTGAATGTCTGATTTCCCAAGAGCGGGAGAGCCAGAAGGAATGTCGAGCGAAGCAGGAGTAGTAACTTTCTCAGGAGTGGTAGAGGCCTGCTTTTCACTATGACGGGCTCGTTTGCTTAAGTCTTCACCCATGTGACCTTTTCCTCGATCATCATGAGATTTTCTCTTGTGGGAGTCATCGCCTTTTTGCCAAGAATCATGGCGCTCTTCTCTCTCCCTTCTTTCACGACGCTCTTCCTCATCCCTCCTTTCACGAGCCTTTCGAGCAGCCCTCTCTTCGTCAGACTCTCTGTAGGAGGGAAAGTAACGACGATAATCATATCGACCACACCCCCCGTAGCGTTGGAAATCCTGATAATATGATCCGCCGCGTGTCATTGAAGAATCTGAAATAAGAAAAGATAAGCTTTAGAAATCTTTAGAGTATGAGAAGATAAGTGCATAAGTGTGCTGGAAAATCCTTAGTTGTGTGTGAAGTGCAAACTACTCGCGTTGGACTAACGAACCACTCCTCAGTTGAGGGGAAGTAATAGGTCCCACTGTCAGTGACAATTCTTGAGATAAAGGAGTTAGAGTCTGTTGGAGGGCAGATGTTGCTTCAATCGTCGGAGGTATAGCTTTACCGTGAGCAGGGTCTTCTTTAAAGAGCTCTTGGGAAGTGATAATTATGTCACTTAAATCCCCAAAGACGTCATCACCGTCATGCCCAACCTGATTCCCTCCATCAGCTCCTTTGTCAGCACTCTTCCTGGTTTGGGAAAGGGGCTCCTCTTCTTCTTCAATAATGGGAGCGAGTGCGGGCTTTTCGGAGGGTCCCGTATCGTCTCTTGGAGTAGAGCACTTTACTAATAAGGTTTCTGCAGAAATTTCTCCTCGCATGTGCTCTTTAGTGGAGATCGGAAGATCAGGAGTTTTCACCGGAGAATCAGGAACCTCCGTTGGAGCTTCACGAGGCCGAGTAAAGCGAGAGGGATGGAGGAGTCCGTATTGATGTAAAAATTCATCGTTTAGCAGAAACTTTATGCTCCTCTCTTCTACCGGCACGGCATTTAATCTTTCAAAAACTTGCTTAAGACTTGGGTCCCTAGCAGGGGGTGGAAGTGCTAAAAACAGGAAAAGAATGAAATTAGCAACTGAGAGTTCAGATCTCGAAAAAGTTTCAAAACGGAAAAAGTAAAGACAGGAAATCTTACTTCCCACTCTCCAGATGGCATAAAACCCTGGAGGGCAGCGAACAAAGAAAAACTGATTCAAAAATCCGTGAGCGCTTTCGGAGAGATCAGTAATAAGTTTGTGGTTTCGAGCGCTTCTTATAACCACGATGGAGGGATGGTCTTTAGTTTTCGTGAATGAGCAAAAATAGCAGATCTCCCCGAAGCTTGGTAATCGATCCAAAACTCTCCTAAATAGAACACATAACCCCATCAGAATGGCGTAGCCATTGGGGTGTAATTGGAATGGAGAGATAGACAACCGAAGCAGGAACTGTTGGAGAAAGTCGTTAAAAGGAGGAATCGCCCCACTTAAGCACATTTGGCGATTGACTGCAACAAAGCCGTAGGGAGGATTGTCAGCAGTATCATTTGGCCCCGGAAATAAGATGTCAGCATCATCAATGCCAAACTGGACGCGCAGTTGGTTAAACACCCGCTGATTCAAAGTTGTGGATGTTCTCTCCGGAGGGTTGTCTATAGGGATGGCTACTGGGAAGACATCTTCAGCCTGGCCCATCGGCTCTTCTTGATGATAGGTCATTCTACACAAGCAACTGGATGTTCAAATGCGAAGGTGCACGTTTCCTAAAAAGTGTGAAGTGTCGTGCAAAGCTAATAAAAAAAAATAACAAGTAAAGATAACTGGAATTAAACTGGTTGACGATTGATTGACTACGGTAATTTCGGAACTTGTTATTTAAAGCTCAAGCATAATATTAATGCGGGCTGGTCAGTTTCAATTGACTAATCCAGTGCTGCTTTAATATTCCACTTGAAATCGATAGCACTTCGTTCACACGATTTATTTAAGTTAATCATCTATCATTAACTAATCTGTCGTTCGATGTGGGCAATCAATGCCAGTATATTCGTCCCAGTTTTCTGTGAATGTTATATTGAACAGATTGTTAGCTTGCAAGTCAAAATAACCTGTGAATGAGTGCAATAAAATTCAACAGTTCAAAGTTAACACAATGGTCCAGTGTTCAGACAGAATTCACAAGTCATAACCCATCAACGGTTCAAAAGTTCTGAGTCGGCAGTGCCAAGTCATGAGTCATGAAAATAAGGAGATTATCTCCTAGTCTTGTCTCGGCAACGACTCAAAGGCTAGACCGTGGAGAATGTTAAAAAAGCTCAGGATCAAAGTTTTATCTCGGCCACGACTCAAAAGTTTTGTCTCGGCCGCGACTCAGGGCTCAGGTCGAGGAGTATGATGAATCGTACCATGGCTAAATCGTAGGAGTCACTGGGTCATACAGGAATAGCTAAGTCAAACCTACGGCAATGTTCGAATCACTCTGACCCACTAACCTTCTAGCTCCTAACCCATTAACCATCTAACCCGATAACCCAATAACATTGCAATGGTTAACCACAGGTTCGTCACACTACACGATTGCCTCGAGTGATGAATCGCCGTAAGTAAAATCAAGCAAACCTAAGTTCATCAGCAATCAAATCTAACCAGACTCGTAAGACACGAAGAGGCAAATCGGAGGCGAAGGATTAAGCGTGTAAGACAATAATGATCAACGATCGAAGAAAGGGAAGAAATCGCTTACGATTGTATGTTGCTAGAGAGGATTGGGTGCTAATTCGAGTTGAAATTATTTTTGGGAGCTTGGAGATGTGTTAATGGCGGAGCACGACTCAAGAGACTGATAAAGGAAGAAGAAGATAGGAGTGACGGTTCATCCATTTTATACCAAGGAAGTAGGGCATGAGTCGGCACAAGCGAGTTAAGATAAGTCGAAGCACGCGACCTACGACTCAGGCGCGTGCTTCGAGGGGCAAATGTTAACCCCACTGAAACTTAAGCCGACCCAACAGATAAGGCAGTCAGCGACTCATAGGAATCAGCGACTCAACTGATGAAGCGACTCAGGGATTGCCGACTCAATGGGTCAACGACTCATTGATAGCAACGACTCAGCGAGTTAGCGCCTTAAAGATACAGTATGGATCAACGACTCAGCGGTCTGCGACTCAAGGCCTAGACCGATCCAACGACTCATTCGAGTTCTGACTCATCAAAGACCGACTCATCTGATCACGACTCATCCACTCAAGGTCCTTAAGTATCTCATTGGGTTGACGACTCAAGAGATGAACGACTCAAGAGGCCGCTACGACTTAAGGAACCTGACGGGTTAAGGAGATTCTATGGGTTAAGTATGGCACGACTCAGGAAAGCCTACGACTCAAAGGATAGGTCGACGCACGACACAAGACTCAGAGGCAAGTTCAAAATCATGTTGCAAAGGGGTGACTCGCAGACGACTCACGACTCATCATGAGTCGGTCACGGCTCATGACTTAGCAATTTCAGCCTAAACAGTTTGCCTATAAATACAAGGCCACATTCAACATGAAAAGGACTTTTTGGTTCATTCTCGAAGCGCCAAAACTCTGCCATTTTCTCGACTCAAGCAACACTTCAAGCACTCCAAACATCGAAGACATTACATCAAATTCAAGAGAGAGAATCCACATCATTTATCATGAGTTTGAAAGATAATTCTCCGTAAAAGTTTGTACTAACAGTCTAGAGTGGATTGTAATTGAAGAAAGTTGTATAAGTTGTACTTGTTCAGCAATAAAGAGATCAAAGTGGACGTAGGCTCGATTTTAGGCCGAACCACTATAAAACTGTCGTCTTTTACTGCTTTTCTGCAATTTCTTTACTTGTATCTTGTTCCCGTACCAACGGGTGGTGCTTTCATAACTGTTATCTACTCACTGGGGTGTTAGCGTTCAAATTTTAGCGTTAACAGATTCTGGAGTATCTCATAACTCCACTTCGGATGATCTTTATAGTGAATTGGCGGTCTCGCCAATATTCTAATAAAGGGGTGAAACTCCTTTACAATTAGCATTGATTCACTAGAGATCTATATTTATCCTCGGTTTAGATGCTAGTATCTTTGGTTATTCCGAACTCTATCTCTTCAGATTGAATGTAGATTTACCCCAGAAAATCCACATCGATCTAATTCTTTAAGTCACGGTTGACCCGATTAAGGTTGCCCGCGATTTATATAAACTTATCCAGTTCCTTATTCTGTTATTTAATCATCGAATCTTCTAATTCCAACTTATCTTTAAATCAAAATTCTCTTTGATTTGAGTCCATCAAATTTGAATCTCTATCCTTGTTTTGAAAAATTTATTCCTATATTTGGAAAAAAATCTAATGTTACATATATAAGTATAATTTTTAGAATTTTTATAATTAATTTAAGTAGTTGTCAAGAGATAATAGTCTTTGATTTTTATTTATTGTCTTGTAAACCATGGGTTTTGTCTCATATAAATAAGTAAACTATAAACAATGGTTATAAATTAATTTGGAAACAGAAATGAATTTAAAACAAGAACTTGAGAATTCAATTTCTGATGGTTTCAAACCTTGTGTTTAAAGTTTTAAAAGGATGTATTATTTAAATTATTTTATAATAGAAATTTGTTTCCAAAGAATTTTAAAGGTTTAAAAATCAGTGCTCTTCTCTTTGTCGCTGGAAAATAATTTGGTGATGACTGTAGCATCATCAACATTCATTTTCGAGTTTCGAACGGAAGAGACCATTCTGTAGTCTGGCTACAGTGTTACCTTGAGAATTTAATTGATTTGAATCTCTAAAATATGACTTGATTTATAATATATAGATATATGATTTAAATTTGATTTGACATATTATGTACATATAGTTATTTATCTCTAAATGGTTTGAAGGGAATCAGAAATTTAATTCTTAAATTTTATCTTGAAGAATAATTTCAATTATAAAAAGAAAATCAAAATTTTGATCAAACTTGAGATAATTGAATTTGAAAGTTTTACTTGTATAATACTCAATTGCCTTTCAATATAATTTACCTTGATTTTCAGAAGTTAACAATGTAATTGGATAATATACAATATAAAAAGATTTTATAAATAAAATTTGTGTGGTTATAATAAATGTTATACACTTTAATTCTAGTTATAAAAAGATTAACAGAGGTAAATAGAATAAAAGGGTAATGGAATAATTTACAATATAAAATGATGTTTGTTAACGCTTAAATTTGAACGCTAACACCCCGGTGTGTGAAGTGTAGTTGTGAAAGCACCACCCGATAGATCGGGAAAGAACTACAAGCAAGTAATAGCAGAAAAGCAGTAAACAACAGCAATTTTATAGTGGTTCGGCTTATGGGTATAGCCTACGTCCACTTTAAGTACTTTTATTGATGATCACGTTACAAGTTGATACAAATCTTCTCAAGTACAATACACTTTGAGTTACAAAAGACTTAGAACAAGTAGCTTAAACTTCAATGGAAATGAGAGTCTTCGAATCCATGTTGAATGTTTACGATCTCTTTTTGAAGTTGTATGTAGTGTTCCTAGTGTCTCAAGAGCTTCAAGTGTTGAATTGGTTTGGAATGCAGCAGAATATCAGCGCTTGAAGAGAATGTGCCAAAAAGTCCCTTTCTAGTTGGAGTTAGTGCTGTATTTATAGGCGTGATTTTCTGGGCAGAATTTATTTCCAAGTTCTAAGTCGCGGCCGACTTAGTATAAGCCGTGGCCGACTTACCATATGTCGTGGCCGATTCACCGAGCCAAGTCCATGGCTTAATGGAAGCAAGCTTGCCTGAACTCATACCATCTGTCTTAAGTCATCACCGAGATAAGCTAGGTTGTGGCCGGCTTAAGGCAAGTCGCGGCCGAGTCACCTGGCCCTTCTACGGTTTCACCTAGGTCGCCCCCGAGTCAACATAGCATTATCTCCATAACACGGCATCGGACTTGCATTTTAGTGGCCTTTAGGTCGTGGACGGCTTAGCATACGTTGTTAAGTCGGTTGCCAACTTAAGTATAGGTCGTGCACCTTTCCAAGTCCTGATCAATTAGGTCGGCAGCTTCCTTAGGTAATTAGATCAACACTCAATTTAGGTCGGTAGACTTCCTAAGTCGGTACTCCTTAAGGCATTAGGTCGTTATCCATTTAAAGCCTTAGGTCGGAAACTTTTGTAAAGGTATTTGAGTCGCAAAGTACCTTGAGTCGCTGTCCCTTCTTTTAAGTCGTAGGTCACTTGAGTCGTGGAGGCCTTAAGTCTTATGTTGGCACATTCATCAGATCACTGGATCGGCATCTCTCTTAAGTCGGTAGCCCTTTTTGAGTCTTAAGTCGGCATGCTTCTCAAGCCGTTAGGTCGGGCTCCCTTATGCCTTAGGTCGGCATCCCCTGTTGAACCTTAAGTCGGTATCTTTTCCCGAGTCTTATCTTGCTAGGTCATTAGCTCCTTAACTCGTGGGCTTCTTAACTCGTGGGCTTCTTAACTCGTGGGCGAAACGGGGTTAACATTTACCCCTCGAAGCACACGCTTAAGTCGTAAGTCGTGTGCTTCGACTTATCATAACCCGGTTGCGCCGACTTAAGTTCCAGTGCCTCCTGATATAAAAGCTTAAGTCGTTCCTCCTATTTCACTCTTCTCATTGCTTATCTCCTGAACCGTTCCTGCCATTGTCTCATCTTTAAGCTTTCAAAGGCGATCTCGATCAATTAACTACTGACAACCTCTGTTATCCACTGTGTAAGTAAACATTCCTCTTCCCTGATCATAGATTATCGTTGATTCATGAATTCCGTCTCCCAAAATCAAACCGCCTCTTCGTACGATGCTTCATCATGAATTCCGTTACAATTATGGCTGGTGAACCTTAGGTTGCTCAATTTGGCTTTAAATGATTAGTGACATGATGAAGATGGTTTACTACTTCAAGCTCGATTCCGAATCGTTCAATTGGATGGTTCGACAGCATGAGTAGAAGCGGGTGTTGAAGGAATGGCTATTGGGTTATCGGGTTTAATGCTGTGGGATGTTGGCTCGAAGGCGAGTTAGTGGATTTAGGTGGCTTAGCCTTCGACCGACCTAGCTTTTACACGACCCTAAATCGTGGTTGAGATAATGCTTGAAAGAATCCTGCCGACTTAAACATTAAAGCTTAGATCGTGACCGAGTTAATACTTGGAGAAATTTCTGCCTTTTGAATCAGGGCCTGCTTCCCCACCTCTCTCTTGCGACCTAGGGAACTGCCGAGTTAAAGGAGTAGGAACCCTACATTAATGTGTGGGAGATTCTTAAGGCATAACCGAGTTAGCACTTAAGCATTTAACCAAGCTTGCCGAATCGAATTGCTATGATTTTGGCCAACTTCAGACTTAGCCTTTCTTTTTTTTTCTTTTTTTTTTTTTTTTAGGTTGTAGCCGAGATACGACTTAGGCCTTGGACATTTTGACACTTGAGAGTGTTAACTAACTTTAATCATCTTGACTTGGACTGCCAAATTAAGTGGAATAAACTTTGAACTATGATCAAACTTTGAACAGGGATTAAACTTTGAACTGCCCCAACTTTAAATTTTTTTAAACACATTATGTCACTTCACAGATCATTCTCACTTTTAAGCTACCAACCTGTTGAGAATAACAAACAAACAAAGGAAAACAAGGCGCACATACTGCCATTGACAGCCCATATCAAATGGCAGATTAGTCAAGACAAGATAAGCATCATGAATATAATGCATGAAATGTTGTGAATTAATCGACTAAAGTAGAATATTAATGCAAAGTATCAACAATTTGAACTGATTTGTTTGCATCAACATTATATTTGTATATTCAAACTCAAAACAAAGATTCCTGGTCTTTATAACTAACAAATGTTTGCTAGGTTTTATTCCAGTTGCCTTTGCTTATTGTTTGATTGATACTTGTACAACACTTCACACACTTTAGGAAACGTGCACCTTCATGTTTGAATACCCAGTTGTTTATGTAGAATGACTTCCCATCGAGAAGAAGAAGTGGTAACTCAAGAAGAAGAAACTTTCCCGACAACAGTTCCGATATAGAATCCTCCGGAAAGAACTTCGACTATTCTATCTTTGAGAACATTTATTCAGCTGCGCACTCAATTTGGCTTTGCTGAAAACGATGTCCTATTCCCTGGGTCAAATGATACTGCTGATAATCCTCCCTATGGTTTCGTTGCAGTCAACCGCCACATGTGCTTAAGTGGGGCGATTCCTCCTTTTAATGACTTCCTTCGAACTCTTCTTCTCCGGTTGACGATCTCTCCATTTCAACTTCATCCTAATGGTTATGCCATCTTGATGGGGTTGTGTGTTTTGTTTAGAAGAACTCTTGATCGCCTACCGAGTTTTGAAGAAATTCGTTATCTGTGCTCGTTTACAAAGAGTAAAGATCATCCTTCACTCATTATTGTGAGAAGTGCCAGAAACCGCAAGCTCCTTTCCGATCTCACTGAAAGTGTTCATGGATTTTTGAACCAATTTTTCTTTGCTCGCTGCCCTCCAGGGTTTTACGCCATCTGGAGAATAGGAAGTAAGACTAGTGTTTCCATTTTTTCGTTTTTGAAACTTTTTCCGAGATCCGAACTTTCAGTTGCTAACTTCATTTTTTGCTCTTTTCAGCACTTCCTCTCCCCTCTAGAGATCCGATTCATAAACAAGTTTTCGAGAGGTTGAGTGCCGTGGCTGCGGAAGAAAGGAGCATAAAATTTCTGCTGAAGGATGAATTTTTACACCAATACGGGCTTCTACACGCTTCTCGTTCTACGCATGCTCATGAAGTTCCAACAGAAGTTCCCGATTCTCCGATGAAAACTCCTGACGCCCCGGTTACTGTCGAACAACTCACATCAAAAGAGTCTAATATTGAAGCTTCATTGGTGAAGTGTTCCACTCCTACCGACATTATGGGGTCATCCAGTAAGACGGTGCTTGCCCCGATCGAGGAAGAAGAAGAACCTTCACGGCCTCTTGGGGAATTAGCTGATGTAGGAACTGAGAAAACAAGTCCCACCAAGCATGATGGTGATGATGTTTACGAGGGGTTGAGCGACATAATAGTGACTTCGCAGGAGCTTTTTAGAGATGACGTATCTAAAACTATCTCTTCTGTAATTGAGGCGACGTCTCTTCTTCGACAAACACCAACACAAACATCAACTCCTCATACCCAAGCTATCATCACCTCTGCACCAAAGAGTGGTTTGTAGCTTAATGCGTGTAGCTTGCACATCACACAACACTTAGGATTTTCCAGCACATTTATGCACTTATCTTCCTATACTTTAAAGATCTCTAAAGCTTATCTTTTCTTATTTCAGATTCTTCAATGACACGCGGCGGGTCATATTATCAGGATTTCCAACGCTACGGGGGGCGTGGTCAATATGATTATCGGCGTTACTTTCCCTCCTATAGAGAGTCTGACGAAGAGAGGGCTGCTCGAAAGGCTCGTGAAAGGAGGGATGCAGAAGAGCGTTATGACAGAAGGGATAGGGATGAGCACCATGATTCTCTGCAGAGAAGTGACGACTCTTACAAAAGGAAATCTCACGACGACCGAGGAAAGGGTCATGCAGCTGAAGATTCAGGCAAACGAGCCCGATATGGTGAGAGACATGCTTCCACTATTCCCGAAAAGCCTACTGCCCCTGCCCCTCTCGACATTACTTCCGACTCTCCTGCTCTCGGGAAGGAGGACATTCAGACAATAATAAGCAGGCCTAAATTTCAAGTGGGACCGGGCCCAGCCACTTTACAAAGTCGTTTTCCGCAGTGGTGTTTAAAGGGTGTGAGGTTCGATCTCGACCTGGTCCCTATTGACAAGCCTGCTATGCTACGAAATCTTGACGCCGTTAAACTTGATATCGAGAGGATGTCAAACTGGCAGAAGCTTGTTGATGAGCTTCAAAGAGTTAACCGTGCCAACTTAGAGGCCATGCTCACCATGGAAAATGATAAGGCTGAGTGGCAAAAGGTCCTTGAGCAGCACGACACCGAAATGAGGAGCATTACTTCCTACAACGAGGAGCTCGAAGCAAAGGTTGAGAAGTTGAAAAATGAGCTTGCTGCTTCCACTACTTCATACTCTCAAAAAGAAGAAGTGCTTCTCAGACAAATTAGAGATGCTCATGCCAGTCAGAGGGATGCCGAAGACAGGCTCGAGGCACAAAAAAGAATCAGTGAAGGCTATGTCTCTGATATTGCTGAGCTTCGAAAGAAAAACAACTCCCAGGAGGCGGAGATACAAATGCTTAAGCTTCAGCTTGCCAAAACTGAAAGGGAGCGCGATGAGGCTGTCGCCGGCAAAATCGTAGCCGAAGAATCTCATGAGGCGACCAAAAACAGCTTCGGCTCAACATTATTCGACTTCTACTTGCATAGCGTCTTGGGGCGTGGAAGCCTCGCCTTTCTTGGTCCCAAGTATGAGATCACTTTAGCTGAAGTGTGGGAGGCCGCCCTCGATATGCTTGGTGCTGAAGGTGCTGGTTATGACGAGCCAGCCCTGGAAAGGCATTATTTTGATGAAGACGCTCGCGCTGCTCTCGCCAGGGGAAAGGAACAACTTGCCAAACTAAGAACCGAAGTGACGGAAGGGGACCAGCTGGGGAAAACCACTTCAACTACTCTAGTCCAGCCACCTTCTTCGTCTGAAGTCGACATTATTGGTTCCAGTTCCCATCTCGCATCTCCCATCAAAGCTACCACTGATATTACAAGCACACAAGGCGGAGACGAGGGTGAAGAGAGCGCTGATGCGCAAGCTTATGAAGTCGATATCAGGAAACCAGCTTCTCCAGGTAACTTCACTGTTAATCTCGCTACTGTCAATTCTGCTCAAGCGGGTTACTCGTTTATTTCGCATGAGTTTCACGAGCTCCTTGACTATTTTCTCAACCTTGACGAGCCTTCATCTCCTCTCTTTACTGACTTTAACCTTTTTTCTTCTGTAGAGAAAGTACCAAGCACTGCTCAAACTTCTACTCCTCCGGTCATCCTTCCTTCATCTCTTCAGGCGGTGCCTCCTTCTGCCTCGCAACCTGGATCGCAGGAGGAACAAATAGAGGCTCTTCACGGCTTGGATGATCCCATCGCTTCGCAAGAGCAGAAGGATGAGAGACCTGAGGGAGGTGACATATCCCCGGAACGGACTCCTTCTGACGACATTGTTCTATCAAAACTTGTCACTCCGGGGAGTGAGTCTTCCTCACAAAGGAGAGAGAAGCGTGGGACATCAAAGAGGAGGGGGAAGAAAATCACCGCCACTGAAGAGGAGCCGGAAGTTGAACCGGTTACACCTACCTCTCCTACTTCCCTTATACCCACTGGCCGACCTGGAAAGCTGGTCATTCGACCGGGTAAAGGGTCCAAAGGAGGGAAGAAGAAGTGAAGATTTCAGCTTTTTGTCTTTTATATGAACTGGCCGAGAGTTGTGCGGGTATCGGCGCCCGCTTTTATTTTGAAAACCTGTATCTGCATTATAGTTGAATAAAATGATTCTTCGTTTGTACAAACTTCTGTTTGAATTTGAGAATGCATTTACTATTTATTTTTGCACAAGTTTATTTATATAATATCGCAGCGGGCTTATGGTATGTTGTTTGAGTATTACTTTACTGATGCAGCTATGCTACTATACCATGTTGCCCCCATACCTTAAGCTTGCTACAATATTTTATACTTCGAGGGGACTTGCACTCTTATTTGTTAAAGAATAATTATTTTATTCTTTAAAGAAAATTTTTATAGAGTACACTTCCCTTCGTATAAGTTTTTACGCTTTGTCGTTCGAAGAAATCACTTTTTTCTTTTGCTTATGTGCATATTTTACCAAGTGAATTCCTTTATGTGGTAAAGCGGACCTCTGAAGGGTACTTTAACTTACGATCATTTTCCATTTGAAAGTTAAAGTACGCTTTTGATGAGGATTTTTTTTTTTACAAAATTGCACCTCTGAGGAGGGATTTTCCACGTTTCAACACTTGGAAGTTTTATTTCAATCTCGGTGAAACGTGTACCCCCAAAGAGTTGTGCCTTCGAAGAAAGCCTTTTCACGTTTCAACACTTGGAAGTTTTATTTCAATCTCGGTGAAACGTGTGCTTCCAAAGAGGTCTTTTTCTTGATTGTGTCCCCGGGAGAGGGTCGTACCTCTGAGGAGGGATTTTTTACGTTTCAACACTTGGAAGTTTTATTTCAATCTCGGTGAAACGTGTACCCCCAAAGAGTTGTGCCTTCGAAGAAAGCCTTTTCACGTTTCAACACTTGGAAGTTTTATTTCAATCTCGGTGAAACGTGTGCTTTCAAGAAGGTCTTTGTTTTTTGCATTTCAACTTTGGTGAAGTGAAATTCCGAAGAGCGGTTGCTACACTTCAACTCCTGGCGAAATGTGCCTCCGTAGAGGGCTTTTATTTTGTTTACATTTCAACTCTGGTGAAGTGAAATCCCGAAGAGCGGTTATAACACTTCAACTCCTGGTGAAATGGGCCTCCGAAGAGGGCTTTTATTTTGTTTACATTTCAACTCTGGTGAAGTGAAATCCCGAAGAGCGGTTATAACACTTCAACTCCTGGTGAAATGGGCCTCCGAAGAGGGCTTTTATTTTGTTTACATTTCAACTCTGGTGAAGTGAAATCCCGAAGAGCGGTTATAACACTTCAACTCCTGGTGAAATGGGCCTCAAAGAGGGTTTTCATCGCCTGGAAGTTACTCTCTCATGGTTGGTGGGTCATGACTCCTCCAATCTTTTTTGTTGAGTAGAGAACTTTCTTTTTTTGCGGCATATGTCCCATTTGAGGTCTTTGTCCTCCGAAGAGTTGTGCCTCCGAAGAGGAGCATTTTGCCTCTGAAGAGGGCTTTGGTCTCTGAGGAGAAGCATTCGGTCTCCGTAGAGAAGCATTTCGCCTCCGAAGAGGGCTTTGGTCTCTGAGGAGAAGCATTCGGTCTCCGTAGAGAAGCATTTTGCCTCCGTAGAGGGCTTTGATCTCTGAGGAGAAGCATTCGGTCTCCGTAGAGAAGCATTTTGCCTCCGAAGAGGGCTTTGGTCTCTGAGGAGAAGCATTCGGTCTCCGTAGAGAAGCTTTTCGCCTCCGAAGAGGGCTTTGGTCTCTGAGGAGAAGCATTCGGTCCCCGTAGAGAAGCATTTTGCCTCCGAAGAGGGCTTTGGTCTCTGAGGAGAAGCATTCGGTCTCCGTAGAGAAGCATTTTGCCTCCGAAGAGGGCTTTGGTCTCTGAGGAGAAGCATTCGGTCTCCGTAGAGAAGCTTTTCGCCTCCGAAGAGGGCTTTGGTCTCTGAGGAGAAGCATTCGGTCCCCGTAGAGAAGCATTTTGCCTCCGAAGAGGGCTTTGGTCTCTGAGGAGAAGCATTCGGTCTCCGTAGAGAAGCTTTTCGCCTCCGAAGAGGGCTTTGGTCTCTGAGGAGAAGCATTCGGTCCCCGTAGAGAAGCATTTTGCCTCCGAAGAGGGCTTTGGTCTCTGAGGAGAAGCATTCGGTCTCCGTAGAGAAGCATTTCGCCTCCGAAGAGGGCTTTTCACATTTCATCTCACAGGAGTATGTTGACCGGTTGTGGTGAAATGCGCGCCCCTAAGTAGGGTTATTGTCAGGAAGTTTGGAGTTTCCTTTTCTCGGTTGGATGGATTCTCGGGAGTGTGTCGACCGACAACTCCACGACTTTGTAACGAGAAAGACGCCTTTTTTCGGTGAAGCCCGCTTGAGGTCTTTATCCTCTGAGGAGTTATGCCTTCAAAGAAGGCTTGTGCTTCTGAAATATTCTTTTTACTGGCTGACGCTTGCTCTCGCATGTCTCTTTGCCGTTGATTCATGTTGACAATCCCCATTGCTTCGCAAGTGTCACCACTTTCAGCTACCAGGCCTCTCCCTTACCCAAAGGAGTATATTTTATAGTTACGCGAATTGGTGGTGGCAGATTTAGGTTCTTTAACTTGCTGTTTGTTTGTTCAAACATTTGTAGTTAACTATATATGATCTGCTTCTATCCACCTTGCTTACTTTTGTTTGAAGTTCTCCTTTTGTAGGATTTGAATATGGGAATTTTGAATGGCCCAGTGCTTGATTGCCGGATGATGTTGCGGATCGCTTGGTCTCGTGGCTGGTAAGCTTTGTTTTTATGGCCTGCATTATTAAATCGTTTTTTTTTTAGTAACACGATTAACGTATTTCATATGCCGAAATAAAACAAAGCAGTTTATAATAGTAGGGAACATAAGAATTATAGTGGTTTAACCGAAACTGGGCCTATATCCACTTTATAGCTTTTGTTATTCGCCTGCCTTGCAATTGCCCTTAACAAGAGAATCATATATTTGTAAATTCTTTGCAATATCTTAGCAAAGTTTTCATGTAAAATATGGATGTAGATGGTTGCTGTTCCAAGTTCTTGGAATTGGTTTTCTTTTGACAGTTGCGAATTTGATTGATTATATTAGCAACTCCTTAGTGCCGTCTTTAAGTGTGCATCATCTTCTTCTGTTGGCGGGTGGTTTTAACTGAAGAAACATACTCTAGCCAAATCTTATTTATTTGCTTAGAGTACTTCATATTCAGGATTTGACCCTGGAATTCTGTTGTTTAAGGCTTGCTTTTGAATGCTACCAAGGGTTGCTTGATATTGCAATGAATCAGCTTGGTATTGATTGCCTGCAAATTTAGATCGATAATCTTAGTGATATTCTCAGAATATTTCACATATCGAAATAAAATAAGCGACTCGTAATAATAGGGAAAGCAAGACTTATAGTTTTTATTATTTATTGGCATTGTTTTTACTACAGATTTTGAAACAAGAATCATTGGATCAGCATTCTTTTACAAATTTGAAACAAAGTGTTCAAGTAAGGTATGGAAGCAATTGCTGCCCCAGGCTTTAGGAATTGAATTTTTTGGCATAAGAGGACTGGATGGCAACATCTTTCAGAATCGAAACTTCCTTTCACTTTGAAGGTCTCCTTGGAGCGTGAGCACATCTTCCCGCCTCATCCAATTTTTCCCTGCCTGGTGAGGGCTTGCTGTGATGACACTGATGATAGGACCTTCATCTCCCTGTGCCACGGTTCTCTTACTTGAGCTACATTGTTGAGCGGGAACCAGCTGCACCTTAGAGGATGAGGAGTAGTTAATTTCATCTTTTTTCACATACTGTTGCAGTTCATTCTGCTTGATCAATTCTTCAATCTCCTTCCTTAGATGGCGACATTGGTTAGTTTCATGGCCAGGTTGATTGTGAAATTGACAGAATTTCCCATTGTCTGTCGCGCTTCTCCTCATCAGAGATGGTTTGGGGTAAACAACAACATCCTTTGTTGCCAAGAAGATACTTTCCGGAGTGTCGGTCAAGGGAGTGAAGTTGGAGGGTATGAAGCGTCGAGCTTTTTTCAAGAGTTTCTGTTTTCTTCTTCCCCTATTCTTCTCTTTTTGTTCAATCATTTCCGGTATGTATTCTTCATCGTTACCAGGACTCAATGGGTAACCATCAACTATTCTTTCAAAAGTTCGCCTTGACAAACGTTCGTGGATAGTTGGTCGTGGCCATGAATTCTCTGTTTGGGGGAATGTTCCAATAGTAATGCCTGTTGCTCGTTGAGGAGCATTCCATTCTTCTGAAACCTGGACCTCTTTGGCAATGGTTTTTATATCACTTTCTAGTCGATGGACTTCTTCCTGCAATGCGTTCATCTTATCCAGTATCCTATTGCTTTGAACTTCCATGTGTTGATATATTCCATATATCACGGCATTTAATTTAGCCCTTGTGACTCCAATACTTGAAGCTGTTTCACTTAGCGTGGGAAGAGCAATGGCATTGCTGCAAGTACCTTCAAACCTTAACAACTTCCGTTTCCTTTCTGAAGCCATGGTTTCTGTTAGAATTTTGTTGAACAATGGTTGAAGTTTGCCCCTGAGTTCAATTCTCAGTGAAAGCACCAAAAATGTTAACGCTTAAATTTGAACGCTAACACCCCGGTGTGTGAAGTGTAGTTGTGAAAGCACCACCCGATAGATCGGGAAAGAATTACAAGCAAGTAATAGCAGAAAAGCAGTAAACAACAACAATTTTATAGTGGTTCGGCTTATGGGTATAGCCTACGTCCACTTTAAGTACTTTTATTGATGATCACGTTACAAGTTGATACAAATCTTCTCAAGTACAATACACTTTGAGTTACAAAAGACTTAGAACAAGTAGCTTAAACTTCAATGGAAATGAGAGTCTTCGAATCCATGTTGAATGTTTACGATCTCTTTTTGAAGTTGTATGTAGTGTTCCTAGTGTCTCAAGAGCTTCAAGTGTTGAATTGGTTTGGAATGCAGCAGAATATCAGCGCTTGAAGAGAATGTGCCAAAAAGTCCCTTTCTAGTTGGAGTTAGTGCTGTATTTATAGGCGTGATTTTCTGGGCAGAATTTATTTCCAAGTTCTAAGTCGCGGCCGACTTAGTATAAGCCGTGGCCGACTTACCATATGTCGTGGCCGATTCACCGAGCCAAGTCCATGGCTTAATGGAAGCAAGCTTGCCTGAACTCATACCATCTGTCTTAAGTCATCACCGAGATAAGCTAGGTTGTGGCCGGCTTAAGGCAAGTCGCGGCCGAGTCACCTGGCCCTTCTACGGTTTCACCTAGGTCGCCCCCGAGTCAACATAGCATTATCTCCATAACACGGCATCGGACTTGCATTTTAGTGGCCTTTAGGTCGTGGACGGCTTAGCATACGTTGTTAAGTCGGTTGCCAACTTAAGTATAGGTCGTGCACCTTTCCAAGTCCTGATCAATTAGGTCGGCAGCTTCCTTAGGTAATTAGATCAACACTCAATTTAGGTCGGTAGACTTCCTAAGTCGGTACTCCTTAAGGCATTAGGTCGTTATCCATTTAAAGCCTTAGGTCGGAAACTTTTGTAAAGGTATTTGAGTCGCAAAGTACCTTGAGTCGCTGTCCCTTCTTTTAAGTCATAGGTCACTAGAGTCGTGGAGGCCTTAAGTCTTATGTTGGCACATTCATCAGATCACTGGATCAGCATCTCTCTTAAGTCGGTAGCCCTTTTTTAGTCTTAAGTCGGCATGCTTCTCAAGCCGTTAGGTCGGGCTCCCTTATGCCTTAGGTCGGCATCCCCTGTTGAACCTTAAGTCGGTATCTTTTCCCGAGTCTTATCTTGCTAGGTCGTTAGCTCCTTAACTCGTGGGCTTCTTAACTCGTGGGCTTCTTAACTCGTGGGCGAAACGGGGTTAACAATGTTAAAGGAACTAAGAATAAATTTAAGCAGTTGTAATAAGTGTAAACATATTTAACATAGATGATAAAAAAAATATTAAGAGAAATAAATTTAATTATAATTAGGAATAAAGAAGAAATTAATTTATTGAACACATTTTTGAGTATAACAAATGATTTTCAAACTTATGATTTTAGAAATTTTTATTTTAAGATAATTGAAAGATGAAGTACTGAAATTTGAAATAGTTAAATTTGACTTAGGTGAAATTAAATAGATTAAATCAATTATTAATTTAAAATTGAATTTGTATGGTTTAGATTAATGATTCTATTTTGAGTTTCAATTTAGTTTTCTTTCAGGTGTTTCTATTCCCCTACCTTCTTCCTTTTCGAGGACGAAAATTTTTGAGTGGAGGAGAGTGTAACGACCCATAAATTTTTAATAATTAAAATTGTTAAATTGATAAAATTTTGGTAATTTAATATGAGGAAAAATAAACTTTGTAATAAAATAAGGAAGGAATGTTAAAGTGGAAATGCATATTTTATTCATAAGGTAATATAAAAGAATGAAACTTATCCGAATGAATTTATTTGAGGATTCAATCATAATAAATGTACACATTTAACAAATTCAATATAATTAAGAACAACTGTTAATACAAAGAAAAGAAATTAACTAAATTCATCATGTCATTACTTGATTTCTTGGCTTTTTTCTACATGGCCTCTTTATTTCTTGCTTTAGCCATACAAACTCTTTTCCTAGCCGTGTATTTCTCATTTGCAAATCATGTACAAGAAGATTTATTTCTCATTTCAAAACTCCTCATTTTCATTTGCATTTAAGAATAAAACATATATAGGTTTCTTTCTCCTTAACTTATGTCTTTTCTGTTTCTTAGCATTTACTCTCACTTTGTTTGCCATCCAAACCATCTATGTATCAACCCAAAAATTTTAATAAATGTTTTATTTATTTAATTTAGATAATATTGTTATTTAAAATATAAATTTTGGTGTGGATTAGAATTCCACACATGAATTAATAGAATATTTTCCGAAAATGTAAATTTTGTCAATATGGTCAAACTTTGACTTCTAAATTTAAAAGTTTAAAATTTGAATTTTATCTTTTATTTTGAAAGTAAATAAAATTTTAAGAATACGGCTTTTTGTTGAAATCTGATTTATAATGTGAAAGTTATGCCTTTTTAACTATTGTGTGCAAATTTGTTGTATTTAACAAAATTGTTTACTTTAAATTATGTAAATAATATTTCATTTGGTCATGTAATGTTATAATTTATGTTTTTAGGGGTAAAATGACTTATTTTGTATATATTTTGGTTTTAAAACATTTTAAAAGTATAATTGACATTTTCCAGTGTTAGTTGTATTTTGTTTACAATTTCTAATTTCCAACTTTAATTAATTTAAGAAATTCTTTTTTTTTCTTAAGAACTTACTTTATTCCCATTCTCGCTTTATTTTGTTTCTTAAAGATTTATTTTAAACCATTTTTAAGAAGAGTTGTAATTTCCCAAAGTTAAGTGAATTGTGTTTACAATTTTCTTAAGCTAGTTTCAATAAATTAAGCTATTTACTTCATTTATCTTTCTATTTTCCTAAAATATAATTATTTATTTTCTTTTTCACTTTATTTCAGCTTGTTTTATTTTATTCACTGATTTTTATTTGCTTTAAGGTGTGGTAGAAATTTTTCCAAGCTAGTGGTATTTTGTGTAAATTTTTATGCCTTATTCAGTTCAATAAACTATTTCTTTAATTCTTTTCCATTTTTTTTCTTGAAATCATTGCCCAAAATTTTAATAAATATAGGCAATTTATGTAATTTTGATTTTGGTTTAAGTTTAACCCAAATTGAAATTTTAAATTCTAAGTTCTCAGTTCAAATCTTTTATATAAAGTATATATATGTACAATATTTATTTCGCGATTGTTTTATTTATTATGGTTATATGATTTTAAAAGTTAAATTGGTTTAAATTAAGGGTTATTTATTGCTAAAATTTTATTGAAGTCTGAAATTTAATTTACTTAAATCTGTTGTAAAGGATATTACCGCACTTTGCAAGTGCTGTAGTTGATGCAAGTGAATTAAGGCTAAACCTTTGGGATTTATATTGGATTTTGTAAGAATAATAACTTCACCTTTAAATAGTTTAAAATGAAGTATTTTGATTGAAATATAAACTATTTTTGGAATTTATAACCACGGGTAATAAAAACGTTGGTTGTTAAAGAGGCCGGGATCGGATATGGGCATACTCTCTGTCGATACCGAAAACCACTTTGACAACCGTGTACGCGGTGGAGATTTCAGAATGAAGTAGGATGGTGGTGACGTTCTATTGAGGTATTTACGTGGACCCGACTCCCATGAGTTGGCATAAGGTGGCTAAAACAGGAGCGATTGATGGACTAATGAGGTAGCACCTTTGATCGGACGCACTTCTTCGTATGCCATTCTATTACTTTGTGATTGTTTGGTGCGCACCTTTGATTTTGGGAGTGTTATTCGAGGTAGGCGGTAGTAGCAGCTACGCGTTACCACCGGTCCGTAAGCATAATTGGTATATCTACCCTGGCATTGCCTAGTTGTGTCGTGTCACCTACCCTAGCGAGCTCCGTACGAGTTTGATTTGTGTCGTACCTATGGAGTATCCTCTGGTAGCCTCCCGATCAGGAGGTATTACGGTACTGTACAGACTATTGGCACTATTATGTGTTAAGCTGGAAAATTTAAAGCCTTAACGCTATTTAAAAGTAAGTTTATTTTACCAATAGACACTATTATAATAGCGAAATATTACTATATAGTAAATAGTTTAACGGATCCTTAGAGGATGGGCGGTCCCAAGCGTCCTTTAAGTTACTTGCCTTTATATTACAGTTCACTTGAATTAGCTTACACTGTATAAGTATGTATGTCCTGACTCGAGTGTTTATGTTTATTTCTTACGCTCGGGTCAGCCTGTGTATCAGTTCAGACTTCACCTTCCCCGGAGCTAGGACTGTTGAAGATCATCTCTTTTAAGCTGCTGTCTATTTTCCATTCAGTCTTTTATCTTAGCATATGTAATTCGAGACAAATGGATTTGGGATTTTCTGTGATTATTTATTTACTGTATATTCTGAGATTTGCCAAATTTTATTTACAATGCGGTATTTTGAACAATTCAAGTCCGACATGTGCGGATGCGAAGGGTTGAAAATACCGGATCGTTACATGTGGTGTGATGAAAATTATAGTGTTACGCAATGTTATGTAGTGTCAATATCCGATGTTGTGCAACAGTTCATTTAAAAGCAAGGATATCATCCGAATTGACCGTCATCACTGATCATGCAAATGGGCTTCACGTCATTGACTATACTTTTGAAAACACCTAGGAACTCGAAAGGTATCATTTTAGAAAAACTTAAAGTTGGTTATTATTGCAAATTACTCAAACAAGTTCAAGGACAAAAAATTCACTAAGAGTTAGATCCATAACGATCCACCCCTTTGAAGTGAACTTTCTACCCTCAGAACTTCATCCCCAAATCTAGGCGTGGCCAATGATATAAAGTTCATCCAAGCCCGCCACCAATGTCACTGCCTATCTAAAGTCCCAAATCTCGAAGGAGACGATCGATTCAAGTAATGGATTGAGCTCAAAACAATGGTTCAGATTTGATGATAGGTTGAGTTTGATCAAGGCGGACTAAACAGCGACTGGTGGCAGCAAAGTTGGATAGTGAGAGACAACGGCAAGAACTCAGCTTCAAGAGTAGGGAATTGTTGACAGCAGCCAAGTTTGGGAGTTCGAAGCAAGAAAGTGAAAAATTAAGTGTTAGGTCGGGCTATATAACCCAAAACCAACAAATGACTATCTCACCTATTATCAAGTGTTAGATCGGTACCAATCCATCCCCATGGATCGGTACCGAACCATTGAAAAAACAAAGAAAGGAATGTGCATGTATATATGCATATGTGAATATAATTTCATGAGAATGTGCATACACATGGAACTTAAGCATGACATACAATATAAGTGTGTATGCATAGGTAAACTCAACACTTGGAAGCCAGGACCAAAAGGCAACAGACTCAAACCAGTGGAGTCCAAGAAAGAAATCTACCCAAAGCTGCTAAATTTGGAGTGATGGATTATAAAAGCTGCTCAAGTTTTATAGTGTCAGATACTGGCGAAGCATTATAATGAATGAACAAAGACATTACACTTCACTAAAATAGTTTGAAGGAAGGATGACAACTATTTGAAGCATGGATTGAAGTCTGAAATGAAAATCCCGACTTGTCTTGATTCAAAGCACATTGTGTTGGAAACAAGATTTACTTTGGAGGGCAAGTGTTATTCAGCCTTATGACCAAATAGTTTTTGTACGGACTTGATTAGTTGGACTTGAAGGATATCGAGGAAAGAAGCCCAGAGAAATAGCCAACAAGCCAAGGAACCAAGTAGTACCAAGACCACAAGACAAAAGCAAAGAAACCATTGAAGTCAAACAAACCAAATCCATCAAAGCAATGGATCAGTATCGATCCATCCCTATGGATCAATACCGATCCATAAAACCTCCTCTAAAACACCCCAAACGCACTCTACTCTTAAGAAACGATCATAACAACCCATTCCAAGCTCCATAGGATTGATCGCATGTTGTTTTCTACAAAGTGTCTCAAGCACCTGAAATCAGGAACTCCATTCCACCACTGATATAATTTGTTGGTCCAGAAACATGCCTCTGATAGAGAAAAAAAGATGGAAAGCACGAAGCTAATAACAAGTCGCATCTAAACAAGGCAACAAAGGAAGGCCGTAAGATGATCTTATTGATCGGCACCGGTCCATGCCTATGGATCGGTACCTATCCATCATATTTGTTGACAAGACCATGTTTTCTCAAGCTTAACTGCTGCTGGAAATGGGGAATATGGTGGAGATCATGGAGGAACAAATCTTGGTAACCTACAATTTATAAATAGGAGGCTAGGACATCATTTGAAAAGATCTTTTTGGCTTATTTATGAAGTTCTTGCAATTCTCTAGTAATCCTAAGATCCATACCGATCGATAAGAAACTATTTGTAAACAACAATATAATCAACAGAACATTAGGTGGAAGTATGCATCAGTTGGCCAAACCACTATAAACTATGTGTGCATTATTTTTACATCATTTTCGTTTATTATTCTTTATTTTATTCTTTATTTTAATCTATCGGGTGTTTGTGCCACATTTTCGTATAAATAGATAATTTCTCTCTGTACTAGTAAACCGCTTGATGATGTAATATGATAGCCTTTGGATATTGGATTCTTTATGTAAAAAGGCAACACCCAGTGAATGAACAAATACTGCCGAATAAAAAACAGGTCCCCTCCATCTGAATGTTTCGACAGAACTGGTGGTCTCTCCATATGACTAAGTAAGGCCAATAAATCTTTCTGACGCTCCTCTGTCTAGACAAACTTCCCTTTCTCCTTTTTTAGGCCATCAAAGAATGGCACGCGCTTATCTCTAAATTTTTAGAAGAATTGACTCAATGCAAATACCTTTTCGTTCAAGCTTACCATTTCCCTCCTTATCTTTGGTGCTTCGACATCTCTCGGTGCCATTATTTGCCCTGAATTGGCTTCTATGCCCCTTGAGTTTACTATGAAACCCAAAAATTTAACAAATGCGACTACAAAGGAGTATTTCGACAAATTGAGATTCATTCCATATACTCGAAGTACATCAAACATTTTTGAGAGATCTTTCATATGGTCCGTCGATCGTTTTAATGTCATCGGCATATTTTCCACATAAACTCCATCGTGCATCTAATCTAATTTCTGAACACTGAATTTGCCAATCTCTAATAGGTTGCTTCTGCATTCTTTAGACCAAATGGCATAACATGGTAACAATACTGTCTTAGGTCAGTAATGAAGCTAATGTGTTCTTGACCTAGAAGATGTATTTGCATCTAATTGTAATCGGAATAAACATCATGAATGAAAGAAATTCATATTTGATTGTTGAGTCCACTAGTTGGTCAATCTTTGAGAGCGGGAAGCTGTATTTTGGGCATGCCTTATTACAATCTAAATAGTCGATGCATGTCCTCCATTTTCCGTCAGGCTTCTTGACCAACATTGAATCTGATACCTATTCGAGGTATAGAGCATCGTGGATGTAGCCGTTGGCCTTCATCTTATACACTTCCTCCTTCAATGCAGTGGATCGCTCTAGACCCAAGCTACGCCGTTTCTATTTCACAAGAGGATACCTAGGGTTCACATTCAATATATGGCACACTATCTCTAGTGATATACCACACATATCAGAATGCATCCAGGCAAATGCATCCAGACGCCCAGAGGAAACCTGCCAATTCCTTCTTTAGCTTCATACTGAGCTGAGAGTCAATCTTTATAATTCGAGTAGGATCATTCTGATCGACCGAGATACTAATCATCAGCTCAGCTAGGGCCGCCTTCGCATCCACTGGCTCTTTCCTTGGATCCGTAGATTTGCAAAATTTTCTATGCCATCCGAGCAAGGGAATAAGTGGTAGTTGCTATGCATCAACCGTTTTGATGCAGAGAGTCTACTTTGTACCCTTTTCCTTCTTGTGTTTCTTTGCTTCTCTTGGCTCCATGACGTAACTCTACATCCCATACTCTGATCACCCTGGATAACTCATACCCTAATCTCCTTGGAAAATTTCATTATTAAGCACCATAGGACGAAGGACACCCTAAAATTAGTAAGGGCTGGTTCGTCCAAGAAAGCATATGTACAGTATGTGTCCATCATAACGAAGGTCGAAACTCACACTCTCTTGTAGTCATATTCACCTAGCCCCACCGATAAGTCCACATATCTAACGAGCTCTGCAATCTCTTTAGTAAATTCTTGAATCCAAGATTACATAGCTTCAGATCCTAGCAATCCACCATCATCCGGTTGTAGGTTTTCTTAGATAAATTTTTTACTTAGCTCCATAATCAATGATAACTCGCTTCATAGTAGCCAACCTAATCATGGCTTTTATCACCAAAAGGTCAAGCCTTGGTGCTCCTACCATGTCAACGTCATGATTTCTGACACTACATCATATGTCATCATCCTACAGTGCTTTGATGGAGCTCCATGTTCAATAGCAAAGTGGCTCTCCTTAATAGCATGCTACCCGACCTTCGTAAAACCAAAAAGTCATCATCTCATAACAACGACGGACTCTTGAATATCACAAAAGATAGATTGTCGGGGTAAACTTAGAACAAAACACTAAACTCAAACATCGTTGAGACATCACAAGGGAATCATAACATACAATATACTTAATATACCGAATAGAATAGAATGACAATATATAGGAGACCGCACTAGGGGAAGCAATTAATAAATAAATATCAGTATAGAAAGTCAGAATACATCCACTTTTAATAGCATGGAGTTCTGAATAAATATCTGATACAACGGTCTCATATATAGAACAAAAGGTCTGTTATGTACTACTAAAATATCAAGTATACGTATCCAAAACTATGTCATGCCTCTAAAGTGCTCCAACTGCACATCCAGCTAGCGTATCACCAAAACTACTCAATCGAGCACCCAAGAGCTGTCATGACACAAACAAACAAAGACAAAATGTAGGTTAGACTTAAATCCTGGTATAAACGGAACTATCTCAAAATAATTTATATCAAAACTATATAAAAATTAACAGGAATTACTAAGGAATAAATGATCCTCTCCACAATCATGGCTTAGGGGTAATCCGGATAATCGATAAATAAGTAAAGTAAACCTATTTAAAAGATAGGAAATCATACCATAACCTACTCTTTTTCTATAATTAACAAGTCAGCACAACTAATATAATGTGACTAAAACGTAACAATCATACTATGATAAAGTGACCCAACATCCAAAAGTAGGGTGATCATAGTATAAATCTATCACGAAATGCATAATAATAGTAAGTGCATCAAAAATAACATCGCTAACTAACAACACACACAATACAGAAATGGAAGACAACCAAAGTATATAAATTGATACCCATCATTACTAATGGGCGAAGTCCATCATGGACATCTATAGCGATCCAATGATTCCCTTCAAGGGGTCCCAAATAAATAGAGTCGCTACCTAAATGTACCATAGACCCCGAGCCACATCCTCTATGATGAGTCTCGTATAGATCTCACCGTACCCTCCGAAGCAAGATTTGGTGTTATATGACCTACTCTATTTACTTGAAATCAATGTGAGCTAAACCGTACTCTTTGAAGAAAGCTTTGGTGACATCTAGCACACTCATAGATGATGTCATCCTATGTGAACCACGCTATACCCTCTAAAGCAGGCTCTGGTGCTTGTGGATGATCGTCATCGTTCTCCATTTTAGTCATCATGGATTTCTCACGTAACTTGTGTATGCTTCTTATCAAAAAGAGAACGATGGTCATGTCTTGTGTAATATGCCATTGGGACCACAAAGGGACACATATGTCGTATAAATAAATGTACACATCAAATACAGCATCACGTGGTCAAATACGCCTATCACAAACGAAGACCGATATCTCGTCATCGTTTATTTACAGGGATCGTCTCTATTATAAGGTCCATAATCGATATGGTCATTAGTATAAGACCGATACAATTTATCAAGCTGTACGTAGCCCAAGGTCAACCCTCGAAGGTTCATATTTACTCTATTCGATCGTACATGCTTATTTGATGTGATCGTGTGACCAATCGTTGTACCGACCCTATGCCCGATCGTTGTTGATTCCAAAGGAATCACTTACAATTCACATCTGAATCTTGAGCTTCCCCTTGCATTCCACTTTCTTGAGTAGCCTGAAGTCTCTTCGAAGTCATGCCAAGAACCCATAAATAACTGCAATCAAATGGGGAAAGAAATCCCTGAAACCATTCTTAACCTAAGGGTACAATCGAATGAGGGTTTCATGCAGTCGACTGAGCCTAGTTACTGAAACCAATTCCCCTAACCTTCTATTTGAAGCTTCCTCCTTGGGTCAAATTTCCATGCTAGTTCAGTCATTGCCAGGTTCAGGAAATGAACCATGGGCAGAGAGAAATCTCCCAAAATGACGTTGATTCACATGTTGTTTCTTCTAAGACTTCATTCAATGAGTCGCCTTGCTTCAAGAGCCTGCTTTTATCCCGTCAGACCTCTATCGGGGTTCATTTGTAGATGTTTGTAAGTGGTTCCATAAGTATACAAAAACTGATTTCGATACCAATATCCACTCTTTGCTTGAGTAGAGTTCAACAGGCGATTATAGTGACCTGACTTTCTCTAACATGCCAAAACGATAAACCCAGCCTTCTAGCCTTATGCGTAGCTTATACATATATTGATATACCCATTCGTGCAAGCTTATGCATACACGTTCACGCAAACACATAACCCCTTTACAGTCATCCTTCGGCCTTCATTGGAACGATTACTTAGCATGGTATACTCTCACACAACTTAGCGTCAACGATAGTCGCTATGGCTACATGAAATGTTTGCAATGAACTTGTATTTAATAGTATTTCTTTACAATCAAACAATTTCATTCATATATAAACAACCAAACATATATCGATTCTAACTCAAATTCACTCAACATTTTAATTGTTATATATCTTCAAATACACGCATATGCATGCTTGCCCATACTCATATACATACATGTATGTTTTTATTACTTAATTAAATCTTACTTTTATTTACTAAATCTTTACAATATTACCCCAATATGGTTTCATTTCTATTTTATAAAATCTTTACTTCATTTATAAAATCATACAACCATTTTATAAATACTAATTAAGATTCGTTTGCTATGTTATAAAATATCTTCTTTACTTATAAAACCATTCTTCTACTTAAATAATATTCATAAATACTAATTAAGCTTTATTTGCCCTCTAATCACTTTAATAATAAGTGTAGAGTTTAAAACTTGCTTAATTACCTTATTAACTTTTTTGAAATCATTTAAATTAAGTAATGACATGCACTTAATAATCACATGTAGTTTGTCTCTAATCTATCACTATGTCACTTATAATCAGTCAATTAACCCAAAATCAAATTCATAGATTACTAACTATTTTAAAAAAATAGTTATTAAGGTCTTCAACAAATAATGGGTTAATATAATCATGTTTATAACACAAATAAAAGCCTAAATCAACTCAAATAATCTTCAAATCACTTCATATAATTCTGTAATCACAAATAAACGAAAATATGGAGTATAACACATAAACCAACAAGGAGAATCATCTCACTCACCTTACTTAACCCAAACCAAGCTCTAATCGCCAAAATCCAAACTTAAGCTCTCTTTAAATTTTGAAATGCACACCAATACTTTGATTTAAGCCAATTCCTTTATGGATTTTGTAGAGAAATGAAAGAAAGCAATTATGGTAATTTTTTTATTTTGGGAAATTTATTTGATGGGTTTAGGGCTAGGAATAAGAAATGGATTAAGAGGAGATTAGGAAAAGATTAGATGAAGAGGAGAAAAAACTAACATGAATGAAAAGTGAATAAGAATTACGAAGAGGAGTTAGCCACTTATAGGAAACTAATGGGCATAGCCCAAATTCTCTTTATCCAGCACTATTCATCACTGAAAATCAATCGATTCCAAACAAAGTCAAGTTTATACTCATTTTACTTGCATCAAAAAATCAAACTCAACTACAGATGTTTCAAGTCTCGGTTTGCTCATTTGTAACAAATTGAGTATAAGAGGCATTTCCTTACTTAACCACTAAATATTTAAATTAACCATTTAGATATTCGATTGTTAAAATTGTCGGGTGTTACAATCTCCCATCCTTAAAAGAATTTCATCTTCAAAATTCCTATAGGTGCGAGAAAGTAACAGGTCAGACGACCTTCACGAATCTTAGTTTCGAAAAATTCCAACAGTGCTTTCCCTTATACTATCAGCATCACAGAAACTCCCAAATCGGAATGCATCACACACTAGGAAATATGTAGAAACCTACGTCATCCCACATTTCCTAAAAACTCATACCTCTTTTAAGAAAGCTTCTCACTATTTAAATGCTAGTTAAAGAAAATAAGTATCTAAATAGCTATACATCAGCTCTTAAGTACCTAACTATACTATGCAAAGAGTATTATGCACTAACACAAAATTCAAACATGTATAACCTTAGTGTAGTAACTAATACTACTATAGTCATACATGACAATCAATTGGAGAGTAAGCTCAAGTGAGTAGGTATCAAAATATACCATGGACTCCAAGTCACACCAAAAGGCAGTGAACTCGTATAGATCCTATCTCGACCCCATAATGGGCACGGATGATATGCAATCTATTCTAGATAGTTATCACTATCATCCTCGAATCATATTTTAAATAATGAAATTATGACTACCATGCAAGAAATCAAACAAATAAGACAAGAAAAAAATCAAACAATAGCAAACAACAACAGACTATAATCAAATCATAGCAAGCAAGAATAAGCAACAATAACAAGCATCCAGATTATTAAACATGCAAGCAAGTAATCAACAAAAGTCAACAGCAACAAGAATCAACCAATAGCAAAATCAAACAGCATAAAACAGTAGCAAGTAAACATAAGCAGTAGAACCAACAGCAAGTAACAAGCAATAATAATCAACAAGCAATAATAACCAATAAGCAATAATAAGCAACAAGAAATAACAAGCAACAAGCAATGATCAATCCATAGCAAACAGCATTAACAAATAAACAAGCAATAACAAGTATACCAAAAAATGAAATATTCAAAAGGAGTCTATATCGACATGCATTGTAACCAAATCAAGAGTAAATGTCAAGCCAACTGAAATGAGTCTGTTCGTCATTCAAAAAGAGTGAATGCCTAAGTGGTGCAACCCCTTTCATGAATATAATATGCGAAAGACTATTACACCTCCAGCCATAAAAAAGAAAACCTATGCAGTATGCAGGATCACTGTGTATCTAAACTCTCGCATAAAACCGGTAACCACTGACTTGACTCTCCTTTTCTTATGAATAGACTCCAAAGGAGAAAATTCTAATAATTAAATTGTCCCTAAATGATGATCTATAGGGTTTTCCGTGGTTCAAACTCACCTCGATCGCACAATGTTAATGAGAATAATATATAAGTGCACTACAACACTCATCTAGGCAAGTATCATCTCGTCGCTTAAAAGATTATGTGAAATGCAACAATACTAGTTGAGAAATCCTTCCCTAAACTATCCCATACAACAATAATTATACTACACTAAAAAAATTCAGTAACTAAAGATCATCCTATAATGACACAATGCCCATTCTAACCCTTTATTTGCTCGCAAGATTTCTCTATAAAATCAGGGTCGGCCACCTGACCCCTTCCATGCAAACTCTGATCCGGTTCCTTGATCCAACTACTAAAATCTCCTTAAATGACTGAAACCGTGCTTCAAAAGTCTCTCAGTCATGTCAAGAATCCGACTCTAGTTCGTCTATTAGAACTAAGTGAAAAACCCTTTCCTAACTAGTGCAAATCACTTAGAAACTCTGTGCTCAAATTATAGGTTAAGAATCAGTATTTCAATGGACCAGCCTTTTGAAAATGTCCCCTTCAACACATGGGATTACTCCCATCACCTGAGGTTTAATAACACAATGAAAAAAAACACGAACGACTCTAGGAAAATGCATATAAGTCATGCGCTCAGTATTGCTCATTACTAGGCATCCATCGAACCCTAGCTGGATATAAATCCAAGTCAAACTTCATCAACCAAACCCACTAAACTTGAAAGCTTGTACTTCAAGTTTGAATGGTAATGCTCTTGGTCTATTCACCTCAGCTTTGCAACTAAGGTTACTCATACAACGTTTATCTTTACCGAAGAATTTACCTGCAACAAAAGATGTCAAGTTTAGTCTATCTACCAAGAAAATAGCAACCGATAATATATACCACTAAAGTGTCGAAAGGAACATAAGTGAGTTCCAAAAAATAGAGCATACCTCACTACATAAGCCCATTCCATTTCTCTTAAGCCATAGGCCTACTAGGACTCGATAATGCATATAAGCACTAATCATCATCACTAACTCATCCTTCAAAACGTAGGACAGTCCTTCTTCAAGTGATCAAGCCAATTATAATTGAAGCACTTGTTAATACCTTAGTTATTGATTTTGATGATAGCAACCTTGATAATAACCATAATACAACAATATAAAATATAGACACTAATGATTTGCCAAGTTATATAGTATATAATGTAGAATATTACATAGATTTTAAATTGAAGACTGTATAGCATAAAAGCTCAAAAGATAGACATCAAGACTCATAAGTACAAAGACTAAGATATGAAGATCGTAGGATTATAATTTAGTATATAGAGCCATAGCTTATATTGTTAAAGTCCTTGATAACAATCTTTGATCTCTATCTCCACTTTTTCTATCTTTTATATTTTTAAACAAAATAAATGTTCAAAATATATTTCAAAATATTTTATAAATGTTTTTCAAAATTCAATATGTTTAAAAACTATGTTAAAACTATTTTACAAAGTATCAAATTATTTTAAAAAGTATAGTTAAAAGAAATGAGTTTTCAAAATATACATGCATATGTCGACATATAGGCATATGGTATGTCGATATACATGTCGCCAAGTGTTTTCAAATTTTGGAAGGAAGTGGCTATTCGTCGCAACTATTCACGAACGGACACTTGTGTTGGTTTACTATATAAAAGGGGGTTTAAACGAATTTTTTCAAAACTAATTGCTTATTTTCTTCCCTCCTCTTGCTCTCTTGAAAACTCCATTGAAAATATACTATATACTCTTCAAATTCACTTAGAATAAATTCATATTTCATTGTATTGATTCAATACTAATTTCTTACTATTATGGAAACATCTCTCTCTCAATTCAAAGATCAAAGTGTTGTTCAAGGGGCTACAGGATCCATTATATCCAAAGTTCAAGAAATTGTCTTTGGAAAAACTATCGGTTATATTTGCATTTGTTTGAGTGTGCTTGTAGCCCATTCAAATCAAATAGATGTTTTTAATAACCCGAAAATCTAATGGGTATGCTTGTAGCCCGTTCAAACCAAGTGAGTCTACATTAAGCTTGAAAATTCAGGAAGGAGTGTCTCGTAGCCTCGAATCGAGATTGTATATGGGTTTGCCTTCTGCACGGTTAAAGATTGACATTTGAAAAGAAATCTGTACAAGTGCTAATTAAGCTTCATTAGCCCTCTAATCACTTTAATACTAGGTGTGGAGTTCAAAACTCACTTCATATTTTACTAACATTTCCAAAACCATTTAAATTAGTTTCATCACTAACTAACGACGTGCAGTTAATTATATCATCTAGTTAGTCTCCAATCTATCACAACATCAAATATAATCATTCAGTTAATCCAAAACTAATAGCTTACTAACTATTTCAAAAATAGTTATTAAAATCTTAAACAATTAGTGAGTAAATTTAATCATGTTTATAACATGGACGTAAGGATAAATCAAACAATCTCCAAAACTTTTTATATAATTTTATATTACTCAATAAACGAAAGTATGAAGATTAATATATAATATAGAAGGATAATCATCCCACTCACCTTCTCTTTCTCTAAATTAAGCTCTAATCACCAAAACCCATGTTTTCCTTCTCTTTAAATCATATATGAAGCTCTAAATCACAACTTCAAGCTAATCTCATGATGGATTTCGTAGAAAATTGCATAAGAGGAATTATGGTGATTTTTATTTGAGTTTGGAAATTTTATTTAAAGGATTTGGGGCATGGAGATTAAAGAGAGATTAAGGAAATATTATGAAAGTAATTAGAGAAGAGGAAAAAGAATGAAATGTTGGAATGAAAATGAGAGAGGAGTTAGCTACATATAAGCTAACTTAGGAGAAAGTTACTGGGCTTGGCCCAATTTCATTTCATCCAAACAAAAACGATCCATTTAAAAAAATTTAGACTCCAAATATAGTCAAGTTTATACTCATTTTTCTCACGATGGAAAAGTAAACTTAACTACAAGTGTTTCGAGCCCCAATGCACTCATCTTTAAAAGTTGAGTATGATGGGCGTTCGGTTAACTGAAGACTTTTTTTTTTGAAATGGTACTTTATATACAACAAATCATTGGGACAACATATCCCATGTCAATAAACGTTCGAAAGCAAGTTTCGAACTTGTGACATCTTGCACCAAAGCCGAATCAATTAACCACTTGGACAATGGTGCTTGTCCGGTTAACTAAAGACTTTAATATTTAATTATTTAAATATTGGTTCGGTAAAATGCATAATGTTACATCAAACATAGTAAATTCAAATAATTTTTAATTGTCTTCTCAAGATACCTAACACAATGTTGATATTAAGTCTTTGGATGGTAATATTAACTGCATGTGGTATTTTTGTTGTAACGATTAAATACTGACAATAAATTTAAGTCAAATAATAATCTTCCTTGATGCTCATTAGTTACTCACATATAAACTTTATAATTGTCACATATTTATCATCACCTATGTGAAAGTAATTCGGCCAAATATTAACCTTTCTTTGGACCGTCTAATATTTGCATGAATATATACTCACAAATATTGAACAATCAAAACATAAGATGCCACTTTGGTGACATGTTACTTCAATCAACTTATTTAGAATCTAAGATAACCATAATTAATTTACAAAGAGACACCAAAAAATTAAATTTATAATTGCCATTTATTTATTTCTTTCTTGTGCATTGTTCATGCCCAATTGCACATATTAAGTTGCGAAAAAATTCCTTTAGTAGCATTTGCATTTTGCTAATAAGAAACCCTTCGTATTAAAATAAATAAATCAATCAAGTTTATCAATTTTAAAGGAGTTATTCCATAAGTATAACTGTACAATCTGGATCGTAAGCAACTAGAGTTTTTTAATGCTAACCACTTGAAATGCGCAAAATTTTATATTGACTAGCTATTAATCAACGTGGTTTCTTAAGCCAAAAAAGAGAGAACAACCATGGATTTAATATAGTACAAATGTATGTCTGTATCAACTTGATTGTTTAGCTAATCAAAAGATCCTAATTCATTGTAACCCCAAGTCGCACATATTATGGATACATTCGTGGACAAATTGGATTAAAGATAGAGGTTAGAGATTGTGATGTTCACATATAAAAATTTGATCAGAGGTTGGTTATGAAGTATTGTGTAATGTATATTGTTTTTTTTTATTGCAATAATTATTAATTAATTTATACATATTATTATTAATTTTATCATTTAAGTAATAATATAAATTTAAATTCAAATACAAATTCAAACACCTACTACGAATTTAGACAAAAGAAAATGAAAAAAAAATACAACTATCGATGATACTCTACAACAAAGATGCAAACAATATCAAGAACTGTATTTGAAACATAGATTTCCATCATCAAGGAAACTAAGTTCGACTTCTCTAGCTTCGACAACGCGATATTACAAGTAGTCATGACCCGTTTAGATAACTGACCTAATCATGGAGCCATTTCATGACCTCCTTATACCGGTCGGAGGTTGCAGTAGCATGATGAGCATGAGTAGAAGTAGGAGCAAAAACGTTAATAGTGAAAGGTCCACCATCGTGGTGCTTGGCCTTTTGACTAGGTCATTAGTGTACCATTGACCGAGGGTGTGGAAGGGGGCCTATAATGTATTCTATAGAGTGAAAGATATAAGATCAAGTTGATGCAGATTGGTACCATCCAATCCCCTCATTATCTCTTCTGTACTCTCGTCACTCAACCCTAGCTTGACCAGATGCACAATTTCATTGTAGGACAGAAACGACGGGACGATGAAGTGCATCTGGTCACAGAACAAACACATCTGCTAATCAAATGTCCCTGTAGAAGATAATCCATCAATCTCAACCGATTAGAGAATGAACCATGAAACCCTTCAAGAACAGAATGCCTTGTGCGTTAGCTCAGCTCTAGAAATCGTCATCACCTATGATGACTTTCCTATCTGCATCCCAACGAGCTCCCTCCACCATCATTAAAGTTTGAAAATGATTGCAAAGTCTGACATGATTGTCTCTTTTACGAACGAGGATGGTGACAGTGTACTCCAGTGCAAAGTATCGATCAAATATTTGTGAACACGAGTCTTCTTTCCGAATCAAAACAAAATATGGAGTAGGAAGCAAATATTGGCGGAGGAAGTCAATTTTTGTATGTTAGTAATTGTAGAAGAGAAAGATTCGATGAGATTTGAGTTGTGTTTCCTTTCCAGCTCTCAGCCAAGTTTATAACAGGAATTACGTACCTTTAGATACGAACACTAAAAGAAGATAGGAGAATAACGAGAGCTTTTGTAATTTGGGGATCATGGCCCCTTGTTTATAATGTTTCCTTTTTCTAATTTGGCACTTCAATGAATTAGAATCTTTCGGTATCTACACATTAATACATGACAATTAGATTCTTAAGTCTTTTAACTTTAGTTGACAATTTTACAACTTCAATTAAGCTTTACACCAAAATAACATAACACATTTTATACATGTGTTGAATATTCGAATAGCTTATTCAAGATCTTAGTAGCTAGGAGATATTTACTTGAGCGTTGTTGCTGCTCATGTTCTCTCGAGGTCAACATTTTATTTTCAGCTTTTTCGGTTAATTTGGATTTTACAAGTATGCTACTATTGGCACCTACGAAAATGCGTCTGCTTATCATTATAATTTTATTACTTATCAATTGTTTTCATGTGCTCATGACTGTTGGAACTTCGTATTCACAATACTTCGTAATTACGATATTTTGACTATGACAACTATATAAGTTACTATGTATACTAACATATTTATTGCAGGAATCAATCCAAGGACAGATTCAAAAGAGCTCCAACACTTAAAGTATGTATTGAGTCTGTGTCTAGTAATAATAGTATGTTAAAATCTCTCCTATATGATATATTGCATGATCATCTTTTCAAAAATAAGAAATTCAATTTTCATGTTACATTCAGACGTCTGAATAGCTCATTTCAGACGTCTGAATCTGTAATATAGAATATTGTATACTACAATATTCAGACGTCTGAAATGAGATATTCAGACGTCTGAAAATGACCAAAAATGGCCTATTTGTTTTCTGTTTCAAATATCGTTTAAATTCAGAAGTCTGAAATTTAAATTTCAGACGTCTGAATATTTACAACGGCTATTTTTTTGAAAAGGCATTTCCATTCATGAAGAGTTGCGACCTTTAATTCAACAGCTTTTGATGATAACTCTTCATGAACAATTATAACCATTTATTACCTATATAAACACATTAGAATCAAGTTTTAAATACACCAATTTCTATTGATTATCATTCTATTATTGAAATTCTTGAATCCAACTCATTTGTGCTAAAAATATCATTCAAATTCAAATTCTACTTTCTTAATCTTCACGCATTCATACATATATCATAAAGGAGAAAGATTATAGGAAGTTTGTACTATCAAGAGACAAATTCGTGTTATTGAGAACACATTGTGTCATATACTTTCTGTATAAGTTGAAGTCCTGTTCTGCTGTTCAGGCAAGTGAAGTCCTCTTCGGCTGTTGAGGCGAAATCCTGTTCTGCTGCTCAGGTCCCTTGTTCGGCTGTTCAAGGGTTGTTGTAAATCTGTTCCTCCGGGTTAAGTGAGGATTGTTGTTAGTGAAATTCCAGAAGGAGTCTGGGACTGGACGTAGAACGGGAAGTTCGAACCAGTATAAAAATTCCTGGTGCGCTTGTTTTATTTTTCTTATTTACTCTGCTACAGTAACTTTGTTTTATTTCCGCACTAGTATATTATAATTCCATATAGCACGATCCGCACCATCACTTTCATTTGGTATCAGAGCCTTGTTTCTAATAACCGTTACACAGTTATTTGATATTCTGCTAAAATGGAAAACAACACCAACACTAGTTTCATTGAAGGACAATCCACTGCTCGACCTCCACTATTCAATGGTATGAATTACAATTATTGGGCAACTAGAATGCGTATTTATATGCAAGCTAATGGTTTTGACTCATGGAATATTACTCAAACCGAATATAATATTCCTACAACAGAATATTCTACATGGTCAAACACACAAAGACTAGATGCTACCGCTAATGCCAAAGCTATGAATATGCTATTCTGTGCTTTAGATAGAAATGAGTTTAACCGTGTTAGTATGTGTAAAACTGCTTATGAAATATGGAGAACACTTAAGATTACTCACGAAGGAACTAACAAGGTTAAACAAAGCAAAATTTCCATGCTCAAAAATCAATTTCAAAATTTTAAAATGAAGCAAGATGAAACTATAAATGATATGTATTCTAGATTCCAAGATATATACCACTCTTTACTAGGACTTGGAGAAAATTATTCCGATTTTGATATTGTTTCAAAAATCCTTAACTCTTTAATGGATGAATGGGAAAGAAAAGTTTTAGCTATTGAAGAAGCTAATGACCTTTCTACTATGAAACCAGAAGAGTTGATAGGAAATCTAATGTCATATGAAGTAAATTTGCAGGCTAAAAGAGTACAAGCACAAGACAAAAAGAATATAGCATTCCATGCTGAAAAAGAAGAATCAGATTCTGATGAAGAAGACTTAACATTCATTGCTAAAAACTTTAAAAAGTTTTTAAAATTCAGAAAAGGAAATCGAAACAATGGCAAAAGGAACTACAACAGCAATCCAAATAAGCCATCTTCATCCATATTAGAATGCTTTAACTGTCACAAGAAAGGACATATGCAAAAGGATTGTCCTGAACAGAAGAAAACATATCATAATAAGAATCGAAAGGACAAATCAAGAAGAAAAGCATTTTCAGTAACATGGGATGACTCAGATTCCTCATCTTCTTCAGAAAGCAGCAGTGATAGTGAGAAAGAACAGGCAAATGTTTGTTTTATGGATTCAGAAAATGAGGTAAGTGATCTTACTTTTGATGATATGATTGAAATAAATTCAGAACTTTTTGATAATCTAAAAAGCATCAAAAGAAAATATAAAGAAGCTCTTGAAAATCAGAGAAAAGAAGAATTCGAAAGAGATATGCTTTAGCGATGAAAAGAAAATATTAGAAGAAGAAACTGGAAAACTTCAAGATAAAATTTCTAATGATAATTCTCAATTTACTTTATTGAGTCAAGAAATTGAAACTCAAAAAGAAAGGATGATTCTCTTATCTCTGAAAATCATGAGCTAAAAACTAAGATTAAAATGATAGAATTAGAAAATACTTGTCTCAAAACCAAATTAGAAAATATTTCTAAAAATATTTCCAACTTTAATAAAGGAAGAGAAAATCTATCTAGTATTATTAAAAATTCTCAGTCCACTTCAAATAAAAATGGACTAGGATATTTTAAGAAATCTCTATCTAAAAAGAAAATTAGGAGAAATAATTCTCATATTAATTCTAAAAATTCCAATACCATAAAAATATGGGTTCCCAAAACAAACAATAATCTAATTAGAAATAAATATATAAATCTCTTTTTTGAAACTGTTCATAAAAATCAGAATTATATATTTAAAGGGAATACTGAACCTACTTGGGTTTGGTTTCCTAAGACCTAACTCTTAGGACCCTATAAAAGGTGGGTACCAATGTTATTATTATTATTTGCAGGACCCACTTTTAAAAGGAGGAAAATGGATACTCGACAGCGGTTGCTCAAAACATATGACTGGAGACAAAAATATGTTATCAAACATCACTTACTCAAATGGATGCTCTGTCACTTTTGGAGACAATTCCAAAGGATACATCATTGGAAAAGGCGACGTCAGCAATATCGGTACATCTGATTTACCTCTTATTTCAAATGTTTTATTAGTGAAAAATTTAAAACAAAATCTTTTAAGTATCAGCCAATTATGTGACAAAGGTTTCAAAATCTCTTTTTCTGAAGATAAGTGTAGCATTCGTGATAAAAATCAAAATCTTATTTTTGAAGGATATAGAGATAAAAATATATATGTTTTGAATATGAAAATCAATCATAATTCAGATATGTGTTTAATAGCTAATGAAAATGATCATTGGCTATGGCACAAAAGATTCTGTCATATAAACTTCAAAACTATAAATAAACTTTCCAAAAATAATTTAGTCAGAGGATTACCGAAAATAAACTTCAAAATTAATCATATTTGTGATGCATGTCAATTAGGAAAATTAACAAAATTATCCTTTAAATCAAAAAAAGTTATCTCTACTTTACAACCACTTGAACTACTACATATGGATCTATTTGGACCAACCCAAGTTCAATCCATTAACCATAATAGATATGTGTTTGTAATAGTAGATGATTTCTCTAGATATACTTGGACTATTTTTATGAAAAACAAAAATGATACGTTTGAGCAGTTTAAAATTTTTGCTAAACGTATTCAGAATTTAAAAGGTCTAAAAATAAAAAATATAAGAAGTGATCATGGAGGAGAATTTGAAAACGAAGCTTTTGATCATTTTTGTAAAAAGAAAGGAATTTTTCATAATTTTTCATTTCCTAAAACTACACAACAAAACAGAGTTGTAGAACGTAAAAATAGAACTTTACAAGAATGTGCACGAACTTTGTTAAATGGAAGCACTCTTCCAAAACATTTCTGGGCAGAAGCTGTTGCAACTGCATGTTATGTTTTAAATCGTGTTTCTATTCGACCTCTAACAAAAAATACTCCTTATGAACTTTTTACTGGAAGAAAACCAAAAATTTCTTATTTTAAAGTATTTGGTTCAAAATGTTTTATATTAAATACAAAAGATCAGCTTGGAAAATTCGATGTGAAATCTGACGAAGGAATCTTTCTAGGATATTCGGATCGCAGCGAAGCTTATCGTGTATTTAATAAAAAATCAAATATTGTTGAAGAAACATTAAATGTTTCTTTCGATGAAAATTTTCTACAAAAACCAAGTATTCAAAAAGATGATGATTTTCCAGATAACATTACAAATACAGATACTATAAATTTTGAAAATAATGAAAACATTGTTGACAATAATATTGAATTAAGGAATTCACCAAAAATATTACGGGATCATCCTATACAAAATATTATTGGGGAAATTAATTCAAATATTCGAACTAGAAGTCAACTAAATCAAATGGGCCACGTAGCATTCCTTTCTAATATCGAGCCAAAGAATCTCAAAGAAGCTTCCACAGATGACTACTGGATAATAGCAATGCAAGAAGAGCTAAACCAGTTTGAACGCAATGAAGTTTGGGAATTAGTTCCTAGACCAAGTGATCAGGCTGTTATTGGAACAAAATGGGTTTACAAAAATAAAGCAGATGAACAAGGAAATATCACTAGAAATAAAGCAAGATTAGTTGCACAAGGTTACAATCAAGAGGAAGGAATTGACTATGAAGAAACATTTGTTCCGGTTGCAAGACTAGAAGCAATTCGAATATTAATGGCCTATGCATGTTTTCATAATTTCAAACTTTATCAAATGGATGTTAAAGGTGCCTTTTTAAATGGTTACATAAAAGAAAAAGTGTATGTTGAACAACCTCCTCTATTTATTCACGAAAAATTCCCTGATCACGTTTATAAACTTAAAAAAGCACTTTACGGTTTGAAACAAGCACCACATGCTTGGTACGACCGTCTAAAGACTTATCTAATTTCTTCGGGTTTCCTAATTGGGAAAGTTGATCAAACACTTTTTATAAAACATTCTAAAAAGGATATTTTAATAGTTCAAATTTATGTTGATGATATCATTTTTGGCTCTACGAATGACAAATTATGCCAGGAATTTTCAGAAATAATGACCAAAGAATTTGAAATGTCTCATATGGGTGAATTAACATATTTTCTTGGATTACAAATAAAACAACTTCAAAATGGCATTTTTATTAATCAAGAAAAATATTGTATTAATCTAATCAAACGTTTCGGAATGGAAAATACTTCTGCCAAACCAACTCCTATGAGTACAACTACACATCTTGAAAAAGATGACAATGGCAAAAGTGTTGACCAGAAACTATACCGAAGTATGATTGGATCATTACTATATTTAACTGCAAGTCGTCCTGATATAATGATGAGTGTTTGTTTGTGTGCTAGATTTCAAGCTAATCCAAAAGAATCACATTTAAAAGCAGTAAAACGGATATTACGTTATCTTACAAACACAAAGGATTTTGGTCTATTTTATCCAAAAGGATGTCCATTCGAATTAGTCTCATATAGTGATGCTGACTTTGGTGGTTCTCGAACAGATCAAAAAAGTACGAGTGGTACGTGCCATTTCATTGGGAAATCTCTCGTATCCTGGTTTAGTAAGAAACAAAATTGTGTTTCTCTTTCTACATGCGAAGCAGAATACATTTCTGCCGCTCTAGCATGTACTCAAGTAATTTATATGCAACAAACACTCAAAGATTTCAATATTAATTTATCAAACTCTACAATTTACTGTGACAACTCGAGTGCTATTAACTTGTCTAAAAATCCTATCAATCATTCACGAACAAAACATATTGACATTCGTCATCACTTTCTTCGTGACAATGTTGAAAAAGGAACAATAAATTTAGATTTTGTATCTTCTGAAAATCAGTTAGCTGATATTTTTACAAAACCTCTTTTGGAAAACATTTTTATTAAGCTAATACGAGAACTTGGTATTGTTTCTGTTAAAAATTTATAATTCTGTAACAATTTTTTTATATAGTTATACATCTTCTATCTATATTATATTTGCTCCCAACATATGTGTTTATTCTCTAAAAATCTCATAACTAACAAATTAGTAACAAATATTTATAACCTTCCATTTGTTATGTATATTTCTAACCTTCCATTTTTTAAAATTTTTATTATCCATTAGTTAGTAACTAAACAAAACTAACTATATGTAACCATTAATATAAAACTAATTTCTTTAAATAGTTTTTCCTTTTTTTATTTATATATTCAAACTAATTATTTCTTTCATCTCATTTTAAAACACCAAAATAAAATTCTTCGTCAATGAAATTCAATCTAGTTATTTTACTTCTCTCTATGGCTTCTAATTCTGACAATTCTCCATCAGCTTATTCAACGTCTTCTTTCGAGATTTTAGCAACTCCAACTCCTCGTGAACACTCTGGTTATACGCCAGATAAGAAGAAATCTTGACGATTTCTTTTCTTTGGTTCTCCATCAACTAAAGAAAAAATATCCGAGATTCATCATTATCAAAAAGAGCAATTGGATTTGCAACGCGAGATGTATTATGAACAAAAAATAAATGCTAAACGACTTAGCTTCATTGAAAAAATGGCATTTAAATTTTGTGGTACATCTCCAGAAAAAGACGTAGTCGAACCGTCAACTTCTCATCAAATAAAAACATCAGGTTGGAATCCATGGGAACCAAGTCCACAACGTCCTCCAGTTTCTCCAAACTCGTGGGAACGTACGTCATACTGGTCTCCTTTACGACCATTCACAGAAATTACAAAAATCGAACCAGAAGAATGCAAATCTCCAAATGCTTCGGAAAATTAACTTTTAATTTTATTTTCTTGTAATTCTGTTCTATTAGTTGTTTCTATCATTTATTAAATATTTGAAAATCTTCTCATTCTGTTCAATATTAATATATTATTTCTATCATTTATTTTTATTTTCTCATGCAAATGTCTGAATTTTTAAGTTTCAGACGTCTGAAACTATTGGTTCAGACGTCTGAATATTGTAGAAAAATAAATTTTTTCTACAGTTTCAGACGTCTGAACCAATAGATTCAGACGTCTGAAACAAGTCAAAAATGAACTAATTCTTTTCTGTTTAAAATTTTTCAATTTCAGACGTTTGAAATTATAATTTCAGACGTCTGAATTCAAATGGTGATTCAAAATTCAAGGGCTTTTTAGAAATTTTCCACCAACCAACCACCTTTATTACTTCCATCTTGTTCTTCCTTTCCCCCAAATAACCGAACCAGCACCATTATCACCCTTCAAAACTCCATTTTTTCTTCTCCAATCTTCAAATTTTTTACCAAAAACTCCAAATGGCTCCAAAAGCAAAGCGACCAAGAGCTTCAACTTCATCTTCTACACCCAATATAGACCAATGGTTGTGGAATGATGAAGCCAAGAAAAGGTTTGCTCAGATGGACAGATCTGGCTTCTTTCCAGAAGCTTTTGTGAAGTATGATGAATTCCAACCCTATAGGATTCAACAAATTGCCAATTCAAGCGGGTTAGAATCTTTATTGTCATTTTCTGCGAATAATGTCAAAATAAATCATCTACTAGTTAAGTTATTCTATGCAAACATGAATTTGGATCATCATCATCCACATAATCGCGAAAATTGTATTTGGACTTGGGTATGTGGAGTAAAAATATATCTCCCATTAGTTCGTCTTGGAGATATCTTGCAATGCCCTTCATCCGGGACTGATTTAGATGACACTGATGCTTCACTCTCCCTAGAAAATAGAGATGAAGTCTCTCATAGATTTCTATCTGATGATATCACTAGGTTAACTTCTGTCAACCTAAGACCTCAAGCCCGTATTCTTCATCGTGCTTTAATTCATTCCGTTTTACCAAGAACCGGAAGTTATGAAGTCATAAACAAACGGAACTTCCAAGCTTTATATGCCATTTATTCCGAACAACCTATTAATTGGGGGCAAGTTATTCTTGAAGAATTTATGGATGTTAATCGCCGTCGCCGATATAAAACGTTTCATTATGGAGCATATATTATGAAAATTCTTAGACACTATGGGGTAACTTTTCCCGAATCCGAATTTTCACCCATAAAAGAACTTGGCTCCAAAACATTAGGGTTGATGAATTTGCCCAAACGTCCTCAGAATCTTAATTTTATTTCTTTCCAAGAATGGATCTCAAATAGGGATCAGAATATACCCCAACCTCAACAACCTCACCAACATCATCAACCTCAACAACAAATGGCTCCACAAGCTACCGAGCATGAAGATGATGATATCGAAGTGATTTCTCTTGAGTCAACACCGAAACATGCCTTAGTTACACTCTCTCGGAATCAATCTAAACTCAATGCCAAGATTGAAAGATTGGAAAAGCAAACAAATAAGAAACTTAATTCTATTCGAGGCTTCCTAAATAAAATTTGGGAACGTATTGGTTGCTCTTCTTCCACATCTACCGAGGTATTTAATCCCACACCGTTTCAATGGTCTTCTAGCTCGGGCAATGACAATGATGATGATGATGATGATGATAATGATGATGATGATGATGATGAAGAAGGCACAGATCAGCCCAGTTCTTCCTTCTGATTGCATGAATATTTCTGTTGCATCTTATCATATTCTACCTTTTTTAACTAGTTGTTTGTTTCTATTATTTTGTGTAACTTTTTAGACTACCTGCAACTTGATTTCCTTATACTGGTATGTATCCTTCAAACATTTGCTCATATTGTTTTGTATCCAGTAATGACTATGTTGATTCTCTGGTTTGGTTTTACTATTTTTTTTGTCGATGTCAAAGGGGGAGAATTATGGTAAGGGGGAGCTTATAGTAAGGGGGAGAATTCCTTTATATATATGATCGTTTACTCATATAGTTGCCATCGTCAAAAAGGGGGAGATTGTTGGAACTTCGTATTCACAATACTTCGTAATTACGATATTTTGACTATGACAACTATATAAGTTACTATGTATACTAACATATTTATTGCAGGAATCAATCAAAGGACAGATTCAAAAGAGCTCCAACACTTAAAGTATGTATTGAGTCTGTGTCTAGTAATAATAGTATGTTAAAATCTCTCCTATATGATATATTGCATGATCATCTTTCCAAAAATAAGAAATTCAATTTTCATGTTACATTCAGATGTCTGAATAGCTCATTTCAGACGTCTGAATCTGTAATATAGAATATTGTATACTATAATATTCAGACGTCTGAAATGAGATATTCAGACGTCTGAAAATGACCAAAAATGGCCTATTTGTTTTCTGTTTCAAATATCGTTTAAATTCAGAAGTCTGAAATTTAAATTTCAGACGTCTGAATATTTACAACGGCTATTTTTTTGAAAAGGCATTTCCATTCATGAAGAGTTGCGACCTTTAATTCAACAGCTTTTGATGATAACTCTTCATGAACAATTATAACCATTTATTACCTATATAAACACATTAGAATCAAGTTTTAAATACACCAATTTCTATTGATTATCATTCTATTATTGAAATTCTTGATTCTAACTCATTTGTGCTAAAAATATCATTCAAATTCAAATTCTACTTTCTTAATCTTCACGCATTCATACATATATCATAAAGGAGAAAGATTATAGGAAGTTTGTACTATCAAGAGACAAATTCGTGTTATTGAGAACACACTGTGTCATATACTTTCTGTATAAGTTGAAGTCCTGTTCTGCTGTTCAGGCAAGTGAAGTCCTCTTCGGCTGTTGAGGCGAAATCCTGTTCTGCTGCTCAGGTCCCTTGTTCGGCTGTTCAAGGGTTGTTGTAAACCTGTTCCTCCGGGTTAAGTGAGGATTGTTGTTAGTGAAATTCCAGAAGGAGTCTGGGACTGGACGTAGAACGGGAAGTTCGAACCAGTATAAAAATTCCTGGTGTGCTTGTTTTATTTTTCTTATTTACTCAGCTACAGTAACTTTGTTTTATTTCCGCACTAGTATATTATAATTTCATATAGCACGATCCGCACCATCACTTTCAATGACCACCAAAACCTATTTTCTCATTTAGCGCTAAACAACCGCGGTACCTTCTTCTCTCTGAGAAAAACTCATTTGCATTATCTCAAAACATCATTAAAAACAAAAATTTCAGCCTTAAAACAAAAACAAAAAAAAATCTCTCTTTTTATCTAATATATGAAATCAAATGAAGTTGTAGAGAATGATCCTAATTTTGATGAACACAAAGAGATTAATATACTTTTTATTTCTTAAAGTTTATATTTCTTTTTCATTTCAATCTTAGATTTATTTTTTAGGGTTATTATTGTTATTTTAGGATAGATTATGATTCTTTGGCTAGCACAAATTTGGATTATAAAGTTTGATGATGTTATAATTGTCAACAATCATGTAAGTTATTGAATTGTAATGTTTTACCATTCAAAGTTGTTGAATTGTAATGTTTTACCATTCAAAGTTGTGTTATTTTTTCTTGTATTTTTTTTTTGTTAGATGGAAAATACCAGTTACAATAAAGTTGAGAATTCGCTTTTTGTTTCGAATAAAAAGTGTTTGATAGTAAAAATATGGAAGACTGCGTTTGTCAAAGTGCTTCAAAAGGCAATTGATTTGACAAACTATTTTTTAACTGATCAATTAAATATTTATTTAAATTTTCATCATTCTAAGTACGGTTGAAAAATAAATTTTATTATTTTATTTTTAATTTTTTTGTATGTTATGTAATTTTTGTTGTATTTTGAAAAAGAAAATTAAATTTGATTTAGGAAACATAAGGAATAACAGTTGTGTATTGGAATATTTGAATATATGTACGTAAAATAAAATAATAGCTGATGTTAAGAAGCAGAGAACTTTGTTTGGTGATCTTTAGTTTTGAAAGTCAAAAACGATGTCAATAGTAACATACTTTGACAATGGAGTAGAGTTCAACTGCTTCTAATGTCAAACTGGTGGTGTTTTTTCAGCCAAAGATGGCTTACTGGGTATATTCTAAATGCGAGTTACTGATGATTTTGTAAAGATTCTTGAACGTGAGTGTTTTCAATGTAATTTTCATATTTTGTCGATCATTTCATACATATTAGCAATCAAATCGTACACGTTATCATTGAAAATTAATGGTAACTACCATTTTTATTATTTATTTTCTCTCCAATTTTGCTCCTCTTTGCTTCCGCCTCTCCGTGCAACTTCCCGTCTATTTTGTCGGCGTACTTGCATCGCACAAATTAACACAAACCTTACAATATTCCTTTTCGCAACTTGATTTATGACCGCTCGCAAAAAAAAAAATAGCTTCAAAGAACGAGCAAGATGCAAAGTTCAATGATAGTGGTATATGCATTTGTCTATTTATTCTCTGAGCCTTCAATACTGCAATCGCTTCCACTTCAATATCAGAATTATAAACAAAATGTTATTTTCAATCAGAAGACAAATTATTACAAGACATATCAAAATATAAACGTAGTGGTAGAATATTCTCTGCGTCACCATCCATTTTATTTTGTGTGCCAGTTATACTAAACGAATAACATGCAGCACACCAATTAACGTATTGTATAATGCAGATATTTTTGCAGGCCAGTTTTCATATAAACATCAATCAATAAGACGATGGAATAAAATTGTGAGGCTTTTAATACTCCGTTCTATCATGCCTATCTATATATGTTCTCCTTCACACAGCCAACCTAAAAAGCCAAGAAAAGATTTCGAGTGGAAGTTGCAATGGAGATCCCAGAAGCTATTTCTAACATAGTCAAAATCGAGTCTACTGAGTCCTGGGATTTTCACTTATTACTTGCAAATAACCAACAGTGCCCTGTAACTTTTCTCCCCCTCTGTCTTATTTTTTAAAATTTACATGCAATAACACTATATCGATATTTGTAGGTTTTTGCTCATTTTACAGCTTCATGGTGCGTACCATCTCTTGCTATGCACTCGCATATCGAAGAACTAGCCAGAAAAAACCGAAATATTCGCTTTCTCATGGTAGATGTAGATGAAGTGAAGGTACTATCATACGTTCCTTTATCCTTATGCATATATATCATAGAGACTTCCACCTTAACAGTTCTCAAGATGCATATGCTATTTAAATGAATCTTCAATTCATGAAATATAACTAGATTTATGCTATGGCTATGTAGGAAGTAGCTTCAAAGATGAAAGTTAAGACAATGCCAACATTTGTGATAATACAAAATGGAGAATCTACAGATAGATGGGTTGGAGCCAATCCAGTTGAGATTAAGAAAAGGATCGACGCTTGTTTTCATCCTACAAGCATCACCGAATGATTTCTTTGCTTGTACATGGCAAGCTCCAGCGACTTGTATTTGAATACGAACATCTATGAGCATTTCCAAATATGATGTATTCAAGCATCCTTATTTGTATCAGAATAAATAAACAATACAAATGTTATATGCAATAGGAACTGGTAAACTCACGGTAAGAACACATTAACACACTTACACTGCACATTGCAAAACTGGATGTGGTAAAAAGAACAAAAGAATGGGAAGCAAATTCACACAGAGAAAAGGTCTCTTCATTTTTCAGAGATTGGTAGGCCTTGTTTGGCTTTGATTATTAATTCTTCGGTCGTCGGTCCTATGATTTCATTAGCTCTTTTTAATGACACACAATATATCCTACCAATTGAATCCTGTATGCAGAAATTTACATTATATGCATGCCAGTCAAATTTTATTTATGAAGGAAATAATATATGTGAGGAAACTCACTCTAGCGACAATGCCAAGCCTTTCTAGCTTCTGAACAGCATCTAAAACCTCAAAATTGATTTTCTCACCAAATTCTTCGGCAATAAGTTCTTCACACCGAAAGTCAAGATCCTATACATCGAATAATCAAATCATAAGGAAATATAGAGAGAATGCGAGGGAAAATATTTAAGACATACTTCTAGCGTGGCCTTTCCTTGCTCCATCAGAATAAAATAGGAAATTATCACTTCTTTAACCTGCAAATTTATAGCTTAATCTGGTTAATTGTGAATATATCATTTGGAGCAATAACAACACCGTAAATTCTAAGTGTTTCATACTTCCTGTTGAATCACATCATCACATAAATGTAGAAGTGTTCCTTTTCCACTATCTAATTGTTTGTCATACATTGATTTTGTGATCAAGTTTTGATAAACTTGCATGTTTGCTTGAAACCTGGAAAAAAAATTTGTACAAGACATAACAAATAAGATTTTCTCTTTTGAACTGGGTATTATCATGTATAATAGGAAGCATGATACATATTACGTATTAGATAGTATTACTTACAAATGATATAGAAGTAAACTCGGTAATTCAATGTCAAGAAATTAGCGCTAATGGAACGATTTAAATTAACTGGTTGTGACAATTTCATCTTGTAAAAAGAGAAGAAGGTGAGCAAAGCATAACTTACGAGAAATAAATTTTAGCGCAATAACCAAGCAGACCAGAAATGATTGCAGACACAACCCAGAAATCAGCTTTAGGCATTTCAAGAGAAGTGACCAGAGTTACCTATGAGTATAAAGATATTAACCATTATTTGAAGAGAAGTAATTATCAAAGAAGTTGAAAGCTAATTTGGTCAACTCACAAGCCCAAGAACAACTGAAACAAGAAACTTGACCCAATCCATTGGGGTTAAGCTTGGGTTTTTCTTCTCAGGCTACAAAAATAGAATAAATAGAATTAATCCATTTTATCTACCCATTAGAAAGAAAAACGGTAAGGCATAAAAAATGCATTGTAAACAATTATAGAAACGCTTACCAAAACTAACTCCATATCAGCCAAAGGGATATTTTTAAAATGCTTTACAAATATCCCCCTTTCTATTTTTGTCTTCGTACTTGCCCGCCTATTATGTTTATTTTAATACAGTAATCAAACAATCGTGAATAACAATTCTTGTCAAAGAGTAAAAAGACATAGGAACAGAAAAACCGACCTGTAAACAACAATCATCCTATCAAAAGTTGGCTCTTGTATTGTATTCTGACTAAGCAAGTTTTTCAAGCTAATAGCGAATGAGCAAAAGTATGTCAGAATATTGATATGAACAGATTTATATAGAACCACGGATTAGGAAGTGGTCAAACCTGAGTTCCATATTTTCAAGGCGAATGCGTTCAATATACATTTCTTCCTCTTCTGACCCTGGACTTATTTCATCGGTTTTCTTTGGATCTTTACTGGGTTTTGACGTTGGTTTTCTGGTGAAAAGTGCCTGAAGCCTTCCATGAGCAATGAAATATAATTTTAATACATTTAAGATGTAGTCAAATTCTATTTGATTAAATAACGAGCTTACCAAGTAACTCTGAGAAACCATGCCCAAAAGCGGGCTATTATAACATCCAGTTTCTCCATGATAAAGTAATCGGTTGTGCGGTCAACACCAATGCCACGTCGGAAGATCACATACTTTTACACATGAAAAGGTAATGCAAATTGGTTTTATGAGCAAACTCTACAAATGGAATGCAAATCACCAGAGTGTATGCTAACTTCAGATTAACATCTACAGCACAAAGGAGTTTCAGACAATAAAGGCATAAAAAGACATCCAGTCTGTTTATGTTCTTAAGGATGTATAGGAACTTGAACGTGAAGTGATAAGGCCACCATATGATATTGTAGAAACACAGAATATGCAATCCCTAAAATGATGTGATGAAACCAAGTCCAACTCTGATACTTTACATTGTCTGAACTCGTTGATTCTAGTATCACAATGAGAAGGGGGTATGGCCTATGAAATGCTGGTGCAACACGTCATATGCATAGAAGTTTATACTACTGAGCAAATGTTTCATCCACCAGCAGGGGTGAGCAGTATTCGCTTAAAACCGAATAAATCAATTGAACAGAAGCATTTTGGTTAACTCGGTTGGTGTATGTGAATTTGTCGGTTTGTGAAGTAATTTTATTCAGTTTTTGGTTAAGCCAAATTGAACGATTTCTGAATATTCTGACAAAATTGATAAAAAATCATAGTGATTTATATTGGTTGCTTAGACAAAAATCATATGTATACTAATATTGAATATCGAATTGATCACAAAGGTCATATGAATAAAAAAATAAATGTGATTTAATTATGATTTGATGATATTTCTTTTACATATTGATTATTCATATTGTTGCAAAAAAACATAGATTCTTAATTTGGCTATTGATCGGTTTGAACGAAAACCAACTGAATTAACTGAAAATTAATTCAGTTCAGACTCGATTTTTCCCCCCCAGTTTTTATCCAGTTTGAAATATTTTACCCTAAAACCGATCGAATGCTCATCCTCCACAAGTTTGCTGCAAGTCTACAGAAATTTACCATACCAAAGGTAGTTTTCAATAATGTGGCAATGGACCATAAGTATATTTAAATATGTTCCAAGTTTATATAAAATATGGATTTAGAGCCATAAAGATGAAAGTTGTACTTCTTTCATAAAACTTAGGTAAAAGCCTTTACTCAACTACGCTCGAGAAGATTTACTCCAATTTACCAAGTAGCATGGCACGAAACAGAAGCAAATATTCTTTTGCCCTAAGCAGCTAATAATGTTTCAAATCCATGTAGTGCCCACCTAAATGACTGGGATACATAGGACGGATACCATATTCACACATGAAATGCAAAAATGTTGGTTATTAAACTAGTTACAGCAATAATCTTGGATAGATAGGATCTTCATATTTGAAAATTAAGTAACATGCCAAATAGAACCTTGGTGTTACCTTGTCTGCAAATTCTGGTAGATTTTCTTGTGGGTGCTCTTTAAAATACTTTGACAACAACGATTTATCAAGCTGCGCACCTCCAAAACATTCAAAAAACTCAGAAGCTACCAAACTTGTTATTAATAAACTTGTAAGCAGAAAGTTTCGTATGAAACCTTTGATTCATCCACTTTTATAGGAAGATTTAAAAGATATTGCCCAGACTGTGCAATTTCTATCTCTTCATCAGTGACAACTTTGAAATTGCTTTTCTCCATCACCTGCATTAGCAATTAAACATAACAAAACCTAGAATTTTCATTCATAAAAACTAAATTAATCGTCTTACTTTAAAACCATAGCTTAAAACTTAAATAAGATATTTCACTTATGAAAATGCCATGTATATGGCCACATCAACCATTTAGTTGCAGACATTGTCCCACAATTAAAAATGTTTTAAGCGTTTCTTAGTCAATTAGTGACTACCTAGCGCTTAGAACCCTAGGTGGGACCCAAAAGGAAACAATACCATATGATTTCTTTCCATTGATAATAATAGTGCAAATACATGGGCCTGCACACACTAGAGGTTTGTGTAAAGCAAATTTTGATAGAAATAATTTGACAAAAAACTCGGGCTGTGAAAAATATAATAAAATAATTTACGTAATATGCATAAGAACAACTACATAGCATAAAAACCACTACATAGATAACAAAAGGAAAAACGTCGATAAAAATAGGTTACTTTATTTTTCATGATTGTTATGTACATCTTGGGGTGGACCCAAGACCCTATGTGGTGTCCCAATTGTAAGTGGCATAACATATGATATACAAGTTCGAACCTCACAATAATTGTCGCCACTCACTTTATGATTTACCTAAGATTTCAATAAAAATTGGTTTCCATATACACATTATGAAGAAATTGACCAAGTCTGAACATCAATTACATTCTACGTCACTGTTAACAAACTGCATGGAAAAAATCATCTTCACTGTCACAGCTATTGATTTTCAACCTCGTTATGGTTTAAAAATATATTTTAAGTTTAAATTTTTGTTGATCGAAAA